>JAWWNH010000001.1:0-5000000 GCA_034641385.1 Darevskia mixta | reverse complement strand
CCTGCCCACCTAGCAGTTCGAAAGCACGTCAAAGTGCAAGTAGATAAATAGGTACCGCTCTGGCGGGAAGGTAAACGGCGTTTCCGGGCACTGCTCTGGTTCGCCAGAAGCGGCTTAGTCATGCTGGCCACATGACCTGGAAGCTGTCTGCAGACAAACGCCAGCTCCCTCAGCCTATAGAGCGAGATGAGCGTGCAACCCCAGAGTCTTCTGCGACTGGACCTAATGGTCAGGGGTACCTTTACCTTTATGTATGTGGAAGTGCAGCATAAAGGTACAGCAGGAAGCTTTATATTTAATATTTTTATTATTATTATTTTTTAATCTGATTCAGATTTTCAGTGTAGTGTGCCATAAAATGATTATAAACAACAATAAAATAAACAGAAAAACATTTTTTCTGAGCTTACAGGAAAATTGTGCATTTGAATTTTCTGTGTCCAAATCTGGAAACAAAACTGATACCTGTCACAGTCTCCCAAACCATTTTTATTCCTTAACAATTTGACAAAAGATTCAACTGGAGTAGATAACTGGGGTGTGGAGGCGGGGCAGATAAATCTGGAGCAAGATAGAGCCAGGCGCCGTCCAGGGTCTGACTTATTTTTTCTTCTGTTGCAATGTCTGAGATATTTTATGGTTTCACAACTTGCAGGCTCTCAGCATGCCAATTACAGACACAGCAATAAGAAATAAGAAATTAGAGAATCTTAGAAAAGGGAACCACAAAGTTGATGGACGAGATCTGCAATGAATTTGCAGAGGGATGGTAAGATCACAGTGGGTATTCATTCATTCATTTATTTAGCAAGTTTGCTTGGCTACAATATAAATATGCAAACCTAATACAAACCCAGAACAAATTCAGATTCTCATAATTTGAATGTTCTAAACATTCCCAGTTATCAATGCTGTCAGATTGATGGATTTTAGTTAGTGGGGTATTGCCTAAAATGTCGAATTTGAAAAGCTGATGTTGAACATTTAATTGCCTTAACGCTCACTGACAAATGTAGTCTTACAAGTGGGCCATCTAATCTGCATGGTGAATGATTGTACGAAACAGGGTTGTGGTCAGTGGTGGCTGGTGCCCATTGAGACTAATAGGGTGGAAGGCAGGGTAGACCGAAGTAGCAGAGCCAGAGCCAATGACGGATAGAGGCAACAAATTCTGGGTTTGTGCCACTGAGATCCAGCTCCAAGGGCCTTCTGGTGGTTCCCTCATTGCGAGAAGTGAAGTTGCAGGGAACCAAGCAGAAAGCAGTCTTTGTGGTGGCACCCAGCCTGTGCAACGCCCTCCTGTCAGACATCCAAGAGGTAAACAATATTTATATTTATATTTATATTTATATTTATATTTATATTTATATTTATATTTATTACTACTACTACACACTTGAGAACCACTAAGTCTCTTTTGTGGTGAAGAAGAAGAAGAAGAAGAGTTTGGATTTGGTATCCCGCTTTATCACTACCCGAAGGAGTCTCAAAGTGGCTAACATTCTCCTTTCCCTTCCTCCCCCACAACAAACACTCTGTGAGGTGAGTGGGGCTGAGAGACTTCAGAGAAGTGTGACTAGCCCAAAGTCACCCAGCAGCTGCATGTGGAGGAGTGGAGACGCAAACCCGGTTCACCAGATTACGAGTCTACCACTCTTAACCACTACACCACACTGGTGCACAGCTTTGCCAGCTTGTCATTTCACACACTGTAGCTGGCACACTCTTTTGCACTAGCATATTATAGTATATTTTCAACCAGCGAATAAACCCATAGACAAAGGTACTTTGCTTTTACATCATTGCAGGGGGAGCAATTGCCAAGAAAACGAAAAAGGCCGGCAAAGAAGAGCCATCAGCAATGTTTAGCATGAGGGAAAGGATTGCGGGGGCTCAAGAGGTGATCCATAGGATGAGAATGTGTGTGTTAACAGTCAAGCACGCAAGCGCGCCCCTCCGGATTTTAATCTGTGACCTGTCGGAGCAAATGGCACTATAAAGCATTTTATGCTGGTACGACATAAATCCATGCTGGTGATGACGGGGGACTTTCCACTTTTTTGTTTGTTTGTTTTTAAGTTGGCAAAATTCCTTAGGTGAGTGAACTGTTCTTTAAAGGAGAGTCCCATTTCTTTTTCTTGTAGAAGTGAAATGACATGCCAATAACACAAAGCCCTACCTCAGTCATAACAAAGAGAAGTGCAGCTTCCTGGTTACGTGGGAGCGGCACAATTATGACAAAGGACACACACATGTTATAAAAGCATATCTACAAGTGAAACAAGGGGGCTGGCCCCCTTGACACCACCAGTCCCACAAGTTCAGGGGCAGGTAAAGGTAAAGGGACCCCTGACCGTTAGGTCCAGTCGCAGACGACTCTGCAGCATTGCGCCGTTCATCTCACTTTACTGGCCGAGGGAGCCAGCATACAGATTCCAGGTCATGTGGCCAGCATGACTAAGCTGCTTCTGGCGAACCAGAGCAGTGCACGAAAACGCCGTTTACCTTCCCGCCGGAGCGATACCTATTTATCTACTTGCACTTTGACGTGCTTTCGAACTGCTAGGTTGGCAGGAGCTGGGACCGAGCAATGGGAGCTCACCCCGTCGCGGGGATATGAACCGCCGACCTTCTGATCGGCAAGCTGTAGGCTCTCTGGTTTAACCCACAGTGCCACCCGCAGGGAAATACCTAATTTGGAGCTATCACATCCAAGCCACACCATCCATAGCTAAGACGGCTAACCAAGCATCAGGCTCACTAGGCCAAAACCAGAATAGGCACACAGCATACCTGTCTGTCCATCCATTCTACCCCCCTACATTTGAGGAGAGACTTTATTTGGGCTGGAATCAGTGCTTACAGGTGTATGGGGTTAATTCTGGAGCAGCTTCCTGATCTCCAGTTTGTGCGTGCTAGCTGTAGTGAGTGACTCAGTAGCTAGGGAAAGACAATCTGCACGTGCCAAGAACATTCTCCTTTCCAACTAGCCTGCGGATTCGGAGAAAAAATAGTTCCACTGAATGAGTGATATTGCAGAGACAGGTTCTGGAGTCTGATGCCAGCAAACAGCCCATCTGTTGGACAAATCGATTGAATATTTTATTTGACTAGAATGGTAGTGATTGCTCTCCATTTTTCATTCTCCAGCTCATCTGTGCACACCCTATTTCTCATGTTCTCAGGCTGAGCCCCAAATCTGAAAATGAGCTGTACTATGGCCTGCCTCTTTATATCTCTCCCTGCCTCTCCCTCTCTGCCATATGTGCGAAAAGTAATGGATGGTTACAAGAATCAAGGGATGCATTTTGTTTTTAAGTTCCCCTCCAGCTTCCTCCCTCTAAGATGCAATTCTAATCTTCTCTATTCACAACTATGACTCAGATGTTGTATTAGGAGGGTCTGTTGTGTGTATTATTAATGAGGCAGAAGTATTTTGTATTGATTGATTTGAAATCCAGATCTATGTAAGGGAAGAGAGAAGAGAATTGGGAAAGAAAGAAAGGGATGGAGGGAAGGCAGAAAAGAAGGAAAAGAAAGAAAACGTGAAGCTGTTGAGAATAAGATTCATCAGTGGAATTAATGGGAGTAAAAGGGTGCTGTGGGTTAAGATTCCATAGCCATTTATAGATGAATAATAGCTGTTTTCCTGTCAAAAATGTTTAGGGCATGGAGAATGGAACAGTCAAGTTTGGAGGGTTGTATTTCTCAACTTCAGATTAAATTAGAGCTGCTCCAAAACCACATTGCCTTAGAATCGACAGATACACTTGCTTCTTGGGAACACTCAGTGTGAGTCCTGGCAGAGGAAAACCTCTTTTGCTTTGTCCTCAAAAACAGCTGTGTGGGTTTCCTGGACCTTGAATGCATTGGCGACAGCGGCCCAGCTGGTACCAAGGATGGGAAGACCTGGAGGGTGGTGGAGGAGGATGCTTCCCCCCGCCTTACAAGTAAAAGTCTGGAGAGAAGGCATCTTTAGCTCACGTAGGCATTTTCTGGTAAGTGTGCTTTCCATTGCTGCCAAACTGCTTCTCACATCTGCTATGCGGCAGATGTCCCTATTTTCATTGGAGAAATGTTGGAGGGTGTGGAGTTATCTGACCTCCGAGCTGTCTGAAGGCAATCCTGTATAGGGAAGGGTTGTTTTGTCATCGTTTTTAAAAAAAGTTTAATGTTTTATTATGTTTTTATATACAGTCACACCTTGGATCCCGAGCGTCTTGCAGGTTGAACGTTTTGGCTCCCGAACGCCGCAAACCCGGAAGTGAATGTTCCAGTTTGGGAACGTTCTTTGGGACCCGAACTTCCAACGGCACTTCCGCGGCTTCCGAATGTTTTGGAAGTCCAACAGACTTCCGGAACAGATTTTGTTTGACTTCCAAGGTATGTTAGAAGCTGCCCAGATTGGCTAGGGCAACCCAGTAAGATGTGTGGGGTATAAATAGTAAAATTTTCATTATGGAATGGGATGTTCCTATTTTCGTAGGAGAATGGGGTTTTCCCCTCACCTTCTCATAGGGCTCTGGGTTTGCAACAGCTATTATCTGCTTCAAAATCACTTGGTTAAAGGGTTTTGCTTACACAGTATTGGAGATTTGGGCCAGCAAAAGCATAGGGCAAGGAGAAAGCTGGAGTAGCAGCAGAGTAGGGGTGCCTCAGGTAGTCACCTCTATCTGTCGCTTGGGACTTTCCCAAGGCCACAACTTATCCCCAGGTCACACACCCCACCAGCCCAGCTCAGCATATTCTTTGAGGACTTCTGCCAAGTAAGAATGTGTCCTTGAAGTGGGATAATGCCTTTTGCTTCATTGGATACAGAGAACTGTGTATAGAACACAATCTAACTTCAACACAATCTAACTTCATTCTGAACACATTTGAGGGTGTTTCTAGATAGGTGGCTTAGAGCAGTGCCTAGTCCGTGCTCTTCCACCACAAGCTACATGCAAAATGGCAAACGAATTTCCACAGTTCAGCATAGGGGACATGGAATGTGTGTGTGTGTGTGTGTGTGTGTGTGTGTGTGTGTGTGAGAGAGAGAGAGAGAGAGAGAGAGAGAGAGAGAGAGAGAGAATCCTGCTATTCTAGTGGCCATGACCTAGTGAAAATGCACCTATGCATTATATTTTAGTAATGTTTTTTTAATAAATCAATCAAATTTTAAATTTGTGCTAAAATGTTTTATTTTATTTAACTGCTATTGCATTATTATTATTATTATTACTACTACTATTGACATTTCTATAACACTCTTCATCGGAAGACCACAGAGTTGTTTACAACATACAACACAAATGTCATTACATAACCTAATATCTATAGAACATAAAATCAAACAGTTATATAAATACAATTATAAGAGAAGAATTACATAATAAAATGCAGATTCTTGTAATAGCGACCGGATAACAAATAAAGGAGAAGCAAATCAGCAGCAGAGTATCTAAAATATAAAAACTGTACAGTGGTACCTCTGGTTAAGTACTTAATTTGTTCCGGAGGTCCGTTCTTAACCTGAAACTGTTCTTAACCTGAAGCACCACTTTAGCTAATGGGGCCTCACGCTGCCGCTGCGCCGCCAGAGCATAATTTATGTTCTTATCCTGAAGCAAAGTTCTTAACCTGAAGCATTATTTCTGGGTTAGCGGAGTTCTTAACCTGAAGCGTATGTAACCTGAAGCATATGTAACCCGAGGTACCACTGTATTTGAAAAAAGTGGTGTAGCATAAATGAAAAAAAAAATTATTTTAACGAAACAATGCTGCTAAAATGATGCTGACCACACTACCAAAGTGCAGAGATGGTGATATGCCCCGTCACCTGAAATGTTGCTACATGCATCAAAGCCAAGCCATTTCAAAGAGATGGAAGAGCAGTGCAATGAAAATATACACCTCTGATTATTGTGTGCTTCTGTTCGATTCCTCTCTCCCTCCCCCCGCCCCAGGAAGATTTTATTAGATCTCAAAAGAGATGGAAGTACTATGGGGGGAAATACAATAATCTGAGGATAATGTCACCTTGATTTAAAAAAAGAAAGGAATGATCAAAGAATGGTCATTCCAGAATAAGCACCTTGTGGAAGCACACTGAGATTTGCAGTAAAGCTGTAGTACGATAGCTCTTAAACCTCTGTTGAGGATGGGATAAATGCTAGGACACTGTTTCCCAGGCCTGTCATTATGAGCATCCTCCAAACAGAATGCTGCTACTGTTCAGGACTCATATATCAATTTATTCCACAGACCCAAAATGAATCTGTCTCGATACTCATACAGTGTTGTCATCAACACCAGCTGCTAACAGCTCTCCAATGTTCTGACATAAGCACTTTCTGTCAGTACAGTCTGCTTTTTAAATAAACATCAAAAGAACAGAGCTTTTCCCTGAGATGACCCATATTTCCCCCTTGCTCCTCTGTGAGCTGGGAGAAATGCTTCACGTGCAGAGAGGAGAATACCCATCTGCTCATGGAATACTTGCCTTTCTGACAACAAAAGAGGAAGCCTCCCCTTGCATATATGTCAATACTAAAGCTCGCACTGGGTGCTGAACTGAAGACCTGAGGGACTGCATGTACGAACTCAGACTGTGCATCACCTCCCAGGTCTGCAGAGAAACCAGCCAAGAATGCTAGAGCAGACCAGGTGATTTTGTGATCCCTGCACAAGCTTCCAGGTCAGAGCTACTCGCTAGTCTAAGCAACTGAGCCCCAACTATGGAGCACCCACCCTAGTCATCCCACTCTTCTAGGGATGTGAGAGAACTTTGATTTGGTTTGCATTTAAGGGTGAATTTACCAAATCCACACTTTCCTAAACGGTAAGTGATCTGAAACAGCTGTCCTTCAGAATTCACACTCATCCAAATTTTGGGATGCAGCTTCAAAAATGCATATATTGGGGGCAACTGTGCATAAAAATGAATATATCAGTTAAACTAACATGCAAAAAATGCATTACATGAGGGGAAATTGCTTGCAAAAATGTGTACGTAAGTCAAAATCGCATACAAAAATGTGTTTACTAGAAGAAATGTGCGCTAAAATGCTGATGGATTTTCATGAAGATTTGTATTTTATCTTAGTCACAAATTGCTGTCGAAATAGGGAGCACCAAATTTCAGAAATTTGGAAAAATGTGAAACTGAGATAACTGAAGTTGACAGATTTTTCCATCCCTAGCACTACTTTCAGGGCCACAAGTGGCTAGCCAGTGGTCCTCTAGATCAGTGTTTCTCAACCTTTTATGGGCCAAGGCACACTTGTTGCATGAAAAAAATCTCGAGGCACACCACCATTGGTCATTATGAGTGTGATGGAGAAGGAATAATGTTTGAGGAGGGAATTTTGCCTTCACAAAGGATGCATGGATCCTGCCCTCTTTTACACCTGACCACCCTGCTGCCAGTGGATTGTGTAATTCTTCCTAGCTGCACACGAATACACGAAATCCCAGCGGCTCGTGGCCAAGGTGGCGGGATCGGGGTGCGCTCGCTCGGTGCCTGCGCCCTGTCCAGCGCCCTGTCCAGCGCCCTGTCCAAAACCAGCGCCCTGTCCAAGGAGAGCTCGGCGGCTCCCTCGCCACAGCAGCAGCCCCACAGCCCCAACCGGCACTGCCAGGAAGACACAACCACCTCCTTCACGCTCCCGAGCGCAGCAACTTCCAAATTCCTGACCCGCGCCCACCAGCGCCTCTTACTTCCCCGCCGCCTTCGCGCTCCCGAGCGCAGCAACTTCAAACTTCCTGACCCGCGCCCCTTACCAGAGTGGATGCCGAGCTCTCCGAGGCGCCGCTCCTTGTCGCTGCGCTGAGGTCGAGGCCGAGCGGGGGGAAACCTAGCAGCAGGCGCTGGGCCTGGACAGCTGCCGGGCTTCAGTGCCCCCCAACAGAAAAATGGCGGTGGCTACCGGCAGCCCTTGCGTCTCCTTCCTCTGTCTTCCTATTGGTCCCTGGCAACCAATCAGAATCGGCGGGAAGCTTCAAGCTGGCACATGCGCGGTAGGTCGGCGGTGGGTTTCTGCGCTCCCTTTCCCCCACTGCAGCCGCTGCTACGCGTTTGCGGCTGTGGCATGGGGTCCCGAACCACGGTTTTCCCGCGGCACAGCAGCCCTTGCGTGGTTGAGAAACGCTGCTCTAGATGTTGTTGGTCTCCAAACTGGCATCAGTTTCCAACAGCAGGGGTGGTGGAATAGTCAGGGATGATAGGAGTCATAGTTCAGCAACATCTGGAGGGCTGCAGACTAGCCCCAGTTTTAGGCACTGTGTAAAGTTTGGTACTCAATATACAGCAGGAGGGAGTTCCAAAAGGCAGGCGCCATCACACTTAATGCTCGATTCAGTGGCAGACCTTGGGGTATCAAATTTCAGTGACTCCTTGTGTGATGCCAAAATTTGGTACCTCCCAACTCTCAGCTTGCATTCTACATCATAGCTGCAGGGCCCCCTGTGGCACCCTTGAGGCTCAGCTCCCCTAAATCTGCCTCTGTCTGACCAATTCTACAATCCTTCTGAAGTGATGGCATCTGCACAAGGCCCTCTTCTGCAGAGCGTGGTGTTCAGTGAGGCAATTAAGGAGTGAGGAAACTTCTGTAACTCTCCTACCAGGGGAAGCTGGTAAGATGCACGTGTAGTCACTGAGGTTACCAGGGCTTTTGTATCTTAAGATGGATCTGGGGCAATCCCAGAGGAAGTATGATCCCATTCGAAGCTGGCAATTGATCAAACACCCAGATTCCAGGACCACTCACTAGGAATGGGTCAATCTGTAAGTTTTGGTTACTCTCAGTTCCTCATTTTTCCACTGAACTTATGTTCATTTATCCACATTTCCACATCACTTTGTAATTGTTTTCAAGTCCTCATGAAAATTCACCAGCTTCTTAGTGTGAATTTCTCCTAACATACTAGTTTTTTATGCAATTTCCCAACATAAACATTTTTGCAGAGCTATTTCCCCCAGTACATTTTGGATGTTATTTTTACAAATATATGCCCTTTTGGGTACACTTTAACCTCATACTACATGCATTTTTACATAAATTACTTAGCTGAAAAACTGCATTGCAAGATTTGGAGATGTGTGAATTTTGAAGAATAGCTGTGTTTTGGTTCACATATTGTTTTGAATTATGTATGTTTGCCTTTAAATGTGAACTGAATTGAATTTCTTCCCAATCCCCACCACTCACCTACAGCACCTCTATCTTGCAAAATTCAGATTCAGTTTTTTGGTCCTCATCCAGCCCACCACCGAGTCCAGGCATTGGTCCAAGGCTTGTACAGCCTCTCCTGATTCAGATGTTGCAGAGAAATTATCTTAATCATAGGCATGTTTCCAAGTAATTATCTTAATCACTGACATGTTTAGGCTGCAGTCCAAAGCATACTTGGGAGCATGTTCCGTTGGATGCAGTGGAAATTACTTCTGAGTAAACATGCATAGGGTTGGACTGAGAGTGGCAATAATATGAAGATTCAGGCTAAAATTCTGTACTCATTTATCTGGGAGTAAGCCCCATTAAACTGATTGACACTTATGTCTGAGTAGACATGTATAGGAATGCACAGTTAACTAATAATTAACATCAAACACAGAAAAGATTAAAAAACAAAGTCAAAGCTAATCAAACTTTATGACCCCATTAATTGTTAGCTTGTATCTCTACATAGCTGGCTTGTTTTACTAACCTGTGTCAATAATTTTGAATCCTCCATAGGGATCCATTTCTGCTTCACAAATTGCAATTTGTTTGTTTGTACTTAAAACATTTTAAGTGCTGAAGAAGCAGAAAAAGTGGAAATTGGAGACCATACCACCCCTGAAACTACTGCCACATCAATATATCTCTATCTCTATCTCTGCCACAAAGCCAAATACAGTATAGTAGCTGCTCAGATGGCTTCATCAGACATCCATCTAACTCTGTAATTGACAAAGGCATCTGGAAAGCAGTTTGTAAGGTAGCTACCAAAACAGGTCACAGTATGCACCAGGGAACCATTCTAAGAAGAAACAGAAATACAGTATAGGAGATTTTCTAACTGTCTTGACTTATAGAGATACAGGTATGAATACCTTCAAAGTATCACTTTGAAGATATTCACCTCTCTCTCTCTCTCTCTCTCTCTCTCTCTCTCTCTCTCTCTCTCTCTCTGAAAATGATAGTCTGTCTCTTAGCACCTTGTAGTTTTCTAGAATTTGATTTCCACAGAATTCAGAGAAAGTTTAAACTGCTTTGATGACTTCTGTTGAATTATAATGTCTTTAAAAGTTGGGCTTTTATTGTGAAAATAGGCTGGAGAGTGGCATTATGTGAATGGACTAGATATGTGCTCCAAACTACCTGTTTTCAGATACCTTATGTGTTCTGGGTAATAGGCCATTCAGAAAACTCAGGCCTAAATCTATGTGTGTGTTTATGTATGCTATATCTGTGTATGGTTCAGTATGTGTTGCTACGGTCCTCAACCTGAGAACCAAATGGAATAAAGGATACTTAGATACAAAACTGAATCCAGTGCAGTGGAGAGCACGTTGAAAATGGTGAAACTTCTACTTCAAACAATAGGCTAAGACTGATTCAGTAGAAAATATTCTAGAGAACATACTGGGCTTGGATCCTCTTCCAGTATATAGGGGTCTCCTTAGAACACATTGCTGGAAGTGTGGGCTGCCACAGATAGGCCACTGTTCTGGAGATGCTCTTGGAAAGAGGTTCTGACAAGGGTCAATCAACATGACTTAGAAGCTTTCCTTAGAGTAGGAGAAGTGCATGCTATGGCACGGCACATTCAAGCTATTGGAACCTGTAGCCAGAATCTAAGCTGTGGCTTAACTAGACCACATTAGTTGCTAAATGTATCACATTACAGAATTGGACAGCAACCCAAATCCAATCAGTAAATAATTGGATTTGGGACATGTTAGCTTTGGTGGCACATGAAAAAAATCTATTACATTAGATTACAAAAGGAGGGCAAATTTCTAGCAATTTGGCAAGAATTCCTTGATTTCTATGTAGACTGATGTGAAAATGAAGGTGTTTTCTATAAAGGCACATTGCAGGAACCTGGGTTCTAATCATACCTATGAGATGGAAATTCAGTAGCAGCTTTCTTCATTTTATTCATTTTCTTTTTATCATTGTGCATTTCCCTTTTGTTCTGTCTTCTAGTTCTGTCCTGGTTAACCCCATCCACTCTCTTGGTTAGCTTCTTGTTTGGAAGCTTACATGCATAGGGATAAAGCAAGGAAAGGAAGGCAATCAGTTTATGGCTGGATGGGATGAAGGGAGGACATGGTAGCAGCTTTGAAGCTGCTGTTATTTACTGAATTTCTGTACAGCATTGGAAATTTCCAAAATATATGGCAGATCTATGTCTAATGGGGGATGGACAGACTGGGGATCAGTAAAATCTCAATAAACAAAACAATTAGATCACAAACAGTGATTGCTTTCTGACTTGTTCTGCATGCATAACTGGTGATTTTGGGCCACTAAAACCCGCATAGATGCTCAAAACTCAACATATTAGAAGTTTTCTCTTTCATTTTTTATCTCTGCGTTGTTATCAAAATTGCTGGGATAAGCCTCCACACTGCCTGTTCAAGTGATGGGAAATTGGCCATGAAGACATTTGCTCTCACACAAATCAAGCTCAAGGCTATTAGACCAAGGCTAACCACCTGCCAAATGTTCTCTGGAATGATGTGCTGGAATGGTCATTGCTTTTATTACAAACTTTTGTTGTTGATAGAAACAAACCTTCTCCAACGTAGTTCCCTCCAGATGTTTGGGGCTATAACTTCCATCAGCCCTGGCCAGTATGACCAATGGTTAGGGATTTGGGAATTGTAATGCAAAGTATCTGGAGAGCTCCAGGTTGGGGAAGGCTGGTATAGGCTGTGGATTGGCCTTGAAGGGCACATCTGTGTGACCATTTCCTGCATATTAGCTGAAGCGTAGGAGTTCAAAACAGATCCTCAGAAGACAGGCACACCTTATTTCTCACCATTGCTTAACAAGCGGAACCATTCGGTTACTCCATTCTGTTAAGGCTGGGAACATTTCAGCCAGTCCTCATATATGTCTGAGCTACTTCAAAACTGCCGTACCGCCTCCCACAAAATTTAGTTCTCATGGTTTTCTTTCAAATCCCTAGGCAGTGTAATTGATCTTCACCAGCCTTGTGGGACCTGACAAGCTTTCCATTAATTCTCAAATATAGCAGTTAGTTGGGCAAATCTTGGACTGGCTGGCTTTTCCCCAATGCTGTCCTTTTCTTCACAGAAGCCTATTTGGCCCAGGAAAGCCAAATAATGGGAGGAGGTAGGAGGTCATTGCCACAAATTCCCTTTTTCTCTTGCAGCTCCCTGCACTACCACCCACATTGTTCTAGAGGGCCCCTAACTCCTTGGAACAGATTTTTGGAGAATGCAGCGGGTTGCAGAGGGAAGGGGAAATTTTCTAAATCTAAATCACCCTCCCCCAACAACCCCTCCATCTTTCCTTTCAGAAAAGCCTTCCCTGGATCAAGTAGAAGAACAGCATTAGATACAACCCACTATCTCCTTTAGGATTCCTCTGTGAATGGCATCAGGCTCTGGCCTGCTGATCTGAATTTGTTCAGGTGATCTTTTTGACATGCTCCTATGTTAGCATGACCTGTGCTTTTGATCCACAAGTTTGCTTTCTAGTTGAATGAGTAAAAGAACTGTCCTGAAGACCAATAAATTAGTTATGCTATGCTTTTTCAGTTCATGCCACGATTTGAAGGTCATACAGCCATTATTTTGAACTTTTGAGGGATCCCACTACCCAAGCCTTTGATCACACAGATTACCAGAACTTGGCCAGATTTTGACTTCAAAAGTTGGCATTAGTATCTTGTTGTCAAATATTTAAGGGGAAGTTTCCTGATTAGATCGCGTTCATTTCCTGATCGTACAAATCACATCCTGCTTTTGTCTGTTGTAAAGAGGCACTTAAGTCTCTGGGCAGGCTTTTGTAGCATTTTTTTCATTCCTGTTTAAATAATCTCCAGGCTGGGCTACTGTAATGAATTCTCATGGGGCTGCCCTTAAAATGCCTTGAAACTTTAACTAGAGCAAAGGTCAAAATCTACACTTCCGAAATGGGTTGCCATACATCCAGATTTTCCAGAGCATTTCAGCAATTTCCGCCCAGACACTATTTCTGATGGCCGAATCCTGGCTATGTCTGGGAAATTCTGGACGTATGGCAACATATTCATTTAGTGTTATTCAGTCTGCACTGGTTACAAACCCTCCAATTTTCGCTCAGATGAAAATCGGGATATTTTATGCACCATGCATTTATGAGTATTTAGGAAGCATGATAACTTTGTAAAACCCCTATTGTTGTGATTGTGCAGGTGTTTGATGTGGGGGTATACCAATGTTTATTTGGGGGTCCAAGGACATAGAGACTTTTGAGTTCAGGGATACATAAACTTTCCCCTTTTTAGTGTTTCAAACTTAGGAATGTGTAAGCGCCTGCAACATCCTGGTGTGGTGATAAATCCTGGATGGATCAGTTGTACAGACACCCCTGCCAGGCATCCCCCTCCCAACAGTCCTGGGACTTCTCTTCACCCAGATGCACAAAATGGGGAGACTCACATCAGATTTCAGAAGGTGGCACCAATTTAGCTCATGGGAGAAATCAAAGCCTTTTCTCTATCCACATGAGAAGCCAGTCAGGAATCTAGGAGACTATGTGGTTACTTGTTTCTGAGCTGAGTTTATTGTGCTGGTTCTGAACTGTAGAGCCTTACACAGCTTGGAAACTGGTTAGGCCATGGGCGTACCCAGGGGCAGCTGCCCCCCCTAGAAGCAAAAATGATCAGCGTCCGTTCAAAGCAAACCTGAACGACCATGTCTTGCCCCCCCCCCCCTAGTTTTGATCCTGGGTACGCTCCTGGGTTAGGCTAAGGTTAGTCTTTTCTGGTATGTCCCTCCAATAATTCACTCCATTCAATGTATGAGGTGCTGCTCTGCCCCTGCCCCATAAAAGAAATACAGTGGGTTGCTGTGATAAGCAGGGCCATTTCAATTCAGGTGTCAGCATTACAGAACGCTCTCCTTAGGAAAGCCCACCTGCCTCCATCGGACCAAGACTAGGCAGGGTTTTGGGGGGTGGGGTGGGGTGGGGTGGGGTGGGGGGTAAGGGGTGTTGGTAGATTACCAGTTGTATTGTCTTTCTTGTTGCTGTTGATTGGGCCATGCCCCATCTATTTACCTCTGTGATGCTGTTATGCCCATTTCCCTGCTTTGTTGAGCTGTTTTGTTGTGTTGTTTTGCCTATTGCTTTATTGGATCTGGCTGTTTCAATATTTATTTTGTTGGCCACTTTGATTTCTTTTGAAGAAAAAATGATATATGCATACTTAAAAAAAATAAAAAATAAATAAATATCCCAACCCCTGCTCAGTGTATTGCTTCTCCTGCCCATCCACATACCTGATGTTTCCTTCCTCAGTTGCCAGAAGGAGAGTCTTACACTTGTAGATGTCACAAAGGCCTGCTGCTCTTACTGAAAATCCAGAACATTTTTCCCCAGCTGTTTGCCTTAGTCCTCACTCCCACCCCTATAAGGGCTATCATCTTTCTACCTACCTACCCACCTGAACTGGAACAATGCACTGCCCCTTCCATGGTCATGTCATGCAAGATATGATCATATGAGGCTTGTGGGGATGCTGGTGGAAAACTCTGTGAGCCCAAGTGAAGGTTTGTGAGCTGTTGTCAGGGAGAATTTCGGAGGAGCAAGTGACAGAAGAGGTGGAGCAGGGGCTCGGGGATGCTGTGGAGCCCTTCAACCGCCCAGGGACAGAAGAAGCGGAAGAGAGGGCGGAGATTAGCCAGGAGGAGGAAGGGCTTAGGAATGCTGCAGAGCCCTTCCTCAGAGGCTCGGGAAGGGAGCTCCGACTCTGGAAGGGAGGGGGCTTTCAAATCAGCACAGACATGGAGGGAAATGAAATGTAAGGATCAAAGATGTCCTACGCCTACTTTGTTGGCGTGGGAATCAAATGAAGCCACTCCCCGAATCTGACTAAAAGGGTTCAGACGCGTAATCCTGAACTGTAGCTGTTTCTTGTAAATAATAATAATAATAATAATAATAATAATAATAATAATAATAATATATTATTTATACCCCGCCCATCTGGTTGGGTTTCCCCAGCCACTCTGGGCGGCTTCCAACAGAATATTAAAATACAATAGTCTATTAAACATCAAAAGCTTCCCTAAACAGGGCTGCCTTCAGATGTAATATGTAATAAAGACTGTAAATATCAAGCTGACTGAGCCGGGGTGTTAATGCGAAGGGGAGACACCACCTTTACAGCTGTGCGGACAGTGTGGGATGGCTTCTGTGACTCCAGCCAACCCCTCTATTGTGTGCCCATGTGAATCCGTAGCAGACAAAATCATTTGTTTATCTTGCTTGCTAAGATAGGAGCTTGGAGTTGTGGCTATGTGTTGCCTGACTCAGACATCAGCAGGGGTAGACACGCTCATCAGAGATAACTCAACATTCAATTCGTCAGAAAGACAAGGAAGGTGTGGAACCACAAAAGAGACTTTCTCAGAACAGAGATTGGTTTTGGCTTCCAAGTTGGGAAGGAAGAGTGGGGGGAAATGTAACTAGAAGCTTGTACATTTCTTTTTCAATCTCCAAAGGGGCATGCTGCTTCACAGGACTAGGTTACTAGTTTGCAGATTCCAGATTCTTGTTCATCAATTCTCTTCCATTGGCAACTCATCCCTATGCAAAATTCACAATATGGATTGGCCAGAAACTAACAAAATTATATTCTAAATATGTGGTTCCGACAGTGTTGAAATCTCCTTTGAAATATCTTGTCTCATATTCTTGCAGAGGTTCTGCCAAGCTGTTTTCCCCTACAGATGGGCTGTGTTCAAGTCCCTTCTGATTCCATAGGTTGAATAGACATGGGAAGAAATGCAAGGACTAGAATTTGGTTGGCATTTGCTGTATTAATACTACAGTATTAATTTCAGATCATTCACAGGATTATATATTTGATGAACTCTGTAGGACGTAAGCTGTGGCTTGAAAAGTACATCAGCCGCAAAACAGGTGAAATCCACTTCAAATCACCTCAAATATTCATTGCTCTTTAAGTTAAAAATTAATTTGAGGCGGATGTAGTTGCTGAGGGTAATTGGTCTGATCATCTGGATGTATAAACTGAAGCCCTTTAATCAGGAAATTCCCTTTAGAATCCAAACAAAAGATTGACATCAATAAAAATTCCCTGCGTCACTCCAGGCAGTTTTCTACAATCGCTTTCGTTAAAGCTTCAGTCCCTTTGCAAGAAGGAGTGGCGGTGGAGGAGGAGAAGAGCTAATATTTGTAGCTATGATTAAGATTTTTTTAAAAAAAATAAATAAAAGCACCTACACAGCTGTATTTGTGAATGGCTTTGCACAGCTGTATACAGTGGGTCAGATACCACCTAATAGGTCCATTTTGCACCCCCAAACTAATTCCATGCAAAAAAAGGTTAAGCCTGTAAACTGAATGCTGCTGCACGTCTCTAAGTTCCAAGCCCTTCCTTTCTCTGGGAATTGGGACTGATTATTAGGATGACGCAGACAGCAGAAGAAGAAAAGGAGAACAACCAGCCATTGAGATGTGCCTCACCTAATTACCTTCAAAACAGTGTTTCCTGGCTCTGGAAGAATGCAAATCCTTGGAAAGGGTGCAACCTCAGACGTATCCCTTTCCCCGAAAAAGAAGGGGAGCATTTGAATACACCTGCGGATTTTGATTTCATTCTGATAATAGCACTGTTCGCATTTTTCTTTTGACACATGCGGAAGGACACATTTGCTTTAGAGAAACCAGTGTTCCCTAGAGGAGATATTGGCTGTTTGGCCAGCAATCAACACCACCTCTTTCCTGGGACAAGTGCTGCATGTACCGAGCGCTCTGCACTTTGGTGCACAGGAAACAGATTACAGCTTTGCAGAGGGAGTCGTGTTGGCCGGGGAACACAGTGTCAACCTTGACAAATCAACGTTGCAAAAGGAGAGGTGATTGCAGTCCCTTGGGGTTGCATATATTTTAATCTGTGGACAAAGGTAGTTAATTTCAATAGCACATTTAGCCTGTAAATTATTCTTTCTTGTCATTTCTTTCTATCTTTTTTCCCTTTTGGTAAAAATACATGTAGACTAAACACAATCCATACGTCTTGGATTGACTTAACTGTTTCTCCATGCTGAGAAAACAGAGCTTTTGGATCGTTTATAGCCATGCTGTGCACTGCTCTGGATGGCTGACTTTGCAAAACTTTTCCTGCTGTGGCTGGTGACACCAGATTGCAAAAGGAGGGTGTTTCACCCCTACCAGGATGTGCGTAACCACTGTTTAGCTTTCAGGAGAGCTATGCCTCTGCATATGATGCTCAGTGGGCTTCCCAACTGTATACTGTTTCTGGGAAACCCTGGTGTTCCTTGGAAGTTTTACCAGGGTGGAGGCAGGATGTGTGCTCTTTAATAAGATCCATAACAGCAGACAAGCTTCTCTGAAAGGCACTTTAGCAGCAAACATTTCTTGAAACAGGCACTCAAAGGAAATGCTGATTGGGCCCTATTCAGCGCAGTGATGAGGCTTCACACAGGCTTGGCCACCATGCCCAATGAGCTGAGGGTACCACCTAGAATATCCCCCAGAATCTATTGCAACTCACAGCGATTCATCAGCATACAAGTCTATGGGCTTCTCCACACTGACCTTGCTTCCACTCTTTCCAGGCCCAGTTTGTGCCTGAAAGCTCCATTTCCAAGCATCTCCTCCTCTTTTTTCCTTTCTTTTTTGCTCTGGAGCTTCCCTCATGAAAATCACTCTTTAAAGCTCAATCAGAACAAATGCCAATCCATGGGAAACCCACACCGACATTTGCTCTGATTGAGTGCTAAAAGTAGGTTTTTGCAGGGAAAGCTTGGTGGCTTGGATAGGGAGAATTTAAGCACAGACCAGTGCCTGGAAAAAGCAGAGCAAAAGGTAAGTGTAGATACAACTTAGTGCAGGAATGTTGGATGGGGCAGGGGATGAGTATTATTATTATTATTATTATTATTATTATTATTATTATTATTAAAATTTGCATAGGCTTGCCTAGTTATAATTCCCTTGTGTTCTAAGGGTGGTATTGAACTAATTCAATAACTAAGTCTTATTCAACATCTTTATCAATGACTTGGATGATGGGCTTGAGGGCATCCTGATCAAGTTTGCAGATGACACCAAATTGGGAGGGGTGGCTAATACCCCAGAGGACAGGATCACACTTCAAAATGACCTTAACAGATTAGAGAATTGGGCCAAAGCAAACAAGATGAATTTTAACAGGGAGAAATGTAAAGTACTACACTTGGGCAAAAAAAATGAAAGGCACAAATACAGGATGGGTGACACCTGTCTTGAGAGCAGTACATGTGAAAAGGATCTAGGAGTCTTGGTAGACCACAAACTTGACATGAGTCAACAGTGTGATGCAGCAGCTAAAAAAGCCAATGCAATTCTGGGCTGCATCAATAGGAGTATAGCATCTAGATCAAGGGAAGTAATAGTACCACTGCATTCCGCTCTGGTCAGACCTCACCTGGAATACTGTGTACAGTTCTGGGCACCACAGTTCAAGAAGGATACTGACAAGCTGGAATGTGTCCAGAGGAGGGCAACCAAAATGGTCAAAGGCCTGGAAACGATGCCTTATGAGGAACGGCTTAGGGAGCTGGGTATGTTTAGCCTGGAGAAGAGACGGTTAAGGGGTGATATGATAGCCATGTTCAAATATATAAAAGGATGTCATATAGAGGAGGGAGAAAGGTTGTTTTCTGCTGCTCCAGAGAAGTGGACACAGAGCAATGGATTCAAACTACAAGAAAGAAGATTCCACCTAAACATTAGAAAGAACTTCCTGACAGTAAGAGCTGTTCGACAGTGGAATTTGCTGCCAAGGAGTGTGGTGGAGTCTCCTTCTTTAGAGGTTTTTAAGCAGAGGCTTGACAGCACCTGTCAGGAATGCTTTGATGGTGTTTCCTGCTTGGCAGGGGGTTGGACTGGATGGCCCTTGTGGTCTCTTCCAACTCTATGATTCTATGATTCTAATGCATCCTGTCAGAGCAAGGACTTCTGCATGCACAATGGGGACTTCCCTCCCTCTCCTTACACATGCCCCGTATCCCCTGAATGTTTTAAATAGTTGTTTTTAGTGGGGGGTTTTAACTCATAATTTTATTATTTTATCCCTTTTGTAAACCATTTTGAAGTTCTGTTGCAATCCAGCACGATATGACCCTTTGAAACAAATACATAAAATAAAATAAATTTGACATTATTTATAAGATGCTGAAATTTATTCGAACCAATTTAAAATAGTACTGAGTTGTTATTGGGGTTAATTAGATCCTTTCACAAATTTTGCCTATATGACACTTTATGGTATTTGTGTTGCCATGCCAGTGCACTTAACTGTATAGAACTGATTTGAATAAGGAAATATGAACAGGGAATGATATTGGGCAATAACTAATAGTATGGGCAGTTTGTTTAATATTGGCTGTATAGATATTATCAGTCCCTTTGTACATAAAGGCTGAGGTGGGTGAGGGAAGGCTTGGGAATATTTCAGTATTATTTTAGTTTGATCCTACTCACCACAACATCTCCAATTATGAAAGATCTTGGATTAATGTGTATCCCCCCTAAAAAGTGTGAAAAGTAATGATTTTTGCAAGTGAGAATGCTGGGTGCATATAAAAAAACAGAATTCCTCTGGACACAGAGGAATTGTATTCTCTAGCATTATAGGGAAAGATAAAGGTTAACAAGGGAATACAACTTCTAAAATTTACTCGTGGTGCTACATTCATATAGGAATGTTCAGGGGGAGGGAAAATCATCTCGAGTCACAGATTCTCAAGTTGTCATGTGGAAATCTTTATAACAAACTATATTTGCCAAAATTCAGCTTTCACCATTCTAGATTCTGAGCTGGGGATGTATTTTAGCATTTGGAATATGTGCAGATTCAAATTTTACTGACAGGCCAGATGTTCCTGGATATGATATATATATTAAATGCTATATAGATCCAGGCACTATATATGGCAGGAACTTTGAGTCCTGTACTCATATATTTGGCTTATTTTTCTATATACTAGGTGGAACAGACGGAAATCTGGGCACTAGAGAAGAGTTGGGTTTCCCTCTATTTTCAGATTTCAAATTCCCATGAGGGAAAAAATATCACAACTCAGCATCTGAATTTGCTCAGTTTTAAATACATATCCAATTCTGTTTGAGATGCAACATCTTGCTTTTCCTACACTGGGCTTGTCTTCTCCTGGACTGCCTGAGATATTCCTAGAAGTAGCCAATTCCAAAGCCACTTAGGATTCATCAGCTTACAACCACCACAGTGTACTTTGCACCTGGTTGCTAATATATATTATATGGGTTGTAGAGTTCTGGCAACTTTGCTTGGAGTCTCTGTCCTTTGGTCCCTTCGATATGCTTCAACCCTAACCCCTCTCCACCCCAGCTTCAGATTTCCAGATGGTTGTGAAAAATACGACGTGACAAATACAGTTGCAGGACTCTGCTTTAAAACTCGGCAGCATGTTGGGAACAGTTGCTCAAGTTAATCAGCTTCAACTCTTTCAAAGAACACCCCTTTAACAGCTGTGTACCAAGAAAGTATCATACTATGGATAACGCTAATCCTTATTCTGGTTGAAATTTTGATGAAATCTGGCATTCTGCTGTTATTTTATTTATTTGTTAACTTAAATCAGGTGGAGAAACCTTTTCAGCCTGAGGGCCACATATCCTTGTGGGTAACTTTCCAAGGTCTGCATGCCAGTGGTGGGAAGGGCCAGAGGCAAAAAGTGGGGTGGGCAACCAATATGACTCCTACCTTTGTACAGTCGGCTGCTCTGAAGCCACACAAATGCCAGAGGTTTCTACACATGAAGAAGAAGAAGAAGAGTTTGGATTTGATATCCCGCTTTATCACTACCCAAAGGAGTCTCAAAGCGGCTAACATTCTCCTTTCCCTTCCTCCCCCACAACAAACACTCTGTGAGGTGAGTGGGGCTGAGAGACTTCAGAGAAGTGTGACTAGCCCAAGGTCACCCAGCAGTTGCATGTGGGGGAGTGGAGATGCAAACCCGGTTCACCAGATTAGAGTCTACCGCTCTTAACCACTACACCACACTGGTGGTAAATCAGGACATCTCATTTTGGGGGGCCATGCTCTCACACGGATCATGTGACTCACAGGAGAGCATGGCCCAGAAGATGGGCACCCCAGTTTCCCGCTGCAACATGTTGGAGGGTATGCAAGTGAGTTACATAGTGGGTTGGTGCCATGGAGTTGCCCCTCCAGCCAGCAGCATCACTGCCTTGTACCCGCACGATGCAGTGGGAATGCACCAGTGGGAATGCTGGGTCGGCTTGGACCATGTGCCTGTGCTTTTCTCCAACCTTGCTGCTGCACTGTCCAGGTAAGCCGCAGTGGTGCTCTTGTCAGGAAGGTGTTTCCGCAGCAACATCCAACCGCAACAGCAGGTCTGGCACACATACCTGGACCCAGGCAAGCAATATGACATCATCAGAGTTGAAGGGTGCATTTCTACCAGGCAAAAGTACTTGAGGAAGTCATGGAGCAGGGCCAGTGAGAGGCATGGCCTGAGGAGGGTTCTGAAGGCCAGATGGAGAGGTTGGAAGATGGCATTTAGCCCCTAGGTCTGAGATTCCCCATCTGAGATTTGTACCTAACGTAGATGTTAAAGTTACAGGTAGGTAGCCGTGCTGGTCTGCCATAGTCGAAACAAAATAAAAAAAATTCCTTCCAGTAGCACCTTAGAGACCAACTAAGTTTGTTCTTGGTATGAGCTTTCATGTGCATGCATGTACACAAAAGCTCATACCAAGAACATACTTAGTTGGTCAGTAGATGTTAAAGGTTCATCCCCAGCTTTGCAGTCCAATGAGTCTCATGGTGACTTCCAAGCAACAGATAACACACTCCCCACCCCAAGTTATGTATCCCCCCCCCACCTGCAGTGGTACCATCTGCTATTGCACATTGACCAGCTCATTCTGCTCCATGTCTAGACCAAATTACCAAATGATGAAAATTTATACATAAACAAAACCTAAGGGACCTTGCATGGAGGTGAAAACTAAGCATCAACATTTCTTGATTAAAAACTGGTTTTCCTTTCTTTTCTCCTGTGAGCAGCATTATAAGTTGCAAAGTAAAACTGAAGTACTGGCTGAGTGCTGATGGGTAATGGTGAAGTTGTTGTCTCCCCCCACCCCAATTTCTTTTTTAAAGCATTACATGGGCAATTCAGTGTTCTTAATTTGTAGGTGATGTTTGTGTTTCTGCTGATCTGGGCTCAGCTTGGAATGATTTTTTTTTTTAATAAAGCCCATTCATTCCCTGGGTTTTTGACTTGGCAGCCTCCAGTCTGTGCTGTCAACTGGATCATCTGAGCTTGGGAACAAGCTAAAGTTCCCAGGACCTGGGCTGGCAGAGGCTAAGTGTGTAGCCGAGAAGCTGCGTTCAAGTCCCCTGAGGAAGGAAGATGGCTGGGCTGTGGAGCTCCTTGGGACTAGGGGATTCGTGGCATCTCGTTAGTATCGGCTCCCTGGGGACTCATTTGTCTGCTCTGCCTGGCGGGGAGATAGCGTGAGAGGATGACTCCACAGGGGGACAAGGGCAAAGAAATAGGGCGGCAGAGATCGGTCTGGAGACGCCAGGGGTTTGTGCCAGATGATGGGAGATAAAACACTCGGGAAGCAAATTAGGGAGACTAAATAACTGAGTAGCAGCTCCTGGTATAACCCTTTCGATCCTGCTTGTTTCAACTCTCCTTTGTTTCATGTGTATCTCCAGCCCTGATTGCAGGGATGGGGAACCTGTGGCCCTTCAAAAAGTTGTTGGACTCCCATCACACCCGACCACTGGCCATGGTGACTGAGGCTGATGGGAGTTGGAGTCCAGCCTTATTAGCAGGTGCAGTCACATTATTAGCATAACTGTGACAGAGTAGCACGCCCTGCCCAGTGTGTGGTGTATGTAGTTGAGACTGAGACCCCCCAGTCATGGATGACACATTCTTATCTTTATGGAAAGAGGGTAAGTGCCAAACCATACATGTTTCAAAATTGTATTGTATGGCAAGTTGCAGGTGGCAGTTCTCACGTTCAAATGCCTTTCCCCTGGAGATGGGAGGGTGTCCTTCAATGAATATAGAAAATAAGCATGTTTAAAGAGAAAGATTGTAAAAACAAACAAACCCAGCAATTCTAGTTTTCTATGTGCAAATATTTAGGGGGTAGGATATTAAAAATGTGGCTTGCCTTAAAAATGGTTCGGTCCAGCAAATATTCACTACATGATCCTGCTAGATCAGCTGTAGAAATAACAGAAAGGTGTTAGCAGTGCAGAAGGAAGAATGGCAGGAGATAACTGTTCCCCCGATCCCAAAAAGTACAGGCTTAGGGGTAGTCTGCATTTTGGAAGATCCATATTTTAGACAAAAGCAGGGGTGCCAACTTGAATAAAATATTGGGGGGGGGCAGGTAAGCCCCACCTCACATAATTGATCACACAATGCGGTGCACACACATCATTTGAATGGCAATGCCCATCAACTTTGCCCCCTCCCCCCAGCCTTCTTAAAAATAAATGGGGGGGGTGAAGGCCCCTCAGCCCCAAGGAGTTGGCTCCTATGGACAAAAGCAAGAACTGACTTCTCGCCTGGTGGGAAAGAACCATTTGTCTTTGTACTTCACATACTATTATTACTACAGAATTTCCATTTATTTCCTCCCAAATGAAGTTCTAAAATGCTTTTTTTATGCTTGTTGTTGACCATGCTTGTGGTTGGTTGGCCAAAGGTCCTACAGGCATGCCTATGAGTGCTTAGGTGGTGGATGGTGAGAATACTGTTTCTGAAATGAGGCCACCTCTTCTTTGTGTGTCCAGAGAGCATATGTGATGCAGCCACCCAAGAACAACCACCCTGCCCCACGACTTGGGGAAATGTGGGTGGCTCTTTCGTTGCAATTGCCTGACTTTCTTGTGACTCACAAGGCCAGCTGGAGCCTCTCCACCTAGTCACCACCAGTACTTGGTACCATCTTCCCAGTCATTAGGAACATTGCTGAGCTGTTGGGTTTCAGCCAGGCATAGAAATGCTTCAGCATGGTGGCTCATTCAAAGTCAATATTAAAAGCCATTGGTTGTACGTGGTGTAACCCACTTCTTCCTTTCCAAAGTTAATTTGGTTTCTTTCTGGAATATCAGACCCAATGTCCTGTGGCATTCCTTCAGAACATCCAGTTCTAAGAAAGAAAAAAAAGGGGGCTTGGATGCATTTTCTTTCCATCATGCGGAGCTGCTGTTCTAAGGTCAGATGTTTATGGGCAAAGGGAGGCTTGAAAAAAAGCGGAAAGGGCTTCAAAAAACAATAACTCCAAAAGTGCTGCTCTTTGGCGCCAGCAGCTCAGACCAACATCCCCTTCAACTCCTGCTAGCTATGGCAAGTCCCCTTTCTGCAGCACGTTGGTCTCTCTCTGTTTTTGTTTATCGAGACCACAATTACAAGCCCAGCCTCCGACCTCAGGCCGCTTGAGACAGCTGAAGCCAGCAGGCAGAGTCTTCCTTGAAACCTGGGAACGCTGACGGCAGTAACTCCATTCCTAATCAGAACATCTCAAAACATTTGGGCTATTCGGTGGCAAAGCCTGAAACATGGGCTCGGTTTCTGAGGAATGTGCGTGCAGGAAATTCTTTAACGGGGGGCAGGAATTGTTAGCAGGAGCACAAGGTGACGAGCCAGATGTGAGCAGGGTGGAAGGCTTCTCCGACTTCCACTGGGCTACACGAAGGAGTGAATTTGTTTTGCGGTTTCAGCAGTCATGCTAAAACTTTCACAGAATTCCATCTGCTTAGCCCAGTAATTACCAGCCGATACTTCCAAGTAGAAGTCTTCTTCCTTGCTGTCACTCTTTTCTTTTCTTTTCTTTTCTTTCTTTTCTTTTCTTTTCCAGCTGCCGCCTATCCAAGCTGTGCTGGCATACAGCACATTGGAGGGATTTATCCTCTGCAAGAAAATCGCAGGTCTCCACTTACAGATGAGTATAATGGTGCTGTGACATCAATTTGCTGAAATGCGGCACAGGGCTCGACTCTGCCGCTGCTCCAATTGTGTGGAGAATTGGGATGAGCCAAAGAGGCTCATAGTATAGCCTTCTGCTTCATGGCAGAACCATTGGTACACACATGTACGTCTGTAGACAAGTAGATTCAACCTGGGGCAGGAGACCAGTGCAACAGAAGAAGAAGAAGAGTTTGGATTTGATATCCCGCTTTATCACTACCCGAAGGAGTCTCAAAGCGGCTAACATTCTCCTTTCCCTTCCTCCCCCACAACAAACACTCTGTGAGGTGAGTGGGGCTGAGAGACTTCAAAGAAGTGTGACTAGCCCAAGGTCACCCAGCAGCTGCATGTGGAGGAGCGGAGACGCGAACCCGGTTCACCAGATTACGAGTCTACCGCTCTTAACCACTACACCACACTGGCTCTCCATGGTTCTACCGTTGGATGTAGACATGGAATATAGGAACATAGAAAGCTGCCGCATATGAAGTCTAATAACCAATGAACCACCCATCTCAATATTGTCTGGACTGGCCGGAAACGACTCTCCATGCTTTTAGGCAGGGTCCTACTTGGACATGCAGGAGATGGAACCTGAGACCTTCTGCATGCAAGGCAGCTGCCCTACCACTGAACTGTGGCCCTTCTGGCTAAGAGAAAGACAAGAGAAGGGAAAAAAAGGATTATATATTTTGAGAGCATGTGATTAAATCCCATGTGGCCTGAAACATTTGGGGTGGGTTTTACAGTGGGTACCCCACATCACCCTCCATGTACAGTGGTACCTTGGTTCTCAAACTTAATCCGTTCTGGGAGTCCATTCGACTCCTGAAACCGTTCGAAAACGAAGGCTCAGTTTCTGATTGGCTGCAGGAGCTTCCTGCACTCAAGTGGAAGCTGCGGAAGCCACGTCAGACGTTTGGCTTCTGAAAAACGGTCACAAACCGGAACCCTCACTTCCGGGTTTGCAGCATTCGGAAGCCGATTTGTTTGGGAGCCAAGCCGTTCGAGTACCAAGGTACCACTGTACAGTCTTTTTTTCTTCTTATGGTACCTCTGGAAGGAAATATTGGCAGGATAATCCCACTTCATTCTCAGAGTCCATATTGGTTCTATTTTGCAATTTAGGTTTCAGGTTTTATTCTGTTCATAATTTAAGTTTCAAATGCTTGAAGAATTCTGGGCTCATACTCCCCCCCCAACCCATTTCTGGAAGCGCTGCCAATGTTCATAACTCACCTCACTTTTAACAACTCGCAGCCTGTCAGGGCCCTGCCCATTGCAAGCTGCTTTTATACATTCTGGGGGGAAATCAGTGGCAGTAATTCAGGAGCTTAATTGATGAAGATAATTCAGCGAAATCTCTATTTTTGTAACAGGATCTAGGATATATATTTCTGTCTCAATACAACATTTTCCACATTATTTTTGGAAGGCCTCACAGGATCTATAACCATAAGTGCTTCAAATGAGGAGTAAATCTGTACTCCTTTTTCAGGCTCATTTAAATCCATTCCATCAGTACTGGCTTCAAAGGGACATAAATCTCCTCCATTGTGCCACACAATCTCCCTGTGTCGACAGCCGACATCAATTTGTAATTGTTAATGATGGAGTTGGCACTAGAACTGGCAGCCACCCAAGAATTTGGAACACTTTATCTTTTCTTCAGGTTTCATAAAATAACATTAAATAATTGGGGGGTAATCAATTCAGAAAGAAAAGTTAGCTACACCTGGTTCTCATAGAACACTGGGGAAAGCTGGAACCTGCCAATTAAAAGCAATGAAATTCAGCCTGGCTTAGAAACATCCATTCATCTTCAAGGTAAGAATTCCATAAAAACGTTTTTGGCGTCTTTAACATTTGCACTGGAAAGTCAAAGCATCTCCCACCAAACTGTACCAATTTCAATTGCACCATTGCTAATAATTTCTTTTTAGCATGCAGAGAATTTAACGGTCATTTGTTTAGACGACAACATTGTGTTCAAAGCCATTAAGGGAGATTTTAGACCCAGGGTGGGTAACCTTTTTGGCTCCATAGGCCGAATCCTTATCAGGTTCTGCCTCATGGCCAAATTTGACAGATGAGTAGGGGAGCCCACCTGTCAATGATTTGATGTCATTATGATGTCACACTATTGACAGGTGGGCAGCCATGCCCATCTGTCAAAATCCTTTATGCTCCAAACTCAAAAGGCTTGCAAAAACATTTGTGTGTTCAGACCTTTTAACTTCCACCTAAATAAATTCAGACAAGACTCAGATTTTGGTTTGGGTTTTGGCAGAATTTAGGCCACTTTATTGATTACAGAAAGTGATTGGTTGCATAGGCTCTGGTTCGACTAGCTGCCTGGGTCCGCAGGGAGCGCTGACCCAGGATTCCAGCATAGGTCAGCCAAGGGTGAACACCTGGATAAGTGGAAAGCCGGGAACAAGCTCTCTCTGCCACCCAAATGTCCCCCTGGACTCAGGCACAGGCACAACCCCCTCTCAGGGGTTGACCAAACCATCGATTCCCTGGATTCCTTTAACAGAATACCCTTCACATAGGGATGGCGAGAGCGTTCTCCCATCCCTATTACCTGAACCAGAGCCTATCTGCAACCTTACAAGTTGTGACAATTTGCTACGCGGCAGGCGAAACCCAAATGGCAACAGCCAATCAGCCAAGTGGGGGAAATTCCTGCCGTGCCCCTGTCCCAATGACAGGCGACACACGACAGCATAGCAAGGTCAAGCGCACAAGCCCTAAAAGTAGGGAGAGGTGGGCAGGTGTTCTGATGCACACACCGAAAGAAGAAGCTCTGGGTCACGTGCATATAGGTCCCTTCGATCCGTTTAGCCTGCGTCCCATTGGTCTGATTGAACCCTGCATCGAGGGACCTACTAATTGGGTGTTGTAGCTCTCCAATCATACCCACCCACAACACAGGGTTTGGTTGCCAGGTCTTACCGCAATACGTGCCCTCTTTAAGGGAAGACCCGATTTGTGAATCTCCCCCTGGTCCTTAAAAGAAAAGGGAGGAGACTCACTGAGGCTTTTCTCACTCTTCTCTTTTAAGGCTCTCAGACTAAAAACTTAAAAGGGAGGAGGGAAGAGGCTTGCAAAAACCTTTGCAAGTCTTACCCACTTCCCATTTAAGTCCCTGATCTCTCTCTGATCTTAAACCAAGAGGGTGAAGAGTCACAAAGGTGTGCAAAAGTCTTTGTGCGTCTCCCCCGTCCCTGTAAAAAATCACTGCGGAATTGGAGACTGAAAAGAGACCCTGGCAAAGGTGATGGGGAAGGGAGAAAGAGGTGCATTTTGAAAGCAAAGCCAAGAGCACTCTTCCTTTGCTTGCAAAATGCTCCTTCCTTTTGGCTTGGGAACAGGCACAAGCAACAAAACGGAGCACGATTTAGCCCTTGTTCTTCAGCTGACAGGTGGGGGGCTAAATCCTGCTATGACTGCAAGCACCCGCTTTTTGCAGCCAAGGCGGAATTGAACACCATCCTCCTGTCCCATCGGCTGACATAATGAGTGATGTCAGCTGATTGACAGGTGGGTGTGGCTCAAGAAACATGGCCTCAGGGCCAAAATTGGACCTCCTATTTGGTCATGATTGGCCCATGAGTCAGAGGTTACCTACTCCTTTTCTAGACGAACATAAACAGGCCACAATAGAATTGGCATCATTTATAGGACTTAGGAAACTTCAGGCCCTTTCTGAGTACAAATTGGTCCCATGTTGACCAGGCAGGCATCTGAAATGTGTTTGATTTTCCAGATTCAGAAAATCTGCATATTTATAACCACAAGAGGAAAATTACACTTTGTGGAACTACCTTGGGTTGATTTTCATTAATGAGTTCCATCTCCTGAGGAGGTACAAGCAAACAAACAGTGCTGTGTAGGTTGACTGCCGCCGTAGCTCATCCTTCTGAAGAGCTTTGTGAAGTCAGAAAGCCTGCACAGGGTCACCTAAGTGGTCCCTTCTCTTGTTTACTCCCGCTTGGGTAGCTATCTGCAGTTAGCTTCTAGTCAGCATTGCTAACTAACTCTGGAAAGTGGCGTGACAGGCTTCCAAATTCAATCAGCCAGCTTTTCAGTGGCCTGGCCGGCTGTTTCATTGTTTGGATGTGGTGATGCTTCTGGTCTGTGTTGGCAACAAAAGTTTCTGTGTGCTGTGCTTCCTAGAAGCCTACTCCACCTCCTTTAATTCTTAGAAAGGGGAGAGCAAATGATTCAAAGCAAACATTTCAATAGCCTTTCTTCCTAGAATAAAAACCGTGGCTGTCATCTACTTGTTTGGTAACCCTGAAAGCATTGCACGATGTGTCCTGCAGTGCATATTTCCCCAGCACATTTTGCTACAGTCCACTGTAAACTGTCCCTTAGTGAACTGTGGGGTGAGTTCATGCTTTTTGTGACCTACTTTCTCCCCACTGTTTGAACTCGACTGAGATGCCTATAAAAGAAACCTGTTCCATTATTTCATTTTATGCTGGGCGTGTGTGTGATGCCCTTTTGAGATAGGTAAGGTTTGTTCTTGTTGTTGTTGTTGTTTTAGTTAAAAAAAGAGAGATCTAGTGCAATCTTCACAAATCTTGTGCCCTCTGCATGTTTCAAACTTTCACTCTTATCAGCCTCAACCAGCAAAAGTTCCAATTCCAAAAGTGGGAAGAAGGAGAAGAGGAGGAGGAGGAGGAGGAGGAGGAGGAGGAGGAGGAGGAGGAGAAAAGGGAAAGGAAAGAAAGGGAGGGAGGGAACTTCCAGGTGAACAAATCAAAACAATTTCTTTTTAATTACTTAAGCTCCTCATGTTTCCATCAGAGTGCTTCCTCAGGGGCACTCTTGAGCAGCAATACTTAACCTGGTGTCTACACGCTTTTGCAGTTCAGTTCTAACCCATTCATCAGGCCAGACTAAAGCAATATTTTGCAAAGAACTGGTGTGGTGTAGTACTTAGAGTGTTGGATTAAGACTGGCAAGATCAGGGTTCAAATCCCTACAGTGGCCTTGAAGCTCACTGGGTGACCTTGGGCCAGTCACAGACTCTGAAAGTGAACTACCTCACAGGGGAAACCTTGAGCTCCTTGGAGAAAAAGTGGGATATAAATGTAGTACTGTAAAATAAATAAAATTCATTTTGAAAGGAAATGTTAACCAGCAAATGTGGAGATAAACATTTCCAGTGCCAGTATTTAGGTAGCCTTGCTTTAAGCGGACAATATGGCTATTATTATTTTCTTCCAGGATGTACTGAGGCCATTTGAAATAGATGGCATCCAAGGGGTTGCGCCTTTGTGCTCCTCATTTCCTTCTTGTGGTCATAACCTAGGTGATTGGATAATGGCTTCATAACAATAGGCCAAGCCACTGGAAGAGAAATACAGCCTTGCATGGACTCTGAAAGTAGGATTATTTTGATTATTTCCTTGCAAGAGAACATTAGCAGCTGAAACATGCAGTAATTAATGGATGGAATTTGCAATAACAGGAGCAATTAACCAAAGGGGCAACTGTTAATGGCTCGAAACTTTCCATCGTTCAATCATAGGGAAGTATATTTCTAACACAAATCAGTGATAAATGGCTGTTGAGAGGAAAGCCAGTGGGATGGCTCTACTTCAACATCAGCAGTTAATAGTGCCGACATAAACAGACACTTTGGTTGTGTTTATTTAATATATTTCACGGAGAGAAATTCCTATGTTTGAAATAGCAAGTTTCCAGCCTCAGCCACGGACGATGTTAAATAAACAGCCACATTTCAAGGGGAAATCTCTCCAAAAGAAAGTGATATGTTTCAAAAGGGAAAGGTTAGATCTGTTTAACTTTTTTCCCTCTCTCTCTTTCTCTCACTCGCTTTGTTGCATGGAACTTTTTCTGTGAACATCTGGAGCAAAGTGGCATATTTATGTGCAAATGATGACATCAGAGCATTCCCCAACGAACGCTAAAGAAGCAACTGGCACTTATAGAGGAATCTCATAGGGAAACTGCAAAACCGGGATTTGGTGTTTCTGCAAGGCTCTCAGTTTGGTTGAGCTGGTTGGCTGCTGAGATCTAAATTAGGCTGGGTGCACAGAATGCAATTAGCCATTGTGATTGGCTTTTCAAAAGCAATTTGCAGGCGTGGAGGGTGCAGTCCAGATTGGGGCCTGGGATGTGGGGTGGGGGGGCTTTAACCATTTGTCCCTCTTCAATGTGGACCCAATCTGTAGCTCTCTTCCTATGCCTAAAATCTGAATTGCAGGGAAATTTCCCATTGGAATGAATGCCCCCCTATCCCCGCAGATGTGGGTTGAAGTTGATAAGGAGCACACTACCCGACACTAGCAAAAATAATGACTTTTATTAAATATTGTTGCACTGGTAATTCAGAATCCTACTCCCAAAATGCTGGCAGTTCTAAAGAACGTCTTGCAAGGAACCATAAAATTTTCATTCCAGATTTATGGCAAATAGGTGCAGACCATAGCTGTCAACTTTCGGATTTGAAAATAAGGGATTTTTCCAAACTTTCGGATTTGAAAATAAGGGATGCCGCGAGGGCAGTGCAATGGCACCAAGTAGCCTTGCCACCCTGCGCTCCAGAGGCTGCGCGTGAACGGGTGAGCGAAAGAGCAAGCACGTAGATGGCAGGCAGGCTGTCTGTCTGGTTGGGCGTGAGGGTCTGGCTGCACAAGGCATGCAAGCTCCGCCCCCAGTTGGTCTCAGACTCCTTATTGGCAGCCCAGCAACGCAGCTGAGGAGCCTCCCTGGCCGGCAGGGAGGGAGAGGAGCTGCTTCCTTTGAAATCCGGGAAATTTAAGGGATATCAACAATCCGGGATAGCAGCGGGAAACGGCATTGGAATAAGGGAGTTTCCCGCAAAAAAAGGGAGGGTTGACAGCTATGCTGCAGATATGGCAATGGTTTTTGTCTGGTGTGTGTAAATTCATACACAAATTGTTAGGTGTCCAGAATATTATTGAACCTTCTGAATTTGCATGGCCTGCTACATTTATTGCTGGAATATGGGGGGGAAACGTCCCTGTATTTGTGTTCTATATTTCGGAACTGAACACACTAGACCTTCAATACGCTCTCTGATAAACATTGCCCCTTATTTCATGATTTCTGATCTGTCCTTTAACTTTTGGAATAGTTGTTTGTCTTATTCTAAACAATTAGGAGGAAAAATAGGTGAAGAGTTTCTTTTCCCCTCCTGCACACAAGAAGGGTGTGGCTAGATGCAGAACCTATGAGAGGCTGCAACAAAGACTGTGTACACACTGTACACAGTGTGACATCCCCAAAGAACTGTAGTTTGCCCCTCACAGAGACAAAATTCCCAGCACCCTTAACAAACTACATGATTCTTTGGGAGAAGTTGTGTGCTTTAAATGCGCTTCACATGTATAGTGTGTATGCTGCTTCAGCTGTGCTGGAAAATGTCCTTGATTACCAGGAAAACAATCTGGAGACAGTGTCAAATTCAAGTTCTTCTGTGTCCTGGAAGAAAAGCTGCTAACCAACAAAGATACATTATTATATGTTTGCTAACTGCTCTTTCTGAACAGAAAATGAGCCATGTGGACATTAAGGTGGGAGGACCTACTGCCCTGGTATTGGAAATTCACTGGAAAGCTGGGGTAGAATGAGCAGGCAGTTATCCATGGCCTGATTTTATATTGCATCACACACACACACACACACACACACACACACACAGGCACAAACACACACAGGCACACAAACTCTGCATTCTATTAGGGAAATATTAATATTTGGGAAAATATGCTTTGTGAAACTTATATCAGGCAAAATTGCATATAAATGTGCACATTAGGAAAAAATTCATACTAAATTGCTGATTGATTTTCACAAGAACTCTTTTTTTTACATAGCAAGGATCTAGATGCATCTGCTAGGAGCACCATGCCCAGTATTCTTGACGTGTGATTTGTTCTAACATGCCTGTGAATTATACATTGGGAGCTGTTTGTTTGTTTGTTTTTGCTTCAAAATGCCGAGAGGAGGGAGAGAATACAAAGATGTCAAAGGAACTGAGATGGGTTAAAGCCATGGTGCAGGGAAAATTATATTAAGCACCCTGGCTAGCCAAACGCGAGAGGGAAGGTCTAAACTTTTCCTAACCCCGGGTCTAGAAACTGTCATGGTGGCAGCCAAGGTCAGAGAGACCCAGATTGGAAGGCGCCCAGGAGCAACCCTCTCCAAGCACATGACAGCGCAAGAAGGGTTACATGGGCAGGGCACTGCTGGCTCAGCCTTGTGATAAACAGTGCTGAAATTTTGCACAAAGTTTAAAATAAAACAACCCCGAAAGCCAACATCAGGAGGAAGCAGAATGTGTTATGAAATAAACCTTAAAAAGCAGTTATGTCAGGCAGGCCTGTTGTTAACTTGTCATTTTAAGGATTCCTCAGGGAACGTGTTATCTGTATCCGGAGATTGTTAACATGTGGGTGTTTTCTCCCTCTCTCTCCTTAAAGCGTTGCTCTTGGTAAAGCAGTCGTAGTTGTTATTTTTTATTTTGCTCAGTCATTTCATTGGGGTGTCACTCTGTTTGGCAGAGGGAGCTGGGGCCACACTATCTGCACTACAAAATAGAGAGAGAGAGAGAGAGAGAGATGTAGCAATTGTCAAGCACCCCCTGACATGCTTTGTGATCACATTCCATTTGGTGGTGACTTTTGTGTGGTTATTATCACATGACCCCCTGGGAATTGCAGTCAGCAAGGAAAGACAAAGACATGTTGATGCCACCATTTTGGGGCCAGCACAAGGATGGACCAAGGTAGAATAACAAAGCAGAAGGGATAGAAATAAAAAATGGAGAGGAAGGGGTGAATTGTCTCTACCCACCCACCCCACCATTCAGGCAATTTCCTTTTAAACTGGGGTAGGTGAGCAGGAATTCCTTTGAGATAGCAGTGTGGTTTCTGCCCTCCCTCAGTTGATTTCTGGGATCCACAAGTTTGACTGCTGAGTGCATTGTGATATGTAACTTTCTTTGGAGTGGAAATGGTGGACTAATGCTATTCTATTTATGTACCAGCTGAATGTTAAGAACTGTCCAAATTCATAAGCAGACTAGGGAATTGCAATCTTTGGTACCATAAGATAGAGCCGAGATGCTAACTTATAGAGTGTGCCTTGCATGCAGGCGGTTCCAGGTTCCATCTCCCACATGCCCAGGTAGGCCCCTAACCTGTTCTGAGTTTTCTCCCAATCCTTCAGAGTAGATTTAGGAGGTGGGGGATGCAGAGGCAAGGTTGGTGTGTGAATCTCATTTCATGTGTGGACATCTTCCACGCACACAATTTAGTTTTAGCCTGCCCATAGCATCATTCCCAGGGGACGTCTGGAAGGAGGACCACAGCAGGTCATCACTATGATAGTGGTAAGGAAAAAGTGACCTGGGTGGGTTTGGTGCACCTTTAACCCCCACCCTTTCGAGTTTTTAGTCTAAACATCTCCCATGTGAACTTCTGTCCCAGCGCTAATGAAAAGGTATGATTTGCTGACTTGTTAGGATTCTTTCCATATGATTTTTGGTTCCAGAACAACTATGACCAAAGATGGTACATGAGGGAATGTGTGAAGAATGAACACATGCAGCAGAAGGCATCACCGGTGCCAAACAGAGCCTCACGCCTTATTCAGAATTGTGAAACAGAATCCAAAATTCTTCTTCTGGAACCTGATACTGTTGGCGGATCTATTTCCAGGTGCTGTTAAAAATAATGAAGGTAGAATGAGATAGATCCGTCCAACAGCTCCAAAGGGAATGCCTTTCAAAGGCGAATCCACCCGTAGCTCATGAGGTAGATATGCAGCCGGACTAGGACTGCCAAGAGGGAGCCTGCCAAGATGGAGCCTATTCCAAGCAAGGTTCTGCGCTTGTGTACACAAGCAAATAGACGGCTCAGAACCAGAAAGCAAAGAAAACACAATGAGGGAGCTCAAACATATCCCCATGTGCAACCCATTAGGGATCAGCAAGGAAGAGGCAATGGAACATTCAGGCTCAATCTTTGTGGTCCATTTCTCCTGCCAAGTCACGGTCTCCGGGCAAAGTATAAATTAAGCCGCACAGTGTTGTTGTTGTTGTTCTAAGCAATGTTTTCCCCTGCGCTGATTTTAGATGGCGTGAAAAAGATCTTGTGCACCTGTGCAGGCAATTTTTGAGAGCCTCAGAGTGTGGGCAGCGTACAGGACAAGTTTAATCTGATATGATATGGCTGGAGTTTCCCTGGAGTGTAACCTTTGACGTGAAAAGTCAATGCGATGCGTGAGAGAGAGTTGGATGATTTCTGAACAGCCTTACCTGAATCCTGCTGTAAACTTTTCCCCTTCGTTCCCTGTTGCCTTTCTTACCCACCCAAGCCTTTCTCTCTCAGCATCGCCGCTTGCCAGATGGAGAGGAAGCCAGCTGTACAGGAATGGAATTCATGCAGCGTGCTGACTCACTGAGTTGCTCCCCAGCCAACCAGGATACATCCAGCTCTTTCTCTCCATCGCAGATAGGGGAAAGCAAGAGCTTTGAGGAAGATGCTTCACGGGTGTCTCTTAATGTTTTGGAGGCCACAGCTTTCTCTCCATGCATGTGCAGAGGGACGTTACCAAACTTCATGCTTCCAGGCTTTCCTGGTAACATCATTTTGTCATATAACATGCCAGTGAAGCAGGCTGTCAAAGGCATGTGCCACACTGTCAATATGTCAAACACTCTCTGCTGGATTTTGATCATCAGCTGGCACTCGAGGACCTATTTCAGCCTGAAGAAAGTGTTGTGGTCACACACACTCCACAACCAAGCACACATCACAACATATTCTATTGGCTACAATAGAAACCAGGGTTCCAATCCCCACATTGACCAGGAATCTTATTGGTTGACCTTGGGCCAGTCACTGCTTCTCAGCCTAATTTTCCTCACAGGGTTGTTGTGAGAATTAAATGAGGAATGGGAGAACCTTGGAGGAAATATAATATCAATGTAATAATTAAATAAAAATAAAATGGGTGCACGTGAGTGTCCAAAGCAACCCTTGGTGTATATTATCTGGCTCTTTTTGTTGCATTCTATTAAAAATTTTAAAAAAAAATTTCTGAGGCAACAGTCTATCCAACAGAAGAAGTCAGAAGAAACAAGTGATAGTCCAAATTAAAGATATTTGCTGCTCCCTTTGGGGGCAAAACAGTCTCATAAGAGGCTGCACTGCACCAGAAGGTTGAGACATGGCACTGGGTCAAACTGCCTCAACGGCAAACAGCCACGTCACTCTCGCTGGAGTGACAAGCTTCCAAAAGAAAAGAGAAAAGACAAACAAACAAGCAAACAAATTTTGGGAAAGGATCAGAGAACTAATTTGGCTGGATTTTGGAATGAAAAGAGGGAGTCCACTCCAGAATTGGGAAAGAAATGTGTGGGAAAAATTTGACTGAAAAAAACAAGGTAAAGCGTAATGTCCTGCGAAGTTTCCGCGGAGGATGGGGAGAAGGGCGAAAGAAAAACTGCTACAACTGTTACAATTCAAAACTAGAATCAAACACCCTCCCTACCCAACAAGCAAACTTTATCCAGATAGAAGTGATTAAATTATACAACTATACAATTATACAACTGTTGGGCAGAGAGAAAATAAAATGAGGATTTAAACCCCCGCCCACTTGTTAAGCAGGAGGGCGAAGATCTTTTCATTGCATTCTAATTGCACTGCCTTATTTCCTGAGGATTTTGTAATTGTTTCTAAGCCCCTGAGAACCCAAATAACACTGGGTGGCTGCCACAACCAGCCTACCAAAGATGGACTCAAGGACCTGGCCTTATGAGAGCTACTACCAAAATGTCACCTAAAGTAAAGTTCAAAGTGAAGAGGGAGGAAGGGAGTCTTGTTCAGATAAAACTCTTGAGGAATTTCCTGAAAGCCAAAACATTCCAGGAAGAGCAATGAAACTTGTTATGTTGGTTCCACTCATTCTGAGCTTCTCACCAGATTTCACTTAAAGCGAAATGGAAAGTGAATTTGAAATTCATCGGGGTGGGTGGGGGATATTCAAGGTGCTCTGATGAAAACTAAAATATTTTTTAATCAGACAAGCAAAATTTCTCAAGGGGTTGGGTGAGTACTACACATCCGGATTCCAAAATGCAAACAATGCACCCTTATCATGTCCCTCCCCCCCAAATGGTGCTCAAATCCTTTCAATGTTGCTAACACCCTTCTTGAAAACCTGAACCCAGGAATCCTCGACAGAAAGGCTTGGGAACAGAAACTTATAGCAGCCTGCAAAGACAGACAGGAACAGAATCAAGGGCTTTTGGGCGACAGCCCTCTATCTGAGGGCTGTCTGGTGAAAGTCTGGTTTGAAAGCAGTTGACATCACCCCTCAAGAGCAACTGAGCAGCAGACTAAGCAGGCAGGCACACAAGTCACCTGGCCTCACCATAGTGAGATGTATTGCATTTCTATTTAAATTAAAGCAATTATTTCTAAATTTGTATCTATATAAGCATATGCATTTCTGTACCCTCCTGCCCTCTGCTTTGGTTCATTCATTTCTGCCACAGCTCAGGAGCCAGGACACGGTCCAGCAAAACCAGAAATTTCCCAGTCTGAGGCACTCAAAAGACCAGGTGTGTGTAAGTCTGCAAGTGTACATTAGCTTGAAAACCAGCAGGCATTAGTTTGAATGCTAGATATTTTAAGGGCAATCTGTGCAGGGTTGCCAATTGACCACGAAAACAGCATCCCTGTGTGGCCATTTTGCTTCGCTTCGCTTTCAACCCCATTGCACAAAGCGAGGAGCAAAGCCAATTCCCTTCCCCTGCTGCCCCAGGGCATTTTTGTTTTAAAGTTTAACAGGTTAGGAAAATAGTTTTGTGTCCACCTCAGTTCTGACCCTGGACCTGCCAGAAACCACCCTTGGCTCTGTCCCAGGGTTCCAGCCCTAGATTCACAGGACCCCCTCTTCTGGCCAGGGACCAACAATTTTGATGTTAAGGGTTGGTATCCTTAAATCTATTCCACTTCGGGGGTGGGGTGGGGCACAACAATATAAATTCATCTTGATCCAGCGACATCTCATTAACATTTAGAGAATGCTTTAAAGTCATCTTTTCCCTTCCAGATAGCTTGCGAAATAAACAACAACAACAAAACCAGTGTATGTGGCACATGTGTGTCTGCAAATAATTGTTTTAGGTCTCATAAACCAGAGAGATGATCTGTCATATCCTTCACTGTGACCTTGGTCTCATTTAATGCTTGTTTAGCAGCTATTCAGATCACCCCTCAGTTGGATAGAAGGTGGGGCTGGCTTTGCACTGCAGGAGTTAATGCATTTGATCCAGCTGCCTTTTCACCCAGGGTCATTTTATCTTTTAGAAATTCATATTCTAAGAAAGCAGTGAATCCTTCCAAGTAACTTGCTGGCACATCCAAGTAATGTTGAAGGGAATGTTGTAAACAATCCAGTGAAGAGTTGTTGTTGTGGGGTTGTTGTTGTTTTTTTGGTGTTTGTGTGTGTGCGTGTGTGTGTGTGTATGTGCTTACTTTTATTTTAATGAGGATTTAAGTATGTATCCATGCATGTGTTTTAACTGGGTAATGTTTAGATTTAGATTGCAAGTTACTATGCAACCAGCTTCCAGAAAAATCATAAATCATACTCCTAAACAGACAGATGAAGGTGGAAGAGATCCCAAACCTTGTTATAGCACCAACATTTGAAGTCCAGTTTGTTCTAGTTCCACACAGAGATAAGAAGTGGTCATGCCTCGTTACTCTATAGTTAATGCTAAAGGACATATTTTGAGGTTTTGCTTTCTAATATTTTGAGAGAGACTGACATGTAATATGGGTCTCCAGGGGCACTGTCTTTGTAGAAGCCCCTAATACAACTGCTAACAAAATGTCATAATTGGAACATATCCATCCTGTCCTATCTGGTTCCAAACCTCGGGAGGGTGGGGGGGGGGGAGAGGGAAAATAATAGTCAAGGGTGTATTTTTCCACACACACCCTGATCAAATCCTCTTGGATATCTGTATTAAAATTGCAATGGTTTTGGAAACGAGCGTTCTCAGATCTGCTAGTTAAGCAACCATATGTGATACAGCAATAGGAGACTGAGGCTTCGTTTATGCATGGAACATGCAAGGAAATGAGATGGTGGAGTTTTGAGGTGATAGAATGGTTAGAACTAGGGCAGGCTGCAAATAGGGAGATCACATTTCTGAATGCTTCTTCATGTAAAACCAAAGAAAACAAACAAAAGCTCCCTGTTGTTGTTGTTGTTGATAATTTATTACCCTCCCTCCACCCTAAGGTCACAGGGCGGGTCGAAACAATTTAAAATACAACATTACAAAAAAAAGTTTAAAACAAATTACAATCACAAGAACAATGTGGGTCCTAAAATATGTGTCTCAAATCTCAGAGGCCAGGGTATGACCTTCCTTCTCCAAACTGGCTGCAGAGCCTCCTCTTTCAGCCTCTCTCGCAGCCGCTGCATGGAAGACATGCTCCCCTTTCCAGTTTTATGGGGTGGGGGGCAAAGGGACCTGGGCCCCTAGGAGTCAGCTCCCATGCTTCTGCCCTATCCTGGTGAGTACAGGACTGCACTCCTTCCCTCATCACACACCACTGCTGCTTTCATACGATCAACTGTAGAAATCGAGGCCAGAATGTGAAGTGAAATACATTCTCCTAGAATCCACCATGGAAGGAATAGATAGAAGTTTTAAAATGTTCTTATTGTTTTATCACTTGTTTGCTGTCCTGGGCTCCTTTGGGAGGAAGAACAGGATATAGATTTAAAATAACAACACACACACAAGAATTACAAACATTCATTTGATAAGGGATAAAGAAGAATGGTTCTGTGCTTTTTTTCTAAAAAAATGTTTAGGTGTACTCTCATTTTCCTACTCATATTGAAATACTTCCCCTCAATGAGGCCAAACATAGATTCACAAAATGTTTAGGGGTATGCATACCCCTGCGTCCCCCCAGAAAAATAGCACTGCTAATAACCTAATTTAACATAATTGGCTTCCTTTTCAATAATAATAGTAGTAGTAGTAGTAGTAGTAGTAGTAGTAGTAATAATTTATTTATACCCTGGGTTTTCCCAGCCACTCTGGGCGGTTTCCAACAAAATATTAAAAATACAGTGAAACATCAGACATTAAAAACTTCCCTAAACAGGGCTGCCTTCCCAGATGTCTTCTAAAAGTCAGATAGTTATTTATTTCCTTGACATCTGATGAGAGGGCGTTCTCTATGATTCCTCTTCTAACTGATTTTTACCATCATTCCCAACTGAAGCTCCACATCACTCACTGACTCTGACTCCACCCATCATTTCACCTTGCTCTCCTGTTCTCCGTGATTCTTCCACACCCCGCTTAAGTGAGATTTAAACAGGAGATGCTTCCTTTGTGCTAACCCAGTAATGCATCAAAAGTCCTCCAATCCTTTTTAAGAACACAGGAAGAGCCCTACTAAATCAAACAAAAAGTTCACCTATCCCAGCCCCGTCTTCCCTGGGGTCCCAACAAGATACTTCTGGGAAGAGTGCAGCAAGACCTTGAAAGAGATAGCCTGCCAGCAGGTGATATTTGGAGGCAAACTGCCTCTGAGTCTGGTGGTTCTGTATAGCCATTTTGATTACAGCAGTCGACAGACCTGTCATCCATAAATTTGTCTAATCCCCATTTCTGTCTGCACAGCATACTCCCTTTGACTCGGCTGAACAGCTGAATAACTCCTGTTCCTGCTTGCTGTGTGGAGATGATCTGTTTATAATATCCACAGTGTAAAACGTGGGACCTCCGTTTAATATGCCGGCTGTTTTTCAGATTTTGCATACCCTAGCAGAGTTAGTTAAATTCCAGGGGGTTGCACATCTGGCCATGCACAAACGTGATGTGATTTAGCAACAATAATAAACAAAGCCTGCCCCAGAATGCATGCAGGAGCCAAGTAATTATGAGAGCGGGAAGTGCACATATACAGGCACAGTGCACAATGCATAATGAAACATGATACATGGTGGCAATGGAGAAGAACAAACAAATCAAAATATCCAGGTTGGTGATGGAGTTGCATTGGCATGAACACAGCTCAGGCAAAAGTGAGCATATTTGCATTACAAACTTACCTTGGTTCACATAGTTTAACTGTTACAGCATATCCTAAAAACTCTGGGCTATGTGGTTGGATAAGAGGACAACGAGTTATATAATGTTATATAACCATATATATAATGGTTTTTCATATTAAAATTTTACAGTCATATATCCAACAAGCAACATAGAAACATGGACTTCTCTCCTCCCCTTTGTGGGTCCTATTATTAATCATTCCCCCCTGCATCTTTTATAATAATCCTAATCTTTTACCTCTCCATTGTGTCCAAAATTCACCATTAAACTACAAGTGTTATTCCAATCCTACTAATGATTTTAACTGTTTACAATGGTTTTTAAGATAAATTATAAATTTCCCCCATTCCTTATTAAAATGTTGATCTTCCTGATTTCTGATTCTTCTGGTCATTTTAGGCATTTCGACATTATCCATCAACTTGATCTGCCATTTTTCCCTGGTAGGGACTTTATCTTCTTTCCATCTCTCATGGCACCTCTCTCTCACTGAACCAGGATTACCATACAAAAGATAATGTTAGGTATATCAATTTGAGTTGTCTCTAAGCTATCTGAGAAAGAACTGCTAGGAGCAGCCTTGTCCTCCTGGCTTGGAGGTTGTCACCTGCTCTTCTCCCAGAACTGCTCTGGGGGAACAACAGTTTGCTGGAAGTTACAAGAAAGGAAAGTGCTCTTGTTCTTGTGTCCTGCTTGCCAGTTTTCCATAAACACCTGTTTGGCCATTGTGAGAACAAGATGCTTGTCTAGATGGGCATTCATCCTGATGTAGCAGATTCTTCCTACATTCTGATGTTCTTACAGAGTGGTTACTCTTTGCCAAAGCCACAACACTAGGAAATGCTGCTTACCTGAAGGGAGAAAGTGAAGCAGAGGGCAAGTCAAGGCTGTGTAGCAAACTGGCAGAATCAACATGGCACTCCCTGCAGTGTGCCTGCACTGTACTGACCTCCTCATTGCCTTGCCCTTGCCCTTTCCCCGCAAGCAGAAGTGACAGGAAACTGGCACCATGGCTCTGGCCAAGCAGATGAATTTTCTCTTCTACACAACTAGTAAAAGAACCGGAGTCCCAGCCTGTTTGGCAGCTGGTCACCCTATAAGTCAATAGTGTGAGTTGTCAGATCAGAATGAACGAAGATGACATGTGCTGGATCACCTATCACTAGTCCGGCCTGAAGGATAAAAGGAATCTGTGGCTTGAGGTAGCACATCCATCACTGTCATTCACCATTCTTTTGTGTCTCTGGCTGAGAAAACCCTCACTTTTACCACTCCTCTCCTGCAAACCCCTCCCCAATCAAGAGCTAAGACGAATGTCCCCTTTTTACACTAATGGTTAAGTTGATGGTGCTGGTCAGTGCTGACCCTGTCACATAGCACCTGTAAGTAATCTCAGCTGGGACATGATGGACTCTCCAATGTGCTCTTCAAGGCTATGGCATACTGCAGTGTCATACTTCCCTTTCAAATGCTCTGGAGAAGGGTTATGGGATAGGACTGCAGAATATTGCAATATCTGCAGCAAAAAGGTCAAATCCTTTCTTTTCCTTTGAGAAGAACACAAGTCTCAAAAATCAAACTGCATATCTTTTTTTTTTTTTATCTTGGTGATTTTAACCACGATGCTAATCAATCTACCCTAGAAGATCCGCATCTTCATGACGCAGGAAAAGAATATGTATTTTCATCCTTTGGATGAGACCCAACAGTGTGAGGAGAGGAAGAAGACACAAGCCACTCGTACTTTCTGCCTTACCATTTCCTTTGAATGTCCCAAGTGGATCTAAATAGCACCCCGATACATCAAAATCAAACCATTTATATTCACTAGTAACAAGCTTTATTTTTTTCTGCTTCCAGCATTATTGTAATGTAATGTTCCCTTAATTTTTTGAAAGCTTTACTTTTACTGTGAACAAAGCCCCAGTTCTTACCTGCTGTGAATAGAGCACCCTATGAGAGCACTAATTCCTGCTTACTATTTACTGTCCTATGGAGCAGCCCTTGAAAAAGGTCCAGAGGCTGCAGTTAGTGCAGAATGGAGCTACTCGGCAGGTGAGCAGGGCAGCCTGGTGGAAGTATGTGTCACCAGTCCCTAAAGTTCTGCAGTGGCTGCCAGTGAGCTGCTGGACCCAATTCAAGGTGATTGGAGACTCAAGTACCTAAAAGTCTGCCTCCCTTAATATCAACCATCTCAGGCCTCACAATGGGCAGTGGCTTGGCAGTGCTGATTCCCCATTTGTGGAATGCTGTCCACAGCAAGGTGCATCTGTCTCCCTCCTTCTTCATATTCAGGAGGAATTCTAAAACATTCCTGCTCACTTGAGGACTGAAAGATACCCCCTCTGGCAACCTTGTCATTATGAGCTGTGAGGATATGTGATTGTTTTAAATGTTCTTAATCTTTTAAAATATTTTTACATATCTTATTTTTAATTGTGCTGTTTTATTGCTTCGTTGCCTGTTGCCCTGGGCTCCTTGGGGAAGAAGGGTGGAGCAGAAATTTAAGAAGCAAATAAACAGTTGGGGTAGCAGCCAAAACACCTGGAAGCAGTGATTGAAGAATTGGTCCTCTCTGTTTCGCTTTCTTCCAATCTTAATTTCAATTCTCCACATTTCAGGAATCAGTGATTTAGAAAAACAAAAACCTTGAAAATTGTGTTGTTTTTTTGGTATATTCCTACATACAGCTTTGACTAAGGTATACATTTTTGCAGGCAATTTCTCATAATGTAATGCATTTTTTTGTATTTTATTTTCACTAGTATGTTTATTTTTATGCACACTTCCCTTCCCTCTAATATATGCATTTTTGTAAACATGTTTGGTTTGAAGAACTGCATTGCAAAATGAGAATAAGTGAGAATTTCTCATATTGTGTTGTTTTGGTTCCCATATTGTTCCAGAAGCGCAAATTTGATAAATCCACCTTTAAATGTGAACTAAATCAACTATCTCCCCCAGCCCTATCTGCCATCACTGCTTCCTCTCTGACACCTCTCCTTTGCTGCTACCCATGCCACTTCAGAGGAGAGATGAGAGAGCCAACTGCAAACCATGGAGCATCCCTGCCCAAGATATCTCTGCCCAAGGTCACCTATAACCATGGGAGTTCAGTTGTTGTTGATTTTGATCTTGCTTCTGTATTTGATAGTCTCACTGCATTGCAGTATTGCATCTGACTCGTTTACTCTGCCACGTTTGAATCGGTTGGATGCATTTTGCTATGAATTGTTCATGATGTCTGTTGACACTTATGACGAGCTGCTTTGTTGCATGCTTCAGCCATGGAAAAGTGGCGTATAATTTCAATCAAATTGAACTAAAATGAAACATGACAGCTTAACTGGATGAGGTGTGGTTTGAATGAATGTCATTTAATTTCTGCTTTCTACTAGAATGTGAAGAGAGCTGATCCTGTGGCTTCTTCAGCTCCTGGTCTGATACCAATTTACCCTTTGCAGCCACCATGAGTGTTGCCAAAAACACTGCAAATTCGCAATCTTGCTGTGACTGTATACTTGATTCCACCAAGATTCTTTTTGTGCAATATTTTGCCAATGTTCACCTGAACATTAATTTTTTTAAAAAACCATACACCCCCAAAAAGCAAAATGGATGTGATTTTTAAATATGGTGTTTTATGACACTTAAGTAGGTTTTGAAAAACAACAACAGCTAAACAATATTTTATTGGGGTTTCTTTCCAAATAAATAAGAGAAACAGTTCACAAGAAAGCATAAATCCAAAGATCAGAAAATGCAATACACATAACCAAATATGAACATTGCCATTAATGAAGCCAGATCATCCTAGAATTATTACAAAAATTCATGTGGTAATAAAACCCTTTCAAAAAGATCTGTTTTGACTTGAGCATTGCTGTGCTGAAGAATTTGTCAGTGTTTAGGAAGGAAAACACAAACCATCTACTAATAAAAAAGTCTAATTGTGGAGATGAAAATGAATGGAAGGAAATGAAAGCTGGAGCAAACTTTGTATGCTCCACTTCCAAAATTATTTTTGAAATTTCTCTAGTTTTGCCAGCCTTTAGGAGTGGAGGCATGCAGAGAAGAATGAATCCAATAAAAGAAATGAGCAAAGCACATATCTTCATTCCTAACAACAATCATATGAGCGCTTCAACATTCGTATGGGTGTGTTACCACATTTTCCCAACCTAAATTTTCCCACCTAAAAATAATCTTGTGAATGTATCACCAGTTCCCCAATGCAGCACTTTAGCTAAGCTAAGAAACTTGTCCCCCAGCTCGATAGATTCTTTGGCAAATTTCTGGACCTGGGTTGCAAAGACAGAAGACTGATAGATGTAACTTGGATTCACACATAGTGCTAGTGATGTGATTTGATGTGTGCTGCAGCCACAGAGAGGCATGTATTAAATCCTAAAACTCCTTTGTTTGATCTTTGAAATATCAGCTAAGATGCTTGCTTATGCAGAGCAGAGGAATCAGATTCTGCACAAACCTGTTCTCACTACATGGACGGCAAAACCATTTCCAGATGATGTGGAACTCCAGATTACCTTGCCTGATTTTGAGTAAGTCATATGGTCAACATCCGTCCACTGGTTTTTTAGAGCCTTCCGCTCTCTGTTGAGCAGTTTTTAAAATATATTTGGTTGATCCCATTGGGTTCTAACTTCCTTTTTCTTTTCTTTTTTACATTCTTTAACCTCCTTGGGAAATTCATGCTTCAACATTGCATGTGTTTTTTCTTAGTGGGCTCTGAAGAATATTCTCCTAAGCGCAAGGGAGTGATTTACCTCTTTATTGTGTTATCAGGCTGATTTATCTCTTCATTGTGTTATCATTCTCAGGACAACATGACTTCATACACCTAAGCATTAGAAATCTCTCGATACAGTTACAACTTAGCCTCTCCAAGTCAATGCAGACTTGGAAACTCCAGCTATTTCCAAACAACACTGGAAGCAATTAAGTGAACACCACAATGGAAAAATCCAAGACGTAGGGAGGATTCCAGAGGGACAATAAAGGCCTTGCCTTCTAACCCTAAGTTAAATGTATCATTCTTATACAATGCCTGTTAGTAATGAGTACCTGGATCTGAATTTAAGATACAGAATATGGTTCTGAATTGGGGGCACCATGCCAAGAAATCTCCATGGTGCAATTAGCTCTGGTGTTAGCATTTCAGTAGATGGTTTCTTACACACTTAACTCAGCCCACAACATAGTGAAACTGATGAACTAGGACTTAAACTGATTCGGGCATGTTATATTTCAGTATGAATAAGTGGGTGAAATCCAGGCATTTCTGATTAACTAACAGGCTATCCGGTTTGGTTAAACAAATGCCCATTTATTACTATAAGTCCTAGGCTCCCTGGATGCACTGTGCAACCACTCAGACTATCAAAGGCTTTTAGTGAAGCACCTGTCTTACTGCAAACTGACTAATACAGCCAACCCCTCTTTCTCCAGTAAGGGACTTCCCCTGCATGCAAAGACAGGCTTTGGTAGATTGAACAGACAAGATGAATAGTCGATCCAATGGTCAAGAAGGCGGTCTCTGCATGTGCTGTAGATGGGGCAGATGAGGCTCATCATCCTGGAAAGATAGCCCATGTAGGAGAAGGAAAACTCTGATCCTAAACCTCCACTGCCTTGTGAGATATCTTCTGGAGAAGAAAAGGCTGAGGAGCAAACCCTACACAAATCCAGAGTGGAGTCCCTAAGGCACCTTGTATGCCTCATTCTGGCAATTCCTGAAGCCAAGCTGGTGCCAAACATATTGCTCTGCTTTCCTTTGGACCACATCAGTGACGCCGAGGGGGAGGGTCTTGCCGTCTGGGCAGCCCAGGACCCCCATGCACACGGCCTAGGCTTGCGCCCTGAGAAGGTCACTTGGGGGCTGCTAACCCAGCATCCCAGGAGGTGCACTCATTGTTTCTCAAGACAGATGGATGGAAACAAAAACATTAGGGGAAATTGCTTGCAAAAATGATATATTAGTGCAAAAGGGTACACAAAACATGCATATTAGGAGAAATGTGCACTCAAATTCTGACAGATTTCCATGAGGCCCTCTTTTTTAAAAAATAAAATAAATAAAAATCACAAACTGATGTGGAAATGTGGAGAACTGAATTTAAGGCTGGAAAAGAAATGAGAAATGGACACAAACCGAAATTGGCGGTTTTGTCCATCCCTAGTCACAAGTCACGTGGAAGTGAAATGTGGTGGAAACGCTTTAGGAAAGAGAAACATTTTGTCCAGGAAGCAGTTTCTGGCATGAGCCTGCAATAGAATGCTGGTAATGTGCAGCCCATCACTCCAGGTTTATCCTACTGCCAGGGAACCATATGCCTCAGGACTTCTATGATTCCAGAATGTTACATGAAGAATAACCCAGATGAAAAATCAGCCATGGCTGTGGCTTTTGGATTTAAATAAAAATGCAGATTTCCCTTTCTTTGAGTGCATTTTTCTCTAAGAGGCATGCTAGAACTTACTAAAACTAGAAAAAAATATGCTCTTGATGCTGGAACAGCATTCCTAGGAGCAGCTTGCTTTATCACAGCTCATGAACATAGCAAACAAAAGTCCCCTGAGGATCACAATCTTGTTCAAAGTTGATGGAGAAAGGCGGCAAACGGCCTTCCACCACTAGAAGTGACCTTTCTGGTTTCTGCAACTCATGCTGATTTAGAGGAGGAATGCTGAACTGGGCTTAGAAGCATTTCAAAGATTTCATGCTGAAAACATTCATTCCAGCTCTATTTGTTGAACTATAACTCGCTACCACATTGGAGTTCAGCAGGAACGTTTCCCAAAGCCCCTGTAGAAGAAATTTATGGTTGTTCAAAGCAGCATTATAGGCCACAAATGTGTGCACTCCACATGTCTTTGTAATCACATAATGACTCATTTCCTTAATCTCCCATTTCCTATAGCCTCCTTACAAGCAACTCATAAACCCAGCTCCATCACTGCTCTCCTGGCTAGAATTGGGCAGAATTACGCCAGCTCCTGCTTCTGGTTGGCTGGCTGGGATTCCCTCTCTCTATTCCCCCCAGAAACGTTCCTTCCATTAGACTTTGTCCTCTGCTACAGTGACACCTACTGATGAGGTAAGAATGCATTAACTTCAGGATCCCCCGGCACCAAAGCCAGCCAGCATGTACTTCCTGACCTCGGCCAGATGTTTCTGTTGTGGAGCAAATTAAGTTCACACCCCATGGAGAGGAGCTTCACACAGTTTTTTGACATGAAGATGTTGGTGGCCAGCCGGCATGACGTCAGCAGTTTCAGAGAATTAATTGAGGAAGGGACAGGAAGCTCAAATGGCTTGCGCTTCCTGTTTCTCCATAGCGTTGTCTCGCCCACCATGGAACTTTCTGCATTTTCCTCACACCTATGAGACAGGCACTTGCATATCACACAAGTGAGTGAGATGGAAGAAGAGTAGCAAGTGCAAGACACCCGCATTTCCTGTTCCCTCCATGACAATGAAACATTCAACACTGCTTTCCATCTTTAACCTCAGTGAGGTGCTAAAAAAAGAAGAAAAGAATACAGTTTATGGCCTTCACAGTTTACCCTTCAAGACAAAGAATTCTCAAAAGGAATTACTTTATCCCTCCAAAAGGCTGGGGAGTGGAAATGACTGAGACATCTCACTGATAAATGAGACATACCCAAAGATAGTTCTATCAGCATTTATATGGTGAAATGTCTGGAGTGCGGCAACCAGCCAGGCACATGCTAAGTGACTTCAGAAAATAGCATGGGCTGATAAAGGTTGGGAGTTCAGTCTGAAAGGAATAGACTAAATTCTAGACCAAACAGATTTCTCAAAGCTATAATGTCTTTGAATGCTCAGTCTCAACAAAAAGGAACAATTTTTGCACTGAGATAGATTAAGCCTGGATTTAGGACCAGGCCTGAAGTGCTGCAGCACATCAACATCCCAAGTCTTCTGTTGGTGAGATTTGTAGGCCAGAAATCAGGGCCTCTGTGAAGTGCTCTCTGGTGAACTACTCATAAGAAGAGCCCTGCTGGAGCAAACCAAAGACCTTGGTTCACAGTACATGAGCATGATAGCCCTTTTTCACTTGTAGTCCCCAGCAAGTGGTATTCAGAGCCATACTGCCATGGAGAAAGTGCATACATCATGACTCATAGCCATCGATAGCCTTACCCTCTATGAGTTTGTTTAATCCCCTTTTAAAGCTGCCCAAACTGATGGCCCGAACAGCACCTTGTAATAGTAAAGTCCATCGTTTCACTATGTCAGGGGTTCCCTAAGTGGTCTGTAGGCCACCAGTTGCTGATGAGCTTCATTGAGGTGGTCCACATCACGCTTGCAAAAAATGCAATTAGAAATCACACAACATCTAGCACAGTGCATTTCAATTGCCAAAGCAAGCAGAAAAAACTATGAAGCGATCCACCAAAACCCTCTACAGTTTTCAAGTGGTCCATGGAAGAAAAGGTTTGGAGAGCACTGCAATATGTGAAGCACTTCCCTTTGTCAGTCCCTTATCTCCCACTGTTCAGATTCATTGGTTCTTGTATTATACGAGGAATGGGGTGGGACTTTCTTTCCACAGTTGCTGATGAGCTTCATTGAGGTGGTCCACATCACGCTTGCAAAAAATGCAATTAGAAATCACACAACATCTAGCACAGTGCATTTCAATTGCCAAAGCAAGCAGAAAAAACTATGAAGCAATCCACCAAAACCCTCAACAGTTTTCAAGTGGTCCATGGAAGAAAAGGTTTGGAGAGCTCTGCAATATGTGAAGAAGCACTTCCCTTTGTCAGTCCCTTATCTCCCACTGTTCAGATTCATTGGTTCTTGTATTATAAGAGGAATGGGGTGGGACTTTCTATCCACTTTCTCCACATCATGCATATTCTATCCCCTCTACCATGTTTCCCTCTTACCCCTTTTTCTAAGCTCTGGGCATCTTCCAGCACCTATAAAAACTTAATAAAATGTCAAACAGTAAAAGCTTCCTGATACATAGAGGGAGAGGGCAAGTAGACCTGTGGAAAGTTGGGAGGAGGGGTTTGTCTGGCCACTAGAAGGGTTGCTTGTTCACCCATCAGCACTTGGGGAAGTGTGAAGTGATTGGATTACATGGATTGGTCAAACAAAAGACACTGAGCTTAATTTTGAAGTGGAAGTCCAGAGACTGGGCTGGGGGAGAGGCATGGTATAGGTGTTTTGTTTCTGATACGAAGTTGCAGAAGAGCATGAAACATGCTCTTTCTATTCATATGAGGTGATAGAACATCCTAAGCAAGCCTCTGCCTGTAGAGCTCATTCCTAAGCATAGAATTCTTTTCCTATCATGTTGGTTTCCTATCATTGTTTTATTTACTATTTTATGGGACCTGGGATGTGTTCTATTGTGAGCTTTAAGCCATCTTGAGTGCTTTTTTCTCTTTTTTTGAGGGAGAAAGGCTGAGTTCATGGTAATAAATCAATCAATAAAGTCAGCTGGCCTGTTGATAAATGAGTGTAATGCTTAGTACAGCCAATCCAACCTGGGTCAGCCTGACTCGGGTGGCAGCACCACTGTATTGAATGACAGGGATTCACTTGGGAAGAATTTCCATAGCATGCTAGCGCATTGTCCTCCATGGTGGTTCTTCCTTGACCCAACATTGTTCCGGGTCAGCCAGAAGGCAATAAATGTGAAACTATTCTCAGTGATTCGGGAATGCAGGCAAATGATGGGACAGCTGAACAGCATTAAACAGGGCGGGCAGGCAGGCTTGGTAGGTTAACACAGCTATGACAGAACACAAACTTACTTATTACATTTTTCATCCCACCCTTCCTCCAAGGAACTCGGACTGGCACTTAGGTTCTCCCTCACCCATGTTATCGTGACAGAATGAGATTTCATCAGCACACAAATTACATGAATATTTCAAAGCTATGGTCTTCCTTGACACAGTAACAAGGTAGTTTATCACAGCCATCTTAGAATAGTTGGTAGTTTGTACATATCCAGAATACAATCAGCATTAATGTACTAGGAATCCAAAGTGAGGAATCACAAAGCAGGAATTCAAGGCAGTGCCTACTTTTACTGTTGAGGCAATGTCCTGGGAAAACTTGGAAGCCTTGATTGTTGCTCCAGCTTAGATTAACCAGTGGCGGAGTCACCACACAATAGGGATATACATTCATTTTGTTAGCAAACGAAATGAATGGGGCTCATTTGCTACATTCATTACTGTTACAGGGCTGAATGCCAGAATCATGAATGAGTTCCAAATGCCAGATATTCATTTGTTCTTCACCCAGAACTCTGCTTCTGTTCCCCTCTAGTAGCCAGAATACTGTAGGTCAAATAAAGGATGCCGGGAAGGGGAGAGAGGGGGGAAAGAGAGGGAGACTGACACTGTAAACTGTTCAAACTTTGAAGCCAACGTGTAAAATATCCTAATAGGCCTTCTTTCCAAAGTGAACCCTTGAACTTGGGGCCATGCAACGAAGCTGAATGTTGGAAGACTCGGGGCAAATAAAAGAAAGTACACAGTGCACAGTTGAACTATGAAATTGGCTCCCACAAGATGTAGCGATGGCCACCCACTTGGATGGCTTTAAAAGAGGGTTAGACAAATTCATGGAGGATAAGATTAGCAATGGCTATTGGATGCTAGCCGCATTGGCTACGTTCTACCCCTGTTGTCAGAGGCAGTGTGCCTCTGAATGCCAGTTGCTACGAATCACAACTGGGGAGAGTGCTGCTGCATTCAGGTTCTGGTTGCAGTCTCCCCATAAGTATCTGGATGGCCACTGTGAGAACAAGATGCTGGACTAGAAGGGCCTTTGGCCTGATGTGACAGGCCTTTTCTTATGTTCAGTGGGGAAGAAGTTGGGAAGGAATATAAAAAGGGAAATTAAAGGCTTGTTTGAGTTCCTCCTTGGATTTAGAATGTTTGCAGAGTGACTGGGGAGACCCAGCCAGATGGGTGGGGTACAAATAAATTATTATTATTATTATTATTATTATTATTATTATTATTATTATTATTACTACTACTACTACTACAGATTTCTGGTTTATTCATTCCCCATGTCTGTGCACAAATGGTACCCAGTCAGTCATTCTTACCATTCTTATAAGAATTTTCAATCCATTCCATACTGTTTCCTCAAAATGCTTTCTGCTTAGTGAAGTGTAGTTTCTTTGGGGATTTGGACTTCATTTCCCTGCCATTAGCATGCTGATGACACCCAACACTACCCTTTTCATCTCAATCCAGGAAGGCCATGGGTGTTCTGAATCGTTGCCTAGAATCAGTAAGGGGCTGGAGGAGGATGCACAAATTGTTGTCCAGAAAATGCAACAGTACTCTTGATTAGCGAAACTGCCCATCTGGCAGCGGGAATTCAGCAACCTTCTCTTGATTAGCAGTGTACTTCCCTCGAAGCCAGGTTTGCAGCTTGAAAGTGCTCCTGGATCCAACTTACTTCCTAGATAGGCATAACATGTGCACGTGCTAATTTATATAGATAGATGCACGCTTTGAGAGAATCACTATAATTTAAGTGATTTATGGATAATTTAAATATGAACATAGTAAATCTCACCATAGTTGGGAGGACTGGGGTCAGGTGACCTAGGTGCCCATTTAATCTGCTGTCCAGATGGGCAACTTCAAGGCCCCCTGTGGCCTGCACCATTCCACTATGCAACCATGATGACAATGTTTGTAGAGTGGCTTGGTGGCATCAACCCACTGTCCCAGCCACTTTTTTGCTCTGTGACCTTTGAAAAACATCTGTAGAAACACCAGCAAACACAATGCTACCATGAGCTCATTATTGGGAGCATAGGACTTCTACAGTGTTCTGTTTCTCAGAAGTTGTGGGGGAGTGGCACCTGGGTTCCCTTTAAAAGTGAGGTGAATGAGTTCCTTATCTTCTTCAGCAGTTGGGCATCCTATTAATATCTGGCCTATAAAATGGGGACTTTCCCCCATCTGTCAGAAATTTGGGAGGTCTAATTCTTTGACCTCAATATATGGTGCTGGTTAGATGGAAAACACAGATGTTAAAAGCAACAGAAGAGCACTTGGGTTTCCTTTGGAAAGCAGTGGGAAACAAAAGTGAATAAGGAAACAGAATGTGATTTTAATGAATGGATAACCAAACAAATGAGATGTTAATAAGGAAACACTTTCCTTAGAGCTTAGGGACCTCCCACCGGCCAGGCAGACAGCAATATGACCTCTGCTACCTCACCACATGGAGCAACAGGCAACAGATCACTAGATTCCAGGTTCTAGATCTACTTTCTTGATTTCTGTTTTTCATTTTGAATATTTCTAAAGAGGAAAGGCTTTCTGATTTGAAGAGAGAGATAAGAAGAAGTAGAACTTTAGAATTCCAAATTATTTAGACATTAATCTGTCAAGAAAGCAAAACATGTCATTTGCCAAAGGTTAATGTGGAATGTTATGTAGAGCAAAAAAGGTCAAAGGTCAAAGGGACAATTAAAAAACAAAGAGATAATTGGCAAGCTGGTAACACTGCTGAGAAGGAGCTGGAGGTTGTGCTAGAAGAAAAATGGATGTTAATTTAGTAATGTAACTCCCACAATCTGGGAGAATGTGGATCCCAGAATTTGCTGGAAGGTTCTGGAAGGGTCTGGAATGTTGCTGTGAATGCTGATGCAGCAAAGTATAAACCCTTTTTATTCTTTTATTGTTTCTGCTCTAAAAAACATAAACTGAACAGAGGCTTCACCTTTTGTGTTCGTATGTGTCTCTGAGGTTTAATTCTAGTTTATCTCCAGTTTTCAACCATTGTGTTGTAGTCAAAGGCTTTGAGATTAGGAACCCTTCTCGTTCCAGTAGTTTATGGATATTATCTAAATGAGGCTGGTTGTTTTTGTCTTTCTTTTACTTTTTGAATATGTTAAGACAATCACAGTGACTCTGGGGAGATTGTGCTCTCTTGACCACAGTCAATAATCTTTCTCTTTTCCTCTTGATAAATCATGTGTATAAATGCAATTTGTGTCGTTTAAAGTCTCTGTCTTCTTCCTGTGAAAAGTTGGAATTCACCTCATTCCTACCGGTTGCACTGAAACTGATTTTCAGTCAACTTCCAGTTCATCACTTGAAAAGCTTCAGTGGGAAGAAGGAAAATGCCCACTGTAGTCCCTTCATCTCCTTTCTTATGACACTGACCCCTTCCCCAAACCAAAAAGAAAAGAAAGCATTATCTCAAAGAAAGGGAATGGGCGGAAGCAGTTCAGTCCTCTAACCCAGTGTTTCTCAACCTTTTCGGGGCAACGGCACACCTGTCTCATGAAAAAAATCTCGCGGCACACCACCACCAGAAAATGTCAAAAAATCACAAGGAGACGCTGTGCACCCACAAAATGGCGGCGGCAACGTCGCCATGGCAACGGAAATCACGGAGCTATGCGCCCAAAGTAAAACGGCCCAGGGAAGCCTAAACGGCTCGCCACAGCAGCAGCCCCACAGTCCCAACCGGCAACGCCAGGAAGACACAACCGCCCGGGGATCCCCGCCGCCCTCGCGCTCCTGAGCGCAGCAACCTCCAACCTCCCGACCCGCGCCCACCAGCGCCCTCCAGCCCCCCCCCCCCCGCGCCACCTCTCTCCGGCTCCCACCAGAGTGGATGCCGAGCTCTCCGAGGCGCCGCTCCCTGTCGCCGAGGTCGAGGCCGAGCGGGGGGAAACCGAGCAGCAGGCGCTGGGCCTGGACGGGGATCCCGGTGAGGGCAGCGGTCGCGGCCCGGAGCTCGCGCAGGCGGGAGTGCGCCGTGAGTCCGGGCAGCGGACAGGAGCCGCTCCGGGCTCCACAGCGCCGCCGCAACATCTCCCCGCCTGAAGTTCCTGAGCTGTTCCAGTGGCGGCCGCCGGGCTTCAGCGCCCCCCAACAGCAAAATGGCGGCGGCTACCGGCAGCCCCCGCGTCTCCCTCCTCCGACTTCCCATTGGTCCCTGGCAACCAATCAGATTCGGCGGCGAGCTCCCAGCCTGCGCATGCGCGGCAGAGCCCGGCAGCCTCTCCACGGTGCCTCCTCTCGGCGGTGGCCCTCTGCGCTCCCTTTCCCCCACTGGAGCCGCCGCCACGCGCCTGCGGCGTGGGTCCCCAACGGTTTCCCCGTGGCACACCAGCTGACGTCTCGCGGCACAGTAGTGTGCCGCGGAACACCGGTTGAGAAATGCTGCTCTAACCAACACCAGAGAGGCCATGTGGATCTTCTCATTGGCTGCAAATGTCAACGATGGTGTCTATTTCTTCCAGGGTTCATCGGGGTTGACTACAAGCCTCATCATTCCTAGTAAGAGATGAGGTTCCATGTTACATTTCTGAACAGTGGGGAGCCCTGTGGGACCTCACCCTCATTGACACATGATGCATGGAGCATCGTTTTCTGCCAGGAATGATAGAGCAAGCCCCACAATTGTCAATGTGAATATTCTTCATTATTTGTTTATGATACATCTGTGCCTCTATAGCACATAAAATTATCTGGGTGGATGACAATAAGCATGGAAAAAGTGCATGAAGCCATAAAATAAAAATCAGCATAAGGAAAACAAAGCAAAACTCACTGCAGTTATTTAAAAGGCCTGGGTGAACAGAAAGGTATTCTTCTGGTGCCACAAAGATGGTGCCAGGTGTACCTTCCTGGGAAGACTTTTCCATAACTGGGATGCCATCACCAAAAAGGCCCTGGTGGTTGGCTGCCACTTTGTTCAGCAGGGGCAGCTGGAGCAGGGCCTCTGAAGAAGATCTTAATACAGTGGTACCTTGGGTTAAGTACTTAATTTGCTCCAGAGGTCCGTTCTTAACCTGAAGTGTACTTAACCTGAAGCACCACTTTAGCTAATGGGACCTCCTGCTGCTGCTGCGCCGCCAGAGCACGATTTCTGTTCTTAGCAGAGTTCTTAACCTGAAGGGTACTTAACCTGAAGCGTACCTAAGCCGAGGTACCACTGTATTTGGTAAGTATATATGGGAGAAGGTGGTCTTCCAGGTAACCTGGTCCTAACCCATTAAAACCACCACTTTATAAATGGGACCTAGTATTTTACATGTCGTTTGCCACTGAGGAGGGCTGCTGCAGGCCCTGTGTGTTGTTTCCTGAGTTCATGGGAGTCCTCTTTCACTGACAACCCCACTGTTTCTGAAACTAAGGCCTTTTTGCTTGTTTCCTAGTAAAGGAGATCTAGCAGGGGGCAATGGGACATGAGCCCCATTTTGAGACAGGCCCAGCTTATAGGGTTTGGATTTTCAAGTACCCGCAATCTCGAATATGTACCCCAAATCCAATGAAAAGTATGATAAAAACAAGAAGCCAGAAGTCTTTTATCTAGTTCAGGAAATCCACTGGTGCAACATCCAGGAACTTCTTAAAGATCTCTAAGGACATAGAGCCCATTACCTTCCCTGCCAGACTGCACCACTGTCAGACAGCACCCCACAGATACCTATACTAAATACTTTATTTAAAACTCCTTTAAAATATGTGTTTAAGGTACCTTTTTTTAAAAAAAAAAACCCAAGCAAGCCACCATATAATGCTTCCTAGTTGAGGTTCAAGCTTAAATAGCAAGGCTCTGTTTTAGGGGGTGTGTTGGGCATTGTGATCATTTTATTTTTGGTCATCTTAATCTTTCTCTCTTTATCTCTCTGCATTAGTCTTGTATATGCCAGGAACTGGTAAATGAATATCTTCCCACGGCCCGCAAACTAGCATTCTTTACACTGACAAGGTCCTTGCAAGTTGCGATCTTTCCTTTCGGCCTGTGCCAGGAGGAAAAGAGCCGGGCTTGCTTAAAGTCCTCCAAGGGCTGCTGTTTTATTTGATTTCATTGTGTTTCTCAAATTGCGCACATCGCCATCAACGATACGAATGCAAAGCTGCAGGCAGCACTAAAATGGGTCAGCCGGATGCAAGCCTGGAAAACATCCACACCCCGAACACTTGTTCTCATCGGGAGTGTTTTCTCCCAGCTACCCTGGCACTTGCCTCTCAATCAGGGTGCGGTTTTGAACACAGCACAGAAGATTCCTCAAGCAGTTCTTCTTGCTCGGCCTGCAGCCAAGTACAAAATAATTTATTAAACAGCCCAACCCCCAGCATATGGAAGGTTTTAATGCACCGAAATTTATGGAGATGCCTGTGCACAAAGGCACACACGCCCAGAGCTTGTGGCTTTATGGGCTGTGGACCTGCTCCTGCATGAAGGCAACATGCCCTCGGTTACCACAATATAACATTTTTGGGAAGAGGCAGGTAGGACTGCCCACAGAGCAACACAATCCCTCTGAAGCCATTCCACGGCACACTTGGCAGATTTTCCTGGGTGCACACTGTTTTTTTTTATGATGCCCATCTGTTATGTACTGAGCTGAATCCTAGAACAATAGGATCTGATTGGTCCTAGAACAATAGGATCCATAATGCAGCAGTCTGATTGGTCCGCAGGAGCCACCCAATCCAGTTCCAGGTGGAAGTGAATCAGCGACCTGATTGGCCTGCAAGAGCAGCCAATCAGGCTCCTGGATGAAGTGAATCCGCAACCTGATTGGCCTACAGGAGTAGCCCGGAATTAGCCAATCACAAGGGGCCCATCGTGTAAATAATATAGCAGACGTTTTGGGGAAAGATTCATTCCTTGCTACTATGAGCTGAAATAAGAGCATGAAATTCACACTTGACTCCAAGTATATTTCACCATCCATGAATGCCTTCAAAAGGGAAAGGGGGGAAAAAAACCACATCTTTCTCCCAGAGCATCAGAATTCAGGTACCAGCAGTGAAAGCTGGAAAACAGCCACATTCATACTAGGTAGGGAAATAGATGCTAAGTTCTCCACAAAAACCTCTGCCCCGGATTCTGTGCCTTGTGTGAGGCTTTCACAAATCCTCATCACACAGCCCAATACATTGTGGGGTCAGTCCCCCTCCAAAGTGTTCAAGTTAACACTGGGTAGTTTTATAAATGGTGGACATTGGAATAAATTAATAGATCCATCCATGGACAGGAATTTTATGCTAATTGCAGTTAGAGGATGCATCCAGGCACATTTCCAAGAGGCTGGTCTAGAGATTCTATGGTAGATGTTGAATCTCACAGAAAAGGAACTTTCCTTTCTCTTTTCACTACATCACAACTGATTCCTCTTAGATTGTTTCCTAGTGTCCAGCATGCTAGTATTACAAGAGGTACACAAGAAAATTCATGTTTGCCATATAAAAATGAATAAATCTTTATTTTCATTCATTCTTTAAAATCACTTATCCATTTATCTCCAGCCCACTCTTGAAGACCCTCTTCAGTGGTCTCATCATCAGTGATGAGTTGCTGTTTGTCCCATGAGCTGTTATGGGCATCTGAGTTCATGGCCCCCAATTTCTTTCATTATTCATTGAAATTACACTTGTTTTTGTTACTTCCCCCCTCCCATTTCCTTTACTATTATTTTAGCTTCTGCATATGGTGGTTGCGATGGCAGAGCTGTTTTCCGCAGCCATCATGTTCATTTCCTGGAATGCCCTGGGATGTTGTAATGTCCAAGATATTGTGGGAAAATACAACAATGGCAGGCTGGAGGTGATTACCAAATCAATTCCACTGGCAATGGAGAAGTGAAGCCCCTCTGCCCAAAACTGAATGGTGAATGAGTACAAATGAGATAACGGAAATGAGCCCATTTTTTAAAAAAAACTTTCGGCATTTGTATCATAGTGTATCAAAATGATGCTGGGTTTATCATGTAAAAGCCATCTAAAGCAACCTGGAAATTGAATGTTTCTTTCCTAGATAATGAGGTGCTTAAAATCAAACTGCTAAATAAAACCAAACAGTTCTTTGAGATTAAAGTTCCAGGGCTTCCATATCTTCCATAATGATACTACGGGGCCCCTTTAAAAGATGCATCAGAGGGAGAGTAATTGCATATGAGTCCTACAAAAAGAAAAGGTATAATTCAAAACGCAATCAAATTGGGGGAGCAGAAAGCTGAAAGCTGTAAAAGTCAGCGCTGCTTCATCCTCCCTTGAACTTCTGAAGAATGCAATAGCAAGAATATGGAATTAATAAAATTTGTACAGATAAAGGCCAGGTTCCTCTGCATAAAAGAAATGTATGGAAGATAGCAGACTGGCAGACCTGTTAGCTCACAAATGGAGGTAAGCTTGATCCTCAGCATATACTTCTCTACTGAGGATCACTGAGAATAAATCACACACCAAAATAACCGAGCTTAATAATGTACTTAGACCCTTTTATTCAAAATTATACACTCCTGAGAGAGAATCAACACAAGAAGCAATTTATGCTTTCCTGAATAAAGTTCAGCTCCCACGGCTATTAGAGGCGCAAGCACAGATGCTTCAGAGGCCTCTGCAAGTGGAGGAAATAGAAAACACAATTAAAAACGACAAAGCTGGTAAAGCACCTGGGCTGGAGGACTTCGCAGCCAAATGGTATAAAACCTTCAACGATCCACTAGTCCCACGACTAGATGTCACATATTAAAGAGTTATGGATAAAATAGGTTTTCTTCTTGATAAGGCTCACATCTCACGAATAAACTGGACAAGAATCAGGCTAAATGTGACAATTAAGGATACATCTCACTAATGAGTCATGATTATTGCCATTTTGGCAGAGAGGCTACGAAAGGGGAACTAAGGTCACAAGCATAAACACTCTTACTAGGGTCATCCCCATTAAACACAGTGGAAGTTACTTCTGAGTAAATGTGCCCTGCATGACTGCAATCTTATGCTCACTTTCTTGGAAGTAAGCCCCACTGAATTCAGTGTAAACCAGCTTGTAAATGAATAAATGCATAGCAATTTAGTGGAGGATAACAAGAATGACATCCACCAGTGGATTGATTTCATTACTATATGCAAAGATAAATGAGACCCAGCTGTTATTGTGTTAGGCAAACACTCACTGTTCGTGTATTAGGCACACACTCGCACCCCAACACCGAGAAAGTGAAATAGAAAGTTGCATTCAACACTGCGTGAGAGTAGTTTCACTCAGGCATTAAGATTTCCCTCTCTTCTTCTCCACCCGTGATCCCCATCAATTTGCTCTAGAATTAACAACTTCCTGACAGTAAGAGCTGTTCGACAGTGGAATTTGCTGCCAAGGAGTGTGGTGGAGTCTCCTTCTTTGGAGGTCTTTAAGCAGAGGCTTGACAGCCATCTGTCAAGAATGCTTTGATGGTGTTCCTGCTTGGCAGGGGGTTTGACTGGATGGCCCTTGTGGTCTCTTCCAACTCTATGATTCTATGATTCTAACAACAGATTTTAAGGGTGCACAGGAGCTGCAGGAGGGAGAAAAAGAAGGGGTTGGGGATAGGATGACAATTCCCAGGGTTCCCTAGAGATTGATTGTTAAACCGTTCTGAGAATTATAGCTCTCTGAGTGGAAATAGAGGTCTCTTAACAACACCCAGCACCCTTTACAAACTACAGTTTCCAGAATTCGCTGGGAAAAGCCATGGTGGTTTAAAGTGGTTTGCTGCAGCTTCAAATATATAGTGCAGATTTGGCCATTCTGACGTGCAGCGGGAATTATTTTAGCAGAGTTTTGATTGAAACAAGTAAAACTTGTATTAAGTTCTTCTTAGAATAGATCACATATACCAGTAGAATACAGGCTCTTCTTTATACTGGCACACACCCTGAGAGAAACTAGTCATCACAGTCAAGGTAAGTACCTCACACACCACAGACACAGACTAGAACTCAGACTAGAATGGCAGTTTGGCAGTTGGTCACCAACAGCTGCTCCTGCTCTCAAGCGTCTTTGTCACATGACACATTCTGCCCCCCATTCGCACCTGGGAGTCTATATTCTGCATCAGCTGAAGTTTCTGAACCATTTTCTATGGCAGTCTCATATAACTGCATACACCTACTGAAGTCCCATCATCCCTCATATGGGTCAAAAAGCCCTGGTGGATTTGCATCCACCATACATTACTCTGGCCTCTCCCCCATCTTCCTTCTTCCCCTCCCTGTTTTTCTTTTCTTTTCTTCCTTCTTTGTCCAGTTATATGAATGCAACCCCAAGTTCTTCTAGTCGTATTGTCTCTCCAGCTTTTTGTTGGTTTATTGGAAGCGTAGGAATGAAATAGAATATGGATTTTAAAAGGAAAACATTACAAGAGCACCACACCATAGGCTTCCTTGAAAGAACCAATCTAAGATCTAAAATATTGTCTCTGCCTCTTCTTGCAGCCTATGGATTTGCTCAGCCTTTCTGTCCCCATTGTGGTTGTATAATAACTTTGTGAGCAGGCCTTGCCTCCATATTCTGCAGCTGGAATGAATTCAGGCAAACTCAAATATTCAGGCAAACTCAAATATTCAGGCAAGCTAAAAGAAGAACTAGCCAAGAAGAAACTAAGCGTTACAAGTCACTGGTGGCTTTGCTAATTTCATCCAGCTTGATCCTTCATGTTTACTAGTCAAAAGGCTCCTAACAGAGAAAGAGGAAAACCGTGCCAGAAAGGGAGGAGGATGAGATGACAATGATGGGGAGGGGTTTCTTATTTTTGTTTCAGACAGTATATTTTGTCTTCTAGGCACTATTCAAAATATTTGCTGTCACCTTAGGTACCTTGAATACATCATACTTTAACAAAAGGCCACTTCCTACCATTATTCCTTACAAAGAGGGTGCTTTTCACAGTCCCTTCCATGAACCAATACAGGGATGCTACGCATTGCAAAGAAAGTGTCTCTCTGGTGCTGGCTACTTCATATTGCAGGACTCTTTCTCCTTAAAGGTCTCCCAAACTCAAGTTTAGACATCATTGGAGTGTTGTAAAATTTGCTTTTTTCCCCTGGTAGTTCAGCCTGCTGTGGATTCTGTGAGGGGATGTTGTGTTTACTATGAGTAGCTGGGTCCTTGTTAGGTATGTCTGACATTTACTACGCCCCATGTTTTTCCATGGGAATTTTTCTGCACATGCACCCCTTCCTCTATGCAAATCGACAGAGGCACCTCTCTTTCCCATGGAAGAAGAGGATGCACTCAGAGCAGCTCAGAATCTCCACCACAGATTGAAGAAATTAGAGCACAGTGCATCCATGCAATGCCCATCTGGAGGCCCATGCACACCTGTAATATTTATAGCTCTTATCTGTAATTCAGGGAACATTTAAAAAAGCTGTAGTTTCATACCCTAAGCCTTCGACATAGGGGAAACTATAAATCTCATTAACTTACTACCTGTATCTTTTCCACAGTTTTCTTGTGGGAAGGTTTACTTTAGCAGAGTTAAACAATCCCCTTTGTAAGTTTATGCAGTGATCAGCTTGTTGCTGACTCGTCTGAGTTCTACTAATAAAGATGCCTTCCTGGTTAAAAAAAATCCCTTTGAATCCCTCTTAAAGAATACACACACAAATCTGATTCATGTTAATATAAAACTATTTGGGTTGGTGAGCAAGGCAACCTCTCTGCATGCTTCTGTAGCTGCAACATACTCTGCTTCTGTGGAAGATAATGCTACACAGTTCTGTTTATAACTACCCCATGAAACGGGTCCATCACACATTTCACACCAGTTATGTGGCTAGAATCTTTCTTTTTCTTTGAATACTAAAATGAAATTCTGGAAAAGCAGTGCTCCCAGCCCTGTGTTGTTAGGTAATGAAGTCCACAGCATATTCAGAGCCTTGTAGACTTCTAGATTCCTCAGTACCTGCCCATTATGATGTCATGACACGGTGGCACAACGGCATCACCTGATTGCTCCTTCCCATAACCTTGATGTCAGTAATGTCTCTCATTTCAAGCATCATGTTTCCATGTTGCTTTTTTATGGATAACCCTGCAGGAAGCATTAAAAATTACAGTGGGCCAGTGGGAAGACTGTGGCCTTGGTTTCATGATATCCCCGCAGTAAAGAGAACACAGGCAGGGTGTGTGTGCGGGGGGGGGGGGAGACAGAAGAGAGGGAACAGTGTTTAAAAGTGGCTATTTCCTTCCTTTCTCCCAGATACGAAACAGACCAAAGGGATGAAATATGCCAGCAGCTGGAGCTAATTTTGAGGTTATTTTACAGCAAGAGCTACAACACAATAAAACACTAACCCTGAATGTGGCTTTGCGCTTTGTGTCTGACCTTCTGAAATTGTTCTGACTGGAGCCTCTTAGCCTCGTTGTGTCATGTCTGCTCCCTTGCTGTGCACACATGATAAACCCCATGTCCATTTCTGGTAGCAAAGAATGTACACGAAGCGCCCAAGAGGTTGGCTGGGAGACAACAGATGCAGCAGATACCTTGAGTTGCGCGCGCACAAAAATCAGATTTCAAGGGTAGCTTTTTGTTATATGACTGTAAGCGGTTCCCACAGCCTTGTTGGCTCTGGATGATGAAATCTTACCTACCTTGCATGAATCTTGTCAATGCAGGGCACGCGTGTGACATCTCAGTGGCATGTGGGCAGGTTAAGAATGGAAAAAGAACCATGCTGGAACAGACCTAAACTAGCATATCTAGTGGTGCAGTTTCTACCCATGGTGGCTAGCCAAATGCATCTGGGAGTCCCCAAAACTGGACATGGCCACAATGGCACTCTTCAAGCTGAAGCTGAGCAGTTCTTTGGGTCTATACCTGGATGGTGGTGAAGACCACCAAGAAATCCCATGTACACAGAGTTCTATTATGGAATAAAATCAGACTATAAACATACTTAATAAGTTGTTTTGTGGATCATCATAGTGGGTTTTTTATTATTATTCAAGTGCACCTCAAAGCCTAATTGGCTTATTGCAGCATGCACCGTTGGGCACCGAAGTCTACTTTGTCAGCTGCATCTGATTCTTTTCCACAAAAGCTTATGCTGCAATAAAACTGTTGGTCTTTAAGGTATCGCAATACATTTGGTTGTGTTGTGCTCATTCGTTGTACAATGTGTGCCATTGTAATGGGTTGCTTTGAAGTCATTTTTGCACCAGGTAAAGTCATTTTTAGCTGCCCAGCCCCTTCCCATCCCCCCAAGCTGTCCCCTATTCTGCCCAACCTGTCCTTTATTTTGCTCGACTAAAGGTGGCAACCCTACCCTCTGCTGATGTCCAGCTCTGTAAAATAACATGGGACAAAAAAAAAAAAAAAGGTGATGGCCAATCCAGTGGCAGCATCACCAGGAACAATCACAGGATGCGTCAGGTTTTTTTGCAAAACTCATTCATGAGGCATGGTGGAAAAGCTGACATGCCCATGAAACCAAATGTGTTATGTTTCACATAATCAGTGGCCTGTTTTCAAAATCCACCCTGAGCAACCACGAGCCACAGAATGCCTCCTTTAAAAGGAAAACTGCTGGGACAGGCTGATGAGGATCCCTCAGCTACAGTAAAGGGCAGAGAAGAACGCCCCCCCCCCCGAACAGTAGTTGCGATCAGAGGCCGCTGCATTGCTCCTGCTGCTATGCAAAGTCAAGCAGCACCTGTTCAATCTTTCATCTGTGGGCAATGATTTGTTGTTTTCTCAAGACAATTGAATGGCGCAACTCTGCATAAAAGCTCCTAACATGTTTCCTTCCCTTTCTGAAGAGCTAATCAGAAACGCTCCCCTTTCCCCCGTGGGAGAGGGAGGAGGGTGTGCGCTAGAGGAACAGGTTGGAACTGTTAAAATAATTGGCAGCCCTGGATTTTTGCAGATCTAGCTGGCCGCACGTTAAAATGGGGGAGCTTTTAAGGTTTAATTATTTATTTCAGGCTTTGCCATAAAAATTGCCCCTTTACGACATTAACAGTTGCGAGCGAGCAGGAGTTTTCCTCATTAAAAGGAGGCCATTCCTCTCAAAGGCTCTGGTTATATCATTGTGGGCTATGGGCTTTGCCAATAAGGCTATTAAAGTGGTTGAGGACTCACACAGCAATCTTAGAAGGCTGCTTCCCCAGTTGCTGTGGTAACGTACAAGCAAACTTGCCTCAAATCTCAAGGAGAGGGTTGGGGTTTTTTTGTTTTTGGTTTTAATGCAGAGCTGCAAACACATGAGATGCATCAAGAGGCCTAGTTAGGCAATTGGCAGTAACAAATGTTTGTGGAAGGTATGATGCACAGTAGAAAAGGACAGGGGTCTCTGAAACAGAAAACCTAAGGATGGCAAGTTGCCAAGTTCCAACACTGCCCGGCTATGTGGTGCAGAACACACCTCCATTTTGTTTCCTGTAATGATTCAGTATCAGCTTAGGCCTCTTGAAAAAGGAGAAAGATTCATACAGCAAACCTTATACAAGACTGGAAGTAAGTGAGCATTATTATGGGCTCGTCTACACTTTCACTTGTCCCATGCATAGAAAGCATGGATCTGAGCAGTTTTCCACTTTCCAGCCATGGGTTTGAGTGGTTTTGCATTTGGCCAACCTCTTTCCCCTGGAAAACCTGCTCTTTAGCAGAAAACTTGATTGCCATTTGTTCTGATTCAGCGCTAAACCACGGGTTTCTCCAGGGGAAAGTGGTGGGGCAAATGGAAGTGTCTATGAGCCCCTTCAATGATTGATACTCAGGGAGTTCCTGAAAGCTTCACGGTGAAAGGGCAATGGAGCTATCAAAACTGGATGGACCACTGATGAAATGGAAACAAGACCGATCGATCCAAAGCATTAGAACTCATCATGAGGCATCAGGGCTTGACTAAACTCAGCCATGGAAGCAGAACCTGTGACTCTCAGGATATTGTTGGAGTGCAACTCCCATCATCCCTGGCTATTAGCCACACTGGCTGAGGCTGATAGGAGTAGGAGTCCAACAACATTTGGACAGTCACAGGCTCCTCACCCCTTATCTAGAGACCAACCATAGTGAACTAAAAGAAACTCCAGTTCTTTCTCAGCTATTGTGGTTTCCAGGGCCAGATCTTACATTAGACAGCTGCCTCAGATGACAGAATCCACGAGCAGCAGGCCTCCACACTCACTCTATATGGTCCTTCCGAGCCAGCTCCTCAGCAGCAACAATTCTTGCTTGTTTCTAGCCTGTGTTGTCTGGTTGTCTCAGCCAGCTGGGTTTATGCAGGCATGAAATAAATAAATATTAACTATTGCCCTGTCTTAACGTCAGGAGCAAACGAGATGAGGGAAGCTATGACGGAACCTTCCAAGATTTCCCTTTTCAAAGAAAAAGCAGAGTGGATTGGATCAGGACTGGAGCATTAAGGGAGGGCTAGTACTCTCTTCCCCACCCTCCGACATTTTCCTGATCTAAGTCCCCATTCCCACCCTGCTCCCAACTGTTGTCTACCCCATTGGGGAAACTACATGGGTACCAACATGATTTTTTTTCCATAGGAAAAGGTGTATCCCCTTCCCATCACTTCAGGACAATTCAGCCTCCCCCATGGCTGATGTTTATTTGTTTGTTTTAAGCAAAAGAGAAAACACAGATTTCCCCTTGTCTATCTTTGCCTTGGGTTACACTGAGTTTTTTGTACAAAAATTTGAGTTCATTTGAGCTGTAAGAATCCAATAAAAATAAATTTTATTTTATGGTTGCTTGCTGTACTAGTCATCACACTTTTGTAGAGTATTTTTGTTTTGTTTGATTTCTGTTTTTAAGCATGTAGTTATGATGTTACTGGGGGGAAATCTGTGCCAATTTATATTTCTTTCATCTTTTTTTTTAAAAAGAAGAAATTAATTTGGCTTTTCAGATGCCTATCTTGTATCATAAATGCTCGAAAATGGAAAGGCAAATAAAGAGAACCCTGTTTTTAAAAATTATATTAAAAATGTAGTCATGACTCACGATTTTCAACCATTTGGAGAATGGCAAAGAAATTTTCTTGAGCTATGAAAAGTTTTGAAAACAAGGTCAATTCTATGGACAAATATTCATGAACGGATGTTCTCAAACCACATTTCAGCTGCTAGCTAGGAAGTATGTAAGCCACAAATAAGTTTTAAAAGATGTTAAGACTACATTCCCAGACCTACATCTGTCAATCAGTATCTCCATCTGCTCTACCTTTATTAATCTATAGAAATGGTGTATATGTAAACTATTCCTCCAAAAAAGCACTTTTTTAAAAAAAACAATGTTTACTGCAGAGATGGGTCCAGAACCACAGGAGTCCGATGCCATCTGACTTTCCCCACAGCTTACAAATGTTTAATGACAGGAATTGAGGTTTGGTTTTCCTGCTCCTTAATTTTAATGAGGAAGCTGTTGTAACAAACTGTTGGTAGAGGGGTAACCAACATGGAAAAAAGGATGCTTCAGAGTAGTTAACAACTGCTAGTAAAGAAAAGATAACAAGGCCGTCCGTTCAAAAAACAAGGTGGGTGTGGCAACAGGGCTCATGGCAGAGCAAAGGATGCCTTCCAGGGGTTCAGTCTCACCAGAGTGTGCATTCTGTGCCAAGACTGGTGAGTGATGGTGTCCAGTGACAGACAGAGAATAAGCCCTTAGTAGCTCCTGTCCCAGGCAATTACTGAGGCAAGACGTCCTCTCTATTCCCATTCCCCATATAGAACCTGGCTAGTCTGTCAGAGAGATCGAACTTTGAACACTGGCGAAGGGACACCATCCTGCACTGTACGTGAGGGCTGGATTCTAGCTCTAGGGATGCTTGATAAAATCAGTTTCTGCTCATACCACTGCAAACAGGCCTAACCCCCACTCCCAGACTAACGTGCAGGTCAGAATGTAATTATTCTTGAAGTGTCACACACCTTGGAATTTTGCAATACAGTTTTCAGCTCAAAACCTTTCCCCCCACAAACCTAGAGAAGGGCAAGTTTAGAATGTGTGCATTGATATAAAATATATGATCTTGTGACAAAAGAGGAGTATATTTAAATATGTAATTTTGGGACAAATGATGTCCTACTCAGAGTAAACCCATTTAAGTTAATGGACATTCATTTATTGGCTGGCTCTAGAGAGGTGTTGGGAGGTACCAGTTGGGGAACACACAAGGGAAGGAGGCTCAGAGCCAGGGGATTGGTGGTGAGATGACAATGAGTGGTCAGAGGGAGAAGAGGAGGTGACAGAAGTTGAAGAGGTAATAGGGTTTAGTGAGCAGAAAGGCTCTGTGAAAGAGAGCAGTCCAAAACCAGAGGCAGAAGAGGAGGCGGAGGAGAAAGCAGAGGCCAAGAGGCAACAATGAGCCACACTGGTGAGGAAGCCAGGCTGACTCCACCTCCTGCTGCAACCAGCTCCACTCCTCCCTGGTCTCTCAGAACCTGAAGAGGTATGAAGAGGGCAAAGCAAAGTCAGGCAAGACAACGGGGCCTCAGATTGTTTGGGAATGAACCAGGGAGCTGTGAGGAGGCAGAGACCTTTCGTCTCCACAACTGCCTCATAGCGGGCAAGTTCTACCAGGAAGAATTGCTGTGCTCTCAAGGCTCCGCCTCCTGAGCTGCCTTTTTTTCTTTGAATAAAGAGTTAACTTCATTGAAGCTGTGTGAGTTATTGCTGGCCTGTTCCTGATGCCTGCTTCTGACACATGATGAGCTCAGGTCCATCAATTCTGATGGGACTACTCTGAGCATAACGTAGTTGGAGACAATTTTTGGAAGACATTTTAAGCAAGGGAAGTGGAAAACACCACCCATTAGACTATTAACTTTTATTTATTTTAAAGCATTTACTATTTATTTATTTTAAAGCATTTATAAGCTGCTTAATATATTTTTTTTAAATCTAGATGGCCATGTCCAACATCTCTGCAACAGAATAAAATGGAACATCCCATTAATGATGGGGTTCCCTTATGGCACCCCTCAGCAGAAGCAGCTTGGGAAGTTACTGTGCTTGGAGAATCTTCCTGGCTCGGCTCTTAAAGAAGCAGTATACACAAAAGAAACCATGTTCCCTTCCCTTTCCAGCTCTTCCCCTTATAGCTTGTTTCCTGTTCTCAGACATTTGCAACAATGGTTAGGGCCCGTTCCCATGGATGCAAGGAGTTTATGGGGCAAAGCAGGACGCACACATTTGTTGCAAATATGTATCTCTCCTGCTTTGTCCCATAAACTTGTTGCATCCATGGGAACAGGCCCTGACCCAGCCAACGGACTGTGTGCTCTCCTCATTACTGCTGGGTCTTTTTCTAAGCCTCTTTTCTTGTGTGACATCCAGGTGAGCTTGCTATCCAGAGAAGAACATCTGGAAAAGCTCTTTTTTCTCTTTGCTGCGGTGTTGTCTTTGCCTTCCCTCCCCTTCCCAGCCCAACTCCAAAATATTGTCCAATGCCACCCAGCCTGGGGGGGAAAAAACCTCCAGAGATTTCTGGATATCGATCCTGCCAAATTATCCACATAGAAAGAAACAAAGCTGCTAAGAACCTGGATATTTTTCTGGCATGGATATGTGTAGGAAAGCAACATTTGCAAAATGTAAAAGACTGCTGACTTGACTAAAGTGCTGAAGGGAATGGACACAGTGTTTGGTACTGAAACTCAAAAATTGATTTGGAACTAGGAAGTGCAGACTGAAATCCAAGTTCATCCCTGAACATATTGTGTGGTCTTGGAAGATATACTCTCAGCTTCTGTTCCCCATCAGTAAAATGGGGATATTTTTAAAGTTTACTTTATTTGGTCTTCTCTGATGCTTTATAATATTCCATGTAGCTTACAATTTTATTTTATTTTTTTTAAAAAACCTCATTACACACCTTGTGGTAGCAAGGCTGGGTCTGTGTGGACTCAGGGCTGCAACCAATCCAGTGTATATACAGTTTCCTGTCTTTGCTATCTACCTGCCCCATCCTAGACATGTCCCAGAAAGTGGTAGTGATGCTGGTGTTGAGAGAGTGGTTCTGTGCCTCCAGCTCACTACACCAGATGCTAACAGTGACATGGATGATGCATATAGCAATGCTTTCCTATCCACCCATCCATCATCTAAACCAGGGGGGCTCAAACTTTTTAAACAGGGGGGCAGTTCACTGTCTCTCAGACACTGTTGGGGGCTGGACTATAGTTTGGAAAAAAATGAACGAATTCCTATGCACACTGCACATATTTTATTTGTGGTACACACACACACACACACACACAAACACAGGAAAAACATCCTCACTAGATGAACCTTGGGGTCCCTTCCAACTTTACAATTCTATGGTTCTATGAAGCCTTCCTGCCTCCAACACTGGAAACAAAGCAGAATTTGCATTGCAGCCCCCTACCCAAGGGTGGGGAGACCTCTCTTTTGACCATATTTTAGCATCTCCAATGTCACATGTGCAGAATCTTTCACATCTTTATCCACTAGACGATCCTCACAGTTAGGCGCAAAGCGCGTGCCTTGAGAAGGCCCTGGTCGGTCTTGAACAACTTCAGGGCTGCCCCGATGAGGAAAATGGGTCTTCCTTTGGGACAAGACCCAATCTTTCCCTGGCTGAGCTCAGAGCCGGCCCCACTCCCTGGAAGTGTTGCGTCTCCTTCCTTGCCACCCATCCCCAACAGCAGGGACCTCGTGCTCTTCGGGCTCCCTCAGCGGCTGCGCATGAATGGCGGGGAAGGCACCCTATGACTGATCCAGCATCGTGGCTGAAGGCAGGGGCTTTTTGGCAAGCCAGGTTGGGGCTGGGCAGCTGATTCTGCAGCTGGGGCCGCCGCTGCCACCACTGCTCCATTGACGGGTGGTGGAGGTGGCGGTGGCGGCAGTAAGGAGGAAGAGGCTGCACACTGCTCACCCGCCTGGGTTCGCCCCGGTGCCACCTGTGATGCTGACGCTGGAGAAGTGGACGGGAGACGGCGATGCATGCACCAGGCATGCCTTGAGCCAACGGAGATGCCAGGTGCCTGCCGGAGGAGGTGGAGGAGGTTGGTGAGCTGCGATCGCCGTACTTCTTTTCGCTATAGACCTGTTAGACAGTGGTGGGTTCTGCAATTGCTGGGCGGGCCGGGTTCCAGACCCTGGAGGGCCGGATCTGGCCCACAGCCAGTAGTTTGAGGACCTCTGATCTAAACGAATAACCATGGGTAGTACCAGTGGAGGATTCTGTTAAATTTCAAATATGAGCTTTCAAGAAGTGATTTTGTCAGAACTAGGGCAGGGTGAGAAAGAATAAAAGTTTCTCGTTGCCCACCCCACCAACCTGAGACTGTTCAGACTTCCCATCGACTGCTATTTACATAACAACACAGGTGCAAATTAATTACACTCATGCAATTTTCACCACAAAGTGGTACTTATCGAAATGGTAATTTGGCAGAGATCTTTACCAGGACTTTTCCAACTCTGTAATTCTACAGCACCCCTACAAAACCACAACTGCAAAGGGGCAAAGCTATCCCGATTCATGACTTTCTTACCACAAAGTTATAAAGACTCTGGCTCCCACTACAGCTTTTCGGTGTGTGCTGCTACCGTGTCAGAGGATAGGAGGTTCTGCACAAGACTGCAGGCAAGGCACTCCGATTCAGGCCTCACAGTGTTTGTAAATTTGGCCTTGTTCCTACATAAAGATATCCTGCTGCGGAGGTTGTGTTTGCAGATCCCATCTCTGTGGTGATAAGATCTGCAAACCTTCTCTTCTTAGCTCTAATCCTGGCAGCCACGAGTTTTTATAAGATGGAAAACAACAAAGCCACTCAAAGTGCAAGGCAAAAAAGAAAGAAAAAGGAAGGGGGGAGCAGCAGCAGTAGCATAATGTTGATTTTCTCCAAATAGTATATAACAATTAAGCTTTTAAATACCAACTCCCCAGCACAAAGTTTCTCGACCAAAGCCGTCCAAATGAAGGAAAGGCTATGTTGATTATCAGGTGGTTGGCCCAACCTCTACGACCAGCTAGAATAACCAGCACTATGAACAAGAAATAGCAACAAGAAAAGAGAAGCGAAAGTGGAGAATGTATAAGTTTGGAGTTCAGTTCATAGGGATGCTGCAACAAATGCCCGAATCAAGATTGATATCCGGGCCTCCCTAAATTCTGGAAATCAATGCAGCAAGGTTTGGAGCAAAGCACTTGCAAGCAATAGATCAATCTGCTGCTTACATCCCTCACAATGCAGAAGAAAGAGGAGTCAACCACGCACAAGGGGATGTTCCTGGAGTGGCTGCCAGGTATTCTGTGGTTCTATCTTTGGAACTCTCGATCCCATCCTGTAGTCAGCTGCTTCACCTGAGCCAGACTGTGTCCTGGCCTGGATTAAGCAGCCATGGAAGAGACCCTTCTTCCACGGCTAGATCTATTTATAGCGTGAGAAGCCAACTATCAGCTTAAATTACAGACACCACTTTCTTCAACATTCAAGAGTAATTGGATCCAGGTTTTTCTTAGGACTCATCCCTTTTGATTTAACAGGAGCTCTCAAATGTACAGGACGTGCTTATCGAATCTCTGGGGATACACGGGTTGCAAATCATTACAGCATGGGATTTTGCCTGCTTCCTGCATATGGTACGGCTGGAGAGGGATCCAGTGTCATCATTTCTCCGAGTGTGTCAGCAGCACACTGTTATCGGAAGAACAACTTCAGCGCTATCATAATGGCGGAGGTAGCCTTCTTCAACTATCTGAGGAGCTGTCACCAAGAAGAGAGCAAAGCAGCAGGATTCAGGCCGGCGCAACAGCTGAAAAGCAGGGCTAAATCCTGCTCAGTGCATTTCTATACATGTCCACTCAGAAGCCAGTACCATTGAATTCAGTGGAGCTTATTCCCAGGTAAATTTGCAGTCTTTGTACCCATTTACTAGGGCATAAGATGCATTCAGCTCAGTGAGACTTACTTCTGAATAGACATGTATAGGAATGCCCTGTAAGTCTTTCTAGCACAGGGGTAGCTAACACACCTCCCAGCCCATGGCTGCATTCACAGTTAGTCAGTCCATCAGGGGCTGGGGCTTGTTGTGTGGCCAGAATAACCAACACCATATCTACCTTATCTTTTTCTTCTTTTTGCCACCACTGCAGAAAAGAAATTGGGCGGTGGGACAATTTAGATACCTAGACTATGAATTAGCCACCCCTTCTTAAGCAGCTAGGGAGCGGGGGAGAGAGACGTCAATTTAAGCGGAAACTCCACTCCCTGTCAAAATGGGAACTTACATTTTGCCTGCTGCATTTGGTTTAAGTTTGGAAGTCACTATGTTCTAGCAGCTAAGGAAAACTGGATAGATGTTCCTGACATAGATTTATTTTGGTATATCCAGTTCCTGGGCTTTAGTTTATCAGCACCAAAATGAAGGCCAAATATTTTAATGCACTGAGCAGTCGTCAGTCATCCCTGGTTTATCCTCCCCAGCAGTCAGATTTTTATAAGTGCTCAACTGTGCTAGGAAACAGAAATAGATTACCTTAAAAAACTTTTGTTTCCCTGCAATCATCTGTATTTGCTGGGTTTCCTGGTGTTCCTTTCGTCATCAAACACTGTTATTGTTTACTTTGCCCTTTCCCTTTTGTACAGATGTGTGTATTTTTCCAAAGGAAAAAGGTTATATTACTGTATTTCAAGCAAAATGTGGCTGGAAAGCTACAGAAATTGTGTTATGTGGACGTTTTCTAAACTGGTTTTCTTTTTAACTTCCCCAGAAGCTGCTACAGTATATGCTTTGCCACACTAAGAACATACGACCACTCTTTTGAGGTAATGTGGCTCATTGGTGCCAGTCTTCTGTCTTGAAAGGTCATCTATTCTAAATGCTTCAGATGAAGCACATGGGAAAGATGGCAACTAGGAGGTGTGCAACTTCCAGATACATAATCTCCTTCCAATGATCATGTTGCATCCTACAGTAGGAATGGGAAAATCTCTCCGTTTTGGTTTCCTGCAGTTGCTCATTGTTTTACATTTCTACATCAGTTTGCAATTTATTTCTTTTAAACCCTCATGAAAAGTGTGAACTTCTTCTAATGTCCAATTTTGCCTAATATACCCATTTTTTTACAAAGCATTTTCCTCAAATATAATGCATTTTAATGTAATTTTCACTAATATATGCCTTTTATGAACATCGTATTCCAATCTATGCATTTTTAAAATGTGGTTGGAAAACTGCATTGGAAAATTCAGAGAACGGTGAACTTTGAACAGTGTTTTTGGAAAAGCACAAATTACAGACAGGTTAGCATTAAAATGTGAAATGAATTGAATTTGTCCCCCATTCTGATCACCCAATAAACTTTTCTTCTCTGATTTAAGTTTCTTTTTTAAAGTTGCAGCTTCAAAAATCTTGGCATCTTGCCTGATTGCTTCCAAGTATGTGTAGAAATGTTCTCTGACGAAAATTAAGGGTATTTTGTTTGTTTTGTTTTTGTCGAATAACAGAATAGCAGAATGCCCCCTGCAAATATGTCCAGTACCTGTCTGTTATGAAAGAAACTCTCCCTCACCTGGCTGGACATGCTATGGAATCCAGCCCCTTCCCTATTAAGAGCCATCAGGTTTACCACTGGGACCCCACATTTCTGTATAGAGCAACCCTGGGTGATAAGTCCCATAATGGAGTATTTCCCTAGGCCATTAGCTATGCTTGCTGGGGCTGATGGAGTCCAGAGCATCTGAAGGGCACCAGGCTGGGGAATGCTGCTCTGAGTAGACAGTTCCTGGATACTAGAATGACTCTACCCAACCAAGCTGATTATTGGCCCACTTCAATGGAAAGGGCTATGAAGGCTTTCTGTTCAGACTGGGACTTCAACAATATTTAGCAGCTTTGCATTGCCCTGACTCCTAGGCTAATCTGATCTCAATTCCTGGACCCCACCTCTGCTCTTATTACAGCTTGACCTTCTAGTTCATGGCTCCCACTCAATGCCTACCTCCAGCTCAGCTCTGACACACCCTATCTCAGTAGGGCAGAGACACTTACCTGAACTGCTGCCAAGAGTGTCTCTGTTGCTTACAGGGAGAGGATGAAAGGCAAGGCAATGGGAAAGGCAGTGTGGTGCAAATGCACCAGCAGAGCCAATCTGGTGTTCCTGTTGGTGTGCTTGCACTCTGCCATCATCCTCTCCAACTTGCCCCTCTCGCTTCCTTCCTGTAAGCAGCAGTGACTCACCTGCCAGGAGGTCAGACAAGTGCTTCTATTCCACCATGGTGTCCACCTCTGCCCTAACAGCCTGTCTAAATTGGTGGTGGCCTCGATGGGTCTGTGGTCAGATTGCAGTCCACCACCCACTGAAGATTCAGCTTGACAAAATGAAAGAGTCATGGGCTCTAGTTTGGGTGGGTGGCTTGCCTCCACATGAAAGCATTCAACCTTACTGAACGCACTCTGCATTCAGTCCTTGCCAATCTTTTATCAAGCAACAGATGTGCACACTTTTGCATCCACAGCATGTGCTCTGCAAAAGCAACAAGTTCCACATGAGACTGTCAGTGTGCTCTGACAGTTCATACTTCACCTAGATTTCTTCCCCTGGCTTTCCATCCTCTGATTCTGTCATCAAGCCAAGAGAGGAACATTCTGCCAGGGCGTGTACAGTTTTGGCTGGTTGGCAGACTTAGCATATTCTGTGGTACATGATATGATCTACACACAGCCTGATTGATAGCCATGTTGGACACCTCACCAGCCATTTATCAACATATTATTCATTAATATCATCTGTGGCCTGGCACATTTCATTTTTGTTTTTTGTTTGCCTTGAACACATGCTTGAAGAAGAGAAGTTCTGTGTGACTTGAAGGCTCACTTCCAGCATTTTGAATCTTAGTTGACCTCGGTGAAAGGCATCCATTTGTTCTTTCTAGAGTTTTGTTCTGCACAACAAACCAACATGGCTACTCAGATTCTGATCTTATTTATTTGTTTATCCAAGCAGGAGATCTAAGCATGGCAAGAATCAAAATGATCTGGCAGGTTTCCACCTGGCACACGATCCTCTTACTTAACATTTTCCCCACTCCACCCTTCCAACTGAATCATACTAGCAACAAGAGATCGAAAAGGTCTATAAGGTCATGCAGTCCATACAGATGCCACTGTGGGATTGTTGTTCTCTGTATAGAGATTTGGCCAGTCCAGCCTTAAGTGACTCAACCTGCGGGGTTTCCATCACTTCCCTTGGGGAGATTATTCCACAGGCTTTGCGGACCTCACGGTTAGGAATATTTTCCTTTGCTCAATTTTCATCCTGTTTCTCTCATTCATCCCTCTTCAGCAACTCCCTGAGTGATGGACCTTCTTCTTTCTTGGATGATCATCAGAGAGTTACATGGTGTTCCCTTGTCCTCCAGCTAAGCAGTCATGAAGCCAGAATTAATAAGCCTCTTTTCAAACCTTGTGTTGATATTGTGTGTGTGTAAAATGGAAATAACAAATGTCAAACCAAAATTAAAATGGGAAAAAGCCCCAAAACCATGCTCACTCCCAAACCGGTAAATCCTTTGCCAGATTTAATCCCTGAGTTAATTTACTATGGCTAAGTAACAAAACTTCACAAGTGAAAAGGAAAAACACAACTATTGGCATATTTAAAAAAATGCTTACTTGAAAGGATTCAGGCCTAGTCTACCCAATTGCAGATAGATGAATCCATGATTCCTAGATTAAATGACTTTGGACAGCAAGTGAAGGACTGCATGCTTGACTTCTTCCCCCGTTCTCCTTGGCTGCCACAAAACATTTCTTCTGCCTCAGGCAAAAGATGGTACCCCACCCCACTTTCCATATACACAAACCAACCAGACCAGCTGTTGAATCTTACTCCAGTACTGGTGATGGAGCAACAGACTTGCTTGGAGAGGACAGGACAACCCTCCGCCACCTGCCCTCTGCTGTCCAGAGTGGTATAGTTCAGAAACAGCTTTTTAGCTGCCACAAGACTTCAGAGATTGACCAGGCATTTGTGCAGAGAGACAGCCCTGAAGTAGTGTGGCCCCAGGCCGTTTAGGTCTTTAGCTTTCATAACCAGCACACTGAACTAAGCCCATTCCAGAAACGTATTTCTAGCCAGTGCAACTGGAACATACACGTTTCAAAGGACCTTCCCTTTGCCTGGTAACTTCTCGATGTTATTGGACTGCAACTCCAGCATTGCCAGTGGTCAGAAGAGATGGAAGTTGGAGTCCAGCAACAATGGGAGGGCACCAGGTTGGAGAAGGCTGTAGCATGGGGAAAGTAGCGCATCATAAAGGAGCCCCAATTCTCCATGGCTGCACATGGTGAGAAACAGAGATGTTTCCAAAGTAACACCTGAAGAGATAGAGCATGTGAACAACTGTATTCAAATAAACAAATTGTATACTTGACAATTAAATACAGAGATGTGGTCCATCACTTATATTAATATACTATAAAATAATAAAATTGCCAAAGATCTAGCTATACATATATGTTTATAACAACATAAGTGCCTAATGTGAATTGGATACATGCATCTGGTATGCTCCTTGAAGCTACCATCCTGGTATTAGGTATAGTGTACCATAGATCATGTAACTAATATCTTCTGCAAAAAAAAAATCTCCTGTGCTTCTGTAAAACGTGAGAAATGGGGGAGCCTGCAGGATGTAGCATTGTTGTGTAGAGCAGACGAGCCGTATTCCTAAATGCTTTACAGATTGTAAACTATGCAGATGCTAAGGGCGAAGGGGAGGAAGTAGCTCCATCTGTAGTGTTTATAGCTTCCTTCCTTGCCACTCAGTCTCCTCCTTTCAGGGAACCGCTCCCACAAGGGAATCGGTTGTGGTGTTTTATGTCACTCTGTGCTGCCTGTGCATGAATATATGTGCCCACATTTTCACGTATCCTTCCCTCGCAGGTGTACAGTTGCAATCAGTGAGGTGTGATAACTAAATGTTATCCCTTCAGTCATGTGAAGTCTAGGAAGCTTCCTTACTCTGTCAGACTGTGGGCTCATCTATCTCAGTATGTCTACACACTGATTGGCAGCAGCTCTCCAGGGTTTCAGATATGAATCTTTCCTTGCTTGGAACTGTAAGGGATTGAATCTTGATGATATTCAGGTGCTGAATGAAGCTGTTTTTGTGTAAAAAGACTTTCCTTGGGGTATGACCTCACCATTTAGTTCAAATTAATCATACATCTATAGGCATGTATATTTCACAATTTTTACAGTTCATAGAAATGTTTATAATTGTTTTCAGAGTTTGTCTTTTACCTTTTTAAAAACTTGTTGCACACTCCTTTGATGGTCTCAGGCAATGTTCTCAGGCAATTTATGTATGTGTGTGTATCTATCTATCTATCTATCTATCTATCTATCTATCTATCTATCTATCTTCTATCTAATCTATAAACCACAAAGTGGCTGACAAAAAGAATAAAACAGGGAAATTATCAGTAAAACATTTTTTTTATACTATTTGAGATATTCAAAAAATGATCAAAATCGGTGATAAGTTAAAAACCACATTCAAACACATGTCCACAGTCTTCATGTCTGTATAGGCATGCTTAAACAAAAGTGCTTTTAGCTGGCACCAAAAAGAGAGCAGTGAAGGCATCCACCTGATGTCAATTGGCAGGGAGTTCTGAAGTGTGGGTGCTGCCATGGTAAAATATAAATTTCTTACAACTGCAGGATGAGCGTTATGTGGCACCTGGAACAGTGTCAGTTCCTCAGATCAAAACAGTTGAGTGGGCATCTAATGGTTGAGATGAGCTTGCAGGCAAACTGGTCCCAAGCTGTTAAGGGCTTTATGTATATAATAAAAGTAATGCACACAACTTGGCCCAGTAGCAAATCAGCAACCAATGCAGGTCTCTGAGCACAGGTGTTATGTGCTGACATGGTCTCACTCCTGTCAGGAACCATGGCACACAATTTTTCACTAAGAGCAGCTTCCAGATCAAAAGCAAGGGACGCCCCACATAGAGGGCTTTGCAGGAATCCAATCTTGAAGTAACCAATGCATGAACTACTGTGGCCAAGCTTTCCCACTCAAGGAATGATAATAGCTGTTGAACCCATCACAGTTAATAGGAGGCTACCTGAGCCTCCAGTGACAAATCTGGATCTAGAAGCACCATCAGGCTGTGAACCTGCCATCCAGGGTAGGCCATTGAATAAGTTTTCAGATGTGGGAACCACTCACTCCACATTCCCTCTGTCTTGTGAGGATCCAAGGTCAGCTTCTTTTTTCCTCACCAATCTCACCACTGCATCCAGGCACTGATCCAGGGATTGCACAGCCTCTCAATTCAGATGTTGTGGAGAAACGGAGTTGGGTATTTTCAGTGTGTTTCTTCTAGAAAAAAAGATGCTGGTACTGCGTACCCATGAGTATCCTCAGAAAGTAAGGGAGCAGGTGGTACTGTGGTCTAAACCACTGAGCCTCTTGGGCTTGCCAATCGGAAGGTCAGTGGTTCGAATCCCCATGATGGAGTGAGCTCCCGTTGCTCTGTTCCAGTTTCTGCCAGAGTAACGGTTCAAAAGCACACCAATGCAAGTAGATACCGTAAATAGCTACCGCTGCAGCAGGAAGGTAAACGGCATTTCTGTGCGCTCTGGCTTCCATCACAGTGTTCCATTGCACCAGAAGCGGTTTAGTCATGCTGGCCACATGACCCGGAAAGCTGTCTGTGGAGAAACGGTGACTCCCTCGACCTGAAAGCGAGATGAGCGTCGCAAACCTATAGTCGCCTTTTACTGGATTTAACCATCTGGGGTCCTTTAAAAGGTAAAGGTAAAGGTACTCCTGACCATTAGGTCCAGTCGTGGATGACTCTGGGGTTGAGTGCTCATCTCGCTCTATAGGCCGAGGGAGACAGCGTTTGTCCGCAGACAGCTTCCCAGTCATGTGGCCAGCATGACAAAGCTCCTTCTGGCAAACCAGAGCAGTGAATGGAAATGCCATTTACCTTCCCGCTGGAGCAGTACCTATTTATCTACTTGCACTCTGACGTGCTTTCAAACTGCTAGGTGGGCAGGAGCTGGGAGCGAACAACGGGAGCTTACCCCATCGCGGGGATTCGAACCGGCAACCTTCTGATCGGCAAGCCCTAGGCTCTGTGGTTTAGACGACAGCGCCACCCGCATCCTTTACCTTTACCTTATCCTCAGAAAAAAAGCACTGAGTGTCATCAACATACTGATAGCACCTTGACTTCAAACTGCTAAGGACTGTTCCCAGCAACTTCAAATAGCGCTAAAGAGAAGATGGTGCCCTGAAGCACCCCACAACATAACCAGCAGGGGTCTGAAAAGCACTCCAGGCTCAGGACTCAGTCCCATAGGTAGGAGTGGAACTAGTGGAACACAGAGCTTGCAATTCCCATTCCCTGGAGCTAGTCCGCAAACATAACTGAAGGTTTTGATTCTCTCCATAGGATTAATATTTGGCTTCTACAGGAGTTTTAGATCATGAGATTGTAAGAAGAGCTTAGGGGATCAAACCAATGAGTCATCCAGTACAGTGTTTCTGGGTGCACAGACTTTCATAATATATCTCTGTGATGTGTGCTTGGTTCTTTAATGCTTAGTGCATAAAGAGATTTGGTCCTGAACCAGCTAACATTAATTTTAACAATGCCCCATTGAAATGAATGCGGAAAGCTCACCATGATTAATTTTAGCTGCATTGTGGGAAGTGTCTAAACTCCCTAAAACTATAGTCAAGGCAGGAATCAGATATTTAAAAGTGTAAATTTCACAGCTGAAACATGTCACATAAGGACTTAAACCAGCATAAGATAACAAAAGAAATAATTTGGGCAAGAGAAATCACAAAGAACGAAAACCAGATTTCCTTTCTAGGTCTGAATTTGTGTTACAAACGCTCATTGTTTGCTCAGATGGACTGGTGAAGATATCCAAACACCTGGCTCTGGTGGGCGATCAGTTTCTCAGGTTTCTCTCCCTAGCAACAAGCCCAGCATGTGCTTTGGCAAACCTGGAATCTCTGTAGGGGTGTGCTTGTCAATCAGTTGTGAAGAACATGTAAGGAATTGCAAGTGAGAGGATGTGATGCCGCATTGGATGTCTGAGTCTCTACAGCGAATGCAAGAAAAGAAGTGGATATTAGAAAGGGAAAAGTAGAGACCAACAGAACAATGCCACACCATGCAGGCTACTTCTGTTGACATCCAGGCCTTTGCTGCTTGGGCATCTCATGTGTTCAGGAATGGAGCAGGGCTGAAATGCAAAAGAATTCATTCCAATGCATGCTAATGTGAATTATAGTCCAAAACATTTGGAGGACACCAGGTTGTGCAAGGCTACTCTATTGCCTCTAAACTCAGAGGCTCCATGGCAGAGAAGGGGCTTTGTTCAGTGGAGCTGGGGTGGACTGGGACCAGGCAGGGGGAACTCTGAGTGGGTGGAGCCAAGGGAAGGTGCGATGGGCTTGGCCTGGCACAGTGGGTGTAACTTAGAACACTTACACTTCTATGAACCTTTTCATTTGTTAGGGTCATTCCTGGTTAAAATTGCTGTCCATGGGAAGTCTTGTTTGGCAAACACCCAGAACTCAATAGCAACATTGAAATTATAGAATTCTCTTCCTCTGTGGGCTCATCAGGCTGCAGGTTTCAAGCAGCTTGTTCAGATGCTTTTGTTCTGCCCAGCTTTTGTTGTTTAGCTACTCGGGGCATTGTTTTACTGACTGCATTCTTTTTAATTCCTTTTAAGTACATAACATTGCTCTGTCTGTGTGTATGCATGGAAGACTGAAAGAGCTGTGGCTCTAATGTTTTCTGCACTTACAGACAAAATTTAAAAAATGACAGCCGTAAATAAAAAGCAATCATAAGTAAACAGCAACATTGCACCTTAGGAAGCATACAGGTGTGTGCCCTACAGACATGAAGGTCTCAGATTGCAATGTGCATTGTTATTATGCCTGTGATACCATTTTTGTGCAGTATTCTAAGCAGCTGAAGTATGAATATTACAGCTTCTGGGTTTCCCTTTGTTTTCAGAGTCCTTTACCCCGCTGCCTTAGCAAATCACTTGCAAAATGCCTTGGAGAGAAGGATGCCCAGGGCAATTTACATCTTGGTGTTTTTTTTCCTTGTGTGCATCTCCCCCTGCTTTCTCACTGTATGTGTTTGCACTCACTTTATACCATCTGCGGTGAGGTCATAGGAGCTGGTCAGCTGAGTGCATTTGCAGTAGAAGTGCTGTGTACTCAGGTGCAGCTTGCTCCTCTGAAGTAATCACTCAGCCCTTAGCCAAGTCCCTCACTGAGGGGAGCTGCTCTTCTCTTCTATAACACCTTGGCGTTATTCTGTTCTCATGAGGCCAAGTAATAGGCAAGTCAAAAGTGCACAAACATGGAATGAATTATCTCTGCTAAAGTGTTCAATTATGCCCAGAAATCTCTCTTTCTTTCTCTCTTTCCTTTTAAAGCTATCAAGATTATTTTCCTTACAGGCAAGGATTTTTCCTAGTTGTTAACGAAATAAGACATTAACCCACCAACCCCAAACCATTGAATTCTCCAATCTGCAGATCTTGCTTGATCTTGCAACATTTCTTTAAATTAAAAAGTCGTGAGGAGACACCTACAATTCCTTGTGCATTTACAGTCGACTAAACAACACCACTGCAGAAAGCTTCCAGTTAGAATCTCCAACCACTGTGTTATGAAAGTGTTAATTAGCTAGCGCTGAGAGCCACCCAGAAAGGCAATTTCAAGAGTCAGGGTGGGAGCTATTTGCTGAATGATAACACCACATGGCTGAAATAGTGCTAAGGTTGCATCACTCTTTCCATGATAAATCCCAAGTCCACTTGGACTGAGAGTCTGCAGCAGCCTGAGAATGAATGATATTTATTTTCAAATATTGTGTGAAATAGTTGGAGGCCATTTGGAATCCGAGAGCCACCACTGACAAGGAATGTGGGTTCTTTCATTTATTTCTCTGTGCCCTTTTTATAAACCCGATCTCTTTCTTTCTTTCTTTCTTTCTTTCCTTCTTTCTTTCCTTCTTTCTTTCTTTCTTTCCTCTGAGCCCAACTAATTGCACAGACAATACACCCTCTGGACCTGTAGGGAATCTGTGGCCAGACCAATGTTGCTGGACCACAACTCCCAAAATCCCTGATCATTGGTCAAGCTGGCCAGGATTGATGCGAAGGCGTCAGGGTTCCGTACAGCAAGACATTCCAAAAGTATCTGCTAAGTGAGCATAAGCATTATATTTACACATGCAACCTAATGCAAGCAGAATGCTTCTAGTGTGGTAATGAACAAGAGAAGATGGAGCAGATCTAGTTGTATTCAACCCCCCTAAGTTCAAAAGATGTGGATCCCTGTAGCACAGGGGGGAAAAGTGTTGAATGCTGATACCTCCAAGCATCTGCCACACTATGATTTCAAGCAGAATCATCCTTTGGAAGTGACAGACCCTGTCATAGGAGCCAACTCTTAGGGGCTGAGGTCCCTTTGGCCCCTCCAATAAAATATTTGAGGGAGCCAGCCCCCCCCATTGATGGGCATTGCCATTTAAATGGTGCACTTGTTCCATGTCATGTGATTGATTATGTGTGGCGGGGTTTACCTGGGCCCCCCAATATTTTGTTCAAGTTGGCACCCCTAGACCCTGTATTGAACATTGGGAGAGAAAGAACTTGGAGGATATTATTCTTTCTAAAGCATGTCACATCCAGTTGGCCCACAGTACAGTTAAGCAATTCAGACAAGAGCACGTGAGGACATTGCCAGGTGAACTTTCCCAAACCTCTTGCTTTTGAATTGCATCTCATTTGAATGAGTTATGTACCAGCAAATGTACACATAGCAAGCCAATGGATATCCTGCCTTCTGAAAACCTCTAGGTTCAATCCATTTATGATGCATGTGTCACCTTAAATGCTATGCTTCTGCAGCAGAGATATCTAACTTAGCACTCAGACCAGAAAATATTTTAGCTGGAAAAAGTCAACCCATCCCATTGGTACTGTGAGGTGTGATGTTCTGTGAATGTTTTAAGCACCTGTTTGATGTTTCATGAGTAATGGCATTGATTAAGGGAAGGGGCATAGCCCAGTGGTAGAGCATCTGCATTACACATATAAGGTCCTAGGTTCAATCCCCGTCATCTCCAGGTAGAGCTGCCTGAAGCCCTGGAGAGTCATTGCCCCTGGGAATATTGCACAACATAAAATTATTTCAGATCATAGAAATCTGCCGCTTTAGGCCAGACATCAAACAGCATTGTCTCTTGGTGTAATCCTTGCAAGATGGTGTGTCCACATTGCAGAGCTAAGAGGAAGTGACTTGCCAAAGGACAGTTTCCTGACAAATTTAAGATTCATGGGCCAATGGTACTGTTAGCCACACCCCAATTCGGTGAAATGGTTGCTGTGGTAGATATGGTGTCCATCTAATATAAGCTATATACAATTATAACTATACAACTTTTATTATTATTATACAATCTTGGAATTTTTCATTGGTTTCCATGGGCAGCTCTCATTCCCAGCCCCAGGATATTTTAAAATAGCTTCTCAGTAAGAAGCAGGAAGAGACCTATCCAGACAATTGTTCTATCTACCATATATTTGTCTTTATCCTGCTGTTACACCCAGTCATCAGTTTGTTTATTTTTCTCCTAGCTTCTCAATATTCTGTGTCACTGAATTATTATGGAGCAGCTTGCAGGGGAATTTCCACTCCAGGGGTGGGGGTGTAGGGGGTTCCCTGAGGGGGAATTTGTGCCTGAGCCTAGGGATGGTAATTAAATTACATTCAGTTCACATTTAAAGGTGAATCTACCTTATTTGCACTTTCTGAAACAATATGTGAACTGGAACACGGGCATCCTTCTAAATCCACACTTGTGTGAATTTTGCAATGCAGTTAGCCAGCCTAGTAATGTGCACAAAGCTGCATATATACTGTGGTAAATGTGCATAAAATGTATCTAGTAGTGAAAATAACAGCCAAAAATAGCTTATATTAGGGGAAATATGCCTTGTGGTAATGTGTATGCTAGGCAAAGTTGCATACAAAATATTAGGAGAAATTCGCACTGGAATGCTGGCGAACTTTCATGAGGACTTTAATCATCATCATCATTATCATAAACTGATGTGGAGAACTGAGCTTGTTTGGGGGGAAATAAGAAACTGAGAGCAACCAAAATCGACAGACTTAGCCATCCCTACTTGCTTGTACGTCAGAGTTGCCCTGACCATGCCAATACCTCTCTCCTCTCTTGTGTGGATGGTGTAGTTTTGCCCAAACAAGCATGAGATCAGGAAGACTTGAACTGGTCCTGGTATATAGATAAACATGGCAAACATATAGTGTGAATGGCAGAGGCACCTCCCTAAAAAGTTTGGAGGCCCCATTGAAAAACTCTGATTGGCTATGATTCCCTAGCATGCGCCCAGTATGTATTTCAACATGCTTGGCTGCCCCTTCATACCTGGATGTAGGAACCACCCATGTAACAGCAAACATCTGTGATGGGCAAAATGAAAACAAAGCCTTCCCTGTTCATGGTTATTTATATATTTATTTAAACTCGTACCCTGCCCTTCCTGCTAATGGAGCGAACAAACAGCAAAACAGTAGAATTAAAAAGTAAAATGAAATCATCCTTTAAACAGTTAAAAACATCTATGAACATCAAGAACATCTAAGACCATTTTTTAAAAGGAACAAAACAGCCACATATTCTCACAGCTAATAATGCCAAGGTTTCCAGGAGCAGTCTCTTTCAAACATCAAATGCCCAGGTGATCAGGAATGTTCTTAACTTCCTCCTGAACATTAAAAATGAAGGAGAAAGATGTGTTCCACAAATGAGGAACCACCACAAAGAAGGCCCAGTCATGAACCAGAGCCAACCGGGCAGCAGCCAGCAATATACGCCCATCAATATATGCTTAATATATCCTCAAAGGGAGACTCCATTCATCTGGACATCGGTTTTCATCAAGACCCTCAATAGTTTATTCCACAAAACAGCTCAACAAAATCCAAGAACCTTGAGGTGGTTGGGGGAGAGGGAATGATCTAAGATCAGCCACATTATCCCCCTTGAACCGAAACAGGAATGACTCATGCATTGGAAAAGCAACTCCTAATTACTTTCAGCACTTCTAGGCTTACCATGTGGGGCTATAACAATAATGCAAAGAAAAACATGAACGTGAACGCCATGCAATGTGCTGCATCAGCCAGGCCAGATCAGGCGACCTACTACAGCATCCCATCTCCGCTGGGGGTGAAAACCCAATGTTTACAAAGCACAAGGAATTCTTCCATCTCCACCCATGATATGCAGATGTGGGATAACCTGCTTTCATGGAGGTCTTATCTGAATCCCTATTCATTAGAGATTAGCATGCAGTTTTCTGCTTTTCTCTTCCCCCCTGGCCTACTAAACTCTAGTATTAGCCTCTCCAGAGGCTCTCCCCCTCATCATCAATATAAATCTTTAATCCTTCTCGAAGGTTCCCTTCTCCAAAAAAAAAAAAAAAAAAGCTTGGACTCTCTCAGAGGCAGGTTGTACTTTGAAGACCCCCCACTAGCCATGTGTGCGCGCGTGAGTCCATGTGTGTCACAAGCCTGTGTAATCAATGCCCTCCAGCTGTAGTTATTTTATAGTCATCCTGATTCCACATTATGAATTGAAATTTGAACTTCGTAATGAGGTTTATCTGGCAAGCCATGCACATATTTGGATGGCCAAATATTACTTTACTAGCGTGCACTGAATATCAAGACAGTGAAAAGCAGCGAAGTGGGGGGAAGTGAGTCAGCGGCAATGGTTCTGTGTGAAAAGTGGCCAGGAATGGATGGATGCATGAATATGCTTGTGCATATCTTAAGTTATCCCACTGAAGCTCAAGGCAGGTAACAAAGCAAGAGACCTGCCTGGCTGGAACAGAGTAAAGATTCATCCAATCCAACATTCTGTCTTTGACAATGTCCAACACAAACACATCATTAGAAATATAAAATGGATCTGCTTGTTATATTCACATGCCAAAAGGTAATGCCTAGACAATAACTTTGGGCAGTTATTAAAACTTTTAAAGTGCTGTAATGTGGTTGGGTTGTGTGTGTGTATGTGTGTGTGTTTATTTGTGGGAGTACCCTCCTACTCCTCCCTTATTTTGTAGATCCAGCGGTGTCCAGCCAGGTGACCTTAGGACACTCATGTTGTTTACCAGGGTGAGGAATCTGGGACCCAGCAGATGTTGCTGGACTACAACTCCCACCATTCCTGACCATTGGCCATGCTGGTTGCAGCTGATGGGATCTGGAGTCCAACAACATCTGGAGGGCCACAGGTTCACCACCCCAGTTCATCCCCAACATCTGATGACACAGCATCTATATTGTTTTTATTAGTTTTTTTAATGACTAGTTTATAATACTATATGCAAAGAACATAAGGTTTTTCTTTTTTAATAAAAAGTATATAAATCTTATTGAATAAATGAATTCCTCTGAATATACCTTTCAGCTTTCAGGTCTAAGACACAGCTATCTTCTATGAGTTTGTCTAGTACTTTTTGAAAACCATCAGTAGTAGTGGCCATCACTCCATCATGTGGCAATCATTATCCTTGAACATCATCATTTATTAAGTACTAACAGGAAAACTAAGGGGTGTACAAAGGCTCAACACAAGATCTAGCTCTGCCAAATGCTTTCAAACTAATAAAAGTTAGATTGCCTATACAGTACATTGCATGGTATTCTTTTCTCAGAAGAAAGAGTGGTTCATGGGTCCTTTCCATACAATTCATCAAAGCATTCTCCAATTGCATTTTAGCTTTTGTGAGAGATTAGACTAAATTTTACATCATATAGCCAAAGGCTTTGCAAACTTTCATCTACTCATACCACAGATTTAATCGTTTACAAACTAAAATATACATTTTGTGCTGCTCCTTTTTGATGACACAGGCATATCTCATCTGCATGTATTTTTGCCTACTTGGGATTTAGTTATTTTGTTCCTTTTCCTTTTTTTAGGAGTGAGACGACAGTGTTGTTCTAGCACCCATTTACCTCCCTTTTGCTATTTCTCTATTCTGATGGGCAGTTGCTCTCTGGTCTTTCCGTACCTAAGATTCTTTTAACCAGCAATGTGATGGATTGAATCTGAGGCTTCACACCTGCATATCCTGTGCTCCAACACCTTCCCGATTGGTCTCTGTATATAGCTCAGCAGAGGAGATAAGGAATACAGAACCTCTAAAGAGGTTCATTATGGCCTGGAGATCTGAAATAATGGAAAGTAACTAGGTGTTCTCTTACCACCTCTTTTCCTGCTTTGGGCTGCTGCTCCATCTCTTCAACTCAGCTTCAGTTTCCTAATATCAGGAAAATAGGAAGTTGCCTTATACCATGTCAGACCATCAGAAGCTTTCTCAGCTTTCAGACAAGAGCATCTCCTGATCCTACCTGGAGATGGCAGAGATTGAATTTGGGACAATTTGCATGCAAAACCTGTGCACTACCATTGAGCCACAGACCGTCCTACGTTAACAAGCATTGACTAGCTGAATGTGAAGTGTTTGTGGCACATATATGTATGATGGAGGAGTTGGATGTGCTCTTACTCCTCCACTACCGGAAAACTGTCCAAACAGCATAGAATGAAGTCTAGGGATTCACAGCCATCATAGTGTGCGTATGTTTTCCTGCCTCTCCCCTTTCCAAATGTATGGGAACATGTAACTTGAATTTACAAGGAAGTGAGAAATCACCTGGTGTCCTTGAAAGCTGTTTTTTCAATCCCTAACATCCTTTCTCCTCTAACCACCTGCTCCAAAGTCACAAATACATACAAAAAATGTTGCAAAAGGAGGACATTAAAAAATCATTTCAGTCTCTTCACAGCCCACATGTGTATACAACATTTTGCCTCCTGTGCTTTGCTGAACTCTATTTGACAGATTGTTCAGAATGTCATAAAGTTCTCCCTAAGCTAAGCTGTTCGACATCAGGCAGGGAATACTTCTGCCGTCTCCTGAGCTGCTCACTCTAATGTTCTTCTTTGGTGGATCACAGGTATGGTGACGTGGAGTGCAGATATTTATATGGCTTAACCTTTAACTTGACCACTCATAGACCAGGGATTAGGCAAGTACATAGAAATCATTTATTGCAACTCCTTCTGATGACTGAGGAAGAAAGCAGGGTACTATTTCTGGGAAATAGTCAGTTCCTTGAAACTTTGGATTAATAGAAGTTGGGAGTGCACTTCCCAGGAGCTGGTTGGATCACATCCTGCTTGACATCCTATGGAAATTTGCATGGTTTGCTTCCTTTTGTATGCGTAAAGGGGATCTGTCACATCCTTTCCCAGCAACTATTGCACCATTGCAAAGGGGGAAATGAAAATAAGGGGAATAGCATGCATACATATATTTGGGATATGCATTGGAAAAGGCACTGTGATGCTCTTCAGAGGAATTTTTAGCTTTCCAGAGCAAAGCAGGATCTGTACAAGGTGGCATGAGTCAAAGTTGGGACCCAGGTACACTTTGTGGTGCCTCTGTGATCAAGACATTTAAAAAAAAAATGCTCTAGACAAGCATCTGTTGAAAGTGAAAGGAATGGCTTGTATTCAGTTAAATAAATGTTTTAGTGCATGCATAGGTAACCTTGGCTCTCCAGATGTTTTGGGACTACAATTCCCATCATCCCTGACCACTGGTCCTGTTAGCTAGGAATCATGCAAGTTGTAGTCCCAAAACATCTGGAGAGCCAAGGTTGCCTATGCCTGTTCTAGTGGAATCACTTCCACTTGCACAGTGGGACTTTCTCCCTCTCTTCTCCCTGTGAATGTCCCATGTTCTTCCCAAATCTGCTCCAGAGGGTTGGGAAAAAATCCCAGAACAGATGTAGGCAACACATAGACTGAGGAGGGAGAGTAAGTCCTGTTGTGCAAGCCAACCTCTACTTCTACAATGAGCTACTAGCACTACTTTGAATATAACCCAATGTCCCTAAACTTACCATATTGCCAGAACAGCATGGTGGGATGGTGTGGGAAAGAAAAGCAAACACCAGAGTGGGGAAAGGGCAGAGGAAGAGCTCTGTTATGACTGACAGGCCAAGCTAGTAATCAAAGGGAATGACTTTACCCTCCAGGAGTGGCTTCACTACAAATTTCAAGCATGGCCAGTGGCCAGGGATTATGGGAATTGTAGTTCAGCAAGATCTGGAGAGCCAAATGTTCTCCACACCTGCTTTATAAGTCAAAAACCTACTCCTTCCTCTGACATCCCAGCCACATTTGAGGCACCCTAAACTTTTTTCTTCTGCTATTGTAATGAATGGCGTTGTTGCTGTAAATTGATTGTTCTGTTTACTGAAAATGACAATAAATATATCTATTTTAAAAACAACAGTAGCACCTTGAATTGATCCCAGAAACTAATGGGTGGCCAGTGCAGTCAAGCCAGAATTGGAGTATCATGCTTAGATCTTCTAGTCCCAGACAGCAATCTGGAGTTTCTGAACCATCTTCAAAGGAAGCTTCATGCATAACGTGTTGCAATAAAAACTGTGTTGACAGCCCATCCACCCTTTTGGTTGTTTTTCCTCCTGTTGATTCAAATTAATCCGTGTCCGAATTACATATTTAAAATGTGGCAAACTTTCAAAAGTAAGTTGAGTCTGGATTTCTCACCATGTACCACAGTTTAATGTATTAAGGAACTGTCAGACAAATGCCTATTGGAAAATTCACAAATCTGGGAAGAACATAAGAGAGTTGAGTTCAGAAATTTGCTGCAAAGAAGTTTGATTAAAAAAATGCTATTGGGCTGAAACAGTAGACTTTCATATCCCAATATTTCAGTATCTATAAGTAAGAAGCAGTGACTTTTATTATTGCCAGATATGGCTCACTCAGAGCCCTCATGGAATTTGAAATGTTATGAACTAAACAACCTATTAAGCAAACCCAGAGTCATTGATGCATTATTGATCTAGATTAAATAAAACACCCATAACAGAACAGATGGGAAGATGAATTGCATATCAATATGCAAGAGACCAAATGGAACTGGCTCTGGAAACCAGTTCCATATCTTACAGTGTGTATTTTATTAAAACTTCAATATATTAGTCTTTAAGTGGTATCTGACACCATGAAAATTAAGTCAAATATATGTTAAGACACATGCTGAAAATGTGGTTCAGATTGTGCTAATCTGACCCATATATTCTGAGCAAGTCCAAAAATCAGAAATACCTGTGCTCAAATAGTAAATGAAACTGAAACAATTAGTGGATATGAATTGTTTTTGAACCCTTGAACCATTCTCTTTGAATATATAAAGTATGTAATTCCTCCTGATGACAGAGAAAAGATCATATACTTATTGGCAGCTGCTCAATTGCCTATTAGTTATAAATATTAAAAATAAAGTTAATCCACCATCTATTGAGGACTGGCTGTTAATGATTTGGGATCTGGCACATATGATTTATCAATACTATAAGAATCGGGGGCGGGGTAGACAATGATCTATTCATATGGAGGTGGATAAGGTAGAGACTGTAATACGGTACTAGGAGTAATCAGAAAAATCTTGCTGTTCTTCCCTTGCCCCTGCCCCTGCCCTCTCTCCCCCCTCCAGCCTCTCCATGTCTCTGGAATCCTAACATATAAGGCTAATAACTGGTTCTCTTTTACCTAAATGAATTTTGTTTTGGAAATTATATGAACGAGCAAATCTGAATGTGTAATTACTATCATTGTTACCATTATTTTGTTAATTATATGGAAAGTTTGGTGAATGAGCAATTCTGAATGTGTAATTACTATCATTATTGCCATTATTTTGTTAATCATTACATGGAAAAACTGGAGAATGAGAAATAAAATAACAGCAACAACAAAAGCACCATTCTGTGTCCTCCACAATGCATCGTTCCAGGACATGGTGGTAGAGGATGTGAATGGCAGCCGTGACTGCCACCCACCTGAAAAAAGGTGGGCAATATTTGTAGACAATTCTACAGTGCTCTTTTTTCCCCCCCAGGGATGGGGGAAGAACAGGAAGGATATCAGAAACGTTTTCAGAAAAAAATAAAATTTGAGAAATTTCAGATTACTGTCATGATGAATTTATTGTGTATATTAATTATGTGTGGAAATATATATATATATATTTATAAAGACTGCTTGCTGTGTTTGGTGGCAGTGGCAGTTGCAGCTCAGTGTCAAAAACTCCCTGAATGCCCAGCTGGCAAGGTCATCAGGCTCAGTTGACTGCAAAGAGTGATGGAACACCTCATCAATTTGTGTTGGCCAATTATGGCCAGGTTGCAGGGCAGTATTTTAGTGAAATGGATTTTAGTGAAATCTTAGTGAAATGTACAGGAAAGGCTCTCACCCCTGCAACCATGCATTATTTTGAGAAAATAAATGATTAAAATGGTTTATTGAGTTGAGTGTTGATTTCATGCTCTTTATTTCAGCTCATGGTCAACAGTGAGTGAGTTTCCCCCCAAAACCTCTGGCTATATATAAATTATTTGCACAATGGGTCCTGCGTGATTGGCTGATTCAACTCCCCTCCTGGAGCCTGATTGGGCTGCTCCTGCGGGCCAATCAGGTTGCTGATTCACTTCCTCCTGGAGCCTGATTGGGCTGCTCCTACAGACCAATCAAGTTGCTGCCTTCTAGGATCCTACCTGCCTATTGTTCTAGGATCCCAGCTCAGTACATAACACTTACGTATCCATATCTTATTCGTATCAGTACCGAAATCCAAAATTAAAGTGAGAAGTGACCTCATTACCTTTCAGACTAGAGATTGTGTATATAAATGATTCACTCTGTGTCACTATGTAACTCTATACACACAGGGCTTTTTTTTTACATAAAGAATTTAGAATCTCTTTGTCAAGGGCTAGAGAAGGAAGCAGAGAAGAATAGTGGGAAGGCCAGCAGGGATGGGTGGGCTGTGGGAATGGGTCCCACTGCGTCCCACTGGATATTTCTGCAATTTCTGAGCCCTTAGTGAACCTGCCCTGACATTTTCAGGCTTTCCTGTCAGCCATGAGACATGAGTATCTTGGTTTTTCAAAACCAGTTTGATCCGTTTATCAGATTCTGCACCAGACCACAGATTCTAAATTGCACACAGATGAATGACCAGCATATAAATGACTTTTATCTTTCTACTTCATTTTTAATTCCCTCCCTGCTCTATGTTGTAAGAATTTCTCCAATGTCCCTCCAAATGCAAAGCAACACCCACATTTTTTATTTTGTTTGAAACATTACTAGACAGCATCAGTGAAAAGGAATTTCATTTTGAGCATGTGCAAAGTATAACCTCCCTCTCTTTTGGAATTTCATTTTTTTTCCTATTAAAAAATGAAGCCAAAAAATAAATAAATTGGCCTTCTCTTTTGAACAGAAAGTGTGCTAGGGGAGTGGTAAGGGAATAGAGTGTCAGCTGCGCCAAATTTGCCTCTGTGTTGATTTCCTGCAGGCAGTTTTAGAGTCCACCATCCCACCAGACGTTGAGAGCAATTAATAAATACTGATGCATCACACAGATGTTTTCCTCTGGGCCCCAGGGCTATGACTCCAGATGGCCACCATGTGCTTAGCAATTCCATGCTGTCTCCTTGAGAAGCCCAGGGTGGAGGTGATTTTTAATTAGGTCTGATGCCTAATTTAGACAGGTGTAATTACATGAGATGATGATTAATATGGCCTGGTGGTGACATTTCTCTTTGGCTGTGTTGTGGTAGCCTTGTTGGTTAAAATGGGCCTGGAAAATGACAATGGGCTGCAGAAGGATCTCCTCACCCCCCCCCACATACACAAAATACTGACCAGTGTACATGTCATGCTTCTCAGTACACAAAGAACCACAGATGCTTTTTCTCTATAGGAGTCTGATTAGATTAAGAGACAGCTTACAGTCAGAAAATTGGCAGCCCTGTTGCAGGATTGCATTCACTGAGCTTTAATTGCTGCTGTAAGGTTGATAAGAAATTCAAGCCTATATCATCTATCCAGTATTTTATTTGACACTTAACAGATAATGATAGAGACAGGTTGTATTTTAGGGAAGGGGGCAGAGTTAAGGCTGAGCTTTCCAAAGCATCTGTGTTTCTTCACCTCGTATCTCTCAACCATCATAGATAATTGGCAAGTGAATGCTTCATTTTGCTTTTCCTGCAGATTCTTAAAATGATAAAAACCAGGGTGGTTTGAGGGGAGTGGGTCAGTCTGCATATCTAAACTGACCTTAACAAAAAAAGCAGCTCACAATTCTGGCATCGAGTCTGTTGCTGCTGCTGCTGCTGTTGGTGGTTTTTGTGTGTGAGTACATATATAGAATTCGTTTATTAGAAGAAAGAGATAAGACAAGAGTTATTCCTTTAAGCTTCAGAAGAAAAGATGTAGGGCAAGATCCATGGGGAAGTCCTCCTCTGAAAGTCCCAATAAGATAATGAATCTGTATGAGATGATGCTACAGACAGAGCCCTTAGGCAAAACAACAGAGGGCTTTTCTTTTCCACATGACATCTGCAGACCCTCCAAGTGTTCCTATTCTCCTGGGAAAGTTCCGGATTTACAGAAGCCCTCCTGGTTTCTGATTTGATCCCAGAATGTCCCACTTTTCCTTAGATCATCTCAATTCTCATTGGGGAAATGTTGGAGGGTATGGAATAGGACGTCCTTATTTTCACCGGGCAAAAATGTTGGAGGGGACATTTCTATTTTCATCAAAGAATTGTTTGAGGGTATGTTATAGCACGTCCCTATTTTCATCAGAGAAATTTTGTAGGGTATGCAGCTAAAGAAACCATCCAAATCAAGCTTGAAATACATCTAAAGGCCCTTTTGTTAGGGATGCCATACGTAAGGGATTTCAAAGGCAGAATGACGTCGGGTGTGTGTGTGGGAATCTTAGGCAAGTCAATTGAAAAATTGCTCAACAATTTGGGGGGCTTCCTTAAAAAAGCTCAACAATTTTTGGGGTGTCTTGGTTTTTACTTTTTGTTGCAATATGAGATTTTTTGGAGGGATGAGGAGGTGTCAAAATCCAAATCCTGATAGCAAGTCTTTACACTGAATTCTAAGGCTCAACACATATATCATTAACACACCACTCAAATGCAAGTATTAATAGAAACATCTGTGCCTTATTACTGACATCCCAATTTTGGATAATTTCATATGCAAGGCATGCCAATTCGAACACTACAGTTTCACCTTCCTTCGCTTCCAGTTACCAAGCATTCATAATGAACTTTGGGACTCAGTCCTAACACTTCCTGCACAATTAATTAAGGACATGCTTTGGTCAGAATTAAGAACTGTCGGCATCAGTGGAACACAAAGTGCTTCACTTTGGCTGGACTGCATCCTAAGTGCTTAGAAGAATGATGCTCATTCTTCTGTTACACCTGGGCTTTGCTGCATGACTTTGATCCAGTACTCCAGTACTTATGTTATTCCGGTGTGGCAAATGGGTAAAGGTAAAGGCTAAAGGGACCCCTGGCCATTAGGTTCAGTCACGGACGACTCTGGGGTTGCACGCTCATCTTGTTTTACTGGCCGAGGGAGCCGGTGTACAGCTTCCGGGTCATGTGGCCAGCATGACTAATCCGCTTCTGGCGAACCAGAGCAGTGCACGGAAACGCCATTTACCTTCCCACTGGAGTGGTACCTCTTTATCTACTTGCACTTTGATGTGCTTTCGAACTGCTAGGTTGGCAGGAGCAGGGACGGAGCAACGGGAGCTCACCCCGTTGCGGGGATTCAAACCACCAACCTTCTGATCAGGAAGCCCTAGGCTCTGTGGTTTAGACCACAGCGCCACCCGCGTCCCAGTGGCAAATGGGTACAATCTTACAAATGTTGAGGATCAGGGCACAAAGGGTTTTTGAATCTCCCCTCTAAATCCTGGTGACTATTCTGAGCTATAAGAAATTGAAGTTGAGAGGTTAACACACCTGGTGAACCCACATCACTTGATCCTTAAACCTGTGTAGACTTTATTCAATGGATCAGAATGGCAGTCTTTCAAAATATTTAAACTTAGGAAGAAATTTGCCCATTACTAGCAGGTCAGATGATTTGTCTACCCAGCTGCTTGGTCTACCTGACAGCGGCTCTCTGAGGTCCCAGGTCTTTCCCAACATCCTCTGCCTGATCCTTTTACCTGGATATGCCAGTGATTGAACCCGGTACTTCCTGCAAGCAAAGCATGCATTCCTCCAACTGAGCTAAGATCCCTCCCAGAGCTTAGATGAACATCAGTCAGGGAATGTTTAGGTGAAACCCACAGATGCTGAACATATGAAATAGATTATGAGTTATTCCATGTTCCAACATTCAATGGTTTTATGGAGAAATTCTTGGTTTATTTTATAACATGGATTTTGTTTTAGAATGATTGCTCTCACTGGGGACTTCATTAGGAACAAAAAGACATTCTCACAGGAGCTTTTTCCTGTGACAAATCATCTAAGCGATTAAGAACAAGGGACAAGCTTCTCCACCTAGAACAGGTCATGCACTCTCTTATTAGCCTTTCCTCTTTAAGCTATGAAAGGGAAGCTAAAAGTGACTAGAACCCCCAGGTGTCCCATAATAAGTGAATTGGTAGTCACAACACACATTCAAATGGAGGAAAGTTCAGTTTGTGATACAACAACAACAACAACAAAGTTAACAAGGTGGTGGTGGGGATATCTATACCTATTTGTAGCAAAAAAAGGTGCTGGAACTCACTATGAACACCTCCCTCGTTCTCTTAGAATGGCAATGGCAACCACCTGAGAAGTGCTGGAACTCAGTTTCAGTCGAGTTCCGGTTGAAAAAAGCCCTGTCTATGTGACCCCTTTTTTGTGAGGCTCTCAGCAGAGAAAGATCCAATATGAGATGTCATGCCAAACTTTCTTCTTACTCAGGGGATTCCCCCCCCCAATGTAAAATTGATATAATCCAAATTACATGGAATTGTAATGTATAGAAACTTAAAAGGATGTTCAGTTACAACAGAACAAATGTTGGATACAGCAACATTTCACATACTTAGAAGGCAAGGCAGCATGCAGGAAGAGAATAATACCGTTTTGTTTTGTTTTTTAAAGGAGAGGGATCACACTCCCACTTACGTAAGCTGAAAGTTGTATTGCTAGCATACTTAAAAATTATGAGAAGGGGAAAGTGAAATATTTTCTTCCACCTACACAAACGTTAACAGCAGGTGTTTAAGCCAACTGCTGACAACTGGGTGACTGGCATCACAATTCACCATGACTTCTTGATGGCTACATACTACCTCCAATATCAGAGGCAGTATACTGGGGAATGGCAGCGGAAGAGTGTCTTGCTGATAGATTTCCACAAGCATCTGGAGGGCCATTGTGAGAAAAGAATACTGGATTAGATGAGTCTTTGTTCTGATGCAGTGGGGTAGAAGCGGGGAGAGACCTTCCTCCATTCTGCCTACCAGATGGGAAGGAGTGCAAAGGGTGCCTGGTGAACCCATTTTGGCAAGGGAAAAGAGTTGAGTTCTTTGGCTATTGTGAAAATCAAACATAGAGGAAAAACTCAGGTGTCAAAGGGATCACTTTTGTGTTGGTGGTGATCATTATGGATCACCAGCTTTCTCAATCCAAGCTTGGAAATCATAATTTTTAATTCAGGGTATGAGGGCAAAGCCCCTAGCACCAGGCTGTGGACACCATCATTGAACACCTGGTGCTAAGGGCCTTTGAAGGGGCATTGGCTTGCCCCACATTGACCCCAAATGGCATGGAGCAAAATCCAAAAAGGATTAGCAGAATCAGTTGATAATAATAATGAGGAGGACAACAATCATAATAACTTGGGAAGCCTGGATAGCTCAGTTGGTTAGAGCATGGTGCTGATAATGCCAAGGTTGCAGGTTCGATCCCCGTATGGGACAGCTACATATTCCTGCATTGCAGGGGGTTGGACTAGATGATCCTTAGAGACCCTTCCAACTTTACAACTTAATAATGAAGATGATGTTTCCCTGAAATTGATCAGCATTTTTAGGCCAGGTTTTCCCCACAAGGAACATAGACACTGATTTTTCAGTTGGTTGGCCTGTTGAATTCTTTAAAGAAGCATTATCTTTTAAGCTTCCTGAAGTTTGGGGCTGAGGTTTTGGCAGCCCTTCGATGAAGATGTTCTTACACTGTCCAAATGCTACAGTAGAAGGAGATGAGATCATTCTGCTTAATCCCTAATTCTAAACCACTCTGTAAAACTGCCCAAATTGCAGGATGGTTAACTTTGTACCTTGCAATCAACTTCAGGAAAGAAAAACCCAAGCCAACGCTTGCACTGTTTGTGCCGTGCATCTGTGGCACATGTTGCAAGTTCCTCCTGGAGGCTTCACCCCACCTGCGGACTCTGTTGTCCCTGCGGGGAAGCTTTTGCGTTAACCAGAGGAAGTTGCTCAGCTTTCCTTCAGATGTCAGCAAAGGGGAAACACCATAGGGGAGACTCTCTGCCATGTGAAAGGTCAGTTGCGTAAGCTCTCTTAGAAGGGCAATTAAGTGATTAGATGACAAAACAGGATGCGTCCCAAGGATCCACATCAGCTCTGACCTTGGGACCTGGGAGCGTCTGGGAAAGACAAAATAACAATTATTGAAAACTTTAGAAAAGTAAACAGAGTGCACACCCTCCAACCCCCGTGCCCTACAAGGAAACAAAGATGAGTCAGCAAAGTATATAGCTTTTTCCTGGCCCTCTTGCAGGGATGGCATGTTCAGCAATAGTTTAGCTTCTTGACGTCAAGAAAACAAACACCACCCAAAACTGAATTGCACTGAAGTCCATGATTGTATCCTAGCATTTCCTCCTCCTTTCTAAGCAACTGGAAGAAGCATGATGGTTGTCACTGACTGAGTTGAAAGCATCACATTAGGTGGCCATGCCTCCTACATTATAGAGAACAGTCCTCTATTTGAAGAGCTCTCAAAAGAGAGTAATATATTAGAAGGAGTCCTCTGCTTGAAGGGCTCTCTGGTCCAAGTCTAGTTCAAAGAGAAAGAACCCTAAGGAGAGAAAATAACTGACGGAGTTGCCCACCAGAGTTTAGCACCTGGACATCAGGCAAAACAGGTCACCTGGTCACACTCTTATTTCTTGCTAGGTTGAGATGTATTTGTACTTATTTTTAATTATACTAATCATTTGTAAATGCTATCTATGCATTTATGCATATGCTATCTATGTTTATCTACACATGAGTCCTCTTTTCGTGATGGGTATCCTTTCTTGATGATGCATACAATAATCAATACTGAACAATAATCAAGGTATGTCTACTTCACTTCCACACCATTCCCAAGGTGTTTCCAGGTCCCAGGAGCAGATTTTCAAGGGCAGAAGGGGCTGCAGCAGGAATGGCAATGGGAAGCTGGGAAAGTCCTCGTCTACAAACGGGAGGGAAGCTAAGATGCAGGCCAGGGGCCACTCGCGACAAACTGGGATAAGCGGAGCAATGGCATGAGCCTTATGTCTTGGTGGGACTGATGAGAGAGGGAGGGGGAAGTGGTAAGTGGAAGAAATGGATCATGGAGAGGGGCCTATCAGGCTGGGCATCTTGATTAGGATTCTGGGAAGCTGCTAAGTGGACTCTCAGGGCAGAGGCCCACCTTGGTGCCGCTGACTGCAGCATGCATGGGGTTCAAGAGGCAAAACGTATGGCATACTGCATCAGCTCTAAATTACCATCAACCATCAATGCTACATAAGGGTTATCATATTTTATCATGCCACAGCCTTGCAAGGTAGTGTGGTCTAAGACTGCAACTTGTCTGGTACCACTCTGAGGCTTTGTGGTTGAGAAAAAGCATCTGAGCCATGACAAAACCTTTAAGATGTGTTCAGGAATAAATTATTTTGTATATAATAATTTTTTAAAAAAAAAATCAGAGATGTGCAAAGACTTCTGTGGGTCGTCAGATTTTTACGGTGAGACATTCACTGCAGCACACAACTGATGGCACATGCAACATCCTCATTATTTCAGCATGTGTTTAAGGAACAAATTAGATGTGACAGAGGCAGCCAATTGTTACACATGTGTCTGCCTTGTTGGTGTGTGAAAAAGTGGGCCACGAGAGTTAAATTTTGATATGACCCAAGAGTCACATTCTTCATCTTCAGGGAATGAGGGCAAGGAATCTGAAGCAGAAAGGGAAGGGCATACAGTACATGGCCCAGAGGGACACACCACCCCCTGCCCTGAGAATACAGTACTACCATCCTCTGATTCAGGGGACTCTGCTACAGAAAAGCCAGGAATTTCTGAGGTTCCCCTGCTCCATTGCAGTAGGAGACTACTGGGAAAGGTTGACCCCTTTAAACAGAGCAGCATCTTGCTGCACGGGTGATGCTTACAATTAGACTGCACCAGCTGCTGTTACTCTATTCCTGCTGTTTCCATGTGGCCCTTGCTGGAGCAATGATAAGGGTTTATATCCCCCACGAAGCTTGTTCCACCTTGGCCTACACCCTGTTTGGACTGTGTTTTGCTACACTGCGGTACCACAACAACACCAAGCTGTTTGGGAAGGAAGCGGTACCCTTAAGGCGAGGTGGCTGCTTCACGCATCTGCTTTGAGGTGTCATGAAAAGCAGCAAATGGCCAGATTATTAGTGCATTTTGAACACCAAGTGGTGGAGGGAAGTGCTTGTGGAATTTTCTGCCTTAAGTGCCAAAATAGCTAGGTCAGCTTTGGGTCTTCTGGCCTTGATTTGGTTGGGAGAGCACCGCAGGAGTGTCTGGCGGGGAGTGTCGGGCTAAAATCGGAGCCCCACAAACAATGTTACATGAAAACAGGGCAGGTATGTGAACAACCAAATGTGGCCACTGTTAGGGATGGTCAAATCTGTCTGTTTTGGTTTCTCTCAGTTTCTCATTTTTCCAATATTAAGTCCAGTTCTCCACATTTCCACATCAGTTTGCAATTTTTTTAAAAAATCCTCATGAAAATTCATCAGCCTTTTAGGGAAAATTTTCAGTTAATATAACACATGATTGTTTGCAATTTTGCCTATTATACACATTTCCCCAAGCAATCTCTCCAAAATAATGTATTTCTGTACATTATTTTCACTAATATGTGCATTTTAATATACACTTTATTCCAGTATATGATTTTTTTCTGCACATTACTTGGCTGGAGAACTGCTTTACAAAATTCAGAGAAACTTTGAAGGATGGTTGGATTTCAATAAATGCAAGGTCGGTAGGTTCACCTTCAAATGTGAACTCAGTTGAATTTCCCCTCCTTCCTTAGCCACCACCACTATTACAGTTTGGCCCTAAGAAGCCAGCATTCTTGAACTTTTATCATTGCAGAGGAAAGACTGGATAAATCCGAAAGCCTCATTTGACTAAGGCAAGAAATCCACGTGGAGCTTCCAGTATTCAGGAAGCAGGACAGTTTGCCATCTACACATCTTCCTGACCTTCCCTTTTCCACACCTCTTCACTTCCTTCCGTTTGCTTCTGTACACGGAGTGCCCTTTAGTGAGCTCCATCCTTTCCTTTGTACTCCACCCCACAATCCCAGCCAAAACAAATCCCCCAAATTCTGCAGAAGTTAACATTTTGCAACAGACTACATTTAAAAACAACACCCTACTTAGATATAGATGTTTCCTATTTCCCCCTCTTTAGGAGGTGGGGATGATACATAGGCCAGCATCAAAATGTTGAGAATTTCAGACCAAAGTGCCAAAGGTAGCATGAAGATTTAAGTCATCGTGCGTGCAGTAAATGTGAGAATTGTTTTATAGTTGTTATTAGCTATCTCATCTGTGTTTGGTGTTCCACTGTTTTGCGGGGCAGACTTAGAAGAAGCCAGACTCCAGTAAGGGCCAGTTCACACTATCTTATGTGTAGAAATATTGTGCATGTGATGGGAGCATGCACACTCCATCATTGTACATACTATTTTTTGCAGGTGAAAGGATTGCAGGGATCAGTTTTACATCTGCGTCATGGCATAACACGGATTTGCCCCTGCTCTCAGCTTCATCACATCAATGAGAGCTCTACTCTTGACATTTGATTGTCGTGAACTAGGGCTGGTGTATTTAGTACATGTACCTTACACCTCAGTTCTGAAGGCTGAAAGAATGTGCTGTGATGGGCCTTCCTTTTACATTAAGTCCGTCCTCACTTTCCTTGTACATGGTGAGCAGCAACGCACATCCATAAAAGAGTGGATTTAGCAGGGTGAATTAATGCCTGTAGTTGCTCTGATGAAGCTGTGTCAAAAGCAATAAGCTGCACTGTTTATCATACACTAATTTGCGTCAAAACACCACTAACTTCACATGCAGCTGAGGATGTAGCCTCCCAGGATTGACTCAGACAGCTATACCTGGACTTTTCTCTGCTATTGACCTGTAACATTTGGCAAAATGATTTCCTTTCCCACGTCGATTGCAAGGTTTTCCCATAAGCCAGTTAGGTTAGAGGCTACTGCTGCATCCCACGTGCACCTTTCCATTTTAGTGGCTTGCCCTGACCTTTGCAAATGGTGGTCGCAGTCTCCCATGCACACCCTGACTGTTCCCCTCCGATAATTTATGGCACACACTGAACACCCATTTCCTCCTCCACTTAACTCTCCCGCGTGTGTTCTTGTTATCTCAGCTGCTTGACAGATCTGCAGCACAGTCTAGTCAGTGTCCAGCCTAGTAGTCATTCTGACCTTTTCCTCTGATGACGCGCTGCACAATGTTAGTGATTCACCCTCAACTTTGAAATCTCGCTCCAGAGAGGTGCTTGGTTATACTGTAGAGTGTGTGCCTCGAATTTCTCATGCCCTTTTCGGTAAACCGACATGTGGAAAGCAGTCATTGCAAACTCTAGGCATTCAAAACTATTTCTGTTTGACATTGGTGTGTTTAGATTTTATAAATTTTAATGACATGACTGGTAATGTTGTCATTTTGTTAGAATTTTTGATGGTTAGACACTTTTAAAAGCCCTTGATCTTATTTATTTTTAAATTGTAATAAAATTCCCAACTTCCCTCCTCCATTTGCTCCCTATCCCCAGTGTTTGATATTTTCCCCATTCTACCTGTGGTTACCATGTGGACACATGCAGAAATGTGTGCTTGGAGAATATTTCTGACATTCCCTGTGGGCGCTCTGATCATATCCAAGGCTGCTGCTCTTTCAGTGTCATCCTCCTTCACAACATTGTTCTTAAAAAAAGAAAAAATATTTTGAGAAATGCAGTAAACCTGGATTTATTTTTATTTTTAGTAAGTTTCAGCAAAACCATTGCTGACATTATGCACATACGTAATATTGCATAGCTAATACATGGGCATCAGGGAGTTTATCTCAGCCTCACAGCAGACTATTTTTATACACTAGTGCGTATGATACCACAGGGGGAATGTGAGTAGTTCCTGCCTAACTGGCCCCCTCAGGCTCTGCTGAACCAAAGAAGCTGTGTGGACACACTGACTGAGGATTTTGCAGCATCTGTGGGCAGATTGTTCTCACACCACTTTCATATGTGATGCACTTTGGGCAAAAAAAAAATGGGTCCTGAGCTGAAAGTGACTGGAAAGAGGTCTTGGGGTAAATGGTGACTACTTGCTCAATAAAAAATCATTCCAGTACGCACTCAGTCTTCCACATTGCTGGAGGATGATTTGCAAACCACAACAAGCGGGGTAGACCAGTACCCAGCCTGAAGTGCTTGGCAGCGGGTCAGATTCACTTGGTGGGGCTAATGGTGTCTTGCAGAGGAAAAACAGTGATGGGCAGCTGCTGCTATTGTCTCTTCAGCTGGTCAGGGAGCATTTGGGCAGCCTCCTGGTTCACAGAAGCAGATTCAGCGCTGGTGCTGATGTTCTTCAAATTGAAGCGTCATTTGAAGTGGGTCAGCTGGCTTGAAACTCCTTTGCAGTCTGCTTGAAATGTGCATACAGCCTGATAGCCCTCTTATGCAAGTTGCTGCTGTTGATGGGGATACACTGGTGGTTCATGTCCTCTAGCCACAGGTCCAAGGCCTCATCCTGCACCTGGCTGGAGACCTTGTCAGTTGTAAGTGTGCAGGTACTCATTGCCCCAATGCCCAGATTTTTTTAATGGCACAAATGCTGGACTCATTCCTTCCAGACATGAGTGTCAGAGCACACACGCTCATGCCAACCAGTAAACAGTCCAGCACTCTCAAGTTCTCCTCCAGCGTGGGCACCACTCACTGCTTCTTGGGTTTGTCATTACACAAGGAAGACAATGAGGCCTTCTTGGTGGTGGCACCTGCCCTGTGGAACACCCTTCCATCAGATGTCAAGGAAACAAACCACTATCTGACTTTTAGAAGACATCTGAAGGTAGCCCTGATTAGGGAAATTTATAATATTTGATGTTTTATTCTGTTTTTAATCTGTTGGGAGCTGCCCAGAGCAGCTGGAGAAACACAGCCAGATGGGCGGGGTATAAATAATAATAATAATAATAATAATAATAATAATAATAATAATAATAATAATATGTGTTTAGATGCTTTCTGAAAGAACAGCTCAAAAAAACTCCTCCAAACTCTGCCAAACTCCACTACAATCGCTCCCTCCCAACCTCTTTCCTCAAACTCCAACTCGCCACAGGCCTCAACTGTCAATGCAAGGGCTCTTGGGATTGCAATTGCAAAGGCTCATGGGATTACTAGGAGCTGTTTTTGTCTCGTTTCAGGGCTCTTTCAGAGCCATTTTTGCAATTGCTGCTCATGCACGGTCGCACATATATTGAATGTGCATAAATGGGAGGTTGCCTATACTGCAGCGGAGTTGGAAATTATGTAGAAAAGGAGAAACTCCCTTGCAAGGAGAGGTTACAAAGTTTAGGGCTTTTTAGTTTAGAAAAGAAGACAAGGAAGGCAGGGGAAGAGACATGATAGATATACCAGTTTATAAAATTAAGTGTGATTTGGAGAAAGTGGGGAGGGGATAGTTTTTCTCCCTCTCTCATAATGCCAGAACCCAGGGTCACCCGATGCAGCTGGCAGACCAAAGGAAGTGTTTCTTCACACAGGGCATAGTTTAACGATGGAATTCACAACCACAAGATATGATGATGGTCACCAACTGAGATGATTTTAAAAGAAGAACCCATGAATACTTTGTGGAAGATGTGGTGGTCCTTCACATGGGAAATGAAGTCGGAAATAAGTGGAGTGCATCCCACATGGTGGCTCTTCTCTGCGTGAAGCCATGGATTAAAGGCAAAAGAACATGATGGGGAAGGGCAAGGAACTGGAGGATGAAAGGACCAATGATGCATAAGCGGGGTTATGGCCTTGAAGATGAAAGCAGGGAGGACTAATGGGATACAGGAGGAGAGTGGGTGCTGATGCAGGAACTGAAGATGTGGTCTTTGTGTTGGCTGGCCTTCAGGTTCTGGGCCCACATCTCTCCACCCCCTCTGTGCACTTTTGAAAGAGACCTCACGAGCAGCACAGCTGCCTTCTGTCACAAGGACAAGAGGGAACTGGAGAAATTCTGCACAGTGGTCGGGTAAATTTCTCTGTTTATTCAGATGGCCTCTCCGTGGCAAGTATTTTGGGGATGATGGATGCTTGTCCCAGTCTCTGGACAATATCCATTTCCTGGGAGGGATCACCTGATTTCATGATCTCCGGACAGTCTCTGAGCTCGTAAACAGCTGTCTCACTTTTTTTAAAAAAAGAAAGGGATTTGCTTTACTGTAAAAAAAAAAAAAGCTGGGTCATAAGACTGAAATATATCAAAGGTCAAGAGAGCATCATGGGAAAGAGGATGCATTGAATTCAAGTCAGTTGTATTCTGCTGTATAGTGAGATTCTCTCCTTGGGTTAATGTAAAATTGTGAAATTTGTGGCCCTCCCTCAAAGCTGAGTTGAGTTGTGAGTTGAAAGTAAATGACATGTTTCAAACATGTAAATTGTCTCTGAGTCTCGGTGGAAATGTGGTCAAGTATAGGTAGATGCCCACAAGATTCTACAAGCAGCAGCAATAGCCACCAACCTGGATGGCTTTGAAAGCTTAGAAAAATTCATGGAGGATGAAGCAATCTTTTACCTCCACTGTCAGAGGCAGTGTGCCTCTAAATACCAGCTGCAGGGAATCACAACTGGGGAGAACAGTGTTGCCCTCAGGACCTGCTAGCAGACTTCCCACAGACATCTTCTGGGAAGAAGAGGATGCGGAACTAGATGGGCCTTTGGCCTCATCCATCAGGGTTCTTATGCTCTTATGCAAAGTCTCCACCACATTGTCCCGCCTGCCCTTGTGGAACACCCTCCCAACTGATGTCAAATAGATAAGCAACTATTTGATTTTTAGAAGACACCTGAAGGCAGCCCTGTACAGGGAGGTTCTTAATGTTTGAAGTTTTATTATGTTTTTAATATTTTGGGAGCCTCCCAGAGTGGCTGGGGCAACCCAGACAGATGGGTGGTATAACAACAACAACAACAACAACAACAACAACAACAACAACAACAACACCCTACGCATAAAGGAGAAACAAAAACACTATATCAAAATTGCTTGTTGCTTGTTGTGATGTCCCATGGTTAGGGCTCACGTATTAGGAAAATGCACAAGGCAGGACTCTTTCAAGGGTAGCTCTTTCAGAACGGCAGTAGATGGTAGAAACCTTTGTGATAGCACTTCCATGTCCCAAAGAGAAGGATAGGTAAAGGTAAAGGGACCCCTGACCATTAGGTCCAGTCGCATCCAACTCTGGGGTTGCGGCGCTCATCTCGTGTTACTGGCTGAGGGAGCCGGTGTACAGCTTCCAGGTCATGTGGCCAGCATGACAAAGCCGCTTCTGGCGAACCAGAGCAGCACACGGAAACGCCGTTTACCTTCCCGCCGGAGCGGTACCTATTTATCTACTTGCACTTTGACGTGCTTTTGAACTGCTAGGTTGGCAGGAGCTGGGACCGAGCAACGGGAGCTCACCTCGTCACAGGGATTCGAACAGCCGACCTTGTGATCAGCAAGCACCAGGCTCTGTTTTTTAGACCACAGCGCCACCTGGGTCCCTAAAGAGAAGGATAAATGGAGGCAAAGAAAGGCTAAGAAACAAGCAAGGCACCAGAACAGGAGCGAGTGGTGCTGGGAGAGGGATACCACTGGTTTAGGGGTGGCTGTGAAGCATGGTTGAGGGTTGGAAACAGCAGCTCATCAGCACATGATGTTCACTGAAGAACAGAGAGGGAAGCAAGCTGAGAGATGAACTCCAGCAGCAAGAGTCGTGGCCTTATGAAATCACATGGTAAACATGCTGCAGGGAAAGATAACACATGTGATTCTTAGGAAATAATCCTTCCACAACCACATATTTGGGTAACATACATTCATGAGTATGATGATCAGGACTGATCCATCACCATGCTCCCTTAAGAGACAATTCTCCTGCAATCAAACATCCTGTCTCCAATTATGACCATTCCTAATGCCTCAAATGAAGGACGTTGGGAAGGAGATCTCTGTGATTTTGGCCCCATGTGCACTACATATTTAAAGCAGTGTCATACCACTTTAAACAATCATGGCTTCCCTCAAAGAATCCTGGGGACTGTAATTTCTTAATGGGGCTGAAGATTTTTAGGACAACTTTCAGCACCTGTCACAAACTCCAGTTCCCACGATACTTGGGGGGAAGCCATGTCTGTTCAAAAGTGGCATGCTACTGCTTTGTAGTGAATTAAGATTGCCGGAAGAAATATCAACAACCTCAGATATGCAGATGACACAACTTTGATGACAGAAAGTGAGGAGGAATTAAAGAACCTCTTAATGAGGATGAAAGAGGAGAGCGCAATATATGGCCTGAAGCTCAACATAAAAAAAAACAACTAAGATCATGGCCACTGGTCCCATCACCTCCTGGCAAATAGAAGGGGAAGAAATTGAGGCAGTGAGAGTTTTTACTTTTTGGGCTCCATGATCACTGCAGATGGTGACAGCAGTCACGAAATTAAAAGATCCCTGCTTCTTAGTAGAAAAGTGATGACAAACCTAGACAGCATCTTAAAAAGCAGAAGCATCACCTTGCCGACAAATGTCCATATAGTTAAAGCTATGGTTTTTCCAGTAGTGATGTATGGAAGTGAGAGCTGGACCATAAAGAAGGCTGATTGCCGAAGAATTGATGCTTTTGAATTATGGTGCTGGAGGAGACTCTTGAGAGTCCCATGGACTGCAAGAAGTTCAAACCTATCCATTCTTAAAGAAATCAGCCCTGAGTGCTCTTTAGAAGGACAGATCCTGAAGTTGAGGCTCCAGTACTTTGGCCACCTCATGAGAAGAGAAGGCTCCCTAGAAAAGACCCTGATGTTGGGAAAGATGGAGGGCACAAGGAGAAGGGGACGACAGAGGATGAGATGGTTGGACGGTGTTCTCGAAGCTACTAACATGGGTTTGACCAAACTGCGGGAGGCAGTGGAAGACAGGAGTGCCTGGCGTGCTTTGGTCCCTGGGTTCACGAAGAGTCGGACACGACTAAACAACAACAACAACAACAACTGCTTTGTAGTACAGATGGGGTCTTCGTTATAGTGCTTACTTTAGAAGGGAATAGAACATACAACAAAACGATCATTACCAGATATAACTGAGCTGGTGATTTACTTGCAAAACACACTTGGAGGATATTTGGAAGCCAGACATCCTAATTAAATAGCACTGATTGTTGACTTTCTTATAACTGACTCATTAGAAGAGAACCTCCTGACAGATGAACACCATGTTATTATTACAACTGAAACAACTTCATAAAGATGTTTTCCTGGCTTCTTTATAAAAGACGTCAAAATAGGCCACCTTGTGTTAGAGCTTAAAGATGTAATAATGACATAAACGACAACAGCTCCTTCCGGCATACTTCCTGGAGGCATTTTGTTTTCATGAGCTCACCGTCAGTTCATCCTGATAGCAACAGATGGTGACTCATGTCATGCGAAGAGTCGCGTTCTGTGACTCCAGCTTTAGAGTTATTTCTTGTTAAAGCATCAATTACATAATCTATGGGTGCGGTGGAATGCCCAATAAAATATTATGAGATTATTAGGTCTCCCCCTCCTTTGGGGAAAAACAAAACAATGTCAAAGGGGATGGAAATAGTTTCTTGTTGGCATAATCTTTTCTTTGTTTCCAAAAATCTCCCCACCAGGAATAGCCAATGTGGTGCCCTCCAGCAGTTGTTGGTCTACAACTCCTGTTAACCTTGACTATTGACCATGCTGGTTGTGGTTTATGGATTTTGGAGTCCAACAGCATTTGGAGAGCATCCTGGAAGGGAGCCCTTCTCGAATGAATGGCATTCTGGGATGTTTGTGTGCATGTTTCATCTTTACTGTTACGTGACTGGTCATTTTTACATTATATTTTTAAACCATTCCCTGAAGACTTTCCATTCCCAATGGCTGGCTTATCCACATGCATTACATGGATTTGTACATGTGGAAAAATGCAGCAGCAAGTGTTGATCTCTCTCTCTCTCTCTCTCTCTCTGTCACACACACACACACACACACACACACACAACTTACCGCGTATTAAATATTCTATGTGTATGTGCCTATGTAGGTTCTGCTCATGTGATCCATTCACTCAACTTTTTGGCAAACAAAGCATGGGAGGGACATCTGTTTGCAAACTCGTTAGGCCCTGGTTGACATTAACGGTTCAACATGTGGTTGGGAAGTGCTCTCATGCCTGAGGCTCACTAGCACACTCTACCACATGTGCATTGTGCATGCCAGGTTGGTGTGCAAACTGGCCCCTAGAAATAGCAATTCAATTGTCAAGGCATTGCAACAATATTCACTTTTCAGTAATGTATCACATCAGGTCACAGTGACCTTCGATGTGGTACTAGGAAAAGAGAAGTCTTTAAAGCAGGGGTGAGGAATGTATGACCCCTCCAGCTGTTGTCAGATTACAGCTTTCATCATCCCTGACCACTGACCATGCTGGATGGGGCTGATGTGAGTTGGAGTCCAGCATCTGGAGGGCCACACGTTCCCCATCCCTGCTTTAAAAGGTCAAAGGATCTTGGATTGCAACCTTAGAGAAGCATGCAAATGGAGGTTGCAAAGCTGCAGACCGGGAATTATTTTGTTACCAAGAAGATAATGAAATAAAGCAGCTGGCAAAGGGGATTGAGTGACAGTGGGTGGCTCCAAGTAGCATATCGTTTTTATTAATCACCATGTGAAGAGTCTAAATCCTCTTTAGGAAATCATGCTCTCCAGGTTGCAAATGAAATGGCTGTTTTGGAGATAATGTTTAATAAATTAACTGGAAGGTACACGCATTATGTAAAACAAATATACGGGAGAGGGGAAGTATATGTCAAATTATGCACAATATTGGGAAGCAATGTGCATGGTACTTTTCACAGTTAGGAGAACGGAGGTCTTCAAGCAATTCCTGACTCCTGTGCAAACATGTTGCTTGAAGACCTCCATTCTCCTAACTGTGAAAAGCAGCATGCACAGGGACTTTTGTCTGCACAACTGAACTTCCCGTCCCTCTTCCAGAGCCCCACTAAGTCTGTTCTGCGTTTACCCACAACTCTGCAAAGCAGATCTGTCTGGGGAGGACATGAGGCATTTGCTGAGAGAGAAGGGGGGTGTTGTGCAAACAGAAATTCTTGTGCTAACAGAATGAATGCATTGGATACTAATCAATACCTCGGGCAGCAACTCCTTTGCGCTGGCCATTCATAGAGAATGCTTCCATGTGTGTGATTGACGTTTATATTATTTAGTTATTCACTGCATTTATAGCCCATCTTTTTCTCCAAGGAGCTCAAGGTGGCATATGTAGTTCTCCTTCTCATTTAATCCCCACAGCAACCCTACAAGGTACGTTAGGCGAGAGGCAACAACTGGCCTAGTGAGCTTCATGGCTGAGTGGGAATTTGAACCCTGCACTCTGACTACTACACCATACTGGCTCTCATTGATGCATGCTATAAGTCTGAATGGGGATAAATTCCTTTGACCATATATAGTTCTCCATCAGGTATTGAGCATAAGCACAAAATTATCTCCTGCTGAAGCTTTGACCCAAGTAAAATGAGTTGTGCACCAGCATCCTGTTCTCACAGTGGCTAACCAGAAGGACACAAGCAGGACATGAGTGCAACAGTATATTGCCCAGCTGTGATCCCAATGTTAGTGCAGAACAGGGATGGGGAACCTGTGACCTGCCAGATCTTGTTGTACTCCTGTTCACCTCAGCTATCTTAGGCAATAGCTGGAGATGATAGGGTTGTAGTCCAGCAAGATTCAGAGAGCCATACATCCTCTCTGATATAGGAGTATACAAAAGTTTGAATTAACACAAAACTCTTCATTATGTACAGTACTGTGCTAGATAGATCAATGGCCTGACTTGGTATGAGGCAAATTCCAATGTTCTTAGGGATTAAGAGGAAAATATTCAGCATCTACATTCTTGGAAACTTCTGTTTTGACTTGTACTTTGCTAAGATGCTGGCATCATTCAAGATCTTTTATCCTCTAAATTTGTTTAGATTTCCCCCCTTCTTCTTTTTGGCATTGTTCTCTTTTTCCACACAGCATGACCTTACTTGACTCACTTGCTGTGAAGGCCATGTCCAAACCTCTCAATCAGTGCAAGAAAAACCTAACACAAATTGTCCCTTGTGGAAGCCATTAACTCACACTCATCCAGCACTGAGACTTGACCTCATTACTCCATCTCCCCTTTCTTCCATCTCACAGTGAGTTCACTCATTGTGGACTCAACTGGTATTTGCTTTCCAAGTGGAAAAGTGGCTGGGTCTGCAGCAGACTCCAGTAATAACCATCCACTGGTGCCATGCTTTCCCCCGGTCAACACCCATCATGCTTCATGTTCATTGTTATGAAACCTGTGAGCTCTTTAACATGTGGCTTAGTCTTGCATGGTGGATGCCAGGAATAAGAGAAAACAAATAAGAGTTCTGTGCAGAGAAAACCAGCACGCCTCTAGTCAAGCATACAGTGTAAATGCCACACTCTGCTTTAAAAGGTACATGTGTCAGGCATCTTTATGGTACACCATAGTAAGTAATGTTTGTTTCAAAAGAAAATGAAAAGTTATCTGGTAGTTTTCAGGAAATTCTGTGCCTTTCTACTCAGATGTGAGCTTACAGGCACTGTTTAAAGTGGTAGCAATTACCCTTAAAACCACAAATGCCACAAAAACCACCTTCTCCCATACCACTCAGCCTACTCCCTGACATACAAATGAGACATACCGGTATTTCTTTCTGTTCCACCTAGGGTGGAAGCATGGTTGATAACAACGAAAGATAGAGCCTTCTCAGTGGCTGCACCAATGCCGCAGAACACCTTGCCCAAGGAAGTGGAATGGCCCCTCCGTGGCTGCCTTTTGCTAGCTGATAAAAGACAGATCTTTGCCCACTAAGCGTCTGCTGTAAAGATCATGTTCGATATGTGGTCTCTGACTCTTGTATTTTAATGTTGCATTTTTAAATTGCGTTTTATGTCATTGTGATTTTAAATTGTTGTAAGTCACCTTGAGTGGTGCATAAATGCAAGGAGGGCAAGATAGACATTTCTATATAAAATAAGTAGGTAAGTTTCACTGACTTCAGTGGAGCTAATTTTATTTTAAAAAATATTTATATACCACTATGTCATTAAAAAATAATCAAAGGTGCTTAGAGCAATAAAACATAAAATCATACACCAAAACACTAGGGTTGCCATATTTTAAAAAGTACTGTAGAGTTGTTGAGCTTTTGTTCTTTTAGAAACCCACCAAAATTGTTGAGCTTGGGGAAACTCCCCCCCCCAAATAGTGATTTTAAGCTTAAGAAAAGTTTTCTATTGGACCCCCGAGCCGTTTGAAGGCAATCCTGTATAGGGAAGTTTTTAAAAAAAAATGTTTACTGTTTTATTATTATTTTTTTATAAGTTGGAAGCTGCCAAGAATGACTGGCACAACCCACTGAGATGTGTGGGGTATAAATAGTTAAATTACCATTATCATTATTATCCCTATTTTCATCGGAGAAATGTTGGAGGGTATGGATTTTGAACCTGTGAGCAGCCAGGGTCACACTGCCTCATAGGAAACCTTCCGGGGGCCACATACCAGTGGTGGGCAGGGCCAGAGGCAAAAGCGGGCAGAGCATCAGCTGCAAACCGAAGACTACATTCCATCCATCTTGCCATCCATTCAGCATTTGGTGTAATTACAGTTCAAGGACACATTCCAGCCAGGTGAAGGCACTCAAGGATGAGACAGAGCAGCACTGGAGACAAATGTCACCTGGAGGGGTGTGTGGTCTGGAGAGAGTACCAAGGGTCAGACAGAAAAGGTTTTGGGGGGCTGTATTTGGCCCGCAGTTCTAAAGTGAAAGCCGTCTATTGTTTTTGAAACACATCAAACCCTTACAAATGCTTCTTATTTGGAGTGCACTGAAAGCACTGTGTGTTGGTGTGGACGTGTAACAATGCACATGTTGTGTAACCCGTTCTGCTCTGGCTTGACATCTTGTTCAAATAAACACTGGGCCAGTCTCGAGCTTCAGTTGTGTTATTCTTAGCATAGATTTCTTTTTCTCAGGATGGCACAGTGCTCCCAGGCTGGTAGCCTGCCTGTAAGGTCTGCTGCTAATGAAATACACGTTCCTGTGAAATGGTAGCTCCTCTCACAAATATCCATTACAAGGAAATATTCTCCAGGGAGTTCTTGCCACTAGCCCCCATCCTCAGCCAGGTAAGGACTATGTAAAATTAGCTCCTGTATAATAGTATCGATTAAAGCTTTGGATTGGGTTTAAAATACCTAGCATTAAAAATCTAGCTCTGAAGGGTTTGTGTGCCATAATCTTTTCCTGAAACTGTATCCAGATGGGGCGGTTACATTGCCCTATCGCCCCTGAAATCTTTTGTTTGAGACCAAATATGTCAAAACGAGTGATGGCTGGTCCAGTCACACACCTTAGGACATGTCTGCTCATACAGAAGATTTGGTGATAAAGTAGCTAGTTAGTAGCACTGCTGAAGGCGACCTGATTTGGCTCTCCTCTTAACACACGTGTAACTGGCACATGCTAGATGGGAAGGGAGGAAAATGAGATGGGAGTAATGAAAGAAAAGACCAATGAATGAAACAGAGGGACGGAGGGCCTTTGTGGTGGCGAACAATCGGTAGCATCACACTAGCCTTCAACTAAAATTAAAATCAGATGTGGGTGCAGCAAAGGCAAACCCTTGACTGATCCCCCACATTTCCTGCTGTTGGAGGACAGAGATGTACAGGCTACATGCCCCCCCAAAAAAAAACCCCTCCCAGCTTGTGCAGTATAAGAACACTGCCCTCCAGTGTTAAAGCAAGATTCACTTGCCAGTCCAGTTGGCTCTGTACATCTTGTCCTTCACTTCAGGCAGCAAAATGTCTTGGGGAGGCCCTGGCTGAAACACACGAGAAGGAACTGCAGGATGAAAGCAGGGCTCCAATCAGAGGAGAGAACTTCCAAAGACCTATTCACAAAACTGAGTGAATGACTGTGAGAGTCTCGTGGATTAGACCCACCTTACAGCAGGCCATGTGCTGCTTCCCAACTGAATGTTGGTAGAATCCTGGCCATTTTGGCAGTCTGTGACAGCTTCAGAGACATTGGAGGCTGGACCTCCTGCACCAATAAAGTGCCATGACCTCCAGATTACAGTGAGTTGTCTGGCTTTGGGTTCTTCCATCATAGTCAGAATTGTAAAGCTGGCGCAAAATTCTGCACAGAATGAAAGCAGCAACATTTTCCGCAAGAACAAGGAGAAGTTTGGGGAGCTGCAAATTGGGAGGAGAGAAGTGATTCCAGGCTCAGAGAGTCAAGACCAAATTGCACTAAATAAATTCAGATCCTGATGCATTTGAGCAGCATAGATTCTGAGCAAACTTGCATATGAAGGATAAGAAAAGCTGAGTGTGAAACAAGCGGCAGTGCTGAAATATCTCAGACAAGGCATTCCTAGATTATCACTGGGTTTCACCTCTCAGTGGAAGTTAATTGTGGATTTGGAGGTTCTTTGCCAGGTAAAACATCTGAGCCATTTCAAGTGAAGGCAAAAAATATTTTTGCAAGCGACATTTCTTTGATTTGGGTCTGTAGAGTGGTACCTCTGGTTAAGTACTTAATTCGTTCCAGAGGTCCGTTCTGAACCTGAAACTGTTCTTAACCTGAAGCGCCACTTTAGCTAATGGGGCCTCCCGCTGCCGCTGCGCCACCAGAGCACAATTTCTGTTCTTATCCTGAGGCAAAGTTCTTAACCTGAAGCGTTATTTCTGGGTTAGCGGAGGTCTTAACCTGAAGCATATGTAACCTGAAGCGTATGTAACCTGAGGTAACACTGTACATCCTTTGTTTGAGTGGCCCTCTTCTATGAACACCTGAACCAACCTGTGACTCTCCATACACTGTGAGACACCATATCCCATCGCACTCTACCCCTACATTTCCCACCATCCCTGACCATTCACCACGCTGGTTGGGGCTGGTGGGAGTTTGGAGTCCAACAAACCCCAGAAGGCCACAAGCCTCCCACCCCCATTTTAAGGGCAAGCTTAAGCTACGAAAGAGTTAGTACAACATCGTTTTAAATTTCACTCACTAGATAAATATGGGGTGGTGGTGGTTAGGGGCCGGGGGCCCGTCAGTGTCAATCCTAGGTTAAGTGTTTTGCAGGAAAGCTCTCCTTTCTCATGACGTGCTGTGAAAGCCAAAATGCTTTCCTCACCACCAACAACTGCCTTTCATTCTGTGGTTAGCGTGGAGCTCCAAAGATTGTTCTGCCAGGGTCGTTGCCATCGCTGCTGGATTGGGGCGGTTTGGAAGCTCAGTGAACTTTGCGGCCACTTTGGTATAATTCTAAAGGATTGTTTTACAGGGGGATGAGTCATGTTATTGGTGGAGCAAGAAGGGGGGGAGCAAGAAAAGAAACAACTGACCCCGGGGACTGTGTGACGGGAGAAGCCTAAGCAGTGCACCACCCTCTAATAACACACAGACTCGGGCGAGGGTGAGGGCCAGCCAAGATAAATGGATTGCATCAACTCAGTGGATATTGTCTTATTATATCAAAGCTTTCCTTCCTCTTAATGAAAGCTGTAAAAGCATCTCCCTTTCATCACTTGAGCTCCCACAGTCCAGCTCATGCACCTTCGGCCTGAGAGCTGGTTGGGAGAGTGACAAAGTGGTCAGGAGGGGAAATGGAAGAGATGGGTCTTCCCAGGAAGTCTAAACACCCATCCTTATGCTGAATTTGTCTTTTTTGTTTCCCACAGTGCTTCCACTTTCACATGTCAGAAAAAGAGAGAGCAGGACAAAAGGTCTGATGTTACAGGGAGCCCAGAAAAGGTCACGCAACAGGTGAGGATTGGACAAATTCATGGAGGATAAGGCTATCAGTGTCTACTAGCCATCTTTTTTATTTAAACAATGCTGCCCCTGGGAACGAGGCTGGACCATAATCTAGCATGCTTCTCATTCAAACATTTTTATTGGATAGCAGTAGCTGATGGACTGCAGTCAACCACTGTTTCAAGCAGTGGCAAACTTTTTTATCCTTACTACAACCTTGTGAGGTAAGTTAGGCTGAGAGCACACAACAAGTGCAAGGTCACCTCGGAACTTCATGGCTGAGTGGGGATTCGAACCTGGGTCTCCACAATTCTAGTCCAATACTAGACTAGGCTGGCTCTTATAAAGGTATGCCTCTATGTCCCCCACTCCCAAAAGCCAAGGTCTGGCAACACCAGGGTTTCCCAAACTTGGGTCTCCAAGTTTCCCATCCTCCCTGATCACTGGTCCTGCTAGCTAGGGATGATGGGGGCTGTGGTCCAAAAACAGCTGGAGGCTCAAGTTTGGGATACCCTGGGCTACACTATCTTCACCTCAAAATCCACTGAAAGAAGCTGAGCTGTTCTACAAGTAAGTGAGGGCTAAAGGAGTAAAATTCAACATGCAGAAATCACCTAACATAGAATGAAGACATTCTCAGAAAAAATATTTTCTGAGAAGTTATCTGAGAATTTTCTAGTTGAGGATCTTGCTGAACTGCTGAATAATTCCAGGTGCTCAGCCCCAGAGAAGAATTGCTCACCACCTACAATTTCACTGTGTGCAAACAGGATAAAGTAAAGGTGAAGGTACCCCTGACCATTAGGTCCAATCGCGGACGGCTCTGGGGTTGCAGTGCTCATCTGGCTCTATAGGCCGAGGGAGCCGGCATTTATCCACAGACAGCTTCCGGGTCATGTGGCCAGCATGACTAAGCCACTTCTGGGGAACCAGAGTATTGCACGGAAACGCCGTTTACCTTCCCGCCAGAGTGGTACCTATTTATCTACTTGCACTTTGACGTGCTTTTGAACTGCTAGGTTGACAGGAGCAGGGACCAAGCAACAGGAGCTCACCCCGTCGCGGGGATTCGAACCGCCGACCTTCTGATCGGCAAGCCCTAGGCTCTGTGTGCAAACAGGACAGTTGATTTCAAATGCAACTGCAAATCTAATCCAGTATGTTTCAATGTTGCTGAAGGAAGCAATGAGCTTGGCACCTCTTCCTTCCAACCCTTTCTTTTCAATCCCTGGATACTCGAGGATTTTGTTTGGTCCGCAATTCTAAGTGAACTGTCCACTTCCCAGACTAAATAGGTGGATCAAATGCAGTTATAATTCAGTTTCCCTGAATATTACAGGACAGGCTCTTGGCTCCAAAGAAACCCATACCCAAAATGTATACGAAAGTGCATATTTATAGGAGGACGCATATTTCAGGGCAAAAAATGCATATTTTGTGGGGGGAAATAAATTAACAACAATGGAAGCTTTCATGCATTTGAAAACCAAATTGCAGATTAGTGTGGAAACAGGAGGAAATGGACTTATGTGAAACTGGCATGGGCCAGAGAATGGATGATCCATCCATCCCAATATAGCTCATTGCTTTAAGAGTGCAAGAATCCAGCATCCTGTTCCCACAGTAGCCAATGAGATGCCTCTGGGAAACCCACAAGCAGAACCTTAGTACATACTATGTATGGCCCTCTCTCTCCAGCAGTGATTCCCAGGGACTATCATTCAGTGGCACATTGCCTCTGACAGAGGAAGCCTACAGTAGTTTTCCCTCATCCACCAAGAAGAACTAACAATATAGATTTAGAAGAGAATTTTCATTATTGAACTGTTGGAGAATTTGCCCATTATATTACTCAGAAACAGTGTGGCAACTGTCCTGCTTGTAGAGGCTTGAAGTTCTTCTATTGTGCAAGCCTCTGAATGTTTTACTCGGAAGGAAGTACAAGCAACCCCCGATTTTTGTGGGGGTTGCATTTTTGGCACATGCATGCATTAGTGGAGCTTGCATAAGCCTGCCCTGCTCCATGATGCCACATTCTGCCCCCATTCTGCCCTCTTCCAGGTCCAAAGCGACCCACAGATCAGCAGTCACACATCAATTAAATGTGCTCAAAATTGCCGTTGCCTGTATTAATGTGTTCAGTGAGGCTTACTCCCAGGAGAGTGTACATAGGATAGCCTTGTTAACCATTTAGCACATGGTGCAAAAGTGCCAACCAACCTGGTCACTACACCTCCACCTGCCACACCATGCTTTATTATGCCTTTACTGCCATTACTTACTCTCTACCACAGCCTATTTCCTGAACAGGTCCTGAAGGTTGGTGGTTCGAATCCCTGTGATGGAGTGAGCTCCCATTGCTCTGTCCCAGCTTCTGCCAACCTAGCAGTTCGAAAGCATACCAGTGCAGGTAGATAAATAGGTACCACTGTGGCGGGAAGGTAAATGGCATTTCCTTGCACTTTGGCAATCGTCACAGTCTTCCATGCGCCAGAAGTGGTTTAGTCATGCTGGCCACATGACCCAGAAAGCTGTCTGTGGACAAAGGCCAACTCCCTTGGCCTGAAAGCGAGATGAGCGCCACAACTTCATAGTCGCCTTTGATTGGACTTAAGCATCCAGGGGTCCTTTACCCTTTTTATTTATTTATTTATTTCCTGAATGTTGCTGCCCCACTCTGCCCCTTGCTTCTTGCACATTGATTTTAGTCCTGGTCAACCCCAATAAAACTGCCATTTCCAGTGCTCTTTTTTTTCTTTTTTTCATGGATAGGGTAAGTGGGGGAACCATGAAAGTTTTAATCCTGTTTAAATGTGTCATGCTTATTTATTTGTTTGTTTGTTTGTTTTAAAAGAGAAGCAAGGCACTTTTAAAATCTAGAGAATTGTCCATTTGAGTGGAGATCTTTGGGAGTGTCAGTTGCCGCAGGAAATATATCCACCCTATAAATGAACCTCAAGATGCCATGGGCCCATTCTAGTAACAGCTCAGCACTGAGAAAGTTATCACTCTTAGGATGGTGAATTCAATAGTAGGGGAGGCGAGGAAGTCAATAGGAATTTGTATTTGAGAAAATTAGAAATGCCTGACCCAGGGAATTGGGTCAGGCCCAAGCAATGTTATGAAGTAATACTAGTAAGGTTAAATGTATAATGAATGTTAACCTCTGTGAGAGTGGAGGATGAATTTGGGCTTCCCACGATGAGAGGGGGGAAGTATGGAAATTTAACTGTGATGTTATGTGCTTATAAAATTGTAAAATCCAATAAAAATTATTTTTTTAAAAAAAGAGAAACAAGAGAAAGTTATCACTCTTAGGTAGAGCTGACCTAGGAAGTGACCCGCTATGGCATGTTGAATCTTTCAGCTTTCAAATTTGAAAAATGGCAGTTGCTAAAAAGTTGTAACATGACTTGTGAATTCAAAAGATATTTTGGTTAAATAAATATAATGTAGTTTTGCTTTGTAAGTAAAATGTGTGTGAAATGACACGCAGCATAGGGAAAGGAATAGACAAGTCAGCAGGGTCAGGAGATGAAGGCAGACAGAGCAAAACTGGGCAGATTTTTACACATCTGAAATTCTGTTCAGGAACCTCTGGGGCTGAACATAATTAGCAGACTAAGCTAAAGACAAATTTGTGCTCCAAATTTTTAGGCACTGGTCCACTCATAAGGTTGCCTTCTGTCTCTGAGCTGGCCTGCCAGAAGGGCATCTTTCGCAAGATCTGCATTTGTTCCAGAGGATGAAAAACCCACACCTTGAATAACGCTAAATCTCAGCAAGCTGCAGGTGCTGAGATGTCATCACAGTTAAAATATTCCATAAGGAACGGTTTTGTTTTGAGAGTGTGCTTTGATATTCTACAGAAACCATACAATCTGGAAACAACAAATCACTTCGTTGCACAATTTCTACTCCATCCCTGCTATTCTGTATGCCCAGTTTATCCTGCTCTGCCAACAAGGAATCACCTCTTACCCTTTGCCCAGCCTCCTGCTTTCTTGCCGCCTCACTTTGGGCCAATTTGCATGGGGGGGGGAGGAATGCACCCTCCTGGGACTGCTCCAACCACTCCAGGAAACAGGTGGGAGTTTGCATGATAAAATTCTCTCCCATTTTTAAAAAGCAAACAATCCAGCAACTGCTGCCCGCCCGCCCCCATCCATGGAAAGCCTACAATATCCTCTGGAAGGGTTTTAAAAATAGTTTCCCACTTGATGTGTTAGTTGTTTTAAGCTTGGGGTTTTGTCAGGCGGAATATGCAATGCAGTTCCCTCCTGATGCCATAGTAGACTACAGCTCCAATCATCCATGACCACTGATCATGTTGGCTACAGCTGATGGGAGTTGTAGTCCAGAACATCTGAAGGGCACATGTTATGTACTGAGGTGAATCCTAGAACAATAGGATCCAGAATGCAGCAACCTGATTGGCCTGCAGGAGCAGCCAATCAGGCTCCTGGATGAAGTGAGTCAGCAACCTGATTGGCCTGCAGGAGCAGCCAATCAGGCTCCTGGATGAAGTGAGTCAGCAACCTGATTGGCCTGCAGGAGCAGCCAATCAGGCTCCTGGATGAAGTGAATTCGCAACCTGATTGGCCTACAGGAGCAGCCCTGAAGTAGCCAATCACGAAAGGCCCATTGTGTATATATAGCAGACGTTTTGCGGAAACAGACATTCTTCTTCTTTGCTACTACGAGCTGAATAAAGAGCATGAAATTTACACTCGACTCCGAGTATATTTCAGCACAGCATTGGCTATCCCTGATATACAGGAACATTCCAACATGCAAGCAGCCACTGACTTACTGAAAGGTAGTGCAGTCATTCCGTTGGGGCATGTGCTTTTCCTAAACATGGAGAATGACTTGTGTTTCCATCTCCACTTTGGGTCCAAGTCAGTCCTTGCCTCCTGCCTTAACACACCCGAATTTGCTGTTGGAAACACTTATTCATTGGGCTGGTGCATTTACCTGTCTTCCTATCGATGCATGCTGGACAGTGTCCTGCACACCTCTGCAACAGAGATGCTGCCAGGCACCCACCGCACCACAGCTGTGCATTTGCAGTTTTTAGAATTTGGAACTGAAGAGAGAGAGAGAGAACAGTTATGTTAGATTGCTTCTTTGAGCGCCAATATATAGAGCAGATTGCCCACACTCTTTAATGTGAGAAAAGGTTGACAGACAGCAACAAAACCAAGTGCCTTCAGGGAATTGTGTCGCTTCTCCTCAGACAGGCTATTCCCACAGTTTCCACTCAGCAACACAGGCAACTTGTTTGGAGAAGCCAAACAACATTGTTTGCCTTTGTAGGATAAACAATTTACCCTGCCCCTTTGAAACGGCCGTATTCATGGTTTTAATTGCCAGTTTACAAAAATTTCCACAGCATGCAACAAAATGACTTGACGGAGCCCAGCCCAGCATTCTGCTTATTCTTAAAATGGAGCGTGTGCCCAGTGTTGACAGATAATCTTTTCAAAGCAGCTCCGCGAGAGGCTGTTCATGCACTAGGGAAGGGGCAATGGAAGCATCTCTAATTCCCCTTCTGCAATGTGTACAGGAAGATGCATGGCTCTCACTCACAATGTGCTCTATGGGGTGTTTTGTGAGATCTGCGCTTCCCGTCTTGTGCATTTCTGATTTTTCTCACTTCTTTGTAATGCGCCCACCCTCACCTAAGTAAGGCCTAAAGTTGTTAGCAGCTAAGAAATGCTGTGAAATATTCCCAGTCACACTCAGTCACACTCCCCTAAATCCACCTCTGCCTGGAATAGCCACATGGGGGATTCCAGGTGACTTGGGATCACACCGTTAACAGGCTAAAATCACAAAACTGTGCAGCCTATCCGATTTTTAGTCATTTCTATGTTTCTATCCCACAACTTAGCTTTAGAAAGGTCCCCAGGGCACCTACCTAATGATACCACTGAGGTGGGGGCGAGGGAGAGACAAAACGAGATAAAGCAAGAGAAGGCAATGTAAATGTATGTGTGGAGACATTGCCAAAATAATCATAAGAGATAGAGTTACGTTTCAAGCAGTTCCAAAAATATGTCTGAAAGGGAGCGAACAGTCTCAGCTCTGACTATGCATACTAAATATAAGCACATTTCTCATTATCGCCTCCTATTAATTAATTAATTAATTAAATTTAGTCACTTTCTTCCATCTACGACTCAAAGTGATTTACAATATTTTAAGCAAAAAACAAACACATACATACATTAAAACCAGCGTTTAAAAAAACCCCCTAAAATACATTTTTTTAAAACTTCATTAAAACACCCTACCCACACAAAAAACCCATAGATACTTAAAAGCCAAGGCCTTACAAAAATAAGAATCTTTTTGTGTGGCACCTAAAGCTATGGCATGATGGTGTCAGGTGAGTCTCCCCAGGTAGAATGTTTCATAAGTGGGGAGGCACCACTGAAAAGGCCTGCTCTCATGTTGCCACTATCATGACCTCTCATAGAGGAGGCACTGGTCAGAGCCATCAGACCCCCCCTCCCCTCAACTGTCAACTGGGGGCAGCAGCAATGGGAGAGCTGAGAAGCAGAGCTTACTCTGTCGGCTGTGGCATGAGAGGTCAACTATATCAGGCACCTCCTACCCCTGAACTGTGCCAGCTGGTCATTATAGGAGCAACTGCTTAGAAATTGGTGCCTGAGCTTGGATTTGGATTTTCTCCGTGTTACTTTTCCATTGTGTGTTGTGTTTTTTAGACTTTAAGCCTGTGGGTGGGGACTGTCTTGTTTTGGTTCTTTCTAAGTCACTCTGGGAGCATTTTGGGTGAAGAGTGGGATGCAAAAGTTCAGATTAAATAAATAATAGAATGACTATTACGAGGTAAAGGTAAAGGGACCCCTGACCATTAGGTCCAGTCACGAACGACTCTGGGGTTGCGGCGCTCATCTCGCTTTACTGGTCGAGGGAGCAGGCGTACAGCTTCCGGGTCATGTGGCCAGCATGACTAAGTCGCTTCTGGCGAACCAGAGCAGCGCACGGAAACGCCGTTTACCTTCCCGCCAGAGTGGTACCTATTTATCTACTTGCACTTTGACGTGCTTTCGAACTGCTAGGTTGGCAGGAGCAGGGACCGAGCAACGGGAGCTAACCCTGTCGCGGGGATTCGAACCGCCGACCTTCTGGTCGGCAAGCCCTAGGCTCTGTGGTTTAGACCACAGGGCTACCCACGTCCCTCTTACAAGGTATTGGTCAGAGAGGCTGTCCTTAAGGTATTGGGATCCTGGACCACATAAGATGTTATGGGTCAAAACCAGTGTATGAAATGCCAGGGGAGCAGTCTGCAAAGGGCCATTTCTGTGTAGGGTCCCTTCTATCTCATTACTTTTGTGGTAGTTTAAAACAGGGTGAGAAATATGTTTCTTTCTATTGTCCTTGAGCAAAGGCACGTCTTGGATTTTTTTTTTTTTTTTTTTTTTTTTTGCTATGGAGGGAAATAAAGCTAGGCTTCTTGATTTATCAGAATCAGAAGGTGCTATTTTTTATACTGCCTTTTGACCTTAATTCGGGTCCCCAAGGCTCCTGGTTCTCGGCCTTTTCCTAGCTAGTTATTACATAGCAATAAGTATATTTGAGGAGCTATTGCAAAACTGGCCTGCTCCAGCATGATATCCAGCTTTATTTAAACCAGAAACATCAAGTCAAACCATTCCACTTTCAAGATTGTGTGGCCTGTACCAAAGCATCTCCCTTCTGTGTACGCAGGTATGGGGATCGCTCACTACGGGAAGTTGCTTATCACAGCCTTCTCCCTACTTCCTGCACAGTGCACACCTACTGCAATGTGGCGCATGGTGTAGATGTGTGTTCGATGGGTCTCTGACATGGAGGCATCTGCTCAGTTTCTCTTCACTCCCTGCCTGCCTTCCCGCCCCCCGCCCCCCCACTACATCTGAGATGGCTGGAGTCTTTCTGCAAACTCCTCTTTGTCAGAATGGAGGCACCTCCGCCGTGCAATTTTTCATTTCCTTTTCGCACTTCAAAAGAGGCTTTTGACTCCTTGAGACACCTCATAAAAGAGATTTCCACTCTAAGGACATCCAGAAAGGAAGCCCACGCTACACCATAATCCCCCCCGCACCCGCCGCCCCATGCCTTGTTCGGTCCTTAAACTCTGAACTTATAAATATATAAATAGGCCCCGCGTTATTGGACAAGGCCCAGAGGAGGGCAAGTTTGGGGGTTGGGGGGGGAGGAGGGAAGGGAGGGTGACTGAGCAAACGAGGCCCGCGGCACTTGTAAGATGTAATGCCTTGATTTGGTCCACTTGGCTGCACCAGGTAGAACAGGAAGAAGGGGCTCAGTATTCCCAGCAAGGGGGTTTGCTACACGCCTCGAACATTTCCTTTCAAAAAAAAACAAAAAACCCGACAGTGGTGCAGTCTTTGGTTACAAGCTGCCGTGCCCTGCGTGCCCGCCAAAAGAGGCACACTGGAATAAAAGCACAGCTGCAAAAATACAGGGCTGGGCCACTCATGCTAGCACAGAAGGCATGGGGGGGGAGAGAAGGGAGTTTCTTCCCTCAGCAATGAAAAGGCACCATGCCAACTTGCCTTACCCTCTCTCTCTCCCCCCCCCCACCCCTACACTCCTGCCTTTGGGCAAGCTCTGCTTCCCCCTCCCCTCCTTCTCCCTCATCCAAGGTATTTTGTTTTTGAAGTCATTTTGCCTCCAAATTCTTCCCCTGACAGTATTAATCTTCCACCTGCCAGCCCATGAATAGACCTTTCTTTTTGTGTCTGGAATAGGTTGCCAAGGGAAAGGAACCGAGGAAGGGAGGAGGAGAAGCCTGTGTTACAGGTGGGGCAAGGAGGCGTTGGCTGCCCTCACTTGGAGCTATATAAAAATCCTCAGCTGAGCCCCCCACCCCCCACTCCATTGCCACTAGGGCCAGCTGCGGTGGGCACCCCAATCCTACAAAACAACCCCCTTCAGAGGGTCTGAGGTGTTGCTTGCCAACCTGGAGGCAACTCAATAGAAACATCTTTTTTTAAAAAATGTACATAATACATTAGCCTGAAATGGTACGGAGAGGGGAGGGAGGCACTAGCAAAACAGGAAGGAAAGAAATGTTCATGAAGTGGCGAGAGCACATGGGGGCTGGCATGTTCTGTATGCACCAGCTTGGATATAGAATCTTAGGCCTCCATTCTGAATGAATGGCTGGTTCTGTGCTGAATCCTGATTCAGCTCATTTTATTGGTTTATATAGGGCTTTTTACCAGTATCTGTAATATGTGTCTTTTGATGCAACGGCCTGTAGGCTACGCAAATGGGGTTTGTTGTTGTTGTAATGAATGGCTGGATCAAGCAGGGTTATCACATATGCAAACACCAGGTCAGTGATTCTCACTCAAGCACTAGATCTTCTCAGTCTATAAAAAATGAGAATGATTTTAAAGAAGGGTTCTTAAGGAACTCGCTGGGATGCCGGGGGGGGGGGGGAGAGAGAGAAGCTGTTGGAAGGAGGAGGGGTTGGGGAATATGATTTTGTAAAACTGTCAGCGGAATTGCGAGACTGGGAGGGGGAGCTATAGGTGGAAATTTTAAAAAAGAATTAAGTAAATGTTTGCAGTTATTTAGGTTTAAAATAGAAATTCGGAAGGAATATCTAGGGGTTCCCGGAAGTTTTAGTTTTAGAAATTTTTAATTATAATAAGAAAAAGGGATAAGATGGAATAATAGTGATACTTAAGATAATAGGTAAGGTTTGATAATGAAGATGAAACTGTCTAGTGAGAGTTGCATGGAAAACCAGGAGGATGAGGTCAGGGGAAGTCCCCCAAACTTATGAATTGGAAATGTGATGGGAAAAGAAAATATTTTTGTTTGTGTATGTTTTGTCTGTAGATGTTTGTGGGTGTTTGTTTATATTTTAAAATTTAATAAAATATTTTTAAAAAAGATCTTCTCAGTCTAGTGCACTGCTTCCTCATAGAGATGTGAGGAAGGACAGGGGCCAAGTTCTTTTGCTGCCTGAGACAAAGGACAAGATGCACCCACCCCTTCCATTTACAAAAGCTGCCTAGGCTGGTGGTTGAATCTACTTCAGTATATCTAAAGGCAGCAAGCTGGTTTGGGGTGGGGGCAGGCTGCATGGCACACATGTTTCTATCCTTTAACAGAACTCAGGAGTAACAGCCTCATTGAAGGGGAGTTTTTAAGCAGAGGTTGGATGGCCATCTCTCATGGATGCTTTAGCTAAGTTTCCTGCCTTGCAAGGGGTTGGACTCGATGACCCTTGGAGTCCCTTCCAACTCTACAATTCTTTGATTCTACGCTGCCACTCCCAGCTATCTTCTGCCTGAGGCAACCGCTCTGTCTAATGGCAGTGCTGGCTTTGACAAATTAATCCTAGAACGAATACTAGGAGGGGTGTTGCAAGGAGTTTCTGCATGAAGATTACCTAGGATAGGGCAGCCAAACGTTTCATACCAAGTGGGCCACGAGAATACTTCAAACTGAACATGAGGACCGCTCACTGTCTTGTCATGTGGGGGCAGGGAGTGAGCCCCAAATCTGGCACATACGCTGCCATCTTGCTGCCTTCCCAAAGCCAGCTAATTGAGGGGCTGGGCTTTGGGAAGAAGATGTGAGGCTCTGGAAGGTTCCTAGAGGCCTCCCAACTCCTTCCTAAAGTTGAGAAAGTGCTAAGTAGATTTTGGGAAGGAGGAGGGAGGACTCTGGGACTCTGTCAGAGCCCTCATGCCTCCTTCACAAATCCCAGTGCCTCATTTACCTGGCTTTGAGAAGGCAGTGCAAGGGCTGGGGGGCATCAAATGTTGCCGAGGGCCACCGGAAAGGTGTTAAGGGCCATATGTGGCCCTTGGGCCACATGTTGGACCGCCCTGACCTAGAAGAAGAGTATTAAGGGTGCTGGGGATTGTAGCTCTGTGAAAGGTAGGGGGAATGGGCTTGATAAACGTGCAGTGTGTCTGCAGCCTCTGTCGTATACAAGACACAGTAGGCGATTGCTCTTGACATTGTCTAGGAGGAAGCTAAATGCCCTAGGTGGGTGGTAAAATGGGAAGAGGAGACCTGGGGAAAGTGAAAAGTATTATTAAGAACATAGAAAGCCTGTTGGATCTGACCAGAGGTCCATCAAGTCCAGCATCCTGGCCAGCCAGATGCCTCAGGGAAGACCACGAGCAGCAGATGAGCACAACAGCACACTCCCAGGCAGAGAGTGCATCTTGGCAAGCACAGCACAGCATTCCGATGGATGCTTTATTGGCCTTTAATAATCATCAATGAAGACGGTTCTTTTTTGATGCTGCAGAAGGCAGATGGAGAGTATGTGCTGATGCAGGCAGCTGGCATCATTACAGGAACTGAGGAGCAACTGATGAACCAAGCTTGTGTTTGATAGTGAGGAACAGAAAGACAACTCTTAAGAAAGGAGCCAGCAGCTTGCGATACAGTTGGGATAGCTGTGCGCGTTTATTTTCACTGGGAGTACAGCGCTGTCCCTTGCATTCATAAAAGGTGATGGATGACTTTGATGGAGATGATGACATTAATTAGCAGCAGCAGAGACTTACCATGGTGTGCACATAGTCATCTATAACATACAGAAGCAGCAAGGAGAACTTTCACCCCTCTTTCTCTTCCCCGTATTTATGATTTATTCAGGGTGTTGGCAACTTGCCAAGTGGTTATGTGTGCACTGTGATGAGGTCACCCTCAGTAAGTGGTTCTCTGGAATTACCCAAGAAAGCCTCTGTCCCTGTGGGAGCTCTCTGGGTATCTTCAGGGCTCCATGGAGCATTGAACTCGACTGATAGCTTCCAAGTAAGACAGACGGGTCTTGATGGCGGCAGGGGTGGGGGAGACTCCAGGATTAGGTGCAGTCAGCCTACAGAGCAGAAAAGATGCACCCAGATCACAGGTACTATACTTCTTACAGATGTGCAGTTGCAGGGTGTGAAACAGCTCAGACTGCTCACGGTAGACTGCTTCTGTCCGTCTCCCTCCCTCCCTCGCTCCTTCCACCCCACTTCTCTCTCTCTGTCTGGCTGCTGACACAATGACGCCTAAGAATTTGATATTTGTGAATTCTGATATGAACTGACATGATCTGCAACACACACACCCAAACTTATCCACTGGCTTTTGGGCTTCCTGAGTTTTCTGACGATGTTTACAGCACACACATTTACACACAGTATCAAAGTATTGAAGGACTATAGAATTATTATTTTTTTGAAAACGAGATAAAATGTCTTTTAAAATGCATATTTAAGAATATATATTTAAGTACCCATTTAAGCCAATGCGGTAGTGGTTTTTAAAGTTCACTGATCTATGCCAAAATGGGACAAAACAGACTTAGGGGTGAACACATGTAAAAAAGGCCACAGGCTGGAAATATACTGATTCGCTCACCCCTAATGTACCAGCCTCAACTGCATTGCTATCTTTCCCTTCTCTGAAAAGTACATAGGGTGTGGAGGACTCCCTGGTCCTGAATGGGGTAATTGTGCCCCTGAAGGACCAGGTGTGCAGCTGTCCATGGAGGCACAGGTAAATTCTGTGTCCAGGGTAAATTCTGTGTACCAGCTCCACCTGAGACCCTACCTGCCCGCAGACTGTCTCACCAGAGTGGTGTATGCTTTGGTTTTCTCCCGCTTGGACTACTGCAATGCGCTCTATGTGGGGCTACCTTTGAAGGTGACTTGGAAGCTACAACTAATCCAGAATGCAGCAGCTAGACTGGTGACTGGGAGTGGCTGCCGGGACCATATAACACCAGTTCTGAAAGACCTACATTGGTGCTACATTGGTGCTGACCTTAACCCTAAATGGCCTCGGCCCAGTATACCTGAAGGAGTGTCTCTACTCCCATCGTTCTGCCCAGACACTGAGGTCCAGCTCTGAGAGCCTTCTGGCAGTTCCCTCACTGTGAGATGTGAGGTTACAAGGAACCAGGCAGAGGGCCTTCTCGGTGGTGGCACCCACCCTGTGGAACGCCCTCCCATCAGATGTCAAGGAAACAAATAACTATCTGACTTTAAGAAGACATCTGAAGGCAGCCCTGTTTAGGGAAGTTTTTAATGTTTGATGGTTTATTCTGTTTTTAATCTGTTGGGAGTTGCCCAGCCGGATGGGCGGGGTATAAATATATTATTATTACTATTATTATTATTATGGTTACATGGAGGGAGAAGTTGAAAGAGTGAAGGCTCAGCTTAATTCTGTCAGATCCTACTTTTACCTTTGGGAAAGTAGAGAGTGTATACAAGCACTTTCTCTGTCTCTCTGTAGGAGCTGATCCTGAGGGGGGAGAAAAGTGACTAGATGGGGTTGCGCTCAAAGCCCTCCCTCCAAAATCTGTATGTGCCTTTAAGGTTGTTGCTCCCTACTGCAGAGGTTAATTTCTAGGCGTGGGGAAAGGTTTACGTCTGCCTTGAAGTTATTGTCATTTGGCAAGGAAGCCCTGTCTCATAATTCCAGATATATGAGGGTGCACTTGGGTTAAACTAGAATCCATGGGACTTACTTCTAAGTAAATCTGCGTACGTGCGGGTTGCCAATCACCATGAAGGCCAAGTATTTTGGCTTAAAGAGTTGTCCAGTAAGCTGATACAGTTGTACACAAAGATTGACTCTTTTGCTCTTTTCCTCCCTCTCTTGCCTTGGGAAGCCAAATTGTTTCACAAGACCCAAAGCCCTTCCCAACCAGAAAATCTCCCTGTGGTTCTATTTGACATTCCTATCATTTTAACAACAGGGAGCCTGATTTCATTCTGCTCCTAGTAGAAAAAAGAAAGGGAAAGAAGGAAAAAGGTTTTGTTAAACTTCGCTTGCTAGAAAGAGCCAGTGCATTGCATCCCACAGATCAGCCTATCTTTGTATTGTCACCAGTTTACTGCAACAGAATGTGATGATGGTCACTAACTTAGATGCCTAAGAGAGAGAGGGGGTGGGATTGTGACCAATTAGGGGATGATAGATCTACCAATGGTATCTGAAGAAGTGTGCAGGCGCACGAAAGCTCATACCAAGAACAAACTTAGTTGGTCTCTCTAAGGTGCTCCTGGAAGGATTTTTTTTTCCTTTTCTATCAATGACTGTTAGCTATGATAGCTAAATAGAATTGCCATGTTCAGCAGTATAGTGCTACATGCTATACATGTAGCCTTGAATACATTGCATGAATAATATAGCTTTCCTGCACTAATCAGAGGCTTCGAAACATAGAATTGTAGAGTTGGAAGAAACCACGATGGTAATCTAGTCCAAACCCCTGCAATGCAGTAATCTTTTGTCCAATGTGGGGCTTGAACCCACAACCCTGAGATTAAGAGTCTCATGCTCTACCGACTGAGCTATCCAAGCTTCCCAAAGTTATCTGGCTGGCTCCTCCTAGAACAGTGATGGCTAACCTTGACACCCCAGATGTTTTGGAACTACAACTCCCATCATCCCTAGCTAACAGGATCAGTGGTCAGGGATGATGGGAGTTGTAGTCCCAAAACATCTGGAGTGTCAAGGTTAGCCATCACTGTCCTAGAAACTGGATGGTAGGCTAGATGGATCCTCTAATCCAGCAGGGCTTCTATTATTCTTAAATTTAAATTATTCAATTTTTAAATTACCCTTCCCCATCAGGTGCGATCCTAGGTCAGTTTATAAATCTATATATTTACAACATTTAAATGATATTACAAAAACAATAATAACCTGCAGGAATAAAACAAAAACAGTCTAATTAACCATGGACCATTGTTCCAATGGCCTGATTACATGTTGTGTCTTGAGACCATGCCTAAACTGAGACAAACAGGCAGATTTCAGGGTGGAGCGAATTCCACAAATGGGGTGCCACAACTGAGAAGCCCCTCCATCCCCTGCTTCACTAATATGGGCCTCCCCAGCAGATCTTGAGCCCCAAATATGGAGAGATGTCTTCCTTCAAGTAATAGGGACCCAAGTCATTCAGAGTTTTATATGTTAATGTCAGGACCTTTAACTGGGCCCAGTAGAATGTACAAGTAGCTAACATAAGATTGGAATGATATGGTCAGTTAGAAACTTTGTCTAGATATCTAGCACTTGCACGAGTGCAAAGCACTCAACTACACTTTTCAAGCCCTGGGTGCCAAGCAAAGGTGAGAAAGGAGGACAAAAGTCCTCACCGATTTGCATACAATTCACATATGCATTTTCCAATTTACAGTTGCAGGTGCAAATTTAGAAAGAATTAACAGAATTAAAATATAAATGCAATGCATCTCACCTTGGAGAGGAAGACTGTCACCAGGTGACAGTCACCAGTTGGCTGGCCAGGTACTGAGGATGTGCAACTTCAAGGCCTTCCTTTCCCTTCATATGCATTTCATGATCTTATACCAGACTGAAACCAGACAGCCTTTCAAAGCAGATTGTCCTCTGCAAAGTTAGATACATGGCCATCCTACTGCCAACAGCAAATAAATATATACAGTAAGTATTTGAAAAACAATGCTCTCCCCCAACTGGCAAAGCTTTTGTTTTAGCAGGAAGGAAGGAAGGAAGGAAGGAAGGAAGGAAGGAAGGAAGGAAGGAAGGAAGGAAAGCTTTCTGCACTATATAAACCTATATAAGCTCTAATAATTATATCATTTCCCCATACAGAAAGTCTGCTAGAGAAACAAGGGCACTTTATATTTACTTTAAAATGGTGGACACTGCTGAACAATAAAAAATACAGCCTTTGTTTCCAATCCCTGGCGAGATTGCATAATAACCCCACCCAGTTTCCAAAGTTCAGAAAGTTTAATTTCAGTAAAGAACAAAGTGCCTGGGAACTCTTCTTCGCATTAGCTCTGTCTGTAGAGTAGTGAACTTTGTCCAGAGCACAGGGCAGCCTGTTGTTCAAAGGTGTGTGTGTGTGTGTGTATTCTAGGGGTAAAGAGGCAGCATCCTTTGGCTTCCTTGCTATTGTCAGTTCCTTCCCTCAAGTCACCTGGAGGTGTTCCTATGATTCTGTTAAAATTTGGCTGCACTGTATGCCCGGTGGCATTAAAATAAAACCAAATTAATTTTAGAGAGGAGGTATTTCAATGGGTTGTGTCCTTTACTAACCTGCCAAAATTGAGGTTTTAGGGAATGTATGGGTGAGAAAAGTGACTGCAGTAGCATGAAAGATGAGTTCCATTGTATGAATTGCATACGCAGTTGTTCGTATTCCAAAAATTATCTCTCTATCTAATCCAGGACCGAGAGGGGGCACGTTGGGCCAGGCTTGGTGCCAGCATACTGCACCCCTTGACAGTGCACACTAAGGTCCATTACTGCATTGATGCTTGCCCTCATCAGGCAGCTTGGAGCACCATTTAAATTCCCCACTGTACCACAGCGATACTTATGGCACTATAAGAAATTAAAATGGGGGGCCCGAGCCACACCCAGCAGTCATTTCTCCTCTGGTCACTGCTGTGGATACATGACCTGACTGTCTCCAGGCACTGGTTAATAGGACAGAACAGCAATATCTGGAGGGCTCCATGTTCTCTACCCTTAACCCTTAATGCGGCTGCTATACTGGTGACTGGGAATGGCCGCTGGGACCACATAACACCGGTCCTGAGAGATCTACATTGGCTCCCAGTACGTTTCCGAGCACAATTCAAAGTGTTGGTTCTGACCTTTAAAGCCCTAAATGGCCTCAGTCCTGTATACCTGAAGGAGCATCTCCACCCCCACTGTTCAGCCCGGACACTGAGATCCAGCGCCGAGGGCCTTCTGGCGGTTCCCTCATTGCGAGAAGTAAGGTTACAGGGAACCAGACAGAGGGCCTTCTTGGAAGTGGCGCCCTGCCCTGTGGAACGCCCTTCCAGCAGAGGTCAAGGAAATAAGCAGCTATCCTATTTTTAAAAGACATCTGAAGGCAGCCCTGTTTAGGGAAGTTTTTAATATTTAATGCTATATTGTTTTTAACACTCGATTGGGAGCTGCCCAGAGTGGTTGGGGAAACTCAGCCAGATGGGTGGGGTACAAATAATTTATTATTATTATTATTATTATTATTATTAATCTATAGAATGTTGGAAAGTGTATAACTCTAGCTACCTTGTGAAATAAAAGTGTCCTCACCTCCATTGAGGCACCCTCTGCACTCTTGTCCAGAAAGGTGGGGGGAGCTATAAGAGAGCAGAATGCAGCAGAGCCAGTGGTGGCTAACCTTGGCACTCCATATGTTTTGGAACTACAACTCCCATCATCCCTAGCTAACAGGACCAGTGGTCAGTGATGATGGGAGTTGTAGTCCCAAAACATCTGGAGTGCCAAGGTTAGCCACCACTGCAGCAGACTAAGGTTTCCTCATTTGATAGATTGACCACTTCGGTCGCATTTCTGGTGAGCCAATGGCAGAAACAAAGCTTCAGCTCTCATACAGACCCAGTATTTAAGGCAATGTGGGCAGTTCCTCTGCACAGGGCATCGAGTCGAGGGGGCACAGAAGAATTGAGAAGATCCATTTGGGGGCACCAAATTTTGGCCTTGACCAGGGCACCATATCACAAGTGATTATCAAAGTCAGCCCCTGATGAGGAGTCCAGGAGGGGTGCAAAATGAGAGGTCCTTTACTTGAGAGCAAGGAGGGGCAGCTTAGAAAATGTAAACGCTTGCTCTAGTCTCCAATGAAGGTCTGAAGTGCAATTCTGAAAGACCTAGACCTAGAACCTTGCAGTTTCACTGTATGGAAGAGATCAGCGCAAAGTAATAAGGAACAGACTGAAAAGATCTGGAAGTCATTACCCATAATGATTATATTAGGAGGGGGAACTGGCACAAAGTCCGCAAAAAGCCCAGCTTTGGTCCTTTCCTTTCTCTTTCTCTCCCCCTGCCTCCACCTCCCTGATGCTTTCAAGTAACAAAGAACAACTGGCACTCATTTTGACTTCTGTTCTGAGTCATCAAAAACGAGAGAGGAAGAAAGACTGGCCTCCTGTCCAGCTGTGCCTTGTCCACTTGCTATGGAAACACAAACCTGGGTTAGAAACAACAAGGGACTCCAGAAAAGGAGAAAGTGCTGCAGACCGAGATGGGAACACCTTTCCGACTGGGACAACTGAGCCACAATATCCCCTCCTTCGGTCCAAAGTAAGGGAGGATGTCTGAATGCTGCACATAGTTATTCATTAAGAAAGCAAACCCTGCGGTAACTAAGAACAGGGAGGGCCAATATGTCCGTTTTGGTTTCTCCCAGATTCTCCTTTATCCAATCCTAAATTCAGTTCTCCACTTTTCCCTGACAGTTTGCAATTTGTTTATTCTTTAAAAGTCCTCACGAAAATTCCTCAGAATTTCAGTTTGGATTTCTTCTAATATACTCATGCTTCTGTGCAATTTTGCTTAATATGCACAAAGATCTCTCCTAATATTCCACATTTCTGCATGTTGTTTTCATCAACATATGCGTTTTTATGCACACTTTACCCTAGTTCACATATTGTAAGGGGTGTTAAGGGACGGGCAGTACCTCTGGTGGGGGACATGTCATGCTCCTTCTGGAGTAGTTTGTCCACCTTTGGGCCTCACCCTGCACTCAGCTCTTACCTGTGGCAACAGCAGCCACACTTGAGGAATGGCTTAAACTGGCCAACTAAGTGTGTGTGTGTGTGTAGCTGTGCAGCCTTGTTGCTCAGGAATTCAAAAAAACCAAAAAGTGAAGTTTTGATATCAGTGGTTAAAATTTGTGCAGTTTTGAAATGTTTCACCTGCCACTTTGATTCAAAATGTCTTCCAATTGTATACAAATAGACAAACACCTGCTCCTTGATCTCAGGAACCACCATGCAAAAGTTGCTTATGATATCTCAGCAGGTGCCCATATGCCTAGTGAACAGGCAAACAATGTTCCAATATATCTATTGTGTGCATGTAAGTATCTATATCTATCTATGCATATGTAAATTTGATGCAAATCAGTTTCCTCTGCTTTGGTAATGTGTTTCCTCTTTGTAGGGAGATGCAGAAGTGGCCACCCAACTAGACTGGGCATCAGCAATGTTTTTAACCTTGCCTTTCCTTCCCACCAGTTGCCTTCTGAATGCATATACGTATACATAGTTTCCCATTCTCCTGAAGTAGGGCAGATGACAAGGAGCCTTGCTATGCCAATCTGCTCACCCACCCAGTCACCCCAACTCTTTCCTAAGCGTCCACCATGAACGGATTCCTTTTCCGCATCATTAAAAAGGAAACATGAACAATGTATTTGGAAAATCTGCAGTGTTCCTTCTTCCTATGTCACATAAAACACAGCTACAGAGGAACAGAAAGCACAGTAGTGCCTTGGGGAGTGGGGGTTTGGCTTTGATTATGCCAATATGGAGGAAAGTCTGAAACAGGTTACTCAGTTGATGGGAGCAAGGAACCAGTGAACTCGGCTCTGGGGCTAGTAAAACCTGTCTGAATTAGAGACAAGCGGAGCAAGATTAATGCTTTACTGGGTCCTTCCCTCCCTCCCTCCCCTACACACACACACATTTGGCCAATTCGAGACACAAATGATTAATTTTTCTAGTTGCAGGGGGTAATCGAGTTAGCAGATGTAACTAAAGTATTACAAGTCATGCTCTCAGTTACAAGAACAGCCGCTTCCCCTTGCCAGGTACATGGAAAGATTGTTCTTTCTTTTTTGAACTGTATAGTTAACAAAAGTACTGTAAATGGAAATGGCTGCAGGGGAATATAGGGAGGTTTGGATGGTATTTTCATCAAATGGTGTTGGGGCTTTCCATGGTTGAGAAAGGTTTAATTGAAAATTACAAACTTTAAGCATTTCATGGAGCAGTTGGGAGTGTGGCCGTTCTGCATGTAACATGGTGAAGATGAAAAATGGGAGTGCGAGTCACTCATGGTTCCTCCATGGTGGAAACCATAATAAGAGTAATTATATTTCAAGTGAAGAATGTTTCAGACAATCTTGGGATTTTCAAAAAAATTAAAAAGTTGGACACTCTGTTTCGCAAGGCCTGGGCCTGAGTTGTGAACGACTCCCTCACTACAAAATGGGATCTCTAAGGACTGTCTACAAGGAAGGACATGCACCCTATTCAGGTATTTGGTACCTGTGGGCACCAAATGCATGAAGGTAGTGTCAAGTTTGGGAACCCAGCGTGGCACTCTAGATGTTGCAGGACTCCAAGTCCCATCAGCCCCACTCAGCACGATCAATAGTCAGGGATGATGGGAGTTGGAGTACCATCTGCACTAAACAATTCCGACAATTGTTAAGGGTTCTGAGAGTTGTTAGGAAACCCCTGTTCCTCTCACCAAGCCACAATTCCTAGAGTGGTTCAACAGTCAATCCCTCTTCCCAAGGAACTCGCAGCACATATAACTTCTTATTAGTTCCCACATTTCATGATTGTTAATATAGCATGGAAAAGTTCAGGTCCCCCATGTTTTGAGGATAACAGGTTATCTTGCAAACAAAGCCTTCTTGGAATGTAGAGTCATTCCAAGAGTCATCCCCTACCCAAGATAATTAGCATTGTGTTTGCTGGAGAGCAGGGACAATCCAGTTGGCATCCCCCATCACTATTATTGCAGATTCCCACATATTGGGGGCCGCCCTGCAGCGGGTTTCTTGCTGTCCTCCAGATGTATTCCTCCATACTTTAGAACCCAGATCCCCCAGGGTTTCAAATGTGCAAAGAGTCTACTTAACTTGAGTAGTCTCCCTGTCACAGGTGTTCAGACCCCGGCACTTGGGAGGCTGTAAGAATGGCAACGTGGCTGTATGGGAGGGGGGGTGAGGCCAATGAATTTATTCCCATTTCCCCCCTTGTGCATTGGGGTGTGTGTGTGTGTGTGTGTGTGTGTGTGTGTTGGGGGTGGGGGTAGATGAGCGTCTACCCAGCTTTTTCTCCCACAGCACCATCATAGCCTCAACCGTTATTCTTTCACAGTTGCATCTTTTGACAGTTTTGACAGTTTTAAAAACCTGGGCATTTACATCTCTGAGGACCTCTCATGGACTGCAAACATTAATATGGTTGTGAGGAAGGTGCAGGGGAGGTTGTATTTCCTGAGAATGCTCAGGGGATTGAATCTATCTCAGCACCTACTTCTGTCCTATTATCACAGTACCATTGAGAGTGTCCTAACCTATAGTATATTATCGTGGTATGGGAGCAGCTCTGTAATGGACAAAAAAGCTTTACAGAGAATAATTAAAATTGCCCAGAATGTTATTGGGCTCCAACTACCAACCCTGGATGAGATCTTCATGTCTCGCTGCTTGAAGAAGTCACACAATATCCTGAGAGATCCCACCCACCCTGCTCACAACCTCTTTGCACTGTTGCCTTCGGGCAGAAGATACAGGACGATGAAAACTCGAACCACACGCCTTCTGAATAGTTTCTATTCAAGAGCTTTGATTGCACTAAATAATGATCTCAGGGCCAGTAGTAAGAAATAGCAAGCAGTGAGTAGTAAGGAATGAGATAGGTTTTAGGTTATGTTATGCTTTTAATAGGTTATGTTACATTCTGGATTATGTTATGTTTTAATAGATTATGTCTTAATAGGATGAGAGTGTTGGAGATATGTGCAAATGTGTACGGTAAATCCGGTCTTTAGGTGTTTGATTTTCGTTGTTGTGTATACTGTGTATATACGGACAATGACAATAAATTTATCTAATACCATCTTTGTCCTGAGCCATCTAAATCTCAGCTTCCTCATCAGCCAGAGTCGCCTTTGGGGGGCTTCTGTGTGCCTTTTCCTCCCTGAAAGCCAGCAGGAGATCCAGGTTTTTTTTTGGATTGCACCAAGCAGAGATTTATGGATAGACAACAAAATAAAGCGTCTTGGCATGTGCAAGTGTCTGGGAGGATTAAAGAGGCAACAAGATGCTCCAAATCTAGGCTTAGAAAGAGCAGCAGAGATGGGATTTGCAAAGAGGACTCAACTGAGAGGCTGCCTGGGGGCAATTGCTTTTGATTCACATTGCAGCACTTTCTCACCATGCACCAAATAGCCAGGACTCCAATATTGTGCGCTGACACTGACACAAAAAGCCACAACAAGCCTTGACTAGAAAGGCCATGTAATTTAGAAAGGTTTGTGGTTCAAGCCAAACCCAAGCTTTCACCTCACCTGACCTGTGCTGCTAATCTAGATCAGGCACAGTGGGAACCTGAACAATTTCACCACATCATTGCCTGTGTTTCTGCAGGTACACAACTTCCATTTGCCTTGTTGCTAGCATCACAGCTGACATAGCAGTGGTGGAGACAGTGCTGCCATCACCATGTGAACCCACTAAGAGGATGCTTTCCCATAGCCGCACATCTTATGGAGAATGCTGCATGCTGCAATGTTTAGTCACTTACTTTGCCAGAAAGAGAAATAGAGGACTTCTTGCAATGGTCAACATCGTAAGAATAGCCCTCCTGGAACTATCTAGACTAGCTTCATGTATCCAATCATGGTCTGTTGGAATTTCAAGTGCACTGAAAGTTGCTCCCAATACCAGTCACCACACGGAAGCAGCTTACTTACTGTTTCAGAAGGTAAGGCTTGGTAAAACAGTTCTGGATGTAGATATGTACAGATACAGATACAGATACAGATACAGATACAGATACACAGAAGTACAAAGACCCCGGTTGCTCCAAATGAACTCCAGTAATTCAAGATGTAGCACTGAACAGGTAACACAAACAGGCTGATAACTCACAGACTGAGCTGACATGTATTAATCACAGATATAGTTGGGGCACTGTGTTGTTACCATAGCAACTGGCTTGACTGACCCCTGCACCTGAGATTAGCTCATCCATTGGGTGATTTATGCTCATGAAGGAAATTAACACTTTCCCATGTCCAGTTACTCCAACGTGGTCAACCGGATGCTTATGAAAAGCCCAGAAGCAGAACACAGCAACAGCCCTCTCCTGCTTTTGATCTCCAGGGACTGGTAATGAGAAGCACAACCCCTCTGATCCTACAGGTAGAATACAGACATCATGACATGCAGCTATTGACAACCTTGTCCTCCATTAATTTGTCTAATCTCTGTTTAAAGCTGTCTAAGATGGAGTAAATTTCAAGAAGCAGCAAGTACATGCAGGAGCTCTTGGATCCAGATGAGCAGTTTGGATTTTGACCCTAGCATTTCAACATGAAAATTTGTAAATAGCAATCCAATTGGAAAGCAAAGGGCAGTAGAGTAGAGCAAAAACATCTGATTCTAATCTCCCAAAATATTTGTGAGCCCAGAGCTCCCATCCTGAATTCTGCATGCCTTGGTCCCGCCAACTGAATATTACTCAATACAGTAAGTTCTAGTTGATCCAGAGGGTTCTCTGCCATTGCAGGCTATATTGCATCTGTGCGAAACCATCCTGTGCTAACATGGCATGATACTATAATTGAGTCACTCTGGTGCAGAGAGCTTCTGTTCACATAAGGTATGACCTGCAATGTTGGAAAAGGCTTCTGGACCTGCCAGATTCTAGTTGGTCAGGTACCATTCAATTTTGGAATGCTATGAGTGAAATCACAAATCCAGTTCTGAATTCCACTTTTATGTTTTCTAAAGCAGTTTCCCTAAAGTACACTGGGCAATATAATGTGGAACATTGGGCTACACTAGTAGGCAACAACAACCTCCTGTTATTCCGGTTTGGAACAGGCTTTGGAGAAAGCTTTTTAATGTTCAAGGAAGTAATTTTTTAAAAATTCGCTTTGATCAAGAGCATTTACCTGCTGGCACTCCACTGCTTGCTGTTAGATGGGCACTAGGAGAAAGAGAGTCCCGCCCCTGCTACCGCCCCGGACGTGGAATGCCACAAAAAGATGCTAAGCCAGATTTCTCCAGCCTTGACAAATAGCACAGTGAATGGCCAAGGCACATCTCATGCCAGGATTTTGCTTAAGGAAGAGTTTCCAGTTGGAAAACACGTTTTCTTGTTGGCCAGGGTGAGAAGGCACTGTGGAGGATTCCATTGCTCAGCCCTGCCTTTGCACCATACAAACGTGCCTAGTATTTTCATCAGCTGGCCAAGAACTCTAATAGAGACCAATGCTGTGACCAAATCAGTTGAGGATATCTCCTCTTGTGGTTGTACTTGGAACAGAAAAAATATCATTGTGCTAGTAAGATGAGCAAGGGACGCGGGTGGCGCTGTGGGTTAAACCACAGAGCCTAGGGCTTGCTGATCAGAAGGTCAACGGTTCAAATCCCCATGACGGGGTGAGCTCCCGTTGCTTGGTCCCTGCTCCTGCCCACCTAGCAGTTCGAAAGCACGCCAAAGTGCAAGTAGATAAATAGGTACTGCTGCAGCGGGAAGGTAAACGGTGTTTCCGTGCGCTGCTCTGGTTCACCAGAAGCGGCTTAGTCATGCTGGCCACATGACCTGGAAGCTGTACGCTCCCTTGGCCGATAATGCGAGATGAGTGCCGCAACCCCAGAGTCAGTCACGATTGGACCTAATGTTCAGGGGTCCCTTTACCTGTTTAGTAAGATGAGCAAAGTGGCTCCTTCCTGCTGGCCATTAAAAATAAGGTGGCTGCTGGCCATTTAAAATGGGGGTATGAAAGAACTAACTGTGGAACATTTTAAGGCCAAGTTAGACATTATATACTTTTGTTTTTAGTTTAATGCAATTATCAGATGTGATGAGCAGGGGTGAGGTTTCGTGAGACTCCCGTCATACAGTTACAGGAGACTGACTTTCCACAGCAGCCTTTGGGAACAAAGATTGGAGTGGGGCTTATGACTCAATGAGAATCAGTGGGAGGTTCAAAAATGGGTGGGGGATCAGGGAGTGGATTTCATCAAAGATCCCCATACCCAGTCCCATTTAACCAGGGATTTGTGCCTTAAAATTGTCAGTTCACACATTTTAAGGTTATCAGTATAGAAGGTAGGATTCAGAAGGAAACAACGTTTCCAAGATATTTGCCTGAATTTTTGAGGGTTAAAAGTGTGAAGAGTGGCAGGTAGGGGCCACATGCAAACCCTGTTCACAATTGTCCCCTGGCACACCGACTGTCCCAAACACATTCATCACAAAGTTGTGAATGGTTTTGTTTTGTTTGCTTGTTTTTAACATGATTTGCCACCAAACGTGCTTAGAAGCCTCTACTGGATCCCCAATAACACTGAAGCTTCTAAGCTTAAATCTTAAATTTAAACCTGCCTTTTCAAATTACCGGTACTTGGTATTACGGTAGTTTAAGGACAAACCAGAATTAACATTATTCATTTCATTAGCTGTGTAAATGTGTTGCCCTTCTTAAACTAAATTGTCTCCATGCAATTTGGAGCAGGCCTGTCACCAGCTTCCAATTGCATCAAGAGGAAAACTCAAATTACTGCCAACAGGAGATTTCTTCCCATGCAAATAGCAGCTATGGGTGTCCTGATTCAGATCAGGCATTCTCTTTAAAATAACTAGGTAGGTTGATTTCTATAGCTGTTTGTCAGAACCACTACTGGTAAGCTTAGCTTAAGCTCTTATACCTCTGAATATATCCAGCCCTGATTAAATAAGGTTATGTATAAATTTAAAGAACATTTAAAGCACGTGACTCCCACCCCCCAAAACAATAATAATACTGGGAACTGTAGGTTGTTATGGGTGCTGGGAACTGTAGGTTGTTATGGGTGCTGGGGGGAAAGTCATGCATGCTATGTGTACAGCCAAAGTCAAGGATATACCTATGGTTACTTTTCTTTAGAATGAAATGCTCCATGATTGGCTTTTTCAATCATTGCCTATAGCTTTAGATATGATCATCAAGTGTGTACAGTAAAGAGATACACACATGTTACTCTTTCCCCACATTAGGGTTTTGTTAATGCCAAGCTATCAGCAACATTGGGGAGTTTCCAAGGAATGATTCTCTCTGGCTGTGTAGGGAGCAGAAGGAGAGGAAAGCAACCAGACACACTGAGACCGGAGCTTAGCCTTGCGCTTAGAAGGTCCATCTCTGGCTGATGATATGAGACTCCAATCCCCAGCCTGGCCGAAAAGGCATAAAGAAGGAGTAGTCCATGCCAGAAGAACAGACCATATAACCCCCCTAAAGGCCCAAGAAGAACAGCAACTACATCTCTGAAGCTTCTGCTTTTTGGAGCCTATTACCCAAATACCTCCCCCATCTGCATGGAACAGCCTTTTTAAAAAGATGAGAATTGCAAGATTGATGGGGAGGAGGAGTTGGCCTGGCACTGAATGGCCTGCAGCTGTTTCAAGTGAAATTTGGGGAAAGATTTAAGGACGTGAAGCTTTGGCTAAAATGGAAAATAAATGTTTAGCTGAACAAGTGCAGCTTTCTGTGGGATGGAGGTCAGAAGGGCCTGCATGGACCAGAAGTATAGGATCTAAATCGGCTCTGGGAAACTTGGAAATCACATTTGTAACTAATCAGATGTTCCTCTGCTTCCCCTTAGCCCAAAGAACGGGATTAGGCACCTGTGGAAAGGAGGGAACTGTTACAATTCTGCTATTACCATTGCTTGCTAAAGAGCAGAATTGACTTTGTGATGCTTGGCAAGGGGAATGTTCCCAGGAGAAGTAGTATAAAAACACAGGCTGCAGAATGGGCAAGGTGCTTCTGAGGAAAGCATGGTGAGTCGCAAGGTGTGGAAGCCCACCATAAAGAGATACTTGCAACACCTTGCAGGTGCAATGTTGTGCTGACCAAACTGCATAAACATTAGTGAGTCTAGCATCACAGTGCTGCTGAATGACCTAAAATGGAAATGGGGGTGCAGCTCAGCGCCTTCAAAAACTCTTCCTATAGTTATTTGGAAGGGGTTTGCAAAATCTGGAAAACACTGTAGCTTTTTGTCCGACAGATAACAACATTGTTGCACTGAGCATCAGTCCAGGCCAGAGGCTGATACTCGAAAAGCCCTCTGGTAGTATTGCTATCTTGTGATAAGAATTTTAATGTGTATTTCAAAAGCTTAGGCAAAGGAGACAAGATTGACAGCATTGGGGTCGAAGAGGTGACCCAGGCAAGATTTGCTCCAGGATTTGATATCCAATATGGGGTAGGGCAATTTGGTGGCTGGTGATGAGGCAACTCGAGTTGTGTTCCAGAGGGAATCTGGAAATATGGGATGACCCTCAGGGCACAACAGCCAACTGCCTCGGTGGCAGATTTGACTCCTGAAGAGACCATGACTGGCAACGTCTTGTGGAATAATAATAATAATAATTTATTATTTATACCCCGCCCATCTGGCCGGGTCTCCCCAGCCACTCTAGGCGGCTTGTAAGGTCCTGGGGGATTAGGAAGTCTTACAAGAACCAGAAAACCTGAAAGATCTTCATGGTAGAGGCCATGCCCAGTTAGAGTCCTTATAATGCTCTGGGGGGACTCGGGTGGGCAGAAATAGTAAGAACTTAGGGAGAACACCCCAGAGCTGACATACTGCATGAAATCAGGGTGGGCACCATGGTTCCCCATCATCACCAATGACTTAAGACTTCTCTTGGTAGAGGATGAAAACTTTCTCATGGGCTCATCATAGCATGTACCACCTTCATCTGTAGGAAAGGACGTGACAGGGACCTAATACATTGCTATATAACACCAGAGGGTCCTGCCATGCTTCTTTAGGTAAAGTGCCTATATGGAGACAAGACATGGTCAAGGCTTAAGGAAGGTTTCTTAAGATCCATTTTCAGCCAGGTGATTTTGGACTCCCATCAGCCCCAACCAGCATGGTCAGAGATGATGGGGGTTGTGACCCTTCAAATGTTGCTAGATTACAAGTTGCCCTACCTCTAAAAACAAAGCAATTAATGTTAAGCAATGGGTCTAGGAGTGAAAGAGAACCGCAGGTGCACTCTTCACATTCAGCAACGTGAGGCCTGGAGATGTTGAATGTGTCATAATATTTGGTTTTTCCTCTTTTTGAGGAGTGAAAGAAAGAAGTGGGTGAAAAAGGACTTCATATTATGTAACTTGCAAAAATGTGTTTCCACTTATAGGCTAATTGACATCTCCCACATCAGACCATGTTGTCAAGTGGATTACCCCTGATCTGCGCTTTGTCTCAGCTGTGGATTAAGGAGTGTAATGCTATCCCATTTAATATTTTAACCGTATGGGCTGCAATTTCACAGGCAATTATATGACAAGGGAAGAATCCAAGCAGCCAATCGCAGCCCAGAGAGCGGTTATTTTCTCACAGAAAGCTTCAGTGATGTGATAGGCAGTCAGTGCCATCACCCTGCGGCTCCTCAATAACTTCTTCCACACAGAAGCTCACCATCTCACACAGCTGAATCCCTTATATCGCTTTGGGATATTAGCTGTTTTCTTATTTTAAGGCTCACCTTGCATTATGCAATCTTAAACTATTGCTTTTAGGGTAGCAACGATACCATCAGGTGTTCCACACCACCCAAGTAATGGTGGAAAACCCAGGACATATTGTAGCAGCTCAGGCTGTTGCTAATTCCCAGGCCAATGTTGCCTCATCCAGAAACTATAGGATTGAGGGCATGGGACAAAGTTCCAGCTCGGGATCCTCCTCTGTGGCTGGGATCAGGTGGTGCAGTACGTCCTTTGCCTTAAACAATGTTTTCCTCAATCTGGTGGCCTGATGGAGTACAATTCCCATCAGACTAAGTTGGAATGGCCAGTAATCAGGGATGATGGGACTAGTGGTCCAAGAAATCTGGAGGACTACAGGTTGGGGAAGGCTGCCTTAAAGGTGATGTCAGAAGGAGCCCGGTTGGCTGAGCTGAGCACAAAATAGAAGACTAAAATTATGTTGCCGATGGTTTGCACATCCAGATACATTGAAGTATAAGACGAAAATCTGTTAATGTAGTTTTTTGTAAGGCTAATTGCAGTTGAAAATGTGCACAAAGCAGGGTGGAAACCTCACCTTTGATTACTATTGTTAACAAATCAATTAATGATTAATATAGATCCTGGAAGCATATTAGGTGTTCTCAAAAATTAAACATTATTGCCAAATGCCACTTATAATGATATGATAAAGAGTTCATCTTGGGCAAACAGACAAGCCACTTTGCCCAAGTCAGACATGAGACTCTTCTTTCTTTGGAGGAGAATGAAAATTGCTAGACATAAAAAAATGAGTAAGTCACTTTTGTATGTCCCCCCCCCCATTAATCTGCCATTTTTAATGTCATAAATACCCTAAACATTAATATATATTCAAATGTTTATTTCCTTTCAAAATTCATAATTAAATGTAATTTCTCTCTCTCAAAATACCTTGCACTTTCTCTCAAAATAACCCATCTGTATCCCCCCCCTCAAAACAGCCAATACCTATGTTGCACCATTTGGCAAAATATGCAGTCCAGTAGATAGCTAAGATCTGATCAGCCCATCTGTCTGCGAGGAGCGGGTCAGATCAATTTGAATGGGAATTGACAAAGAGCGGTTCCCTCAACCTTCCCTAAGCATATGCTATCCTGTTGAAATCAGTGGTCTTTAAAGTGCTTGGTTTGGGATGAATGCAGTCTAGATTTTGAGACTGGCCTGGTGTATGCAGGTTGCTTCTGTGGTACCAGGAATGAACCAAAACAGAGTATGGAGGGGAGACTGTGAATATTTTATTCCATTGCAAAATGTGCCCACCCCCCTTTCTGAGGTATTTTTTGGGGAGTGGGCATTTTGCTTTTCGTTGGGGTAGCTGTACAGAGGTGTGCCAACACCCAATGCATTTAAGAAGCCCAGGCCCCTCTAATATTCCAGCATCTGCACTCCACTGTGAACCTTATGGTAGCCCCAGTGGGTAGCAGATTCAGCATCTGTGTAAGAAAAATACCCCTTCGCCCAGTGGCACCATCACACAGGCATTAAGAGAGCAAACAAAGCTAGCTGAGAGTGAAGCCAATGCCTATTCAGCATTGTCTTTATTCTAAATTGCCTTTGTTCTCCATTAGTGATGACATCACCCAGCCCAATGTGCATTGTTCTCTGACAACCTCATGGTTTCTACGTAGAAGAGCTATTTAACAGACAGAAATTGGCCCTGAAGCTACAGCTCATCTGAGCTACAAACAGTAGTGAAATACTATGATATATGTAAGCTTCTGTAAGGTCTTCGGGGAAACTTTTTGGCCCCACCAAATCTCCCTTCAATAGAGAATATTTGGCTCAGCCTTATAGGTTCCCCCCCTCATCCTGTCCTAAGGAAGACACTCAGCTATAACTCTGCAATAAATTCTGTATTCTGAACTCACCTGGGATCCACCACAGCAAATTCCAAAGCTGGATATTTAAAACTACATTTGAGAAGGTGGATTTTCCTCACTGCAAGTTCTTATATTTCATATAGCTTATAGTGTTCAGTATAACCCATGGATCTGATCCAGTCACCTGTCTAGTCAAGGATTTTAGGCCTGGAACCCTTAAAGTGAATTGATGTTCATACCCTACTTAAATTGGATTACACTTGTAGCAGTTTAGGCTTCAATTTTCTTTACAGATTTTTAAGAGGGGTGATGTTTCAAGTTTGGGAATATATTTCATACAGGATTATGTAGATATGTTGTCATTTTTTTGGTTCTAATTTAGATTAATTTCTCCTGGTAATGCAGGCTTGTCTCACTAATTATAACAATTAATAATCCAGGAATGAATTCAGTTGATGATGTCTGTCCACTTTCCTCACACAGAAGTGATTTGGTATAATTAAAGTAGGACATAATGTCTCCATATTTAGTAGGAAATATATTGGCACACAGGGCCTGTGGCTTTATAGCTATATAAATAAAATTGGAACTGAAGATAAGAAGACTTTGATCTCCCAGCTGCCACCTGCAGGCTCATAAAACAGCTGTGACAAAGTAGCAGCAAATAAAGGCACATCAGCCCAAACTTTAACATTCCTGGAGATGTGTAAGGATCAAGGCCAAGTAGGAAGCTTGGGAGTAGGGGTAATAAAAGCCCCACTTTTTTCTAAGAAAAGCCTCATATCATATAAGGGTGCAACAATTGGGTGGCTCTGCGAGAGGAACTGAGGACATAGATGATGCCTTCCTGGAACAGATGACCAAGCATTCAAAAGGAAATGAGATAGTAGTAATGGGGGATTTCAACTATCCTGATATTTGTTGGATGTCAAACTCAGCCAAGAGCATAAGGTCGAACAGATTCCTCACTGGCCTTGCAGACAACTTCATTGTCCAGAAAGTGGTAGAAGCAACAAGAGGATCAGCCATTTTAGATCTGGTCCTAACCAATAGTGATGACCTGGTTAGTGGGGTAGAAGTGGCAGGATCATTAGGTGGGAGTGATCATGCTCTTCTGGAGTTTATTATACATCAGAAAGGAGCAACCAAGCATACTAAGACTCAAATTCTAGACTTTAAGAAAGCCGACTTCAGAAAACTTAGGGAAATGCTGGATGTGATCCCATGGTCAGTAATACTAAAAGGGATGGGAGTTCATGATGGATGGGAGTTTGTTAAAAGGGAGATATTAAAAGCACAACTTCAAGCAGTACCAATGCGACGAAAACATGGAAGGTGCCTAAAGAAGCCAGGGTGGCTATCTAAAGAACTTTTAACTGAGTTAAGATTTAAAAGGGATATGTACAAGAAATGGAAAAAGGGGGAAACCACCAGAGAGGAATTCAAACAAATAGCCAGCACATGTAGAGACAAAGTCAGAAAAGCTAAAGCACAGAATGAACTCAGGCTTGCTAGAGAGGTTAAAAGCAATAAAAAGAGTTTTTATGGGTATGTCCATAGCAAAAGGAAGAACAAGGAAACAGTGGGGTCACTTAGAGGAGAAGATGGTGAAATGCGAACAGGGGACGCAGAAAGGGCAGAACTCCTCAATACCTTCTTTGCCTCAGTCTTCTCCAAAAAAGAAAACAATGCCCGACCTGAAGAATATGGAGCAGATGATTCAGCAGGGGAAACACAGCCCAGAATAAGTAAGGAGGTAGTTCAAGAACACTTGGCTAGTTTAGATGTATTCAAGTCTCCAGGGCCAGATGAACTACATCCCAGAGTATTAAAAGAACTGGCAGAGGTGATTTCAGAACCACTGGCAGTAATCTTTGAGAATTCCTGGAAAACAGGTGAAGTCCCAGCAGACTGGAGGAGGGCAAATGTTGTCCCTATTTTCAAAAAGGGGAAAAGAGAGGACCCAAACAATTACCGCCCAGTCAGCCTGACATCAATACCAGGAAAGATTCTAGAGCAGATCATTAAGCAAACGGTCTGTGAGCACCTAGAAAGGAACGCTGTGATCACTAAAAGTCAGCATGGGTTTCTGAAAAATAAGTCATGTCAGACTAATCTGATCTCATTTTTTGACAGAATTACAAGCCTGGTAGACGAAGGGAACACTGTGGATGTAGCCTATCTTGATTTCAGCAAGGCCTTTGACAAGGTGCCCCATGATATTCTTGTAAAGAAGCTGGTAAAATGCGGGCTAGACAATGCTACCATTCAGTGGATTTGTAACTGGCTGACTGACCGAACCCAAAGGGTGCTCATCAATGGCTCCTCTTCATCCTGGAGAGAAGTGACTAGTGGGGTGCCACAGGGTTCTGTCTTGGGCCCAGTCTTATTCAACATCTTTATCAATGACTTGGATGATGGGCTTGAGGGCATCCTGATCAAGTTTGCAGATGACACCAAATTGGGAGGGGTGGCTAATACCCCAGAGGACAGGATCACACTTCAAAATGACCTTAACAGATTAGAGAACTGGGCCAAGGCAAACAGGATGAATTTTAACAGGGAGAAATGTAAAGTACTACACTTGGGCAAAAAAAATGAAAGGCACAAATACAGGATGGGTGATACCTGGCTTGAGAGCAGTACAAGTGAAAAGGATCTAGGAGTCTTGGTAGACCACAAACTTGACATGAGTCAACAGTGTGATGCAGCAGCTAAAAAAGCCAATGCAATTCTGGGCTGCATCAATAGGAGTATAGCATCTAGATCAAGGGAAGTAATAGTACCACTGTATTCCGCTCTGGTCAGACCCCACCTGGAATACTGTGTCCAGTTCTGGGCACCACAGTTCAAGAAGGATATTGACAAGCTGGAACGTGTCCAGAGGAGGGCAACCAAAATGGTCAAAGGCCTGGAAACGATGCCTTATGAGGAACGGCTTAGGGAGCTGGGTATGTTTAGCCTGGAGAAGAGACGGTTAAGGGGTGATATGATAGCCATGTTCAAATATATAAAAGGATGTCATATAGAGGAGGGAGAAAGGTTGTTTTCTGCTGCTCCAGAGAAGCGGACACGGAGCAATGGATTCAAACTACAAGAAAGAAGATTCCACCTAAACATTAGGAAGAATTTCTTGACAGTAAGAGCTGTTCGACAATGGAATTTGCTGCCAAGGAGTGTGGTGGAGTCTCCTTCTTTGGAGGTCTTTAAGCAGAGGCTTGACAGCCACCTGTCAGGAATGCTTTGATGGTGTTTCCTGCTTGGCAGGGGGTTGGACTGGATGGCCCTTGTGGTCTCTTCCAACTCTATGATTCTGTGATTCTGTGTGAAGTGAGCAGGTGACCATTGGATGTCCACATGCTTGGAATGGAGGAGGAAATATTTTTTTGGTCCTGCTTTTTCAGTGTTTAACCTGAACTTATGCTCCCAAATATGCTTGTGGGTTGGAACACAACTCCTAGCTAGGTTATGTGCTTCTCTGGGTTTTGTGAAGGTGCACAGAGGGAAAAAGTATTGTGTGTTAAAAATGTGTAAAGGTAAAGGTAAAGGGACCCCTGACCATTAGTTCCAGTCGTGACCGACTCTGGGGTTGCGGCGCTCATCTCGCATTATTGGCCGAGGGAGCCGGCGTACAGCTTCCAGGTCATGTGGCCAGCATGACAAAGCTGCTTCTGGCGAAACAGAGCAGCGCACGGAAACGCCGTTTACCTTCCCGCTGCAGCGGTACATATTTATCTACTTGCACTTTGACGTGCTTTTGAACTGCTAGGTTGGTAGGAGCAGGGACCAAGCAACGGGAGCTCACTCCGTCGTGGGGATTCAAACCGCCGACCTTCTGATCGGCAAGCCCTAGGCTCTGTGGTTTAGACCACAGCGCCACCCGCGTCCCTAAAAATGTGTACAAAATGCTTATTATACAGGGAAGTGCTGCATGGTGATGAATGTTGATCATCAATTGGTTGTCTTTTATACCAGTAACAAGAATGCACCTAAAGTTATAGAGACATCAGGAGTTCATTTTCAGGTTACGTATGAGCATCTGCAAGAACTGCTGGCAGTTTTACTGGCACCGGATAAGATAATGGACAACCTGAAAGATCACTGGACTATACGCAAAAGGTTATTAAAATCTGTCCATCATAATCCTCCAGGAAGGTAAGCTAGAGCCATTTGAGAAGTTATTTAAAATTGTAAAGCCAATTACCAAATGGGATGATATTCCAGGCTTATATATAACAGCAATTTGATTGCCCCAATGGTGGAGTGTCAGTGTTGAACAGCACTTCTGCTGAGGAGTTTGTGCATAGTATTCACAATTTTTTGGCAAATGTGGAAGCTTTTTGCATTGACATTATTGTTTGTAAACGTTCTTATATTGTTTGTCTAGTGGCAAACTTAAATATTCTTTTCTGTGTTTATTTGCACAAGGTGGAACCCTCAGGAATAAGTATCTAGGAATTTGTGGGCTCTTTGTACTGCATTTTCAGATTTTTCAGACAGTAGACAAGAAATTTACAAATTGTTACTGGACATTTGCAAAAAGCTGAAGATTTTCTAATCTTCCTCTAATAATTAAATTTCACAAACAACATAAAAATAAAAGGTGTTTTTTTTCTTTAAAAAAAAATCCTTGTTAACCTCCTGTCCATGTTTATCTCTGCTGAATTCAAACTGTGCAACCTTGCTTGTAATATTTTGTTGCAGTAATGAATTCCTAATATGCAGTTCTTTTGCAGTGAGTGAGACTAACTGATTTTCTCAGCATTATTAATACACTGCTTACAATTGTGGCACACAACACTACAGTAATTATTTCTAAATAAGCATTCATAAATAAAAATTAGCATATAGAAGTTTAATGAATAAATGTGTCCTTTCTTTTTGTCCATTTTTGGCAATGACCCTTACCTTAGAAGGTCAGGCACCTTTGCATCCCATGATCTAGCAAGGGACATGTGAGTGGGAGTTTTTCACAGGCCAGCACCTTCCCCAAATTCAGCATTGTGCTGGCCCAGGAAGTGGGTAGAAGACTGCCTACCAATTGGCCAATCACAGGTCGGCTGGCCAGCTAACTCCGCCCCTGATGTAGACCTGAATGGGCCAGCAGGCTTCACTCCAGTCAACATCTCGGATATTTAAACCTATCCAGCCTCCACCTCCTCGCCCATTCCCTCTTCAAAAAAAATTCTGTCATGGAGGTTCATTTGCCTCCCCTGGACAGTTGGCTGGTCCACTTCCAACACTGGGTTTTAAGCTCTCTCTGTGTGTGTGAAAACTAAAGAGACCAATGATTTTGCCTTGTCCTTTGCCTAGTCTTGGCTTCCCTTTAAATCTGATTTTATATTCTCTTCCCCAAAGGCAGTCCTGGGCTGGAAGCTGATGATTTCTTCATGGAAAATGGGCCATCGTGTGCAAAGCCACACTCTTAACAATCAGTGGTTTCGAGCTGTTTGTTTTTCAAATACTTTAATTGCATGGTCTGCCCATAAGTGATCAGTTCTGAAAATTATATCTCTGCACTAAGTGCAACCACATGGATGGGGGAAATAAGACTTTTCTTAAAAGAGCTAATTCTTCCCCCCATAAGAATAAAAGCAAACAAACAAATACCCGTATGGGTGCTCACTCCATCATTTGCTTGGATTTGGGTAAATTTCGTATAAACATTTCCCCTGTAACGGGATGAAAGTAAATCTAGATTTATATTGTTGCATAGGGGAAGCAGCTTTCAGATTTTGGAAGGCAACTCAGATGTGTTGATTTCAGACGGGCTGCTGAACTGATGCGGAGGCAACTTCTTCTAGCTGCTCTGAGGAAACTTAAAACTCCTTTTCAGAGGCAGAGTTTACTTTTGTAGCACATTTCAGTCTGGCACTTGGTTTTCTTTAGCAGCTCCCCTGTCCCCGCTGGTCAAAAGGGACAGAAAAAGAGAGAGATTCCTCATGTTCTGTGTTCATCCTCAAATGGATTAAATTACCTGTTTGTATAATTTGGAGGCTAATGGAAGGATATGAGGTGCCATGCGGGACATAATTCATGTCGGAGAAAGACACACAGTGCCATATACTGGACTGAAGTGGAATAGAACCCAACAGATAAAGCTGATCTTAATCCTTGGGGAAAATCCTTATGAGAGAGTGGTGCATGGTTCTGTTCTTATATCTGGAAAAAGCAGATTGTGGCTTGGAAGACGTAAGCCGAACATACAGAGTGATAAGATCGAACTGCCAGGTTCTACTCTATTTGAGCAGGATTGGGTTGAAATTTTTTTAAAAGTTATTTTTTGAGTTTGGATTCTGCTCCAATGTCAGGATTAGATCCAGATATTCCAGGAAGGCCAGCACAGTTCAGCAGAACACATTTGTTTAGTCTGGATGTAAGAATCCCAGGGATTCATGAGTAGCCAAGAAGATTCCAGAATGACTGTTCTGGGCTCCATTCAAAATGGCCCTGGAATGACTGCTAGGCCTCTTCACATATTTACAGAGACTTTTAGTCTTCTGTATGTCACCACACCATATCAGCATGGAGGCATCAATAGCCTCAAGAACCATGGGAGAAATGAACTGGATGCGGGCCATGTGCCCATTTGAGTGCTGTTTCGACACGGGCAGAATGGTTAGCTGCTGTTTCAAATCTGAACACCACTTGAAGCAGAATTTGCTGGCAATTTGAGACCAACCCACAGAGGTTCTGGGAAACTTTCTATGTGTGTAAACAGTGGGTCTTTAAACTCAAGTGGCTCATGCCTTTCATTTATATTTTGGAATCAGGAAAAGAAAGGCATAGAATACCAGAAAACCACTATATCAAAATATTTCACCCTTCTGTAATTCAGAAGACGAAGTATGAGAAAATATTATATGCTTTCAGGAAAAAATATTAGGGGCTTGCATCGGCTCTCAGTGAATAATGAAGTTTATCAGGGTAAATTGACAGGCTTCCCCAGCTCCCGAGTCAAAACACAATGTAAATAACTGTAAATAAAATAAAAAATAAATAGCTGTATATGAATAGTTATATAATATAAATAAAATATAAATAGCTCTCCTCCCCAAGTCACATCAGGGACCCACAACCCTCATGTTGCTCTGTAGTTTTTATACTTTATAGCTCCATGTTTTCATAGAGGCATGTGTTTTACAAGAAATGAAGCTGTCCAAAATATTGCCTGTACACACACACACACACACACACACACACACACACACACGTTAAAGCACAGCATTGGAGCATTTTTTTTTTTTAAAAAAAAAAGGTAAAGCTTCATTTTGGTTTTTTAAAATCTGCTTTAACAACAACAACAACAACCCTAAAGCCCTTAAGAATTGTCCAGGCAACATTTTGGACAGTGACACATTGCAAGGCCTATAGGAGGCCAGCAAGGCCTGTCTGAAGACACAAGCACCAGAAAGGCAAGGCCAGCATGAGGGGGGAAATTATTATTTTTTATGTACAAACAAGCATATATACTACCCAGCCACTTCTTAATTATGTTAAGGTTAGAAAGAGCAAGAAATGAACCCCAGATTCTTCTCCCTGCTTCCCCTGCACCACAAGGGATTATAAAGGAAAGTGAATCCCTTTTACGTCTCCCACAAAAAGCCCCTGGAACTATTTGTCTCAAGTTTGGCAAGCATAATCTGCTCTGTGCCTGTAAAGCTGTGCCTGTAAAGTTCATTCTTTTGTCCAAAAGGGGGGAAAATTGGGGCTGTTTTTGTTTCCTAATTTTAGTCAGCTTCATTTTGTACAGAGCAGCTTGGAACCCAAAACCTAGATCAAAGCCGAGAGAGCGCACAGCCACTGAGAAGCAAATCAGAATTTTAAAAAAATGTAACGATACAAGGTTAATCTTTGTGCCTTTGCACACCCCTAAAATCTACTATATATTTTAGAAAGCGGTTTGCTTGTCTGATCTCTACACATTCAGATGCCTGAGATATCATCACCAAATTTGGCATGAGAGTTCCCAAAGTGGGAATGGTGCTCTTCATGTTTGGATGCCAGGCACCATTTTGAATCAAGATGGGGGACTGAAATATCACTTTGACATGACTTTGTCCATTATTTGCCCATTTCCTTGAGGTATCACTATCAAACATGACATGAGGTTTCCTGAATTGGAGGCCATGGACTTTGTTGCTGTTGGATGCCATTTTGAATCAAGATGGTGGACTGTGAGTTTGGTGTGACAGCACCCGTTTTATAGCATAGGTGTAGCTCAGCATTTTGAAGCCTTGTTGAAAGAGAAAAGTCTTCAATACAATAAAGAAACACCTGTCTGATATGTAACAGCCTGATTCCGACATGGTGCAGAACAGATTTCCTGCTAAGATGTTATCTGCAGGAGGTGCTCTCCAGTGATTGGTTGGTCATATGCTCTTTTAGGTATCTTGATTTCAAGCTGTATAGAGATATTTATTCTAGCACTTTGAAATTAGTCCAGTAGCTGATTAGCAGCTAAGGCAGTTCTTTCAGCAGCAGCATAATATGTTGGTGATTTTCAGCCCCAGTGAGCAGTTGAGCCCACCACATTGTGGACTAGCTGAAACTTCAATGGCAGTGCACATTGGAGATTACCAGTGCATGGGCTACAAAGGTCCGCCTGAAATGGCCATACCAGTCACTGCTGGTAAAAGGCATTCCTAACTGCTGAGGTCACCTGGGTCTCTAATTATAGAGCTGAATCCAAGAGCACTCCCACACTACAATCTTGTTCCTTCAGGGGTAGTATAATCCCATCCAAAGCTGCTAATTGACCATTTATCTGAAGTCTTGAACTGCTCACCCTGTCTGCAGATGCTGCTAGCTCTCATTCAGTCCACCACCCAATCCAGGCTGATCTAGTCCAGCACCTGCCGATATGCTCTGGCGATCCCGGTAGGGGGTGAAAATTGCCCTCCAAGTCTCCCGCCCCCACCCAGGGGCGGCAGGGAATGGCAGCCCCCACAATATTGGGGAGCTCAGCCCCCTGCCTCAAAATATTGAGGGGGCTGAAACCTCTTCTGCCCCCTATAGCCGCCACCCCTGGCAAGAATGGCTCCAGGGGTCAGCAAACTTTTTCAGCAGGGGGCCAGTCCACTGTCCCTCAGACCTTGTGGGGGGCCGGACTATATTTTGAAGAAAAAAAATAATGCACGAGCATCACGAGCCCTGGTGGCTGCTTACCTGTGTCTTGCAAGCGGCAGGGGCTGGTGGCAGCAGCAGCGGGACAATGAGTGGCGTGCGAAAGGGCTCTGGAGAGGGGCTGCTTAAAATGGCGGCCGCTCGAGCGCTGCTGCTGCTTGCACCAACAAAGCCCAGCCCCCTTCCTCCTCTAGGCAGGGCGGGGAGAAGCCAGGAAGAGGGAGGGAGGAGGAGGCGCCGCCGTGTGAGGGAGAAGGAGGGAGAGGGGAAGAATGTGCACGCTGGTGATCTACGTAGCAATTCCCGGACCATCCACTCGCAGGATCCAGAAGGCAATTGGGCCTGATCCGGCCCGTGGGCCTTAGTTTGCCTACCCATGCTCATCTCTTTAGTGGAACTGGTTAAAAAAACCACACTTCATGTCACAGTCATGGAGCAAGATGGGAATTGGGGGGGGGTGCATTTAAGTTCAACATTGAGATTTTTAGAAAATTCCATCCCTGCCAGCAGCACAGTGATGTTTCTTGGTATCAGTATTTGAATTGAGGAAAGCTTAGCTAGAATTGTCTGTAAAGACAGGCTCGTGGAAAGAATCTTGCAGAGTATTTCAAGTCATTCTCATCCAGAAGTATGTCTTTAACACTCACTTGCCGTCTTGGGATCATGGGTAGAGAATAGCAGCCATCATGTATACCTGACTTGGGAATTACAATCTTTGCCTCTACATCTGGCTCTTATTACCTTCATCCAGACCTTGCTGGCTTTTAAAATGGATTACTGCTGAGCTCTTTAATTGCATTTGCCCCACAAAAGACCATTCAGAATTTGCAGTGAGATGCACCCACATGGACTTCTAAAATGCACCTCTTTCAAAGAGAGTCGACTAATGAGGTATCCAAGACCTGTATTCCTTTGGGGAGCCTTTCTTCTCCACATAAAACAGAGCAAGGAGCCATCCTCACTGCACTGATAGGAATGCCTAGACAGTGCCTAGACAAAAATATCAAAATGAGTTTGGAAATTTAAGACTTTCACTCTGCTGTTGTAGAATGTTCTGACTAGGCTACCTCTTGGTGATGTGTGTTTTCACGGTTTTGGAGGAGAGCAAGGGTTGCTAACCTGTGGCCCTCCAGATGTTGTGAAACTCCATTATTCCTAGCTCACATAGTGGATGATCAGGGATGATCAAGTTGCATCCCCCCAAAACATCTGGAGCACAACAGGTTCCTCACCCCTAAAATAGGGGATAGGACATTATGAAGTTTGTTTCTTTGAGGAATAAATGGATTTCCCTTTTTCTATCTGCGGCTTCTTGCTTTGTCACAACACAGGTAGGTTGCTCAATGAACAATAATGAACAATACAAATTACCAGGGCAGAATCTTTTACCTAATAAATTATTTTTTTCTAAATGGCCCAATGGTCCAAGAATACAATGATACTGTCTTACAAGCTGTGCCACGTCAATAGAACCACCTGCTTGACAATTGTTCTGTTCTTCTCAAAGTTTTGCATGTATGTGCTTATGTTAGGACAGACTGACAGCAACAGACCAGTAGTCTTCAGCCTTTTCAGACCCAGGACCCATCTTTAAAATATGCATTTTGGGGACCCATTTCTTTCTTCTTCTTCTTACCATGTATTCGTACAATAGTGGTTCTGCTGCGACCATGTAGTAAGTCCTGACCCACCAGTTGAAGACGAATGCAATAGACAGCCACATCCGCTGTGGCCTCTATTGGGCAGAGATGACCTGACTTTTAGCATCCAGAACATTTAGACTTGAGTGCTGTAATGTGTAGTACATGGGATGGTTGTTTGGAAACACCAGCCAGTGCTAAATGCCGCTGCCAAGCTGTTGACTGGGACTGGCCAGTGGGAGCATATCATGTCTATCTGGTGTGAACATATTTTGCCTAGAGTATGCAGCCCCTATTGTGAAGTCTCAGAACAAAGAATATCTTGGAATGCTTGGAGGCAGTCTTAGAAGTGTAAATCGCATGGAGAGGGGTGGGATAGGAGATTTGAATCATGACCCAGAGGAAGCTGACGTCAGGAGAACAGGCTGTGACAACCTAGACCTTTCTTGAGTAAGATGACTCTCTTCCCACCCCAGTGTCAGGTTGATTGGAACTGAATGCAGCACTTCAATTTTGGTCACTTCTTATTTTATTCAAGTTGGCTTTGCTTAATCCTTCTTGAGGTTTACCAGTTCTTCTTGAACCTCATTTTTCTTCTCTGATCCTGCCGCCTCTGCCATCCATCAGGAAAAGTTGTTTGGATCTCTAAATCTCTGCTCTGGAATAATTTTTTAAAGGTCTCTGCAAGGGGATAGGTGCCAAACACCATCCTGGACTCCCCCTTAAAAGAACGGTTCAAAGGAACAGCTTACACTTTCGATGGATGCCTTTTTCCAAGGGAAATAGAAAAAAATAAAGCAGTCACCAAGAATAACATCCGATTTAATGCTGCCAGTCTATTTTATGTTTTTTTAAAACCAGTAAATTTTATCCAACATAGTTTCTGGGAAAGAAAAAAAAAGCTTAAGAGAGAGATCCACATATTTATAATCATTTTCAAGAAGGCGCAGACTAGTGCTTGCTCCAAACCAACCGTGGTGAGGACTGGCTTCTTACCATCATAGAAATAGAACTCAGAGTGCAGCTGGACCTTTCTCATGAGAAGAACATGTCACTGATGCTGAAAATGTGTTCGTTCAAAGTCCTGTGACTTCACATGGAAAATATTGTGCTGCTTAATTAACGGCAATAAGGGGAGATGAGGCATTGCCTTGTAGAAAAAGCAACCCAAACACTCAAATCACTCTCCAAAAGGAAAACAAATATGGCAATATAAAGGTCTGGGAGTTTCAAACTGTGTGTGTGTGTGTGTGTGTGTGTGTGTGTGTGGAGACAGGGGGGGGGGGAATGAAGCATTTGGGATAGAGTGCCCATCGAGTCCAGCATCCTGTTTTCAGAGCTGCCATCCAGATACCAACAGGAAGCAAGACTTGAGCACAACAGCACTCTCCTCACCTGCAATTCCCAGTAGAATCACACCAGGAATTGCACTTTGCAATAAAAGAGACTTCTCATTATTAGGAGTGTGCAAGGTACCCCAGATTTGGTTCAGGGCCCAATTCAGTGATCCTGATCAGGCCCTAAAGTGGACTGATCTGAGCCTAACCCAACCCTAATTCCAAACCAAACTGGGGGCCTAACATGGCCCTGATGGTGAATTAGGGTGTGAAACCCTAATTAATTATGTGGTGGACAATGAGGGTGGAGTGGGAGAAACAGGCAATGAATCAGAGCCCCTTCCCTGCCTTGTCTTTTTTCCCTCCCCTGTCCTCACCTCCCAACTGCCCCAACTTGCTCCAAAGAAATTCCAGAGCCACCTAATTAGTTTTGGGATTTGGGATTATGCCGAGTCCAGATACATAGCCAGATTTGTTTTAATTGCAAAAGGCTGGTGGAAGATGCTTCTGTTTGATTTCAGGTAATTCCTTCTTCACCTTGCAGCCTCATATGACACACTGCTCTGAACCTCTGAAGGCAGTTTTTGGGGTGTAGAGGACTACAGGAGAAGAAGAAGAAGAAGAAGAAGAAGAAGAAGAAGAAGAAGAAGAAGAAGAAGAAGAAGAGAAAGATCCATTGCATGTGATGCTTTCCGCTTGCTCACCTATTGGATACAGCCCATAAAAGTTATTACAATGGATACAAGATACTGCAAATGTATGACTCATAAAAGTACACATTCCACTTCTTCAGGAAAGAACCCTCATCTCCTTCACCTGACATATATGGCTGAAAAAGCAATGAGATTGACTTGTAAGCAAAGGTTACAACAGATGGGACCCCGCATAGAACTAAAAGTAGCCAGATGGAAAGTGTTCTGGTCTCTGAGGCCCCGTCTGCACTATAAATTGAAAGCAGCCCTGTACCACTTTAAACAAGCCATGGCATCCCCTAAAGAATCCTGGAAACTCTAGTTTCTTCAGGGTGCTGAGAGTTATTCCCCTTACCTTATTCACTGGATAAGGTGACCAACAGATGGGTCATTATTTCCATTAAAATATTTTGTAAGTCCTTGTCTATTCACAGTGGTGCAGCACTGCAACACTTCCTGGAACCAGCTACGTGGTCATGCAACGTTGCAGGTTCATATTCCAAGGAATGTTTCCAGACTAAGAAGGAGTGGGCGAAGAGTCCTGGGCCACTGAAAACACCAATGAGGCTTTTCTAAATACTGCTGCTAATATTGCTCTCAGAACTTTAAAAAGGCCCTGTTCACATTCATCATCGCTCATCAGCAATCCAGAATGCACTTGGAGCCAGTGTCCAAAGGATCATGTTCTGGTACAACTATGAGCAGGGCTTTTAAAAACATTTTAAGGGAAGCACAGACCCCTCAGCCACCTCATATAGTAAACAAGAGCAGCACAACCCCTCCTCCTCCCGGCCCCATGAAATCACTACAAAGTTTTCCGATACTCCCTGAAAGCTGCGTAAGTTTTCTCACCAAATTTGCAAGGGGTGAATGGACTTTAGGAACATTTTTTTGACCCATCTTTGGAGTACAGAGTCCAAGTGCTATTAGGACAGTTCAAGGGTCTCCCATCCCTGTAAACTTGACACATTCTCTTTGCAAGCTCAACTCACTTTAATTGCTTCCTGTTGAACAGAGCAGAGGGATTAGTGATATACAGGCTTTGGTTTTAATAGCCTTTCTGAATTGCCCCAATGTCAGTTCCTTTTCCTGTGAGGAAGGGGGATTAAATACATACTTTCTCTCATGATTGCCTTCCTCTTTTTCTATAAATAGTGCTATTTCAACATTTTGAATAGACAAGACAAAAAATAAGAGGAATTCACTAACTAAAGCCTCCATTTTCCTCCCAGGGAGAGAACTGACAATAGGGGCAATTCAGAGAAGTTACTCCAGGACAGCAGCAGAGGCTATCTGTCATTAGCCCCTAAATTCAGGTTTTAAAAAATGCAAATAAATGGGCATAGCCTGCAAGAAGGACACTTCCAATTAGCAAAGCAAATAACATTGTAGAATTAATTAGACATTATAGAAAAAGATATTGACCTTGTAGAAAGACATCACTGGATAATACAGGGATATTTATTTAGTGTTATGTGGAACGTTTCTTTCAATTTCACATCCAGGTAACTGGAAAAAGCAACCTTTCAGCTGCAGTGGTGGGCTTCTATGTGGGAGCCACACTAGGTTTTCATTGTAGTTCTGTTATTTCAGAGCAAAACATCCAGTTCATGTGACTTGATTACCATGTAACTTTCCCCGAATGTTACTTTCACAGTGATTTCAGAATGACACATTCTATATCTGAATACAGACACTGGGTGATACTTTGTATTTAGGTGGGTTAGTACTGCAGGGACGTGGGTGGCACTGTGGTCTAAACCACTGAGTCTCTTGGGCTTGCCAATCAGAAGGTTGGCAGTTCGAATCCCCGAGATGGGGTGAGCTCCCGTTTCTCTGTCCCAGCTCCTGCCAGTTCGAAAGCACACCAGTGCAAGTAGATAAATAGGTACCACTGCGACGGGAAAGTAAACGGCGTTTCTGTGCGCTCTGGTTTCTGTCACAGTGTTCCATTGCGCCAGAAGTGGTTTAGTCCTGCTGGCCATATGACCCGGAAAGCTGTCTGCAGACAAAAGCCGGCTCCCTTGGCCTGAAAGCGAGATGAGCGCCACAACCCCATAGTCGCCTTTGACTGGACTTAACCATCCAGGGGTCCTTTACCTTTACCTACTGCAGGGATCTTGCCAACATTTTTTATTAACAATAACCCATAACTTGGCTATTCTTTCAATACTAGTGTAATACCACCATGGCTTTTGGCATTACACTGGCACAAACAGTCAGTATGCACCAAACCATCTGAAGTATGCACCAAACCAGTCAGTATGCACCAAACCATCTGAAGTATGCACCAAACCATCTGCATTTGCTTTGATGTGGATCTAGAGTTTAAAGTCATTCTTAGGCCAAATGTAGTTGCTTTAAAAGTAAATAGCTTGATAGACTTCCACTCTACTTTTGACCGTGTCCAATTTGTTCTCTTGGGGCCAAATCCTTTTTCAGGACTCCAATCAGCTAACAGAGACATCTAGTGGCTGAGTAACACATTGCAGGATGGTCAAAAGCCACAACTCTCCTAAAGAATTAGTATTTTCAGTTTCCTTCATAGGTCTGTCTATGGATAATGGATAAATGTTATGCATTTTAACATTTGTATTGTGATACTGTGTGTTTTGTTTTTAACTGTAGGTTGCAACTGTAAAAGCCAATCAATTATAACCAGGCAGAGGGCCTTCTCAGTAGCGGCGCCCACCCTGTGGAACGCTCTCCCATCAGATGTCAAGGAAATAAACAGCTATCTGACTTTTAGAAGACATCTGACGGCAGCCCTGTTTAGGGAAGTTCTTAATGTTTGATTCTATTTTAAATATTATGTTTGGAATTGCCCAGAGTGGCTGGGGAACCTCAGGCAGATGAGCGGGGTATAAATAAATAAATTATTATTATTATTATTATTATTATTATTATTAATTAAAAAACAACTGATCATGTAAGTTCCTCTAATGTTTATTTAGCTCATGACACTATCTTCAGTATTGGGTTATGATTTGGGAACTTATTTCAGATGTAAAAGAGACAAATAAATCTTCAGCATGTGAAACTACCATTCAAACTGGACTGAGAACGGGCAGCAAGTAACAAACCAAGACAACAGACCAAATTTCTGCATCCTATGCAGTGCTATCCTGGGACAGTAAAACCTGTCTCTGATTTAAAAAAAAGTTGTGGCCGTCTTAATTATTCTTGTTTTTTTAAGCGATCTAGGGCTATTCTGCCAATACAGCACCATTTGCCTTCCATATCAGTGCCCATAAATAGCTGCAGCCAATTACACTGGGAGGAAAGGCACAGCTCTCAACTGATTGGTTTAATTTGCTTTTCCGGATGAAATGACTGCAGATCTAATTTTGCTTGGCATGCCATTGGTAATACTTGCCAGTTATCTTTCAGGGTGATGAGGAGGAGAAAATTAATCTGCAGTTGGAAGTTTTAGCTTCTCTGTGAGTGCGAGTGTTTAAATCTGCAACCCTGCTATCCAGCAAAGTTTGAGACGTAAAACAACAACCACAACAATTCTTTTCTTGGGCCACACCATCCTAGCTCTTCAGCAGGCCTGGCGTCAGTGGTTGGTATGACTGAACATCTGCTGGGGCCCACACACCAGTAGAGGGGCTCATCACCAGCCAGAGTCCCCCACACCCAACTGACCGACCACTGATGTCACCACTGCTTCCATTTCTGATGTCATTATTCTTGGGTGGGCTGCCTTGCTCCCCACATGTGCACTAGCTGCCAAACTGGAGACTTCAACCTGCTGCTCCATATTCTGGTTCAGCTGCTCCACCAATAAGAGGCAATGGCCATTTCCAACTAGGGGAATAAGAAAGTATTGGCAGTTTTCCCCTTTGGCTCAGCGCTGTATGGCCGCACCCAACCCCTCCCCTTGTTTTGTACTAAACAAGTTTGGAAATTAAGGAGCTGGTGGTGATTATATTCAGTGCCCTATAACTGCTTAGGAAATATTTTCTCTTTTGGAAGGATGCGTGAAATACCTTTTTTTTAAAAAAAAAGCAGGGCTTTAAAGTAATATTGTGGTTTTGCAACCAATTCAGCTTGCTGCAAATCCCTTAGCCCAACAGTGAATTTAGCATTGCTACTATGGCTCGCCTAGGTTATTTAACAAGAAGCACTCCCAGGACATGATCTTGGAAAAGGAGCTTCAAATATTCCAGGACGCAGAATGTTTTCAGGTGTTTGTGGGGGGGGGGGCAGGATTGCAATCTGGAGCTCTGCCAAGCACATTTGCTGCTGCAAGAATGGTAGCAAAAGGTTGTGCAATGCAGGTCTGTGTCTCGTCATGCCTTTCAACTTTCTGTGGATACCTCTGTCTGCAGCCTCATGAAATAAACTAACAAATGTGAAAATACACAATATGAAAAGAACTAAGACTATCCAGCTCCACCAGCTTTTCCTCAATGGGTTTGCATTCCAAACCCATGATCCTCTTCCTTGCTCACTACCTAACAGCACTCTAAATCTTCCCACTGTCTAAAGCTCAACTTGCAACTTGAAAAGTGGACACAAGAGAAACGTGAATGAATGAAAACCTTGCTGAGGCAGCAGCCAAGGTCATCCCAGTTCCTGAATCTCACACATTCTTTGCCTTAATTTATTTTTTTATCGCACCACTTAATTGCAGTGGAGGTTGTTTATTGGCAGGGTAGGCTGAACTTCAAAATGAGTGTATCGCAAAGGCAATTAAATGGGAAACCGAAACATGCCAGATGAAGTGAGCACTGGAAAAAGTTCCTCGATGTAATTCCCACAGGGGAAGTGTGGGCTGCTCATTCAGTCTAATCTTTTCGCAGAATGTTTAATCACCAAATTCACAGCACAAGGAGTCTCAGCTCCTTCTCCCCCCACATCTCCCCCATCAGTCTGGCAGTTCCCAGGACTTAAAAGAGAAGTCACAAACACCAACAAAATATTAAAACCATTGAGAACAGAATTTCAAAATCTACATTAGGGCAATACCAAAATGTCCCAGTTTAGGTCAGAATATGATTTATTGAACCCAAAGCTCTGTTCCCATCCACCCCCAATTGTCTACAATGGGAATGAAACTCTCTCTCTCTCTCTCTCTCTCTCTCTCTCTCTCTCTTTCTCAGCAGTATTTTAGGGGTCTGTGTGGAGGGAAAGAATGAAGTTTGTGGCATTTGAGCTCAAAATAATTTAACTGCCAAGCATGGATTCCTCATTGTTGAAAGGTCCTGTTCCCATCCCTGCATCTAAACATTCTTCATCCTTTTCCCCCCGGGTGTCCCTGGACTACAGCTCCCATCATCCCTGACTAAGCTGGTTGGAGATGATGTGAGTTGTGGTCCAACAGCTTTTGAGGACCCAAGGCTGAAGAACAGTGATCTAGCTCATATTCTCAGAAAGCCCTTCACACAAATTCCCTTCAGCTTCATGGAAATCAGCCATATGCTTTTCCATAGACGAACCACAGCCATCACATTTGACCCATAACATTACTTGTAAGATCACGACACCCCCTTTAGAGGCTCTTTTCCCGTCCACCTCCCACAACTCCTCCATCAGACATGGTCTTCCCCATACTGTCTAGCTTCTCCATCTGAAGTCTCTGAACCTCCACGATCCGTTTATGGCTTTTCATTGCAGCAGAGATATGTCCGTTGTCTGTGTTCACCATATTACAATAAGCCTGGGCTACTGGCTTATCATATTTTATTTTGAATGAGCTGTATACTGGTTGATACTCCACAGTCATTCCTGCTTTGCTCCTTCCCTGGCATGAGTTGGAGAAATGAACCATGACACAGCATATAATAATAATAATAATAATAATAATAATAATAATAATAATAATAATAATAAATAAATAAATAAATAAATAATAAATAAATAAATAATTTATTATTTATACCCCGCCCATCTGGCTGGGTTTCCCCAGCCACTCTGGGCGGCTTTCAACAGAACATTAAAATACAATAATCTATTAAACATTAAAAGCCTCCCTAAACAGGGCTGCCTACAGATGTCTTCTAAAGGTCTGGTAGTTGTTGTTCTCTTTGACATCTGAAGGGAGGGCATTCCACAGGGCGGGTGCCACTACCGAGAAGGCCCTCTGCCTGGTTCCCTGTAACTTGGCTTCTCGTAGTGAGGGAACCGCCAGAAGGCCCTCGGCACTGGACCTCAGTGTCCGGGCTGAATGATGGGGGTGGAGACGCTCCTTCAGGTATACTGGACCGAAGCCATTTAGGGCTTGACTTCCTTTTACATTCATATCCAGGAGCATGATTCCCCCCACCCCACAAGCCAGGATCCTTAAGCCAAGGTTTAAGCCTCGCTAGCCATTCTAACTATTAGGGAGCAACAAACCATGATGTAACGGGAAGTCAAGTGAAATTTTGGATCCCTGGTTTGTTGCTTCTGTTCACATCAGGGGCAGATCGAAGGAGGAGTGTTCAGGAAGTGAGCACCAGTAATCAAGCTGCTCATGCACAAGAAACCAGCAATCCTGGCTTTTTGTGACATATGAATGTACCTGTTTATAGAAACCATTTTTATTTGTTTTTCACAGACAGTTTCTGCACAGATCATCGTTCTCTGCTTTTTACTCCTCAGCTGTTAAGTGAGCAGGACAAAACCAGAACATAATGGAAATGGATATTTTAGCAATGTTACCAAGGGGCGTTGGGACCAATGAATGAAAGTTACAGCAGAATTATATTGCTATTTGGTAACTCACTAAAGGGACAGATAAATAGAAAGTATACCACTGTGTACTGCTGGAGGCTACTTGAGGCTGGGGACCATATTTTTTATGTTGTGGTTCTTAAACTGTGGTCTGCATTTTCAGAATGTCCCCTAAACCACAATGAAAATAACAGAAAAATGCTTAAGAGCCCGAGGTTTCTTTGAAGTTTCCATTATATACTGAAGCAGTGATCTACTTTACCTTGGGGTGGGGTGGGGTGGGGGGTGGGGGGTGGGGAACCAACAGCAGCTTGACCATTTAGTAGTATATGTTGCCACAGTAGAAGACTGAAATTCAAAGACACTCACACACCATCCCCACCTGTTTGGACAGTTCTGACCTATGTGCATTTAATTAAATGATATGTAATTAATTAAATGATATATAAATGCTTGAAATAAAATAAATAAATGGTTTTGTGGGATTCTGTGCATAAAGGATAGTGAAGTTATATTTTAATTTGGAAGCCACTGAAGCATCCCCTTGATGTGGTAGCTTTAAGGTAGGAAAATATGGCAATTTGCAAAACAAACAAACAAAAACAATCAAAGTAGAATAGTGGTCCTCAAGGCAGAAGAGTTAAGTGCAACCAACAGCTGGTTCTGATGGATGGTGCTCAGTTGTAAAGCTTTCTTGAATGTGCCTTAACTCAGTTGAACTAGCCATGATGGCTATGCTCTGCCTCCATAGTCAGAGGCAGTAATGCTTCTAAATACCAGTTACCAGAATCCACAGGAGGAAAGAGTTCTGTTGAGCTTAGGTCCTGCTTGCAGGTTTCCCACAGGCATCTGATTGGCCACCGTGGGAACAGGATGCTAGGCTAGATGGGTCATTGGCCTGATCCAGCAGACTCTTCTTATGCACCACAATCTGGAGGCAGAGGTTGAGTGGATGAGAGCAAACAAATTAAAGCTGAATCCGGGCAAGTCAAAGGTGAAACCGGCAGTGTATCGTCAAGCCTCAGACAGGATTCAGACGGAATGCGACACTTTTCCTATCTGAAGAGGCACACAGCCCAGGATTGATCCTGGGCCCAGTTTTGCTTTTAGAGAAGCAGCAATTACTGACAGCGGCCTAAGGAGCTGGGAGAAATGTGTTTGCATTATAATGCAAATCTACCAAATTTGCACTTCCAGTGCACACACTGAAACACTGCTCTCCTGTGAACTTCCCTGTTCTCCAAATGTTTTGCTGTAGTTCTCCCACTAAATAATGTGTGGGGTTACAACAGACCAATGTTTACTGGGTGAGAGAAGCATAGCATGCCATCCAAGAAGAACATGAGCAGAACTGTGGGTGGGGGAGGCAGCCCTATCCTGCATTAGAAGATGCAGGCAAAAATAATCTACTATTTAGGTATGCTGGAATCAAGAGAGGTAATTTATTAAGTGAAACCCATCCATGTATTTCACTTGGGGCAGACACTGTCCATGAAGCCAGCTGCTTGCTAGATGGGTTGTGGTTGCTTATAATTTCACTTGAGACGGGTGTGTGGGAGGCTGCATTCTCTACGTGCCATTCCCTTCTACCTCTGAGGAGGCAGAAATTCAGAGCAGAAATCAGGAAACATCCTTTTCCTGTGGAATACTTGGTCAGATTAGCCTAGATTCAACATAACTCAGTGTCTCAGTCAATTGACGACAACCGTGTTGGGCTGCTGCCCATGTGATGGATCCAATGACTCGGGAGTTTTGCCTACTGGTATATTTCTGGATGTATTCATGCAGTACATTTTGCAAGCAAGAAGTTCAGTCTGGAAGGAACAGGAGAAGAAAATTCCTCCCCCCTCTAAAGTCACATTGCCCTTCTTCACTCCCATTTCAAATGAGAGCTGGGAGAAAGGTTGCTTAGAACCTGTCTAAGATCTAAGAGAAGTGTTAGCAAAAAGACTGGATATGTCCATCTAAGTGCTGGTTTGTGTAATGTGGATCTCCTTGTTATAGCTCCAGTAAGGAATCTTTCACTTGTGAGTTATTATTGTCCACTGTCATTCATTTCAGCGATTGGACTGCAAAAGCCTTTGAAGGGCCTTCATGTTATCGAAGGGCTATACCATGTATCCAGTATGCCAGTATTTAGTATTGCTTTTAAAAACTAAGGATTCTGGAAGCATTGCTTGATATACATGATACATAGCTGGTGGGCTATTCCATTGTCATTCCAGTAGGAGTGGGTGGAGAGATGTTTTCTTTTGCCCAGACATTTTCTGCTGCCTCTGTTCTGTATCACAGGCCAAGTCCAGGAGAAAGTCCAGCTGAGGAAGTCATGAGTTGAATTGCTGTGGCCCCCATAGACTGCAACCCTCAGAAAAAGCAGGCATTGAGATGCAATGTACCAAAAGCTAAGGGTAACACAAAAGAATATAAGAATAGATTTATACCACACACACCACACAGGGTAGGGCCCTTTCATCTCACCAGTTCCAGCTTGCAGATTGCCGGTGTGGTGGAGAGGCAGTGTGGTGTAGTGGTTAAGAGCGGCAGACTCGTAATCTGGTGAACAGGGTTTGCGTCTCCACTCCTCCACATGCAGCTGCTGGGTGACCTTGGGCTAGTCACACTTCTTTGAAGTCTCTCACCTCACAGAGTGTTTGTTGTGGGGGAGGAAGGGAAAGGAGAATGTGAGCCGCTTTGAGACTCCTTCGGGTAGTGATAAAGTGGGATATCAAATCCAAACTCTTTTTCTTTTTCTTCTTCTTCGAGCCCTCATTTAGTGTATTCCAGAACACTGCATCTCTGTTGCATTCGCTGGCAGCTCATTTCTAATATAATATTTAAAAAATGGGGTAGGTATGGGGGAATAATAAAATCTGGCATCGTTGTGTATCTGGAGTTTGGAATATACAGGGATCGTGCAAGTAGCTGGATTAGCCTTTCTTGCATCTATGTGCTTACACAAAGAAGCCAGATGTCTACCTGGTGAAGGCAGTGGTGATGGGGGAAGGGGGAGGATTTCATAAACGCAATGAGAACCTTATGCCAAGACCTAAGTCTGCAGCAATTCTAGAACATGGATCCTGAGGGATGGCTCATGACAGTTAAGACTGTGTTGCATCACCAGTTTCTGGCCAAATGAAAGGGAACAGCAATAGATTAATACACCTTTTTTTTTAAAAAAAAAAGCAAAAGCACTCAAGGAGGGAGGAATTCAGAGAATGGAACTGTGGAGGAAGGACACTTATCACTTCCTTTACAGGAATTCCCTGCTTCCTTGGTTTGTAAGGGGAAACATGCATGTGAAACCCAAAGGGTGTGTAAACAAGAGTGTGTAAAAATGAGAGGCAGGGGGAGTTAAGCATCCTTCTCTTATCCACCACAACGTCTCTGATCTGATTAACACCCACCTTAAAATGAGTGTCTGCAAGAAGCAAAACAAAAGCACCAGGGCACCGTGAAACACTTTACTGGATTACTGTAAGGTAAAGGTAAAGGGACCCCTGACCGTTAGGTCCAGTCGCGGACGACTCTGGGGTTGCGCGCTCATCTCGCTTTACTGGCCGAGGGAGCCTACATACAGCTTCCAGGTCATGTGGCCAGCATGACAAAGCCGCTTCTGGCGAACCAGAGCAGCGCACGGAAATGCCGTTTACCTTCCCGCCGGAGCTGTACCTATTTATCTACTTGCACTTCGTGCTTTTGAACTGCTAGGTTAGCAGGAGCAAGGACCGAGCAATGGGAGCTCACCCCGTCGTGGGGTTTCAAACTGCCGACCTTCTGATTGGCAAGCCCTAGGCTCTGTGGTTTAACCCACAGTGCCACCCGCATCCCACTGTATTACTGTAGCTTACCCCTAAGAAGGCACAAAACAAGCAATCCATGATGCTGCCATGCAGATTTGCCCTGACAAGATTATTGTGGGTTTTCATAGGCTGCAGGGTGTGGACCATACATCCTGTGAGGGTGGAAGATAAGTGGTTTGTCTGAAGTATCCATAGAAATCAGACCAATATTTGCAAGATGAGCACTACAGAGAATAAGAAGGCAAACTACCTTCTAGTTACCTGAACCAACTACTAGCATGCCCACTTATACATCACCAAAAAAGAGGGCAAAGGCAGACACAGATTTTCATTACACGTGTTTATGATAATTTACATCTGACTTGAAATGCAGCACATTTCACCATCATGGGGAAAACTGTGTGCCTGATCAGTTCTGCTGTCCCAGTGCTACTAACTGTTGATAGGTAACTTCAAGCTTCCAGGGTTCTTGACCATCAAACTTGATTTGGGCCAGACAGCACTTCAAAAAAGAGAAAGAAAGAAAAGGAAATGAAGTGAAAGAAGGGAAGAAAAAAGAGAGGACACATTCAAAGAGAGGACTGTCCTCTGACAGCCCTTAAATAGGGAACGGTCCTCTGAAGTATGACATGTGGCCACCCTAACCGCAACATGTTTGGTGTGTCTCTGTGTGCGCGTGGAGGGCGTAGATTTCCCATGGAGGCTGGGGAGACAACTAGCATTAGTATCTCTTCCAGTCATTGGTTCTGGCTCCAGTTACTGTTGGTCTTCCATCCTTCTGCCCTACCCATCCCAATGTTGCTTTTGTGGGACTCAGGAGGGAAGATAATGATGATGAAACAAAAATGAGCAGGCTCTGCCTCTCATTGGCTCTCATTCTGCCAACATTTGCTTTGGCTCCTGCTGACCTCTCTGCCTGTCCTGATGGGGACCAGCCTCCACTGACTGCTGGTCATTGCCCACATGATTAAAACCAAATCCAGAGTCCTATGACTATGCCAGACCTTTGTCAAGGTGTCTTCTCCATTCCTAGGCCCCAGAATGCTGTGATGAAAGCACGGAGGGCCAGATGGAGAGCAGCAAATGTTGACTCTTCCTCACCTGCCCTTGTGCTCAGGCAGAGGTCAGCTGGTTAAAGGGAGGTCCCTTCCTCTCCTCCTTGTCTGTCTCCTACACAGCTGGTTTCTCATTGAGGGTCCTTCCCTTCACACAGTGTCCCCTATGCGACCCCTTGGCAGGTTGGGGGAGTGAAGAGAAAAGGTATGTTAAGGGCTTCTCTGTTTCCAGCAGACCACCCAAAAGCACAACCAAGGAGGCTGGATAGGAGAATGATTTCTTACTTTCTTTTCCTCTTGTCCTGCCAAAAATCTCAGAAAACACCAAACCTCTTTCTCTCCACCCCCCCCACCACATCAGAAAGCTCTCCCGCCTCCCCCACTTTTTGGGGGGGGGGGCCTTATCCTGGCATGATATAGCAAAGGGCAGCATTTCTCAAAGGGGACCCACAATCACTTTTATCTGATGGCAGATTTAAAATTAAGAAAACAGGGAGGGGGAACGACACCAACAAAAGTTCTCATGATCTCATCATTTGATATGCAAATTCCGGGGAGGGGGTTGTGTTGTAGCCCCTCTTGCCGCCAAGGAGCGGAAGTCATTTGTCAGCTTCATTGCCATTTCGTCTAGCAAAAAAGAGAGAGAGACAGAGAGAGGGTGCCTATAAAATGTGGCGACACTCCCCGCCTGAGATGAAACAATTTTCTGAAAGAGACATTTCATTCAAATGCTGTCTTAATAGGTGCGGTCTAGCTGCAGCCAGATGCAGAAGAGAATTTGATTGGCTGGGGCTAGGCGCAGGGGTTTGGATGGAATGACCTCAGCCTTCTGATTTTAAAATAATGTTGCTTTGGAATTTAAGGGAATCAAGGAAGTAGGGATAAAAAGAATGAATGTTTATTGTGTGCCAGGAAAGACTCCCAACCCATCCATCTGTTCCACTTTGCTGTGTCACACAATGAATGTCCAAAAATTTTGGTGAATGTTGAATTGATGCCCACATGGGAATACTGACAAACGCAGATCTATATACTGGCCAATTTTTCTGACATGCACCAATGAATGCTGACAATGGCATTTAGGTGATATCTTTGAGTCTGTGGACATTCATAACATTTGTCCACCAGGGATTGTCAACATTCCTTTATGAGTATCAACTGTTACCAAATCTCAGACATTCAGTGAAATATAATATTGTGGGGGGGGGGGGTGTAACATCATCAGGATAAATGCCATCATTCTTACATACTAATGGAATGTGGATAAGACCATCACTGGCTATACAATGGCTCTGTTCTTGCCTCTGAACACCAGTTGCTGGGAGTGGGGACAGTGCTTTTGCACTCAGGTCCTGCTTGGGGGTTCCCCATAGGCCTCTGGTTGGCCAATGAGAACAGAACACTGGATGAGAAGGGTCAATGGCTCCAGGACCTGCTGAGCACCTCACTGCATAGATTCTCAACATAGCCAGAGGCTGCAACTCACAGAGCAGAAGCCTTTTGTGATGGACTCCCAAGTGCCTGGCTGGCATGCTAGGAAGGACAGTTGTTGAAACCTCTAGCACACAAGCTGGCATTAGTTTGGCTGCCTACATATCAACTCTTTGAAAAAGGAAATGCATCACCAAGACAGACGACAAAGGAAGACAGAGAGTTGCATAAAATTTGCACATTTCAATTTAAATGTATAACTGCAACCGTAGAAATAATTGCTAGTATTTAAACAGAAATACAATGCATCTCACTACTGGGGCAGGGGAGCTTTGTGCCTGCTCAGTCCAGGTGCAAATAATTGATGGGTAAGGGCCCCCGCTCCTGCACTTAAGTTTTCTTGATCTTTAAATGAGGCATGGACTAGACAGCCCCGTGAAACAGAGGGCACTTTCAAGCAGAGTATTGTCCTCTGTAAAGCAGAACACATGGTCACCCTGGTGGACAACCTACACTCCTCACTTTGATTTTAGGCAGTCCCCAGCCTAATTAAATGGGACATTCTGGTCACTTTTGGCTCTGACCCCAATCAGCACTGCCTGTTGAGGCACCTACGTACTGCCACTGCAGCTCCCAGTAGACTACCCAAAATAGAATGCAACCCTCAACAGGAGAAAAAAAAGGGTCCCCATGCTTGCTCTAGCACAAAAGCCAAGCCAAGTAGATCTTCTTTCTTTGAGTATCTGGGCTATCTATGTTTAATATTATACAGGTGAATCCCTCCATGCACATGTCTTCTTTGAAAAGACAGAGAAATATTATGTGCATGCAAAATCAACGGTCAGAAGCATAACAAATTAGTCATTTCTCTGGCACTCTTCAGCGCACAATTAGAAGTCTTACATAATGTGTCCTCTCTATAGTCTTCTGACTGAGGTTGAGAAATAGAGACTGCCCAGGACCACCCAGTGAGTTCCATGGATGATCTCACTTGAACTGGGTTTCCCAAGCCTGACATGATTTGAGTGTCCCATTTCAGCATACCAGCCATCATGCTGGCCTAAATAAACCAGTACCGTCATCGGGGTGTGACTACAGAGCGTCTAAGCGAGCCAGTGGAGGTGTGTGGCAATAGTAATCCCAGTGATCAGGACATAAATTCAAGGCTATTAACACTATCCCCACCCTCCTACTTATAAAGACTACACCGACATGAAATTCTTCTCATCCCACAGATCAGAAAGGACCTGCCCTTTTTATCTACCCTGCTGGAGTTAGAATCAACAGTCATCTTTACAAGTCAACATTGAAGCTGTGAGCTTGGAACCTTGCCAGAGCACATGCATCAAGGTTGAATAATGTTCTGTTGTGACTAGTATGAAGAAAGAAGAAAGGTTTCCAACCATGGAGACCAAAGAGTAGGAACAGTCAAGACAATGTTGCCTCTTAGTTCCACCTTTTTTATTTCCATTCATGTATACTGAACTCAAGGTAAGAACATAGGAAGAGCCTTCTGGACCAGAGCCTAGCATCTTGTACTCACAGGGGCCAACCTGTGGGAAGAAGAAGAAGAAGAGAAGAGTTTGGATTTGATACCCCACTTTATCACTACCCGAAGGAGTCTCAAAGCGGCTAACATTCTCCTTTCCCTTCCTCCCCCACAACAAACACTCTGTGAGGTGAGTGGGGCTGAGAGACTTCAAAGAAGTGTGACTAGCCCAAGGTCACCCAGCAGCTGCATGTGGAGGAGCGGGGAATCGAACCCGGTTCACCAGGTTATGAGTCCATTGCTCCTAACCACTACACCACACTGGCTCTTTTCAAGCAGGACCTGAGCACAAGAGCACTCTCTCTTGTGGTCTCCAGAAAAGGTATTCAGAAGCAGCTGTGGAGGCAGAGCATAGCCCTTATAGCTCGTAACCATTGACAGCCTTCTCCTCCATCAATTTGTCCAATCTTCTTTGAAAGCCATCTAGGTTGGTGGCCACCACTGCCTCCTGTGGGAGCAAGCTCTATAGTTTAACTAAGTGCCTCCACATCTCCATTTCTTTTCTTTCTTTTTTTTTTGCACCACAGCTTGGAAGCTGTGATGCAAAACAGTAGCAGCAAACATTCTGGTAGCTATTGTTGTCTTGTCAGCAGTCACTATCCACAGTCACATGCATTTGAGCTCCGTGAGAGGGCAGGATTCAGGGACAGTGGTCCAAAAGAATGATTTCTACAAACACTGACACCTACTGGCTGAATTCAAGGAAGTCAAACGCAAACAATTTTCACAAACAAAGGTGATGGGGGTATGGGAAGGAGCAAGGTTTGACTCAAGGGATCTTTTTCACAGAGCGATCCTGAAAGCTCAGACCTAACCCATATGCCTCTTATGTATTTCATGTAATTTACTGCACACATGGTAAAAATATATCTGACAAAGTATAAAACATTTTTGTTAAACAACAACCCCCCAAAAAGAGAATAAATGAAAGGAAGAAAAGAATGCAAAGAAAAGAATTGGCCCATTGTCCTGCTGTTTAAAATATGAGACACCACAGCATAGACTTTAAAATTAATAGAATGGGCTGAAAATATATTATGTGTCATCCTGTATAATATATTTGAAAGAGCATGGCAGAGGCCCTGGACTGTAATATGTTCCAGCTATATTCTAAATGCCGGAGTAATATATTTTATGCAGCATGTGGCATACCAATTATATATGCATACAGACAGAGAGAGATAGTAAGGGAGAACCACACTGTGGAAAAAACTCTCTAACACAGCCATCTGATTAAGATAAAGAAGGCTGTGAGTAAAACCACCACAATAAACATGGCAAACTTGCAGTGCTTTTGTTTTGCGTATGCAAGTCCATATAGGGAGTGGATTATGCACACCAATTCTGAAGTTAATCCATGGTGTGTATATGAGCCTCCAAAAGACCAGCTACAATTAGGAGGACCACCTTTCTACACTCAGATATCTCTACATTTTGCAATTGGAATAAAGTGTGTGAATTAATAGAAATGCATTTAGTTTCCCCCATGCACTCCAAGATAGAAATAGAAATAGAATAGAAATACTTTATTGTCACTGTACCACATGTTTACAGTGAGATTAAACGAGCCCCCCCCCAATCTCTCAGTCCTTGTTGCACTCTATGTGCTGTCGTACAACCACCGACCCCGAATGTCAGCTGCAATGTTGCTGTCTTCCATTCAGCAGCCTCACGGCCCACAGGTAGAAACTGTTCTTTAACCTGTTGGTCTGGCTTATCATGCTACTAGATCTCCTGCCCGAGGGCAGGAGATTAAAAAGGTGCTGGCCAGGGTGTGAGTCATCCCTGAGAATGTTCCTCGCTCTTCTGAGGCAATGCTCTTCTGCGATAACATCTAGCGGACTCGAGGGACAGCCCATAATGTCTTGTGCTGTCTTCACCACCCTCTGTAGGGACTTTCTGTCCATGGCTGTCAAACCAGCATACCACACCGTGATACAATATGAAAGAACACTTTCTATCATGGACCGATAGAAGGAAATCATTAGTTGTTGTCTAACATCTATAATGGGGACCCAGGTGGTGCTGTGGGTTAAACCACAGACCCTGCTGATCAGAAGGTCGGCGGTTCGAATCCCTGCGACGGGGTGAGTTCCCGTTGCTTGGTCCCAGCTCCTGCCTACCTAGCAGTTTGAAAGCACGTCAAAGTGCAAGTAGATAAATAGGAACCGCTCTGGCGGGAAGGTAAACGGCGTTTCCGTGTGCTACTCTGGTTCGCCAGAAGCGGCTTAGTCATGCTGGCCACATGACCTGGAAGCTGTACGCCAGCTCTCAGCCAATAAAGCGAGATGAGCGCCACAACCCCAGAGTCAGACACGACTGGACCTGATGGTCAGGGGTCCCTTTACCTTTAACATCTATAATCTTGTGGTGCAGAGGAAGGTAGGTGGAGTTGTAAAATTTGCATTCTAAGGGAAAGATGGGCATATGGGAACTACGAAAGCAGGGCTCTGGTGCCTGGAGTACTCAGGCAGTGAGAGAGGCAAAGTAATCATCATAGCTATGGGAAGGAAGGAAGGATAGGCAGCAGAATGCAAAAGAAAAGTGCTACTATGCAGAATGCAAAAGAGGTTCTGTGCCTTTTGTGATCAAATCGAACTACCACACATGTAGCTTTTTCTGCTCTCTGAGCTTCTAGTAGTTATCCACAGATAATTTTTGATGTAGCCATGAGGTACTGAACGCTATCCCCTCTCACAGTCCATTGGGAAGTAGGGATTTACCAGGAATCTGTGTGGGGCACCAGATTGATTCTGCACTGTGGAATCTTTCCGTACATCCCCCGCGTACAGGACTTCTGTGACACACATCCAGTGGAACCTGTGTGCACACGTTAGCAGAGTTCAGCAGGAAGCCAGACTGTGTAGGAATGTGGCATCATGAAGACCTTAAGACTGGGCCAGAGAGGTGGCATGTGGCACTCCATATGTTGCTGGTTTTGCTTGCTTGTTTTCTGTAGGGGGCCTTTCAGTCATAGCAGCCTAAAGTGGTCCAGTCTAGAAACAGAAAGAGCTTACCATGTCCAGTGCTTTTTTTTTCTTTTCTAAAAAAATGTTTAGGGGTACTCTCATTTTCACTCAAGAAAACCACCATTTTATAGTTCAAATTGGGGAAAAATAAATACAGTAAATGGACAAAAGCACAAAGATTCACAAAATGTTTAGGGGTATGCATCCCCCTGCATCCCCCCAGAAAATAAAGCACTGGCCATGTCATCTGATGCTTGTGATACTAGTAAGACGAGAAAGAGAGAGCAGAAGAGAGAAGGATGACAAACCACAGAGAAAGCAGTAAAGGAAGAACAACAAAGGTAACATGGGGTGAGTGTGACAGTGTGTCATTTCTGGTTTCTCTCAGCTTTTCATTATTTCAATTTTAAAGTCCAAAGTTCTCCACATTTCGCACTTCAATTTGTGATATTTTACAAAACAAAACAAAGTCCCCATGAAAATGTGAGAGCATTTTTGTGCAAATTTATCTCAATATACACATTTTGTGTGCAGTTTTGCCTAATACTCTCATTTTAAAAAAGCAGTTCCCCCCAAAAAACAATTTATGTATGTTACTTTCACTAATATATGCACACTTTGCCCTAGTCTGTGCATTTTGTACACGTTACTTGGTTGGAGAATTACACTGCAAAATTCAGAAAAGTGTGAATTCCGAAGGGTGGCTGTCTTTTGGTTTGTGCATTGTTCTGGAAAATGCAGATTAGGGAAATTTGCCTTTAAATGCATGCAGAATCAGATTTCTTCCCCATCCCTTGTTTGACCAAGTGCAGCAAAACATACTTTGGCTTGGGTTTGATTCATAGCTGTCAACTTTCGGATTTGAAAATAAGGGATTTTTTCCAAACTTTCGGATTTGAAAATAAGGGATGTCGCAAGGGCGGTGCAATGGCACCAAGTAGCCTCGCCACCCTGCACTCCAGAGGCTGCGCGCGAACGGGTGAGCAAAAGAGCGAGTGCATAGACGGCAGGCAGGCTGTCTGTCTGGTTGGGCGTGAGGGTCTGGCTGCACATGGCATGCAAGCTCCACCCCCAGTCGGTCTCAGACTCCTTATTGGCAGCTGAGCAACGCAGCTGAGGAGCCTCCCTGGCCGGCAGGGAGGGAGAGGAGCTGCTTCCTTTGGAATCCGGGAAATTTAAGGGATATCAACAATCTGGGATAGCAGCGGGAAACGGCATTGGAATAAGGGAGTTTCCCACAAAAAAATGGGAGGGTTGACAGTTATGGTTTGATTGGGGTTGAGAAATAAAGGTTTATGCTTCAGGCTTCTGAGAAAAGTGGGCTGCATTCTCTCAGGAGTAATTCATCGTGGGGGGAGCAGAGAGAAAAGTGGGGTGGATCAAATTTAAAGGTAAGTGGGACTATTCCCTTTTTCTGTCAGCCCTTTGCCCCTCTCTATAATACCCCTTGACCCCATTTTCCCCATGCCACCCACATAGTGTTCAGTGTAAGCTTTCAAGTTGCCACCTCTGGTGCTGAGGAAGAGTTTGAATGAAGAGAGGGGTAGCCACCACCAATGTTTTCAGGAACAGGATTCCAAATGTAAGGAAGAGCAAGGGTGGAGTGATTTAAGAGAGCTTTTGGGTGATTGAAGGATTTAGAGGAGCAAAGTCAGTTTTAGCAGCTTGTAGACTCCGGCATGAACCCACATGCTCCTTTTCGATACGGTCAAGTCACCGTGATATTTTCCATCAGTTTCACATGGCGGATATTTCTGATGCATGCACTTCCTACATGGGAGACAGCTGATATGTATACCACATCATTAGAATAGCATGAGGACTAGCAGGCTCACAGACATAGTAAATACCGGCTGTCAGCATGAGAAATTGACAAGATAAAGTCATCTTGTAAGGATTCCACTGTGTCAAAAGTAAATCAGGTCTTAGTTACAGCTATTCGGGTCAAGCCTAGGAGGGCTCCCAGGTGAGTTCAGGTTGCAGCTTTTGGCATCTATCAGTGCACGGTGTCCAACTGAATGCCAAGGTTTAGGGTGAATTCCCTGCTGCGTATCATGCTAAAGTTTGTTCAGAGCAAAGTTCAGTTCAAGTTAGAATTCAGTGCTAAGTTAATAATGTGAGCATGCACCGACCTGTGTTGCCTTATGCGACAACTTCACCATTTAGCTCACATTAGGATTCTAAATTGATGCTTTTGAATTATGGTGCTGGAGGAGACTCTTGAGAGTCCCATGGACTGCAAGAAGATCAAACCTATCCATTCTTAAAGAAATCAGCCCTGAGTGCTCACTGGAAGGACAGATCCTGAAGTTGAGGCTCCAGTACTTTGGCCACCTCATGAGAAGAGAAGACTCCCTAGAAAAGACCCTGATGTTGGGAAAGGTTGAGGGCACAAGGAGAAGGGGACGACAGAGGATGAGATGGTTGGACAGTGTTCTCGAAGCTACTAACATGAGTTTGGCCAAACTGCGAGAGGCAGTGAAGGATAGGCGTGCCTGGCGTGCTCTGGTCCATGGGGTCACGAAGAGTTGGACACGACTGAACGACTGAACAGCAAAGGATTCTAAAGGAGCACAGAGGTGGTGGTGCTCCACAAAAGCACCTCCCCTCCAAGCCATATCTCAAATATCAGAACATAGTGAGTGACAGTAGGAGGAAAGCTAAACTAGGCTAGCCATACGTCAGGAAAATTCCTGACATGTCCTGGTTTTCGGGTGTAAAAATGGCGCCTGGGGGGAATTTAGCCAAATCGGCAAAATGTCTGGGAAAACCTGGATGTATGTCAACGCGGTGGAAAAAGCAGCGAAAACAGCTCAAGAAGCTTAAAATCACTGTAGATTTCCCCCCAAAAAGCTCAACAATCCAGGTTTGTCCCCCCCAAAAACAACAACTTTAAAGGTGTCAAACATTTTACTTGAAATATGGCAACCCTAGCAAAACACTCCTCTCTCCCAAATTTTACATAGCTACAGGAAACCAATTTCAACTTGGACAGGAGAGTACAGAAGAGAGCAACAAGTATACAGGGGCATAAACTCTATTTTCATGCTGCAAGACTATCACGTCCACCCAAGCCTCCACCAGCTGTTAGAAAAACATTCGAAGTCCAAGATGCAGATTATCACAGTAACTAAATGAAACAGTCATGGCTCGTGAAATGGGACACTGCCGCACAGCTTCCCTCATAGCTCTGGTGGCACTGCTACTCACTGGGGCTGGAATGGGGGCAGGGTACTGTGACAGCAGTGGCAGAGGTGAGGAGGAACACTGGGTGGTTATTGGTGGTGGGCCCAGATGGGCTAAGGGGCTTTGGGGAGGGGGGTTGTTGAGGGATAGGGGGTATGTGGGATTGGTAAGTGGAGTGGAGCAAGCAGGGATGCAGCCCCCAGTATGGACATATTTAGGATGTGGGTACAAGCCTATCAGAGGAGAGCGCAAAATATGGTCTGAAGCTCAACATCAAAAAAACTAAGATCATGGCCACTGGTCCCATCACCTCCTGGCAAATAGAAGGGGAAGAAATGGAGGCAGTGAGAGATTTCACTTTCTTGGGTTCCATGATCACTGCAGATGGTGACAGCACTCACGAAATTAGAAGACGCCTGCTTCTTGGGAGAAAAGCAATGACAAACCTAGACAGCATCTTAAAAAGCAAAGACATCACCTTGCCAACAAAGGTCCGTATAGTTAAAGCTATGGTTTTCCCAGTAGTAATGTACGGAAGTGAGAGCTGGACCATAAAGAAGGCTGATCGCCGAAGAATTGATGCTTTTGAATTATGGTGCTGGAGGAGACTCTTGAGAGTCCCATGGACTGCAAGAAGATCAAACCTATCCATTCTTAAAGAAATCAGCCCTGAGTGCTCACTAGAAGGACAGATCCTGAAGTTGAGGCTCCAGTACTTTGGCCACCTCATGAGAAGAGAAGACTCCCTAGAAAAGACCCTGATGTTGGGAAAGATTGAGGGCACAAGGAGAAGGGGACGACAGAAGATGAGATGGTTGGACAGTGTTCTCGAAGCTACTAACATGAGTTTGGCCAAATTGCGAGAGGCAGTGAAGGATAGGCGTGCCTGGCGTGCTCTGGTCCATAGGGTCACGAAGAGTCGGACACGACTGAACGACTGAACAACAACAACACAAGCCTATCGTCTTTAGGAGATATACTTGCATTCTGCCCATCGGTGACATTATTGTTCTTTCCATCACACATGCCAACTACCATGGAGGTTGAAAACATATTTTTGTTGCTACTGAAGCCAATTTCTTAAGGTTCTGAAAGCAGATATTTCACATTTTGTATATAAAAAAATCATCTGCATTGAAATATACAAAAGACAAAAACAAAGCAAATAAATTATAGTGATGTGCAAATTACCATGATTTTTTAAAAAGCTTTTGGGGGAAAAGGAAAGTAATTCTTTCTGTAAAAACAAAGCAACAATTACAGTGTTGTTTGGGGCTTTTTAAATGACATTGACCAGGATCCACAAAACCCTAAAATTAATTTTGTGAACTCATGGGGTGCGCGCTAAACTTCCTTTTTCTCAAACAGTCAACCCCCATGCTGCATGACACATTATTTTTGGATTTGAAGAAAGAAAAGTCAAAACTCCTCTGGAGTAGGCTACCACAAATCCTTTCTGTGATTGTCAGCAGCTCTTTGGATCCCAGCCATTGTTTCAACATCTGTGGCCCTTCAGATGTTGTTGAGCTACACCTCCTACAATCTCTGAGCATTGGCCACGCTGGAAGTGGCTAAGAGTTGGAGTTAAACAATATCTGGTGGAAACACAGATCACCCATTCCTATATTCAGGCAAAGCTCAATGCATGTCAGAAAAAAAACAAATACTCCAGCTTTTGAACATTAGTTTTTGAAATGGTTTCTGTTAGTTTTATTGCAAATTGTGAAACAATGTTATTTCATGGTGGGGTATCCTGCTATGTACTCTTCTGAATAATGAATTCTAAAGGTAAGATGGTATGTAGGTGTGAAGGAGAATCAGTCCATTTCTGCAACTATGGAAAACCCACCTTGCTTTTCCAGGGACAAGGTAAGATCAGGAGTGATGTTCACTTACAGGTGAGGAGATGGAGCTGGCAAGTGGGGTGGGAGAGGAGGGAGCAATGAAGGGAATTGGACTGTCCCAACTCACAGATTCATGAAGTGTTAGAAGGACTAAAAAAACCCAACCAAATAATTTCCAGATGCATCTTTTGCCCCAGCAGCCAGATCCATGTTGCCTCCTGGGCACATCAGGTCACTTTCCCATCAGGTCTTGGGGGGGGGGAGAGAGAGAAAGGAGACAATAGCAGAGCTTCTCAAGCCTCATCCGTCTTCTTGCCGTCTGGCCTCTGGCAATGAAAGCCAGATTATGCTGGGGTGGACTCATAACGAACTAGCTGCACTTCACCTGGCTTGCAGGCACATGGCAGATCATAAAATCAAATAAAAATCAGATTTGATTGGGAAGCATGTTCTGCAGAGATGGCCCTGGCATCCAAATGCTTTCCAGCAAAGCACAGCAAGATCTGCATAAGGGGATAGTTGCAGATGATCCTACTACTTTCACCCTGGGATTCTCAGACTCTGACAACCTCTAAGAGTTGCGTACTGCAAAAATCCTAGGTACAGTTAGGAGAGGCCAGCTCAGGCAAAATGTTCCCAGCAATGGTGATGGAAGTTATTGGAGGTTTCCTTCATTGGAGGCTTTTGAGCAGAGGTTGGATGGTCACCTGTCATGGATGTTTTAGCTGAGTTTCCTGCATTGCTTGGGGTTGAACTAGATGACCCTTGGCGGTACCTTCTAACTCTACAGTTCTATGATTGTGCTGAGCACCTTGAGTTGGGAGGACTATCTTGGGCCACCCTTGGTCATCACAGTGCAGGTTTGTGGCTGCTGACTGACCACGCTGCTGACGCCAGTGAGGAGTCATTGCAAGCCATCAGCTGGGCATTTGCACTGTGCTGATGCCAGCTGACTCGTAGCCCCATGGCCATCCCATGTGACCCACAGGGAAAGGCATCTAGCTACCCTCTCCCTTGGGCACCACTCGGTGGTTTATTACTTCCCAGTATACCACCCCACTGGGGCTGCAGCTGCCAGCCATTGGATATTAAATCATAGCATCACGGAAGAGAATCTCCCCTCCCTTCTATAGTTCTCCAGAAACTAAATGATAAAAGGAGCTGTTTTGTACTGAGTCAGGCCACTGACTCATCTAGCCCTGTATTGTCTTTCTTTCCCAACTGGCGTTGGCTCTCTGCAGGCTCGGGCAGACTTCTTCCCTCCCCTCTGCCCTGCAACCTGATAAACATTTAACAGGAGATTCCAAGGACTGAAACTGATACTTTATATAAGCAAAGCACTAATTCTGCGACTGAGCTATGTGCCCTTCCTTGCAACCGCTCCACTTTTACAACACATGAGTGTTCCTGGAGTCCTTTAAAATAAAATGAGCCATGCCTAGCATAAGCAGGGCACATCCTCTCCTACAGTTTCCAGACCCTAAAACAACAGCAGCAGAGTGGCAAGCAGGCATTTCCCCAGGTGCAGAACTCCTTGTCCTTCTATGGACAGTTGTAATGTTACTCCTATAGGCCTGGGGCTAGAGGTATGGTAGCCTTAGGGGGGACTTCCATGGCTAATCATCTGCACAAGTCGCTAGTGGCATCTCATGATCAATTGCACACAGACGTTCTGTGCAGACATTATTAGCATTCTAATTTTTTACACAACTGGGAATGCAAAGCCGCTGTTGACCTCATGCCATATGATAAAGCAGGGGTAGGCAACCTAAGGCCCGTGGGCCGGATGCGACCCAATCGCCTTCTCAATCCGGCCCACGGATGGTCTGGGAATCAGCGTGTTTTTACATGAGTAGAATTTGTCCTTTTATTTAAAAGGAATCTCTGGGTTATTTGTGGGGCCTGCCTGGTGTTTTTACATGAGTAGAATGTGTGCTTTTATTTAAAATGCATCTCTGGGTTATTTGTGGGGCATAGGAATTCGTCCATCCCCCCCCCCCAAAAAAAATATAGTCCTGCCCACCACATGGTCTGAGGGATGGTGGACCGGCCCACGGCTGAAAAAGGTTGCTGACCCCTGTGATAAAGCCACTTTCTAGAGCATGAGGAATTTTAAAGGGGCCCAGCAAAGTAAGCTAAAGTGACAACAACAACAACAACAATAGCAGCAGCAGCAGCAACATACATCACTTTTCTTTGCCCAAGATTAATGTAGGCTTTGCTCTATTGTATTCTTAGCCTGATGGTTAATCTAGTCCTGTATAAGAAACACTGGAAAGAAAGCACGGAGTGTTTCTTCCTTACCAACTAGCCTCTCTCTTTGATTTCTCCTTTTATCTTCTCTGCTCATCCTCCCCGCACCCTTCATGCCCTGTTCTGGTGACATGAAAGCTACTAGTCTTCACTGAGGTCTGCTGTGGGAGGATTTAAGATGCCTCCGTCTGGGTTTGGGGGCATTACAGTTTTGGGACCGTCTCTATTCCACCTTTCACTATTGAGAGGAAAAAAATGTTGTGGTTCCCCACCACCACTTTTGACAGAAGTAGGTGAAATTTGCAGGCATATTGTATCATTTATTGTAGATAAAGCTTGACAAATTAAAAGCAAATAAATATGGGAGTTTTGTGTTGGATACCTCTATAACGTGCTGTTTGCTTTCCCCAAATAGGAATCTTCTCTAACCTTCTTTAATTTTTGCCAGAATTTGATGAAATTTGCAGGGAACGTCACCCTGCCTGAGGATCTGAAGCCTGCTAAATTTCAGAACAGCCGCAGTGGTTTTTCTGCAAGCAGCAGAGGGCGCTCTGTAGATTATAGGCATGAGAGGTGCCCCTGGGTAATAAACCTGCTGAACAACACACATAGAAGCTTGATAGATTTGTGCTAGGTACCATTCAAGTTGATTTTCCAGTAGGAAGAATCAAAAGCAATTTGCTTTCTGGGTAAAAATCATCCCTTCTCATTACAAATTAGACTTGTCATTCATGAAGGAGCTCCTTCTCTTTCCCCCTTCCCACCCTGGTGTTTTCCTTAGACTTAAGGTAAAGGTATAGGTAAAGGGACCCCTGACCATTAGGTCCAGTCATGTCCGACTCTAGGGTTACGGCGCTCATCTCGCGTTACTGGCCGAGGGAGCCGGCGTACAGCTTCCAGGTCATGTGGCCAGCATGACAAAGCCGCTTCTGGCAAACCAGAGCAGCGCACGGAAACGCCGTTTACCTTCCCGCCTGGAGTGGTACCTATTTATCTACTTGCACTTTGATGTGCTTTCGAACTGCTAGGTGGGCAGGAGCTGGGACCGAGCAACGGGAGCTCACGCCATCGTAGGGATTCGAACCGCCGACCTTCTGATCAGCAAGCCTAGGCTCTGTGGTTTAACCCACAGCACCACCCACTTAGAGACACACATTTTACCCTGGCAAAGCTGCTCCCCACTCCCAAAGAACTAGGATTGAAGAGCACTGGCAAAATAATTACTTCTGGTTGTAAACTAGACTTGTCAGTCACAATGGAGCTCTTCCTACATTCTCTCTTCACACTATGGTGTCTGTTATCCCTTCCTCTATCTCCTACCCTGGCATTATGGTACTTTTGGAGACATTAACTTTCAGCAGATACATGTCTGCATCTTTTTTTTTTTTTAATGTGGATCTCTGAGGTGCCACAGAGCACTTCAAGGATTCCTGTTTTGTTTAATGCCCATCTTCTACAGATCCCACTTTCCCTCTGACAAGCCCAGAACATTCATGTGAGGCATCGTGCTTCACATCGGGATCCAGGATTTATCCAAATCTAATGCACACCTTTTTCTAAAAAATACCCTTGTTTAAACTGGCTGGAAACCATTTTTAAGCAAATCTTGTCTTTAAGTTTCCCATGTGAAAATTGTCTGTATCAGAGTGCTCAAAAGAACCCTGACCCTGGAAGCCAGTCTCTCCTTATTTTAATCTCTGCCTGTTTTAGTTGAACATCCTCCTCTTTTATGTCTGCCGCTAAGGGCTTTTGCAGCATGCATTGCCAAACACCTCACCATTTCCCTCAGCACATAACAGAAGTGCAAGGCCTGAGCTTTGAACACTCCTTGCTCTATTTTAGTATCAAACGGTTGGGTCACTGTGGTCTTGCATAGCTAAAATTAGAAGAGATTAAAGTAATAGGAGTGGAGCCTGGGAAAGACTAAGACAAAACAGGTTTGCAGAGTAATCAATAGCAAACAAAAGAAAAATACATGTGGACTCAAATGCTCTTTGGGTTTATTCTTGTCTCACCTTGAAATGTGAAGGGGGGGCTCTTTACAGAAATGGAATCAAAGTTTGTGCCTTGGTTTCAGTATATCTATCTGCTGCTGAAGGGATGTATTTTACTATTTTTGTCTTTGTAAAGAGGACATACTGTAAATGCCAGCCATTATCTCATTTCCAATTAGACTATTTAGGCTCAACTGGTCCTCCAAGCTTCAAGTCCATACACCCTGCCAGATCTAGATGAACTGACCTTTCAACCCCATGTTGACAAAGTCAGTACAGTGGTACCTCGGGTTACAGACGCTTCAGGTTACAGACGCTTCAGGTTACAGACTCCGCTAACCCAGAAATAGTACCTCGGGTTAAGAACTTTGCTTCAGGATGAGAACAGAAATCGCGCAGCGGCGGCAGGGGGAGGCCCCATTAGCTAAAGTGGTACCTCAGGTTAAGAACAGTTTCAGGTCAAGAACGGACCTCCAGAACAAATTAAGTTCTTAACCCGATGTACCACTGTACAGTACATTGTATGTGATCAAAAAGTGACGGTGAACTCCCAAAGCAAATTCTAAAAACTGCTGGGCATCCTTTTCAGCCATTGTACTTGTCTCCTCCTGACATGCTGAACTCTGGCATTCACACCACAACATCATTTGAGCCTGGAGGAGCTGCTGTGTTGCTTGTCACCAGTGATGGAAGGGTCACTTTCCAACAGATGCTTTTAAGACTTACACAGCAGTCTGCATAAACCACTCCAAATCAATCCTGCATCTCTTGTTCTGTAATTCATCCATTCAGAAGCACTAGAGATCAATGCTGCCTGGACTCTAGAAACCCATTAGGTCTGGGCCATGCATTTCGAGTTTTGTGCAACAGAACAGAAGCAATAGGAAATGAAGCCTCAGCCTATGTCACTTCCTGTGACATAAAACTAAAGCTCACTAGAGCTCTAGTGGTGCCTTTTTATTGATGGTGCCTTTTTCTTGCCTGGGTACTCTTCACACTTTTTGCCTCTGGCCTTGCCCACAAGTGGAAGGTTGCTCAGAAAAGAATGTGACCCACAGGCAGAAAAAAAAAGTTTTTCCACCTCTGGCTTAGGGTGTGCCTAAATGTGCTTTCTCCTAAAGAAAAAAGAGTCCTAGGTTCTTGTGATAAACCTCAGATGATATTCAGCAACCTGGTGCCTCTCGTGGCTTGACTCCTACATTGATAAGAGGTGACATTTTGGAATTCCCCATCTTGCAGTCCAACTGGCAAATATCGAAGTGAGCTTATAATGGCCAGCTCCACTGATGACAGATCCAGGTGAAGCAATTGGGAGGTTTATCTCAGCCTTGGCAGCAAAATCTTATGTTCTTCACTGTACTCCCACACCCATTCCCCTACCATACAACTTGGGCATTGCTTGATTCCCAGCCTCTTGATGGGCTGGTGTCATGCTCTTAGAATGTTGAGGGAGAAATTGCTGGAGAGTGACAGACGCATTCTAGGCAATTCAAAATCAGCTGAGAGAAGCTGAGGGAGAAGGAATGAGATTCAGTTAGAGTGAGTTGAGGGAGTTAGACAGAGGAAGGCCCGAGGGTTAGCCTGAGTAGGACTTCATGATTAATGTTCATTGTTCCATTGGTTTCAATAATAATTCACAAATCCTTTGATAACTACTGTCTCTGCCTCCTCTGTAAGTGTGAAGTAAGTGTGCCAGTTCCTCTGACTGTGCTGGGGCATGACTAACACCATTGTATTATGTTACTGATGGTAATAACTTGTCAACAGCAGACTTTTTTTCACACAAAAAGAGTGTAAGGGATGCAGTTTATGTGTGTTCCCAAAGAGTAAGCTTTATTCCAGAAGATATATCATCTATCTAAAATACAATTTATTTTTCACCATGCCTTGTCCAAACTCTCGAGGATCACAGTATACTTTGGGCCAAGCCTGGTGAGACAACAGCCTCTAAAACGGCTTAGGAAACTTAAGTTTTGTGCTCTCAGCTGTTAACATCTTAGGGCGAAGGTGAAGCCGAAGCCAAGTTCTCTCATATCTTCATTCCTCAGTTTAACCTGTTCAGTGTCAGCTCAGAGGCCACTTTACTATCCATATGTATTTATTTGTGGAATAACCTGAATAATAATAATATAATAATAATTTATTATTTGTACCCCGCCCATCCGGCTGGGTTTCCCCAGCCACTTTGGGCAGCTTCCAACAAAGATTAAAATACATTAAAATGTCACACATTAAAAACTTCCCTAAACAGGGCTGCCTTCAGATGTTTTCTAAATTTCAGGTAGTTGTTTATCTCTTTGACATCTGACAGGAGGGCGTTCCACAGGGCAGGGCACCACTACCGAGAAGGCCCTCTGCCTGGTTCCTTGTAGCTTTTGTTCTTGTAGTGAGGGAACCGCCAGAAGGCCGTCGGTGCTGGACCTCAGTGTCCGGGCAGAACGATGTGGGTGGAGACGCTCCTTCAGGTATACTGGACCGAGGCCGTTTAGGGCTTTAAAGGTCAGCACCAACACTTTGAATTGTGCTCGGAAACGTACTGAATCTCACTGTTCCTTTCCAATAATGTGAAAGCTCAACCTGTGGACATGGGCAGCGGAGTGCAGAAGAAGCCCCACCTCCAATGTCCCGATGTGCACTTGTCCTTGTGACCATCAGCCCTGAACACCCTGTGTGGACCATGCTGTTTCATTGGTGGTGATGCAGGTGTGCTGATGAAACAATGCTTATCAGAAGTGCAACTGCATGGCAGATAATTCTGCAAGAAGAGGAGTTGGGGGAAAGAGGGCACATTAGTGGGGCATATCAGGAGGTTGGCATGGGCATGCCATGTCCAACTCTCAAATTTGCTTCCCCAGCATGCCCACAGAACCAGCACAGTCCTAGTCCTGTCCTGGGGCTGGTGCTCTTAACTTTCTCCCATTCAATGTGGCTTTCTCGGCACCCCTTACAATCATCACGTAAAATAATCCCACGGTATTATTCTCATATTGCAGGTGGGGGTCTGAAGCCAAGAGAACAGTGGGAATTGTAGCTGAATGAACTGTTTAGAGGAATCAGACCTCAATAGTTTGGGCAGATCACAACCTTTATCTAAACAACTCTTGCCTCTTACGAATCTTCTCTTGCAAATCAAAACTGGCTGTCATGCAGTAACCTTTTTTTAAAAAAACTGGTTTATTGGTAAAAAGTAACTAGTTTTGTTTTGTTAGCAGACCTTGTTTTCAAATGACAAAAAGCAGTGTTAAAGTATTGGCCAAATTTATTAGAACATTTATTAGGGGAAAATTCTACAATGCTTGCAGTTGGAGAGCACACAACAAGCTACAGGTCTTTCTTTCCCGGTGTTTTCTGAGCCCTTCATAAAAACCTTCTGGTGACATCACACAATGGTTCATCATTTGCACCAAAGCCCTGTCTCCAAGAGTGGACTTTGGCCAAGCTAAGATGAATCAGAGGATTGGAAAGAGTTCTCTTTTTCCTTTCTGGTTTCCAGCAGCTCTACAGACAACAGATACCTAACACTCTATGCCGCGGCTATGCCACTTAAAACTGCATCTGCATTAGAACAAACGTATTGGCCAGCTGTGTGCTGGAAGCAACCAAAGGCCAGTTGACCCATGAAGAGAGCCAGTGCCAAGCCTTCATCATAGATCCTCATCTACACCATTAGTCTTCAACTGGCAGGTTGGTATCTATCACCAGCTCGCAGCCTGATCAAAGGTCAGTTGCAACTGCAGCTGCAGCACCATAGAAATATATGGTAAAAGAAAGAAAGAAAAAGAAATGGGTTTCCAAATGCATGTTTGGATTAAAGGTGGGTCCCAGGTCTGAAAAAAATTGAAGACATCCACAAGAAACAGTTTTGAGTGCAGTCATAGTGTCACTGCCCAAACCAGAGCAATGCTATCCTGAAATGTTCTGGGCCACTGAGATTCTAGCTGAAGAGGTGCTATCAGTCTCATGACTCATCCTTGGTCTTGAAGGAATCATGACAGAGCAGATAAGGCCGCTTAGCTGCTTAGACCTCCACATCCTTTTAATCTGCTTTCAGCAAAATAAGCAATTGCCATCAAGACGTAACAGTAAGTCCCAGAAGATGTGGTGTAGCAGTCAACATGGCACCCCTCCAAATTGGTTGGACTCCAGCTCCCATCTTTTGTGACCACTGGCTGGGGCTGATGGGAGTTAGAGTTCAACAACTGCTGCCCCTGTAATATAGACTCTTTACCAACAAGGACAGCAATATTCTTATTCGATGTGATCTGATAGATGATATGATCGTACGCCAACCCCCTTTCACATACTTACAACCTTGTTAAGCCCTAAGATAATTGGCCCTAAAAAGATTAATGACCCACACGGGGGTTGGGGACCGTGGGTCAGACAATGAAGTCTTTGAGCACCCCACCCCTTGCCCCCTTTCTCCATGGGTGCAGTAGCCTTTTGGTCCATTTTTTTATTTCTTAAATTGAAAGTCTCACTTATTCTAAAGCTGAATTTGGCAGCCAGCCCAGAGCCAGATGGAACTTAACTGCTTTCTAAGAAAAATGTGAGCAAGGGAATTGCAGTTGGATGCTGTAATTTCTTCACCAGGGCATTAATTTCCTTGCACGATCTCTCCTCTCTCCCCCTACCCTCCGCATCTCCTGTTTTCCTCTCATCTGTAAATTTTTGTGTGCAAAAGCCAAGAAAGCTATCAAGCCTCTTGTGATTATTATTATTAATTATTATTATTATTGGGAATTAAAATAAAATGACAGCTGTGTTTAAGGTTGGAGAAAGAAGGCATAACTGGCAGAGGTGGAAAACAAAATATGTGCTATGTAGTCATGGCAGAAGAAGAAAGTACACAACAGTCCATCACTCTGCTTCATGCGTTTGAAGTATTGTTGCTAAAATATTTGTTCTTGAAAACAGAGGAAGGGCTAGGTTGACCCACCCACTGGTCTTGCCAACCCCAGGGAGGCTTTGTGCCCAAATTGGTCTCTGAGCAAAGGCGAGAACAGAATTACCCCTGAAGTTCTGCCTGAAGCAAGCTTTGGAACAAATGCAAAGTGAATACCTGAAGATTTCCAAGGGAAGGTGAAAGGGTTTCAGCAAGACAAGCACAAGGGGTGGTGGAGGTCTGTACTACCCTAGATTTCCATGGGAGTTTGCCCAAAGCACAATCTGAAGATAATTGCCAGAAACCAAACAGCTGGGAAATTTCGAGAAAAGTCCAAAAGGTCTAGTAAGGATTTCTATGGAATTTCTCTGAAGCTGGATTTGGACCTTTGTAAGCGAGAGGTTGCTTCCCCATGTGAAGAGACAGAAGGTGCACTCTGTGTGTGCTTGGGTGGGTGGCTGCACAGTGTCTATGTGCGTTTGTGCATGTACGTCTGTGTGCAAGAGGTTAATAATGCCTGAAACAGAAGCAGTGCCTTCATTCTAACAGCAGTGGCAGCTGGTAAAGTGGCTTGCTGGTGGGAACAGTGGCGTGTCCCTGTGTTGTAGCAGGGGTGAGGGAAATTCCTTCCATCATTGGGAGCTGGCAATGTAGGCAGGGTATATCTCTGTCAGCACCAAGCTAGTGTGTGGTGGCTGACAGGCTAGCTGTCCCTGCTGATGTCATCAGCAACCATGTACTTCTGCGGTGCTGTTGACTGAGGTGCACCTCAGTCACTATGCGTGACGTCCAGTACGTCCAATTGGCAAACTACATTGCTGGCCACTATGTAGAGTGTTTTCAAGGGACTTGCCACGTAAAGCTATCTGCTCCTCCAGTTCTTCTCTCACCTCCCTTAGAACTAAAGCACTTTGGTTCAACCTAGTACAGAGTCAGGCTGCAAGGGTTGGGGGAGTACAACAGTGTTCTCAGCATTACCAAATGCTGGTAATACGATACCTTTCAGCAGACCAGGGTATATCACGAAGACTCTACAAGCTTTCAAACTTCCACAAAGTTTGCACACAGACCTTTAAGGGGTGCTGGTCTGCTAAGAGCCATAGCATTTAACAACCTGCTTATCTAACACATTTAAAAAATTGGACAAAGGAGGGGCTGAGGAGTTTTCTTGGAATTGCCCACTCAGTTTCTTGGCTTCCTTGGTGAAACTTTCCAATAAATTTGCAAATGCACATTACATTTAATTCCTGGCTTTGGGCCTGTCATTCATCCCATAGGGAACACCATTAACATGCTTCAACTTCACATTATATATGTACACAAATAATCATATTATGTATGATGGAAAGAGCCCCAGCATCACCAGGGGCTCCTTTGTCATATGGATTACAGACTGTGGCAATGTTATAGTCTATTTTCAAGAGTTCAGAGTGAGCAAGTATGCACAGCCACAGAGCTCTGCAGTGTTGATGGAATGTGATTATTGATTTGAAATAATGGCAATCTTGAATTAGTCCCATCCATATTCCATTGGTTTTGTGGCATCTCCATGTAGCCACATCTGACTGGCTATGTAGAATTGTGATGTCATCATGCTGATCCCTGACTAGCTGAGATCACATAATGGAGGAGGAGAAGCTTTTAGAGCCCTCAAGGCTTAGAAAATGATACGGAAGGAGCAATAAGGTAAACAGGTGTTACAAACAATCACAAACAAAATACTTACATTCAAGTACTTCAGCCCCCGCTGGGTTTCAGGCCCACTCTTGAGCACCACTTTCATGAAGCAAAGTTTTGTACTGTATATGAACATTTGGTGGAATAGACCCCTGTAGTGCCATAGAGAATGCAACTCAAGAACGTTAGGAACTCACCTAACAGAGTCGTGGAGTTCCTTGAACTCTTGGAAATCAGAAAAGGCATACAAGGAAAACAATGACTAGGAGCCCATAAGGACAACTGGGTGCAGTGCAGAGCCCAGGTGGATTGCACTGTGTCTATTTATATATTAAAAGCTTGCCACAATTGTCTCAGGAATAGTTCATCTGATTCAGTAATATGACACTATCTCCCTTGTTTTGACAGTTGCCTTCAAGGAAAGCTTAGTGGTTTCGGTGCAGCATGTTTTGAAAACAGTCATAAGGATCCTGCCCGGATCCTGTAGATTGAGCCAGGAAAAAAAGCAGTGTGTAATATCATCAGTGTCAGACTCTCACTCCAAAACTTGTGTTTCAAAAGGAGCAGATGAACCTAGTGGATAAAAATCCCTGCAACTTGAAAATCAGGTGCCAGGTACCCTCAGACAAGTGCCCAGTTGGCTTCTACCTCATTCACAGATTCATGCTGATCCATGTTGTAGTGGAATGTGGCTGTTTCATTTCCCGATGCCTGTTTCCAGAAGCCCTTGCACAGCCTGTAGCCTGGGGAACACAGACCAGGCCTTTCCAGCTACCACAGCTGAAGAAGGGGGCATGAATGGCAAAGAGGGCTTCATCTGCAGCGTCCAAACTATGCAGAAATGTTGCCTGATGGGAATTATCCCAATGCATGGAAGCACCCAAAGCCTGTCAGGCTGCAGCCCACACATGGAACAAATTAAATCCTTTCATCCCGCCACTGACTTCCTGTGCAGAACAATGAGCTGGTCCTCCCCCCTTCTGCTGCTGAGCAGTGAACTACAGAGGAGAGAGAGGACAACTGAGGTGAAAAGAGAGTCTGGTTTGCACTGTTCAAACACAGGCACATGCCTGCTCTGCAGCCTGCTTTGGTGCAAATAGGTGGGGGCCAGATGCAAATGAAGACAGGGCTTCTGCACCTTTTGCCATCAAAGAAATACTTTTTGGGCTCGTTGCTTAGGGATGAGAAAAGCTGTCCCTGTTGAAATCCTCTCTTCTGCATACATACTCTAGCAGGGAAACCTGTGGCTCATCAGATGTCATTAGATTCCAACTCCCATCGGTCCCTGCTTAGTGTGACCAATGGAATACTCTCCAACATCCTGAGTACCAAAATCAATTTTTGGTCCCGAGAGCTGACTTGTGCCAGAATGTGAGACCAAAAATGAAGCGTCTTCCAGTCTGGCACTCTGGTGTGAGCCAACTGACTCGTGCCAGAGTGCCAGACCAAAAAGCAGGACATTCAAGGATCCAATCAGAAGTCAGGATTGGCTTCTGTAATTCCAGGATGTCCTGCTTAAATTGGGACTGTTGAGTGGCATGGCAATGGTCAGAGACAATGGGCATTGTAGTCCATCAACATCTGGGGGCTGCAGTTTCCCCATGGCTGTGCTAAAAGGTACAGGAGATCTGGCCTCATCTGCTTCTGGGTGTGAACCAGTGAGGTGTATCTCAGTCTCGTTCTGTTTGTGCTGCCTTGTTCGTTAATCTTGGCCTTTCCTTCCTGCCTAGATTTCACTCTCCTCTGGGAAGGGTTTGCAATTACAGGGGCAGGTGCTACTTTGCCTCTTCTGTAATGAAAAATTTTAATGGTTTCCTTCCACACCTGTCAGGAAGTCTGGAAGTGTGATATTCTCTTAGTCAGAGCCAATCAGCATTGCTGCTCCAGCGTTTTCTACACTGCCACTTCACTACACAGGCCATCTGCCGAAGACTTGCTCTTGCTCTGTATGAGCAAGAGTGGACTTTGTCAAATAGCCTGCTCTGACCACCTCAATATCTCTGCCCCCCTTCCCCCCTCTATCTCCAAATCTTGCTTTTCATTGTATGGAGGGTTTTCATGGTGCTGCATCTTGTAGATTTGATTCCCCTTAAACAAGTCACCAGATGAATTTCGAAGGAAGCCAAAGGAGTTTCAGTGCAAAATGCCTTCTGCTGCAATGCTCTACAAAAGCTTTCACCAAGCTGGTAACTTCTAGGTGCTTTGGATTACAATTCCCATCAGCCCCAGCCAATACAACAGAAAGCACTACATTGGCAACGGCTGTTGTATCCATTTACCCGAGATAAATGTTATTGAACGTTCTTTTGAACGGACATATTCAGGAATGCTCTGTCAGTGGTCCCATCTGTAATATACATTTAAAGCAGTGTCATGTCACTTTAAACAGACACGGCTCCCACCCCCACCCCCAAAAAATAAATCCTGGGAACTGTAGCCTGTTAAGGGTGCTGATAGTTGTTAAGAGATTCCTATTCCCTTCACAGAGTTCCCTGGGAGGAGAGCTTGATTGTTAGTCTACTCTGGAAACTGTAGCTCTATGAGAACCACTTTCAGTAGCAGTCGGCAAGGCAGGGCAGTGGGGCTAACCAGACCTCCTATCACTGGCATTGCTGTGGAGTTCTGGGAAGAGGAGGGCTAAGGCAGTTGGTGCAGTACATCCTTGTGCTCCTTCCAGACCTCCCCACTGCCTGACAATAGGAAGCCTGACCGCTACTGGTCATGCTACTGGTTACTCTCCAGTTCAGCAAATCAGGGCAATCTTGTGTTGAGTGTGCATTCCTCATAAATGGATGGCTGTATACGTATGAATTCAGGCATGGTATCATTTATTACAGCTTCCCATGTTCGCTGGAGACCAAGCTATCTATGTTGTTCTTTGTAACACAGACTTCTGGCATGTATTCTATGCTAGAGTTGCCCTTTCTAATGCCACCTTTTCATCTGGTCTTATGAGTGACTTTCTCTGCAGGAATACGAAGGTGATACTTTTTCCGATGACAAAGAGACAAACATTATCACCATCACTGCAAATCCAGCTGCTGTTGAAGCCACAGCAACAGGGACTAGTTGAAAAATTGGCATGTACCATTCTGCCCGGACACTGAGGTCCAGTGCCGAGGGCCTTCTGGCAGTTCCCTCACTACGAGAAGCCAAGTTACAGGGAACCAGGCAGAGGGCCTTCTCGGTAGTGGCACCCGCCCTGTGGAACGCCCTCCCACCAGATGTCAAAGAGAACAACAACTACCAGACCTTTAGAAGACATCTGAAGGCAGCCCTGTGTAGGGAGGCTTTTAATGTTTAATAGGTTATTGCATTTTAATGTTCTGTTGGAAGCCGCCCAGAGTGGCTAGGGAAACCCAGCCAGATCAGCGGGGTATGTGTGTGTGTGTGTGTGTGTGTGTATAATTATATAATTATTATTATTATGTGTCCGGGAGTGAATAATATCTGTGAAGCAGGAGTGGGGACCATGTGACCCTCCTGATGTTGTTGAACTCCAACTCCCATCAGCCCCAGCCAGCATGAGCAATAGTCAATGTGATGGGAGTTGTAGTCCAGCAGCATTTGGAGGGCCACAGGTCCCCCACCCCTCATGTAAAGTGTAAAAAAGAACCATTCATCGAGTTCTCTTCTCTTTTCTTTCTTCTCTTCTATCATCCAGTAGATGATGCACAGGGAGGGGTGGGGGATGGGGAGACGACTCACTTGAAAGGTTATTCCTTCCAATAGAGGGAAGATAATATTTCCAGTGGGAAGGAGCAGCTCAATTAGTAATTCCTTTGCTGTTTCCTCTGAAGACCGCAACCTGCAACTTCAAAGTGTCCCCTTAATAAAGGCCAGCAGGAAGTTCTGAGTTCAACCTGCATTTCAAAAATGTAATGACATGATTGGTTGGTTTCCAGGAATTAGCTCATGTTGATCCTGCCACACACATCTCCACACTGTGTTCAGATAACAGGATCAAGCCAAATAAATGAAAACCACCTTTCGTCCAATATCACTACACGCATCTTAATCATAATGGCAGAGTCTTCAACCTGCCAGTGCTTGTCATTATCTGATAACTAGGCAGGAATACAGTTCAAAAGGATGGCCCTGGGCCATGTTCTCTGTGCATTTTGCAAGCCAATTGCTAATCACTGTCGTTCATTATTCCTGTTAGTTAATTTCATCATCCCACTGTGTTAGCCTAGCAAAACTATACTGAGAGACTATTCACTTCCCATGTGGAAGAGTGAACGAGGGGGAACCCCTGTTTCTCACCAAATGGTTTGCATTTGGCCAGTGTTATTATATTAGGTAATACTGCTCAAGGGTATGAATGGAAGTTGCATCCTTGGTCTGCTTTCAGGCACTAGGCCTGTTGGCAGACCAACTCTGCGTTACAAAGATGTCTGCAAACGTGGCATGAAGGCTGGCAACACCAACCCCATCATATGGAAATCTCTTGCAGACAATTGCAGCGCCTGGGGACAGGCAGTCAGGTCGTGAATCCACAGCAGTGACCAGAGAAGGAATGACAACTGGGAGGAGCACTGAGAGAAGGAACGCCATGGGCCAAAAATGGACACCTTCATCTGCCCCACCTGCAATAAAACATGTCTCTCCCATATCAGTCTCTACCGCCACAGCAGGCTCTGTAAATTACCAATGGTTTGCAGACTCACTCTTCCACCGTCTCCTGAGACAGACAGATGCCAACAAGTTCTCACCACCATGCAGGTTACCAGTTCAAACCTGAGCTGTAAACTGGCAGCCCAGCTGCTTTCCCAAAAGCATGTAACTTAGAACTGCAGGCATGGTGAAAACCAATATGTGTTCAAGGACACAATGATTGCAAGACGAAAAACTTTCATGAAAGTTAAATGAACATTACTCTCCCATTGAAGCACAATAATGTTCAGACAGATGCTAGATTAACCCAGTCTCCCCCAACCTGGTTCCTCCCAGGTACTGCTGGACTGCAACTGCCTTCAGCCTCAGCCAGCATGGTCAATAGTCAGGGATGATAGGAGTCACAGTCCAACAACATCTAGTTGGGCGCCAAGTTGGGGGATGCTGGTTTAAACCCACTCAACCCTCCACTTCCAACTCCCCCAGGCCAATCTAAATAGGTTTTATTAATCAAGCTTTAACTTCAGTAAGTCTCCAAGGGGATAAAGTTTCATAAGTAAGTAGGGTCAATGCCAAGAATGCTTTTTCTGCCTGCCCTTGCTGTCTGAAGCTGGCACACCAGTAGTATTTTTGACAGGGCTCCCACATTTTATACTGTCAAGTCTACCTTTTCCCGTATGTTCTCCTCTCAACGTTATAGAACATGTTGGAGAAAGTGGTCTCTGCAGTGGAATGGACCATAGCCCTTGAGGCTCAAACCAGCACCTTGAATGGTATCTAGGAAAATGCTGAAGCGCTGTTGTAATGTGCTTTTCACAGCTAAGGTAGCCAGGTGAAAAAGAAGACAAAAGGGTTAATTCCTGCACCCATAATAATGGCTGTGTAGAAGACAGAATTTCTGTTGAAATCACTTGTAAGACAAGCAACACCTGCAGAAATTCCTTCTGCTGCACAACTCTCAGAGGTGCATCCTTCCCCAACCTCGTGCCCTCCAGATGTTGTTAGAGCCAAACTCTTATCAACCCCACCAGCATTGGCCTATGTTCAGCGATGATGGGGGTATGGGTAGACTGCTGTGTTGTGAACCAGTTCCACTTTGCCAAAAGGGGTGACTTGCAGTTGGCCAGATCCACAGCCACGACTTGCCACGGCCACAACTTGGATTCTGAAGCCAAGCAGCATATGAAGGTACATATCAAGCTTGAGGTTATTATAAACACGAGGAACCAAAGTGAGAGTATGAAAGGAGAAGGATAGAAGATAGAGAGGGGATTTATTTTGTTTGCTGCTAATAATCTCTGGGCTTTGGGAGGGTTAAAGGGAGTCATTTGCAAGAAGTGTGCCTTGAAATTCATCGGCTGTTAATGGGTGTCAGCTGTCTTTCTGTTTGCCTGCTCAGAGGTGAGTGTCAGGCAGGCATTTCTGCCAGTAACTCCTTGAGCTGTTACCTTATATGGTTCTCTCATACACATATACACAGGTGGCAGGAAACCCTAAGATCATCTTCCCCTGAAAGAGCTGGTGCTGAAATGCAGAGGAACAGAATAGCCTGAAAGGCCAACAAAGAATCAGAGATGGTCCAAAAGATTAGATCATGTTGTTGCTGTTCTATTTCTTCACATGGAAACACTTCAGGATGGCCTTGTTCCAGAGCAGACAGACCTCCTGTAGAAGGGAGAACCTTGCAAAGGACAGCTCCTTGCATCATAACAGGGAAAAGTTGCATGGGGTAAAAACGCTCCCTCTTTAGAAACCCTTGGTTCCCGAACGGCTTGGCTCCTGAACAAATTGGCTCCCAAACGTCGCAAAGAACCTGGAAGTAAGTGTTCCGGTTTGCAATTATTTTTTTTTGGAAGCTGAACATCTGTTTTGGCTGTCGGCATTGTTTCCGGGGCCAATCAGCCAATCAGAAGCCGTGCCTTGGTTTGCGAACATTTTGAAAGTCGAACGGACTTCCAGAATGGATTGAGTTCGGGAAGCAAGGTTTCACTGTAGTTGATTCACATTCTCCATTATAGCAGCAGAACAGACAATAATTCACACAGAACACTTCTATTCTGCTATTGCTAATATAATGGAGCAATAGTTTCAGGAAAATTTGGGAGTTGCAGTGCCCACAAAGAAGAGGAATTCTGCCCACAGTGTGCTATGACATTCTCATGATTTGCATCACATGTAGTCAACATGGTGCCCTCCAGATCTTTTTGAATTGCAATTGCTACCCCCTGTTGTGCATACTGCTGACCAGATGCAAAAGAGCCTGAGGCTCCTCCTCCTTTCATAGTTTCACATGGAAGTGGCATGGGCTGCAATTCCTTCTTCTGTTCAAAGGTGAAGGAGCCCTGCCCTCTTTTTCACCCTAGCCCTGACATCAGAAATTAAACCCTCCTAAAATAAAGCAACACCTGGCAATCCCAAAAGCAGAGTGCTGAACCTGGCTGCTAGGAGCAGGAGTGAGATTGTGAAGCGCCACACTCCAAGTGCTACAGTACGAGGGATAATAAAACATATGTCAAGGTTGTGTGTGGTTTGGTTTCTTTTTAAAAAAAATCTTGAGGATTGGTGTGGCTGTTGAGAGGGAGAATAAAACAACCCTATCTATAAATACTTCCAAGCAGGCCACATTGAGGCAGCTGTTTGCTTTGCTTATGAGCTGGGACCTGTCTGTATTCTTAGGTGATTATTTCGTACAAGCAAAGGCTTTGGATGTTGTTCTTTTTGGAGGTGCCTCCCTGATTCCCCTGCTCAGCTCCCAGCTGTGTTGATGGTCTGGGGCCACTTGCTAGAGTGCACTTGTTAGCACCTGTGGAATATGTGTGTGTGTGAGTGTGTGAGTTTTAACCGACCCCCATGCACGCCCTCAAATCCACACACAGTCAGTTTAGCATTCAGAATGCACAGAATAACAGGGATATGAAAAGGGACTACATTCTTTGTGATTTTTAGCAGGGCTGTGTCAATCAAACTCCTACCTAGGATTCATTTCGATTCTCGAGTATCAATTAGAGGGACCACACACAACCACTTCTCACAGCTTGCGCACCGCCAAGTCCTGACATGTTGCGCACTCTTCAGCTTCTTAATTGTGATCGTCTAATGAAGAAAGCTTCTGTGCTTCATATAAGTACATTGGATTTTAAACGGACACAGAAGAATAGGGTCTGCCCTGGACACTCTGGTGACGGGGACAGAAAATCCAAATTAGGGACGGGGAAGAAATTTGATTCAGTTCACAATTGAAGGCAAACCTACCCAATTCACACTATGTGAAGCACAGTACAGTCATCTTTTGCAATTTGCACTTCTCTGAATTTTTGCTGTGCAGTTGTCCAGCAAAGCAGTGTGCATGGAAATGCATACACTAGGGTAAAGTAGGCATAAAAATGCACATCTTAGTTAAAATGGCATGCAGGACTGCATCATATTAGGACAAAATGTTTTGCAAATATGCATATTAGGGGAAATTGCATACTAAAACTGTGCATATTGGGGAAAATGCACACTAAAACACTGAAGATTTTTCATGAGGACTTTTTAAAAAAATCACAAACTGATGTGGATGCATGGAGAATAGGATTTAAGATTGGAAAAATGAGAACCCAAGAAACCATAATTGACAGATTTGCCCATCCTAATCCAAATATCGCCCACCCTTCAGTCACAATGTAACAATACATTAGATAATTGACAATTTTATGGTGTCTGAAATCTGCTGCCAGAGGCAGCTTACTCTGACCAGTGGCAGTACAGTCACCCTTGTGGAAGAATGGAATCTGGATGATGCAAGTAATACAAATGCAAGTAGGAACATCTGGTGAATTTCCTTGGAGTATTTAAGCTCTTTTTCAACCATATTTTGAAAGAAATCTGAAATGTAAATGCATTAGCTGATAGTATGGGAGCATTCTGCTGAATGGAAAAAAAATTAGTGGTGCAATTGACTTCCGACAAGCACACAGAGTGCGAACAAGACTGAGTGTATGGGGGGGGGGGGTTATTTAATTTCACTGCACATAGGTGGTGTAGTGACAATAAAGATTTATTTATTTATTATTTTCTACTATATTTGAGGATATGCAAAACTGAATAGACGATAGGTGTTTTCAAAGGGTAACATTCCACTGCTACAATGTGTCTTCAGAGAGCAAATGTACCAAATATTCTGAGTAGCCATAAAGAGTTTTGAACACCAGAGGTCTTTGAGGCCAAAACTTTTAATCTTATGGTCTGGATATGTTGTAGAATTTTGGAATTTGATTGTTTCTAGTTTCTAACACTAAACTTCACAGCCATATCTGCTCTGAGAGTTATGGTCAGTGTTTCCGCCTCTGCAAAATGTTTTTGAAAGATTGCTGTGTTTTGTTTGCACATTCCCCTGCCGTGTGTGATTTTATTTACTTATGTGCAGCTTGTTTCTTTTAACCATCTATTTATTTATCAATTTACTTTTCTACAATGCAAGTACTTCACTGCTGTACGTTTCTCCTCTCCCGTTCTCTTGCATGCTGAAGTCTGACCTGTATGAGTTAATAGCCCTCTTCACACACTCTTCCCTTGAAGGGGCAAGAAAGAATCTGTTGGGTCATGATGTCGCATCCAACGCTAGACATCCTCAGAGTAGACCCATTGAAATTAAGGGACATGAGCAACACAGGTAGATATTAGTTCAACCTAAGGCTTCCCCTGGCCCATCACATCTGGAGGGATAGCTTCTGAAACTGGGAGTCTTTTCTCTCTGTGGAAGGTCAGGGAACAATGAGACATGCGTGGTTTGATACCGGTACATGGTGAAATAAATCAGTTTCTGGCCCATGTCATTTTCACAAGTGCTCTTCTTCTTCTTCTTCTTCTTCTTCTTCTTCTTCTTCTCCTTCTCCTTCTCCTTCTCCTTCTCCTTCAGCTTCTTCCTTTCTTTTCAAACCATCAGAATATGCGATGGTGGCCACCAGCCTTCCTCCTGATTTCCTTCTTTGAATGTATGTTTTCTGACAAGGAAAGACTGGAGCCTGGTATTGTGTAGCATGGTACTCAGTCCATAGGCATTACCGTCTTGTGTGCCACACTTTGGTTATGGAGCTTGGTATGAGAAGGGATTTTGGATTTGGTGGTGGTATATATTCTATAGTGGTGGCTATGGAGAACACAGGTAGACTTAGCTCCTCAATCAGAACTATGTTCCTCTTGGCAATGCACATCTGACACTTTTTAGAACGAAGGAGGGACAGATGCATGGTTCCATTGGTGAGCTTTCGGCAAAAAATGTAAAAAGGTAAAGGTAAAGTCATGCAAAAAGTTAAACTAGCATGTGTTGCTTTGTCTGAACAAATACTTGAAGTTGTTGTTGTTGTTGTTTTTAAAAAACCTAGTGTGTCAAAAGAGTTTATCATTCTAATCCAAGGTAAAATGAAAATGAACACTTAAGTGTTTGAGAACTGCTTTCCCTTGATCACGGTCTTTAGAAATTCATACCCCCAAAAATCACTGAAGAATGGGTGAAGATGTGGGTGTGTTTGGAATGAAAGAGATAGTGATCAATGTGAGACACTGTCCTGTGCACAAGCTTTGAGAGAGCTCCACCAGACACATTAATCAGACTCATTTATGGCCATTCTATTCACACATAGCAAACACAAGCATCTGATTGTTGGCTGTTTACAGCTCCTTCCTCGCATGCATTTTAAGGACATGACCAGCAAAAGCAGCACAGAAATTGGCCTTCAGTATAAAGCCAGCATTCTGCTTAATCAGAGGAAAGAGGTAAAGGCAGTGTCATTACTTTTACGATGTCTTTTCTGTTCTATCCAAGAAGGTCACAGCTGCTTATAATATAGCCTTATCTCACTTCAGCCCCACAACATCTTTAATAGAGATTAGGCTGAGAGATAGTCCCTTACCAAGGCCACCCATTGAGCATCATTGCTGAGCAGGGATCTGAAATTGAAACAGAGATATACTGGTATGCTGCACTGTCCTGGTTTCATTTGCCTCCTACGGTACAAAATGCAGTACTCAAAGCAACTGCCACAATGCATCAGCCTGGTTTCCATGTCACAAAAAGCCACACTTAATCTTAAACCATGGTTTTAATTGTGAATGTGCCTCTCCCTGCAAAACAGTATCCATGCAACTCAAACAAGTCAGACCATGGTTTGTTTTAAACTATGAGTGGTAAGTCAGAAATAAACTAAGGTCGGCATTCATAGAATCATAGATTAGAGTTGGGAGGGACCCTGACGATCATCTAATCAAACCCCCTATGCAGCTGACCCTTATAGGGATCGAACCTGTAACCTTGGTGTTATCCAACTGAGCTATCATGCTTCTTTAATCTAATTAATCAATTAAGGATTAGTGCTAGTGAAAGGGGATTTCCCACCATGTGTCCCCAGTGCCATCCCCATATCTGCTCCAGAGGGTTGGGAAAAAACCCAGAACAGATTTATGGGGCATATGAGAAGAGAGGACGGGAGTATTATGCAGTGCAAGCAGGGCCGGATTTAGGTTTGATGAGGCCCTAAGCTACTGAAGGTAATGGGGTCCTTTATATGTCCAGCTGTCCTTTGTCAACAACAAATTGTCACTGTTTTTGTGTTGAATATATGCTATATGGTAATTTATGGACCTAATAGGTATCTGAAGCCATTTGCACATAACAAATAGGAGCCTACACAACACAAAACACTGTTTCTGTATGTAGGTTTTATTTTCTTTGTTTTTTATCTTATATTTTGGGAATGTACATCCAGTTTTTTTCCTTTAGTTTTTTGTTGGGGGGGCCCAAGAGAGTGGGGCCCTAAACTTATACATAAGCTTAGGGCCCCACTCTCTTATGTTTAGCTTATACATAAATCCAGCACTGAAAATCCTTGCGCTGACAGAACATTCACCTTAGCAGTATGTTGAATGCAACCCCAAGTTCTAAGTTTAGTTCCTCAACAGTCCACAGAGCTGAGAGGGGCTAGTGGAAGACTGGTCCAGGTCACAGACCCCAAATAAACAGCCCCATATGACACTGCAGCCTTATTCTTCCTGGGAGAGTTCCTAACCTCCCATTAGGCCTGCCATCTGGAGAAGGTCAGGTATCCAGGAGAAGCAGCTCCTGGTGCTAGCTGCAGGCAATAGATTTTGGATGAATTGTTTCCATTGGGGTGAAGTGGAAGGGGAGGCATTCAAAGGTGCTCTGCTTTGTGCATCCTCCTTGTCTTGTTTCTGAAGACAAATGCTCTGACCTTGGGGAGGGGGTGGGATGACGGGAACACTGAAACCTTCTTTCAGAGCTTAGTAATAGAAAATGAATCCTTTAAAGAGTCTCAGCGTGGACCCTGTCTGAGCAAATAATTAATCTTTTGCAGAAGTTCTTGCTTTTGACAGATCCATGCTGCTCCATCCAGATTGGAGTGGAGAGCAGCGTTGCTGGATTTATGAGGAGTCGTCAGGCCAGAGACCCAAGGGGCATGTTGCACATACTTGTGCATTGTTTAATGTGCTTCTCGCATCCCTCTCTAAACCAGACTTTATTAAAATGGGAAAGACACACTTGAGAGCCCTCTCTTCTCGTTTTGTTTTTCCCCTAGCAGAGTTAACACTGTTTACATGTGGTCTTGACAAGGCGTTCCCCATGGAGCAAGGAAAGAAAGAGCCGCAAAGTGCTTGTAGAGACAATCCTAAGGCCTCGAAATTCTTGCATTGTGTTAACAGCCAGTCATGGCTTCATCTCGAAAGAAAAGAGACAGAGTCTCAATTTGACCTGTATAAATAATCTCACAACGGAAACGCGGGTGAAGGGATTTCCCCCCCCCTCACTAGCAAAAGACACAGGGGTTTGAAATGGTGCTTTGTACACTGAGCTGGGAAGGGAAGGAGGGATTTTAAGAGCGAGGGAGAGAGAAATCCAAAAGGCTACCATTATTTCCAAGCATTGCCTTGTTTGAATAATAGAATCAATAGGATCCACGAAGGCCATCAAACAAATCACTTGCCATAAATCACAGGCATCTGCACGACAGCCTCCAAATAGGGGTCGGTTGTGTTTAACTGACTTCTACTCAGAGGAGACCCATTCAAATTATGGCACCTACATTAGTTCTAGGAATGGGGGATGAATTCTATTCAGTTTGTATTCCAGAAAGAACTTACCTAAATCAGACTTTTTGAAACAATATGCAAGATGAAACACAGTCATTCTTTGAAATCTGCATGTCTCAGAGTTTGGGTTGGGGAAAGAGTGGGCGGGGTATAAATATATTATTATTATTATTATTATTATTATTATTATTATTATTATTATTATTTTATTATTTTGCTATGCAGTTCTGCGGCCAGGACATTTGTGCAAAATTGCATATGGTAGAGTAACATGTGTACATAAGTGCATGCATTACTGAAAATTGCATTAAAATGCATTACTTTTGAGGAAATTGCTAATATCATGAGTCCCATGGAGATGTATTTGAGAAGGTGGTCATGTGGCGGGGACAAATGGGAGGAGCTCAGAGGGTTGTGGTTCTCTGACCCAGGGGAAGGCCCTAGCAAGCTGGGGGATGAGTTTAGCGCCCCAGGAGGAGTCCAACCTGCTATACTGTGTGGATGCTTTCAGAATCTCAGTGTATTCATTTTGATTTATGTTCAGTCCTTGTTGTCGTTTAGTCATGTCCGACTCTTCATGACCCCATGGACCAGAGCACGCCAGGCACTCCTGTCTTCCACTGCCTCCTGCGGTTTGGTCAGACTCATGTTGGTAGCTTCGAGAACACTGTCCAACCATCTTGTCCTCTGTCGTCCCCTTCTCCTTGTGCCCTCAATCTTTCCCAGCATCAGGGTCTTTTCCAGGGAGTCTTCTCTTCTCATGAGGTGGCCAAAGTACTGGAGCCTAATGGTCTTCAAAAGCAGCCCCACATACAATGCATTACAGCAATCTAGCCAGAAGGTTGTAAGGGAAGGCTCACTGTGGCCAGTCTACCTCTGATCAGAAAGGTTTAGAGCTGATTCATGGGCCTCTGTCAGTGAAAGGCACTTCAGTCCCCTGTGAGAGAGATGGCTTGAAGACCACATTCCTGGGAATAAAAACCACCCACCACCCATCCCTCCACCTTGTCATGATTTAGGGTCAGCTTATTGGTTTTCATTCAGTGCATGATTGAATCCAGACACCAGTTTAGTACTTCCAGGGCCACACCTGACCTGAGTTGAAAAGGGATATAGAGCTGAGTGTCATCAGCATATTGATGGCATATTGAACATTGTCCTGCACTTTTACCTTGCAGAGAGGTAAAGAATTGGCAAACAGCTTGTTGCATAACTTTCCTATGGGCTGCCCAGATCGAAGAGCATGATTGTCCTACCTTCTCTGGTCTTGCCAACGCAGTCTGACTACCAGGCTGCTGCATGTAAGGAAGCTCTACGCCCTGGTTTATTTGAAAAGGCCCACAGGAGAGATGTAGATAAGGACAAGAGGCACTTGCTCTGACTTGCCATTTGCCGTGTTTACATTGCATTACCTTGAGAAAACGCTGAAGATTCAAAGCTGATTGCAGGAGCGAAAACACAAGTAAGAATAAGGATTGCATTCAGCCACAAACATTCAGCCTAGAATGTACACACTGAGTACATGACTAACAGCTAGTTGTGGGCTTCATACTTGCTACAGAAATTTGGAACGTGAAGGTTGCCATTGGTTGAATATCTCAGGGTCTGCAAGCATCATTGCTAATCTATATCTATCAATCACTAAATTGTTGGGATTTTTGCTTTTTGGGTAGTTTGCTCAAACCCCCCAAATACTCTAGTTTAACTTGTTGAAGCATTGGAGGGGAGATAGCCATGGTCTGTGCAAGAAGAGGATTTTTTTTATTGCTGCTGCAGTTCAAACAACTACTACTACTACTCACAGAACCTAAAAATATGTAACTTTGTCAATAAGGGAATGTGAGACTCAGGTATGTTAATATTGCATAGTTTTCATGGGTATTATATGCTGAGCTTTAATCTGGGATCAGGAAATATAGTTGTTTTTTTTACACCAGAGTGTCTTTCCTGATTCCTCTGAGATGATTAGACATGTAGATCTGGGGATGAAATATCAGAAAATGAGGACTGGAATGTTAAGATAAACCAATCTTGGGAAACTGAGGTTCAATAATAGGGCTTCCTAATACTCATTGTTATATTTGGAGGCAATTATTCCTTTCAGCCAGCCTTTACCAACTTGATGTCCTCTAGATGTTGTTGGACTACCACTACCAGTCCATAGACCATGCTGGCTGGGGATGCTGGAAGCTGGAGGAGAAAACACCTGGAGGGTTCCAGTTTGAATAAAGCTGCTCTAGACTTTACTGACTGATACAATTGCCCAAGGTCATCCCAAACACCACTATGAATCAGCCTGCATGCATTTTAATCAATTTATCTCTACTCCTTGATTAATTAGCTGGTTTTGATGAGATGTTTGTAAAGCACCTTGAGACATATGTAAAAGGGAATTAATGAAGGATAATGATAGGGACGTGGGTGGCACTGTGGGTTAAACCACAGAGCCTAGGGATTGCCGACCAGAAGGTCGGCGGTTCGAATCCCCGCAATGGGGTGAGCTCCTGTTGCTCAGTCCCTGCTCCTGCCAGCCTAGCAGTTCGAAAGCACGTCAAAGTGCAAGTAGATAAATAGGTACCGCTCTGATGGGAAGGTAAACGGCATTTCCGTGCACTGGTCTGGTTCGCCAGAAGCAGCTTAGTCATGATCTGGAAGCTGTATGCTGGCTCCCTCGGCCAATAAAGCGAGATGAGCAACACAACTCCAGAGTCGTCCGTGACTGGACCTAATGGTCAGGGGTCCCTTTACCTTAACCTTAATGATAGATAAATAAGTATGACTCTAGTCCTTTCTGGTGTGATTCACCTTATTTCCTCCGGTTTTCACTCTGGCATATTGTAATGTGGAAATAGGTTTGCTCTATGTATACCAGAGCTATACTAGTGTTCCCCACAACATTGTTCCCACTTCACATATGCACACATATTTTTACGACCCCCTGTACCCTACACACATCTGAGAAACTTGGCCTCATCAGGGTATTCATTTAGGTTGCCCACAATGCTATTGGGAACATGTTGCAAACAATATTGTGTGCTGCTGTCTAATATGTACACCTGGCCTAAAAGTACCCTGGCACCAGCATAGAAGGCTGGGTTTTGTTCCACATTAGGTACATCCTTCCTGAGATATTGAGTACAGTGACTCATACCTTTCTGATTTTACTCCATGATAGCACTCTGATCCTATGCATGTTTCTTTTTTTTTTTTTTTTTTTTTCAAATAATCTTTATTGGTTTTACAATTTTTTTTTGGCCTCTTAACATACATTAAAGTCAGGTAACATTCCTGACCATACATATCGCCCTTTACATTGCCCGTGCCTGGCCCCCGATTCGGGCCCGGTCACTTCCAATCTAAACAATATCAAATGACTTCCTCACACCCCCCCCCATTGATTTCATCTATTTGCATATATCAATCTTAACAGGTTCCAAATTCAATAACAAATATAACATCTTCAATTTTGAATCATATTTAAATCATATTTCAATTTTAAATCATTTTTCCTAATCAATTTTAAATCATATTTCCTAATCAATTTTAAATCATAATTCCCTCTTCTCACATTTATGGCACACTTATATTCTATTTCAAATACATCCCTCTTCCCTCCCCTAGCCCCGAGGTATGTAGCTTTGATAATAACTTCACTTATCTTTCATAATACACATAAAACCTCGAATTCTTGTCTTTCATCATGCATAACCTATTATTTCACAATATCCTTAACCAATCCTTAACAAGTCCATAAGTCAGAAACCTAAAAGTCAAAAATTATTACTTCTGTTATAATACATCATCCTATTCCTGTTGGGTCTGGGGTCCAGGCCCAAAGTCCTTCTTGCAGAGTAGGCTCCAAAAAGGAAATCCTCCAGTTCTCTGGCCAGTCTTTCCATTGCAAGTTCAAGTCGTTTCTGCTTCTTTTCCTCTTCTTGTCCTTAATTTTGGGTCTACTGCTTTTTCGTATGTTCCGTTTCTTGCTTTTTGAAATAGCAGCACCCTTTATCTTACATTTGGAATGTCTCTGTATGCAGCTGGTTATAACAGAAACAGTCTTTTGCATTTCAACCTTGGCAAAAACTCTTTCCTCCGAAGTTGTTTGTACATCCAGACCAGTCAGAGCGTTGTTGAGACTTTGCCTTATCTCATTTGCAGTGTTTCTCATAACAACTCTCAGGTCTCTCATTTCTGCTGCGTATTCTACTCTAAGTTCCTCCAACTTTTTCAACACAGTCCGCAAGTCTATTTCCTGTTCCATCGCCATTTTTAAGATACAGTCCGATAAAATAAAATTATATTCCTTTTAAATCTTCTCCTTATCCATAATCAAACTCCAGACTCCAATAAATTCCACAATTAGGTTATTCTTATTGCTACCCCCAAGACCAGGGGAGGCGCAAGGGTTAAAATCTTCAATCACCAGGCTCCATTCAACTTTTCAATGCCTCTGTAACAGCTTCCTGTTACATTGTTCCAATGGTAGGGGATGGACCTCCGTGTTTTCATCCCAAACCAAATCCGAATTAAGTCCAAATTAAATTAAATCAGGTCCTAATTGATCCAAATAACTCACGGTTTCTTAAATCTTTTGATTCTTTTGCCAGAGGAAGTTCAGCGCTCTGGAACAGCCCGCTCTGCCGCTTCGCTGAAGTGGCCGCTCTCCGGAGCCGCAGTGCCCCGACTCTCAACCCGCTCTGCCTTCTCCGGCCCCTGACGGGGTCTTTGAAGGAGGGGGGAGGTCGCAGAGGGCACCCGCCGGTTCCCCAAGCCTTCTGGCTGCCCCGCCAGAAGTTTTAACGGGGGTCCGTTGCACGGAACGGAACCCCCAAGCCGATCTTCAGCCGCTCCCCCCGCAGCGCGAAGGGAACGCAGCCGGCTGCTCAGGCGCCAAACCCGGAAGCCCGATCCTATGCATGTTTCTGTGGAAGCAAGTCATTGAATTTTAATGGGGATTGCTCCAAAAAGTGTGTGTATACAAATAAAGGCAGACAATTATTTGCAGCAGGAGAAAGAAAAGAGTTGTGGTTAATGGGAAGGGATATGGGAAGATCAACTTACAGGGAAAGAGTGGAGGTGTGGCTTACACAGTCCTCATAATGCTACAGCACATTTGTCAGAATATTCCATTTCCCATTCTATCACAAAGCCAAAACATACTTTGTCCACTTTTGCAGATGCATTCAAGCAAACAGGCATGAAATGAAAAGTCCCATATGGTTCTTGGAAGACGTGCGATGAAAAACAGCTTTATTTCTTGAATCAGGTAATTATGATCAAAACAGCCATAATCATTGATCAAAATTAAGATCAAATTCAACAGGTTCTCTCAACAAGCCTTACAGAACCACAGGGCACTCAGCCAGCATCAGTTCCACAAAACATTTGCACAAGGATGAGATTTATTGCAGCTATAACTATCGCGGCAAGACTCGCCTCTGCCTGTAGGTCTCAGTACTTGACCTATTTTCTATCAGTAAACATTAGCTCATATGCTGCTTATCAGTACATAGCTAGGTATTGACCTGACACAGTAAATATACTTATGACACATGACACAATGTATGGCTAATACGTATTACACAGGGTGAAAGCTGACAGAATATTTTCTCCCTCTCATAATACTAGAATCTGAGATCATGACTGAAGCTGAAAGGTGGAATACTTGGGACAGACAAAAGGTATTATTACACACAGCTCAAAGATAAACTAGGGGCAGTCTCCCATGAACTTATTTTGTCAATGCAAGAAACTAGACAAGCCTTTGGCCTGATCAGTGTAACTCTTCTAGCTAGCTCCTGAGAAGAAATGTGGGTTCATTGTCAGCTCGTTGATACAGTTAAAACTACCTGATGTTTCTTAAATTTACTGAACTTTGGACAGCACACGGAGGTTCAGGAGTGTCTCTAAATCCTCTTGCACTCTTGACCTGTTACTGGTTAAATATTTGAATATTGTACTTTGTAGCAGCACAATAAGGACACCCTGTCCTTCGCTGAACTTGTTCTTGGTGGCAGTCTCCAGAAAGCAAATATTTAGGCATGAAGTGCTGATGTTTAAGATCAATTAAATAAGAAGCAATGATTTAAGGACTGGGCATAACCAGACAATTTCATGACCAGCAGTGAAGGATGTGATCACCTGAATTGACCTTGGCTAGTGACTGGATATCCAAATTTAAACACCTGAGCCCCAAATGCTAGAATGAAACACAAACACGCAGTATGATGGAGGAGAACTAGAGCCAGGGGTCAGCAAACGTTTTCAGCAAGGGGCTGGTCTACTGTCCCTCAGACCTTGTGGGGGGCCGGACTATATTTTGAAGGAAAAAAATGAACGAATTCCTATGCCCCACAAATAACCCAGAGATGCATTTTAAATAAAAGGACACATTCTACTCATGTAAATGCATGCTGATTCCCGGACTGTCCACGGGGTGGATTTAGAAGGCGATTGGGCCGGATCTGGTCCCTGGGCCTTAGTTTGCCTACCCATGAACTAGACCATAGTTGTCATGGACTGACTGGGAGTGATGGGAGGCACCATCTGGGGAACCCCCAGGGGAAGAAGGTTCAGAGCCAGGGGATTGGTGGTGGGACAACAATGAGTGGCCAAAGAAGGGTGAAGGATGAGACTGGGAGGGGGAGGTATCAGAAGCAGAAGAAGTAACAGGGTTTGGTGAGCAGGAAGAGGCTGTGACAGAGGGCAGTTCAGACTCTGAGACAGAAGCGCAGGCTGGAGGGGAGTGGGGGCCAAGAGACAAAGTTGCAGGCTGCGGAGGAAGCCAGGGAGTTTCCCTCTGCTCTCCTAGAACAGGCAGAGAAATGAACAGGGCAGAATAGGAAGAGGGTTGTGTGCAGTTTGTGACTGCTTGGGAAAGACTCTGGAGAGGATGAGCCTTAGGAAGTGATGGGAAGGTGGGGACCTTCAGTCTCCAGCTGCCTTGTTGTAGCAAGACCTACTGGGAAGAACTGCTGGGATCCCTATGCCTGGACTGTTTTGGTTTCTTGAATAAAGAGTTAATTTCACTGACACAGTTTTTCTTTGATTGCTGACCTGTGTTTGACTCCAGCTCCTGACAATAATCCAGGGTGAAAGCAGGCCTGTGGCCAGGGTGGGGTAAATGATTGTCCCTGCCCCCCAGCTATACTCTGACATTGAGAAGGGCTCAGGATGAAACCAGTTTTCGTTGTCCATTTGGCTCCAATGACTAGAATTCTCACGAAGTCATGTTTAGTCTATACACAGAGCAGAATGAGGTGGTAGAATCTTCTGGTGATAGACTGTCCTGTACAGTCTGTCCTGTCTGTCCTGTCCTGTCCTCTTATGTGGTGTGGGAAATGCTATTTGAGCAAAACTCCCTGCAAGAAATGATGAAATCAGAGAGTGAGCTCTAACACACTCTGTTTCTAGCTCTGTCATGTTTTCTATTTACAAGGCATTGTTTGTTTGTTTGTTTGTTTGTTTGTTTGAACACAGAGGGGAGGGCCCATTATAAATATATGTAGTTCTCTACCAGAAGCCTGAGGTGGTACAATTCTTTCTACCACATCAGAACGCAACCATTTTGCTGCATGTGCAGAGCAGTCCTTATGTCCATTCAAAACATCACACAGATTTCTGGTCAGTACCACTCTGTGCATTTAGCTACCTAGCACACCAGGTTTTAAAATAACCCTTTCACAGATATACTAGTTTATCACTTTCAGAGAAGTATAAAACACACACACAAACATTTTAAAAGGAGAGAGAAAAATAATCCTCTCTCTGTAGTCTGAAGTAGTACCATACAAAATTCTAACCCTCCAGTCCCAAACGTGTCATTTTGCTCAGTGTGTAAGGAGGCTCACACTCTTTGGATAATTTGCCACTCTGTCTCAGGGTTGTTCACCTTCATACCCATTTCCCCATATTACTATAATTATGCCTAGCATTTGGGGATAAGCCGATAGTGAAAACGCAAGGTGGTACTTATAACTCATAAATATCTCATCTCTCCATCTTGGTAAAGGTTCGCGGAGCTCATTTCTCGGAAATGCGCATGTATACCTTGGAAATACGTAGAGATTTGACATTTTTATAGCGCACCAAAATATATTTGGAAGCCTAAGGGTTGTGGCCGCCCTATGTCAAAAGGCGTTTCATAACAAAACACCATCGTGGCCCATTTATAGAAATAACATACTGTGCTTTAGTAACTGTGGGTAAAGCTAAACATGTTGCCTGCCTATTTCAAACAACGCAAACAGCACAGCCATTCCCCCAAAAGGGCTGTTTTCATAAGAGAAATACAAATTAGAAACAAAAGTCTCATTGGATGAAGAGGCCAAGGGAAATGGTCAACTACAAGGCTGACCGCTAGCTACCACACTAGAGTCACATGGAGCCAGCCGGGACAAGGAACCACCTACAGGGGATGATTTATTGCTGTGTAATTTTCAGCACTGAGGTAAATGGGGTGGGGTTTATTTGAGGAAGAAACTCTGAATCCTGTAAGAATGGCTATAATGAAACGGAACCATCTAATAAAAAAGAGAGGGGGTATATGGCTATAAATAAGATGAAGCCAATGCCAAAGTCACCATTGGAACATTCATTTTGATAACTGATGGCTCCCCCCAAACTGTGGATTGATCCAATGGAATATAGAAGGCAGGGCCACATCAACTATTCTCCAGCTTCAGTGTCCAGGTTGAAAAATGGTTACTTCAATGGAGTAGAAATATGCGCTACAACATTTAATTGATTACTCACTTAGCTTGTGTAAAACAACAACAACCCCAAAGCCTGTTCATCAACTTAAAAAGGTGTCTTCAGTTAACTGAGCCACAGTGCACATTGAAAATCCTCATATTTGTATTTTTGGACACACTTTACTGTATATAAAATAATTTCCTATCATATTGCCCACTCCTCCTCATTCTGAACTGTACACTGGTTTCATTTTATCACCACCAAGTTGCTCTTCTTACCAGACTTCAACCCAGTCAAAGCACAAAAGAGAAGTGAAGTGTTTGAATTCAGTGATAATGCACCCTAGTTATTTTAACTGGAACTTCACGGTTAGTTACATTTTGTTTTATTTTTAAAATTCTAACCAGATCTGATTGTGAATGTGGAATCCTGTCTGTTTCACCTATTGCAGTGTTCACAAAACATTTTTTTTTTTTTTGCATTATCCGTATGGGTGACAAACCAATCGGACAAGGAAAATATAGCAAATCTCTCCATGTGGCATTATTAACCGAGAGAGAGAGAGCTCTCCCCAACCTGCCCTCACAAGGAGACGGCTCTCAAAACGATTAGACAAGTGAAGAGCTTTATTCTGACCAGAACTTTGAATCAGAGGAACCATCTATCATTTTAGAAATTCATATCAGATGGGGGACAAAGAGATCTGAAACTACAATCACAGAACCCTTCCACCTCTACCCACCCCCAAGATCACTAACAACAGCCTTTCCTGGGTTTGTCTGATAATTGGAACCAAATGCATGCCTGTTGGGATGTGAGGTCAGGGGAGAAGGTGGATGAGAAAGATACAGAGTTTAGCAGAAGCAGCGTTGCTTTTTATTAGAAGGAGATCTGAACCAGGTGTTGGAAAGGTGTGCTTGCTTTTTGCAGAGACCGAGACTTCACAAAAATGGCTCCAACTGTAAGACTGGAAGCGTAGAAAACGGTAAGAAACAGAAGGGGTGGGAGAACTAATGCACAAAAGGAAGACAATAGAAGCAATAGTAATCAATAATTATAACCAAAATTGTATTTTAACCTGTGGTGCAAAACAATCTAGACTAACACTAGGTTTAGTGACCCACTGGCTGTGATCCAAAGCTCTGTGAGCAGAGAAAGGAAGCCGGAACGCACCGGGAACATTCTGCATTCATGGAAAGATCTCACAGAGAAGAACAGGCTTGTTTGGGCTTTGCATGCATGTCCAAGCGCCAGCCTGCACATGCGAGCTGCTGGGTTGCACCTAATGTTCAAAAGCCCTCTGGCCAGAGAAGATCTTTAGTGCCATGTGCTATTTATATCCCTGCCATGTTTGAAAAGAAGGGAATAGGTAGAGTCCCTGTTGACAAAGAAAAGTGTCCCTATAAATAGGGCTGCTCCCACAGGATAAGGAAGCAGATAAATTACAACCTTATTTATGGGACTAACAAGAGCACACTTGAGAATTGGCCTGCTGGATCAGACCAAGGTTCATATTCTGTTTCCAGCATGTCTTCCAAAATTAGGGGAAGGCTGGGGCTTGGTGATGGGGCACATGCTTTGCATGCAAAAAGTCCCGAGTTCAACCCTTGGCCTCTCCAAGAAGGACTGAGAGAGACTCTTGTCTGGAACTCTGGAGAGCTGATGCCAGTCAGCATAGCCTGAGCTAGATGAGCCAATAATCTGCGACTCAGTGAAAGGCACTTTCTCATGTTCCTAAACTGCCCAATGCACGTCCAATGAAAGTAAATGGGTTTTGGGTTGTTGTTTTTTAACAGTCTATGTGAACTTGCATTGGAGGACACAATTTGCTGAGCAATCTGGACAATAATCACTCTGCTGTGTTATATAAAGAAGAGTTGCTTGTCCTGAGCCTTGTCTGGCTTACCAGGCCTTTTCTCTTGATCTTGCTGCTTAAATCATGCTTGCAGCAACAACATGCACAGAGAGTTGTATCCAATGTAGCACTGAATTGACATCACATAGTGCTCTACATGTTCCACTGGTAAAGTGTTTCGTGACAGCACAATGTTATTGCACAAGGCAATGCACAAGCAGGTTGCTGGTAACTTTGTTGCACAACAGATTGTCTCTTGTACAATGTGTTTCCACTAGTGCAACTGTTGCACAGATTCCTCTGTTGGAGAACATTCATATTTCCCCGGCTACTAGCACAAAAGCCTTAATGCTAATAGACAGAGAAAGTCGGATACAACCCATAATCCCCATTAACATGTGGGCTTTTGGTTTTTTTTGTATTTTAAATCACCAGCCCTTTTGATTTTGCTGTCAACCTAGAATAATAAAAGCAGCAAAGACAAAACCTCTTTTCATGCCCCCATTTTAAACTCCTCTTCCTAAAGCTGTCCATTTGCTTCACCTTCTCCTCAAGGATTGTTAATTTCAAAATGATGACTGCATCCAAGCATCTTACCTATGCCTTCCTCTGCCACCAATATGTTTTTTAAAGAGTGGTAATTAGAAACATTGCAGAGGATCGTGGAATTTCTTGCCCACCATTACTGGTCATTTAGGAACCTCAAATAAGCTTCTGAGGAACCCCAGGAACCCCCTAAACACAATTTGAAAACCACTGCTTTAGCTCATTCTCTAGTGCGGGGATGGGGAATATGCAAGCCTCCAGATGTTGCTGGACTACAGCTTCCATTATGCCTGACCTTTGGGCATACTCATTGGGGCTCATGGGAGACCAATGACATCTGGAGGGCCATGGGTTCACCACTCCTGCTGTAGTGGGGTGGACATCCCTAAAGGGGAAGGCTGAGCACATTTGGCCATTTGGAGATAAGAAGGAACATTCCTGCAATTATCCAGTATCCCCATGGGACACATTGCCAGCCAAATTATACAAAGCTCCTGGCCTGATTATTGTGGCACACGCTGTGCAGAATTTATTAAATTCCATGTACTGCAGCTGTTTAATCAGTGGCATTATCAGAATGAGATATGTACCCCACTGGGTAGCATGGAGTGGGACAGGAAATCATGCCAGGAACAGCTTTGCTTGATGCCTGGTAAGAACAAGAGGATAATGCTTTTCTCCTTCCTGTTGGGACTGGCCAGTTGAAATCACCAACACTAATGAGGGGTTTATTCCTTGTTTCATTTTCTCTACCATAAATCTGTGTTTCCTAAATTATTGTTTTTTTCATCCATGGTGAGTTTAATTTACCTATAAACAATCTGGAGGGGAACCTATGAAGTTAAACCTTGCCTCTCTCTTTAAGTAATAACAAAATAAGCTACATTCTTTCTTTCTTTCTTTTGAAAAAAAGAAGAAGTAACATTGCACTTCGCTGAAAGTTCAGGAGCTTAAATTCCTTAGGTAAATGAGAAACTATCTAGGGGAGCACACCACTAAAAAACAACAACCCATCTGTATGAAACAACAACAATAGCAAGAAAGCATTTATCACTAGCAGTTGATATGGTGCTTAGCAGAGTAATCTTAGTAGCATCATCACAGGAGAACAACATACACAAAATGAATACATCCCTGCTCTGAGAAGCTACCATCAATCTTTTTTTTTTTTTTTTAATCAAGTGCAGAGTAGGGGGCAAAGGAAACTGAAGAAATGGGTACAGCAGGGCAGCCAGAGAAGTAGCTCTGCAGAAAAAGAAAAGCAGCGATAATGCGCTAAGGCAAGATTGACATAAACTCATTCATGGTACAAATCTGTATTTTCAGATTTTGCACAATGGGTGGCACCCAACCAAATCACTCTCAGAGTAGACCCAATGAAATCAGTAAGCTTATGTTAGTCATGTGTAACTTAATTTATTTTAATGGGTCTACTCAGTTGGATCCTAATACAGAGAGGCTTGTCTCCCCTGGTTTCAACTAGTATTAATACTTTTTTTTAAAAAAAAATGTGGAGTATTTGTTTCTGTGGCTGCATACATACCATACATTGAAGCGCATGATTCCCCCAGGAAGTGTATTTTTCTAAAAAGTACTGGGAATTTAAGCTCTATGAGAGGTAAATCCCAGGATTCTTTGAGGGAAGTCGTGTGCTTTAAATATATGGTGTGTTTGCAGCCTGATCTCCCCTCTTCCCCTTTCCCCAGCATTTGTTGCTCTGGCTCTATGTTTAGGGGTTCTTTACTGAGGCCCGACTCAGCTGTCACCCACTATTCTTTTCTGATTGCGGTTAATACCGGGTGCTTCAGAAGACACCTACAAAAATGTAAGTTTATCAAACTGATTCCCTTACCCTTCCTTTATACTCCCAAATACATAGCCAGTATATTATCACCAAGGGCACATAGCAGACCTCACCACAAGACAAGTCAGTTGTGTGCAGGCTGTTCATATGAATTGGGTGATTTGCCTGCGACATTGCAGACAATTTATATATATATATATATATATATATATATATATATATATATATATATATATATATGAATTTGTGGCCTGGGGAAAATTGTCGCAGGGAGCACCTCCTGATCCATGGTGATTAGAAGTTGTACAAATGACTCACCATAGCATAGAGCAATGTCAACAGTCTCATAGTGAAAGGGCATGGAGGTGCATAGCTTTCAAACTAAGGACTAGCAGCATAAAGTTGTGGGTGTTCTGGCCAAGTGTGATATACAATCAGTGTAATATCCTTGTGATCAGCTAGTTTCCCCAGAAAACTAAGTAGTAGGGTGGGGTGGAAAGCCAAGTCCCACTTTTCTTTCTTATTAGATAGAGCGCTATATGCAGCAACACTCAGGGGGTTAGATTTGGCCCGTGTGTGTGTGTGTGTGTGTGTGTGTGTGTGTGTGTGTGTGTGTGCTATGGTGTTCATCTCCAGTATATGGACATAAAACAGCAGTGATGTGGTCATTTGTCAATATCTCAGATATACTGTATCTTTGAGGCTCTCAGTCAGTCCCACATGTTTTGAATATTTTTCTGTGTGCTGCTTCCATTTGGTATTAACTATTCCCTTGGAAAAGGTCTGTATAATGCCCCCCACCTGCAAATAAAACCCGTTACATATTTATGGAGCAGCACATTTTCTATGCATCTTTTATTGTAGTCTTTAAGACACAGTCATATTTTTTAAAAAAAATAAATAAAATAAAATCAAGCTGTAACTCTCGGGATACTGTCATAGAAGCAATGTGTTTCCCAAACCAGTCATATTAGGTGTTCTCTCCCTCCCTGCACCTGCATACAACACCCTAAGGCAGCTGTTGGGTCCCAGGGGAGCCCACTGTTGTGCCAGCACATGTCCTTGGCCACTGCTGCAGGCAGCTGAGTCTGAGAGCCACCATTTAAATTTCCAGTGACGTCCTCAATGAGTAGCATCCCTTTGGAGGAATTGTGGGAAACTAAAATGGTGTTTCCAAACCTTCTAGCACTGATTCCAGGGTGGCTGCTGACAATTGCAATATTAGTCAGCTGGGTACTTGCTATCATAGGAGATGGCCAAACAAAAAAGTACTTTGCTTAGGGATCTGTTAGTCTTAAAGCTGCCCCTGCATTTAGCAGATCCTGGCAAACAACTGAGACTGCCGATATAAGATTGCACATATACCAAATACCACACTTTCTTTATTTTAAGGGAGACACAAACTTGTTTCCCTGTGTTAGGCTAGGGCCTAGTCCAACACTGCTTGCCAGCCCAAACAGCAAGTTTGACTGACTGCTGCATGACAGAAACAGGCCTAATTTTAGAGAGGATGACAACTCTGAGGAACAAGGGATTTAGATGGGAGCCAGTCACTGCTTACTGAAATAATCTCAGGAATTTGAGTTCCTCCCAGAATGCAAAGCACAGCAGGCAAGATTATACCCTAAGTATGGAAGCTGCTGAAGACAGGAGTCTGAGGAGAGTAAAATTACTCTCTAGATTCAATTATGGTGGGAAACTATGGAATTATAGTTTACAATGTAAGGGTTGGATCTCTGGCAGCCTTGAGAGCCCATCAGCATAAATGCATTTCCCTCCCTGTGCCTTTGCCAATGGCCAAGCTTGGATTGCCTTTCCGAATCTAATACTGTGGAAGAATTTGACTGAAGGGAATGTGCGAGAGCTTTTAACATAGCTCCAGGTCCACTTAGGAAAGCTCCGGTCTTCCACCTGTGCTTTCTCCACATGTAATTGCAAGCCAACCTTATCCCCTGCCATGGGAAGGCTTTGAAGAGTTCAGAGGTTCAGATAAGCACTCGTGGAACAGCTGCTGCTGAAGAAGGAGTAGAGAGCCTGGGGAAAGCCGGGTGCTGGGAGTTCATAACAAACTTTAAAGGTAACCAGAGCTGCTTGAGAGAGATGAAAAACAAGAGGTGAAACTTTCACATGGAACTTTTCCAGGCCGAGGAGATGGGGTTATTTGAACTCGCAAGATCCTAAGAGCCCTATCTCAAGGCACTCAAACCATAAAAGGATCTAAAAGGCCTGTGCCAGGGGTTTATCTGGCTCAGAAATAGGCAGACTGATCCATCAAAATGGGCCTATGCTGGTGCAAAAGATGGTGGCGTTCCTTGCACATTCCACAAGTGCATGAGCACATGCATATGGACACATGCACACACCGCTCCCTAGAAAGTTTGCACCGGCAGTCATTTCATCTGAATGGTTGTTCTTCCATGATGCCTTTGACATTGGAAATGAGAAGCTGTAAATTGTTCCCTTAATAGATATTAACTTGGCTTTTATAAGGGTGTATGATTTTCCATGAATGTCTGATGAGTTTTCACCTTTGTCAACCTGTCCAGCCAATGGAGGCTGGTTCATTAGTGCAAGTAGGACACTGCCCCACCAAGCTCAGGCTGCCCTCAGAACTCTTCTGATACTTTAACAGTCATGGTTCCCCCCCTCCTAAGAATATTGGGAACTGTAGTTTATTAAGCATCCCAGAAATTGTGGCAGTGTCAGGGGGTTTCCCAACAACTCACAGTACCATTAACAAATCGCACTCCCCCAGATTCTTTGATGGAAACCACAGCAGTTAAAGTGATATAAGAATGCTTTAAATGCATGGTGTGGATGTGATTGGAGTCCAAATTCCACCCACTTGAAATTGGGTGAAATTGCTGGTTTCCAACAATGAAAACGGAGGGGGAGCAACTTGTCCCTGATAACCTCTGTGCCCAAGCACTGAAAAGCAGCCTATGTATCAATCATATTTACAAAGGAATTCACTTGGACTCCAGGAAATTACAGGCCTAACAATTGTTAGCTTAATAACTGTTGTGGTGACACTGGTGGATAGCATTGTTAAATACAAAATTATCAAGCAATTGGAGCTTTCCTGCCATTATGAATAGCAAGTGCAGGGATGGGAAAGAACCACAATGGTCCATGGTTTGCATCCAATTCACCATCCCTTGGTGGCTACTCCACTGAAAATAACACAGTGCCAAACTGTGTGAAAAAACGCCACATCCAGCTTGTCCACAAAGGTAGCCTTGGGCATCCCTTCATCAGTGAAGGGAAACAGAAAACAACACCTATTCTCACATACTCTTCAAATCTATGAATCTTTGATTCATATTATGGGAACAGGGAATGAGAACTTCAAGCTCATGGGAGAAGCTAAACAGCTTCCATGTTTGCTCTTTTACCAAACATAACTGTTTGCTGCAATTGCTTGATAATTAGCCAAAACAAAAACAACTTTATCAGTGTAGGTCACCTTCAAGAGCAGTAGGAAATGGGCTTCAGATACAATGTTTACCTCTCAAAGCTGTAGAGTGAGCAGGACTCTTTGACCATGTATTTGAGCACCTTTTCCTTTCCTTTTTTGGGGGGTGGGGGGACAAATACTCCTTCTGCTGGGCTAAAGAACACAGCAGCCTGGGATATGGATTTTGTTGCCTGGACTTCATTTGGCTCTGTCTTCCCCATCTCCAACTTCACCCCCTTAGTTAAGCTGTTAGCTGCAGATGTTTTCTTGCAGTGTCTCTAATGCTGTAGCTTAAAATAGCCTGAAACACTTGCATTCACCGGTGGTAGAGAAACACTGTATGAGCCTGTTGAGCCTGCATAGGGCTAACTAACCTAAAACAACAACTTAAATCAAGCCTGAGTGTGCCACTCCCCTTGATTAACAGATGGATTCTGTTCTGTTTACTTTCATGTCCTAGCCTTGCCCCCACCCCTTGTGGAGGCACTGAAAAAGTGGGCTAGGGTAACAGTGATTATGGAGGCAGGCCTGTGAAAGAGCTACATAGCTTCGGTTTAGAACAGTCATCCCTATTCAAAAAGAAGACAGCAGAAGAGTGGTGTGCTGTTCCCAGGTTCCTGAAGGTATTAACTTGTGCAGGGAGTCTGGTGCTTGGCCCAGAATGTAGAGCCAGGGCCATTTTGTAGCCATGCAACATGGACTCTGAAGCCAGCCCTTTGGGAAAGTCTGTGCATCATGAAATCAGCATAGAAGCCTGTTCTGCAGTGCTGGATCCCATGCTGATCTGTTCTAATGGTCGTGGAGGGAGATAACCAATGCCACACCTGCAGGGTGCATTCTCCAATCCAAGGTCAGGAACTGGAGTTGCAGGCTTGAACTGGAGAATGCGCCTGGAAGCCTGGATCTGGAAATTCAGCAGACAGAAGCTCCTGCTCTCTTTACCAGACAAAAGCAAAAGTCCCAATTTCTAGTGTATCTATGTAAAGTCTGGCTTGACCAATCTTTAGGTTTCATATGTCTGGCCAATCACAGAGGGTACAAATTGCTATTCCCTTCAGTTCCTGAAGAAAGCTCTCAACTTCCCCCTGAAGTTCAGTTGTTTCAGTCCCAGCCTTAGACATGGCGGTTATTGATTAGTTTTTCTGATTATGACACTATTGCTTCAGTCCCAAATGTTCCTTTTACACTGCCTTACCTATTGCATTGTGGAACTGTTGCTTTTTGATATACTGCCATGTTGTCCTAAATTTTTAATGGCAGGAAACCATAGTGTGCCAGAATGCCACCCAAAATTTCTTCAAGTGAAATTGCAATGCAAAACTCCAATGATTTTCTTGGTCAACAGGGCTTCCCCCCCGGAAGCAAATCACACAGAAGTGAGCACTGAATGTCTGCTAAATTCCACTAGTTTTCCAGAAGTGAAGATCTTATGGCATGTGAAAGGTCACATAAAATGAGGGAATTATCAGGCAAAGAAATGTTGGGGAAATGGAATAAAGTGCTACCTCAGGCTATGAAATTTATTTATTTTATCTGAAAAAACAGCTTTTCCATTTTAAATTACATTTCCAAAGCAGTGTACAATACAAAGTTCCAGAGTTCCTGACACAGCTATGGAAGAAAGACACACTGAACAAGCAACCATCTTAACGTGCCTGGCATCCAGAAGAAAATGAACAATACCCCAAAGCAGGTACTATCCCTGTCAGTCACTCAACCTGCAGCAATTTTAGGAAGGTGTTACTACATGATTGTGGGATGCAGTCACTTGGGAACAGCTGCACCTTCCAAACTACTCCAGCAGTTTTTGAGGAAGCCCAGCACCAGATGTTGGGGCTGGGCTGTGTGCTGCAAGGGGTATACTCATTTGGGATATGTAGCTGCAGAATCAGTGTCTTAGCTGCCTCAGCATCCTTAATCAACATTTTAATCTGGGTGCAGAACTGGGACAATGTCAAATCCCAGATGTGTTCACACGTCCCTAAAGAGAACTGATCAGACTCAGCCGCAGCAGAGCAACTGTCAGAGGTTGGTTAGAGGAGGACCACCTCACAACCCTGGGGCAAGAGGGTAGATCTCATGTGGTAAATTTAAAGCAGAGGGGCTACAGTTTTCAGCAGCACATTCTGCTCAGCATAGATATTTCCCACAGTAGCTCCCCGAGCAGTTAAATGTGAATTTAAATGTGGGCTGTTTTAAAATGGCAGATTAACGTGGAATATAATAATAATAATAATAATAATAATTTATTATTTATACCCCGCCCATCTGGCTGGGTTTCCCTAGCCACTCTGGGCAGCTTCCAACAAATTATTAAAATACAATAGTCTGTTAAACATTAAAGGCTTCCCTAAACAGGGCTGCCTTCAGATGTCTTCTAAAAGTCTGGTAGTGGTTGTTCTCTTTGATATCTGGTAGGAGGGCGTTCCACAGGGCAGGTGCCACTACCGAGAAGGCCCTCTGCCTGCTTCCCTGTAACTTGGCTTCTCGCAGTGAGGGAACCGCCAGAAGGCCCTCGGCACTGGACCTCAATGTCCGGGCAGAATGATGGGGGTGGAGACGCTCCTTCAGGTATACTGGACCGAGGCCGTTTAGGGCTTTAAAGGTCAGCACCAACACTTTGAATTGTGCTCGGAAACATACTGGGAGCCAATGTAGATCCTTCAAGACCGGTGTTATGTGGTCTCGGCAGTTGCTCCCACTCACTAGTCTAGCTGCCACATTCTGGATTAGTTGTAGTTACCGGGTCACCTTCAAAGGTAGCCCCACATAGAGCGGGACACATAGAAATGGGACACAACATGGATTTATGAATGAACATGTGTGAAATCAACCCTGACTAGAAACAGTTTGATTTGCCCATCCCTGCAAGGGGATCGAGTCTTTGCAGAAAATGTGAGTTTGGAGGAGGTAAGAGAAGTGACAAAACACAGGTGTTCTGTGAGAGAATTCAACAAATACAGGGCAATGGGGGAGAAAGGGCAGAATCTTTTGAGGGAACTGGAGGCCTTTGGATAGTGAAGAGTGTTGTGAAGCTGGAGGAGTGACGATCACAGTCAGGAACGCATGGAGATACGAGAGCAGGGTGATAAGAGTATAAGGAGGGCATTGAAGGTAAGAGCAATGATCTTAAGCTGGAGCCAGGAGCAGGAAGGACACCTCATTTAGTGTGGCCATTGCAAGGAACAAACCTGATTCATAACTCCTTGCATTTGTTGATGTCCACTTTTCGGACATTACATGGCCACTTTGTCGTGCCCTCCCTCCCCTTCTTAGAACCTGAATTCACTGGTGTGGAAACTCACCAGGTAGGCACTTACCTCCTCGCCTCATTTCAAAGACACATATGCATTTTCAGGCATGGCTTTATAGGTTCAGCAGGAGCTCTTGTATTCCTCCAACAGTGCATTACTCACTAACCTACAATATCCCCGAGTGCTGCCCTACTAGCTTAGAAAAGCCAATGGGCTATGAAACCAGAAGCATAATCCTGCCTTGCTCCCTTCTTTAAATAAAATAAAATAAAATAAAAATACATATTGAGAGGTGTTGAGAAACACATGGGGCTGAGAGTGACAAGAAAAAGCACCCCATTCATCCAGGATATCCAGGCGGAGGGTCTAGAACTGAGCCGGCTTTGGCAATGTTCTCTGTGTAACTGTATATTATACAAATGTTATTGGAAGGCCAAATTTAGGCATTGCAAAAGGAGGAGGAGGGGGGAGGGAGAAAAAAAGAAAATACCTTGAAAGATAAATTGGCTTGTTTGGGAACCAGATCTCAAGCTTTGCCTTGTGCTTGTCTTTTAACGGATGTTGGAGCTGCTCCCAAAGCTCAATCAGGCCATTTAGAGCAATAGGAGAAAACCAACATAGTTCTTTCCTCCTGTTGTGTACAAAGGCCTCGGGTGAGCTTGTCATCCAGCTGGTTTGGGAAGGATCAGTTCAGACAGCTCTTTGTTAGAGGTTAGCATTTTTTAGTCTTCCTTCACTCAGGGATTCCTCTACAAAAGTTGGTCTGCTGAAGAACCCTCAAGTGTCCGCCATGGAATCTCCTTTTATTGCAGACCCTTGGGCAGGGACTGCTTGTCCCTGCCATTGCCTTAAGGCTTGACCACCAAACAGCCTCTGCAGCTGTGCCTTGCAGAGAAAGAGTGGGCAAGTTCTCTTCCAGAGATGCTTTCCCCACCCCGTTTGTCTTCTCATTTATTAACATTTCCGGATAGCCACATGTCCTACTTCACAGAGGGCAGTCCTCTCTTGGAAGGGGTGTTCAATCAAAGTCTGGTTGAAAATCAAGGACCTTGAAGTTGCCATCAACAGTTGGGCCACAGGTACATTAGTCACCTTGTCAGTCTTCCTGCTACGGTGAGATGTGGGCCCCTTCTGTGTGTCACCTCTGGCTGTTTTCCAATGGGGCTTTTCAGTAGCCCCACCCACCCCCCGCAACATGAAGGACACTCACTTTGTATGGACATTGGCATATATTAGTGCATGCAAATTTTATGCAAATCTGTATCCTTGCTTGTCCTCTTTTTTGGCAATCCATCTCCTCAATTTTGGTAATGCAAAAATAGTTGCCCTACCAGGGTTCTTAGGGACAATTTCAAAAACCACTATTACAAGAGGAAAGGATGCAAGATTAGAGGAGGGTATGGGCTCATTTCTCTGCTTTGTACAAGCTTACATGATTACATGCTATGGAGTCTCTAAAGTTATCTCTCTCTCTCTCTCTCTCTCTCTCTGTGTGTGTGTGCGTGTGTGTGTGTGCGTGCGTGCGCATCACACTCCTCTTTGTATATTACACATCCCACTTCCTCATTACTCTACATTAGCATAGTCCATTTGGTTGTTTTGGAATTACCCCCTTAATCATGAATCATAGTTTTGGGAAATCTCCTGCAGCTATTTCATGGCCACATATAAGAAAGAAGCAATACTTACTATTAGTTCAGTATCCAATACCCCAGGTAAAGTAATTCCCCCCAGGACAAATCAAATTGTTCTTCCTCTGGCACTAGAAAAATTGGCTTTCCAGCTTTATAGCAGCCTAAATTTTCTGCACGTCTGAAATTGAATCGTGAATAGACAGACATGTTATGTGTTGTGGATTTTTGAGTCTGGGAGGTGGCCTGTTCTAGATGGGTTTGCCCTCCCCTAGAAGGAGCTCAACCATGGCTTGGGTGTACTCCTGGGTCCAACATCGCCACTGGATGCTCAGTTGGCCTCAGTGGCTAGGAGTGCTATTTCTAGCTCCATCCGGTTTGCCAGCTATGGTCCCTTTTGGTTAAAGATAACTTGGCCATGGTACTACATATTCTGATAAATTCCAGACTAGATTATTGCACAGCACACTATGTGGGACTGTTCTAGTAGATAACTTCAAGTCCAGTCTTCAAGTCTTTAATGTTTGATGTTTTATTGTTCTTTTAATATACTGTTGGAAGCCGCTCAGCGTGGCTGGGGAGACCCAGCCAGATGGGTGAGGTATAAGTAATAATTTTTTTTTATTTTTATTTTTATTATTATTATTATTATTAAAGGGCTTCCTTCTCCATAGTTTACACTGAGAGCTTTGACGTGTAGATTTCTTTCTTATGATAGGCAATTTTGCTGCTATAAAAATGGAGGAAATGTCCTCCATTGCCAGCACCAAAATTTGAGGCCTGCATAGCCCTTAATCTAATGTAACATATGAATTTAGAATTATTGAGGAAACTAAATAAATAACCAGCCTCTCTATTTCTCCTGCTGGCACCTCGAGCTTTCATTAGCTCTGGGCACAGGCCTTCCTTCCAGTACACCTTCTTGGTTATCAATTACTAATCTGACTCCATTAATCTTCTTGAAAGGAAAATATTTTGGATACAATGGCAACACTAAAAAATCCTCCCGAAGAGATGACATGCAAGTGTGGGTTATGGTGCAGAAGATAGGCCTCATGGGAGCTTTGCAATGACAGCTTACAAATGCCTGTGAAGATTGATGGGATATTCTGGTCATACTGTAAGGCTACCCTTTCCTGTGTACTAAAATGGGTCTTTTGCTAGCCACGGTCTATAACTTCATTAAGTGTATTTTTCTTGGCTGCAGCTCTGAAGCAAAATGCTCCATTTTTCACTCAACTTCCTTCTTTCCTGAGAGCTGACCTCTTCAACAATTAATATAGTGCTGCAGTTTTCAGGATTCCCATCAGCACAAGGCAGGCCATAAAATGAGCGCTGGTGTGGTCCAACAGATAGGCAGCTCGACTGGGGGATATTAAAAGAGAACTGGGTTACAATTTCCACCTCTGCCACAGACAGGCCGGGCAGCCTTGGACAAGCCACCCGCACTCAGCTTCATCACAATGGAAATATTAGTGACATGGCTGTTTTGAGCATAAACACAAGGATGACTTTGCATTTTGCAACTTAAAAAAATAAGATGTATCAGCGAGGCTGTATCAAGCCCAGTGTGATCCAGAGCTCATAGCAAAAGCCCTCTGTTTGCCACTGTGGCTGGTGCTGGTAAATATATTGGACTGAGCCTGTCCCTGAGTTCTAGTACAAACTGAAGAGCCCCCATAGTGACCTCTGCCAAATCTCCATATTGCTCAACCACCTCCCTTGGCTCTTCAGAACCTGTGGGGGAGACTATGAAGGAAGTACATCCATCTATCCTGCACTCTTTCCCGCGGAAGCATGAAATGAAGCTCTCTGCAGCTGCGGCCAGGAAGCCAACTCCTTAGAGCCAAGCTAGACTCAACAGCAGGAGACCCATCTCTTTAAAAATGGGTATAAACAGGGAGTAGGGTCCATAGAGTCAAGGGGGAGCACAAGAGAGGAACGCTGAACCTTTTCCCCACCTATCACTTACATCTCTGCAGAACATCCCTTTCCATTGACATTTTTATTCCAGCTAAGCTGAGATGCTTTAGGAAACTGACGTATTGGTAGAGGAGGATTCAGTGGCCCTCACTCAGTTGCCTGTTTTGCTCTTTAAGGGTGAAATCCTAGGCCAGGCTTCCTCAACCTTGGCCCTCCAGATGTTTTGAGACTACAATTCCCATCATCCCTGACCACTGCTCCTGCTAGCTGGGGATCATGGGAGTTGTAGGCCAAAAACATCTGGAGGGCCGAGGTTGAGGAAGCCTGTCCTAGGCAACCCTCCCAGTGGCAGAGGAAGGGGGCGGTGGGGGCGGTTCACCCCAGGTGTCATCCCTGAGGGGGGTGATATCACTGTGCCCCCGATGCTCGCCAGACGCTCGCTGGGGCTGGTGCACCCCCCAGACTCTTGCTGTGGCCAGAGCACCCCCCAGACACTCGCCGCAGCCGGCGCACCCATCCCCATGTGCAGCTAGTCCCGCCACCGCAGTTCCAGGTGCCAGAGCAGCTAGCTCCACCTCTGAACCTTCCCTGTTAGCAGGGCTTTGTGGCATGGTAGGGCCACCACATCTGCAGCCCTGCCGCAGGGTAGCCACAATGGAATGTGGGGTGGCAGGGGTAGGACAATCAGGCCTAAATCAGGGCTGATGCCACTGGGCAATGGCAATGAGACTGACTCAGGATCCAGCAGATCCTCGGCCAGCCCAGTCATTCCCTTGATACATTCCATTTCAAGGCTTTCCACTTGTGCCTGCCAGCAGGAGTCTTGCTAGTGGGTCTTCCACCTGCCTGTCCATTCAGCAGATAGAAGCGGGGAGGTTAGCTTAGCTGGGGGAGGTTAGCTTAGCTGGGTGAGATGGGCAGAGGGACACAACTGCTTGTTCCAGCTCTCTCCCCAGTCCATTGTGAGTTGCCCATTAGTCCTGCAGTCTTTTCCTGCATTGATCACCAATAGCATTTCTTCTATAGGTACTGTGAAGCAGTTTTTTAAAGCATGCAAAAAATCTCAAGAAACCCTCACCAGGATTGGGTTGTGGCTGTTCGGTAATTTAATCCTGAATGCTATCAAACAGCAGTTTTTAAAATCTTGCTAAGAATCCCCACTTCACAGACTATGAAACCGTGTATTCCCATTTCACACAGCAATGCTCAACGTCTTCAGCTAAGGTGGGGAAGGCTGGCTTTCCCTGGCCAAGCTATTCTGAAGATGACCATGGCATCATCAAAGGAGGAGGTCAGAAGCTGAAAGCAAAGTTTATACTGCATGTGCCTCTCCCTGTGAGAAATGAAAACTTCACTCTGGAAAGGCAGAAGATGGATTGGGGTTGGGGCGCGCTTTATTGTCCACTCCTATTTTAGTTCATATCATGTGTATTTTTGATACTGTCAATGTAAGATGATTAGTAGTAGCACGGATGGATGGATCAGTCTCTTCCCAGCTCATATCAGTTTTGCATGCTTTCATTCATAAATCCATTTCTTCCAGTTCCCACAATATACTCTGCAAAGTATTATTACTTTGAATTGCTTGGACATTTCCCCTTATTTTTGTATAAATGTTAACATAATGTTTTTTCTACACATTTTTTATGAATTTAAAGCCTGTGTTTCTCTCTCTCTCTCTCTCTCTCTCTCTCTCTCTCTCTCTCTGTGTGTGTGTGTGTGTGTGTGTGTAGTCAAGAAGCGTACTGAAAATCCGGAGAGGTGCAAAAGGATGTGTTCCAGTCCCAAAAGTTATGAATGAAGTCAGTTTGGTAAAAATGTGAACTCAACAAATGCTTTGAACATCCCCAATAAGACTCACATTCAAATAAATTCCCTTCACAAAATCCCAGATGGAGATAGGCACAAATGTCTCCATCACATTCAAATTCATACCTCTGAACAACAACTTATGCTTCTGTGCTATTCTCATTTTAGTCTCAAATTTTCCCATGGATTCCAAACCAATTTGGCATTGTCATGTTTTCTCGGTGAAAGAACATTTTTCTAAGAAAGGAAGGTTCTTGAGACTGAATTACAGAACATGTTGTGCTATTTTAATCAAAACTAGGTGAACAATTTCACATGGAAGGCATTTTTGAAAAATAAAATAAAAACCAAAACACCCACCAAACCCTTTTTACTGTGTTGAAAAAACAAACATTTTTAGCAAACCACAAAACCTCCTTTCTGTCCAAAGCTTCTGCATGTCTGAATTTTTCTGCATGAATCTGATACCACACTTTTCCTGCATTTTTGTAAGATTTCATTTTTCTTCATTTTAAAAATATTTCATCCTTAGAAGAGATATTAGGGGAAAATGTTAAATTATGAAATACAGAAAGGAGCTCAAGAATCTGAAAATATGTATACAAACAACACAAGGTATTTTTCAAAAGCCAATTTTGAAAAGAAAAGTACAAGAAGCACTTTATTCTATTTCAGTAACGAATATTTGTTTGTGTCTCCCTCATTTGTATGGTTTGTGAAATGTTCTTCTGGCACGGAAATGATTTCTAAATTCTTGGAATCCACTATACTGCAGTTTGAGACTGAACAATGAAAATGGAGCAACTTTTGAGTTGAGCTACATTACATGGAGAGCACAGAGCAGATTTGAGTAAGGTGGACTTCAGGATATGCTACATTCAGTAAAGCAGCTTTCGTTTTGAGTCCATTGTTTAGTTGCAGGTGAATTCAGAAACAGATTATTGACACAGATAACAGTGAAATAGTGGTGGATTTGTTCTGGTTTAATTTGTACTGTGATGTTTCCCCAATGCTGCTACATAATAATAATAATCATAATAATCATAATAATAATATACCACCCTTCATCTGATGATCACAGGCTGGTTTACAGCATAAAAATACAGCTACCACATTATTGCTGTCTATAGGGACTATAGTGCAACAAAAGTAGCACAAAAACAAACCAGAATATTCAGAATGAACTCCTGTACATACTTATGAGGGAGCAATCCCCAATGGTCAATGGGGCTTACTTCTACATAATGTACAGTTTCTTTGGCACAAACCCATCTTAGAAAGCAAGACAGGGCACAACACTTAGTTGGGTGTTAACCAGCAACAGAGGAAACCTCTCAGGCACCTGGGGCGGCATGCCTAGGGGTGGGGCAAACCGTCCATAGGGGTGGGGCACACGGTGCCCAGAGGGGCGGTACAGGGCGCTCGGCGTCCTGTGCCATCCCTATGGGTGCTGTGCGCCATGGGGCATGTGGCACCCATAGGGATGACACCGCGCTCCTAGGGACAAGATGGGGCATGCGGCACCCATAGGGACAGGGCGTGCAGCAGGGCCTCAGCCACCCTACAGAGCCTGCAGGAGCCAATACGTGTGGCTCGTGTGCGCTGCAGGCCCCACAGTGATGAGTGCCGCCCGCCATTTTGTCACACCCCATTGGGGTGACACCCAGGGTGGACCGCACCCCCCGCACCCCCCTTCCTACGCCCCTGGTGTTAACTGCAGCATTAAAGTTTCCACTGTTTTGTTGCAAAGGAAGAGGATGGGGAGAGAATCACAACAGGTGGAGCCCATACAACTTTTCTCCCAGCAGAGAAGCAACTGTAAGTGCAGGGACCCTTTCTGAACCAAAGTAAGATGCTTTTTCAGCTTACTTAGGTGTGAGGTATTTGCACAACTGCAATGTTTAAGTGTCTGCAGTATCTTTTCAAGGGAGGGAGGTGGGGAGAAGAACAGAATAACTGGACATGCCCCCAGGACTCCTTAGCAGACCTAAGTGGAACAGTGGACACCAGCTGCCACTGGGTGCAACAGAGGATGCTGTCAAGTTGCCAGTGTTGAAGCTAGATTAAACTGGTTGGGTTCTAAAGAGACGAGAGGCATTTTGCCTTCCTCAGACAACAGCATGTTTGGGCCTGGCCCTGGGTGCTTGCCAACCAACCAGTATTAACTGATTAATAAAGCTACATTCTGACCGGCAGCAAGAACTTATCTGAAATGCTGCTAGACTTCACTTGCCAGCTTCGGCTGGCTTCTTTGACCAACACTTTGAATTGTGCTTGGAAACGTACTGGGAGCCAATGTAGTTCTCTCAGGACCGGTGTTATGTGGTCCCGTCAGCCACTCCCAGTCACCAGTCTAGCTGCTGCATTCTGGATTAATTGTAGTCTCCGGGTCACCTTCAAAGGTAGCCCCACGTAGAGCGCATTGCAGTAGTGATGGTTCTGTTGTGGTTCTGTTCCTCTGTGACCCAGACCAAGGCACCAGTATTTCTGTAAAGTTGTTCCATGAGCCAGAGTTCATCCCTACAAGACATTAATAAAAGATTCTGGAACTTATCCCCTCTTTTTTTCAGGTCACCAACATCCACATCCTGTTTCACCAACCAAAGGCACCTCATTCTTTCCACACACTCCTGATTTGATGCTAATACAGTGCAGTGCTGACAAGCCGTCTCCTTTTATTTGACAGCATTGCTTGTTGTTGCAGCTCTGCCGGAGAGTGGAAGTGTGCAACTCATTTCCCTCCCCCCCTCCCCGAGGTGTGAGTTTCGGTTTTTTGCCCCCAAGAGGAAAACCAGGCTAAAGAAGTTGCCCTTTCTGTGAGCTAATGTCTGTTTTTCATTGGCTCATAGCCTCATTCCATTTGGGAACCATATTGTGGCGTGAGCAAGGAAACAGCCAATAAACAGCAGCTATTGGAGAAGCATTCAGCAAGGCTGACACAAAAATCCAAGAGCCTAGAAGCAAGAAACATCCATTTTATATTCCAAGCCAGGTTATTTCTCTCCCCCTCCACCACCTCTTTTTCTCATTCACTTTTGCTTTATGCCTGGCACTTGACAGACAGTAGGCATGAGCTGAGGTAAAAAAGAGAAAGAATAAATGTGTAGGAGGGCGAATGGAGGGTTTTAGCTTTAAGCAAAGCAATGCCAAATAAGACTTTAGCTGGAAGATCTCCAGGTAACCTACCTGTTAGCCAAACACCTGAGCAGGAATGGTTGAATTCCTCTCATGGTGTTGGAGATCAAAATTCTGAACCTTTTAGAGATTTCGTTCAGGTATGGAAACCTCAAGAACACTTACCCCCAGTCATAAACTCAACATCTTTGGTGTTTACTAGATTTTATAAGATTTACCCCGTATATAGATTTGGTGTTTAGGATTTTATAAACAGCTTCAAAATGAAAAGGGTCCCTATTACAACATATCACAAGCCAGCTTTAAAAGGTAGCCTTAAAACATGTGCTGTGATACACTATGGCCCCTCCTTCAAAAACAAAGATGGGAACGTTAAATTTCAGAAAACCAAGGTGATATGTAGGTTGTTACAAGCTATCCGTCTTTCCTCTCCAGCCTAGCGAAATATTACAATTCAGAAAAAGAAATCCACATGCTGAAGCATTCTGAGAAGCAGTTCTGGGGATTTTCTACACATGCATCTTTTCCTGTCTTTAACAAATAAAGAAGGGAGCAGAATTTTATTAACAAGTCTGATTGCCCCTTGACAGAATGTTGTACACCAGGGGCTCCTTGAGCTTCATTCAGGTGGTCTGCAGTGTGTCTGTAATAATACAATTAAAAATTATGCAGCATCTAACACAGCACATTATAAATTGCTACCACAAGCAGAAAATTGTCCACCAAGATCTTCAGTAATTTTCAAGCTGTCAGGAAGGGAGGAGTTTGGGAACCACTGCTCTACGCCCAAACACATCTTGGTCTTTTTCTCTCACACTTGACCTGCGCTAAGTGAGGTGAGGGGCTGTTGTTGAGGCGCCTCTGCCAACACTTGTGATCTGAGAATGAATGCGTCCAAAACCACATCCAACAATCACTTGAATCTGAACACTACGGGAAAGGATAGACAGTGGCAGGCCAACAACCTTTCAGGGAAGTTTGTTCATCTGCCTTTAACTCCTGAGGAACTCTCTGTGTATGTTTCATCACTTGATGTTATGGTTTTCTCTTCTGGAAAAGAGAAAACCATTCCAGCCAGGCAAAAATACTCAGGAGACAGAGTAGGGCCATTGGGGACCGTGATCTAGGGAAGTGGCATGGTCTGGAGAGAGTCTAGAGGGCTGGATGAAGAGGTTTGAGGGTCTGCAGTCAGCCCCCACTGCCTCTAACATTTCCACGCTGAAGCATTTCACACAGTGTTGCTGTGGGGCCTATAGAAATTTTCAAATGGCAGTTTCCCAAACCCAGCCCCCCATGCAGGGAGGCTCAAGGCAGACATCAGCACTGCTCATTTATTTTTATTTGTTATTTCCAAGTACAGACTGCTAACTATTTGAAGATCTCAAAGCGGTTTACAATAGCTAAAAATACAAAACCGCGTCAAAAGATTTACATAGAAATGAAACCAATACATAAACAATATCAATACACATAAACACAATATAAAGTCAGAAAGCACTGTGAGGCAGCATAACATAAACTTTTGACCAGCATAGCACACATTGTTCATACTCACCCACCATCCATTCTACACAACCACTACAACCATTTACTAATTCAGACATACACAAACCACTTATACTCAACAATAGTGCAACCCACATACAAAGGATCACAGCCAAGCATGCAAATATATCTCCCTGCCTCTGAAGCACTAATGCGCTCATGCCCCACACCCATCTCATACTCTTCTCCCATCCGTCACCTGTGAGGGGCCCATTTTTATACCCTGAGGAGGATAAACCTTCTTCCACCCTCTTACTCCCAACTACCTAATCGTGATGTGGATGGTACCGCACAACCTCAATTCAGCAAAGCATCGACCTCACCTTCAAGGTGGCCCTGAAGGTCACCATAGACTCAAGTGCTTGCAGCCAACCAGCAGATGCACTCTCCTTCTTCTCAAGCACAACAGTCTGCTCCATCTCACACTCAGCTGACATCTTATTGGCCAGCAAGTTGTGTCCTGAGTGCTCACCCTTGGCTAAGAGCCTTTGGCTGCCTCTCTTGCCAGGCACAGGGCTCATGTACAATACCTGGGGAGGTGGGAAAGAGAGAGAAAGCAGTCTCAAGCCAGGAGCCCCAGCTGTTGAGTCCTGCCAGGAGGCTAAAGCTTTAGCAGCTGCCCGAGGGTGCTGGGAGCTGACCCTGGGCCTCTGAACAGGAATCAGTTTCAAGCACAGATAAGCCCTGATCCACAAGGAACTACGCCGATATGTTTGCAGTTTATCCTAATTAGAAGAGCAAAGCTCATTTTCTCATCCTACCTTTTCCTACTAGATTAAGCTTGCCAGACCTGGGTTCTGTGAAACCGTGAAAGCTAGAGAGATTGATTAGGTGGGTGTTTAGAAACAGCAGCTCTGGGATCTTGCAAAATCTCCACTGCTATGATTGTAGAGAAACACCTTCCTCTTGCTCCCGACCTCATTCACTAAATCCTTTGATGGATGCCTTTGCTGTACCACATCATCTTGAGGCTTGCATCTGCGGAATCAAACTACCCTGGGTGAGTTCACTGGTATGACTGATCTCTTTTGGGTCTGCTCTGACCTGAGCCAACACCCTGATTGCTGCAACATGTTTTCTTCCAAGCTTATCAGCCTTAGATCTGGTTATGGCCAAGGCATGCGGTATCCATTTTACAGCACTTTGTTCATTCTGGTGAACAACAGAAAGCTATTTTAGCCCAGCTTAGCAGAAGTGGGTTTATAGCTGGGTCCTTCTTGTTAGTCATTCTTCCTTTTTTTATTCTGACTTCCTGGGGTGCTAATGGATGTCTTAGTTGCCTGTTAGGGATGGGAGGGAAATGGTTCAGTTTATATTTGCAATCCTACAAATTCACGTTTTCCAAATCGAAGCATGAACTGAAATGCCACTGATCTTCAAAATTTGCACAATATGTGATGCAGTTAGTTCTCCCACCATAAATAAATAAATAAATGTGTACCAGAATGCACCTATTAGTAGAAATAATTTTAAAATGCATTACATTTGGGGAAATTGCTTGTAAAATGCAGGAAATGGAGTGGACTGTCAGTCTTCCAAAATGTAATAGAATAAGAATTGATGAGCCTACATATTATTGGGAAGGGGAGTTGCTTCCCATGTATTTGTTGTATGTACATCTAAAAGGACTTAAAATAGTATGGTTTTTTAATGGTTTTTTAAAGTAAAAAATAAAATAAAGTCTCCACACTGGCACCATTTTAGTCTCTCCCTACAACAGCTGTTTTTGGTGATTCACCATATGGATTGTGCAGTTTTCACCAAGCTTCCTATTTTGATGCTATGATTAAAACTGCCTATTTGGCACATGGTGAGGGCTTACCTTTTGCCCTGCTCTTTCCAGGCACAGGACCGTGTTTTAAAGCTCTGTGTCCAAGCATCCCCCCCCAAAAAAAAAAACTTTCCCTGTGGAAACCCATTCTTTAAAGCTGAAGTGCAGCAAATGGCAATTTGAGTTTTCCATGGATCACTGTTTGCTCTAGTTCAACTTTAAACAGTGTGTTTTCTTGGGGAAAGCTCAGGAGCAAAAGTAAAAAAGGTGCTCAGACATGGGGCTTTGAAGCGTTGACCATGCCTGGAAAGCATGGAGGAAATGATAAGCCCTGTTTCAATATTAGCTTTTATCTCTGTGGCTCAAGCAGTGCCACTAAAAGAGTGAGCGCTCCCTTTCTTTCTCCCTCTTGCACACAATGTTGAATTTCACACTGAGAACTGGAAAAGTTGATCTTTAAAGTCAAATATCATACCCTTCAATCAGCCTTCCCAAACCTGGTGCCCTCCAGATGGTGCTGGACTACAAGTCCCATCATCCCTGACCATTAGCCATGCTGTCTGAGACTGATGGTAGTTATGGAGCAAACATCTGGGAGGCATCAGGTTGAGGAAGTCTGCCTTAAATCCAAATATTACATTTCAGCATTTTAACTGTGATGTGGGGATTATTTCTGCACACAAATCTTGAGAAATTTATCTTGTTGAATGTGTCTCCGTACAAATTTGAAATTTAAGATTATACATCTGCTTTGGCTCTGGTTTGGAAGATGAAGGACAGGGATTTCTGTCCTTTTGATTTCCAAATAACAATTTTAGGATGCAATCCTAAGAAAGTTGACTCGACCGAAGGAAGTGAGTGAATTCCACAGACCCTAATGGGATTCATTCCCTAGAAAGTGTGCTTAGGGTTGCAGTTTAATGGAACTGTGACATGGGAATGCGTAGAATCTGTCTCAAAAAGGTCTGTTCTGTGGAGTTCCTCAGAGTTTAAACCAATGCAACCAAGATCCTAATCTGCCTGTGTACACTGAAACCCAAAGTGGTTCGCTGTTTCATTAGCAAAGCAGACAGAAACCACACCGGCACACTATTTCCTTGTATACACAATTACTGACCTCAAAATTCTTTGCATTTCAATCTTAACACATCATCTTTTATAAATTCCCCAATTTGCACTGTCAACCGAAATACCAAAGAGAATTTGCAAACGCCACCCCAAGACAAGGTGCATGTTGTTCCCGCAGCACTGCAGGCGTGTTTGTGTACACAGATCTCTTTGTTACTGAGCACACTGAAGTTTCAAACTCTCCATCTCATTGGAGTTCGCTGCTTCTTGGAGTGCTTAATGGGTGTGCAGGCAAGCTGCCCAGGCTGATGGTGGGGAAGGAGTGTGGGACACACATATAGATTTCTCATTTGCCTTTTGCCATCCTGTAAGGTGTGAGCTGCAGAAGTATTTTCTGGAGCAACACTTCCCATTGCACTCAAGGAAACAGTAAATGGTTTGTAGACGTCCAGCCAACCAACATGCCCAGTTTAGGCATTTTGCACCTGAAGGGAAATTAAACCATTGCCTTAGTGATACACAGAGATAGAGGTTGGAAGCAGGAAAATGGCATCCCTTCTGGGGTCTGTTCCCTGAAGCAACTAACTGCTTCATGGTTAGCAGCCCCCTTACACTAGGGGTCACCAGAGGTTTTGAACTACAACTTCCATCAGGCCTGGCCAGGTCAGGATGGAATAGTAGCTATCATTTGCAGAGCACCACAATGTCTATCCATGCTCTGCACACTGATGTAGTCCATTTACATGTGTGCATTATAGTATAGTGACCATGCCTTTATTGGTCTAAGAATTTATACTGTGTCAGGCAGATCCCATCCACAGTTCACATCTCTCCTCACTCCAACTCACCGCAATGTTTTCCACTAAAGTTTGCGCATTTAGGAAGTGACACATGCACAAGCAATGAAACAGCTCTGTGATCTTTATTATGATTTATTTCAGAACACTATACACTGGCCTAGACTGTCTGTTTGTTCCTTCTGTCCAGCACTATAAATCCTTGATCAAAATAAGCAGCTTTCTCCTGCAGTTTATTACAGAATCAGAGAACAAAAGAGATAGGGTGGGAGGAAGAGAGAGAGAGGTTGTCTAATGCAGGGATTGTGGCCCTCAAGATGCTGTTTGAACTAAAACCAGGTGCGCCAACTCTAGGGGACCGAGGTGTCTCTGACTCCTTCGATATTTGTTGAAACCTTCGGTGTCGAGGGGGCAAAGGAGGCCAAGAGTAGAGCACAGTGCAGCTTCACTGGCCGGCTCCTCCAGAGTGCTTGGCCTCCTCCAGACATGATGACGTGTGTGTGATGTCACACACACACACACACACACACACACTGGGCCCCATAAATCTTGAGGGCAACCTGGCACCTCTCACTACAACACTCATGATCCCTGATCATTGAACATCCTGTCTGGGGCTGAAAGAGCTCAAGGATTTCTGGAGGCCACCAGGCCACCACCCCTGTTCTAAAACTTGCAACTTGCAGGCAAAGCAAGCAAGGGGCAAGTCAGGACACAAGCAGCACAGCTGGAACAAGAGAGAAATGTAGAAGGAGCTCTCCATATCAGAATGTGGCTTGGTGACATTTTTTTTGGAGGGGGTGCATTTGGGGATGTTTTGCATTCTTCTTTAAGAAATAGCCCCCACTTTGTGGATTGTATTGCGGAAGGGATTGTACATTTGTTCATTAATCCTATTTGCCATGAGGGGGGGCATATTAGTTGCCACAAACTCTCTTCCTTGCTGCTGCCCCTCGTGAAAATAATTTGAGGCTTTCTGTAGATACACTGCAGAATACAATCAGTACACACACACACACACACACTTTTTAAAAGAACTTTCCCTCCATGAGTATAGTTTTCTGGGTGCAGTAAGGGGAGTGGAATTGCAAAACGAACAAACAAACATTTTGCAGCACCCCACTGAAGTAGCAGTCTCCTGATTTTAACCCATCTCATACCTAAGTACACTGCAAGATTCAATAGAAAATGCTAGCAGGAGGAGGTGAGACGTCGAGGAATTCTTGACCCACAACCAGAGCCCTCTATGTGTCTACGCTTGCTAGTCTGTTCAAACAGACAGTATGGTTTTTATTGACCTGCCTCTGGCATAGGAAAAATGTGTGCTGGTTATGGATTGAGTGACTATCACCCAGATCAGCGGGGCACACGTGATTTATTGATTGGCTTTGCAGCTCTCTGCAGAGAGCAGATGTGTGCGTGGATGTGTGTATGTTTTGGGGGATGGGGACAGTCAGCGTGGTAAGGAAAAGAGAGCGAGGGGGAGAGAAGATTTATATCCAGATGGGAATGCTGAAGCCAGGGGAAAGAGCTGCCATGCTGGGAAGGAGCCCTCCACAATGAAAGCTATTCATCACCGGAGTCTTAAGGCAACACTGGCTGTGAAACAGACCAGGCTGAAAAGTCTTCCAGCAAGTTAATCATTGATGATAGCCGGTGCTCTTGGAAGAAAGCAAGTAGCCAAGGAGTTGTGGGCTCGTATATCTTCACACATTATTCTTAGGGGAGCCTCCATTTTCCCCACCCTACTCCCACACTTCCCCTAATCCTCCAGCTTCTAGAAGAAGGCATTTATAAAACACACACACACACACACACACACACAAATATATCTTGGAGGAAGGTGGGTGAGGGTCAGGGCTGGCCCAGGAAGCAAAAGAGAAAGTGCTGGTAGCACCTCCTCTACAGCCCACCCCACTGCGATGCTCAGGCACACCAGCACAATGTGCCATCCTGCCCGTAACCCACCTTGTTGCGGTTCAGTCAACCTGACACTGGTGATGCTTCAAGCCAGCCACTGTAGTGCTGGTGCACCGAGCATGGCTGCAGTGGCAGGAAGCTGCAGAGGAGTAGGCAGATCTGACCTCCAAGGAGCACGTTGCAGCCACCACCATGGCAGCAGTGGCAGGGGGTAATGCATCCCTGTGGATCCTGCCCCCTGAGGTGGCACCTCACCTGGCCTCATGGGTGGGCTGATCCTGATGAGGGCAGCAGCAGAATGGGAACAAGTTAGGACTGCCACTATTTTCATGTCAAGTTAAAATGTCTCCTTCTCAGGTGGAACACTCAGCGAGATTTGGGGAGAACGTGCAAGAGCTTTGACAAAACATTTCAGGGTGTCGGAAACTACAGACCACTTTATATATTCATTCATTCATTCATTCATAGCATTTTCTTAAAAGAAAAAAGAAAAAACCTGCCATTTCAACCATAAAGCCTCCAAGGTGGCATACAAAATAAAACAATAAAAAACAATAGTAATAACATATATTGGATCTAGATCCAATCCCATGGATAGCTCACATAATGCTGAATGCCTTGGTGGGGAGGAGGAGAAGCAAGGTAGTCACCCATTGCCTGTGCCCTCCTCACACAGGGATGGGCAACTTGTGGGTCTCCAGATTTTGCTGGACTCTGACTGGCATCAGTGTGTGTATGTGTAATTTTTATTGATTTTTTTAAATACAAATTATATCAAAACATCCATCTTGTATACAAAATATAAAATCATTTGGCTATTTCGACCTGAGACTTCCCTCCTCCTCAACTAATGGTGTTCCAAATTAATCTCTAATATGCATTTTATTCTTAATAATATTACTATTAAATCCTAATCTTAAATAAACAAACTGTAAATTTCCTTTTAACAATAAATAATAAATTTAACCTACAAAATTTCTTGTAACCTACTAGCGATGTTAATTGTTTACAGTTGTCTTTCAAATACAACATATGTACCCCCCCCCAAAAGACGTCTGCAGTAACTCAAATGTTCTTTACCCCCACAATAGGGAAATCAAAATAGAATCGCGTTTTCCTAGAAAATCATGCAAGTTTACTCTCAACACAGCCAGGGCTGACCTCCTTATTTTTGCCTCACTGTTCTTCAAATCTTTCAAATTAAGTTTCCATATTTCACAACAATAATCCAAATTATCGTATCCCTGGGGAGCCTGAGTCTTCGTTTGCAGGGACAGAAAATGGTTCATTAGCATCCTTGTCTCAATGTTGATTTTGTTTGTGTGTTTGGGGGTAACCAAGATAAGATTGTCTCTTGCTCATTACTTGTACAAAGCACTGGGGCAAGGGGTAGAACATGACAGCAAAGATGCCCAGTTTCTGGAACATTATAATCGCCTTCCTGAAGCCCAAAGGACACCACTTTCATATGCCTGGCAAAACCTTCACACAGTAGAGGACCGCGCTGTCCCTGGCACATCGTTGCAGCCTTGCAGATTTTGCACAATAAATCATATCACATACTCTAAAGCGAGTCACTCGATCCAAAAGCCTCGTTTCACTCACCTCTTCTTTAAACATTTGCTCACAAATTTCAGAATGGCTCTGGGTTTTTGGCAGCATGGAGTATGAAATGTGGCAAAGGCCATGGTCAGAAGAATAAACATTTCCCCCACATCCATGAAAGGGACATCGTGTGGGTCCAGATGTACATTCAATTGCTTCCAGATCCCATTTGCAAATCAAAAGGAGAATTTGTTTTGAAGAAAAATACATTAGATACTGTAATTGCCAAGTGCCATCAATCAACATGTTACCTTGGAGGAAAAGATAGCTTGGCTAAAAAACAACCACAAAAAAAACCAAGCCACATTTTGACTCATTTCATTTTTTGTAATCAGTAAATGGATCAGCATTAAAATTCCAAACAGTCAATTCACTACAGGTTCACACCTCTCTTCCAGCGTCGCTCCACTGTCCTCAGGTTCACTGGAGGACACTGTCCCATTGCCTGGATTGAAATGAGATTCAGTTGCCAATCCAGTCAGCTTTTGGACATAGAATGGAGCAGGTGCCATCTTGTCCTTTGCCTCAGGCAGCAAAACATCTTGGGCTGGTTCTGGATATGTACGTTCCAATTGGTGATGGGAGAGTCCCATCAATATGAAGAGGGATGATGTCTAGGCATCAAGACATGCCTGTATCTGATGATTTCATGAGCCTAGACACCTCCATCATCAATACATTAACCCAAATGAAACCAGGTTCATGTTTCAAGTAGTATTTGGCCCAGATTTTTGGCACCCTCTTTGAAAATGGCTGAGGGTGGTAGTGAAAGTCCTAGCTGTTTTGGATTAGGGGATGGGATTTACAATTCAGTGTGAGGTGGTTTAGTCTTCCGAATGAGGGTTAGAGCACCTCATGGAAATGGAGAATCTCTCGTGATCCGTGTAGACAATACTGAGCTAGATGGGAGCAATGGCCTCACTCAGTGTAAGGCAGCTTCCTGTGTTTTTGTGGTGCAGATTTTACTGTTGGTTGGAGGGTGTGTGTGTGTGTGTGTGTGTTGTGATTTATATTGCAATTTGTAAGTCACCTCGAGTTGGATTTTGTCCCAAGAAGGTGAGATGCAAATGCTCAGACAAAGAAATAATTAAGCAGAGGCACTCCGTATAGGCAAAACTCCACCCCAGTGGTGAGGGCATTCCCTGTCCCTTGCCTCCGTTACGCCAAAAAATCCACTATGACCTTTGTGCCATGGAGGAGCTTAAAGCTTTTGACACCAAAGTCGATTGCTTACCAGAGTGCAATTATAGGACTAATGCTTTAGCTTTCCCATTGTCTTATAAAAGCTTTTATAAGCACAAAAGATGGTTTGTCTTGAGGGCTTTTCTTCATCTCTCTCTTTCTTTATGGCAAAGACATCCAGGGCAGTGGGGGCAGGCAGTGGCAGGGTGTGTGTGTGTGTGTGTGTGTGTGTGTGTGTGTGTGATGGAAACAGAGGATGAAGCGTAAACCTGCCAGGGTTGGAAAGGCGTTTAAGGCATTTTCCTGAGGCACGCAGGGCATTAGTCAGCACGCTTCCAAGCCACAGAAATGTGCCTTTGCTTGTCTGAAATTACAGAGATGAAATGATTAGACCACAAGCCTTTGCCCTCTGGACACTGGCCTTTTGTCTCCATCGAATAATGATACATTGTTGACTGTCATCCAGTTCTTATGGGGCAAAAGTGCCTGCCTTCTCTCTCCCTGTCTTGTTTTAATATCCTTTGCTCTCATTTCTCTGTGCATTCTGAAGCTCCTAAAAATTATTACAGCTAACTGATTTGTTTCAATCAACTAGATTACAACTCCCTCATCTCCTTCCAGCCCCCCAGGTAAGAATACTCCCGCCCTTGAAGAACTGAGTGAATGGAGAACTCATAGGGGCAGAGAAATCCACATGTCAGCATTTTCTGCATTCCTCCCTTGCTTTAACAAAATCTGGGGAAACAGCACACTTGGAGGAGGCAGACTGGGCTTGTGATGGCTGACTTTGCCCCCCAAGCTTGCATGCACAGATGGCCTCGCTCTGTAGGCACTGCTGCTCTTCTTAGCTCTTTCAAAGAAGCTGGCCAGTGCAGGCCACACTGCATGCAGGTGGAAGATGTCACAGCTGAAACCAGATGCTATCCCCAACATCTGAAAGGATAAAGCCAGGCATAATCAGCAGCACATGTGAGCCAGGCGAAAAAGTAAATCGTTAAAGCATGAGAGGGGAGAGCAATTTTCAGTTCCAAACCTAAACTTTTCGGTCAACTCTGCAAGCCTTTTTTTTCATCTTGCAAGCTTCAGAATATAATAATTTTAAATCAAATCCTCCAGTGATAAATAGTTCTGTGGATCACCATTTTTAATGAAAAATAAGTAAAAACAAATACCCCATTCACACATGCAACACTTCTTAAACACAAGCGAAAGAAACAAGCTAGCATAAAAAGCAACTACACTGTAATAAGTATCATCAGAAGGTGACTTTGGTCAAAAGTTGGCAAGGAAGCAGCCACACTTATTTCTCCCACTTCTGGTGCTCCTGTAGGTGGGACTCACAGGCAGGCCAAACAGCTGATCTACTTGGAAGTATGCAAGCAATGCAAGGATGCCTTGCTCTGTCACAACCAAAATCCCTATGCATCACAGTCTATGCTGGAATCTTAAATTAACCTATATTAGAATCCAGCTCTTAGCACCTTTTAACTACTATGGGACCTTATTGGCTCAGGCCTACCTACCAAAAGCAACAGCAAACGCCTATGTCAATTTCAATGGCTCAGAAAGAACTGCATCCTTAGAAAGATGTCCAGGAGTGTTTGTTGAAGCCAGATCTGACTGGGCTTTCATACCACAGTAATGCATTGCTTGGATATAAACTGGGGAAAGAATGTGTTGAACTATGAAAAGGTGAAATTCAACCAGACTTGACCAAGAGAATTTGGCCAACAAAATGCTTTCTTCTGCATGCATTTCTGACTGTTTAGGATCTGAATATCACTGAAAGTGGCTCTCTTCCTCTTCCAGGAACTATTACCCACTTCCTGATTTCATTAAACTTTTTGGTGTTTATTTTATCCAGACTAAAACAGGAATGGAAGAAGGCAAGTTAGAGAAGCACAGATAGGGAGAGGGTTGGGGCCAGACATCTCTAGCTGCTATATGAAAGCAAACTATACATGATTCTGCAAAAGTGGGGGGTTGGCACCCCTCACATATGGTGGTATGATCAAGATAAATATTATAATGTTCTAGTCATGGTTCTGCTTGAACCCAGACTTGAGGATCTCTTCAACCTTTGTTCTCGAAGGTTCACAATGAAAACAGTACTTATGTTAGCAGACCAGATTATCAGTTGAATTGAATCCAGAATGCAGGAGCTAGACTGGTGACCGGGAGCAGCTGCTGGAACCATATAACGCTGGTCCTAAAGTTCCTCCACACTGGGTGCCAAGCCTAGGGGGTGCCCCAGAGCATCACAACTATGATGTTGTGAATTGAGCAGAACAGAAGGCGAGAGGTGGGGGTGCCAAATTTTGGCCTCACACAGAGCTGAAATTTGAAAGACCAAAGTCTGCCCCTGACTGACACTGCTACCAGGAGGCCAGATGTGTGACTGTGACTGCTCTCCCTCCTGTCTACTCCTGATAAAGTGAAATGAAAAGGCATGGATCCAATAGATCAGGGTCACTTCCCTGGAGATGTACCAGGAGTCTTGGCCAGGAGTGACCAGCTAGCAGAAATGTTCTTTCATGCAAAGGAACCCTATTATATGTAGCCTGTACTAATACTATACTATACTATACTGTACTGTACTGTACTGTACCGTACCGTACCGTACCGTACTGTACTATACTATACTATACTATACTATACTATACTATACTATACTATACTATACTTTTATATTCTTTATGTTGCATTCTATATTCTTAATAAACCAGTTAAATATATTTAATCTTGTTTCAGCTGAATGCCATCTGATTCACATTGTAGACCTGGCTAAAATCTTAAAACCTGATGTTAAGGAGGAAACCTCGAGATCCGGTGTTCCGAATTTTATATCCCAACACAAATATTCTTACAAGTCACTTTAAAATTCGCCAAATCTCACAACATTGCCCCTCTTGTTCCCTGCCAACATTTTTGCCCCCCCTCCTTTTAACAGCTGTCTGGCAAATAGAAATCCAATCCCATACCTGGAAAAGCTTCACCTGCTCAATTTCTGCCCTTTGGAAGCATAGTAACCGATACAAGAAAGTCTGCAACCCCATCTGAAGCAGAGTATTAACCATGGTAGTATATTTTACTGGATTTTAGTACTCAGGGTTTTGTTTCTCAGTCCCCCTTCCACTCATGTAATTGTGTGACAAATTGCTTGCACATAGCATTTTCAATATCTGAGAGCTGTTTGGCATTTCTTCTTCCTGTATAACTAACAGTGAGATGCTGCATGTGTCAATGTAGAAGTGAGTCTCATTGAATTCAATGGTACATAAGATTGCAGTCTGGTAGGAATTCAAGCACTTCACTGTGAATTGGCTGTAAAGCATTCAAGAATCCAATTCTTGGCAGCAGTGTACCAGTTCAGTTTCCCTTTTGTCTAAGTACACCAGATATTCAACACTGGATATAGCTATATGCCAGGGGTCAGCAAACTTTTTCAGCAGGGGGCCGGTCGAGTATCCCTCAGACTTTGTGGGGGCTGGAGTATATTTTGGAGGGGGGGAAATATGAATGAATTAGTATGCCCCCAAAATAACCCATAAATGCATTTTAAATAAAAGGACACATTCTACTTATATAAAAACACACTGTCTGTGGGCCAGATTTAGAAGGCGATTGGGCCAGATCCGGCCCCGGGCCATGGTTTACCTACCCATGCTATATGCCATCCAATTAATGGCATATTTACCCAGAAGCATACAGTTTAAAGCCTGAAGCCAACCTAGCATAGCCAGATGTGGCTCCTGCATCTTTATTAGCCAAATAGATGAGGGAAATTCATCCCAATTTGAGAACCGAAAACCAGCCACCCTTCAAAATTCACCTTTCTCCAAATATTGCGATGCAGTTCTTCAAACAATGTCTATAAAAATGTGTATATTACGGGAACGTGCTCATAACTATTAATATATTAGTGAAGAAAACTTAACAGATGCATTATATTTTGGAAAATGGCTTGTCAATATATGTACATTAGTCAAAACTGCATTGAAATGTGTTTATTAGGAGAAATTTGTACTAAAATGCTGGTGAATTTTCATGAGGATTTTTTAAATTTCAGATTGCTACAGAAATGTGGAGAACTGAGTTTAAGATGGGCAGGCCGGGTCATCCTCTTATATACCTGCTGGGATTGACAAGGCATCTGACCCTCACCTGAATCTCATAATTCTTCTGACGAGTCTTGGGTTTGCAAATTTGGGAGAGGGGAGACTGCCCGGGGTAGGCTGGCAAGGCCCCCTAGATTTAGAGGCCCTGACTTAGTCTTTTTTTAAAAAAAAATTTATTGAAATAACTTTATTAAACTCATCTTAAAATATACACTCATAATATACATTGTTACATTCATCAATACAATCATCAATACATTTATCCATACATTCAACACATTCCTGAATACATTCATCCATACCTCAATACATTCATTCTTACATTCATCTTGCATTCATCTATACATACTCCAACCTACCTACACATACATACCCATTACTTCCTTCCTTCTTTCATTCATTCTTTCTTTCTTCAACTCTTCATCCCTTCCCACCCCCTCCCATTCTTCTTTCCCCCTTCCCCTTCCCTTGACTTCCACTTGCCTCACCTCAGATTATTATACCATTTCTTTAATGCTACTTATCTTCTTCTCTCTTAACATATTTACAACCTTTTTATTATCTCTTCTTTATCTCCAATTCTCAATAATCCCGACGCTGAAATTTTAGAAATGTATCCAAGTTCTCATAGTGGGGCATTGTTTTTTCATATATTCTCCAAATTTGACCCAACCTAGTTTGAAATTCTGATTGCTACGGCCCCTGATTGCATCTGTTAATCTTGCCAGATCTAAAAAGCCAAATAATTTCTCCTGCCACTCTTTAATACTCGGCATCTCTTCCTTCTTCCAATATACCTTCCTTCTTCCCTGACTTAGTCTATACATAGATCTGGCACTGGGTCAAGGTGGCGGCTGCCCCTCTGCCACCGCCATCACTGCAGCATCAATGTCCCAAACATGTATTGTAGTATTCATTTATTTATTTAGCCACGCCCCCGGTCAACCAGATTGGTCTACCCAAGGAGTGATGCAGCCGGGGACTCCCTAATGGCTCGGGGGCTAGCCACACACCCCGCGCAGAGGGGAGAGCTCGTGACGTGGCTCGTAAGTGGCCCCCGGGCTGGACTTTGGACATGCCTACTCTAGCACAAGGCACCCCTATGCTACCATTTATGCCACTGCTGAGGAATTTCCATTGCATCCTTACCCAAACTTAAGCCATGGTTGCCAATGTGGTACCTGTGGGCACAATGGGACCATCGAGGCCTCTCCCTGGTGCCAATATAGTCTCTGAGCCTTTCCCACCTTCACTGCCCCCCTGGATCATGAGGATGGTTACCTTTTCCTCCCTTGCAAAGTGCATAGAACTGCAGGGTGAAGTTCAAAGAGTGACCTTCTTTCCCACTTCTTTCACTCGAAGGCCCAGTTTAATTCAACCTGATTCAACTTTTACCTAGGTCCCTTGGAAAAAGATAGTGGGTGCACAGCATACCTCCTACTTTCTGTCTTTCTGGGGTTGTTCTGTTTTTTCTTCTTCAAATTTTTTTATTGATTTTACAATTTTAAGCACATACCATAACAGTTAAATTTTCATACTTCCCCCCTCTCACTGTAGGAAGCAACATTCATCCCCTTCTCTCACAAGGGTAGTCACAATCATCGTACATTTAACCTTACTAGCATTATTTATTATCATTGCTTAGGCCTGGCCCAATTCTGTGGGCCAGGTATTCCTTCTTTCCTCAATTTCATATTTCGGTTGACTTCCTCAAGTCCCCCTCTGTTGAATTCATTATCATTCCTCTCTAACAGTTTTCATACTCCTAAATTTTAAAACATCATAAAATACAAGAATCATTTTGCTTAAACCACTCCTTTTGGGGGTTGTTCTGAAGGAGCGGGGAGAGAAGTGACGAGAGGAGATGGCACTCAAAAACCCAAATTGGCCTATAGGACAAACAGGTCAGCAATTCTTAGCCTAAACAGTTTTGGAAGCATTGTAGGACTATTTATATAGGGAAGGGGATGCAGAATGGGAAGGAGTTTGCACTACATTATTACATATCAGTAATTTTGACTTGAGGGTCAAAATTGTATTTTTAACCCCCCCCCCCCATCAAAGGATGCATAAGATGGTTAACTTTACTAGCTTATCAGATTAGATATATATTCATTCCAAGCCCTTGAGATGAGCCAGGATGGTAATCTAAATCAAATAATTAACTTATGCTAAATTAACCTTAAAGACTGAATGCAGCTTAAAAATATGGAGCAGTTATAAGAGCAGTGCAAGGGGTTTCTACTGGAATAAATGAATGTGATATTGTGGGACTGCTTCTGTCTCAAAGTACGAGCAGCTAGCAGAGCTTCATCTGTGTCTCTTACTTGCCTTATTAGACAAAGACCAGATCTTTTGCTCTGTACACCATGGAGCTGTGCCAATGTACATTTACTGCAGAACTGGCCATCTATCAGTGAATGCATGTGCTCCAATAGGACTCCCAAAACTAGGCAGAGAAGTGCTGTGTTCTGTACAGGATATTCCAGCTATCAAACCATATACTCTATAGCTGTATCAGAGTTTTCCTTTTTCTCTCTCCCCTTTTCTCTCCTTCGAGGCAATATTATGATTTCCATGCTTATGAGACTGCAAAAAAATGGACCAATCTGGAACATGAGAAGTGTTCTAGTCTTTGGGTTGCTAACCTGGGACAAAACTGCCTTCTTATTCCCAATAAGGACTGGCCTACAGTCTTGCATTTTACAGTGGATAATTGATAGACTAAGGACTGGAGTACCCAGGATTCGAAAGGAACAGCCTCCATTGTGATCTCCATAAGAATGTGCTTGCATTTATAATCTTTGCATCGCCCACCATGTGCTATGACCGAATTGCTGCTGAATTTGGAAATATTCAGAATTTGGCAAAGAATTATAGAGCTCTGGGATTTATTATATTTTAAACAATGTTGTTTCATGGTTGGTTCACAAAACTGTGGTTCATGCAACTGGCCCATTTTTATTTTTTAAAGTCCAAACTGAACTGTGGCTTGTTAGAACCACTTCATTATGATTACCAATATATGTTTGGCATGCCAGCATGAATCTTTCAGTTATGCTGGTTCAGTTTGCCACAAAAGCAGGGTGAAGCAATCACTTTGGGTGACAAATATTCCAAAGGAGTGCTGTTTTCCTCCAGCTGTGGCATCCAACCTCCAGCTGTGAGCCAGAGCGAGGTGTAATTTTTACCTTCTGCATCAGGTCTGGAAATCCCTACAATCCTTTGCACACTGCAAAGGAAGTGGGCACTCTACTCCAGTTAACTTGTCCTTAGCATGTGAGTTAAGCGTACACATTATACGTGGAAAGTTTCCAGCCATTTGCAATGGACACCAATTCCTCTCCCCATACCTTGGGGATATCAGAAAAAGTGTGTGTCTGTTAGTGGATGCAAAGAACTCACACACATTACTTTTATTTGTGTGGCTGTAAGTTGGGCAGTTGGGCTGTAAGTTGGGCTGTAAGTTGGACACGGGTGGCGCTGTGGGTTAAACCACAGAGCCTAGGGCTTGCTGATCAGAAGGTCGGCGATTCGAATCCCCGTGACGGGGTGAGCTCCCGTTGCTCGGTCCCAGCTCCTGCCCACCTAGCAGTTCGAAGGCACGTCAAAGTGCAAGTAGATAAATAGGTACTGCTCCGGCGGGAAGGTAAACGGCGTTTCCGTGCGCTGCTCTGGTTCGCCAGAAGCGGCTTAGTCATGATGGCCACATGACCTGGAAGCTGTACGCCGGCTCCCTCGGCCTATAGAGCGAGATGAGCATCGCAACCCCAGAGTCGGTCACGACTGGACCTAATGGTCAGGGGTCCCTTTACCTTTACCTTTAAGTTGGGCAGATTTCTGAAGCTTGAGTCCACTCCCTACCAACCACTAGACTGTACAATAGGGCCAAATGTCTACCCCTAAGGAATGTTAAAGGGGTTCGATTCCTGTGAATATGAACAGGCGTGTTTATTTGCATCTTCATGACCAATGTGCAAATTAGGACATTTAACAATGATTTGAATTTTGCAATACGGTTCTTTGCTCAAAAAACATACCAATGCACTTTAGAAAATGTGTATTTTGGGATTGAAATACATTAAGAAATGTGTACATTGAGACATGTGGGTTACATTCATAGCTAGCACTCTCCCCTACTCCCGCTCTGTACAAAACTCTCTTGCAAAGAAGCATTATTGCCGCCTTGGGCAGGTAGGCCAAACACCAGCGCCACCCCCACCACCCCCTCCATAAAATATGGAATTATGTCCTGATCAGGATGTTACAAAAAATAATAAAAGTGCCAGAGGATATGTATCCTGAGCCCATTAAAAAAAGTTTATTTGAAAATATTTTACATTTTATTAAAGTGCCCTAGACAGGATATAAGCACTATAAACTTTCCACTGAAAGTGAACATTGCTGGCATTCTGCTAGATTAAATTCTGACTCTTCTAAAGCCTGACTAATTCCTGCACCATTTAGTTTGCTGAGGAAATGGTATGTTGGGCGTTTTGCTCACTGAGCCAAGAGAAAGCTGTGCATTTTCAAAACAGTTTGGGGATATTTTGGGGAGGATGAGAGGGGTAGGTATGTGTAACCCCACAAAGCCCCACACCTACACATCCATTACATGAGCACATTTTGTGTGCTTTGGTGGCACAATATTTTCCTCACTGTAAATTATAACAGTCTCCATTGAAATTGCGTCAAAAACAATTTTGAACACATAGAAAAAAAGAAAAACCACCTTGCATCTAGATTGTAAGGATGACATATGATAAACATAAAATAGCTGTTATGGAGGGTCCATCAAATTATGCCTGCCGTGTGTGTGTGTGTGTGTGTGTGCGTGTGCAATTTCTACCCCTCTCTTCAGCCATAAAGGCTCCCAGAGCAGCCTATGTAGAATCAAAACAAGCAGTCCTTACCCACAGGTTTACAATAAAAAAGGCACACAAGGGGAAAGGGACAGGGAGGGAAGAGGAAAAACAAAATCCAAACTCAGGCACCAATTTCTAAACAGTTGTTCCTATAATGGCCAGCCGGTGGCCAGTTCAGGGACAGGACGTGCCTGAAGGAGCTGGGTCTCCAGCAAAGCTGATAAAATGAGCTTTCTGCTTCCCATCTCTGCCACTGAGGCAACTTGATGGAATGGCTGTCTGCAGGTGACAGTTGAGGGGAGAGGAAGCCTCATGGAACTGGCCTGTCACAGCAGACAATGTGTTGCCTACTTGATTGAAAAAGCTATCCAGGATGCCAAGCCTACTTCAATTCACACATAGACTTTCAGGACCGAAGTACAGCCATCACAAAAGAAAAGGTGAAGAATATGTTTAGAAAAGTCCACAAAGTTGCCTTCTTTTTCTCAGAGGAAGGGTAAGCAAAATAACAATTTCAGAAATTTTCTCAGAAAAGTGTTCTCTATTTTCCCCCCCAAATCAGTTCTAACACTCAGTAATATATTTGTATCCATATATTTGATCTCCCTCTGTCTCTCTCTCTCTGTCTCTCTGTCTCTGTCTCTCTCTCTCTCTCTCTCTCTCTCTCTCTCTGTGTGTGTGTGTGTGTGTGTGTGTGTGTGTGTGTGTTATGAATTTCGTCAGACCACACTGCTGGTGTAATCCTACTCCTGTCTACTCAGTATTTAGTCCCATTGAATTCAATGAGCCCTGCTCCTAGTTAAGTATGTTCAGCAGCAATAAAGAATTTGTGACCCTTCAGTTAGATTCCAAGTCTTATCAGCCCAGGCAAACATGGTCAATGGTCAGTGATGATGGGAGTTGAAACCCAATGGAATCTGGAGGACCGTAGATTCTTCATATCTGATATAAGATTGCATCCATAGTCCAGATCATCTTCCCACCTCCCTAACCTCTTTTGAAAAGCAGAGTTCAGCCCTGGAACGCATTGAAGATGTTTCCAATATTTTTGGCCCTGTGGGCACCACACACAGACCCCAGAACCAATCACCGATTCCATTGGCTACCAGAGGAAGTTTCTTTCAATATCATTTTCAGTGGGGGAAAGGGCATGGGAGGGAATCCTGAGGAAAACCAGGGAAGATTTCTGAGTGTGCATGTTGGAGACCCCTGAAGTAATAAGACAGTGTACATTGTATATTTCCACTAAGAAATCACAGTTCCTCCCCTCTCAGCCATGTGGACATGGTTTCTGATATTACGTAGAACAGTGTTCCCCAAACTTGGGCCTACAACTATTTTCGAACTACAATTCCCATCACCCCTGACCACTGATCTTGCTAGCGAGGGATGATGGGAGTTGTAGTCCAAAAACAGCTGGAGGCCCAAGGTTGGGGAACACTGACGTAGAAGGATACAAGGGAGCTAGAGCAGGGATGGAGAACCTGTTGCTTTCCAGACATGTTGGACTCCAACTCCCATCAGTCCCAGCCAGCATGGCCAGTGGGCAGGGATAATGGAAGTTGTAGTGCAACAATGTTCAAAGGGTTACAGGTTCCGCATCTTTGAGCTGGAGCCTTGGAACTTCTCTATATAGTTCTTTTCTTGTGAGCAAATGGCTTCTATTATATGTCATGGCAAATAAACAAATATGAAATATTCTTCTGTTCTGCACAGGCAAACAGTTGCTGCTTGTTTTCCTCTAAAATAAACTGTGAGTGAAACATCCACCGACTTTCAGCAAAGGGGTGGGGAATAGGTTTGATAACACAGGTGAAAGCCCTCAAATTGGTTCTGCCTATCCTTATTTCCCGATAGCCCAGAAAACACATTCTCATCTCCAGAGTGCTGCAACGATGTGGCATTTGTGTTGGCAGCTGACATTTCATTCCTCGTATTCCTCACATTTTCAGAATTTCAGAAATTAGGTGCGCAGTACTAGCCAATCTGGGAGATCCAGTTCCCAAGTAAAACAGATGGTGTTGCATCAGCCAGGTGCAGATGGGAGAGGAGTTCCCAGAAATGAAAAGGAAAATATATATATATATGTATGCTTGTACACCAGAAACTAAAGCCCACAATGATAAGGGTGGTCTGAAAGCTGCCCCCTTTCGCTATTTTCCAGGAATTTGTGTATTCTGCACCATAGATGCCATTCAGCAATACACAGCAACCATGTAGATCAGTGGTCTACTTCCCAGATTCATGTTAAACGCCTTAAGATAATGTGTGGAGAGAGAAAATTTGAATAATAATAATAATAGTAGTAGTAGTAGTAGTATTTATACCACGCCCATCGTGCTGGGTTTCCCCAGCCACTCTGGACAGCTCCCAACAGAGGACTAAAAACAGAATAAAACTTCAAACGTTAAAAACTTCCCTAAACAGGGCTGCCTTCAGATGTCTTCTAAAAGTCAGATAGTTGTTTATTTCCTTGATATCCGAGGGGAGGGCGTTCCACAGGGTGCACGCCACTAACATGAAGGCCCTCTGCCTGGTTCCCTATAGCTTTGCTTCTCGCAGTGAGGGAACTGCCAGAGGGCCCTCAGCGCTGGACCTCAGTGTCCTGGCTAAACGTTGGGGGTGGAGACGCTCCTTCAGGTATACTGGGCAGAGGCCGTTTAAGGGCTTTGAAGGTCAGCACCAACACTTTGAATTGTGCACTTTGAATTGCTATGCCTTACTTTGCAAAACTGCTTTGGGAGCTGCCTTATACCACGTTAGACTATTGTTCCATCTAGCTCAGTATTGTCTACTCTTATTGCCAAAGACTCCCCAGAGCCAGTGTGGTGTAGTGGTTAAGAGCAGTAGACTCATAATCTGGTGAACCGGGTTCGTGTCTCCGCTCCTTCACATGTAGCTGCTGGGTGACCTTGGGCTAGTCACACTTCTTTGAAGTCTCTCAGCCCCACTCACCTCACAGAGTGTTTGTTGTGGCAGAGGAAGGGAAAGGAGAATGTTAGCCGCTTTGAGACTCCTTCGGGTAGTGATAAAGCGGGATATCAAATCCAAACTCTTCTTCTTCTTCCCCAGTGGCAGAGGTCTTTCTCACTACCTGCTATCCGGTTCATTCTTCTCCTTTTAATGGTGATGTCAGGGATTGCATCTAGGACATTCTGGGTGCAAAGCATGTGTCCTGTTACTGAGCTACATGACTTTGCCATTTGGAGTTAAGTGAAAATCCAAATAGATTGCTGTTGGTCTGTTCTACACCACATTAGATCACATAGGATCTGGAACTGTTGCACATATAGAGAGAGATGGTGAGGCAGCAGTGCATTTGAGATGGAAGGAAAGCCAGTCTGTTGTAATGGACAGGGGACGCGACTAGAACCTGGGCGATCTGGGATCAAATCCCCAGTCAGCCATGAAGTTCAGTGGGTGACCTTGGGCCAGTCCCTTTCCTTGCAAGCCTAACCAAACTCTCAGGGATGTTTTGAGGATAGACTGGGAAGGGGGAGAACCGTCTGTGCCACTATGGACCCAGCTATACAGCTGCAAATAAAACATTTTAAGTGTGTTTTAAGTGTAATATACAATGTGACACCAGATGGCAATGGTGAAAATTCAATGTATTTTTAAAAAATGCTTTAAAAAAAAAAAACATTTTCAGAACGGTTTTTATATCTGTGTAGATTCATTCCACCCTTGGCCTCTTTGGGGGGTAAAGTGAGATATAAATGTAGCGAGAAAGAAAACAAAGTAAAGGCACTGCTCTTTGGGTTTGTTATACTAGAAAGCCAGGAGAGGACAAAATGATGAAAACAGAATGTGATGCATGCAGAGACGTTCTGAGTCCTTTTTAAAAAAAAAAAAAAATAGTCAAAAGAGAAAAGCAGCAACAGCACTACTGGAAAAGGCGGAGCCCCTTTTGGGTTGGGCAATATTGCCAGAGGTCAACTCAACAGCTGCAGATTCCCCAGAAACAAGATGACACCGTGTGCTGCCGAACTATGCAGCGGTTCAGTGGGTCAGTCCATTTCCTGGGTCACTCAAGGATAACATCCTGCTGAGAGTTCAGACTCTAAACAATTCATAGACATGCAGCAGCTTCTTCCAGCACTTATGAAGCTACTGCAATATGCCTGTGCCTTTGGGAGAGGAGAGGGTTGGAGTGGTCTTTTGTCCTGGATAGTCCCAAGCCTTACTACTGTTCTCATATGCTCAAGCCATTCCCACAGATCGCCTGTTTCCATCCTGTTTACCAGTGACAGGAGGAACAATGCGGCACTGTGAGACAAGTGGTTTAAAGCAAAAGAAGAAGGAAGCCCTGCTGTGTGTCTGGGGTGACCGCATTACTCATGGACGCCTGAACCACAAGTGAGGCCTACAGATTTCCCCATATACGTGGCAATAAAGCCATGCTGTGTTGTATGCCACACTTTATCTGTTTATGCCACATCTTTGTTTTATTTTGTCGTGGGGCTTCTGTGGGCTTTTCAGCTTCCCTCCTCTTTTGATGTAGAAAGAGCACGGCAAGGCTGATGTCACCAAAGACATGTCATCAGCAGTTTTAGAGCAACCGCAAGTGCATCATTGCATCCAAGCTGTCATTGCTCTTTGGCTGTTCCAGTTGTTTGCTTGTTTGCTTATACCTAGAAAGTGCTTAGTCTGAGACTGGGGCCGCTAACCTGTGGCCCTCCAGATGTTGATGGGCTCCAACTCCCATCAGCCCTAGCTGTCACAAGGTCAGAGATGATGGGAGTTGTAGTCTAACAACATCTGGAGGGCCACATGTTCCCCATCCCTACTTTAGGCCAGTAAGGTTCATTAGTTAAAGGGTTTCCCTTAGGCTGTGGAGACTTGAATTCAAATCCTAGACAAGCATGAAGCTCACTGGATTGTCCTGGACAATTCACTATCTACATCAATAGGTTTTGAGCAGATAAAATAAGGAGAAAATCTATGGCTTTGTACCTTTTATTTCTCCTTACCATCACACTCAGTTCCCCCTGCTTAACTTTTTTTTTTTTTTTGGAGCCTACCTTGATTAATTTTAAATATTAAGCAAAGAACTGCTTGCTGTTTCCCTTGTACTGTACACATTGCATGGGCTGATAATGTTTGTGTAGGGGATAGAATAACTTAATTGCATTTCTTGAGTTTCTAAGTCATTGCATAAGCTTTCCTTCATGATTACTATTTATGGTATACTACATTTTCAGTGGTAGTGACAATGGCTGGCATGCCAAAATTGGGATGCCAAGTGAGAAGAAATTTTGAATATGAACCTATTCCCTCCTCCATGTAACATTGTGAGTCCCTTTGGTCTCCTTCTATAAGGGATTTTCTGAAGGTTGAAGTTGTTCAGCTCTCCAGTAATTGCTTGGACAATGACATTTTGGAATTCTCCTTCTCCCTAGTAGCCTTTATCCCCAAGCTGTCTAGCTCTTTTCTGCTTATTTGTTTCATCTGCTTCAGTCCAATGCACACTCTCTCTTTTGACAAAGACAACCAAAGATAAATCTGGTTTGTGGCCAAACTTAAATGATTACAGCAAGGTCTTGTTTACAGAAGATGGGGCTTGGCTGTAGCCTTTGGACTTTTGTTTAAACTTCTCTTTTTAACCACTTGCTTTTGTGTTTAGCTTTGCTGCTCTTGTAAAATAACTAAGTGGTAAAAAAAAAAAATCACTGATTGCTGCACATAGTGTAGCACAGAAATGACATGTTAATGTATACCTTAAATTAAATATAAGAGCCCGGGCCTATGAGCTGGGATGCTCATCAAGGAGAGGCTTAAGACCCTCATACTTACGGGACCACGTCTCCTGGTATGCCCCACAGAGGACCTTAAGGTCCACGAATAACAATAGCTTAAGGGCTCCGGGCCCCAAAGAAGCCAGATTATCCTCCACAAGGACCAGGGCTTTTTCAGTGTTGGCTCCGACCTGGTGGAATGCTCTGTCCCATGAGACTAGGGCCCTGTGGGACCTGATCTTCTTCCACAGGGCCTGTAAGACAGAGCTATTCCACCTGGCCTTCAATCTGATCCCCTATTCCTTTTCCCCCTTCCCTTTTTTTTCTGAAGAAACCCTTCTGGGTCCCCACATTAAAATTCTTCCCTGGTCTCCCTACTGGCCTAGCAAGACTAACTTGGCCAGTTAGCCCTGGTGATCCCACTGATGTTTGTTTTTTATGCTGTTTTTAGCTGTTTTTTAATGTTGTTTTTAATCATTGTTTTGTATTTGTTGTTAGCCGCCCTGAGCCCAGTTTTTAGACTGGGAAGGGCGGGGTATAAAATTATTATTATTATTATTATTATTATTATTATTATTATTATTATTTTGCATCAAGTACCCCAACGCCAACACAAGGAAACATCGCATATATATGCTGAAGCTAATCACAAGCAGGTAGCATTTCTGCACCGGGGCTCAAAGACCCTTCTGTTTGTGAAGGAGGCTGCAACAGCAGTGGTCTCTTAGGCAACATCCTTTATTGGTTGTGTTGCCAGCAATTGTGGCACGAGTTGTTGGTAAGTGGGCACATAGGAGTTCTCTGCAACAAACAATATGCTATTTGAGCAGCTGTGGCATAGAGCCATCTGTTGTCGCCCCCCAGCAGTTACAGCTGATCCAGAGTTACTAAGCTGCCCTAAACTAACCAACATTTCCAAAAGAAATTGAGACAGCCAGGAGAATATATCTAGTCAGCACACACAAAGGGATGTCTGTTTCACGCATTATGCCAGAGGGAGCTGCAGCTAATCACAGCTCTCTAATGAGTAAGACAGAGATGTTGGCTAACAGGTGTTTATTATATTCACACCTGATGTGCACTTAAAATGTTTTAGTGTGCCCCTTAGAAATGTAATGTATGAAGTGGCCCAGTCATTGGCAAATGCTGAGAAATGATGCGTCTTTACTAAATAATATTTGACTTCTGAATTACTACATTTCTTAAAACACACGGCCAAACAAAGCTGTGCTTAGTTTAAAATAAAAATAAAAAGGGCGTTGGGGAGAGTGTTATGACAACTGTGTCTGCCATGGTTAATAACTGGAGGGTGGAGAGTTTCAGGTAAGTGTGGCAAAGCTGGCTAGAAATAGCTTTAAAAAGGTAAAGGTACCCCTGACCATTAGGTCCAGTCGTGGACGACTCTGGGGTTGTGGCACTCATCTTGCTCTATAGGCTGAGGGAGCCGGCAGACAGCTTCCAGGTCATGTGGCCAGAATGACTAAGCCACTTCTGGCGAACCAGAGCAGCGCACGGAAACGCCGTTTACCTTCCCGCCAGAGCGGTACCTATTTATCTACTTGAACTTGATGTGCTTATGAACTGCTAGGTGGGCCTGGGCTTGGACTAATTTCAGCTGCATCAGTGTGATTGCAGGATGAACTGTAGGATAGCATCAATAAGTATTGAACTTCTTCCTTTTCTATTGACCTTTTCTGTGTGAACAACTCATTTCTGACTAGTGACAAAATAACCATGATGGAAGGAAGAAAGGTAAGAGGAAAGTGAAGAGGTGATGCAATATGGGGTGCAATGGATGGGAAACTGCCTCTGAAAGTATTACACCAAAAAACGGTCAAACAATTCACACTAAAGGGACAGAATAAAGAAACAGAAAATGCATTTTAATGAGCATGGCTATGGATCAGTATGCCATTGGCAGTAGCCAGGGGTTGTGGGATATTTCTAATACAGTATAGGCTTTTAGCAGAAACTTGTTGGGTGGAGAAGCATTAAGAACAGGATCCCCCCCTCCCGACTGGGCTGGGGGAGGGAGGAGGCTGGGGGTGTTTCAGAAGAAATACTTTCTTATTTGCCCAAGCTGCAGAAACCTGGGCAGTCTCTAATGAAGCTGAATGAAGCTGACAACCCTTCTGAGATTAAGTAAATTGTAGAATTAAGCATCTGGACCCAAAATTGGATAATATGGCTTCCGGTTCCGGCGCCGGAGGGAGAAGTCGGGGGGAACATCGCTCTGATGTTCCCTGTCCGAAAAAGGGGTGAAAGGGGTGTCTGGGACAGCGCCCCAGCCCCCAAAACTCCCGGGAAGGGCGTCCCGGGACCGGTTGGTCTGGCAGTGGCTCGTTAACGGCTCTCCTGCTCCCGAGGAGACCCTAATAAGGGTCTCCGGGAAGCGGGCGGGGGGAGCCGGAGCCCATCGGATCTGATGACATCTATCCCCCTGACGGGCGCAGCTGCCGTGACTTCTCCTGTTCGTGCGCTGGGATTCCTCAACAAATTAGTGATTTGGACTCGGAGATCGTGAGTAAATTGAACGTTTTGGACCAATTTGAGAGCAAAGTATAGGGCTTAAAATGGAGGCCAGCCCTATCGTTGTTGAAGATTTAGAGACGGGAAATGGCAGCCGAGGCAAAAGTGAAAGTGGCGTTTGATCAAAGTTTAGTCTCAGCGCAACCAGCCCCTCTCTTCCCTCATGCCGGAGGAATCTGGCGAAGATCGCTATTTTGTAACTACAACTGTCGCAGTGAAGTAAACAACTGAAAGATTGTATCTTTATTTGACAAAATGACAGGCATTTCAAAGGCAGAGCTACAAGTTAACCTATTTCTACAAAGATTGCAAGAATTTAGTGATGCCTTTGATGCTGCCTCGGAAAGACTGGAGAGACGTTTGGACCAACTCATACCGGATGAACTGTTGCCAGAAGGTTTTCACGCTGATGTGTGTGAGAACCAGAATGAGGATTTAGTTATGGAACACAGTTTTCGCACCCAGCCGCGCATCAGTAACGGGTCTTCTGGAAGCAGGACTGTTTATAGGAAGACAAGGAAAAATAAGAATCTTAAGAGAAGGAATGCCAGCAAGAAAAAGAAAGAACTTAAGAGATGGAATGTCAGCAAGAATGTCAGCAAGAAAAAGAGCTCGCAACAAGCACAGCAAGTAAATATGGCTTTCCTGGATTGTGACGCAGGACGAAGGCGAAGGAAGAAAAGAAGATTGCAGCAAATCACTTGGAAAGAAGCTCTGATGGACTACATGAACTGGACATTGGTGAAACAGCGAGTGGGTGTGGGTTGAGATGTTGTTATTGTTTTTTTGGACTGATTTAATGGTTTGGAGACAAAAGTATATGCTTTAATTTCTGGTATGAAAGGAAAAACGGACACCAGATTCTGGGGTGTGGGGGGAGAGGGGGGAAATTAAGTTTAAAAATTAGGATGTAAGGCCAAGGGTAAAACCAAGGTTTGTAAGGAGGATTAAGAGAAAGTTATAATCTAAGGTATTTTGAAGTTAAGAGGAAATTGTAAAGAAGCAGATATATTCAAGTTAAGTTAAAAAATAGATGATAAATGTATTAAGACCAAGATAAGAACCCGTGAGCCAAGTATTATTTAAGAATTCAGCAGGGAGGGGCTGTGGAAGTCATTTGATAATAGTTAGAAATGTAGAGGCCTGGTCTGGAAGGAGATCAGGCCCAAGCAAAGTGAGGGTTGTGTTTAGATGGTTAAATGATCATTGTTTTTTAAAAAAATACCTCCGTGAGAGGGAGGGAAGGTATGTACTGCTTCCTAAGGTGGGAGATGGGAGGCAAAGGAAATTTAACCGGACTGTTATGTGCTTGTAAAATTTGGAAAATTAAATAAATATAAATTTAAAAAAAAAAACAAAATTGGATAATATGGATTTTGCTTGTTAGGATCTTTGGGCTAAGCCCAAGATAAATGTCTTTCAGTGTAATTAAAGAATGATTACACCACATTCATTAACATAGCTCCATTTACCAAATACTTTTTCTCTGGCCCTTCAAAATTTACAGCAAGCTCAGTTATGTCTGTAAATAGCATAGGGTAGGATCTGCCTAAAATTAAATAGTTCTAAGTCCCATTGATTTCAGCAGATGAGATACATTTAGGTCTTCTGTTGAAATAAATGGTCAAACTGCTTACTTTTGGCCTGTTTGCACACACACAATTGTTATGAGGCCTCTCGTGTGATAATTCCAAGGCCCATTTACTCTTGCAAGTTCCTGACATTTGTTAACTGATAAGAAGATAAATGCTGGCAGGTGCATTGGGATTAGTGCATCAAAATATATCTCTCAGCAGCATTAACAATGCTACTGCAGTTGTATCTAAGTGCTGGATTTACAGCTGGTCAAAAAATTACTCCACTGGTTTGAAGACATATATAGCTTTGCCACTGCAGATGCTGATGACTGATTGACAGTTCATACCAGCTGAGGATGTAACCCTCATTGTTAAAGGGAATGATTTGAAAAATGATAAAGTTGCACACTAAACACATTTGGGGCAGTATACCAGTTTGGTTGATGGCAGACATGCATAAAATGGCTGGAAGCTGAAGCGGACGTCACAATCATGATGGTCAATAGTAGCTTGCTTGGCTGAATGCTACCACTGGTGGAAAATCTTGTGTCCATGAGACTAAATATTCTACTTTGAATACCAAGCTATTGGGTGAATGTGACAGCTGATGTGATACAGTAGACAGTATGCTATGAAATCAGTTCTCCAGTCTAGAAATGTTCCATAGCCTGGTGCTGATCTCCAGGTCTTTTGGATTTCAACTCCCATCAGCCCCAGGCAGGATGGCCTGGCATTGTAGTCCAACAACACCTGTAGGCACCAACTTGAAGAAAACATTAACAGCCATATTACCAGGTTTTAGGAGTGACCACATCTCATCAGGCGGGTGGCACTTTGGGTTAAACCACAGAGCCTAGGGCTTGCTGATCAGAAGGTTGGTGGTTCGAATCCCCGCGATGGGGTGAGCTCCTGTTGCTCGGTCCCTGCTCCTGCCCACCTAGCAGTTCGAAAGCATGTCAAAGTGCAAGTAGATAAATAGGTGGGAAAGAAAACGGCGTTTCTGTGCTCTGCTCTGGTTCACCAGAAGCAGCTTAGTCATGCTGGCCACATGACCCGGAAGCTGTATAAAGCGAGATGAGCGCTGCAACCCCAGAGTCGTCCGCGACTGGACCTAACGGTCAGGGGTCCCTTTACCTTTACCTTTACATCTCATCAAAAGGGGCCATGCTGGAAACAGAGCAGTTCACCATCATGGGTTACTTGGCTGGGAGATGGCAATCACAGCTGAATCCCTTACATGTGCATTGTACATGAGTGGACAGATTATAAATGATCTTGCTTGGCACAGAGCAGTGCCCTTCTGAGGGGAGCCATAGCAGAGTGGCAGAGCATGTGCCTTTTATGCTGTGGATTCCAGATTCAACCCTTGGCAGTTAAGGCAGCAGTGCTGGCTGGAAAAGGCCTCTTCCATCGTGGAGAGCTGTTGCTAGTCTGCCCTGGTCTATCTGTGCAGCAGAATGAGATTCTTGACTCTATGATGGTTAGAGTGGGCTGCGTGCTATTTTGAATATTTCCCAAATGGTCTGACTCAGCACAAGGCAGCCTCATATATCCTGGTAGGATTAAAGGGGCTCTCTGTTTAGTGTGAGTTTGTTACTTCAGCAACCTTGCAAACATTTCTTAACCAACAAAAATACTGGTAGCTTTTCCATCACTGAATGTTGGTGCCTCCGCAGATCTCAGATCAGAACCTCACCAGAAAATGATGTTCTGTTGTGTCCTTGGCCACTGACTGTGTCCTCAGGACGGGTGCCAACTTGAATAAAATATTGGGGGGGGGGCAGATAAGCCCTGTCCTGCATAATCACATGACACCATTTGAATGGCAATGCCCATCAACTTTGAGGAGGCCCAGCCCCCTCAAATATTTTGTTAGATGGGCTGAAGGGACCTCAGCCCCTAGGAGTTGGTTCCTATGGTCCCCAGCTAATCACTGCCCATAGGTACCATCCCTAAAGCCTATACTTGATTCCACCCCCAGCACTGTTCATCACAGCTGCCATCCCTCTCCTGCCTCCAGTTTTTGCTTTTACATGCATTTATGCCCAAATGCGCATGTGTGAGCATGTGCAATGGGAGGCCACGGCCTGTGGTAGCAGTGCTGATGATAGCAATGATGACCCTCAACACTGGCAACAGAGTCAGAGCAGGGCAGCCCAAAGAGGGAGCAAAAAACAGAGGGCACAAAATATATCCCCCCGATATGTATCAGACCCCAAATGGAACCCAAATAGCAGCCGGATCTATACTGGGCTGGGCTCCCTAAACGGATGTGTGAACTCATCATAAAATTCTGGGAAGCAGGTTCATTTAAGAAGAATCAATACTTAGAGCATCAACACCAGCTGCTAATGGTTCCTGGGCCCCTCAATAATATACATTTCCTCTTAGGCGAAATGTTGCTTTTGCACTGAAGACTGTGAGTCCAATCCAGAAACCATTAAAATCAATGAGAGTTTTGCCATTAACTTCAAGGGGATGTTTTTATTTAAAAAGGGGACATGGTTATATTTGGGTTATTCTGTGTTTCCATATTTTTTTTATTACTGCTTCCAAAGGTTCAGAAGAAGTAAATGAGAGCAAAGAAAGAAACCTTTGTACCCAGCTGCTAAGACAACTCAGGATATTTCCCCTCACTTTTTTCCTTTTTTAAAAAAAAAAAAAAATTAAAGGAGGAGAGACTGAGTGCAGAAGTTCACAGCTAACATATTCCAGCTCCACTTTTCCTCTACCAGACATTCCCAAACACACAAGGACTCCCTTTTCAAAGTCAGTCATCTGGCCCATAAATTTGCAACGTATGTTAATTTAAGAAAACAAATGACCAGCTCCCATCTTTCCTCCATGATATTTTGAAATGGGAAAGAATTAAGGGAGGCAATTAAAAAGAGGGAGGGGGGAATAATAATAACAATCCACCCCTCTCCTTTCTTTTGGCAGGGAAGGGGTGGGACCAATTCCAGACCAGCCCTAAAGCTTCAGCATTCTGGTATGTTAAGTCTCCATCGAAGTCAAATTTGTACCATTACAAAATTTGAAATCATCCCTTAGCAAACAATTCGCAGCAGGAGTGGGGACTGGAAATTAAACACATCCTGGAGTTTCTTCATTTTTCACTTGTCTTTGCTAACCATTGCAACCTCTGTATATAGACAGGAAAATTAGTGAAGGAAGGAGGTGCAAACGTGGTTGTTTTTTTAAGGTTAAATTGAGATTTATTACTCATCTTTGAACTTTGTAGGCTCAGCAAACACAACAGAAGGCTATTAATACCCTTGCATTCATGGTTATGTTAAGGGAGGGGTGGTGGACCTGTGGCCCTATAGATGTTGTTGGACGGCAGCTCCCATCATCCCTGACCATTGACCATGCTGGCTGTGGTTGATGGGAGCTGGAGTCCATCAACATCTGGAGGGCCACCGCATTAAGAGCACGTCAGAAGGTAAAGGTTTTTCTCACCCTGTGGGGATATTGATGACATCTAATCACCCTAGAACAACTTCTTTCCTTGAAAAGCAGTAACTTCACCAGCGGAAGGGTTAGGGTTAGGCTCTCCTTCAACCTCAGAAGAAAATAATATTATTGACTGCAGCATTAGTTTTCTGCTATAACGGTACCAGAGAGGCGAATGGGAAAATTTGTCCCACTAGTTAGATTTTTGGAAGAAAAATAATGGCATATCTCCCATTGATGTTCCCATTCTAAAGACACCTCTAAAGACATCCCAGTGGTTTTGATGGAGCTGGGTTTCAAGTACCGGTAATCCTTTTTAGGACTGCAGTCTTTTTAAAAAAATAAACAAATTTCCAGTTCATTTATCATTTGTATGTCAGAACAAAGTAACCTCAATGGTCCAGCAGTGAGGGCATCATGGGTGAGCTACTGGGGGATACTTGCCCTTCCAACCCCACACTCGCCTTCTGGCACCACCTGAAATTTTGAGCCCAGCAGCCAGATTCATATGAAGCTAATAGAACTGGAGCATTTGGTTCTTAGCCTGGTGTTTTAAAGCTGTGCTTTGCAAGCTGTGTTCTGGGCAACTCTGGGATTCCATTGAGCTTACCAAGGGTTTCCCAGTGAGTACATCTAGTATGGCAGATAACAGATCCTCCAAGAGAATTTGCCCATCAGAAACACTTGAGGAAGTTATGGAGTAGGGCTGGCGAGGGATGTGGCCTGGGGAGAAGGGGGTGGATGAGGAGGGGGTGTGGCCTGGAGGGCCACATTTGTCCCATGGGCTTGACATTCCCCACCTCTGAGTTCAGAAAAGGCCACCATCTTTAGATTTGAGTCACTCCCTTTAGAAAAGGCTATTTCAGGAGATGGCAGCATTTATAATTTTCCCTCCCTTCACAAACTAATTAAGCACAAGCCCCCGCCTTTCCGATAAGGAAACCGAGAGACAAAACGTTTGTAATATTACATCAGCGAGCAGATGGCATGCAGTGACTGTGCTGGAAAGGAAGAAGAAGAAAAAAAGCTGGCCAGTTTGAATGGAAAATGTCCCAACAAAAAGGAATGCACTCGTTTTATTACAGGCCAGTGTTTATAGCATTCCTTTCTATGATCTTACTTTTCACATTATTAAAAATAGAAAAGAGTAGGTCTAAGGAAATGTGCATGTTACATGTGACATTTTCAATGCCTGACAGAAATGGCTCTGATCACCAGGAGGGACCATTGCCTTGCTGAACTTGTTTTGTAGCATGTTGATTCGGCTGGTTGCTTTACGCCTACGGAATATGTGCTTAGAAAGACCTCCCTCACGATACCTCAAGCAGGGCTGCTCCATTGCTTCTCTCTAACAATTTGCCTGCATGGCTGCTTCCAGTAGGCTGGTCAGCTCAGTTGCCCCGCTCATCATGCTAACGATGCTGGGGGTGTGAGAGCCCTGCACTGGCATCATGGGGGGTGGGGGGGTGCACAGATGGGAGAGTGCAGCTTTCCCTTACTTTCATGGAGCAGAGCTGCAGCTCAGAGGTAGAGCATGCACTTTCCAAGCAAAACATCCCAGGCATCTGCAGATACTGGGCTGGGATTGTCCCCTGCCTAAAACTCCAGAAGGATGCTGCCAGTCATTGTAGTAGGCTATTGATCTTCAAACTCAGGACCCCAGGTTTCATTGGAGTGCAGTGCTCACCACCCCCAGCCACCTTAGTCGATGGTTGAGGATGATGGGTCTTGTAGTCCAACAATTTCTGGGAATCAGGTTTGAAGAGCAGTGGTGTAAAACAGGGGTCGGCAAGGTGTACCTCACCTGGGCCGGTTCACTCCCACGGAGATCGCTCCGTGGGCTGGATCGCATCTGCGCATATGCAATTTTCAGCATCTGCGCATGCGCAGATGAGATTTCCAGCGCCGCGGAAGCGAGTCCCCGCTCCATGCTGCACCGGTTTAGCACAGTGTGCAGGGACTCACCGAGCGGGCAGCTTGGCTTGGGGGTGGCTCGTGGGCCATTTAAACAACCCCTGTGGGCCGCTTGTGGCCCATGGGCTGCAGGTTGCCGACCCCTGGTGTAAAGGATACAGAGACAGATGGGGAGTCAGTGGTCTGACTTGATACAAAGCCTGCTCCTATAACAGTTTTCGGTGGTGGAATCCCCACCCTTGCTGATTTATATATCGAAAAGAGCTCTGCCTCTACATGCGTCCATGTTGCATGTGGAACAGCTGTCTCTACTAGGATAGTTGTTGTGCTCTTCATGTGCAGGTTAAAGCATGGATTGTCCTCTGTAAGGCCACTAAGAGAGAGAGAAAGAGAGAGAGAACCTCTCTCCGTAAGGCCACTAAGGAAGAGAGAAAGGGAGAGAGAGAACCTCTCTCCGTAAGGCCACTAAGGGAGAGAGAGAGAACCATTTCCAGCCCAAGGCCACATTCCCTTATGGACAGCCTTCTGGGGCCACATGCCAGTGATGGAGAAGGTCAGAGGCAAAGGCAGGCAGAGCACTGAATGTGACTTTTACCTCTGTACAGAAAGGTAGTTTCTATGCAGACTCACACAGCCCTCTCTATCCTCCATCCAAACAAGTGTCCATTCCAGCCAGGCAAAAAACACAAGGAGGCTGAAAAACAGGGCCAGTGAGAAACATTACCTGGGGATAGGGTGTGGCCAGGGGAGACTCCTAAGGGCCAGATAGAGAGGTCTGTAGGATGGCATATGGCCCCCAGGCCTGAGGTTCCCCATCCTGTGGGACTGGTTTCCAGTAACCACAGTGCCTTTGGTGACATGTGCCCAACAATATTGACTTTCTGTTTGTTGCAGAAGGACCACAGCCATTTTGAATGAGTGAAGTCTGCTTGTCTTAAGTAATTATTTATGTGTGTTTATTATATATGTATGTCTCCATTGCCCCAAGAGCTGCTACAGTAACCTCATGTAGCCTCTCTTCCCCATAGCTGTCAGTGCTGAAGCCTTCTTAATTTGGCCAGGGAAAGATGCATTGGGAGAGCTGTTATCTTTTGGATAATACTGTACTTGGAAGAGCCTCAGAGCAATGGGAATAAACAGCAATGAATTTCAGCAAATTGCCTTAAGCTCTCCAACTCACTGTGGTTTGATTCTGTGCCGGGCATACCATGGCTTACCCTCAAATTAATCTACTGAAGATTTTAACGTTTTTTTCATTTTCCCTCTTGTCTGCCCAGGCTCCACTTTATGACCGAGACCTTTCTGCAGAGGTATAACAATAAATAATGAAGAGATAGCAACATCTGGCAGCAGTGACAGATTCAGGCTCCGCATTGCCCACATCTCTCCTGGGATTGTAGAGATAGGTGAATGTTGTGTCTTGCCTTTCAAAGGGCCTGACAGCCAGTATCTTGTCCAGGTATTTCCGGTTTCCTGCCAAGAAAATGTCCTTTTGCAATAACAGAAAGAAGTAGTGGTGATGATGGTGGGAAATTAGATTTAAATGAAAGAAGGCCGTCAAGATTCCCCCACCCACCCAAAAAACTTTATTACTTCTTCTTGAAGAAGAAGAAGAAGAAGAAGAAGAAGAAGAAGAAGAAGAAGAAGAAGTTGCTCTTGAAAAGAACAGTATTGGGGTTGTGCCGCTATCCAGTGAAGGAAAATTTAGGAAACAGCAATGATCTAATGAATGAAGGGGTGTCATTATACTGATTGCAGAAACTTTTACAGAAATTGGAAGTTGGGTGAATATTTAAATAGGGAAAAAATTACCACTGGTTGGTAAACACCAAACTCTTGGATCCATTTGGTGAGGAACCTAGGAAGCTGCCTTATACCAGATCAAGTTATTTCCCCATCCTGCCCAATATTGTCTCCTCAGATGGTCAACCACTCTTCAGGGCAGGGGAGAGTCTTTGTTTCTAACCACATGATCCTTTGTACTGAAGATGCCAGGGGTTAAACTCCTATGGCTTCCTAATCTGCATTTCATATATTCTGACACTCTCTGTAGCAATGAGATGGTCTTAAGACACTTGCTCTTTAATGCTTTCTTCACCCTCTGCCATGTGGCAAGGCTGGCTCTCCTTCTGCAAGAAACTCGAGCAACTTTCACCACTAAGGTCAAGCAAATTGAAGATATTTGCAAAGCAGCTGAATGAGAAGGAGCTGAAGAAGAAGAAGAGTTTGGATTTGATATCCCGCTTTATCACTACCCGAAGGAGTCTCAAAGCAGCTAACATTCTCCTTTCCCTTCCTCTGCCACAACAAACACTCTGTGAGGTGAGTGGGGCTGAGAGACTTCAAAGAAGTGTGACTAGCCCAAGGCCACCCAGCAGCTGCATGTGGAGGAGCGGAGACGCGAACCCGGTTCACCAGATTACAAGTCTACCGCTCTTAACAACTACATCACACTGGAGGAGGACATGTTTTCACATCCTCTGGACCCCCTGGAAAACTTGAAAAACCTGCTGCACCTGGAACTGCATGTGGAGAGTGCAGCTGAATGGGACACAGCTGTGGGCAGCCTGAGGAAGCACCATCCACCTTGCACCTGCCTATAAAATCAAGTTTAGCGTGAGAAGACTAGGGTGATGGCCACTGTTTCTAGGAACTCTTCTTGCAGTGAGACTTTTGTGGGCGAGCTGAGTTTGTTTGTACCCAGGGTGAGAACTCAGAGGCTGAGAGGGAGGGTGAGTCAGAAGAAAAATGAATTGTCTTCAAGCCAAGAGTAGAATGCTATGTATAGTATAAAAATGACAATGCATTAGTGGTTCATGTAACGCCATTTTATTGTTTTGTAATGTTGTAAAATAAATAATAAACTGTATTTTTAAATAAACAAAAAAAGAAGAAAAATGTATTGATCTTGATTTATTTATATTGCTAACTTTGTCACATTTTTATATGTAACTGTATTTTTGCAATATTGTGTTTAAGTTATCTGTTGTTGCTTTAGTTTTTTTTGTATACCACTTAGATATCAAGTGGCATAGAAAATAAATAATCAAAATAATTAATCATAGCAATAGACTTAATTTTCATTGCACAATAGCAGAAAACTGGACTTCCCTGCTGCTGGATCTATACTTGCAGTTGTATGATCCAGTCTTTTACAAAGTTAAGATTACCTTTTCCCCTATCCCTCTGCACCTACTATTTTAAACTGTCTCATGAAAAATGTTGCTGGCAGGACTGGTATGAGAACATATGTAAGCAACCTTCACAGTTTCTCATATTCCCGTATCAGAATGGAAGAAACACACATACACATAGATCCAACAAAGTAGTTCCATTAGTGCAAGGATTTCTGGCTGTGCAATGTAGCTTCCTCTCTCCCCATGCACCCCCCCCCCAAATCCTGGAGAGCAGGTTTGGGAAGGCAGTTGAGGACGCTTGGGGAGAGAGGGAGGGGAAATTCCATCGTGCGAACAGAAACCCTCTTCACTGAGGTAAGAGCTTCACTGCATACCACCCTTTATATTATAATATTAGAAGAAGAAGAGGAGGAGGAGGAGGAGGAGGAGGAGGAGGAGGAGGAGGAGTTTGGATTTGATATCCCGCTTTATCACTACCCGAAGGAGTCTCAAAGCGGCTAACATTCTCCTTTCCCTTCCTCCCCCACAACAAACACTCTGTGAGGTGAGTGGGGCTGAGAGATTTCAGAGAAGTGTGACTAGCCCAAGGTCACCCAGCAGCTGCATGTGGAGGAGCGGAGACATGAACCCGGTTCCCCAGATTACAGGTCTACTGCCCTTAACCACTACACGACACATTATTTTAGAGGAAGCAGTGGCCTTGGCCCCTTCTTCTTCAAGTTCTCTCTTAGCCCACTGCTCCTCAATCCATCAATATGAAATAAAAGTTAGTTTTCTTCAGTGTTACCTGAACCAACATTTCTCAGAATTTTTTTTTATAAAAAGAATGTTAATCCCTGTCCACATGTTGTTTAGTCATTTAGTTGTGTCCGACTCTTCGTGACCCCATGGACCAGAGCACGCCAGGCACTCCTGTCTTCCACTGCCTCCCGCAGTTTGGTCAGACTCATGTTAGTAGCTTCGAGAACACTGTCCAACCATCTTGTCCTCTGTCATCCCCTTCTCCTTGTGCCCTCCATCTTTCCCAACATCAGGGTCTTTTCCAGGGAGTCTTATTTTCTCATGAGGTGGCCAAAGTATTGGAGCCTCAGCTTCACAATCTGTCCTTCCAGTGAGCACTCAGGGCTGATTTCCTTCAGAATTGATAGGTTTGATCTTCTTGCAGTCCATGGGACTCTCAAGAGTCTCCTCCAGCACCATAATTCAAAAGCATCAATTCTTCGGCGATCAGCCTTCTTTATGGTCCAGCTCTCACTTCCGTACATTACTACTGGGAAAACCATAGCTTTAACTATACGGACCTTTGTCGGCAAGGTGATGTCTTTACTGTTGGATAATTCGAACCAACCCACGAAATAATATTCAATGAAGTGGCTCTCCCAGATTTACTGCTTCAAAAATTTGGAGGGGCCATTTTTGCTCAGCCCTCGATATTATTGTTTATTTTGAACAACAAGCAAGCATTTCTAATGCATGTTATAAACAGGAATAACTCCACATAAATTACAGGGACAATCTAAAGAGCTGGGCCCATGTTGCCATTTCTTGACAATAAATTTGAAAGATGCATCTTGGACACATTCATGGTCGGTAGAATTATCTGCTATGGCAGTTCTATTGATTTTAGACAGGTCTTTGGAGCAGTTACAGAGAGAAGATTTAGGATGCCTCCCCACCGATTTCTCTGTATTTACACTAGGAGAAGAATATCAGCTGTTGGAACTGTTTGCTGAGTCCAGAATTCACACTACCGTCGCCCAGACGGACCTGCTGTACTTCCTGGTTGTGCTTCTTCAATTAGCACCCCATTAAGCAGCACACCTGCAAGACCCTTCCGTCTCAGCACTTCACACTGCTGGATTTTGCCCCATCTCTCATGGGAAGACATTTCTAGACGGTTATGTCTGACTCCAGTAGTTCCATTTCATTTCCCTCGTTGCATATGTTTCCATTGTGTTTTTGTTGTTGCTGCTGATAATGCTGTTTCTTTTGCTACTTTTGCTAGTTCATAAAATAACTTGGGGTGGAGGGAGGGAAGCAGACAAAGTGCAGATTCTGGATGAGATCCAGATCTGAACAAGCCCCTTTCAAGAATGTGAGAGAGAGCTGGGCTGTGTCTGCCCTACAGACAGGCCCAGATTATGCAACAGATGGAGTTTTGTATCATATCAAGTATGAAATGCATACTGTGAAACAGGCACAGGCAGCCTACTCAGCATTGAAGGGGCCCGCCAGAAATACATTACAAGCTGGAAGGCCCACAGCTCATTTCTATGTTGGCTGTATGTGCTGGAAAGTCACAGCAGACCCACACCAATAAGTAGCACACAGCTAGGTACAACTAAAATCTGGCAGTTAATTTGGCAATACAGTCATACCTTGGATCCCGAACACCTTGGTACTCAGACGTTTTGGCTCCAGAACGCCACAAACCCAGAACTGAGTGTTCCGGTTTGCGAACGTTCTTTGGAACCCAAATGTCCAACTGGGCTTCCGCGGCTTTGATTGGCTGCAAGAGCTTCCTGCAGCCAATCAGAAGCTGCACTTTGATTTCCGAACGTTTTGGAAGTTGAAAAGACTTCCGGAATGGATTCTGCTCAACTTCCGATGTACCACTGTATGTATTCGTCATTTATTATCACTTTTCCTCCTAGTTGCTGGGGTCAGTATACCAGTTTTATCCTTACAACAACCCTTTTGAGGTAAGTTTAGCTGAAGAAGGGTGACTGGTCCACAGTCACGCAATGAGTGTCAGGGCCATGTGGGGAATCTAATCCAGATCTTCCCAAACTGTTCAACATGCTGTCCGCCACAGCATACTGGCTCTCGAAACCCTTTTCACATGTTCAAATCATAAAGCTGTGGAGATGCTGAGGATCCCCACTGCTGACCTTCCTGCTTTTGTTTGTTCTTTTCTATAGACTCTCACTCCTACAGAGGCTCTCGCTGTGCAAGTGGAGATTCCTGGATCATTCATCCAGAGCTGATAAGCACTTGCAACTCATGCAAGCAAAACTGACGCACATATCAGTATAGACAAATCCCATCCCCATATGCATAATTTGAATGAGCATCAGGCGATGATGGCAACAGCAATGAAGCAGTGTTATATAGAAGCACACCCTGACTGCAACATTTAACAGATGATAGGAAAAGCATCTTGTGTGTACTACTATCTAACGCTGGTTCTCACACCAAAGAGCCCTGCTTGAGCATGCATGCTCTGACCTAATGCACATGCACACCATTACGCACCACTGAAGGTTCTTCTCCACTTGATGGATGTTGCATTCATTTACCCTGCAATAGTCTGCCCTGCTTCTGAAACAGGCTGTGATCAACTTCTAGGATTATTCTTTAAAAGTGAAATAAAACAACGAGTGTTGAACAAATTGTTCCATTTCATAATGGAGCACACTTTCATTGTTTTGGTCCCACTATCATCCCTGGTCAGACAGGTTTTTCACCTTTTGGAAACACTACAAAAATATATAATTAGAATGTTTGAACAGGGATAATAGTGGGTAGAGACAACAAAAACATATGCATACCATAAACAATGGTGGCTCCATCACATTACTTTTATTTAGATTTAAAAGAACACACACACACTCTCTCACACACAATCTATTGCAGCACTCACATCCAGCAAGGGAAGTTGTGGATTTGCAACAGGCTGAACATTCACATCTGCATGTCATTATGGGGCTTATCTAATCCATGGTGAACTGGCTAGATACATCTTTAGATACAGATGGAGATGTGTGCATTCCCATATGGAGCTCACTAGTTGCTATGTGTGCCTACTTATGTGCAATTAGAGATGAATCCAGAGACATTTCTCCTGTCCCTGGTCTAATAGTCTCATTTCGGATGTTGCATCAGCATGCTAAACATTACTTTTACAAATATTTAAATATTGTAAATTGCACAAGGCACAGAATGCTATGATAAACAGATTTATTCTGTCACAAGCTCCTGTGGACTAGAGCCCACAGATTGAGTTACACAATGTGCTATTCTCAGTAGGCAGATTCTATACAGTACATACACAGTTGGGGATAGAGAGGTGAAATTGTAAACAGCAAGGTAAACAGAGGTGCTCCTTGCAGTCATCTAATCAGAGATGATCAGAAAATGTTGGATGATAATAACAGGGAAGGAGGAGAAGGAGAAGAAGATGATATCCAGGACCAAATTGTATGAAGGAAGAGGATCCATGGGTCATTTGTTTGGGGGGAAGGGACGAGAGCAAATCAAGCAGTGAAGCAGAAGTGTGGGAAGGGAGATGGGAGTTGTAAAAGGCCGAGGAGTGGAGTTTTGCATATTGCCAAGAAAGAGGAAGCATGATCCCAGCTGCCTAACATAACTACCACTAGTTAATAAGGACTTGCCTCAGTTCTTCATAATGAAGTTGCCTACTGAGGTATCTTGTCTTGTCTTGTATAACTTCATGTGTAGAGTAGACCATTATTCTTGACCTTTGCTCCTTTCCCTTTTTGCATAGCCAAAGAAATTTAGAGAGGCTGAAAAGGGCTCAGTAGAACTCCAGATACTTCCCTCTACTGCTACTTTCCCCATAATTTTTATTTTGCATTGTTCCAATGACGAGATGACTTCATTAGACTTGCATCCTAGCCTTCACATGATATATCCAGGTGTTGGTCATATGTTTCCACTAGAGCCCAAGAAAGATCACGTTCTTGCATTCGGAACTGAACTCTCTGTTCTTTTCCATGGCTCTTTATTGGGGTGCCTTAGAACCGGAGATGACCTGCAAAATGTCACAAGTTGAGTACTTGGAGTGTGAGTAGCCAAAATCATATCCAGTGGAAGATTTGCAAACCCTTTTGACACTTCACAGCAGGAGGAATGAATGCAAAATATGTGTGCATCTGGCAGCAGTGGTTCACTGGGACATTGATTTTCCTGTGAACAACATAGCACAGTTGTTGTGCCATCATTAGTCCCAGAGTAAAGGGGGAGTAGGGACCTACCAATAAATGGAAAGCCCTCAGTCTCAATCCACACCTTTATCTCAGAGTAAGGCTGGAGGGTCCTTGCCTCTTCATCCAGAGTTCAGCACTAATCTCATCATGCAGACTCCCCCGACAATATAAAGCTTAATTCTCTCAAGATTATAGGTCTCCTGATGTTTTCCCTATGTCCCCTCTAACCACCTCAATCTCCACCCTGACTCTGTCCACTATTGGCTCACCATTGGGTGCTGACAACCTAGATCCTCCTTGTTCCACCCAATATTGCACCCTCCTTACTATTCTCGGTCTTCAGTTGGGGAGCTGTCCAGCCTGCTGCTCCTCCTGCTTATGGGCAGCCCCTCTGCCACTCCACTCAGAATTATTACTTTCTTCTCTTCCTGCAGGCTGACTTAGTAATGGTGAGGAAGATAGACAGCCCTACACAGTCCTGCTTCTGGCCCACTCATGTTGACATCCAGTAGAGCCAGCTGTGGTGCAGCTCAGAGGTCAGTGGCAGCCTCATCTGACCACTCACACTTATAATGTACTGGGATGGTGCTACAACAGAATCATTGTGGGAAATGTGTGGATCGGAATGTAATTCTCATTCTGAGTTCTGTAAGCCAATTCTTGGCTCAAAGAACATACCTAAATGCATTACAAAATGCAGGTTTTCAGATAAAAAATGCATTTAGAAATGCACTTTGTGTGAAAAATGTGCTCAAAATGCATTTTTAAATGTACTTTTCATGTAGATCCTAATGCTTTTTAAAATTTGGATTAACGCAAAATAGAATGGATTTATGAACTGTTGTTGTTGTTGTTGTTGTTGTTTATATCTTGCCTTTTACTGAGAACTGGGACTCAAGCAGCTTACAAAATTAAAACAACATGAACAAAACACAGAAAGCTAAAAACATATAAAATATAATAGTTAAAAAGTAATTAAACTATAAAATAATGAAACAATATAAAAACAAATCTATTAAAATGCAGAAAGTAAACAGAAACCCCACAGCATTATTAAATGAATTGCTACATGCAAAAGTCACACCAACTGGAAAGAGATCCATCTGTTCATGCTTACTTGGTCTGATATTGCTAGGATTTCCATAGCCTAATATTGACCTTAAGAAGAGACAGCGGATAAACCCTCATTGTTTTCAACAAGATGATTGGTACCTAAGGTCTATTCAGCTAAGCTCCAGACATCAAACTCACCGCAGTACTGTACCATGGTTCCAGGAGGAAGTGGAGAGCTTCACACCCTCCCTCAATATTTACAAGCTCTTTGGGGAATTTTTTATTTAAAAAAAATATAGGCATGAACCTCTCTATCTATGATTCATTGCTTACTTTGTTACGGTTGTAGTCAGGTATTAATTAAAGATGAAAGTAAACTGGAAACATCTTTAATTCCGCCCCACAATCTCCTTTACTTTCTGAATCATCTATGTAAAGTATGTAGTTCATGACCCTCCTCCAAAACAGCCTAGTTAGTCAAGTATGTGTTTTAAATAATTCTCCAAATACCTATGTAATAATCATACTATTTTGTGGCCACTTCCAATATTTATCCTTTTTAAACAAATGTTTGTTTAAGTTATTAGATTTTCCATAACAAAGAATTATTAAAAGGTTAGAAAATCAAAACCAACAATAATAAAATGTGGGGACTTACACCACAGCAATAGACAAGAAAATATGTAAGTACTCCAGACTTATCATTTATCTTTCTGAAGTTTGCAAACCCAACTGCAGCATTTCATTCCTTCCCCTCAAAAAATGATTTGAAAAGTTAAACCTACTAAGGCTATGCTCGTATACCCACATACGTAGAAATAAGAACCGGTCCACTTGGTGTAACTTCCTCCTCAGAAGACATTGTAGTAAATGGGTTCAAAATGTGAACATTTTAATCATTACATTAATTTAAATTGTGTAAATCAAGTGTATTGCTAAAATGCCCAGTGCTCTGTTTACTAGGGGTGTCCAGGACGCCACTGCAGACAGGCTTTCTTGATTTATTGTTTTATAAATAATTTGAAAGCAATAAAGAAATATGTGATATTAATCAGACAGAGGTTTTCTTAGGAGAATAATCTTAATGACTATTTATTTTTCTAACAAGCGATTTCCTCCTCTTTCTCTGCCACTGATAATGCAGATGCAAAGTATGTTCTGACAATGTGCTGGGGACATATTGCAGCTTGAATCATGAAGGGAAAGCTTTGTGAATTCCACAAACTGCAAAGCCTGACCCCCCACCCCCCCAATTTTAGCCAAATTATGGGCCTCCACAACCCTCCAGAAATAGAGGGTAAGAGGTCATCACCAAAGCTAGGGGGGCAGCCCCTCCTAATTCAAGCACTACAACCTATCCAACATTCCACAGATGAAAATAGGGACATTTCCCACTCCCCTACAACCAGTGGTTGTTGTTTTTTTTAGAAAAAGAGGTACTATTATTCACCATGAAGTTTTATAGTAAGTGCCACACCTTTTAACAACAACCAAAATGGGTGTGCTGGTCCCAAGGGATATCCGATAGGCGAGGTCTAGTCCAGTCCAAGGTCAGTCCAAGCCAGAAGTCACGAAGCCGAAGTCATGAAGCCGAGGTCAGGAAGCCGAGATCAGGAAGCCGAAGTAACAAAGCTGAGGTCAGGAAGCCGAGGTCAGGAAGCCGAAGTAACCAAGCTGAGGTCAGGAACGCAGGAACCAGGAACAGGAACTAGGCAGCACCGATGTTGCTCCTGCAACTTGGGTCTGGGACTGGCTGGCTTTTATCTGCCCCGAGGCAAAGGGCGGCTCCGATCCTCAGGTGCCTCGCCTCTCCTGGCTTGGAGGCGAGCACTCCTCCTGCGGGAACTTAGTTCCCTTCGCCTCTCTGCCCTTAGCCTTTGCAGCTCAGGAGAAGCTGGAGGGTTACCGGACCCAGAGGCAACCTCAGCTTCCCCTGACTGGGTGGGGAGTGGAGCACCTGCAGGCAATAAGTCCTCCATCCCATTAGAAGCCAGATCAACCTCAGCCGATGCCTGCACCTGAGGATCCAGGACAGGTGAGTCCCCTTGAGACTCAGGCCCCAGCCCTGGCTCTGCTGGTTCTGGAGGCAGTGAATCCTGTGCAGGCTGGGATCCCTCAGGTTCAGCATCTGAGTCTGACTCCCAGGTCATCACAATGGGTTCCAGTACTGCATACCCTCGAGTACCCTTGAAAAAAGCACTGCCCACAACTGACAATTCTCGACACCCCTTTTTGTGCCCCCCGCCAGATCATTTCCTTTTGGAAGAAGGGTGAGTGCTACTACCACTTCACCCAGGGCTGGATTTAGGTTTGATGAGGCCCTAAGCTACTGAAGGTAATGGGGCCCTTTATATGTCCAGCTGTCCTTTGTCAACAACAAATTGCTGCTGTTTTTTGTGTTGAATATATGCTATATGGTAATTTATGGACCTAATAGCTATCTAAAGCCATTTGCACATAACAAAATATGTATTTTATCAAAGTAATTGTTGAACTGAAATACAATTAAGAAGAAGTATATTAAAAGTGAAATATAATTAAGGAGAAGTATATTAATAGTGAAGTAATTATTAAGCTCTAACTTAAAATGATTTTTTATTCATAACAAACTTAATAATGCAAACACATGGGCATTTGACAATAACAAGAGTTCCTTTAAAAACACAATTTACAAAGACTCATAATCTAGTCTCTAGAAACTTGCTATAACATGAAATAATAATTGTAGGTTTTATTTTATTTGTTTTTTATCTTATATTTTGGAAAGGTACATCCAGTTTTTTCCCCTTTACATTTTTTGGGGGCCCCCAAGAAAGTGGGGCCCTAAGCTATAGCTTGTTTAGCTGATATGTAAATCCGGCACTGACTACACCAATTGGACACAACACACACAAACCCAGCCTGAGAAAACCCCTTAATCAGGATTTGATTTGATGCTTTATTTTAATCAAAGATCCTTGCGCTCCACTTTACTTCGCAGGGCTGGGCCACAGCAGTGGCAGCCCCTCTTCCTCTTCATCCACTCTCTAGCAGCCTGAAGGTGGAAGCTTGCAGCAGCAACCATGGAGAGGCCATGGAGAGGCAATGGGATGCTCCCACACTGCTACTGTTGCTGTTCAGGACAAGTGCCGGCTCATTCTTCTTCCTACGTTCAGCGGCGGCAGCACTGGTGGGGGAAATAGGGACATTCCAGGGTCAAATCAGAAGCCGGGGTGGCATTCATAATTCCAGAACTGTCCCTGGAAAATTGGGACACTTGCAGGGTATGGCACTGCTGACTTCTGCTGGGGAAAGTGCTAACAAGCTGTGAGCAGTGCAAGATGAGAGTTGCACAGACTCATGAGTGAAAGCAGTTCCCGTTTCTGTGAAACCAGAAACAAATCAGCTTTGACATATCATCGGAACTGATTCTCAGAAAATCATTTCTCCTCGTCATCGTGAGAACAGGAAACGTTTGAGCCAGCCCATAGCTATCATTTTCTAAGCAACCTTGCACAATTTTCTGATGTCCTGGCCTGAACTCTAGAACAGACTACACAGACTAATTGTTACTCAAGCTTGGACCCTATTGTCCTTACTCGCTGAAAACATGGAAGTCTTTTGAACTTTCTTCTGTTTATTTTTGGACTTGTCATTGTGTTTGGAAGACTCGATCCCCTGATTCCCTTCCATCCTCCTGAATGTTCCTTATCTGCAGTCCTCAATTTAAGTGTGTTTTTGTGTGTGTGTGTGTGTGTGTGTTAGGGTTGCCATATTTCTAGCAGTAAAATTCAGGACACAAACGTTTTTGAGCTTTTTTGTGAAATGTAACTCAAAGTTGTTTTCAGGAAAAACAAAGTACTTACTTTTACTTCACCAAACCTTTATTAGGCATTACATGTAATGTATTAGGCATTACATGTAATATGTAATAACAAGGATTATCATTAGACTTTCTTCCTGCTAAAGTGCCATTCACCACTCTAAGAGATACTGTTGTTGTTGAAAAACAAAGTTGTTGAGCCTTTATTAGGCAATCAACCTCAAAATCTCAGACATTTTGCCGTTTTCCCAAAATTCCCCCCAGACGCTATTTTTGCTGGTTATATCCTGAATGCATGGCAACACTAATGTGTGTGTTTTCAAATAATTTACAGATATCTCTCACACTGCACCACTGTGTCCTTGAAGAATCTCTTCTCTGCTGCTCCTCCTTTTGAGCAATTATCCATTTGTGTAAGCATTGTTATTCATTTAAGACATTGGAAACCAATTGGGCAAAATTATGAAAAAGAAAACTTGGCTGGAAACAAGAACAACAACAACAAAATTAACAGATGCATTGAAATTATTATGCAGAGGAAAGTAAAACCTTCAGCATCATCCGACCAAAGGGAAGCATTTCTAAATGCAGTAAGTCCTCCCATTGAAATCAAATAGATTTAACCAGGCTTAAACTCTGGCTGGATCTGGTCTTAAATAAAGAATCGGAAATAACTGCCCAGGCAGCAGAAGCGTTGAGAAAGATCAGGAGTAATTAAATCGGGGTGCAGGAATGGGGATCCTATGGTTCTCCATATATTGTTGGACTTCAACCCCCATGAACCTCAACAAGGAAGACCACAGGTTCCCTACCTTGGAAGCAATTGGCTCCAAATTACAGACAAATTCATTATATTGTCTCAGCTTCAGCAATGAGAAAAATATCCATTCAGTGAGTAGCAGAAGCAACTTATTTGTTCATTCAAGGTATTTAAATTACATACATATCCCATCTTGCCTTTTGCCCCAGCTGCACTGCACATTTATAACATCATCAAACCATTTTAAACAGTCATGGTTTTCCCCCAAAGAATCCTGGGAACTGTAGTTTGTTAAGGGTTCTGAGAGCTGTTAGGAGACCCTTACTACCCTTCACAGAGTGACCATTCTTTGGCCGCAATAAGATATTTAACCTTGTCTCTGCAACCATGAAGGCTAGAGACTAAATTGTGAGGTTCTCAGGATTCCAACAAGTTTTCAATGACTTCCACGGGTTCTACAAAAGCCCTTGGGAGGCTGTACGTTATCCGCCCTTGCTATTGTCCTTTTTTTGGACTCAAGGGAAGGGGTGTGGTTCTTGAGCCCAGGAAATTTCATGGATGAGATATGAACATTTGCGGAGGAGTTCCTGGATATGGATTATTCTACAAAACCCTGGGGAGAGGTTTTCAGCATCTCCAGAATTTATGGAAAGTTGTTGTCATGACTCATTTACAAAACAGAAAGTTTGCTGGGGGCCATGCAACTTGAATTTCAATATGCAACAGTGAAAATTAAGTCAACTACAGGACAAATAGTCCTTATTTTCTTTATCTTTATTCTCATGGCAACAAGAAAGTGGATCTGAGGTGAAACATCTGTTTTGATTTGGGTGAACATTATTTATCTCTCTCTTGCCTCTTTCCCCTTGTCTGTTAACTTGTCATTTATTTGGAGTAAAGGCCTTCATCAGATTGTGTTGTGTTGTACCGCTTGCTGTTCCACCTACCTTTCTTCATCTGTGCAACATAAAATGGAGACTGGTCTGAGGCTTTTTGTGTGGTTATTCATGTTGTTAAAGACTGTGTCCTCTTAATGCACCAGCTTTTATTCAAGAATGAATATTTTCTTTCTATTGTTTGTGACAGACATGCACCAGGGCAATCTAGATAGATTTTATTTATATCTATAAGATTTTGCAAACTTTGGCTGTGAACTGGGGCCCTACAAAAAAAATATTTCAAGTTGTGCTCCACTGCTTCAAATTGGGCCCACTGACTAGCCCTGAGTCTCATAGTTGCTGGGCCTGCTGCTGCCCTGCCCTTGCATGAAGTCTTGGGTTTGCAATTTTGGGAGAGGGGAGACTGCGGCACTGGGGAGCGGGCAGAATGGTGAGGCCCCCTAGATTTAGAGGCCCGAGTTGCCCTGCCCTCTCATGAAGTCTTGGGTTTGAAATTTTGGGAGAGGGGAGTCTGCCCGCTGAGGAGCGGGAGGGCTGGGGAGGCCCCCTAGATTTAGAGCCCCTACGCTTCAGCCTACTTAGCCTATACATAAATCCAGCACTGACCAGGAGGGTCACAAGTTCCCCACCCCTATATGGATTTTACATTATCGGAACAGACAACTAGAACTGTTGATCAGCTTCTTGGGAGCACAGAATGCTGCCTCATACTGAGTCAGACTGTTAGGCCCACCTAGCTATTGAGAAGTTGCTTTCCAGGGTTGCAGACAAGAGTCTCTCCCAGCCCTACCAGGAATTGAACTTGGGGCTTTCTTCATGCAAAGCAAATGCTATACCACTGAGCTATGACCCTTCTTATTCTTGCCTCCTTTTATAAGGGCTGCACAGAAAGTGGAGCCAATTCCTGACGCAGGGGGAGATTCAGTGTAGCACTAAGGAGACCGTTCCATCAGCTCAAGCATTTCTTCTTGCCCAACATGCTTGAAAGAAAACCCAGGCTGATTGTATGGCTCTCTTATCAGAGAAAAGACTAGTAAGAGGAGACATGGTGGAAGTATAAAATTATGCATAGCATGGAGGAAGTATAACACTATAACTTGTGGATATCCAATGAAGCTGAACATTGGAAGATTTAGGACAGAGAAAATAAAGTTCTTATTCTTAAGGAAGCTCCCACAAGAGGCAGTGATGGCCCCCAACCTAGATGGCTTTAAAAGAGGATTAGGCAAATTCATGGAACGGGCTATCAGTGGCTACTGTCTTCACAGCTGGAAGCAGCAATGCTTCTGAATACCAGTTGCTGGAAACCACAGGAGGGGAGAGTATTCTTGTGTTTAAATTGAATTCTGCTTGCGGCTTTCCAACAGGCATCTAGTTGACCACTGTAAGAACAGGATGCTGGACTAGATGGGTCATTGGCTAATTACCTGGTTTAGAATACAGAGATTGCACACTCAAAATGCCTACTTGAGTTCCAGACTCTGTCCATTCCCTGTCTTCCCTAGTGCTTGCCTCTCCTATTCCCATCTGCTTTCCCACTTACTTGGACGTTGCTCCAGCAATGATGGTAACAGCAGAGAGAGCAGGAGCTAGGGGGATCCTCTCCATCCTACCCCCTCTGCCTCACTCACTTCTCCTGTCTTTCACTGATGCTTGGGATGATGCAGGGAGGGGGAGGGAGAAAAAAAAGTTTGAAGGAGGGAAGCCAGAGATGCCTCCCTCCCTCCCTGCTGCCTTTGCCACAACAGCTGTAGGCACCACTACTGGAGTTCAGCAGCCATAACCACCAGGGGAGAGAGTTTGGGGGTTCATGGTCTGGTACCATCTGGCAATTATGAATACATTTATAAATCTCAGGGAAAAGAAAGGGGGAGGGCTTTGAGTGGTCTCCACTGTCACTCATAATTGCTGGGCCCAATCTGAATTGAGCTTGGGGAAAGCAGTTTCCCTCTCCTTTTATCATGTACAGAAAATGGATTGGCAGAGGGGCTTTTCAGTGAGAAAGAATGAACTGAGTAAGGAACTAAACCCCCTAGAGTCAGGATTACTGAAGTTTGGGTGGAGCTTGAAAGCCAGGAGACTAAGAACCTCTAAGTACATATGAGCAGTTTAAAAGGGGGTGACAGTTTCAAAGTAACAAAGACCAAGCACCCAGAGCACAGCAAGGCTTAACACCTGTCTCTGAACCCACACAATGGTATCTGGATCAGGACCACCATTTCACACTTCACTTTAAAAATATCTTCGGAGAAACATATTTGGTATGACGTTGACATTTAGCTTGATATGCCCCATGATGACATTTGGCTTTGAGGTGTTGGATGACAAGCTTTCTAGAGCCCTTTGGGAATAAAGGAAGTGTCTCCGAATAAGGATTTGATTAAGATTTAATAAAAAAAATTATTGTACATTAACTAAGTACCACATGGTGATTGAAACCACATTTGAGGAGACTTAATGGTTACAAAACAACATTGACATGAATGTCTTATGTAGCCACAGGGCCACGGAAAACGTGTTCCTAATCATTAATTGGCACTATCCTATTAAGCTCCTATTAGAGAAGTTGTCAAGTTTATTTAGGATACATATTACATCATCAATCAGAATCAGAAAGCTCAGAACCAGAGTGCACTAGTCCCCCTGCAAGTTGTTAGTGTGGCCCAGCTTTGACACTCAGGACCAGATGGCTTTCTCAGAACCTGATCTGGGCAGATCTTGGACATCCTTAAGTAATATTAAGGAATTTTGTATGTGGAGGTGGGCTGAAATGAAACTCTCCCGATTCAGATATAGCAAAGCTTTTAATACAGTGGAACCTCTACTTACCACCATAATCCGTTGCGGCGGCTTGTCCTTTAGGCAAAATGGGTCACTGGTAGAAATGGCAGCTGCTTCTGCACATGTGCAGATGGCGGCAGCCGCTTCTGCACGTGTGCAAACGGCAGAAGCCACTTATGTGTGTGCGCGAATCAGGGTTTGCCACGGCCGCGACTTGGATCGGGCCCAAGTAGAGGCGGTTGTAAGTAGAGGTTCTACTGTAATCTAATCCAAAGTTTTTCATACCACATCACAATCTAGAAACCTCATTGGGTAGACCCAACAGATTTCAGTACTCATTGTCCAGCTTCCAAAGCCTGCATCCCACATGTGATTTCTACCCCTGCTGGGATACCACAGAGCTACTCCATGTGCTGCTTTGTACAGGTATTCAGTCTTATCCCATAGCATATAGGGAAGCACATCCATGTTCTTCTCATATGGGAGATATAGAGACCCACATTTTGTTGCACTATGACTATAGGACATATAAAATCCACCAACTTCTCTTGAGTAAACTTCATAGTCATGTGTTAAGAGGATGGGTCTATTTTTCAAATCCGTAACTGGTAAAACCAAAGAGAGTAGGAGTAAATTGGCTGCTCTGATAGATCACCATAAGATCTGAATTAGAACTGGTGGTATTTGACATCTTGATAAATTATCTGGAATTAGAGAGAAGTAATGAAGTGGCTGTGTTTGTAGATGCCATAGTTGACATAGTAAGTTGACCAGGAAGAGTTCCCAAACCAGGTGGCTGGGCTACAATGTGGAACTGGGAGAAAATATTCTTACTCCATACACATACACACTGATGGAGTCTGAAGTGACAATGGCCAATCAGAATAGTGATATTAGGGTCCTGATGGAGAGTACAGTGAAAACAGCAACTCAGTGTGCAGCAGTTGTGGGGAAAAGTCAACTCCACATTAGGGAAATGGAGTGAAGCTAAAAATGGGTGAATTGTTAATGCCTTTATACAAATCAGTGGTGTAGCCACATTTGGAATAGTGTGCATGGTTCTGGTTGCCCTATCCCAGTACACCTGAGAAAGGTACAGAAAAAGGTGCTCAAATGTATCAAGGTTTGGTGCATCTTCCCTATGAGGAAATGCTAAAGCATCTGTAGTGTTTTCATGTAGAAAAAAAAGTGGCAGAGGGGTTTATACAATTATCCATGAAGTGAAGTAAGAAGTTGCTTTCTTCTCATAATGCTTGAACTCAAGCTTATCTAACGCAATTGGCTGGTAGGAGCTTCCAGACAGACAAAATAAAGTACTTCTCACTGCCAATAGATGTAGTGATGGCTACTAGCTTAGATGCATTTAAAGAAAGATGGCGGATACTGATGGCAGATGAGTCTATATCAGACATGTTCAACCGGTCGACCGCGATCGACAGGTAGATCCGCAGGTGATCATGGTCATTCGCGGTCGTTCGTGGGATCCTTATCGATCATGTGACTAAGAAAACCACTGGATAAATGTATTTGCCCACCGCCCACCTCGCTCATCCCCTCCGTCTCGTCAATTTGCTCGTTCTTTGGCATATTCTATTAGTGATGGTGAATTTTATTATTGTGTTTGCTGCATGTGTTTGTTATCGGCTGATTTAGAGGTGAGCGATTTATGCTATTTCCCCTTAAAAAAAGCTCAACAACTCTGGTCAACCCTATCCTCAGTGACAATGGGTAGATCACTGCCAGTTTTTATATACTGGGAGTAGATCACAGTCTCTTGGGAGTTGGACGGGCTTGGTCTATATCAATGTCAACTCTAGGGGTCCTTCAAGTACTGTGGCAGTATGCTGAGGAGCAACAGCAGTAGGATGTGGTTGTGGGCTTCTCAAAAGCATCTGGTTGTCTACTGTAGGAAACAGGATGCTGGCCAAGATGGATTTTTTATCTGATCCAACTGGGCTCTCCTTAAGTTCTTATGTATAGTGATACTGTAGGCCATTCATATTGTATTTTCTCCCACTTTAGTCATGCGGAAAATCCACAGGAGAAATTCCATCATCATCACTTTTGTTTAGGCAGTCCCTACCATGGAAAAATCCAGTGGCTGTTCTGTTTCATGTGTGCTTCCATGATGCCCTCCTTTCTCAATTGTTTGATGTACTTTCGTTTTTGGATGCATTTCCACATGTGTTTTCACTTGTGGTTTACTGTTCATCATATATATTAGGGATGCATATGACATTGTCTCTGGATTTTGCTATTTTTCATTACCTGATCTTGTTTCTGGAGCAGTGCTGCTGTATTACCAATCTGCCATTCTTCCTTTTTTACATTTATGAACCTTGCTTAGACTGCTGTACGTGCCCACTTCTCTATAGTACTCAGTTCCCTTTTTTATCAGGTTACCAATGCACAACAGAGAACACTGATTAAATAACAGAGCAAAAAGGGTTTTTTGAGATGCAATTGTGTAATCATGTCAATATTCCTTTTTGCTTTGATATAATTAACATGCCTATGCACTGCTGTCATCAGTAGCCTGTATGAAAAGAGACATAGACTGAAAACTGCGGCAAATGGCACATGCCCCTATTCTGAAATTCCCCAAGTTAAGCCATAAGAGCAGGCAAAGCGGACTGCAGGCATGGCAAGCCTACAGAAAAACAGCAGAATGGAATGGAGAAATCCACTCAGATTTGCCCAGGGTAACACTACAATACAATACTCTGTTGCCTTTGCTTCATAAATTGTTCTCTTCCTAGTCTATAGAGGAACTGAAAGAAATGAAGCATTTGATAAGATGGCCTGAGTGCAATAGTAGAATATTTCTGCATATTCTGTTACTGACCAAATGTGACTACAGTGTCCATTTGAAGGCCTATCCTTTCAGCCCTAACAAACATGGCCAATGGCAACATCTGGAGGGCCAAAGTTTCCCCACACCTGCTTTATATGTACAAAATATCATTTTCAATTGTCTTTCTGGCCTGTATTGAGCAGCTTGAGAATCTCTTCAAAAAGCAACCATGTGCTTGAAGTATCATATTCTCTTTCCTTCATTTCAAAGAAGAGAGGAGCTCATAGCTGCAAGATTCTTCTGCTTATTTCCAAAGCTTGTGAAAAGTTTTGTTGTACCATTTGCTTCTTCAGTTTCATGTCGGGGCCAGCTCCTTCCAAGTTCATAGGAATTTGGCTTTTAAAGCAGCAAACATGGTTTTTATTTAAGCTATAGCTTTATAGAGCAGGACTAAAGGGTAATGCTGGGGAGAACCCATTTGGGACAAGGATTCAAGGACTGGGTTGCTGCAAGAAGATGACTTAGGAAAGGGCAAGAAGAAGAACAATGCCCGGTAGATTCCAAAAATGTGTCAAAAGTTTCCCCAGTCAACAAATTGTTTTTCAAATCACGTGGATGTTTACCATGGCTTCTCTTGTTTTCCAGTTCATAAGGGAATGATGTCAGAGATATATTGCCAAATCTTTTCCCATAAGCATGAGAAACAGAATTCGATTTAAAGGGAAAAGAGCATTGCAACATTTGGAATCCATGATATAAGGCCTAAAAGAAGACTTTTGCCATTACTTGCGAGGAGCAGATTCTAGTACGTGGCTTCTGCTTTTTCCTGCCCTCAACAGTTTCTCACAACAGCTGTGTTCTCATGCATGGAAAGGCATAAAAATCTGTATGGCCTTTGCACTCCTCCATCCCCTTCTTCACCAGCAATTGAAGGAGACACAAACAAGCACTTCTCTGTCTTTCTCTACACTGTAAACCACAGATGGAGTACCTCCAGATGTTGTTCAACTCTAGTTTCCATCATCAACCAAAGCCAGTATGGTTAATGGTCAATGATGGTATTGTTAGACTCCAACTTCCATCAGCCCCAGCCAGCATTCCCAATGGTCAGGGATGAAGGGTGACTCCAAGAACTTCAGAGTCTAAGGACTTCTGGAAGGCAACAGGTTCCCCATCCCTGCTGTATTTGAAAGAGTCATTTGTTTTCAGGGTAGTCCTTTCCAAGGACTGTTTAAGGATAACAAGGGTGAGCAGCAGGAGCCTTGAAGTTGCCCATCAATAACAGTTAGAACCTGAACAGCTGGCCAAGCAGGCAAACCGTTAACCTGGGGCACCATCTCCACCACTATGGTGAGATATGTTGCATTTCAGTACATTTCAGTAATTATTTCTGGACTTGCATCTATCATTCTAGATTAGCCTTTGCCAATACTATGCAAGTATGCACTCACTTTCATTTGCATTCTTTTTTCTGGTGATGCTTTCCCTTTTAGGGGGCAATGCATAAGTGGCGACTCTACATTGAACTGGCAGAGCATAAGACAACATCTTATGGCTTTTGGATTCCTCATATCTTTAAGTAATATGTGCTAACTTTTTTCTTGCCCAGCACTCCTCTGGGCTAATTTTTTTCCCTTCCTTACCCCACTTAACACCATATGCCACTATTTGTGTTAACCAAGGGAATAGGGTGGGAATGATCAGATTGGTAAAAGATGCATGATTGCAATCAAATGCTGTTTGATCTGTGCAGCAGAGTATAATTCTTATTCCTATAAACTACCAGAGGCAGATGAAGAGGTGGAGGAGAGTGATGGTGGTCACTGTGGTTAGGAATCTCAGCCTCTTAAATGAAACAAAATATCTATCAGCTGAAGGCCAGTTCTCAGTTGGAAACAAAACTTGATTTGAACACTACAGGAATGTACCATGTCCTAAATGGGAGACAGGAAACTTCAGGGCCATCTGCAGAAAAGAAAAAGATTAATTTTGTAAAGAATGTGCAGTTTAGGTTTAAAGACTATGCTGGCTGGTGCCTGCTGGATTTGGGGATATCATAACAAAATAGATTAGAGACACTGCAGGGTTTTCTGGCTGGAGCCAAAACCTGTGCTTTTATTTGGCCACGAGATAGCCTGAAATGTTTGAGCTAAAAACAGTGCAAAATGGCAGACACGCAAATACTAATAGTCATTGAAGTACTGTGCAAAAGAAAAAAGAATTGTAAACAACAGCATTCAACAAAATTTCCTATGGACTTGGTAAAAACACAACACAACTGTATGCCATAAATCAAACTGAGCAGTGCACAAAACCAAAATAAAAATAAAGAGTCAAGTTCTAGGAAAACTAGGGAAGACAGATATATTTTTAAGAGGCATTTAAAAGTCATTATTCTCTCTACCACATGAATTACCCAAAGAAGGACATTCCAGAAGTACTATCACTGAGAAGGCTCACTTGTCACCAAATGACAATCTGCTGGTCTTTCACATGTATATTCTATACATGTGAACTTCCAACACTTAGTATGTAAGTTCAGATGTTTTGGTGAACATGAGGAATCAAGACAATGTTACATTGACCAACCTGTTATATTTGTTTGGTCCTTCCAACTACCAACTTGCTGCATGCCCATTTTACCTGTTTTGTTCACCCATCATTTTCAGATCTGATATGCAGCATTTTAAAAATCAGATATGCTGTTAAATCACAATGCTGCACAATGTAGACAGGCAAAGTGCTATTGAGGCTTTTCGGGGCTTCTGTGTCTTTAATTAGAAGCTTCCTGCTCTGGAAAGAATAGCTTTCTTCACCTCTAATTGCTTCCTGTTCACAACGTCTATGGCATTGTTGATCACATAATTAATCAGCTCTTATTTCCTTACTTTCACTGCTGGTTTATTTAAACTATTTCCTCCTCATTTTTAAAGTGAAATATGGAACTATTTCCTAGTGAAAGAAAGCAAAGAAAAAAATAGCCACAACAACAAAAACCCGATTAGAGTTCTTCTTCCCACCACCTGGCAACAGAAACGGACTAATTAAGGGGCAGTTTTCCAGCAATGTCAGGGACATGTTGAACAAGAAGCAATTAAGAGGCAGAAACTACAAGGAAAAGGCTTTGAATAAAAGTTTGAAGGGTTCTTTGCTGAGCAGCACTTTCTTTTTAGAAACCATTATAGAAGAACCTAGACCAGGCATGGCCAAACTCGGCCCTCCAGATGTTTTGGGACTACAACTCCCATCATCCATGACCACTGGTCCTGTTAGCTAGGGAGGATGGGAGTTGTAGTCCCAAAACATCTGGAGGGCTGAGTTTGGCCATGCCTGACCTAGACCAAAGGGAAGGTAAATGCAATAATATATTATTATTATTATTATTATTATTATTATTATTCATTTCATTTCATTTCTATACAGCTTCATATTTTAAATCTCAAAGTGGTTTACAGCACATCAAAACATCACCAAAACATCAATAAAACAAAATAATAAAAATAATAAGAAAATAATAAAAACTAAAATAATAAAAAACTAAAATATTATCCCAAAGATTTCATAATAAAACATTACAAAGGAGGTCAACTACAGAATACACACTCCACAAACAAAGTTAACAAAAAAACCTTAAACTTTTTTTAGAAAAAACATTGTAAGGTAATTTTTAACAATAAGGAAAGTTTGACTAAGTAACAATTTTTTTTAATCACAATATAACAGGAATAATAAAAGATGCTGAGTTGTGGTGGAGGGAAGTCGCCTGGGTAGTTATAAAGAAAACACATTATACAGAGAGATATTTGCTTATATATAGAAGATTATGTTAATGAAAATATAGAATATATTATAAATAACTCAATAAGTGTAAATGAATGAAAATATGTGTAAATGTGTGAAAAATACTTACTTTGGGGGGAATTGCTAAGCGAAGTCAAATATAAAATGCACATTTAAACAGCATAACTAAGAAGAGAATAGAACATTATCATAAGCATGACACGGCTGTTTGGCAGGCACCAAAAGATAGGGCAAAAGAATCCAATAGTTAGGGTTTGTTGTCAGGCGATGTCCCTCTGGTTTCATCATATCTTACTATGTTAAATACCATATGAAACCACTATTTTAATTCCACTTCCAACTGAACTAAGCAATTCCTGAGCAGCACTAAAAGAACCAAGAACAGAAGTAAGTGATGCCACCTTTTCCATCGATCAGTCCACAATCGGTGAGTGACTTGTGTGGAACTACCTTTTACCTGAATTGCTAACTGATCACTGGGATAGAGGTCCTCAGAATCATGGGAGCTGTTGTGCATGTGTGTGTTTTCATCTGAGGCAATTAACCCCTGGGACAGAATTCCACAATATTTACAGCTCACGTTATCTCCTTTTCAGAAGTTCTGTATTATGGTTAACGTAGCACATGGAGGGCAGGGACATGAGGGTGAGTTTTAGGGGAGGGGCAGCTCACTGTTTTCATAGTCCTCTTTGACAGTTGTGGGGGACACGCAATGTTATGCTGGGCGGAGGGACATGCTCACTGAGATCCCTGGGTATTGTACCCCCACTTCAAGTACCAGCCTATCTATCAACTCTTTCTATTGCTAGTCATCGTTTCGTTTTTATTAAAGCACGGTTTAATGTATTCCCCTCAAACGTCCTTTTTCATAGATTTTCTAGGGGCCAAGTTTCGGTCTTATGTGCCTGTGATAACCGTTCGATTGAATCTCTTCATCACATAGTGCTTGTCTGCCCCTTGTATTCTGCCGCCCGAAAGACTCTATTACTTCCATTAACTCAAAAATTACTGGGGTATTTGGAAGAGTCTTACCTTGCTCTTCTGTTGCAAGATTCAGACCCGATTATAACCCTACATATGGCAAAATTTCTGACATCAGTTCTGACACTTAAGAAACGCAATGGATTGTTATATACAGCTTGAAATTTTAATTTAATTTTTATCATATTTTATTCAATTGAGTATCCCTTTTAATCTATTTTACTGTTAGCAATTGTAAACCAGACTGTGCTGTTTCTGGTTTTGGTTGTTATGTCTATGGGCTTAAAGCCGAAATAAAATGAGTTGAGTTGAGTTGAGTTGTGGGGGACATTTGGTCTTGAGCTACAACTCTCATCATCTTTGGTCACTGGCCATGCTTGCTGGAGCTGATGGGAAACGTAGTACAGCAACATTTGGAGCAACAAAGGTTCCCCATATGCACTCTATGAACTGGAGAGCAATCTTCTGAAATGTGGGGCCTCCTGTATTTATGGAGATCCTTGCACATTTGAGAACCCTCAATAGAGTTCCAAAATGTGTGGAAGCCACCACAGATACTGGAGTCTCCTTACTCCACAAAACCACCCACCAATGTATGGAGGGCTACTGGAGCAGCCACTGGGGGAGTGAAGTTGGTGTGTTCATCCCGGCAGTCTCCCCTCTTGTGTTAAGTGAACCCTAATACAGAATGCCTGAGGAGGGCTCCACCCTTGCAACTTTATGAGACATCTGAAATGCCACATCATCCTTCTATACTTCTTTGTTAGGCACCAGCAGATTAGACGTCTTTTGAATGGCAAAAGTGGAAGAGTTTTCCCATTGTCTCTCAGTGTCTTTGAGCGATACTAACCCAAATGCTAGCAGAGATTATTTATTTTGCAAAACGGGTCCCGAAAGCCAGACAAAAACAGAGACAAAGAAAGAGAGAGTGAAAACCTTGCTGCAAATGATTAACGTTGAGGGGAGTATAGGATGATGATGGGGTTGCTGTGGGAGGAGGAAGAGATAAATATACAGAGAAACAATGTATAAAGTAATGTATGGGAACTATTAGCTAGGCCTTAAGAAAAGTGGTATTGTGGTCCCCCATTCTGTTTATCTTCAGAGATAAACATCCAGGGGGGAAGCAGGAGAGACTCCATGGATAAAACCTTGGGAAGAGTTTTCTTTTGGGTTGCTTTAATTCCCCTAGTTTCAGGTTTTTTAAATAAATGAATAAATAAAAAATAAAGGGAAGGTTCTAGACAATGTTTAAAGAAACTGCTAGTCTTTGAAATGTGGAAACAGCCAAGCCTGTATATAAGATGTGTGAATTTCAGAGAAAGCCCTAGTGTTTTGCTGCACACTTGTCTCATAGTCACCTCTGCCCTCCCTGAAAATAGAGAAGAGCGTGTCCATCCAATTCTCTATGCAGGACTCCTTTAAAATTCCCCAGAGCTCCAGCAAATGGTGCCTATTCACTGATTATGTTACAGAGAAGCCATGACCCTCTTCCTAATTGTGGGGTTATTTAAACAGCAATAGCCTGATTGAGATGATGAACTGAATTATGAAACTCTATACAGTGCGGCAGATTACCCCTGCACCATCTTTGCGTTCTGTTGATGGTAATCTGTCCTTATTATCACCAACAAACTTTGTAGGTAAAAGGACATTGAAAAAAAGGGCATTTAAGATGGGATACTTAAATATATATATAAACAGCAGTCTTCCCAACCTAGGATCCTTTGAATATTTTGGAGTCATCCCTGATCATTGACCATACTGACTGGGGTTGATAGAAACTGGAGCAGCAATACTGGGGTGGGGGCACCACACAACTCGGCCACCTCTTAATTATTTTAAATTAAGAAAGAGAAAGATCACATTTTCTACTGCCCTCATAAGAGATTAAGTCTCCTGGACCTATTTCTTTGCAATTTGGCAAGCTAAGTCTACTCTGGAGGCGGTCCAATGTCTGCAAATTTCATGTGCTTTGGCCAAAGTGTGAAAAGTTGTGACAATTTTTAGGTTCCTGATTATACTGAATGGTGATGCACAGAGATTTGTTAAACATAGTGGCTCATGAGCTGAATTACAGAAAGAAGTGGGGAACATACAGAGCAACTTGCACATAGATCTGATTTTTTTAAATAAAAAAACCCACACACACAGATACAAGACATACTCTTAGTAAATACATATTTACCAGGTTAAGGGACCCCTGACCATTAGGTCCAGTCGTGACCGACTCTGGGGTTGCGGCGCTCATCTCGCTTTACTGGCCGAGGGAGTCGGCGTATAGCTTCCAGGTCATGTGGCCAGCATAACAAAGCCGCTTCTGGAGAACCAGAGCAGCGCACGGAAACGCCGTTTACCTTCCCCGCCGGAGCGGTTCCTATTTATCTACTTGCACTTTGACGTGCTTTTGAACTGCTAGGTTGGCAGGAGCAGGGACCAAGCAATGGGAGCTCACCCCGTCACGGGGATTCAAACCGCTGACCTTCCAATCAGCAAGCCCTAGGCTCTGTGGTTTAACCCACAGTGCCACCCACGTCCCATTTTCCAGGTTACAGCCTGGCAATTCTATACTGCGGGAGTATTGATTTTCAATATTGATTTTCAGGGGAATGCTGTGGGTGTAGTGTCAGGGTTGAGTCAGATGAGGAGGAGTGGTGGCAAACCCCCCCTGACGAGGAGGCACCCACACAGGAATCTGAAGAATTCACACCTGGGGAAGACTGGTGGCGGCACTCCTCTGAAGAGGAGGAATCTGACAGGGAGGAGGGAAGTCCAGAGCTGGGGGAAGAAGTTCAGCCAGAACCAGGCCCCAGTCAGGGGGAGTATCAGCCGATCCCCTCTCCTCCTCCCTTCTCAGCTGTAGAACGCCGAGCAGAGAAGCGACGTCAGCAATTAGGATCAGCTGCAACTCGTAAACGGGGGAGTGACCCAGCTATATAGAGAAGCTGACGGCCCCATTCTCCAGCGTCTGCAACAAATGTGCTGTGGAGACACTACCGGTACGATCTTCTGGCAGCTGCTTGCTGGCCTTCAGCCCGACAACCTCAGGTGCCCTAACATGTAGTGTATTTTGATTTCAGTAAGGCTTTTGACAAAGATCCCCATGTTATCCAGCTGGGAAAGCTTGTTGGAACAGCAGTGTCTTTTGTTGTTTCCAGAAAGGGCAGATAGTGGTCACTTGTCATAGCTTAATAGTTCCACAGAAAAGGGGCAGCCACACTAAAAGCTCTGCTCTATGCTGATATGGAGCAAGCTTCTGATAGGAAGCTCTGCTCTGAAGGAAAAGCTCTGTTGCAGACAGCAGTGACCTACTGGATATAGAAAGGATAAATCAGTCTCTCAAGTAACCTGGTCCTGAGATAGATAGGACCTGATATGCTAACACCAACATCTTGAATTGGGCCCAGTAACAGACTGGAAGTCAGTGCAAATCCCACAAGAAATATGTTTTATGCTGGCAGTAATTAGCCTATGCAAGCAACTTAGTCATGGTGTCTGCGTCAACTGCAGCCTCTGGACCAGCCTCAAGGGTAGCCCCACAAAGAGTGCACTGCAGTAATCCAACCATAGTTACTAATGAATGGTCACTTCCTCTCCATATCTATTTGACTTTTTTTCTTTAAGACGTCCGTACAAAATTTCTTATGAATTTTCATGCATATACGAAGGCTTAATGCAATTTTGCATAATATACGTTCGATTCCCCAAACATAATGTAGTTTTGTACATGATTTTAACTAATATATACTTTTTTGTGCACATTCTTTTGTTAGAGAACTGCATTGCAAAAAGTGGGGAAGTTTGAATTTTGAAGGATAGCTGTGTTTCAGTTTGCTTATTCATTCAGGAAGGGAGACATAGGTAAGTTCACATTAAAATGTGAACTGAACTAATCTCTCCCTCATCACAGGATGGGGCCTCATGACCTTCCATCTAATATTGCTTTCATCTAGTTCCAGCAGCCAGAGAAGACCCTTTGAACACAGCACTGAAAAACCAAAAGGGTGTCTTAACATCAGATAAGCATTTGAAGAAGAGTCACAGAGGTTGTGAGGGTGGGGTGGCTAATTCCAGCTTTGGCTAATGGCAAGGCACAGAGAGTTTCTAAGTTGAGTTAGAATCCTGAAACTGAGGATTCTGAGAGGAGACTTTATTCCCTTCTGTCAGACACCTTGAGTTCCTGTCAGGTAAAAGGGTGGGGTATAAGTTGAAGAAGAAGAAGAAGAAGAAGAAGAAGAAGAAGAAGAAGAAGAAGAAGAAGAAGAAGAAGAAGAAGACGACATATCCAATGGAGGAAACCAAGTAATGTGATGTTCTAATGCTAGCACATGCCTTGATGGGGCACACTATAAAATTGACTTTCCTTTAGCAGAGGCCAGCACTATGATAAGTATTTATGTTTTAGAAGGAGAGGGCTTTTTGTTTTGTTATTAAAAGGTTAAAATAACTTCTGTAGAATGTTGAATTCAATGATGGCCTTGAACCGATGGTTGAATTTATTTATTTATTATTAGATGCTCTACTCCTAAAAAAAATGACTCAAAGCTATTTACAAACAGAACAGAAATATTATTAACCAATTACAATAAATACAATGGTAAGGACTGTCTTGTATGGACTGATGGTCAAACTCCCTGCAGCTTACCTTGTTATCAGCTGCCCCCCCCCCCACTCCCTGAACATTCTCCTGGGGAAAAATGGTTTGGGGAAAATAATGAACCACAAGAGGGCTGGTCAGTTTTTGCCCTTTCCTCCCTTATGTTCACTCCAGAAGGGCAAAATTCCATTCAAGAGATGGTCAGGATTTGCCAGTCTTTTAACCAAGTAAGAATAAATAAAACTGAAGGAGGTGCAGCCTTGCTTCTGAATGAATGATCATTTAATAAGTCCCAAATCAAGAATGCGCAATTACAAATTAGGAACTCCTAAATATAAAATTGATCTAGAGAGAGTGATGAGGGAGATAGTAAGTGCACTGAGAAAGCCTCTTTTATCCTGCATTGTAGCAACTCTTTCAGTGATTCCATTCTGGCTGTGAAGTAAAAGGAGTCTTCCCTAGTATTTAGTCATTCTGTAGGCTGTAAACTTTGGGACTCCACTCCATGTTAGATTTTGAGGGATTATACTTTGGGCTGGCCCTTATAACTTTAAGGATATGGTATGTGGTATTTGGGCATATCCCTATTGCCACTTAGTATCCCAAAGGCTTGCTTTTAGTTGTTATAATGAAGCTATTGTGTGTGTGTGTGTGTGTGTGTGTGTGTGTGTGTGTGTGTGTGTGTGTCCCATCCCCCATACAATTTCATGGCTAACCATGTGTAAAATGGAAGGAATCTGTGTAGCCTATCTTCATCCAACTGGACATGAATGTCAACTGGCTCCTTTTGCTCACTTTCATCTGGCATGAGGCTGCTTTCTGTTTTCTTTTAAATGTCAGAAAATGTTAGAGAGACTAGTCAAATCTGCAATAGATTTCCTGGACCTCTAGGGGCAAATACTTCACAACAGGCTTTTATTTTGCTCTGTTAATGAGACAGTGTTTGCATTACTTAAAATAAAATAAGTTTTAAAATACTCCTAATGATGACTAGAGTTTGGAAAGTATTTCCACGTTCTCAGCAATGAAAGAAACTCCCAAATTAAATCTTTGAAAGCTAGGGAACGGGGAGTGAGAAATACACAACTTTCAACTTAGAACTGTAAGCAGAACCATGTGCCTGCCCTCATCCTTTAGGGTGAATGACTATCCTCTGTTATTCAATGGTGTCTCATCCAGCATCCATCCTTCAAATTGTTAGCTGTCTAAGACTGGGCCTCAATCAGCTCCAACACCATCACACCTCTGTGAGGTACCAGCAGACCCATAGGTGTCAGTTCCTGGGGACCAAGGCACTTTTGGCCTCCTCAGTGTTTTTTGTTTTTTTAAGGGGACTGCCCCTCTTTGTCAAAGCCGAATGTGGAACATCATCAAGACAATGCACAACATCACATGCAACATTGTACCAAGCCCCCTCAGTGTTCTTCAGAAGATGGTGCCTCTGAACAGCCCCATCTTGGGGGTACAATGATGTCAAATAAATCTGGGAACGCCTCCATGTGGTCTATATGGGGGAAATGTTTAACTTGCCACTTTCTTACATTGCAGGGGATTGGACTAGATGACCTTCAGAATCCCTTCCAACTTCATTATTCTATGATTTAGAATCATAGATTTAGAATGATGATTTAGAATCTATCTGCGGGGAGCTGGAAGAAGCTGGACATGCTTTCAAGCTGCCTGGCAATACCCAGTGGTATTTTTCTAGGAAAAAGATGAATTTTGTTGTTGGACTTTAATTCTCATCAGCCTCAGCCAGCATGGACAGTGATCAGGAATGATGGGAACTGTATTTCAGCAATGTCAGACAGGCTGAATGTTTTCCATCTCTGGACTAGAGGCATCATATTCTTGTGGTGGCTCCAGGAAATCATGAGAAAAAAGAGGGAAAGGTTTGTATGCTATTGATTAAGAAATTAGCCAGAAGATGGTTTCTAACTATGAGAGGAAGGAAGTATTGGAAGGCACAAGAAATGTTGTTTTCCAAAGAACTGTGTCTTTTTGCTTTTAAAACTATGCTGAAATATGTGGAATGGTGAATTTCAATCTGGTGCTGCAGTAGCAGCTTGTGAGGGTCTGGAAGTGATTGCTGCCCCACCTCTGAGAAATCAGAATAGACATAATTGGAGATGGCTGATCTGGGTAAAAGAACATGTGCTCAAGAGCTAAGAACATTCAGCTAACAATATTTAGCTGGAAAATGGTGGTGAAATGAGGTGAGCCAAGTGGCTATTGCTTTCACTTTGCTGATAAGAAGGAATTTTCTTCTGTGTTCATTTACTGCCAATCCTGAGTTTGGTTTTTTTTTTTTTTTACCTTCTCTTGTAGTCTATAGCAATGACAACTGATTTGCAACATCTGGCTTTAATTTGACTCATTTTCATGTCACAATAAACCTGTGGCCCTCTAGATGTTGTTGGACTCCCTCTTACATCATCAGTCTATCGGCCATGCTGGTTGAGATGGATGGGAATTGGAGTCCAACTGCATCTGGAAAGCTACAGAGTCCCCAGCATTGTCTTCTAGATGTGTCTGATATGCTTTACCCTAGGAACCCCTTTTCTCTCCCCATGATACCCTATAATGAGGGCAGTAAAGGCTAATCTATGAATTGTACCTATGTATGATGTAGGTTGTTCCACCACCATGCATGCAGCTGGTCTACTACCTTTAGTTTATTTCCAGATTAACAATTACACATTTTCATGCCTTCTATCAAACATGGAAGCTCGGCTGTTCACTGGGGCAAGATATCATCAAGATGTTATGTCACTGTTGACAGAATTGCACTGAACTACTAAGCTAAGTTCAGGGTGCTGGTTTGGGTGTATAAAGCCCTATACAGCTTTGGACAAGGATAACAAAAAAAAGTCTCGTCCTTTATATACCCAACTGATCATTGGCATCTGCAGGTGAGGGCCTCCTGCAGGTACCATCTTATCAGGTGGTCTGTTCCACATAATGCCTTTAGCATTGCTGCACCTACCCTCTGACATTTCGTCCCCTTGAATTTCAAATAGGCACTGTCTCTGTTGTCCTTTTGGTGCTGACCAAACACCTTCCTTTTTTGATAAGCCTTTTAAACAGAGATCTTTCCCAGTCTGGTTTTTTTTTTTGGGGGGGGGGTATTTGGAATTGTTTTAAAGTGTGTTTTTTAATTGTTTTATCACCTGCTGTTTGCCACCCTGGGGTCCTTTGGGAAGAAGGGCAGGATAGAAATTTAATAAAATAAATAAATACGATTAATCTCAACTTGGAATCTTTCCTTGTGAAGCAAAAGCAGGGCTGAATTGATATAGGGATTCTTATATGTGAGATGGCAACCAAATGAGCCCATTCTACAAACTGTTTTTTTTTAATGATCACTGAGCAAGCATCATGTTTTGTGGGTTAGTTGCAACTATGCCGAAACAGCCGTTGTAGTTACAATCAGGACATTGCTTATGTGCAGAGTTCACTGGGCACAGCAGAACTGCTACCCACTGCCCTTTAAAGGAAGTTCCTTTGGGACTGGGCTGGGCACGTGTTTATGCATATTAGCAGAGAATTAAACGCTGCACTTTAAGAGGATGAAATCAAGGAAGGCTGTGTGCCATGTAAAGTTAAAAGGAAAGAAACTCCTGCAAAGGAGTTGGATGACCAGATTTTGAAACATTGTTTGAGTAAGATGGATGGGTTGGTCTTGCAGGTCTTGAGCAGAGGCCAGGAATAATCTGTTCAAAGCAGAGAGGCTCCTTTGATCTTGCCATCCTCCTCATCCTTGTCACTCTGAACCACCAAGGAATATAATCTTCCAGCACAACACAGGGAAAAAGAAAATGTGCTTCAGAGGGCAGGGAGGAAAAAGGTGGCGGGAGCCAGTGAAACAGAATCTGACAACAAACACCGCTGGGCAGAATGACACTGAGCCTGCTGGTGTGCCAGTGGAAGGGTTTGTGAATACGTTTTTTCTAAGAGTCTGTTTGTTCTTTTGTAACTTGTGCATGGTAAGTGGATCCATGACATGTCCAAAGCAAAGTTCCTTGAGCCTTTGGGGGAAAGCTCAGGGCGTTTTCTTTTCTCCAGATCTTTCCTGTGTCTGTGTGCTTTCCATCCACTTGTATGTGTGTGCTGGGTTAGATTCAGTTCCAACATAACAGCAGAAACATGATTTGATTTTTAACATAAGAAAACCCTACCAGGTCACACCAATAGTCTATGCCCAGTGCTGGATTTACGTATAAGCTAAACAAGCTATAGTTTAGGGCCCCACTCTCTTGGGGGCTCCCAAAAAAATTAAAGGGGAAAAAACTGGATGTACATTTCCAAAATATAAGATAAAAATAAAATAAAACCTACATACAGCAACAGTGTTTTGTGTTGTGTAGGCTCCTGTGATGTAAGTAATGGGCCCCGCCTGCTATATAAAGGGCCCCATTACCTTCAGTAGCTGAGGGCCTTATCAAACCTAAATCCAGCCCTGCCCATGCCCTATAGTGCCCAGCCAGATATCTCTGGCAAGTATACAAAAAGAGAGCATGGAGCTATATTCACAGGGCAACATGTACTTCCAAATGTACACAACAACAGTTCCTTGAAGATACAAGTAATAAGTGACACACCAACAAAGCCAACTGGAGATGTATTTGTATGATCAAACGTTTCCCAAATTTATTCAGAGTACAGAATTATAGACCTGGAAGAGGCTCCATGGGCCAGGACAGACCTTGTTAGTACCAGAAATCCTACCAAAGAACATTTGTAGTTGTTGTTTAAAAACTGCCTGCCATCATCAGTAGTGAAAGACTCCCATACATAGAGAACCATCTTTTAGATACCATCCAGTTAGTCCTCCAGGCATAGTATCATAGAGCTGAAAGGTCCTTTTAAACTATCTTTGCCCAGTCTCTCACTGACCAGCTTCTGCTTGAATACCTTTGACAAAGGAGTGTCTGCTGCACTAGGCAATTAGTTCCATTGTCAAACAACTTACCATCAAGATGTTTCTCCTAAACGTCATCTTGTAGCATGAACTAGTTATACCACCAGTGGCAGCAGAGAACAATATTTTGCCTTCTCTATTGGATGGAGCTTCAGGTATTTAAAATGTGATATTACAACTCCATTTAGTCTTCTCTTCTCCAAGCTAAACATACCCATTTCTACCAACTTTCCTCAAAGGACTTGCTTTCCATATCAGTGACCATCTTGGTTGCTGTTCTCTGCACCCACTATAATTTGCCTGCAATCTTCTTGCAGTCCAACACAACTTGGCACAGGAGGTCTGACTAGAGGTTGGAGTGATTACCGGTACTTCCTGTGAGTTGGAAAATATAGTGCTATGGATGCAACCTTAAATGTACCTTTTTTTTTTACTGCTACACCACTAAGGGCTCATGTTTAGCTTGTGATCAATTACAATCCTGAGATCTTTTAAAAATATTCTACTGCCAAGCCAGGTAGCACCCATTTGATATCTATGCATTCAATATGCACCCGCAACTCCAAATAAAGCGTGATATATTTTTGTTGAATTTCATTTTGTTTTCCACTCTCTCAAGGTCCTTTTGAATTCCATTCCTGTCTTCTGAGGTGCTAGCTAACCCTCCCACTTTTGTGTCATTTGCAAATTAGTTCCCACCACCCTTTTACCTAAATTATTGATAAAAATATTGAATGCTACTGGGCGCGAAGTAGAGTCGTACTCAAAATTTCTCCAGATGGTTAATTACATCTAGTCACGTGAAATTGACCGGGTGGGCCTATGAGGTTATTAATGCCTTCTTGAGAGAGGGAGCAGTCAAGTTTTTGGTGGGGGAGGGGTTACTCCTTAAGAAATCCCCTAAGTGTTTATAGGATTACAGCCTTAACTGATCAGTGTTTTGTCTGGGTGGTATGCTCATTAATTTCAGTGGGGCTAATCTGAGTAAAACTTAGTTCAATACCATCCTCAGTTTTAATCTGCCACTTTTTTGTTCTATTATGTTAAAATGGTTTTATGTTGTACATCACCATGATGTACAACATATTATAAGGAAGGCTGTTGAGATGTTCAAAGGCCTTGGCCTCTGGATATAACTCAGTCACTTAGCTGGTCTTCTGAGTTTATAGCACACAACAATAACGAACCAAATGCCATTAAGGAAAGAATGAAAAAAATAATTGGACTAACTGTAACATTAACTAATCTAACTGAGTCTTCTCTGCAACATCTATCCTAACCACCAGCCTTTCCCTGTGTCTGAACTCACTTCCTGTCTCAACTGTTCTGACACTGTATGACTCCCTAACTGCCTCTCGCAGAAGATGCTCTCCACCTGTCACTCACTCTGACTCCACCCACCATTCTATCACACTCTCCTGCTGTCAGTTATCATTCTACTCATTACTTTGTTGCAGGCAATATAAAATGTGACATATGTGTGATAGAAACAGAGTGAGAGAGCACACTAGCTAGAAGCTGTTTGTTTAAATGCCCTGTGACACAGAGGTAATCACCTTCAGTCACAGCACCTCAACAAGTTATCATGTTTTATATATTCATTCAGGCAGGCAAGTCATATTTAGAATACAAACGCATATTGGTTTTAGGGTGGAACTCGATTAGCAATTGAATGATTTATTACTTTTTTATATCTGTTGGAAGCTGCCCAGATGGGCAACCCAGCTAGCTGGGCAGGGTATTATTATTATTATTATTATTATTATTATTATTATTAAAAAAATAGCAGGTTCAGAACCCTGATCCAGTTCAAGACTCTGGCATGTAGGTTGGCGGGGATTTAACCCATTGCTTCCCACTGTGGACCTGAACCACATTGCCTCCCCCCCCACCTGTTATTTGCATCGAATAAAAAGATTCCATTGGCACAAATAGAAGCTTTTCTTTCTATGCAAATAGCAGGTGTGGGGGAGCATGATGTAGATAGGAATTGCAGCCCCACCCAACTCCCAATGCTGGAATTCCATTCTGTTTTGGAGGTCCCACACCTACTATTTACTTTTTTAAAAAAATACTATTGATGCAGTTCTTAATTATATGAATGACATCTTGTCTAATTTCTTTTCCCTGCTAGCCTTTGATGGCTCCCCCAAGAAATCCTGGGAGTTGTGACCCCTTTAAGTGCTATGGATTCACTGATTCACTAATCCTACGTCCAACTCCTCCTCCCTGAATTAAGATTCCCATGTTTCCCTGGGAAGAAGGAATGATTGTTAAATCAGTTTAAGTCTGTGCATCCATAGCTAATGCCGAATCTCTCCTGTTATTCAAAATAGCACTAGAGGTTATTTCCCAGAAGAAGAAACAACTCTGATGCTGAGCGCTGACTCTGGGGAAAGGAATGGATCTGTTCTTTGCATCTGGACCTCCCATGCATCACTTTTTGGCCGATGTTACCTTCTGTATGAAAGTGAGCCTTTAAGCATTTGTTGAGGAAAATATTTTTTTTCTCCTAAGGTAACATTCATGATTCAGGAGATGAGACCATTAGCCTTGGGAATTCCAAACTTTGTCAAGCTGCTCACCTATGGCTCCCTGGTAGGGTTGGGGGAGAAATTAGTTTCAGTTCACATTTAAAGGCAACCTTACTTAATTTTCACTACCTGAAACAAAATGTGAACATAGCTTTCCATAATTAGCACTTCTCTGAATTTTGCAATGCAGTTCTCCAGCCAAGTACAAAAGCACATTTACTAATCTAACCCTTGGTTCAGCACTCCAGGCCAGGTTCAGTGTCTGGGGGGAATATTCTTATTATATGTTAAGTTCTGGCACAAGCCCACACCAGGAAACCTGGGACTCCAGTTTGAATGTCTGAGCAGCAGCCTTCCCACAGTACATGCCCACTCCTAAGGTATGTGCAAGCAACGCTATTTATTCAACTAACAGCAGAGATCAACAACATAGGAGCCATACACAAATAGATTTTATTTTCTCCCAAGGTGCAGCTATTCCAGTGAGAGAGGGATGCAACCAGAATTTGAGAGCAGAGCCTTAAAGAATTCCAACCAGCAGGTGGCAGCAGAGAGGCTGCAGCAGCAACTGGGGCGGGGGTGTTGCAAGACGGAACACCAGTAGGTGTCAGTGGAGAGGCTTCTGTGACTCTGCAGCTCCAAGCCAATAGGATTTGCTAAGATAGCTCTGAGGTTCCCCTCCTAAATGGATTTCAGCAATAGTGATTTCAGCCCATAGTTATTCAGCCAGTGACGCTTAGTAATCCACTAGCTGAATCATTCTGCAGGAAACCCATTCAGCCTTTCAATCTCCTCTTCTTCACAAATGGAAAGTCTTTTTTTCTTTCTCCCAGACCAGATCAGTGACTTCTGCTCCTGAGAGGCCATTTATGGATGAAGTGAGCCAGCATCAGCCTCTTAACTGAGGGTAGGGGTAGCTAGATGACAAGGAGTCACAAGTGAACCAAGCCCCCTTTTGTGTGTTAATTTATTCCAATGAAACATAGCGTGTAACTATATTCAACAAGCAAATGATTGTGGCCTGCTGGGTTTGGACACTAGTTTTTCTCTTAATTTTCTGTATCCACCACTTGGTGGAGTGTATTCTTTTCTCTAAAGCTTTACACTAGGCAAAATGTGTACCAAAATGCATGTATACAGAAATGCAAACATACAAAAGCACATTATACTGGGGGGAAATTGCATGCAAAAAAAATTGGTATATTAGGAGAGATTTGCACAAAAATGCTGATGGATTCTCATAAGGACTTCTCTGAAAATGAAGACTAAAGACGAAATGTGGTGAACTGAACTGAAGACTGGAAAAATGAGAAACTGAGAGAAACCTAAATTGACACCTTTGTGTTTCCCTACTCCTTATTTTAGCAATTTGGAATGCTAATCCCAAGTAAGACCTTCCTTATTCTTGCAGGATGTCATTGGGTCTGGCTGAATCTCCCCTGTTCCATTCCTTTGTTGTTCCAAAAGTTCTTTTTGTGTCATGTGTCACTCCTCAATTCTCATTTAACAAGTACAGGGGTTCCCAAACCCAGTGGACCACCAATGGTCTGTGAGCTTCATTCAGGTGGTCCATGGTGTGCCGATGGATTTGTGGTTGAAGATGGGAGGTGGCACATCCATTGTTTTAAATATTCATATTGATTTTGAAGTGGGCTCAGTAGAGTGGGCTCGGTAGAATACAAGCAGCAATTGCAGTCCCTTCAGAACTGGTGTTATATGTTCAACACATGGCAACACTGGGGAGACTCACCTTATATTCATTCATTCATTCATTCATTCAAATTATTTATAACCAGCTGTCCATTATGGTGCTTCAGCTCTGGAATGTCCTCCCCTCAGAGATACGGCTAGTGCTTACTCTTTGGACCAGGAGTGGCCAGTGGGGAGGCAGGGACATAAGAACATAAGGGGAGTCTGCTGGATCAGGCCAATCACACATCTAGTCCAGCCTGCCAGATACCTGTGGTGGAGCCTACAAGCAGGATTTGAGCCCAAGAGCACTCTCCCCTCCTGTGGTTCTCCAGCAACTGGTATTCAGAAGCATTACTAAATCCTGACAAGATGGAAGCACGGATGGAGGGCAGTTTGATGTTTGGCAGTTCAAGGAGACTATTGTTACACACTCTGTGCGGGGCTGCACTTGAAGAAGACACTCTGGCAACTGCAGCTAGTGCAGAATGCAGCCACCAGAATGCAGCAGTGAAGCTACATCTAAAGATGTAGCAAATAAATAAATAAAATCTTTTAAGGCAATGTCTGGTTTTGAGCAAAGTCTGCACTTTATTAAAATTACGCATGTACATGCAGCACGTGAAATCTAGATCATTGTTTCATTACTAGATCTGAAGGATCCCTTGGTGGATATGGATGTCTTTTTGTATCATTTAGTCACTAGCTTCCTGACTGGTGTGTCCTCTGGACCAAATATCAGTACCTGAGCCAAATTAGTACCGTGAGCTGATTGTTGCGCTAATTGTGATGCAATTTCTGTACAGTTATATTTGGCTAAGAAAGGGAGTTCTAATCAGATTTAATCAGAAGCATCCCACTATGAAAGGAAGTTCGCTGCTAATGCCGTTGTTACAAACAATTTATGGTGCATTGCTTGTTTTAGGTAATATTCGTAAGATCCTTTGCCAAACAATAAATGATTGCTTTGCAGAGCTTGGTCAAGAAATGGAATTATCTGTACTGTTATGTGTTCATAATTATGATAACAGGTTTATAGCACTATTTTTACCACTTGTAGCCTGGATTTAGAATGCCTGCTTACCATGCACAAACCAAGCCTTCTTCCCTATCAAAGAGTTATACCAGGAAATCCCATTTCTTTTACAGAGGTGTGGTACAAATGATGAATTTCAGTAAAATTCTACCCACTTTAAAGGTAAAGGTAAAGGGACCCCTGACCATCAGGTCCAGTCGTGTCCGACTCTGGGGTTGCGTGCTCATCTCGCTTTATAGGCCGAGGGAGCCGGCGTTTGTCCGAAGACAGCCTCCGGGTCATGTGGCCAGCATGACAAAGCTGCTTCTGGCGAACCAGAGCAGCGCACGGAAACGCCGTTTACCTTCCCGCTGGAGCGGTCCCTATTTATCTACTTGCACTTTAACGTGCTTTCGAACTGCTAGGTGGGCAGGAGCTGGGACCGAGCAACGGGAGCTCACCCCGTCGCAGGGATTCGAACCGCTGACCTTCTGATCAGCAAGCCTGTGGTTTAACCCACAGCGCCACCTGGTCCCCTCTACCCAATTTACATAACATCTAAACATTTAATAAACATATTGCATTGTATTTTCCCCCTTTTTCATCATTTGATAGCTCAGATGGCAGAGCATGAGATTCCCTGCATTGCAGGGGGTTGGACTCAATGGTCCTAATGTTCCCTTTCAACTCTACAATACTGTGATTCTATGATTTGGATATTTCTTGTCCCCAACGTCCTCTTCCTTTCGCCTAAAAAATCTTCGCAATGTACAGGGACATAACATTTCAGTGTAGTATTCCAATAATATTTCAACAATGTTGCATTGCAGGCAGAAAATCATCCATTTGTTTCTAATCATCACTCCCCTGTTAATACATCTGTGGGTCATATTACCCCTTTTTGCCAATGCACCGCAATGGGAGCTCATAACCTCTAATGTAAAAGGACCCCCTTGACCACATCTGGAATAACAGGTCAATTGCAGACCATGACACTGACTCGGAGGCATTGTATGACAAAGCAATCAGTTGTCTTCTTTTCAGATACCACGCAAATACACATGCTTTGTGCCAAATGCTGCAACTCACAAATTTCTTGGGCTGTGCTGAATATTCACATGTGTGAACATTCAGGGTGAAATCACAAGAGGGGGAAATACCCCCCAGAATCTTCTTATTCATATTTTTATGCCTTTTTATTGCCTTTCTTGACAACCACCATTTTAAAAACATATTTCTTGTGTCAATGACATGGACCTAGCCCAGGGGTCTGCAACCTTTAAGACAAAAAGAGCCACTTGGACCCGTTTCCGAAGGAAAAAAAAAACTGGGAGCCGCAAAACCATTTTTAGAGGAGGAAAACAAGAAAAATATTTTTTTCTGGTTTTCCTCCTCTTAAAAGGCTGGGAGGGAGGGAAGAGAGAGAGAAGGAAGGAAAGAAGGAAAGAAAGAAGGAAAGAAGGAGAGAGAGAGAGAGAGAGAGAGAGAGAAGGAAGGAAGGAAGGAAGGAAGGAAGGAAAAGAAAGAAAAAGAGGTGAGAGAGAGAGAGAAGGAAGGAAGGAAGGAAGGGAAAGAAAGAAAAAGAGATGAGAGAGAGAGAGAAGGAAGGAAGGAAGGAAGGAAGGAAGGAAGGAAGGAAAGAAGGAAAGAAAGAAAGAAAGAAAGAAAGAAAGAGAAAGAAAGAAAGGGTGAGGGAAGGAAGGAAGGAAGGAAGGAAGGAAGGAAGGAAGGAAGGAAGGAAGGAAGGAAGGAAGGGAAGGGAAGGGAAGGGAAGGGATGGGATGGGATGGGATGGGATGTTCGGCCAAGAACACCGGAGGGGAAATGCACCCAGGGAAAGTCATGACACAAACGGCGGAGACGGCGGAGTCTCCCTGCCCCCCCCCTGCAAGGAAACTAACAAGAAATGTTCGAAGGCAAGCACCTCAGCCTGCAACCCTATGAACCGGGAGCAAGAGAGGTGGGGAAGGGGGCGGGCGGCGGAGGACCCGAGGGCTACTGCTACCCGCGAGTAGTCCAGGGTGGTTCATGAGCTTTTCAGCTCAGCCCCATTGCCGTGGAGAAAGAAAGGCACCCGGCGTGGAGGGGCGCCAGGAGAGGGGCAGCCCTTCGCGCGCTATCCCTCCAGCCAAGTGCCAAGGAAGCTGCCCCAAGGGAAACGGGACGTGTCGGCGGCGGAGGGGGCTCCTTCTCCCCCCCCGCCCACCGCTCCGGCTGAAGCGCCGAGGGCCCCGGAGCCCGGCCCGGTGTCTCCCCCTCGGTGACGGCGGAGCGCGGCAACTCGCCTGCAGCGCCGGCGGCTCCGTCCGTGCGGGGCAATTGCAGCGCCCGTGGCTGAGAGAGGCGGCGAGGCGGCAGCGGCAGCGTCTCGCTCCTCTCGGGGCTGAGCAAATGAATGGGAGCGGGAGGGGAAGGGCCGCCCTGCCCCGCACGGAGCTGCAGCTGCCGGGAGCCAGGAAGGCGCCCACGGCGGGAACCTGAGGCAAAGCAGGAGGGGCGCGCGGCGGCGGCGGCAGACCCCCAAGCTGCGCCCCTTGGCCAGTGAGATGGGGGGCAGCTGGTTGGGGGGGCGGGGGCAGGCTGGCCAGCGCCCCCTCCATTTTGGCGTTCGCTCTGCCTCTGCCCCTTCTGCGGAGAGCTGCAGGGCGCCCGCGGCTTGAATGCAGCTTTGCGAGACCAGCGCGTGGGGCTGTTTATGCGCCCCCTCCATTCCGGCGCTCTAGTCTAGGCAGCTGCCTAGTTGGCCTAAATGGACGCTCCGGCCCTGGTTGCTGCGAGGGTGAGAGAGAGAGAAAGCCTCGCGCGCGCGCACACACAGAGGTCTTCTTCAGTCCCTGACTGGCAAGGGGAGGGGGGCAGCTATGATGCCAAGGCGGCGATAGGCTCCGACTCGCTTGCAAGGAGCCGAAGGGGGGGAGGGAGAGCGGAGCCGCGGCAAAGGTGTAAAAGAGCCACTTGCGGCTCCAGAGCCGCGGGTTGCCGACCCCTGACCTAGCCAGTTAGGGATAATGTGGTCATCATTAAGATGCCAAACCTCTGGATAATCAATCAATTCTGGCTACATAGCAAATGAAGTCAATCAGAATGAATGGGAACAGGAAGGAATGCATCCCTGTTGCTGGGGCAATTGAGCTGGGCAATGTTTTGTATTGATGCGCTGCACTTTAGCAGTCTCCTTGTCCAAGTGTATTGTAGCAAAACAAAGCATTGGCCTTTTAGTTAAACTCCTAAAGTTTGTTTGTATCAAATAATGAACAGTAGCAGAAAGGGGGTAAGGTGGCGGGGCTCACCTGACCTCCCAACAGCTGAGTCCCTGCTGCTTACCAGGAAGTAGAGGGACATAGTGGCGGGGAGGTTGGCATAGAGGTTGGCATGGTGCAAATGCACTGGTAGGAGTGTCAGTTTGGCTCTAGCAGTGCATTTGCACTGCACCAAATGCACCCTTGCCCTTCCTAATAAGCAGCAGTGGCTCAGCTGTTGGGAGGTCAGGTGAGTGCTGCTACCCCACCATGAAAATACTGAAAATAACATACTCTTATTGGCAGTGATCTCATTGACTTTGTGCTGCTTTAGCTAGATGCCCATAGGAACTCTGAAAATGCATCAGCTGCCCACCCCTTTCCCCAAAACAAGGTTTTAGTCAGGAAAACAGTCTTCAAGCATTTTAAAAAATCCAAGTGTGTAGTAGCAGAGTATTGCATCATACCATATAAAAAGCAAATAAGCAATAAATAATAAGAAAAGGAAATGGCAACACACCAATATAATCCAAGATATCCATGTTTTCTGAGCTGGTGTGGATGGTGAATATTGATCATCTAGGTCCAAAGCTAATGGTTGGCATCCATCTGTCTCAGGAAACAATGGAGAAATGCACCTTTGGGGGAGAAGTCAAATTGTTGGAAGGTTAGCATGTCTGCTATGGCTGATACGGGAGAGGCATGTTTTGTAACAGCTGTGGCAGGTGAAGGCGTCTGCTTGTACTGCTGTAGATACACCATGGCATTTCTTCTCCTAGTAGCCATTCCTCCTCTGATCACTGCTATGGATGCATGACCTGCCTGTCTGCAAGCACAGCAGTCTTCTACTAGGGTTTCCCACACAGTGGGGTTAATGTTGCCATCCTTCATGTCCTTTTTTTGCCCAGTGCAAAAGTTCATTCCACTTGTCAAGTGACACTTTGAGCTGCAAGCAACCATTGAAGCAGGCAGACAATACTGGGTCAGCCCTCTATTGACCCAGGGGCTGTCTAGCTTAAGGTGGGCAGTACCTGACTAATGAGACACAATGATCTCTCCCACCGACAAAGGCAACCCGTAGCTAGTACCTTAGGCCAATCAGGTTGAGCTTATAACTAGTAACTGTCATCTCCTGCATTGTTTTTGCTGCATTTTGCTGTGGTGTAGTGGTTAAGAGCGGTAGGCTTGTAATCTGGTGAACCGGGTTCGCGTCTCCACTCCTCCACATGCAGCTGCTGGGTGACCTTGGGCTAGTCACACTTCTCTGAAGTCTCTCAGCCCCACTCAACCTCACAGAGTGTTTGTTGTGGGGGAGGAAGGGAAAGGAGAATGTTAGCCGCTTTGAGACTCCTTCGGGTAGTGATAAAGCAGGATATGAAATCCAAACTCCAAAGTGACCTCTTCAGGGCATAAGCCTGGGCAGTGTGCATGGAGGTCCTGAGCTGCCCAGATGACAAGATCTCCCCTCTTGGCCTTGCTGATGGGCTCCAAAGGAAAGCAGAGCAATATGTTTGGCACCAGCTTGGCTGCAGGAGTTGCCAGAAGGAGGCATACAAAGCGCCATCTAGCTGCCTTAGGGACTCCACTCTGGATTTGTCTAGGGTTTACTCCTTACTTAACCCTTTGTTCTCATGAAGATGTGCACATGAGGCAGTCCTAAGCATCATAAATAAAATCCCACCATCTATATCTATATCACATAAATAAAACCACTGCAAATAGAACATGGACATGGAGTTAGAGGCAAGGCTGATCTCAGCCAAGAGGAGCATCTCAGTTTAATGCATCATGGAAAACTATTGAAATAAATCACTGCTATAGATATGGATAATGGACAGAAACCTTTCCTCCCTTGGACCTGGCAGCTTTGACCCAGCTGTTTTCAAAAGGTACCACCCACCAGTGAGCCAGCAAGCGGTGGTGGGGTTGATACTAAATTAGAAGTCATTTCCCTTCAAGCTCCCTAATTAACTGCATGATTGTCTTTTGGCAGATATCTCAGTATGTGTTGTTGGAACAAGCTAATCTTTATTTTCATGCATAAAAGAATAGAACATAAATTTGTGACACGGGAGATTAAAGGAATCCCTTTGTTGACATCTGCCTTTTCTTTCTTTCCTTCTCTCTCTCTTTCTTCTTCATCTGCTCTTTTATGAATTTGCTAATGACATTATTTTACATGCATTTCCATCAACACCCCACCCATTTCATGGATACTACAGCCAAGCTTTGCAATTGAAATAAACCAAGTAGATGACTATGCAAAGTAGTAAATGGTAGTCTGATACAATCAGGATTGAGCGGAGCAGGGGGTAGGATGAAAGGCTGTCAGAATACAGTCCTCTCTTGGGAGTGCTGTCCCGTCCCAGCTCAGTTTGAAGATAAAGAACCCTATGAAGAGAGAGCAGGTCCTTGAAGTTGCCCATTAACATTTAGCACCTGGGCAGCAGACTGAGGAAGCCCATAAGTCACCTGGCGACAGTCTTCCTCAGTATGGTTAGGTGTATTGGATTTGAATTCTGGCAGATCATTCTACACATATGAATCAACCTATGCAGAGCTATTTTGGGTGGCTATTTACTTTTTTGTGATACATAAGAGTCCGCCATATTTTTAGAAGGGGGAGGAGAGTGTTGCTGTGAAGCAAGCAAGCAAACTTGTAACCTATTCCCAGGGCCCACCCAGAATGACTTTCAGATCATTCTGAAGGCTTAAAGAAGAAGAAAAGCTATTGTTCCCATTAATTGATCCAAGCTGAGTGCATTGTGCAGAAAGAGCTGGGCAGCAGCATATGGAAAAATGCTGTTCTATATATTCCTAACCTGCAGAAGTCAAATGTCAGCTGCAAATTAACTGATCAGGAAGCAGGAATTCATGCAGCCCTGTGTCAGTGGTGAGTGTCAGCAAGATGATGAGTGGCATCCAACTGAGATGAGCTTAACACAAGCTTTTGCCAGGCGAGTGCAATGCAGGGATTTCTTCCCAGATCACCTGCTAAAACCATCTTTTATGAAACATGTGTCCTGCTTGGCCCCAGAAACTCTGCTGTGCAAGCACAAAGGTAGTTCTAACACTGAAGGATTCTGCAGGTCTTCCCAGCTGTATAGGACAAAGTCTCTAGGTGGGGGTGGTTAACCTTCAGGGCCTCATGACATATCACTACTTTCCAACCTCTCTGGGATAAAGACCATTTTCTTCCCCACTAGAAGATGTTTGATCCAGATGTTCATCATGGTGCTGGGATGCCAATGATCAGGATAGAGGTGATTTCCTCCCCCTGCCCACCAGATGTTTCTTAATGATGACACTGCAGTGGGCAGAGAGGTCATTCCATGGCACCACACCAGACTTTCCTGCCACACTATCTTGCCTGAGATAATAAGCTAGGGAATGTTGCTTGGTGGTGGAAGCTTGGTGGTAAAGAAGCATAGATGGAGTTTCTGGAGTCCTGCGGTGGAATCTAGGAATTCTTTCCAGGGGTCAGGGAATGTAAAATTTGATATGCCCTGTTGTAGGAAACCCCATCTATTCCCCAGTAGCACCCCTCCTTAGGATATTAGGTTTTCATTTTAAAAAAACAAAAGACAGACAGTGCCACAGGACTCAAGGGATATTTGATACTGTAATCCACTAAATTCATAGAATCATAGAATCATAGAATCATAGAGTTGGAAGAGACCACAAGGGCCATCCAGTCCAACCCCCTGCCAAGCAGGAAACACCATCAAAGCATTCCTGACAGGTGGCTGTCAAGCCTCTGCTTAAAGACCTCCAAAGAAGGAGACTCCACCACACTCCTTGGCAGCAAATTCCACTGTCGAACAGCTCTTACTGTCAAGAAATTCTTCCTAATGTTTAGGTGGAATCTTCTTTCTTGTAGTTTGAATCCATTGCTCCGTGTCCGCTTCTCTGGAGCAGCAGAAAACAACCTTTCTCCCTCCTCTATATGACATCCTTTTATATATTTGAACATGGCTATCATATCACCCCTTAACCGTCTCTTCTCCAGGCTAAACATACCCAGCTCCCTAAGCCGTTCCTCATAAGGCATCGTTTCCAGGCCTTTGACCATTTTGGTTGCCCTCCTCTGGACACGTTCCAGCTTGTCAATATCCTTCTTGAACTGTGGTGCCCAGAACTGGACACAGTATTCCAGGTGAGGTCTGACCAGAGCGGAATACAGTGGTACTATTACTTCCCTTGATCTAGATGCTATACTCCTATTGATGCAGCCCAGAATTGCATTGGCTTTTTTAGCTGCTGCATCACACTGTTGACTCATGTCAAGTTTGTGGTCTACCAAGACTCCTAGATCCTTTTCACTTGTACTGCTCTCAAGCCAGGTATCACCCATCCTGTATTTGTGCCTTTCATTTTTTTTGCCCAAGTGTAGTACTTTACATTTCTCCCTGTTAAAATTCATCCTGTTTGCCTTGGCCCAGTTCTCTAATCTGTTAAGGTCATTTTGAAGTGTGATCCTGTCCTCTGGGGTATTAGCCACCCCTCCCAATTTGGTGTCATCTGCAAACTTGATCAGGATGCCCTCAATCCCATCATCCAAGTCATTGATAAAGATGTTGAATAAGACTGGGCCCAAGACAGAACCCTGTGGCACCCCACTAGTCACTTCTCTCCAGGATGAAGAGGAGCCATTGATGAGCACCCTTTGGGTTCGGTCAGTCAGCCAGTTACAAATCCAATGAATGGTAGCATTGTCTAGCCCGCATTTTACCAGCTTCTTTACAAGAATATCATGGGGCACAAATTCGCTAGTTTGTAACCAATGCCAGAGCATGGGCCAGCTGTCCATTAATAAATTCAGGCTCAAAAACAGAAGCGCACCACCCCCAGCAGCGTGATCCCAGTACGGTGCCATCGCAGCTGCCCCCCTGCACTGGGCGCCACACCCCTGCAGACGGCGTGCCCCGCCCCCATGACGCACCCCCCCTGTGGACAGCGCGCCATGCCCCCAGGACATGCGCCACGCCTCTGCAGGTGGTGTGCCCCGCCTCCAGGATGCACACCATGCCCCTGCAGCAGCATGCCCCACCCCCGGGACACGCGCCAGCCCTGCCCCCGCCTTCTCTCCGCCTCCCAGTGCAGGAGCATGAAGCTCTGCCACTGATCTGCGCTAGGTCCTGCACTGGATTTGTATGTTTGTTTTATTACTGGTGATGGGAATGGAGGCTGTTTTGACCCAGGCCAGATTATCAAACAGGCTAACAAGACCCTGGTCAAAGGCCCATTACTTTCATCATACGGTACTGGCGCTGTCTACTAATTTCCTCCTAAAGTGAAGCAGTTAAAGGGGCCCTTCTCAGCAGTCTTGCCTAGAGCCTGTGATTTTCCTAATACAGCACTGGTTTTGATGATGATGCCAGCCCAGAAGAAGGAAAATAGTGATTAAAGCAGGAGTTACACCTGTGCTTTGATTTGCAGGGGGTGGAAAGTGTTTTAAGTGGTTTGCCGCTGAACCCCCCAGCAATTTCCAGTGTCTGTAGAAGAAAAGTTATTAGAAGAAAAGTTATTAGAACTGCCGAACTAGGGGATTGCATTTACTCCATATTAATTAAAGAGCATACGCTCCAAGTGTCTCTGTTTTCTAGGGACAGTCCTGGAATTACAAAAGCTTCTGATTTGATCCCAGAATGATTTGATCCCAGAATGATTTGATCCCAGAATTTCCCTCACAAGTGCCACTGCTGCCAAGCTTGTGGAGGAAGGTGAGCCAGCGCTTGTTCTGAGCAGCAGTGGTGGCAGCAGCAGTGGCAGCTGCAATGGGGCATCTTGTTGCCTCTCCATGGCTGCCACTGCCAGCCTCTTCCCTTGGGCCCAGCCCTCCATGATTTGCCAGCTCTGAGGGGCAAGCAGAGGGTAGAGCAGCCCAGGGTAGGATGAAAGGGGGAGAGGAAAGGAGCACAAGGAGTCTTGATTTTTTTTTTTAATGCTTTGTGCATCCATGTCTAATCTTGCCCGTTTCTAAAATTGATTTATTGGTGTGTGTCTGTATTTTGTAAATCTACCAAAGATCAAAATATAATACAATTGGTAGTAAGGGGTTTTCTCAGGACGGTGGAGGATGTGTGTGCTGTGTTCTGTTGGTGTAGTGTTGGTGGGAAATGGTCTGCGAGGGGGTGAGGGCACAAAAAATTAGGCGGTCAAGGAGGTCAGTTGTGAGGGAGTGAGAAACGTCCCTACTTGTATCTGAGGAATGTTGGAGGGTATGAAAGAGGAGCAAACAGGTATGCCACATTGGGCCTGGAAACAGATCTCAGTGCCAGGAATACTGTATATGTAAAGTAGACTGAGAGGAGGAGGCTAAATCAGAGCATGTGCAGAGTGAAGTGAGCAGCCACAACCAACTCTCAAAGACACCTGAGATTAGAAACAAGGGCTTGCAGTTGAATGCCAGACAAGCTTTGGTTCCAGCAGCTCTGGTTTTAGAAATTAAGTGCTGTCTGACCATGTCTTACTCCTGACCTCTGAATGAACTACAGCACCAAAAACTCAGACAAACCCCAGCAGCTGCACATTTTCTCTACTTACTCTTTCGTAGCCAATCATTTAATGATCTATCCATCCAATGCAAGTATCAGCCAGGAGTGTGCAAAATACTGTTTCTTTTCCCCCCTGAATTTAAGAGGATTAGGACTTCATTATCATTGGACTTTATTGTTTTGGGGTTTAAAAAAAATGAGGGGAGGGGCAGGAGGAATGACCACAGAGTTGGATAAATTTTCTAGTGCAACAGAAAATATATTTGGTGCCCCTGATCTTTCCCTTATTTGCAGGGAAGCAAGCATCCATTCTTCTGGATCCCTTAAGTGTTTTGACTGTGAGATGGGAGGTGCCACAATTAAACTGTGATTATGTGACTCACCATAATTATATCTTGCTGAAAGATAATTTATTGAAGCATGAATCATTCTGCCCCACAAAAAACCCACTTGCTCAAGCGTCATCACCAGAAACACCAGCCCTAGTGGCTTTGAGGTGTTCCAGGAGAAGCCAGCGCATGGAGCAAAGCGCTTGATGTCCTTTTAAACAGTGGAGGAATTTTGCATTCTTCTCATAACTTTATAGAGAGGTGTGATTAAATAAAATGCCATTGCTGGAAAGTCCTTTCTGGTGCCTCAAAATCTCTGCAGCTGACCCAACAACAGTGACCAAACACCTGGCCTTTATACTCTGTATTTGCAGTGCTTTTTTTCTGGGGTACTCAAGGGTAGTATTGACAGTATTGATATAGTTTTGAGCACTGGTTAAAAGTGTGGCACTTACTGTAACAGGTTCATAGTGAGTATTGACATCTTTTTTCCTAGAATAAAAGCATTGGGTGTTTCCAATATTTATAAGACCTCTCCTCCTTCCAGAGGGGAGGAGTTGTGAGCGGGAGCCGGTTACCACGTCGGCAAGGGAGCATGTCGCCCCTGCCACAGCTGTCCCAGCTGTTGGCCGCGCCCCCTGCAGCTAGCCAATAGGGCTGGCACGGGGGCGGGGTTTAGCCGCACTTAAGCGGCCACAGCAGCTTGAATCCTCATTGTACGCCATTTTTTTTCTTCAGGGGGAGCTTCCAGTTGTATTTGCATCAACAGGCTCCACCTTCTGGTTGTTAACCCTTGAATTACTCCCCGCTGCATGGGGTGGAGTCAGGAATAACTTGTTTGATCCAATACCTAAGCCAATACCACTCACATGCTGTAACCAATAAAAGTTGTGGCCTTTTTTCGCCCATTAACCTAAATCCATTGTGTCCTCGTGTCTTTATTTATTCAAGCGGGTGGCGGGTCCTCGACTCACAAGCCACTTTTCGCCATAGATTGTCACAAAGCTGATCATACAAGACTCAATAAAACAATCTGCTCAACTGAAGTAATATATTATGTAAAACAAACAAAAGCCACAGGTAAAAAAACTTAAGTTCCATAAATGTGTGGATTCCATGTTGGAGGGGAGTGGGAATAAGCCACACTGAACATAATGGGACTTCCGAGGAGTGTGTGCAAGCCCCCATAAGTGTGGAGGAGGAGGAGGTGGCCACTGCAGTAGCTGGTTCTGCCACCCAAGGCAGCTGCCTCATATCACCTCGTGCCTCAGGCGCTTTAAAGGTAACATCTAAAGAATGCATGGTTTAGGCCTGGCTATTGAGACCTCTGCCATTTGTTCCTCCTCCTGTTGCAGCGGAGTTAAAGCTACCATCCTGTATACTAGGGGCAGCAATTCATCAGGTTTGCATTTCTTTGCTTCATTGGCATTTTAGTTGTCTCAGTCACTAATGTACGGTTTATTCTCTTCAAACAAATCTGCACAAATTGCAAAAAGCATTTGTGCTTTTTTTAAAGAAACACTTGAGTTTCATCACTCTTGGAACACATACAGAATCTGACACTTTTGGCACTTAACACCCCCTTCAGAAGCTGCGTCCATCTGGGGAAGCTGATTTAAATTGCACCATGCAAAGTTTCTTTGCATGCAATGTGCACCTAAGTCTCTCCTAGGCCACTGCAAACCACAAAGGAGGAGAGAAAGCACTTTGAGGAAATGTTTCAGTGGAAGGTGAAGAGTGGGGACTAGAAACTCATATCAGTTCTAAAGGAGAACCTTCTCTAAAGAATCCATGCCAGGATTTCCACCATGCTGGCAAGACAGAGGTGCAACAATAAGAATTCTGATCAGCTAGAGGCAGCCAATAAACTTGTTCCCTATCCCCCCACATGACATTGGAGATTACTACATTAATTGTAAGCTCTCCGCTGCCTGAAGGGACATCACATTCTCTGGTCTGTTTTATGGCTAGATTGACACTTGGCAAGTCACATGAGTTGGCAAAGTCACATGACTATCATGAGCTCATAAATAATATTCAGCAAGCTGCAGCAACAGACAGCGAATGAAGTTTTCGCAGACAGGAGAGGCAGGTTGTAAATTTCAGGCAGAGGCTAAGAAATATCTTCTCTTTGTTCCTTTCTTTTTACCTAGGCTGGATCTAGCAGAACCAGGCAACTCCCTCAATGGGGAAGAAAATTAAGAAACCACGCACAGGTTCTTTCTACAACACACATATGCCACTTGTCCACTGTAGCTGATGCCGTTTCAGATACTTTCAGTATTCATGCATGTAGACAACCAAGGGTAAAGGTAAAGGTATCCCGACCGTTAGGTCCAGTCGCGGACGACTCTGGGGTTGTGGCGCTCATCTCGCTTTATTGGCCGAGAGCCGGTGTACAGCTTCCGGGTTATGTGGCCAGCATGACAAAGCCGCTTCTGGTGAACCAGAGCAGCGCACGGAAATGCCGTTTACCTTCCCGCCAGAGCGGTACCTATTTATCTACTTGCACTTTGACGTGCTTTCAAACTGCTAGGTTGGCAGGAGCAGGGACCAAGCAACGGGCGCTCACCCCGTCGCAGGGATTCGAACCACCGACCTTCTGATCAGCAAGCCCTAGCTTAACAAGCTGTCCCAGAATGAGCTATGGGTAGCTGGTGGCATGGGGACAAAATGGACCTTTGCAGTGTACTGTATTGAATAAACATGTAGCATATGATTTCATAATCGCCTTTGGTCTTTGTATTCCTTAGTGCCCGAAGATGCTTCATTGGTTTCTTCATAATAGTTCCATAGTCTGTCCCACCATGCTGCTAGGATTGAGTTAGAAGCTCTTTTCCAATAATACAGTGTTAACTAGCTGCAGTCATAAAAAAATAATAATTAGTAGATCTTTGTGGTCATCTATAAACAGATGCCTCCTAGTATAGTGTTGAGACTAATATTGGTACTTATAGAGCTAATTCTACCTGTAGTAGTATTAGGGTTGAAGTAGCAGCCACTCCCCTGCTTTCTAGGGGCTTCTTGGAAATTTGTTTGCTTGAGGGAAAGGCAGAAGAGGAGAAGACCAGGTGAGCGAGTAACAATTAAATTCTTAAAAGGTTGCCAGTGGCTTCAGGCAACTCTGTTATTTTACTATTTTGTCTTTAATGTAACCATTAAGGTGTGTTAGTGTTTGAAACCGTAAGCTTTGTTAAATGCTAGAAACGCAGGAAGAATTTACAGTAAGTATGGATAAAATAAGATAATGTAAACACTAAATAGTAGTAGTGATGGATGCCAATGGAAAATTCAGGGGCCCAAGCGATGATTATGAGATTAGGAGGCATAAGTGCTACATGTACTCATGTTCCACTGATAAGGTGAGAGGGCATTTGTGGGAAGGGGGGGAAGGCAGCAGGTGGCAGGGGGGGCTGAGGGCTCCTTCATGGAAGACTTCTTGATTAAAGCAGGAGCCATCTTTGAACTGGTGCCTTTACAACATTACTAGGACGCTTTGGCCAAAGCCCCTGAAAAGTGAGAACCATTCCATTGCAGACACTGTATCCCCACCACCACCTTCTTTCAGGCAAAGCTTGGGTTGCTCTGTAGATAAACCTTTCCTCAAATGCACAGCTCCTGCCAGTCATAACTCACCAGTTGTTAATCATCTTTAACATCCTCGGCTATAATTCTGACACCTCCTGCTTGGGTTACTTCAGCTTGATTCATGCTCAGAGGAGCTGTCACTTTTAGATGAGCCATGGATTCCTCTCTTTCAGCTTCATATAACTCTTCCAAACAAGGAGCTTGAGCTGTGAGTGGCCAGCTAGACTCATGCCTGCAAGCTTGAAGGTATCAAGAGAGACAGGTCCCAAAAGGAATCATTTAATAATGGTTAAGAAGTACTGTCGTACCTCTTGTTAAGAATGCTTCAGGTTGCGAACCGCACAGGATACGAACGTGCCACACCCTAAAATAATGGAACGTGTTGCTTCCGGGTTCGGCGGTTCGCGCATGTGCAAACGCGTCAAATGACGTCACACGCATGCGCAGAAGTGCCAAATCGCTTCGCGCACATGCGCAGATGCGGCACTTCAGGTTACGGACATCCCGGGTTACGAACGGGGCTCCGGAACGGATCCCGTTTGTAACCAGAGGTACCACTGTACTGTATAGACATGGCCTTGAGAAAGAGAGCAAAAGGCTGTTTACTTTCTGCAAATCTGAATGCAAAGAACTTGACTCCTCAGAAAGAAGAAAGGGTTTTTACGCCATATGTTGCTACACCACTTTTATTTGGCATTCCCAGTTATGAACTTCTGTCTATACAGCTTTTTATTCCTCCTCGCTTTTTCTTGCCAGATGGTGCTAAATTTCGCAAGCAGGAGCACCCAGGGTGGTGAGGTGGTGTTTTGGCGGAGGGTCTGCTTGTCTCCTTCTACTTACCAGGACAGTTCAGGTGTGGAGCAGGATAGAGACAACGTTTGGGCTGCGTGGGTGCACTGAGCAACAGACTGGCTTTGCCAAAGTGCCAATGCAACTCCCTACATTAACTTTAAACTCTCCGCTGCCTGCGGGGACATCACTGTCTCTGGTTTGTTTTATGGCTAGATTGACATTTGGCAAGTCACACGAGTTGGCAAAGTCACATGACTATTATGAGCTCATAAATAATATTCAGCAAGCTGCAGCAACAGACCGCGAGTGAAGTTTTCGCAGACAGGAGAGGCAGGCTGTAAATTTCAGGCAGAAGCTCAGAAATATCTTCTGTTTGCTCCCTTCTTTTTGCCTAGGCTGGATCTAGCAGAACCAGGCAGTTCCCTCGATGGGATGGGAAAGGTTATTAAACCACACACAGGCTCTTTCAACAACACACATGCATGTGCCGCTTGTCAGTTGTAACTTGTGGGAGGATGTGCAGCCAAAATCACAAATGTGCGATTGCTAGACTGTTACAGAGGCAATGGTACAATGGTTTCAGAACCTATATAGTTGGGACTCTATGATGTCATACCCCTAAACCTGGTCATGGGGAAGAAGACAAATAGTTAATCACTATCTCTTACTTCCTGTCACTCAACCTCTTTTTCCTACCTGTGATGGGGGGAAACGTATCTTCACTCTCCTCCAGAGAGCAATCTCTTTTTTGAACTGGAATATGGGCATTTGTAACATTTAATTATTATCGCCTACCTGGTTTTCATCACTGTATGTGTAGAACCCTGGCAAAACTTTGATGTGAGTAAACCTTGTATTTTTCTTGTTTACTGAACAGTTTGGGAGTGATTTCTTTGTAAATAGGGAAACATAAAGCAGGGAGAAGATAATCCAAGTTTGCCTAAAGCATCATTGGATATTATAATTGTTCTAGAAGGTTATGCAAACTTGTCCTAATAGCTTCTAGAGATAAACTGCACATAGATTGTGATTTTTAACTCTGCTGAAATTGAGATTTGCATTCTCACACAAGTGAGAAAAAGTAAGGATATTTACTAAATAAAATATCCTCTCCTACTCATCTAAATCCATCCAACAAAGGTTATGGTGCCCAAAAGGGACAATTGCCTGTTATTTTCTTGTGGATGTTGGTGGATTTTTCTCAAGAGAGTTTTTCCCGCCAGGGACATATTTTTCTTGACTACTTCCTGGAAACGTCATGGTTGACTTCTTATTCTTAGAATCACTTATGTTTTGAGTTCTTGGCCACTATATGACACTTTTGTTCAATTGTTATAGAAAAGCTCCCGATTCCCTTGGCAGAACAGTGAAATAAATGGCAAAAGGCAATCTATTTTGGAATTTTTGAGGCAAATTTACAAATTTTGTTTTGCTTTTTGGTTATAAGTGTTGCAATATCAAGAAAAAAAGATAAGTGTTGCAATATTTCAGAATCTTTGAATTTTTCCTGAATTTTATTTTTTTTTGATGAATTTTCCCCAATTTTGTGAAAATGGTTAGGGGAAGATTAAGAGAGGAAGGAAGCCTTAAGCCACTAAAATTAAGCCACTAAAATTAATTACATGCAGTGGAGCAGAAGATGGAGGGCAAAGTTTGATAAGCTTGGAATTATGGACTGCATTAAGAAAGATAAACCCAGTGAAGGTTGTGGGTAAAACAAAGCAAAGAAGCCATATCTAATATTGTGAATAATCTGACAGATGTCCAGATGATTCACACCAAGGAAGGGCAAACAACTACTCAAATGCTCCAAAGTTTGGAAAAGACAATTAAATGCAAGAGTAAACATTCACATCTCACCACCATAAGAGATTAATTTTATTTGAAATTGCATCTAATAACGATTGCAATGATCATGTGTCAGAATTTCAAACTATAATTGAAAATTTAGAAGTGTCAGAGTACACAATGAATTAGGATCAGAAAGTCTGTTATTTCCTGGGTTTCCTATGATGTAAGTTTGAACTGTTTATTACATGCATGGATGACCTTACAAACATACTACTTGATTATGTCATTGGACATTTAAGACTGGAATGTGTAGAGAGACAAGAGCAATCTACAGTCAAGAGTTCAAGACATAATGAGTCAAGCTATGTGTCCAAATCAAAAGGGGGAGCCAAGGCTCAACATAGAAAAGTTATTTGCTTTAATTGCAACAAGGAGGAACATGTGGCAAAGTTTCGTAGAGCCCCCAAAACACAGACGTCTTCTGAGAACAAACAACCAAACTAAAAAAAAAAAAAGGAAAGAGAGCAATCTTTTCCTTTTTCCTTTTTCTTTCTTTCTTTCTTTTTTCTTTTTGCAACAGATGAATCTTACTGCAGCCAGTAGTGCTGAGAAATCAAACGTATATGGTTGGTTGATTCAGATTGTTTGTCTCACATGAATTGATAGATTTATTTGGTGGTGTTAGTAATATTGAGCCCTCTGTAAATGGCAACATTCAAATTGCATATGGCAAAACCATGAAAATATGTGGTGAAGGTTCAGGAACCTTAAAGGGCAAAGTAAGCAATGAACCCTGTAAAGGATGCTTTGTATGTTCCACAACTGATCTACAATATGCTTAGCGTGTCCATTTTGGACAGAAGAGGTTTAGATATACAGTTTAGGAATGGAAAGTGTCAAGTGATCCAAGGGGATGAAATGTATGTAGAAGCACATCTAACAAATGGTGTATATGAGACTAATCTTTCAGAACCCCAGAGTGCATGTGTGGCCCAATCCTGCCAGAAGAATGACATAGACTCAGAAGGCTTGGCCATGGAGACCTCAAAGCCATTATGGATCTACAACACAAGGAACTTGCAAGAGGAGTAAATGTAACTCAAGGAGCATCAATCACAGAAATGTGTGTGAATTGAAATACCAAGAAAAATGTTAAACTTTTTCCCTGCACAGAGCAGGGAAGCATCAGAGTACTTGATGTTGTTCACACTGATATACAGTCCACTGAATGTTCCCTCAGTAGGGAAAAATAATTACATTCTTTTTTTTAAATATGATTTCTCAAGATATCTTCTTTAAGAGAGAAGCGAACTCTTGCCATTGTGAGTAGTAAGTTCCAGAGGAAACCCAAAATTCTCATGAGTGGCAATGATGGTGTACCCAATGGTAAGAACCCTTACACCCCACAACAGAACTCAGTTGCAGAAATGATGTTTAGATCTCTAATGCAAATGGCAAGATGCATGTTAAGTGATGCAAATCTTCCCAAACACATGTAGGGAGACACAGTGCACACTGCACTGTACCTCCAAAACAGTCTGCCTACACACACACCTTTTGAACTTTGGCATGAGAGAACACCAAACTTGTCTCACATGCAAGTATTTGGCAGCACTGCCTATGCTTATGTGCCCAAAGAGAAGAGGCACAAACTGGATTCCATAGTAGAACCAGGAATTACGGTAGGATATGCTTCTGGACGCGGGTGGCGCCGTGGAAGGGACGCAGGTGGTGCTGTGGGTTAAACCACAGAGCCTAGGGCTTGCTGATCAGAAGGTCGGTGGTTCGAATCCCCACGACGGGGTGAGCTCCCGTTGCTTGGTCCCTGCTCCTGCCAACCTAGCAGTTCGAAAGTACGTCGAAGTGCAAGTAGATAAATAGGTACCACTCCGGGGGGGAGGTAAAAGGCGTTTCCATGCGCTGCTCTGGTTCGCCAGAAGCGGCTTAGTCATGCTGGCCACATGACCTGGAAGCTGTACGCCGGCTCCCTCGGCCAATAATGCGAGATGAGCACCGCAACCCCAGAGTCGGACACGACTGGACCTAATGGTCAAGGGTCCCTTTACCTTTTTATGCTTCTGGAGGCAAAGGATACAGAATGTTAGACCCAAAGATGGGAGAGGTCAGACCAAGACAGGCAGTTCATTTTTATGAACAATGCAAAGTTGGTAAGAGAGGAACTGCAATAGATCTTTCTGAGCGGACAGAGGAAAAATCACTCGGGCTCTTCCCAGAACAGATATATGTCAACCCAGATCTGTTTCCTACTGTCACAGCATGATAGTAGCCAAACCTATCTTCAATGAATACGTCCTTCCATGGTTTTGGAGAGGAGGTGGGGTTGCATCCTGGCCTCCTTATCCATCTTCTAGCATTTTACTCTTCTGGTGCAAAGTTCATGGAAACTGGGTCTCTCCGGATATGCTGGCTGATGGCTCCCAACTGACAGCTTGAAACAATGATAGCCAATGAAATATAAGGCACATTTTATCCATTTAGCTACAATAGCCACTGAAGTAAAAGTCCATGGGCATGATGGGAGAGTTCAACAGAAAAAAACTCCATTCAGCAGTGGAAAACAAACCTTTGGAAGTTTGAATGCCTTGGCATTGGCACTCTGTGGAGAGAGCTGTATCATGTATCGCTCCAAGCTCCACTGTGACATCCTTTCTCTCTCAACACCTGGGGCCTGGTGACCCACTTACAAAGTTCATGCTACCTGCTGGTGGGTCATGACCTACCACTTGGGAATTCCCTGCATGACTGCCTTATAACAATGAAACAGTCTTCGTCCCCTGTTGGCCTGTCACTTCTAATAGCTCCCAGGTGCACCAGCCAGCACTCTTCCAAAGCAGATGGGCTGTGCATTTAAAAGCCAATTTTTGCAAGGTACCTAGCGCCATTGAGGGTAAGGTTTTAACGGAATCCAGCTGTAACCCTCCAGGGTGAAACACACCTGCACAGTGTATCATTACACAGGGCCACATGGTACATTTGCAATGGCCGTCACCATGAGAAAACTAACTTGGCCCCCAGTTCATATGGTTATTGTTGTTTGTGTGCAGAAGGGCTGAAACCTGGCTCAAGAGATGCAGGGAGAAATCCAGAAGCAAGGTGCATTTAATTCAGCAGTATAGATGCAAAACTTGGAGATGGAAATTGCGTTTGGGTTTATTACACTGCAGCATTCATTTCCTGTGAGAAATAATTAGATTTGCACTTTGCTGGCCTCTCCGATGAACTGTAAAGGGTCCTGAGTCTCTTTATTTGCCATGGGCTAATTGGGGATTTTGCAGCTTTTAAGGCTGTCACCCACTGAAATAAATCTTAGCCCATTAATCACATTGGTTATGACTGATTCATTGGTTCATCAGATTTGTATAAATTTGCATGTATCTTCTAAAGCAATTGTTTTGAAGGCCGGGGGGGGGGGCATGTTCCCTTTATTTTTTCCACTGGTGCATGCATATGTTGCAAGTTTCAGATGGCATCTTGTTTAGGGCGGCATGTGTCCTGCTTTACAGAGGACAGTCCTCTATTTGAAAGTGCCCTCTGTTTGAAAGGTTGTCTGGTCCAAATCTAGTTTAAAGAAACCTGAGAAGCAGGGGACAGGGGTGGCTGCTGAACCTGCCTATCAACTGTTAGGCCAGCAGACTGAGCAGGCAGGCAAGCAGTTCACTTGCTCACAATCTCTCCCTGACTATAGTGAATTTCTATTCCAATTATAGTAATTATTTCTGAATTTGCATTTACGCATGCAGATTAGCACGTGCAATTTTTATGCAAATGTCCATCACCTTTTGCCATCCCTCTAGTTAAATGAACAGGGTTTCAATGCAGTAATCTGACCTGCTGATCAAAGTGATTCAGCTAGGTAAATTTCCGACCTAGACTTAATTGTCTTATAAGGAACCGTGAATATTGTGAAGCACACAATTAACATTTCTCTTCTCCCTCACTCCTCTGCCGTTCCTTCTACATTCCTGCTACATTCTTGATAAGTTACAGCAGAAAAGCAAACAAAACAGTTTGTCAAATACTCTGAGCACGTGCAATTTCATATTTTAAACTCACTTAGATCACGGTGCATCAGGACTGCAGGAATGAAATTTGCTTCTGTTTCCCTGATGCTTATACACATTTACTGAGGGAAAGGCATCATTTTGTTGTAGAAAAGTGTGGTATATTTCAAAAGTAAAAATAAAATAAAATGACCATCAATAACCATATACATGCTCAGCCAGCTTTCCTGACCCCCCCCCCAAGGATTCTGCGGTGACCAGTTTATTCTCTGGTGGGCCTAGATATGCTCATGCTAGCTCAGGTTTTGATGTGAGGCCTGTTTGGTATTGCACCTCTTGCCTACCACTCTCTTTGGGTTGGTGGTGGTGGGTAGGCTGTGGGACTCTGGACTTTGGCTCTAACTGCCATTCTGGTTGATCCCCCAGACTCTCTCTTCTCCCCAAGCATGTGCTTGAAGGTTTAAGTAACCAGAAGAAACTTCGTAGCACAATTGCAGCTGTTTCCGCTCTGTGCCCAGAAAGTACACGTTCTGCCCTTGTTAAAAATTATGCAGCTAAGAGCATCAGAATTCTGTTAGTAGATGAGACCAAAGCTTCATCTTGGCTCACGTTCTCTCTCCATTGGTGGACATTGCCCTTGCTAGATTGTGGACTTAATCATCTTGTGGGAAGGGGTGCTCCCAGTCCCAGTCCCTTTCCTGCTTCCTGGGAACTGGTTAACAGCTTCCAAAGAAGCCAGGATAAGGTTCATAAAACAACTTTGAACCTAGACTTTATACTCTGGTTTATTTTGGAAGTCATTAACCATAGCTTCGTTCCTGCTACATATGTAATGGGAACCTATGGTTAATGGAAGCTGCCTGGGTTTACCCCCACCCCCACCCCCCGTTCACATGAAGGAAGGAAAGTGGCTGTGTGTAGGTGCGCAGAGCTAGTGCCTATCTTGACTCATGAAATCACTTTTTGATAATCTGAACATGGCTAATCAGCTCCACATTCCCCATCTACTATAGATCATTGGCATGTGAAAGTGAAATCTCTCATCATGAGCACAATATTGTGGGTTTGAGATTCTCAATTTCCAAGTGTATGAGAACAAGAGTCCAGGTGGTGCAGCATTCAAGCCTTGTTCTTCTACCTAAACTGTGAATGCAACATCCTCTTTTAGCTTCTAAAAGACAATCATATCTTCCATTCCCAGCAAGCAAATCCTGTTGTTTAGTCGTTTAGTCGTGTCCGACTCTTCGTGACCCCATGGACCAGAGCACGCCAGGCACTCCTGTCTTCTACTGCCTCCTGCAGTTTGGTCAGACTCATGTTGGTAGCTTCGAGAACACTGTCCAACCATCTTGTCCTCTGTCATCCCCTTCTCCTTGTGCCCTCCATCTTTCCCAACATCAGGGTATTTTCCAGGGAGTCTTCTCTTCTCATGAGGTGGCCAAAGTATTGGAGCCTCAGCTTCAGGATCTGTCCTTCTAGTGAGCACTCAGGGTTGATTTCTTTAAGAATGGATAGGTTTGATCTTCTTGCAGTCCATGGGACTCTCAAGAGTCTCCTCCAGCACCATAATTCAAAAGCATCAATTCTTCGGCGATCAGCCTTCTTTATGGTCCAGCTCTCACTTCCGTATATTACTACTGGGAAAACCATAGCTTTAACTATACGGGCCTTTGTCAGCAAGGTGATGTCTTTGCTTTTTAAGATGCTGTCTAGGTTTATCATTGCTTTTCTCCCAAGAAGCAGGCGTCTTCTAATTTCGTGACTGCTGTCACCATCTGCAGTGATCATGGAACCCAAGAAAGTGAAATCTCTCACTGCCTCCATTGCTTCCCCTTCTATTTGCCAGGAGGTGATGGGACCAGTGGCCATGATCTTAGTTTTTTTGATGTTGAGCTTCAGACCATATTTTGTGCTCTCCTCTTTCACAGCATTTATGTTTGGTTTCCATGAAAAAAAATGTTTGCTGCTAGAATTCCAAGCATCCTATTTGATATACACCTTGCTTGGGAGCTCAAGAGTGTCTTGCTTTTCCTCTTACCAAACGAAGGCATTTGTAATGAAAAATAAGGAAGCCTGCGCTGAAATGCCTTCTAAGCAATCAAAGCACAGAGTGTAGGGAGGAAGCAGAGAGAGCACGGTAGAAAGCAATGACAACTGTCTGCAAACATTGCATGCTGGAACAGAGTATGGAAAAACATGCCCAGCCTAGCAAGTTGTGAGCCCCCAAGCTTAGGGAAGGTCAGGACTGCTTAATTAAAGGCGAGAAGGAGCTCTCTCTTCAGTGAGAAAGCAAAAAGCACTTAGAGGCAATTGAGGATGCATGGCAACCTCTGACACAAGTCTTAATGTTACCTCTGTTTGTAGACCTGATTAAGACATCACCCATGGCTACTGTGTAGGTGTCAAAAGTCCATATTATGCAGAACAGGGCATGCCAGGACGATGGGGTGTGGATTAAACTTATTCTAAAGGGGTATAACTTATGAAGTCTAGGGAGAAGGAGGTGAAGTAGGCTCCTCTGAAAAGCACCCAAGGAATTTCATGTGGATCTCAAGCGGGGTAGATCTCACTCGAATGGGTTTTTCTGAGGTTCCATAGAAATTCTGTCGAAACTTCTCAACTGCTGTGCTCAGGGAGGCGCCCTCCCCCCCCAAAAAAACCTCTTTTCAAAATTCACCAATAACTCTGCTCTCAAGGATTTAGTGCAACGCAGATGACGAATGTAATTTTTCAGATTAAGGCAAAGATTTAAATTAGGGGATGTGGGACATTTATCTCTTTTGCTAGAGGACTGCATTCCTTGGGGGTAAGCTATAGGAGGCCATGTGTCAGTAGTGGGCAGGGGTCCCCTTTTTATTTATTTCAGACATTTATATACAGCTTAAATATTCACATTTTTAAGTGGGGTGAGGGACTTGGGTGTCGCTGTGGGTTAAACCACTGAGCCTAGGGCTTGCCGATCAGAAGGTCGGCAGTTCGAATCCCCACAACAAGGTGAGCTCCCATTGCTTGGTCCCAGCTCCTGCCAACCTAGCAGTTCGAAAGCACGTCAAAGTGCAAGTAGATAAATAGGTACCGCTGCAGTGGGAAGGTAAACGGTGTTTCCGTGCGCTGCTCTGGTTTGCCAGAAGCGGCTTTGTCATGCTGGCCACATGACCTGGAAGCTGTACGTCAGCTCCCTCAGCCAGTAAAACGAGATGAGCGCCGCGACCCCAGAGTCGTCCGTGACTGGACCTAATGGTCAGGGGTACCTTTACCTAAGTGGGGTGCATGAAAACAATCCACAGAAAATGGAACTATAACACAATGAAACATTATTATAATATCAAATACTACCTTACAGTCCTCTCTTTCTGACACTCTCTTCCCTGCCCCAATTTCCCCCCTCCTTGCTACTTGCATGAATTTAGGCCAAATGCTCTATGCAACCCTCTGGGTGCAGATTCCCACCACTCATTGAAATTATGACAGAGAGTCTTGGAGTGTCCTTGAATGCAAAGTTCAGAGATCTCCTTCGATGCCTCATTGGCTGGAATTGGCACTGTTCTCCAAGTGTGAATTCTTGAGAATTAAAAAAAATAAAATGGGCAAGATTTAACTAATGAGTCCCTTCAGCAGATGTCCTGCACAAGGGCCACTGGTGCAACTGGACATTTTCCCCTCGCCTCCCCTGCCACACCCCCTCATGCCTCCTAAATTGGTTCTGGGTGTGTCAGAAGAACCACTGGAAAAGCACATGGGGGCAGGAGGGGGGATTATTCTGTCTGACAAGCCAAAATGCTTGCCCTGACAGAACAATAATCTTAGAGCCCTTGGCCAAGGCATTTGCAAGGGCTACCTACCAGTATACAAACCATTTTTTCATAATGTTTGTCTATTTTGGGTTTGTTTCTATACCCCTGTGGGTAGATGCAACTTCACTAAAACAAAAAACAAAACTATTGTTCCCCAGGGCTTAGAACAAGGGTGCGCATTGACAGCACAATAGATTTAGTGTGCATTGGGAAGGCTTGGTCATGTTGTCCACAATTCTGGGGTGTTCAAAGTTTGTGGCAGAGAAATATTACTAGAGCAAATTGCCCACAGAAAGTGCTTACTCAACAGGTTTTAAGCAAAATTGAAACGCAGTCCCAAGAGAGGTACTGTGGCCAGGTACAATTGCATGGGCTTTGGACAACCCACAAATCAAAAGACCTAATTCAATGGCTCGTGACAAAGAGAATGACAGGGGAGTGTTGGGGAAATTCCCTGCAACAGGTTAGGAACTCAAATCCTCAGAAATGAATCAGCACTGCCACCATTCAAAGCTGGAAAAGAGCATGCACTGCAGTCTTGTGCTAACCTGCCCAAAGTAGATGCATGAGCTAGCAGTCAGGGGAGGCATAAGAAGATCAAGCTTAAGAACTACAAAGACATTTGTACATGCTTTGAGCTTTTTCTCAGGGCAACTTTCTAATTTGACTGCAAGAAGAAATACATTCCTTCCCCATGCTGGTATCCTCAGGTCCAAACCAGATAAAACATCAAATGTGTGTCTGCATTTCACTTGCCTGCTTTTTCCTTTAAAAACAACAGCCACCAAGATCCCAATCAGGATTGGTACAGCAACACTGGTATTTTTTTAAACACACACACACACACACACACACACACACACACACACACACACCTATTTCAGTTTATTACTTCCACATAGTTTGTTTCTGCCTCGCCCACTTCTTCAGTATTTTTTTTAAAGCAACAAAAGAAAAGAAAACCCCAAAGATCAGGGTGAGAGATTCAAAAAAGCTTCAACAACTATACAAAACAACACATGTGCGGAGGAAGGGAATCACAAAGGTAATTTGGCAACAAGTTTGGCATTGGATGACTTGGCAAGAGAACACGCACAGGCTCTTATTCCGCTTTTCGATAGGTACGGGTGCAGATCACGTTGCCCATTGTCAGAGCCAAAATCAACTTTCCGTCCTTCAGTTCTTGGACTAACAAGGTCTCCTTCCCATCCCATTTCTGCACATGAATGAGTTTCCCTCCATCTAGTGTCTCAAGGGACTTGACATGTCTGCCATCTGTGGTTGTCTCATCAAATTATTCTCCTATTGTGAATTTGATCTCCGTGCTCTTGAAAGTGTTCTGCATCTTGAGGGTGACCTTGTTGACGTCAACCTCAATAATGGTGGTGGGGTTTGGTCAGGTTTACCATCTGCCTTGTGGCAAAGCCCACGCCAATAGCTTTCATGTAATTGTTGAAATTTCAGCAGCTGGCCAGGTTCCGGACGCCTGCAAAAGCCTCAGCCTTGGCGAGCCTTGCCAGGAATGTTTATACAGCGAGGAGAGAGGCTTTCATGCAGTGTGCATCTTTACCAACCTCTCCTACCTCCAAACACACCCTAAATCCATTTTGGGGTTTTCCCCAACCCTCCAGAGCAGATTTGGGGAGGGTGTGCTGAGGGGGTGAAGAAGGGGGGAAAGTCCCATTGTACAAGCATAAATCCTCTCGCACTGATGGGATGTTTACTTATACTGCACTGGATGCAAGCCACACATTTTATCTGAGATACAAGAACTCCAGGGAAGCCCTTTCCCAGCCTTGTATCTGTTGAACTTAACAAAAGAAACACAACCGGTAGATTTCCCACCATTTCATATCCAAATGGAGGTTTCATTATTGAAAGCAAACATTTATATGTAATTCACAAGAACTTTTTTGTTCTTTAGAAAAGATTTCAGGAAGCAATTTCTGCGTCAATGTGGGGCACATTGTTGTTTTTTAAGGACATGTGGGTGTTTTGAGAGGGGGAAGGGTACATTTCCATTTTGAAAGTAATTATATCGATAGTTTTGAAAATCCATTCCAAAACAATAAAGCTAACCCATCCTTGGCAGGAACTATATGGAACCACCACATCTGCAAAAATTATGACTTTCTCTTTCAGCCTTTACTGCAAGCCACCACAGCATGAAATGTGTTTTTTTTCCCCCGTCTTAAAACTGTGTTTCTTTGTAGCATGGTTTCAATTCAAACTGTGATTTTATAGTTCCTATCTCAGCAGCGTTGCTGTAAAACTATCATCATGTGAGTGCAAACTGGTTGATGAAATTTTACCACAGACAAAAATATCCTAGATACAACAGTATCCATTGCAAGTTAATGGGTTAAAAATAGAATTTATGGGAATAACTGTGTAGTGGCCATGAATGGTCACATTGCAAGATGGGCTTCAAGGTCAGTGAAATGATGTTTGATGTGCCGGCTATGTTCCATTACCTGCTGTAAAGTTTGGAATATATATATATCTCCAGGGCTTGGGTGTCCCAGTGTGGTTCTAATCTGCAACCAATCTAATCTGCTTTTGCATCTTTTCTATCAAATCATCACAAACACATCTAACTTGATTTTGTGCTTTGCAAATCATTGGCATATGTGGCGTTGCAAGCTAAACCTTAGTGTATGTTAACTGTGGGTTCCTTCAAGCCCAGCAAAAATGCTCTCCTTGCCCTGTAGCTCAGTTGGGTTGTAATTCAGTATGGGAGGGCTCCATAAACACTGGTGAGAACAGGCTGTATTTGCCCTCGGTTTAAATGGGCTGAGCTGAAATGAGGAACGGTTTTCATAAACAATATTGTCCATGTCAAATGGTGTGCCGCTTTGATGAATTTGGGGGGATCGCCATGGAAAGGGATCAAAGTTTGTTTACTCAGAAAGTGTAAGAATAGACTCTGTTTTCCTCTGTGATGTCATCACATTCTTCATTGTCTAGGATCACTTCAGATCAGTTTGTTCCCGGGGATATCAGCAACTAAACAAGTCTGAATGATTGCCTGGGGTCATGTAAGAGAAAGAAGCTGTAACGGACAGGGCAGCGGGGAGTAGCTCTACATCAACAATAGCAGAGAATGCAATCCTTTCCAACCTGTTGCAAAAGTGAAATTCCATTGCACAAGTGAAATCCCTTATATTTATCATAAGAGTTTGATATTTGAATGTGCAAGTCAATAGAAATTTGGATGATTTTAACATTCTGTACACAAGCTGCTGCCAAATGTCAAATTTATTTCATGATGTTGGAAAGAACCACAAGGTAGACACAATGTTTGTACAGCATTTCCGACAGCATTCCACCTTACCACTTGATATACATCTTAGAATAGTCCCACAAATATTATTTCCTTTCATCCTGTCACCCGTACATCGTGTTGCACTGAACTTCCTTAGGAAACTCGTTTTGAATTTTGCTGGTCCGAAATTAGGAAACTGATTTCCTCTGGAACTTTAAAATCCAGCAGATTGTGCAAATATATTACTGCATTTTTGTGAATACCACACAGCAAGACACTACTCATTTTTCAGCTGAGCCAATGTAAATCCCAGGACATGGAATGGAGTGTCTTGCAGAACTCCTGTGGATTAAAATTCACAGACTGCACCTATTTAGGAATCGAAAGCACACAAGAAGAATCCTGATACAACCAAAGGACTATCCAATCCAGCATTCAGTTTCTGACAGTGGCCAATCAGATGCCTCTAGGAAGCTCACAAAGAAGACATGGGTGCAATAGCCCACTCCCACTGTTGTTCTCTAGTAAATGGTATTCAGAGGCATACTGTCTCTGATCCTGGAGGCAATATATAACTCTCAATCATGGACAGCCTTATTGTTTATGATTTTTTTCAATCCCCCTTTAAAACAGTATGTGGCTGTTACATCATCCTTTGGTCATTAACTATGTTCTCTGTGAAGAAATACTTTCTTTTACTCAGGAGCCTTTGGTGAAGGACTTTGTCAAAGCTTTTTGAAAGTCCAAGGATACATGCCTACCAGACCACACCTACCCACATGTTTGTTGCCACTCTTTAAGAATTCTAAAAGGGTAAGGAGACAGGGCTTAGCTTTCCAGAAGCCAAGCTGATTCTTCTTCAGCAAGACTTGTTCTTCTATATGCTCGATCATTTTATCTTTAGCGTTGTTTTCCACCAATGGACTGAAAAAGGGCATTAAGATAATAGGCTTATAATTTCTTAGATCATTTGTTTTACAAAAAAAAGTTACATTAGCTGCTTTCAGGTCTTCTGGTATGGAGGCTGATCTTACAGGCAAGTAACATATTTTTGCTAGGATATTGTAAATTTCACATGTTGATTCTTTATAAACTCTTGGGGAGATTCAGTAATTTGTTAATGTGAATTTTGTCAATAAGGCCTAAAATGTCTTGTCAGTTTAGGCACAGAGATCTGTCCTACATTTTCTGCATTGATGACAGACACAAATAACTCATTCAGTTTTGCAATCTTGTTATCATCCTTTAGCGCATCTAATGCATTTCTAATAGTCCAACCACTTCCCCGTCTAGATTTCAGGTTCTGCTGTTTCATCATCATCAGTGATTTTAGTGGTATAAACTTTTCATTCTTTCTCATATCTGCTATTGTCTGCTTGCATGTCTTATGCCAAAGTTTGTGTTCCTTTTTGTTTTCATCTGGGCAAGTCTTCCATTTTCTGAAGAAAACCTTTTTGCCTCACACAGCTTTCTCAGCTGTACTCATTAACTAAGCTTGTTCAGATCTTGGACTTGTTGGTAGCTTTTGTGCCCTCTGGTATACATTCTAGCTGAGGTCCCATTAATGTAATTTAGAATAATATCCAAGTGTTCTGGAGAGATTTGACTTTCCCTTTCAATTGTGTTTTTGTCTGTCTCCTAGTTTTTTTTAAAAAAGTTTCCACTTTTGAAGTCATATGATTTCTTGGCAATTATCCACTTACATGTATGTTGAATTTGATAGCACAATGGGCATCCTTCTGAGTAAGTGTGAAATAGGAGTGAATTGTGGAAACCTGATGAGATTAAAGGGATGAGTAAGCTTGGCATTGCAAGAAAGATGTAATGTGAATTCAAGCAATAGTCAGGGATTCAATAGCTACATGTGATGAAAATTGTGAGAGGGTTGAGTGGGGAGCGCGCTGCCATGCCCCGCTCCCTCAAGAGCATTACCTTAATCCCGTTTGCAGTTCTCCATGAGTTAGAAAGTAAATTTCTGAAGCAGGGAGTTCCTTCGCGCAATTTGGAAGCCTGAATACTGAAGATTAAGGTGATCTGCCTGAAGGGGTGGGGCTTGGTAGTATGCCCACGTTACTTTGAAGAATTTGCATTGCATATGGCCAGTTATTTGCTCATTCAGATGTCACACTAGTGATCTTCCAAAATGTGGTACTAAGAACTTGCTGCAGGCTTGCAAACTCCTTTTCCTTCTGCCCTCTAGCACATTGATTCCTTCTTCATTTTGTTGATTTGGCTAGCCACAGATTGGTGTGGCTTTCAAACTAGGAAAACTCTGGTTAGCATTAAATATAATTTGTCTCCAAACTATTCTGAAATTGTGATTTGAACTGGGCTTACAAATCAATTTTTGGAAGCAGTTCCGCTTAGTGCTAAGAGTAGCTTGGCCACCTGAGTTGTAACAGCCTGCTACTGTTAAACAAATAACTGGATAGCTCAGTTGGTAGAACATGCGAGTCTTAATCTCGGGGTCGTGGCTTCAAGCAAAAGATTCTTGCATTTCAGGGGGTTAAACATTTCAGGGATCAGCAAACTTTTTCAGCAGGGGGCTGGCCCACTGGCCCTCAGACCTTGTGGGGGGACAAACTATTTTGGGGGGGGGGGAATGAATGAATTCCTATGCCCCACAAATAACCTGGAGATGCATTTTAAATAAAAGGACACATTCTACTCATGTAAAAACACGCTGATTCCCGGACCGTCTGCAGGCCGGATTTATAAGGCGATTGGGCTGGATCTGGCCCCTGGGCCTTAGTTTGCCTACCCATGAACTAGATGACCCTCATGGTTCCTTCCAACTCTACAGTTCTATGATTCTATTAAATCAGGAGAAGGGGGAGGCAGCATACAAGCCCACAGCTTGTTCCCAACTGTCTGTTTTCCCAAACCAAGGTTTGGAGTGAGTGATGTCCACTATGATCATTGCTGTTTGGAAGCAATTAAAATGTCCTGATTTCTTACAGGATGTATTGGCAGTGAATTTTACAAAAGAACTTTGGTGTGGTCAGCTTTTGGAGTGACTCTGTAGTGTAGCCAGTAATGCGTCACCAAAAAGGATGACAGAAAGGACACAAATCTGCATAAAATGTGCATGTGGTAAAATATATGAATAGATGCACATTTAAATATAATTACTGTGATTTAAATAGAAATACAGTGCATCTCACCACAAAGGGGAGGATGCCTGTTCCATCTGCCAGCCAGGTGCTACTAACTCTTGATGGGCAATTTCAAGGCTCCTGCTCTTTCTTTTTATGATTTATTATCTTTAGATCAGACTTGGACTGGGCATTCCTCAAACAGAGAACACTTTCTCATAGAGGACTATCCTCTGCACAGTAGAACACATGAGCATCTTAAACTCTATGCATGTGTATCTTTCCAATGATCTTTTCCACCTCTTTATGGGGCATGTTCAAATCAGCAAACAATGTAACAACATTTAAACTTTATAGCATGCATAGTGGACAAGATGACTCTCCCCCACCACTCCATTCCAGTTCTAAGCCCCATAAATTAGGCTCCAGGGTTGTTGATGCAACTCTGGGGGGCAGTGCCTGTCCGTTCGTTGTGTCCATGACTTTGGCTTTGGAAAGGCAATGTCACCGACTGATCTCTCTGTGCCAAAACCTAACTAGGGAAAATGTCCCAGATGCTTGGGCTTACAGCATTACTACTATTCTAAAGCTCTTTTGCGTGTTTCATAACTCAGTGAGGACATCATGTCCCCTTTCCTTTCTCCTTCTCACAATTATAAAGTCATTATTGGTGCACAGAGGAGCTTATTCAGCCTCACTATACTTATATATTATCTCCACAGTCAATGTCTCTCTCTCTCTCTCTCTCTCTCTCTCTCTCTCTCTCTCTCTCTGCCTCTCTCACACACAACAAATGCTGGGGCTTATCCTTATAATCATTGTGGGGTAAGGTCATTGCACTGGAGTTTATTCTGAGCTGACAGCAGGGGAACCGCCTGCAGTGAGGAGCATAACACGGTAGGAAGCCCCTTGGGTTAATATTCTTCCCTAGTTAAGCTGGCGTTAAGCCCCTGACACTTAGCTGTGAGAAGGGGAATAGCAGGGGACCACAAATGGATGGGAGTGATGACATAGAAATGGACCCATCCAAAATTTGGAAGCAATCCGGATGTATTAGGAGAGCAAGAAAGTTGATTTGGAAAATTCTCATGCTGAGAATGTCCACTAATTCTCGGGTGTTATTCAGCAGATGGGACCAGAGCTGGTCAAATCATACAGAAGCTTACACAGCAGTCACGGAATGCAAGAAATGAAGAATGCCCCCCGCCCTGCACTTCCCCGCCACCAGGTCTCTGTTGGAGCAGGACTTGCTCCCGAGATGGTAATCTCTCCTGTTTCACATATCAATTGTTGGTATTATTCCCAGCAGAAAAGCAGACAGCAGCCTCTAAAACCTGAAAACAGGGCTTTTTTTATAAATTGTTTTATCATGCTGCTTCATTGCAGATGTAAAAAGGGTACAGACTTCACATATGAAACAGAGAAGCCTAGATTTAAGGGCCTGTAAAGTTCAGTGTTGGGTGTACGCCCAGGGATCTTCCGTTTGGTCTTCCCTGAGCCATCAACCCAGCAAAGTGGGTGAGGGACTAGGGATGGAGTGAGATTTTATTCAGTTCACACAAAAAACCCACAAAAACCCCCGCAAACTTGAAACCCAACCATCCTTTGAAATTCACACTTCTCTGAATTTTGCAAAGGAGTTCTCTAGCCAAGTAATGTGTACAAAATTGCATAGGCTAGGTTAAACTGTACATTCTGTTGACTTTTCATGAGCTTATTAAAAAAAGAGAGAGAGATGCAAACTGATGTGGGCATATAGGTAAAAGTAAAGGTAAATGACCCCAGGATGGTTGAGTCCAATCAAATGCAACTACGGGGTGCGGCGCTCATCTCGCTTCAGGCCAAGGGAGCCGCCGTTTGTCCACAGACAGCTTTCGGGGTCATGTGGCCAGCATGACTAAACCGCTTCTGGTGCAACAGAACACCGTGATGGAAGCCAGAGCACATGGAAATGCTGTTTACCTTCCTGCTGCAGCAGTACCTATTTATCTACTTGCACTGGTCTGATAGTTAACCCTCAAAATCATAATTCGTTTGTGTGCTTGTGATTAAATCTGGGGTGGGAAACATCAGGAGAAGGAGCCAAATGCAGCCCCCCCCACACACACACCAGGGGCCCTCAAGGCTTCAAAGGTAGCCCCACGTAGAGCACATTGCAGTAGTCCAAGCAGGAGATAACCAGGGCATGCACACTCTGGTGAGACAGTTTGCAGACAAGTAGGGTCTCAGCTTGCATACCAGATGGGGCTGGTAAATAGCTGCCCTGGACACAGAATTGACCTGAGCCTCCATGGACAGCTGTAAGTCCAAAATGACTCCCAGGCTGCGCACCTGGTCTTTCAGGGGTACGGTTACCTCATTCAGAACCAGGTAGTCCCCTACACCCACCCGCCCCCTTTCCCCCAAGAACAGTACCTCTGTCTTGTCAGGATTCAGCCTCAATCTGTTAGCCACCATCCATCTGCCAACCACATCCAGACACTCACATAGGACCTTCACTGCTGTCACTGGTTCTGATTTGAAGGAGTGGTAGAGCTATGATTCTGTTATACCAAAAAAATTCTGTGGGCCCCCTCAGGGCCCCCTCAAGGCCTTTCATTGCAGATAAAATAAAAACTGGCCACTTTTACACTTTAGCCATACATACTTTGACATGTACCCCAACACTGGCAACCTGGGCATGGGTCATTGCCACCTCAGCTTGAAAAAATTAGCCACCCTGGTGTAGGCACAACCTTTAACTACTGTCACAAGGGACAAGCTACTGATACTCTGATTTTTCTTCTTCCCTACAGCTGGTAACATGACCACTGCCTTGTAATGAGGAAGCAAACCTGTCCAAGGAGGAGAAAGGGACAGCCACAATCTTCACCTCTGAAGACTTCCACATGAGTACATCACAGCTGAGGTCTCAGGTTGGCAGAAACCCTATTGTGTTGCTTTACTTAGCACAATAGTTAATCCAGCCCTAACAGTCTCTGGAGATTCTTGAGTGTACTCCAAGTTCCACCATCACCCTTCCAAGTTGGATGTTTCAAGTGTGGCCTTCCCTTCAGAAGGCATACAAGTATTGTGTGGTTGAAAACACATACCACTTTAAAAACGAAAACAAAATAAAAATCTAGCTAGGGAGGTACTGCAATTGGAAAATAACCCCTGATTTACAGCTTGGTGCTAGTGCAAATGCTATAAATGCTGTAAATCCTCAAAGGGGGCCATCTGAAACCAGGGTAATGATACTTTTAAGAATAACACAGCATTATGAAACACTCTTGACAGGTCCAGCCCCACCTGCCTTAAATCACCTTTAATGGCTTTGGGCTGCATCTTAGCCCCGACTCAGATTAAGCCCACTGTCACGTTTCTGCTGAGGCAACCTTGCTGCACCTGAATGCATCATGCAGGAGAAGCCTGGGCCTCAGAGAGTTCAGGAGCATTAGCGTTTCCATCATTAGCCAGCTAGGGACATTTGTGGCATCCTTTGTGTCTCCAAGGACAGAAAATAAATCTTTTTTGTTATTATTCTGCCTCTTGAAAAGTCACATCACTATGCCATTTCCCTTCCTTAATAAACCGCAGCAGGCATGAAGTGAGGGCTGGCCAGTCCATGAGGCAGACTGAGGCTGCTGCCTCAGGCAGCGGAATCCAAGGGGTGCCTCTGCAGTCACATGCCCACTGTGAGCCAAAGAAGCAAGACTGCACTGGGCTCCAGTAAGATCTCACGAGACCCCTGCGAGATTTTGTGGAGGCCTCTGCATGATTTCACAGGGCTCTTGTGAGATCTTGCAGGACTCTCGTGAGATCTCACCAGGAGCCACATTCACACATCACCGGTAAGCGAGGCTTCTGTGGAGGAGGCAAGGGAGGGCAGGCAGCATCTTCCTGTTTTGCCTCAGGTAGTGAAATGAGCTGGGCTGCCCTTGCACGGTCATTCACTTTTCAGAAGCTGAGGACATCTTTGAGGAGAGCAGGAGGCCTAGAACAATTCTGACACCTGCTTGCATCTGTTGGTTCACATCTCAGACCAAAATTTTGGATATGAGGCCCATCTGACTCCATTCACCAGGGCTACCTGGGTGCACTGAGGTGAAGTATTTCTGTACTGAGGGCATTGGAAGTAATTGTCCTCCAATCCCTCTCTGCTTACTTCCACATTTGAAAGAACGGGTCATAGCTTAGTGATACAGAACATGCTTTACATACCAAAGGTCTCAGATTCAATCTCAGAAACCCTGAAGAGCTACTGCCAGTCAGCATAACCAGTCAGCATTTGATATAAGTTAGTTTCTGATGTTCCTAAGGAGTCCATGAACTCCCATCTCTTTGAGGGTTGATTTAGTGTTTCAGTGGCTGGGTTGGAGCCATGGAGCAAGAAACATAAAGCAGGAAAGCCAAGCCACCTTTTTGTTTTGCATTTTTGTTCTTTAAATGTAGGAAACGAAAACACATTCATTCCTTGATTTAGGAAGGCTTACTGTCATCACCTCCAGACAGGCAGTATTTTGCGGGAGGGTTTCAAGAGCATACTGGAAATTTAGATTTGCACAATTAAAGTGGATGAGAGTGCTTGGGCACCTCAGAACCATTTAAAAAAAAACTGGATTTTGAGAAGTTTGGAAAGTCATAGGGAAATGCACTGAAAAGTGTGGGGTGAATGAATGATCAACAGGAAGATGTATAGACTGCAAGCCAAATCAGGATGGATGCTCATTGTCACATGATCTCCCTGCAAACAAATCAGAAGGAGTGCTCAATACAGGCCAAGCATTACCTCCATGTAAGCTTTGTGCCAGCAAATCAGCATGATTGGTTGATAAACAACATCTGGAGGAGATGTGTGACAAAATGGGAGCCCTGTGTTGAATGGATCTCCATCCTAAGCCGCCACCAGCTTCCCTTGCAGCAGGGTCAAAGTAAATGATGCTAAGAAGTACCGGTAGTTGTTGCATTCATAAATTTCCTACCAGACTAGTCCCTTCTCACTTCTTTCACCCTTTGTTCCAGACAAGCTCAACTCTGACCCTTTGTCCCTGTGCTTTCTACCATGCAGCAGCCTATGCCTGGAATGTCCTGCCCTCTGCATTTATCAAGTCATTTCCCACTCTCTCTTTAAGCTCCTCCTCAAATCTAAACTCTTTAATGGGGCTAATTTTACCACTAGACAGAGCGAGGTGACTTGGCCATGGTACTGCATATTTAAATGTACTGCATACAGTACAGATACAGTATACAGTACAGATAAAAAAGGAACATCACAGATAGATGCAGAAACAGAACAGGGCAGACTTCTGAACACAGGCAAATCTGAGATGGACCAGAAATAGATAAAAATAGATTTTATCACCATAAAATCCCCACACTACAATTCTCAAGCAGCACTGCAAAAATATACATGTGTCGCTGCAAGGAAATGCACCTGTGCAACTTTAGAGCTCATTTAGAGCTCAGAAAATAGAGTTTACAGGTGCCATAAAGCTGGAAACAAGCACCCAAAGGCTAAGGAATAGAGCAGGATTGGGTGAACGACTGGGAATAGCAAGAGGCATTAGGCAGGAAAACAGACATTATATAAGGTGCAATTCACTGGATGGAGTTCTATCACAACAGGTAGACAAAAAGATCCATGACTGGTTATCTGTGATAGAAAGTGGCTACTGTAATCTACTAAGAATATCCATATTTATTAAAGTGTTTGCTTGTACCTCAGAAAAAGAAAAGAGCTGTATCTGGTCAAAAACCTTGTTAGTATTTGCTTTTATTTTGTGATTCTAAAGCCACAAAACCATCCCTCTTTGCACATCTCTATAGGTTCCAGTGCAGATCTTGCACAGAAAAATGCACACAAGTAATTTTGTTTCCACCAATAATTAGTCCAGTTTTCCCAGGTTTCACTAAATCCAGATATTGGAGCCACACATATTAAGTGACCCCAGGTCAGAGGTAACTTGAGCTAACAGGCAGTGTGACGGTTTCAGTGTGAGCTGCTGAGCTGTTAAAACAGAATATTTAAAACAGAGTACTGGTATGTGAAGCTGCCTGTTATCAGCAAGAAATCTCAGCAGTTGGGCAGGACTCAGTGTTCTGATGGCACAAAATCTTTTTTTGTAATGTGTTCTTCATTCATCATTCCCCATGCTTCAGCAATTACGTGAATTCTTCAGTCATTTTTGGAAAGAGGGTTATTTAGCAAGAACAGCAATGGAAAGCATGTGGTGGAAATAAAATGTTTTATCCATCTGACCTAGGTGGATGGAGATTGGCACGTGCTTGAGGATGACAAATAAACTTATTCTGCTATTCCCCGCTCCCGCCCCCAATTTTTTGAACAGTGGATATATTTTTGATGGGGTGTTGTAACACACACATATATACTTTCCTTTCTTGGGATGATACTTCTAAAAGCTGGTGATATATATTGACTATTAGCTCAGAAAGGTTTTTAAAAGAAAACCACAACAAACATCATTTCAGTATTTCTCTCTTAGGCCCACGTAACCTTGTAATGTACTTTCTCATCCTCTACTGAGTGAGCAGAAGAATCTGAATGCAATTCATTACAGCACTGGCTTAAATGGACCTGTGTCATGCCTAGTCCTGATCTGGTAGCAGACACAGAGTTCTCTGAGGATAAACCAAATGCCCCACTTGGCCACACCTCTATGACCACTCCTTTGCCACGCCCTGTGATTTCCTAGCAGCCCCACCAGTCATCATTGGCTGGGGCCATGCCCTCACTATTTGTCTGCCAAGGACATGGTGAGAATTGCTACAGCGATCAATGCTTGACAAATATTTTTGACAAGTTTTTTTGGGTGAGCTTCATTCAAACATTTTCCTTCTTTAAATAATAGACATGCACTGCTATGTCAGATGATTGGCCAACCAACCCAGTTTGTTATTCATTTTTAATGCTACTGAAAAACCTCAGAGAAAAATGCAAGGAAAGGAACTGGGCCCATGTGGCTGCTCCATGCTTTATCCATTATTCTCCTCTCCTGACAATCACAGGCTTAGCGACATATTTAGAATCTGGCTGCACCCCTTTTGAAAAGCATTGATTAGCCAAGGAATGTGGGGAAGTATTTGTTTCTGATCTAAGACAGGGGTCAAGCTGTCCTTCCAGCTGCCATGGGGAATCGATTTCCCAGATGTCAAGATTTATTATCTCAGAAACTTAAGGGTTTGCTACTATGCAAGTCTAGCGATGACTCCCTTCTTGGTTGTTTGAGTCCATTTCCAGGAAATTAGTGCTGTGAGCAAGTGGCCTCTCAAAATTCTTTGCCTTATTTGTGGGCAGAGAAACAGGATAGCAGAATTTTTCCAGCAGTTTCTCAGGGGTGGGACCTGTCTTTAGCAGTAGCACAGCTCCTTCTCTCCTTTCTTTTCTAGCTCGCAGCAGCTCTGTTAGCAGCCTGGCTACCATTTTGCATCTTCCACTTGGTATTATTTTGCAGCACTGTGGAGGAATGATGGCCACTACAAAAAAATAAAAAGTTAGAGAGTACTCAGAAGATATCATTTTCTTAGGAGATGCGAGAAGAATTATCCAAGAAATTGTAATACTGGATGTTTTGATGTAATATTTCCAATATGTGTTTAGGGAAAAGGATTCACATATAGGTCCATACTGGGTAGTAAAATGGACAGGCAAGCATGCAACTAATATTTTAAAATGTATGGGGCTGCAATAGTATTCCCCCCCCCCAATCCTGAACTGTGGAGGGTTTTGGATTGGGCAGTGGTGTAGCTTGGCTTGCTTCTGCTAGATCCACAACTAGTCTCATAGCTGATGCCAGCCAGCATCAGACCCATGGCAATGCTAACCACATCTGGAACATGGATCAGGCCCCATCTGTCTCTGCCCCCACCTTCCGCCACTGCTGCCATGAAGTGGCCAGGCTGCAGATACAGCAGTGGCCCCACCTCTCTGCAAAGCCCCAGCGGCAGCAGTGCTGACTTCAGATTGCTCTGCCACACTGGTCAGTAAATACACAGAATAGAATGACCTTTGGTATTAATACCTTTGGTATTAATTTAGGTTTTTAAGTATTTGGTCAGATTTGGAATTTTGTTTTCAATGTTTAGACATTGGCCATGAATTTGATGTATGTGTTCTGTTTTGTTAGGAAATACTAAAAGTAAAGAAAAGCTCTCCCCAGAAAAAAGAAAGTCTCTGACAAATTTTGGTTCAGCTTTATGGGGGGGAAGGGGCAGAGAATCATCAGTCATGTTGGCATGGGCAAGATACATTTCCCAAATGCTCACAGGGCTAGGTTAGATTGTTTTGTTCAGAAGCCCATGGGCAAAGGGAGCTGATTGCAGAAGAGAGCCCTAGCAGTTCCATTGGATGCTGTGGGCTTCCCTGCCTTCTGAAACACTCCTATCTCCTTGGACTGAAAACACACATACACACAACATGAACCAGCAGGGAAGACTCTTATCTCTACAAGGCCTTAGGTTGTTCTGCATTATTATCACACTATAGACCAAGCTCTCTAATCACTTTGCAATTACACTGGGATGGGTAGGGAGCTCTGTGTCTCTCACTAGGAGCTTGCGGCTTGGATTTTTGCTCAGATTTCATTATACGCGAGTGGGACAGTGCCAAGGCCTGAGCCCACAGTGACATCTGCCTTAGAAAATGCTACAGTTTTCACGGGATCCTTTTGTGGCAAGATAATGACCCTTTGAAGTGGAAAGAGATGTTTACAAAATCCACATCATTCCGATGGGATAGGTTGCCTCATTTGCAAGTATGAACAGAACAAGTTGGCCAGTCCAATGTAGTTTCTGATCGCTGGGGCTGGGGTTGGAGATGGGGAAAGCTTTAGAGCCCTGCCAAAAGCAATGTTCTAGTTATCCACAAATCATGGATATGACTTTGTACAGCCCTTGCTATGGAGTGAGGAGGCAGAGCAAGAAGGAGTCATTTCATTTGCCCAGACCATCCACCCACACTGTAAGTCTCTGCTGCTGTGTCTTCTTGAGAGAAATCTTTACAGAGACCTAAAGACCTTGTAGCCATTGCTCCAATAGTTTTCACAAGTCTGCTGCCCTAGAATTCTTATGGACTCCAGATCCCATCATCCCTGATCATAAGCCATGCTGGGTTGGGCTGATGGGACATAGGAGTGGAACATTTAGAGCAGGCATAGGCAAACTCGGCCCTCAGGATATTTGGGGACTACAACTCCCATCATCCCTAGCTAACAGGACCAGTGGTCAGGGATGATGGGAATTGTAGTCCCAAAACATCTGGAGGGCCATGTTTGCCTATGCCTGATTTAGAGGGCACTATGTTGGGAAAGGCTGCTAATGGAAGCAGATCTCTTGGGAGCTGTTTCTATGAAGCCTCCTCCCAGAGTTGCACCTTAGTTCCTCATGTGTAAAACGGGAATAACAAGGGCCAGTTTACCATATAAGGTCGTTGTAAGAAAAAACAAGATTAAGAGTATAAAAAATGCATGAGAAATAAATAATATGTAAATTTCTTCCATTGCAAATGACACCTATTTTGTTTGCAAATCTATAAACATGAGTCTGATTTACTCATTTTTCATTATTTGACCATCTCCAGTTTTCTAAAGAATTTATCTGGTGCCTATTGGAGTGTCAAACCAATAATAAGTTTTGCTAAAGCTGATCATAAAGTTCTGCTTCACCCAAAGACCCCACTCCTTGGACCTGAAGCAAGGTGGACAAGATGAGCTCAGTTACAAGTCAGTGTGGAAGCAGTCCATTGCAAGTCGGTGGGTTTACTTTTTTCCTTACCTGTTTCACATTCCCAAATATTGACAATATTTTTTTTCACTTTTAACAACAACAACAACAATCCTGTCCAGCCATATATATATATAATCTGACCAAAACTCCATATCAAAGCCACACATTTAATTCAAACCTTGAACACTGACAATAAATTCAGATTAATCAAGATTATGAGACTGAAATCCTCAATTTACTTTTTCTTTGGATCTGAATTTAAACATGGAAGCAACTGGACTATCTGACTGCACAGTATACTTACTCACAAGTGTGTTTCATTGAAATCTTTCTAAGTAAACATGCACAGGGCTTGGGCTATAACTAGGGTGGAATGTTTAAAACAGAAAGTTTAACCTAGTACAGAAAAGGTTAAGAGCCCCTGCTCTGGCCAGAGGCATTTAACCACAAATCCATCACACCCACCCCTTCTGTACCATTTTCTTTTTCATTTACCTGCCAAGTTTGGAGTTCCTTACAAGACAGGAGGGTGTAGCACCCCATTTACCAATTAGTGGCCATAAGCATTCATTAGGAGGTTTGTCACTGGAACCAGCAGCCGTTACAGCAAAGCCAGGTTCACAGACTGCTCCACATGACTGGTTTGTTTACAGCTCTGTATGTGACACTCTATCATGGACTTCAAAGGAAAGGACCAGATAAAGAACCCAAGATTAGCTGGGGCACCCCAGGCCTTTGTGGGGGGAAAGAAATTAAAGGCCAAATTAAGCAAGTGGAGCTTTCAGATGAGGCCCATTAGAGGGATGGAGTTAGGCTGCAATGGCAGGACATGAAGCAGAGAAGCAGGCTATAGTGGGGCCATTTTGCTAATCCACAGATAGAAAATAAGGGTTAGGGGAATACTTGTTGGAGGATTTTCCCCTTTTTCCCAGTACAGAGATAACCACAAACCAGAAACCAGTAAGATAAATTGGTGGAGAGTGTGTGCTTTAAGTGTTGTTGGGTAGTGATTAAATAACTGAGCAAAGGATGGGGAGGAGATATTGTGAGGGATGTCGTGGAGCAGCATCCTTAGATCTGATTGCCATATGAATATATGAAAAGAGGGTAGTGTAACCAAGGGGGTAGGTGTGACCCAGGACTCAAAGGAGTTCAGTGGCCATTTGCTCTTGGGAGATTATTGTAACCTCGGCTTCATCCGCTGACATGCTGTGTCCTCCAACAAGTTAGTTGGCTTGACCTCCTCATCCCACGGTCAAACCCAGCTTGAAACCCCAGGCAGGAAGTTCAGAGCGAACAATCCAGATTCTGATCTCTCTGGATAAATAAAGGACAGAAGAAGCCTTGGCAATGAAAGTTGGATTCGACAAGGAAATGATATGTGGGTGCGGCAGGAGGCTGCCGATAAGGGAACAAGGCAACCTTAGAGAGAGCTAGCAGGTAAAGCCCTTGCATCCAACCATATCCCTACTCTGACTCTCAGTAGCAGACAGATTTTACTTGAGGTTAACCTAGAAGAAAACTCCTTACTGGTGGAAACACCTGGCCTACAGAGGTGCAATTGAACACATTTATTCCAGTCAGTGTTTTCCTAGTTTGACCTCTTTGACGTTTTGCTGTTTTTTACTCTTTAATTGTATTTATGTTTGTTGTGGTTTGGAAAGTTGGGATTAAAAAGTGTGTGTGAGAGAGAGTTAGGGTGCTAACATCTGATGAGAAGTCCACTCCATTTAACCGTGGGGCTGGGTTGCGGTGGGACGCACGGCCACCCACTCTCCTCCGGGGGCGGGGGACATTGTCCTGCGCTGCCTGGAGGATCCCAGCCACGTCATTAACAGCCGGCCAATCGGCTGGCTGGAGGGGGCGTGGCCGGGACCCATTTAAACAAGGGTGCGAGCCAGGAGACTTCCTCTTGGCTTGCTTCCTCAATCTCCCACCCTCCCTACTTTCAGGTTTCGTCACTGGCCTTGCTATGGACCTCGGTTGGTCGCCGTTGAGGGGCCTGGTAGGATTTTTTCCACTTGGCAAATTGGCTTAGCCCATTTGGTTTTCACCTACCTCATAGCAATTGTCACAACTTTGTAAGGTTTGAGGTTAGGCATTGGGTGGCCTCATGTTGGGGGAGGGGAGGCCCGGCCATCGCCTGCCCCTCCAAACTTAAGGGTATTTCATTAAAGGAATCCGGGAATGTGGATCTCGTCCGAAGCCCGGGATGGGGCTAGGGCCATGCCACAACCCCTTCGGGAACCCAGGGGGAGCTCAAGTTGGTTTGCATCGACGGGGCTCCCCTTGCGAGTGTTTTACCCTTACCAGACTTCCTGCGCATCGGGCAGGAGTCAGATATAGTCTGGTCTATCCAATGCCTAAGCCAATTACCGCTCACATTCTGTAACCAATAAAGTTGTGGCCAAAATTTGCCCAATAACATTAACCATATATTCTGTGTCCTGGTGTCTTTATTCATCTTCGAGGGGGTGGTTGCGGAGTCTCAACACGCAAGTTTCAAGCCCCCTGCTGCTTTCTGTTCTAAGAGTTCTTCAACTTTAAACAACACTTGGGCTGGACAGCCCTTTAAACAAAGGCTAGCAGAGAAAGGATTAGGTAACACTCACTCTCTCTCTCTCCATTCAAAATGCCCTCCTCCTGAGGTTGCTTTTCTGGATAGCCTGGTGTTGCTATTGTGTTTACATTCAGAAAAATTGGCACAATTCATGACTGATAAAACTATCAGGGTTCAACCTTGCCCAGACCTCAAACTAGAGTTCTCCTCTGATATGGAGTGGGACCTTCCACAGATGTCCATACTGCCAATGATCCTGCAGAGCCACTGGACTTGTGCATCTGCCCCAGGGCTGGAGGACCCCATACTGGGTTCCTGGCTGGCTCTCAGAACCACCCTTCCATCATCCAGTGTGGGAGATGAGAGGGAATGTGGATGAGGGAATATTGATTAATATTTCCTATCCCAGCTTGTGCTAACAAGCTCCAAACTAGCAGAGTTTCTCATCCCCAATAAAGCGCAGCAAAGCGTGGCGTTTAAGTTCCTATGAACTTCTAGAATAAGGCAGATCCTGGCACATATTTCCCCTGGTTCCCTCTTAAAAGAAAATACACGACACATAAGCTTATAAAAGTATAAAGGTTTTACTCACAGTCATTTCAAGCTTCTACAGTCTCAGAAAGGCAGGCTAGCTTAGATTAAATGTATTTACATGTGGAGATTCTCCTTAAGGGAGAAAGGCTCCATGTGGGCCTCTCTTGGCTGGAAGCCAAGAGAGCATCTCCTGAGATGTTGCATCCTCGGAGTCCTGGTGGGAAGAGAGGGAGAGTAGCAGCTCACCTGTATCTTTGAATAGCTACAGGTAAGGCCACTCCCACTTCTGGTCACACAAAGGAAGTGATTTCAGTCTTGGCACAGGAAACTCTACCTGGAGGACCAAGTCCCCTTTGTGTACACTCTAGGAATGTTGTGATTGACTGCACCAGTGTTATACATCCCACAAACCCCTTCTCAGTCTGAACAACATTTAACAAACATAAAACAACTTTATTCAACCACCCAGAGTCCCAGCTTGACACGCAGGTTCTGGAAACTCTCTCGTGGCAAGGGTTTCGTGAGAATGTCCGCAGTCATCTCCTGAGTATTACAGTAGGACATTTCTACTAGTCCATCTTGGATCATCTGGCGAATGAAGTGATACCTGACCCCAATGTGTTTTGAACGTGCAAGGAACTTTTCGGTTTGCGCTAGCTGCAGGCAGCCTTGATTGTCCTCCATCAAGCTGACAGGTCCTTTTCTCGGCAAACCAAAGTCTGTCAGGAGTTGATCCAGCCAGATGATCTCTCTGCATGCTTCCGAAGCTGAAATATATTCACTCTCTGTGGACGATAAGGCTACACATTTCTGTTTATAACTGCCCCATATGATAGGTGCATTTCCAAACATAAAAACATAACCACTTGTGGATTTGTAATCCGCCTTATCCCCAGCCCAGTCTGCATCACTGTACCCAACCAACTTAGGGTCCCTTACAGCTGGCAATTTTAATTTACAATTCATTGTACCCTTGAGGTAACGCACCACCCTCTTGACACCACCCAAGTCATGTTCAGTGGGAGAACTTACTTTTCTGCTTAGGATCCCCACTGCACTTGCTATGTCAGGTCTGCTGGTAGTAACCAAATACAAAAGTTTACCAATCGCTGACCTGTATTCGCTGTTGTCTGGCAGCAGCTTCGAATCTTGTTGATTCTTTAGAAAATCTGTGGACATGGGTGTCGCAACAGGGTGTGCACCTTGCATCTGCATACTTTCTATCAGTTCTATTATCTTCTGCTTCTGGCTGAGAAGAAATGAGCCGTCCTCTTCTCTCTCAATTTGAATTCCCAAGTAATACTGGACAAGTCCCAATTCCTTTACTTCCACCTCTTTGTTGAGATGTCTGACTATGTCTTTATAGTCTCTGTCATTGGACGTTGATATTAATAAATCATCGACAAAAGCCAGAATGTAAGAGAATTGTCCATTTCTGTTCTTAGTGTACAGGCACTTGTCGGCTGTTGACTGCTTGTACCCAAGCTGAACCAGCATTTCATGTAATTTCTGGTTCCATGCTCTTGCAGCTTGTTTCAAACCATAAATTCCCTTCTGAAGTTTACATACAAGATGTGCCTCATTTTGCTTGATAAAGCCTTTGGGCTGCTTCATATAAATCTGTTCAGAAATTGTCCCATGAAGAAAAGCTGTTGCTATGTCGACATGACGGACTGATAGGCCTTTAGATGCTGCAATACTTAGAAGTAATCTAACACTGCTGTATCGCACTGTAGGCGCAAATACTTGATCATAGTCTTCGCCATACTGTTGTGAAAATCCTTGTGCTACAAGCCTAGCTTTGTAGCGTTGCACCTCCCCTTCTGACCCCTTCTTAAGCTTGAACACCCACTTGGACCCAATTGCCTTCTTACCAGGAGGTAGCTCTGTCAGGGTCCAGGTCTTGTTGCGATGCAGTGCATCCATCTCTTCCTGCGCGGCTTGCTTCCAGAGACTGGCCTCAGCAGCTGGCAACCGTTGAACCTGTTCCCACGTGGAAGGTTCCTGTGGTGGCGCCGACCCTGCAAAGTAGGACAGTCGTAGTGGTGGAACGCCTCTGTTGGACCTGGAGGAACGTCTGACCTCTGGCTCTTGTTGAACCGCATCAGCTTCCTCATCTCCTTCCAATGGCGGCATCCCTGCATACGGGTCCTCTTCGTCTCTGGAGCCTTCTGACATCTGGTCCTCCGCGTCTTCTGGGGTGTCATCTGTAGGGGGTGCTACAACACTAGGAGGTACAATACTAGGAGGTGGATTAGTTTCTGGTATGGCTTCAAAAGGAAAACTTACAAACTCCTCTGTTGGTGGCTCATTGGAACAGTCAATTGCTGTGTTCCTTGTGTCAGCCTTTTCATACTCCTCAAAATGAATCACGTGATGTGAACTTGTTTTCCCTGTTTGTAAGTCCACAACTCTGTAGCCTTTTCCTCCAGAAGCGTATCCAACTAGGATACCAGGCTTTGCTCTGGAGTCAAGTTTGTGTCTGTGCTCCTTGGGCACGTGGTAATAGCACAAACTTCCAAATACACGTATGTGTGACAAATTTGGGACTCTTCCATGCCAAAGTTCAAATGGCGTGCGCTCTGTGCCTTTTGTTGGCAGCCTATTCTGTATATAAATCGCAGTATTTGCTGCCTCACCCCAAAGTTTCTTCGACAAGTTGGATCCTTTTAGCATACACCTTGTCATCTCTAGGATGGACCTAAATTTCCTCTCAGCAATAGAGTTTTGTTGAGGTGTGTAGCTTACTGTGGTCACATGTGCTATGCCTTCCTGAGCCATGAAGGCTTCCATTTCACGTGAGCAAAACTCCCCACCATTATCGGACATTAGGGTGGTGGGTGCTCGATGGAATTTGTTCTTGACCATGCTTACGTATTGCTTGAACAATTCCACTGTTTCACTCTTCTCTTTGAGAAGGTATCCCACACAAAACTTTGAATAATCATCCAAAAAGATAAGAATATACCTATTTCCTCCTAAAGAAGGTATATTCATAGGTCCAGCTAAATCAGTGTACACAATGTCCAGAACTTTTGTGCTTCTCTTTTCTGCACAACGTGGGAAAGAAGGTTTGACTCCTTTTTCACTTACACAAGTTATACATTTTGGTGTGGGTGTGTTACTTTTGTTTACCTGTAGACCTCTCACAAGATCTCCATTCTGCAGTTCCTGGATGACTCTGATATCCCTGTGACCCAGTCTTCGATGCCAGAGCTCCAGATCTGCTTCATGCTTCTGCTTGGATTGGGCGACTTGTGCTGATTGGTTTTCTGAAACGTTAATCTCATAAACACCATTGATTAGTTTCCCTTGAGCATAAACCTCATCATTTTTCGTTACATTGCATTCTCCATTGGCAAATGTAACCTTGAAACCTTTCTTGTCTAAAGCAGACACACTAAGCAAGTTACAATTCAATTCTGGGACATATTGAACATTAGGCACAGTTGTTTCAAGAGATTCATTGTTCACCTTGAATTTCAAACGCATTGAACCTGCACCTTGTGATTTTAGAACATTTCCATCAGCAATCTGGATTTCAGTCCATTCACTATCATTAATTTCTCTGAAATATTCTCTTTTATGTGCAAAATGGCTTGTAGCTCCCGAATCTAAAATAAATTGGTCACTTTTCCTTTCATTTCTTTGCACATTTAAACTCTTTTCTTGCAGTAGAAATGTACGCTCGTGATCCCCCTTCTTTTCACCTTTTGGTTGAAAGGGGCGGGACTTATTCTTGGGCTTCTGGCAACTCCTTGCAATGTGCCCTTTTAAATTGCAGTTATGGCATATTATATCTTTGGACACTTCCTTAGACTTGGGAAATTGTTTAGAAACATAACTTGTGTCCATTTTCCTTGGATTCCTTTGCGGAGAATCAAGGTAATCTCTGCATTCCTCTCTTAAGTGATTTGCTAGTTCATTAAAAGTCAAATCTCTTGTGTGATCCATTATACTCTTAAATGAAGCAAATTCTGGTCCCAATGATGCTAGCATAAAAGTCACTTTGGTTGCATCATCAAAAGCTCTGGGAGTTAGGGCAATCCTTTGAACAATTTCATTAAAGTCCTTAAAATGCCCTGTAAATTGTTCTCTAGAATTCATCTTTAACTTCAGCAGTTTATCCAATAAATGTCTATAAGAGTTCTCTGATGATTGTGCATAAACCCTCTCAATATCCTTTAGAATCTGAGATGCATCACTTTCATAGTCAATCAGAGATAAATGCTCATCTTTCAAACTGCTCAAAATTATGTGTTTAGCTTCTGCATCTTGCCTTTCCCAATCTGCTTTCTTGGTTAAATCAGCTGAATCAGGTTTGGGATCTTTCACCGCTTTAATCACTTGCTTTGCCCCAAGATGCACTAAAAGGCGCTGCTTCCATTGCACAAAATTACGATCATTCAGCAGCATAAAGTTTGATCTTGCTTCACTATCAAATCCTGAGCTTGCCATCTTAATCCTCAAAAATTTAAAAAATTTCCAAAATTTCAAAAATTCCCAAAAATGGTTAAAATTCAAAAATCAAAACTTAAAAATCTCAAAATGCAAACTAATCTTCACTGCCTCTGAGGTCTGTGAGCTCTGAGGGAGGGGAGGGGTCGCTAATCCCCCTTTCACAGCACAATGGAGAACAAAAGACCATGTGCTTACCAGGAAGTACAAACAGAAAAATTCTACTCTGCCAAAAATCACAATCCAAAGCAATCCTTTAAAAATACACAAAATACGCAGTTCTGGGCCTCAAAACCCTTTGTGGGAGATGAGAGGGAATGTGGATGAGGGAATATTGATTAATATTTCCTATCCCAGCTTGTGCTAACAAGCTCCAAACTAGCAGAGTTTCTCATCCCCAATAAAGCGCAGCAAAGCGTGGCGTTTAAGTTCCTATGAACTTCTAGAATAAGGCAGATCCTGGCACATATTTCCCCTGGTTCCCTCTTAAAAGAAAATACACGACACATAAGCTTATAAAAGTATAAAGGTTTTACTCACAGTCATTTCAAGCTTCTACAGTCTCAGAAAGGCAGGCTAGCTTAGATTAAATGTATTTACATGTGGAGATTCTCCTTAAGGGAGAAAGGCTCCATGTGGGCCTCTCTTGGCTGGAAGCCAAGAGAGCATCTCCTGAGATGTTGCATCCTCGGAGTCCTGGTGGGAAGAGAGGGAGAGTAGCAGCTCACCTGTATCTTTGAATAGCTACAGGTAAGGCCACTCCCACTTCTGGTCACACAAAGGAAGTGATTTCAGTCTTGGCACAGGAAACTCTACCTGGAGGACCAAGTCCCCTTTGTGTACACTCTAGGAATGTTGTGATTGACTGCACCAGTGTTATACATCCCACATCCAGGGCCCTAGGAACAGAAAAGATAGCAAGACAGGAAGAAATGAGGCTGATGTTTAAGTGTCTGGCTAGCTACTTGGAAGGAGGAGGGAAAGTGCATGGAAACATTCACCAAGATTGGGACCTGACAGCTAAGTAGGGGTGGAGACCGCAAGTCCTATCTAAGCTGGCACTCTGAGCTGTTTTGTTGCAGAAACTGCAGCTTTGAACCCAGCTCAAACCTGCCTGCGTAAGTCAAGTGAGCAAAAGCACAAAAGAGGTGGTCCCACATTAGCCCTTTTCTCTTCGATTACCATCTGGTGTTCAGACATTTTTTATTTTTTTACAAAGCATTATTTCCCAATGTATTTTGTTTCCAAATTGCAAAATTGCAGGATTTTATTTCTTCCTGTTGATCCCAGCTAGAGGAATTAGTGAGGAATTTCCCCTCAGATAACTTCTCTGTGATTTGCCCCTTGTCAGCGTGTGTGTGTGGGGGGGGGGTTATTTATTTATCATTTCTCTCTCTCTCTCTCTCTTTTAAAAAAATGGAAAATAGCTGCTTCACTCTTTTTAAAAGAAAAAAAGGTAATTAAATGCTCACCCACTCTTACAGGAAAAGAATGTGACAATGGGGCAATTCACAGAAATGTTAGTCTGCTCATTAACCCCCCAAATGTGATTAATAAGAATCTATAAAACCAGCTAATCCTGCAAGCGATATTTTTGTTGAATGGAACTTAACTTGCGATGATCTTGGCCATGGAAAGAAAAATCCTAGCTAAAATGGTCCTATATTAAATGTTGTGTGGAATCTCTATTTCAATTCCATTTGCTCTAATTGTGGGAAAGCAACACCATAGCAGCATTAATGGACCCTAGCATGGAAGCATCTGAAGATGACTCAGAAAACACTGGAATGCAATAGGCTGGCAACAACATCATCTGGTTTCTCTATAAAAACTGAGTGCATGAATGCTTCCCATTTCAGAATAAATCTCTAATGTAGAAGCAAGCACTGGCTGAGACACAAGCCCAAAGCACACCTCAGCGTACAGAGCAGATGACTTTGACTACCATCATCTATGACCATTGGCCATGCTGACTGGGGCTAATGGGAGTCCAATAACATCTGGAAAGTGTGATATTGGCTACCACTGGAACAAAGCGATAGGTTCTTCATGTCCTGGCTGAAAAGTGCAAACAACAGTTTCCACAGCACCAGAAACATTACTGTTAAACAGTTCCTCCACGTGCCTGCACATCAACAGTTCGTACGCATAGAATGTGTACTCTAAAATGCAAAAACGGAGATTCAGGCAATATGGTAAGAATAGCTACATTTATCTTTCTTGAAGTTTACTTTGGAATAGCAAACGGGACCAAATCTCTTTAAGTTGTTGGGGTGTTTTTTTTTTACCCACGCTTCATATTCTTATACACACATGGCTTTTTTACCTTGTGATTAACAGTGAATTTCAAGAGCTGGCATGCACCACTCCAGTATTTATCAGCACTTTCTACATGCCTTGAAGATTTATGCATTTAAATAGCATCTTTGAAGACAGCTAAAGCAGGTTAATTATGGAATGACTTGGGCAATAAAGCTATTTTTAACAGCTCATTTCTTTCGAATTACCCATGCTGTGGAAAACCCCCCACTGCATGATTAGCTAAACCTCTCCACCAAGGATGAATTTTGCATAGCTCAATGATTTTACTGCTCACTCATCATTTCCACCCTTCCTTATACAGGTGAACAAGTGCTGCAGTGAAAAAAAGCTTCCTTTATGGAGCGTTTGTAATCTAATAATCCTTAATCTGACACCATTTCAAGTATTCAGGACTGGAGGAAGCCTTGCTGATCTCTGAACACTTGCTCTGCAATCAGATCTGCACTCCCTGTGTCCTGAGGTGGTTTTCAGGGCAATAGGGTGGCCACATACGTATCATAAAAAACAGATTTGCATAAAATTTGTCTATGCTGATTTCTAAGTATAGATGCAAATTACTAAAAAAGTAGGTAGAAATACATCTCACCACAGTGGGGAAGATTATGACCAGGTGATTTCTGGGCTTGCTCAGTGAGTGCTAACTATCAGCAGGCAACTTTAATGTCCTCACTCTCCATTCTTAGGGTTCTTAATCTTTGTAACAGACTTGATTGAAAAGGCCTTCAAGCACAGTGCTGTCCTCTGAAAAGGTTGACCATGGGAACAGGAGAAGAATCTGGTACACTGCACTGGTTGCAATAGCCTCAAGAATCATGGCTTAGTGTGATAACCTTTCTATGTGGATATGCCATTGTTAGTTCATATGGGTGGATGAAGGACGAAAGGAGGAGGCCTGAAAGGAGCAGGGACCCAAACCCATTGCTTCCTTTCACAATATTAAACAATCTTAAAACTGGACCCAAATATGAACCCAATTGTCTCCATCCAACTGGGGAGGTCATTTTGGTGTATATTCTCAAGGTAGGAAAGACTGAAGTTCTCCATGTTCAAGGAAGGAAGGAAAGAAGGAAATGTGGCAGAAACTTCAGTCCAACTCTCATTTGAAGACTTGCATGTCAGGGGGCGGTGCTTGCTGCCTCCCGCCACATGTATGTGCAGTGTATGAGCCCTCTTGTCTCATATACCTTCTCACAGAAAGCATTTGATGCGCGAGGCTCCATGTAGTGACAAGCCTCCAAGTGACTGTAGTGGTTGGAAGTTCCACCAGCTTCCAAGTGTTCCTTCCAACTGCTGTTCTTAGACATCATTGCCCATCTGCTCGCTCACTTATCCTCTCCCACCTGGCTGCTCCAAGGACTCAGAGCAGCGAAGTAGTGAACAGTGAGTTCCTTGTTCTTCTCTGCTGCTGCAAAATCAAAGAAGAAGGCAGGCACTGCCAGAGGAAGAATGAATGAGTGGCTGTGTGGTGACAGTGCTCAGACAAAGTTGGAAGAGGACTTTGCACAGGTGACCATACAGCTGCTACAGTCATCCATGATTTTTTTTTCAGTCTCTGAAGCCTCATTCACCATCTTCGATGTGACCTGGGGCATCCTGATTTGTTTAAGGTCAATGGAAAGATTCAGTGAGGTCTGGGTTTTATGGACCAATTTGGCAAATAAATATGGTTCAGTGCCTTTGGAACGAAGTTCAGAAAAAAAATATTTAAGCTCTGTCATCACTCATTTCATTTTAGACTAACCATTTGGATATTTTTGGCAATGTTTGGACCCATTGTGCAATTGTTCATTTGTGTTGCTTAAGCTAAATGGAGATAGTTTTAAGTAATCTGGCTTCAATCATATACTCAGCTACCTCAGAGTATGCCCCACTGAACTCAATGGGATTTACTTCATAGTGGGCAAGAACAGGATTGTGCTGTTGTTTTCCGGAGTGGGGAGAATAAACAATATCAAAGTGAAAATAGCAACACAATGCAGATTATAATCGCAAGTGTGCACACACATTTTTTCTAAGCCAATTGTTCATTAACAGGGTTAAAGGGCTACTCAAAGGTGTGTCCAGATGCCCTAGTATATTTATTGTTTAGAAAAGAAGAAGTGACCAGATTTGATTATATATGCAGGCCTGGGGAAAGTTATTGTTTCCTCCACAACTTGACTGATCATAAAACAGAATTATCCAATAAACAAAAGGGGAGAACTGAATTCTCATCATTGGATGGCCTTGAGATAGACAAAGTCTGTCTACTGTGCATCAAAGTGAGGGGTCTTTCGTTTTAGATAATATTGTATGCTTTTTAAGATAATTGGACCAGAATCCACTTAACAACATTAAGACCAATTGACTTAGTGTACTTATATCTGTTTTGTATTGTTTGCAAGAGTGAAATCTGCTCTAGAACTTAAAATGTGATACATAACCACAGATATGTTCCTTGTTGCTCCAGGAATTGAATTCAGAGGCTGCATACACACCACACCCTAAAGAATGCTGGGAAGTGTAGTTTACCCCTTCCAGAGCTACAATTCCTGCCCCTTTTAACAAACTACAGTTCCCAGGATTGTTTCGGGGAAGCCATGTGCTTTAAATATATGTTGTGTATGCAGCCAGAGAAGCTAGGAGTTACAGCATAAATACCACCCACAAAGAGAACAATATTTGTCAATCCACATTCAGTAAAGCATGCTCACTTGCTCCTTATAAGATCAGTTTCATTTCATTTAAACCTTTAATCAAAAAATCCAAAATGACTTGCTAAGCTGTAGAGGTATGAGAAAATGTTAAATATTCTCATTTTCAATAGAAGAATGCTCTGCATTAAATACTTTAATGAGTGCTAGCTGAGATGTTAGAAATGAGCAATGCCAATAACCCATCTGGGACCAATATTTCACCATCACTGACGTTCAGTAGCGACTGTACCCTGCACTAAGCCTTTGGAACAGGACAAACTGTAAATCCAAATAAATATATAGCTAATAATTTAATTGCTTTTGTGTGGGTGGAGTGAACAATTTTCGTTCAAAGCCTCTGGCTATTTGTACCATTCATATGTGGGAGTGTGTGTGTTTAATCTTATACTTGTCATCCAAATCTGATGCTGCTGTCTGTATACCTGTAAATGGAAGATATGATCTGTTACAGCTCCTTTTAAGTCATTTGCCTTCTCAAGCAACACATTCCCCATATGCTTCATTTGTTCTAAGTAAGGAAAGCACCTTTCAGACATCTACAAAATAAATTACAGAATCAAAGAATCCATGCAATTCAGCCAGCCAATTGGATGAAGTACAATGGCTGTGTCTCAGATGACCTTCCTTCTTTGAGCAAATCTGCTGTCTTCCAAATTTCCACTTTTCTCTCACATCATTTGTGGGTCCCATTAAACTCCTGCATGTATGCTACATACCTTTGTATATTGAAAGTAAAATATGCACAGGGTCCAAAGATGGCAGCATTCAATCCAGCGACTAACCCCCTCCCCCTCTGGAAGTTAGATCAAAGAAAGTGTCTTCTCTCCTCCTTTTGAACTTTGATTCACCTTTCATGTGCTGCACTTGCTATAAATCTCTAAGTAATTTAATGAATAATTACAAAAATAATTAAATTGCAGGTTCCCTGTCACATGGTATCAGTGATCATGGCAACATAGCCTAATTATGCTCACAATCTTTTAGAAATATGATTTCTCTAACCTGAGATGACTTCAGTGTTTAACTCATTATTATTTTATTAAAATATGTATCCCACACATTTAATTTAAAGAGCTCGTGACCTAATAATAATAATAATAATAGCAATAATTTGTACCCCACCCATCTGATTGGGCTGCCCCAGCCACTCTGGGCAGCTTCCAGCATATATAAAAACATAGTAAAACATTAAAAAGCTTCCCTATGCAGAGCTGCCTTCAGATACATTACAGAAAATATAATGCAAACTTACATAAAGTATAACATTTAAATAACTCTAAAACTAAAATACAGCAACCAACAGCTCGGCTAAGCCAGCATTTCTGAAAAGAATTTTTTCTGATGAAGTTTCTGAGATTTTTTTTATGTTGTTCAATTTCTCCTTCCATCTTGCAAGTTTTTCTCTTAATCTTTCCTTACATTGTGTGTGTGTGTGTGTGTGTGTGTGCAGGCCACCATTCTCTGTCTCTGTCTCTTTCTCTCTCTCAGGACCATGCCAGATTGGGGACACTGTAGAAGATGCAAAATGGAGCCCAGGCTGCCATTTTGCAACAACAGCAAAGCAGAACAGAACCTTAGGTGGGGGAAAGAAGCTGTACTACTGTCATTAGAAGTGGTGGGCCTCACACCCCACTCTTTGTTGAGGAGTTTCTTCTCCTCCAGGGAAAATTTGGTGAAATATTTCCCCAAATTCCTCTGCCCATCAATAGGATTAAGAAGTTTGAGAAGCCACTTGCATACAGCTCTAGCCTTGCCTGCTCAAAGACTGAGAAATTCTGAGGTTGTTTAAGCCTTATGTGAGGGTCATCTTTGGGGGAAACTTTGGTCTGGAGAATGTTTCGATAACTCCCAGGAATTATCATGCTACTTTATTGTTTCCTGGGTAAAGAAAGTGCCCTGCCTAACATATGGTCCATCTTCTTGACCAGCCAGCTTCACTAGGCTCACTGTGCTTTGTAACTGACTCTGCTGTGCTAGGTGGGAGTTCTAATATGGACTAACCTGGCATTATTCTCTGCTTTATGTTTCTTTTGACATGCTTTAACTTCTATGCCATTTCCAAACTCAGGATCTCTGTAGGTACATTGGTACCTTGGTTTATGAACTTAATCCGTTCCGGAAGTCCGTTCTTAAACCAAAGTGTTCTTAAACCACGGCATGCTTTCCCATAGCAGCAGGTGACTCGATTTACAAATGGAACACACTCAACAGGAAGCGAAACATGTTCTGCTTCCAAGGCAAAGTTCACAAACCAAAACACCTACTTCTGGGTTTGCAGCGTTCTTAATCCAAGTTGTTCATAAACTAAGCTGTTCTTAAACCAACGTACCACTGTATATCATTTTAGGGACTTACAGTTACTTGGGAGATATGAGTGAGATGATGAAATAATGGAGCACCGAAAATTTTGATGAGCAAAAAGAAATGGGGAATGATTGTGCCAATCTGAAGAAAAGGACATAGGAACTCAAGGGCATGTATTTTAATGATATAGACATGATCTTTGAGGTTTTTTGTAGCCACTGCTTGTCCCAGCTGTGGCTTTGGTTTATTGAAATGAGCTGCCTGTAGTTATTCGCGGAACTGCAGTGCTGCAATGGAATGCTCACAAACATTCTAACAACAATGCATCTTTGTGTGTCTGTCTCTTAATATTTTGGAGATGCTGGCAAGTAATTTCTCTTGGTTGACAAATCTATTTGTCTCTTTTCAAGCAACTTTCCATGCCCACATTATACTAATTGTACATCATTAGATTAAACAGAAAATCTTCTTCAAGGTCACCCCATTTTTTAAATTTAAACAACTGTATCTGAATCCAAATAGCAGCATACCTCTAACGTCACACCCACCCCTGCAAGTAAAGCACTCTTATGCCATGTTAACAGCCCTGGCTCCCCTCTCCCCAAAGATGCCAGGAACTATAGTTTGTTAAGGGAGCTGTGAGTTGTTAAGAGACTTGTAACAATCTAGATGAATAAGAATGCCTTAAATGTATTGTGTGGATGTGACCCTAGTATTAGTTGCTAAGGAGCAACAACGGGGAAGAGTTATTGGCTTCCTCTCATGCCTGTAGGCTTCCCAGGTGCATCTGGTTGGCTTCTGTGGCAAATGGGACATTGATATACTCTTGATCTGATCCAACAAAGCTATTGTTCGGTCCTTAAGTCCTTAGGAGGTTGTGATAAAGGAAGGTTCTGCAGAGTTGGATGAAGGTTTATTTGACATACGGTAGTTGTGTGGAGGGAGTGTCATTGAAGCCCATAAAAGTTCAGCATATAAAAATGCTTGTGTGAATTTAGTGACTCCCTAGTCTCTTTCCTAGTAGCAGAAACATGAATCATTGTACAGAGAGGTAGTTGGGCTGTTAGGATGGAAACTCACTCAGGTATTATTATTCTCCTGTCCTTATGATTGGATTTAGACATGAGAGAGAGAGAGAGAGAGAGAGAGAGAGAGAGAGAGAGAGAGAGAGAGCGCTTCTCTGCTTTGCTCCATGAAGGGCAGAGCAATTACTCCTACCCATTTGTCTGGATGGCAACTCATATTATATGTCTTGTTTCATAACTTTACATTGGGTGGAGGAATGTGTCTCGAAACATACAGCTCTTTTCCTGGGGCAAACTTGGCAGCTATACCTGTTGCTATAAGGGGGAAATATGCAGCAGCCTTCAATGTGTATGTTTTTCCTTCAAACTTTCTGGCCTGGTAAATGGCTCACAGCCACAACACCTTTAGGTTCCAAAACACATGCACATACACACTTCAGTTAGATTTAGACTATGGAAGATAGGAGGAACTATTAGTCTGTGTGGCTAAAGAGTGGGCAAAAATGCTATTATTGTTCTAGCTTATCTTGAAATATGGCAATCATGGAACTACCTAGCTGTTGCCCCATATGTGGCAAGGCACTGGTTATATGGCTTTTCTCTTGTGGAAACTCTGCAGATTCCAAATAGCTGGGAGAAGGATGGGGCTTGTTTCATTTATCTGATCAATAAGGACTATGAAAGGGGAGGCAGGGAGCCTGTCTCCTTCCTCTATTCCAACAGTTGCTCTATATCAAAGCATACGGTAATTACATATCAGGGCTAGCCTTCAAAGTACCACTACCCATTTATGTTAGGAGCAAGTCTTTCTAACCCTTCCTATTTACTGTCATTCAAAAAGATTTCTTCCAGATCTTCAGGGCTGCTTTGTTTCTAACAAATGTTCAAGTGCTAGAACATCCCATATTAGCACATCTGTCCTACTAAGCTGCCTTGACTCCTTCCCTTTTCTGTCCTTATAAATTTGCACAGGCAACTCCAGCCAGAAACACACTGGTGTGATGGGTCACCCACCCAGCCATCACAAACCCAACTTCTGCTAATTAACTGCCCGCATTTGGATTGTATATTGGACTACAGTATCAAGATTAGTTGAATCATATGAAAGGAGAAAGTAATGCTAATGAAACACAGAGGCAGCTGTTTTTCATTTGACACATTGACACTGCAAGCTTTTCAGCATAGAGATGTTGGAAGAAACATGGCCTGGGATAATCAGTATTATTTTAAGCATTTTGGGAGGGGGAGGGCCATAGCTTTGCATGTAGAATGTCTAATCCACAGCATCTCTAGGTAGGGCGAGGAATGCCCCCACCCAAAACCCTGGAGAGCTCCTGCTGGTCCGTGTAGATGGACCAAGTGTCTGACTCAGTGTAACACAGGTTCCTATGTTCCTAACAAAACAGATAATAAAAATAATAAAATACCAGTGTTTCAATAGTGTAAGTGTGCCTGACTTAGAAATTGTTAAGAGAAGGGAAATAATCAGTGGTGGGCTCAAGGCAACTGGAGGACCTACAACACAAAATAGAATCAAATATAGAGTGGGGGGGAATGCTCTCAATTTTTTGCCGCAGCCTCTTTTTAAAAAGCATCAGCACCAACTGAGTCATTTGGAACTAGCCAGAACAAAGCAGCTGAGGGAATAGCTCTAGCAAGATCCAAAAGAAGATGGGACATGATGATTGAGGATGAGCTAAGAAGCCTTTTAGCCTTTTCCATCTGGAAGTTCTTTGATTCTGCACAGGGCTTTTAATAATCGTCTTTATAGGCCTTTGCATAAAAGAGCTATGGCAGAAGATAATAGGACAGTGGAGCGTCCACATCCTGGGCGGTGCGTCAGACCTTCGACAAACGGAATGTGCTGGAAAGAACAAAGAGGGCAATTGTAAGTCTTGGAGAAGATTAGATGTTTGAAGTCGCTGCTGGCAAACTGGCTGGGGACCCTGGTAGCTGGGTAACTACAGATGAATTCACGCATCCAGACTCCTAGTATATCAGTTACCCCATAGTTACATGCAGGTCTTGCTCACTGAACACAACACATTATGTGGAAATCTTTCGTTAGGAAAGCATCTGCATAATGAGTCAATGATTTCCATTATTTCCTATGGAATTATATCCAATGCAGGATTTGTCTGTTCTCATTCCCCACCCTCTCTCCATGGTTTCTTCCTAAAATGTAGCAATCAGCCAATGAGAGAGAAAGTGGGGAAACTGGATTTGTCCAATCTCTTCTGCTCCCTGATTTGTCCTGCTCTCTTATACATTTGATCTCCCTCCCCCCTCACTCTCTGTGGTTTCTGCCTGAAAACGGCTTCCGATTACCAGCAGAGCACAAACAAATAAGGAAGGAAGGAAGCTGGCTGTTTGGATAAGTGACTCTGTGGCATGTACAGTGAGGTTTGGCCATAATTCTTTGCATGTGGATGTGAATTTTCAGGTAGCGAGTGTGCAGATAGTACAACCTGGATGTACTCAACCTTGCAGAGATTGACTTTCTATTGTCAGTTATCAGATTATCTCTCAGGCCTAAGCTACCATGTGCAGCAGATGAATCTGGCAGAATCTGAAGTGGTGGCATATACTGTAGTTCTTCAGTCTGCAAAAAAGATACCCAAACTCCCTGCAGATGATATTTTAAACCAAACAGATCAGAGGAAATGTTTGTAGCCCAGCCCACTGGAAAACTCAGTTTTCTATTTGCCTATACAGTGGTACCTCGGGTTAAGTACTTAATTCATTCCGGAGGTCCGTTCTTAACCTGAAGCGTACTTAACCTGAAGCACCACTTTAGCTAATGGGACCTCCTGCTGCCGCTGTGCCGCCAGAGCACGATTTCTGTTCTTAGAGGAGTTCTTAATCTCAAGCGTACTTAACCTGAAGCGTACTTAACCCGAGGTACCACTGTAGTTGGGTTTTCTTTGTTTGTTTTACAGAAGGGAGCATTCAAAATTGTGCATATTGGTCTTCAGTTTTTTTGCTGTTGATTATATTTTTGTAATATATCTCTTATAACTTAAATCTTTTGAAATCACACACACACTTGCTGTCTGACATGGCACTGTCCATTCTACATCAGAGCTCTGCTACCTTGCTCATTACCACCTCATTCTACTGTTGAGAGGCAACTAAAAATGCTTGATGTGGTAAGAGCCAACAATCTTTCGTGACTCAACAAAAAGAATTGGACGAGATGTGCATCTTGACATATCAGATAAAAATCGAAATACCCTCCTCTGAATGTAGCAAAAAGGGAGAGAGATTCCTAGGATGAACAGGCAATAGATGAATCTCCTTCAGATCCAATCTCTGGATCTCCGTGTTTATATTTTCCGGGACAGAGGCCAACACCCATCAGCAAGTATATAACATCCTGAATACCAAAAGGACTACAATAACAAATGACACTGCATATCATCTGCACATTAAGTCAGATGCAATGGACCAAATTCTGTGGAATTGCACCAGGGGATTCAGATCTTGCTCTACCTTCTGCCAAGCATTCCTTCAGAAGTACAGTCCTTCGCTTGCAGTGCTGTGACTAAAGTCAAACAAACAATCCCAGTGGACTTTGATCGTGTTTCCCCAGTTCTTGGACAATTTACTTCTTCTCTCTGTTTAATCTAAGTGAGATAGTCATATTGCTCGGTCCTGACTTTTCCAAGTTAACGGGTGGGTCTTCCAGCCTCCTGACAATAAAATGCCTTCCAAATGTTTATCACATCAAATAACATCTTTCCCAACCTCTTAACACTGGAAGTACTCCAACCTTCCATTCAGATGATGAGCTGTATCATTTCTCTTTCTTTCCTTTTCCTGTAGTCACATTTTTCGAGATTTCACATTTGTAGAGTGCATTTTAAGGAGCAGACATACATGGAAGGCATGTACATAGTACATATCATATTACTTTGACAGAGTGCTGCATACAGGGAACTAGCAAACTGCTCAACATTCGATTCCATGCAAGCTGCATGTCTACTTGGAGGAGTGGGTCTTTCATATTTGCACCTGGTGAATAATGAACCACAGCCGTGGTTTGTTCTTGTGTTTACAGCTTGTGGCTTGTCCAGCAGAGAGAGAAAATGAGCCTGGTTTTGGACAATACTCTATGCCAAACCATCACTTAGCTCATGATAGTGCTGCAGCCGGAGGACCAGGGAAAGGGTGCAAAGGATATGATTTCCACTCTGGGAACCCTCATGCTCACCTGTTCTTGCTAAGCCATGGCTTGGTTTAGCATTACATGTGAACTAGTCTAGCAAATGGTGCAATCCCCATCACAGCTTGCTCCTACCACAGTAATGCCTGCATTTCTCTTGCTTATAATTACTTAGTTTAATTTTAGATCATGCTCATATGTAAACCACTGGCTCCCGTCAACAGGAGGTGGAGGAGGAGGATCACAAGGAGGAGGATCGCTAGAAGCTGCACCTCTGCAAACTATGTTTCCTACCTACTTGGATGTGGAGTCAAGACCCCATTCCAATAGGGACTCTGGTGGAAAACAGCTGGAGTTAGATGCAGCTGCAAGGAATGACCTTGAAAGTGCTTCAGATTCTATAAAAGGAGCTCTGGATAAAGGGACAGGAGGAGTGCCAAAGGGGCAAGCTGGAATCTCTGTCAAGCCAAAAGCAAAACTCTCAGAGGAGGAGCCTGAGTGCTCCTTGTGGGACGAAAAGCACCACCCTGGTAGCAGTAAGCAAGGGATAAGAAAGAAAGCTTCGTTCAGCTGACCCGTACACCTCACTATTTGCTTACCTAGAGTAGTGGGAAGGTCCCGGAAGGGAACCACAAGAGGGTTTCCCCCTTCTTTACACCTGCCCCAGGAAAATGCTGAGCCAGAGGTACCAGGAAAGGAACAGCCTTGCTTGAACAAGTAAAGTAAGGATTTTGCCTACTGTTGGCAGAAGAGCTCTTGAGTGGGATCATTGCCATGAACTGGGGTAACTGGAGTGTGATGTAATACCAAATGCCTAACGAAAGCCATTGAGTATGTTGGAGTCAGTTTGTATAAATGAAGAGGGCAGTGGGAATGGAAGCAGTCCTTCTGGGGTGTCCCAGACTGTGGATGGATGGAAAAGGTAATGCTGGTCACTTCTGGAGCAGTCACCATATTTCTATAAAAAACCAAGCGAGTCCTGAGGTCCTGAGAGGGGAGAGTGCTGTTGCATTCATGCTCTGCTCATTGGTTTCCCACAGGTTGGTCACTGTGAGAACAGGATGCTGAACTACATGCGCCACTGGCCTGATCCAGTAGGCTCTTCTTGTAAAGGTAAAGGTAAAGGTACCCCTGACCATTAGGTCCAGCTGTGGATGACTCTGGGGTTGCGGCGCTCATCTCGCTCTATAGGCCAAGGGAGCCAGCATTTGTCTGAAGACAGCTTCCGGGTCATGTGGCCAGCATGACTAAGCCGCTTCTGGTGAACCAGAGCAGCGCACGGAAACACTGTTTACCTTTCTGCCAGAGTGGTACCTACAGTATTTACGGTATCTACTTGCACTTTGACGAGCTTTCGAACTGCTAGGTTGGCAGGAGCAGGGACCGAGCAATGGAAGCTCACCCCGTCGTGTGGATTCAAACTGCCAACCTTCCGATAGGCAAGCCCTAGGCTCTGTGGTTTAACCCACAGCGCCTCCCGCGTCCCTCTAGGCTCTTCTTGTACCCCCCCAAAAAAGACCCCACTTCTTGTCATTTGGTTACTTCACTTTGGCTGTTCCCATTGACTTTCATCCTGTCACACTCCCCTGTCTGCTGCCAATTGGGTGCTCCATTGCCTGGCTGTGTGCCCCATCCTTTCTCCAGCAGCCCCCACAGCACTGCAGGGGCAAAGATGGAGGAACCAGGTGCAGCAACGATGAAGTGTGGCAACTGGATGTTCCATTGACCAGCTGTGCCCTTGATAGAAATAAAAAGGGGGAGGAACAGGGCAGCGCTTTGCATGCAGAGCAAGGATAAATCAGTGGCTGTTTTTGTAACCTAGGGATGCAATTGTCCTTGGAAAAGGAACTTAGCGCAGAAAGAACTTAGTATTACTCTTGATCATGCAGCCCCACCATGTGATGTTAATATTGGGTGTATCCGAGCCTTTCTTCTTGCAAAACAACTGCTGCAACAGAAAGAAGCAAGAATGTTCCCAAAGGTGGATGCAGCTCAGCAAGTCTTCCCATTACCTTTATTTAGGCAGGTTTCATATGCCGGCAACGTTCTGATGACAGCCTGTTTATGCAGCCCCCGGGGGTAAATAGAAGAGAGTTGGGTTCTCTCTCTCTCTCCGATTCATTTGTCTTCTTCTGCTTGCTTCGCTGTTGATAGCTTCAGACCACACAGTGGCAGCCTGCGTGGGCTGGCTGTAAACACCCCGTCCAAGAGAGTTCTGGTGAGTCGGAAGGGTCCTCAAATGGCTCCCGGAGGAGCACAGCTGTGCGCGAACAGGAAGGGGAGAGCTTCCCTGCACCTCTTTCGATTTCGACAACTTGACCACTGTATAAATCAACATCCAGCAACGACTCTGCAGCACCTTCCAAGGCAAAGCAGTGCGAGGGAATTGTTAAGGGGTCAGTCCTCATTAATATCTAAAGTTTCCTCCATTGGGGCACCAGTAATAAGGCAGGCTGTGGAAAACTTTATGTATCTGTAGCTTGAATGTTTCTCTCTGCTACAGATAGACCAGAGCAGATGCACTCCTGTCAAATGTAACCTTTCTATTGTGCCAAAAGCAATCGCAATGGAGGGATATTCAAGTAGCTTTGTTTTCAGAAAGGGCAAAGGTGATGTCCACTTAGTCATTGTCAGCCTACACAAGGCAGAGAGCCACAAAGAATGTTTTAATAAAATATTATTGGCCTGTCCCTGGGAGAGTTGTGCAACGATTGCCAAAGGAGATGCTGTGTTAATAGGACTGACTGGGTGTATCAACAGAACACTCTACTTTGCCCAAGGGATTTTTCCATATCAGGCAAGCCACAATATCAGGCAAGCCACAATCTCTGCACCCCTTTCCTGGGAGCCACCCTTTGCTCTTTAATGCATCTTCTCTGAAATAAATCTTTGGAGGCAAACGCTCCAGGAGCTTAGATGGATCCCATCAGCAGAGGTTGGCTGTGATCGTTGTTCTGTAGCTCCTACATTACCACATTACGCACAAGACAAACCTTTGAGGTTATCATGTTTTACAAAATGGAAAGCTAAGTAAAGGTAGACTAAATTGTTGGTGTGAGGCAAGTGATTACAGTACATTTATAGTGAAAGGACCTTGCCCCTCCCCAAGGATGAAAGGAGCCTAATTTACTGTTTCCTTGAACTGCATTTTCTGTTCCGTTTGAACTGAAAACATTGGAAACATTTAGCTCTCTCTGGATTTTTTAAGACAAACTTTGCATTGATGCTTCAGTATTACATCAGTCATGTTTCACAAATATCCTGGAAACAGCTTACTGGATTCATTTCAAAGCTTGCTTTCATCCTTCTGATATTCCAGAAATCACAAATGAGAGGAAAAGCAAGGCACTAAATATTTGCGCTCAAGCTCTCGCTCTCCCCCCCCCCCACCCGAGATAGCATGTTTGGAAATGCATGTATATGCTGGAAACATACTGCCTCATTTATTTATTTATTTATTTTAAAAGTGAAAATTTGCATCTTACTGCCTCGGAAATAAAATAGTGGCTCTAGATTTTCTCCATGAAAAGTAGGGTGCAGATACATATTTGCAGCCCGGCCACCATTTTGTATTCTCCCTACTGTACTGCCTTAGATCTGGTACAGTTATGAGGTATGGAGAGAGCCTGCCATACTCAGAGAAAATTATGTGAAGTGGTTAGTTGGGGCTGGCTTAGGAAAATTAAAAAAATTAAAAAAAACTCTGGATTTTTCTCAGAAATAAATATTGCCAGGGAAATTTCAGTTTGGTTCTTGCTTGAAGACATCTTGAGGCAGAACCTGATCCCAAAGGTCTATCACAGTCATGAAGGGTTAAATAAAACAGGCACTTCTAGTGCATTATTTGTAGCATGTGCTCAGTCCCATGCTGCCAGGGCTATGCATGGAGCCAGCTGTGTGCATGCCAGAAGGATCCTTTGTGTATTGAGTTTTAGCAAGCAGTGTGCAATGCTCAAAAAATTCACTCAGAGAGCAGTGTGCTAAAGGCTAACTCATAGAGCTTTGCACGTGCTCCTCAGCCTACATGCGGCACAGGCAGCTGTACTGTGGCCTTTAAGTAGGCAGCTAAATTCCTTGGAAAGCTGAGCTAGACTAGTGAGGTGATGGTGTGGCTAGTCGAAGATGTTTACCAAGTGCGGCGGAATTGCAATGCTAGCTTTCTGGCAGCTGTTTTGCTGCTGCTTACCGGGTGAGAGAGGAGGGAGGTGGCCGAGAGGTCAGTCTGGGCACACTGGTGGAACCAATCCAGTGCTCCCACTGGTACACTCCCACTCCACTGTCCTCTCCAGTGCCTCATCCCTCCCTCTCTCCCTCCTGGTAAGAAGCTGCAATGCCAGAAAGCTGGTATTGGGGCTCCACCCCTCCCGATGAGCCACTTCTGGTGGCTGTTGTGTTGGACTAGGGAGGTGTAGCTTTTGCCCTGTTGTCATTAGGCTGTTTGCTTGTCTCTCAACCAACCTATCTCACAAGGTTTTTGCAAGTATTAAAAAAGAGAAACGTCGAGTACAGTGCCCTGAATACTAGAGGAAGATGGCGATGATCATCAGCGATGGCTAATGCTCTTTGGGACTGGTAGGGCAACAGACAAGGGAGGCCAAGGTAGGCGGAGCCAGAGTCAGTGACAGGTAGAGCCAGCAGATTCATGTTTTGCCCCCATCCTCCTCCTCACTGCTGAGTTCTACAAAGTCAACACTGAGCCTCAGGAGGAGGAAGCTGACAGGCAGTACCACCCCCTAGACTCGATGTAGGTAAGGAGGCAGGCAGTCGGAAAGCAGACTGAGTTCGGTGGGGCAGTTCCCCATTTGCCCTAATGGACCAACCTCCACTGACTATGAGAAACAAATTTAAACATTGCCTAGATCAAAACCTTAAAACAGGGATAGAGATCCTATGGCCCTCCAGATGTTGTTGGACGCCCATCAGTCCCAGACAGTATGCCCAATGCTCAGAGATGGTGGGCCATTGCTAAAAATGCCAACCCTCAGAACATGGTCTGACTCTGGTTTCTTTTCTTTCTTTTTCTTTTTGTTTGGCTGCCTATCTTGTTCCGCAATCAATACTGTTGATCTGCCATCGTAACGGTGGCAGCTTAGTGCTTCATTCATTGCATCACTTCATATTCTTGGCCAAGGTGGTCAGATGCAAATGAAGATCCAGGAGTCAGCAAACTATTTCAACAAGGGGCCGGTCCACTGTCCCTCAGACCTTGTGGGGGGACGGACTATATTTTTTTGGGGGGATGAACTAATTCCTATGTCCCACAAATTATCCAGAGAAGCATTTTAAATAAAAGCACACATTCTACTCATGTAAAAACACCAGGCAGCCCCCACAAAGAACCCAGAGATGCATTTTAAATAAAAGGACACATTCTACTCATGTAAAAACATGCTGATTCCTGGACCGTCCGTGGGCCAGACTGAGAAGGCGATTGGGCCGGATCTGGGCCCGGGGCCTTAGTTTGCCTACCCATGCAATAGACCATGGATGGAGGACCTCTTTCAGAGTGAAAGCCACCATTTTTTTGGGGGGTACCCTGCTGGAGGCCACATGCCAGTGGCAGAAGTGGGCAGAGTAACCAATATGCATTTTACCTTTGTAGAGTAAGATAGCTTCCTCACCCTGTGCCACCCCGGTCTATCCTTCACCCAAAGAAACGAGGAGCATGATCATAATTTAAGGATGTGTTCAGGCCTGGCAAAAACACTAAAAGAGGGCGCAAAGCAGAGCTGGCAAGGAGTGTGGATCATGAGGGTCCATGGCCTGGAGAGAGTTCCAAGGGCCGGACAGAGAGGACTGGAGGGACACATTTGGCCCCCAGGCCTGATGTTCCCCAGCCATTCATTGAAAGATCTTTAGTGGGTACAACAAAGAGATCTTCTTTAACAGGTTCATATTGCCATGCCTATGAAGGAAGATAAACCACACCTGCCAAAATTCCCTCTTCTGCGCAATTATTAAAGGTGCAGGAGTCTTGACCTCTGCTGTATCTTGGGCACCCTATTTTTGACCTTACTGATGAGATCAGTGGTTCTAAAAATAATACTGTATACCAATAAGTATGTAAGACTTCAGTTTCATAACACACATTAGGTAACACACACACACACACGCACACACACACACACCCTGGCAGAAAAGAAAAAGAATATGTCATCAGGAAAGTGGAGCATTGTTATTTTTTTATAAGAAGCAATGATTTACCACTCACACATAAATAATCCTGCCCTCTGCAAAGGCAGGTTTTGTTTTGCTGCTATTTGCAGCAGGCAAGAGTCAGGGAAAGAATGAGTTGTTCAAAGCCAAACCGCATTCCACCCTTTGTTCTACCCAGATGATCCAAAATTTATATTTGTTGGTGTTTTTCAAACTGTTTCAGAGTCTTTCTCAGCCTCAAGATGTGTGTGTGTGTGTAAAACATTATTTCCAGAAATAGCAAAGTCCTTGAAGGTTGTTTTTTTTTAAAAAAAAAAAAAACTTTCTACCTTTTTTAAAACTTTCTGCAAGTGCTGTCTGCATGGGCTTGTTTGCTCAGGAGTCCCAGAGCATCTGCTATGGAACCTTTGTCCCTAGCTAATTACACAAGGGCTTGCTTGAGGGTTCACCCAGAAGTGGAAAATTTGCAGTCTTTGGCAAATGAAGGTATAAAAATTCTTTCTGAGAAAGCTGGACTCCCATGGATGCTGTTTAAGGTCGTTTTTTTGGGGAGGGGATGGAAAATGACACTTTCATTGTGTGTGTGTGTGTGTGTGTGTGTGTGTGTGTGTGTGTGTGTGTTTTGTTTTGTTTGTTTGCTAATGGTAGCATTGTTTTATAACTTACTAAAGCACTGGAAGCTTTCACCACTGCCTTTTTAAATTAGGTGTATATTGCAGGATATCAGTTTAGCTAAAGCAATTTCCAATGTGTTAAACTGTAGGCAGAAGCAAGGTGTGCCCATGAAAGCAGTCGGAGGCTCCTGAGTACTACTGCCTCAGAAAGAGTCTTGCATTTGGCACTGAATTAAAATTCAGGACCTAATGCAAGCTGTACTTAGGGCGCTCTGATGAAACTCCACTCAGCTGATTCACTGATAAGCTCTGATGGGGATCTTGCAAGTGGAACCAGCTTAAATCCAGAGCCAAATCAGTTTCGTATCCTTGTGGACTGGAAACAACAACGAATACAAATCATATTCACTGGACTGATTTCCATTCTGGACATGGGACAAATAAGTGAACACCAGCAATTTCCACACCCAATGGCATTATATGACATCCCTATTCACAACAATAAAAAAGAGACTATAAGTGCACAATAAATCTCATGTAAAACCTGCATGACAGCATACACGGCTTCAGAATGGTGTTCTGTGATAATGTAGGCCTCATCCTGAAGCCAGGCAGAGTGAGAGCATGCTGCCTGCAGAAAGGGGAAAAAATAAATAGATAACTTGGTAGTCAGCAGCAGCCAGAGCACCAGGGAGTGCAATGGCTTCAGGTCAGCTTGCTCACCTGTTGGCCCCTTGCTCTACTCCCAACCTACAAAATGGCAGACATCATGGCTGTCTCCTATCCTATGGGTCAGAATCAGCACATCTCTGAATGTGAGCTGCTGGGGATCTGCAGCAGGAGAGAGCTATTGGACCAGACAGATATGTGGCCCAATTCAGCAGTGCCCTTCTTAGCTTCTTTATTTTAGCAGGAAATCCTGCAAACGGGTGTCAGGCATCATGCTTCAGGGTTGGATCAGGCCTGCCTCACGTTTTATTTAAAGGGAAGCTTCCCACACAATCTGTCTCTGTGAACCTGAGGCACTTCACTCTTGCAGTTAATCACATTATGATATGATTTTGTTTGTTTGTTTGTTGTTTGGTCTTTCTCCCTTTTAATTGCTCACCCAGCTGTGTATTGCTTTATAACGTATCCCTTCAGGGGAACCTCCCCAGCTGCAAGATGAACTGTCATGGCAGTTTTCAGAGTTGCCAGCTTTTATAATTTTGTCATGAGCCTCAACATGTCTGAAGGTTTGTTTGGGGTTTTTTGTCCCCCCCCCTTTTTTTTAAAAAAACTCCTTTTCCAACTTCTCCGAAGGGGAGATTATATGGGGGTAGGGAGTAGGTGAGTTCAGTGATAACTGATCTAAAAAACCACAGACATAGTCAATCTAAATTGTGCTGTGATTATTAATCAGAGCTCATGATGTTGACATGGATCCAGCAGATTGGTTGAGATTGACCTGGGGTAAGTAAAAATACTGAACCCGAGTGCCTAAAAAAAGGCTTCCAAGTAGCATCACTTGCAGTGTTGCCTTTTAGCAGCTGTTACCCCATATCTGAGGAAGTGTGCTATATCCTGAGCCAGTCCTGCTGCCATCAGGTCCAGATGGCAACAGGTCCAACCGAGAAGAGCTCTTTGCTTGCCAGCCTGGGAACTGGCTCATCCAATGGGGATTTTCCAGCACCACCATCTTCAGCCCAGTGTGGTGGGCAGTGTGTAGAGGCAGCGGGGTGTAGTGGTTAGAGTGTTGGACTAGGACCTGGGAGAAGAAGAGTTTGGATTTGATATCCCGCTTTATCACTACCCGAAGGAGTCTCAAAGCAGCTAACATTCTCCTTTCCCTTCTGAGTAATACCCCTCCCACCCTCTCACTATATATCAGGGTCTGGTGACTTCTGTTTCAGTGTATCTGAAGAAGTGCGCATGCACAAGAAAGCTCATACCAAGAACAAACTTAGTTGGTCTCTAAGGTGCTACTGGAAGGAATTTTTTAATTTTTAATTTTGTTTCCTCCTCCACAACAAACACTCTGTGAGGTGAGTGGGGCTGAGAGACTTCAGAGAAGTGTGACTAGCCCAAGGTCACCCAGCAGCTGCATGTGGAGGAGCAGAGACACGAACCCGGTTCCCCAGATTACGAGTATACTGCTCTTAACCACTACACCACACTGAGGCAATCGACTCAGCTAGATTGGTACAGAAAAAGGGTTTTATATGTGTTGTACAGGCGATCTAACACTGTGACACCAGATGGCGCTGTGGAGTCCTGTATTTCCCTACCAGATTTCCCTGTATGAGTTTGTAACTCATACGTAACTGAATCGCTCTTTAGACGTGTGTAGATCCAGCCCAGGGTTCAAATCCCCACTCGGCCATGAAGTTCTCTGGGTGAACTTAGACCAGTCACCTATTCGCAGCCCAGTCTACCTCACAGGGCTGTTGTGAATATAAAATGGGGAGGGGGGGAAGTGTGCATGCAGCCTTGAGCTCCTTGGAGGAAAGGTGGGATATAAATGCAATTAGTAGTAGCAGTAAATTAGATCACAGCCTGAGTGTTTAAATTTTATTCCGTAGGCCACTTCAGAATCCCTGGATGGGAAATCGTCTTGAATTGATCTAACAAAACAAACAAATGACTGCTTGTTTTATTTATATTATTCTATTATATTGGTCTCTTTTATAACGGTTGGCTGCAGCTTCTCACTGCTCTCTTTAAAAGTTTATCTTTGTCCTGGTACACAATGTAGAACTCAAAGACAAAGAGAGCTTCTTTTCCATATCCTGACAAGAGTCACAGACACATTATTATTTTCTCCTCCATCCCCCAACTTTGCTTTAAATCCCAACTTGCAGTCCCTTGAGGTTTACTTAATCGTGAATGGATGTTAGAAATCTGTGATTGGTTTTGCTGGGAGCTTGGTTTTTTGCCAACGCTGTGGAATCAAATGAAAATTACCTTATTTGGCATTTATGGCCTATTTTCCCTTCCTTTCAGGCTGTCCCCCAACCCTCTCCCCGGGTTCCCCTTGATGTGATCATTAAACACCACCTATAAGGTAGAGATACGCTCATTAAGCCTTCAGAGCCCGTCCTCGCCCCTCGGTTTACCTTAAAAAGATTGGGAAAGAATGCTTTAAAAGAGGGAAGCTGGGGTCCATTTATTAAACTCCTCCAAGCAGTGTTATGGTGCTCTTTAACCTTTCAATGCAGCTGTATAACATTGCCAAGCCATCAACCTAGAAATGTTGAGCTTTGTGTGTACATTAACGCATGGACAGATAAATACCAGATCCTTAGGAGAAATGTCTGTGTCAGCATTTCTTTTCTCTTTCATTTAACATTTGCTACTCATGCTAGCTCATTTAACTCTTTCACTCCTGTACCAGTCACTCATTTCTGCTCTTCGTGTGTGCTAATCTTCTGGAACACAAATAATTGTGCTTCTTTCAAGCCACGCCAAAGCCGGTGCAGCCATTAGGCGGGGTGAGGTCACCGCCTCAGGTGGCAGAAGCCCCAAGGCAGTGCCCTCACAGGATCCCTGCCTGCCCCACCAGTGGAAAAGTGGCACCAGCATCGGTGCTGACTTCGGGTGAGAACTCGCTGAAATACATAGCTGTCAACTTTCGGATTTGAAAATAAGGGATTTTCCCAAACTTTCGGATTTGAAAATAAGGGATGCCGCGAGGGCGGTGCAATGGCACCAAGTAGCCTTGCCACCCTGCGCTCCAGAGGCTGCGCACGAACAGGTGAGCGAAAGAGCGAGCGCATAGATAGCAGGCAGGCTGTCTGTCTGTCTGGTTGGGCGTGAGGGTCTGGCTGCACAAGGCATGCAAGCTCCGCCCCCAGTCGGTCTCAGACTCCTTATTGGCAGCCGAGCAACGCAGCTGAGGAGCCTCCCTGGCCGGCAGGGAGGGAGAGGAGCTGCTTCCTTTGAAATCCAGGAAATTTAAGGGATATCAACAATCCGGGATAGCAGCGGGAAACGGCATTGGGATAAGGGAGTTTCCCGCAAAAAAAAGGGAGGGTTGACAGCTATGCTGAAATATCATGAGATCTCCCCCCCAAATCAGCAAGATCTCACTCACAACTGACACTGATGCCAGTGCCACTTCTCTGCCTCTGGTGGAGGTGGCCATAGGGAAAGGTGACACTTCCCATTTCGTCTCAAGCAGCAAAATGGGACGCACTGCCCTGGGCCATGTTCAAAGGATACAGGGTTCCTTTAGAAGGAAGTGGTCCCACTTGGATGGCTTTAGGGGAATAGACAAATTTGCGGAGGTTAAGGCAGCCACTGGCTGCTAGCCATGATGGCTTTGCTCTGCCTTCCGTTTTGGAGGTTGTATGCCCCTGAATATCAGTTTATGGGAATCGCAGGTGGGGAAATGGCTTTAGTGCCCACAATCTGCTTGTAAAAAAAGTTTAAATAGGTAAAGCACCCCTGGACGGTTAAACCCAGTCAAAGGCGACTATGGGGTTGTGACGCTCATTTCAGGCTGAGGGAGCAGGCATTTGTCCACAGGCAACTTTCCAGGTCATGTGGCCAGCATGACTAAACCGCTTCTGGCACAAAACACCATGACAGAAGCCAGAGTGCACGGATACACTGTTTACCTTCCCGCCGCAGCGGTACCTATTTATCTACTTGCACTGGTGTGCTTTCGAACTGCTAGGTTGGCAGGAGCTGGGACAGAGCAATGGGAGCTCACTCCATCACAGCAATTCGAACTGCCGACCTTTTGATCGGCAAGCCCAAGAGGCTCAGTGGTTTAGTCCACAGCGCCACCCGTGCAAGCAAGCAAGGCTGCTTGTAGCTTTATGTGGCGAATCAGCCCTGTTGGCTGATAGAATGTTCAATTTATCCCTGGCATGTTATGAGTTAAGGTGCAGAACTGAATGACAGACAGCTCGCTCTGATGAGGCGGAACCTTCTGAGGTTTAAAAGGGGGAACGTCCGTTGGCTCAGGGTGGAGTGGGTGGATTGATGGAGAGTTAGTGTTGGGTGGATCGTCGGAGAGGGAGGTTTTTAGGGTAGGATTAGTTGTAGTGGATGAAACTGTTAGTAACTAAGTCTGTAATGAAACAAAGCTCAATAACCAAGAATATCTGAAACCATTATGCTTGTAGTACAATAAAATCTCTGTTCTCAATCGTGCCTGAAGGAATCGTCTGTTAAGGAAGCCCAGCGTGATATATACAGGCTCTAGGCTGGGAAAACTCTGAGAGGGGACAGGACTTGACCTGCGAGGGATAGTTTGTTTCCTGGAGATACCCAGAAGGAGTGGCTTGAGGGTGAAAGTCTAAAGCGTGCCACAGAGTTGCTAGCGAGGCTAGGCAGCTGAATACAGTGGGAAGGGGGCTCGAAGTAAAAGAATCCCAAGACTGTAGGCAGTGAAGGCTTTGCACCAAAATAGCCCAGAGCAGGGAATATATTGGGACACGCTAGATTGGACGGTTACCCTTGTGCTACCGGGATCCCTAAAGTAGTATTAGGAAGGGGATCGGTCCGAAGTCGAACCCAGGCGGGCAACGTGTGAGGGGTTGCAGTTAAAACCAGTACACCTGCAGTGCCAATAAACAATCTTACTAGGGTGACCCATAGTCCAGCAAGGGGGTTCGCTACAATTGGTGGCAGCGTCGCGATTCGAATACAAAGCCCACACGCCAAGTTTGTGTGATTGAGACGATACTTGGTTGACTGGAGATGGCACATTTAAAGAGAGCTAGAGAGCCACCAGCTAAAGCTGATGAGAGAACGGGGGAGGTCTTGGAGAAGGAAGACCCTAGTTCTTTGGAGGTTTTGAAAATGCGGATTGAATTAGCCCGGATCGAAGCCGAGAGAGATCAGGCTAGGGTGGTCACAGAGAGAGAGAAAATGGCTTCTGAAGAGAGGAAGTTAAGAGTGGAGCAGGAAATGCAAGCTGAACGTTTAAAAGCTCAGTTAGATCAGGGGATGCAAACAGAGAAAATGAAATTGGAACAAGAGAGGCTAGCGTTCGAAAGAGAGGTTCAGATGGGTCGGTTGAGATTGCAAGAGATGCGGCTAAGGGCAGGATTACCTCAGAGTCAGCCCAGTGTTGAGGTTAACACCGCCCTCTTAAAAAGATTCCCTAAGTTTATGGAGGGGAATGATGCTGAAGTGGTGATTGAATACAAAGGTGTTGGAGGCGAGGGCAGAATGGGAGTTTGGGATAGCATTGATAAACCTGTGCTGATAGGCAATGATATTGCAGAGCACAGAAGTAAGGTCCAAGTTGCTAACAGAGCCCAAAGCCACGCCTCAGAAAGGCAGTTAAGTGTCACTAGTGAGGCCCCACTAGGTGACGGAATGTTGGCGAAGATGGCAGTTAGAACTGAACCCAGAACCCAGTGCATGAAGGAGAAACAAAGTAATGAGCCTTTAGTTTGGGAGGAAGATCCAGGGCAGGAGTCAGAGGCATCTGTGGACAAGCCCTGTGTGATTATTAATAAAGAAGACCTGTCAGGAGTATGCGAAGTTAAGCATATGGAAATGACAGTGAAGCAGCCCCAAACTAGTGAGCAAACTAAGAACTTTGACAACACTCAGAGCAAGAGTGTTAAAACTGACTCTAGGTCTCGTCAGAATGCTTGGGATGAGAGAGACCAGCCTTTTTCGTTTGGGTATCGTGAGGTGCCAAATGAGGAAAGAAGTTTCAACCCGGTGGAGCTATTATCTGAGAGACAACCTCGTGAGCCGTGTGATCTGGTGAAGAATGCTTGGACCGGTAAAGAGCGGGTGGAAGATCCAGATGTGATCAGCTACGTCCAAGATCTGCAGCGTAATCTTCAAGAGATGCGTGGAGTGGCGGCTGACAACGCCAGAAAGGCACAGCGAAAGCAAAAGTCCTATTACGACGCACGTGCTCGTGATCGCACTTTCCAGCCCGGCGACAGCGTGCTGATGCTGCGTACCAGACGTCACGGGAAGATGGAGACCTCCTGGGTCGGTCCGTTCCGCGTGATGGAGAAACTGTCTGCTGTAACTTACCTGGTTGAAATAAACTGTGAGACGGGACAGTGCAAGGTGCTGCATGTATGTCTGTTGAAATCTTATGTTGTCCAAAGTAAGTTGGTTCCGAAAGGGGAGGGGGACGAAGCCCTGGGAACACCATCAGCAGGGTGGGGGAAGTTAAGTCATGACTCTACCCCGGCAGAGGTGTCTTTGGGTGAACCAAATGACACAGAAGGAACCAAATGGAGTTTCGCGGTGACACAGCAGGATAACCTAGTCCCAGAAAAGATCTCGGGTAGTACGCTGGGTATGAGCATGAGTGAGGTGTGGTTAAACCTAGGTGCAGACACACCTACAGAAGTCAAAAAGAAAAGGTATTCTTTTCGTCCTTGTGTGAGTGCAAGAAGAGTGAGCACGATTAGAAAAGCAGCTAAGTGTCAGCTGAGTGTGCGCAAAATGGAACACATCTTGGGGGGCGGCCTGGTCAAGCCTGACACGGACAAGGTGCGTGCTAGACAGGAGTGGCCCAAACCCTCTAGCGAAAGTCAGGTACGGGCTTTCCGGGGTGTAATTGCGGAAAGGGAGCGATGTTTGTCAACCGTCGAAAGAGAGTGTCTGGCGATTATATGGGCTGTTGACAAGCTAAAGCCATATTTGTGGGGGAGAAGGCTTACACTGCACCCAGACCATTCCCCACTGCGCTTGCGCAACCAGAGGAGAAGCGGAAACAATAAGATGATTCGTGGGAGCAAGAAGTTGCAGGAATATATATATATGATATCAAACACATCAAGGGGACGCATTATCCCGGAATGTTGGAATGTATGTAAAAGGTGCATGTATGTATATATTGTTGTAGGTAATAAAGTTTAAAGTCAGTTTCCCTGCACCGGCATTCCTCTGATGGACAGTGGATGCCTATGCAGTGTCTTAAGGTGGGGAGAATTGTGGCGAATCAGCCCTGTTGGCTGATAGAATGTTCAATTTATCCCTGGCATGTTATGAGTTAAGGTGCAGAACTATAATAATAATATAATAATAATTTATTATTTATACCCCGCCCATCTGGCTGGGTTTCCCCAGCCACTCTGGGCGGCTTTCAACAGGGCATTAAAATACAGTAATCTATAAAACATTAAAAGCCTCCCTAAACAGGGCTGCCTTCAGATGTCTTCTAAATGTCTGGTAGTTGTTGTTTTCTTTGACATCTGAAGGGAGGGCGTTCCACAGGGCGGGCGCCACTACCGAGAAGGCCCTCTGCCTGGTTCCCTGTAACTTGGCTTCACGCAGCGAGGGAACCGCCAGAAGGCCCTCGGCACTGGACCTCAGTGTCCGGGCTGACCGATGGGGGTGGAGACGCTCCTTCAGGTATACAGGACCGAAGCCATTTAGGGCTTTAAAGGTCAGCACCAACACTTTGAATTGTGCTCGGAAACGTACTGGGAGCCAGTGTAGGTCTTTCAAGACCGGTGTTATGTGGTCTCGGCGGCCGCTCCCAGTCACCAGTCTAGCTGCCGCATTCTGGATTAGTTGTAGTTTCCGGGTCACCTTCAAAGGTAGCCCCACGTAGAGCGCATTACAGTAGTCCAAGCGAGAGATAACTAGAGCATGTACCACTCTGGCGAGACAGTCCGCGGGCAGGTAGGGTCTCAGCCTGCGTACCAGATGGAGCTGGTAGGCAGCTGCCCTGGATACAGAATTAATCTGTGCCTCCATGGACAGCTGTGAGTCCAAAATGACTCCCAGGCTGCGCACCTGGTCCTTCAGGGGCACAGTTACCCCATTCAGGACCAGGGAGTCCTCCACACCTGCCCGCCTCCTGTCCCCCAAAAACAGCACTTCTGTCTTGTCAGGATTCAACCTCAATCTGTTAGCCGCCATCCATCCTCCAACCGCCTCCAAACACTCACACAGGACCTTCACCGCCTTCACTGGTTCTGATTTGAAAGAGAGGTAGAGCTGGGTATCATCCGCATACTGATGAACACCCAGTCCAAACCCCCTGATGATCTCTCCCAGCGGCTGCATATAGATGTTAAAAAGCATGGGGGAGAGGACAGAACCCTGAGGTACCCCACAAGTGAGAGCCCAGGGGTCTGAACACTCATCCCCCACCACCACTTTCTGAACACGGCCCAGGAGGAAGGAGTGGAACCACTGTATAACAGTGCCCCCAGCTCCCAAACCCTCTAGACGGTCCAGAAGGATGTTATGGTCGATGGTGTCAAAGGCCGCTGAGAGATCCAGCAGAACCAGGAAACAGCTCTCACCTTTGTCCCTAGCCCGCCGGAGATCATCGACCAGTGCGACCAAGGCAGTTTCAGTCCCATGATGGGGTCTGAATCCCGATTGGAAGGGATCCAAATGGTCCGCTTCTTCCAGGCGTGCCTGGAGTTGTTCAGCAACCACTCGCTCAATCACCTTGCCCAAGAATGGAAGATTTGAAACTGGGCGATAGTTGGCCATATTGGCCGCATCCAAAGATGGTTTTTTAAGAAGCGGTTTAATAACCGCCTCTTTTAGCGGGTCTGGGAAGGCTCCCTCGCAGAGAGAAGCATTCACCACCCCGCAAAGCCCATCGCCCAGCCTTTCCCGGCTAGCTTTTATAAGCCAGGATGGGCAAGGATCAAGGAGACAGGTGGTTGGTTTCACTCGTCCAAGCAGCCTGTCCACATCCTCGGAGGTAACAGATTGAAATTGATCCCACACAACTGGACTAGACAGGACTCTAGCACTCTCCCGCCCTGGCCCTGCTCCCACGGTGGAGTCTACCTCTTCCCGAATCTGAGCGACTTTATCTGCAAAAAACTTTGCAAAATCATTGCAGGAGAGCATGTGGCCCGTACTGGGCCCTGATGGAACAGGTGGTTCTGCTAAATCGCGAACCACCTGAAAAAGTCTCCTGCTGCTATTTTCTGCAGATGCAATAGAAGCGGTGAAGAAAGTCTTCTTCGCCGTCGCTACCGCCACTGAATGACAGACAGCTCGCTCTGATGAGGCGGAACCTTCTGAGGTTTAAAAGGGGGAACGTCCGTTGGCTCAGGGTGGAGTGGGTGGATTGATGGAGAGTTAGTGTTGGGTGGATCGTCGGAGAGGGAGGTTTTTAGGGTAGGATTAGTTGTAGTGGATGAAACTGTTAGTAACTAAGTCTGTAATGAAACAAAGCTCAATAACCAAGAATATCTGAAACCATTATGCTTGTAGTACAATAAAATCTCTGTTCTCAATCGTGCCTGAAGGAATCGTCTGTTAAGGAAGCCCAGCGTGATATATACAGGCTCTAGGCTGGGAAAACTCTGAGAGGGGACAGGACTTGACCTGCGAGGGATAGTTTGTTTCCTGGAGATACCCAGAAGGAGTGGCTTGAGGGTGAAAGTCTAAAGCGTGCCACAGAGTTGCTAGCGAGGCTAGGCAGCTGAATACAGTGGGAAGGGGGCTCGAAGTAAAAGAATCCCAAGACTGTAGGCAGTGAAGGCTTTGCACCAAAATAGCCCAGAGCAGGGAATATATTGGGACACGCTAGATTGGACGGTTACCCTTGTGCTACCGGGATCCCTAAAGTAGTATTAGGAAGGGGATCGGTCCGAAGTCGAACCCAGGCGGGCAACGTGTGAGGGGTTGCAGTTAAAACCAGTACACCTGCAGTGCCAATAAACAATCTTACTAGGGTGACCCATAGTCCAGCAAGGGGGTTCGCTACACTTTACATGGGCATCTGGTTGGCCTCTGTGACAACACAGTGCTGGACTAGATGAATCTTTGACTTAATCCAACAGAGTTCTTCTTAATCTCCTAAATTATTTGATTTCATGCAAGGGCACCCTACCCACTCACTTTCTGTGGCTGTGCTTCCCAGAAAAGGCACACAACCCACTATTCACTACAACTATCAAAAAAGCCATGTATTTCAGGCCTATCAAGTTTGACGGGCAAGTGAGGAAGAGGGATGTATTTGGAAGGGAGCAGTGGTGGGAAAGAAGGAGGCAGTGGCAATGCATCGTTCCCTTCCTCCAGAATTTCTTCCTCTTCTGGTTTTGGTTTTCGAATAGCCTTGGAAACATCATACCCCCCTCGCCACTGTCCTTTAACTTCTTTCAGAACAATGGCAGGGATGGGGAACCTGCCTCCAGGGGCGTAGCAACGGGGGGCGGGGGGGCGGGCCACCCCGGGTTCCACCCCCGAGGGGGGTGACACTTTAAAAAAAAAATTGAATTTTTTTTTTAAATTTTAACTTCATTGAAAAAAAGAGATAATAGACACACGCACAACCCCCCACACCTCACAAAGTGGCACCATCAGAGGGGGTGACACTTTTTAATTTTTTTAATTTTTGTTAATTTTTGTTAATTTTTGTTAATTTTTGTTAATTTTTGTTAATTTTTTATCATTATTTTTTATTTTAACTTTATTGAAAAAAGAGATAATACACACACACACACACACACACACACACACACAACCCACTTCACCTCACAAAGTGGCACCATCAAAGAGGGGTGACACTTTTTAACTTTTTTACATTTTTTAAAATTTTTATTATTATTTTTTATTTTAACTTTATTGAAAAAAAGAGATAATACACACACACACACACACACACACACACACACACAAACCCCCACACCTTGCAAAGTGGCACCATCAGAGGGGGGTGACACTTTTAATTTTTTTTTTAATTTTTTTAAAATTAAAGTGGTGGGGGGTGACAAAAAAAATTCCGCCCCGGGTACCACCTGGGCTTGCTACGCCTCTGCCTGCCTCTCGAGATGTTGCTGGACTCTCAGTTCCCATCATGGCCAATAAACAGGGGAATGATGGGAACTGTAGTGCTGCAATATCCAGAGGACCACAAGTTCTCCATCACTGCTCTGTGGTGTCCCTAACGGTGCTGTCTAGAACAGCCAGTGTCAGTGGTCAGGTTTTGTCTCCCCTGAAACTTTATCTACAAGTACAACACTCTCCTTTTCTCTTTAGGAATCAGTATCAGGTCTTCCTTTATGTGAGGAGAAGTAAAGGACTGGGGTCTGGCACCATCCCGAGTTCTGCTTTTTGTCCAGGCTAGAATGTGACGTTGAACACTGAAAGAGAGGAACAAAATATTGGAAAGCAGCATTAGTATATAGAAAGATAATGTTCTTTTATATTCTGTTGGAAGCCACCCAGAGTGGCTGGGGAAACCTAGCCAGATGGGCGGGGTATAAATAATAAATTATTATTATTATTATTTTCTTTTTGTCAAATATATCTTTATTTCATTTTGTTCCATAAAGGGAGGAAACAGTTTCAAACCTCAAAAAAAGACCCACAGCACAAGAAAAACAATTAAACAAAAACAATACAATACAATACAAAAGTAAACAAAGTGGTGGAGATACAGATATTTAGCAGCACATTCAATATGGGAGAAAGCACCTCAAAGCTAAAATTGTAAATATTATATGAGAGATACCAAGAATCACAAATGATCACTGTCCTGAACAAAGTATCTCCAAAAGCTGAACTGTGAGATTGGAGGTCGAATGTTCTTCCGATCTCAATCTTTTCCAAAAGGCAATAATACACTTAGGTCTGCTTTTTCTGTGTATGCAAGGGACATTAATTAATTAACCGGGACATCTGCTTAATTGAGACATTTCCTGTAGCAGCAAGGAGAGAGGGGTTACAAATTAACTCTAATAATATTTAATGGCGGCTTAAATGGATCACCTGGAAGTGATTATCTGTGACATGAACACAGCTGTCTGGTCTTTGTGCCTTCCATTTGTCTTTGAATACACGTGAGTAGAAAAGAGGTCTATAAAGGATGTAGAATGATGTTTTTTTAAAAAGTACGTATGCCTACGTAGCTTAGTGGAAGGACACCTGCTCTACATGCAAAAGGCCCCACTTTCAATCCCTGTTATTTCCAGGTAGGACTGGGAGAGACCCACATCTGAAATCCTGAAGAGCTACTGCCGGTCAGTGTAGACAGAGTTAATTGGACCCATAGTCTGAAGTTCAAGGCAGTTTCTCCTATCCAAGAGGTTCCTACAAAGCAAAGATGATTCCTCATACTGTTCTGGGCCCTTTCCTATGTGGGTGTGTTTCTGCTGGCTTCTATAAGTTAGTGGTAGGAACTCCTCATTGCCCATGACTTGCAAGCCACTGTCAATTTCATGTGCGTGTGTGATTTTTTTAAAATGCCCTCATTCTCTATATGAGGAATGTAACAACAAAGCAATTTAAAACAATAAGGAGCTCTTGGAGGATCTGGTGTAAAAGAACACTGTGCCCAAAAAAGCGCTTTTGGGAGGGCTGCAATCTCATGGAGGTGGGGATTTGGGTCCATTTCAGGCAAAAAAATGTCTTGGGATAGTGCTGGGGTCCACTTCTCCTTGCAATTTAAAATTAATTTTAAAAGTATTTTTTTCTCTCTGGAGCAATTATCCTTCTCTGAGGAGTTGGTGTGGCTCTCATGCCCGTTCCTCAGCCACTAACGATGCCAGGTGTACAATAATTGGCCAGACATGCATGGCCTGTTGTATCTTGTTGCTTAATTATCCTGATCACCTCCTTTCAGCTGTCTTCTAGTGTACATCATCTGATGATGACACTCTTTTTTTATTTCATTTATTTTTTTTCCCCCACAGAGACCTGAGGCAACTCCCTTTCCACCCCGCTATATGAAGCGTAGGATTAGGCTGAGGACAGCTCCCAGCACTGGTGCAAAGGGGATGCATCTTCCCCTTGCTTCTGAGCTTTCCACATGGCACAAGAAACTTTTGATGAGTCAAGCAAAGGGACGCAGAAGATGAAGGGACGGTTATGTGGCCCACATTGGAGTTGGCCTACCATTCCTTACTGTGTGTGGTCTTGTTTGATCAGAAGATTTAGCAAGAGGATTCTGCCGGGGTGGGTGGGTAGTAGGATAAAGCTCTTTAGGTCTGCCCTGTTTGTCTGCCCAAAAATGCCACAGAAGCTTTCTCAGTGTGCCTGACTCTGACACATCACCCCTCTAACAGTGAAGTCATTTGGTGAGTGCTGATAGGGCTGGAATCATAATGGGGCCACTAACAAACAAGAGGGAGGTATCAGTGTATTTGGGACAACCACAACCACAAACTTGAGTTTTGCAAAAGGTTTTTTAAAAAATAAAAAAAACCCAAAGAGCCAAAAGCAAGAAAGCCAGTCCATTGAGCATGCTTAAAGGTAAAGGTAAAGGGACCCCTGACCATTAGGTCCAGTCGTGACCGACTTTGGGGTTGCGGCGCTCATCTCGCTTTATTGGCCAAGGGAGCCGGTGTACAGCTTCCAGGTCATGTGGCCAGCATGACAAAGCCACTTCTGGCGAACCAGAGCAGCGCACGGAAATGCCGTTTACCTTCCCACCGGAGTGGTACCTATTTATCTACTTGCACTTTGACGTGCTTTCGAACTGCTAGGTTGACAGGAGCTGGGACCGAGCAATGGGAGCTCACTGTCAGGGGCTGGCCGGTTTCCGAAGCGGTGCCAGAGGAGAAAGCTGACCTAAGATAGGGCTCCGCTGACGCCCGAAGAGTTATTGAGGGTCTGGGATCAGGAACAGGCACAGCCCCTGCTGACGCCAGAGCAGGTAGTGCAGCAATGGGAGGAAAGCTCCACCAGAGCGCTAGCACAGCCAATGGGAAGGGATCAGAATATGGAGACCGAGGAGGAGTTGAGGCTTAGAGAGCCTACCGGAGCATCAGACACCACAAGCGGGGAAGGTGAAAGCGAAAGGGAAGGGGGAGCCGTAGGGCTGCCCAGGTCAAGGGCGCGGAAGCGGAAAAAGGAGAGGCGGAGACTAGGCTTTCCGAAGCTCCTATGCTGGGGGCGGAGCCGCAAATCCGTACTAGAAGGATCTGACTCCGAGGGGTCGGATGCATAATCGCAAGGTCTGGATTATCAATGTTATGAAATAAAGTGATTAGTTTAGCAGACTGCGTTTTGTGGATGCTTACTTCCGAGGAGACACCCATCCGTCTCACAGCATCCTTCTAGTCATCGTCACCTCCTCAGAAGTAAAGCACAACCAGCATGAGCAGCGCGGAAGAAGCCGCAGCGTTAGCTGCCCAAGGAGCCGGCGGTGGAGGTGCCCCTACCTGGGAAGATAGAGCTCGTGAGCTAGAGGTACTGTACCGAATTAGTCAAGCCAGGTTGGAGGAGGCAAGGATCCACGCTGAGCAGGGCAGGAGTGCGCAGGCGGGCAGGCGAATCACCATGCTAACAAGCAGGTTTCAGGGCAGACCAGAACAGTACATAGGTTTTAGAACGGACATGCTATATGCCCTGGAACTACAAAAAGACTCATTTAAAAATGAGGAAGAGCAGGTCGGATTTGTGATTTCGCATTTTGAATCACATGCTCGAGATTGGGTGAGGCCACTGATTATGGCCAAGGACCCAGCGCTTCAGAGAGTAAAGGAGTTCTTTAAAGCGATGGACGCTGTTTATACGAGCAGTTCGGAACAGGAATTGGAAGCGCAGGAACTTTTGCTTTTGAGGCAAGGGAATATGACGGTGCGCGAGTACCAGGCAAAGTTTTTGTCGTTAACCCATCGTCTGGGATGGGAAATCAATACGCCTCAAATGATAGCGCTCTTTAAGTTAGGTCTGGCCGATGAAGTAAAAGACTCTTTGGCGAGGGGGGGTCCCTACAATGACATGAAAAGCCTCACCGAAGCAGCGATGGCAATCGGCATTAGACTGGAACTCAGAGACAAAAGCAGGAAGGAGGGGAAGGCGGGAAGGTGGTTCAACTTCCGCATTCCCACACCAACAGAGAGACCGGCTGGCGCGCAGACGCACCTCCCGGAAGAAACGCCCATGGAATTGGGAGGAGCGCGCGCGCGCCCTATTTCAAACGCAACGGTTGCCAAGGGGAGTGACACGCAAGGCGGGAAGGCGCCCAGAAAATGCTATGTGTGTCACCAAATAGGACACCTCGCAAAAGCGTGTAATAAGAAAAAGGTGTGGCAAGGCATGACGGGGGCTGTAACAGGAGAAGGGGAGGAGCAGACGCCGAGGCAGGGAAACGGGAATGCCGGCTGGCAAGTCACGGGGACGGCCAGCCCGGCTCAGGAGCAGTAAAAGGTCCCCCCAGCAACGCACCAGAGACGCCCCCCCCAGCCCGCCAGAGCACACCCTCCCCAACCCTCCCAAGCCAGGCATCGTGATGGAAGTCACACTGGAGCTACCCAATGGCTTCACCATGCAAGTTCCCGCATTGGTAGATTCGGGAGCATCGGCTGATTTCCTGGATATAGACTTTGCACGGCAGCACCAGCTTCACCTCCTGCCTTTGCCTGTCCCCTTGCAAGTCACCACCATTGATGGGAGGGAATTAAAAGGAGGGGCGGTCACGCAAAGCGCTCCACCTATGCGGATGGGGATGGGAAGGCACTCTGAAGTTATTGCTTTCCACGTCACCACGTTAGCAGGCCCCCCCTTAATACTGGGGATGGGGTGGCTGGACAGACATGACCCAGTAGTGAGCTGGCATCAGCGCTCTCTAGTGTTTGGTTCTGCGTATTGCATGGAGAATTGCTTGCAGCAGCTCAATCCCAAGGAGCAGGCAAAGGCTGCCGTGATGCAAGCAGGGGAAGTCACCCTCCCTGCGCAATATGCGGAGTTTCAACAGGTGTTTAACGAAAGGGAAGCAGACAAGCTACCCCCCCACCGCCCCTACGACTGCCGAATCGACCTGGTGCCAGGAGCTCAGCTGCCACCGGGCAAGCTTTATTCAATGTCGGAGCAGGAGATGGCAGATCTGAAGGACTTCATTGACAAAAACCTGGCCAGAGGGTTCATCAGGGAAAGCAAGGCTGTAGGGGGCAGCCCAGTGTTCTGGGTGGACAAAAAGGACACCCCCCAACGGAGATTGATTTGTGACTATCGGATTCTCAACTCCCTGACCCTCCCTGTCTCCTACCCCATGCCGAAGATAGACGACCTGCTGGCGGCGGTACGCAAGGGCAGGATCTTCACCAAGCTGGACCTGAGGGGTGCGTACAACCTAATCAGGATCAGAGAAGGCGATGAGTGGAAAACAACCATGTTCACACCCCTGGGTGCTTATGAGTTCCTCGTGATGCCCTTCGGCCTCCAGGGAGGTAGTCAATGCTTCCAAGCGTTCATGCATCACGTGTTGGGACCCCTGCTGTACAAACAGGCAGTGGTCTATTTAGATGACGTGCTGGTGTACTCTCAGAACCCAGAGGAGCACGTGCACCACGTAAAGGAAGTACTGCAGAGACTCCAGGAACACCAATTAGCGGTCAAGCTGGAGAAGTGCCGGTTCCACACCACGGAGGTGGACTTCCTAGGCTACCGACTCTCAGATACAGGAATAGCCATGGATACCAATAAGGTGGAGGCGATCCTGCAATGGAAAAGCCCCAAGACCAAGAAGGACGTGCAGCGCTTCGTCGGCTTCGCAAATTTTTATCGCAAGTTCGTAAGGGCGTTCGCAGACATGACAGCACCAATTACGGACTGCTTGAGAGGCAAGAAGAAGTTTAAGTGGACGGACGAGGCGCAACAAGCCTTTGAAACACTCAAGAAAGTCTTCGCCTCAGAGGAGCAGTTGCTGCATGTGAACCCCAGCAAGCCCATCAGAATAGAGACAGATGCATCAGATCGAGCCATAGGAGCGATACTACTGCAGCAAGATCCAGCAAAGGAATGGCGGCCCTGTGCGTTCTATTCCAGGAAGTTGAGCCGGTCTGAGGCCCATTACGCCATTTGGGACAAAGAACTGTTGGCAGTGGTCGCAGCATTCAAACACTGGCGCCACTTCTTGGTGGGGGCGCAACACCAAATCCAGGTTCACACTGATCACAAGAACCTGGAGTACTGGCGCACGGCTAGAGTGCTCAACCAGCGCCAAATGCGATGGGCAGAGTTTTTTGCGGAATTCAATTTCCACATCCAGTATGTTCCTGGCGAGCAGAACAGCAGGGCGGACGCCCTATCCAGGAAGCCAGAATACATGGAAGATGAAGGACCTCCGGTGGCAAGGGCCATCTTCAAGCCTGAACAGTGGCGGTGTGGGGCGACATTGGGTGGTAGGGAAGAACTGGTGCGCCTCACACAGGCGGACGCCTTTGCCCAGAACAAACTGAGGGAACTCAAGGAGGGGAATCCCAGGGCAGGAGGGTTTGAGGAAAAGGAGGGGCTACTGGTGTACAAGGGGGCACTGTATGTGCCAGGGGAGGATATGAGGGCCAAAATTCTCAGACAGCTTCATGACAACCCCACAGCAGGGCACTTTGGGCAATTCAAAACCATGATACTGGTCACTAGAGAATTCTGGTGGCCAAAGGTCAGGCAGGACGTTAAGGACTACGTCAGGGGGTGCGAGGTCTGCCAAAGGGCCAAGGGGGAGAGAAGGGTACCAGCAGGACTACTGGAACCGCTTCCCACCCCAAGCAAGCCCTGGGAAGCGGTTTCGCTGGACTTTGTCACGGATCTCCCCAAGTCCAAGGGCAACACGGCTGTACTAGTCGTAGTGGATCTCCTGACCAAGATGGCTCACTTCATTGCCTGCCCCAAAGTGGTGTCGGCGGAGGAGACGGCCCGGTTGTTTATGCAGCATGTGTTCAAGCTGCATGGTATGCCAGTGAGAGTAATTTCGGATCGCGGCGCCCAATTTACCTCCCGTTTCTGGCGCAAGCTCATGCAGATCTTGAAGGTGCAGGTGTGTCTATCTTCAGCACGCCATCCTCAAACTAACGGTCAATCGGAGCGTGTTAATTCCATACTGCAGCAGTATCTGCGCTGTTATGCTTCCCAGCAACACAGCGACTGGAGTGACAAACTCGCCCTTGCAGAGTTTTCGTACAACAATGCTCAACACTCCTCGGCAGGCATGTCCCCGTTCCAGGCGATCTACGGCAGCCACCCCAGGGCCTTTCCGGGAAGGGAGGGGGAACAGGGGGATGGAGACGTGCCCGCTGCACAGAATTTCGCTGAGGAGTTGGAAGCATTGCACCAATTGCTCAGTGACAATTTGGAGCGGGCTAAAGCAGCCTACAAGACGGCAGCGGACCGGCACCGCAGGGAGGGGGAGGACATCCAGGTGGGAGATATGGTATGGTTGTCCACACAAGGGCTGCCCATTCGCGGCAGGTGCAAGAAGCTGCAGCAACGTAGACTGGGGCCTTTTGAGGTAGTGGAGCAGATCAACCCCGTGGCTTTCAAACTGCGACTGACGGACGACATGAGGATTCACCCGGTGTTCCACAGGTCTCTCCTGTCCAAGTACAGGGAACCTCACAGGTACCAACAGGGCTACCAGCAGGGGTCGCAGGGGTTACCGATGGTGGAACCGGAACTCTTCAACGAGGCCACCGAGATTTTGGACTCCAGGTGGCAAGGGGATGAACTGCAGTATTTGGTAGCGTGGGAGGGGGAGCCAGCGTCGGAAAATGCATGGATCCCGGCAGAGGAAGTCACCAAGGAGCATCTGGTGTGGGAATTTCACGAACTATTCCCGCACAAGCCCAAACCATACCGTTGGCAACTGAGAGACGTGTTTCAGCCCACAGACTCAGAGGAAGGGGACTTCTGGGGTTTCCCACCATCAGGGGGGAGTGAAGGGTACCCGATGGTAGGAGAAGGGACCGAGAGTGCAGAACCCCTTTCTCCACCCATGGCCAGGGAGGATTGGGAAGACCTGTTTGCCTCATCGTCCAGTGGCGACACCACAATATTCTTAGGTTTCCCTTCCTCCCCTGACACAGCAGACGAGTCTTGGGGGGAGCTGGGAGATCTAGCAAGGGACTCCGAAACCAATCTGCCCCAACCAGGTGTGCCTTTTCAGGAGGGGAAGGGGGGCTTGGAAGGGGGGATGGATGTCAGGGGCTGGCCGGTTTCCGAAGCGGTGCCAGAGGAGACAGCTGACCTAGATAGGGCTCCGCTGACGCCCGAAGAGTTATTGAGGGTCTGGGATCAGGAACAGGCACAGCCCCTGCTGACGCCAGAGCAGGTAGTGCAGCAATGGGAGGAAAGCTCCACCAGAGCGCTAGCACAGCCAATGGGAAGGGATCAGAATATGGAGACCGAGGAGGAGTTGAGGCTTAGAGAGCCTACCGGAGCATCAGACACCACAAGCGGGGAAGGTGAAAGCGAAAGGGAAGGGGGAGCCGTAGGGCTGCCCAGGTCAAGGGCGCGGAAGCGGAAAAAGGAGAGGCGGAGACTAGGCTTTCCGAAGCTCCTATGCTGGGGGCGGAGCCGCAAATCCGTACTAGAAGGATCTGACTCCGAGGGGTCGGATGCATAATCGCAAGGTCTGGATTATCAATGTTATGAAATAAAGTGATTAGTTTAGCAGACTGCGTTTTGTGGATGCTTACTTCCGAGGAGACACCCATCCGTCTCACACTCACCCCGTCACGGGGATTTGAACCGCCGACCTTCTGATCGGCAAGCCTTAGGCTCTGTGGTTTAACCCACAGCGAGACATGAAATGTAGAATGACATTTGGAAAAGGAAAATGGAACATTCAGTGGGGCAAGTGAAAACTGGTTGCCCTGCTTGGCTGGCTGGCACTTTAAACAGGAGCACATCTTTTCAGAAGACAGATACAGTCAAACCTCGGTTCCTGAACGCCTCAGTTATCGTACGTTTCGGCTCCCAAACATCAAAAACCGAGAACATCCGACGCAGCTTCCGCTTCAGTGAAAGAAGCTCTTGCAACCAAACAGAAGCCGCGCCTCGGTTGTCAAATGTTTCAGAAGTCGAATGGTCTTCTGGAATGGATTACGTTCGAGAACCGAGGTTTGACTTGTAGACCGCAGTATTTTGTTGCAAGTCCCCTTTGTTCCCATTGAAAGGCAGCCTAGGAAGTAGGAGCAATGCAGGGGCGGGAAACCTTTTCGCTCTTTATCTGGCCCTACCCATAGGCCAAATTTGACAGGTGGATAGGAAAACCTCCCTGTCAACTGCATGGCATTAAAACACCACATGATCGAGAGTAAAGTTGTCCTGCATACCTGTCAAAATCCCTTCTGCATTTTTTTTCTGGGAACAGGCGTGCGCCAAAGGCAGAATTGAATCCCACTCTCAGTGTCACCTAATTGACAGATGGGAAATGGCTGTGTGGGTGAAATTGGACTCCCTGGCAGAACAAGAAATATATATATATATATATATATATATATATATATATATATATATATATATAACACATATATTTACAGCAGAAACAATCTAACCTCAGTTTGCAAAACACTTTCATGGCATTTTAAGAATCTGCAGACTGGGGCTTCCATTATGCTGGAAAGAAAATTGATTCTTTTTCTATTCTAGAATTGTTCCATGCTGCCCTTCTCTTATCCTCTTCCACACTGGATGTTGTAATTAATTTTCATTTTGCTTAACATCTGGATAGTCCTGGTTCGAGCTTTGCTGATTGCTGCAAGTCACCTTGAATAGATATGGGGGGAAAGCAGGATAGAGAGACACCCAGCATCAATAAAAAGTACAACAAATTATGTTCAAAAAATTTGCAATTTAAAAGCCTGGGGAAAAGGACTTCATCTGGCACCCAAAAGACCACAAAGATCATGTCAGGCAAGCTTCTCTGAGGACAGCATTCCACAACCGGCATTCCACCACCAAAAAGGCCCTTTTCTCAAGGGCTGACTTCTCCTAGTGAAGGGCCTCTGAAGATTATCTCTGGGCAGGTACTGGGAAGAAGAAGAGTTGTATTTGATATCCCGCTGTATCACTACCCGAAGGAGTCTCAAAGCGGCTAACATTCTCCTTTCCCTTCCTCCCCCACAACAGACACTCTGTGAGGTGAGTGGGGCTGAGAGACTTCAGAGAAGTGTGACTAACCCAAGGTCACCCAGCAGCTGCATGTGGAGGAGCGGAGACGCGAACCCGGTTCACCAGATTATGAGTCTAGCGCTCTTAACCACTACACCACACTGGCTCTCTGGGAGAAGTCGACCCTTCAGATAACACATACTCAAGCCACTTAGGGCTTTAACAGTGAAGATCAGCATTGTTAATCGGCCCTGGGAATGGACTGGACTGTAAGGCAGTGCAGTGCATTGCATAGTCAAAATAAATGGTGAGGAAGCAAGTGCCTAACCTTCCTCATGGCAGACAAACACTTGGAGCTATGTTGGCAGGCTCTGAAATAAGTCGGGAGTTGGGCAGGGCTTCTATACCCACTGCTATAAAAATCTTTAGTCAGGCCTTTTGCCGAACATAAAAGTTTCTCTCAGTAATTCCCTTCACCTACCCCAGTGTCTTGTGGTCGAACTAATAGCAACCTACAGCTAGAATCAGTTGAGGAACAGCTTTTTGTGGATTTCATTTGCACTTAGTATGTCTGTGGTTTGAATATTTTTCTTATTTCAGGAGGAAAAGGTAGCAGAAATACTAGCTTTCCAAGCTGCCAAAGGTTTGTTTCTCTTTGTTGACCTTCTGTTAGGTTTGGAAGCTTATTAGAGCAAGACAGTCAAAACACAGACAGGAAACAACGTGCAATGTTGTCCAACTAGAGTATTGATTACCTCCCTGTGATTTTCATGTTAAAGAGACATTGTCAGATCAAATTCAGGCCAAACTCTGGATTTTTCTTTCCTTTTTAAATAAAATAAAATAATGACCCTTGGTTTAATGGGTATATTTCTGTTCCTCCTTCCTTCATTCCAAAATTTCCAAAGCAAACATTCCAAGGTCGCTTTGGAGATTCAACCAGACTTGGGCTCTCTCATAATATTTAACATGCTTTTGTGGGATCTGAAAACAGCCTACCAAACCTGATATTCTTTAGAGTTGAAAGAAAGAAAGAAAGAAAGAAAGAAAGAAAGAAAGAAAGAAAGAAAGAAAGAAAGAAGAAACCAGTGACATCTCTTCTGCAATGTCAACTGCAGAAATTGTATATTTCAGTGCTGCGGAAACACCTGTGCTACTTGCTGGCCCAGGATGCTCCAGGACATCACTGGGGGATTTTTCAGCAAATTCATTCATTTCTGTAACTCCCATTCATTTTTATTTCCCCTTGCTTCCACGGGGAGACCCACATAGTCTTCTGTTTCTGAATGGACTATTTCCAAATCTGTAACAAAACAAATGCCATTCTAAAGAATGAGTAAAACAATGAATGACATTTTAAACAATCAAAACAAAAGGAGTCCAGTAATTCAGCAAGCAATAAATAAATAAATTCTCGCATATATCTACTATGTAATATACTCATTCTATGGAGTAATGTATAGTGATGTATGGAAGTGAGAGCTGGACCATAAAGAAGGCTGATCGCTGAAGAATTGATGCTTTTGAATTATGGCGCTGGAGGAGACTCTTGAGAGTCGAGTCCCATGGACTGCAAGAAGATCAAACCTATCCATTCTGAAGGAAATCAGCCCTGAGTGCTCACTGGAAGGACGGATCCTGAAACTGAGGCTCCAATACTTTGGCCACATCAAGAGAAGAGAAGGCACCCTGGAAAAGACCCTGATATTGGGAAAGATTGAGGTCACAAGGAGAAGGGGACGACAGAGGACGAGATGGTTGGACAGTGTTCTTGAAGCTACCAACATGAGTCTGACCAAACTGCGGGAGGCAGTGGAAGACAGGAGTGCCTGGTGTGCACTGGTCCATGGGGTCACGAAGAGTCGGACATGACTAAACGACTAAACAACAACAACAACATGGAGTAATGGATGAAGCATCAAACTTTGCCCATTATCTATCGTGTGCATTACAAGGAGCTAAAAAGAAATGAATATTCAATTACACTAGAGGGCCCTGGGAACATTGGGCTTTGTTTTCCCCTGTTCATCTTTACTCAGTGTATACACATGCCAGAAAAAAAGATGCAAAGGTTTTTCATATATAGCAACTTAAAGCTTTGCAGACTTTGAAATGGTGAGGGCATTCTGTTTACAACCTAATTGCAATTGGTAAGAAAGTATTGAATGCTGCTCCTGAATCACAACGTGCCCACAACTTCATTGATCTGTATAGGCATTATCCAATCTATCATCAATTCAGCAAATATGAGGGGGCAGAGAGAGAAGGCCATCTTTCAAGCACTGCCTCTCCCCATATAAATCAACACAGATTCTGTGTTCATCATCTGAGGCCCTTACTGTATCTGTGTGCCTCCTCCATGTGAGGTTCGGAAGGTGGGAATATGAGAATGGGGCTTTTCTGCAGTGGCTCTTCATTTGTAGAATGCTCTCCCCAGAGAGGTTCACCTGGTGCCTTCATTATATATATTTTAGGTACCAGGCGAAAATATTCCTGGCTGATTAATAATCTAGAGCAGGCTTCCTCAAACTCGGCCCTCCAGATGTTTTTTGCCTACAACTCCCATGATCCCTAGCTAGCAGGACCAGTTGTCAGGGATGATGGGAATTGTAGTCTCAAAACACCTGGAGGGCTGAGTTTGAGGAAGCCTGTAGAGCATTTTAAATGTGATTGTGAAGGAGAGGGGGTTATTGTTTTGTTGTTTCTGTTTTAACTATTTATTTGTGCTTTTACCTTGTATTTTTACCTTGTGAACTGCCCTGAGATCTTTTGATGAAGGGCAGTATTTAAATCTAATAAATAAAATTGAATAAAATCTTCTTCCTATCTATCTGAGGTAGTGGTCTGGCTTGCTGTGCTTCTTTAAGCAATTTGATTGTGCTTGCTCCTTCCATCTGTAGCAGAACCCTTCCTTTGGACATACAGTTAAGTGAGGCACAGGCCTTTTCTCCAGTAGCTGCTGAATTAGTTGGTCCCTACTCTGTCCCATGATACCAATAGCTACAGTAGAAACTTCCTGCACGAATGTGTTGAGACCAGTTGTGTGGGAATGTGAGGGGAGCCATGGCCTTGGGCCCAGAATTCTGAGGGGGTACAGCCTGGAACCCCCACTACAGGCTCCCTCACCAAGGCCATGTGGCTGCTGCCTTCCAGAGTCACAACTCCACATCTCTTTTGCAATGTTTAGCTTCATTCTCGTTTTGGCTAATTTCAGCAACATCAGAATTTTGTGAGATTCCAAACCCACATTTGTTCTTGTGAGCTCTTTGCACCCAAATCCCCTGTCAAAGCAGCTACTGTTCATACATGGATTGATTATTGCTTCGTTAATTCAATCACGAAACCAATGTAAGGCCATATTTTCAATATCAGAGGAAGACTAGCCTTCTTAAAAAAAAAAAAATCTACCCAGGGACTGGACAAAAGGATGGTGTGAAGTTGTTTTTCTGAACTTTGTAAACTGTTGGATAAGATTGGAACAGGTGACCTAGGGGTGAATGTTCCATATCCCATTACCAGTCTCTGGAGCCGCAGAGTCCCCACTGAGGAAGTTTTTCATTTAAATTCTCCCCATCCACCCCACCAGGACTTCCTCCTCCTCCTCTCTCTAGTTCATGTTCCGTGTGACTAGAAATTGGAACCATTAAAAAGGGAAGCTCTGAATGAAAAAAGAGGAGCCAGAGTTTATTTTGTTTTCTCTGAGAGAAGATCCGGTCACTGACCATCCTTAGAAAACTGACTCCAAAGTTTCCTTTAGAGAGTTCCAAGTTGGAAGGGGCTCTCTGTGCTGAGCTATGCTCAGATGAGAGAGGAAGGCTTGTTAATGGTTTCAAGCACCATGACACTATATCTAAGGCACTACAACGACATCTAAGAGTGGGTCTATAGTTGGGCCAAGCCGAGACATTCTCCTGCTTTGGAGCAGATCACAACAGGTGACATTTCAGCAACAGTGGGGAAAAAGAGAACGCTCTCGTTCAGTTCATGCTTACATTGCGATGAATGAATTTTGCAGAGTGCCACTTGAGCCCAGGCTGAATTGTACACTTAATTCTGGGAGGAAGGTAGAAATAATTATCAGTTTCTTGTCAGTTTCTGGCTGGGATCATATATCAAAGACATAAGAGGTATATCAACATCAAAAGCCAAATGGATATGGGCCCAAAATTTGTGGATTTCAGGTATGCCTGAAGCTGCTAAGGGAACTATTTTCCCAACAACTCTTTCCAGAGAAGAAACGATGGAAATAAGAATAGCTGGTTGGGGGAATCTGCATCCTTATTGCATTATGTTTTGGTATGGGTCAAATGATACTGAGATTTTAACATCCCCCTTCAACATTGCCACAAGGTGACCTATCCCACTGGTGGAAACGCATTGCTGCCTTCTCTGTAGCAAGGTCATTGTGAGTGCACCAGGCCAGGGACAAGAGTTTGTCCTCAGCATGATTGACATTGACAATACAAGTATATTCACAGGTTGGTTTATGGTTTTTGTTGACTGTTCTGTAAAATGCTACATGTCAGAGGATCGGCCATTTGGCCTGTCATTCTGTGGGCATGGATTTAACCCTAGAAATACCTAGGGTCCAATGATCTCACTATTCTATTTGAAAGCTCCACATTAGGGTTGGGAAACTGTGGACCTCCAGGTGTTGTCCAGCTCCCATCATCCTTGACAATTAGAACATCTGGGAGGCCACAGGATCCTTATCCCCGTCCTACATTCACCTTGCTTCCTGAAGTCTTTGTAGCTAAAGTTTGCCTAGCAAGAAAGGAGCGAAAGAAACCAGTTTGAACGGGCTTTGTTTTTGTGAGGCAATAGTAAGAGGTTAGCAATGTATAAGTGATATGTTATCTAATAAATCCCTGTAAAGGCATGTAGCTTCAAGAAGTTACTGCTTTCGTGCTTTATTATCTTTTTAAAAAATCTATCGTTGCTATTATTTCAGCTTTGAGAACATGCAGGCAGTGTGCCATGAGCCATAAAACCACCACCTCCAATGCGTTAATTTTTGATGGGGAACGATTTAAAAAAAAAAAAAAAGAGGAAGATTGTAGCATTTGACTGCTATCCAGAAGGCCCTGAATAGAGCTTGGCATTTGGCATCCGTTAATTAAGCGGCAAGAGAAGCATTTTAAAAATTGCAGAGGGATAATAGAAGCAAGGCTGGGGTAGGAGTTGTAACAGGGAGGAGGCAGTATGTGAACATAAAAAGAGGCCTGCTGGATCAGGTCAAAGGCTCCATCTAATGCAGCATCCTGCTCTCGCAGTGGCCAAACAGATGACTATGGGAAGCCCACAAGCAGGAACTGAGGCAACAGCCAGTGATTCTCAGCAATTGGCATTCAGAGGCACACTGCTGAAGAAAGCACACCAAAGCACACTGAATACACCAAAGCACACCAAAGCACACTGAAGAAAGCACATCAAATATCCAGGTCTTAGCAGAGATCTACAATGAGCTTACTAGGAGTTTTGATTTGTTATGCCCTTCCATGGTGAGCTTTTGGGAAAATTATAGTTCCAAGTCACGGTTGGCATCCCTAAGGAGATGCAGGGGAGGTGTGGATCGTTCCTGATTTCCCCCTGGCCTTTTGTATATATTTTGAATGCCCACTTAATTGCTATCCCACCAGTACCATGTGAGAGGCTACATGCCTTTCCACTTTGTCTTAATTGACAGTTAATTGCATCTTAAGTGTTGTAAAATCCTTATGTTTGGCACATATGAAAAAATTGTTTTGCTTCATTTGGAAACTAAAGCTAATGATGGGCGGATGCCACTCAGCTCACCCTCAAACTCCATTAAAGCATTTTTTGTTTTCATTTAACTTTCCTGGAGAAAACTTGAAATGCCCTCATACTACTTTAATTCCAGTGCAGGCCCCCATCCTCTCTCCCTTAGCAATTATGTGTACAATTCAGAATCATAACTTCAAACTTCAGGATGTATCAAGATCACTTAATGTTGATTAGTTTACCTACAAAATAGTATACCAAAGAGGTTTAGGAATCTAAATTAGGTATATGTGGCATATGGCTGTCTAATATAGAGGGGTTGTAGCCAATTATTTTTTACTCAGAGTAAGCCCATAGAAATTAATAGACTTCTGTTAGTCATGGCCTTAATTTTAATGGGTCCACTCTGAATCTGATACACTTTGAAGGTTTCAGGGCATTTATTTTGGTGAATTCAAGATTCTAGCCCTTAAGATAGTGGGGAATTAAACCTGAAACTCAGGGCCCAGAAAACAGCCCAGAAAACAGATGTATTCAGATACTGTTCAGGAAGGCCAAACGCCTTTGCTCATCAGCCATTTAGGGAAGGCTGTCAATGTTCCTTCCAGACCGCATGTGATCATTTCTCAGGAGCAACTAAAATAAGGTTACCAGATTTTTTTCCAGTCAATCTGGGGACACTTTTCAACTTCAGTTGATGGGGATGGATTTTGTCAGGGGACTGATTTGTAAATCTGGGGACTGTCCCCGGGAAACGGGGACGTCTGGTAACCTTAAACTAAAATGCTTGTTACTGTGAGGTATGAAAAGTAAGCAGAACTCTTGTTCTTAAAACACTTTGCCACTTCCTTCACCCCAACCAGTGCCTTTTTTTCTGGGGGTACTCAAGGGTACACAGTGCCGGCACCTTTTTTATCTAGAAGAAAAGCACTGACCCCATCCCTTTCAATTTGCTCTTTAACGTTTTGATGAGCAGGTCTTTGAAACTGACTGAGAAGTCTCTCCACCCTCCTGCTTCCCAATATGGAACTCCTGGCCCTGTTGCCACCTTCACCAGCTGCTGCTCCCCTTACAGCATCCACATTTGTCCTTTCTCAAGACTCCTTGAATCCCAAGTTTCCTCCTCCACTCCACGGTTGGATCTAAGGCAGAACAGCGAGTGCCAAACACTTAAGATTTCACCCAGTAGAGGGGAGTGTCTCACATATGGTGCATGCAAGTTAGCTAATTAAATCATCTGAGCAGCTTTAGGCACTGCTGTCGCCAGGTGGAAACAGCATTTTGCCACCCCTTCCTTTAACACCATTACCTTTTCATCTCCATCAGAAGCGCTCAGGGCAAAATACCCCAGCTGTGCAGCAATTTAAATGAATGGAGGACCGACAAGGAACTTAACCGGCTTAGGCAACTCCAAGCAGCGTATCCATCTGGACCTTGGAGATTTCCTCCTCATCTTCAAGCCATGACTGCATCAAATTCCCAGCTTCAACCGATCAAAAATCTCTTTGCAATCCTCTTCGATCATTGCTTTTCTACTTTCCAGACAAGCATAGCAATTATTCCCTTGGCCAGGAGTATGTTCTTCAGCACAAACCAATTGGGACTATCAGTTTTCTGAGAGATCCATTGTAAGTTACTTTCTCTAAAGGGTAGAGGCAATGCCATTTTCTACCAGCTCACCCAGTTCTTTACCATTTGGCTCTCCAAATGTTCTTGGGCCATAGTTACCATAGATCCCCAGCCAGTAAGGCCAATGCTCAGGGCTATGAAGAGTTGTGGTCCAGCAACATCTGGAGGGCCACAGGTTCTCCATCCCCTATGCTGGCTAGCTTCTGCAGCCCATTTTCTAGATTATATTGCCTCTGAATTTATCCACTTAGGGAATTCAGGCTGGGATCTGCTGCTCTGTCAAATTGGCATATTGTTACTAATAGGTTGTCAGTATTGCCAAAACGACGATGCTTTCGTCACATCTGCTGAACACTCATCCAGGAAGCTTTCAGTGTTTTCAACATTTTTTTTCCTCATCAAAGCAACAAGCATTCTGGATTTTTTGCCGCATATTTATTCCCATAATAGTTAACCTCTTCATGCCAAACCAGTCCTGCAATCTCATCCGTTTGTGGGATTGTGAACATTTATTGCCTAATGTTTGTGGGTTCCGTTGCACTTCATAGACCAGGCTTCCTCCAGATGTTTTTGGCCTACAACTCCCATGATCCCTAGCTAGCAGGACCAGTGGTCAGGGATGATGTCTCAAAACATCTGGAGGGCCGAGGTTGAGGAAGCCTGTCATAGACCCAAAAAAGTGGATGTTCAAGAACAGTTAAGCATTTACATAACGTTAACACTATCAAGCCTATGATGCATTGTGACTTAGAGTAAAAACACATGTGAAACAGCATCTGGGGTTGAATACTTAAGAAGTCTACATGGAACCAGATGGAGGATCCAATGCTTAGTGCTAGGACAACACCAATTTGAAAAGAATTTCTCCTCTGTTCTTTGCTCTTTGGTTCAACTCTAACTCTGATTTCTGGTCACCAACCATTTCTTGTTCCCCTCTTTCTCATGCAAGAATTGGGAAAAGCACACTTAGCAGACGTTTTTGACTCCCTTCCCAGCTTGTGGGAAGTTGATTCTCCTAGAAGCAGGAACATTGGATGAACTGTGGTGTTCTTGATGGTTGTATTATGCATATGTGTGACCTTATTCTAACCCAGACCAATCCTATCTTAAAATCCAATCCCTTGCACCTTACTTCTTATTTTATCTGCTGCTATTTGTTTGTATCTTCTCTGAGTGTTTGTTAGTTATTAGGTAGGTCACTTTGATTCGCCCCACCCCACTCTGACCCTTGCTGCATTTGATTTAAGTTCAGTATTAAATATTTGTAGGTCTGTGTGTCTCTGATCAATCTTTTCTGCCTTTAGTGGTATAGTTGCGTGCGAGCTTTATGTTAGTGTACGCTTTCAAATTTCAATGAAATATTGCCCACTTCAAGGATGGAGCAAGATCAGTTCTCCCCCATCCCCAATCATGGGATACGTCTTTCTGAGATTTGAGTCTTCATCACCTTCAGAAGGGGCTAGTATACCTGAAAATTCCATCCATTTCTGCCAAAATAAAACTTTTTTACATACTCCTTATATTCAATGGGGAAAGTATTTTAAGTTTTTGGAAACTGAAGCACAGCTTGATCTCACATCTGAAGTGAAGTGAGTCTCGTCCAAAGTGGCCCAAAGTGAAACAGACCCATATCTGAAGCACTGAAGTAAGGGCCAAAGTGACCTTTCCTATGCACATTTTTAGTACAATTGCACTGATTTCCGTTTGTTCACCAGCAACGGGCCATGAGATGATGGATTTTTTGCCCAATACACTATTCTTTGTGTGCCTGTTTCTCCTTTTTTGAGAAATAAATACTAGGTCAATCTTAATTCTATTAGTAATTTCTCGGTCGTTTTTCATTGCAATTGCTTGTCCTAGGGGAAGGGACTGGAGACAACATTATTTTTAGCTCCTAACAAAACAATCAATTAATTTCAGCCCTCTGAAACTTCTATTGATCTCAGACTTTGTAATTTTTTAATCTTTTCTTTTTCTCTTTGTGCTCTGGATGAATACATCAGAGGGCCGAAGTCGAGGCATGTTCAAGGTATATTTCTAGAAAGGTGATTATCCTATTTAAAATTTCATTCTGTTACTGAATAGTAATTACATGTCTTCTACCAACAGTCCTTTGAAGTGTTTTCCAAAATTGTACGCAAGCCGCAATACGTAAGCATCATGCAAGGAAGCAAGAAAAGAAGAATGTGGGATGGAATTCAGTCTTTTGCCATTCCTGTGTCTACCTTGACTTCTCCCACAAGGAATGAAATATTGAAAGGAAACATCCACATTGTTTTTCTTAAAAAATCACATATACCTGAGAAACGTAGGAAGTTGCCTTATACCGAGTCAGACCTTTGGTTCATCTAACTCAATATTGCCTGCTCTGACTGGCAGTGACTCTCCAGGGTTTGAGACTGCAGACATTCCCAGCCTTACACAGAGATGCCAGGGATTGAACCCGGAACCTTTTGCATGCAGAGCACATGCCCTTCCACTGAGCTACCGACCTTCCCGAACATTGATAGGCCTCATAGTTGAGATTTGTTTGGACTGCAACCAATACTTGAATCCACAGAGACTGTTTTTTACTCAGCACTGAAGACAAAACACGGTTGCTTATTGTGTCACATTTATACCCCAAATGCTTCTTATTTCTGCCTGGACGTACCCTATTGCACCACACAGAAACTCAGGACAACACTAAAGAGGGTGCAAGTGTGGACACTGCAGTTAATTTGAAAATCAATATAGCCTCTTCCCCTAATCCAAATTGTTAGAACTGAATAGTAGGAAGTTACTGCGGACAAGTAGGGCAGAAGCTGACTTCACTCCCCAGATTGAGAGCTTCCTGGTTCTTTGATTGACAGCAATGTAGGCACTGCCCCACCAAACTAAGCCTGTTCTCAGTCCCCCTCCTCACACACCTGCCTCCCTTCCTACTTGCAACCAGCCCCTCGGGGGGGGGGGCACTGCCTTTCTGGTTCTTCCAGCTTAGTCTCAGCATTGTCCTTGTAGAACTCAGCCAGAAGGAGGATGGAGAGTAAACAGAGAGAGTTGGCTCTGCAAGTCATCAGCTGTGGCCCCACCTCTTGTTGGCCTCCCTGCCTTCTTTCCTACCAGCCCCAATGGACACCAGCCACCAATGGCTGAGAGGAGGTGGCAGACTGGAATGTACCACTTGGGACTTCAGGTAAAGGGATACACTGCTTTTGAATTAGCAATCCAAAGTGGCATTCCTCATTTCTGTATTCTAAACTGGTACAAACCGTTCTGCTATCTCATTCTGTCCCATGTGAAATTGCCCCCTGCTTGTAGAAAAACAGCATATCGGGGAAAAGATTCTAATTCAGCATTTTTGCATGTCGACGTCCCCAAACCACCCCTCAAATAAATCACACTTCAGACAGAAATTTAAGTTTAAGGTTTTTGGCATGATTTTGGCCACAACTTTATTAAAATACAAAATATGTGAGTGGTTGCTTAGGCATTGGTTCCGACTATCTGTCCCGCTGGGGACAGAACTGACATTTGTCAGTAAAGGGAAAAACACTTTGGGGAGAGAATGGGAGCCGGGGGTCAGACCCTCACCTCTCCCCAAATGCTCCCGGGGCTCTTGCGTGACAAAAGCATGGTGAGCCCCTGGATTCCTTTAACGGAATTCCCTGCGCAGCAGCAGCATTGGAGGGGCAGACCACAGCCAACCCTGACCCCTCCACCAACCAATTTAATAACATAACCAATGCCTAACCGCCAACCTTACAAGTTGTGACTAATTGCTATGCAGTAGGCGAAAACCAGATGGCACCAGCCAATCAGCCAAATGGAAAAAATTCCTACCAGGCCCCTGCCCCAAAAGCAGATGACCCCATGACAGGCATAGCAAGGTCAACACAGAGGCCTAAAAATAGGGAAGGGAGGGGGGTGATCCGATGCACTCAGCAAAGAGGAATAACACATTACGAACCAAACAATATATAGTCACTGGGCTGTCCATCAACAAATTGCAACATGAAAATCTCCCCAACGACACCCAGGACCCAATCACAGCAGTGGCCATCTATATTATCCCGCTCAGCAACAGAGGGGTGACTTGTTGGCCCCCACCGCAACACGTGCTCTCCATGAAGGAGAACCCGCTTTGCCTGCTTTACTGGTTTCACTGACTGCTCTCCTTCTCCTTTTTCTTGTCACGGCTTACACCCTGGAGAGGACACATGACCAGGCAGCAAGAGCAGAAAATGAAGAGAAGCGCAACGAGGGAGGCTTTGGGGCTTGGTGGTGTAGGCCCCCTGCTGGTGTAGGGTCAGGTTCCCTGCAATGCTGACTCCCAATGCCAGCCCTACCAACACATCTCCTGAATATAATGCTCTGTGCATCTTTTGCACTCCAAGGTCCATCATCTCTGATGGGAGCAGTAGTCCAAGACATCTGGAGGCACCACACTGGAGAAGGCTGGTGTAAATGTACATCATGCCACAAAAAGCCCACTGTGGCAAGATAGCCTCCATTTGGAAATTATATACATATGAAACAACCAAATATTTAAAAGGAATATGCCATTACCTGTGGCTTAAGACTTGAGCAAAGGGGAAAGAAATGCTATACAGTCGTACCTTGGAAGTCAAATGGAATCCGTTCCAGAAGTCTGTCCGACTTCTAAAACATTCAGAAACCAAACCGCGGCTTCTGATTGGCTTCAGGAAGCTCCTGCAGCCAATTGGAAGCCGTGCCGAAAATCATTCGAAAACTGGAACACTCACTTCCGAGTTTTGATTGTTCAGGAGCCGATTTGTTCAGGAGCCAAGGCGTTTGAGATCCAAGGTATGACTAATCATATATGATCATATATACACTTTCCTGGGAGTAACTTCCACTAAGTTCAATGGTACTTCCTTCTGAGTAGACATGTGTAGGATTGTACTGCATGTTAGTGCTTTGTATCTGTCCTTTCTTTATTTTCAATCTGTACTTTTGTTCAATATGGGGGGTGGAATCCATTTTCAAAAAGGACACCTGAAATTGGTTTCTTCATCAACGACAGAGAGAAATATTAAAGTGGACATTCTAAATACATATTATTAATCACTGCCCAAATGTATATTAACCAATAACGTTCCTTTTACCTGGAACAATAATTAGGCTAGGGAGAAATAACAAATTGACTCAGGAGCTGGGACGCTTCCAGGACTGCCCCTGCAGGAGATCAGGATGATGTGGGGATGTGTGAAGCTGGAATATGAAATAACATGTGGTCAGACCTGTCCCCGGCATGTGGAATTGTTGCCAAGATGAAGTGAAATCATTATTTTTATTTATTACACTTGTATCCAGGATGGAAGGATTTAAATCAAGGCCATTTTAATCCTTGATTTAAATAACAAAGGGGGGGAGTCTGGTTTAAATCCTTAATTTATGTCATCATCATTACCCCCATTTTGAAATATATTTCCTGGACAAGCTTTCAAACTAACTGGTTGCTGTGATTAATAATTAAAGCAAATTGTTTTGCAGCTCGGCGGAGCCTTTGTACAGCCTAGGAACATGATCCAAAGCCTTCGCCCAGGCAGCCCTTGAGTCCTTTTGTACTGTAGAATTGCAGCTGCTTAGAGAAAAGCTGTGCTCTCAGTGGGACTTACTTCCTGGTCAATGTGCGCCATAATAGACTGTAAGTGCCCAGAGCTTTCCAGAGGGAAGTACAAGCAACAGGGCCAAATCGAATCATGGCACCATAGAGTTGTAGAGTTGGAAGGGACCCCCAGGGCATCTAGTCCAACTCCCCGCAATGTACCGGTAGGAATCTCAACACACACAGTCCCATAGTATTCCTTCATGAGATAGGAAGTAAATGTCTCAACTATTTATCGCCAGGCCAGGCCAGTTGGGCACAGGGCACCATTGGAAATATGGTGACTACCTGGCATGCTATCCAGAAGGAAGTGCTTTAGCAAGGGCACCACTTTAATGGGAATGCCAAAGGGGGGAGGTTCAGCTTGCTGTGGTGGCTCCATTTAGGACAAATATGTCACACAGGGGCTGGGATTGCATGGAAGAATTTGGAGCAGAACGAATTTTAGCAAGGATTATCCGCATACACAGGTAAGGAAACCGTGTTCTGCAAGTCTGAGCTTTGTCTGCCCCATAAACTCTTCTGGCATTCTCTCTCCCTCTCTCTTTTGGTATGTATATCTCTGTATGCAGATATGTAGGTAGGTAGGTAGATGAATAGATACACAGATACACACAGATACATGCACATAGTGTGTGTAACATACACCATGCACATATACTGTATATAATACATTGTTTAAATGCTATCAAGATGCAATCACAGAACATATGTATGTTGTACTTGTTTTAGGAACAAAACAATTTGGATCATGTTCCTAGGCTGTACAAAGGCTCCGCCGAGCTGCAAAACAATTTGCTTTAATTATTAATCACAGCAACCAGTTAGTTTGAAAGCTTGTCCAGGAAATATATTTCCAACTCTACAGACAGAGACTCTCACCTAAGAGATCTACAGCAAACCTTTTTAGAACTAAAATACCCACCGGATGAAGTTAAACAACAGATCAACAGAGCCAGACTGATACCCAGAGAGAACTTGCTGCAAGACAGACCCAAAAAAGAAAACAGCAGAACACCACTAGTAATCACATACAGCTCCCAAGTTAAAACAGTACAACGGATCATCAGAGATTTACAACCTCTCCTAGACCATGACAGTTCTCTTTCTCAAGCTCTGGGAGGAAGACCTTTCATCGCCTACAGACAGCCATCCAATCTTAAACAACTCCTCACCCACAACAATACTACAACCAGACTAAACACAGACACTGGCACCAGAGCCTGCAATAAACCCAGATGCCAACTTTGCTGCCACATACACCCGGACAACACCATTACTGGCCCCAACAACATCAAACATACCATCTCAGGACTATTTAATTGCTCATCATCTAACATTGTGTATGCCATCAAATGCCAACAGTGCCCTTCAGCTCTCTATATTGGACAAACAGGCCAAACCCTACGCCAAAGGATAAATGGACATAAATCTGACATCAGGAATCACAAGACAGAGAAACCAGTAGGAGAGCACTTCAATCTCCCAGGACACTCTATACAAGATCTCAAAGTAGCTGTCTTATTGCAAAGGAATTTCAGAAATAGACTGGAAAGAGAAGTTGCTGAATTGCAACTCATTACCAAGCTTAAAACCATGGAGAGACCTGGTCTGAACAAAGACATTGGATTCTTATCTCATTATACATGACAAAGCTTTTTTAACCTTCTCACCCCTTGCTTTTTCCTGTAAGACTAATTGCAGCCGTTAACAGTCGTCAACAGGTTTACCACACCTATCAACCTTTCACCCATTTCCACCACCCCTCTGAGTAATACCCCTCCCCACCCTCTCACTATATATCAGGGTCTGGTGACTTCTGTTTCAGTGTATCTGAAGAAGTGTGCATGCACACGAAAGCTCATACCAAGAACAAACTTAGTTGGTCTCTAAGGTGCTACTGGAAGGAATTTTTTTTTATTTTATTTTGTTTTGTTTTAGGAACGTAATTCTGTTATTGATTTTATGCTGCCCAGTGTCATTACCTTTCATATAGGGACACGGGTAGTGCTGTGGTCTAAACCAGTGAGCCTCTTGGGCTTGCCGATCAGAAGGTCGGCGGTTTGAATTCCTGCAATTGAGTGAACTCCCATTGCTCTGTCCCAGCTCCTGCCAACCTTGCAGTTTGAAAGCACGCCAGTGAAAGTAGATAAACAGGTACCACTGCGGCAGGAAGGTAAATGGCGTTTCCGTGCGCTCTGGTTTCCGTCACAGTGTCCCGTTGCGCCAGAAGCGGCTTAGTCATGCTGGCCACATGACCTGGAAAGCTGTTTGGGGACAAACAACAGCTCCCTCAGCCTGAAAGTGAGATGAATGCCACAACCCCATAGTCACCTTTGACTGGACTTAACTGTCCAGGGGTCATTTACCTTTACCTTTTACCATCATATATTGAACACCTGAATGGTATTACCACATATATTACCACATTGCCATTCTAAGAGATTGAGGGAGGTGTTCTTGGTGAGTTCCAGCACCTCTTTTTCTAGACAAATTGCACTGAGTCATAATCTACCCATACACACTTACTATGTATACATTTGTTTTCCCACCAGTTAGGTTCACCTGTTGGAGAGGCCATTAGGATTCCCCTGTGCTCTGTGGAAGGCCTGTGAAGTGCTGAAAGTCAACAAGCTCTTTCTGTTTCGGGGTCTGGGAGGCTGCTGCCTTTGGGCTGCCTTTCCATTTTAAGTGCATTGATTCCCTTCCAAGGTCAGCTTCAGATATTCAATTATTGCATCTTGAGTAATATAAAACATGTATTACGTGCATGCGCATGAGCACACATGCATCAGACACACACTTACTTCCAGTGGCTATTAAAACAAAATCCTTTGAGTCTGTGGCAGCAGCAGGAGCAGCTACAAGCAGCACCTCCTGTTACAGGGGATCTCGTTTCATGGGCCAAAGCAAGAAGTCACGAACAGTTCAGTAATTCAGAAATAATCTCCTCCGTAAAGAAGAGACCCTGCACTGGCTCCCCTGGGGGTTTCCCCTTTCCTGGCCCAAACAGCTGTGTTGGTATTTAGACATAGGATACCAGCTCAGCTTCAAGTTCCAGCACAGCCTCGACTCACATCCTGCAGGCTTTAAAGTTCCCAGATGGTCTGCACAGGGTTCGGCCAGCCAGCAAGTGCTTCTATCTGGTGTATAATGCTTTGGAATGCATGTGTGTCAGGGGGGAAGTTGGAAGGAGGAGGAGGAGGAGGGGAAGAAGAAGAAGAAGAAGAAGAAGAAGAAGAAGAAGAAGAAGAAGAAGAAGAAGAAGATTCCCTGGACATTTCCTTTCTCATCTCTTCCCTACTGTAGTACCCTACAGTGGTACTATTACTTACCTTGATCTAGATGCTATCAATAGGAGTATAGCATCTAGATCAAGGGAAGTAATAGTACCACTCTGGTCAGACCCCACCTGGAATACTGTGTCCAATTCTGGGCACCACAGTTCAAGAAGGATACTGACAAGCTGGAACGTGTCCAGAAGAGGGCAACCAAAATGGTCAAAGGCTTGGAAACGATGCCTTATGAGGAACGGCTTAGGGAGCTGGGTATGTTTAGCCTGGAGAAGAGAAGGTTAAGGGGTGATATGATAGCCATGTTCAAATATATAAAGTGATGTCATATAGAGGAGGGAGAAAGGTTGTTTTCTGCTGCTCCAGAGAAGCGGACATGGAGCAATGGATTCAAACTAAAAGGAAGAAGATTCCACCTACACATTAGGAAGAACTTCCTGACAGTAAGAGCTGTTCGACAGTGGAATTTGCTGCCAAGGAGTGTGGTGGAGTCTCCTTCTTTGGAGGTCTTTAAGCAGAGGCTTGACAGCCATCTGTCAAGAATGCTTTGATGGTGTTCCTGCTTGGCAGGGGGTTGGACTGGATGGCCCTTGTGGTCTCGTCCAACTCTATGATTCTATGATTCTATGATTCTATGATTCTATACTCTCAGACAGAAACAACCCTATCCTTGACTTGGGTTAGTTGCCTTACATACTAAAGGACCCACCAGTTTGCCCTAGGATGCACCTGAGCTGAACCACATGGGTTCTGTCCATTCACTCATCCATTGGAAGGGACCAAAGCTATGGGTTGCCCAAGTTGCAGTAGAGCCACAAGGTAGATGCTGGAAACAGTTCCTGTCTTGGCTTCTCTCCAAGCCCATCCAGCTGCTTTTGGACATGTAGTCCTGGGCCTGTCCATTCAACATGTACAATATCACTCCCAATTAGGAACGGGGAGAAATTGTATTCAGTTGGCATCTGAACGTCATTCTAACCCATTTGCACTTCCCAAACCAAAATACAAACCAAAATGCACCTGTCCTTCAAAAGTCACATTTCTCCAAATTTCACAATGCAGTTCTCCACCCACCCCACCCACCCCAAAAGATGGGGAAAGTAGGCACAAATAATGCATATATTAGTGACGATATCGCACAGAAATACACTATATGACAAAAAGTGTATTGCAAAAATAAGGCAAGATTGCTTGCAAAAATGGGTATGTTCAGAGAAACGCACTAAAACGCTGATGAATTTCCATGAGGACTTTTCAACTGCTGTCTTGAAAATGGATCCAGCCCACATTGCCATTTCATGTTCAGTATCATGCCAGTAATTCTACCTCCAGTTCTCTTAATGTCCACTTTAATGACCGTAATAAAGATTTGGATTGGACCGGACTGGAAAGTCCACTTTTAGGATTGACAGCTTCTACCTCCAATCAGAATGCTGCCTTTCATCACTATTCTGTTCCTGTCCTACATTCGTCATTTGCTTTTTCAATTGATCATTTTGGGGGGAATCTTTGAACCCAGAAAGGTGTCGAAGTTGCAATACATGACAATCTTGTTCCACCTATCTATTATCCCTAAACACTCAGCATTGGGGGGATAATATCCACTGGAGATGTTCCTTCTCTTTTCCTTGGAAAAGACCACGCTGACTTAAACACTCCCTGGAAAAAGCAAATGAGAGACCAAGGCAAATGCATGACATTGAAGGTTCAGAAATGCCAAGTTCAGTAGCATGCATAAAAACCATCTTAACCTTCCAGGTCATGAGATCAGCAGCTGGAAGTGGAAAATCACCACCAATAAATTGTAATGGAGTGGAGTGATGAATGCTACTTAGAACGAGTGGATTTCAGAAGAGTATCAGCAGCTGCTTAAAAGGCAAGGCAGCACTGAGCAGAAAATGCCCATGTATTTACTTTCAAGATGCTCTGAATGCGCAACTGTCTATCTCTTTTTTCTATTAAACTTCAGTCTGTCTCCATTTTTCTCCTCCTAGTGATGTTGCAGGATGAGGGGAATCGTATTGGAATATTCAGCAGAATAAAGTGATGAGGAACCTGGGATTTTGATGGACACAAGTGGAGCTCAGGAAGAAAGATATCACCCCAAAACAGGCCTCCATCAAGCTGAGTGTAGCCCACCAACTGCCTATGATGATCCACAGTAAGGACTTAACATACCTCCTGTTTTCTGTCTGCTTGGGACTCAGAAAACAAGGGGAGTTGTCAAGCACCTGGAGGACACAGGAGCTGAGCTGCATTAAGCTTCATGGGTCACAAGCTGGGCAGCCGATGGTTGCAGCTGCTTTTATATACTGCCCTTCCTCCCATTTGAGCCTGAGGCTGCTAACATCCATCCCAATATGCATAAAACAATAATTAAAATAAGCATGAACAATAGAATGCAATGTAGCAGACATTAGAGAGTATACAGGTCAACTCCAGCTATGTACAAGAAACCCAAAGAAATAAGTATATTTTGAGTTGTTGCCTGGATGATAACATGGCGGAGGATGGGGATGGGCAGCCAGATCTCCACAGGGAGAGAATTATTTGTGTTACTCAGAAGTCACCTAATGTAGTTATCTAATGATGGGCCTGCAGGTAGGAACAGAACCACAGCAACATAGTGCTTCCAACTCAAAACCCACAGAGTCATTCCTGAAGGATAAAATCTTCAATGGGTTCAAAAACGATGGAGAGATCAAGGAGAATCTAGAGGGTAGCACTTGCCAGCCCCAACCCTTTCCCAATAAAGATCATCAATCAGGATGTCCAAGGATGTTCCTGTACCATACTCAGGAATGTCCTGCTGATGGATCACCTTTCCCACCAGTTCAGTCTCTGGCATCTCTAGGTAGGACTATCCCCCAATTTGACACCCTGTATGCCCACTGTTAGTCAATGTGGACAATACCAGAAATGGTATGAGGCCGCATCCTACAGTCCTGTGTTTCTTTTGTTGACCAGAGATCCTGTGATTGGTAGTTTCGGTTTCTCCTGGCTGAATAAATCCAGATGCATTAAAACCACAAATCCCAGAATTCATAGTGGTGCCAGAGGTTTCTGAGCAAACTCGGGAGATCTCCCTTTTGTGGTGGGGAAAGCCAGGATGAAATTGTTATTCAACAGGGGTGAAAGGAGCTTGGGTAAGTCCAAAAGCCGCTGTAGGGAAATAACTAATTGGGAGATGAACTAAAATGTCACAAAATAGTGAGGGAGCTTTTGATCTCCCTAAGTGATGCTGAGTAGACAGCTGTGTGAGAAAACGTCTGATATTCCATGCTGTAATCCAGTTCATCTCCAGCTTCAGTCACACGAGATTGTCAGTAAAATGAAGAAACACACGGTAAAGATTGAAAACAGATTGTATGACCCTATGGGTCTTTTTGAACTATATGAAATTCTTCATGACCTGTAGTCAACTTTGGGGATCAAATTCTTTAGCAGTGTTTGTGGGTCTTTCTGTTTTGCAGTCATTCTTTGCTGCTACCTGTGACAGCAGCTACAGTAGTAAGAGGAGCATTCTTTCTTTTCCAGTGGCAATTCTCTTTTTCCCAAACTACCTGTAGACACAGCAGCATCATTCAAGGTTGATGGACAGGTGCTTCATTCCTTCTCGGGGGCACCTAGTTAGTGACTGTGGCAAACAAATATGCTGGACTAGTTGACTCTTTTGTCTGACCAAGTCTGTTCTTATATTCTTAGGCTCCTTAGAGCAAAGTTCTTGGTGCAGAAGCTCTTAGGATGAGCAATTCCATGGTCGAGAACCACTTGAGGGCCCACACTCCAGCAGGAGAACAATCTAAAAGAGCCACCAGGACCTGCTGCTGTGAGGATTTAGACTTGCTGGGGAAACTCAGGTCAATGGAGGCTGCCTTGACCATTGGCCCTCCAAAACAGTGGATGAGAGCATTGCACAATCTGCATAACTTTGTGAGCAATCTTAAGGACAGAAAAAGAGTTGTTTTAAGATAGCAGTGGGGAAACTTTGCCCCTCTGGATGTTGCTGAACTGCAACTCCCACCAGCAAGGGCTGCTGGGAGTTGTAGTTCTGTAACATCTGGAGGGTCAAACGGTCTCCACATCTGTTTTAAGTTGATGCGAAATCAATTACTGTCTCTCATCCTTAGGGCACATCCACACCATACATTTAAAGTCCTCTTATACCACTTTAACAGCCATGAATTCCTCTCAAGAATCATGGGAAGGATAATTTGTTAAGGGTGCTGGGAATAGTAGTTCTGTGATGGGTCACCTAACTCCCAGCACCTTTAGCAAACCACAGTTCCCATGATTATTTGAGGGAAGCAATGTCAGTTTAAAGTGGTATGATACTGCTTTAAATGTATAGTGTGGATGTGACCATCATCAAATTTCAAGCAACAGCCTGTGAGCTTAATGTCTGTGAGCATCAAGAGAAAAGAAAATGGGGAGAAAAGGGAGAAGGAACTGTTTTCTTTTCTTCTTTTTCCCCCCTTCTTCCTTTCATCTTCGCCCACCAGTAAATAAAGGGGATAAGTGGAGGGTTGACTCAAGCACTTCACTTCCCCAAGACCCTCCCTTTCTCCTGCTTTCATCTGCAACCACCAAAACCCAAATGCAAGACACATGATCTGGGACAAAGGGAATCTATGATTCCCCAACGGCCTGCAAGTCAGCAGGGCAGGCTGCCCTTGCTTCAAAACCATCGAGCTGCGAATGTCTTTAACATGTGACACTGCTTAAATTCTAAATGTTCCAGAATTTTGGCCTCTAGGCCATCATGAAACGTCAAAGTGAACAACAGCATCTGGAGCTAGGGACTGGGAAAGTGGGGCAGGGCTCACTTTTCATGCCGCCCTAATTACTTTGGAAATGCGTCCTGTCGAAATCAAGTCGTATAAGGAAGGATAGAAAGAACTGGGTATGTTCACCTGGAAGAAAAGAGGATTAAGGGGAGACATAAGAGTGGCTATTCCAGATGTGAAGAAGAAGGCCGGGCGGAAGATGGAATAAAACGTGTCCGCTGTTGGTCCAAGGGGGCAGGACTGCAGCCAAATGAGTGGAAATAGCAGGGAAGCAGATTTTGGGCATCTGAATTTATTAGGCATCTGCTGTTGTTTTTCAATGCTGCTGCTTGAATTGTTGCTGTTTTTGTCAAATGTTTGGTATTTTAGGCTGCATAAGGCAGTCCTATGCCTGCTTACATGAGGTGAAGCCCATTGGAATCATCAGGACTTACATCTGAGAAATCAAGTATAGACTCAGGCTGGAGAAGTCTCTGACAATCATGTTAAGGCATTTGACTGTCGGGAAAGGTTTATCCAACATTGCTCATGAGCTGTATTGATGTTTCTATCTCCGTGAATTGATTGTATTTGCTGTTTTACCATATTGCGTTCAGCCTCCTTATATAACGGTTATATTCACTTCCGGTTGAACTATTTATGTAACAGCTATCTCCATACCGTGAAAGTGAGTTTTCAAAAACAATGGTATGAGCTCTAGATGTTGTGGTTTGTACTGAACAAATTCTACATGAAATCATTTTTCCTATGGTTCCATATATTTCTAATATATCATCCCCACACTCTCTTTTCTGGTGGAGAATCTGAATTCTTAAACTTTCCTCTATAGGGAAGCATTCTGAGCCCTTGATGTCCATCTCTATACCCACTTGAATAGCTGATGTCTTTATGAAGCATCTGCTCTTATTAAGCCCCAGAACAACAATTCATAAAATCTAGCTTCAATTCTTTTTTTATGTGGATGGATATTTCAGCTTGCATTGTACATAATAATTTCTTATACCAAATAAGAGTGAAAACCTGCATGTTTTGACAGTTTCACCATCTTTCACACTGAGTACAATATTGATCTTCCTGAGATGATTTGGGTATCCCCATCTTTGGCAACAAAAACTAGTCTGGTGTAAATAATTGCCGTTTGTCAGGCCGAGCTGATGAAATATCTTAATGGGAAGAAATGTGAATGGGTGCGACATTTCTGAGTGCTGGAGATTGTGAATTTAAAAATGAGTTATGGCTGATGGGTTTAGTGGAGTTCCTGTTGAGCAATTATATTCCATAAGGGTCCTTCATTGTACAATGTGCTATCAATTTTCACTTTATACAGTAGAGGGGATAATGGCTTCAGGTGCAGACTATGAGTTGGTTAGGTTCTCTTTTTTTTCGGCTGGGGAATTGAACAGTGATTGTTTAACATCTGACTTTTCTCACATAGTTCTCACATTTAGATTTAGTGCTGCATTTTGCATGCATCATAGACATGATCTGGGTTTTCATTCTCAATGACAGGAACGTAGCTTATCTCTAAAAACTAACAACCCGTGGATACTGAAGAGCTGTCGTCAAATGGAACATACTTTTCGAAACCCTTAACAGGCCATTTTTAGGTATTACGATTCTACAGAACTCTAAACCATTCCGCAGATGTATGTTTGTAAGAAGGTTGCCTCTTTCCAAAAAAAAGCCCAAGTTGCATCCTCGATGCAGCATGCAGAATGGTTTAAAAGTATGGTGCATTAAGATGGTTAATCGTGTGCTTTCACAGTATCCCACATTCTACAAGTTAAAACAAATCTAAAATATAAAAGTGGTTGAATTCTAATTACTTCAGTCACAGGGGAAACAGAAAAAAGAAAGCATTTTAATTTCTTCTGTTTGGCCCACTTTAATGCACACACAAAGTTGGCCTAATCTACTGACATAACACACAGTTTACCGACATCATGTGTGGAGGCTCCACGGGAATGGGCATTTTATTGCTGTATTTCATGAAAGATGGCATGTTGGTGCCAAACCAATCACTTGGTATGCCTTTCAAATCTTTTCCCATTCGGAAAGGCACTGGATGGGTGCAGCAGTGGGTGCTGCATCACCCATCTGACTGAGTTGCTGCAAGCATACTGGCATGGAGACGAGTAGGGGTGTGGCAGCAGTAGGCGTGTAAGGTAAAGGTAAAGGGACCCCTGACCATTAGGTCCAGTCGTGACCGACTCTGGGGTTGTGGCGCTCATCTCACATTATTGGCTGAGGGAGCCAGCGTACAGCTTCCAGGTCATGTGGCCAGCATGACTAAGCCGCTTCTGGGGAACCAGAGCAGCACACGGAAACACCATTTACCTTCCCGCTGGAGTGGTACCTATTTATCTACTTGCACTTTGACGTGCTTTCAAACTACTAGGTTGGCAGGAGCTGGTACCGAGCAATGGGAGCTCACCCCATCACAGGGATTCGAACCGCTGACTTTCTGATCAGCAAGCCCTAGGCCCTGTGGTTTAACCCACAGCGCCACCCGCGTCCCTCAGCAACTCAGTTGAATGGAGGTCAGGTGAGTCATGCAGTCCTGGCCTGCCCCACCACCTCATCCTCAATGCTGAATGGAATGATCCCATCTATTTCATGGTTGATGTGGCCTTGCTGAAGCAGTAGATAAAATTAAGATATTATAAAGTACACCAGTAGTGTACAATTACCATTGTATACCATTGCCTGCTACTCAAAAGCGGTAGATTAGTCAATCTTTGGTAGAAAATCCATTAATTCCTTTAGCCATTGCCTTGTCCAGTCTACTCACAGCTTGCCCCAATGTAGTTCGCACTGTGGAAAGACCATCTAGCTATGGGTCCTACAAAACCTGGTCCTATATTTCCATTCAGCCTACTAAGGCAGAATCCAGTCTGACTCCAGCTATGAAGGCTTTCCTGCTGCCAAAGGTGATGTATTTTATATGTTAGGGAAATGTCAATATGACTGTTTTAGTTTGCTAGCAAAATGCACTCTATTTATGTATTGTTTTCAATATATTTATTACTACATCTGTTTGTCTTTTTGCCTGTATATTGACTTGACTGTTTTTGTGAGCCTCTTTGAGCATTATTTGGAAAACTGTCAAATAAATAACCTTGATGATAACAATGATGGAATCCCCATCATATTTCCAATATGCTCCTTACCTGTTCCACCTGTTGCCCCACTTTCTCCTTCCACCCCACAAAATGCCGTGTCATAGCTAGAACCTGAGGATCATCTAAAGAACTTCACCCTGGGCTTGGAAATGTTGTTGCGTGTCACACCCTCCAAAGGCAAGTTTGCACTCACCAGTCCGTAGCAACTGCAACAATTGCCCAGCCATAATTACTGGTCATGACAATCTCTTGACAAGCTTACCTAGTGACACTCACAACAACAGCATTTCACTCCTTTGTTTTACATTTTATTACATTTCCGCCCTGTGGTGAGATGTTCCTTCGCATCCACATTTTTCAAACAGAGGGCTGTTGAAAAGCGCCGTTGAAATCAAAGATTGTGGGGCTATTTTGATTTGCTAATGAAACTTTTGTTTCTCCTTTCAAAAAACAAATGAGGGACATTGGAACATTTGGACTCAATCTGAGCTGTTCATCCGTCAACTGTAAGATTGCCGCTGAGCCCAATATATACTTGGAACTGGCTCCTCTGAATGAAACGAAGGAATGTGTCACTTTCCCTATTAGTAAGAAATGAAGTCCTCAAAGACGACCTGCATGGATAAATGATATGTGCAGCAGATGTTAAAACAGAGGGAGTGGGTAGAAACAAGCTGGCTCGCGCAAAACAAAACAAAAACACAACACAAAAATTAAAAACCTGTTTCTCTTTGACATTTTGCTCAGCTGCCTCCCAAATCTTCTAGGAAAAACATTTTTTTCCCCTAATTTTGTTATTTTGGACTAATCTTAACTTGCTTTTATCTAAAATTATGTGCATTTTTAACATCTGCACATATTTTGGAAACACTCGAATGCTGTTGCTTGGGGAAACTGAAATCACATTGAAAAGCTCTTTGCAAGGCAGTGAAGAAGAAGCTTCTAAGGATCCTGAGCAGGGAGGATTTAATCCTCTGAAATAGAGGCAAAATGGCATGCTAATTAGGCAAACAGGGAAGGCATGCGATGGGGGAAAGGCACCCCAGAATAAGAGGATTATATGCCTAGAGGAATGGATGTAGGGCTGGTTACTCTTAAAACGATGGAATAACTTTCCATCTTTGATTGCCTTATTCTGCTTCGGAGCCTTCAAATACACAGCTGACTTTATCCTCCCCCCTTTTCCCTTTCCAGTGATGTCCACCCCATGGCAAATATTATGGGCTACGAATGATTCAACCTGCATTCATTCAGGGGAAAAGCGAGAGCTGCGAGTCAAACATACATTTCAAGTTGCTAGCCCTGGTTGTTTGAGTAATGCATTTCAAAATGTCTACATAATTATCTGCAAAATTAATTGTTGATAAAATAAAAGTTCTCTGCCCCTGCATGGCTTTTTTATTTTTGATTTGTGGCCCCCAGACATTAAGATTGTTTTTCAACTAAACAATTGTGTCAATGGAACGACTGTCTTTCTCCGCTCTCTCTCCCCCCCCCCCCAATGTGTCCTTTGCTGCCCCCAAAACTACCCCAGAGAGTTGAGGGAACCCCCCCCCCGAACAGTCTTAGCGGGTATGTGCAGGGAGGAGGGGGGAAAGTCCCGGCACAAAAGTAGAAGTCATTCCCCATGTCCAGTGATTTGATTGAAGACCAGCCATACACACTCACTGTTTCTTAACTTGTATCCCTACGTTTCCTATATATTACTGCCATTCTTCATACTGCCAAAATCGTTTCTCACACCCTACCCCCCCCCAAAAAAAATCCCCACCAAATATTCAAAAACCATGTTGAATCAGAAGAAACAAAATGAACAGCTGATTTGCATCTTTCAGGTTGGAGAGCAAGTAAAGGAGGACTTTCTCGGTCCAGGTTAACGTATGATTTAATAAGGACTGGTACCTTGGAACACAGACTTCAGTTTCTTGCTCAGCACTTCGATTCTTGCCTAGCTCTACTATCCATGGGCTTGCATCTAGAGGCATGTGAGCCTCAGTGAGCCAAACTCCCAAGCTGAAAAGCCCACACACATGGAATTTGTGAAACCAGCACTAAGGATTTCATGTAAAACTGACTCTTTTGCTTCCTTGTTTTCATCTCTGGATTGAAGCAGGCAATGTATGGTGGCCTGGGGGGAAGTCTGTAATAAGGAATGCTGCAGTTTTTAGATAAAATGTAATATAGTTAGATCTATTTGGAGCAGATCCTTTAGGGAAGCTCATCACCAATCTAGCCTCCAAAGAAGCTTTTTGCAGCCCATTCATCAAATTCAGAATTGCTTCTGGTACAGGAATGGTTGAGGAGGGGGAGGAATTGGGCTGTATCTCATCAGTGGTATGCCTCCTGCTGCTTCATATAGGCCCTGACTGGTGCTTTACTCTCTTGACCACTGATGGCTGAGCCTGGAAGCACTCATAAAGGTCACTCATGCTCTCAGAATCTTATTGACTAAAAATATATATGAAAAGATAGAATAGCCAAGGAATGAGGAGAAGGCTTCAGTCACTTCCTGCCTAAGGGGCTATTTGCTGGAGCGTTCTGCCAAAAAATGCATTGGGGGAAGCAGATGTTAGTGTCCAAGTGCAGATGTGAGCATCCGAGATCAAGGCCAAGATACAGACGTTTAAAAACTTGGCCAAACACCGGACAACAGATCAGCTTCTGGAACATTTGATCAAAGATTTCAGTCCTCAAAACACATGCCCTTTAGTGCTCTCCTTGAAGTGCCTTTGTAGGCTGCGGGGTTTTTCTCCGACTGTTCCAGAATAAATTGGTTGAGGATTGTAGCCAAAGGCATTCAAACAATGCGGCCTTGAAAGCAAACACACAGTTAATTATGTAATGGGGGCAGGGTCTGATTCTCCGATAAGGAGTAATCAGTCTAACTGCCTTTTGTTAACTTATTTCCGTAAGGAATTGTGTGCAGGGTGGTGGTAGATTGTAACTCTGGGTGCTTGTATGAATTTTAAAAAGTACTACTGTGCATATAGGTTTTTTACAGTGTGTAGAGAAAAGCAGTGATGGATTATTACTTGGAGCCAGGATGTGGACTATGGACTGGTCTGGACCTCTAAGAATTAAGCTTTTTCCATCCTGTATTGTGGTATAAATATCATACTTGATCCAAGATGTCTACACTCTTAATCCATCCAACCCTTGGGCAATATGAATTCTTTCATATTTCTCAGTGCATACAGTTTGGAGGCCACATAATTGTTCAGATCTATTGAGCCTCAGAACTATGCAGCATGAGTTTAATAAAATGGCACTGGGCTGTCTATCGTTGTGGTTTAAAGTGGAACCTCGCTATCTAACAGTGAGGAAATGAAGCATTAAGGAGGAAATCCAGGCACTGCGGTAAATGTGTGAAAGACATCACTCAGGGATGTGGCTCGTCTAGCAGACAGGAGGGATGTGTGCAAAGACATGGAGGAAAATAATTGAAAACAAATCTAGGCTTTTAAATATCAGAACAGAGGAAGAGCCTGCTGGAACAGGCTGGTCACCCACCCAGTCCAGCATCATGTTCACACAGTGGCCAACCAGATGCCTGTGGGAATCAAACAAGCAGGACACTGCCTACCTGATTCTCAGCAACTGCTGAGAGGAATAGTGCCTCTGACAGTGCAGGTGGGACAGGGTCATTACGGTTAGTAGCCCCTGCTATCCTTGTATTCCATGAATTTATCTAACCCCCTTTTAAAGCCATCCAAGTTGGTGACCATCACTACCTCCTGTGGAAGTGAGTTCCATAGTTTAGCTATGCACTGTGTGAAGAAGTGCTTACATTTATCTGTTGCTTAATCTTCCCTCATCCAGCTTCATTGGTTGTCCATGAGTTCTACTGATACAAGAAAGGGAGAAAAAAGCTTTTCTCTATCCACTTCCTCCATGCCAAGCATAATTTTATAAGCTTCTGCCATGTTGCCTCCTAGGGATCACCCACATTTACCTTGTGCCTTGTGCTTCCTATGCACAGGTCTGCAGTTTAAAGCTTTGTGTCAGAGCGCACATTTTCTGTCCCACTGCTTTGCTCAGGAAAATCCGCTCTTTAATGCTGAATTGGAACAAACAGTGTAACCACTAAGGACAGTGGTACCTCGGAACTTGAATGGCTCCGTTCTCAAACGTTTTGGCTCCCGAACAGCAAAAACCCAGAAGTAAGTGCTCTGGTTTTCGAACGTTTTCTCGGAATGTGAACATCCGACGCGGCTTCTGCTGTGCAAAAACCTAGCTGTCGGCCAATCGGAAGCTGCGCCTTGGAATTTGAATGTTTCGGAAGTCGAACAGTCTTCCAGAATGGATTATGTTGCAAAAAGAGAATGCAAAAGCAAATTGCTGGCAATTAGGCCCCTGAAACGGACTTTGGACATGCAAAAGTACAGTAATCCTCACCACTCCACAGCATTGATGGTGTGCATCATGTCTTAGAAATGCGAATGTGGGCTATAGCTTCATTGTGGACTCTTGCCTGTTCAGCTCCCATTGTTTGGCAAAAATACCAGTAAATAAATTGTAACAGTTCAATATTTATATATACTAACTTCAGCATCTAAGGAATAATAATGACCCCATTTACACTAGAGGTGTCAGCTCACTTGTGAAATCAATTGTGACATTTTGTATAGGATACAACATTGCTATCCCACTTAGTCCTACCAGAGATGGTTAACTTGTTAATGAATTGGTTAGCCTAGGAATAGGGAACCATTTTGTGTGAGAGGGACACATTCCAACATAGGCAAATTTATGGGGGCCACATGCCAGCCCTATGTATAATACATTGCCGTAATCTAATCTTGAGGTTACCAGAGCATAGACAACAGTAGTTAGGCTATCCCTGTCAAGATAGGGGCGTAGCTGGGCCAGCAGCTGAAGCTGATGGAAGGCACTCCAGACCACTGAGGCCGCCTGAGCCTCATGCAACAAAAAAGGATCCAGGAGTACCCCCAAGCTATGAACCTGCTCCTTCAAAGGAAGTCTAACCCCATCAAGAGCAGGTGATCTCCCATCCATTTGGTCTAGGGAATCACCCACTAACAGTGCTCAGTCTTATCTGGATGGAGTTTCAGTTTGTTGGCTCTCGCCCAGTCCATTATTGAGGCAGTGGAAGTCCAGCACATCCATTGCCTCACCTGCAGATGTAAAGGAGAAACAGAGCTGAGTGTCATCAGTATACTGCTGACAACGTACTCCAAACCTCCAGATAACCCCAACCAGTAGTTTCATGTAGATGTTAAACAACATAGGGGATAGGATTGAGACCTGCAGAACCCCACATTGAAGGTTCCACAGGGCTGAAAAGCATTCCCCAAGTAGGACTGGAACCACTGCAAAGCGCTGCCACCTACCCCTAGTTTGGACACTCACTCCAGAAGGATACCATGGTTGATGGTATTGAAAGCTGATGAAAGGTTGAGAAGAATTAACAGGGACATGTTTCCCTTGTCTCTTTCTCGACAGAGGTCATCATACAGGGTGACCAAAACAGTTTCTGTGCCCAAACCGGGCTTAAACCACGATTGAAATGGATCCAGAAAATCAGTTTCTTTCAAAAGCACCTGGATCTGGTCTGTGACCACTTGCTTCAGTACCTTGCTCAGGATAGGGAGATTAGGAACTGGCCAGTAGTTAGTTAGGTTTTCCGAATCCAGGGAAGGTTTCTTAAGGAGTGGTTTTACTACTGCCTCCTTCAAACAGGCAGGGACCACCCCCTCAGAAACACTGATCACCTCCCTGTTCTATGTGCCTGATTTGGTATTGGGAAGTCAGAGTAAATCCTGGCTAGTTTGCTCACCTAGGATCCAGGCTCAGTTCACACCACTACTCCTAGCTCAAACCCCATAACTCTGTCCCAGAGCTGGACTTATATCAACAAAAGCAAAAGGTCGAACCCTTAGCATACTGAGTGTCGAAGTAGCAACCTGTAGTGTCACTATTGTGAAGTGTTTGTTGCATGCCTACAAGGAATAAGGTAATGAATCACTACTGAAAAGTTGTCCCCCAAACACTGTGAACTCCAGGCTGGGTGAATTTCTTCCATTCCTGTCTCACTTGGGATATTGCCGACTTCACCAATAACCTGGCAACTAGCTCTGTGTGGGCAATAGGGATCTCTTAACTCTCAGCACTCTTAACAAAGTAGAGCTCCCATAGAATCATAGAGTTGGAAGAGACCACAAGGGCCATCCAGTCCAACCCCCTGCCAAGCAGGAAACACCATCAAAGCATTCCTGACAGGTGGCTGTCAAGCCTCTGCTTAAAGACCTTCAAAGAAGGAGACTCCACCACACTCCTTGGCAGCAAATTCCACTGTCGAACAGCTCTTACTGTCAGGAAGTTCTTCCTAATGTTTAGGTGGAATCTTCTTTCTTGTAGTTTGAATCCATTGCTCCGTGTCCTCTTCTCAGGAGCAGCAGAAAACAACTTTTCTCCCTCCTCTATATGACATCCTTTTATATATTTGAACATGGCTATCACCCCTTAACCTTCTCTTCTCCAGGCTAAACATACCCAGCTCCCTTAGCCGTTCCTCATAAGGCATCGTTTCCAGGCCTTTGACCATTTTGGTTGCCCTCCTCTGGACACGTTCCAGTTTGTCAGTATCCTTCTTGAACTGTGGTGCCCAGAACTGGACACAGTATAATTCTTTGGGGGAAGCCATGGCTGTTTAAAGTGGTATTGTAGTGGTGATGTATCATGGAAGATGTGAATGTGACCAAAGTATGAATCAGGCCAATTCGTGTCACAAGTCTCAAAGATTGAATTCCTGGTATGCATAGTCCCGGCATGAGCCCACCACCACCTGACCCCAAGATCAGGCAGGTTCCCATGCTGAATCCATTCTGACAACAGCTGAATACATTTTTATTTCACTGGGCCTTCAGGCAGTAGAAGCAGATGTTAATTATAATTATAATGTGCACCAGAGATTAAATATATTATGATGGAGATTGTTGATACTAGGCATAAATGTTTCAGTAATTTAATTTTGTGTTTACTGATTGTATTTCACTGCACTATCTGATCTTGAAACCAAATCTGTGACCTTAGGGTGAAAGGTGCAATATCGCAGGAGAGGGAATTCTATGTGGCAGCCTCTTGGTTGTGGAACTTGCTCCCCACACAACTGCATCTGACATCATCATTATACAGTTTTTGGCAAATGCTGAAGACACATCTGTTTACTTTGGCTTTTGACACCTGAGATGTAAATTTTTAGGACCCACCTTATTTCAGTCATTGTAAGCTGTTTTAAACTGTTTTAAATAATGTGTTTTAATTGTTGTAACCCATCCTAGGACTTTAGGATGAAGAGCAGGTCATAAATTACAATAACAATAGTAGTAATAAATGTTAATTATAAATAGATGACCGGCTTTGTTCGCAAGTATGTGTGTTTTAAGATATGCAGGAATGCCTTGTTCATTCTGTTGTCAGTTTGTGGTGTTCATTGTGTGGACCAGTTTGTGGTGACCTGGGAAAAGGCCTTTTCCTCTTTCCCCAGGGTAGCCCGCTCCAGCATTATCGCCATTTCGACAGGAACTGAAGACATTTTTCTTCACCAAGGCATTTGGCACCTGCGTAGCAGTTGTAGTAGCTGTGGCAAAACATTTCCATCAATTTAATAATTGCATTTATGATGTTGCACACCTACCCTGGGCACCCTCTGGAGGCAGGGTAGGAAAGAAATGCAAAATCTTCAGAATCTGTATCCAGAACTCTCTGTCCACTAGTACAAGATCTCTTGGGTGAGTTTTAATATCATGCAATGAAGGAATCCAGTGCAACAGTTGTGCTAGTGCAGTGATGGCTAACCTTAACACCCCAGATGTTTTGGAACTACAACTCCCATCATCCCTAGCTAACAGGATCAGTGGTCAGGGATGATGGGAGTTGTAGTCCCAAAACATCTGGAGTGTCAAGGTTAGCCATCACTGTGCTAGTGGAAACTAGCAGAACAGATTCCACAACAGATTCCTGCAACAGAGTCCTGCAACAGATTCCTGCAACTTGCACACTGCTTCTATCCTCCATCCGAGGAAAGTCAGATATGTTATAAGAGTTCAATGACACATGCCAGTCAGGCAAAAATGCTCGGAGTGCAATGCAGAGCTGGAGATGGGTGTGGTCTGGGAAGAGAGGGACACATTGGTTTCGGGGCCTGTGCTTCTGCACTCCTTCTTTCCACAATGGAAATGTTGCATTCAATTTCAGGAGGTTCTGTTCCTTTTTAAAATACCCCACTCGTCTGCATTATCCCTTCAAATATCCTTTCCCTCCCCCCACCTCCAGGCCTTCAGCAATCCCCTTCTCAGCATGTAGAGCGAGGGATCATGCAAAGGTCTGAGTATAAATTTTGCTCCTTGCAGACAGAGCAAGGAAATGCTTAAGTCTTCCCAGGGAATGGTGATTTTTCCTCAGGGCATCTTTTCCCATGATGCAAAATTGAATTTGTTCAAAATTTCCAACCATGGAAGCAAGAAGATTTCCCAACTGAAAACATGAGAAGCTTTCCATGAAATGCCAGATTGTGTGATACGAACCATCAACAGCCCTCCCTCTAGCCACAGCTGCTTCCATTTAGTCATAGAGCAAGTGAAGAGACAGTCAAATAGCTCACATTCACTGGAACATCATCTCTCACAATAGCACGTGTTTACTGAAGCTGGAGCTACATCAAACCCCTGTGTATTGCATGGAAAGCAATTACCCACTGGAAAATGGTGGTGGAATGAAAGAACCTGCGGATAGCTCTTGTCTTTCACAGAGTTGATATGGGTTGCCACTGAGGACTCAAGCCACCATGCTGCTGCTGCTGCTGCTCCGGTTGTTATTGTTCAGAATTGGCTCAGAATATTCAAAAGCAGCAAGAGAATAAAATCCTCTGCCAAGATAGACTTTTGCATGGTATATCAACACGGTTATGACCAGGACTGAGTCAAAACAGATTCCCAACTTCACAAGCAATTAAAAGGGCACTCCATTTTCAGCACTTTTGGAGGAGAGCCAGCAAACATCTCAACCAAGGAGGTGTCAGCAGCAGTGGCAATAGTAGCCTCGCTCCCCTTTCCCCCCAATTTGTCCGGGTACCAGGTAGCTTGTCTGGCAGCAGCTGTGGTTACAATGGCAGTGACACTCCTCTTCCTTCTCTGCCTCTTCCTCCATCTTAGAGCTCTTTGAGAGCTTATAGATAAAAGGTGATCCAGTTGACACAGTATACTTGGACTTTCAAAAAGCTTTAGAGAAGGTACCTCACTAAAGATTCCTGAGTAAGCTTAGTAGACATAGAATAAGGGTTGAGGTTCTCTTGTGGATCAAGAATTGATTGAGCAGCAGGAAGTAAAGAGTAGGAACAAATGGGCAGTTCTCCAAATGCAGTCATGTAGAAAGTGGAGTCCCCTAAGATCAAAGTTGGGACCTGTACTTCTTAACTTGCTCATAGGGGTGGACAGTGAGGCAGCCAATTTTACTACTGATACTAAACTATTTAGGGTGGATGAAACAAAAAGGTATTGTGAAGAGCTCAAAGACAATCCCTCCAAACTGAGTGAATGGACAACAAAATGGCAAATGCAATTCAGTGCAAATAAGTATAAAAGTGAGGCATATTGGGGCAAAAAAATTCTGAATTTCACATATATGCTCATGGGGTCTGATATGGGGCTTTAAAGAAATGTGTACTAGTAGAAGTTTATACAACCATGAATCGTATGGTGAAAGTGGATAGATAAAAGTTTGTTCCTCTCATAGAACTCATGGACACCTGAATGTTAGAAGATTCAGGACAGACAAAACAAAGTCCTTCTTCATGCAGCAGATTATGGAACTTGCGCCTATAGGAGGCAGTAATGACCACTAACTTGGATGTATTTAAGTGATATGACACTGCTTTAGATGTATAGTGCAGATGGGGCCATAGAAATCTAATTTAGGTGCCGTGTGATTATCATGTGTTGTGAAGTTTAGAAGGCACATGTTAAGAAGCTGCAGCATCCAATCATTGACTCTCAGATGGGGGAAATCTATGTGTGGTGGACTGCGTACACATAGCATTGTCCTGTGCAACTACCTGCACTTTTTTCTTACTTTTTGCATTTTTTCATGCATTGGTTGTTGTTTTTTTCTGTGTAGGCAATATGTAACATGTGAAGCATCCTTCTGAAGATAGTATAATCCATCATTGCCTTCCAACACCACTAGCCAGATCTTTCCCTTCCTTCTTCTCTCCAAGCCTTAGTCCAGGGGTCAGCAACCTTTTTCAGCCATGGGCCAGTCCACCATCCCTCAGACCATGTGGGGGGGGGGCGGACTATATTTTGAAAAAAAAAATAATGAACGCATTCCTATGCCCCACAAATAACCCAGAGATGCATTTTAAATAAAAGCACACATTCTACTCATGTAAAAACACCAGGCAGGCCCCACAAATAACCCAGAGATGCATTTTAAATAAAAGGACATGTAAAAACACGCTGATTCCCAGACCGTCCGCGGGCCGGATTGAGAAGGTGATTGGGCCGCACCCGGCCCACGGGCCTTGGGTTGCCTACCCCTGCCTTAGTCTAATGGTCTAGCAGAAAGGTTCCATATGGAACAGTTTCCCAAAATGTTCAGAGAAGCATTAGATAGCCCAGTAAAGGAACACCCTGTGAAGCAATTACGTATGCTTATGTCAAGCCAGGAGCAGCTGGATGGTGACTTTATGAATGGCACATAAATAACTCAGTGTTGGTGACAGAAACAGACTCCAAAGGGGTCCTGCATTATCTCTCAAGTGAATCTCTTACAGTTACAGGGACATAGTAATTTGGAGGACATATGTTCAGTACAACTATGAGATGTGAAACAGATTCAGTTTGGGACCAGCTGGTAGCCAGGCAAAACATAATTGCAATGTTCTGAAGTTCTTGATTTTTCAGTCTGGGATGCATGGGGCATGAAATGAAGGAGCATATTACATGCAGGGGCACATAATAAAGCACACTATTCAGAATATGACTATAGCAAATGCTAGAGGCACATTGACATGCTGGAAATGTTTTTTAAAAGTGACCCACTAGAATCGTGTCAAAAATTTATCCTGCTTTTATTATTTATGTATTCTAACCACTCCCCATCAACAAATGGGAAAAGAAATTGTATTCAAATATTATCAAAGGAAGGAGAAAAATTCAGAAAAAAATATCAGGCGTGTGAGGAATTACAGGATTTGCATTGCACTTAGCTAACGGGTGGCGCTGTGGGTTAAACCACAGAGCCTAGGGCTTGCCGATCAGAAGGTCGGTGGTTCGAATCCCCATGACAGGGTGAGCTCCCGTTGCTTGGTCCCTGCTCCTGCCAACCTAGCAGTTTGAAAGCACATCAAAGTGCAAGTAGAAAAATAGGTACGGCTCCGGCGGGAAGGTAAACGGTGTTTCCATGCGCTGCTCTGGTTCGCCAGAAGTGGCTTAGTCATGCTGGCCACATGACCCGGAAGCTGTACGCCGGCTCCCTCGGCCAATAATGCAAGATGAGCGCCGCAACCCCAGAGTCGGACACGACTGGACCTAATGGTCAGGGGTCCCTTTACCTTTACCTTTAGCTAACTTCCAAGGTGTCTTTGTGAGTGCAAGGTTGTTGTTTCTTAGTGTGCAGTTGGACACCAAATATCAATTGGGGGAGAAATGTGCAGTTAGAAAGCTAATAAATAGGGGGAAATAGATGCATTAGATGCACATGTTTATTAAGTACTTACATGACAAGCAATGCCAGGGACAGCATGCACATGAATTATATAAGAAGAGAATGTGCTTGCTTTCCATACCCCCCCACCTTAAACTGCCCAAACCACATTAAGAAACCACCTTCTTTTGGGCTAGAACCTCCTCTTCTGTACCTTTAACTCTTCTTCCCTTCCCCCACAAAAATCTGCTAGGAAATTTGCCTTTAAATAGTATTTTAAAAATAAATAAATAAATGCATGTTCTCTCACAATATCCACCTCTGAATGTATCTTCTCTCATTGCTAAGCTACTTTCATGCTGTTCAACTGCTGATAGTTGAAGCATTCAAAGTCTAGTGGCTGTTACCATCTGGTCCAAAAATGGCTGGTGCACTTTGGAATTTGCAAGTATTGTATTCTTTAAGCCACCCTACCTCTAATATTAGTGGTACATTAGAAGGACAGATCCTGAAGTTGAGGCTCCAGTACTTTGGCCACCTCATGAGAAGAGAAGACTCCCTAGAAAAGACCCTGATGTTGGGAAAGATTGAGGGCACAAGGAGAAGGGGATGACAGAGGATGAGATGGTTGGACAGTGTTCTCGAAGCTACTAACATGAGTTTGGCCAAACTGCGAGAGGCAGTGAAGGATAGGCGTGCCTGGCGTGCTCTGTTCCATGGGGTCACAAAGAGTCGGACATAACTGAACGACTGAACAACAACAACAACATCTAATATAAAACCATAAAATCCTTTATTGTGTATTCTGTTGTTTGCTGAAGAAGAAGAAGAAGAAGAAGAAGAAGAAGAAGAGGAGGAGGAGGAGGAGGAGGAATCTTTTCTTAACATACTATCATCATGAAACTAGGTCCCATAGCATTAGGTCCTTTAGATATCTGGGGCTCAGGTCAAAAAAGGCATTTCCCCTGTTGTTGAGCTCCTAGCAGTCACTGAACCAAGCTAGTATTAATTCAACAGAGAGAAACACATGGGGAGAAAGGGGAGCAGAGCTTCTCTTTGGAAATTCTGATTCCGAGGAACCTCCTAGGAAATGCTCAGCAGGAAACATAATCTCACCTTGGAGGCAAAAGGGAAGGAACTGAGAGAACAAGCTGCAAAGGCCCCAAGCGCTGATGCTGGAAGATCACAGCAGCCCATGAACACGGAGGACGGCTAAGAGGCGAATGCCCAGGAGAAAGAGAGGCAAGGAACAAGGGTGTTAATGAAGAAAGCAGCAAAGAAAATATGAAATGAAATGTTAAGAGTCGCGGGGGGGGGGGTGTCATTCAGCCCTCTGCTTGGCAGGACAAAAAGTATTTCACCAGAGTCTCGAGTTGCAGCTGCACAGAGCAGGTGCAAGGCAGACAAGAGCCTGCACTGAAGCCGAAGGCAGGAAGGAAATTGAATTTTCCCAAGTTCCCAAACAGAGAGAGAGAGATGCAAAGAGAGAGAAGAGATTGGCTGGGAAGCAAAAGGAGAGCTAGGCAGTGTCATTTTCTGCTTCAAGTACTTGATGGGCAGATGAAAGATGGATTGCCTCCTGGGCCTGTGGGATTTGTCAGCTGTCAAAGGAGAAAGAAATAAGTTAAACAAAATCCCCCCCCCCTTTCCAATGCTCATGGGTCACAGTGTCTTGGGGGCATGCAAGGAGCTAGAATGTTCCTCACTGATTTCTTGAGCTACTGCTAATGCATCTCTCTCTCTCTCTCTCTCTCTCTCTCTCTCTCTCTCTCTCACACACACACACACACACACACACACACACACATCTGGAGGAGGATCCAAACTGCTGGAAATGGAACAGCAGAGAAGAGAAATATGACTATCTGAAAATGGTAGCAACATAAGATGGAGGGGAATTTTCTCCCTGGTGCATTTTAATTTTTAAAAAATGACATGTCTGGCTAAATCAGTGGTGGGGAACCTGTGGCACTCCAAGTGTTCCTGGACCAGAGCTCACACCATCCCTGAGCATCAGCCATGTAGCCAGGGTCTGATGGGAAGATATGGAGTCCAGCAACATCTGGAGGGCCACAGGTTCTTCACCTCTGGCTTAAGGAACATTAGACTTTTCTCCCTGTACACTCTACGTCTGGAGATTAGCCATGAAACTGAATTTACCACTGATGTTAATTTCATATAAAACTTTGCCCAAATGGTCTCTTCAAATTCACCCTATTCACCAGCAGAGAAATTGGGGAGGACCCATACACAAAATTTGTCCAGGGCAAAGAGAAATATTCCAACAGTTTATGGCAGTGCTGCAGCTAGGTAATTTTAAGACACTGGACTTAATGGATTTATCTGGGTGGGGTGGGCATTCTTTAAACAGTTTATATGTATTACTTCAGCTGTGAAACATACAATGAGCTTTTTACTACCACCACCATTTTCATATTTTACAACTGTATGATAATGAATGGAATTAAAACTAAGATTTATTCATTCAGAGTAGATCCATTGAAATTTATGACTGAGTCACCTAGGTTCATAAATTTCAACAGATCTACTCTGAGTAAAATTGAAATTAAGGTCCATGACTAAGAGTCTGTCTGCACTTACAATTTAAAGTGGGGCCCTTGCTGTTTGAGTCAGCATTTTAAGGATATAACCACCCAGTTTATTTTTAAAATGAAAATGCCATATAAACTGGCATCCCGCCATGTTTTTAGCTATGTCTATTTTAGCTGTAGTAGATGACCCATGTGATCCCTTCCAAAATTCTATGATTCTTTGAGCGGAACAGGTGGAAAATAAATATAATAATAAAAAAACTATGTTTCTGCAACCATATACATAGATTTGCTAATGGAAAACCTGGCTGCTTCAAGAGTGGTGATTATGAGCAGGGGTTTAAGCACAACTTCCTTCCCCAGCTTTGGACATTATCCCTTCACCTTTTTCATTCCATTCCCACTCAATGCAATGGAAGCCATTACATCAATGGGTCCAGAATAAAGATGTTCATGGGCAAAAAAGTGAGGAGGGTTATATTTCAGAATCTCATCCCATGGATTGTCCCTGTGAGGGCTTCTGCCCTTGGATGTCATTCGCTTCCAGCCTGGAATTCTTTAAGAACCAGATAAGAATGTATGGGTCTGCATAGCTTGCCTCAGACTTTTTTTTTTCCAAGTTTGGATCACTAGAATCTGTAATGGCTGCAGTTCAAGACTGAAGGAGAGACAGAATAAATTTGGGGTTGTTGCTGGGTGAATATTGTATTATACAAATACTGTGACTAGCTAGATTCTTCTTTTTTTTTTCTTTTACTAATCAGCAAAATGACCTAATACGTTCTTCTAACTACAAAGCCTTTAAAAGTGCTTGCTCGCGTCTCAGATGCTAGAAATCGCCCATTCCTTCCTTCCTCTCCCAGCAGATAATTTCCTTTCTAAACCCCAAACCCTATCTGTGGGAATTAGGGTGGTCTCAGCCCTATGTTTGCCAAGATAGCAGGGGAGCAACTGCAAGGGAGGATCAGTGGGCGTGGGTGTACTTAAGAGGACAGCTGTGCAATAGATGTGGTTCCCAACGCATTTTGATAAAACTCCTTAGCAAGGGAAATATTTCATGCTTCTTGATGAAAAGTGCTTGGGATAACTTTTCTACTATTGCTCATCCAACTTTCCAGGGTGGAACATTTTCAAGGGTCATACACCCCTCTCCTTTCTCCCCTCCAAGAGTCTCCACCCCCCACATTAGCATGATGAGGGTTAGGAGCCCTGGATCTCTCTTCAGCTCCCTCGACCATCCAGCTTTTCAAAGACTGCTCTTTGCTATTTTCCATCGATATTGATCATTTCATTCTTGCATTTAGCAGGCCTTCTAATACAGTGGTACCTCGGGTTACAAACACCTCGGGTTACAAACACCTCGGGTTACAAACACTTCGGGTTACAGACGCCGCTAACCCAGAAGTAGTGCCTCGGGTTAAGAACTTTACCTCAGGATGAGAACAGAAATCACGCGGCGGCGACACGGCATCAGCAGGAGGCCCCATTAGCTAAAGTGGTACCTCAGGTTAAGAATGGTTTCAGGTTAAGAACGGACCTCCAAAACAAATTCAGTTCGTAACCAGGGGTACCACTGTACTGGGTTTCCTTACACTTTAGTAGGCAGAATGTAGTAAAAAAAATAATAAATGAAGTCCAAGTTATAACAAAGGTTTGCAGTGCAAACCACCCATCACCCACTGGGTGGGTCTTTTTGGACCACATCCACAGCCCTGGTGCTCATGACAGCCAGAGTGGAGAGTGAGAGGGCAGTAAAATCACTCTGTCAGAAAGGAGCTGGTGTAATGGCCAAGTCTGGATTTGCAACACAATGAGCAAGAGTCACTTCTGCTGTAAATGAGACTGGCTCAGGACTCAATGTGTCTCCACCTCTCTGGAACAACCCATGTTGGGGCTTTTCACTGGCTGCCACACGCAAGTGTCTCAGCAACAGCACTCCCAGGAGGAATGCAATGCCAATGGGAGGCCAGTTTATTCTGATGTGGAAGGATACTGCCATCGAATTCAACCCCTGCCCTCAGCCAACCTGATACAAAGTGCTCTGGAAGTCGTGACTGCGTTCAATCTGCTTCAACGGGTCTTAGTCACAACTAATGCTTGTGGGATTGTGTCCCATTGAGTTTATCTATTTATTATTAAACTTATCCATTGCACATTATTTTAGCATTTCGTCTTTTTATAAAGCTGCCTATGTGGAGATCTCAGAATGCCAATGTGAACAAAATAGAGACAGAATTCTTAGGCAACTCTGAGGTAATTTGCTCAGGCTTTCCCCATCTCATAAGACTGGACCCTTTCTTATGTGTTTCAGTACTCTGGTTTTCTGTTTTATTCATTTTTATATGATTTTTTGTGTTTTTATATTGCTGTTTTATTCAGTTTGTGTTGTGTTTTTGTTCTTGTTTTGATGATACTTTGTTTAGACAGTATGCCAGTATGAATACAGTATAGAGATTTCTGAAATAGTAAGTGGCAAATAAATGCTAAGGAACAAATAAACAAACAAACAGATACCCTGTTGCCCTCTGGGGTTTTGATTCCTTAGAAGTCTACCGGTAAATGGTATTTCAATTTACTTGAGTTGCAGAATACCCTAAGTGTGATGAGGTTGGTAAATGTCACTTGAAAGCTATTCTTATGATCTTGTCTCTTGGTTGCTATGCTTCAACTGTGGGATGATTCAGAAAGATATCCTGTTTTTTTCTCTCAGGAGATAAGATCCCCAGTACTGAGGCTTCTTTATACCCATGCTGCTGTGATGACCTGGGAGTCAGACTCAGACGCTGAACCTGAGGGATCCCAGCCTGCACAGGATTCACTGCCTCCAGAACCAGCAGAGCCAGGGCTGGGGCCTGAGTCTCAAGGGGACTCACCTGTGCTGGATCCTCAGGTGCAGGCATCGGCTGAGGTTGATCTGGCTTCTAATGGGATGGAGGACTTATTGCCTGCAGGTGCTCCACTCCCCACCCAGTCAGGGGAAGCTGAGGTTGCCTCTGGGTCCGGTAACCCTCCAGCTTCTCCTGAGCTGCAAAGGCTAAGGGCAGAGAGGCGAAGGGAACTAAGTTCCCGCAGGAGGAGTGCTCGCCTCCAAGCCAGGAGAGGCGAGGCACCTGAGGATCGGAGCCGCCCTTTGCCTCGGGGCAGATAAAAGCCAGCCAGTCCCAGACCCAAGTTGCAGGAGCAACATCGGTGCTGCCTAGTTCCTGTTCCTGGTTCCTGCGTTCCTGACCTCAGCTTGGTTACTTCGGCTTCCTGACCTCGGCTTCCTGACCTCGGCTTCCTGACCTCAGCTTTGTTACTTCGGCTTCCTGACCTCGGCTTCCTGACCTCGGCTTCATGACTTCGGCTTCGTGACTTCTGGCTTGGACTGACCTTGGACTGGACTAGACCTCGCCTATCGGATATCCCTTGGGACCAGCACAGCTGCCTTTTAATGGAACCAGTAATCTGTTATAATATTACCCAATTTCTCTGACTGAAGTAAATCAGAGCAAAATCAAATAGGAGATGATAATAATAATAATAAATATTTATTTATACCCCACCCTTCCCGATTAAAAACCGGGATCAGGGCGGCTAACAACAAATATAAAACATTGATTAAAAACGACTTAAAAAGAAAAAAAGAAAAAGTTAAAAACAGCATCAAATACAACGTAAATGAACATCACCAGGGCTAACTGGCCAAGTTATTCCTGCTAGGGCCAGTAAGGAGACCGGAAAGGGTTTAAATGTAGGGTCTCAGAAAAGGTTTCTTCAAAGAAAAAAGGAAGGGAAAAAAGGAATGATGAATCAGGCTTTGAAGGCCAGATGGAATAGCTCTGTCTTACAGGCCCTGCGGAAGTAGATCAGGTCCTGCAGGGCCCTAGTTTCGTGGGGCAGAGCATTCCACCAGGTCGGAGCCATCACTGAAAAGGCCCTGGCCCTGGTGGAGGATAGTCTGGCTACTTTTGGGCCCAGGACCCTTAAACTATTATTATTCATGGACTTTAAGGTCCTCTGCGGGACATACCAGGAGAGGTGGTCCCGTAAGTACGAAGGTCCTATGCCGCAAATCTCTGTTCTTCTTAGGTATCAAATATTTATTTCTGAACTAGAATTTTCTGAAGCTGTACTATTTGCAATTAAACAAGGCAGCTTTGAAGGATCAAGCCAATACAAATGATGGTCAGTATGAATGTAAGGGCTCAGCTGCAGAAGCCTGAAGTGGATGGAGTGACCAGGTGCAGTAATCCATCATTTGATTCTGTTCCCTGTTGTCCTCTGGCACAATTCAAGGTGCCAGTTTTGACCTATCACATTTTTAATGCTCTAATGTTTTACATAGCAAAGAGATTGCCTCCTCGCTTCATATAAATAAGAAGACATTTAAAATTGACCTCATTTTAAATGTGTCATCTGTGTGCCAAGTTTGAAAAGCAATGATATGTGGACAGGTTTTTGGTAGCAGCACAACAACCGTGGGATACACTTCCTTGATGAAACCTCAGCATCTTCAGAAGCATTAAAAGTGCTATAAGCATAATCCATTCACAGATAAGCAGCTTACCACTGATTTCAGTGGGAAAGATGGAGAAAATGGTTAACTTTGGTGGAATCCCACCCTTTATATGGAGGCTAAGATTTGGCAGTCATGTATAAGTTAGTACAGAGTCTGGGTCTGTGCAGTTGTATTCTAAGAGACTCTGAGCTTTAAATGAGTTGATAACCATTGTGGTTTTCTGGAGTTCTCTTGTTCTTAGACTCTATGAGAGTGAGGGTGTAAATCAGCTACAGGCTAATGGAGACTATAAAGAGGCAGACATCTGCTTCTAGGTCTGTTGGAACTCATATTTTGTAAGATGCTGAACCTATGCCTTGGACTGGCATATGTCTTGTGGAACTGTTTGGATGTATCAATGAATGTTTCTGTTTTGTTTTAAAGAAAGTTCTGCAAGTAAAGTTTTAATTAAACTCATGGGCCTCGACAATGTTTTATTTCCAAAACGGAGTCAGTTTTCATGCATCCAGCAGCTTCAAATAGCACAATATTAATACCTGCAATAGGCTGTCTGCTAGCAACGTATTCCATTCACAGATGGCAAAGGGGTTTTCCACAGAGACTTCAAGATGTAGGCTTGAGAGATATGTTCATGTCAGTAGTTATTTAAACATAAAGCACAATTGCTTTGATTTTATTTACTTATAAAAATAATAACAATATATAGTATACCAGATTTATAGTCAGTAAGTTTGCAATCTCAGCGATGGCATCCCATAAAGGCTTCTGTGGTTAAAAGACAATGTTCCATTTTCTCCCTTTCTCCGCGTCCCCAACTAATCCCCTCATGACAGCGTCTGAGGAGAAAATGGCAAATAGTGATAGGAGTTGTGGAATGGACCATAGCTCAGGCAGGCACACATAATTTGTTTCATCTACCCTCTGATAATTTCCTATAATTCCACAGAATTAGAATTCTGGAATATTTATATATTTAAGAAGAACACGAAAAGGCTATTCTCCACCATTTTTTGGCTTGAGGAACATGAAGGTGTGTAAGGGGTGTAACTGAAGTCATGGAACCTTTCTCAATTCAGGCACAACCTGCCATTAATATGGAAAAGAAAACCCCACACCCGCTCTCTAACAACAGTGGCATGTGATGAAAGGTGCAGACAATCAGCTTTAAATTCACTCTTTAAAACATCAGATAAAGAACCAACTATACATTCTAAGTGCTGAAAGGCACTTAATTCAGCTTTATATGTCTTCCTGTTAATCATTCTTTCAACCAGCACTTTTCAGCAATTGCCCTGTCAGTTTCCTAGCTGCAAAATGTCCATTTAAAAGTGGGGGGGGGGGACAGAGTGTTTTAATACACCTTAATTGCACACCCCTTCCTACAAAATGGTGACAGTCTAGAGGCTCCCACAGTTGGTTCAACAGCATGAAGAAATGTAGTGTAAGGGGCAGGGGGGTTGACTGCTTTACAATCTGAGGTTGAATCTACCTCAGAGAAAATCCATTCCCAACACACACACATGCAGAAACACACACACACGGATAATCATGTGTACTCCTGGTCTGTTGAGTCACCTAGTCTAAAAGAAAAATTATACATTAGGAATGGAAACACTCCTAACAATTCTGATCTAACTGTGGTGTTACTGGATACTAAACCAGCAGCTATATTCTATGACTCCAAGCAACGCCTGCTTTCTTCAGTTGCATATGGGGGTAGCTACTTATGGGAACCCTGTGGTGTGCCTAGAATTGTTAGATGATGTACAAACAGGGATCAGCATTATTTCCATCTACATCGTCTATGCACAGCTCCTAGTGTAGTGTGTAATTTATGCTTAAATCAGATTTTAAGCTTGGCCACCCCAGACATTTGGCTTTCAGCCCACATCCAGCTCAGATTCTCTCCACTGGGCAAGTGATATTCCCCACAAATTGCATGCTAGATTCTGCCCTTGAGCTGCTGTTTGCTATGGCAGGCGGTATAGCTCTTCTGAGAGGGCTCAACATTCCCATCCTAGGGCATCTAAACAGCTGGGCTCCGTCACTCTGCCTTTGCCAAGCTAAGAAGTCTCCATGCCACATTTGCCACACTAAGTAGGTCCCCGGCATTCAAAATACTTTCTGAGCTTCACAAAATTTTACAGCTGGCTCTTGTCCTTGGCTGTCTGTCTCAGCTGGCATAAGAGCTGGGAGAGAGACATCTGGATCCATCCACTGCCCGTATAAGAATTCAGCACTCTTCTCTGTATGGTAATAAAGAGAGAATTATTGGCCCCTCCCTAGTCATTTATTTAATCACGCATTTATCTCATTGATCCTTGAAACGGTCCCAAAAGACTGCTCTGGACTGTTGCTCATTTAGAAATGGAAAGGCGAGGCTGAGAGACAGTCCTTTGCCCAAGTCCACATCCAACTCTGCACACACCAGATAACATTGTGTTGCCACGTCAACAGGAGAAACACATGTTTGGGTCTTCAACCAAGAGTCGTGGTGCGTCATGGAAAATGAAATCTCTTAATGAAAAGAATTAGTGATGAGATAGGAGCCAAAGTTAGAGTAGGAGGGTGAGCAACAGCAGTGGCCGGGGAGAGGAGGCAACAGCTTACCAGGAAGCAAAGTTGAAGCAGTGGGGATGTCAATATTGCACAGGTGCACCTGTAGAAACACGGGATTGCCTCTGTCTGTGTGCCAGCACAGCACTAACATCTCAGCCACATTGCCCTTTGCCCTCCTGGTAAGCTGTAGTGATGCTGCTGCTGCTGGAACATCAGGTCCAGGGTGGCTGGCTGCTATTTGTGAGCAAGGCTGACTAGCCTGGCTGTAGTACTGGAGTACTATACACAGGGCTAAAGCGTGGAGCCTCTCTTAAGGGTTCGGTTTACTGCTGTACCGAAAGTTTATACAGCACACACACACCTGCAACATTTTCAACCATTCCCCATCAATTAACGAGAAAAGAAATTGCATTCAAAAATTATCAAAGAGAGGACAAAATGTTGGTGAAATTTTGATGGGCATGATGCTGCATTCACCTTACATTTTTATTGTGTGAGTGGGTTTGTGAGTGTCTTTCAGTCTACAAATCATCTATGTTGTGATCTTCTCTCTACAGTCTTCTCCGGTGCTCTTGCTTCTGAAAACCACACAGCATTCTCAGCTGGACTTCCTTGCATGCATGGGAAGCTGAAGATGCTGTCTGCCATGCTCCTGACAGCCATTCATTAGGGGGGGGGTGACTTCTTTCTTTCTTTTACAGCAATCCTTAATCCTTAGGGGAATATTCTTTTTAAAGGTAACAGGAAGAATATTCCACCTTTGTCTGCCTTGCAATGATAATGCAAGTTTGACTCCTCATTTGCTGAAATTGTAAGAAAAATTCTAAAGTACACCACAAAGGCAGAAAATCTTTTGCCAAAAAATACTTTTCAGAAATTAGAGGACTGGTTTCAGCTCAGCTCTGGTTAGGTTGCATGAGCGGGAGAAGGGTTTGCCTAGAAATGTATCTACACAGTCGAGTTGAGGGCAATTGTTTGTGCAGTATAAAAGGAGTTCTGTGGAGGTTCCTAACTTCAACAGATAGTCATGAGTGTTAATGTGTTGGCCAAGTGCTTCAATTACGAAGAAACAAGCAGGGAGGCATCTGCTTATGCTAGAAAATCTCACACAGCAAGCAACAGTCACTCCCATTGTAAATGCTATGGGATGGTATTAGTCCCGGTTCTCTAAGCCACACTTTAGTTCATTTTCCAGACAGAAGGGAGATTTCTAGAATCATGGTGCTGGGATTCACAAAATAGCAGTGAGGCCAAGGTCTTGGGCAACAATCAGCGCCAGATATTGCAAATATGGAACTCACAGGAATATTGTCTAGCAACATTTTCTAACATCATATTCAGAATAATATGAAGTGTCACTGGACCTTGTTCTACTAGATCCTGAATGTGGCTCCTTTTCGTGCCATGACTTTCAGTCATGAGTCAAACCAACTGTGAAGGTTTACTGCCTAAAACATCAGCACTGGAACTTGTGCTGTTATCTTCCCTTCTATTTCAACCAATGGGATAGAAAATTTAAGAAAGAAGACCAAGTACAAAAAACTCCCCCTAAAGCCTCTGCTCTGACTGGCACAAGCCCAATGAAATTCTCATCCTGTAACTTCCAGCTAGTGCAAACTGTGCCTGTATTAAAATCTGAATTCTTACCACAGGTATTGTCCCTCTTTCTGATTTGTGCATAGCTTTCTGATAGCAGAACACTATTTCACTTACATGGGGAGTCAAGGTCCTAATATTAACGCATTTGAGAACTCATATCTATACCTTCAAATGCACACATTTATGCAAATACACACCTTGGCTTCCATGGAAATTCCCTCCTTTATTAGCTTAATCCAAATACTGACTTTGCATGCCCCCTATGAAAAATATTTGCGGTTATACAAATATTATTTTTATTAGCAGCTCCACAATTCTATGGTTCTATACTGATTTAATCATTGCCTGTTAAACCAGTCTCAAGGTGAAATACACATAAGTAAAACACAAAGACAAAGGCATATCAGGCCTGTGTGCTCATAGGTATACATAAAGCTTTATAAAACTGATTAGTATATTAATATCCCATTGCACTGTTAACCTTTTTAGGTGAGAAAGTGTCGAGTGTTTCCCCTGCAACCATGAGACCTCCCTTGCAAGCCTTTTCCTTATTAAGAGTGCAAAACATCCGAAAGGCTGAAAGCCAGTCGCTCCTCTGCTGGGGCTTTTACAGATTTCACTGCGCCGTGTCCAACCTTTGCTTTCCCAAAGCTGGGCCATTCTGATTAATGAGCTGTCGTCCCAGGTAAATGAGGTTCTCAGAGGTACCGGGGCTGTCCGAACTGCTGCTGCTTCTCATTGAGAATAGCTTCGGGTTGCTCTGCACCATTAAGCGCAAAACTCACAGGGGTCTTAATTTATCACGTGGGAGCCGGAGATAATTACTTTTCAGGCATCGATGAGGCTGATACACTCTGAGAGCGGATGTACAGGCTGAGGGGAAAGCAGAGCTCAGGTTGCATTTACGTCCCGTTGAAAACCGGGGCATAAAGCTACGTTCAGGAGAAGCAAAGGAGAGTCAAGTAGGGGACTGGGAGTGCCCACTGCAGGGTGACTGACATCTTAATCTCATAGTCCAGACTCTGCTCTCCCCAGGTGGGTGACCCAACAGCTGAATCTATTGAGCTTGCTGTCAGTAAAGTCAGCAGTGGTTTTAAGGAATAGAGTTGCTCTGGGTAGCATGAGCTGTTTCACCTTGCAGCAAAACATATGGCTCAAGTATCACTGACTGTAGAGAGATTTGCTCAAGGAGAGATCACTCTCCTTTCTGTGGTCTGAGTAGGCTGAAATTTGTGCAATACACACACACACACACACACACACACGCATCCACACATGTGAGAGTGAGATATTTTCAAGGGCTGAAGTGAAGTTCACAACCAAACATTTTCATTTTAAAGAGGGGAATCAAGGAGGGCTGAAATGCTCTCCTAAAGTCTCCCCAATACCTACTTACCTTGCTCTGGGTCAGAGCATCTTTGTATCACTTACTGCTGTAAAACTCTCTTCCCCCCCCCCACCCAACGAGCAAATGAACTGTCACATAAGGCAATCAGGTTTCACTATGCAGCAGTGTTACTGGTGGGAAAGAAAGCTAATTCGAGTTAAGCTCTTGCTACAAATTCACCTCATTTGCTTTCAGTGAGGACATCACCCGGCCAAGAAAGAGGGTGCTGCAGCACCCAGTCAAGGCTGGGGACATGCTCAGTATGGAATACTTTCCCCACTGTTCCACATCGACTCCCAAGTGCCAGACACTGGGCAGTGAAGCCTGTTGTGCCGAGCAGCGTGTTTGCAATGCAGTACAGCCATAATTAGGACCAGGTGGCACTGTGGGTTAAACCACAGAGCCTAGGGCTTGCTGATCAGAAGGTTGGCGGTTCGAATCCCTGCGACGGGGTGAGCTCCCGTTGCTCGGTCCCTGCTCCTGCCAACGTAGCAGTTCAAAAGCACGTCAAAGTGCAAGTAGATAAATAGGTACCGCTCCGGCAGGAAGGTAACCGACGTTTCCGTGTGCTGCTCTGGTTCGCCAGAAGTGACTTAGTCATGCTGGTCACATGACCTGGAAGCTGTATGCCGGCTCCCTCGGCCACTAAAGCAAGATGAGCACCGCAACCCCAGAGTCGGACACGGCTAGACCTAATGGTCAGGGGTCCCTTTACCTTTACCTTTACAGCCATAATTGCATTGCCTCTTTCTGAGCACACACACACACACACACCGTAACAGTAGGGAGGTGCTTCTGCAGGTCACAAAGAAAGCTGAGAAGTTGGGGTCATTTGGGGGTCAATGCTAGTTTTTCCAGGTCAGTATATATAGTTGTTTTTGTAATCAACAGCTATTCTCCATTGCCAGTACATGGAACATCAATGCAGGGCAAACATGAATATTAGAGACAAAGAACCAGTAAATTCTGGATGGTAATGAAGTCACTCACATCTGGCTTATGGGGACTTAAAATGCTCAGCTCAAATGCTAGGAAAGCATTATGACCCCTGAATTCTTCTCTAGCTCAGATTTTAATTGGAGTCAGAGGGGAACTCAACTCCTTGGTGTTCCTTACTACTCTATAGAGTTGTATGAGTGAATCACACTGAATTTCATAGGAACAGGGTGGGCGGGTGGGTGGCAGCTCTTTAAGCACAAGCAGCACCATGCACAAAATGTTGCTTTCTGTCCGTTGCTGCTTCGCCATCTCTCCCCACTCCTTTGAAATCCCTCCAAGTTTGAAAAGCAACTTGGGGCTTGGCCAGGGACACCTTTGAAGGAAGAAAAGGGCTGGAAAGACTAAGGCGTGTGTTTGAAACTGATGTGTGTGCACCATACATCCCAGTCCAGGTTACATTTGCCCAACAACGCTGGTGAAAATAAGCAAGAGAAGGAGTGGTTTGGCAGTCCATTCTGCTCCACAAACAGTGGAGACACTTGAGGCTTCAATTCTTCCTGTTGTGATATCAGCTGCCCCCAGCAACCAGCTTTCCAGAAAACAGAAAATACACAATACACCCTTTGTATAAATAATGTGCTCTGACATAAATGGGGAGCTTGGCCGAAATATGTTCCAACTTAGCCATGGGAGAAAATCCCAAGAACACCCTAACAACATTGGTCAATATTTCATTGGCAAAGCATTTAAAAAGGCTTCCTTTTTTCCATGTTACAGGTTGACAAATCTGTTCCTCATAAATGGTTTAATTCTGGAGGAAACAGATTGCATTTTTATGGGATTGAAGCAAATTTCTTTCTAACAATATCCTATATAATAATTCCCTAATGTCCCCACGTCCGTGGTGTGTGTCAGTGGAACTGCACTACTGAGCATGTGCCCCACGGACACAGGGATTGGAGCGCAGAGACTCTATGCAGATGAGACAGTCGGAGGCTGCCAATCGGAAGTGCGGGAGGGGAGGGGCTGCCTCGCCCTGCACTCAAAGAAAGTTGCTGGCGGCCATTTTGTGTGTGTGAGTGATGGGAGTTACACAAGGATTCCTCTCACACACCCGCCCTAGGCCGACGGCCCTGCCCGGGAGGTGGCCTCCCTCCCTCAGGGGCTCAAAGCAGCCCCCGTCCCGTCCTCGCCATGTCCCTGTACAGGAACTCGGTGTGGTTCGTGAAGGGGCTGGGAGCCAAAAGGGCAAAGGGAGGCGGGGGCTGCCATGGCCGTTTCCACACGGAGTTTGCTTACGGAGGGAAACCGGACCCCCCCCCTCCCCAGTACGTGGGATTTGAGCCCATTCCCCCTCCTCCGCCGCACGCTTTAGGGACTTTTATGTAACGGGAGGGGCCAGTTTCCCTCACAGCTTCTCTTGGACGCGCCGCAGGATGAGGCCCGGCTGCCTTACCTGAAGGCTGCTGTCCTAATCCCACTTGCCTGAGGGAAATAAGTCCTGTTTTTAAAAATGTTTCACCACATATGTTCTAGCGCCCGTTAATTTAACGGGCTGAACGTCCACTAGTTTAATACATAATACTTCAAAGAAAAACTGGGGGTTAAATATCAGAGTGACTGCAACCACATTCTGAGGTATAAAGTTGGAGCAAGGCAATATATAAATGGAGCAAGTCTGTGCATTACTTGCCATGCATTCTATTCACATAATCCAAAGTGGGCTGAAATTCTAAAGCCTGGGAGTTTCATATTAAAACTGTAGTGTTTATTCATGCCCCATCATTCCCACAAAGATCCTCAACTGGCAGATATTCTTTGACAATCCCCATTGCAGGTACCAGTCAGGGCAGATCTACTTATTTTTTGGAGATTAAGTTATAAGAGATACCTTTAGGCTATTCCATAGCCTTTGCACATTGCTAGATTTAAGCCTGCTGTCATACCCCCTGCAGTGTATTCTTTGAGCAAACGGGGACATTAGTAAGAATTCTGTCTGCAATTAATAAAACAAGAGAAAGTCAGCAGATTGATCAATGAAATTCTTTTTGCTGCCAAGGAAATATAGCCTTGCTTAGTGCTTTTGCTCTCCTCAGCTGAAATTGATTTATTTTGTTTTGTTGTTTTTTTAATAGGAAGAGATTGCCCAAAAAGAGATTGCACAGGATGAAAGCAAGAAAATATCAAAAGATGAAAAATATAAAGCAGGCAAATTTATTTTGGAAAATAGTCATAGAGAAGGAATTGACTTCAAAAGCTATCTATTCCAACCCCTGCCAATACAGGAACCCTGCCACCACTGACAGGTAGTTATCAAGAACGTGCTTCAAAACCTATAATGGAGAACCCATCACTTTCTGAGACAGTCTTTCCCATTGTTGAACTCCTCATACCATCTTTCCCCTTTTTTAAGACACCGTCTTATAAAATTTTTTCCTCAAAAAAACACAGGGTGGCTTATTTTCGGGGGGATGTCTTATTTTTATTATGTCAGTATGGTACAGTACAGCCTCCCCCTGTGGCGGCACCACGGCTTACTTTTGGGGTACGTCTTACTTCTCACAAAGGTTAAAAAACCCTGCCATGGCTTACTTTATGACTACGTATTAAAAAAGGGGAAACAGGGTACTATCAGGAAATGTATAATCTAAATCTGTTTTCTTGTCCTTGGAGTCCATTGGTTCATTAAGCACTCTCTGGAGCAACAGAAAATAAAGGTGCTCCATAATCAATATGACAGGCCTTTGACTATTTAAAGATGGCTTCTTCTTCTTCTTCTTCTTCTTCTTCTTCTTCTTCTTCTTCTTCTTCTTCTTCTTCTTCTTCTTCCCCCTCCTCCTCTTCCTCTTCTTCTTCTTCTTCTTCTTCCCCCTCCTCCTCCTCCTCTTCCTCTTCCTCTTCTTCTTCTGCTTCAGCTCACCCAACTCTTTTTGCCTTTCATCCTCGGGCTTGGTCTCCAGGCCTTTCTCTATCTTGGTCACCATCCACCAGATATATTTCAATTTGTCTACATCTTTCTTGAAATCGAGGTAGTATTCTAGGTGAGGTCTAAATAGGGGGGGGGGAGTGATGCCATTTACACCAGGAGTGAAGTTCTATCTAGTCCAGCATCTTCCTGTTTATAGCAGTGGCCAATCAGAGGCCTTGGGGAGCTGACAAGCAGGTCATGAAGTTGTTTGTCCCCAGTACCTGGTGTGCTGTCTCTAGATGGATAGGTGAATATGGCTAACAGACATCTTCAACACCCTATCTCTTTCACAAAATCATTAGAGCTAATGGCCACCATGACAAGTTGAGCTTTGAGGCTCTCTCATTTAAGAAAAAGTGTGAACTTATCCCAAAGGTACACAGTAGGTCTCATGCTAAAGCTAAAATACCCCCTTATAACAGAAAGCAGTAGTGTGGTTTTGTTTTGTTTTTGTTTTTGTTTTATTGTGTATTTTATGTTTTCATTTTGTAGTTTTAAGTTGTGAACCACAGTGATCTTCGAATGAAGGGTGATATATAAATTTCATGCATTCACTCATTCATTAAGTATTAATAATACTAGTATTTTGAAAAACATCAATTGGAAATCAACTGCAGAGCACATACAGACCACACATACACATGCACACATGATACATTATTGTTTTTTATTTTTATTTTTATTACTAACTTTATAGGTCAAAACCAGCAATTTGAATTTGGGTTGGAAACTAATTGGCAGTCAATGCAGTCAAGACAGGATTGGTGTTATATGCTCAAACAGTCTTGCCCCGGAGAGCGGCTTGGTCACTGAATTCTGCACTGGCTGAAGTCTCTGGGATCCCTAACACTAAAAGCTAAGGAAAAGAATATCTGCTTCTGAAAGACACAAAGGTTTGGATTTGGGTGGATGGCCATCCGTGGGAGAAAATTCCAACTAGAGAATAATCACCAAATATGCTACTGTGGCTTCTTATGGCGTGGTCTTTTTGCAAAGATGTTTTAAGCAGAATGGAGTTGCTCTCCATAGAAATCAGAACTTGTGACAAAGCAAAGTGGAGGTGGGAATCTTTTCGTTTTGCATCTCACAGAAGATGCCTAAAGAGATCCAGGACCATGTTTAAATCTTTGTTATCCTTGACAAGGCTTATAATTGGGCGCCTTAATTGGGTTAGACTTGCATGGAACAGAAGAAATCACAATGCAGAAAACCCTGGCTGCTCTTGAGAACTGGAAATAATTTTAAAGCAGTTTTAAACAGGAAAGCAGGAGTGCGATGCAAGTGAGACCATATTTGCTGTGTTAGGCAAGCCACTGAATTCTAGCTCAGGATGCAACACGTTTAGCCCCTGCTTTCATTTTGCTGAATCAAGAAATAATAGAACCTCACATTCCTCGGCAACAAGTAATGGCAGAGACAACAACTGACAACAGATCTGCAAGTGATATAGTGAGATTATGAAGCCTTCAAGTCCATTAGGGGCAACCTTAAGAGAGGGAGCAAAGCACGAAGGACAGGAAAAATAGAGCCTGTGGAGAAAGCAACAACACAACGGCCCAATGGTTTAAAAACCCAGCTCAAACATTACTACAAGCACTACTCACTAGTCTCAGTTACTGGCCCTCAGCCGTCAAAGCTCAGGTTTACCACCTGATGTGATGTGTGGTCGGCTGCTGGCTCCCTTTCCGGCTCTGCCCCCTTGCCCAGGCCTCCATTGTTGAATGTTCTGCAGACAGAGGCTGTTTGTTTCCCCAGAGACATGTGACTGGCTGATTAGATGATCTATCTGGAAACTGTCGAAATGGCTCCCTTTCCTTTCCTAAAGAAGCTGCAGAACTGTGAGTTGAACCCCATCAAACAGGATTTTTTTCCCTTTTCAAAGTAAGCTCAACAACTTTGAGCTGATCCTCAAAAAATGGGGCTTTTCTCCATTGCAAAAGAAACTGCACAACTTTGAGCTGATCCTTAAAAAAATGGACTTTCCCCCTTTCCTCCTCTAAAAACTAGGTGCGTCTTATGATCAGGTGCGCCTTATAGAGCGAAAAATACGGTATATGTTCCCACTTCTTTCTTACATAAAACTCAGGCCCAATGCCAGCAGCTAACATGGAGGGATATGTGCTGGAATCCACCAGAGCCCACTGGTACTTGAAGCCACTGCTGCAGATGAAGCAGCTTGGTTTAATGGTGGCTACAGCAAGAGGAGTTGCAGGCCTGCTCTAAGCATGGGTGCAGTGGTAGTTCTGCCTTATTGATGGTGTCAACACACACACACACACACACACACACACACACACACAAATGTATGAACATCAGGGCAAGCTGGAGTCAGTGCAGTCATGGCTGGGTCACCCTTCCAGTGCCCACTAGGCAGCAGTTACTGGGTGCAGACTGCAGTACTGAGCAGAACTCCTGGCTGAATCAAATTGTGGCCAACATTCCATTGGCCACATTTAACAGGTGGGTTCGACTTTCACCCCTGTCACTCAATGAATCACATGCCTTCAGGTGAATCCTAACCCAGCCAAAGCAGCATAGCTTGAATCCTGTGCCAAATTTTAACAGTGCTGAATGCCAAGCCATGCTTGCAAAGACTCAGGAGCCTTGGAGTGCCCCAGTTGTTCCTTTACCAATTTGACTTGCATTCAGTGCAGTTTGAATTAGGTGCCAAATGTGAGCTGTGCTGCTTTCAGCAACCATCCAATTCACTCTGGAGCTCTGATCAGGATGTCCTATGAGGATCCAACCCTGTCAGCATCACTTGTGTTTGTTTGTTTGTTTGTTTGGTTGGTTGGTTGGTTGGTTGGTTGGTTGTTTCTTTGCAAACACAGCTTTACCTATCCTTGCATCTGACATCATACAACATCAGGTGAGTGAAAGATGGACATGGCTTGGACAAATGGCATGGTGGGCCAGGAAGCTTTATTCAGCCCTCAGGCCAGAGGTTCCCCACCAAAGGTGAAGTCAAGATGGTCTGATGCAGTTTAAGACAAATATTCCTATACTCCTAGCCAAAATGTGGCATGTTTGATATTACAAAACAACTTTCATTAAGTGAAAAAAAGTGTTCTATTCCCCACACTCCAAATAGAAGATGTTTTTAAATCATCCCCACATACATTGTATCTGACCTTCTAAAGTAAAACAATAATAAAATCCCCTAGTTTCATTTTGACATCTGTGCAAGTGAAACCTATTTTGTTCCTGGCTATGTTGATGGGAGAGCTCCAACATTGATATCCAAACACATGTTCCTTGGGCTGCAGCTTCAAATAGAGTTTTTCTCTGGCAGTTGAAAGACAGCCCTTTCCTGACGAGGAGTATTCTGGGCCACCTATGTAACTTTTATTCTTAAGCAGTCAGCATTTTTAATCTGATCTGCTCATCACAGCATTTCATCTGTTACAGATTGTAGTTGATTTGGACTAGTGGAGACCACTTTTCTGTGGCCTTTAAAGAGGTGACTTTGAACTCAGCTCTGCTTCTGCTGGAACCCATAAAATATGAAGCAGGATTGCAGCTATGCCCACCAATTTTGGGCATTCAGCCCCATTCACAGTCGGAAACAGTCTTTTGCAAGTGAACCCAACAGAGATTTGAACCCAGAACCTTCTGGGAAATCATCAAGTGTCCTAACAAGGGAAAGGCAAATCTGTCCATTTCAGTTTCTCAATCTTAAGGTCAATTATTCACATTTCCACATCAGTTTGTCATTTTTTTAAAAAATACTCATGAAATTTCACCTGCATTTTAGTACAAATTTCTCCTAACATACAGATTATAAGCAATTTTGCCCATTATAAACATTTCTGCAAAGCACACCCCCCCGCAAAAAATGGTATGTTCATAATGTAATGCATTTTATATACTATTTTAACCAATATATACCTTTTCATGGACACCTTATCTAAGTGTGTGCATTTTTGTACACAGGAGAAGTGGACTGCAAAATTTGCAGATGTGCCAGTTCCAAAGGATGGCTGTGTTTCAGTTCATGTATTGCTTTGGAAACTGCAAATTAGTTAGATTCACCTTTAAATGTGAACTTAATTGAATTTCCCCACCCCACCCCACCCCTAGTCCTAACCAGCTGGCAGCCACCCCTCCCAACTGGTCTTGTTGCCAAGACCAGACTGTATTGCAAGTTTCATCGCTTGCTGCCTGTCCTTCAACTGCTGCATAAAAGTTATAGCTGGAAAGCCTGTGCCTCTGGTAAGGGAGGGAAGAGAATTATTGTTTTCAAAAGGGTTTCAACGTGTTCCCCCTTTCTTTTTAATCCTTGCCATATGAATGGCAATCAGGCAGAAACGGGCCTATTCCAGCAGAAAGGTGAGTGAACAGCATTGCGGGTGTGTCCCAATTAGTCCCACAGCCTGTGACTAAACAGGCCCACAGGCTATGTTTATGTCTTCTTGCCTGCTTTTTGTATCTTGATTCTCTACCTCCTCCCCCCCCCAAAACCATTCAGCCCTGACATCTCACTCTCCCAAAGAGTATGTGATTCCCTCCTTCATCACAAAGCTGGCCATCCCATCATCCCATAATCAAAGCTGACAGCAAGTAGACTTTTTCTTTCTCCGTCTCCTCTCCTCTTCCTTACTCCCTCCCCCTCTCTCTTCCCTTTCTCTGCAGATTACACCACACACCCAAACACACACACACACACACACCACATTGAATCCTGCATGCTTCTTGCCGGTGGCCATAATCAACTGTTGATTGACATTCATCCACAGCATTAACATATATTGTATTTCCAGGCTGTGAGGTTGGTAGCTAAAGGAGATAAATCAAAACGGAGTACGGTAATACTCTTCCAAGAACCACAAAGTTTAAGATGAGCTGTACATTTTGGGAGTAATACATAGGTGTATGCTTTGCTTTTCTATATGGATATTGTCCATGGAGCATCCTTTGTGGGCAGGCAGCATTCAAGCACCGTGAATGGCTACCCCAAGGCCTATTTTTCTCTTTTCAGACACCACTGGAATCTAGAAAAATTAGGGTGTCAGTAGTGGATTCTTGAGTCATTTCCTCCACAGGTTTTTCTTTAGACCCTGGAAAAAGTCTGGAAAGTCCTGGAAAGTCCCCTCCCAGAATGTCATTAGCCTTGATGGGGAAACTGAGGAAATGGCAGGAGCTGACAGGTTTGTATGATGTTGCAGTCTGTGCCATTGGCATGGACACCCAGAAGGTGACACCAGGAAAGCCTTACTCAAAGGTGACAGGAGTGCCTGCCAGGTTGCTTTCCCAAGAAGCAATGGCTTGGCTACTCTCAGGGAAATAAGAGGCAATAGGTGTCTCTTCCCTAGCAAGGAAATGATGTTGGGATGGCTTCTCATAAGGAAGGAAACAGGAAGTGGGTGTGGCTTGGGAGCTGCTGAAAAAAGGCAGCGCAATGGAGAGTTGGGGTGGGAAACATCCTGTCTGTAAGTCAACGCTGGCCTACCACTGGTGACATCAGAAGCTGAGCAAGAGGATGATGTTCAGTTCTGCCTTGGCTGACCAAACAGGCAGGATCAGGATCAGGGGCACGGCAGAATGGGATGTTTCAATTGCACACAATTTCATGCAAGCATGCAATGACCTGGAATGCAACCATATGCAAATCAGAGGTTGCCCAGAACCATTTTTTAAATTCTAACTGTTTTACTGATTTGTTAATGATTCTATATGATTTATGATGTATTTGTGATGTTCTATTATGGTGGTGCTGTGATGTAAACCACTGAGCCTAGGGCTTGCCGATCAGAAGGTCGGTGGTTCGAATCCCCGCAATGGGGTGAGCTCTCATTGCTTGGTCCCAGCTCCTGCCAACCTAGCAGTTCGAAAGCATGCCAAAAGTGCAAGTAGATAAATAGGTACTGCTCCGGTGGGAAGGTAAATGGTGTTTCCATGCGCTGCTCTGGTTTCGACAGAAGCAGCTTAGTCATGCTGGCCACATGACCCGGAAGCTGTACGCCGGCTCCCTCAGCCAATAAAGCGAGATGAGCGCCACAACCCCAGAGTCGTTCGCGACTGGACTTAACTGTCAGGGGTCCTTTACCTTTTTATTATGTTCTATTACGTTATTGTAATTTATTGCTTGTAAGTCGCTCTGTGATTCATTTCAATGAAAAGCAGCATAGAAATATAATCAATGAAAAATCAAAACAAACTGGACTTTTAGTGTGATAGCATATTCCCTTTGGAATTTGCTTCCAATGACTGCGCAGGCATCTACAGTATTCAATTTAGGCACTTCCTTTAAAACTCACCTTTTAAGCTAGGGTTTCCCTAGTCTAACAATATCTGGAAGGCCACAAGTTCACCATCCTTGAATTTAAAAAATAACAAATAATTTGACCAGCCAGCCTGCCCTGTATTATCTGTTCTGACTGACAGCAGCTTTCCAGGTTTTAGAGAGGGGTGTTTCATGTCACCTGTTACCAAACACCACCAGAGATTGAACATGGGACTTTCTGCATGTAAAATGCTTGCCCTATCTGAGCTATGATGCTTCTAGCACATAGATTTGATATGTTGAGAAGGCTATAGGGAAAGCTACTGAGACACAGAAGTTTATCTGAGTTCCATGTAAATGACAATACTTAATTGACCAGCCAAGGTCATATTCTTAGCAAAAAATACCTAGTCTGACTGGTTCAGTGGTTTTTTCTCCCATAGATTCTAACCCTTACATACACAGGATCACAGGTTTGGAAAAGATCCCCAAACCTAGCTAAAGACTAATTGTATTTAATAGACTGTACAAAGATGTCATAATAATAGTATACAAAATAGCATACAAAAATACAATCTAAACAAAAAATAAATAAATAAAAATCCTTCCAGTGGCACCTTAGAGACCAACTAAGTTTGTTCTTGGTATGAGCTTTTGTGTGCATGCACACTTCTTCAGAAAGCACATACCAAGAACAAACTTAGTTGGTCTCTAAGGTGCTACTGGAAGGATTTTTTTTATTTTATATTTTATTTTGACTATGGCAGACCAACACGGCTACCTACCTGTAAAAATACAATCTATTAGCCTTAGATTGTATTTTTGTATGCTATGTTGTATTCTATTATTATGACATCTTTGTACAGTCTATTAAATACAAACATTAACACATGTTCTGTATAATATTGAAGAATGAAGTAATTTACAAAAGAAAGAAAGAAAGAAAGAAAGAGGAAGAGAGATGAGAACCTGCTGCATTGCATTCTTCATACTGTTCCAAATATCTGCCAGGCTAATGTATATGTGTCTTATAAACCTATAGGCTTGTTGCTGTCCTGCCATCTTTGCCACTGTCCTGCTACTACTGTCCTTCCTCAGCTGTTATTAGGTGGATCTGGAAATGGAAAGAGGGCTGCTTGGCAAATCTGTGACCAATACAAAACAGTACCCAGCTCAGTTTGGATGAACCAATGAAGGACAGCAAAGGAAGAGGCAGTATGTGGTGAAGAAAACCAGTTCCTAAACATCCAAGTGAACATGGCCAGTAGTTTACATGTACATTGTGTACTCTTCCCATGTGTTTCATTGTGCATTACGTACACACTCCATTTTTTCTCCCTTACAGCCCCCATGCCTTCCAGCAAGCTGAGTAATCTATATTTCTGATAAGCAGAGTGTGTGATTTTTATCTTGATAGTCTTCTCTTTGAAATAAGAAATCCTGTGCAACCCTTAAGGTTTTCATGTTTCATTTGATCTTCTCAAATCTAAGAAACCTTTTCTTTTTCTACAATGTGAAAAAAGCACCCGCAAAATGTGTACTACAGATAAAATCCTCCCTTCAGGACTGAGCAATTTAAGAAGAGCAATTGCATCACTGCTGTAATTTTAAAAATCTGATTTTCCTCTGGAGTTTGAAACAAAAGTTCTAAGTAAAGTTTGAATGAGGTGTGTCTGCGGTCTTGGAAATCAGAGACAATTTGTTTTTTCAGATGTAAAGTAAAAGGGGTGTACACACACACACACACACACACACACACACACAATGGTAACTGCTTCAGAATGTGACCAGTTATTGTTTATTCTCCAGTTTTGTTGTAAATTTGATAACTACACTAAAACTGCAATTCTAACCCCACTTACTTGGCAGTAAGCCCACTGAATTCAATAGGGCTTGCTTCTGAGTAGGCATGGTTAGGCTTGCACTACAATACATTAACTGGTCATAAATATTTGGAAGATATTTAAAGTAATATGTTCTTGTAAGTCCAAGTAGTAAATACCTAAGGTATCTAAGCGTATACACATTTACCTCAGAATAAGTCCCATTCAACTCAATCAGGTTTACTGCAGAGTAGATTTCCCTGGATTTGCATCAGATTTCCCTGCAAATTTGCATCAGATTTCCTTGTTATGCTACTAGTACTACAACTACTCTAATTGCTAATTTACATTTTAAATTGTTGTTCATTCATCATAAATTGGCAATTGATCAGCAGGATATCAAGGGAAGAATATGAGCCTAAATGTTTGTAGCATGTATGCCAAAGATGCCACTATAAAGTAAAATATGCAGCCCAAGCCTGTGCATATTTCCATTCAGAAGTAAGCCATGAGGCTTATATTGCACAGGATTGCAGCCTTAGTGGCATTGCCTTATATTTATATGCTAGTATAAGAAGTTCAGAATCACGTGGTAAATTGCTGGAGACCTTTTTCTTCTGCCAGGCCTGTAGGTAATAAGCTATTTGAACAATGCACTACCATGGAGTTGTTTTGATGAGAGTATTTACACTGATAGATATATTGTGATGTATGGTTTGATTTCAAACCTTATTCACCCTGAGATCTTTTGAAAGCAGGCTAAATATAAATTGCTTAGAGCAGTATACGTCTCAGCCTTGGATTCCCAGGTGTTATTGGACTACAACTCCCAACATAACTGACCAAGGATTTCCTATTTAGTTTTTCATCAGTTTTAGGCCATGAGTGGCTATCCTGTAGCATGAGTGCTATATACAAGTGGCACAGAGCAAGGATATATTTGGGGGGGGGGGACACATAACTTCAGATTTCAGTGCTCTATTCCAGCCTAATAAATTGGAGCAAGGGTTCGTCTTCTGTTGTCCCTTTAAAAACTGAAAACTCATTGATCAGCTGCTTGGCAGGAAAGGGGAAGTGTTGGGGGAGATTAATGGAAACTCCCCCCTCTCCTCCTGAACAGCTGATCATCAAAATTTCAGGTTTGAAAGACAAGTTAATCCATACACACAGCTATTGTAGAAGGGGAGAGAGAGGGAAGATTGGGGGCAGTTGGTTTGGATGATATATTTGAGACCCCTCCAAGCCTGTGGTTCCATAGCTGTAAGATGAGAGAATGTAGTAGAAGAAACTGCTGAAATGGTCAAACCAGTCTTTAAGTTAATGACCCTAGCCAAGACTGGTAAGCATCCTTTTTACATGTTTAAAGAGTTGGTACAGATGTGTTGCCATAACAACTAGCTAGTGGTGCTTCCCAAAGAAGAGAGCAGGCCTGCTTCCTGATACCACCTGGCATCCTAGAAGAACAAAGGCCAGTGGCTAGGCTAGGCTAAGCTCATCTGAAGCTGGGACTTTCTCCCTCTGCTGAAACCAAAGCCATGGCTTTGAGGACCTCCCTCAAAACCTAATGGGGAAGCAAGATCTGTTGGGATGTTAATGCTGTGAGCCCTTCCATCTTATGCAAACTTTATCAAAAAGACACCGCTGTCTCTAGCAGCCTTCATGCCAAGGAAACTGAAACTGATGCAAACTGTAGCAACCTGAAGTCTCGCATCACCCAGAGATTTGGGGGTGAGTAACAATATATGTTACCCAGCTGCTCAAGACACACTTTTTTATAACAGCAAACACTAAGCTGTGCTAGGGCAGCTGCATAAGGTATGAAGTGGCTCTGCATTCAGGTTTCTTGAGGCTTTTTACAGCTGTTTTAGCATCTCTAAACAATTTCATTTTAGTGTATCATCAAGTTTGTTTCTCCTCATCTGAAATTTGTATAGTAAAAATCCATCTATTTTGGCAATACTTGGGATTACTTGTCATTGGTTTTGTTGTTGTTGTTGTTGCAGTTCCCAAATCAAATTACTTTATTTCTAAATGCAGCTTGTTGACTCTTTCAAGCGTTGGAACTGGTTCACACATTTTTCACATCAGAATCTAATTTGGCAGTTATTTTGGAAGCCTATATCTAACTGTACCAACCACATTAATTAATATGTTTCAAATGTTAATATTGAAATGCGCTGGCACTCTCAAATATGAAGCACACAAACGTATAGCATTCCAAATTTAATTTTTGCTCCATTTTTCTTTTGGATCAGGCTTCCTCAACCTCGGCCCTCCAGATGTTTTTGGCCTACAACTCCCATGATCCCTAGCTAGCAGGACCAGTGGTCAGGGATGATGGGCATTGTAGTCTCATAACATCTGGAGGGCCCAGGTTGAGGAAGCCTGTTTTGGATCCATTTGTTTCTAGGGAGATTACAAATTAAATAGTAAAAACTAGTATTATAATAAATAATAATAATAATTAAATGTACAAGACTCCAGCATCCATTCCTTGCAGATCAACAGATAGATGCACAGCTCCTGTTGGTTGTCATCTTTAGCATCACATTTGCAGGTTTTTCTCGCCTCTCCCTGTGGAGGAAAATCATGAGAGCAGGGATAGGGAATCTATGGCCTTTCTGATGTTGTTGGACTCCAACTCCCATCAGCCCCAACCTGCATAGCCAATGGTCAGGAGTTCTGGGAGCTCGAGTCCAACAACAACTGGAGGACCATAGGATTCCTATCCCTGGCCTAGTGGAACCTGGGCAGCTTCACCACCTGCCAGAGGGCAGACCCTGCATCCCAACATAACTCTAAATTTTGTATTCTTTGGTGGATTTTTATTGTAAGCTGGAGGATAATCATAGCTGAAAACTGGGATATAAATATAAGAAATACATAAACCGGAATGTCTCATCGGAGAAGTGCCATTTGATCAATTTACACAGCACGCAGCCGATGTGTTTGCCCAATGTTTGCACGGTGAACACCGTAGCTTCTGAAAGGAAGGCATGTATCAGTGGACATTTCATGAATATCTGCAAAATATCCCCATGTGGCTGCAGGCAAACAACTTCTCTTCACATTTTGCGGACTTTGCCAGGTGACACAAAGTGGACACATAGTACAATATTGCATGAAGTGTAAAGGAGGAAGGCACAGAGCTCAGAGGTAATGTTCCCAGATCCTTCTCTTAAAGGACTTCAAGGCACCAGACTGAAGCCTGAGACTCTGGTGAAATTCTGTCAGTTTAGACAGAACTGGACAAGATCAACTAATAATGAGACTCTGAGAAAGGAATCAGCACACATCCATCAGAGTCAGATTTTCAGCTCTTGAGAGAAATATGTTTGCTTCCTTTTATTTTTAAGCATTCCGGGGGAAGTTTCTTGTTCTTATTCAAAGCATTTGCAAAGCAGGATGACAGAAAATGAAACAGGTAAGCCAGAGTGACCTCCTTCTTCTCTTTTCTGTGGAGCAACAGCATCCTCTGGAGGTTCCTCTTGAAAGTTCAAGGTATTTGTTATACATCCTCAGTCTCTCAAAATTTTCTTCCCCATTGGTGAGATTATTTTATTTCAATTTAAATGGTAGTCATTCTTTCTAAACTTCATGCAGATCTCTGTCTTCTTTTGTTCTTTTTGGGTGGCACGTAATTGAGCAGGTGACAGTGTCCAGGAAGGGAGGACAGGGCAGCCATTGCTTTCTACACTGAGTTTAACGTAGTGCAAATTCATGCAGTAGGCTTTTATGGCAGAAGTGCCATGGGCTGTATTTTGCTATTCTCTCAATTTCTAATGTTGTCTTTACATGCAATCTACTGTATTTTTCCATGTATAAGACGCACCCATGTATAAAACGACCCCTAATTTTTGGGACTCAAAATTAAGAAAATGCACTATGCACTATCCGTGTATAAGACGACCCCTTATTTTAAACTTCAAAAATTTAGAAAAAAATATAGTCTTATACACAGAAAAATACGGTATTCTTCTGTGATCCAGTCTGTCTGTCTATCCATCTGTCTATCATCTTTTCTTCCTTTTCCGCAACAATGTCCCCCCTACCCCAGAGACAGGACCTTCCACATGACAGGAACAGTGACGATGTGTTAATTCGGAACATGTTTGCTGCCCTTCCAGAAATGCTCCCTGTCGCCTTCCTTCTGATGTTCCCAAGCTAGAACTTCCTGTGGTCTCCTTGTCGGATTGCGTCAATAGCACTGCATCACATTAGCCACATGGCTGACAAATGCGGCAAGCATCGCATGACCGCAGGACTGCAGGCATCTGAGCAGAAGACAATGTGCTCTGTGAAAATCTTGCTGAACTTGGGGGAACCATTCGATCCAGTAATAAAGATGCTATAAAATTCCAGATGGTAGACCTTAGTTCCTTGTGGTATCAAACCATTGCAATGAAATGGCACTCCTATGCAACTGTGCAGGACAAGCCCAGTGCACGTATTATTGCTTGGTCTTATGTTCCGCTCCATCAACGATTGTAGCACGCCATTCATTGATCCTTTTTTCAATTGCAATTCCAAGAAAAACCAGCCATTTAAAAACGCATGTGCAATGCTCCATCCCAGGCTTCCTCAAACTCGGCCCTCCAGATGTTTTGAGACTACAATTCCCATCATCTCTGACCACTGGTCCTGCTAGCTAGAGGTCATGGGAGCTGTAGGCCAAAAATATCTGGAGGGCCAAGTTTCAGGCATTTCATGGCTCTAGCATGGTGCAACCATCCTGACCAGAAGTAAACATGCCAGGAGTTAGAAGTGGAGCAGAGAGAGGAATGTGGACTTTAGCAGATGTCTGTATCCGCATACCATCCAATGGACAGGAAGACCATGGAAGACTGAACCAGTAGGATGAACACACAGGGTGGTGGCCATGGGAGCGATTGCAAAAGGCACCCAAGGCTCTGAGTGCATCCAAGGCAACCAACCATACTATATCATGTTGATGGGAATATACCATTGTGAGATGAGCCCACATTACACCTGCACTGAGGGATCTTCACTGGCTGCCAGTATGCTACCAGGCCAGGCTTAAAGTTTAACAACTTGGGACCCAGGTACCTGAGAGATCACTTTCCCTCTAGGTACCAGCGCCATCACTCCAGCTGTCAGCTTCTTGTGGTGCCGCATGCTCCTAAGGTCTCTGCTGTGGTGACACGGAGCAGAGCTTTGAGTGCACCATCGCTAGTATTGTGGAACTTCCTTTGGTGGCTATCAGACAAGACTGACCTTCTGGGAATTTTGCCACCTATTGAAGAACATTTTTATTCCATCAAATCTCCCCAGAAAGATCATTCTGGCCGGGTTACACTTTGGAACAGTGTGAGGTAATTTTGATAGGTTCCCCCCTTTGGTTATTAATATATTATATTGTGTTGATATATTATATTGTGATGACTTTGAGGCTCTCTTTGCATATATAGTTATTAATTAATTCTAAATAAATAATAGTTCCAGGTATCTGGTATGCCAAGGCCACAGCTGTATCGAAAGAAAGCACTTCACACAGCACATAAACTATGGAATTCATTCCCACAAGAAACAGTGATGGCCATCAACCTCCACAGTTAGAGACAGTATGCCTCTGTCTTGTGATACCAGGAATCACAGAAGGGTGCTCTTATGCTCACATCCTGCTTTTGGCTTCCATAGGCAACTGGTTCGCCACTGTGAGAACAGGATGCTGGATTAGATGGGTCCTTGGCCTAATCCAGCTGGTCTCTTCTTATGCTCTTATGTGTCCTATGAGCATCCTAGGAGGCAGACGGAAGATACTGCCTTTCTCCATCCTCTCATATCATTTCATGACATTCATGACATTCACTGCAGGAGAAGCACCGACTGCCCATACACTGTTGGGCCAGGTTGAAAGTTTTTGCATTAATTAACAAGGTCTCTTAGACGCTTGGATAGAGAATACTTTAAGAACTACCTGATTCCTTATATCCTGGCCTGATCACAGAGATCCTCAGGGGAGTCACTGTTAGTGGTCCCCCATGATTCAGATGTATGGCTCAGATCCACCAGGAGCCATATTGTGGGCCCAATTTTGTGGAATTCCTTCCCAGCTGAGATCAGACAGCCACCCTACCTGATTAATGTTCAGCACCTACCAAATACTTATTATTATTATTCCAGCATGCATTTAAAGCAGGCTTCCTCAACCTCGGCCCTCCAGATGTTTTTGGCCTACAACTCCCATGATCCCTAGCTAGCAGGACCAGTGGCCAGGGACGATGGGAATTGTAGTCTCAAAACATCTGGAGGGCCGAGGTTGAGGAAGCCTGATTTAAAGTGATCTCTGAATATATATTTACATTTTAAACTGTTTTTACCTTTATTGCATGTATTGAGCTTGATGCACACCCCTTAGAAACAATTATAATCAAGTAGTATATAAATTGTTTAAATAAATATAAATAAAGCATGGGCGTTTACTACATGGAAATGGCCTTCTAAGCCATTGCACATGCTTTATATGCATCACCAATAATTAAAAGCAGTATGAAAGCAATACAGAGTTGAACAGAACGGAATGTTGGCATGGAAAGTGATGTCATGTAGAACAGAACATTAAAATAATTTAAGCGCAGGCAACTTGTTCTTTCTTACATGCACATCAAGCTGCGCCCTTCAGTGAAAAAGAACTGAGCAGTCTTCATGATCAAAAACTCCAGATGCATATCAGAGAGCAACAAGAAGCTTTAAATAAGGGTAACAAGCTATAAAACCTAGACTAGTCATAGGGAATACTGGGTGTGGGTGGGTGTTTAAATTAAGAAAATAGAATTTTGATGTTTTTTGCAAACTAATTCAAGTTTGGATAATTTTCTAGAGAATCACCCTCTCCAATTAATTAGGACTGCCATGCTCTGTAAAGACCAAAGGCCAATGCAAGAATGTAAATTTTCTTCTCAAGGGACTCATTTGCTGAAGGAATTATCTATTTCCTCCTGGATTTTTGCAAAAGCCGCAGAAAACACAGACTTGCGTGCCTTCAGCCCAAGGCCTTGAGAATGGGCTGAGGGAGGTGGGACACTCCGCACTAGTGTCCACTTGGGCAGGCAAACCCTGTAATTTAAGGTCAATGCCGGTGCCATTTGGAGAGGAGCTCACATTTCCTTAACTGCAAACAGCAAGCTCAGAGTGTAATTACAGGATTAAAGGCGTGTTTTGGAGTCAAAACGCATGATTTTGAAGCAAAGGTTACACTTTCAGTCTGCTTTCTAAGGCACATTCAGCCTGGTTTAACCCTGTCGGTGCTGTCAAAGGAGAGATATCATATGCTTCCCAGTAAGTATATCAGGAGCAATGTTCATTTACAGTGTAATAAGCAATATCAAAGGACAAGCAAGCATTTATCTCACAGACACATACAGTGTCATTAGATGAACATGAGCAGGGAGCCGTGATGGGTTATGGCACCCTGGCATGTGTCTACTGTTAGCTTGCTGTACACTACACTTACAAAAACTGTGAATGTAAGGCAAACACCCTTGGCAGACAACTGTCCCTTTGCTGGAAATAAGGCTTGTCATTTTAAGGCAGGTCTGCCTGACATATCCGACAAGCTGACTGCAGTGCCTATTGTGATATATCATGATCGATTTGAGGACCCCCATATTTGTAGTCCCAGGCAAGCAGGAAAACCAAATGTTTATACAGCCACTATTGGCCCTTCAAGATCACCAGAAGGTCCCATGCAACCTTGATGCAGTGCCTTGGGTTTAGGATCCACAGCATCTAGGTTGCATGCACTGGCGGAGGAACGGGGGTGTGGAGGGAGCGGACCGCCCCTGACACCACTAATCCGGTAGGGTGCCATCACAAAGCCCCCCCCCGGACATGCACCGCACACACCCCCACGTGCCGGGTGCCACGCCCCCACAGGTGGCGCGTCACACCCCCATAATGCGTGCAACGCCCCCAGGGGTGCCAGCCACGCCCTCGCCTGCTCTCCGCCCCTGGTAGCAGAGCATGCAGCTTTGCCACTGGTTGCATGACCTTGAAGATGACTTTGGAGGGGTAAATACTTGGGGGGATAAGTCCCCATGTGCAGAACGCTACTCAGGAGCTATTGCTAGCGTCATATATTACAAAGGCTAGCCCTCTCTACCCAAAGAGCTGTCCAAGGAAACTTGAAGGCAACCACTGTTTGAAGAGCTGTCCAGTCCGTCCTAAGAATGGAGAGAAGGAGCCTGCAAGTAGCCCATCAACAGTGACTACCTGGTTAGCAAGCTGAGCAGGTACGCAGGTCACCAGGTCACAGAGTTCCCTACTACCATGGAATATTTATATTTAAATGACAGTAGGTCTTTCTAAAATTGAAGATATATTCGGATATGCATATTTTATGCTTATCTGTGTCTTCTTTTGTCCTTTTTTGGTTACTGATGCATTGCCTCTATCTTGCTGATGCATAAGCGACCACCCTGGATATTCCTGCTGGTGGGAAGAGAGGTGATTTGCACTGATTAGCCTTCCTCCTTGCAGCCTCCTGTGCCCCTGGAAATCTGGTCTAGATGGTTGAGAACCCTCTGGAACACTGTGGGAGATGGTGCTGGCATCGTTCAGTGGAATATTCCAGAAGGTCCAGTCAGGAAGTCCATGGGCTGTGTTAAGTTATGAGATAAGTACAGAGAGCATGGCTGATTAAAAGTCTAGCCTTGCCCATTGTGATCTTGTTTCATTCATTCAAGTGGAAAATGTGAAAAGGGATTTGGCGTGCATTCCTTTAAACCTCCCCTCACTCAGATCAGACAGACAAGCACACATCTGCCTAGTCAGCACTTTTAAGTAGGAGACCTAAAGAGACATGAAATATACCTGCAACAAAAGGCCAGGGAAAACAAGATTTCAGGTTCTGCCATGTCTGGGCAAAAACAGCAGTAATGGGTTTAACCTCTTGATTGATTCTCTGATAAAGTTGTGCCTCGCACTGCTAGCCGGAGGGGGAAAGCTGAGTTGTCCTCTTCTTCCTCGGAGCTTCTGTGATTTCAACAGCGTCAAGATAGGCAGAAATTAAATAAGCAAAATTTTTCCCCATCTAAGGAATGTGATTTCCCTCCCTCCCCCCTCTTCTTGGGTAACTGTTCAAAGGCACAAGAGACCTGTTAGATGGTCATCCAATTATTTGAAAAGATCTTCCTATCAGCTTCCAAATGCAGCCCAAATATTCCGGATAATCCCACCGGAGTGGCTGGCATCACCTCCATGAGCGTCTCGCACTTGGGCAGGTGTTCCATACAAATTGAAGCACATGCCTTTCCTATAGCAAGTAACTGGTGCAAAAAAATGGGGGAGAGGGGTAAAACAGTGAGCCACCGATCTGTGATGGTTATTTTGCATCTATATTTTGCATCTTGAGGTAGCTTATACAATATTAATGAGGAAACAGAACCGGGTACGCTACAGGGGTGGAGGAGAAATTCAATTCAGTTCACATTTCAGGGCAACAATACATAATTCGCATTTTCCAACATAATATGAACATGGCCACCTTTTGAAATCCGCACTTCTCTGAATTTTGCAAGGCAGTTCTTCTGCCAAGCAGTGTGTGCTGAAATGCATATGTTGGGGTACAGTGTGTCTGGAATGACAAATAGCAGTGGAAATCACCCATAACTGCATTATAATAAGGGGAATTGCTTTGCAAAAATGTACAAACTTGCATATAAGAATTGGTATATTAGGAGAAATTTGCACTAATCTGCTAATGAATTTTCATTACACCAAGCATTGCCAAACTTGGCCCTCCAGCTGTTTTGGGACTACAATTCCTATCATCCCTGATGACTGGTCCTATTAGCTAGGCATGATGGGAGATGTAGTCCCAAAACAGCTGGAGGGCCAAGTTTGGCCATGCCTGCTTTGCACACACACACACACACACACACACACGCACGCACGCACACACACACACACACTGATGTAGCAATATGGAGAACTGAATTTAAGATAGGAAAAATGAGAAAGTGAGTATAAGTGAAACTGACTGATTCCTAGCACACTGTTTAGTAAACAAAACAAAAATTATATTCTACCCCAAGGCAGCCTTGGCACCCAGATGGATCCTGGATGTAACCCTGGTGGTGCTTCCTGACCTCAGACATCCATGCTATATGTACACAGCAGGGGTGGGGCTTGCACAACCAGGTCTTGCCAGGGGCAGGGGCAAAGATATGGCCCTATAACCTTTCATTCACATGATGACCTTTCACACAAGTAACTCACAAAGGAGGCTCAAGTCGCTAATGCACAAAAAGCTGGTGCTCTGGAGTTGGTATTCAGAAAATAGGAAATGCTAAGTTCTCTTCACCAGATATGCCTCAGAACTCCCTGGGATTATTCTTTGGAGATGTGCGCTTCCTGCTTTTAAAATGGATCATTTAAAAGTGGGTGCGCAGAAGGAAAGGTGCTTGGAGGACTCCAGAGAGAAATGTGCCTTTTTGATGGGGTGTCAATATATTTATATATGTAAACAAGCAAAATAAAGGCACTACGTTTTTCTTACATCATGATGTGGAGTGTCTTCTGTTTAATAACATTGTGACATTGTAGACAATGAGCGTTAAGACCTTTAATGCATGAAAAGCGCATGTGTTCTGTCAATGGGCATAGCATCAGAGGACTGCATTGTCCATAATATGTCAGGAAGGATTTCTAAGCAATAGCTACCTGGCAATAGCTTGTATTACCATGCCAAAGAAAGCTGCAGTCTCATCAATGGAAGCTTTCAAAGTCCATTTGCATCAACGTGGATGTCGGAGAAAGGCGTTTTGCCAATAAGCCGGTTTTGAGGTGTGCTAGATTGATTTCTGAACAGCTTTCTGTAGTAAAGTTGCTTTTGTATCAGTGTAGAGTGGCTAATTATGCAATGCTGCCCATCCCACATAGAGAGAGAAAATGCATCAGCAGAAAAAAGATAGGATGCAACTTGGATACACTAGTTTATACTGTATGTATAGGTTCAACATTAGGAATAAAAATACAGTACATCTCACCATCATGGGGAAGATTGTAACCAGGTGATCCATATGCCTGTTCAGTCTGTTGCCAAGGGGCTAAATGTTGATGGACAAGTTCCAAGCCCCTCCTGCTTCTTACGGTTTATTATATTTAAGCCAGACTTGGACTGGACAGCCCTTCAGACAGAGGACTCCTTCAAATAGAGGGCTGTCCTCGGCAAGTAGGACGTGCCACTGCTAAACCTCCTGTATACATAGAAGTCAGATCTGACCATTCAATTCCCCCCTGCCATATCCTGTTCTGCAGTGAGTGACTACGAAACAGAACCCAAAAGGCAGTTAAGGCACAGTGTTGATTGTCAATGGCTTAGCTCACTAGGAGTGGGAAGTGGTTTTGGCCCCACCTTAGTGGTGTCCCCAGGGATATCTCTTTACTTTCTCCAACACAAATGAATGGCTGCAATTTGATACTACAGGGGAATATAAAGCTCTGTAATAGCACTGCCAGGGCTGCAGGTGGCGCTGTGGTCTAAACCACAGAGCCTAGGGCTTGCCGATCAGAAGATTGGTGGTTCGAACCCCCGCAATGGGGTGAGCTCCCGTTGTTTGGTCCCAGCTCCTGCCCACCTAGCAGTTCGAAAGCACGTCAAAGTGCAAGTAGATAAATAGGTACAGCTCCGGAGGGGAGGTAAATGGCGTTTCCGTGCGCTGCTCTGGTTCGCCAGAAGCAGCTTAGTCATGCTAGCCACATGACCCGGAAGCTGTCTTCAGACAAACGCCGGCTCCCTCGGCCTATATAGCAAGATGAGCGCCGCAACCCCAGAGTCGTCCGCGACTGGACCTAATGGTCAGGGGTACCTTTACCTTTACCTAATAGCACCGCCAAGTGCAATTGGGTGGCTCAGATTTTGTTGACAGGGTTCCTGCAGGATGGTGCATTTGGACCCTGGGCCTGAGGTTCCCCACCATCTCCCATCCTGATAACAGGCCTTTTTTTCTCACACTCATCATTTATATACCATTTTTTTTTTTGTATTCTCAGGCTGCAAACACATATACACTTACTTGAAAGTAAGCCTCGCTGAATTTTATGGGACACTTCTTAGTAGACATGCATAGAATTGTGCTCTGAGCACTGTGTATGATTCTTTTGTTCCTTCATCCACCAAGCAGCCCTGTGAAATCTATTTGCACATTTAATAATTTCAATGGGAAAAAAATCAGTGTAGTGCTATGGCAATCGCCAGCATTTCAGCTTGTCAATTGGAATGATCCCCCTGTCTTCCACCCCCCACATGCTGTTCTGGGGTTTCCCCAAACTTCCCAAAGCCAATTTAGGAGGCATGGGGTGGCTGGCATGGGGAAAAGAAAGGGTGAAAGTCCCCCATTGCACTAGCAGAAGCACCTGCATCTGCTTCTGCCAGCAGGACTCATTAGTTGAATCTGACTCAATATATTCATTAGATCTTCTTCAGCTGTGGATCTCAGAGCAGCTTACAGATAAAGCCAGGACAATGCACCAAAAAATATCCCAAATGATAAATCACAGCAAGCTGTTTAAAAGCCCAGCATCAATGGCTTTATTTTATGAATGGCATTTTTGTGCTGCCCAGTAACAAAGTCCTCTGGGTGGCTTATGAAACCAATAAAATATGACAATTCAAATAAATAACAACTACCCAAAATATAAAATGCAGCACAAATATTGAGCAGCGAAGGTTATCATTGATAGCAGCAGGCTGCTCTATAGTACAAGATTTTAAAGCAAACTTTCAAGGGGAAAAACCATGAAAGAGGATAGAAGTTGAGGTGGTCAGGTAAATATATGCCTAGTCTATGCAGAGCCACACTGGCCACAGTGTAACACAGTGTAATGCAGGCTAATGACCTATTTACGTCAATGGGACTTCAAAGCACATAGGATTTCACTGGTTCTAGACAAAATTACAGGTTATCACTGGTGTACATTGTAAAGGCCTTTGGCTATACTGTATACAATAAATTGATTGATTGATTGATTGATTGATTGACTCGCTGGTTCTCTGTAAAAATGTCCCAAGTTCCCTGAGAGCCAGGTCTATGCAGAATGTGATTTTTCTTTGTCCTACAGAACTCTTCTCACATGCTTGTCACTTCAGTGGCAAAAGCAGTAAGTCATCAAGCATAATATTTGAGACATAGTGCTTTCAATTCGTCCTGAGCAAAGTAGGTGTCTGGATTGCACCCTAAGAAAATGTGTGAGGCAGAAGATTTCAGACTTCCAGGCAAGTCATGAAAGCAGAAGATGTAGGAGTGGGAAGCATCACTTCCCCCAGATTTGCCAAGTTTGTGTTGCTCTGTGGCAATGTCGGGAGGCATCGTTGCAAGTTGTTTCCACCACCGGTGAACTTCAGGCAGACCTTCCCATTTCTCAGCAAAGGAGAATTTAATTTGAATTTGGAATTGGAACACTGACAGGAAACAGCTTATAATTTGCAGAAGTGTTTATAATTTCACAGAAAAGCAACATATGTCCAAGTCTTTGTATCTTTTAAGATTCCTTTCAGCAAGCCATACTTCTTTACCTCGGGACAATGAAGCTTCTATGTACATTTTTAAATTCTTTTTCTCCTCACCTCCAGTACACACACACACACACACACACACACACACTTTTGAGTTTTGTCATTCCTGGCTTAGTGAGACCAACCAAGTGTATCCACTTGGAGAAAATCATGGCCACTTTGCTGTTCCCCAGGTCCTACTGCTGCCATGCTACCAAGAACTAAGGCTTGGCTTTCTTTAGTGTTGCATGTGAACACAACCAATGTCTCTTAATAATGTGTAAAAATCAGAGTCAGAAAAGCAAGAAAAATCAGAAAGTCTGAACTGAAAAGGCATAAATTTCAAAGTCACCCATCACGAAAATGGGTCAAGATGGTCTGGGGAAAGCCCCAATTAACATTTTTGGAAGCCATTTGCATGAGCTTGCATGTGTTCCAGAACAATCCTTGAGGTCTGGAATGTGTCCAGCCAAGTGCCACCATTCCCACAGAAACCTAGAGACACACCAAGCAGTTATAAACCACAGGCATCAGCTGTGGTAACAGGAATGTTTCCTGTATCTATTTTAAGTGTTCAAATTGAGGAGAAGGCAAAACTGGGTGTTGGCTGAGGGGATGGGCAAGTTGGTGGAGGGGAGCAGAACCTGATATCAGACACAGCCTTGCATCACGGCATCTTTGAGCAGTTAGACTATTACAGCTTGTGCCAAGTGTTTTGGGACATATTGATACAAAGAAATTCAGGACTACTGGTGGGCTGGTGGGGGCTGTAGCACACACACCCCCATGCCATATATTGAGATTTTTCTTTTTAAAATAAAGTTTTTATTGAGTTTCCATAGCATTACAATCAGTAACAAACAGAACATAACTATCAACAAACATCACTGGTCTCCTGAGAAGGAAATAAAGGACTATATCCATACATACATACATACATACATACATACATACATATCCTTTATTTGACCGATAGTCAGAAAGAAAAACATTTCTCAATACAGAATTATAAAATTATAAAAACTAAAAACATCAGGGGGGTACACAAATAAAATAGGACAGCACTACTGGACCTCATACAGTTAAACCCACATCGAGGCATTCAATTTTACGCTTCCGACACTTGAGTGCCAGGAAGAGGAATTTAGCCACCAATAAGGTTGTTTTCCCAGTGGGCTTATTTAGCAGATATGCTACCTGCCTTTCTCTTAATTGGGAACTAAACTGAGATAATATGGGGCTATGAGATATTGCCTTAAGTCGTTATATCCATACATACAATAAATTCCACATACATCACTATGTTGAGGGAAGATATCCCCTCCACAGTGTTGAATGAGTCAATGGTTTATTGACATAACTTATAAATGGCAACTATGTAGCATTAAAGGGGTCATGTTTAGTCCACCTTTGGATTACACTTCCATGTTATGTAAGATGATGAGATAGCTCTATATCCTGGGATTTTACTCTGAAATGCCTGTCAAAGATAGGCAAATTGGGGCATTAAAGTCAGGGAGTCAAATGGAAAATTGGTTTTTCCCCTTGTGATCTCTCTGTCTGGGGAGTTGGCTACCAATTACACAGAGAAGATTGTCACAGAGAATCGAGTCAAGCAGAAAGGTCTCTGGCTGCTACTGAATGAGCTGCTCCAGCTCTAAACTGTGACAAGAAAGGTAGAAACCAGGGACTTTTCGAGGCTTGGACTTGGAGTCCTGCACTCTGAATTTATGACTGAATACCACAAGACTTCCTCATACTGTTGATCAGCTGTACAGCAGTGGGAAGATCAGAGGTGGGATTTGCATCTTCCCTCCCTTCTATGAAGCTCCAGAAATGGAGCCCAGAGGTTCATGGGGGATGAAGTTCTCCCAAAGGAAATTGCAGTTACATCGATCTTTGGGACAGCTACATCCCCTTGACCTACCATGTTCAATTGATAGACATGCTGCTAATCTCTTTCATCTCTACACTGCCTCTGTATGTGGTGGTGGTAGAGGAAGAGGAGGCAGTGGCTGTGGCAGGATAGCAACTGGGTGAAAGGAATAGGCTAGAGCTCCATGAAAAGTGACAATGGACCAAAACCCTCCCAACTACTTGCTGCTTGGCAGGTGAGGCAAATTGATTTGGACCCCAGATCAGGGTTGGGTCAGCCCCAGAGCATCCAAGTGCCGGATCAGGGTCTAGATTCGATGTGGGATGCTGTGCACACCCACAATTGCTACCTCCAGAATCAGAGGCAGCATGCCCCTGTATACTGAGCAAAAAAGTGTAAAATAAATAGGTACCACTGCGGCGGGAAGGTAAACAGCGTTTCCATGCGCTCTGGCACTCATCACGGTATCCCATTGCACCAGAAGTGGTTTAGTCATGCTGGCCACATGATCCAGAAAGTTGTCTACAGACATACATCGGGTTCCTCAGCCTGAAGCGAGAGAGTGCTGCACCCCATAGTCACAGTAGGTACAATCCAGACAAACACACATCACCTCCCTGTGTTCATTCTTTCTGATACACTGACTGACCAGGGCTAAAGCAGCAGGGGATCCAATGCAAAATTTGCAGAACCAAGCAGAAATACGGCAAGGAACTTCAGCACTGCCAATCACACAATTCTAATCAAAACATGCACGAGTTCAGAGTAGTCGTTTTTTTTTTGTTGTTGTTGTTTTTTAAAAGGCATATTCCATCCCAGAAATTGCATGGTTCAGTTTGGCCAACTGATTTCAGAGCTACTGTGGGTAAAAAATAAAATAAAAAACACACACACACAAAGACCAGGAAGGAAGGAAACAAGACCAGAATCCAGAGATCCATGTACACTATTTCCACAATGTTCTTAAAACTGGAACTCTAAAAGATGACCTGGGAACATAAACACAGACCTTCTTCTATTACAACAGAGACATTTTCAAACCATCAGGAGCTGTGTCAGTTGAGCTTAATCCTTCATATATATCCTCCCCCCCTGGGAAATGAATGCAGCATGGCCTTGTGGTTAAGAAAGAAATGAACTCTGGAAAGTCCAGCCTGGGGATCTGGGATGTTTGAGGTCATCCACTTGGCTTGCTGCTGCCTGCATCTTGGTGAGCGGCCAGGCGAAAGGAAGAGCTGTTTCCCCTAAAATGATTTTGTGGGATCAGTAAATTTATCAAAATACTCTCAAAGCCATTTTAATGACAAAATGTGGGAACCTATCCTCCACCAAACCTCGGCTTTTCCATCCTAAAGTAGCCTATTGGTCCAGCTCGTCTGTTATCCTTCCTGTGGCTGCAGCCAATTCCTCATGCCTTGGAGGAAGACAGTAAGCCTCTATAAAGCACCTGGCCAATTCTACAGCACTGCAGAACAGCGGTGGAAAGACAGAGAGGGAGGGGGGAAACAGCTCTTTCCTGGCCCCTGCAATGATCTTAGCATGCTAAAGCAAGTGATCTGGTTACTGTGCTCGGCTACAAGTGGTAGTGATCAAACCTCCATTAACCTACCCTTGATATTTAAATTCACTTTGCAAGTTCAAGAGGTTTCTTGTCCATTTGCAATGAACAGCTTGCCTTTCATTTTATTTATTCCTTCCCGCACCGCCTTATGTGAAAGCCAGTTTCCAACTTTGGCCACACCTCTCCAGAGGGACCTCTTGTACAGGAAAGAGGCAGCCATGGGCTCCATTCAGTCACTAAGAGCAGGTGATCTCCAATATTTGAGGAGACATGGGGCAGGAAGAGGCTATGGCTTTAAACCAATTGGAGATGTGAAGTCCCATTCAGAGTTGCCTAGCTGCCTGATATTCCCTGCAGGATAAAGCTGCACCATCCTACTTAGATGCCCACCAGCTCCTCTTCTTCACGTTGGTTTGCACAGCTTCCAGGTGAGCAAGCCAGCCAAAGTCTCCTTTACACTAGGCTGATTCTAGGCTTCACAGAGAGGATTCCCCTGTATACACAGACTCTGTTTAATTCACCCTGTCCAAGCAATAGATCTGAGCTTGTTTACATTGTGCGGTGGGACACAGCAAGTCACAGGATGAGAGTCCAGAACATTCTTTGTTGGTCAAACAGACAGCGTGTCAAATGCAAATAAAAGGAGGTGGGGTGGTGGTGGTAGGAAATTGATTGGAATCATAAAGGGACACATTCAGGAAACCTCTTAAGTCTAAATCAGCCATTCCACATTGTCACATCTGTAAGCAGTATAAATAAAAGAATTCCAGAGGATTGTGAATGCATAGGCAACTCTGTGCAATAAGTTGCTTTGTAAGTCATTTCACACTTGATTCAGTAGTTCCAGAAGGATTATTCTTTCACCTGTCCAGAAAAAAGTCCATTATCGTATATCAGTTCTGAAACTCCATGGAATACGCCAGGCATTGAGGACCTTTGTTGATCCACAGTTTATCTTTTCAATGGCATCCTTTTCCATTCCAGCCAATAGAGTTTTGGCATGCTAATTGGCCATAGAAGAAAGGGTGGTGACTGGATGGCTTCCTTCTGATGTCATATATAATTTCTTTGACATGGAAAGGATATAAAGGGGGAGCTGGAAAGTTCTGCAGCAGTTAGGATTGGCCAGCAGTAGGAAGCCACTAGTAATTCCAAAGGGAAGTCTGGGTGCATTTTTGATTAGAATCAGCTGGAACTGAGCATGATAAAAATGTAACTTGCTCCTAATACTAATTTTCTTTGACTCATACTTGTGGAAACCAAACATACAGGGATTTGTTTGACTGGAAAAAGATGAAGGAAATGCCCAGGTATTTAAACCAGGATGCATCCATATTGGTTGAGTTTCATGGGTACATTGGTAAAACCTTGCTCTCTTTCAGTCCACGGGCTGACTTGCCAAAGTCATCAGTACAAGCTGTGACTATTCCTAAATGCTCCATGCAACTTGCCTGCTCTCTATAAGGACATATTGTTCTAGCTATTACATATTACAACGATTGCCTGCAGAACATGGGTAAAGTTTAAATAGAAGATTTTGTGTTTAAGGGCTGCTCCATGTGTTACGTTTTTAGCGTGTACCCATATTGTACACATCAAAACCACAGAATTTATATTTTAAAAGATGCATTTTGGAACACGTGCAGTATGATACATGCTTCAGGGAACTTCAACTTCTCTGCAGCTCCTTGCACTCATAGGAAAAGTTTCTTTTCCTTTCATAATGTGTGAAGAACCCAGCACAGGTCATTTTGTGACTTAGAAGTTTGAAATTTAGGAACCATGTCTGATCTTGCAAAGTCCTAGACTCATAAACTTGGCTTCATTTGCTGTGTACTGCCTGTTTTGATGTTTTCATTGTTATATATACTGTCCTTCCATGCTGTCATTTCATCCTATATACATAAACACCAGCCTGTCATCATGCTCCACAGCAGACAAGAGAGTGAGGAAGCAGCACTGGTGGCAGGCGTTTAACAAAGGAGGAGAGGTGCTTACAGAGCAGGCTGCTAGCCACAGTGTGAAGACTGTTGGGGTAAAGGAAATATATTTCCTTCTCTTGAGTTTGTAATTAGTGCATGTGTTGCTTTGAACCATGTGAGTGCATTGGTTTTTCAGCAATCTAGCTAGCACTCCTTTCTAAGCCTCTTTGTCTAAGTTAACCCCACCCCTAAAAGCCAAGCCATTTTGTTTGTTCTTCTCTCCAGACTAAATCTCTACTACTTTCTCTCTAATCTCCATGAATAAAGCCTTTAAACTCCAGAAATTCTGAATGGTTATTCTAATCTAATTCATCCAAGCTGTAAGGTCTGCCTTATTAAATGTGTCTGCAGGAGGGAATGCCACTTCACAGCACTGTGAACTGAGCTCTGTGAAGCATCTCCCCCCTCCTTTAAAAAGGATGGAGGTTGTGGTGAGCTGTGAGGGGATAGGTGAGGTATGAGAGAGATGTAAAAGGAAGAGGCTTGGTCAACTGTAGGGGGAAGCTGATTAACAAAGGGGTAGGAGGCATTGGTGAGCGGGAGTCCCTAGTAAAATTTCTTTAGCTGTCATTTAAAAAGAAACCATTGCCCCTGACACCCACATTTCTCCGGAGCAGAATGCTCAAGTCAGATTTCCAGCTAGAGGCAGAAGGATTGCAGACTCACCTGGCCTTCTTAATTTCTGTTCTGATCAAAGAAGATAATTCAAAGACCTCTAACCAATTCCAAATGAACTGTCTTAATTCAAGGACAGAGAGGCAGAGCCCCCGTATCAGCTATATATGATGAACTTTAGGATATTACAACAAGGCATTATCAGATTTAAACTTCTCTTGAGAAAAGGATGTGAATATTTATATAAAGGAAAAGAACTGGAATAGACTTTGGAATTCTAAACCTTACAAATTAGGATCTGTACATGTGAGAAGATGTTCCTTAAAAATTCTACACCTATTCAACTATCTCATATACTTCCAACAAATCATTGTATACTGCTATTATTTTTGTTGTGTTGCTTTCAAAGTGTTTTTGAGTACTGTGTACTATTACTGTACTTATTATGTTGTGCACTGTCCTGTGTTTGTCAAGAGGAAGGACAGTATATATATATATATAAATACAAACAAACAAACAAATAAGCAGCATCAGCATCTGCTTGGCCTTTGTGAGAACAGAATGCTGGACTAGGTGAACTTTTGGTCTGATCCAGGAGGGCTTTTCATACATTCTTGCATATAAAATTAAAGTAAAACATGGATGAAGAACAAGGTGAGATGCTTTTTTTCAGTATTACTCAGATAGCAAGAGGATCTTAAGTAGGCACAGACACTGGGGAGAAAGTAGCACTGAGTAAAATATAATCACTCACACGGTTTACATCCATTTTCATTTGCCTCATTTGTCTTTCACCTCTGGCTTCTGCTGCTGTATTGTGGCAGGGTTACCAATACAGATTTTACACTGCCTGTGTTTGCAGCTGTTGTCTCACTCTTTGCAGCTGCAGGAACTATGCTTCTCTCCTATCTTTGATTTCCTCCACATCTTTCCAGTGAATTGAGTTCTGCCAACCATTTCTTTGGCCCATGAGGACATCTGCTGGTCGGGGGGGCGGCATGGGATGGGCTCACTGTCCCTTCCTCGTGGGCCTGGTCAAAGAAACTACTCAGAAGATTCCAGCAGATGGTTTTAACTAAGAGTTGTGAGGGGTTGTTTCTTTAAGTGTTAACTAGCCAACAAGTAAGCTCAAACATCAGGTTTGTTTGCTTGTCTTTTCTTTCCTGTGACACAGCTGAGCTCGGAAACATTATGGTCAAAGGGTGTGGACTGGACTTCTCTGGAGCAGAGGAAATGAACTTATTCTGGAACCCAAAAGAACAATCCTTTGCACTGTGACAATCTCTGAAAGAGACTTAAATTGGGATTGCTGTAATAACTTGCTTGGAATGGAAAGTATTGCAATACCATCTAGGGTCAAAAGGCCACCAATGCTCTTGTAGTAATTCCAACCTGTGGCGCAAGGAAGACACATAGCTGGCCCTGCCATTAGGGCAAGGGTAGCAGGTGCTGTGGAGCATTGTTTTGGCTGTTTTTTCTAAGCCCCAAGGCCATTCCCCTCTGCTGGAGGATGGTGTTGTGTATGTTGCATGACCTATTCTGGATCCCATAAGCTGCTTCCTTAAGGTGAAGTAGAGGAGGCTATCCTATCATCACTGTTGAAGCCAGTCCAATTTGGCCTGGAATGAGATGTCATCTTGTCTATTGCCTTAGACAGCAAGATATCTTGGAGTGGCCCTGTGAAAGCATTCTCTTTCTTCATCTGGGGCTTGCACAACTTGTGACTCACAAAGCCAAACACAGGCTTCCTCTTTGTTGAGGCAAGAGGGACCTGTGCAGCTCTGTGTTTTTTTAATGGATGCAGCCTTTTTATCTCTCAGAGCGACATAGCTCCATTAGACTAAATGGGGAGAATTAAAGAAACTATACCTGTGACCCTCCTCTTTGCAGAGGGCCTCCTCATAAGCTTTCATAGGTGCAGTGGTAAAAGCAACCCAGGGATTGTGGGAGTTTTATAACCCTCCCTGATCCTTGTCTGCATTTGACATCCTTGGGTGGTCAAGAAAAGTCTCAGAGGGGCTTTGGAGATATAGGGCTGGCTGAGTGAAAGGGAGTAAGATGGGAATTTTTCTCTGATTTGAATTAGAATCTAAACCAGAGCAGAATTTGGAGGAAGTGCGTGGCTGGGTCCTTCTTTGGTGTTAGCATTACGAGCCCCCTAAGGATTCTCCAGGCCTGATTCAACAAGCTTCACTGACATCTGTAGTGGGCATTGAACTCAGAGCTGGCTCTGTCATCAGGCAAATTGAAGCAATTGCTTCTGGCACCGGGCACAAGGGGTAGCAAACTTGGTCTTCCCAGCCCCCCAACATATTTGCCTTTTCAGCTCACCCAGTCACACCCAAATTGTACATTGATCTTCAGAGCCATCCCTTGCCCTCTTTCTTTTCCCTTTTAATCACTCTTCTGCCCCACTTATTCACACACACCCCTCAGATCAATTCATTTGTTACTGGTAAAATGGCAGCAGCCCAAGCCAGACCTCTGCTGTCTGCTCCTCTGTCTCACACTGAGAAGGGCCAGGTGTTCTTCAAAGAAGGCATTCTGGGTAAGGAGATTGCCTACACTGACAGGGCTTTGCCTAACCATGCTTAGAAATTCTCCTTGAAATTTAGTGGTTTTTTAAAAGGGTCTTTTAGCTCCCTTTCATGCTGGCTACCTACCCTCCAACATTTCTCTGATGAAAATGGGGACGTCCCATTCCATAATGATAATTTTACTATTTATACCCAAAACAACTTGCTGCGTTGCTCCAGCCACTCTGGGCAGCTTCCAACATATATAAAAACACAATAAAACATTAAACATTAAAAAAAACACCTCCCTATACAGGATTGCCTTCAGACAGCTCAGGGGTTGGATAACTCCATACCCTCCAACATTTCTCCGATGAAAACAGGGACATCCTGAGGAAAAGTGGGACATTCCGGGATCAAATCAGAAACCAGGATGGCTTCTCTAAATCAGGGACATCACTGGAAAATAGGGACACTTGGAGGGTCTGTGACTAGGGATGATGGAGTTGTAATCCAAAACATCTGGAGGGCACCAGGTTGGCAAAGGCTGCTCTGAAACAATGAGCCTGTCTCCCGGGGAACAGAAACTTCTGCATCACAGCCCTTTTCTTAGCAGTGTGACATTTAGGTTACAGGAAAGCCACATGAAGCCAAGCTGGGGCCGTGTGTGGTGGCGGGGAGCATCAGCACGTCATTCCCCAGCTAGCTATTCCCACATCCCTTGTCTCACTAACAAATGGGAAAGTATTTTTATTCACAGCTGTTTAGAAAGTGAATGGGTATGTATAAACAACGGTTGATATTTCTCCACTGCAGCCATCATGTCCTCTACGTAACATTCTCCAAAAATCTGTGGCGGAAATCAAGACCAGATCTCATCTAAAGTTTACCAGAATCTTTGGCAGGGGAAAAACATGAAAGGGGGGAGGGGCTAAGTAAAAATAAACCCCAATGTAAAATGCAGTGAGTCCCTAGTTGAGACTTAAGAAGAATTGTAAGAAATGCTTTTAGACTTTAGCGTGCTCAGGGTGGGGGACAGTTCTTTATATACCAGTAATATAAATTCCATAGGATTGGCTTTCTAATACGGACTCCTATTTTGTTAGGATCCTGAGGATGTGTGTCTTATTTATTACCATCATTATGATAATTATTAGAAATATTGTGTGGCTGATAAATTTCTAGTCCTTTTGACTATATAAATATACAGAAAATATAGGAATGGCTGCTCAAAAGGTTAGCTGCCAGTGAACAAAATATATTCACTCTTTATAGCTCCTTTCTCTTTGGGGACTCTCAGCCCTATTCACCTATATTTCCCTGTTCATTTTCCTATTTATTTCCACTGCCTGTACTTTGCAGAAACAATGGTGCTGTGTTTTGTTTTGTTTTTAATGCACCAAAGAGCTTCACAACATGTTGTTTGATCTCAAAACAGCTCTGCAACCTAGATGCCCATCATTCCCATTTTAGAGACAAAGAACCAATCAGAGGGATGAGAATTCACCTGTGGCACACTCATAATAGGGATGGATAAATCCGCCCATTTCAGTTCCTCTCCATTTCTCATTTTTCCAGTTTTAAGCTGCATGTTTCCACATCACATTGTAAATTCGTTCTTTTTTTTTCTTTTTTTAAAGTCCTCATGGAAATTCACCAGCATTTTAGGGCAAATTTCACCTAATTTTGTATGCAATTTTGCCTAAGCATACACATTTTTGCAGGTCAGTTTTCCTTAATGTAACATGTTTCTGTCTATTAGTTTTGCTAATATCTGCATTTTTATCCACATTTCTACCCTAGCATATTTATTTTTGCCCATATTATTTAGCTGGAAGACTGTACTGCAAAGATTTGGACAAGTGTGAATTTTGAAGGATGCTGGCATTGCAGCTTGTGTGTTGTTTTGAAAAGTGCGGATTCCATTCATTTAAATGTGAATGGAATTAAATTTCTTCCCCATCCCAATCTTACAAGGTGGTGCAAGGGTTCCCCCACCCTTTTTTACCATTAAAAAAAAAATAACATGCCCTTTCAAGCAAGACAAGGCTCTCTTTGCTGCTTCCTGCTAGCTGTGCTTTGTGCAATGCCTTGGGAGTGATGTCACATTGTAACCCTTTTGCATTGCTCACAAGATATTTCACAAAGTGCAGCTAATGGGAGATTTTCTGCATAGCTTCCCACCAGCTGCATGGCTTGGTGGGACTCAGTAAGATAAGTGCCACTGCCTTCTCAGAAAGTTTGGTGCAATTACCCACACCACCACCATCAAAAGAGCAGCCCCAAACCAGTCCCTGTTTTTTGTAGGTGTGGTATTGACCCAGCTTTAAACACAATGACTTTTAGGAACTTGCCTATAAAATGTTTGCAACTCTAGTCAGGGGCGGAGGAAGCCTCCTCGTTACCCGGGGCGGCGAACGGAGGCACCCCCTGGGGGCGGGGCTGGATGGGGCTGGAGTCACGACGGACTGCACATGCACGAAATGCCGCGCATGCACACTCCGTCGCTGGGCCGCCGCTGCTCCTGCGGCGACCTTGCGAGCCGCCACGTGAAAAGCAGCAGGGGCAGGGCAGCCCCATGGGTTATTGTTGCTTATATAAAAAATGGTTATTGTTATTGTTTGCTTATATAATGGTTATTGTTGCTTATATAAAAAAATTGTGTAGGGAAGTAGGCTGGCTCTGAACAACATTATTCTAATGCTTACTTTAGACACACACACAGTTTCCATCCTTTGCCCACAGATTCAGGTGACAAAGAACTCTATTGCTCCTCCTTGTCTGAAAGGGAATGTCCCCTTCAACACTGAAAGTGTGCTCCATGGGAAGATAAGCAGGGGACAGGATGTGAATAATTTTGGGGGGGGGGGATTAAATGTTGGTGCGAAATGAAAGCAAATGCACACATGGCTCAGCCCAGGCCTGTGAGAGAAAAATATACAGCTGCTGGCACTGAACAGAAAGGAAGCTAAAAGACACGTTTCTTCTCTACAGATTCCGTTTGGTAAAAGGTACTAGTGGCAGTGAAACCCTGATGTCCACTCTTCTGGGCATCTCATAGTGTTGTTGTTTTCCTTAAAAAGAAAACTATACAAACTCTATATTACTTAATAAATACAGCTTAGACTGGAATGCTGTTAAAGCAGCTTTTAGAATAAAATTGGCCATCTGTTGCCCATTAGACAATTGTCTGTTCCTGCTGCATTCTTATAAAATCCTTTTGGCAAGTGAGCACCACATGTGCTTTATCTTCCAGTGTGGCCGCCTAAAAAGGGAATGACCCCAATTTAGGATTTTATAGAGGTTGGAGGCTTGCTTTCTATTTTCCCAACTGGCCACTGCAGCAGCACGTGTAGCAGAGTGTCTATTGTTACTTCCAGAACAAACTAGCTCACTGCTCTCTTGCCCCAGCTGAGATTAACTCACCTATCTGTTCCCCCTGGTTGTATATTTGGAATAGATTTGGTATTTTAGGCTGGAATGACACGCTTCTGCTCTGGAAAGTTGGGTTGAAAGGGGTCAGAGCAACAGGTAGGTGGGGGGCTGAACTTTCCCCAGGGGTTCCAAGGTTCTCTTGGGAAAGGTCATAGCTCAGTGGCAGAACATCTGTTTTGCACCAAGTTCAATCTCCAGCACCTCAAGGAAAGACTCCTCCTATCTGAAGAACTCTCTGGACAGTTGCTGTCAGTCAGTGTACACAATACTGAACTAGATGGACTGACTCAGTATAAGGCAGCATCCTATGTTCTGGATACGTCTTGGAGAGGGAAAACATACCTATGGAAACCCCAACTGATGTGAATGATGCAGTGGATAAACTGCAGTGGGGAACTGGCAGCAGGCAGGAACAAGAGATTTTGAAATGCCCATTTCTTGAGAAGCAACTTAAAACAAATTTGCACCTAGGAATCTGCTTTCGTACATGTTTGCCCCACCATTAGGGACAAAAAGAAATGCATATGTTTGTGAAAATAGCATACAAGAATGCATTATTTTAGGGGAAATCACTTATATTATTTTAGAGGGAAATGTTTATATTAGGCAAAATTACAGGCACAGATATGTATATTAGAACAGATGTACATTTAAGATGCTGATAATTTTTTGTGATGACTTTTTTTTAAAGGTCACTAACCATTTATACCATTTATACAGAAATATTAGAAACTGATTTTAAGATTGGAAAAATGGGAAAGTGAGATCCATCCCTACTACAGGCACAAGAAAATGTCCTAGTCATATGCTCACAAGTCAAAGTGCTCTAAGCACCCCAACTTTCTCCTTGAGTGGGTGAGTAGTTTAAATGAATGAAGAGATGCACCTCCTTCTCTTTTCTTGCTAATAATCTGTTTGACAGGGGCAAAAAGGAGATTCAGTTAGTGTTTCACTGCTTTCAAGGCCTTTGGTCCCTAATTCACTACAGATAGACGTTTTTGTTATGTTATTGTATTTCTAAATTGTGAAATAATATTTGCATTGGTGTTTGGGAACTCAACCAATCCATAGTTTTGGAAATGCTTTTTGGCCACAGATAGGAATTTTACAACTCAAGCCCATCCCTTGAAGAGCTGTGTTTCCTTTTCATCAAGCCAAGAGCAAAATGAGCTGAAGTCTGAGAACCAGGAAGAGAAAGCAGTCACAAGAGCTGAAGAAAAAAACAGTTGACCGACGAAAACAGGAATAAGGATGCCTATTCATTCATGCACAGATGACACCAGATCAAGAAAGGCAGGGAGGCAGCAATTACTGTGATGGAGAGAGTGTGAGGTGACATCACCGGCCAAAACCAAAAGCCAAAAACATGGACATGGAAGGGTGATGGAGGTCTGCACAGTGATTTTGAAGGTGTGTGCATCCAGAACACAAGAAATCAGAGCAGTCCACAGGCAGCTACAACTTCATCTCATGCTAGCTATCCAAGCCACATGGCAGCTACCTCTGCTGGCCCAGCACAAGCAATGCAGTCATGTTTTATGTACCACAAATAACAGGGCCTTTTCTTTTCTTCAAATTCCGCCTTAACCCTGCAGTTCCCTTCACCAGCATGTGGCTTCCTATTCTGCTCCAAAGGGTCCCTCCAATCCCCCTGGAGCAGATTTAGGGATACACAGAGGGCTGCAGAGTTATCAGCAAAAATTGTTTTTCCCACCTCCCTTTCCACTCAGGGAAACCTTTGCTGAATCAAAGAGGCTTCTGTCAGTGAGCAGGGCCGCTGGGTCTTGGTTTGACCTTCAGCAGTGGGCATAGATCTGCTGTGCCCAATCTTGTGCACTCTAGATGTTTTGGACTACAGCTCCCATCATTTCTGACTACTGGCTACACTGGCTGGGGCTGATGGGAGTTGTAGCCCAAGAACATCTGGAGGTCATATTTGCTATCCTGGGTTAAAAGCTCCAATTTGTCTTGCTTGTTTCCCATACTCTGTGTATTTGTGTAGAGACAACTGAAACCATGAGTCATTCCCTCCAGCTATTTCCTTCTTGTAGTTTCTTGCCCTTTAGCAGGTTTCTGGAGAACCACCTCATTTTCCTGTGCATTAATGAAGCTATTATTCCCAGTACCAGGTGTTCTTCTATCATCTGTAATATTGACTCCCTCCCCCCAGGATCTACTTTAAAGCTCTCCTGATCAAGTTTGTGAGACTCTTAGCAAACACATACTCGCCAACCACAAGATTTTGTATGAATTACTATTGTTGTTATATTGTTTTAGGCCTGTGTAGCTTATGTACATGACTGCTCCATGTCCTTGACTCAATGGAAGAGGTTTTGAGTTCCTCCAACCAATGGTGTAGCTCTAAGAGGGGCCATGGTGATGGGAAAGTTTGTTGTTATTTGTAGTTAACTGTGACATGGATGTCTCCTACATGTTCCTCTTCTACAAACAAAATACAAAAAATGAAGGGATGCTTCTAAAGAAGAAGATCTCTGCCCCCCACCCCCTGCCCAATACTAGTCAGACAGGGGACAGCATCAGATGTATATGCAGAGATATTGTGGTTTTTTTATAAAAAACAAACAAACAATTGCATTACAGAATCTTGGAAGTAGAGTGCTAAGTGACATCTGGCAGTAAGCATAGTAGAACATACCTTCACTTATCAGCACCATTTTTCAGTGTACTTTTCAAAGCTCATCTTTTAATTTTTGTTAGGACCATTTAAAAAATATATTGAAGTAGCTATGCAACAGCCCTTGAATAAAAAGGCATGTGAGCACAAATGTAAATGCTGATTTTAAAAACATTTTGTATCACTCAATGACATCTTAGCAGCATGGTGTTTTGCTTTGTTTTTGCCGAGCTTTTAATTACTGCCAAAATCATTTTTAGTACAGTATTTCATTTTAAAATGGTTCTCACAGTAATAATAATGTACTCTAGAGTGTTTCAGTGCAACTTAAAGAACTGGTTAAAAAAACTGATTTAAAAAGAATTAGAAACAGCATGCTCAGAAGTGTCCCTTCTCAACCTACACAACTATATCCCGTCAACTAGTGTAGATAGTACATAGCAGGGAGTACACAGGTAAGATGAGCACTGCTGGATCAAGCCAGGAGCCTATCTAGTCCAGCACCTGTCATCACAGTGGCCAACCCAATGCCCATGAGAAGGGCACACAACCACTATGTTCTCCCTCTAAAATGGGTGGAAAGTCCATTGCAGTTTTGTTCCTCTGCTAACATACATGCAATGACCAAGTGTTAGCACCAACCAACCTGTTAGCCCCCACAATTCTTACTGTGCCACAGGCTTCCTTTGCCTTTTATTATGACATGTTAACATGATTCTTCTTCTATAACTTATTCCTAGTATTTTATGTTTTCTAAGCCCTGCAGTGGAATAATTAACTACTACCGGTAGGTAGAGTTAAGGATGTGAGTGGCGCTGTGGGTTAACCCACAGAGCCTAGGGCTTGCTGATCAGAAGGTCAGCGGTTCGAATTCCTGCGACGGGGTGAGCTCCCGTTGCTTGGTCCCTGCTTCTGCCAACCTAGCAGTTCAAAAGCACGTCAAAGCGCAAGTAGATAAATAGGTACCGCTCTGGCGGGAAGGTAAACAGCGTTTCCGTGCGCTGCTCTGGTTTGCCAGAAGCGGCTTAGTCATGCTGGCCACATGACCCGGAAGCTGTACGCCGGCTCCCTCGGCCAGAAAAGTGAGATGAGCGCCGCAACCCCAGAGTTGTCCGTGACTGGACCTAATGGTCAGGTGTCCCTTTACCTTTACTTTTACCAGTAGAGTTGCAATTCCAGCAGTAATACCCACAGGGTGAGCTTGCTTTGTGGATCAGCACCTTTGCTGCTAGGGCAGTGCCAGTGATTGGAACCATCTTGCCTTGGATCTGGCCACAAAACAAAATACCCCGCTTTCTCCCCCGCCCAACCCAAGGCAGGCCTGTAAAGAACAAGGCTTTCAACATCCCCCATCCAAATATAGGTTGCTCTGATCTCCCTTCCCTACCATACCACAGCCTTGGGGAGGATAATCATGTGGTGAGAGGACATATGGGGACTGCAGGCGTACACAGACATCCATCCCCCTGCTTGTCACGTACAACAAACTTACAGCAACTGCTCATTCTGGGGCAGCGGCGCGTTCCTCTACTATTTCTTCCTTTCCCTCTCCCTTTCTCTCAAGTTTTCAATAGTCACAGAAATTCCCAGTACTAACGCCATCACGGAACTCAGTCATACCAGATCATGGAGAGTAAAGTCCTCCTCTGGCTCCCTTCTTTCTGAGACATGTGGAATAGTGTGGTAACCAAATCATCACTGTTGGGGCTGCTGTGAAGATTACTGTTTTCTCCAGTCAACCCTCCCTTCATCTCTTAGATTCTAATAAAGGAACAGCAGCAGCACTTAGGGTTGATTTCAGGCTCTTTCTTCCAGACACATTGTGCTGCGGCTAAATTCATTGCTCAGTTGGCCTACCAGAGAGAGAAACTCCAGGGCTGGGTAGTGACTGCTTCATCTTAAATTGTGCAAAAGGGCTACATTTGTCACATGCAGTGTTTTACATGTCCTCTTTCCAACCTCTCTTCCCTCCCCCTTGTGCTTCCACTCCATCCAGCCTGTTTGTCTCAATGTCTGGGCAGATGTTACTGTTTGCATTAAGAAGCAAAGAACTCAGGGCTACAGCTGGGCTGCAACCATCTGGATTTGGAATGGAGGAGGGAAATGGGGAGCAGTTGGAACCAGGGTTTCCATTTCAGCATGTGCTTAAAAACAGTAGCAGCTGGTTCCCACCACAGCTTTGACAAGCGCCTCTGCTCACATACCGTACATCTAGGCATGCTTCACTGGAACCCAAAGTGGGAGAGTGGATTTTTCTCACCTGCTTCAAAGGATAGATGCTACAGAGTCACTGAAGAAACAAGCTCGTATGTCCCAATTAGTGCTTTGCCAAAAATTTCTTCTGCCTTCCCCCACTCTCCACCATCTTCCATCAATTAATGAGAAAAGTAATTGCATTTGAAAAAATATCAAAGGGGAGGGGGGATTTGGTGAAATTCTTATGGGTCGGGTGAAGAGTGTTTATTGTTCTTACCTTACTCTGAGGTGCCCAAGGGATTTTGTGCAAGACTCCCAGGGCTCCAGGCGCTTACCCAGGGTTCGATTTCCTCGGAATGAGGGACAGCGGAGACTGTGGTGTCTTCTGGATATATGGTTTATTTACACATATATACAACCTGAGTCTACAATGGAGGGGTTCACAACATTAAAACCCCAAGAAGGCATTGCTTCTCCTATAGCCACTGTCTTGGATTCAAACACAAATCAAGCATGTCTCTCCCTTTCAGGCTTCTGCTTGCAGACACCTCCACTATGGTTTTTGTCCTTCTAACTACCAGCCAGTTGGTCAGCATTTTTCAGCTTTCCAAAGGTGCACTGCTTCCTGAAAACTCCACAATGCCCTTAGCTAGATTTCCTGTCAGTTGGTAAGAGAGGAAGCTGCATATCATGCACCTGAGTGCTGTCAGGTTGTGCTATTTTTTAAAAAAGAAGAATATTTTTTTATTTTTAAACAAATCAGTGCAGAAAGGTAAAAGGAAGGATTTCCCTTATAAACAAAATCAGTGAGCATGCCAGTCTTGGGCACTCTAGATACTGACAGCCTCCCCAGCTTTCTGCACTTCAGTTAAAGCCCACAGAAAGGCAGAAAAGAAAGAAAAAGAAAGAAAAACCTCCCTTGGAGCTTTTTCAGAACAGAAAGCACCCACTGGGGAGGCTGCAGAGAGCTGGAAAGATTCACAATGGAAAGAAAAGCGCATATAGAATCCTGGGCCATCTCATAACAATAAGGTATGTGCAACCAGTGTTAGAAACTGAGATATGAAATCAAGGGGGGGGGAATGGCACCTTAAACCTAGGTTATGGGTGCCACAACGGAGTGACTAGGCATGTTTTTTTATATCTATAAAAGAATACAAAGCTGAAAATGAATGAACTGCAGCTAAAATCTTAGGTGCATTTTTCACATGGTCTAGTCCTATCTGAAGACAGCAAAAAACAAAGCCATACTTCCCCTGCCAGCCCCCCTAATATATTAAGAGGGTTCCTTCTTCAGTCTTCAGAGAGTGGCTGGAAGTGGGGAGGCAGAAAAAAGGCCCTACTTTCCTTCCAGTAGTGACAGTTTTAATTTGAAATCTTAGGCACAATACTGTGCCCAGAGCTCAGAAACTGCTTGCATTAATGAAATTCCCTGTTGCAAAACATGCGTAGAACAATGGGAGTTTCAAGCGCTGTGTGCAACTCGGCACTCACCAAAACTATAAATAAATTTTAAAACATCCTATGAGTGAGGCAGAAAAATGGAAGCCTCTTTTGCAAAGGAAGAACACTTTCAAGAAACCAAGGGACTAATTTCAGCACAGCACTAGTCCAAAGGCAACATGAGGATGTAAGTCAAATGGATCTGTGCACAGTATAGGATGTGATGCTGTAGGTCTCAGCTGTAACTCGGACCTCCTAACAACTACTTATGGCTTTCCATGGAAGACAATCTCAAATTTGGCTCCACATGGTGAGAATGGCCCAGACTCTGCCCAGAAATGTCTAGCAAACTTAACAGAATAGATGTTATGGGAGATACTTGTCTACCCCCAATCCACATATTTCCCATGCATTTTTCCTGTAACATCTAAAGAAAGAAAAGTGTGGCCTCCATGTCATTGTGCTCAGCATTTCTCTGCCCACTGCAAGCACTCAGTGAACCAGAGTGGGAGAGGAGACATGTTGAGCAAGATGCTGTCAAAGCATGAATCGCTTTCACTAGAGGTAATTGCAAGTTCCTTTTGGGAAAATGAGAATGGGCAGTAGCCATACATTCCCAGTAATGTTTAGGGTGAAATCAAGCAGAGCTGGAGAAAGGAGGGCTAACCCTCAAGACTTCTGGCCAAAAGCTTCCAGGTCTTTTGCCCAGCTGCTCCCCACTCTTGAATTCCTAAGACTTTGAACTTAGTGTCATTGCTCACAATGTAGTCAACAACCTCTGACTACATGTGGCAGCTTCCCCATAGCTCTGTGCAAAACTCTCCTGGTATCTTCTAGAGATGGGGAAATCTGCCACTTTTGGTATCTCCCAGTCTCTCATTTTTCCAATCTTAATTTCAGTTCTCCACATTTCCGCATCAATTTGCAAAATTGTTTTTGAAGTTGTCGTGAAAATTCATCAGTATTTTAGTGTAAATTTCTCCTAATAAGCACAGTTTAATGCAATATTTTTGCATGTTGTTTCCATCAATATATGCATTATTGCACACATTCCAGTAGTATATGCAGCTTTGTACACATTGTTTGGTTAGAGGGCTACATTACAAAATTTGTAGAAGCGAGAAATTTGAAGGATGGCTGTATTTCAGTCCAAATATTGATTTGGGAAGTTCATATTAGACAGATTTGCCTTTAAATGTGCACTGAATTCAACTCTCCCCTCTGTCCTTAGTGTCTTCTGGGATATTGTTTCATGGATAGATGTCCAGGAAACATCCATTGCAAACTGCCACCATTTATTTGCCAACATAAATGGTGCCACTAGGATACCAGACAGTAATTGGTGTGGTGTCTGAAAACAGCTGTGACATTATATCGTTGATGCCTTCCATCATCAAGAAGCAGACTATGAGAAATGGCCTCCTTCTAGGTGGCAAGAAGACCTAATTCCTTTCTTGGTCCAACAGGAACAGAGAAGGAGAAGGAGACGGAGAGAAAGAGAGAGACTCAGCTGCTAAATTTGCCATCAGCAGCTAGCGAAAAGTTGGCTTGGCTGATTGCCCTGACAGAAATTGATGGGAGTCATGTGGCCGGCAGCACGGGAAGGAGCAATCCAATGCAAGGATTTATTATTATTATTATTGCTCAAGTTTGCATTTGCTTGTGGTGTGCTGTGCCAAGTGGGCTGTGGAAGCGCAAATGAAATAAAACCAAATTGAGGTACTGTGTTAAAGAGAGAGAGAGAGCAGATCCATATACTTATAAGCATATGGAGGTACTGGGGGCACGCCAGATGGTTCACCACTAATTGGGAAAGGCCTGGGTACCCTCTTATTGTGGCTATCAGAAGTAACCTCATGGTTATGAGGAGGGAACAAAGGATTAGAATGGAAGACACTCATCTGTGGATCAGAAAAGGCTTTGAGACCCTCAGGGTAATTTTAGCAGGCTGCAGTGGGTGACTGGATTCACGTGGCACAGAAAAGGACAGGCAGGGAGTGGAAAGTGGATGGCACTTTCCAAAGTACCACCCACAAAAGCAGCTCTCTGTGACAAAAGGGGAACCACTACCTTACCTAGGCATGAATTCAAGTCTCTCCTCACTCATGCTTTCCTGATCTGACTCTGGAGCTTGTCCTCAATTTCCTTTCCGTAGAATGGGAATATTAGTGATCTACTGCGAGAATAAATGGGGAAGTAGTTATCCTTAAATGCATTTACTTTAGGAATCATCATTAGTAGTTTTTTCAAATACAAGATCACACAAGCTTTATTTGATTGCTTATGGGTTTCTGCAGCTTAACTTGAGCTCCTGAGCTATGAGCAAAGGACTTACGGGGAAACTGGCAACAATCCAGAACTATTGGATTCTGGTGGCTCCCTCACTGTGAGAAGTGAAGTTACAGGGAACCAGGCAGAGGGCCTTCTCGGTGGTGGCGCCCACCCTGTGGAACACCCTCCCGTCAGATGTCAAGGAAATAAATAACTATCTGACTTTTAGAAGACATCTGAAGGCAGCCCTGTTTAGGGAAGGTTTTAATGTGTGATGTTTTATTTTGTTTAATATTCTGTTTGGAGCCGCCCACAGTGGGCAGGGTATAAATAATAAAGTATTATTATTATTATTATTATTATTATTATTATTATTATTATTCTTTGTGCATTCCCAAGGAGGGGTTTATTAGCCATGTACTGAGATATGGAAATCTCTTTCAAACTGTCAGTACTCGGTAGCAATACATAAGGCAGCCTATTTTCGTAGGCTTGCAACAAGAATCAGAAAGCATCAACTATAGGCATCAAAATTCTGCATAGAGTGTCCATGTACCCTTCTTTGTAAGGGATAGTCCTCTATTTGAAGGAGTCCTGTTTTACGTTTGTTTGTTTGTTTGTTTGTTTGTTCTTTATAGGGGGAATGGTCTGTTTGGTTTTGAAGAAGAGGATAGATATATGATGGGTAACAGTATTGGAAACCTGGAGGAATGGAGAGAAACAATTGGATTAAGTCACCTATAAATATAAACTTTATAAGAAAGACAGGTTTGATCCAGCAGCAGCTTCTTTCAACAGGAAAAGCGAAGCAATGGTGATTTAATCCCTCTTCCCTCTGCAATCCTGTGTGTTCCCAGTCTGCTCCAGAGGATTAGAGGACCCACCAAAACAGCATGGGAGGTAGCATGTGGGTTCTAATAGAAAGGGGAATTAAAAAAAAAAATGCCTCCTTCCCTTTTCCATTCATGGAAGCCTCCATTGCATTGAAGAGCCTTCCAGGGCAGCACTGGATACAACCCACTGTACTGCTTAGCTTACAAGCTCAGCAGAATACCACTTCTCAAGACATGGTGCCTGGGCATGGTGCCTCATTGTAAGTACATCATAAACCAGAGTACAAGGTGCATGTACATATATAGCAAACACAGAACAGGAAAATATCACAGCATCGCCTTTTCATTATGCTTTGCCAAAATAATCCTTGCCAATGAGTTAGCGCTGCTTCTCAAGTTCCAGTTCCAGTTTCTCTTAGGAGGTTTCTGTTTTTTATAGAAAAGACAAGGAAGGGTGCACAAGACTTCAGGGTTCAGCACAGACGGGTGAGCAACAGCCATATTAACTACTAACTATGGACCTAGGTCCACCAAGGAGCCAAGAGGGCAAGACTCTAGTGTCCTGACTCATTGTGCCAGTAGCAGCTACAACTGGGGAATGGGTTGCCTGTTAGTATGGCCCAAAGCTGTTTTCCCAAGAATGTTTCCAGCACTTAGTTCTTTTTATAGACACAGCTTTTGGGGGTATCCCCTCCCTGTTTAACGGCAAATGGCTCTGAATGTCTCGGTACATGTTTCCCTAAGCAAACATATTTCTTTTTACATTATGGTATCTGCTATTTCAGATCCTATAAGCACCCTCATTGTTCTCTCTAGGTAAGTGCACACGGCTCCTTCCTTATTGGCATTGAGCCACTAAGCAGGCCTTCCCCAACCTCTTGCAGTTTTCGACATGTTCCTTTTGATATCTTTCAATATGATTTTATACCATTGTTTTGTTAGCTGCCTGGGAGACTTTTAATCAGAAAGCGGGTGATATTTTTTAAAAAATCAATACATAAATGCATGTCCAACGCTTTTATAACAGGGCTATTCCTTATAACAATCACAAAAGGATTGAATTTTTAAATTATACAGCAAGGGCACGATGAAATGTTAAATTCCCATTGATCATGATTTTTGCCAAAGGCGAATGACGTTTATTCAGAGTTGTGTTTTGGGTTTTTTATGAACTTGGCAGCCCAAGGCTAAACATATTTTTTTAGAAGGCAGTTTGCTCAGAACTGTATCCCAAAACTCATGGAACATTTCAGTGTGCCGAGAACAAACATAAGAGCAAAGGGGGTGGGTGGAATATGGTGCAGTGGCTTTGGGTCTGAGCCCAAAGAGTGGGAGAGATGAGAGACTGTCCCCCTGTCCTTCTTCAGAACCTGGAAGTTGGTTATGGTTGTTTTTAAAGCTGTGGTCCTAACAAGAATCAATTGAAAGCAACTCCCACAAGAAATCAATGGAGCTTGTTACAACATCCAAGTGAGGAGCCTGAAAATCTAAAATCCTGTCTCAGTATGTGAGCAAAGGGATGAGGAAAATGCTTCCTGGCCTGGGATCCACTCTGCTGGCAACAGCCTTCATGTGACTGGAGCAGCCGGCCGGATCACTGCACAGAGTGATGAAAGAGTCCCAGTCCAACCCCCCCTCCCAAAGGGAGCTTCAGATTTCACTTCTGGTTGCATGAAGCCCATGGCTTCTTGCCAATGGCCAAGTAGCTATCAGAGCCCTGATGGATGACGGCATCCGCCACCTGAGCCAATTTCCACTGGCAGCGCCACAGACCCAGCTTTCATCACCCATCAAGACATCTGTTGGTGTCCACTGGGGGCTCCAGGTCTCTGTTACAGTAGGGGATATTTTTACAGCTGAGTGGTAGGACTGGGATAGGTGAGAGAGGAAGGTTGAAGCAAAAGCTCAAGAAACTTTGCTCAAGAGGAAGGGAGGTAAGATACCCTCCACAACTTCATGGAAACTTGGGAGCCAATAATGAGAACTCTGACAGATGATATCACTTCATTAGTATGCATTTTACCCATAAGGCCTTTCTGCACCCACCCACAAGTACTAGGATGTAAAGTACCATGGGCCTAATCCACCCACAGTCAAGCACTTTCAATCTCTTTTGATTTTTCACGAGTGTTAAATACTTTTGACACTCGATACCGAGGCTGCTTTGGTGGCTACTAGTGCTTTTCCCCAGCTCCAGCTAGTTCACTAGTTCTAGACCCTTTGAGCAAAGATGACTTGGCTATGGTACTGCATGCTGTGGCAACTGGAATATTGCAATGCTCTCTTTGTGCCTTGAGGATGACTCAGCAACTTTGATTGGTAAAAAATGCAATGCCCAGATTACTGGCTGGGGTTTTGATTCGGACTCCTATAACCCCTGTTTCCCCTTCATGGATCACTGCCTTGTCGTGGCGAAAGGGCTTGAATAACTCCAAGAAGCTATGAGCTATGCCATGCAGGGCCACCCAAGATGGACAGGTCATAGCCGAGAGTTTAGACTAAATGTGATCCACCTGGAGAAGGAACTGGCAAACCACTCCAGTATTTTGCCAAGAAAACTCCATGGACATAAAAAAGGAGAAACTTTGAGAAGAAAGTGAGAGTTTCCAGGCATGCTCTAGTTCATGGGGTCACAGAGAGTCAAACATGACTAAGACGACTAAACAACAACAAACCCCTGTTTTAATACAACTGCACAATTTGCCAGCTGATTTCAATGCTCAACTGAAGGTGCTCATGCTAGTGGTTAAAGTCCTAAATTACTTAGACACTAAATATCTGAATGACTACCTCCTTCTCCAGAGACCTTCTTGGATGTTCAGATTAGCAGAGTAGTTTGTGAAGTTGGCTTGGGAGAGGGCAGGCTGTGACTGTAGATTGTTTTTAAACTGTTTTAAGGCTGTTTTTTTATATTGCTGCAACCAACCCTGTGACCTGCTGGTGAAGGGCAGGTAATAAATCGGATGGTGATGATTATAATTTTTTTTAAAAACATGTCATTGACAGTGCAATCCTATACATTTCTACCCTTTGAATTCAATGAGACTTACTCCAAAATAGGTAGATATAAGATTGCAGGCTAATTCTCCATTAATGAGACTTCAAAGCGCTTAGCCTTATGTGGGTCATGCCATTTATTTCTGGCTTATGTATAAGATAAACATGATTCTCAGTTAACCTCTCACCTCATACTAAATTGTTCAGCAGAAATAAAGAAATCTGAGGAGCTACTGATGACATCTGTTGTAACATAGATGTCTGAATCTTGTCTTCTGACTATTTGAAACTGGGCAGCCTAATCCGCAAAATCGATCTGCTTTAGGACCTTGGGAGTGGGGCTTTGATTTAATACATGCGCCTGCACCTCTTGTTTTTAGTGAGACTTACTTCTGACAAAACGGGATTTGGTGCAACCTGCAAATCTCAGTCATGAGCTAGTACAACAGCTAAGTACACCAGCTAGTGAAGACAACTAATAAGAGCAGAGTAAGGAACCAGCGAGGAGAGCAGAAAGAATCATGTTTTTTATTCAACCTGGTGCAGAACTTTACAATTCTATGGATCTATTATTCTAGGGCTGCCATACATACCTTTAAAACAGCTCAAAACCCTTTTTGCAAAAACCTCAGCAACTTTTCCATCTGGAGCAAAATAATTCTTCTGGGCCTGTGGCTAATTAAACAATCTATGGCCTTTGAAACCGTGGGTGGGTGGGGTTATTGTTTTTGCTTATTATTATGGTATCTATTTTTGTGTTTTTACATTGTAAACCGCCCTGTGATCTTCAAGTGAAGGGCAGTATAGAACTTAATTTTAAAAAATAAAGTAAAAGCTGAATATAGCAAGTTATTATATTGTTTGTTTTCAGTAACAATGTTTGCATATTTTGCCTTTCATAACATGTGCTTAAAGCTCTATTTCTAATGCAAATCCTGCTCCTGCCTACTCTGCCCACTGCTCCTCAGTATCCACACCAGCCAATCTTCTCCTTCTCCCTCCCTCCCTCCATCCTGCCATTTTCCTTCACACACACCTGTTCTAACTGTCACACTTCACCCTCAGCCAATCAGCACCTGCCACACAACATTCTATCCCCCTGCCCACCACACTCACTTTAACTTCTGTCTTTCAAATATCTCCCTCCATAACATTTTACCGTATGTCTCTTAATATGCAAACCTGCGCAAGTCAGTTACATTTTTTTAAAAAACACCACAGTGTTCCCTACAGGGAAATGCAGCCTTGTTCTTGGTGGGGAGGAAAAAGGTTCCCTACAGCACTTTTTTGGTGCACTCCTCCCTGGTATCAAACTGAAGAAGGCTGCTCTATAAATGTTGTTAATGATAAACAAGAACTCAAATCAATCCCTGCTGAGGTGGAGCCACAATTAGTGAGGACTGAGGAGGAGATGATGATGATGCATCCTCAGCTGTGGGCATGAGGCACCTGTGTTACCATGGCAACTGAGTAGGCCTTTCCCTCTTCCCCAACAGGACACAGTGAGCAACAGCTGTGATGTCCACCATTGCCCAGAGTCTTTCCTGGTGGAGAAGGTGGGCTGGCAGATGGACAAAGGCAGGGAGTCCTCTGGCTGCAGAGCGATGACAAGGCAAGTTCAATTGCAGAGCGGGAGCACAGCTGGTGCCTAGCGGGGGACCTAGGCCTAGGGGAAGGTGGCAGGCATTGGTGGGGGGAAGATAGTGGAGTTTGCATTCGGAAGCTAGTGGATACCCTTAGGTGGAAAAAGCAGGTGGTTGTTTGTGGGTGTAAGCTGGTTGAAATTCATCTTTGGAAGCCGGTTGACAAACCCCAATGGATATTGGGGGGCGGGGGCGGGTGAAGGTGTTCATTGGGGTTCTTAATGGATGTCGCCTGGAGTATGGGGAGTCTTGAATGTGAGGCTTTGAATGTGATCAAGATGAATGGTCTGTGTATGTGCATGAATGTGATGTGCAAAAGGAAACTGGTGGATAGATGAAACACGTGAAGGGCTTAAGTGCAAGCCACCTAATGCTTTAAAAAAACAAAAACAACCACCAGTTATTTACAAGTGTATCTACCTTTTTTCTGCAAAGAAAAAGAATGGAAAGTCAAATACTTGAATTTATGGTGCAACCTCCCCCCACCCCTGTATCAGTACACATGAAGGGTGGACTGTAAATATTTTCAATAATAAATAAATAACTGCTGAGGTGCCCCTTATATTGTAAGGTCTAGAGAAGCTGTGCTGGTGCCTTTCCAGCTGTTGCCATGCATACTGCCTCTGTTGTTGCAAAAGGGTATGGCAACTGAGGAGAAAGAGGCAGTTATTACTGGGAAGGGAGAGTCCAAGGAGGCTGAAGGGAAGCTGAGGAAGGGGCACCTGGTGGCACAGAAGGCAAATCAGGGTTGGTTCTTTCCTGTTTTCTTGAGTTGCCAACTTTTTCATCTCATGGGGCTTCTGTGCCTGTCTCACCTACATAGATGTAAAAAAAACAAACAAAAAACAACAACAAATTGATTTTGTCCCTATGAATCCCCTCCCCAAATCCAAAATAAACTTAAGATCCCTAGGGTCTGACTTTATTGCCATATCGAGGGGCAACCCTTGCATTACAGCACAACAAAAGTGGAATACCCTACCCCCCAATGTTTGTGGTATGAAAAGGTACAGGATTTCATCAGGAAATTAAGGGACATTCACCGATTGGAAACAAAGCAGTATGTCAAGCCCCAAAACATCTGCAGCTGCAAACAGTATTGAAGGCAGGATCACTTATAACCCCTCCCCCCCGCCCCCGGATACCATTCTGAGCATAAATCATAATGAAAGCACAAGGGAAACGACATCTGAGGGGGGCCTTGTACCTAGTTTTTACTCAGTACTTGTTCTGATTTGTTTATGGGACATTTATACGACAAAAAGCATTCATCTCCATTCAGTTTGCTTGCAGCATGTTTTGGCATTTTCCTGTTAGCATTCAATCACCCTACAGTTTTCAATTTGTTCCCCATCACTTTCCAAACGGCTGAAAGGTCAATTCTTTTTATACAGTACAGGCAGTGAGCATTTTGTGTGCATCCAATTGATGTGAAACTGCCGTTGCGCCGGTCCTTTTGGACCCAGAACAGGGATGGGGCAGGGTGGAATGGGTGGGGCAAGTTTATGTGCGTTCCGCCATCATGTGGGGGGGGGCAAGAAAGGCTTGAAAATATATACTTTGGCAAAGTAACTTTACTCAAGTTTTTAGAAGGTAATGGGGTAGATGGAACATTAAAGTGGAACTTGACATTTGTAGGCAAGGAAAAAGGAAGTTCTCTTGACATGCTTGGATAACTCTTGTGGTTAGCATTAGTCCATTTTGGAGCAATGCTTGGATATGCTTGGATGTGGATTATTGGGATATTTAGAAATCTAAAACTGGTACATTTGGAAACTGGTATATATAGATATATGCAAAATTCTGTATACTTTCACAGTTCACATGAAACCAGCTAGGGAGAATGTGAAAGGTCAAGGTGAGTGAGTGAGTGAGTGATATTTAGTGATTACCTATGATTGATAGAGGGGATCCTAGGCCAACTGCATAATCAAAATTAATTTGTTGCCTTATTTACCTTGGCTATGGGAGGAAAAAGTGAGATGAAAGGAGTGGAGAACAGCTGGGAGGAAGTCGTGTCCCTCAAACACCAACCAGGCTGAGAGGGTCCCTCTCAGGATGCAAATGCTGTTTATTCTAGTGTGAATGCATATGCCTGAATGGCTTGGAACATGCTGTGACTTTTTTGTAAAGAATTCTGCAAAAAATAAAAGCTAGCTGTGTTTAGTTTCTCAATTTCTAGAGGTGACCAAAGGCCACTTTCTCAGGAAATCTTGAATCTGCCCTGTGAATTTTGATCAATGAATGCGCTTACAGGAAATTGGCAACAGCGAAATCCAAAATTTTGTCCTTCAATGGAACAATGATCATCATTTCCTGTAGGAATTTTGGGCAATGCCTGTGAGCGCAGACCGCAGAGGTTTCCAACTCATGTTGTTATTTCTTTTTAAGTTGTTGATATAGCAATGATTGGCACAAGCCCTGCTCCGGAACACCCAGCCATGCATTCATAAACGCATGGAGGGGAGAAGCAGGTCCATGCTTGCTGGCCCAGCTCCCAGTATTGCGTCTTCACTAGCTCCACCTTCTCAAGCCCCCATACATTCAGCAGAAATTATAAAGCATGGAGACTATCCCTTCAGGTTGCCCCCTGAACTCAGGGAGGTCAGGAGGGCACACCTTTGTCCCTCTTATTGATGCTACGAGCACACATGTGTGTTCATTAACCCTTTCCAACATTTCATGTGCAGTTGCCATTTCTGACAGCAGCAATACTGCCACAATGAGCTACATATTTCATAGCCAAACCTCATGCTGAACTCAGTGAACTGATCCCCAGACCAGAGATCCAAGGAGGATCCAATGGAAATGTTTGTATTTATTTATTTTTGCTGGCCTTCTCCACGTTGTCAGTAGAGTTTTCCAGAAAAAAACAGAATGGGTGCCCAGAAATCCAACACAAAGTGCCTCCTCCCAGCCTCTGTTTACAAAATTATAAGCATCCCCCCCTTCCCATTACAATAATATTCTTCATCTTCTATCTGAGTCAGTGCATGGAAAAAATGATTTCACCATGCAAACATTTCTGATGAATCAATACGGAGAAAGTAAACCCATGCAAATGAAAAATACTGGTATTTGGGGGGGTAAATCACCCTTGAAGTAGAAGCATCCAGCATTTGAGCTTTAAGAACAAGCAAATCATCCCTAGCTATTTCCAGATGGAAGGGAAAGGATATATTTTCCAGACGCCGTTTTGCATGTTGCACCTATACTTAAAGCGGTTTGGGGTTTTGCCCATGCCATAGGAGAATCGTAACTTGAAATGAGGAACACATATTGCCCAAATTGCAAACAAATGGATGGATTCACAGAGGAAAAACTCCGCCCAAAATTGACCAGAGTTGAAATAAAGGTAGGAGGTCAGAATTAGGAGCCAGGCAGGCCACTGTGCAAATTAGTTAAGTCTTTGCAGTAGGACTGAGGTGGTTTAGATTCACTAAGGTCAGTGCCAGTGAAATGGCTCTAAATCCAAGTATTCCAGTTTAAACCATTTGTGGGTTGGGATGAGGCCAGCTTCTAGTAATTGCTCCAAATCTGGGAAATTATTTGCATTCATTGCTTCTGAGCTTCTCTGCACAAAGAAGATGGAAGACAGATCACTTTTTTTTGCAGTGGTGTACATTAACTGTATCACTGTGTACTTTCCCATGGTAGCCATGTCCCTCTCTCTTGCCTTCTGACTCCAACACTCTGTATGATGTCTCTGCCACCCGCTTACAATTGAACTTAAATAGAAATGCATGTGTGTTACATTTGAAATGGCAGCAGTGGGTAAATCCATGATAGCAATGGATAAGAAGCTTCTGTGGAAGTGCATTACAAAACTCTGATAGTATTTTAACAGGACCTAAACCACTCTATGGTCTTTATAGGTCTCCAAGATGCCAGCTGTTGTTCTTCAACATGTCCACCTAGTAGTGCTATCTTGTGCAATGTGCAGTGAGTGTATCGGAGACTGACACAGCCTAGTGGAGCTAATACTGAAAGATTTAATCCAGATATGGGGAATGTTTGACTCTCCAGAAGTTGCTGAACTACGATTCCCATCAGCCCCAGCAAGCATGGCCAATGACCAGGGATAATTAGAGTTGTAGTCCAGCAACATCTGGAGGGCAAAACGTTTCCCCACAAGTAGGATGAAGGAAAAGAGGGAGTTCGATGCACCTGAGTAATGAAAGGAGAGGCAGAGCAGTAGTGCTCACCTGAACTCCTGTTAGCCACATCACTGCTGTGTACCAGGACAGAGGATGAGAGGTGAGGTTGCAGGAAGGTTGGCATGGTGCAAACAGGCAGGAGCATTACATTGACTCTACTCGTGTGTATGCACCATGCCAAGCTTGCTTCTCTCCTCTCTGTCCTGGTATGTAGCAGCAATGTGACCAATGGGAGGTCAAGTAAGTGGTGACACCCTATTCCACCAAATGCCAATGACCTAACCAGCACAAGGCATCAAGATGGTTTGGTGTGCTTTGCATAAAACAAACACAAATTCATTTCATCCAAATTCTACACCAAGGAACATTCAGTTCTTCAATCTGTATATATTATGCAGATCAAGCTGAAGTGCACATTTTGCTTATTTTATACAATTTATTTGGTCTTTGGTGCTGCTCTGTCTCACAGGAGACAGCTAGTCTGTTGCGGTTGAAATCTATGATTTAAATCTCATAGGTGGGAAATCTGTGCCTGAGTTGTGCCACTTCAGGCAAAGTGGGAGCTTACAAGGCTAAAAGCTCCTACATTCCCCCCCCCCCAAAAAAAGATGAACTTCATTTAGAAAACTAGCATATCAGAGAAAAGGCTAGAATCCTTCACTTTGACATCTGATTTACTGTGTTCCCAGACATTTTCTATGAGAGAACATTCAGTTATGTGAGCTTCCATCCACCACAGTGCTATTACCCAGACACAAATTTTCCATTCAATTTTACCTCACTCCATGAGGAGAACTAGGTCTATGTTTTCATGTATATGTGGGGGAACTTTGGCTCTGCCCTAATCTCATCACATGCAAGGAGAGAGGTTTAAAGGTTTCCGTGTACAGTCATACCTTGGTTTTTGAACAATTTAGTTCTTGAATGTTTTGGCTCACAAATACCGCAATCCCGGAAGTGACTGCTCCAGTTTGTGAACTATTTTTGGAAGCCGAACGTCCAACAGGGCTTCCGTGGCTTCTGATTGGCTGCAGGAGCTTTCTGCAGCCAATCAGAAGCTGCTCTTTGGTTTCCAAACATTTTGGAAGGTGAACGGACTTCCGGAATGGATTCCGTTCAACTTCCAAGGTACGGCTGTATATCACTGGCAATTGTGTTCACCAGCTAGGAAACAGCTAAACTATTGCATATCCTAGAGGTGTGCTAAATATGGAATAGAGGCTGGGCTTTTAGTATTGCAGCTCCAGCCTTCTGGAATCTGTTACCAACTGAAATTAGAGAATTATCCAGTATCTTGTTATTTAAGCAGCTACTTTTGTTAAAGGAGGCTTTCCCAATCATTTTATGGATTAATAACGATACAATGGTATGCATGGTTTTTATTACTTTGAGTTTACTGGTTTACTTTTGCATCTTATCTTGTTGTTTTGTATACTGCCTCAGTAGCTTTTGGTTGTGAAGCTGTTTATAAATCAGCAAACAAACAAATAAAATATGCCTTGGGCATAGCATTGGTGTTTACTGACAATCTGTGTGAACCAATCTCTCTCTCGCTTAGCTAGGGATGAGGAAGAAATTTGAGTCAGTTTGCATTAAAAGACAAACTTTCTGAAACAATGTGAGGACCAAAACACAGGCATCCTTCAAAATTCGCAATTTGCACGTCCCCAAATTTTGCAATGCAGTTCTCCCACTAAGTAATATGTGTGAAAAATGCACACGCTAGGATAAAGTGTACATAAAAATGTATATATTAGTGAAAATAACCTAGAAATGTGCATTATATTAGGGACAATTCCTTTACAAATATTTGCATATTAGGCAACAGTGCATTAAAAATGTGTGCATTAGGAGAAATCCATACTAAAATGATTATGAATTTTCATGACCAATGGATATGCTAATGTAGAGCTCTGAATTTAAGTTTGGAAAAATGAGAAACTGAGATGAAAACGAAATTGACAGATTTATCTATCCTTACCCCTGAGCACTTAACTTCTTCTGGCATATCCTGGATTGAAGAATTGACACAAAGGGATGGCTTGAAAGCCCCTGTCACACAGTTCCACAACAAGGACATCCCTGCCGATGGGTGACTGCTTAGAAATGAAATGTAAACAGGTTTGGGAGAGGAAAGGTTAGCAGAAGAGAATAGCACAAGTGTACTTAATAAACTGCAGCCGCTAGCATGCCTACACTTAACCACCCACCCTGAATATTGTGGAAAAGGGAATCCTTTCCAACGGCTGGCTGTTTTTTTCCACCCAAAGAGGCAGCCTGCTCTCCTGCCCCTTTCCCCTTTGCTCTTCAAAGACCGTCTATCTTGTCAAAGGAGTTGAACTATAAAAGGAATAGCACCAACCCTGGAAAGCTGGCCCAGAGCCTGGAGAGAAAAAGCTGTTTGAAAGGAAGTAGCCGACTGGCATCCACACACTGACATACCACTCAGTCCATTCTCCAGCCAAGCTATTTGCAGTTGGTCCTTTATCCCCCACCCGCCAGCTACTGCTTCATTTGCAGGGGGTGACTAACCCCTAGCGGCAAAACCCCATAAACAAGTGGAAAGGAGCCTGGAATCATGTAGCTGTTACCAATCAAAACAGCCACAAGAAAGTAATTGAGAGGAGAAAGGAACAAGGGACAGCTTCCCCAGTGATGCTGTCAGGGTAGGACTTTGGGGCAGTGGAATGAGCAGTAGGGCCCCCAAACACAGCAGGTCCGGCTTAACACATTTAGAAGTACAGTATGTGAAGTCATATGCATTATCACCTAAAGACGTGCACACCCACACCCAGTTTAGTGTCTGTAAGGCTACATCTGCACCATACATTTAAAGCAGTATCATATCACTTCAACAGCCATGGCTGCCCCCCCCCGACATCCTGTGAACTGTAGATAAGGATGCTGAGAGTTGTGAGGAGACCCCTGTTCCCGTCACAGAGCTACAATTCCTAGTGTTTCCTGGAAAGAGAGAATGGGGTCTCCTAATAACTGTCAGTACCCTTCACCAACTGACGCGGGTGGTGCTGTGGATTAAACCACAGAGCCCAGGGCTTGCCGATCAGAAGGTCAGCGGTTCGAATCCCCGCCACGGGGTGAGCTCCCGTTGCTTGGTCCCTGCTCCTGCTAACCTAGCAGTTCAAAAGCATGTCAAAGTGCAAGTAGATAAATAGGTACCGCTCTGATGGGAAGGTAAACGGCGTTTCCGTGCGCTGCTCTGGTTCACCAGAAGCAGCTTAGTCATGCTGGCCACATGACCCGGAAGCTGTACGCCAGCTCTTGGCCAATACAGTGAGATGAGCGCCACAACCCCAGAGTCGGTCATGACTGGACCTAATGGTCAGGGGTCCCTTTACCCTTCACCAACTACACTTCCCAGGATTGTTTGAAGGACATCATGATTGTAAAAGTTTCATAACAATTCTTTAAAGGTATGGTGCAGATGTGGCATTAAGCTACCTAAAAAGAACCCATCTAGCAAAGCTTTCCAATTCATCCTTTCTTAGAGCAAGTCAGGGAATGAGCTGGTGGAGGCAGCGGAAGCAGAGGGGAGATTAAGACAGGGTGGTGGTGGTGAGGAGGACAGTGTGATTTTCCATAGGCCTTGCATCCCCCTGGTACAGTCCTCATGAGGGATTAATTACTCTCCAGCACTTTGCGCTCTATGATTACTCTAATACAGTAACGGCCACAAAAGTCATTCCAGGGGCTGGGTTTATTTACTTTCTTCTCCATAGGAGGGAACCTCTGCCTGCCTGCTCCCATGCCAGCGAAAGCATGTCTAAAGGCAAAACCAATTGCTGCATCTAGCTGGGGGGCTAACATATGGATTTAGCTGTCGCTGGGTGGCAGGGTGGGGTGAAACCATGCTAAAGTGGTCAGCTTGGTTTTTGTGTGTTTCTAAGAGACAAAGGCATCACTTTGTAGAACCCTGTGTTTGGGATTGGGGAAGTCTGAGATTTAAAGACTTTAAAAAGAGACTTAAAAGAAAGAACAAGCCCTATGGAGAAATTCAAGGATTCTGGGCAGAAAGCATTTCCATGAAAGAGAGACTCCAACCGCTGCCACCTTCCCAGTCTTTCCAGCAAACAAGGCAAATGGAACTGTGAGATTAGTACTACAGGGCTGGAGTTAGGCAGAAGTTAGGCAGGGGCCTGCTAGTAGATCTCTGGATTATTTGCAAGAGATCTGCAAGGGTTTCTCTTGTCTCCCAGTTACTTGAATAAAACCAAAATCCCTTTCACCAACTACATTGGGCTGCTGAAATGAAGAAAGCTAACCAGGAGTGGACTGTGAGCTCTCGTAACTTCTGGTACACCCTGAGATACCCTGTTATTTAATTATTTACTACATGTACTTGGTATTTTGCGCCTGGCTCTGGCTGGTAAATCTGGAGGTTCTAGCAAAAAACAAAACAGATCCAACAAGCCTGAGGTCTGCCCACTCTGCTGTACAAATCAAGTGTAACCATGTTTATTTTCCATTTGACCAAATCTCCCTGAATTTACTTATTAATACATACTCATCTGGGTTATAAATTCCTGTGTGGTTAACTGAGTGAGTGGGAAATGGATGTGAACCAATTAATTTTCATGGAGTTCTGTCTCTGCAGAAGTAGCAGTGTCCTTTTCTAATTCACATTCAGCAAAGGGATCTGTACCTTGGACTAGCCAGTCAGTCCTATTCTTCCCCAGGGATTAAAGTGGATTGACCTGCTGTTTTGCAAGGAATAGAGGTAGGCTTGCAAAAACTTCAAAAAGCAGTTGGGGGCTGAGCACGGACTCGGGAGAGATCACCCAGAAGGTTGCCCAAGGCAGTTTGATGTGCTATAAGCCTAACCTGTATCCCTTCCAAGCAACCTGTTTATTGAGCATTCATCCTGCTTGGTTTGCACAGAGTTTATGCTGAGACTAGATTATATCCTGTCTTTACTGAGTTTATATTCTGATTTATTTGAGGGGCAGTTGTATGACAATAATGTTAATGAGAGTCATTAGAGAGTCATGCAAATGTGGGGTTTAGAAGTCCAACCTAAACAGGGATCACACCGCAGATGAGTGAGATAAGAAGAAGAAATAAAGAAAGGGACTCAGAACAGAGGTATGACTGGTAAACCAAAAAGTTTGAACTAATTGAGTGTTAGCCCCGACTAAGGGCATTGCTTATCCAGAATAGGAAAGGAAGGTAGGAAGTACCCAATATATGAAATGGCATTTCTCTCTTTGTAGAAATATACAAATACAATGCTGCCATCTAACGGGCAGAACAGGAAAACCATATTTTCTGTACCACTGTGGCTTCCTATTTTAATATGCTGTAGAAACACTTACCACTGGTGCTAAACTGACTTGTGACCAGGGCTTTTTCTCAGCCGGAACTCACTGGAACTCAGTTCTGGAACCTCTCAGGTGGGTGTCATGAACAAGGGAGGTGCTCATGGTGAGCCTCTTTTTGTAGAAAAATAGCACTGCTTGTGACTTTAAAACAGCTAGCTATTTATATACCGTATGTGCCTGATGTGAAAGGTTCCAAATTCATGAGATGGCAGTGCCCACCCACCCCACCCCTGGACAGAAAGGCCTTTGGAGAGGTCTTGTGTACAGAGATGGAGACACATATTGAAAGCAGAATTTCCCCATGTGCTGTATTCTGATAAGGCCCAAGTCACACTCATCCCTGCTATCACAGCTGTACAAGGATGAATTAATCCTCCCTATATATCCTACTGAAGGGCACCTAGCAGGCTCTTCATGGAACTCTTTGCTGTGCAGAATTCTACGGCTTGGTGGAGAGAATATATTACTCCCATTGGGTGGGCTACTCTGGCTTCCTATTTTATTTCTGATCAAGTCAGTGTTTTCAAACCACAGATGGGCTGCTTTGAGCTCCATATAACTTAGGGTGTGTTGTCTCCCATGTGTGCACCCTTATAAAGAAGGGTGGGATATAAATGTAATAATTGGTGTCCTTGCAGAATAAATCCTGCATTGGTGCCAGTGGGGGATTTCCTTTTGGTGAAAATACCAGCTTATTAGGAAGGCTTTCCCTCAGGATCAGTGCTGGAGATTAAGGGGTTAACTCCTCCTCTCATATCTGCTTCAGTCCTGATAAGTAATATTCTCTTTCCACTTGGTTTTAATGTATCTATATGGGGTTTATTGTTTGTTTGTTTGTCTGTCTGTCTGTCTGTCTGTCTGTCTGTCTGTCTGTCACTTTGGGTTGTTTGGAAGTTTCTTTGGGTTGCCTGGGGCACGATAAAGTGGCTATCAAATTTAATAAATAATAATTGTCAGCCCACTTTGGCCATGCCCCATTTGCATTTTCAGACAACAACAACCCTGCACATTAAATGCAAAGATGCATCTAGTTTGGCCTTAAATCCCTCCCAGTCTAGCTGAATCTAGAGAGGTTGGGGAATGACAGGATCCTGAGACTGGAAAATGGAACTTCTCAGGTGGAGGGGTGACTGGGCTGGGCATGGCCTCAAAAGGGTTCATGTAATTGACCGCCTTGGGCATCAAGTGTCACCATTCTACTTCTCCCCTCCAAAAACATTCCGTTGGGTGTGGAGACTCCCCACCACACCCTTGTTGATTATTACTGTCCCTGCCTACATGCCATGAACTTCATTTACAAAAAAACAAGGGTGTGCTTCTTCTCTAGCTTTTATTGCATTGAAATGGAAAACAGCTAGCTAATCCCCAGTGCATTTTCAAAATAAACCCACCTTCCTGTTTCTTATTTTTCTTCCTTTTCCCCCTTTGCTCAATCCATTATATGCTTCTAGTCATCTCACAATTTGCCTATCCTATCCTTTCCTTTCCTGTTCTCCTCCCAGCATGTCCACCCCTTTCTAATCCTCACATCCTGCCATGTCATTCTTCCCCTTGTCACCCTCTTTGGCAGAATATTTTGCAAAAATTGTTGCCCTCCTCCCTACTGTAGGCCAGCTCCCTACATATAGTTCCAAAGAATGAAACAATTTAGATAATTCCTGGAGCATGAAGTACTACCTGGGACTATGTCTCAACTGGCCAGGCTCAACAGCAGTTAGCTTCCCTGAAAGCAATCAAGACAAAGACCAAGATATTATGATCCAATTCATATAAAAATTCTCTGTTATGTAAGAAGAACCACTTTGATGTAGTAGAGTACAGAAGCTTAGCCCTACAATGGATCTGAAACTGCATTTGAGGAAATAAGCTGCTTTCACCATAGTTATTGAAATTGGCAGGATGGCAAGAGTTTTAGCTCACGGGGTGGGGGTGGGAATGAGAATAGGTGAGAATTGTTTCAATCTATATTCAGAAACAAAGGACACCACGGTCAGGTAAAAATAACCTACCCAGGTTTTGTAGTTAAGATTGCTACAAATGCTGTACATAATTCAGATTGATACATATTTCTGTCACAATGAAGCAAGATCACTACTAGTGTTATTCCACTGTACTGTATTTATAGTGGTTGGGTTTTGTATATGGGGCATAAGAGATACCCAAAGCATTAGTCAGTGATGTAGTAAAGCAAAAACGCTTTGAAGGAATGTTGCAAAACCCAGAAGAGGGCATTGCAGTGTCACTAAAACACATGTGCTGACCTGGGGCAGTTTGTGTTCTCAGAAAGTCCTTTGCACTAGGCTGCAAAGGCTGCACTTACTCAATAGAAAGTATTTCCATATAAGATAGATTCCTGTTTTTTCATGAAACGTAAAATATGTGTGATAGATGGAGCCAAAACAATGGGAGGGAGTTCAGTCATCTTAAAGAAGACTATGTTTTCATTCCAAATATTTGGTTTTGTGTCTACACTTTTTCATCCCTAACTATGGAAAGTAATACTTCCAGGAAGGCTACCATCCTCAACATTGGAGACTGAATTTCAGTTTTGGAAAAAACAGAGAATTTCCTCCAGCACAACCCAGTCATGGAAAGGCACTGCAGTTCTTCCTCCAAATTGAATGAAAGAATAACAAGAGTAACTAGGCACTAATTAATTAGGCATTGTCTTCCCCCCATCCCCCAAAAAGTATCTGTTGCAAAGGACAGGATCAATGTTCACTGGAATTAAGGGATGCAGAAGTAAGCCTGTGGAGATGTCAGGAATCACAGGGTTTGTTTGACGTAGTTGGATAAAACAGCCATTGCTAGTGAATGTGCTGTTACCCCTTAGGATGCATGAAGAAATTGATAAGTTAACATTCTGAAGCAAACTCACCTGATCTACAGCGCCCAGATTAAGTATGCAGATTGGAACATGGAATCCACACTTAATTCCACAAGGTGGTCTAAGGTATATTTTCATTTTTAAAACAACAACAACAGAAAACTGCCACTTGGAACCTCACACACAGTGAAAATCGGGCTGAAAGTGTCCCAGTGTTCCAGACATGGGCATTTACTGGGGAGTAGGGATGGGCAAAGGAGGCAGTGCCTTCCCCCAATGAAGCATAATACCCAGATTCCCAGCTTTTGTTATTTTTTTCTTTATGTTAAAGTTCAGATAAACACTTTTGTATTAGCCCTATAGTTTAGGCATCCAACTTTGCTAAAATTAAGATGTTAGGCAAATGTACAGGCGCTATCCCCATTATTTGTGTATGAGAAACCAGATTGCTCCCTACTTTCAGTGTTCTCCTTGCTGCCACCCCAAGCACTTTGTACAAAAGTGAGCGGGGGGACAGGATGGGTGAAACTTGCCGAAATGATTCCAACAACTTTGGAAGGTGGCGACTGTTCCTGTTTGGGGTGTGCACTGAAGAAAAGGTTCAATTCAAGCCCAGATTTGACTCTTTAGAAAATGGGCTGGCTAAGCTTGAGCAGCTTCAGAATTTACCAGCTTCAGCTTGGGTTCAAATAGGACACTTGCTTCAGAAAATCCCTTGATTTAGGACTGTTGAAGTGACCCAATCAAACATTGAGGATGATAATGGTAAATGTTTGGAATTTCACTCAAAGGACTCCTATTGAAAATAGATCTGCCAACTTTGGTTCTCTCCTTTTCTCATTTTTCCAATATTAAATTCAGTTCTCCACATTTCTGCAGCAATTTGCTTTTAAAAAAAAGTTTAATGTGAATTTCTCCTAATAAACACATTTATGTATGCAGTTTTGACACATGTACCACATCTTTGCAAACAATCCCCCCTAATATAATGCAATGTAAACATTAGTTGGTGAACCGCATTGCAAAATTCAGAGAAGCGTGAATTTTGAAGTAGGGCTGTGTTTCGGTTCTATTGTTTTAGAAAGAGCAAATTTAATAGATTCAGTTTAAATGAAAACTGAATTGAATTTCTTCCCCTTCTGTAGCTCCAATCCTCCCTGCCAACCTGTCCAGGTCCCAAAGGGGGAAAGTTTGGGATCTAGGACGGGGTAGCAGGTAGCAGCTTCGACAGCTGTCATTTCATGGATGAGAGGGGAACACTTAAGGTGCTTGAAGCTTATTGGGACTATCCCAACTAGGGCTTCATGGGTTGAAACACAATTCTCATCAGCCCCAACTGAAGCTGCCAGCATTGTTCTCCAAACCTCAGCTTTCACTTTTCTGTACATTGTTGTACAGTCGTACCTTGTTTTGCGACCGGGATCCATTCTGGAGCACCGGCTGCTAGCCGAAAAGGACGCAGGGCAAAGTGCCACATCTGCGCACACGCGTGGAGCAATTTGCACTTCTGTGCATGCGCGAACGGCAAACCCGTAAGTAACCCGTTCTGGTGCTTAGTCCTGGCAGTTAAGTATGAGTATGTAGGATGGGACGCAGAACTAGGCTGCGGTAAATTAACCAATACTTTGATGTGCAGTAGGACTCGCAACCACCTACCCACTCCCCCAAAAAAGGATGGAAAAGAAATCCTCCATCTTGAGAGAGGATGGAGTCATATGGCATGAATGGCCCAGAGCAGTCAAAATGCAAATTATAAATGCCTGCAATTTCTGTGCAAAACAAGCTGTTGGGCAGCAATATAAACCAGAAGCCCTGGAGGAATGTTGAAAAGGAAATAAGGCATTTGCTCCCTAACAAAAACATTGCATTGTTTTACTGGTTTAGCAAAGAGATGTCTCCTTAGATTTACGATATATATTTTTTCTCTCTCTCATTCTGGCAGTCAAATCACACTGGACATATGGGCCCACCCATGTCCATGCTAATGCTTAATGTCAGAGATATTTGAGGGGAATCAGACTTCCTAGCTTGCTGTGGTCCACTGGCTGATTCTGTGGCAATCTGAGATTGTGAAGTGGTTGAACATGAAAGCTCTGAGCCAGTAAAACCATGGCTGAAATTTTGCCTCATCTATACAGTCGTGAGTTTGTGGTAGGCCAGTGATCTCTGATACAGAGGCCATGATCATATTGATCTTCCTTAAAGGGCATTTGTGAAGATTACAAGGAAAGCAAGAAAGTTAAACTCTTGAAAAAGAATAGAGGCCTGGAGTTGAAGGTGTTTGTTTTGTTCTTTCTGTGTCACTTCATTGCACTTGTAACTCACCTAGAAAAAGAACAGACACACATTTTGTTTGGGCATTCTGAGGCTGCATACACGATACACATTTAAAGTACATTTTAAAGCACATCCTCCCCACTCCAAAAGAAAAAAGAATCCCGGGAATCCATACAATCCAAAGAATCCATACAGTGTTGATAGAGGATCTCTGATGCTTACAAACAAGATGTCCCTAAAATATATCTGTTTATTCTCAAGTTATTGTAACAAATGCATGGTGAACTGAGAGAGGGATCATTAACAGAGCATTTAAGGGTCTGAAGAGAAGCTGTAAAACTTGATCTCTGAAGAGCTGGCACCTAGGAGTGGTGTCTAAAGTGTTTGGTTGGCATTTGTTATAAAAATTAATGTTACTTGTTTTAGGACCCGCTTCCTTTCCTAGGAAGAAAAGACAGCCAGGAACTTTGATTTGATTAGTCTCAGAATATGAAAAAATTTATGGCAGAAGTAGGGAACCTTGAGGCCCTCTGGATGTCATTGGACTCCAGCTCCCATTGGTCCAAGCCATCATGCCCAATTGTTAGGGCTGATGGGAGCTGTAGTTCTGTAACATCCAGAGGGCTCAGGTTCTCCATCTGATTTATGGAAATGGTCACATTAGGAAACAACCCTTAGGCATGACATACACAACTGTCTGCAACAAGGGAAACAGAATATCCTGCATTTCTCTCCACTGTGTCCCAGCGCTCCATAGCTTGTGATTCACCTTACCCTATACTCTGATATCATACCCTCCAACATCCTGCAGAGGAAAATCAGGATGCACGTCTTTCAGGGCCATGCTCTCATGGGAGCCAGGTGACTCGTACAAGAGCATGACCCCCCCCCCCAATAGAGCATCTTTTTAGGCTGTGCTCTTGTGGGAGCCAAAACAGGAGATCCCAGGATCCAATCAGAAACCGGGTGGCTTCTGTCATTCTGGGATGTTCTGCTCAAAGTGGGACAATTGACAGATATGTGATATCATTGTGTTGTATATTTCCTAGGCTTCACTTTGTTGGTTGTTGACGATGTCAGGGATTGCGTAGCAGGAGGAGGATGGCAGAATATAGGATAAGCTGAAGAACATGCTGCAGAGGGGAAGAGCCTCACAGATTGTTTGCCATTATTGGCACAGTCCCATGTTTCTTGTTGCCTGTAACTTTGCCTTTTCCCAGGCTGAACAGAAATTACAATTTGTAATCTTGCTGAATATCATGGCTTAACATGACTAAAGATCTTGGGCTTTGTGTGTTGTTCCAAAGAGTACTTGGCAAGAGTTTGTTGATGGCAAACATTTATTGCGTTGTGTGCTTCACATACTAAGTAATTTATTATTAAGTCACTGATAACAGCAAGCAACTGAAAAATATGTCAGTCATCTGGTTGCAGATGCCACTCAGAAACACCTACGTTCCAAAGCACCTTGTCTCTGCTAGGAAGACAGAAAGAGAATTGATATGGCGGACATGATGGAAGAAGTGCTTACCCAGTACATTAAGCTCCTTCAGATGAGTTTTTTTATTCACCATTCCAATTTGCTTGCACAAAGTGTGCACAATGGTGGTGATGTCTGGTCTTTATAGTGCGTGCATTCTTTTTTGTTCATGGGACAGATGCTTGGAGGGTGTTTGTATGTCTTTGCTTTGCGAGTTGTTCAGCCCACCCTTATCAATGCATTCCCCCATCACTTCCCAAATTGCAAAAAGTCCGTTTTTTTATTTTTCAAAAGTGGATTTGTTGTGCCAGGGTAACAGTGTGCTTTAATCCACTTTAATTGTGCAAACCTAAAGTCCTTGCATGTACTTGAATCCCTCTTGCAAAATACGGACACCCTGGGGGCACTCAGATATTGTTTTAAAAAGAAAGATCCCATTTTCTAAAGAACAGAGCATAAGAATCCCACCCACTCAACCAGTAGCAAAGAGTTCATTTGATGTGATATATCTAGCATGGCACAGGTGAGAGTGACTTCCCCACTTTCTGCCCCAGTGTTACTTTCCAGTGTGGCAAAACAGAAAAATAAAGCAGATTCTATATTCCTATGCAGATTTTTCTCAGCTCCCCCTCTCATCCCATCTTTTCCCCAGCTCCTATTTCTTCCTCATCTCTTCACCCTTTCCTTCATCTAACTTTCCTCTTAGACCCCTTCTTCTTTTCTCTGCTATTTCCTAGGGATTTTCCTACTTGGATTTCCACTATTGCTTCTCACCAAGACCACTCCACCCCCTTTTTGTAAGGGTCTTTGTGCAACTTTACTCTGGCAACTTTACATTCCCTTCACAGCAATGACACTGCTTTTTCAAATATTGAGAAAAGAGTCCTCTCAACAGTATTTATAATGTATGTGACTGTCTGTGACATAACAGCAACGTAATCAGTAGCAGCAGGAAGGTGCTTACAGTAAAAGACTCCCAGTCATTAGCCTATGATAACCAGATAGATGCCAGGGACACGGGTGGCGCTGTGGTCTAAACCACTGAGCCTCTTGGGCTTGCCAATCAGAAGGTCGGCGGTTCGAATCCCTGCAATGGGGTGAGCTCTCGTTGCTCAGTCCCAGCTCTTGCCAACCTAGCAGTTCGAAAGCATGCAAAAAAAAAGTGCAAGTAGATAAATAGGTACCGCTCTGGCGGGAAGGTAAACGCAGTTTCCGTGCGCTGCTCTGGTTTCTCCAGAAGCGGCTTAGTCATGCTGGCCACATGACCCAGAAAAACTGTCTGCGGACAAACGCCGGCTCCCTCGGCCTGTAAAGTGAGATGAGTGCCGCAACCCCAGAGTCGTCTGCAACTGGACTTAACTGTCAGGGGTCCTTTACCTTTTTAACCAGATAGATTCCCCCATTTCTGTATCATACCCAATGCCTGATGTGGTGCAACCTTCTTTATGCATTTGCATGCACTGGGAATTCTAGAAAAACCACTGCAGGGTGAAGAAAAGGATTCTGTGGACACAGTGACCCCTGTGTCCTCTAAAACAGGTACATGCAAGGTGCTCCACTAGAAAGCCCCTCCTGCTCTCCGGCCCACCTTTTTGTTGCAGAGGCTGGGCTGCTGTAGGAGAGGTCCACATTTACCTAAACATATGCTTAGGTGATAATGAGTGGAAACCGCTACTGGTCGTTGTGCAATCTTTTCCATTTTTCTTCAAAATTCTCCAGGGGTTTTTTGGCAAAAGGGGCAAGCAAGAATGGCTACATTCACCTCAAATTTCTCTTTGGGTGAAATTCGGGAGCAACTCTAGAACTGGCTGGGACCATTTTCTATTATTCTTTTGCAGTGTGCAAACTCTTCGGTGTGAGAGTGCAAGGGAGTAGGAGTGAATACAGCCACCATCATGATTTCCCTGTGCAAAAAGTAGAGAGTCTTTATTCCTTTGCTCCCTTAAAGTTTTGAGATACAATTCCAGCAATCCAGACACCAAGCTGGGCATTTTCAAGCAACAGTATATTTCATATAATTGATTTTGTTTAAAATCTTATCATTTATAAAGCCATACAAGGAACTGCAATGAGTCAAGATAGCTGTACAAAGGGAAAGGAAAGCTTAGTTGTGCATGGTCCATTCACACGTGAACCATGGGTGATGCAGAGGTGTCTCTTAGAGAAGTGACAAAAGGTATGGGCACAAAGATACAAAATATAAAGGATAATTCTGTCTGTATAAATACATAAAAAGGGAGTTAATTCTGGCATGTGGCTTGTTTCCCTTCCCAATTACTCCTCTTTGTGTAGGCATTTGCATGTTTGGTGTGTGCTTAAAAAAATGGGAGGGGAAGCAAGAAGAAACAAAAAGTTGCTTTAAAAGGTCATTAATACTGATAAAGGATGCTGTAACAACATTAACCATGGTAGTCATAAAACAGCAAATAGTCTGAACTGCAATTTTAAAGTCTGGATCTCCCTGCTTCTAGCGGCTGCAACCCTATAACCATTGTCTATGAGCTCTATTGTCTTCAGTGGAATTGACTTCTGCATAGAACGGCCCTCTTAACTTGAGAGTAGATGTCACTGACTTGAATGAGATGTAGTTCCTAGTAAACACTGTTAGATATGGACCATTTGGCTTTAAATCTGAAACTGATTTTGGAGCTATGCCACTCATCTTCTGTAGACCTACTTTAAAAAATGGGAATTGGCTACTGGAGATCAATGGGCATGCTCCAGAGTTGAGTAATTTTATGCTGCTCTTTGAAAAAGTACCTACTTGCAACAGAAACCAGCATCCCAATCCTAAACCCATCACTTGTAGGACCATATGATTGTAACGGGACACTTCTAAGGAATACGGTTAGGAGTAAAATGTCTTCTTTTTGTGGGGCTCAATATTCCGGTGTCGTTTTAGGAGTGTTTCTTTGTTGCTTTTATTAATAACCCTATACATGCTGTTTTTCTTTAGCCCCAAATTCAGGTATATATTGGGTGGCATTGGCTAATGATATATTTGGAGAACCACAGGAGCTTTGTGGGTATGCTGCCAGGTTGCCATTACTGGGCACTGGGTGAATGAGGGGCCATGTTGAACATGGGTGGGTTTTTTTAATGTGGGCGAGAATGCTGATGAAAATGCTGTACAAACACTATGATGACAAATTATGGAACAACTTCTAAAATGGGTGGAAGCTTTACAAGGGGGCTGAAATAGGAGATGCTAGTCTTCATTGCCTTAGTATGACAGAAGCTATTATGTTCATGTATAAACCTGGAAGTTTATTCCTCACATAGGCAGAGTTAATTCATTCAGTGATGGCTTTCTCCCTTTTAATTTTTAACTGAACTTCTTGGCTTAATCAGAACAGACTCAACTTGAATAACGTGTTCTGAGTCATCCACGAACAGATTAATAAATTGATGGTTGCCAGAATATAGTAATATATTGGGCCTGTGGCCTTTAAATGTTTCTCCAATACATCCAGTTCCAATTACTGAGTACAGGCCACTGGTTTCTTTTGGGTATTGGTCTAGTATGGTCCTTATGACTCTGGCCTTATGACTTTCTTATACTACAAGAAAGATTTAGCAAAACTACAATGCTAGCTCAATGCCCCATGTAGAGTAGCAGTGCAGCCAGTTGCCATAATGCAGAGCTATATTAGTTCATTAATCCTCACAGCTATATTGAGCTGGATGTAAAATAATATTTGTTGCTGCAAAATATTAAACACCTTTGTCCGTTGTATGTCGGCTACATAGAGACAAAAAGAGACAGTACTGTTTCTAATGCTGTTTACTTTAAATTTCTTTCACAGGCATTGGGAAGGGATTACTTATTTAAAAATGATTACTTACTTGAAGTTGTATTTAAAGCAAGCAACTGCAGGAGCTTTAGGGATAAATTTGGGATTTTTATAACATTTAAGGAACTGGACATGAGGGTATCTGAATGGCTTTGCTCCTGTTCTCTTCTACATCTTACTTTGGCTGTTTCACTGCTCAGTAACCTTCCTCAAATCATATATCAAATTAGTTATCACCACCCAGCTGGTGGAAGGGTGATTTGAGTTTCCCAAATTTGCTAGAGAAAAACATAATGAACAAAAATCACTAGTAAACAAGATTTTAAAACAAAGAAAGAAAAACTAACGAGGCACATTCAAGAAATGTACAGCCAACAAGAAGAGGAAAGTGCATTTCAGACAGGTATCTTTGGCAAGATTATGCAGTTCTTTGTGTACGGAGGAGGGTGTTTGTGTGTGTGTGTATAAAATATAACACCTTCTATTGAAAGGGTAGTTATTACTACATTGCATACATGGGGGAAAATTACATTAGACATCAGTCCCAGGCATTGGAAATGAGTTGGTGAGTTTCAGATGGAATAATCTTCTCTTGTGCTCTTTAAAAGACATTCAATAAATGGCACAAGTTTTTTTCGGGGATTGCAGCAGCTCCTCCAGCACTTGGGAGTTTGGCAGAAAGCAAACTAAACCAGTTTAGAACAGGGACTCTCTCTCTCTCTCTTGTGCCACAACAGCCTCCTTAAGCCTATGAAGAAACTGTGGCTGAGGCAAATTAACACCCGCAAACCAACCCAAGGATGACTCACCTAGTGAGCAGCTCACTTACATCCTGGGCAAGTGGCTGGGTGGGGGGAGATCAATGGATAAAGAACATGGCAGACACAAATAGCCCCACAAGGCAGAGATTGCAGAGAAGGAGACAATCTGTTGCCTCTGAAGTTGTGACAGTATTTCGAAAACTGGTTGCCTTCTCCTCCTCACATATGCCAGGATGTTCCTTCCTGGGTTGGCACTGGCAGTCCATAAAAATGGACCAGAGGTTTCCATCGAGATTGGTCTCCTTTTGATCCCTGCTCTATGGCTCTTAGCACAAATGGAGAGGCACACTGCAAGTTGAGGGGAAGGAAGGAAGGGCAGATAAAAACCATACTCCGCTAACCCAATCAAGATATACATAGAAATTATTGGGTCTGGGGGAACTCTCATTTCTTCTAGCAACTTCTTGTGCCTCTTTGTGCTCTTTTTCACAAGCACTTGGTTAGCTCCGGGTCGAGAGCCACCCTGGAGGAGCTGGGGACCTGATATATGGAAAAACTGTGGTTGATAAATACAACAGTTACCCCTAAAATGCAGCTTTTGTCTTGAATGCAAGCTGGAAAAGCAACAAGTTACATAATGTGATTAGCTTTGCCTTTTAAAATATAGCCATAGTCAGCGAGTATGGCCCAAACACATAGGGATCTTTAAACTTTCCATCGTCAGCTAGTGAGTTAGTAAAGGAGCAGTGAACAGGTCATGGCTGGAAGCAGGTATTCTGACATGCGTGTGCTCGCCATGATGATATATATGTGACCACAGAAGCCTTATATCAAGGTCACTTCCTTTGAATGACAAGACAATAATGAACCATAAAGTTCCAATACCGCTCTCTGTGGCAAGACAGCAAATGATGAAGGGGAAGGGTGAGATTGCAAATTTTAATTTTTTGAAAGCAGTGAAAAAATGAAGTCTGAAAAATAGAGACTTTCAAAAAATATATATATTTATAATATTTATATATATATCTATAGACACAGTGTTTCTCTAATTGGTTAATGGCAGGGTGAGACAGTTGCAGGTGAGGGAGGGGGAATCATCTTGCTTGAATTTTGCAGAAGGAGGAAATATTTGTAACCTAGAAGAGAATAAGCTATCACAGTCTCTGGCATCCCATCTGGATGCGGGTGGGGCAGAGCCTGGACGATGACACCAATAACTGATGCTCCCACTCCATCCAAGGAACCATCTCGACAACAGTCCTTGGATGCAAAACTCATGCTTTATACAGTATCCAGAAATAAGTCTCTCTCCACACACTTTCACACATACGCACACCTCTAACCTTTGCGTCACTCAGCAACGAAGTACAAAATTTATACATGCTCACTTGCTCATTTCTAAAAATGAGGTGGTGGGGATGAGAAAGGCTGTATTGTTGCACTGCCCTGTGGCATGATATCAAAATACATTGCTCTTAGGGGGCTGGGGTGGAGAGGGATGGGCATCTTTTGAAATCTTGCCCATGTCAATAATACTAACCAAATAAGCACTTTGTACTAAGTTATACATACAAGAGTCTATAACATGGATGGGGAGGGGGGGAATGTAGGAAGATGCAAATATCAGAGGAGGTAAAAGATAGATAAAAGCAATATGGCAAAAATAAATACTTTTTGTGTAAATTTCACTTTAAATTTTTTTGATTAGCTTACATTATTTCGTCAGTATATTTCATACATACATACATACATACATATATATATATTATATCAAGGCAATGAGAGAGCCACACTCTCTAGGGGAATTTAGGTGACTGCATAACTTGGAGTTTGTATTTTGACTTTTTAGTGAATGTTGCATGGCTTCATGCTGAGGTGCCTCATCAACACACAGCCTGTCCCTAAAGATCTTCCCCTGCTATTGCAGGAACCCAGATGGCATTTTAGGGGAACAGACTTTTCATTCATTGTTTTAAATGGGAGGTCCCTGATACCTCTTCAAGGGTATCAGCCCAACCCAATCCACACTGTGTGTTATGAGTCCTGTTGCGTGTTATCAACAGAGGAGGGTGTGAAGGGCTTACTGCCCACATGCTCCTTATCTGTTGACTCAAGTTGTTGTCATGCATGCTAATCTCTTCATAAGTCTTTGACCAATCCCCGTTGGACCAGCTGACACAGCAAGCCAAAACTGACTTGCTTTCAGCAGGGCCTTGACTCTAGTCTAAGTAGAGGTTGAAGAATTCACAATAAACCCATAGGATTTGACACATGGGAACATCTCTTTGTCCATTCAGCACAAGTGTTCATGTCTGGGATTTTGCCAGTGCAGATGATGTGAGAACCCTACACAACAGAAGGATACTTCCACAACCAAGCAGACGTCTCCTGACAAGTCAACCTTTCCTTGACAAAGATACCCAGAGCCATTAGTTAATAGGCAGCACTTCTGCAGGCCACCCATTAGGAGTGACAGAAGTCATGCTAGTAAAAAGACTAATTTGTGATGTTGGCAGAAAATTACATAGTTCCTCTGTGGCTCCTGCTACAATACTACCTCATTCGCTGTGAAAATTGATATGTGGCGGCTTTGCATAAAAAAGATTTGCAAGGTAGAAACTGCCTCCCTTTCCACAACAAATGTCAGTTGAGGACAACACTGCCAAGTGTCAACTAGTGTGTCGGTGCAAGATCTGATGCCTCCAGAAGCAAACACAAAGCCTGAAGAGGCAAAATAATGAATTTTGCTACATATTAATTGTTGAGCTCAAATGGATACAGATTAATCAACTATGGCCACTAGTTTTTGGAACAGCTATGGCTGTGCTTAAGCCAAAGCTCACACCAAGCTGGCTCTCCTTACATCATTATTCCTAGAGGCTTCAAAACAAGATCCTCCTCTCCCCATTATTGGATCATTCATCTTGCCTTTGCGCAATTGAATAATTTCCATGCAAGATACAAAATGGCGTGCATGCCTACTGAGAAGGTGTAAGCCTGGACAGGAAAGGAATGGCATTCCCAAACTGCTGGTATTTAATTTTTTTAGAGGCAAGGGGATCATGGGACAGATTCCCTGTTCAAATTACCTACCATGGGTCTCATTGCATAGAAACCATAAGATATAATTATGATGTGGCTAGCATGCTCCTTAAACTTAGCTAGGGGAATACTCCCTGCAACTCTGGTATACAAATTATGTGTGCACATGCACTGTGCACATGTATGAGGTGTGGACTTCCTGCCTCTGTAGTAGATCAGGCGCTACTGCTCATGAGGCTTCTCCTCCAGCTGGAGTAATGGAGGCCAATGTTCCTAGAGGAGGGGGAGAATGCAGGGGTCAACTGTTCTGAATAACCATCACATCATTCAGCAAAATCATGATCTTAACACTGCAGCTTTCCACAGATATGCATTGCAACAGGTGCACACTACACAAATGCGCACACACAGGCACACGTACACGCACACACGCTCCATACATTCAGCAGTTGAAGAGTTGGGAGCAATTACTTTCAGAAATGGGTACCAATGATTGCTTGTTCGGCATGTCTCTCAATGTGATTCCCGCAGCTCACGTATTCATGATTTTTTAAAAGTTTGCCTTATTTTCTAAACAAGCAACTACTATATAGTCCTACCCCACAAAGGTTAATAAGATCCGTGCTTTGGCCTGTGGGGCTGAATTCTCTGATTTCATGCTGATCCAAAAAGCCAAAATTGTCTCCACCTCTTGAACTTGGCAGGGAAAGGCGACGATGTCGGTTCCTTGGTTTCTGCTATGTACGTACGTTTGCTTGGTTTGGGCTTTCCAGCAATCCAGACCTTCCCCCACTCTCCCTCTCTCCCCCCGCCCCCTAAAATTGGTTCACTTCCCTCTTTCGCAACGCACTTCCTCGCACTCCTTCTCGGAACAACTCCAAGTCCTTCTTCAAAATTCAAGGGCAAGAAGCCCCCTTCAGGGGGAAGGCATCGGTTCATCTCTTCTGAGAGGAGCCGAGCATGACCCTGGAGACAAAGTTGACAATGGCGGCAGCTGGTTGGTCGGGGTCCAGCTCAGCAAAGAGGTGGCAGACGTTGTCTGTTGTACTGCCTTGTTTCCTGGCCACAAAGCCAAAGAGTCTGCAGAGATGACAAAGAAAAGAATGGGAGGAGAGAGAGAGAGAGAGGTGTAAGCTAGGGCAGACATGAATAACCACAGCTATTTGTGGAGCGGAGATTGCTACCAAAGTACCCCCCCCCCAATCATACTGGTGTTATCAGATAAGCTATATAAATATTCAATCTTCTACCAGTGGAACTTGAGACAAAACAAATGTATCACATGAAATTGGAGGTGGGGAGGTGTGGCCTTTGGAGAAAGGATGTGGATTTCAATTGCTGTAGCTCCATTAGCTCAGTAAGAACAACATGTTTTGGGTTTGTTTGTTTGTTTTCAATTTCAACTTTCAAAAGGAAAGTTATAAATACTAGATGAAAGTGGAACAAAATGTGATCCTCCTCCTGTCATTTCTAATTGGAGAAAGAAAAATCCAGACAGCTGGAGATTCTAATAAAAACACCCCTTGCTACAGACAGTACCTAAAATTAGTGGGGCCCATAAGCCCCCAGAGCTCACTCCAAGCTACTCAGCTAGAGGCAGCATCAGGAGGAGAACGGAAAACACGACCAGAGAGAGGAAGTAGCTCAAATTGGTCACACAGCTTGGCTTTTAATAGAATTTTTCTCCCCTAGTAGAAGTAAAAGGATCATATTCAATAAATCTCTTGTTATGTATGGGCTAGTATCACATCTATAGTACAAAATCTTTCTCCATTGTTTACTGCAACAAATTATTGCTCTGATTGCATTTTTCAGTCCTTTTTCTTTTGCGAAACAAAATGGGAAAACTTGGGAGGTTAGAAAAAAAGAAGTTTTTGCATTTGAGTTTGGGATGGCAAGAGTCTTTTTCAGACTCTTGTTCTGTCTCCTGCTCTCCACCCCCTTTGGGATCATGTGAAATGTGACCTCACCATGAAGTAGTAAACCCCCCAGTGTGAGTTTAGATAAGCTAGACACAAGCAACGGTCCCTAAGTGAGTTGGACATTGGTAGGATAGATTGCCATCACTGCTTGTGGTGACAAACTGCCATGTGCAGCTATTAAACTGAGGAACTGAAGCCAGGGTTGTTTCTGCAGTACCAGTTGACGGAGCCATTCATGCAATGCTAAGCATTGTTTTGACAGCACTGATAGCAGACAGAGTAAATCTGTCTGAATCAAGGGTCACTCCCCACTCCCTGAAACAGATGGTCCACACTGTCTGTGCTGCTGGATGCACCAACTGAGTGGGAAATGGACATGTGCAGATGCATGCAGCCTGCTGCTGCATATAACTTTTCAACCAGGTCCATTGGGGGGGGGGGCACAACCAGACATTCTCAAATACTCATTATTTAAACACGTTCTCTGTTTTATTTTTTAAGTAACATTTCCTAGGGTAAATGAAGTGGAAGTTGACATGTTTTTATTTTATTTCCTTAGGTAAACAATTGAAAAAATCCACGGAACTTCAAGACTTCTTGCGCAACAAAGAATTCAACCAGAATGGTTTCTCTCAAGATTTCCTCAGAGACTTTAAGAACCTTGTGCTGCATTCCCTGAAGGTTTGTTTTCCCCCACTTGATCATATCCTAAGTAGCTGACTCCACATCACTTTTTTATATGAGTAAGATGTCTGGAGAAGTCAAAGATGACTTGGTATGGCAGTGGCACATCCCTCCTTTGGGAATCAAGGGCCATGTGGACTGGTGTGTATTATCTTTGCTGTTTTCATGACTAAGAATGGGCTTTGCTGCCTATTCAGAAATGTAGTGGGCATGTCCATAATGACATGTGGAAACTGGAATCATGACACTTCATGGGAACGGTGGGGGAATTCAACACTTACATAACATAAAAGCCAAGCTGGCCCTTTGCCTAAAATAAAAACATTTTCTGGAAACAGATTTGGCCTCTTACATCTCTCTTGGTCTGATGGTTTCTGCTTTAAAGCCTTTTGGACCTCAAAGTTGGGACCAATATGGAAGTTCAGACCAACTCTCCATCTGATCACTCCTCTCAGTTGTGTGAACCACTGATCCAAGATAAATTAGGCCAAAGAACCATTCATACATCTGTAAGCTTTGGAGAATCTAGCCACTATGAGAAGGGCCTCTGTCCTTGGTAATGGTCTAACACTGAACCTGAAGTTGAAAAACAAGACTTACTTTGCAGCACCACCACTGTCTGACTTAGTCCACCTGAGGAGATAAGAACAGCCTTTGGTTAATTTTCACCAGGGCAGGAATCCACAATAATACTAAGGTCCAACCTGTACAGTGGAGTAATTAGAGTGGGGTATGGGGGTAGGGAAGACTGGTAAAGTAACACTTTGACTGAATTGGTGGCTAATCACTTGACCCCTTTCTTCCCTGTTTAAAGTAACAAATAAGTACAGCCAGATGTTGAATGTTCAGCTCCTAGTTTGAATTCAACCTAGGCCCTTCGTGAAAGCAACTGCTTCTTTTGCAAGATGCTACAGAATGGCTATATTGTGACTATACAATAAAGCTACCTCTCGGGCGGGGGGAAGGAAGGAAGGAAGGAAGGAAGGAAGGGAGAGAGAGAGAGAGAGAGAGAGAGAGAGAAAGAAAGAAAGAAAGAAAGAAAGAAAGAAAGAAAGAAAGAAAGAAAGAAAGAAAGAAAGAAAGAAAGAAAGGCATGGGCTCCATCTACCTCCTACTATTATGAGAACCCCCTCTTCCTTATCCCTTTCTTCTTCTGAGAAACAATCTGTTGCCAGAATATATTGAGATCTTCAAAAGTGTTGAAATTATGAGCTGTTGGGAAAATGTCTCTGAAATACAAGCCCAATATGAACAGCTTTCATAAACAAAAATGGGTTACAGTGTGATTTTTCAGGCCCTTCTAGTCAGTCTTGTGAAATCTCATGTCAAAATATTTATGCCAATCAAAGCCCCTGAAACTAGCAGGGATATGATATAGCTAAACGGTACAGCATCTGCTTCACATGCAAAGATCCCAAGTCCAATTCCTGGCAGGACTGGGAATGTCCCCTGTCTGAAGCCCTGGATAACAGTTGCCAGTCAGCATAGACAATCCTGACCTAGTTGGACCAATAGTCAGACTTGGTATATAAGGCTGCTTTCTGTGTTCCCATGATGCTTCCCTACTGTCCAAAGCAAATGGTTCACCGAAGTTCAGTTTGTCATCTTTGCTCTTCATTTAGTTCCTTATAAAGGATGATCAAGTGTGTGAGGCACCTAGAAATCTCACCTACTATTGACAATTTCCTGTGTTTTGGAAATTAAGGAAGCCCACCTTGCTGCAGTGTCACGGAAGAATAGAAGTTTAATTACACAGATTTCTGCTCTCAGTCAGTAGAGCATGAGACTCTTACTCTCAGGGTCATGGGTTCAAAAGATTCCTGCATTGCAGGGGATTGGACTGAATGACCCTCATGGTCCCTTCCAACTCTACAATTATAGAATTCTATGTGGAAAATGGAGTCTGCAAGAACTTTGGATTTTCTGAGAAGCAAAGCAAGGGAATGAAGGATTCTGCCATCTCCTATATTTCACTTTGTTCAGTTATGGGTTAGTGCTCCTTAAAAAGGTTCTTAGTCTGATATAAATTAGGAGTTCCTTTATGGATATGATCCTGTTCTGCAAAACTGCCTGTTCCTTAAGATATGCAAACCAGGCACTGTTCAATGTGACAGGGCTTTTTTTGGTGACAGTGCCCCAATGATGAAGCATTCTCTTTAGAGATACTCAGCTCGTGCCTATTCAGAGCCAGGCTCTTGAACTTTAATGGATGGTGTATTTTACTCCTGCCTTCTCTGGTTTATTGCTCTTTTCACTGTTTATTTTTATTTTTTAAAAAAAATACTGCTCAAATGTTGAGTTTTAGCTGCTTATTATTAGGCACCTTGCAAGCTTACACTGAAAAGTAACAGTAAAAGTCTTTAGATAAATAAATAAGGTGGGATAGAAAACAGAAAGTCATTTTCCCCCACCCCATCTTTGCTATGATATATCTGCCTATAAATACTTTTTTGATTTGAGTCTCTTTAATCACAATAAAACTAAAACCCTGCCACTTACTTCCTCTCCTGTGGGTCCACATCACAGAAGGTGACACTGATGATGGGGTAATGTCGTCTGAAGAACAGCCTGAAACAGAAATATGAACATGAGTAAGTGACATAGTTAAAAGAAATAAAGGTGGATGAATGCTGATGGGCCCATCCATACAAATGACCAAACAACCCCAAGGTAATCAGTACCATCCTATTACATGAGCTCTGAATCAGTCATTTACAAGGCTAATGGAACACTGGCCAGCAGGGATGTATTAAATGCAAAATATCCTCAGCTTTATTTGATGCCTACTAGCCAATTATGACAAAACAGAAGTTTGTAATGGGTTATTATACCATTGCCACTGCTGAGGGCCTTATTTGTGAAGCAGAGAGTAACTTGGGGAACTTCTCACTAACACAACCAGATAATGGGGGTGAAAAGACAGTCTTCATTTCGAAGCTCACAGATCACCCTGAGTCCCAGACCATATTTGGCTCTTACTTCCTCTGGTTGTCTGTTAAGGTGATTCCTTGCGTTGAGACTTTGAAGTGGACAATTGTAGCAGATGGTGGGGTCTCAGCGGCCAGCGTCTCAGTGATAGCTTTGGCAATGGCCTGCGGCCCTGTTAATGATTCCATCTCCACCGAGTTGATAAAGAGCACATTGCAGGCTGGAGGGGGGAAAAACAGTGGCACACACATCAGTGGGATGGCACAATGTAGGATACACAAAGGCTAAAGCAGGCTCAATCCTGCTGCTGCCTGGACTATAATGAGGATAACTTGTCTTTGCAGTCTATTTGCTGCCTGCTCATAAGAGCTTTCCCCAATGACTGTGGACTATGCTAGGGAATGTGGATCTGTATCTGACTGTCTTTTTGCAAGAAGTCAAACAAATTTACAATTTCAGTAATCGGAGAGCCTAGAGTCTGTTGCTCCCAATGGCAGAAACCACAATCAAAAGTTGAGAAGTGATTAAGCTACATCAATAAATTTCCCCAATTTATGCAATATCCAAGTGCTGTTTATCTCAGAAGCTGTAAAGTTGCACATAGACCAGTTTAAGCAGCCTAGCTGTGTGCAGGGTTGCACCAAATCAACTTTACCTGCACACTCCAGCAATCCCCCTATTGGCCACTTTCAAATGCCATGGACCAATTGTTCAACTACAACCTTCGCTGATGACTGGCAAATTGCTGGCTGTGGCTGGTGGGAACTGAAGTTTGACAAGATCTGGAGACCCATGGCTTAGCCAAGCCTACCATGAACCCTTCCATTGCCCACAATCTTTATTCCAGTTCCTTATCTTGCTGGGACCACTGTAATCTTGGAAAGAAATAAGCTAGTCAGAGATTTCTCCTGATGGCTAATTTCCACGCAAGGCTTCCATTGGTCAAAATGAGCAGTGTGCACTAACTAATAATACCAACACTGTGTGCACTAACACAATCTTCTAATAACACTAAGGACAATTGCTTTGTTTTCATATAACAACAACAACAAAACAAAAACAGGAAAATTATAGAAAGCTGAGTTTAGTTTTGCCCAGGCAACTGATGCTTGCTAGTATCTCTGTGATATTGTACAAAGAGCTTGACTGATAGTTAAAGCTGGTAAGAAAAACCCAGCAAAACTGTTTTAAACTAAAATTTCAAAAGCAAATTTAAAAAATTTAAATTAAATATTTTAAAAGTACAGTGAAATCACAATAGCGTACTACAAGACCTTAAAACATTATGCAATTATGAATGCTCCCAGTGTACCTAATGCTCAGGCAAAAACATCATCAGTTTTAACTTGAAACTCTAACTAGCAAAATGCAGAAGGTCACTGCTATCTAAAGCCCAATTACTTATGTAAAAGTTCCATTGAAACCTCTCTTGGAAGAGAAGGCTGATTTTGCACTGCTCTAGGTACAAGGAACTGCAGGGCTTAATATGTCTGATGAGGGAACAAAAGGGTGTACAGAGCTTGCTCTGAGTACTACCAAGTTAAGTAGAAAGAATATTTTTAAACATTTTCATGCAGTGCTGCTCAGTAAATTCCAGAGACTGTATTCAACTGGGCTTTATTCCCAGACAAGGTTGGGGAGGTTTCATTTCAGTAAAAGGGTTCCAAACTGGTTTAAATGTTTCCCCTTTCTGTCTGAGCTACTCACCTGCTCCCTGTTTGAGCAAGTCTGTTGCTGAGTTGCTCGATGTGGTTGTCTCTTTTGTTTCATCCATGGGATCTTAAAAAAAAAGGAAGGGAAGGGAAGTTTTTGGCCATTGGCAAGAGCTCTTTCTAAGACCGCATGCTCAAGTCCATTTAACACATCCATGTTACCTTGCTGTACCCACAACTGAAGTGTCACAAGGGGTACAGGTTGACTTCCCTATAACAATTCTAGCAATACATTTTTATGTATGGAGAAAAGATTCTCTCTCATCTTCATATTTTTGTAAACAGAACCAGCAGGAGGTAGTCATTAAAAGTCAACTAAATTAAAGCAGGAAGGATTATCTTGAATTTATGAAAAATGAGCATACAGTCAGTGCCTTTTACAGAGTTTGTCCCTCTGCATGACTCCCAGGGGACAATCGCACACAAACAGAGATAGAGAAATACAGTGTAATGTTGCTTGCTAATCTCACTGCTACCTAAATTGCTTTCAGTGAAACATGTTGGCGACAGAATTTGTTGTGTTTATGCAAGGTCCTTATGATTCCTTATCCTTTATAAAATTGAACATTCTCTTTTCTCCTGCTCCCTCAGTGGAAGCCTAGGGATGGGGGAGGAATCTTGGATTTCAAAGTGGACTCGTCTGATTTGATCTGTATCACATCATGAGACCACTTTAAAATTTGCAATATGGCAGATTCCTTTATTAGATAGACTTTTATTTATTAAATATAAGCATTCTCCTGCTCCCTTCTTGTAAGTTGTGCGTTCATGACGCCTGTAATCATCTGATTCAAGGCTCCTGTCTTCAGACATACAGTATTTTCAACCCTAAAACTCATAAGGCAGGTGGGTCTGCAGGGAAAGGTTCTAGAACTTCTAATTTGGTCATTTGTATCAAAGCAGGAAGACAAAAAAGTGACTCTTCTTTTGAGGGCTTTTGAAAACACACACACTCCTGATGAATAAACTGTGGTGTTCTCTCCATGTACTCTGCTCCTGATGCCCACAAGTGCTTTTCACATGTCTTTACCTCGATCGGGAATGACCAGTTTGCAGGGCAAGGCCAGAGGCATGATGGAGTGCTGGTACACGAGAGCTGACAAGCAACCTGGGCAAGAGAACAGGGAAATATGACAAAAGTTAAAGATACCTGATGGTGCAATTCGGTGGCACTCAGTTTCTGCTGCTGCATTCTGACGTGATGCTATGTTTACCCTCAGTGATTAATATACAATGCACCAAATGAATTGGATACTTAGCTGTCTAAATATCTGAATGTCCAGGGTCAAATTATGAAACCTGTTGCTCAGATTACTTTTGATTCTAAGAGACATGCTCTCTCTATATATATAATTTGCAAAAGCTTATTGTATATAATAAAAAATTATCAATCAAGACAGCACAATAAGTTATTATTAAGAAACATATATCAATAAAATTATCATTATGCATCTTGGTTTCTGTTATATCCATTTCTCCCTGGTGCCAGAAGTCCTCGAAATATATATAAAATATCGTTGTTTTTTCACCACAGCCTCCACAAGAGGGCGGAATTGGGCAGAACATTTATCTTCAATAAGACACAAGAGAATGGGATGGGACCAGGCAGTTCTATTTATGAAAAGCAGAGGGCAGGAAAGGTTTGTACAAAGTATTTCTAATTTATTTTTAAAGTAGGCACTTACCAAAATTTGGTTCATTAGGGCATCCTTTTAGTTTCACACCTTTAGGGCTGGTTTCTATCAGGAAGTGCCTAACCAGCTCATTGGTGAGATCTCCTGTTAGGACAAATCAGGATTTCAGTGCAAGTTCTGAAAGCTTCTTTCAAGCCATAACATTCTGATTTAGGATACGGTGGGCCATAAACTCATACCATGCTGCCCTTCATTGGCACGCAAGAGGAAATTATAACAAATGTACCTTCTCAGTTATAGTGACTTATTTACTCTACACTATTTACTTATTTACTCTACACTACATGTGTAGGTGGCTCTGTGGGTTAAACCACAGAGCCTAAGGCTTGCTGATCAGAAGGTCGGCGGTTCGAATCCCTGCGACGGGGTGAGCTCCCGTTGCTCGGTCCCAGCTCCTGCCCACCTAGCAGCTCGAAAGCATGTCAAAGTGCAAGTAGATAAATAGGTACCACTCTGGCGGGAAGGTAAACGGCATTTCCGTGCGCTGCTCTGGTTCGCCAGAAGCGGCTTTGTCCTGCTGACCACATGACCTGGAAGCTGTACGCTGGCTCTCAGCCAATAAAGCGAGATGAGCGCCGCAACCCCAGAGTTGGATATGACTGGACCTAATGGTCAGGGGTCCCTTTACCTTTACCTTTACATGCTAGAAACGGTCATATATGAAGCAATGAAAGCAGGTTATCAGCATCACTATTCATGGCAGAAGAAACTCAAGGCCCTGACTTCACACAGAATTTTTGTTGTTATCGCCACAAGATGGCATAGCTGTGTGCAATCTGGAGTAAGAATGTGTTTTCTAATGAACTAATCATATCAGTCACACCCTGATTTCCCATGCCGCAGCTCAGTTCCTATTTAGAAAAGCTCTTGATAGGATACAAAATCTCAATCTCTGTTCCCTCACAAGACAAAACATTTGGAGCCTAGTCTGAAAACATGGGCTTGCTATTAGCATAAGCCACAAACACTGAAAGTATGAAATATCATACCTGGCACACAATTTGGCATCCAGGCATTCCCCTGGCAGGGGTATAACAACCCAAATATATCCCATTTTCAGATGAACAGATACCGTCAGGGTTGAGAGTGATCTGCATTTTATGTGTTCCATTAGGGGAAGAGGGGGGAGGGATTACTAAAAGTGAAAGAAGGGTATACCTTTCTTGCTCTGTTGCAAAATACCAGGAGGCGGAGAAGCAACTTTCATGGCCAATCCATAGGCTCCTCGGAAGGAGTGGCTGTCTCGAATGATAAAAGCCCCAGGTTCCTTGTCTTTTAGCAGTGTAATGGCTGAGAAAGAAGAACATATCCCATGTATGTAAATAGATCCAAGCTATAATAGGCACTTACTGGACAAATGTTAAAGAAATCAATGTACATTAAATGTACAAGAAAAGGCTCTGAGGTCCAATTCACACAACTAGTCCTAGCAGTTCCCACCAAGTATCCTCTCCATTGTAGCTACAGTACCAGGAATTTGCCCATCACAGCAGCAATAACCTTAGCACATGTTGAATTAGTCCCTGAACCTTTGCCACATCTAATGCAGGATCTTCTAATCTACTTGCATACTTGAAGGGAAATGTCCTTCTAAGATTTGATTAAGGCAAAAGTAAAACTGCAGAAGGAACAAGAAAGTCCTTGCCCCGGAGAATCTGATCTGAAACTGGGCCAGCCTCCATTCAGTAACAGTCACTTTACCCTTGCAAGGGGAGACATGAAGGAAATGAGGGGACGTGTTCTTGGATTAAGGATGGATCTGCAGCGCTGGGCTGCCAAGTGCCTCAGCTGTTGAATGGGTGAGAGGAATTGCTGTTGACAGAAACATAAACAAAGTCTTTTAAAGGGGTCGCTCACAATTATCTGAGAGGTAGCTTATCAGCATTGGCTGGGGACAGAGGCACCTCATTCATCATTATAACATGGCTCGTGGCCAAAATCACAACCAACATGCTTGCAAGATCTTTCAGCCTCAACACCTTGCCTACCCCAATATAGCATATACTTATCTGCACATCTTTGCATGTAAACATAAGCCATCATAGGATGGAATAATTCTAAAAACCACTTCTATTATTTGCTTCTTAAAACTGTAAATTCAATACTGCACAGTACTAGTGAAGTCATTAATTCTCTGACAGTGGGTGCCTCTCTTTTTTCAGTCCCTGTGACTCAGTAGTACATGCATGTCCACATGTCAACAGAGGGATCCGAAGTGTGCACTTGTCACGTTCTGTTGCAGACTCCCCTATTACACGTGTCAATAGTGGGCCTGAACCATCTATTTTAGGAGGTGAGAAATTGCACAGAGGTGAGGATGAATTGTTAATCTGTGCTGGGCAAGAAACCGCACACTTCTGAAGCTGAAGGGATAGCACAAGCACCAGAAGGCTCTACATTTCAAGGCACTCTAAGTGGGGAAATGTCTTGCTCCAATTTCACATTACTGCTGGATCTTTCATAGAATCATAGAATCATAGAATCATAGAGTTGGAAGAGACCACAAGGGCCATCCAGTCCAACCCCCTGCCAAGCAGGAAACACCATCATTTCTACAGATCACTTTGCATTTCTCTTCCCACAGCCAGCGGCCAAGGTTAAAATCCACTTAGGCCTAAATGTTGCAATGCCAAGTACAGGTTTGCTGCCAAAAAGCCCCCGATCCTGTGCTCAGATTACTGAAATATGTGGTGTGGCTTCACTGCATTGTGTTTACCCTCATCCATGCTCTATATCATCAGCTGCTAATGGGAGAGAGCAGGGGAATGCACAGTGGGTTGTATCCAACTACGTTTTACTCAAAGTAGACCATTGCATTAATAGTCCCAAGTCATGTTCATTGATTTCAGTGGGTCTACTTTGAGTAGAACTAGCAGATGATATAACCGAGTCTGATGACATCAAACTATATGTAAACATTTCGGTGAAAGAGGGGCACTGTTTTCAGTGGCAAACATTTGTTTGATATCACATCTAGCTGCTCCCTTATAGAATCAGCAGTTAGAAACTTCTAAGCAACATCAGTCTGCTCTGATCACTCTTCAGTTGTCATTCGCTGGATTTCTAGCACAAATGTGATCCCTCTAAGAACCAAACTACACTTTACATTACTCACAACTTTTATAAAATGTGCTTAAGCTGGCCACCCTTATTTTGAAGCAAAAGCAGCCATTCAGGGCCCTAGGTTGGGCCCCAGCTTGCCATTGCTACAATTGTTTAAACAAGGAGTGTGTTCTTGTTGTGGAGTGGATCTTACCTAGAGAATTGTGAGAAACATTTGGGCAAGCATCTGCTGGGGATACAGGATATCCTGCCTTAGGACAGTGGTTAAGCTAGAAAGAAAGATCCACTCCACTTTTAGGCTAGAAAGAGTCACTTTTATTATTCAGTCTATTTTAGTTGTTTGGGTCTTATAAAAGTCTCAGAGTCAACTCCTACTTCCCTTGAGATTAGAGAAGTTTTCCACTGTTTGGATTTAATTTAGGGGAGGGAAAGGAGCACAACTAAACTTTCCATTGCTGAGTATAGGAACAGGTAACATCCAATAGCTTTGGAAATGCCCATCACCACTTAAAATAGCCATCAGACACAACTGGCCACTGAGTGAATCAAAGCAGTGATGTACGGATGAAAGGATATATCCTTCAAAGGATTAAGCGACTTAATTGCACTTTATTTTTAATACTGTCAAACTGGCTAGGGTTCAGAGGAGAGAAACAAAGAAGGCCAGGTTTTTGGAATACCAGTTCTATGAGGGAATGGTTGAAGGGACCAGGACTGTTTAGACTAAAGTTGTCAAGGTTTCTGAGGGGCAGTGAGGCAAGTCAAGCTAATTTTTTTTCCAATATACATATTAAAAAGCATCTGTAAAGAGAATGTGTGTTCTAACAGGTTGAAGGCAAGGGGAATACTTGGTTACATTGGCACACTGTACCATCCACCACAGTCTAGGAGCTTGATACAGACCAAATCTAGAATCTGTATCCAAGTTCCTCCTGCCACCGATGCCAATGATTCCATATATAAACTATTCCTGTGGCAAGATAGTCTGGTCATCTGTATCATTTTGCCAAGTGGCAATGGGAATGTTATCCTACTAGGTGCAGGTGTGCTGTAAAATGGCCAAGGTTAGCTACCCATGGCTAGTGCAGAATCACTGTGGTTAGCTATAGGAGTCCAAGAGGATGTACTTTAAGTCCTATCATAATGGAGGCCCCTGGAGGAGGAAAAATGTTCTGGAAGTGTTTGATTTGTCCTTGCAGATTTTGCAGTTTCTTTGAATGCCAAGGACCAAAGCGATGGCTTGTCTACACTTCAGCTTGTAGTTGGCTGCTTTTCCCCGGGGAAGACCTGCTCTTTATCACAGAATCGGAGCAAAAAGCAAATGGGTTTTCCACTGATTGACATTTGTTCCAATTCAGCAGAAAAGAGTGAGTTTTCCTGGGGAAAGCAGAAGAGCAAATGGAAAACTTCTCAGACCTGTGCATAGAAAGCACAGGACAAGCAGAAAACCTCTCAGATCTGTGCTTTCTAGGCATGGGACAAAGCAGAGTGTAGACGAGCCCCAAGTCACTCAAATGCTTGAGCGTATGATTGCCGAGTGTTGGCTGCTGAGCTACTCTGTTTTGCTAGGGCAGAGACCCACCTTGCTCCCTGGAGATCTCTGGCTTGTACCAGTACTTGGAGGTATCCTGGACAAACTTCAGGTTAGCTCTGGTCTCTGGGCTGCTGTCTAAGAGACAAAGAAGGAATGAAAATGGGAGAACTCAAGGAAAGGAAATTTTATGTGGTCTCATCAAGATAAGACAATTTTATTCCAAACAGATTAATCTGCGGTAATGCCCCATAGTACTTTTGTGATTACTAATACGGAAAATAATGAGAACCCCATCCTGTAAAGCACCTTCTCAAGCTCATGTCATAACTCTTGACGGTCTCTTTCAATTCTATATTTTTGGGGTTCTATCATTCTGTGATAAAGTGATGGCCTCCTAAACAATAGTTAAAACTCCAAGAAGTGTTAGAATGCTTCCATATTTGATACTATGGTCAATACCTGTGTTCAACCAAATGATGCCAAATATGGAGTATCACAAGCAAAAAAATGAGGAGAGCCTTGCACTCCAGTGTAGTGGTGCCTGCATGACACACTGCAAAACACTTACAGGATGCTGATCATTTCAGGACAATCCCTGATGATGATCAGATTCTCATCTATCAAGTACTGATAAGCAGGGTAAAATAGGAAGACTAAAGACCCAGAAATACCCCCTCCCCAATTCCCATGATACACACTACTCAAGTGAGAAGCAGCAAGAACTGAGATTTTACCTGGCATTGAAAACTTGGAGAAATCAGGCAGAGTATGATGGAAGGCCATGCCACTCCCACTGCTGGGACTGGACATGCCACTGGAGATGGGTGAAGAGGTCTTGCCATTCACTGTGGCGTAATTAGGCAGGCTGTTTGACCGATCCCCTGATGACATCCTTCTCTTTTCAGGGAGCAGTGGTTGGGTTGGGGTGGGGCTTCCCTGCCGGTACACTGCTGAGTCAGGGGATGAGGAATGTGGGCTACTGACTCCATGGTAGTAGGCCGGGGAGACAGGAAAAGATGGGGTAGAGGGAGCCTGATAACCTGAGGCACTGCTTTGGCGGGACAGTGTTGGGCGCTTCTCCTCTGGAGCTGAGTATCCATATATGATGTGCCGATCTAAGTTGGGACTTCCAGAGACCATGGATGGGCTGCCTCCCATTATGGGTTGCTGCCGAGTCAGGCTTGGACTCCCAGGCGATGCAACGAGGTTGCCATATGGAGCCATTACGTGCCTGCTCATGCTCGGGCTTCCTGGAACGGCTCCCATGTTAGCGTTGACAGCTCTTCGCCCAAATCCTGGGCTAGGGGGAGTGTTGGTGGCTACCGTTCTGTGGAGGGAGTGGGGGCTTCCTGGCATGACATGGACCCCAACTGCATTGGCTTGAGGTTGAGGCCTTGGGTGGCTATCTTGTTGAGTGTTGGCTCGGCCATCAGGGAAGTCGGCATTCATATAGGCTGGAAGGCCCTGAGTTGATGTAGAGGTGTTTTGGTAGCTGCTGTTTGCCGACGGCCCCTGAGAAAGGTTGGTGGATTGGAAGCTGGACTCAGCTGATGGCTGGGATGAAATGGCTATGCTGGCATTGTTCTCTGATGGGTAGCTACCTACAGAGAACCTGGAGGATGCAATGGGAGAGAGCAGAATCCATTATTAACCTATTCCTGTAAAACATGATATAGAGCTGGAGGTAACAGGACTCTTAAGACTCAAGCACAGGAAGAACCCACCTTGTTCAAACCTCTTATCCAAAATTCTTGATTCTCCTAATTCCCCATGAGCTCTTTATGAAGCTCCAAGTCACAGTGACCTTAAACAAACCAGCTGCCATATTCAGACTTTGAGGTATACTCGGATAAATGACTGCATTTATTTGCTCACAAGAATGTTCACATTCTTGAAACAAACTTTGAGTGGACTTGGGTCATTTCCTAATAGGCTGTCATTTGTGCTTCATCTTGTAAGTTCACAGTTTGCAATCCATTATGTGATTCTATGTGTGCAAAACATTCCGGAGGGGAAAATATTTCACAGGAAGCTGAGAATGTGACCTTTCTGTATGGACAAATGTTAATATGTGTATGTCAGCATGCTGTCCCCCTCCTCCCAAAAAAGCCAGAACTTACAACCGCTGTCCACAATCCTACTAAGAAAACAACAGCACTGTATTTAATAATAGAAACAGGGGAAGCTGTTTATACAAAGACAGACTATTGGCTCATCTAGCTCAGAACTGATTTCATTTGCTAGCTGTGGATCTCCAGGATTTCAGACAAGAGATATTCCCAGCCCTACCTGGAAATGCTGGGGATTGAACCTGAGACCTTCTACAGGCAAAGTAGTTGCTCTACCATTGAGTGATGGCACTGTTTAGTGCAGTCCATGGCAGACTTGTCCTTTGTAAGCTAGATCATTCAATGCATAACATTTGCAGAGAATACAGTAAAAGGAAATGTTTTTTTCTGAGGAAAAATGACTGTAAAGAGAGTAAGGTAACATACATATTCTGTCTGCATTGGTTTATTGTAGCATGAACTGTCATAAACAAGAGCACCTAGCATAGTAGAAAACATGAAAGTCTGGCCTGCAACCTGATAAAATAAATAAAATTATTTGGAGAGGCTACAGGTCAGCAAAAGAGCTCATGTTTCACATGCAGAAGGTTCCTAGTTCAATTCCCAGCATCTCCAAGTAGGATTGGAAAAGTCCTCTGTGCTTTGAGCTACTGCCAGTCAGTCCAGACAGTGATGAACAGCAAGAACCAATGATCTGACTCAATACAGCGGCTTTCCCACTGAATTCAAAATTTGGTTGCATTTATGAAAATATGATTAATATACCAATGGGCACCTCTTCTGTGGCCACCTTCCTAAAAAAATGGCCTGCTCACCCCACAAGAAAAACTGGTGTCATACTCTATTTATCTTAGCATCCACAATAAATCCTTCCAAGTTCACTTATATACCAGGTCGACAAATGACTATGAAAAATAAACATCTCACCTATGTGTACAGAAACATCTTACCATCCACACATAAGTGTACAAAGCTGTATATCTACACTGGGGGTGGGAAACCTTTTTCAAGCCAAGAGCCACATTCCCTCATGGATAACTGTCTGGGGGCCTTTTAAAGGCACCTTCATACATTCAGGCTTCTTGTATTTTGCCAACAAATATCATAGCCTCTTATCTCCTCCCAGCCTGGCTCTATCCTGCCTGAGGTGGCAAGAAGCAATTATCACGGTGAACAACCATGTGATCTGTCCAATGATGTGACTTAAGGAAGTGGAAGAACCATCACAAAGTGCCTCTCCCCTATGATGGAGAAAACTGAAGTGGGGGAGTTTCTTTATTACAGAATACTTCTGTCTCTGGGCCCATTATAAACTCTGGCCACCAGCATGTGGCCCTCAACAGATCACTCTTGAGGTAATCTGGCCCTCAATAGGGGAAAAAAAGATTGCCCATCCCTGCTCAAATCATGAGTGATACAAGAAAGGGCAGAAGAGCCTATAATGACTGAACATGAAATCTCCCTACAGCACAAATGCTTTCCTGATCAGTTGACACCAAAAGTATGAGCTGGAATGGCCCTGTGTCTTCTATTTGGGGAAAGCAGCCTCCCAAGATCATGCATCAAAGAGTCTATATATGTAAGCAAAAGGGCTGCAGTCCTATTGCTAGCTGTCACAGTGAAGTCCTGCATAGTTCAGCAGCATCTGCCATCATCAGCCTGTTGAGAATGGCAAACTACAGCTGTCTTTCCTTACCCATCCATGCTGTGCATTGGACTGCTGGCAGCGACAGGGCTTGGTGAAACGAAGGAGTTGGGGAAAGATCCATTCCTCACTGGTGTCTCAGTGTTATAGGCCTGTGGAGCCAGGGGTGCCTGGGGCTTCCCAACAAAACTGCCGCTGCCACCACTTGTTGCTGTACGGGCCACAGATTCCACATAGCTCCGGGGCTCTGAAATGAGACGGAAAGAGAGAAGATGATAACTGAGGTGCCTTAAGGTGTGGGGCTTTTACAACCAATATTTCCAATTAGCATAATTTATTTTGAAAATATATATATATATACATACATTGTTTTGTATTGTAAGATAAACTCAAAGCAGGTTACAACTAAGCTCATAAAACACATACATCATGCTAGTAGCAGTCCAAATTACTAAAATCAAAGTTAAGCACCATCTTGGTCCCTAGAGCAAATCAGAGTAATTCCTCCCCCTCCTGAAAACCAGAGAATGGAAGGACCACTGAGGCCTTCTGCTTCATGATCTTACAATGCAAGGGCTGGATTCACATGGCCAAACTCCCCTAGGCGTAATGCTATTGTTGGAAGAATGTAACAGATGACATGAACCATGCTGAGATAGAACTGCAGGGGTCTGTGTTAAGTATAGAGGCTTGATAAAAGTGCAGAACTTCCAAAATCACCAGCATGTAGAGTTGCTGTGGCTGACCTGTGGGCACATCTTCCATGTCATTACAATATTGCACGATAGCTGGTAAGGATGTACTGCAGGCAGAAGAATGTCACTGCGTACACTTGGTCTTAAGTAAGTATCAATAAACTCTGACAGACCCTTGCACTGCAAATTCAGCTTTTCTCCGTCCTCATCCACCACCACCTTCCTAGATGTAAACCATGTAGGGCAACTTCCTCTGGGAACTTGTTTTACAGCCCAGCTAATCTTACAGTTACATAATGAGGGATGGGGTTGAAATCATCCTGAATTTTTAATTACAACCTCTTACTATACAATTTAGGAGCATTTCCTCTTGTCTTACCCACAATGACCTATATATATAGCATTTGTGAATGGTCATCTACTTCAATCTGCTCTTTCTTCTTAATACTGAACACTGGGTTCCATCAGCCTCTTTATACAACAACTGAGTTCCATATCCTTTACTAACATCATTCCTCTCTTCTTGTGTGAGGCTAAAACTGGTGAGAGGGCCCCCTCCAGATTGGTGTTTTATTGTAGGTACATTCTGCAATATGTTGGTGGCTTTATTCTGCTTTAGTTTCTTCTGCAATACTTCCCCAATGTCAACACATTATTGCTGTCTGGAGGAGCTATAGTGCAACAAAAGAGGGACAAAACAAACCAGAACATTTGTGGCATAAAATGTTATGAGATTTCAGCAGCAAGTTGCAGGATGTGCACTGATTGGAAATGAAACTGTGCGATCACTCCAAAATTTTGCAGGTGCAAATAGTATTATTACATGCCTTTCACCAGCAGATCCCAGGGTGGGTTTTAACAAGTTGAAAGCATGACTGTGTGCGACTGCCCCAATAGCATCATGAGCATAGATCATTATAAATGTGTAATAAAAAGGATCCTGTTATTATTATTATTATTATTATTATTATTATTATTATTATTATCTTTCATCTGAGGATCGCAGGAAGGTTTACATTTAAAAACACAAAATATATACGATAGTAGCAAACAATACCCCCCCACCCACAGTTTAAAAGGCCATATTGTCACCGCTTACTCACTTTCAAATCCATGTAGCCTCAGGGAATAGAAATGCTGATTCTACCCCTTACTGTCAAAACACTCACTCTCCTTCCAACAGTCTTGTCAAACACCTTAATGCATGAAAGATGCCCCAAGATACACCAGAGGGGAAACTAGGAACAAAGTTGCAGCCGCTCCACAGTTGGGCAAGCCATACAAGGTAATTAATTAGGCAATCTTCTTCTGAGCCTTGTAATTGGTGGAGTAAAATGTATGTAAACAGGACTTTGAGATCACTTTTTACCCTTCTAATCTGGAAAACAGATAAACATGGGCAGGGTTTTATGAAGATGGAAGTTGGATTTCTAAACTGGCCAGACAAATCCGGTGGCCAAGCCCTATCTGTTATGTCCAAAGCGGTGTTTGCCAGTTAACCAAGCCCACCAAGGAGGGAAGGAATGGAATGGAATGATGATAAAGAAGGCTGGTCTGCCCTCTTCATACTGAACATTCCACAAGGCAAAAGCCCAGAACAACAATCTTGACCCAACCAAGAGAGGCCATGGACATTTGGCTGTCTTGGTACTGGGCTGAATTGCAGCCTCAAAAGACTTGCAAAACACATAATAGGCTGTTATGCTACTTAAAGTGATTACATCTGTTATAGATACACACTTCATGCACTCCTCCCTAACTAAAAATGGCATGGCTCTGTATCCACAAGTTAACTTGCAAGAGGCTAATGGGAAGCTCCCCGAAAAAGCCAAGAATTTCTGTTAAATTGTGGGGAATCTCTTCCCCCCCCCCAAACCAGGAAGTTCAGGGATAAGGGAAGTAAAATCTCGTGCCTTTGTCTTCTTCCACATATTTAAGAATAAAGGATGGGCTGCCTTTAGTTTAAGATACTGTCTCCCTTTCTGAATATTTTTTCCTTCTGCTGTATAATGCATCCCCCTCTGTTACTATAGTCTTGCTCACACTTCATAAAAGCCTACGCATATGCTAAATTCTCAAGCCCAGCTGTGTGCAAATTAACTGAGTGGTATTGAAACATTAGCATTAACAAACCATTTGTAAATGCTGGGAGAGAATGGAACTCTTGGATGACATGCAAGAATCACTTGGTAAAGTTCCTGTGCCGAATCAAACAAAATCTAAAAATACCCTCTCTGTATTTATGTGAAGCAAGCAAACATTTCGTTGTGTGGTAGGAAATAAACAGGGAGAGTCTCAAGAGACACTCCTATGAGGCTGGGGGACATGAAACAACCATTTTGACGTCACAAGTTACAATCTCCTATAGCCCATACTTCCAAATCCTTACACACACACACACACACACACACACGCACACACACGCACACACACGCACACACACACACACGTCTTGATGTTACAAGAGTCTAAGAGCCAAAAGAAGCAGTGGTAGATTAAAGAACATGAGGACTCTATGCAGACTTAACATACATTATTTAATGTATGGGAGCCATTACCAAGAAACCCTTGCTAATGATAGCTGCCCCAAAGATCTCATCAACTGGTAGCACCATGAGCAGAGCGCCCATCCACCCATCACCCACCACTACTGCAGCAGATCTCAAAGCACAGGTTGGTTTTATCAAGGGATGCATTCCTTGTTTGTATGATGCATATGGGGTTGGGGAGGGACAAAATCTTCAATAAACTGTATATTAAAATAATAATTGCCTTGATATAAGTAGAGGGTATTTAAAAAATAAATAAATATCTGAAACTGAATTAATGCATAAACTGAAAAGTGTGATCTTAGGCTGTGTGCTTTTAGATTAACAGATTAGACTAACAAGAAGAGTGTACTGGGGAAGTGACAGCAGCCCTCTCAAACGCAATCTGAACTGCACAAAACTACACATAACAAACCATTTCAAAGGTGAGATGATATTACAGAGACTACTAGGTGTGAGGGTGGGGATGAGCTTGCACTGACCAGCAGTGCAAACTGAATATTGCCTGACCAGCAAGAACTGGTAGTCCCTATAAACATCTTGCTCAAGTTTTATCTCTATTCTACCTAGAAAAAGCTGTACATCCTGTTCAGATAATGTTTTGGATTCAAATTGGGTTTGTTTGATATATCTAAACATGTAGCAGCCCTCCAAAAGGCTAGGGTTCACCCCAGCTGGGTTCTGTCCCAAACAGCATTTTAAACTTGTGAACTCTCTCCTTGGCTTTCTGCTTGTTTTCACTCCCTAAAGGTCAGTAGTAGCACATATTTTGGGAAGTACTGGAAATGCAGGACCTCTGCACAGTCATGGAGCAGTGCCTAAATGCTTATTGGGGTAGCAGGAAACAAGTATCTGGGGGCAGAGATGAGGAACATCCAGATGTTGCTGGACTCCAGCTCCCATCAGCCCCAGTCAGTGTGGCCAGTGGGTCAGGGTTGGTGGGAGTTGGAGTCCAACAACACCTGGGGGTTACATGTTCTCCAGCCCTCCCTTAGGGGCAAACGGCACACAAAGTTGAGTTGTGGTACAGTGCTTGCATCCCTGTTTTAATTTATTTCAACAAAATGGGGCTGCAGAAGACCCATATTAAAGAAGGGGGCCTTTCAATTTAACCATTTCCTCTCCAGTTTACTCATGACTTTTGGAAAGCAGGTGGGGAAAATTGTCAACATATAAACTATCAGAGATCAAAGGGTTAAAAAAAACACTCTTCCCCCACAGCTGACATGTGTTTTCTGCTGAGACTGCAGAATTTACAGCTTCATATAGTGCTTAAAATCTCAGGGACTCAGTTTCATGAATAGTTTAGTTCTCACTTTGCAGCAATAGATTGTTGTTGCTAGTAGTTGCTGTTGCTACAAGTAGGGATTAGGCAGAAAGGAAACGAGATCACTAATTTGCTTGTGATGCAACAAAATGCTGCCTAAAAATGCTGCCTGCAAGGATGCGACATATACCTGTAGCTGAAAACACATGTCTCATACCTTCAAAAAGTTCTTTTGAGGTTCAAACCCAACTCTGGGATATGGTGAGGTGCAAAATTTAACAAACAGACAAATGAAGAGCACTAAATACTATTCCAGCATCAACCCAGTCACTTCTGTATCAGAAGGAAAGAAGGAGAAAGGGAAGAAAGGAAAGTAGGAAAGGGATCCTCTGTGGCACTAAGTAATGTAGTATGTAAGTATGACTAGAAGAAGCAAAATGCCATTGCAAAATTCAGGCTTTACCTTTGTGGCAAATGTATACCTCTGGTCCCATGTCAACCTGAAAATGCCTAGTACCACCTGCCAGGTAGCATGAGGAGCAACCATGTAATTGAGTCTATGCCTCAAGGTTCCCATTTTCATATGTCCACAGATTAGCCTGAGATTTGATTTATCTGGATTATGTTCCCATGCTGGGCAGATAACATTTCTATCAGGCATTCAGCTGCAGTCCTATGCAGTTACTTGGAAAGATGTCCCCTTGAACTCTACAGGGATTACAATGTCTATGTATACCTGCATAGGAATGCACTGCTCATCTCACACAATATTCAGAAATGATACTCGGAATCTTAATTCACCGAGATTGATGTAATCTCCAAAAATAATAACACTTAAAATAATGACACTTATAAATAGTTTGGCAGAAGTGGCTCAGGAAATCTGCTTTTTTTTTGCAAGAAATTCTAAAGGAGAAATGTCTTTGTATTAGCACACTTGTATCAAGGAAGCTGAAGCTATTATTATTAGCAAATTAATCAACTCCTTGCTAATGTCTTTGCTCTCATTTATTTGCAGTTTCCGTGTACATCAGCTCTTGGGCAATCTGTGGTGCAGCAAAATTCTGTGAGGGAAATGTTTTGGTCTTCATCTCTTCTGACCACACACAAGCCCAGCAGCTTCCTTGTGGCCACTGGGACTAACAGTGGCCTGCTGGCATATTGTTGTTTGCCAAATAGTTCATATAAAATGAAAACAATTCCCTCCTTACCTTCATCAGATTCAACTAGTGTCTCCCCATCTAGTTCTGAGGGGCAAGCATGGAAGAAAGAAGTGTTTGGGAAGGAAAAGATGGACAATGGCAAGGTAATGAAAATGGAGAGAAGGAGGAGACATACAAAAAGAGAGAGAGAGAGAGATTAGCAGGATTTCTTATGTTAAGCAACTGTAAATATCAGAAGAGAACCGATGTGAACCAACATAAACACCACAAATCTACGTTTAAGGTTCCCGGATGCCTGAAAAACATTATTAGGAACTGGCCCAACCATCTGCATCCCCACATACAAATCCGGCATCCCTCAGGCCTTTTTAAAAAGGAACTCTGTACCACTCTTCAGTCAATTCAGAGACCTAGCGCTTAGCCTGGGAGTCAGAAGAAAATGAAAAGAAAGAGCCTATTTAGTCTCTAAGACAGCACATGTCTAGATTTTTACATTATACCCCTTTCAACCAGGTGTTCATATTCTGCGGATAAAAGCAACAAATGTTTAGAGACCTTTGGGAAACCAACAAGCATAACCACACAAGATTTGGCTTTGAAAGAGGATTAGTCAAATTCATGGAGAAGGCGATCAATGGCCATGATGCTCTACCTTCCCAGCTGGAGGCAGTAATGCTTCCGAATACCAGCTGCTGGAAACCACGGGCAGGGAGAGTGCTCTTGTGCTCATGTTCTGCCCCCTGGTTTCCAAGCAGGCATCTGGTTGGCCACTGTGAGAACAGGATGCTGGACTAGATGAGCCATTGATTTGATCCAGCAGGCTATTATTAAGATATTGCTACAGCAAGAGACCCTGTTGCTTAAATCACAGAGAATACATACAAGGAGAGGTGGAAGTGAGATGACACCATGTGTTATTCCACACATTCCAGTGAATTTTCCATCGCTTTCTTTATCACATACAGCCCAATCTTTTGGAGAAGTGAGTATATTGTGCAAGACCTCCCAATTAACTATAATTGCACATCCTGAATTTATGGGCATGTGAGTGAATCCTGACTGAAAAAAAGCAACAATATCACCTAATGGGGGTGAGTGCTTGTTTAAAAATGTTCCGATGCCAAGGATCTCTCTACACATGGAACATTTATGAGTCAAACGGAAGGCTTCTAGCCTAGAGTCCCCACCTCCACCCCATGCAAGCTCTGAGATGCAACATTCATGAAAACAACTGTCCAATCTGTTCCAACGCATGCCTCCTTAAACTGGACATGTGCAAAGCCTGATAGCTTCCCATTATGCAATACACTGATTGTGGTCTCTAGTATTAACTACAAGCCTCTTACACTGCAGTTGTTGTTCTTAAAAGGACTGATATGTTCAATAGCCTCCTATGGCATGAAGTACTATCCAGAAAGTGGCTGATTATACTGATGGATGGATAATCTTGAAAAAATGCATTTCAGGCTTGCTTGGGACTCAGTTTCTATTTTTCCTAATCAGCTTCAGCTTGAGCCAGGTTAGCAAGTTCATGCTTGTGCAAAAATCTGTAGCAGGCAGTTCACATGCTTATGTAAACCTCTGCAAATATTGACTCTGCACCTGAATATTCAGTTTAGACTGTAAACTGTCATGAATGGGGCTCACTCCCTACCCTTCTGCTGTGGGATTTTATCTCACACCTCCTAGTTTGCTTCTTGATTGCAATCACTATCATTCCTATGACAGTTTGTCATAATGTTTATTATTCTTACCCTTTAGGAATCCCAGTTCCGTTTACATGGCTGCCCCACCCCAGCAGGCAGTTCCTCTATCTAGACACTGGCAAGTGTAAAACTTACTCAATTTTAAAAATGCAAAAGCATTCTGGGGCCTTAACATCTTATGTTAAAGAGTGGCATGACATATATTCCACTGGAGCAATTTAAACTAAGCAGCATATTATTATTTTTTTTAAAAAAATTGTCCAGTAGCACCTTAGAGACTAACTAAGAGACCAACTCTAAGGTGCTACTGGACATTTTTTTTTAATTTTATATTTTTTTATTTATTTTGACTGTGTCAGACCAACACGGCTACCTCACTGAATCCAGCATATTTCAGTTACTGCAACAAGCACTCAAGATCTGTGTAATTACAAAGACTGTAACAACACTGAATATTATATGCAGGGTCACACTGAATAATCCTACAATTTGTAATCTGCATGTAAGTGTAAATCCCCAGATGGAAACTTGAGAGATGCCATTCCTTTTAAAATAAAAAATATGTGCCTCAAATCTGCAAGGAGGAGTTACATATGGAATACTGCATTTGTGTCTTCATCTGTATCCCCAATGAAATACTTATTTGAGTCACAGTGAATGATCTGTTTGTGTCTTTTGAAGCATATGGGGATGTGGTTCCCTATCCAGACACCACTAGTTATTACATGCAATTAGTTGCAGATTATTTGAATTGGATAAGAGCCATAGAAGATTCACACTTGATTGAATTTGTTCAGAAACACTTTTAAGGGCAAAACTGGAGCCAGACTTTCAGACTCAGTGCAAACTGCAGAATGCGCCTCCAAAATTTGAGCCTTATGGTTGAAATCCAACTTCTGCGACATTTGGAATCCAAGATAGACAAGAAGAAGAAGTTCAAATCAGATTTGTACTTTTTTCGAATCTGCCTCAGCTCTATAAATAAGATTTATCTCTCCTTGTCATCCATAATTAAAAATGACGAGTGAAAATGAACAGGAGGCTCATTATACAAGCAACTTAAGGATGTACCAGTACATTAAAAATACAAAATTGGCAAGAGAAGAACTGAGGAAAGGAAGCACTTTTCTAGAGCACAGAAAATGATGCTGGCTGATGGAAATCACCACCTTAAGGCAATATCAAGGTCTGGGCTTGGTAAGATTTGAAAAGTGATTGTGAGAACAGCAATGCCATTTGCTAAAACAACTGATGCCATGTAACTGAAGGAATAAAATATATGCTTATACTCCAGAGCTAAAACCTATTTTAAAGTCTGTGTGCAGTGGGTATCTTTGTTGTTGTTTAGTTGTTTAGTCGTGTCCGACTCTTCGTGACCCCATGGACCAGAGCACGCCAGGCACTCCTGTCTCCCACTGCCTCCCGCAGTTTGGTCAGACTCATTTTAAAGTCTGTGCGCAGTGGGTATCTTTAAAACTACTTAATACAAACTTCATGTGCCTTCTATCTTGGCAATAGGACAGTGGGCTGTATAAAAGAAATATCATAATATCCAACGATGCTGCTATTCTCCATAGTACCAGTCTCTCCATCACTATACTACTCTTGCTTACCTCCTGTTTGCTGCAACAAGATCTCTGCTGGGTTGTGAGGTTTTAGGCCCAGTGCTGAAAGCGGAGTTTTAGCCAGTCCTGGTGGAGAGCGCACTGTTGTCAAAAATACAGAGAGTGAAAGAAATGCATCAACAAAACAGAACACAAAAGGGTGGATTAAATGTAAAGGATAAGAAATCCAGGCATTTCCAGGTTTGTTTTTAAATACCAGTTTATAGCTAAACAGGGTTGTAACTGAATCCTAGCTATATACATGTATGGCTGGAAATACTCAGGGTGATTGGTGTGCTGAAACCACAGGAATGTAGCTGCCAGTAGAAGGCCCCCCCGTCTCAGGCAGCTTCTCCGTTGAGAAGAGACAAAGATTGCCCTCTAAGTCATGTGCATGAAAGGGAAAGAAGCGAAATATTGCTGGGGAGAGACTTCTGTTTTCAGTAGTGTGTGATTTCTTAAGGCAAGCGGAGCAGTGGATCTACAAAATGGAAGGCTGAGGCACTTAGGGCTCCATCCAGATTTGCACTTGTCCCATGCCTAGAAAAGCATGGGTCTGAGCATTTTTGCCCTTGCCTCACCACCTGCCCCCAGAAAACCCATTCTTTAGCGAAAAAATCAGAGGAAATGTCAATCCAGAGAAAACCTGATTGATGTTTGCTTTGATTCAGTAGCAAAGACTGGGTTTCCTCAGGGGAAAGCTTGGCAAGCTCTTCCAACAATGTTAACTCTCAAATGTTTGCATGTAGCTGAGAGGACTCTTCTACACCATCCCCAAACAGGACCACCTGCTAGAGCAGGCATAGGCAAACTTGGCCCTCCAGATGTTTTGGGACTACAACTCCCATCATCCCTAGCTAACAGGGCCAGTGGTCAGGGAGTGATGGGAGTTGCAGTCCCAAAACATCTGGAGGGCCAAGTTTGCCTATGCCTGTGCTAGAGCTATAGCAACTCTACAGCCAACTCTAACACCTTGCTTTGTGTTTGCACCAAACTACTAAACTCAGCACAACTAGGCAAAGACATCTGTTATCCCTCAAGTTATCAATGTGCCCAGCATTGACTGCAATTTATATGTTGTGGCAAGCAAGGTTGGCTGTTGTTGTTTTAAGTAGCTTTTGTGGACAACTTACTTCACACTGATAATGTTTTCAGCAGGTCAGATACACATTTCAAGCAAACCATGCACCCAGTTTCCCGAGCTTAAATCTTGGCCTGACATTTAGCCTATTAAATTTGCTCCAATAGCAAGGATATAACTACAGATATGTATTCAGATGCTGTACTGAGCCTGTGATGAAGCAGCAACCAGTCAAAGTCCCACTGGCAAGGAATTAGGTGCTTATGTTACATAGCAGGACTGGAGGATTGGTAACTGTCTCTGGAATGCATCTGATAATTACACAGGACCGTGATCTTTCTGCCTCTTTTCTTCTTTGTGGAACATCCCTTAGAAAATATCTACAGGGATGACACATCCACGTTTCCATCTCCCTCTTTTCTTCAATAAATCATCACCATCCTTCCCATTTATGGCTTTTTGTGAGAGTACAGGTTTAGTGCAGAAACTGAAACATAGCAACTTCCCGTTTTCTCTTTACGAGCCCAAGAGAAGAATGCAATAGAGACAACCTTGGTAGCAAATGACCGCAGCTTCCCCATCCCATTACGAGGATGTTTGAAAAACAGCAATAAATGAATAGATAATGTATGTCATCCTATGTCAGAGTTTTTGCCACAAGGTAGAGATGGCATCTGCAAAGATCGTGATCATGAGACAAGAAGGATTCGAAACATTGCATACGAATGGCATTGCATATCACAAATAACATACATCATATATGTAGATGCCTATATGTATAACATGTATATCAACAAAGCATTTGCATGATTGCATCCACATATATCTCGTTTTATATCTACCCAATCAAAAAGGAGAACAACATTTAGGACAGCCATGCATATATACACTTAATATATATATATATATATATGTATACAGCAAGCAGCAATGGATGTAGATGTATACGTGAGATGTGTTTCAAACAGCAAGTCTCACAAAAACTCTAATGTGGGTTTTTCTCCTCTTTCAGTTTACTGCTATCATAGCTAGTGATATCATATTTCACCAGCTCCAAACAATTCAGGCTTTCTAACTTGAAACTCAAGTTCTCTTGCGCAGTGGGCGTACACAGACAAATGAAGTACTATATTGTCCATTAAGGAAAAATTCAACACATTCTCCATTACTTGCATTGCAATCCTCTGACTTACAGCTTCAGATGGGCACCCTTGCCGGGGACACAGCAGGAGGAGGGAGGGAGGCAGGAGCATTAAAGGAAAGCCAGTTACCAAGAGCATATATTTCATCATGGATTAGCTAGGCTGGCTAGGATTACTGGCTCAGTACCAATGAGTAACTGGGAAACAAGCAATTCCAAAAGCAGCTAGTCCACGTCTGGAATATCATATAGCTCAGTGCTCAACCTGCATCCTCAAGAGCCTGTACAGCAGGCTCTTGTGGGCTTTGCTGATAGCACCCCAAGTGCCTTGTTCAGCTTGCTGGCAAAGATGACAGGCATTGTTACCAAATCTGTTCACATAGTGGATCTGTAACTGTTCTGTAGGAGAAAGCTATAGAGTCACATGCTTGACTATAGAGATATCTTCGGCCCTCTAAGAATATGTAGCAGATCGAGTCTGTGGAAGGCTTTTGAAATGTCATTCTGGCTCAACAGAACCAGAATGAAATGTGCAACTCACAGCATGTCTGTACATGTGAAGCAAGAGTCAGTCATGATGAAGGCTGTAATCCCATGTACATTTATTTCAGAGTAAATCCTACTGAAATCACTATGAATTACTTCTGAGTGAATATGTATGGGATTGAGCTGCGTGCTCCCACGAAATCAATGGGATGGCATTTAGCCATGGCTAAATTGTGTTACCGGTAATTGCTCTTGTATTATGCAACTAAAAGTACAAAAAAGTCCCTGGCAGTGGTCTCCCAATACACTTTCTGCACTGACAGTGAGGTGCTTACCAAGCAGATTATATCCCTTAGCCAAGACAGGATTGGGAAGATTGGAAGTACTCTTCATCTAACCCTTGAAACAAGCACATTGAGGATGTGGCCTTTAAATATCAACATCAATGAATGAGGCTCAGCTGAAACTTCTATTCTATTTTACCTATTCTTTTGGGACCTATATTAAGCCACTTCTTGCTGTTATTGCTCAGAATCTCATTCACCTTAGTCTTCCGTAAACATATCTGTCACAATTCACTCTTCATTGGGAAGAAGACTGGTGTGGATGTATTTTTAAAAGTCCTGCTAAAAAAATCTATGAATGCTAACTGACAGTAGATATTAATAACTGGGGTGCTAATAAGTGGGTGTACCAGTTCTGTTCTGAAATAACAGCTAGCCTCTTCTGGAAGCAACAGTGATGCTTCCAGTGTGCCCTGAATGTCCTGAAAATTTTGGGTCTGCTACTTTTGAGATTTTTGCTGTTTCCCAGCTACTCACTGGCCCATTGCTGTTGGTATGCACTTAGCCGTGTTAGCATTGCCAGATGAAATATTGGCAGAACTGTTCAAAGCTAAATTAATTACATTTAAAAACCCACCACCAAGTTATCAAGGGGTTAGTCGGTCAGAGGCATGCTTGACTAGAAAAGTAAAGAAGACAGAGCATGCAAGAGGAAGTTAAAGACCAGGTTTTCACCCACAGCCTCAGAAGCTGAGCTACCACAGAAATCTCAAGGCATCTGTGGATTATAAGGCCTGGGCATACAACAACAGTATCCACGGCATAAACAGACCAGGTGTGTCATGTTTAACAGTCTGGGCTCATTTTACACAATTATAATTCTAATATTTTGCTTGTGCTTCATAAGTACAGTTGTACCTTGGAAGTCAAACAGAATCCATTCCAGAAGTCCGTTCGGTTTCCAAAACATTCGGAAACCAAAGCGCGGCTTCTGATTGGCTGCAGGAAGCTTCAATCAGAAGCTGCAGAAGCCCTGTTGGACGTTTGGGTTCCAAAGAACATTTGCAAACTGGAACACTCACTTCCTGGTCTGCAGAGTTCGGGAGTCAAAACATCTGAGTACCAAGGCGTTTGGGATCCAAGGTACGACTAGCTACTATCACACAGCAGCTTGGTCATGTGTGGCATTACTCCTTTAGAACTTCCCTGTCAGATGGGTGGAACACCTGTCAGTTGAGACCAAGTTAACGACTGACTCAGCTAAATGGTATACTGCACAGTGTCTCTGCATTGGCCTGATGCAACTTTGAATGTGTTCTATCAAAGAGAAACAACAATATCAAATAAACTATTTGAATGTAACATAATGTCAGGTGTGAAGAAGGAAAGGATGTGGCTACAAAGGAAAAATCAGGAGCATTCAGTGAACTCCTGATTCTTCTTTTGCAAGGGTTTTTTTTTCTGACAGCACAGATCAGCTGCAAACAGCTTTCGATTGGTTACAAATGGACGTCAAAGGGTCTCACTGTAACTCTGAAGACACACTCTCAGTCCCCATTAGCCCCTGCAAACGCTGACAGATCTAAACACACACAGACCTACATTGAAACACACACAAATTTGCAGCTAGATTTACCTCTTCCACTGATGAACTACAGACCAAAGAGCACATGCACCTCTTTGGCCTTTGCTTCTCTTAGCTTTGGATTAAAAAGGCACAATTGCACCTATTAGTGCAATGGAATCCCTGCTGGTGTGGGCTTTTGCTATTGTCCTCAATTTCCATTTCTTTCTTAAAATGGCGAAGACTACATTTTTTAAAAAAAGAAATAAAGAAAGAGAAGCAAATCTACATGTTGTTCACTTTCATTTGAGAACTGAAGGAGGAACAGGTGTGCAACGCAGCAAATGCCCTAAAGCTATATCTTTGTAGAATGGAAACCACTCTTTCCTCATTTGGTGTGGGGGTGCGCACATATGTACACACCTGTGGAATAAGTTGTGGCCTCTGCAGCATATGCACTCTATGTATGAAATGTATACCCTGCCCTTCCTTACAAAACTGCCCAGAAGGGAGTGGGAGCTATCGTTCGTTAAATTTGTATCTGAACTTTCTACCCAATACCAGGGTTGGGGACTTCTTTCAGTCCAGGGACTGCATTCCCTTGTAACTGCTTGGGGGGAGGGGCATATGCCAGTGGTGGGCCAAAGCTATATACACAAATACACACCCCATTCACAGCTATCTACATATGCATGCCCCATTCATACCCATCCGCTTATCCCCACACTATTCCCATTCACACACCTGCACATCCATTCATACGCATACCCCTCCACGATTCACACGTATCCATACATCCGAGTCACATTTCCTTTTGGGATGCTGAGAAATGAGCTTCCTTTTTCTCACCACAGAAATGCAGCAAGCTGCCAGTGGAAGCAGTGGGACTCTGCAGCTGTTGCATCTCTTCCCTCATTGCTCCATTGTTCCTCATGATCAGCGTTTTTGGGAGGGGAGTGGGATAGGAGAGATTAGAGAAGACGGAGGTTTGAACCTCCCTGCAATCTCCCACCTCTCAGCTGACTGGCAGAAACAACTGAGCAATGGGAGAAATGTGGCTGCACAGGGACTTCCGGTCGGCGCGCCGGAGGGAGAAGGTCGGGGGAAATGTCGCTCTTGACATTCCCCGACCCGACCGGCTCAAAGGGGAGCTTGCGACGGCGACGCAACCCCCAAAACTCCCGGGAGGGTTGTCCCGGGACCTAAGATCCGGCAGAAGCTCAGAACGTTGCCCCAACTCCCCGGTAGACCCCAGTAGGGGCCGCCGTGAGCGACGCGGGGCGACGGAGCTCATCGGATCGCCATTGCCCGTCGGGTGGAAGCCGCGAGTCCTTCCCCCCTGAGCGCGCCGATTCCTCCAAAACAAAACAAGATCGGACGACTTAAATGTGAGTAATTAAGAAAGAATTTCAAGAATTTGGACTGATCTGGAACAGCACTGGGATGTAATTACGGAGGTCCGTCCCTTGCTACTGTGGCACTAAATCAGGAACTTTATTACCGATGCGGTTGAACTGTGATGGAATTTGGCTAAACAACAGAGATTGGATCCTTTTGATACCCCTGATCGGGGGGGCACCTAACTAACACTCTTGATAAGTAAAGGATCTGAATCGGACCTGTTGGATTTTATTGTGGGAATTTGGACTTTGAACTTGGACTTGGTTCGGTCTGGAATATTGTAAAGCTATGTCCATGAAAATGGAGGATGATTTTGAAAATGGAGGCTGGAAGAGGGTCCTTGAAAAAATCTGGGAACTGAGAAAGGAATTCCAAGCGGAGACTGCAAGAATGAGAGGAGAAGTAATCAACACTGATGTCATGCCAGCTGCACAAAGGATGGAAGGGGGAGAAATTTCCCCCAAGGTCAAAGGCAAACCTCGCCACAGGAAAATTTCTTCTCGGCGCAAGATATTTAGACTGAAGAAGAGGAATAAGAAAACAACATCGGCAAAGGACTATTCTTTTCGACGCAAGAAGACACCAATAAAGAAGAAGAATTGGTTTAAGAAGAGGGAGCAGGAACAGCTGAGAAGCCAAAGAGAAGGTGAAGTCCAAGTGCAAGCAAGCACTTGGACTTGGACTGGGGAAAGGCGAGGGGAGGGTTGAACAGTGTAGGTGGGTAACCCCGGATTGATTAAATGTGTGGATTTTGAACATTTCTATTGGACATGGTCTTGAGTTATGATTATGTTAGGATCTTTCGAAGTTGGGAGCCTGAAGATTCTGGGGAGTCAGAAGGAAATTTGTAAAAGAATTGGGAGGATGACGCTGAGGTTGGAATTAACAGATGATATGAAAAAAGAATGAAATGCTACTTTACAAGAGTTAGAATTATGCTTTGTTACAAAGTTAAAGATATGCTTAATGTAACTATGTACCTGAACTGGAGATATACTTTGTTTAATGCAGCCACTGGGGAGGTGCGGAGGAAGTCACTATGACTAAGTTTTGTAACTAAGAATGGTTTACCCGGTAACAGGGTTAGGCCGAAGTCAGATAATGATTGCTTTAAGGTCAGGGGAAATAATGAATGGGTTTACCTCTGTGAGAGGGAGGGTAAGATTAAATAACTCCCCAAGGTGAGAGGTGGGGAGTGATGAATCCTGACCGAAATGTAACGTGGAATATTTATAAAATTATAAAATCAATAAAAATTATTTAAAAAAAAAAAAAAAGAAAAAAAAAGAAATGTGGCTGCACAGGAGAGAGGTCAGCAGGGCAGATGGAGAGGCCAAGGGGCTGCATCCAGCCCATAGGTCCTGCTTTAAATGGCACACATCAGTTTGGAAAGATTTTGTGCGCTGCAGTATCTGGTCCCAATTTACAACCATCAGTTTTTGTCAGTGCAAACAGAAGGCAGAAGGAACTTGCAAAAGGGCCTTGAACGCTGGGCGCTTGGGATGGAAGAACAGTGGACCTTTCCATGCAAAAGAGCTGACGCATCCCTCCATCTGTTCTGCATAAGCCCATGTCCTGTTGTGGAGGTATTTCAAGGGTGTCTTTAGGGCTTGGGTTAATTTTTATTTCCTCCCACCTGCAGAAAACAGCTGCCTCTCTCTCCCTCTCCCATAGAGAGAGGGGAAGCCACATAAAAATTGCCTAAAGTAGGATCTGTGTGCCAAAAACCTAAACTTTAAATACTTCTCCTTTGGGGCATTCCACAGCTCAGGTGTTAGGCATAACCAGGACTGTTTGCCTTTTCTAACCCATCAACTTTGGCAGATTTGGGGTATTGTTTTTCAGTCTAGAAAAGCAGTTAATAGTGCTGAAACTGACTGACACGTGTGATAGGCAGGTTTATAGGTGCAGTATGTGATTCCCCCCCCCCCTTAAAAAAAATCCCTGGAACATTACACTGGTCAGAGTATCCCTGAATGATCAAACCAAAGGGATTTCTCCAGTTTATGCACCAGGGCTTGCAGATATCTTTTTAATTGTCAGCCAGGGAAATGTAATTACTAATTAAGTCCATGATCCTGCCAGATGCTTCACAGGATGGGGAATTCTTCATTCATAATAACAAGGACCTGAACTCATGTGCCATTTGGAATTTATGAACTGGGAATCTTCACAGTGTGGTATAAAATTCCCTCAGCAGGGAAGCAAATTTGCCTATGTAAGTGTTTTCATAGGGGTTCATAAATCATGTCATTGTTATAAGTGCATTACATAACTCATATACATAACTACTAAGTGTTGCTGATGGATATGAGGAAACTACTGTCAGGACCATGTGACATTCTTGTTAATCCAACTTTGTGTATTTGTCCATGCTATGGAGAGCAAGGCTAATTTAACTTTTCCCCCATGGCATCTAGGAAGGCAGATATTGTGTACCAAAAACATTGGATGGGTTTCTCTAAAATAGGCCTGCACAAAGGATGACCTACATAGCCAAATAAACCCACCAGGCATATGCTGTGGTTTAACAAGCTACACCCAACTCCAATCCTGCAATCGCTGGTTGACAGCAAGAACAGAAGTATTATCAAGCCCCAAGTAGGCTGCCCTACATGGCTAGTGGGCTTCACTAAGCTTAGCAGGCCGTAAATTGTGCAGTTCTGCTATCTTAACTGCAGAACTTTTATTCAATAACTAGCTGACCCGGCCACGCCTTGCTGTGGCTGATTTGGTGAAATGCAAAAATAAGATACAGTATGAAAGAGAAAGCATGTTTACTTACACCTTATATCATTGCAGTTCAGTCTATGTGTTCTCTGTTTGCCCCTCCCATTTTTGTCTTCATTTCTACAACTGTTTATTACTACTATTCCTCCCGATGTGGCTCTATACCCGCCGGCGGAGCCAGCAGTAGTGTTTGTGGGCGGTCTGTCTGTCGAATGGATGGTGGTAGTGACGTTGGGAAAGGAGGAGGAGGGGTCAGAAACAGGTGTGTTGTGCTGTGCTGTTTAACGTCCACTGGAGGGCGCTATATTTTTTTTGCACAAAATCACATTTTTACCTGGGAAAGGTGTGGTATTTGTGCAATGTAAGTACATATGTTCACTCCCATATGGGCATGGAACGTTGTGTCCAAATTTGAACAGAATCGATCAAGGGGTTACGGAGAAAGGCGATTGTTAACAAACATCCAGCTTGAACGATTGTTTATATATAGATAACAGAGCCTTGTGGAATCTCCAAAATCAGCAAACAGTCTTCACGGAGCTGCAAGGCTCTTTGCTGTTTTTGCTGTAACTAGCTAGCACAGCCAACACTTTGGAAATTTATGAACAATTGTGAACCTCCTTGTCTGGTGGACAATGAGAAGGAGATTGTAGAAGACAACACAAGGCTCTGCTGCTATGGTTTATGCTGACATTCAGAAATTGTGGCTCCTCTTCACCACTTGCTGGTAGCTAATGTCTGTAACCATAATCGATCCCCCCAAGAGTTGCAAAACTTTGCTGTTGTGATGATAATTATCATGGACGAATGCATACTTATTGGTGACACTGTGAGAAATTTACAGCAAGCAGAGATGAAAGGTGATGGGGGAAGAAGCCAAGTCTGGCAGACAGAGAGAAACGAGAAAGTGAAGGGGTGATTAAAATGGTGGTGGGTGTTGGGAAGCTGAGAACGGTTTGACCAACTGCCTCTTAAGTCTGGCTTTGCCCAAGCCACCCACCAATGCCCCCCTCTCCCATCCCCTGCCATGGAACTTACGTAGGTTACTGTAAGGGGTTTGTGGTGAGACAGGGAAGGCAGGGGTTGGGGGAGAGGTCTCACCACCACTGGAAGGTGGATTGCTTGGAGAGGTCCCCTGCATCTCTTCAAAGGCCTCTTTGTAACTGTGGAGATGGGGCTGTAAGAGAGGGAAAGCAGAATCAGTTATCAAAAATCAGGACCTTCCTGACCTCTCCCCCACAAATTGGGGCAGGAGAAATGCCGGCCTTCTCTTTGCCAGATGCTTCTCCCATCTCCTGCCTGGTCTGGTTGCAATTTTAAACTGCTTGCTCCTATGCTTCCTTTTCTTGCCTTTATGTCCCTTTCTCCCGCTCCTAATTTCAGAAAAATTCTGCTTCCGTAGTTGGCTTCTGTTCCCCATACTGTCAGAAACAGCTCCTACAGATGACCCGTTAACTGAGCATTCATAATGATTTGCTTTCCTGAGTATTCATTCTAATTCATTTGCATCTTCCTGTCAATCAATCATTGACCCCACATTTTCAGTGCACTTCCCTGCCACTTTCCTAATTGCAAAAGTCCATTCCAAAAATTAAAAAAGTGGATTTGTGGCACTAGAGCAACAGAGGACTTTCATCCACTTTGATTGCACAGGTCTAAATTTCCAGTGTGCACTTGAATCTGTCCTGGAATATAGTGACAGTCCAGAGGCTTCCAGCAAGTGGCCAATAGGAGGTACTGATGCCCAGTTTCAGTAACACAGGTTGCAACTGCATCATTTACGATGTTGGACGTGAGAACAACCATGGACATTTCTGAGTCCCAAACCACTGCAACCTCTTCCAAAACTGAAGAAGCAATTTCTACCCAAGGAATACTTAGGGAGGCCCACCCATGCATGTGCCATTTACTTAATCCATTCTACTGCTAAACTAAATTAACTGCCCTTCCCAACCCTGGCCCTACCCTACCTACTATCAAGTGCTGGGGTCAAAGAGACATACAGTCATACCTCAGGTTGCGAACGCTCCGTGTTGAGTACGTTCGGGTTGCGTACTCCGCAAACCCGGAAGTGCAACACGGAGCGCGGACGCTTCTGTGTATGTCCGCATGGTCCGCGCATGCGCAGAAGCGGTCTGCGCAGTTCGCACATGCGCAGAAGCGTGTTTTCACGTTTGCGCGCATGCGCGCATGTGCCGCCCAGGTTGCGCACTGTTCGGGGTGCAAACGGCACCCTGGAACGAATTGAGTGCGCAACCCGGGGTACCACTGTATATCCCCTTCTGTGTTTCCATGCATGCAAGCAGCAAGGGAAAATAATATTTTAATAAGAAAAATAAAAGCACCTCCTTGGGCCTTCCTCCAGGGTTGGCAGAGATGCTGCTGACCACCTCTGGTGAGACACAGTGAACTGGAGAACGAACTGTGGGGCTTCGTGGTGAACTAGGATCCTGGGGACTGTTCTCATACTGGCCTTCACTGGTGGTACGTCTCCGTATAGGGGCTTCGGCTTCTTCTGGTGACTTCTCCCGTGGCGACTGTACTCCTGAAAGTTCAATTGCACTGTGAGAAAAGTGGTGTTCCAAGCACAGGAAGAGCTTCAATACATTTAGAAAGTCTTTATGAGCCAATATTCAGATCTTTGGGCTGTGTCTTGGCTTTGGAAAGAAACTGAATCAATTAATCAGGAGAGGGGGAAATGGGCAAATCCATCACTTTCCACCAGCAGATTATAGTGAAAACAAAACAAAACCCAACAAGCACAACTCAAAATAGCGACAACCCGGTTCATACATTTTAAAATCCCTGCATAATGAAGCAGCTGCATTGGAAAAAGCATAGAGTTCATGCTGAAGCCAAAAATCCCCAAGATGCCCTGTTCATTTCCTTCCTCGCCTCCTGAGCTGGGCTTCTGGAGGATAAGACGTTGGTGTGGATGCCCTGCATCGTATTTTACTTCTCTTACCTGGCTGTAACAGGTGTGTGCATGTGATCTGTGTGTAGGATTTATTAACATGAACCAAAGCACTGATTTACGTAGGGTGTACTTAGAGCAGGCAAACTTAACAGCCTGATTGCTTTTTTCCTTTCTTTTCCTTTTTTGTTGATCGGCTTCCATTCACCTAATATTACCACATATTCTTAGGCAACTTAGACATCTCCACCACAGTAATATATTCCCCTCCTTGTCTTCAGGCCTTCCTCCTTCTCCCTGCGCCAACATTTCCATACAGTGACCCAGGAAGCAGTTGGCAGGAGAAGGCAGATGCAGGTCAAGAGAAAAGGAAATTGGAAGGGATATTCGTATACAATCCTTTCCATACCACACTGAGCCAGAAGTAGAAGGGATGTGCTGGGGGTGGGGAATAGGTCCAGGAGACTCAAGCAACTGAGCCAAGCCACATGCTGAAGGGGAAGGGGGGAGGACCCCAAGGCCACTGGCTAGCATGGCCCAGAAAAGAGATCTAAGGCTTCTTGTTATTCTTGTCCTCTTCAACTTTCAGAGTCAATCTAAGGCAACAGAGAGGAACGTTCAAGTCTCTGAAGATATATGCTTTGTGTGTGGTGCAGTGGTTAGAGCACTGGGCTAGAACCTGGGAGGACCAGGGTTCAAATCTCCACTTAGCCATGAGGCTTGGTGGGTGAGTGGCAGTTTCTCAGCCTAACCTACCTCACAGGGTTGTTGTAAAATGAGGAGGAGAACCATGTATGCTACCCTGAGCTCCTGGGAAGAAAGGTAGGGTATAAATGTAATAATAAATAATAATTGAATTGGCTGTTATTCCCCCTAACAGTATATGTTCCCTGGATTAATTATGGGAAATGTTGATTGATGTGGGTGCTGATAAATTTCTCTTAGTGGTCCGTAGGGTGTGCATACACACACACACTACACACCCATCCCTAGACTGTTAAACTTGTTTATGAACGTGATGCTGCCAAAAATTGGAACGGAGGGTTCAGAGTGCAAACTTCCCTAATTTGGAACTTCTGAACTAATCGCAAACATTTCCACACTTTGGGCTTGGCTTACAATGAGCTTTGCTCTGGCTGCCACCACCATAGGCCTCTCCCCTTTCCTGCTGAAACTTACTTGTTAGCAGCAGCATAGAGAAGACTTGCTGCTGCAGCATTGTGAGTGCCAAGACACCTGGGAAATGTAGCTCTCTTACTGAGAAGCCCAAGGAAAGCTCAGGTGATTGTTGCTGCAACCTTTTAAAGCCTATTCAAGGTTGCTGCAGCGGTTACTGCAACCGGGGGGGGGGGGGCTCATTGGGAGATCTTCATGCTTCACTGAGTTCCCAATGATTAGGGATGGGGGAATTTGTCAATTTTGCTTCCTCTCAGTTTCTCATTTATCCAGGCTTGAGATCAAGTTCCCCACCTTTCCATGCCAGTTTGTGATTATTATTATTTTTTAACTCCTCATGCAGATTCATTAGCACTTTAGGGTGAATTTCTCCTCCTTTTTTTGGTAAAGCAATTTATCCTGAAATTATGCATTCTGTATGTTATTTTGCACTAATATATGCACTTATATGCACACTTTGCATTGGTATGTGCATTTCTGTACACATTACTTGGCAGGAGAAGGACACTGCAAAATTCAGAGAAGTGCAGATTTCAAAAGACGGTTGTGTTTCGCTTCGTGCATTGTTTTCAAAATTGTGAACTGAATCAAATTTCTTTCCCGTCCCTACCAATGACATCACTGGGAGTGCAAGAAGACCCAGAACTGTGACTGGGCTATAGCTAAGAATGAGCTCAGCTTGGATCAAATCCAAATTAGCTTGTTTTAGGTGAGCCTGCTCCAAACTGAGATTGAAGTCTGTGGTACAGATAAACAGCTTAAGATGTCTAGCGGTGCAGATGTGCCCTGATGTCAACCTGAGTCTCTGATTTCAACTGATGCATAACAGTGAAATCCTGAAAGTCATCTGCAGCAATGGATTTTGTTAACGTGAAAACTTTGTAGCTGGGAACAGCACCTGCAACATTTCAAATTGTGCCCTGCAGCTGTGAAACGAAACAGCAGTGCCAGGGAACAGAGGCGGTCAGATCAAGCAAGAGGCACCAAACTCTCATCAGTTGTGAAGCTGTATAATGATGTGTGTGTTGCACTGCCTGGACTTACTTTCTTTCCTTCTTTCTTTCTTTCTTTCTTTTCCTTAAAGAAACCTGCCAGAGGGAGGGGTCTCGTTCACTAAATGGGGTAAGCTCGCTCCACCTCATTTACTTAAGATTTGCAGATGTAAGCTTTTGAGACACTACACGTCAGCACATTCAAACCCCAACTAGGGAAAAGAGCCCACTTCTTTTATATAAGCACCAATGAATTAATTCCCTCCCTCCTGCACCCACCCCACAAACACATTTGAATGATGATGATGATGATGATGATTATTATTATTATTATTTTATTTTTAAGGCACTGGTCCCGGGCAGATGTCCTTAAAAAGTTTCTAAAACTCCTAGAGCTTTGGGGCTGCTTTTGAGTCCCTTGGCTAATCTGGATCTCTCCCTGATTAGTAACAGCTATGCCATTTTTCTCAGCTGCAGAGAGTCTTGCTTTTCACACAGCTGAAAGAAAAGGGAAGCTTCTTTTCTTTTTCTTTAAAGGAGGGAAAGAACAGGAATGCGCAGATTTTGGGCAGCATTCTGAGATTCCCAAAACAGAAACCCACTTGGGAGGGAGAAAGAGGAGGGAGCCAGAATCCATGGCAACAGAAGCAACCACAATACAACATCCGGAACTAAGGAAAATCCATTGATGAAAAGAGCAGTGAGCTCAAGAGGCACCACACACAAAATTCTTTAAAGTAAAGCAGCAGCATTTTGTGTGCGTGTAAAAACAGGGACCAGTGGTGCTACTAAGGCTGAACTAACAGGTTCAAGTCCAGAGACTGCGCCACTGCACAGCTGAATGGCCCCCAAGCATTCCAAAAGACTCCCCCCCCCAAGATAGGAAGTGAATGGCTGCACAGACAGACAAGGCTCTAGCAGCCCACCATTTTGATTTTAACAATTGCTAAGCCCAGGACAACATAGCTGTCAACTTTCGGATTTGAAAATAAGGGATTTCCCCAAACTTTCAGATTTGAAAATAAGGGATGCCGTGAGGGCGGTGCAATGGCACCAAGTAGCCTCGTCACCCTGCGCTCCAGAGGCTGCGCGCGGACGGGTGAGCGAAAGAGCAAGCACATAGACGGCAGGCAGGCTGTCTGTCTGGTTGGGCGTGAGGGTCTGGCTGCACAAGGCATGCAAGCTCCGCCCCCAGTCGGTCTCAGACTCTTTATTGGCAGCCATGCAACGCAGCTGAGGAGCCTCCCTGGCCGGCAGGGAGGGACAGGAGTTGCTTCTTTTGAAATCCGGGAAATTTAAGGGATATCAACAATCCGGGATAGCCGCAGGAAATGGCATTGGAATAAGGGAGTTTCCCACCAAAAAAGGGAGGGTTGAGAGCTATGCAGGACAATAGTGGCAGGGAGCTAAGCAGCAAGGTTAGTAAGCTAAGGGGACTTGGCTCATCCTCTTGCTACAGTGATGCTCTCATTGACCCTATGACCATGAAGCTGGCCTCTGACTGGAAAAGCTCACTGTCACTCTCACCCTGGGGTTAGTACTTTAAAAAAAAAATGGCGGGCAGTTTAAGCCTTAGAGTAACTGGCTGGTGCATCACCACTTTGTAGCATGTGCCAGCCAACAACTTTGTCCTCATCTGCCTCCTACCTCTCCAGCCACTCAGGGAGGGAGAAATGTACGGCTGCCACCAAGGCAACCATGACAACAAAAAGTATAAGAAGTCAAGGCAGAGCACCAGGGAGGGAGAAAAGTGGAGTGCGCAGAGGGCCCTCCCCACCTCAAACCAGGTAGTGCCTCTAAGGGAGACAAATCCCTTTCTGCAAGGACTGTTACCTGTCTGGTTTTAAACCCAAAAATATTTCAGTCATTTTTCAAGTTAAGCTTCAGCAGTCAAGTTTCAAGATCATCCTCATTTCAGTGAACTAATACAGTGGTACCTCGAGTTAAGTACGCTTCAGGTTAAGTACGCTTCAGGTTAAGAACTCCGCTAAGAACAGAAATCGTGCTCTGGTGGCACAGTGGCAGCAGGAGGTCCCATTAGCTAAAGTGGTGCTTCAGGTTAAGTACGCTTCAGGTTAAGAATGGACCTCCGGAACGAATTAAGTACTTAACCCGAGGTACCACTGTATATGCAAAGTGTGTATATTATTCCTGCCGGCAGCCTTGTCGCTGGAGAGGCACAAGATTTCTCCTACAGAATTGCAGATGTGGAAGGGATCCGGTGAGCAGCATCTGGACCTAGATCTATCAGGCCTCTGGGAGTGGAAGTGGGTGGTTCCAGCTATCACCACACTGTGTTGTCTTCCTTGAACTTCCTTGAATGTTTGAAGCTGGGGATAATGCATTTTCGGGGATAATACCCCCTTCTGTTCATACTCCCATCCTTTGGCATCAACAAACAGGAGATGCATGGAAGTTGGCTTCCTTTCTAAAACCCTTATCCCTATTGAATCATACTTTCTTGCAGTTGCTGGCATAAGCCTGAAGGCCAACACAAGCCCTTTGCAACTTTTAAGTTTTATCCCGAACACAGTGAGCACAACATACAAGCAAGATGCCAGCTGTCAGTACCGGGAGACCTTGAGGAAAGGCACGAGTCTGTTCGCTGAGAAGCTAAAGGAGCATGGCACACAGGAAGGGGAAGAGAGCAAGAAAGCAACAGCCTTGCTGGAGGCTTGAGTGGGAAACTCACTGGCAAGCAGTGAGATACGGGCAAAGGTCAGTGCCAATTGCAATGTGGGCAAAACTCAGACGGATACTGCTAATGTGCGCAGAGAAAGAAGCCATTGCCCTCCGATGCAAGGCATTCCATATAACTCCCACACCCAGAGAATGGCTGCCATAGTTCCCTCTGTACCGCTGCTGCACACACATTTCAAACGTCTTCCGCCCTAGGCTTCGAAACCTTTGCACCAAACCTTAGAAACCCTCCACTTCCTCTGGCCTTTTTATTATATGCCTCATTTCCTTCTTCTCTTTAAAGCAGACAGAGGGAGGGGGGGAGAAGGAGACCAGTGTTTTCAGAGCCAAGAGTGGTGACGCCTTGGCTCAGGGTGACCAGGCTCCCTGGAATGGCTGAGGAGCAGGAAAAGCTGGGCACTAGCAACAGCGCTGCTCCACAAAATTATCTCTCTGGCACTCTCCTCCTCCTGTGCTATATTTACTAGCAAAACTCTAAGATGAGAAGATACAGAGTGTCCCTTCCCTAGAGTGAGGCTACCATCTTCTGTAACCTTCAGCCAAGTTCTTCAGCCACACAGGGGAGGAATAGTTCCTTCCCAGCATTAATGGAATCCAGCAACAAGCAAGTGCTATTATGAAACTTTGGATCAGAGGACAGCTTCAAGGTGACTCATCAAGATGGCACTGGGAAACTCTTCCTACAGGGGCCAAACTAAGCATGCTAGCACTGTTTACCTACCTGCACTGTTCACATAAAACAGGGGTGGCCAACTCCCAAGAGACTGCGATCTACTCACAGAGTTAAAAACTGGCAGTGATCTACCCCCTTTTTGGGGGTTCAGGTCAAAGTTGTTGAACTTTTTTAGGGAGGAGGAAGGACCGTTTTTGGGGGGTTCAGGGCAAAAATGTGGAGAGACAAAGTTGTTGAGCTTCTTTGGGGGGCAGTGATCTGCCAGTGATCTACCACAGACGTCCAGTGATCTACTGGTAGATCACGATCTACCTGTTGGACGTGTCTGACATAAAACTCAAGGGAGAAAGGATCTATTATTCATATGAAGTGGAGGGGAGGGGAGCTGAATCATCTCCCCTCCTCTGTGTCTCTGCCTCGCTGTGTTTTCCCACTTGATGTACTACACTCAGGTCTGACACTAGAATTAAACTGGGCAGGTGGAAAATTACTGAAAGTAATGGACCCTAGCTCAGCAGGTAAAGGATGTGCTTTGCATGCAGAAGATTCCAGGTTCAATCCGGGGCATCTCCATTTTAAAAAGGATAAGCTTGGGAATTATGGGAAGGCTCCTTCAGTCCCTGGATAGCTGCTGCCACTCAGACTAGCCTTCCAGGTATTGTTGGACAACAGCTCCCATCAGCTCCAGCCAGCATGGCAAAATGACTGGGGTTGTAGTCCAACAACAGCTGAGCAGCAGACACTCACATATGCATTTATAGACATGTAAATGTAATTCATAGCTTTGCTTTTTGAATGCATGGCAAATTCCTTCTGCTGCTGCTTAATGAAGCATTCTGTGTAAACTGCACACCATTACACCCAATGGCCCGGTGAAAACCATACCTTACTTTCTTTTTACCATTCAAGTGCAAAGAAAGCATAGTCAGTTGATGCACTATAGTACATAAGAACAGCACTGCTACATTAGCCAAGGGTCCATCTAACTGAGCATGTTGTTTGCAATAGGAGTCAGGTATGTGCTTTTGGGAAGCCACCAGGTGGGACATGAAGGTAGCAGCTCTCCCCTACTCTTGGTCCAGGTAGCTGTATCATGGCTAATAACAATGACTGAGTGAATCTTAAGTTATATTACTTGACTCTGCAAGGATTCAGACAGCGTATTTTATTTTTCAATTTGTATCTTTCCTTTTGTGTGGGCAATACTTGTATCAAAACTTCCTCTGGCATTTTGGAGGAGATGCCAAAGGAATATTCCAACAGCAACTCCTCCACTCTCAAACTGAAAGATTATTCACAAGAAATGAGAACACAGAGGTTTAATTCACAAGCCCACTCTTGCGCACGTAGGAAACATTCTTTCATTAAAATAGTTTAGAGTCTGGTTTCTTATTAATAGATTAACATCCAGAGGAACTTTATAGCCTAAGTTCAGAGATAGCAAATTTTTAAAAAATAATTTTTATTGCTTTTGTAAGAATTATAACCAAAATTGTATCATAAAACATTTTCAGATATAGCAATCTTGGCCTAGTAAACCATCGTTTATTGGCTTGAGAATGAGCTGCGTGGCATCATACTCCACAGTTTCCTGTTTCAGTTACAGGTAGGTAGCCGTGTTGGTCTGCCGTAGTCGAAACAAAATAAAAAAAATCCTTCCAATAGCACCTTAGAGCTCAACTAAGTTTGTTCTTGGTATGAGCTTTTGTGTGCATGTATCTGAAGAAGTGTGCATGCACACGAAAGCTCATACCAATAACAAACTTAGTTGGTCTCTAAGGTGCTACTGGAAGGATTTTTTTTATTTTGTTACAATTTCCTGTGATATCTTCAGTTTAACATCTGCACACAAAACTGGTTCCGATGTCACAGAAAAGTAACAAGCCACGGTAGAAGCACTGAAGTTGGGTGCACAAGGACAGGAGAAGGGAGGAGAGAAGGGAGTTTAAGAACACACAGCTTGCTCTCAATTCAATAAACCATGGTTTATCAGAATGGACTTGTGGAATCTCATCTGGGCCTATTACAAGGACAGCCCAGAGCATGTTTCTAGGAACTCCCCAACAATATTAGCAAGTTCTCTCATTTAAATTAAACAAATAAAAAACTCTTTCAACTTCACGTTCCTGTAGGAACATTATATAAAGCAAGTGAGCATGATGATCCCATGCAACCCCAAAGCAGTGAATGTGCGCACAGGAGCCCATCCTTCTAGTCTGCTGCTCTCTTTTGAATGTGCCATTCCATTAGAATTTGGGTATTGTATGCATAGACCACAGGTCACCATTTCAAGGGGGGACTATAAGCCAAAGTGGCAGGATATCAAGCATACAGCATGCTGCTGCATTAACCCTGAAGCAGTGTGAGCGCTAGAGGGAATGTCTATGGGATATTTTCTTGGGGGCCAGGGTGTGGGGTGGCAAAAGGCAGTGACCAAGTCAACCAAAGCGCTGTGAAATTTTACAAGAGTACAAATTCCAAACCTGTAGGGAGAGAGGTGGGTGGATTCAGAAGAGCCAAGTATCCTGTATTGGGGCAAATGAAACACATAGAATAATAATAAAAAACAGCATCTTCTGTTGGAACGGCAACCCATACTTTTTTTGCAGGGATATAGAGATGTCACACATCTGCAGTGATTTCAGAAGCAGTCCTAAGGCCACTGAGGAAATCGCTGTTAACTCTGATATACTGAGGCTACCTGCACCAATGAAAGAGATCAGAAAACAAAACAAAACAAGCACCCAGGAGCCCTTGCTGAATATGAGGTTCCGGTGAAAACTCGTCTCTCCTCTTCTGGCTCCAAGAGCTCATGTTCCATAAATACCAAACATGCAAGAGAGATGCTTTGGAACAACCACGTGTTTGAAATCCATCAAGAGGCTCATTTCTCCAGAGCAACCTGCTGAGTAAGATTCCAAGAATTTACACACACACGCACACACTGGCTCACCCCTTCTGCTAGCCATGCTAGAAGCCCCTCTCCTGGTTCCAGTCAATATCGCCAGCCACAGCAGAAAGATCTGAAGTAAAACACCCCAGCGATGCCTGTACAACACACATAGCCCCTAAATAAACTTTGGTGTGCTGGCCAAGCACTACAGTGAGTGATCATCCCATTCCTGGATTCTGGCCTTCCTTTCTGCCCCAACTTCCACCCATGCAAACACCTCCCCTTGATGTTATGGAGACACCTGACATAGCACCAACAACAAAGCAGCAGTGAGTGTGGTGGCCACTGAGATAAACAAGCCCCCTCCCCCAATCCTTTTGCAAGTGACTTCTGGTTATACCACAGATGAGCATCACACGTAGCAAATGAATCCACACACTGCAGGGGAAAAGGAGGAGGAAGCACAACCAATGATTAAAAGATAAATAAATAAGGAGCTTTTGGAGTTAGAGCAAGGCTGTAGAGTCCAAATCTGATAGGCCCCCAAACCAGGTCAGATCCTTCCCAGAATTCCTAACAGACACATTTTTTATCCAATGGGAATGCACAGCTGTCACGTGTGAGGAAAGGACCTGGCAGTATTGGAGGTAATCTCTAATGTGGGTGGGAAGCAGGAAATCACGTTTTCTTGCCTTTCCACACACAAATTAGGAGACAACCCTACTCTGGCGCCATTTTGGTTTTTCCTGGTGCCATTTTGGAATGGACTCTCAACAGCCACCCCAGCTCTCTGTCCTGGTGTCCATGCAACAGCAAGGGAAACAGCAACCATGCGGGAGATCCACGGCAGGGATTGCTGAAGAGAAAGGAGGAGAAGCAGCAACAGAACAAACCAGAAAAGGAGAAGGATCGCTGTCGGTGAAGAGGAGGATGGGGGCTTTTCATGCTCTTCCGGATGTCCCGGAGTTTGGCGTTGTACTCTGACAGGGGGAGACGGAGGTAGGGTGGGTAGGAATAGAGCAGCAGGAGAAGGTCAACCAAGGATGAAACAAAATCCATCACGGAGAGTGAGAAAGAGAGTGTGTAGTCAGAGACAGAACAAACATCACAAACAGACAAAGGAGAAAGGGGAGGGAAAACACAAGAAAAAATATTAGTTGGAAATACACCCCAGGCTTGAATACACTGTGATCTGGGGCGAAGCTGGGTCAACATCAGAATACGAGATACCATTGAACCAAGTCAATTACCAGCCTCTTCATGAGATTTTGGGTGAATAGGTTGACCTCAGGAGTATGTTTTGTGGGGTAATAAATCCCATGTAGTTCCCTGACTTTCTTTGGATTCAAGAGGAGCTAGAAAATCATGAGAGAATCATATCTACCCTGTATACTGTTTCTGGAATTCAGTTATCAGTCTGGAACACCCTTGTCTTGCCACTTGGACAGAGATTTCCAAGAGTGGGCAAACAAAACACACAAATGGTAACGAAACAACTTGTGGAGGCATCTCTGACTCAGCTGGCTCATGCTAATCGTTTCAGAGCTTCCATTTCAGGTCCCCGAGTCTCTGAGCCAGGCAGGATTTGCAGCAGTTGAGAGCGGTGGTGGTGATGGTAGTGAGCTTTCTCTGGGAAGGGAGTCCTCCTAGAGGCCTTTTGCCTTAATCATTACAGGCTGCTCCCACCCTGCTGCATAGGAAATCTGAGTTCTCATGATAGCGAGAACCAGGGAGGATGATGATCTGTGAAATTCCACACATACTCGCCTTGGAACAAACAGGCAATTTATAGTAGCATGCATTGTAAATAACATGCTGGCCCCTGAGCTCTCTCTCTCTCTCTCTCTCAACCCCTCTCTCACAGCTTGTTCTAGCCAGTTCCATTCCCTCCCCTCCCCTCCTCCTCATTCTCTAGCACTGGCCAGATCTCTTGCTTCGCTCCATGTTCTGTGATCATGGGACACTTATTACTAACTGTGAACCTAGAGTGCAGGCTCATGCTTCCACCGCAGCTATTCTTACCCCAGGATCTCAGGACATAATGTCCCTTGGGATTATACACTGGCCCACGTGCAGCTCAGGTAAAAGGTCCCCACAATATAACAACACTCGGAAAGGCTGCCATGTCCCCCCAAATCAGGAACAGGTGAGTTGGAAAACGCCACTGTAAGCAGGTAAGTCTGCACCAGTTTCCTCCCATGGTTCTGATTCACATATGCCCATCCACAATACCTTTTCTCTTTGCTATGTAGTAATGCAGTGGGGTAAAAATCTAGCCCTCTTCCATCTGCATCAGCATCTCCACGTGATGGAAGTGTGTGGGTGCATGCATGGCCATGTGGGAGGGAGGCAGCTCAATGCTGGTGTAAGTGGCAAATGCAGTGGCTTGTGAACTTCCTAGAAGCATTTGGATGACCACTGTGGGAAGCTGGATGCTGATCTAGATGGGCCAGTCTGACCCAGCAGGGCTCCGAGGTTCAACTCACACACTGCTGTGTGTTGTTATTGCTTTACCGCGGGTTGAGCCCAGCTGCCCCCTGCCTTTGCAACGCAAAGTAAAATGGACATCAAATCAAACACTGATTCATCAGTCTGCTTTGTGCTCCCCTCTACACTTCAAGCGGTCTTCCTGTTTTCTCGTATTACTTGTAAAGCACTAGGTGTAGATTTTAGAAACAAATAAGTAAAGGAGGAATCAATTTCGCACAATGCTGAAAAGCTTGTTTGGAGAGGATGGGAAACATGATGTCACCAACTTCCAGAAAACCAGAGCTGTTAACAGCTAGCTTCTGCTATGGACACAAAGAACTCATTTCCCTTGAGCCCAGTCTGGAAAATAAAATTGTACATCTAAAGAAAATGTGGTGAGTGCATTTCTATAGCAGGTCTCCTCCTCACGCTATGTGTACCTCTGTATACACCCTTAGATACCACAGTGACTCAGCCTCCAGCTTGGTTTCCCATCGTCCAGACCTCCTTATCCCAGAACCAAGCCATTTCCCTTTGGCCGAATGCTTTTAATGCCTGTGGTCCAGGAGCTGAACTGGACAGAGCCCAGCAGCTGAGCCTGGCATTGCAGGCTGGATTATGTCCAGGACATTTCTGAGGAGCTCTGCAATTAAAAACTTGTATGTGTAATTACAATCCCAGGAGCTGCCAGGGCTGAGGCTGCATACCGGATACAAGACATCACAAGAGTCCTTAAGCAACATTGCATGTTGTTTTTATCAAGAAGCCCAAATGCCTCAGTCCCAAAGACTGGTCATTTTGCAAAGTGTGCCCCCGTTTCCCATCACTGCCCATAATTCATGCTTGGGCAACCCGGTCTACAGTGTGCCCTGTGGAGAATTAGTGAGGATGCCATAGCTGTCAACCCTCCCTTTTTTTGCGGGAAACTCCCTTATTCCAATGCCATTTCCCACTGCTATCCCGGATTATTGATATCCCTTAAGTTTCCCGGATTCCAAAGGAAGCAGCTCCTCTCCCTCCCTGCCGGCCAGGGAGGCTCCTCAGCTGTGTTGCTCGGCTGCCAATAAGGAGTCTGAGACTGACTGGGGGCGGAGCTTGCATGCCTTGTGCATCCAGACCCTCATGCCCAACCAGACAGCCAGCCTGCCTGCCGTCTACACGCTCACTCTTTTGCTCACCCGTTCGCGTGCAGCCTCTGGAGCGCAGGGTGGTGAGGCTACTTGGTGCCATTGCACCGCCCTCGCGGCATCCCTTATTTTCAAATCCGAAAATTTGGGAAAATCCCTTATTTTCAAATCCGAAAGTTGACAGCTATGGAGGATGCCCAGGGGAATTACGTGGAGGAAAGTCTCCATTCTGGGAAAACCTGTTAGGACCCATTAAAAAGGAGACTCAGCTGTACACATCAGAAAACCTTGAAAGTTCCCAAGACAAAGGCATTTATGTATGTGTGCTCTTCATACTTATACACAGCATGAGGTAGAATCTAGAATCTCAGCTTAAAAAGAAATATATGGCTATGATTATTATTATGATGATGATCATTATTATTTTCAAATAACAAGCTTCTATCCCTCAGGGTCTTAGAGAAAGGTTTTCCCCCAAAAGCCAAGCAATGTCTGCTTGAAGGGATGGGTCAAACAGATGTTACAGGGGATTGGGGATTGGATTGGGGATGCGGAGAAGGCAAAGGGTTAAACTGCCTAATTTCCCCCATGGAATCGTCTCAATTTAAATTGCCCCCTTCCCCCTGTTGACGTTTTCCAAAATATTAAAGTGTTAGGAGCTCCAAGCATAAAGTTCCTGTATCAATCATGTCTATTGGGTCCCTAGGCCCAAAGAATGATGATTGGGTGTCCCACCTATGCCTCCCCCTGCAGCTTCCAGGACCAATTCCACTTGCTCCACCCTCTTCGTTCCATGCCTTCCCCTCATTTCTTGCCTTTTATTATTGTCCGAGCCCCTACAAAATGCCCTGAATCTTGCAAAAGCCATATGCAGAAGGAACTGCATGAATCCCACCCATTTAAGCAAAAGTGCATAATTTGTTCTGAGTAAATTCCAGCTCCCTTGCTGCCGAGAACACAGAGTCCTGCCCAAGACTCCCAGTGCACTGGGCTTCAGAGGAAGGGCATGAAAGAAGCGCCAAAGGCTATGGAATATTACCCTTTTGTGGGTGTGGTGGACATTTCCTTCCTGACTCAACATCTCGCAGCAGAATCATTAAAGGCTCTTGTGCCGCTCATTCAGTGAGCATAAAATCAAGTCAGAGCCCTGCCTTGTTTACAGCCGTCTCCCCAGCAGTTGCTGAGCAATTCATTCCAAAGCTCCAACCCTGCCATGCATGTTGCATCCCATGCCTTAATGCCAAATACCAGTAAGTTACAAATCAGGCATGATGGCTTTCATCTGTTCCAAGCTACAGGTTTGCAGTTAGCTCTGCAGAAACCTGGCATTAGCCATTAGGACTCAGGGAGAGCATCTAAATCTAGACAAGTGCATTCAGTTGCCCCAGAGCAACAATCGTTCTCTTGCAGAGGATAAAGGGAAGCCTCCCTGTACCTTCTGAAGGAACAGGGAGAGAGGCTGAGATCTAATGCTGTCACTTGAGGCACAAATTGCCCTGGCAGCTAGGAGGGCCTTTTACCAGCCTCGGTTGGTAAGACAGCTACGGCCGTTACTGGACCAAGACAGCCACTTTGATCCTGGCATTGGTAGCCTCAAGACTGGATTATTGCAATGGGCCTCCATGTGGCCCCTCCTCTCCTGAGACAAAACTGCCCCAAGCCAATCAGGGTGGGCATGACACACTTTATATAAGGACTATATTGCACACTAGACTTGCACTAACAAATACTTTGTGTCTCAAACTATGTGCACACTATATATTTAAAGCACATTCTTCCCCACCCCAAATGTTTCTGGGTACCAGTTTACCCCTCACAGTAGGGTAAATGCTTCTTGTTAAATAATCTGGAATGTGGTGTAGCAGTTGCACTAAAGAGTTGCAGTTCCCAGCAACTCTTAACCACCTTCAGTGCACAGAATTATTTGAAGGAAAGAACTTTAAAGGTATAACATGCCTAAGTATAGCATGTTTACCCCCCCAAAAAAGCCATACACCCCTGGCATGTTTACCTCCCCCCAAAAAACCACCCACCCCTGGCATAGATAGATCCTATGGCATTTGCATGTTGTTTGCAAGTGTGGTTGCGAGAGCCCTCCTACCAGGCATTCCCCCAACACACCACCCCCAGGACTGCTGTGGGAACAGTTCAGTTTATCCATTCTATTTTGGACTAAGCCACATGAAACAATCCGGGGCCCTGGAGCAGCATTCTTCTCCTACCAGCTCTAGAAGATTATGTGGGGGTGGGGGACTTCTGAGCCCTAAGGGTAAAACCCCCTGACTCATAAGAAAACAGAGAATAAGGCTTCCTACCTGCTACCCTGTGGGCCACCAGACCTTCAAGATGCAAAGGCTCTTCCTCTGCGGGGCGAGAAGGTTCCTCACTGTTCTCCGCATCCTTTATTGGTACCTGGGCTTGAATTGTCATCCCAGGGGATGGAGGTGACGTCAGCAAGGGGTGATGAGCTTCCATGAGCTTATATGCCATTGCATGAGGCCTGGGAGATGTAGGAGGGCTTCCTGCAGCCTGGCCATAGCTCCTGGCTTGCTGGTTCGGATAGCCATAGGACAAATAAGCTTCCTGGTCATCCTGCGCAGGGTACTCTGGCTCTGCAGCATTGTGGAGCAATAGCTTTGTGGGATAAGCTTTAGGCGCCTGGTGGTCAGGCAGCTGGGACACAGAGATGCCCATGGAGTTGTGGGAAGGGCTTCCTGGAATAGGGCCAAAAGGATTGGTAGACTTTGGCTGCACCACTTGAGGACCAGTCACAGGCTGGGCAGATACTGAGAGAGCCACTGGGCGTGGCTTATCTTCTCTGGAAGACACCGGGACACTCTGGGACTTGTGCATCATGGAGACAGAAGGATCCAGGTCAAGCATGAGCATGTTGAGGGCCTCAATGGACTGCTCGATTTCCTTCTGGGAGGCCACCCTGGGGAATTCAGGGATGCTGATGCTTTGAGGGGGTGCTGCTTGTGAAGGGCTGGGCTGAGGGCTTGCACTGGAAACACTGGGGCTCTGGCTGTCTCGGGCACCATCCTGTTGGCGGGAAGGTGGTCTGCTGCCTCCACTTTGCTGCTGCCAAGAGTTAAGTCCCCTCTGGACAGCTTCCCGGCTACTCGTGCTCCGGGCTGGTGCCTGGGGCAGCTGGGGGCTCTCAGCAGTCGCCGTGGGGAAGGACTGCGAGCGGTATATGCCATTTGGATCGTAGCCATAGGGGTACTGCTGGCTGGCAGCTGGCGGCTGGGGTTGCAACCAGCCAGGAGTGGGGAAGCCATGCTGGTAGTAGTCGGCCAAATTCTCCTGGGCAGACACTGAAGGACGGATGTGCCCATACGGGTCCTGGGGGTGACGCCCCATCATGCTCCGCAAGGTGTTCTGGTTGTTGTAGGGGTAGCCACCATTGATCACTGTCTCTGAATCATGCAGCTTGTCTATGCCGTTGAAGTTGGACGACCCATTGGGCAAGGAGTTGAGGCTCTCCATCCGAGGGGCCTCGTGGTAGCCCATGTCACTGGTGTTGGTGGTGCCATCAAACGACGAGAGGGTGCCCAGGCTCCCCACGCTGTGCCCATCCTGGTTGGGCAACTCGTCGTCCAGAATGTCGGTTTCCCTCTCGGCCACCAAGCCGGCAGCTTCCCCGTTGACATGCACCTGAGCTGGAACGATGTGGCGGCCGGAGGTGGTGGAAGCAACCACTGCTCCCCCGCTGGGGTTGTGGTTATGCATGGCGGCCTCGTTCTCCAAGCCAAAGCCGCTGAGCAAGCTGTCAAGCTCCCGCTTCTCCTCTGGGGTTAGTATAGGGTTGCTTCCTCCGCTGCTGCCGGGGATTATGGGCACTGCCTGCTCGTCAGTCTTGTCTGTCTTGGTGGAGGCGGTGGAGTTGCCTGAATCACTGCTAACAGAGAGTGTGTGCTCAATGTGGTTGGGGGCAGCCGAGAGCGTGATGCGGTTGGTGTTGACGGTGCCGGTGCTGCCGTGGAGCGAGTCTTTCTTCTTCACCTTGGCATATAGGCTGCCATCCAGAGGCCCTTGGGTGTGACCAACCTCTGCATGGAGGAAGAGAGAAGGGAGACAGGAAAATCAATAGCTGTTAATGCTGCAAAAGCTTATGTGTTCAAATTAAGACATAAACAATACCTGGGCTGGTCGTCTGCATTTAGCTACAATGAGAAGGGACACTGCGACCCTGCCAACCAGCTGCCAAGCATTATCACATCCTGTGCCCTCCAGGCCTCTGAAGACAAGAGACGCCAGTGTGTCTCTCTGATGGGAGCACAGCCCCTGCCATGTTCTGCTCCCACAGGACCTAATCGCAGCCAGAGAAGTGCTGGCGGCTACTGGAATAAATCACATTTGCCGGCTATTTTCTTCTTGATTACAAAACACAGCATGTTTTGTAGCAAATGTACCTGTATTGATCCCAGGATACATGAAACCTCTTTAGCAAGAGGTAAGCAAGTTGAGAATGGTTGGGACACCATGAAAAGGCAGAGACCAGAAGATCAAGTCAAGTCTGCACAAGTTGTGACCCACCAAGACAAAGGACTTCAATAATCCTATTTTTGCTGCATGACCGGGGGGGGGGGGTGTCTTTTAGGCACAGGCAGGCCCCAATATGCAGCTGATGGGTTGTGTACAGCCCTGATGTTGTATAACCCTGACGTAGCACCAAGGCTGGATCCTCATGCAACCTTCTCATAAGAGGGAAGCCAACCACCAGCTTCCATTCTATAGGTTTGGAACTTTACCGTAAGAGCAAAAGTAGCCAAAGTGTGCCTGCTCAGAGGAACATGCAGATTCATCTGGCATTTAACCTTAATTCAAGCAACAATGCTTTTTTAAACAGCAAAAACAAAAAAAAACAAAAAACCAACAACAACCCTGATTCCACCAACTAAAAAAAGCATTGTGTTCACTTTGCAGTCCAAAATAAAACAAATGATCTTGATGGGAATAAAAAGAGCTCTCCTGCTAATGTTTCATTCTGCTTTTGATTAAGATGTTTTGAAGGGTCAAGTTAAAATGGAGGGGGGCACTTCTCACTAACACTTTAATCTATAATCGGCACCTCTTCTCCTCCTTTCAGTGATGAGAGAGGGAGCTTGAAAGGGAGAAAAAGTGTTTGTAGTCTTGCAAGTGCAGCAGTTTACCTTCCTCTTCATACCCATTTAAGTGGTTTCTGAGTTCTGCCTTCCCCACAAATACCCATTCAGAGTGAGGGTCATGCAATGCAGCAAGCACTGCCTTCTCTCTGAATTCAGTTGGAATTAGGCCGGCCTGGTTGGCTATGTGGCATTGTGACATCATGGCACTCACTAATAGTGGTGCTTGATTGGATGGGGTCACTTCAGAAAAGAGAACCTAACCAAATAAAATAAAATGATATCAAACTAGTGAAAAGAAACATGGCTATGAATAGCACTGGGAATGGTTTTAAGAAATGTGTGTGTTTGCGGCGGAGAATATTTTACACTTTTGCTCACCATAAGACTGTTTTGTATAAACCACTTGGAGGTTTCTCAGATTAAGCGATATATAAATCATGTTAAATGGATGAATGAATAAATAAACAAGCAAGCGGAAGGTCCATCTAATTTTCACTAGCATCACGGGCACTAAGGAATTGTATAGACAGATCTAGAGATGAACCTTATGCTGCAGGTGGTTTGCAAGGTAAGGCAGTAATGTTTTGAGGAGATATTTGATCTCTTCAGTCATGGGATTACACAGCAGCAGGTTTTCCCCAGCTTCTTTGGGCAATCTATTATAGAATGATCGTCTATTATACTATTATAGTCAAGGCACTGGTGACAGTTCATGTGGGGACAGCTGCACTGTCTGCCTATATGCCCTAATAGTGACCATTAAAGTCCTCCTGAAACATCTGGGACCAAGTAGATCAAAGGAGCACCTATGACCTATACTGTAACCTGTCAAGGATTGGAGATCAGCCACCAAAACTCTGTTCATGTGCCCACCAGGAAGGGAGGTCAGGCTGGCTGGTACAGCAGATGAAACCTTTTCTGAGGCAGCCCCACAACTATGGATTACTCTCCCACCCACCCCCAGATAAATGATGAGCCCCCCCACCTGGGTTCTTTAAAAGGTCTTTGTTCAGGATTGCTTTTAAAAAGGAGATTTTATAGATGGCAAACTTCAATTTATAGTCTTACATTAAAATAGTTGGCTGTGATCTATTGATCTACAATACTTTTACCGCTGTTATCATGACTGTGATTATGCTGTTTATATGTTTTTAATCATTTTAAGAAGCCATGACTTAAAACCATCAACAAAACAGACAGTCACGGAGGCAAAAAATTACAAAAACAGAGTATGCAAAAACCGTGAAAATCTCTAGAACGGGTAATTATAATATATAGTATGAACTATATATTATAATTACCCGTTCTAGAGATTTTCACCGTTTTTGCATACTCTGTTTCTGTAATGACTTAAAACCATGGCATCTAATACATTATTACATAACAGCAGCAGCAACAACAATTTTTATTACACTCTTGTGCTTGTGTAGTCATCAATGGAAAACTATATGGCCTCATTAGATCACACATAACATTCTCTTTGCAGCTGAGGTTTCGGGAATGCTCCATGTAGGGATTTTAAGCATGCATGAAGTGGGCTCATGAAGCATAATTTAAAAAAAAAAGGCAATATTTAATTGCACAGAAAACAAAGCAGTTTGGGATATAGGCTTGTTTCAACGTGAGTTCCAGCTCATACTGGAGGATCCTTTCTTTCTCACGTAGAAACGTTCTGCCTTTTTCTTAGGTCTCCTGTGAGGTTTCCTGAAACTGACTGCACCACAATATGGAATGCCTTCATTCAGGGGGGGGGGGGGAATGACTTCTATCTGGCAATAAGCCAAGGATTGACTTCAGGAACGGAAGATGGCCTAATGGAAGAGTGTGAAGTCATAGGGCTCCTATCTGCAAACAGCAAGCACTTCCGTAACTGCTTCGAAGTTCTAACCTGCCAGCAGGAAGCCCAATTTCTTTCCTACAGAACACTACCTAAGCAAAAGCATGTGCACACACAAACACAAACACACAGAAGCAGCAGGCACAAAATGAAAATAGGTTTAGACCAACCATCACACAAGGCAGGCAACCAAACAAAGTTGTGTTGTCTTCACTGAGAGCATGCCCTACTTCACTCCCCTCTTTCTTAGGTACTAAAGCTGTAGAATACTTTAAAAAGAGAGAAGAGAATACCAAACTTGGGTGTTTATAGGGGTGTGGGTGGCTGCAGCATAACAGTGCATGTGGACACACACAAATATTCAGCAAACGGGAACAGACATGGACTCAGAATAACCTCCACCACCGATTGCATATAATATACTGCTCAAAAGCAACAATCACACTTTTTATATGTGTATACACAGAGTAACCATCAAGAAATACACACAGAGACAGTAGTGCTTAACCAGTATATGCCCAGAGAAGCAGCGGCACACAATGTACATTCTTTCATACACCAGCAATTATGGGACAGTGGTACAGATTCAGCACCATTTCAAAATTTATTTAAAGTAACTGTTTTCCAGAGAACGCAGACATATGTATTCACAAAGCTGCAGCCATAAAATATACCAGCTTACCTCCCAGTGTTTTCTATGTATCCAGCTGACCCAAGCCTATCAAATAATTTCTGGCCCCTTTTGAGAAGCAGCTCTCCACACGTAGCTTCTTTAAACTGACCTTTCCCCACAATGGTTATTTGTAGCCCAGGTTGCCCATCGGCTGGCATGCCTCCCACTTTGCTTTAAAAAGGATGGGACGAAGCTCTAACATTCTTCCCAAGGGCTGGGCAACCACACACATAGCCCTCAAATCAACTGGTGAACTTTGTGGGGAAGCCACAAAGTAATACTGGAGGAGGAAGTTCACTCCAGTCCCCACTTTTCTCGAAGGAACACCAGCTCTCCAGATCTCTAACCACCTCCCTCAGCTAGTTTGTGTGGAGAAAGATGGAACTGTGGCCATGGGTGAATTTGTGCAGGCCTCTTGGTGTTGCTGCTGTATTAAGCACATGGGGCAGGTGGCAGTAATAGGAAACAGAGGAACGGAAGAAAAAAGGGGGGGCGGACACAAGTATCTTTATTTGGTCAATAAAGTCACGCATCCACCTATTGGTGCCCATAGAACCCTCACAAAGTTATCCTTCTGCCAAGCTCAAGTGATTATTTTTGAATTGCAAACACAGCCAGAAAACATCCCAGAATGCACCCCGAGTGTCATCCTATTTGAAAGGCCCACGGTAACATTAGTAGGGGACACAGAGGAAATAGACTCATCCCTTTCCTCCGCAATGCCATCTTCAGAGGGGAAAGAGTTCCTCCAGAGGACCTGTTTGTTTACCATTCACCCTGATTTGCTTGCACGGAGTTTACCCAGCCGTTAGACGATGTCTGGTCTTTATTCAGCACTTGTTCCAACATGTTACAGGACAGTTATATGACAATGAGCATTCAACCCGATTTACATGTGTTCATGCATTTTTCAACACATTTCTCCATCACTTTTCAAATCACAAAAAGTTCGGGGTTTCTTTCTTTTTGCTTTTTAGTGGATTTGCTATGCAAGGGTGACAGAAGCCTGTAATCCACTTTAACTGTGCAAACCTAAAGTTCCGGCAGACACTTGAATCCCTCCTGCAAAATACTGAGGATGGTATTCAGTTACGTTTTCCTCAAGGTCAACTCACTGAAATTAATTAGCGCCACTAAGTTATGTTTATTAATACCAATTGGTCTACTTTGAGTAGAACTTAGTCGACCACCATCCTGCCAGTCTGAACATTGCCACCAGCCACTTAGCAAAAGAAGGGTGGATGTCCAGGGTGCCTTGGTTCCATAGGGCTTACGTTGCTGTGTACCCCCCACTGTTGAGGATGAAAATGAGCCTAACAATATTTGTGGCAAGCGAGAAGTTCACATCAAGGTATGACAGATCAGGGCCAAGCCAGATACAATTCAGCATCTATTATCAGGAGCGCCCACCATTTTATTGTTTTACATAACAGCAGCAGCTGCGGGGAACTGTTGGGGATGTTTATTCTACTTAACAAAATGCAATGGGCCGCTTGAACAAAAGAAAAAGAAAAACACCTTAGCAGTTTACATAAAATACTGTAAAAATGTTTTATCAAAAGATACAGTTAAAATCAACAAAATTCAGGTTGTCTGTGTTTCTCCTTAGAGGTGGCATTATGGTACAGAAACGATGTGCAGTTTCAGTCTGCTTTCATGCTGGCATTTTGAGACCTAACCCAGAGGGACTACTGGACCACACAGAGGCTGTGACCCTCTATGCTCATCGAGCAATGGGGGCCTAGCCGCATAAAAACCTCTGGCACCCTCTTCCTTCCCTAGAGGCAACTACTAACCCAGCACCAAGGCCATTGTGTGTTTTCTCTCTCTCCCCCCTCCCTCCTCCTTCTCTCTGCTGTCTTTCTGCATGGGCTGCTCTCACAGGTAAACAGCTGCCCCAGAAGTCATGGGTTTTACCTCCAAAGTTCATGCTTTTTGAGCCTCCTGAATATAAGGCTTTGCTTCCAACAGGCAAAAACCAGTCAGTAGTCTTATGGAACTACAATGAAATGAAAGATCCAGGCAGGTGAACAACTGCAGTGCTTCTCATTGCCTCTGTTTGCTATCTCTGTGAGCTCTTCCAAGAGAGATCAACATTACCACTGGCACCCTATTATGATGGAGAATCACCAGATGTGCCACAAACAGGAATCCACAGGTCGAAACCACCCTCACATGCCCTCTGTCAATAGATTAATTTTAACATTTCGTTTGTCTCTCTCTCCTGCACGCACTCAATGATCCTTTCCAGCTAACACAAGGGCCAATTCCCCAGAAGCTAAACAACAAAAACCTGTTGCGATGCCCAGCTTACTAGTAACAGGTGCCCCTCTTGTCCATCTCCTCTGTTACGGTAATGAGTGCCAGCAGAGCTATTCAGTCAAGTGACATGAAGGGAGGAGGAAGAACACCCATTTGTTTATTGACCCAGCTGCCAGAGCTGTCAGAGGCATTTGATACTGCGATGGTATGAAAGGGGGAAGAAGTAGCTGGAGCTATCTGTATTGATTCAGACGCAAGAACGGGGATCTCAACACCAGGAGAAAACAAGCCCTTTCCCCTCCGGATCTCACCCCCGCTCTCTGCTTCACTGATGGATATTGACCAGCCTAGCCAGGTGGGCATATACCACACCCAGCCTTTCAAGCTGCACTTCTTTCACCAAAATTGAAAATAATATACCGGTATAGTCAAGCAGTTTTCTGTCTCCCTGCATCCTTGGCCACATATCTTGCACCCCTCACCCCACACAGAAAAAGGAACAAGTCCATGTCCTGATAGACAAAAGATATAAAAAGAAGCAGCAGTAAGAAAGGCAGTGGTGCCAATTGGCACAGAGTCCAGCTTTCTGGAAATGAAAATGAAATGAAAGTCAATTCCAAATATACTTTTTGCAAGCCTGGGTGGCGTCAGTTGCATCCCTGCGTAAAAATACGAATGAGAAGGAATCGTTTACATGTCGGAGTAAACAACAACCCCTAAGACAAGAGAGTACAAAATCAAATATTCAGCTTTGGGTGGGCTGGGGTTGGGGAGGCTGGATTTATTCTTCAGAGTTCAGTTCCTATTCCCTGAGGACTGCAGTTAGCACTGGGTTCAGCTTTCAACCTGTGCTCAGTATGTAGCACCCTGAGAGGTACGTTTGGTATGATTCAGCCCGCCAGCCCCCACTGACCCCAGAGAGTACTGATTTGCACCCAGAAACCTCTGGGTAAAGCTTTTGCATCCTGTCACCCTTGTGCCATCCCGAGAAACTGTGTGACAAGTCTTAACACAAGACAGATGACGAAAACACCTTGAGTGGGCATGCTGTGAAGATTAACTTACACAAGTTCAATCAAGTTAATACTACAAGGCTTCTATCTGTGTATGTTGCAAAAACAAAAAAAGGGGGGGAGAGAAAACCAATGATAATTATAATCAGAAAGCGGCTTGCCCTCGGCAGATTTCCAGTTTGCCTGCAGTTAAGAGTGGCCTGCACAAGATGCTCTCTTTGTAGGTAGGCGAAGACCCTGAGGGGGCAAGGCTATGCCGCAGTTCCACCAGGAGAGCTGTGTGCACTCTGTACTCCGAACCTCAGTGCCAGCCTAGCTTCTGCTATGAGGCTGCTGCGATACCAAGAAACTGTTCCTTGTCTCCCAGCACCATCATCCCAGGTGGGAAGGACTGGACACTCCGAGCACGGATCATCCCAAGAGAAAAATTGAACCCCAAGACAGGGAAGGTAAACTCACCGCACAGGGAAGCCTCTCTGCAGCTGGAGAGAAACTGGGCTTGGCTATTTATTCTTCAGAGCTGAAGTTTGCAGCGGCTGCTCCTGGAAGACCCTGCTGGAGCACACTGCCTTTCCATCTGTCAGGCATGGGAGTGAGGTTTATTTTCCCCCTGGCTTGTAGGAAGCGAGTGGGATAAAGCCCTGTCTGTAATTTCAGCCAGTCAGATCCCGAGGGCTCCACTTATCATCCCGTAGTTATGTTGATTTCAGAAATGACATCACAGAAGAGGCTGAGTGACCGGAGCATGGAAGAAGGAGGGCTGCTGGGAGCCCCCAGCCACTGAAATGCTCAACACAAGTCACTGAGAGGCACAGAGAGTTGGGGAGTGGTGGTGGAGGGAGGGAAAGAGGTGGGGAAAGAGGCAGAATGACAGAAGGGAGTGGAAAAAGAGTGCAGCTGGAGGGAGAGAGAGAGAGAGAAAAAGAGACAGTTCTGCCCAAAGGGGAGGAGACCAGGGACACAGCCAGATCATTCCTTTCCATTCCACACTCGCCAAAACTTTTCTTTTTCTTCCAGAGGGACCTCACACAACCACAGCAGCATTTTTCCAGCTGCTGAACAATGAAGACATAGAAAGGCATAATTCCTCTCCTCAAGGCAGCCTTGGTTATAAATAAGGGCAGACGGCATTTAAAGAACACCGTTTGGATCAACTCCACACCTTTAGCTGTGCTGAAACTAATGGACTGATGGGTTTAGACCATCAGAAAACTAAATATCAAGTCAGGAATGTAATTGATCCTTCACACTTCTTGACACCAGCACTGTCTTCCCTGCTTCTCTTATAAGCTCCCATCGTATTCTTTCTCCTCGCCCCAGTTCCTGGGGATTGGAGGTGCCAGCCTTCTCCCAACCGCCTTGCATCAGAAAAGATGTCTTAGTTTGAAGCCAAGCCCATGTGCCATCATCATTCACAATGGTGGGCAGAGCAGAATTTGTCATCTTTGGATGAAGGGCAGTATATAAATTTAATACATCACCATCATCATCATGTAGCTTAGTGGGGCTTTAAAACTTTTTTTCTCCATTACTGTTCAGAGGCTGAAGCTTTAATAGTACTGTTGCACACTGAGTGATATAGTCATTTGATGCTCCTGCTGTATTCACAGTCAGATGCAGGACAGGGGGATCTCTAGAGTGAACACATTCCCCCCCCCCAAAAAAAAAACCCCGTTCCAGCCAAATACACTCTTATTACTCAGGCTGGCTTGCAACTGAATCTTGGAAGTAAAAAAGAGCATCTTTGTTTTGTTTTTTTCATATCCTTGTTCTGACAAGAAAAAAGCATGCCTCCTTTCCTTTCAGAGGAAGGTAGATGATGTCATTCACCACTTCGGTGACAAATGGACAGTGCCAGGGTCTGCCCCTGAGAGGTGGAGCCAGTTTGCAGAATGCAACTCTAAATACATTTTAAGCTCTCCTGTGTGTTGGCAACTGCAAAAGAAAGGTGGCATTATAATGCCCATTGCTATGTGGTCAGGGATCTACTTTGCTTGCAGAAGGTCCCAGGTTCAAGCCCCAGCATCTCCAAGTAGGACTGAGAGATAGGTCTGAAATCTGAGAGTCACTACCAGTCAGTGTAGACAAGCCTGAGCTAGATGGATCAGAGGTCTGACTCTGCATAACAGAGCTTCTTATGATCCCCACATCTGCCAGGGCAGGCTCCTCAGGGGAGTGTTGTTGGCCATTGGCTGAGGCCCCAAGATTGGGGAAGAGTCCATCAAACACCAGTGTCATTCTCACTCTGCACAGAAGAACGCCTGCTTCCTACTTTTATCCATTTGCATTTACAGTTCTGTGTGAATGAGGGCTGTTCAGGATGATACTTGTTGCGAGTCCACTGGGTTAGCATAGGCAAAGTACCAGTGCACCAAAATCGCTCTAAAACTAAAACCCCACAATGGGAATTATGCCTTCTTTGAAGTGCTCTACTACTGGTAGTGTTTTTCAGGGTGACACCTGGAACGCAACTGCAGAGCTTCTAGAATGGAAGGTGGGGAGGTTTTCTAACAATGACCCATGGTGGTGCGGCAGGTGGGGTACCTACCGTGTTTCCCCTATTTTAAGACACCGTCTTATATATTTTTTCCCTCCAGAAAACGCACTATGGCTTATTTTGAGGGGATGTCTTATTTTTATTATGTAAGCCCAGCCCAGCCTTTTCCTTGGCGCCCTCCAGAACTGCGCCTATCACTATGGCTTATTTTCGGGGTACGGCTTATATTTTGCAAATGCGAAAAAAGCCTGCTATGGCTTATTTTATGACTAAGTCTTTAGAAGCCTAAAAGATTCAGGGGGCATGGTCCAGCCTGAGCAGATATGGAAAGATGTATTGTCCAAGGCTTAACCCCAAAGTTGGAAGGTATCTTCAGAGGAGGTGGTGTTGCTCCCACATCATACCGTATCACACAATGCACCAGGGCCGGCCCAATATATTTTGGCACCTGAGACAAACCACAAAATGCCTCCCCACCCGCCAAGGAAGAAAGGGTGAGTGAAGAACTACATCAAGAACAAGGGGGAAGGGGTGAAGATCTACATTGGGGACAAGGGGGGGGGATTCAGTAGCAGCGGGCAATGCATTCCTTGGAGGCCGGATCTGTTGTTCCTGCGGATCCTGCTGCCTGAGGCAGCCGCCTCACCTTGCCTCATGGGTGGGCCAGCCCTGCAATGCACCATATCTCAGAGCAGGGCTGTCCCTATTTCACAGCAAAGGCTTCTGCACTGCGGCAGTCAAGGAGACTTCCCGCCAGCTCCTAGTCCTGCACCTTGAAAACTCAGACCACAGTAGAGGTTGTCCATGCCAACAAAAGGGGGAGGGAGAAGAGAAGGTAGATTCCTCTTGCTTTAGTCAGCTGTTGAAAGGCAAGGAGACGGCCTCCATCTCCCTACAGGCAAGAGCGAGGGGGGGGAGGAGGGGAGAGAGAGTGAAGGAGCCAGACACAACGATGAAAACAAAAGCCTTACGCTTGCTGATGGGAGTTTCATATGGATTGTCGATAGCTTTAGCAGTTCAGGCAGACAGAAGGCACAACTCAATGTGAAAGGCGGTCAGTCACTCACCTCCGCCAGCTTTTCTGTGGTTTGAAAGTGTATTGACTATTGTAGTCTTTTCACTCTTGAGTTCATCCTTCTCATTTTAATGTTCCTGGGGCGGGGGCAATGGGCTGTGCTCCTAATGACGCATATGCCCACTGGGGTGGCAAATCAAAGGACAGCACCCATAGTACCCCATAGGACGCAGGTTGCCCCCAAGAAAGCCCTTATATTATTTTATTAAACAAAAGCCACAGAAAGTGACAGGATCAATAAGCTGCAGACAATCAAAAAGCAAAAAAGGGGACAGAGGCACAATAGATAAGTTTCCCAAAGGAGAACTCTTTGTCAAATCTGCTTAGGTGAGCTGAAGGAGAGAAGTCTAAGGCAAGAAGTTTTCAGTAAGAATCTGCATCAATGCAACATGGCGCCCTCCAGATGTTGTTGAACTACAACTCCCACTGTCCCTAGCTATTGGTCATGCTGGATGGAACTGGGAGTCCAACCACAACTGAAAGGCACTGCACTGGTTGTTCCCTGCATTCCCTTGAGGAAACGTTCCCTTCAAATGGGCAGTGTCGAAAGCACAGCTTATCCCTCCTCTTCGGCCACAAAGCAAGCTCATGTACACAACTGTACACCTGGCAGCTTGCATCCTCTGTATTTCACATGCGCTCACCATCACGGCACTATCTGCTTTTCTCATTTCTGAGTTGTAGAAGGGGATATTTTCATTCCCATGCTCCCAGCAACACTTCAATATTTGCCAACCCATCTGCTTCACCCAGATGGATGAGCAGATTCCCCTAGTCATATGTGCCAAATTAGGTCAGACTGTCATCAAGTGCAGGCGCAGCAGCCACAAACTAAATGTAAAATTAAAGTCCATTCTGAAAAAGGAAAATGGCTGCCATTTAGTAAACAGGACGGAGACTCTGGGCACATAAGCCCAGTGGCTTTGTTCAGGCTCACAAACTGTGCAGGTGCTAAGATGATCCCTGAATTGATCACTAAGGGAAAAACAGGGTGGTACACTCCACACAATGCTGTTACCGAAACCTATGAGGTCCATGCACAGAATAACTCTTATTTTGCTATTTTCTGTTGCACGTTGATCCTTTGAGCAAGATGTGTGGCACTGGAGTAAACTCAAGGTCATCACAAGAGCTCAGCTCCACTGTTATAACTATTAGGATAAGCTTTGCAAGAGGTCAGCTGGTAAACAGCTAAGATTGAAATCTATTCAACACTGAAACAAGCATATAAAGAAACATCCATCGACTATTAACAAGCAGCACTATGGAATCTCAAAAAACAAAGATACGTACCAAGCATTTGTTTCTCTTAGACAAAGAGTTGGGATGACTTGTGATCTCAGTCCTAACCAAAAGATCTTGAGGTTCCAAGTGCAAATTAAATATTTAAAGTTTTGTAAAGAACATTTCCTAAGAGTTTTCAGAAAAGAAAAGGTTTTAAATTATGTATTTTCCCTGGCTTGAGATTTAAGCAATAGCAACAACACTATCAAAAGATAGACATGGAAGGTGATGGACTATGGATTTGGGCAAAGGAGTCACTGTTCAAACAGAGAAAAAATTCTTTGTGTTCAACAAACACCACAGAAAGATGCTAATGAGATACTGAGCCTACTTTCTGCCTATGTCACACCATCCCCCCCACTTTTATTAGTAGTATAATATGATAACTCATAATTCCATGCAAAAATGGCTCTTCCACACCCCTCTCCCACTCCTGTATCCTTCTAGTTACAGCTGAGCCCCTGAGAGTAGCTGAGCAAAGAGGCCAAGCTACGGAAGAGAATTCAGAGCACACCACACCTTCAGGAATATGAAGTACTGGAATCAAGCCCACAATTCCCACCACATATTTGTGAAGTTTTTGTTTGGGAACATCCCAAGAACAAAATGAGTGTTGTGGGCATGAAAGGAGAGGCACTCAGAAGATGAAAAGAGAGAGGAGAGTCAGTGGGGGAGGCAAGATGGGAACATATAGGGCCTCTTAAGGCCTTTTTGAGCTGAGCTGCCCTGAGATCAGCACCGGGATGGATTTCTGCTCATTTGTTTCAAAGTATATGTCAGCGGGTGACGCTGTGGTCTAAACCACTGAGCCTAGGGCTTGCCGATCAAAAGGTCGGTGGTTCGAATCCCCGCGATGGGGTGAGCTCTCGTTGCTTGGTCCCAGCTCCTGCCAACCTAGCAGTTCGAAAGCATGCCAAAAAGTGCAAGTAGATAAATAGGTACTGCTCTGGCGGGAAGGTAAACGGCGTTTCCGTGTGCTGCTCTGGTGTTGGTGTTCCGTTGCACCAGAAGCGGCTTAGTCATGCTGGCACATGACCCAGAAAAACTGTCTGTGGAATGGACAAACGCCGGCTTCCTCGGCCTGTGAAGCGAGATGAGTGCCACAACTCTAGAGTCGTTCACAATTAGACTTAACTGTCAAGGGTCTCTTTACCTTTATATGTCTGACAGCAGTATTAGGCAGGTGGTGAAAGCAAAGGTATAGGCCTTGCAGTTGTTGAGTAGGGCGTGGGTGAAAAAGTAGTCATCCCAACAGCTCTTAGTCCTTTCAAAGGGCTTCAGGAAACCATTTACAGCAGGGGTGTGGGGGACCTTTGGTCCTCCAGATGTTGCTGAACTACAACTCCCATCATCCCCAGCAAGCATGGCCAGGGATGGTGGGAGTTGTAGTTCAGCAACACCTGGTGAGTCAAAGGTTCCCTATGCCTGATTTAGAAAATCAGGAGAGCCACTTCCCTGTCACTGAAAGCAACTCACAGGATGATATGAAAGGAAGGAAGAACATATTGAGGAAAATGGAGCTCTGCTTCAAAAAAATCCACATTGTGTTAATTTGACCGCAGAAACGGCTTACACTTCGTTCTCCCTCTTTAAAGCTTCATTTGAATGTAGAAAATAAATGCCATCTTTGGCTGTATTCAATAGCACATTCTCTTTGTTCTGTAGATCCATGCCTGGCAGACCTACGGCCCAAACCAAATGCTAGGAAGTACTGCTGCTCTATATTTGCAATATTTCAAGAAAGTGACATATGAAAATGAGTAGCAAGTACAATTCTCTGTCGTCCCCCCACCACAACTGCCCCTTAAATACAACAGGCACATCAGGATCTCATCACTTTCCCAAGATGGCCAGACATCACAACAACACAGGGTGGCCACAAATACACAGGCGGAAGTGGCTGCCAGGGACAGTCTGTTGATATTCAACTTCACATCCTTCCCACACAAATGCCCCCTGATCATTTCTCTTTCTCAGTATCCCAGGATGATTTAGGAACCCACAGTAGCTTGGTTACATTCGCTGCTGCTCTTCTCCGACCCTAAATGCTATTTATGAGGCAGCCACAAAACCCTGGACAAACAGGATAAATATGGTGCCTTACAGATACAGTCCCTTAAATAAACTCACTCTGGGAGTTCTATTTCTATTGGCCCTGCATGGTTAGGCCCAGATTTATTTACTGTCTCTGTAGCAGAAGAGACTGAGATGAATTTTCAAGTCCATAGAGCTTATTAAATTAAGGATAGTTTGGGCATTAATGTGTTAGGGGGTTCTTACCAGGGACTTAGCCTGACCATCAGCAAATACATGCTGTACCCACATTTTATCCTTCTGTTGCAAAATAATTAGGCGCCATTTTCTAAGATACTATTCTCAAGCAAGATGATCAGATGGGAGTGATAACTCATTTCCAGGGAGTGCTGGATGATACTGGTCATTGTGTCTCGTATCAATCTGGCTTTGGGCCTTGTTTTGACCTCTATTGTGGAGGATATATAGGGAAGTGTGAATCTGTTGACTTCGTTGGACTGTTCTGCTGCTTTTAGTACCATGAGCCATGGTATCCTTCTGGGTCACCTTGCCAAGTTGGGAGCTGGTGTGATCTTACCTGTCCTATGAGTGATGATGGGGAAATTCCTTCTCTGTCACATTCTTTTGCAACATGTTGTTAGCCTACCTGAAGGTTCCACTGGGCTATGCTTAGCAGGATATATATTTAATAATAAATATATAAACAAATAAAGTGATATATCAAGTTAGTGACCACTTGATGAGATAGTGAGCAGGCAGCAGTTAGTGTGTGGAAGATTTGTGGTGCATTCTCAATAACTAAAATTGATATACCCAGTGTGGCTTATTTATGGCGGGCATGATGTATCTCAGACCCTAACGCCCCTAACAAGCAGCAAGAAAATATATCCTATAAACTTCTGCAGAACCAATTCTTTCTGATGGTCCTTGGAAAATGCCTACTAAAAAACCTATAAAAAACAAATAAGACATTTTAGGCTCCTTTGCTTCATCTCTGGAATTTAAATCCTGGTGAAAGTCAACACCTTTCAAAAGGTCCGTAATCATTTCTTTTAATATCTGTATCTGGATTACTTCTCTAAATTTATTGCTTGAAGTAAACATATTAAATGATGCTACATTTTAGAGCTGATTAACCCCTGTGTTGCAAACTGTGAAACTGGAATAATGAAAGGCAACACTGTGAAACTGGAATGTTTTGTTCTTTCCTTCCAGTTTTCGTAAATTTCAATCAGTGTTCTTGCAGATGGATTCTTGCAAAGCATATCCTAATAATTGTACTGATGTATTGATGGATGGATGGATGGATGAATGTATGGATGGATGGATGGATGGGCTGACTGATCCATTCATCCAGCCAAGTACCAACAAGGCAGCATCATAGAAAGGTCAACTGAGCAAATTGCTCCAACAAGGCTGGAGGTGAACAGAGGCCTTGTGAGTCTGTCCATCCCATGCACCCCTCCTAAGCTCCACCTGCTTCCCTGAAGAGTGTGAATCCTTAATGGGTCACCCACTAGGCCTGCAGACTGGCACTTTTTCTTTCTGTAGCCTCCAGCTGGGCAGGTACAGTGTAGTGGGAGGCATTTGATTCTGGTGAAGTGGGCATGGAAGAAGATGCTCACTAGAGTCCAGGCTTGGCTTCTACCAGTTGTTGACCATTAACCACAAGTTCGGTGTCGAGATCCAGTTATCAGCTGGTGGCCATGACAGTAGTTGCACTGGGTGGGAGCTCTTGCAGCAAGCTTGGATTTAATCTGTTACAAACAAGCCTTGTCCAAAAGGTATAGATGTGACGAATGTTAAACATGGAGGGCAAGAGAGATGATCCTGGCAATATGGGTAGGGTGCAAACATGGGGTGCTGTGACAGGTTTCTGCCTGACGGAGGGAACTTAACCCACAGAGGGAGATTGGGGTTTAGGTATGCCCTAATCCACACTGTGACAGAAAGGTGACAAGAATATCTGAAATCCTGCCTAAAGCCAATATTTATAGCCCTGTGGGTATTAACAAGCTAGAGAGACAAGACACTTGTGCCGCAAGCAGCTGCTGCGAGCCTTTTCCGCGCCACAACCCGCAGTGACCTCACTGGCAAACTAGATATACCCCCCCCTTTACTGCTCTGCTCCCTGGTGTGAAGGCAGATGATTTACAAGGGCTCCAAGCACTCAACTCCGTGAATTAAAAAATGATACCAAAGATGGGGAGGGACGACGTAGTGGGCTGTAAATAACAATATGGACTTAGTGGGGAAAGCATGGCAAACATCTGAAGGCAGAGAGCCTCGTGTAACATATACATGCGCTGACGACAACAGGCAGCTACTGTATTAGTTTATAGCACAAGCATGTGTACAGCAACCAGCATATATACACACAGATACACGGATCAAACATGCTTTCCAAAATACACGAAAGGGGCTATTTTTAACTCATCCTGAAGAGCCCAGGAAGATGTAGAATTCTACACTATAAATGCCTCTGAGTTCTCCAGCCACAATTTCTGTAAATTATACACCTAAGAAAAAAATGTATGCTTCATTTTAATTACATTTCCCCCAAGTTATCCTATTTATTCTGGGAATATCTATATTTGTGTAAACTTAAATATTCTTCCTGATCCTTTTGAATCAAGAGATTTAGTGCAGATCGTGTTCCAACAGAGCATCATTTACCATCCTGGTGTTTGGGGATATAACTCCCATCAGCCTCAGCCAGCACGGCAAATGAATATTTGGTACTTTTAAGATCTTCGATCAGGGTGGTCCAACATGCATGCGGCTCTCAGGGCCTTGGGAAGGAAGTGTGAGGGCTGGGCTGCGTGTGTCAAAATTTAGCTTTGCTCCCCCCACCCTGTGCAACAAAGCAGTGCGAGGTCCATGAGTTCCATTTCAAAGCACTCTTGTGGCCCGTTTGGTATGAAAAATTGGACTTCCCTGTCTTAGATGAAGTGTTCTCTGGAGGTCATCTCCCCTTTACCCAAGGAACCGAGAACGAAGACCAAAAATGTGATTAGGATTCCCCAACCCCCTGATTCCTGAAACCAATTAACTGGGCAAGAAAACTAGCTTGTGCAAATTCTAGGCAGGGAACCTTGTCTCCTGATTAAACCTTGCAGTTTAATCAGCATTAAGTATCCCCCTTGCAAACCACAATGCCTTCCCTCACTGTTGGGCAATTCCACTCTCTTCTGCTTTTGACCAGCCCTCGGAATTCTCCCAGGCATTTGACAGAGTTATTTGAATCTACCATTTACAATTTTATCCAGTCCTTCCTCCAAGGAAATCTCTGCCTCCCGTTTTATCTTCACAGCAACCCTGTCAGATAGGTCATGCCGAAAGATAACAACCGGCCCAAGATCACTCAGCGAGCTTCAAGGCTGAGTGGGGATTTGAACCTGTGCCTCCCCAGTTCTAGTCTGACACAGCATCCACTACACTGCGCTAGTTCTCCAGTGAATGGCAGAATTAATGAAACTGTAATTCAGAGAAAGAAAGTGGAACTAATTAAACCAAGGCATGCCCTTACAAACAGCAGATTTTCCATGAGGTGGCAGGACTGAATTATGAAGGAGTTGTTGTTGTTCCTACTATTATTCTTAGCTATTTGAGCTTCACTGCGTGCAACAGACGGTTGGAGATAAATGCATGCTAAAGAGTTGCCAGGAATCCCGCCGTGCGCAGAACCAAATGGATTTACCCTCGCCCTCAGTTTACTTTATGATCCCAGCACAGAAAAACAATTACCTTCTGCACACAAACGCAGCAAGAAGCTGTGCTGCTGCCTGCCTCACAACAAGCTCTCCTGGTAGGAACGTCTGCTGGCACCAGGCCACAGGGTAATTAGAGTGCAGCAGGAGTGATTGCTTCTGGCAGCCTGTCGCAGGGATAGCGGAGATACATCCGTCATGCTGCTAATCCAGCATTTCAGAGAAACAGGGGCGGGAGCTTTGGCATCCCTGCCAAACGGCTGCACCTGCAGAAAGCTTTGCATTCCCCTCTTAGGAAGAACCTTTGGGGATTGCCATTCACCATCCCGCCCATTATACCTTTTCTCTTCACTGAATTTGCTATCCTAATGACCACTTAGAGCCACTTTAAAGCAAACTGAAAACACATTCGCACAAAGAAGGAGAAGGAGAAGGAGGAGGAGGAGGAGGAGGAGAAGGAGAAGGAGAAGGAGAAGGAGAAGGAGAAGGAGAAGGAGAAGCTGCTATTGGACCTGTTGATCAAGATGGTATTGGAGTGAAGTTTGAATACAAACCGGATAACCTATTTTTCAGTGTAAATCCCTCCCACTGCAAAGGGAGTTCCATTTCGGTTTTATTATGTCATAAGCTTTCGTAGACTTAAGTGTAGATGTGCACTCGAGCTTATGCCGCAAAAAACAACAACAGATACTATTGGCACCCTATGACAAAACACTCTGTTGATTTGCTACCACAGGATAAAATAGCTAAACGTCTGGAGTTTAAATGAAGCATTAACCACCACTAGCCTTTAGGATGGGGATAGATTATAGGGACGCAGGTGGCTCTGTGCAAGTAGATAAATAGGTACCGCTCCGGCGGGAAGGTAAACGGCGTTTCTGTGTGCTGCTCTGGTTCGCCAGAAGCAGCTTAGTCATGCTGGCCACATGACCCGGAAGCTGTCTGCGGACAAACACTGGCTCCCTCGGCCAGTAAAGCGAGATAAGCGCGCAACCTCAGAGTCGTCTGCGACTGGACTTAACTGTCAGTGGTCCCTTTACCTTTACCTTTAAGTGACAAAAAGTAAATAGAACATGTGGGGAGGTAGTGCCATTAGCACAAAGTTTTCTGGCTGCACAATGGAACTGCAGCTTCCTTTCCACTCTCTGCAGCCCCCAATCTGCTCGAGGTGTGGGTGGGTGCCCCCCAACCATCTGGAACAGATTTGGGGAGGGCCAGGGGGCATGGGGAAGAGAGGGAGAAGTTTGGTTGTAAAAAATATAAATCCTAGCATTAACAGAGCTACTTGGTTGGATGCCTTCAGTCCCCTGGAGCATTTGCATATGAATGCTATGGTAGTTCATGGTTAAACCAAAACCTGGACATAAACCAGGGGTAACCAGTGTGCTGCCCTCCAGATATTGCTGGACTCTAACTCCCATCAGCACCAGCTATCATTGCGAAGGTCAAGAATGATGGGAGTTGCAATCTAGCAACATCTGGGGGCTCCACATTGTCTATCCCTGTCATCAACATTTGATGGAAAGAGAGTTCTACTGTGTGTTTTTATTATTATAATAATAAATGTGATTACTCTTGTGAGTTAGGCAATGTTTAGATAACTCTTTCACAGTGGGCTCTGCAATATAGTATTCTGTGCACCAATTTAATCTTAAGTATTTATGTGCCACAGAGCTCTTCTTAGTATACTAGAGCAAATTAACATGGCTGGCCCCTTGGGATCTGTGATTAAGTATTGCAACTTCTTGGTATACTCCTTGCGAAATCTGAACTCTGCCCTGGAGATTAACTTTTACAGATGCTTAGCAGCACTAGGCTGTGCTGAGATTTTGCAGAGTACATACCATACAGCTGTACTGGGAACCATCTTCTCAGTGCGGAGGATGAATAAAAGGGCACTTTTCTGGACAAGTGCCAGCCTCTGTTCTATGCAGCTACAATGCAACTGCACTGGCTCTTTCCTAGTCTGGTATGGTGTGTATGTATGCATGTTTCTTGTAGTGCTCCCAAACCCCACCACCACCTTTCAGACTCCTAGTTAGACATCCTATCCCAGTTATGCTATTGCCAGGCCAAAGGGACTCTTAATGAAGCACTTGAGCAGAATGTGACCCCTCTCCCCCCACTCTGAATCCCATCTCATCTTGGAAGCACTGAGGCAGGAATTCAAGGGGTGGGGGCAAAGCTCTGGCCAAACAATGTAGCATCTGTAACAGAGAGTCTATCTTGGGAAAAGCTATTGGCATTGCCCCATCCATGTGACCAGGCTCAGCTTGGCCCAAATGCATTTGCAAGGGTACTGAAGCAATTTGCCAGTGGCAGAGTGGACTGAGATATTTGGCTCAACTGAAAGAAAACAAAGCAGTGACTTGTGCTTAAAGGCGACGCATTTCCGAAAGGATACAAACTCTAAACACAACCCCTGAGTTTTCATTGGTAGCAAGATCTAATGCCTCCATTTGCTTGATTTTCACTTGCAAAATCTTGAGGGTTTGCCACAAATTTCATGTGAGTTTTATGTACCTGAATATTAGAAGTGGTAAAGGTAAAGGTAAAGGTACCCCTGACCATTAGGTCCAGTCGTGGACGACTCTGGGGTTGCGGCACTCATCTCGCTTTACTGGCCCAGGGAGCCAGCGTTTGTCCGCAGACAGCTTCTGGGTCATGTAGCCAGCATGACTAAGCCGCTTCAGGCGAACCAGAGTAGCGAACGGAAACGCTGTTTACCTTCCCACCACAGTGGTACCTATTTATCTACTTGCACTTTGTGCTTTCGAACTGCTAGGTTGGCAGGAGCAGGGACCGAGCAACAGGAGCTCACCCCGTTGCGGGATTCGAACTGCTGACCTTCGAATCGGCAAGTCCTAGGCTCTGTGGTTTAGACCACAGCGCCATCTGCATCCCTTTTAGAAGTGGTATCCACTGCTAAAATTCTCCTTTGTACATACCAGCTTTCATTTTAGGAATAAAAGATGGAAGAATATCTCCTCTCTCATAGTTTTAAAGATAGGCTTGAACTGGGGGGATCCCTTCATGCAGTGAGTTCTGCTATTGGCTGGTTTCTCTGCTGACATGTTAGTCACTGTCTTTGGGGGCAAAATAACTCATGGTAAAGATGATTGTGGCAAAAATGATGGAGCAAAGACAATAGAGCACATACTTCGCAAGCGAAAAGACCCATGTTTAATCATCTCTAGCAATCTTAGGTCGCAAGGTTGGGAAAGTTTCTATGCAAGACACTGGAGAGTCACTGCTAAGAGGAGTGATTAGATTTGTGCTATATGGAACTATATGGATGAGGAACCCACACTCTGCAAAACTCTAGTTCCAGACAAGATTGGCATACATGCAACGCACTACCTGCAGCCTGACATTTTCCAGCCACCAGAGAAGGCAACTCATGGCCAGACAGCAGTTTCTGGCTACAGCTATAGTATCACTAGAGAAACATGCTAATTCTGCTTTGGAAAAACAGCACAGGTTCAGGTGGGCTGTTCCTTCTCACACCCTCATGTCCTGCCACTTCATTCGGGGATGGGGGGTGGGGACATCAGAAGCACATTGCAAAGACAAGCTGCCTTCAGAGTTTCAGCCCTTCCAATGTGCTTGTCATAAGCCATGGAAGGACGGTGTCATAAGCCATGTGGAGATTTTCCTGAAGGGGATGGTCAGATCAGGCGGAAGGGGGAGAGGAGCTCAAAGACCTGAAGGCCAATGACCTTGGGGAGGGTCCTAGCAGGTCAGGATCTGAAACCTTGGAGTCAACCAAGGAGGAGGCCACAGGTGCAGAGTTGAATCACAGGGAGGGACCAGGTAGGTTGTCAGAGCAGGTACCCACCCTTGTGTCATCAGATGCTTCCGACCAGCCCCCTTCCATGCAGGAACCACCCTCCTGCCCAGGAGTCTGCATTCACAGAGAAGGTGCCAAATGATGATACAAAGAGACTGCTCAATCACAAGCCTCGTTTGTTGGGTCAACGTAAAATCATAAAATTGTAGAGTTGGGAGGGATCCAGAGGGTCATCTAGTCCAACCCTCCCAATCTTATCTTGCTTAGCCATGCATACCACCTGCTGTACCGCTGAACCCATGCCATAGCAGAAACCGTAAGTCAAGTTCTTCATCCAGCAAGTGGCAGGACAGGCAGGCAGCCGGGTGGGGGCTGGGGTGGGCGTGAGGGAGTAAACTTTAGATGAGCTCACATGACCATCCAAGATCAACAGCTCAGCCATTTCAGCTTTGTAGCTGGCTCCTTACCTACTACATCTGTTAGTCCAGTTAATAAAAGATCAAATCCAGACTGCGACACAACATCCCCAGCTACTTTACAAAAGAAGGAAGCCGCTCTAGCAACCAACTGGCACACTTTTGTTGTGGTAGTCAGGAAGGGACTTTTTCTTATTTATCTACCCCCACCCCCTTGAAAAGGGAGGTCTTGCACATCACTGAGAACTGAACCATCATTGTCTGGAGAGACCTCCCATCCCTCTCTGTCTGTGTCTCTCGTGTTAGCATTCTGGCGATGAAGCTACCATCTGTCCCGCCTTCCTCTGATTTCCTCAACTTCATGCCAGCTTCTCCTGACCACTAGGCACACACTTATTATTGCCGTGCCAGAAACTCTGCATGCAAGACTTCCGCTCTGGCGCGGCACTGAGCGGCTGGGTTTCTCCTCTGCTCTGCAGAGGGACCGGCTGTTTCGGGGCTGGAGGCTCCGTTTCCCGCGAAAACGGAACTCCGAAGAAACCTCAAGCGACGGAGCTTGAGGACGTGGATCCGGCGGCGCAAGAAAGGGTCTCCTCGATCCTTCGGAGCCCCTAGTAAGGGTCTCTGAAGTGGAAAGGGTTGCAGACCGAAGCGCATCGGAAGACCGGCTTTCCCGATACAGCGAAGCAGCAGATTGCCGGGCAGTGAAAAGCGCCAGTTTCTTCCAAAGAAAGAATCAAAACAACAGAACTGTGAGTAATAAATTTGGAAATATTTGGACTAATTAATTGGATCACAGGGAAAGATTAAATAGGAAGTCCGTCTTTCCCCCGCCGCGTACCAAGAGCACAGATAACAAGCGGCTGTAAATAGAGACTTTGACGTTTGACGCTTTAAAAAAAAAACCTCAACTTGGATTCTGAGTTGCCAGTGTGCTGCAACACTTGAGCTAATTAAATGTTTAATGACTAGAGGAGTTAAAAGTTGCCGTGCACCCTCTGGATTAAGGAGCTCCGGGCCAGCACGGCAGACTGCATTCTTTAGAAACAAAGTGATTTGAACTTTTGACACTTCTGTTTCCGACTTCGGCGCTTTGATCCTTTACAAAGCTACTTAACCAAGTAACACCTTTTGAAGGGGCCATAACAGAATTAATGCAACAAACTAACCCCCTGGCTTGACTCTGGGCAAAGTTGCAACTGGTAAAATAACTTATTTGAGCTAAAAGCTGCTGTAAATTCCTCCTGCTCTGGACAGGGGAAAGGAACTGTGTCAGACTGATATCTCTCCCTCTGCCTTTGGTTCTCAAAACAACAGCTGCTCTGTGAATGTGAGAATTGTTGGCTGCCTGCTTCTTATCAACAATTGTTTTTCGGGACTGTAAGTTAAAAGAAGCTAAAAGAAGTGACCTTGAGAGTAGAGAGCTGAATAATTATGCCTGTAAAAAGAAAGGACTCTCAGGCAGAAGAAAAAGTACCCAGGAGGGACTCAGTGGCTGAGGGTTCGAGTACAGAAGTACTTCTTGCAGCACTGGAAGAATTTAAAAAGGATGTGAGACAACAAATATCAGAAGTAAGCAAAAAGGTTGACCAAAATACAGAGGCACTTCAAAATATTGGACTTCTGAAAGCAGAAATCGAATATACTAAGCAGCAGGTGTCCAAGGTGGAAACAAGACTGCAAAGTTTGGAAGAAGGCAGAGCAGCGGATCAAGCTGGCCAGAGAGATGCACAGATTTCTATCGCCTTTCTGCAAATGAAGCAGAGAGAGATGAATATCAAAATCAGGGACCTTCCAGAACTAGAACAAGGAGACCTGAGAAACTACCTGGCTGAAGAATTTGCAAGACATTGGAATTTGGAGAAAGAAGAAGTCAAAAATTTGATAATCAAGGCCTACCGTTTTGGACCAAGAGATAAGAAGAATTCCAAATCAATAAATGACTGTCTGATTGAATTTCATAATAAAGAGGAACGAGATTATATTTTGGGCCTTCATTACGAAAATAATTTGGTGGTACAAAACCAACAAGTGGTATTATTCAAAGACATTCCAAAGTATTTCTTGGACCTGCGATCCAGTTATATTGATTTAACAAGAGCATTGAGGATCAAAAAAGTGAACTTCAGGTGGGAGTTTCCACAGGGTCTCTCCTTTACCTATAAGGACAAGAAGGTCAGAATTAAATCTCTCCAAGACAAAAGGAAATTTCTTGAGAAGCACGACGCGGATTTTGGCCTGATACCAACACCGGATTTACCATCAGGCGGAGGACCAGGATTTAACCATCCCCTAGGAGCAGGAGGAGGAGCAGCAGAGTAAAACAAGATGGCCCTTAAACTATTGACTCTTAACGTAAGAGGATTGAACATCAAACCTAAGAGAAATCGTGTGTTCCACAACTTGATTAGACAAAATTTGGACTTGATATGTCTACAAGAAACACACGTCACAAGATTACACCGAAGAGTTCTACAAAATAAAAAGTTGGGCCAGGAATTTATTTCATCAGCTAAAGTCAAGAAAAGAGGAGTTGTAATCTATGCCAAGGAGAAATATGATCCAAAACTACTTTTTAAGGACCAGGAGGGAAGGTTTGTTGCTATCCAAATAACTGTGCAAGGCGAAAAATTTTTGATCCTGGGAATTTATGCACCGAATGACAGTAAATCAGATTTCTACAAGGAGCTCCATGACAAATTGCTGGACTATATGGACTACAAAATGGTGGCTCTGGGTGATTTTAATGCCGTAGCCTCAACTTTGATGGATAGATCGCAAAGAGTAAAATTTACCAACGATGGGAGGCTACCAAAGACTTTTTTTGAAATGTCTGAAAATTTGGATTTGATAGATGGATGGAGAATAAAACATCCAACAGATACAGAAGCCACATTCCAATCAGAGGCAATGGGTGCTTGGAGCAGAATCGATATGATATGGGTATCAAGGGAGTTGTCCCCTAGGATACTCAAAGCTGAAATACACCCAAGAACCTGCTCTGACCACAATGCAGTACAGCTGGACTTAAGATTGACAACACAGGGTTCTCCGCGGTGGAGAATGGACGATTCGCTGCTCAGGAACGGGAAGATATGTGAGAAGGCCCAAAAGACCCTGAAAGACTATTTTGAGTTAAATTTGAACACGACAGTGGAGAAAAGGGTCGTATGGGACGCAAGTAAGGCTGTGATGAGAGGTTTCCTGATCCAGCAAAAGGCAATAAGAAAGAAGATTCAAAATGAGAAAAAGGAAGCAATACTACAGCAACTTAAGGAAAAGGAAAGGAAGCTGAGGATAACGCCTAAGAACATACAGCTGCAGAAAGAAATTAAATATTTACAGGCGGAATTTTCTCAGCTTACCAACCAGGAGATTGAGTGGAAAGTTAAAATGATGAATCAAAGAACTTTTGAGTCTGCAAATAAATGTGGCAAGTTGCTGGCGTGGCAATTGAAGAAGAGACAGAAACAAAACACGATAACGAGTTTGATAATTGATGGAAGAACCGTGGAGAACCCTGTGGAGATCAGGAAAAATTTCCAGAAATTTTATAAAAAGCTGTACAAAGAAAACAATCACAATCAAAATTTGATTGAGCAGTTTGTAAAAGAGAACGGTTTGCATAGAATCCCAGAAGAAAAAAAGGCCCTACTCAACCACCCTGTAACAAGATCGGAAATAGAAGTAGCGATCGGACAGATGAAATTAGAAAAGGCACCCGGACCGGATGGACTTACCGCAAAATATTATAAGGAATTAAAGGATTGGCTAATACAGCCGTTGATGGAAGTTTGCAATGAAATTTTGATGGGAAGTAAGGCACCTGAATCATGGAAAGATGCATATATAACTTTAATACCCAAGCAAGATACTGATGCTACCCAGATGAAAAATTATAGACCAATCTCCCTCCTAAATGTGGATTACAAAATCTTTGCAAATATAATGGCCAGCAGATTGAAGAAAGTATTAATGGAGATTATCCACAAGGACCAAGCAGGCTTTTTGCCAGAAAGACATCTAAATGGCAACATAAGGAACATTGTGGATATTCTAGAAAAGTTAGAACCAGAAAGAAATTCGAAAGTAATCTTGATGTTCATTGATGCCGAAAAGGCCTTCGACAACGTATCTTGGAGTTTTATGAAGAAAAACTTTGGAGAAATGGAGGTGGGAGGGGGTTTCTTGAATGGTCTGGAAGCAATATATACTGAACAAAGAGCTAAGATAATAGTGAATAATGTAGTATCAGAAGAAATTTGGATTGAGAAAGGAACAAGACAGGGGTGCCCACTGTCCCCATTGTTGTTTATAACGGTCCTCGAAGTCCTTCTGAACATGCTCAGAAAGGATGAAGAAGTTAAGGGTGTGAGAGTAGGAGCCAAGGAATATAAACTTAAAGCCTTTGCAGATGATTTGGTGTTGACCCTGGAAGAACCTGAATCCAGTGCAATTAGGGTGCTGGACATTATACAAGACTTTGGGCAGGTAGCTGGTTTTAAATTGAATAAAGCCAAGACTAAAGTATTAGGGAAAAACCTGACGCAAGAAGAAAAAGAGAGTATACAGGAAAAAACAGGACTTACATTTGTTAAGAAAGTTAAGTATCTAGGAGTGAATATGACTATCAAAAATTCGAACTTATATAAAAACAATTACGAAAAAGCATGGTCTGAAATTAAGAGAGACTTGGAAATATGGACTAGATTGAAATTGTCCCTGTTGGGCCGGATTGCGGTGATTAAGATGAATGTATTGCCTAAGTTACTTTTCTTGTTCCAGGCATTGCCAATAGTGGATAGAATGGAGCCCTTCCAAAGCTGGCAGAAGGTAATCTCTAAATTTGTATGGCAGGGGAAAAAACCCAGAATTAAATTTAAGATTTTGACAGATGATAAAAAAAGAGGGGGCTTTTCCCTGCCGGATTTGAGAATATATTTTGAAGCTGCAGCCTTCTGCTGGCTGAAGGATTGGTTCCTTCTAGAAAATATTGATGTGTTAGATCTGGAAGGATGTGATAATGCGTTTGGATGGCATGCATATCTATGGTATGAAAAAGTTAAGGCCCACAGGGGCTTTAAACAACATATAGTCAGGAAATCACTGTTTAGAGTGTGGATGAAATATAAAGATTTGTTAGAAAAGAAAACACCTAGATGGATATCCCCACTAGAAGCAAAGGCCGATAAAAGACCTTTTTCGAAAGGAAATTGGCCTAGATACATGGATATCCTTGTGCAAGAAGGAGAAAGCGTCAGGCTGAAACCCTACGAACAAATGAGAGATAAAGTCACGAATTGGCTGCAGTACCACCAGATTAATGAACTTTTTAAAATGGACAAAAAACTTGGCTTTCAGTTGGAAAAGTCGAAGTTGGAAACGGAATTATTAGAGCCAAAAACTCAAAATTTATCCAGAATGTACCAACTGCTGCTCGAATGGCATACACAAGATGAGCTGGTTAAATCTGCAATGATAGAGTGGGCTAGAGATGTGGGACATAATATTATGATGGCTGACTGGGAGAGACTATGGAGAAAAGGTATCAATTTTACAGCATGTACTTTGTTGAAAGAGAATATAATGAAAATGATATACAGATGGTACCTAACCCCAGTCAAGCTAGCAAAAATCTATCATTTGCATGACAATAAATGCTGGAAGTGTGAAAAGGCAGATGGAACATTTTATCATATGTGGTGGACCTGCCCGAGCACGAGTGCCTTCTGGGAGACAATCTATAATGAAATTAAAAAGGTGTTGAAAAACACATTCACCAAGAAACCAGAGGCATTTCTGCTTGGAATGGTCAACCACGAAATACCTAGAGTAGATCACACCTTCTTCATGTATGCCACTACAGCAGCTAGAATTCTGATTGCCAAATACTGGAAAACGAAGGATTTACCAAAATTGGAGGAATGGCAGATGAAAATGATGGACTACATGGAACTTGCTGAGCTGACCTCGAGACTCCGAGACCAGAGGGAAGAGGCGACTGAACAGGAATGGAAGAAATTTAAGACATATATTAATAAGTGTTGCAAAATTAGAAACTAGATAAAGTTGAAGTTAGTTGTTATTGTTACAGTTGAGTATAAGATAAGTGTTGTTGGGAATTATATTGCTAAACATAGTTCAAGATAGAATATAAGTTTAAGATAAAGAGTAAACAAATCAAGGATAAGATTTAAAGTATTAGAGATAATTATTGATATAAAGAAGATAATGATAAGTATCTGTGAATATATACTAGGAATAAGAAACGCAGTGGTGGGAGGCGGAGGAAGTCCACCCAACAAGATAAGAAACTAGATTGAGACAGAAGTTATTTTGGTTGTTATGTATTTTTATATGTTTGTTTTTTCTTTTTTTGTATGTTATTGTAGTTGTTTAAATGTGGTTTTATGTCGTAAAACTTAATAAAAATTATTTAAAAAAAAAAAGAAAAAAAAAGAAACTCTGCATGCAGCTCCATTGCCAAATATGGCAAGAAAAACTGTAAATAAGGAATATTCTGCCTTCGTTCAAAGTCCCACCCACCTACCGCTCTGGGCTGGCCATGTTTTTCTCCTTTCTGACAAAAACTCCAGCTAGACAGAATTCCCAAAGGGTTTGGTTATGTGTTCCTCCGCCCGCCCCCTTAAATTAACAGGATGCATGCAAATACATTGCACACCTGGCCCTTCGTCACTCTGCTACAACAGCTGATAAAAGCAGACTGAACAAATATCTGCCTACATCCCAGCTTGTATCTCTGTATATCCTGGAGTACTTCAGACATTACATAATAAATGGGCAACAGGAAGCAGTATTAGATTTGCACTTCCTGCTCTTTGTGCTTGCTTGTAGTGTATGAAGAGAAAACTTGCCCATTTCTCTCATCCTATCCCTCTCGCCTCCCATGTTATGGAAAAAGGAGATGTTGAGAACAGGGAGGGAAGTCCCAGATGGAAAGAAAGTAAGCAAAGCAAAGCAAAGCAAAGTACTGAGACTTTCGGTAACTCGAGCATGAACTTGCATGGGATCTGCTCATGGAATCGACCTGGGGAATTGCAAGTATCACAACTGATGATTTAAAATTTGTGTATTTCAATATTTATACCCTGCCACTTTGCACCAAAGCACATCTGGGCAGTCTACAGCCAGATAACAAAAACATATTGCAGCAAGAACAACCAAATACTTCGGGGGATGGGGGCTTTGAGAGAGATTACCTGAAGTTAAATTTCCTGCAGCCGGAAAGTGCTTCTATCCCTAGGCAGAAATTAATTGTCATTGCTCTCCTGCCACTGGCCTCTGCCGCCAAAAGTGGTGAGCAGATCATTGTGCAGTTAGTTTCTGCAGGGTTATGTACAGCCAAATGCACAGGTGAGTCACCTCATGCCCATGGGACAAACACAGCCCTTTGGGCGTCTCTATTTAACCCTCAGAGCTCTGCCCATCTGCCCTCCTTTTTCCTATGCCACACCCCTCACTGGCTCCGCACAATCCTTGAGTGTTTTGGCCTGGCTGGAATGCGTCCTTGATATCTCTTACTTGTCTGGATGGAGATTAGAGAGGGGTGTGTGAGTGTGAGTAGAAATTAGCCTAATGTACAAAAATAAAATTCACATTCTTTCTTCTGCCCGCTTTTTTCTCTGGCTTTGCCCACCCCTTTCAAGGGCATGTGGCCCTTGAAAGGCTGCCCATAAGGGAATGTGGCCCTCTGGCTGAACAGGGTTCCTCACTCCTGTTCTGACAGACACAATTCTATCCTGCCTACTTCTAAAGTGTGTACAGAACTGCAACCTACCGGTAAATCTATGCACTGTTAGCTTCCCTAACAAAGATACTGCTATGGCAATGCTAGCCTAGATCTAAAGTAGATGGGTATAGCCTTACTGCAGAGAGGAAATCCTGTTCTCGCCTTTCAATTTTTTTTCAAAATGAAGAACTCCCTGTTCCCCATATCCTTGAGGTATGAAGTAGAAGTTCTCCAGCTGCGAGAAAAAGGGGGGTGGGGGAGGAGAGAGGAGCAAGAACAATTCAGAATACCAAACCCAACTGGAAGATGAGCCAAGCCTTCCTGAACAGATTTTTGGCTCAATTCACCTGAGTATTTTCCATGCCACGCAGGGACTTTGGCCAGCAATGAAAGGCTCAGCATTAGCAAATACAATCCCAGTTCCCTCCTTTCTGCACATCTTCCACCTTCTGAAACTACAGGATGCGTGACAAGCAGCGGGAAGCCATAAATACCAAAGATGAAGCAAGGACTCCTTTGAGATTTTCACAACCCATCCATTATCATTAATGTTTCCTTGCACATGGGATGAAGTGCTCTGAATGTTGCTAATGACTCCAGGAATGGAAACCTTTGCTAACCTTACAAGGGAATGGAATGGGGTTCTACATGGAAGATGCGCAGTGAAGCTTAGGAACATTCCAGGGTGATATTGTGGGGACTGTGCAGCGCAGATGCATAAAATAGGCCTTGATGCTTCTCCATGCCTGAAAATGTATATTGCACATCCATTAGTTGGAGACAGTGCATTAGTTGGAGACAATTCTGCAAATGGGCTGGCATATTCCAAAGGCTAGGAACAGTTTCTATTAATACTTGGGTCCCTATATAGATATATTATCCCCAAAACAACCCATCCTTGTTCTGCCCAATGCAATATTTGATTGCATGTGAACATTCTGTTTTCAGTTAAACTCCATCTAAATAACTATTTAAGCACAAAAGCTGTAAGTAGTGAGAGCTCTGCTAAACACTTTTCACATTTCTACAAAATCAAACAGACAAAGGAGGTTGAGGGGGCCCTGCTTCCATCATGGATAATGCAACTTGGTGCCTACACAGTATGGAGAGGAAAGGACTGTCAGGAAGAGGTGGGAGTTTGAGAAGGAGAGATCTGATGCAGCAGTTATTGCTTTACAGTTAAGAGGCAGAAGTCAGAACTGTCTGTGTCCATCTCAACAGCTACCCTAAGCTACCAGGCTATGAAGCATTTATCACCCTTATCACTTCAGACTTTATAAAGGGATGCGGTCCCTGTGGCCCTTCAGATGTTGTTGGACTCCAACTCTTATCATCAGCCCCAGCCAGCCTGGCTAATAGTCAGGAATGATGGAAGGTGGAGTCTGGCAATATCTGAAAGGCCACAGGTTTCCTCTACCCCTGGCCTAAATCACCAGGCTCATAGTGTACCATGAAGTCTAGATAAAGCAGGTCAAAAGGGGTTCTACAATAAGGAACAGACCTGGCAGACTACTAAAGTACAAAGGAAAACAGAACATACCAACATTCACCCCCTGATATGGAATTGGATATTGGGGGGATTGGCTAGGCATTGTCAATGCCAACACAATTGCTAGTGGGCTCAAGGGGTTCCTTTGTTATACGCATGGAGTTCCCATCATCTCAGCACAGAATGGTGATCCACAACCACAGTGGATCATGTAGATCAGATGCCCCTTCTGACATTCATTGGGGAAATGCCTGCAAGAGCTCTGTGAGAAAAGATTATCTGTCTATGAACCCCCCCCCCCAGAAGAAAATATTTTCGTCTCCTCAGCACCATCCTTAAACCTGAATGGGAGGGTGAATGACATACACACTCCCAATAAAAAATAGTAACTCCAAGCATACACAGATAATTTTAGGATTCAATAAATTACATCCGGAGCCAAACAGGCCACAGAGGCCAATATAAATCACTACATTTCCCAAAGTTGATCCAATTTTCTGCTTGGTTGGTAATTGTGGTGATTTTACAACATTCCTCAAAACTCTTTCCCCCCACCCCACAATAAATTGCAACATGCAAAAGAAGTTACAGATTCTCTGAGTCTCTGGAACAGCATCCAACGGGTATCCTTATATACTGAAAATATTCATGTCATAGAATCATCCACCATATTCATCACTCAATAAAATTAATAACAATAGGCTTTTGCTGGGTGAGATAAGCAGAAGCCAAACATTGCTGGTTTCAAAGCCACATGCAGCATTGTTCCCATTCTGCCACAGTTCATCTTCCATCAAAGACTACATTTCTCATCTTGCTGTCCACTGTGGCAAAATCACATTATTTACACAATTAATTATGTAAGTTAAATTGCCATTATGTTATTGCACTCCATTCGTTTCAGTGCAAGGGGGGGAGTAACCAATGATATATCATTTGAGGAAAGAAAGCAGCAGCAGCAAATACCAGTTGCACTCTCTGGATTGTTTTCTGTTCTGAACATGGGACGGATAAATAAACCTCAGCCATTTCTGCTCCTCTTTCCTTCTTCATCAGAATTCTCCAACAGCCCTGTCCACCCCCACCACTGCGCACACAACAAGGTCTCGTCTCTGCTGCTTAGTTAAACATAGTGAACACTCAACCCTAATTTTTTTCTGAAAGGTGGTAAGCAAAGAACAACAACAACTCTCCATAGTTCTGGTGGGTAGGGACTTATTTCTGCCCATCCAAATGTAAATGCCAAAACACTGAGAAAATGGTCGCGATTGCAGCCCGTTCTAGGAGCAGCACGGGTGAGCTCATGCTGTGTTCAAGTTTGTGAGCCCATGTGCCCAGATTTCTCTCTCAGGCAGGAATCCAGACGTTTCTCCATAGCCAGCAAGGACGCCATGCCATTCCAGCCAGCTCATCGATAGCTGGAGCTCTTGCTCTCGCTCTCAGGCAGCTGAAGCATCCTGTCTCTATGGAACCTATCACTAACCTATCACTCAGCCTGAGGACTTGGGTGAGAGACTCCGCAGAAATCTTGGCTTTGCCTTATCATACACATCACTCGGGCACTTCGCAAACATCCGTGCCATCTGTTTCTTGGGCAGGGCCCTCTTGCTGCCCGTGACCTTCAGGCCGTCCAGAAAATGCATCTGTTCCCACCTCTCCCCATTCCTCTTCGCACACTGGCTCTGAGGCAGGCTGCCCGTGACAGTCTGTGCTATGCATATGGGCAAGGATAGGAGTGACCATGACTTAGCAACTGGGTGGGAGGGGAACCCAAGGCAAAATAAAACACCGTTGCCAAGTTTGTCGAGTGACCTCAGCGGAAACTGGCCCTCGGAAAAGGAACCCACCCTTTTGGTGCCGTCATGGGATTCATCTGGAAAGGGAGCAAGCGGCAGATGATCTCAAGCCAATTTAATTCAGTTGGACGCAGAGGTCAAGGCAAAGGGGCTGCCTGACTAAAAGAAGCATTTGCAGTGGCTACTTGCATTAGCAACTGCTTCCTTATAAATCAAACCAATTTTTGCCCACTAAGGGGAAATTCTAGATGCGACACTAAAAGCACTTTCTGAGCCACGTATTGTGAGTGCTGCTAATGTGTAATAGGAAGCAAAAGAGGGAAAATATAGGCTTTGCTTTCATATCACAAGCCACTTTTAAACAAAACCAATTTATGCATCACCATGTGAAAATGTTGCATACATTGGTTCACGCTGCTGTAACCAACACTTGGTTTTCAATAGGGCTGCAGGAAAAAGCCTCCTCCCCTTTTTACCTGTTCTGCCACAGTCTTGCTGTACAGCTTTGGGTAGTTATGGTCAGAACAATGGTTTATTCAACCCATTGTCCTGTTTCCAAAGTGTGTTTTAGAGTAATTCTCCCCCTCCCCTACCCCTCTAAAGGACCTACAATAAAGCCATTCACCCAAAGCCATTCATTCCCAAGCATCTGACAGACTGAGCTTTAGGGAGATCCTGGGCATGAAGTTGGCAGTCCACTGATCATCTTTGTTGAATAGCTATTGCCATTTCAGAAAGTATTTAATCCTTTTGGAGCTCTACTTACACTGCCACTATTGGCATCATTCCATACCAGAGAGTTGCACAAAACAAATCTTGTTGCTTTAAAGTTTCTAAAAAAGACAGCCTAATGCATCAACTTCTGTGTTATATGCTCAGCAGTGAAATATCCCGCTGCCTTCCTGAATCTTTGATTTTCCAGAGCCCAACACATACATTTTTGCAGCTACCTAAACACAATGTTGAGTATGTTGCCCATCTGTATACTTGTTAACTCTTCTCCATCCCTTTTGTGTTGTTCCACAACCAGTCGACCAACCCCACACAGACGCTCCCCCTTTCAGACTAGTAAGTAGGAAGGCTACCGTCCAATTCTGGCATCTAAGTGAAGAAACTGCGCTCCTTCAAAAGTGTGGTCACAATATGGGAGCGGGCTTGAAGTGGAAACTGCACAGACATTATAACACAGAGGTTTGGTTTTCAAGAACTCCCATTCAAAGACTGAAAGCAGAAATGCTTTGGGATAAGAATACTAGAAGGCCGGGGGGGAGGGAATGCCAATTAGACCCTGTGTAAGGATTGTGATTGCTTGACTCAGACCTTGTTTTAAACAAAGAGCATGAAAGCTAGCTCTTGTTGCACTAGCATCTCCTGTTCCTTCCCTCTCAGTATTGCTTTGTTTCCCTTGTCTCTCCCTCAATCCGTTCCAGTGCCAGATCTGGACTGTAAGCTCCTTGGAGCAGAGGCCTGCTTCTTGCTTCTGCTTTTTAAAGTAACATGTGGATTCAGTAGCAGCTGGTGCTTCCTAACACTGCACACTGCTACTTACCAAGAGGGAGAAGGGTGAGGCAATAGGGAGCTTGGCATGATGCAGGTACAGCATCAAGTGGGCTCCACCACTGCTCCTGCTCTGTGCCACGTTCCCCACTGCCTTGCCACTCCACCTCAATGTAAGGGGCAGTGGCACTGGGAAGCCAGAAGAGCAACATAGCCCCACCTGCACTGATTGTGTTGCATAAATGCTAGCGAACCAGGAAGTCTTTTTTTGCTAAGTTTCCCGAGTTCCCATTTTTGCATGAAAAGTCTCGAGAAGCACTTCACGGATGCATACAATCATGTGCATTGTTCTAAAATGCTATTTGAAAATAAGGGAGGAATGCTGATGGGAGCTATAGATATCACTATCTGAAGGGCACCAGAGGAAGCACATCCGTCAATTTAAGACTTGGATCACAACACTGAAGTGTAAGGTGATGCTAGGCTTTATCTCATGCCCTCCAGAAAGTTTATCCCTAGTAATAGGACCCCCCAAAAAATGCTTGCTTTCACTGAGCTGGCATTTACCAGGTGGCACACGAGGACGCTGGTACCCGCGAGCTAGGGTGTGTACAATGGGAGACTGAGGCACCTACCCTCCATGCTGTCTTCACGACGCATGTTGAAGTTTTCATAGGAGTCCCGGCGGATGAGCGGGTCAGAGGTGTTGTAGTCCACTGAGACGCTGGGGCCGTTCTCGAGATGCTCCATGCCTGCAGAGGAAGGACAGCACGGTTTCAGCAACAGAGGTGACCGACACCTTCCAGTGCATGCCCAGTCACAGAAGAAGCCAGCAATGTGGTAAGGAAAAGGTAAGAAGAAGTGAAGAGGCAGAGGGAGCAAGATAAAGGGGAACAGGACCTGTAGAAGACAGATGATGCAATGAAAAACCAGAACTGAGTCACAGTTAAGAATCAAAGGGTAGAGAGTGGGGAGCAGCACAAGGTTAGAGGCTGCAGGTGGGGTGGGCAGCTATGGAAGAGCCTGGGCACAAGAAAGGCTGGAGCTCAGTGGCAGAGCATCTGATTCACGTGCAGAAAATCCCAGGTTTAATCCCCAGCATCTCCAGGCAGGGCTGGGGAAACCCTCAGTCTGAAACCCTGGAGAGCTACTACAGGTGTGGACAATACTAAGCTAGACAAACTAATGGTCTGACTGAGTATATGGCAGTTCTTGAGACCAAGTGAACTGCCACTCAAGCAAGGACCTAAGATGGATCTGGAAGATTTTATTCCCGTAAGAGTCCGCTGCAGACATTTGGGAATGCCATGGATGAAGCGTCAATCAACCAGGCAAGCATGAATGGGGAAAGAAGCAGTTACAGGTAGGTAGCCGTGTTGGTCTGCCGTAGTCGGAACAAAATAAAAAATAAAAAAATAATCCTTCCAGTAGCACCTTAGAGACCAACTAAGCTTGTTATTGGTATGAACTTTTGGGTGCATGCACACTTCTTCAGATGTTCTTCAGTATCTGAAGAAGTGTGCATGCACACGAAAGCTCATACCAATAACAAACTTAGTTGGTCTCTAAGGTGCTACTGGAAGGAATTTTATTATTTTTTATTTGGGGAAAGAAGGTGTCTGCTGGTAAGGAAAAGGAAGACCAGGTGGCTCAACTGGATCAGCGGCTGGCCTTAGTTATGATGGTGCTGAGGAACTGAAGCACCCTCTGCCCACCAGCAGCAGTGACAAAGGAGAAGGGGAAATCCCAACGCAAGGTTACCTGCCCTATCAGCAAAGAATGGCCAAGCTGTGAAGGAATTATGTGGGGGGCTGCATTCACAGATCTGCAGGGCCTGGCAATGGGGAGGAAGCAGGGAATGGGAGCAGTAGATGCCAGAGGTTGGTGATTAGAAAACACAGTACCTTGAATCTTCTCAGGTCCATAGGAGAACACGAACTCCACCTTCCCATACTCTGGAAACCGCTCGTCTGCAATGAACAAGAAGGCCAAAGGATATTCAGGTATATCTAGCTGTTGATACTGACTGAGGACATATAAACTGGGGCAATACCATGACTGCCAGGGAAGCTGAATTCAGTGGGGATCTGTTAGGGATATGCCAACGGGGATCATTGCTTCACTGTCTAGGTATCCTGGGGTCTCACACCAACAAGTTGCCCATCCTCATAGCTATGACTATGACAATAATAATAATAATAATAATAATAATAATAATAATAATAATAATAAATTTTATTTATACCCCGCCCTCCCCAGCCAAGACCGGGCTCAGGGCGGCTAACAACAAGTATAAAAACAATTGATTAAAATACAACTTAAAAACAACATTAAAAACAACATTAAAGTGCAGCCTCATTTCAGTAGAACTCAAATCAAAACTATTTGGGGAAGAAACTGTCAACTCTTCACCAAGGCTGACTATCCAGACTGGTCCTACATGGGCCAGAAAAATGCCAGGGAAGTCCCCAAATAGGAGTTCCATCTCAGGAGGAAAAAAGGAAAGAGGGGGGAGGGGATCAAATTGATTCCAAGCCAAAGGCCAAGTGGAACAGCTCTGTCTTACAGGCCCTGCAGAAAGAAATCAGATCCTGCAGGACCCTGGTCTCATGAGACAGGGCGTTCCACCAGGTCGGAGCCAGTGTTGAGAAGGCCCTGGCTCTGGTTGAGGCTAATCTAACTTCCTTAGGGCCCGGGACCTCTAGAGTGTTGCTATTTATGGACCTTAAGGTCCTCCGTGGGCATACCAGGAGAGGCGGTCCCGTAGGTACGAGGGTCCTAGGCCGCTATGAATAATCTGTGTTTTTCTCTGTTCATCTAGCTACATTCCATCAAAGGACAGTTCACCAAGAGACAACATCCGCACAACTTTGGCTCTAATGTGGGTATGTTTATGACATTTCTTCCCATCGCTGCACTTCTTGGTGAAGACCACTCTTATCACAGCCAACAACTGTCTCACACACCACCGGGCAGCTCACCGGGCAGCTCTCAAACGTGCATTGGCACTATACGAATGAAGTACAATGAGGTCTCCTCTTTTCTAGTGGAGCCAAGGTGATGGCTTTTGGATGGAAGTAAGACTGAAGAGGAATTGTTCTTGGAATGGCTGGCAGCCATGGAGGAGTCACTCACATGACCCTCTCAAGCACTGGTCCCTGCCTACCACACTGGCAGGACAATCAGAATGAGGACAGGAGGTCAATTCATCTGTCTGGTATTTCAATTGCCCTGTAAAGCCTGGCGGGGCAGAATCTTTTTTATGCACTTCCAAACTGATTCTTGCACTACTTTGGGTAATGTCATGATGGTCAATAGAAGCGTAATCCAGCAAATCAAAATCAAGGAAGGGATAACAATATAAATGAATAGAATGCCAAGTTCCAGCGAAGGTCCTCCAATCTACCTGTAGCCCAACAAACTAAATGATTTGGTCCTAACATGAACCAAAAATAACAGCTTGGGACCAGTTCACTTGAAAGATCGATTTGCCCCACATGTGCCTACGTGACTGCTTCAAACTGCAGAGTTTCCACTTTTATAAGTGCCATATAATGTTTGTTTCACATCTGTTGGGAGTCGATCTTTCAGCATGGCAGCATCTTTCCTTTGGAACTCTGCTATTAACATCTGGCAGGAAACTTTGTTTACTCTTTTAGACACTTGCTCATACTTTTTTATTTAGTTAAACAAGCCTATCTAGATTTTAGTATATGCTTTTTAGTTTTCCCTGATTTTATCTGTGCCCATTGGCAATTGTTTCATACTGTTTTATGTACACTGCATACAGTGGGACCTCGACTTACGACGATAATGCGTTCCGACGCAATTTTCGTAAGTCGAAAACATTCGTAAGTCAAATCCCCATAGGAATGCATTGAGCGAAAAAATTCGTAAGTCGAAAATTCATAAGTCGAAATTCGTAAGTCGAAAAAATCCTATTAAAAGCGGCCGTGACTTCCATTCGTAAGTCGAAAAATTTGGTTGCGGCGCCCATTTTGTTTCTCCCGGAAGTCATTCGTAAGTTGAAAAACACATAAGTCTAATCGCTCGTAAGTCGAGGTCCCACTGTGTGTGTGTGTGTGTGTGTGTGTGTGTGTGTGTGTGTGTGTGTATATATTATATATATATATATATATATATATATATATATATATATATATATATGGTATATGATTTTTATAAATAAATAACATATTCCTTTACACTCTCAAGTGCCACAGTGAGGGGAACTACATGAAAGCTGCATTACTCTCCAAACAAAAACCACACAAAACAACAGCATTCTTATACTCATTGGAGGTTTTTAAGCCAGGGTTGGGTGGTCACCTGTCATGCATGCTTTAGTTGAGATTCCTGCATTACAGGGGGTTGGACTAGATGACCCTCAGGGTCCCTTCCAATGCTACAATTCTATGGTTCTATCCTCTGCTTACTAAGCCAGCTTCCCTTCATTCCCATTTATACAATTGTACTTACCTTTAAAGGCATCATCCAGGTCCTCCTTATTGAAGACAATGGCCAGGTCATGAATGGCACAGGTGTGGAATTGCACTCGGAAGATCACATCTCGAGTTGGGTTACGGAACTCTTTGTGATAGCATTTCAACTGCCGGCGGGTGACAGGCAGGGAAGAGAAGGGAAGGGAAGAGTCATAAGCTTGGGGAACTGCCAGAAAACAAACGATTCTCTCCACCCCACACCAACTGGACAGTATCCCAGAGTAAGCCGATTGTGGTCTGCAGACTGGCATCTCCAAAACTGAACCACCAACTAATGCTGCATGTAGGGGTGGATGAATCTGTCCATGGACTAAGTTTTAATTTATATATATTTTTAATTGTTGCTATATCTGTATTGTCCCGGTTATACCTAGTTGCAAATTCAAATGTATCCCTATCGTGTTTTATGATTTCCTTGATATTGTATGTGGGCTGGAACTGGTCTGTGACCGTAATAATAAAATTTCATTTCAATCTGTCCATGTCAGTTCCACATTTTCTCAACCTTATGCAGTTTGCCCCATTTTTGCATCAATTTGAGAACAAAAACTTTACAAATTATGCATGCAAAATTGTATGCATTTTTGTGTGCATCTCTCCCAATATATGCACGTTTGTATGCACATTTGCCTAATATACACATTTTAATGCAAGCAATTTCCCCTACTACAGGCATAGGCAAACTCGGCCCTCCAGATGTTTTGGGACTACAACTCCCATCATCCCTAGCTAAAAGGACCAGTGGTCAGGGGTGATGGGAGCTGTAGTCCCAAAACATCTGGAGGGCCAAGTTTGCCTATGCTTGTCCTACTATAATGTTTTGTATGTTACTTTCACTGATATATGCATAGTGGTGCAGTTTTTGGTTGGAGGACTCGTATCATAAAATTTGGAGAAATGCAAATTTCAAAGAATAGCTGTGTTTCATTTTGCTAAGGCTGTGTACACACTATATAAGGTAAAAAAAAAAAGGTAAAGCACCCCTGGACGGTTAAGTCCAGTCAAAGGTGACTATGGGGTTGCGGCGCTCATCTTGCTTTCAGGCCAAGGGAGCCGACATTTGTCCACAGACAGTTTTCGGGTCATGTGGCCAGCATGACTAAACCGCTACTGGCGCACAGAGGACCGTGACGAGTGCCAAAGTGCACGGAAACACTGTTTACCTTCCCGCTGCATCGGTACCAATTTATCTACTTGCACTGGCATGCTTTCGAACTGCTAGGTTGGCAGGAGCTGGGACAGAGCAACGGGAGCTCACCCCGTCACGGGGATTCAAACCGCCGACCTTCCGATCAGCAAGCCCAAGAGGCTCAGTGGTTTAGACCACAGCGCCACCCATGTCCCAACACTATATATATATTCAAAGCACACACACACACACACACACACACACACACAAAGAATCATGGGAACTCCAGTTTGATAAGGATGGTGGAGCGTAGCTCTGTGAGTAGTAAACATCAGTTCCTAGGTTTCTTTGGTGAAGAGAGGGATGTGCTTTAAATGTGTGGTTGTGTATGCAGCCTCATTGGTTCAGGAAGAATGAACTGAAATGTGAACAGAACTAATTTCTCTCTCATTCCTTGCTAAATCGAGTGAGCCAAATCCCCACAATGGGAGAAAATGGAAACAAAGCAAACAAACGAAGCAGCTATGTTTTACTCTTACCAAGATATCTCCCTTTAAGAGTAGTCCAGGCTCTATAGTGATGCAGATGCTGGTCTGACTGTCCCCCTGCACGTTGCTACAAAGAAGAAGAAATAAGTTAAGTATACACAGCTGGGATGCTGTTCCTTAAAGTTGGGTCCACATAGGAGGCTCATCTACTCGGGGCAGATCTAAACAGGAAATTGGGACAGAAGAGCAGAGGAGAGCCAACTAGTGTGAGAGTTTGGGGCTGCCTTGGTTGGCTACAGTTCCTTTGCCACTCACACTGATCATTCTTGTCTTATTTGGAGAGATTAGAACAGGGGATCGGCACTATGAACATGTCAATTATGCAAGGCAACCTATAACAATCAGCAAAGACACAGATAAGGAGCTTCCATAAAAAAATTGATGAGAAAACTTGTATGCCAGATGATCTTCAAAAAATCTTGTCCCAGAATTTAACATGACTAGTTTGCACAATCCTAACCTCCTTTACTCAATCTACTCAGCACTTCCACTTCCGAGGTATCTTAATATGGAAGCTGCTATCTCATAAACAGGTACTAATCCTTCCCTGCAGTGCTGCATATGTCTAGACAAATGTTTGCAGAAATCTTTCAGCTCATCCAGTGTTCTGCTGCTGCTGCTCTGCAACCAGATATTCAATCAGTACATGAATCAACCAAAGCTGTCGCAGGTCAAAAATCAGACAAATTTTGATGGGTGAGGTTGAAACTGGATGACACACTTGTTGATTTGAAAATGAAAAAGCAGGTATTGAAGACTTTCTTTCCATCTCAAATTTCCTTCTGAATAAAACACATCTAAAGTTTTAGTGTAGATTTATTAAATATGCACTTTTATATTTAAGTGATTAAAGATAAGTAAGCCCTCAGTTAAAACTCATATAGGTAGTCATTTAAAAAAAAGAAGAAGAATAGCCAATTAAGAACTGTAGCTGTTTCATAGAACAACAATTTGCCACCTTCCTTGGGAGAAAAGTTATACTGAGCTGAAAACAGCTTAACCAAAGGCTGCTTAGTAGATGATGTTTTTCCCACATGGAGGAAAAATTAAGTGTCACATGCAGAGAGTCTTAAATGCTGCTCTCATGGGTGATGGTATGTCTGTAATATCTTCTCCTGCCCTTTGCTATGCCTATGCAGTTCAATAGGTCTTTAGGGAAGGGACTGTCTCCTTCCTTTATGGTTTTCTTGGCAGGTTCCTGGCAAGGCAGGTTAGAGCAAAGCACAAATGATGTGCAATGAGAGCCCTCCTAGATCCCACCTCTACCCAAGAATCAGACAGATTTCCCACCCCAATGGTCTGAAAGGAACAGAGGGGAAACGAGTGCTGGGAATCAAAAAAAGAAGCGCCAATTCCAGGGCAATATTTACTAGATTCCAGATGTGTAGACAGGCTGCATAGCTTGGTATATCTTGAGGAAGGGCCGGCAGCCTAAGAAACATAAATCAGAGACAGGGAGAAAAAGACCTTCATTAGTCAGGGAGATTAGTTGGAGAAGGGAAAACAAACAGCAAGAGGCCAAGACAAACAGTCTCGCCTGGAGGAGAGCTTTCCAGTGACCCTGCAGCCAACAAGACCTGGTCTGTGACACTGACAGATGCCCTGGAAAAGAACACGGCACAAACAGCAGGCTCTTCCTTTATTTGGAGGCATAAGGGGTTCAGGTATCTCCTTGAATGTACTGCCTAACTTCCCCTGACCAGCCCTCTCTATTGCAAAGGTGTGTTGTGCGCCTAAAGCCCAGAGGACAGAAAACCAAAAGAACTAGTGCAGCTTTCTGTTGGGCAGCCAAATTCAGATAAATAATACACCCAATCTGTAGGCCCAGCACATTCACATTAGGGGTGTGTGTGTGTGTGTGTGTGTGTGTGTGTGTGTCAAAGTTATCAAACAGTGCTAGGTGTAGGACCACATAGATCTAGACGGCTGAAAGCTGGGCCTTGGTGTCACAGAATGGATCACCCCATTCTTGTGCTGATTTACAACTGTTGCAGCAAAACCAAAGAAGAGTCTTGTGGTACCGTGTGTATATCAGTTCCTATGCTAAAGAATAAATGGACACAAATCTGGCGTTCGAAACAGCAATATAACCCAGTACAGTGACATTTCAATCTGTCAGGACACTCTGCAACTGATCTTAAAGTGGCAGTACTTGAAAAACAAGAGACTCCAGCATGAAACTGCCTGACATCATCATCATCATCATCATCATTATTATTATTATTATTATTATTATTATTATTATTATTATTATTCTCTTTGTCCCTAAGGATATCAGTGGTGTACAATAAAAACAGGAAGACAATATAAACAAGCAACAGCAAGGGGGTGGGGGGGGGAAGCTCAGTGCAGCCAAAGTAACTAGGAGAAACTAGAAATTGTAGTAATAATTACACAAAAAGAAAAGATAACCATGTTGGCTAACAAAGCCTCATTTGAACTTCCACTACAGCCTTCCATATTCTGCTTTAAGACTGTGATCAGATATATTCTCTTCTCTATCCCCACTCTGTTTACCATGAGCTGATGAATAGATCTGGATAAGTCAGAAGCTTGCATAGTGTTTTGAGACATTCTAGTTGGCCTAATAAAGGTATTAGACTGATATGGATTTGGGAAGTTCAGCTCTGTTCATTTGGATCTGAATAGAGACAATGTTTTCCTTCCCCTCTACAGATGTTAATTAGCGTGGCTCTGTCAACTGCTGTTGTAAAGAGTAGCCATGCTGATCTTGCAGGCATTCTAGCTCTTAATTGAATTGTCACTATCTGCACTATTTTCTATTTCAATTCCTTCTGATCTCGCTGCTTACAATGCCTCCCACATATGCATATACATATCTGCCAAGTAAATGTTACATTTCAAGCATCTGATGCATAGGTTCTAGTTCATACAAGTTTATGTCATAATAAAATTTTAGGTGACACAAAACTGTTGTTCCACTGCTGTGCAGTGTCTTAGGGTCATGATACACAAGTAGAGGGAACACTGGAAATTACATAGCAGGGTTGTTCTTGTGCTCTTATCAAACATCCTGAGCTGGAATTGAATAACTGCAAGAACATTCGGCCCGAGGATGTTAAAATGGATTTTACTGCAAGTAGGGGGGTGAATCTGAGCTGACTTGGAACATGTGAGAACATCTGCTCCAATTCCATGTGATAAAACCAACAGAAGCTGCCAAAATAAGCTGCTGAAAGCAAGAGCAATGGGTTAAAGGAAGACAGTTGTGGCTGTGACTGGCCCTATTGTGTTGCAGTATAAGGTGGTAAAACAGACTGCACAAAATCAGGTTAGGCATGTAGGACACCACTTCTGAATCCTCCTCCAGATAAAAAAGGAAGAAAAAGAAATCCATGCAAACAGAAAACTAGCATGTCAAGGAGAATGGTTCCTAATGTGCCCTTTCCTTGGCTTTCTGCTTGCAAGAAATTTGCAATGGAGGAGGACATTAAAAAACATGATCTGCACCCTGCATTCTACAATGGTGCAGTCTGTTCTGTCTAATGAATATACTGTCACTTTGTTCTTCTGTACTGTATCTGTCGGTCCGTAGTGAGAATTACAAATTATGGGATTCCTCATCAACTAACTGACATTGTTATCTTTCAGCCTCGCGACAGCTATGTTTGCGTGATGCTGGCTGGATTGGAAAAGGCCAGTTACCTCCTTGAGACTCAAAGTTGGGAATTCCATGCATGATGACATGATGCAGGAAGAGGGGCTTGTTGTTCATTTTGATGGTGCCGGACAGCAGACCACTGAAGTAGTGGACATACCTAGGGAAGAAACCACAATAGTAGTCAGGAGGTGAGTTGGATTCAATGAAGAAAAGTTGCCCTCTGCAAACAGTCTGTGAAACTGGGCAATTCCCTCATAGTGATTTATACTAAGGTCTCAGTCACAAGTCTCTAAATCTACTTGTTTTTTAAATGTGCTTCATGATTTTCTTAAGATATCTCAGGAGCCGGCATGAAAGATTTTTGCTCAGCAGAACTTGTCTGGAATTAGTGTGTTGCCTTCCCTGGCTTTCGGCACTGTAAGGCCTGTTTTTGAATAATCTGCCTGACAGCTGTTGGCACAAGTTTGGTTCTTTTTAGCCTTAATATTCTGGAGTACCAAACAGATTTACATTGGGTGTCAAATCTTGCTAGTGCAGTTCTGGGCTTAGACAGGTATCTTCCTTTGTAGTATAGCATCCGCAAGGATGGCACCTTGTTAAGAGGCTGCTTTATGCAGTCATGGTGTCTCCCTTTCTGGCTAACCTAGAAACATAACCTGGGTGCCTGTAGTCAATAGAGCTACTGGAAATTTCTGTAGTCAACAGAGCTACTGGAAATAATCCCAATAGCACTAGGAGAACCAATCAAACACCCATATTCTGTTTCTAGGCTACCCAGGAGTGGGGACCCTCCGTAAAACAAATGGAGGTGCCAACCTAAGTCTTTTCAGTTCTTCTGTATGCATTATCTAGAGTGCCAATGGTTAACTAATCAGTTCTGATTTTACTTCAGGGGTCTACAGCAGAATGACTCGTTCCCTCTTCCACTTTTTTTGCAGGAAACTGTTTTCAGACATGAAAAATGTATTTGCATTATGCAACGCAAAGTTCATATTTTGATGCTGGAAATGCCTTTAAAAAGGAGAACTCATGCTGGGATGTTGGTAGTGGCTACAAGACAGAGGAACATTTGCCCATTAAAAACCAAAGACTCATCATGACTGGCTCCAGCACCACCTAGTGAAACTGACTGAAAATACACTGCAGGCCCAATAGGTATCTTACTTTCAGAAATTCAACACAAAACAGAGTGTCTTTTCGCAACATGAGAAACATCATGAGCTTTGATATCTACACTATGATAGCCATAAAGACACCCATTCTGAATGTCTCACAGTGAAAGCAGTCTGTTCCGTGAAGCTCACAGCCCACACTCAATAGAAGGGGGGGGGGGAAACCCTCACCAGCCTGCCCTCCAGACTAACCTCTTCTGCGATGGCTGCCCCACTGGGATCACCTTGTCCTCATAGAACCTCTTCATGGCAAACCGGTCCAGAGCTTGGTCTGCACTGTGGAATGAAGAAAAGTGTTTGGCACAGTCATATTCTATGGGAAAGGGGGGAAAGTTCCTAGCTGAGCTGGGGGGGGGGAGAAGAGGGGTCCCAAGTAAGGAGAGGTTTCTGCTTTCTTCCCCAATAATTGATATAGGGAATTTCAATAGGGATTTCAGGCTGCAATCCCAGGTTAGCTAACATGCTGCCTTCCATATGTTGCTGGAGCCCTTTGACCCTTGCCTATTGGCCATGCTGAGTGGGGCTGATGGGAGCTGCAGTCCAACAACATCCAGAGGGCACAACATTGGCTATACACACCCAAGTGGGAACAAATCCAATTGAATTCAGTGGGGGTTCTGAATAGACATGCATGGGATGGGTTATCATGCTGCCAAATGTTTTGTTTCAAATGAAAAATCCTGACATTTCTACGCACCCTATCAATAAGTTAATTGACTGCATTGGCCAATTGATGCAAAAAGTCAATAGAGGTATTGATGCAAAAAGTCAACAGAGGCACTGATGCAATAAGCCAATCCTCAGTAGAGCAATGCATCATCATATATCACAGCTTTATGTTTCTTTCTCTAGTGTAGTACGTATATAATACTGTCACTTACTGGAGATTCTGCCTCAACTTGTAGAGCAGGAAATGTGATATCAGCCAAACTATAACAAACTTTTCTTTTCACTGACCCCTCTGGGACCAAAAAATTGAGACCCAGACGATCAAAGCTTCTGCACCCCAACTCAGCAGCCCTATTGCATGTTCTCATCCCTCTTTGTTGGCCTTGCCCTCCAGTCACTCTCTCTGGCCACCTCTCTTCAAGCTCATTCCCTGGAGAATTGGCCAGCAGGAAGCTTCATTGGGGCCCTTCGTTCCCATATAAACCAAACAGAAAGGCTTTCTCCAGATGCCAAAGTGCTGTGGGAAACTTCTCCCACTCACAGAAGAATGGCCAGACAAGAGCTATTTCCCATTAGGTATTTTGTGTTCTATAGAACAGCTTCACAGAAGTGCATATAATCACCACCAGCTTTGATGCAGCACGAGAGCACGACTGGAGTGCCTGTATTAGGGTGGGTGATCTGGGACTTTGCTTCAGGAAAGTACATTCCAAGGTTGTTTTCTGGACTGCTATGATCAAAATAGACATGCTAAAGTTGCAGAGACTCCAGAATAGCCTGTTCCCTCTTCCACTTTACCTCTCACCACTAAAACAACGGTTTTCACCACCCCTCATGCAACACAGCATGAGGCTCTCTTACCTGGCTGAAATGTTGCTGTAGTGCATGTAGGCAGCAATAACTACTCCTGTCCGGCCTCTGTTCCCCTGCAGAAGACATAAGCAAAACAAGTGATTTAGAGTGACCAGTAAGAAAGTCTTGTAAAAGAGAAAGAAGAAGAAGAGTTTGGATTTGATATCCCGCTTTATCACTACCCGAAGGAGTCTCAAAGCGGCTAACATTCTCCTTTCCCTTCCTCCCCCCCAACAAACACTCTGTGAGGTGAGTGGGGCTGAGAGACTTCAGAGAAGTGTGACTAGCCCAAGGTCACCCAGCAGCTGCATGTGGAGGAGCGGGGAAGCGAACCCGGTTCACCAGATTACGAGTCTACCGCTCTTAACCACTACACCACACTGGCTCACAGCTATCCATCTCCACTAAAAGGTCTGATCTCTCCAAAGTGAATAGAACAACTACCGGTATATCCAATACATGTCAGCTTTGCATTTAAATCCCTATTTTAAAAATGTGTTTTCTCTCAAAATGCACATTTGCAAATGAAACTTGCTACATTTTTTTGCACCAAGAACTCTGACAAAACATTCAGGAAACATGAAAGGCTGTGGGTAATTAAGTTCCAATCTACATGTTGGTCTGGAAGGCCCAAATCAGGTCAATTCATATCGGCATTTGCAAAGGTTTAATTTCTCAAGCATTCCGTGGAACAATGTCCTACTGATATGTCCAGGCTTTTGAGAGGAGCAGACTCTCAAAATTCAGACCAGGCAGCCTATTACTGGAAATTAAAAGAATCAAAGGTTATGTTGGCTGGCAGGGAGAAACCGGCTGGTTGATTCCGCTTCACTCTCGATTGCTCCTTACAATGCATTTTCCACCAGGAAGGAAAGGCCGGTCAATAGATGTCGCTGTTCCCTTTGACACAAATTGACCTGTGGGGAATCTAATAGGCTTTTACAGAGCTCTGATTTTGCGGCATCCTCTCATAAACCCAATCTCCACGTTGTGAAGAAAAGGCTTTTCAGGGGAAACTGGTGCAGACACTGTCATACCTCAAAACACAAATTGCTCAATGTCTAACCAGAGAACTATTATAAAATGAGAAAGCTGCTGTAGTACAGTGGATAATGGAGATCTGTGCATACCTATCTGCTTCACCCTGACGCCATTGGGTATTATGTTTATTATTTCTATCTATAGTCCAGTCTTCCTCCCAAAGGAGCCCAGGGACACCCCACCCACCCAATCCAGCCCTTGCACTGCCTTCCCAAAGCCAGGTAAGGGAAGTGCCAGGCTTTGGAAGGAGGTGCAAGGCTCTGTCAGGGTCCCAGAGTCCTCCCACCTCCTTCCCAAAGCTGGGAAACACTAACTAGGCTTTGGGAAGGAGGAGTGGACTCTAGGACCCTATCAGAGCCCTCGCGCCTCTTTCCGAAAACCCAGCACCTCGCTGGAAGGCAGCACAAGGGTCAAATGTTGCTGAGGGCCCTTGGGCCATGTATTGGACCACCCTGACCTGGAGAGTACCACATAAGCTAGCTGTGCTTCAAACAATTTTCTCTCAATTCAACTCCAGTGCTGGAAGCTTGAAAGGAACAGTGGAGAAATGGAGGGCAAGGAAGTACATTGGGGAGAAGTTAGCACCAACATCCCTCATCTATGCACTCTGTTTCAATTTTTAAAATGGGCTTCACCCCAATCCTGCTCTATAAGTAAGCAGGGCAAATAAGCATGGCTGCCCTGTTGCATCTAGTTTGACTCTGTTGTCAGGGTCTATTTTGTTTTATCTGTTGTACTTAAAACTGCGCACAGAGTTTGTTTTGATCAATCCAAAGCAGGTTACAGCATAAAAACATAAAACACAGTAACATTCAATACAATACAGCAAAAACATAAAAGGCACTAAAACTCATAAATAAGCACGGAAGTGGCAGATAAATTGCACTGCACACCCAAATGGCCTGGGGAAAACAATAACCTTGCTGGATTGATTTGGCTTTAAGATCCTGGTTAATAAGTTGGCATTAAGTCATATTTCCCCATTTTGGACATGATGTGAAACTGCAATGTAAACTGACCAGGATCAAGGGAGAGAGAAAATGTGCAGGCCCCACAGACTTTCATGGCTTAATTGTGGTTTTTAAACCCAGGAAAAGCACATCTGAAAAAGCCATCAGAGTTGGATGTCATCAGCATACTCTTGGCACCTCATTCCAAAAATCTCAAGCAATCTCTCCAAAGGGGTTCCATGCAGATTTCAGAACAAATGAGGACTACACCACCAACAGTGGAAATCCAAAGGCAGTAGAAAGCCCCAAACTATCATCTAAAAGGTATTTGATTAATATTCCACAGTTATCTGACGCATATCAAATCAGTATGCTTTTTCATCACAGAAGTCTAGATAGTGATCTATAAAGATATGCTTCCTTCTCCTTTCACAACTTGCTGGATACCTAATCCCCATCCAACTCCCATCTTTACTCCCATACTATCCTTCCAATACTCTTATCCCCATTATACTTTCTGATTCCCATTACAGGCATAGAAGAAAACTGCTTCCTTTTTCCACTGCTTGCATATCTGACTGAAGTTTAATGATCTGAACAAAAGAGCAAGAGTCCTTTTATAAGCAGCAACACTCTCCATCCTCATACATAAGCAATGAAAGGAATAAAATGTCCAAATATAACAACAATGCAAATATAATCATTAATGCAATACCAGCAGCGTCAGGGCTGGTCCTACCATTAGGCAGAGAAAGACAGATGATGAGGGCGGGGAGGTACTGCAGGAGAGATCTGTGTGCACCACACAGCCTGCATGTGCCTTCTGTGAAGCCACTCTACTGCCCTCAGCTGCCATGGAGAAATAAAATTCAATTGCCAGTTCGACCATGTCACAGGCTTGCTAAAGGGAGGGTGGACTTTCTTTCCCATCTGTTACTAGGCCAGGTTGCACTAATGTACAAAACCCCTGCAAAAGTTAGGCAATGGATACCTGAAAGCTTGCTTGACCCTGTGTGTCCTAAGCCAATCACTGAGATGACCTGGGGGAGCGTATTAATGGTCTCCCATAGACCAGAAGCAAAAATTATAGCAATGAGGACTCATGCCTTCCATGTAGTAGGCCCAATTCTAGGGAATTCCTTCCCATTAGAAATCAGGTGGGCACCATCCCTGGTAAGTTTCAGATGTCCGGTTAAAATGGTGTTATTATTATTATTTATTGAATTTATATACCACCCTATACCCGGAGATCTCAGGGCGGTTCACAGAACAAAATCAGAATATAAAACCACAAGGTATATAATCAAAATAAAAACAACAACCAAATAACCACCGTACCCCCCCAAAACACACACACACACACACACACACACACACACACACACAAACAAACAAACACATACACACAGAAGTGAAAAACTAATAGCTGTCATTCACACAGCCACCTATCCTGTCCTTTCCTACTAAGCAGAGGAGGGAACCACACAGAAACTCTGCAGGGAAAACTCCTTCGCTTCTCTCTCACCTTATTATGCAGAACCACCACATTGTGAGGATCAGCATTGAGCCACGTATCCATGGCCTTGCAGATGCTGCATATCTTCTCCAGGGCAGGTGTGTGCAAGTCGGGCCATCCGAAATCCAGCACCTGCGGCAGAAGGAGAGCGGAGGTTTCCAAGCAAGGGGAAGACGAAGAAGAAAGGAAAGTGTTAAAGAAGATGAAGATCCCTCCCCCGGTACACTTTTGGTTAGATGTTGTTATTGCACAAAGGTATCCTAGTTTTGAAGCCCATTAGGCAGGATGAGGCTGCCCAATTCAGGCACAAGATTCTGAGGCAGCACGAAAGGACAACAAATTCCCATAGTACTTCATGGCATAATCCACTTTACAGAGTTTTGAGGCTGGGTTTATATGGAAAGTTGGGGAGCTCTGAGCACATTCCTTAAGAACATCTCAAGAGCTTCCAGCAGAACTTTGCAAAGGCATACAGAACTACCAGTGCTAACAACCTTCATTTGGCCATCCTACAATATGGATTTGTGTTGGCTACAAGCATGACTGCCTCTGCCAGGAACTCAAAAGGCAAGCCACTATTATCTCAGCCTTGGCTTCTACCCTGCTCTGAAACAGGGGGATAATAATGTTGCCCTACTGTACAGGGTTGTTTTAAAGATTGCTTACATGAAGTACTTTGAACACCATTAAAAGCTTATATATGGTAAATGCTAGGTTGCATTCAGATCCCAGTTTCCAATACTTTTATCTCATCTTTTTGCTTTGCTGTGATTTCTGACCAGTTCTAGAGCCTTTGCTTGCAGAAGGAAACCACTTCCTATCTCTGTCCCAGAAATTTCTAGGAGGTTGCTATTTTGCCCCTGGCTCCCCGCCTGACTACAACTTGCCAACCTAGCAATATCAACCTGCTGCCACTGTCCTTTGGTACAACATTAGCTGTTCCTTCAGAGCAGAGAGGCAGGCGAAGTATTTCAGCCATGTGCCTGGCTTTGGATGGATGAACAGCTTCTTTGGCAACCAAAGACAGCAGCAGCATGGTTGGATTAGTGGACAAAACAAACATGCAGAGAGAAGTACACATACAAAAGGCTTAAGGAACAGCGCATTAGAGGGAACTCCAAAAAGCAGAACACGAACAACTCAGGCAGTCCCCTCTGAGTCTGAAGCCTAGAGCCAAAAACTACATACAACTGAGGGGAAGTACCGGTAGATCTGGAGGTTGAATTGTAGCATGTTTAGGTTCATAGAGTTATATAGCTGGAAGGGACCCTGGATATCATCTGGAGAGTTTTCTTCCCCAGCCTGTCATAGATATCTCTCTTTCACCCTTTCCACCAAAAAACATGATTTATCAATAAGCATCTCCATCTTACCTTGGAATGGAGCTTGCTGATGTCATGCCTCTTCTCTGACAGGTTAAAAAGCTAGTGGATGGGAAAGAAATAAACCATGTTAGAAGAGTTGGTGAGGTGGAGGCCTGTAGGCAACAATATGATAGAAAACTGAATGGGAGCATCAACTACAGGATCCCAAGGCTATGACATGTTTCTCCACCAGCACCACAAACACACAAATGTGCATGTGCTTCCTCTTCCTGGAATTGCAAGCATGAGCTGTACACTTTAATTAATTAATTAATTAATAATTCTGGATTTTCACAGTTAGCTCCATGTACTGCTTAGGCACCCATATATTTCCTGCAATTTACTGGAATGGAAAATGAAATGGATTTGAGAATGAGGTGGGCTTTTGGGATTTTGAAGCTGCCAGCATTACGTTAACAACAAAAATGAGTGGCATTCAACTAAGGTTTACTCAGAGTAAACCCATTGCCATTAATGAACATAACTAAGCCTTCTTTGAGTAAATCCTAGTTGAATACCACCCAGTGGACAGAATCAGCAGCGCTGTCTATGGCGAAAGGGGTTTAGAGATGTTGTGACACAAAACCACAATGAAATTTTTTAAAGTAGAACTCAGTCAAGAAGGGCTTCATCAATGACCAGGAAAATGAGTTTAGGTCTAGACCAATTACAAAAGAAAGTCTAAACTTCTTTGATATGGTGCATTTGTGGGAAATAGAATACAGCTAATGATGTCAGAATTCAATGCTCACAGATTGCAGTTGCTCCCAGCATTTTTCTGCAGACAGTAAAAATGAATTAAAATATCCCACACTTATTACCAGGTAACTGTCCCCATGCTTGGATTTCAGCATCTGTGCCACCTCCTTCAGGTTGCTAGAGAAGGTCTGCTCCTCCGACAAACTTGCAAAGTTGACAGCAATGATCCGTTCTGTGACATACACCAGGTCTAGTTCACAAGTATCCTCCATGGCCTGGTTTAGGCTCAAGCTCCTAGGGCAAAGAGAAGCAACTAAACTGTCAATGGCAGAGAGGAAAGAACAAAGGTATAAAGATAGGAAAGTCTGTCTGTGTAATCTTCCCCTAGCACTGTTTGTGCATCTGTGTGTATGTATGTGTGTGTGTGTGTGTGTGTGTGTGTGTATACATATCATTTTACTTTACTTGCACTTGCCTGTTGTGCAGCCAAGCTTCAACATGGCAAGGGAAGTCCAAGAAGCCCCAAGTGAGCAGGTGGAGCAAGCAACCATTGCTGCTGCTATTGCTGCCACCAGCACCTGGGGTGAGGACAGAATCAAGAGGAGAAATATTCCAGCAGGTTGGTGGGGCAAGCAAAGCAAGTAATCTGGAGCAGGACTTCTAGCATGGCTGCTTGTTCTGTGGAATAGCATTCCTGTTGAGGTACAACAGGTGCCCACTATCTGCACTTTCCAGAAACCATTGGATACATTTTTCCCCAGCAGGCTTTCCCAAAACAGGTCTTTGACATGAGTATCTTTGTTCTGTATTATGTTAGTTTTATTTTAAATTTATCAGCTGTTGTTGTTTTGTTTTTTGTTTACTATACATCATCATGACACAACTGTGTGGAGGGTGATTAATAAATTACTATTATTAGTAGTAATAAATACACAAACTTGTTTCGCTTTGCTTCTGCTGACAACTTTAGAGGACGCCTGATCTCTTAGTTGTGATGGCCTGGGATTCAGACTCAGATGCTGAACCTGAGGGATCCCAGCCTGCACAGGATTCCCCGCCTCCAGAACCAGCAGAGCCGGGGCTAGGGCCTGAGTCTGAAGGGTCCTCACCTGTGCTGGATCCTCAGGTGCAGGCATCTGATGAGTCTGCTCTGGCTCCTGCTGGGATGGAGGACCCATTGCCTGCAGGTGCTCCACTCCCAGACCTGTCAGGGGAAGCTGAGGTTGCCTCTGGGTCCGGCAACCCTCCAGCCTCTCCTGAGCTGCAGAGGCGAAGGGCAGAGAGGCGAAGGGAACTAAGTTCCCGCAGGAGGAGTGCTCGCCTCCAAGCCAGGAGAGTCGAGTCACCAGAGGATCGGGGCCGCCCTCTGCCTCGGGGCAGATAAAAGCCGGCCAGCCCCAGCCCAAGTTGCAGGAGCAACATTGTTGCTGACCAGTTCCTGCCAGTGTTCCTGCTTGAAACCTGTCCTGCTGTCCTGCCTGAGCTCCTGACCCGCCCTGGTTCCCTGCTTGCCTACCTGTTCCCGACTTTGCCTGACTCCCTGCCCTGCACCCAGCTTCAGTTACTATGGACTGCCTTTATGTTGTACCTCTGAGCACGGACCAGACTTGGATCTCGCCTTTCGGGTAACCCACGGGACCAGCACACTTAGTGCTCTTATTATATTCTTAAGGTTACCCCTTTCAGTTCCAGTTACTCCTTTCAGTTACTCCTTGCCTTTCAGCTGGGAGCCATGCACAAGATATCCTGAATCTCTATGCCTTTAAATGAGAACAAAGCAGTATAACAGCAGATGTGAACACATGAACTAACATGTCAAATAACTATCTGGGAAAAACCATACTTTTTTTAAAAAAAAAAGTGTATTAGCTTTCGCAGATAAATATCTTGAACATGTGTTATCAATTTTAAGCAAGACAGCTATATCCATGGAAATAATGGAGGCAGTTTTGCATGTCCCTGATTATGAATAGAGCAGTGGAAGAATACAAAAAGAGCCCTGCTGGATCAGGCCAAAGGTCCATTTAGTCCAGCATCCTGTTCTCACACTGGCCAAGCAGATGCCTGTGGGAAACCTGCAAGCGGAACCTGAACACAGCTGCGCTCACCCTGCTTGTGATTCTTGGTGTTTTGAGTTTCACAAGAAAGACTCTCCATGAAGTACTCTCACCAAACACTGAGCCTTACCTTGAGGGTTTACGCTGTGCCTGGATAATTTTGGGGGACTTTGCGAACACCTAATAAAACGAGAGTGACAAAGGGGTGAGAAAGCATGTTACTGCAGTACATTGCTTCATTGTAGGGTGGCATGTTCAGCAGAAATGGAAGCAACTGGGTCTCCTTCTGCCTAGCTTCTGAGCCTGACCTGCCTAGCCTGACCTGGAAAATATCACTTTTAAGGTGGCCCGATCAAAGGTATTTTCTGCTCCCACACACAAAATATCCCTGTTCTAGACATTTCATAGAAGCTCATTCTGGAACATCTGCATTTAAGGTTCTGGAGTTTCAGTTAGACTGCAACCTCCTTCTTTCCCCACTTCTCAGGTATCTGAATAGCCTTCAGTACTGCACCCTGCATTCTATCAATGTTTACTTCACTGAAGATCTCCAATGGAGCAAATTAAGGATCTTTTCCATTTTACAGCTCGGCAAATGAAATCCAGAGTATTCCCCTCAAAAAAAGGAGGATGAGGAGTGGGTTTTGCAAGCAAGATGCACAAGTTAAAATAATCCTTTTTTTTACAAAAAAAAAAAAAATCCTTCCAGTAGCACCTTAGAGACCAACTAAGTTTGTTTTTGGTATGAGCTTTCGTGTCCATGCACACTTCTTCAGATACCAGTCACTTTCCAATATTGCTCCATGGAAGGAAAAGGATACACCAGATTCATGCCCAAAGAATACTTACTGGTGGCCCAACCTGACCTGGAAGTGAGTTCTGTGCTAAAATGTATTTAGATGTCAAAGGCTGATTCCATGAATTCCAGGGCTCCAAGTTAATGGCACAAGCATCCAAAGAGGGGGTGGCACAATTGGTAGATTGTCCCTCACACCCAGTATGATGGAAGCCAAGGAACTGTATGATCCTTTTCAAGGTTGCAAATGTTCCCTATATTGGCAACTGTAATGATACACAAAGTAAGAGGTGGGCTCCAGCATGCTCAGCTATGGCAGATGCTGGCACACACACACCTCTCAAATGATGCACCATAATCATTAGAGGCAACCAATGTATCTTGTGTTGGTCTCAATGAAGACTGAAAGGGCTTGCCCCTTGACAAACAGAGCAGCTACTCAGTCTTGGAGGGATGATTTCCACAGGTCTGATCCCATAGCCACTCCCTCTTCAATCAAGGAGCAAGCGCTTTGAGGCAACACACAAAGTCAACACACAAAATCTTCAGATATCTAGCAAGCTAACTGGCAGGCTACCTGATAGCACCCTTATCTTCTCTGGACTACCTCTCTAAATCTTTAAGTTTGTGATCATCCACAGTTTTGAGAGTATAGTCAGAAGGTACTTTTCATAGCTTGTTGTGGGTTGAAATAAGAACTACGCTTCAGGTCAAGTATCACCACACAGCTCCTCTACTGTAAAGATTATCAAAATTTCAAGACAGAAGAGCCACTGTGAAATCGTAGTGTCTGGAGTGAGGAGCATACACAAGGATCTATGGAGCAGCGATGTGTTATGAAATAAACAAGGAACAATAATTCTTTATTTCCAAACATATCCCCCTGGGCTCCCTCGCCGCCTCCTGTTTTGAAATGAGGGGTGGTAGAAGACATAATTTACTGGTGACAATTGAGCTCTGCACAGAGCTAAGAGATCCTTTGGCAGTTCAACAGCCTCTCCATAGAGCCAAATCCTGACAGCTGTAGTGGTGAAACAAAAGATCATGCAGCACTTATTGGTGGGCAAGGAACTACGTACAAAAGCCCCATGAGGAAAGAGTAAACAGGGAGATGAAAGCAAACAGGCAGTAAGGAGGCTGGAGAAGAGCTGTGAAATATTTATGCAAAGAGTAGACACTATCTTAATCCACACAGTTAACTGATACATGTAAGGTGAAGGGTGGGGTGGGGGTGATTTCTGTTGGGGCTGTTCTCTGTGCATGTGTTTTCCTAGAGGAAAGAATATCTCATATCAATCTGCTGTTGCTCAGTACCTGTGCATCAGTTTGCATGTTGTAAGTGATAGTCCTGTGTCTCCATCCACAACATTCTTTAAAATTCTACTTATGAAATATCCCATATCCTAATGGCACTGTTACATAATACTTGCTCTGCACTTGGAAGAAATAAACCTTTCAGTGTTGCAGCACCTCTACTTTAGAAGTTCCTTCCTCTTGAAATCAGGTGTTTCCCCAGGGCCTTTGCTTTAGGCAAGCCTATCCAGACATGTAAAAGTTGCATGTATTTTATATCTGTTGACTTTACCAAACAATGACACAATCCTCTTGCCATATGAGGGAGCTCTGTGATTGCTCCTGTCACAATCAAGGGCTGTTTAGGATAGAAACAGACATATGACTCTGCAGAAGCCCAAGGCGAGATATGTCTCTTCCATTAAATCTCAAACTAACAGCAAGCCTTATGCTCTTTTCCTCTGCTGAGACTCTGCCCCTCCACCAAAAGGAAGGAAATAAAGATGGAGTGAGGGAGTCTATGCATATTGGACAGAGGAAGAGAAAAACCACCTAATCCTTTTCCCTCTGATAATTTTCAAGCTCAAAATCATTCTTGCCCATCTGTTTTCTTTGGGGTCTTTTACCCATGGTTTTTACCTATAGTGGAAAAGGTGCCCAGGCATTTTTAAAGAGGCTACCATTTGGGACTTTAGCTGTGTTGTTGTTGTTGTTGTTGTTGTTGTTGTTGTTGTTGTTGTTGTTGTTGTTGTTGTATGACGGCTGATATATTGGTTTTCTGATGGGTTATGTTTTGCTTTTATTGAATGTGAAAATTATTTCTAATTGTTCCTATTCTGCACTATCCTGGGATCTGTTTCAATGAAGCCTTAAAAAAAAGTGATATAGGCATAAGCATAGCCAAGTAAATAAAAATACTTAACTGACCATTTGTGTGGCAGATAGCTCGGTTCTGCTCCCCCAACATTGATCCTCCCCCCACCCATAGAAATCCTGGCTATGCCCGTGGATATGGGCACCCTGTTTCTCTTCCTTCACAGGTGAAAAAGCAGACTGCTTCACCTGCAGTGTTACACAGCCCAGGCTGATTTTGCTGCTTCTACTTTAGCAGAGGAAAAGGAGCACAGAGCACCACACAATGCCTTGACTGAGCCTGCTGCAGTTTGAATTCCTTGGTCCTGCTAGCAGAGATAATTGGCTAATTAGCAGCCGGGGTTTACAAATACATGGGGGATCAAGGCCCTAACAAGGATCATTAGGAGACTATTTATCAAGCTGGACAGAACAAAAGCCACCAGGGACTGAAGAGGAGGAGAACTGCAGGAAGTAATTTAAAGGCTGTGTTGAGTTTCATTTTCTCGAAAGTCAGTCAAGATAATGCAAGGCCAGTTTTACTGCACAAGCACATAGGCTGCAATCACTACCATGAAGATACTGAAGAGCCCTTTTCCAGTCAAGGTATTTGCTCCGATTCAATTACAGTAAATTTCCACAGGGCGGAACCTGCTAGCCTTCATCACATCTGTTCAGTTAAGACAGGTCAGGGCTTCTGTCCATCACTGAAGGTAGGAAAAGCTATGGGGTGCTAGGATCACCTATAATTTATCTGTGGTGTCAAGGGAATATCTGCTAGGCAGGTTTTGAGGCAGCTACAGTGTCAGCGTTGTGGCAGGACAAACTGTTCTAGGACTGAATATTCCCATGTTCAGAAGACAATAATTTAAATGTTCCCAAGGTTAGATCAAGGCTAACTATGGGGATGGCTTTAGTACATGCACTGCATTGTGCCCGGCACAATCAGCACCATGGACAACTGTGGGGTGTGTATGAGGAAAAGTGTTCACCACACATGTTTAATGCGCATCAGTTCTGTGCAAGCTGTGAATAGCTCCATTCACTCCACTATCACTTGAAGCTAGTAATTTAGATCTCGGTGTTGCCAAGTGTAGCATTCCAGGAGATGAATCACAACCACTCCTTTTAACAAATGACCTACCGGTTAACCGGCTTCTATTAGATGGAGAATTGGCTTAGTTTTGGACAATACATTAGTGTTTAGTTCACCTTCTATATACACACACGGGGTTGCTCTAACAACTGGGGAGCCCCAAAGGTATGTTCTCCATTTGGCACATGTGGCTATTTTCCCCAAACCACACCCACCTTCCCCACACCTGGCATTATATGTGACGTCAGGTGTGGTGCAGGCAGAGGCACAGCTGGTGGGCAGATCCCAGCAGAAAGCAGGACTGAACTCCCTGCCCATCAGCTGATGCATGGGGAAGTTTTCCTCTGCCAGAATCCTCTATAAAGCAGATTTGAACCCCCTGCCCCTCAGTGGATGCACAGGGGCCAAAGGGGTCCCCAACCCAGACCAATTGTGCAATGGCCATTGTTTCTTCATGCGTAGGATGCTGTACACTACAGAGAAGTGAAATATTCTGTGTTCACAAACAGGGCATGCAGGGCATAAACCTTTTTAATCGAGGGGCTCATTAATTGGGGAGGGGCTAGAAAGTGCAGATAGTTTATAAAAGCAGGCTTTGCCTTAACGTAAGGGGGGTATGCTGCCTTAAATGGCTAACTTGGTTGGCAGCATCAGGATTTTGGAAAGGTGAGAGTAGAACACACTAACCTTCGCTACGGTACTACTCTATATTGCTCTAAGATGATATCCTAACTACTTTTCCAAGATTTTCCAGGATATTTAAAAGTCACAATTTCAAAGTACCCAGAATAACTGGAAAGACTAGTTTGGCACGCGCACGCACGCACGCACGCACACAGTTGCGCTGAACAATCAGTGTAAAGGACAACCACCATATAAATCTGGCCTGTTTGGCTCAGTGTTAAGTGCAAGCAAGAGCAAAGTCTTGCTGGAGCTACAGAACTTTGGATGCAGGGAAATTAACAGCCCCATTATACCGTAACTATATTGGAGCAGCCCAGCAGTAAGGTTTACAGAGCAGAAAACATCACACTATGCAACAAAAAGGTCTTCCCCAAGCCATTACAACTGAACTCTGGCTCGCCTTGGCTTGGGCCTTGACAGAACAGAACGCCAGGAGGAAATATGTAAGTTGTACGAGCAGGAAGCTTCTATTTGTGCACCATTCCCATGGCCTCAAAAATTCCATATGTGCTCGATTTGTTTGGTGACTTTGTGACCTCATCTGAATTAAAGAAAGATCCGACAGATAGGAAAATATACATTCACACCTTGTTTGTTTTAGTATCTTCAGTTAAAAACATTTGTTAAAAGTTTTAGTAACTGAAACTCTCATCCCAAGGTGGCTCCACACTCCCATGCCCCAAACTTACATGGTGAGTTTGTAGAGCTCAGATCTAATCACCTACTTCTAAATCAGATGCTGAAATTATAGGGTCCCAGTAATGGAAATGCTAAGTGAGGGAACAAGGACAAAGCAGCATGCTGAACCTAAAGATGGTCATTATGGGTTTGTCTTTGACTACATGTGTTATACCAGAGGTGAAGTTCTGGCCTGTGGGCCATATTTGGCCCAGCAAAGGTCCCAATTTGGCCTGTAAGGCCATTTTCCTTGGCCATTAGGTGTGCCCACCTACATCACACCTAATGTCATATCGAATGTCTGGTATGGGGCACGTACAGATTCATCTGCATCAGCTCTTCACTGAAGTTCCCCATTCGGAACATGATTGCATGGCTGATCCCCACAGAAAACAGGGTTGAAGCTCCCGCCCCTTCAACTGATGGGCAGTGAGTTCAAGTCTGCTCAATTGGCTTCGCAGCTGAGTTCCCCATGGAGAACTTGATCACACAGCTAATCCCCACAGAAAGCAGTTTTGCCCCCCTGTTATTGGTGGTTGGGAAGCGCTAAGTACAGAGCACTTTGCACAGTGATTCCCAAACATTCAACAGCTAGCTCAGGCATAGGCAAACTTGGCCCTCCAGATGTTTTGGGACTACAACTCCCATCATCCCTGACCATCGGTCCTGTTAGCTAGGGATGATGGGAGTTGTAGTCGCAAAACATCTGGAGGGCCGAGTTTGCCCATGCCTGAGCTAGCTGTTTTTGGAAAGTGCTTTGAAAGCCCTTATTGCTCAACATTTCCCAAGTGCCAAGCAAAGGGTTGGCCAAGCTTCGTGTGCTGTGGTTCCCATGTGGCCAACAACAAGCTGGTTGTCAGGTGCTTTGGAAGTGCTGTGCATGGGATTTGACAGGTGGGCATGGCAAAAACAAACAAACCTGCCCATGGTGTCAATGGTGTCCCACCCATCTGTCAAAGTGGATCTGCAGAGGGTTGGGGCAGATAAGGATCTGGCCCACCAAGCAAAAATGGTCCCTCGCCCCTAGTGCAGCTGACCCACTCTTGAAACAATTCAGATCTCTAACATCCAGTGCAAAATTCAGATGAAGACAATTTTAGAAGGCAGTCAGAAGTCTCCCATCCTCTCTCCCACATGCACTCCTGCAAAATTATCCTTCACACATATGCAGACACAGAGGGGGGACCATTTTCCCTCATACACATTCACACAGAGAGACATAAGCGTGCTCTCTCACACAGAGACACACAAAACTATCACGCACAATAAAATACACATGTACATTAGCAAACTCCCTCAAATGCACATACACGTTTAAACCACCTGTCCCGTGCAGGAAAATTTCACACACACACCATATACACAACCTAACCAGGCTAGGAATTGAATCTTACTTCAACACTGGTAAAAGGACAGTGTCCTTTACCACACCTGAGGCAGCAGGCTAGCATAAGGGGTGCAAGTTAGCCCACATAGCACAGACAATTCTGCCCTCCAGCTCACCATCACTTTCCCTTTTTCCTCCTCAGTATCTGCTGCCTGAGGTAGGGCAGTTCTGTTTATATCTCCGGAGGGAAAGGAGGTACTTTTGCTCTGAGCCAGAGGGAGGGGGAATCCCCTGCTTTGGCTGAAGGAAAAAGCACATCTAGGTTACTGTGCAGCCAAGCAGATTCATGCAGGCAGGGCGGCATGCAGGTATCATCACACATTAATGGCTTGGCTTCAAGTGGCTGCACATGCCATTTGTAGGCACTGAAATGTCTCCAGGAAGTGCTAGTCGTTGTACCTCTTAAAGCTGATAAGCTGCCGTTGTCTGTACCTGCCTTAATGGCTAACACCCCCCCCCCCCACACACACACACAGAGCGTAGCTTGTCCTTGCCTCAGCTCCCATTTATTACAACTGGTTAACTCTGAAACCTTATTCCTTTATATGCACACAGTGGATTTTCAACAAAAGAGAAGTCCAAGCAACATAGCTGAATTCTGGATATAACTGCCAAAAGAATATTTTCAAGGCATTGCTTGGCAGTGTGGGGGAGGTGCCTCCTCACACAGGCATTAAATCAAAAGTTTTAAGCTGACTAACTTGGCCATTCTCCATCAGATCCCTATGGAATTCAGTTACAGACTACACCGCAAAACAAGTAGATTCTCAGTGTCAAATAAATTTCGTGTCGATTAGAAAAACCATTCTGATTATATGAGGTATAGGATATTCAGAGTTTAAAGCGATAATGAAACCTTGAAACACCACATTTCCCCCCCTTTTGGTGTCATCCGTAGACATGAGAACAAATTACTCCTGGCTCGTTGAGCCAGCTGGCTGTGATGAAGGGAGAAAACAAGCTGCACACAGAGCCAGATCTGGATTTCCTTCCATCAAAGCAGCACTCCATGATGCTGCTCAAAAGAGATGTGCGCTAGAACCTTGTGCAGGCAGTAACTGTAGTTGTTGTTGTTGTTCATAAAGCTCGTATAAAGATCTGATCCAAAGATTCCATCCTGCCCAGAGAGAACAGAGCTCAAGGCAAATCCCTATTTGGAGATGTTTAACTAATTCCCACCCTATTCCTATGTGCAAATCCAATTACAAGGCTTGGCATCTCCACCGCAGCACGCACACACCCCTCCAACCCTAAACAAAGGCTTACCTTCGGGAGAGTAGCATTTTTCCTAATCCATTTCCAAGGCATGGTGCCCACTCTTTCTTAAATCTCTCTCCAGAGCAATCCCTCTCTCCTCCCCAGAGACCTCAATCCAAGGAAGTCCACAATAATAAAGGGACGGTGTTTGATTAAAGAGAGGCACAAGCCTGGCACGCAGTGGGCACCATGTTTGGCATGGTCAGTCTCTGACGCTGCCGTTGGGTCCCTGTGGCTCACGATGCAACACACTAACCACAAACAGCTCTCCTGTTGTTGTTACTGCTGGTGGAAATGGAGCCCCACCCCTTCCTGAAATGCTCTCCCCAACACACACACACACACACACACACACACACACACACCACGAGGAAGAGTCAGGCAGATATCAGCTGATAGGAATAACAGCTTCCAGGCAAATTAAATGCTCAGAAAGCACCCTATCCAGAATTCAGGACCAGGCGGAAAGGTGAAAGTGAACAAATGATCCTTTTTAAAGGCTGGCACCCCACTTATTCTAGAGTGTTGCCCTCAGTATCACCACCTTCTTTACTGTTCGACACACACCTTGCTTCCGTTTCTATGCCAGCCTGTCACAGCAAAAGAAACCAAGAGCCACAAGGCGCCCTGCTTCAGTAACCAAGGTCATTGCTGCAGATATGAGCCTGACAGTGGGATTCATAGAAATAGAGAGTTAAAAAAAAAAGGAAATTGGGGGCTTTTCTTGTCTGGATTAATGATGTAGAAATCTTCAAAACATGAAGGTTCTTAATGGGTATCATGTATGAGTGTTCCTCGGAACCCCAAGAAAATTTCAGGGGTGCTTCAACAGGGATCAATACAATGGCAGGCAGGATTTCCTTAAAAGTAGCTTGCGCATTGCCGCTACAAATGCATGCTGCTGCTGGAGAGTGCTAGGTGTGTTTTGGAGAGGATTTTGAGTCTACACAAGGCTGCAATGAGGCCTAAAGAGTCCTAGCCAGTGGCCTCTGAGGTGTATGGGAGGAATTCATTGTCACACTCTACTTATCATTCCATCAGCACAAACATTTCTGCTTCCCAGGCAGAACAACCTGCCCACTCCTCTCTTCATGCGCTGTTCTTGCGAGTTCTCCTGACCCTTAGAGTGGATCTGGGAGGCACGGGGAGATTGTGTGGAGAGGAGAGGTGGGTGCCCTAGCAGGAGCTTCTTTTAGCATTCTGGGTTAGCTGGATCCCGGCCCATATGCCCTACAACAGTGATGGCGAACCTTGGCCCTCCAGATGTTTTGGGACTACAACTCCCATCATCCCTGACCACTGGCCCCATTAGCTAGGGATGATGGGAGTTGTAGTCCCAAAACATCTGGAGTGCCAAGGTTCGCCATCACTGCCCTACAACATGCTCCCTGAATCTTTTACAACCCACAGGCATTCTCAGGCTGATATGCAATGCTTCTTGCCCCACAAGCGAGCACAGGAAGACTCTCCTGAAACTAGAAAGTTTGAAAATCGCTTGTTGTGTGCCACCCTTCCCCCTGTTTCCACTACTGCAGTCATACAAGGAGAGCTGGGAAAGAAAATGGGAAAGAAGGCATATTATGGTTCCAACAGTAATTGACTTCATTCTGATGCTTCCAGTTCCTGCACCTGTATTTCTTCCATCAGTAATGAGGAACCTGTGACCCTCCAGATGTTGCTGAACTACAGCTTCCACCATCCCTGGCCATGGGCTGTGCTGGTTGGGGCTGTTGGATGTCCAGCAATATCTGGGGGGCCACAGATTCTCCACCTCTGCTCTAAATGAACACACATATCTAGATCATGGCTACTTCTCAAACATCCTGTTTCATACAATTGTTATGTTGCTTTCATCTATGCAGCAGCACTTTTTTTTTTAACCATAACTAACTATAGAAGAATTACAAGAATGTATAAACTCAACCTTAGGCAAATTTAACTGACAGCAGGCATTGGGGAGAGGAGAGAGAGATCAAGAGAGAGAAAGCGTCCCCACCATTCTGTCTCCATCAGATGCAAGCAGGAACTTGGTCTTTTCTGTTGTGATTTTTTGGGGGGGAATCTAGTTTTAGGAACCATAAAACCGTTTCTATTCTGCACAGGAACTGCGAGGTGCTGCTATTTTATCAGGATGCCCCCAGCATTGTGTTGCTCCTGGTTTGTTATTTATTTGATTGTTGTGCTGAATTGGTTCTGGGTTGTTTTTTTTTTAAAAAGTTCATATACTGACGAAGCTTTCTAGCTGAACTTGAGGCCACTTAAGCGGTAAATTTAACTCATTACATAGTGAACTTAATTCCTTAAAAAGTTTCCTGTGTCCCATTTGGGGTGATCTCCCCACCCCTCAACCAGCTGCATGTGCCCGTGCCATTCAGGGCAATATTGAATCTCTCAAGAAATACTTTTCAAGGATTGGGTGAGGGGAGGTGCAGAAGGGAGGAGGGAAAGCGAAGTTTCCTCACATCAACCCTAAGATGTGACACTTCCTATGACCCAAGCCACTTTTATTGCACAATGCAGGTGATTATTGGTAGTAGCTGGGAAAATGTCCTTCGGGGGGAACTTTTGTCCAGCACCACTGATTTTCTCAGTGAGGAATACCCCAAAAGCTTTCCCAGTATATACCTGTAGTCTGAAACTCACTGTATAAATATGTGTAATAATAATAATAATAAGAAGAAGAAGAAGAAGAAGAAGAAGAAGAAGAAGAAGTTTGGTTGATAATAAAATAAATAAATACATCCCCCATATTCCACTGATGGCCCACCGAAGGGAACAAAATTAAGTACTGCATGTAAAATTACAACAGTCTGAAAATCCTCGAAGATATCATTGTCTCTTCCAAGAGATCACTGATAAGCAAAGAGTGTCATGGTAACGAATAGGTGCTCAACTGCAGGGAGAGGCAGAGCTGTCAACCCTCCCTTTTTTTGCAGGAAACTCCCTTATTCCAATGCCGTTTCCCACTGCTATCCCGAATTGTTGATATCCCTTAAATTTCCCGGATTTCAAAGGAAGCAGCTTCTCTCCCTCCCTGCCGGCCAGGGAGGCTCCTCAGCTGCGTTGCTCGGCTGCCAATAAGGAGTCTGAGACCGACTGGGGGCGGAGCTTGCATGCCTTGTGCAGCCAGACCCTCATGCCCAACCACACAGCCAGCCTGCCTGCCGTCTACGCGCTCGCTCTTTCGCTCACCCGTTCGCGCACAGCCTCTGGAGCACAGGGTGGCGAGGCTACTTGGTGCCATTGCACCGCCCTCGTGGCGTCCCTTATTTTCAAATCCGAAAGTTTGGAAAAAATCCCTTATTTTCAAATCCGAAAGTTGACAGCTATGGGGAGAGGCCTCTATCAGTGTTTACAGGCTATGCATGTAATGGGGGGAAAGGATGAGTGCCAGAAGAATCTTGTTTTCCTAAGCACACAGAAGCCTTGTTCAGTTCAAATCCACATGATTTGATTTCAGCTTTCCTAATTATTAAGAATTTCGACTGGGTGGCCGAGAAGGGAGCAAGCCATCTCATGAGCAGCTGCCAGGTCACCTCCACTTTCCCCAGGCAATGGGGATTGGAGGTCCTGAGGTGCCAAGGCAACCACAAGAGATTGGCTGGATCTATCTGGAGAGGCATCCAATGCCACCCTGTCATAAGGAGGGGCAAAGCTAATGCAAGATTGGCTTGAACACACATTCCATCTAGCCTAGTATTCCCGGCATCTTTTGCTAGATGCTTTAGGTGGGTGTCCGAGCCAAAAAGGGAGGGGGAGAAAATCCTCTTTGGAAAACACACAGGGAAGACCCAGGAAGAGTCTCTTCATACCTCTGTGTTAGTACAAAAGCCATTTGGCTTGGGGCAAGAGGTTTTGCATACATCCTAAAATAATAACAGTTTTGTTTCCAGAAATTCCTTGAATCTCCTAAAACTTCCATCCTATCAGAGCAGATGTCATATTTCTAAAGATTATCCATTTCTCTTTTCATGTTTCAAAACATCTAAAGTAGAGGATCACAGATTGCAATGTCTAAATCTGTTGATTAGGAGAATGGTTTCTTGCAATTTTAACTAATCACAGAAGTAGTCTGTGCAACCTTTTGTGACTCCCTACTTCAGACACTGCAGCATACAAACAAGTAGACCACCCATGAGGATAGTTATTTACAGGGGTTTAGAAAACTGGCTAACTTCAAAAATACCAGTTTTTCCTCACTTTTTGATACCAAGTCCTTTAGGGTTGATCTGTTTCAATTGTACTGTATGTAGATGGAAGAGGGTGACTGGCACACTGGGGGAAAGAGGGGGGAATTAAGCAAATTATTCCAATAACAATGCAATAAAATTACCCTAATGAGTTTCAAACTGAGTTTCTCTTCATCAGAGCAACAAATTTAATGGACACCACAGTGGCAATACCTGACAAGTCTGCCTTTGTGACTTCTAGTCTGTTGGCAAGTGCCTTGCACTATAGCTTACCGCTGAGTACATTAAATTTGTTCCCTGATCAACGGCTCTTGTGATTCCAATGCATTAGGATAAAAATACTGCACTGTCAATAGAAAAAAATCTTTTGTGGATTTCTACTATACTTTTTTATGTTTGTGAGCTGGTGTACCCCTTCTTCTGTTTCATACCCTAATGGAGCACACAGACAGAAGCTCCACGGGATCAGACATCTCACAAGTGCACAACTGCACACAGAACAAGTCCCCGACTTCTTAAAAACTACAAACAGAACTCCTGAGAAAAGACCACACATTTATCCTCAATGCTTCAGAACATGACTTTTATTTTGGTGATTTGCAAGGAAGTTTTTATTTGGCATTCCTCAACTGCCTTTTAAAAAACAGCACTGTGTGAGATAAGAAGAAAAGCTGTTTTCTGACATTTCTCAAAGTTGTTTATCTCCCCCAGAAGTTTTATTTTGCATTTCCTTATTTGTTATTATTAGTATTGTACAGGATATGTTGCCATCATCTTTTCAATATCTCTCTTTCAGCAGATGTTTTTGCACCCTCACTACTGTTCTCATTCCCTGAACATACCTGCTAGTCAGCAATCAATGGTTTTCCAGGTGAGAGGTGGGGCTCACTATGGAGGCACAAGCAGCTGACAGCAGAAACTCAAGCTCCTCCCAGCTTACGCATAACACTAAGTCAAGCCATGGCTTAAAATGAATGCATACGTTTGATGGGGTCCTGGAGAGGAGAGTGCAACTGCTTTGCTCCTCCTCTGGTCCTCCTTCTGCAGCTGTACTGGTGTTAGCTAAGCCATGGTTTGGCTTAACATGTCAACTGACCTCAGACTTGTGGTTTGTCTTGCTCCAGACAAATCACAAGTCATAGCCAAGGCTTGCTCTTGGTTTACAGCTCATAGTTTGTCTGGAGTGAGGCAAACCATTAATCCAGGTTCAGATGGCATCCTGAGGCAAACCATGGCTTAGCTCACAGCAATGCAGCAGCAGCAGGACTGCAGGAGGAGCAAAACAACAATGGTCACCTCTTCAGAAGTCCACATGCTCTCACGTTCACTCCAAGTCCTAGTTTGGCTTAGCATTATATGCAAACAGAGTCAGCCTGCCTCTTGACGAGTCACGATCCATCACAGCATCATCCATCAATCACTGCAGTTCAGGAAGCTGTGCACCTCCTTATGCTGCATTTGAGCATACTGAATTGGTCTCATTATTCATTTACAACGTATAAATATCACATCTCAACATGCCGAGTTCAAAACATACCTGCCCTTTGGAAATGTAGCTTATGTTGGTTTTAAAGAAGGCCATGTTGCTTTAATGTAGAATTAAACACAGGGGATGCTAGAGCGGTTTTTGAACTGGGTTCAACAAGACCCACTATGCCAAAGTTCGTTTTCTGAATCCATTTCGTAAATCATGCCACGTGTAACTGTTTAGTAATTGTTCTTATGAACTTGATACTTGACTACAAGACTGTTTGCATTGTGTTTACAGACCAGAGCAAGACTCTGCTTGAAATCAGATGAAATACAGTTGCTACATAGGTAAGAGACATAGTAGGCTACAGGTAGGTAAAGGTAAAGGGACCCCTGACCATTAGGTCCAGTCGTGACTGACTCTGGGGTTGCGGCGCTCATCTCGCTTTATTGGCCAAGGGAGCCGGCGTACAGCTTCCAGGTTATGTGGCCAGCATGACTAAGCTGCTTCTGGCGAACCAGAGCAGCACACGGAAACGCCGTTTACCTTCCCGCTGCAGTGGTACCTATTTATCTACTTGCACTTTTGACCTGCTTTCGAACTGCTAGGTTGGCAGGAGCAGGGACCGAGCCACAGGAGCTCACCCCGTCACAGGGATTCGAACCACCAACCTTCTGATCGGCAAGCCCTAGGCTCTGTGGTTTAACCCACAGCGCCACCCGTGTCCCAAATAGTAGGCAACAAGGAAGCCTGAATAGGAAAGGTTGTGGGAAGCTGAGATTTGCAGGGAGATCATGGACAGGAGGATTAAGAAGCTGCAGAGAAGTAAATGGGAAGACACATGACAAGGAGCAGAACCACTGCACACAGGGCAACGGGACTCCCTTGGGACATTCCCCCTCCTAAATGTTCTTGGCTGCAGCAGAGGCAAATCATATCACTTACCGGGGTTTCTAAGTGCTTCGCAGGACTTTCCTCAGTGGATGGCTGTATAGGGGGGAGAGAGATAGAGAAAGCATTAAGGCTTAGCATAAGTTCAAAGTTCCCCCACTTATTTATAGTACTAAGCCGCACATTCCCAGGCAATGTTCAAAAATTCTACTTCCTTCTCAAAACTGAGGGAAAAGATACAAGAGGTCCCTGGAAGGTGGGCCAGACTTCTCAGTTTGTGACAAAGTTGAATTTTAATGGGCCGAGAGGAAGTTAATGTTTAGTGCACAACAAATCGCTTGGAGAACCCTTTTTAAATTGCTATTAACCAGAGAGATCTACATCGCTATGCTAACCACAGTTTGTCACCATTCTAATTCTGCATTTTCTTGTAGCCCAGGGCCAGGCTCAAGACATTTTGCTGCCTGAGGCAAAAGGCAAGGTGGCAAACAAACACCACAATTCCACCTACAGAGAATAACTGGACTAACAGTTGAATCTTACATTCAACACTGGCAAAGGGACGGTGCACCTAGGGGCCGCTGGCTCACTTAGGGGGCACTGAATGAAACTGCATAGCATGCACATACCTGCCCATCAATACCTTACTCCCAGTATCTGCTGCCTCACTTTGCCTAACAGTGGAACTGGCCCTTTTTAGCCTATTCTCAGTCAGCTCCCTTTCCTCCTTCAATGCACTACAGTACTCTTTCTTCTCTCTCTGCACGCCCATGTCTCCCTTCTGTGTTAAACCTTGCTCCTATACAGCTGCAAATAAAATGTTTTAAGTGCAATATACAATGTGACGCTAGACGGCGATAGTGAGCCTTATGGAAAATTCAATGTATTGTTAAAAAGCTTTTGGGGGGGAAAGCATATCCCAAACATTTTTATATGTGTGTAGATTCCACCTCTGCCCACTTATTTCATGTTTTTCCCCTCCGTACCCTCCAACATCTCACACCCTATCTATTTCTATAGCCTCAACCTCACATTTTCCTGCATCTTCACATGTATCACCTAGAAGGGTCATAGCCCTTTTTAAAGTCACAAGGAAAATCCACATTTTTATTTGCAAATATTCATGCTTCATATTGCAAATGTTGACATCGGAGCTAGGCATTGGGGAAGGGGGTTGCCAAAAGAAAAATCTGGGAGTAATAGCTGATGCCAGTTCCCTGAATCACAGTGTTTGGCCAAACAGTCTTGAGTTTTCCCCTACAACCTGCCAATTTTTCTAGGTTACTTACAAGCAGTAAGTTCTGTTCTTGAGGGCTGAGTGATTACCATGAGGGCTTTTTCAATTATGGAGCTCATTCTGCATAATTCTACCTCTAGGCAAATCATCTGGGTGGGTTCCCTTCAGACTCTTAGAAGAGGATTTAGGATCTAGGTTTAAGATGTTTTAGAAATGGCTAAGTGAACCATTTTATTTTATTTTTATTCCTTGAAATTTTATTTGATTCTCTTTGTAATTTGACATCTTTTTACTATAAAAGTTTGCAATAACAGCTGGCTTTTTAATGAACTTTTTAGTTTTGTTTTAATGTTAATAATTTAAAAGGATTTGATTGTGAACCATCTTGAGGACCTTATTGTGCCAAAGTCAGTATACAAACTGAATAAATGGGCAAATTAATAAATTTATCCTTCTGCTCTTTCAAAAAAAAAAAAAAGCCTCTGTAAGAAAAACACATTTCCCTTGGTTCCTTGCACAGAACGATGTTAAATGTTCCAGACATAATTCAATTAGCAACCTGAGCTTTGATCACGCAGAAAAGCAAGGGAGTCCAGTTCATCTCCTGAATCAGCTGTAAAAGCTGGTGCTTCCCCCTCTCCCCTCACCCCATCTCCTTCTGAATTTATGTAAACAGAAGCAGCAAAGCTCACTGCCACTGGAGGTAGATGTGTCTCTGCAAGCCAGCCGTCTTGAAACACCATCCATGCCTAAGGCAGTTTGGATGCATACAAGAGACCCCTGTTTTCTGTGGTTTATGTGTTGTTCTTCCAGAGTACTGGTTAAGATGCTTTGCTGTAAATATTAAAAATAAGACCTCTAGCATATTAGTCATGGCAGCAGTTCAAGGCAACACTCGGTATCTCGAAGTATCATATGCCGTGTACTAATTACACATATTTTTAAAGATATCCCTCATAGCTTTTTTATTGACAAGTTGTTTTGAAGGAGTTCAGGGTTTCCTCCTTAGCTGCACATATATCTTCTGTAGCAAAATCTCCTGATCTGTGTGCATTGTTCACATTTCTGAAGAGTATTTTAGCTTGCATCTGCAAGAATGCACCAGACTGGCCATATGATTCATGACTGTCCTCCGTATAATTGAAGTCTTTCTCTTATAAGGAGCAGACCTAATTCAGAGAAGAGGAACATCCCATGCCTACGCGCTGTACAATTTGACCCAACATGGCCATCTCACATCTCTGTGTAACCGAGGCACTTCTGTACAAATGAGAAACAGACAAGGAAACACAGCCGCATGGCAGGCTGGGAAGGGAAGGGAACATCCATCTCAGAAGAGGAAGAGCATTGTGCTTCACCTAGCTTGGCCATGTGCTTCCTGAGCAACATGGATTCTGCATGGCTGTTGTTTTAAGGGAAGACATTTCCTTCACCTAGCTTGGGAAGTCTTCGCTGGCAAGAAGGAGTTATAAATCTTCCCCACTGGCAACTCCTCGTGCCTACCAGCCAAGGCACTCGGAGCATGCCACAGTCTAAATCTGCACAATGGTGCCATTGTGGAGAGTCCTTGGGTTCCTGGCAAATGTACAGGTCTCTTAGGCAGCCCTTCAGGAGAAGGCTGGCTCCTAGCACACCGCACACTTCCTTGACAAACCCACAATAACGGTCCCAAGGAGACCAGAGCATGTGCCTTCCACAGATAAACTTCCCTGGCCAGCCTAGGAAGCTCTCTTGGGGACCTATGTATGCTGTGTTTACCATCCAAATATGCCAGTGTGTGCACAGAGATTAATCTGTGTACGGAGATAATAAGCAGCAGACCACTTGTGAAAAGAAACTTGCAGAGCAGCTGGCAGCAAAAGAGCACAGAAGCAGATAGTCAAAAAGCTCTGTTTTGGCGGGGGGGGGGGTTAGATTTGAGGAGAGGCATGTATATGGCTTGGCAGGGATCCGTGCAGGTACCTGTGTGAGGCCACCTCTAACTGCTGCCTTGGCTTGCTGCCAGTGCAGATGGGGTGCAACGCTGAATAGCCTACAGGGGTAGGCAACCTTCGGCTCCCAGATGTTTTGGGACTACAACTCCCATCATCCCTGACCACTGGTCCTGTTAGCTAGGGATCATGGGAGTTGTAGTCCCAAAACATCTGGGAGCCGAAGGTTGCCTACCCCTGGAAGAAGATAGGGCTCTGTATGCCAGCAAGCCAGTTACCCAAGCAAGTTGCTTTTGGCAAAGGATCACAGGGCATTTGAAGGGCTCCAGACCTTGGTATGCCAGCCAAAGAACAGAGGCGTGCATATCAAGAGTGACCAAATTGGAACAATAACGGGAATCAGGAACAGAGTTTGGTCTAACCCTGCCATTTGTAATTCCAGCAAGGGATCATGAGACAGCTGTGTTGTGCTTTATCCTTAGCATCTGATAATCAAAGATATACTGCCTCTGAACACAGATGCTCTGTTTAACTGCTGGAGCTAAGACAAGAGCTGTTTATCATTAGGCACAGCTTGTGACTTTCCAGAGGAATGTGGGCGGCTACTGATGGAGACAGGAATCCACAAGTTTTGCCCACCCATGGCAGTCAATGAAATGTTGTGCTCCTCTCCAAAGGGGCAGGTGTAGGAATAAGCCCCCACTCTTTTTTTTTCAAGCTCCAAGCTGGAGAAGGTGATGGAGGCTCATCCCAGTTACAGGAAACTTAAAGAGGTGTTCTATACATGTCCATGGGATGCTGGTGGCGCTGTGGGTTAAACCACAGAGCCTAGGGCTTGCTGATCAGAAGATCAGGGATTCGAATCCCCGCGACGGGGTGAGCTCCCGTTACTCAGTCCCTGCTCCTGCCAACCTAGCAGTTCGAAAGCACATCAAAGTGCAAGTAGATAAATATGTACCGCTGCAGCGGGAAGGTAAACAGTGTTTTTGTGTGCTGCTCTGGTTCGCCAGAAGCGGCTTAATCATACTGGCCACATGACCTGGAAGCTGTACACCGGCTCCCTCAGCCAATAAAGCAAGACCATGACAAGAGAATTTGTGGAATTTGATGGGATTATACTGCTGGTGAAGATGGCTGTTTTTATAGTACATCCCTCTTGGACCTACATACATACAGGAGCCCCTGTTCCAGCAATGCTGTATAAAACACCGTTAGAACTATGGCTGTTAAGAACATAAGAAGAGTCCTGCTGGATCAGGCCAATGGCCCATCGAGTCCAGCATCCTGTTTTCACAGTGGCGAACCAGATGCCTATGGGAAACTCACAAGTGAGAACTGAGCACAACCTCCTGCCCTGTGGTTTCCAGCAACTGATAACATTGCTGAAATCCACCCATCCTTGACTCAAAATACAAACCCTGCAGACATATAATGCTTGCCTTAAATACAAAATGAGTATTACAGACTGGGCTCTTTTCATGTGAGCTAAAGCAGAACTCCTCCCTTGCTTGCTCCCATTCCCACTTTGCTGCTGCAGCTGCTCCGGTGACAACAGGAAGGCCTGTTCCCCGCTTCCCGATACCTGAAAGAAAGGTTGCTATGGCAGCATCTCAGGTGAAAGGGACTCTGGGAAATATAGTTGGTGCTGTGGGGGAAAGTGCATTTCCTAGGATCCCCGGTGCTCAGGAAACTGTAATAGTAATGTTCATTGTGTAGGAGCACCAGGTTGTGTGTGTGACTCACATGACACAGGCAAAGAAACGGCAGATGTTCCACAAGAAAAGGAGGCCAAGTGGGGCAGCGGTTATGGGGCATTTGGAAACTGAGGCAGGGGAAAGAGAATAGCTTTTTCTTCAAGTTCTACAATGCTCCTTGTTACTGCCACCCCCAATCTAAAGCAACCCATTACTAGTCACAGCTTTCATAACTAGAGAACAAGAAACATCTATGACAAGGAGGGCAGGGCCTCCTTCCCATGATACTTGTTTATGTCAGCACAGATGGAACATGCTGACTGTTTTGAGCTTCTTTCAGAATTCCTTGCTCCTCTTTCGCGGCAACTTAGGGCTTTGCAAAGCTTTGATCCAGAGTGCCCTGCTGCCTGTCTCCCTAACAGCTTCTGACTTACCATTAAGAGATTTCCAGGGGAAAGGAAGAGACAAAAATAAAGATTTGGGCAATGACGACAAAGCCCAAGTACCATCTGCTAGAGCGATTTGTGTTGTGCTGGGAAGGCAATGCCAAGTGCTCTGAGACACAGAGACTGCATACCGCCAGCCATGTCTGGCAGCAGGAGGACCATTCCAAGAATGGGAAAGGGCACAGGAGAAGCGAGAACTCTGTGCGCCTACTGGAGATGTGGACAAATCTTTCAGCTTGCATTTGGTGAGATGCTGTGAGTTTGCAATGGAACCAAATGCCTGATGTCACCCAAAGGATAAAATGCTTACATGGCACAACACTGTAGCCATGCAAGTTAAGAGGTATTGCTAAGGTCAATTATGGCGCCTCTACACTGGGGCTCTGAAAAGGTTGGATACGTGTATCTGCATCTAATCTACATTTTCCCAGGTCCTCAGACTATGTACAGACTGTGCATTCTGCATGACTTAGTTCAGTTACAGAATATGGGGACCTGATGCAAGATAGCGTACCTTAATTCCTTCATGCACTCCTACTTTAGTGCTAAACTAAAGTTGTCACACCAACCATCCCTCAATTCCTCATCATTTTCCTTACTTCAAAGAAGCCTGATTTTTATTTTTATTTTGTAAGCAGGTTTGTTGCACAAGGGCGCCAAATCCACTTTAATTGTCTATGCCGAATCTGGAAGCATTGCCTGATTTATTCTTCCTGAGTCAATTGCATACCACCCCTGCAGTTACCAAATTCATAGCCCACCATCACTGTGATTTCCAGTTTCCCCATTTGGTGAAACTGTCCCTGCCACTAAAGGGTGTGCCTCTGTTTTACATGTGAGCACCAAAAAGAGAGTTGCATTCCTGGAATGGAAAATGTTAGCCTCTGCAATCCCAAATAAGAGGATTGGAAGATTCCTTTTTGCCTTCAGATTTCTTTTAAAAATATGGCAGAGAGGTCCTGTTTGCAAGTAGACTTATTGCACAGCTGCTAAGGGGCAGCCCCCAAGCAAGCCTCCTCCTCCCTCCCTCCCACCACCCACCACCCTGGGTGAGCCAAGGACACGGTTTCCAAAGCTAAACTCTGATTTATTCAGATTTGGCAGAGCCCGGCTGGGGCCCACAATGTGATTGGACCAGCATGTGGGTGGTTTCAATATGCAAGAGTTACAAACCAATTTGGAGCTTTCACTAAGCCAGCCCCACCCTTCCAGACATGGGAGGGATGGACTCTGCCAAAAGAATCTGCCCTTGCAGGCTGGACACTTTTCCACATGAAAAACAAAACAAACTCCCCAAAAATGAAAGGAGAATCATGTTGAAGTGATGATAAATCAGGCCAATGCTGGAATGTATCATATAAATGATGTTGAGGGCAGCTTTTCAATACAGCAATTCTTTTGTTTGCTTCTGGAGCTCTGATGCACACACAAGGCCAGGGACATTGTTAGCTGGTGCCCTGGGGAACCTGAGACTTGGGGCTTTTACACCATGCCCTGGGTCTTTTGACCCTTTCCCTTGTGCTCTGTTTTTTTAACAAACAAACAAAATGCTTACAAGGTAATTGGATGCACTGCTGTGTTCAGTTTTGATGAGACCCTCAGCACCAGCAATCGTTATTTGCCCAAAGGCATCTATATCAAGTAGCATGTGCAAATTAGTGTGCCATGGGCGTATGCCTTGAGTCCTAGCTATACCCAATAATGTCTCTCTGCAAGGTTTATTCCCATGATACGGCAATGGACCATTAAGGAGGAATGCTGCCAGGCTGCTCCACTGTTTCAAAAGGCTGAAAATATTTTTATGGGTGGGGTGGGAACCACCTGGTCAGTGGTATTAAGCCACCTCCTGAAAAGCATTAGAATTCAGCAAGACCACCCCTCTGAAAGACACCAACAAGCTATTTATGTGGGGACAAACAGTCCTACCCAAGTTGGGGGGGGGGTGCAGAGCTGAGTATTTGCTTCAGTCGATGGCGCTGTGGGTTAAACCACAGAGCCTAGGGCTTGCCGATCAGAAGGTCGGCAGTTTGAATACGTGACGGGGTGAGCTCCTGTTGCTCAGTCCCTGCTCCTGCCAACCTAGCAGTTCGAAAGCACAAAGTGCAAGTAGATAAATAGGTACCACTGCGGCAGGAAGGTAAACGGCGTTTCCGTGAGGTGCTCTGGTTCGCCAGAAGTGGCTTAGTCATGCTGGCCACATGACCTGGAAGCTGTACGCCGGCTCCCTTGGCCAATAATGCGAGATGAGCGCCACAACCCCAGAGTCGTCCGCGACTGGACCTAATGGTTAGGGGTCCCTTTACCCTTTATCACTATGTTGCCTATCCAAGAAGTTAACAATGAAAGCTTGCAATTCTAAAATGTAGGGTGACCTGTGATAGAGCCTTCTCAGTAGTGACACCACATATTTGGGATGCCTTTCCTAGAGAGGCTCACCTGACCCTGACCCCGATGTCTTTTTATCACCCATTGAAGATGTTTCAGATTTTCTGTTTTAGATTTATGTTTTAACCTGAAAAACAAGCAACCGTTTTGGATGTAACTATCTTGCCTTCCTATACCATGAGTCAGGAAATAGATTAGGGCCCACACACTCCCCCGTTCACCTCTCTTCTCCTTTAACACACTGGCTTTGGCACTGCAATCCTGGTCGGCTTAAACCACTGGTTCCCAATCATGTACAAAACAGGGAACTTTGGCATAACATCAGTTTACTAACCAGAATTGTAAACCATGGTTTGATCCTGATTTAAGTTCCTGGTGGTTAGTAAACCAACATTAAATGGCAGTTCCCCATTTTGGTTCCATCAGGGTGTTCCCTTTTAAACAGAACAGGACTGAAGTGCAGAATCTAGTGCACAAAGATAGGAATGGAGAGAGGGGAGCACATGCTGCTCTAAGCCTCCTTCTGGGCATCCTTAACCATTGTTTAGAAAGCTGAGGGAATTATCTCCAAACAGCCCACTATCTCTGTTTTAAATTTTGGGATTCCCCCCCTTTTTTGTCCCTCTTCTGTTTTATGTTTTATTGCAGTTTTTTATTGTACTTTAAAATTTTTGTTAGCTGCTCTGAGAGTTCCTAGAGAGTGGGATACAAATGCTGAGCAACCCCCCCCACCCCCACGCCCCCCCACACCCCAGCAAAATCCCATTAACAAATAAAGGCTTTCATAGTGTACAGAAATGGATCAAAAGATTTTCTTGTTAGCCTATCTAGAAGAGATTCTGCATTTGGGTGTTTAAAGGATAAGGAGATAGTATTTACCCTGATGGTTGCAACAAAGAATGTACTGTAAACAGAGACTAGGGGATGTTTCATGATTACAAGGATGATTTGACAGTTTATGGCACTAATATGGGAACAATTCAATATTATATACATGCTTAAAAAGGAAAACAATGAATTAATTCCAGTTTGGACAACGAAACATAATTTATTTTTAAAAAAAGTTATGTGCAGCCCAGTCCTATGTATGTTTACTCAGCAGGAAGCCCAGTAAACAATATGCAATCAGACTCATTTGATATGGAAAATATGCTTGCTTGCGCTGTCTAGTCCCACCCCTTTATCTGTTTGTCATCTGTTTTTATAACATCCAGAAAATCAATTTAAAACAAATAACATCAAATACATTAATGCATGTGTGACAGAGGGGGAGTGGTAGAGTTGTCCCTCTTATGTATTTTGAACTTCACCTCACTTCACTTTACTTGGAGCACATTTTACAGAGCTGAAGCACATCGCCTCATTGTAAATTTGCAGACCCTCCAATGCCCATCCTTCTGCAGTCCATGTGCAAATAAAAGCCTTTGGTGCCCGAGGCAGCAGCAGCAGAGAGGGCAGAAAGCAACAGCCAAAGGAGGAGGAGAAACAGGTCACTTACCAGCTCATGATTGCCAGCAGGCATGCAAGGCGTGGCAGCCTAAAGGGCAGAACACAAAAGAGAGCAGTGTTAGAATCCTTGCACTTTCAATACAAAGAGAAACGAGGAAAGGAAAGACAGCATTATGAGCATTATCTGTACAATGTAACCACCTCTGTCCCACCATCCAAGAGTAGTCCCATCAATACTGAGCGGCTCCACCTGTACTGGGAAACTGCTCCCTTCCCACTAAGTAACCAAGGATTTAGCCAGATCTCTGAGCAGATGCTTGGGACAAGGTCCAAAATATACAGAAACTTCAAGACCCTACCATAAGAACCCATATCAATCTGCTTCCAGGACAACCGCCCAGGAGTGAAAATTCTTACTGAAGCTGCAGCCTAGGAAGGATGCATACACTCCAAACTATTCCAAGCTGTCACAGAGAGAAGAAGATGAGGGGGACAACCAAGACCTGCCAGGTGGATGGTTTTTGCATTAAGAAGCAAAATGTGACTGGCAGGGAACGGGATTACATGAAGAACGGGTTCTGTACTTCTGAGAATCTCCTTTTAAACTTGCTTTTGGTTGTTTGTTTTTGTTTATAATCTGGGGGGGAAAGATGCTTGCCAAAGGACGAACCAATTCCAGCTGAAGAATGAATGTGCTCCTACACAAGTCAACAAAGAAACCCTGGTTAAAAAGGGTCCAGAATCAGAGACAGGGACAGATGTTCTCATCTGAAGATAATTTCCCTCAAGTTTGCTAAGACCTGCGCAGTCAGTGTCTCTGAACAGCAGAATGCTCTCTTTCTTGAGTTCTTCCTCCTAGCTAAGTGCAAACTCTTTCTCTACCACCCCGCCTCAAAAAAAAAAAAAAAAACCTGTGAGAACAAGTAAAGTAAACTTTAGGCACCAGGTGAAATATTTGATACTTTTTGGTGCTGGCTCCCCCATATCTGTAATCACATCCCCTGGGATCAGGCGGCCACTCCTCCATCAAGCCTCCTCTTGGGTTGCTTTTTAAATGGACCACAGAGAATCATTTGTTCTCTCTAGCCATTTCTTGAATGATTTTATGCTGTCCGAAGCTAAATTTCATAGTATGTTGCTATGCATTTTGTAGTGCTGCTTTTTTAATTACTGTGCTGTCGGTTTATGAGGACTTGGAGCTGAAAAGAAGGGTGTGTGTCTAAAATGGATTAATTAAATAATATTCAGCCTGCCTATTTTCCACATTTGCACATTGCTGCCAACTACAAATGACCACAGCTTGAGTCAGCATTGAGATTGCAGCTGCACAAGTTCACAACTGAAGTCTTTTATGGCAAGGATGGGGGGGGGGCAAAATCTGTGGACTCCCAGCTCTCATCAGCCCTATCCAGCATGGCTAATAGCCAGGGACCATGGCAGCAGCTGTAGTCTAGTAACATTTGGAGGGCCACAGATTCCTGATCTCTGCTATATAGGATCGATTCAGCCTGCTTCTGCAAAAGGCAACCTCAATGGAGACAAATCCAGGTTGAAATTCCAAATTTGGAATTAAAATATAAAACTGATTTCCTCACTAGGCTTCTGTACATATACACTGTGGGGGATTAGTTAAGAACTGTTTTACGTCATGGATCAATGTAGTAATACAAATGTTGCCAGATCAACATTTAAGAAGAGGCTACTGCAGACTTGCCATCTCTGTTCCATGTGGGGTTCAGTCCACAGAACTGTTCTGGAAAAAGGGGTGGGGGGAGGAACCAAACAAACCCTTCACTCTATTGGTCTTTAATGTTCTGAAGAGGCAGTCTCTCTTACAACCACGGGCACGCATTAAAATAACAGAGAACAGGAAAACAAGAATGGATAGATAAAGGAACAGTCACACTGGATCCCACCAGTCCTGCAAATGTGGGTAGCAGCTTTTCTTACTGACCACAGACACCAAGTAGCCTAAATTGTGGCCCATAAGGGTGGTCTGCTTTTGAATAAAATGTATTTGTTATCCAGATGTTCCATGCAACACCTCAAAGCTAGTGAATGAGCCTGACATGAGCCAAATCATCTTTCGGGTTACTTCGGGAATAATAAGATTTAAAATACATTGCTTTTAAATGGGGGTTTCTTTATTTGCTTTCTCAGTTTTGAAGCAATTGATAGCCCCTACCCTATTCCTGAATAACCATTAACTTTGAGCTTGATGTTGGGGGGGGGGCAACATGGGACTCCAGAATCTTCATTATCTTCATTATCACCATAGTTACCATTAAAATTACCATTATCATAGCCTCATTCTTCTTCTTATTCTCATTAACAGTGTTTTAGTGTACAAAATGCTTCACACTTCTTACCACATTTTCCCCTCACAACAATCCTGCACTGTGGACTAATAACAGTGACTTTCCCATGGCCACAAACTAGGTGAGCAGAGGATTCACATTCTAACCAGACCCTTTGATTCACTGTGCCATGCAGGGCCTCTTTTTTTCTGAGGGGGAGGGAGAAACAACTGCTTGTAAAAGCCATCATAAAAATCAAGAAAGTTGGCCACAACCAGAAGAACTTCATATCCACTTAATTAAACCCCCATGTTACGGAATATTTGTAGAAGAACAAAAGGGGATGGGGGAAGAGTTTTTCCACAGATGCCAAGTAAACACCCAGTCCAGCCAAGCTACAGTTCCAATCATTTCCAGAGGCGATTGCATTTGGCCTTGTGGCCTTTGTGAGTTGTTCTATGTGCCAACTCTTTCTTGTATTCTTTTCTTGTAGCGGAGAGAGGAATAGCTCAGTCAGTAGGCCACGAGACTCTTAATGTCAGGTTCATGCGTTCAAGCTGCATGTTGGGCAAAAGATTCCTAAATTGCAGAGGCCTGGGCTAGATGGCCCTCGTGGTCCCTTCCAACTCCACAATTTTATGGTTCTACTAGTAGACTTTAAGCCCGTTAAATTAACGGGCGCTAGAACATCATGGAAAGCGGGGACGGCGAGAACTTGCTGAAGTGCTCGATGTACTTGGGCGCCCCGGCCAGCGCCAAATGGCCCTTCAGCAGGCAGCGCAGGAGGCACATCGCGGCGGCGGCGGCGGCACTGGCACCAGCCAGGCCCCGGCAGGCCAACTCAGCCGCCACTTGTAACGGCCGCTGCCACTTAGAAGTAAGTCCACGCGAGCGCGCACCCGCCGCTTCAACAGCCCGGCCGCCCAAAGTCTCTGCGCTCCAATCCGTGTGTCCATGGGGCACATGCGCAGTAGGACACAGGGACGGACACAGGGACTGGACGCAGAGACACTTGCACTTTATTACTGTAGATGAACCCTTGGAAACAGAGGGGACTAGTGACAATATTGACTTCCAAACAGCAGAGGGCATCAACAGATTGGAACTGTGAGAGCCCACAGGAGCCTGTCACATTCTTCAATATTTTCCAGGCTGTGCCCTCCATCCTCACAGAAACAAGCAGGTTCATTTTCTGGATAAGAGGCAATTAGAATCAAACACTCTTGACATACACAGTCCGGCAAGCAAATATTCTTTGAACATTTCAGCAGGCAGCACACTAACTTGGCTGATTTGGCAGTAAGCTGCTAGGCTGGATTTGAGTTGGATCCAGTCTGTTTCTGCGTATTAAAATTATTCTCCCCACACTGCCCCCACTATACATGGTTGTTCACTCTGCCAGAGTAACTGTCCCATGTCCTAAGCCTTCCAAGACACACTGTAAGGTCTTCTCAGCGGGAAGCCTCTTCCAGAATTTCCAGCGAATTGCACTGTTGACCCAACCTATAATTTGCAGGGAAAAACTTGTGGCTAAGAACTATTTTTGGCTGAGCAATGTGAGTCCCTGGCAAACCAATGTGATGATGTTTCACTCTTTGTCCTGTAATGCAATCACTTTTTAAAGTAACCAACAAAAGGATTCCTAAATGGTGGGGGGTGCTCTCTAGGACCTTCCTGAGCAGAATCCTCAGTACAATTTTCTTGAAAGCAGAGCAAAGCTGGAAAATCAAAGCTGTGTTTCTTGAAATTGGGTCCATAGGAATGCAGTAGCCAGGAAGGATGCCAAGGAACACAAGCAGTTAACCATTTCAGCTGCACCTTGTTATCTACTGCTTGGCTGCATTGAAAACACAACCCAGAGCAGAGTGGTTACTGTCACAGAAAACAAAGTCTGAGTGATATCCCTGTTATAGACAGGGAAGATGCATGCAGGACGGCAGATGCAAAAGTGTCAATATCTTAAATAAGTTATTTTACTTAAATCTCTGCCTTCAGTTCATAGCCATCTCTCCATTGACAGCACAACTTTACACCAACCAGACTTGGCACAAAGAGTTTCTCTCCTATTGATTTCAATTGGAGGGGGGAATATCCTGAAAAAATAGCTACTTCCAAGTCAGTGACTGCTCTGCACACATTGCCATGACGGACCACAGGATATGTTGTGATTCAGGGGTCACCCACATGGCACTCATAGATGCACATGTACTTTGAGATGCTTTCCTTGGTGTCTGCAGGGTCCCATCTCTGAAATTCAGCTTGAAAGAAGCATTCTGTGGTAGCCAATGGTTGTGGGTCTGTGCTTGGCTGTGGTGCCCACTACAGTTTTTGCAGTTTGCAAGTGTGGCCACGGGCCCAAAAGACATCAGAGACATCTAAGGTAGCTCAACTCAGGTCAATCCACATCTACAGCACTACAGGATATAAGCCACACCCAGGGAGACCATTACAGAGTCCTATTGTGCATCCTGCTTCATGGATATTGTTGTCCACCTGTTCATTATTTTCCCTGTTCATCTCTCTTTGCTCTCAAGCAGGCACAAGATCAATCCTACATCCTGTCCTGTGCTAACCAAGAGAGAGGACCACCCCATGACCAGAAGCAAGGAACTGCCTGGTTCCTTCATTACTTGTTCAAGGCAGGCGCTTGTACGTCTCCAGTCATGGAGAAACGTCCCGAACCAGCAATCTGCACTGAGGGATCACAAAAGCTGCCCAGTGTATTCTGCACAACTATGCAAGGGACCATTTGTGGGTGGATCATGTCCTCAGTGGTGAACCACCACTGCATTATCGACACAGCAAAAGCATGTCTGGGCAGCTAACGTGAATAAGTGGATGATGCCTCTGGAATATCACACGGTTGCCTTTGGCCACAAGAGAAATCTGAGGTCTGGAAGCAGCCGGTGAAACAAAGCACGAAGCAGAACAGCAAAACTATAATAGAGGTTTCCTACTTCGCTGGATAAGCAGAGCCTCCTGGCAAGGACGTTAGAGATGCTATTCGTAGCCAGTTAGACAATAATTAGCCAACAGCACTGAAAACACATTACAAAGAATGTCCCCCCACCCTCATTCTGATGCTTTAAAACTATTTGCTGCACCCCCTCCCCCCCAAAAAATGCCTCAATCAATTCACCAAGTGACCAAACAAAGCTCATAAGAAAATGTTTGCTCTCCCCTTTTGCATGTCGCGCCCTGCCCGTCAGACGCACATTCCTGCATTATCATCCTACCAACAGCGGAGAAGAGGGTTTTTTTTTGCACTCCTAATTATTTGATCTGTCTTCCCACCCAAGGGCTCCCTTCAGCATTACTGTTCCCCAGCCAGCACTGAACACATTCCAGGGACTGTGTTTGTGTTCTCTCCTCTGTTTTGTTATGGGCTGAGTGGTTGTGGCTTTATATATATATATTCTAATGGAGAAATGCTACCATAAAAGGACCTTCTCCTAGCCTTCAGGGCTGGCCCTGATCCACAAAGCGCAAGGAATGTTCTGCTTCGGCCCACTTGTGAGTTACAAGCAGGGAGAGACTTTGGCTGAAGGAAGATATTATGTTTACACAGCATCTCCAGGCAATTGCACAGAGAGGGCCAATATTTCAGAAGCACCCTCTTGAGCTCCTGTAGCACACCTGCAGCAACCTCATTCATCAATTCAAAGGGTTGCCTTCTTCAGCCACACAGTGATTTGTTCCATCAAACCGTGGTCTAGCCATGCGGGGGTGCAAGTCTGATCAGCAACAGGTTCAGGACAGGCAAAACAAAATACTTCTTCACACGATGCATAATTAACATTTGGAATTCAGTAGCTCAAGATGTGCCTTAAATGGCTTTAAATAACAAAGATTTGATGAATCCATGGAAGATAAATCTATGAACTGTCATTAGCCATGAAAGCAAAATAGAATCTTCATGTTCAGAGTCAGTGTATTGCTGAGCAGGACTGGCCCTACCATTAGGCAAAGGGAGACAGCCTCCTCATGCTGAAGGTGCTGGGTAGTGGTGGTAAGGTGTTGGAGGATTGGGGCAGTGCCATATAGCCAGCCCTGCACCCCTATCATCAGTGTTCAATATTCAAATGCCAGCTTGGTAGTCTTCTGAAGATGGAAATTGAAGGTGCAGGTGGAGCTACACCTCCTTTGCCCCAGACAGCAAAATGTATTGGATTGGTTTGGAATGAATGCCAAATACCGGAGACAAACAACAGTGCATGGCTGTGGTCATCATACCCTGCTTGTGATTTTCCAGGGGCTTCTGGAATGGTTAGATGGACCTTGGCCTGTTCAAGATTCATGTGTTCTTACAAGAAGGCCTTTGAATCTGATCAGTTTAGAGCAGGATAGGCAACCTAAGGCCCGGGGGTCGGATGCGGCCCAATTGCCTTCTAAATCTGGCCCACGGATGGTCCGGGAATCAGCGTGTTTTTACATGAGTAGAATATGTCCTTTTATTTAAAATGCATCTCTGGGTCATTTGTGGGGCATAGGGATTCGTTCAATTATATTTTTTTCAATTATATTTTTTTCAAAATATAGTCCAGCCCACCACATGGTCTGAGGGATGGTGGACCGGCCCATGGCTGAAAAAGGTTGCTGACCCCTGGTTTAGAGAAATAAAATACAGTGCACAGTGAGACAATCTCTTTTGTTGTGCACCATGGAGTACTTACTAAGTTCTGCAGTGTTACTAAGTTCTGCTCTATAGAACCCTATATAAGGGATAATGCTACTTTTAAATAAGGAGCATCCCTTTTTATATGCGAAGGATATTTGGCAACCATACCACCAAATTAATCCTAGAGGTAATTCCATTGACATATAAATTGAGACTTGGGCCTGAAAGAGGGTGGGGTTTTGGGGGGGGGTGAGGTGAGTAGGAACCCAATTCATCTGGACAGTTCTTTGTAATATAGTTTTTTAAACATACACACACATACACACAATAGCAACTCATGTGCAAACCACGTGCACAGACACAAGGAAAGCTTGGCACTTGTCCACGGGGAATGTGGTACATGCCTGCAATAAGTGCCTTTTAAGGGCTTTGCTTCCCCAGCCTTTTTCTAGCCTTAGATTGAAATCTCCTATTAACAAGGAACTTCAACCCTGAAGATTCCACAAGGAATAATTAGAATTAAAAGGATTTGATTGTTGTTTTTTAAAGCACTCATTGTACCTTTGCCTGTTTGTTTGCCACTTGTGTGTTTTCTGCTTCAGCAATTGTAGATTAAGAACACATTTGCTTTGTGTTTTTGCGCATTTAGGGTTCAGCAAGCTCTTGATGGCACTTGTGGTTGGCACACAAATGTCACGTATGCCATGGCAGTGGAAAATAAAACTCTGCTCAGATGTTCATCAAGGGTGGAAAGTCAACACTGTCGAAATGAATTGATGAAATGTGAACAGAGGATGGTGCTAGACAAGAATCCAAAAGCACAAGGATAAATCTCAAATACCTATCTATCTGTTTACTTCATGGCAAGGAAATAAACTAAAATATTACAGTGAAGCTCCCCAAAGGGATTCTTCCTCCATGGCATGCCTACTATTACACTACAAAACAGAGAACGGCCATAGTTCAATAGCGCAGGTCCATCATTGTATTGCTTCCCCCAATGATATTCCCTCTCATTCAGAAGGGAATTTTAACACTCCACAATGAAGAACAAGGGGCAGCAAGGGAGACTCACTGAAAATGCACAGATGACATACCAGCCAACATAACTGTAGTCAAAAGTGCATGCAAGAGAAATATGTGTTCATTGGTTTGTGATTTTTTTGCCTAACATCTAACAGGTGACATCTACATACACTCCCCACCTCCAATACCATATTGTCTCTAACTGGATACTCTGGTGACTTCTGTTTCAGTGTATCTGAAGAAGTGTGCATGCACACGAAAGCTCATACCAAGAACAAACTTAGTTGGTCTCTAAGGTGCTACTGGAAGGAATTTTTTTATTTTATTTTGTTTTGACTATGACAGACCAACACGGCTATCTACCTTTAACTGGATACCAATTATTCAGCATCTCTAGTTTACAGAAGTCAGTCCAGCAGTAATGGACTTTATTATTTATGACTTTGGCAATTACTATTTAAGACCTATGAATCCTGAAGGAAGGCAGGAGAAGAGAGACCAAGACCAGGGAACTTCTAAAGAGACAATCAATGGACCCAAGAGAACTATTCAGGCTGTTTAAGAGCTATGAGTGATAAGCAACTAAGTTTTACTCAAAGTAGACCCAGTGGAAGTAATGAGCATAACTTTGTTAGCCCCACCCCCAATTACTTTCAATGGGTCTACTCTGAGTAAAAGTTTTGTTGACTACTACCCTGTGTGTCTTGAGGGAAGGCAGAAGTGCAGAAGCAGCTTGTGATAATGGCTCCCTGAGGGGACATCGGTTTGTCTGAAAGAACTCAGTTGTTTTAGATTTTGCAGTATTTGTTTGCAGTATTTTACACCTGTTTTGGGTGCCTTGACAGCAATGTAGTATATAAATATAATAAATAGATTACTCCAAGTTATTACTCTGTAAAGGTAAAGGTGAAGGGACCCCTGACCATTAGGTCCAGTCGCAGACAACTCTTGAGGTTGCGGCGCTCAACTCGTTTTATTGGCTGAGGGAGCCGGAGTACAGCTTCCAGGTCATGTAGCCAGCATGACAAAGCCGCTTCTGGCAAACCAGACCAGAGCACGGAAACGCCGTTTACCTTCCCACCGGAGCGGTATCTATTTATCTACTTGCAGTTTGACGTGCTTTCAAACTGCTAGGTTAGCAGGAGCAGGGACCGAGCAACGGGAGCTCACCCCGTCACGGGGATTCGAACTGCCGACCTTCTGATTGGCAAGCCCTGGGCTCTGTAGTTTAACCCACAGCGCTACCCGTGTCCCTTTTACTCTGTACCCTATTGCTATTTCCTTCTGCAGTGTACTGGTAGCACACTGAAGATAACTTCATTAGAAAATACTGAATATTTAGCATTCTTACAATAATGGGTCCAGCCTATAGGATAAGTACCATTCCCTGCTTGTGATTCCACAATAAATAATACAAGGTAAAATCACTACTGGAATTATGCCTTCAAGATCTCTGGAAGCTAAATTCGCAAGAAGGTTATCTAAATCTAATGTTTGTTGATGTCATGCACGCTCACCTAAGTACTCTGACCCCTGGCACCACACGGCAAGCAAGCTCCCCTGAAGCCTCTACCAGTCTGTCTCCATCCAATAAGGATCATGGAGACTCTTTATGTGCTTAAGGAGGAGACCACAGGTTGCCAACATGGACATCCCAGTTCTGACCACTTCAATGAAGGAACTGAAAGCTGGCCACTGAGGGGAAGGGCACTCACTTTGATCATGACCGCCCCTTAGCCATCTGCTGTGTTTTTCTGTGTTTCCCTATCTTAGTAATGGCCCCAAAAATCTTCAAATAAAAGCTCCCCATAATCTGCACTTCACCAAAGCTCTCCGGTGTCTGCGGCACTTCTGATTGTTGGCCCAGCATGAAAGCCAGTGCGCACATGGAATCCATCAGCCTGCAAGCCAGACACAGAGCAGTGTTGATAGCACACCAGGCTCATGTTCCAGGACTGAATTTATGCAGCAGGAGAAGCGATGGAAAGATTGGCACATGCAATCCGAGCTCAAATGATGAAGTAGGTACATTGAGTGGCACCAGATCTTTGGGGGAAGGGATTGTGTAGCACAACACAAATATTCTGCCCTGGACAGGAGCGGTTGTTCCACAGCAGAGGTAGGTTGTGAATTTCAGATATTTTAAAGTCAGAATGCTCACAAAGATCATCTGGACTAATGTCTCATCTAGCATGATCCAGTATTTCTTGCTACTGTAGGCAAAACAGCAGTTCTTTCCCAATTATATGCACAACATTTCTGCCCTGCTTTATTTAGTGGACACATTTATGCCAGATTATCTTCTGCCTTTGAGGGTGGGGGAGAGTTTGGATGCCCCCAAATGGAGATGTACTGTGGATTTTTTTCACACCATTTGCATGATGTCATCCTCATCAAAATGTCTTTTTTATATTTTATCTGGCTTAATAAGAGCATCCACAGCCACCACTGATGTGGATGCTTGTTAGTGCAGTTTTAATTTTTTGGTGGGTGGCTATGTAGTGATGCTTTGGTGGGTGGTTCCTATTGCCACAACTCTTATGTGTGCTTGCTCCTCCCATATGCACCTCCTAGCCCTTTTGTTCTGGCAGCCCAAATGATAAGAGCATGCCTGCTTCCACTGATTGCATTTGCTGAAAGCACCTCCAAATTTCAACAACTCTGGAGGAACTGTTCCCTCAAGATCTCAACACGTGTGGGGGAAATACTTTGGAGTTGCAGTATGTGCACTGGGATTTTAAAAATAAAATAAAAAATACAGAGGACTTGCGCAAGACCTGTTTATCAGAATTTTGGTGTCATTAAGTATCCAGTCACTTTCATGTCTGGAATGTAGAAATGGAGCAGTACAACCTGCTCAAAAGGAATAGAACAAACAGGAAGGGAGGAGATGTGTAAAGTATACGTACACTTGTGAAAAGATCAGTGACCTGGAGCGTGGAAGGCAGATTGAGAAAAAATGAGTAAAAAATTGTAGGAGAGAGAGAAACAACAGTGACCTGTTTGCTCTCAGACTCGTTCATGCTTCCTATGGGGATTTTATCTATATCTATCTATATCTATATTTCCAGAATGGGGAAAGGTAGCAGAGGTTGAGGGAGTAGTGACTGAGAGGAGGGGCTAAGAAACATAGCATGGAAGCTGAGTGTTCAGAAGCTACACACGATCAGACACTCTGACCTACCCCACACTCTCCTAGCACCTTATAAAGCCTTCAAGACGTGCTCTCTTGCAGTGGGGGGGGGGGGTGCAGTGCTGATGGAAAGCAGGCTGCATGTGGCTCCCAGCACATCCCCTGCCAAAGTGCCGGGCAGAGGCAGAGCACCACGGTGCTGAGATACCGTGCTATAACTCATCTGGTTTGGAAGCGCTGCCCATTCTCATCCATCAAGCTTCCCGTAACTCTTACCCTCCTTTGCTCCATGCCATTCCTGGAAAGCCGATCTCAGCTCTGCTCCATTTGTTCTTGACCGCTGATTCCTTCCCTTATATAGATTCTTTTTTTTTTCCCCTTTAGTGCTGGGAGGGGAAGGAAAGAAACGCACGGGAAATAATGTTCCTGTGCGGAGGAGGTCACTGGATGATGCCATCACCTGACTATTTGAAGTTGTTCAGCTGGGAATGCTTTGGGAGTGAACACGCAGCTGGATGAGGGCATGGTAACTGCTGCTTGTTTGTTTGCTGAGAAGTGCTCCGTGTGGAGCCAACAGGCATGTGAGTCCAAGCCCTGTGCGCAGCGTTAGTGAAATCTGGCATCCACGTTTTCCAACGGGTATTGGCAGCAGCGGAAAGAAAGGCTGCGAAAACAAGGTCCTGGAAAGCCTGCCTTTGAGTCCAGCATGTAAAAAGAACACACCCAAGTGAAAATCGCTAGTGTTTGCTTTGGGGTGCCCAACTTCTGGTATGCATGAAGACAGACATGGGTCCCACTGAGATCTCTCTCTTTCCGTCTCATACATACACAAACATGCACGCCCCAAAGATCAAACCTAAGGCATGTTTAGCCCAATATCTTTGTTTTCCACAGTGACAATCAAGATGGTTGAAATTGCTGTATGTTCCATATAACCACAAACTGGCCAGGTGGGCAAGTGACTGAGTTACAATGGCTTGTAGCGTATTCATCTTTCCTATAATCTACAATTTTATGCATTTTGGGGGTTTGGAGGGTGAACAAGGATTGCTAACGTATCACTGAACGCAATGGATATTACGTGTGCATGTTAAGTCTTTTAATCGTATTTATTTCAATGAGACTTGGGAATGCGATATCTAAATATTCAGTAGCTAAAGCTTGCAGTTTGGGAGGAGGCAAAAGTTTTCTCAGCAAGAAAGTGGGTGGATCAGGGGACCAACAAGAGAACATGTTCATGTAAATACAAAAAAAAAGGGGTTGCAGATTATTATTAGTGTTTCTAGAAATGTGCCTTTGCTTCTGCTTCAGTCAGAACTCAGTGAAAGAAGTAGAACAGCCTTGAGCAATGGCCAACAGGCAGATTCCCTCATGATGGATTAGGACTGGGAGTGTGGGCAGATGAGTGGGAGCTGTTTTATATGGCCATTGCCCATAGTTCCCTCCTCTGCTTCAGGAAGCTCCTCTGGTTTGAACACTGCTGGCAGACATCCCAGCGCCTTCAAGTCACAGTGGATTGTCAGGCCTGCTTCTGACACAAATGCTACTCTTCCCTATGGGTTCCCCCCCACACCAAATATTTTAAATGTTCCTCCTGGGATGTCATGTGACCATAACAGACTAGAAACTTAGACCAATCGGGAGTGGGGTGGGGAAAAGTTAGACCAATCGGTAGTGGAGTGGGATAGTGATATTCAGGGGAAATTCCTCTCTACAGGTATATGCTCCAAGTCATGAATGGCTCCTGAAGATAGATATGTTCCCCACAGTCATTTTGTTTAGACCAGGCTTCCTCAAACTCAGCCCTCCAGATGTTTTTGGCCTACAACTCCCATGATCCCTAGCTAGCAGGACCAGTGGTCAGGGATGATGGGAATTGTAGTCTCAAAACACCTGGAGGGCTGAGTTTGAGGAAGCCTGGTTTAAACCTCTCTGACAATTCTGCTGCAGCCAATCCATCTTTTTACTCACATCAAGCCTCTTTGGCAACTTCCTACTGCTTCCATGGTGCCTCTTCAGCATGCTTCCCTTCTCTCTCCCCCTCTCAGCCACTTTTTCACTTAGCCTTATTCAACGGCTTTACTACAATTTTTAACAGTGTGGATCAGGGATATGGAAAGCAAATGACGGATGGGCCAAACTAGACAAAAAGTGAAACACATGGCCGCATCTGACATGTTTCTGTGAGTCATTTATTTATTTAAATAGCAGCACTGGGGAGGAAATTAGTGCACTTGTGTGCACCAATGTATTTTTTAAACACTTTCCCGCATGCCACAATCCTGGTAACAATCCACCCCCCCAAAAAATTAAAAAAATTAAAAATACTGCTGTTCTGGGGTGCTTCAAGTGGCAGAACATGGAGGATGTTTGAAGGACTCAAAAGAAACAAAACAAGCCAGAATCTCCAAGCACGAGGGAAAGGGGAGGGTTTTTGCTTTCTGCAGATTTTTTATTTTAAAAGAGAGGGGAAAAGGAGTTTCTCACTGGCAAATGTTATGGAAAACTGCCCCAGATGTTGCTCAGTGGTTGGTCCTTCAACCCAGTGAATTTCCTCAGGCTTCGCTTGCTTTCCCAGAGAAGAAGTCGGAGACACAGCCAGCTCTGCACAGTCTCCTCCCTAGCTGGAAACTCTGGGAAATGCTGAAAAGCCACCACTGGGAAAAGTAAAAAGAAGGGGGACAGCAAGGACACTGCCCCTCCAAGTAAGCAATCTGATTAATTCCTCAGAGTTTAACTAATACAAATTCCCTTCAAATTTATGTATGCCCAGGTTCTCCATCTCTAGACAGACAATTTTCCGTCTGCCATGTCAGTTCTGCCTGCTTTAAAAATTCAGGTTGCTGACTGGGTCAGCTGCAAAACATACTGTCCCGATGAGAGAGAAAAACACGCAGAAGCTATCTTTGAGATATGTGGATGTTAAGACCTACCATTGCAACAGCTGAACACTCCCTCAAAAAATAAATGTTCAGGGAGCATTTTTCCATTGAGAAAAAAATGCTGGTCTTGCTGAGCAACATTACAATTAGGAATGAGTGAACTCTCCATAGCTCTGCTTAATCTCTTTGGGATTGCCACCTTGATCACCTGGCACCTACCAGGAAAATATTTTCCCCAAAACATTTGATTGCTGATATCTTATTGCTACTGTTCAGGAATATTGTTTAGTTGATTAATTCTGTGGTGACCATGTCTATTCATCTGGGAGGGGTTTTGATTAACGAACTGAGAATTATTTATACAACCACTTGCAGTTGATTGCTGCTATTGTGATTTTAAATTGTGTACGTCCTTTTTACATTTGACTTGCATCATTTGTTTGATTGTAAGTCACACTGAGTGATTGATAAGTGACATAAACCATTACCATCTCCTCCTCTCCTCAGACTGTGTATGTAATGCTCCTGCTATGCCCGAGTGCATTTACTCTACAATTATTAACCATCAGTTTTATTTTGGGGTCAGCCAGATAATTTTGTGCGGAGGTCAGATTGAATGGCAAAACACATTCCTGGGCATCCGAACCACTGTATGGAAAGAAAGTGACCTCCAACATAGAAGTTGCCCATTCCTACTTTAGATCACAGTCAACTTTTTAGTTTAAAAAAATAAACCTAAACTATGGACTGTCAATTATTTAATGACAGAGTATACTGTAATCTTCGGAAGTGATCCAAGGAACAAAAATAATGAAACTAAATCCCAAAAGAGAAGAGGCAACCAGATATTGTTACATTTAATGTGGATCTCTCTATACAACAGGGAAATCAAGCATGAGTTCCTCAGGAAATGAAGCATCATTTGGGCACTTTCTAAAACCACCTCTCTTCTTAACAAATTTGAGCTGGACAGTAACTGGCCAGAAGATAGTTCAGCTGTTCTTTCCTAACATCCTAAGAGCTGAACTAACAGAACTCGAAGCATGCAGAGCTGCTTAACATAAGGAAGTGATCTGCCACAGAGACAACATCCATCTTCCCCTAGCACCTCTCACTAAATTATCCAAATGCACCCAGTATATATGTGCACCTTCACCATATTTTTGAGCAGCCAACTGATTCACCTTCAGCAAAAGAACACCAGTGAAGCTGGGATAAAAGGTGCAATATTCATTGAACATTAATTAAATTAGGAAAATGTAGGATTTAAAGAGTGAGAATTCCTTTCCCCAGATGACTTCTGTAGCCAGTTATTAGAACACTTAACACATCATGTTGAAAATCAGTGATATTTCTCCCTCCTCACTGGGAAGAAGGCTCTAAATCTTGTGTTATATTTTTTATATTCAATAGGGTATTATTTTGAACCCTGAGCTGTGATAAATACTGGTACTGTTGAGTCATCACCTGTATGGGTAACCCTAATTTACAAGGAGAAAGCATTAAGATTGGTGTTGTTTGAAGGTAGCATCATGTGGGCTACTGAAATAAAATGGGAAAGCAAACAGCTGCAAACACGTAGCAAACCCCAATGTAGACAAGCCCTGAATGTCCTAACAGCATCTGTTATATATTTGTGAGTGTGATTCTAGCTGGGCCCTTTATCTTAGAGAAAGGAAATGGCAAGTAAGGCAACACAGTGCCTTTCAGGAATCCCTGGATGTCAGTGAGTGGAAGATACTTTGCATGAAAATATCTCTCAGGCAGATGGGAACCGCCTTTACAGCTTTCCTTCCTGACACACAAAATACAGCCATTGCGTCTTTTCCCCAGTCTCTGAACATAAAATTACAGCCCCACCCATGCCTTAAGCCAACACATTATTTGAACTTGAAGAAAATGAATAAAATATGCAAGAGAATAGGATTTTTTTTTTTTTTTTTTGAAATATCATGTAATATAATCCCTGCAGCAACATTCTGCTCCAAGCCCTATTGGGGAAGAGTGGGGTGTAAGTCCCTGTTAGTGAACAACAAATCCATATTCTGAAGTCTCCTCTGGTTGTTGATCAACAAGTTATATGTTTTGGAATGCAAACTGAGATGACTAAGTCAAGGGAGCAGTACCCTGTGCTCAGCTACAGGATGGAAGGGTGTGGTGTGGAAGTCAGTCAATCCATAAATATGATGCCATAACTCATTAATTCACTCCCATCTCTTCCAAAAACATAAAGAGGTACCTTGGTTCTCAAACGCCTTGTTATTCAAATGTCTTGGTTCCCAAATGCCGAAAACATGAGTTCCAGTTTTCGAATGTTTTCCGGAAGCCAAACGGCCGATGCGGCTGTCAGCTATTGTTTCTGGAGCGCCTGCACCAATCAGAAGCTTTGCCTTGGTTTTCAAACATTTCAGAAGTCAAACAGACTTCTGACTTCTGGAATGGATTAAGTTTGGCACTTTTGTTTTTGCTATATATTTTGCATTTTTTATTTTTGAGGCTTTTTTGGTTAATTTGTTTTTGTGACTGTGTGGAACCCATTTCAGCTACTGATTGACTGATTGATTGTGTGACTGCAGAAATAGATAAAAGCCTCCCATTCTAACAATGACTAACATCAGTGCAAGTAAGAATTTTATTTTATTTTATCATCTACAATACTGTCTTATTTATTTTATAGTACGGTGCATTGATTATTGCTTTCATTTTATGGTCTCGTTAGATAGTAAAATTCATGTTAAATTGCTGTTTTAGGGGTTGCTTTTAAAAGTCTGGAACGGATTAATCCATTTTGCATTACTTTCTATGGGAAAACGTGCCTTGGTTTTGGAACACTTTGGTTTTGGAACGGACATCCGGAACAGATTAAGTTTGAGAACCAAGGTACCACTGCATTAGCCACTTCATGAAAAATTCCTGAGTCGTGCTGTGTGCTAAAGTTAGGATGCACTGGCAAAAACTTATTGCCACTGTGCTGCTTGACCATTTAAAAACTGCATGCAGAATTTTAATGTACTTATTATATTTGCTTCTTGCATTTTCCCACAAGGAGGTCAGGTAGCCGCCATTTCAGCCTTACAACCTTGTGAAAGAGGGCAAGGCTGATGGAGAGAAAATTGCCTGAAGCCACCCTGTGAACTGTTGATATTCCATTCCACCTTAAGCTGCAGACATGGGGCTTTTACATGTGTCACGTGTCAGTGCCACACACCAGCACAGATTGCTGGGAATTTCCGTTGTGTATAGCTTTTGTTTTTCTCACTGTCTCTTTGCGAAGACGAAGGAAAGACGCCATGATTTGTCTGTCCTAAACTATGCTTAATAAACTGCTGTAAATATGCTTCTACATAAGCCTCTCAGCGCCTCTTCTGTTGCACTGCAAGATCTGCTAAACTGTGTTCAGGCTCGGGTGATTCTACGTGGCTTCAGAAATGGCCTCTACCTCAAAGAGGGCCAAAACAGACAGAATGATCAGAAAGTAAATGATATTCTTGAAGCTAAGTAAATGAAGCTAAATAAGTCTCAGTCGAATCAGTGTCTAAATAGGTATTGCCTTGTAATCCAGGAAAGTTTCTTGCCAGAACAGGGTATAAGTATAATAAGCAAATTATTTTCTCCCTGATATTACTGTTTTCAGGGGGTGGACGGCAAAAAAAAAATGTCCCAAAGGGCAACATACCTTCAAAGCTGGCTTATTCTTTCCTTATAGGTCAAGATACTTTGGTTCAACAAGAATCCAAAAAGGGCCCAAATGGAGAATGTTTTTATATGCTATAATGTTACATGCATGGAACTGGAAGCCACATACATTTCGCATGTAGGCCTTTCTATGCATTTTACTGCAGCAGTCTCTAGGAATCCCATTGCTACGTCATCCTTATGATCAGTGGGTGAAGGTTTGGATGATTCCAGGACTGGGATTGGCGAAGCCACACATCCAAACAGTGGAAGCTGCTGCAGCTGCCTACAAACGTAGCAGTCAGGAAGAATGGGTTGAAAGCTTGAAATATTCAGTCAGGAAGAAGAGAGGTGAAAGCTTGAAATATTCAAATGTTCGACCTACCCTTAGCCAAAACTGAAAGTTCCTGTTGGCTTTCCACAGATATCCCCAACATTTGTCTGCACAACAGCTGTCCAATGTTCCATCAGCAGGATGCCACAATCTCTCACACTGAATTCCTTTGCAAAAGCCCAATGATCTGCCTCTATCTTATTTATTTTTTTCATACACGATACATTTTCTTACAGCCTCGGATAATCTTCTGTTTATATAACACAAGTACGGGATGTTTCTTTTGCATTAATTTTTTTTTCCATGCACAGACACAAGTTTACTTGGCTGTTTTCCCCACGAAAACAGAGCCTGTACCTTTCACCGCGATCCCAAGTCCTCAAATGCTCAAACGCTTGAATTCGTGATCCCCGCTCAGATGCACAGTACAGGAGAGAAGGAATGGAACACTAAAAGTGGACCCTCAAGAAAAGAAGGAAAGATGATGCACTTCGGGGTTTCCCTGTATGTCTTTGTTACCTATGAGTCTCAAATGTGCTCTGTTGTCTGGCTCATGGGTCTTTTTCATACCCAGCTCAGGGTTAGTAGTCTGAGACATGGATGGTTTGGCTTGAGTCACAGGGTGAGTCAAAGGCTTGGGATCTTCAGAGGCTCCCCAACCCCTGCCAGTTCTTAGAAACACCACATCCCCAGACGATACACTGGATGGAACAATTAAAGCAAGATGCTAGGAAGATGAGAACCGCTAGGCTCACAATTTATCCAGCCCAAAGTTATCAGGAGCTATTGCTGACCAACAAGCTTGGATGAGTCATCCTTTCTCTTACATACTTAGACCTCTTCACCAAGTATCAGTACTTTCTTATGTCTCATGATGTCATTGCAAGAGTGTAGGGTGGTGATGGCTGTAAGCCACACAGCTGCTGCCGCCGCCACCACCACAAGCAGCAGCAAAACTACTGGTATATGTCTAAAGCCGTACAAAATATCCTGCCCAATTTTATTTAGCAGGGTGGGAGAAAACTAAAGATATGAGGGGTAAGAAAACCTTTATGAGGTTCCGCTAATCTTTCTCATAACTGCAAAATACTTTGCGGTATCTCCGCATCCTCCTGCCTGGCCATTCTTCCTGAAATGCCCCTGGGAGGATTCTAGGAAGTGCAGCCAGCTGGGAGGCTTCAGAGTGTCAGAATGTCTCGCATGAAGATAAGACGATACATATTTTTAAGCAAAAAAAAAAAAAAATTCAAAGAGGGGAAAGTGCCATTGGCTGCTTTGTAAAGTAAAGGTATGCACCAATCGCCAAAGTCCCCGAACTTGTCAAAATCTAGGATGCCTGACAATCTTTTTTTTAATTAATAGTAATATGCCTTTGGTTAATACGGTATATGACAGAACAACAGAAAAATGGGCCACACATTTTGCAGGGGTGATTTTCCTTTTCACAAAAGGGGTGGCCCTCCAGACTTTGTTGAACTGCAGCTCCCATCATCCCTGACTGTTGGCCATGCAGACAGGGGGTGAGAGGAGCTGGAGTCCAACCACATCTGGAAAGCCACAGGTTCTCCATCGCTGCTTTAAAAATGGGTGGTGGCAGTAGGAACGAAGCCACTGCCGCCACAGCAAGCAGCCTATTGAAACAATTTTGCACATCCTAACTGCCATTAAAAAAAGGGTAAAGGTAAAGGTAAAGGGACCCCTGACCATTAGGTCCAGTCGTGACCGACTCTGGGGTTGCAGCGCTCATCTCGCATTATTGGCCGAGAGCTGGCGTACAGCTTCCGGGTCATGTGGCCAGCATGACTAAGCCACTTCTGGCGAACCAGAGCAGCACCAGAAGTTTGGTAGCAAAGCATGGTATGGAAAGCCAAGTGAGGAACCCCAACACACCCACACTGACCCAATGGCTGCTATTGCTTTAATTTCTTTCCTGAAGACTTAGGCCTATTATCATATGTGTCTGTCATCTACAGAGAGGAGACAGGTTTCAAGTGTTACTGTGTACAAGAAAAACAAACCAAAAGGAACAAACCAAAGATAATAAGGTTTTGTTGACTGCTATAGAAAGTATCAAAATTTTAAAATTTCATGCAATTCTTTCAATAGATGAAAAGGAAGCACTTTCAAGCACAAAAAGATAGGGGTGTGGGGTATGTGGGGGTGTATGAAAGTGTCTACTGGAACACAAACCCTCTTTGCAATGAAAATATTTTTTTAAACTATTTTTATCCTAGTATTCTCTGTATTGTTGTAAATGTTTATCCAATTGCATTCTGCCCACTGAAGAGTTCAGAGAACATCTGGAAGCGTGCATGCTGCTCCAACAACCTAAGTTGGACCAAGCAGAAAGGCAATTTTGCCTGCTTTGTACGTTAAGAACATAAGACCACCTCTGCTGGTTTGAAGCAAAGTCCAGTATTTTCACCAAGATGCTTACAGGAAGCCCACAAGCAAAAGATGAACACAGCAGCACTCTCCCGTGCTTCAGACCAAGAGATTAAGCACCGTCTACTGAATGCTTTATTAACTTAAAGTTGCCTGAGGACACTCGCCCACACACAGAGCATCTGCCGAAAACCTGGGCCTGCCCTTGCCAGACATGCTCAGCAGCTCTATTTTGGTGGTAGCCATGCACTACTCAAACATATTTAGATTCAACTTGACCTGATTGTGACCTCTGGAAGCTGGATTCCTACGTGCTGGTGGGGAATACGTTTCTGCTGGAGGAAAGTGAGTGGGCTCATCTGAACTTAGACCTTAGTGGGGAGACATGGAGGATGATGTTTAATGCAATGTCAACAGCAGTTTGGCTACAGAAAGCTTGGCTTCTTTGGTTACAGTGCTTCTGGTCTTTGTATTTAAACACAAGTTCTTTGCACCTGTGGGAGAGAAGCCATGCTGATCAGAGTTAACACAGCACAACATCTAGGCTGTGTACACACTCCCATTTACTCTGCATATGCAGTGCGCTCCCAATTCTGGTTTGGGAAGCAGTATACGCACAACATTAATTGCAATCCATATTGTAATCCATATCTATCCTGTCATTTCCTATGAAACCATGCATTTTGATGCATTTTCTCACCAAGCAGAACGACCTAGCTGTGTTTTCAGCCAGTAATATTAGTCATAGTCACAAGGTTGAACTATCTGCATGCTCAAATGAAAGATAAAAAATAGTGTGTGTAAGCAACTGGGGCACGCAACAGCAGATCACAATCTCAGGACCATCACAGGACTATGAGACTCCCAAGCTGCAGTACAAGATCATTAGTTTTCTGCGCACTGCGATAAGCCCACAATCTGGTGCCCAGCAATGACAGAAGAGGGGATGACCTGATTCTTGTGTGTTTTAAGGAAGAGATCAGGAGTAACCACAAAAAAATTATTATTAGCCTAGAGACAGAACTTATCAAGAATTTTGGAAGTGGAATGCAAGCCCTAACATTTTATTCTAATTGAGAACAAACAACTTTACCTGAAAACCAACAGAAAAAGAGAAACTATTTTTCATTTCAGCCAAAAACACTATTAAGAAAAGGCCAGATGTTGCTTCCACACTTGCCCTTTCTCTGGTTTCCATCTTTTGTTCAATCACTTTTTAAAAATGAGGAATCCATACAATGCCATTATTAAATCATTACATGCCGGGGGGGGGGGGAGGTTTGCAGCAATTTTTTTATTTTTATTTATTTATTTTGCTATCAAATAAAATGACAGCAACAACTATTTGAGCTTTTAAGGGATACCGTTCATTTAAATTGAAAGCCTCCTGTTTGTGGGTTTAGCTTATTTTATTGGTTCCTTGGTCAGCACCGTTGAAGGATTAATGTTGAATTGCCAGTTATTGAGTCCTTCCTCCATCTTTTCTTCCCATCGCAGAGAACAGTGTTGTTCTGCTACCAAGGAGGCGGGGGGTGGGAGAGAGAGAGGAAGAGATTTAAAAGAATGGGTAGTATTCAACAAAGTATTGCTCAGAGTAGTCCCGTTGAAATTAATGGACCTAAATTAGTTGTGTTCATTAATCTCAATGGGTCTGCTCTGAGTAAATCTTAGTTGAATACCACCCAATGTAAAGAAATGGATAATGTATACAAATCAAGAAGACAGGTGACAAAAGGGGGCAATTCAAAACTAGACCCCATGCCACGTTGACCAGGGTAGCAACAAAACAGCTGAACCTGCAAACAGGAATCTTTCAATTGTCATTGGAAAGAACCTTTACTGACTGGAGCTTACTTGTGAGTAGATATTACAAGAGGATCATATACATGGAGAGGGGAATGGGTAGTTAAATTAGTACTGAATTAATTAAGCACTCCATGGAAGCACTGTTTTTAATTGCACTTCCAGCTAATTCTGGAAAGGCGTTGCCTCTGCAGCAACAAAGGGCTCCAGAGGGGAAGCAACCAGAGTTGCAAAGAGTGATGGAGCCATGTGGATTTCAAAGAATTCTGACTGAGGTAACTGTGCTTCCCTGAGAAAGGCCACGCCCGCACCATACACTTTAATGCACATGACTTCCCACAAAGAGTCTTTGGGACTGTAGTTTCCCCTTGGCAGAGATACAATTCCCAGGACTCTTAACAAACTACAGCTCCCAAGATTCTTGGGGGGAGGTTCCACGCTTTCAAAGGGAACAAAGGCTATTTGCCCACCATTTCTTATCCATGGCGATGTGAGGTTCAAGCAGCCTTAGCCAGCGCCCTACATGAAAGGGATCCTTGATGCAAGGGACCCTTCAGCTACTACAAGAAAGTAAGCTTTACTGAGAGACTCTGAAGTGACGACTTTAATGTGGAGATGAATGCCTTCAGGGAGCAAGGAGTATTAGTAAAAGGCTGGATAATGCATATTTCTCTTGCCTCCATAGGTGATATGAAGCACAGAACATGCATTCCAAACCAGAATCCTACTCCCTAGGAATCTTCCCATCTACATTTTTTCCCCAAAAAAGGGAATTTTCTAGCTTTCATAATGTTGCAAGAAAGTCTGAAACTATGCAAAGGCTATGAAATCAAAAGGAGCCATGGAATGGGCTTCTGGTGACAAAGGAGTGAGGTGTTCTGTTCCTGGAACAGCTCTCCTGTTCCTCACCTTGGCTACTAAACCTTGACCTCCAGGGCAAAATAAAAAAATTCCTTCCAGTAGCACCTTAGAGACCAACTAAGTTTGTTCTTGGTATGAGCTTTCGTGTGCATTCCGACCCCAATCCATTTCCATCCTCTTTCTTTGGTCTTTTATTGCACCCGATTTTGGCCATATATTCCAACAAGAAATACCCAATGAAAAAAGGAAGAACAACCAAGGCAAATTCGCGAGAGGTAGATCAATGCCAGGTAGAAGCAACTGCCAAATCCATTAACTCATCTAGAACTAACACTCTCTCTCTCTCTCTCTCTCTCTCTCTCTCTCTCTCTCTCTCTCTCACACACACACACACACCACACACACAAGCACCCATGACCTGGGCTCTCTTCATATGATTTCCATGACCCACCAGCTGCAGGTCAAAAATGTAATCAGCTAAGTGTTATAGCTACTGTAATAACACCTATACTGTCAAAGCCTAATGCTCTGTTAATAAACCCAACAATAGGCTACCAGTAATGCACTGTATTTTGGAACTGTAAATCCACTGCATTCCTTAGGCCTTATTAAAGAAATACAAGCAAGCCCAATGATGCCGCTGGCATCTGCGATCCTACTTGATCATACTTCTATCTGATCTCTCCCACCTTCTTTCCCGAGTATTCAGTTCCTATCTGGCTCTAACTTGTCCTGCTATGGAATCTCAACTCCCTTCTGGTCAGCTGCGGCTTTATTTATTTAAAAGCCGGGATCACTGATAAAATATCAGTAGGGCTTGAAACACTGTAATCTGAACTTAAGAAATACCATTACAAATGGCATCAGGAAGTTGCATATTTATAGCCTGGTGTTTGTTCCAGATCAGATTTGAAGGGATTACAAGGAAAAGCAAAAATGTCTCCATTTTTTTTCTTCCCTTCTTGCATTATTATTCTTACTAATCTGCCAGGGCAGCCTCACTTACTAGTCCACCCTCCTGGTATCTAAGGTTTAGCAAAGGGTCTTTCTGGTTCACATCTTTATTACCAGGATGAGACATTCTGCCTAGCTGGCAATTCTGCCCACAATGCAGCAGAACTCTTCACTCAGGTCTGCTTTTCCCTCATCCCCACGGCCAGAACTGTGTTGACTCTAAGGGTTAAAAATGGAGGAAGACTTCTCTCTTTAAGGACCAAACCAGATGAGATTATGAAGATCTGTGATTTGTTCTCCCATCCTTTCAAATGTTTACTAAACAATTTTTAGGGGAAGGGGATTTGGTTCAAGTCCATGGCACACACACACACACACACACACACACACACACACACACACTGTGGCTGCGTACACATTACCATTTACCCTGGCTTTTTTCCTTCAAACCAGCTTCAATCAAAAATGAAAACTTGAGCCACATTCACTGCACAGTTAAGCTGAGGTGTGTACATTTTAGACAGCCATTGTGCATACATGGATGACAGCACATGTACAAGTGACAGCTTCATGGACAGGAGTTTGGGGGTTTGCAGGGGCAGAAAAAGCCTTGAGTCCAATCAGGGGGAAAGGTGGGATATAAAAATATATACTGTATATAATACTAATACCAAACAAGTATTGTGCATTGAATGAACCTCTGGTGTGTACAACAGTGTGCAATTGCAACTTGAAACATAGTGGAATGTGGCTAATGTGTACATAGCCGGCATTACCAATGGGGGGAAACCCTTCCTCAAAATTACTTGCTCATGTAGGAAAAAATGTAGGAGGGCACTTCCAGACTGTCACTATATATTCAGGTAGGGTTCAATCACATACTGGCAAATTCAGGTTGTGCACTTATAGCTGAAACTCTGACACTTCTCTAAAAGACTGGACACTTTGCAAAGATCAGAAGATGACAGTAAAATGCATTTGTCTGATGCAGCATCACCTGACCTCCCTGTAAACAAATTAGAATGAATATTCAATAAATAGCTAACTTCGTCTAATCTCCCTGCAAACAAATCAGGTTGAATGCTCAATAAACAGGTGACCTGGAAGCAACCTCACCTGCGTCAGGAGGTGCTGCTATTGTCAGAACCACCCCTCCTTCTCTGGTCTCTAAAAACAAACCAAGAGCTATAAATCCTGACCAGCAGCTGCCAGGGTTTTTGCCTGTTTGGCGCTTGTAGAATGGGGGCCAGGATAACAAACCTCTTGAATACTTCCTAAAAACCTTCATTGTTGTGCCCTTTTGAGCGAGACACGGCAAGTGGCAGCTTCCTACTTACTGTTGTTTGCACAAGGAGAGGGTTTTCATTTGCAGTTGGGACTTTCTGTTTGCTGCTGTTGGCTCCCAGGCCTAAAAAGGCAAAGTTTACAAAGCGCCGCTTTGGGACTCATAGAGGGTGGCGCTGAAAATTGGCTGGAAACCACCAGCTTCCAAGTCGGCAGAAGATCTCCTGACCCCAAACCTGCCGTTTCGCCCAGACTTTTTGCCTGAATCCACTCCTCCACAGAACCCTGCCCCACATAATCCCATGCTTACGCACATGGCACTCCAAAAGAATCCTGGCAGCTGCAGTTCTGCTCCCCTCCCAATAACTACAATTCCCAGTACCCTGAACTAACTACAGTTCCCAGGATGCTCTGGGGAAGTCACGTGTTTTAAATGAGCTTTAGATGTTTCATGTGGATCTGCCTTTTCCTTCACATTTAGGGACAAGGGGGTCTAAGCATGACTTGCATGGGCGCACACTTGCCTGCCTTTGCACACATATCCTTATTTATGCAAAAATCCAAATGGACTTACTGACATTTATACACATATTTAGGCTTAAAAGCTGACCTAGCCATAAAACCCGGGGCAGTTCACATAAATATTTACATAGGGCAGGAGGGGGTGGGGAGAGAACAGCTTCTCTCCTACATTCATTTCCTGCCCCTTCAAGTGATTCCCAGGCAGACACAGTGACATCAACTTTTAACAGAAACTGTAGTTGTTCCCTTCAAGTAAACCTAGCTGCATAAACACTACACTCTTTCACCCAAAGAATTCTGGGCACTATAGTGTATCCCTCACCCAAGTTATAATTCCCAGTAAGCCTTAACAAAGTACAGTTACTAATATGGGTACATGTAGACAGGTGGTCTAGTAAATATATTGATACACTCATTACTTTTATAGACTTTTTTGAAAGGCTGCTGAGAACTATGGTATGTACACACTTATTTTTCTACAGATCAGAAGCCTGTGTGTTTTCCAGAGGTCAATACAAAGCTAAATCCAAATTGCACCCTTTTCCAGAATTTCAAATCTCAACATATGCTAGCAAAGCAGTTAATGTCCCTCTCATCAAATGAAAAAGGCTATTTTTTTACCAGTCAGCTAGCTACGAATACTAACTGGTGTGCATGACAAGAAAGCAGGTAATGCTCTAAAAAGCAGCTACAAGATGGGAGTTATTGGAAGCTCTCTACCTGGCAAACTTAAAATGCACATGTGCACCCATGAGTTTTTACTTTTTGAAGAAAATGTGACAGAGAAGACAAAGTCACCTGTAGATTTCTGCCTACTTAGTATGCTAATCAAATTCCCTTTGTGCCAACTCTCCCAGCTAAACTCATCTAGAGTTTGCTATGTCTGCCTATCTAGATAAATGATTTACCAGCTTTGATTTTTTTTCCCCTGGCAGCAGCTCCCAGCTGACATCTGAGGGTGGTGGGGGGTCTGATCTACAAACACCTGCCTTACCTTATGGGTTTCACTTCCTGGCCTGCATCCTATTTTCCAAGCCGAGGCAATGACCCCCAGTAACCAAGGTCTTGCTCAGGATGAGGGTGGGAAACCCAAATTGACTTCATCCACTTATTCCAGGCCAGCACACAGCCTAGGGGAATCCTACTTATGTCTGCAGCAAAGACAGGTTTTACCTGTCACACACACTCAGAGCCAAATCCCAGAGTAGAATTGGCCACAGCGGTGAGGAAAAGGCCAGTGCAAAGTTTGATGCCTTTGACCTGTCATTTACCCTTCCACTGGGTTTTATCTGTTACTTCTCAGATGAACAAGAGTCTCCTGTCTCTGGCCTTAGGCTTGAACAAAAATAGCTGCTTCCCAGCTGGCTGTTTTAGCGCATTCATGTTCAGCATTCATGCTACATTGTTTCAACACATGTTAAGCTAATCTACTGCATTCACCTTGAGCTGCCTCCACCAGGGTGCTTTTTCCAGACATCTTGAGTTCCCATGTTACGGAGCTGATCTACAAACGCCTCCAGCCATGTGTTGCACACACCTACCTGCCACATTCTCACCCCACTAAATGCATCTGATAAAGAAGTAGGTAGCTGCCAATGGAAATTCTCACAACAATAAATCAGCTGGCCCTAACATTACTCCAGACATGGCTACCCTCGTGGAATTTTTCAGGGACTGGCACCCTGACCCCCAGTGAGTGCTTATCAATAATCCCAAGTATAATGCAAATTAGTCACATTGCCTACAGCACACTTCTCCTTCACACCATTGCTTAAGCCCTTCATTTACTGTCACAGAGCCATAGGCTTTCTCTTCTTCCTTCCCTCTGCTTTCTTCTCCATTGAAAGCTTCTTGGGGCAGAGACCTGTCTTTTGTGTTTATGATGCACCAAACCATGTACACTGATAGCACTGCATAAATCAGAAGATTAATATTGTGCTTCCTCCAATTGTCCTGTATATCCTCTAGCACTTTCGTAATGCTGGGAGTCCTTCAGTGAGTGAGCTGTGATTTGCTTTCAAATGTTTGAACCAACAGCTATCAGCACACTGGACTCCCGACTTTGTTCCTGGAACTCCTTGGTGCTGGCATTCACAAAACATATGTAACAACCAAGCATGTGTCCATGCTACGATTAAAAAATAAAATTGCACCAGGAAGTGCTGCTTTTGCAACAAACAGAAATGTTGCCAAGAACCCCATCCAAGAAAGCGGGAGCCTGTAGCCAACTTTCTGATGATGCCAGACCCAACAGCTCAGCGGCAGTGTACGCCTATGTGCTGGCCTCCTCCTCCCTTTCTAGCCTGGGACGATTTCTTGGATCTATACGCCCTAATGGAAACCCAGGCAGGGAGTCATGGTCAATCCACCCAAACGCCATTCAGTGACTCAGCACAGCCTTGCCAAGCAGTCTCAGTAGTGCCAACCAGCGTGCCTGTTAGCCATCTGGTTCTCACCCTGGGCATGCAAAAACAAACAGACAGTGCAATCCCAGACAGGGCCAGGCTAATGGAATGCATGTACACATCCCTGATCATACTAATATATTTCCCCTCCATGGCACCAGGCCTGATGCACATGTTCAAAAGTGTTCACAACACTGTCTCATGTGAGAGGCTTCACATGCTAGGCACCCTGAGGCCCCAATAACCCCCACTCCCAACACATTTTAAAAGGGCAGTCTGGACCTGGCATAGTGGAAAATTAAAGAACTAGTTCCCTGCCCCAGCAAGTTTGAGATGGCAGAGGATTCCTTTTTGCTCGGCAGCTCTAGGAACTGATATCCCTGCTCTGTCCCCACCCCAATTATTTACCACACCTGCCTCAAGAGAGGGGTACTTATAGCCTTTTTTATGCTAGTGCAGAAGTCCCAGTATTGACAGGTCAACAAAATTATTCAACAACACACTAGAGAGGCACAATGCAGACAACAGTGTCTGGAGCAGCTAACAGGAAGAATGGGATGACCCAGGGATAGTCAAGTGAAGTCGATCCAAACAAGCAGATAATAAAAAACACTCCCCAAAGAGTTCATCCAGCCCCAAGAAGTCTCAGTGTGTCTTCCACAATGAGAAATGTTACACTGAGACAGCTTTTGTTGAAAACGAAGGTGCCATGTAATGGCTGAAAAATGCAAGGGTCACGCACCACATGGATTGCCCAAACCATGAGAGTTTCCTTGCCAGTGTCAGCTGCCACAAGGAGTGTGATGCTGCCACACAGCAACATTTCAATAAATAAATAAATAATAATAATAATAATATATTATTATTTATTATTTGTACCCGCCCATCTGGCTGAGTTTCCTCAGCCACTCTTGGCGGCTCCCAATCAAGTGTTATTGTCAAGTCTCCATGTGGTGAGTACTAGCTATTTGTGTGTATGAAGTACACAACTGGAGAGCTGAAAAGAGCCAGTGTGGTGCACTGACTAGACCAAAGCGTAGGTCTTGATCTGGAGGGACCCACGCTCACCTCCACAACTAGCCATGAACCTCTCTAGGTGACATTGAGCCAGTCACCATTTCTTAACCTAACCCTCCCTGAAGCGTTGTTGTGTCATAAAATAGGGAAACGCCCCATCCATGTATTGCCATCCTGAGCTCCTTAGAGAAAGGACGGGAGAAAGCCATCTCTACAGTGGGACGGAATCCATTTACACTCCCAACAAAACAGAGCCTATGGATACACACAGAGATTAGAGTGTGAAGCAGCAAAAGAGCTGGAAGGCACAAATATCGTATGTTGAAAAGGAAATGCATACATTTAGCAAACGAACAGCTTCCTTGCAGATATAGATAGCTATGTATGATTTCCCAGAGTGCATCTGGGTGGGCAGAGAGGCATTACGGGCTCCGATACTACTTAGTTATTGGCATCTGCTTAGTTACACTTGGCAGTATGTAAGCACAGCAATGCCTGCAAAACTCACTTCAACCTCAGACCAAAAGTAATTTGCTGTTATTAGATCTCAACTAAGATATTGCAAGAACCAGCAGGCCTGGGAAAGGAGGTCTGTCTGCAGAGGCAAATACCACTGGCCTGTCTCAAACATCTTTAAATGCCAGCCCACCCCCATGTAGAAGACAGCAGCCAGTTGCATGGTTTACACCTGGTGGGAAAAGAACCAAGGAGACCAAAAAGAAAGCAGTCTTAGAGTTCATACTTTCCAGCTTTGAGCAGAAACTAGGATGGAATTGATTAGGCTTAGGGTCAAGTAAATAATATAGAAGTAAGATAAGGTAATTGTTTTCTACTATGTGAAAGAGAATTGAGATCACTTGTTTTCTGCAGCTGCTGAGTATAGCATAAGGGGAAACCGCTTCTCATTTTAATAAGGTGCAATTCAGGCTTTATGCAACACTCAGAAATGTCTGCAAACATGGATATGTCCCTCACAGAAGCTACTGTTTGATCTTAACACAGACCTTGGATTTATGCAGAACAATGTCTTGGGGGAGAGGTGGCAAGGAAAGTGAGAAGGATGTCTAAGGCCAAGAGGGGCAGGAGCAAAGAAAGAGACTTAGAACCACAAGGGGGTGGGGCAAGAAGTTGCAACGTTTAGCTCTTTGACTTCAGAGCCTTCATCGGTACAAGCAGTCGGAAGAATTCACTCTTCTTCTACAGTTTTGTATGGACTAGAAATTATTATCTTCCATTATATGGACTGGAAGCTTTTTTAAAGGAAGAGGTGGAGGAGGACATGGGGAAAGGGCTTATAGTCTCATTAAACCAAATAATGTTTCAGTTTGCTGATTCTGCACTGTTATACAGGTACACATGCCCATGATTAAATTTTAACAGATGCATTTAAATGATAGTGAAAACGTTTGAAGTGCAAACCCAACCTGCTCCCTGCTGTTAATGGCTGGGAGGAAGAGGATTGTGTGTAACTGCATCCCCAACTAGCCCCCATCAGTGCTGAAGAGTGCCATCATTTGCCATGGGTGAATGGAGGGCTCCACCACAGCAGAGACTCCAGTTTCGCCCGCACAGGCTGAAAACCACTACTGGTGATTCTCCCACCAGTAGAAGTAATCAAAAAGCCCCCATACAAGGTATTTCAGGAGAGGGGTGCCAGTGGATTTGGATCTGGTTGATCCACAGTCCCCCAAATCCCCCTAAAGGGCTGATTCTCGGGGTCCTCTGCTATGCCACCCTGGATCTGGCATAGTGGGAAATTAAAGAACTCACCCCCTGCCCCAGCAAGTTTGAGATGGCAGAGGATTAGAGATTCCTTCTTGCTCGGCAGTTCTAGGAACTGATATCCCTGCTCTGTCCCCATCCCAATTATTCACCATCTATCTCAAGAGAGCAGAGTGCCTTCTAATACTTATGGCCCTTTTTATGCTTGTGCATGTGTTGACATGTCAACAAAAGTATTCAGCAACACACTGGAGAAATACTGGAGAGGCACAATGAAGGCAACAGTGGCTGGAGTGGCTAATGGGAAGCATGGGATGGTCTGAGGAGATAGCCAAGTGAAGTCAGTCCAAACAAGCAGAAAATAAAAACACTTCCCAAAGAGTTCACCCAGCCCCAGGAAGTCTCATTAATGTTACACCCTTCCACAAAACAATGCCCCAAGCACACTGCTTTAATTGCCAAGGCAGATTTATTTTAAAGAACTCTAGCCCTTTGTTCAGTGTTTTGCTGAAGCTTTCTCCTTTTCAACCCACCCTAGAAACACAGTGAAGTCCAAACATGGGTTAAAACCACATAGCTGTCTCACAGTATTCCTCCTATGCAGAAAGATTGGCTTCATGAACACATCTAAAATGATTTGGAGGAAAGGTGCTGGTGGCGCTGTGGTCTAAACCACTGAGCTTCTTGGGCTTGCTGATTGGAAGGTCGGCAGTTCGAATCTGAGTGACTGGGTGAGCTCCCATTGCTCTATTCCCAGCTTCTGCCAACCTAGCAGTTCAAAAGCATACCAGGGGCAAGTAGATAAATACCCGGTAGGTGGATAAATGAGTGCAGTGGAATAGTAAACAGCGTTTCTGTGCAGTCTGACAATCGTCACGGTCCTCCGTGTGCCAGTAGCAATTTAATCATGACCCAGAAAGCTGTGGACAAACACCTGCTCCCTCTACCTGAAAAGGGAAATGAGCACTGCACCCCATAGTTGCCTTTGACTGGACTTAACCATCCAGGGTTCCTTTACCTTACACAGGTCCTGTCCTTTCAACTACAGCTTCATTTCTCAATTACTATATGTGCACTTGTAAGCTAACGTGCATTGCGGGGGGGGGGGGGGTTGGCCTAAATATGGGTACCCAGTCATCTGCAAACAGTACCTGTTTGGACAATATCGTGGAAGATTTGTCTTCACTGGAGAAGCAAATCTAAAAATCCTAGCTTGTGTTCACAGGAATTTGACACTTTTAGTGATTTGAGACAGAGACACACAAGAATTTGAGACAGAGACACACTGGCCACCTGTTTTCAACACAGAGGTGAACTGTTATTGTGGCTCTCCCCAACGCAACTTCCTTCACCATCTGCCTCACCCTGCTGCCACTGCAGGCAGAGGTTTTTTTTTTAAGTTTAACAAAAATATAAAACTTTGCAAAAAAATTACATACGTAATTGTCTCTTTATGTGGACAGAGGGTGCACATCTCCACCCAGAACCTGACTAAATCTGAATTGGGGCCATAATACAAAGCAAATGTCCATCAAATATTGAAGGATGTGGTATACTCAACTCTGTTGCTGAACGCACAGGAATCACTCCAAGCAAAGCTTGACATGTTTCTGTTTAATTGACATTAACGCAATATAAACCATACAGATCGGAACTTAAAAGCCCATCTATCTCAGAAGGATTTTAGTGTTCTTACCCTTTTCTGAAATGTGCCCATTGTTTGACGGTAATTGAACTTTTTTCCATATAATGTTTGGTGCTCTTGTGTTTATCATTGTGCCTGGGCTCAGAGGTTGTAGTCACTGATGTTGATTTAGTGGATAAACATTGATCATCTCACCACATACCTGCATACCAGCCTGTATTAGTGAGTCCTTCTGCCTGAGAGAAATGACCCCTTGGCTAACCTCTGTTGGGTGAGGGATTCCTCCCCCTGCAACCTAGATCGCTCTCCAATATGCCCAAGATTCATGTCACAACATGCAGTTACTCCTAAGCTTTTCTCTCTCTAACATGCTTTATGCACAGACTGCCTGGAGCTTGTTGATTTCTGTAGCCTCCGGCCGGTCATGAGAAGCTTCCGACAGCGGCCTTTGTTTTGCTTTTTTTGTAGGATGACGCATCCATTTCCAGGCTTGCAAGGGCTGCTTCCTTTTTCAAAGAACAGATCGCGGACCAAGCCTAAATCCATCTGCGCTGAAAGCTCTGCTCAGAGTGTGAAATCAAGCCAGACATACCATCGCATTAGCCTAGCTTTCTCTTGGACTGTCAAGCCTCTCTTGATAACTCTCCTAAGAAAAATCAGAGCATCTGGGGTACAGCACGGATACTTGCCATGCTGAGGAGATGGAGAAGAATTTTGGATTTCTGCAGCTTGTGTTCTTGAATTTCATGCCACCAAGTTGTGCTGGCATTCATTAACCAGAAGAACAATTACTGCAGGACCGGACATTGAAGGCAGAAAGAGACGGTGCCAGCCACGGGACACCCCAGTCTGGAAAACGGTCAGAATTACCCCATCTCTTTCCTAACAAAACCCTCACAGAGTGTAGAGATTGGTGTTGAAGGCTGGAGTTACTGCTCTCTGGATAGAAGGTAGATTGGGAGAGCTTTACAAAAAGATCGCAAATATGTATTGGATAGTGGATCCCTGCAGCCTAGTTAATGAAGAGCTTCCGTTAAGATTTAAAGCAAGTAACAGAAACCAGAGCTGAAATTATGAGCAAGTTTGAATCCATGTGCTTTGAGGAATTCTTCAGTAAAAATCTGGACCTGCTGCTGACTCTGACTTTCAGCTGTGACAACTTTAGTTCCTTACAATTGCTACTAAAAATCAACACTAATGTTACCTGCAGTTCACGTGGCACACTGATTCTACCACTGACACTTACTAAAGATATGAACATGCTACCAAAAAAAATTCCAAAATCACGCATAATGAACAATCAATGACAAGGATCACTTCTGCTCTGATGGTAAAGTTAATCAGACTTGGCAAGTGATGTGTGTACATGTCTCTATGCTGGGGATTTAAGAAAGTGGTCAAATTTGAATTTCGCTTTACACGTCCCCTTCCGATATAAAAGAACTTCACCCTTTTGAAATTTAACTTTGGCACTTTCTTCTGATTGCTGCCTGCAAATGCCTCACACGCTCCTTCCAATTGTTTGCCCCATAGTCCTTACCAAGCTGATGAGCCCACAGGTGGAGGGGCAGAGTTTCAGCTCTGCATTCTCCTCCTCACTTTCACAGTGCTGAATCCAAAACTGCCCCATCAAACTTGCCTGCTACAGTATATTCCTTTATGCCAGCTAACAGTGGTGCTAGCAGGGTTATGGGTGCAGAATGACAGACCATCTCCTTTACATACTGAAGGAAAGATACGCCTGTCCCAATAAAAAGGAGAGAACACAGAAGCACACTGAACTGAAAAGAGATTACTATGGGAACAGAAGAACGGTACAGCACATAATCCTTCAACAGCATATTCCTAACTTTCTTCAGATGTTTAATGCTTTCCCCCAATGCCCAGCTGTTTGTTTTTTTAGCTGTCACCATTTTGCAACTCATTTTATAATCCCTGTATACTTCTAGCCCCTAGAATTTTTGTGATTAAACTAAATACATTTCTTCACTCACTTTCAAGCAGTTCTCCTGATTTCCCACTGATACTTCTCCCAACTTCCCTATTAAATCAGGGGAGGGGTGGGGGGAGACAGATAAACAGTACCTGGTTCATTACGCTTCCAAAATCCATCTCGCTGTGCTGTTCTATCTCAAATTGCACCTCCAAGACGGTTACTACATCCAAGGGACAGAAAACTCTTGTCCTCACGTTAGTGAGCTTCTCCTTCTGCCATAGTGAAGCGAGAAGCAGCAATTGTTTGTGCAAAAGTTAGCCAGTGCAGATGATGTTAGTCAAAGCTGGCAGAGAGGAGGAAGAAGTTACACAGTATTCTGTTGAAGATGGAGAGGAGCCAAGGTCTTGATTTCAGACATCGGTGAAAGGGGAGGCAGACCTGTTTGTCTGGGGCTTTCTGGGGTGGTGAGCTTGGGAGAGCAGGGTGTGCAGTGTGATTAAGCAGAGAGGAAAAAGCTTTCAGACTCGAAAGGGATTTTCCTTCCCAATCTCCACCTTATTAGCACAGCCTCTCTTCTCCCCCCCCACCCCACCCGTCAATGCATCACTGTCCAAGTACAACATCACACACGCCCAAAAACAACACCACTAGCTGTGCGGGGCTCTTTTTCCCTCCTTCGGCTTTAAAGGGCATGGCATTCATAAGCTAGCCCATATGAAGAATCAGAGTGGGAGTCCAAGGGGCGGGGAGAGAATGGATTGTTTCTTGGGGGGGGGTGAAATAAAACATTGCGAATTCCTTATGCAAACGGGCTGCCCGTCTGAGTCTTATCAGCCTGTCCAGACACACAGCTGGAAAATGCGGCGTGTCTGTAATGCCATTCTTATGGAGAGCAGAGTTGAGTAGAGGTGTCCTGGGGGCTATCTCAGGAAAGTTATACCTCATGCTCCATCTTCGAAAATGACCTCTCCACAGAAGTCATGCTGGCCTGGCCCATAAGCGCAGCTCACTAAGGTGGGCATGAGGGGGCAGAGTTCTGAGGTGAGAGAATAGATTGCACCACTTTCAGTGTTGGCTTGCTCCCTTGGGACTGGTAGGGCTGAAGGCAGGGGGACCAACAATAGGTGGCGCCAGAGCCAATTCATTCTGTTGTTGTTGTTGTTTTTGTTGTTTAGTCGTGTCCGACTCTTCATGACCCCATGGACCAGAGCACACCAGGCACTCCTGTCTTCCACTGCCTCCCGCAGTTTGGTCAAACTCATGTTGGTAGCTTCGAGAACACTGTCCAACCATCTCGTCCTCTGTTGTCCCCTTCTCCTTGTGCCCTCAATCTTTCCCAACATCAGGGTCTTTTCCAGGGAGTCTCCTCTTCTCATGAGGTGGCCAAAGTATTGGAGCCTCAGCTTCAGGATCTGTCCTTCCAGTGAGCACACAGGGCTGATTTCCTTCAGAATGGATAGGTTTGATCTTCTTGTAGTCCAATTCATTCTAGTTTTGACCAAATCCTCCCACCTTACAAGTTCTACAAGGACAACCATGAGGCTAAGGAGGAAGGAACTGACAGCCAGTGCCATGCTCTGGACTGGATGTAGGTAAGAAATCAGGCAGGGGGGTGGCTGAGGGCAGACTGAGGTTGGTGAGGCAATGCTCCATTGTCCCTAGTGGGTCAGCCTCCACTGGCCACTTTAGACTGCAAGTGGGAGGATCACATTTGTTAATGTCCACCTGTGCTTAAAGATTTCTTGCAAGAAGAAAACCAACACCGCAAGAAATGGGTTGAGCTATAATTTTTATCCCCGATAAACTAGCTTTTTTTCCCCTACAGGGATTTTAATATGGGGAAACATTTTTAAATAAAGGACTCCCTGACTTACACTCTGGGGTGGCACTACTATCTCAGGATCCGGCTGCTTCAGGCTGCTGCATTTGTAGACAACCCAAAGACACCCCAAATAAATAGTCCAGACAGCCCAACGTCTTTGCAAGTGTGATCTGTTCTCAGATAACATAGTAACAGAGTCAGACCACTAGTCCATCCAGCTCAATATTGTCTACATTGGCTGGAAGTAGCTCTCCAGAGTTTCAAACAAGGAATTTTCCCAAGCCAGAGGTTGAACCTCGAACCTTCTGCATGCAAAGCGAATTCTCTCCCACTGAGCTCTGGCCCTTTCCCCAGATAATTCAATGTTAGAGAGCAGTCACTTCCTAAAGTTCTGAAGTTCCACAGAATGCAATTGCTCTTACATACACGGAATACTGTGTCATAAAATGTGTTCAGCATAGAGCCCTGCTTCCATTAATCCTTTTACAATCAGCACAAGGAGGCTCAAGGAATGTTTAGACAAGACGCTCACCATTTCCCAGTTTTGTTTACCTAGCTGTCCATGTCAGATCATACACAGAAGATGAGGGACAGGCCATGAGGCCCCCCGCCTTAACCCATAATTACTGAGTTAGGTTTTGGCTATTCCCTGACAATGCGGAGAATAGCAATTGAGAATGTGTGCAGAGTAAGGCCAAGTCTAAGGCTACTCACTTACTATAATTGAATCCAATGGAACTTTTCTGGATAGCTATGCATAGAATTGAAAAAGAGGAATACAAAAACTGCATTTCTCTGACTCAAGGACATAAACTTACATGTTACATGCAAACTTCACCAGCCGTTTTTCTGATTCCATATTTATTTACATCTATTTATATTCTCATCTTTCTTCCAAGAAGCTCAATGAAGCAAACAGAATTTCCCCCTTCTCATTTCATCCTTACAACAGCCCTGTGAGGTTGGTCAGGCTGAGAGACAGTGGCTGGCCCAGGGTCACCCTTTGAGCTTCATGCTGAGTGGGGATTTGAACCCTGATCTCCCAAGCTGCTTCTCCACCCACCCTCAATATTCTAGCAGTTGTAGCCCTCCAGCTCCCATCAGCCCAGCCATGGTCAATGGTTAGAGATTATGGGTGTTACAGTCCAGTAACACCTAGAGGACCACACACAACCTTGGTTGACAAGGGTAAAAAGGTAAAAGGACCCCTGACCATTAGGTCCAGTCGTGACCGACTCTGGGGTTGCGCGCTCATCTCGCATTATTGGCCGAGGGAGCCGGCGTACAGCTTCCGGGTCATGTGGCCAGCATGACAAAGCCGCTTCTGACGAACCAGAGCAGCACACGGAAACGCCGTTTACCTTCCCGCTGCAGTGGTACCTATTTATCTACTTGCACTTTGACGTGCTTTCGAACTGCTAGGTTGGCAGGAGCAGGGACCGAGCAATGGGAGCTCACCCCATCGCAGGGATTCGAACCACCAACCTTCTGATCACCAAGCCCTAGGCTCTGTGGTTTAACCCACAGTGCCACCTGGGTCCCTTGACAAGGGTACGCACCTATATTTGTAGCCCTGTGGAATGGAAGGGAATCAGCAGGAGAGGGGTGTTTTTGGACAGGAAAATGCCCAACAGGGAGATGGAAGATGTGCTCAGAATAGACCGACTTGTGCACAAAGGCTGCATTTTATTTCTGAATCTGTGGGAGTATCGAGACCAACGACGTTTGCAAGAGAAATTTCTGGACCAGGCACCACAGTGCCTATTAAGCAAGTATGAAATACCCACAGCCCTGCCCTTCTATTAGCCCACCCTTTCTCTCCTGATTACCCCCCCCCCTTTGCAGGATCCGACGTGAGACACAGAGGAATTGACATTTTACATTCACTTACTCAAGGCAGATGCTAGCATTCACCAGGTACCAATGCAACATCAACAAAATGCAGGCAGCGGGAAGGTTCCACTGAGCTCCTTCTAAACTGCCCAAACATTTGGGCAGCTGGACAGTTCCTTTAAGGGCAGTTCCTTGGAAGACAGCACAGGAACTGGTCCCTCCCTTACTTCTGGGATTAATTCTTCTCTCAGCCTTCTTAAAAATTTCCATCAGCTCAAGGGGAGTCGCGCTGCATGCATTATGATCCCCCCCACACACACACCTCCCTGGCCAGAAGCCTATACCTCCCAAAACACAGTCGGCCCTTGATGAGTCAAGCTTTCCGGGTGCCTCCCCCTCTTCCCATCCCTACGCTGCAACTTTATTGCACATCTGGATCCAGTTGTGGCTTGCACATTAGGGGCATTTGTCTCGGGGATGGCTGCTTCTAAAAAGCTGGAGCCGCCAAATGTCTCAAACAAAAGAAGAAAGAGAAGGGAACATTTTGAAACCAAGTAAGTCTGAAGGGATTCGCTGCCGTTCCCGGACTCGGCCGTGTGAGCTTGCCGAAGATGGAAGCTTGGAAGGGGAGCCTGAGCAATGCCGTGACCCTGCAGAGTGCCTGGCCCCCATGGAATACTTTAGAGAATGAGAGGTGACATACCAGGATGAGCTCTTAGGAATGGAGAAAGCCAGGAAGTCTCAAGCGGTGTTCTTCCAAGGCACTAATCGCCAAATGAATGGATATCCACAGGTCCTTCCCTGGTCGCCTGCTCTTCCACAGTTCTCCCTGCCTGTGCTCAGGCTGCTTCAGCTGTGCCCACCCCTTCCCTGCACAGAAGTGTGGCTGAACTGAAATATGGTGCCTGTACTGTTCATGAATTGATTTCTTCAGTATGCAAAGTGTCCACCTGACTGCTGGCAATGGGAACCTTCTATATTATTTATACGATGTATGGACTGATGTTTGAAATCTTCCACTGTAGAGAGCAGTGCATTTCCTTTTTGGAAAACCTGGTGGGTGGGTACTACACTTCCCCTCGCATCATTGGCCAGAGAAGGCCATTGAATCGTGACTAACCTATCCAGCTGCAATCAACCAGCGCCTCGATGTATCTCCTTGTTCTGCTACCTCTCTTGGACCACAAAAGCAGGAACGGGGAGAGTATCAAGCAGGGCACAATGCACAGTTTCCAAAAAAGGACTGTGGTTCCTCCAGACTGTCACTATTATGCAGGAGGGATACAAGCACATATTAGAACCTTAAGTTTCTGCAGTTAAGGCGGATTAAAGGGCTTTGTTGCCCCAGCACAACGAACCCACTTTTAAAAAAGATTCAGATTTTTTTTTTTTTTGCCATTTGCAAAGTTATGGGGAAATGCATCAAAAAGTATGGTGTGACTGAGTAACAGGAAGACGTATAAACACCCCACTAGCAAATCAGAATGAATGCTCAATAAAGATTGGATATAATCTAACATCCAGATAGGCATTGTGCAAGCAAATTAGGTGCTCAATAAACAGGTCATCTGGGGAGGTGATGCTAAATCCTTGATGAGTCAATCTTTGACCTGGTTTTTTTCCTCTCCTCCACCCTCCTTAGTACCTCGCCCTCCTGTGGGCAGCTGAGCAGACATCCTCATATCTTCTGGAGCTCTTTCCTTCCCCTCGCTCACACACAGTGCTATTTTTCTAGAAAAAGAGGTGCTGGAACGCACCATGAGCGTCTCCCTTGTTCTTTTACAATGGCAATGGCACCCACCTGAGAAGTACCGAAACTGAGTTCTGGCAAGTTCCAGCTGGGAAAAAAGCCCTGCTCACACAGCTGATAATATCCATGATCTTGTTGTTTCTTCTTGTTGTTCTCTTGATGAACTTATTAGATCACCATTTATTTATTTTATTCCTCAATATTCTCCTTCTCATTCCTCCTCTGTCTCATGTTGTCTTTTGACCATCAGTCACGTGATCCCAAGAACTTCTGTTTATCTCTATCTGCTTTCACCTGCTCCCTTCGCACACTCTGCAACATCATCACTTACCTCTGTACTTCCTTTCCCGCTTGTCTGTTTTGCTCTGTTGTGTTGATCATGCTTTCTTTTTCCTCTGTCATCCTGTTTATTCCAAGTGTTCATTATCTCTATCCTTCATTCTGCTGAAGATCTATGGCGTAAATATCATTCTTCTCCTGAATACTTTCATTGCAGTTTTATGTTTTCTTCTTTCCCTCAGCTCTGTCCTCGGCTAAGCACTTAAAATTTTCCTCTCATATGCATTCCTCATCCCCTACTCTTTCCTTTTTGTAAACTTTACCTCCTCAACCTGTCACCCATGCTCTTCTTTGTTTTGTCCACAAGCTTTTAGTAAATTTTCTTTGGATAAGACTTTTTTCTATCCACCCTTCATTCTGAACATCTTCTTCTGCATTGCCTTTTTTCTGCCATTTCTTCCATATCATTAAGATGCTGCTTCCTTTGCTTCTTTTTCACTAACTTATCTGATTTGTTTCCATTTAAATCCATGCTAATACTAATCCTCTTGACCAAGTTCCCATTTAAAATTCTATTAACCTTTTGAACTTTCCCTCTAGGTCCTATTCTACATTTGCCATGTTTCTGTCTTCCGGTTCTTCCTTTAATTCTGCCCTTGTGGGCCTTTTTTTTTTTTAAAGTCTTTTCTTCTTTTGTTCTTATCTTATTGATAATCTTATTCTGTGGCTTACTTATGAATAGACATGCCTAGGATTGTTTTGCTACTTTCCTCTCCTTCACTTTCTCTTATAGATCCTCTTCAATCTGGTTTTGCTCTTTTCTGACCCATATTGCCAATTATCTCCTTTCAGCAAAATCTAAGAATTAATATTATGCACATCTAGTGTTGGGCCCATTTCCAATACAGTCTCTGATTCAGTCAACCATTCATTTCTCCTTTCTATCTTACATTTTTCAGGCATTGTTTTCTCAGATTTCAATAATAACTTTCTCATCGCTCTTTTAAGGAGTTTTCTAGTTGTTCTTTTTTTTTCAGTTTTTCCCCTTTACAGGAGTTCTTGGGAGATCAGTATTAGGCCCCCTTCTTTTTACATTATCTATTCATTTTGTGTTCAACACCACTTTTAGAATCATAGAATTGGAAGAGACCACAAGGGCCATCCAGTCCAACCCCCTGCCAAGCAGGAAATGATGACCTTCAACTGTTTGTTACTTTAATTTTTCAACTCATCTCTTGTCCCAATCTTCTATTCTAGCCTACTCTGCCATCTCTCATAGAATGAATGCCCATTTTCTCAAACTTAATCATGCTAAAACGGACCTTCTGGGTTTGGGTTTGATTTAATTTTCCAGGCTTGCTCTTTTTTAAGTATTTGTCTTCTCCTCTTTCTCTACACGTTTTTCCATAAATTCTTCATTCTACATGACCAAGGATGCTGCTCTGTGTTCACTGCTTGCATCTTCTTTCCCATACCACTGAATTGCTTTCCATATGACTCCTCCCCCCATTTTTCCATTTAAGCGCTTCATTTAGGTATGTTCCATTTACCATAACTCCCAACAATTCACCTGAATTTTGCAAATACCCTGCCTTCCCACCTAATCTTTTTTTCCATGCACTTACTTAATAGATACCCGATACATCTTTCTGAAATGCATCTGTTCCCTAGATGTGTCTAACAGTGGTCTGGATTGCAAAGAATGGTCAGATGCAGGGATGGCTTATTCCTCTTGCCTGGGTGGGACTGATTTTATTTTGCTCTAAGCAAAAGTAATATTTATTTATTTAAAGCATTTGTACCCCCCCCCTTCAGCCATAAACACAAACTGTGCCAGCAGGTGTCATAGAAAGCTTACAATGAACTTCCAACAGCATTCAATATGGGTCAACGTTCCTCCCGCCATTTTTTCCCCCAAGTGTACAGCTCTTCATGTTTCTCATTTGCTTCTTCGCCATTCAAGGTGTCTTCCTATCCACAGCTACAACCGGCAGATAGTGAGATGTGCAGGTAACCAATCTGGTTCCCTCCGACCAGCTCCGACCAGCTCTGATCAGCCCCATCCAACATGGCCCAATAGTCAGGGATGCTGGGAGTTGTAGTCCAACAACATCTGGAGGGCACCAGATTGGCCACTCCTGGTGTGATGGAAAGAAACATAAATGCTTCTCTCCAAGACTGGATTATACTTTTTCCGTATCTGCCTATTCCAAGCTCTGATTTCTGACTGGATCAAGGTTCATGAACCAACAGAAACCTTTCAGATGATACGCAATGCTCATCTGTGTTGCAATAGCCCTGTGAAAGTTACCAAGTTAAGGCTTCTAGTTTAGATAGCCACAGACAGGCAGAGCTTGCTGACTCAGACTGCATCCCTCTGACTCATTCTGCCAGTTGGCAAAAGAGTTGAAAGAAAGTTTAGTGGAGCTGCTGCTGAAAGTACACAGCAAAGGAATGATACAATTTGCAACCACTGTAAATGTCAACCCAAAAGCCATGCAAAGCCATACAAGGGTATTGCCAACTGAAATGAAAACGCAGCCATGTACTTCCATCTCAGAGTGGCTTTTTACAAGCACACTTCATCCTACACATGAAAAGGATGGCAACACCAAAGGGCATTATGAACTTATCCCTTTTATTTAAAAAAAAAAAATATGTGGCACAGAATTTATTTATCCTGCAACGGAACAGTGTACATCTGAAGCATGTGGTAGAAGCTCATGCGCTCTTTATGGATTAAGTTCTCTACTACTTATTATACAGTGACTCTCTAATTATACTATGGAAATTGCAATAAAAGTTCATTTAAACAGAAACCAGTTGTGCACAGCCATGCCACAAGAGACCTAAAGTGGAAGTTGCTGCTCTGTGTCTGGATCACGGATCAGAGCAAGACTAACTTACTTCGAGATTGTGTGCTAGATTTCTGACCAGCTCCAGAAGTAACAAATCTGGGGATTCTGTGGCAATCCTGTGTGAAGGCTGAACAACATAGGAAATGAAACAAAGTGTACGGGTGTGGCCAGGGTCAATCATTCATTCCGTAATTACCTTCACACCATTGAAGGTATCTTATTAAAAAGTGGGGGGGGGGGAGAAACACCCAAACACTTTCAACTTTAACATTTCATAGTTCAATGACATGTAACTACAAATATATAAGAACAACTGAAGAACCTGCTGGATCAGGCCAAAGGCCCATCTAACCCATCGCCCTGTTCTCAGTGGCTGACCAGACATTCGCGGGACACCAGCAAGCAGTATTTGAGCACAAAAGCACTCTTCCCTCCTGTGGCTTCCAGAAATTTTTGTGACTACATATGTGTGTGTTAGACTTCAGGATTTTATTGAAGGTTATGCTTCTGCACCCAAATAACTGCCTTACATGAAGGTAGGTATGCTAGATAGATCAACCCATTCCTGAACAGAGCAGCTGCTACAGCGCATTGCTCATTACGCATTCCATCAGATCTAAGCTGAACCCTTACTATCCTGAAACTAATGGACAGCAGTCAGGCCAACTGGCATACAGGACCAGCAGGATAATGCACACCCCGGATCAGCTGACAAAGACACTTTACATAATCCATCAGAATCACTTGTCAAAATTCAGCTTGAGATGACACTACTGATTAGAACCCTACTGTAATCCACCCCTCACCCCAAACCCTTTCCTTACAATGAAAGCTATTCCCATTTGCTACATCCCACAATGCTTCCCAGTTTTAGACAGATGCTGCTTCACTCTCTGGAGCTGCTGCATGTAGAAGTCTTGCATGATGCTCTGGATTGTGCTAGCTTTACTTCCATGTGCCTTGCCGCTGATGAAGTGAGCAAAAAGGAAGTGAGTGTCCAGGGACAGGCACACACTCCATTTTTCCAAGCGGCGACAACATTCCTGAGATTCCAACAGCTTCTTTCCAGGCTCTGTGAACTGCATTTCATTGGGGAAACATTAAAAATTTATAGCTCAAAAAATAAGCGCAGAAATCCTGGGAAATATTGAGTACAAAAGATTTCTACTGAAAAACGATGTGACGCATTGCTTGATCCCCAAACAATACAAACACAGCACAACAACAAAGCCCCAAATTCATGAACAAAAAAGGTAAATTTTCAGGAACACTATCATTCGCACATGCATAGTTACAGCTGGGTTTCGTTAGCAATGTCTGATAGTAACTCTGTAGGGGGAGATTTGTGCAGAGAAAATGCACCAAGTGATGTAGCTAAGGGACGAGTTCAAGTAACATCTGCACTTCTCCATGAGCGGAGTTATGCTTAGTATGCATTTGCTTAATTTGCATTATATATGCAGGCTGCAGAATCCCCCTTTTTCATTGCCCAGACATTTTAAACTTTTAGCACTGGCTACACCCACTTGATAAACGTGTCTTGAGGGCCAGTGGCTACATGGCACCTCAGTCTCCTCTTGTGCAACCTGCAATCTTGTTGGAATCTTGAGAATGCTAACTTCATTTAAAATTATGTGAGAGGCAGACAAAAATGCAAATACAAAATAAGCTCAAGCTTTCCATGGCTTCCTAAGGGCATATCAACACAGGGCATTTTGTCAGGGCTTGAACGAGTTGACTGAGTGCACCTCATCACCACAAAACCTGCAGGTGAACACAGAAAGAGCAGGAACCAAAGGCACTGCTTATATATAGTGAAATACTGGAGGAAATCTCCATACCATATGGCACCTCCCCCCTTGTTTTTCCTATTTTTATCCTAGATCCCCTCCAAACCACCTTTTTATTGTGCATCTATCATAATCTCTACTCATGAAGGCATGAGGACGGTTATATGCAATACTGCTTTCCATACTGTTCGAGCCCGAAAATGTTTTGGGGCAGACGTACTGCTCCATTTCCAATCAATCCCATAATTTGCTGCTGAAATCCCGTAACATTTTATGTTACAAATGCTTGTTGCGGTGGTCCAATTTTATTGCACTGTAGTGCAAGAGGGCCCTTCCATATAGCAACGATGTAATGACTAATGTTGGGGAAGCATCGCAGAACAACTAAACTGAGATGATGTGTGGACAGCCCAGTGTAAATTCGGCACTATTATTGCATCAATGGCAAAGTGCTGAATACTCCTGCAAAAAAAAAAAAAAAAGTCTGGAGAGGCTCCTAGTGTGGTATTCAGCTAACATCCCATCAGCAGAAGGATTTACACTTGAGCAATGGAACTCCACCCACCCACCCACTAAATCTGTTCTAGGGGTTCCCCCAACCCTCCAGAGCAGTTCTGGAGAAGATGCAAGGCATGCACACACAGTGAAGAGAGGGGGGAAGTTCTGTTGCACAAGCATAAATCATTGCGCTGAAGGAATCTCTGGATACTGCCCCTAATGCCAAATTAGCTTTGTGTGAAACTCTTTGTGGGGGATGCTCTAAAACTCATTCTGGCCAAAGGGAGGACAATTCAGGCAGCTGGAAGATCTTTAAGAGGAACACGCTTCCACTCATTAGGCTGATACTGGGCATGTTTTGATACTGGCAAGAGGGAAAGGAAGATCTCCTCACGTCAGGCTAGGGAATAGAAGAACAATTGCTTTTCTTCTTCCTTTCATGAGCAGCAGAGATTCATGAGCAGAGACTGTAGCCCCAAGCTGCTAAAGGCAGGTGTTCCAAAGTTGCCCTCATAGCTGGAAAGCAATGACACATCCCAGAAGCATCTCCCTCTAGCCTCGTAGGAGGAAAGCATCGCCTCTGATCCAGACAGTGTGACACAAGACCTACTTCCTGTTCCCAGCCATTTCTCGAGAACCAAGCCAAATAATATGTCTATAGAGTGAGTGGGCGGCAAGAGAATGACTAGAGTTAGAGGTGGGGCTTTTCTGAAAAGTTGTAGCAAGAGCAGGAGACTGGGGGGCAGCAAGCTGGATTCCCATAAACTGTCAAATGGAGATAGCCTCTTTGACTACTCCAGCTTCCAGATGGAATAGACCTTGCATAGTTCTCAGTGGGGGGAGGGAAGGGGAAAAGGAGTTACTTGTGGTCTATGTGGAAAAGTCCTGGGTCAGAGAGGCAGTGACAGCCATCAACTTGAATGGGTTTAAAAGAGGATTTGACAAATTCATGGAGAACAAGGTTACCATTTGCCATGATGGTTGTGTTCTACCTCCATTGACTGAGGAACTGTGCTGGGAATTCCAGTAACTGGGAATCACAGGGCAGGGGAGTGCTGTTGTGCTCAGGTTCTGCTTTCTGGCTTCCCATGAACATCTGGTTGGCCACTGTGAGAACAGAGCAGTTACTGAAGCGGTTCTACTGCTCCCCAGAAGGAATCCCTCTGCAGCAGAAGCAGTCCCATGCACCCTACATTCCTGAGTGCAGTGAATTGTTAAAATCTCTAGACTAGATGGTGAAGAATAGGGGGTTTCCACTCTTGTTCCTGGTGGAAGAAGCCCTGGCTACTTGATGCAGGAAACAAAGAAACCCAGTGGAGGAAAAATTCTATAGGGTAAAGCTACCACTGAGAGATGTCACAAGGCCTGAGAATTTAGGCAAGGACCTGAGGATGGAGTCATTTATAGCACTTCTTTGCATGTCCAGGTGCCATGTTGCCCACTGCCCTGCAGGCCACCACTGACCAAAGACCACTTGTTGACAACCTTATATGGATCAAACCAGGCCAAAACTTTCTTGATGACAAATGCAAGAGGTTTGGTAAAGGCATTGGATTACAACCGATATCAACCTATCAACCAGCCTGACTGCTCCTGGGGAGTGGACCTGCGTGGAGTCCTCTGTGGTCAGGTCCGCCCCCTGCCCCCCCCGAGTGAGCCTGCCCTGAGTCCACCTGCCATTGACCCAATTTGGCAGGCTGACTAAATCTAAGCTATCCAACTGGAGGCAGAGCTCAGGAGCCATTGCTGCAGCTGCTATGGCAGCTGGCAAAGCCGCCCACTGCTTAAGGTAAGTGGTATTGTTATAGCAACTGGTGCAATGTTGGGAAATTATTAGGCCCCTTTCCCCATCATCAGATGAAGTATATCCCAACCACACTTTTGTGTAATTCTAATACAGGACCTTCTTGGATGCCTGTACTACTGATGCCATATCCTGCCTGTGCAAAAATAGAGAGGAGAAAGGAGTAGCTTTGCTATAATGGGAAATGGGAGATGTGCCTTCAAGTCTTCAAAATCTGGGTAAATATGCATCCCAATGAGTGGAAGAGAACTCTCCCACCAGAAAAAAAAATTAATTAAAAATCAAACTGGTTGTAGGACCCTGCAGAGACAAATTGCAGAGGTAAACAGTGCGCCTGCCATCTACTTGCTGTTCTTAATGTGAGCTGCCACAAGATGAAGGTGTTCTAAGTAAGTTTCCAAAGCGGGGGCGGGGGGGGAGGACAGGCTCCAGCCTTGCTCTTTGAGTTAAAAGATAGAACATTCCCTGGATACCTTGCTGTATTAAAAAAAAAACAACAACTCACATGTTTTGGATTCCCAAGAACAAGAGAGTGGGTGTGCCTGTGCTGGAAGGTGATAGAAGGGCAGCACAAATACTCTTAATACCACTGAGTTAAGAAGAGGCACAGACACAGGCCACGCCAGGAGGAAAACCCTAAGTTGCTCCTCACTCTCCTCCTGCTCTCAGGTTTGCCCAGGTTTGCCCAGATCCCCTGAGCAACTGTCCTGAGAACACAATGTTCAGGCTGAACCAAGTCTTGGCTCCCAGACTCCTCTGGCTGCTGTCCAACAGCCTGTTTAATAATGTACACATGGCCATTAACTTAGATTTCTGAAGAAGGGAAAAACACCACACTAGTTTGCAATAACAAGTTGCTTGTGGCTCAGTAACATAACAGACTGCGCAGGGCAGATACTCTGTCACTGCAAACGGACGGAGTGAAATGTAAGAGAGGGATCCGAGCATAACAGTCAATAGTGGAATACTAGGATCCATACTATTTGTAGGGAACACTAAAATATCTACTGTCCCCTCAAGGATCACAACATTCTCAACAAAACATAAATAATAGATTGCAGTGGCTGGATTTGGATGTCATGATAAACCATGGTTTGTTAAAATAGGAATGAACCTAGGCAAGCCTAGGGCTTGTGAACTTTCTCCGCATTGGTCTTCCAGCACAGCTACAAAAAAGAGTTTGGAAGAATTTGTTTCTGGGTTTCCCCATTAACTCATAGCTTCTTGTTTTATTCAAACCTGGCAAACCATGGTTAGTTACTCTGGTTTGTTTAAAACAAGCTAATTTAAAACCATGGCTTATGAAGCTTGCTTGTTTCAACAAACCATAGCAAGGATTAAGCACAGTTGGGCATAAAGGTAAAGTGCAATTAACGAAGCTTCCAATCTCCTTCTCATGTCCATGCTAGAGGACAGGAGAATGTGCAAGTCCTGTTCATCTAGACTCCTTCTCATCATGATAAACTATGGTCTGGATGCAATCAGTGAAGGAGAGGTATAGAATGGGGAAACAGCATGGCTACACACAGAGAAAAGATTTGTATAAAGTGTAGTGGTGTCATGAGGAGTCAAATACACAAGTACCCACTGCTACCACCTCAACCATCTTCCCTATTCCTTGCCCCCCTAGGGACCCGTGAAACCCACCCGAGGAGAGAAGGAAGAAGTGGCAATTGCAGGTGCTCAGAGCAGAATGTCTTATTATGCCAAGAAGGGGGCTGGGACTGCACATCCCAGAGTCCCCAGCAGGAATATGATGCTATTCACATTAATTTCCACTAACAAAGGGCCTCAAAATTTTCCAGTGCTATATTAGCACATTGTCTGTATGTTGATCCTGCAAGCTAAAAAAAGAGCATTGGCAACCTTGAGCTTTCTGTTTCAAGGAAGAGCTGTTTCTGAATGACTCCAGGTCATTTAATATTTTTTTTTCCATTTTTCCCTTGCAGCAGTTTACATAAGTGGCCACTCTTGGCTATCAATAGATATTACATAACCAGGATGGGATCTTGCCACAATGCTTACAAGTCAGTTACTATTGTTCTTCGTCTTCTTGCTGTGCTGCTAAAATTTATATTGTTTGCTTTCTTATAGGTTTGGTTGTTATTTGTTGTGCTACAATAATTATTTCTGTCTGCTACTTTATTTTATTATTATTTTTACTTTTTTCACCTAGAGTCTGACTTATATGAGGCAATTGAGGCAAGGATTTTTTTTCTGTATATGACCAAAGGCTGCCATGCAACTGCTGTACAATATAGATAAGCAGACTTGTGCCTTCCAAAACAGAAGTTAATAACTGCACAATAAATTAGATTAATCAGTGTTGTTTCAACTTGGATATGCATTGCCTGTTTTTAATTGCTGGTCCTATAGTTAGGAATAGTGTATTTTTTACATGTAAAGGGTCTTTATTGTTTTGTGGTTGACACCCCTCAAGCAGATTGGTCCATGTGATAGAACTCTTAATTTTATCCTCACAACAACCTTTTGAGGTAGGTTAGGCTGAGAGATACTGACTTATCCAAGATCACCTGGTGAGCTTCATGGCTGAGTTGGAACCTGAAATTGGATCTCCCTGGTCCTAGTACGAAACTCTTAACATCTAACTAGCCCATGTAGTGTCTTCCATATATTGTTGAAACACAACTGCCATCAGCTCCAGTCAGCATGCTCAACAGTCATGATAGCTATCTACGCAACCAATACAGAAAACTGGCTTCCTTAGATAAAGACAGGCAGTTGGACTGCAAGTTATATAGATGCAATGATAGGAAGAAACACCACTAGATTCTTGAGTTTGTATATTTTGTCCTTTGCTTGAATTTGTGGCCTGGTACAGTATACGTAAAAGTGGAGGAGATGGGGAAGGGGAAGAAAAATGTGTTTGCACTTTGGATTCAGAGCAAGCCAACACCCTTCATAGTTCTTCATTACATGAGCCATGAAAACAGAATGCATTTGTTTCACTGACCTTTGCAAATCCTCAAACACGTGAGCATCCCTGACGGTCCCAGAAGGGGAATGCATGGGGCAGAGTTCGCCTCTTCCCATGCTCTTTCCACCCTGGAATCTGGGAAGAAACAAATCTCTAGTGGCAGATGGATGCAGACCAATGCAAGACGCATCTTCAACCTCCTTTTGAATGCTCATTCAAGCTTCTCTCTCCCTCTTCCCCGCCCCCCGCCCCCCCGGTCCTTGAAGCTAAACATCCAGGAGGAAAGCTACACAGGGTGGAGCAGGAAAACTTTTGAAACAAATTGCTGCTGTTGAATTCTCACTTCCAGGTTAATAGATTAGAAATTAAACACTGGCTTCTGGAGCCATATGTGCAGGAGGAAGAGAACCGTCTCACAAACCCAGATTTGTATTACAGCACCAAAACTAACAGCAGCAGCTTACTTACCGGAAAGGTGCCTATGAATTACTAAGAAAGATGAACCAAACACAGTGTGAGTTTGTATAGGTGTCACCACCACAGCCAACCATGCTCTAAAGCTAAATGACCACTAGAGGACTTAAACCAGCATATAGCCCAGCAATCACAAGAGCCTCTCCATTTTTTGAGCAAAGGACAGTGCCTACATAGAACTTTAGCCGACCAAAACTGCACCAACAGAATCACCCCCAGCCAATAAAAGCATACGCGCTTCCTTCGCATTATCCGTTTCAAAAGGAAGGAACTGCTGCAGTTAGTAAATCCAACTTTAGTGTGATCAGATGAAAGAGTGCCACCTACTGATGCAGATCCTAACAGAGAATAGCTGATCTTGATTTAAACTGGGGACAAATTGAAGCTCTTGCTGGCTTGCTCGGAAGTAAAAGTCTGCAAGAGGTAATAGGCAAGAGCTTCAATTTGTTCCCAGTTTAAATCAAGATCAGCTATTCTCTGTTAGGATCTGCATCAGTAGGTGGCACTCTTTCATCTGATCACACTAAAGTTGGATTTACTAACTGTCCTTTGCTCAAAAAAATGGAGAGGCTCTTGTGATTGCTGGGCTATATGCTGGTTATATACATCAAACGATGTCCTTTCGATGAGGTCAAAGCTCCCGTTGAAAAAAGTGCAACCAGTTAATCATAGTGAAATCTTGCAACCCTGCACATCTGCAGCAGGGTGTGTGTGACAGCACATTCTGAACAAGAACCAGCTGTCATTTCCCCAGTCGGGAAACTATATATTTCTCCTTGCTTTGTAGCATTAAAACAACAGACTGGAAAGCTGCCAGATGCGTGGGCAGCTCTCAGTGTCTTAAGTGGCAGGGCATTCCACTGTGATCCCCACCCTTAAAAAAAAATAAATCAATTTTCCTTCTACGTAGCTACAGAGCTGAATTTTCCTTGGTAGTATAATCTCCTGGCCAAATGTACTTTGAGGGCACACTATGGAAGTCTTTTTTTCATGGTATATTTGTCAGAGACTGAGCAGAAGACCATGCCCTGCAGTGCTGGAAACCCCTCTCTCTCTCCGCCCCTGCCCCCTGCATTTCTCCTTGTTGCAGCCCAAGGGTCAGAGTCAGAGCTCTAAAGTTTTTTTGCAGCTGGAGGGCTGAGTAGGACTAAAAAGTAGCCGAGGAAGGGGAGGTTTCACTCAAAAGCCACAGGCAGCCTCTTGTCCATGAGTTGACTTCTCACAGGAATATAGGAAGCTGCTTTATACTGAGTCAGGCTATTGATCCATCAAGGCCAATAATGTCAGCACTGACTTGGCAGCGGCTCTCCGGGCTTTCAGACAGGATATACATACATCATTTTATTTGTATGCTGCCTTTCCATAGTTAAAGCCATGCTCAAGGCAGTTTACAACATGAGGGGGAAAAGATTCCTTTTGTGTGCGTTTTTACCAATGTGCAAGAGCCAATCTAGCCATCAAATCCCACACAAAAATAACTGTGATGAGTTCATATGTACAGTCCCCATCACCACTTTTTCTTTTTGGCAGTGTTTTATGAATGCACATAGTCATATGAGGGAGGAAGAGAAGGGGGAAATGAACTGATGGGCCTATCAAACTGCATATCCTTCAGCTCCTGAGTTAATTGTAGAAATTTCTCCTACAACAAAATTCAGGGAAAGTGGAACACACACCTGGCAAAGACAACCCACAGAAATATAAAGTAAGAGGGGAAGGGGTGGAATCCTTTGCAATTTTAGCTGGGAGGCTTTCAGAAACATTCATCCTTATTCCATCTATGTTTGCTTACTATAAGAGGGAGCAATGCATTCAGAAAACAGTTCAGAAATGCAACATTTCTGTACCTCTATAAAACGTTCACCCTAATGATAAGTATACACAGGAACGTATTCCTAGAAAAGTAGGGGATTGTAACACAATTTACAGGATGAGGGATACTCCCTCTGCAGGCCCATAAATTAGACCACATTCCTCAAGCCCAAGGGTTCTGCACATTTTAAGAGGGCTATAGGAGGAACAATATTCCCTCTGTTGGGTCACGCTCTGCCTGTATGTTTATGCAGCTGAGGGTCTGCTCCATTACCTGTTTATACTAGCATTTGCCTAGTGATCTCTCTTTCCCCACCCTTCTGCCCCTTAATCCTTCTCATTGCCAAGGTTCTGCTCAGTCATAATCCCCCACCCTTGTAGTTTCAGATGGATCAAATGTGCTAATCCTTAACTCAACATACACATACACTTTAGTGGGCTTCAAAGGCACCTTTTACCTTGGCACCCCAGGGGTGATGACATCACACCAAGGAATTGCTGATCTACTCCATTAAGCATGGCAGTATTTACAAGGCAATGAGATACTCATCTCCGTATCTCAGTAGCGGCCTCTTTAAAAACTATATATATTTACTACTTGTATATGAGGCAACAGGGAGTTCCGGTGAGAAGCAAACTGAAGAGCAAACAATCTCCTCTTGCTGATTTTACTAAGCAAACCCATTCAAGGAACTATCAGTGATTTAGGACCTCTCAGCCCAGTCACTTTATAGCACAATAAATACACAGATTATTAACCTGTCAAAATTCCTCAATGGAGAGCAGGGGTAGGTAAGGTAGTGCCCTCCTGATGTTGTTGGACTCCAACTCCCATCAGCCCCTGCCAGCTTTGCCAATGGTCAGGGATGACAGTACTTGTAGTCCAACAACATCTAAAAGCCCTCTTCTGGCTACCCCACTGTAGAGCTTTTGTGTTGGCATTCTCATCTCTTTCCAGCACAAACAGTATTGAAAGCAGGTTCTCATGTGACTGCCCCAACCGCATCATGAGAACAAATCACCATGAATATGCTATAAAAACAGGATGTATCGAAGGGTTACTTCAGCAACAGACTACCCCCAAAAGACACAAACACAGGGACCTGAAGCAAACCCAGATGCCAACTGTCTGACAACTATTTTGAGAGCTAGCAACATCAGTCAGAACATCAAGGATCCGTTCACCTGCTCATCTACCAACACAATACGTGTACCATCTGTCAGCAATGCTCTTCTGCATTCAGTCTCTATGAAAGGATAAATGCACACAAATCTGACATCAGAAAGGACAATATGTGGAAACCAGTGGGAGAACATTTCAACCTCCCAGGGCATTCCACTGCTGGCCTTAAAGTGGTCATTCTTTAACAAAGGAACTTTAAAAGGGTCATACCAGCTCGAAACTGCTGACTTGAAACTTATCAGGACATTCAGTTCTGCCTGAATAGAGACGATGGTTGCCTATCTCAATAAAGACTTTAATTAGCAATTCTAGGATGCTTGTATTGCCATCAATTACTGGTACTGCTGCTGCAAATGGTCACTCAGATCAAGTCATGTTTTAAACCAGGCAAGTGCTTATTTCGCTTACATTTAAGCTTCATGTAATTGTCAGAGAATAATTTTCCCCATTTAATTTTCATCTGATCTCACTGTATCATTTATTACCTCTGTACCCATGCATATACATATCCTTTCCAGCTGAGGATAACATCTGATGGAGTCCATGAGTGCTTATGCCAAAATACATGTGTTAGCCTTTAAGATGCCATGAGACTTGTTTCTGTTGCAACAGACTAATATGGCTGCTCCTCTGGAAATGTGGCCTCCAGAAAAAGAAGACTTGAATGACACTGTTGTTCTAGTGAGATGTCTCTTTATAAGTCTGACATGCTGGGGCCCTTATTAATTGCACGATAACCTTTGCCGGTAAGGAACTGGCTCCTAGATGCAGCCTAACTGTGAAAGAGACAGGGCTCTGAGGAAAAACTGAGATAAAATTACTATCCATTACAATTCTATCCCACACTTCCTCCAAAGTGATTAGAGTGACAGACAAGGCTCCTTCCCTCCCTATTTTATCCTCACAACAACCCTGTGAGGTAGGTTAACCTGAGAGACAGGGATAAACCAGTGTCACTGCATAGCAGAGTAAGGATTTAAACTCCAGTCTCCCCAAATCTTGACCAACACTGTATCTATTTGACTCTATCTAGAACTTGCAAATTAAGATGTTACAAGCAACTTCTGGGATTCTTCAGAAGAAGCAAATAATCCAGATTGTTATTTTTAATTTTGGGGAAGAGCCTTTTTCTACGGGGATCTCAGTGCAATTTACTGAGACATCTAGTGGCTGAATGACACACTGCAGAGAAATGAAGACGGTGCAATCCGACACTTCAGCTTGCAATCACTCCTGCTTCTTGTTTCAGAAATTGCCTCCATGGAGAAAAGAGGCAGGCAGGGCAACCGACATCCTGGTAGTTTGGACACAATCTTGAGGACTGTTAATTCAATCATTTGCTGTGCCACTTCAGCTGATGAAGTGGGCACTGGCCCATAAAAGCTTATGTCAAAATGAACTTCTTATTCTTTTAAGATGCCACAATACTTTTTGGTCATACCACAGTGTCAGCTTCCTGCAGCCCAACTTCTCCTTGCACTAGCTATCTCTTCTGCTCAGATTATAAATTCCTCTTGATAGAAAGCCTTGCCATAGGGCTCTGTTGTTTCACAGTCTCTAGAGAGCAAGAGGAACAATATCTGCAGAACCTCAGATCAAATGATGTTTCAAATCAGCAAGCCTGTGACTCCAACAGCCGTAGGCTGTAGGATACCTTTTGGGTCTCTTAATCCAAAAAAGCGAACGTGGTCACAGGCCAACTCCAAAGGAAGTAGAATAGCCAAGCCCAATTCTCCGTGGCACTATCTCTCACACAGCTTCAGAAAGAAATGCAAACTGAGACTAGTAGGGATAAAATATAAAATGTGAACCTATGTGAACCTCCTTCTTGTAATGCAGAGGTTGCATAATATTGTTTGCTAATACATTCAGCATTTTCTTTACAGGAGACCCTTCTGCCTAATCAGAGCGACTATCTCTCCCCTCGATTCTTCTAGCCTGCACAGATGGTGTACAGATATGCTGCATGCGTCTTGGAAAGGTGTTATGATTTTTGACTCCATCATGCAAAACAAGCCAGATGCATCTTGGAAATGGCTATCACATTTGTCTCCTCCATCTCTGACTGCAGCCAATTCCAAGAATGTATATCATCTACAACTATTCCTAGCTCAAGCTTGGAAGGTGGGAGACTCCAGTATGGCATTGGCGATTGTTTTTATGAGTATTGGGTTTTCCAGACGAGTCCATTGGACCCATGAAACAAGAGCCTCCTGTCCAAATAGTCAACTTAACAAGGGCCAATGGCTGGTCACCTGTAGAGTTGCCATGTTTCAACAGGACACCCCTTTTTGTTGAGCTGTTTTTCAGGAAACCACCAGAATTGTTGAGTTTTGACAAAAACGTCCCATCCCCCCGACGTAAATTCCGCCCTGGTCACCTGAACCCGTGCCATAGCTTTTCGGAAGCAGAGGAAGAAAGGGAATAAACAAAATTTTGAACAACTCCAGGAAGGGATTTCCCTGCAAAGCCATTGATTCCAGAAGCCATGGGCTTTCGCCAGCACAAGAGGCTAAGTTCCTATAGGCGACAGTTCTTCTGCATCCCCCCACCCACCCAATCCCATTCCAGCTAGTTGATGCTGGGGGCTGCTTTTTTGGATAAAGAGACCTAAAAGGGGGCTGCTTTTTATGGCCAACCTCATGACGTTTAAAGCATAACACTGACCAGATGTCAGCAATTTTAGCAATCGAGTGCCAAATAAGTTTGGAGCCAATTCAAGGAAACAGTTTCCCCCCTGGGGGATGTCGGGTGGGGGAGAGAGAGAGAGCATGCTCCACATCCCCATGACCAGGAATGCAGGGAAGGAGAAATTCCAAAATGTTGAGGTAAGAGCTTATTAGTAGCACAGACCAACTTCATGGGCAGCCCTGCGGTGCTATTGTAAGCAGCAAGCAACCTCCTGCCCCCCCCCCAGGGTTCTCGATATAGGGCAAGGGGCTCCTAAGGATGCATCTGTGTAAGACATGGCATGAGAAAGCTCTGCCCCCCTTGGCACTGAATGGCTGAAGTACTGCAACCAGCCCCACGTCCCCATGTTTGCAAGGTACCGATGAATGCAGAAGTAGCTTCTGAGGAGGTAAATGCAGGCCACAATCCTAAAACCACTTTTTAAAATAACTCAGCAGCGGTCCTACGGTCCATGAACTAAGATCATGGCCACTGGTCCCATCACCTCCTGGCAAAGAGAAGGGGAAGAAATGGAGGCAGTGAGTGATTTTACTTTCTTGAGTTCCATGATCACTGCAGATGGTGACAGCAGTCACGAAATTAAAAGACGTCTGCTTCTTGGGAGAAAAGCAATGACAAACCTAGACAGCATCTTAAAAAGCAGAGACATCACCTTGCCAACAAAGGTCCGTATAGTTAAAGCTATGGTTTTCCCAGTAGTGATGTATGGAAGTGAGAGCTGGACCATAAAGAAGACTGATCACAGAAGAATTGATGCTTTTGAATTATGGTGCTGGAGGAGACTCTTGGACTGCAAGAAGATCAAACCTATAAATTCTTAAGGAAATCAGCCCTGTGTGCTCACTGGAAGGACAGATCCTGAAGCTGAGGCTCCAATACTTTGGCCACCTCATGAGAAGAGAAGACTCCCTGGAAAAGACCCTGATGTTGGGAAAGATGGAGGGCACAAGGAGAAGGGGACGACAGAGGATGAGATGGTTGGACAGTGTTCTCGAAGCTACCAACATGAGTCTGACCAAACTGCGGGAGGCAGTGGAAGACAGGAATGCCTGGCATGCTCTGGTCCATGGGGTCACGAAGAGTCGGACATGACTAAACGACTAAACAACAACAACATATATATATCCTGTCTTTCCTCCCCATAGAGCTCAAGGCAGCAAAATGATGTGATTAATACTGCACAGGGATGGAGAACCTGTGGCATTTAAGATATGCCTAGACTCCAAATCCCATAAGTCCCCTCCAGCATGGCCCATGGGCAGGAATGGTGGGACCTAGAGTCCAGCAACATCAGGAGCACCACAGGTCCCCTCATCTCTGGATTAACAGTATCTGAAAACATTAGCTGCTTAGAGTGTCTGAGCTCCTGCTTAAAACCAGCTTGGTCCCAGCTTGCAAGTTTTGCTGTCCCTGGGTAGAGACAGAACAGAGGGAGCAGGCGAAGGCTCTACACTTCTTCAGCAGCTACTAGGCAAATGCTCAGTACAGTGGTACCTCGGCTTAAGAACAGCCCTGCTTACGAACTATTCGGCATACGAACTCCACAAAACCAGAAGTAGTGTTCCGGTTAGAGAACCTTACCTCAGTCTACGAACGGAATCCGAACAGTGGAAGGGCACTGGTGGCGGGAGACCTCATTAGGGAAAGCGCGCCTCGGTTTAAGAACGGTTTCGGTTTAAGAACGGACTTCCGGAACGTAAACCGAGGTACCACTGTACAAGGAAGCAGAAACAGGAAAGGTGGAGCTAAGGAATTAAAGCGCTTCCTGCGTTATTCCTTCAAGAGGCAGATTGGCTGCTTTTCGTGAATGCGTATGAAATATAGTTTTGTGAAACATAGGCGAAATGAACATGGAGACTTAGTGGCCATGTTTGCAAGGAATGCTGAACCAGGTTTAGCAGTAAATAGATAAGTCTGAGCAAAGCATAGAGCTGCTGTGCTCCCCACTCCTCCCTGCTCCATCATCTCTCCTCTTCCCACCAATGGAGTCGGGGGGGGAAAGAGTGTGGCAGAGTTTAGTTTCACTTTTAAAGCATCCCTGCTTAGCTTTCTTTTCGAACCAGAGATTCTAAGTTTAAAGCAAACAGCAGTCAGCCAAGTTGACATTTCTTTGTAGATGAATGAATCACTTCCCACGAAGAGATTTATAGTACAATGAAAATATGTATGGAACAATTGCACGTATACAGTGAAAACCTTTTAACACTCTTATGGAACTCACTGTTGCTTTAAATCAGGATAGTTAGTTTGAATGCAACCATAACCTAGCCCTAAATTGTGACCCTTTAGAAGTGAAACTAAAATGATTAACTCCTCCTTTTCGGCCATGTGAGAGGAGTACAGGTGGCTGGCAGCACACAAGTCTGACATTTCAATCAGGATCATCCGCTAAACCACTGTTTTGAGTTACAGGTAAACGTGGCCAGTGCATCTTTTCCTAACAAGTGGAAGTATGAGCATAAGTATTTATATCAGCTTGCTTTCAAAATGGTTGTAGTTCTAGGGCAACGGTTGTAACATTGGCTCAAGGTCTGGTTGCAGGTCTTGGACCTCCATCCTCTAAACAACATGAACTCAAATTGCACAAAACATAACTGTGAAATCCTGCAGTGCAGACACAGCCTAGATGTCTGCATTGGCTATGAATGCAAAATTGGGTGGTCCCTTTCTCACGCGAAAGGTCTCTGCCGTGCGTAACTATCAGAGTCCGAATCCAAAATCCACTGCTCCCCCTTTGCCGAAGTGTACAGCCAGATTTATAGGTAGAGTGCTACCCATTAAACGGAAAGTTGCGAAACACAGCTAGAGCAAATACAGAAACCCTTAAAAGCAAAGAGCAAACAAAACGCATCAGCATTTAACCGACTCCAGTCATGTGACAAGCACCACACTACAAGCACTGAAAGGGGCACTAGTTTAAACAGACGAAAGGTGACTTTGGCAGTTAAAGCACATGTTCCTGAAAGGCCACCAGCCTCCAAAGGCCTGAATCCAATTCCAACTGTGCCATAAACTCCCACAGTGACCTTGGGCATATCCTTCTGCCTTTCTAGGGGCCTCCATTCCTGCCTCAATCTTTACTTTCATTAAAAACAGCCAGACCCTTTAACCTTTCCTCACACATCACATATACCCATTAATATCCCCCTCAGTCATTCCTGTTAATAAATTCACTTCCTCCTCTGCCCACATTTCTTACCCACAATCCATAGAGATACGTAAGGTTCTCAGGCACTCAGAAACAGAGGGGAAAGAATCAGAATCTGTTTTTATTTTAATTTTTTAAAGACGGGCTGAGTTGGGAAGGAAATGTAAATAATGGATGTGATTTATTCAGAGCTCACAACCAGGAACAACAAGCTGAGGGGGAAGCGTTCTGTCAGACATTTCCTACTGATGGTATCAAGTATGGTCTATTGGACAGCATGATGGATTTTAGGGTTGCCATATGTCTGGAATTTCCCAGACATACCCAGAATACTGCAGTTGGAAGCAGTGTCCGGGTGGAGAGACATGTTTTGCTGCAGCTGAGGCAGAAGGCGGCGTCCGGCTCTGCTGATGCAAATGCACCTTTGTAATATTTTCTTTAAATTGTCTATTGTTTCTTCTGTTTTCTGTACACCACCTAGGGATATTTTTAAATATATTAAGCAGTATACAAATTAAATATTCAAAATTATCAAATCAATCCTCTCCCTCACACCTGGCAGCAGGCATTACATCAGGCTACGGGGAGCAGAAAATGGGAAGCAACTTTTGGCTAATTCTTTCCAGTTTCCACTGCAGCTGATTGTTGAAGAAACTTTGTTTTTCATTCTCCTCAGTCCCTCTTCCTTTTGTGTTGTGCCTTTTAGATTTTAAATCTGAGGGTAGGGACTGTCTTACTGATATTTGTAAGCCACTGTGAGAGCTTTTTTATTATTATTTTTTGGCTGAAGGATGAAGATTGCTATAAATCCATCAAAGCTTCAGGTTCTCCAGTCCCAATCCCTAAAAGGCTTTGAAAGTAAGCACTAGTACCTCACACTGTGCCCAGAAACTGACTAAGCCCTAGCAAAATGTCGTTCTACTTTGCCTGGTCCCAGTTAGAAGCTGAGCAAGTGTCATGATACTACAGAATGCCCACGCGTCTATTGTTTTCTTTTGCACATCACCTGCGTTGTATATTTTGTTGGCTGTGTCACATGGAAACTTACAACCAAAAGAAGTTCTCACTATACCAAAACAAAGAGTATGGTTGATAAAATATGCACTCGGGGCTATGAGCCTAAGCCACTTATGTGGAAGTGCATTCCACTGAAATCGATGCAACTTATTTCAGCATAATATCTTCTAAGACTGGGGTGGTAGGTATAAATCAAAGCATGAATAATGGATAGATGATGAAAACCTAACACAGCAATTGACATAAAAATGCATTAAGTTAATGGACTGTTTGGGCCTGGAGGCGTTCAGTGAGGTTTGCCTTAATTCTTCGTTGAAGTGTTTTCCTTTCCTTTTTTTCCCTTTTTGTTAAATTAGCTTTGGGTTCGCAGCCCTACCCAAAGTACCTGTATGTGAGGATTTGACTTGGGGGGGGGGGGTTACAGCATAGGTTACAGTCACCAGAGATGCTTTAAAAATGGCTTTACCATGGTGTGTCAGCCCCATTCTGGCTTTAACACCATATGATGGCACCAATCTAAACGATTAGTGCTTGCAAACATGATGGCTCCAACAAGTGTGACTTGCCACACAAAACTCATTTTGGGTGATAGTCCCATGGCAACCACAAGGTATGCTCTGAGTCTGGTAGATATATTCCAAGATCCATACATTCTACCTATCTGTGAGTGGTCAAATCCTAAATTATACCTGCTCTCATCAACCCCTATGGATGAAAACCCCTTCAGAAGTTTATGTATATACCCATTAAAGCCTGTGTTAAAATAAGCAAAGCTTGCTTACACAGGATTTGTCTGATGCAGTAAGCTTAAGGAAATGATTTATACGGAGTAGAACTTTGCATTGTTCTGTTACCACCTATGGACATGGCTGGCTAGCATTGTATCCAGGTCATCCAGAAGGTAACACCAGCACATTTGGTTTCTTATGCCTTGCTTGTGAACCAACTGTGCTAGCCACAGTGTTAAAAGAAAAACATGCTGGGAAACTCCCTTGCTGAACAACAACTTGCACCTAAGGCTATCAAGGGCTTCCAACCATGATTGCTATGTAGTACCTCCCATATCAGAAACAGTATGTTTCTGAATTTCAGTTGCTGGAGATCATGAGCAGGAGAATGCTGCTGTGTTCATGCCCTGCTTTGGACTTCCTGTAGGCATCTGGTCGGTCACTGTAAAACAGAGTGCTGGACTAGCTGGGCCCTTGGTATAATCCAGTAGGGCTCTTATGTTCACTGAGGTTTCCTACGTAGTATCACAAAGGCAACCCAGTAGCTCGTGCAAAAGAAAAACAGCTAAATCAAATCCAAGATCTTTGCAAGATCTTTACCTCTTCAGCTAATTAATCAAAGGTGGTAGAGGCATACAACACTTCATATAGTTTGAAAATGTTTATTTTGTTACCACCTCTGGGCAAACAGTTTTCCAGGAATTTGGGCATAATGCAAAAACCTGCCAAGCCTGCTTGCCAGGGCTGAGAGCGGGATGCACCATGAGAAGTGGTCCCTCTGTCGAAAGACCTTAACTCTCTGAAAAAGATGTTATTTGTCCCTACCTAAAATAAGAAGGATGAGTTCTGTAAGAGGCCAACTCTCATGTCCAAAGAATGCTTTGCAAAAATTGCACAAAACCACTAGCTATTCATAAACCACGATATGAAAGTGTCCATATCATTTAAGAATGTGGATGGAAAACATGCAAATGTTAGAAAATCGAATATAACATTATTGACTTTACCTCCCCCATGGGGCTGGTTTATGTGTTAAAGAAAGGAATTTAAATCTGTATCTTGCATTTGCTGTTGACATATGTGAAATAATTACCTATGAGAGTCTGTGAAGAAAGAAGAATTTGTAAAAGTACCAAAGGCCTAGCAGCCTAAAATACCTAGCTACAAATCAGACACTTCATAGTCAACATTTCCCCCACATGAAATATGCCATTGTTTGTTGGAAAATGCATAACTTATCAGTGCATAAAGGACACAAGACTTTATTTTGTCAGTTGTGCACTTCTTTGAGACTCACTCCAATTCCAGTTCCCCCAAAACTACATACCCAACAAAAATATATTGCACTGTGTTTACTACTGCACACACCTATCAGAGTACTAGACATCCATGAAGCGAAAATTGCATGTGTATACAGACCCCAAAAAAAGAATCAGTGGCCTTGCTTATATGATACATTTGCATTGGATAACAGATGGATTTGTGATTTTAGAGGAGATGTTTTATTTTTTAACCAACACTTGGACTTGGCAAGACAAAAATTTGGGTAATTTGTTAAACAACAAGCAAAAGTTTAGAAAGGAAGCAAAAGTTAGCATGTGTGTGTGTTGGAGAGAGAGAAGGAGAGAAGCCAGAACATCCTTATTAACTTTCCTGCCAAATTTCCTCGGCATGTACACATTTCCATCTTCCAAATGCTGACACTTCCAGTGCATGATCTGCTCACAACCATGTTTTTTGATATCATTGCCAACTTTGCATTATGCAACTTATGCAACAGTTCCACCTTGAAATTCACAGCTGGTAATGCTGAGGGGAACAATGGCAATACAGTGGTACCTCGGGTTAAGTACGCTTCAGGTTAAGAACTCCGCTAAGAACAGAAATCGTGCTCTGGCGGCGCGGCGGCAGCAGGAGGTCCCATTAGCTAAAGTGGTGCTTCAGGTTAAGTACGCTTCAGGTTAAGAACGGACCTCCGGAACAAATTAAGTACTTAACCCGAGGTACCACTGTATATACAGTGGAAATAACACTACCTGTGACTTCTAAAGCCCAAGAAAGCACGTCAAAGTGCAAGTAGATAAATAGGTACTGCTCCGGCGGGAAGATAAACAGCGTTTCCGTACGCTGCTCTGGTTCGCCAGAAGCGGCTTTGTCATGCTGGCCACATGACCCGGAAGCTGTACGCCGGCTCCCTCGGCCAATAAAGCGAGATGAGTGCCGCAACCCCAGAGTCGGACACGACTGGACCTAATGGTCAGGGGTCCCTTTACCTTTACACATGTCAGACATGAAACCCTTCTAGGTTTTTTGTGTGTTTTTTTAAGAAAAAAGAAAAAAGAGAGAAAGGTGAGACAGGAGATTGAAATATCCGTGTCAGACTGGGAGCTTCTTTCTTGTGCCAAATAGTGGGGGGTGGGGGCACTTTCATTGGTGCAGGAGCACCAGGGTTAAGTTCCCACGGATCATGGTGCCAAACTTGATTGGGCAGCCCAACATCATATATAGGATCATATATATATGAACCAACAACAAGGCACTAGTTTTAGCAGTAAACATTGTTGAACACAATCCAGGATGTGATGTGGTTTCAGATACAGAGGGCAATATCCTTCACATGCAAAGAGCCACACAGCGTGGCTCCTGTCTCCAATCTAGAGCTCTAGGCACACTCCAGAGCATTCCCAGAGCTCCGGCACCAACAAACACAGCATTCACTTCAAAAGAAGGAACAGCTCTGTGCCCACCTTTCTTCGTAAGCACTGGGCTGCCTACTCTTTTAAGCAACAGGGGTGGGCCATGCTTGCGGGACAGTTTAGTGTGCATGCTGAACTTCGTGCTGAACACACTCAGAGAACTGCTCACCAATCTACCATATATTCTTGGCTTGTTTCAGCAAGTCTCCTCACTCCAGGTGAAGATGCAAGGGCTATCCTGGAGCAGCAGAGCTTTGTCATCTTTCCTAACTCTTGCACACAGAATACAACTGTTTTATCTATTTATATGGCTATCGTGATGCCTTTGGGAACTGGGTAAATGTCGTACCTAACAGAGCTGTACTCATTAAATGCTTTCATATTTCTTTTCACTCATCTGATAAATTGTTTTTGGAAAAAAACAATCTCCTTGTAAAACACTGTGTGATGTTTCTCCAGTCTAAAGCACCGAACCTAGTATTTGCTCACAGACATATATGCACCTAATATGTGCTGTATGCCAAGTCATATATCACCTGACCCCGGGCCTTACCTCCGCACACAGCGGCATTCTGTCCTGTTTGCTGCCTGTAATTCTGTCACTTTAAAAAAATATACAACACAGCTAACCAATTCAAAAACATCAGAGACTGCCCTGGGCATCAACATGGAGGGCCTAATAGAGTTTTGGAACACAAAAATACAATATTAATCACTTTGCTATGATGTGGTGTTTTATTTGTTTTGTTACAACAAAACTTAAAGTAACGAGTTTTTCAAGATGATTTGTTGTTCATCCTATTTGTGCTGTTTATTCAAATGACTGAAATATTTAGAGCATTACACTTTTGAGTTAATCTATGTGTGAGTGTATATAATAAAAAATACAGGAACTTTACAATTCTAATGAGACTGTACAATCATTAATGGATTTTTCGCATACATGGACTCATTCCCCATAGGACTAGTGCTTTGTTTGTGATGGTACTCAATGATATGGAGTAATCATCAGCTTTTTTTTTTCCTTTTTCTTTTTTGCTGCCCATGGCATCCATTTTGCACTGGCACTCACGGCACTTTTATCAAGATATGAGCACCAGAACATCATTTTTTACCACCACCACCCTGAATAAAGGCACTGCATATGACTATCACATTGCTATGTATTATTGGTGTGCTGTTTCATCAGAGAGAAAAGAGTGCATTACCTCTGCTGAGAACACCCTCTTGATTAAAAATTGTCTGAGCCAATGACTTTGCCTTGGAAGGTTCTGGGGTGATGGGGTGACCATCAGCACTGAGAAAGGGATAAGACATTGTCAGGGAACTTGGTCATATGAACGGAGGCTGGGGAGAATGCAAGATGTGTGAGACTTTTATGAGCCAATTGGAATTGGTAAAAATATAACTGCAATTCAGTCTAAAACCCAATGTTTCTGGCATGAGATCTAAGTTAGCAGTTGATTTACTGATGAAATAAAACAGGCATTTCTGCATCACAGTTGAAATTCTGGTTTTGATGCCATTAAACTAATACTCAAAATGGGACTTGTAGCCCTATGAATGATGGCCACATATGATTTGTTTGACTCTCTTTAAGTTGTAATAAATGTTTACAACTGAACTATGCCACATCAAAACTGAGATGAGGACCATTTTGCATAACTGGGTCATGCAACACTCACTGCATTATAAAGCCTCTTAAGGGCAGGCCAATGGCCCACCTAGTCCAATACAGCGACCCATCAGGAGCCTATGAGAAACCCACAAGAACCTGAGCACAATGGCCCTCTTACCACCTTTGATTCCTAGAAACTGGTATTGAGAAACATACTGCCTCCAACAATGGAAGTAGAGGACAGCCATCATGACTAGTAGACACTGCTAGCTTTATCCTCCATTAATTTCTCTAATCATCTTTTAAAGCCACCCAAGTTGGTGGCTATCACTACCTCTTGTGGGAGTCAAACAAAACTATTTTAAAAAATATTAACCTTTCCTCACAGGGGAGCTGCAACATGCCCTTGATCAATGTGCCTACCCTTTACTGAACCTTGCTTCTGTCTCCCTGGGCTAAGTTTGTGACCCCTGATTGGCTGGATCCTGCCAACTATCCTTATCTCCACTTTCACTAATGTCATATTTGGTCCACCAGTTTGGTTCACTGTGGTCATACTCCATCCTGGTCCAACAGACCACTGGCTTCTTCGGAGAATATGATTGTACTTTTTATTTCATGCTTCTCATTTGTGATCTGTTCTCATTCCCACCTTCAAACACCTTAAGAGAAAAACTCAACAAGTCTTTATCTTTCTCCATAATTCCATCTCCACCTACTTATATAGCTTAAAATGTAGGAGAGGACTAAAGACCCAGACCATCTTCACAAGGCATCCCATTCAACAATAGGAATAATCTCTCGAGGATCCTCCCCTTTGCAGCCCTGAATTAGTGCCAATATACATGTTACTCTTCCTATACATCAGATAGGTGTATAGCCCAACAGACTTATTAGAGTAGGCTTCCACAAACTCGGCCCTCCAGATGTTTTTGGCCTACAACTCCCATGATCCCTAGCTAGCAGGACCAGTGGTCAGGGATGATGGGAATTGTAGTCTCAAAACATCTGGAGGGCCGAGTTTGAGGAAACCTGTATTAGAGTCTAAAGAAAACAGAAAAAAATCAAAAGGTCATGGCAAGGAGGCAATTCTTTCAAAACAGAACAGAACAGAACAGGAGGAACAGGAGATGAAGAATGGTGAATGGTGAAGGTCAGAGCCTTTGCCCTGACCATGGTAGATCAAAGAATCATTGAATTGCAGGGCTGGTACCCTGATCATCTAGCCCAGCACTCTGCTGAATGCAAGTTATGCCATGCAGAATGCAACTGCAGCATCCTAAGCAGAAGACCGTCCAGCCTCTGCTTAAATGTTGTTGTTCAGTCGTTCAGTCGTGTCCGACTCTTCGTGACCCCATGGACCAGAGCACGCCAGGCACGCCTATCCTTCACTGCCTCTCGCAGTTTGGCCAAACTCATGTTAGTAGCTTCGAGAACACTGTCCAACCATCTCATCTTCTGTCGTCCCCTTCTCCTTGTGCCCTCAATCCTTCCCAACATCAGGGTCTTTTCTAGGGAGTCTGCTTAAATACCTCCAGGTATAAAGGCTAAGACAGATACTGAAGCATATCTAAATGGCAGAACCTAGAAATGAGACTGAGGCCACACAATTATAAACTGGTTCATTGCATGCAGCAGCACATCATCCCCTCCTTCCCTGTCCCTGAATGTCCATGCTGTGCTGGCACATGAATTTTGGCCTATGTGCATAGGCAAAAAAAAAAAAGGAGGAGGGGGACATACAGTCCAATTCCCAGATAAAATCCAAGAACTAGCTATGTGATTTTGTACTGAGTATAGGCCATAATTTGGACATATGGGGATGGTATGCCAGTGGAGGAGTTGACTGGCATATTTGTGCCCTCTCCACGCAAATGGTCAGGTCCAAACAGTCCCAGAATGTTGTCCAGTTGTCCACTGTTAGGACAATGTGGCAAATGGGCCCTTGCACAGCAATGGATGTGCCAGGAAGGGTACTGTCCATCAGAGGAACACGTGGAAGAACCACGGCTGCCACTGCCTCCTAATCAAACATGCAAAAATCCCAAGTAGGGGTGTGCTACCTGGAACTTCATGCATCACCAGTGGCACAAGTTCCACTGAAGCGAGCAAAGGATGGTACCAATGGGGTAATGAAGAAGGAAATGCAGTGCTAAGTCCGTCTACCTTCAACAAAGATCTGCCCTTTCTGAAACATATATACAATACAGCACAATATCAAAGTCTGAACAAAATAAGCAAGCACCCAGCCCAAATGAAAGTGGTTGCCAATGGTAGGCTGGGCTCATGGACGACTTAAGGGAGAAGAAGTTATGTTTGTGCCAGCAGCATTTCTTCTGGTGCACATTACTGCCCCATTCTGTCACCACCATCTTGCCTTAAGCTTAGACTGCTGCCACCCCTGTGAACAGCAGCACAAGAACTTTAGTTTCTCTTTACTTTGTGGAGGTCACTGATATTATCCATGGACCGCTGAGCCTAGGTCTGCCTGGCTTCTAAGAACCAATGCAATCCAACAGAGACAGAGGGGTGGGCTGATTTTCCAATCTAAGCCCCACTTTAGACCCAGATTCACTAGGCAGCCCTGAGCAAGTCACTATCCGGTGGCCCATATGCCCAGTCTGTTAAATGGGAATAATACAGCAAGGATGGCATGAGGCACAGCACCACAATAAGAACGATAAAGCATTTCTTAACATCAAGAGCCAAACTGAATGGATCTTATTAAAGCACAGAGCATGAAAAGAGAGAGATTCTTTTGTAGTTCAACTCAACTGCCCCAGGCACCCTTGACTGCTTCAAAGGGCATACGACCTCCTAAAGTGAGTTAGCAAGGACAGAACAATACTCAGGTGGTTGCATTTATTTTATAGCCTTGCCCGTGGATGAGGAAAGATCGTTCACCTTGAGAGCTTTAGCAAACCTTTCCTGCGAATAGAGCAGCCTCCTCTGGGGAAAGAAAAAAAGGAGGAGGGGAAGAAAGAAAGGGAAAAAAATGAGGCAGACCGCCATAACGCTGGCCCGGGAAGAAATTTTTCAAAAGACTTATTGCAAAAAAATAAAATAAAAAGTAAACATTACAGATCAAGGTAGGTACCCTCCTCTCCTTGCAAGCAATTCAGGGCAGAGGTGCTCCCGGGGAGTTTGCAATAAGAACTTCCACACCTGGTGGGAACCTGGCAAATTTCACCTTGAGGAACAATCACAGCATTTTCTTTTTTAAAAAGGATAAACAAAGTACAGAAGCAGGAGGGGGGGGGAGAAAGAGAAAGAGAAAGAAGGAGAGAGAGAGAAGGAGAGCAACAGAAGTTCCCTGTTCCTCATCCAAATGACTTTTCAAAGAAGATTCACATCAGACAGAAGGAAAAGGTAGCACAAACCGCAATGTTGTTGTAAGACAATGAGAGTAGGAACAAGGCTCTCTCTTACCTTGGCTTCACATTTCTTGTGACAGGAGAGCTTGCAACCTGTACGGAAACAGAAAAGGAGCGGGGAGGGGAGGGGAGGGGGTGGAAGAAGAGAGAAATGAAAAACAAGAAATCTTACGTTTCAAACCGAAACATTCAAGAAACTGGGGAAGAAAAGGGGCCTCACCCAGGGAAAAAAACGGAAGCAAGGCAAGAAAGAACAGATGAGCAAATCCCCCCTCCAAAAAAAAAAGAAGAAGAAGAGGGAGGGGAAATCACAAAAAAACTCCACCCAACCCTAGACTGTGCTACAAAAGGAGCCGCTTCCAGGCTTTCTGAACAACTCCTGCGAGAAGGGGGAGAAAGGCTACACACCACACGCAGGAGAGAGGGAGGGAAGGCAGAGGGAGGGGGAAGTAACCCTCTCCGCACGCTGGCACCTAGCCAAAGATAGCCCAGGCTGCACAGGTACGCGCCAGCCCGCTCCGACAGCTCCAGTCCTGGGGATAATACTAAGCACATTGTTTGGGAGCTGCCTGCCAGCCCACTGCGCTGTCAGAGGCTGCCCTGAGGCTGTGCATTTTTTTCCTATTTCCACCCCTCCTTTCGTGACTAAACTTCACACACACACACACACACACACACACCCCACACACAAATGGGCCGAGCCCTCCCTCTTTTGGGGAGTCATGTTTCTAAGTCGTTAACTCCAGCAAGAATGTTGAAAATGTACAGGCTATGCTCCCCTCCTTAGGAGGCAGCATCACTTTACGGTTGTATGGATTTGGAACAGGACCAGGGAAAGAAAAGAAGGGGGGATTGTTCCTCCCTCCTCCCACTGTCCCAAAAAAACCAGCTTAGGAAACAAAAGGATGAGCGTTCTTGGCCTAATTTTCTCATCTCACCTTGCTTTGCTTTGTTCAAATGCTTGTTGCAAAAGATCACTGGACAGCAAGACAGCTAAGTCATTATTTTACTATATCGGTTGCTCAGGCTGGGGAAAGTCCTTACAATCCATTTCCTCATAAGAGCCCTGTTGTTCCCATTTTGCAGAAGAAGAACTGAGGACATGTAAGTAGGATTGTCCCAAGCCAACCACTAAAGTCCTAGTCTGCTCAACTAACCAATAAGACAGACCAATTCACAAGGAACTATGTTTTGAAATGTTATATTTGAAAGTACCATGATTCAGCAAAGGGCTCCCATCCCACTCTGCTTTTGAACTGTGGCTTCTTCGGCATCCGCATGTAATGTGGAGCTCACTGCCCTCTGCAGCCAACCCCAGCAGTCTCCACTCAGGTAAGACCAGCAACAAGTGAAAGAGGAAGACTATGGGCTCATTCATGCTGTTACTTAATATGGATAGCAAGCTTCCTGTGCCTTCATTCATTCATTCTCTGCTGTCCATATGACATTCTCCCTCAAAATCACTGCTTCCAACACTTCCCCCTCCCACAATCCAGATTTCCTCATACCCTCACCTTTTCAGAATATCCCTGGTCTAAGAAAATCTAGATAGACAGAGGGGAAAGTGTGGGAAGGCAGTGACTTGGAGGAGAACCTAAAATAGACAATGGACACTTAATGGAGCTTACTATCCACATTGAACACAAGTGTGGAGAAGCCCCTTGTTCCAAAGACTGCTCTTGTTGGCTTCATGATAACAAGCTCTTCCTAATCAACTCACATCATAAAACGAGCAGAAAGGTGAGTACTTTATAATGCCTCCTATCCCTTCTAATAAGAGCTATGGTTGAGAGTTGAAGCTGAACACATTTTAACTAGAAATCTGCCACAACTGCTTAGCTGTGCAGACATGGGCAGGCTTTACAGCCAGGTAAGGATTCAAACCACTGCCATCTCTGGTCCAAGTCCAACCTTCTATCTCCTACAAGAGGTGTGGGCAACCTGGTGCCCTCCAGATGTTGCTGGACCTCAGCACCCATCATCCCAAACCCCTGGCAATACTGGCTAGGTGTGATGGCCTGCGATTCAGACTCAGACGCTGAACCTGAGGGATCCCAGCCTGCACAGGATTCCCTGCCTCCAGAACCAGCAGAGCCGGGGCTGGGGCCTGAGTCTGAAGGGGCCTCACCTGTGCTGGATCCTCAGGTGCAGGCATCAGCTGAGGCTGCTCTGGCTCCTGATGAGATGGAGGACTCATTGCCTGCAGGTGCTCCACTCCCAGCCCTGTCAGGGGAAGCTGAGGTTGCCTCTGGGTCCAGTAACCCTCCAGCCTCACCTGAACTGCAGAGGCTCAGGGCAGAGAGGCGAAGGGAACTAAGTTCCCACAGGAGGAGTGCTCGCCTCCAAGCCAGGAGAGGCGAGTCATCTGAGGATCGGAGCCGCCCTATGCCTCGGGGCAGATAAAAGCCGGCCAGTCCCAGCCCCAAGTTGCAGGAGCAACATCGTTGCTGTCGAGTTCCTGCTTGATCCCTGTCCTGCTGTTCTACCTTAGCTCCTGACCCGCCTTGGTTCCCTGTTTGCCCACCCGTTCCTGACTTTGCCTGACTCCCTGCCCTGTACCCTGCTTCAGTTATTTCGGACTGCCTGTATGTATACCTCTGACCTTGGACCGGACTTAGACCTCGCCTTTCGGATACCCCACGGGACCAGCACACTAGGGATACAGACAGCTGTCTTATACTGATTCGGCCCATTGGGTCCATCGAGTTCAGTAGCGTCTACTCTGACTAGCAGCAGCTTTCCAGGATTTCAGGCAGAAGTTTCCCACCTAAAGATGTGGGGAAATGAACCTGGGACCTTCTGCATGTTAGACAAACAGTCTATCACTGAGTTGCATCCCTTCCACATGGGCTCAATGGAAACGGGAGTTCCAAAGTATATTGAGAGCCACTATCATCCCCCAGCCCAGCCCTACAAAACACCAGCTCATCTTAGCCAAAAGGCTAGGAGAATGTAATAACAAACTGTTCACCTAGATGATAGGTGATCAAAATCTTCACAAGCTTGAGGATGAAGTGAAGGTGGGGGGAGGAAACTAGGGGGGGGGCGGAGATTATTTTTTTTATGCTTAAACTGCCTTGAGGCTTAAAAAAATAGAGCAAAGCCAGATGCATTGCTTTTGCTCCTCTCTAAGGTTTTGAAGTTGTGTGAGCACAGAGCAGCTACAGAAAGCGCTGCAAGGAGGCTGTGTGCATTTCAAAGTACCTTCTATAAAACATTCCATGTGGGACGGGGAGCATGGAGGACTCCTGAACAATAAATGCACACATGGAATTTCATGGGAATGCCTTAATTCCACAAGCACAAGTTCTCCCTGCCTCCCTAACCCAGCACATTGGTAGAGCTCTTGAGCTGCTGATAAAAATCACTTCCCAGTGCCATCCAATTTTGTCCGGAAAGCAGAGCTCCCAACCCAGCTTGCAAGGCCAACTTGGTATCATGCATGGAGGCGCATTAGCCCCTACATAGCAATGCTCTGTGTATGCTCCCATGTCACAAGGACAAACAGGAAAGGCACAGAATGTGATACTGAGTGATTTACAGAAATCCCAGATTTCATTTTACATAGCTGCTCTTAGAAATGTGTGGCCACTGCCTACTGGAATGATGGCTGAATAAGATTTCTAGGGGGTGGGCATAAGATATCAGAACCTTCAATAGTTGCTTCTTCTTCCTCATGATTAACAAAATCAAATTCTGCAGAAAAAAAGGAGGGACCCTGAAAATTATGCAAAATAAAGAGAAGTAATGCACGCTTGTACTACTTGGGGTTTGTTCACACTGGAGTTCACTATCTGTTTGCAGCTCTTTGCCTTCCCAAGTAAATGCCCCAGTAATTTCAGGTTAACCCAATATGGGTATAATCTGATAAATTGCGGGAAATCAGCTTTGTCCAAACTGCTCCATTTGGGGTTGCAGGTTATTTGTTTTGGTGTTTTGGGGTGGGTGAATCAATTGTCACTTTCTGCTGCTCCCCTTTTCATGCCCACTACTTCTTCAATGCTTTCACTTCATAACTGGTATGCTCCTGAATGAAGGTTTTTTTCCCCCCCTTTCAGTCCCTCTGACTTGCACAAAAAGAGAAAACTGCACAAGCAAACCACATAAAAAAAAAATCTGCACCAGATATCCTGGGCAACGATCTGAAAAGTCAGTGCTGAAAATGTACAAATGCTTTCATTTCTTTTTTTCAACATAAAGGCATGTAAGGGCTTAGCCATATGTCAGATTTGCACAAAAACCAAATGCTGCACAAGTAAATCTACAAGTGTCTGGCTGTGTGCTTTTGCACAATTCTGGGGCAGGAAACACTAAAAGGAAAGCCTATGCTTATGAGCAGGAAGGACTGAAGCTGCTCCTCCTATACAAATTCAAATACATGCAGATGTGGGCTTTTCTGGTCTAAATCAAATGGAGGGAAAGTGGATAAACAGCTAAATATGCCCAAAAGTGGACAAGCCTAACCATAAATTATTTAGGTTGCCGAATTCAATATTTCTTGGTGCACAATTTGAATTGCCTGGGCGCATAATTTATTTTATTCCGTATTGAACATACACAGTGCTGTCCAAGTGATACACTTAGTGGAGGCAAATAACAGGTTGCTTTCACACCAGCCCCTTTTCTTTCAAATTTGCATCATTCATTCATTCATCCACTCATTGATATTACAAAGAATTGAAACAACATCACTGCCAAACTGTTGCAATCCAATACTTCTCCTGTTGTCCTTCTATTCTTCTTTGGTTCATAGCACTTTTTTAAAAAATGCAGTACATTTCCTATCCATCAGGAAGTGGCAAAGCTTTATTATAGCAGCTAAGAGGAGCTATTGTGGGTGGAGATGTCCCAACATTTCCTGGTTGCACTGCCTTCCAGGCTACTCTATCTATCTATCTATCTATCTATCTATCTATTTGCTAAATCTGTATCCCAACTTTCTGCCAAATGGTGCTCAAAGCAGCTACGGGTACTGCAGTGTGGTTCCTCCCACCACTGCTTTAAAATGCAAATGCTGTCATTAAAATAATTTTTAGAAATTCCTTTGACGCATTCCGTCACACTTTTTAATATAGCATTTTTTTTCCTATCAGTGCACAACAGCACAAGCGTGTTTAATATAAAGAGGAGGAGGAGGAGGAAGTGAAGAAAGAGAAGGAAGAGAGGCAGCCAGCCAACCGTTGCCACCACTGGGGAAGAATAAACTGCATCGCCAGAAGTGGACTCCTTACCCCAGTTGAGATCAAGCACTGGAGAGACCGTCCAAACTTGCCACAGTCAAAACAACAGAGGGCAAAGGAATCCCGAGGCAAGCAGAGAAGACAAGGAATGGAACACACACACAGGGAGAGAGGGCTCACCCACACTTCCACTTGTCCCATGTTTTCTTCCACTTGTTCCCTGCTTTCTAGAAATGGGTCCCAAAGGTTTTTCTTTCATCCTGCCGCTTTCCCCAGGAAAACTCGCTGTTTACTGCTGAATCGGAACAAACGCCTATCTGCAGAAAACCCAATTCAGGTTTGTAAACAGCGATCCACCAGTACACAACGGATTTTCCCAGGGAAAGTGGTGGTGCAAAAGGAAAAAAACTCTCGGAACTGTGCCTAGAAAGTACAGCAGAAGCGGTAGCATGGACAAGCCCACAATCACCAAAGGAAAGGGCCGGCCAGGAACGGAATGCGCCCGACTACTGTCCTGGTACAAAGAACATGCCAATAACCATGCCACCCTTGCCTTATTTTCTAGGAAATGTCCCGCTGAAGCAAACAGAGCTTGCTTCTGATGAAACATACCTAGGATCTTGCTTTAAGGCCTAAGTCAGCCATATCCACCCTCTTCTGCCTTCGCTGTGGGAACAGTCGCAGTGAAGACAGCAAAGGGGAATAGGTTGCACTAGATTATGTGCCGTGCGGTACCATCGTTTGAATATTATTTGTAGCTTATTGCCGAAGAACCACAGTATGGCTTGCAGACCAACAGTGACCATCTGCTGGCCAGGTGTAGTTACAGGGCCACCAGTTGCTGGAACCAGTCATAGGAATCTGGAGTAAGGGGGCAAGGGAATGCCTGCCTCCCCTGGGTGAACCAAAAAATGTAAGGCCTCACCTGCACTATAGATTTAAAGCAGTTTCACGGCTTCCTCCCAAGATTGCTGGGAACTGTAGTTTGTTAAGAGTGCTGAAAGTTGTTAGAATTGGAAGGGCCAAGAGGGTCATCTAGTTCCACCCCCTGTGATGCAGGAATCTTTTGCCCAACATGGGGCTCGAACCCACAACCATGAGATTAAGAGCCTCATGCTCTACCAACTGAGCTATCATTGTTAGGAGACCCCTATTCCCTTCACAGAGCTAAAATCCCCACAACTCCCTGGGAAGAAGGGTTGATTGTAGCACTGTGAGGGGAAGTGAATGAAGTTGTAGCAATGGCTGGAATTTATGAAGCCAATCTAGACAACTAAATAAAGAGAAGGGTAGAACACGACACAACTGTTGTCTGGAGAAGGAACCTCTTGGTTCATTTATCACAGGGGCAAGGGGGACTGTGACTTAGAGCATGATTTAAGCCAGCCTTGCAAAGTAACTGTGATATCCATTTTGCTGGGAGTTCTGTATGGCATTCCTGTAGCATAGTCCAGTGCTGTTTGTTATCCTGACATGTTGGGTTTTTGTTTCTGTTTTTTAAGGAGAAATGCATGGAATTGTGAAGTTGATTGCAGCAGCAGTGCAATTAATTAAGGGCGGATGGGTGAATAAAATCAGGAAAAGAATGGAGTATTTCATTTGCAGATGGAAGGATATCATCAAGATTATTTGGAAACTTATTGTAAACACATTAAAAAGTTTACAATAAAAGATTAAATTCAGCAGTAAGAAATATTGAGATATTGGGCCTTCTTGGTAGTGGCGCCCACCCTGTGGAATGCCCTCCCATCAGATGTCAAGGACATCTTTTTAAATGACATCTGAAGGCAGCCCTGTTTAGGGAAGTTTTTCATATTTAACGCTGTATTGTTTTTAACACTTGATTGGGAGCCACCCAGAGTGGCTGGGGAAACTCAGCCAGATGGGCGGGGTATAAATAATATATTATTATTATTAAATTATTATTATAAAACTGAGAAAAAATAAGATATGTGGAAAATTAGAATATTTAGTGGAAAAGAAATTAACAAAATGAACCATGGGAGAGATGGGAGTCAATACCAATTCTGCATTTTGTATTTGAAGTATTATTATTGTTTCAATTGTAAAAATGATTACTTTTTTAAAAGAGAAGAAGGACATCATCAAAACACCAAGTGTGCCCAATGAATGTGAGGTCTACCAATGGAGAAACCATGGAGAGGGAGAGCTGGTATACAAGTTACTCAAAGGCCAGGTCTACCAAGCCTCACCACTCAGGCACCAGATATACCAAAAATCTGTCACCTGATATGTATGTGTAGATACTTTATGTGCCCCATTCCCACCCACCCACCTTCACCCCATGTACAATCAACATGCCCGGATACTACCCCTTTCTGTTTACAGGAAAAACAAAACAAATAATCAATTCGTCCTGTTTCCACGGGGCTCAGAAATCACAGGACAAACAACAAACATGCTTTTCGATGATATAGCATCTTGTGATTTTGCATGATTTTGAGGGTTTAGTTCCTAATTTTGCTCTGACAAAGAAGCAGCCCTGCATCTCCACCCAACTGTGGCCTGGTAACGAACAACATACACAAGCACAATTTTGCAGATTTTTGTGGCTGATGAGTAACTTTGACAATATGCAAGTGACATATCATCATTTGGCCCATGGTGAATTTCCTGGGTGGCCTTCATTGCTAAGCAAGATGTTCACCCTCGCGGGGGGAGGGGGGAGGTATGCATTTAAGGTTTATTGCTCTGTTAATATTTAATGTGTCACTAGTTGATCTCGAGCTCCATTGGATGAGCACTTAGCAAAGAGGAGGTTCTAATGCATGTAACTACATCCAACACAAACTTTGCCTTCACTAAAGAGATCTTGCGGTATATACACACCAATCTGGCTATAGAGAATTTCAAAGCACCTTGTGAACATTTTCTCATAAATCCATATAATGGTCCTATAAGGTACTCCAGAACTGCTGTTCTTACTTTGAAGGTAGGTGTCTGCGTGTGTTGGGGCTGAAAAGGAGAAAATGGTTTTCCCCAAAGCCATCTCCTTGCACAGCTGAGGGGAGACTTGAGTTTACAGCAGTAGTACTAGACCAGCCATTTAAAAAAATAAATCAAAACATAGCATCATCTTTGGTAAAGAGCCTGTTGTTTATTCATGGTACAGATGATAAGAGAGGGGGCGCCTGGTTCTCTACACCAGTGCTCTTCAACCTTGGGTCCCCCAGATGTTGTTGGACTCCAATACCCATAATCCCCAGTCATCTTAGCCAATGGTCAGGGATGATGGGAGTTGTAGTCCACCAACATCTGGGGACCCAAGGTTGAAGAACACTGCTCTACACTATTCCTAATAAATCTTATGGCTATGTACAGTTAAAAAAAGACTCTCTTGCTGTGTAATTCTTTCCTGGGAATATGGTTTAATACGGAGGCATTGACTTTTATTATAATAGGAATGAATATAGCTGGGTGTCAAGTCGAACTAGCACCTACTTTAACTCAGATTAAGTGCTGCACACCAGCACAGAATCCACCCTAGATGGGGACGTGGCCCTGTCGAGGGGCAACATTTCCAGATTTATGCACTGCAAAGTCCCACTCCATTCCCCTTTCCTCCCCAGCCCACCCCTGTGAAGCCCAAAACTTTGGTATGTTGCCAGCAAAGCCTTGGGTTGGGTCAAGTTCAATCACCCCAGAGCGGTTTACATTGGCGGCTGCAGCCCTTGCCAGAAACAGCATCTGTTACTTTGATACACAAGACAGCCATTGTTCTTAGCAAGGAAAGGTTACAGGAGCAGGGGATTGCTATACAGGATATGTTACCTTTGCATTTTTAGGCCAAGATTTGAACAGTAGAGAAAACCTGGCCTAGCAGTGAGCAGAAGAGGAACAGGAGCCAGGGCACTTGGACTCTCCTCAGCCCTCTCCGTCCTTCTCTTTAAAAAAAAAAAAGGAGAGAGAGAGAGAGAGAGACTTGGGACAAGAATGCAGCCAAGTCCAGACTTGTTAACTGTACTTTTCTGGGAAGTGGGCTATCAGTATCTGGGCTGATCTACCCCTCCCAACAGTTTTTGAATCTTATCCATGAAACTCTCTTTGTTCTGCTTAGCCTTATCTAAAGTGGATTTATTATACTTTAGTTTGTTCTGCATTGCCTCCCCAATGTTACCACGTTCTTGCTACAGCACAACAATAAACCAGAAAAATTATCTAATACGCACTGACTGAAAATGAAGCAGTGTGATCGCCCCATGAGGAATAAAAGGGACACCTGGAGGGACTCAAAAGAAACGAGATTTGCAGCAGGTAGCAAAACTGACACAAGGGAAGACTCCCAAGGAAGTGAGTCTATGCTGGCAGCCTTAGCTCTGTTGTTCAGGAGAACTCACTGCTGGTTAACGTCCAAGTCCAATTTAAAGTGCCGACTCTGACCTTTAAAGCCCTAAATGATTAGGGGTCAAGTTAAAGGTAAAGGGACCCCTGACCATTAGGTAGTCGTGACCGACTCTGGGGTTGCGGCGCTCATCTCGCATTATTGGCCAAGGGAGCCGGCGTACAGCTTCCAGGTTATGTGGCCAGCATGACTAAGCCGCTTCTGGCGAACCAGAGCAGCGCACAAAAACGCCGTTTACCTTCCCGCTGCAGCGGTACCTATTTATCTACTTGCACTTTGACGTGCTTTCAAACTGCTAGGTTGGCAGGAGCAGGGACTGAGCAACAGGAGCTCACCCCGTCGTGGTGATTCGAACCGCCGACCTTCTGATTGGCAAGCCCTAGGCTCTGTGGTTTAACCCACAGCGCCACCCGCGTCAAGTTACTTGCATCCATATGAGCCTGCCCATCTTGCAGGTGCAATACTGGGTACCATCAGGCTTGAGGGAATGTGGGAAAGGGAAGGGTATTTTCAGCAGTGATCCCTCACCTATGAAACTCCTTCTCCCAGGAGTTATGTTTGGCTCCTTTCCGGTTTTATTTTAGGTAGGCCCTAAATATATATATATTTCAATCCACCTTTGGTTAGGTAGACAGTAGGGTTTAAAACCTGGTTTTATTATTGCTATTGGAATGGTATCTGATGTTAGAGGCTGTCATGTTATTATATATGCTGTTTTTGCTTTGTGCTGCTCTGTTGGTTTATAAATTTTAAAGAAGCTCTAATCTGTAGGTGGTTGTAATTATTTTGTTGCAATTTTTTTATTGCAAGTGGGTTTGAAAGGACCTTGGTCCTAAAAAGGGGCCCCATAGTCACTCAAATGAAAAATATATATAAAAATTTAAAACAATATCAGACATATTTTGACAGCTTTGTTTTCAACAAAAATGTATGGACGCAATCCAAACATATGTAAATATTAAAATATCTCTTCCAGGGTTCTTGCCTTTACTTGCAAAATGAGTCAAAGGGTGGGGGACTTCAGGGTCAGGACACTGAGTGCGACAGCCAGCAAATGATTCCAGAGCAATACTTATTCACCCAAATGTCAAATCTTGACCATAGCATGCATACTTAATCTTGAAAAGCTGAAAAGCCCTAGAAAGGGGCACTTCAGTTCCCTGTTCTATACGCAATCTGTGTATAGGATCCTATATGAACTATCTAGTCATCCTGAGCCTTCCTACCAACCTTTTCAGCTGATCAGAAGTGGACAGAGGCCAGTGGATTCCAGTCAATTTCTCTCTCTCTCTCTCTCTCTCTCTCTCTCTCTCTTTCTCTTTCTCTGTCTCTGACACACACACACACACACACACACACACACACACACCTATCCCCACAAGAATTGTGGAATTTTCACTGAATTCCTTTGTAAAGGCTTATAGCCAAGCCCCCAGCATTCAATTTTTCTCAAATACCTCAGTTGTCAACACAGCCAACTTAATATTTCCAAGTTTCAAGACACAGTAATATGACCATCATAACTAGAATTATGCAAACCATCACGCTTCTTTCTTCTTCTGAAGTGTTATGGTCTTCAGGCCTGCATAATTCAAAGGAGTTTATTTATTTATTTTGAGAGGCGTGTTAATAGGTGTATAATTCTGTTTTGATTAATAAATAGGTGCATAATGGCCAGTTGCAACTAGAAATGAACAGGAAGGTTAAAAGCCCAAAGCTATTTAGTTTTAACATTTTTATACAGTCTTTCTGAAATACGTCACCCAAGGCAGTCCACAAATATGCCAAAACCAAATGACACCGAGACAGCCCACCAGCCAAGCAGCATGCAGGATCTCAGTGCTACCCATAAAGCTGTAACACAATGAACTGTGGGGACAATGAAGCCCAGAGCCCATGCTGTAGTCTCTGCTGGTGCTGGGGCTGTGCACCAACCAACTGCCTAAAAAGTGCAGCAGTGCTGAAGGCTCACATGCACTACATCACTCAGGGTAGCTAACAGCTGCTGCAAGACCAGCAGTTTTTCATCGCAAGAAGATTGCCATTGCACAATTGCTTGCAAACTACTCCAACTCAAAAACATCAGGTTGGGGGGAAAGGTGCTTAATTGAATGAGGGCTCAGTGCATGATATCTGGGAAAATAAAAATAAGACACCTTAGTGCTGCGTTTGATCATATCTGGATTTTCCGACTGCAAGCAGTAGGGTCGAATTTATGACTGCCATTATTAAGCATTTGCTACTATTTGTACTGCTTTGTTTTTACTGCAATCAATTATATGTTTGCAGATTTAATTGTTGTTGCTGTATGCATTATTGGGCACCCGAGTAACCCTAGTGGTTGAAGGTGCAGGATATACATTGAACAAGCAAACAAATACAATTGTGTCAAGTGCTGCCTTCTGAACCAGATGACTTTTGGGTCCTTTCCAGCCATACAATTTAGTGGAGCATGGCAATGGCACGATAATGAATGGAACTGTGTTATGATAAGATGCAACCATGGCACGACCTCTAGCCTGGCACACACTAGCATGCAGAGTTTGGGTGACCATTTAAAGTGGCACTGCATTGCGGGTGGGGGCAGAGAGCTGTTCCATATGTCCTGTTCTTCATGTACCACTGCTCATCCTGAGAATCTGGCCATTATCTTCAGATTCTCCTAACTATGGTTAGGAGTGGGAGGAGGGAACAGACTCCATTTAGCAGCTGCCGTTGGCACTGCAGAAAGAGTCAGATAAAGGCTATCCTGTTTCCACTGCAATATTATAGCTTCTCTCTTTCTCCAAGCTACCCAAGAGCCACTCAAAGGGAAGCACATTGAAAGGTTCAGAGAACCCGAATCGCTGAAGAACTGCCAAGAGGTAATCCAAATTCCCAGAAGTGCTAGAGTCCTTAAAGGCAGAGGAGAATCAGCTCCGTTCCTCTTGAATTCATTTATTCTTGTTTAATTTTAATTGCTTTTCTACAGCATTTTTAGCTGGCATAAAGCTTTACCATTCTTATCTGGAAATGGACAGTAATGGCCTCCTGGGAGTAAAGAAAAGCACTCTGGAATTACAAGCATCTGAGAACTTCTCCAGAAACACTTGTATTTGTTAATATTTTACCCAAATTAAGCTCTCGTTTCTGATACAGTCCAGTCGCTTGTAATGCACCTAATGACCAAGAAATGTTTGCAAATAAAACCAGCAGCTATTAGCTCTCCAGCAGAACAGGAAGCAGCAAGTGCTGTTTCGGGTCATATGAGATGCTGACGCATAAATAGGCAAGTTACAGGAAATCAGTGTTGTTTAGTGGGCAAAATACTGGGTTTCAGCTTTTAGAAGAGTTCAGTTCCTATATCCATGTTCCTAATTTAATAGCTGCACCATCAAGTGATGACTAGCATGTCTCAGTGAGTCAGCTCACATCCAAGACCGCAAATGGAACTTCCATACTACCTCAAACTATCTCAAGACACTCATCTTTTGAAAACCAGGGATCCATTTATACAGTCATCCACACGTTGAGAAATATGAGTGGTCCACGCTCATGTATGAGCCAATCCTTGGTGGGACAAGTCATTGCCCTTCAGCTTCCCCCTTTGTTAAATGTGAGCTCAGGTGACTTTGCAAGCAAAGGTGGAGGGCAAGCAACATTAAAGGTTGTCACACACTTTGTGCAAAACAAAAGGTGGCACAGCACAGAGAAAGAGATGGGAAGGGCCAACACTTGTGCCTAGCTTCAGTAAACCATGGCTTATAAAGTCGCAAACGTACACATCAATGCGACACAAAAATAATAGGACTGCTGAGCAATCTAGTTACTTAAAAAGTGAGGCAGACTAGCCACCTTCTCCACCAGTGTTTTCAGATTGGTCGCTTCTGGAAAGTTAACAAAAGCTGAAGAAGACAACCTCTGAGAGCCAGCGTGGTGTAGTGGTTAAGAGCGGTAATCTGGGGAACCGGGTTCGTGTCTCCGCTCCTCCACATGCAGCTGCTGGGTGACCTTGGGCTAGTCACACTTCTTTGAAGTCTCTCAGCCCCACTCACCTCACAGAGTGTTTGTTGTGGGGGAGGAAGGGAAAGGAGAATGTTAGCTGCTTTGAGACTCCTTCGGGTAGTGATAAAGCGGGATATCAAATCCAAACTCTTCTTCTTCCTCCTCCTCTTTAAGTTTTGTGTGCCTGCTTCTGGAGCTTTCTCTTAAACTTCCAGCTGCTGGACTAAGATGGACTTCTCCTGAAAGCTCCCATAATCTTCCACCTCCTCCTCCTCTCCCAACTTTAGCCCCCTTCTCTGCCCCTCTGGAACAGCAGAACTGTCAGAGGCTTTATTTGTCTCAAGAGGTAAAGGCTTCCTACTGCTCATGCTCAGAAAAGAAGCACAAACAGAAGCTCACAAAGTAGCAAGTGGGGACCCCTGGTGGAGCCCACTTATGCTCTCCCAAATATTTCTAATTTAATCGATGTGCCACTGAAATTTTGGTTTGCAGAACAAGCCAGACTACATGTACATGCATGGTAAGAATATACAATTTCAGCTAGACTTTCTGCAGCAAATGTGCCATTAGGTTAAAACATTGAAGTGCCTTCTTTGGGGCTTCCTGATTAGATGCAAGAGGGGCTGTGGCTGCTCCCTTCCAACTGCAGAAAGGGTAGGACGTGCAAGCGCCATGCAACAGAGGGCGAGAAGCCTGAATCAGCCCAGATTTCCAAGCAAAGACTGGTGGCTTAATCAGCCCTCAGGCATTCTCTGCTGCTGCGCTTGTTTCCTGCCTGAGGGAACACAGGAAGCGGGCATTGTTGAAGTCTCAATAAGCATTTCCTCCTTGTCTGAGACATCGGAAAGAGAACTGTGCACCTGACCAGGTCCGATAAAAAGAACTTGGCTGAACATATGAACACAACTCGCTGCCCAGTGACTTCCACCTGATCTGTATCAGCTGTGTCAGACTGACAGCGTGAGCTGCTGGGGTCTGCAGTGGGCCATCCCATTCCTTCCGGCACATGTGCGCTCTTCTGAGTCACATGCAAGACGGGAAGGTAATAACCTCCCATTACTGCAGTAACCTTCTGCTCAACTTTACTCATCCATGTTATTTGTGCAGAAAAATCCTTCCCCTCCCAGAGACCATCCTTCTACCGGCAACAAAACCAATTCTGGCTAAGAGTGCACTACACGAATAGGAAACAATCAGAGCTAACTTTAGGAACTGGTGGTGGATTATAGGGGGGGGAAGGTGGATATTCAGCCCCTGTATATCGGCAGGGACCAGGTGGAGAGGGTGGCTGTATTCAAGTTTTGGGGAGTGATTATAGAGCAGGGTATGACTTGGAGCGCAAATACTACTGCTCTGGTAAAGAAGGCCCAGCAGAGAATTTATTTCCTCAGACTTTTAAAGAACAATCTGAGTGAGAGACTGCTGGTGTCCTTCTACCAAGGCTCCATAGAGAACATTCTTATATACTGTATTTGTGCTTGGTTCTCTAGCTGCACAGCAAGGGAGAAGAAGGTACTTCAGAAGGTCATAACCACAGCCCAAAATATTATTGGTCATCCTCTCCCATCTCTGGAAGAACTATACAGTTCCCATTGCCTTAAAAAGGTAAACAATATTTTAAAGGATCCATCTCATCCAGGATATAGTCTCTTTGCACCACTGCCTTCGGGTAGAAGATACAGAACAATTAGATCAAGAACAAATAGATTGAAGAACAGTTTCTACCCAAGAGCTATAACCATCTTAAATGCTGTAACCAGATAATATGACCTTGGAGAGCTGTGATGGGTGTGGGGGGGTGGCTTTTTTTGGTGTGTGTGTGTGTGTGTGTGTTGTGCTGTCTTTTTTCTTTTTCTTTCTGGTTTTTACGGGATGGCATGCAATTTCATTGCACTTGTGTAGCGTTGTGCTTGTACTTGTGCAATGACAATAAATAAATTATCTTATTATCTTATCTTATCTTTAGCTAAACCTGTAACTTGTGGTGGTTTGAATGAATGCCTCCAGGTTGCTTTCTCTTTTCCACCTTAGACTCTGGTTTTTTGTTTTTTGAAGAGTTACTGGTACTAAACTGAAACACACTGCTTGCTCTGCCCTCCACAGAGACCACCGAGGGGCAGTTCACACAACCATCCTGTGTTCAAAACATGGACAAGTTGTGGAAGTGATTCACCACGAAGTGGCAGCCACGATTTTGCACGCTGTCGCTCAACTCACTTTCAGAAGGTTTGGAGAGGATGCAAAGTCAAAGGCTATGCGATGATGAACCACTCGCAAGCTGAATGCAACATGAATGTTGCGAGCCCTAAACTATATATAAAACAGTAAAATAAATAAACAATTTAAAACTATAAAAAGCAGACTCTTCTACTAAAGCCAAAGGGTTGCAGGGCCTCGGCCGTGAGTCAATTCTTATCCCACCTAACATTTTAAGTTATGTGCTATGTGCAGGAATGTAACAAAAAGCGGGAGGGCAAGCAGAGGCCTTCCAACAGAGGAGGGAACTGTTCCATCCTAAGCAGGTGGGCTATTTCCCTAAACATTTTCTCCCAAACCTTTATAATAATAAACCCCAGGTGCCCATCTCAGCTCTTTCCAAGCTTGCAGGAAAAGCTCTCCTTGTCTTACTGGGTGAAAGGAAGCTTTTTATTTTTCAAAATGGACCTGGGTTGGGGTTTCGACAGAGCCAGGGATAGGGATTTGGTGTTAAGGAGTCGTGCCTCCAATATGAAACACGGACTGAAGCTGTGAACCGAGATGCTTTGCATTTTGCATGTTTTCATGCATGGAGCAAATACAGGGAGGCTAAGAGAATACATTTAGCTGGAAAGCTCTCTTTGTGGGGCGCACACAGATCCTGATTTAGGCTAAAAATCAGTCAAGAGCAGATTTCAAAGGCGCCAGAAGGGGGGGAAGAATTGTGTGCTGTCAGTGTTCACTCAATTAGCATTTCAAACATGGCAGCAACATCCTAAGCAAATATAATTAAAGTGTGCTCTGGAAGGGATGTTTATTTTAAGGGGCTACTAAATATGATGGGGTGTGGGGGTGTGGGGGTGTGTGTGTGTGTGTGTGTGTTTGATGAAACACAGTAGGTCAATTCACATCCCAGCTCTTTCCTAGAAAGTGCTGCCAGATCTTTAACATTCATTGCTTCTATTTTAAATGTGTGTGATATGTTCCAACTTGTATAGCTAGCCTGGACTGTATGAGAGCCCAGATGAAGGCTAGGGGGTATCACATACTTGTTCTTGAAAGAGTGTTAAAAACAGAAGCAGCAAATGTTAAAAGAGCTGCAGTGAATTATTAAGAGTGAGATTTAGCCTATGGCAGGGATGGGAAACCCCAGGTTCTAGGGGCAGATATGGCCCTCCAGACCTCTCTGTCTGGCCCTTTGAACTCTCCCCAAGCCACATCTCTAGCAGGTCTTCCTTCCTGCCCAAAATGTTCTGCCTGACTAGAATGTGTCCCTGAAATTTGATAATGTCTCTTGTTTTCCTGGATGGAGGACAGAAAGGGATATGTGAGAGAAAACAGCTTATTATACAAAGGAAGGAGTGTGTGGAGTGTTAGGGGAGGGATAGTACCTCTGGTGGGGGACACACTGTGTTCCTTCTGGGGTAGTTTGTCCACCTTTGGTCCCCACCCTGGACTTAGCTATCACCTGTGACTCCTGGAAGCTATCAGCATGTGACAGCAGCCAGACCCCAGGAAGCATCCTCAACTGACTGGCTAAACCAGGTGAGCGCGGCCAATGGGTCTTAAACCCTTGGTGTGTTAGGGACTTCCCCTGCATGTGAAAACAGGCTCCGGTAGATTGAGTGGATGAGACCAGTAGTGGGTCCAACAGTCAAGAAGGCAGTTTCTGCATGTGCTGTAGAGGGAAGTGAGGGGCAGATGGGGCTCATCAGCCTGGGAAGGTAGCTCATCTAGGAGAAGGAAAACTCTAATCCTAAACCTCCGCTGCCTTGCAGCTATACACATTTGTGAGAAGGGCTTTAGGAGTAAGCTCAAAGAAAAAAAAACTGTACCAGCTGCCTTGCAGGACATCTTTGGGAGAAGAAAAGGATAAGGAGAAAACGTGGTCCCTTCCAACTCTACAATTCCATGAATCTATGAAAGCCGGAGTGGAGCCCCCAAGGACGTTGGATGGTGCCTTGTAAGCCTCCTTCCAGCAACTGCTGTAGCCAAGCTGGTGCCGAATGCATTACTCTGCTTTTTTGGAGCATATCAACAAGTCCAGAGGGCGGTCTTGTTGTCCGTACACCCTGGGAAGATCACTCAGGTGCTGCTAACGCAGCAGAAACAACATAGGAGGCAGCAGCTACGAGTTACCAGTCTCTGCACCCACAGCGGGCGCTGTGATTCTCCAGCAGTTTGACTTCGTCCCAGAGGGGCACCCCATTGTTTTACGAGGCAGACAGATGCCAACAAAATTACAAAGCTAAGAGTCACATTCATTGCACCGCCCACTTTTACCTCTAGCTCTGCTCACCATTGGCATCTGGCCCTCGGAAGGATACCCAGAAAGGAATGCAGCCCTCAGGCTGAAATGGGTTCCCCACACCTGACATGCTGCATGCCACCCACCATAGGCCTATCTCAGTGTGTTCTAGAACATAACAGCGAATTATCAGAGGCTAGAGTGTTCAAAGTCTAAAAGTCATTTACCAAAATCTTCACATAGCCTACAAGAATAGAGTACTTTCCCAACTCAGCTACTTTCCCCCCCTTCCCAACGACCAACCAGGCAACCAGCATGTTCTGCCACTGCACTCCATCCTCTGCTTCTTGCCACTCACCTGCCACCTTGAACTACGCTGCTTCCTTCCCCAGCCCAACCCACGTTCCCCTGTGACTACCTATGTTTGAAATCCAAAGAGTCCACTTCACTGCTACCACATCCAGCACTTCATCCTCTACTCCAGGGGTCATGGGAAAACTTGTTCTTCAGCAGTCCCCTAAGCATGTAAAGCCCACAAGGAGCTGCTTTTTGCAGCTCTGCTTCCATCGACAGTTGACGCGCTCAGATGTTATGTTTGGCTCACAAGACTAAGAGTGGGTGCCCCCCTCTTGTACCATAAGGGCTGGTCCACATATTACAAGGAAGCAGAACAAGGGTGCGTCTTGCATTTGTTTTCTGGGACTTGTGGAAATCATGCATTGCACATGAGATCTGAGAGTCCCACTTCCCAAGTCAAAGTGTAGGTGAGGAAGGAGCATGAATCACTCATGTTTCCTCTTTTGCCATCTTTTTTTTGCAATAGATAACATGGCTCTGAAGGAAATACCCTACCAGCAAACTACCAGCAAACTGTGACTTTGCATGGGCATATCTTCAGCACTCTCTGTACTAAGCTGCAAATCTCTCAAGGAACAGACTGGAGTACCAACAGGCTACAAGTGCTTAAACCTGCAGCTACAGGAGTTGCCTGCAATAATTCTTTTTGGGGTCATGACTGCAGAATTCCAAAACATGTTCTTCTATCCATTGGGCATGATAAAAGCTGGTCGCTGCCAGCAAATGAAGACCTAATACCAAATCATTATAAATGCAACACTGAAACATGAAAATCTATTGCTTACAAAGGCAACCCATCACATTTTTAAGTGCTTACCCTATTTACCAAGCCCATACTCCATGTAATACCAGTTCAGCAATTCCTGGGGTTCACATGAACACACGGCACATGTGTGGGCTAGCAAAGGGGTTAGGGATCTTTTCAAAATACGTTAGCGGTCGCACAGAGCACCTAGATGGGTAAATGCTTTGTGAATAGCAGCGTTATAGTTAAATCTATAGGTATCAGGGAAGCCCACATTTCTATACTTTTTGCTAAAGATCGCACCCCCACCCTCTTCAAAAGTGTCCAAGTCTGGTCTAGACATTACATCTACCACATGTTTAAGCCCACTGTGTGTTGTTTATGTTCATTTGTAATTCCTACCATGTGCAGCTAGCATGCTGGATCACTTCCACCTCAGAAACCATTTCCCACATTCCGTGATTGCTTGGCATGGCAAAGTTTTCCTATGGGGTTCAGAAAGTTCATATGGGAGCAACGTCATGGGAGGGGTGTTTCCAGGACTAAGGTGAAACTGAAGCTCCCTTGTTATTTTTGCTACTGGATGCTGCATGTTGCTTAAGTAATCTTGTTATATTTATAGTATTGAAATGTGGGGGTTTTGTTTGTTATTGTATTTTTGTTTTGCTATGTTATTATGAAATTGTCACTATGGTATTGTTTTGTTATGTTATTATGAAATTGTTACTGTTATTATTTTGCTATGGTTTTTATAGTGTTCATTTGAAATGCAACTCTGTTTCTTTGTTGCAGGCTGCTATGTGCAGGGGGGAGGGTTGTGGGAAAGTGGCAAACAAATAAAATGAAAGAATGAATAAATGAATGAACTGCCGAGTCCCAACATGTATCCATCCAATCAATTGGTGTTAAGTGCCAAAGCACCTGAATGTCCGTAGATGATTCTGCACCCATTTTTCTATGGTTGTACTTGTGGTCTTCACAGACCTGATAGCATGTGGTCCCCCGGACTTTGCTTTTAGATTCCTAGTTGTGCCTTTCAGGTTAATTTGCCAATTACCAGAAGTGAATTATGCACCACATTCACACCATATCCAAACCTTCCTGGTAAGGAAATTGAATGAAGTGCTACCAGTATGAAAGTCACCAGCATACCCCCTTCTGGCACCTTTCCTGCCACAACTGAATGCGGGTAATTAACTGCACCAAGCAATGGTTCCATTTCATTCACACAAAGCTACCATGGAACGAAAAGGCAGTAGATGCTAAGTGTGACATCCTGTGGCCAGCTGCAAAACTACAGTCACTGAAATACCATTGAGAATACCTAGGAAGCCTTGGAAACCCCATGAAGTGTTATGGTAAAAAGCATTATCTGCATCATTTCACCTCTGCTCCCGCCTCCCTACTGGCTTCAAAATGACCCACAGGGGCTACAAAATGACTATTCACAATCACCCCGTGTCAACTTACCGCAGTATTGCCATATGGATGCAGGACACTTATAGTGTTTAGCCACATAGTGAACATAGTGCCTATGCTCCCCCATATATCTACGAGTGTCTGCTCTGTTGCATGGTCATATACTATAGACAGACAGAATGTGTAACCGACATTGTTACATGCACATGGAAGTAAGTTAGAAGCTCATCATTGACTGAACAGTCATCTGTAGACATCTGTTGGAGCTCTAGAACTTCCACATGGTCCCTCCTCCCCACACTTCTAAAATGGGGACATCACTGTTCCTTGCTATAGCTTTAAATTTATCTCTCTGTCTCAGAATTATATCCCACCTTTTCCCCAGGAAGCATGGACCCAGACCTAGATGTGCTTCATTTCAGCAAGGTGGTGGCCTCATATGTGTTCAGACTATACTCTTGGGCACTGCTTCTTCATTTGGCTGAGGATGGCGAAGATTGTCCAGGGTGCTACATATTTTGGCCAGTGCCATTATACTGTTTGTTCACCAGACTGAATCAGCTCTCCTTCCCCACCCAACAAACTAGCTATATTTCACATTCCAACCTTTCCACGCCCAGCCTCACTCACCTCGGCAGGTGCTACCCTCCCGGGTAATAGCCTGACGACATATCCCACATGGTTTCACTTTCTTGAAGCTCTTCACTTTGAAGGTGTGGGATGTGGATGCTTCAAGGTCCTCAGGCTGCAGGGAGGAAAGGAAAGAGCAACAGCGCTGTTAAAAGAAGTAAGAGAGTTCTCCATTTCGAAAGCAGTGAATGGATTAAGAAATTACTAAGCAGAGTTTGTGGAGTCCCTGCTTTTATCACCAAGGAGAGCCCATCCACCTCATCTAATGCATGCTGTTATTCTTGCAGCAACTACCCAAGCAGTGACAAAACCTCTCCGGAGAAAGTGAAGCAGTTCTGCCAAGACACTATTGACAGACCTACAGTGGCTCCCAGTATGTTTCCGAGCACAATTCAAAGTGTTGGTGCTGACCTTTAAAGCCCTAAACAGCCTCAGTCCAGTATACCTGAAGGAGCGTCTCCACCCTCATCATTCTGAGCTCCAACGCCGAGGGCCTTCTGGCGGTTCGCTCACCAGTAAGGTGAGCGAACCGCCAGAAGGATAAGTAAGGTTACAGGGAACCAGGCAGAGGGCCTTCTCGGTAGTGGCACCCGCCCTGTGGAATGCCTTCCCATCAGATGTCAAAGAAATAAACAACTATATGACATTTAGAAGACATCTGAAGGCAGCCCTGTTTAGGGAAGTTTTTTAATTACTGATATTTTAATGTATTTTTAACCTTCTGTTGGAAGCCGCCCAGAGTGGCTTGGGAAACCCAGCCAGATGGGCAGGGTAGAAATAATAAATTTATTATTGTTGTTATTGTTATTACTATGCTACCTAAGCCCAGAAAGGGAGTGGTGAACACAATATGGCAGCTCCTTGATAATAAAGGGAATTCTCCACATGTCTAGGGACAAACTCCTTTCTGCCAGCCAGGAAATCCACAGAATTACAGTTCTAGAAACTGAATGACATGGGAGATCCAACAGCACGTCACACGTCTCATTTTGCACAAAGAAACACACTGTCCACACATGAAGGAAGCAAAGGACCACAAGTGTGTAATGATAGTTTTTACCCTATGTGTGAGGCCCAATAAGCATTTTCATCCCCTAGCTACCGTACTGGCTCGAATGTAAGCCACACTCCCCCCCCCCCAAACTCCAACCGTGAAAAGTTAAAAGTGCAGCTTTTATTCGCAACTTTACAAAAACTGGCTTTTTGATTGGCTGTGAGGTGGTGCACTGTTGCAGGGAGCCATTCAGCTGGTCTGCGGTAGCGGCAGTGTTGGATTTGGCAGAGCTTGGCTGCAGCACTCGGGACCACACGGGCTCCGGGGGTGCCACAGAAGCCTATCAGCTGTGAGGCGGCGTTCCCCCAAGCTGAGCAGCGGCTGCTGCCCATGCAAGGTTTCTCCTACATGGCAGCAGTGTCCTACGCACTGCAATCTCTGATCAACTGTGAGGCAGTTCCTTTACAGCTGGGCAGCAAGCGTCTTCCGGTTACTGTATTCGGCAGCAGACGACCACGTGGGCTTCGGTGGTGAGTGTGCTTGTTTGGGACAGGTGCTTGGGGTTTTTTTTTTTTTTGGTTTTTTTTGGTTTAATGGTATTTTTTATTAAGTTTTCAACAAAAGTAACAAAAAAACAGACAGTAACAAATGCAGTAACATCCATAAACAAAGAAAATTATACATAAAGCAATATCAAATCTATAAAATTGGATTCTCCGAATCCCGTGACTTCCCTCCCCCCCCCTCCTCTGGTTCCTTAGTTTTCTTTTTCAACTGCATATCATTTCTACTCCAAGTTATTTTTCTACCTCAAACGGGGTGGGTGCTTGTTGACCCCCTTTTGATTTCCCCCCCCAACCCTCCCTGGGAAAGCCTTGTGTGTGTGTGTTCCTCGTTGTGTGATTGTGCTTCACTGGGCGAGCGCCTTTCAGAATTCTTCCCCCCCCCTCAATTTTAAGGGTGCGGCTTATATTCGGGTGTGGCTTATATTCGGGCCAATACGGTAATATGCATTTTGCACTCTTGAGCTCAATTTAAAAAAAATGACGCTATGAATTTGTGTTTTATATCTGGGAGTGCAAAATGTGACATATGGAACAGCTCCAAGGAGCCAGCTGGTTTTGAAACATTATGCCATGTAATGTTTTGCTGCTCTTTGGTTTTATTGAAGGCTTTTAATTATCACGTCTTCTTATGGTTCGATGTACGCTGCTCTGGGTACTTCAGCTGAAAGACTACTCATAAATATCATTCAGAAACAAATAAATGAGACTTCTAGGATCCAACATCAGCAAGCACCAGCCGATATATAAAGCATATCCTTAAAGTGCAGCAAAATTGCTTCCCTGTGATTGGAGAGAAGCTGGGGGGGGGGCAAACTAGATGGGGTGAGGTGGCTCCTTCTTCACAAATAAAATGCAGGTGAGACTAATGCTAACATCAAAAGGGGCACAAAAGTGTGGGAAGCCGATTGCTCCCTCCTACACACACACACAAATGATCTCTCACACACGCACACTCTGCTGCTCTCAGGCATTTTTCTCCCAGTCCAGCTTCAGCACTTGAAAAGGGACACATTGGGGAGAGAAGCACTCAAAGCCACAGAGTGAGGAGAGGTATAGTAGGGGAAGGTCCAGCTCCCTTCACCCATTACGTGTCACATTTTATTGTGAAAAACCAGATCTGCCCCCATATGTGAATAGGGAAGGTATATAAAAATGAACACAGATCTCCCTCCTGCATCAACTTTGGGCTCCTCCAGACAAGCTGTTCATTGAGCATTCGTTCTGATTTGTTTCCACTTTGCCCTGTCCTTCTTGAGCATTCATTCAGTTTTTGCTTGTCTGAAGGTTACACATCTTCCCATTTGTTGTTTATTCAACCCACACTTTCCAGTGCATTTGCCCATTGCTTTCCAAACTGCCAAAAGTCAATTAAAAAAAAAAAAGTGTGTGTTTGCTGCACCATTGCGCAAACCTACATTTCTCACATGTGTTTGAATTTCTGCTGCAAAATACTGATCCCCTGGAGGCAGCCTTTGGTTCTTGGACCACATCTGCACCACATGTTTAAAGCACTATTATACCACTTTAACAAATAATTCTGGGAAGTGTAACAACAACAACAACAACAACAACAACAACAACAACAACAACAATAATAATTATTATTATTATTATTATTATTATTATTTATACCCCGCCCATCTGGCTGGGTTTCCCCAGCCACTCTGGGCAGCTTCCAACAAAATATTAAAATACAATAAAATACAAACATTAAAAGCTTTCCTAAACAGGGCTGTCTTCAGATGTCTTCTAAAAGTCTGGTAGTAGTTTGTTAAGGATATGGAGAGTTGTTAAGAGACACCTATTCCCTTCACTGGGAATACAATCCCGAAAGTTCCCTGGGAACAGGATTGACTGGCAAACCATTCAGGTATCTGTACCTCTGTTAAGGGAACAGGGGTTTTCCTACAGCTCTCAGTACCCTCAACAAACTACAGTTCCCAAGATTCTTTGGGGAAAGCAGTGACTGTTAAAGTAGTATTACACTGCTTTAAAGGTATAGTGCAGATGGGGCCTCAGACTAAGGATTATTACTTTAAAGATTCATTTCCTCACTGCACCACTGGGTGCCAGTCTCCGTTGCTAATCCACCAGCAAAGCAGGTTCTGGGTCAGATGTTGCCTCAAACATCCTAGGGACAGCCACTGAAGGAAGAACCTTGCTAGCTTTTTTTGCAGACACTTAGGTTGCAGCAACATTCTACCTACTAGCAAGTGGGCTCTGGGTTACTCTAAAAGCATCTGACAGACAGCGAGCCATTTTAGTGAGATGCCTGGATATAGTTAGAAGTGAAGCAATGCAGGGGGAGGGGGAGAAAGAGGGGGAAATTCTTGTGTTAATTTCTCCAAGCTCAAATTAATTTGCCAACATTCACATTTATGTTTTCCTAGCTTTTCTCACCATAATGCTACTTGAATTAAAGATTGGGGACAGACTGTACAAGTATTTCATTTTGGGGGGTTTTTTCGGGGGGGGGAGTATGCACGAGTCACATTTTTAAGAGGAAAAAATGAAAGAGTAAATATTCAACATGCATATAAATTTTGAAATGTTTTGAAATTTTTCAAAATTCATCTGCGCAAAATTTCAACACTAGTTACAATGGCACACGGTAAAGGTGGGAAATCCCACTGTGTGTATTAAGAGGAAAGGGGTGCACAGACATCCCATCAGCTCTGTTCCTATTTGGATATCATCCCTTACTCCAGTGCAGCCTTCCGTGTGCACTGCACACACATCTAGATGCACAATCCCATCTGTAGTACTATTATACATATCCCAGTTGTCCTACTGAACTGGTTAGGCACAACTTTTAATATGAATAGTAGTGCCCATCTGCATCTAGGGGGCACCTGTTATGTGTGACTACCAGTAGCTGCCTGCAATGACTGGTGGACTGAGGCTCCTGTCAGCTACTCTCGACTCAGCCTAAGCATGAGACTTTGTTTTTATACTTCAGAGACAAAAGCAAACTAATTGTAGAGCTGGGTCGGCCCGAGTGTAAAGACCATGTTGGCTCAAAGAGACCAGCCCTTGCTTCCACAACAGAACACAAAGTCCCTTCTTTCCTCCTAACCACAAGTTTCCAAACGATGCTGTGGACGAGCTCCCACAAATGGAAAACAAATGTAGCCAAGGGTGTATCTGTGTAAGTGTATGCTAAAGGAATTGTTATTAAATTTTACTTTTTGTGTCTTGTCAGAAAAGACTTCAATACATGCATCTCGGATGCTGAAAGATCTGACTCACAGTCCCAGCCAGGCAGAACCCCCTTGGTAGTGTTGCCTAATGTGGATGTTTCACAGGCACACCAAAATATAGTTTCACAGCATCTGTACCATGATCCTTTAGTAGCCAAGTGTTGCAAATGGCCATAGCTCAGTGGCAGAGCATCTTGCTTTGCACACAGAAAGAGCCAAGATTCAATCTGCAGCATCTTTGGGCAGGGCTGTGACAGACACACACACACCCGAAATCCCAGAGACCTGTTGCCCATGGGTGTTGCCAAAGGGGAACAGGGGGCAGCTGCCCCCCCCCCAGATCATTGTAAAACAATAGATATACTTAACTAACTGACCAATCATGTCGGTTCTGCCCCCCCAACAAAAATCCTGGCTATGCCCATGCTGCTGCCTGTCAGTGTAGGCAGTAAGGAGCTAGCTGGACCACAGTCCTGGCTCTGAATAACTTCAAGATGAAGGGGTGTATTGGTCCCAGCACACCCACACCAAGTCCCACCACTCACAAGTCATTTACTTCTTGTCTCCTCCCCACAAGAGGCCATGGGTAGCCATTTTAATTCTCTCCCTGACACAGAGATGGAGAGCCTGCCTCCTCTCAGGCTCCAAGGTTATGGAAGGAAGAGGGGCCGTTGTGCTGAGCGAGCGTCTGTCTGTGACTGGATGGAAAGGAAATCAATCCCCAGTTCCCTCCGTCACTCACCCTCAAGGGAATTGGGAACACCTGAGGTAAAACTATTAGGGCACCAGCTGTCTCCTTCCAGTGTCCTCTCCTACCTTCCTCCAGCTTCAGAAGGCTGAGCTGCCCTCTGCTTGGCAGCAAACCCTTTTATCGTCCAGCAATCCAACGCTATGTACCCATTTCCTCCTTTGACAGACTTGGACCATTCTTGGGTGAACGTTCCCTGGGTCCTTTGGAAAGTTGGAAGGGTGAATGCTGGTTGGTTCAATGCCACAGAGAGCCAGAGCCTCAGTGACGGAATGCATCATCCTGTGCAGAGAAGTTATAGCTCATCCTTCCCCAACCTGCTGCCTTCTAGATGCTGTGGAATGCAACTCCCATCATCCCTAACATCACCCATGCTAGTCTGGGCTGTGGCCCCAAATGAAAGGTTGGGGAAGGGTGCTCTAGTTAAGTTTTAAAACCCCATCAGTATTTATTCTTCGGGAAATACTTCTAGTCTGCAAAACGGTTTGGGGTCTTGGCTGTGTCTAATCTCACAATGCCACAATTGGAGTGGCAAAGCTGGGATGGAGAGAAAGATACTGCCCTGTCCAAAGGCAACATAATGAGGTGAGTTTCTAGACCAAAGTCCAGCTTCATTCATTGAACTGCGCTAATCCTCGTCACCCCACACTTGCTTAGCTCCCTGGACTACAGGAACAGAAGGGAACCATTAACGCTCTTCCTCTTTCAAGTACCTCCTCAAGCAATCCTTTCCCCAGTGTACAAACCCAGAGAACTCTGCACATCAAAAGTTATTCTGATGCCGGTCTGCTTTGACTGTCGCACACCCAAGCTCATTCTCCATACAGGCCAAGTTACAAATTTTTGTAGGCTCCTACAAAATTGCATATTTATGGTAGCATCCTCCCTGTGCCATGCTAATTTATGTCGGTGATTTCAGAGTTCTTAACTTGGACTTCTCCCACAATCGATAATTTTGAAGTGAATCACCACTTCACTCTGGAGGCACCTCTTTGGAAGCGCAGAAGAAATACATCCTTTTAAACTGCTTTTTGATCATCCTGAGTATGTGAACACAAAGGGAGGAGGCTTAAATTGCATTAAATATGTTCATTTCATCTAGCGCTTTGATTATGCTAAGCGATAAAGTAAAACTACACACCAATTTTCTCCGCATCGTTCAAGCTTTAATAAAACCTCAAGGGGTGGGGGAGGTTGTGCACCCAACACTTTCCACTATCAATGCTAAATCTTAGTCCAAATCTCCCTGCTAAAAGAAAGTTACTTGAACATGAGTTCCCTCTACTCAGATGACCTCCTTTCCTTCCTTCCCCAACCAACTCTCACTCTCGGCCTCAAGGGAGAGTTGAGTGGGGGAGGGATGGCTGTTTATTTAATTTGCACATGAAGAATGAAGTATTGTCAGGCTGATAAACTCTATGTCTGGATACCAGACTGCAGATACATTCCCCCTTTCAGAAGTGTCTCCCTCCCTCCCTCCCTCTCTTTCCATCTCTCTTACAACACTGCTGCTTCCACCAGATGCTGCCACTACTTTGTACAGTATTACTATTACCACTTCTGCTGATGCTATTTTAATGTTTAATGTGTTTTTATTTATTTTTTAAGAAAAAGAAAAAACTATCCAAAAACGCCCAGCACTGAACAAAGAGCTACGGCATGGGACTTGCATAGGGTTAGAAGGCTAAAACTTGGAGACTGGAGTCATAGGTATAAAACCAACAAGGAAGCAGCAGAGGAAGCAGCCACAACTTTTGCTGAAATGCTCCCAGGTCTTTTCATCTGCCCCCTCACCTCACCCTATTGAAGCATTGCAAGACTCCCGGTATGTTGGACAGCAAGCAGGGGAAGGGTAGAGAGAATGGGCAAAAGGACCAGTGGGACCGCTGAAGGCTGGTCTATTAGGACAAATCAAGTACTGCCCCACTAATCTCAGTCTGTCCAAGCAAGCTCCCACTTGCCCACCTTCTTACTTATCACCAGTCCAGGAAGTGGCACAATCAGCTTCCTCCTCCTCAGTCTCATCAGAGGATGGAGACTAAACTAGAATTAGTCATCTCTGCTTGTCCTTAGCTCTGGCTCCACCTACTGGTGGTCCTCCTGCCTTCCTCTCCACCAAAACCGATGGGATTCCTAATGGGCACAAGCTCTAATATATAGAGTGATCTCATTAAGCACTGGGTGGAAGGAAAATTGAATGAGAAAGGGCACAGGTAATGAGCCATCAGCAGGCATTACAGTACAATTTTTTCTGCCAGAGAGTCGCTGGGAGGTCATGTGGTGTCTCTGGGCAAACAGAAAGTACAACCAGGTGACTGAGTTGTCCCTCATAAGGAAAGATGGAGACATTTCATATGGAATATAACTTTTGACTTAATTCAGTTACCTGTGGAAGATGTTTTCTGGAGTCTGCCTTAATATTGCTTTCCTTGAGTTACGTACTTGCATTAAATATGGGGAAGGTTCTGGGGACTTTATTCAGATTATGCCCTTGCATAGGGGAGAACATGACTTTCAGCAGTCATCTCATGCCTGCTGTCATATGCAGCTTGGCCCAGAACTAAAAGTGATAGGCATCTTTTTTTCAAGGATGCCTTATTTTAGAAGGGCTGCTTCTCCAGAGCCTGTGGGAGGGTAGGAATAGCAGTGGTGATTCACAGAGGCAGCCCTTCCAGATTGCCTAGTCTAGCCATCAGCAGCGCAACAATGAAGCAATTCCATTTTCTAAACTTGGCCAGAGAGCAGCTGGTCAGCAGGCAGAAATAGTGCAGCCTTTCTTTCCTCTGTTCAGAACTAATCACAAGTGGCCATAAGCAACGTCTTTCCCATTGAGAGATGGGCAAGTCAGTCTATCACCAGACTGTGTCAGTTTTGCATGCTTTCAATCATAGCTCACTCCTGTTTTCCATCTCTTTTGAAAAACACAGCAAAAAGCTTCATCTAAATTGCACCCATTTCCCGCTAAAATATGCATTTTTGTAAGCATTTTTCTTCAAGGCACACATTTGTATATGCATTTTCTTGTGCTTTTTGGGTTTTTTAGCTGAGAAGTGCACTGCAAAATCCAAAGACCAAGTGCAGATACCACAACTTAGCCCTGAGATGGTGCAGATTAAACCATTTTACTTAAAAATGTGGACCAAACAGAACTCTCTGGCATTCCTATACTTCAAGAATCCAAAACCTCTCAATATACCCAACAACAGTTCCTCATCCAAAGTCATTGCAACTCCATGCAGAAGTTGTGGGGAGGAGATTTAATTTCTGCTCTTACAACTTCTTCTTTTTTTGTTTTTAATAATAATGATAACGATAAAAGATTAGATCTGGAAGCACTGCTGGGAATGACAAAAGAAAACAAGGAAGGTAAGAGGAGACCTGGGCTCCCTTCCTTCCTTCCTTCTCACCAAACATTTAGAATAAGATTATGTTGCTGCATTATCAGTCAGCAGACAGTCGAACTGACTGGAGTCTGACCCCATACATAAAGGAGGAAGGAGGCACCGTTTGTGTGTTGTTTTCTTATGCCACAAACCTGGATGTTTTATGATACAGGTCCCACGAGAGTCCGGCCTACAGGCTTCCCACACCCCAGCCCCCTAAATGGCTTTGGGGCCTTTTATATTTGATGGTCCCCATGGAGAAATTAGGGCACTGTTGCTGAGTTAAAGACAATCAGGCCAGTCTGCTCCCCCTCCCCTGCCCGCCTCATCGCTCCACACCTCATGCCTTAACGATACCCAGCTGTTTGCACAAGCTGGGCTGGCAAGGAAGTTCCCAGACCTTGACCCTCAACCTCCTCAGTTCATGTTGGCTCCAAAGGGGCTGTGGCAAAAAAAAAAAAAAAGCCCCCTCTCTTTCCCCAATTCCCTCCCCTCCCCCTGCCAGGGGGAGAGAGGAGGCAGCAACTCATGAGCCGGGTCACATGAGCCTCATGGGGTTGCAAGGGGGGAGCCGGTGGCGAACGAAGGATTCAGAGACCCATAGGGGAGGGGAGATTAAACTTGGACTTTTTCCCAAATATGAAGTTGTCAGTGTAAAACTAAATCTCCCCTCTTCCATGGTGACTCAAGACCTAATTAGATTAGCATCTTTGTTGAGCAGCACTCAGGCACTCAATGAGGCCACTGCATGGCTCTTGAGAGGAAACAGCGCAGCTGCTTCAGACAAGGGGATGTTTTGCTTGGGGATGCAAACATTATTTAGGGTGTCACGAACACTTCATCTTCTGCATTCCCCCCGCCCTGCCCCAACACCCAGCTTTCAGAAAATAAAATAAAATAACCCCCCTCAAGAAAGCCCTCATCTACTGTCGTTTCTTAATGTGTCTCAGAAATACAGATACGGTCACAAAAACGTGAATTGAAATTGTGCATGCAAAAATGGATAAATAAATATAGACACATAAAGAGAGAAAGGCCTGTATTGAGTCGTCAAGTGAGCTAAGCAGAGGTTTTCAAGCGCCGTCATCGTGAGCCTCCCTAAGTCAAGAAAAGAATCCTCAGCAAATGGAAACAAGGCCTTGCCAGACCACTCGCCTGACAGTGTTCTCCGTCAGAACAGAAATGGCTGGAAACCCCACACAGACACACACCCCACACAGACACACACACAGAGACACAGCACTGCTAAGAAAGAAGGCATGAGAAAGAAAAAGACAAGAGGGGAAAGATGCTCTGTACTCTCTCCCAACACTAAATTTCACACGCACAGCCTTCTGGGTGGGATGGGAGTAAGAGGCACATCTGGAACTTTGCCTTTTGACCACATAATGACAAATGCTGGGTGTGATGAAGGGATCCCTCAACTCCCAAACAGTCTCAGTCCCCACATCCATAAGGACTATGGAAGCTGCTCTCAGTCAGATGATGGGAGAGGGTACGTTTCCGAGCACAATTCAAAGTGTTGGTGCTGACCTTTAAAGCCCTAAACGGCCTCGGTCCTGTATACCTGAAGGAGCGTCTCCACCCCCACCCCCACTGAGGTCCAGCGCCGAGGGCCTTCTGGCGGTTCCCTCACTGCGAGAAGCAAAGCTACAGGGAACCAGGCAGAGGGCCTTCTCGGTAGTGGCGCCCGCCCTGTGGAACGCCCTCCCATCAGAGGTCAGAGCGATGAACAACTATCTGACATTCAGAAAACACCTGAAGGCAGACCTATTTAGGGAAGTTTTTAACCTGTGATATTTTAATGTATTTTAATATCTGTTGGAGGCTGCCCAGAGTGGCTGGGGAGACCCGGCCAGATGGGCGGGGTACAAATAAAAAAATTATTATTATTTATTATTATAGGTATTCTAAAATGGATGCTGTCTACCTGAGAAACCTGGGCGATTCTTCCACCTTGACTTTGAAAGGGACCAAAAGGTAATCTAATTCAATATCCTGCAAGAAAGACAGAGCTGTGCAGTAATGACCTGATCCAGCACTTTACCTGAGTGCCCTAATTCCCAAGAAGGAGTGTGACTTAAGTGAATTCATTCTATATAATGATATACTGTAATGGAACATGGCCAGGGTAATGTTCAGACAAAATTAGTTAAACTACTGAGGTATAGCATGAGCCTTAAAAAGGATGAGAGCTGTTCAGTTTAAGAGAAGCTTAGAGTGGGGAAAGGAGCTGGTTGCACTCTAGATGTGCTGCATGACAAATAAATGTGCAAAAGTGGGTGTCATTAAGCCCCATCATTGTATTTGCCTTGTATGCTGCAGTTTTTCTGCCAACAAAATGGGTCAAAGGACCATGTTCCAGTTCTTCCACTACTGGATAAAGCAGCGTTAGCTCAATGAAAATCTTCATGGGTCCTGTGAGCCTAGATAAAGACTCATCCTATAACCGGAGAGTTTAGTGCTGCAGATAGGATAGGCCTACCTAGTGTAGTGGAATCCTCCTCGCGAAGACACACACAGAAAAAGATTCAGATAAGGGTTGGACCACTTACCAGAACACATCTCTGAACCCTTCCCAAGAAGGACAAGATCAATCCCCCTTTCTTCTTCCCTCAGTGGGGCAGAGAAGTGCCCACAGGGCCTCTCTCCAGCTTGTCGATGCTGTGCTATTTTATTCCAGGTCAGCCACTCCCAAGATCTGCCCAAAACCATGGACTTTGCACTGCTTTAGCATAAACAACAGGATTGCAATCAGACAGCTTAGAGGCCCAACAAGACTGGGAACCTAGCAGTTATCCTGAGATTACCCAGAGACATGCTATTTTCCCCTGACAAGAAAAGGGTGGAGACCCACCATGCTGTTTGCAGTATCCAAGCTCTCCCCTCAGAATCCCACAGATTCCTTTGAGGAACCAGGGGCCATTCAAAGGGGACACTGAGAATAGGTTTAGCTGGAGCACACAGGCCAAAGGCTTTAGACACAAGGAAAGGACTAGAACTGAGATTTAGGGCTGACTCTTCACTGGAAACCTAAACTGCAGGAAAGATTCCAACACAAATATTTGAGAAACCAAAGCTGGGCTGGGGGGTTGAGGGGGAGAGTATATATTGGCTACACATCCATGCTGCGTCCAGCTGCGGACGAAGTTCCTGGCAACCACATTTACGGATTCAATCACCGCTTGGTGATTTAACCCTGTTTTATAGCTACACAGAGAGTTCAAAGCCAGAGGGAGTTATCAGAATGAGAAGTCACAGGGGAAAAATATGAACCCAAATGAAATCCCGATTGTGAACACACAGACACAAACACACATGCTACGATGCAATGTAAGATTAAGGCCCTTCCCAAACAACACCCCTGTCCCCTCTCAGGGGCGTAGCAAGGGGAGACGATGGGGGAGGGCCGCCCCGGGTTCCACCCCAGAGGGGGGTGACACTTTTTTAAAAAAAATTTTTAAAGTTTTTTTTAAAGTTTTTTTTAATTTTTTTTTTAACTTTATTGGAAAAAAGAGATAATACACACACACACACACAACCCCCCACACCTCACAAAGTGGCACCATCAGAGGGGGGTGACACTTCTTTATTTTTATTTTATTTTTTTAAATTAAATTTTAACTTTATTGAAAAAAAAAAGAGATAATAGACACACACACACAAAAACCCCACACCTCGCAAAGTGGCACCATCATTTTTGGGGGGTGGGGTGACTTGCTATGCCACTGGGTGCAGCTCTGCCAGTGCCCTGGCAAAGTGGTGGGGGGGGTGACAAAAAAAATTCCGCCCCGGGTACCACCTGGGCTGGCTATGCCTCTGTCCCCTCTAATTGCATCTTATTGAGGGCATGAAAACAGCACATCATCCAATACTAGTGAGACTATATCCCAGTCTGGAAGTTGTGTGGATAGCTGGATAATACTTGCAAAGGGATTTCACTGGGGGTAGGAAATGAACCTCAGTGCTGAAGAGCCGGAGTGGAATTGATATAAAGGGGGGGAAGGAACAGAAGAAAGAAATACAAGGTCATTCATTTATAACAGTTTTAACAGAGGTACCTATGCTGCTGCCACAATTATGACATCACACTCTGCACATCCACAATCTGGAAAGCCACAATTACCATTATAGGTGGAACTCCCAGGGAGCAAGCAGTAACTGGTCTGCTACTGAGAATGCAATTCCTTGTGCAAAATGTGATTCCTGGGAATGGATGCACTAACTGGGAAGCCTGCCATCTGCGTCCTGTGCCAGGAATGAAGAAATGCCTCTGCATTCCCTGTGCAAAACCAACACTGTCTTGAAAACCTCTGAAAAGATATTCCACCCTGGATGGCAACATTGGGAAGGTAGCCCTTAGAAAAAGCCCTCTCGTCTCCCCAGATATGCCCATTTCCCCCAGGGCATTTTGTTCCCATACAGAGCAGAGAAGGACACACACAGTACACAGCTGCACAAATCTTGGAGGACAGTCAAATGTGAGTTGCTTTCTAATCAGAATCTCGGGCAAAAAGAGGAGGGGACCCCAGTCTATGTGCGCCCTTGTCCTCCTCATATCCCTTTGCTTCCAAGTCAAGGCAAAACAATCCCTGAGACCCCCCAAAGCAAGTCTGCATTCCCGCACTCCACCCTCACCCCACCTCATGGCAATGATAGGCAATGGGGGTGGGTGGAGGGAGGGAGGGGGGATTAGCCTGTTTTGTTTCCAGACCGTTTCCTCTGTTCCTCCAGAGTTGGCCCCAGACATCACATTACATCAGAGCAAATAAAGATAGAGACTGCTCCTTTCAGGCTAAGTTGGAGGGGGGGCGGTGGGGGGGGCGAACGGGTGAGTCGAGAGAAACCAGATTGAGCGCTTGCATGCAGGTTCCCCTCCACCACCACTCCCCACATTCGTGACCTCAGAATGGGGAAAATGGGGTACAAATGCGCTCAATCAGGAAAGTTTAATAGGATACAGGAAGAGGAACATATGATGTTGCCTTATATCAGCTGAGAGACCACTGGAGCTTCCAGCTCTGCTTTGTCTAGAGTCCAGGCATCCCCAAACTCGGCCCTCCAGCTGTTTTGGGACTACAACTCCCATCATCCCTAGCTACCAGGACCAGTGGTCAGGGATGATGGGAATTGTAGTCCCGAAACAGCTAGAGGGCCGAGTTTGGGGAATGCCTGGTCTAGTCTGACTGCCAGTGCCTCTCCAGGGTTTCAGACAAGGAACATTCCCAGCCCTACTGTGAGATGCTGGGGATTGAACCTGGGACCTTTTGGGTGCAAAGCAGATTCTCTAACCACTGAGCTTTGGCTCTTGCCATAGGTGGGAGAAAAGTGCTGTTAGCATCCCTGGCATTGCACTGTTCTGTCACAAGGCTCTTCACCCAACTGCAGACAGCAATCAGAGGGGGGGTGGCCCTCTTGCAAGGCCACCAACACAGTACATAGCAGAGGTTGCGTGCAGTACCGGCAAAGACCTTTTCCCCCAAACAGCCAAGAGGGAAAGAGCAAACATGGTGAATTGAATGCCATCAACTAGAGAAGCAGCTGAAGGCAGGAGGGGCAAGAGGCCTTCTCCAGTGACCTGTATGATTCAATCAGGAAAATATCCTAGGGGAGAACATATTCTGAATTGTCTGTCTTCCCTCTTTCTATCCACAGAAACATTGAAAAGATGGAGAATTCCAATTTAAATATTTGCATACAAGCTAGCACAAGAAGATTTTTCTTCAAAACTTCCCATCCCATCCCAACTTATTTATATAGTCTAGCCAAGCAATAAGAACACAGAAGAGGACTTCGCTGCTTTGCTGAATAAGTTTGATAACATGACTGCAGTCCAAACCAGAGGTTCAGACCAAATATGCACAGTCAATTTGATCCCCCACAGTGGTTCAATTTGAATACATTTGCAGCAGCTGATCATGAGAATGCATCCCTATGCACTACTATGCTTTTAAAATTATTATTAAGAAGGAAGGAAGGAAGGAAGGAAGGAAGGAAGGAAGGAAGGAAGGAAGGCAAGAAAGAAAGAAAGAAAGAAAGAAAGAAAGAAAGAAAGAAAGAAAGAAAGAAAGAAAGAAAGAAAGAAACTTGGTAGGGGAGCAGCTATCGGTGGCATTTTAAAATCTGGCTAAAAACTGTTTCCATCTCAGCCAGTTGTTGTAAGAACTGAAACTTTGAGAACTGGTATCTGAGCTTGCCTTTGTCCTCCTCTTTCCCCAACCCTATACTCCTTGCCTGTCGTAGCTTTTAAATTGCAAGCCTGTGAGAAAGGACTGTCTTACTATCTTCATAAGCCACTCTGGGAACCTTTTCAGCAAAGTGCGGGGGTGGCAATAAAATGCTGTAAATCACAAAATAAATAGTATGAATAAATAAATGTGGAAATTGTTCTCTGAGGGTAGAAAGTATAAAAACTGCTGCTTTACCTCTAAACGATGGTCCCTGTGCCACCATGGAATCTAGCCATGCACCCCATTGCCAGTCACATGCTGTCATTGTAAGAAACAATGTAGGACACGTCACATAATGATAATGATAATGATTTTTTTGTTTATACCCAGCCACTCTGGGCGGCTTACAACAAAACTGAAACCATAAAAAAACATCAATCCTAAAAAACTTTTCTAAACAGGGCTGACTTCAGACGTCTTCTAGAACAGTGTTCCCCAACCTTGGGCCTCCAGATGTTTTGGGACTACAACTCCCATCATCCCTCGCTAGCAAGACCAGTGGTCAGGGATGATGGGAATTGTAGTCCGAAAACAGCTGGAGGCCCAAGGTTGGGGAACACTGTTCTAGAAGTCAGATAGTTGTTTATTTCCTTGACATCTGAAGGGAGGGTGTTCCACAGGGAGGGTGCCACTACCAAGAAGGTTCTCTGTAACCTCACTTCTCACAGTGAGGGAACCAGCAGAAGATCCTCAGAGAAGACCTCTGTGTCCAGGCTGAGCAATGGGGGTGGAGATGCTCCTTCAGGTATACTGGGCTGTTTAGGGTTTTAAAGGTCCGCACCAACAATTAGAATTGATGCTCGGAAATGTACTGGGAACCAATGAAGATCTTTCAGGACTGGTGTTATATGGACTCGGCGGCCACTCCCAGTCACCAGCCTAGCTGCTGCATTCTGGATTAGTTGTAATTTCCGAGTCACCTTCAAAGGTAGCCCCACGTAGAGCATACTGCAGTAGTCCAAGCGGGAGATAACCAGGGCATGCACCCTGGCGAGACAGTCTGTGGGCAGGTAGGGTCTCAGCCTGCGTAACAGATGGAGCTGGTAAACAGCTTCCCTGGACACAGAATTGACCCACACCTCCATGGAGAGCTGTGAGTCCAAAATGAATCCCAGGCTGTGCACTCAGTCTTTCAGGGGCATGGTTGCCCCATTTAGGACCAGGGAGTCCCCCACACCCACCCGCCCCCTGTCCCCCAAGAACAGTACTTCTGTCTTGTCAGGATTCAACCTCACTCTGTTAGCCGCCATCCTGTTAGCCGTCAACCACATCCAGACACTCACACAGGACTTTCACTGCCCTCACTGGTTCTAATTTGAAGGAGAGCTAGCGCTGGGTATCATCTGTAACTGGTGGACATCCAGCCCAAACCCCCTGATCTCTCCCAGCTTCATGTAGATGTTAAAAAGCATGGGGGAGAGGACGGAGCCCTGAGGCACTCCACAAGTGAGAGCCATGGGGTCCGAACACTCTTCCTCCAACACCACTTTCTGGACACGGCCCAGGAGGAAGGAGCGGAACCACTGCATCAGTGCCCCCAGCCCCCAGCTCCTCGAGATGGTCCATTAGCTTTGACATGCTGAAAAACATATGACGTCCAACACTATTTTTTCCCTCTCCTTTCCCTCATGCTTGAAGAGGGAAGTGTGGAAATGTAAAAGTAAAGCAACCCTTATGAGTCGTTTTCCAAAAATGGAAGACTTCATGTGACGTCCACTCAATGCTTCTGTATATACTTTTAAACATTAATACTGTACAATGGTGCTGCCATACCAGAGCTTTCCAACTCAGTTTTAAACCAGACTCCTCCTCCTTCTTTTTTGGTGTACCCTCAATGTCAGCAGATATCTAATTTGTATCTCTTAAAATAAATTAGCAAATTAGATATTGCTGGGAATAGACACCGAGCAGCAATAGCGTCTTGTAACATCTAGCCAGACCCTCGCTTTTCTTCTTCCAGAGTTCAGGGAGCAGGGTTGAGAATGCAATGTGAGGTTACAGAGGGTGAAATGCAGATGCGAGACATCAGAATTGGGAAGAGGGAGGGGAGGAAGAAAATATCTTCCAGGAATTGCATCATTTTGCTGAATATATCAAGCAGGTGAAACGTGGGTTGACAGACAGTACACACCCATCCTTGAGACAGTATTAAGTTGAAGTTGCTGGGTAGCTGGGAGGGGGAAATGAGTTTAAGGTAAACATTTATAAAGAAAATACAACATTTTGATTATAGGTCAATGGTTCTCTCATATGATATGTATATACTGTACATAAACACACCACTATAAATCCTTAATCTGCCAAACAGGTTTCTACAAAGTCTTCCACAGTGGGATATTAAAAACATATTACGATCCTAGGGAAAAATAAATAAAACAAAGTAAACACAAGATTGAGATTTTTTTGTTGTTTTTATTTATTTCTGCAGAATTGCAAAAAGATGGCCCTGAGGAAGACTCTGTTGAAATACATTTGGCATATTAAAGATTTATAGCAGTGTATTCATATTTGTATTTTGTGTGTGTGTGTGGGATATATACATTGAACTGCAATTTTTAAAAAATGAACTCTTTATACCTTCACTCCATTTCCCTGCCAGTTATCTGGTTATTCTTAAGGACAATATTAATCCCAGTTTGTTTTTACATTGAAGTTACTGAGACCTTAGCTGAGATGGGGGGAAAGTAGGGCAAGAAAGCTAAATTTTGTTGTTGTTTAGTCAAAGGTTAGCAGGCGGGGGTTCAGAAAATACCCTAAGAATATTTGTGCAGGACGGGAAGAGCAATGAAACCTCCCTAAGACGGTCTGAGGGACATGTGTGTATGGTACCCAAACACCTGGGCGAAACTGCCACACTACCATCATCATTCAAAACAACCTCTGCCAACCTGGTGCCCACAACTCACATCAGCCCCAGGAGGGCAGAGACTGATCTAAAATATGGAAGAAAGCCACATTTTTACAATCAGCGAGAGCCATGGGGAATGTTGCTCACGGCATCACCTGCCTCAGATAGCCTGGCAAGCTATTGTGACTGGAAGCTTCCCTCTCATCTAACACTTATCCTCATCCCTATATCCTCATGCCACATGCCTGGAAAGTCACTAAGTCGCCCCTCAGAGAAAGTGACAGGAGCCCATGGGGCTCTTTGACATCCCCCACCCCACCCCACACACTCAATATCCAAAGCATCTTCTCCAGCACTTTAGCCTGTTGACCTTGTCAATTATTCCCTTGGCCTCGTGACCTCCAGCCCCCTAGGGAAAAGGTATCTAAGCCAAAGAGCTTTCCATGGGGAAATTTAATCACAAAAGTAGGAATGGAGGGGGGCGGGTATAACTGCCACAGCCTTAAACAGGCCCATCCAAAATTGTTCCAAGTCTCAGGTTGGGTACAGGCCTGGGCTTGAGTGCTGACAAGCAGCGCCAGAATATTGTAAGTGAAAGACAGCAACATTCTTGAAGAAGAGGATTAGCTAAGGGCTCAGCCATACTTTTGTTTGCGCCGCCGCTTTCCCCCTGGAAAACCAGCAACTTAGCACTGAATTGGAGCAAATGACATTTGTGTTTTCTGCGGATGGCCATTTGCTCCAATATAGCGTTTAAGAGTGGGTTTTCCAGGGAGAAGAGGCAGGACAAAGACAAAACCACTTGGACCCATGCTTGGAAAGTGTGGGACAAGTGGAAAACTGCTCAGACCTGTGCTTTCTAGGCATGGGACAAGCAGAAGTGTGGACTGACCAGCCAAGTCCTACATCAAGAGAGGAAGGGCCACAGCTCAGTGGTAGAGCACATGCTTTGAATGCAGAATCCAATCATTTGCATCTCCAGGTAGGACTGGGAGAGATCCTTCTTTGAAACCCTGAAGAGCCACCATCAATCGGTGTGGACAACATGGGCCTAAATGAACCAATGAACCTTTGAAGTAAAGGCAGTCCTGTTGTTAGTGCATGGAGGACAAAAGGATACTAGTGTCTATGCAGCTTTAAGACAAAGCAGTGTTAGGGCAATCCTCCAAAGGCCTAGACTGCCCCCTAAGGCCCATCATAGAGAGATGACATTGCAATTTGGTGGTAGAACCCGTAAGGCACATATAGTAGCCCATTATTTGCCAACTGTTGCTGGTTTTACCACTGGGATGTGTGGTGCTACAAAGCATAGCCTGAACCAAGTACCCACAGCATCACACTTGTATAAACTCAACCTGCCTGTGGTTTTTCTGAATGAAACCCACTATCATCTTAGGCAGAGAGGCATCTGCAAAAGCAAGGCCCAAACCAGGTGAAAATAAGTCCTTCGTTACCACAAGACCAAGAGCTGGGACCTTAAATTGTGCTCCCCACACCCAATACAGCTGTTAAGGAAGAAAGTACCACATAAGGTCACCATCCCCACCTGCAATTACAAGACATGAACCTTGTCACCAGTTGTGGTCAGAATGAAAGATGCCTTCTCCACAGTAGCAGATGACATGGTGGGGTGGAGGCACTTACCTGTGCTTATGGGGGGAGGCAAGACTGATGGAATGAGGTCATCGCAGTACAAATGTACCAGCTGAGCCAATCTGGCATTCCTGGAGTCAATCTGGAGTCCATCTGGCTCATTCCACCCCCTCTGCCACCTTGCCCCTTCCAGTAAGCAGCAATGACTCACTTACCAAGAGATCAGGTAAGCCCCATTATACCGTCCGCTACTGCTTCTCAAATGCTGCTCTATGTGGCTGACATTGGGGAAAGAAACAGTTTCGCTTTCTTATGCCTTTGATTTCCTCCATAGTCTTGTTATAAAGTTGCTCAACGGTTTGCTTTTCATTCCATCGCAATAAACAAACAACCTTCTTGAACCCTCATTTAACTCTCTCTTCCCTTTATCCCAATGCAGTTCTCCCCTTGAGCCACACCCTCCCCTCCATTTGCCACACTCACATAACATGTTTTTACTGCAGGGCTCCCCAATCAAGAGCTCAACTGCTGCCTTTTAAATTGCTGTCTAATTAAGAGTGATTATTCTCATTAAGTTTACAGGCCACGGGTGCCACTGAAAGGCAAGAGAGGTTTACTAAAGCACAAGGACTGTGTCCTCCCTGAGCTACATGAATAGGAAATCAATCTTGCCCAGGGCTAATCACGGGGACAAGAACTAGTTTGTTCATTTATTAAGAAAATTTATACCCCAAACCCATCAGCTTTGCACTCAGGGGCAGCTGAGTTTACTTGCTGAAGCAAAGAGTCCTCAAATGTGCTGTTAGTAAGAGCATGGGCTTAGGGCATGGACTTTGAAATCCATGTGTTCTGCCTTCTCTGAGAGCCAGGAACTACATTGGAGGAAAGACCTTACTGATGCTTCAGAGTAAACCATCAGCAGTCAGGACAGATGATTATTTTAACCTCGAACACAAATTCCGACAGTAACACAATCTTCCCCGTGTTTACTTAGCAGGAAGCTCCAGTGTGTTAAAGGAGGGCAAGGATTGCATCCCCAGGCCCATCCAGCATGAACCAGAGCAGCAATAATGATTCACCCAGTTCAGCACCTGCCTCTAACTGCGGCCAATACTGGACAGATCAGAAAAGTGCTCCCTTGTTTGTTGCCTCGGTGCAAAAAGTCTGGTGAAGTCCTGAGCATCAACATTTCACCCCAGAAATCTTTTGCTTTCTAATCCTCCCAAAATTTGATTAGTAGTATTTTAATATTTCCCCATTTCACACCAAAATCACACCACTGATTGCAGCTTGGAAATGAAGTACCCTGCTCATTAAAATGTCTTGAAAAACTCAAATCTAACCACTGTCAAAAGACACAGGATTGAATGGCCTACTGCCCGAATCAAACATGGCTGCTCTTGTGTTCTTTCCCAAGCTGCACTGCACTGACCACAGCACTCAAGGAGAAGGATGCATCTAATCCAGTTCTTTCTTTACCATTTCCCATGCAAGTTTGGGAGGAGGCCATGGTTACCAGGCAACCGTAGCTGCCTGCCTAGCACACAAGGAATCCATATGAAGAACTTTAAGCATCTAACATTTTCTGGAAAGCAGACAAATAAAGCCAGGGCTGTAGCCATAGCCAATTTTTTAACTGAATAACCATGTTTCAGGGTTGAAGGACAGCAAAAGAGCTTTGACAAGACTGAACACATAGAATGAGGTGATATTGCTCAAATCACTCACCTGCACACACATCAATCCAAGCTAATTTTTGTCTCCCAGAGGAAATGATGAACACATCTGATCGTAATGGGAAATGATAATTGGTGGCGCAGGGAAGCAGGCAACCCAAGGATATTGAGAGTTGCTAACTTAGGACTTGCAGATATTTTCTATTTATGTGAAGTAGTAGCCATTTACGTTGCTTCACTTTAGAGGTAATTAAAGTTAAAATTATGGAAAAGAGCTCCAATATTATGAAAAGCTCAGTGTAGCTAATGCCGCAGAAGACAGAATTGGGATTCAAAATGAATTTAACAGATTGGAGAACTGGGCCCAAACTAACAGAATGAATTTCAATAGGGACAAATGTAAGGTTCTGCACTTAGGCAGGAAGAACCAGATGCACAAATATAGGATGGAGGACACCTGGCTTACTAGCAGTACGTGTGAAAAGGATCTAGGGGTCTTGGTGGACCACAAGCTAACGTGAGTCAACAGTGTAATGCAGCAGCCAAAAAAGCTAGTGGTATTCTAGGCTGCATCAACAGAAGGATAGTGTCCAGATCAAGGGAAGTAATAGTATCACTCTATTCTACCTTATAGAGACCACACCAGGAATACTGTGTCCACAATTAAAGAAGGATATTAGCAAGCTGGAATGTGTGTAGAGGAGGATAACCAAGATGATCAAGGGTCTGGAAGCCAAACCTTATGAAGAACAGCTGAGGGAGCTGGATAAGTTTAACCTGAAAAAGAGGAGACTGAGCGGAGATATGATAGCCGTCTTCAAATATCCAAAGGGTTGTCCTATGGAAGATGGAGCAACATGGGCATACCCAGGGATATTCAATTTATTCAAGTTACAAGCAAGGAGATTCCAACCAAACTTTCTGACAGAAAGAGCTGTTTGACAGTGGAACAAACTGCCTCAGGAGGTTGTGGACTCTCCTTCCTTGGAGGTTTTCAAGCCGAGGTTGGATGGTCATCTGTCATGGATGCTTTAGTTGAGAGTCCCGCATTGAAAGGGGGTTGGACTAGATGACCCTCAGGGTCCCTTCCAACTCTACACTTCTATGATTCTAAGCTGCCTAACCGCACAAACAGTCCTCTAGCTTGTACCTGAAGGCAGTTTCATGTACTAGCTTTTCTTACACAGCCATAACCTCCCTAAAGAAAAGACATGGGTAGTCAAATGCCCTTTTATCCAAGGGTACTCAGAGGATTGAATATCTGACACCCAGTCAATGTTCCAAGAGAATAAAACCATTTGAGCACATATATACACCCTTTCCATACATTGTAATATTCAGTTTCCTATCAGGAAATTGCTGTATCTCCATGATGGGAAAATTAACCTATGGTTAATTTGCAATTATGCATGGAACGTGCCAAATTGTTTGTTTTATTAAATTTATAAAGTTCAAACCAAGGCAATTTAAATAAAATCAGGAATGTTTAATCTGCAGTTTAATTCACCAAGAAAAAGGTTTTGCACATCTTGCCACCTGGTTGGTAGAATATAATGGTTTTGATTGAAAGAGGGCATGTATATAGGAGCATATGACAGAACCTTTGGTCAAAGTCTTAACATGCCTTTTGAACTGCAAAATTATATACATTGGTTATATACCAAGTGTTTAACATGGGTGGGGAGCCTGAGGTCCAAAGGCCAAATGCAGCCATCAAGACTTCCTCCATCTGGCTGTAGCACAAATGACCTCCCAGCAGCAGAGTAGCTGCCACTTAGAAGGAAGGCTGAAGGGGCAGGGGCCCTGGTACTGCGCAGGAGCACCAGACTGACTCTGCTGGTGCTCCCACATAGTGCCAACATCCACACCACCTTGCTTGCCCTTACCTCTCCTAGTAAGCAGTAGTGCTTCTGCTGCCTGGAAGTCAAATGCACAGTGGCAGACCACTACCGGTACTAGTCACTATTGCTCTCTGGTCCCCACGCCTCTTACCAGGTCACACTCTCCCCAAAGCCACACCCCCTTTTCCCAGGCGACACCCCTCACCTGTCCTGCTCCAAACCTTACTCTGGTTCATTTGTCTGCCTGGAATGTGTCCCATCAACTCTTGCTTGCCTGAATGGAGGATGGAGAGATGTGGGCACATGTCAATAGCTATAGAAATCTCCCACTTTATTTGGGCTTGCTGTGTTGTGCAAACAGCACCTTTAATTCAGTGTTTGATTTTGGGTTGCAGATTTATTGACATAGATCCTTCCTTGTAGAGGGCACAGTATAAAGAACAGGTATGATGGGTCCCTTTCCTAAAAGGATTACAATCTAAAGCAGACACAGAGAATTATGGAGGCTTAATTAGGCAGAAGAATATGTGATCACCCTGTTTTGCTATCTATAAAAAAGGATCAAACATTTGAAGTCTAATCGGTTTCTTTTCTTAATTCAGATTTTGTTGCAAACTACATTTTTAAACAAAAGACAATTAATGTAATTGAGCTTTTTAAATTGCACAAATTCTTTTTTATTTTTAAAAATCTGATATTTTGAACATAATTGAATTTCCATCCTTTTATTTTCTTTCATTGCATAAAGCTGGCACAATTTCTGATTCCAGCTGCTACAAATATGACTGGCACCTTGGAATTACAAATATTTTCCAGATTTCCCAAGTAACCCTATTAAAATGTCGCTGATTATCATTCATGGTTTTTAATCAGAAAGGGGTGCTATAAATGTTTAGCGTCTAGACTTGAACTAATATCTGATCACTGGATAGCATCCCCCCGCCCCCGCCCCAAAAAAGCTGGCTCTGGTCTTTCACCTCCCTCTATTGTTGCTTTTGGAAAAGCAGGCAAGCTCCTGGGAACTTCTATGTTCTTCTCCCAAAAACATCAGCTTCCAACAGGCTGGAAGTGATCAACAGAGACTGGAGTTCCCGGTTAGTACCCCATGCTGTTAAAACATTTCCTCAAAAGCATCTGGAACTGGCCATTATCAGAGAAAGGATACTAGACGCAATGAACTCTCTGACCTGGCAAAGCTACTCCTCCCCTGTTCTTGTCCAGGATGATAAATCACAACACGTGTCATCCCCCATCATTTAAATCATCGCAATAAAATCCCACTACAGCAAAAAAAATAGAAAAATGAAAAGATAAAACTCCGCATGAACACGTTGTGATCTTACATCATTGGAGAGCTTCGTTAGCTCATTAAGCAGCCAGCAATCAGGAAGCACGGTCTGAAAACATACACAAACACGCTTCTTATTTTGTGGAGGCCACACTCTGCTTCCATTTAAATGCTTCCCTGCATTGTCTTTCATCTCTGGTACTGGGGGTGGGGGGGGTTGGAATCCAACTAGCTCATGAACCCTACGGCTGGGCCTGCTGATCAAAAGGTTGGCAGTTCGAATCCCCGCGGTGGGGTGAGCTCCCGTTGCTCTGCCCCATCTCCTGCCAACCTAGCAGTTCGAAAGCACACCAGTGCAAGTAGATAAATAGGTACCACTGTGGTGGGAAGGTAAACGGCGTTTCCGTGTGCTCTGGTTTCCATCACGGTGTTCCGTTGCGCCAGAAGCCATGTCCACATGACATGGAAAGCTGTCTGTGGACAAACGCTGGCTCCCTCGGCCTGAAAGCGATATGAGTGCCACAACCCCATAGTCGCCTTTGACTGGTCTTAACCATCCAGGGGTCCTTTACCTTTACCTTTTTACCTATTCTTTGAACACAAGGTTTGGCTTCCTCTGTACACATGCAAGGAGACTAAGCAAACCATCAAAGGAGTAAGGAACTTTCCCCATGAGTCCAAGGGGACTCTGGGCCTGTAAATGGAAGTCTCATGAAGGCTGAAACTGTTTAGGTCTCTTGTTCATATATTCAGATTACTCTCAAAAGTAATTGCCTCCATTTTGACCATAACTGGGAATAGATGGGACAGTGGGGAAAGGCTCCTGCGCAAGACAGATCATGGGCCAATTCATGCCCAGAGATCTCAACTCAGTGCCCATATTTCAAACGGTTTTCAGGAACCGGAGGGTTCTGAAATTTAAAAAATACATTCCTGAGTACTCACAACGCCAGTCACCACAGCAAAGAGAGGGCTCATCCACATTTGCATGCATCCCATGCCTAGAAAGCATGGCTCCAAGCGGTTTCCCCCTTGCCCCACTCATTTCCCAGAGAAAACTCACTCTTTAGTGCTAGATCGGTGCAAATGCCAGTCCAGAGAAAACCTGAATTGCCGTTTGCTCTGATTTAACACTAAGGAGCAGTTTTCCTCAAGGGAGAAAGCAGCGGGACAAGGGGATGTGTGGATAAGCATAGCTTGTAGGAAATGCTTTTGTGAATCGGCACTCGTGAGTCTATCCCTCTGCTTGCTTCTGTTTCTAGTTTAGGGAGACATCTAAAACTGAACAAAAAAATCTGCCACTGTTTCTCCATGGCTTACCACTCGCATTGCAAAGATCAGCAAGAACAGCTCACATCTTTATTACTTTGGAGTAACTAATATGAGGTAGTGTTGGAAACAGACCCCAGCAACACTGGCTGTTCCACCCAGATCTGAGAGCCTGCTGATCCATCGCCACTCTCTCCCCCTGAAAGACCACTTCAGAACCCAGGCCAATTTTGGCAGTTGCAGAGTCCCCCCACTCCCACTTCTTCTTGGCTTCATTCTGTCCTCCAACTACCCACCACCTCACCCCCCCCACGCCTTTGGGACCACCCAAAGCATCGCTATGGCAACAAAGCGATGTCACAAACAGCGGGTTGTAACTGTAGGGACCAGGCAGACAGGCTCCGCTCTGGAGAAGCAGAGTTCTCTTTTCATGCAAATGTTTGTCCGATTAGTTATGTCCCAAAGCCCATTCGCCGCCGCCCCCCTCCCAGGCTGAGCAGCTACGGAGCAAATCCTGCCTTGTTAAAATAGGGTCTCAGGGTGGCCTTCCAAGTCACCGGGCCCAACTGTATCAGGATCTGGCCAGCAGGATTACTAGACAAAGTATTGGAAGGAAGCACAAATAATGCTCTTTAAAAGCAGAATTATTTTTGGCATCTCTGTTTTCCTGCCTATGGAAGCACCTAACCTCTGGTATTTTCCCACTGGCTGCTTCGCTCCCAGAACAGGGAATGCCTTTAAATCAGAAATCTTGCTTATTCTCACACAAGCCACGTGCAGCAGGTTACCTGACCTACAGGACATGGAAAAGAAATAGGTGGCCGGAGGTTATCCTAGCTTCGACACTCACTCATGTACAGCAGGTCACATGCACGTCTCCAATATGAACCATCATAATGCCTGGAAGGGGCTTAGAACATCCAGATCCACTCCTAGCTATCAGTGCGTCCCAAGATGCAACTGCAAAACACCTTTCTAGCCTAGTGGGTGGTCTCCAATATGTCATCCTCATGTTTCCCCAGTTCCAGATACCCATCCATTATCTGCATTAATAGATCGCCTCAAAATGACCATAGAGGCGCTCTCAGTGAGCACAGTTCATTTCGCCCTCCCTTTCGCTGCAAAACCGGTAAAGAAAGGGGCAAGCGATCTGGTTCCCACAAGCGCCGGAAAAACAGTGGAAAGTCAATTTCCCCCTCGCGTGAAAACTAATGGCATTTTAAACAGGGGAGAAAGGGAAGAAAATGCTTCTAAGCCCGACATCCCCCGGCTTCCCTGCAGTGTTCTCCAGTGGCGCAGCGAGCCGGATAGCTGGACATCTGCTTCCCAGCAAGCATCAAAGGCTTTCCTTGCAAAGTCACATCCAGATGGAAGCCTTTAGGAGGGCTTTCCTCTCCTTTTCCCGATCCTCGTCTCCCTTTCCAATCCCTGAGAGGCAGAGTCTTTGAAATCCATCCATCAACTGGCATTAACACATGGATGCACACACGCACACACACACACACAAACACAAACACAAAGCTCTCCCACGACATCCCCTCCTTCCTCCTCTACAGTTGCCCTGTTTGGAAATGCGGTCAAAAGTGGAAGGAAATAACTCCAGCCCAGTAACTGCAAGCCCTCGACCAGAAGCCCGGCTTCGCTTCGCAACACAACCAAAAGCAAGCAACTTGGGAGTCAGGCGGGGGAGGGAGGAAAACGATGCTGCGGGATGTCGTCGGAAGACATCTACGTACCCAAAGCATGCAAGACAGGCAAACCCAGGTCATCCTGTCACCAGATCGGCCCTTTGGGAGACTCAGTGAAACCGACAGCATAACAGCATCAGCTCAGCACATCCTCCGCGCAGCCAAGGGGTAGGAGGACTAGGCAGAGGCAAGGAGAAAGCGCAAGGCTTTCCAGGCAACAGCGACGTATGGGCATGTGCCTCTCAGCCGCTGCTGCCTCTTCGCCTTCCCTTGCCTGGTGTCACCGTGGATTCCTCTCCTTGCTGCTGCTGCTTCTTGGGTCAGCTCCTTCACCTCCAAAGGAAAGGGGGAGGGGCGGTGCCTCGGGAGAAACCCTCTCTTTATGGCTGCAGACCCCTCCCCTCCAGGCCCCTCCTCGATGGGCAGCTGCATAACTTTGCCGCGCTTTTATATAGTTTAATGGTTGAAAGGCTGCCGAGTTTCAGCTGCAGCCCCAGCCCCACAAGAGAAGCAAAGGGAGGAGGAGGAGGGAGAGAGAAATGAAACACACTGCTATGCTCCTCTGGGGCTGGCTAAGCACGAAAGGACACTGAAGCCGTGTTCAGGAGAGTCTAGCAGATTTAGACCCACAACCCGTGAGCAATAAAATCCTTATTGTGGGAAGCCTGTCTCTGAACCAGCGGCAGGCTATCTGAGCATAAAATATTACAAAAATCAATCTGCAGGACTGAATTCTTCTGGGTGGTGGTGGGAGTGTCATGCCATCTCTCAATTTGAACAGCACCTAACGTCATTTTGGTGTTGAATGAAGACTTATAGCAGCAGATATTCGTGCCAGAGGCTTTGGTTGTTTACTCTTTTAAGTCATGGAATTTGGTTTCTGGCCAGTCACTATTTATGCCAAAAATTGGCATTTGAGTTAAGTTCTACTGCAAAAGCAACCAATTCACCATGAATTCACTTGGTTTGGGGGATGGAGAGAGGTCTGGATCTTTCGGCTGCATTTCTTTTAACATGCGTACAAGCACAATTGTTGCAGTCTAAATGTCAACATCAGATAACTGAATTAGGATTTTGATAGATTGTTTTTTATGACAGAAATCATTATGGCGAAGTTTACTTTTTGAAGACAGGGATTAGTACAGCCCATGCCCTATGGCAGGGGTCAGCAACCTTTTTCAGCCATGGGCTGGTACACCGTCCCTCAGACCATGTGGTGGGCCGGACTATATTTGGGGGGGGGGAATTAACGAATTCCTATGCCCCACAAATAACCCAGAGATGCATTTTAAATAAAAGGACACATTCTACTCATGTAAAAACATGCTGATTCCTAGACCGTCCGCGGGCTGGATTGAGAAGGCGATTGGGCCGCATCCGGCCCACGGACCTTAGGTTGCCTACCCCTGCCCTATGTGGAAATGTGAAAGGGAAGAAAGTGCTTGAAAAAGAGATAAATACATACTCTCTTAATTGGTTTTGGAAACTTGCCAAAGGCATTCTGCTTCTGGAAAATAAGGTGTCTGCATTAACTTTCCAACATTTTTTGCAAGCACCTTAAGACAGGTGGACACATTCATACACATTATGCCCCCCTCAAAAAGCTAGTCTAATTGGCTCTTGGTTTCAGCCTTAGATATCTCTTAATTCCAATTCATGCCATACATAATACCCAACATAAAGAAACAGCCGTCAAACCACATGGCCCCAGGTTAATGTGCCTCAAGGCCCTAGCCAGAGGCCTTCAACCTTTTTGAGTCCATGGCTCCATTAACCAACTACATTCTTTCTGTGGCACCAGAGGCGTAGCCAGCCCAGGTGGTACCCGGGGCGGAATTTTTTTTGTCACCCCCCCCCACCACTTTGCCAGGGCACTGGCAGAGCTGCACCCAGTGGCATAGCAAGTCACCCCCACCCCCCAAAAATGATGGTGCCACTTTGCGAGGTGTGGGGGTTTTTGTGTGTGTGTGTCTATTATCTCTTTTTTTTCAATATAGTTAAAATTTAATTTTTTAAAAAAAATTAAAAAAAAGAAGTGTCACCCCCCTCTGATGGTGCCACTTTGTGAGGTGTGGGGGGTTTTGTGTGTGTGCGTGTCTATTATCTCTTTTTTCCAATAAAGTTAAAAAAAATTTTTTTTAATTTTTTTTTTTAAAGTGTCACCCCCCCCTCTGGGGTAGAACCCGGGGCGGCCCACCCACATCGCCCCCCCTTGCTATAGGGATCAGAAGCTCAGTTTTGTCACCTCTTGCCTGCAGAGCTGGCAGCCTCTCACCCTTTTTCGAACACCCTCCCTTGTGGAGTGTTCCCCCAACCTCCTCTCCTCTCCACTCTCCTTGGGAGTCCTCTGGGCAGCTGCTACTGCTGCCCCTGGTCTCTGAGCTGCCCACCCCCTGCCCCAAAGAGAGATTTCTCCTAGAAGCACCATTCACCTACGGAGCTTTTAGTCAGGGCTGCTACAATAAACAGCTGTGCAAGGCTTGGAGAGGCAGAGATGTGAGAAAGCATCAGAGGAGGGAGGGAAGGAAAGAAGGACAGAGGCTAGTGTTGCTCACGGCACCCCTGACCATCATTCAGTATGCCACGGCACACTGGTTGAAATCCACTGCCTCAATATGCAGAAGAGAGGCAACTCCTTCCATTCACAGTCCACTTCCTGAAACTAGACAGTCGCATGAGCCTGAAAGAGTATAAGGTAAAGGTAAAGGGACCCCTGACCATTAGGTCCAGTCGTAACTGACTCTGGGGTTGCGGCGCTCATCTCGCATTATTGGCTGAGGGAGCCAGCGTACAGCTTCCGGGTCATGTGGCCAGCATGACTAAGCCGCTTCTGGCGAACCAGAGCAGCTCACAGAAACGCCGTTTACCTTCCCGCTGCAGCGGTACCTATTTATCTACTTGCACTTTGATGTGCTTTTGAACTGCTAGGTTGGCAGGAGCAGGGACCAAGCATCTGGAGCTCACCCCGTCGCGGGGATTCGAACCGCTGACCTTCTGATCGGCAAGCCCTAGGCTCTGTGGTTTAACCCACAGCGCCACCCGCGTCCCAAGGATATAACCTTGCTACAAATAGGTGAGTTTGCACACACAGAGACACACACAAACCAAGGACAACTAGCTGGGTGGAAGAAGAAGAAGAAGAAGAAGAAGAAGAAGAAGAAGAAGAAGAAGAAGAAGAAGAAGAAGAAGAAGCCTTAATTTGGCAAATCTGGAGCAGCTGAATTGACCACATGGGTCCTCCTCACTCTCCTACTAGCTCAGTGCTGACTGCTCTTTTTCCTTGAGCCTACTGCCTTGGCGTTGCCGGGTCCTGCCAATTGAGATCTCTTATTAAAAACAGCTTGGGCCTGGAAGTGTGTTTCCCCCTAAACGGCCATGCTTACATTTGGTTCATATTTCCTTCCAGCAACACACAGAATTCGGTTCACGTTTGATTTCCAGATTAGACAAGCCTTGGAAACGCAGCAGGGGGTGGATCAGTGATTGGCAGCTTTGAAAGAAAGGAGTAAATGTGGGGGAGAAAAGAGAAAAGCAGAGAGAGAGAGAGAGAGAGAGAGAGAGAGAGAGAGAGAGAGAGAGAGAGACTTAGGTGGGTTGGCTGTTGTGCTGTACAATCTTAAACTGAGCTACAAAACCTAGACCTATGAGCCCTGAAACTGATATGGGGAGGGTCTGTACTGTAGCTCACTGGCAGAACACATTCTTTGCATCCAAAAGGTTCCAGATTTAATCACCACCATCTCCAGTTTATAAAGGATCTCAGGTTAGCAGGGCTGCAGAGGAAAATGCCTGAGTCCTTGAGAGCTGCTGCCAGTCAGAGTAGACCATACTGAGCTAGATAAACTAATGATCTGGCTCCGTATAAGGCAATCTTATATGTCCAATTATTGGCCAATAAATGCAGCCTTGCAAATATGCCTGTCTATATATACCGGTACGTACACTTGTGGCAAATGGGCAGCCCAAAGGAGGGGAGGGGACTTTCAGTTTACAAAAACTTCTTTGCTTGGGCACCTGAAGGAACAACTTGCTGTCCTAAGTGAACAGTCTGGGGACAAAGTCTGAAACTACAGGACACTGATATCACTGTCTCTGTGGGATCCAGATTAATTTCCTTCAGCGCATATCAAGCAGATGGCTGCATGAGGGAGCTCCTTGCAGAATACTGCCCAGTAAGCCATTCACTTTTGCCAGCGGTTCTCAAAGGGTGTGGGGCACCACACTGGTGAGCCAGGAGAGGATGGCAATTGTAGCAGGAAGATTCGAGGACAATCAGAGAAACATTTAAACATTTCAATGTAGTATACTAGTATACTAACAAAACAAAAAAAAATCTTATTTACATAATATGGATACATATCTTTTCAAAATGAGAGCATCAAGTACGTGGGAATGATTCATGTTTGTAGCTGCATTGATTTATACTTTCTGGGTGTCCCATGATCATATTATAAAGTAGTTGTGTTCTATGTTGTTTCTTTTTGTTTTCCAATGTATTTCTTATCAATAAAAAAATTTGTTGTGGTGAAAGCAAAATTTTATTCTGAAAGTAGGGCCCAGAGAAACTAGTTTAGAACCACGAGCCTATGCCATCAGCTGCCTCTGGCGCAAAAGCTTTGCCCTCTGGCTACTGCAGAATTGGCATTGGCTTAGGTCTGACATGGCCATTAAACATTCATCTTCATCTGATAGAACCAAACCCACAACTGGGTCATATCCCAATGTAATGTGGTTCGAATATCAGCAGCACCATCTCCTTCCTCAGGTGGTATTGCTTTTTAAAGAGGAGAACGGGATTAGGGAGGGTTGAAGAAGAAAAGTGAAGTGGAGAGGGACAGAGAGAAAATGAGAAAGATAGCTGGCATGCAAACAAGTTGGTCCCAAGTCTTGGGCTGGGACAAAATGGTGAGCCCCAGACAACAATGAAGCAAAGTACCACTATAAACAACTCACTAGAGCTTACCACATCAGGACAAAGCCCAATAGGCCCAGTTTATCCCTGGGTTTAAGGATTTCTTCCAGAATATGTCAGTGTCTCCTGTGCACCAAGGGAGCAAGCTCAACTTACAGTTCAATGCGTAAATGCTGCCACACACACAAAATGGCAGCCATCTCCTTCCAGAACATTCTAAAAGAATTTACCTGTCTCAATCTCACTGCAATCACATACTTCCCCCCAGCCCTGTTGCCAGCAGCCAATGATGTGAACTGTGGTGGTAGGAAAACTCAGAAATGTCATGCCATGGGTTAGGTTCTACTAGACATTATGAACCAGGAGCTAAACACTGATATGATCAAAGCACAGCTACCACTGGACGGGCCCAGGGACATTTTCCATGCTGCTGATTTCTCCAGGTACAGGACTCTAAAGGAACTTAAAGGCAGCATCCAATACATCTCAAACATTTGATCCATTTTACAGGAGATTATACTTTTGCCATGTATGTATCAGGTTCTGTTGTGCTACCGACAAAAAACAGGAAGTCCTAAGGTACACCATACCAGAGATAGTCAGGGTACATATTAATATAGGCTACATTCACACCATCTATTTAAATTGTTGTTGTTGTTAAAGCACTATGACACCACTTTAAACAGCCATAATAATAATAATAATAATAATAATAATAATAATAATAATAATAATAATAATAATAATAATAATAATTTATTTATACCCCGCCTATCTGACCGGGTCTCCCCAGCCACTCTAGGTGGCTTCCAGCAAACATTAAAATACATACACATGTCACAGATTAAAAACTTCCCTGAAGTCTTCAGACATTTTCTAAATGTCAGATAGTTGTTAGTACCTTTGACTTCTGATGGGAGGGCGTTCCACAGGGCGGGCACCACTACCGAGAAGGCCCTCTGCCTGGTTCCCTGTAGCTTTGCTTTTCGCAATGAGGGAACCGCCAGAAGGCCCCCAGCGCTGGACCTCAGTGTCCGGGCTGAACGGTGGGGGTGGAGACGCTCCTTCAGGTATACTGGACCAAGGCCGTTTAGGGCAGTGATGGCTAACCTTGACACTCCAGATGTTTTGGGACTACAACTCCCATCATCCCTGACCACTGATCCTGTTAGCTAGGGATGATGGGAGTTGTAGTTCCAAAACATCTGGGGTGTCAAGGTTAGCCATCACTGGTTTAGGGCTTTAAATGTCAGCACCAACACTTTGAATTGTGCTCGGAAACGTACTGGGAGCCAGTGTAGATCTCTCCATGGCTTCCTCCAGAGAATTCTGGGAACTATAATTTGTTTAAAGGTGCTGAGGGTTTTTAGGAGACCCCTATTCCCCCTCACAGAGCTATGATTCCCAGAGTTCCTGTGAAGAGGGATTGGTTGTTAAAAGCTACGCTGGGAACTGCAGCTCTGAAATGGGAATAGGGGTCTCAAACTACAGCTCCTTGAATTCTTTGGGGGAAGCCACAACTGCTTAAAGTGCTACTGTAATGCTTTAAATGGATGGGGTGAATGTGGCCATAATTGCACAACTGGGATTCCTGCAGAGTTGTGGCATGAAAATCCTAGGTGCCTATGGGGCCATCTCTTAAAATAAAGTATATCTGGTGCTTCTGTTAATTAGTTCATTTATACAGCTGCCCCACTCTTTCTCACAACATTTTCAGGACCAGGTTAGGGCAAGAGACATGTCGTGCCAGAGTCTGCTCCATTTGCTGTGCTCCCTGACGCAATGAGACCTTCCAACAAAACCAGAGGCGGCGGCAGGCCTGGAGGACGAGGGACCCCACTCGCCAAGCCCTGTCTGCGAAACCACAACAATGCCGCCTTTTATCCAGTACCACAGCAGGGGAGAGAAGAACCACCACAGCTCTGCCTTTCCTTTCCCTCTGCTCCTTCCAAACCGCAACCCCAGCCACACCAAGCCCCAGCATGGAGATATCAGTCAATGAAATGGCTTTGCAGATTCTGGTGGATAAAACCCAGATTTTGGCATCTTTAGGGAATTTAATGGTCCGTCATCCAAATTAAAGAAATCTTAGTCAATTAATTGCAGGGGTTTCATTTGTTTAATTGACTAATCAATTGTTTGGGTTGAATATGCCATTGTTATCATCCTGGCATCAAGTTGGGGCTTAATTCATTTGCCCAGGCTTTCCAAGTTTTGTAAGCTTATTAGGGCTTAATCTGCTCTGTTGTTTTCAACTGCTTTATTTGTTTCATGGTGCATTTCAGTATGTATCATTATTATGTCATTATTTGGTTTAGTTGTTTTACTCTGTGCTCTGTATATTGCCCTGCTATCTGTACTCACGAAAGTCAGATTCTACACATGTTTAACAAAACAAATTAGATACTTATTTTTATTTGTTAATTCTCAATCATTTTATATTCAAAATAAGTTAAAACTGATTTCTAAAATAGTAATAAAGTACAATACGATATAGTAATAATAAAATAAAATCAATGTGAGTAAACAGTGAAACCACTAGAATTTGTGTGGCATTATATTTTTTTCCATTGAACACTCTTTCTGTATATTTTCTTTAAATAAAAAAAATCTGTATGCCTTAATTACAATTATGAAATGTATCAGCTCCTTCTTTCTATTTTTTCATTCTCTTCTCCTTCTCTCACCTTTATTGTCCTTTTCCCTCTTTTTCTTCTCTTTTGCTCTCCTCCCATTATCTTAAAGACATGCTGTATCTTTTTCAATGGACCTTATACATGGGTGTAACCAAGGGGGGGCAGAAGGCAGCTCCCCCCCATCAAGTAAAACAATAGAAATACTTAACTAAATGACCAATCACATCAGTTCTGCCTCCCCTAACAAAAATCCTGGCTACACCAATGACCTTACATGACTTTTACTTTTGGATGACCTGTTGCACCTTAGAGACAAACTAAGTCTTAGTTGGTCTCTAAGGTGCTACTGGAAGGAATTTTTTTTTTTACTATGGCAGACCAACACGGCTACCTACCTGTAACTCTCTCTCTCTCTCTCTCTCTCTCTCTCTCTCTCTCTCTCTCTGTGTGTGTGTGTGTGTGTGTGTGTGTGTGTGTGTGTTTTAAAGGAGGAAACATCAAAATCCTGAAGCAAACATATTTTGATGTTCTTTTGGTGGAGACATAAATGTGTGGGAGCAGACATGTCTTAGCATTTGCTTCTGTTTGACGGGGAAGAAGAAATGTCTCTTCTGATACTGTGTTTCTATTTTAATTATAAAAAAAAATCAAAACAAAATCTGCTGTCCACTTAACTGGGATACTTTATCAGTCCATCAAGAGTGATTTTTTTTTATTTATTGTTTAACTCTAATTGGTTAAATGTTGGAACTCCAGCCTATGGGCACCGGGAGCATACCTAGACTCACAAAAGGCATATATATCCCAGCATGCCCAGTGCAAAATGGATTTGGAAAGTGGATGGAAATTCCCTTTAAACCAGCCTTTGCCTGATTGGGACTGATAAGAGTTATAGGTCAAAGAATCTGGAAGGCACCAGATGAGTGAAGGCTGCCTTAAGCAGGGCTACCCTGGAGAACTCAGCAGCCCATTCAAGGGATGTGAGTAGCTAGGTTCCCAGGTCCTCTCAAGAAAGAGAAGGTGGTGTTTCAATATCCCTCTACACGTGTGTCTTGAAGAGTGCATGACAAAAGAGGAGAAAGGGCAAGGGAAACCAAATAAAGCACCTTTTGTGTATTCTCTCCCACCTATATCAATGTCCCTTTAAGTCATTCCGAAAATGAAAGCTGGTAAAACAAGATTCAATATTTTACATTTTGCATTCAAGGCGCTTATCACTGCCAAGTTTTAGGGCTAAACAGTAGGTTTCATTCAGCTCTGTTCAGAAGCTCTGATTGTAATTGACTTGCAGCTGACATCTTGGCAAGCTTATCCTGCTAATTAACTTGCAAAGGAGCTCTAGTCTTGTGTAGCACTTGCAACTCAGCTCATGAAAAGGGCACTTGCTGTGCTCTTCCTAATTGCCAGTAGCATCATCAACTCAGATGGGACTGGAGAACCTGCTTATCTTTGCACTTACGTGAAAACAGCTATTTGCATATTTCTGATCAATCATAGTACCCAATTGCACCCAACCTAGATTTCTAGTTAGAGATGGCAACCCCAGAATAGGTTCCTGCTATCATAAAGGACCCATTTTTATTGACACCATCCCTAAAGGAAGTTCTTGCTAAGGAAAACGGAGGCATGCTTCAGATTTACTCCATGCAAAATGTACACATACTAAAGATCGTGGCCAAACATATGACTGAATGTGTTGGATTATCTTTCTCTTTTCCTAGATACAGTAGTTTCCCCACAAACTGTCCAAAGTGTAACTGCAGTAGATCTGTCCTGAACAGCATCAGAAAGCTGCACTAGATATCCAAAGTCCTCAATGTCGTTCTGTGTCAGAATTTCCTAGAATTCAAAGTATCCCCAACAGATGCCTCACAGGCTGTGCACACACCATACATTTTTAGCATATTTAAAGCACGTTACTACCCAACAAGGAATCCTGGGAACTGTAGTTTGTTATGGGTGCTGGGAACTAGAACTATGTGAGGAATAAACTAGAGTTCCCAGGCTTCTTTGGGGAAGTCATGTGCTTCAAATGCTTGCTGTGTACGCAGCTACAGTCCCACTCAATGATCTTGAGAGAGTCCACAAAGTCTCTAACAGAGTCACAATTCAGTGTGATCACATCTGGAAAGAGAAGTTGCTGAATTGCAACTCATTACCAAACTTAAAACCATGGAGAGACCTGGTCTGAATAAAGACATTGGATTCTTATCTCATTATACATGACAAAGCTATTTTTAACCTTCTCACCCCTTGCTTTTTCCTGTAAGACTAATTGCAGTCTTACAGTCATCAACAGGTTTACCACAGGTATCAGCCACTCCCATTCCCACCACCCTTCTGAGTAATACCCCTCCCACCCTCTCACTATATATAAGGGTCTGGTGACTTCTGTTTCAGTGTATCTGAAGAAGTGTGCATGCACACGAAAACTCATACCAAGAACAAACTTAGTTGGTCTCTAAGGTGCTACTGGGAGGAATTTTTTTATTTTTTATTTTGTTTTGACTATGGCAGACCAACACGGCTACCTACCTGTAACTGGCACATTGCATTGATATGCCTTTGTCTTGGGGAATGGGGAAATTCAGAGAAAATCTTGATTTAGAGCCTCGAAACAAACAGTGCTGGAGGCCATAAGGTGGATCCTGAGTGCTCTCTCCCATCCACTTTTTTTTGTGTTCCCTGCCTCCCTCTCCGTTTACAGCTGTGCTATCAAAGAGCCAGCTCATTAAAGCCCTTTATCACCTCATAAGTGCTTTTACTGCTGTTTCCCCTCCTATTAAAAAAAACTTTACAAAGTGATAGTTGTAGCCAATGCAGTTCATTGCCCAGCTGATCTCATTACATGATGGGACAGCCTCCTCCCACATCCCTGCCCCAGAGCACAGGGGAGACAGGAAAGAAGGCCACAGGCAACAGTTGCCAAACTGGAGACTTGAAGACCATGCCAATATCTTGGGAAGAGGACACAAATGCTGTGCCTCCCCAGTAGCCTGTTCATTCCCTTCATCTCCTATTCTCTTTTGCATGCTCCCTTATAACAGAGTCGTATAGCTCAGTCGGTAGAGCATGAGACTCTTAATCTCAGGTCGTGGGTTTGAGTCCCACTTTGGGTGAAAGATTCCTGAATTGCAGGGGTTTGGACTATATGACCCTCTGTTGTCACTTCCAACTCCACAAATCTGTGATTCTGTGTTTTGCCCATGTTGCAGATAGGGGAATGCAGTCTGAGATATATCAGCTTCCTTAAAACCACAGCATCTCGTCTCCTACACTAGGGATGGAGAACCTTTCTCAGTATGACAGAGCCACATTCCCTCATGGGCAACCTTTCAGGGACCACATGCCAGTGCCGGCCAGGACCAGAAGCAAAGGTGGGTGGAGCAACAAGTGAGACTCTGACAGTTAAAGTCAGAGGCTTCTACATGCAGCCATGTTCCACACAAATCTCCCCTCCTTCCCTCCAGGCGAGTAAGAGGCATTGCCACAGTTCAAAGGCACATGCCAGACAGGCAAAAGGTGGGCATGGAGAAGGACTGTTGAGGGGCATAGCCTGGGGTTAGGAATGTGGACTGGGAAGTGGAGAAGGTCTGGGAAGACTCCTAAGGGCCAGGTAGAGAGGTCCGGAGGGCAACATTCAGCCGCTGGGCCCAAGGTTCCCCACCCATGTCCTACACCAACGCACAATGCATAAAGAGTGCAAATGGTGGGTGGTTACATGAGAAGCAAGTGTTGCATGCAAACAGAAGAAAAAACTATGGCATTATATGCCAAGAACAAAATAGAACAACTGCTTGGGGGAGATGGGAGGCAATGCATACAATAGGCTGTCAGGAATGCACTTTCCATCACTCCCAGTACAGTGGTACCTCGACTTACGACAATAATGCGTTCCGACGCGATTTTCGTAAGTCGAAGAAATTCGTAAGTCGAATCCCCATAGGAATGCATTGAGCGAAAAAAAATTGTAAGTCGAAAAAATCCTATTAAAAATTCGTAAGTCGAAAAAATCCTATTCAAAGCAGCCGCGACTTCCATTCGTAAGTCGAAAAATTCGGTTGCGGCGGCCATTTTGTTTCTCCCGGAAGTCATTCGTAAGTCGAAAAAAACGTAAGTCGAATCGCTCGTAAGTCGAGGTACCACTTCAGAAAAGCTGGTATTACACCAATTGGTTTCCTGCTTCTACCAAAGGCCTGCAGAACAAGGCTTCCCATTCATCTGCAAGTACAGAAGGAAGGAGGATTCGGTGCCACATCCAGAGACTCCAAAATAAACTAGTCCTGGTCCCACTCAACTCTTTGGCTGCAAGATATTTGTTTTTAAAATAACATATTTAAGTTTGGATAATTGCAATTTTACGATGGATTAACTATCAGAATTTTCATAACACAATTGGGCATTGATAGAACATTAAGTCACTTGAAGGTGGGAAAGACTTACTGTCTAAAACCCCGGAGGTCTCATGCAACAAACCCACTTTTTGCTGTAAGGAAAGTAAGGGGGTACACCGAAAAGTGTGGGGTAACACTTGCTTTGATGCAGCAGCATCTACTCTCCCCACAAATAAATCGGGCTGAGTGATAATTAATTAGCGAACACTGTCTATTCTCTAGGCAAACAAATCAGGCTGAATGCTCAATAAATAGATCATCTGGAAGTGGCCACAGAGGTACCAAAATATCTAGGGCAGCAACTAACAGCAGCGGTGGTCAATTGGTATTCTCATGGACCAGACCAGATGTGACCCCCCAAAGTAACTTCACATAACCCCAGTGGCCCTACAAAACTTGAAAGTATGGCAGAAAAAAACTGCTCAAGTTATTGTATTAATAACTCATGTGCAAAGACAAACAACTACTGTCCATCTGCCTCTTGAAAAGATTGTGCAGGAAGCACATTAGCTACTTCCTAGCTTTGCCACACACCTCCTCCCAATCATGATCTACAATCCAAGTGCATGTGTTCCACTGCTGTGGAGTTCTTACTACTAGTGCCAACTTTTAGAACCTGACCATCCACAAAGAGCTGAGATTGTATGTCAAAATACCCATTACCAGACTATTGCCTGGAGAACAGTGTAATTCCCAAGAAACTGGCCATCCTCCAGCTTACATTGAACAAAGGGAAATATTGAATAAATTACAGAGCACTCAGAACCAGATGAAATTCAAAATGGCAGCTGAAATCAGGCTCCCAAGACACTGGAACTGTTGGGTGGAATTCTTCCTACGACTTTTGCATGAGCTCCAGGAGAAGAGCAGCATGCAAACATAATAAACAAATGTGAAAGGAGTTCCCCTCCCCCTCCCCACCACCTCTTTCTCTCTTGAGAGATACTCCAAGCCTATAAGGAGGGAGATGAATACGCTCATCAAAGGGGCAGGAGGATGAAATTTCAGGCCTATTTGGCTCAACACATAAATGTATCATCTTTTTAAAAAAAATAAAAATAAAAAAGAGGTCCACCCTGCTCCCCAACCCAGATCCTTTAAGAAGACCCTAATGATGGTTTCAAATGGGAGACTTCATTACACTCTGGGCATCAAAAGGAGCTGATCCATCCAACAAGACCCCCTTGCTGGGCCAAGAGGCTATTTGGACCCCTCATCAATCAGCACTAGCTCACTAATTACCTTTAATGACAGCCCAGGTGTCCTGTTGTAAGGGCCAAGGAGCCAGCTAGACCACTTCGTCGCTCCCGCCTGCTCTATAAATCTTAACCACGGCGCATTCACCAGCATAATGGATCCAGGCTGCCCTTTGGTGCTCTTCTGAGGGGAAGGGTCAAGAGGCAGGGGGGTGAGGGTGCAGTTCATTAGCATGATTTAGGGAATCATTAAGAGGTGTAATGGGGAGAACTGCAGATTAGCCATTATTGCATTCCCCCTCCGCCAGGAAGACTCTGGCCACCTAGCAACCAAGAGGCTGGGGTGGGGGGGAGAGAAACTGGAGACACAGGCAATCCCAATTGCATCAGGCACTCCACTTTTCACCCCTTCTTGCGCAAACTGGCTGTGCATGCATGCGCGTCTTCATTTCGCCATGTCTCAAAATAGCATGGGGAGCAGCATTTGGGGGACACCCTCTTCCCTCAGATTAGTAATCCGTCTAGGGAGACCATGCAGTCATTTCAAGGGAAGTCCTCCAGCTTAGTTTATCTGCAGCTGCTGTAGCGGAGGGGTGAAAGAACGTTTTGCAGCTCAAAGATCCCGTTTCCTTCTGAGGGTCCCATGCTGGTGGGGGGCTGGGCCAAAAGCAAGAATGGGTACCGGTAGAGCAACAAATGCTAATGTTACCTTTCTGCAGGCATTCCCATACCCTTTCTAGGCAAGCAAGGGGCATTATGGGCATTCATGTTCCAGCCAGGCGAAAAATATTCAAGGTGCATAGCAGGACCAGTGAGGGGTGTGGCCTGGGAAGAGTTCTGAGGGCAGAACGAAAGGCCAGGAGGGTCTGAGGCTCCCCATCCCTGCTGTAGCATGTTGCCTGTGAAATGCGTTAACATCAGTCCCAGAAAGGGTTTATTTGCCTTTAAGAGTCACATAACCATAACCAAAGTGTCCACCAGGTTTGGCTCACAATGCCCCCACAACATTTACAGACGGAGAAAAATGACCAATGCCAATCTCATTCTAAGGGGGCCGGGAGTCTCTTCGGGATCCTTGGCCAGTCTTTCCCAACCTGATGCTGTCAAGATGTTTTGGACTGCAACTCCCATAATCCCTGAAAATTGGCTGCCCTGGGCTGGAGCTGATGGGAGTTGTGGTCCAAAACGTTTTGTGGGCACCAGGTTGGGGGAATCTGGTCAAACCTAGACCGAGTGACAAGCATTCCAAGGGCTCTGAGCCATCTCTGCGCAAAGGAAACTAAAATGCTACCCTATTAATTATGCAAATTAAATTTGAATGTGTATTTACTTAGCCTAGATTATTCTGCCTCTAGAGGCCTGACTAGATGTTACAGAGGACGCATGGCTGACACCAAGCTACATCTCCCTGGTAAAATCTAGCAGAAGAAACAAGCAACGTGTGGAGATTTCCCCTGTTTCGGTCATGTTCAGTAGGATTCGCTCCACCCCGTTCCACTCCATCTGCCGGCTGTTTAAACTTAGAGAACATCTAAAATTAATTAAAAATTGATTTTGCAATTGGTGCATTAGTTTGCTGCAGTTTTCAGTTTGCATCTTCCATTCCCCACCCCCACTTACATAGCTACAATGCGCACCTGAGCAATTTGCATGACGGTTTAAATCACAAGCACTTAAGAGAATCCTAGTGAGACTCCTGCAAACTGCATGCATACAGTACAGTGATCTGAACAAAAAGTCTGAAAACCAAAAACCTGAAGGACGGCAGATCGCTCAGGTGTTGCTACAGCTCCAGGAACTACCGGTAGTTCAGGTGATGCAGAATCCCAAAATCCCAGCATTGCCCCACTCACTGCAACTAGCTACTAATGAACTGCAGCTGGAAAATGCTGTCCACAGTGAAGTCTCTCTTTAAAAACAAAGCAAAACATGTATATTGCTGAGAAGATGTGTGGGAGAAATGTAAGTCAGCAGCAGTTATTCAGCCCCCATTAACAGCTAGCTAGGCCCTAAGATTAAGGTGTGTGTGTGTTTAAGTATAGGGGGAAAGAACACAGCTGAATCAGACCATTGGTCCTTTAGTTCAGTGCTCTTCAACCTTGGGTCCCCAGATGTTGTTGGACTCCAATACCCATAATCCCCAGTCAGCTTAGCCAATGGTCAGGGATGATGGGAGTTGTAGTCCACCAACATCTAGGGACCCAAGGTTGAAGAACACTGCTTTAGTCCACCTAGCTCAGTATTTATCTACACTGATTGACAGTGTGGCTCTCCAAGATTTCATTCTCCCAGGGGAGGTGGGGGGGGTGTCCCAGGCCTACCTGGGGGAAACTGGGTTCCATTTTGCTTTTCATCCCAGGGAAACAAAGGAAATTTGGGAGCAGGGTAGAATTGAAATATAAGCATGGTTAACTTTCTGAGTCTTTCTACTTTAAGAACATAAAATGCACTCACTGTGTATTGGCACACAAAATTATAGTATTTAATATGTTTATAAAACTTAAACATATAACTGCTTTTATGTAACATTCAAACTATAATTTAGCTTTACTGAAATTTTTACTCTACACATCCAGTGACTGAGATGAAGCAACATGCCATTACAACCAAAAGTACCATATCTAAACGTACCTTAGATTTTGTCAATTTTAGCAAGGGAGAGGGTAAAAAAAAAGTTGAAAATAGGAAGTATCAACCTTCGCAAACCAAAGGAAGTTTTCACCATTCAGACTCAAAAACAGTATTCTGCTCATAATGGATAATGCTAATAAAGCTGCAACAGGGGCAAACTAGGTGACATTTTAAATACTTGTTTTTAAGTACCGGTAACTGTCCTGGTGGGGTGGCAAAAAGAGTCCCCTGGCAAAAAGAAAGGATTCAAATTTAACAGATCAGTTTTGTGAGCTGAGAAGCCTTTTAATACAATCCTCCTGCAGAAGGGATCACCAACTGGTGGACCTGGGGCTACTCCTCACCCTCCAACAGATGGGTATCATCTGTTCCACTAGTTGCCAACCCAGAGGCAGAGGGGTACTGTTGATGGACAGGCAGCAAGTACATTTTAGGGGGTGATATTGCGGAACCTTCTTGCTGAAATGGACCTCCAATAAAATTCCTTCCTGACTAGAATCCCGGGGCAGCATTCCACACTCCTGATCATTCCTTTCCTCCTCTTCTTCTGTGTCATTCCAACCTACTGTGTCCTTTTCCAGAGGAGGCAGCTAGAACTGTGCACAAGATTCAACAGAGAACCACTGCTATTAATATTGCTCCATCTGCAGAGAGGCTCTGGGATGCCCCCACAGCACCCCATTATTCTCTTTCCTAATTGTCCCTAAAATTCTGTTTTACATTTTTGACAGCAGCAATGTATCACTGCAGTGTTTTGTTCTGCCCCCCCCCCCAATCTATGCAGTCCACAGAAATTCCAAGGTCTCTCCTCGCAGCTCCATCCTGATGCAGGCTCACTTCAGGAGAGACAAAAATGACCACAACACCTGCCATTTCCTTGCTCCTCCTCCCGCTTACCAAGAGGATGGTACACTGTGCTCGCCACCTAACACCTTCTGACTCTTCCATCTCCTGATAATCTTACCTTGATATCCTTGGCCTAGGGATTGGCCCCCTTCTCTGTGAGGCCTTGATATGAGGTGGAATGAAAGAGGCAGGATTTTTGAAGGCTTCTGCTTGGCTTTCCCACACGTCATTGTGAAGCAACTCCCCTTTGAGGAGAGCTTACAGCAGTGGTGGCTAACCTTGGCACTCCAGATGTTTTGGAACTACAACTCCCATCATCCCTAGCTAACAGGACCAGTGGTCAGGGATGATGGAAGTTGTAGTCCCAAAACATCTGGAGTGCCAAGGTTAGCCACCACTGGCTTACAGCATTTGGGGCTTTTGAGTTTAGAGAAAAAGCAGGTTGAGGCAAAAAAAATAGATGTGTATAAAATTGTATGCATGGTGTTGAGGAACTGGCTAGCGAGATGTCCCCCCGCCCCCATAACACTAAAACATAGGGCCATCCAATGCAGCCGAATGTTGGAAGATAGAAAAGAAAGTGCAGCACAAAGTTAAACTATCAATTTTGCACCCACAAGAGTAGGGCTGTGCCATATCTGGTTTTCAACATTGTGATATATCAGCAGCTAAACATCACAATATACCGATGTATCACAATGTCTGAAATAAGGATGGAGCTATGTAGAGGCATTGGCTGGCTTCATGGTTTTTCACACATTGTGATTTTTGCATCACACACACACACACACACACACACACACCATGATTTGTGATATATTGCCAGATCAAAAATTATGAAGTCGATATCACGATATGGACTTCAAAGCAGTTTTCACCAATATATCAATACATTTCCCAGCCCTACACAAGAGGCAGTGATGGCCACCAACTTGGATGAAGAAGAAGAGTTTGGATTTGATATCCCACTTTATCACTACCCAAAGGAGTCTCAAAGCGGCTAACATTCTCCTTTCCCTTCCTCCGCCACAACAAACACTCTGTGAGGTGAGTGAGGCTGAGAGACTTCAGAGAAGTGTGACTAGCCCAAGGTCACCCAGCAGCTGCATGTGGAGGAGCGGAGACGCGAACCCGGTTCCCCAGATTACGAGTCTACCGCTCTTAACCACTACACCACACTGGCTCCCACACTGGATGGCTTTAAAAGAGGGATTGGGCAAATTCATGGAGCAAAAGACTATGAGTGGCGAACGAGCCATGATGGCCATGGTCTACCTCCATTGTCAGAGGCACTATGCCTCTGAACACCAATTGCTGGGAAACACAAATGGGGAGAGTGCTGTTGCACTTGGGTTCTGTTTGTGGGCTTCCCATAGGCATCTGGTTAGACACTAGGATGCTGGACTAAATGGGCCACTGATGTGATACAGCAGGGCTCTTCTGCTCTTATTATGGCGCTCATGTAAGAGACATTGTCACCCAAGTGACACAAGCACACGGAAGCCCAACTGCACTGAAACAGCAAACTCTCGGGCATAGCTGAAGAAGATGGAGGCAATGCAAGGACCAAGCACCTGTGTTTGTAACGCCAAGAACCGTTACAGAAATAAACAAGATCATACATTGCCATTAGCCATTAAGATTTCAGAGCTGGGTTTATTTCCCAATGCCGCTGAATGTCCATCTGTCCCTACCCCCACTTTCTTTCTTAGTTCTTTGATCTTCTAGAGCCCAACCCCTCATCCCTTTTGAAAATGAAATAAACCAGAGTAAATCAATGTCTGCCTTAACAAAGAGCATTCCTCTCCACCCCACATCTTATTTAATCAGAAGAAAAGTGAGACCAGGAGAAATGGCAGATAGCATCTCGGGAAAACTATTAAGCTGCCAATAGCCAAAAGATTAATGTCCAGCCTTTTTCTTTTCTTTCTTTTTTTAAAAAGGCTTGCTAAGATCTCATTTAGTGGGAAAATACGTCTCCCAGTTCAACAGCCACAGAGACACACAGTTTCCTGCCTTAATTAAAAGGTTTGAGTATGGCGGGGGGCAGTGGCAGGAGAGAGGGAAAACAGAAGGAAAGTGACATGATGCTTTCACAAGAGGATGATGGTCTAAGAGGGCCCAGCGTGTTGCCCATGGGGCCAGACAATGGCTAGTCACCATGCGTCCCTGTCACCTTCGACATAATGTCCGGAATGGCAGGCTCTTCTGCTAGGAGCCACCTCCATGAGTATATGGTTAATTATACCCTCTTATGTCGAGAATGGATAGTCTCTCGTTTGCAGTAATTTCCTCTTCAGGTTTTATGAGCATAAAGTGGTAATTCACAGGGTACGACTACTGAATATTCATGAACATCAATATCCTGTAGCTTCCTTACAACTGAACATGCTGCCATAAATGTGAGAAATGTTATTTAATACCACAAGAGACCTTGCCTATGAATCCAATGGATCCATGGCAGAATAGAGAGCGCTTCCTCTCTAGCCAAACATACGCACACTGAACTACATTCTGGAAATTGTGCACAGATCTCTTACAGCAAGAAAAACTCAGTTCTGTCCTCAAAGCCAGCAGGTTCTCCATGGCCCAAGATCACCAAATCCAATGGTGATTTCCAGACCCCCGGCTTGCCAATAACCCTCCCCGCTCCCCATCCGGTGCCTTATTCTTACACTGTGTCTCATTACCGCAAGTCATCTATAAAAATATTATTCCCGTCTCTTGGCCTCTTCCACTCAGATGGTGACCATCCAGGTTGCTTTAATTTACTCTCCACCCCATACTTTTTTCCGCCAGAGCTCAGTAATTTATACCATACACCTCCTGCCGTCTTGCAGAGCCAGCCCATAAAGTAGGCCTCCTCACAGGCAGCTGGCATGAAAGCTGCTCTGCAGAGAAAGCTTGCCCTGCACAGGATTTCTGGAATGTCCCCCAATGTTTTACATCTTTGGGCAATTACACAGATATATATACACCCACATGCTATTCCCCAGCAAGGGGTGGGGTTTTTTTAAAAAAGCTTTTGCCGAGAGCTGGACAAGATTTCTTCCAGATGAATCCAAGACATTAATGAGCATGAGTCAGAAACAGGAATTCCAGATACTAACATATTTCACCTTCATGCTTTTCGTACAAGTGACCCGTGCAACAGGAATTTCCATCCTGTCTCCCCACTCTCCCAAACAATGGCCCAGTTTGAATGATCATATATCAGCTTAACAAGCTGAGATTTGAGCCAGCTTTTTGCCTACACAGCCCTTTTGAACAAGCCATAAAATCTCTGATTAACCACAGTTTCCCATTTTGTCCAAGCCAGGAAACTATGGTTGCTTCCAGGCAATCTGTTTATTGAGCATTCAGCCTGATTTGTTCCTGGGGAGGTTAGATGATGTTGCATCAAAGCAAGCCTTATCCCGCATTTCCCCCTCAATTCCTTTATCGGAAAAAGTCAAAACTTTTGGGGAAGCAGATTCTTTTCACAAGAGCTTCAAACCAGCTTTAATAGTGCAACCTGAATTGGCCAGGATGAAGTGTCTGGAAGTGTCCTAAGCATACAGCTTCAGAATAAAGCAGGATATAGAACAACAGTTTAAAGTTGGTTTAATACAGGGGTCAGCAACCTTTTTCAGCCGTGGGCCGGTCCACCGTCCCTCAGACCATGTGGTGGGCCGGACTATTTTTTTTGGGGGGGTGAACGAATTCCTATGCCCCACAAATAACCCAGAGATGCATTTTAAATAAAAGGACACATTCTACTCATATAAAAACACACTGATTCCCGGACCGTCCGCAGGCCAGATTGAGAAGGCGATTGGGCCGCATTCAGCACCTGGGCCTTAGGTTGCCTACCCCTGGTTTAATATCTTGGGTTGTTTCAAGACTAGTGGCCACAGGTTCATGGTTCAAACAAAACAAGAACTTACGGTAAATTAGAGACTCCTTATACAAAGCAACTGATTGCATGGGCAAAAGGCTTGCTCATATATTAGCTTCTTATTGAGATGAGATATAATCCACCCATAAACCCCATCTCCAACTCCTCAAAAGGTTCCATCAAAGGTGTCTCCCCCAAAAATTTACACATCACATGGGAAGACAGGCGAACAAATGTCAGTGTACTGGAAGAAGCAAACATCACCAGTGTCAAAGCAATGATTCTTCAACATCAGCTTCGTTGGACTGGTCATGTTGTTCGGATGCCTGCTTAGCGTCTTCCAAAGCAACTACTCTATTCCCAACTTAAGAATGGAAAGTGAAATATCAGTAGACAACAAAAGAGGTTTAAAGACGCTCTCAAGGCAAATCTTTAAAAATGCAGTAAAAGCACTGATAACTGGGAAACACTGGCCTGGAGTGTGGAAACACTCCAATTGGAGAACAGTCTTTACCAAAGGTGTCATGGACTTTGAAGGAACACAAACTCAAGGCGAAAAAGAGAATTGAGCTAAGAGGAAGGCATGTTTGGCATACCCTCACCGCAATTATCTTTGCCTGGAAACCTATGTCCCCACAGTGGAATGGTGTGTGGATCCAGAATTGGCCTCCACAGTCACTTACAGACTCACCGTTAAGACCGTGTTCATGGAAGACAATTTTACTCGGCTACGAGTGATGACCAAAGAAGAAGAGGAGATATAATTGTCCAAACAAAGCCACTGTGTCTGCAAAGGACTGCTGTTATTTAAAAGCATTTAAGTGCTCTGAGACAGGAACAAAAAGTTTTTTTCACCCACTCTAATCGAGCAAGCCTTTTAACACAAAATTCCTTTAACCAGGAAAAATAAAAAATCGCCCTGTGTCATGCACATGTGTCACGTCTGCTACATACTGCTTGGTTTTCCATTGTGCATAAGTGAAAGAATTTTTACCAGCTGATCCTCCCCTGTATTAGCCAACAGCAAACCTACAGCCATACATTGAAAGAGGCAATCCTTCTACACAAGAGAGCTGTTAAAAGTCGTGATCTGGACATCTGGCATAGTCTAGAGTCTAGACTGACCTCAAGAATTACTCATCAAAAAAAGCTGGAGAGGTTTTTGCATACATGAAGCATTCCTTCACGCAAAACACAGCACAATTGCACTAACGTACAAAGGATGGACATAGGAGGCTGCCTCTTTGTCCATCTAGCACAGTTTTGTCTACTCCAAGGTATCCAGAAAAGGTCTTTCCCATCATCTACCAGATGGGCGGGGTACAAATAAAAAATTATTATTATTATATTATTACTATATCTTAGGGGTTTTCTTCATGGCTCTTCAGATGTTTGAAGGCAGCTATCATGTCTCCCCATAACATTCTCTTCTTCCAGTTAAACATACTGAGCTTTTTGGACCATTCCACTTGAAGTCCAGACTCCCTCCTCATGTCCAGGTCACCCTTCTTTGGGAACATTCCAGCTTATTAATCTCATTCTTAAAATGTGGAGCCCAAAATGGAGCATAGTAGTTCAGATGGGCCCAGCCAGTGTAGAACCACAATGGTTATGTTCTATCTCTAGTGTCAGAGGCCTCTGAATACCAGTTGCTATCTTCTCGTGAGCATCTGGTTGGCCACTGTGAGAATTGGATGCTGGGCTAGAAGGTTCAAGGGACTGATCCAGCTCTCCCTATATCCTAACGTTAACTATAGCTCTGCTTGTGTGAAAGCAGGTAAGTCAGGAAAAGTGACTGCTGGGACAGCTCAGCCAGTAGAGTATGAAACTCTTAACCTCAAGGTTGTGGGTTCAAGCCCCGCGCTGGGCAAAATATTGCAGGGGGCTGGACTAGAAGAACCTCGGGGTTCCTTCCAGCTCTACAACTGTATGTTTCTAAGTGCACTAACCTTCTGGGTCGAATTTCATCTTGTTGGCTTCGGTCTAGCATTCCAGCCTATCTGTGTGACAGACAGAAACCCAGCAGGTGATGCTATCCACATCACTGTACCACCATGCCTGGAAAAACTGCACTCACTGCGTTTCTATCTCTCCTGCAACTGTTTAAAGCACGGCAGCACAGCTAAGATGGGTGAGGGGAGTAACAGCCTTGCCTGGGAGTGAGGCCGACAGGCTTGCAACCTACATATGAAAATGGGTAGAAAGAAATAGAGCTAATTCAATGAAGGTGCTCCCCAGAAGAAGAAGCCTGCACACCTGCATGGGGCTTGACAGAGCTGAGCCAAATTGCTTTCCCAGCCTTCCCACTGCTCTTGACAGCTGCAGCTGTTTCTGAGCAATCTTGGTTATTTCTCAAACACAACCACATGGGCCTCTGTTAATATTTTACACTTCCCATTGTGGGAAGAGAGCTGCAGTTTTGCACGTTTATTTGCCTTCCAGTTTCTAGCTAGGAATTCACATGAGAATGAAGGGGTAACCAAATGACAAGGAGCAGACCAGCTCTTGGGCTTCCAGGTTGATGATGATGGGGATGCTTCTCTGTTGGCTCGCCTTGACCACTCTGTGGCATCTGACACTATGACGGGAGTATATTGTGCGCCATTTGCACTGGCTAACCGCAAGCTTCTGGCTCCAATTTAAGGTACTTGATCTAGGCTTTAAAGTCCTTCGATATAACTTAGAGAGCATCTCTCGCCCTATCAGCAAACTCATCTTTTAAGAACTTCACAGAGCCTGCCTCAAAGTACTCTCTTTTCATTAAGTTAGATTGTCAATACTTAAGGGGCAGGGCTTTCTCAGTGGTAGCCCCAATTTCATGGGAAGAGCTCTGCCCAAGTTGACCAGTGCTCCTCCCTCCTGGCCTTCAGACACATTTGTTAAGGGCTTTAGTCAGAGAGAGGAGTGTGCTTTGGCTTTAGAGGTACTGCTGTTTTTAAGTTTTAATGTTCCCTTGTTTGGTGTTGACTCGTGTCTATTGTATTGTTTAGTATTTGAAACTGATGCTGTGAGCCAGCTTGAGCACCTCTGATAAAGCAGGAAATAAATGTTCAAAACAATCAATCATATTTAAACCAGAATTTCTGCATAATTCTCTACATAAACCCCAGATTGATCATTCTTATTGTTTATCAATCAATATACTAATTAAGTGTACTTAAAAGATGTAGTTAGGTGACTCAAGCATCCCTAAAGCTGCAATCTTCACCCCCACTTACCTAGAAGTCAACCTTATTGAATTCACTGGAACTTCCTTCTAAGTAGACTTGGTTAGGATTGCTGCCTAAGTCTGGATCTAACCCATTGTTTCCAATGAAATTATTTTAGTAGGATAGATGTGCAAATCTAAATTCCAACTCTACATACATACATACATACATACATACACAAACAAACAAACAAACACTCCTTGGCAGCAGCTTAAGCTTCAGAAAATGCTTCCAGATTCTCACTGTTTTGGGGTGAGATTCACTCACATACCAGCAAATTCAGGTTGTGTGTTTACAGTTAATTGGGAGGTCTTGCACAACAAACCTGCTTCCTCAAAAGATTGGACTTTTTGCAACAGGCAAAGTGAAAGCAAAATGCAGTGGAAAGCATGGGTTAACATTTCTTTTGAGGCAACCTCATCTAGTCTCCCCACAAACAAATTAGAATGAATGTTCATTAAATAACTAACATCCTCTAATCTCCCTGCCAACAAATCGGAATGGATGCTCAATAAACAGGCTGTCTGGAACTGCCTGGAGGCAAGTGCAAAAGACATATTGTTAAAATTAAAGAACCCAAAGATGTGCTCACAGAAGTGGACTGAGCTCACAGTCATTTTATACAGAAGGTCCACTCCTAGTTAGCTTTCTTCGTTTCAGGAGTCTGTGAGGCGGGGGAAGTAATTTTGCTATTGTGATCATTAAACAACTGGAAATCAGCAACCCTCGCTGATCTACTGTAAACCACCCAGATATCTACCAGCAAATCCCAAACTACTTTCTGCCCACTCCTGATGCAGACTGCTCTGGAGCACACCAACCCACGGTTTTCTTAAAGACCCTGCAGTGCAAATATGACTGGGTTTTTATTCAAGTCTCAGAATCAGGTTTTCCCTGGCAAAGATTTCGTTATTCTTTTTTTACAGCAGAGTGACACACAGTTATTCTACCAGTTTGCCTCCATCTCACCCACTCCACATTTGCATGTCGTGGTTAAGGCAGAAACCATGGCTTGCTGTACATTTATTTAAACAGCCTTACATGAATTAGCCAGTCATGTCTCCATTACGTCACTCCACACATGCTGAGAAGCAACAAACCATGATCACTGACTTAGTATTCTGTCCCAATGAGGAATCATGGCTTGTTTTACTGAAACAAACTGTAAAGCCAGGAACAAACCATTGGTTAATCATCTTGGTTGGTTTGGAGCAAAGCAAATCACAGTCCCTGCTTCGGACATAACCAGGATTTGGGGCTGGCATTTCTCCCCAGTACAAGCAGGGAGCAGTGAAATGGATGTGTTTGGCTCAATGGCTTACAATGGTTTATACAACACTATCAAACCTATAGTTGCGTAAATCCAACTAACAAATATACCCACAACGTAACTGGCTGTGTTTAACTATATGAATTTTTTATACATGATATAAACATAACTCTTTTCACTTTATCTAATTGAGTAGAAGCAATTATAGACCAACATATAAAACAGGAAATACAAACAGATCAGTTCTTATAAACGTAACGTCCAAATAGAAGCTTTTTGTGTTCCACAATGACTTACAATGGTTTATGGCTTACAGTGATCTGCAAATGTGGCCACTGAGTAGATCACCTAGTAGCATTCCTTATGGCCTGAGCTATGTTCCATTTCTGGCTGGAGTTTGCATGGAGGAAGTCCCAGGTTCAATCCTTAGAATCTCCAGTCATGAGAGGATTTTTTTTTGGGGGGCAAGCCTTTTGTTAGGGGAGGCAGAACCTCAGTTAGCTATGTATTTTAATTTATTTTTATTGATTTAGGGGGGCAGCTGCCCCTCCCTGCCCCCCCTTGGGTACCCCCATGTCTCCAGTTAAAAGGATCAGATAGCAGGTGAAAGGAAGGGCCCTTTATCTGAATTCCTGGGGTGTTTCTGCCAGGCAGAAGAGTAATACTGGACTAGATTGACCCAATGGTCTGACTTGGTATAAGGTGGCAAGTTGTGTTAGATTAGCTATATAAGTTCCTATGATTCCTACAGCTCTGGAGCTTTGAAAATGGTAGTGGTAATGGCATAGAGTGGCCATGTGTCCTAACTTACAGAGGACAGTCCTCTATTTCAGTGTTTCCCAACCTTGGGTCTCCATCTGTTTTTGGACTACAACTCCCATCATCCCTTGCAAGCAAGACCAGTGGCCAGGGATGATGGGAACTGTAGTCCAAAAACAGCTGGAGACCCAAGGTTGGGAAACACTGCTCTATTTGAAGGGTTCATATTCAATTAAATTATTAAGGACTCCCACTAGCGCAACGGGGCTTTCTGTCCCATGTGCCTCTTGCGCCTCCCCCAAATCTACTCTGGGGTGTCATGAGAACCCCCAGAACAAGGCCATGAAATTGTTCCATCTGGCAAGCAGTACTGCTTGCTGGCACAATGTTGAATTCCACACTAAGAATCGTACGAAGGGAGATCAGGGCTCTGAAGCTGCCCATCAACATTTAGCTCCTGGACAGCGGACTGAGAAGGTCACCATATCTGATGCTGAGATGCATTACATTTCTATTTAAATTATAGTGCTCATTTCTATATTTGCATCTGGACAAATAATTTAAATTCACACCTGTCCTCTTTTGACCTCTCTTTTTTGGGGGGGGTGTAATTTATAAATAGCCATAGCTGGCATTTCCCAAATGGCGCACACTGAACTTTGTCCACCAATCCTGACCCTCCACACAGAAATAAGCAGCAACTACAATGGAACAGACAGAGAAAAATCTCCCGGGCTCTGTTATTGGAGAACAGCCCAAGCACTGGGCATGGGCCTCCAAATGGCATGGGGGGAGAGGCAGGGCCCCAGGCATAGCTGCCTCCTCTCCATGCAGCCGGGTCTGATTCTGGGCTGTGAAGAAACCAGGGCTAATGAGAGCACATGGAATCCATGTGGAAGTTGCTGAGAACTGCAGTGGTCATTTCCTGTCCTTGGCATTCCTTCATTGGAAATGAAGCAGAGTGGAAGTGGGAGGCAATTAATTGCTAAGACTGCAATGGGACTTCAAATGGGCTTCAGAGAGAGGTGAAAGTGGTCATGGAAGGCTTGATGTTCTCAGAGACAGTGTGTGAAAGAGACTACACCCCAGGCTTACCTAGTTTGGGCTAAAGCTGAAAGCATCATTCAGTTATCCAGCATGATTAATGGATGAATGCATATATTTATTTTTAAAAAATCATGGGGAATTCATTTGATCTGTCCTCTGTGGAAGGTCTCAGTCCAGATGTCCTTATATCAAACTATATACATGTTTGAGAGACAGGCAGGGCATTTCAAAATTGTTTTCTAATCACATCCTAGCTCAAACTTAAAGACACTTGCATGTAATATGGTGTAACTAAAAACTGCACACAGGTGGCAAAATAAAGTAGGATTTGCATCCCAGCCGGCAATGCAAGATGGAAGTGAAGGTACAGCCCTGGCCTGGCCTCTTGTGCACTGTGTCCTAATGATAGAGATTGAATTGATTGGGCCATTTGAATAAACTCTTTCCATGTGCATCTGGAGCCAAAAGGCACATGCAGAAGTTAGGTGTCCACATCCACCATTCAAGCAGTAGGATCCTTTTCTGATTTGTGAGTAGAGACCAGCTTCTATGCTGACAAGCTTCCTTGTGATGAACATAGAAAGAGCCTGCTGGATCAGGCCAATGGCCCCATCTAGTTCGGCATTCTGTTGTCACAGCGGCCAACCAGATGCCTGCAAGCTGGACATGAGCACAACAGCACTCTGCCCACCTGAGATTCCCAGCAACTGGTATCCAGAGACATAATGCAGGACAGTGGAGGTAGAACATAAGCCATCATGGCTAGTAGCCATTGACAGCCTTGTTCTCCACGAATTTGTCTAATCCTCTTTTCAAGTCACCCATGTCAGCGGCCATCACTGCCTCCTATGTTGGACCAAGATGCCTGCTATTGTTTTTTTAAAAAATGGAAGCCCACTCTTTTGTAAGCTCTTTAATCTCCCTGATTGTTTGTTCTTAGGATCAAATACTTAAAAGGGACCCAAACAGCTGCCTAATCCAATCTCTTCCCACAGGGCACAATCATCTGCATGCATCGGCCCTCCACACACCAGACCAACTCCTGGCGGCCATGGTGTGCCACAATTAGGAGGCAGGTGCATACACTACATAACAACACCCTCCAAGCAAAAAAACTCCCAGGTGACTCAAGAAAGTGAGCCAAACCACGTATTACAGACAAAGGCGGAAGAGGGAACCAAGGCAAAGGAAAGCTAAGCAAATTTCCCAAAATCAAATGCACACTGGAGCAGTGTTATCTAGCCAACAAAAAGTAACTGCTTCACACCGCCGCCCCCCTGGCTAACACACTCTTTCCCCCTAGTTGTTGGGGCGGCCAGGTAGGTCAGTTGCTGATCTGTTTGCTTTGGCTGCCGTATGTATGACATTTGTCATCCAGCAGTAAGAAGAATGGTTTCGTCATCATACAGCTCAGGTTTCAAGGTGTAAGCAGGCAGCCTTGGGCTCCAGGGGGAATATCTCACCCTCCTAGGTTACCATGTGTGAGATGCCCTTTACCTCTTGCTGGGACACCAGAGATCACAACCTTGGAGGAAAAGGTAGGAATGGGACTCAGGGGTGAAGGGGGTGGGGGCAGGAAATGCAGAGTGAGAGGGGAAACTTCTGCAGCTCTGCTCCGCTTGAAGCAGAACTGTTCAGGAGCAGGCAACCCTACTGGAGACACTGCTGTAGAGAAGCCACTGGACAAAATCTCGTGAGGCCATAATCTATGTGCTGCTGGGAGACAGACAGGCAGTGTCACTTATGCAAATCCTCTCTGCTCTGATTCTTAATTAAAAGCCAATAAAAGTGACAAGGTAAACATTCTCCCTCCCCTTCCCCCTCCCCACCCAGCGTACATTCCTCTGCCACCCCCTCAAGGAGATCGCAGGCACACAGCCAAATGAGTGCCCAATTATCGACTCTCAGGCGCATGGGGATCACATAAAGCAAAGATACCTGTTCTAAGCAGGATGTCTAAGCCAAGTTCTGATGCTAATCCCCCTTGGCAGCAGATTCACAAAGGAAAACAAAACCAAATGGCTTCAGGGACAGTAGGCGAAAGTGCTTGGGAGGAGGGAATATGTGTCAAAATCAAAGGGGCTGGGCATGAGCAAATGGGCCACAGCTTGGTTCAAACCCCCACCCAACACAGGACTGGCCCAAGACAATCTAGCACCTGAGGCGAACTACAAGGTGGCGCCCCCCAACCTCCACCAGGGAAGATGGGGTGAGTGAAGATCTACATCAGGAACAAGGGGGAAATAAAGATCTACACCAGGAACAAGGGTAGGAATAGAACAGCAGCACCTTCTCTTCACCAAGAGGCCACTGCAGTGGTACCTTGGTTTGCAACCGCTTTGGATTACAACCGTTTTGGATTACAACCACGTCAAACCTGGAAGTGTGTGTCCCTTTTTTTGGATTACAACCAATTTATTTTATTTTTTTGATTACAACCAATTTTGGGGGGAGGCCCCATTAGCGAAAGTGCGCCTTGGGTTACAACCTGTTTTGGGTTACAACCGGACCTCCGGAACGGATTATGGTTGTAAACCAAGGTACCACTGTATAAAGAAGCCCTGACAGAAGACTTGCAAGGTGTAACAAAACTTGGGTGTGCCAAGCCCATTTTCTCCTCTTTGTGCTGCGAAGAGAGCCATGCTAAGGACCAATCATGTCCCTACCACTTTCCATTCTGGGTTTGTTCCCATCAGCTACATCTAGCACCACTACCTGTGTGCCAGCATGCTGGGTGCACATCACCTCAATGAAAGTTTTGCTGCGTTTGTTCCTCCATAATGCAGTCTTAGATAATGCTGTCTGCAATTAGCGCATGCAAGAGAAGCATTGCAGTTGCTAAGCTGACAAATCCAAACTCCTTGCAAGAGCTCATATCTCCTGCAGGGAAATTTACACACCTTGTCAAAACAACCTTTTCACATTTCCTGGGACTTGTACAAACAGGCATAATATCAGTCGTGGTGGGAATTATTTGGGCCCCTCCAGACATCATTTTTATTATGCATTCATGATTCATGCTAATGATGGCATCAGGGCAGTTACACATGATCCTGCTTTCTGTACTGTTTGACCTGCAAAAGTTTCCAGGTGGACAAACTGCTCTGTTTCCAATCAGTATATGATTGGAATAAGTTCCTGCTGAAAGCTTTTATCTGCATTTATTCCATAAACGTTCTGGTTTATTATTATTTTTTATCTCACTTTTGCTGCACTCAGCAGAAGGAAATAATGTGATAACATTGGGGAAGCATTGCAGAACAACTCACAAAATGGAATGCCCAATATGAACCTACCACTAATTAACTATGAATGGGGTAATGGCATGTTGCAAAATACACCCACCAAAAAAAACCAAAAAAAAACCAACACCAGTCTGGAGATGCACTCACATTCACAGAAAGTCTCTCATCCCTTGTATCAAGCTCAGGGAAAGCCCATTCCACCAGCTTCCAGCAGAAATTGACGGTGCACAGTCCCTACTGGTTTGTATCTATTCTGTCACAGATCATCTTGTCATCTCTTCCCACAGCAGTTTTTAACTTCTCTCTCTCTCTCTGAGATTTTTTTAAAAAACAAATAAGCTAATGAATAAATATTCAGTTGAACAAGTGTATGTCTTGCATTGGGCCATCTCTGGGCTTGAGGGGCCTTCAGCAAAGTGCTCTCCATTGGAAACCCCTAAACACTTACACATACACACACACACACACACACACAGAGAGAGAGAGAGAGAGAGAGAGAGAGAGAGAGAGAGAGAGAACGAATGCTCCAAGGTGTGTCTGAGAGAGCCACCATTTTAATTTCCTACAATGCCAGAAAAGCAATGCTATGTTGGTTGGGTTGCGGGGAATTTTAAGAGTGGTTCCCCTAACCCCAGCCTTCTGGGATTTATTGTAGCCCAAGGAGGGGGGAATTAAGGTGTCAGCAGTGGGTCCTGTTCAGATGCTCAGACTCCATCAGCTCTCTGCTGACAACGGCCCTGATGCTGCACTTTTTTAAAAAATGAGGAGGTGGACAGTCTGGCCAATGTACATGAGGAAGAACAATGGCAGTCTGTCATTTGCAGAGAAAAGGCAGGGAGGAACTGGGCTCGCTCTGCTGGGGGGGGGGGGTAATGTGGTTTTTCAGGTACATTTGTATGTTCCCTTAAAAACAAGCGCCACTTCACGCAATGCCCTCAGAAGCCATGCATCTTCCAAAGCAAGTGCATTTGACACTGAGCTGCAGCCAGCAGAGAGTTCCTGCAATCCATATCAAATCTCTGTGTTTTTAAATGCTACATATAATGTCGGGGGGGGGGGTAGAGAGAACCCACTTGAATCTACTGTGACAGGGTACAGTCATACACACCTCTGTAAAGGTGCTCTGCTTATCTCTGGTCAGCCGAGGACATGCTGATGCCGGGAAGCGCTCATTTCACCAGGGACGTTGCTGATGTAGCAAAACCCCATTCCTCCTGAGTTATGTGAAATCACACAGGCAATATGAACAGTCAAACGGAGAAAGGAGGGAGGAGGAAATGGCACAGACTGGCACAGCCAAGGGTACTCCACCATCATCACCACTCCTGTCTCAGAGGGGCTGGCATGATGGCTGCATCTTGGTATAAATACCCACATTGCTTGCTTTGCTGCAAAGAGTGAGTTGCAGGAGCACTTCTGTGCATGAAAATCAGGACAGTGGAAATTATCCCAAAACATTTTGAGCAACAGATACCCTAAATTGGGGGGCAACCTCTGCAGCCAAATGGCTTTTATTCTGGTGAGATCATCTAAGATACCTTCCACACCAGACCACAACCCTTGGGTGTTGTTGGGCTACAGCTCCCAGGACCCCCTGATTGTCAGCCATGCTGGCTGGGGCTGACGGGAGCTGGAATCTCAATAACATCTGGAGTGCATCAGGTTGGGGAAGACTGATCAAAAGTGACAGAAAGAGCTTTGACTTTAAGCGAGTTGCTGCCCATTAAGATACACTTGTAAAGGGTGAGCTCAGATCACATCTGTACAGATCACAATAAACTTTTAAATGCCCTCTTCATCTGAAATACCTTAAGTTTTCACTTTTTGACACACACTTGGCATCCTTGCAGACTTGTTGCTATTTTGGGGTGGGAGTCAATCAAATACCGGCAAATTCTGGATGCATAATCTCAGTTTATTTGGCACTCCTGCACAACAAATCCCACCCTCCCAAATCAGACTTTTGGTCATAAGGAAAGTGATGGGGAAATGCACTGGAAACCGTGGGTCAAGGCTTGCTTTGATGCCACATCATTCAACCTCCCCACAATGATGTCAGGATGAATGCTAATTAAATAGCCAGCGTCATCTGGCCTGCAAACAAATCAGGCTGAATGCCCAATAAACAGGTCATCCGGAAGCAACCTTTGAAATACAATCCAAATGAAAGCATATATTAAAATATGTGACCTATTTTTCTTCTCTTTCTTTTTGCTACAAGGCAAAAGGTCACTGGGGTTAGTGAAACAAGGAAAGGGATTTGTAGGTCAAGTTCCATCTCCTTATCGTCCTACACTCTGGGTTTTCCCTACACATTCATTTAGTCAATTTCTGTGCCAGTTATTTGCAGCCTGGGAAGCTGTGAGTAATAAATGCACTTCCTAGCGCATGTGAATGCAGGACACATAAAAATAAAAGCAACAGCAGCATCAAGACCTGTGCTCATGGCCAGCACACACCTGTGAAACTGAAGGAGTCGCCTAAGCTTGCAATCCCATGCGCCACCGGGGCAGAAATATGCCCACTGTGTGCCCTGTTGTGCAGCATCACAACCAACAGCTTCAGAAGCGGGATCTGAAGCAGAGAAGTGACGGGGTGCTTAATGCTTTCCCCATCCACAACTTCTCTCCATATCATCCTCTTTCCAAAAGCTGTCCCTCTCACTCACCCACCCTGGCTCCAAATATAAGGACACCCAACCCTGCCCACAGCCAAGGCATGCCTGTGAGATGGGAAGGTATTTAGGCAGAGAAACCATGGGTGGTGACAGTTAAGCACCCACCACAGTATAGCTTTCCCCCTCCAAATGCTTCTTTTCCATTCTAAAAAGGATTGTGTTATACATTTTTTGGATGCAGGACTGTGGCCTGTAGGCTTTTCTTTTTTTTTTTTTTTTAATAATTTTTATTAGGTTTTCAAATTTTGTCCAGCCCCGATTCAGGCCAGATCACATACATTTTATACAATATCTGATGACTTCCTCTCGCCCCCCCTCATTGTTTTCATTTATTATAATATTAATTCTTACCAGGTTTCTAATTCCACATCATTAACATTTCCATATCTAATTATCAAATCGTTTACCAACCACTCACATCTTTAACATTCTTATCTTCTACATTAATCATATCCCTATTTCTCCCCCCCAGTCCCCGACGCAGACTATTTCAATATCAAAATTACTTATCGTTTATAATATCTATCAATCTTATATCATTATTTTCCAAAAATCAAACTATAATCATTTCCTGCCATATCCGAGTTCAGAAACCAATAGGCCACAAAACAGTTACTTCAAATAAATGTTCATCCTATTCCTGCAGGATCCAACTTTGGAACCCATTGTCTTTGCTGCAGAGTAGCATCCAAAACAACATCCATTGAAATCTTTGGCCTTCCAATCCATATTTGGTCCAGATTGTCTCTGCTTCCTCTTCGCTGCTTGTCGTTGCGCTGTGGTTTGTTGACTGTTCTCCTGATATTTCTCTTTTTCCTGAAGGTGACGACAGCTCTTGACTTAAAATGGATGATTCTTTTGCAGCTGGTTATCTTCTGAATAGACTTTCTCTGTTTAGACTCCACAGATACACTGTTCACAGGGTTTAGTTGTAAATCCTGACCAATCAGACCATTGTTTATGCTTTGCTTTATCTCTGTCTCCAAGCTGTTCCCAGCAGCAGCCAGTTCAGCTCTCAATTCTTTCACTCCAGCATTGTAATCCATTCTGAGTTCTTTCAGTTTCTCCAACAATATTGTCAAATCCACATCCTGTTTCACCGCCATTTTTAGCAAATAGTTCTTTTCTAACTTTTCCAACTTTTTTCCAACTTTTCAAAAAGTTCCAAAACTCCAAAATAATCCTCTTATTTCTCAATATTTATTTAACTTCGTCTGCCCCCTAGGACCGGGGGAGGCGCAAGGGTTAAATCTTCGAAACAAAGTGTCAAATTCCAAGCAATACTTTTCAAAACTGTGCAACAATGCCCTGTCGTTGTTACACAATGGCAAGGGACGGACCTCCGTTTTTGCGTCCTTTAGCCAATCCGAAATAGTCCGAAATTAAAACTCTTCCTTTTAAAATTACTTACAGTTCCAAATTGCAGAATTTAGAGGAATCGGCGCGCTCGGTAGTGACGGTCTTGCAGCTTCGCCAGACGGGGCTGTTAGCGGACCCTAGAGCTCCGCCGCCCGATCGCTCCCGGGAGCTCCGCTAAGAGCTCCCTGGGATCGGGACCGGCGTCCGAGCTCCTGCAGGTCCTCCGGACCCCGGGACGCCCTTCCCGGGGGTTTTGGGGGTCGCGGCGCTGGCGCGAACACCCCTTTGCCCGGTCCGACGGGGGAATGTCAGGAGCGACATGTCCCCCCGACCGCCATCTCCGGCAGCGCCAACCGGAAGTCGTGGCCTGTAGGCTTTTCTCCCCATACAGACATAGAACGCAAAAGGTTGGACTATATGTTACCCACAATTGCACTGTCTAACTACTGTTTCTTTGTTTTGTGAGCTGCCCTTATTGCCTAAAGAGTGGGATATAAATCATATGAATGAATGAATGAATGAATGAATGAATGAAAACCTAGCTAGCTGCTTCTTCTAGGGAATAATAACTGCAGAAGCAGGCAATTTTGAACTGACTACTGTTTTTCTACCACAACTACAGCCAGCAGCTTTCCAGGTCTGCAATACTCTTACAGTGGTGTCTCTGGAACACCACAGGGGGAAAGTGACTCGAGAGGAAGGGAAAGGGATTAAGCACCCCTTCCTACCTTGTTACTTTCCCATTCCAAATCTCACACTGAAGCTGGTTTCTACACACAAGTTGGTTCTTAAACCGGTTCTTACTTCGTTCACATTTGTAGCCACCTTCAGCCACGTGAAAGCAAGTCCAAGACTGGCCACAATGCTCATTCACATCACAACTGCCCAGGGTGGATAAAAATCAACGTTAAAAAAATAATCAAAAAAATCGGATTTTTTTTTTATTTAAATCGGATTTTTTTTTATTTAAATTGGATTTTTAAAATAAAATGCTTTTGGAGGAAAAATATTTCTAAATATAGTCTTCTATTTAAGTTACATTGTAGTCCAAAGGCTATTCATCAGGAAATAAGGATTTGTTTTAAGTTTATCAAGTGTGCTAAAACTCAGTCTAAGTTTTTTTAAAAAAATGTTTAACCACATCCGTTAACAAACATGGATACATATGCTATCATGTTATTGTTTTAGTTAAATAAATTGTTTAAATGGTTATTAAGGAAATGATTATTTTTCTCCTTCCAATAAAGTACAGCAGAAAAGTTGTCCAAATATAAACAGTTAACTTATTAAACCTCACCATAATTTCATAATTATCTGTCTATGTATTTCTAGTAGTATAACCAAATCAGTAATTTTTGATATAACTGTAAAAACTACTCTGAAAATTTATTATTCCAAAAATGAAACCTTCATATGGTTGTAAATATTAAGATTATACCAGCAAGAATGAGTCTTTCTGTAAAAAAAAAAATAAATTAAATCAAGCCTTACTGACTAGTGATTTAAATCGTGATTTAAATCAATTTGATTTAAATCAAATCCACCCTGCAACTGCCCCTCCTCTCTTCCTTCTCCCACGTGTTCAACATCCAGGCTTTATTAACACAGAAGCTGCCAGGGGTCTACTGAAGCTTCACATTGGAAAAACACTCAGCACAACTTCCTGTGGTGGCCCCTGCCCTGCAGATACAAGGAGCCCAAATTGCCTCCCTTGCTCCCAGTTTTGGCTCAGGCCTGCTCTAAGGAATCTGATGCTTCTGTGCCACTCAGAGTGAGAGCATGGATGGGATGGAGAGTTGGAGGCGGGTGAAAGATGTTAAGTTGCTCAAAAGCCACCGAGTGAGTCTGTTGACACAGAGTGGGGCCCTCTTTGTGTGAGAGACAGAGGGGGAGTGAGTGGGCTCCCATAAGTGAAAAATAGGGTGGGGGTTCTTGCTAAGACCAATGGTTGTTTAATCTGTTTGAATGTCTTGTGTTTGTTTTTTACCTAGGTATTTGTTTAAACTGGAATGCTTACAATTTTTGTCATAGTTTTTCACATCTACCTCATGGCAGAACGGCAAATCTGTTGTTTATCTGGCCTGTTTATATGATTTTGTACTATTGTTTTTTCTCTGTTTATTTTTATTACTTTGTTTCTCCACTCTGGGATTGAAAAAAAAAATCAATGAAGAGCAGGTTATAAATACTGTCAACAAATGATAAAAGAAATCAATTATGCAAGCCAAATCCCTTGAGTTAAGCCAGGGGGAGCCTGAGGCATCAGAAACCTGCAGTCCGCCACCAAGAATTTAGTGGTCATTCACTGTTGCCCCCAAACATGGGTATGGGAGGGGAAACCTGGTGCCTGCCAGCTGTCATTAGACAACAACAACAACCAGCCCTGGCCAGCATAGCCAATGGTCAGGGCTGATGGGGGCTGCAGTTCAGCAGTATCTGGAAGGTCACAGGTTCCCCACCCTTGCCCCAGAATAATGGGATGATGGAAACAACTCCTGAGCCCCCTGCAACACAAGTGTCACTGCACAGCACAGCACCCCCTTCAGGGCCTCAGAAGCACAGCAAGCACAAAGGGCTCTGGGGTAGAGAGAGAAGGCATGAGCTAAATGCCCGGGCCCCTCACTGCTGTCTGCTAGCAAGCCTGTGTGGTCCCACTGCACTGGAACCAATTTGGCCTTTGCTATACACCCGGGTGGCGCTGTGGTCTAAACCAGTGTTCCCCAATCTTGGGCCTCCAGCTGTTTTTGGACTACAACTCCCTTCATCCCTCGCTAGCAAGACCAGTGGTCAGGGATGATGGGAATTGTAGTCCGAAAACAGCTGGAGGCCCAAGGTTGGGGAACACTGGTCTAAACCACAGAGCCTAGGGCTTGCTGATCAGAAGGTCGGCGGCTCGAATCCCCACGACAGGGTGAGCTCCCGTTGCTCGGTCCCTGCTCCTGCCCACCTAGCAGTTCGAAAGCACGTCAAAGTGCAAGTAGATAAATAAATACCACTCTGGCGGGAAGGTAAACGGCGTTTCCGTGCGCTGCTCTGGTTCACCAGAAGTGGCTTAGTCATGCTGGCCACATGACCCGGAAGCTGTCTGTGGACAAACGCAAGCTCCCTCGGCCTATAGAGTGAGATGAGCGCCGCAACCCCAGAGTCGTCCGCGACTGGACCTAACGGTCAGGGGTACCTTTACCTTTTTATACACCCTACAGCTAAGCAATTTGCTCAAAGCACTTCTTGCACCAAAGACAACAGCTGCCTCTCTCTCTCCCCTCCCCAATCCATCCCCCATCTCCGTACAGGAGGCATTGCTTTGGCTGCAGCAGAAGCCCAGGAAAGGCACTGCAGCGTGGTGGTGAGGATGGCAGAAGCTTCTCAGCAGCAGCAGCAGCAATACAACTTGGCCCCTAAACTCCCTGCTAAGCAAGCAGAGAGGGGAGAGCTAATCATCATGACAAAAGAGGCAGCGCAGGGAAGCTGGGCTGCAAAGTGCCCGTGGTGCAAGGCAACAGCTTCACTCAGTCGGAACAAGCCACTTTGCTAAAGGACCCTGCAAGGGCAAAGGGAAGAAGAAAAGCCCGTTGCCTCCTTCTCCTCTTCCTGCTGCTGCTGCTGCTGCTGGGGACTCCTGCCACACAGCACTGCTCTGTGAAGGAAACTGCAGCTACCACCGGGTCTCGAAACAACTGGGATTGAAAATGCTCTCTCTTTAGCATTCTGCCCTCCTAGTTCCTCCCATCTCCAGCTCTGATGGTGCTCCTCAATTTGGGCTGGATAACCTGAGCTATTAGAGCTTGTTATGGGCCATTCAGACCAGTATCCTGTTTCCAACGGTGGTCAGGTATGGCTGCTTATACCAGCATGAAGATTAAACTCTCCATTCCCCCTTTCCCACTCCAACCTACACTGCTCACTCTAATTGTGGGTCCCATGTGCTCTTTCCCTTCTCCCAGTATCTTATGGCACTATCCTAACATCTACTATCTCCTATTGAAGTCAGTGGGGCTTACTCCCAGTTGAGGGTTTTGATTGCATTGGGTGCTATAATTGCTGATCCCTAGAATACACAGATGATAGCTATGATGCAGGAGGGATAGCTTCCCCCTGGCTCATTTAAAAAAAAAAATTTAATACCACAAGCAGGAGGGACTAAAAGTTATATGGTACATCATCAGAGATGGCATGGGCACTAGCCCATAGGTATTTATGACGCTCATTCAACCATTTTCTTTGCACAGCATTCATCAATACAACAGGAACATTAGCTAAGAAACAAAATACTGTTGTCTTGGTTGTTGGGAAAGTGTGATTCTTCAGCAACAAATGTGACAGCTGTAAGAAATATACTGTGACCCCTCAGAATAAATGAGAAATGCCTGCATGTTTATTGCAGTCAATGGCCTTTTACAAGCATGGTTTTGTGTATTGTGTGATTCTACAACTGCACTGCATTGTAAGTAAGGAATCCAGTATTCCACATAAAATTTTGTCTCTTAAGAAACTCGGGTTTCATTACAAATAAAGTTTCTGGGCCTTAGGACTGCAATGATAGGCTTGAAAGTGCATTGGCAATGCCTGGCAAAATGTCAGAAAGCTGGGAGCCAGTGCTGCTGCAACTATGGTTCCCACATGACTGGCTACTGATACATGACTGGCTGAGGTTAACTGCATGCTTAGTCCACACAGCAAACTCCTCTCTCCTGCTTTAGCCTTGGTTAAGGAACTGGTCATCACTGACATTAACCCTGGTTAAGGTGAACCTGTCTCTCTTCTTAATGACAACTTGAAACCAGGGTCTTAATCTGATTAACAAACTTGTTTAAAAGTGAACCATAGTGGCCTTAACCCTGGTTACCATGGGAGTGGGGAGAACTGACATATTCTGTAACTGTGGTTATGACAAAAGAATGCAATTTGTTTGGGGGGGGGACCTGCTGGGGAGGAACACATAACCACACAGCTTTCTCTTGGTCTCTTAACTGTGAGCAGGAGCTAGCAAGATATCTGCACATCCTAAGAAAGGACTAAGCAGGATTTTAATTCATTGGAGGTGAAGGCTTCGTGGTTTTCCCTTTTTATGAGCACAAATTATGCAAAATAAGCAAAGACATGCACATCAGCTCAATTTATTCAATTCACAGAATTTAGATCTTCACAGGCCAGAATATGGGTTTCACTGGTGCAGAACTTTCATCTTATTTTAGTTTACTGCAGAGTATGGACAGCCCTAGTAACAGATTCATGATGCCATGTTCCCCTGTTGTGTTTCACATCTACAGTCTTGGCAAAGCTTCCTCCCCCACCCTCCACCCACAAGAATATCCCTAATCCTTCCTGGCTCCTGCACACTCAGCATGGGAGCCTTGAAACATTGGGGTGCAGGAGAGACATAGGGGTCATCAGTGCTGGGAACGTATCTTCCTCTAGCCTCAATACCAGGAACTGCAGTCATTTGGGGCAACACACAGAACATGCTTCAGATGGCTGCAAAGGCAAGCCAATTCCGCTTCAAAAGCAGAGGATGTTCGGGGCCCAAAACATCCTTAAGTCTCATCCAAATGCACTCCCAAACTTCACTAGAAACCCTTCCCAGGAGAGCTTCTGCAGAAGATGCCAGGGCACCGACTCCCTTCCCCCTCAGATCAAAGACAGCAGAGTGGGTTGCAAATCTGCTCCATGAGGAACTTGTGAGCTGGAGGGTCCTAAAAGGTGCTGCTGTTCACCCATGCTACTTTCCCATTGCCCTGGTGATGACATGACTGAGAAACCAGGAAGAACATTTAAAAAATCAAGGGAGGGGGACAAGGAAGGAAAAGAGGCCGGGAGAAAAAAATAGTTTAGAAGAACTTGGTCAGCATCTTATTTTACTTTATTATTGCATTCCACAGAGCTTGAGGGAGGGGGAGGCATTCCAAAGGAATTCACCGCCCCCTGCACTCTTTCAATTCATCCTCCTGCTGAGATGGATGTGAAAACCTTACCCATCATTTCCCCAGGACAGACACACTTCTGACATTCCATCACTGACTGTTCTCCAGACAGACAGACCCTTTACCACGGTCACCATGCTCTCCTTCAAGATATATGGTGAGATTTTACAAAGAAAAAAGAAAAGCCTGGCTTCTTACAGATGCAGAAACCAGCATCTGTCTCTGGGATACCCAAGTAACAAGTGGTATGTTGCTGTGATGTGTCACCCCCTGCTGGCTCAGGGAGGACACAAGACACTTGGCAGGGCAGGTCGGAAGCAGGATCACCGCAGAGCCCTATATATGCCTACATTTGATTTGAGTGTGGTCTTTAGTGTGCAGTTTGATACTGGACAACAGCCACCTGGAACTTGCTTTGCAAGCCTGCCTGCCTCCCCCCACCTGTTATACCTATCTGGGTAGCTTTCACTGTTTCACCAGCAGCAACCCTTTTGTTCAGAACCTTCCCAACAATGCAGCAGCAGCAGCAAACTGATGGCAGCTCCCGCCAGCATCATCTCTCCTGGTCCCCTGCTGGTGACATTCCCAAAGGGAGCCAGGAAAGAAAGAGCCACAGAAGCAATCAGGCAATAGGATAAGCGAGGTGTGCGGATAGGGTGAGACCAGGCCCTTGGAGCAGCCGGCAGAAGCATCCCTCTGACTGTATAACCAATGTGCAAATCAAGCAGGAGGAGATTGGTCAGTAGTCCCCCCACCCTATCCGCACCTATGTGCAGTGCTTAGACTGTGTGCGCTTTGCACCTGGCTCCTTCTGGGCAGTGGAATTGCTGAATTCAAGAGCAAGTTGCTTTTCCCCCTTTCTGCTGTAGGAACCTGTGTGAATTTGTCAGGCGCCAAAGAGAGGTGCATTATGTGGGTGAGCCGGTGGGTGTGCAGAGATCCAAGTGCATGGTAGAGAGAGTGCGTCTGTGCTAAAGGGTCTATAAGCCTTAAGTGGCTTGAGACGTGTGTGTGTGCAGTGCTCCATGTTACAGCGACTATGTCCCGCTCTCAGCAGCTGATGAGCACGAGGGCGCTTCTGCAGTCTGCGAGCCAGCGAACGTGTCACGGTTGTGTGCGTGTGCATGCATCCAAGGGAGAGTTGGACAGAGCACGCTGGGGCAGCGGTTGCAGGGGACTTGGTGGCCCCGAGGCAAGCACGCCTGGTGGGCGGACGACTAAGACTGTGCAGAGGAACGGGGGACGGGGGGACGGGCGGTGAACTGAACAATCAAGGCGCGAGTCAGTTTTATGCAGCGCGCGGGGGGAAAGGACCGAGGAAAACTCGATTGGGGAGGGGGATCTGGTGTGCCTTCATGATCGCGCTGCTGCGGGTGGCGTGGGGGGCTCTTCTCGCCAGTTAACTCGGAACTCCCTCACACTACGCAGCTTTTTCGAGGTGACGCCGCCATCTCTCCCCCCGCCACTGCAGCCCCGCTTACCTCCCGGTGCAGGCAGAATCGCAGGGGCAGGAAGCACGAGAAGAAGTATTTTCCCCAGCGGATCAGGGAAGCGAAGCACCAGCTCAGGCGCGTCATCGTTGCTGCTGCTGCCGCCGGGCGAGGGATCCCGCTTCGCCCCGAAGTGGGAATCCCCGTTCACACTCCAGCCCCCACCCGGAGGCGACCGAGGAGCGGGATGGGGAGTGAGGGGGTGGGGGTGTCCTTCCCAGCCGGAGGGAAATGGAGAGGGGAGAGAGGGACGCGGGCAGGCGGGCGACAGCCGGGGTTGGTGCAGGCGCGTCGCGTCCCCCGTGCTTCGTCGATCGCAGCTCTGCAGAGCCCTGCGCGCCGCGGCGCCGGCGGCGGCGGGAGGCAAAAAGAGAGGCGAGGACCCTGCGGGGCGGCGATGCCGGCCGGATGGATTCCCCTCGCAGCACTGACCCGCCGCACGCGGCTTCCCGACCTGCTGAGCGCTGGCGGCGGCGGCGACACCGCCCCCCTCCTCCTCCTCCTCTCCCTCCTCCTTCTCACCTCCCGCCCCCCCCCCCGCGCCCGCCAGCTCGCGCGCCTCTCCGGCAGCGGCAAACGGTAGCGCGGACTCTCCAGCCCCGCAGTGCGCGTAGGGGCGCAGGGCGACGCGGCGCTGCCTCGATCAGATCCCTCCAAGCCGCCGGGGAGCGCTCCGAGTCCGGGCCGCGCGCTGCCGGGGGGTGGCGGCGGAGGAGGGTGGAGACGCACGTGCCGCAGCCGCGACCCGAACCTGCCCTCACGCCCAAGCGGACCGCGAAGGACAGCGCTGCCCTGGCCTGGCCTGCGTCGAGGGAGAGAGGCTGGCGGACGGTCCCTCCCCCTCCCCGCGGCGTTAACCCTAATCGATCCTGCGAGTAGCTCAGCCTTCACCTCTTGCTCCCTTAATCGATAATCGACGGCTCGACGCCTCCCCCTTCGTCGTGGGAGCCTCAACGACGGAGGGTTTTTTTTTAAGGGGAGGGGGGGGACACCAGCCCTGGGTCTCGCTCCCATCCCCAAATGTTCTGCTCGTGGATGATTAAAGCGCAGCGTCTTCCCTCTCTTCTCCCCCCCCCCCCGCGCATCAAACCATCTCCATCGATGGCTGATCGACACCCCCGCCCCCTTAGTAATGTGCCCCTCTTCGATGGGTAGGCTACGTGATTTCCTTCTCCTGACTTCCCCAGTTCGTTGCCACAATCCAGTCTCTTGATTTGCCATGCTTAATTAACCAGTTAGCAACACATCACTCTGAAGAGCTGCGTAAATGGCACTCATGATCCTGTATCAATTAGAAGTAAATGGGATATGTGCATACACATAGATGCACGCGTTTAGCCTTGATGTCTGAGGAGCGTCGTTGAGGGGCGCTGGGAAAGGGAGCGGGAATGGCTTGTCAGTTCAACCCGTCCAGTCCCGGCTTTGAGGGCCATCAGAGTTGTAGGCGTGTGTGTGACGATGCAAGGATGCAGGAGCAGGTGGAACTCTGCAAAGTCAGTGGTGTAAGGCTTTAAAAAAAACAACGAAGTAAAATGTGGGACATCTCATTTGAGAAATTTGGAGGAGAGGGCCAATAAGAGTGGCTGCCTTGCTAAAGCTGCACACTTACAGGAGAACAGGGCAGCAGTATAGGGTACATCAAATCAGGCTGCATCAACACAAAGCATGCTCTGTGACAACAGTGCTATAGAAGGCTATAGCAGAACAGGAATGCAGGAACTCTACACCTAACATTGTTCCTTCCTTCTCCTGGGTCCCACCCAGATGGGCAGGGCAAGGGATCCACAAAAGTTGAGAGTCAGCAGCACACACTGGGCTGCACAAATCAAATCCACATTGGATATCTTAAAGCCTCAAACTACACAAGGATGTTGCAGGTTAAACACTGGTCATCACAAGGAGATTTCAAGCAACTTGTTGCTAATGCAGGCACAGATGCAGCCTGCTCCCTATTGGCTACATCCAGTTCTTTTTTCAAGGACCACGCTGCCTCATTCTGAACCAATAATGTATCTGAATTTTCAATGAACCACCAAACGGGCTGTATAAGCTTTCAGCCCAGCATTCCTCATGCACTCACGCTCTAACCAAGGATGAGGAACAATGCTGGCTTTGGGGCACATGTTGATTTGCTGCTGGCTGGAAGCTTATCTGAATCCAACTGGCTCACTTATCCCAGTTTGGAAGCATCCCAAAAAGGAGGTCCCTGCTAATCTTGGTTGGTTCTGAGACACGTCTGGGCAGCAGGAAAGCCATGCAGACAAGAAATAGATGGTGAGGGGGAAGAGTTGGGGGAAAGAGACACAAGACTACAGAAGAAAGGCACAGACTCGGTAGTGCAGGTAAGTGATGAGAGACTGATTGGATTCACTGATCATACATGGGTCCCCTTTTTGACAGTACTGTGTATTACATCAAAATGTGGCAAGTCAGTCCTGTTGCATTTGGGAGCCCCTCCTTCTCTTTCTGCCAAGTGAGGCCCTGGACTTCTGCCCCCAAAGTCCTGCCCTGGCAGCATCACAGGGCACAGACTCAATTAAGGGGACCTGATGTCATCAAATACTTGCTGTGATGGTGTTTGGCACAAAAAGCAGGGCACCTCAGCAGGAATAGGACATGCATCAGTTAGGATGTACCGTTCCAGAAAAAAAGAGCTATTTTGCACCATGATGGACAAGGTCAGTGATAGCCCGTGACAAGGTTCCTTCAGAAGATGCTAATTTAAGTCTTCACTGCCAACAAAGGAAAATATGGCATGGATTGGACCAAAGGCACAGAAGTAAAACAACAACAACAACCACCTCAGTTAAATGTAGGCCCAGTCCCAACTGTGTCCCCTCAGCAAGAGAAGAGGACTTTGTGTTCTGCCAATGTCTTTGCCGAGACCGAAACTACCAGATTCAGTAGATTTGCCTCTTGATCCTAACCCACATTCCAAACAGCCCTCCAGCTGGAAGCCATATAACCTATCAAGACTAAATTTCTGTCAGCAGGATTCCCAAAAGTCAAGTTACTTTTAAGAGTCGCCCAGTCATCCTTCAAAATTAAACTACTGTTAGATGCCGTGAAAATGTTGGCTGATGAAACATAGGAAGCTTCCTTATATCGTTTCAAACAATTGGTCCATCTGCACTGTCTGGCAATGGCCCTCTAAAGTTTTATGCAGGAGTCTTTCCCAACCTATTCAAAAACTCCAGGTATCAAGCCTGGGATGCTGTACATGCAAAGCAGATGCTCTACCCAGGACCACAATACCTCAAGGACCGCCTCTTTCCATATGAATCTACCTGGACCATGAGATCATCTTCTGAGGCCCTTTTTCATGTGTCTCCTTGAGAGGTCTGGAGGTTGGCAACATGAAAATGGGCCTTCTCTGCAGTGGTTCCCCATCTGTGGAATGCTCTCCCCAGGGAAGTTCGCCTGGTGCCTTCATTATACCTTTAGGTGCCAGGCAAAAACATTCCTTTTTGACCAGGCCTTTGGTTGATTTAATTGACATCCTATGCCCTTTTAAAATGTAGGGTTTGTGTGTGGGGGGGGGTGTTACTGGGTTGTTGCTTTTATTTTGATTATGTATTTTGTGGTTTTATACTTTGATTTTATTCTGTGAGCCACCCTGAGACCTCCGGGTATATATAGGGCAGTATATAAATTCAATAAATAATAATAATACCACTGCAATGATCTCTGCGTCCCAGGCAGCATGCTGCAATACTGGCTTATAAACCTCACCAGAACCTAATGCCTATGAACTGTTGGTTCACAGCTGCAAGTTAACCTTGCAACAAAACACAGGACTGACAGACTCTGCTGCTTAGTAGGGAAAGAGAACAGTGAGGAATTCACCTGTGTACAGTTCTTGGAAGCACCAATCTCCTACCAGTCACAGAAGAATGGATGGGACACCAGGTAAAGATAGCACCCACCAAGCTTTGCTAACTAGACTGTTCCAGAGGAGAGTCAACAAGTGTTAATGCCAACTTGTCTGAGAAGAGTTTACTGGGTTACACCAGTGACCCATCTAGTCCAGCATCCTGTTCTCACAATGGCCAACCACATGCCTATGGGAACCCTGCAAGCAAGGAACCTATTTATTAGGTTCAAAACAAACAAACTTGGTTGAATGGACTACTAGTTTTATTCACCATGGCCTTGTATTTTTGTTTTAGCCCAAGTGTAGTAGTAATGTGGGCACAGATTAGATGACATTTTGGAATTTTGTTCCTGTTTTTCTCTTGTCTCAGGAATCTCCATGTTGGATGACCACCAAAAGCTGCATCTGAGTTTGTATATAAATCTGCATTCCCCAGTAGTCTTTTTTTTCCCCCTCTGGCCTAGCTTGTCTCATGCAAATTGCCCATTTCCTGTCTGGTCACGTCCCTTGTTGTACAAAGGCCTGCTTGGTTTACTGTTTCTTCCTGGCCAAAGAAAACAATAGTCTAATTACTGGACTGTTTCTTCTCACTAAATAGTTCATAGCTTTCCCCATATGTGAGCCCTGGCAGACCTACTCTGCTGACATTATGTACTCCATTGCCTTAGGTCATTCTGTGATACCTGCCTAACTGTGAACAGTAAGATCTGTCTCTAAGAAATTAACAACGCAATCCTATAAGGGCTGCTCAGAATTAACCCCCATTGAGTTCAAATGGGCTTATTCCCAGGTAAGTGATGATAGCATTGCAGTCTAAGTTTGAAAATTACTTGATCCTGGCAACCTCAGTTAAGAAAGTTAGGATTGGCTGGTTCAGTTGTGATGTCACTTAGTCCCTGCAAGGAGTTGTTTTAAAATAGGAATAATTTCCAAAAGAGTAGTTGTTGCAGCAAAAACTATGGAGAGTCTCATGGCCCCTTAAAGCAGTAGAACCTGTGTTCTTCCAGATGTTGGACTCCAACTCCCACCAGCCCTATACAAAGGCTGCTCTTGCCAATTTGGAGGAAGAGCAGGGGTAAAAGCATTCAGTTACGAGTGGGAATGATCGCGTCCCAGCAACCTAGCAGAGAATGGGGTGCATTTCTTACCTGAAACTATTTTCCTAGCCGCTCTGGGCCAGGGTGTAGAGGCACAATTTTTGCACTCCTCTGGGCCTGCGCCTTTGCCAGGAGCCAACCCACCCAACCCCTAGGTATGTCCCTGCCTGTCCTGAACCATGGAATACCTGGCGGCAAGTCCCACTGGAGTGCACGATCCCACAGCAGTTGCTAGCACACATTCCAGCAGGCCAACAACTCCAAAGTCCAGTCAGGCCAGGTTCCTACCTTTGCAGCCAATCTGGGGGGTCAGGACACCTGGAGGTCAGTCCCACACAAGCATAGCCCCAAAAAGCTCCCTGGACCATCCAAGCCATGGTCCAACCAATGTTGGAAGCTAAGCAGACACAGCAGCTCAACTCTGCTTCCCTGTGACCCTCACCTGTCCTGAGTCTACTCCAGCTGAGGAATCACACACCTCCTCCCAGAGCTAGTGAGTCCCACCTGGGCAGCTAATGAGCTGGGCTCTGGGCCCTTGCCTGCCTCAGCCTCCTACAGCATACCTCCCGCTGCTCCTTACACCTCAGAGCCTGCTATGTTTGGGAAGACAGGAGCCCCTCTGGCTCTGGTGATGGGTCCTGCTGCTCTGGTTCCTGTAAACTGACCTCCATCCCCTCGCCATCCTCCATCGCCCCATGAGTACTTTCTACGCCAACCTCTCCTTCTCCATCCCCAGCCTGCCCCGGTGTGCCCCAGTCATGGCTATACCCCTCACCAGGATCCTCTTCCTCCTCCCTGCCATCCTGCCAGTTCATGACACTGGCCAATCAGCATGCAGTTAGGGCTAAGGGCAGCAGGTTACCCCTCCCGCTCCAGCTTAAAGGTTGGCTTGCAACTGCCTATTGCATTTTGCACTTTCAGATGCTTAGCATTTATGTAACACTTTAGAATTTTCAATCTATTTTGTGTGCATTATCTCAGTCATCGCCTTACAATAGCTTTGCAAGATAGGTCAGCAATATTATTGCCATCTCCCACCTTGAGGATGCTGGGTGAGTGGGCTGAAGGAATGTTGGCCACTTTGGGCAGGTTCAACACAGAGGTGAGGAGCAGACATGGGGATTTACATCTAGTCTAGTGTCCTCTCCTCACAGTGGCCAACTAGACGCCTATGGGAAGCCTGTAACCAGGACTGAAGCACGACAGCAGTCTCCCCACTTGTGCTCCCCAGCAACTAGTATTCAGATGCATACTGCTTCTGACGTGACCATCATGGCTAGTAACTATTGATAGCCTTAATAATTAATTTACTAGTTCACTGTTCAGCTTCTTAGCCACTGTGTTCCACCAGATGTATTTCAGCACAGCATAACAACAAAGGATAGGGCAGCTCTCATAAAGGAGCTCCTGGGCTAGGCCAGCCTCAAGTCTAATTCTCTCTTGTCAAGAGCCTATTTCTTGCAGATGAACAAAGACAGGGGTCTGCGTTTGGCTAATTCATTTGTATGGCCCGTATAAGACTCACACACTGCCTGCATCCCTTAAGCAATTCAGTGCAAGGTGTTAAGCTGAGCTGTTGCGATCAGCTCTACTGATTACATTGCCACGGAATGCAAGCACAGCACAAAAACCCGCAGGCCACCTACTGGCACAGAGAGGAGCTTTGGCACTGCACTGCTACTGGGTCTGACCTGGATCTTTCCCTCCAAGCCAAAGTGTGCAGAATACTAAGCTTCTGTCTACAGTAGAGACACCCATGACCTCTGCCTGCAGTGGCAGGCACTGACCTACAGTACTCAGATTTTTTATCAGGGTGGACTGGCATCTTATAGGAAGCAGCATAGGCCTGTTCCCCAAAATAGCAACTCAGTATCCAGTTCCTCCCTTCCCTCTCTAACATGTAGTAAAGCTATACCCACATCCTGCCTCCTTACAATGTGCATTTCCCTACCCTACATACTACAGAGCACAATGGATAAGTGTAGGTGGTGCAGCATTGGCATAATATGTCACTCTGAGTCTTGCAGCCATGTTCTGAACTAACACTGGTTTCTGAACAATCTTCAAATGCAGCTCTGTATATAATGCATTGCAGTAGTCTAACCCAGAGGTTATTAGAGCATAGATAACTGAGGCTAGGTCAGGATATCATCAGGTTTTCCTGTTTGTATTAGTTTCTTCTCACTACCGTCTGCTAGATCACCTGGTCACAGTCTTCCTTGCTATAGTGAGGTGCATTGTATTTCAATTTAAATTATATAAATGATTTGCAAAATGGCATCTATATGTATAAATTAGCACCTGCAGATTTATGCAGATCTATGTCCTCTTTTGTCTTCTTTCTGTTTCTTTTTGTGTGATTAATTTCCTCTTTTGGGGCAATGTGTTATTTGCTATTCCATAGCCACCTGAAGTCCAGTTGCACAATACGCCTTGCAACTACCACAATGCCTGAGTCCTAGGCTATCCTTGATGTTGGATGCAGCATTTGCTCCTCTTCCAAGTGATGTTGAACAGCTGCTCAAGTCAAAGCTCTAGTGGCACCAACTAGAAACATTCAAGATGTTTCCAGTAAAGAAACTAGTCATTGGCTGCTGCCTAGAACACTTCAGCTCAGCATTGTGGTGAACTCCCAACATGCAGCAGCCTAAGAAGCTGAAGTGGAGCCACAATGCTCTCAAATGCCTCTTGTCATTCAGAGCAGGGTATCCACCTTAAGGTGGCCAATAGTGTCCAGAGGGTCCAGATTATGTTGAGGCTGCCACGAATCCAGGTGTTAGCCCATCCCTGCATCTTCTGAATGACCCTGCTACCAAAGACCTCATCACCATCACTCTCCTCACAGATGTTAAGTTGCCAAACCCCTTTCAGAGTGAATGAATGGTGAATAAAATCTGCCAGGGAACCAAACAAGAGGGAGGGAGGAAGAGAAACTATAGACAGTCTGGTTTGAAACATGCCAGATGGCAGTCCGGCTTGACCTCAACGCCAGGCAATGGACAACTTCACTTTCTGCATTCATTTCAATGCAACAACATACACAGGTGACAAGCTTGCCTCTTATTTCCTTCAGAAAGGTGCCAGTTCTCCCTGACTATTGCGCCCGTGCCTTTCCAGAACTATTAAACCAAGTGGGTTAGGAGGAGGTCCCTGATCCTCTCCCATCTGCTGCAGCCTGGTGCATTGGAAGTAGGAACGCAGAAGCTGACATTGCTCTTGACAGAGTTGTGGCCTAGGCCTGGCCTCGCCTCAGGAACACTTGGCTAATTACTCTGCCAGGCACTTTAATCAGGGAATTGCCAGCAAGGCCTCACACAGCCCTTGCTCAAGAACCCCTCCCCCTCTTCTTCCAGCACTGGCCCATTTGCTTTATTGTCTCCAGAGAGCTCAGGCCCAACTAATTTAATTTTGCGCTCTGACCAAGGACGCACAGCCGTCCTCTGCCTTCAACTGGGAACGGGGAGGAGGGGAGCAGCTCCTTTAAGCTTTCCCCCATCCCCTGTGCATGCGCATGAGGGCAACCATAGGCCGAGATCTCCCCTGCACCCACCAATAAGGGGGCTTAACACAGCTGCTAGGCCATTAAACAATCTTATTTAAAGATGTGTGTGTCCTGTTTCTGATGAGGAGAGAAGGAAGCAAGTAAGTCTGCAGTGCCCGGTGCCCATTGGGACTGGTAGGGTGGAAGACAGGGAGCCTGGCAGTAGGGGGCAACAGAGCCAATGACAGGAAGAGCAAACTAATTTTAGTTTTGTCTCCTTCGTCTTCTCTACTGAGTTATATCAGGGCAGCACGGAGACTAAGGGAGAGGAAGCTGACAGGCAGGACTGCTTACTGGACTGGCTGTGAGGAAGAAAGCAGACGGGGGGGGGGGCTGGCTGAGGGCAGGTTGAGATTGATGGGTCATTGAGATTGAAGCAGCCTCCACTGGTAAGAGGAGCGTATCAGGGATGGAAGAGAACAAGGCCAGCTGCAGGACCAGCCCAATATGTTCTGCTGCCTGTGCCTGAGGAGGAACAGCTAATGGCACCCCTCTCCCCTACTCAAGACCATTAAGGTTGGCTGCATTCTTCTGACAGAGGTGACCATAAATCCCACAAGTGCCTCAGCAAATACAACCACAGTGAAATTAAATTGCTATCAATTTGCTGCCCTTTCACAAGACCCCAAACTCAGCTGCTTGAGGCAGCCACCTCGCTGTGCTCTGGCCAGTGCCAGATTTTTTAGGGCCCTGGGCAATGTGCCCTTTGGCGAGCCCTGTGTTGGTAGGCTGTGGGAGGCTTACCAGAACCAGTCAGCTGCCTCTCTAATATTGCCAAGCAGCTTGGCCCAAACACCATTTTAATTTCTTGCAGTGTCCTGGAGCTACACTACACTATGACAGAGACAGTCTGGGGAATTTAAGTTGGGCCTGTATTCACCTGGCTGGGGCTACCTGGTGTGCCAGGTTGGGTGTTTAGGTTTTTTAATGAGGGGTCTCAGAGCAGGCACCAGTGGTGGGTCCCTTTTGTGGCCCTGGCAGCTACTAAAGGATGCCAGGTGCTGACACTGACCCTGGCAAAGAGAGACAGGGCCAAATTAGAAGTAGCCATGCAACTTGAAGAGAGCCTTTCATGTTCATCAGCCAAGTTGCCATGCACGGACCATTTTCACAGACCATATCCGGTACTTCCTAAGGGGAGCAAATCAGTGGTTCCTCCTCGCTCTAAGGGCTCCTAAGGGGAGCTACTGCTAACCATGGTTGACAATATAAGCTGGAAAGACTGACCTGGTAGAAGAGAGTGTTTTATGTTTCTAGTTTAGTCTCTGAAAAAAATGCATTGCCTGATGTCCAATGGCACTCAGTGGCACTCATACAAATGCACACATGAGCACACATTTGTCTACACTGAGGGGATCCTTGGAGGCCCACCCCCAAGTGCCCCTGCCATTAGAGGTGGTGACTGGGAGAGAAGGTTGTCCTTGTTGCTGCAACTACACATGTCTTTTCAGCGCCAGGCAAATACTCCCCCCCAGGCCTTTTAAACTCTGATGATATTGGTTTTATGCTGCAAACATTTCTGCTCTTTTATTCTACGGTTCTTTTATTTGTGTTAAGATGTTGTTGCTTTTATTGCATTTGTGTGTGTGACCGTTAGCTGCCCTGAAAAGAGTTGTACGAAATGGCAGGACATAAATGTATCAAACACTTATTATAATGCAGTAAAATTAATTGCATGCTGTTAACAAACTAACACATGCTAATGTGTTATATTATATGTAATATTAGCATGCTAACACATGCTAATGTCACCATCATGTTTCTTCTGCACCTCTGAATACATGTCAGATAAAGTATTTACCAGTTTCTTAGTATTGGAGCCTGCTTTACAAATTGCTTCTGCCTCTGAAATCACCGGGTAGCGTTTCCTGGTCTGCACCTTGGTAGGATGACTAATTCCAAATTGTTTGTTTTCTGCATGCCCAAGGGCAGATAAAGCACGCACCCTGCAAACAGCTAGGAAAAATACCTCATTCCAATCCAGAATAGATCATATGATGATGATGATGATGATGATGATGTGTTTCATGTTGCCTCCAAATTCTCACTGGTAGATTATTGACAGAATATTAGCTATGGCAGAGCCTGCATATAACCCATATTTGCCGATACATAACACAGACAGGTGCTGCCAGAGTCCTCATTCATCCAGCTCAGTTGGGCAGGGCAATCCTTCACAAGTTAGCTCAAAAGTAAATCCCACTTGATTCAATGAGACTTATTCCCTCATAAACATAAAGATGAATAGGATTTATAAGGCAATCCTATGCATGTCTAATCAGAATTCAGTCCCATTGAGTTACATGGTACTTCCAGGTAAAAGTGTACAGGATTGTAGCCAAAGTCTTCCATAAGTAAGGACAACTGACACACTGGGCCTTTTTGGATGTAAATGCTAAACTATGTTTTAGCATTATGTGCATCACCCTACACAGTCCTCAGGCTTGCACACCACAACCTCTGCCGCTGCCTCTGGCACGGGCACAAGGAAACTGGAAGATTATGCTTTTAAACTAAACATAGTTCCCTGTGACATCTGAACTCAGAGAAACTATGGTTAATTTAAACTAAGGATGGGGGACCTGTGCTCTCCAGACATTGTGAGACTCCACCTTCCATCATCTTTGACCATTAGCTACGCTGGCTTTAGCTTGATGGGAGTTGAAGTCCCAACAACATCTGGAGGACCACAGGACCCCAATCCCTGGTTTAAACTATCTTCAAACAAGTCTGCATCAGTCCTTAGTTTATGAACCTAACATATTTGATAACCAGAGTTTAAACTAACCAGAGTTTCCCCAAGTTCAGATGTAACAGGGAACTTTAGACACTTCCACTTTTAAACCGAAGGAAGTGGGGGGAAGCAGACCTTGCAAGCCTGAGACTCATGAACGGAGTAGCCAGTGTGCTTTTGATGTGCTTTTAAAATCATATACTTCCAAAAATGTAGAAATATGAATGAGACAAATAGGTCTTTGCAAAAACATGCACCACACACTTCCCTGCATCATGGAAGAATATTACCAAGAGAGCTGGGACTGGCTGCTACACATTCTATCCATACAGGGAGAGAGTTGTAGGTTCGTTTGTTTTTTGCCCCATTTCCATTGCTCCCCCCCACCAAAAAAGTGTTCTGATTTTCTACTGCATCTTCCTAGGGGTAGTTGGATAACATGGATGCCTAAGAGAGCAGCTTGTCCCAATCATTCACTTTACAATATCATCACTGTCATTTGGGATCCCAGTCCTGACACAGCAGAAACCGTTTTGCAGATGAGGCTTCAGACAAGCTGTTGGCAATGATTCCAAAGTCTTTTTTTGACTGGGAGCCCAGCAATTTTGTTATTTAAGTAATTAACTCGCACAATGGTCTAAGAGAGCAAAGGCTTAATCATAAGGGAGGCCTGGGGAAGTGGCAGTGGTGCAGGGATCCGGTGGGGGGCGGGGGGGGGAGAGAGAGAGAGAGCTAAACAACGCAGATTTCATTTTTAGTCAAAGGATGGCAAAACAGATACCAGGGTCTGATTTGGTCACTGGAGGCTGATTCCTGTAACAACAACAACAACAACAAAACCCAGCATCCTCGAAATTGAATTTCAGGCTGGGGAAAATCCAATGTCACCATGAGACACACAAGCAAAGAAACTGAGCTCTGCAGCTAGGAAAGGAGAGGGATAACAGGAGTATTCAAAGAATGCCAAGAATTCTCAGTCCTGAATTCATAAAGCCGGCATCACCACATGCATTAGTTGATACTGGACTAAGAGGTCTCTTCGTTTTGCAGTGGAGGGTTGAGGACAGAAGCTGCATCACTGGTGGATGACCAGCCAGGGCAGTAGCTCCCCTGAGCAGGGCTTTCACTACTGTACACACTTGCAGCAAGAAAGCATCTCCTCACAAAGTATAGTACTAGGGTGGTCATGTGACCTCCTTTAGGGAAGGGTTGTAGCTCAGTGGTAGCACATCTGCAAACATCTACCTTCTTTTGTCCTTTTTACTTATGACAAATTTCTTCTCTCCCCACACCACGAGTGGTCAGTCTATATTGTACAGAGTATAGTTCCAGGACAGCAATCCTGTACATCATTAGCTGTGTGCAAGTCCCATTCATTCCCAGTAGGTCTTATTCACAGGAAGCTGTGTAAATGACTGGTGCCAGAGTCAACATTTCCTTTTTATTTTATTTTATTTTATTAAAAAACCTCTTTTTTCATTAAGGGCCTTCTTGCACAATCACTTTTTATTGTACAAAAAGTAATTATTTCTCTCATGCATGCATGCATGGCTCATGGTCTGCATGCTTCCTTTCAATGATAAGCATCTTTGACTTCTGTCTGGTGACTTCTGTTTCAGTGTATCTGAAGAAGTGTGCATGCACACGAAAGCTCATACCAAGAACAAACTTAGTTGGTCTCTAAGGTGCTACTGGAAGGGATTTTTTTATTTTGTTTAATCTTTTACAGGGACTTTGCATTCTCTAGTCTTTTAGAAGTGCATTATTTTCTACCTAAGAAGGCTGAAGACTTCCTTCCTGAGTGCAATGTGGTCATGGCGAATATTGTGAGCACCAGGAGACTTTTTGCGTGTGATGTGACTGATGATCAGCAGCACAACTCCTCAATATGTGTGGTCCTGTTTTTTGTTTTGTTTTTTAATTAAATCAAAATTTTAATGTTGTTGTTTTTTCAGGCCAGAGTTATACACATCTGGACAGATTCAAGGATGGGCTGTGTCTGGTGACCAGATGCAAAGGACTCTTGATTGTTCCTTTAATATTCAGGTACAAGAAGGGATTTGAGCAGGCACATCATGCCGTGTAGGGATGAGAAAAGCAACCCCATCTTCTATTCAGCTCTTAAGGTTACAGGGGCCTTAAGCTCCTTTGTATCCTATACCCATCCCGCAACCAGATTGGCCTTGGCTCTTGGAATAAGTACATCACACCTAGCAGGTAACTAAAGATGCATTTTGAATTGATGCAAGGGCGCACCATCATCTCAGACTTCTCTACTATCTAAGTAACCACTAGAGGGCAACAGTAGCCCTCCCTAACTGTGCATGCTCATATGCTCTTTCTCTCACTCTATCTCAACCCTCCACCTCTGAGTCAAGTTCTTTCATTTCAGTGAAATAAGGAAAAAGAATAAGAACTTATATCTGCTTAACACTACTGTCGTATTAAACACACACACACACACACTCACTCAAAAGAGTACAACAACAACAACAATTTATTTTTTGTATCCTGCCCATCTGGCTGGGTTTCCCCAGCCACTCTGGGCGGCTTCCAACAAAATATTAAAATACAACAGTCCTTCAGATATTAAAAGCTTCCCTAAACAGAGCTGCCTTCAGATGTCTTCTAAAAGTCTGGTTCTGTAGTTGTTTTTTCCTTTGACATCTGGTGGGAGGGCGTTCCACAGGGTGGGCGCCACTACCGAGAAGGCCCTCTGCCTGGTTCCCTGTAACTTCACTTCTCACATTGAGGGAACTGCCAGAAGGCTCTCGGCGCTGGACCTCAGTGTATAAAAGTTCTGTCAAAGCAGCAACCCCATCTCTTTTGCCAGGTCCACAAGGTGGTTGCAACTGTGAAGAGGTCAAAGGTCAAGGACAGGCATGAAAGACCACCAAGACTTGTGCTTTCTCTTATTTGTTACTATGAGATGTGCATATGATCCCACATGACCTGTGTGCACAAAATGTACTTGGATATCGCTCATGGCCCAGTCATATTGATTCTCTTGGTGTCCACTGTAGGAGACAGGACAGAGGGTGAGTTTTCTCATTGCTCTGTAACCCAGTCTGGCAGTAGCATGGTTCTTAACTCCACTGACCTTCTGACGAGAAGAAACCCTGTTTATTGATCGTGCTAATTTTTCCCCAGCTGCATTTTTTAAACAGTAAATGGGCAGCATGTTGTAGAAAGTGTTTTCAGCTAAAGTGTTTACACACACACACACACACACACACACACACACACACACACACACGTATACCACCTCGAGGGGTGTCAGAACTTGACTGTGATGTGGACTATAAAGCCAGGGAATGTTGGCAGGAAGGAGCAAAAAGGCTTTCCCAAAAGCATCATGTGGACTTTTATCTCTCTCTTGGAGACCTACCAGACAGTCCAGTTTGGGGAAGGGAGAAGCATTGGCTTTATCGGAGCCAAGGTGCTAATGACAGGGAACAGCAGGCCTTTTTCTACAAAGTGACAAGGCTTTCCACAGTTAAAACCTCCATTTTAGTGAGAACCCACCAGTGTCCCGCCTCAGCTGAGAGAGCCCTGCCCATGTTTCATTCCTTTCAAGGTATGCTGGAACTCTCAGCATGGAGTTATGGGTTACAAGTACACACCCCACCTTGGACACTTGAAGTTTACATCTAAAGCAGGGGCGGGGAACCTCCCTTTATGGTTGGACTACCACTCCCATCAGCCCCATCCTGTACAGCCAACGGTCTGGTATGATAGAGTCCAGCAACATCAGGTGAGCCACATCTTAGCCATCCCACCTCTGAAGACCTGATGACATCATGGCCAGCTCTGCTATGTAGTAAGGTGGCATGACCTGCTTCAGGTGGCACAGTGGTGGTGGTGGCGGCGGCAGGGATACATGGAGGCAGGGATTGGCATTTAAGGCTGCAATCCTATTCCCTGGGAGTAAGCTCCATAGACTTATCTCTGAGTTGACATGCCTAGGGTTGTGCTGTGAATGATGCAACAAGATTTTTCAAAGTATTGCTTCTATGGGGAAGGGGAACACACACACACACCCTTTGGCTAAATGCTTTGGGGCCAAAAATGCCTGAGTTGATCTAATCCTCTCACTGCATCCATTCCCAGCTTGGGTCTGGGCTCTTCATAGTGGATGATAGAAAAGTAACACAATAAACAAAGGGCAAGGTGGCCCCTACCTGGGATGTTCACAGGGCCAGGGACTTGTTTGTTAAAACACACCCAGATACCTCATGGTCAGGCTACTGATGACACGAGGAGACCTACTGAAATGAATAGACCTAATTTAGTTATCTTCATTTCAGTGGGTCTGCTCTGAGTAAACAATACTAGTACTTGAATACAAGCACACACATATATATTCATATGTGCGAACTATTCAGATCCCTTCTTACCAGATGTTTTTCATGGCTGTATACTACTGTAATCCATCATAGCAGAGTTAGCTGAAAAGTGCCCAACTTGCAATATAGCCATTTCCCCACACCCCTTTTCCTCCAGAAACTTTGACAGCTGCTGGACAGGCAAACATTCAACAAGCAACTTTCCCTAGCCTTTAGATGGAGTGACAGGGAAATGCTACACCTGTTGAATTTCTTCCTGTCCCACAGCTATTAAAAGCATACAGTCTCTGTCAGCTAGGGGGAGGTGGGCAATTATTGTGTCAAACTTAAGTCCAGTTGCCTACTCTTTCTCCCCCTACCCATAACATCTTCACCAGATGCCATACAGTGGGGTGGGTGTTCCTTATTCCGGGCATCAAAACGTTCCTAAAAGATGGGACATTTTAATCTTGCGATCCTAGTACCCTAGGAGAATTGCACTGGCATGGTAAGGGCGAATGAGGGAGGAAATCACCTGCAAATAACGGGGCCGAGGTAGGCAGAGTTTAGCAGTGGGAACTGGACAGGGTCACCTCTAGGGCCTGGGAAAGGAAGAAAATGCCCGCCTCCCCAAACAGGCCTTCGATTCAGGCAGCCACCCTCCATTTGAGCCAAAGGCTCCTCTGTGCTTCTCCCTTCCAAGTGCGATAGGCAGGCAAGAGGCCTTGTTTGTCTCACTCTTGGATGGGGTCCAGCTGCGAGGGAGACATCAAAGACGGACTGGGAACAAAACCCAAGGAAGGCACAGCCCTGGGAGTGGGAAGAGCGAGAGCTCCCGGGCGGCACATAAAGGAGTTTTGCAGAGGGCCCATCAGCAGGGGATTGTCTGTAAGCCCCCAAGAGAGCAATGCTTGGAGATAAGGGAGGGAAACGACAGCCAGCTACCTAATGGTGATTACAAGGGCCTTTTCAATGACACGATGAGTCACTTGGAAACATGGGACACAGCAAAGGCAATGTGGAAGGGGGCCATGTTGGCCCATAGGGAGACCAAGGTGGATCGGAGACAGGCTGGAGCTGAGAATTTAGTGGAAAAGGCCAAATGGAAAAACATGACAGAGGGAAGCCAGTTTGCAAGCAGAAGACGGGAAATGAGAGCAGTCCCCAACTACCGTGTTTCCCCTAAAATAAGACACCGTCTTATATATTTTTTCCCTCAAAAAACACAGTATGGCTTATTTTCAGGGGATGTCTTATTTTAACCACTCTGCATCAGTACGCTGCATAGCCACGCCTATCCAGGCCGTCTTAAGGGAGAGGCACCGCGTCACTATGTCTTATTTTCAGGGTATGGCTTATTTTCGGGGTATGGCTTATATTTCACAAATGCGTAGAAATCCTGCTACGGCTTATTTTATGGCTACGTTTTATTTTAGGGGAAACAGGGTACAGATGCCATCCTTTTTCTTAGTCAAGACTCCTGTGTGTTAACAGCCAGAAATCCAACAGGCAAAGTAACTTCTAGTTTTAGTGCCACTCAATAGTGCAGACCTCACCTCTTGAACTGCTGCCTGCCATATAGTGCTGTTAAATTCCCAGGAGCTCTGGCAGGAAACAAGGCAGCGATTCTAACAGCAGCTTCTGAACAACAAATTGGCTGCTGAGCTTGAGGGCCTCTCCCTCTGTGATTTAATTCCAACAATGCTAAACTGGATCCCAGGGGCATATCGCTTTGAATTGATCCTGGCAATGTCCCGAGGGTGTGAATGTAACATATGTTTTAGCAAGAGCATTTTGCTGTTCAACAAAGGTTATATGTATGTGTGCGCATCTACTACTCCAAGGGTAGACAAGGTGGTGCCTTTCAGATGTTGTTGGTCTAAATTTCCCATCATCTCTCTCCATTGGCCACGCTGGCTGGGGCTGATGGGAGTTGCAGCGCAACAACGTATGGAGGCTACTCCTGTGCTAATCTGTGTTGGCTGCACCAGGTCAATTTCTTCATTTCTATCTCGGGTGCATCCCAACCAAGATGCCATCATTGCACGTGTTAAGACTATTGCACAAATTATATCCTCTATTAATGCAGTAATTTCCAACCCACCATCACCAGCTTTTCCATCCCAAATGCAAATGAATTAAACTAGAAAAGTCACTGCAAGTCACTTTTGCTCCATGATCCCCCCCATGGATACCAGAAAGGGAATAGTAGGTTTTAATAACAGAGGTTTCTAATTAGTTTATTTAGATAGATAGATAGATAGATAGATAGATAGATAGATAGATAGATAGATAGATTGCTTTATTGTAAAACAAAAACAAAACCTCTAAGTTGTTCGCAACAATATAAATTAGTTGCAACTTGTAGTAGTAACATTTTGTACTTCAGGTTGCAATCCAATACTGCATCCACTTACCTGGAAATAAGCCCCACTGAACACAATGAGATTTACTTGTGGCCCTTGTGGTCTCTTCCAACTCTATGATTCTATGATTCCATGATTCCTGCCATACATCAGGTGTGAGGCAGGTAAGGGCTGGGCTTGGCAGGCACTGCCAAAGTCAGCCAAATCCCGCTACTACACCACACTGGCATTTCTGATGAGACAATAAGCACTGTGCACAACTAGCTTCTGCTGCAAAGTGGCAGAACTGGTCTTCCCTGAGTTTGATCCTAAATTTAATAATTGTTCATTGATGAGTGCATTTCTATAGTGGATCAGGTGCTCAACATAACATAGGTTTGCATGTGGCCCTGAGAGGCTCGTTTTCACTCGAACTAGCCTTCCCCATCCCAAAGTAATCCTGGTTTTCAGAAAGGGACTAGACACCCACCTTCAAGTTTGTCCAGCCTGACTGAAAATCCAGCCAAAGATGACACAACAGAAACTGCTGGAGTGGATCCATTTTGTGTGCTTTTGAAAACCTTCCCTTTCTCTTAGCGCCTAATTGGAATCTGGCTCTTTTTTTCAATAACAAATCCGGCCCAGATTTTGGGAATGAAGCCCTTGGAAAACACAGTTAGGTTTAGGTGTGACCTATGAGTCATTTGCAAAGATAATGGATCTCACTTTAGGATTTGTTTCCCCAGTAGAGCTGCTTAAGCCAAAACAGAATCCAGAGCCTTCACAGCAAGCTCACCTACACTCATGGTCCTGCAGAAGGATGCATTTGAGAGGAGATAACTCTCACTTTGGCTCCATGATCTGGTGCAACACCTTATTCCAGATGTCAAGATGACACAGGTGGGATCAGCCTTATTGTTATTTTTTAAAAAAAGAAGCATGAGATTTTAAAAGATGGCACGCTAGTCTTCTTGGACTGATGATATAGGAAAAAAGCAGCCTAGCCAATCGTCCATGATTTTATAGGCCCAGCTGCAATTTCATTCTTTAGGCCAGGTGCCAGAATTGGAGGATAGAAAAGTAGAATAAAATTCCAGCAGAAACTTGATTGCATTGTATGGGGGTTCCACTGACCACACTCTTTCAGCTTGCAAACACTGCTGCTCCTGCACTGCCAATGTGTTCTGTAGTATTTAGGAGTGGTTTGAGGAACTGGGTGGAATCTGGGTTCATAGGGCTAGAGGTAGAGACCTAAACCTAATCCTGAGTGATTGCTTCTCTTGGGTAACTGAGGTGCTGCTGCACTGGCCTCGGGCTGGACTGTTTTAAAAATGAGGAACCTGTGCCAATTAGTAGTGGGGCCTAGGAGCTGAATTAATTTACCTATTCCTGCTTCACTTTGTTGCTGGTGCCCACTGAGAGTCCAAGCCTGAAGAAAGATGAGAGGAAGGACTCGCCAAGATATGTCACATGACAGTGCTTACTCATGATATAGCGGGGATGGGTGAGAGCACTGCAGTTTCATTCTGTTCAGACTCTGGAACAGAATATGGAATTCAGAGAGGATCCAGGGGGCTTTGGGGCACAAGCAAAATGATCCAAAATTGGCCCTCCAGTCCTAGAATTCTGAACTTTCTGGAATTCAGTGGCATTACTATCACAAATAAATAGGGTCCAGGATACCTCTAGGCCCCTTCTGTTCCAGCTCGACCATTGAGATCATCCAGAGGAGCGCTGCTACGGTAGTTGTCCCCTGTGTTACAGAGGCCCAGCTGCCCTCATCCGGGAGCCAAGCGCCAGTGTCACCTGTCCCAAGCTGTGAAAGACTCTTCCAGGACAGACTCAGCAGGCATCCTCACTTGTGACTTTCAGGCACCCATGGAAGGCTTTGTTGTGCCGAGAGGCCTGTGCAGCTTTGGATTAGCCAGTCTTTTTAATGATTACGTTGCTCTGTTTTAAATGGTTTTTATATTTTATTGTATACCTGACCTGTTGTTGTAATCCACCTTGATATCTTATGTTAGGGCAGTGTGTAAATGTTTTTAAGAAAGAGGGAGAGGGGAGGGAGGGAGGGGAGAGAGAGAGAGAGAGAGAGAGAGAGAGAGAGAAAGAAAGAAAGAAAGAAAGAAAGAAAGAAAGAAAGATGCAGCAGAAGATGGAAAGTGCTGCTCACGCCAGCTACCAGCTCTATCAGGCAATTCCTACTCCTGAACTAGGCAAGCTGATCATTGTAAGAACAACTGTTTACAAATCTGTGCCGAGTTTGTTTGTTTCCCCACACCTCCTTCTCTCCCTGTCCCTTTTCCCTTCTGTGTTGTGTGTGTGGGGTTTTAATTGTGACCCTGCTGGCAGGGCCTGCCTTGTCTCAATTGACTGTACATAAGCCACTCTGGGAGCCTTTTCGGGTGAAGAGTGGTGTACAAAAGCAGCCGTGTCTACGGCCAGACATTTAAAGGGCCAGATCTTCCCAAAAGAATCCCGAGAACCCTTGTTAAAGGTGCTGGGAACTGTAGCTCTGTGAGATGTGGGGTAGCGTCCCTGTGGGAAAGTGACAAATGGGTGCATGGTGGCGGGTTGCTGCACCCATCAAACCAGAAGCAATTTTGCAGAGCGGAAGACTCCAACGGGAAGTGAACAATCAGTTCCCAATCCCATGACACAAAGTGGGAACCTCCTCCTCCTCCTCCTCCAGAAAGGAGATGGTTGTGGTCCCTTCATCACCTTGGGGAGAGAACACATGGCTTCATAGAGTGCCTTCATTAAAGAGACTTTCTCTTTAATTTAGCTTAATTTAATTTGATGAAAGAGTCTCTCTGTGGAAAAGGGACAGCCTGGTCCCAGACACCGTGGTTAGCCAGAGGGCCAGCAGCTCCTGAGAGCTTCTTTCCCCCCTCCCTCCCTCCCTCCCTCCTTCCTTCCCTCCCAAAGAGAATTCAGCTAGAACAGCCATTTGGCCCATGGCCACAGAAGCACAGCAGGCGCCATTAGCCTGGCACCAGAGGATGCAGAGCTGCTACATGGGTGTATGTGCATCCTTCCTGCCCAGGAAGGCCAATATCACACACACCATACATTTAAGGCACATTTAAAGTGCATCGCTTCCCCCAAATAATTCCGGGAACTGTAGTTTCACACACACCCCACAGAGCTACAATTCCCAGCACCCTTAACAAACTACAATTCCCAGGATTCTTTGGGACAGGTCATGTGCTTTAGAGATACGGTGTATATGCAGCCACAGTAGCAAGCTGCTCTTTGGCTTAATGCCCAATGGGGCTGCCTATAGGGAGGGTGTATTGGAACGACGTTTGTTAAAAATGTATTTCCTGGGGTGTTCCTCCCACCCCTGCAACAGCCGCTGCCGTTAAAAGAAAAATAAAATTGAAAATATGTGAACTGCGCAGATCTTGCAGGATATAAATCAAAGAAGTAGGAAAGCAACCCAGCTCACAATGCACACGATAAATGTTTTAAGAGTATTTATTTATTCAGCCCTGGCTGGGATGAAAAGTCAAAAGATTTTCAATTTCCCAGGGAAACGGGATGGGAAAGGGAAAGTGATTAGTGTTGCCTGCAGTCAGACGGCCAGGAGGAGGAGGAGGAGGAGGAGGAAGCAGCAGTGAGTTTGGGCTGTGAAATGCAGCGGACTTGGCAAGGAGCCAGCTCATAAGGGATTTGTCAATGACAGTTTATTTGAGATGAGCAAGGGGCAGAGATCATCTTGATCTGACATCATTTTTCATCATGGCCAATGCTCTCGCTACAAGGAGGAAATGCTGGTTAGCAAAATAGCAGGTCAGAGCTTGAAACCTCAAAGGTCTGGCACAGAATCTGGAAGGAAGCTGAGAGACCATCCCAGAGGGAGGATTGAAGTGGTTCCACTCCGCCCAGCAGTCCTTGCTCCAAGAGGCACTTAGTATGAAACCATCTTATACGCAAAACACTCAGGATTGTACAATGTCATAATACCACCTTTCCCCCCTCCCTTTTAAAAGCATCCATTACTTTGAAAGGTTGTCCCTTTTCCCAAAAGGTCATCATAGTCCTAGACAGCACACTGAGTACCCTGTTTTCCTGTGGTTCAAATGGCCATAGAGCACAATGCTGTACTTAATTGTCAGCACCGTGGCTACAAAATGGATCAAGAAATGTGGGTAATATACCTGTTCTCCAAGAAGCTCAATGCACCATACATAGTTCCTTCCCCACACACAGTTTATCCGCTCAACAACCCTGTGAGGTAGGTTAGGCTGAGAGACAATGACTGGTCGGTGCTCTAACCACCGCATCATACTGGGCACTACATTACTTCCAGTAGGCTCTCTGATATATCTCCCGCTGTAAGTTATATGCCATCACCCAGGCATCACCAGGAGAGCTTTAGAGTGAAGTCTTTCTCAGACCAGGATGACTTGATGCTGGGGGCAGGGGAGGGTCTTCAATTCAGATTGAAGTTTATTCTAGTTGAGTAGGTCATATAAGTGCTCCCCCACAGTTGAAGAGATGCAGTCAGCCCTGCAACATTTCCTCCTGGATTTGTATTGCAGGTGGAAATGCCATATTTCAAAAAGTAAAAACCAGGACACCCCAAATGTTGGATAAAACCACGATTTTATTTGATTTCCTTCGCTAAGATCCAGGACAAGGCGCCGCCTTCCTCCCTGACGTCAATTCCGATCTCTCTCTCTCTCTCTCTCTCTCTCTCTCTCTCTCACACACACACACACACACACACACACACACACACACGACTACAGCTGTAGACATGCTAAATGCACAAGTCAATCCATGCCTTCTATGGTTACCTTAATGGTTAGCATGTTGCCTGTGTGCTGGATGCTCAGTGTTAATTGGGCAGCATCTGAACTGAACCATGTGGCTCAAAGCTGCTTCCCCTCCTCTGCTCCTGTGCTGGAGGTTACTGACCAAAGAAAGCCCTGACATTTCCAGAAAGGGAGAGAGGAAGTTAAAACAAAACAAAACAAAACAAGCCCACCCCATAGATGTTTATAGTACCCACTTCCTAGGAAAAATAAGGAAGCAGTGCCACTGACAGCTTGAAGCCACACATCATGCACACACCCTGTGCAGAAAAGTATGTTAGCTGAAGAATATCTATACTGCTGAATAAAGCAGGTTCCCTAGTGCATTGCCTGTGTACTACTGCTGCTGCACCCCAAATGCCTCCTATCCTCGGGGTATTTGGTGCAGTTTCTCTGGCTGGAATTCAGCCCAGCCTACACCCCAAAAAGGATATAGGTTGAGAGCATTGTAGATGAGGTTAGACCAAAGTCACAAGGTGAATGTGTGCAGAGCCAAGAGTTAACTCCAGAGAGCCAGTCTGGTCCATTCTCAAACCCATTGCTTCCTATTTATTAATCTGCCAGCATAGCTGCCCTGTCATTCAGACCTCCCGATTTCTCTGTTCCTTTTCCACCGGGTTTCAAGCCTTTGTGTTGTGCTGACACAGGTTTATTTTATTACCCCTCCCCCGTTTAATTCCGTCTGTTTAAGAACGATAAGGGATAACATAGAAGCCAAAGGGAAAACCAAGAAAAGGAAAGGAAAGGGGGGAGGACTCCTGGCTGCTTCTCAATAGGCTCCTTCTGTAAGGCATGCAGCAAAGCGGTTGCAGCTGCTGCACCGCCAGAGCTCTGAGTTACACAAGGCTGCAGCGAAAGCGCCTGAGCCACTGCAGCTGGGGCCCTGCTGCAGTGCTGAACTGTGAGGGAGCAGGGGCGCTCATGCAGCAAGGCAGAGGCGACAGGGAATGAGTGCATGCGTACCAAGGAGCATGAGGGCCACTTTAACCGTGACAGATCTCTTGTATGGAGAGTCCTCTCTTGCACATGAAACTGCATGCAGATCGTTTTGCTGAGTGACGATTGCACGTGTGTCCTGCTGAGAAAGAAGGTATTAAGTGTACTTGTGGATGGTAGAGAGACACTGTGGGCAGTCAGTGGCAACCACAGACATTTCCCCACAAAGTGGAAAGCTGGTATGGCAACTATGCTGTCCTCACCGCACCACCACCTGCTTGGTAAAATGATGCACAGACATGGAAGCAAGGAAATGCTGCCCACAGCCATCGCCAGCCTGCAAAACCCACTGTCTCAAGCATCACTTGGATGCATGAATGAGAAGTATTGATTTGACATGGTTAAACAGGCTGCCAGTGACAGACTAGTTAGGCAGCCTGGCCCAGTAGCAAGTTCCCTTTCTGGTTGAAATGATAGACCTTTTTCCTGATTGCAGATTTGTCTCTCCTTATCGCTTTGATGCTCATTTAGCATTCTCCTGTCTAAATCAAAAAAAACTTTACAACATACTCAGGGGTTATTTATATGATTGTGATCACAATATATTCTATATAGCATCAAAGAAAACTGAAGTGTGTGTGTGTGTGTGTGTGTGTGTGTGTGTGAGAGAGAGAGAGAGAGAGAGAGAGAGAGAGAGAGAGAGAGATCAGGATCTCAGAGGCAGGTTCTGTAAAAGTAGAGTTTTATATATGTCAAGAGATTGAACTTCTAACTACAGCTTTATAATGGTTTTATATCACTTTAGCCCTCATGATTACCTTCAAAGAATCATGGAAACTGTAGATGATGATGATGATGGTGGTGGTGATTTTATATACCACCCTATACCCGCAGGTCTCAAGACGATTCACAGGATAAAATCACAACATAGTTTTATGAAGTGTTGAGAATTATGTTAATCCCTAGTCCTTCCCTTACTTAAAATTCTGGAGTTTACTGAAGTGTGAATATTCTAAAGTGGCTGTCAATAACTTCCTTGTAATACAGATTGACACCATAAACAGACATTTTGCAGCATTTGTTAGAAGTGTCTTTTGCTAATGACATCTGATGAAGAAGCTCCAACCATTTTAGCAACTGTCGTGTGTGCCTTTGTAACATGCTTTTTCTAGTGCAGGTTCACCCTCAGGCACACAGCTCATGCCTTATCTCTATGAAATGTTTTTAAAATACAATCCTATAAATATAATATACCTTGCACCGTTGAAGGACATAATTCAATCATGGTATCCCAAAGGATGTTGCTTCTTCCCAAGCTGGCCATCAACTCTTTTATGTGTGGTATGAGGGGCTCAGAAGAATGGGGGTGGGGGGCAAATGTAGCCTTGTTAGTTATAGGACATGCCCATAGGACCATAGCTTTGACTTCAACTAGGGCTTTGTTTCGTCGCTATATAATATATGGCCATGGTAATTTGTGCCTTAGGGACAAACCAGTTTAAACTACTCTAATGTGTTCTACATGCAGATAGAGCAGGGGTCAGTAAACTATTTCAGCAGGGGGCCAGTCCACTGTCCCTCAGACCTTGTGGGGGGCTGGACTATATTGGGGGCGGGGAAATAATGAACGAATTCCTATGCCCCACAAACAACCCAGAGATGCATTTTAAATAAAAGGACACATTCTACTCATGTAAGAACACGCTGATTCCCGGACCGTCCGTGGGCCGGATTGAGAAGGCTTGGGGGCCGGATCCGGCCCCCAGGCCTTAGTTTGCCTACCCATGAGCTAGAGCATCCCAAATACTTTCCTGAAGACTAACCTGTTGCATTCATGAGGGGATTCATCTGACACATTCCACAATTTCCATTTTCCGCTGTCTGGTGAAGATGGTTTTATTTGGGTGAGCTTTTAAATTAACCTAGATAGTTAACCCATATTTCACACTGTTTCTTTTATGCACCTTTTTTATTTTGTCTTGTTGAGGGTTGTTTTGTTTTCGTCTTTTTATTTGTTTTTATGAATTTGTTTTTAGCCACCTTGAATGCACATATATATAGGACATGTGAGATAAAAAATAGTCTCAAAGAAACAAGTACAATTTATTTAAATCACCAATCATTGCCTTTTCTTTTCTTTTCTTTTCAAAAAGTGAAATCAATTGAAAAAGAATTTACAAAGTTGCTCTGAAGGGGGGGGGGAAACGATATCATAAGTATGAGCCAATCAGTGCTATTCATAGCAGGCTTCTTTAGCACACTCACTTAATCAGTTTGTGCTGAGCTTGACCCTGGAGAGAAATGGTTCGTTATAAAAGATCTCAGTCAGTGCACTTCCACAGCAGTCCTGCCACTTAATAATGCTATAACTCTGTATACATACTGTGTGGAGTTCTAGGGAAGGAATCTCTCTCTCTCTCTCTCTCTCTCTCTCTCTCTCTCTCTCCACACTATACCTGTAGAGCACACTCAAAGCACATATTCCCTCTCAAAGAATTCTGGGCACTGTTTGTTTGTTAAGGGTTGCTGGAAATTGTAACTCTGTGAGGGGTAAACTACAGCATCCAGAATTCTTTGTGCTTTAAAGGCACAGTGTGAGCACAGTTTCTGTGTTTGTTTGTGTGTGAAGGGCAGAGAGATTGTTCTGATTTATATAGATGTATATTTAAACTTGAGTGGGTTTGGCCAAGCAGTTTTTTAAAAAATAACAACAACAGAATAGTTTTTCATCATGAAAGGGGTGGTTTTGATTTTGTTGTGGTTTTCAGATCTGTTCAGGCAAAGTAAGACAGTTGGCAATCGTGTTCAGGGCTGTACTAATGTACTGATCTTTTGCTCCTGTGGAAAAGAAGCTAAATTGGTACCCCATGGGCTAAACCTGGAATGCTCCCCTCCTTGGCAACCCTGAGAGAAGTGTATAGTACAAATAAATGCAAGAAGAAGAAGAAGAAGAAGAAAAACCACACACACAGAGAGACCACAAAACTATTTTTCTCTTTTGGAATGAAAAAGACACAACAGTGTTTTGCATCTACACCACATTTTAGAGCAGAAGAGAAAGAAGTTCTGTCTGAACCTGGGGGATCTGAGCAGGTGGACTGACATAGCATTATTCGGCCAGAAGGCTAAGGTTCAAGGCATTTTGAAATGGAGCCATTTTACTGACTTTGGTTTCATTTTACCCCCCACCTGGAAACAGGCCCTATACTGCAAGTGCAGCACGGCCTTGAGTACCAAACAAGGGTGCCCATTGAAGTTGGTAGGGTAGAAAGCAGGGAGGCCAACAGTAGGTGGCGCCACATGATGGGCAGGTCCAGCTAATTCTAGTTTTGTCCCCATCTCCCTCCCTGCTGGGTTCTAAAAGTGGCTGCACTGAGACCAAGGAAGAGGAAAGTGACATCTGCCACCTGAGCTAGTGGTAAGTAGGGAGGCACTCAGGGTAGGGATTGGCTGAAGGCAGGTTGAGGTTGGTGGGGCCCTGCTCTATTTGCCTTAGCAGGCCAGCCCCTCACTGTATCTGCAGACTCAATATATGTCTCTCCACCGGCTTCTCTTTCAACCTTTTCTAGAGCTCCTCTCCCATTAGTGAAAGGGGATCCTAATGATTTCCACGGCAACTGAGCAGATGTCACAAACAAAAGATTATCTTCAGGCTGAGATTAATCAGAAGCCAGTGAAATTAATCTCATAACAAGCCAGAGACGCCTCCCAGAGAAAAATGTGGCAGACAGACAAGTTGGCATTCCCCGCTAGGATAACTATCTGGTGCATAATTTCTAAAATGAAAAGATAAGAGTTGGTGAGACTGAAGGTTGCTATGCTATCTGCCCTGGGGGCACCTGACTCCTGAATTCTATTATTGTGTGGACAGGCTGTGGGTCCTGAGCGTTGTGTATGGACAAGGACCTCTCTTTCCCACAGACAACCCAAGACATTATGCTGCTTGACATGGAATAGCAAATCTCCCTATCCCCTGCTAAGGTGCCTAGTATCCAAGCTGACTAAGGTAAAGGTAAAGGACCTTTATGCCCAGTCGAAGGCGACTATGGGGTGTGGTGCTCATCTTGCTTTCAGGCCGAGGGAGCTGGTATTTGTCCACAGACAGCTTTCTCGGTCATGTGGCCAGCGTGACTAAACCGCTTCTGGCACAACGGAACACCGTGACGGAAACCAGAGCACACGGAAACGCCATTTACCTTCCCGCCGGAGCGGTACCTATGTATCTACTTGCACCGGCATGCTTTCGAACTGCTAGGTTGGCAGGAGCTGGGATAGAGCAATGGGAGCTCACCCCGTCGTAGGGATTCGAACAGATGACCTTTTGATCGGCAAGCGAGCCCAATAGGCTCAGTGGTTTAGACCACAGTGCCACCCGCGTCTTAGGCTGACTAAGTTATGTTGGCACCTGAGTCAGGGAGCCCCACAAGCTCTCTTCCCCCCAGGAGGAAAAATATAACTAAAAACTTAATAATAATTAAAAAGTAACAACAATTTTAAAACTTAATAATAATTAAAAAGTAACAATTTCCTGACCTTTCATGACACCCCAGATCAGCTGCCTGGGACAATGGAAGGCCTGGCCTTGTGCTCTGCATATGCTCAGAGGTATTCTTGCTTTGCATATTCCATGGCTCAGCCATGATGTTCAAATTAGTTTTGTATTGTTTTTAGTTTGGCACAAATAAATTAAGGTTATCACTTTCCAGTTCTGGTTTTTCCTGGCCCAGAATAAAAATTCAGGGTTGTTCCCAAGCTCGGCTGCTTTCGATAAGAATGAGACTTCTTATCAGTTAATGCTTTCAGCTGTAATGTAAATACCTTGGCTAATCGGACTGCACACAAAAGCTTCCTTATAATCTGAAAATAGGCTGTTCTGTGAGTAAAGAGAGGGGACTGCGCTCCAAGAAGGATCTTGTCCCTCACATGAACTGAAGACTCATTGGAACTGGAGAATTTCAACCAACTGGGGGAGTTTTCATGTGGGCGATTTAACTCGGTTTGGGCTGTAAACACCACAAAAGGTCAGAAAGTGCTTCCAAATGACAAACCTCTTGCTGTTCCACATTAACAGCATTCATCTGTGGCATGAGTAGTGAAAGATGCCCTGAAGCCAATGGGCCATCCAAATGAATTACAACTCAGGAATTTAATGTAAACAATGTCCCAGGTTTAAAGAGGGTGATTTCTAATCAGCACATTTCCTATAAGTTCCTGCTGAAATCCTGTAACTTTCCATGCCACAAATGTCCTGGGCTGCTTTCCCCCCCTGCCCCACTCTTGTTGCGTTCTAGCGCAAGGGTGTCCCTTGAGATTTCAATAATGCAATCTCATTAGGGAACCATTGCAGGACAACTAATAAAGCAGGATGCTATTTGGATGCTGCACCCCACAGTCAAGTTTGACTGGACTGAACTGTTCAGGGGTCCTTTACCTTACCCATTATAAATCCACCACTAATGCACAACCTGACAGGTTGCAGAATACACTCACAAAAACCAACTAGTCTAGAGGCTCTTGATATGAGGCAACAGTTAATAAAGCAGCCCTGGGGACCACATGCTTCACAAAAATCACCTCTCAGAGGCTGCTACTTGCATCCATTGGAGAGCATCCATTGGAGCCAATAGACAGAGGCAAATACCAGTAGTAACTTTCTCTGCCTGCTGCACAATCACTTCTCAGAAGCTGGTGTATCACCTGGTGAAAAACCCTGACCTTTCACTTTATTAAAGCAACCTGTAGGAGAGGATTAAGAGGCAGCAGATTACGTCAATAAATTTGCAGGTGGTTGAAGACAGATGAATGCCACATCGTGTTTGCTGTTGGAAATCAAAAATGGCCAAAGTGAAATGATATCAGAAGGAACTGAAAGGGGGAGCATCTTTGGCTACCTTGCAGGTTTTGCAAGTTAGCCCAGTTCTCTACAGTCCTCTGGAGAAGGGCCCAACAGCAGCAGTGAACATGGACTGGGCAGAGATAGCCCAATGCCATTTAGTGGAATGCAAACTGGTGCTGGCTACAGCATGAGGGAGTGCTCAAGAGGACATAACCTGGGCACAATAGCGTTTCAGCTGCAGTGCAAGCTTGTCTGTATGGGATGGCATGTTAGTTGGCAGGCTGAAGGAGAAGACATGAAGAGCGGATGCCTGCTCTTGGTTTTTTTTTTTCTCCACTGGGCATATCTGAGAGGGCAACAGGCCAATGGCACACAGGCTTCCACCCACACACAGAGAGGCCTGCTTATTATATGGTGACAAATGAAGTGATGAGTGCATAGGTGCATGTTTGCCTGCTAATGTCTCCTCTTTTGTTTTCCCCAGGTGATCTTGCTTTCTCCCTCTTCCCTACCACTGTAGGTGGCTTAATAAGGGAGGATGACAAGATGGCAAAAGGTTACCAGGAATACATGGCTTCCGTTTTCCCCAAGCCTGTGGATGTTTGGGCTACAGCTCTCATCAGCCCTGGCCAGCACAGCTGAAAAGCAGGAAATGTGAGTCTCTTTCCCCAAGCAAAAGAAAAGGCAACATCGTCTCCAAATAGCCTGGCCTCAGCTTAAGTATAGACCTTGGGGCTCCAAAAATAGAGAGCAGCTGCATGTTGGCTAAACTGCTCTGGGTATTACAGGTTTGCCAACACTATAGGTGTATGAGGCATGACCACACTCTGGCACTGTGCTCATATTTAAAACTGAGAAGCATAAAACAGAGTCTAGGGGTGTGTTTTTCCTTTCTTTCTATTCTGGGCCCTTCCTTCCTTCTTTCCTTCCTTCCTCCTAAATGCAGGTTGCAGGGAGAAGAACAGTGACTGCCAGAATGAAACTGGCAGAGAATCATTCCTGGAAGACACCCATCCAAACTTTTGCCCTGAGATTGGAGCGTTGTGTGCTAAAACATCTTTGATGGATACCTGTACAGCCTCTCCTCAAATACCTCCGAGCTATGATATGCCACAACTTCCTTAGGCAAGCTGACTGCTGCAATAGCTGGGACATTTCTCCAGATATTTAACTTCAATATACGGTACCTCTCTATGGTTTAACCCTGTTGTTCATCAACAAATAGGCCAAACAATTATTTTTCCCCTTGTTTCTGACATGTTCCATGTTGTACCATGAACATCAGGATCAATCTCTCGGAAATGACTTAAATTTGATGGGGTGCCCCATCTTTCAGATGCCTAACCCAGCTACTGTAAGGTCCCCAGTCCTTTCATCTAACTACCAGTTTGCCCACTCTCATTCACCCAACATTCCCTTCAGACCTTCCCTCAAATTCACCTTCATCTCCCTGGACTTTATGTACAGTACTTCTTCACACAGTGCATAGTTAATTTATGGAATTCACTACCATAGGATATAGTGGTAGCCACAGATGTGGATAGCAGTAAAAGGAGATTAAGTAACTTCATGGTGGATGAGACTTTCAGTCTCGATAGCTATTTTACCTCTGATACAGCAGTTGCTGGGGATCAGTTGTGAGAGAGGGCTATTATGCTCATGTCTTGCTTGTGGACTTCCCTTTGGAAGCCATAGGTGGCCAAAGCTTAGCCACTATGAGAATGAAATACGGGGGGTGGGGTGGGGGAATACACAAAGAAAAGAAACACAAAAGTAGCAGATCCAAAGCCATGGTCATTCAGCTATCAAAGGTAAATGGGAAAATAAAAGTCTTCAGTTGTCCAAAGTTTCATAGCTTGCAAAAGGTTGTGTAAGCTCTAAATTGGAGAACAGGACTGACAGCTTCAACCCTGAGCATTTCTTAATTGTTTGCAGACCCCCAATAACTCATTTCCTCCCTCCCCCCCCCCAGTGATGCCTCTTTTCTTCTGTTAAAAATCACAGGCTTCAGTCTATTGCGCACCACACCACAGAAAATGAGGGCGAGTTCACATGACCATGCTACACATAGCCAGCAGAAACCCTCCCTGCCTCTCCAAGCAAGACTGTGCTAAGCACGTAGCAAGTAAGTTGCCCAAACAGCTGCGTGTGGCAGCACAGCACTGCTTAAACCGCACAAGCCACGTGTCAGTGGGCCCTTGTGACAAATCCCGAGGATGATCCACTTGACTGAGTTCGCTTCGACTGACCCACCTCTCCTTCCCTTTATCTCCGTTCCTTCCAGGGGCGGCTGGGGCCCATTGGGACTAGAAGGGCAGAAGCCAAGGAGCCCAACAGTAAGGTTACCAGATTTTTTTCCAATGAAACTGGGGACATTTTTCAACTTCAATGGATTTTGTATGGGGACTGATTTGTAAATCCGGGGACTGCCCCCGGAAACGGGGACATCTGGTAACCATACCCAACAGGAGCTGGGGGCCAAGCCAAGGCCAGGCAGAGCCAACGAAAGCCAGTCTCCTTCCTATTCGCCCTCTCCCTGCTAGTGCTACAAGGGCAACACGCCTCCTGTGAATCAAGCTGACAGGCCTGGGCACCCTTTGGCACAAGCAGTTTGGGGTCTGGCCGGCAGTAGACTGAGCTGGGTGGGACAGAGACCCCTTCACCCTAACGGGCCAGCTCCTGAAATAGCTGCTGTTGTCCCCTCAGAGTCCTGCACACCTGCCACCACCCAGCTCCTTCTAAGCCCCCTTCCTCTCCCTGCTTCCCTTTTATTTCTCCCCTCCCTTAAAAAAAAGTTCCTGGCTCTTCTAAGGTGCCTCTCTCCCTTCCCACTTCCCTGCTTTTTAGCCTCAGGGACTCATTACTCACCCTTGGCAGCTGCTTCCTTCTCTGAGGCGCCCCCGCCGCTGTCCCTGGGTGCCTCAGTGGCCCGGGCAGGGGAACGGGCCGAGGGCTCCCCTCACAGCACACCAGGCTCACCGTACATCCCATTCAACCCGGTTCCCGCGCAAAGCCTGCCAGGGGGAGGGGAGGGGACTGAGGCAGCGAAGAAGCCCCTGCGCTCCAGGCTTCGAGAGCTCCAGCTGCCCGGAGAAGGGGGCAGCTCAGGGCAACGAGGGAGAGTTGCCTGAGTGTGGAAAGGGCTGCCTGGCTAAACCCGCTGGGCTGCTGCTGTTGCTGCTCCTCCTCCCCTTCTCCTCCCTGAGGTTGGGTCAAGGTACCTTCCCCCCCACCTCACACCCGCGCGCTTCTGCGCCTCTCTCCAAAAGGGACGCGGGAGGGGAGGATTCAAGGGCGAAGCCTCCCCCCTCCACAAACACACCTCGCTTGTGGGGCGGAGGGAGGGAAAGCTCACCCGGCCCGAGGAATTTCTCAGAGTCAGGTGGCACCCTGCCTAGAGAGAGGGGAGCGACTGGGGTGTGTGGGTGTCGCCTATGGAGGTAGACGGACCCATTTGCTAGCGCAGGGACGGTGTCCCAGAAAGAGGGGAGAGAGGAAGCTCAGGGAAAGCTGGCACAGGCACGCACACACGATCCTCTCTCCTCAGGAAAGAACAAAGGGGAAACTGTGCAGGGCTGTGAAAGAAAGAGAGCGAGGGAGAGGGAGATGGCACAATGGGACAGGGCACCCTGACACTGGAGCGGGCACGCAGGAGAAGGGGGAGAAAGAGCAGTAAACTCCCCCAAAGGTGCCCTGGCTGGCTTCCTCACAGCCTGTCACAGAGACCCACAGAACTGGCACCTGCACATGTTGCTTCCCACGGGATATATGCCCATAATGTTCACTTCACGACCTTCATAGGAATGGGGATCCCTCTATGTACTGAATAGATTCGTGATGTACTCAGCTGCAGCTTCCTCTGGGTGGAAACAGCTGTCGCTTCCTAGACTGAGCACAGGGCAGATGGCATTGTCCACCTCTTTGGAATCAAGAGCTGGGGAGCTTTTTCAGCCCTAGAAGCCACATTCCTCAGGGGCCACACACTGGGGTGTGTGGGGCCAAAGGCAAAAGGGGCGGGGCAATGGGTGCTGCTCTTTACTTTTGCACTGTGGGCTAGGCTACATACCAGCAGCACAAAAGTCAGAGGTTTCTAGGCTCAGACTCCCATCTCTCCATCTTCTAGCTCAGGGGTGAGCAAACTTTTTCAGCAGGGGGCTAGTCCACTGTCCCTCAGACCTGGGGGGGGGGGCAGACTATATTTTGAATTTTTTTTTGAATGAATTCCTATGCCCCACAAATAACAGAGATGCATTTTAAATAAAAGCACACATTCTACTCATGTAAAAACACCAGGCAGGCCCCACAAATAACCCAGAGATGCATTTTAAATAAAAGGACACATTCTACTCATGTAAAAACACGCTGATTCCCAAACCATCCGTGGGCCGGATTTAGAAGGCGATTGGGCCGGATCTGGCCCCCGGGCCTTAGTTTGCCTACCCATGTTCTAGCTAGACAAGCAAGAGGTATTACCTTTGTTCAAGGAAGTGTGGGAATGTTTTGGAACGTGGATGGAGATTTATAATTTAATATATCTCATCCTAACTTGTGCTAACAAGTTCAACTAGCAGAGTAACATTCCCTTTTAAAATACACACAGCGGAAGTTGCTTTGATTCGCTAGAATCAACTTAATCTAGTTTCCTGGTTTGTCACTATATTTCCCCTTTGTCCCTCTTCAAATAAGACACAACACACGTCTTCTATAAAAAGATATAAAATGTTTACTCACATGTATCCAGCTCAAGACAAATCCCAAAGAAGGCAGGCTTATTCTTAGTAAAGATATTTACAATTGGAATCTCCCCATGTGGGAGAGAAGTCAGCTAGGCCCCAGTTGGCTGGAAGCCAACTGAGCATCCTCCTCACAGTTCGAGTGAGAGAGTAGAAAGGAATGGAATGGCCGCTGACCTGTGAGGTTCTTTGTTCATACCTTCCCAGGTGAAGCCACTCCCACATCTAGTTGCAAGAGGAAATTGCCTCAATCCATGTGACCAGGAAGTTGTGGCTGGAGGACTGAGGCAATCTCCACTGTCTGCTCTAGCATTGTTGTACTTGACTGCTCTAGTGTTTACATCCCACAAACCCCTTCTCAGGCAAATACAACATACAAAACATAAACAACTTTATTCAACCACCCAGAGTCCCAGCTTGACACGTAGATTCTGGAAACTCTCTTTTGGCAAGGGTTTTGTCAAGATGTCGGCAGTCATCTCTTTGGTGCAGCAATAAGACAGTTCCACAAGTCCATCTTGCACCATCTGGCGTATATAGTGGTACCTGACACCAATGTGTTTGGTTCTGGCTAGGAACTTTTCACTCTGCGTCAGCTTCAGGCAACTTTGATTGTCCTCTAGCAGGCTGACAGGTTCCCTTCTCACCAGTCCAAAGTCTTTGATGAGTTCATCAAGCCAGGCAATTTCTCTGCATGCTTCTGTAGCAGCAACATATTCGGACTCTGTTGAAGACAAAGCTACACAACTCTGTTTATAGCTGCCCCACACAACAGGTCCATCCCCAAACATAAAAATATGACCACTTGTGGATTTATAGTCAGCATTATCCCCGGCCCAATCTGCATCAGTGTACCCAACCAACTTAGGGTCTCTGACAGCTGGCAACTTTAATTTACAATTTATTGTACCTTTCAGGTATCTAATCACCCTTTTCAGCCCCGCTAAGTCATGCTCAGTGGGAGAATTCACTTTTCTGCTCAGAATCCCCACAGCATTAGCTAAGTCAGGTCTACATGTGGTAACCATATACAAAAGTTTACCAATTACCGACCTATATTGACTGTTATCTGGCAACAGCTTCGAATCCTGCTGATTCTTCAAGAAGTCTGTAGCCATGGGCGTTGCAACCGGGTGTGCGTCTTGCATCTGCAAATACTCAATCAGTTCATGAATCTTTTGCTTCTGGCTGAGAAGAAATGAGCCGTCTTCTTCTCTTTCCACTTGAATTCCTAGGTAGTACTTGACATCTCCAAGTTCTTTTACTTGTACCTCCTTGCTGAGGTGTTTTACTATTTGTGTATAGTCTCTATTATTAGCAGTAGCAATAATCAAGTCATCGACAAAAGCCAATATGTATGAATATTGTCCATTACTTGACTTGGTGTACAAGCACTTGTCTGCGTTTCCTTGCTTGTACCCAAGTTGCACAAGCATGCTGTGCAATTTCTGATTCCAGGCTCTAGCCGCTTGTTTAAGCCCATAGATTCCTTTCTGGAGTCGACACACGAGGTGCGTCTCATTTGGTTTTGTGAAACCTTTAGGTTGTTTCATATATATTTCTTCTGAAATTCTCCCATGTAAAAACGCAGTGCATATGTCAACGTGCTTCACGTCCAATTGTTTAGAGGCTGCAATGCTCAAAAGCATTCGGACGGTACTATATCTCACGGTTGGTGCGAAAACTTCGTCGTAATCTTCACCAAAACGTTGTGAAAAACCTTGTGCTACTAGCCTTGCTTTGTAGCGTTCCACTTCCCCTTCTGACCCCTTCTTAACCTTGAACACCCACTTGCACCCAATGGCCTTCTTACCAGGAGGGAGCTCTGTCAGGGTCCACGTCTGGTTCTGATGCAGTGCATCCATCTCCTCCTGAGCGGCCTTCTTCCAGAGACTGGCTTCCGCAGATGGCATCTTCAGAATCTCTTCCCATGTGGAAGGTTCCTGTGGAGACACCGACCCTGCAAGGTAGGACAGTCGTACTGGTGGGACACCTCTGTTGGTTCTGGATGAGCGTCTGACCTCTGGTTCTGGTTCCTGAACCGCATCAGCTTCCTCACCATCCTCCAACGCTTCCATGTCCCCATCTGAGTCCTCCTCTTCGTCTCTGGAGCCGCCAGGGGTCTGGTCATCTGCGTCTTCTGGTGCGTCGCCTGTAGGGGGTGCTATGACACTAGAAGGCAGATTAGTACCATGTGGGGTTTCAGAAGGAAAGTTTATGAGTTCTTGAGTCCATTCTGACTCCTTGGAGCAGCCAATAACAGTGTTCTTTGTGTCTGCTTTTGCATGTTCATCAAAATAAATTGCATGGTGCGCACTCACTTTGCCTGTCTGTAAGTCCATTACTCTGTATCCTTTGCCTCCAGCAGCATATCCCACTAAGATACCTGCTTGTGCTCTGGAGTCAAGCTTGTGCCTCTGTTCCTTGGGCACGTGGTAGTAACATATACTGCCAAATACACGTATGTGCGACAGACTAGGCACCTTTCCATGCCAAAGTTCAAATGGTGTGCGCTGTGTTGCCTTTGTTGGCAACCTGTTCTGGAGATAGACAGCTGTGTAAGCAGCATCTCCCCACATCTTCCTTGGCAGGGACGCTTCCTTTAGCATACACCTTGTCATTTCCATAATGGATCTGAACTTCCTTTCAGCTATGGAGTTCTGTTGTGGCGTGTAAGGAACTGTGGTTACATGTGTAATTCCTTCCTTTGCCATAAGGGCTTTCATCTCATGTGAGCAGTATTCTCCTCCATTGTCAGACATTAAGACACCTGGAGCTCTTTGGAACTTGTTCCTAACCATGGCAATGTAATTCTTGAACATCTCTACTGTCTCACTTTTATCTTTGATGAAATATGCCACACAATATCTCGAAAAATCATCAAGAAAAATCAAAATATACTTGTTGTGTCCAAGTGATGGAACACTGAGTGGCCCACACAAATCTGAATGCACGATATCCAGAACTTTAGTACTCCTTTGTTCTGTGCAACGTGTAAAAGAAGGTTTTACTGCCTTTTCAGTAACACAAGTTATGCATTTTGTTGGAGCTTGGTTGCTGCTCCCTTTTACCTGCAAACCTGTGACAAGATCACTTTCCTGTAGACTCTTAATGATGGTGGTATCTCTGTGTGCAAGTCTTCTGTGCCACAGCGTCAAATCTGCGTCATCCTTCTGGCTGGAGCGTGCCACTTTTGCAGACTGGTTCTCTGAAAGATTAACCTCATAAACACCATTTATTAGTTTTGCTTCAATGTACACTTCACCATCTTTTGTTACACTGCACTGTCCATTCTCAAATGTGATCTTGAAACCTTTCTTGTCCAAAGTAGAGACACTGAGTAAATTGCAGCTCAGTTCTGGTACATACACAACATTGGACATTCTGGTCCTAAAAGATTCATTGTTTACATTGAACTCCAAATGTATTGAACCTTCACCTTTGGACTTTAAAATATTTCCATTTGCAACCTCAATTTCAGTCTCTTTATCATTTAATTCATTAAAACAGTCTCTTTTAAACGTATAGTGCGAACTGCATCCACTGTCCAACAACCACTTATTGTGTGTGTTTTCTTGGCTCTGGACAGCTAAACTCCTTTCTTTCAACAGCATGTTGCACTCAAATTTCCCTTTTCTTTCTCCTTTACGCTGAAAGGCTTGGGAATCTTTCTCTTTAGCTTTAGGCACTCTACAATTTCTGGCTATATGGCCGATTTTATTACAATTGTGACATGTGACCTTCTCGTGTCCATCTCTGGACTGTGCAGGCTGTTTAAGAACATAATTGCTGCCTTTATTTCTAGTGCTCCTTTCTGGGGAATCAGATCTCTTTCTGCATTCCTCTCTTAATTCACTAGTCAGTTCCTTAAAAGTTAGATTCTCTTTATGATCCATCAAACTGACAAATGCATCAAAATGTGGCCCTAATGAGGCTAACAGAAATGATACCTTTGTTACTTCATCAAAAGATTGTGGAGTAAGTTCAAGCTTTTGAATAATCTCTGTGAATTTATCAATATGCTCTGTGAATTCTTCTTTTGAATTCATTCTCAGCCTAGTTAATTTGCCCATCAATGTTCTGTAGGAGTTCTTTGTAGATTCTCCATACATGCGCTCAATATCTTTTAGGATCTGAGATGCATCATCTTTGCTATTTATTAACGATAGATGCTTATTGCGAAGTCCACTCAAAATTATGTGCTTGGCCTCGCTGTTCTGCCTTTTCCAGACTTTAACCTTGGCTTCATCATCTGCACCTTGAGGCTTTGGTTTCTCAATCGCATCCAAAACATCCCTTGCTTCTAAATATGCTATTAAGCGCGTTTTCAGTGCACAAAATTGTCCTCATCTAGCAGCATTAAGCCTGGCTTTGCTTCACTATAAAAACTGGCACTAGCCATCTTAAAATCCAAAATTTGGAAAAATTTCAAAATTCAAAAATTTGTCAAAATTCAAAATCAAAATCTCAAAAATCTCAAAATGCAAAAAGCAAAAGCCTCAAAATAAATCTTCACTGCCTTTGGGTCTTTTGTGAGCTCTGAGGGAGGGGAGGGGTAGCTTAATCCCCCTTTCTCTAGACAATAGGACAAAAGACCATGCGGTCTGACCAGGAAATGCTCTCAGAAAAATCCTACTCAGCTCAAAAATGCAATCCAACGCAATCCTTCAAAAATACACAAAATACGTAGAGCTGGGCATACATAACCCTTTGTGGGAATGTTTTGGAACGTGGATGGAGATTTATAATTTAATATATCTCATCCTAACTTGTGCTAACAAGTTCAACTAGCAGAGTAACATTCCCTTTTAAAATACACACAGCGGAAGTTGCTTTGATTCGCTAGAATCAACTTAATCTAGTTTCCTGGTTTGTCACTATATTTCCCCTTTGTCCCTCTTCAAATAAGACACAACACACGTCTTCTATAAAAAGATATAAAATGTTTACTCACATGTATCCAGCTCAAGACAAATCCCAAAGAAGGCAGGCTTATACTTAGTAAAGATATTTACAATTGGAATCTCCCCATGTGGGAGAGAAGTCAGCTAGGCCCCAGTTGGCTGGAAGCCAACTGAGCATCCTCCTCACAGTTCGAGTGAGAGAGTAGAAAGGAATGGAATGGCCGCTGACCTGTGAGGTTCTTTGTTCATACCTTCCCAGGTGAAGCCACTCCCACATCTAGTTGCAAGAGGAAATTGCCTCAATCCATGTGACCAGGAAGTTGTGGCTGGAGGACTGAGGCAATCTCCACTGTCTGCTCTAGCATTGTTGTACTTGACTGCTCTAGTGTTTACATCCCACAGGAAGAACACATTCCAGCTGGTCAAATGCATTTGAGGATGTGGAGCAGAGCCAGTGAAGGGTGTGACCTGGGGAGAGCCCTGAGGGCCAGACAGAGAGGCATGGAGGGCTGCATTTGGCCCCCAAGCCTAAGGTTCCTTTCCCCTGCTGTAAATCATAAAGCACCATCATAGATGCAGTGTTGCTATGGTAGTTGATCTAGGTCCCTCGGGCTGGGCAATAATTTGCCAGGGACTACAATTTGGGGGCAGACATGTGGGGATGGATGGACATATCAGACAAAAGTAGTTATATACCGGTAAGTCCTCATTACACACTTTGGGGAAAATATATCTATATACGCCAAGCATATAGGATCGATTACAATAGAAAACTTAACCATGTTAGCTACAATCTTCTTTAAAACTTGGAGAGAGCTGCTTCACTTCTAAGAGAATGGCATGCAAGTTTTGTTACGTACAGTGAAACTTCATGGAAAACACAACTTAAGCCACCCTGTATGAAATTACTGTACTGCAGCACTCTAAACCATTTGCCCCGTGCATGCATAGAAAAGAATGGATTCAGCTGAGATGTAGCACATGGAGATCTGCACTGACTGCCGCATTGCATTTTAATTATTATTGTTGTATAATTATAAGATTATTGCATAATTTTAGAAGTTCGCGTAATCTTAGAATGGGCGTGGCTGTGAGCAGGCATGGCTGCGACTATCATTTCTGCGTTTCTGAACTAACCACTGCTGCAAAGGATCCCAATAGCTAAAGGCTCTCATTCAAGACACCAAAGAGCTCTCACCAGCCAGTGGACCAACCCAATATAAGGTAGTCTCCCTCCCTCCCTCCCACCCTCCCTCCCTCCTTCCTTCCTTTTACATTTGCAAATAGCCAGGTTTAGGGTTGGGGGGTTGGTTTTATTTCTATTACACTGTGTGAAACAGCACTGCTCCGTTAGAGAATTCCCCATAGTCTCCATGGTGAGAAATAACATAGGAAATAAAAAGAGACATGTTTACAAGCAGGCATAATTTCCTCTTGCGTGGGCGTGCAATTTCACAATTCTCACCAGGGATTTTGAAAAGGGATGCCTGTCCAGTTGTTGGTTGTGTCAAGCAAAGGAAAGAGACCTCTGCTTTTCTGAACACTGCCTGCTCCGGCTCTAACCTGTCCCGCCCCCCACTCCCAAATATTTTCCAAAACATAACTGGAAACAGCTGGGGTGTCCTGACCCTTATTTGTCTATGATTATAGTTCCAGTTCTACATTTTGCACTGGGAAAATAGGTGCCTCTTTAAGGAGGTTCTAATTCCCTCCCCATAAAGTCCCTCACTACGTCAGAACAGACACCAGGAGGGATTCTGACCTGCTTTAAGCTTGTCATAGAAATTATAGGCAAGAGTCTTTATATACTCACTACAAATTCTGTTTGTGATGAGGTAGCTGGGCCCGCTATTTCAAGCAAAAGGCTGACGTGTTTACCAATCAGTAAATGCTCTTGCAGGGACGCGGGTGGCGCTGTGGGTTAAACCACAGAGCCTAGGGCTTGCCGATCAGAAAGTTGGCAGTTCGAATCCCCGCGACGGGATGAGCTCCCGTTGCTCGGTCCCTGCTCCTGCCAACCTAGCAGTTTGAAAGCACGCAGTGCAAGTAGATAAATAGGTACCGCTGCAGCGGGAAGGTAAACGGCGTTTCCGTGCGCTGCTCTGGTTCGCCAGAAGCGGCTTAGTCATGCTGGCCACATGACTTGGAAGCTGTACGCCGGCTCCCTTGGCCAGTAATGCGAGATGAGCGCCACAACCCCAGAGTCAGTCACGACTGGACCTAATGGTCAGGGGTCCCTTTACCCTTTACCTTTAAATGCTTTTGCAATTTGAAACAGCAGCCTTGGGCAGTGACCTAAACATACTCGAACCATACTTATCCCAGTTCCAGTTCAGTATCCGGTAAAGTACCGGTAAGATGGTCACTTATGAAGATAAAAGCCTCTAAAAAAAAGTGTGCCATTGAACACATTTCTTTCTCTCTGCATTATGAAAGGCTAGCATGGCTCTTACGTTGTTTACACTTGGAAGAGGCCATCCATCCTGTCAGTTTAAGTGGATGCTTCCAGGTGGATTTATTTGGAAGTAAATCCACCTGGCTTAACGCATCACATTTGTCCCTTGCTGCGCCACACCCCTCATTGTTCCTTTTCTCATCTTTACACAGATATATTGAACAAATGCAAAAAGCATTACACAACAGGGGGTGGGGGGTGAAAAGCAGCAAAACAGGCTGGGTGTGGACCTAGCACCCCCCCCCCCCGCAGTCTTTCTATTTTGATTTCATTGTGGTATCTGGCTGGGTATACTCAATCCTGCTTTCAAAAGTGTTTTTTACCTGCAAAAGTTTTGGGGAGGGCATGCTGCCTTGCTTCCAATTAGTACATGCCCCTTAACCTCCTGCTGAAATCCTCTTTTTATACCACAAATGTTCCGGTATGGTACCTTTTGGCCCAATTCTGTTGCACTATAGCAGAAGTGTGCCCCTAAAGGCAGCAATAATGCAATAATATTGGGGAAGCATTGCAGAACAATTCACAAGACAGAATGAGGTATGAACAGACAGTCCAGTGTAAAGCCACTAGTAATACACTACTATTGCATCAAGAACACACCCACAAAAAAACCAACAAATGCGCACAAGCACACATGCACACACACACACACACACACACACACACACAAATACAAGCAAAACACCAGTTTGAAGGGGTAAAGGTAAAGGGATCCCTGACCATTAGGTTCAGTCGTGTCCAACTCTGGGGTTGCGGTGCTCATCTCACATTATTGGCCGAGGGAGCCGGCGTACAGCGTCCGGGTCATGTGGCCAGCATGACAAAGCCGCTTCTGGCGAACCAGAGCAGCGCATGGAAACGCCGTTTACCTTCCCGCCAGAGTGGTTCCTATTTATCTACTTGCACTTTGACATGCTTTCGAACTGCTAGGTGGGCAGGAGCTGGGACCGAGCAACGGGAGCTCACCCGGTCGCGGGGATTCGAACCGCTGACCTTCTGATCAGCAAGCCCTAGCTCTGTGGTTTAACCCACAGCGCCACCCGCGTCCCATGTTTGAAGGGGTACCTATTCTTAAATGAAAGAGGCTCAATTTTGGCATCTAATTACACAGGCATATGTCCCATTGTGGGGCTTCACCAAACTCTTTCTATCACCACATGGATGTTTATACTGCTCTTGGATTTCATGTGGGGTATGGCAGAGTGGGGAGGAATCTCCATCCTTAAGCTCTAGGCAATAGTCATGGATGTATGCCCACACTCTTTTGTCCTGTGCCCAGATCTCACTTGTTGCTAAGCAAATCCCAGGCAAATGTTGATTAGCTTTTAAAAATAAATCTCTGTTAGAAAATTACAACTGGAAGTTCAGGGCCTGCCATTCTTAGGAGTTATTTTTGGTGTAGCTGGAAGAACTGGAACTGAGGCAAGAGGACTGGGTCAGCAACAGCAGAGAAAAACAGATGAAAGTCTGGAAGAGGAACAAGATGGGATTGCAACTGCATAAGTCAATGATTGTCTTCTTTTTGGACTGTGTTTAGGGACAGAGGCTGTGACCCTCATCACTGACAAAGCAGAGGGGAAGATGTGCTGTGTCACTCTTTCATGAGTGGAAAACAACTTGGAACTCCGCCTCTTTCAGGCTTCAGTCCTTCAAGTGCAGCTACTTCAAATATCACAGGATCTGCAACACAGAGAGAGGAGTCCCCCACAGCTAGGGATAAAAGGTAAAGGGGACCCCTGACCATTAGGTCCAGTCATGTCCGACTCTGGGGTTGCGGCGCTCATCTCGCTGTATTGGCTGAGAGCCGGCGTACAGCTTCCGGGTCATGTGGCCTGCATGACAAAGCCACTTCTGGCGAACCAGAGCAGCGCACGAAAACACCGTTTACCTTCCCGCCGGAGCGGTACCTATTTATCTACTTGCACTTTGACGTTCTTTCGAACTGCTAGGTGGGCAGGAGCAGGGACCAAGCAATGGGAGCTCACCCCGTCGCAGGGATTCGAACCGCCGACCTTCTGATCAGCAAGCCCTAGGCTCTGTGGTTTAACCCACAGCGCCACCTGGGTCCTACAGCTAGGGATACCAATGATTAAATCAGGCACTTCCCAGAGCCAAAGGCTCATAGCAGACCTGCATATCCCATGTAGGTAAATCATAGTGAAAGAAGTAGAACACGCAAAAGCACTCAGGCAAAATCTCACTATTTAGATCAGGGATGGGGAGCCTGCAGCTCTTCTGATATTACTGGGCCACAGTTCACATCATCCCTGGTTATCAGTCATGCTGACAGGGATGGATGAATGTTGGAGTCCAGGAGCACCTGGAGGCTTGCAAGTTCCCCCACCCCTGCTTCAGATAAAGACCTGTCAGATTTTTGATGAGGTTTCGAATGAATAGCAATGCATATAACATGATGTATATGGTCTCCAGCTCTTCCTGCAATAGCTTTGAATGGCAAAGACTTACACCATCAGGGAGTATGTGTACTTCTTGGCCTTCACCTGGACTCAGCCCGATTACCTGAGCTACAAATACAAGGCTACTTGATGGCAGACTAGACCCGTTTTGTCAGTTTGTGCAGATGGGATGGAGTGCGCAGACAGGAGAGCAGGATACCAGGGGATCAAGGGGCAGGGGAGGGCTCAGAGCCTAGGGACACAATCCCAACCTCCACTTCATGTGTATTGTGTAAGGATAGGACCTAAGTTGTTGCTTTGCTGATGTCTCCCCCAAGCTGCCCCAGGTGGAAATGAAAACTGCCAAATAAAACAATAAAGTCCTGATCCGCTGATCCAACCTTAATGGCCTTCAAATGTCTAGAGGCAAGATTGCAGCCAGGGGAGGGAGTTAGTCTAACTCAGACAGAGTCTGACCTCGTGCCTTCCCTCCTCAGTAGCGTTCACCATTACACCATCAATTTCCTTCATAGAGTGAAAGCCCAGGTCAGTCCCCTGCTTGGGGGGGGGGTTACATTCCTGCCATATCTCAACTAATTGAAATCAGGAGTTGACAGTCACCACAGGGCATGGGAATGGAGCTGGGGCGGGTGGGGTTTGCTGGAGAGATCCAACTCTCTGAATTCAAGTTGTGCCTAAGAGTGCGCATCTAGCATAACCGTGTGTGACAAAGGAACTTCACAATTCTCCTGAAGGTCTTGCATGGAACCAACAGGAGGTGCTGCAGTTCATGATTTCCTCCTAAATATTCGACACTCCACCACTGCTTTTCAGCTGGTGTGTGTTTCCCAACCCATGAGACTATTGACTTGAGCCTGCCTGCCTCTCCCTCCTTGTGTGACTGTGCTGTACCATTTGAACAGAGGAGAAAGGGAGAGGGCAATGGCTGAGCAAAGCAGAGGCATGGTGAATATTACCCGCAAATTATATTAATCAGATGAGACAAGAAGGAGCACAGCTGGGACAATGAATCATAGGCTGCCTACACACCATACATTTAAAGCACATTGCTTCCCCAAATAACTGCTGGTGCTGTAGTTTGCCCCTCACAGAACTACCCTTCCCAGAACCTGTAACAAACTACAGTTCCCAAGATTCTTTGGGGGGCAAGTCACGTGCTTTAAATGTAGGGGGTGTGTATGCAGCCATAGATGGATGGGATGGAATGTTCTGATTGCAGAGGGCATCTGGCCCACTCTCTGCCCTGTGGAAGGAGCATTCATCAGAACTAAGCAAAGCTCTGGATGTGTACACTGAGCTTGTTTTCTCTATGATCATGCAGATGGCCATGAATGCATGCATTTTCTATGTCTAGAAAATAGGCATAATTCTACCTCTGCTTATGTTAACACACCTCTCTGCAAATCTCACCAGTGGGAAGCAATCACTTTGGGGAGAGCTCTGCAAATCTCGCTAGCAAAATGCATCTCTCTTTTGACCTCCGCACCAGAAACTGTAAGATTTACAGAGGGAACTCTTAGTCAGCACCCCCTTACTCATGTATATATTCTGTTACATTGTTGTGTGTGTGTGTGTGTGTGTACGCACACATGTGAATACACATTACCATGAAACAGAGAAATGATGTCAGAGTTACCATAGGAAACAAATTGCCTTGAAGAATGGTGAGCTTTCCTGAGATGCCCCCACACAAAAACACATTTAAACATTAACAGGGACAGTTAATTAAATGCAATGTTCTCATCTGGAGTTTATTACATCTGACTTTTCTCTGCACTAATCCTAACATTGGCAAGCTGTATGCGTTTGTGCATTTGAAAGTGTCTGCACACATGTAAATCTGCATGAGTGTAAATCTGGGCATTATGTTTTTGTAGATATCATCCATGCATTTCTGATTGGGAGGTGATCTGAGGAGATTGAAGTTGATTCAATAAGGGGTGACCCAAGCACTGGTCACTACTTTGGGGGAAATGCAGCTTGAAATCTACAAAACCTAATAGTGGACAGATTGTTGCACTCAGACCTATAACCCGGTCCACCATGAAGCTCTTATGTGGTGTTCCCAAGAAGCATGTCCCTCCTGTCCAACCACACATGGTCCTATGATTGAAGGTGGGTTACATAGTTGAGAAATCAATTATAATCCAAACTAGATCATTCCCCACTCTGTGCCAAAAAGATATGCAAAGCTTTTATTTTATTTTTATTTAGTGCCTTTACACCCCTTTACACCTTTCTTGTATCATGGAATTCAAGATGGCATACATGGGGTTACCAGGCAAATTCCATTCCAGGCACCGACCAAATCCAGACCTGTTTGGCTTTAGTAAGGTGGCTGCACCAGCTGCACCACCCTCAGAAAACAACAGTCAAAAGTATTGGTTAATTACACACCCCGTAATGGTCCAGCTTCATTTTGCAGAATGAATTATTGGCATTAAGATTTTTATTGAAGTTTTTCATAATACAGTAAGATATAGAAACCTAATGCAATTTAAAAGAAAAAGACAAAAACAGTCACATTTTCCTATTCTCTTTTCCCTCCTTACACCCATTTTGCAGAATGAACTATTCATGACTCTTGAAGATGGACAACTTTAGGTGGTATGTTTGGTTGCCAATGTTAAAGCACTCCTAGAGAAGAGGTTGTGATTATATACCTATAAGCAGGCAATTAAAAAGAAAGTGGGTTTAGTTTCTTACACAAGCCAAGTTAGAGAACTCACACTAGCTTCAAGTTTCTAAAGGAGTATATTTACCTCTGACTTGTGAGATTGGATCAGACGGTTTGAATCTAGAATCTCTCTCTCCCAGCCCTTCGGGCAGTTTGGTTTCAGCAACATTCCATAGCTGGACAGCTCCATATGGAAAAGCAGCAATGGGGTATGCTCCATACATTTAAAGCACTCCTCCCACAGGAATCCTGGGAATTGTAGTTTGCTAAGGGTGCTGGGAATTTTAACTCTGTGAGGGGTAGACTACAGTTCCCAGGATTCTTTGCAGGGGGACGTACTTTAAATGTATTGTGTCTGTGCAGCCTAAGTCTCAAACCAGAGTCTGATCCAAGACACACTCACAATATCTCCAATTTGTAGGTAAAATGGGAGCAGGAGGAGGAGGAGAAGACACAATTTTCCCAAGGAAAGTAGAAATCCTTGCAAGCTTCCCTTTAGCTGATGACTTCGCTCCCCTAGATATGGTTGGTGTCTATCCAATAAGACAGAATTACGTAAGGCAAAGTCCCTTGGTGGATTTTTAATTAAAATGTTGAGCATTAAGGGAAATTGAAACAGGCATCCTAATTCAGGGCTCTTTGGAGGACGGAAACAAGAAATCTCCCTATCTCAATTGGCAAGGAAGTTGCCCACCTGGCCAAACACAGAAAACGCTCCTTCCCCAAAGAAATAGAGTCATTCACTAGCCCAATATTGTACGTGACTGTCAGCCCCTTATCGGTCCATCATTGCACACATCGCAAGCTATAATTCACAACACCACCTGGCCAATATAAAAAAGAATTGCAACATTTAGAGGGTCCCTTTATTGCCAAGGAGAATGACCATCTGCTACAGAGGCCTGCACTAACCATGCAATTAACAGTCCCAGAAATGAGGAGAGGGAACCAATGTGGGCATTTTGTAACAACAACAACACCTCCCCTCCTGTCCTTTGTCCAATGTCATGTGGAAGGGCTGCAGCTCAATGATAGAGCCTCTGCTTTGCATGCAGAAGGGCATTGGTCCAATCCCTGGACTGCCTCCAAGTAAGACTAGGGAAGACCCCCTACCTGACATCATGGAATCAGTATAGGCAATGCTGAGCTGTATGGACCAATGGCCTGACTCAGTACAAGGCAGCTTCCTATATGTGTGAGAGGAGAATCCCTTTATTTTCACCTTTGGTTCTGGCACCTCCTTCACTTTTTGTGGGCAGAGCCTGCCAGACCATTAAAAATGGATGGGCAATTGAAAGCCTTGTGTCAAGAGGCAATGTCATCTTTGATTGAGAAAGATACTAATGGCTACCCAGGTATCCGAGCTCAGAGGATCGATGCCTTTTAAGAAGCACTTGTCACTAATTAAATCATTCACAGTGTTTGCGTGAAAGGGAGGCAGGCATGTTATCAGTTGTTTAATTCTGTTACAGCTAACACTTTTTGGCAGTTCTAGGAGTCCAACAGTGTCTGCAGGCTGCACACAGAGACTCGAAGCACTTGCTTTTGGCCTCCTGATGGCATGTGAGAATCTTGGACACGACCATCTTTCCTGCAGTAAATCTTCTCCTGAAATATATTCGGAGTCGAGTGTGGATTTCATGCTCTTTATTCAGCTCATAGTAGCGAGGAAATGAGAGTTTCCCCAGAACGTCTGCTTTATATACATTATTTACACAATGGGCCCCACGTGATTGGCTAATTCCAGGATACTCCTGTAAGCCAATCAGGTTGTGGATTCACTTCCACCTGGAGCTGGATTGGGTGGCTCCTGCAGACCAATCAAACTGCTGCATTCTGGATCCTATTGTTCTAGGACCAATCAGACTGCTGCATTCTGAATCCTATTGTTCTAGGACCAATCAGACTGCTGCATTCTGAATCCTATTGTTCTAGGACCAATCAGACTGCTGCATTTTGGATCTTATTCAACTCAGTAAATAACATCTCCTTCTCATCATTATGAAAATTTTGAAAGCATGAGTCGGAGACGGAGAAGGATCTTTCCTACCGCCTTGCTTGCTGCCTCATCCTTTTGTCCAGAGACCTTGACACAAGGTCATTGTGGGGATGTTAGGGACTGGACCTTCTGCAAAGAAAGTGTGTTCTGCATCTGCTCACGGCCTGCCTGGAGAGCAGCCACATTCTTGCTGCGACACACAGAGTGAAGATACGGGGTATTTTAAGTGTCGCTCATGCCAACCAGCAAACAAACAAACTTTCTCTTTGCCCCACAGCCCTGCCGCACTGGCAACAGGAAGTCACTCCAGCAATGGGGTCTGCTAAGACTTGGAAATATTTGTCTGAAAGAAGGATTGGCACAAAAATCCCATCTTAGTCTGGTCAATTATTAATAAGCATTCCTAGCTGCAGCCAGAATGGGCCGGAAGCACATTTATCGGGCAGCAAACGCAACGTGGGAGAGTGGGGCTGGTAGATTCAGGGTTGCCACCCACCCCCTTGGTACTGTAAAAGCACTGCTTCCCCCCTAGACAATCCCCTTCAAAGGCTCCCTGGGATGTTCAATGGAGCTCTTGTCTTGGCAAAATACCTCTGGCTTCGCAGCAATCAAGCACTGTCCCGTCTCTGATATGCGCTGGCAGCCTCTGCTGGGTGACACGTTTTCACTTGTCAAGGCACAAAGGGGTTGTGCAATGAAGCCAGAGCAGTGGGAGTGTTTTAGGCACTGTCCTGCAAACAACCATTACACAAACACACTGGCCAAGTTGTAAAAGGCAACTTGGCTGCAGCAATGATTTGGGAGGCCAGGAGGGGAGCGACCCAGCTGTCTGGCAGGCCAGCCTGAAAGAGGAGTTGCTTGCTACTTTGGGAAAACAGGGAAGGCAGGCAAGGACCCACAGCCCAGGTGGGGCTCGCTAGCTCGGGGAGGAGGCGTGTGATTCCTCAGCTGGAGTAGGCTCAGGACAGGTGAGGGTCACATGCCTAACCAAGCCCAGAAAGTATAAAAGAAAGCCAGCCTACTGGACAAAGGCTAACATAGGTTGCTTCACCCATCTTTGTCCCTGACCCTGTTCAACACTGGCACATGATCCCTGGAATTTGTCCAGAAGTGAAAGTAGCACTTGGTTCAAAAACAGGTTTTCCAACTGGATCAAGGTCACCCAGGGAGTTTCCTGGCCAAATGGGATTGTATCCACATCGCCTTAGTCCTAGTCTGATGCTCTAACCACATGGTCTCCAACACAGCACCCCCAGATACCCCCTTGGGTGCCCACAAAAACTAACTACCCTTCTCAAAATTTATTTATTTTTGTATTGGGGGTAGGTTGTCTGTTTGGTTTTTGTCTACGTTTTGTTTGTTTTGAGAAGTATAGGTGAATTGTCTGGATTTCCATGCATGTGTCTGAATACCCTCAATTTTTCTTTTGTATTTTGTGGTGGCCACAACAGTTTCTTAGATTGCCAAATGGGCCCTGGGGCTCACTTGCTCTTATTGTACTAAGTGGCATAATCACAGTTCACCTCTGTAATATTTAAAATCCCCCTCTATTGAGGCCTGGACTTTTATCTTCTTTGTAAGAGGAGTATAGCCAGAGGGGTTACCTCCCTCTTTTTCATTGGCTCTGAACTAAGCAGATTCCTGGCTTGTCTTTTTCAAAGATAGTCTTCTGTTTTTCCCTCTATGCCCAGAAGATGGTGCTACCATACCATGCACAAATAACTCACTTTAATGTGCAGTACAAGCAATAAAGAACATAGAAAGAGCCATGACAGATCAGGTCAATGGCACATCTAATCCAGCATCCTAGTCTCACAGTGGCCAACCCTGCCTACCTGCCAACCACTTTGCCAACCCCCTTCTTTTACACCTGGGCAACCCTCACAGCTTACACAGACTTCCCTTCTCCTCCTCACAGCTTGCCCCGCCTCTACAGCTCGCCCCAAACCATCCCCTTCCCTCGCAACCTGCCCCTACCCTAGGCTGCCTGCCACTCACATTGTTTGCTTGCTCTTATGCCTGCTAGTCTCTCGTCATACTGGAGTTGCTGCCACACAAATTGCAGCATGATGACAGCCTTGTAATATTATAATATAGTCAGATAAGCTTTTTGTGGATGACAGTCCTCTTCATCGGATGTGTGAGCATGCTTGCATAGAGTCCGCTTTTATGCTCTGGCACGCTCTTTAAAAGGCAGCCTTTAAACAGCAACATTGTTAGGAGTTTAAGGTTTTAGGCCAGTATTAGGAAACCAGCTGCCCTTGAAATATTGTTGGTACTCCAACTCCCACCAGCCTGAGCCAGCAGGGACAATAGACAGGGATGATGGGAACTGTAGTTGACTGTGCTTTCCTCCTGGAGGAAACACTGGAGATGCAGTGCTATCTTGCAGAGGACACTTTTCTGGATGGGAGAGTGCATGATTTATTGTGCCCCAAAGCATATCTTGGGGTGGGCTTCCCCCAGTCCTCTGGGGTATTTTTGGTACATTTCTTGGCAAGTTTTGGTGTACATACCGGTAGATGTGCTTGACCATGCCTTGTGCCCAGTGGAAGCTCTGGACTTGGCAGAATTGAACACCATTACAAAGAGGAGTCTTTCTAGGATGTAGGTGTGTGTGATCTGTAGCAGCCTGAAGCGTGTTTTGGGATGGGAATTCCAGTTTTTACTTTTTTATTACGATGTCACCACACATTCATGAGTGTTGCAGAAGCAGAATTTGGAATGAAGAGCATTATTGCTGGGCTTGAACATGAGCTTTCTTAAGGAAATCAAGTTGTTGAGCTTTTCTTGGGAAACCATGGGTGAAAATACCCCGTAAATAGGACATTGCAGGGGGCAGGCTTCTGAGGGGGAGGGGGGCACAGAACCTCAGATATTTGAGTACTTTCAATGCTTTTCAATAATAATGGGAGGGGGGCAGGGCCAGATTTAGGTTTGATGAGGCCCTAAGCTACTGAAGGTAATGTGGCCCTTTATATGTCCAGCTGTCCTTTGTCAACAACAAATTGTCGCTTTGTTGTTGTTGTTGTTGTTGTTGAATATATGCTATATGGTAATTTATGGACCTAATACGTATCTAAAGTCATTTACACATAACAAAATATGTATTTTATCTAAGTTCTAGATTCAGGTAGGTAGCCGTGTTGGTCTGACACAGTTGAAATATATAAAAAAATAAAAAAAAATTGTCCAGTAGCACCTTAGAGACCAACTAAGTTTGTTCACACAAAAGCTTACCGTATACCAAGAACAAACTTAGTTGGTCTCGAAGGTGCTACTGGACAATTTTTTTTATTTTTTTATATATATATTATCAAAGTAATTGTTGAACTGAAATACAATTAAGAAGTATCCAGTTTTTCTTTCCTTTAAAAAAATGTTGGGCCCCCAAGAGAGTGGGGCCCTAAGCTATAGCTTCTTTAGCTTATGCGTAAATCCGGCACGGGGGAGGGGCAGCTGTCCCTCTCCCCATCACATGGCTACGCCCATGGGCTCGAAGTCGAGAGTCCCCCTGTCCTAGAGATATATGATGTGGGGAGACCCCAAAGCTGATTTTGGAGTTCAGTGACGTAATGAACTTTTCCTTCTTCTTTTTTTAGATTTGGAGCAAATGAGGAATTGGGAACTAGTAACCAACTTCGGCATCGTCAAGAGCCTCAATTTTGCCAGCTCAGGCGCGCGCGCTGGTACACACACACACACACACACACACACACAGGCGGCTCCTTGCCTTGGCCCTTCCTCTTAGGGGAAGCCTTGGTGGCTGCGCGCCCGCAGCGCCAGATGCGGAAAAGGCGCTGGCTGGAACGCCTTGCGCCAAGGTGGGCGTTGCTTCCTGGTTTCCGTCCTCAGGTACAGATCGGGAGAGGCGGAGTCTGCTTTTTCCTCTCCTTTGCCAAGGATCCGAGAGCGAAGGCAGGAGGGTGAGTCTCGCAGCCAGGCAGCTTTGCCCTAGACGAGGGACACTCACACAATGCGCCGTCGCGAGGTGCCGGCCCCATGATAATGTGACCCTAACGCTTGCGCTCGGGAGAAAGTTTACACGGGAGAGTGGAGCCCCCTGTCGCTTTCACAAAACTCGCTCGCCCCGCAAATAATCTTGCACCGCGTTGGGACTCCTTCATTGAAACTTGCAAGAGGCTTCTCTGAAGTTTGTATCTCCGGTGTAGTCAGTTTCGGTTCCTGTGCAATTTTGAGCACCGGATAAAATGCTCCCCCTCTTTGGCACAAGGGTACAAGTCATCCGGCTTTGAGAGAGAAAGAGAAAGCGTGTGTGTGAACAGAGAGAGAAAGAGAAAGATCAGCAGGGCTTTGCCCTTCTTTCGGTCCTGGCGTCTTGCTCCCTTTCCTCTCTGCAAAGCTGCCCGTCGAGGGCTGAATGCCGCGCTGTGGCATTTGAATCGGGGCTTGCAGGCAGGGCCGGATTTAGGTTTGATGAGGCCCTAAGCTACTGAAGGTAATGGGGCCCTTTATATGTCCAGCTGTCCTTTGTCAACAACAAATTGTCGCTGTTTTTTGTGTTGAATATATGCTATATGGTAATTTATGGACCTAATAGGTATCTAAAGCCATTTGCACATAACAAAATATGTATTTTATCAAAGTAATTGTTGAACTGAAATACAATTAATAGTGAAATACAATTAAAAAGAAGTATATTAATAGTGAAATAATTATTAAGCTGTTAAGGAGCCTACACAACACAAAACACTGTTGCTTTATGTAGGTTTTATTTTATTTGTTTTTTATCTTATATTTTGGAAACATACATTCAGTTTTTCCCCCTTTAAATTTTTTTGGGGCTCCCAAGAGAGTGGGGCCCTAAATCCGGCACTGCTTGCAAGGCTAAAACTCCAGAAACAGTAGCTTGTGGGCTGGGCGCTGCTGGATGAGGCCTCCTCCCCTGCTGCCTTGCCTGGAATCCAGGGGGGTTTCCTCATATGCTTTGCCTTTGGGAAGCAATGACTTGCAGAGGAAAGAGGAAGCTGCCAGCAGATGCCCCTCGGCTCAAACAGATGAGTCCGGAGGCACCAGGACAGAGGCCAGCAGTGCTCAGCTGAGATCCAGCCTCTCAGACCAGGTATGTTTGGCAGCTCCAGTCCTCTGGCTACACAGAAGGACGTAAGTAGCAGAGTTCAGTGGTGGGATTTTGTCCAAGGAGGGCAGAGAAATCAGGGAAAGTGATGATGGGTGCCAGGAGGCAGGCTTCATCTGCATAAAACTCTCTCAAATCTGCCCTGATATCTCAAGCTGAAGATCTCACACAGACACCGTGGCTAGTTCTCAAGTTTCTTGAAGCATTATATTTTCAATTCTTTGCAGGAAAAACAAAAAGTCAAAGCCCTTTGAGACAGGGCCCACCACGCCACAGTGTGTTCAGCCTAGACACACACACACACACACACATGGATTCAGGAAGTGGGGAATGTTCAGCTTAGATGTATGAGAATCTTTATAGAGCTGGGACCTATTCAACTTTTGCATGCAAGCCTACGGAAATTCATGTATTTGCACACAAGACCCGTTTTAGTACCAACTGTTTTGGCAAAGGAGAGAAACAGGTATGTAGCAGTTGCTATTGTGTGGCCAGCATTTCTCAGGCAAAGCTATGAGTAGAAAAGTGTGCTAGATGGCTGGCGAGGAATGGCGTGTTTGTTTGCCTTTCTAGAGCAATTTGGGGAGTGGTGTTCTTGTGTTTCTCCTCGCACTCCAGAGTTGGTCCTGAGAATAGATGTGACACTCTCTCTCTCTCTCTCTCTCTCTCTCTCACACACACACACACACACACACACATTAAAAGCAGTTTAAAATACAATTAACACAAAATGCATTTACAGTCTCTCTCTGTCTCTCTCTCTCTCTGACATTAAAAGCAGTGTAAAAATACAACAACACGAAATGCATTTACAGTCTCTCTCTCTGTCTCTCTCTCTCTTTCACACACACAAAAACGCACAGAAAATTTCCTTCCCCACTCCATTCAATTATTAACATGTGCAAGGGTGAGTGACTGGGTTTCACCAGCAGTCTGCTTTGTCATAGTATTCTTAGCTGTACTGTAAGCAATGTTTTTTTTAAAAAAAATAATAATTTTCAAAAGTGTGGGGAGGAGGCCTGGGGCAGGAGGTCTGGGCCCCAGCACAAAAGACCCAAGACTCAGGTCCCCTAGTCCACCTCCTCACAACATCCCTGGTGGGTGGGCTCAATGGGTGAACTCTATGGAAGAAGCCACAGAGATGCCTTAGAAAAGAGAAGTGTATGCCCATATGTAATGCATGTTTAAAGCACTTATCTCCCCCCCCCCGAATCCCAAGAAATGTAGCTATGTGAGTATTAAACTAAAGCTCCCATGATTCTCAGGGGGGTGCTTTAAATGTATGGAGCATAGACAGCCTGGGAAATGGGGGCAATGTGTGGAGAAAGAAGCAGAAGCAGTGTCGGCTGTAAGCAAATGGCTGTATTGTGGGCTGGGAAAGGCTACAGAAAATACCACTACAGTTGCAGATGACATCATTGTGAAAGGCCTAGCCTGGTCAATTCTGGCCACTTGAAACTAGTTGCTTTAGTTCCTTGTGTATTTAGGGAAGGAAAGATTGCTCAGAATCTTGGGTCCTTTCTGGATGCAAGGAAAACGCACACCAGGTTTTTCCTTTAGCATTGCAGTACCGTGTTTCTCCTAAAATAAGACACCATCTTATATTTCCCCCCCTCAAAAAACACAGCATGGCTTATTTTCGGGGGATGTCTTATTTTAACCGCTCCGCGGCGGTACGCTGCATAGCCACGCCTATCCAGGCTGTCTTAAGGGAGAGGCGCCGCGTCACAATGTCTTATTTTCGGGGTATGGCTTAAATTTCACAAATGCGTAGAAATCCTGCTACGGCTTATTTTATGGCTACGTCTTATTTTAGGAGAAATGGGTAGTGCTAGTCACCATCAAATCTCATTAGCATGATATATTGCCTTCCCGTGAGCATGGCGGAGCATTGTTGCAAGTAATAGCCAACCATGTGCATATTTTCCCCTGTTTGTTTGTTGCCCAGGGTGGCTCTGTGTTCTAAACCACTGAGCCTCTTGGGCTTGCTGATCAGAAGGTCAGCAGTTTGAATCCCTGCAACAGGGTGAGCTCCCATTGCTCTGTCCCAGCTCCTGCCAACCTAATAGTTCGAAAGCATGCCAGTGCAAGTAGATAAATAGGTACCACTGTGGCGGGAAGGTAAACAGCGTTTCCATGCACTCTGGTTTTCGTCACAGTGTTCCGTTGCACCAGAAATGGTTTAGTCATGCTGGCCACGTGACCAGGAAAGCTGTCTGTGGACAAATGCCGGCTCCCTCAGCCTGAAAGCAAAATGAGCGCCGCAACCCCATAGTTGCCTTTGACTGGACTTAACTGTCCAGGGGTCCTTTACCTTTAACCTTGCTACCCTTGGGCTCAGGGGACAAAAAAAGCTCTCCACCCCTCTCCTCATGAATGGTTGTTTCTTTTGTAGGCAAGCTATGGCCAGCGACAAAGAGATTCTTCGTGTGGTCAAGGACTTAAAGAGTAAGTGCACACAATTTTCTTATGTGCTTCTTCCCTTTCCTCCATGCGAGTGCATGCATGCAAAGCACGATTTTGGGGCGTTACCCCTCTTGTATTAACTATCATGTGCACCTCTAAATCTCTGGGTTCCCCAATGCATGCAGGTATCTCCCTCTTGTTTCTCAGAGGTGCTATTTTGGCTATAAAGCTATTGGCCTGCCCTGCATTACAGGGCATAGTAGGGTAGCAGGGCTGGAACATTTAATGCTTTGGAATGTGGCTTAATTGGACCAATTTCTTTGTCTAGATACTGTGACCGAGTTAAACAAAAACTACCAGGAGCAGGGACTACCAGTGACAGACGGGAGTCGGGAGCTGCAACAGTTCTGTGCCCAGCTGGAGTTCCTGTTGCAGGTAAGGCACCTCTAACAGACTTGGGTTGGTGAGACCACATAACACCGGTCTTGAAAGACCTACAGTGGTACCTCGACTTACGAGCAACTCGACTTAAGTATTTTTCGAGTTACGAATGACTTCCGGAAGAAAAAAAATGGCCGCCGCAACCGAATTTTTCGACTTCCGAAAGGAAGTCGCAGCCGCTTTAATAGGATTTTTTCGACTTACGAATTTTTGAATAGGATTTTTTCGACTTACGGATTTTTTTCGCTCAATGCATTCCTATGGGGATTCGACTTACGAATGTTTTCGACTTACGAAAATCGCGTCAGAACGCATTATCTTCGTAAGTCAAGGTACCACTGTACATTGGCTCCCAGTACGTTTCCAAGCACAATTCAAAGTGTTGGTGCTGACCTTTAAAGCCCTAAATGGCCTCTGTCCTGCATACCTGAAGGAGCATCTCCACCCCCATCTTTCTGCCCAGACACTGAGGTCCAGCGCCGAGGGCCTTCTGGCAGTTCCCTCACTACGAGAAGCCAAGTTACAGGGAACCAGGCAGAGGGCCTTCTGGGTAGTGGCACCCGCCCTATGGAACGCCCTCCCACCAGATGTCAAAGAGAACAACAACTACCAGACTTTTAGAAGACATCTGAAGGCAGCCCTGTTTAGGGAGGCTTTTAATGTTTAATAGATTGTTGCATTTTAATGTTCTGTTGGAAGCCACCCAGAGTGAGTGGGGAAACCCAGCCAGATGGGCAGGGTATAAATAATAAATTATTTATTATTATTATGTGATAGAAGCAGATATCGCGCGAACTGCAGCTTAAGTTGGTGCACCCACAAAGTCTGCAGCATGTGACTCATGCTGCCCCGCTCTGGTGCTGTTCTTCCCACGAACCTTTTCTGCATCCTGTAGCAAAGTGCGGGTGATCCTTGAGGTTGTGTCATCTTAAGCTGCGTGATGAACATTCGAGAGGGCAGGTTTTTCATTCGTTTCTTTTTTTCTGTGCTGCAACTGCAGCCCATTAATATGAACCCAAAGGGCCTCACTTATTTAGCTGCTATTGTTCTTTCAAAAGTATATGTATACCCTGCCCACCCAGTGCAGTCACAGCACCCGGGAGCAGCTTACAATGAGGTCAGAGCTCAAGGCAAGCCCTGATGGATCAGGGCAGAGGTCTATCCAGTCCAGCATCCTCTTCTGACCATGGGCAACCTGATGCCCATGGGAAATCTGCGGGCGGGACCAGTACGCAGCAGCAATCACCCTGCCTGCAATTCCCATCAGCTGGTATTCAGAGGCAAGTCAACAATTTAAAGCAGTAAAACATCCACATGAGCAAACCTGGACCCTAAGATCTTGGGAGGCTTGAAAGTGTGATGGGCGGCTACTGTGAAAAGGGCCTTTTTGGTGGATGCCCCTCCCTAGAGAGACTGGCCTTGAGCCTTTCTTAGCCACTTTCCAGTGGCAGGTGAAGACTTCTTCATTTTCTCAGGCTTCTTGGATCCATACACTTTTAATCCACGGAACCTCGCAGTGGTGTTGCTGTGTATCCTCTTCTGATTGTTTTACTGGTGGCAACAGAAACATTACATGTTGCTTTATTGATTGGTGTTGCGTTTTAATTGGCCTTTTTATATATATATATATAGTGGTACCTTGGTTCTCCAACTTAATCTGTTCCGGAAGTCCGTTCCAAAACTAAAGCGTTCAAAAACCAAGGCACGCTTTCCCATAGAAAGTAATGCAAAATGGATTAATCCGTTCCAGACTTTTAAAAACAACCCCCCAAACAGCAATTTAACATGAATTTTGCTATCTAACGAGACCATGGGTCCATAAAATGAAAGCAATGAACAGTGTACTGCAGTCACACAATCAATCAGTAGCTGAACTGGGTTCCACACAGTCACAAAAACACAAAAAAGAGCTGCAAAAACAGACAGACCTGAGTGTAACACTCAAAACAGAAGTGTTCCACTCAAAATGGAAGCATAACACTCAAAACTGAGCATGTTCGGCTTCCGATAAAAGTTCTCAACCTGGAACACTTACCGTACTTCCAGGTTTGCAGTGTTTGGGTTCCAGGTTGTTTGAGTACCAAGGCGTTTGAGAACCAAGGTAACACTGTATATAATTTTATTAAGTTTTCTGTTTTACAATTTAAAATACTCATTTTACATCCTTAAGATATCAGTGACTTCCCATCTTCTCTTTCTATGGTTCATTTTACATATCATAAATCCCTGCATATTTTACAAAAAATATATACCATTCAGTATTTCATTATTGCATCCAATACACTGTTGAATTTATCTTAATGCTGCCAGCGTTTTCAGCATGTTGCGTTTTTAATTGTTGGGTGTGGGATACAAATACTGCAGATGAGTAAATAAAAATTAACAATGCCATTATCATTCCCCCTCCCCCCCTCCGCTTGGTCATTATAGTATGATCTGAAAGAAAAGAGAAACCTCTTTGGGCAAAGGAAAGATTACTGGGACTTTTTGAGCCGAATCCTGACCAGGCTACACAGTGGTGTGCATGCAGGGGTGCAACACGTCACCTCCCTCGACAAAGTAAGATTGGCTGATGCTATTAATAGTATCACCACTATTATTTATTTTTAAAAATTACTCATCCTTCACCATGTGGTCCCAGGGCAGGTTACAACCATTTTAAAATACAATGCGAAAAACAGTTAAAACAGTCAAGAGAATAGGGTGGATCCTCAAATTTGCATCTTGCGTTGTCAGAGGCCAGAGCTGCACTTTCAGTGTATGACAAAAACCACACAATAAATGTTCCAGATGCACCTCTGTGGGGATAAATTTCCACAACTTGTGAGCATTGGGGGCAGGAATGGGTACATGTGAAGGACTGGGGAAGGAGAAAGGGAGACATGGGCATAGCCAGGGGGGCAGCTGCCCCCCATCAAGTAAATAAAGAAAAATACTTAACAAACTGACCAATTGCATCACAGATAACTTGGTTCTGCCCCCTAACATAAAGCCTGCCCCCCATGTCTCCCTTTCTCCCTCCCCAATTCTTCACATGTACCCATTCCTGCCCTCAAAATAAATCCTGGCTACGCTCCCCACCCAGAGCTACGATGTGATGGCACTGTCTCTTGTCAACAGGGTCTGCCTGAGGCAGAGCTTCTCATTGGAAGGAGATCCTGCAGAGCAGGGATCAGAAATCAGGGAGATGCTGTCTAGTGATCAAAAGGATGCTCATATTAACAAGGGCAAACAGCCCTTAGGGGTTATTTGATAAGGAAGCCTCCCCTAAATCTGGTGCCTTGGGCTGGGTGTGGCTGATGGGAGTCGTAGTGCAAAACATTTGGAGGGCACCAGGTTGGGGAAGGCTCGAGTGTACCTTACACCTGGACTGTTCACATATTCTTTCACATCTTACTGTGCTTTATGCAAAAATAATTTAAGAATACAGCAGTGTTTTTCAATGTTAAGAGCCATACACCCATAACAGGATAGCTCAGTTGATACCGGGATAGCTCAGTTGGCAGACACAGAAGACACATTGGTACACTTTGACCATGAAAATTTAGCTGACGAAGAATTAGCGAAACAGGTCCTTTTCCTGGAACAGGAATTTATTTCAACTGGAATTTGTTGCAATAGTATAATATTAAAACTGTTTGAAGATTTAAAAACTGATCTACTGCCTGGCCAGAGTTCTTGCATTCTGCAATTTTGACTGCTGTCCCTTCCAACTCTACAGCTCTGTGATTCTATGATTCTATGTTTGTTATCTCTAATTAAGCACATAGACATGTATTTCTTAGTGGGCTGTTTTTAATGAACTGCTAAGGATTGCATAGGAGCATAGATATTAGTATAAACAGTATACTGTATAAAAGAACTGCCGAATAATCACAGGGAAATCATGCCATATTTGCAGGGCCGGCCCTAGCATTGGGCAGAGTGTGGTGACCGCCTCAGGCAGCAAATGCAGAGGGGCAGTGGGCATAGCCCTTTGGTTGTTCCTCTTGAACCCCAAACCAGAACTTATGCCAGGCCAGATGGGGTAGAGATGGTGTCAAGAAAGAATCACCTAATGAACAGGGCAACTCTTGGAGGCTTTCCCACCTTTGAATGTGAATCTGTTTCCCTTGGTAGCTGAAAACAGCCGTGGGGAAGGGCCGGGCTTTCATTCGTTATTGCCTGGTCCATCGGCAGCTGGCGGAGACCTTGCAGCTTTGTTTCATGGAGCCAGAAGCCATCAGGTAAGAGCTTGGAGGTGAAAGTGGCTTAGCAGTGGGAGAGGAAGCTTGCGATGCAGGAAAACAAGGTTGCACGCTATCCTCATAGTGCAAAGGAAAAGGGCAGAACGATGGGGAAGTTGGGATAGCACAGGGATCCCCAACGTGACACCTGTGGGCACCACAGTGCCCTGAGATGCACACACGCACTCCTGGTAGCTGCCAAGGCTCTCTGTCCCTCCCAGTCTTTTATTTTTCAAAATGGCTTGGAGAAAGTTGATAGGTGGTGGTTATTATTTTCCATTCATTCATTTATTTAAGGATTTATAAACCACCTCCCAATAAATGTTTCTGAAACAGCATGCAACAAATCTTTTAACAATGCATAGTAAAAATGGAATATATAAAACATTTTTTTAAAAAAACAAACAAACTTTAAGACAGGGGTAGGCAACCTAAGGCCCATGGGCCGGATGCGGCCCAATCGTCTTCTCAATCCTGCCCATGGACGGTCCGGGAATCAGTGTGTTTTTACATGAGTAGAATGTGTCCTTTGATTTAAAATGCATCTCTGGGTTATTTGTGGGGCCTGCCTGGTGTTTTTACATGAGTAGAATGTGTGCTTTTATTTCAATATCAGTTTATTGTGAGGACCATGCCTTTACACAAATATCTAAATATTTATTTAAAATGTATCTCTGGGTTATTTGTGGGGCAAAGGAATTCGTTCATTATTATTTTTTTCAAAATATAGTCCGGCCCACCACATGGTCTGAGGGACAGTGGACCGGCCCACAGCTGAAAAAGGTTGCTGACCCCTGCTTTAAGATAACTGCAGTACAAAATTATGTATGCATTTATACGGGCCAGCTGCTTTTCTGTCTCTGCGTTATTTGTTTTGAGGGTTTTTCCTATTGTTGCTGTCATCGTTTGGTTTGGGGTGGGGGAAGGTTTGAGCATCGCCAGTTTTCCTCTGTGAGATGAGCATTTTGTGGCACCCAGGACATTTTCTTAGATTTCCAAATGTGCTCCTGGGCCCCAAAAGGTTAGAGTCCCCCGGCACAATGAGTTTGTTTGAAGTCTCTTCTATGTGTGTGTGGTTTGCTCTTTGCAGTGAGTGGTACTACGCACGCAGCCCTTTCTTGGACCGAAAGCTGTGGACAGACATCTTGGGCTTCCTCTATGAGCTGGACGGCATGGCCTTTCACCTGGCCCTGCGCAGAGGAGACCTGGATGCTGCGTGGCCCATGGTCTCTGAGTAAGTAGCAAGCGCTGCATATTTTCCATGGATGCAGATGCAGCCTCCCCACTCTGAGCTTTCTGAGCAAGGCAGTCAAAAGGAAGTGGGCGAGGGGAGGGGCTTTGTTGCATGCTGTCACCAGCAGGAGGTGCTCTTCCCTCCTCTAAATTTTTCACACCAGAGCATCTGGTTTAGGTCTTGTTCTGCTACTGCTAAGCTTCTGTCACTTTGCAGGCGGCTTCACAGCATAAAGCCACGGAAGTGGGTAAACCTGGTAGAAACAGAATAAAGCGCTGAGATGCGAGCTCTGCACTAATAGAATCAGTTCAGCAAACTAAAACAGTGAAAACATCCATACAGATGCTAAAAATAACAAAACAATTTCATAAAATTGGCCTTCCATAAATGACTGGGCTAAACCTCCGGGAAAGCCTTTCTAAACAAAAGTGTCTTCATTTAGGCACCTAAATATCATCATGGGAGACACCTGTCTGATTTCGGCTACTAATTGATCCCAGAGAGCTGGAGCTGCCAAAAGCCCAATTTCTAGTATAGGCTAAGTGCATCTCTGGATGCTAATACTGATATCATCAGAATTCTTGCAAATCCGCTGCTTTGATCTCTTCTAGGGTTTTGCCACGATGTTCCAACCCAGCTGCTATGCACTCCCAGCAGAAGGAAGCATCCTCTGAGGTACATATTCCCCACTTACTTGCCTATCCCGTTGCAAAATACTTCCTGCCCAAAGACCCCAGCAATGACTTTGGATCACTGGTGTACCTTGAGAGCTTTTCCTTTCCCTGTCATGAAAATGAATCTAGAACCTGCAACCCCTTCCCAGCCCAAACACAGGAGGGCTGGGGTGGTCACTCATTCCCCATTCCTGGATTAGGGAAAGTTGTCTTGGTGGTGGTGGTGGTGGTATGGGTTGTAGCCAATCAACACTCTCCACAGCTGGCTTTTCCTCACCTCAAATGTGCAGAGCCAGTTTTGTGGAGCACACACTAAGAGAGGAAAGGGTACATTTGTATTAAACGCTCTGGGGGCACTTCAAAACCTGCCCTCATTACTTTACAAATGTTGTGTCTGTCTTTATCTTACCTCGCATTAAAAGATGGTTGTTCAGCCTCTTGTTCACTTTTTTCATTCACAGTAGTTTAGAGGCCTTTGTTCCTGGCTGTGGACCAACTTTTGAATCTAGCACCCATTGACAATACTCTAATTTCCTAGGATCCAGCCTGATTCCATCACTCCGTACCAAACAATTTATGTGTTTGTTGACCATAGGTTGGGAACTCAAACAGAGACTGCGCGAACCACCAAGGGGCCGCCAAAGTTCACGAGAGCTCGCCAAGAACCCCTAGTGACCAACATGCTGTTGAGCCAATTGCTGATGATCGACTCAGTGCTGGGCTGGAAAACTCCATGGAGAAATGGGTTGGGATCTGGAGAAGCAGGAAGAACAGTCTGCTGCAGATAGGTGCTCTCCTGAAGCTGAGTCATTTTATGGAAGCGGATCCAGCTGCTGACAGGGAGGTGCAGAAGGGAAATGGTGAGCTGCAGGCCCAAGTGGAGAAGCTGAGCAAGGAGCAGCCAGGAAGCATCTCTTCCACCAAGGAAACATGTTCCCTGCTTCATCAGGCAGATCACTGCCTGTGTGGAAAGATGGAGAGGCCACCTACTGAAGGTGACACCGGGTGGAAGCAGGACTTCAAAACGCTGATGGGGGAGCTTGCTGCTTTGCGGCAAAAGTTGGCCCAGCAGCAAGAGGAGAATGCATCTCTGAGACGAACCCTTTTGGAGGGAAACCAGCTTCTGAAAGAGGAGCGGGCAAAACATGAGCAGCAACACAAGGAGAAGATGGATGAGCAGGAAAAACAGCAGCAGGAGTTGGCCAAAACCATCAAGGCCCTCAGGGAGGCAGAGGACAAGGTTGCCAACCTGACTGGCGAATGCCAGGAGGCCTGGTCCAAGAGAGATGCCGCCGAGAGGTCTCTAGAGGAGGCAGAGCAAAGGCTGAGTTCTCAGGAGGCAGAGAGGAGGAAGCACTTGGCAGACATGGAGGCCCAAGAGTTAAGGCGCCAGCAGCTGGTCTCTCGGTGTCAGGGCCTGCAGGAGAAGCTGAAGGCATGCGAAGAGAGCTTGGAGAAGTGGGAAGCCCAAGCGGTAGCTCTGAAAAGCCAAGGTGGCCAGCTGGGAATGAATGAGGAGCAGTCAGAAGGCATGAGGGAAGAACATCCAGCCATGCTGGAATGGGGTCCTCCAAGGGGGAAACTGGAGAGGAGCCTTGCTGAGATACAGGTACTAGAGAGGGAGAAGGAGACTCTTATGGAAACTCTGGTGTCCCAGGAGAAAAGTCTGGTGTTTTCAAAACTAGAGGTTGAGGACCTTCAGAAGGAGCTGACGGCATGTCAGGAGCATGTTGCCACTCTCCGGACATCTCTGGAGGAGCAGGGGAAGGCCCTGAGGGTCAAGGAAGAAGCAGCTCAGGGTTTGCAAAGAGAGTTGAATGACCAGTTGGCCCAGCTACAGGATGCCCTGGAGAAAAACACTACGCTGGAGGCTCATTTAGAGGAAGCGGCCAGCAAGAAATCTCAGCTGGAAGCTCAAGCTGTTGAGGAGCAGGCCAGGTGCGAAAGGACTTTGCAGGAACTAGGGAACCAGCTGGGAGCTTTTGAAAGGGAGGTGGCCACCCTGCAAGAGGAGAGGCAGCAACTGCGGGCCACCTTGCAGCAAGCCCTCAAAGAAAGAGAGGCCCTGGCAACGCAAGCTGAGAGCATGGCTTCTGCTCTGGACGGACGGACCCAGGAGGCTACACAGCTTCGGAAAAAGCTGGAGGAGCTCAAGGCCACCAGCAAAGCACAGCAGACATCCTTGCAGGAGACAAATGAAGTAGTGGCCTCAGCCCTCAGGGGAGAGTGCCTGCAGCTGAGAAATCAAGTGGAGCAACTGGAGCAGGAGAAGATGCAGGCCACAAACATGGCGGAGCAGCTGAGCGAAGACTTGGAGCAGGGCTGGGACAAAGGTGCTCTAGAGAGGACATGGCCTCCTTCTGTCACTGTGCTGGACTCGGCCTGTGGGGCTAGAGATGAAAAAGGCAGGGACCTGGGCAGAAAGAGGGGCATCGCTGAGGAAAACAGCCGTGGAGGAGCAGGGTCACGGCCAATGAACACAGAGTTTCTTCAGGTCGATGGGCTGCAAGATGCGGCCAGTCCTGTCAAGAAAGGGGCTGGTGCTAAGCCTAGTGCAGAAGCCCATGGGAAGGTAAGAGACTCATGTTCCATGTACAATGTGCTGATACATGACAGTTGAGAAATGGTGTACTACTGATCCTGACCATATGGAGGCACTGCCTGCAACTGGCATCCCTCTTCTCCAGTGAGAGAAGGTCTGCGGAAGGAGTAGCCAATGTGGTGGCCTCCAGAAGTTGTTGGACTCCAACTCCCATCAGCCCCAGCCAGTGCAGCCAGTGGCCAGGGATGCTGGAAGTTGGAGTCCAACCACATATGGTGGGCGCCATGTTGACTAGCTCACATGTAAGGCAAGTCTGCACTACAAAACCATTTTGAATTTTAACGTAAAGAAAAAATTAACTGAGAAGTTTGAGAAATTTGGGGTGAATCTAGAGTTTCATCTGGGACTCGGATTTTAGGCAATCCTCAAATTTATGTGACAAAACTTGAATTTCAATACTCAAATCTGGAAATTGAAACTAAACATTGGATCTCTAAAAATCCCCTAATTCTGATTTATTTTTTTAAAACATAACATCAAACCATTGACTTAAAAACTATGTTTTTCTGTAACATTATTTCGAGAAAAAAGAACATTGGAGACAGGAGCAACAGTGTGTGTATCAGAAAAAGTAAAACCATTTGTTCTATGTAAAGTTCTGGTGTGCTGGTGAAGCTCCAGGCCAGAAAGTATTGTGAGCAAAAATATAGGCTCATTTAGAGTGCTGGGCAAAAAAAAAAGCAGCTAAGTAAGTTCTGGAGTTTAGCAGCCCGTTACCAATGACATTTTCTGAAGGAGTGCTGCCCCAGCAACTTCATTTTGCAGACGCTGCCACAGCCTTGAAAACACAGCTGTCGAATTTGAAGCCTTGGCAATACCCCCACCCTTGTTTGCTCCTGGGTCCGTGTGACCTCTCTAACTGGGACCCACTGATTTTCTGTTGTGCTTCCCCACCCCTTACCTGATTCCCCTCAGTGTCTAACTCACCATCTGAAGAAAATGACGGCTGATGTGCAGCAAGCAAAGCAAATGTTTGCTGCGAGGGAACAAACGATGAACCATCTAATGGAGCAGCTAAGCCGGTGAGAGCATGAGCCTATTTCATTGGACGGTAGGTTTAAGGGAAGGGTTGTAGCTCAGGGAGAGAGCAGGTGCTTTGCATGGAGAAGAGTTCATATCCCATCTCTGGTAGGACTAGGAAGACCCCTGCCTCAAACCCAGAGCCGTCTTTCCCATTGGGCTTAGTGGCGCGTTGCACCAGGGCGCCAGCCTCTCAGGGGCGCCCCAGCGAATGGGGGAGCTGCGCGGCTTTGTCGGCGGCCTCCCCTTTCCCTGCACGCCCACCAGCTGCGCCCCATCAACCATATGGCTGGCTGGCGGGCATGCAGCTTGCCTCCCAAGAGAGCCAGTGTGGTGTAGTGGTTAGGAGCAGTAGACTCATAATCTGGTGAACCGGGTTCGCATCTCCGCTCCTCCACATGCAGCTGCTGGGTGACCTTGGGCTAGTCACGCTTCTTTGAAGTCTCTCAGCCCCACTCACCTCACAGAGTGTTTGTTTTGGGGGAGGAAGGGAAAGGAGAATGTGAGCCGCTTTGAGACTCCTTCGGGTAGTGATAAAGCGGGATATCAAATCCAAACTCTTCTTCTTCTTCTTCCCACGCCTCCACGGGAGGAGAGCGATCCCTGCAGAGGCTTAGGATGGAAGCTGCGCCCTGCCAACTATATGGCTGGTGGGTGTGCAGCTTCCTTCCCAAGCCCTCGCGGGAGGAGAGCGATCCCCGCAGAGGCTTGGGAAACTCTGGGAAACGGGGGTGGGGGCGCTGGAGGGATCTTTGCACCACGGCGCCGGATATGCTTAAGACGGCCCTGCTCAAACCCTGCAGAACTGCTACTGGTCACGGTACTGAGCTAGATGAACCATTGGTTTGACTTGGTGTAAGTCAGTTTCCTGTGCTGCTATAAAGCCGGGGTAGGGAACTAGATCTGGCCAGTCACCTGTCAGTCACCTGATGTCATAAAATGTCAGGTGATTCAGCTGCAAAGGAAGAATTGTGAGTGCCCTTCGTGTGCTCCAGGTCCTGTGTTAAGGAAATGCTGAAGAAATCATATATTATCAAACTCCAGGGTTCTTTGAAACAGGCCATTGCAATTAAAGTAGTTCGAAACAACAGATGTTCACAGTGTGTATGTGTATTCAGTAGTTTCCTTTCCTCCTGCTTAGGTCTCAGCAGGAAAAAGAACAGTTGCTGCTTTTGCTGGAGAAAAGCCGACAGGAATCGGAGGAGAAGGAGAAGAGGTACAAAGGGGAGCTGTCAGAACAGGGGGAGATCATTTGCAACATGAAAGGAAAACTGCTGGAGTTATTACGGTGAGTAAACTGAGTCCATGAGGAGCAGAGGAGAAGGGAGCCCCACTCCCTTCATGCTGCTGGCTTTGGAAATGCAGACTAGGGAACTGGGGGGCCGGACCCCACAAAGATCAAAACACACTAGATAAGCTAGTGTGCCAGAGTCTCATCTTCCCAGCTGGAATCCTCAGCTGCAGCGCAGTGATAAAGAGCAACACACATGCAAGCACCACAGAATAGCAATACAAAGCGTAGTATTCAGTTCATTAAGATCAATACAACTGCAATCTTATGTATAGGTTCCTGGGAGTGAGCTACATTGGTGCTTACTTCAGACTGCATAGGGTCAGCTTGTAAAACACATTGAGTGCATTTCTTGCATTGACAAGGGATGATCTGTGATTCTTAAAAGGCTCCATCTTTTGTCATGGGCCACTGGCGGTCATTAGCTGCCTATAGAGCTAGAAAAAGTAAATGACTCGTCTCTGTCCTCCCTTTTCTTCTTCAGGGAAAAAGATGCCCTGTGGCAAAAGACAGAAGGCATTGCCTCCACAACAGGATCTCCAGCTCCTCAGAACCCAGGGGTGTGTGTTCAGTGCAAAAAGGATTTCAGGCTCATGTCACGCCGATACCAGTGCAGGTAACATCTGTCCTACTATTGTTGTTAGTATTAATTAAATTTATATACTGCCCATCACCCAAAGATCCCAGGGCAGTTCACAACATAAAAATACAAAATGAGAACACAAAATACATGGTAAGAACAAGAACAAACCAATAGCCCCTCACCCACAAACACCTTTAAACGACATAGGTTGTTTAATTAGCCAAAGGCCTGGGAGAAGAAGTGTATTTTTGCCTGGTTCAATGTAATGAAGGCGCCAGGCGAGCCTTCCCAGGGAGAACATTCTACAAATGGGGAGCCACTGCATAAAAAATAATAATAACTTGTGTTCAGTGAGGAGGGCCAAGTGTGCAGGGCTGGATTTAGGTTTGATGAGGCCCTAAGCTACTGAAGGTAATGGGGCCCTTTATATGTCCAGCTGTCCTTTGTCAACAACCAATTGTCGCTGTTGTTTTTTTTTTAATATATGCTATATGGTAATTTATGGACCTAATAGGTATCTAAAGCCATTTGCCACTGTTGCTGTATGTAAGTTTTATTTGTTTTTTATATTTTGGAAATGTGCTGTGAGGTTTTTCAAGTTGTTTTTTCTTTAATTTTTTGGGAGGGGCCCAAGAGAATGGGGCCCTAAGCTATAGCTTGTTTAGCTTATACGTAAATCCGGCACTGCAAGTGTGTCAAGGAGAAACAGAACTTCAGCCAGGAAGTATGCTTTTCCCTCCCCCTGTTCTGTTTTTCTGCCCAACTGGATCCCACAGTATGTGGGGAAAGGGGGCTGAAGCAGAGAATGGCCCTCCCCAGTGAAGAATACCCCTGCAGATGGGTACAAATGGGTCTCTTTGGGACACCATCGAGTGACGGAACATCCCAGTGTGTCCTTTTGCATGTGGGGACCTCTGGAGAGAACTGACGTATATCTCCGTTGGTAATATTAGATAAGCTATGAATATCGTTGAAGGGCACTCAGATGCAAAAAGGGCTGATCACTTTTCGAGATTTAGGCACCATGCTTCTGTTACTACAGCCTCAATTTGCATTAGCTTTTTAGGCAGATGCACCACAGCTCATATTCAGTTTCTGATCAACTCTGACTTTTCACCTGAAACAAGTGAACAAGCACATCATAAATTAAGTGGCAATACCCTAAAACCACACTCTCATATCCTCTCCATCTCAAAAGCCTCTTTTTGTATCTTTCTCTTTGTACCATCATCCCATAGTGTGAGAAAGCTAGCTGTCAACAATTTCAGGTGCCCAGGCTGTGTCTCACGTGATGTTTCCCATTTCTCGTCAGTTCTTCCCATGCTCACTTGCTTGTGAAAACCACAATGTCTTGTTTTGGATCATGACTTCTCCTTTCTGCAGCTGTTGTTTACTCATGAAGGGTCTCCAGCTCCCTAGCAGTAGAAGAGGGGTAATGCAGTGACAGGGCCTAACTCGGTGGGACACATCCCCAATCAGATCTTTCATCTCTCTGCTTTTTAAATCTCCTGCCCTTGCCTTTAAAAACTTGTATAAACTCTTTGTTTACAGGGCAGCTGAATGCTCTGCAAGTTCAGCCACCTGCCATCTTATTGTGTCTAGAGGCATCTATAGACAGGCCCTGTCAATGTTCCAAGAGGACCTGGCCACTTCCAGCTTTTGAGACCCCTACCCATAATGTGTGTAGTGCATTATCATCATGACTATTCAGAGCAGATCTGGATTTTTAGCCCTGCCCTTTATGTCAGTTTGTAACAGTTTGGGGATGGAACTGGATAATAACAGCTTTGCTCCGCTTGCCAAAATTGATCAGGCTTGAAACGCACAGCATTGGATGCTTTTTTTGGAAAAAGGAATTCAGGGATATAAAGATAGAACAACCAGACCCAAACCTGAGGTCGTCCTTTGCAAGGGAATATATGGACAAAGAACCAAAGTATCTTTTAGATGGGTGAATGATGAATTTTAATGAATAAAACTGTTTTAATTAGTTGGAAATCTGTATATATATATAGAGGTCGTTTTAAATCGGAAAACTGTCCAAATTGTACTGGTAAATGTTATATGATGTATTGCTGTTGTTATTGTTGCTTTGATATGGGCCAATGGCTGTAATAAAACCTACTACTACTACTACTACTATGGACAAAGAACCAGACCAAAAATGAAAGTCCGAAACTTTGTTGCCTAACAAAATGTTACACAGCTTTGGATGTTCTCACCATTGTGAAGAAAAACACTGAAAAGGAGAAATAGATATTAAAGTGAAGGAATTACTCAACCTAGCACACTAACCCTAATACACACACACACACACACACCAAGGAGTGAGGAAGTACTGTACATACAGAAAAGAGTGTCCTGGCAAAGGAGAGGGAAAAAAGGCGGGAGAAAGAAGTGTCATGGTCACATCTTGCCAGAGGCGGAACAAGGTGGGTGCGGTGGATGCAGGTGCCATCCTGACGGGGGTGACATTCCGCCCCCCCTGGCAACTCCCAAGCCTACAGCGAGCCGGGGAAAGGGGGGAGCTGCAAAGCGGCGCGCAAGGCAAGCCTACCCACTAGCCATCGGCTGCGCATGGCTTTGCAGCTCCAGCTCTCTCAGAGCTACAGCCACCGAGCAGAGGATCCCGCCGCCGTCCGTACGACGCTCAAGCGCCGCTGTCGGCAAACCACCCGTTGGTGTATGCGCAGCACATAGCGTCACTGTGCATGCACCATACATATGTCGCAGGCGCATGTGCCGTACATACAGTGCATGCTCCGCCAGGCAGTTTGCCCGCCCCCCTACCCCGCACCGGGTGCCGGTTAGCCTTCCTTCGCCCCTACATCTTGCCTTTTGAAATCTCTGCTGTGCAATTATTTTCCACATTTGTAATCCTCTTTGTGAATTGGTGCTTCTCCAAATGGGCATTGAGAGGGATCTGTTTTTGTAGTCACATAGCCTGGCGAACAAAAGTTCTTTCCCATAGAATCCATAAAGCCAACTGACTAGTGAAAACAGCATTCTTCTCTGTCAAGATCCAGGTTTAACTTGCCTTGAAATTGTTCTCTCCACTTGCATGGGAATGTCCTCCATTTGCATAGGCCCACAGCTTCTGCATATTAAAAGTAGCAGAATGCAGATTGCTTGCATCACAGTTCACACGCATAGCAAATCTTGTTTGCTTTTTAGCCCTCCATAAGGGAAATCCCTCTCATGTAGACACACACAGAAAGGTAACTGTTCCATTCTGGTTGCCCTGCAGTCACTAGGGCTAGAACTATTTCTTATCAAATGTTGCTCTTTAAAGCTAATTACTTAAATTTTCAGTCCAACTGGGTTAAAAACACTGCTTACTTAATTTCAAAAATAAAAGGACATAATTTAAGAGAGATAATCCATATTTTTAAAAGCATTATATGTAATAAAGCATAAGCATACATGTTGTTAATAAACATTAACCAAGTGGTTTCCTGTGCGCACTCTCTCTTTCGCCTTCCCAGGTTGTGTCGGGGCATCGTGTGTCATGCCTGCTCAGTGAGCAGCGGGCACAAGGAGCGCTGCTGCCTTCCCTGCTACCAGAAGAGAAATGGCCAAGGCACCTGACCAGAGGGCTCAGCAAGCAGCCCATTCCACCCTGTGGTACAGACACTGCAAGTCCAGAAAATGACTCCCTCCCTGAGTGTCATGTGGGAATGGATGTGACTTCTGTTTGGGCATTGGTTGCAGGCTCCTCCGAATGAAGAGGAGCATATGGTGGCAGTCGGGGGCATTGCAATGACAGCAAGGAAATAGCTTAGAAATTAAATTTGTATCAAGGATGACTCTAAATATCCAGCGGGTTCCAGTGGTGTACCGGTAGGAGCACCTCTTTCTTTCCAGATCCAACGCTATTAGTTAGAAGTCTGTTTTTATCTGGCGTTTCTGTAAGGCAGGGGTCAGCAAAGTTTTTGTGGCTTGGGCCGGTTCACGGTCTCACAGACGCCGCAGTGGGCTGGAGTGCACACACACGCATGCATGCGCAAATGCTATTTCTGGCACTCCTTCCGGCATGGAGGAGGCATGTACAGCTTCCCATTGGCTGCAGGAGCTTCCTGCAGCCAATGGGAAGTCGGCCAGTGTCACAGAAGCCAACCGAGCGGGAGCCAACCGAGCGGGCGGCGGGGGTCCATGGGCCTGTTAAACGACCCCCATGGGCCACTTGTGCAGTGGCCCATGGGCCTTAGGTTGCCAACCCCTGCTGAGGCATGCAACCCGGCTCTCAGATCCAGCCATTTGCCTTCAGCCCCCTGCAGCTGAATATTTCCCGAACTTTTCCTTTGCTGGATACCATGTGTTGACCCAACAAACAGTTGCTGTGGTTGGTTGGAGGTGCTGGGGACAGCAGGCACATGAAGCATGGATAAGGGCATCGTGCCAATGAACTGACACAGTCCATCATTAAAGTTGAGCATAAGGAAGTTGGCAAACATGGGATCTGAAAGTGAGCGACTTCATGAGCAGTTACCCTGTTCTCTCTCAGCAGCATCACAGAAGGAGAAATTTTGTGGGATAATGCTGTGGCTACGCCGAATTCCCAAGCTAGTCCAGGGAAGCATTTTGCTTCCTACTGTATAGATTCCTACAACAGGTGGTGGGAACTCTTGAGGCAGCTGGGAAGATGACTGATCAAGAAGAATTATGGGAGGGGAGGAGTCCCCATCGCCACCATGGATGGCAGGTGTCATGTCCCCAGTTCACTGTATTTTATTTATTTTTACTCTGAAGATCACTATTGGAAACTGGAATCCATAATTGAATCATGTAATTGCTGTGGAAGAAATAATTATTTATGGGGTGGAGCATTCAGAAATTAAATTTTAAAGAAAATCATTTGGATGGTTTTTGTGTTAGTTCTTTTCCTTCCTTTTTTGTGCAATAAAACATATTTTGTAGTGTTATGTTTCTCTATATTAGCAAAGGAATCCATAACAACAAAAATGTCAATATGTGACATGACTTGGTTACCATCCCATTTTGCCCAAGAGATCCTTCCCTAGAGTTGCCAAGTCAGCAGCATCCAAACTCTTAAAACTCACAGGGCAGGGTCTAGTGGCATCACAAGTTCCCAAGATTCTTTGGGGGAAGCCATGGCTGATTCTGCTTTAAATGTATTGTGCCGATGGGACCTAATTAGCCTTGCCTTATAAGAAATAAGGACTTAACTATGTCCATGACACTTTCTCAGATTTCAAAATTGACCCATTGTCCTGAAAAGGTTGGCAACCCCTGTAAGCTTTTTCCTGCCCTATTTTTCAAAATAGTGCCAGTCTAAGGTTGCATTCTTCCCATAAAATGGAGCGGCTACTCCAGTTTATTTATATTCTGCAATATTTCTATTCTGCCTTTCACATAGTTCAAACCAGGATGGAGAACCACCTTTCTTCCTCTGTGCTTTTAACAGCAGCTGGATCTGCAGAGATTTCCATGGCATAAAGACCCAGGTGGTGCTGTGGGTTAAACCACAGAGCCTAGGGCTTGCTGATCAGAAGGTCGGCAGTTCGAATCCCCGCAACGGAGTGAGCTCCCGTTGCTCGGTCCCAACTCCTGCCCACCTAGCAGTTCGAAAGCACATCAAAGCGCAAGTAGATAAATAGGAACCGCTCTGGCGGGAAGGTAAACGGCGTTTCCGTGCGCTGCTCTGGTTCACCAGAAGCGGCTTTGTCATGCTGGCCACATGACCTGGAAGCTGTACGCCGGCTCCCTGAGCCAGTAAAGCAAGATGAGCGCCGCAACCCCAGAGTCGGTCACGACTGGACCTAATGGTCAGGGGTCGCTTTACCTTTACCTTAAAGACCAGCATGATCAAAAGGCATGGGAGGAGCTGGTTAAAAAAAGGCTAGGGGAGGAGATATGGCAATCTTAGCTGAAACAGATTGCCTAAAAGCACTTGGCCCTAGAGAGTTGAAGAATAAGAAAATGTGCATTCAGCACATCCTCCATCCTGCTCTTTCTCTTGTCTGCAACTGTGAGGCAACTGGGTGCAACAGTGAGCAAGGGAGATGCCTCTTAGCCAACCATTTGTTCCCCTCTGCAGGCTTCCTGCTGTTATTGCAAAAGGCTGCTTCAATGAAACCTCTTAAGCAAGAGGTTTCCCAGTGGCAACTGCAGAGGAAATGCAGAGCCTTTGAAGGCAGCATACCGGTAGTCTGTACCTGTAAACATATTAGGCCTGTCAGGTGATTAAACAAATCTAAAGGCAGGGACCATGTCTACACAGAACTTAGAATGTGTGGATAGGGTTGCAGCCTTGTTTGCTTAACTACAGAAGTGATTAAAACTACAGGCATTTGCAAATGATTAAAATAATAGCTCTGAAGAATGAGACAAAGCATGATTTATTTGCTTAAATGATGCACAGACAGCAGGCACCATCTCAGAAGACCCTGGGTGAGAAAAAAGCAGGATGCCTCTACAAGGTTGATCAGATGCAGTGTTAGAAACTGAGATACGAAAGCTAGGAGCTAAATGGCACCTTAAACCTCGGTTATGGGTCCAGCAACGGAATGTCTAGGTGCACTTTTTATAACAAGAATACAAAGCTGGAAATGAATGAACTGCGGCTGAAAACTTGTGTTCATTTTGCTAGGCCGCCGATAGCAAAACGCAGCCTTTCTGTAAGGCCAGCTGAGAGGCGGAACCTGTCAGCTTACCTGACGCTGCAGTGATCTCTTGGAAGTTGAGCGGGGAGGAATTTCTCCTCCCACCCCCTCAGGGCCAGAAGTGGCAGTTTTAATCTGAAATCTTAGATGTAGTACTGCAGTCCGGAGCTCAGAAACTGCTCGTGTTTATGAAATTCCCTGTCACAAAACGCGCCTAGGACAATGGGAGTTTCGAACGCTGGTTGGATGCAACTGAGGTTGGAACCCCTGCACTTTTAATAGCTGTGTATAAGAAAGATTTTCAGCAGCCAACTCTCTTCATGAAAGCAACATCTGCTAAAATTCCCTCTTTTATATAGCTATGAAAGGTCTGGGAGCCCTGTCCTTTCTTTCACCTGGGTGGGCACCATCCATGGCTCCTTGGCGGTGAAAAGTGTCTCTACCAGCAGAGTTGAATGGTGAAGCTCAGAAGCCCTCCAAAACGTGCCTGTTGAGGAGATCTGAAATGTAGCATCACCCTCCCAGGATGCATCTCTCAGCTGTGATGGGTGAGGATGATGTCAGCTGTTTACAGTAGGTGAGGAGGATGTGGGGGCTTTTCTCAAAAACCAATTGGGTAACGGCTGCTCTGGCATCCTGGAAATGACATCTGCCAGCAATCTCATGAGCACCAGTCTTGAGTACAAAGGTGGGAAATCCCTTTACAACCTTGGATTGCAACTGTCTCTGGGACAGAGGACACCCACTACTAGCTAGAATACCATCATCACAAAAAAAGGTCATAAATTGGTCAGGAAAACGTCTAGTTTTGTTCAAAGTAGCTAGGGAACACAATTCTCTAAACCCAATGCTTAAGATAGTATCATCTGGAATTTGAGAATAGGCAAAGAACTACTTAAAAAATCATCACAAACAAGCTGTAAATGGGTCAGAAAAATATTGTGTTTTGTCCAAAGCCTCTAATTTGTCCCTAAATTTTAGAGACTGGGCAGCTCCTGCTTTGCTTATAGGTCCAGCATTGAAAATGCAGACATGATCCTACTGAATATACACATTGATTACATTGAATATGCACTAGTTCATTATTTTATTGGATTCTAGAACAGCTGTGCACTTGTGCATGAAAGGAAATTTGTGGTCTCTGTTGCATCAAAAGATTCCAGTCAATATAGCAACATGATTTGTTGCAAAATACAGTCATTGGACATCATGTCCATCTGAACATTGACTAAACAAAAAAAATTCTGTTTCTGGAGAGGTCTGTAGACACATTCCCCACATCTAAAATATCTCCATCCAAAGACTGACTGATTTCTAAAGTTAAAAGACATCTAATCTGCTCATCACACTCTCTTCTTTCTAATGCAGTATGGAGAAATATGTTAACATTTAACTTCAGTGTGCACAGCTTGTGAAGACTAGGACCATCTAGACCAGGCATGAGTGATGGATCTTTGAATCATTCTCAAAGAAATGATTTGATCAGGTGTAGCTGTCTAGATCAGGCATAGGCAACCTTGGCTCTCCAGATGTTTTGGGACTACAACTCCCATCATCCCTAGCTAACAGGACCAGTGGTCAAGGATGATGGGAATTGTAGTCCCAAAACATCTGGAGAGCCAAGGTTGCCTATGCCTGATCTAGACAGCTACACCTGACCAAATCATTTCTTTGAGAATGATTCAAAGATCCATCACTCACCTATCGATCAACTTAAGTTTCAAATGTACAATCCCCTTTCTACTATTCCTATAACTACACTCATTAATCGTAAAACTGCTCTCTAGGAAATTTGATTATTACACGTAAGCACTCCATAGCAAGCACTTTCCTATGGAAGCACATGAGGTTTCCTAAACACTCCTTCTACACTGTTCCATCATGGTGGTAAGTCCCACTAAGTTCAATGGGGCTTTCTTCTGAGTAGGATGTATCGGGTTGTGCTATAAATGATTCAGGACTGCTTCCCATATTATGTGTTACTTGTATGGAAAGCAATTCCATGGACAAAATTGTGGGAAGCCCATACACAGATTGTCATATGTTACATGCACAAATGCATATTATCCATTGGATGTTCATGCGCCTGGAAGCTTCAGTTGATGTGTTTTTGTCTATACACACACAAACACACACACACTATTGGGAAGTGCCTGGTGCTACCTGGGAATTTTTAGAAACAAAAAATATTGTGATTTTTAAATGGATAGTGTAATCTGCGAGTTTGGAACCATCACATCCAAAAATAGGTGAAGTCACCTCAAATCCATGTTTCAGTCCACTATCTTGATGCAAAATGGCACCCAGTATTCAAATGGTGGTGAAGTCTGCTGTCCCTACCTCAGGAACCCTTGTACTCAGTTTAGTGATGAAATCTTGAGAGACAACCAAACCTATGCCAAAGAATGGGCATAGGTATTAAGTATTCTTCCACAGCAGGCACTTCTAAATGAGTGACCAGCTATAAGACATGCAACTTAAGGTATCAGTGTGTATAATCTTGTAAAAGTCTTTTGTTGTTAGTATTTTAATAACAACTTCATCAGGTGCTGTACATGTAGAAAATATGAGAGATGGAATAGTTAAACCAGGATTCTTTATTGGGCCAACATCTTATATAATAAGGGAAGATAACATGTCACCTGTTTAGAATTTGTAGGAAAACATATCTACATAACATCAGCCAGACCTTCTTATTTCATACAGCTAGCTACAACACTGGCAGTATAGGCAGAGGGCCGATACTGAGATATCCTGTATCAACAGCCATGTAGACTGTTTGAAGCTCACACTAGGCCATCAGTTCTCCATTTCTGGCTGTCAGGGTGCAGTCAGCAGCTCTCGGCTGGTTGCCCAGGAAATTATAAAGACAAAGAAAGGTTTCTTACAATCCTTTTTTATTTCAAACTTTACAGAGAGAGGCTACAGAATCCAGCCTCTTGGATAATGGCGTTGTCCCGAGTGAATCTCCATTTGTCGTCGTCATCATCTCCTCTACGGGTGCCACTAAGTGCCCTCTGTCTTTGAGCTCTTTGCTCTCCTACTTTTAAGGCTCGCCAGGTTCTGGGAGATGGTGGGTCTGGAATGCTTTCTAGTGACGACGTGTCAGCCAGCTGCTGCTCCAGCTCTCCCTTTTCCCCCTCTCCCATTATTTCCCAGCTTTTCTCCTCATCTGCCTCTGAGCTGTGACATCCCACAAACCACTATTGTGAATCTATACAGTCTTCCTCCTCCCTGGAAGGGTCAGGATGGGGAGGGGGTCTCCACCACTCCTCCTCCTCTGCTCAGTCCTTGACACTGGCTCTGGATGTGTGCAGAAACAGTGCACAATGAACCTACCTTGACACAAGTGAATTATGGCAATCAGATCAATGCATCCTGTTCCTTAATTCATGGTATGTTCGCATTAGCAGCTTAAAACACAGCAAATGTTTTGAGAGAACTGCAGCAAACAGCAGTATGTCAAGAAACTACAGGATTAATATTAATTGTAAATAACGTGTGAATGCAGCTTCAAAAACTAGCAGTGGAAACACTGGATTTGGATTAAGCAGTAATGGGAACATACCCTAACTATTAGGGAAATATGAGACCTCAGGTAAAAGTTATGGAGACGGGCCTTTTCCCTAAAAGTCATTGTGTGCATTATTCCTTATTACCACTCTTTCTCCGTTGCATTGACTTAATCATAGCTCCGCAGGCAAATTTACAGCAAAATCATATTTCTATCAAGATGTATTAACAAATTCATTTTAAAGTAAACAAAAGAAAGATCTATAAAATAATAATTAAAAATGAATTCGAGATAGAGTTAGAATTAAGTTTGTTTTCTCTCCATATATCTTATTCTTTGTTAAGCATATAAATCCACCCAGAATTTGTCACAGGATTCTACTTTAGACAGAATGGCTATGGAAGAACAGGATATTGTTTGGCTATCATTTATCAAAGAACTGTATATTATCTGCACTGGACATAAACCGGTAGCCATCTTGGTTTTAATGCACAGAATTACATTTGACAACATTATACATGTTTCTGGGTGTACAACACCTGATGTGCAAATGTTCAGATTATTTGAATCATAAAAACTTTCTGGGAGGAAAATAGACATATTTGCTTTTGTGACAAGCATGCAGGGATGTTTTGTGTCATCAATAATCATTGCTGAATCTAAGCTAATACTGGGAGATTATTTTTAATTTATTTTATTTTATTATTTCTACATCACCCTATACCCGAAGGTATACAGTTTTTTTTAAAAGCATCTCAGTGTATCACTTTAGTCAGTCTGACTCTTGAAGCCTACTAAGACCTCCTTACAAGCATGGCTATTAGAGAGTTGTAGAGGTGATGCCAGAGGTTGATGAGAAGGAGGAACCCTTTCTAAACCGAGTCAGGGCTCCTTTGCTGATGATGCCTCTTGCGACCAGGATCTTGAGGAAGTTGTTCCGGAACTTCTGCCCTATGAAGGCATATATGATGGGGTTTATGCAGCTGTGAGAAAATCCCAGGATTTCAGTACCCGAAAGGGCTGCATCAATGCTGTTGCGAAGGTCACAGGTTTCACCAATAGCTCCAGACCTCATTAACGTATCAAGAAGCAGAGAGATATTGTAGGGCAGCCAACAGACCAGGAAGACCAGCACCACAGCCAAGATGACTTTCATGGCCTTCTTTCTTTGACTGTTATTAGTTTGGTAGAGTCTGTATACTGTCACACCATAGCAGAAGAGCATGACGATCAAGGGAAGAAAGAAGCCAAACGTTTGTGGCAGGATTCTCAGTTTCACCCTAATTTCAGATGTCTGGTTCCCTTCAATATTTTCATAACAAACACACTTGTAGAAATCAGGTGGTAGGTAAGCCACACGGAAGATAATCCCAGGAAGGGAGAAGAGGATGGAGAACAGCCAGATGCCAACGCAGACAAATTTGACCCAGCTCCTCTTCTGAGTGACTGCCCGAGTAGCATAAACTATTGCCAAGTAGCGATCCATGCTGATACAGGCCAGGAGGAGGATGCCACTGTAGAAGTTGACTTCCTTCAGGAGTGACAGGATTTTGCACATGGGAGTGCCAAAGACCCATTCATGCACTCTTTCTACAGCCCAGAATGGCAAACTAAGTGCAAAGAGGAGATCAGCAATGGCGAGGTTCAGAAGATACACATCTGTGGCAGAACGGTTTCCTTTGTTGTAGGCAATCACCAGAACCACCAGGGAGTTTCCCACCAGGCTCAGAAGGCATGTGAGGCCATAGATGAATGCCACTAGGTACTTGAAAACATCTGGTGTGACATTAATTCTGCAAGGTGCTGCTGCTGCTCCTATACTGTTAGGGTCAAAGGTGCCGTAGTAGTCACTGTAATTACCATCTGGATAATATTCCCCAAACTCCAGATCAGAGAACACAAATGTATTTGCCATCGTTGAGGTCTTGCTCTGGGTCTGTGTAGAGACACAAGAACAAGTTCATTAAGATCAAGGGGTTCTATATCTGTTATACATGGACCCAATCTAAGTTTAACTGTTCTCAAAATGATTGAGCATTTTAACAAAGAAGTTAAAACTGCTGCATCTTAAATCCTGCATATCAGTCAATGTTACACAGGAACCAAACAGTAGAGCTAAAAGGAACCTGGCACTCATCTAACAACCCCATTTCCTGCTACCATGCAAAACCTGTTGCTAAACGGAGTAGCCCTTGGAGTCCAGATTAAACTGCGTGCAGAAAACTCTGCCACAAGTGACAAGAGTTTGCTTTGGGACAGGAGTGGAATTGTCTTCAGACTGATTCAATGAGAGATCACTGAGGGAAAAGATCTACTTTTTTCTATCCATACCCTCCAATATCTCACTGTTCAAAATCAGGATGCTCCATTTTTGGTCCTGAGCTCTTGGGGGAACAAGCTGACTCTCGCAAGAGGAGGTTCCCCATCACTGGTGTGTGAGAACATATAAGTGGCTGCCTTTTCCACACACACACAAATTGCATTGATTTGATAAAACCAACCAGGCTTCTTTCCACACAAGAACTTTCTGACAACGTAGATATGACAGGTCAATTCCAGACAGATTCCAACTATGCAGGTTGAATGCATGGCCATTTCTCCTACTTTTCCTAATGAAAACAAAGACTAGGTTTTCTATCATTCCACAGAGGCCATAGATTGCAGCAGCAGAGACATAATTTATTATTAAAAGCATATTCTGTTCCCAAGAGGGTTGTGCCTCCTTTTCAAAACTCTTTTAAGTTTTTTCTTAGTTTTAGTTATACCCCTTCCTTTCATTTCTGTTAGTGTTTATTGTGCTTATTTTTTAAAATGTGTAAGCGATCACAGATATCTGTGATTCCTGCACACAACAAGGGCTCACATAGGTACTAAAGCAGCCAAAAAATAAAATAGCGTATGGGTATTTCTGCAACAGGGGGGTTATTTGGAAAATATTGGGTGTTTACTGAGCATTCAAAGCTTCATTGCTCCAAAGCTTTATGGTGCTTTCCCCTGTCATTTTCTTTATACTGTAACAAAAAATCAAAAATTGCACAACATGAATTTGCCAGTACGTGATTGAGTCTCTCCCTAAAATAGCAACTGTCTGGAGGGGTCTATTGTCTATTCTGAGGACCAACCAGGGCTTTTTTCAGCTAGAACTTCCAGAACTCAGTTCCGGCACCTTTCAAGTGGGCACCATTATAAGAGAAGAAGGGAGGCACTCATGGTGAGTTACGGAACATTCTTTTCTGGAAAAATAGCATTGGAGCAACTAATGCACAATGTTTTCCTTTTATGAGGCTAAACTACATGTGGTGAAGAATTTGATATCTGTGTACACCAGAGGTAGGCAGCATGGTGCTCTCCTTTTATCTTGGACTTCATCTCCCATTCGCTCCATTCCTTATTTCCCAATGGTCAGGGATGATGGGCGTTGTAGTCCAGTATTATCTGGAGAGCACCACATTGGCTACATCTGGCATATACTGCACACCATCATATGTGAAAACAGATCAAGTGTTTATTTTTATGTGATAACTTCAAAACCTCTGTCATAACCACTGTGAAACATACACACATGCTGTTTTGCTCTCTTCCTGTGGAGAGGATATGTCTGTGTAGCAAAACTACATGTGTGAAGTTTCACTTTTACGGCAATGTGGGGAAATCTGTGCCAATAACTTGGTTGCTTTTGCTGTTCTTGCAATAGGAAGTGTGAGCACACCTCTTTCCCAAGATGCACAGCATGTTTGCTTTAGAAGGTCTGCCATGCAAGTCTCATTCCTGAGATCTGCATTACTACCCAATGCTTAAAGTTTTTCCTACACGGACCATTGTTCTCTGCTTTAAGGCTAGGAAACAACCAACACTGGAGAGATGACTCCTTTCAGTATATATTCAAAATCCAGGCTGACTCATTTATGTGCCAAAAAATAAATAAATCAACCTATAGTGACATTTCCTGATATTCTTATCTTTCATATGATTTGTAAAATTAGTCTGGTGATGATGAGTTCAATGTGGATTTGGACATTCTGTTTCTAAAATGCTGCTGTAACATGGGAGTGAACAGAAATGATTTGGCTCAGAAGCTGCCACTGAGATAGCCTCCTGTTGCGATTAAATGCTTCTCTGGGCTGACACTGTAAACTCCCTTTTGCTTGCTGGTCCAGTGGAATACCCCATAATTGCTACATAGCCAGGCAATATCTGACAGTTTGGTCTGCATCCCTGATGCATGCTGGAAAAATTGCACGGAACATTGCAATGCCAGTCTGTGTAATGACAAAGTGCTAGAAAATGCATAAGGAGAGTCATGCAGAGGTGCAGCTGCTGTTGAATACCTGACAATGATTTCCTGTATAAACAGGTGCTCTACTGTGGGGGCAGCTTTACTTTCGGGGTGTGTGAGTGTGTGTGAGTGTGATGCGTGTACTATTAGCTGCTCCCTTCAAGAATAAAAGAGCAGCATATTTTCCCCTTCACCTTTCTCTGGTTTTCCCAGTCAAAATTTATGCTGTAAGCTCTCTGAGGCCAGGAACCTGTCTTTTTGGCTTATGAGGGGTAGCAGCAACAGCTGTAGGAAATAGTTGTTGCAATTGTTGAAAACGATGATGCTGTCTATAGCTCATCATCACTTGCAGGATCCTTCTCTAGATAGCTGTTCCACCTCAGAAGTCATTCTGTATTAGTTCCAAATATGTGATCTGCTTGTAACCATCCACCCTAGATCAGAGAGGGCTGCAATTCAGTATCAGGTGCATCACTTTGTATTCAAAATTATCTATTATTATTATTATTATTATTATTATTATTATTATTATTATTTTGTCTGCCTTTCATCCCGAAATCCCAGGATGGGCTACAACCATTATAACACAACATTAATATTTAAACACACAGTAGCACACAGTATTAGACTTCTGAGTTTGTGTTTTGTTTCCAATTATTATTTAAGGTTGGGAGTATGCTCTCAGTTCAATGATAAATTATGAGGTGCTATAATATCACATGCAAAAAGGGTTTTAGAGAGGTATGGTTTAATATTCTGCACAAAAAATATTTAATAAGGTCCAAGTTTGCCAACTGGCATTGCAATACAAAGTGAATATAATCATCATGATGAACAGTGAGGATCTCACCATCAAAATGCTACAGCAACTTAACTTTTATCATCTAGCTTGTTAGACATTTATGTAGAACTTTAGCACTCTGGAATACCAAGTCTTGCCTATCAATGCATTGTTCCCAATATATTAATGTATTGTCCTCATCATCATTCTCATCCTCAACCTCGGTCCTATGCAAAGTTAGACAGAGTCATCCACTTACCTGCCTGCTTTAGGGAATCGTCTTGAGGACACCAACATGTGGTGCTGAAGGTTCGTGTTTTCTAGGAGGAACTGGCCTTTGCAAAACTTCCCTCCACAGAGCACATCAAACCCTTCGTTACATTACCTAAGAGGCGGGGTGAGGAATGGTCTGAGGATGACTATAACAGGAAACAGCTCCAACTGTGAGAAGTATACTAGTAGGTGGCTCGCTCAGTTCCTTCACTTTGATTATCCCCACATAATACTAGTTCACAGGGCATTACCTGCAGACTTCCCCTGTATGCGAAGACAGGCTCTGGTGGATTGAGCGAATGAGACCAATAGTGGGTCCATCGGTCAAGAAGGCGGTTTCTGCACGTGTAGTAGAGGGAAGTGAGGGGCAGATGGGGCTTGTCAACCTGGGTAGGTAGCTCATCTAAGAGAAGGAAAACCCTGTTCCTAAACCTCCACTGCCTTGTGGGGAAAGGATAAGGAGTAAACCCTACATAAATCACATTTGCCAACCTCCCATCAAATTATGGCTAAGTGCCTATCCACAAAATCCTACTGCAACCGTGTAGTGCAAATTCTTGGTGTTACACAACAGGATTTGTGAGATCCATATCTGAGAACCAGGGCTGTGCAGGAGAAACGCAGATTGATGTAAAGCTTGGGGACTTGCGTTCCACCACTGCCTTTATCTCTCAACCTCACTCTCTAAATGTAAAAACAAATTATAGTGACTTAGGGCTCATGCCAATGAGCTATTCATTTGCTTGCTTGCACAAAGCTTACACAGAGGTTAGATTATTGGCACACACACACACACACACCCCAACTGGTGTTTTCTCATAGGCATATTCTTCAGCCTGCCAGTGACACAATAACAGTGCAATAGTAGTGGTTTTATACCAGACTGTCCACGCATCATTCCACTTTATTAGTTGTTCTGTGACACTTCCCCAAGGTTACTGCATTATTGCCATCTGGAGGGGCACTCTTATGCTATAGTGCAACAAAAGTGGAACAAAAGAACTGCAGAATTCTGCTACAAAAAGTTACAGGTGAAAAGCTATGGCACCTGCATCCATTGGAAATAAAGCTGTATATAACCATGGATTATTACTCTGTATTAATTATGGATTATTATTCTAATAATGGATGTTGGAATTACTTGGAGATAAAGTCATTATACTGAACATGTAGGAAGACTATTCTTGACTTTTAGCAATAATAACCATTGAGGAGCCCCTTTTGGACATTTTGTGTGGAAAGGGAAATGAATGAGATACCTGGGGTTGAAGATTGAGAAAATACTGCCTAGCGGATTGACGAGCAGAGTGGTATTACCTTGGAATACAGCTGGATACTATTCTGAAATCTGAATATTTTGAATAATGTTTATATACATAATTGACAGACAGAGAATCAGAGGTCCAAGTTATTTCCTTCTCGTTGCTCTCTTTCCTTTTATTTTTCATGAGCTTTACTTCTTGTGTTATCTCTTTCTTCTTCTATCCACTTTACTTTTGCTTTTGTTTTGTTTTTTTGAGGTCCTCTACTATGGACGCGGGTGGCGCTGTGGGTTAAACCACAGAGCCTAGGGCTTGCCGATCAGAAGGTCAGCGGTTCGAATCCCCGCGACGGGGTGAGCTCCCGTTGTTTGGTCCCAGCTCCTGCCAACCTAGCAGTTCAAAAACACTTCAAAGTGCAAGTAGATAAATAGGTACCACTCCGGCAGGAAGGTAAACGGTGTTTCCGTGCACTGCTCTGGTTGGCCAGAAGTGGCTTAGCCATGCTGGCCACATGACCCGGAAGCTGTATGCCGGCTCCCTCGGCCAATAAAGTGAGATGAGCGCCTCAACCCCAGAGTCGGTCACGACTGGACCTAATGGTCAGGGGTCCCTTTACCTTTACCTTACTATGGGTTAATGAGGGCACACACAAGAAGGTGATGGATGGAAGGTGAAAAACCCTGTGTGAGAGACAGGGAAGGGACTCCCAGGGTGCGAGGTTGGGGAAAGGGAAGCAGGTGAGAGCTGGGAGGGTCCACCCCCTTTTATGTGAGACAAAATCTACCTCTGATAGAGGGCTTTGTATTTTCTTCTTCTTTCTCTTTTCTTTTCTTTTTTGTTGATTTCTTTTTTTTTTTTTTACATTTTTATTTAGCTTAATCTGTCTTTCATTGTATTCCATGCTGAAAAGTTTCAATAAAAATAAATTTAAAGGAAACAAAGCTTTATAACTGCCCCCAAAACGTTTGCCAGTGAGAATGGTGCTGAAAGCAGGCTTGCATATAACCATCTCGATACCATCAAATCATCATGAATGCACAAGAAAAGGGCTGTCTGAGAGGGGTCTTTGTTGAGCATTCATTCTGACTTGCTTGTTGGGTGGTTATGCAACAACGAGCATTCATCTTGCATTCGTCCTCATTTCCTTGTAAGGTATTTACACGTGGATTTGCCAGGTCAGGAGCATCCCAGACCCTGGGGTTTCAGGGCCCAGATCTGAGACCTAAGGGCCCCGGTGATGCCATAGTGTCAGGCTTTATGATCCCTCTCACGGTGGCAGCCAAGAAGCAGATAAACAAGAGGAGTTCTTACCAAGTAATTTATTCCATAATTCACTGAGAGACACGAAGGAATGCAGTCTCCCTAAGATAATGGCGTTGCTCTGAGTAAAGTCCAACCCCCTCCTTCTCTCCTATTCTACGTCACCCTTGCATCAGCTAATCTGAGCTTTCAGCCTCTGAGCTTTCTGTTCCACTATCCTCAATGCTTGCCTGGTCCTAGGTTGGGGGGTGGTCAGGAATGCTCTCCAAAGAAAATAAGATATTTTGATAAGATTGGATAATGAAGATTAAACTGCGTAATTAAGATTTATATTCAAACTCAGAAAGGGAGGGCGGGGGAAGTCCCACAAAGAAGTGAATGGGAAATGTGATGAAATAAGAATTTTATTATTTTTTGTTTTTTGTGTTGGTTGTGTTGTTGTTAGTTAAGTTTTTGTACATGTCTGTTTATGTTTAACCCCCCCCCCCAAAAAACCAGGAATGCTCTCCAAAGACACTGAATCTATCATCTGTCTCTCCCCGGTGTTTCTTCTTCCTGCTGTTCCTCTCCCAATATTTCCCAGCTTCTCCCCTCTGCAGCCTCTGAACTATGACCTTCTGCAAACCACTGTTCTAAATCTATACTGTCCTCCTGTTCCTGGGAAGGTTCAGAAGAAGGGGGGCAGCCCCCACCATTCCTCCTCAGTCCAACCCCTGACACACAGAGGCAGGTCATAGTGATGTCATTAAGCATGACACATTAAGCATCAACTACAGGCACTGAGAGCAAGTCATTCAAATAGAACACATGAAGTCTAACAAATGTGCAAATACGTCACTGGTTGGAAATTAAAATAGAAACTTTACATCCAGCTGAAATGAGGGGGTCATTTTTTCTCACCTGCTAATACAGCTTATGCTTGTTGGGGACTGCTCTTGTGAAAGGTCACTGCCAATGATGCAATTGCCGTTTCATACTGTATGTATTTAATTTCCTTTTGTCCTCCCTGTATCCACACACACACCCCTACACTTATGCCATTATGCAATTTTTTATTCTTTCAGATGCCACGAGACATTATTGCTTGTTCAGAAAACAACAACAAAGAAAATGCATTTAAGAGTTCATAAGAAAACATAACAACAACATACAATACTGCTCGCATGTTGCGATGCGTGCAGGGCTACCTTTCTGACATATACAGTTATATCAATCTGGCAGAAGTGGAAGCATAGTTATCTCAGATTTTTATTTATTTATTTTCTTATAAATATATATATATATGTATAAACCTCTGTTCAGAAAAAGGGCAGTTTACAACAATCATACATAAAACCACGTGATAAAAACCATATGAAAAATTAAAATCAGAGGTCAACTAAGTATTACGGAAGGATATTTTCTATATTGCCAGCAAAAGCTTGGCAGCATACAAATGTTTTCAGAGGTGTTCTAAAAATTAGAACAGAAATCAATATTTAATTTTAGCATAGTATGAAGAACAGTTGCCCAGAAAGAAAAAAACAGAATTCAAATTAATTTTTGTTACAAGATTAAGGGTTACCATAAAGTGTTAAAAAACATAAACATCTGTTTTCTAATTAATGTGAGTGTAGAAACAGGACTGTTTGTGCCAAAGGATGTGTTTAAAGCATTTGCTAGAGGGTCCGTGCCTGACTTTAAGCATAGCACTGCAGTTTACAGCAGAAACATATTTCTATCAAGATGTATAAATATATTCGATTTAAAGTATACTAAAGACAGATCTATAAAATAATGAATTAAAGGTAGAAAGGGAATGTAGTTTGCCTACTCTCTATATATCACATTTTTTACATAACAACATATAAAAATGTTGGCTACATCCACTCAAAGTTTTGTCCCAGCATTCTACTTTAGACAGAATGGTGGTAAGAGAACAGGAGATCATTTGGACATTGTTTATAAGGAACTCTATATGAGCACTGCTGAATCTCCACTAATATTGGCAAAAACAGTATTTGGGTTTTTTTAGCATTTCAGTGGTATCATCTTATTGAACCTGATTCTTGAAGCCTACAAAGACCTTCATTGTAACAGTGGCCAGACATACTCTGTCTTGAGTGGTCCTTTCCTCCAATTTTTTCTCTCCCCCCCCCAGCCTATTACAGAGTTGTAGAGGTGATGCCAGAAGTGGATGAGAAGGAGGAACCCTTTCTAAACCGAGTCAAGGCTTCTTTGCTGATGATGCCTCTTGTGACCAGGATCTTGAGGAAGTTGTTCCGGAACTTCTGCCCTATGAAGGCATATATGATGGGGTTAATGCAGCTGTGAGAAAATCCCAGGATTTCAGTACCTGAAAGGGCTGCATTAATGCTGTGGCGGCGGCCACAGCTTTCACCAATAGCTGCCATCCTCATCAAGGTATCAGCAAGCAGAGAAATATTGTAGGGCAGCCAACAGACCAGGAAGACCAGCACCACAGCCAAGATGACTTTCATGGCCTTCTTTTTTTGACTGTTCTTGGTCTGGTAGAGTCTGTGTACCGTCACACCATAGCAGAAGAGCATGGTGATCAAGGGAAGAATGAAGCCAAACGTTTGTGGCAGGATTCTCAGTTTCACCCTAATGTCAGATGTTTGATTCCATCCAATATTTTCATAACAAACCCATTTCATCTTCTCAGTTGGCAAGATAGCCTCATGGAAGATAATTACAGGAAGGGAGATGAGGAAAGAGAACAGCCAGATGCCAACGCAGACAAATCTGACCCAGCTCCTCTTCTGAGTGACTGCCCGAGTAGCATGAACTATTGCCAAGTAGCGATCCATGCTGATACAGGCCAGGAGGAGGATGCCACTGTAGAAGTTGACTTCCTTCAGGAGTGACAGGATTTTGCACATGGGAGTGCCAAAGATCCATTCATGCGCTCTATCTACAGCCCAGAAAGGCAAGGTGAGTGCAAAGAGGAGATCAGCAATGGCGAGGTTCAGAAGATACACATCTGTGGCAGAACGGTTTCCTTTGTTGTAGGCAATCACCAGAACCACCAGGGAGTTTCCCACCAGGCTCAGAAGGCATGTGAGGCCATAGATGAATGCCACTAGGTACTTGAAAACATCTGGTGTAACATTAATTCTGCAAGGTGCTGCTGCTGCTCCTATACTGTTAAGGTCAAAGGTGTCATTAACATCTGGATATAGGTCTGAAAGATCCAAATCAGAGACCATAAATGTATTTTCCATCCTTGAGGTCTTGCTGTGGACCTGTGTAGAGTTTGAAGCCAAAACAGACACATGTCCTTTTCAAAATGCTTCAAAAAGTTACAGCTCACTAGAAGTAAAACACACATGGCTGCATATTGGTATCTTAATAACCACAATCACCTTGGAGTGGCCTAAATGTGCCCAGGCCATTGGTCTAAAATGTTGCATTTCTTTCACCGTTGCCCAGGCAACCAGGCCTTCAGCGGGCTTTTGCCATTCCTTTCTTTATCTCACTTCCCTTACTTCTCCTTTCTCCCAGGAAACTTCAAGGATAGCTGGTTTTACACTCTAGGGCTAACTCATGATAAACTTAGAATAACATCCTAGAGGGTCATTTGTGCCACTTTGAGGGCTTGACAGGGTTTCTTGTTTATGGCTTAGAGAGCATAAGGTTGTAGAATGCAGGCCCACAGGAACCTCATACATAACATTATTAAAACTAAAAAATGTACATCTTGCGTCTCTGATTCTTATATCAGGAGGCTTACAGCAGCATGCCTGCGAGGTAGTTCATTGTTAATATTGAATTCCCAGTCAATAATCTCCCACATTCTAATGTTAAGGAGAACATAGGATAACCAGCCTCACATACCCCAAATACTTAAGTCTGATTAATTCATGAAGGGGTTAATACCATATGGTATTAGCTATGCCACTTCCCCTTACCTTGGGAGGAAGTGGGCAATCAAGTCTTTGTTAGCCTTAGTCTACCTGTGAGCTAAGCATGTAAGGAGGTTTGAGCTGGTTACTGCAGCTCAGCCTCATTGCTTTTACCAACCTCTTGGTAAGGTTGGTAAGTTTATCACTTTGTAATTAAGCTATGTTTTACTGCCTGTGCAACTTTTCTTATTGGTGTATGAAAAGGCACATGAATCTGACCTTTGGAGAGTTTGTAAGTAAATCATTTTTAACCTACCAAATGTTTGGTATTTTCCTATGCTGGGGAAAGAGGGAGACTTTGGAAATAATTGTTTTAAGGGGACATGTTGTAATTCACTTGGAAGGGCATACTTTAAAGGTCTAACAGCCTATATATATCCACCCTTCACTTTGTTGCATATTTTGTGACTTTAAATCTCTGCTGGGGACTATTTTGGTGGGTGGGGTGGGAAATGGGGTGAAGAGGAAATGGCACGGAGTTTTCTGGGAAAAGGCATGACTGGCTCACTGGTGATGGACGGGACAGGAGGAAAATGTAGTGAAGCAGCAGGTGTGACTCTTACCTTTACATGGGAAATGTCAGATGTTTCCACATAGTCCCCCATGCATCTCTCTGTCCCCTGTCCAGGGGTGCAAGAGGTGATCACAGGGGTGATCACAGCTCAATCCCATCTTCCAGCCCGGAAAAGGCATTTGAGGAAAGACACAAAGGAAAACTGCTGAGGGTGCAGCTTGGGGATAAGTGGTGTGGGCTGGAAAAGAGTGTGGCCTGGGGAAAGTGTCAATGTCCAGAGAGACATTTGGCCCCAGCCTGAGGTGCCACCTCACTTAGGTATGAGAATATATACTTGGCTGCCTTTTCCAATAAATTGCATTGATTTGATGCAACTAACCAGGCTTCCTTCCATACAAAAGCGGAACTTTATGGCAACATAGATATGGTAGCTAGAGTCTAGAGAGATCCCAGCTATGCAGCTTGAATGCCAGGCCATTCATTCCCAATTCATTCGCAGCAAAGTGAGATGACATTGCTTCAACCCTTTCTAGGATTTTTTCTCTCTCGTCACTTTCCTTATCACAGAAATCAGATCTTTTTGAGAAGTTGGTTTATTGTGCAAGACCTCCCGATGAATCATAATGTGCAACTTGAATTTGCCAGTACGTAACTGAATCCTACCCAAAAGTAACAACCATCTTTCTACTGTGAGGACCACCTTACTTACCACACATTCCCTTTGCAATATGAACCTACCCGTGGTGGGGAAATTGATATCTGTGTACACCAGGGCAAGCCAACATAATGCTCTTCTTTGGCCTTTGACTCCATTTCTCATCAGGCCCAGCCAGCATGGCCAATGGTCAGAGATGATGGACGTTGTAGTCCAGCATAATCTGCAGAGCACCACATTGGCTACATCTGGCATATACTGCACACCATCATATGTGAAAACAGATCAAGTGTTTATTTTTATGTGATAACTTCAAAACATCTGTCATAACCACTGTGAAACATACACACATGCTGTTTTGCTCTCTTCCTGTGGAGAGGATATGTCTGTGTAGCAAAACTACATGTGTGAAGTTTCACCTTTACGGCAATGTGGGGAAATCTGTGCCAATAACTTGGTTGCTTTTGCTGTTCTTGCAATAGGAAGTGTGAGCACACCTCTTTCCCAAGATGCACAGCATGTTTGCTTTAGAAGGTCTGCCATGCAAGTCTCATTCCTGAGGTCTGCATTAATACCCAGTGTAGCTGAAAACTATGGGCTGTTTCATGCATAAATATTTTCCTTCTCTGATTTAATGCTGGGAAACAGCCAATACTGGAGAGATTACTCCTTTCAACTGATAATCAAAATCCAGGCTGACTCATTTAAGTGCAAAGAAAAGTCAACTATAGTGACATCCCCCAATATTCTTGTTTTTTGTATGATTTATAAATTATGTTGTGGATTTGAGTTCAATATAAATTTGGACATCTTGGTAGGAAACAGAAATTGTCTGTCTTGGGAGCTTCCACTGAAATAGATTCCTGTTGTGATTAGATGCTTCTACGGTATGGACTGGCAGTATAAACTCCCTTTTGCTCTGCTAGCTAGTCCAGTGGAATCCAGCACAATCGCTACATAGCCAGGCCCTACATGAGAGTTCAGTGTGCATCACTGAGTTGCCTATCTCTGTAATGCAAATCACTAGAAAATTCACAAGGACACTCATGCAGAGGTGCAGCTGCTGTCTTTTTGACTTATGAAAAGCAAGGTATTGAGAGCTCTGTAGGAGCAACAGCTGTAGTAAATAATTGTTGCAATTGCTGCTGATAATTCTATCTATATATCACCAGTTGCAGGATCCTTCTCTAAACAGCCTTCCCCTCTCAGAAGTCATTCTGTATCAATATCAGATCCGTGATCTCCATCTACCCCATGTTCAGTATCAAGTGCATCACTTTGGATTCAAAATTATCCATTACTGTATTATTATTATTATTATTATTATTATTATTATTATTATTGCCTGCCCTTCACCGTAAAGTCCCAGGATGGGCTACGACAATTACAACACAACATTAATATTAAAATCCAGTATCACACAGTATTAGACATCTCTGAGTTTATTTTGTTTCCGGTTATTATTTAAAATTGGAAATACTGTATGCTCAGTTGCAAAATAAACTATGATCAGTGCTGTGATATCGCATGTAAAATGGGTTTTAGACTGATATAATTTAATATGCTGTTCAAAATAATATTTAGTAAGATTTGAGTCTGCTGACTGGCATTGCAATACAAAGCAGATACAATCATTATGATGAACAATGAGGATCACACCATCAAAATGCTACAGCAGCTTAACTTTTATTTTCTAGCCTGTTAGACATTTATGTAGAACTTTAGCACTCTGGAATACCAAGTCTTGCCTATCAATGCATTGTTCCCAATATATTAATGTATTGTCCTCATCATCATTCTCATCCTCAACCTCGGTCCTATGCAGAGTTAGGCAGAGCCATCCACTTACCTGCCTCCTTTAGAGAATTGTCTTGAGAGCACAAAAAATGTGATGCTGAAAGTTCGTGTTTTCTAGGAGGAACTGGCCTTTGCAAAACTTCCCTCCAGAAAGCACACCAAGTCCTCCTTTATATTACTTAAGAAGCTGGGTGAGGAATAGGCTGTGGATGACTATAACAGGAAACAGCTCCAACTGTGAGAAGTATACTAGTAGGTGGCTCGCTCAGTTCCTTCACTTTGATTACCCCAACATGATGCTGAACTTGATTACTAGTTCACAGCTCCTTCCTTGCAGATCAAGCTGTTCAGTCTGATATAGTGCAGAAACTCATCTGCTTCTGTAGACAGAGTTTAGAAAATCTGTCTGCATGCATTGAAAAATTCTAATGCAATCCTTGAAAATACTGTGATGGACTTCCATAACCATAAAAAGCATGTCCTGTTTCAGATCTGCAGGAGAGGGAAAAGCGTATTTTTAAGGACATAGCTTATAAATATGACAGAGTTCAGGGGCTGCAACTGGTGGACATGATAACTGAATGGTGTAGGGCAAATCGAACCTCCCTCTCTTTGAAAATGATGGCGTATGATTCAAATGATCCCCCCCCCTATTTTTATCACTGAATGCATATACAGTAGAAGGAGATTTGCGAGATTCAATGGTTTACCAATTTTGAACTGGAGTTGTTCTAAGTATATAGTTATTTCCGTATTCTGTGCCAGAAGACAAGAGTAATTATTTCTATGAGATGACATGTGAGTGACAAGCCTGAGTGAAGGCACTCACAGATTACCTGTTTGTTGCTTTCTTTGCTTCTTGATTTGTTTCTTGATTTGTTTGTGGGGAATTCAGATGATGTGTTTGCAAGGAAGTTAGACGATGTGTCAAGGCAAGTGGTTTCCCACACGTTCCAGGGCATCTCCCCAATTTGGAGCAGAAGGTTTTTTGCTCAAGACCTCCCAATCAAGTATATTAGTCCATCCTGAATTTTGAAGTATGTGACTGAACCTCATCTCCAAATAGTGACAGTCTGAAAGGTCCTTTAGTTTCCTTTGCTGGACCAACACAGCATCCATCAGTACACACAATTTCTGCCCACAAATCGTTCTCCACATAAAGGGCTATGAAACAACATCAGAGCTGCAATCACTGACAGGAAGATGGAAAGCAATTTAAAGATTTCACCAAATAATATTTTGCCATCCTAGCTGCCTGATTGGCATGCAGGAAATAATATGGATCCCTTGATGCTCTCCTTACAACTCCCCAGCAGAGGGAACTATTGCTTGACTATGAAGCAGAAAGTTTGGATGTTTTAGGGAAGCTACTTCAAATGTGAATGATTTCTGGCAATTTTTAGCTGGTGCAGGGATGTTGGGCTTAGGTGATGCTCATCAAACAAAAACAATAAGACTTTTATTTTTTTATAATTTTTATTAAATTTTCTGTTTTACAATTTCAAATAAACATTTTACAAACTTTAAAATATCCAATGACTTCCCGTCTTCTCTTTCCATGGTTCATTTTGCATATCTTTTTTTTTTTTTTTTAAATAATATTTATTTGATTTTCCAATTTTATAAGCACATTACAACACGGTTAAATTTCTTTTGTTTCCCACCTCTCACATTGAGAAACAATACATAACTTCCCCCCCCCCTCTCACGGAGGTATCTTTTAACATTATTCATTTAACCATCTAAACACAACCCTCACTTTGCTTGTACCTGGTCCCTTTCCAGACTAGGCATCTATATTACTAACTTTTATCAAATGGCTTCCACAGCTTCTCACTGCTGAATCCATAGATAATTCTTGGCTCACGGGTTCTTATCTTGGTATTTATACATTATCTTCTAATTTTTTAACTTAACTTACACATATCATCTTCTAAACATTTTTCTCCTAACATCATAATATCCTAATTTATAACATTCTCATTATCGCAATTTCTAATCTTAATTTTCCCCTCGGCCTTAAATCCTAATTTTTTTAACTTGCTTTCCCCCCCTCCCCCCATGCCCCAGAACCTGGTTTTCAAATATTCCACAACAAAACTTATATATCTTCTATAATTCCCACCATACCAGAAATTAAATCCACATACTTTGGTCAAACCGTCAAATCAATCCAAGAAAGAAAAAAAAATAACCACTCTCACCCCACACCCACCCGCCGTGTCACCCATGTCCGATCTGAATGGGCCAGCAAAACTTCTTTGGGAACAGTCTGTTGCATTCTTCTTTGCTTTCCCAATCTTCTTACAACGTCAATGTCCCAGAGATCCATTCTTACTTTCTCCATTTTGCATATCTTAAATCCCTGCATATTTTACAATAACCATTCCAAACAGTTTTCCATTATTACATCCATCAAGAATTATTTACTCTATTGAATTTATCTTAATGCTGCCAGTGTTTTCAGCTGTACACAGTTATTTTCCATATACTCAATATATTCCACATTTTCCATATACTGTACTCAATAAACGTTTTCCAATCTTCTTTAAACGTATATTCTTCTTGCTCTCTTATTCTATATGTTAAATCTGCAAGTGGTGCATATTCCATCAAACTTAAGTTGACACTCTTCTTTGGTTGGGACCTCGCTCACTTTCCATTTTGGGGCTAACAAAACACGGGCCACAGTTGTCGTGTACATAAATAACATTTTCTGACACCTGGGGATTTCAGTCTATATATATTTTAGAACATATATATTCTATATATATATTTAAGTTTTACACAAATAGAACGGTCATGGATCAAACTTGTTTTGGTATTTGATAAGCATTTGGCCACACTGTTTACCATTTTTTAAAGAAAAAAACTATTACTCTGTGTGTGCATATATTTGTGGGTATGACCACTGGTAAACAAAAGCTGATGCCATAATAAATATATTAGCCTTTGGTACCGCAAGACTCTTGTGTTGTTTTTGCTACAAAGATTATACTTGATCTTTTCACACCTCACTGTCAGGCTGGCTAGCCAGTTTATGTGATTTCTGTTGCAATTGTGGCTCCTGGCCAAAAATACACATATCCCCTGCGAATTCTGTTTCACAGTCACACCCTTTACAGCAGCCTTTTCCAACCTAGTGCCCTCCAGATGTTTTGGACTACAACTCCCATCAGCCAACTGGCAGGGGCTGATGGGAGCTGTAGTCAAAAACATGTGGAAAGCACCTGCTTGGGAAAGACTGTTTCAGAAACATAGCTTCTGCCTGATCATGACTTCTGCTCCAGCTCCAGCTCTGCACTGTGTCCTATGAGCGGTGTTGCTCTAAATGCTGAGAAGTCAGGTGTTGAGCCTGGCTTCTCCATCACCTTTCTGCCTGGTGACCCTTGAAGACTGCATTGCCATCATGCCCCGAGTTGAATTCCCAGCCAGGAAAGGCCCTGCTCCTTCATTTGGGGCCTGCCCACCTTGGCCATGCTTGACTTGCAAATAATGTTCTCAGGAGTTATTCCCAAAAGCCTCTTTCTGCTTTCATAAAACTTGATTTGTTTTTCTGTGAATGTTTTCACACAGAGAGAGCAAATATTGTCCTTCTGGTCCCTCCTGTTAGCTTTGGGGGTGTCTCTCGCCTTTTAGATACATTGGTAACTGAAGTCCTGCTGACAGGTAGAACCACATAATTGTTTTAATAGGGATCAGAAAGACTCTCAGCTCATATAACAATGTCTCATAAAATGCAAATCACTGAGATGGGAAAGGCTGATCTTATCCACCACTAAATAGCACACTACCCTCACCCCCTGGGCAAGGGAAGATACGCAGATGGAGTTCAGCAGGTCAAAAAGGAAGCTTCCTACACTCTATGGATGCTGTATTTCCTGACCTATAACAGAAGCTTCTCCCCATAAAAAGTTGGGTGACTTGAAATGTAGTTGGCTTCAAATGTTCCAAGTTAGGTAATTCATGAACCACATTTTCAGTAATGGACAATCCTTATGAAGGAACAGGTTTGTTTGTGCAGTGGGATGCATTTAAAGCAGTTGCTAAGGGACAAGTTACTGACTTAACCATAGCTCTGCAGGCAAGCTTACAGCAAAATCACATTTCTATGATGAACATATTCAGTTTAAAATATACAAAAGGCAGTTCTACAAAATAAGGAATTAAAGGTAGAGAGGGAATTAAGTTTCCTTGCTCTGTGTATTTTATTTTTAGTTAAGCTCATATAGATATGCTAGCTACATCCAGTCAAACTTTTCTCACAAGATTCTATTTTGGACAGAATGGCTATAGCAGAACAAGAGATGGTTTGGATTGTTTATAAGAAACTATATATAATCTGCATTGGACAGAAGAGCCTGAGGATCAAAGGAAGAATGAAGCCAAACGTTTATGGCAGGATTCTCAGTTTCACCCTCATTTCAGAAGTTTGATTGCATCCAATTTTTTCTCCCCTCCCCCCACCCTATTACAGAATTGTAGAGGTGATGCCAGAGGTGGATGAGAAGGAGGAACCCTTTCTAAATCGAGTCAAGGCTTCTTTGCTGATGATGCCTCTTGTGACCAGGATCTTGAGGAAGTTGTTCCGGAACTTCTGCCCTATGAAGGCATATATGATGGGGTTTAGGCAGCTGTGAGCAAATCCCAGGATTTCAGTACCCGAAAGGGCTGCATCAATGCTGTTGCGAAGGTCACAGGTTTCACCAATAGCTCCAGACCTCATTAACGTATCAAGAAGCAGAGAGATATTGTAGGGCAGCCAACAGACCAGGAAGACCAGCACCACAGCCAAGATGACTTTCATGGCCTTCTTTCTTTGACTGTTATTAGTCTGGTAGAGTCTGTATACTGTCACACCATAGCAGAAGAGCATGACGATCAAGGGAAGAAAGAAGCCAAACGTTTGTGGCAGGATTCTCAGTTTCACCCCAATTTCAGATGTCTGGTTCCCTTCAATATTTTCGTGACAAACCCATTTCATCGCATCAGTTGGCAAGAAAGCCTCATGGAAGATAATTACAGGAAGGGAGAGGAGGAGGGAGAGCAGCCAGATGCTAACACACACAAATCTGACCCAGCTCCTCTTCTGAGTGACTGCCCGAGTAGCATGAACTATTGCCAAGTAGCGATCCATGCTGATACAGGCCAGCAGGAGGATGCCACTGTAGAAGTTGACTTCCTTCAGGAGTGACAAGATTTTGCACATGGGAGTGCCAAAGATCCATTCATGCGCTCTATCTACAGCCCAGAATGGCAAGGTGAGTGCAAAGAGGAGATCAGCAATGGCGAGGTTCAGAAGATACACATCAGTGACAGAACGGTTTCCTTTGTTGTAGGCCAGGGGTCGGCAACCTTTAAGATAAAAAGAGCCACTTGGACCCGTTTCCGAAGGGGAAAAAAAAACTGGGAGCCGCTTTTCGCGCCCTAGGCGAGGGGGCGGGGCCATGTGATGTCATTGCGCATGACGTACGGTGCCCCGCCCCCTGCCACCCCGCGCCGCTGCGATTTAGGCAAGCGTCCATCAGGAGCCTCCTGCGAGATGGCAGCACGTCTGCCAGCGCTGGCCCAGCTCATATACAGCTGCACGGGCTTTGTCTGGGGCTCGCTGCCTCCTCTCCACACACACACACACACCAGCTTTTGTGTGCGCGCTGCACGGGCTTTGTCTGGGGCTCGCTGCCTCCTCTCCACACACACACACACACCAGCTTTTGTGTGCACGTGCGTTTCACTCTCCCTCCCTCCGGCCCTAGACAGGCAGTGAGTGAGCGCAGCATGATAATGAGCTCTGTCAATTGCCCAGCCAGGAAGCGGGAGGAGGAGGAGGAGGAGGCGCTGCTCTCGCTCTCGGGCTCCGCGCTCGGCTCTGGTTTGCCGTCGACGCGCCCGTTGCAGCTCGCCAACTTCTCTTTCTCTCTGCAGCTCGCTCTCCCGCTGCCCCCCGACTACACACACACCGACGCGACGGGAGGGAAAGGGGAGCGGGAGAAGACACGCCACCCCGGAGCTGCGGCAAAGGTTTAAAAGAGCCACATGCGGCTCCGGAGCCGCGGGTTGCAGACCCCTGTTGTAGGCAATCACCAGAACCACCAGGGAGTTTCCCACCAGGCTCAGAAGGCATGTGAGGCCATAGATGAATGCCACTAGGTACTTGAAAACATCTGGCGTAACATTAATTCTGCAAGGTGCTGCTGTTGCTCCTATACTGTTAGGGTCAAAGGTGTCGTAGTAGTCACTGTAATTACCATCTGGATAATATTCCCCAAACTCCAGATCAGAGAACACAAATGTATTTGCCATCGTTGAGGTATTGCTCTGGGTCTGTGTAGAGACACAAGAACAAGTTCATTAAGATCAAGGGGTTCTATATCTGTTATACATGGACCCAATCTAAGTTTAACCGTTCTCAAAATGCTTGAGCATTTTAACAAAGAAGTTAAAACTGCTGCATCTTAAATCCTGCATATCAGTCAATGTTACACAGGAACCAAACAGTAGAGCTAAAAGGAACCTGGCGCTCATCTAACAATCCCATTTCCTGCTACCATGCAAAACCTGTTGCTAAACAAAGTAGCCATTGGAATCCATATAATACTGTGCTGCGTGCAGAAAACTCTGCCACAAGTGACAAGAGTTTGCTTTGAGGCAGGAGCAGGGCCGGCGCGTCCATTTAAGCGAACTAGGCAGTTGCCCAGAGCACCAAAATGGAGGGGGCGCTGGCCAGCCTGCCCCTCGCCCCCCGTCGCCGCCCGGTGCCGCCTCAACCAGCGGCGAAAATCGCGGCAGCGCGGGGTGCCCGGCGGGCAGGGGGCGGGGCACCGTGCGTCATGCGCAATGACATCACATGCCCCGCCCACTCGCCTAGGGCGCCAAAACCCCTAGCACCGGTCCTGGGCAGGAGTGGAATTTTCTTCAGACTGATTCAAGGAGAGCCAAAACAGGCACATGAGCAAGGCTACATGTCTGTAATATATGGATGGAATCTAAGTTTAACCATTCTCAAAATGCTCGAGCATTTTTTAAAAGTTAAAACTTCAGCATCTTAAATCCTGATGTTGGGAGCATAACAAGTAATGTTATGCGATAATCAAACAATGGATCTGAAAAGAACCTGACACTCATATAACATTCCCTGCAACATTTCAACAATGCAAAAACTGTTGCTAAACAAAGTAGCCCTTTGAATCCATATTATACTGTGCAATGTGCAGGGAATCTTGCCATAGGTAACCAAAAGAGTTATCAATTTTGGGGACAAAGTGGTGGTGGAAGAGTTTCCAGGATGATTCAATGCGAGGTTACTGAAGAAAAACATCTACCTAGGAATCTGGTGCCACTGGCTCAGCAGGCACGTTTATTCAGAATATCACAGAGAAAAGAAGATGGATATAGGAATAAATAAAATATATTGATGACATTGGAGAGGATTTTTTTCCAAACTGGGAGGGTAATGGCACACAATTTGGATAATTTCTACTACCGGTAGCTTTGAACGTATTTGAACAAGTATGTCAGAAACAGTTTGGCTATTGATGGCAATCCCATGTGCACTTTCCTGGGAGTAAGACCCATGTAACAAAGTGGGTCTTATTCCCAAGTAAACATGTATAGTATTAAAAGGCGTAGGAAGGTCAGGTGGTACCCGGTGTGGAAAATTTCCTGTCACCCCCCCCCCACACACACACATTGATTTTTTTTTTTTTTTGCCTGCAAAAATTGTTTTACGTTATTTCATATTTTCTTACAAAGTAATAATAATAAGTAATAATAAACTTTTATTTATATCCCACTCTCCCCAGCCGAAGTTGGGCTCAGGGCGGCTAACATCAGATACATAATTAGATGGCTTCCCGCAGGGTTAGGGTTGGGAACAGTAAGTGCTCCACTGAATTGTAATTTCAGCCTTCACGACATAGGAAAACGGCCAAGTTAACAGCTATTTTCATGGAGGAGGGTCAATATATTAACTGATATGCATTAAATTTCATATATAGCTATATAATCCCTAGTGTAGTAAGATAAGACCTTTGGAGCAGGCATTTAAAAAAAAAAAGTTTTTTATGAACCACCCTAGCAGGGCAGTAATTGTTCCTTGATAATTTGTCACCCCCTCCATGATGGAACCTGGGGCAACCCGCCCCCCCCCCCCCGCTCCCCACTTCCTACACCCCTGATAGTATTGCACTGTGGACTTGCCCCATGAAAAAACACCCAAAAGTTCCAAAGGAGATTCATTGATTGCTTCCTTCTACTGCTCTTATGGTATGAGGAAAAGCAACCCATCAAGATCATGTATTCATTAACTCAGATCAGAGTCCTATGTCAATGTTGAACGAAAATTAAACAGTCTCTGTTGTGATGTTTTAAAACTTTAGATTAAATTAAATTTATTTCTTTTTTTATTTGCACTGCCCTAACACTGTATAATCTTAATTGGTTTGCCAAGCCTATCACCATTATCTTAACAAACTTCCAAGGAACTCTGGTTTGATCTAGTTCTGCTCCTTCCGGATTTATATTGAATTTAATTTCTAGACCAAAAGCATACCAGTAACACTGTTTGGGGAACCTGCAATTTACAAACAAGTGTTGCATTTGAAGAGAATTTAGTAAGAACAAAAATAAACTGCCACATAGACAGTAAGGTTATGAATGGCTATGGAACTGTGAAAGGCTGGTTTGACCACTTCAGCAGACAGACCCCAATCTTACAAATTTAAAACCATGGGCACCTGACTCCCAATCCTATAACATCATCCTCTTCATATGCAATGACATATTTATCAGTGATTACCACCATCATTTTTTTAAAAAAACTTTTATTAAATTTGCTTAGTAACCAAACATTTGTATAGTATTCTATGGAAAAAACAGAATACACAACAAAGTTAATTCAAGCTACAATGCATAACAACATAACATTGATATATATATTTCCTGAAAAGGCTTACATAACAAAATCCATTCTAAGTACCTTACGGTGTGTGTGTGTTTTCCCCTAGTCCTTCCCCCTCCCCCCCCTCTGGGCAGACCTTCCTTCTTCAGATCTTTATCCATGTACACAGTCTGTTCATTCAAGCTTGTATGTTAGGGTTGGCTTCCCCCCTTTCTATCCAATTCCTGTAAAATGCCCATTTATTTGTAATTCTTTGGCATTTATTTTCCCATCTATCCTCTGCCACTATCTGTGCAAATATTTCTGATGGCAGAGTGTTTTCTGCCATCTTTATAGACCACCAATGTAGCAGGGTAGGCCCAGGAAAAGAGGATTTTATGATTTATAGAGCTTGTGCATACTGCTGCATTTGTTTCCTGTCTTGCAGCGTTTCTGGAGAGAAATCTTGTCTCACTACGACCTTTCACTGTTTGAACTGCAGGTCTGCTTTCTGTTGAAGAGATTTATAAATTTGATCTCTTAACTTCTCTCTTGTAAATGCTATAATTACATCCCTGGGAAGTCCGGAGCCTCCTCGTGATGTAAACAGCCGATGCACTCTCTCAATTTCATATTGCTCAATTACAATTCCTTGTTCTTTGAGCCATTCTAACATCACCTTTTCCAGGTCCTTATTTTCAGTGTCCTCAGAAATGCCAGAAAACTTCAAATTCCTTCTACGCTGTCTATTGTTCATTTGCAAGATTCTTTTCGTCAAGGATTCTATTTTGTTTACGTTTGCTTCTGCTACCTCTTTTGCATATTCTGCTATTTCGTGACTTTTTCTACCGTAGCAGTCATTCTTCTCATTTCTGCTTTCAGTTCTTGCATATCAGCACAGATGTTTATCTCCGAACGCTGTATCATCTCCCCCAGTTCCCTTATAGACTTGGCCATCTTGTTAGATCCTTCTCAAGTCTTTTCCAAATAGGTGAATTGACCACCGTTTTAAACACTAACTCACCCAAGTCCAGGACTTGGACCTAAGCCCAGTTCTCGGCGAATTGTCTCTTCTATCAGTTTGCAGTAAATTATTTGTTTTTCAGGCTTTTAATTAGGAAAGTTCCAGGAGTGAGATGCGTGTGCGTCTACCCACACCGACGCATGCGCAGTTCTCAATTACCACCACCATTATTAACACATTCTAGGATAAGTGTCTACAGGAGATCAGCCACCACCCCTCCATTTCAAAAACCTTCAAGAATTGCCCTTCCTGCCCCAATAATATTATTTTTAGCTCTTTTCTGTCCAGGCACCTGCCATTCAAGTTTCAGCCAAAGCCACCAGACCCACAAGCAATTGGTTTGTTTTTTTAAAAATAAAAGCCTTTCCCTCTCTCCAAGTATCCACCCTCACAATTCAACAGAACCCCCACAAAATTACCCCATTATCATTATTAACACACATATATTCTGGTATAAGCAGGTGGTACTCAATGTTAGACCCATTCACATGATTAACTTAGGTTCATTAAGTTCAATGGTTTACTCTGAGTAGGATGTAGCTGAATTCAATGCAGCATGCATAGCAGAGGTGGGAAATCTCCTTTAGTCCAAGAGCCATCATCCATTCTGGACAAGTTTCTGAGGTTCAAGTGGGCATGGATTTTAGTTTCATCACAGCGTTTTTTAAACATACAGCTTGAAACTTAAATGCAACCCCCCCCCAAAAAAAAAACCTGTGAGAGGGCATTTTCTATCTGCAGCTCCATATTTAAATCAAAGAACAAGTACACACAGAGCATTTTTAAATTTGCACCCTCAAAATCAAATCAAAGGAGAACTATATAGATTACAATTTCAACACATACCTCCAGAATTGGGAAAAGTATTATTTTCTGCTTTCTGCACCCTGGTTTTACAACAAAAGCAAGCAAGAAAAGGGGTTTTGCCTTCTTACCTCGGTCACGGAAACTTGTGTGAAGAGCTCTTCCTCTGTCCTCTGCCCTGCACTCAAGAAACAAAAGAAAAACAGATCCTCTTTCACCCTCACGCAGATGACAGGCTAAACAGAGAAGATGGACAGAAGGTTCTCACTCATTGGTTATTGTGGGTGATAGGAGAGGGGGGGAAATAGACCATGGCTTTGGCCCCAGTTAATAATCAGGGATGATGGAAGATGTAATACACAACATCTGAAGGGCATCATGTTGGCTACACTTGTGCTAGGGACAAAGACTGTGGATGCTGGGAAGTTCCACCAAATGCCTCAGGAAAGACCACAATCATGCAGGGATGAAGGCAACAGTACATCTCCCATGTTGCCTCCATGTGTCCTTTGCAGGAGCACCTTGCTGACTATTGTTGGAAAGGATAGTGGCCTGGGTGAATTTTTGGTCTGATGCAGCAGGGCTCTTCTTAAGGAAGTCCTATTGATTTAAATAAGACTTACTCCCAAGGAAATAAGTATGTGTGCATAGAACTGCAGCATCAGCTCCCCCTCTGCTGTAGTCTGAATATTTTCAAATTTGTTCTAGTGTACAATAAAAATGTAAAATGCGCCCAGAATATTGGAGAAAACATTCCAATGGATGTTTAGGGAAAGCTTTGGTCAATTGCACATAAGATTTCTCTAAATATGGGTATAAGAGAGGATTGTTACGAAATCATACCCAGATGGTATATTAAAAGGTAAAGGGACCCTTGACCATTAGGTCCAGACATGTCCGACTCTGGGGTTGCGGCGCTCATCTCGCATTATTGGCTGAGGGAGCCGGCATACAGCTTCCAGGTCATGTGGCCAGCATGACTAAGCCGCTTCTGGCGAACCAGAGCAGCGCACGGAAACGCCGTTTACCTTCCCGCCGGAGCGGTACATATTTATCTACTTGCACTTTGACATGCTTTCGAACTGCTAGGTTGGCAGGAGCTGGGACCGAGCAACGGGAGCTCACCCCGTCGCAGGGATTTGAACTGCCGACCTTCTGATCAGCAAGCCCTAGGCTCTGTGGTTTAACCCACAGCGCCACCTGGGTCCCTTGTAGATGGTATATTACCCCTGCAAAAATACATGAAATAAACAGAAGCTACCAAGCCACAAGGGACCCAGGTGGCGCTGTGGGTTAAACCACAGAGCCTAGGGCTTGCCGATCAAAAGGTCGGCGGTTCAAATCCCTGCGACAGGGTGAGCTCCCGTTGCTCGGTCCCAGCTCCTGCTCACCTAGCAGTTCGAAAGCATGTCAAAGTGCAAGTAGATTTAGGAACCGCTCTGGCGGGAAGGTAATCGGCGTTTCCGTGTGCTGCTCTGGTTCGCCAGAACCGGCTTTGTCATGCTGGCCACATGACCTGGAAGCTGTACGCTGGCTCTCGGCCAATAAAGCGAGATGAGTGCCGCAACCCCAGAGTCGGACACGACTGGACCTAATGGTCAGCGGTCCCTTTACCTTTACCTACCAAGCCACATGTCAGAAATGAGGGTCAGTGTGGTGTAATGGTTAGAATGGTAGGATGTGGACCTCAGAGAGCAAGGTTCAAATCCCTACTCAGCCATAAAGCTTGCTTATTTTGAAGGTTCTGTGAAGGAAGATCATGTGGAATTGGCTTCCTACCCATTGGCAGCAACAATAATGTTATATGCTGTTATATGCACAGAGTGGTATGGCAGAATTTGGGGTTACGTTTTGATGCCAAAGTTAGCATCCTTTATTAGATCTAGAGAACAAAATCAAAGACAGAATAAATTTTTGTCAATGTGGAATACCTTTATTCAACATTGTAGGAGATATGGATTACCGATATCTAGTACCGGTAATTTTTTGAGAAGACCCCTGAGAAGTGCTATGAAATGGGCTTTCGGCCAAGCCTTGCCCTTGACTTGTATCGTGCACTAAAGTGGAAAGATCATAGCATGTTTATTTTTTTCACTATAAGCAGGGTGGAGCCATCTCTTTGTTTAAGGATTACACCAGTTAAAAGAACCACAAAGGCGGAAGCTGCTACTGGGAAAGAAGATGTTTTTTGCCCTCATATGTTCTGCACATTTCCCTGCTAGGAGTCTTTCATGGTGACTACCCATCTATCTGAATTTTCCCATGGAGACCAATCCCACCCACTCCCAGATTACCAAATCAGTCAGCAAATTGCTAAAACTATAGTTTTAAAAACTACATGCTCTGGAAGCTGAATGTTTACATGATAGAGGAGGAAACTCTTAACCACAAGGGTTTGATACAATGAAGCTGTTGATGGCTTTTGGCTCCGGCTTCTGTGGAACGTGTTCCAATATAATAATGACCAGGAAGCAAAGATCCGGTAACATATGCTAAATTCATTAAGGCTTTTGAATCTGAAAGGTTCTTTTTTAAGAATACTTCCACACCCATTCTCATCGCACATTTGGCCAAAGAGGTGGGCTGATCTAGATGGTTAATGGCACAACTCTATGCATATTGACTGAGAAGTAAGCCCTAGTGTATTCAATGGGGCATACTCCCTGGTGTGTTTAGGAACATAGCCTACCATCGAAATTGAGTGCTTGTTGAACTGTCAGATGAAATGGGCAAGAAACAGCAAGAAACCACTGCTTTCCCACTATTGGTTAAGGAAGCAAAGCTGACAAACAATTTTGCTTTAGAAGGTAAGACTTGCAGGTAGGGGTAAAGATTTGTGAATCTGTCAGTTTCAGTTTCTTTCCATTTCCTCATTTTTCCAATCTTCAGTTTGCCAAATTTCCACATCAGTTTGTACTATTATTATTTTTTTTAAAAAGACCTCATGAAAATTTATCAGCATCTTAGTGTGCATCTTAATGTACTGCTGCTAATAGACACATTTTTGCAGAGCAATTTTCTATAATCTAATGCATTTTTGTATGCTAATTTTTGCATTTTTATGCATACTTTCCCATAATATATGCATTTTTGTACATGTTAGTTAGTTTACTTGGCTAGATAACTGCTTAGCAAAATATGGATAATTTTGAAATTCAAAGGGTGGCCATGTTTCAGTTATGGCCCATCTCAGGGCTTTTCAAGCTTTTTCAACCATTTCCACCACTATTTTCAGATGTTTGTGTGAGAAGCAAAGGAAGCATCATATACACACTGAGGTTATGGTAGTGTTGTCATTACCTTTGCTTCCTCAGTCCTTCTCTGCGACAAAGAGGCAGAAATTAAGCGTGAAAGCCTCACCCTAGGCTGGGTTATAAGACACCACCCCTTCATCCACTTAGGCAGGTGAAGGAAACAGACTTTGAGGCTGGCTTGCTGCTCAAGTGCAAGTTGGGAACTTTGTTGAAGAAAAAATAATAAATAAAATGACTGGACTGCTTCACACACTACAGTTTAAAAAAATGTACATAGTATGTGTTGGGAACTGTCATGTTTGTTTTACGTACAAATCTCCACTCGCTCCTCTATTCTGCTCCGCCCAATCCTCCTCATTGTAAGAATTTGTAGTTCTAAATAGCAAGTTGCCATTAGATTAATTGGTGTGACCATAGAATAGCACACAGTAGAGAGACAAGGACAACCACAAGTCCTTGCAAGATTACACACAGTCCTTGCATTAGACATCTTAAAGAAAACGTTCCTTTTAAAGCATGGTTGGCAAACTTTTTCTGGCCCATTGATTATCAGCCACCGCCACCCAAGAGCTGGAACCCTGTGATAGGCATGAATGTAACTTTACACAGATGTGTGTGTGTGCGCACACATACAACACACACATACACACAAATACCACACATACAGACTTACCACACATAACATACATACACAAATCCTGCATATATAGCACACAATGACACAAATCACGTGCAGCCACACATCTAAGTGCACATGCAGGTGCACCTCTTTCTCTCTCTCTCACACACACACACACAGACACACAGACACACACACTCTGGAGGAAAGTTAGTTCTCTCAACTGGTTTTTTATTATTATTCACAGAAGTATCTGGGCAGAGGATAGGGTAACATTTCCACCCCTCCCCATTCCAGTAGCTGTGGTGGTGGTTGAAACACCACCTTTTATTCTTCACAAGCAGAGAGCTTTTATTTCCCCATCTCAGTGCCAAGTATCCCAGCAGTGATTGGTTGATAAAGCACACTCTGCCCACTGTGTAGAGAACACTCTCAAAAAAGCAAATAGAGCATCTTACCTCCCCAGCTCAGCCCTGAATACCACAGCACTGAGATCAGGCAATAACACCCAGGGGGTGATAGGCTACTTCCTGCAGCTTTACAGTCCGGATGCAACCTGAAGATTAGCCACCCTTGCTTTTCAATGTCACTCAGTGTGGCTCTGTTAGGGCTGTAGTCCTATACCGTACATAGATGAAAAATGCTCCATGAAGCAGGCCTCTGGGTAGAGGTTTTTTATAAACAGCTATGGATGTGGAGGGGATGTTTGGCTTTGCCAGGGCTTGTTGACACAACAAGTAAAATTTAAAATCCAACCTACTCCACCCCACCAATCCTCATTGTAAATAACTGTGGGGTTTCACTGTCAATTGCCAAGAAGAGTTATTTATTGCAAGTCATGTAATAAAAAGAAAAGGTAGAACAGTGTTCTTATTGTGGACGGCCAGGGAAAAGGGGCTCCACCTGTTTGCTTACTAGGGAGTGTGTGTTTGCTGGAGGGACCGGGGCCAGATTTACTCTTCCTTGTGAACTCTGATTTCTGAAGGGTGGAGAAATAAAACCTTTGACATGTTTCCCCAAAATGCATAGTAAAATAAGTCAGTACTTTATCATTCTTTTCATTTTTTAATTCTTTTAATTTTACTGCAAATTCATGAGGAATGGGGAGAAAAGGGGGGGACTAGCTAAAAAACACACCTGTCAGCTCACATTAACAATACAATAACCGTCACTACATCCATTTTACTTTACAGATTTAAAAGACGATTAGACAAATTCGCAGAGGATAAAGCTACCGGTACCAGTGGCTACTAGCCATGATGGCTATGCTCTGCCTCCACATAGTTGGAGGAAGTATTGCTTCTGAATGGAAACCGCACAGGAGTGGAGAGAGCTCTTGTACTCAGGTTTTGCTTGCAGGTTTCCCACAGAAAGATCCAGCAGCAGACTCTTCTTATGTTCTTACACATGAAGCTCCATAAATGCCATCCAAATGTTCAATGGTATCTAAGGTTAGCATTTATAAAAAGTGTGCTTAAATGCAGCTAGGAGGTTAAAGGCTTCAGCCCCGTGTATAATAGATGAGTTTGGAATGCAATAGTTTTACTTTAACAACCCTCCCAACATTCTGCACAAGAGCTGTATTAAATTTTAAAGTTGGTAGTGAGTAGCAACTCACATGCAGGTCTGGAGATTCCCAACCCAGCACTAATTGGCACTGTAGTGCCCACAAATATCTTCCTGGTTGATTCCTGAGGTTATCTTGGTGCCCACAAATACAAGGTTGGCGACCCTCATGCATAGGATTCTTTTTTTTTTTAAGATCATTTCTGTACAATTTTACTTTACCCCAAAACCTATTAAGGCATTTTCAGTCTATCTTAAAACATAAAGTAAAATACTACAATGTATTCTGAATTAAAATGTATAAGGAGAATCAAACCCCAAACACAACAAAGATCTGCATTTAAGGCAGTTAACAGAAAAAGTAATTATTCCTACACCCAAAATTTGGAAATAAAAATCAAATACAAAAAGACAGCAAACTTTTTAAAAATTAGGGTTCAATTTTTCCCCTCTAGCTATGCTCCTGTGCCTTCAAGAACTACATGACAGGCAGAGATTCAGTATGGAAAACACTCTGAATTTCTGTCTGCTAGGCAGCTGTCAAAGGTTCAGGACAGGGAAAATCAGGTGGCAATTTAATTCTGTTTGGCACCACCGCTTTCCAGCTATGCCTCCCCCTGTGGAAATAGCAGAGCTGAGCAGTGCAGTTGTTGGCAGGGCACAAGAGCGAATGTTACTGGGCTTATCTACAGAGTTATCATGTTGCACAATGGGGAAAATGGAAGTATATGGGGAGGGATGGGGAGGACTTGTTTGCATCTGGATTTTTAACTTTTGCAATAGACCTCATTGCAGTTTTGATCCGTTTTTAAATATTGTGAATACGTGTTTATATTGTCTTAATTGTATTGTTTATCACAGATGCGTCTGCAGCACTGGGATCTTTTGGGAAGCAGAACGCAATATAAATTTAGCAAATAAAAAAAAATCACATGGCTATCTCAACAAGAACAACCCCGTAAGGCAGGTTAGGCAATGACTGACCTAAGCTCACCCAGGGCACCCCAGGGCTGAATGGGGATTTGAATGGGGTCTGCCAAGTGCTAGTCAAGAGTATTGACACTTTAACCACGACACCCCTCTGGATGCCTGAGCTACCCAGCAAGCGCGTGGCAGGACGCAGCAGAACTGTCAGCAGCAGGAGGCGGCACACGCTTTCCGAGGTCACGCACGCGGCCAGCAAGAAAAGACCATCTGGCGGCACGAGCGGGGCCTCCGGGACGGCAGCCGCCAATCATCATCATCAGGCCCGACACCAAGCAGCACGCGCGCGCAGACCACCGCAGAAATGAATAGGGGGAGGATCATACTAAGCAGCGACTACGTAGCTTCCACAGCGAGGCTCCGGCGGTGGGCACTTGAAAAGGGCGCATGCGCACTTTCCTTCCTCCTGTTCCCCACCCGTTCACAGCCCGGCCCTTCCCACGCCCGGAAGTGACGCGCGGTGCCGGCTCGGCGAAGGTGGGTGGGGCCCCTGTGGCGGAAGCGGCTGGAGTCGGGCGGGTCCCCGGTGCGGCGCGCTTCTCAGCTAGGTGGTTTTTTTTCTTTCCCTTCCCCTATCCCCCCCCGCCTCCTCCTTCCCCGCCCGGCTTCCGTACCCCTCCTCACCTCGTCCCGCCCGCAGCCGTCGCCATGATCCTGCTGGAGGTCAACAACCGCATCATTGAGGAGACGCTCGCGCTCAAGTTCGAGGGCGCGGCCGCCGGGTGAGAGAGAGGGGGGAGAGGGGAGAGGGAGTGACAGGGGAGGCGGCGGCGGAGGCGGAGGGGATGGGGGGTGAAACGGGGCTCCCCGACAACCGCCCCCCACCACAGGGGCTGCCGGAGCAGGAGGGAGGCGGCAAGGCTCCTTAAAGGCAGGGCGGGGATTCTGGGCCTACTTCCCCACGCACCCAGCCCTTTACACACACTCGGCCCCCGCCGCCCCCACTTTATTTGACTGCCCGCCGGGGTGGAGTTGTGTCTCCCCACCCTGTGTGACTAGGTGCGGGAGGAGGACTTCCAACTTCCTCGCTGAGCTCCCTTCTTTCCACCCAAAAATAAAACTGACTCATGAAACCGTTTCGTATCGATTTTCCCTCCCCTCCCGCTCCTCCCAGCCTGTCAAAATGCCTTGTCGCTGTATCCGTCGCTGTATCGGCATCGTATAACGTTAGGCGACGGAAAGGAGGCTTGTTCCTAAAGGGGGGGGGGACTCAAAGGGGTTGGGGTGGCTGGGTGGGTTCAGTCGGTGGCGGCCTTTGAATGCAGGTTTGCTGCAGAGCAGGCGATATGGGCTGATCACACCACATGCTGCCGCTTCCCCATTCTCACCAGGAAGTGCCCTTTTCTCTGGGATCTCACTTGCTCAGCCTTGTTTTAACTTAGGGTGTGTCTCTGGGTTTGCACATACAGTGTACCTTTCAGGTATGTGCGAAACGGTTGTAAAGCGACTGAGAAGCCAAGTGTTCCGTAATGGTTTAAACAAAGTTAAGAGGAGATTGCGGAATCCATTTTTGAGAGTTTTTTTCAAACTTGGAGCATGCAAAATTGTTTGAAAATAGTTTTCTGCTGTGTATGTGCCATGGGCACAGTGTTGGTGAACCTATCCCTGTTGTTGGAGGGTGTGGGTGCATTCAGCTTTTGCCTGTCCCTCAGGTGGATTGTTTCATAGAGCCATTGCGCAGTGGTAGAGCATCTGTTTTTTCATGCAGAAGGCCCTTAGTTCAGTCCCCAGTATCTACAGGTAGGGCTAGCAAAGACTCCTGCCTGAAATCCTGAACAGTTGCTGCCAGTCAGTGAGAACAGTACTGAGCTAGATGAACCAACAGTCTTACTTGGTATAAGGCAGCTTTCTGCATTCCTATATTGCTACAGGACTTCATTTAAGGCAGTGTTTCCCAACCTCCTCGGGGCAACGGCACACCTGTCCCACGAAAAAAATCTCACGGCACACCACCACCACATGCACCCCGACCCCCCCGCCCCGGGGGGGCGGGGTGTCCGCGCGCCCTGGCGGGAGGGAGGGGAAGGACCCAGGCGGGCGAAAACGGAGCGGGAGATCGGTGGGCCAGGCGCCCGCCCCCCCTCCCGCGCCCAGCCCCCCGGCAGCACCTCCACCCGGCCCCGAGCGAGCCCGGTGGCACCGGCACCTCCCGCCCGTCCCCGACCGCGACCGGGGCGGCAGAGGCAGCGGGCGAAGCGCCCGGCAGCCCCGGCGAAGGCGGCGGTCGGCGAGCGGGAAGCGGAGCCGAGGCGACGCCAGCCCGGACCGACCCGGAAGCGGAAGCGGCCCAGGGCGGCACAGCAGCCGGTGTCTTCCCGCGGCACAGGAGCCGGTGTCTTGCGGCACACTCCTGTGCCGCGGCACACCGGTTGGGAAACGCTGATTTAAGGTACTTAATACTGGAAACAAATGTTTCATGCTTATAATTTAGTTCCAAGATAACTGTCAGGGTATAACTAATTCGTGTTACGTGATCCTCAATAATAAAACTGCCTCTCACACCCACCTACTTTAGCATTCTTTGTAAGGATCCCAGAAAATTGGAGATACCTGGTACACTGCATGTCAGTGTCCAGCAGACCATCTTCTGCTCATGCTTTGTGTAATAACTCTAAATGCAATGTAGCTTTATGCAATTTGTAGTGCTTGTTTTGTTCAAAAAGTAGTACTTTGGCTCATGGTATGCTGGCTTCTGGTAGTAGCAGTGCCTGACAGAAGCATCACACACTTTTGGATGACAACTTTGGGAGGGCTATTCCTGGAGAAAAAAGATAGAAATTTAATCACACAATATGTTGTACAGATTAACAACAAAAATACTGCCTGCCTACTCAAGGCTATAACAGTATATTGAGGAGCATTTCCTGTCAGAGGTTTTAAGAGTGTTTATGTCACTTCACTAATGTAATACATGTAGTTGAATGTGTAGTATTTGGCCAGGTTCAACCTCTTAACTTCAGCAGTCGTTGTTTGCACACTACTATGTGAGGACTGTGCGAAGACTCCTGGGAAGCAATAGACATCACTAACCAGTTTTATGCTTGCAAGCAATAACACTAGCCATATTTGCTGATTCTGGATGTTCATAAATTCTCACATAATACAACATCATGTGCACAGAGTATCTTATCGTGGGATGCTTCACATTTCTAAATATGTAGAATCTTAGCATTGATGCTGCATTCATGCACATGTATGAATTAACATGCAGATAGTTCACGTGGTAGAGAATGAGACTCTTAAACCCTTGGTTGTGGGTTTGAGCCCTGTGTTGAGCAAAAGAGCCCTGCATTTTAGGGGGTTGAACTGAACTTCATGGTCCCTTCCAACTCTATGATTCTATGATTGCAGCAGTTGTGTCCCAACTCTTTAGGCAGGATGTGCTATCTTAGGCCCTCTTCATGCATGAATTATGCAGAAGCAAGCCTTGGTTTGGCACAAGGTTGCTGCAGCTTCCTGTTTAGTGTACAGTTTCAATTCTCTGGTAAGTGCACTTAAGTATCTTTTTATCCTGTCCTAACTCCCAAGTAGCTCAGGTTGGCTCCTCTATTTCTTATTAACTATGTGAGGTAGGTTAGGCCAACTGGTAGGTTACCCAGTGAGCTTCATGGCTGAGTAGCGATTTTAATTCAGGTATCTCCAGACCTTTGCATACATTTATTCACTGAACCATACATAGTTGCATGCACATTTGCAAACGTGTGCTGCACTTTACACACACAAACACACACACACACACACACACAGAGAGAGAGAGAGAGAGAAAGAAAGAAAGAGAAAGAGAGAAAGAAATCCAGTCCCCCCAATCTGCTGTGCTGGAGGGAGTTTGGATGGAGCAGAGATGCCCCTACACCCAGCTTTTCAGGCAGGATGACAGGCAGGAGCTATTGCTAGTGGCATCCCCGAGGCTGAGTTTTGGGTTAGACTAGCACAGGATCTGCTGGATCCTGCTGCTAGGATGCAACAGGCATTATCTTGGCCTTTACACTGCAGCAGCCTAGGATATTTTTTCCTACCAACCTACCCCCCCCCCCCAAAAAAACCCTACTTGTGTGGACACTGGAGCTATGCATGCAGCACTGACTGGAGCATTCCTTCAAACTCCGCTGCTGCAGCATTATGTTAGGATTGCAGCCTATGTGGCCCCCGCACTAATCTCCTGTTGAATTGTTTATGTATCAGGAAATATGACAAAATGGCTTCTCTAGAACGGCAGTATGATTAGTATTTTAGGTATATTAGCAGAGAGGAAGTTGTAGGTTCTGCATTTTTTAAGCTGAAGGCTTCCATGTCCTGACAAGCTCAAAACCAAGACAGAGATCTGAAATGACTACTAAATGGTTTGTTTCAAGCTGAGTCATTCTTCATATATGGAATGGGTATATAGAGAACTTTTTCTTCCTGCATTTATACATCTGAGAAATAGTCCTAAGCCCCACAGTTTAGAGCACTGCTCCTTTGAAAACAGGCCATTAATCTATGTGTGTTTAGACTGAATCCAGTATATGGCACTGGTTTCTATCTCCTTGAATGTTTCAGACACATCCCTCAGTTGCAGAATGATAAGTGTAAATAGAGAAGTAATGGGTGCTTAAATGCCTTGGAAGTGGTGATAACTAATGGATGGGCTCCCATGCTTGCTTAGGGGAGCTCTGTTCTTGTCTCACAGTTCTGTCATTTGTGTTTTTGTTTGAACGTTTCTGTTTTTGTTTGAACTGGTCCCATTGCTACTTCACTTTATTTGATGTAACAGAAAATGCTGTTTGGGATAATTTTGGATAAATTAAGGTAGTGCAGTCAGATCAATAAAATGAGAGCAGGGATCCATCAGTGTATGTAGTATTCTATGGAATAAAGCACCATATTTTCTTTCATTGTCTGCATATTTGTGAAAACGCTTGCTCGGCTTTGCCCACGGGTGTTCTGGAACGTCAAGTTATCTGTGTGTTGTTGTTTTTTTTAAAGCACACATATTTCTTGGGAACAGCCCAGAATGCTATGCATTCCCAGCTATCACTGTTGATCTGTGAACATTATGCCCACACAGCTTATGCTGTGCTATGTCACACTTAGTAGCCTGTTTTAACTGCTCTGGCTCTGGCTTTGGTTTTTAGTGTTTCTGTATATGACATTTGTCATGCATTCCCAGATTATGATGGACACAAAGTTGCACATGGTATTAAATAACATTAACTTTACATTTGTAGCTCTTGATGTTTCCTGGCAATCTGGAAAGCTGTTTCAACATACTTTTTCAAATGTTCTGCTTTAGATGGTTTGGTAAGCCATGCAGAATGATTCTTTTTTGGGGTCTTGGTTTTCAGTGACTGTAGCCAACTTGGAACAAAATTCTACATCAAGAAGTAGTGAGTTCTTCAACTCCACCAGGCAGCAGCTGATCAGAGGTTGCTACATATTGGCAATAGACAGATATAATTGATTAATCTGCAAGACTGTCATAGAAAATCTTTCTAATATATCTTTATGTTGATTTTTCAAGCTTTAGTTTCTCAATACTAGCTAGCGGCTCCCTCCCTTTGCCTGTAATGGAGTCTCTCAACACAGCAGAAAGCCAGAAATAGGAGTGCTTCTGCAGTAGGGTTGCACATTACTTCCTTCTCATTCATTTTATGTGTGTTGGATAATTCAGTATTTTCAGCAGCCCTTGGTATCTTCTTCAAGTCAGGTGATGCTGAAGTTACGTGCACTGTTTAATTAAATCCTGCTTCTCTTATATGAAATACTGAGATTACTCCGTGAAGAATAAATAGACACAGGGTAGAACCATTGTACAGAGACAGACTATCTGAAAAAGGAAGGTAAAGTGGTGGAAGGGTTGGACTTCAAACAGACTAAAGTCATATTGCAACTTGTGTGAGTGGCTGGAGGTGGCTGGAGGTTGAATCCTGACAATTCAAAGTGTTGGTGCTGACCTTTAAAGCCCTAAACTACCTCTGCCCAGTATACCTGAAGTAGCGTCTCCAGCCTGGACACTAAGGTCCGTGTCTGAGAGACTTCTGCTGGTTCCCTCACTGAGAGAAGTGAAGTTACAGGAAACCAGAGGGCCTTCTTGGGAGTAGTGCCCTCCCGGTGGAATGCCCTCCCTTCAGATGTCAAGCAGATAAAGAACTACACAACTTTTAGAAGACATCTGAAGGCAGCCCTATATCGGGAAGTTTTTAATGCTTGATGTTTTACTATGTTTGTATATATGCTGTTCCTGCCAACCTAGCAGTTCAAAAGCACATCAAAGTGCAAGTAGATAAATAGGTACCGCTGCAGCGGAAAGATAAACGGTGTTTCCGTGCGCTGCTCTGGTTCGCCAGAAGTGGCTTTGTCATGCTGGCCACATGACCTGGAAGCTGTACGCCGGCTCCTTCGGCCAATAATGCAAGATGAGCGCCGCAACCCCAGAGTCGGTCATGACTGGACCTAGTGGTCAGGGGTTCCTTTACCTTTACCTTTATATATGCTGTAAGCTGCCCAGAGTGGCTGGGGAATAATAATAATAATTATTATTATTATTATTATTATTATTATGCGAGGGTTACATTCTGGAGATTGCATGTAAAGCCAAAATCTGTACAAAGCAACCCCAAAACTGGCCCCACGCAAGCATCCCCGCCTTAAACTTTCCACCTTGCATGCCAGGCTGGTGGGGAGGGGCTCTTGCACAGGTTCTCGAAGCTTTCACAAGAATTCACAGGACTGTGTGAGATCTCTCAAGAGCAGGCTTCCTCAACCTCGGCCCTCCAGATGTTTTGAGACTACAATTCCCATCATCCCTGACCACTGGTCCTGCTAGCTAGGGATCATGGGAGTTGTAGGCCAAAAACATCTGGAGGGCCAAGGTTGAGGAAGCCTGCTCAAGAGCTTCCCAGAGCCCAGTAAGCAAGTCAGAGATGCGTTGAATTGCATGTGCCTTGCATGCATTTTAATTTTGTGTGATATCAATCTGCCAGCACCAAGTATGTAAAACTGGGATCACACAAGTTAAATGCATGTAAGTTGTGAGTTGACTGTATATGTTTAAGAGAATTTGTCTACTGCCCTTCCACTGTAAAACACAGTGCTTTGGGCAGCTGGCCTAGCACCATGCCAGGCTGACATACCATTTGGTGCTTTCCTTGTATCTGATGATGTAGATCTGCATAAGCTTTAACTCATTCTGAATGCAAATATTTGTACTTGAAAGGAAATTCCACTGCTTTCATTGGGACTTCCAAGTAATTCTGCAGCATATGAGCCTGACAGTTCCACATACCCTCATATCCCTTAAGCATATGAGGGATTTAAAGTTTGTGCCTGTGAATGCATGAACATGGGACTGGGACACTTTAACTAGTTGTCTTAAATGTTGCAATTTCCTGTTCTAATGTTTATTTTTGGCACAGTGCTCTTACCAGATTCTACCATAATCTATATTTATTAGTACATCCTGTCCTGCACTTCCCCAAAGCTGTATAGACTTGGTGGAATATGAACTGATCCCCTGTGCAGGGTGTAAGCTTTTAAATGGCTTTTTGTTTGTCCTACAGAAATGGGAGATTAAATTGGCCTGAAATCCTCAATTTCCTTTATTACTCAGGCCAGACATTAATTGTGAACCGAATGAGCTCCTAATTAGGCTGCCTTTCCCCTGTATGCCCTCCTGTGTGCCTTGGCCCCCACTTCTGTCTAATGTAGCAGATGAGAAGCAAGTTCTGCACAAGATACATAATTATCTCTTTTCTCATTTCATTAATTTACTGTTAGTCTGAGGCATTTGGCTTGTGTCCGAGTGAAAATAGGGGAAATGCTGTCAGATGGGGATTTAACGTTGGTTTTAAGCATGTGCTGGCTTAGATCCATTCTAGCTGCCATTCTCTCTTACCAGTAGCTTTGGGGACAAAAGCCTGATCAGGAGTTCGAAAGTACAGCAACTTAATTTAGGAATGGCATACAGCTATCATTAGGTGAAGGGAGGCAGAGGAGTGCAGGAAGAAATTAGGCCAGTCAAAAGCATTTCTCAACATCTTTTGCATTAGGGTAGATGTCCTTGGAATCAGATTCAGAGAGGATTTGAATGGCCTGAACTCAGTGCCCATTAATGTTAATGGGGAAAACAGACAGATGCCTCTGGCTGAAACCACTACCGTTTTTTTAGCCTCCCAAGTTCAGATGAGTTTGTCAAAAACAGGCCTGTCTTGCATTTAGAGTCTGTTACAGGAAGGGAACTGACTGCTGGGTGGTATTTTTGGTTTGTGAGCCTTTTTTGTTTGTTCTTTAGGGCAGATGCAGTGGAAAGAAAAGCTCCCTGTGTCCTCATGTTTCAGGTGGCTTGCACTGTAGGAAGCTCACAAAGAAATAGAGAGACTCACTTTAATCAGAATAGCAGAAAGCAGTGCTTTGTTGCAAAGTTTGGAGAAAAGTCTGACTACTTATAAGTCATTTTGATTGGAAAGGGAGCCACCAGGAGGAGCAAATGGATTCATACATCACCAGTGAAGTAAAGCTACACGTATGCCCAATTGAACAATGTGGATCTTGTATTTGTGGTACTGGTAGAACATTCTGAAGGATGGCACCATATGATGGGTTTATGTTATCAGTCCCTTGCCTTGAAGCTTTGAACTTTTGTTCACACACACCAGCATCACTCTGCAATTGGATGCTGGCAGAGCTTATTTGTTAAGTTAATATCCCATCCCAAAGCAAGATCTTGGCCCATCCAACCCCCCCCCCTCCAAATGTGATGGATTGGGATTTTGGATTGCAGCCTTACTGACTATGCAACATATAAACAGGAACAAATTATTCACTGCACGCAGTGGTGAGAAGTAAGTAACATCACTGATTTTTGAAGGTTTCATCTGGATAATAGTTCATTAAAGATACAATCAGTTATTCAGGATGTTATTTTACATAAAAAAATATTGGTCTTTTATAACTGTTTCTGCTTTGCAGTTGCGCCACACAATTATGTAATTGTATTTCAGGTGCAGAGAACAGTACTCTGGATTTAACCATTCTGACTACAAAGATGAATTTGAATATGTGGGCAATGGCTGATGAAATCTCAGATGCCACAGGAACAACTTTTTGGTAGCAAGGAAGTACTTTATAGCTCCAGCTGCTCCTAGCCAAAGTGTATTCTTTGGTGAGAAAGAAGCCATTATATTCAGCTGTGTTTAAGTTGCCAACATCTTTCAGGGTACCAACATCACCTCTTGGTAGACGCTGTGTGTGCATGCACAGGAGTGGGTGTATATTGCTAGCAGGATAACATAGAATCCCTTTGTTTGTTGTGTGCTTCAAGAATGACATATATTTTCATAGGCTAGCAAAAAGCCCTACAAAGGAAATGCCAAAATGTCTTTGACTGGAATTTTAAACATCTAGCAAAATAAGTGGAAAATATCTTAAATATCCTCACTGAAATTGAAGTGTGTTGTGGCTGAGTGAAGAATGTTTAAGAAGCACCGACATATTAGTTAGTTCTGTAAGTCACAGTAGCCAGTTTGGGCTGGACACAAGGATTTGGACTTAGCAATCAACTGCCAGTTAGCAAGTTAGTAACTGATGGCCATCAGGCTGAATTTGTTCCCTCCTTGCTCTCCTTGGGTGTCTTTCTCTTTTATTATTGAGAAGCTGCAAAGGAAGAGATGTAGACAGAGGTGAATGTAAGATTCAAGAGGATAACCCCCATTTTCATTCATTCTCACTAAGGAAGTACTTGAAGTGGCAAATCCCATTTTTGAGCCACCCTTCTGTTATATAGTATACAGCAATCATATACTATAGTGAAAACTGAGCTGGTGGATTGAGAATGGTGGTTGGATTCTCACAGTTTGCCAGCTGAGAAGTTTAAAATTGTGGGCACTATGTATCTTTGGGTAAACTAACTTGCCTTCATGTTTGTGCTCACAAAATGTGACTTAACTATATTCAGGAAAGCGTTCTGGAATGCTTGGAGGTGACCAGTTTTGCTGTTTTAACCATCTGCATGGGTGCATTTTATGTTCACATAAGCTCTGCAGTGGAAATGAATTTGGTGAGCGCATAAGAAACGATGGTTGCTTTTTATTCCTGCTTGAGAACTAGCAAGTGTGTGGGTGGGGAGCCTGCCTCTTTTGCTGCCTTCTGCTTCTAGCTAATAAAATGCTCTTGCTACCTCAATCCCAGACTGCCAGTCATACTTAGCTGCGTGGTAATGACTAGTGCTTGTAAATGGAATTTATCTTCTGGTCTGTGTTGATAACCAATGTGGCTCCCCACTCAAGATTGAAGGCTAAAATGAGGATCTAATTCCTGGTGTAGTAGACCTATAGTCTTAAACTCCAGATGGTAAGCAAAATTTAAGAGTAGTCTGTAGGTAACTAGAAATAATTTCATATATAGGAAGCCATACTTCCATTTATTCCCCTTAGCTTGTGCACTGTATTTCCACTGTGATAACTGTCTAGAGCAGGCTTCCCAACCTGGTGCCCTCCAGATGTTTTAGACTACATCTGGCCAATGGTCAGGGATGATGGAAGATATATTCTACAACATCTGGTGGGCAAAGGCTGGTCTTGAGCTTTCTAAAATCTCTTCATAGAATCATAGAATTCTAAGAGCTGTCTTGAGCTTCTTAAATGCATTGAAACCTTACATGATTCTGTTGGCATGGATGAAGAGGAGGTTGTCAAAACAGAAAGGGTTTGGTATTGATAGTTTATAATTTAGTGCCATATATAGACATAGCTTAAGAAATTTCATGACTATTTTTGACTTAAGCTAGTGAGAAGAAAGATGCTTGAAGTTAAAATTCTGGGTACCATTTTCACTCATACATACCACAATACCAATACAAAATATGTAGTTCAGAAACCATGTTTGTCTTTTGCTACAGCAATTTCCTGCTGGTTGTCTATGGTTCTAAATGAGCACTAGACAGAACTTAACACAATATGGTCAAAACCTAGTTTCAATAGTCCCTCCACTGACGAGAAAAGTCAACATGGAAGAGGCTTCCTTGACCACAAGCTTGGTCATACTTTTGCATAAAAACTAAAATCCAGCTAGTTTACTTGGAACTTGTTAAAGCTCAGGCCCAACAACTTATGTGGTGAACAGATTCATTGCATCCTGAAGTCAAGGTCAGTCACTCAGAAATGAGTTGCAATAATGAGGAATGCTTGGTTTCATCAGTGATACCACTGGATCAGCCATTTCTCTTATGAAGGGGCTTGTTCTGTCATTGCATCCAGAAATGCTGGTGCTGATGTAAAAGTTTCCCCTTCCCCCACATTGTTCTGGGGGCTCTCCTGATCCTCCAGAGCGGATATGGGGGTGGGGGGCTAAGCTCCATTGTGCTAACAGGAGTCTTTGCATGAGTGGCTGAGGAAACCCAGCCAGATGGGCGGGGTATAAATAATAAAATTATTGTTACTACTTCTGCTAACGGAGCCAGGTATTTTAATCCAGTATGGAATATGGTACAAATCAACTTCACTTTCCATTAGGACCCTTTTACAGTTGCTTGTGCCTGTTCTGTAGCCTCACAAAGTAACAGAAATATATCTATTGTTCAGCTAAGCACGCAAAGGGAGGAGCGAGGTTTGTAGGGCTGTTTAATTTAAGAATGTACGTGTCACGGTTATATTTCTAATCCTGGTCACTTGGGTATCAGAGGCTATTGGGAATCTCTGTATGCCAATGGCAAGGCTAATGTGCTGCAAATATAGATAATGGCTGCAGATATGCTAGAAAGTATATGGATCAAAAGCTGGCATTCAGCCCTTTGTGATTAAGTGTACCCCAGATCCTGTGAACTTTTGCAAGGGCTTCAGCTTATTTTGATTGCTTTTTCTCTGTGTGTGGTTTTTTTTTTGCAGAAACAAGCCTGAGGCTGTAGAAGTAACATTTGCAGGTAAGTGCCAATGTATTAAACTTCTTGGGATAAAGAATTGGGAGCAAAAACACAAATCCCCACAATTATGTTGCAGAGGTTGTCCTCATCAATGAGCCCTGTGTCCCTTCTGCTGATGGGACTGTGCGTGCATAAATGAAGCTCTTTTCTTGGTATATTAATGTAATCTAATGAGGAGCTGTCTGTATTCATCCTGCTGGAGTTGGTATGTTATCTAGTGAACTACCCTGAGACCTTCTGATGAAGGGTGGTATATATATCTAATAATTAATGAGGATTATGATGGTGATAGCATCCGTCAGGTAGCTTTCATAGCCTTCTCAATCTAGACTGTGTGTGCTTTTAAGGGTGAGATTTGTAAACTAAGAATATCATTCCATTAATATTTCACAACATCAGGTACTCCAGTGAAAAGAGTTTATCTCAAGTTTGCAAGCCCTGGGTTCTTAATATTTTTCAGTCTTGATAAAATGGCCATCATCACTCAATTCATGATAGTGATATGGCCTGGGCACCTATTGGCCCAGAACCAGGGTGGATAAAAATCGATGATTTTTTTAAAAAAATCAAAAAAATCGGATTTTTTTGATTTAAATCGGATTTTTTTGATTTAAATCGGATTTTTTTTATTTAAATTGGATTTTTAAAATAAAATGCTTTTGGAGGAAAAATCTTTCTAAATATAGTCTTCTATTTAAGTTACATTGTAGTCCAAAGGCTATTCATCAGGAAATAAGGATTTGTTTTAAGTTTATCAAGTGTGCTAAAACTCAGTCTAAGTTTTTTTTTTTAATGTTTAACCGCATCAGTTAACAAACATGGATACATATGCTATCATGTTATTGTTTTAGTTAAATAAATTGTTTAAATGGTTATTAAAGAAATGATTATTTTTCTCCTTCCAATAAAGTACAGCAGAAAAGTTGTCCAAATATAAACAGTTAACTTATTAAACCTCACCATAATTTCATAATTATCTGTCTATGTATTTCTAGTAGTGTAACCAAATCAGTAATTTTTGATATAACTGTAAAAACTACTCTGAAAATTTATTATTCCAAAAATGAAACCTTCATATGGTTGTAAATATTAAGATTATACCAGCAAGAATGAGTCTTTCTGTAAAAAAAATATTTAAATCAAGTCTTACTGACTAGTGATTTAAATCAAGCCTTACTGACTAGTGATTTAAATCGTGATTTAAATCGTGATTTAAATCAATTTGATTTAAATCAAATCCACCCTGCCCAGAACCACTGATAACTGTTGCTTTACCAACAGTGGGGCAGAATGTGGGTACAGGTTTTGCCACCTTGCACTGAATATTAAGAGTTTCTGCCTAAGGGTAGTGACTCACAGGAGCAAGCAGTTATAAATGTCCACTGTTAACTTGGCTGGGCACCTAAGTGTGGTTTTGAAAATGGATCCTTCGCATCAAACATGTTCTTGAGTTCCTCTGGTGCAGCTTGATTCTAACAGAAACCTTTAGGCCCAGGTGTCATCTGAGAAAATCTAATCACAATACAGTCATAATGTGATGGATTCTGCATTGTCAGGCTGCTTTTCCTGTTCATGTAAAAGTCTTTTTTACTACTGGTAGCAATTAAAAACCTTTATGCTGTGGTGTACATTATTTTAGAAAACGTCCTTCCTTGCTGGGCAACTAGGTTCCAAAATACTCAAGCACTCATCTCTCAAACGCTTCCTTCCTAGACTTCGATGGAGTTCTTTACCATATTTCCAACCCTAATGGTGATAAAACAAAGGTTATGGTCAGTATTTCTCTAAAGTTCTACAAAGAGCTCCAGGAACATGGTGCTGATGAGGTGAGAATGTAGTCTTTATCCTTATATTCTATTGGCGGCCTCTATACCTGCCTTAATTAACTCTTTAGAAGCATTTTATTTTCTTTAATTGAATTACTATAAATAGGCATTGCCAATTCACTGTTCATGGTGGAACTACTGAACACTATTGTTATGGGCACAATTCAAAATGCTGACTTGCATAGCCCAAAATTGTTGGGGTTCGGTGTGTCTCAGAACACTTCCTGGTCTTACATTTTCTCTTCCTGACCTGCTAAGATTTTCAAAACTCACCCCACTTATAGTGATAAAGGTTCCTACTTGAGGCAGCACATTCTCAGTGATCACACGTGGCTGAGGAACTCTCTTCCAAGGGAAGAGTACTTGGACTCAGCTCTGCATCATTCATTAAAATGTTTCCTTTTCTGTCAAACTTTGGGAGATTGACTAGTAGGCGATGTTGAATGCTGACTTCATTGTGTTATAATCATGGTGTTTTTGTGGATAGTAGGACTTCATTTTAAACTACTGTCCATATGAAAGGACGTCCAGGTAGTTTAAAATTTGGCGTTTTGCTCATTATAAATCTCATTTGATGATTGGCTTCCAGGTATTTAATCATTTGTTGGTGGACTTCTTCTTAGCTTAGCTGCGTCCCACTTAAATCCATTTTAAACTTGAAACTGATATCTGTGGAGTGGAGAAACACATGATGCCAATACTTGTAAGAGATAGTAGAGCTAACTCCAGTCTCCCTACTGCTGACTAGGGCACTATCATTAAAAGGTTTGCACTGTACCATTGATAACTGGGGAGTTTGTCAGGGAGAATCACTGGAAGCTGCAAGTGCTGATTCTACGGCAGCAACGCTTTCAAAGCAGGATCTTTCTAGATCTGCTTGAATTTTTAAAAAAACCCACTTTGAGGGTTCTTACAATAAAGTGGTATATACATTTTGTGAATAAAAATAAGTTGAATCTATCTGCAAGCTGCAAGGGCTCTCTCTACCTCAGTCCCTTATGTGTGAAGTGGCAAATTTGGTTCATGTTGAGCAGCAGGTCTCTTGCTGCCATTTATGGTAGAAAGAACAGTCCTTTCTGTGCCTTGTGGTTGCATCTCTCAGCAGAAAGTGTGACTCAGTTCCTGAAATGGTTTTCAGATGTTGCATAACTGAACGGGGGTTCATTCTGCATTAGCAAGAGCAGATGCTACAATTGGTATGGGGCATATGTAGAAAACTAAGGAAATGGTTCATAAAATTGCTTGAATCATGTACATTGGCATCTGAGGAGAGCCATGGGCTAAAAAAAATAAAAAACAAAAGCCTGGAAACTGTGCATGTTTTTAAAGCCCTGATGGCTTCTTTGTTCATGGAAAAGCAGTTTTGGGAGGATTTGTTTCTGAGCAGAAACGTGTGTGAGTCAAGGGTGGTGTTTTAACTCTTTCCCTGCCTGTTTGTTCTCTTCTCCTATTCATGTATATTTGTGTACATATACAGTACATGCTTAGCCTTGCAAGTGTGTCTGGAACCATTCAGGGTGCCTGGGGTGCATCTTAAAGAGGGCTTGATTTGGAGCAGAAAATAAAAAGGAAGTGGTCTGTGTCCATTCAGTGGCTGTTCAGTGCTGTTTTTGCATAAACAAAGTGGCCATCAGTTGTTGTTTTTTAATGCACACTTGCATGTCATGTCTTGTTCAGTCTCTGACTTTCTGAGTGTGAAAAATAAAAGGTAGAGAGAAACCCCAGCTGCATCAAATGAATAGGAGTGTGGAGCAGCTTTGGCCTGAAGAACTCCCATGATGCTGCTGATACCCCGGGGCACTGGGATATTGCTTCTTCACTGCCTCCAGAGCAACTTCGCATCTTTCTTTTGTCTCCCTCCCGCTGCTGCCACTTAACAGTTGTCAAGAGCACAAGGAAGTTGCCCTAGTCTGGTTATATTGAGAGCATTTGGTTGAATTGACCTGGAAAAATGTACTGTATCTTTTTTTTAGCTGCAATGCTTGACCCATCCATTTCTCTGGCTTAGCAGAATTACTTTCTAAGGCAGGATGCAACTAGGAGCAGAGGAATGGAGGAAAGGGAAATTCTGCTATGGAGTGAAAGGAAGTGGAGGTCTGCCCAGAACACATGATGTATAAGGCTAGCCTTGTGTTAAACAGGAGGAAAACAGTCTTGGCAATGAACAGTTTACTAAAGGATTGCGATAGGTTTTTAACAATGGACTGTGTAAATCTTTGATGGCGCATGTTGACATAGTGCCTCTAAAGGGGTAGAGGAGGCAGGCAAATTATAAAAAGTGTTCAAGTTCAGTTTTGTAGCACCTGTTGTCTTTCTACGTTCCATGGAAAACTCTCAACCCAGTAAGAGTCTTAGGTTTTACCATATTTGTTTGAATGTGTGGTATCTGGTTCAGTCTTTCTGAGGACAGATGGAGCGAGTTAAGGAACTGATCCAAATAAACAGAGTGCAGTCCAGTTCACTCACAGCCCAGTTCACTTTCTCCCTCTAGAGATACTTATTGCTTTTTTCAAGCTTCTCACCCTTGTTTCAGGAAAAAAGATGTAAGTTTTATAGCTGAGTCCCACCAGGTATTGGGGAAATGCATGAGCTCTAAAGGTGGCTGGTATGACACACTTTGTCTTTCAAGAGCTTGCCCATTTCTTTGGTAGCAGCTAATAACAGAATTAGTATTTATGGCTTTCAAAATATCTGCCTGTGAAACCTCCTTTCACACTGCTAGTAGCGTGGGAGATATTTCCCCATGAGGTCATATGTATGTGTGAATGGGGGGTCCAATTTGTGCTACAGATTTGAACTTTCTGTGGGTATCACTGTGATGGAAGCATTCCTCTAAAGCAGGCATAGGCAAACTCGGCCCTCCAGATGTTTTAGGACTACAACTCCCATCATCCCTAGCTAACAGGACCAGTGGTCAGGGATGATGGAAGTTGTAGTCTCAAAACATCTGTAGGGCTGAGTTTGCCTGCTCTAAAGCTCTTGCACTAAGCCCCACCTTTGCAAGCTGTGCTGGGGGTCCTTGTACAATTCTGTTCCCAACCCTGTTAGTTTATAAGTTATCTGGATCTTCTCAGTGCAATTGCAAGTGTGTCTTTTTGCCAGGTCACTTACCGGTAAGTACACAGCTGAGTGGTTGTTGTCACACTTGAAGTAACTGGGTTGTAAAGCTGCTCCTCAAAGGCAAGAGGTGTGTGATTTGAAAATACATAAATTCCATTCAATGTGCAATACATGCATATAGGTACTACTTTTGTGTGTGGTGACATGCGGTTGGAAAAAAATGCTCTTCTCTACACTTGGCAGACAGGAAATCACTTTCAATAATTGGATTTGGGACAAGACAAGATGTCAAAGCTCCTCCGCGTATAGTACCGGTATATATTCTACCAAAATCTGGCCTGTAATCAAAGTGCTACCTTCTTTTATGACTTTCTGGAAGCTTGCATATGTGATTCAGTTGTCTTGAGCACTCCAGCCTGTCTTTTACTATATGAATCCAGACATGGATTGAATCCATAAACTCTGGCAAGATCTCTTGTGGTTTTACTCTTTCTTCCCAAATTAAAGCATCATGTCACCAGTAGCAAGCTTATTATATGTATGAAATTTATAGCTTAACAGGAAAAACATAATTGGCCTCTGAATATGTGGCTGGAACACCATAGAATTCTTTGGGATTATCATAGAATAACATTAAATCTGGAATCTGTCAACCAGGAAAGAAGAATTTACTTTAATGTTCTCAGAACTCAGGGTGAGAAATACTAAATAGTGAATAGTTTTAAGAGGCCATTTTACATTAATCTGCTCCTTGGAGTTTGTTGTCGGAACAGCGCAGTTATTGCAGAAACCATGCAGGTAGTATTGCAATGATTCATTGCAGATCCACTTGCATTAAGTGCTCAATAACCTGATTCCCCCTCTGCCTTTCTGCATTAGTCAGCTACTTTTAGAAATATTTCTAAAAATCAGGTTACTATTTGAAGCGCACTGGGTTCATCTGTTCTACCCTGAACTGAGTAGTACTGAAATAAGTATCCCAGCTGAGAAGGCTTGATGCTGGTGAGCTATGCTGTTAGACGTCAGTATATTTTCCTTTGTTGTATAAGACTTTTGCCTGTTAGAGCGTGAGGTGGTTGAAAAGAACTTTTGGGGTCTCTGGATAACTGCTTGGAACATCAAGAGACACTAGAACAAGGGCTAGGGCTTTGAAAAGCATTGTGTGATTGAAAAACAGGGAGGTACTGAAGAGAGCACATAGGAAGACACGTCAAAGCTCACAACACTTTTCTCTGTCTATTTCCTAGTTGTTGAAGAGAGTGTATGGAAACTACTTGGTATCTCCAGAGTCTGGTAAGCCTCTGCATCATATGTGCCCTGATAACTTGTTCAATTTGCTGCTCCAGTATAATTATTCCCTGCTTTTCAGAAAAGGAATTGCTTTCCACCTTTTCAAGCCAGCTCTCAGTTGTGATCTCCTTGTCACAGTGCTATTTTTAAAAAGCACCGCCTTCTCCCTTCAGTGTTCCACATGGAAGGCTGAGAACATCAGAGCTTTATTTCTTAGCAGCGCAAGCTATGATTCTGGATCCACCCCCAAGCAAGCCCCCGCTCCTCTAGTTAGGGATTCTTTGTTCTGTGTAAAGAGACTGACAGGCATTCAGAAGCTGTGGAAAACCATGGTTACCTGTGACAGTACTGCTTCCCACTCATTTGTTACAAAACACAGGGGTTGGAACTGCTTTCCCCAACTCTGAAAGAAGGCAGAGAAATGTTTTCCTTTGGTGGGAGTGGGGGGGGGGAGACACATTAAATTAAATGTATCAAACACTTATTTTGAATGTCCTTCCCTTGGCAAGTTGGGTTGAAATAATTATTGAATGTATGATTCAGCAGTACATTGAATAGAAAGTGATCCATTCAAGTCTGACCAGGAGGGGAAAGTTGTGATCACAATGCCATTTGCCTGTTCTAGGTTACAATGTCTCTTTGCTGTATGACTTGGAGAACCTTCCTGCTGCCAAAGACTCCATTGTGCACCAAGCGGGCATGCTGAAGCGCAATTGCTTTGCCTCAGTCTTTGAGAAATATTTCAAGTTCCAGGAGGAAGGAAAGGATGGAGAGAGGAGAGCAGTCATCCATTACCGAGATGATGAAACTATGTAAGAAATAACTGGCCTTCTGTCTCCCGTATTTTGAAATTTGTTTCCAAACTGTGAGGTTTAGAGATGTTCAAAGGATTCTGTATTCAGTTGCGCACTGCTCTTTGTCAACCAAAAGCTCCTTTAGGTTGGTCAGTAGCAAAACATGACCACTTGTCCAGAGGTGTAGCTGCTGACACTCAGTTGGGCCGAAGCTTTTAATTTGCAAATTCACAGCTCAAGTAAATATAGACAAGTACCCCGTATACGTTGGAGGGGTCAGTCAAAAGGATGTGCCATAATCCTCGGAGATAAAAGACATTGTTGAATTGAGCACTTGCCTACTTGGTTGTGTTCCCCCCCCCCCCCAGTTCTATGCAGTTCACTGTTCTCTGTGCTGTTAAGGCTGAGCTGGTAATGCAATAGGATAAAGGGACCTTCAGCCATTACCACAAAGGGGAGCGGGGCGTTGAGGGGATAGATTGTGGTGAGAATTGCTTTCTGAATGGTGCAGCAAGAAAGTAGTAGCCTGTGGGGAGGGGCATCATTTTGGCTGCATTTAAGGCAGCAAAATGTTCTGGGCCAGCATTATATGCTGCCATGTGGGGCAGGGGCAGTCGCTATTGGCAACCTGGCCAGTGACTTACCGTGTGGAGATCTCTGCTTCGGGAGGCAACTTAAAGCGCCCTCCGCGTTGTGGTTCTCTCACATGCACGGTCCCTTTGGTACAGGGAAAGATGCTGCGCATTTCATGCCTTAAAGGTCTTCCATCTTTGCTCCCTGCGTTTGGGTAGGTGGCAGGAGAGGGCAGGGAAAAGAAGGAACTGTACTTCAGTCTCTGTTTTTTAAATAAGCTCCACAAGGAGCTCCTGATAGCTGAATAATATGAACTGTTGAATAGTGAAAGTGATTCACCCTTGTAAGGTCTTTTTAAAAAATCCCTGTGGTTTTTCACATTGAAGATCAGGAACTCCTAAGACATCTCCGTCTTTTCACCTCCTTCCTAGGTATGTTGAATCAAAGAAGGACCGTGTCACAGTGGTTTTCAGCACGGTATTTAAAGATGATGACGACGTAGTGATTGGAAAGGTGTTTATGCAGGTATGCCAGTTCAAGTTCTGTCACGTTCTAGTGGCGTATGACTTGTACATTTATGCCAGGAGTGCCATTGTGCTGCTAACTTTGAAGCGAGTTCCTTACCCTGGTAAGATTGGTTGACATTGGTGGTGCCTTTAGGAACTTATTTGTAATGATATTATGCTGGGCTCCTAAACTCAGTAGGGGTTGTGCAAAGAATCTTGCCCACAGGTTTGCAGTATAAAGGAATGTGGAGTGGGGGTATGGAACGACGCTATTGCAATCACCTTACCACCTGTGACATTGTATCACCTAATCTAATTCCAGAACCCACCTCTTTCTATTCTATGATGAATCACCTAAATGCTCTAGGCCAGGCGTGTCAAACTCCGGCCCTCCAGATGTTTTGGAACTACAATTCCCATCAGCCCTAGCTAACAGGACCAGTGGTCAGGGATGATGGGAATTGTAGTCTCAAAACATCTGGAGGGCCGGAGTTTGACACCCCTGCTCTAGGCATTCTAGGATGATTAAAAGGGAAAATGGTCCTACTGCACAAGATTACAGTATGCGAAACTCTAGGTGCAAAAGGGGGGATATAGGAAGGACACAAGGAAAGCCAAAGAAGCGAGTCTTGAGGTGCCACTTGGTAATAGAAGAAGGAAGTGAGTGTGTTCAGTGTAAAAAGGAGCCCTGGCAGGGTTTAGAGATTGTAACATTAGACATAGCTGACAAAATAAAAAAGCCTTCCATTTTGTAAGAGATTGTGGCTCAGGCCCAGCATTTGTTTCTTCAGTATCATTGGTTTCTATTTTAGAATACAGGAAGTAAAAATAAATGAAATTGCTCCTGCACAGGTGCAGTGTCCTCCTTTACCAGGTGCCCTAAAGGTAAAGGGACCCCTGACCATTAGGTCCAGTTGCGGACGACTCGGGTTGCAGCGCTCATCTCGCTTTATTGGCCGAGGGAGCCGGCGTACAGCTTCCGGGTCATGTGGCCAGCATGACTAAGCCGCTTCTGGCGAACCAGAGCAGCGCACGGAAACGCCGTTTACCTTCCCGCCGGAGCGGTACCTATTTATCTACTTGCACTTTGACGTGCTTTTGAACTGCTAGGTGGGCAGGAGCTGGGACCTTGTAATGGGAGCTCACCCCGTCGTAGGGATTCGAACAGTCGACCTTCTAATCGACAAGTCCTAGGCTCTGTGGTTTAACCCACAGCGCCACCCGTGCCCTACACACTACTAAATAGGAGGAAGGGATTCCGGATCATGGAATGGTTCTAAAAGACCTGAACCTCAGCATCACTCTTCTAGAAATTAAGCACTGACTAAAATATTGGTGTCAGTAGCTCAAAGGGAATAGAATAGAACATGGTGAAAGCAGAGGAGAAAAGTGCATATATAGGAGCAAGAGCATGGAGCTGTTTACTTAGTGTGAGAATTTTGAAGTAGAAGAGGAAAAAGTAGAAGAGCAGAGAAAAAGAGGAACAACATCATCCAAATTATGTCAAGAAAATGTAGACTACAAATTGCATTTAAAACTAAGTGTAGTGGCTTAAAAATGAAAGTAAAGAGTCAAACAAAAGTAATCATAGTTCATACAAGAAATGCTAATAAAATGAGATTTAAAATTAGAAATATTAATTCTACATATACTATGCTCTCTGAAGCATATGCTAAAAGGCCTATTCCTCAAAGTAATGGGAGTTTTCATTGATTTGGTTTGTACGTCACACTAAGTCATTATTTGATTTACAACATGGCTTAATTGTGGATACATTCAACACTGTGCCTTTTTCGACTAGATAGTATCAAAAGTATCAGTAGCATATCTTGAAACTTAATGGACCCAGATTCAGGTGCAACAAGATGTTTTTCAAGCATTTGAAGCAGTGCAAATGTGTGTGCTTCACCTCCTAGTTGATATCCAGTCTATTCATCCCAGACAAGGTAGTGTGTACTGTTAATATTTCATTTATGTTAGCTGTGGTGAGTCAGATTCAGTTTTTAACCAGTACTGTATATAGTAAAGCTGTTACAAATACCCTGTCTTTAGTCAAGCATTTCTTGAAGCAATTATGTGTGCTGATAAAATGACTGGATCTTGGCAGTGAATAATACAGTTGTAAAGCACCTTGGTCAAGAGAAGGAGTAACCCTTTGTGGTGATAGCTCTCAGCTACTCTCTCATGACCTAGTCTTAGATCATGCTTCAAGTGCCCTGCCATTCTCCTGTGTCTTTGTATTCTTGATGGAGCTGCTAGCAATGGATGTTAAGGCTTTTAACCTAAAGTGCCTCAGGGTTCTGACACTAAAATTAATCTTAATACCAGTGTGATAAAAACATACATATACTATTTTGAAGGATAGTTGTTGAAGTGACCTCAGTACAATCAAGTCGTTTTGATTCTAGGCTGAGATATGATAGAAGCTCAGAAGTTATACCAGTTGGGGAGAGGGACATAATAAATATTTGGTTCTAGGCATCTGCTTTCCCCAGAATAGAGAACAATTAACCTAGGCTCAGAGATGGGATGCCTGCTGTTTTTAGTATCTGATTCATATTAACATTCTCTCTCATCCTGTCTTGTCCCAGGAGTTTAAGGAGGGTCGTCGTGCCAGCCACACAGCCCCCCAAGTGCTCTTCAGCCACAGGGAGCCCCCTTTGGAGCTAAAAGATACAGATGCAGCTGTAGGAGATAATATTGGATACATTACCTTCGGTAAGTGGGTGCTGCTCTCATCTGGGTGACCAGCCAAGTTGAAAGCTATTTTCCCATAGGAATCCTGCTTAGTTTGCTAAGTGCTTAGTATCTCTTTAAGAGTTATTTCACTTATGCATAGCTTCCTGTGAAGCATCTCAAAGCAATTTCACAATAAAGGCATCCATAAAACAATTTCATATATAAAAATAATTCCAAATCTAGTACAGATAACCAGTTGGCATAAAAATCTCTACTTTGGCTCACTAAAAGAGAAAGGTCTTCAATAGGTGCTGCAAGATAGTGCCTGTCTGATGTGCAACGGGAGGGAGTTATAAAGGGCTGACGCCATCACTCTATAGGCCAGTCCCATGGAATGGATCTGTTGATAAGATATCTGCCAGACACCCTCTCATGCATAGTGCAGTGCTTTGTAGGATATATGAATGGTGAGACAATCTTATAGGTATCCTGGTCCTGAATTGTATAGGGCCTTATACACCAGTATTAGCACCTTGAACTTAGCCACTGGCTAATTAACAACCAGTGCAGCTTGTACAGTGTAAAGCCTTGTTTGCATAGATCAGAAGCCAGCAGATCATTGCAAATAGCTTTTCATTTGGAGCTCTGCTTGGTGACATGCAGTCTCTAGCATGCTTGATTTGGGGAGTGCCAAAGAAATAGCTTGGGTATCCCTAATTCTGTAGTGCAGTTGACATATCCAGAGCTCCATCTACAGTATTTTCCTGCGTATAAGACTACTTTTTAACCCAGGAAAATCTTCTCAAAGGTTGGGGGTCGTCTTATACGCCGGGTCGTATTTCTTATACGGCGAGTATATCCCAAACTCTATATTTTAACTGGAAAAGTTGGGGGTCGTCTTATACGCCCAGTCGTCTTATATGCCGGAAAATACGGTAGTCCTATTTTACTGGGTGAGGAATAGTTAGTTTCCTAGCACCAAGTTTTGTAAACAGAAGCACTGGAAAGTAGCCCACCCCACCCCCCAGTCCCCATGGTTGAATTTAAGTTAAACGAGGTCTGCCCACTTGACTGCTCCTTGTCACTTTTGGCTTATAATATCTGGTGCACCATGGTTGGCGGCAGTAATGCTTCTGAATACCAGTTGCAGGGAATTGCAGGTGGGTAGAGTGCTGCTGTGCGCATGTCCTGCTTGCAGGCTTCCCACAGGCGTCTGTTTTGCCACTGTGAGAACAGGATGTTGGACCAGATGGGCCATTGGCATGATCCATTAGACTCTTCTCATATTCTGCACTACTGTCAACAAGACAGTGGTATTCACCCTTGGAACAGTTAATGGAAACTTTTCCCACAGAAGCCTCTGGATGTCTAAGAAACTTGTCAGTGGCAGGACTTTGCTATGGAATATTAATGTATCTTGTCATCTCCTGAACATTTATTCTCTATGACAAAGGGGATAAGAAACTCAGTCTTGGCAGTTGCCTTCTCCCAGGTGCTCTCTTACTTTAGCAAATCGTGTTAAGGAGGAAACACTGCCAATAATTGTTTGTGATGAATCTTAGAAATAGAGAAGGCAACTGTAGAGTCTGTTAATTTAGAGGCATTTCAACACATTTGGATACAGATAAAATAAGTACTAAATATCATATCTGCAAATAGTTCCTTGTGAATACCGTTTTCTGGCTCTGGATCAGTGAGTACTATACTTTGTCCCTAAATAGTGAAAGGCTGCATAATGCCTCTTCTTTATTCACACACTACAGAGCCTGTGAGGGTGCAAAGCTCATTGTTTGGTTTATCTAGCTGCCTGGGTGGAATAAAGTGGTGATCACTGAAAAACTGTACAAGAAGCGCTTAGGGAAGGACCATTAGGAAAGATTCAGATGAGCAAATTTGTCACTGATGCCACATTTTGTGGGACTGAGTGGCATAGCTAAGCCTGATCAAATACTAGGTTGAGTTCCTGAGTTGTAGTTGTGGAAATACCTTTATTCCAAAGACGATGCCCTAAAGGCATCCCATTAAGACAAGCTTAATCCTGGTGTGCAACATGGATAAGGACTTCATTATAGCCCTTCCGTGCAAATGCTGCACATTCATAACTGTACATGCTGTTGGCCTTTTGAATGTATCTCTGGCCCGGGACTAGAGAGTTTCCTCATAGCTTTATTAGTGCTTGGTAGAGAATAACTATTTTCTGTTGCCTTCTCCTTTGCAGTGCTGTTCCCCCGCCACACCAGTGCTGCTGCCAGGGACAACACCATCAATTTGATTCACACATTCCGGGACTACCTGCACTATCACATCAAATGCTCCAAGGTACAGGAAGAGTGTTATTGTAGAATCTTTTTTTCTGAAGAAGCTATGCAAAACTTATCTTTCATGTGCCTAAAATGATTCCTGACTTTCATCTGCTCCATTCTGGCATGTAGATCCTTTAGAGTGCTTAGATGAAATTTGAAATTCAAAGTACTAAGACAGATCTGTTTAGCTGCCTTTTGTATTTTGACCAATGTACAGGCTTACATTCACACGCGCATGAGAGCAAAAACATCAGATTTCCTCAAAGTGCTGAATCGTGCCCGGCCAGATGCAGAAAAGAAGGAAATGAAAACAATCACGTGAGTATCAGAGGAACAGTTTCTTCCTTCTGCTTGTGTCTTTCTTGTTTTAATGTTGCTATAGCTCACACCTCAGGAGGAACAAAGGACTACCTTGTATTGCTGTTTAAATAATGGCAATACAAAGATACATTTGATAGTACTTTGTGTAATATCCTGGCTTGTTTAGAAGTCACTGTAGTTTCCTGCTTTGAGTAGTAGCAAGTCTTTAACTGCAGCTTCTTGAACTTTTTTTTCACCCATCATGCAAAGGGACTGTGTGGAAGTGCAGGAAGCTCATCATACTTTGGCCTATTAAGGAGAGATGTGGTCAAATGTAATCAATGTCTCAACAGTTGAGGCCTGACAGTAAAGATTAATTAATCCAGCCATATTATCTGATAAGGTTTTCTGCAACTCCTTGTGGGCAGTTCCACGTGAAAGGCAAGGCATTGCCCTGATTCATGCCATGCAGTGGACAGGAATGGGATGGAGGCGAACTAAAAAAACTAGTTTCAAAACTCGGGTCTTTGTAGTGGAGAAAAAAGTGGCCAGGTTGCTAAGGGGGACCATGTGACTAATATTGAATGAGAAGGATGAGGAATGTTAGAAGCAAACTCATGATCATCACTTGCTTGGAATGCAACCACTTTGGCAAGTGCCTTAGCAAGAGATACATCACAGTTGCCACTGATTGGTTCTGTCGGAAGGTTAGCTACTGCATCCTTGGGCTCAAAAATAGAAGTGTAGGCTAGAAGCTGCATCTATAATTTGTTTTTGTTCTTAATATTCTCTCTCCTTGGTTTGCTGTAACCAGGCATGAAGAACTGTGTGGTTAACATGAGGAACTGAAATCAGCAATTCAGCTTTGCAGTGCTGATTCTATGGAGGCAGTGATTTTTATTTTTATTTTTAACTTTCAACACCTTGAAGGGCTTGTAGTTCAGGGTAGTTACTACTCTAGTATAAACCTGAGATGAGTTTAGTACTCTACAGGACTAAAATGCTGCATAGGGCAAGTCAGAATATCTCTGGTATATAATGAGTGGAGTGCTCCCTGGACAAGAGAATGGAAACTAATCCATTGTATACCGGTACTGCTGTTTTATTGACAGGGTGGGGTGAGATAAGCAAGCACAGATGGGAATAGACTTGCTGGTCACACTGGTTGTGGAGGGTATATATATTGCTCTTAAGAGCCCTTCTAGCATAACATACCTGATCTATTTGGAGGGGGAAATTGATGTGGATGCCCCTAACGCTTCAGGGATCAGATTACAAATTCATTCCTTGTTGGTGCTTATATTCTACTTTTCTAAGACCCTCTTTGCCAAGTGTTTTATTGGTGGTTCCTTTTACCAAGCAATGACATCCAGGGAGGCCAGTGGTAGTGGCTGAAATGGGAGATTATGGATAGGACTAGTAAAGAAGCTGACAGGTTAGCTCAGCACTTTTTTCAGCTTGTGAGACAAAGGGAGGCAAGCAAGTATGTGAGAAGATTGAATGACTGTGCTGGGCCATATAGTAGGATGCTGCTAACCTTGCAGGATGTTTCTTCTCTGGCCTGGGGCAAATTGCTAATCTAACAGCCAGTTTTCAGTCTGATTTTCTTACTGTACCATAGTGTGGGGGGTTGGGCAGAGCTGGTAAAATTAAGATAATAAGCTTGAACTTAGGCCTCCTAGGGGGATGTGTGTTTGTGTGGATTAAACCAAACAGGCTCCTGCGGTCAACCCCAAAGGCTAGAATAATGCACAGCTGTGATTAAGAATGTTAAAGGATGACTCATGCCTTACCCGGAATAAGGGCACATAACATCTCTTTAAAGGGGTATCTGAATTCCTTCTTAGTAGCTCCAGTTCTGTGTTGCACAGCCTTTGGCTTTTGTATGAAAATTTATTTATCCTTAAAGGAGCATGGATAGCTGCTTTCTGTGCTGATGGGAGGTTGTGACCCCTTAGGAACAAACTGGTGCTTGCAACTGTGCAACATCTCCTTCCTTTACTTTCTGTGCTTCATCTATCTTCCTGCATGATATAGCACCTGGCTATTTTATTCATACACACACACACCTCACTTTATAAATATTATGACAGCAATAATTTTACACTTCCAATTTAAAGCACTGAATATTAATATCACCCCCCTCTTTCTGTGGTTACATATTTTATATCTATTACCACTGCATCTCCAGATCAGATCTATTTTACTATTCATCCGTTATATTCTGTTTAGTTTATTTTCACTGCACGTTGTTGTGTCAATCCTGCTAATGATTTAAGCTGTTTACAATAATTTTTCAAATAGTCTATGCATATTCCCCATCCTTTATTAAATTGTCTCTCTTCTTGATTTCTTAATCTTCCGGTAAGTTTCACCATTTCTTTATACTCCAGCAATTTTTGTTGTCATTCTTCTTTCGTTGGGACTGTTTCTTCTTTCCACTCACCTGGCTATTTCACTTCTGTAGCCCTGTTAGCATCTGACAAAAGTCCTGAGAGGCTTTCTTCACAAATTGACAAATTTTAATATTCAACTTAAACAGCTAGGGGTAGGGCATGGAGTGTAATCCCTGCTTTCCAGGACTGCCCTTTGAGTTTTTCTGAGTTCACTCCATACTCTACAGCAGGGATAGGGATCCTCTGGCCCTTGACTCTAGTCCAGACCTCCAGGCTTCCCAGTCTAGCTCCCCACCCCTGCAGCTCTGTTGCTTTGCATAGGTCAGCTCAGGAGTGGAAAGGCCCCAATGTTCATCCCTAATGTGACCCACTGAGTGAGGCGCTTGAAAGAGAGAAGACAGTCTTTGTGTGTGTTCAGAGGTATAGTTGGTTGTGTGCTAAGGGTGTATGGTTATTGTGTGTCTGCGCAGAAGCAAGAACAGTTTCCCAGTTGCTGCTTTGGTGGATGTTAAACAGACAAACAATGAAACAGCATGTGTGGTTTCAGCTTCTGAATCCAAGACCAATTCTGTGTAGTATGAGATCCTTTCAGTGCATTCTTTGTAGCCCCCTTTCCCTTGATCTGTGAGTTTATAGAGTTTAGCAAGCTGTGGGTTTTTCTGGATAATGTGGTGCACCAAGGAATCTGCAAACAGGAAAAACTCTGTTGTGGTGAATTCATCCACAAAATCAGTCTTCCGTTCTTCATTCTGAAGCTTGCGATTAGAATTGTTGTCATTAGTGGTGCAGGACAAGGAGCAATGAGACACCTGGGTCACTTGTATGGAAAAAGTAGTAGGTATCTAAGCTATGAAGTCAGGAAGGAATGATGTAGTGACAATGTACTAGAATCAACCTGATCTTTGTCCTCTGATTTTCTGCCAGGGGGAAGACCTTTTCATCCCGTTAACGCCTGAGGCGAGGTGAAGTCAGACAACTGTGGCAGAAGGCTGGAGCACTTGCTACCTGATAATCGTAGCTTTTTAACGTTGCACCTCTCTGGGCTCTTAAGGAAATAAATCCAATCGGGTTATGTTTTCTACACAAGTTTGGGAATTGATCTGCGGAATCGAGCTGTGCTTGCAAGGACTTAATAGTTCAAACAAAAAAAACAAACCTTAATTCCATTTTGATCAACTTTTCTTTCTTTCTTTCTTTTCCCCCCTCCCCTTTTTCAAGCTGTTTTGCTTTGCAATATGTTTACCGGTAATGAGTTGCAGTATTTCTTATGAGAATAATGCAATATTAACTTGTTTTTCTTCTGAGTATTTTGAGTTCACAACTCCCTGTATCTGAAGAAATATTGTTGGGGTTCATTAATAAAGGAGATCTTTCTATCTTACCAATCATGATTTATGAGTATTCATTTTTAGATGTGCATTATTAATTTATTCTTGTACAAATTAAGAAAGGGCATATGGGAAAGGCTATAAATAAGACGCCCAGACTTCAGCGGCTTCTCTTATCTGACTAATGTGTGACAGACTCACTTGAAAAGAACATTTTAGAGTTTGAAAGGAAGGGGGAAATGACCCTGGCAGATTAAGAGTAGCAATGTTTTCTTTTGAATTTTAATTTCTCCTCTTCCTAGGATCAGGATAATTTCTGGGCATAGGAAGGGTCAAGTCTGCTGATTTCACTCCCCATTCTTTTAGCAAATACAGGTCTGTCAATACTCCTAATGGAGAACTCTGCTGATACACCGCTAGGGCTGTATTCTCATGAGAGGTGATGTGTGTGAAATGTGATTTGAGGACTCTAGTAGGTCATGTAGCAAGCCTGTGTTGCTAAGGTTTAAGTAGTTAAAATCAGCAATGAATTAGATGAGAAAGTCTACCATAGTGTTTAACAGTTCTGATGGCATAGACCCTCACTGCTGGTACTTCTGATGTGGTGGGGAAGCAATAGTCCTCTGAAAAGTATAAAATCTCTTCTGCTTTCAGCTTTTCAGGAATTAGTAAATGTGCACTTGCCTGTTCTCCATTGCTGCTATATGGGGCTCTAGCCTAGTAGATGGGGGACAGCAGTACTTGATCACTCTAATGCTAATGTGGTTTATGCAGGGTCCGACCTCTGTATTCCAGGTTGTCTTTTAATATAGATTTTGACTAATCACAGTAAGCTGTGCAAGCAAATGTCATGACAGGATGTCCAGAGTTGCTAAACATTGTTTCTTTTATTCAGCAGTAAAAGGAACTTGATACAGGGATTAGCAAACCACACACTGGGCAAGCCTACTGAATCACTTCCTCGGATCTCTGAGTCACCACTCGCCCATCCACAATTTCTTGTGTGGTGACCACCACCTTCTTAATGGTCTGTCTCCTGGTGTCTGCAAAAGAGGAATAAAAAGTAACTGGTTAGCCTAGGATGGACTCGGGAGATTAGATCAGAGATCAAAAACTTGCTTTAAAAAAAAAAAAAGCCTGAAGACTGCCTTTTGACGCTGCTAAATGCAACCTCCACCTTGAGGACACCTGTGCAGCTTTCAATTGAGACTGCAACTGCTGCTTGTCAGGGCTGGTTCCTAGGGTATACACTGGTAAATATGAGTTCAAGCTTTGTATGTGTGCGTTACATCCTCCAATGCATAAAACTGACTTCCTGAAGATACTTGAGTACAGCATGTGCATGTTGAACAATTTACTCAGTTTAGCATTCTTCACACCAAGCCACAGCCCAAAGAGTCCTGTTGGTAGAAAAGCAAACAAAGCCTGGGAGAGTGTTTGAATTGTGAGGCCGGGAGATCAACAAGCAGGTTTCAGGCAGACACAGACATGCAGAAGCAGGCAGCACTGTGCTAAGTAATGTCTCTACTGCTACATCACAGAGGAGAACTTACCTGCTTTGCCTGAGTTCTGCAACTCCCCTCTGAAAATACAAAACATGGCAGCCGTTTGTTTGCTTCATCCTAGGACAATTTGTTTACCGTGAGGGCTTCCTGCTACAGATTTGCTTACACACCTGTGCCACCGAACACATTGCATTAGCTTCTACAGCCATATTTCCCATCTGCTGCCTTGTTTCCTCCAAAGTCAGTGGGGCTACTCAAGGGACTTAAATGATTGTTAGCAACCTTTCTATCACTCGTAGCTTGACAAAAACGGGGCTGCCAGCATCAGATGCCATGAGAGCTCCTGCAGCTTTAGTAATGGTTTTAGAGACAAAATTTCACTAGTAGACACCTTGTCACATCACACAGCTACAATGATAAGAGAAACAGCACCAGTGGGTTTTCCCCTTTATGCTGTTCTGAAAGATGCAAGTGCCTTCCCATTCTATACCTGAAAACCACTTGTCTTAGCTAATGGTCTCCCCCATTCATGAAAAAGCAGAAACCGAATTGCCTTCTCTGTCCCACAGGGCAGTCAGCTCAGAGACAGCTAAGTCAGTCATGTACTGGTTGCAGCTCTAGCTATATAACTGAAGGTTGCAAGGGTTCAGACATAACTAGGATGTAGATTTACTTAATCTTTTACTACCCTGACCTAGGGAAGAACGGCAAAGCATAAATGATTATAAAGAAAGGAGGGTAGAATTATTAACCTTGTAACTTGATGCTATGCCCAATGTGAAGGTAGCTCCTGGTATATTTTTATTAGGAAGCAAGTTAAATATTTTCAGATACATGCGGCACTAGAAAAATTATGTCCTATGGATAGACAGAATTTTGACTGGATGGAGTGGCTGGCAAACTAGCAGATGTAGATTTCTGAAAACATACCCCCCTACCAATGTCATATTGTGAATCAAACTTGGTAGCATGGATCATACAGGAAAAACCAACCAGGGAGCCAGGATTGGCTGCAGCTTCCTGTCAAATGTAGGTTGGGGAAGGGAAAGTGAGCCTGGTGGAAGAACTCCAGGGACATTCAACAGGCATATGACCAAGAAGTACAAGGAAGGAAGTCAGGGGCATAACCCTTCGTTACCTGTCTGTTGCCCCCTCGATCAAGCTACGGTAGTGTTCAATCTCGTTCTCTAGCTTGGTCTTGAGGTCTAGCAAGGCCTCATAGTCTCGGGCCTGCCTCTCCAAGTCAGCGCGGCAGGCTGCCAGCTCATCTTGCAGCTTGGCGATGATATGGTTGAGATTGGTCATTTCATTTTGATAGTGCTCTCCTGTGTTCTTCAAGGTGTTCTCCAGTGTGTCTATCTGCATCACAAAATGGTCTGAGCTTATGCAGTGGACACCCTAGGATACCCTAGCTTTTATACAGAATTAGGCATATAGCAACAACAAAAATGAGTGAATATTGGCCAGGACCCCACAAATTCTGTAAGAGTTTAAACTCTCTTAGTTTAATGAGTTTTAGATTTGTTCTTTCAACAGTAGTACCCTCGTGTGTTGACTCACAAAAAAACAGCTTCTGAAGCTGAGCAGAGCTTTAAGAGTAGGTTGATTCATTCATGGAGGAAGAAATCAACTATTCTGGTAGGGGAGTCAATATGTTCCATGGGGCTAACAAAAGTCTCGGGGGTGAATTGAAGGTTCTCTTGGGATCCCACCCAGTGCTTGTGCAGCTTTCAGCCATTGACACACCTTTAAAATTTAAATCATATTAAAATAGACATCCGTGCCAAAACAAATGACATTTAATAGGCCCAGTCTAATATTTATGCACCTTGGGGAAGTAGAGCTGGTGCTGCTTGTGAAGCGGAAGTAAGAAAAGCTGCATCCTTGCATAAACACTTCATTCACCCACAGCTGGAGCAAGGAGCAAAAGTGTGTGTCCTTTCTTACAGTAGCATCTGTCACTCCTGGAGCCCAGCAACCGCAGGTGTGAGAAGCCTGGGCTGACTCAACTATTGCATAGGGTGCAGTGGCTGTCCCAGAAAATGGATATGGAGGACAGAACTGTGTGCAGTGCATCACTGGTCCAGCACCCCTTAGCTAGCTGGCTGCTCTCTGATGTGAAGGACCATGAGCCATTGCTAGTGTTGAAGTCAGGTCAGCTTCTATACATAGAATGGGGGGTGAGCGGGGTCATCACAACCTTTCTCTTTAGCAGCAACAGATCTCAAGCAAGCTCTGGGTGCTTGACTAAGGCATTGGTCAAAGCAATCTTTCTCACTTCACTCTTCACTCCAAGTTGATTGGTCATCATAAAGGTATTTTGCTTTGGGGGGGGGGCAGTTCCTTTAATTCTAAGTTCAACCCTTAGCTGTGCATTCTGATGTAACAGGCCTCTTATTTGATGGATTTCATCTCTGAGGAAAAACTATCTAGAGTCACTGGGGTGTATTGGTTAAAGGTAAAGGTAAAGGGACCCCTGACCATTAGGTCCAGTCATGTCCGACTCTGGGGTTGCGGCGCTCATCTCGCTTTATTGGCCGAGAGCCGGCGTACAGCTTCCAGGTCATGTGGCCAGCATGACAAAGCTGCTTCTTGCGAACCAGAGCAGAGCACGGAAACGCCGTTTACCTTCCCACCGGAGCGGTTCCTATTTATCTACTTGCACTTTGACATGCTTTCGAACTGCTAGGTGGGCAGAAGCTGGGACCGAGCAACGGGAGCTCACCCCGTCACAGGGATTCGAACTGCTGACCTTCTGATCAGCAAGCCCTAGGCTCTGTGGTTTAACCCACAGCGCCACCTGGGTCCCTTTCAGGTGTATTGGTTACAAGTGCTGAATTAAGACCTTGGGTGGCCTTGGGCCAGTTCCCAACTCTCAACCTAACCTACCCCACAGGGTTGTTGTGAGAATAAAATGGGGAGGTGGGGAGAGCCATGGATGCCACCTTGAGCTCTTTGCAAGGAAGGTGGGGTAGAACTGTAATAATAAATGAATAATTTTGATACACAGATGATTGACAAACAGCACGCCAGGAGATGACACTCCTGCTATAAAATAAGTAGTGGTACTTATTGATGTTGATGCTACATCACATCATGCTTATAATTTGCATTGTGCTATTAGTTTTTACAGGAGGAAAAAGTTATTTCACTGCTCAGGAGAGCCTCTTATGGCCTGTACTGGGAAGGAAAGAGGGCAGCCCTCTTTTTACCATTTTCTGCAGAGTCTGGCGTTCAATCTCTATTCCCTGGAGCTGCCGACGAAGCTCTGTCAACTCGCTTTTGGCTTCTTCCAGCGCCTGGGCATTCACATCTGCTTCTTGAGACATGGAGTCAAACTGCAAGGGCGAACAGTAATGGCAAAGGGAACTTAGAGGGGGGCAGAGAGCCATGATCCCTCCTAGGGGTGAAGCAATCTTGTTGGTTCCCCCCAGTTTTTCTATTTTCCAATCATCAGTTCTCCACATTTCCATGTCATTTTGTGATTATTGTTTTTTAAAGGTCCTCGTGAAAAAATTCATCAGCATTTTAGTGAGTTTCTCCTAATACACACGTTTGTAGGCAAGTTCGCCTAATATACTTATTTTTGCAAAGCAGTCTCCCCAAATACAATGATTTTCGGTACGTTCTTTCCACCGCTACCTGCCATTGAATGCATACTTTACCTTAATACAGTGGAGCCTTGGTTGTTGAACATAATCCATTCTGGAAGACCGTTCAACTTCCAAAACGTTCGACAACCGAGGCGCAATGGGCAATTGGCAAATTCCATTGTGAAAATGGAGAAATGCACCTCGGAAGCCATTTGACTTCCGAGGCGTGTTCAAAAATGGAAGCATTTGCTTCCGGGTTTTCGGCGTTCAGGTTCCGAATTGTTCGGCTTCCAAGACGCTCGAAAACCGAGGTGCCATTGTATATGCATTCCTGTACACACTGCTTGGCTGGAGAACTGCATTGCAAAATTCAGAGAAGTGTGAATTCTGAACGGTGGCTGGGGTTCTAGTTTGCGTATTGTTTTTGGGGGAAAGTGAATTAGGTAGATTTGCCTTTAAATGTGAACTCAAACCAATTTTCTGTCCCTTCCCTGCTCTTCCCCTTCCCTAGCTCCCTCCTCACCTTGGTTTTGTACAAGTCCTCCGCCTCGGAACGGCTCTGCTCAGCCATTTTCTCATACTGGTTGCGGATCTCAGCAATGGTCTCGCTCAGGTCATGTTTCTGTGGATTATCCACCTGCACTGTTATGTCAGATTTGGCGATCAGAGCATTGAGAGCCTCTACTTCCTGCAGACCATGGAGAAAGGGAGAAAGCTTGTTAGGGGGTAGAGGTTAATATGGCCTTTGGGGGGAAGCATTTGTCTCCACAGAGAAGCCTGAAGTATATGTATACTTTCATATTGTTTACTGCTGTCTCATCTCCCTTCTATTTTAAGAGTTTAAATCGTAAGAGTTTAAATCACTGCCAGGTGTCCCAACACATTTTTCTCAGAACATGATTCCACGGGATCCAGAGATCTTACTTATTGTTCTTATTTTTATTATGTATTATGTGCTTTTTATATTGGAATTTTATGTTGTGAAAAGCCCTGAGATTGATGGATAAAGGGTGGTATACTACTACTAATACTACTACTAATACTACTACTAATACTACTACTAATAATAATAATAACATTGTGTCTGCAGCATGAGATATCTCTCAGCTGTATCTGTTGTAACAATGGATGCTAGTCTGGACTTTTACATGGTTTATTACTGCAGATCATGGCATCAGTGCAGCTGTCATAGCTTTAATATAAAACATACCCCTCAACAAACTATGCACAACTCTGGTACCAGCTCCTACCTTAGACATGACCTAATAGGGGTAGCAGACAGTTTTACTGTAAAGATCAGCATGCTGATCTCTAGTTTCCAGAAAAGTTTAATCCTCACTCTCCCATAAGAAGGAACTGGATTTCACATGGGCAACAAAATCTTTCAAAAGTAGATTATTCAGGAAATGTATAGGTAGCTTGTTGGTTATCCCCAACTAATGTTGTGTCCACTCAGTTTCAAACTTATCTCAGGACACAATGGCAAACTTGCAGGAAATAAACAATGCTTCAAAGGGTTTAAGGTGTCAGATTATTCACTCAGAGTTCAGTTGGCTCAAAATAGTATTTGAACCCCAGATTTTCAGTGATCAGGTAGCTCACACAACAGGCCCTCCTTTTTGCTCTACAATCTCAAGGATCATCCTTGTGTTTTGCTTAATCACTGCTTGGGGGAGAGATACTATTGGCTTACTGACATAGGATCCTGAAGGGAAGATCTTAACTCTCATGGAAGGTACAGTTCTCTCTCCTTGACTTGTGCTCCACTTATGACAAGATCAGGTGTACTCACCATGTTTAGGTAGGACCTTTATTTTACCCTCATAATTAAGGTTTGCATGAACCATAGGGCTTGTTGCCTGCATAGTTCTAGCCTGAACTAGCATCTTTCATTCCATGTAAGCTTTTGTTATTCCTCGGGGGGGGGGGGGGTGAATGTCGCTATTGGCTATAAGGTTAAGGGCAAGCATGTATTTACTATGGACAACACATACCGACTCCACGGGAAATATTCCAATCCCCTCAGAGCTGTGTGTTAAATACCTGGGGATGGACACACAGGTGGGTTCAGACACAGCCCTCGCCATACCGTTACCTCATGGTGGCTTTTGCGCAAGTGAGCCAGCTCCTCTCTGAGGGACTCCAGGTCCCCTTCCAACTTCAAGCGGGAATAGTTGGTGTCATCGATCATTTTGCGCAACCCATGCGTGTCCTTTTGCACGCCGTCACACATCGTCTGCTCTGCATCCAGTCTGGAAGAAGGGAAGGAGGAGGCAAGAAACAAATGATCTAACAAGTTGCAAGGCTGAAACCAAATGCATGTAATAGAACAGACTTTCACTTAACCTTTTAGACTCGGGTGTAAATCATGCATAGGTATTTTCCCAGACCGCCTCCACATTTGGGGGTGATTTAAATATTGATATTAGTATTTTAATCTATTTTCATGGCTGTTGAGATGTAGCTGGTACTCTTGTCTCTTCTGGCTCTGGTCTGAGTGTAGGATTAGATGCATGTCTCTCTTAAAAAATTAGCAGCAGCTTTCCAAACCTTTATTGACTGCCACTTTCCTTTTTATATATATAAAGAAGGTTCACATAGTCATATGGCTTATATGTGTATGTTTTAAAACAAATGTTAAATTTCTATCCCATCATTCAGCCAAGTAATCACAAAGCAGTTCATGTGATAAAAAGCCGATCACAAAGAATAAAAACACCAATCAATCAATATAAAACTGACAAGGAACAAGAATCCAACAAACACCACACCCCTCCTATTATGAAAACAGCAGATAGGGACATAGGAAGCTGCCATACTGAGTCAGACCACTGGTCCATCTAGCTCAATGCGGTCTACACTGACTGTCAGCAACTTCCTGATGTTTCAAGCAGGAGACATTCCTAGCCCCTCCCTGGAGATGCCAGGGAGTGAACCTGGGACATGGTGGCTCCAAGCCACATATAATCGAATTTACAGAATTTATCGTGAGGTGCAGCATAGCTGAAGAAAGAGATGAATAAATAAGGTGCAGGAAGGATATTAGGGTTGGAGGTCATGAATAGAGGTCCCAAGGAACAGACAAGTAGCCATGTATAGAACAGAGATTCTATCCTCATGACCTAGGTATCTTTTACAGGCAATGCAATCATAAGGACTAGAAACATTAACAAATTTGTAGTTGTGTGTCAAATACTAATTTCAATGTAGAACCTCAAGAAATGAGCTAGTAAAATTCCTCCACAAAAAGTAACATACGCTAAAAGTGTGATAGCCAGTTAACACTGAAGAGTGTTAAATTAATTGATTAGAAAGTGAGAATGTTTCACTTTGAACCTGTGAGAAAGCAACATTTTCAAGGGATCCCGGTTTTTATTTTTGAATCTTCTTTGGCATATGGAATGGTTAATTCAACACGCAAACACCCCAAGAGACTTCATTATGATTTCTCCTCGCATTTAGGTGTGTGGAGTAGAATTATACAGTCTTTCCCCATGCCTGGTTTTATGGTACAGTTTTTGTAAAGGTTTGTAAACAAAACAACTTACTTATGCTTGAAGTCATCAGCTGCCAACCTGGCATTATCAATTTGCAGAAGCAGCTTAACATTGTCCAAATTGAGGTCTTCCACCTGACATGGGAAGGAGCAGTTGTATGTCAATAATGCATGTATAACACAATCCTATGCAAAAATCCTACTGTGTTCAAATAGGTTTGCATCAATCCCATATTCTCGGCTCCTGTTGAAAATCAGCTGAACCTTAGAAGCCAACAGAGGGTTGCAGCTTGAATAATCAAATGTACTGTATTTGCAAAGCAAATGGTCTTATTTGTTTTCACGTGCATGGCAGACATGTTCTTTGAACCATTGAATTTGGTTATACAAAATAAAATCTAGGAACTGATGGCTGCAATGTTTGCTCCGTGCTATCCAGAGTGGGCCATTTATGAGACTCCATTGTGTTGATGTGCAACTTGTTGGTAATGAAAATCTGAATGACTGAATCTTCAATTCAGTGTTCCTGTTCTATCATATACTACTACATCAATAAGATGTGTTGTTTTTTCTCTACAGGCTGGGTGTATCCTAGTTGGATCATGTTCCATGTGATTCCCTGTCAAACATTGCGTTCCAGGAGAGCCCTTGCTCCTTTTTCTTTTAAACTGATGTGAACCACTTTGAGAGTCAATGTCTGAACAGTGGGATGAGAACATAATAACTCAACACATAAACTACCCCTCATTTTGAGCCACTCTAGTGCATTATGGGTGGACAAGCCCTTACGGACCAGCTATAAGAAGCTGATGAGCTGCTAGCCAATGCTCAGCTCTGGGGAATTTCCTGTGAATGAACCTACCTGGTTAGATGCTGCACATCTCAGCACCTTTCAACCCTGGTGTTACAAGAACATGCTGAAAACCAGTTGGGCAGAAATGTAGATTCCACTAGGTGGTCAAACAGGTAATCCAAGGATATTAGCCTGAAAAGAAAGCTACACCTACCAAACCAAGGGCTTGGATTTCCAGCTACACTCAACTTTTCAAATATGAGCTTACAACAGGGAAACAATTGGAGTTGTATGCCTCACTATGAAACCAATACATTACATGTGTTTTCTTTGGGGGGGGCTGGGGGAGGCAGGTGTTAGAAAGGGGAGGATTAGGTGATTTTTCCAAGGAAGTTAATACACCCCCACATTTGGGGAGTGTCTGGAACCTCCTTTGTTTGGACATGCAAGCATCCCGTACAAGGAAGAAAAGAAAGTCTATCAAGAAGGGCTTTTATTTCCATACAACTCTTATAGAAAGGGAGGGGGGAATAAGCTTGTATTTTTAACCAGACTGTTGCTAAACTGTCAAGAGAAAACAGGATCAAAAAGTTATATGGGTGTGGAGAGGGGGCTTGGTTGCTTTCTGAAAAAGTTGGAAAAACATTTAGACTGCACACGCACACACACAACACTTTATTCTAGAATCCAAAGTGCATCTCCAATTTAGTATTTAGCAATTTCATATGCTTTTCATTGGTGTTTATATGGATTATGGCAATACCATGTACATGAAGTGCTCTGAACACCCTGTGGCACTTTTAAAACACTGGAAGATAGGAAAATATTATATCCATATCGCAAACGGGTTTAGGGCGCTGTGGGTTAAACCACAGAGCCTAGGGCTTGCTGATCAGAAGGTTGGCGGTTTGAATCCCCGCGACGGGGTGAGCTCCCGTTGCTCCGTCCCTGCTCCTGCCAACCTAGCAGTTCGAAAGCATGTCAAAGTGCAAGTAGATAAATAGGTACCACTGCAGCGGGAAGGTAAACGGCGTTTCCGTGTGCTGCTCTGGTTTGCCAGAAGCAGCTTTGTCATGCTGGCCACATGACCTGGAAGATGTACGCCGGCTCCCTCGGCCAATAATGCGAGATAAGCGCCGCAACCCCAGAGTTGGTCACGACTGGACCTAATGGTCAGGGGTCCCTTTACCTTTACCTTTACTGGCTCCTTTACTCCAGTTCTCATCCAGTTAAAGGTAGATAGCCGTGTTGGTCTGTCATAGTCAAAACAAAATAAAATAAAAAAAATTCCTTCCAGTAGCACCTTAGAGACCAACTAAGTTTGTTCTTGGTATGAGCTTTCGTGTGCATGCACACTTCTTCAGATACCAAGCTTAAAACCATGGAGAGACCTGGTCTGAACAAAGACATTGGATTCTTATCTCATTATACATGACAAAGCTTTTTTAACCTTCTCACCCCTTGCTTTTTCCTGTAAGACTAATTGCAGCCGTTAACAGTCGTCAACAGGTTTACCACACCTATCAACCTTTCACCCATTTCCACCACCCCTCTGAGTAATACCCCTCCCCACCCTCTCACTATATATCAGGGTCTGGTGACTTCTGTTTCTGTGTATCTGAAGAAGTGTGCATGCACACGAAAGCTCATACCAAGAACAAACTTAGTTGGTCTCCAGTTCTCATCCAGTTCTGCTTTTTCCACCATTCTCTCTTGCCTTCCAATGTGTATTAAGTCAATGTGTCCCCTTGCCCACTGACTCTACTCGCCCAGTTTCTGACCTTTCCACCCATGCCTTTATCTTTTGCACCCGCCCTCTTGCTCATTTGCCTGAATCGCCTGGATTTACCTGCAGGACAAACACTCGGGCAGCAAAACGCTAGCAATGCACGCTTTCCAGCGAGTTCCATTGAACATAGTGGGGAAGAAAACGTGCGTGGAACGAACCGTGGCCTTGGTGGGCGTAGCTGTGTTGGGGTCCTATGAAGTGCTGGAATGATCTGCAGATGACCATCCGTACCTGGAGATGGAGAATCACCTGAAAGGCGCTCTACTATCCTCTCTAGCCAAGCCCACCAGCGTTTTGCGTCCCCTCCGCTCGCATCCCTTTCCCACCTGCCAGGTGTTTCACCCCGTCCCTTTCAGCCGCGCCCCTCACCTGCTTGCGCAGCTCGGCCAGGGGCCTTTCGCAGGCTTCCCAGTCTTTCTGGCCGATCGCGCCGGCCTTGCGCGCTCGGATGGCGGCGATCTCCTCCTCCAGGGCTCGGTTGGCCACCTCCAGCCCGCGCACCCGCTGCAGGTAGCCGGCCAGGCGCTCGTTCAAGCCCTGCAGCGCCTCCTGCTGCCGTCCCGGGCCCAGCCAGGCGGGAGGCACATCCACACTGGCCCGCGCCGCCGGGAGCAACGCGTGCAGCCGGGACAACGAGAACCAGGAGTCGGAACCGCTGGAGCTGCCGCGCACGGAGCCCGCGGAAGAAGCCGGATAGAAGCGCCCCGAGGCCGCGGACAGGGAGCCGCTGCGCGGACGAGAATAGGAGAACGACATCGCGCCACCTGGCGCGCTGGGCGCCCACACGGGCCCGTTATATCCCCCAGGATGCTCATTTGCATGCCCAGGTAGCGGCCAGCCAATGGGAGAGAGCCTAGCTGCCACATTGGTGGAAGAGAAACCGTTTGCATAAGCCTCCTTTGTTTGCACGAGGGATGTTTTTTTTTTGGGGGGGGGGGCTTTCGCACAAACTTTGAGCAGCCTTTCAGGCGCTCGTCTTGGACCGCCGTAATATTCTCGCGCTTTAAAAACAAATAAGAAGGACCAAAGGGGCGGAGCTATGCAAACAAAAGGAACGCACTCGTAGGTGGTCTACACACTACAGAACACTGAGCTGGCTTTAGCGGTGTCGTGCGATTGGCCGAGCGAGGCGATAGGGGCGCGGTTATGCTAATCAGGGTGTGACTCGATAGCGCGGATGCGTGAAGCGCAAATTGATGTGCAAATATGCCATCGCGCTGCACGTTACGTGAAGCCCTGGAAAGGGGAGGGGGGCGCTGATATGCCAATAAAGTGCCCAGGTGTGCAAGGGGCGGGGCCTTCTGCATCTCCCCCGCTATTAAGCTCGGCCCAGGTACTGAACACCTGTATTCTTCTTGCCCTTGTCCCTGGAGAGCCGGCGCTGCAGTCCGCGCACCATGATGAGCACCAGTTACCCTCGCCCGGGGAGCCTGAGCTTTAGCAGCCGCTCCCACGGCTCCCTCTCCAACCGGGGCTCTTTGTACCGGGCCAGCCCGGGGAGCTTCCAGCCGGGGAGCTTCCGACTAGGATCCACTTCCAGCGCCTTCCCCGGCTCTCCCCTGTCCGCCTCGCCCGCTTTCCTTCTCTCCTCGCTGCCCACTTTGGAGATCGACCCTAAACTGCACCAGATCCGGACGGAGGAGAAGGAGCAGATCAAAGGGCTCAACAATCAGTTCGCCTCCTTCATCAACAAGGTGCAACCAGGATGCGCGCGTGGGGCAGGACGTTGCTCTGGGGTGGGGGGTGCGAGAGGGGGGGGGAGAGGGGTGTTGGTGGTGCCCATTGAAATGAACATGCCCAAGTTAGTGTAGACCCATTGAGACTGATGGGCCGAGTCAAACTTAAATTTACTACCACTCGGAGAGATTGCCCCTTTGCGCAGGCAATGCTGCTCCAATCAGAGTGGAGAATAAGGAGACGGAAGCATTTATGGAAGTTCGTGTCAACTTGTATTCATGTGTTTGAAGTTATGGGACCCTGTTTTTAACATCTATCCTTGTTGTTATCACTGCCAGGCACAGTTTCAATAGGTGTTAACCCAGCGCTGGCAATTACTTGTGACACTTCCTCTAGGTAAAGTTTGGAACACACCCACACACAAAAAAAGAGTCTTTCACGCTCATCCCCAGTGCATTTATTTAATCTCGGCACAACAAAAAGCACAGCTCCAAAGAGCAGAAAAACCATTAAAAACCAACAACACAAAACTTGATAAATTGATTTCGTAGGTGCTTCCTTCTAGAAACCACTAGAGATGGTGCAAGTCAGAGGATGCAAAGGAGATGCTTGATAGGAGTACCTATTTTCCCTAATGGGGCAAGTCATAGCTTTGGAAAGACAAGGCTTTATATTGGCTGAGGCTGCAGTCTTGTACCCGAGAATAAGCTCCATTGGGAACAGTGTTATTTCTGAGTAGATGTGTACAAGATTGCACTGCAGATGTTTCAGGGTAAGCGGTTAAAACTCAGGTCTCCCTGATCCCAGTGTAACGTGGGTTCTCTGCACAGCCAGCTTTTAAAAGCTTTAAAGAGATGGGAGATATGATCATAGATCTCCAGAGTATGATCTACTTTGGCTGTGAGTCAAATATTGCATTTGACTCTTCAAGCAGACTCTTCAAGGCCTCTTTCCAAGATTTTAAATTGGCGGTTCCAGGAATTGGACTTTCATGAAAAGTATTACACTCTGTTTATATATATGGAATGGAGAGTTAGATGTATACTCAAGCCTACAACACTGAACTAACACATGTTCACATGACTGTCGCAATAAAGATGGACAAAGACTGGTAAGGGGGTTGAGGAAGAATTTTTCATCCTTCAATAAATATATACTGAAAGAAGTAGGGTGTTTGGGGAAACTGCGCTACAGATCACACCACCAGACAAATAGGGTAGTCCAGCATTCCAATTCCCCCAAAGTAAGGTGGAGTGTGCGTGCTCATCTTAATCACCCATGTAAACTGTAAACTGAGGAGTAGCTGAAACTTAAGTTGTTTCCTTAAAATAAAAGATTGAGCTCTTTATTCTGGGACCAGGAAGTAAAACAAGATCTGATGTAATTGTGAACTGTAGAATGTGGATGTGCAGGTTCTAAAAGGAATGTGGATCTCAAAACTGATAAGTCAATTTACTAAAGCTTCCCAAGGTGTGAGCTACAGGAAATGGTGCAAAAGTATTTCTTTCATATACACACTCACTATAAATTGATTATTTTAATCTAATATGGATTCACCCACCCACCCACAAATGTTCTGTACTTTAGCGCAATTCTGTAAGTCTACACAGAAGTAAGTCGCAATTAATTCAAGGGGGCTCACTTTCAGATAAAGAATTTCCGCCTCAGTTGTACGTTAGTCTGTATGTGCATGTGTGTGTGCTAGGGGAGGGGTTTCTTTTCAATCTAATAAAAGACTGTCTTTAAAAACTATTTATTTTGAAACTATAAACCAGATCTAGGACACACTGCTTAAATAATGTTAATGAATTTTGCAGTCCAGAAACTTCCAGTTTCTAACAGGCATGCTGTCCACAGAAACATTCCACAAATTTGTTTTAGGTAACTGCATATACACCATACATTGAAAGCACACAGCTTCCTCCCAATACTACTGGGAACTGTAGTTTGCCAAGAGTGCTGGTAATTGTAGCTCTGTGAGAAGTAAACTACAGTATATTCATTGAGGGGAGTCATGTGCTTTAGGTGTGCGGTGTGTACACAGCTGTTATTAGGAGGATCGCCACACCTGTGAGGGATGCTGTATATGTCTCAAAATTCCTACAGAGCAGTCAAAGATGCAAATGCTGCATTGTGTAGGAGACAGAATTTATCCCTCCTACATAACAAGCTATTCTTGCCAACCTTCCCAGCTATTAAAGATGCAGGATGCCTGTCTGTATTCTCCTTAGCCAGCGAACATCCTACATGTTCACTTGTGCTGAGAGACAGTAGCCATTTGTTGCATTCAGCAGTCCAAAATAAGTGAGGGATCCTTGCATGACATGGATTCACACAAAATCCACCATGCAAATCAATGCAGACATTTTGAAGGCACAAAGCAGCCTCCTAAAGCCGCTTCTGAAATATCCCTAAGCATGGTACCTGAAAAAGTGAGCTCTTTCTTTGGATAGGCGTTTGGAGTCCTCAGCTATGGCTCAATGGGTTGCTTATTTTACTAAAACTATGTGTGTTGCAAGACAGTTAAATGAAGGCTCCTATCCTACTTCTAATGTAATGCGTCATAACAATGAAATAAAGAGGAATTTGCGCCCCCTGGTGGACAGATGTGTCAAATGCTAGTTCTTGGCTTTCCTGAAATGTTTTCACCAAAGAACCACCACCACTTCAATTCGTGGAGCTAGCTTACTTCACACTCCTCCTTCTGATACTGAATCCTGATTTCAAGGAGTGTGTGCACAGTGATTTTGCCCCTACCCCATGTCTCTAAATCTTTCCCAAAAAAAGAAAGGGAGACGACAAAGGGAAGGGCACATGCAGGAACAGATCACGTAGTTCTGAAACATTTTGAATTAGAAGACTGAAGGCATTGGTCCTTCTCTATTTCCTATGTTCAGGCGTGAGTGCCGTTACTTATGTCACCAACGTTGTACCACCCATGCAGAAGAGAGAAGTAACATCAAACCTAAGCATGGCTGCCTAAAGCAGTGAACAGGAGACCTCCATACCACTCCTGTTTAGTCTCCATTTGGGGCACCACTGTTTTGGGAAGTGATATACACACAGCATTAGCCACAAGCCATATCTGTCCTGTTGTTCCTTAGTAAATACTGTGTTTTGATGCCTCCCCTGCCCCAAACCAGCTTTGATCCAAATGGAGAAAAACAATGATGTGGCCATATACACAGCCGCCCAACACTAAAATGAGACTGACTAGTGTGGCAACACATCCTTTCTGTCCTGTTTTACTCTAAAGGAGCTGAAGAAATGAAGGCAAGGGAGGGTTGGGGCATCACACAAAACCTACCATTTCTTAGTCCTGTAAACGATTTGCATATGATGTGTGTTAGTTTGTTTCAGTGGATTAAAAAAGAAAGAAAGCAAGGATTTCAGGCAGGATGTAATGTCATTGAAAGTGAATGAAAGTAAGTAGTCATTAGATTGCCTTCTGAATTACCTGCCCTGTGGAACGCCCTCCCATCAGATGTCAAGGAAATAAACAACTATCTGGCTTTTAGAAGACATCTAAAAGCAGTCCTGTTCAGGGAAATTTTTGATGTCTGATGTTTTATTGTATTTTTAATATTTTGTTGGAAGGCGCCCAGAGTGCCTGGGGAAACCTGGTCAGATGGGTGGGGTATAAAAAATTTAATTAAATTAATTAATTAATTTACTATTGAAATGCACTGTATTTCTGAATAGTCATCTCTTCGGAATGAATCAAACCCAGAGCACATAGCGGATTTTTAAAGAAACCAGTCACAAATGGCCAGACAGAAGTATTGCCTAAGTAACCACTGAAAGGTGTGGTGGGATTCTGGACCCTGAACAAGGCTGCTCAGGGCTCCCTGCCCCAGTGCCCATTTCATTTTATTATTTGTTCATCCATCCATCCATCCATCCCCCCAGGTGCGAAAGTTAGAGCAACAGAACAAAGTGCTGGAGACGCAGCTGAGGCTCCTGAAGGGCAAAGACCAGTACAAATCCAATGTGGGGCGCATCATGACAGCCCACAGCCAGCCCCTCAAGCAGCAAATCGATGCACTGAAACAGGACAAGGTGAAGCTGCAGAATGAGCTGGACCACATGCAGGCCTACCTGGATGAACTGAAAAGCAGGTGGGTTTGCGAGGTGCAAATGAGATGCATTTCAAATTGAGACCTTACATGCCTAGCAAGGCAGGAAGTGGCTACCGGTAGCAGATACTTGGAAGAGGAGCTACAGGTGCTGTGGAGAAAGGAAAGGAAGCCTGGAGGGCAAGGAGGTTGGAAAACAGGGCATAGATGTTCAGCATAAATACCCTGTTTGTCAAGCTCAAATGGCATCTCCTCTCCCTCTCTTTGTAGGTATGAAGATGAAATCAACCGGCGTAACCAACTTGAAAATGAATTTGTGCTTACCAAGAAGGTGGGTCTCGGGGGTGAAGAAAACATCTACACATAGAACTTGTAGGGCATAGGGTTCCAAGGCAGTTCCCCCTATCCCCTACAACAAGGATAGCCAGTGGGTGCCCTCGAGGGGTCCAAATCCCAAGATATATAAGCCTCTTAGCAAAACACTCACCAGCCAACGGCAGTCCAAACAAACCAAGGCGAAGAACAGGAAATCAGTCTAGGTTCAAACCATGATCCAGAGGCAAGGTCCAAGGTCACTGTTCAGCTAAGATATAACATAGCAAGGCAGGGGAACTGGAACCAGGAGCCAGAGACTTGTGCTGTTTCCAATTACCAAAAGGCTGAAGAGGGAGAATTTATATACTCTGGCCTCCTAGAGCACACCCTAATCACAGCTGGTGGTGGTGAAGGGATGTCAGGGATTCGTTACGCATGAGGAGATACCTTACTCACAAGCAATGGTACTGGCTCAGCAGCAGACACAGGGCTCAGGAGCCATGATTCAGGAAGTCAAGGGCAGAACAAGAAGTTCAGAAGTGGATGGATGCAATTAGGATGTCCCAACAAGCTTCCCTGCCCCTCCTGCCAAGCTTTTAAAGACGAGGCATGCTGCACTTTCTTGCCTTGTGGGAACATTGAGGTTGCAAGCATGCACTCCATCGGGGTAGGTAAGGCTGCTCCCATTTGTGGAGGCAGTTCCCAGGCAATAAGACAGTGTGGCGTAATGATTAGAATGTTGGGCCTGGGTTCGAATCAGCACTTGGTCATGATGCTCACTGGGTGACCTTGGGCCAGTCACCATCTCTTAGCCAAACCTACCTCAAAGGGTTGTTGTGAGGATGAAATGGGGAGGAGGAGAGCCATGTAAACCACCTTGGAAGATAAAGGTGGTATATAAAATGTAATTAATTAATAGATAGATACATAGATAAATGAATGAATGAATGACTGATGTTCAATCACTGCCATCTCCTGGTCCACCTTCCCCTGCATCTTGGCAGATCAAAGTCATCTCCAGATTCTACTAAGGCTCTCTGCTTTGCAGGAATGTCAGAGGGGAGATCTGGCACCCCTGCTCCCCCTTCCAAAGTGATTGAAGTCATGGTGGAAAGGGGAGATCCCCTCTCCTCCAAGCCAGCTTCCCACAATTCACCCCTCTGCTCTGTTTCTTCTTCCTCTGTCAGAGCTGCCAATCCAATCCCGCTGCAGGGCTCATGACAGGTTAATCCTGTTCTGACCCAGGCATGGGATCTGCTGACTACTTCTCTCCCGTGACAGGACCTAGATGACATCTATGTGCAGAAAGTGGATGTTGAGTCGAAGCTAGAGAGCACCTCCAATGAAATAAAATACCTCAAGCAGCTCTATGAAGAGGTGGGTGACAAATGGGAGAAGAGTGGTGGGTGTGTTTGGTAGGGGTGAGTGGGAAGAGGGTGGGATTATTGTCCCATCTTCTGGGTCGATGGCTCACAAGGAGTACTCAGAGGAGATGAGACAGAGATTTGGCATGAGAAGGGCTTGGGCTTTGCTCCATGACTATGTTCTCCATCTGAGATGACCTGTCATCCCAACCTCATCAACAATGTAATTATTTCCCTCTCTCTCTCTCGCTCTGCTCGTCACACCCAGGAGATCCGGGAGTTGCAACCTCAGATCCAAAATGCAATGGTCACTGTGGAGATAGACAACAACCGGGAGTTGGAGATGAAGCATATAATTAATGAGGTGAAGGAGCAGTACCAGGCCATGGCTGCCAAAAGCCGTGATGAGACTGAACAGTGGTACAAGAACAAGGCAAGTAGCACATTTCCATCATGTGGAAGTGTGTGCATGCAGGCATGCATAACATACATGCACATCGTTGAACATAACATTTCAAAGAGAATTGGCTGGTACCCGGATGAGACTGTTGACTAAAACCTCCTGGTTCTTCTCTTTACCTTCCAGTGTGATGACATAGCAAGACAGACCCAGAAGAACCTTGAGGACCTGAAGAGAGCAAGAGGGCAGATTGCTGAGCTGACACGCTACGCCCAGCGTCTTAATGGGGAAATTGAGGCCCTGAAGAACCAGGTGAGCTGTCTCTGGGCAGAAAACGAGTCTTATCTAAACTATTGGTGAAAGTTGAGAGTTTGCAGTAACAGGCAAAATCAGACTGAACTCACATCCCCTAACACACTCTACCTCTCATTCCTGAGCCATCCAACCATTATATGATTGCATTTCACAGATGGGTTATACCTTAGTAATAATTTTATAAATAATAATTTATTATTTGTACCCCAGCCACTCTGGGCAGCTTAGCTCTGCAGGTAGTCTCATTCTTCATAAAGAAGTGGAATAGCTGGAGGGGGATGAGAAAGGGGTAATTTGGTCTTGAGTGGGGCATGCTTCATGGATCCACTTCATGTCCCCATTCCACATATACTGCTAAATGAAACATGTGGCCCAGAAGGCCTTCAGCTGCTTCCAAAGGCCCACACACTAATTCTTCTTGATGGGTAACTTAGGCCACTTCCAGATGACCTGCTATTGAGCATTCATCCTCACTGGTTTGCATAAAGTTTGTGGGGAGGTTAGGTGACATGGGCTGTTCATTGAGCATTTATTCTGATTTGTTTGCAGGGCTCCACATCAAGCAATTTTTACCCCACACTTCTCAGTGCAAAAAGTCCCATTTTAATGGGTTTCTTGCACAAGGTACCAAATCCACTTTAATTGCACAACCTGAATTTTCCAGCATTGTATAGACTCCCACCCACAAAACAGCAACTTTCTGGGAGTGACCTTAGCAATTTGAAAGAGCTGGAGGAACTGTGGACACTTCGACTGTCTCTCTATTCAGGTGAGATTCATTCACTTGCTGGTCAATTCATGTTGTGCAATTTTAAACAGGTTAGGAGGTCTTGTGCAACAAACCTGCTTCTCCGAAAGATCAGAGTTTCTGCAATAAAGAAAAGTGACAGGGAAATGCACTGAAAAGCATAGGGTAACAACCTGCTTTGGCAACATCATCTAACCTCCCTGCAAACAAATCAGAATGAATGCTCGGTAAACAGGTCATCTGGAAATGCCTTGTATCCCCAAACTGAGGAACAGGGGAAGGGCTCATTTTTGCAAAAGCCTTCTCAGCTCTTCCTTTGCTATTCAAATTGGCAGCTGGGGAAAATAGGACAAGCAGCTGCAGCCAAATTGGAGCAACCATGCAGCCCCGAAACAGGATCTTCCCCATCACGCTACAATAGGAGACAGGCCTTGCCTCCAGTTTCCTACTGTGGGCTTTCCCTGTGGCTTCCCACCATGGTGTCTGAGCCGTCTCACAGCTCCTCTCTCCTCCTGCCCAGCGAGCCAACCTGGAGAGTGCCGTGGCGCAGGCTGAAGAGCAAGGGGAGCAGGCTGTGCAGAGTGCCAAGGGCGCCATCCAAGACCTGGAGGAAGCTCTGAGGCGGGCCAAGCATGACATGGCTGGCAAGGTGCGAGAATACCAAGAGCTGATGAATGTCAAGCTGGCCCTTGACATAGAAATTGCCACCTATCAGAAACTGCTGGAAGGAGAAGAGAACCGGTAAGCAAGGTCCTGTGGGCGCTAAGCAGTGTTAGTCCTGTTCAGAGAAGACTCGTTGAGTCCCTTGGATCCATTCATTTCAGTGGGTCTGCTCCGAGTAGGATTTAGTTGGATGCAACCCTAACTTTAGTTGAACTCGCCATGCATGGATGGGGCGGGTGGAAGGTTGGTGAATCAGTCGCTCTGCACCCGGACATCTAGGATTGGCTGTCCTGCGTGACATCACTATGCTGTCACATGGGAAGCTGCCTTCTACAGAGTCAGACTGACAGCCTATCTGACATGGGCCACATTCATGGCTGTTTGCCACTAATGGGTATGTGGCCACCCCACTCTGTCAGTCGGTCTGTGTCTATCATGCGGGCACACACGCATACACATACACACACAGAGAGACATTAATGTTCCTCAGATGATCTGTGCAGATCAGTTGAGGGGGCATTAGCATCATCAGTCCCCCTCCTTTCACCAGATGCACAAACTGATTACCAGGGAGGGTGCTATATTTAACCCTATCAGGTGCTTTGCTCCACTCATCCCAGCTCCCTCCCTCCCTCCCTCCCTCCCCCCCTCTCTCTCTCTGTGTGTATATTTGCCATGGCCAAAATCAGCAGGGGGTTGGGAGGTAAAAAAATAAATGTGGGGTGGGGGTGGGGGCAGGGGCTAGATCTGGCCCTTGAAACACTGAAACACCCTTCCTCCATCACATGTCCCCTCCCCCTCTTCTTTCAGGATGGGTGGCCAGGCTCCACATCAGCAGTTCAATGCTATAGACAAACTAGGTGAGTATATTTCCTACTCTGATTGAAGCTGTGCATGAAGTTCCCTAGAATAGTTCCAAGCCTGTGGTAAAAGTGGGTGCTCATAAAATGGAGGCGGCCAGTAACTCCATCATTCTCTCCTGCCATCCTCTGGATTCTTCTGGTAACACGGCAGCCTCATCCTTGCCAAACGGGTTCCCTTTGAGCTTTTCTAGGTTTCCTAATTTTGCTATTGTCGTCACTCATGACTGCATTTTTCTAATATTTGTTGAATATTTGATATCTCCGTTGAATGTTGGAAGACATTCGATTTTAGCATTTGGTACCTGGCAGTCTGATACCAATTACAGTTCTTGATAGCTGATGATGTGTCGTGGCATTTGCCATTTGACAGGGAATACTTTCCCATCAAGTGTGCCTGCCATGGTGTGGACCCAGCATAGTTAGTTGTTATCTTGAGGTCTCAGTATTTAAACTTTTACATGTGTTAGGTGAACAGAAAACAGTAGAAATATATTTTAAATGTAATCAAGAGATTTTGCGTGCACACACTACAGAAGGCTCCAGAACGCCTCAGTTTTTCTTATGCTTGTTTGGCCTGCCTCTTGACCTTTCATGTAATATATTGGGTGCCTCCTATCATCTGTAGGGTTCTGCATTCTCCTTATAATTCCACCTCTGCTCAAGACCCTCTGGGTTCCTCAGAATGGTATCCTTGCTCAGTCTCCATTAGTGCAAAATATATTGGTCTCATTTCTGGTTCTATATGTGGGTGTGGGTCTCTCTCTCTCTCTCTCTCTCTCTCTCTCTCTCTCTGCAAATTCATGTAGATCACTCACTTAGTGCAAATGACCAGTTGGCCTTCTGGCTCCTGGACCTGCTGCTAATTTGCTTGAATGGCATTTCTAGCGGCCTCTTCTTTCTCAAATCACTTTGGGGAGTCAAATTAGGAGTCTCTTGCTTAAAGCCATCCTTCTTTGATCTCTTGACCCAGATTTCTAAACCCATCCATTGCTTATGCAGCTGGGCTCCTGACACAGGGGATGGTGCTGCCTGCCCACAACATGGCACCTGGTGGAACTTCCTTGACCAACAACAGCTCACTGAAGAGGCCCTTGCTCATCAAAACCATCGAGACCAAGGATGGGAAGATCCTCTCCGAGGCCAGTCACTTCTCAGAAAAGTAGCCAAAGCAGAACAAGCCAGAGGGGCAATCAGGCCTGAGTGCTTAAAAATAAATGAGTGTTTTAAAGCCTTCTACAGATCCTTGTTTTCTTTACTTGTCCACACAGTAGGTCTATCTCTTCTCTAAGCCATCATCGGCAGGTCAGAACCCACTGCTGGTAAGGTGGGTGATGCATCCTTTTAACACAGGGATGGGGGACCTGAAGCCCTCCAGATGTTGCTGAACACAACTCTCATCAGCCCAGCCAGCATGACCATTGTTCAAGGATGCTGGGAGTTGTAGTGCAGCAAACATCTGGAGAACCAAAGTTCCCCCATCCCTGGTTCAACTCCATAAACATTATCCTCAGCTGCACCAAGTTTCTTACATGAGTCCTGACAGCAGCTCCAGGCATTTGGTCCCTAATGTTCCATTTTTGCCCATGCGTCATATAGGTTTATTTTTTGCTTGCGGTGAAGCGGGAGGTTCTGATCTCCCTAGATAAAGTGTACAACAGTGGATACTGGACATTTTGCAGCCAGGATGATGGCTCTTTCTTGGATGCTGAACAAGGCTGAATTCCTGTTTTATCCAGGCCAATCCTGAGCATCTGTCTTTGCTAGTCATTCCTTCACTCCCTTGCTATGCTGGAGAGGACTGGCCCAACCCTTCGGGTTTTGTTGAAGAAACAATTGTCATTGTTTGCCCTTAAAAGGCAAGCTGGTACTTTTGGAGACAAGAGTGGGGCATAACGTATGTCTTTTAGAGAAGAGGGATGATGTTCCTAGGGGAGAAGCATCATGGTAGCCTACAGTTTGAAAGTTCAGATGCATTTGGGGTGGGGGGAGGTAGCCTGATGTACAATGGATAAAATGCTTGGAATGGCCTTCCCTCCTTCTTTTCTGAGCAGAGGCTTTGCCACTTTTGTGTTCTGAAGAGTATCCAGCACAACACTGAAGCTACAGAAAGAAAAGCAGGGATGCAGTTCAGAGCTCTTTGTACCGAAACTTGTGCAACCATCCATTGTTGTTGGTTTTTTTGGGGTGGGGTAATGGAGATGGAGCATGACCCTTAAGGCAGTGTTCCCCAACCTTGGGCCTCCAGCTGTTTTTGGACTACAACTCCCATCATCCCTCACTAGCAAGACCAGTGGTCAGGGATGATGGGAATTGTAGTCCAAAAACAACTGGAGGCCCAGGGTTGGGGAACACTGCCTTAAGGGATCCTACTGAGAAGGGTTTGAATCTTGTAATTCCTGCTCCAAGAGGCATAGGAACAAAAAAAACCCCTGCCTTATACAAAGTCAGACCACTGGTTCATCCAGCTCAATATTGTCTACCCTGCCTGGCAGCAGCTTCGGGATTTCAGACAGGGTACATTCCCAGCCCTATCTGGAGATGCTGGGGATTGTACCTGTGACCTTCTGTGTGCTAAACAAATCTTCCACCACTGAGCTACAGTGCAGGAGAACCTAGGAACACTCAGGTCCTGCTTGTGGGCTTCCTGTAGGCGTTTGGTTGGCTGCTGTGAGAGCAGGATGCTGGACCAGGTGGGCCTTTGGCAACATCCAATGAAGCTCTTCTTCTAAAGCCTGTCTCTGAGCTTCAGTTCAGGAAGATTTCCTGCTACAGCAAGAACGGGGAACTCATGGCCCTCTAGATGCTGTAGCCCACGAAAGCTTGTGCCGTAATACAATCTGTTAGTCAGAAATCTGTAGCAATAAAATGATCTGCATCCCCTTAAAAGTGGGTTGTGAGCAGGAGCAAGTGTGTGATATGAAAGAACTGGGTTCTGGGGTTTGACACTAGCAAGAAGCCAGCTCCCCTGCCTGCCAGCTGGAGAGACTTGATTCCGTTCTATGTATTCTGTATAGCTCCATATGTTTCAGCAGCATGCGTTGCAGGGAGTTGTACTAGATTACCCTCGTGGTCCCTTCCAACTCGACAATTCTATGATTCCATGTGAGCACAACCATTGCAAGGCTGTCCTGCAAGCCCAATCCACATGCTCCGGAGCTGAGTTTTTGCATTAAGAAAAATAGGATGCTGAGCCCCTGGCTTAGATAAGTCCTGTTTGGTTGCCCTCCTGTGTGAAAGTCAAAGCACTTTAGTAGAATCTGCAGGACTTCAGCTTTTTGCTGACTGTGTCCCTAATTTACCGCAATCCTCCAGGGCTATCTTTGCACCATAGGCTAGCTCAGAACCACTAGGAGGCAGATGAGCCTCTAAGCAATCAGACCCTCCACAGGCCTGCAATTTGCTAGCAGCTAACAAGGGGTGTGACTATACAATCTGGAGGAGGGAAACAGCCTTTCACTGTGGTTTCCAGCTCCTCTTCTCCCCCACCCCACGCCTGCTTTCTCAGTTTCCTTTTCGGTCAAAGATGGTCCAAGATACGCTACTATCTGATAGCAGCTGAAGATGGGCCAGCCGTCGAGCAGAGCGAGGCATCCAAGAAGCACCTGACAAGTCCTCGCTCTCATCACCACATGGTTGGGTGTGCATTGGGAACTGGTGTCAACAGGAGCTCTGCCCAGAGAAGGCTGATAAACCTCCAGGTTAGTTTGTGCCTGTCTGATATTTCGCCTTGATTAGGAGGGTGGGGGGGAAGGAAGGAAGGAAGGAAGAACCCAGGCCAGTTGCCAGTCACTGGGCTGCATTACTCAGCTGAATCCATTCACACAAGGTCACAAGTGCATGGAGAGGAACTCACAGTAAACCTACCCAGGAGAAAGGATGGATATGTCTATTTTGGGTTCTCATTTTTCCAATCTTAAATTCAGTTCTCCACATTACCACATCAGTTGGCAAGTTGTCTGTTAGTTTTTAAAAGTCTTCGTGAAAATTCATCAGGATTTTAGTGCAACTTTTCCCTAATATGCAGTTTTGTATACTATGCATGCTTTGCAAAGAAATTTTGCCTAATATAATGCATTTTTCAATGCTATTTTCACTGATAGATGCATTTATATGCATTTGCCCTAGTACAGTATATGCATTGTTATATATAAATTGGCTGGAAAGCGGCGCTGCAAAATTCAGACAGGTGTGAATTTTGAAGGGTGTCTGTGTTCATGCACTTTTTTGGGGGGGGAAACTTGAATTAGGCAGCTTCAGTGACGGATTACCAGATAGGAAGAATAGGCAGCAGCCTATGGGCCCCATGCCTTTTAGGGGTCCTGCGACAACATATCAAAATAATATTGATTTGATTTTGAAAGAAAATTACAATCATGCTTTCTTGGTTCAATGTTATCCCACTAGAGTAGGGGCCCACAAAGTTTCACCTGCCTAGGGCCCTCCACAGGGTTTGATCCAGCACTGGGCAGGTTCGCCTTTAAATGCCAATGAAATTTATCCTCCTTACCCAGGAGCGACTCATTCATGCTGGAGCATAGACCACATTGTTTCCCCGTTAGCAATAAAGGATTCTAAGGGTTACCAAAGGTCTCGATTTTGGGAGTAGCGCTCATATTCCACAGAGGCTCGCTATGCAGTCACACTATGACTCCATGGCTATAGAGCACTGACAGAAGCCGAGAGCTGGGAGTGAGCAGAGCAGTGTCCTTAAGACTGGAGACAGGGACACTTGGCTGAGGGTAAGTCCCATTGAAACTGAAAGCAAAAAAATAGCCAGAGTTCCTTAAAATATTCCGCAAGCAAAATTTGCTTGGTGGGTGTTTGTTTTTTTAAAATGGATCATTTTACATGAAAAATGCTGCCCTTAAATGAGACTGGAGAATCAGGATGTTCTGATAAGATCCACACATTGCTCACTGTTTGCCGTCTCCCGCTCTCTCCTGCAACTCCCACCATTCCTGACCATTGGACGTGTTCAGCATCTGGAGGGCAACAGGCTCCCCATCTCTGTGCTACAGTTCATTTGTGTTTTTTCCGCTAGGGTCATCCCTGTTAGTGATTTGTTTGGAGGTTAATCGGTACTGCTTCTGTGGCCAGCCCTTGCAATCAGATCTGTATAAAAATAAAAGTGTTGCCTGCCTTCTCTCTCAGCTCAGCATGCATCCCATCATTAAAGGTAAAGGTAAAGGGACCCCTGACCATTTGGTCCAGTTGTGTCCGACTCTGGGGTTGCGGTACTCATCTCGCTTTATTGGCCGAGAGCCAGCGTACAGCTTCCAGGTCATGTGGCCAGCATGACTAAGCCACTTCTGGCGAACCAGAGCAGCGCATGGAAACGCGTTTACCTTCCTGCCGGAGCGGTTCCTATTTATCTACTTGCACTTTGACATGCTTTCGAACTGCTAGGTGGGCAGGAGCTGGGACCGAGCAACGGGAGCTCACCCCATCGCAGGGATTCAAACTGCCGACCTTCTGATCAGCAAGCCCTAGGCTCTCTGGTTTAACCCACAGCGCCACCTGGGTCCCGCATCCCATCATTAATCTTCATCATTTCCATTTTTAATAAGCTAATATTGAACTTATTTCTAAATCCTTTCCTCTCATCCTTCTTCCTTCTCATGCCTCTTCCCCTGATTGCTTTAGAATACTGTTGTCCGTTACATGTAGCTGCTGACTGACATATTAATAAGGCTTGGGCACTGTGCTAATTATTAATAATACTTCTTATAACTGAGCACATCTACTGGCAGATCAGCATGTTGATCCCATTCACAAAATGATTTCTGCTGAATCATGCCCAGCAAAATATCAGGCAGGAAATATTTCACACGGTAATTCCCGGACCATGTGTGAAGCTCAACAACAGACACAAATTACTGTTGATATATTGCAGGAAATGAAATGCCCCTATGAGCTCCAAAATGCTCACCAACAGAAGAGGCTGCTTATTGCTTCTCTAGATGATTCGCTGCTCTGAATCTTGCCTCTATTCAAGCAGAACAATGGCTCACATAGGGGCCTAAGGCTTAATAATTATTGTTATCATTTAAATAGACAGTGCAATCGGGATGCCCCCATTTCCAGGCAAGTATCTCGCCTTTCCCATTTCCGTTGCTGAAGCCCTGTCATTATTTGAAGAAAAGACACTTTGCATATGTTCTCAGTTATAGATACATATAGACCCATGCTTCAGTATCAGAAGAGTGGGGAGAACGGGACTCTCTGCCTATTGATATTAGGCAGATGCCTTTGCTGTACTGTTTTCGGTGCCAGCTAAAAGTGTTTTTGTTTAAGCAAACCTACCTAGACATGTAAATCTGACATGTATTTTAATGCAGTATGTAATTTTATTTTTAAGTGTATATATTTTAAAAATACTAGTATTGTGTTGACTTTTTTAAAAACATCTTATTTTACTGGCAATTTTAACATATATCTTATATTTTATGTAAACCATTTAGATGTTTTGAGGATTAAGCAGTATGGAAATTCTCTTCACAAAATCTAACCAATGAAGCAAAATTAAACCCACGCACATGCAAGAAAAGCATGTGTGTGTGTGTGTGTGTGTGTGTGTGTGTGTGTGTGTTGAATTTTCCCCACAGCACCTCTGGTTCACTCTCACACACAGTCCTCATCTGGACATCTGGACATAACTCTATGCCAAATAATGGTTTAGTGTGAATGAGCAATGAGAATGTTTTGTTCCTCCCCTGATGTTTTGCTCCAGCACTGTGCTGAGCTGTGAACAAACCATGAGCCAGGGCTTGGATGACACACTAAGCCAAACCATGGCTCAGTAGCAAAACAACTGGGGAGGGACAAAGCACCACAATCTCATCTCCATGACCACTAAACCATGGTTTGGCTTAGTGTTGCGTTGTGAACCAGGCCACAGTAGAAGTAAATCTTTTGGGGTGCAAAAATGAATCTAATTTCAATTGGGAGGAAAGGAAGTGTTATTGAGCTGATAAGACATTTGGAAAATGCAGCTTTAACAGCACAACAAATTAACCCTTTGTGCAGGCTATCATTGCACGGGTAGGCTTTTCTTTGCTTCTTAAGCTGGTTGCTCTCAAAGCCTCTTAAAACCACCCCTGTCAAATGAGCCTTTCCTCATTTTGTTCCACTTTGTTTTCAGCCTTTCGAGAACGTTGGCAGGGCCTCAGCAGGGATGATTTCTGTTGGCAATTATGTCACTCGAATAGCTTAATTGACTCTCTTAAACACAGCCAGATGGTAGGAGTCTCCCTCTAAAAAGCCTGTTGCCTCTTCTTTATGAGTGTCTTAAAATAACACCCCTGGTTCTTTTAGTGGCTCTTGCCTGTAGAGTTAGCTGCAACGTGAGGTAATGCCACACACATTTATCCCGGCCCTCAAAAGCTTTGCCAAACAACTTCATGATGGTCTTCCTCCTCAACTGTTTTTCCTAGGCTACATCCACACCATACACTTAAAACCCTGTTGTTGTTGTTGTTGTTGTTGTTGTTGTTGTTGTTGTTGTTGTTCAGCTTACAACAAAAATCCAACTTCTCCCTCAGGCAACAGCACACAACAAATGCCAAGATAAGTATTGTTCATCCCGCAAGCTAAGCAATCTAAGCACCGAATTAAAAAATTGTACAAGCCAGATATTCCAGAATTATTACCGAATTAAAAAATTGTACAAGCCAGATATTCCAGAATACTGATGGCACAGGCCAGCCGGTCTCTTCCCTATTTGCAAGGGTCATGAAACTCTGCCACTCTGTTGCAAAACAGTCCTTTTCCTTCCGGTCTCTAGCTATTCATAAACAATGAGTCAATTTCTCAACCAAAACTCTAGTCTATGCATTCGTATACCACTGTTTCACGGTAAGCCCTTTCAGGTCCTTCCAATATCCAGCTATCAGTCTTCACTGCTACCAAGAGGTAGCCAATCAATATGTTAGAAATTTCTGTGAAAACCAAGTCCCAAAATCAAGGAACTTTTTTTACAGCTCCACCACATGTGAGTAAAATAACCCACCTCCCCACAAATCCCTGGAAAGAGGGATTTATTGAAAAACCTCTCTGCAAATTGTAGCTCTGTAAGTCGAATAGGGGTCTCTCAGTATCCTTGGCAAACTATTATTCCCAGGATTCTTTGGAGGAAGCCATGACTGTTAAAGTGGTATAATAGTGCCTTAAATGTATGATGCAGATGTGACCCCAGTTGCTCCTTAGCACCTAATCTGTGGCTTCCAGGGCCCTACCATTAGGCAGAATAGGAATGCCTCAGGTAGAAGATTTTGGGTGTCGTGAAAGGGTATCAAGTTGTTAATTATTGAATTTATGATTGTTGCGTTTTTCCTGTCAAGGAGGAGTGTTTGTGGGATTTATCTGCCTTAAGTGTCAAAATAACCTGACCAGCCATGGGTACTATGCCCCATGACCTGAGGTGGAAGGTTACTGCACTGCCATAGACAACGAACTACCTTGAATCATCCCTGCCACCTGCACTGCTCAGAGTTGGGAAATAATTTCATCTCCTAAGACAGCCTTTCTCAACCTTGGGTCCCCATATGTTTTTGGCCTACAACTCCCATCATCCCTAGGTAGCAGGACCAGTGGTCAGGGATGATGGGAGTTGTAGGCCAAAAACATCTGGGGACCCAAAGTTGAGAAAGGCTGTCCTAAGACCAACAGCGTAACTTTTAAGATGCCATGATCTTATGGCTGGACAGTCTCTGAGCATTTCCAAAAAGGATGTGTCATGAACCAAATAAAAATGTCTCTGGGCATTTAGGTTTGAAAGGTGGTCAAAAGGACCATGGAGTTCACAAGAGATTTCAGGGCTATGGGTCTCAGTGAATGAAGTCTCATTTTCTAACTGAAGCCTAACTGCAAAACACTTAGGGGCTCTTTGTAAAGATTGCTAACATTTGACATGAATTCTGAGTCAGATGGGGAATTTTGGACAAGCTTATCCTTCCTTGGTTGCCTGGTCCAACTGGTTTAATATTTCTTCACTTCTTCTTTTTTAAATAAAACATCCGGTTTTAATTCTGTTACCAGATCTGCTTAAGTGTCTATAGATCTGCACCCTTGGACAGAAATATCACTTTTAGGGATCTTTACTGGAAATTATCAGACAAGACAAATGTTATTGCAACAGACATGATTAAGACCAGTCTTGTCTTGCTTATTTGGGGGAATGAGCAAGAACTATCAAATGCCAGTCTAAATTAATATCACTGTTTACTACTTATTTATATCTAGGAGTAACTAATCCCAGTTCAGAGGTAGAGAGTCTAGGGAACTACAGTGGTACCTCAGGTTACATACACTCCAGGTTACATACACTTCAGGTTAAGAACTCCACTAACCCAGAAATAATGCTTCAGGTTAAGAACTTTGCTTCAGGATAAGAACAGAAATGGTGCTTTGGCGGTGCAGCGGCAGTGGGAGGCCCCATTAGCTAAAGTGGTGCTTCAGGTTAAGAACAGTTTCAGGTTAAGAGCAGACCTCCGGAACGAATTAAGTACTTAACCCAAGGTATCACTGTATAAGGAAGGTAGGGATAGGAAGGGGGTGGGATGCTAATAATTTCCTGTCCTGAAGAAGGGAGAATTAAGAGCATTGGCTTTCTGAGTTTCACCATGACCTGCAGGGGCACAATCATGGCCAAGTCCAGGGTTTCTGCCAAAGGCTAAACGTTGATTATTTAGTGGCCAGCCCAGCTGGCTATTCTGCACCCTTGCCATAATTTTTTTTTTTTTTTTTACAATTTCAATTGATGTTTTAGTCCTGCCTTTTTAAGATATGAATGTGCTTTTAGTTTCCCTGTGTTTTTGTACTACATGGGCTTTAATGAATGTGCTATTTTTTGGGTAAGTCACTCTGAGCTACGTTTTTTTGGGGAAAGTGGCAAATAAAGCCAATAAATAATGCAATAATAACATCAGAATTTTTGCCCTATTGACACAGTAACAACTATGTTTTAAAAAAAGAAGATTTAGTATAATTTTGCTGTATAAGACACACTTAAACAAGATGTGGTGTTACTAATTGTCAGGATTAATTTTTTTATAACTAAATATAATTATGTCAGTGAAATCTTTCTTCTTCTTTGGCAATCACTCATAGCTGAGCAAGATTGTCTTCCATGATCACGGTTTTAAAAGTGAGTCCGTAAGTGACTGTGGAGGCCAATTCTGGATCCACACATCCTTCCACAGTGGGGACATAGGTTTCCGGGCGAGAGTTGAACATGGTGAGGATTTGCCAAGTGTGCCTTCCTCTTAGCACGTTTCTCCCTTTCATCTTGAGTTCGTGCTTCTTCAAAGTCCATGACACCTTTGGTAAAGGCTGTTCTCCAATTGGAGCGCTCGCAGGCCAGTGTTTCTCAGTTGTCAGTGTTTATACATTTTTTTAGATTTGCCTTGAGAGTTTTTGAACCTCTTTTGTTGACCACCAGCATTACGCTTACCATTTTTAAGTTCGAAATAGAGTAGCTGCTTTGGAAGACGATAATCAGGCCACAGTGGTTTGGAAGTGAAATGTAGTTTGCCAAGCTAACCTTCCGGCTTTGCTGAACAATAACATGGGGCGTTTTCTCATTTCCATTAGGAAGTCCATGTCGGAAGGCGCAGAGGATAGGGGAATCCTCACCAGAGACACAGAAACTATGACACAAAATCTCATCATCTGGCTCTCAAGGCCCCTGTCAGCCTTCATTGTTTTGGCCAACATCTTCCTCATCCTTGGGATCCTCTTCAACCGTAGACTCCGCAACACCACCAACTGGTTCTTCCTGAGCCTACTCTTTGCTGATCTTCTGGCCGGCTTATTCCTTCCCAATATTCCTGAGCTGTCCTCGACGAAGGATTTAAACTACCACCTCTGCTTCTTCAACTATGTGGCACCTAACTTCATCTTCCTTGCTTTCTTAGCCAACCTGCTGGTGGTGCACTATGCTAAGTATGTGTTCATCATTCACTCGTTGCATTACCACCGGTCCTGGGTGTATCGCTGGCCTGGTCTTTACATATTCGTAGCCTGGACAGCTCCTTTGATCTTTGCATGCCTCCCACTGGCTTGGAACCAGTGGCGGCCCCATGCCAACTGTTCCTTTGGCCTGGTCTTCCCCCTTCCTTACCTCTATCTAGAGACCTATGGCTTCCTCATTCCATCCATCCTTGCCATGGCCTTCATGTGCTTCCAGGTGCTGTGCACATCCCGAAGGCAGCTTAAGGACATCACAAGACTCCTTCATTCAGTGAACCAAGGCCAGCCCCCTTCAGAGCTGGAGCAGCAACTGGAACTGAGGAATGCTAAGAAGATCGCCAGTGTCTCCTTCATCTTCGTGGCCTGCTGGGTGCCCTATATTGTTTGCCTGAATATCTCACTGCTGTCTATAGATCATAACATCCACCCTCTCATTATTCCTATCGTTACCTGCATAGGCACCAGCAGCGCAGCTGCACTGCCTGTCATCCTCAGCCTTGGCAACAGACAGTACACACAATTTTGGACAGACATGGCCACCAAATGCTGTGGGGGCTGCTGCCAAAGACAGGGGTGCAAGGAAAGGAAATCCAAACCAAAGGCCCACTTGCCACATGGTCATGATTGCCCTGCAGAGGCAGACCTCAATGGGGCACCAGGTAGCAAATCATCACTAGAAGCAAGCAAACACACATTCTGAGTAAGATTGTATATCTAGACAGATCTGGGAAATGGGCCCTGGTAATAATCAATAAGTCACCCTGTGCTCCTGTTGCCCTGAGGAAAGAAAGTTACTTTTCTGTCCCTGTCTGGATTTTCTGACTGGACTGGGAATTTCCCATGAATAATACCGGTAATCGCTTTTGTGTTGGTTGGTCATTCATCAAATCTGCCACCCTAATATGAGATAGATTGGCTTGTTCCATCAAGAGTGTTTCTAGTTTCCTTACAGTATCTGTATTTAGTCTGTACCCCTTGTGAGATAGCTGCTCCCCACCCCATCCTGCCCATTGGCAGAGGAGAAAGAGGTGGGTCTGTTGTACCACTTGGAGAATAATGCAGCAAATATTTCTGTCTCACAGGTAGCCACATTTATGAAGACAGTATAGCACTAGCTTTCAAACTGCACCACACCTGGAGAACTATATTCAGTTCTTCATTAGGATGCTTTAGTAATAATGATGATGATGATAGTTGCAATTAATGAAAATTAAGGTTTTTTAACACTTGATTGAAAAGCCTTACCGACTTCAAAATAGTTATTGTGTTTTCTCAATTAACACAGCCTAAAATTACAGCAATTAGCACGTGGGGGGTATTTTTTGAGGTTAAATGGGGGTCCTCATAGTCATAAAGGCTGGGAACCACTGGGTTATACCTTTGGGCTTTTTCTACTGACTTGACATGATTTACTTTATATGTTTTTGAATATGGGTTACCACATTAAAGATGGCTGATTAAACTGCATTATACTATTTATTTTAAAATATTTTTATAATGCACCACTTAAAACAAAATTCCAAGGCAGTGTACAGTATTAATATAAAACCTTTCGATAAAATGACTTGGGACCAGATTGGCAGCCTGTGTGGTTACTTCAAGAGGGGTGTTACATGCATGCAGCAAGAAGCTTCAGTCAGCAACTGAACTACTGTATTCTCATACCCTCCAACATCTATCTGATGAAAATAGGGATGTCCTAAGGAAAAGTGGGACATTCCAGGATCAAATCAGAAACCAGGATGGCTTCTGTAAATCCAGGACTGTCCTTGGAAAACAGGGATGATGATGATGATGATTTATTATTTATACCCCACCCATCTGGCTGGGTTTCCTTAGCCACTCTGGGCGGCTCCCAACAGATTAAAAACAGAATAAAACTTCAAACATTAAAAGCTTCCCTAAACAAGGCTGCCTTCAGATGTCTTCTAAAAGTCCGGTAGTTGTTTTTCTCTTTGACATCTGGTGGGAGGGCGTTCCACAGGGCGGGTGCCACTACCGAGAAGGCCCTCTGCCTGGTTTCCTGTAACTTGGCTTCTCGCAGTGAGGGAACCGCCAGAAGGCCCTCGGAGCTGGACCTCAGTGTCTGGGCTGAACAATGGGGATGGAGACACTCCTTCAGGCATACTGGGCTGGGGCACTTCAGGGACACTTGGAGGGGCTGCATTCTGCAACAGTTGCAGCTTCCAAACCAACTCTAGGAGCTGCCCCAAGTAGAGTCCATTACAGTAATCCATTCTTGAGGCTGTCAGTGCACAGGTCACTGTGGCCAACCTATCCCTATCCAGGAACGGTTGTAGTTGGCACACCAGTGAAACCTGGCAAATCTGTATATATAATTAGATCACCCACCATGATACTATCCTACTTGGGCACCAACCTGGGTGTTTCGCCCACGCTGACAGAACAAATAGAGTCCGGTGGTGCTTCTTCTCTCACCACATCCCAGGGAGTTCACCCTACCAATGTTTGCTGACCGCCAAGTGGGCTGTATCGATAGCAGCATCTGCCACTGTGTTTGCTCGAAAGAGGATTAGCTAGCCATTCCACCCTCACAGATGGGGTTTGATGGCTCATGATCATCCCCTGCTCTCCGCAATGTGATGGATGAGAGCTCGTAAATATTCCATTAGGAAGCACACTGTCCCCAGGAAAGGGGCAGCAGTCACACCCTGTGATGCAAAATGTTCAAGTTAATCTCTCACAGCTTCCTGAAGCGCTCCAAGGGCACGGTTGTGCCACTGAAACGCAGCAGCTCATCCATCAGCCTGGGATTTCAATCAGAAGGGACTGGAGGCTGCAACACGAAAAGGGCAGCCGGTCAAGCAGATGTAACGCAAGCTACAGCGACTGCAGATATGTGTAAATTGAAGTTGCAACAGCTTTGCCTGATCACGCTGTGATAAACTGCGGCTCCCTGCAGCACGCCAGCAGCAACTGTCATCTGTATTAAATGAGAACAGTCAGTACGGGCAGAAGGCTTGCAAGCACTGCAGTTTGACACAGCAGCCTGGACGCTTCCAGGAACTCTTGCTGTTTTCTCATAGGATAAATGGCAGAGCGAGGAATTCATCGGTCATGCCCCTGCTCTACCCAGCCCAGGTCAGAGCTCTGCTTTTTGTTGACTTAATACCAAAAAAGTTCTGCTAAGTTTCAAGTGCGGACAGTCAGAAGAGCTGGTCAGCTGGATGCTTCTCTTCCCTGATGGCTCTGTGATCTGAAGATGTAGAGAGGGCCGGAATGCTTGAAAAAGAACAGCCCCTACCCTGTGTTTATTATAATATCTGATGCTGTGCTAGCAGCAGCAGCAGCACTTCCTGGAAGAGATCAGAGAAAGGGCAGCACAGCACAGGCCTGCCACTCATCTCTCCTGCCACCCCCACAGTCCTCACTCTATAATACTCTGATCTCTCATTTGCAACAGGAGGAAAATCTATTACCTCCCCTATACTTTGGGGAGCCTGCAGCCTCCTCCAGATGTTGCTAGACTCCAGCTCCTTTCGTCCCTGACCATCAGCCATGATGGCTGTGGCTGATGGGAGTTTTGAGTCCAACAACATATGAACGGTCACAGGTTTCTCAGCCCTGCTTTAAATTGCAGTGCTACCCCCAAGATTCAGGAAGCTTGGAAAGGGAGGCAAAACTGAGCTTTATCAGCATTAGTTGCCGCCATCCAGAGATCCTGCCTATGTGTCCCTTATGGTACTTCCCGTTTCCTTAATAATAAACTGGGTAGGAATCTTGGAACAACTTAATGATGAAAAGGTGGGGGAACTGCCAGAACACTTCCGCAGAGGCCGTAGCATACTATACCATGCACAAGATAAGCAAGCCAAGCTTCAAAATACAACCGTTTCAGAAGAGAGCATCCAAAGCAGGTCACACCGAAGCAAAAAGCTACGTTTCCCCATGCCTAGGAAAGAGGAGGGGAGAGTCCACCGCTCAGTGGTACAGCACGTTTCTTATTTAGAAGTCCCAGCTTCAACCCCTGCCTAGTACAGTCATGGAATTGCTGCCTATTGGAGCCAGCAATGCTAATCCCGAAGGACAAACAGGCTGATCTAGCATGAAAGAACTTCCTATTATCACTAACCAGAAGGTCCACTAAAAGCAAAACAATCCCTCCTTCGAGTCTCCAGATGGTGGTTGCCCCATCTTGCCGCTTTAAGGGACATAGCATATTGCATACCTTACCCATGTTATATTGACAGGTACACACACACACACTCCAATGATTTTGGGGCGCAGCGTTGACCACTGAACTTGACAATCACTTGTAAGAGTTGTTCTTAATAACTTAACCAACGTACAATATTTGTTAGGTTCCACAAAATGCTCTTTTCTGAGACCTCTGGTGATTTAAGCTACTGCATTACATGTATTTCTCTGAACTTGTGGTTCCGTGGAACAGAAACCCCTCTTTCTAGCGCACTCTGATCTTTCCACATCGCTGCCACTGAAAGCTGAGGTAGGAGTCGTCTTCATTCACTTTTGACTAATTTCATTACAGAAAGGCAGCCTGCTAGTTCCTCTGGATTCAACCATTTTACTAACTTTGATGTGGTCTTGTTAGCATCTCTGATCAACAGTGCAGTCCTAACCATGTCTGCTCAGAAATAAGCCTCTGGTTAAATCATGTTGCTTGCCTCTCTCAGAGCCCACACCACCATCTGGACATTGAGGGATTGGTGCATGAACTAGATAAGGTCGCACTGGCCCTCCAACGTCATTTTGTAACTATTTAAGTTCATTTCAGTTCTGGACTGCTAGATAAAGGCCAACATTTTCCCAAGAGAATCACTGTTTACATTTGCAAAAAGCATATCTAGGAAGAAAATCTGTGGGTTACATTCCCAGAAACAAATATTATTGCATGATATTCATATACTGCGAAACAAAACCAAGCGGTTTATTTTAAGACAGACTCAGGCATTACATATTCCAGAGGAGCCTAACATGTAGTCCTGCAGATGTTGAACTACAACTCCCATCATTCTTGACTACTGGCTGGAGCTGATAGAAGTTGGGTGGGAGCCCAACAATTTAGCTGGAAACCCAATAACTCCCAACTGGAGGCCATCATATTGGAAATACTGTACTGATATACACTCAGTATCATCAATAAAAAGTAACAGAACTGGATGTTCCATTCTTCACTAGGCACAAAATATACTTCCATGTAAGTATTTCTTCCATACAGTAATAGGCATACTCTCAGTGGTGGACCCCTGATGACAGAAAGATGCTCAGAGAAGGAGTGGCTAACCTGTGGCTCTGCAGATGCTGCTATGCTCAAGCTGCCATCAGCACCAGTCAGGAACGATGAGAACTGTAGTACAGGCAAGTCCCTATTTGCACATGGGTTGTGTTCTGGGTCAATACACACATCAGCGGTCACATGAAAGTCCATTCCACACCCTTCTGGTGCCAAAAGCAACGCACGTGTCGGTCGTGCATCAATTGGACAGGCGCAAAATGGTTGCCACCTCCATGACAACATCTGGAGGGTCACATGCTCTAGATCTGTTACATCTTCTTGGTATTTTAATCTTGCTGTTGCACGCGTGGTGTTTTTCCATGTCTCTTCTGCCATGAGAGCGACACTCTCTCATCCACAACAAGAGACCCATTAAGGCTAATTAAGGATAACCAGAGAACCAGGAACGTGTCGGTTCAGTTTACAAAACAGATCTATTCTGAGCCGAGCTGTCTTGCTCCAGAAAAAAGTGGTGAAAAGGGTTGATCACCCTAGGCGACAAGGAATTGCATGCAAGTGAACACATGTAGAAAAACGATTGTGCTGGTGGAATAGAGCATGTCATTTTAGGGAGTGGAATTTAATTTTTGCAAATTTCTTCAGAGGTCTTGAAAATACATTTTGGGGCGTGAGGAATTCAAATCTGCTATTATTATTTTTTAATTGGACAACATTTAGCTTGGTAAATCTACATTTGATTTAAAAAGCACATAAACTGCTCTCAGAAAAGCAAAGAATTTTAATTTTACCTTCTGAAAATGTCAGGTAATGCTAAATCATAACAACAATAATATTTATATAAAACTTACAAGTACTTGGCAATCATTTCTAATGATTTCTATGCAATTATACACATTTTACGTACCGGTATTAAGCAAAACGAAATTATATTAATTTAACCAAAATATCTTTGGAATTCCCAAGTTACGTTGCAACATTTTAGCAAATTGCTCACTTCTGGAATTTGAAAGTTGAAAAATTCAACAATCTCTACTACTGGAGGAGGGGGGAGGACAGAGAACATCTTCCTTCCTCAGATCACCTTAGAAACCAAGTAGGGTGCCATGCAATGGACCAGCTGCAACGGGAACAGGGGCCTCTTTTCTGACAACCCCAGCAGGCTAATAAACATTTCTGCAACTTTTGTGGGCTTGTTGACAAGGCTGATTTAAGTCAAGGATATCGAGAGCTCATGGTCTGCGTTCCTCAGACCAGGAGGTGCAGAACGGTAGTTACTGTGTGGATGGATTCGTTGCTGAAGCCGGCTTGAACTTTTAAGAAAATGTACAGAGCAATGGTGTGGCTCTTCATGTTTAGTCCTAGTACAGAACGTTGTTTCATGGAAACGTAGACATTACAAAAGCAAATCATGCTAGCCTGACTGCTGGGGGAACAAAAGTTTCTGAGCATTTGGTAAACAAAACGAACCTTGCTTTGTGAACAAGCAAATTTCAAAATTTGCCAGACAAACCAATCATGATTAAAGGCATTGCTATACACACAAAACATATTTGCATGGAAAGAAAAGAAGTGTTGTTGGGTGGTTGCCTATGCAACAGGCTTTGCCCTCTTCACGACCGTTCTAAGCAGCAGGGCTAAAATGTGCATGCATCAAAAAAATAAAAGAACCACGGCAGGTGATGCAACCCAATTGCAAAAAGTCATTTTCTATACTTTTTTCAATACAGTGGTACCTCGGGTTACATACGCTTCAGGTTACAGACTCTGCTAACCCAGAAATATTACCTCGGGTTAAGAACTTTGCTTCAGGATGAGAACAGAAATTGGGCAGCAGCGGCGCAGCGGCAGTGGGAGGCCCCATTAGCTAAAGTGGTGCTTCAGGTTAAGAACGTTTTCAGGTTAAGTACATAACCAGAGGTACCACTGTAGTTGACTGTTGAATTCCCACCACCACCTGTACACAAATACACACTTTGGGCAGGGTAGAGCCACACTATACATTTGAAAGCATATTCGAGGGACATCTGAAGTACACAACTTTCCCCAAACAATCCTTATAATTAGAGTTTCCTCCTCACAGAGCTACCCTATCCAGCACCCTTAACAAACGACAGTTCCCAGGATTCCTTGCTGGAGATCACATGCTTTGAAATCCAACCATGCCACCATTCTGCTCACAGATTAGCTTTTAATTCGGTGAAGACATCCACTGAAATAAAGGAGAATCCATTTTTCCTCCTCTTCCCCTGCAGCCCACCCCCCTGCAAACCGTTTTGGAGGGTCCCCAGCACTGCCACTGTAACAGGGGGGGCCTTTGGGACTGCAGTGAGAAACAACCAAAAACCACATCTTCTTTTCTTAAGTTATCAGATGTGCCTGATGGATCAAAAGCAGCTTCACAAATGCAAAGACGCAAGAGGATTTCACGCCTATTTCCCAGTCTACTTCTAAACACAAGGGACACCTCTATAGCACTCAAATTAGAAACCAACTGCCTCCTACTGGTGGGACAGGCTAATCCATCTGTCCCAGGATATCATAAATAGATACTTGATATTTTGTTTAAAATACTAGCATGTCTTTCCAGCTCCAGTCAACTTTATTTAGTCAGTAGCTACAGAGGCAATACAGAGCTTTATCAGTCAACAGTCTGCTGCAGTATAAGATAGCGTTCTATGTTCACCTTCTACATTACCCTGGGTTAAGACCCTCCAGCTGCTCCTCTGAACAAGACTTTTATGGCGACAATACACACACACAATGAGCAGCAACTCATAGCGGAGAACATGCTAGTGACAATCTTCCAAAGGCCCATGATTGGCGAAGACTGACTTCAAGGAAGCCTCTTGAGCTGTTAGTGGCTGTGGGGCAGGTACAGCTAGCACAGGCAGCGCAAACTGCACCCCATGAACTTCCCCATTACCGTTTCTCATAAGAGACACCGCATCCCCTCTCACAAACATTTTCTGTTCCCGCCGCCCTCAGCGCAGGGCAGCACTTTCAACGACTAGCTGGCAAAAACACAGCATGCAATGGAGCATTCTTCTTCCCCACCCCACCCCTCTTCTGAGTCCCCAACTCCTACCAAGGTCATCACAGCGTAAGATACCTCAAAGAATAAGATGTCTAGAACAGTTGTGCTCCATTTGCACGCATCTGGCTGATACTGGAGTCAGATCTGTTATGCAGTAGAGGTTACAGAGTAAACCAAGGAACCACTGAGCATTTCCCAACAGAACCCCCAACTCAGCTCTCTTTGCTGAGACCAGGGAACTGGCTGGTGGAGGAACAAGGCATGCTTCCATGGGTGCATTCATTCCCTCTTTCCAGTTTTTTCAGGAACATAAGCACACATTTTTATTTTTATTTAATGACCATTGGTTTGGGAGTAGACAACAGTCAACCGACTCACTGTTTGACCACAGACAAATAGGTCCCCAAATAAAGTCCTTGCGAAAATGATAGCCTTTCTTTTTCATTTGTTCTTTTTTTATTGCATCACGATGTCATCTGATATAGCAGGGGCTAGAGGGATCGTTCGAACAAATTGTGTATTTGTTGCTAGAGAGATCCATTGCCCAACTCCCAGGCTGATCTATTCAACCAACCACAAGATGATGTTTCCAAGACAATGTGTGAGCATCAGAACTCTGGCTAAAGCCGATCCCTCCCTGCCAAGCCACACGATTTGCTCACCCAAACCAAGGGCAAAGGTTTCAAACAGGGGAGGTGGGAGGACATACTTCCTTGTCATTTCAGAGGTTGCGAAGCCATCCACCTGCCCCAGCTTATGCAGAGGCGGATGGAAGCCAATGCCTTTGATTACCAGAGTTTTTGCACACTCCTTCGCAAGTTATACAAGGGGGAGCCATACCAGAAAAAAATGCAGAAAAAGGCACGGCACACCTCTCCCACCACAGTCATGCAGATGATCTATCCCCCAGACCAGACACAGTGTGTTTCCAAACCTTTGTAGCTCTCCAGAGTACCAGGCAGGGGGGATAATTAAAAGCTTCTCATCCAAAACTCCAAAAAATTAGCCCTCGGACAGTCGGGGGATAGGGTGGCAAAGCTTTCCCTTCCCAAAAATGTTAGGTGCCCTCTTAGGCGGGATGATAACCACCCTGCCCACCCCACCACAGTCCCACTGGTGTGGCCACTTGCATCCACACGGGGCTGCTTCTTCACAGTGCCAATCACTGCTGGAGCGGAGCCCTGTTAGCGGTCAGGGCGCTGGACACAGAAGACCTTGGCCTGATGGTCGCCAGAAGTGGTAACCACAATGGAAGCATCTCTGCAAGAAAGAGGCGACAAGAAGAGAAAAAGGTTTACCCCCAACAACTATTACTAATTAATGTCAGTGCAAGTTTCGAAGGACCCTGGTTTTACTCAGGAGCAAGTCCTGTTCATCTCAGTGAGGCAAGCAAACAAAAACCAACCAGAATTGCTATTACACTTGCCTTCACAACTCCCGGGTGGGGCAGATATCAGCAAGTCCCATTTTACATATAACAAAGGAAGGCAAGGAAAGCCAAAGTGCCCAAGGTTACCTAGGGATGAACCCTTTTTCCAAGTCCATTCTTCTCTGTGCCAAACCACATATTTCCATTTTAGTGTACTTGCACCGCTCTCTACGAGAACCACCGGTGGAGCCCTCCCTCCAAATGAAAAGGACAACTCTGAAGGGAGCTGGGAGGAGGGAAAGAGCCTTAAGAGGACAGGTTGTATTTCCTTCCCCAGGAACCCTACTCACACCCACACAAAGACAAACCATAGCTTAGTGTATACTGTTCCGTATACCCTTGCCTTCCAGTGCTTGCTTTCTGTGCTTCCCTCTGCACCCCTCCGCACAGCACCCAGCACCTCCCCACCTAAAACGGCTCTTGCTCCTGCAACTCACTTGTTCAAAGCAAAGTCCAGGATTTCCGCTGAGTGGCCCCGGTACTCGCTGATCTGCTTGCCTGAGCGGGCGTCCCAGAGGCACACAGCCCCACCCAGGGTGCAGGTGTAGACCACAGGGGAACTCTCTTCCCACAGGAGCTGCACAATCCCCGACTGAAAATATAGAAGGAAAGGGACCTATTAGTCACCAGCATTCCCACCCGTTTAGCATTTTTAGCCAGGCCTTTTGTTGATTTAATTGACATCCTATGCCCTTTTAAAATGTCAGGTTTTCATTGGGGGGTTGTTATTGGGTTGTTGTTTTTATTTTGATTATGTATTTGGTGGTTTTGTATTTTGATTTTGTTCTGTGAACCACCCTGAGACCTCCGGGTATAGGGCGGTATATTATTGAAGAAGAAGAAGAAGAAGAAGAAGAAGAAGAAGAAGAGGAGTTTGGATTTGATATCCCGCTTTATCACTACCCGAAGGAGTCTCAAAGCGGCTAACATTCTCCTTTCCCTTCCTCCCCCACAACAAACACTCTGTGAGGTGAGTGGGGCTGAGAGACTTCAAAGAAATGTGACTAGCCCAAGGTCACCCAGCAGCTGCATGTGGAGGAGCGGAGACGCGAACCCGGTTCACCAGATTACGAGTCTACCACTCTTAACCACTACACCACAGTGGCTCTCGAAGAAGAAAAAGAAGAAGAAGAAGAAAGAAGAAGAAGAAGAAGAAGAAGAAGAAGAAGAAGAAGAAGAAGAAGAAGAGGAAGCAGCAGCGGCGGCAGCCAGGTCCTTCGCCCACCTAAGGTATTCCCACCCTGAAATGTTGAATGAAACAAACTCTACTGACTACCTAAATCAGAGGTGGTTGGACACCAAGCGTGGACTACAAACTCAGTGCATGTTGCAATCAACCTGTCACAGCAAAGTAACCTTCCCAGGAGAGAAGATCACTCACCCAGGAGAAGAGACAGAATGAATTAAAGGAGAGCTTAGAAAATATGACCCTTCCCTCCATTATGTGCTCGCCCATAATAGGGTTTTTGGGTGCTGCTTGCATGTAGGGGCTTTGGCTCAGGAAAGTTTCCTGCTGCAGCACAGAAAGGGAGCCTGTGGCTCTCAAGATGTTGTTGGACTCCAACACCCATCATCCCTGACTACTGGTGCTGTTGCCTGGGGATGATGGGAGTTGCGGTCCCAAAAACATGTGCAGGGCCACCGCTTCCTGAGGCACTAACGCTCCTGTCACCAGCAGGGCTGCAAGGCAGAGGCCAGGACCCAGGACTTCTGTGAACAGCTGCACTTGGCTATCGCTGCATTCCTCCTGGATTGAACTACACTGCTTCCTCCTGCCAACAGCAGCTCTTCCCAAAGCCCCCAGCAATTCCCAGAACGGTCTTCTCCACTACCTCATGCTGGCAGTTGTGTCTCAGGGTCTGTGTGGCGACGTCATAAATGGCCAAGGTCCCGTCCAAGTAGCCAACAGCAGCCAGCGGCATCCTGCATGACAACCAAGCCAGAGAAAGAGGAGCTTTTTTTAATGGGAGGCTTCTGGGTGCAACTTTTTGTGGAAAAGCAGGCAATGCGCTTTAATAAATAAATAAGCCCATCCAACAAAAAACAGTGTGTGATCCCCTCCCAGTGGAGTCCAAACCTCCTTGCAAGAAGGGCAGTCATTCAGGAGTCACCAGGCTGGCTCTTGTTCCTTCAGAAAAGGAGCAATGCAGGAGCTGCCTATGAAGGCAGAGTCTTCTCGAAATTTGGTGATAGCTTTCCCCTTAAATGGGTTCCACGAAATAGCACATGACTTTGGCAGAAATGCTCGTAAATATTCTCAAGAATTGTGTGTATCCTGTAATTGTAGTGCACAAGGGTAAAAATTGATCCTGAGCAGCCTCCCTATGAACCCCGTTTAATTTATTTAAAACAAATCTCCTTTATTTTTTCAGTCCTTCTGGCAGAGGATAGCCTTGAAGCAAGTGAGCAATGCCTGGTGAAATCTCAGAAGCCAACAGGCTTGGAAAGACACAACCATCCCAACTACCCTGGGCAGGCCGTTGCCCTCTTGGGAAGATGCTTCCATCTGAAGTCTGTTTTCGAAATAGTCTGCCTCTCTCCCAACATAATTTTACTTGATATTGTGGTTTCCTGATATTGCTGTTCAATTATTGCAAGCAGTCCCAAAGGATGCGTATGCATTCAAAGGGTGGGTGAAGAAAATGCCATATATATACAGTGGTACCTCAGGTTAAGTACCCTTCAGGTTAAGTACGCTTCAGGTTAAGAATTCCGCTAAGAACAGAAATCATGCTCTGGTGGCGCAGCGGCAGCAGGAGGTCCCATTAGCTAAAGTGGTGCTTCAGGTTAAGTACGCTTCAGGTTAAGAACAGACCTCCGGAACGAATTAAGTACTTAACCCGAGGTACCACTGTGTGTGTATATATGTGTGTGTGTGTGTGTATATATAATAAAAATATATAAATATACAACACACACACACACACACACACATATATTTCATGATGCAGTGGTATCTAGCCCATATTGATCTTATACTAGATCAGACTTTGCCAACCTGGTGCCCTCCAGGTACTTTGAACTGCAACTCCCATAAGCCTCAACAAGCACTACCACAGTGTCTGGGCTGATTATAATAGTCCAAAACATCTGGAGGGCACTGGGTTAGCAAAGGCTGCTCTACATTATGTTGCAGGCAGTTGTCCCTTTCTATTCTGTTCATGCAAACCAGAGATGGGGAATTTGTGGTCCTCAAGACATTGTTGGACTACAACTCTTATCACTCCTGACCACTGGCAGGGACTTGTGGGAACAAAAACCAGCAGGGCTGCAGGTTCCCCATCCCTGATGGAAACGTTCCACTTATTTCAGCCATCAGTTCCAGGCAGTTCCCACAACCCAGACGGCAAAACTCACACATTGCAGAAGCCCAGAGATTCAACTGAGTTGGATTCAGCCTCCTCAGCAGAAGACTTGGGGACAACGGCCTCTTCCCTGAACACAGACACAACCTGCAGGAAAAGAAACAGACCATGATAATATACACCACTCATGGTCAAGACCCAACAAAATCGAAAGAGCCTACAAACTTAGCTCAGAACATGACAGGAGACACCTGGAAAACCAGCTGTCACCACAGTATCCTCACTGGCCAACCAGAATAATAAATACTGGTAATAAGAATAAGAATTGTTGTTGTTGTTCCAATGTCCCCAACATCACACAATGTTCCTGAAATGGAGGAAGAACCCAACTCCTCTGCTTAAAGCTGGGGAGGGAAAGGTGAGAATACCCTGCCAACGTTCAGAGGCGAAGAGGAGAGGGCAAAGGCATTCAGAGCTTGGGGTGCCTGTTAGGTGTAGAGGCAATGTGCATCCACCTCTTTCTTCCTGTTCCAAGCTGGAGATGCAGAGCAAGTAGAGAGTGGCAACAAATCCTGGGCCTCACTCCCTTCAATTTAGCTTGGCTTCAGAGGAAGTCACAGGCCCATCTCACTCAGCAGAGCTTGGCTCCCCTCTCCGCATGAAGATGGCGGTGGCAGAGTGACATTGCAAAACCCTGACCATCCCCTACAAGAGCCACAACTGCCCCATAGATGTATGCACAGATAACACAAGACGTGAAAGAGAGCCAGATGCACAAGGCATGGTAGAAGAAAGCTCCCTGTTTGCAGGGGTTATTGTGTACAGTAGTTTAACTCTCTGATACTAGAAAAGTTAAGAATCAGGGTGGATTTGGTTTAAATCAAATCCATTTAAATCACGATTTAAACCACTAGTCAGTAAGACTTGATTTAAATCATATATTTTTTCAGAAAGGCATTCCTGCTGGTATAATCTTAATAGTTACAACGAGATGAAGGTTTCATTTTTGGAATAATAAATTTTCAGAGTAGTTTTTACAGTTACATCAAAAATTACTGATTTGGTTATACTATCAGAAATACATAGACAGATAATTATGAAATTATTGTGAGGTTTAATAAGTTAACTGTTTATATTTGGACAACTTTTCTGCTGTACTTTATTGGAAGGAGGAAAATAACCATTTCCTTAAAAACAATTTAAACCATTTATTTAACTAAAAGAATAACATTATAGCATATGTATCCATGTTTCTTAACTGATGTGGTTAAACATTTAAAAAAAAAAAAAAACTTAGACTCAGTTTCACCACACATGAAAAGCTTAAAACAAATCCTTATTTCCTGATGGCCTTTGGACTATAATGTAACTTAAATAGAAAACTATCTTTAGAAAGATGTTTTCCTCCAAAAGCATTTTATTTTAAAATCCAATTTAAATTTAAAAAAATCAATTTAAATCAAAAAAATCTGATTTATTAATTTTTTAAAAAATCATTGATTTTTATTCACCCTGGTGTAAAATCCAGACTAGGAGCAGGGAGACCCAGGTCACTTTCCACCCAACCTACTTCGCAGGGTTGTTGTGACGATGAAAGAAGGAAGGGGACAGAACTCCTGAGCTCCTTGGAAGAAAGCTGGAGTAAAAATGCAACTTCTATCCAAATGGGCAATACAAGGTTTTGCCGCAACAAACACAGTTTCTCACACTCACACCCTCTGGGCTGAGGAAGTTCCCATGTACATTCATTCCAGCATGGAGGGGAAGAAGGCACCCACCTTGCCAGTAGCAGAGCTCACCAGCTTGGCATGGCAGTCAACAGAGCCTGTCAGGACTAGGCTGCCATCCTTATTGCTGGCCACGCATGTCAACGGGCCCTGGTGCCCGTCCTGACCTAGAAATGGTGAGAGAGCAAAGATCACACAACGAAGGGTGCCTAGGCTAAGACCTTCCACCTCCTTCACTGCCCTAAATAGTTGCTTGTGTCTTGGCTCATGATACCCTGTTCCATTTTTATTTTTGGATTTGCCGATTCTGAAACACATTACAGCCTGAAACTACACAAGAGAAAATAACAAAAAGACTGTGACTTTTCATATAAGAACATGAAAACCATTAGAGAGGCTTGTGGCCTTTGCCTTGACTCATTAATAACACCCATCTGAAAGCAGAAGTGGTTCAGTGGCCCTTGGGTGATGCAATTTCACAAGAAAGGTTGACCAACACACCTCTCTCCTCTACCCCAGCCCAGTGACTGATGAAGGTCTGTGGGTACTTTTCAAAGCAATCCATCTCAGTCTTTGTTGTAGTTTAACTGATTCTCATAGAAAGGCAAGTGGATTCCTGCTGGATCAGACCAAAGGCCTCCAGCATCCTGTTTGCCACAGTGACCAACCAGATGCCTCTGGGAAGCCCACAAGGAGGTAGGAAAAAGCAGGCAAAATCACAGAACACCCCCCAATGACCTTTGTCCTGGTTAAGCTCACAAGGACAACACAACGGCCTCTCCCAATACTATTCCCCAGTAACTGGTGTTCAGAGGCATACTGCATACAATGCATGCGGCAATCATGACTAGGAGTTATAGCCTCTTCCTCTATGTATTTGTCTTATTCCCGTTTAAAGGAAACTAAGTTGGCGACCATCATTACATTCCCCAAGCAAAGGATGCCAATATGCCAAGGTACAAAGAGAGGAAATCCTGCATAGGCTGCACAATGAAAGCAGGGTTTTATTTAGGACTTGGGATTCCATGTTCCTTGAAAGCCATCCATATCCCTCCCCCTCCTCAGGTTCTTTCCTGCCTTTACAGTTCCCGTGCAAAGCTAGTACTCTGAAAGAGGTTTCTGAGTAGCACCTCCCCTTGCTCCTCCAATGAGGTATCGCAACCCTGCTCCAGCTTCCTGGCAGCAAATAAATGGAAACAGGCAACTGAACGGAACCTTTGGTACCTTTGAGGACGTGCAGTGAGCTGCCCTGCTTCAGATCCCAGATGCGCACGGTCCCATCTTCGTAACCGACCACAGCTCTCCTCCCTGCATTGAGCGTCTTTGCGTTAGTCACTCTGTCATATTCAGGGAGATCCCAAGGAAGCCCAAGAGTCCACCCCAACTGCAACACGATCTCTTGCTATTACAACTTTAGACTACAACTTCTTTCCTTGCTGGCCATAGGCCATGCTGGTTGAGGTTCAAAATCTATGGAGGGCACTAGGTTGGGGAAAGCTGCCTCTGTGAAACAGAGGATGTGCTTGGAAGAGGCAAATTTCACAGCAGCTACTAAGCTACACATGACACTAAGCTATGGTTTGTTTTAACCATTCCACCCCACCCCCCCACTCCCCAAAAAACCCAGGAGTTGCCTTACAATCCAGCAAACAAGCCATAGCTTGCTCCTCCAAAGCCTGGTTTGTTTTCCACCTGGCCTTGCCTTCTGCCTCTGTAACTTGCCCAGTATCTGGGATGGAGTGGCTGAAAAACTGATTAAGCAATGCTGCTGGGTTCAGGCATAACACAAAATCATAGTTAAAACAGCCGGGAGTTGTAATTTGCCAAAACACAAACCATGGTTGCTCTGTTGGCTGGGTTCAAAGATTTAACCAACCAATAAGCCAGTGTGGTGTAGTGATTAGTGTTGAACTAGGACCCAAGAGAACAGAGTTTACATCCCCTACTGAGCCATGAAGCTCACTGGGTCAGTCACTGTCTCTTAGCCTAACCTACCCCACGGGGTTGTGTGGATTAAATGAAGAAGGGGAGAACTGTGTAGACCACCCTGAGCTCCTTGGAGGAAAGGATATAAATATAACAAACAAACAAACCGTGCTTTAGCATCATGGGTGAACTAAGCCGATGTATTCTGCCATTGGACAGTGCCACGCCTATAAAAATTCTGCAAGCTCATCCCCACATCCCAAGCCCTGCTCCTCACCATCAGGAAGGACATGACCACACGTAGCTGGACAGGATGGGCCTTGGAAGGTCTTGCACTCTCCACTAGGAATCTTCCACATCCAGGAGTTGCCGTCAGCAGTGCCAGCCAGAAGGACATGGGACTGAGGGTGCCACTCCATCCACTGGGGTCAAGTAGAGAAAGAGAAAGCAATAGGCTGGGAGCTAAGCAATACCAGAAAGGAGCCTGCTGCTTTGCACATGACCAACAAATTCTTTCTCACTGTGCAAGTTATCCAACAGCCAACTCTTAAATACGTACGCCAAAAGTTTAATGTATAGCATATAACACTTGAGATGGTGAAAATAGCTTCCCATATGCTCTCAGTATTCTGTGCAACCACACTTTAAGAGAGGTCAATATTATCCCCATATAATGCCAACAAGGGAGATGGAGAAGGGGCCAAGGCTGAGATGGGAGCTTGCCTAACATTTCCTAACAAGTCTGTGGCCGAGGCGAGATTTCAGCTGAAGACTTCCAGCCTCCTAGCTCCCACTCTTTAGCCACCACATCACACCATCTCACCAGTACGCCTTGCTTACGACTGCAACCTAACATATAGGTTGTGCAATTGGCACGCTATGGCGTTGCCATGTGGTTTTGTGAGCCTTTGTATGACTATGGCAGAGTGGCAAAGAACAAAGAATGAGCGAAACTGACAGCCTTGTTGTAGCAATCGTAACACTGAAGCTTGCACAGAAAGTATCAGTTTGTTTTATATTACACTGTTGCACCCAACCAAATTAGAAACTGTTCCAAATGGAAGATTCCAAATGTCAGGCCTATAAAGCACTGCATTTCTGTCAGAGGAAATAATTTATCTGAATTATCTCACAGTTTTCTCCCTAGAATCAAGACAGTGGTCATGCTTTCCACTGGGAAATCTCATGGCGAAACTTTTGCCCTGGAATTTATAGGCCCCATTTCTCACCTCCAAGTCGCCTGCTTCGAAAGACCAGATCTCCTCTTTGGCGTCCACCCGCCAGACTTTTATCAGTCCACTCATGTCACCCGTGGCCACGAATGTGGAATCATGGCTGAAACCAGCACAAGTGACGGAATCTTTGTGTCCTGGCGACAATGAAAAGAACAAGAACATGCATATTCTGAAATCAATCCCATTAAGTTCAATGCAGAGTCCTCCAAGATAAGCAAGTATAGCATACCAGGAAGTGCCTGATATCTCTCCTTTGTCATGAATGCACTTCGTGGCCTGCAAGAAAGCCACCATCTTTCTCTGCATCATTCTCTCACAGCCTCAATCCACTCCCTGCCACCATTCACAACTTCAGGGTGATAATACTAATCTACCTTACAGGTCTGTTGTTATGAAAGATAATGCAGAGAGAGTGCTCTGGACACTGTAAAGCACCATATAGTGTCCTGCTGTTCCTCCAGGGAGCTCAATAATATCACACACATCCTGCCTCAACACAATGAACAGCCCTGAAAATAAGCAGGGTGTGGGCAGGATCTAACTGTGGGCAGGGTGTCTTTCAGGCTCTAACTCCCGTGAACCCCAGCTGGCATTGCTAATGGCCAACAATGATGAGTGTTGTGGCCCAACAACATTCAAAGCCCCCAGAGATTTTTAGATATGGATCACTTTATCCCCAGGGCTATCCGAGGTAGTGGGAAGTATTTGTTGTTGAACTGTTTTAGGCTGACCCCAGCAACGCAAAGCAATTCAGATATTGGCATTAGAGTTGCAAGGTATTACCCAGAAGAGCCTCACCTGAGCATTCGAAGAGGAGCTCACCATCACTGAGCCGCCACACAAAAGCCTTGTCATCTTCACCACCTGTCACTGCCAGCGTGTTGGTCTTGGGGTCAAGACTGACGCAGAAAACAGATGCTAGGGGAACAAACAGAACAATGTTAGCGACAAAATAGGCACAGAATAGGTAGGCCACAAAATAGGCACAGAATAGGTAGGCCCAAACCTGGGACACTAGATAATGAATGAGATGCCTACTCTCATTCCTCTACCAGCTCACCCGTGTGTTTGGAGAACGTGACCTCACTGTCATCTTGGGCCTCCATGCCTTCCTCTGCCTCAACGTCCTCCCAAGCAGACTCCTCTTCATCTAAATCCACATCTTCCATTTCATCAGCCAGATCATCTGCAGAAGCAAACAAAGCAATGCTATTTTACAAAGCCACTCAGCATGAAGGTTCCCCCCGCCAACCCAGCATAATAAGTAAAAGCAGGTGTGCTAAACTGCGGCATCTCTGTGTGCGCTCACCATCCTGTTTAAGAGGAGAAGAATGAACCTTACGTGGTAAACTGCCAACATCAGTCCACAGCTAAGTGCTGGTAAGTCATACTCGCAAAGGATTCAGACAAGTTGTAGAAATCACCAACCCTAATCTCCTGAGCCCCTTCCACTCCATGTGGTCTGAAATGCTGCTATCACTAGAACCTGAGCCCCTCAATTATATTCCTAGGTCAAATTATAGATCGTAATGCATAATAGCCTTCTGTAACCTACATGAGACATTGGTTTTGATAATTATAGAACCCATCCTCCCTCTCTCTCATCTGTTCTCTTATTCATTACCTCCAAACAGCTCCCCTTCTCCCATTCCCCCTGTGATTGCTACTCCATCACCTGCTTTGTACCTATACCTTTTTTAAACCAAGGCAGCAATCCTATGGCAAAATCCACCAGGATGAGCAACATAGGAAGCAGTGGATCATCTTAGAGCCAACCCCAGCTCAGCCAAAGATAAGCCAGTGTACCTTGCTCATTCTGGCTCAGTCAGCAGTGCTAAGGCCAATATAAGTCCCTAAAAAGGTGTGTTGAGGGGGCAGAATTTGGACTGCACCATAAGCCCATTCAGCTCAGTCATGTCCCGAAGGGGACAATGACAATAAATATATTCTATTCTATTCTATTATTCTATTCTATTCTATGTGACCTAGCAACCCAGCATAAAACACTACTTTAAATACTTGTTTTCTCTCTATCACGCTTAGGCAGAAAGCAGCCCCCCTGATGCCCCATGATGTTTGGACCTAGTGTAACTTTACACTGGCTTAATTTACATCAGCTTACTTTACGGCAACTTCTTGCACATAGAATTGTTCCCAAAAGCCAAATAGCACGCAATTGAAATAATCACATATATTTCCCATGACTCCATTTCTCCCTTTCCCTGTTGTTTCCCTGGGTCCATTCTAGATTGCAAGCCTCTTGGGGTAGGGACCTGTCTTTGTAATATTCTTGAGCTAGAGCACCTCCAAGCGGCCAGCTCTAAATCCATCCTGTCTCTGGGTGTATAAATAACTAAGATGTTGATGAACACCAGAATATCGGTAAATGTATGTGCATCTGTGACCAAAAGATTGTTCACAGTGTATTATACTGTTTCCTGTATAATTCCCCTAGGGGTGGGTTGTGAAAAAGATTCAAGGGCCAGTTTCCTCTTTTTTTTTAACATTAGGGAGAAAGCGTGCTATTTACTACTTGATAGGCATAAATATAGTATATGACATGTAAGGTTTCTAGGGTTGCTCTAGGCACCCAACGGATGAACTATTGCACAGAACGAGGTCCAACGTGCTAGGGGGTCGTTTATGTTAAAATGTTTCGCTCAGCTAGGCTGTAGTTTAGTGATGCCCAAAGTCTCCTAACAAATAAATCTGACAGACTGAGTGGCGATAATGAGGATGGGGGTGATGACACCTAACAGGTCAGCCCTCTTACTACTTTTCAGGGTGGTCTCGTTTTCCTCTGCAAAAGTCCCTGGAAAAGGACCTCGATCCCGGTCCCCGACTCCCAGCCGCCCAGTCCCTCGCCTCTTTACCGGGTCCAGGCGCCTCAAGGTCCACCACCTCCACGATCTCCTCCGCGGCCCCCTCCTCGTCGCCGGCTGCCATCAGCAAGAGCCCCTCCGAGGCCGCCTCCAAACCTGCCCCGTCTGCGGGTTCCGCCATGCTGACGACTTCAGCCTACCATCAACCCGCACGCGCCTACGTCGATCTCCTCCTCCCTCCCACCCTCCCGTCGCGGAGGGGGCGGGATCAACGTCTCCGCCGCCAATCAGAGAAGCGGATCGGAACGGGCTAGCGAATCGGAGTGGGGGCGTCATTAGCGCGGACTCCCTCATTCGCCAGCTCCGCGTTCCGAGCCAGAGGGCCGCCTCCTCCTCCTCCTCCTCGAAGGAGCGCCTTCGTTACCCATGTGACCTCTCGCCGCCGCGAAAGGGTGTCATGGGAGTTGTAGTGCCGGGGTCGCTTCCTTCTCCTCGACCTTGCTAGAGCCTGGCGCGCAGCTGGAGGAAGCGGGAGAGAATTTTCCCCCGAGATGGCGGCTGCTTGCAGGGTTCGAATGCAGGGTAGGGAGGAGAGGCGCGGCTGCCCGTGCAATGCAACCTTGGTGGGGAGGAAGCGGGGTCCGGCATCGGGGAGGAAACAGCGAGCGGGTCGGCTGGTGAATTAGGCGGCGGCGGAGGAGGAGCTGCTGCTGCTGCTGGGGCTGGTTAGGAGAGAAAGAGGTGTCGCCTAGAGCTCTGTGGCTGTGCTGAGATTCCCAGCCAGGGCCCAGGGCTCTACCGCACAGTATTTGTTTTAAATGTCATGTTTTGGTTCAACTCCTGCCCAAAATAGCAGCGAGCGGGCAGACTAAGACAAAATCCCGTCTATCAGCTGACAAGCAAAACAATGCAGGGCAGCAAAGCCGCCCCCCTTTTGACAGGAGGGTCAAAAAGAAAGTATTCAGTCTTCCCAGGCTGGAGGATTCTGTTGTTCTGCCCTCCGTAAAATACGGGGGCTCAAACAATGGACATTTGTAAATCAAAGGCGGGGAAGACTCTTCTATGTGTTGTTCCTTCCATTAGGTGAGATAAACGGAAGCAAAGGAGTAATAGGGAAAGTATACTTTAGCTGCACCCACACTAGGGCATTGATACATAACGTGAGTGATTTTTTTTTGTGTTGTCCACACAGCATTTTCAATTTTATGCCTCTTATTTCCTGTCCACACTAGTGGGTGGCACTTGGTGGAATATATTCACAATGTATGTGGTTGACCCTCCTCTCAATTAATATTTCCCTACCCTTCATGAGTTTTTGGAAACCAGAGGTCCACCGTAGGCATGCATGCAGGAATTTATTTAGCCATCCACACGCACCTTTAAAAAAATTGTCTGTGGGATAGCCTGACAAGCTTTCCACCAAAACCAACTTTTCAGGCAAGTTTCAAAGTGGGCAAAATGACGATTGATTGATTTTTTTAATACAATGTTGTGTGCAAAAAAAGCAGGTTAAAGAATGCTCCCCGTTTGTTCTGCCATGCTGCAACAACAGCCCATGGAGGAGCACTTTGTAAATCATGGCCAGCTAGGTGAGGGCACAGACCCTTCCAATCCCCAGAGGACAGCCATGTCTGCCAAAGTATCCTTCCATGGAATTTGTTCAACGCACAGAAGCTCTATTAATTTTCTGCATCTGTTTGGCATTTTAGTCTCCTGCCAGGATTCATTATACCAGAATTGTCCCAAGGATCAGGCACATTAAAAGACACTTTGCAATATGCTCACAAACACGCTATGGATGACCTTTTAAGACAGCTTAGTCTGCAGTGCATTCTTGCTTGGGAACTTTGTTGATGACCACCTAGGAGCACACATGCACAGGATCAGACCACTAGGCACATTTTAATGTACATAAACTAAAGGGGTCAAAGTTACTCAGTGAGTTTAGGACATAGCATTGGTGGATAAATCTAGATGAAACTGTTTAAAAGTACAATTTCACTATAGTGTGTCTCTTTTGCAGGCCTTCTTTCTGCCACTGTGAACCGAGCTGTAGGCTTAAGTGTGCCTTTCAGAACTCCTACCCGATCCTTCCACAGGAGCTGCAGGGCTTTGGAAGAATTACAGACAAAACCACAGTCTGGTGGAAAGACCTATGAACATGTGGAATATATTCCCACAGGGAGGGAGGGCAAGAACCCCATGAAAGCAATTGGCATTGCTTGGTGAGCATCACTTCATCAGTTTGTTTTATGATCTCCCCAGGTTAGCTGTCAAACTTGCAGCCTACAATGCCAGGCAACTCAATTTGACGCAAACGTTAAGGAACCCTTGAATATATGGGCTGAGTATGGGAGTGGAAGGATATCAGGCTGTGAGATTGAACAGCCCCAAGCAAAATCTTCCTGGGAACAAGTTGTGGCTTATGTATTCTTTGCTTATGTATTCTCCCCAGGGCCATTGGTTTCCCTTCTGGCATCATCCTTTTCCTCCTCACTAAGCGAGAAGTGGACAAGAACCGTCTGAAGCAGCTGAAAGTCCGCCAGAAGATGAGGGCATCCAATGAGGGAGAGTATGAAAGAGAGCGATACAGGACAGCATTGCGAGAAACAGAGGGACTTGCTCAAACAAAGTCCTAGCCCTGGGATGAAAGTGGCTAGAACTCTCAGTCGTTGCCATTTTTAAGATGCTATATCTCTGTACCAGAGTACTTTGCAGTGTATTGGTACCTTGCAGGTATTGGCTTCTGCCACCAGCATTTATCCTGGTGCATTCTCTGAATCTGCATGAGGCACCCATACAGCGCTGTATGAAATATAGTCAGCTGATTTCTCATGATGCCTTTGTGTGGGGTTAAGCAGAGGTTATCAATAAATTCCCTACAATCATCAACATTGGAAAACAGCACTGCAGTCTGGCTTGGCATCATGTTGTAGGTCTCTTGGGTTAAAATATGATCTTCTTTTGGGTCTGAGTAATATTTAGGGGGGGTGGAATTATAAGTGCAGGGACAGTAGTTATGTAAGCAATGTTTGGCAGCGAGGACCCATTAAGCCCATCTTCTTGTACATTCTAGATCAACAGCATATTTAGGAATAAAACTGTGTTCTCATCACATTTTTTGCAAAACAAATTGGCCAGAGAGGAGACCAGGTCTCACCATTCACACCTTGCAGATTGGCATAAAAATGACCCATTAAATCCTTGTAATTGAAAGTGTGAAGACTGATTCATTGCAGATGCTTATGGAGAATCCAAGCAGGTTTATTTTCTTGTATAGTTTTGAGCATGTGGTGAACTGACTGGCTATAATCCAACAATCTTGTCATGGATGCTTCAGCTCCAGATCCCTGCATTGCACGGGGTTGGACTAAATGACCCTTGGGGTCCCTTCCAACTCTAAGATTCTAGGATTCTAACAGAATTAGACATGTTAAACCCAATGCTTGTGTGTGAATATCACAATACCTGTATTTGATTTTCTAAACACTGGTGGTATCATTACAGGGTCCTTTCTAACATATTAAATCATGTGTAATATTATAGTGAGCAATTGCTGTTTGTAACCATTTTTGATAGTCAAATATATTGTTCCCCTGTCTCTTCCACACAGAGTGCCTTCTGCTGTCCTGCACACCTATAAAAGTGTGGAGTTAGGTCCACTGTAATGTAACAGTTGGCACAAACACCACTCACAGCTTTCAATAATTTCCCTAATGACTAGGATTGTGTAGCAATACCAGCAAGCTGAGAGATGAAGTAATAGGAACAGCTGTTTCTAGTCAGTTCCACAAACCATTAATTGTTCAGACACTGCATTTATGGTATTATTAAATTACATAGATTAAAAGTATAATTTTTCAGTGTTCTTCCCCCACCCCATACATGGGTTTTAGAGCATGTGTTTTAATTCTCATAATTAATAGTTGGGTGCATTTCATTTTTTTAAAAAGAGGCGTTTGTATTTTTTATATCTCATACCAATTTGAGGGTGGGTCAAGTAAGATAGGGGGCTAAAAACCCTCCAGAGGTCATCCTTATTCATTCTTGCTCTCTACAGGGGAGGCATTTGTTTTATGAGAAATAAAAGGGACTATGTGGTCTTATTCTTGACAAAGAATCCATCTCTTTCACTTACTGAACGCCGTGTTCAGAGAATCTCATACACACACACACACACACACACACACATATATATATGCTTTATTGACATTAAAAAAACAAATAAACATACATTCTAAATTATCCAGAAGAAAAATGACAAAGAATAATATTTGTTACATCACATCAAAATACATTCTTCTTGAATTTCTAACGTGTCCAGAGACTTTCATATGCTCAAATAGGGATGGGTGTACATGTTGCCCACATCCACGCCAGAGAGCCCAGAAGGCACCAAAAAATAGAAACACACCACTGTCGTTCACCAGTGGGAGCCACTCTTTGTGTTGCCACATTGCAGGAGGACATCCAGTTCCATCTATTTGGGGGTTTTGCAGTTGGGAATGGATGTGGCCAGAGACAGTCACCACAGCCTCTCTTGGGCCTCCTGTTCTTACTGGTCTGGGTGGGAGGGAAGGAGCTGGCTGCAGCATATACCCGGTACTTGGGCCACCTGGTCTTGTGACACCTAGATCAGGGGTAGCCAGAGTATGCCAATGAACAGTTTGGGCACTCGGTCTCTAAAAGGTTCGCCATCACTGGCCTACTACGTTACACTGTGCTATATTAACATAGGCTCCAATCCAGGAAATCAATTTGTGCCCATGACACTGAAACCAGCGGGGTTTAAATCAATTGTGACTAAAACACATCTCATGGATTTCAACAGGACCTAAGTGCAACTAACTTTCTCTGCAATTGAGCATTTTCATGCAGTCAAATTTCATGCAAAATTTTAATGGCCACACAAAAATGCCTTCGTGGCGGAGTGGTTGTGCATCAACTTTGTGTACCATCAGTATAGGATCTCTGCAAACAACAGACACGTGTGCTGGTGAAGAAGGAAAAGGTGAAGAAGCTTTTCACCCAAATGCCGAGACAAAGTCCTGGCCCTAAGTACGCGTCCCACAGTCCCTAATTCCTACCCACAAGCCGTGTGAAGGAAAGGAAGATGTAGATGACATCTATGTAGATCTGGATGGCTCCATAAATGTAATCCTCGGGACTGATGGCGTATTTCCTGTTCCCCAGCAGCAGCTGAGTATCGTAAGCAAGGAACTGTAAGGAATCACAAAGCAGCATTTAGCCGCATCATTCAATAAATGGTCTATCTTTAAAGCTTCCTTTCCCCATTAACAGCCTTTGATTCCCACCTCAACCATTGGGTAAGGTTGATTTGATTTCCTGCTCCCCACCTGTTCCTGATGTAAATCTTCACTCACTGCTTCTTCCCTGGCTAGGGAACCATTTTGTGGTTCTCTTCCCTAGCTAGGGAACCATTTTATGGCCTCAGGCGCCAAAATGTATTGGGCTGGGGCTGCCATGGTCCCTCTGATTTCCCTCTCCCCACACCAGCTATTGATTAAAGTGGGGGGGGCAGCTATGTGGGACCAAACTAAATGAAAAATGCTGTGTCTAGTTTGGTCCAGAGTTTCCCACTTAGTCATTTGCAAACTTTTCTTAAGCCTATTGCAATACAGCAAGGCCCAAACCAATTCAAAGTAATCTGCAGCTGCAGTTAAGCATTCCTGTTTCATTGGTGTCTGCAAACATAGTGATAGCTACAAAGCCAAGGATCTTCATGTTCCAGCATCTTCCCACAAAATTGGTACCCACCTCCCCAACTCAGCTGCCATTGGATTTAGCACACATCTATTTGCTATGAAACTACATTGCATAGTACTGTCAGCCGTATTTGTCTTTTGGCTGAGGAGCAAGGTAGAAACGTAAGCAATAAATAAATCTTGCTAGAAATCTAAAGATGCTAGACAAAACCCACTCTCCAAAGCCTTTCCTTGTTTTTGTGCCCCTCTAGCTTCATTTGCCTGTTACGCTGCTAGTCTGGGACAGCCAGAAAATCCTTGCAGGGTCCCTGCCTCAAAGAGGTGGTGGCGAAACAGGGAACTCTTGGGTTGTTGCCCATCAGAATCAGAATTAACACAGCACACCCAGAATATTAAAAATGCTGCATGTATATTGTCTCAGAAAACAGGTACCTCTATTCATGCAATCAACAGTAAATCTCTACTAACCAAGGTGAAGACTACGGCAGAAATGGCCGCATAAAGCAAGTCGAGCCAGTACATCTGCAAGAAGAGAAAAAGAGCATCAACTAATGAGTTTCTACATCTCTGCATGAAAAAGGTTAAGTACTAGTCACCTAGCGAGAGACCTGCCGATATGTATTTATTTATTTATGTTTCTGAGTCGCTGTTTCTCAAAATGATCCAAGGCGACTTAACAGAAATAGAAGTATGTTTTAAAAACAAAAATATTCCCATGGAGAACATATTGCGTACTTAAAGCACAGGCCAAGGGAATAAAGCTGAACTTCTAAACAGGCCTTGGTCAAAAGGAAGGGAATGAACTTTTTTAGGAAAGGGAGAGGTTGGGCAAGGGCATTATTATTGTTGTTGTTGTTATTTATTATTATTATTATTATTATTATTATTATTATTATTATTATTATTATTATTCATCGCTCAAAGCCTCCTGAAACAATGCAGCAGCCTCCACCAAACACACATACACACACATATCAACAGGGATTGCTTTGCCACTGGAAGCTTTGTGGTACTGCCGATCCCATAGGCCAGCAAGTTCCCCCTGCCCCCAGCCACTTACGTATTTGCAGCTCAGGACAATGGCAGTGGCAATGCCAGTCACCATGAAGACAATGGCCATGATACAGAAGAAACCACGCCAGGTTGTGAGATCCACCTGTCAACAGAGAAAGTGACAAAAATACCTTATTACATCTGGAAATATTACTGCCCAAACGTATTCAGTTATGAAGTCCTACATCAGGAGTGGGCAACCATTTTTTGTACTGAGGGCAACAGGTGGGCAGAGCCAAAGACAACAGTGTCCTGGATTAACTAACCTGAAATAAAAACTGTCCACTTTCTACTTTCGCCATGGCTACCTCAGATTAGAATTCCCAATCCTCTGCAGGTCTGTTCAGAAGCCCCACTAGGTGTTGTAGCATGGGGTTAATGATTTCAGCAAGTGATTTCAGCTCTCTGACATAGCAGGCAAGAGACAGCTTCTTCATGTAGCAATTCTTTATTCAGGCAAAACAAAACTGAGGGAACTGAGGGTAGGGAAGCTACATTTATAGGGACAGAGGACTGGCTAGGAAAAGATACATTTTGGAGTGAACAATCTCAAGCAATCATACAGCTGCTTTTTGGTGGGAACCAATAAGACTAAGGATCCAAATGCAGCAACTTGAATGCACCAATAGTAACTGTTCCTTCTGGGACAGGAAGACAGTTACTTTACCCTAATGTGATTACAGACAATACTAATACAGATATGATAACACTTTGAATCAATACACAACACTAGGTATGATGGAGTTCCTCTCAAATCCGTATACAGAGGAACTGTGGGGTTAGGTTTTTTTAGCACAACAGACAGGAAAGCAAGAGAAAGTAATTCTTTTCTGATTTTAGCATGTTACATACACATGGCGGAAGCCTACTAATTTGCTCTCGGATGCCTGGGGGTGGGGACTTAAGAACATAAGAAGAGGATCAGGCCAAATGCCCATCTAGCCCAGCATCCTCTTCTCACAGTGGCCAACCAGATGCCTATGGGAAGCCCAAAAGAAGGAACCAAGAACAACAACTCTCTCTCCTCCATCCCTTTCTGCCCCCGCCAAGCCATGTAACCAGGTTTTTAAAATCAATTTATTGCTATGAGATAAAATATTGCCTGTGTAGTTCTGAAACTACACACAAAGAGGGCCTACAACATACAGCTGATGTGAAAGTTTAAGGCAAAAAGCAAGAACCGCATAAGCACCCTGGGAGAAAACTACTTTGTATTGATTGTTTCCATGTTCCTATCCATGGAAATCCAGTGTGTGAGGAAAAGGAAGGCCTCTAGTTTAGAACTCGCCAGGCGGGAACCAGTTTTCTACCTGCATATACCATTTTTAAATGGAGGGGTATTCACAATTGCAGCCATTAGCCTGCATTATTACATCTATGGTGTGCCCCCCCTCAAAGATCAGCTCATGGGAGAGTACAAAAGAGAAAGGTGGCTGTCTAGCCTAACTCATTAAATGGAGGGCTGCATGTTGTAATGACAGGCCAGGTGTACATAACACCATGACAAGGGATTTCTTGTTTATGACAAGGGCCTTGTACTGTAAGGGTGGGATCCAAACATGTTTAGCTAAGTCACCATTTCCACCACAGGGCAATCACCCTTCCTAACCCTGCAAACTGTACTGGAAAAACGGGCTTTCTCACCTTTGTCTGAAAGGAGAAAACAGTGACAGTGATGGTTACAACTGCTGTGATGATCATGGCAATGATTACAGACTTGGTCTCATACACGCTAGTAACAAAAAGGTTAAAAAAAAATCATACATTTTTGTTAAAATAATATTATTATAATGTAAGAGCAACAACAACAATAAAATTAGGCACAATGTACTTTTTCAAACTTGAGGGGTTGTATCCAATGCTCCAGCCACATTATTTTGTTGGTGCAAACATAGGAAAATAGGAAGCTGCATTATACCAAGTCAACCTTCCAGTTAATCCAGCTCTGTTACGCCTACACTGACTGGCAGCAGCTCTCCAAGGTTGCAGGCAGGTTTCTCTCAGCCCTAAGAATTGAAGCTGGGAGCATCTGCATGCAGAACCGGTGCTCTATCATCGAGCTACGACCCTTCTGCTTCCTCTCCTCACCCTGTGCACCTACAAAATGTGCTCCGTAGGACCCCCCAATGCTCCAGAGCTGATTTTGAGGGCATGCAGGGAGCTGGAGGGGACAGGAGAGGAAGCAGTTCTGTGGCACACAACAAAGTCCATTGTGCCAGCAGAGCTGTAGCAGCATCCTTTTATAGCCAAAAACAACGCCACTTCCAAAACTGCATTATCAAAAACATGACAGTATACATGCCCATATTTTTTCACCAAGAAGGAACACCATTTATTTCATCAAGAATCTACTTGATTGTTTGCTTCTCTCACAGTGCAATCCTAGGGATGTTTACTCAGAAATAAGCTCCACTATGTTCAATGGAATTTCCCCAGTAGCAATTAAAGAATCTAGTAAGAGTTTTTTGTGTGGTTTTTTTTTTAAGGAGAGGCTGGACAGCCATCTTCCAGGGACACTGTGGCAGCAGATTGCCTGCATCAGCAGGAAGTTGGAGTAGATGACCTTTGGTCAGTTCAACTCCAAGCACCCGTAATTCTAGATTTGTTTAGGATTGCAGACTTAATTTTGCATTATTGGCTATTGTTTCCATCACTACTACCTCCTGTACTTTCCACCTGCTGAACTTTTCACGTTCTGTCAGGATGTTAAATTATTTCCACACTTTTGATATGCATTTTCCCCCCAGCCACAACCACAGAAATGAGTTCCATGCAGAGGGGTGAAAAGGGATGTGCAGTAGTGTCTGGGGATATGACCTATTTGGAGACTTTTTCTAAATCCAGCTCAGAAACAGCTTCCCACTGTGTAGGCATCTACCGTATTACTTCCGTTTACCACTTTGCACAGTACCTTGCGATTGTGCCAGTCATGAATGCCGTGGCCATGGTCTAGGGAAAATCAGAAAACAAACAAAAAATTAACAGAGCATCATGTACACTAGAGATGGTGAACATGTGGCCTTCCAGATCTAACAGCTCCCGTAATCTGTGGCCACTGACCATCATGGCTGGGACATATGGGAGTTGGAGTCCAACAACATCTGGATGGTCACAGGTTCCCCACCTCTGACCTACAGCATCCTTAGACCCCCTAGTTACACATCAGGACAAATAGTTTCTGCTCCGTCCATTCTTTACATAGCAGAAATACTTTACCTGCTACTCTGTGCTGGCCCTTTTCCTAGCACTATGGCAATCATCCAGTCAGCACAAGCTTCTCACCTCACCAGATGAAACGACCCCCCCACCCCCACCCCTCTTCCCCCTACATACTTTTCTGTGTCTTCTCTCTCACACACACCCAAAGGGTGTGGGGAAAAGAAAAGGGGGAAATCCCACTTCCACCAGCAAGGCTAGTTAGTTGACCCCAATATTTGATATACAAAGGTGTTCTGAATATATGAAAAGGGGATAGTATTGCAAGTATTTATTTTTTACATACTAAACTAATTTGGAGAATTTATTCTGCTTGGAGATTTGTGGCGAGTCAAATGCATTGCCCTACACTTCGTCTTAGAGCCTTCTTCCACCATCTCTCCCCAATAGAGATTTCGCATCATTCCAATGTAAACCACACCAAAAACCGTACTTACAAAGATAGTCATGAGGATTATGTTCCATGGGAAGCGCCTCCTGAAAGACACCGGCAAGAGAGTCAGAGAGTACGAGCAGGCGGTCTCACCTCAAGAAAAGGAGCCATTCTGAGAGAACCCAACAGACTGATGACACTGCACTTCAAATCTCCTAATGCATGGGTAGGCAAACTAAGGCCCAGGGACTGGATGCGGCCCAATCACCTTCTCAATCCGGCCCGCAGATTGAGAAGGCGATTGGGTTATTTGTGGGTCCTGCCTGGTGTTTTTACATGAGTAGAATGTGTGCTTTGTCTGGGTTATTTGTGGGGCATAGGAATTTTATTCTCCCCCCCCCTTCAAAATATAGTCTGGCCCCCCACAAGGTCTGAGGGACAGTGGACTGGCCCCTTGCTGAAAAAGTTTGCTGACCCCTGTCCTAATGGCTGCTCCCAGCGGCTTTATGGAGATGTTAAAATTGGGGGAAATACAAGTTCCCTGTAGTACCCCACAGCACAACTGACAGGGGACCGAGTCAGCCAGTAGTTCTCTCTCTGAACAGGCCCTATGGACAGAAGTGAAGCCACTGCATCCAGAGAGCTGGCCAAGTAAGATACCAAGGCAATTTATATCCAAAGCCATTGTCAAAATGCCAACTCCTTTGACAAGTCCATCTTCTGCTGTTGTCCCTTCCCTACGAGTCCCAGTAAATGTTGAAACTCTGTTTTTTGTGTGATCACAAATGTCGCCAACAGATACTTACTGGATGCTTCTACACAAGGCCAGCACAAGGTAGCAGATCAAGAATACAGCACTAGGGATGAAAAAGAGAGATAGAGATGACTTATTTAAAACTAGCTGGCAACTCTAATAAATAAACAGCTTTCCAAACATAGGAGGTCTCTCAAGCCCTTCTTGTATCATGAAGGGAGATAGCCTCCATACAAAAATAACATCTCCCATCAATTGACTATGCATGTTTGTTATTTAATTGAATAGAATTTATATACTTTTTAAACATCAACAGCATTTTACATAAAATATAAAAAGCGCATTAAAATTACCAATAAAATCAGATGTCAACGTTTCATCAGGAAACTATGGATGAAGAAGGCAGGTTTCCTCTGGGGAAGGATACCATGTGCAACTTATTCCCCAGAGGCCCCCTGCACAACACAGCCATTGTGCTGTTATGAAATGGTAGTGATGCAAGTTACAGGAGAGACAGGGTGAGAGAATCTGACATGATGCAGCTTAGCTGGCCAGTAGAGCAATCTGTCTTGGCAACAGGTCAAGAGCGGAATTTGGCTCTGCATCTGTAAAGGGAGTGATACTTACTAAGATACATAGTACAGGGCAATATTCCTTTGCACAAAATGGCTCACAGGGTGTCTGTGGAGAAGGAAGAGAGCACAAGATGAGATACCTGCTCTGGTTCTTGCAGGGTTCTGTACTGCCAGAATAGTTTCTGGATTAGAACATGGCGGGCAGAATCCAGCTGGATTTTGGAGGAGCATTTTGCCATTTTTCCATAGTGAAAATGATGAAACTTTGAAGGGACAGGGTTTTTAAACTTATGTTTTCCATTTAAAAAACAAAATTACAACAATGGAGAAACTATGCAATGGTGCAATTCTTTCATTGAATAATTTTGCATGTGTTTTTTTATGGGCAAAAAGAAAAAGGGGGAAAGAATCCATTCAAATATCTCTTTGTTAAAGATTTTGAGAAAAGCCAAGGTCGCAAAATAAAGTATCCCCTCCCATCTAGAAAAAAAAGTTCTACAAAACAAGCCCAAATGACAGAGAGGCAGATATTTGAACAATTTCACCACTTTAAAATTGCAGGACAGATTAAAAAATAAATAAATAAAAAACAAATCAACATAAAATACTTTCCCCTGATTTTAGGGAAATGGCACAGGTACAGAATTCCATCTGCTACAATCTAGAATCTGAATTTCCAAATGGAGCTAAATGGGAACAGAACTAACCAGATGTCAGAAGAGTGGGGTGGAACTGGTTCATTCTGATAACCCCTACCTTTAGAGTTCCAGAACCCCTCTAGAGTTCCAGCAGAGCACCAGAAAACTTACGAAAAAGTGAAGAGTGCAACGATGCCCACAGTCACCAACAGCTGAAGGGTGATGATGCTGTAGACCTGGTCATGAAGACAAACAAGATGTGAGCATCTGCATACATATATAAATGCAAACAAGCATGTTGCTATTTACAGATGCCAAGATCAGATTCATGAATTCATGAATGGTGACTGTTGCTGAACTGTGTACTAGAGCACCTTGACCCTATCATATATGCCTTCTCCCTCTCCCTCTCAGCCAAAGTGCCTTCAGACTTACCTTGCGAATGAAAGTTTGCCGGACATTCTTGTCAACCCAATAAGCAATGTGAAAACCCCCATCTTCCTCTACGAGACACTCCAAATCTGTTGTATCTGATGACAAACAGCAACATTTGTTAGTGTAAATTTCAAAGCCACAAGATCTGGATGGCACAGATTCCACCCTAGCGCCCACAGACACTGCTGGAGCATTGCTTTTCCACACTTAGCATGGAGTAGAATTCAAACAGTGGTTCTACAGGACATTTAACATGGCACTATATTATCCATCCATACCCACTGTGATCCCAATAGATGTTGGTGGCCCCCACCAGTGGCTACTGTTTGTAGTTTAAGAAATATATTAACTATGCATTTAACATCCCATCTATTGCGGTTCTTGGCTTGCCTAGTACCTGGCGCCTCTCCTCATACCAACTCTCAACTTTCCTCCCTGTTTGTGGAGATTCTCCTTACCCCCCAACAATTCGCAATATTCTCGCCCCTCACCCCTCTGCCACCTTTCTCGCAGAATCTCTGCTTTTAACCAGGTGAGTCGAAGTATGCTCTCCCACCTGCAGCTCCAGTTTTCTTGCCATCATAGGGAGGTGGACTCTTGCCATCATAGGGAGGTGGACTCTGCTCTGCCATGATGTCTCAGGGAGGCTTAGCACAGCACCTGGAAAAAGACCAAGGAGGTAAACCCTCATTATCACTTGTGCCTTCTATTACAGCCTTGGAGAGTGGAAACAAACATAAAATACAGGATGCAAAATACAACATAATAATAATAATAATGATAATGATAATGATAATGATAATAATAATAATAATTTATTTATACCCCGCCCTCCCATCCCTGAGGCAGCACCCCTTTCTCTGAACTGCTGGTTCTGAACATACCAGGCCAAAGGATCCCAGCAAGGTGTGGCAAGCATAAACTGTAAAGGCAAAAGATGTTGGATCCAGAGTACAGCGTTCGAAATTTACCAGGTACCAGCGGAGTTTTGCTCCTGGCTATCAGCCACTTGCAACCAAGTGAAGATGCCCAGGTGCCAGGATGGTGTCTGATGTCTCCACCACCATCTGGAATTGCATGCTTAGGGATCCTTGGATCGTGACTTTTCACACACGAGCAACACATCCTGTAGAATTCTATCAATTATATTTGAATTTCGGAAGCCCATAAGTCATATTGAAAAATACACATTTCAAGCCGTCTGGCCCCCAAATGAAGAAGAAGAAGAAGAGTTTGGATTTGATATCCCAGTTTATCACTACCCTAAGGAGTCTCAAAGCAGCTCACATTCTCCTTTCCCTTCTTCCCCCACAACAAACACTCTGTGAGGTGAGTGGGGCTGAGAGACTTCAGAGAAGTGTGACTAGCCCAAGGTCACCCAGCAGCTGCATGTGGAGGAGCGGAGACGCGAACCCGGTTCACCAGATTACGAGTCTACCGCTCTTAACCACTACACCACACTGACAACTAGGCATTCTGTTTTGGCGACTGTAACCCTGGTTCAAGGAGCCATTTGGAGCCTTGCTAATATATCTGAGTTTCTAACACTGCCAGAGCGATTGCTTATTTCCAGAGAGGCTGGCCTTCAGGAGGCAGGACCATAAAAGGCAGGACCATAAAAAACAAAGATGAAGGAGTTTCTATAATGCATGAGTTCCTGGTGGTGGGAATTTGGACAAGGGGCTCCCAACTACCGTACTTCTGCTCAGCTGGAGCTGCAAAGCACGTTCTTAAGAACTGGCCTATGCATAAAAGAAGTGGTCTCTGAGGTAGCCTATCTCTAGGTTCCAACTCCTGTTCTTTCCCCATAGCCTGTTGCCTTGTCTTCTAGGCCCATGGAGGAAAGGTGTCTGCACTCCATGACATAGCTTGGGTGCAGGGAACCTTTAGCCCTCTAGATCAGGGGTAGGCAACCTAAGGGCCGGGGGCTAGATGCAGCCCAATCGCCTTCTCAATCCGGCCCGTGGACGGTCTGGGAATCAGCGTGTTTTTACATGAGTAGAATGTGTGCTTTTATTTAAAATGCATCTCTGGGTTATTTGTGGGGCCTGCCTAGTGTTTGTACATGAGTAGAATGTGTTTTTTTTATTTAAAATGCATCTCTGAGTTATTTGTGGGGCATAGGAATTCGTTCATACTGTATTCCCCCCCCCCCAAAAAAATATAGTCCAGCCCACCACATGGTCTGAGGGACGGTGGACCGTCCCATGGCAGAAAAAGGTTGCTGACCCCTGCTCTAGATGATGTTGCTGAACGACAATGCCCATCACCCCTGGCTATTGACCATGCTTGCTGGGGCTGATGGGAGTTGTGGTTCAGCAACATCTGGAGAGCCAAAGGTTCCCCACACCTGACATAGCTGAAGGTATCCATCACAACACTAGCTGCCTGATTTTCAGTGTTTCTTCAAAGAGATGTATATTTTTAATAAATGGAACATTGCAATGAAAAGGGGGGCAGGGGAGACATTCTGAATTGGATCCTGAAACTATCCATACTTGTTTCAGGACTGACCCTCTGCAACCCATCTCCATCTCCCAGCAGCCAGATTCTGAACTCTTCAAAAATAGCCCCATGAAAAGTGTGATCTGGCTGTCACTAAGGCATGACTCAATGTTGCTGCTCAATGAGACCTATTAAAGGAAGGGCATAGGGTGGATATACCTACCTAAACTGAGGGGAAAGGCAATCCTGGCCACCGCTATCACCTGCTCATTTAAAAGCAGTGCCATATAAAAAAAAAAACCTCACATTATGAGTTCTCACAGGAAGCGCAACCCTAAGCAAAACAAACTCTGTGGTTAAGTGGGGGAAGGACTGCCTGCTATTGGTTAGTCATCACCCCTTTCCCCCCCAAATGGGTCAGTCATTTCTGAATGCAAGTATTCTCAGAATACATACATATATCATTGTAATATTAATACGCTACCACCCCCCGACATCTGAACAGCACACTGGCTAAATGGAACAGCGTTTGGTTCTTTTTTTCTTCCATTTCCTCACTAACTTTACTGGACAAGTTGATGGACAGCTTGAACAAATAATCAACAATATATATATATATATATATATATACCATATTTCAGTTCTTCTTTTCTTCCAGTTGACTTCCTTCATCCTCAACATGGTTCACTTTTCATTTTTTGCAAACTGTCTCCTTCTTATTTCGTTATTACCGCTTTTTTATTTCTGTTTTTTAACTTAAAGGCCATAATTTATTTTGCAGAAGTTAATTGAAACAAGTCCAAGTATTAATTCAGGGGCACTTCTTTTTAAGGTATTCTCTATATTTTTCCTATTCTTTTTGAAATTTTTGTTTGGGCCGACCCCTAATAGCCTCTGTCAATCTGCCAAATTGACAGCGTTTGGTTCTATGGCAGAGGGGATATGGGCCTGACAGTTCTCTTTATTATATATTCACATTCCAGATCTTTTAGAGAATGTGTGGGGAACCTTTAGCCCTTCAGATGTTGCTGAACAACAACTCCCATCATCCCTGGCCATTGGTCATGCTTACTGGGGCTGATGGGAGTTGTCCTTCAGCAATATTGGGAGGCCCAATGGTCCCCCATCACTGTTTTTGAGACTATCAATGTTTCTAAGAACAATTAATACAACGTACAAATGCATCTGCAAGAATACGATATGTGAATAACATACATGCTTAAAATTGGCACTGCATTTTACATCCGTCAAAGTCATAGAAACACAGGTGCCTATCTAGTTCTGTATCCTGTTCTCATGGTGGTCAACCACGTGTGTGGAGCAACAGGTGATTTCCAGCAACAGGTATTCAGAGGCATACTTGCCTAGTGTTATCTAGCTGCCACTGATATACTTATCCCTCCATGAATTTGTCTAATCCTCTTTTAAAGCCATCCAAGTTGGTGGCCATCACTTCCTCTTGTGGGAGTGAATCCCATAGTTTGACTACATGCTGTATGAAGAACGTACCTTCTTTTATCTGTCTCGAAACTTCCAGCATTCAGTTTTGCAGCCCGGTTCCAGTATTAGGAGAGGTGGAGACAAACTTCTTTCAATCCACTTTCCCCACATCATGTATAATCTCACACAACTCTATCTTGTCCCTTCCTACTCAGTTTTTCCAAACTATAAAGGCCCCCAAAGTTGCAATGGTTTCATCCACACGGGAGAGCTCCTCCACCCACTTTGAGTAATGGAGATCTACTTTCTGCAGCAATTCACAGCAAGCAGCACTGTACATCACAGAAACCTCAAAATATCTCACTGACAAGGCCATCTTCCTCAAACAAATATCTTCCATAGACTTTGAAACATTGCAATTCAAAGGAAATAGCTTCAAGACATACTCAAACTTGCGCATCTCTGGGGCATCTCTTAATATTATTTCTTAATAGCACAATTTCATGGCATACTTTTGCTGGTTTACCTGAATCAGCGGCTTCCATGAACACACCTTCAACATGTTGGAGCAGGTAAAGAACCATTACTGCTCCATTATGGAACAAGAGCATTCGAACGGGCTCACCATGCTTAGTATCAACTGTGGCATGGCACAAAAGCTACATTTCCACCTCAATAATTAGTGCATTTGGACGCACACACACAAAAATTCCTTCCAGTAGTACCTTAGAGACCAACTAAGTTTGTTATTGGTATGAGCTTTTCGTGTGCATGTATCAGAAGAAGTGTGCATGCACACGAAAGCTCATACCAATAACAAACTAAGTTGGTCTCTAAGGTGCTACTGGAAGGAATTTTTTAATTTTTTTATTTTGTTTCGACCACGGCAGACCAACACGGCTATCTACCTGTAACTATGCATTTGCACAGAAAAGGAAAGCTTGCGTTAATTATTATTTTTTAATCAAATGACGTCTCACTCTTTTTTAAAGAGCCTTATTTTGATATTTTGCATTGTCGTTATTATGGGTTAAGGATCTCTGAAGCTGGAAGTGGCCTGGGCCTGTCTGGACCCGAGAGGGTCTGCTCGCACGTGTGATGATGTGGGTTTTAGAGTAGCGTTTATCCCTTGGTAGGTCCCGTCGGAAAAGTCACAGCCGAACACAAGGCGCCGGTGGTCGTTGTGCCAGTCGATTGATTTCCAGGCAAAAATGGGCTGGAAGTTATTGATCCCCTCAAGATCAAATCAGACTCCACCCCCGCCCCTGAATCTTAGCGTGGGAATTAGAATTAGACCTGAACTTTGGAGACTGGGACTTTTTCGCTGGCTAGAGCGATGCCCGTCCAAACCGAAGGGACCCCCTACGCCATGTGACTGAGCACGGGTACCCAATCCCTTGCCCCAAATTTCCCAGCATCCTTACCTTAACCCGTGTGCCTAGCTCCGGCAGCCTCTCTTCTCCCGTTGCCTACGGCTCTTCGAAGTAAATCCCGAGAATGATGGGAGAAAAGTTCCCAGAAATGACGAGGAAGTGATGGGGGGGGGAACGTTTGGTCTCCTCCCTATTGCCTGAAGCGGGCTGTGGGATGGAGCGGGAGTGCCCCCAAGAGGCGAGATGGAGCTATTGCAAGCTCCCCTTGCGTCGAGAGCTCAGGGAGGAAATGTTAGCAACCGAGGTAAAAGGAAATTCCCTATTCGCCTAAAAAGTAGCACTAGAAGTCTTGGAAGGCCCCAAATCAGCAGATTTTCTCCTGGATTCAGTCCTTGTCCTGGAATCATGTACTAGCCACTACTGTTTAAACCAACACGCAGCTCCTGATAAACACTTTGGGCAATTGCAAGGTTAATATTCCTCCAAATTGCAAAAATGCATAACACTTGCAGACAGACACACTTCTGGCTTTTGAGCACATCAGGGACAAGTCGTTAAGGTAAGTCAGAAATGGACTCTGGTGTTGTAATCCATGCAAATAGACTCACTAAATGGGGTTGAAGCAGGACGGGGTTGCGAAAGCCCAAAGATCATTTTAGGGTTAAGAGGGACACTTAAGGGTGGTGGCAGCAGCGGCTGCCTCCCAGCATCTGCCACCTGAGGTGGTTGCTTCACTTTGCCTAATGATAGGGCCAACCCTGCATGCCCCTGTTCTCTGATTTGTATTTCTATGGTAGGGGGAGTGTTACAGAGACATTAAAAAATGTACTGGGGAAGCAACAAACATCAGCTTACAGTGCGTAGGCTTCTAGTAGTCTGGGACAATAATACATGAGACTTTGTGGTGTCAGAGTGATCAGACCTTTGTGCCTTATAGAGACTGCAAGTGCACCTCAAAGTTGAAGAGAAAAACAGAATGCAAACACAAAGGAAACAGGAAACCCACAACAACAGAAAAGATTAGTTCAGAAACCACACCATGTTTTCCAGATCTTCTGAGACGGAAGGAGGAGTCAACCTGCTAAGCAAATGGGCAACCAGTGCATATCTCTTGCCTAAAGGCTTTACATCAGGCATCCCCAAACTCCGGCCCTCCAGATGTTTGGGACTACAATTCCCATCATCCCTGACCACTGGTCCTGTTAGCTAGGGATGATGGGAATTGTAGTCCCAAACATCTGGAGGGCCGGAGTTTGCCTATGCCTGCTTTACATGCTCAGAGTCTCACTCCTGCCAGCAACGAAGCAGCAGAATTCTGCATTAACTGCAGTTTCCAAAGGAAGTACAAGGTAAGCCAGTGTGGTGTAGTGGTTAAGAGCAGTAGACTCGTAATCTGGTGAACCGGGTTCGCTTCCCCGCTCCTCCACATGCAGCTGCTGGGTGACATTGGGCTAGTCACACTTCTTTGAAGTCTCTCAGCCCCACTCACCTCACAGAGTGTTTGTTGTGGGGGAGGAAGGGAAAGGAGAATGTTAGCCGCTTTGAGACTCCTTCGGGTAGTGATGAAGCGGGATATCAAATCCAAACTCTTCTTCTTCTTCTAAGCCTCACATAGAGTGTACTGCAGTAATTTAGTTTTGAAGTCACCAGTGAGTGCACTACTGTGGTCAAGCTCTCCCAGTCCAGGAATAGCTGTAGTGGTTGCACCCGTTGCAGTGTAACAGTGCATGCCAATCTGGGGAGACCTTAAGTAACAAAAGGCACAGCCCTTTCGATCTCTGGCTTGGTTTCCAATTGCTTCAGAACAGGTACACCCTTCCCCCCTCTTTCTCACTTTTTTTTTAGCATGAGTCTGTGGCAAATCGTCATGCTTACAGTCTCTCTAGGCTTTTGGGATAGATAGGGATCCTTTAACTCTTTAGAACAAGGTATGTATGCTGTATGATTTACTGTGCACATAACTACTGTCTGAAGCAGCACCCAACTATTGTCAACACTATCCTTTCCCCAACCTGGTGCCCTACAGATGTTTTAGACTACAACTCCCATCAGCCTCATCTGCACCTGGGTGACCTCATCAAATATCACCCAGCTGTATTACTTGTTTTTCAGAAACCCATGCTGGGTCTCAGTAACCACAGCATCCTTTTCTAAGTGCTCACAATTTTTTTTAAAAAAATCTTCCAGTAGCACCTTAGAAACCAACTAAGTTTGTTATTGGTATGAGCTTTCGTGTGCATGCACACTTCTTCAGATACATGCACACGAAAGCTCATACCAATAACAAACTTAGTTGGTCTCTAAGGTGCTACTGGAAGAATGTTTTTTATTTTGTTTCGGCTATGGCAGACCAACACGGCTACCTACCTGTAACTAAGTGCTCACAGACCGACTGTTTAATTCTTTATTCTAGGACCTTTGCTGGTATTGATGTCCAGCTGACCAGTCGGTAGTTATGAGGGTCTTCTTTTTTCTCCTTTTTGAAGGAGGCTGTCATGAAGGAGTGATTCTGTAAGAAAGTATTGCTGGGTGGGGGCCCTCAGGCAGGTGTTAACAATTAGTCCCCAAAGTGGGAGCAGATGATGGGGCTGCCTGCCAAGGGGAGGGAGAGAACACGCCGTAGATTAGACTGCCGTTTGATGTCTGTAGCTGGTGCCAGAGAAGATGGCAATAAAGCCTGATAACCCATTCAGTGCCTACATGTGAGTTATTAGAAGCTTAGAGGGAGGACTTGGGAAAGCCTTCTTGACCTGATAGGGACAACATTTGCCTGTCTCCAGTCTGCAGGGACATCGTCTGTTCTTCAAGAATTCTAAAAGATTATATAGATAGAGGCTCTGAGATTTCAGCTGCAAGCTCTTTTAGTTCCCTTATGTTTGTTTTGTATTTCATGTTGATGAATGTAATTATTACATTTGTATTTTTTCCTAATGAAAGTTAACAAACATTGTTATAATTAATAATAATAATAATAATAATAATAAATGCAACCAGCATAACACTGCCCCCATCACATCAATCTGGGAGATCTTATTCAAAAATATAAATTTTATTTGCAGTTGTATAGTTGAGCCCTGGATCTTTGGATTTTCTAGCTGGAAGGGCCATCTACATTTTAGATAAGTAAGCTGACCAAAAACAAACAACCAAACAAACAAATACAAATAAGAGATAAGTTGAGAGGGCTAGGATACATCACTCCAAAGCAGTGATACAGATTCCTGTATCCAGGGCATCAGATACAAAAAGGGGACTCCACATGTGGAAATGGAGAAATAAACGACATCTTACAAATTAGAGTCAATATCTACAGCGTATACAATGTATCATATCTTATCTTTAGCTCTGTCCACTATGTGAATCCCTTAGTAGCTTCTATACATTCTAGGAGGCGAGAGCAACGCAGCAGAACATTATATTAAGAAAATCAAAGTCAGGGGTCCCCTGAACTTCTAGGGAGGGTTGCCAAAGTTCTAGCACAGAGGCCTCAGCTTCCTAATCTCTGCTGCCCACAATCTGCAAGAGGAAGGTGAAGATGTAGACTATGTCTGTGTAGATCTTGAGGGCGCCGTAGACATATTCCTCAGGGCTCATGGTGTGTTTTCTGTTGCCCAGCAGCAACTGGGTATCATAGGCAAGAAACTGTCAAAAGCCATGAGGAAAGCAGTTAGTCACAAGTCTGAAGAAATTACCAAAATTTTCTTCATTCCCCGAGTTAGCTATCACAATCCATGCATTATTTTGGTACACACATACTGCTTTTGTCATACTGCAACCACACCCCTTGCCCTAATTACTACACCTCCACTCTGAGACACTTGCAATTAGCAACCTACCCAGTCACCCAAGGTAACTAAAATTATATCTAGGTGGTGAGGCCCAGTCTTTACTCCTGAGCCACAAATGGAGCAGCTGTAGCACTGCCCATCACACTATGATGACAGCAAACCAGAATGAACCAAAAAGACATTAAATACGGTTTGGGAGACAGAGCTACCGCACAGCCCTCACTGAAGCTGTGCACTGGGCTCTTTCTTGCTCTCTATTCTTACAACCATAGGCCTTTAAAGCTACCAAGGAAGTTGCTATCTACCCCAGCTCCCCCCCAGGGGATAGCACAAGATACAGGCAAGGTTATGGTCTCCCACCAGTACTGAGTCCTATTGCTGTAGAGCAGGCAAGAAACCTAAATAACCAGCAATTATATATACACAGATGGAAACACTCTACTAACCAGGGTGAAGGCAATGGCACCAATGCCTGCATACAACATGTGGAGCCAATAGACCTGCAAGGAAAGAGAACCAAATGAGTCGTTGCCCTGCAAGTGGAGTGTTTTGATTTCATTAAAACTTCACTGACAGCATCTCTAGACCTGTCCATGGAGCACAAGTAGGAGCAGCGGCTGGGAATGAAATGTGAGCATCAGCACAGAGTCAGGACCCATTTGGAGGAACTGGAGAGTGCGAATTGAACATTTCAAAAAAGAAGGTTGACAGGACCCTGATTATCCAGAACCCCCACATCACTGAGCCAGACACTTGGTTAGCTGCAGTGATTTATCAATATTAGCTGGTAATTAATTAATGGGAGCATGCAGTGGTCAAATGCAAATCACATACACATGACCAATTGCTTGCAGCTGTAAAGCAGGGGTGGGGAACCAGTGCCCTCCAGATGTTGCTGGACTCCCATCACAGCCCCAGATAGCATGGCCAATGGTTAGAGAGGATGGGAGTTGAACTCGAGCAATACCTGGAGGGCAACTTTACATCCCAGCTGTAAAGAAAGGCTAAAGTGCCAGATCCAGAAGAACAATTTTACCATTTACATCACCAATCCCTTCCCAAGCCAAGCTTTCAGTGTCAGCTACTTACGTATTTGAAGGCCAGAACAATGGCTGTGATAATCCCAGTCACCATGACGACAATGCCCAACACACAGAACAAGCCGGTACAGGATGTGAAATCCACCTGCCAACAACAGCAAGACGCGTTTTGGGGAAAAGATGCAGATAGCAAGTAGCCCGTTCTACACAATACCTCAATTTGCCCTGCAGGAGTCCTCTTTGCTCTACCAACTGTCCATGATACAGAAGACAGAGACACTTTTACATGCAAGGAAACAAAACTCTCTTTAAAAATTGCTGGTCCAGGGGTAGGACAGAGATTACTCACTTCAGGGTTACATACTTCTGTCATCATACATAACATGCAAGCAATAACTTTCTGGTGAAGCACCAATGCACTGCTTTTATTTCATACACATTGTATGTACAGTGTGTGTATTATTATAGATATAATAAAACAATTCTGAATAGTCGAAAGGACCACTTCCAATCCTGAAAATGTATTTTGTAGAATGCATGACAAGGAGTTGGGATAAATTGACCTTAAAATCCTATGCAGACCTCTATCATTTGATGCTTGAGGCTTAAAACAGGGAAGTATATACTCTCTCTGCAGTTAATACTCTGCATCTTGTATATGTCATACAGATTTTCAGTCAATATTTGTATAATTTTGGTGCTTCTTCCTCACACACAGCTTCTGAGATTTCATCAGACATTTCAAGCTTATCTTAATAACCACTTTTAATTCACCAAGGGAGGGTGGGCCTAGCTTCCTCTTAGCACACAATCTTAGAATGCCTCAAAGGCCACAACAGGGCACCATCAATCCATTGGGACAGCTTATATTAGCAGCAGGGAATCTCCAGCCTGCGGGCCAAATCTAGCCCAGCAGGGGGCCCTAATTTGGCACACAAAACCATTTCCCCTAAACCACACCCACTTGGGCCACATCAGACTTCACATGAGATGTCTGGTGTGAGGAAGGTAAAGATGTCACTGATACGGAGCAATCAGGAGCCTTAAAGTGCATTCCCACTTGTTTCTTGGCAAAGGAAGCTTCCTCTCTTACTGAGAGATACAAAGCAAACTCTCAAGTGCAGCCAAAGCCTGCCCAAAGTGGGGCTTCTTGTAAGTGCCGATCAGTTGATCTGTGCTTACACCAGGCCCCACAGAGAAACCACTTCTTTGGATACAGGGCTTAGAATACGACCAGCTGCTTGGTAACTGTGCAGTATGAAATCAAACCCAATGGGCAAATGACTAAAAGCAGGACTTGCATATACAGAACTGTCAGCTTCCTCAAAACTCAGCTGCTAAAAAGAATCAAGGAACTGCTGTGGTGACATGTTGGAGAAAGGAGACCAAGGTGTGTGACCACACCAATGTTACCTTCAAGGAAGAAGCAAGCCTCACCTTTGTCTGGAAGCAGAAGACGGTGACAACTATGGCCACAATAGCTGTGATTATCATGCAAATTATAACAGCCTTTGTAGAGTACATGCTGCAAATAGAGAGTTAAAGAATTATTTTACCCAAGGGTCTTGGGTGGGGGGGTTGTGATAACTGTCCTTTGCCACAGTGCACAGGACACTGTTGTCCTAAGTGCACAACTTATATCTAAACTCGGGACAATTTACATACTGAATAGCAAGGAAATGCAAAGTTGAACATGTCTCAATAGAGCAGAATTAATACTGTTTAGACATTAAGAGACAGAACATTGTTTCGACTTAGCATTTCAGTTTTAAATGCATTTCTTTAGAAGCAAGTCTGCTTACAGCTTTCTTTCCAATACACATCAGTCTCACCCCTTAGGATTGCATTCATACCACCCCGCCACAAACACCTCAAAGCAGGGAACCTACCAACCTTCCTTTCTAGATGGGCAATGCTCAGTGTGGAGTGAGACTTAAATGAATGATTTAGGTGTAGGCTGGACACACCAATAAGGTTCAGGTATTGGAAATAGTTATATAGCAGCAGGTGATACAAGGAGCAGAACTATGCTTGGGCCAAAGTGGCTTCCTCGAGGTGATAGAACAAGTTTGTGTAGCATCATCAGGGTCCTCAAAATCCTGTACCTGATTTAAGTCACAGCTGTGAGATGTGTGAATGGATGTCATCTTTGTGAAAGTAACCATCCTTGCAAGAATTTCACCTCTAACCAGAAGCTCAAGTTTAATTGCTAGAGAGCAAGCTAATAATGATTGATGATGATGTTTAACTTACCTAGCAATGGTGCCTGTCATGAATCCCATGGCCAGTGTCTAGAAGAAAAATAGAAGGTAAAAGTGAACATTGCCTTCCTCAAAGGCATCACCATAACCTCAAAGAGCTTCAGTTCTGCAATAGCTTCAGATTAGGATTTGTCAAGTCTGAAAACCAGATGAAACTTTTGTTTCTCACACTTTCTTCTTGCAGATGCTCTTATCAAGTAAGCACAATCCTGGGAAATGGCACAACTAGTAAGACAAGGAGGGAAATGTAGCTCCAAAGCCCTAAACATCTTAAGATCAGGGTGCCTTAGAGCAGGTGTGGCTATGTTTCTTGGCTCCAACTCCAGCCAGCTCCAACCAGCATAGCCAAGGATCTGGACTGAGGAGCTGTAGTCCAGCAACATCTGGGAGGGGTACGTTAGCCACACCTGCTCTAATGTAACCTGGTCCTAAGCTGTTTTGAGGCTTCCTCTTTGTGTCTCTTTCACTAGAAATGGAAGGCACTTGTATTTAGACAAGTCGTTAAGGTGTAACTTCTCATTTGATTGCTGCCGGTTTTAAGGTGCCACATCTTTTATCTCTGCTGCTGTTTTGAGTTTGTCTGACCTTTATTTTTAAGTGTTTGGTTGTACTAAGTTCTTTAGAAACTGGTTGTTTTATTTGTACTGATTTTGGTGGAAGAGTGGGATATAAATAAACTGTTTTATTATTAATCCCTTAACAATAACATTTTTGCCAATCCATGACTACATAGTCCCTGAGGAAACCTGTTACATTCACAAAGTGGGGCCTCAAGAGAAATAGAAATCTTTGACTCAACTGCCTGGAGTTGCTGCAACAATAAAAGAGTCTCCAAAATTTAATATGGTGAGATATCCCCAGAAGAGTCTTGTGTACACAATTAGACATAGCCTTCAGATCTAGATTGGGTGTACATCCAAAATAGCTGATTAACCTTTTGCTCAGGTTAAGCTACATACAAATAGTTTCGGGTGTTGACTGGAGTATAAAGCAAGACTAGGCATAGAGAATTTAGTATCCCTCGGAGCTCTGGTTTTTCTGGAATTTTTATTTTTTTAAAGTTTCCATCAAAAGCCCATCATATCTGTGCTACGTAGTCCATCCCAGGACTGTGTACGCTGGCATCACACTAGGATCTGTGCTCAAATCCGAACATAGCCTTGTAGCTCAGTGGGTTACTACTCCCTCAGTCTAAACTAGCATGTAAGGATTCAGTTAGGTAGCTGCGTTGGTCTGACGCAGACGAAATAAATAATAAAAATTAAATAATTGTCCAGTAGCACCTTAGTGCGTATGCACATGAAAGCTTATACCCAGAACAAACTTAGTTGGTCTCTAAGGTGCTACTGGACAATTTTTTAATTTTAATTTATTTATTAGCATGTAAGGCTACAGAGAGGATTTCATAGGGGGTAGACCCATGTAAATGACTCTGAGCAGTGAGAAAGAAAGGTGGAATAAAAATGTTTTAAAAAAACAAAAACATCTGCACCCCCACCACCGAGGGAGTTCACGGAAAATTCCATTACTAGCTGCCCAAGCCCCATGAACAACTTGCCTACTTACAAAGATGGCCAGAAGGATAAGATTCCATGGGAAGCGTCTCCTGGAAGAGATTGAAAAGAAAGAAGATATGTAAGCAGTGTCACTGGGGCCAAGTGTTTCAGCACATCCTCCTAGCTGTAGGCATTTTTCACCAGAAGCAAAGTGGCCAAGTAAGTTGCAATCCTATTCTAGACTCCAAAGCAGCCTCTGGGTTCAGGCTTCATTCAAAGTGGATGCACACCCCTCCAGACACTGTACTGCTGGCTCCAAACCACCCACAAGTAATGGAAGAAAACAGTGTTTGGGAAATTGTTGCACAGCCTAGTTTTCCCATGTTGCCCAGCTGCCACTCATTTCAAAACCCCGCCTCACATTCAGCCACTCACCTACCTAAACATCCCACAGTCGCCAAGAATATCCAATGTAACACTCACCGTGGGCCCTCACAACATGCCAGCACCAGGTAAGTGACAAAGAACACAGCACTGGGGGAAGGAAACAAGAGTGAGATGTTTGAGTCATAGTAGGACCTTGCATCTATCAAGAACTTTGCATCCCTCCCTAAAGACACAAAAAGACTGGGATTTCAGATGCACAAGGGTTGAATATGGCACCCCCTAAACCCTGATTAAAGGGACGCAGGTGGCGCTGTGGGTTAAACCACAGAGCCTAGGGCTTGCCGATCAGAAGGCCAGTGGTTCGAATCCCCGGGACGGGGTGAGCTCCCGTTGCTCGGTCCCTGCTCCTGCCAACCTAGCAGTTTGAAAGCACGTCAAATTGCAAGTAGATAAATAGGTACTGCTCCGGCGGGAAGGTAAATGTCATTTCCATGCGCTGCTCTGGTTTGCCAGAAGCAGCTTAGTCATGCTGGCCACATGACCCGGAAGCTCAACACCGGCTCTCGGCCAATAAAGCAAGATGAGCGCTACAACCCTAGAGTCATCCGTGACTGGACCTAATGGTCAGGGGTCCCTTTACCTTTTTAAACCCTGATTAGTGGTTAATCTGGCTTCAATTGTTGTGGTGTGGGACCTTGATGGATTAGGAGAACTCAGGGCACTGCCGCCACTCCTGAGCACCACTTCCGACGCCTCAGGGGGAGTTTAGTCTCTGTTGCTTTCTCTCTATACATCACATCTTAGCAGAGCTAGGCTTGTTCACCATTGCTTCTACTACAATCTCTACTCTCTTGCACATGGAAGTTGGTGGGATAGACCAGGGACAGGGAACCTATGGCCCCCTGGATCTTGCTGAACTACAACTCCCATCATCCTTGGCTATCAATCATGGTGGCTGGGGCTGATGGGAGATGGAGCCCAGCAACACCAGGAGGGTGATAAGTTTAACATCCCGGGACAGATGCCCAGTTATCTTCAGGCTTGTTTCACTTCTCATATTTGTGGCCCAATCTTATTTCCAAGTAAACATGGGTAAGTCCTACAGAGTTTGAAGCAAATCACTTCCAGGCAAATGCTCCTCCTATGCACCATGTTCCATGCCAAAGTTCTATACTACTCAAAACAGCAGTAATGGGAAATGGAGGGGGAAATGCAACCAAGTGGGAACATTAGCACCAAGTCAGAATATCATTGCTGACTTCTGGTGCATAATACATCATGGACCTTCTGCCCCACCTCCACTCATGCCAAAGGGTGACAACAGATACACATTTGGCCTTTGGGTGATGCTTGTAAACATACAGTGGTGTGCCCTTAACCCTGTGGTAGCAAGCTGTGTGCCTGTAATGCCTGGCCAGGCAATGAGGTGCTTTAACCTGAAGTTCCACCCCTGCTTCCACAGGCACAGTTGCCAGCTTTCTGGAGAACCCTGGGCAAGAGGCTTTCCCATCCCCAAAGAAGGGTGTATCTATAGTCACCCAGATCCATAATGGCAGAAAATATTGATTTAGCCCAAGTTGTGCCACGGAGCTCAGAACAACTCCATGGACTAGAGAGCTATTGATGGCTACTAGCCCTGGTGGCTGCATTCTGCTTCCACAGTTGGAGGCAGTAATGCTTCTGAATAATAGTTGTTGGAAAACCACAGGAATGCTCTTGTGCTCTGGCTTGCAGGTTTCCCACGGGCTTCTGGTTGGCTACTGTGAGAACAGGATGCTGGGCTGCATGGGCTGTTGGCCTGATCTAGCATTCTGCTTATGTTTTTAACTGAGCAGACAGTGCATCCCTGTAAGCATATTGGAGAGAAGGCAATACTTACTAAGATACGTAGTATACAGCAACATTTCTCCTGACAAAACTGGATACGGGTTCACTGTGGAGAGTGAAAATTATGCAATATAAATATTTTCTCTCACATTAATTATCATGGGAGGCAGGATGCTGCTTCTGCAAGAAATCCATATGATCCCTTCACACTCCAGTCTCTACCATCACTGCTAAATACTAACATTTCCCCACATGTCATCCTCATAAGGAATAGATCATGAACAGAAGACGACTGTTAAGCACATGCTCCAATTGCAGTGGATAGTCTAGGCTAGAGGTACCCCAAATTGTGGTCTGAGGATCACTGGTGGTCTGCAAGCTTTATTCAGGTGGACTGTGGTGTGTCCACATTAAGGACACGATTCATATTGAGTTTTAATTGTATTTCTATTGCTTCTTTTATTTCTTATATTGTATTTCATTGTATTACAGTCCTAATTCTATGGAATGCAAATTGTTATACAATTTAAGGAATAAAATAAGCAATAGAAACACACTTTAAAAACATGCAGCATCTAGCACAGCACATTGCAATTATTACAAGCAGGGGGGGGGGGAAATCATCAAGTGGTCGGCCAAGACCCTCAGCAATTTTCAAGTGGGAATTTGGGAACCACTGTTCTAGTAAGCATCTAGAATAAAGTCAGAACCATTTTTTCCTGTGATTGTAAAAAATGGTGTTTCTATTTCCCTGGTGGTACTAACTCCAGTAAATAATAATTCCAAGCATTTAGTATAGCACTAGAACTAACTGCTGGAGGGAGAATTATGACTCTTTTAATTTTACTACCAAAGCTACCCCTAAACTGTTTGTTCTCTTTCCTTACCACCATAGACTGAGTTGGAATTTAATAAGAAGTAAATTATATAACCAGTATTATTCCAACAACACTATTAACTACTCTGGTGTTTAATACCACTAGTGGAAGCTGAAAATAAATATTCTGAGCGTCAACATGAACAAAGGGGAAATAAAAAATACATTGCTTTGCTGAGCACCATTATTTTGTGGACGTTTCTCAGTAGGGAAAAGCACTACTGATCTGTGACTGCTGGAGGAAAAACTTACACAAAGGTGAAGACTGCAATGATGGCCACAGTTACCAGCAGCTGCAGAGAAATGATGGTGTAGACCTAGAAATGAAGACATGCGGTATACATAAAGCTGTGTGAATGCACAGTAATGCCAACCTAGAGACTGGAAATGAATGGTGCTCATTTCACTGTTTTCTGAACTGCAGTAAATCTTCTAAAGAACCCCTGATTACAGAGAGGGCCAGATGCTTCCAGCAGATTATGCCGCAGCCACTTGCAGTTCACTTATCTGTTTGCAGGCTAGGAGTTTTTTCTAGACTCTTGCCCTCTTGCCCAAGGTGGGTACCCTTTGGCCCTTCTGATGTTACTCAACTAAAACTCCCATCAGCCCCAACAAGTCAGGGATGATAGGGGTTGTAGTTTAGCAACATCTGGAGGGCCCCAGGTTCCCTACACTTGCCCTGGGGCATATAAACTGAGTTTGCTACCTGCCACATACCATTTGGGAGAGCAAGAAACACAATGTATTTCTGAACTGCTTCTCACCTGGGTGTTTGAATGCTGTGCTCAGCTGTCCTTCCTCACAGTCCTGCATTTCTGAAATGTTACACAGTCACCCAGGGATAACAGAAGGGGGTGCTTCAAAATGCTAGCTGAAAAAGCAGCATGGTTTGTTTTATTAACACTGTTAGCAAAACTTTCAGTTCTCTAAAAGGAGTCCCTGCCCCTATCAAGTCTAAATGCCTAGTTGTCGCCTTGTAACCACAATTCATTCACTTCTGCAGAACGGGGCAACGCTCCTCCTAGCAGAGTGAACAGACTCCTTTGCAAGGATACCAAGGATCGCTCGCTGCAGATTCTCTCCCTCTGGCACAAGGCAACAGACTAGCTTCTTCCAAGAGAAGAATCCATAAAAGCAGAGGCTGCAATGGGGGACAGCGGTAGTTCCTCAAGTTATTACCTTGCGAATGAAAACGTGTCTGACTTTCTTGTCATCCCAGTCTACTGCACTGAAAGTCCCATCCTCTCCGGCCATGCCGCCGCCATAGGCATCTCCTGTCAAAAGGAAGGCAAAATGGTGGTATTTATGCTAAATTAACTTCACCTGCTCTAACTAGAGAAGGGAAGAACCAGGAGCAATTTCCTGGCCTGCGTTGGCATAGTATTTTCAGAACCTTCTGGGGCGGGTGTGCAAAGACTTGCCTCCCCATACAGTCAACTCTTTGAAAGGCTGAAAGTCTCTCAGTGCCCTCAGAGCTCTAAATTCACCCTCTCTAGCTACTCATTGTCTTCTGCTAAAATCACTTTAATAATAATAATATTTTTTTATTTGTACCCCGCCCATCTGGCTGGGTCTCCCCAGCCACACTGGGCGGCTTCCAGCAAATATTAAAATACATTAACTTTATCCCATATGCCTTTCCTATGCACTGATCATTCAGGTTACTTAGATCTCAACACCTGGGTATTTACTGCCAGGGAGCTGCTACTGAAACGAAGCCGCTTGATTGCAAAATCTCCTGAAGCTGTGCATTAAGTACATATTCTTCTCAGACCACTTTATGTGGCTAGAAGTGTATCTGCCTCAAAAGGCAATTTTAGCTGCGGATCAAAGAGAGTGGCCTATTATTGCAGAAGCCTTTCTTTTTAATGCCTCCTCCACGACACACACACCCTTTAACTTCCTATTAACATAACCTAGATTTGATTACCGCATCGTAGTTCCATATTCATAGCCACTAGAGCAAATGAGAATATGCACTTTGCCCATCCATCCATATAAGTATATGTAAGCATAAAGGAAATCCACCCTTTTAACCAGGTTGTTTGAAAGTATAAAATGGCAATTCAATCAGGCAAATAGATCAGGGGTAGGGAACTTGTGTCCCTCCAGATATTGTTGGACTACAACTTCAACACACACACACAAAATTCTGTCCCCTGCCAGTTGCCCTGGGACTGCAGGGCTGGATAAAGCACACTCCGGCCCCAACCACATCAGCTAGAAGATCAAGGGGTCACTGGGAGGCTGGACTCCCTGCCTCTCAAGAAGACCATAATGGCAAAGGCCAATTTGGCCCCTTTTCATAAGCTGCAGAAAGGAGCAGCTGCTTCCGTGCTTGCTTTCTTCTTCCCTCCCCATTCTTCTTTCCTTTTGTGTTGTCTCCATTAGATTGTGAGTCTGTGGGCAGGGCAGGGCCTAGAAAATATTAGGACATTTTAAAGAGGAGGAGGAGGAGGAGGAGGAGAAAGAAGAAGAGGAACAGCAACAAGAACAACAATATTTAATACTTCCTGCTTTTGCAGCCACCTAGTTGTGGCATTTCGCTACTCCCTTTTCCATTTGTTTTTCAGCTGGCCAATCCCCCACCCACTCATGAATGTATTCCCCCTTCCCCATCATAGGAGGAAAACGTATCAAAATGCATACCAAAGCCCATTGGGATCGTAGGCATAACAGGAACCGGCTGTGGATAACCCCCTGGTTGCGAGTAGCCCCCAGGCTGTGCGTACCCACCACTGTATGGTGGGGGCTGTGGCTGTGGCTGTGGGTAGCCTCCTGGGTACCCTCCTGGGTACCCCGCAGGATATCCCCCCGCTGGTGGAGGATAGAGGGGGTTCCGATCATCGTAGCCTGGCGGAGGAGCAGAGGGGCGTGACATGTCTCAGCGAGGCTCCCAGCACTGAAAAACAAAAAGAGGTAAAACCCTAATAGCGCACCTGCAAAAAAATTCCACTGTACTGAACAAAAAACCGTGTAGATCACCCTTTATATACTGTACATGCATCACCTCTTGTGTCTCGATGGTACATCAGAACCAAAAATGGCCAGTGGGGGGAGCCAAAAGGAAGCCACAAGGCAGCAAATGTCATGCTGAATAGAGCTGCCCAGAAGAGCAGGCTTCACCAACCTGGTGCCCTCTGGAATACAACTCACATCAGTGCTACTGTTGATGCAAATTGTGCTTCGAAACTCCTGGAGGGCATCAGGTGGATGAAGGCTGCAGTAGCAGAATCCTAAGACTAAAGAAAGAACATATTACTACCTGACGTTGGCTAGCAGGGGTTGGAGGGCATGTATCCTTCAAGTGCAATGCTTTGGGCACCTGTTGACTGTTTAATTTTTAGGCAGTGTCATTGGTAATCTCCACCAACTTTGCTCTTTATTTTTTGTCCTCTGCTTTTAAAGGAACGTGTGAATTCCATTTAGGACTTGAGAGACTTTTTTTTAAAAAAAAAAAATAAAGGACTTGAGAGACTTGAGAGGGATAGGTACCGCTCCGGCGGGAAGGTAAACGGCGTTTCTGTGTGCTGCTCTGGTTCACCAGAAGGCTTAGTCATGCTGGCCACATGACCTGGAAGCTGTACGCCAGCTCCCTCGGCCAGTAAAGCGAGATGAGCGCCACAACCCCAGAGTCGGTCACGACTGGACCTAATGGTAAGGGGCCCTTTGCCTTTACCTTTAAGTGACTACTAACTTCTCAAAAAACTGAGTTACATCCCTTTTTTCTCATCCCAAGAGTCCTGCTTGCATCTTATGATCCGTCTTGCATCTCAAAAGGCTAATCCAGCTATTTCTGAGAAACCCCTTCCTTCCACATTATAGCTTGTGATTGTTATGAAACAAAGACTTTGAGAATGGCACAGACACAGCTCCCCCCCCCCGCTACCTCCTCTTTCCTGATAGGGTGCTGCTGCCTTATTCCAGGTCAGACTATTAGTCTATCTAGTTCACTGCTATCTATATGCTGATGAGTGGTTGCTCTCCAGGGGTTCATATACGGTAGCTGTCTTTCCCTACCTGGGGGAGGGGGGTTTCAGCATGCAAAGTAGGAACTCTTCCACTGATATATTGCCCTCACACCTCCCTCAGACCATAGTTACACAGTGGAAAACATATATAATTCAACTTAAATAAGTTTGAAAGGCTTAATAAGGGCAGCAGGCAAGACAGCATAGTATAGTCTCATTGAATCAGTGCCTGCAGCCTAAAACTGTACAGCACATTCAGTCATTTAAAATTTGTCCACAATTTGAAATACTGTATTTACGTGCATCTAATGCGCCATCGAATCTAACGTACACTTCAATTTTCAAAAACCTTGAAACCAAAAACAGTTTTTTCTGGCAAATGTAAATGCAGCATCAAATCTAATGTGTATCCTAATTTTGGTGACATATTTTGGCCAAAAAAGGTGTGCATTACATTCGAGTAAATACAGTATAGGCAATAACCGTTTTGCGCGTGGGTTGCATCCCTGACCCCACACTCGTCGGTGGAGCATGTGTAAGCTTGCCATGCCATGCTCCCATGACGCCCCCTTTTCCAGCCACTTCTGGGTTGTGGTGATGTGCACGTGCATGGTTGTGCACGCTTTGAATGCGCACAAGTCATTGCCTATATGCACCTCTGGTCTGGTACTGGCAGCTTATTTATACAGAGTAGTAAAGAGGGAGTTTCTTTGCTCCACAACTTCTGATCCATTGCATTTCACTGTAGAGCAGCAAGTGGTGTATGCATGTCAGCAGTGTATCTTTTAAAAGAAGCCCAACGATTCTCATGTCAGATTTCTCCATTGACTCCCTAAAGGAGCTAATCTATTTTACGTGTTGCTCATATATGTATGACCTCCCAGGAGATAGGATGGCCCTTTTGAATGCGTGTGGTGCCAGGGCAAGAAGAAAACCAGAAGCCTACCCTGGACCTAGGGATGCGGGTTGCCGATCAGAAGGTCTGCGGTTCGAATCCCCGCGACGGGGTGAGCTCCCGTTGCTCGGTCCCTGCTCCTGCCAACCTAGCAGTTCGAAAGTATGTCAAAGTGCAAGTAGATCAATAGGTACCGCTGCAGCGGGAAGGTAAACAGCGTTTCCGTGCGCTGCTCTGGTTCGCCAGAAGCGGCTTAGTCATGCTGGCCACATGACCCGGAAGCTGTACGCCAGCTCCCTCGGCCAATAAAGCGAGATGAGCGCCGCAACCCCAGAGTCTGTCACGACTGGACCTAATGGTCAGGGGTCCCTTTACCTTTTACCCTGGGCCTAAAAGCAGCTGATTATGCAGCAGTTAATATTACTGGTGTTATAATTCCTGTCAAATGTTTATGCACACAAGGACTTTGTGCATGATGCTGGTCAGAAGAGAGAGAGAGGGAGGGGGACCAAGGGAGAGAAGCACAGCCTCAGGATAACTCAGGTTTGAGACACAGGAAGAAATCGACAACCATTTCCACTACTGGCTTGAGAATCCTTTTAACATTCTTCAGGGTGGACAGCAAACCAGCCCTTCTGCGCTGATGCCAGTTAGCAATCCCAGAACCATTTCTCAAGAGCGGCCTGCCCACAGTTGGGCACTCGAATGAGCAGCTTTTATTTATTTATTTAATGTATTTATATATCCCTCCCTTCTAAGGGAAAACAAGCACAAACGAGCCCAGGGTTTTCCCGTACATGGATGGCCACAACAGAAAGATGCTCATTAGCAAACCCCTCCCCAGCCCCAGTGCCTGCTTATTCCAGGGCTTGTCAGCGCTTCTTACATGTAAAAAGGAACAGATGCTATCACTGGGGTGAAGAACCTTTTTAAGCGTTGGTTTCGGGCAATCTTCCAGGGGCCGCATGTCAGTGGGTGGTGGGGCCAGAGGCATAAGCAGGCAAAGCAAGGAATGTAACATTTTCACCTTTGTAGAGCAGGCAAGATTTCTACACACGCTTAACCCACCCGCCTCTATCCTCCCACCCAGGCCGAGTTCAAGGGCACATTTCAACAGGGCAAAACCACTTGAGGAGAATGTGAAACATGGCCAGTGAAGGGCATGGCCTGGGGAGAGTCCCAAAGGCCAGGCAAAGAGGCCTAGGAGGCCACACTTGGCCCTGGGGCCTAAGATTTCCCACCCCATGCTATGGTTGTGCTTCTCTCTACAACAGGACAATGCCAGAGTTGTATACCCAGCTTCCCAGTCGTCTGTACACACCTTGCGTTTAAACTATGCGGCTTCCTTCTAAGAATCCTGGGAACGGTACTTTATCAAAGGTGCTGGGAATTGTAGCTCTTTGAGGAGCAAACTACAGCTCCCAGGATTCTGTGGTGCTTTAAATGTAGGGTGTGCACGCAGCCTGTGTGGCATGTTAGGATCGCCCCAGGCAATCAGTGAAGGAAGCTTTTGTGAAAGCTGGAAGAAATTTGGTTGCCTCCCCATCCCAGGCCCCATTCAGGGTGTTGATATGCTACAGATGTGTGGGGCAGGCAAGGCAAGCAGGGAAGTTACTTCTGCAGACTTCTTCACAAGGCTAGAAAAATTCCAATCAGGAAAACAAGTCCTTTTTTTGAAAAATTGTATCGTCCACAATCTTGCTACAGTGCTAGGCAATGACTGGATATGCTAAGGCTACAAAACACAGGGATTAATGAATCTGTATGTCACAAATTCAGCCTTAATGGCAGAGCATATGTTTGGCATGTAGAAGGTCCCAGGTTTCAATCCTCTCCGGGTAGGGCTGGGAGAGACCCCTGCCTGAAACCCTGAAGAGCCTCTGCCAGTCAGTGTAGAGACAGTATTGAGCTAGATGGCAATTTCCTTCCTATGTCCCAATGAATATAAAAAACAGATGTTGCTGCTCCTAGGCCTCTTTAGGAACAAACTGTACCTCAACCGCGGCTGCTTAAACCAGTGTTTCCCAACCAGTGTGCCTCCAGATGTTTTGGGACTACAATTCCCATCATCCCTGACCACTGGTATTGCTAGCGAGGGATGATGGGAGTTGTAGTCCCAAAACATCTGGAGGCACACTGGTTGGGAAACACTGGCTTAAACAAAAGTGCCGACTATGAGGCCAAAGGCTGCCAAGATGGTACGCTCCCTCAGTTGCAAAACATTGACACTCCTTTCTGGCTTGTTCCCACTCACTAGCTCTCTAGGGAAAGAGGGCAACTTTCTCCCGAGGAGACTCCTTGTGAAGAGGGGAGCCGGGAGAGCCTGTGTGAACAGATTAATTTTGACCAGTCACAGGTGGGCAAACATATGGAAGCCCCCTGGGGAGGGCGAAGAGAACACGGCAGCCTATCCATGCCATAGCAGATGCAATATTTTCCGTACACCCCCCCCCCTTTTCAAAAGTTATTTTTCCTTCCAGGAGCTTATGGGGGGGAAGAGGGAGAAGTGAAAGAAAGTAATGATATGTATTTCGCAAGACAAGACAACATTGTGAGAAGCAGTTCAGAGGAAGGGCAAACAAATCCTTTCCGGGTGTATAAGGGGGCACTCACCGAATAAACAAGGAGAACTTGAACACATAGAAAAAGGAAAGGTCTGCTTGTTTTGCAGAATTGACATTTGCAAGGCAGTCCTATTATTCCCTAGTCAGTTCTGAGTATTGAAAAGAAATGGAAGGAGGGGTCACGATAAGCAGTTTAATGATTAAAAACTGGTGCAAAGGGCAGCATTCTTCCTCATTTTCCATGGCTTTTTAGTTGGGGAAAGTGAGAGAGAATGTGGTCGGGTCCAGAAAGACAGATTTGTCAGGAAAAGCTTTTTGCCTGACAGAAACAATTGGGTTCTTTCCAAAGTGAGGTTGTTGAAACCTTGGCCTTCCCGTCCACCAAAGACTAATTTGCACTTTATTGTTTATCCTGCCTTGTGTATGTACATAAGAGGTTGGATGCTGGCACCTCAAACTGCTGCTATGACAATTCATATAGTTAAAGGAAACGGGAACTGATAGGCCAAGGAAGTTACATCCGTCAGACTACTGAAGCTTATGTAAACACCACCCTTTTCTATCTCGAAGCATTGCTTTCATCTCCAGCACATGTTATCTCCTCTCCATGTACCGGTACATGGAAAAAAACACACAGAAAAGATGCCCCATTCATTTCCTGTCTGGCTAGAATGAGACCAAGGGAGATCTCCTAAATCAGAATGAAAAAGGTACATGTATTATGACTATGAAGTAGCTTCTCCTTGATATCATCTGATCAAACCCTAACAGGGTCGAGGAGTGAGGGATAATGAAAAGTACAAACACCAGTTTCTGCAATGGCTTCACAATAGTACAAGTCAGAGGAAATAACAAACTGAGAGAGAAATTCAGTGACTTTTGACTCTACAAAGCAGGAGTGGGGAACCTGTAGCCCTCCAGAGGGTGTTGGATTACCACTTGCCATGTTGGCTGGGGCTGATGGGAGTCGGGAGCTCCAACAACATTTGGAGGGAGTGGACACAGTTCCCCCATCATTGCTATAAAGGTAAAGGTACCCCTGACCATTGGGTCCAGTCGCAGACGACTCTGGGGTTGTGCACTCATCTTGCTCTATAGGCCGAGGGAGCCGGCGTTTGTCCGCAGAGAGCTTCCAGGTCATGTGGCCAGCATGACTAAGCCGCTTCTGGCGAACCAGAGCAGTGCACAGAAAAGCCGTTTACCTTCCCGCCGGAGCGGTACCTATTTATCTACTTGCACTTGACATGCTTTTGAACTGCTAGGTGGGCAGGAGCTGGGACTGAGCAACGGGAGCTCACCCCGTCGCAGGGATTCGAACCACCGACCTTCTGATCGGCAAGCCCTAGGCTCTGTGGTTTAGACCACAGCGCCACCCGCGTCCCTGTTGCTATACACATTTACAAATACACTGAATTTATACTGCTGCAAACAGCACCCACACCAGGGAAGAAGCTGCAGGGTCAGGGTTAAATTAGGTTTACTTGAAATATTTAGAAATACAAAAAGCATTATGGATCTATAGTGTTGACATAGAGCGAGGTCATGCCCGTTATCTCCTGCGGGAAGTTTATTTTAAAGGACTATCCCTTATTCTCTAATGTCACAATTTCCTATCACATAATGCTTTCCTAAACCGGCTTCACAAAGTAAGGATTGATCCTTTGAAAACAGAGCGAAGGACATCTAGCAATCCTAATTAGGCTTAAAAAATACAGTTGAGGGGAGACGCCTAGTCACGTGAGCAGAGAATGCACTTTCCAGTGTTTGGAGAGCATGGGTGGGGACCCTCAGGACAAATTCCTTTATCGGGCCTCTCCTCAAGCCACAGCCCTCACCAGCCCTGCACTGCAACCTTCTTCATGGCTTTTGCTCGGCTGGAATGTGTCCATGAACTTTGAGAATACTGCATCTTCTGCTTGGATGGATCACTGGGAAAACATGTGCACTTTTGTGTGGCTGGAACACAGCCTATGGTACAAAAACAAGTGTCACTTCTGTTGTTTGCCCACTTTTACCTCTGGCTACGCCCACCACAGGTATGTGGTTTCCCAAAGATTTCCTATGAGGAACTGTGGCCCTTGGATGGAAAAAGCCCACCTTTTTTTTACAATTTACAATTCTAGGCAAATTTACAATTCTAGGCAGCTGCAAGGACTTGAGTCAAAAGCAAGACTCAAGCAGAAGTCAGGGGATATAAAGCTTGGTTTAGATCAGGCATAGGCAACCTTGGCTCTCCAGATGTTTTGGGACTACAATTCCCATCATCCCTGACCACTGGTCCTGTTAGCTAGGAATCATGGGAGTTGTAGTCCCAAAACATCTGGTGAGACAAGGTTGCCTATGCCTGGGTTTAGATCATGGGTAGGCAAACTAAGGCCCGGGGCCTGGATCCGGCCAAATCGCCTTCTAAATCTGGCCCACGGATGGTCCGGGAATCAGCGTGTTTTTACATGAGTAGAATGTGTCCTTTTATTTAAAATGCATCTCTGGGTTATTTGTGGGGCCTGCCTGGTGTTTTTACATGATTAGAATGTGTGCTTTTATTTAAAATGCATCTCTGGGTTATTTGTGGAGCATAGGATTTGTGGAGCATAGAATTCATTTATTTTTTATTTTTTTCAAAATATAGTCCAGCCCCCCACAAGGTCTGAGAGACAGTGGAGCGGCCCCCTGCTGAAAAAGTTTGCTTACTCCTGGTTTAGATCCTCTATACTAAACTGAAATTAGACAACACTAAAATCAATGGGATGCACTCACCTTTACTTAGGTTTCTGTTGAAATAGAGGGGCCTTAAGTGAATAAAACTTGCCACTTGGTCCAACCTCATTTTTCTTTTTTTCTTTTTTGCACCCCCCTCCTCTCCTCGGCAACAAGCAAATTCTTTTATCTGACAGTAGAGCAAAGAGCTCAACTCCAAAGGTCATAAACTACACTGGATCAGATGGCCAAAGAAGTGCCATAAGGAGAAGATGTTGCAGAAACGACCAGTTAAACGGGTAATGGGTGACTGGAACATTCCTACCTGCCTGGAGCGGGGCACGTGTGTGTGCAGATATTGTTGAAATCCAGAAGGGGGTATTTGTGAGAAAAATTATCAAGGCCCCCTGGGCAGGCCAGGGAGCAAGAGCAAAGCCAAAGGAACAGGGGAAATAGTGGTTCAGTACAGTACAGTACAGTACTTAGAAATATAGCATGCATTAAAAAGAAACTGCCAGAGTTGTTGGGTTTTTTGTTGTTGTTGTTGTTTTGTAACGACTAAACAATAAACACAAAACTAGATGGTGCAAGATCTCTCTGTCCAAGTACCAAAATACTGTGGAGCTACCATAATAATAATAATAATAATAATAATAATAATAATAATAATAATTTATTATTTGTACCCCGCCCATCTGGCTGGGTCTCCCCAGCCACTCTGGGCGGCTTCCAGCAACATTAAAATACATTAACGCATACAGGAACTAGTCAAGATTAAAGCAGATACAAATACTTTAACTCACTCAGGTAATTTTCTCTAATGACCATTTGTCACCAAGGTCACACAAGAACTGTGACTGGCGCAACATTCCAGTCGTCACTCTTTATTGCACTTGGCAAAGTGCCAAGAGTACAATGATGTCTTATGCACCTCCCTATCCTATGTTTGAAAATTTGTTTACATTATGTTTAAAGAGCAATTTACAGAGCAGATTCCTAGAACCAACAGACAATGATCAAAGGATTTGAGACAACCATTTCTACTGCCCTAACTCACCTCCTGAAATCATTTTGGAAATGCTTTGCTAGATGGGAGACCTACTTATGTTGCAATACCACTACTCTACAGGTTTTATATTCCCACTGCTGTCGCTACCGCCACCCTGGCAGATATATGTACGTTTGGGATGGTTCAAACCTCTCTTTCTCTTGACTGGCCTGTATTTTTACAGATATATATATTTTTTTAATGCTAGCTGCCTTGGATGTCAAAATCCTGGCAGAAGAATTACATCCTCACCCCAATGTGTCATACAAATCTAATGCTAAAAAGCTGTGCTTTTGCAAAGTTCCAATATATTTTAGTAAGAAATAAATAAATAAATGTTTTAATATAGAAGAAGAGCAGGAAGTCCAATATTCAACCACCCAAATAGGTGCATCTTAAGCGTACAACAATTAGCAAAGAAAACAGGCGGTGCAACTATTAAGCAGGTTGCAGCTCCTTGCGTACACTGGTGCCACACGCAATACAGATGTCTCTTCCTGCAGAGTTTGTTCTATTCTAGGCTCTCCAACCTGGCAGCCTGCCCTCTGAGTCAGGCCTCAAGCATGAGACTAATTGAGGCAAAGGGAGTGGCGCAGAACTCCACCTCCCAACACTCTCAGCTCAAAGAGAATGCTCTTGAGGCAGCAGCTACAGTATGCAGTAAGGCGGTACCAAGGAAAGCCAGGGAGCTCCCTGCTTGAAAAGCCTCTGTGTCCAGGGGCTTCATCTAGATTAAACAGCAACTGCTGCAGCAGCAGAATAAACCACCAGTCGCCACCTTGTCTACATTTATCTGTTAAGTTGTGTTTTCTGCATTTACGAAGCCACTCCATTGTAAGGAGTTCTATGGACAGCTCACAAAGTGGCCTGGGAGAGCAGGGACGGCACAATTAACAAAACTGACACAATTTAAAAATACAATTTAATGCTCAATTTAAAACCAAGACCGCAAAACACAGGGTATTTAGAAGCTTGGAGTGAACAGGAACATCTTCACATCTTGGTACCCAAAAGGCCATTATGGCGGTGGAAAACCAGCCCCTGGGCAGGGTCCCAGTGCTAAAATGATCCTCTCCCCAGTCAACTCCCAGAGCCAACTGGTTTTTCCCACCACACTTCAATTGGCAGAGGCACTTTAAGCCAGGGCTTTGGCATAGGATCTTACAATGTAGTTAGGTCCATATGGCAGAAGGCATTATTTCAGGTACCCATATCCATCATTGCCCAACGGTGAATGACTAAGGAACTTATTTAACCACGTAGCCTCACGGGCGTGGGGTTGTGGTTGGCTCCGATAATAATGAAGAATCTAAAGACCCATCTAAAACACTGGAAAAAGCCAATGACTAAGTTCACTGCTTCAGACACAAAACCAGGAGGAAGTCTAATCTGACTGGGTCCATGTGAGTTCTGTGAGCTCCCTCTATTTGCCTTGCTTATCTGGGTGCGTTCAGCACCCTGCCCGATAACAGCATAATGTTACAGACTGCAACTCAGCCAGGGGAACTCTCTTTCATAATGAGCACACCACAAATTTCTTCAATGAAGGACGAAAGTCTCTCCATGGGAGGAAAAAAGGGGGAGGTAGTAGAGAGTTTCTGGCTTCAACAACATTAAAAGAGCATATGATTTCAGCACTTAGATCAAGAATACACCAGACCCCCCCATCCCTGCAGCTTCAGAATCTGTTTTGATTATTCCTAGTTTAACCAGACAAGCGTTATATTAAATGTAATTGAGGGTGGAGCATTTTCACCACGTCAGGAGCTGGTGTTTCAGAGGGGCTGACGCTCTTCTCACTCACAACCAGTTCTTAGGCATCATACACACAGCAGCAAAAAATGCTGATCAGCTCATGCATTGACATTTCATTTATGGGAGCCATCATCACATTCCTCAGGCAGCAGAGCACTAGAAAGGAAGCTGTTAGTGGCATGTGCTGCACCAGAATGAGGTTTGCTTCCCCTCGACTCACGCTCCAGAAAGCCAAAAGACCACAGCTGGGCTCTCTTTTGTTGCACTCCCCCAGAGCAGAGCTTTTGTTGCTGTTGTTGTTAAATACTTATTTCCAGACCTGCCAAGAAATCTCATGAGACAGGTGGTTATTGGGGCAATTATGAGCGTATCAGTTGCATTTCAGATTTGCATAAAGACTGAAATGAGTAGATGTGATCCCAGCAGGGGACAAAAAAAACAGAGGAAATTGATAGGTTGGATCCAGTGGAGCACTACAAAGTCTTATCCGGCAAGAAATGCTAAACTGAACAAAATAACAATCAACATGGCCTAATGGAAATGGCTCGCCGCTGATACTCCAGAGGAAAGGAAGGCCTCTTGCTGACGACACCTTTTTAGCTCCAGGTGGCGCAATATTATGAAAAATGTGTCTGTAGAAAGAGAAGTACAATCAATTCAAAAACTGGCTGCAGGAAGTGAGGGGAGGTACATGCACGTTGCTTTTCTCTACACCAAGTCAGCTCAATAAATTGAACTCTCAGCTTACCCTACAGCCAGCTAGCTAAAACTCAGATAATGTGTCCATACAGAATGGACTGATTTAGGTTGAAATGAACAGAAGTTGGCGTTGGTGTGTAGTAAACAGATAATCCATGTCCACCTTCCCATGTTAAAAGGTAAAGGGAACCTGACCATTAGGTCCAGTCGTGGACGACTCTGGGGGTGCGGCACTCATCTTGCTCTATAGGCCGAGGGAGCTGGCGTTTGTCCGCAGACAGCTTCCGGGTCATGTGGCCAGCATGACTAAGCCGCTTCTGGCGAACCAGAGCAGCGCACGGAAACGCCGTTTACCTTCCCGCTGCAGTGGTACCTATTTATCTACTTGCAATTTGACATGCTTTCAAACTGCTAGGTTGGCAGGAACAGAGACCGAACAATGGGAGCTCACCCCGTCGCGGGGATTCGAACCGCCGACCTTCTGATCGGCAAGCCCTAGGCTCTGTGGTTTAGACCACAGCACCACCCGCGTCCCTACCTTCCCATGTTAGCTTTCTGCAATAGGAGCCACTGCAACACCGCTCCTTGAGGAGCCCCATGTCACGTGGAAGAAATCTACTCCAGCTATGGCCCTCCCAAAGATGGAGGAGTGGCTGATGTAGAGAGGCAGCACATAGCAGACTTCTCTCACGTACCAGGAGGCTTTTCACACCACTGCTTTATGGCACCCAAGTCGCAGAGAGGCAGAACACTACACATCCAGAAAGCCAACAGGCATGCAACAGAGCTAGCTGTCTTCTGCCTGGTAGTTCTCACTCCCTTGTCCCTCTGACTCACCACTGCCGTCACCCCGTTCTAAGATATATGGCTGTATGTTCTGTGTTTGTCCACTACAAACTCCCCTTGTTCAACCTCTCAAGGTAGCAATTGTTTCCCTGAAAACAAAGCATGGCTTCTTCCATAGAGAATCACTCCGCTGCAGGCAGTACAAGCCTATGGAGCTTGTTGTTGTGGCTAGAGAGAGAAAACCTCCCACATCTGCGTATAGCAGGGAGAGATGGGGAGACACAGCTGCTTCCTTCTCTCTGCCCCACATTGTCACCAGCAACCGCATTTGCCTTTCAGGAACCATGGGATCAGAAGCCGAATACAGGGAGGAAGCAAGTTAGCAAAGCGCCAGAGCTAAAAACGAAGTCACTCTTTCATTATTGTTGCAGCGACCCTGGTCTAATCACCAGCGATGACTCGCTCGGCATGCATCCTTGGTGTTTTCTGCCCTTAACTGGACTCATTTACACAGTCCGTAGTTCTTTAAGGCATTTATAGCACAAGCCTAATCACATCTACTCAGAAGTAAGCCCTACTACATTCAGTGGGGCTTGTTACCATTGTAGCCTTAATCAGTCTTCTTGTGTGAAGGCTGAAGTGACAACATGTACGTTTGTAGAACAGTTCTTCCCACACACCCATCACAAGGTCCCCAGGACACCAGGAACTGAAAGTATAGCATAGCAGTACCATCTACTTCTCAAGGAAAAAAAGCCTGTTCAGGGACTCACTATGGTAATTATCTGCTGAGTCACAGTCACATGTGATTTAGGAATTAGGTGTGGTCCTACATCTTCCCTTGGAAAAGGAGTCAGGAGGGGAGGAGCCTAAAAGAGAATGGTCCCATTGGTGGGAGAGAGAGAATGGGAAAACTTCTGTTTTTTTCCCTAGAAATGTAGGTTTCTAGAGGAACAGGTGTTTGTTGCAGTCAAATCAAGCCTTGTGGCACCTTAAAAACCAACTGATTTCTTATCGCACAATGCCAAAGCCTTTCAGGGCTGTAGCTCAGGGGTAGAGCATCTGCTTTGCATACAGAAGGTCCCAGATTAGATCCCCAGCATGTCCAGGCAGGGCTGAGTGAGATTCCCTGTCTGAAACATCAGCAGAGCTGCTGTAGTCAGTGTAGACAATACTGAGCTACATGGACCCAATAGCATCAGTTGCCTATGTAAGAGCTTGGAATACATGGCATTTCATACTATGAATAGTGCAGTGCACAGCAGCAGAGGCCTCACACCAGTCTGTTTTTAGCAAGAGACTCTAGATCCCAGAAACTGAATAATTCTGAAAGTGACGAAAGCTTTTTTGGACAGCGTCCACTGTGATCCTATCGGCCTTAACACAAGCTGCAATTCTTTCTAGGTCATGAGACACCAAAGCTAAAAGCAAAACTTCTGACTTCTGCAAAAGAAAAAAGATCTATGGGAAACGCCTGCTTTTGTTTTCTGCCCTTATTCCTTAATACTTTTCTTTATACAGTACTTGGAACCCAGCGGGTGCCTTATACAAACGTTTCTGTTGGCTGAGTTTTCAAAAACATTAACAATACTGGGCTGCACCCAACTAAGTTTTACTCAGAATAGACCCATTGAAATTCAGGAACATGATTAAATTGGGTCCATGAATTTCAATGGGTCTACTCTTGTGTAAAACTTGATTGGCTACAACCCAGAACTCCCAAGGTGTTCAATGGGGCTTACTCCCAGACAAGTCTGCTTTAGGACTGTACCCTCAGTAACATATCTGCAAATGGCCACTGCAGCTATTAATCCATGTGGCTTACCTGGTACTATCCTTCCCATTATAGAAGACTTTCTCAACCTGGTGTCCTCCATTCATTTTGGACTACTGCTCCCATCGGTCCCAGACAGCCATTTAGGGACAGATTACATATTACATAGGAGTTCTGCAATCAGATCTCCTGATATTTTTGGTTTTGCTTTGGTGCCTTTGGGGGGGGGGCTCCAAACTTGGAGCTTCAAGAGAGGAGGGAGGGGAGTAAATACAGTGGTACCTCGGGTTACAGATGCTTCAGGTTACAGATGCTTCATGTTACAGACTCTGCTAACCCAGAAATAGTACCTCAGGTTAAGAACTTTGCTTCAGGATGAGAACAGAAATCGTGCGGCGGTGGCAGCAGGAGGCCCCATTAGCTAAAGTGGTACCTCAGGTTAAGAACAGTTTCAGGTTAAGAACGGACCTCCAGAACGAATTAAGTTCTTAACCCGAGGTACCACTGTAACCCCTCCACCCAGCCTCACACTAGTTCAATAAAATTTGAAGGACCTCATTAAAACTACAGGAAATCCAACCACAATTCTCCAGTGTTACATGTACATTAACCCGGAGTCAATATGTTATATACCTGTACCTCTCATGTTTGCTCATAAAACTCTCCTCAAGTCACTCCCCAGTGTTCTTTTTCCCTCTCTATTCTCTTTCCTTTCACGGGTACAAATATAATATTGCATTTAGCTGGGGGGCTCTGGACCAGGGTGGATAAAAATCAATGATTTTTTAAAAAAATCAAAAAAATCAGATTTTTTTGATTTAAATCGGATTTTTTTGATTTAAATTGGATTTTTAAAATAAAATGCTTTTGGAGGAAAAATCTTTCTAAATATAGTCTTCTATTTAAGTTACATTGTAGTCCAAAAATGAAACCTTCATATGGTTGTAAATATTAAGATTATACCAGCAAAAATGAGTCTTTCTGTAAAAAAAAATTTAAATCAAGTCTTGCTGACTAGTGATTTAAATCAAGCCTTACTGACTAGTGATTTAAATCGTGATTTAAATCAATTTGATTTAAATCAAATCCACCCTGCTCTGGACATTTTGAATTCTGATGCAAAGTTTTTGCTCTGTTCCCAGGCTCAAGCAAACTTAACAAAAATCCCTTTCAAAGCTAAAGCTGGGGCAGGGAAAACATGACACCTCCTATTATGAATAGGGCAGGGCAGGAAAGGCCTCATGGTTCCAGCAATCTATTTTTAGCAAGAGGCTTCAGGACCAGAAACTGAACTGTTCTGCAAGTGAAAGAAGCTTTTTCTGGGTGATGCATTCTATGAAATAAATAAGATGAGCACTCATAGTTGGGGATGGAGGAGTGATCCTTTTTAAACGGAATTTGTCCACATCGAACCATTCTTTCCATCAAGTGCAAGTCATTCATGCATTGCCGGTTAAAGAAAAAGAAAGCCTGGCTAATCATATGAAAAATTATAAGCAGGAACAAACATATATCATACATATAAAAGTCATGCCCCGTGCAATACAGTACTACATTTCTACAATATAATTTTTGTAAATATAAATACCTAAGTACTTTTACAGAGCTGTATGCATTGTTGTATGCTGATGTGCTGGATACTTTAGGAAACTTGAAGTGCCCATGTGCATACTGTTTTAGTATAATAATGCAAGAATTGTTCATGTTTTTAGCAAAACCAGTAAAAAACAAAATAACTTCCTCCTCCTCAAGATCAAGGAGCAAGACAGAAACTAGAAAAAGACGTAAGGATAAGTTTGGCATCAAGATTTTCAGAACATGTTGATTGCTACTCACAGTGTTCGTTTCCTTTAAAAAGAAAGTTCTGATGCCTAAATCTGATCCCCAATGCCTCTGGTCTGGATGCTCAGATCCAGGGTGGATAAAAATCAATGATTTTTTTAAAAAAAAAATTAAAAAATGGATTTTTTTTTATTTAAATCGGATTTTTTTTATTTAAATTGGATTTTTAAAATAAAATGCTTTTGGAGGAAAAATCTTTCTAAATATAGTCTTCTATTTAAGTTACATTGTAGTCCATTGTAGTCCATCAGGAAATAAGGATTTGTTTTAAGTTTATCAAGTGTGCTAAAACTCAGTCTAAGTTTTTTTTAAAAAATGTTTAACCACATCAGTTAACAAACATGGATACATATGCTATCATGTTATTGTTTTAGTTAAATAACTTGTTTAAATGGTTATTAAGGAAATGATTATTTTTCTCCTTCCAATAAAGTACAGCAGAAAAGTTGTCCAAATATAAACAGTTAACTTATTAAACCCCACCATAATTTCATAATTATCTGTCTATGTATTTCTAGTAGTATAACCAAATCAGTAATTTTTGATATAACTGTAAAAACCACTCTGAAAATTTATTATTCCAAAAATGAAACCTTCATATGGTTGTAAATATTAAGATTATACCAGCAAGAATGAGTCTTTCTGTAAAAAAAATATTTATATCAAGTCTTACTGACTAGTGATTTAAATTAAGCCTTACTGTCTAGTGATTTAAATCGTGATTTAAATCAATTTGATTTAAATCAAATCCACCCTGCTCAGATCCAACCCCGCTCCTTTTGTAGCTTCAACACCCATACAAACAGTGCTCTGTAAATTTGCTTTGTCACTTATCGTACTGACTTTCTCAGCTTGTGGATGTCATATCCAGACCATTTGGGGTCAAAAAAGAAGATCCAATGTTCCATTTTCTTTTAAAATTAGGGTTGTTATTGCAGTGTCAGGGCTGGGGGGGTGGCGGCACTCCTCTCTTGTGTTGTTAAAATACTGCTCTTGGATTGAATCCTTAAACTAAAGGGCCAGACCTCTGCATGACGAACTGATTTTCCCTAATGCAGCTACCTTTTTAAAACAGTAGAGATGGCTTAGGAGAATGTGGAACTAGCACAGCACAGAGAAGTGCTCAATCAGCTCAGAGTCAAAGCCTCTGCCAACAAGGCCCCAGAAGTACAGCTCTAATTGAGAGAAAGAGCTGGGGATGGTTGTGTCAGGGAAAGAGGTTTGTTTGCTCTTGCCAAGTGCTTTGATTATTTCCTACTTCTTTCCTGGCAATAGGCTTCTAAGCCTTTTACAGCAGCAAAACTGGAAGAAATTCAACAGGTGCAGCTTCACAACAAGGAAACATTTCTGTCTCACGACTGGAGTACCTGATACAGTTGCCAAGGAGGGCTTCCGGCTTCTGGAAGTCATGGAGAAAGTCAGCCGATGTCTGCAAGGAGCTGATGCAAACCAGCAGCTTACCTTATAGAGGCAGTCATCACAAGGACTGATTAAAAGTCATGTTGCAAGTGTTGACCAAAAGGCAGGCAACACAAGATAGCACCGCTTTTATACTTGATGTTCTGAATGCAAAATCTTTCTTTTTAATTTTAATTGCTGTTTTAGTAGACGTTTTCCCCCAGGTATGGGTATACAATAATATTTAACAGGGAGGGTCATCTTCAGATGCAATCCACCAATATTTTCCAGCTTCATCTTGTAAAATGCCCCCCTTTGCAACAACAACAACAAAGAATTGACGGTTTTTCTTTATAAATCTCAGCACTGGAGCAGACCTTTTATTATATATTATGTGTCACTTTGCTCAGAACCACATAAGCAGGCCTTCTAATACCCCTATAATCTATTTCTGCAAAGAGTTTTAAAACCTGTTTTTTAAAACCCACAGCACAGAGCCCATGCTGCATCTCTGGATCACAGGTGGGTACTGTATTAGCCCAACTATAAGCCACACCGGAATATAAGCTGCACCTTTAAAACTGGGGGGGGGGGGGAGAGGGGAAAAAAATACCCGAATATAAGCCGCTGCTCCTAGCTGCGGGGGGGGGGGGGAGCTGCGCTGTGCTGGCTGCCTTTCCCCTCCCTCACTCTCTCCCTTCCCCGGCCTTGGGGGAGAGGATGGCGCCACATACCGTAAGGTTGCGAATATAAGCCACACTTTAACTTTTCACGGTTGAGATTTGGGGGGAAAGTGAGGCTTATATTCAGGCCAATACGGTAAGCCCTGTTCAGGGAAGTTTTTAATCTGTGACATGTGTATGTATTTTAATGTTTGTTGGAAGCCGCCCAGAGTGGCTGGGGAGACCCGGCCAGATGGGCGGGGTATAAATAATAAATTATTATATTATTATATTATATATTATTAACTCTCTGCCCAGTCCCCGCAAGTACATTTTTCTCTCTCACACCCACATCCTTACTAGACCACCGACTTGGGAGAGGCAGGAAAAAGAATAAAAGTAGACCCAGCACTGGGATGGGCAGAGACTTCTCTGCTTAGCCCAGTGCCCTGATGGGGATGCAAATTGCTCCTTGTTATAATAATAATATTTTTTAATTTGTACCCCGCCCCTCTGGCTGGGTCTCCCCAGCCACTCTGGGCGGCCTCCAACAGATATTAAAATACATCAAAATATCACAGGTTAAAAACTTCCCTAAACAGGGCTGCCTTCAGGTATTTTCTGAATGTAGGATAGTTGTTTATCACTTTAACCTCCGCTGGGAGGGCGTTCAACAGGGCGGGCGCCACTACCGAGAAGGCCCTTTGTTGATTTGATGAGTGAAGAGGGAACAAGAGTTGTGTAGCGGTAGATTGTCAGACTCCCCGCTCAGCCATTGTTCAATGGGTGAACTTGGGCCAGTTATTACCACTCAGCCTAACCTATCACACCAGGCTGCTTTGAGGAGTGAATGCAGAGGAGAAAAGCACATCTTCTTGCAATGAGCTCTTTTGGAGTAAGATGAGATATAAATGTAGTAATACGTAACTAATTAGGCACAGATCAGCTGAGAAGGTGCAGTGTGCGCATGCTGTGTTTATGCACACATTCAGGGTGTGTGAATATTTACACAGAAAGGTTTTTAAAAGCCAGTTGCCCTTCCCAGACCTGGGAGTAGGAAAGAGCGTTAGCCATTTCACATCTCAGCACAAGTTGTTATGTGTAGCCCCCGCCTGCCCATCTGACTTCGGGGAAACAAAGAGGTCAATTGAGGGAAAGGAATCCCAAACTCCCAGCCAAGTTGGAATCAATTGGAATGGAAAAGTCAAGTCATGCTTTCTCACTCGCTTTGCTCCCTTCTGCTCCAGAAGATGGAAGTTGGGGAAAGTAGAACAAATGCCTGGGAAGAAACTGATCAGGAACATTACAGCAAACCTGTGCCGCAGAAATGTCTCTAGTCCTGTACACAATTTGAGGAGCTTCAGCTGATCTGCTGGTCTCCCTGTCCTCCTCCTCCTCTACCACCACCCAACCTGTTTCAAACCAAATGCGGTGGCTGGTTAGATTTGGCTTGCATTTGTAAAAAAATACATCATGTTTTAATGTTTTTTCTACCACATGTTTTTGATTCCCACAATGGCCTTCTCCTTAGAAGTAAGCCTTGTTGTATTCAATGGGGTTTACACCCAGGTAGGTAGCAACTGAATCGCAGCCTTAGCTCGAGCCTTCTTTCTTCAGCTCACCAGCCTTTTAGAGCAGAGGCTGCATGGGAAGGCCTAGGGAAAGACCCAGAAAAAATTGGGGAGGGGGGCAGACAGGTTTTTTCCAGGCCTTCACATCTCTAAACATGTGCATACCTGAGACATGCTACTTAGACCTTTGCAAACAGGAGCTTTTCAATTTAAATCTAAGTCTTCAAAGCTAGGTGATGCTCTTTTCTCAAAGAAGCCAAGAGAAAATACCGGTAGTTACTATTTCCCAGGTCCTTATTTGAAAGTTCAAAAGAGGGGAATGAATGCCCAAGAAGATGCAGAGTGGCTAAAAAAAAGTCAGGTTGGTAAGGTTCCTTACTAAACATAGCTGCTTGGGAAGGACTGATGATCAACCTCCCTACCCTGGGGCTGAAGAGATTCTATAACTCTGTTTTTAAAAATGTCTGAGGAAAGGGCGGGGCTACAGCTTCAAGTAGCCAGAGCATTTGCTTTGTATGCAGAAAGTCCCAGGGTTGCTGGAGAGCAGCTGCCAATCATTATGGAAGACAGCACTGGGCTAAATGGGCCTAAATTGCCTGCCCTGAAATATGGCAACTTCCTATGTAGCTCCAGGGAATTCTCAGCCCCCAGATATCCTTGGAATCTCACTTGTTCACTGCAACTGATTTGTTTTGAGAAACAAATGTACCGGTAACAGTAATACATTTCTTCTCAAGGATTAATGTGACAACAAGATGACCAAACTAAGCAACCATGTCCAGTTTGTTTGGGGGGGGGGTGTGTGTTTGGAATAAAAAGCCAACCAAATGCAGGTCATGCATTGAAGAATTCAGAGTTTTTAGTCCTAGTGACACAACTAGGTTGGGGAATCCCAGGGATGGGACTGGAAATCTCTACTGAAATGGAACAGCAGGTTAAATATTTTACTATAAAATGACTGCATTTGACAGATCTAGGGAGATGGGGAGGAAGAACAGCAAGGGGAGACTGGGACAGAAAGGAATCAGCAAGGCTGGGAAGGGGTTGGTCAGGCAAGAGGGTAAAACAGCCTTGTCATTTCAGCAGACAAGTGGAAAAACCAAGGGACATTGTCAGCGGAGCAAATGTCAGAAGGTCAACCAGCCCTTGCCCCACCCCATTACATCACAGTGTTTCTATGAGCATGACTCTTTCACAAAGTTCTGCCTGGCTTCCTCTTCTTCCTTAGAAGCTGCATCTTTTGCTAACTCCACATCTCTTGTCCCTGTGGGCTTGGCACTTAGGCAAAGTTTCACTAGAGGGAGGGGAACCTCTCCTGGAAAGGAGTCTTAGGCTACAATCCTAACCCCATTTACCAGGAACTACACCCCACTGAATTCAGCAGGGCTTGCTTTGGCACAATGCCTACCCATATCTTGGGAGTGCAGACATGACACACAGACAGATGACTGATGTAACCCCACCCATCATAAACACTAAAACTTTATTATTCTTATTTTTTTTTTTTATAAAAAAAGCAAACCAATATTCTAAAGAAAAAGTAAAAACCAGATTAAAAACGCCCATCCATGATCTAATATTCCAGTCAAGGAATAAATGCAGTCGGGTGACTGGAAACAGAATCTTTCCGCGACCTGGCAACGTCTCGGAGTCGGAATATGTGAGGTAATGAGCTCCTCTGGGCATACGCAGAGAGTTGCCAACCCCCCTTGCGCAGCAAAAACGAAACCGCCCGGCTCTGCTTCGTTTACACTCTGGCAACGATTTCACAAGCAGCCCCAGGACGTGCCATTTGGCCGTTCAGCACCAGGTGCCAACCAGGCAAGGGCGATCCAATGGCGGGTACCGACCAGGGCCAGCGCCAGGCACCGGAGCCCCGCGCTCGGCTGCTTCCCGGAGCGGAGCAGCGCTGGCTACCGTCAAGATCAAAACAGAGCAAACTCCGACCAAGGAGTCAAAAAACCTCGGGAGAAGGAATAAAAAACCGAGTGTGCGTTTTTTAACAAAACTTCAGAAGGCGCGAACGCACCAAGGGCGCACACAAAAAAAAACTTGCCAGGGAGGGAGCGAGGAAGAGAGCGCGTCTCTTCTGGGTCCCCATCCGCACCTGCTAAGGCGCCCGGGGATAATAATAATAATAATAATAAAAAAGCCACAACCCCGCAACGCAGCGGCCTTCCTCACGAGCAACCCCTTCCCGAAAGCGCAGGCCCTCCTTTCCTTACCTCGGTGCTGGCGCTCGGTCCTCTCTCTGCAAGTTCCCCACAGACGTAAGTTTCCTTCTCTCGCAGCAGCCGCGACTCCGACACAGAACTTAACAACACTTCTCTCGTCCCAGCCCTTGGGAGGCGAGGGCGGGGCGCGCGGGGAAACGGAGGGAGGCGGCGCCCGGGAGAATCCCAGCCCCTCCCGTCCAAAAGTAATATGTTGCGAGCTGCTGCATCCGGAGAGCTCAGGGTGCCTCCAAGTGGCTCGATCGGGTCCTGCCGCCAGAAAGTCGCGCCCATTCGTTGTTTGGAATGAGCTTTCTTTGACCTCAAGACGACGTGAAAGCGCGCAGAATCTGCAACATATCACGGCTTTAGCCCAGTGAAATCTATTTGGTCTAGGGCAGTGGTTTTAGACCAGTGTGCCGTGGCACCCTGGGGTGCCTTGAATGATGGTCAGGGGTGCTGTGACTGCGAGCAACACTGACCTCTGTCCCTCTTTCCTTTTCTCCCTTCCTCTGGTCCATGGGGCTCCCTTCCCCAAATAGGTTGAAAACCTCTGTTCTAGGGGTGAAGTTTTGAAGGGTGTGTGAAAAACTTATTTATATGGGGGATCTTTTTTCAGGCTGAGGGCCACATTCCCCACTAGGCAACCTTCCAAGGCCCACACGGCATTGAGTGGAAGGCTAAAGCAAAACTGGGCAGAAGAAGAAATGAATTGTACAAACGTTTCTCTTAGTGAAGTAGACTACCTTCCAGCCAGGAATGGGCTCTTTCAAGTTCTGCACAGCGGGGTTGGCCTGACAGGGGCGGTTGCTCTCGATCCAATACTAAAATGGATTGTTCCAGTTTTTGGAATTAAACATTAAACACATTGCATACAAACATTGGTGTACTGTTTAAGATCTGCCAAGGTGTTAAATAGCTCCTCTTGGGGGATCCCACAGACGCCGTGGGGATGCAGGAAAGGGCCTTCTCAGTTGCAGCTTCCAGGTTCTGGAACCCCCTCCATGGAGAAGCCAGACTGGCTCCCTCCTTGCTGTCCTTCTGCCGGCAGGTGAAGACTCTGTTGTTCCAACAGGCTTTTGGGAACTGTCTACTTTTAATGAAAGAGCTGATGCCGCACTGTATTTATCATAATTATTTGTAAGTTTTAAATAGATTTTTAAATATGTATGTAGTTTTAATTCTTTCAGCATTTAATCATTTTTCATTATTGTGTTTTTCTATGTTTTTAGCGATTATTGTTTTTGATTATTAGTGTAGCCTATATAGCAAGGCTGGAGGACAGGCATTATCCTTTATACTTGTGTAATCAGTAAACGCTTTCCATATTTTATTGAATGAGTTCTTTGTCTTCTGGCCCCTGCCTACCCTTAGTTTGTGTGCTAATTTCTCCAAAAGATCACATCAAAAGCATTTTGGTACCACTGGTCAACATTTACGTGTCTTCCAGTTCGACAGCTGCTAGTGCAGCCAAAAGTAAATGACTCAACAGTTCTTTGTAATTAAGATTTCTGTCCAGAAACATGTTTAGAAACACTAATGCTGAGTCAACTATTGATGTTTTTACCTGTCAAGGGTCTAGTGTCTCATATTTTACCTTTGTCAGTTCAATTCCAAGTTTCTTCATGGAAACTTTCGTAAACAATGTCTTTTAACAGCTGCCAGAAAGGTATCACAAGAGTGAGCAATTGAGTCATACCTAAACTCCTTCTAAAACCACTCCACTAATCATAGCCAAAGCAGCAATTATGATAAGTCCTTCCACTGGCTTTCTTAAAGTTGTTGTTTTTTCTTTTCTTAAAGTGGCCGCAGAGAGACCTGAAACAGAGCAGGGCTATGGAGTTGCAGAACAGGAAGTTAATCCTTTACACTAACCTTCACCAACCTGGTGCCTCCAGAAATTTTGGAGTACAACTCACATCAGCCCCAGCCAGCATGTGGGAGTTGTAGTCCAAAACTTCTGGAGGGCACCAGGTTGATGAAGGCCGCTATAAACACTGACACTGCCATTTTCCCAGCTGAAATCCCCCTCCTCCCTTGCTCACATCACCACTGCTATCTGTCCAACATACAAGTCATGGCCCAAATCTGATTCAGGGTCTCCACAGCTGCTTTGACCTTTCCCCTCCTTTTAAAAAAATATTCCTGTACATGATCCTACTGGTAGTTTATCCCTAAGTAAAATTGATACTACCTGTCTTGCCAGTAATATATATGAAAATGATCTAGGGGTCTTAGTAGACCACAAGCTTAATGTGAGTCAACAGTGTGATGCAGCAGCAAAAAAAGCTAATGCTATTCTAGGCTGCATCAACAGAAGTATAGTGTCCTGATCAAGGGGAGTAATAGTACCGCTCTATTCTGCCTTGGTCAGACCACACCTGGAGTACTGGGTGCTGTGATTTAAGAAGTTCTGGGTGCTACGATTTAAGGATATTGACAAGCTGGAACATCTGCAGAGGAGGGTGACCAAGATGATCAAGGGTCTGGAAAGCAAGTCTTATGAGAAACGGTTGAGAGATAGCAGGATATATTTAGCCTGGTAAAGAAGTGATATGATAGCCACCTTTAACTATCTAAAGGGCTTTCATATGGAAGGTGGAGCAAGCTTGTTTTCTCCTGCTCTAGAAGGTAGGACTTGAAACCAACGGCTTCAAGTTACAAGAAACGAGATTCCAACTAAACATCAGTAAGAACTTTATGGTGGTAAGAGTTGTTCAACAGTGAATGGACCCCCTCAGAAAGTGGTGGAGTCTCCTTCATTGGAGGTTTTTAAAGCAGAGGTTGGATGGTCTTCAGTCATTGATGCTTTAGTAGAGATTCATGCATTGCAAGGTTGGACTAGATGATCCTTGGCGTCCCTTCCAACTCTATAATTCTATGCTTCTATAATACGACATCTGCAAGCTGCTGGTAACTTCAATAAAGCACCTTAGCGTCAGTTTCTTTGCAGGAAAAGAATGCTCGAGACAAAATTGTGATTCTAATCATATAGATTTAATTTACAAACAAAAGGAAGAGCAAGGGCCGGCTGGTAGGCATGTTGCCACCATGTTAGTGGCAAAAACAGCAAAAGGACATCTTTGCAGCAAGATGGTTAGACAGTGTTCTCAAAGCTACCAACATGAGTCTGGCCAAACTGCGGGAGGCAGTGGAAGATAGGAGTGCCTGCCGTGCTCTGGTCCATGGGGTCACGAAGAGTCGGACACAACTAAACGACTAAACAACGACAAAAAGGCTACTTCTTGGAGACAGATGCAGGAGATCGGTCCCCCCCCCCCAAATTTAAAACGGAATCTCCCCCCACCCGCCTCCCCTTTGTGTAACACACTGTCCACAGCTGGACATGTATGATCCAACTTCCATTTCAAGCTGGGATTGTTTTCCATTAATCAACAACGTTTGTCATGGGCTGCCAAGCCACTAAAACAGAAGAGCATGATGTTCTTATATAGCCCTATAATATAAAAAGCTGTGCTTTACAAGAGATCAATGGCAAGCCAGAGAGGTTGGAAACTGATAAACAAGCCATACTGTCCCATTGCTGTACATTTAGGAATGCAGTTCAAATGAACGCGAACATTATCATATCCATCATAGGTTGTGACGTTTTTATTTATTTGGGTTTTTTTGCATGAAGATAACTTGGGGAGGGGCCAGCTGCCTTAGGACATGTAGGGAAACCTCAAATTCTAATAGCTTCCTTGCCACCTGACTCACTGAGATCTTAAAATACCCAGAATTGGGGGGAGAAGAGCCTAACCCTCAGCCTTCAAAGTTTTGAAAGGAGTATCAAGCTCTTGCCCAGGAAAATGTACATCCCAGCTCCTCTCCTTCCCCAAGGTTGGTGCTGACTCATTCCATCTGATTCATTTCCAAGGCTGCAGAGACACAAAACCTCCACGCGGTGGCAGCCTCTCCCCATCAACATATTGTAAGGAGGATTTTGGTACAATTTCAAGTTCCTTTCAAGCAAACTGATCTCTTTGAGAAATGTATTACCAGGTATATGATAAATCAAAGTTGGCTGCTCCCTGGGACGGGGCACCCACCACAAAGGGTTTTCGCCCTCCCAAGACTGTCAGGACCAGACTGCAAAAGAGCTGCTATATAACCTTTGAGAGATGCTTGGAAACCAGGAATCCACCCAAAGCTTCTCATGTACCTTGTGACAGGAGAAGCTGCACTTTCTAGAATTCTCCCTCCCGTACATTTGTTTGTTTCTGGTACCCGGGGTGGTGATGGGAGAGCTGAGGAAAGAAACTATGTAGCGGAATTAAAACCCTTATCATCTTTCCACAGAATGGAAGACTGTGGAATGACTGGAAGGAAATTCTTCAGGCGAAGTATCTCCCTGTTGGCAAAACATTTCCATTTTGCATCTCTTTCTCTCTCATATAGTTCTGCTAGAAAACTGCCATGCCCACTCTGAAGGGTCCCTGTGAAGATCAGTCTGAATCAAAGAGCTGATACTCACTTACCTAACAGAGCAGTTTCCTGAAAATCAGTACATTTTCACATATCTTGGCTTGTGCCAGGGATCTGAAACCTGTGACCCCTCTAGATGTTGCTGGAGCTACTCTACCCATCGGCCCAGCACAGGCAATGCTCAAGGCTGATGGGAGTTGCAGTTTAGCAAGATCTGAAGGGCCGCAGGTTTGCCACCTCTGCCTACATACTTAGCTTTGCCTATACAGTGAAATCCAGGTCAACAGTGGTTGTTGCATCTATCAAGACACCCTTTTGCAAAATCCCTATGGGGAAGGGCTTCTTAGCTCAGTTGTCAGCAGCTTATATAAGTAAGAGGAAAACATCTGGGAGAGAAAATGAGGAAACTTGGCAACTGTTTTGGCCTCTAGAGAGAGGCTTCTTGCCTCCAGAGAGTTCATTGATCTCTCCTCAGCAGGAACCAAGAATAAGTTTCATGTCCTCTCTTGCCCTGGAGGAAAGATGGGAGGGATCAATGGGGGGGGGGGGAAATACAGAAGCAAGGATCAGGAAAGGCTGGCTGCAGCTCAGATGTAGGGCACTGGATTTGCATACAGAAAGTCACAAGTTCATGGCAGTTATGTCTCCAGAGTCAAGGCATGATGCCACTGGCTAGGAATCACAAGAGGTGAGAAGGTTGATGTGTGTTCATGATTGCTTTTGGGGTTCTCATACACATCTGGTTGGCCACTGTGAGAACAGGACCCTGGACTAGTCAGGCATTTGGTCTGACCAAGGTGGTCTCTTCTTGTGCCCTTAATCCCTGGCATCTCCAGATAAGGCTGGGAAGACCCATGCCTGAAATTTTGGAGTACTGCTGCCAGTCCATGTAGACAATACTAATGGACCAATGGGCTAACTCAGTATAAAGCAGCCCGCTTCGTATGTTCCTGTAATCAAGACAAAAGACCGAGAAGCCTCAGCAGAACTAGGAAACTCAGTCAGAGTGTAGCAACACAGGACTTCTAGACAATACCTTTTATGGTGTAAATGTTACTCAGAAGTAGCATTTCAAATATCTCTCGGACTGTACCAAGTCATCTTGCAGAAAGGGGGGGAGGGACACATCTGAATGCTTTACCGTGTTGCAAAAAAATCTAGCATACGTGAGGGAGTGTTGCTCAGTCTTATCCCTGCTGTGTGAGCTTTTCACAGACAGCAAACAGCCCATTCAAGCATACCATTTTGCCACCTGCCTTATGGAAATGTGTACAGCCAAGGAAGGGCAAGACCATCTCACATTGATTTACGCACATGTTAAATTTGTCCTGTCATAAAGTATCCAAGTGCCTTTCCTCAAATTAATGCAGTTCTTAAATCAGCTGCCATGGGAGACTGACACATTTTCTGAATACAGGTAGGTAGCCGTGTTGGTCTGTCATAGTCAAAACAAAATAAAAAATAAAAAATTCCTTCCAGTAGCACCTTAGAGAACAAACTTAGTTGGTCTCTAAGGTGCTACTGGAAGGAATTTTTTTATTTTTTATTTTGTTTTGACATTTTCTGAAGTTTGCACTTCTGTTAAGAAGAAAAAAGACACCCAAAGCTCCCCCCCTTTATGCTGTTCTGTGTAATGCTAACGTTTTCATGGCAATTCAGAATGCTGCTTGCATCAAAGATGTGCTACACAAATCAGCTGGTGTGCATGGAAACAGTGACATCCAGCACACACACACACACACACACACACACACACACACACACACCCTTCTATGCTTTTTGGTGCAGTTTTATTTTTGGATCTTTAGCAGCAGAGCATTTCTCCGCCATCCTTGATCTTTCAACAAATCTACCCTCTCTTGTGTACTGAAATGTCCCTGGCGTTTTGTGGATTACTTTTGGAAGGCCGGATACACTGCTGCAATGCCCATGTATCGGAAACATGTTTTTAAAAAGGGAAGGAAGAAAGAGACACTCTGGGGTGAAACGGGCATACCTTTTCAGAAAGGTGTCTCCCTCCCCACACATTCTATATCCTGCATTGTGGAGAATGGAGTAGGACTTTTGGGGGAGGTTGTGCAATGAGGGGGGCACTGTGCACTTCTCAAGATAACACAGGGTAAATAGGGGTAAAGGGACCCCTGACCATTAGGTCCAGTCGTGTCCGACTCTGGGGTTGCGGCGCACATCTCGCTTTATTGGCCGAGAGCCGGCGTACAGCTTCCGGGTCATGTGGCCAGCATGACAAAGCCGCTTCTGGCGAACCAGAGCAGCGCACGGAAACGCCATTTACCTTCCCGCTGCAGCGGTACCTATTGATCTACTTGCACTTTGACATGCTTTTGAACTGCTAGGTTGACAGGAGCAGGGACCGAACAACGGGAGCTCACCCCGTCGCGGGGATTCGAACCACCGACCTTCTGATCAGCATGCCCTAGGCTCTGTGGTTATTGGCAAGTAAACCCATAGGGCACCCTACCAGTTCCTACAAGCTTGGTTGTATTAATTCCCCCTCCCCCCTCCAAAGCAGCATTTTAAAGGCTTGTTAGATGACATTTCTTTCAAGAAACCAAATAAAAACCAGTATCAAACTCAAGAAAAGCCCAAAATTTATTGGGAGATTCAAATCCAAACAAATATCACAGTGTGTGCTACATAAATCTTGGGCCCTATCCCTTATATCAGGTGTAGGGAACCTTTGGCCCTCCAGATGTTGCTAAACTACAACTCCCATCAGCCCCAGAAAGCATGGCCAATGGTGGGAGTTTTAGTTCAGCAATATCTGGAGGGCAAAGGGTTCCCCACACCTGCCTTTGATTATCACATTCAGAGCCACCAGACTGTCAGCATTTTGAGGGAATAGTTCAGCTGCATATCAAAACATTAGGCTTTATTTAGCATTTAAAGTGGTTAAATCAATCGTCGTCCTAGTGCAACAAGTCCACTTTTTGAGGGGGGAAAACACCAGACTTTTTGCCGGTTGGAAAGTGACAGGAGATGCACTGATGAACAAATAAATAAAGGGAAAGACATGTAAACACGCTGCAAGCAAATCGGGATGAATTTAGGACAAATGCTCGTTGCCATATGACCTGCCCTCCACAATAAACAAATCAGAAGGAGACTTGCTGAGACTTGGCTGGATGAGCTGGGAGGCACAACCTACCTCAGCTGTGCCCATATGGGCACTTGGCACAGCGCAAAGGTACATTGCATGGGGGTAGCAGAGCGTCTGCCTGTTGCTATGTCCACAGAACCGCCACCCCCTTTACCAGAAAAACTCTTAATATTGGGATGGGCTTGGAAAGTCTGCACTTGGGAGTTCAGACAGACAGAACATTAGGGATGCTGCTGGTCCATCAACCACCTCGTTGCCCAGCAGTGTCCCTGACCGAGCTGACAGCTACACGCCCCTGTGCAAGCCAGACCCTCTCCTCTGCTTCATATCTCAGTGCATCTCCAGAGAGTTTGGTGTCAGAATTATCAGTTCCCTTACATGGGCTTCCTATAGGAAGGTAAGATTAACAGAGGCTCCTGGGTGTGACAAGAAGGTTATGTGACCAAAGCCACTTTCCCTACCCGAGAGAGCACAGATTACCAAGCAAAACTCATAGGCCTCATGCTGCCTCTTGTCTTGAGGGTGAACTAGCTTATGTACCTGCCCAAGCTTAGAGGAATGAAGTGTATCGTAATCCAGGAGCATAAAATTTCTCTTCTCCGAGTAAAAGACCCTGGGCAAAGCCAAGGTTTTGCACCGCCCATCAGCTTTTCCTTCCATTGTAGTCCAACACACACTAACTTGGGAGTAGGCCCCATTGAACTCAGCATGACTTATTTTCGACTGGCCTGCACATTCTGCTCCACTGAATCCAGGGACATTAGCCTACACTGATGTATACACAGAGAGAAGGCAGAGCTATCCTGTGGCTCTGGTTGTCCCAGCCCCTCTGCTAGGGACTTGGATAGGGCTGGGAACCTTAGGCCTGGGGGCCAAATGCAGCCCTTCCGGCCTCTCCATCTGTTCCTCAAGGCTCTTTGCAGGCCACCCACCTTCCAAAAGCCATACCCCTCATTGGCCCTGCTCAGCAACCTCCTCTGTTTCTTCGCATTTCTCCCCCTGGCTGGAATGTGTTGCTTCTTTCTTGCCAGGATGAAGCAGGTGGGGGGAGAAGAGAGAATGTAGAGAATTCTCATTGTGCCTGGCTAGAATGCAGCCTACTGTACAAAAGGTGAAAGAGTCAGATCTAATTGCTCTACGCACTTTTGCCTCTGCTCCCACCCATAACAGGAAGGAAGGTGGCCCCCAGAAGGTTGCACTTCTTAAGGGAATGTGGCCCTTGGGCTGAAAAAGATTACCCATCTGCTGTAATAGAACAACTTGGGTAGGTCTTGAGAACCAATTTTCATTCAAATGAGGCTCTCAAGACACCATTCTTCCAAGATCTGTTGCTACGCCTGGTTTCCTGCAGGTAATGCCTTCTCCTCCCAGTACTTTGCTTTCATTTTTCAATACAGAGCAATCCTTGGCATGTTTACTCAGATGGAAGTCCCTCTGTTTTCAATAGGCCTTACTCCTTTGCCACTGTGTTTAGGATTGCAGCCTAAACGTGATGGCTCAATGACCCAGTCATCAGCAACTCACACTTTAGCCCCCTTCCTGCAGTTAAGACTGTGTAGGTGTTCACTTCACAGTGCAAAGAATATATTTTTTCAAAGTTATTACTGATCTTTGAGAGGCTCTGCAAAAGAAAAACGTTTTTCACCTACCTGAGGTTAAGCACACTGCGTGTGCAGCATTGTAAGCCTCCATTCTCAGTTTTGTTTTACTGACACCACAAAGCCTCAGCATTTGACAGAAGAACTGAAGGTGCAAACTGAAACAGCAGTTCTCTTAAAATTTCACAGGAGTTGTTTAAGTAAAATGTTTTTTGTATTTTAGGATATTATGAAATTTAGGAGTTTGAAAACTGATATAGAGGATATATAATGAATTCAACAGAGGGGGACTTGAGGAAGTCAACCGAAATATGAAATTGAGGAATGAAGGAATGCCTGGCCCACAGAATCAGGACAGGCCCAAGTGATGATATTAAATAATGTTAGTGATGTTAAATTTACAATGTTTATGCTTACCCTTATGTGAGAATGGGGATGATTGTTGCTTCCCTCAGTGAGAGGGGGAAGAATGAAAAATTTAACAGTAATGGTATGTGCTTAAAACTGTAAAAAATTAATAAAAAAAATTGGGGGGGAGGAAATATAAAAAAAAATTCACAGCAGTCACTATTAAAAACACACACACAGTTTCATGTCTTTGCAAAATAGAGTCAAACATATGTCGTGTCCACAATGGAGAATACATTAAAATGTAAAGTGGACACAAAAAGGATTGCAAAATAATCTATCGTGCTATTTTATTTCATCGGCAATGAATTAAAAAAAAGAAAAGAGATTACGCTCTTTTGAGCCTCTCATTATAACAACCCTGCGCTATAAAACTCACAGACACTAGAAACTCAGCTAGCAGGAGCCAAACTCAACTATATACAGATAAATACCAACCATATGGCCACAGTGCTGAGCTTCAGTTAAAAACACCCTCAGAGTCATTAATGTACAATCTCCCTTGAGAACATCTTGCATGTGGTGCCAGTGGAAGAAAGCCACGTATGCCACGGGGGACTGGCAACATATTCTCAGAGGTAGGAGGTGGCGGCATTCCTCCCTGGCTTCGTTCTCCTGCTCCCGTGGGAAGCACAGCCATTGTTGGCCTGAACTCTGTGCATTCCTGGTAACGGCTTGTGCTTTGAGAGGCAGCTTGGAGAAACACTAGGTGCACCACAAGCCTGGAAAACTGCCTTGCAAGTACATGGAGCACAAATCGGAGCTTGGCCCAGCCGCAAGGGCTATACGCCCACCTGGCTCAACTGCAGAGAAAGTTTAAAACATTTTTATATTAACAGGAGTCAGAAGAGAAGGGACAAGTTGAAGATGCCAAATGGCAGGACACCTTCTCTCCTTGGATGTAGATGGTTTTTAAAAAGTGCTCAGCTGCCCAAGATTTTGGTTTTGGGGAGTAGGAATATTGGGGAGGCAAAAGTTCCTCCTGATGTGCTAAGATAAGAGATGGAAGACCGTTTCACATGTGTACACCTGCCTCTCCAGATGAGGGGACAAAGTGACAGGATTGTGCTTATAAGATGACCTAATATACCCCACCCCTGAGCTAGAAATAGGCTGGCACACTCAAAAACAAATACACACATTCTGAAAATAAAGATACACGTTTCAGCATGTCATCATCCCAGGCGCTGCCTTCTGCTGCTCCATCGCTTCTCCCTCCCTCCCCCTACATCAGGTGTTTCGAAAACAGCAGGGGATATGGAGCCACCCAAGCACACCTGAATCCACTAGCAAACACCTTTGCAGCTGAAAGGCTGCAAGTCCCACTCGCCATGCCTCGTGGATAAGCAGCAACACCAACAAAACCTTCTGGGGGACGGGGAGCTCAAGAAACGAGCCTGAACCCCTCTGTTTTTTTGCCATTTCACTTCCCACTGCGTGAGAGATCAGCATCCAAGTAGATCCCTCCTCATTAGCATAGTAGAGCCCGTTATGTGATCAGGCTCCTCCTTGCAGAGAGGCCCTGCCTGGCCCCTGCCTGTGGGTACGCCCTGCATGTGGCTCCAGCCTGACACCACCCGAGGTTGCTAGTTTGCTTTGAAGACGTCCTTCCGCAGGCGCACTTCCTTCAGCACCCGGGCTCGGAAGGTGTCCCAGTCCTCGTCCCTTTGGCGCTTCATCCCCACGGCTTCTTGCACCTCCGGGCAGTGCGTCCGCAGGAAGGGATTGTACTGCTTCTCCTCGCCGATGGTAGAAGGGCACTTTAGGGGAGAGAACGAGACAGGCACACACTGTGAGCATGGACAATGGGCAGCATTAATAATAATAATAATAATAATAATAATAATAATAATAATAATAAATTATTTGTACCCCGCCCATCTGGCTGGGTCTCTCCAGACACTCTGGGCGGCTTCCAACAAATATCAAAATACATTAAAATATCACAGATTAAAAACTTCCCTAAACAGGGCTGCCTTCAAGTATTTTCTAAAGGTCATGTAGTTGTTTATCTCTTTGACATCTGAAGGGAGGGCGTTCCACAGGGCGGGCGCCACTACCGAGAAGGCCCTCTGCCTGGTTCCCTGTAGCTTTGCTTCTCGCAGTGAGGGAACCGCCAGAAGGCCCTTGGCGCTGGATCTCAGTGTCCGGGCTGAACGGTGGGGGGTGGAGACGCTCCTTCAGGTATACAGGACCGAGGCCGTTACAAAGCAGTAACTCTCCTCCTAACTGCTTTCACGTTTGCTGCTTTCCTTTGAAGGGAGGGGAGGCCAGGACTTTGGCATGTTGGGCAAATTGGACCACCTCAACTTTATACCTGGCCCTTTTTGCTCTTTCGAATTTGACCTCAAACGCTTTTGATCTCGGCCCTTGGGTGGCTTTTTGCAGCATGTGAAAGCATTACAGACAACATGCCAGCTTTGGCCTTGGTGATGTTTTGCATAGATCCCAACCAAACTACTACAGTGGAGCCTCGGTTCTCAAACGTCTCCGCTGACAAATGATTCGGAACCGAATGCCGAAAACCCGGAAGTAATTGCTTCCGTTTTCTAACGCGCCTCGGAAGTAGAACAGCTTGCGCTGCGTGTTTTTCCATTTTTTCCAATGGATTTTGCTGACTGCCCATTGGGCTGTTTAAAGGTAAAGGTAAAGGGACCCCTGACCATTAGGTCCAGTCGCGAACAACTCTGGGGTTGAGGCGCTCATCTCGCTTTACTGGCCAAGGGAGCCGGCGTACAGCTTCCAGATCATGTGGCCAGCATGACTAAGCCGCTTCTGGCGAACCAGAGCAGCGCACGGAAACGCCGTTTACCTTCCCCGCCAGAGCGGTTCCTATTTATCTACTTGCACTTTGATGTGCTTTCAAACTGCTAGGTGGGCAGGAGCTGGGACCGAGCAACGGGAGCTCACCCCGTCGCAGGGATTCGAACCGCCGACCTTCTGATCAGCAAGCCCTAGGCTCTGTGGTTTAACCCACAGCGCCACCTGGGTCCCACTATACCAGTAATGCTACTCAAAAATGTAATTTAATTCAGTGTTAGGTTATGGCATTGCAAAGACCACCACTGCTCTCTGCACAGATGGCTCACAGTTATTGTTATTATCATTTATTAAATTTATTAGTCACCTTTTTTTGCCATGGCAACTCAAAATGACTTACCAAAAGCACAGACATACCTTAAAACCACAGAACATTCCACCCACTCTAAAAGGCCATAGATAGTTAAAAGCCAAAGGCCTGGTTAAAAAGGAATGTTTTTGCCTGGCGGCCAAAGATATGCAATGGTGGCACCAGGTTAGCCTCCCCGGGAACAGCATTCCAAAAATGGGGAGCCACCACCGAAAAGGCCTGTTCTCACAATCTGGGTAAGTGGAACAATGGAAGGAGTAGACAATTAGATGCAGGTGAGGTTCAGATAACTGCAGAGAGAGATACTATACAAGGGCTGGTGAAACTAGGCCAAGCTCTGCAACAGAAATGAACCCAGAAGGAATTTAAAAGTTAGGTAAGCAACGGTGATGAAAATGGGCAGCAATTACAGGCACAGGAACATCACAATGAAAGAGAGACTGAGCTGGGGTGGGTGGGCAGGGGACAGTGGGGCCCAGCAAAACTGTGGATGGAGTTTCCACATGCATGCTTGCCTGAGTACTTGCACACTTGGTTGGGTGTGGTTAATTCCCCCCAGGTCTAATGCATTGGCGATACCTGAAAAGCAACCTATTGATATCTCACAGAAAGGAAGGCAAAGTGAATGGCAAGCAACTGAGGCAGCGAGACCACGCATGCAAGAATTCGCCAAGAGACCCACAGCCTCCCAGACAAGCAGATCCCAGCTGAGAAAGTACCACCTGCCACATTCTCCAGGCCGGTTCTGCACCAGACAACCACCCCACTCCAGACGTCCAGAAGGGAGGAACCAAAATCAGAAACCAGATGCCTGCAGTTAAGAAGACAGAGGCAGGAAACTCCCTGGACAGGTGTTTCCCAGCTGCGCAAGAGAGCCAGGAAGCTGCTCTTGGATGAATGCCATGGCACCTGCAGTGGATGGAGGCGGCTGGACAAAGGGGGCCTTGGAGAAGTGGGGATGTGCCCGATGCACAGGAACTGAAGGGCAATGGAGGGAAACACACACACACACACACACACACACACACACACACACACACACAGCGCCAGCTGGTTGAGTCTCTTGTCCATAAGAACACTCCAAGATCCACCAATTCCGCCCCCCCACCCGGCCACTTTTCTCCAATTCTCTCTTGATTCTACAGGGACCACAGCTGATCTGAAAGAACCAGCTCATGCATGCATGCGGCCACCCCTCTCACCGTGCTTCTCTTCTCAACCCGCTGTTGGTTCACCCACTGTAGCTTCTGCTCCAGGACGGGATTCTCCAGCTCCAGAAGGCGTGCAAACATTAAGCACTCTGAAGCATATTCGTGCCCTATTTAAAAAAAGAAGAAGCAGGTAGTCAACAGGGGCTGTGCTGATGCAGGGCTTCATCCTGCTGAGTTTCACTCCCCGTGACCCTCTAGTGCCTTCACCTCCTCTAATTCCCAACCAGCCATTGCCCTACTTTAGGCCCTGCGTAGAAGGAGATGGGCATCGTTTCTGCCCGGGCAGCTATTCCAGCTCCTACCTGGCCAAAGCAGCGTGTCTTCAGCAAGACCAGCTGCCGTGTCCAGCGATGCCAGCATTGTTTCTGGTGTCCCTTCAAATATCCGACCTGGACGGTTAAGGAACAAGGAGTTAATTTCTACAGGGAAGAAGCACAAAAATAAAGTTCTTCCTCACAGCCAGACGGAAACATAGGGAGAGTTGCTTTATACCAAATCAGACCACTGATCTGTCCAGCTCAACATTGTCTCCACTGACTGACGACGGCTTTCCATGATTTCAGACAGGGATTGAACTCGGGACGTTTGCATGCAAAGCAGATGCTCTACTGCTGAGCTACAACTCTTCCTCAGACAACCTTTTCTCCCCTTAAATGTCTCCTCTCTCACAGACACTGCACACCCATAGCTGTCAACTTTCGGATTTGAAAATAAGGGATGCCGCGAGGGCGGTGCAATGGCACCAAGTAGCCTCGCCACCCTGCGCTCCAGAGGCTGTGCGCAAACGGGTGAGCGAAAGAGCGAGCGCGTAGACAGCAGGCAGGCTGTCTGTCTGGTTGGCCGTGAGGGTCTGGGTGCACAAGGCATGCAAGCTCCGCCCCCAGTCAGTCTCAGACTCCTTATTGGCAGCCGAGCAACGCAGCTGAGGAGCCTCCCTGGCCGGCAGGGAGGGAGAGGAGCTGCTTCCTTTGAAATCCAGGAAATTTAAGGGATATCAACAATCCGGGATAGCAGCGGGAAACGGCATTGGAATAAGGGAGTTTCCCACAAAAAAAGGGAGGGTTGACAGCTATGTGCACACCTCCCAGAGACGAGGACCAAATCCCCTCTCTCCTCTTCCCACCAACAATCTTGGAGCTTGTTCTAGATGCCTCCACACAAATTAAGCACTGGGAGCACAAGTGCAGCTGCTGCCCTCTAGTGCCCAGGGGAGGCTTCCATATGTTGAGAAGCACAACCTCCCAGGAAGCAACAGCTGTCCGATATCCCCCTTCCCCACCGACTTACCACAGCCAGAGAGGAAAAGGAGGTCTCCCGAGAAGAGAGAGGCTGGCCCTTCAAAAGGTTTGCCATCGAGCACGTACACCATATGCCCCACAGTGTGCCCCGGCGTGAAGAGGGCCTTGAAGTTCAGACGTCCTATCACAACGGTCTCTTTATCGGAGAGGGGACTGGAATGCAACGGTTGGGTTTGTGATCACGAGGAAGGAAGGAAAACCATATTGCCAGCCTGGAAGACCTTCAAACAGTTTTTATATTATGGTATTGCAACAAATTCCAGTTGAAATAAATTTCTGTTCCAGGACAAGGCCCTATTTCGTTAATTCTTCGTCAGGTAATTTTTCATGGACAAAGTGTACCAATATGACTTCTGTGTGTGTACCAAGTGTACCAAGACATATTGGTACGCTTTGTCCATGAAAAATTTGCTGACGAAGAATTAACGAAACAGGGCCTTGTCCTGGAACAGAAATTTATTTCAACTGGAATTTGTTGCAATACCATAATATTAAAACTGTTTGAAGATTCAAAAACTGATCTACTGCCTGGCCAGAGTTCTTGCATCTTTAATTTTGACTGCTGGATATCACCAAGAACTCCAATTTATATAGCCTGGAAGACCTTAGCATGGCTCACAGGCCAACCGAGATGTTGGCTCCCACCAAGGGCGCAGAAATCACACCTCCGTGGCTAGGAGGCTGCCCGCCTGTCTGCATGCTCCTCCACTGCTCTGGGCGGCTGGGCCGCAAGCGTTGGAGGGGGCGCAGATATAGCTCCTTACCAATGGTGCAAAAGAGCCTAGGTACGCCTAGGTATGCACAGAGGAGACTTGGACCCCAGTTCTTGACTGGCCAAATGCTTCCTATGGAAAATGTCATAGCAGCTTGCCATAGAGTGAGGGTGGGGGGACGTTTGCCCTGTCAAGGGCCACATTCCCTTGAGGATAATCTGTCAGGTGCCACACCCCTTTTCCCTCTCTTTCTCTCTTTTCTCCCCTCTGCCCAGTGGGCTGTTTAAAGGTAAAGGTAAAGGGACCCCTGACCATTAGGTCCAGTCGCGAACGACTCTGGGGTTGAGGCGCTCATCTCGCTTTACTGGCCGAGGGAGCCAGCGTACAGCTTCCGGGTCATGTGGCCAGCATGACTAAGCCACTTCTGGCGAACCAGAGCAGCGCACAGAAACACTGTTTACCTTCCCGCTGGAGTGGTACCTATTCATCTACTTGCACTTTGACGTGCTTTCGAACTGCTAGGTTGGCAGGAGCTGTGACCGAGCAACGGAAGCTCACCCCGTAGCGGGGATTCGAACCACCAACCTTCTGATCGGCTTCCATTGCTCCATCCATTTAGTGATCCCACCCCATATTTCCACTCCCCCTCAATCTCTATCTGGGACCTTCCAGTCTGAAATTGGGCTGAGGGGCCACAGATTACCCATCCCTGCTTAGGAGGAGGAGGAGGAGTCAGGAACACTAGCAAATGCTGCAGATGCCTGCTGCTCCCCAGGAACCTTTTTAGCAGATATTAGAAAACTTTGGATTATTCTTTGCAGCCTCCGGACAGATCCCCTGCTAATGGGAGGATTTGCCTTTACATTCCCGGCTCAGCAGGGGAACATTTTATCCCACACTTATCCACAGGGGAGGAGAAATAAAAAGGTCACTTACTCTGTCAATTCTGGGATGTCGTCATAGCTGCTGCCATAGACTCGGCAAGAGCTGTGCCGCCGCCTCAGCGCCGCATTGCCTCCACTGTGATCCCTGTAAGAGAAAACACGCTTGTTACAAAGCCACAGTGTAAAAAAAAAAAGCTCATCTACCCACCAGTCATCATTTCACCTACTGGATTTCAGTGCCCAGAACCAGAGATATGTTCCCAAACCAGGCATGATGGGGGAAATTCCCTTCCAGCTGGGTCACAGAGGATGAAGAGTCCCAAATATTATATTCTTTTTTTCCCTGCCCCCCTCCGCAAACGTCTGCATGGATGGCACCCAAAGATTGTTGCAGAGCATTTGCTCAGCACACCTGTTATTTTGAGGCCTTCTGGGGCCCGTCGAGGGAAAGGGAAGGAGGGAGCCCCCTTACCAATGCTTGTGAGTGCACAGGATGGCCTCCAGCGTCACCCCCTCTTCCTCGATGACCGACTGCAGAGAGAGAGAGAGAAAGGTTTATAGGAGAGGCCCGTGTCCTGCCTCCCAGGAAAAGGCAGGAAAGAAAGCTAGCCCGAAACAGAGGAACATCCTCCTGCTCTGTATAAGAGAAACAGGTGCTGCATGGCAAAGGCAGGGGAGGGGTTAATGGGGTTGCAGGAACCAGAGTCACACAGCACAGCCAGAGGGACTGAGAAAGGCAAGGCAGCTGGTCCCTATTTCAGGGCTTAGATAAGTCTAGCAGAAGGCCATTCCGATAAGATATGTGACTTAACAAGGCGAGAGAGAGCAGCCTGGAAAGCGACAGACACAGAATAGCATCACAAGCAAATGTGAAGGGCAAAGAGGCTTGGAAATATCAACAATGAAATTTCTAAACTGATTCTTTAAAAAAAAACCCTATGTTGAATGTTTTTAAAAAACAATTACATGCATAAAGTGCTGTCTTCCAGAACTAATGTATGCACAGATATTAAGTCTCGTATGCAGACATCCACATGGCATCAAAACAGACTTGGAAAATCATTTACATTAAAAATTAAGCTCACATCCACAGGGTATACTTCAATATACAGTAAAGCAATAATATAATTTCTCCATAGCGGCTGCTGTGACTAGGACAGAAAGGGGATTACTGTCCTATTATATTGTTAATAAACAATATAAATAAACTGATCTTCAGTTAGTTTTTTAACTGTTTCGTAAATGTTTTTATTACATTTTGTACATCGCTTTGGGACATATGTGGAAGACAATTAATAAAAACAACACGTCTCCCCATGGCCTGAACATTTATTCTGTGTGTGTCAGAGAGATAGAGATAGAGATAGAGAGAGAGAGAGAGAGAGAGGGAAGCAACACATGAAGTGACAACACAAACAGATTAAGAATAAGTCTCATGCCAGCATACAAGAAAGCATCTAGGCCAAGCTGCAATTGATCTCTTGGCAGGGGCACTGGGCAAAAGGGATGCTGAGCTGTTTTTGTGATCAAAATCCCCACCTGCATTTCTACGCAAAAAAAGCGGGTTGGTGGTGGTGCATGCACATGTGTTTTATCACAAAAACTGAAACCTCCAAGCCTGCATTAATCCGGGGGGTGGGGGTGGAGGAGAGATTGCAAAACTTATCATGGCTCTCAGCTTGGCCCTCTAATCATGCAGACTCCTGTTACCACATATGAATTGAGGGATAAGGACAGGGCTTACTGATGAGAGTTGAGTAGTATTTGCCGTTTAAATTGCATTTAAACTGGGGGTTACTCCATTATGCCCAGGTGCATAATTGACTGTCTCTTGGTCTCAAGGCAGCAAGGGCACTTCCACCATGTCACTATTCTTGACGGAGGCCCAGTTCTCCCCAAAGGATCCCATGCATCGTCTAAATTTGTTAGTCACCCAATGTCTCCTCCTCTGGGCAATGTACAATACATTAAAGGGCCAGTGTAAGGTTTAATACCCAAGCCTTCAGCTACTGGGCAGTGCCACCTTCCCCCATCAGAGTTACATATTCCCAGGCCATCTGTCTTCTATCCACTCTGTTCAGCTTATAAAGAGGTTACTGGAACTGGAGCAACAGAGCGCTAGGTTTGTGCATTACATTCGCCTCCCAGAATGCGTACAGGCAATGCTGCTCCTTGGCTAGGATTCCTTCCGGTTTGTCTTGGTGGAATTTTCTTGCAGGTACGGGCCTATTTTGTTGCTTCTGCTTCAGCATTAAGCTGTTATTTCAACTGCAATTCACACAGCAGAACAGCACCTAGGCAAAGCCCCTGAATTGGGTCAAGGAGGGAGGAATTGCTTCTAGCAGCCCCTCACCCTCCAGTTCTGAATATGGATCCCTAGCTTTTCCTCTCCGGGTCACTGGTCTGGCTGCCTCATCCGGCCCCCCGGCATGTCTCCGCCGGCTGCATCTGAACAAAACAGCACAGCCGCTTCTCAAGTATAACAGGAAGAGCCAGCCGGACGGGAGCCTTTGAAGGGAAAACACGAAACAAGCCCCAAGCAGGAGGGATGCTGCGCATCATGTGAGGCTGCCGCTCTAAACTTGGAATGACCTTGGCCATGGCCAGCTCCTACTTAGCCAATTGCAGATGGTCAGGAAAGCAGGGTGGCAGGAACCAAAGCCTCAGGCAAGAGGCAGTGAGGAGCAGGCTTTGAGGAGGGGTCAATCAGAGATTTAAAATTATCTTGGGGGGGGGCTGAAAGCAGCAACTAATACCACTGAAGGAAGTCAAACATGTCCGTCTCTGGGTGGGGTGGCTGGCCCCAACTGAATGTAAACAGGGCTCCACATGCAAAGGCAACAGTACAACTTATTGCATTATCAGTTTTCAGTCTCTGCTTTAACAGCACTTGCCCCTGCAGTGGGCGGGGGGCACTCTCCTGGCAGTTCCCCCAGCCACCCCCAAAAGCGGACGAGGTCTCAGCCAGGGAATGGGTCGTGCGTGCGCAACCACGTGAGGGAAGTTCGGGGTCTGAATGAGTGGGAGGCCCAGTTGAGCGAGCAGGAAGGCAGCTGGGTGGGCAGCCAAGCAGGCCTTAACGGGCTTCCCATTGCTGCCCCCCGTTTGGGCAGAACTTGCCCCTCACCATCTTTATTCCCCCCTCTGTGAGTGGCAGCAGGATCTTGGGACTGGGGTGAGCTATGAGGGGATTAGGGGTTGAAGGGGCTGCGAGAGAGTGGCATCTGAATGGGGAGGGTTGGCAAGGGGGCTGTGGGTTGGAGACAAACATGAACAGGGGCAGCAGCCCCCTAGTATTTTGTAAAAGGCTAAACCTGGCTTAGTTTACAACTGATTAAGTGAATGCGGTTTCTTTCTTTTAATGCAGCTTCCTTTTTCTTCTGCTCCCTTTCTTCTGATTTAAATAAAATCTGTTCCTTTTATATTTTAACCTTGAAGTTGCTTACCTTTTTTGCCTAGCAGTGGGAACTGGATTACTTGCATTACCTAGCGTGCAACTCCCTCTTGCTCTAAACTTGTAAAGAGAGGGGAGTGGAAAGGACAGATGGAGGACTTGCCTGGCCAGATCAAGGGGCTTACTATGAGGAATCCTCTCATCTCATATTAATCCTCCACAGCTCCAGGCACCTCCCAGTATGGAAGCAGGGAGGGGAAATGGGAGGTAGTGGCATTTGAGGATTAACACACACAATGCCTCCCTACCTGCTTTTTCTGAGAGAAGCCAGGTGGGCCATGGACCTCTCTGCCACAGTCCCATACTGGGAATGGGTGCTGAGAGATTTGCTACCCGTAGCAAATGATTCCTGCATTGCAAGGGAGTTGGACCAGATATGACCCTTCCAACTCTACAATTCTATGATGCCGTACTTCCTGATAGGGACCCAGGTGGCACTGTGGGTTAAACCACAGAGCCTAGGGCTTGCTGATCAGAAGGTCGGCGGTTCGAATCCCTGCGACGGGGTGAGCTCCCGTTGCTCGGTCCCTGCTCCTGCCCACCTAGCAGTTCGAAAGCACATCAAAGTGCAAGTAGATAAATAGGTACCGCTCCGGCGGGAAGGTAAACAGTGTTTCCATGCACTGCTCTGGTTCGCCAGAAGCGGCTTTGTCATGCTGGCCACATGACCTGGAAGCTGTACGCCGGCTCTTGGCCAATAAAGCAAGATGAGTGCCGCAACCCCAGAGTCGGACACGACTGGACCTAATGGTCAGGGGTCCCTTTACCTTTACCTTATACTTCCTGATTTGCAGCACAGTCAGTTAGCCACTGTGCTGCACTAGCTCTTGGTTTAACTTGCAAAGAATCCCAGGAATTATATAACCTGCTGATGACACCAGGAACTCTCTAGATTTCTACCCCCTCCCATCTACCTATAGCCCCACTCACATTACAAGAGTTCCCTGCGGAAAGCAGAATTGCTGCCATATTAGCAAAAAATCTACAGAGTAGCTGCTCCACCTGCTCTGTTGGAAGTGTTTTTCCTATGCATAGAAAGAGTCACCCATGTATTTGGGATACTGAAGCCTTTTCTGCAAGTGCAGTGGCTGAACCAGATGATGACCAAACATGCAGATGCCTTCAATGCTATATTATTATTAGTAATATAAATGTTTATAAGATGCCTTCCTGGACCAAGTCCAGATACCCCAGGTATAGGGGTATCTAGGACCTTCTGCGTGCAAGACAGATGCTCTGCCACTGAGGTACAGCCCTCCCCCTTTAAATCTGAAGAATCAAATAAGGAAGGAAATGCTAGTCTTGCTCCGCAGGGAGGGAGGAGGGGCGATAGGTGTCACATTTTGTCTCTCTCACCTGTACCGCCAGTGGGTCAGAGGGGTCTACAGCTGCAGCACAGTTTGAGCCAGTATCAATAACAAGATAGCTGTAGTTATTGGATAGGACAGGGATGGGAAGAATCTTCACTCCTAGGATGACAGAGGCAGACATAGAGCAAAGGAAAGCAGGAAAGTCAACACAACAGACCTTAGCAAATGCTGCAATTTTTATGTTAGCATTTATTTTCTTAATACTATCTTGTAAAATCACCTTATTTTTTTTGAAGACATATAATAACATCTAATGTCACACAATACAGACAACATTATCTGTAATCAATAGATGCTAAAGTATTGATAAAATTGCAATATTATAGCAAAATGACATCAAGTGCCTTCAGTGCTGCAGCAGACAGACAGCTTATACATACACATACACACACACACACACACACACACACACACACACACACACACACACCCTGAGCTCCTTTGGGAGGAAGAGTGGGATATAAACTTAATAAATGAATAAAATATACTTTTAAAAGGACAAAGAAGTACTAAATAATACCACTTCAGACTGCTGGAAGGGGTTCATAGAAGTGAATGCTCCTCCATACAAAGGTGTTCCCTCCACACAGAAAATCAGCACCTCAGGCTTTTCTTTGACACACTAGTTTCCTACATGGAGGAGATTATTCTGAATGGAGGAGCATTTAGCAACACCCCCCCCCCACTGCCATCTGAATGGTACAGACCAAACAAAGGACTAAGTAACCATGTGAGAACAAGGCTTGAACTTCATGTGGGTGACCCCTGTGTGGGAGGATTGTGGAGAGTCTGTTAGGGAGGTTTGTTGGGGGTTTTCCTTTTTAAAGGGTAGGGTGTACAAGCAGAGAATAAAAATGGCCCCAAACACTTGCTAGTTTCTTATGCTGATAAATAAACCTCTGCATAATATAAATGCAAGTGCAAGCACAAAACAAGAGTTAAGCAAAACTATCGGGAAAACTGTTCAAAGCATTTTGGGTACTCTGGAGCAGGAGTGGTGGCAGTTAACAAACAAGTTTATTTAAGCAACTGAGGCATTTCCCCCTCTGAAATAGCAGAAGTGGGGCGGGGGAGAGAGAAAGAGAAAGTGAAATAATATTTTTTTTTAAAAACCCCAGACACTAGCTTGCTGCTGCATGTTCATCTTCAGAGATCAAACTTGCTTACGCCCCTTGCAAGAGCTTAGGCACAAGGAACAGTGTTTAGAGTTCTGCACGTGTTAAAAAAGAAAACCTAAACTCGAAACTGAAAGCCCCAGTTCTTCCAATTTCAGGTGTGGTGTGTAATTAATTTCGGGTCTCAAATGTCTGGGTTTTCAGGAGGGGTTCATGGGGGAAGCATCTCAAGCAGCTGGATTCCATAATGGAGTCAAGATTTTGCACTCCGCACCCACCCACTCTGCAGATGTTGCCTCTGACCATTAATTGCCTGGAAATTTAATCAAAAGAAATACTCACGCAATGCACCTCAAAGCAGCAAAGCACACAGGCTAATCGGAAATGCATTGGCAAAAAGACTAGGCACTCACCGCTGAACACCACAGGCTGAGGAACAGAGTGCCCCTGGGGGTAACGCTCCCGCGCTTTCTTCACCTGACGCTTGTAGAACAGGTAGCCCAGCCGAGTGTGGGCATAGAGATTATACCTGAGGGACGAGAAAGACCAATAGTGAGCTGAGCCTGAACATGTTCATGAACACCATTGACATCATTCCTTTCATCAAGAGTATGCTTAACCACGCAGAGAGCTAATAACTGTTTCTGTCTGGCTTCTATAGCAAAGCCAAGTTAAATTTTACAGACGGCTGCAGGCTATAGGGATTAAAACCCTGGGAATCTAGCACAGCACAGATCCACCCAGCCCTGCTAGCAATGCTGCTTCAGATTAATGGCTTGTGCTTGGAATATGCCAAGTCTCTCTCAGCCTCCTGCATTATCATTTCTTTTCAAATAATATTTAAATAAGATTAGGATAGCACTATTTTGCTTTGGACTTTTTCCACAAGCTGTCACCTAACTAAGAGGTTAACTTGTTAGATGTTCTCCCCCTATCACTCCCAAGTGTGAATGCCAGGAGAACAGAGCTTCATTTCAGCCAGTGCTCAGCCCTGCAAAGTTGCTTTCAGCACAAAACTTTTACATTCAGAGCAGGTTTGGTAATATGGAAGAGTGCATCTGAGCATGAGCAAAGTGCCCTTTCCTTCCTACTATGTGAGCTGGCCTCCACAAAACTGAGGTAATTGAGATGGCATCACTCTCAGGACAGTCTAAACTACAACTGTAGGATCTTCAAAGTCTGCTGTGGATTCTCTGTTGCTCCACTGTGGAATATTGTGTCTCTTATCACAGGCAGGGTAGAGTACTGTGAAGCACTAGTAAAATCTGCTGAGCTACACAAGTAAATAGGCAGTTACATGGAATTGAAAAGGGACCAAAAAACCAGCTGATTTGGTTAATATACAGGACAAAACAAGTGCACTACAGAACAGTGTAAGAAAACTCTTGCTGTGCCAAGCTACCTGCTACAAACTTTTCTTTCCTGACATTTTCTTATTTGTTATATTTGGTATACTTTTCTAAAACACACTTCACACCCACCATTTTGAAGGCCATGCAAAAGCTCTAATTATTTCTGAGCCTGTAGACACTCCCCACATATTTCCAAGCTTTGCTCCATAGCCATGAGGGCATAAAGCTTATCATTTTTTTAAAAAAGGATTGGATGCTCTCATAAACCCTTTAGACTTTTCATCCAAAAGTCTGAGTAATACTATTTCAAGTATTACACATGAATTTCAGAAGCCAAGTCGTCTCCAAGAAGATCTGTGGGCCACCCACACATTAAGCACCTTAATTACATCACTTTCTGACCAAAAAAAAGATTTGGAATCTGAAGGAGTCAGTGGGTATCACTGTTGCTCTGGACTCTGCTATGCCTCCAGTACCATCAACTTCAGAAACTACGATGGTCCAAAATGAGGAGGAGGAAGAGGAGGAAAGGAAGGAAGGAAGGAAGGAAGGAAGGAAGGAAGGAAGGAAAGAAAGAAAGAAAGAAAGAAAGAAAGAAAGAAAGAAAGAAAGAATCAAGCTTGCTATTTTGTGCAAGCTGCTTGGAAGTTCTTGCTGATGCCTAGTCACACATCAAATGAGACCTTGGTATCTTGGATGATGGAAACCTTGTAAGATTACATGATAACACAATACCACCACATGCAAATAGCATAACAATGGAATGATAAACTGTTGTAATGTTTCAAAGAATGTGCTAGAATGTGTCAAAGTGACCTGAGAAAAGTACTGCCAAGAAGAAAGGGGTCACAGTTATACAGTACTTTCACTCCCAACAGGTTATAGAAATGTATAGTCCATGCCAGGGGTATAGAAGCTCAGGCCTGCAGGCCTATTTAGGCTGAGCAGGGGGCCTCACAGAGTCACCAGAAGAGAGGTGGCATTTTCTTCACAAATCCATTTTTGACATCTGTTCCTTTGATTAAAGGGTCCCAGCAGTGCAATGTTTCCCTTTGGAGTATACACAACACGGCTGAAGTGAAACCATTAATTGCTCTTCAGCGCTGCATTTTCCCTGAGTATCTCAGATTCCCAGGAATTTACCCAGAAGTGACTTCTAACTCCCAGCGGTTCTCTCCTCAACACATCAGCTGCCAGAGAAACATGCCAGCATTTTCTCTAATGTGCTGTTGTAGAGACAGCAAGAGGCAGCTACAGTTCATGATCACGGTGAGTGGGCAGAGTTGGGGGGAGAGAAGAAAGATCAGAGAAGCACTGTGAGGTAAAGCTACGCGAGTGGGACTTGCCGATCGGAAGGTCGGCGGTTCGAATCCACGTGATGGGGTGAGCTCCCGTTGCTCTGTCCCAGCTTCTGCCAATCTAGCAGTTCAAAAGCATACCAGTGCAAGTAAATAAATAAGTACTCCTGCGGCGGAAAGGTAAACGGCATTTCCGTGTGCTCTGGCACTTGTCATGGTCCTCCGTGCACCAGTAGTCATGGTTTAGTCATGCTGGCCACATGACCCAGAATATATAATAATAATAATAATAATAATAATAATAATAATAATAATAATATATTATTTGTACCCCGCCCATCTGGCTGGGTCTCCCCAGCCACTCTGGGCGGCTTCCAGCAACATTAAAATACATTAACACATCACAGATTAAAAACTTCCCTGAACAGGGCTGCCTTCAGGTGTTTTCTAAATGTAGGATAGTTGTTGATCCTTTTAACCTCTGATGGGAGGGCGTTCCACAGGGTGGGCGCCACTACCGAGAAGGCCCTCTGCCCGGTTCCCTGTAGCTTTGCTTCTCGCAGTGAGGGAACCGCCAGAAGGCCCTCGGCGCTGGATCTCAGGCTGAATGGTGGGGGTGGAGAAACTTCTTCAGGAATACAGTTCCCTCGGCCTGAAAGCAAAATGAGCGCCGCAACCCCATAGTCGCCTTTGACTGGACTTAACTGTCCAGGGGTCCTTTACCTTTACCTTACCTGGTAGAGATGAACGCAGGTTCATCCAGCAGACTCTCTTTGGAATAAAATTTCAGGCCCTATTGCTGGGATCTGCCTCTGCATTAACCAGCATCCTCTACTGTCAAGAGAGAAAAACCAAGCACTTTGCATTGCAGGGCCAACGTTCTCCCCAGCGTGCCAGCCAAGTGCAGCAGCAGAGACTGTTCAGTCAGAACTGTACAGTGTGTTACACAGAGCTGCACTTTGTCCAGTTGCTTTATCTTAGAAAAGCAGGGCCTTACAGAGTATTATCTTCAGAGCACTTTGAAAGCCAGCCAGCTTCTCTCCCCCAGAGCCGTTTCCTGGAAGAAAGACCCATCTTCAAGCTGTGTCCACAGTAACTTCCTCCAGAAAATCAAAACCTGAGAACCGCCAGCGCTCCATGAACTGCCAGCTATTGTTTAGGATGAGCTAGTTCCAACTGAAATAATGGAAGCTCTTGCATGCCTTCGGTGCACATCTAGAGCAGAAGCTGCAGGGACCGTGTAGATCAGGGATGTGAAACCTCCAGCCTGCGGTCCAAACACAGCCCACCAGGCCTCCCCATTTGCTATGCAAGGCAATTCTGGGCAAACCATGCCCATCTATCATACCTGATTGTCTGAAAGCATTTTTCCAAGCAGTGTTGAAAGAGCAGTAGGGGGCTATTTGCAGAAGGAAATTCAAGCAGCCCCATACTGCATCTTTAAGCCCAGAGTGTTGAGGCTTCAGCACACAGCATCACCTGTCAAATTTGGACCAGCACGCATGGGAAGAAAAATCCTGGGTTCAGGATCATTCCCCATCCCTGACCCACATATTCAAACTAATTTTGCCAAAGCAGAACCCTAACAAATCAGCAAAGGTTAGACAATTGCAAATTGCAAAAACACAGCTCCTTTATGATGTGTCAGGACATTGGTCTATCTAGTTTAGCATTCGTAACATTACTGGTGGCATCAACCTGGTACTCTTCAGCTGTTCTTGATTACAACTCCAATCCTGGTCAGGGGAGATAGGAGTTGAGCTCCAAATCACCTGGAACATACCAGGTTAAGCGAGATCACACTTAACTATGGCTTCCTTTCTCCCAGTCACACCCGGGGGGGGGGGGAACAAAAGCAGGTACAATCATCCAAAAACATGCACTAGCATGAAATACTGGTTTGCCGCAATGTGTGAATGAGGGTGATCGATCAGTGTATTATCCCCATTCCACAGATAAGGCAGACCAAGACTAAGAAATAGTGGCTTGCCTAAAACCACCTAGCAAACCTGGGGCAGAGGCTTCACAATTCAGCCACTGTGCCACACTATTGCAGATGGGACACTGCAAATGAAGGATCTGTAAAAGCACATTTCAGCATTAAAAATATCTGTTCAGTATTTGATTTCAATTCAGTTGTCAGAATAGATTTATAAAACAAACTATGCTGGTTCCACCTTTCTGGCAAATCAAATTGATATGAATTTACTTACAAGCCTTTTATATTTGGGGAGAGGAGAGACAGGGTTAAAACTGCTGCAGCCCCATCATTCCATGGGGTTTCCTCATCTTAGTGGATTCTTTTTTCTTTAAAGTCAACAATGGCTGATTTACAGGAAGTATTATGTCCCAACGAGGAGGGCGCTAAGCAAGCTCAATAGAAAGCCAGTGCAATCTTGGCATATATCCACACACACCTCTTATCTTCCACCCACATAGTCTTTTTGTTTTGGTAACCTGTCAATAACCTGCCAACTTGCCCTCTTCTCCAGGAAGAGCTACAAGCTGCCTGGACCTAGTCTGGGGACCAAGAAACCCTTTCTGAGAACAAGCTGCTCTTATGAACTTGCCCAGGCTCAATTACCGGTACTTTGAATCACCGTATTTTTTTTCTTGACTACAGTGCCTGGTTGTTTTGTCAAATTGTGAACACCAATGTTATCATTGCTTTAATGCCGGGGATGGGAACTGATGGCCCTCCGGGTGCTGTTAGATTCCCATCAGCCCCCACAGCCAGCATGCTCAGTGGTCCGGGAGTCCAACCACATCTGGATGGCCACAGGTTCCCTAGCCTTGCTTTAATGGCTGTGGACGATCCCTACATATGAAGCACATCTGGAGGGGCTGGATCCAAGCCAAGTGCTTGGCAGATTCTGTGCGAGAAAGAAAGCTTGATAGTGTTTTAAATTTAGAGAAGGACAGGGAGAGTTGCAAGTCGACTGAAAGTGAAGCATCTCTCTCACTCCAGAGATTTGAGAAGATTTCCTGCATTGTAGGAGAGCCCATGTGCTCTGCTTATGCATTTGTAAATAACACAAACACTGATGAGAGAGCACCATAAGTCTCCAGTATTTCTTATCCAAACAAAACAAAATGGTCAAAGGCTTGGAAACGATGCCTTATGAGGAACGGCTTAGGGAGCTGGGTATGTTTAGCCTGGAGAAGAGAAGGTTAAGGGGTGATATGATAGCCATGTTCAAATATATAAAAGGATGTCATATAGAGGAGGGAGAAAGGTTGTTTTCTGCTGCTCCAGAGAAGCGGACACGGAGCAATGGATTCAAACTACAAGAAAGAAGATTCCACCTAAACATTAGGAAGAACTTCCTGTCAGTAAGAGCTGTTCGACAGTGGAATTTGCTGCCAAGGAGTGTGGTGGAGTCTCCTTCTTTGGAGGTCTTTAAGCAGAGGCTTGACAGCCATCTGTCAAGAATGCTTTGATGGTGTTCCTGCTTGGCAGGGGGTTGGACTGGATGGCCCTTGTGGTCTCTTCCAACTGTATGATTCTATGAAAATTTAAGGCTGCAGTTTAATCCAGTTTATTCCTGACGTTTCCCTCACTGTTGATTTATACATTATATCTGAGCTTTCACATGATGTAAAAGCCACTTCCAGAACAATAATGGATCATAGTGCAGGTTTAGTGCTCATTTCTGTATTATTTGCAAACTGCTTTTTTTCTGGAAGCAAATAACATTCCCGTAACACTGAGCAGGGTCTAGAACTCATTACACAGCCTACCCTGCAGCACAGATGGAAGGAGAGAAAAAGACATGTTTCGTCCACCTTTGTGTCTGCAAAGGCAGCTGAACTGCTTTGAGTGATGGGCGGGAGGCGGGGCAGGGGCTTCCTTCATGCAGATCACAATGACAACTGTATTGATCACTTAGCAACCCACATCTGTTATACCCTATGCAAATAAATCACTCATATCTGTGCTGATCTAAACATCACTATTGATACAATATGATTACTATGCATTACCGCATTATCTTCTACTTGTTGCTATTGTTGGGATAAATTTAAGGCACTGTGATTCTCCAGCGATTTGACTTCACCCCAAGAGGCACATGCCATTGTCTCTTGAGACAGATGGATGTCAACATGGTGGCAGAAGGAAGTTCTTCTTTGAAGGGTCTGTAGGCAGCAATTAGAACAAGGTGTTGTGGGTCTGGTGTGTGCACAGAGGGGACTCCTCCTAGGAATCCTATGGTGGGCTGTGGTCTAAACCACTGGGTCTCTTGGGCTTGCCGATCAGAAGGTTGGTGGTTCGAATCCCCGCGACGGGGTGAGCTCCCGTTGCTCGGTCCCAGCTCCTGCCAACCTAGCAGTTCGAAAGCACACCAAAAAGTGCAAGCAAATAAATAGGTACCGCTCCGGCGGGAAGTTTAAATGGCATTTCCGTGCGCTGCTCTGGTTTCGGTGTTCGTTACACCAGAAGCGGCTTAGTCATGCTGGCCACATGACCCAGAAAAACTGTCTGTGGACAAACGCCGGCTCCCTCGGCCTGTAAAGCAGATGAGCGCCGCAACCCAAGTCGTCTGTGAGTGGACTTAACTGTCGGGGTCCTTTACCTTTTTTAGCAGTATTATTATAACTTACTGTCTTATGGCATATGTGATGGGCCCTGGATTAGGTGGGTTTAAAAGAAGATTTGTCAAATGATAGCTGAACAAGACCTCCGTTTCAGAGACAGAATACCACAGGATATCAGCTGTTGGGGAGCAACAAAGATGGAGGGAGCTCCTTACTGCCCTGATGCCCTGCTTAAGGGCTTGTTAGAAGCCCTTGGCTGACCACTGTCGGAAACAAGAGGCCAAACCTAGATGGACCCTTGGTCTGATACAGCAGAGTTCCTCTTATGTTCCTAAGCAAGTCCCTTTCTGTAGCACAGAAAACAGACGTGGCAGAACAGGCTGGGAGGGAGGAACTTACGCATGATTCTAATTAAACAGATGGCTAACTAGATGTAGGATTATAAAGTGAGCACTCTGTCCCTGCTGTGAAGGGCTGCCGCCCACCCACCCCCCAAGCTCAAGCAGAAACCGAAGGTGGAAATGAAGGCCAGATCAATGCAAGTGGGCAGGGCAGAAGACACACATCAAGCCATGGCAAATATATAAGAATGCACAGTTCGTACTGGGATTACCATGTCAGTGTGTCTTTCTTCATATGTCTGATGACAGCCAGAAGGGTGGATTTAACACCATCTCCTAAGCTACAGGTATGTCCGATGGGAGGAATGTAAATTGCGCACTTATGCTACACTGCAATCAAGGAATAATGCAACACATTCTTTGCATACTGCAAACAAAACAGAGGCTAAAAAGAGATTAAATAATAGTAATAATTCTTAGGCCAAGATCATTGAAATGTGTACCATTTGCCAGAACAGAAACCTCTTCACCAAAAGGAAAGAGGCAAGAGTAACTAACTGCCTTTAGGAGGCAAGCTGAAACCAACATTTCACAATCTACATACCGGTAAGTTTGTGCCAACTGCTGCTGCAGCAGCTTCAAGTGGAACTTGTGAACTTGTGATTTCTGCAGAATTTTCTCCTTCTCAAAACCCAAAGCAACATTTTCCGTGCCTACTCTTTACCACTGTGCAATTTGTTTGTGTGTGAAAATCAGGCCTGTGCTAAAACAACATGCAGTCAACTGACACCAGCGAACCAAAATTAAGTATGCACAAACTCTCCTCAAACTGGTCATACAAGGTTGCAATATGTAGAGTTCTTGACAGAATAGTTCCTCCTAACTGGGTGCTTCAGCATGTACCAATGGGTGAGAAAAGACACACTTGTATCTTTAAGGCTACCAGGTACAGAATGGCAAGGTTTTGTTCAGGTGAGGAGCAAACAAAAGTTTGAGTGTGGTGATAGAAACCACCCACTAAATCACCACCACAGATCTGCCCACCCGCAAAAATGCCTTAGCATGTTTCCACACCAGTAGTGGCCTCAGATGTCCAGCGGGTCATGTTCACTATAAGAGTTTTCTGCAATAAGAGGAAATCGGGATTTTAAAAAGTACAGGCAGGCATTTTGATGATGGTGATAACATTATGTGGGCAGTGTGATAAAACGGGATGCATGAGCAGCAGTTGGAAGCACTAGAATTCTTGTAAGCCCTCCTTGAGAGTTTCTTTTTGTCCGGAAAGGTGGGGTATGAATCTATTTTTAAAATACATAAAATGAAAAGTAAGTGTGCTTGTGACCCACCCATTTCAATGGAACTGCACTTTCTCACAATCCATTTTTAAAATGGATACTTTTTTTTTTTTTTTGCTTACAACTCTCTTACACAGCAGCTACAGCATTAATAATAGACTGGGGGAAATACACCAGGTTCCTAGCCTCAAGTGTTGAAGGCATCAGGCCCTCTCCAGAGGCAAGAAAGTAATTAAAAACCCAGCACCAAATTTTTGGGAGCCCAAACATCATAGTGTTTTGAGCCCTACAGCCAGGGAGGGAGGACTGGAACTGCAATGTCTGTCACCATCACCACCTGGCCTCTAATTTTGAATTAGTACTTTACACCAATGGAGCCATTTAGGGTGGGGTGGGGACTGCCCTCTGCAATTATTCCTCAGGAACATCTATATTTATAACCAACTCACTGGTTGCATCACAAGGTTACCGCCATTATAAACTATTAAATCTAAGCTAATATAAGCATGTGAAAGACATAACACTCTGCGTTTAAAAAGAAACAGTGGGAGATTTACTATTGGATCCATGTTAAAACATTGCTATGGCTTTTACGAAGCATAAAAACGTATGACCTCAAAAATACTTTCTTGTCATTTAATTTGATCGTGACTACATCCGAGAGTGCTGAGAATCTTGCTCCACTGTCACAGATGTCTCCCTCTGCACCCAATATCTGAAACTTGAACCCCTGACTCTCAAAGCAAAGGTTGCATTTCTAAGACGTACATTTCCCCAAATTGACAGAAGCTGCAATGTTTAATGGTACAGAGTACATGCAGATGGGAAGGCAGCTTAAGCAGGTGGGTGGGAGAAAAAGCAAAGCAAAGCTCTTTGTAGAATTAAAAAGCCCCCACCTGCACCGAGGGAACACAGTCTCTCCACTGTTAAACTCAAGAGCTGCTTAAACACACAAAACAGCATGGCAAGAATAACGCTTTTAACTCGGATTTAAAAAAAACAACAGGTTTTGGGAAAGAAGAATCTAAACTACAAAAAGTATTATTAAAAAACAATAAGAAATTATTATCCAGAACTTATGATTTGATATTGGAATGGGACCTAAAAGATGAAGAAATAAAAGAAGTAATGGTCAAATGAGCCCAAGACATACAATACAGATAGATCAGTGGGAAAGGCTCTTGAGGTCGGATATTAGGTTTACTGCCTGTTACACCGTTAAAGAAAACCTAATGAAAATGTTTTATAGGTGGTATATGATGCCTTCCAAACTCGCCAAGATACATGTTAAAATCCAATTTATGTTGGAAATGTAGTAACGTGGAGGGGATTATGATTCATGTATGGTGGGAAAAAGTCAAAAGATTCTGGGGATGTATCCATGAAGTTAAAAAAGATGTTTAAAACCTCTATAGAAAAGAAGCCAGAGGCGTACTTATTGGGTATTGTAGGAAAGGATATCCCACAGGATAAGAAAAGACTATTTTTATATGCCACAGCCAGACTATTACTTGCAAAAAATTGGACAGGAGATAGCATCCCCACAAAGGAAGACTGGACATGTAAATTATGTGAATTTATAGAAATGGCTAAGTTAACGGCAGCCATAAGACATCAGACAAATCAGAAACTAAGGTCGGAATGGCAATGTTTTGAGGATTATATGAAAAAACACTGCTCTAAGGATAACATGTTGATATGCAGAGACTAAGTATGTAAAGTAGAAAGAAATAAAATTAATATACTAGAAATATCAGGGATAAGATATATAAGACGCAATGTCAATAAGATGTTAAAGAATGTCGAGTAGTGGAGAAGGGAAGTCACATGGGTGTAATATCACTTTTGTTATTATTTGGTATTTTTGTTTGATTAGCGTATATTTCTGTATAACATAGCGTAAGAACTGTAACCTTTCCCCCCCACTCAATTCAATAATAATAATAATAATGAATAACGCAGCTCCTGAGAACTGTCAGCAATAGCCACCCTCAAGGAGCCTGTTCACTGCAGTGCAATGGCATTTGACAGCAATTAAGCAGGCGACAGCGACACAGTCAGCATCCTGATCAGCCAACACTGCAGCTTCAAACCATCCGGCCTGGAAACTGCACTGATGACAAGCTTGGGTTTATCTTTCTTCAGTCCGACTGTCCTGCGCAAATCAAAATCGCTCCCTGGAAATGTTTCTAGCAGACTAGGGAGAATGCTTCGTTCCACTCTATTTCCCCCTCACTGCCTGAGGTGTTTGCACTGCACCTCCAAAAGTCCAAATACACAGAAGATTAGGATCAAAAGGCTCATTCTCTCCCCTCCCCCCCAACACCTTATTGACTTTAGAGCAAGACAAGTCAGAAGGAGCAAAGTCCCTCCACGTTAAGCATTTAAAAACATTAGATGAAATTCCAGCAGCCTGGCAGACAACCAACAACGCAAGCAGGGTACCTTGGCAACAAGACACACAAAAATATGCTTTCTAATGTTTTGGGGTTTTGGTTTTTTTTAGAGAAAAACAGCTAGCACTCCAAGGTCTCACCGGTGCATAATTTCCAGAGTGAGTGGTGCTGCAAGCGGTTCAAGTGTTGGTTCTTTATTACTGAAGGAAGGAGCTCTAAAGTGTACACACTTTGAGGCACATTCAAAGTACATCCCCCCCTCAAAGACCCTTTTATGTGCTCCAGGTCTAATTTGTTTTATGTTTGACATCGTTTTTATACTGCTTTTATATGTGTTATTAAGGATCTGCTTTACTGTATTTCAGTGTGTTTCTTCTTCTTGCAATCCACCCTGTCAACTGAGTTACAATGCAGCATATAATTCTCCCCGCCCTGCCCCGCTTTTAATCATGCGCTTTCCTTCAAGGACAAGTTGAGGAGGTGGTGGTTGTAACACTGAATACGGCAGTACATATAGTCTTCCCCCTAGCCCTTTTATTAAGCTGAAAACAGGGAATCTGTTTCCTCCAGATGTTTCGGATGCCAGCTCTCATCAGCCCCAGCCAGCGTGCCAGCGGTTAGGAAAGTTTGAGTTGTTGTCCAACATCATCAGGAGGAGGCAAAGGTTAGCCATCCTTCAAACAACCCTGTGTGAGCACAGCAACCTGAGATATGGAGAGCCCAAAATCAGCTTCCAAAGCAAGGGTTTGATCCTGCCCCTCTCCCTGTGATTTAAGGCTAAGTACACATTAGCGGCTTAAAACACACCATGGTTGTCCCCCCCACCCCTGCCCCAGAGTGTTTCAAGTTGCTTTTTTACATTGCTGTGGCGCTGTGGGTTAAACCACAGAGCCTAGGGCTTGCTGATCAGAAGGTCGGTGGTTCAAATCCCCATGACGGGGTGAGCTCCCGTTGCTTGGTCCCTGCTTCTGCCAACCTAGCAGTTCGAAAGCACGTCAAAGTGCAAGTAGATCAATAGGTACCGCTGCAGCGGGAAGGTAAATGGCATTTCCGTGCGCTGCTCTGGTTCGCCAGAAGCGGTTTTGTCATGCTGGCCACATGACCTGGAAGCTGTACGCCGGCTCCCTCGGCCAATAAAGCGAGATGAGCGCCGCAACCCCAGAGTCGGTCACGACTGGACCTAAGGGTCCTAATGGACCTTTACCTTACACAATAATTAAAGATGGGTTGGGGTGGCCTTCACCTGATGCTCATTACCTGATTTGCTTCCCCACAATGAACTCCGACTCGGTGAAGCTGTCATCTATGCCTGCACAATGGCTGCCATGATAATGTACGCGCCTCAGCTTACGTTTCCAAATTGGAAGCTGCTTTGAAAGAAAGTGCATCAAATAGGAGCAGTTCCCCAGAAGCTACAGGATACCTAAGGCTTGTGGCTATGGCTAACATCATGTGTACCACATCATGTGTACCTGGCTTCAAACAGCGGTGGAAGCACACTGGCGCCACAGTAAATGGTAATGTGTACGCAGCTAAGTTGACCATTCTGTCCACTACTATACCATAGTAGCTATGGTTGCGAGGCGGGGAGGAAAGCACTGTATACATGCTCAAAAGCTATTCTTACTTCATACACCCCAGAGCTAAGCCCCGTTTCCAAGGACTTAAATGTCACAGAGGCTCAAGTTTTGTATTCAGAGTTATTTACATCAGCCCAAGGCACTCACTGTGCCTAACTTCAAAGACTTAAGAGTCCACACTACTAATAATATTTCAGACTTTAATCATGGAAAGGGAGAAGGGGAAGAGTGGAAGAGAGAACTAGGAGGCCAGGGAGGGCAAAGGCAGGGGAAGATACACAATGGCGTGCTGAGGAGACTTGTTCAGACAATTCAGTTTTTCAGGTCATGGAGGCACAAGCAAAACGTGCAGACTGGATGCATTTCCTTCCTGCAGCGATGTTTTATAGAAACGGTGCCTTTCGGGCAACTAGGGGTGTTTCTGAATGAAGTGTTCACTGAACATTCACCCTGTTTTTATGCAGGGAGGTTTTATGCAATGTTGGCTATTATAGTGAGCGTCCATCATGATTTGTTTGTGGGGAGGTTATATGGTGGTGTGTCAAAGTCAGTGCTATCCCATACTTTCCAGGGAATTTTCTTGTCACATGCCTTATCGCAAGAAGTTAGATCTTTGGGGGAAGCCGATTTGTTGTGCAAGACCTTCCTAACAACTGTAATTGCACAATCCTAATTAGCTGGTATGTTGACTGAATCTCAACCAAAAATTGTGACAGTCTGGAAACCCCCTAGAAAACTTACCCCAGGCTTTTTCTATGCTTGCTTCATCTACAGATTTTTAGACTTTCCGCTGCACCAATTAAAAGCGAAAAGTTCACATTAAAATAAAACAAAAACTGCAGAAGTAAAAGTGACATCCTAAGTACGCTTTCTATAAAGAAAGCTGGAAGGAACCCAGTCAGTCTTACTTTTGGTAAACAGATTTCAGACTGGGCTGCAAATTGTGCGTCCATGAGTGTATGAATATACTGTAAAATCATTCACCACAAACGTAACAGGCTGAAGCTGCTATCTACTTTACATTGTTTATCTCAACTTATGTATTCATTCATACCAAAAGTAAAAGTAAAACTGACCTTCAAACATACAGAACAATATTGAAGTCAATACAGTAATAAATCAAGTCCTTTGTACAACATACTACACAGTTAGAGTCCCAAGGCAGATCGTACTAAATTTGAAGGTGGTTGCTGTATACTGTAAAATGCCTAACACCTGCCTCCTCATGTTTGTTGAAGCTTACCATGTGATTGCTGGCCGCAACTAGGGCCAGGGCCTTCTCAGTACTGGCCCCGACTTGGTGGAACGGTCTATCAGAAGAGACTAGGGCCCTGCGGGATTTGGCATCTTTCCGCAGGGCCTGCAAGACAGAGCTGTTCCGCCTGGCCTTTGGGTTGGTTTTAGTTTAACCCTGATATTTCATTCCTTTATGGTTTGATTGGTGGGCTACTTAAAAATGAGGCTGCATTTTAAACTTTAAATCGTATTTTACGGTAACTTGCATTTTAATTGATTGTTTTGTATGTTTTGTTGTGATTTTATGGGTGTTAGCCGCTCTGAGCCCGGTCTTGGCTGGGAAGGGCAGGGTATAAATAAAAAATTATTATTATTTTATTATTATTATTATTATTATTATTATTATTATTATTATTATTTAGCCTTGTAAATAAATTCACACCTGGAATCCCACAGAAGAAAAGCACCTTAGGGTACTGTCACACCACTTCTTAAAACTATAATTTCCTAAGGCTGCTTCACATTAAAGTACTCAGTCAGGGGGCTTCATCAGAAGCATTTGCAACATGTACCGGTAGTTGGGCCCCCTAGTATAATAGCTGCAGACAACAAGATATTTGCAAAGCAGAGCATTGGTGGTTCAGATTAAAAAAACCACATGCTATGGAGCAGAGTTGCAAAATCCAGAATCTTATCAGCTACAAGGAAAGACAGATTTCCAGGGCTTTGTCAGGACTAAAACAAGGACACAAACCATCTGCAATTGGATCTCTGGCTGTTTTAATTGTAACTTAAAAGCAGCCAGAGGGCTGCAAATATTTTGAATGGCCAGAGTAAGGGCGGGAAAGAGAGGACAGGACTCCTGCACTTTTAAGAGTTCTATAGAAGAGGGAATTTCAGCAGGTGTAGAAGCAACAACGTGCTTACATTTCCTCTACTACACACAAAGGGATAGGAACCCTGTCCTCTCAAATCTGTCTACCCTACCCAAATTGGACTGTAGAAGTGGGATTTAACATTCCATCCCAGAACATTGATTTTCTCCAGTCTAAATTCCCCAGCCACCCTCATCCCCCACAAGTTGCAAGCTGCTCCACAGCAGAAAACATGCAAATACCTGTCTATTTTCTTCTGTGGCGTAAACATGATTGGGGAAACTTCGCTAAAGAGGAAAATGAAGAAGGGGAAAGCAACCATACAAATAAAAATGGTTCCTAAGGCTTTTTGAGGAACTCTTAACCCAGTGCTTCTTGATAAAACTGCTTGGGAAAACTTTTTTCCTCCGGGGTGTCATTCCTAGGACTTCTCACTGCTGTGAAGTGTATAGCAACATCTTCATCCCAAGCCTGCTCAGATAATAACCAGGTGTCTAGAGCACTTCTATGCTTTCCCACCATGCAGCATATTTATAATTAAATTAAGTAGGCTTGAGTCACCAATCAAATGACTGCTCATTATTTGGCCACAATCAAGAACATGCTTGTGTAAATAGTCACCTACTGAATGATTGATTTACTGGGGAATTGTATACCACCTTTACTGCCCTAAGTTGGCACCCAAGGCAGCTTAATAAAACCTCCTAACGACACCAGTATAATCAAAAAGAAATAAATCAAGCAATAGGTAAATTCCAAAAGCATGCCAGAAGACAAAGAGACCAATAAAAGCAGCAGTGACTCAGCAGTTGGCTGACCAACCCTAGCCCAAAAGAAAAACCAGAAGTAAAAGTTCAACAAGAACAATTTAATTCAGCAGAAGCCCCAGTAAACAAGATGGGCCTCACCTGGTTCTTAAACAAAGATGGCAAGGAGATCTCCTCTTGGAGGAAGGTCTACAAATAAAGGTACAGTGACACGAGTCTTGCCTCTAGTAGTTTAGTGACAGAACTACAGGGTCCCTTTATGATAGTCACAGCCTTGAAAGATTATACAATGATCTTCTCATTGTACAATACTAATAAACAAGCACCGTAAGAAGCAATGGCATGCAAGTCTCCATGATCAGCTAGATCTACTATATTCTGTGCCTACGCTTGGAAAACGATTTGGAGTGCTCCAATATCTTCTCCCCTATCATGCTGATAGGGTGATGGAGGCAGGGACTCTGCTGCAGGAACAGTAATAGGTCTTTGGCCCTATGCAACCCTCACGGACCACTACACCACTGGTTCTCTCTAAAGTAAGGGGCATCCCGAGAAGGTTCACTGGTGATGATCTCAGCTGCTGGGCAGGTTCAGAAATGAGCAGGCGTCTATTATAGCGGCTCAAGACTAGGGTTTATTACACTGATCCCCAGTACTGAAGGAATCAGGTTGTGGGCCTGTGTGAAAGTCCCTAGGGCCACATGTGCACACACCCTCCTTTAAGAGCAGGCAGGCACAACCTGTCCTGCCACTCCATATAATTCATTGCATCAACGTGCAAGGCCAAGGCTTTCCAGTTGGCATCTCTTTACAGCAGCAGGAGATTCCCAAATCCATCTGTCAGATGCAGCGGTGTCTTTTTTCCAGTTGGGGTGGGGTGGGAAAACATTCCGACTCTGTCTTAGTGCTATGTTTCCCGGAATGAACCAAGTAGGACTTCTTATCTGGCAATTTCCCAACACAAGCAGCAGATAGTTCAGCACTCTTTGTCATCGCTGAATAGAATGCTATGTTCTGAAAGGTCATGCCTTCTGCCTGATCATGTGAATAAAGCAATTAGTATATGAAATGAAGAACTTGAACTGCCAGGCATTTGAGAATTGGCTGAAAATGAAAGCATTGCATTTGAGATATTCATTAGCAGGGTTGTGCACAATTACATCAAGGAAGCAAAAGAAGATGCAAGTCTAGCTAACTTTAATGCAAACTTGTGTGTTAAATCTAATGAAATAGTCATAATCATGTGACCTTTTTTTTTTTTTTACTACAATCCTATACTGCCTGGGAGCAGACCTTCTTCCAAGGGGTTTATTTATGCTTTGTCTCTGGAATGCAACAGACTGGGTTTTTATTTTTTAAATAAAATCAAGGTTGCATACACATTACCACTTACAGTACTCTGGCTCCAGTGATCCCCTCACCCCCCAAATATAAGTTTTTGCTTGGAAGAATGCCAAGATAAGCCCATCACAGTCTTAAGCACCCTTTAATACTTGTAGTAAAGGTAAAGGGACCCCTGACCATTAGGTCCAGTCGTGACTGACTCTGGGGTTGCGGCGCTCATCTCGCATTATTGGCCGAGGGAGCCGGCGTACAGCTTCCAGGTCATGTGGCCAGCATGACTAAGCCGCTTCTGGCGAACCAGAGCAGCACATGGAAACGCCGTTTACCTTCACGTTGCAGCAGTACCTATTTATCTACTTGCACTTTGACGTGCTTTCGAACTGCTAGGTTGGCAGGAGCAGGGACCAAGCAACGGGAGCTCACCCTGTCGCGGGGATTCGAACCGCCGACCTTCTGTTCAGCAAGCCCTAGGCTCTGTGGTTTAACCCACAGCACCACCCGCGTCCCTAATACTTGTAGTACGAGTATTAATAATATTGCCCTGCCTTATAACATCATAAAGATTACTAAGATACCATGAAGTGGTCAGAGCACAAAGGAAAAGTGATATATGCATCATTCCTACTATTATGATGTGAAAGCTGAGGGTATAATTGCTTAGGCAGCCAAAACCACCCACACAAAAGAGAGAAAGAGAGAAAGGCATCAGTCAGCTTGGAGGAACCTCAAGATTTGCATAAGTACAAATTTGCAGGTGAGGAATGAAGTGAATGGAAACCTAAACACCACTACCCCATACCGCAACATTTTGTTGCAGATCTCACTTATACTTCTGATAACTGATCACCCGGGCAGAAAATTACATTTCTAGGTGCCTGTGGATTTATTTATTTTCTGCAGTACCTGCTACTTGCACACAAAAAAATGGTACCTTATCATGAAAAGGGAAGAGCCACAGCTCAGTGGTAGAACATCTACTTTGCCCATGCAGAAGACTCCAGGTTCATTCCCTGGCTTTTCCAAGAAGGGCTGGGATAGGCTTCCTGTCTGAAACCCTGGAAAGCTGCTGCGAGTCTGTGTAGGCAATACTGAGCAATATGCACTTCTGGTCCGACTCAGTGTAAGGCAGCTTCCTATGTTTTTATGAGATATTTTGATTACTGGTCCAAGATTTTAACAAAGCCTTCACAATAACGTTTTAGCAGCTAGCTCCAGAGTTTTGATGCAACAACAAAGAGTTAGGTGCATCAGTTCTGTGAGACATGCATATGTCACCACAGCACAATTCAAGTGTCCCTTAATGATAGCATCTTTTTTCTGGTTCGCAAAAGGTACTTCACATTTACTTGAATCAGTACAGGGGGAGGGAGGAAGCCAGCAGCAGCGAGGAAGTCCTTGCCTGGAATTAAATCTTGTTTCCAGAAGCATTCTCATATTCACAACACCTTTTCCTTACATGTTCCAGGGCTGACCTCTGTTCCGTTGCTACCGAGTCACGCATCATCAACCCCTCAAACACTTTTAGTAAAATCATCTCCTTTGAGAGGGTGCCAAATTTGGATATGGATGAGGAAGTATCTAAGGGGAAGGGCTGTTGTTCAGTGGCAGAGCACATGCATTGCATGCAAACAGCCCCTGGCACTTCCAAGTAGGGCGTGGAAGCACCTCCATCTGAAACACTGGATAGCAGCTGCCATTGAGCATAGACACCATTGAGATGGATGGGCCAACAGCCTTTGACTCGGTTAATAGAATCATAGAGTTGGAAGAGACCACAAGGGCCATCCAGTCCAACCCCCTGCCAAGCAGGAAACACCATCAAAGCATTCCTGACAGGTGGCTGTCAAGCCTCTGCTTAAAGACCTCCAAAGAAGGAGACTCCACCACACTCCTTGGCAGCAAATTCCACTGTCGAACAGCTCTTACTGTCAGGAAGTTCTTTCTAATGTTTAGGTGGAATCTTCTTTCTTGTAGTTTGAATCCATTGCTCCGTGTCCTCTTCTCAGGAGCAGCAGAAAACAACTTTTCTCCCTCCTCTATATGACATCCTTTTATATATTTGAACATGGCTATCATATCACCCCTTAACCTTCTCTTCTCCAGGCTAAACATACCCAGCTCCCTAAGCCGTTCCTCATAAGACATCGTTTCCAGGCCTTTGACCATTTTGGTTGCCCTCTTCTGGACACATTCCAGCTTGTCAGTATCCTTCTTGAACTGTGGTGCCCAGAACTGGACACAGTATTCCAGGTGAGGTCTGACCAGAGCGGAATACAGTGGTACTATTACTTCCCTTGATCTAGATACTATACTCCTATTGATGCAGCCCAGAATTACATTGGCTTTTTTAGCTGCTGCATCACACTGTTGACTCATGTAAAGTTTGTGGTCTACCAAGAGTCCTAGATCCTTTTCACATGTACTGCTCTCAAGCCAGGTGTCACCCATCCTGTATTTGTGCCTAATAAATATGTCAGATCTCTTAAAAGACATCTGCGTAGCTCTAAGACTCTGCTGCTTGCTTGCCACGATCCTCAAGTATCTTATTTTTCCTTCTTTTAATAATTTCAATGGGGGGGGGGACAATAAATTTTCCGCACCGGGTACCATCTGACCTTGCTACGCCACTGCTCACAGTGCAAGAACCTTTTAGCACCGAGTACATCAGGGATGAAGAACCTGTGGCCTCCACATATTGCTGGACAACAACATCTGTCATCCCTTGACCATCGCCATGCTGGGAGTTGGGAGTCCAACAACAATCAGAAGGAGCCAGGTTCTCCATCCCTGGAGTACATTAAAAAATTGTGAAGAGAGCGGGGACTCAACCAGCATATCTAAGCAGTGTAGGACTTGGAAGACCTACTATTAGGAAAAAGGAAAGCCTCTTTTTCCTGCGTTACAGTCATCTCCCACATGGTGGATGTTGCAAGCCTTTTCTTCTTTCTGTTTCTAAAAGCACATGGTTCTTTTCCTCAAGCAACCTAAAGAGTCTTTCCTTCTGCCTCTGTGCTCTCCCTTCCTACCTTTCTGGTTAATGTGCCACTTCTTTACCCTTTCTCTTCCTGCAGACTGCAGTTTCTGGCCCATTCTGTAACTCCAAACTCGGCAGCATGGAAAGATTTGTAAAGAACAAATACACAAACACAGGCAGAGCATTTCCAATAGCGAATGAATGGGAATCTCCAGAAGCTGCAGGATATGCATTCATGTCAAGCATTGTATGGGCCCAGAAAGCTACAGCCGCTGTCATTCTGCTCTCCTGTGAACAGCAGGGAGCTTTCTGGATATCATGCACGTGTCAGATGTTGCAAACAGCTGACCATTCCCAAGAAAAGCAGGCAAAATGCAGCTGTGGCAGTGGAAGGCTCTGTTCATTTTTATCTACTAGGATGCAGAACAAAAGAAAAACCTCACCGTCCATTAAGTGTTCTGTAGCAAGCTAAAGGTAAGTGATCAGAGCTGCGCAGAAATCAAGACATTCTTTGGGACTTGAGGAAGGTGCCATTCCAAGTTGGACCACTGACCTATCTAGCTCAATTTTATGTCGACTGCCAGCAGCTATCCTGGGTTTTAGATGGGGGAACAACCCCAGACCTACCTGGAGCTGCCAGGGATTGAACCTAGGAGCTTCTGAATGCAAAGCAGATGTTCTACCACTGAGCCACGGCCCCTCAGAGCACATTCTCAGCTAAAGCATTTGTTTTCTGTGCCAGAAGTGAACCCTGTTCACAGTCCTTTCGCACACAAAGTCCACCCCTGGTTAGCTTTCTTCACTTCAGCAGCCCAATCTGGGAGGGAAAAACATTTTTGTTGTTGCTGCTATAGTCAAGCAACAACGGATCTACTGCAAATCACAGAGATCTACCAGTAGATCCCAAATCTACCTTCCGCGCACTCTCACCAATCTCAATATATACTTCTGCAGGGCAGTTTCTTAGTGCACACGTGCATGCATGCATATTACGGCTCCGTAGATACTCCTCTGATAAAATGCATGCAACTGAAATCTCTGTCTTCCAAAACCAATTAATTTACCGGGCTCCAGAGAGGCAGGCACCGATCCACGCTTCTCCTACAGCCAATGCAAATACTGGTACGCAACGCCTCTCGACGGGACTTTTAACTCTAGCGCTTCAAAGCTACTCTTGATTAACCTCTCGCAGAATCGCCCAGGAAATTCCTTCACACATTACACTGTTATATCTGGGCTAATGGCACTTTGGTCCAATACTGTTCTAGTCCCCCAAACCTACAGACGCCCTCGGGATCCGTACAGCCCGGCTTCCCCTCGTACCAAAAGCAACCTGCCTTATCTTAAAAACCGCATCACTCTCGCTGCCCGTTAACATCGCCACCAAACCATATTGACATTCCACTTGCAAAATTCATCGTTATATCCAGGAGCGCGCGGCGCGCGCACACATACCCGCTCTCCCCCCCCCGCCCCATCTTAACAGATCCTCTTCCCACTCAATTATAAAGCAAGATCTAAGCAGGCAAACAGATTCCCCCCAAACTCGATGCCCCCCCATGCAACCTTTTCTCTAGACATCTCCCTCTGCTACAATACAACCGTTGGGACCCCTTTAAAAAAATGCCAGGCCTCCCCTTAGTAACCTCGGCAAGACTTCCCCATTTGCAGCACCCGCCGGATCAGAGAAATGATCTCGTCCTCCTCGGGATCAGAAGGATCCTGCCGCAGAGTCGACCTCTCCGGGTCTCCAAACTCACCCGATGCGGAACAGGAGGGGACCCGCCAGAGCCATGGGCATTCGGGGAAAGCGCTGCTTGGCCGCGCACCGGTGGAAAGCGCCGCTCAGGGCCCTGCAAGAAGAAGCGGCGAAGGTTGCAAGCAGCGCTGGGATCCGCAGCAGCCAGCCCAGCCAAGCCATGCTCTGCGGAGGGAGCGCGGCAAGCAACGGGCCCGCCCCCCGCCCCTGCCTTTAAAACAGCCCTCCCACCTCCAGCGCCAAGCACGCAGCCGGGCCCGCCCCCTCGGAGCGCCGTCTGGCCCGGAGCAGGAGCCGCTTCCTGCGCGGCTTGGGATGCAGTGCCCCCTGAAGGATCTGGCCGTAAATGCCAGCGGTGGTACCCTAGCGGGACGCGTAAGGAACTAGTAAATGAAGAAGCCCAAGGCATCGGGCTTTAAAAACAAAACAAAACATTTTTTCATTGGTTTCTAAACAGATACAAAAACAAGAATCATTCATTGCATTGTAGTCATTTTAAAAGTATACTACGTTATACCGTATATATATGTCTCTTTATAAATGTGTTGAGATAATAGTATTAGTCAGTGCTTTTTTTTCTAAAAAAATGTTTAGGGGTACTCTCACTTTGACTCAAGAAAATCACCATTTTATTTCATTATTTTCTGAATATGCAATACCAAATTACAACAAAAAATACGAACATACATAACGAATATGTAAACAAAAATAAAGCAAAACATACAGGAACGGAAAAGAAGAAAAAATAGAAAACAAAAAACAAACCCACACCTAAAAACAATAAAAATAGAAAAAAATATGTATCTGTACATATACTTATATATTTACACATATTGACTTCCTTCCTCTATATTGAGACCTCAAAATTTTTATTCCTTCTTAATTGTTGTGTCTGATATAAATTACCTCTATCTTTACACCTTTAGAACTCCTTTTCAATTTCATTAACCCTGCAAAGCTTCATTCATTGCATACTGATACACTTACTCCAGAACAATGTTTTTTCATATATCCTGTAACACAATCCCACTCTTTTGCTAATTTTTGATCCGATTGTCCCCTTAAGAATGCTGTAAATCTTGCCAAATTTATATCTTCACAAAGATTACTTTGCCGTTCTTTTATTGATGCGATTTCTCCCCCCCTTTCCAGTTTTTTGCTATAAGCATCCTGGCAGCTGTTGTTGCATAAAGGAATACTTTCCTTTGATTGCCAGGAATATCTTTTGTAATTATTCCTAAAAGGAATACCTCTGGTGTTTTACTAAAAGATATTTTAAACATCTTTTTGGTTTCTTCATATATTTCATTCCAAAATTGTTTAATAAGTTGACATTCCCACCACATGTGATACATTGTTCCTATAAGAAAACCACCATTTTATAGTTCAAATCAAGAAAAATAAAGACAGTAAATGGACAAAAGTACAGAGATTCACAATATGTTTAGAGGTAATGTGTACTCCTGTGTCATTCTCCCCCCCCCCCGAAAAAAGCACTGGTATTAGTATTATTAATAATAATTTTATTAAATTTATATACCAACCATCCAAGAATCACAGTATAAAAACGCAAAAATATGATGACAAATCTGGTTCGTTTCCACAACAGCGAAACTGGATTAAGGAAACTTTTTTCTCTTTCTGTCTCTCTTTGTAATCCTGCCCTATTACATCATAAATGTGCAGCCTTGACCTGCTTTCAATCTGTTGTTTTCTCCAGATGTATTGGGCCACTGCTCCCACCAATCACTGCCAGCATGGCTTAATGGCCAAGGATGATGGGAGCTGTGGTCCAACAATAACTGGAGGATGTCAGTTTGGAGAATCCCTTCTTCCCACCTCTTAAGATCCCCAAGATAACAGCAATATACCCGCAATTAAGAATATAGAACAGCTGTATCATAAAACCATGAAAAGTGCAGCCAAATCAGACAAGGCATATAACAACAGCTGATTATCTTTGAAAAGACAAGTTGAACCTACCGGTACTGCCCCAGCCTCTTTAATGACAGGGCTTTCCTCCCCTGTAAAGAAGTCAGTGGCATTTCCCTGGTGCACAAAGAGCAAGGTAATATTTTCCTAAAGTTCCCTGACTCCACACTAGTGTTTGTTTTAGTTTCGAAAGGCAGTGTGTGCAATGTGGCACCCACTGATTAGAGTCAATAGCATCAAATTTCCTTCTCATTTTTGAGCGCGTAAAACAGAGTTTACCCAGTAAGTACGATGCATTGATAATTTAGGCTGCAAGTCTATGCATACTTACCTGAGAGTTAAACCCATTGAATAGAATGAACCTTACTTCTGAGTAAACAGGATTGCACTGTTAGGACACACTGCTTTCTGCTGCACCACTTCATAGGCTGAACTGCATTTTTAAAAAGAGATTTGTTGCTGTTTTTGCAAACACCTGTGAGTTTAATCATTGCACTAATTCTGAGTCACAGTGCATGTTTGCAGAACAGTAATGCTCTCTGAACGGTATTTACGCTAAAGTAAATATACCTAGGTTTTTGAAGACCTTTCCTTCCCAAGACTGTTACATACATTATTGTTATTATTATTAATTTCATCTCCATATTGCTTTATATTTTTAAGAAAAAAATGTCAAAGTTGTTTTCAACCTACACTAAAGCATCAAACAAAACAATCCAGAGGAAAACATTACAGAAGAAAGTCAAATATAAAGTATACATTCAAAGCAACATAATTAACAGGAAACAAAAATATTATCTTAAAGTTTTTTAAATAAAACATTGCAAAGGAGGTCAACCACAGAATGCACATTTAAAGCAGCAAAGTCAACAACAATGAAGTTATCGTAAGCATTTCAAATGACAACATTACTAAAGGAAGTCAAATATAAAATGTACATTTAAAACAATGTATGTAGTCTACAACCACATGTCTACTGTAAGGATGACCATGGACATAGTCAGGGGGAGGGGGCAGCTGCCCCCCTAAATCAAGTAAATAAAAATACAGTACTTAACTAAAGTAGAAATTGTAGAAAGATTTTGACATATTTTTCTGAGCACTTGGAGTCAAAAGAAATTAATTTAATATAACTGTTGTTGAGACATTTAATTCTTAATCTGCTAGATAGAGCCAGACAGAGGATGATGACAGGTGGGTGTCCTGCCCCCCCCAACATAAATCCTGGCTACGCCCATGAGGACAACTGCCGTAACCAAGGGAAGCCATACTTACTTCCACCTATCCAAGTGTTGAAGCATATATTTACTTTCTGATGGAAGCCCTTAAGGTGCTTGATGCATAGCAATAAGTAATCAGTTTAAGGGCAGGGACAGCTCAGTTGGTAGACTTTATTTTTAAAAAAACCCCACCAAACTCACCAAATGGCAAAGCATTGCTCTGGAGAGAAGAGTAACCTTGGGTGCTTGTTTCTTTTTACCAGTATATTTTTATTTTATTTTTAAGGTGCTGTATGCACATTCATTCACTTGGGTATAGCCATAGAGGAGAACTCAGCCTCTCAAGAATTATCTGTGTGTCTTTTAATTCAAGCTTTTTTTAAAAATAAAAATAAAAATAAGAATCACTAAATGCCATGAGCATGCCAAAAATTGAATGGTTTGTTACAATTATCTTGAACTTGATCTTTGTATGACTGTGGCATGCTTATCTATCCAATACTATTTTTCATATTATTTCATCATCCTGGAGATCACTGGATTATCTTTTTTTCCTTTTCATTATTTACCTTCATCCATTAGTTCCTCTTACTTAGTCTTTCGGTACTACTAATAATATCTATGCTAATGATACCCAGTTGTTTCTACCCCCCCCCCCTTTGCTGATCCCTCATCTTGTTGTTTTGCATTTATCTCAGTCTCCAAGCTGCTGGCTCATGGCTCACTGGCTTAGAGACTGACTCCAGCCTTCCTAACTGGGTGCCCTCCACCTGTTCCTTCTGCAATTCCTATCAGCCCCACTCTGCACAGTCAATAGGTCATGCTGGCTGGAGCTGATGAGTGTAGTCCTAATCAGGTGGAGAGGGCCAGGTTTGGAAAGGCTTTCTTAGAAGACAGATCCTTTCAGATTCTTACAAAGTAGGCTGGGCAGAGGAAGGAGACAATATAAGCACAGAGCAGGGACATCTCACCCTACCTAATCGTAGGATTGGCTCTCAGCACATCTAAAAGCACTTCTTTGTTTGCTTATTGAGGAAAATGTCAAATCAAAAGAACCAGAATTACAGAAATTCTTCCAGGCATACAATATTAAGAAATATCGCCCTCTCTGGTTGAAAGTCTTCCATGACTGTTGTACTAGCCTGAGCCACCAGGTGGTGCAGCAGTACAGTGGCAATAAAGTTTGTTTCTGTCTCCATGAATGAACAAACAATGCATACACACCATTTTTATTTATTTTTAATGCAACTCATGCTGTTGGATTTGTTTTTTGGGATGCAGAATCTTCAATGCCAACCGTGAGCAGAATTTGCTCCCAAGGAAGAAAACTCTGGGAACTGAGTTGCTTCCTGGAAACTGTATACTGAGATCATTTGCTCAGAGCTCTCTGCAAGGGTGGGGCTCGCCTGTATGCTGGTGTTCACTGATATCTCAGGGAAGATGCACAAGGTCGAAATAAATAGAGTGCACAGAGCAGGAAGGAGTAGTCAGGCTTAATGAATGGTTTCCCCAATAAATACTTGCAAGCTTTTATGCTTATTCTCAAAAGATGCTTCTTCAAGATCACCTTCATCTGCGGCTCACATCCCATTTTTCAGCTTCATTTGTTGTCGCCCTTATCATCTACTCTGTGCTCTTCCCCCACCCCCACACGTGGGAAGCCTGTCTGTTTCTATGGCAACACCAATATCATGAAGATGGTTTTAGAGTTTAGTGACAGCCGCACAAGACATCAGACAATTAAGGATTTCTGGTAGGGTTTGACATTGCTGACACCTAGAGCACTGGCCTCTAAAGCTGTGCACAATATATTTAGGGCAGTGCAGAGTCTTAACTAGCGTGGTGCCTTTCTGCATCTCTGTAAATGACAAAACAGATAGATTTAACATTTGCTTCGTTAAACGTTTCATCACTCAGTTCCTTCTCTGCCCTCACCATTGCATACACGTACTCCAGGCCAATTCCATCCCTGCAATGACCCACATTCATCCTGACAGCTGCTCGTAATCTTGACAGTGCCAGCTGAGCCCCGGCAATCTCATCTTTCTGTTTTCAGGAGGATGGAGTGAATGGATGACACGCCATATATTCAAAGCACATAAGTTTCCCCAAAGAGTCCTGGGAACAGTAGTTTGCTAAAGATGTACGGTAGCTCTGTCCGGGGTAAACTACAGTTTGCAGATTTCTTTGTGCTTTAAATGTGTGGCCTGCATGCAACTTCAGTATGGAAATCTGCCGTGCGCATCTGTTTGAAGGTGGGGGAGGGGTTGAGGACTGCAGTTTTTTGCTCTGTTACTTGCAAGTTACTTCTGGGAAGATGTATCTAGGATTGCACTGACCGGGTGGTGTTTAGCAGAGTAGACCAAAATAGGTCCATTCATTTCAGTGGGTCTGCTCTGAATAAAATGTAGTTGAATACCCTAAAACAACAACAGAGCTATCATTTTACTGAAAGCTTAGGGCAGGCACCCCCAAACTCCGGCCCTCCAGATGTTTTGGGCTACAGTTCCCATCATCCCTGACCACTGGTCCTGTTAGCTAGGGATCATGGGAGTTGTAGGCCAAAACATCTGGAAGGCTGCAGTTTGGGGATGCCTGGCTTAGGGCTTCTTCCTCCCTCATTTAAACAAGGTGCCTCCAGGCATGTGCTTGACTTGCAGAATTGGTACCGGTAATAATCCAATCTCACCTGAAGGCAGAGAGGACATGGTTGAACTGGCTGTAGTTAGATTTTTGCTTTGGGACATAGTGGACAAAACATAAAGAATAAAAGATTGAGAGACAGAAAGGAAAGTACAGTACAGGAATGGAAAAAAGGAGACTGAATATATAAAGAGGGGTTGATAATGGATACATTTGGCAAATGTCCATGTGGGGATGCAGCGTCTGATGTTTCAGGACAACTTTTTCCCACCAACTGTATCTAAAGTAACTTAACAAACAGTATGTATAACAACCAGCTGTTTATATATAAACTATCTGTGTAATGCTAGAAGTATCCTCCAGCTGTACCATTTTTTCTGATAGGATACTAGTTCTCTTGCGTTGGCCCTAATAACTTTCCATTCATAAGGATGAACTGAAATTCTGGAAAAGTTTACAATACTTTTTAAATTACCAATACTTAGGTAAATGGTAAAGGTAAAGGACCCCTGGACGGTTAAGTCCAGTCAAAGGCGACTATGGGGTGCAGCGCTCATCTCGCTTCAGGCCAAGGGAGCTGGCGTTTGTCCACAGACAGCTTTCCAGGTCATGTGGCCAGCATGACTAAACCACTTCTGGCACAACCTCAGCCATTACATGCAGTCATTATACTGTCATTGGATCAGGAAGTGTAAGAATATTGTGCAAAGGATGGTGTATGTAGACGTGCCTTGTTTGGTTGTGCAGACCATTGAAAACAGAACTCCAAGACTATACCTTTTATATTCTGATCGCCTGTTCCTAATTCCCTCCTCTCCCTTTGTTTTCTTCCCTGTTAGAATTCCGTACATGCTAGAATCCTGTAAAAAGCTTCTCTCAATGCTGCCAACTCATTCTGTCCCTTTAAGAGGCGGGGAGGAAGGCTGTTGCTGCGGAAACCAGTGAATACATTGCAACCTCACTGTGGAAGGACAGAAAAAAAGCACAGTGAGTCTAGAGTGGGAGGCTTCAGGTCTAACATGAAGCTGACTTCCACTCATTTCTCTAAATTTACCCCCATCCTGGGAAGCCGCATGGGTGGGGAGGAAATAACTGTAACTGGGATGGATGCAACTGGGGTTAGCATTTAAGGCATCCATTGATGAGGGTGGAGGGGCTTTGTTGCTACATCAGGATGCTGTACAGAAGGATGGAGGACAAGTGAGTGGAAGGAAATAAGAGGTCTTTGCAGCCGATATTCTCCCAAATTTATATAAATGCTTTATTGATTAATTGATTGCCAGGCTGGGAGCCATCCAGGTATCATTAAAATAAAAGGAGGCAGTTTCAATGAGAAAAAGGCAGAGAAAGCACATACCTTGTATAAATTTAAGTGCCATTTATTTATTTTTAAATCTTAAATTTTGTCTACCACTTAATTTTCAAAACCTGTACTGTAGATGGTTTGCATAAAACATAAGATAAACATTAAATTAATCAGAAGTTAAAAATGAGTTGATCCATTAAAAAGTATTCATAAAATCACTGGTTAAAAATATGTTATGAAATATAAAAGGGAATTACCAATTAAAATGCTGACCCTACCTATCTGGCTTAGGCTTGCCTAAGCAAAAAGGTTTTTAGAAGGTGCTGTAAACAATATGCAGGGAGTTGCAGAACAGGCTTCCCCAAAGAATCCTGAAAATTGTAGCTTGGTGAGAATTCTCTGTTAAAGACCCTTCGAAGGACTACCTTTCTCAGAGTTCCATGGGAAGAGGGAAGATGACCCTCATCCTTCCTACTATTCTCTGGGAAGAGCCTGCAAAAAGCTTGACCCTAGAGATCTATCTTAGCACCCAAGGAGACGGCACGAAGCACAGCACAATAAGAGCCATCGCTTTGCCTGGATATCTGGCTTTTAGACATGTTATGCAGGGCCCATTAGCTGGTCCTGATTTCTAGCTTTCATTTTCAAAAAGTTTGTAGTGTTTATAGCCTGGGAGGTTGGTGGGAATAATGGGAAATGTGCATTGCCTCTGAGGGAATATGGCAATCCTGTTAAAGGGGTCCGTGAGGAGGTGCTTTTGTCCGGATGCCCATGCAGGGGGCTAGGGCCATGGCACTCCTTGTGGAGTAGCACCTATTTGATGCAAGCCATAGGGTCTCCTCAACATTGGTTTGACCCCTTGGTCGATCATCCAGCAGACAGGTTGGTTGAGGTGGGTTACAACCCAATGCCTTCACCAAACTCCTTACAGCTGTAATCAATAACGTTGTGGCCTAAATTCAAACCATACAGTGTTGCCACGAGTGGTCCTTTGGTCAGCGATGCCCTGTGGGGTGGTGGGCTCACAGCACCTGAATGCGCAAATGGCAGATCCCCATGTCTTGGACACATTAGCTCCGTTCTTTCTGGTGTTGGTTTCACGCTGAATTCTTCACTGTGAATTTTTCACCTTGTATATATCATCAAAATAAATTGAAACAGTATGGCAGTCTGGGACTACTCCCCTTATCTCACCCAGTATGTGGCTAGAGCTATGTCCACTCCAGCTAATGTATTGCAGGCAGGGTTTGCATCCAGTCTGCTTTCATCATCCATATCCTCCTCTCCCCCCCCCCCCCGCTTCTTCTTCCAGATTTCCTCACAGCAGACCTCTGGGAAGTGTCCTCTTCCATATCCACTTGTTCCAAGGCTTTAAGTCCTCTCCACAATGCAAAACAAGACCTCGGAGGAGGTGCCGAAGGAGGTGCCAATACCAAAACTCCCAGCTGCCAACAAAGGGGCAGTGGAATTCCTTTCGCTCATTGGTGGGTTCCCCTTTTGAGGAGGGAGGAGGCTCTCCTACCCTGTTCTCCCCCATGTAAGGGAGGGGTGCTGACAGCCAGGAGCTTTTTCACTATCAACCTTTGAAGATATAGGAGTCTTAGGGTCAAAGTAGACTGACACTAAAAGCAGGGGCGGAGCGACGGGGGGCGGGCTGCCCCAGGTAGCGCCCTGGGGGGGTGACACTCGGTGCGGGGCCCCGCCCCCGCGATCGGCGCCTCCAAAGCTGATTGTGCAGCATGTGGCGGCAGCTGGCTTGCTTGGCCCGGGTGGAGGCGAGGGGCGGGCCAGCGAGGATCGGTATTGCAGCAGACATGGAGGAGGTTTAAACCTCTCCCCATCCTGCCCCCCAGCTGCAGTTCCAGTGAATTTCCCCACTCCACACTGGGGCCAATATCGGGATGGCATTTTCATTGGGATTTCAACAGGGGGGAGTAAAAAGATCACCTGTCTGCATGCTGCAGTCCCAATGAAAATTGGGGTGGGGGTCCCCCTGCATCTGCTATTATTATAAAACAAAATGGAATAGCAATATTCCCAGTGTTTAGTGTCATGTCTAGTTTCCTCAGTTCCAAACCATTAAGGAACACTATTGGTCAGAGTGGGCATGATTATATCAGCAAGTTTCCTGCTAACTCTCAGGGGCGGAGGAAGCCTCCTCGCTACCCGGGGCGGTGACCGGAGGAGGCACCCCCTGGGGGCGGGGCACGACGCAACGTCACTGCGGCTCCGCCCCTGCAGCGGGGGGGGGAGCGCTTTAAAACAAAGCGCTCTTTTTAAAAGCGCTTCCCCCCCGCTGCCGGGCGCTGGGCGCAGCCACCTACAGGGGCGAGGGGAGAGGCGGGCAGCGATGGGGTAACACCCCTGCACCGCCTCCTCCTCGCTCCCAGCCCCGGCAGCGGGGAGAAAAGCCCTTTAAAAAAGAGCAAAGGCAAGGCAAGCAGCCTGCTTGCCTTGGCTTTTTCTCTTTCTTAAAGGGCTTTCCTCCCCGCTGCTGGGTGCCGGGCACCGGGCGCAGCCGCCTACAGGGACAAGGAGAGAGGCGGGCAGCGATGGGGTGACACCCCTGCACCGCCGCCTCCTCGCTCCCTGCCCCAGCAGCGGGGAGAAAAGCGCTTTAAAAAAGAGAAAAAGCCAAGGCAAGCTTGCCCTGGCTTTGCTCTTTTTTAAAGCGCATTTCTCCCCGCTGCCGAGGCGGGCAGCGAGGAGGAGGCGGTGGAGGGGTGCGTGTCACCCCATCGCTGCTCGCCTCTCCCGCCGCCTGCAGGGGCGAGGGGAGAGGCGAGCAGCAATGGGGTGACACCCCTCCGCCGCTTCCTCCTCGCTGCCTGCACCCCTTTGGTGGAGCGCAAGTCGGGGCAGGGAGAGGGGCGGGCCAGCGAGGAGGGGTGTCACATGGACAAAACACCAGGCACATCACAGGCAAGCAACTGGCAGGCTTTGGGGAGAAGCCAGGGAGAAAAGAGGTCTATATGACCCAGATGACTCCAAACTTAGTGGACTCATTCCTTCAGCTTTTCAGTTAAACACTTCCATACAGAACCTGGTTTGATATTAGGTCTCTACTCATGAGTTTTAGGGTTGGATCTACCCTTGTCGCCAAAATACTCTGCATCCACCAACAACAACTGGTTTCTGTTCTTGAGGGACATTTTCCCATTCTGTGTGGGAACAGGCTTTTCTCTCTCTGTTTCCCCCAAATGAGAATGTCCTACTCTCTCATCTCACAGAACTGAAAGAGATAAAGTACTGCATTTTTGGGGAATCGCTGGTTGCCATCTCGGAGAGTGGAGAGACTATAGGGACATTCACCATCTCAGTGGAGCAGACCAGCTATTCAACAGATGACTGGGACGAAGAAGACGTGTACCTGGTCCGTGCCAGCAGCAAGGGGACCATTGATGGCATCCCTTGCACAACGTCCATTACAGGTAACTTCACTGCGATAATTTGGCAGGAGGAGGGTGGTGTTATGGAGAAGGGAGAGAGTCGACCTACTCCTGTGTCCAAATAACAGCCTTCAGCCCTCAGATTATACAACTGGTGATATGGGACCTTGAAACTATGGATGCAGAGATAGAGCTATAGCATGAGGAGAAGAGATTTAACCATAGAGTATTTGTAGCAAGTGAATACAGTCATTTTTTGGTTCCTAGTGCCATGCTTCCTTAGTCTGATAACTGTTTTAGACCCAAGGGAAGAAAAAGTTGTGTGGTTCCAGCCACACACTGTGGATACAGCACTTAATATTCTGCTATATCCCCAATAAGGCCCTACAATTCCTGTTCCTATAAGCTAAGGTTGTCATACCTCCGGAATTTCCCGGACATAACCGGCAATTGCCTGTCGGAAGCAGTGTCATATGGCAACCCATGTCAGCAGTATCACTTTGGGCGATTTCCCTTAAAAATAACTCCAAAACTTCATTTTTTAAATTTGTTTTTTGAGATTTTGCCAAAAAAGCTAAACAACTTTTCTGTCTGGATTTTCACTTTTTGAAATATGGCCACCGTACTATAAGCAAGGCTCTACTATGTTTAAAATTATTCCCACTTCATTTAATGGGACTCATGGGCCATGAAACTTGTTCAGAATTGCAGCCTTCAATCAGCAAAGACCTCCTAATTTTGTGATGTACTTATTTAGTACATTTCTTTCCCACATTCCCTCGAAGGAGCTCAAGGTGGTACACATGGTCTTCCCTCTCCCCATTTTATCCTCACAACAACCGTCTGAGGTACGTTAGGCTCAGAGACAGTGACTGGCCTGAGGTCACTCTGTGTACTTCATAGCTAAGTGGGGACCAGAACCCCAGTTTCCCATGCACTCTAACCACTACACCACACTGCTGTTCCTTCTCCCAGCTATTCCCTTGTCACTAACAATATGCATTTAATTTTTATTTTATCTTCTTAATGCAGCTGGTATATGTTGAATAAAAGCCATGGAGTATTATTTGTGCATTCACATCCACTCCCCCAAGCAATCACGTGTTTTGGTAGGCTGCCTAAAAGCCATTGAAACGAATGAGATTTAAGTAGTTCATGCACAATACTAGTCATTTTGTGCTTTTCTTGCGAAAATATGTTTTGTTTGGATCTGAGAGTTAGTACAAGGCTGGTGCTTAGAACAGGGGTCCCCAAACTAAGGCCCTTGGGCCGGATGTGGCCTGAGGGGCTCGTTTATCCGGCAACCCCCGCCACCCGCTGCCGCTGCCCGCTCTTACCGGCACGGTGCGGCACGGCTGCCCATCTCCGGGTCGACGCGACACCGCAAATAGCATTTGCGCATGCGCAAAACGTCATTTCCAGGTCCGCGGAGGGCTGTGCGCACGCGCACAAGCTATTTCTGGTGCTGTGCCGTTCTGGAAAAAGCGAGTGCGCGCGCGTATGGGCACGCGCTCTCCCGCCCTCCGGCCCGCCGTGCGATCGTCGCCGGAGGAACTGGCCCGCCGCACGGTGAGTCTGTGGACCCCTGGCTTAGAACCTTCTGCTCTCTTTCAAACACCTCAGTTGAGCTGCTTGTCTCCCAGGAAGAGCAACTAGGCAGAGAATGCAGAAAAGCGAGGTTTCACCAAAAACAGACCATTCTTCCCCGAGATGCGTCAGTAGTGCTTTGCCATTTCATGGCATTGGACAGGGTGGCATTACAATTGCATCTTAAGCAAACGAAGAAATGGCACAAATTAGGTTGGGCTGGCAGCACAGAAATGGCAGGTCAGGATGACAGCACAGAAGACACCGGAATGCAACTGTTTGGAAGAGAAATCATCTGGATCCTCCATAAAAAAAACAGAGTGAATGAATGATATCCATTCCAGAGAAAACAGCTAGTGTGGAATCAACCCAGTCACAGTAAGTTTGGCAGCCATCAGTCACAGTGGTTTCTAGCAGCTATCAGACACAACTTCAGGAAAATTCCAAGTAAGGTAGGCAGCTTCAGGAACTCTTGGTGAAAACTGGAGTATTTCCAAGGGTAATAAAGAGGGACAAAGAGGCAACCTGGGCTTGCAGGGTGTGTTTAGGTAGCATAACCTTTAATTGTTTGTTTTTTAAACCTTTATCTCTTTCTTTATCAGGATATGTAACAAAGAAATTGGAAACTGTGGAGCAGCACACAAAGGAAAGTGTGAGGGTAAATATCTTGTTTGTGTCCCCTTCACCATGGCTACCTGGATGCAAGATAACATCTAAACGCCTGAAATGAATAAATAAATAAGAAAATTGTCCAGTAGCACCTTAGAAACCAACTAAGTTTGTTCTAAACACCTGTAATCCTGACAAGATTTCTCCTCCACCAGCATGGGGGTAGGGGAAATCTTTTCAGTCCTCCCCCCTTTTGCAGGTTTCCTTCATGCTCTCCTGGGTAAACTGACAAGGTTAGTTGGCCTTGTCCCTTTGAAATTAGTGGAATATCCAGCCCATTCAAAAGCAGGCTGTTGGAAATGCAGTTGTAAGCCCACCTTCCCCCTGTGGGGGCTGGGATTTAAAGCAACACTTTGGTCTTGCCTACATGCACACACCAGAAGCAGGAAGCAATCCAACAGGACTATTCATAGCCACAGCCTGCATTAAGTCAATTTAAGACAATATGGTGCCTGAGACAAAATCCAAATCATGTCAGCAAGGCAATTTATTTATTTATTTATTTATTTTTGTTTGTTTATAAATAAACATAAATAAATAAATCAAAACAAAACAATCGACCTGCATATTGGCGCCTGACATCTTCCTTCTAACATAGCTGACTCCACCTACTTGTAAGGTCTTAGATCTCTTCGTATTTCCAGGGTTGGTGTGGGGAACAGTGTGTCATTGAAGGTGTGATAGATCAGCCTATAAGTGCTCTGAATTTCTTCCAAAATTTAACTTTTATACTTATCAAGGACTGGACAGGAGGGCCATTAGCCGAGATGGGCTTCCTCCAGGCAATCTTTTTTTTTTTTTTGTATGTGTAATTTTTATTAAATTTTCTGTTTTACAATCTATAATATTCATTTAAACCACCTTAAAATGTCAATGACTTCCCTTCTCTTTCCATGATTCGTTTTGCATATAATAAATCCCTGCATATTTTGCATAAACTAAACCATTCAGTAATCTGTTATTACATCCATCAAAACTTGTTTACACTGTTGAATTTACCTTAATGCTGCCAACGTTTTCAAGTGTACACAATTCCCCCCCCATATATTCAATAAACATTTTCCAACGTATGTTCTTCTTGTTCTCTTATTCTATATGTTAGGTCCACAAGCTGTGCATATTCCATCAGTTTAAGTTGCCATTCTTCTTTAGTTGGGACCTCCGCTCCAGACAATCTGTTCATTCAGCATCCATCCCAATTTGCTTATTTGGTGGTTAGACTATGGGTGGGATTCAGCTAACAACCCCCACCACTGGAAGCCCAAACAAGGATTTCCACAACAACAATAATTTATTTGTACCCCACCCTTAGCCACTCTGGGTGGCTTCCAACATATATATAAAAACATTGGTTTGAGGTGGGGTGTGTGTGTCACAGCGCACAGAGGGAGGGGAAGGGAGATTACCGGTAGCACTACATTGAATTCCTTCCTATGCCTGGTCTTAATTGGTCCTGATTTGTTTACAAAGCAGTTACAGTATATCAGAATAAGCCTTCATCCTGATTTGCTTTTGGGAACTGGTCTTGTAGTAGTAGTAGTAATAATAATAATAATAATAATAATAATAATAATAATAATAAAATTTATTATTTATACCCCGTCCATGTGGCTGGGTTTCCCCAGCCACTCTGGGCGGCTTCCAACAGAACATTAAAATGCAATACTCTATTAAACATTAAAAGCCTCTCTAAACAGGGCTGCCTTCAGATGTCTTCTAAAGGTCTGCTACTTGTTTTTCTCTTTGACATCCGGTGGGAGGGCGTTCCACAGGGCGGGTGCCACTACCGAGAAGGCCCTCTGCCTGGTTCCCTGTAACTTGGCTTCTCGTAGTGAGGGAACCGCCAGAAGGCCCTCGGCACTGGACCTCAGTGTTTCTGGGCAGAACGATGGGGGGTGGAGACGCTCCTTCAGGTAGGCCAAACTGGGACCCATAATTAGGCCTTGGGCCAGAGGCTCCCCACCTCTGCACTAGAGGGACAAAGGGCTTAGACATAAGTACTCCTGGGTAAAAAAAAAAAATTTTTAAGCTCACCTGTCTGGCATGGATGTACCATCTTGTTGTACTTACTCTTTTCTGCAGTTCAGGGAGCACCCAGTGGAAACCAGGACCCATGTGGTGAGACGCCAAGACCAGGTTTTTGTGAGCAAAACTGTGGTGGAAAGAGATGTGAGTAAATTCTGGTCCTTCTTAAAGGATTTAGAAAGTCAAGCCCAACTCCCTCCCTCTCTAGGTTAAGGGAAATAATCACACTAGTAATTCAAATCCATGTCACTTTCATGTCTGTTCACCTATAAGTCCTTTCCAGCGTGATTTCCCTGTTAAATCCACACAACCAAAATGGTATTTTACGGAATACTTATTTTTAAACATTCCCCCTCCCTCAAAATACCGGTACAAGTTTCTAAGTGCATTTTTCTCTTGAAATAACGTGTTTTCAAATGCATTTTGATTGTGGCTGTAGTTGAATGAAAACTACATGGGAACAATCAAGAAGTGAGTTCTGACTCACACATTTATAATATTTATTTCCCACTTTATAAGCAGTTTACAAAACATCCTGAAATAAAGATTACATTCAAATCTAGGTTCAGGAACAGAAATAACACAATGTCCCTGTGGTGCTAGGATTATTCATAACACTGGAAGGTCTGAATCTGGTTAGTTCATACTTAGTTTCGCAAATACTGTATCCCTCAAGCATTCCTAGCTACTGTCCTTGAATGTTATCTATAACAACTTGTTCCACTGGTTGTCATCAGGGATAAACAGACTATGAGACTGTTACTTTCCAACTATCTTGTAGTCTAACTATCTTGGAGTCTAGCCTTGTTGCAAGGCTTGTAAAGCAATTTTCACCCTGTTAAGTATTCTAAATAGACAAACAGCAATATGGCATACTATATTTATGTATTGCCTTTATACCCCTTCTTTCTTCCATGATGGAATTCAAGGTAGGTGGTCTCCAGACACCAAACAGACCCAGATCTCGTGAGCATGTACCTTCAGATCATGTCCCAGAACAACATTTATATTGCACATTTCCAAACCCTCCACCTTCATTATCTCAGCCCACCAGCCCACTAAGAAGAACAGCATTGTCCTCATGTTGCAGATATGAGTTGGTCTGAGGCCAAAGGAGTCATGTTTAGTACCAAATGCCACCTAGTGAATTTGCAGCTGAGATCTGATTTGAACTGAGGACTTCCCAACTCACAGTCTTCACCACCAGGACCGGTGCTAGGGATTTTGGCGCCCTAGGCGAGGGGGGGCACGTGACATCATTGCACATGACGTACGATGCCCCACCCCCTGCCCGGCCGGGCGCCCCGCGCCGCCGCAGTTTTTGCCGCTGGTTGGGGCGGAACCGGGCGGTGGTGGGGGGCGAGGGGCAGGTTGGCCAGCGCCCCCTCCATTTTGGCGCCCCCGCCGCCGCGGTTTTCGCCCCAAGCTGCTTGCTCCGCCGCTGGTTGGGGTGGCACCGGGTGGCGGGTGGTGGCGAGGGGCAGGCTGGCCAGCGCCCCCTCCATTTTGGCACCCTAGGCAACTGCTTAGTTCGCCTTAATGGACGCGCCGGCCCTGTTCACCACTATGCTGTATTAGCCCTCATAAAAGTCAGATGACAAAGGACAGCAAGATCACGGTTTCCCATTCTTGTCCCATGAATGGCTAAGCCTGTCTTGAAGCGCCAAGGAGTGCCATCTATGTATAAGTCCCAAAACAATTTCCCCAGAATGGCCTGTTGTTGTCTTGGATTTGGTGAAAATGTCTTTCCTCTATTCTCTCTCACAGGAAGAGATCCACGTTGACACATTTTCTTACAAACGTGCACAGCTTCATGGTCTAGTCTCAGAGTCCGCCAACTTCCTGGTGATGCGGGTGATGGCCAGGAGGCAAGCCGTACCACAGGATGCCATTTTCCTCGCATTTGGCATTGACCAGCACATCTGCCCCTGCACCTATGTGAGTGTGTCTGGTGGGGCACCCTGCAGGTGTTGGCAATGTATGAGGAAGTTTGTCTCGGGAAGGGCCAGTAGACCAGTGTTACAGCACATATTGTACTGACCCATCCAGCTACGTAGGCCCAGCCCTTGGTAGACTGGCGAAGATTTCCAAGTGAAGATTTGACCAAAACATGTAGGCCAGCTGACTGCTGGCAGGAGAGAACTAGGCTTTGCTGCCTCACCAGCAGCACCGTTTTTACTCACCTTTCTCATTCTTCAATTCCCTTCCCAGAGGCCCCTGGGTGTCCAGAAGCAGAAAGTGGGCAAAGAGGAGGTGGAGGTGTTTGTCATTGAGAGAGTTGTGCACTCCGTGGACGAGATCCCCCTGTGCTGGCAGTTCTACTTCCTGTCAGATGGGTAAGGAGGCCCCAGTGCAATCGCTTGTGCCCAGCCCTTCCTTGCAGGCAACGTGGCTCACTCCCTCTGACCTAGAATAGCTTCTGACAGTCTTTTCGACAGCATTCTTACTGTAGGTTTCCTAGCGCAGCCTGGTTTCTTTTGAATGCCAGTGCATAAAAAAACCCATTATTATTATTATTATTATTATTATTATTATTATTATTACAAATACATTGAGTGAATGCAAGGTAACCTAGTTCTTTATTTCCACTCTCACAGTACACAGGTTGTACTAAATTCCCCATCTCTCCCTCCCTTATTCCTCCCTAAGAACCATACATGAAACAACTCAGTTACATTCCGTATTCAAAATGACATGCAAAATGTGGGGAGGAGAAGAGGATACAGAAGATGTTTGCATCTTCAGTATCCACCATTAGCTAAAAGAAACGCATATGTAATGGCAGGAGAAGTTCCCATTCCTAGGCCTGGCATGCCTCACAGCACATCATGAAGGCACCAGAGTCCCATGCAGCTACAGTCCTGCAGGGCTCCTGCCTATCTCTTACAGTTCCCAGGCAAATACAGGAGGGTCCAGCTGGCTAGTTTTCCTTCTTGCCTCCTCCACCCAGGCATTTATCTCGGCGTGTCCAGGTTGGATCCCCGGCCACCATGGTGATCCTGAAGATGCCCATTCTGATTGACACAGGTAAAAGGCAGGAGTCTGTGAAATTTCCCTCCCTCCACCCCATCAGCGGTTGGGAATGGTCACCAGAGGCAATTGGGGCATTTGGTAGTCGAACCCCCTCCAGACAGCCTTTTTTCATTGGACATTTGTGATGATCTGCAATTGAGATGGTCACATCAGCTTTCAATACTGTTTGTGCCTGCAAAAGTTTTGGCGTGGTCACGCTGCTTCATTTCCAAGCGGTGCATCTCCCATAACCTCCTGCTGAAGTTTCATACCTTTTTTTATACTACAAATGCTCTGGTTTATTTTTGTTTTGGTTCTGTTGTGCTATTGCCCCTTTGGAAAGCAAAAACATGATAGCAATTGGGGAAGTATCCCAGAGCAAACTAAAGTAGACTAAATCCACCACTAACACATTATTATTGTGTCAAGAACAAGTTGCAGGATACACCCACAACAAAACACCAGTCTGGAGAGGCCCAGGATCTGTGCTGGCCTCCATTGGGGACAGCATCTGGGAGTGAATCAACTAACTTGGGCAAAATGGCAGAAATGCATTCTCTTTCATTTGGGCATGGATTGAAATTTAATTTCACTATTTATTTTTATTTATTTTTAAGAGCCATGGATTTCTATTATGTGATGGACATCTATCTCTAATTCCCATGTTCCTAACTCTCTGCCTCAATTTCCACCTCTTCCCAGATGAACCAGACCCTCGTCCAGTCTTCGAGAAAATCCCGCTGGATTGGGAAGAGGATGTGCAGCTGTATTCCCAGTTCTTAGACAGAAAGGTGAGTTGTGTGGCAGCTGGAGTCTTGCCTAAAGGTAAAGGGACCCCTGACCATTAGGTCCAGTCGTGTCCGACTCTGGGGTTGCGGTGCTCATCTCGCTTTATTGGCCGAGAGCCGGCATACAGCTTCCGGGTCATGTGGCCAGCATGACTAAGCCGCTTCTGGCGAACCAGAGCAGTGCACGGAAACGCCGTTTACCTTCCCGCCGGAGCGGTACCTATTTATCTACTTGCACTTTGACGTGCTTTCGAACTGCTAGGTGGGCAGGAGCTGGGACCGAGCAATGGGAACTTACCCCATCGTAGGGATTCGAACCGCCGACCTTCTGATCGGCAAGCCCTAGGCTCTGTGGTTTAACCCACAGCGCCACCTGGGTCCCTTGGAGTCTTGCCTACCCCCTTAAAATGTGCCAATTGTTGCCAAGGGTCAATTAGTGGGCCTCCAAATACATATAGTTTTACTTAAAGTACTTTGGTAGGGCACCAAACTGGATAGAGCAACAACCTGAGAGCCCCTCCTCTAACGGGGATTTGGTTTCCTGCCCTCAGGAGGAGCTGCAAGCAAGCCATGCCACCTATGTGCGTCGCCACCCAGAGCTCCGTGCGCTGTTGGCAGATTTCTTACAGCTGCTGCTCCTTCGCAAGCCTGATGACGTGGTCACCTTCGCTGCGGAGTTCTTTGCCCCCTTTTCAGCGGAGCGCCCGCCCTGCAGGTCGTTTCGGTCATCCGACAACCCCAGCCCCTTTCGCAGCCACGTCTAAACTATTCCAGCAGAAGAATAAAGACCCAGAGAATGACGCTGGGGTTTGCGGGAACTGTTTTTGGAAGTTGCTAGGGGCACGTCCTGCCCAAAGGGGTGCATAGTGACTACTGTTGTGTGTCCAGGGCAGAGACACAGTCCTGAGGAACGCTGCTTCCCAAAGGGTGTTAGGAGGGCTGCTGGGAGTAGGAACTGAAACCGCTTGCATTTCCACACCCAGCACAGAGCTGGCGAGTCTGCAAAGTGGGAAGTGGTGGAAAACCTCCAGAATGTGACATTTTGGATCAAATGTATCCTTAAAAAAAAGAAAAAAGAAGAAAGCAGGAGTGATTTAATCACAACTGAAAGAACAGGAAATAGGAAAATAAAAATGAGACCACACCTGAGTGAGGGGGAGTCAGGAGGGGGAATTAGGAGGGAGGGATAAAGAGATTCATTGATGTAAATGAAATATTTTGTGTGCTTTAGATATTTGTCCATTGGGGTTTTTTTCTTTTTCTTTGTTTTTTGTTATCTATAATGTAAATATGTCTTGTTTGGTTTGTCTGATGAAGCAAATTTAAATTAAAAAAAAATTAAAAAAAGAAGAAGAAGGCAGGAGTTAAACTTTATAACAGACTTCTCTGAATTTAGAATTTTGGCTTTAGAGACGAAAGCTCAGCCAAGAAATAATTGAATCAATTGCTAGAAAATTTACGAAAAGTGAGACCAAATAAAGTTGTTTTTTTTCCAATTATTGAAAACCAAGAGTTTAAAAGGTGCGTCCAAATATGTAGACTTCTGCGTGGAGGAACAGCTAATGGCTGTGGAAGAAGATACACTGGCCTGATTCAGATGTAACTGAGACTATGGTCAAAAGTGGGAAGCTACTGTTTATTGCAGCTAGAAACTTATCATCTCCTCTCCTACCGCAGGAGGGGGAGGAGGTGAGAAACGTAGGTGTGACTGTACGAACCGATGGGTCACACCTGCTCATTGTTATAGCTGAATCAAACCTTGAATAAGGTCTCAAACAGACGTTAATTCAGATAAACCTGAAGGTGGTCTAAAAAAAATCAAGAAGTAGATACCGTTCCCGAATAATGGAAGGAGATGGAAAACTCAGCTGACATTTGCTCTGTTTCTAGTATATCTGTCAACATTAAGAGCCAGTCATTCTCACTCAGGCAGGTCATTTTTTCCAGTTACATCTGTAGGGACCCAACCTTTACATTTGAAACATGTAAATAGCAAGATCCCCATCAAACACAATTTTGTTGTTTTGTCTAAATAACCATTAGAAGTTACAACATTTAAACAGGCACCAAAAGTTTAAAACATTTAAAATTGAAATTGTCCTCAACTATTCTCTCGCAACACCCCGCCTGAAAGTCCAACATTTTACAGAGCACCAGTTACCATATGTTCTCTTGATGTGGATTGATCTGGCAAATGTTCTTTTTGTACTCACTTAGGAGAAGGGTGATGTTTACATGGGCCGTTTTTGTCTTGGGAATTACAGGGCAGACACCCATTTCGTCTTGCTCCAGTGTCAGGGCTCTGACTGAGTCACCCTGGATGAGTTATGAGGCAGGTTTTTTTTTTGCCTAATTTCCCCCCTTTCCCCCAGGCCTTGAGGTCTGTACTCCAGGGGGCAAACCAGCTGCTTTTGAACTTACTAGCCTCCTTCCTTCCTCTCTGTTGCCTGTTGAGAAACCAGAACCTTTCCAGCTGCGAAAGAAAGTGGCATATTAGTAAGCATCGCAGCCTTCATACAGTCAGTCCCTCAAGCTTGATAATCATTCAACATTCTGAATGATTCAACTCAGTGGCCACTCTGGTCCCAGATGGGCAACAATTCTGTGGGAAGGACCTGCACATGGCCTTGTTGTGCTGGGCCTTTAAACATTACACCAATGTTGTGGGATGAAACTATGGAAACATAACTCCCACACCATTGTTGTAACCTCTTTTAGTGGGCATGGGGAACCATTGGTCCTCCAGATGTTGCTGGACCACAACTCCCATTGTCCCTGGCAATTGGCCATGCTTGCTGGGGCTGATGGGAGCAGTCGTTCAGTGACATCAGGAGGGCCACAGGTTCCCCACACCTGCTGTGAAGGGCACAATAATAAACCAAGAAAGATCCCTTTGAAGAATAAAGGAGAGCAGTTGGGAGATATTAGAAGAACCAATGTTCACAGCGAAACGAAACATAGCTCACTTGCTCACCTATATTCGTACTCCTAGGCTAGGAATCATAAATTGAATGGTCCTGGGGCCAAATCTAACCTGCTGAGGAGTACTTAGCTGCCCGCCTTCATCAAAACCAGTCAACAGTAAGATGGTGGGTACAAGGACCAGTGGCAAGGGCATGCTTGCCATCTGTTTTCCACAGTGAGCTTGGAGTGTAGCTTGTCCCGTTAAACAGGAGGCGGACAGGTTCTGAGAACTGGGGGTGTGACTGAGATGATGACTCAGCGTCATGTGAGGCCAGTGTTCAACCTCCTTCACAAATAAGCTAAATGTGATAAAGACAATTTGTAACCATTTATGTTTCTTCAAGGGAGGAAACAGGGCTCTCTGGAATCAAAGATAACGCTCTTGTACAGATGGAATGGATACTTGTGGTTTAAGAAAATTAACACCCCCGAACCTCAATTATACTCAACAAAAAGGAATTCATTCCAATAGACTAGAGGTTATTGGCCATGTGATCTTTAGGTTTGCATCAGTGAAGGCCTTGTGTAATATGAGAACAAAGAAAAGGGGTCAGTAACTGCCTAGGGCCTGTCAAACCCTATCAATGTTTGCGTTTATATGAGCTATAAAAGTATATGCGCATTTACATACAGCCATATGCTGAAAGCTTAGCGTAGCCGTACATCGTTGGTAGCCTGTCTACAGCCAAAGAACTGTCTAAATCATGAATTTAAAATAATAATAATACTTTAAAAATTATATTTATTATTTATACCCACTTTTCTGTAGCATGCATCCAAAGTGGCTTGCAAAAACGGAAGCAATCAGTAATACAAGACAATCTTTTGCACAATAAAAATGCAGCACTGAAGTCATTATATGAACAGCAAGCAATTGTTACCATAACCCACTATCATCACACCCATCAGTGTACATGGTGCTTTACAGAGAACCAAAAAAAGGCAGGTCTCTTCCCCAAGGAACTTGACATTCACTTTATGTCATGGTCCTCATTGCCCCTCTGTTAGGAATTCATTGTCTTCAGAAGAGCCTTCCTGGATCTTGTACAGTACAGCATCCTGCCTCCCAGAGGGCCAACTATATGCCTCTCAGAAGCTCACGGAGAGGACATGAGGGGGCGGGTTCCTATCCCAGTCCAGTGGTGTTCCTCAGTGACTGGTATTTTGAGGCATGCTGCCTCTGATATTAGAGGTAGTATACAGTCATAATTACTAATAGTCATGGTTACCCTTCCACAAATTTGTCTGTCCTCCTTTTAAAGCCATATACTGTAAATTTATAGCCATTGTCACATTGAGTAGAAGTGAAATCTGCATTGTTTAACTGCACTGTATGAAGAAGTACTCCGTTTTGTCTGTTCTGAATCTCCCATCATTCAACTTTATTGGATAACTTTTCATTCTAGCTTTATGAGCAAAGGAGAAAAGCTACTCTTCATCTGCCTTCTCACCATACCATGCATCATTTTTATAAACCTCTACGATGTCCACCCCTTGCCCAACTTTTTCTGAACTAAAAATCCCAACACTTTATAGCCTCCCCAGAGTTACTCCTGCTTCTTAATCAGTTTGGGTGCCTTTTCTGAACCTTTTTGAGCTTTTTCACCATTGGCAAATGTCTCCTATGCTTAAAAGTATAGGACTCCTTTTTGTCATATGTCTGGAATTTCCCAGACTTATCCAGAATACTGCAGTCGGCAGCAGTGTCTGGGCGGAAATCAGCAAAATGTCCGGGAAAATCCGGACATATGGCAGTATGGCAGCTCATGTTGGCAGTGCCATTTTTGTCATTTTCCCATAAAAATACAGTCATACCTTGGATCGCGAATGCCTGGGCTCCTGAACAAATTGGCTCCCAAACGATCAAAACCCGGAAGTGAGTGTTCCGGTTTTTGAACGATTTTTGGAAGCTTCCAAATTTTGGGGCTTCCGCAGCTTCCGATTGGCTGCAGGAGCTTCCTGCAGCCAATCAGAAGCCACACTGGAGTTTTCAAACATTTTGGAAGTCGAACAGACTTCTGGAACGGATTCTGTTCGACTTCCAAGGTACAAACGACTATAGCTCAGAAGCTGCAATGTTTATTGCAATTTTAAAGCTCAACAACTTTTCTGTCCGGATTTTCACTGTTTGAAATATGGCAACCCTATTTTAGGACCTAGAGTTGGTAATAATCTCTTTTGGCTTTCTGCCCCATAGTCCACAGCCTTCAAAAGACCCCTTGCTAATCTCTTCCCAGCCTGTTGCACACAGCCTTCCAGTTCCACTGTCACTGGGACCTATGCAACCTTTGGGGCACATCTCACATTCTCCACTCAACCTTTTCCCCCTCCAGCTGCACGACCCACCATTTTCCTAGCCCAGTGTCTATTCCATCCTCCCTTCTTTAACCACCCTGTCTCTCAAGCATCCCTTGCATTTTAAGGTTGTGCCTGGGCCTTTTAACACCTGTGAGACAAGCAGAAATTTAATAGGTAAATGTTTCCCCGCTTATATCTGCATACAGGGATCTTTCTCTCTCTCTCCACAAACAGGAAAAACACAAGAACAGAGATAATGATTTAATTATGGGGGCTGCTTGCTTTCAATTTGGCCTGGTGCCTTAAAGGAGAGTAGCGGCATGGCAGGGAAAGTTTGCTTTCAAACAAAGAAGCGGCTGTTCCTATTGAAGTGAGCACACATGAGTGCCAGGAATACGAGGTTTGTTCATGGATGACTAATGCAGTTGTGTGTCTCAAAGTGTGGCGAAATCTGGATAATTCCTCTTCCACACAAACACCATAAAATCCCTCGGTTCTTCAGCTTGGAAATCACATGACTTATTTTACCTACAAATGTTATCAGATGGCCAGGGAGGAAAGCACCTCCTCGGTTGAAATATACTCGGAGTCAAGTGTGGATTTCATGCTCTTTATTCAGCTCATAGTGCGAGGAATGAAGTTTCCCCAAAACGTCTGCTTTATATACATTATTTACACAATGGACCCCATGTGATTGGCTAATTCCGGGATACTCCTGTGGGCCAACCAGGTTGCAGATTCACTTCCACCTGGAGCTGGATTGGGTGGCTCCTGTGGACCAATCAGACTGCTGCATTCTGGATCCTATTTTTCTAGGACCAATCAGACTGCTGCATTCTGAATCCTATTGTTCTAGGACCAACCAGACTGCTGCATTTTGGATCCTATTCAACTCAGTACATAACACCGGTGAACTCTCTGTCTTTTCTGTGAACAGCTTGATGGGCAAAAATAAATCAGGTAAAGCATTTCATTGTGCAGAGGTAAATGCCATCAGCTCCAAATGTCCACAAATCAAGCTGCTTGAAAAGTTACAGGAGCAGGATCCTGGAATCGTAGAATTGGAAGGGAACCTGAGGGTCATTTAGTCCAATCCCCTGCAATCCAATACAGCGGACGCTTGGGTTGCGAACGCTATCCGTGCGAGAGGCGCGTTCGCGACCCGCAGCGTTCACAACCCACGCTGCTGCATCTGTGCACGCACATGACACAATTCGGTGTTTCTGAGCATGCGCAAAGCACGATTTAGCACTTCTGCGCATGCATGAGAGCCAGAATCCGGAAGTAACCCGTTTTGTTACTTCTGGGTTCGGCGCAGTGCACAACCCAAAATCGCGCAACCTGAAGCGGCCATAACCCAAGGTATGACTGTAATCTCGACTAATTGCACATGGCAGATGGCCATCCGACCTCTGCTTAGAAACTTTGAAGGAAGGAAAGTCCACCACCTTCTGAGAGACTGCATTCCACTCCGTTGAACAGCTCTTACTGTCAGAAAGTTCTTCCTGTTGTTCAGTTGGAATCTCCTTTCTTGTAACTTGAAGCCATTGGTTTGGGTTGTAGCCTCTGGAACAGAAGAAAAGCTTGCTCCATCTTCCATGTAACAAAATAATTCCTCTTTTGCAAAAAAAGCACTATTTTATGTTGTCAGATTTACCCTCCAACCAAGCTTTCTGAGTGGTTTACAAAACCCAAAATGCAAGCAATGATCACACAAAGATCAAAAGAATAGGATAACTTCATTCACTAAGGCCGGTTACGTTACTAAGCATTCATATTCCATTTTCATGTGCATTTCCATTTGTGTCATTGTGTTACCCTTACGCCTCTGTGGGAAAGAGGACCACCACAAGAGGGGAGCCCTCTGCAAGACTGGTGTGCAAAAATGTGAAAGCCAAATGCAGGCAGCCAAAAATTTCCAGCAGATGGCACACCTCCCATGCGAGGAGACATTGCAACATTTGGGTTTTTTTAGTTTAGAGAATAGACAAGTAAGAGGTGACATGATAAAAGTTAGCACAATTTGTAAGTGACGGGGAAAGAGGATAAAGAATTTTTTCTCCCTCTCTCATAACGCTATAACTCATGGACATGAAGCTGAAAGTTGGAAGGTTCAGGACAGCTCAATGGAGTAGGTAAAGTTAAATCTTTATTAGAAAAACAGAATTTGCACAGGAATGCTAGGACTAATGATAGATGAGCACAGCAACTCTTTTTCTGTAGGTCTTGCCCCTATAAGGCAATGGCAGAGACAAAAGATATCCCACAGCCTTCCCACAGCTGCCTAAATCCCCTCCTCTCTAGGGATTTTCCCAATCTGAGCAATCTGAGACTACACCAGCATGCCTGCCTTTGTTCCTCCCACTTCATGCCTCTCCTGGTCCTGGGAGACTTGGGGGATGGGGAGCTTTTTGCAGCAGGAGGGGAAGACAGCCTGGCTTCTTCACCAGCCCAACTCATCTCTGCCTCTTGGCCTTCCTCCACTCCTGCTTCCATTTCTGATTTTGTACTTCTCTCTGCCCCAGACTCTCCCTTCTCACTAAATCTGTTGCCTCTTCAATGCCTTCTCCTCCCAGTCTTCTCCCTCTTCTCCTTCATCGTCATCCCACCACCACTCTGAGCCTTCTTCCCTTGGGGGTTCCCCAGCTGGTGCCTTCCACTATTCCTGTGCATTCAGCCAGTTGATGACAGTTACAAGGCATAGTTCAAACCTAGAGAAAAATGACAGCAAAGCAAGTAGCACAAAGGGATGGATGAAGCCAACAGAGTCTTCCTCCCCACCCCACCTCCTCAAAAGATCGTGCAGAATCTTGGAGTTTATTCATTGCACAATGGGAAGTAAAGTAGCTAAATAAGGATGACAGGAACCTGAATAAGGATTTTGTTTCAGAATGCAGAAGCCGTTCACTGTTTCAACACTGGGGCATAGGCCACGGGGGGGGGGGATCTCACTTCCTACACTAGCGTGGGAAACCACTGTGACCCTGCTGATGTTGTAGAACTACAACTCCCATCAGCCCCCAGCAAGTGTGACTAAAGGGCAGGGATGATGGGAGCTGACGTTCAGTGACCTCTGGAAGGCCACAGGTTCTTTATCCCCCATCTTAGACATTCTCTGTTTTAAGATAAGATAAGGTTTCTTTATTGTCATTGTACAAGTACAACGTTGTACAAGTGCAACGAAATTGGATGCCATCCCATAAAAACAAAACAAAAAAAAGCACAGAAAACAAAAGACAAAAAAACAAAAAACAACATTTTCAGCCACACATGCACATGCGTACACTCCCATCACAACTCTCCAAGGTCATATTATCTGGTTACAGCATTTAAGATGGTTATAGCTCTTGGGTAGAAACTATTCTTCAATGAGAGCCAGTGTGGTGTAGTGGTTAAGAGTGGTAGATCCGTAATCTGGGGAACCGGGTTCGTGTCTCTGCTCCTCCACATGCAGCTGCTGGGTGACCTTGGGCTAGTCACACTTCTTTGAAGTCTCTCAGCCCCACTCACCTCACAGAGGGTTTGTTGTGGGGGAGGAAGGGGAAGGAGAATGTTAGCCGCTTTGAGACTCTTTCGGATAGTGATAAAGTGGGATATCAAATCCAAACTCTTCTTCTTCTTCTTCTTCTTCTTCTTCTTCTTCTTCTTCTTCTTCTATTTGTTCTTGATCTAATTGTTCTATATCTCTTGCCCAAAGGCAGTAGTGCAAAAAGACTATATCCCGGATGAGATGGATCCTGTAAAATATTGTTTCCTTTTTTAAGGCAATGGGAATTGTATAGTTCTTCCAAAGATGGGAGAAAGATGACATCTCTCAACCCCCTGCAGCACAGAATTAGGCTGCTGTCCCATACAAGGATCAAACCTGAAACCTTGGCATTAGGAGCACCATGCTCTACCCAACTGAGCTAGGTCGTGCTGCCCTAAATCCACCTCTGCTCCTTTGGCTGATAGTGCAAACAACAATAGCCAGAGTTGAAAGTGCGTGAGCTGGGCTAGAAGCAGACAGAAGCCAGAGAGCCATGCTTGATTTCTGCTAGAATCCAAAGCTGTGGCTATGGGAGGAGCAAGACCCTCTAGGGGTGTTAATGCTGTGAACTCCCCATCATGGGCTCAGATTGTATATATGTGTAAATAAACCATATATCATAAAGACACCACAGTCTCCGCTGTCCCTCATTTCAAGAAAGCCAGACCCTGGAATCTCGCACAGCTCAGAGGTTGGGGTGGCCTGCAACAATATGTATGTGTGGCAAACTATCAAATGTATAATCTTCCAAATACACTAACTTAAAAAACAGGATCTTTCCCCTGATGCTGGGAAAGATTGAGGGCACAAGGAGAAGGGGACGACAGAAGATGAGATGGTTGGACAGTGTTCTCGAAGCTACTAACATGAGTTTGGCCAAACTGCGAGAGGCAGTGAAGGATAGGCGTGCCTGGCGTGCTCTGGTCCATGGGGTCACGAAGAGTCGGACACGACTGAACGACTGAACAACAACAACAAAAAACAGGATCATTGGTGCATCTTTGGTTTTACTGGCCTCAGTTTCTTGCTATTGGAGTATAGAGCAGGCAACAGAAGGTAGGTGATGCTTGGTTCTGCGTTGTGTGACTGAGTGGTTTCACACATGCTAGCGCAGCTCAGGATGTGGGCTGGGTGGGCTGCTTTGTGTTAGCAGGAAATGCAGGTTTCCAGGGGGACTCTGCAAGTTGCTAAATATTTATGGCAAGGTGTCCTTGAAGCTCTTCCATAAAGCACAACCAGGTCAGGTTATAAAGCTCACAGCTCTTGTTTGCATTGGACTGTGGAGTGTATGGATGAGCAATTCAAATAGAGTTGTTAGAGCTTCAATGGGAAACGAGAAAGCCAGCATAAACTGGGGATAAATGTTGTGATCTAATAGCATATTTAGATGGATAACTATGAGAGCTGCACTTGATGGAGATCTTGATGATGTCATGCAGCTATTAGAATCCCAGTTGCAAAAGCGGCAACTCTGTGTGTGTGTGTGTGTGTGTGTGTGTGTGTGTGTGTGTGTGTGTGTCTCAGAGAGAGAGAGAGAGAGAGAGAGAGAGAGGAGGTGTGGGTGTTTGCATACTTTCAGATTTAATCAAGGGCAGCACATACTGGCTCTAAAAATTAATGAACCATCTTCAGGTTACTTAGTTTCTCAAATTTATCAGATTATCCACGATCATAGAATGCACTTGCCTTAGGATGACCACATTTTCAGCTGGCCCTGATCTTTTACATTTAAATGCAGCTCGATACACAAACATGTAAGAAACAAAGCTTTTGCTGATACAGAGTGTTAAAATGTGGAACTCTGCCTGGAAAGAGTGGAGCAAAAAGTAAGTGTGGATAAGCCCTAAACTCTGGCATTGTGTGCCAACCTTCCCTCCCCACGTCCACTACATTTTTTAGAAAGGTTTCTTTCTGGCACTAAAACCAGAAGTGCATCTAACATACCTTCTTCCTTGGATAGGCAAAGATACACAGGGTTGTACATGGGTGGGTAGGAGAAAGGGACAGAGATTTGTATTGCCGTTATTACTTTTTACAGTCAGGGGAGGACTTCCTTCTTTTACTTCCTTATGAAAATCCCGGACTGACTAAACTGAGCTCACTCTCAAGAATTGCCCTCCTCTGGTCACTCTGTGTTCTTTAGACATGTGGACTGCTTCATTCAATTTGGTGCTCATAATCTGTGGATACCCAGTTTTGCATCAGTTCTGAAGGAAGGAAGGAAGGAAGGAAGGAAGGAAGGAAGGAAGGAAGGAAGGAAGGAAGGAAGGAAGAAAGAAAGAAAGAAAGAAAGAAAGAAAGAAAGAAAGAAATTCTCAATGGGATCACAGGAACCAGGTAAGTTTCATTCTACTTCTTCCCTCTGTTGTGATGATGTGTGATTTCACCTGAAATTCCTATGTTACAGTGCTAACCTCCTTCTTCAATAACCTTTTTTTTAAAGCATGGATCTTTTTTTGACACTGCCTGTCCTCATCTGATTTACTGCCCCTTTTTTCAAGTCCATGTGACTTTAACAAAAAGGACTTTAACAAAAAGGACATATGAAAATATAAATATTCCTTACCATGGTAGCTTACATTGTTTGTCCATGAGATGACTAAGTACTGTTGGTGCTGCAGTCCTGCAACTTTGGTTTTTTTCCTGTGCCTCCAACCAGCTGCTTAATGGAAAAGAGGCACAACTTTTCTCATCACTGCATCTCCAGCCAAGGAAATATATGTATCTTTTAGTGTCTGCCTCTCACAGGGGCTCTGCTAAAAACAACTGTGACAAGTGTAAATGAATGCAATTAATATACAGTACAGTAAATAGCAGAGATTGCTATAGCCTTGTGTAAACGTTCCAGGAACTTGACAGTGTGGGGAAATCTTGCCTTTTTCTACATGTTAACCACATTGCTTTGTGTCAGCAACCTAATGCTTTGTGGTAGGCTTTGAGCTGGTTCATCTGAAGTCTGTGACACCCTCTGTGGAGTTGTGATCCACATGTAAGGGCATGATTGATGTCTATGCTTATTCTGGATTGTTTATGAATCCAGAACTGGTGGAGGGCAAAAGTTGAGTGCTAAGGGTGGCCAGTTGAAAACGAGGACAGAGGACTCTTGCACCTTTAATAGTTGTGTGGAAAAAGAGAATACCAGCATGCATAGGTAAAGGATAAAGGAGACCCCTGACCATTAGGTCTAGTCGTGACCGACTCTGGGGTTGCGGCACTCATCTCGCATTATTGGCCGAGGGAGCCGGCGTACAGCTTCTAGGTCATGTGGCCAGCATGACTAAGCCGCTTCTGGCGAACCAGAGCAGCGCACGGAAACACCGTTTACCTTCCCGCTGCAGAGGTACCTATTTATCTACTTGCACTTTGACGTGCTTTCGAACTGCTAGGTTGGCAGGAGCAGGGACCAAGCAATGGAGCTCACCCCATCGCGGGGATTCGAACCACTGACCTTCTGTCCTAGGCTCTGTGGTTTAACCCAGAGCGCCACCCGTGTCCCTTATCAGCATGCATAGCTTGGGCTAAAGATGTAACATCAAGTCTAAGTTGGTATTTTGTTCAAAGGATGCTGAATTGTCTCTGCCATACACAAAGCCTGGGCAAACTATCTGGTTTGTAGAAGAGGAAAACGGGTTGGTAAATCAAGCAGTATAGGCTGTGAAGGGATAAAATAGGAGGAAACTATATAATGGTTTTTGAAGAGCTGTAACTGAACTTCAGCAAAGGTGCTACTGCACCACTGTCTGAATGAGAGCCTATAAACTGAAACTGATACCACCCTAAAATGTATGGTTGTATGGTGGTTTATTATTAAATAAATGCTGATGAATCACACAAAAGACAGGAAATTCCTCAGCAAAAAGGGATGGTGGGGGAGAACAAATTTGCTTAAGACTTTCAGTCTGTAATTGGGGAACTCCCTGCCTTTTGATATCAGGCAGGCACATTCACAGTTCTCTCTCTGGCACATGCTAAAATTTGCTTAGGCAAACCCTAGCCAGACACACAGAATGCTGGTGTGTGTTTTAATCTGGTTTTTAGCTTATTGTGGATTTTAATTATTTTTGGAAGTTTTAAATAGTTGTTTCTAACTGGGTTTTTATTTTAATGATAATTTCCTTGTTTCATTCTTTTTGTAAACCTCTTTGAGGTTTGTTTGGGTTTTTTTACAATCAAGAAATAAAATAATTTTGTGAAATAAATAAAAATGAATAAGGTATTTGTATAAGTGCAAATTTAGAAATAATTACTATAGTTTAGTTAGTAATGGGGAAGACTGTGGCCCCTCCATTTTTCTGCACTTAATTTTTTTAGTATCTGAATGCCATGTACCAAATATTCAGGGCCGGCCCTACCATTAGGCAGAGTGAGGCAGCTGCCTCAGCCAGCTGATTTGGGGCATCATAGAAGGGCAGCAGACGGTTAGTCTTTTATTTTTATTGTTTACTATTATTGTAAAAGTAAAGGGACAATTTGAAAAAGTTTGGTATCTCCTGCAGTTTTTAGTCTGCATACATACCTGGGACGCCATCTTCCAAGGGACAAGACCAGGCATCCCCAAACTTCGGCCCTCCAGATGTTTTGGACTACAATTCCCATCATCCCTGACCACTGGTCCTGTTAGCTAGGGATCATGGGAGTTGTAGGCCAAAACATCTGGAGGGCCGCAGTTTGGGGGTGCCTGGACAAGACCTTTGGGGCCTCCCAATATGTTGGGGGAGGGGGCTGCCCCCACAATGTTCAAAAGGGACGGAGGAGGCCAAGCACAGAACCAAATGCGGCATGGCTTCAGTGGCCAGCTCCTTCTCCTCCTCCTTCTGCCGCGGAGGGGAAGGAGCAGGGAAGCAGCCCCTGGCCACTGAGGAGGAAGAAAGGATCTGCCAGTCGTTGAAGCCACACTGCCTCTGCGTTCAGCTCTGCCCCCAGCTCCTCCGACATCCCGACATCACATGTGCAACGCGCACATATGCACACACCACGCAACCTCAAACCCACCCCCCATTCTCCCTTGAAAGCTGATGCCTCTGATACACGCCATACATTCAAAACCCATTCAAAGCACATGACTTCCCCAAAGAATCCTGGGAACTGTAGTTTGTTGAGGGTGCTGCGAAACGTAGCTCTGTGATGGGTAAGCTACAGTACCCAGGATTCTTAGGGGGAAGCAATGTGCTTTAAATGTATGCTGTGCATGCAGCCTTTGATGCTGAGAGGAATTTAGATTTCCAGGCATCGTCATAGTCCATATGTAAGTAAATGCGCGCAGGGATTTGTTTGTTTTGCCGTGATACATAATCTACCAACACCTGGAAAAGCAACATTCAAATTCCCTCATTTAACATTTGCCCATACATTTTATTTTTTGTCCTGAAGAAAGTAGCAGGGCCATAGCTCAATGGTAGAGCATCTGCTTTGCATGCAAAAGGTTGCAGATTCAATCCCCAGCATTATCTAGGTAGGACTAGAAGAGACCCTAGTCTGAAACCCTGGAAAGTTTTTGCCTGCAGTGCAGACAGTACTGAACTGGGTGGACCAATGGTCTGTCAAAATAAGGTAGCTGTCTGTATTTCTATGAACCTACTACAAGAGCATATACACTGCAATTTTAATAAGTTTCCTGGGATGGTGCAAGAATGACTGGAAATCTACTCATTTTAAAATAGTTTTTGTTTTTTGTTCATTCATTTATTCGTTAGATTTGTCAGTCTTGCCCAGGGCAGCCCAAAGCACAACCAACAAATAGACAACAAATCCTACATAGATACATTAAAACAAAGAGGAAACAGAAATACATTCAAAAACATCTCACCCACTTCTAAAGGCCACAGATAGTTAAAGGTCAAAGGACTGGTTACAGAGGAAAGTTTTGCCTGGTGCCTAAAATATATAATATATATAATGATGTCACCAGATAAGCCTCCCTGGGAAGAGCATTCCACAAACAGGGAGCCATTGTGTGCTGCCCTCCAGACCTCTTCTGGAGAAGGCGCACGAAGATTCGCCTCCGATGATGAGCTTAAGCCTAGATCCAGCACAGGATAAGTGCAAGCCCTGTGTCAGGGTAGGGGTGGTTTTTTCCGTCTTAGATCTGGCAGTAAGACTTGCTGGTATATATCCCTAGCTAAATATGCAAATGAGATTTAATCTCATGGAGCAGTGAAAAAGGGAGTGAGGACTCACTAGACTGGTTTCTCCAGATTGTTCAGTCTCATCAGAAAACAGAACTTTGTTTATATGCATCTGTGCGACAAGCAGAGCATCTCATCTACGCTGCGCAGGAGCTCAGCTTGGAAAGCACATGCAGGACAGATAGACGGCATGGGTAAGATTGTGGTAGGATATTTGTCAAAGTATTTTCTAGCGTAGAACTGACTTTAGAAACAACATCAGCATTGTTACAGCGTCATCTGCAAATCTGTTGTATGCTTCTCTGAACCTGTGAGTTGTGAATTATTTCCTGTTTCTGTTCAATGCAATTCTGCGTGTCTCTCTTCTTAGCAGAATTGGCATCAGTAAAAAGCAGTGGTCCCAGAATGACAGAGAGCTTCTGCCTCAAGTTTCTTTTAATGCACAGCTCCAAGAGATAGGATGTTGGGTGTATAATAGTTGTGACAGACACTGCAGGCATTCATGCAGGTAGCAGCTCCTATAGAGTTGCTGTAGCGTCGCTTTTTCCTCCAAGAGCATAGTTGCACTTGTATGGGCCTGTCCCTTGAGAACATGGATGAGAAAACTGCAAGCCGAGTCACTGAGCCAAACTGGGCTGTGAGCTTGAGTCCCAATGGTGGCAACTCATTGGTACAGTGTAGTGGTTTGGGTTGTAATCTGAACCTCAACATACCTGGGAGTAAGCCCCATTGAATTTGGACTGGAATTGTACCGTTAGAGGGAATCCCCTTGTTCAATTTTCACCTCTGTCAGATATCCTAAGGGCAAAACCACTGTTATCTCAGGAGTAGGTAAGAGTTATAATATACATGATGGGACAGTGCTGCCTTGTGATGGAATTGGACAAAGAGGATATGTCAATGACTACTAGTCATGATGGCATTATATGAGTGAGAAGGACCGTTCTTCTTCTTCTTTTCTTCTTTGGCGATCACTCATATCCGAGTAATTTTGTCTTCCATGAACACGGTTTTAACAATGAGTCCGTAAGTGACTGTGGAGGCCAATTCTGGACCCACACATCCTTCCACAGTGGGGACATTGGTTCCCAGGCGGGAGTTGATCATGGTGTGGATTTGCCAGGTGTGCCTTCCTCTTAGCACATTTCTCACTTGCGTCCTGAGTTCGAGTGTCTTCAAAGTCCATGACTTCTTTGGTAAAGGCTGTTCTCCAACTGGAGCGCTCGCAGGCCAGTGTTTCCCAGCTGTTGGTGTTTATACTACATTTTTAAGATTTTCCTTGAGACAGTCTTTAAACCTCCTTTGTTGACCACCAGCATTACACTTTCCATTTTTAAATTCGGAATAGAGTAGTTGCTTTGGAAGACGATCATCAGGCATCCGCACAACATGACCAGTCCAACGAAGTTGATGTTGAAGAATCATTGCTTCAACACTGGTGATCTTTGCTTCATCCAGTACACTGATCATCACCTTGTCATGGTGAGTGGGCTTGCACGTTCCTATGACCCTTGAGAAGGACTGTAGCTCAGTGGTAGAGCATCTGCCTTGCATGCAGAATATCCCAGGTTCAATCCCTGGCACTTCCAGGTAGGACTGGCAATATCTACTGCCTGAATTCCTGGAGAGACACTGGCAGTCAGTGTGGACAATACTGAGTTAGATGAGTCAGAAGCCCGACTCAGCATATGGCAGCTTCTCCAGGATCAGAATCGGCATGCATCTGAATGCCAATCACTGGAAACAACAGCCGGAGAGGGATTTTCTCTGCACATCCTACTTGTGGGCTTCCCAGAGGAATGTGGTTGGATCCTGTGGGAAGCAGCTTGCTGGGTTGGATTGTCCTTTGAGTCTGATCCACCAGGGCTCTTCTAATGGTCACCTTGTTGCGAGTGGCTCCACCCGCTCTTTCAAATCATTGGCTGTGATTGCTGGCAGGGTCAGTGAAATTAGCAGTGTAATGATATTACGTCATCAGGTAAGTGCTCTTAGATGTAACGGTGAGTGCGGAGAGGCTTCGGCAGCATCATGAACAATATAGGGCACCCACCTCAGCCCCATCATTTGCACTGTGAGAAGAAGAATACTGGCCTTCCTCGCAAAGCTTTTTTGAGGACTACTCAAAGCACTTCAAATGTGTTGCAAAATGCTAAGTATTATTTTCACTGATTATCGTAATGATGCTGTATCATTTCAGTCACTAAGCGAGTCTCTCCTTAAGATTCTCTCATTCTTTTAATGCATGCTACAAGCTCCCTCTCTTTTCCTTGGACTCTTCACAGACGGTGAAATCAGAAGGAAACCAAGATATGGCGCCACTAATTCACTGGTACCGAATAATCACCAGGAGGCTGGAGATCAAACCTACTTGGATGAAAAGATTGCCATTCCAGATGTTGCAGGAGTAAGTGGGGTTGGAGGAGGAAATTGACTTTGTTTGTATTTTAATGAGAAATGTCCCAATTTTCATGCAAACCAAAACACAGCCACCCCTTTGAAATTCACACTTCTAATTTCTCCGGCCAACATGTACAAACATGCATATATTAGGGGGAAGTATATATAGAATGCATATATTAGTGAAAATAACATACACAAAAGCATTGTATAGGGAAATGGCTTGCAGAAATGTGTGTATTAGTCAAAACTGCATGCAAAATGTGTTTATTATGTGAAATTTACATTAAAGTGCTGGTGAATTTTCATGAAGATTTTAAAAAACAGCCCCTTCCCCCCACTGGAAATTTCTGGGGAAATGTGGACAGCTGAATTTAAGACTGGAAAAATCAGAAGCTAAGAGAAGCTGACATTGAGAGATTCATCCATCCTGACGAGTGGAGTAAATCATTGGTCAGATGGCTAACACATGGCTCATTCTCTTGGGGTTGGACCATTGGCCTATTATGGGGAACTGAGAGTGATAGATGGGTCCTTTTAATAAATATCAATGCCGTGTAAAATGGTCTAGTGCAGTGGTTTTCAACCAGTGTGCTGTGGCATCCTGGGGTGCCTTGAATGATGGTCAGGGGTGCAGCGGGCAACACTGGCCTCTGTCCCTCTTTCCTTCCCTCCCTTCCTCTGATGCCCTCTTGCATCTCTGCCTCCCAAAGACTTGTGCAGCTGTTTGTTGCAGCAGCATTGGCCACAAGCTCCGCAGGCAAATGGTGCATCTGGGGCTGGCCAGGGGGTGCTAGTTGCCAGGAGCTGAGGTAGCCTCAGAGTAAGCAAGCAAGCAAGCAAGCAAGCAAGCAGTTGAGGGAGCCCAGCCAGCCAGTCCACCAGCCCCTGCTGTTGGGAATGGACAGACAAGTCCTAGGACCCCATGGGGCAGTGTGAGGAGACAGCTCTTTTTGGGGCTGGGGGGCAGCTCAGAGACCAGGGGTGGTGGCGGCGACTGCCTGGAGGACTCCCAAGGAGAGAAGAGGAGGCTGAGGGAACACTTCACAATGGAGGGTGTTCAAAAAAGGGTGAGAGCCTGTCAACTCTGCAGGCAGAGGGTGACATAACTGGGCTCCGGAGCCCCACAGGGGTGCCGCAGAAAAAATGTAGCTGGTCAAAGGAGCCGTGGACTCAAAATGGTTGAAAACCTCTGGTCTAGTGTGTTCATGTGGGGTGTGGGTGTCCCTGTGAGTTCATTGGCCTGTTCCATGCAGACAGCACCAACAGAGTTTCAAGGGATCCTGTGAGCATCTCTATTGCTTTCCTGCCATTTTGTATTTTCTGTGATGTGGTTTCCCCTTCTGGGCTGAACACACACTGGAGACAGTGCACATTCAGCTGGCAAGGTATCTCCAATCCCGTCATAATGTGGATATAGTATAGTGGAAGTTTGCTTTGCCCATCATCTGAAGTTGGTATACTCTTCCACTCCAATGCTGGAGCATCCATCTTCCCTGATTATTATTTTTTAAAGCATGGTAAATGGCTATTGCCCTGCTGTAAGGCTACTCTCCTTCCATGGTGGGGGAAGAGGACAGAGGGCTACTGGAATTGAATGAACACCAGTAGGAATTATATTGCTGAAGGAATAGAAAGAGGAGTCATTATCTGGGGTGCACAGTAGGACGTTTCGGTTCCTTTCTCACTCTGAGGAAGTGGTTTTGCAACAAGCGCTTAGTTGCAATGCAATCATGTATTTTCTGTGACATACAAGGGTTAAGCAAGACAGAATTTCTGTGACGTTATCAGCCAGCTCCCCTAAGAGTGATTGTTCAGCAGGAATGTGTGTGGCATTGCAACCTTACAGTTCAATTGTGCAAGGAGTATGAAACAGATGAACTATGGACACCCAATTCTGCATATGATTGCAACCATTACCATGTGATCCTTTGCATCTTCACTCAAAAGTAAGTCCCATTAAGTTTACTCCTCAATGGGGTTTACTCCTAGGAAAGAGGCTACAAGATTGCAGCCTCAAATCCCCAACCTTAATTCAGCCTCATTTAACAGGTTGTCTGAGAAGAACAGAGCTTCCATATTTACAAAAACTAAACAGGAATGCTGAGTACAGCTTGTTCCAAAAATGTTACTTTCAGAAAGAATTGTGTGGATTTTATATATTTGCACCATAGAAATACTTTGAATATATTATTATTTGTTTATCTTACCTCCATGTTTTGCCTTCTAACTTTCTTTATGAATGTCTGGTTGATTTACTTTAAAAAAAAAAAATCAGAGGTCGGGGCTCATGCTGGCTCAGGGCATGGTCAGTCCATGTGTGCCCCCTATGCCCCCCTACCAGTGGCCCTGCCCTGCTCTAGGTGGTTGAAAGCAATGGTGTCTATGGTACTCTCTCTCCTAAACTGTCTGAAAAATAGTGGCATTCAGAGCAGGTGCCTGTAAATAAAGACATGATACATAATGAAGAGCTAAATGTGAATCAGTGTAGTAGAGCTAAGATGACCTCCAGTCTCTCTCTCTCTCTCTCTCTCTCTCTCTCTCTCTCTCTCCCTCCCTCCCTCCCTCCCTCCCTCCCTCCCTCTCTCTCCCCCATCCCTTTTCATTGACTCTGCTACACCTTTTCCTCCCCAGTATGGTTTCAGTTTTAGGAAGCTCTGGGCATTCACTGGGCCTGGCTTCCTCATGAGCATTGCCTTCCTGGACCCAGGAAACATTGAATCAGACCTGCAGTGTGGAGCTGTTGCCGGCTTTCAGGTGAGCACAGGAGAGAGCAAGCATTTGTTGTAGGGTGTGCCTGGACAATATAAGGCTCATGGACTTCACGCATCCCTCTCTTTGTCTTCTTGGGGTTCTACTGGGGCAATTCTAAGTACTCAGTGTTTGCAGCCTTTTCCCACCCCATTTTAGGAACATCATCGCGCAGCCAAGCCCAACACAAGAGTGGAGGTGGGATAGGACCTGCACTGCTGCAATCTGCAATGGTCCTCTTCTTGGTTCAGTGGGGGTTAGTAGAGTTGGCACTATTCCATCCACCCCATGCTGCATGGCCAACTAGCATCTGAGTATTATGCACCACTGAATTATAAGCCTGAGGCTAAGCAAAAGCTTTGAGGTTGGGCTTGTGCTCTTGCTGCATTGCTGCAGAAGCCCCCAAATACCTACTGACGCCATGTGCCCTTGCTCCCTGCGCAGCTGCTCTGGGTTCTGCTCTGGTCCACAATTCTGGGGTTGCTCTGCCAAAGACTGGCCATCCGGCTCGGGGTCGTTACAGGCAAAGATTTGGGAGAGATATGCCATTTCTACTATCCCAAGGTGAGTATGGATGGAGAATCAGGCTGTGAACTACATGATTAGGTACTAAACACTGGCTGCGGCATCCCCCTTTCCCGTGAGTTGGTGGAAGAAGAAGAAGAAGTTTGGATTTGATATCCCGCTTTATCACTACCCTAAGGAGTCTCAAAGTGGCTAACAATCTCCTTTCCCTTCCTCCCCCACAACAAACACTCTGTGAGGTGAGTTACAGGTAGGTAGCCGTGTTGGTCTGTCATAGTAAAAAAAATAAAAAAAAAATCCTTCCAGTAGCACCTTAGAGACCAACTAAATTTGTTCTTGGTATGAGCTTTCGTGTGCATGCACACTTCTTCAGATACACCGAAACAGAAGTCACCAGACCCTTATATATAGTGAGAGGATGGGAGGGGTGTTACTCAGAGGGGTGGTGGGAATGGGTGATAGGCTGATAGCTGAGAGACTTCAGAGAAGTGTGACTAGCCCAAGCTGCATGTGGAGGAGCGGGGAAGCAAACCCGGTTCACCAGAGTATGAGTCCACCACTCTGGAAGGGACTCTGGTATGCCATGCCACTGTGGTTAGAGGCATAACTAAATCTCCTCCATGTCTCTGATTACCTCAAAGTCAAGAATGAATGAATGAAATATCCAGTGTGAATTAGCCAGCTAGGAAGGGAGGGCTTTGTGAATTGAACCAAGCAGCCCAGCCATTTTTCAATCTGAACGTGGAATCGGCTTTACCTCTATCTGAAGGCATGCTCTGATTGAGGGCTGTCTGATTTTAAAGATGCCCATCACTGCACTGAAAAGGGTTGAACAAGTGGTGTGATATTGAGTGGTGTACATGCCACATGTGAACTTCTGGAGTTATGATCATTGTTAGAGGCATGGGGAGCTTCTGCTTAGACCTGGCCATAGAGCAGTTTGAGGGTACCAGCTCCTGTCCATATTGTATCTGACAGACTCCCATTCTGTTTGGCGCAGGTTCCTCGTGTGCTGCTCTGGATCATGATAGAAATTGCCATCATTGGCTCTGACATGCAAGAAGTGATAGGCACAGCCATTGCCTTCAACCTTCTGTCAGCTGGACGGTAAGTTCACCATTCTTCTGTGGCCACATGTGAGTGGGTAAGTCTCCAAGATGTTGCTGACCATTTTTGCACCACAACCATATTGTGCTGGGTTAAGCAATTAGATTCCTCAGACTTGAAGATGCTGGCAGATATTGAAATACAACACAATGACAGCAGTTTTGACTTTTCTCTTATTCTTTTTACATCAGGTATAATCTTTCCTCAGTTAATAGTGAACAACCTCCCTCATAAACTGGTTGGGATAAGGTACTAATACTGCAGATGCCTGCTTCCTCTGTTGCAAAATGATTATTAGAGGTCATTAAAGAAAAATTATAGAAACAAGGGATCCTATAAAGCAAGGTTTCCCAAATGTGGGTCTCCAGCTGTTTTTGGACTACATTTCCCATCACCTCTGACCACTGGTCCTGCTAGCTAGGGATGATGGGAGTTGTAGTCCAAAAACATCTGGAGACCCACGTTTGGGAAACCCTGCTGTAAAGCTATAGTGACCTTGAATAAGGGATAATCCTTGGGGGAAAGCTAATAACTCAGTGAAACAGCTCATGCTCTGCATGTCCCAGGTTTGGCTACTGGCATCACCAAGGCTTCTTGCAGAGCCAGTGGCAGTCAGTGCAGACCAGCCTTTCCCAACATGGTACCCTACAGATGTTTTGGACTACAAATCCCATCAACCCCAGATGACATGGCTAAAGCTCAGGAATGATGGGAGATGTAGTTCAAAACACCAGGGAGAGCAGCAAGTCGAAGGCTTGTGTAGACAATACAGAGCTAGGTGGGTCAACAATCTGGTTCCACAGCCTCCTATAATCTCTTAAATGTAAGAATTTACTACAGGAAGCCTAGAAGCTTTTCTCTGCTCTTGGGATACCTTAGTAAGGTTGCCATCTCTTTTCTCGTAAAGCAGAACCTTTTAACGGACATACATCTATTAGATTTCTGCCCATTGTAGAACTACTAACAATTAGAGGAGGCCCACCAGAGAAGAAATGAATTGGTAACCCAGAGTCTGCCTCCCCCCCCCAAAAAAAGCACAGGTCTCCTCTTCCCTTCAGACAGAGATATTGCTTGTGGCAGCAAGATGTTGAGTAGTCATTGAGCCCTAAGAAGCTAACTGTGTTTAGGGGGAAGAGGGCATAGTGTCCCCTCTCCCTCTATCAGGTTGGTAACTTCTGGTTTTCCTTTGCAGTATCCCTTTGTGGGGTGGAGTCTTGATCACCATTGTGGACACTTTCTTCTTCCTCTTCTTAGATAAATATGGTATGTATCCTGTACAGGGGAAAATAGTTGAATGTGTGACTCAGTCAACTAGTGAAGTGTTTCAAAGGTTACAAGGGGATTTCTTAAGGAAATGTGCTTGTTGCATGACAAAGAGTACTCAAGCTAAAAGTCATGGGTAGGCAAACTAAGACCCGGGGGCCGGATCCGGCCCAATCGCCTTCTTAATCTGGCCCGCAGGCGGTCAGGGAATCAGCATGTTTTTACATGAGTAGAATGTGTCCTTTTATTTAAAATGCATCTCTGGGTTATTTGTGGGGCATAGGAATTCGTTCATTTCCCCCCCTCAAAATATAGTCCGGCCCCCCACAAAGTCTGAGTGACAGTGGACCGGCCCCCTGCTGAAAAAGTTTGCTGATCCCCGCTAAAAGTTAATGATTTCTGAAGCAGGTTTGGATCCCAACACCTCCCCCAATGAGCTAGCTTTGGCTTCTTCTGTTCCTTCCCAGGTCTCAGAAAGCTGGAAGCCTTTTTTGGTCTCCTCATCACAATCATGGCAGTGACATTTGGCTATGAGGTAAGCCCACAGATCCCCCAGGCTCCACTGCAAACAATGCCTTCATCCACTCTCCTCCATTCTGGCCAGGGACTGACCCTTTAGATCTAAGAAGAACACTGCCAGGTCACCTCATGGGTCAATCTAACCCTCCCCAAACTGGTGCCCTCAAGATATTTTGAACTGCAGTTCCCATCAGTCCCAGCTACCAAGGCTACATTGGCTGGGGCTGATGGGAGTTGTAGTCCAAAACATCTCAAGGCTGATCTAATTGGTGGTTTTGAAAAACTGGATTCCTCCAGGAAGCTCATAAGAACAATATGAAGGCAGCAATGCAACCACACACTGCAGCCAATATTATTTGTCCACAGTATTTGGTCTTCTGAGGTACTCTAGTGTTGTCTCTGAATGCGGAGGTTCCAATTACCTGTCATGGCTACACAAACATTTACATAGTTATGCTGTATGGATTTGTCTAGTGCTATTTTTCTAGAAAAAGAGGTGCCAGGATGCAAATGAACACAATGGCATCCACCTGAGAATTCCAGCTGGAAAAAAAGCCCTGGATTTGTCTAATAATTTTTTTAAAAACCAATCCAGGGTAATGAACACACCAACATTGAGTAGCAATGAATACCTAGGTTAATAGTACACTCAAACTACAAGTGTTGGAAAAGATTTTTGTGTGTACTCTGATATCAAAGTAGCACTCGAACAGTGGAGCTAAGTTAAAACTGAGCATGTTTGCCTGGACTTTGCTCCACACGCATTCAAAGGGGATTTTCCCAGGAACCTTTGCATGGCTCTGGCCCCTCCTGTTCCTTGAGTGACTGCCATTTTAAACATGCAAGAATTACAGGCTGGAGTGTAAAAGGAAACCAAACCCCATTGCAGATAGGGATGAGAGGGTGAGATTTGGCTTGGTCCACATTTTCACACTTCCCGAAATAATACACAATCTGAAATACGCTGATCCCTGGAAATTCGCACTTCTCTGAATTTTGCGGCGCCATTCTGCAACAAAACCATTACTTATAACAATGGGTGAAAGTGTGCATATAGAATGCATATATTAGTGAAAATGAGCTACAAAAATATACTGGGTGAAATTGCTTGCAAAATTAAGTATATTGTGCAAAATTGCAAATAAAAATTAGGAGAAGTGCACACTAAAACGCTGAGAAATCTTCATGGTGAACTTTAAAAATAATAATTGCAAACTGGTGCAGAAATGTGGTGAAATAAACAAGGCTGGGAAACAGAGAAAAACTGAAAGTGACAGATTTGCCCCACGCCTCATCAACCTTGCTGTTTTAGTTTTGCAGACTGCCTTCAGAGCGCGCAGCCTGACCCTTCCTTCCTTTTCCCTTCTGCAGTATGTGGTAGTGAGTCCTGACCAGGGAAAGGTGATGAAGGGGATGTTTCTCCCCATTTGCAAGGGCTGTGGACACAACGAACTTCTACAGGCTGTGGGATTGGTTGGAGCCATCATCATGCCCCATAACATCTACTTGCACTCTTCCCTCGTGAAGGTCAGTGAGGGGAAACTCCAAGTCTTGGATAAGAAGGTGCCTTGGCTGTCTTCAGACCTGTCTTCCAATTCATTCATGGGGGAGGCATGTGCTCAGTCTCAACGAACATGTACTCCCAAACTCACAACAATGATTACAGATGCAGAGGAAGGGAGACCTTGCAGGGGGAAATTGACAAATGAGAAGGGAAAGTGGCCAGTCCTTCCCTCGGTCATCCATTCTTCCCTTGAAGGGCCTTCTGGTGGTTCCCTCACTGCGAGAAGTGAAGTTACAGGGAACCAGGCAGAGGGCCTTCTTGCCAGTGGCAACCTCTCTGTGGAACGACCTCCAAGCAGATGTCAAGGAGATAAAGAACTATATAACTTTTAGAAGGTATCTGAAAGCAGCTCTGTATTGGGAAGTTTTTGATGTTTGATTATGTTTTTATATGTGTTGAAAGCTACACAGAGTGGCTGGGGCGACCCAGCCAGATGGGTGGGGTATAAATAACAATGTTGTTGTTGTTGTTGTTGTTGTTGCTGTTGCTGTTGCTGTTAAGGCTGCCCCCTCATCTAATTTTACTTGTAATTTGGGGTTTTTGCTGGGGGGAAAGGCTAAATATTATTACAGTGGTACCTCGGGTTACGGACCCAATCTGTTCCAGGGTGCAGTAAACACTTCCAGGTTTGCCTCGTTCACAACCCGAAAAAAACGCAACCCGAAGCAAACGTAACCTGAGGTATGACTGTATCTGTAAAGGAACATTTGCAAGGAAGAATCAGTTGGTGGAGAAAAGATTAAAAACCCCTTAACGTATGTGGAACTAGGTAAGAGACCTGGGGTAGCTGACAGAAAGTGTAACTCCACAGCACAGAGCAAAAGCACAGATTGAGAGGATCTGACTCAGCAAACAGCAGATAGACACAGAGCATGAGGAAGTCCATTTGTTTCATAAAAGACATCGTTATAAGTGGTTGCAAACACTATTTCTAACATGGTGGCAGAGGTTTAGAAGTGGATCCTGGCTGAAGCAGTGCAGCACGAACAAATAAAACAGCAAGGACATTTGCGAGTAATCTAGCCCAGCCATGGAAGCACAGGAGAGAAGAGTCTGAACTGTACCTACATCTTGCATTAGAAAGAAAGGGAGCGAAGAGAAAGAATTCTGCACAGGCCTGCTGATTCTTCCCTGCAAATGCCCCTCCTATTAACTATGGAAGGGCCATTGTGGAAGAACATCTTCCCAAATAAGGCTGGGGAAAGCTCCTGCCAGAAATCCTGTAGAGCTGCTGCCAGTCAGTGTGGACAGTACTGAGCTAGATGGATCAATGGTCTGATGAAGGCAGCTGGCTATGTTTCTAAGCATGATATTGGAATCCTGAATTTGCCTTGGAACATGTAGTACCTTAATTAGGTTTTGGTTTTTTAAAAATAATAATTTAGGGATTATTTATTCCATTTCTCCTGTGTTGGAATAAAGGTGAGCTCACAGCCTAAGGTTACATGATAGGAACTTCAGGAAAAACCACCTACGCAGCCACAAGAACAGCCCCAGCCACAATGTTTCCTGGCTCCAGTACCTCTGGGAGTGGAGGGTTAAGGAGTACTCATGTGATAGACAGAGCTATGAGACACTGTCTGCTTTCCCCACAGACCCGAGACATTGACCGCTCTGACAAGAAGGCAGTGAAGGAGGCCAACATGTACTTTCTGGTTGAGTCGACCATTGCTCTCTTCGTTTCCTTCCTCATAAACCTCTTCGTTATGTCTGTGTTTGGAGAGGCCTTCTTTCGTAAACAGAACCATGATGTGGTGAGTGACATAGCGTTGCGTTGCCCCCACACCCTACTCACTTGAGAGTGGTTGGGACTTAAGGTCCCATAGTTCCTCCTCTATCACTTCAGAGTTCTTATTTCGCTACATTACCAATGAGTGGGTGGCGTGTGGTTGGAAAGGAAGAGTGATGTTTCTCTTTAGCCAGTCAGGGATTGGCCAACTTTGCTCATTCCATCAAACTTCAACGGGTGGAGCTGACTTTCTTAGCAGTGATACCACTATGGTTGGTTTGGATTCAGAGAAATGGCGACAGATTTGGGCAGCAGTGGGAAACCTCTGAGCTGCAGACTGAACAAGGCTTGGCACAGGTCCCAATTTGGCCTGAGAGGCTATTCCACAAAAAACCACAACTGCCTAGTGTCAGGTGTGGGGCAGGTACAGACAAAGCTGCAAAGGAACAATTGGGAACTTAAGTGGAGTTTTTGATTGTTCCTTTGCACGTGGGGCTCCCTGTCAACGCTAGGAAGCAACTGCACTCATCAGTTTCCCATTGGAAACTTCTTAGGGCAACCAAAGGGGCTTGCTTTCTCCATTTGGAGGAAACAGACGAGGTCTGTAAAAGGGTAGGAATGCCCTATTTGGACTGTCACTCTTCTCCTCATTGAGGCAGTGGCCTTGTGGCCCATGAGTGCCTGTGAGTACCACAGTGCAAAATGAATACTGTCACTAAAAGGGATGTGTGCCTTTATTTTAAGGGATATACACTTTGTATTACATGCAGCATAGGCCTTGTGTTTCCCCCTTGTGGACTTTGGATTTGGAAACTCCTGCTATGAACCAGCTGGGATTATTCTTCCAGAGTTAAGAGACCTCCTGGTGTCTCTGAGTTGTCATCTGCTCTGGGGCAGTGCTTCATTCAAGAAAGAGGGGAATAGCTTTGAATAAAGAGGTACAGGACCCAAGTATTTAGCTGTTTAAGGCATATTTGGCTGCATACACACCATATGTTTAAAGCACATTCCTCCTTCCGCCCAAAGAATCCTGGGAACTGTCATTTACCCCCCAGAGTTAAAATTCACAGTAGACTTAACAAACGACACTTCCCATTGTTGGTTTTTCAGGGGAGAGATGTGCTTTAAATTTACGGTGTGTATATGCATCCTTTCATGGTGGCTGTGCTCTGAGGCATTCTTACTTGTAGGCTTGTCTCTATGGGCCATCAGCACGTGGAAATATTTTACCCTGACCTTCTAGTGCAAGGGATGTGACCTTTCTGAGGCCCCAATGGATGTCCTTTAAAAAATGATCTTCATTTTATTTCGCCCATGTATTCCAGCATAAAACCTGTGCCAATGCCAGCATTTTTGCCAATGGCAGCCTCTTCCCAAACTTTCCTGACAACAATGAAACTGTCTCCGTGGACATCTTCCAGGGGGTAAGTTTTCAGCGGAATGATACCCATTTCCCCAGCTTGAAAGAAGTTGAAAGAAGATTAGCTTGCACATAAATATAGGAAAATGATGATGTTTAGCTTTTAAGAGTATCAGTGCTTCGCTTAGCATAGCCACTTACCGCCATCCCAAAACAAGACAGAAGGCAAACCAATGTGCGTAAGATTTGCACGTGCTATTTAATATATGTAGGTCCCAATGAAGGAAAAAATACTATAATTTTCTGACTGACGGTCGAATAAAGGATGATGATGATGATGATGAAAATACTATAATTTAGATGGAAATATGATGCATATCACTGCAGTGGGGAAGACTGGCCGGATAACCTGTGTATCTGCCCAGTCTGCTGTCCGGGTGCTCAGTGTGGATGGGCTGCTTCTAGGCCCCCTTTGCTGCCCTCGCATCTCAGGGTTCTTTACTGCACTTTAAACTGGACTTAGACTGGGCAGCCCTTCAGACAGAGAACACCTTCCCAAAACAAAATGAACTGTCTTCCGAATAAAGAACTGTACTCTGTAATGTAGGGCACCTGGTCACCCTGGCTTAACTACCTGCGTCCCCATTTATCTGTGTCTTTTCCTGCCTAGGGACTCATCCTGGGATGCTACTTTGGCTCCATTGCTCTCTACATTTGGGCCATTGGGATCCTTGCCGCAGGCCAAAGTTCAACCATGACGGGGACATACGCCGGACAGTTTGTTATGGAGGTGAGAAATGATGTGGGGCTGTCTTCTGTGGGGCTGGTTAATCCTGATTTTGATAGAACCTCGCAGGCAAGTTCAAAGGTGTGGCTCTGCCACGTGCCGCTCAAACAGAAAAAAGAGGTTGCCGATATTATTGTGGCATGTGCTGAAAAAGGAAAAGCAGTAGTTATTGTTCGTATTATTTGTGTTGTTATTAGGATGATGATGTGATGTAATCCTACAGCCAACATTTGGCTCGCTTGGAGGCAGGGCTTCAGGAAGCAGTGTGAATGCTGCTTCCCTGATTTGGGGGTGTGTGTGTGGCTTAAAGTCTCAGCTGATTGGCAGCACTGAAAAGCACCTGAAGTCCTGATGGCCATCACCTGATGAGATCTACATTGGCTCCCAGTACATTTCCGAGCACAATTCAAAGTGTTGGTGCTGACCTTTAAAGCCCTAAACGGCCTCGGTCCTGTATACCTGAAGGAGCGTCTCCACCCCCACAGTTCAGCCCGGACACTGAGGTCCAGCGCCGAGGGCCTTCTGGCGGTTCCCTCACTGCGAGAAGCAAAGCTACAGGGAACCAGGCAGAGGGCCTTCTCGGTAGTGGCGCCCGCCCTGTGGAACGCCCTCCCATCAGAGGTCAAAGCAATCAACAACTACATAACATTTAGGAAATACCTGAAGGCAGCCCTGTTTAGGGAAGTTTTTAATCTGTAACATGTTAATGTATTGTTTTTTAATATTTGCTGGAAGCCGCCCAGAGTGGCTGGGGAGACCCAGCCAGATGGGCAGGGTACAAATAATAAATTATTATTATTATTATTATTATTATTATTATTATTATTATTATTATTATAGTGGCACCAGTTGATTGGCAGGTGGGCAACCTTGCTCAACTGTCAAATTTGGCATGTGGGGGCTGGGGTGAGGATCTGGCTTTCTGGGCTTAGAGCCTGAGTATTAGGCTGCAGTGCCACTGCTTAGTCCAAGAAGGTAACAAGCAATGATAAAGACGAGACTTCTCTGTGAACGTACAGGATAACTTTTCCTCACCACGACTGACCACATCCTGTCAGTACGGTTTGCCTGCATCTGTGTGCCTTGCCAAGGGAGCCGTTATTGTGCAGGATCAAGACCGTCTGCTTGAGCAGCAAAGTTTTGAGCCGTAACTGATCCATTTTTGCTGTCCCACTATTCACAAAAGGCCAGAAATGCTATGTTTCCAAAAGGCTTTCCATATGATGGTTAAGAAAATGTGCCTCTTTTGCAAGGCAGTGCAGGACCTTATTGCAAAACTGTAGTCTGTAAGTCGACCCACAGCAGGCTGAAGGCATAGCTGCGTTTTTGTTGTGAAACAACCCACACTCATGTGGTAAATAGGTTGTGTGTCATGCACTCTACAGTTGTAACGCTGACATCTAGCGGGAAGCTACTCCACCTGCAAGTCTACCCATAGGAAGAGGCCTGCTGGATCCGATGGCTGAGGCTGTTTTGAGACAGGTGGATCCTAGAGCTAACCAATTATAATTTCACATACTAAACCACAAACAGAAGTGCAGTTGACTTCCAGGAGTACTTCATTTTTTTCTTTGTGTATACACCGGTGGGTGTGACATACCTCCTCTCAGTGGGTCAGAACTTGAATCTGAAGCTCAGCACACATTCACGATGATCCAGTGGATGCCATTTGATGATCCTCCTTAACTTTTAATACCAGTCTTCTAATTTTTGCCAAGATGCCATAATTTTTAAATGAAAAAAGTTATAGTGATACACAACCATAAAACAATTTATTTAAACAGAATGTTCCTTTTAAAAAAAAATCAGCAGCATTGCAGCATGATGGTTAATGGCAGCAAGCAAAAACATTTTTTTTTATATTAAAAAAATCATTTTAAAAAGAGAACATTGTAGCACAAGGGTGTTATAGTGCTTTACATCTATTTCATTATATAATGGAAAAACATTTTATTCATAATTAAAATATATTTTATACATATTGTGTATAAAATTGTGGTAAGTTCACTTTCCTGATAGATCATGGCCCATTTTAAAATCCTGTCCTTTTTAAAAAAAATTTTTGAAAGAGTCATGCTAAAGGCACTTGTAGACACTGTGCTACTCTATTTTTTTTTTTTAAGTGTCTTTCTGTGATCTGAGAAAAGATGGGAAACTACAGGGAAAATACAAGATGACAATGATTGGATCACAATGTTGTGTGGCTGAGTGGACAAAGCATGGCAATTCCACACTAAATGCCTGGACCCTAAGGTCCAACTAGTCCAGACTTCTGCATCCGCAATAGCCAACCAGATGCCTCCAGGAAGCTCACCACAAGCAAGGCACGAAGCCAACGGTCTCTTTGTTCCCCAGGAACTGGTATTTAGAGCAGTGATGGCTAACCTTGACACTCCAGATGTTTTGGAACTACAACTCCCATCATCCCTGACCACTGATCCTGTTAGCTAGGGATGATGGGAATTGTAGTTCCAAAACATCTGGAGTGTCAAGGTTAGCCATCACTGATTTAGAGGCATGCTGCTTCTTTTACATGGAGGTTTGCCCATCACATCCACCATCATCTTCATCTATCATGTGATAGTTAATTTCTCCTGCTTAACTGCTCTGGTCCAGCACAAATGTGTGGTTGCACTATGGGGATACCAGACAGAAGGGAGGAAATGCATTTCTTCCCTCAAGCTTAGAAGTTCAGAAAGATAGCAGTGGGGGCCACCTGTCCCCATCGCTTAAAAAATATTAGCCCATGCTTTTAGAGTGCGGATGATTAAGTATACTAGTAACGTCAAGTTTTACAGTTACTGTTCAGGGGGTACGTTTGTTCAAAGCGAGGCCATCTTCCCCACTAAAGAGGCATGTAGAGACTGGAGCCGTTTCCCCCTTGTTATTTCCTCAGCTCTTCACCTTTTTCTGGTGACTTAAACTGGCCACCAGGTGGCAGCCCTTTTCAAGACCAGTGTGTCAAGCAGATGAACAGCATGTGCTTCGATGGGTGATGGTGTGTTGACTTCTGTAAACCCAGGAGCTGCTTTCCCCCCCTCCCCTCTCAGGGCTTCTTGAAGCTTCGCTGGTCTCGCTTTGCCCGGGTGGTCTTCACTCGTGCCTTCGCTATCCTTCCCACGGTCTTCGTTGCTGCTTTCAGGAGGATAGAAGATTTGACGAGCCTGAATGACGTTCTCAATGTGCTCCAGAGCATCCTGGTGAGATGTCCTAACACACACACACACACTGCAGCCCTCTGTAAGCAGTGGGTTGCAGGAGACATGACCGGCTGCGGAGCTCCATGTCAATTGCCCATACCTCTCTTCCTTGCTAGAACTGAAACTGCGATTAGGCAGTGAGGCAGGGGCCTCAGGAATCTGCCCTGTGAAACCCCCTCCATCGCTGTTATTCTAGAAATCTATTATTTAATACTGGCCTGTTGAGTAGCTCCTGTGCATGCAGAAGTGTCACAGGGAGAGGCAAGGTGCCTTCAGGTTCCAAGGGCAGGGCTAGCCTTTACAGTATGGTATGGTGATTAGAGTGTTGGACTAGGACCTGGGAGGCCAGAGTTCGAATCCCCACTCAGCCATGAAACTTACTAGGTGATTTGGGGCCTTTCACTGCCTCTCGGCCTAACCTACCTCACAAGGTCATTGTGGGGATTAAATGCGGAGGGGGAGAACCACGTACGCCACCTTGGAGAAGAAGCTGGGATATTAATGGAATAAAATGAATAAACTATGGGGCCAGGATGGGTTGGAAAGGAGTAGGAATGACCAAACAGGTAGCAAACATTTTAGTGGTCCTTGAGTGAAAATAAGTGGCGACAAAATAAGTGGCGAAGAAAGGAGAACGGACAACAGTATTCATTTTGAAAATATGCCTCCACACTCACCCCTGTTTCTCCTTCCATTCCCAGCTACCTTTTGCTGTCATACCTGTTCTCACCTTCACCAGCATGCAGCCTCTCATGCAGGACTTCGTCAATGGGATGTAAGTTGCTCCATAGAGAAGCTCATTTTGTGAGGAGTTATTTCCATAAGGAAGGATGTGTGCGCAGGGCATTTCCGCTCCCACTGCCAATGTTTGATTTGGAACGTTCTTCGTATGTGCAATGCACTCTACAATATCCATGCCTTGATTTTGCTGCATCTGCCACCCAGGGCACTTCCAGACTAATTTTGGTTGGGATTCAATGTCATACTGGCAAACGCAGGTCAGACAGTTATAATTGCCTGGAAGGTCTTGCACAACAAACCCGCTTCCCCCAAAAGATAAGTTTTTGCAGTAAGGAAAGTGAGAAGCAAACATACTGGAAAGTGAAGTGCCTTCCCAGTGGCGTCCTTTTCATAATAATAATAATAATTTATTATTTATACCCCACCCATCTGGCCGGGTCTCCCCAGCCACTCTGGGCGGCTTCCAGTAAACATTAAAATACATCAACACATCACAGATTAAAAGCTTCCCTAAAAAGGGCTGCCTTCAGGTATTTTCTAAAGGTCATATAGTTGTTGATCCCTTTGACCTCTGACGGGAGGGCGTTCCACAGGGTGGGCGCCACTACCGAGAAGGCCCTCTGCCTGGTTCCCTGTAGCTTTGCTTCTTGTAGTGAGGGAACCGCCAGAAGGCCCTCGGCGCTGGACCCCAGTGTCCGGGCTGAACAGTGGGGGTGGAGACGCTCCTTCAGGTATACAGGACCGAGGCCGTTTAGGGCTTTAAAGGTCAGCACCAACACTTGTGCATAGATGGTGATTTGTGCCCATGATGCTATCGGGGTGGTCACACAATCTGGCTTTCAATACTATTTGTGCCTGCAAAGGTTTTGGCACAGTCATACTGCTGCTGCTTCACTCACTGCCTACTCTGTAACTTTCCGATGAACTCCCGTAACTTTTCATATGAGAAATGTTCTTCCCAGGAGGGTCCTGTTTTTGTTGTGCTACAGCCCCTCCACAGAGCAATGGGGATCCCTTGGAACCTCTCAGCCCTCTCACATCTGTGTGCCAGTCCATCAGCAGTAGTTATTTATCTCCCTTTGGATACCATTTTGAGTGGCCCTTCCTACTGGAAGCTTCTCTCCTGGGAGTCCCCTGGTTGCCCCCTAAAATCTGACCTGTTGTGCTTAGTAGATTTAAACCAGAGTCTTTGAGTCAGACTCTACATGGTGGTAGAAGATTATGTCATAAATTGTTACACAAATACAGACTTTGGCGGAGGGGAAGGGTTATATCCAAATAAACTGTTGCACAAGTGGAAAGACTTCTGATAATGCAGTAGAATGTCACCTCCCCCCCACTGCAGACCCTCCCCCCTCTCTGGGGAATCCCTAACCCTCCAGAGCAGATTTTGAGGAGGTTGGGAATAGGATAGAGGGGAAATCCCACTGCATGATCAGAAGTCATTGTATTTTATTTGTTTGTTTGTTTATACAGTACATGCATATTTGTATTTGACCCAAATTGTCCATGTTCTGTGAATGACTTTGAATACAAGTTATTTGTTGGAAATGTGGTAGGTAAATACATACATACATACATACATACATACATACTATAAAAACCTACACAAGCAGAGGGAGGACTGCAACGCTTCTCATATTTGTTTAGTTCTTTAAACAGGACCATCTGCCCCCAGACAATGATTGGGGCAGATGTGGATGTAAAAATCTGTGAATTGACCACCAGGAGTGTTCCATCTTGATAGTCATGATCCTGAATATTATTATTATTATTATTATTAACAACTCCCTCTCCCTCTCTGGTCTTCTTAGCATTAGCAAGATCATTATGATCCTCATCACTGGACTGATCTGTGCAATCAACCTGTACTTTGTGGTGACAGCTATAATGGGCCTGAATCATCTGGCATACTACATCGCCATATCATTGGCGCTAGCTGCATACGTGGCCTTCGTCTGCTACCTGGTATGAAGATCATAGATAAAACGGGGCACCATCCGTAGGGCTGGGCTGGAGGCCCCTCCCAAATTACCGTTGATGATACAAGGACTAGTAGATTATTAGTCTGATAAAGTTGCTCCTCATTCTTAGCTTTAAAGGGGAAGAAACTGAAAACAATCGAAGAAAAATCCCCGAAGAGGATATTAATCATTTCCCATATCCTAGCCCTAGGATTATATTGCAAGCTTGTTATGAGGAACACCTGCAGAACTAGGTCTGGGATAGATCCTTATCTGCCCCACCCCACACATGGGGTGGGTGGGGCTGCCTGCCTGCCTGCCTGTCAATTGACATCATAGTGACACTGTGTGGCCCATTTTTGCCTGCCCACAGTGCTTTGCAAGCCCTGACAATCCACTGAATATCGTAGAAAATGCTGTTTCCCTTTTCCCTGACAATAATCATCGACATCAACGGTGGAGCCACATGAGGGTTGGGAAGGTATTTATAAAGCATAGCGCTGCCATAGCATCCTGATGGAGGTGCAGAGACCATTAGCCACTGGATAGTGAAGGGGCAGCCCCTGAAGTGAGTGCCTCCCAAAGGACAGTGAGGCACCACTGCTGGATGGCTTAACAGAGTCATGGGAAAACATAGGGGTCTGGTTGAGACAGATCTGTTATTGCAGGTAGGAGAAAACCTGAAGGCTCTTTGGTATGGTTGTGAAGACCCCAAGTTTGATGCTAGATCCTCGTCTTGCTCTTTCTCCATTCTAGGTTTGGACATGTCTCATCTCGCATGGAGCTCGTTTCCTGGCCCGTGGGCCCCACACTCGATTTGGTTATGGGCTGCAGTGATAGCCATCCCTCTCTCACACACGCCAGAGGCTGCTAAATCATCCTCCTCCTTCCTGGACTAGAAGCAGCTGCCCCTCTGGATCTGCTGATAGGCAGAGGCTCCAGGACACTGGTTTCCACCAGCAAGAGATGGACTTAAGCACTGGTAGCTGGCGATCCATGGTGGAGCACCTGCTTTGTGTGCAGAAGGTTCCGGGGTTCATCTCCGGTATCCTGCAAGGAATCTTAAGACTCTGCAAAAGAGCTGTGGTCAGTGCCCCCATGTAGGTGGGCCTGGACTTGACAGGCCATTGTCCAGATTCAGCACAAGATGGTTGTTTGTATTTTAGCTGGAATAAACTCTCTTGGGAAGACAGTCCAAAGGAAAACCTCCAGTGTGGTGTAGTGGTTAAGAGCAGTAGACTCGTAATCTGGTGAACCGGGTTTGCATCTCCACTCCTCCACATGCAGCTGCTGGGTGACCTTGGGCTAGTCACACTTCTCTGAAGTCTCTCAGCCCCACTCACCTCACAGAGTGTTTGTTGTGGGGGAGGAAGGGAAAGGAGAATGTTAGCCGCTTTGAGACTCCTTTGGGTAGTGATAAAGCGGGATATCAAATCCAAACTCTTCTTCTTCTTCTTCTGTTGGCTCCCTACGCTACCCCCTACTCCAAGCAACACATAGTAATAGGAGCAGTCATGGGAGCAGGGAGGCGCTGTGGAGCTGACCTCCAACAGGGGCATCACTGCTGTTCACTGGGACAGGAAGCACCACCTGCAAGGTGGTGGTGACATCTGGCTCTGTTGGTGTGCGCACCCTGCCCCAATCTCACTGTGCCCCACTCCTGCATTGCCATAAGATCATGAGAAGAACCTAGCTGGATCCGGCCAGTGGCCCATCTAGTCCAGCACTCTGCTCTCTCTCCGTGACTAGCCAGATACCCAGGAAAAGCGTTCCTCCTCTGAAAGTGTCCCCAGAAAGTGGCAGCAATGACACTGCCCAGGAAGCTGGCTCTGTGGCACTGCCCCTCCCTGCCCGCTGCTCCTGCACAGTGGCCTATTCAACTTTATTTGAAGGAGCAACTGGTGCAGCCGCAACCCTCCTTTCAGGGTTTCTGAGGCCTCTTGCCCTTCATGGGCTGCCACATTAGCAGCAAAAGCAGTCTTTGTGGCACCTCTAACAAATGCCATATGGCAGGCACGTCCAACAGGTAGATCATGATCTACCAATAGATCACTGGATGTCTGTGGTAGATCACTGATAGATCACTGGCTCCCCCCAAAGAAACTCAACAAGTTTGGGTCCCTTTACCTTTACCTTTACCCACCAATACCTATATTTTGCATTTCAAGGGAATCGCCAACTGGCATCTTTGGAGGGAAAGTGAAGCTCTGCTCCCAGAGGTGCTCAGCATACTCCTATTTACAGTGGGGGGGGGGGAATGTGCCTGTTAATTGCTTTCACAGGATTCACTTCCTGTCTATTGGCCCTGAGACCACATACACACACCCCTCTCTGGACACTTTCCTAGCCTTTCCTGGCAAGAACAACGCTCATTCTTAAGTGTCCTCCAGGCAAGCAACTTGTGGATCCCTCTTGGCCCTCACCATAGCTACTCCAGCTCAGGTCTAAGTGAATTAGCCGCCTCCAGAGATGATCCCGTCCCAATTAGTTTGTGTCTCAGAGTCTCTCGGGGCTAAGCTTTCCACTCTGAGTACTAAACCTGCTGTCTACCCTCCTTGGCTGAACGGGCACCAAATTACAGTTGCTACTCCTCCCTCCCAGGCCCTTGCACAGCCAGGCAGAGGCCTGGGCCAGGTAGATAATGTGCCCCCCCTTTTTTTTGCCCTGGGGATCTCCATTGTTGATTGAAAGAAAGACTTTATTTGTTTTAATATATTGAAACTTCTCTCATTGGAGTGCATTTTTGTATCAGTATTTTTCCCCATTTTACTGAAAACAAAGAAACTACGCTATCTGAGACGTGATCCATTGTTCTTTGAGTACTGTTTTCCCCCCTGATTTTATTTTTTTTACTGATGCTGACCGAGGCCCCCCTTGGAATCGGAGGCCTGGGCCAAGTGGCCCATATGACCCCCCCCCCCCGGTCTGGGCCTGCTCCCTCCCAGTGGTAAATGTAGTCGTATAAATAAACACAGTTAAGGGATATATCCCAATCCTCTCTGAACCAAAAGGAAACCCAAAAGTCAATCCCAGGACAGAGAGATTCAAAGACTGAACACCTATAGCATTCCAAAGAGCATGGAAAGGCTGTGTGCAGTTGTGCCAACCAGTTTTCCTAATACTACAACTAATAATAATAATGATAAAGCAGCAGCACTTATAGAGTTGTTGGCATCTGTCTGTTTGGGGAGACAATGGAGTGTGCCTCCAAACTGGTGCATTAACAGCACCAAAGTGACCTCTCTAGGGCGCAAGCCTGGGCAGTGTGTCTGGAGGTCCTGGGCTGCCCAGATGACAAGACCCTGCTCTCGGCCTCACCGATGAGGTCCAAAGGAGAGCAGAGCAATATGTTTGGCACCAGCATTTCAAATATTTGAAGTCATTTTTGTACATTGTCTCAGCAAATCCTTACAGCAGCCTTGTAAAGTCAAGTATCACCAGCTCCACGTAGCAGATGGTCATCAGGGAAATTGAGCTGAAGGTGGGAAGGTGACACAACTACTTGCCAGGAAATATCTTCTTTAAAGGATAAGTTTAGCCATTATTATTATTATTATTATTATTATTATTATTATTATTATTATCATCTATATTTGGGGGTGGGAGTGGTTTCATATGGAAAATCATTTAAATATATGATTGGCACACTTATAGCCTAAAGTGATGCTAAAGTTCAGGAAAAGCTTTACCACTTGGTTCTATTGAATGTATATATAACTAGTAAATTAAGCCTGTTAAGCAAAACAGGCGCTAGAAAGCTCTCTCAGGAGCCGCAGCAGCAAGGCAGCAGGAGCCGCCGGCGTCCCCACCCACCCAACTCCCAACCCACCCCTTGCACCCCTAGACCTGCACCCCCAAGCCACCCACCCCTTGTACTGCTAGACCACCACCCCTCCTCCCCTCCCTTGGACAGAGCGAGAGGGAAGCCGGAGGAGGAGGAGGCGGAGGGAGAGCGAGCGCGCGTCAGCGGCAGCCACCTCCCCCCCCCCACCTCCATACACATACACACACCTCTCTCTCTCTCTCTCTCACACTGCTTCATCCGCTTCTCCTCCGCCCTCCCCTCCCTTGGACAGAGCGAGAGAGGGAAGCCGGAGGAGGTGGTGAGGCGGGAAGAGGGAGGAGGTCGGAGCCGGAGCCGGAGCTAGGGCTTGCCGCCGCGCAGGCACAGAGTTTGGAGCGGCCGGCGAAGAGCTGCTGATGCTGCCGCCGCAGTGAAGCGTGCGAGCTGGGCACGGAAAGCAGGTTGCAGCCGGGAGCCAGTCCGGGAGCGGCTGGGAGGCGGCGGCGAGGCCATAGTGAGGTGGTCCCCCCTCACACACACTCCCCCCCAGCCTGGCCCCGGGGTGTTATTGTGAGGGGGAGACAATGATCAAAGTCTCCTTCCGAGGCTGGGCGCTAGACGCCGCCAAACCGCTGTCCATCTACCGACCCGGCAGGCGAGGGTGGATCTTGGCAAGCGCGGCTTTTCTCTTTCGGCGGCTGTCGCTGAAGCAGCAGCAGCTGCGGCCGGCTTCCCCCGCGCTTTGGCCAGCAGTAAAGGCGGCGGTGGGAGTGGGCCTCGGCAGCCTCGCCATGCCTCTCGGACACGCCCCCCTCTCCCGTCGTCCAATCCGTGTGTCACAGGAACGCACGCGCAGTGCCGAATTCCTGTGACACACGGAAAGTGGTACGTACGGACAGAGCAAGATTATTATATAGGATGATTTTTCCAGGCGTAGGGAAAACGTGCAGATTGTTTCATGTGTTTGGACTGTTTCAAAAGTATTCAGACCCAATACAGTACTATTACGACAACTTAAACAGAACAGAGACAGGTGTCAATATAGGTATTGTAAGAACTAAGATTGAAGCAGCAAAAGCTGGATAAGGCAAGCAAAAAAGTCTAGAATTTGCTAAGAGCTCATGAGCAATCTATTCAACTTTTTCATTAGTAGTAGTGAAATAAGAGGGTGGATTAAATCAGCTGATTGTGAGAAGCGGAGAGGCATTGTTAGCATTGGGAAGAATCAGGAAGTTGTGCAGGACAACCCAGCTGACCTCACAAACAACGGGAGTGATAGAAACAAAATGGAATCTAATCACACAAAGTATCACTTGCAGGCTGCGTCCTGAGGTCCTGTAAACCAGAGTTTTGCTGTCTGCTGGAGTTCCAAAGAGGGAAAGATAGCCAGCAATTGTGCTCAATCAAAAGCTGTCTTCATGAATAGTACTGGGTAGCAGACTGTGGCCGGAGTACAGTAGAACAGTGTTCAGCAGCTACAGTTAACTGTGACAGAGAATTCTTAAAACTGTGTTTTATTATACTGTGTTAAATCAATGCCCTTCAATAACCAAAACATAAAATAAAAGAGGGTGTGTTGTATCCAGACCAAGTTAATTACACTTAACGCTTGTCCACATTTGAGCATTAATCCACTCTCCTCCATATTCTAATTAGACCTAAGTAGTCCACAGCTGTGCATATTTGAATTTGTATATGAAGAGCAACTTGATATTTCCCATTCATACCAGTAGGAGTTCCCTTTGGTGTTTGTCTCTGCCTCCTAATTTGTTTATTCCATTATGCCAATCGAGAACTAGCAAGGGATACATGCAGGTAGCTGCATGCACGTTGTTATTTTTGTTTAAATCTCATACAAGAAGTGTGCAAAAGCACACAGTCAGGCAATTGTAAACTAGATTGTGCAGTTTTCTGGTTTTGTGCAAATCTGAGGATCAAAAGAACATGCAGGAATTCCTTCAGGAGTGCACTGAAAAGTTACAAGCAAAGCCAGGAAAGAAATGAAAGCACTAAGGAAGTACTGTAGTGGGCATGGAAAGGGAAGCAGTAGAAACTGACCATTGATCCACCCACCCTAAACCACCAAATAGTCTGCAACCTGAGTGGAGCAGTTTGGAGCCTGATTTCCCCCCTTTTAGATGATAAAGAACAACAACAACAAATAAGAATGCATTCTAAAAAGGGGGAGGCACTGATTTTCCTTTAAATACCAACTTGGCTCCAATTTATCCTGCCAATTTCTGCTGTAGCTAGACAGCAGCTTTGCATGTAAAATGCGACTCCCAGCATCTCCAGGTTGGGGTGGGAAAGTTTCCTGTCTGAAAATTATTATTATTATTATTATTATTAAATAAATAATAATAATAATTTTCAGACAGGTAACTTTACTAATAATAATAAGAATAAGAAAATAATAATAATAATAATAATAATAATAATAATAATAATAATAATAATAATAATAATACCCCGCCCGTCTGGGTGGGTTTCCGGACCCCGGAGAGCCACTGCCAGTCAGTTCAGGCAATATCAGCTACATGAATGATGGGCTGACTCAGTATAAAGCAGTGTTCCTACAATAGCCCGCTGAACCGTTTAGAAGAAAACTGCTCCTTAAGACGCGCGTGGGATGTACACTGTAGAACTGCTCGCTATAAGAGGCAATCATGCAAGCGGTTTGGGAAGAGCAGCGCTAGAATTAAGCGTGGGCGCAATTAAAGCGGCAAAGCCCCTGGGGACATCCGCAACAGCCCAATTATGCCCCACCCAGGGGCGTGTTCCTCTGCCTTGGGTCACAACTGGAGCAGAAGCGGCCATGTGCAGCGTAACCCTGATATTCAGGGACCGGCTGCTGCTGGAGGCCCTCTTTGATCATAGCCGAAGTGAGGAGCCCAGACTTTCAGGGCTAGCGCTGCGCACAGCCATAGAAGCTTATTGGGTCGGATGGGTTGTAAACACAGGCTAGTCCCCGCTCGCCCACACATGGATTCCTTCCAAGTGCCTCTGAGATTCGGGAAAACGGGGATCTCGAAAGGGAAAAATTAAAAACGTATCACCCTCTAGCGGGGCAGCGACAGCTAACACGGGAAGCTAGCACTTCTGCGCTCGAGAATCAGGAAAGGAACTTTTATCCGGTCCCTTACGGTGGAAAAAAAAAAAAAAACCTCTACGTGGAGACAAGCAAGATGGGATACGACCAAGTAAACTCGAAGCAAAAAGAAGCGCGGGCCCCGCGAGGGACCTTGCTGTACCTGGACTCGCCGGTAGAGGGGGCCATTAAGGCATAATAGGGAACTTTGATAAGATTGCGAGGGCTCTCTCTCCCTCCTCCCCCCCCCCTTTCCCTGTTTTAAAAAGACGTCATTCCTGTGGTTGTAAAAACCTTCCCTCCTGTTCCTGCTTTTTGATAACTCCGGGACATCAAGGCTTCCAAAGGGCACAAAGGGACTCTTGCTTTTCCACACTCGATCACGTCGGGGCGAAACCTGCCTTTTTATTTCTTTCGAGCGGGGAATCTTGAGAGAAACCCGCGCCTGGCGCCTCCCCAAGAGAAAAAGGAGCGGAGGCGCGCGGGACTGGCGCCAGCTGGGCGCGGAGGAAAGGCCTTTCGGGTTTCGTAGGGACCGTCTGGCTGAGAAAAAATGCGCTCTTGTGCCCAGAGGCGTCCCACTTTCCCGGCCTGTGCCGTTGCTCCTCCCCACCCAAAACAGCCACTTCGCCCCTGGCCGGGGTTCGCTCTTGCCCGACGCTCCCTTGCCCGTTTCAAGTCTTCCCCTGTGCCCCCTCCTGTTCCCTCCCCTTCCCGATCAACTTCCAAAGGCGCCCCAGATTTGCTCCTCTTACGCCGCCGGCTCTCTCGGGGAAGATAAAGTTTCCCGCGCTCCTAGCACCCAGCGACCCCCGCACCGCTGCCTTCCCCATCGCTCCGGAATCTTGCGAGGACGGGGCACTCAGCTTCCAGGCCCAAAAGCTTGTTTATGCGAAGAATTTCTTCTTCCTTAAAAGGGCAATGGCTCTGTTCCGCTAGGGGCCAGTCGGCGGCGAGGTCGAACTCGGCAAAAGCGTTTCTGGTGACCTCGCGTGGGCGCCGCCGCAAAAAGGAGATAAGAAGGGGGGAACCCCAAATCCATAGTAGGGCCATACCTTTATTCAGACAAACACAGTGTCACAAAATAGTGAGCAAGCTTCAGAGTCCTACAGAGCCCTTCATCAGGCTACAAGATGGCAAATGAAACGGAATTCTTTTTGCAGGAGGGGAATCTGGCTTGATGTTGAAGCTTGCCTTGGTCTTAAGATAAAGCGCGGCAAGAGGTGTCAAATTTAATAGACTGGCGCATGGGTGTAGCCAGGGGGGAGCAGTAAATAACGCAAAACAGGTGCACTGCCTGAGCAGCATCCCTCTGGGTACCAGTCCTGGTAAACAGCAGGTGTGCACTCTTGCCCTTGTGCCACTGTGGCAAACTGGATGCTGGACTAGGTGGTTTTTTGGTTTGTTCCAACGGGTCTTCTTAACATGAAACAGCAGAGCCAATCTCTGGGCACTGGTTCTTATATGTGTGGGAGATCAGCAGCCAAACCTAACAAATACATATTCTTGCTAGTCAGCATGAGAAGGGGCCAAGTCCACAGAGCTGTATTGCTAATGGGCAGATACTCAGACCATAGAAGTACAATTAGTAGAGAGGGCTCTGTGTGATGTCATTTCTGCTGCTTTCCTGGAGAGGAAGGAGCATATAGTGTTTCTTGTTCTTCTCTCTCTTACTTTGACCAGTGTGGGATGCAGACATGCCTTCACTTACTCCAGCTTTAGGCACTTGCCTGAAGGTACTGGATTTTGCATGTTAAAAAACAAGCCAGGCTGGCTTCCCATGTTCAGGAAATCATGTTCAGAGGAAGGGGCGTTAGGCTGAATGCCTTGTCCCTCTTCTAATTCCTGGATCCAGCACAGATTCAAATGTTGGATTGCCAGGTCAGCCTGGTCATGGACTGCTAAAATGGCTCTTTAGGGGACAAAGGGAGTGGCTCTGTGCCCCAGAGGGCAACAGAGGGGCCCCTCCCCCAACCCAAAAATAGTTAGAAAGACAAAAGCCTATGCAGTAGACTTTTAAGCGTTTTTGCTGCGATGTGAGAAAAAGTGTCACTCTGTTAAAGTCAGCAAGCTGGAGAGAGGGTCGGAGCCACGTTCTGGAGCATGCTTGATTTCTATTTGAATCCAAGGCTGCTGTGGCTATCCGGAGAAGCAAGAACCTCTTGGGGTGTCAATGCTGTGAGCCCCTCCATCATAGGCTCAGGTTGTATATACTGTATGTATAAATAAACAAACCACATGTCATAAAAACATCGCGGTCTCTATCTGTACCTCATTTCCCAAAGAAACACGGCCCCTGCTCAGACACTGGGGTGACCAGTAACAATATCTAGATACCTGTTTCAGGTATCAAGTGATGTAAGCACCTGTTATGAAAGCTCCTGCTATGACAAACCTCTTTGAGCTTTTAAGGGTCAGACTCAAGTAAAGTTTGTCCTGGACTGTACACTTCAGGTTCCTGATGGTTGGTTTCAAGCTTCCCTCCCCAGGGAGGATTTTGAGGCTCCGTCTCTGGTTCCAGGAATTCCAATTTGATAATCTGAAAACATTGCCTGGTAGAGGGTCACACCCAAATATCAGGGCTCCCACAGACTGACATGACTATTCTTCTGGAGCTCATCTCTTGCAGAGGATTACAGATCTCTATCGGGACAACCAGCTTTATGCCTCTCCCCCGCCCCCCACGCCGCCCTAGATACGCAGGGTCCTGTATGGGTCTCATATTATCTGAGCAGGAGTGAGCAAAGAGGAAAAGGCTGCAACACTTCACAATTGCATCCCTCTCTGGTGCATCTGGTCCAGAGCGACCCTGGTCTACACGGGGCAAGGCGGGGTTTGCGTTTTCAACTGGATCGATGGTTTCCATCCAGTGTCTCTTTCATTAAAACTACCCCCTCTCAAGAGGGAGGCGGCGGGTCTCTTTACAGAGGCGCAGAGGTGGCGGCGTCACAGCGACGAGGGCAGGGAAAGATCCTTGGAGAAATCAGCGACTAATCCCGGTGGCGGGGCCCGCGAGCGTCGTCTTGCAGAATGAGAACAGACGAAACACCAGGATGAAAGCGGCTTTGTGGTCCGATCCGGGTCGATCTCAAACTCGGATCAAACGGATCCCTCCCACCTCCCCAGAACCCGAGGGGGACAAAATCCCTCCCCTCCCCTCGGATGGTGGCCAAGAGGGGTCGCTCCGGAGGCCGCCGCAGCTGGCTATCCCAGGCGACCCGCAGCCATTGCCCTTTTAAGGGGTAGCTTGAAACCGCGCCTGGGCTCCATGTTTGTATCAGAAAATCGTGAAGAGGGAACTCCATGTTGTAACAAAGTTTCCTCCGCCGCTGCCTTTTTCTTTTCCCCCCTTTTTTGTTTTGTTTTTCCCCTTTCCCCATCTCCCCCCGCCCCTCCCCCACCCTTTTATTTTCCCCTTCCGTTTTCATTTCCTTTTCTTTTTTAAAAAACCTCTCCGCCACCAAAAAAAAACCTCCACCACCCCAACAACAATCTGTTAACTCCTGGAAAATTCCTCGAAGCGGCGGAGACACAATTGGAAGGAGGGAAGAGAGAGGAAGAGAGAGAGCGCTCTGCCCTTCTGGTCTAATGGACAGCGGGTCCATTATCACCCAGGTTAGCAAGGAAGAGGTGAACACGCCTCTGCAGGAGAAAGGTAAAGAGACCCGCACGAACTGCACTCCCCGAGGGGCAGAGGTCAAAGACGGGGCCGGGAGGGCATCTTCTCGGTGCCCACCTTCAGGTCGCCAAGAAACGGGGCTCGGGGCCACTTGTTCCCATAACGCGCCACCTCTTCAGCTTGACAGATCGATGACAAGGGAGCGTAGGATCGCCTTGCGCGCGTCTATAAGCGGGTGTAGCGGGGTGTTGGGGGAGCCTGCGCGCCCTTCTCGGACGCGCAAATCAATCCACGCCGGCCTCAGGTTCCGGTGGCAGGAAAAAAAGAGTGGCCAAGTCGCTTTTCTGGCGCCGCGCGCTGCCTCCGGCTGCCCACCCCCTACCCCCCGTCTCCCCATTCTCTTGCGCGGATATATCGATCCACAGTGCAACGCCCTGGTGCGTGGTCGGCCCAAGAGGCAGGAAACCTATCCGATTTGTTGCGTCCGGTCCACCTCTGCGCCCTGGACACGCAGGCACCGAGGTAGCGAGCGCGGCGCGTTGCACATGTGTATGTGTTGTCTGTGTGTATTGGCTCTCGAAATAACCGCTTCGCCCCATGGGGTTGGAGGGTGCCCTGAAATGCTGGCTTGGCGCAGTAGCTCCTTCGAGTTTTTATTTCCTTAAAGGCTTTGTGGGGTGAGGAGAAAAACTGGATGTTTTTTTTTTTTTGGCGGGGTCCTACTTCCCTTCTCTTCTATATTCTGGGTCCTATAGCTTTCCTGCCCCCCACCCCGATTTCCTCACTGTGTGTGGCATTATTGAGCGAAGAGGAAGCTGTGCTTCGGCAACAGGCTTCATTAGGGAGGCGTATAAGGCATCCTTTTATTTATTTTTACAAAACAAAAAAAACCCCACACCCCATATCCTGGGTGCATCTCCCTCCATCTTTCCCTTTGCGTGTTATGGGCAGTTGTTGTTGTTGTTGCTTTAGAGGATTTTAAAGCGAAAGTGCGTTTTTCACCGGTGAGGTTTTTTGGTTCAGCTGTTTGCTGCTATGGGAGATTTTGAGCAGGGGAAAGCCCCCCTATGAGCAGGTGTGGGGCAGGCTGCACTCAGACTTGTGCCAGGTGTTAGTAAACACACGTCTGTAGGAGGAGTCTTGTTTGATGGTGCCAGAGATGTTAGATAGGGAGCTGTTCCCAATTCAACATTATTTCAGGATTGAGACTCAGGGTGGCTCTCTCTAACTTCCTGGGGATCCGGAGATTTTGCCTGACTTACTAGCAAGAGCAGCATTTTCTTGACCCTGGGTGTTAGCTTACACCTCCCTTTTTTCCATTCTAGGTGAGGCACACGTGGGCTCACTAGATAGGCGATTATGAAGGAGTTGCTCTGATAGGGCTGAGGAAAGATGCCATTCCTAGCACCCTCTTTCAGTGCTGGCTGAGTTGTAAGCATTGCTGGTGGAAGGTGGGGGGAGTGGAATAGCCCAAGATGGTGTGTGTGTGTGTGTGTGGTGTTTTGCTAGCTGCTTTTAGCTTTTCTCCCACTGCTTCCTGGTGATCTTGGCTCTGTCGGAAAGGAAGCTGGCTGGCAAGGTTAAGAAATCCTGAGGCCTTTTCACTAAGAAATTGGGGCATTTCTTGGGTCAGATGTGTCGGTGGCGGGTGAGAAAGGGGATGCTGTTCCCCCATGCTCATGTGCCCACTTGGACCCATCTGCTTTCGGCCATCTTTAAAAACACAACAACAATAACAACAACAACAAAAACGCCTTCTGGCTGAAGGCAGGTGGGGTGAGTTGGGCAGAGCCAATGTCATTTAGTAGAGAGAGTGCTGAGAGAGATGGGCCAGAGAGCAAGACAACATTTGTTCTGAATGGGGGAGGCACAGGCATTTCTCTTGGGCTAGTAAGATATCTGACAGTAGTAGTACAGAAAAGGGTCTGCAGCAACCTGTAACTCCCTCAGCCAAATTTTGACCCAAACAATCACATATTATAGCCCTACCAGGGGCTCAGTAAACATCCTGTTTATGCTGCCTGCCTGCAGCTTCCAAAATGAGGTGGGGGGTGTCATCATGTGCTTGGAAGGGGATGATAAATGGCTGGTGTTGTGTGTATGGTTTGATGGGTTAGAGGTTGGGCATGAGCACCCTGCGGTGTGGCAGGGTTCTGGGGTGCTATCAGCCATCCTTTTCGTTGGTGATATTTTGCAAACGCTCTGTCTGAAGCAAGAAGGTAGAGCCTAAAGCTGGAGGTTTATGCACAACAGCGATGGAACAGAAAAATGCATCCTGGCAGCCACGTATTTGTGGGAAAGTTTATGGTAATTGCAGGTTGGGAGACTGCTGTGGTGCTCAGGTCTTGTTTGCAGGCTTCTTATAGGTATCTGGCTGGCCACTAGGAGAAGATGAGATGGGCTTTTGGCTTGATGCACCTGGGCTCCTCTCATGTTAGGTAAGTGTTCTGAGCAGGCAACCAAAACGGGGGCCTTATCTTGCCACTATATGTGACTGGCCAGTTGTGTCTAGCTTGGGCCACACTACAACCTGTGGGGTACTGAGCCCTAGCACTGTAGCTGCCGCACACTGAGTTAAACCACTGGTCCATTCGGCTCAATGATGTGTTTACAGGGATGATCAACATGGTCCCCTCTGAATATTGGTGGGTCCTTAAACATTCATCAGCACCAGCCTGCATGGCCATTGGTCAGGGCTGATGGGAGTTGTAGTCCAAAAACATATGGAGGGCATCATGTTGGCTACCCTAGGTCTAGACCAGTGATGGCTAACCTTGACACCCCAGATGTTTTGGAACTACAACTCCCATCATCCCTAGCTAACAGGATCAGTGGTCAGGGATGATGGGAGTTGTAGTCCCAAAACATCTGGAGTGTCAAGGTTAGCCATCACTGGTCTAGACTGTCTAGCAACATTCCCAGGATTTCAGAAGGAGATTTTCTCCAGCCTTTTTTTTTTTTTTTGAGAGGTCAAGGGTTGAATCTGAAATCTCTCTGATGCAAAACATGCCCTCTGCCCTTGAGCTGTTCTTCTTCCCTAAAAGATTGCTCATGAACCTGATGTGGAACAAAACAAAGAGAGGGAAGGGGCTGTAGCTCAGTGGTAGAGCATCTGCTTTGCATTCAGAAGGTTGCAGGTTCAATCCCCAGCATCTCCACGTAGGGCTGGGAATCCCCACAAGGTTTGGAGAGCCACTGCCAGTCAGTGTAGACAATGCTGAGCTAGATGGGCCAATGGTCTAACTCAGTATAGGGCAACTTCCTAGATTCAATTCCTGGCATACCGTAGAATCAGAGAACCATAGAATTGTAAGGTTGGGACGCCAAGGGTCATCTAGTCCAGTTCTGAATCTCAGCTAAAGCATCCTTGACAAACGGCCACTCAGCCTAGAAGCCTCCAATGAAGGAGAGTCCACCACTTTCTGAGGGAATCCATTGCACTGTCAAACATTTCTTATTGTCAGAAAGTTCTTCCTCATGTTTAGTTGGAATCTCCTTTCTTGAAACCTGAAGCCATTGGTTCGGGTTCTACCCTCCAGAGCAGGAGAAAAGAAGTTTGCTCCATCTTCCAAGTGAAAGACTTTTAGCTATTTGAAGATGGCTGTCATATATCCTCTCAGTTTCTTCTTATCCAGGCTAAACATACCCAGCTCCCTTAACTGTTTTTCATAAGGCTTGCTTTCCAGACCCTTGATCATCTTGGTCACCCTCCTCTGCACATGTTCCAGCTTGTCAATATATCCTTCCTAAATCGTGGTGCCCAGAACTGGACACAGTATTCCAGGTGTGGTTTGATCAAGGCAGAATGGAGTAGTACTATTACTTCCCTTGATCTGGATGCTATACTTCTGTTGATGCAGCCTGGAATTGCATTAGCTTCCTTTGCTGCTGCATCACACTGTTGACTCTTGTTAAGCTTGTGGTCTACTAAGACCACCTTTTCACATGTGCTACTGGCAAGCCAAGTGTCCTCCATCTTATATTTGTGCAGCTGGTTTTTCCTGCCCAAATGTAGAAGCTTACATTTGTTCTTACTGAAATTCATTTTTATTAGTTTTGGCCTAGTTCTCCAATCTGTTAAGATCATATTGAATCCTGATTCTGTCTTTTGAGACATTAGCTAACCCCAGTTTGGTGTCGTCTGCAAATTTGATGAGCATCCCCTCAATTCCTTCATCCAAGTCATTTATAAAGACGTTGAACAACAACCGGCTCAGGACAAAACCCTGCGGCACCCCACTTGTCACTTTTTCCAGGAAGATGAGGAACCATTAGTGAGCAGTATTTGGGTTCGGTCAGTCAACCAGCTACAAATCCACCTAACAGTTACCTCATTCAGCCCACATTTTACCAGCTTCTCCAGTTAAAAGAGTAGCGGGGAGCAGGTGGTTCCTGGAGAGCTGTTCCCAGTTAAAGTATGCAATACTGGTCCTGTATGAAGCAGTGTCCTGCAGAGTCATGTCTAGACACAGGATCTTCAGTAAAGGACTCAAAGGATGGTTCTGCTTCCAGAGCAGACACTGCTGGTGGCAGATGGCATGTGTGTTAATTCACCTCCAGATAGGCCAAACATTCTTTATTTAAAAGCTTTGCCCTATTTTAGAGGATTGGCTGTAATTCTTAAATGTCACATGGACACAGAATATAGCAGACTTCTCTTATTGCCCACATACAGCCCCCTTGTTCTTGAATCTGGACCTGCCAATGCGATTCTGGTTTCCAAAAGTGCCATGTAGTGTAGTAATGAGGTCAGAGGAGACGCCCAAGAGGTCACACTGTCCATCCAAGCAGAGCTGGCTGCGTTTTGTGAGCGGAACAGTAGCTGACCAAAGAGACTCCTTTTGAAGGTTGCCCCAGTCTTAAGGCGCCTGTTCCAAAGGTGTGTGTGTGTGTGTGTGTGTGTGTGTGTGTGTGTGTGTGTGTGTGTGTGTTTTAAAGTACTTTATGAATTTTAATGGGGAAGTGCCCATGTTTGTAACTCCCACTCAATTCCTGTTCTGTTTCCTCTTGCTTGACCAGAAAGTTGTTTAATGCCCAGTTCTGTCTCCCACCTTCCCTCAAAGGTGATTAATCATTCAATACAGCTCTTTTACCTGCTTTTCTGTAGGTTCTCCTGTGTCTCACCGCTCAGCCAACTGTCAAGCCTCTGGATAAGCTTCTGTAGCCTCTCTTCCCACACCACACAAATCTAGCTCTCCAAGTAGCTCTGCATATTATGCTGACTTATGAGTTGTGGCAGAATTCTGTGCTGTTGCACTGCAGGCTGAGCTGCAAGTCAGGAAGTCCCCGGTTTGAGCCTGGCCTCTGCCACAAAGTCACTAGACGGACTTTGGAAAAGGCCTCTCAGCCCCTCAGGATCTCTCCCTACCTGCAACAGTGAATAGCATAATACTGAATTAACCTTGCAGGGGTGCTGAAAGGGTTACAACTGAGCGAAGCATGTGAAGTACATTGAAAGCACTATGTTAAATTAAGCTACAAACACCTCATCTACATTCTGAAGCAAGCGCCCCAGAGTCCCACCACCTCAGGCTGCAGCTTCATTCTACGCAAAGTGTATAAGGATAATAATAACCTGTGAGCTGCCCTGAGACCTGCGAGTATAGGGTGGTACATAAATTCAACAAACAACAACAACAACAACCCTCCCGCTAAGCACTAATGTCCTAGGCAAGTTGATGTTGGAACCCTTAATTGATTGAATTAACCTCCCTGTCTCACCCCAACCTGCAGGAGATTATTATCCGCACAGTGGCAAATTTCACTGAGAGTGTGCCATTTTCCCAGCCCCAAAGTCCAATATGGAAAAAATAGAAATGTTGTTGGGAGATACGTGATAATGCAGCGGTTGGCATACTATGTATGGGCATTTCCCAGCTCAGTACATGGCAGATGTTTGGGACTATGGCCTCATCAGTCCCAGTCAGCATGTCCATGTTGAGCCCAAGGCTGATGGAGGTGGTATACCAAAACATCTAGAGGGCATCAGGTTGAGGAGGGCTGGCTAAAACAAGAGAGTTCAGTATTCTTCTAGGTCTGTTTAGGCCCGAGTTGAAGAACCTGAGGTCCAGCTCCGAGGCCCTTCTGGTGAAGTTACAGGGAATCAGGCAGAGGGCCTTCTTGGTAGTTCTGTGTGCCCTGTGGCACACCCTCCCATCAGATGTCAGAGATAAACAATTATATGACTTTTTGCAGACATCTGAAGGCAGCTCTGTTTCAGGAAGGAAGCTTTTAATGTTTGATGTTTTGGTGTGTTCTTTGATATCCTGTTGGAAGTTGTCCAAAGTGGCTGGGGTACAATAATATTATTATCATTATCATTACCTATGAATATTACCAGACTACAGCTCACACAGTCACTCACCATTGGTTGTGTTGGCTGAGGCTGATGGGAGCTGAAGTCCTACAGAGTGTCAGAAAAGTACTTGGTTGGGCAAGGCTGCTGTATTTCTAAGCCCAAAGTATAGCTTTCACTTTTGTTTACCAGAGCATTGAAGGTTTCTGTTTCCATTAAAATAAAGGAATGTGTTTTCTCTCTCTCTCTCTCTCTCTCTCTCTCTCTCTCTCTCTCTCTCTCTCTCTCTCTCTCTGTGTGTGTGTGTGTGTGTGTGTGTCTATCTCTCCTTCAAAAATTTACCAAATAGCACAAGCACAATTTTATGTGCTGTTTACTAAATAGTAGTAGGTGCCTCTCACATTCTCAAAGTAGTACATTTTGTATTTCATAATTCAGTTCATTAGTATGGCAAATATTTCCCTTTCCCCACAATATGCCACCCCCACCTGCCCCCACTGTCATGCCTTCCAAATCTTCAGACGCTTTGTATCTCTGACTGGGATGGTCAGGGCTTTGTGCTGGACTTGGACTCCTGTCGAGTAACTCCTATCCCCTTGATCATGGTAATTTGGTCTCCTCCTTCTTTCTCAAGCCAACCAGGTCAAGTGATGGGCTGGGGAAGGACGTGTGTCCTTGAAGGGACCTCTTCAAGGGTCATGCATGTTTGTGTGAGGCAGAAGAGCTGTCAAAAGACAGTTGCTTCTCTCTATCTTACGCTGCCTTTGCCAACCTCATTCTGGGGCTGGCTGGGGGTGATGGGAATTGTAGTCCAAAACATCTGGAAGGCACTGGGCTGGCAAAGGATTAAATGATCTTCCAGACTTGTTTACATCCAGCCACTCTCTGATTATTGCATTCCAGGAAAAATGATATTTGCATCTCCTTCTATGGGGATTTTTAAGAATCTGAATCAGTGCCTTTCAGCCACAGTATAATTGCAGGGGCTTATTGCCTAAGGCCAAGGAATTGAACTGGACAACACCCAAGATTACTACCAATTCTGTTGATAGTAATGAACAGCTAATAGATGCAATGGTCCATGTGGGTATCTGCAAAGCAACCAAATGGACAGAGCTCCATGCGATAAACCTTTTTGTAAACCTCCACACAGATTGGCTGGGTTTGAAACTTAGAGGTCTGCCTGAACCACACAAGGAGTTGCTTTTAGAAATTATTTTCATCCTTCATTTCTTTTTCTTTCTTTAAAAAAAAAAAGATATTCCACTTTTTCTCCAAGCTCAAGGTGACACACATGGTTTTCCTTCTCCCTATTTCATCCTCACAACAAGCCTGTGACGTCAGATAGTCTGAGAGCTGGGGATTGGCCCAAGGTCAATTAGAACCCTGGTCTCCCAGGTCTTAGTCCAGTATTCTAACCAGTACACCGCACTGGGGCTTGGCTTATGTACAACTTATGACATGCCACTCCAACTCACATGAATTGCATCGTGTATAAATGGAGCCTTTGTTGCTTAGGGAAAACTTGCAGACCACCTAGGCCAGTGAGGGCTAACCTTGACACTCCAGATGTTTTGGAACTACAACTCCCATCATCCCTAGCTAACAGGATCAGTGGTCAGGGATGATGGGAGTTGTAGTCCCAAAACATCTGGAGTGTCAAGGTTAGCCATCACTGACCTAGGCACATGGTGGACTGTTGGGAGTGGCTCTGCTCATTGGCACACAGTGGTCAGCAGAACACCCTGCACAGTTTTTTGTTTGTGTGTCCAGCACTGTGAGATGGGAATTGAATACAAGACTCATTCTCACATTCAGAGCTCAGCATTGTCTACACTGACAGGCAGTGGGTCTCCAGGATTTCAGACAATAATGTTTTAACATTTGAGGTGGCTAAAGGCAAACTGCTATTCCATCTGGCTCATACTGAAGATGGGAATAATAATATTGGCCTGCCTTACAGGGCTGTTGTGAGAATTACTTAGAGGGTTTGTTTGAAACCCTTTGAAAACTTGAAGTATGCTATTAAAATATTTAGTACCACTATTATTAGACGTAAGTAGAGCAGCAGGAATCTTGTGAGACATCAACAAACTCCACATTCCTGTGAGTCTTTCAGCACTCTTTAATCTCATCCCTCAGTAATTCAGCCTTTTGGTTTCCCAAATGTCACAAATGTGTAGTATGACAAACTCAAGATTTTGTTCACCAGCAAGCCCAAGGACTTGACTGTCACCCAGAATATTGAGAGAGCGAGACTCTTTTATTTTCCCAATTTAATAAGTAGCAAAGGAGAGAGATCCCCCCCATACATCCATTAAACAACACTCTGTCTGTCTGTCTGTCTGTCTGTCTGTCTGTCACACACACACACACACACACACACACACACACTGCTTCTCTACCCTGCTAAGAATTCTGACTGTGGAGCATGAATTCTCAGGGTTCCTTGATGGTATGGTTGCTGCAGCGGAGTGGTCAGAGGCCTAGTAAGCTGGCTTCATTTGCTTATTGATTTATTTATAAGATTTCTTACCCCGCCCTTCAGCATAAGGTGGTACGTTACAACAATTGAACGTACACTTATTTTTTAAAAAAAACAATTCAATGATAAAGCACAGCTTGTTGGGTCAGAAACTGGGCTTGCCTGCTTTTATGTCTGAAGTGTAAATGATAAATATTTTGTTTTCTTTTGAGTGCGCAGGCCTTTGTCTTCCATGGAATCGTTACGGTCACCTGCTTTGCGTTCTGCTCTTAATGAGATATTGGGTTAGATTTGCATATTTCACTATGGGGACATAATTTGACATAGTTCTTTGTGGTGGTGCCACCTTTTCTTTTGATTTCTCCCCCCCCCCAAAACAAATTTGTGACATCTGCTGAAAAGAGTGGCCATGAGCCGGATGTGGAACAACAAAAACAAAATGAAGAGAGGAAAGGGGCTGTAGCTCAGGAGTAGAGCACCAGCTTTGCAATCAGTGTAGACAATGCTACTCTAGATGGACCCGTGATCTCACTCTGTATGAAGCAGCTTCCTCTGTTATCCAGCCTGGGGGAACTCAATGTATAGTATCCACACCATCCTCTTACAATAGCGGTATTCTGGTTTGTATTGAGAAATCAGAAGTGATTTCTCCCTGGTGATTTTTTTTATTTTTGTAAGGATCAGATGTTACAGCAGATTCTGAGTTGGGATGTTGTTTCTCAACCAGGATGTCAGGCAGTGGGGAGGTGGTGGAGCTGTGCTTTCTTTGGGGGGGGGGTGACTGTTTCACAAGTGTCTGGCCAGTGACTGACACATTGCCTTGCATTTATGCTTCAGCAGCTGCTCAGTATTCATGCTTTGAAGCCCCAGCAAATATTCAGATGGTGTTTTGTATTCATGTTACGCGTCCCAGGTCTCTCTTTTTCCTTTCTTTTTTAAAAGGCTGCATAGGTGGTTAGCTGAAACTGCTTTACTCAGCCTTCTGGTTTAGATACAGAAATGTTTATGTTTTTTTTTTTAAATTCCCCAACAGCAGGGGCTGAAAAGGTTGTGCTGTTTCCTTCCGGTTGCCCTTGACAGTAAAAAGAACAACAACCGTGTTGTTGCGAAAATGAGGACCAAACAGGAAGAGGGGTCGCCCTCCCCCTTGCTGCATATTTACAATGTATATCTGCCAACCAAAGAACATGGTGTACCTAATAAAATATGCCAAATGCAGTGATGGTGATTAAGTATACAAGACAAACAGTTCTCGAGATTGCAAATACGCTGGCGTAGGAACAATGTGTCACCTCTGGATCAACATGTCCAATATTGCCATTCTGCCTTCTGACATCTCACTGCTTGTCCTGAAACACCATTTGTATAACCTGCAAACTACAAGTGGGCATTAATGCATAAGTAGCTAGGATAGCCTGATGCTGTTCTTCCCCTGCTGCCGATCTTTCTGTACTTTGGTACTCCTTTTTTTCAGTTAAAGACACTTTCTGCAACTGAACCTAAAGCCAAACATCATGCATATGTGCCCCCACTGCTTTATGGGGATTAGGTGGCAGGCCGCTGCTCTGCACACAGGTTCACTGCTGTTCAGGGGTGCCAACTTGTGCCAAAGATTGAGTGGCCCAGATCACGCGCATGACATCCTGCGCGCAATGGGCAACCAGAGGGCGGAGCTGAATGCAGTAGCCGGCAGCTCCTCCTCTCTCACACTTGGCAGCCAGACCCTGAAGCTACGCTTGGCACCCCACACTGCCTCCCCTGTCTCCTGACAGTTGGGAACATTTGGGGGGTCTAGCCCCCACACAAAAAAATATTGGAGAGGCCAAAAGAGCACAACCCCCTGGAGTTTGTGCCCCTGCTGCTTTTACATCCGTTTTGGCCCTCACTGTGGTGGTAAACTTGCAACTGAACTGTGCTCCATTAGCCTGCACATGGGAGCTAACATAACTTGAAAGCTGGCAAATAAATAAAGCAAGCAAGCATTGTGCATGGAAAGCTAGCTTATCTGAGAGAAGTGTAGGCTAGAACTCCTCACCTTGACATTTAGTTGTCTTTATGGACATATATTTACACACACACACGCACACACACACACACACACACAGGAACGCTCAGTCTTGTGAGCCTCCACCTACAGCCTGAAGTGGTACATCTCTGCACCTCAGCTGCGCCACCTCAGTGGGAGCTCTGAAATGCAGAGAAGCAAAATACCCTTTTCCTCCTTCACACATGGAAGATAATGTATATGAGCAGAACCAGTAAGAGATGAAATTGCAAGACGTGCGTTACCTCTGGCTAGTCCTTCCCTCCATTTTTGTTTGTGTGCATCAGTTTATGACCTTCCTCGTTAAAAGAGCTCCACACCCCATCTTACATGCAGCAACGCAGGGCCGATGGCAACTCTCGATATCTTGTGCGAGTTCTTTGTTCTCTGATCTTACAGTATTTAAAAGGATGTCCCCCTCTTTGTCTACACTTCACCCGCTTGCACCCAGCTCCCAACCTCTCCCTCGTGGCTACTGACTAATCTTTGGGGAATACCTGCTTTTGGTGTTGAGGCAGTCGTTAAAAGTAAAGGCAGAGGAACCCACCTTGACGTAGGGTTGCCTGAGCCTTCGTTGCGGCTTCCATAGAGCTGGCTAAGTAGCTGGTTCAGATGCCAGTGCTGCCCTTGTCCATCCAGCTCAGATTTCTTCCCGACTGATGACCATAAGAAGAGCCCTCCTGGATCAGGCCAACAGCCCATCTAATCCAGCATCCTGTTCCCACAGTGGCCAACCAGATGCCTATGGAAAGCCCAGAAGCAGGACATCTCTCCCTGCTTGTGATTCCCAGCAACTGGTATTCGGAGGGCAATACTGCCTCTTGGCAGTCAAGGTGGAACATAGCTATTGGGACTAGCAGCCCACAGTTCTCCAAGATCTCAAGCCAAGGGGACCCTTTCCCATCACCTGCTGCTGCCTCTTTCCTTTTTAAAACCGAAGGGGACCTTCTACGCACAAGGCAGGTGCCCTGCCAGTGAGCTGTGGCTCTTCCTTTGCATCCTGGCATGTTGCCAGAATAGCAAGAGCTCCGTTGGTTGGGACTGGCAGAATTGGGGACCTGGAACAGCAGGGAGCTGAAAAGGCAGCGACTGCAGAGATGGGGATTGCAGGAGGGCCTGCCAACTCCCCGCCCCCTTGCACCTCCTTGCCTGCCTGGCTGGCTTCCTTGGCCGCTCACTCCCAGCCCACAGCTTTGGTGTCTTAAGATCCAAGAGGACAATCTCATTATCTGGGGCCCGGATTATGGAGCAGGAGCTGCTCACAAGCAAAGGGATTAGATGTGAAAGTGAATTTAATCCAGAACCTTGGCAATGGCATGTGATTAAAAACTCCTCAAGTACTCCAGGTGCCTGGAGCATGTGTGTGACAGGAGAGAGATTGGCAGGTGGTGGCAGGAAGAGCGAGACCATAATTCCCATCTGCCTAGACCCAGAAGAGGATGTTTGTGTGAGAAGTGGGAAGAGAAGATGGAGTGGTTTGTGTGTTTTGTTGTTGTTGTTCTGATAGGCAAAAGGAAGGGGCCCCTGCAGCACATCCATTCCACTGAGAAAGCCAAAACCTTGGAAATAATAGCAAATATTTGAATCCTGGTGGGTCTTTTACCAGGTAGGATTTGGGCCTTTTTAGTTGGTTTGTTCCTTCACTGCCCATCCCACCCACAGACCCTCCTCCCTTACCTAGATGGTATCAACATCCCACCCGGTGGCCCCTCCAGTCCAGCATCCTGTTCTCACAGTGGCCAACCAGACGCCTGGGGGAAGAAGCCCTCAAGCAGAAACTGAGCACAAGTCCCCCCTTGTGGTTTCCAGCATCCAGCATTCCTGCCTCTGGTTGTAGAAGCAGAGCAGAGCCATCATGGCTAGTAGCCACCGAGAGCCTTCTCCACGAATTTGTCTAATCCTCTTTCAAACCCATCTAAGTTGGTGGCTATCGCTGTTTCCTGGGTGAGTGAGTTCCATAGCTTAACTGTGCTCTGTGTGAAGCAGTGCTTTATTTTATGTGTCCTGAAACTTCCACAATTCATCTTCACTGGATGTTTATGAGGTGTCGGATGACGAGAGAGTGCATAAAACGTTTCTCGATCTGCTTTCTCCATACCATGCATAATTTCATAGATCTCTGTTGTCACCTTTCCTCTAAACCAAAAGTCTCCAAATGCTGCCACCTTTCCTCGTGCTCCGTGCCCTTGATCATTTTAGCTGCCCTTTTTTGAACCTTCTCAAATTCTGTGCACTCCATTTTGAGGTGACGCAACCTGAACTGTATGGAGTATTCCAAGTGCGGTGGCACCATAGATTTCTACAATGGCATTATGGTATTGGCAGTTTTGTTTCCTTTCCTAGTGCTCCCTAGCAGGAAATTCACCTTTCCCTCAGCTGCTATCATCCATTGACCTTTCTGGTTCAGGGCTGATGGGAGTTTTGGAGTCACATCTGGAGGGCTACAGGCTCCCCATCTGTGTCAGAGCAGTTGGCCTGGCTATATTTGGCACCTCCCGTCTTCCATCGTCCTCTCTAGTCGGCCGGATGCATGGACCTCTCTGGCTGACAGAACTGTGGCCTGCTTTTGGTGATGGGTTGATTTGGATGTCTTCCAAGGACCTGTGGCTGGTTCTACTTCCCATGGTTTATTCTTTTTCTCTCTCAGAATGACAAGTGTACGTTCTTGACCTTGTGCAGGAAGCCACAGCCAATACTGGTTCCATGGCAGATGTGCTTTTCTCATACACACAGTTGAAAACACACCTGCTCTGTGCACGTGCAAAGTGTTTATTTGGTGTGCACCTAAAAACTATGACCCACAAAGGGGAGGGAAAGCAGATATCCCTTGGGCCAGGAACCTCTTGGTGTTAGCGCCCCCTGTTTTAAGACACTTGCAGGAGTTTTCCAACTGTGTTTAGGGCACTTCTGAACCCTGCAAAGGACCAAAGGGATAAGTTGGACAAAGTGCAGATTATATTCAACACTAGCGCAACCTGTACCATGTCTCACCTGCGAGACTGAGTCTTATGGGCAGGGCTGTGGAAAAATACCTCTGAAGCAGCCAGGCCTGGGAGCAGGGAGAATAAAGAAGAGGGTTTGACAGGGCAGCACTCCCTTCTTATTTCTACTTATCCCTGTCTTTTTATTCCTTCATCCCCCTCCCCTCCTTCTCATGCAGGTGCTCAGAACCCATCACCTTCCAAGAAGCCCAGGAACCGCAGCATCTTCCAGTCCCTCTTCTGCTGCCTTTGCCATGACAACTCGGAGCCTATCCCTGTCAACAACAATGCCCCACTCCTGGTGGAGGAAAATGGATCGGTGCCCAAGGTAGGCCCCAGCTGGCTGGCAGATCACTTGCTTGAAATGACCAAGGGAAGGGTTAAGTATCTAGTGGGGCAGACCAGGGCTGGTTTCTTGGGCGAACCGACTTTTTAGACTTTTGCTGGATCTACTTCGGATTGTTGGGGGGTTTTTTGTGTTTTTAACCGCAACCCAAAGTTCTACCAACCAAAGCTGGGTGCAAAAGACAGCTTTGGAATTAAAGAGCAGGGGACCTTTGACCCTAGGAATTAGTTTTCAGCACCAGAAGTGAACGGACCACATAGCCCTTTTGCGCAAAAGTTCGTTTCTGGTTAGCGTCCTTCATTCTAGCAGCCTAATTTAGATGTTGCCGTTCTCACTGATAAACATTTGGGGAGTAAGAACCCTTGTCGATCCACTGCAGATGACCCAAAGATCTACCATTCAATCCTGATCTGCCTTTTGCCCACCTCTCCCTTAGGGCAACAAACCTCGTTGATTACAGGAGTTCCAAGATTTTACAAAAAGGAACATTGCCTCCCTTTCCCCTCCCAGTCTCTACTTCTCCCCATCCATTCATAGTCGTGATGCTTTTTTAAAATTTCATTTTGGGCAAAATTCCCAAGCCTTTTGAATGGATGCAAATATTTTCAGTGTCAAAACCATTCAGGCCAGGCTGCAGCTAGGAGAGTGCTTAGAAATCTTAATGGGCTTGGTCATGTGGCATGATGAACCCCCTGTGCACCTCGCAAGAGACTTGGAGTGCACATTACAGATCATTTAATAAGCATTAGTTACCCTTTTGCACACATTAACTGGCCTCTCGTCCTTGCAGCGAGGGCACTTGCATTCTGCAGAGGCAAGGTTTCTACCTTGGTACCCCAGGCATCGGGGCAATAGACCTTTACATTTTCCTTTGCTGTAGGAGCTGAGGCAGGATCAGCTCCTCTCGCCCATTTCCACCCCCCTGCTGGCCCTGTCACATGCCCTTTGCACTCCCTTTCTGAGCTCAGCAGGACCTCCAATGTGCCACATGACAGGTAAGGGAGAGGGGGGCAGGTGACAGGATGGGGGGGGAGGAAATGGATGACAGCCCCAGATGCATCTGCCTTGAATTTAAAAAAAGGAGAAGCAAGAAAAGTGTGTGTGTGTGTGTGTAGGGCTAATGATTAAGAAATGCAGAGCTCTCCAGTTACACAAACACTGTGCAGACATTTTATAACTATGGAGTATGAAAACAGACAAATAACGGATAAGCCATCCCCCCACCCCCAAAGGAATAAACACAATTTGCTGCATGTGAAACAAACAACCTTTGGTGACTCTCTTAGGCAAATCCATGACTAGCTTTTGTCTGTTTTTAATCTTTGTAGTGCTCTGGTGTTTTAAGAATTCTTAACTATTGGTATAACACAGAGCTTTTGCATTTATAGAATCATGGAGTTTGGAAGGGGCTCCAAGGTTCATTTAGTCCAACCCCTGCAATGCAGGAGTCTCACAGCTAAGGAATCCCTAACATATGGCCATCCAAACTCTTTTTAAAAACCTCTAATGAAAGAGAGCGCACCCCCTTGGTTAAGTACTAGTTAGGCCATCTTCTTCTTTGTCCTTTCCAGGTTTGTTGCTGGGTTAGATTTCCTCTTTTCATGAAGCCAGGGGCCTAAGCACATGGCATGCTGCTTGTGTTAGGTTGCCAGCCAAGTTAGGAAGAGCACTGGGGGCTTTGTTAGCCCAGCACTGCTGAGCTACCGGGTAGCAGCTCCTTTCAAACTGGTAGTCAAAAGTCCAGTGGATTCTATACTAGAGCATCTGGATCCTTGTCGCTAGTGCCCTCTGGTGCCCAGTCGTGTAATTGCAAATGTCTGTGCTTTGTTTCAAAGCAGATCCCGCTCCCACCCCAATGTCACCCCAACGCAGCTCCTCCTCCTCCCCAAAGTAGAACTTGTGACTGCAGGTTCACAAGATGGGGAATGGGTTGGAGATATTTTTAAAAAAGATGGTCCAGTCCCCAGTCCCTTTATCTTGGTGCTACCTTGGACTTCATCATTGCTTTCCAAGAGAACTGTGTCCAAGGTCTTTATACCAGCCACAGCATCCCTTAATACTGATTTGGGACTTGGGAGTCAGCACAGGTTCTGAGCCCACCATCTCCACCACCCTGCTAGCTGCCAGTTTCCCTTGCAGCATGACTCTGTGCCCTGCACTCCTTCTTACTATATTATCTTCTGTGTGTGTCTGTGTGCTTCTGCAGGCTACTGTCAAATACCTCCTGCCAGAAATCAAGCCTCAAGATTCCAGCAAAATCTGTGTGGTCATTGACCTGGATGAGACATTGGTACATAGTTCCTTTAAGGTTAGTCCTTTCTCAACTGTTTTGCCCACAAACACCCCACTACCTGATCTAGCCCTTTTGTTGACTCTCCCTCCAGACAGCTTTATTTATTTATAAATTTTAAGAGGATTTATAATCCATATCCCCACTGTTTGGAAATCAATGAGGTTCACATGATTATCCTCTCCTTAGTGCAGAATCCAAGACACCTTTTAACTCCTGCCTCCGTCCCTTTAATGGTGCCACTCCCACCTTTCTCTTCCCTAATCCAATATTCTCATTCTTCTGGTCCAGAGCTAGGTGAACCACCTACAGAATGTGTGGCTCCATTATCAGCTTGCTCATCCTGGCTTGCACCACATTTTAAGTGCATTTATACCTAGCTGTCTTTAGTTTCATGATATAACTAGGCTGCACAGTTTGATATTTCCCTGGTAATGGAATCTGTCGTTCAGCTTTGCAAAATCTGGAGGGTTTTTTTTTTTGGCCTTTATGCATTCTCCTACCATGACAACATTTAAAAAAATGTAATAGTTTCTCTTTTTTGTAAGCCACCTTTTGTTATTGAATAGTATATAAATACAGTGGTACCTTGGGTTACATATGCTTCAGGTTACAGACTCTGCTAACCCAGAAATATTACCTCGGGTTAAGAACTTTGCTTCAGGATGAGAACAGAAATCGGGCAGAGGCGGTTCAGCGGCAAGGGGAGGTCCCATTAGCTAAAGTGGTCTTCAGGTTAAGAACGGATCTCCGGAACAAATTAAGTACGTAACCAGAGGTACCACTGTACTGGAAGTAAAGGCCTCTAGATTCCTTTCCTGGCAAACCCAAGAGCCCTGGTTGTGCTTTGCCCAGAAACAGCCCTGGCTACACTGTACGGACCTGGTTCTGCCTTTCAGCTGCTGGTTAACCAGTTGCCACCAGCTCTCCTGGAGCATTGGGTAAGGCAGGGGTAAGGAACCTGTCCCTCCAGATGCTGCCAGACTCCCACCACCGCTGACCATTAGCTCTGCTGGCCAGGAGAAGGCTCCATTTACAACTCTGTAAGAGAGGAGCCATCTTCAGTTCCTGCTGCCAAAGATGTGTGCTAGTGCCAGTTGCCCTGAGAGACGGTGGCAGGTGGAGAGGAAGTAGAGTGTGAGGGAGCAAAATGGCTCACTTGCAGGAATTGCCAAAGTCTAGAGAACCCTAATCTTATATGATGAGAGAGTACGGCTATGAGAATCAACCCTGGTAGTGGGGAAGATGCGAAGAGCAGAGGAACCCAGTAGAGGAGGTCTAACTTCCCAACTCTGTCCCTTCCCAGCCGGTGAACAATGCAGATTTCATCATCCCAGTGGAGATTGACGGGGTCATGCACCAGGTATGGATGCTGTCGGGAGAGCCTAATGGGTAAAAAGAGGGGTTCTGGTATTGGCAGTGCTATTCTCAAAAGGGGGTTGCTGCATTTCATAGCTGATGTTGAATCGCCAAAGGTGACTATGGGGCAGTCGCTGGTATGCAGCGCTCAGGAAAAGGAAGGAAACCACTTGGGGGGTCAGTTGTGGTGCAGGATGGAGCTGAGCTTTTGCACCCCTTTTCATTCATGTTTGCCATCCCTACTTAGAAAGGCGGTGGCCAGGTTCAAGTAATCCAGGATAGGCTGTGAATACTGCAGTCAGCCTGTTCTCGATTACTTGGCCTTGGAGGCAGCCAGCAGCACCAGCCAGGATGGATACAACAGCTCCATACCATCAGCCTTTGAAGAGAAACTTAACCACTGAAGACACTTTTCAGGTGCTTTGAATGGTTCCTGGGTGATCTAGACCAACCACACCATTTCATATCACACAGTTTGTATCTCAGAGGGGACATCTAACCGTGGAGTGCTGCATGTTGAAATGTAGGAGGTAAAGGAACCTCTTGCTCTGATGTACCAAGTTGCCCATGCATGGGAGCCAGCCCCAGGATACTGGGTGGAATCAGGATACTAGTTGAAAACTCATAGAGTATCTTGTCTTGGGATGTGTGATATCCTAGAGTTGGATCCCAAAGGCCAACAAGGACCTCTAGAGCCAATCTAACTATTCTCTTTCATGTAGGCCTGGATAAACTATCGTTTGCAGAAGTTTCTCCAACCTGTATTCCTTTCTGATGTCCACAAGCCATCTTGAGTTTGCATCAGCTGCCAACCTGTCCTCAAATACTAAGAACTAATATTAAATCTGTGTTGTATCCTCCTTTTCCAAGTTCTTCCCACTGAAGCTTTGGAGACTGGCTGATTTTTGTCGCAGCCGGACATATGTGTTTTGGACTCAGTTGTCTGTACCTGAACAGCTGCATGCTTAGGGGTTCAGTCCCCACCATTTCCAGTCTGAAAGGATAATGTGACAAACACCCCACTCCCCAAGCCACTGCCAGTCAGAGTACAGAGCACTGGGCTCAATGGACAAATAGCCTGATCTGGTATGAGAGGCACCTTCCTAAATCTCTGTGTGCTCCTTGGGCAACTTGTTCCACCAGCCAGTCTCTTCTTCCGTTCTTGGGGTGGGGGTTTCTGATGCTCAACCTAAACCTGCTGAAGAGAAGAACAACATGGTACCCGTGGTATTCGCTAGCCAGGAAGACTGGGTGGGGACTCCCCATGGTTCAGCTAGCTAGCGAGCGGATCTGTGCCCTGCAACCCCACCTCCATACTCTCCCTTCCCCTTCCCAGGTGTATGTCCTGAAGCGACCGCATGTGGATGAGTTTCTACGACGGATGGGTGAGCTCTTCGAGTGTGTGCTCTTCACCGCTAGCCTGGCAAAGGTGAGATTCTCCTCCTCCTCCCACCTCTGCACTGGAAAGGGTGATTGTTGACTTCAGAGTCCTCCCCTGCTCCTGCCACACCTAGATAGTGGGCTCCATTGGGGAAACTTGAGGCACTGGGAAGAAAAAGCAAGCTGCATTGGGCAGGCAAACACTGGTTTTTTCTTCCACAGTGGGTTGTCCAACAGAAATACAGAGCCCTTCATCCCTACTGTAAGCCTGAGCAGAGAGGGTTAGCCTCCCATCCAGGATTAGAGCTGGATTAAGTCATCAGTAGAGGACAACTTTTTAAAGTGAGTGTGTTGCAATAAAGCATTTGGAGGAGCTTGAACATAAAACATGAGCACTCCGAGGAAAGGGCTTGCAGTGATCCTTTTCCTCTAACCTAGCCCCCGTTCTTCTACCTGGGCAAGGGAAACTGGCTGAGAACCCCGGAATATGCACACTTACCTGCTGGGATAGGAGAAACGGAAATCTAATCATCAGAGGAAGGTGATGCGGGCTTCTGTGGATGCAAGTGGAGCAGTTCCATCCTGTCCCATCCCCTGCAACAGGCACGCACACCAATGCACCACCTGAGTGTGGTCGAACTGACTCCCCTTCTCCTCCCAACCCCAGTATGCAGACCCCGTGGCTGACCTGCTGGATAAGTGGGGAGCCTTCCGTGCCCGCCTCTTCCGCGAGTCGTGCGTCTTCCACCGTGGAAACTACGTCAAGGACCTCAGCCGCCTGGGCCGCGACCTGACGCGGGTCATCATAGTGGACAATTCGCCTGCTTCTTATGTCTTCCACCCTGATAATGCTGTAAGTGACCAGGTAGCCAGCAGCTTCCTGGCTTTTGCTGGGGATGCGGAGCGGGAGGAGGGGGGGTTGTGTAGGCAGAAAACGTTTTCTTTTTTTAAAAGCTGTACAGGCTCACTTTCTCCACCCTGCTGCACAGAGCTGCATGCTGGAGCAAAGCTTAAAATATACAGGTGGAGAACAGAGCAAGGGGGGACCTCAGTGCGATGGTGGGATGACCTCTCCCACTCGACTGCAGTGCTCTCCCTTTTGCTCTTCACTAAGCTGGTGCCATACAGCTCTTTTGGACTACAACTCTCATTGGCTGCGGCCGATGGGAGTTGGATTACTAGGATCACCGTATCTATTCAATTTATATCCCAACCTTCCTCCCACAGGAGCCCAGGATAGCAAACACACCTGTAAGAACCTCATTGAAAAGCATTTTAAAAACAGATAAGAGCAACCACACTCTCTCAGCCAGCGGTTGCCGGGAGCAGCATATTTCAGACATCAAATGCCTGGGGTAAACAGGGATGTTTTAAAATTGCTCCGGAAAGAGCTGGAGGGTGCCAGGTTGGCAAAAGCAGCTCTACAAGATTCCCCTTACATTTGGGCAAACTCACAATTTACGCAGAGCTCCCTCAACAAATAATAATAATAATAATAATAATAATAATAATAATAATTTATTATTTATATCCTGCCCATCTGGCTGGGTTTCCCCAGCCACTCAACAAAAGGCTGAGGGTGGCTCTGGTGTGTCTGGGCTGCTCTTGCCAGTGTGGTGTAGTGGTTAAGAGCGGTAGACTGGTGATCTGGTGAACCGGGTTCGCGTCTCCGCTCCTCCACATGCAGCTGCTGGGTGACCTTGGGCTAGTCACACTTCTTTGAAGTCTCTCAGCCCCACTCACCTCACAGAGTGTTTGTTGTGGGAGAGGAAGGGAAAGGAGAATGTGAGCCGCTTTGAGACTCCTTCGGATAGTGATAAAGCGGGATATCAAATCCAAACTCCTCTTCTTCTTGCACTAGGCTGACATTCTTCCATTCCCAGAATGCACCATGATGGGGAGAGTGGGGCTCTGCCTCCTGGTCTTGGCCCCACTGTTCCCGCTGTTTGCACACTGGTGGCAGCTGGAGCACTGTCCTGGGCTCAAAGCACACCTACCTACAACTCATTATTATTGTTGTATGTATTACTTACTTGCCTCCTAACCGCTTCCCTTCTCCCACCGTGGCAGGTGCCTGTGGCTTCGTGGTTTGACAACATGGCCGACACGGAGCTCCTGGACCTGCTGCCGTTCTTTGAGAGACTCAGCAAAGTGGACGACGTCTATACAGTGCTAAAGCAGCACCGGACTAGCAGCTAGTGACCTCAGGGGAGCTTTGGGCAGGGGAGAGGAGAGGAGGGGCGTTTGCCCGTCTCAGCTGCTTCCCTTTCATTGAGCAGGACAGCCTGCTCCTTCCCTCAGCCTAGCCCCTGGCAGCCTCAACGCACAGTGCAGAGCACAAGAAACCCTGCAGGGGGCACCATCATAGAGCGCTTGTTTCCGTGGTGCAGCAGGACAGGACCCCCCCTCTCTCGGTGTCCGAGTGTGACCTTCATCTCCAGAGAGAGGAAACCCCTTTCGACGCTGTGTTTTTAACGGTTTGCTCCCTTGAATAATGGGCTGAGGAGACTAGGACCTCAGCCCAGTTTTCCCTGCCCCTCTCATACCAAGTGGGACCAAACCTGTGGTCCTTTCTCCTCTAATCAAGGGGGGAACCAGAACCCTACCCCATTCCCCTGCCACCAGGTCGGGGGTGCTACACAAGAACCGGTCCCAGGTACCCACTGCATCTCGCCACTGTTTGCATCTCCTCCTCCTGCTTCTTTATTAGGTGTTGAGGCCTAGGTATCTGGGCTTATAAGTGTCCCAGCTCTGTTTGTGGTGGTGGCGGCCACTGACTTGACTGTGAGAGACCCCAAGTAGGAAGTATCTGAGAAAAGTTGGGATGGGGGGACGAAACAGAACAGGCAGGACTCAGGGTGAAGCGGGGGCTGGAAAGATGGGGGGGAGATATAAAGCGAATGGAGCATTTAGAGGGACTCTGTTGCATCTTGTCAAAGAGAGAGGGCATTTCTGCTTCATAAAGACTAGCTAAGCTGGTGGGTTTCGGCTGAACGTTTGAGGGATCCTAAACTGGATGCAGCTTACTAGTAGTGGCTGTGGAACTGCATATATTGCCATTGTTGAATAAGTTATCTCCTTTGGGGTGCATACTGGATTGGAGTTGTCTCTCCCTCCCCTTGGTGGAGAAAATCCTAATTTGGAGAGGAAAATCCCAAGTTTTACTTAATTTTTTGGAACTGGTGGCAACCCAGCAGAGAGGAAAAAAAGAGATACTTGAGGAGCGAGAGGGAAGAAATTGGTGTGTTTGGGGAGGAGAGCAGCTTTCCTCCGCTGAGACGCAAGATAAAACTAGCTCTGTCAGTTTTGTCAACAGGGCCCTGTGACAGGTGCTTTGAGAGGGGAGGGAGTGACCAATCCAGTGGTTATACCAGCCCCAGATCGCCTGCCTTAACCCCATCCTCCATTCTATCTGGAGAAAATGCCTGAAGCTAGTTCTGTGATTTCTTGGAGCAAGAGAAAGATGGTTCACAATATCAATCGCTAGTAGAGAAGGGGGTCTGAGATGAGAGGTGGGTTTGTGAAGATGGCTGAGAGGAAAGTAAGCGCTGCTGGTTGATCTGTGCTAGGGAGGAAGGCCGCCACCTTGAACAATCAGGTTTGACCCAGAATAAATTCTTCAAAGACTCTGAGGCTTAAGAGTGTGGGTTGGTGACACTGACCTGCAATACTCACTCCAGTTGTCCTCCTTATTGCTTTTCTATATTCTATGCCAGCCCTGAGCTTTTCTTCCTTCAGCCTCTGGCTTTTCCAAGGCCTATTTTCTTCAGCTCCTTCAACTCAGCCCTTCCTGCGACCATAAATCACATGTGCATAGGCCATACAGGGAGAGGGGTCAATCTCTTTCTCTGCCGCTGTGGGTTTATTTGTTTTCCTCTTATGCTGTAGTGCCTTCAAACCTTACAGGGCATTGAGGTGCAACTCTTGCCTTTGGGCTGTTGGAATTCTCCTCCTGGACTTTTGAGGCATGTGGGGGAAATTGTGCCTTTTGGAAGTGATGGACCTGTTGGTATCCGAAAGAGACAAGAGTGGATGGACACACAATGCTGGGTTGTGCTGGCAGCTGGCGCCTCGGTTTCCAATGCTTTGCCGACAGTCCAGCCACTTCAAGTTCCCAAAGGTGGTTTTGGCCAAAATCAAGCTGGCCGTTCCATATTTCCCCCCACTTTGCCCAGCAGCTTTGAAAGCCTGTTTTTTTAAAGAGAATCTTTAAGTGAGAGTAGAATTGCCTTGGTCCTCCGCCAATCAGTTCTGCAAGATAATGGATTTGCCTTGGTTTCTTTCCAGTGCCACTCTGAATTTGCCTTAAAATGTTTTTTGGATACAAGAAAACCTTGTGCCTTTTAAAAAAAAAAACTATTGTTCTTGGCTGTTTTGCTAAGAAAGGACATGATGCCAGGGCTCGCCCATTCAGGATGGAATGTTTCAGGAATGGGGCAGGATTTGGCTCTCAATAGCGGCTCCTGGAGTAGCCCGTTGAGTCAGAGCAAAGCGCCATGCTGAACCTCACTGCCAGGGTGCAAGCAAGCAGACCTTTGCAGCACACTATGACCTTCTATTTAAATCTTACTAAATTGCTGTTGTAACACGAATATAGTTGAAGTACCTCATCACTGCCAGATTGGACATTATGGGGGATACTGGATGCTTAGAAACCTTTGAGCATGTAGTGGCATTCATTAACACAGCAGTGGGGAACCTCTGCCCTTCCAAATGCTGTTGGACTTCAGTTCCCATCAGCCCTGGCCAATGGTCAAGGTAGATGGGAGTTGCAGTCCAGCAACAATTGGAGGGCCGTTCCTGCTTCTAGCAGCTACTGCAGGTGTGGGGAGCCTTTGACCCTCTAGATGTTGCTACAACTCCCAACTACAACTCCCAGCATCCCCAGCCATTGGCCATGCTTGCAGCACCTGGAAGGCCAAAGCTTCCCCACACCTGAGCTGCTGCTGGATTTATCCCTCTGGAATGTGTAATGCTTAGTTTTGCCAAATTTAAAACCAAGCAATGAGAACAGGCAGGAGGGAAATATCATTTTTTTAAAAAGTTTCTTGTGTACAAAAGTTTTTTTCAGTGGAACAGTAAAAATAAGAGTACCATAACATACACATACACCTCCCCTCTCCATTGAAATCCAAAGCATTCCCCAGAAAGAAAATGTACTTAAACAAAAAAAATTATCCCTCCTTTTTCGTTCCTTTTTGCTGCTTGCATATTTGTGGCATTTATTGCCAGTAGGATGCAGGATACCCATAATCCATTGTCGCTACTTGGGATGCCTGAGGAATGTTGCAGGTTCTTATATGAAAAGCCCTGATCTGCACCCCCTGGGCTCACAGATGGACCGAAACAGCTCCCCACTGTGCTTCTTTGAATGTGGAACGCAGTTCTCTCAGCATTTTAAATGTACAAATAGGTACCTATTTTGAGAGAAAATGCACATTTAAATATGTATTTAAATAGTTAACTTTCAAATGACTTTTTTTATTTAAAAGCAAGGGTAAAATCATGCCAAAGTGGCACAAATCGAAATAGAGAAGATTCCTAGGCATAATATATTTTAATCTAATCTGTACCAAAGTCAAGTGAAATTAACAACAAAGAGTTTTGCGGTACCTTAGGTGCTAACACTTAGTTGTTTTTACAGCAACAGTCTAAGATGCAAACCACTCTAGTGCACCCTTTCTTGAGAGACATGTTCCATTTAATGCAGTGGGGCTTGCCTCTGATTAAACTTCCATGGAGTTGCTCTGCATGTCTCTTTGTTTTTGCCTCTGGGTTGAAGATGCCACAATCACCAGCCTGCTCTACCCAGTGCTCTCCCATTGGAGTAGCTACATTTGGCCAAGTTTGTACCATCCGAAATGCATCCAATTCCACTGGCCTCTCCAATCTCTTGCAGCGTGGTATGGCAAAAACTCTTCATCCTTCTGCACAGAACATTCAGGAATTGTTCTAGTCTGGCAGTGTTGAGGTGCTCGTTTGCTAGAGGCCGTGAGTCACTCATGATCTGCAATGCCCAACAGACAAAATGCTCCTAGTCTGAGGTTCATCCAGACAAGCCCTCTGTGGGGGGGGGGGTTTGCCCTGTGCACCCCCGCAGAAAAAAATACTTTTATTTTTTACAGAATGTGGAAAGAAGAATTTTAACTGGGCACATTTTTAGATTATATAAATATGTATAATGTGTATATATTTTAGGAAAAATGGAAAATAAAAAAGAATGAAGCGGGATTGGGGGGGGAACCATCTGAGGATTTTTATAGCTGTATTTTTAACAACGTTCCTGGGAGATGGTGATAGTTTTTGTGTGGTTGGTTGCCATTATTCTTGGTGTAAAAGGTGCGAGTGATCTTTGCCCATGAGTGGACACCTCTGTCAGAGAGTATATGCTCCCCCTTCTCCAAATGCCTGCCGATTTCACCTTCCTCATTTTTAACACATCAATAGGCTCAGCATGAATTAAGCTTAGTTCACCAGTAGTTAGGACAAGACACTTATCCCACCTTTAATTTGTTTTTCCACCTGCATCAGATTATGGATGATCCAAACCTGTTCGCACCTCCCTTTCCCGCCACCCTTTCCCTGTTTCGCTACAGACACATTCTCTGTTTCTTTCCATCCCTTCTCACTGGATGCTAGCTATTTACACCAAAAATGATATATGCGGAGGTAGTAGCTAGCAAGCCCATCCTTACAGGGGAATGGCTTTTGCTCAAGAGTGAAGCTATCCTCCTTTTCCCATTAAATTGCACCCCTCTCTCCTTTCATTTATTTTCTTCGCAGCAAAGGAGAGAGAGTAGAAGAGTACTGGGGAACCTGAAGCCCTCCAGGCATTGCTGGACTCTGATTCCCATCATTCCTGACCATCGGCAGTGCTGGCTGGGGCCAATGGGAATTGGAGTCCAGCAAGAGAGTGTCACAGTTTCCTCATGCCTGGGGCAGAGATTCAGTGACAGCGAGCAAGTTTAACGCAGTATTGGGGAAAACGCCACGCTTTATTGGGGAAAGTAAAAGCTGATAACCTTTTCAGTGCCAACCTGGAAACTACAAAGAGCCACAAGTTTTCAACTAGCCATGTCACTGCAACTATGGCTCATTTTGCCCTCTTGAGTTTTCTGGGGTGACAGAGAAAGTTGTCCCTTCAGATTCTCATGCCACGAGCTCCTTATTGAAGTTATGCCTTACTGCCCTCTGGAAGTCCTTAATGCAAGTTGGCAAGGGATAGACTGTGGACCTTCAGATGTTGCTAGACTACAACTCCCATCATCCCTGGCTATTGGCTGAGGCTGATGGTAGTTGGAGTCCAACAGGTTTCCCCATCCCTGCCTCAATGCCTAGCTCCCCACCCCACCCCACCCCACCCCACAAGCGATTGCCTTTGGAGGAGGAGATGGAGATCCTCTCCACTCACACCTGTTCAGACTCATGCTATGTATCTTCTGTTGACCACAAGGTGATCTTTTTTAACAAATGGAAGAAAGAGTGTAAGAAAATCACAATTCCAGATCAAAAGTGCCTTTTCGTGTGATTCAAACTGTAAAATAATCTTTAAAGAAAAAAAAATTACAAACTCATGAGAACAGCCTCTTGTTTTTTTCTGCGTAACCTAAAGCATAAGCTGTTGTTTCTTTGCTGATCATGGGTGATAAGAAGAAATGCAATACAGGTAAGGGAATTTCATTTTATTAGTGCAATAGTCCTTAAAACAGGGTTATGCTTATTGTTACTGTTTAATTTATATGTTGCTTACTTGTCAAAGGGGCTTCTGAGCACTTTGAACGTATAAAGCCAGTTATTAAGGTTTGTTTCCTCACACATGAACATTCATTGGCCAGCTATTCCCTCCACATTTGAATACTGGAAGCCCTCTGAGAAACTGAGAACACAGACAGGGTCTAAATTGGCTGTGGCAGGCCAAGAAAGATCTTTGGGTCATATTTGGAAGATGTCTGAAAATCATCTCGAGTGCTCAGCAGCAAAAAATGGCAAATTATATGTTAGGAATTTTTAGAAAAGGGGTTGAAAATGAAAAAGGCAGGATCATCAGTATCCTATATAATAATCTTGCTATGTCCCTGCGTCCACTTTCTGTGTGTCACGGAAGTGCGCTACTGCGCATGACACACAGAGCGACGCAGGGATTGGGCAGCAGAGACCACTTCCGCCGCCGGCTTTACTGGAGCGCCGCCATTACTCCTTGCAAAGCGCGGGGGAAGCGGTGCGAAGCACCGCTCCCGCCGTCGCCGGCCACCTCCGCCGCCTCTACTGCCTGCGCCTACGCTGCCGCTGCTTCCTCCGCCGCCACGCCTAGCGAAGCCTGAGATTGGCGCTGGCCGAGAGGAGGAGGAGGAGGAGGACTGGCGGCGACGGCTACCGCCGCCGCCTTCCTCGCTGCTTGGCTGGCTGGTGCGGCTGCTACTGCTGCGTCTGCTCGGAGACGCTCCCTCCGCCCGGGACAGGGGTTGCTCCGCCGCCGCCCGCCCGCGATGCTGAAGCTGAGGCGACACGCGGGAGAAGGGGCGGTTGGCCGGCGCGTTGCTGCTGCTGCTGCTGCTTGGAGACGCCCCCTCCGCCCGGGACGGGTTGCTCCGCCGCCGCCCGCCCGCGATCCCGAAGCTGAGGCGAAGCGCGGGAAGGGGCGGTTGGCCGGCGCGGCGGCTGCTGCTGCAGCAGCTGCTGCTCGGAGACGCTCCCTCCGCCTGGGACGGGTTGCTCCGCCGCCGCCCGCCCGCGATCCCGAAGCTGAGGCGAAGCGCGGGAAGGGGCGGTTGGCCGGCGCGGCGGCTGCTGCTGCAGCAGCTGCTGCTCGGAGACGCTCCCTCCGCCTGGGACGGGTTGCTCCGCCGCCGCCCGCCCGCGATGCCGAAGCTGAGGCGACGCGCGGGAAGGGACGGTTGGCCGACGCGGCTACTGCTGCGGCGGCTGCTGCTCGGAGGCGCCCCCTCCGCCCGGGACAGGGGCTGCTCCGCCGCCGCCCGCCCGCCCGTGATGGGAGGGAGAGGCGGGGAGCAGCGGCAGCCGGAGAGTCGCGTGGGAGGGGCGGCCGGAGTGAGCAAGCGAGCGAGCGGCACTTCCTCCGCCTCTCGCCCGCCAGGGAGTCCCGGTTTGCCGCTCTCTCCCTCGCTCGCGTGCCCGGGGGCGCCGGGCCTACCCGCGCTGCCTCCGCCTCCTCACGCCGCTACCCCAACCAGCATCACCCGCCCGGGGAACAGCGGCAGCGGGAGGGTCGCGTGGGAGGGGCGGACGGAGTGAGAAAGCGACCAAGCGGCGCTTCCTCCGCCTCTCGCCCGCCACGGAGTCCCGGGATGGCCGCTCTCTCCCTCGCCCGCGTGCCCGGGGGTGCCGTGGCCGCCGCTCCCCCCATATATTTTCTAGCGCCCGTTTTAGTAACGGGCTTAATTTACTAGTCTTTATATAAACCTGTGGTGTGGCTGCATTTGCAATGTTGAGTAGAGTCACCCCATATTTTTAAAATCTCTATATATTTGGAAAATGTGCAGAAAAGAGCGTGAAAAAGTTGCTGGACAGCCTTTTTGTGAGGGGGAAAAAATGAATGAAATATTGGTGGGGAGCCTGTGACCCTCCAGGTGTTGCCAGACCCCATTTCCCATCAGCATAATTGGCCAATGGTCAGGAATGACGATGTCGGTGGAGGCAAAGCGTCGCAACTGCAGAACTGAACAAACCAAATCCAAATCGACATGCGTAGAAAGTTCCGGAGGTAACAACTTAAAACCATTGACAAAGTGAGTGACATGCACACAAAAGCTATCTGATAATCTGGATCTGGAATTCATTACAGGCAGGATATTTAATCATTTTCCTGATGTATTTAGAGGTGGAGAGAGACTGTAGGTCAGTAGTGGAGCATACGCTTTCAATTTGAACTGGACTTTGGGAGGAGCTTCAGAAAGACTCAACTGGCCGACAGAAGTAACCCAATTATGCAACAAAGAGGTAAGGGTGCTGGGTGGGACTGGATTACAAAAGAAGAAAACAACCACTGACTTGTGGGCCAGGCCATTTTGCACACATGCCCCTCCCAGAAAATGATAATAGTTATACTCCATTACAGAAGAGGGTTCCCTGCTCCTTCTTCTACATCTCCCATATATGCACACAACCTCCAAATGCCCTAGTTGGTTTCTGTGTCTCAGAAAAACAGATGAGGAATATGTGCCTCTCCATACATTGTTGGACTCTAACTCGCAGCTGCCCCAACTAGCATGACCAATAGTCATGGGTGAGGGAAGTTGGAGTCTTAAGAACTTAATCAGAAGAGCCCTGCTGGATCAGGCCAATGGTCCATCTAGTCCAGCATCCTGTGGACTAGCCAGATGCCTGTGGGAAGCCTGCAAGCTAGACCTGAGCGCAACAGCACTCTGCCCACCTGCCATTCTCAGCAACTAGGATTCAGAGGCATAATGCCACTGACAGTGGAGGCAGAACACAGCCACTGGGGAAGCAACATTTCCCTATCCCTGACTCCATAACCAATACCATTGCAAAAGGCAGCATGGTTCCACCTTGACTGTGTCAAAGTGGTTTAGGGGTGCTGATATGAAAGGTCCTGCAACATTTGTTGCAGAAAGTGGGTGGGCAGGAAAAGGCATGTCCATCAGTCCTAGGTGTGCACCCGATGAGGCAGTTGCAGCAACAGGGAGCCCCCACCCCCAACCTTCTGCTTATGTATCTCTGCCACCCAAAGCTGTGGTCAAGCAGGCGAAGACTACGCCTGTGTGTAACCTGTTTCTGCTCCTCCCTCTTCAATCCTCTTCTGGTCCTGGGAGACAGGGGAGCAGGAGAGGTGGGGGCAGGAGGGGGAGGTGTGGAAACCCTTGACTCCACACCAGTCTGCCTTATCTCTTCCTCCTCCTGCCCCTGTTCTTCACTATTCAGTCCTGCAGCAGCTTCTGCCGCTTGACTCTTATCTCCTGGCTGCTACAGGCTCCCCCAGTTCACTGATCCCTGCTTCCAAGTCTGTCTCCAAACCCCCCTTCTCCCAATGCCCACTCATCACTATCCAGCCACCAGCCCTCAATGTCCAGTCAGTCCCTGACAACCACACCAGAGAGAAACACTGGGATAGAAATTTAACTAATAAATAAAGTTTGGGGGGGAGGTAAAGGACCCCTGACAGACGACTCTGGGGTTGCGGCGCTCATCTTGCTTTACAGGCTGAGGGAGCTGGCGTTTGTCCGCAGGCAGTTTTTCCGGGTCATGTGGCCAGCATGACGAAACCGCTTCTGGCACAACGGAACACTGAAACCAGAGCAGCGCACAGAAACGCCGTTTACCTTTCCGCCGGAGTGCTACTTATTTATCTACTTGCACTTTTTTTGCATGCTTTCGAACTGCTAGGTTGGCAGGAGCTGGGACCGAGCAACAGGAGCTCACCCTGCCACAGAGATTCGAACCGCCGACCTTCTGATCACAGCACCACCTTACTGCAAAGTTGTTGCTGCTTCTCTGTGAGAGAGTTTGTGCCCATTGCCCAGCATCAGGATGAGTGGGGTTGGCCTCTCATCACAGGGCTAAGTGTCGTTTCACATACAGACATCTTAGTGGGGAGAATTTCACCTGTTGCACATTCTTCTCTCATGATGATGAGAGAAGTCATGCATGGTTTTTCTTGCTAAGTAACTTTCTAATTTACAGAAGCTGCCTGAGGGTCTGGACCCAACAATCCTACAAGCTTGGGTGTCCCTCTCTGCACCTGTTTGGGAGTCTGGGTACAATGGTTTAATCCACCATGCCTCTGAAGAGCCCATGCTCAGAATACGGAACCAGGAATCAACTTCAACCACATTCTGGACCAAGGCATTTTGCTGCCCCCACCCCTAATCAAGGGCCATAGTACCCAAGGCCAGTACAGAAGTTACTTTGGCACCTAAGGCAAAAACAAACAAACTGTAGCCCTTTCATGACACCACAAACCAGCTGCCTAAAGCAGATGCCTCCCTCTGCCTAATGATAGGGCCGGTCAAGTGCAGAGGGATGGTTCAGCCTTGAAGTTTTGTCCCTGCACATTCAGTTCATCCTTTCTATTGTGCTTTGGATCTAACCCATTAGTTCCACCCAGAGGCTGCAGAAAGGCCAATTTTCTTCATCTTGTTTGTTTGTTCCTCATTCTCTATCTGGCTCTGTTCCTCCTAGTTAGGCTTGACTTGGCCTTTGTTTTCTGTGTTCTCTCCCTCCCCCCCCCCCAAATGAGCTTCTGTCTTCCCCACACCGCCTTTTAAATAGTGTTTGCTGGAATTCAGCTCATTGGGGGCCACGAAGGGGGGTGTTAACTGGCTGTCTACTGGAGCAGGAATAATCCATGCCTAGGCTGCTGTCTTTGCCACCCTCCCTCACCCAGACCGTTCTGCTTCTCCCACACAGACTAGGGCATAGCAACAACAACCAGCAACAAACTACAGAACCGAATTAATAATTTGGGGGTATTAAAAACATTTGGCATCTGCTCCTGCATCAGGTAAGCTGTGAGGCCGTTGTCTTTGCAACCGAAGGGGTCATGAGCTGGAATGTCAGAAGGTGGGGCAGGTAGGATTGCCAACTTATCCGCTGGCCACTGTAGCTGTCTCTCTGGAAAACAGCTTAGGATCCAGATAGCCAATGGTGATGTTTATCTCTCTGCTATGAAAAGCTTCACCTTCTAATTTCTTCATATCAAGCTGTTGTTAAAATCACAAGAGCAGGCCAGGCTGTTTTGTGTTTACTTGTGAGTTGGCAATCCATGGGTTGGTCAGATGGCAAACATTGGAAAACCAGAATTTTGCGCGAAACAATGATTTTCTGCTTTTTGAAGAGATGGCGATTGGCAGCAGTTCTCCAGGGTTTCAGACAGGGGACATTACCAGCCTTTTCTAGGGATGCTGGGAATTGAATCTGGAACTTTCTGCATGTAAATCAGAGGCTCTATCACTAAGCTACAGCCCTTCCACCACACATTGCTAGAGGCTCTTTGCTCACTATGCAATATTAAATCATACTGACAGCCCACAACTCACCTTGTACTGACTTCTGAAAGTGGACATCTTAGTACATGGATAATAAGTTTTACTTTTTATTTTTAATGTATGCCTCACTTTTTCACCCTTGAGAGGTTTAAACTGGTGTTTGCTAGGAAAGGAAAGGAAAGGAAAGGAAAGAGGAAAAAGGAAAAAGGAAAGAGGGAAGGGATTCTGGTTGTGCTAATTGCAGAATAGCGGCAACTTAGAAACATAATCAGCACCATTACTTATCTGAATAGACAGTTATGGGGTGGGATGGTAGAGAAGCAGTTCATTCAGACAGCCAGTGGCGTCGCGAGGAGGGACAGGGGGCGGTTCGCCCAGGGTTCCAGGGGAGGGGGGTGACACTTGGGCCGGCCCCACCCCACCCCGCCCCGCCAGCAGGCCCCAAGCAAGCCGCGGAGCGAGGCTGCTCCGCCCTGTGGCCAATCCGCTGGCGCTGCTATGGGGCTATGCCACGCCCCTGCTGCTTTTCGCGCGGCGGCTCGCAAAGTCGCCGTGGGAGCAGCGGCCCGGCGGCGGAGTGCGCATGCATGACATTTCGCGCATGCGCAGTCCGCCACGACGTTGCATCATGCCGTCACGGCGCAACGTCACGGCGCCCTGCCCCCAGGGGTGCCTCCATTCGCCGCCCTAGGTAGCGAGGAGGATTCCTCCGCCCCTGCGGACAGTATTTTGAAAAGCACCCCTCCTCCCCAAATAGGAACTATGATTTAGCAAGCAGGAAATAGGGGTCATTGGAGGGCATGCATTTTTGTTGAGATGTTGCAGGTATTTAAAAGATTCTTACGTGGGAGACACAGGTTGAAAAGCTGAGTTAGGCTAAAGTGAAGCCCATCATCACAAGAGTGGGTGACCGAACAGCGGTCCAGACTGTCAGGGGAAAGAGGAGACGGCCAGGCCTGACTGCAGAAACAACTCAAGTAGAAGCAGCTCCATTGTATGCCACATAGGAGCCAGCTCCTAGGGGCCGTGGGGACTTTGGCGCCCGCAATAAAATATTTGAGGGGGCTGGGCCCCCACAAAGGTGATGGGCATTGTCATTCAAATGGTGTGTGTGCACCATGTCATGTGATCGATTATGCAGGGTGGGGCTTACCTAGGCCCCCACAATATGTTATTCGAGTTGGCGCCCCCCGGTATGCCATATCTTCAATGTAGCCACCGAAGCATCAGCATGCCATTTGAGAGTTGTGCTCCAGCACTTTCTGCAATGGGTTGAGGGATGTGCACCCTTCAAATTAATGGAAATGCAGCAAAGCATTTCACCCTGGGATTTCTCCATCACCCATTTTCTTAAATGAGGGGGCTTGACCCAACAGTCATTATCTGGCACACACACACACACCCCAAGGCAGGAATATATTCTAAAGCAGGGGTAGGCAACCTAAGGCCCGTGGGCCAGATGCAGCCCAATCGCCTTCTCAATCCGGCCCATGGGCGATCCGGGAATCAGTGCGTTTTTACATGAGTAGAATGTGTCCTTTTATTTAAAATGCATCTCTGGATTATTTGTGGGGCATAGGAATTCGCTCATTCCCCACCCCCCAAAAAATAGTCCGGCCCACCACATGGTCTGAGGGACGGTGGACCAGCCCAAGGCTGAAAAAGGTTGTTGACCCCTGTTCTAAAGGTCTAAGAAGCATGAGCAGAATGAGGAAACTAGAAGATGCATTCATTTACCATAATGCAAAAGGATTAAACTAACGTAGTAATGTTTAAATGGCCAAAAATATTCCCCCCCCCCCACCATTCACAATTGATCATTGTAATGTAGTTTTTCTGCACTGTGAGTAACAAAGGCCAATTCATAGCTGTAGATGCAATTGCCAGGTTGTTGGCTGATAGGGTTGTCTTCAAGGATAGAGACTGCATCCCTTTGGAACCAAGATACTATCTGATGTTTGACGATTCATACTCCTGAGCTATTGCATAATTGTTTAAAAAAAAAACCTGCTAGCAGGAGTTGTAGTAACAGTAATTGCTTAAGAAATATAGTTGGGTTAATTGGGCCTTGAAGCAGAGGTGGGAAACCTGTGGCCCTTTGGATGGTCTTGCACTCCAATTCCCATTAGCTCCAGGCAGCAATTAAGGCCTATATATTAATACTCTGGGTTTTATCAACACTCGCCTAGAGAAGATGAAGGAAGGGAGCTGGGAGCTGAGTTAGTCTGAGAGGGTGCCCTGCATAAATATCTAAAGTGGCTAAACTGTCCAAGCAGCCAGAGGTACAACTGGAGAAGATTTGGGGTACAGAGACAGATTGTCCCTAGCAGCTGGACTGAATTGTGGGAGTATTTGGCTGAGGTAGTGTCAGAGGGTAGTGGCGGCAACTGTGCCTCTTGAGTATTCAGAAACAGTCAGCATGCACTTTTAAGACCCCAATGTGAGTACCAGCAGTCCCTCGTGTACACAGTGTCCCTTTAATAAGCCAAAAATCTTAGTTCAAATTTTATCCTTTCTCGTGTGGGTGTCCTAAGATTACTACACATGCTCTAATTCCTTTATTCTTCCAAGGCACTGCAAAAGATGATAGTCCACAGGCCAGGGGCAGAGTCGACATCATAAATGGTTTCTCTTCTCCATACACTGTTTGTTTTCCCTCAAGCGATAAAAGTAATAAAAGTAGGAAATTGCTTGTTAATATTTGAATAAGCTGCTGAGTATCAACTAGGTAATGGGGAACAGACTTTCTTCCCATCTGAAACCACTGGTATTCTCCTAAATAAGATCTCTCCAGCATCCCCCCCTCACCCATGAGTATCCTAGACCCTGGTCTTCCCGTCAGTAACCTTGTCAGTAACCAGATGTGGCAAACCTTTGACTGTCCAGATGTTGCTGAACTACAACTCCCATCAGCCCCAGCAAGCATGGCCAATGGCCAAGGATGATGGGAGCTGTACTTCAGCACCATCTAGAGGGCCAAAGGTTTCAGTCATAGGATTGCCATATCTTGAAGAGCAAAAAAATCAGACAGCCCACGCCCGAGCGCCTGCGCCCAAGCCGCCCCTCCCAAACCAAAAGAACAAAAATTACGGACATACCCTTTAAAATGTAAAAATCCCCCCAGATGGGCATGTTGGTCCCCCAAAAGAGGACACATCCAGGATTTCCCAGAGGTATGGCAACCTTATTCAGTCACCTGTCGTATAAGATTCTTCCTCTTTGCCCTGCATGGAATCACGTTCTTACAAATGATGCCTAGATTATGTTTTCATCTGCGTTAGGCTGATGCAATAGTTCAATGAGTTGGAGTGGTGCCAGGGGTAGAATGTGGGGCTGGCCATGGAGTAAAATCTGGGTTGAAATATCCAGTTGACAAGAAGCTCAACGGAAACAGATCAGCAGCTAGTGAAGCAACTTCCAAACTGGCAGGATACGTTCCTTAGGAGGACAGATGCCAGTTAGCAGCATGGCTACTTTATTTAAACTGACTGAAGTTCCTTAAAACGTATTCAAAGGCATCCCCACATATAACACATTGTAGTAATCAAGGCTGCTGGTTACCAGAGAGTGCTTTTCTGAATGTGACTCTGCTGTCCAGTGGCGTTGGTGATTTATTTTCAGTGGTTGCTTTGAAGACTGGGACTTTGTGCTCTGGGAGAGGCTGTTTCCTCCTCTCACCCTCTGCCTTATTAGCACTGCAGATGCAGGAATCTCATCTGCTCCTCTTTCCCATGCCCCTCCCACTCATAGCAGCTTGGGAGGTGGGGAAATTTACACCAAGGAAAGAGTTAAATGCCCTGTCCTGGAGCAACAGGATAACAGGCACCACACCTTTGTCCTTGATCTTCAGAACTACTCAGTGGGGTTGCCAGTTATCAAAACAGTAGCCATGGGAGAGCCTAATTGCAGATTTCCCTTTCAGGGCTGGTTTGGGCCAGAGAGGGCTGAAATTATTTTAAGTTACAATGCTGTTCTGAGCATTGCTTATGAGAGTCCTGATCGGTTCCACCAATCAATCGCTTCTCGCTTGGCATTTCCTTATAAGCAAATACAGTGTCTTGGTCTGGGGTGCTGTTTGGTTTTTTTGATGGTGGGTTATTATTGTTGCTCTTGGGTGTTGTTGTTTTTTTGTATCTTTATTTTAGATCTTGAGATTTATTAGGAAATGCTTTCAGATTGGTTGTTGATTTTTTAATGTTTTGTTTATGACTACTTTTGTTATGTTGTAGTTAACATTTCCCCCCATGTTGTAAGCTGCCTCGACCATGGCTTGAACTGTGGTTTGAAAATTGTGAAAACTCCTTCCCTTCTAGTACAGTGTCAGTTAGGCAGATAGGAATGAGCGGGTGACAGGAGCTGTATTGGAGATTTATTTCTGCTAGCTCAACAACAGAGATAAGATAAATGGAGTGTTTCCCCACAGCCATAAAGAGATCACTGCCAGAGTAAGAGAAGGCCTTTGGCCCTTCATGGGGTCACTGACAGCTGTTAATCGCATGGTTAGAGCTGTAGGATGACTGAGGGCGCCTTTCGGGGCTAGGTGTGGCTGCTAAGGCAGATACTGCTTCTTCCAGGAGTAGAAGGGCACTTCCAGATGGGCTGCTGTGTAATGTGTACAAAGCTGGGGAGCCCATTCCATGTTTTGTGTGTGTTCCAGTTCACCAGGGTCAGGAGGAGTTAGCCATGTCATACAATCTCCCAAGCAAGGATGAATGTTCACCAAACAGGTGGTCTGGAAGTTCCCTAAATTTTATAAGAGAACTCATCTACACAGAGTGTCCAGTCATATGCATTCTGATTGGAGATGAAACATGATTATGAAAATAAATTTAATTGTGACTCTTCAAAATGTATATAAATTATAAATGCATCTTAATATGCAACATTAACTGGCTGAAGGACAATTTAATTTGAAAATTTAAGATGAGCCATGCCATACCCTACAGATTTTTTTATGACTGTGTGCAAGGATCACCCTATGCTCCCCTGCAGAATGGACAGTTGGTGCTGACTGATGTTGGGGGTAAAAGATAGAATGTGTTTAGAAGAAGGGTGCAGTTCAAAAAGTCAACGGATTGCTGGCTCACTGTTAATAATACCTTCCCACTATTCCCCTATCCCCGTCCCCCACATCTACAAGCCTGGTGCATTGATTGTGATATATTTCCACCTGCATCTTAATTTGTTGCCAAAACTTGCTGTCATTAAAAAAAAAAAAAAACTGCAAAGGTTTGCTCAGTTCTTTCTTCCAATGTTTCTATTTGTGTACTCTCCTTCCTTGGGTTAAACCACAGAGCCTAGGGCTTGCCGATCAGAAGGTCGGCGGTTCAAATCCCCGCGACGGGGTGAGCTCCCGTTGCTCAGTCCCTGCTCCTGCCAACCTAGCAGTTCGAAAGCACGTCAAAGTGCAAGTAGATAAATAGGAACCGCTCTGGCGGGAAGGTAAACAGAGTTTCCGTGTGCTGCTCTGGTTCGCCAGAAGTGGCTTTGTCATGCTGGCCACGTGACCCGGAAGCTGTACGCCGGCTCCCTTGGCCAATAATGCGAGATGAGCGCCGCAACCCCAGAGTCGTCCATGACTGGACCTAATGGTCAGGGGTCCCTTTACCTTTACCTTTAGGTGGCCATTTGTCATGGATGCTTTAGTTGAGATTCCTGCATTGTAGGAGGTTGGGCTAGGGTTGCCATATTTCAAAAAGTGAAAATTAGGACACAAAAGTTGTTGAGCTTTTTAAATGAACTTCGCTGAAATGTACTAAACCGACATGGACTGCCATGCATCTGGACATTTCAGCAATTTTTCGCTCAGGTGTGCACACACATGGGGAGTGAGATGAGGGTCGTGTGCCAATGCTCCTGTGTCAAAGGACCTTGGGCTCACTCTGCCATTCTTCCGTTCTTAGAGACGATTGCCCTTATATGGCGAAGGCAGGTGGCGATGGCATTCCGTGCCGAGGGAAGGAGGGTCCAAAGGTCACCCCGCTGCTTGCTCTGTTCAGGCACAGTCCGTCTCCAAGGTGCTGTGTGCCCACCAAACAGACACCGCAGCAAAGGTAAGGAGGTGGTTCCGGGGAGATCCAGGGCCTGCTTTGGACTCACGTCTGTCCTTGCTCTAGTGCTCGGCTTCATGCCAGCATTGTCTTGCCCAGAGCAGCCTTCCCCAGGCTGGTGCCTTCTAGATCTTTGGGGGCAGCAGAATGTGCAGGCAAGAGCGGATGGCACAGCTGTAGTCCAAAAGACGAGGAGAGCACCAGCTTGAAGAAGGCTGTCCTAGGAGGAGATAGAAAACAGCCTCCTTCCCGCCTCTGCTTAGTCTGGGTGTCTTTTATTGTCAAATGATTTCAGGTTTCTGAGGGGCGAGAAGAGGTTCTGAGCCTTTATAGTGAAGCTAGGGTCCGGGACCCCAATTTCAAGGTTTCTCCTGAGGTAAAAATGATGCTTATGCCTCTTGCTTGGACTGAGCTCATTTTTCTATGGACGCCACACTGCATGAGGTGTGAAGACCAGGGGGGAAAGTGGAAACATTTTAGCAGATGTCAAGGAAATAAGCAGCTATCCTATTTTTAAAAGACAGATGAAGGCGGCCCTATTCAGGGAAGTTTTTAATGTTTAATGCTGTATTGTTTTTAACACTGGATTGGGAGCCGCCCAGAGTGACTGGGGAAACTCAGCCAGATGGGCGGGGTACAAATAATAAATTATTATTATTATTATTATTATTATTATTATTATTATTATTATTATTATTATTATTATTATATCAGGTGACCTGTGTGTGCCTGCTCAGTCAGTCTGTTGTCCAGGTGCTCACTTTGGATGGGCAATTTCAAGGTCCAACTCTGCTGTCCCTTCTGGAGATTATTTCTCTTTAAACTGAGCTTGGACCGGACTGTCCTCAGATGATAAATCTTTACTGTGTAAAGTAGGACACATGAAGGGGGCTGGGGCTCATGCCCTCTCTCCCTCAACCGTTCTCTCACATACTCTTTGGGGAAGGGCCCAGTCTCCGTTCCCACCATCTCCATGTCTGAAACCTCAGAGAGCTGCTTCTAGTCAGTGTTGGCAATACTGAGCTAGATGGACCAACTATCTTACTCAATAACTTCCAATGTTTCTGTTCCTACACCTACACACCCACTTGCTCTCTCACTCTCTCTTCTGGAAATAGGAAATCCTTGGCAATGTTGAAAGCATGTGTGTACATACATAATTACTCATTCAGGAGACACATGTTTAAGGCTGATTTCCCACCAGCTGTAAAAATCTTTAGCTTTCATTTGAGTGAACCCAAACAATGTTTTTGGTAATAATAACATTGTTACCAAAACAAGTCTTTTGGCAAGAGCTGAATTAGTTTGATTTAAGCAAAGCCCTTGGGCTTTTGACACAGACATCACAAGATCTCAGTTCATCTGCATGGTAGTTAAGATGTCTAGTTTCCTTTAAACTAGCTACCAACTGGTTAGTTCCGCTCTAAATTCTTGCGAGGAGAAATTAGATCTGGGAGTTAACTAGCAGCTCAGGTTGAGCAAAGTCCTAAAGCACAGCAGCGTGAACCATCTTAATATTTCCCCCCTTTAGTACACTTTTAGGAATGCGATCTGAATGAATGCAAGTAGTAATAGTCTGGTTTTAACAACGTTAATGTGGGGGTGGGGTGGGGAGTAGTGATGTAAAGTTTGGGGACGGAGCATAGACCATTCTTCTGCAATTTTTATACATTGGTTGGTATATATATTGTTTGTAACCTGGCTGCGTTGGTAACGAACTTTCCCATTCCTAAGGGCAGATCCCCTCACAAAACACTGGCCATCACAATGTCAGCAGAACTTAATGCCAAAGTGACCAGGACTCTGAACAAAACCACACCTGGACTCCAGATATGGAGAATTGAGGTGAGTGTTTGTTTAGGTACATGATAGTACCTGTATAAAGGTGAGAAAGAGACCAGCATTGTCTCTGTACGTGTTTCCTCTCTTCCCACAATTCCACCTTCTCCTGGGATCTCCTGCCTTTCAAAGGAGGAAAAGGAGGAGCTGAAACAGGATTCACTCTAGACCGGGTTTTATTTCCTGCCCTGTCCACAACTGCGAGAAGGGAATTTGGCCCTCAGGCTGCAAAAGGTTTCCTAGCCCTGCACTAGACTCCCAGCTCAGTGGTGCAGAGTCCTTGTATTGAATCTCCTATTATGAGGGCCAAACTAGATTGACATTAATTATATAAATGCAGTTGATGTGCATGAAGTAGCAGCTGTGGGAGAGGCTGGTCAACATTAGGGACACATAGGGGGAGAGGGGGTTAACCCTTTCACTTACAGCCATGGTCCCAAATACTCCCTGATCCAGAAGCTGCTGTAAGCACTGGGAAGCCTCCACCAGCTGAGCTGGGGCAAAAGAAGGTGTTAAAGCTGGGCACCAATGGGGGATTTCCTCCCAATGCAAATAGCAGCTTTGGATGACGGATTTTCATAAAGACTGCAACTGGGGAGGATGGGGTTAATTCCCCCCTTCCCCCCCCCCCGTTCTTTGATCCTGATAATTATTGTTTCTCTTCATCTGTGGTTCTACCCTGAGCTATGGCCTTTCCTCAGAAGATTGAGGTGATGGGATTTGGCAAAACTAAAAAAATTAAGGTGATGGGACTTGGTAAAAAAATAGACTATTGAAGAAAGAAAGGCAGGACAAATGTTTTAAAATGAAGATAAAGGCAGGAAGAATGCTCTTGACAAAACACAAGGGTTTGTGATGATCTTTAGTATATAATTTCAGCTAATTCCCACCCCCACCCCGCTTCCCTTCCAGAATATGGAGATGGTGCCTATTCCACCGAAAACGTATGGGAACTTCTACGAAGGAGATGCTTATATCATTCTCTCGGTAAGAGGAATTAAGAATGGTGGAGGTCTTTGTAGCACTACGCTTGATGGGACAAAACAGCTGGAGAAAAGGACGAGGCTCAGCCGAAGAAAAAAGCGGGAACTTGCCTCATGTAACATATGGGAGGTGCACCAAGGAGCATGATGAGGTCAAAAGAGGATACTTCAAGGAGAGGTCATGTGTGTCTAGGAATAAATGTACTCCAGTCCTGTCAAACATACGTATACAGTAGGCTACCGCCCTAAAGGATGGACTAAGTTGCTATTACTTAGATTTTAACAACAGCAGCAACAACATTAATACCTAAGTTTTGAAGTCAGGAGCGGTCTTCAGCATTAGAACCGCATTATGTGCCTTCAGACCAGGGCTGGCCCTACCATTGGGCAAAGTGAAGTGACCATCTCAGGCAGCAGATGCTGGGGAACAGCAGCAGCAACCCCCTCCACCCCTCACTAACCATTCTCTTCTGTAAGAGGCACTGGCGGAGGAAGAGGAGTGCGGGGGGAACACACCGCCCCCGGCAGCGCGATCCTGGTAGGGTGCCATTGCGGCTGTCCCCCGCCCGCGCTGGGTGCCACGCCCCTGCGGGTGGCGCCCCCCACCCCTGCGGACGGTGCCCCCTGCCCCTGCCTGCTCTCCACCCCCCAGTGCCGGAGCATGAAGCTCCGCCGCTGGTAAGAGGACAGCAATGTGTCCTTTCCTCGCCTCCTCTAAATTACCAGTACTCTGCTGCCTTAGGTACATTAGAAGGCATAGGAAGCTGCTTTATATTGAGTCAGACCAATGGTCCATCTAGCTAAATATTGTTGATGTTGACTGGCAGTGGCGCTCCAGGGTTTCAAACAAGGGATCTTTCCCATCCCTGCTTGAAGATGGCAGGGATTGAACCTGTGACCTTTTGCAGGCAAAACAGGTGCTCTATCCCTATGGCCATTCCCCGGCCTAACACTGTCCCCTGACCAGCATTGAAGTCATAATCAGTTGCCAGTCCAATTAGCACCTGTACCTAGAATGGGGAGGGAGTGCCTTAGGTACGAAAGGTCTTGAGCTGGCCTTGATTCACACCACTTTGTGCATCCAAAAATGCCTGGGTTTGCTGTAATCATTTGCTCAGCATCTGTTGCAATGGATTTGCTTCCCTCTCAAACATCACCTATTAGCGTAAGCAAGGCAAGATTGGGATTTTAAAACAATTACCCACTTTATTGATTTAATACTGGTATGAAAGAACTGGTAATGCAGGAAAGGTGACCAGTTATTACATCAACCTATTTGGAGAGTCAAATGGTTTAAATACCTTTTGAGAGCTGATGTCGCATGGTAGGTAAGAGGAGACACGGAGCTCTGAATCAAAACATCACCAGTTCAATTCTGCCATGATCTTATAATAAGGTGGACTTAAGCGTCACTCCTTCTCAGCTCAGGGATAACAAGATAAAGTACACTTCATTCTCAAGAGATACATAAAATGCTAAGTATTTTTTATTTTGTTGCTGATGTATTTTAAAGCTTGCTTCGTTTCAGAGCTGTTTTTATATTAGCTGCTTTAACACAGTCACTTATTTTCATGTTTTTTTTATTACTGTTCTTGCATTTCTGTGTATTGGAAGATGCCTTGAAAGCTGGCTTTGGTCAAAAGGTAGGGTAGATATAAAACAATAAATAATACAGCATTTCACATCCTACCCTCCCATTCTCAACCCTTCTCTGCTCTCATGCCCTGCCTGTTTGTGAACACCCGTCTCGTTGTCTGCACATATTCTGGATAACTGGATAATGGCATACGGTTTGGATATGAGGATAAGGCATGGATAGATGAATGAGAAGGTGAATGAGCTGAGTGGGTAGATCAAAGCAGAACTCCTTGCAGGAACCCTGCTCCTTTGCGTGATATATGTCATAGAAGCAGGATAAACATTTCAAGGTTTCTAAGAGAGCAGAACATCCTCAAAGATCTCTGTTTGCTTTCTGGCCGTGAAATGTCACAGCGTGACTTTTCTTAATGTTTTTGCCTTTGTTTTAGAATTAGCTACTTTCCCCCATGAAGGGACCCAGGTGGCGCTGTGGGTTAAACCACAGAGCCTAGGGCTTGCTGATCAGAAGGTCGGCAGTTCGAATCCCTGTGACGAGGTGAGCTCCCGTTACTCGGTCCCAGCTCCTGCCCACCTAGCAGTTCGAAAGCATGTCAAAGTGCAAGTAGATAAATAGGAACCGCTCCGGTGGGAAGGTAAACGGCATTTCCGTGCGCTGCTCTGGTTCGCCAGAAGCGGCTTTGTCATGCTGGCCACATGACCTGGAAGCTGTACGCCGGCTCTTGGCCAATAAAGCGAGATGAGCGCCACAACCCGAGTCGGACACGACTGAACCAAATGGTCAGGGGTCCCTTTACCCTTTACCTTACTTTCCCCCATTGCTTTTACATTCAGCACAGATCCGGAGCTAGGGTAGTGATACTGATCCGCCCATGCATGAGGAAACCCTTTTGTGTTTGAGAGTAGAGATCTGAGTCAATGTCCCTTTCTAGTAGGTGGACTTGGAGAGCTGAGTGTGTGAATCAAAATGCCCATCATTGTGGCATTGACTGAGCGCCGTGGGACAGAGAGGTCTCTGGAATTTTGGTGGGCCTACTAACCAGCTTCAATTTTCCAACTAGACGCATAAGACTGGGAACAACTTCACCTACGACGTCCACTTCTGGCTGGGCAATTCATCATCTCAGGATGAGCAGGGCTCAGCTGCCATCTACACTACCCAGATGGACGACTACCTGGGAGGAGTAGCCGTACAGCATCGTGAGGTCCAGGGCTACGAGAGTGACGCCTTCCGGAGCTACTTCAAACAGGGGCTAATGTATGTAATGCTCCTTATTGCCTTCTGGTGGCTGATCCAGGCAATTACAGCTTCTTATTCCTTGAGCCACTTTACATTTTTATGCGACTCAAATTTGACAGTTGTGCCTGTGTTAAGAGACACATGCTAGGTAGTCTCAATCGGCAATGGTTCCTCCGGTACATGTCCACTGTGTGTTTAGAAACACACATCAGCCCTTCCAGTATTTCCTATAGGTACTTGACAACTCTTGAAATAAATAAAAAATCTGGATATCTGGGTGGGGACTAGTGGGGTGGGGCCATATGGGCCGAGGGGACAGGGCTTAGAGCCAGTTCGGTGATAGTGCTGGGGAATGAAGCCTGGCAGATTTTGACGAATCCCTGTGGGCAGCCCAACACAAAGCAATCTATTTGCCTAAAGTGAGCAGCTGGAGGAGATGGGGCAGCTGGGAGGAACTGGAGATAACTGGTCAAAAGCAAAAATAGATAGGGACAGGAACAGTGCTGTCCTTACTACAAAGTAGTTGTTTCAAATTGGCAGATTCCAGAGAGGGTTCCATTGCACTACCTATCTTCTCTGTATGGCCAGGTTCAGAGGACATAACACTAACCATGGTTTAGCAATCCTGCCTGTCCTTCCTCTGTGAATTGAATGTGACTGTCTACTTGAAAGTGTGGGTGTGATTGCCTGCTTGTGTGACCCCTATCTGCTGAGTAAATTTGCCTGCCTGCCTGAATATATGTGTGTCTCTGTGTCTCTTCCCTTCTGCCGGGCATGTGATTGTATGTCCCTGCTTGCATGGTGGGTTTGTGTGTATATATATGTGGTAAGTGTGCTTTGACCACACTTTTCACTGGCACATGTCACTGGAGGGGTGGCCAACTTCAGACTTCAGCTGAAATAGATATGCCGCTCCTTGTTTAGTATTAAAAAAGAACCACAGTGAGACTTGGCCTTGTATGTTGCCCTCTGCTCCTTGTATGTAAGAGGTTAATAAAAGCTTCCTTTTTTGGTTTTGAATAAGCCATCGTTTCATGTTATTCTAAACTTGGGAAACTGTTGTTTATTCTTACGGCTGGGGAGCTCAAAGGAGAATCTAACTGTAGTTTCTGATCTAGGTTTGTTTGAACTAACCGCAGTGCAAATAAACCATCATGTCCCAACTACAGACATAAACTGTGGTTTGTTCAAAACCAACAATTGATGCTTTCAATCTTTTCCCCCTTGCATGTGAAGGAGAGCCGGGGTGGGTGGGGGAGAGGAATGGGAGCCTGTACATGCGGGGCTCATCTTATGTTTGAACCAGGACTACATATAATAAAATTTAAAAATGGGTTCCAAAGCAAAGGGCATCATTTTGACTTTTGCTTTGGAGACAAAAAATGTCTAAAGTTGACACCTTATAGCAGCGGTAGGAAACTTGGAAGCCTGTGGTCCAATTTCATGAGGTCCTCGGTCCTAGTTTCATGTGAGTGGCAAAGAGGGGTGAAATGGGGTGTGTGTGTCCCAACCCGCATTTGGCTTCAGCTATGCCCACTGCTGATATGCAGCCCCCAACAGATTACACTTGGGGGAATGTAACCCTCAGCAGAAGGTTGCCCTCCACCCCACTGTATAGAACCGAAGTGTGTCCATTTAGGGGCCTGAAATGTGTGTTGTAGCCAACATAATGTTCTTAACATCAGAGGCTCTGGAGAAACTAAAGCAGAGTGGCTGTGGAAGGCAGCAGGTCTTCCCCCACCCCTTTCTGCCCCATGCTTCTATGAGGCATACTGGGTAGAGGTCAACCCTTTCCTCTATGGGAGGTCTGCATACACACTCTATATTTAAAGCACATGGCTTCCCCCTAAGAATCCTGGGAGCTGTAATTTACCCCTCACAGAGCTGCAATTCCCAGCACCCATAACGATCTACACTTCCCAGGATTCCTTGGGGGTTGTTGTGCGCTTTATATGTGCCTTAGATGCATGGTGTGTATGCAGCTGAAGACTTAGCTGTTTGGGAATCTTGGTGCTCTCCTCCACAGTCCAGACCCTGACCCTGCCTCTCCTCTGCAGCTATAAGAAGGGTGGAGTGGCATCTGGCATGAAGCACGTGGAGACCAACACGTACAACGTACGACGCCTGCTGCACGTCAAGGGCAAGAAGAATGTGGTGGCAGGAGAGGTGGGTCAAAGATGGGCTGACAATGTTGGGAAAGGGCTGGCCAGGGCTGGTAGCTTAGCTCCTGGTAAAACTGTCAGATCTAGACACTGGGGTCTTTGACCACTTGTGGGTGATCATGAAGACAAGATTCATCACAGTGTTGCAGCCCATGAAGGCGCACTCAGATCTTATGAAAATTGAACATTTTGCAGTGCTTTTGTCCTCTTGTTGGAGCAGTACAGTATATGCACTTTTAATGATGTGCTTGTGGAGGTCATCAGTGGCTACTGAAGCCACAATGGCTATGTTTCTACTTCCACTGTCGGAGGTGGTGTGCTTCTGCATACCAGCTGCTGGCAGGGGCGGCCCATCCTGTTTCGACACCTGTATTACTATAGGTGTTCTTTTAATAGAAGGGACAGTGGAAATGGAAATAACTTTTATATTTACAAACCAACAAACTGCAAGCCAACAATCTATCTATGAAATAAATATGTAATTTTGTATTTGTATTTAGAGGCCCTTTGTAATCTGAGGCCCTGAACTGTAGCTTACACAGCTTGTGCATAAATCTTGCACTGCTCCCAGATTTTCCACTGACATCTGGTTGGCAATAATGAGAACTAGATGTGGTTTTAGGCCTGATCCAACAGGGATCATCTTGTGTGAGGTCCCCAGATTGCCCAATCTGGTATGACTGTCTTTCAGTAAACTCACATAGACTTTCCCACCAGCTGTTTTTTCCCCCCCTCTTGCAAAGGTGGAGCTGAGTTGGAGCAGTTTCAACTTGGGCGATGTGTTTCTGCTAGACCTGGGGAAGCTCATCATCCAATGGAACGGTCCAGAGAGCAACCGCCTGGAGCGACTGAAGGTGCAAAGTCTGCCATGGGTGGTGGAAGTGGGGAAGCAGGGGAGACGGGAGTTGTGCAAGGAAGGAGGATTTTGGTGCCTGTCCTTTCTTGGGTGGGACATCTGACATTTGAAATCCAAATGTAACATTTCTATTATAAGAAAAGGAGGGTTGTTTTCCTGACCCAAAAAAAAAAAAATATGGATTGGGAGGAAATGGGAGAATCAGGATCAAGTGAAGCCACCAACTTATCACATAACAACCCAGCGGTGGAACGTGCTAAAGACACTGAATGGCCTTCCTAATAGCCTTGGGATTATATTACATTGATGGATTCACTGTGTGATGATCAACTCATGGTTCCATGTAGCCATTCATAAATTCAGCGTATTAAAATGGCCATCGGGCATCATTCTTTTTAGTATACCTCGCCTTCCTGGGAAAGGTGGCAGGTATAATTCATGACTACAAGGTGCTTAAAGGTGTTAAGAGCATCAGTTCTGTGTCTGAGTTGGCCAAGACAAAAAGGGAAATAAATTAATTTGGTGATAGCTGAAGTGAGACTAGAATGCTGGACTTAGCCTTAAGGTCTGATCCTGCATGGGGTTTCTTGTTCACACCAACTATGCTCTTATTTGTGGGTTTTCTCATTCTTCTAATGCCATCCAGGCTTCCTCCTGCCACCCTCTGACCTTGGCTTGTGGTTGTGACCTGTTTCCTGCAGGGGATGACCCTAGCCAAGGACATTCGTGACCGGGAGCGTGGGGGTCGAGCGCAGGTAGGTGTGGTGGATGGGGAGGACGAAGCTGCATCTCCTATTCTCATGAAGATCATGGAGTATGTGCTGGGGGAGAAGAGGAACATTCAGCCAGCCATCCCAGATGCTGTGGTGGACCAGAAGCTCAAATCTTCTCTCAAGCTCTACCAGTGAGTGACATTTGGTGTGTGGTGGGGACTATGGTGAGGCAAAGAGGTTGCATGGAAAGATGCACAGTTGCAGGAGAGAGGAGCAAACATCTCTTTGATGGAAGCAGGAACAGGGGAATGTGGGAAAGAAAGCCTCTGATGGAAGTACACACGCTGGTCAAGAAAGCAAATGTTCCATATTGAGCATTTTGCCAATTTATTCTGTTCTTGGGATCAATGCTGCTCCTGAGAGCACCTGTGTGACCTTCCTTAATGAGTACAATTCTGTTTGTCATGTTTGGGCTTTTTCTTGAGGATTCAAAATGATTTGGAAAGAACTGCGACGGCAAAAGACATCCTGAAGGGATGTATGAGGTAGGACAATGGGGAGATCAGGAATAGGGCAGGAGCCTGGAACTATGAAGGAAAGGAAATAAACTAAAGATAAATCTCAAAAGGGAAGGAGACCCTACAGTTGGGCACCTTGGCTTTTGGGCTGTTTTGGCCAAAACTGCCCCCATTTTCAAATATTTCCTTGTAACCATGAAGGTAAGAAAATATCCTCCTAGTTTCCTGGCTCTTCCTTCCCTTTTTTAAATTAGTGTGTGAATGCACCGAGGCAATTTGGGGTTCAGTGATGTCACTGTAGGTGAGATGCAGGAGTTCTGCTTCAGATATCATAGGAGAAATACAGAAAAGAAGCAGGAGTAATTTATCATTGTTATTTCCACCCCCCTTTTATGTAAACTGAACTGGCTGTGAGGTTCTATAGAAAACTGAATTCTGCAAGGTTTCATATGTTGACTAGGCAAAGTCCTGATTTTTAGCTTTTAAGACCATTATTTGTTTTGCATGATCTTCATCCCAGAGTGTAGACTAGTAACATCACTTTGGAGAGCTGGTCCCATGACTACCCTCTTGTTCCTCTCCCAGAGTCTCTGAGATAGAAGGGAACCTTCTTATCCAAGAAGTTGCCATCCAGCCCCTCACCCAGGACCTCCTCAAGAATGAGGTAAGACTCATTCCTGGGGGATTGGTTGCACCATGACAAGCTTAAAGCGTAGCTTGGGGGTTGGTGGGAAGGGAAGACTAGAGGAGACATTGTTCCAGTGTCATCTAAGACAGTTGTAGCCATTCTGCCTATTGCCATTCCAACCCCAAAATTATAATCTGAATGACTTGAGTCTAAAATGGTGAGACTGTGGCCTTCCAGATGTTGCTGGACTACAGTGCCCATCATCCCTCACCACTGACCATGGTGGCTGAGGTTGATGGGAGCTGGAGTCCATCAACATCTAGAGGATTACTGGCTACCCACCTATGCTGTAAGAGAGAGCCTGGTAATGGAAGAAGGCTATACTGGCTTAAACAGCTTCTTTGTAATGAAACAACTGGATCTTGTTTTGTCTCCTGCCAGGACTGCTTCATCTTGGACCAAGGTGGTGTGAAGATCTTTGTGTGGAAGGGTAGGAATTCAAGCAAGGAGGAGAAGCGGCAAGCGATGACACGGGCCCTGGTGAGTGAGAGGATAAGGCTCTTACATTAACTTTTTATCCTAAGTTAATGTAAGAGCATAAAGCCTGGATGAACCATCTTTAGCCCCTCTAATAGCCAAAGCAGGTGATGAGGGCCAACAGGACTAGAGCCAAAGTGGGCTAATGCGAAACAAGAGGAAGCTACTATACAACAAAATAGAGCTTTAAAAACCAACAAAATGTAAGGGGCAACACACACACACACACACACACACACACACACACACACAAACCCTGACCAATGAGGACCAAGCATGCTCAGTAACCACAGAATGTTGAGTGTTAGTTGAAAAAGAAAACTGGTGGCAGAGGGATGGAATGGAGCATTCTACCGGGGGCATTGCTGGCTGGCTAGCACCATGTACATGAGCACTGCTGTTATAGTAGGCGATGAATACACTTATCATTTTTGGTTGCAGGCCCCAGTTGTTAAAGAGATAACACTGGGCCTGTTGAGGGTGATAGTCTAGGATACTTCCAAATATGCTCTATTTAATGAAGTCTCTGTAGAGTCCTTCCTCACCTTGTTGTGAAAGTTGCTCTGTTCTGGTCTTCTCTTTGTCACCTCAGGGTTACATCAAGGCAAAGAACTACCCACCCAGCACCAGCGTGGAGACTGAAAATGACGGTTCTGAATCTGCTGTCTTTAGGCAGCTCTTTCAGAAATGGACTCTCCCCCATCAAAGCACTGGCTTTGGCAAGACCAACACTGTTGGGAAAATAGGTAAGTGCTGAAGCCTGATCAACTTAGTGGAGCTGATGGTTTCGGGGCTGCTTCTGACAGGTATGGGCCCTGCAAGAAGAGGTGGGAAAGAATGTTGTTTTCGGCCTGTCTCTTCTGTGAGTAGACAGATCAGTCTGTTCTGTGCCAGTTTCTGTGTTCATTCCTCAATTCATTCTCTCCTGTTTCCATATCAATTTGCAAAGAAATTTGAAAGCCCACAGTTTCAATTTGCAAAAAAAAATTGAAAGTCCGCAGTTAAATATGTACTTAAGTACATAGTTAACATGGGCCACATCTGCACAATAACTTTAAAAAACTGTTATTCCACTTTAAGAGTCATGGCTTTTCACAGAGGATCCTGGGAACTGTAGTTCATTAAGGCTGCTTAGAGTTGTTTTTATGCGACCCCTCTTCCCCTCACAGAGGTGCAGTTCCCAGAGTCCTTTGGGAAGAGGAATTGGTAGTTAAACTATTCTGGGAATTCTGGAGCTAAAATTATGCCAGACTCATTTGTTTACACACACACACAAAACTGCCACTACGGAGGTCTAGTGCAGTGGTAACCAACATGGTGCCCTCTAGCTGTGGGATTCCAGTTCCTGAAATCCACAAGGTGCATGATGAATGGCCGGTAGTGGTTAGGAATGATGGGAGAGCAGCACACTGGGTACTTGTGGCCTTGAATGTGGGTTGAAGGAAGCATTTATTATGAACCCCCTTCTTAATATTGGCAGCATCCTTGACATGAGCTGCTGAGAGTTTGTGTTGTATATAAACAAACACACCTTTAGAATGAAACGTTGTTGTTGCTGTTGTTGTTAAAATTTGCATACTGCCCTGCATCCGACGAACCCAGGGCAGTTCACATCAGAACCCCAAACGTTGGGTTTTGTAAGCATGTGGGTTGCTATCCTCTGCTTTCTAGTGTGGAAACCATACATGGTGGTGCCCCCTTCCTACACATGCAGTTTCCATCCATCCCATCAAAGTTTATTCTTTAGCTTGTAATTGCCCATCCTTGGGGCCACACAGTCTCTCAATGCAGATGTGCTGGTTAAGACCAAACCTACCTACTTTCTTCCCTGGCTGCCCAACAGCCAAAGTAGAGCAGGTGAAGTTTGATGCCACCACTCTCCACGCCAAGCCGGAGATGGCTGCCCTGCACAAGATGGTGGATGACGGCTCTGGAGAAGTAGAGGTGAGGACAGTGCCATTTTTCTAGAAAAAGAGGTGCCGAAAATCACAATGAACTCTTCACTTGTTCTCTTGTAATGGCAATGGTGCCCACCTGAGAGGTGCCAGAACTGAGCTCAAGAGAGTTTCAGCTGGGGGGGGGGAGCCCTGGGTAAGGACCAGGCCCACCCAAGTCCCCACCCCCTTTTGACTTTGAGTTTAGTGGGATAACCTGTTTTGAGACACAAGAGCAGAAGACAGTTCTATCTCAAAGGCTTCCTCTTGGCCTCAGCTCTGCAAATATGCAAAATGAATTGCCATGCTAGCATTATGAAAGTAGAGCTGGAGTTAAAGGTGAGCAGCTGCCATAAATCTGGCAGGACCAGCCCCAAACTAGCCACACCTTTTGAACCTGTGGCAACAAAAGGACTGAAAAGCTCCTTGGTTACAGCTGTCCAAATTTGCCTTTCTGAAGGACGACAAGCTGCAAAATTATATCCAGTGCCAGTGACATGGCTAGTTGGGGAACAGCAGCATGAATGCCACATAAGGTGCATGTGGACCTGGACACTTTTGAGAGGAAGGGTGGGATATAAATTTAATACCATTCAATTATAACTTTGATAGGGCTGTGGGGTATGCTTTGGTGCTCCTTAGGTTTGTAGGCTGGGGAAGGTCTTTGCCCTGGGCTCACCACAGGCCCTGTAAGGACAAGATCAACAGGGAGGGGAACTGAGGACCATCTTCCTCACTACTTCTTTCTGTGGGACTTCACAAGGCATCACGCAGTAAAGTTGAAGCATATCACCATAGCTATAAGGACTTGAAAAGTGATGCCTTGGTGGTGTTTTAAATGAGAACCGAGATCCTTAGAAGGCTGAATTCTGTATCCAGTGCCACATTTCCTTCCATCAGCACCCCAAATGTACACAGTTGAGAAATTCAGATATACACCGCTACTCTAGGGACTTGAATGAATGAATGAACTTAGGGACTTGCTCACACTTCCATTTGCCCTGCTGTTTTCTCCAAGGAAATCTCACTCTTTATTGCATAATCTGCCGTGTCCAGTAATGGTGGAGCTAACTGCTAACTGAGCTAACTTTGCCAAGCACCATATTCCTTCCACCCCCAACCCCTGCCCACCCCTTGAACGTCTACTGCTACCCTGTTGCTCATATTGCACTTGCCTTGACAGGTCTGGCGGATTGAGGACTTGGAACTAGCACCAGTGGAGGGTCGCTGGCTTGGTCATTTTTACAGTGGCGACTGCTACCTTATCCTCTACAAGTATCTAGTCTCCAGTAAAATGCACTACATGATCTACATTTGGCAGGTGAGCAGGTGGAGGTGGGCAAGAGGGATTACGGCAAAGGAAGCAGAGTATAGGCCAAGGAGATGGAGAGAGAAGAAAGACCTCCCACATGTCACCAAGGAGCAGTAGAAACCGTTTGCATGTTCACAACAACAAACAACAACAACAACAAATACTAGGAATTTGCCTTTCAAAAGGAACCTGAAGTTCTCAGGACCCTAAAGATGCCACTGGATTCTGCTGTAGGAGGCTGCCTTCCATTGCTCACAACACAGTCACGAGTTTTGAAGTCCTCTCTCCATTGAATTGTAGCCGAGGGACAGTCGGAACTGTACCCCAGCCTTTTAAGTCAGCCTACTCTGTTGCTGCTTTCTAGGGTCGCCACGCCAGCCCCGATGAGATCACTGCCTCTGCTTACCAGGCTGTCATTCTGGACCAACAGTATAATGGTGAACCTGTGCAGGTGCGAGTGACCATGGGCAAGGAGCCTGCTCATCTTATGGCCATCTTCAAGGGACGCATGGTGGTGTATTCGGTGAGCACAAGAGGGACAGACTCGGTGGTTAAAATTGTGTCCCTTTCCATTTCCCAGCTGTACAATGGGGAGCAAAACAGATACAAGACAGGAAATCCAAAGAGAGTATCCGGTGGTGGCTCTAATTTTGATCAGAACAATAGTTCTAAGGGGGATTTAGGTTTTGTATCCAAGTAGGTATTTTGGGGGGATGGGGAATAATAGGCACAATACAGGTTCCCTTATTTCTCCTCCCCCAGTGGAGATAATCATAGTTTTGGGGATGGGGGAGCAATTTAGACTAAGAAAATCACAGAGAAGTGAACACTTGCTCTACCAGCAGCACTGCTCCGATCAAAATCTGAGATCCCAGAGGGACTTTAAATAATATTTTAAAAAACCCCACTGGGAGATCAAAACACATCTTTCCCACTTCACAAGACTTTTGGTCTCAAAGCTTCCTAATCTGGAGTTATACCACTTCAAGGGAGTTTTGTGACAGGCTGTATTCTTGTTGCCACTTTGTAAGCTGTTTGTGGTTGAGCACTCCATCGCTTCCTCATCCCTTTGTACATTGAGCGGGTGTGACCCTCCTGTCAGATTTCAGAGAGGGGAGAGGGGAAATATCCCATTCGTTGCATGCCCTGAACAGGACAAGGAGCAGCAGGTTTAAGTTCCAGTGGCGGAAAAGGCTACTGTGGAATGGGAAGCTATCAAGGCAAAGGGGAACCTAGAATGCTTCCGTCAGAGTGACCTGACCTCACCTGTGTCAGGAAAGGGGCCTTTTGGGACCAGTTCCTATAGTTCTGCAGTGGAAGGTGAAATGTTGGATGGGACAAAGCTTGTACAAAATAGTTTATGTCTCTGGGGGAGGGTTGAAGCTTAACGAATAGATCTTGCTTTCATGCAGTCCTATGACCTTTATTTGGGATGATATAACCAATGCACTGGGCTTTGGAGCGCAGTGATTCTCATGCTCTATAGAAGCATGGCTGAGAGGCTGTGGAATTCCTCAACACAGCGCCCATTCAGAAAGTGTGCATAAATTTTGCATAATTTCTCTTGCTCTTGTAGTATCCAAGCCCTAGAAGCCTAGAGTGATGCCTGGACTCTCATAGACAGGGGTAGGCAACCTAAGACCCGTGAGCCGGATGCGGCCCAATCACCCTCTCAATCCGGCCCACGGACAGTCCAGGAATCAGCTTGTTTTTACATGAGTAGAATGTGTGCTTTTATTTAAAATGCATCTCTGGGTTATTTGTGGGGCATAGGAATTCATTCATCCCCCCCCCCCAAAAAAATATATAGTCCGGCCCACCACATGGTCTGAGGGATGGTGGACCGGCCCACGGCTGAAAAAGGTTGCTGACCCCTGCTCATAGCTGTCTAAATTCTTTTCCCCCCTCTTCCTTGCACCTAGGGTGGTACCTCCCGAGCTGGCAGCACAGCTCCAGTGCCCACCATTCGCCTTTTCCAGGTGCATGGGACCAATGAGTTCAACACCAAGGCCTTTGAGGTGCCTCCCCGGGCCTCCTCCCTCAATTCCAACGATGTCTTTATCCTCAAGACTCAGAGTTGCTGCTACCTCTGGTATGGGAAGGTAGGCACCCTTTCCGGGAGACGCGCACAGCGGGTGGGTGATTTGGAGGCTGAGGGCACTAGCAAGTGTGATCCAGAGCAAGCATCCTCAACTTTGGAAGAGGGGGTGGAATTTAGTTCATTGAAAGGCTGACCCCTCCCCCCAACCCCCACACCACAGTCTGGTTTTCCTTCCTGCAGGGTTGCAGTGGGGATGAGAGGGAGATGGCCAGGAGTGTGGCTGACCTGATCTCCAAGACCGAAAAAGCAGTGATCGCAGAAGGGCAGGAGCCTGCGGAGTTCTGGATTGCGCTAGGCGGGAAGTCCCAATACGCCAACAACAAAAGGTAACATCTGGCACCTGGGCAAGTGCTGCTCTGCTGGGGCAGTGCTGTCTGCCTGCATCACATCATCAGAGCAACACATGCGCGCGCACCATGGCTACCAGAATGCATGGCCTCAACTGACTACCTTACAACTGATCACTTGGGCAAGGGGCCCTTTCCAGTCCTGATGGTTGCAGAATACTGTGGGGAGGTGACCATAGGCAAGTAAGCCAACCAGCCCAGGCCACCAGCAAGGCAGCATAGCTGCTACTGAGGCTTCCACTCAGGGGGGCTGGAACTGCACCAGTTTGGCACCGATTTGGGGTTCATAGTTAATATAAAGCATGAAGCCTGTGTTTGATTGCACAGTTTATGGTGTGCTGTAAAATGCTGGGAATTTGCTGTAAAAGACCTGCAAACCTTTGGCACAGGTTTGGAACAAGATTCCAAATTTTGGGGTTCATTGTTAAATTTTCTCTCCCAGCCTCCATTGCCTGAAACAGCTACTTCACACTGGCTTATGGCAGGGCCAGTCCTGCCTAGGCAGTGCACTCTTACACGCCAATCCTTACTCTCCTAATGCCAAAGTCTGAATTGGATGGAAGAAGCCACAACCTCCATCTCCACTCAAAGTCGGAAAACGCTGGTGGCTTTTGAAGGCATGTGCGAGAAAACCTCAAGTGTCAGTTTCACCTTTTCCTCCCTGCAAATCCACTTGCGGAGGGTGCTTATTTTAGAGGCAAGTGGCAAGGAGGAGTTTCAGGGAAAATAAAACCCTTGCACACCCTTTCTGGCTGCTTCTCTACTCTAGATTGCTCCAATCTGATGTGGCCTGGTAGAAAAGCTGGCTATATGGCTTTTTCTCCGTGTGCTTGTGTGTAAATAGGGAGCTGACCTGCCACCTGGCCTGTCTCTCTCCCTCTTTTTGTGCAGATTACAGGAGGAAACAATTGCCATCACACCTCGGCTCTTTCAGTGCTCCAATAAGACAGGGCGCTTCCTTGCCATGGAGATCACAAATTTTACTCAAGATGACTTGGAAGAAGATGATGTGTTCCTGCTGGATGCCTGGGACCAGGTGGGTCTGAGGTGGGGGGTGAAGAATGAATAGGGAGAGGAAGCATTTGCTGCTCAATGAAGCACATTGGCAGATGAATTTTCCCCCCCTGTAATAATGCTATTGAATTTTACTTTCATGGCTAATATTGCATGCTGGAATTTCTTTACAGCCGTTTTGTTCGTACACACACACTTCTCATCTAATATAATTGCTGTGCACTCCATGCAGCTGATGATGTGGACTATAGTCCACGAAACCTTGTCTTAACCAACTGGTTAGCCTTTAAAATGCCACAATTTTGTTGTTTTTGGGGTAAAAAATTAATATGACCACTACCCTCCTAGAAACGTTGTTAGCTATCTCCTTTTCTAAGGTTTAGGGGTTATGGTCTGCCACAGAAGCTTTAAGTCTACAGTTGAAGGTAAAGGTAAAGGGACCCCTGACCATTAGGTCCAGTCGTGTCCGACTCTAGGGTTGCGCGCTCATCTCACTTTATTGGCCGAGAGCTGGCGTATAGCTTCCAGGTCATGTGACCAGCATGACAAAGCCGCTTCTGGCGAACCAGAGCAGCACACGGAAACGCCGTTTACCTTCCCGCTGCAGCGGTACCTATTTATCTACTTGCACTTTGACGTGCTTTCGAACTGCTAGGTTGGCAGGAGCAGGGACCAAGCAACAGAAGCTCACCCCGTCGCGGGGATTCGAACCGCCGACCTTCTGATTGGCAAGCCCTAGGCTCTGTGGTTTAACCCACAGCACCACCCACGTCCCTCTACAGTTGAAAGATATATGCAAACACAAATTCTGCAAGGGCAGAATTCCCTGAACCTCTTTTCTCCCTTTTGATCCTTGATCCAGCTACCGGCACATGAGCTGCATGTCCGCTTCCATTCATAAGAGCTTTTTCTCCGGACAGGTTTACTTCTGGATCGGCAAAGATGCAAATGAGGCTGAGAAGGAGGCAGCAGCCGTAACGGTGCAGGAGTACCTGCGAACTCACCCGGGTGGACGTGACCTTGACACTCCCATTGTGATTGTGAAGCAAGGCTATGAGCCTCCAACATTCACTGGCTGGTTCCTAGCATGGGACCCCCTCAAAGGGACAGTAAGTGACCTAGTGGCCCTTATTCTTTCAGGTCCAACAAAAGGCAGCTAAGAACAGGTCATGCAACAAAGGTTAATCCCAGGTGAATTCAAAGACATCTGTTTGAAATGTGTAGAAAACATTAGGTAAAGGTAAAGGGACCCCTGACCATTAGGTCGTTGTGACAGACTCTGGGGTTGCGGCGCTCATCTCGCTTTATCGGCCAAGGGAGCCGGCGTACAGCTTCCGGGTCATGTGGCCAGCATGACTAAGCCACTTCTGGCGAACCAGAGCAGCGCACGGAAATGCCGCTTACCTTCCTGCCAGAGTGGTACCTATTTATCTACTTGCACTTTGACGTGCTTTCGAACTGCTAGGAGCAGGGACCGAACAACGGGAGCTCACCCCGTCGCGGGGATTCGAAACACCGACCTTCTGATCGGCAAGCCCTAGGCTCTGTGGTTTAACCCACAGCGCCACCCGCGTCCCCTGTAGAAAACATTACTTTCCCTCTTTGATCTGCCTTGTTAGAGCTCTCCTCTAACCTTCCAGGTGTTGTTCGATTACAGCTGCCATCATCCTCAACCTTTGGCCAGGTGGACTGGAGATGATGGGAACTAGAAGAACGTTAGCCACCCCACCTACAGATTTTCATCAGAATTAGCTTTCATGAACTTTCAACATGAAGTGTAGCTAGCTACATCCAGACTGTCTGTATCCACAAATGATGAGTGCATAGGTTACCAGGCTTAAGATTCTGCAAACATCAAATCAAAATGTTCATGTGTGTGTGGGTAGTCTGGTACTCCCAGGGTTTTTTTTTTGGTCTATCTTCATGCAGGAGAAGAAATCCTATGAAGAGTTAAAAGCTGAACTTGTAGATGAGGACAACCTTGGCCAGATCACTTCTGTAAGTATTACTGCAGAGGCAAGAGTGGGATAGAAAGCAGGGAGGAGAAAACGTGTTTGATCATATACAAGTGCAGGTGGCACAGTTGCCATTTAATTGGTAGGAAACCAGGAACAATAGGACCCAAGTTCATTTTATAGCAGTAACTGCTGCGTAGCTTTTCATGCCTGTACTATCTGATTGGGGGATGTAAGGCCTTCTTTTAAAGTTATTTCAGTATAAAAGGCTGCAATACTTACTTTCCTTTAGAGCATTGATGGCTAACCTTGACACTCCAGATGTTTTGGAACTACAACTCCCATCATCCCTAGCTAACAGGACCAGTGGTCAGGGATGATGGGAGTTGTAGTCCCAAAACATCTGGAGTGTCAAGGTTAGCCATCACTGCTTTAGAGGGATAGTAAGTATGATCACAGCGGAGGAGCAACGGAGTTGCATTCCTCTTTAAGGATGAGGCTAACTGCTTGTAGAGAACATTGCTTACAGCATGCCCTCTCCACCTCCCTCACTGTTCCTCTGATGTTGTAGTGACTGACCTTCTTGCAGCACCTTAAAAACAAGAGCATTATGGCACAAGTGATTGTGCACTAGACTGTTTCTGCCGCAACAGACCAAAAATGTCCCTTCCAAGTCAACAATTCTTATTCCTCTGGATGGCGCTAGATTTTTTATTTTTAAATTCCTTTCTTGCGAAGTGCACTAGAACCTACAATACTGCATTTTAGATCAATAAATGCATTTATTGATCTAAAACAGTTCAGCTTATAATGCCAATTTACCTTCCCTCAACTCAGTGCTATTTTTCTAGAAAAAGAGGTGTTGGAACTCACCATGAACACTTCCCTTGTTCTCCCATAATGGCAATGGCGCCCACCTGAGTGGTGCCGGAACTGAATTCTGCCAATGCTGGAAAAAAGCCTTGCCTCAGCTCGTTTAAATAGATACAAGACACATTTGACCTTTGGGGATTCCCCCTTCCAATTTCTCTTTCAGGAAATCCTTGATGCAAAAACAGTTTTCACTGCCAACACAACCTTGGGTAGTATCTCAGTGTCTACCTACCCTCTGGAGAAATTGCTGAATGTGTCTGCAGAGGAACTACCCAGCGATGTAAACCCCAGCAAGAAGGAGGTGAGATCCCAGGGCTGCATTCACATTTCTCCTGTTGATTTATTGCATTTATATCCTGCCTTTCCTCCAAAGAGCTCAAGGTGGTGGTGCACATAGTTATCCCCCTCTATTTTAGTCTAATCTACCTCACAGGGTTGTTGCGAGGATGAGGGCGACTGTTCCAAGCTCATCCAGTGAGCTTCATCACTTGAACCCCATTTTCTCAGGTCCTAATCCAACATGCTATATGGTACCTAGTGTTGTCATGTTGGGTTTCTGTTGTTATTATTCACTACAAAAGCTCCCTAGATGGCTTTGAGCAAGTGACTTTCACCACTTTCATGTGAGGCTAAAAATGGCTCTAAATGAATGAATATATAAACAACCCTAGAAGCACGTATTAGTTTTGTCTGACCTACGCACAAATTTTCAGACATTTAGTGTAGCATCGATAGTGATAGTGGAAATGCAGGCTTCAACAAAATCTGCTTTTCCCTCACAAACGTAGCATCCTTTAGTAGGAACATTGCTAGCCCAAGGGCCAGGGCAGAAGCTGTATACAGATCTTGGCACAGCTTAAGCTCACATCACCAAATCCAGATACAAAATAGGCTAGTGTATGCTAAATCAGGGCTACAAACATCTAATGGGTGTAGGAATAAAAGCTTGCTAGTGTGCTAAAGCATTTGAAGGCTGGACGAGTATCAGATATGCACAGTTCCTTTCCATAGCCATCCCCATCTGCCCCAATTAATATTAGGTTGTATTCAAGACAGTGTTAAGGCTGGGATACCATCAGCACAAGGATTTGTGTGAGAGAGAGATGGGACATTCTCCCCCTCTTTTCCCCATGTGTTCCCCCCTAATCTGTTCTGGTGGTTTCCCCCAATCCTCCAAAGCTGATTTGGAGATGGTGTGGGAGGAGGAAGAAAATTTGTGCCAGTGCTATTTTTGCACTGGCGTAAAAAGTTAGCTGAATACCTCCCACTGTTCGTTCATTCTGCTCCAGCATAAAGTGACAACTTCTTGAAGAAAATACAGAACAACCTCCATTTTCCTTAGATTTGTTCTAAGCATGCCATCTTGTCTAAGTGTTATCAGGCTGTGCCCCCAAATGCTCACAGGAAATCTGAACATAAAGTTTTCACTACAGTGTGTTACATTTATGATTGGACTTGCTCTCTCTCTCATCCTTGCCCTTTCCTCCCATCCCATAGGACTACATATCAGATGAAGATTTTCTTGCTGTCTTTGGAATGTCCCGACAAAACTTTGCTGCCCTTCCTCAATGGAAGCAACAGACTCTCAAGAAGGAAAAAGGACTTTTCTAAAAATGTAAACTTTCTGCTGTCATTGCCTCAAAGTGGGTATTTTTACTTAAAATAAAAATAATTCCAAGTTTGATTGGAGTGTCCCAGAATGAACAATCAAGCATTTTCTGCCACTGGATTATATGCAGCAACAAAAGGGATTTTATTCATTAACCCTACAGGTGTTCTTATTCTGAGTTACTAGAAACACAGGGCAGCCCAGGAGCCTTTAAAACTTGTGCCTGCCCTCTTGAGTCCCATCTTTCTCCACCTATGAAACGAGGTAGTGATTTATTCTAGTGAGTCACCAACACCAGGCTGTCTTGTAGCTGATCACTCCATTTTCCCCTTGATCTTGCCTCCTCTGAATTCCTGAATAAAATTTGGCACTTCCACATTGCTTCCCCCAATATGTCTGCAATGACATCACTAAGATCTACATTATGTATGCTCAGTGTTGACAAATTTCTGCAGTTTTGTTTTACCAACCCCAGTATTCTACTATAGGGGGGAGACCCCCAACCCCACCCCTGTGAAACAGGAATTGATGCAACTACATTTCCACAAAATTTAAATTTGTTTCTTTACATACACGCCACTTTCCATGGTTTTTCTCTGAATCCAGAAGTGCAGAGTGAATTCCAATTTGCCTGCATACAGAAGTGTGGTTTTTTATCACATTTAGTGGGCTAGGGCTAATCGTAGGCAATTCAAATAAATTTTACAGAAAATTCATGACTCCAAATTCCCATTATTCAATAATCACAAATGAAAATGCCAACAGAACTAGCAACTGCAGTTACTTCCATTTATCAGGCTTTAAGCAATGAGTAGAACAGCGGACTGAAGTTTCCTTAATGAAAAGTATTCCGTATGGCTTACCATATGCATTTTATAATGCAGATACATAGGTCTTCAAAATAAGGATCTGCCCCCACTTGAGAAGCAACTTACCACACCTTACCTTACAGGACAAAAGCAGAACTAGGATGGATTTTCCTCAGGCAGTTGCTGTGTCTCAAGGAGCTAGACTTTGTTCAGAGAATGGTTTCTACCTATTCCATACTGGCAGAAGTAGCGCTTCATTTCTCTGAAGGGAAATGCAAGAACTGCACATTTGGTGGCCTGGTGACTTTCTGAGAAAGTCAGCTTTCTAATGCACATTTCTTTCCTCTATGGATCAAAATGGCTTTTTGAAACGTATCTTCTCTAATAGATTTACACTTAAAATGAAACTAAGCCAAGCACACAAGGGATTGTATCAAAAGCTTTTATGCAAGCAGGACTTCTCCTTCCTCTCCTCTCCCCATATGGTCTCAAAATCTGCTCTGAAGAGTCCTCCAACCCTCTGGAGCAGATTTTGAGGGTCTGTGGGGAGCTAGAGGGGAGAAGATGGGGAAAGTCCATTACGCAAGCAGAAGCCTGCTGCACTAGCAAAACAGCTGTGTTGGATACAAACCCCAATGAATGGAATACATTTTGAAGAATCATAAAAATAGAAGGCCATAAATTTAGAGTATCAACTGCAACAACAACAATAAACAGCAGTGAAAACTGAGAACCATCTAACCCTCTCAAGCATATTCTGAGGGTGTGCAATGCACTGCAGAGGGAGGAGAGGAATGTAACTCTGCGCTAAACAAAGCTGTAAGACACCTGCATCTTTAAAAAGAAAAAAGAAGCAAGAGATTCAGCATCAATGAAGAGTGTTTAATTTCTCTGAAATCAATCTACACATCATTTAAAGAGGAAGAAAAGAAGGCAGAATTTTAGAATACATAGAAACAAGTCTGCTAAAACACAGAAATGTGCTGCTCCACATTAAGTGTCAAGGGACACAAAGTGACTCCCAACATTAAAAAAAAAAAAATCCCCAAGACAACTGCCTCAAACACACATGACAGGAACTCTCGCCCCAACTCACTCACTCCCCCTAAGTTTTTAGAGAATAACTTACTAAAGAAGCAGGGGAGCAAAGAAGTAGGTTAACACTGGGAAGTAGCATAGGGGCAACAACCCACCCACTTCATTTTCATTCCGAGACTGTTCACTCCCCATGTTACATTGGTTCAAAAAGAACACCAATTCTTGTCCAGAAACTCAGCTCCGCATCTTACACCAAACTCCCATCACAGGGATCTGAAAAATTCCATGGATTTCCAATGAAATACTATTTAATTATAATTAATCCAGGCTTTAATTAGCTGCAGGGCAAGCAGGTTTTGTTAACCCATCTAGCACTTGAAAGACCCTGCATGCCTGAAACAAGTAGTACACCTTATGCTGTTGACTCCCCCACGGTGGAAGGGGGGTGTGTGAGCCCAGGATAGAGAAATCACTGGAATCCTCTGTATCTTCAAGGTTATTTTCACAGACTCCATTTATAAAACACTGAGCATTCATCTTCCAGTAGTGAGGGCAAAACTGATGGACAGATTTAACTTTAAGTGAAACACTGATGCCTAATGCCCTATATTTGCATGCTTAGGTTTTCAATTTCTAGCCCATGGCTAGAAAGAACAAGCTTTTTTTTATATAAGGAAAAATCTTCATTAAAAAATAGGTGCATGGTGATTTCTAAAGTTTTCTTTAGCAAACAACCTGAGCTATTTTATTAATCCAGCTATATACAAGATTTGTTGGGGAGGGGTGGAGGTTATGGAGAGTTTAGTTACTTAGTGCAAACACATATATGGCTATTTTTCTTTATCAAAAAGTAAATATAGCAGAAAGATACAGCAAAAATAGGGCAAATGTAGAAAAGTGAGATTTAAAATATGCACGCATGAACCAAACTATAAATTCTATTGGGTGAACTCATGTTTAGTTGCTTCCTTCTTTTGAAACCAAGAATAATGTCTCAGAAAGTTACGTATCACACTGCTCTAAAAACAAACCTCCCCTTTAGCAGGCAACAGGATTCTAAACAGCAGCAGTAAGCCACTGCTGTTTAGGTCCCCAAAGTTTCTGTATTTCTCAAGATTACCTATAGTACAAGATGCTATAAACCACATACTTAAAATTTGGTTCTAGATGTAATCCTGAATGGCCGAGAAAACTGTACAAATGTAAACTCTTGCACAGTTTCAGCATTTCATGTTAAAGCAGTAGACAACAAAAATTGATTGAGCTTAGAATCCCCCTCGCACAACACATTCTACAGATTTTAATGGACTGCAAATGCCAACAAGGATGTAAATGTAAATTTACATACATAGAGGGAGCACTAGATAGTCCCTTCCTTGCCAGGACATTTCACCCTAGGGGGCAAAAAACTACTGGTATTTAGAAAGTTGCCACAGCTTGACATAATCACTGGCTTACAGTCCCTTCTGGCTAAGTTGCATTCTCAATACTAGATGAAGCAAAAACATATGATTGCTCTAATGATCCCACATTCCTGACAATTCGGATGACTCTGTACCTGAACCTGGATGCTCTACTAGACTGTCTTATTATGACACCTACCTATAATATTTTAATTGTAAATATGGGAGTTCATTTATCTTGACCATGCTATCAATATGAATCTGTAGGTGTCATGACAACTACTTAATTACAGTATGTATTTATCTGGGAGTTTCCAGGGGGAGGGGGAGGGAGATGGAGAGCACTACCTCAGAATCAGTAAGAGATGTACAACCTTACTCCAGAACAGTATTTCATTTTGAGGCTCTTCCTTTAAGAGTAAGGGGAAAATCCCCTTATTCCTTACTATAAAGCTCATTCAAATAACTCTGACCATCGACAGTGCAAAATCATAATGATAGAATAAATTTAAACACTAGGCTTTTGGCAGTGTGACTTGGGAGAACTTTTGTTTGGTTTGGCAGATTAGCCAAGCAAATAATAATTAAAGTTATCACCCTACTACTACCCTTGACACAGCAAATGTCATTCAGAGTTGCCTAACACAGCCTGTAATTCTATAAGCCCTGCAGGGAAATCCTTCTACAACAGGTAATACCTGTTGCCTACTAATGGCCCATGGTTTGTGTCTTCTAGTCAAAGGATTATATTTCTTAGGAAGTTCTAATTGTAATTAAAAACAATTACCAAGAAGGGGGGAGGGGGACAACCCTCTCAACACCTGTTAACCTTTTCAAAAGAAAAGTCCGAGTTAGGAGTAAACCAAGAGGCACCTCAATTATTAGCAATTTTATTGCCACAAAAGTAAAAGTGAAAAAACTGGAATAGATTTCCAGTATTAAAATGAGGAACTGAAACAAAATAAATCTAGATAGTATTTTTCTTGTTCATCCTTTTTGTCAAACAAGCTACAAAATGAGTTTCATGTTATCCAAATACTATTAAATAACAAAACCCTAACATCTACACCCTGAAATGTCTCGAAAACATCAAATAACCACTTTTAAGAGTTCTCTGATTTTTTCAACTGATTTAACTGCACTTACCACACAACTAGAATAAATCCAGGTACATTTTAATATTTTATCTGTTGGAGTAAAGTTGGGAAAGATATCACACACATACACCTTTCAAGCACGTGCAGTTTTTCAGGGCTGAAAGCCAACACAAACACAGGGAATACAGAACTCTCGTTCGTGCTTCATTTACTGATTAGCACTAGCTGGGCACTGGTCAAAAAAAGGCTGCCAAATCCAGGACTTGCACTTCCAATTAGCTGCCTCTCTCATTGCCAAACCGGGACAGTCTTCAGTGAACCACAGCTAATGTGTATATATATATATGTATATATATATATATATATATATATACACACACAGAGAGAGAGACTAATACAGATTATACACACAAATGCTCACAGAGAAATAAAACTGTTCTGCAAATGGCAGTACTTAGAAAAGAACGCAGTCAAAAAAGAATAAAAACTTTAAAAATTATATATATATATATTTATATAGTATATATTTTAACTTTAAAAACAAGGACGAAAGTGAACCATGTCAAGATGTAATCAATGAGTTCCAAAGCACCGACAGTTTGTTTCCTGGATCTGTGTGATCCTGTATTAAAGATCATGGGTGTCCCAGTTTCAGCGATGCCAGGGTACTCCATTTAGCTGAGTCAGCCTTCAGCACTTTCCAATTCATGTTATGGACACAATATTTATCAGATTCGAGACTATTGCTTATTTTGCTCTTGTGTAGGGAAAGCCACCCAATATGTAGCATCTTCTCAGTTTCCCTGTGAGAGGTAAATGGGCGAACTTGCAGTCGCTTCTCACACCATCCTTTTATGCGTTTCTGAAGGAGCCATTAAATCCTCTGGCCTGATTAACGCCACAGCTGCTGGCACAATTATTTCTTGACTATTTAAAAAAAAAAGAATAAGAAGGAAACTCCAGGTAAAAGAAGCTTAGCTGCATGGTTGAAGTTCAAAAGGAAGGCGTGAATTGGTCCATTCCTCCTATTCCATGGAGTTGTCTCAACTATGCCCTGAGTTCTTGGGTTTTGTGGCTCTTGCATGTCAGGCAAAAGTTCAGAAATCACTTGTGCTCAGTTAAAGAGACATTCTTCATATGGGCTGCCGAACTGGCTTCCCCACCTCTGTGCAAGGCAGCTGCATATTCTTTTCAGTTTCTAGCAACTCATCAAATATCTCCCTGGGAAACACAAAAGAGGGTCACGTCAAAGAAGAAGGAAAGCTTTTAATGGGGAAGCAAAGCTGTAGAGCAGGGGTAGGAAACCTTCTGGGCCTAGTGAGCCGGATGTTTATCTTCCTGTACCCAACGGATGAACTTTAATAGGTGGGTGGGGCCACTCACCTGCCAACCAGCTGACCTCATGATGACATCAGATGAGTGATAGGGAAGAGGTCCCATTTACTAGTCAAAACTGGCCAACCAGGGTTAGGTCTGCTTTCCCCACAAGAAACCTGCAAGCAAAGCAGCACCTACCAGCTGCTGAGTGTAGGGTTCAATCCTATTATCTGCAGGGGACTACAGGGAATGTGCTGGTGAAGCAGTATCCAGTAGGATTGAACCCTGTTCCACCCAATCCATCAGCTGCCATCACACAGTGATGCCAGTTGGCTGATAAGTGGAGATGGCCTCAAGGAAAAAACTGGGCCTCCTGGCAGGTTAACATTTGGCCTGTCGACTGGAGATTCCCCACCCCTGATGTAGGGGGTGAAAAAGACAGGCAACTGCATGCAAGAGAATCTGCTCAGGTTCCAGAGTTACAGCCTGGCTATTTTGCACCTTCCCAGTCAAAGGGCTATAAAACAGGTTCCAATAATTCTTATAAGCTATTCAGGACCATACTATAACTAGCAACTAAGAAAACAGGAATTAGAAATACATGAGCCCATTTTAGAGAATGCAAATAAAAAAGGATTGGACCATATGGGGAGGACACATAAAGTACATTTACTTGTGCATATAAAAGAAGATGTAGCCACTCCGGTCTCTGTCACTCTGCACAGAGGCTTCTTGAGTTCTGGATACTTCCAAGTCATTGTATGTGAACCATACTTGCTTGCGAATGTCATACACATCACTAATATAGTGACCTTCGATATGATGGGGGGGAGAAAGAAAATCTTAGAACACCATAGATTGTAGCTTCCAGACTACATTAAGTATCAGAAGTATTATCAAGCCAATTTGTTTATTAATTAATAAACTGAAAGACAATAACACTCCCTAGTACAAACTGCATTTTGCTATTTTGAAAATGATTGATTTAAACTAGCAAGATGAATTCCACTTAAAATAGCTGGTTTCTCTTGGATAATTATTTCTATGGGCTTCAGTGAGCTTAACTCAATTGCTGAATTTAGGCAACAACCCTGTTGGTTATGAGAAAACTGATTTTTTTTTTCCAAGCACACAAAATGAAATATTAACAATCTTGTTTCTCCTTTGTGGTTTTGGTTGCTGAAAAAACACGATACACACTTTTCCTGTAGAGAGCAGAGCTATCAAGGAAGTGATGTTTGCCTTACCTGAGGAGGAAGTGTCTCCAATATGGCTGACAACACTAATGAGTCGATAGGAGTTGGGCAGCTCTCCTGTCTGAGGAAAAAGTCAATTATTAGTTTAACTTTGTTCTTCTACCAGACTGAGAAAGGTAGGTAGATTATGGTTTAGCTACCATAAAATCTTTATTGCGCCAAACACTGGAGCAATCCTTTTGAGATATTGCTAATCTGCTCAGGTCAAAACTTACGGGTAACTCAGGAGCAGAGAACATACAGCCTTAACTTGCTCTTATTTTTAAACCAGCTCTCATCATTGTTAAAACCCCCAGAAACTGGTATGCCGTCAATGTGCCACTGCAGAGCTCCAAAAGGCTCAGTATGGAAACTCTGACCTTACTGGGTGTTACCTAGGTCACAGCCTACAATGCACTAACAGGAAGATTTCCTAGAAGGCATGTGTAAGCCAGCAGGGAGAGAGACAGCACAAAAAAACTATTCTGAAACATCAACAGAATACAGCAGGCACAAGCGCCAGAAAATTGTGAGGAAGAAGACTGTCTCAAACATCTCTACAACAATATTCAAGATGTATGAAGCAACAGTGTAAAAATAATTGTTTGCCTGAATTCTCTAAAAGGAAAGGCTAGTTACTGTCACACTTCACTATGTTAAAAATTGGGTTTTAGGAATGCAGGTTGAAGGGCTTGTAAAACCTTTCCCTTTGAGTATAAAAATAACAACCTTTTCAAATTATGCAGCAAACAAACAAAACAAGTCTTCAGCATAATACTAAGCAGGTACTTGTATGATTATTTCAAAATTAAGAAAGTTATGTTACCAATAATGTAATTACTGTGCTGCATGAAATACCAGCTTAATTAACCCAGGGATGCAGAGCCTGTGGTCCTCCAGACATTGCTACACTACAGCTCCCTTAGTTTCTGACCACTGGTCATGCGCTGGCTAGAGCTGATAGGAACTGGAGTTCAACAATCTATACAAGGCCACAAGTCCCCCCACCCCTGCTTAGCCAACCAATCAAGATGTGCATTTCCCCCACTCTATCCTTCTCCCTTAAGGGAAATCACTATTTCTCCACCCTCATCTCCAAGAGGAAGAGTAACATCCAAATGATGAGGCAGGCATTTGAACCCGTCTCAAAGGACCAGCAACTAACACCACCCACTGAGGGACCTTTACACTCACTCTCAAAGATAGCTAAGGATATCATACCAAACAACCTGAACTATCAAAACAGAAAAGCTCCCCTTAAGCATTTATATATGCTTTTACTCCACGTATAGTAATAAAATGGGAGCAAGTCCCAATAGCCCAGACCATCACCTCAGCATTTCTTTTCAATTCCTCAGCTTCTGCTTCTGAGTACTCCATGTCCAGAACATCCTCATTCCCAGAGTCCTCATCAGAGCCAAGGCTGTCCAGAAGAGAGCTGTTAAACTCTAAACACCATGAAAATGATACTGTATAAGACCCTTGATCATGAGCATATCACAAAACTGACAATATACCAGCACACCATTTATCCAAAGTATTTCCATCTCCTATGCTAAATCAAGCACTGTAATAATGGGCATCAAGTAAATATTCTATATACACGCAGCAAATAGTTTCTGTATTTTCAGTTTTATGCAAGGAAACATCCTTTTAAGGCTTCATTGAGGTACTGCTCTCAAATGTTGCTGCTCCAGTTAAAAGGTGGAATGCAACCAGTGTGTTAGCATCTTGCCTTTTCGCTCACGGCAAGAAGTGATCAAAATATAGAAATTTAATAGTTGCTGGACTGAGCAAAATAAATGCAACTTTTTCTAAGTAGCAGGAAATTTTAAGCTCCGAGGTTCTGTAGCATTTCAGCTTTAGTTTTCACAGAACTATCACCACCACCACCACCACCATCATTGCAATAATACTCTGAAGCCAACTCCACTTACTGCTAAATAAAAAAGTTCTGCTTTGACTGAATTACTTGCATACGAAAGTTATGCCACTTGTTATAGCTTTTGCTGTAGATCACCTAAACCCAGGATTAAACCCCATGTTGTTAAGTTTTACAGATTTGGAAATTTGACATTCACTTTTTTACCACTGACTCGGTAAGACAGGTCAGGATTGGTGGATCACAGATCAGCCTACATACAAGGCACAGTACAGTTGGTCAGCAGAACAAACTGAAAGGGAGAAGGAACCACAGAAAACAAGCTATGATTGCCTATAGAGCATTCTGCTACGCCCACAAATCCTACCAGCATTGTATCTACCTCTCTTTAGTGGCAAAAGCCTTCAGTAGAAAACCAGTACTTTCCATCTCTTAACTATCTGTGCTTTCATGCAGCAATGATATGAGTCAATTCCTTTATGTCCTGTAACTGTCTACCAAACATATGCATCCCCCCCCCCCCCGGTTGTATTCATGGGAAGGCAAAGAAAACTCACTTGGGGGAGAGCTTAAACCATTTACTTTTTACAAAGGCTTTTAAGCAGAGTTGCTGCTAAAAATTTGCAGAAAATGAAATTGGAATGTGAACTTAAGAGGGTTCTCCGACAGAAAATGAGGAATTTCAAGGGAAGAAAAAAAGAAAGAATAATAAAACAATTCCACTGATCTGCATGTTGTGTTTCAGAGTTTACCAGCTGAATGTGCTTTTATATTGAACCTAAACTGGAAGGACTAGAGCACAAGGTAATACAAATGAGGCATAGAACAAAACACCAGCTTCCTTTCGAGCACTGTGAGCAAACGTGGAATGATATGAAAACTCATCCTTATTTTCTCCTGTACATCTCACCTTGCAGACTTAATTCAGTGGCTCGTTTAAGGTCATCATCTTCTTTTTGTTCCCGCGCCTCCTGCTGGGGTAGAGAACCAAACTTAGTTCACTGAGACACTTCCTGTTCTTTTTATAGGTTCTCTGTTACTGCCACTGAGAACTATGCAACTCCAGTTTCTACAACAAACCTAATTCCCTGTGCATGCACGTTTGAGACCAGCCAGAGCCCAAATGTTCCACAGGGCCAGCCTTAATTAAAAGGTTGCTCAAGTTGCTCAAGTTTGGTATGCAACACAGCAAGTCCCCAAGTGCCACAACAAGCTCTCTACAGCTTTTCTTTTGAAGTCTTGAAATGAATGTGAACTGCTTGCAAAGCACAATAGATTTGAACAAAATTTCCCACAATGTGGCAAAACGTATGCTACTCTCTGCCTAAAGCTAAATGAGGACACAAGCCGTTGATGAAAAATGGAAAAATCTACTGCATTTAAGAAGAATTCTAAGAGTATCAGTGCTTGCAGTTTAACAAAAAACAGATTTCATGGGTAGGTGGATCTGTATTCCCCAAAAGCCCTCTCACTTACTTCAATCAGGGCAGTTATAAGACAAACCCTTTTATTTTTAGAGTATTTCCCCTCATAATTCACAATGACTACTATGCCTATTCAGCTCATCAGTTTGAAAGTATTCATGAAAGCTTTCAAATCCAACTTTACAAAAGCTTTTCAATGCCCCCCCAAAAGCTTAGTAAACAAAGGTCTCTTGTGCCATGTTATGGAGCAGGCTAAAATAACCCCTCGTATATATATGTCTCCTTAAAGGAGACACTAACTGTGCCCTGTGATTTCCTATCGGCTGTTTCGATTTCCAAGCGCTTGTGAAAGAGCATATGGGCTCTTACTTGTTCTTGGAGGCTCTGAGCCAAAGCCTGCTGTAGCTCCTGTTCCTCTCTTTCTCGCTCCATGTCATACTGTTGCAGCCAATCAACCTCCCCTTGAGTGCCTTCCGGAGTTTTATTTTCCTTATTCTCATCAAAATCTTTAGTTATCTCAGGGAAGTTGGCAAAACCTATGGAAACAAAAATACCACGTTGATGCTTTGATTTTGTTTTTAGCAGCAGTTGCAGGGGGAACTTTTCTTGGTGGTCGCCGGCTAAGTCCTTTTCATTCTACCCAAGTCTCAGGAGCAGAGTGACATCTACTGGTATTTCAGGATGAATTCTATCAAGGGGGGGGAGGAGGGGAGTGTTTTCTGCAGCGAAGAACATTTCCCCACTTGATCAAGCCTTTAAAAATGAGTACAGTGGTCCCTCGACTTACGAAATACTCGACATCCGAATTTTTCGATTTACGAATGAAAAAAGTGGCCGCACGCCTACGAATTTTTCGACATCCGAATGGAAATCATTGCCGGTTTTAGATGCGGTTTCCTCGACTTACGAATTTTTCCGAATATTTTTTTCTCCCAATGCATTCCTATGAGAAATCGCTTTTTTTGACTTACAAACTTTTCGACCTACGAATGTCCATTCAGAACGGATTAAATTCGTAAGTCGAGGGACCACTGTAGTATTAAGTATTTTATTGTACACCTTTAACAAAAACCACACTGAGCAAAGATTGCACCTATGTGCCTGAAGTATGTAGCATGAAAAACCAAGCTCACCCTAAACTTTGCCTTTCTGGACTTGTGATTTAATTTGGTATTCCCATTTTTTATTTTTACATTTAAGTTTCTAAGAATGAAGAGAAATAGAAGGCAATTTTCGCATGATTCTCCACATGGGTTGTCTTTTTTGTGTTTTCTTTTCCCTTTCCAATTATAAGCCAACACAGTTAAATACCCTATGCTTATTTTTTATAATAAAAGTGGAACTTAAAATGGGTAGCCATATTTTTACATGTGAAAAGATCAACATAGGACAGTATCCAAAATGGTTCTGTTAGTGCAAGGATTTGCGTTTGCATTAAAAAAAACCCTTCTACTTCCTCTCCCTCTCCTCTACCTGTGCCCTCCCCAAATCTGCTCCAGAGCATTGGGAGAACCAACAGAATAGGTTTATGGAGCTACGGGTAACTCTCATCATATTAGTAAATAATATTCTCTCAGACAAATGTCAAATAAGAAAAGGAATCAGACAAGGTTGTCCCCTATCTCCGCTGTTACTTATCTTGATGTTAGAAATATTGCTTCAGAATATAAGGAGAAATGAAATGTATTGAAGTGGGACGTAGAGTCTATAAATTATGGGCATTTGCTGATGACGTGGTGTTAACATTGGAGCAACCATTGGAGAGCGTTCCCAAATCGCTAGAAGAAATTAAAAGGTTTGGAGAAGTGGCAGGTTTTAAAATAAATTCAGACAAAACCAAAATGTTGGTAAAAAACATGGATGAGCAGTTAAAAAGTTTTAGAAAAGTTGTCTGGTTTAAAAATAGGTAAAAAGGTCAAATATTTGGGAATCTGGCTGACAGCAAGGAACCTCAACTAATTTGAAAATAATTATATTAAATTGTGGAAAGAGGTTTAAAAAGACTTGGGAGACATGGGGGGAAGATAAAACTTTCCCTGCTAAGTGGAATTTCAGCCGTTAAAATGAATGTACTCCCTAGGATGCTGTTTTTATTCCAATCAATTCTGAATGGAATTGCAAACTGCTTTAAAGAATGGGAAAAATATATTTCTAAATTTATTTGGCATGGGGGAAAGCCAAGAATTAAATATAAAATTTTGATAGATACTAAAGAAAGAGAGGGCTTTGCCCTGCCAGACTTGCAATTGTACTATGAGGCAGCTTGTTTCTGTTGGTTAAAGGAATGAATTGTATTGGATAATGCAGACATTTTAGACTTGGAAAGCCATGACTTAAAATTTGACTAGCATGCATGTTTTTGGTATGGGAAAACAATTTTTATAAGAGTTTTATGAACCTCATTCTCAGGAAGAACTTGTATAGAGTCTGGGAGAAATCTACTAGAAAGAAAACACCTTTATTATTATCCCCCACTGAAGCAATTACAATTAAGAGAGTTAATACGGACAGACAATGGGCGATTTACAGGGAATTGTTGGACTTTGCAAATCCAGACTGAAATCTATGGAGAACTTAAGAAGCCAAGTTACGGATTGGTCACAATACCACCAGATATATGATATGTTTAAGGTAGACAAAAAAAGGGGGGGTGGACCAAAGTTCACAATTTGAAAAATAACTGTTACAAAATAAGGATAAACTCCTGTCTAAAAATGTATATTTTTTTATTAGAATGGGAAACAAAAGACGAGCTAGTTAAAGCATCAATGACACACTGGGCAATAGATAGAGGACACAATATACTGTAAACCTAAACCTATGGAAGAAACTTTGAAAAAATGATTTGAAATTTATGTGTTATTCTCTGAAAGAGAACTATTTGAAAATGATTTATATATGGTATTCAATTCCAAGTAGGTTGGCTAAGATGTATAAAGCAGAATCAGATATGTGTTGGAAATGTAAAGAAATGGAACTTTTTTTCAGATGTGGTGGGCATGTAGAAAGGCAAAAGAATATTGGGAAATGATTTATAATGAGTCCTTTCTTTTGGGAATAATCCAGACAGAAATCCCCAGGTGCCAGCAAAGTTTATTTATGTATGCAACAATGGCGGCTCGTGTTCTGTTAGCCCAAAAATGGAAAGTGAGAGAGGTCCCTTGTAAAGAGGATTGGCAAGTTAAGATGTTAGAATATGCAGAACTTGCAGGCTTAACACACACAGTAAGAGAGCAAGAAGAATGTATATTTAAAGAAGAGTGGAAAATATTTATTGAATATATGGAAAATAATTGTACACAGCTGAAAACGCTGGCAGCGTGAATTCAACAGAGTAAACAATATTTGATGTAAAAGTGGAAAACTGATTTGAATGGTTATAGTAAAATATGCAGGAAAGTATGATATATAATATGAACAATGGAAGGAGAAGAAAGGAAGTCATTGGATATTTTAAAGTTTGTAAAATGATTATTTTGAAATGTAGAAAAATGATATATTATTTTTAAAAAACTGTTTGAAATGTTACTTTTACCTGGCTCTGCAAGTGCTTTAGGCTTCTCCACATCCATAGGTTCCATATGATCTGGCAATTCCTGCAGCTCATCATCTCCAAAGCCAGTGTCTGGACTATTTGTGGGCTTGTCTTCATCATGGCTCAGTGACAGTGATGTTTCCCTCTTACTGATTTCCAGGACTGCTGCTAGAAGTTCATCCTCACTCATTCCATCAAAGCCAGCATTTGTTGGCTCTGAAGCCTTATCACTCTCTGTTTTGATTTTCTTTGAACCCTGCAGGTGATAAAGGCACAATGGTTTGGGGATGTATGACTACCACAGAGGCTGAGCTAACCACTCACAAAACTAGTGCGACATTTTCTTGAGGGCAAAAGCTGTCTCTGATCACCAGATCTACAGGTGTCAGGTTTTCAGGACTGAAGAGGCACAGTTACAAGGGCTTCTCCATTTGTTACCACCTGATGCATTGCTGCATACACTGCCTCTTTTCAGTGCATGTCCACACCAACTTATGGCTATTAGGAACTACTACCATGAGCCACTTCAAATGTCTGAAAATTTCTCCACACAAAGCAGCTCAGGATGAAAAGAAGAATGTGTAGAAGATCCAGAAGGTACAAGCAATGAGATGTCTGGCAATGTGAACCATTTTTATGGACCTGGATTGCTCATTCCTCTTCAGGCTTTAGTGCCACTTGCTCCCAAGTGGCTGGCAGTTGTGCACACCCACACAGAGACAGGCAGATAAGACAGGCAGAGCGAGAGCGCACTTTCCCCTATTCCTGTCTTCTTCTCAATCATCAGCTTTGCTTATGGGCAATAGAGCAGATTTCCTCAACCTGATGTCCTTTAGTTGTTTTGGATTTCAACTTCTAGCTTCCCCAAGTAAGCTATACTGGCTGGGACCGATGGAAGTTGTGGCCCAAAGTATATGAAGAGCACTAGATTGGGGAAGACAGGTAACAGAGCATGTTTGTTTCCCCTGCCCGTAACCCTCTCCTTACTTTCTCTAGTTCTTCTCGTTGCTGTTCCCTGCTTTGGAAATCACATTGTTTTTGGCTGTTTGCAACGGGACGTTTCAGTGGTTCATCTTCACTGTCTGAATCCAGGGTGCTTAGATTAGGACATTTAAACTTGAACGAGTACTTTCTGAAAAGTAAACACAGAACCTTTATTCCTTACCTTTGAAAAAAATCTGCCAGGGACAAATAACATCAGGTTAAAAAAAGGAGGTTTCACATAACAGCTATACAGTTTTAATACATGAATTCAAATAAATCCATCAACCTACAGCAATTCTACAGTTTAGTTAACATTGACCCTTAACAATAAGGTATTAAAAATTTCTTAATCCACATTTAGAATGTTCTGCACAAGGTAAGAGTTAGTATTCCTGCAGCTCTTGAGCACCAAGATTACAAACTTCGGTCTGGTTCAATGGCATTTTCCAAGTCACTGGTTTGATGGTGGTCACTTAACAACTTAAAAAAAAATGGTTTGGTAACCAGCTCAGCAATTTTGAACTGGTTCAGATACAATATACACAGGGCAAATCCATATCATAGGTGTAAAGCACATGACCTTCCCCAAAGAATCCACTGTAATTCCTCCCCCACAAACAGAGCTAAAAGTCCAAGCACCCTTAACAAACTACAGTTCCCAGGATTTGCTGGGGGAAGTCATGCGCAGTAAATATGCTTTAAGTGTACTGCTCACAGAATGCTTCATGCAAAAATTTACTATTTCAGTGTAACCCATATAAAATACATGACACATCCTTTTCAATTGTCATTATGAATATGAAATAAGCTGGGTCAGTTGGCATGGAAAGCTGTGCATTAAGAAACCAAAATGTTTTGCTGAAGCCAGGACCGTTTGGGAGGGGCGAAGAGGGGGCACACAGGAACGTGGCTCATTCCCACAGAGAGGAGAAACATTTTGTCAGACTGGGATTGTTTCAGACCGGGTCTTAGCTTGAAACAGCTGCAGCAGTAAAAGGTTAATGAACTAAATATTACTTTTATCTACAATTTACCCAAGTGGGGAAAATATAGCTACCAAATGTCCAACATGCTTCAGCCTGCTCGCTAATCCCCACACTGAATTAATCTGATTATAAAAGCAAGGATGTACAATAAAAAAGTAAGGGGAATCAGGGTAGTTTTTGTATACTTATTCACTGCAGGTTCCATAGCCATGTAGACCCATTACTTACCGACAGGGTGTGAAAATGCTGGCAGAACAGGAATTCACCATTTGGGATACTTTCAGTGGTCGAGAGCTAATTAAAACAAAAGCAGGTGTTTACCGTATGACACCTGAAAGCCTACTATGCATGACCATATTGACGGTAACCCCAAACACTAGTCTACATATTTAAAAAAATGTGACAAGAAACCTTTGCATTGGATTAACAATACAATGCTACAAAATATATGTTAAGACACCTTATCCCTTTACACTTTTTGCAATGGTTCTCAGTAGGGCACTGCTGAAGCCTGTTCCTGTCTAACTCATTTTTCCAAATCTACACTTTATAGTTATCCTCATTCTTGAGCAATCCCCCACTAGCACCCTCAATTAACTTTATTGAAGTTCCTTGTTATGCCCTGGAAGTCATAGACCAGTGAGAACGACCTGCACAACAGGACAGCTGAGTCTAAGATCAAGCTGGTTAAAAGCAATACAAAAAGGAAATGATCACGACCTTTTCCTAAAGAAAAGTATCTATCATGAAGTATTTCAAAGATGTTTGTAGGCTTGTAGGTAAAGGAGGAATAAAAGGCGTAGCTTACATTGCTGATTGTGCACTCCACCCCAGATTAAGTGGGGACCTTGTGCTTTCTGTACAGTGTGACTGCAGGGTTAAAAATCTTGGTATAACCACTTGCTGTCCAACTTTGTGATTGAGGGAGTGCGCCACATTGAAGCTATACCGTTTCAGGTGAAGAATCAAGACCCTTCAAGAAACAAAAACAGTTGGAAACTTCATAAATGTCTTTTTAACACAGATACAAAGGAGTTGTTTATTCCCAGACAGAATACTTATCCCGCAACACAGAGACCTGGTGCTCTTTCCCCAGCTTGCTATCAATACGTAATAAAACTGTGTGGGTGCGAAAGGCCATGGGAATATATAGTTTTTCATCTAGCATCAAAGTATGCCACAATTTTTGTTAGAATGAGAATTCTGCAGCAGCTGCAAGTCCCTTCTGTCAAACAGGGATGCTATAAAGCATCCTCAAGGCCATCTACTGAACTGCTATTTTCAGGGCTAACATTATTTTGTTCTACATTTACAGTCGAACAAGGCAGCCACTTTTAAACCATTATTAAACTTTACCCATCATTCATTTTGTTCATCTTCTATATATCCCGAAAGTTACTAGTATTTTCATACAATTTTGTACCAAGGCCATATACCTTACCTGGGAAACCGACTGAATTTGTGTGTAACAAGAGCAGATTTTCCATTGCATTTCTCGCAAGAATATTCTATCTCCTCTGCCTAAGAGATATAATACAAACAATGAATACAATATAAGGATTGTAATCTATCAAACCTTATTTAAGAAACAGGTAACTTTCTATCTCAGAAGTGCAGAGACCCACTTTCTATTTCAGAATGCAATTGGCAAATAAATTGTATGGTTCACATTGATTATAGTGCTCTGCAGGAGGCTGATGTCTGTCTAGTGCAGAGGCTACCCTGTGGACTCCAGCTTTATGGGAACTATAATCAGCTCAGATATATGACTAAACCCAACAGTATGGCAGCATTGAAAGAAGTGTTTTGTTTTATCAATCAGTGCAAACCCATGAATCTTCATTCAGCAGTTGCACTGCTTTGAATGGGGTTTACTCCCAGGTAAATGTGCACATGACTGCAGCATAGGTTTTATTTATGTGACTGGATACTGTCGAGGTCTGATCAGCATGTGTGTTAGATACTGTTGGTTACAATTTTGCTACTGGTCTCTAAATGGTTACATGAGTTGCCTTGAACGTTCCAACTAGCTATTCTGTGAACCACCCTGAAACCCCCGGGTATAGGGCGGTATATAAATTCAATAAATAATAGTGGGACAAATAAAGCTTAGTGTTGGAAAGGTAGCCTTGCCATGTGTGGGGTCAAAACTGAGCAGCATAGAATAATAATAAAGTTATTTCTTCTCGATATGTGTTCTCTGCGCTATTGCCCAAAGTAAGCACTACAATATACTTGGAGAAGTGTCGCTTATCCAAGATTCAAACACAAAAACTGGACAGATGATTCTAATATTCCTAACCAAGGACAACTTCTCCTGTACTTGGCCACTCAGTGCCAAAGGTAGATTTATATACCAATTTTCATTGACTCTCTCTCTCATCCCACTCCCCATCTCCATGATTCACAAAGGCCTATATTACTTAGACCCAAAGTAACTTAAAAACCACCCAGTTCCTCGTGCTCTACCTGGATCACTGAGATCCTCTGATGGGGCACTTCTGGTGTCTCCCCATGCCCCTGTGATTCAGTTGGCCTTTACTAGGAACAAAGATTTTAATGTGGCAGACCCTATGGATTTCCTTGCTAGTAAAGACTTGTCAGGAATCATCCCAGCCTACTTTTAGGTGTTTCCTGAAAACTGTGCTATTCAGACAGGCCTTCAAAATGCAGATTTCTTTCACCCTAGCAGTTTTTATTAATGTTTTTACTTATCTTACTGCAACTTTGTACAGTGGTAGGTAAAGGTAAAGGGACCCCTGACCATTAGGTCCAGTCGTGTCCGACTCTGGGGTTGCGGTGCTCATCTCGCTTTATTGGCCGAGAGCCGGCGTACAGCTTCTGGGTCATGTGGCCAGCATGACAAAGCCACTTCTAGCGAACCAGAGCAGCGCACGGAAACGCAGTTTACCTTCCCGCCAGAGCGGTTCCTATTTATCTACTTGCACTTTGACGTGCTTTCAAACTGCTAGGTGGGCAGGAACTGGGACCGAGCAACGGGAGCTCACCCTGTCGCAGGGATTCGAACCGCCGACCTTCTGATCAGCAAGCCCTAGGCTCTGTGGTTTAACCCACAGTGCCACCTGGGTCCCTTTTTGTACAGTGGTACCTCTGGTTAAGAACTTAATTCGTTCCGGAGGTCCGTTCTTAACCTGAGATACCACTTTAGCTAATGGGGCCCCCTGCTACCGCCGCGCCGCTGCCGCGCGATTTCTGTTCTCATCCTAAGGTAAAGTTCTTAACACGAGGTACTACTTCCCAGTTAGCGGAGTCTATAACCTGAAGTGTTTGTAACCCGAGGTACCACTGTATGTGGTATACACTACCATGTTGTACTTTTATGAAAATTGTGGTCTATAAATATTTAAATAAATCATAACATATGGAACAGAGTATTTCTGCAGAAGCTTGGGCTTCTGTAATATTTTGAGTCTTGTTCAACTAGTGCCAGCACAGCACCTGACCAAACAATGATTCCTACAAAGGACATAGGTCTTCACTAAGAGTTGATGGGGGAGCCCATGCAAATCTACTCCACATTCATCCTTAGTTTTGCATGAAGAAAAGAATGGTTAGCAAGAAGTATTCAGACACTTCGATGGTGAAATGAGAGGGGAAATCTGTTAATGAAAGATATCCTGAATGATATTAAAAAGCCCTGTATATTACATACCCTAAAAAAGAGATCCAAGGAATCCTGGATAGATCGAGATGGATGAAGTTTTTTTCTTCTTGGCAAGTCAATTGAAAGGTCATTAAACTGCTCCCGTTTGGTGACTGTTTCACCACACCTGCATTGAAAAGAAATGTCCTTGTGTATTTTAGTCTACCCACATATTCCCCATTCATTACAAGTTGTATTAGTAACTCATAAATATATCCAAATTTCTGAGTATATGAGTCATACTCAGATATCTTAAGAATAAGCATTACAAAAAAGATGTAATACCATTTTGTAAAAAACAAAGTAGAATAAATAAATACATATTTTGACATGTTTAGTGGAAGAGGTAAGAGAATTATTCTCACTGAATTAACTACCAAAGATAAGAGGATATTTAATTGAACCAATGAAACATGCAATTTATATTGATATGAATTGTATATTGCTGTATTTTGTACAGTTATTGTACTTTATTTAATATTATAAAAACCAAAATAAACATTAAAAAATAGAAGAGGATATCAAAAAGAGGTCCAAACTGCAACTTCTTTGACAACAATAGCACTTGGGTGGGAGAAAAGTAGAAAAGTATTTATCATTTGGGGCAAAAGAGCTGGAATTACAAAGGGAATGCCTAGTAGTAATGGGTATTACATGACAGCAGCATAGATGGTATAGCTCTCTAGGCATGAGATCCAGTACCACACCAATGGATGTAATGGAATTCCTCTTCCCCACCCACCCTGACCTCTGGAGCAGCAGAGAAAAGGGAAAGAAGGGAGGAGACAGAAGTGTAGAACAATGAAACAAGGGGGGAAATTGTTAAAATACTTACATTTTACATATGATAGAATGTTGAACTTCAAATTCTAAGTTTGTAATTACTGGGCATGTGTACACTCTGGTGGCTGACAAGTCATCAGATATACGTCCTAGAGAGCTGTCTTCAGCAGAAATTGGCTCAGTCTTCCAAGTTTTGTTCAGCTTCTCCACATCCTCCTTCAGCTGATCCAAGCACTGACTTAAGAATTCATGAGCATCCTAAAACCATGTATATGTTAATAGTGACTTTCAAGGCCCATTCACACATTTATTTAAATGTATCTTATATACAAACCAAATTTACCTCAATTTCTTAAAGAGGGTGAGGTCCCAAACAATACATTCAAACCAGAATCACACATTCAACTCAATTTGAATTACAAATACCCCAAGTAACTAAGTTTTAAAACACAGTTTTAATAAAACCTAAAATTGTCCTCCTTACTAGGTCTGCGAACTTGTGGTTTTCTTTCCCCCCCCAATAATCACAACTTTGTTTATTTAAGGTGAAAAACAACAAAACAGAAAAACGATCTAGCTTTAACCAAACAAAAGCAAATTAAGAGAGGCTAAAGAAAAAAAGAATGCAAAAAACAATAATGAACTAAACATATTTACTAAACCAAAACACACATTACATGTATACAGAAAGATAACATGCTTTAAGCATCTCATGCTTAAAGGGTATTTTTCAGTGGGAAATTACACAATTTTTAAAAGGCAAACCCATAAATTACTGAAAAACCCAAAGCCAACAAGTAAAAAGTCTGGTAACATTTATAGTGCCTAAATCAAGTCACCAGCTGCTGTTAAGAAAAACTAGAGGAGGAAGATGGACACCCTTTGAAGCCGAGATTTATTCGGGCCTTTGATATATTTTCTGCACCACATTATTATATTATTAGATTCTACAGTGTAATTTATTGTATATTGATATTTTGGTTGAATACAAACCTTTAACCTATCAACATGCAATTTGACAACTGTCAAAGGACTTGGAGGAGGGAGAAAGAGAAGAGAACTCAGCAAATGTAATGAAAAGAGAATGGACCTTCCATCTCTCTCTTTTCTTTTTTGAAATGTTGTATCATCAAAATACAGGGAAAGAATTAAGTTTTTGAAAAACATGCTTCCACTGTACTTTTCTTTTGTGAACAGCAAAACATATAAGCGTAACAACCAAGTAAGATTCGGAAAATGATCACTGAAAAATCTATCCACAAGCCCTCCTGTCCTTGTAAGCATCTGCCACTGCTTGTCAATGGTCAGTCACATGCCACTAACTCTGCAAGTTTCCTGACCTGCCTAGAAAAACTACGAACTCTGTTATGCAGCTCTTTTTGCATCAATATTTCCATAGCTGGTCACATCACTCCTTAAAATACTTCAGCTGCTAGAAAGTGCAATACTTACATTTTGCATGTAACCAGAGAATCTCTCTGCAGTAGCTGAAATTGCATTTTTCACCTTCTTAAGTAGGTCTTTCTTTACTTCAGGGCTACAAACATCTTTTTTAGCAAGTAGATGGGTAAAGCGCCTAGACAAATTAATGCAGTGACATTTAAATATCAAAAAGCAAGTTAGGCATTGTTTAATGCTAAAAATATCTGCAAAGTTAACATACCCTTAGAAATTTGTTCGCACTCCCTCCCCTCATTATATTGCACATATTTTAAAATCAACTCACATAAAATATATTATGCTTATTAGTAGGATCTTGTATGAGCAGTGCAAAAATGACTGGCCCAATACCCTTTTTATAGGAATGTATTTTCAAACTTTGGTATGCCCCTCTCCACAAAACCAGGAAACCTATGACTTACTGTTTTTCTAAGCATCCATTTATTGTGCTTGCAAAACCTTTTCCAGTACAATGCACACATCTATTCAATACCATAGCAAAGAAAGAGGAAAGAGCAGAGGCTCAATAAATGAGGAACTGCAGTAATAAAAGCAGCAACCTTAGAAAATATAGGACTTTATCAAAAATATATGCAAGAACAGTTACAAATAGCACGCCAAATCTGAATGCTTCTTTTGAAGCTGTACTAGGAAAAAATGTTTACTTAACTCACAAAGCTGGTGCTTACCTGATAAGTGCATTGTTTGGAACTTTTTTCCATGGGATATTTTGTTTCAAAAGATCATTAGCAAATGATTGAATTGAAAATAGAGACTGTAAAATAGCATTCATGTAACAGGTATTCCCCAAGTTTGTAAACCTGTGAAGAAGCACAAGGTGACACAGTTGTTACATTGGAACATTTCCAACACAGATATTTTACAGACTACAGTGTGCACACACATGTATACACACACTGATTAGGAGTAGGAGTCTGTCTGCTTGGAGTATGCAATGAATAACAATCATAACATTACACAACAGTGTGTGGAAAGATTTCTAAACAAACCTTTGTATGATGTTTATAGATAAGAACCAATTAGACCCCAGATTCCATTTAGGCATCTTAAGTAGTAGACCTGTACTTGTACGGTCTATAAGAATGATCTTATAAACTGTCATCCAAACTACCCAGAAGATGCTTGTGACAAATCAATCTGAAGATGTTACTAATTTTCTTCAAAGATAACCAAAAAAAAATGATTTTCTTTATTTTAAAAAGGCTCTTGAAACCATGCAAGGAATGCATAAGAGGGGGAAACTAATAGATTTGCCACACACTGAGATTCCTCATTATCACAGATTTTTTTCTAGAAACCTGATGGGCAATCCTCAATACAAGGAATCATTACTTCACATGTTTAATTTGCAGACGAAGAGGTAAAAAAGGAAATAGAAGAGGAAAAGATTTAGGACGATGGAAATACATTCAAAACCCTAATTGTAAAACAGGGCATGTTGTAAGAATTTAAGTGCCGTATTTTTTCGTCTATAAGACTCCCCCATGTATAAGATGCCCCCTGTTTTGGGGGACTCACATTTAAGAAAAAGGGGGAGATGTATCAGTGTATAAGATGCCCCCTAATTTTTGACATTATTTTTAAGGGGGAAAACCTAGTCTTATACATGGGAAAATGTGGTAACTCTGGTCCGCCCTTGCTCACTGTCTTAACAATCTACAAAGCTATTAAATTGTTAAATACTGAGTTTGCATGAACATACCGGTAAGTGGCAGCCCCTGCTCAAAGGGACTCTAACTTAACATTAAACACACAGCACAAACACGAAGAATAATAGTTTTTGAAAATGAAGACATGGAGATATGGTGCTGGAAGGGTATCTAGTTGTAGAAAAAGCTGACAAGTTGGATTTGTTTCTGTGTAACCAATACCTAAACTGAGCACACAGTGTGCCCACACACAAAGATACTGAAAATCTAAAAACTTACCCTTGCAGTTGCTGCTGTGGGTGAGTGGAAAGGGGGACTCGTGGCTTGTTCCATCCCATGTAATCCTGGTTAGGTCTCATTTTTTTAACAGAGAGAGGGGCTGGCTGAGGGAGAAACCCTAAGCTTCTTTTCGCAGAAGGAGTCTGATTCAACAGATTAGTCCTACAAGGTGAGATGGATAAATAGCAATCAGATCCATCTCAATGCCAGCTACTGCCACCAGTGATATAGCAGCAGTCATATTCCATGTGCATTGAGGATGCTTCAAATGGGGATGCATCCAAAGGAAGTTATCACAAGGTGGTCAGCCTCCCAAAATGTTTGTTCATTCTTCCTCTTCCTCTCACACACGCAGGATGCTTTGCATCCATAGAAGAGCCATATGTGATTATGAATCACATTTATACAGCCTACAAAGACTCCTCTGAATATTAGTCACAGACCCCAGTAAAGAGCACACATTTCCAGCTCCCTGTTATAGATAAACCTGCTGGAAGTAGAAGTAAAAAGAATTCTAAATTCATTTTTCAACTTGCACGGTTTTTAAGCATGTATAACAAGTTCTTCTTAAAAAATACTTTACACTTGAAGACCACACTTTTGGAATAAAGCATTGTGAAATATAATAATAATAATAATAATAATAATAATAATAATAATAATAATAATAATGTTTATTAAATTTGTATACCGCCCTTCATCCAAAGATCCCAGGGTGGTTCATAACAGAAGAATACAAAATACATAAAAAACAAAAACAAAAACCAATAACCTCCCCAATAAATAAATGTCATCTGTTCCCCAAACACTTAAAATATGTATACTTCCATTGCTGCTCACAGTGCTAAACATACTCCCGCAGAAAATGAGCAGAAATAAAATTTGGCTAGCATTTTGAATACCCCACAGGCATGGGAGTTTGAAGCATAATACATAGTTGTAGCAGATACTAGATGAAGCAGGCTAGACCAGTCTTAGCAAAAATAATACCTGCTTTCTATCTCTCTAACCCATGGATGTGATTACTGGCCATACTGGATGAGGCTGAAGGGAGTTGTAGTCATAGAAACATAGAATTGTAGAGCTGGAAGGGACCCCAAGGGTAATCTAGTCCAATCCCCTACAATGCAGGAAACTCAACACGCTCCCCACCCCCATCCAATCTGAAACTATACTGGACCTTGCTTAGTTTTGCAAATGTACTAGCAGTTTTATTGCTGCACCTTTGGCAGGCCACAGGTTACCCCCCCCCCGTTCTAATCTCCTCCTAGCTACACCAACATGGTGTGCACATTTCTGTAGACTATCATCAATATTACTCTATCCAAGAAAGCTTAACATAAAGGTTTTCCCTGACTGTAGTGGCTGATTACTACCTTTTGGGCAAGGCATTAGATGGCAGCCATAAGCCATATGCACCATTAGGTACCCTAGTCTTGTATGTACTAAACCACCAAGAGGTTTTCTGTCACTGTAGAAAAGGAGCTTCCCTTGCCGCAGCTACTAGATGAGGAAGATGCAACAGCCCGAAAGCCACAATTTTTTTTTGCTTGGGTACAAAGGTCTGCCAAAATGTCTTGCTGACTAGTATCGGGCTGATCTGCATGTGTGTATTTACCCATTTATACAGGACAGGGCATGCACTCTTACATCACCTAGATGTATTCAATTAGCACAGCACCTAGCATTTTATGATTTGCTTACTCCTGTGCAGAAAACACCATATACCATTTGATGAATGGAGCACTCCAATGACCAAGAATTTGAAAGAAAATAGCTAAGGAATGCTGTACTTACCTGTCCAAATTAGAACTCCCAGCTGAATAATCCTTTGAAGATGATCTGCTACCATAAAATGAAGAGGATTGTAAAGGCAAAACTCCTTAAAAGGAAAAAGAAATCAATTTCTATAAGAACTGTCTTAGAAAGTAAACTATACAACTGTCCAACAGTCAACATTTCGAAGGAGATGCAACAATTAAATTGTGTTTAGTTTCTGCCAAAAGCTTCATCCCTACTATAAAATACTACAATGGATATATATCTGTTAGGCAAAATACAGATATTTCACATCATATGAACCTTGGGAATCTTTTGCCCTTATCACTTCTCAAAACTCTATGCCTTGGCTACAGCAATGAGATTTATAAGCTACATCATGGTTTCACTTAACCTCCAGAAAGCTTAGTTTTATGCAATATAAGTGGGTGTTTGTGTAACTATATTACACACAAAGTATTTTAAAACCCTCCAAGACAGGACATATGCGCTTTTATATTATATGTGGAGGCACAATGTAGACTATTAGGGTTGCTTTGCTAATCTGGAAACTTCAGATTCAGAGCCAGAAGAAGAAAGAAGCATGCCTTTCCCCAACATAGTTTCCAGCAAACATCTACTGAGTGATTATATTATAATTACACCTAGAACAGTCAACTTTAGCCTTACTTTTTACTGAAAATACACAGTGCAATGTTTATCACAATAAATTTAAAATGCTATCTCCTAAATTTCAATGTAAGTATGGAATGTCTAATTTAGTTACTATCTCTAGGGGGAATTAATTTATTGATCACCATGGTGGAATAATAAGGAAAATCAGTGGGAAGTCAGAAAAAAATTGCACTCATTTATGTAATATGCAATCATAGCACTCTCTCCTCCTTCTAATCCCCCATTTAAACAATTATCGAGATAAAACTCTCATTTGGACTTCCTTACTTTCAGCTATCCTCAAGCATATGGTTTACATTTTAATTTTTGCCCTTCTAATGTTTCTCAAGTGGGAACAAAGATAATTTCATGATACAGAGACTTTTAGCTCGGTTTTCAAAATACAAACAAAATGTGTTTAGTTTTGACTTGTTAGCCATTGTACGAGATTGTCAAAAACAGTATCATTTTTTTACCTGATGTCCTATTCTCCTCAGTCTGTTTCAAGCTCATCTGTTTTTCCCTGCTGCTATATAAGAATTTCCGTGCTGGATCAGTCATGGCTTTGTTATTGCTGCAGATAAACCCATAAAACTTTAAATAAGTTATGTAAAACAATATTGTACACCACTTCCATTGGTTTACATTTATTAACCACCATTACAAGTTCCCTAAAATCTCAGGTACAGTGGAACCTCGGGTTACGTACCGTCCTCCTTATGAATGCTTCGGGTAACGAGCTCTGCTAACCTGGAAGTAGATGCCCCTAGTTGCGAACTTTGCCCCAGGATGCGAGCGGAAGTCGTGCGCTGGTGGCACGGCGGCAGCAGTAGGCCCCATTAGCAAAAACGCGCCTCATGTTAAGAACAGTTTCGGCTTAAGAACGGACCTCCGTAAAGAATTATACAGGTACCACTGTATACTATTTGGGGACTGTCAAATTTTGGGGGCCCATATGGAATTTTGAGAGGGTGCTGGGTGCACCAGCCTGTCTGCTCACTTGTCTCCCCACCACCCCCTCAGACAGACAGTGCGTACACACACACTTTTGCTTTTCTGTAGGGTCTGAGTAAATGTCAGATCTAGTGGAACTAAAACAGATCCTCTTGAATTTGCATGGTTTTACCAAAAAAAAAGCATCAAATTGCAGCTTACAATGGGAGAGCACACAATAAATAAAAACTAAAACTAAAGTCAGAAACTGCTAGCACCACAAAAATAATGACCCAAGGCATAGACATTTATGATTTTTGTATAGGATATGAACGAAAAACAAAACACACCACTGGAGACTAAGGCGACCTATGATATGATTGTAATTTTGAGGAGATACATTGTAAAAATTATGATTTATCAGGATCTGTGCCTCTGATCCACGTTTTTGCAACATATCTGCAACATGATTTTAATGTTTTAGTGAATGGACACAGATACCTGTGGTTTGGGGGGACTCCGGAAAAATCATAAAACAATTTCAAGAGAATCATTTTTGTAGATCCAACTTGTGTGTGTGCACACATTACTTCTGACAGTCCATTCTTTCTCTCTTTGGCATGCTCTCCCTCCTGACTCATATAGGATCCCACTTTCTTCTTCCCATCTACAACTTAAAAGCATAGAACGCGTTGCTGGATGAAAACAATGATCCATCTGGTCCAGCATTCTGGTCTCACAGTGGCCAACAAAATGCTTCCAAGAAGTCCACAAGCAGGACCTGACTGCAAAGCACTCTTCCCATTTGTGCTCTCTCTAACTCATATTCCTGCCTCCCCTCTGGTTACTGTTTCCCTCCCCTGTCTCACAGATCACTCCCTTTATGCTACTCTGTCACTCTTCTTTCTGTTCAGCTGCTTAGGTGCCTGTTCATAACTTTGAAAGGCCAGAGAGCTTAAATTAAAAGGAAAGGGTGTTGCTCTTCTAACTTCATTTTAAGCTCTATATAGTTTCCAGGAGTGAGGAGAAGGTACAAAGACTTTGTGGGCCTCAGGGGAAGTCCTCAAGGATGCCACTGATTCTACTGGCAACCACAGCAATACGTCTTGTTAAAAAATACCATAACTACACTCATTGATTCTAAAAAATAATAATCTAGCCTTACATTTTAATAGTAAAATTATAAAAGACCATTAGATTCAAATCACTCATTCAGTAATCATCATGAAGGACAACTATAAGGAACATTTTTAACTGGCATCACCAAACTAAAAACATACATTCCATATTTCTGAATCCTTACAATTTTCAAGTGCACTAACACTTCATGTTTGCAAGGCATTATGAAATAAGAGTGAAGAGAGATTAAGGAGTTTTTTTCAACAGAATTAATATGTGGGGAGGGGAATAAAAGGTAAGACCCATAACAACATACGTTGATGAATCATTCTCTTTTGGGTAATCTTCATTCATCTCGGAGGTAGGTGGTGTCCTTTTCCTTCTTTCACTGTTTTATTACAAAAAAAAAATCCTTTAGTCAACTGGGAAACAATGTGAGCCCAATTCACATTCTCATGCAACCTCCATAAGCCTTATCATAAAATGTAAAAATGGTTAACTGCCTTCCAGCTAGTTTAGAGTTAAAGCTTTTAGTACATTTTCCAAAGAGTGTTAATAAAGACATGGAAAAGCAGTTTACTAATACCATGTTCAAAGCTATTCATGTTTTAATGAATGCATATACCGAAGGCGGCAGTGCCTTAAAAGTTTATTTTCATACCGGTTTTCCAACAGCCCTGTTCTGTGAGGTGTTGAAGCAGCAGAAGGACTAGAAATGGTAACTCGGTAGCCAGGCATTCCAGTTACTGGAGAATTCTTAATTGATGCCCTTCCTGGGTTGCCCAGCACCTTACGAAGTTGAGTTTCATCTTTATTTTCTACAATCCCTTTTTTTGAAGGAGTCTGTGAGAATCATAAACACTATAATCAGTACAGCATATAGTATTTCAAATCATGGACCCATTTCAGAGAGTCAGTGGCACATATGCTATCAGCAGGCCACCTGGCAACCCAGCAAAGACTGCATATGGATTACATCTGTAGTAACTGGCACTTTCATACAGAACTTATAAACAGCTGCCATAATTTTACTGCAGTAGCCATATTTCAAGTTGCCATGACAGACTTGGCTGCAGTCACTGATTCACGCATAGGATCCCAAATGGACTGTGAACCTGCTAGATTACCTGTGTAGGCTCACCAGATGCCTGGCTATATGTAACCACCTCACATCAGAAATCCTATTTGGCCGGGTTGCATATTGTAAATGAAATGCAAAAAGAATAGTAGAACAGTTTGAAGAACAAGATCTTAGGAGGCACCTCCTTACCGTCCAAATAAAGTTAAGATACTGGTGTGGTATTCAGATTTAGTCTCAATCAGCCTCTAACTACTATTTCTTTATTTGGCGGACTAGACTACAAGTGCTACAGAGTCAGAAGCAATATATATTCTTTAAGAACAGTGGCCTGAAACGGAACCTTGAACTTATCGTGAGTGTTCCTTCTCCTTGGAGATGGGAGGGCATCCTGCGAGAGTTACTCCACCCATCAGTCTCCAGGCGAAGGGTTACACTGAACTTCCTATCTCCACTCTTGGTGGGCGGGGGGGCTGTCTCCTCCCAGAAGACAAAATTTAGAAACAATTGTCCCAAATGTGTCCAGTGTGGCATTCTAAATTGATCTGAAACTTCAGGAAAAGGAAAGCATTTGTGTCAGAGGCCACCAATATGGCTGTTTCCCACACTGAGAAGGACAAGAGACCTTCTGGGATTGGAAGAAGTCAAAACTGGTAGCCAAGGCTGACAGACCCACCTACTGAAGGTGAACTTAGAAATGTCATCTCCCTGAATAGATGAATGAAATAAAAAACTCTTTTGTTCTTCCCTACAGACACCAAGAAGGTTCTGCCCAATCTCTCTTAGGTGCAACAATTTGAGGCAGAAGGACAGGAAGCAAAGTTACTGTATTCTGTAGAAGGTAGTTTTAACCTTTGAGATCAGTGAAATCATCAACCTGTGGGAATAAAGGGACTTTTTCCATATCTGGTGGGAACGCCCACAGGCTGTTTTATTCTGGAATGAAATTTATCAGGAGATATCAAAGATTATTAAATACACAAATTCAATTTCCCCCCATTTATCACTACTAAATATGTGGACAGATAATATTTATTGTATACAGCAGATGTAGAAAAAGGAGCATAAGAAAAGAAGGAAACAGATTAAAATACCTGGTTTTCAATATATGGGAATTGCCTATTAGAATCCTTCTGTGTGGTTCTACTGCCCAGAACACCAAAACTGCCAGACCCTTGGGATGATTTCACAGCTACAACAAAAATACACCATTTTATGATTTTTAAATGTATATACAAGAAGTTTTACTAGAATTTTATTTTTTCACTAACAGTAGACTTTGTTTATAAAAGTTGATTTTAGCCTAAACAAGTAGGGAAGTCATTTCCCCACACTCCCAAATCTACAATTAACACTAACCTGCATGAACTCCATTTTGAACAGCTTCCAGAAACTGCTTCATTTCCTCTGCATCCTTAGGTGGTATTTTATCCACAGTCAGGTAACTAGAATCCTTTAATGATATCATCAAGCAACACAGTTTCCCTCTACTTTGTCGCACAACCACAGTTTTTATATTATGGTTTAGCTGTAAAACAGTAAGTATCATATGGATAGTTTAAAAGATACACATTTCCATACTAAGAAAGATGCATTTACCGGTAAATATGCTTCACACTGACACAGACTATGTATGTTCATATGCTATCCCACACCAGTAAACAATTCCTACTCAGTACACTTTTAAAAACAATTCCCTCAGTTTATATCTTTGCATTTTTGCAACACTTATGTGTACACATTAAGGATAGTGAATATAACAAAAAAACACTAAAGAAAAAATTAGTTTCCATTTATGAAGGACTTTTAAACCATAATAGATTTGTTTTAGTCTCTAGAATGTCTTCCCCCCAAAAGCAATAGCAGGAATGCTGGTTATCTTTCCAGATTAGACTACATATAAATGTTGTAAATAGAAGAAAAGAGATGAGCTGTGCACCAGTAGCTAGCTAGACATGCAGTGAAATCTTATGCAGGAGTCTTACTGTGGCCATTGGGGCTTACTCCCAGATTAGTGTGATAAGACTGTAGCCTTGGATACAAAATCCCCATGAATATAAAATGCCACTATGACTCACAGCTAATTATGGGAAGAGTGTATACAGAGGAATAATCTAACAATGGATCTACATTAAGAATTTTCAATACTATAACCAGCAGAAAATGAAACAGACAACAAACTTTTCTTTATTACCAGTGCCAGTAGTATCCTAATACCTAAAATATTTTATCTCACTGATAATCTTTTGTAAGCCAGTTTGAGGGCCTCTTGGAACCACAAAACAGGATTAAAATATTCTAAACAACTAAATAATGAAACATCTAGGTATTATTTTCTCCCAAGGTTTAGAGTTTTAAAACAAAAAATCCTCCTTGCTCTACGAGTACATTGAACAGTACACCTCAATAATTCACAGTGCAATACAGTAGCATCAGTGTTCTAGAAAGCAGAAAAAAGAATAAGTCTCTAAGGAAAGTTCAAGTGACAGCTAAATGGACTTGAAAAGGACAGTTGTTCAGAGGCACACAGCTCCTGTACAACTTCAAAACAAAAAGCCTTTGAGATTCTGAGGTACCTGAAATATCTTTGGCATTCCTCCAGCATTGTAGTGAATCGCCAGAGTCACTTTGCTATCCTTATCAACTACTTCGAATGTCCCTTCTTTCCATTTCGTAGTCCCAGTCTGTATGCTGCGCAAGCGAATAGACCCACGTAATTTCAGTGGGGCCATGTTTTCATACAACTAGTTTATGAAAATAATGAAGTTTGCTTTTAAACACAAATCCTGTTTTAGAAAGAAAGGAATGAAGTTAGCAGCTTCTCAATAACCATCTTCAAAACTAAACTGTTTTAAATCAAAGAGCTATATTATTTTTACAGATTGTTATCCCATCTTTCAGGGTATGTACTCAGTGTGCATGGACTCTTTTTGAAATATGAGTATTGGCCTCCCAAAGATTATTAAATCTGCGTTACTTGTCTTTTTTTAAAAATCAAAGTAGGTAATTGAGAACAGATATTACAAAAAAAAACCAACAGAGTACGGAATTAAACTTGATAACGCTTGTCAATTTACTAGCACCACCCACATTTTAGCCACTGCTGAAGTTGATGGGGGACAGGCATATGGACCAACATGTTTCTAGGGAAACTTGGGAATTCTTCGTACAGCAGGTCACACTGCTACCGTAATCACTGTGGCCAAGCTGTCTTCTGGTTGTATTTGCTGCATCAACGGCAGCTGAGCAAAGGCACTCTGTGCCATTGAAGATACCTGTGCCTCCAGTGGGAGATTTGTATCCAGGGTACGCCCAGTCAATGCACCTGCTCCTTCAAGGGCAGTGTAAACCCCATTAAGAGGTACCGGTAATTCCCCAAATTCCTGGAACCAACAAGCCACAGCATCTCATGTCTTAGCAGGATTCAACTTCAATTCCGTTTGCCCTCACCCAGCCCATTACAGTGGCCTGGCAATGGGTCCAGAATTTGCATAACCTCAACTGACTAAGTAAAGCTCAAAGTCATCCACGTATTGGTGGCACTCAATTCCCTGAAGAATTCCATGGATTAACTTCCATGCGGATGAGCAAAGTATTGCAACACCACCCCTCTAGTGTTTGGAACTCCCATTGTTCTGCGCATTTTGCAACAGGAAATTTCATTGGCGTGAGCAGTTTCTGAGCTCTGGGCGCAGTACTGCGCCTAAGATTTCAGATTAAAACTGCAGAGTGGAAGGAAAGGAGGAACTTTTTCTGCCTCCCCACTTCCAGCTACTCTCTGAAGACTGGAGAAGAGACACGCTAATAATATTAGGGGGTGGGCAGGGGAAGGACTAGACCATGTGAAAAATGAACATAATATTTTAGCTGCAGTTCATTCATTTTCAGCTTTGTTTTCTGGTTTTTTTAAAAAGCTTGCCTAGACATTCTGTTGTGCCCATAATCTAGGTTTAAGGTGCCATTTAGCTCCTGGCTTTCATATCTTAGTTTCTAACACTGCACCCCTCTAGTACTGCCCCATAAGTTGAAGTACAACCAGTGCAACATCATTTCCACTAAACAAAAGCCACTGAGAAGTCCAGCAGATTCAACAAGGTCTGAAACCAGACTAAAAGTTATCAAGATAACCAGTCTCTCTCATGAGCATTTGCAGCTGAGCGGCCACCACCCTCTCAGGAATCTTGCCCAGAAAGGTAAGGTTTGTGACTGACAAGGAGTCCAGGGAGGGCTTTTACAGGGCTCATGCCATTGCATCCTTCAAGGCAGTGGGAAATTTCTCCTGATGCAATGATGCATTTACCACTCCCTACCAGCTCTTGTTAGCCATAAGCCATGGTGGTTAAAATCACTGCATGCTCTCAAGCTGCAAAAATTGAACTGACTCCTTGTTGCACAAATGTGACTGCCCTATAAATACTATTAATGTTTTAAAATTCAATAATGACAGTTCCCTCAAAGTTATAGGTGTATCCCCAATTTCTGGGGGGGGGGGGAGGACAACATCTCCCAGATGTTTAGTCACCCAAGTTGAAACCCAACTACATGAAGTTCAGTGAAAATATGTTAAGGGAACAGTAGGCATGTGCCAAGTCCTGTCTTCTGGCTTGTCTGGTTCATTATTAGAATTTGAGTATATCAGCATGTACTATAAACAGTTGTTTCTTTAGTATTTTATTTTATTGTGAATTCTGCAAGTCACTTTGAGAGCCTTCTGGGACCATAAAACCTGATATGTGTACTTAACAAATAAAAAGGAAAAATTAAAGCTGCAATCCTATACACATTTACTTAGGAGTAAGCATCACTGAATTCAGTGGGACTTACTTCAGAGCAGGCATGTAAAGAATTGCACAATAAGTGAGCACATACCGAAAAAAGTGGAGTGTAAATCCTTACATGCACTAGAACTCTCCACAAAAAGTGCCTACACTCCACAGCGTTCACAAAGACAATCAGGAGCCTTAATGTTCTAAATATAACAGCATTACAATCCATTATTTTAACAGGTAGAAGAGACATTGAAGTTTTCTGCCCAGCCTATTTCCACAAAATAGGAACCACTTGTTCCAAACAGATCATAATCTACAACAACTGTTTAGGACAAACAGTGTAGTTGCAAGGTCAACAGTAAAGAATGTTGGGCGGATTTTCAACATATATATCACCTCAGCAAAGAGTTCAAGGCAAACAAAGAAACGGTGGTGAAAGACATGGTGGAACCCTAATGGAGATCTGTGTCCTTACTATCATTTCCTAACCAAACTCTGTTGTATTTGTGAGTGCTTTCACTGCAAAGCCAACAGGATACTCACGTCACCTGAATACTGTACTTGTACACTACAGCACCTGGTACACTGACTTGGAAAGTGGCTGCTGGACCCTTGCAAGTAAATTTCTGCTCAGCCGGACAAAGTTAAAACCAGCCAAGTCTACATTTCAGAAGGGAGACATGAACAATCCCAGGAGGAACGGAGCAGGAGCGGGAAAGCAACCGAAGAAGAGGGCGGCACTAGTTGCCGAAGCTGCGTTGTTCTTAGCCTTTGTCGTGTGTTTGCGAGCAGCCCGGCAGGCAGAAATTCCCCACTATCAGAAGCAGCAGCTTCTCTCGTACCCATCTCTACGTGCTGCCTGGGACAAGGCTAGTAAGCTGGCTAGCTGGCTACCCGGCCGGCCGCTACGTCTTGGGGCCTTGGGTGTGCCTGGGAGGGGCAGCTAAACCAGCGGGGGAAAGGCAACAGAGGGCCAGCTTTGGAGCAGCCGCACCGTAGTCGGAGAGCGGCCAGCCGGCTGGGCCTGAGGAGGCGAAAGGGGCCAGGGTAAGGTCAAGGGCGCGGGGTGGGGGAGAGAGACGCTGAGGCGCGGCGACCCTCCCCCCCAGCTGCTACGGAGACCCCACCTCCGCCTCCACGGCCGGCCAGCCGGCCGCCCCCCACGCCCACCCACACCTTCCCCCCCCGCTCCGCGAGTACCAATGGGGCTCCCTCGTGCCCTCGCCCGCAGTCAGCCGCTCCGAGGAAGCCCCAAGACCCGCCGCCCCTGCCCGGGCACACTCACCGGCGATGGCGGGCGGGCGGCGGCTTTCCCTTCCACCTCCCGCTTCCTCACAGACCACTCCCGGCCTGGACGTTGTCTGCCTGCTGCTGCCGCCGCCGCCGCCGCTGCCGCTTCCTTCCTTCCAACTTCGGGGTTATTCTCCACTTTAGCCCCGGCGCCGGCCTGGCCTGGCTCGGCTTGACCCACCGCGGCCCGGCCTCCTCTTAGCTCAGTGGAAAGGGCAGATGGCGGGAACCAGATCAGCCGCGCCACGGTCCGCCTGACGCAAGCACGCAGCACGCATAAAGAAAAAAACAACTGCGCGACGGGAGGGGGGAGGAAGAGGAGCGACGAGGGGGGAATCCCTACGTCATCACGGCGACGGCTGGCTGGTTTTCTCCGCCGTCGACAAGGCTTAGCGAAAGAAGCAACTTTTACTCGAGAAGTGACGACGACGCTCGTAACTTCTGCGCACGCGCAAACTCGTGCTTTTTTTTTTTTAGTTCGCTTAAAGATATCATGGCGCATGCGCCCGGCCAGTCTCCTTGGGCCTACCGCTGAGGCCCAGAGAGAGGTCAGAGGTCGCGGCGGTAGCAGGAGCAGCGGCGGCGGCAGAGCCAGGAGGAGGAGGAGGAGGAAGAGGCGGCGACCTCTGCTTCGATCCATGATGGCGGCGGCTGAAGTAGAAGAGGCCTCCTGAGCTCTACTTCGCGCAGAAGTTCCGACCATGCACAGCTTGGCAACGGCCGCGGTAAGTCCAGGCCCCATGCCGCTTTCCGTTTCCACGCAGGGCGACGAGGGCCTTGGTTGAGAAGCGTGAGAGGCACCCTCCCCCTTCTCTCTCCCTCCTCATTGGTCGGAGAGATATGGGGAGGGGGCCACAGAACGGAGCGGGGCTCTATTTTCCCGCCAAATTGCCCTCCTAAGGAACGGGCGTCTCCTAACGGCCTTTCCCCCTGCGCGAGGCGGCGGCCTTTGCTGTCCTCAGGGGAGGCAAAGGGAGCTTCTCCGCAGGCTTCTCCCTTCAGGTGCTCTTGCATGAGCCAGGCGTCGCTTGTGTGCGTTTCCCATATGCTAATCTATGCGGGTTCCTAATTGCCCCTTGCTCAATGCTGCTGGATAAAAAGGTGGCTCGAGAGGCTGGATGCAGATGCATATAGACAGACACGTATCTCCCGTTTCCTGACGGGCGCACCCCGACCACTCTCATTCAAGCGCTTGCCGAGCTTCTCTCTTCTAGAGTTTCACGTCCGCAATAATGTACCGCCACAAAGCAGGGTTTACTTCTCTTTCATCTGTTGTCTGGGAAGTCCGTTCATAACCGCGCTTGCGTGAAAGTAAGCCCCGCACTGAGTTGAATTCGATTTCTCTCTCGGTGTTTACGATTGCAGCCTTAAAATGCAAAAATAACACGTGGGACACTCATTCATGTTTTAATTTAACAGTGGCCTGGTTCGTGTGCATTGCTTGTAATGAGATAAGTGGTGATGATAATAGGAAGTAAAATAACTTGGTTAGTAGTAGTCAAAAATCCATATCTATGCAGCATCTTCACAGGACTTGCTGTGCAGTGTTTCCTTTCTAGCCACCAGTAGGCAAATGAATCCAGAATGATTCAGTTTGAGCACTTGCTTGTAGGCTTTGGGTTTAATACTCTAGTAAGGCTGCTTGCTAAGTAGAGATATGTAAATATCTTGATTTATTTTGCTAGGCTGACTTAGGTACTTTGTCTTTTCTGGCTCAGTTGGTATTTATGGGTTTTGCCCAGTAAAAATCACCAGTACTGTTGTTGTAGTAGTAGTAGTAGTAGTAATATTTTAATTAGTTGTATGTACCCTGCCCACCTGACTGGGTTGTCCCAGCCACTCTCGCCAGCTTTCAGCATATATAGTAAACACTATATCAACTTCGGGTGAAACTGTACATAACGAAGAACATGGAATTGCTTCTAAAAACTGCAGTTTCATGTTAAAACCCTCCTTATCTTTTCTATATTGTACAGTACAGTAATTGAAATATGATATAGAAATTAAATAAATAAAATAATAAACATGTAATGAATTGTATCCAACTAGGTTCTACTCAGTAGACCCACTGAAAATTATGAGCCTAAGTTAGCCATGTTGACTAACCTTAATGTGTCTGCTCTGAGTGTGACTAACTTTATATAGACTAATATTGCAATACATATCGCTGATCATGTTATGTAGGAGGGTAGAGAGAACTTCACACAGGTTTGCTGTTTTTTGTGGCAGCTCTCACCTAGTTCTGGTCTTTGACAGTTCACTCAGGTGAAACAGAATTTGTGCTAGCTCCACTAATAAGCAGTACTCCTGTCTGACATAATATTTAGGCATTTTCTTACTTGTAATATACTTACTGTAGTTTTAAATGGATCTGCTATTTCAGATGGTGAACACTTGACTTTTTCAGGTCTTGACAGTCTTAATAGCAGACTTTAGTCTAATTAGTGCATTTATTTTTATCAAGTTCATGCTGAAGTTCTGGAACTGTGGATATTTAATGGATAGGGTAGGCACACCATTACAGCATCCGTCACTGGAAAAATGATTTTAAAGATCTTTCCATTTACCATGAAGGTAATTATGAAATGAGGCCTCTTGAAGGGCTATAAAAATAATTTCCTTTGCAAAGTACCTTCATATGCTTTAAGGCAAGTGAAATAGTAAGTGACTAGAAATGTCTAGCTTACAGAAGCAATACTGTAGCAATTATCCTGAAAAAGGTCTCTTATATTCAATTTTTTATTACTGTGGTTGCCTGAGTTTCTATAAGTAATGGAAAGATAAGCTTGTCTCTTATGCTGATGCTCAGATAAAGCATATTTTCAGGCTCTGATCTCCGTGTTGAACTGCCACAGTTGGATCATGGGGTGTTATCAGCCTTTCTTTCCTGCAACTTTCCACTCCTGTATTTGTCCCTGAATCTATTGTTCTGTGACTGGAGCCAACTATTCAACATGGTGACACTATGAGCCATTTTAAACACAATTATTTTACAGAAAAGTGGCATATAAATAAACCTCGTGACACTAATAGTTTTCTGGGTAAGAGATGTTGGGCCTTTAATAAAGTCCCCAAAGAAAGCAGAGTCCCATAATAGAAGGAATGTGTTAACAAAGCAGACATAAAGCACTGAGGATTCCTTTGCTGTGGAGCAGCCCTAGAGTTTTGAACAAGGGTTTTTTGCACAGCTGATGAAAAAGTGTGCAATGCTTTGGACTACTACTCATCATTAGATGCAATAGTAGAGGAATATTTCATTTATTAACTTTAATCATCACTTTGCACCCCCTGAAGCAGGAGTGGACAACCTTTTTTCTGTCAGGTACTGAGGGAGGGAGAAGTATCAGCAGCAATGGGCAGAGGCAGAGCCATACACAGAACTGTTTTGGATTAACTAATCTGGAGCAGACTGAGATAAAGAGTGTTGGCTATGAGAGTGGGACGATATCTCAAGATCTTGAGCATGAAACGCTTTTATGCTCCACTGTTTTATGATAGTTGCTGAAGTTGAATTGGTATTGATTCTCTACTTTGTTTTTGTTGTCATGGATTTGTAGCCTTTTGTGCTGTATTAACCAATTTTGCTGATAGTCATTTTTAAAGTGCTATATTATTTTTGTTTGGTCCCCAACCGACTTTGTTTACTTATTTATTATTATATTTAAGAGTGATGATTTTAATAAAATCAGCTGCTACAGTATGGTAAAATGATTGCACAGCTGCAGTGAGTACACACAAACCATTGGAACTATCATCCGGCAACTCCCCCCCCCCCCCGCTGTGACATATTCCTTCCCCTGTGCTGTTATTGTGCCTTGGCTAGAAGCACTTGGCTAGAAGCACTAAAATATGTGGGACTTAATCTCAACTGTGTTTACTTGGAAGTGTCTACTAATCACTCCTGGTCACCCTTGAAGTTTTCTACAAGGTTGTATTACTGTTTATACAAATTTGACTTGGGACCAAAGGCCTTGACTTGAACCTTTTGTCTTCCTTTAAAGCCTGTGCCAACGGCACTGGCTCAGGTTGATCGAGAGAAGATTTATCAGTGGATCAATGAGCTTTCCAGCCCAGAGACTCGTGAGAATGCACTGCTGGAGCTGAGTAAAAAGCGAGAGTCTGTCCCTGATCTTGCACCAATGTTGTGGCACTCTTTTGGTACAATTGCAGCTCTCTTACAGGTGGGTAACATATTACTTTTAACTGAACTAACTTGCTAGACTCCTGCAAGCAATCTGCTAGATGTCTTTCTGAATGTCTTGAGATATTGAGGGTCTTGAAATTCTTTCTCCTGACCTAATAAAAGTTTGGGACAATAGAAGACGGCAATGAAGAACTTGAGCCACCCAAGTAAGTACATCTTATTGGGGCATATGTATTTTAGTTCCTGTCTGATATGTTACAGCGTTTGTAGCTAGCTCTGTGCTGTTAGTGTGAGGGCAGAAATTCTATCAAACTGAGACATTAATCAGTCATAAGTAATTAGTGGGAGGATTTTGACTCTGAATATTGGAGTGCTTAAATGTGTGGAAGAATTTTCACACAAATATTTCCTGTTTTCTTTCTTTCATAGGAAATTGTAAATATCTATCCATCTATAAATCCACCAACTTTGACAGCTCATCAGTCCAACAGAGTCTGCAATGCTCTGGCACTTCTGCAGTGCGTTGCATCGCATCCAGAAACAAGGTTAATATACTCGGGTGTATTGGATCTCTGGAAAAAATAACTTTTGGTTAGTGAGGTATATGCCCAAACTAGAGAAAATATGCTGCCGCCAAGCCTCTTTATCTGCAGGGCTCTGTATCCGTATCAAGTACGTCAGCAGAACTATATTCTCAGTCACATCCACACCATACATTAAAAGCACATGTTATCTGTAACTTCCTGGTTTTTGCACTGTTTTTAGAGTGCTTTAGTGACTTGAGCCAACTCAGTGAATAAAACAGTCAAGCTGCCTGTCTTACTGGTCAATTTGTCAGTAAGAAAACTAGTTTTACAGGCATATTTCCTCATATTTCTTCTCTTTCTAAAGGTGAGGTCCTAATTCAGTTCTCTAGCCTTCACAAAGTAACTGTGTAAGCAAATATCCAAAAGATACATTCTAGCTCTGAATTTTATTTTTATTTTTTTGAGGGAGCAGTGTGATTATTTACGGTGAATGCATCGTGGTGGTGGAGGAGATAAGTTCTGAGAGAGAAGCAGCAGCATGTCTGTCCTAGGAGGGAGTTCCCAGAATAGGAAGATGGTTTATGGTAGTAAAACAGAAGTAAATATCATGTGGAGGGATATATGAGCAAAAAGGTGAGATAAGGTCTTGGAAAGCTTTAAGGGCAAGGAGCTAGGGCCCTAGGAATCTGCCTTAATATCAGGTTAGATGGCCACTTGGTCCTTTTTATCTGGATATGCCAGGGGTTGAAACAGGGTGCTTGCCTGCAAATGGTATAAACTACTATCGAACTATGGTCCCTCTCTAGGGACACGTAGACTAGCTGAAAGCACACCAGCAACATTCATTTGTACAGTACTTTTCTGGTTCTAGAATAGCTTGTGTGACATTGCATTCCTTAAGTTTTCCCAGTAATGATCAAGGCTAGTATGACATCAGATAAGTAGCACAGGATAGGGAGCTGTGTTCTGTGAGAACTGGGGTTGAATTAATATGTCAGTGCAACCAGCAGAAAAATGGTGGTTCCAGACAAATAATGTCCCAGTTCACATGAATTTGTGTCCACTTTCCCACTTTGGGATCTTCCTGTTAACGCTGTCCATGGTCTAATACTTAGTGATACTTCCTCTTTATTGTTTTTGCTTCCGCAGTGGTGTTGAGTATTAATACCTACAACACCTTTAACAGCTCTTGGCTATTATGTTACTAAATTGTATCCTCCATATTTGCTCTTTTGCCAAATGCTTTTTTCTCCCTTTGTCTAGGTCAGCCTTCCTTGCTGCTCACATCCCTCTCTTCTTGTATCCCTTCTTGCACACTGTCAGCAAGACTCGACCCTTCGAGTACCTACGACTCACAAGTCTTGGAGTAATTGGTAAGTGGCTGTGATGCTGGGAATAGTAAGTCCTCATCAGTTTGTAGGTCAGAAAAGGGTTTTGATCTGATTTGAACTCTTCTGAGACTCAGCCATGCATTGTAAAAGAGGGAATTCTAACATTCCAGAGAAATACAGAATCATGTAGCAGACTCTCATTTCTAGAAATAATTTCCATGTTGTTCCTCTTTACTGTTGTTAGCACCTGGGATTCTGGGAAGTACACCAGTCCTGGGCCCAATTCAAAGTTATGTATTTTTGTGTTTTTATATTGTAAATCACCCTGTGATCCTCGGATGAATGACAAATTTCCAGTCTCATGCTCCCAAATTACCTTAGGGAAAGATGGGAATCCTAGAACACTGAAGGAATCATTACTGATGCACACCCTATCTATCCAATCAAATACTGTACACAACTTCAGTGTGCTCATAGAGGTAACGGTTAGTACTTGCAACTATGTATTGTAACCTCATGGACCACACCTGAAAATTTTCAGGAAGTTTTATTTGGTGCAGCATGCAACAAGCTGCCTTTTTATAGGCATTGAGAAGCCACATAGCCAGCCAATGCAGAAGCAGCTGCACAGGCTTCTTGCTAGCTGACAGGGCTAGCTAGCAGTTCTATAAAGATCATAGCAGCATCTCTTTGGGTGATTGAACCCAATGAGTTAAAAAAAGTTGAGTGTATTATGTTCACTGGTCTTCATGATTAACTTTGCTGGACAATCCAAAACTTGTAGTTGCCAACCTCCCCTCACACCCATCCTACCCTGGTAAACCACACACACAGTGCAAGGAGAGTATTCTGGCTTGAGTACCACTGCTTAAAAGCATCCCAGCACCATTGCAGAACAGTGCCCCCCCATCTGTCTTTTGTGAGTGGAGGACTAGAGAGAAGAGCAGCCAGTTGGATACCACAATTGTAAGATGCGCAGAGCATCTTGCAGCAGTAACATTCAGCCATGCCACTGCCCAACAACTCACACCTTTCCTCTGAACCTTGGAGCTGGAGAGAAGGCAGAGATCGCAGCACAACTGTCAGAGCAATCTCTACCCGCCCCTGCAGCTTCACAATGGAAAGCGTGACTGGCTACTTGTCATACTTGCCACAAGGTAGTGCCATACTTGCCTTGGCAAGCATGACAAATGGAATTGCTGGAACTTTCCTATGTTCTATAGGTAAGAATATAAAAAGCTTTAGATATTTCATTGGCTAAAGGAGGAATTTGTGATCGGTGGAGGAAAGGTTAAAAGGCTGCTGCTTCAATAAAATAATAATCATTAGTATTTGCTACTGAGTTCTTGGGAGCTCAACCATGTGCTTCCCCAGTAATTTTCCATTTCTTCTCCAGACTGCACTGATTTTCTGTTAGCCCTGGTTGTTTCCTATATGCATGTTTCTGTTAGGCCTTTGCAAAGTTATATGAAGCAGTTTGGGTTTTTTGCTTATATTTCAAAGGGGCCCTGGTGAAGACAGATGAGCAAGAAGTAATCAACTTCTTACTGACAACGGAAATTATCCCTTTGTGCTTACGCATCATGGAGTCTGGCAGCGAACTTTCCAAAACGGTATTGCTTTTAGTGTAATGAAGTGGTTCTCGTTTCTTGACTGTTTTCTCTTTACTTTCCAATGCATCATGTTCCTGCATGCAGCAGACTTCTCCATCTGAGGTTAGCTGGCTGTTTCTGAGGAGTGATTGCAGATGTACCCACTTCAAATTGTCATGATTGGCTACCTCTTTCAAAACACTACTATGAGAGGAAAGCTGGATAGGACATTTATTCTCTTTTTGTGCAGTTTCTCACCCAAGGTGCTTTTATACTCATTTCTTGCTGCAACTCTGCAGTACTTTTTCCAAAACAAAATAAAAAAATCCCTTCCAGTAGCACCTTAGAGACCAACTAAGTTTGTTCTTGGTATCTGAAGAAGTGTGCATGCACACGGAAGCTCATACCAAGAACAAACTTAGTTGGTCTCTAAGGTGCTACTGGAAGGATTTTGTTTTGTTTTGTTTTGACTATGACAGATCAACACGGCTATCTACCTGTAACTGGTACTTTTTCCAGCAACTGTATGAGAAGGATCTATTATTGTGTAAGTGCCGTCCCAGTATCAGTTATTTGAGAAGCCTGCAGGTGGTGCCTGTGTGCTTCTCAAGAACCTTAGCATCTTTTATGTCACACTCATGAGTCAGTTTATTCCTAGTCACACCTTTATGCATCTGTCACTCTTCATTAGGTTATTAATTTTAGCTAGCCACCAACCTGTCACCATTTGTCTGCAAAATTTAAGCAGGTTTCTTTCTCTGGTCAACAGGATCAATAAAATTTTAGTTGCTAGCACCAAGATAGATAATTGCAGTACCCGCTTCTCTTGTCAGTGCTATATGAGGTTTTTATTTGGTTTCATAGTGGACAAAATCTCTTCTCATAGGTCTTCTCCCAACAAGCTCCTTGTCCTCCAGCTTCGCTGAGTTTTTGGTAATATGACATCCCACCCTAATCCTGCACAGTCTGCAATTCAAGTGTTTGTTCAACCCTATTCTCTTCTGTCTTTCAGGTTGCTACTTTTATTCTACAAAAGATCTTATTGGATGATACAGGGTTGGCTTATATCTGTCAGACTTACGAACGATTTTCTCACGTTGCAATGATATTGGTATGTGGCTTTGATTGTAAAGGGCTTGGTAACTCAGCATTGCTCCTGCATTTAGGGGAGCTAAATGCTCTTTGGTGGCAAGTGAATGTAGTTTGGATCTTTGTAGTAGACATGTCTAATCATAACAGGGCCACCTCTTCATACTCCTAATCTCAAGGAAGAAATATGCCAGAGCATTACATAGCAACACAATCCATGGTGTTATGGCTGTGTGAAAGCACTCCCATTTTTGAGGAGACTGGTTCTCCAACACCTGAGGAGCAAGTCACCGCTAATGCTTGATAGTGTTTCGTGGGGTGAGACATATTAGAGACAGAATTAGCTTTCCAGACATTTGCCTTGCTTTTTACGGTAGGATCTTATACTTTACAATCTAAATTAAACTGGGGTGGGGATGAGGAGCAGCAAAAGGTAACAAGGGATAAACGTGAACAAATGCTGTTACACATACTTAATCAGCAAATGTCCTTGTTCTAAATTCTTTGTTTTTAAACCAGGGTAAAATGGTCCTGCAGCTTTCCAAGGAGCCTTCTGCCAGGCTGCTGAAACATGTGGTCCGTTGTTACCTCCGCCTTTCTGATAATCCAAGGTAGACACCTTAGAAGTTTCTTGGGATCTCTTGATAGGGGTGGGGTGCAGGTTGGTGTTGCACTGCAGAACCAGGGACAGTTGCACTTTGCAGTGCCAGGATGGGGGTCCAGCTCCTTCTGTATCTCCAGAGCAAATCAAGCATAACCTGGCAATTCTTATAATAAATGCCAGGAGCTTAGAGTCCAACTAGTTTCTTCTGACCTCATCAAGATTCTGAAGACTGAAGCAAGATCATGTAAGATTATACTTATTTAAGCAAACTTACTTTAGCACCAGAGTCTTCTCACTGTTCAGGAACATGTATTGACAGTAATTATGAGAGATTTTATAATCTTTTCCCCTTCAATCTCTAACTGCAAACATGTCTGCGTTTATTAAGCCATCATGTGCTTGACTGTTCTGGATGCCTAACATTAGGCAAGTCATTAATCTTCCTTCATAAGTCACATTCTGACTCCATTGGTCAGGGTGGAGAAGATGCAGGATAGTATATGGAGTTGAAGTGACTATCCTGTGGCCTCCAAATGTCATTGGACTCCAACCTCCATCAGTGCCAGTTAGCATAGCCAGTGGTCAGGGATGCTGTGAGTTGTAGTCCAGCAAATGTCTGTGGTGCCACAATTTAGCCACCCCTGGTATAAAGAATGTGGTCGTTCCCTGCAGGTATGTGTAGATGCCTCTGATACAAAGGACAGCAATTGTAGCCTTAAGTATTCAAGAGGGGGGCTTGCTCCCCTCTTGTCCATGTGAGTTTATTTGTTGGCCCCCCTCTTTCTTGTCTCCTGATGTAGGGCACGGGAAGCCCTCAGGCAGTGCCTTCCTGACCAGCTGAAAGACACCACCTTTGCCCAGGTTCTGAAAGACGATACTACCACCAAGCGTTGGCTGGCACAGCTGGTCAAGAATCTGCAGGAAGGCCAAGTCACCGACCCCAGGGGCATCCCGCTTCCTCCGCAGTGACAGCCAAGGAGGTGGCAGAACCCAGGAGGAAACAGCTCAGGTTTACAGAGAGCCAGGAACCAATGACCTCTTCCAGATCCTGTCAGGCATGGTTGGGCAGCTCCTTGGACTGTCAGTAGCTACCTGGACTGCAGGCCCTTTCTATAGCAACGTCTCACCATGCCTCTGAGGATTATGACACCAGCAAACACAGTTGGGACAGAGAAGCCCTCTTTTAGGGTGTGGGCTTTGTTGCGATGATCAGTTGAGTACCAAGCTGGGCAGTGCTGCTACCAATGGCATATCTACCTTTGTGGTTCAGTGCGGCAGGCTTGGGAAGTATTCCTCAGTTTCTTTGTTATTCAGTGTTTACATGTAAGTTCAATAAAGGTTGGTCTGATCATTTGACCCTCTTAGGAGTACCTTTTGAGCTGAATCTAGCTCTAAGCAGAGGAGGCCTGTTTCCCTTTACCCAACTGGGAATTGCGCTTTCATAAGAGGAGCCCCACTGATCCTTTTTTTGCCTTTGGGGCTGAAGCCCAATCTCGGGGGGGATTGGGAGAGGAATGATAACATAGTATATCCACAGGTTCTTAAAGGATTGTTCCTGGTATGTCAGAAGGCAGAGACTTCCTGGACTCCATTCCTTTGGCCACACATTAGAACAGTCCCTGCCTCTGTGACTGTATTTGAACCAGTGTCAAATGTTCTATGGATGATCCTCCTCCACCTAGTCAGTAAGATTCAGAATGCCACCAAAACATTCCTTCAGCATCCAAACTGTGCCAGAGGAGAAAGTTGTTGCATGGATGCCATGGCCGGCAAGCCATGTGGCCTTCCATTTTGTAGCAGCCCATGCCTCTGGTTAGGGTAGGGTTAACCCTAAGGGTGAACAAAACAGACAGGGACCAAGAGCTATTTCAGGCAGTCGGTAAAGGCTGCAGGTATTTCAGCCTTGCTGGCTAGTGCTGGAAAGCATAATGGCTGCAAAATGCAAGGGCTCTCATGCTCTTTATCTTATCCTTCCCCTGCTACCAGGCTAAGTGCATCCAATTTATCACCTTGAACCTGCTCCTGTTTGTTGGCGTCTGCGATGGATGAGGAGCTATTAAGCAGTCAGCAGAGACAGCCTCTCCCCTGCCCTCTAAACGAGAGAAGCAAACAAAAAGAAGGGAAGGGAGTTCTGAGGGAGGGGGAAATCCTCCAAGCTGTTTGTCAGTTGCACAACAAGGCTGGGAGCAGGTGGCTTCTGGTCCCTTGCCAGATCCCTTGGCCTCAGCACCTGCTGCTGTTTTGGGTAGGAACCTATCTTCCGTTTCCTCTCTTTTCTTTGCTGATGGCTGGCCATGCCATGCCAAGGGTGTCTTAACTCTTCCCTCTCCATGGACTGCTTTTGCTCTTACAGCGGCTCCGTTTTATAACAGCCTTGTTTTATCCATCCCTGCCTTGAGTGGACTTTACCAACTGCTTTCTGTTTTGTAACTTGAATAAAAAATAAGCCAAATGAATCTGGATCCTCTTTGACTTAAAATAATGGCTTGGAAGAATGGCAGGGAGGGTTGTAGACATTACCAAAATGTTTTCTCAAAGCTGGCAATGTTTTCTCACTGGCAATATAGCATTTCCCTCCGGTTGAGAGAGCTGTGCTTTTTGCCCAGAGAGCCCTTAGCTGTTGGGTTGGAATGAGTGTCACTATGCTGGGTAGCAGTTCACAACCTGTGTGTGTGTGTGCGCGCACGTGCTGCACATATAGCCTATATTGGTAAACCAAGGTGGAGTCACATGCTTCTGCTTAGCAACTCTGCTTTATTTTGAGAACCATGGTTCAAGAGCATAGTGTTAAAGCATTTTCTTTAACAAAATATATATACCATTTGAGTGCAATAAAACCCCTAAGCGGTTTTCAAGAAATATTAAAATTATCAATAATTTAAAACCATTGAAAACGTTTTGAAATAATTAAAATGAACAGTAAAAGAGATCAAAACAACTACATGTCTGGATAGGTTTGCCTAAAAAAATGTTTTAAGCAGGTGACAAAAAGAGTACAATAAACTATTCTTCATTGCATCACAGACATAAAGGGGGTATGGCATACTTTTAGCAAGATTCTTAAATAATTTGAATGTTCTGGTCTGCAGAAGATGGACCAGTGTGATCTGAGAAAGAGATAAAAGTGAATAGCTGGGAAGGTATGAAGTGCCATTGTTAAAGTTGAGCAGATACTGGCCAGTGTAATAATGTCTGCTTGAGAGCTACTTCGGGCTTCCCATGTGATCTGTTCTGAGCATCCTTAACGTTCAGAGCAAGATATATAGGGTGTAAGAGAACAAGTGTACAGGTGATACTCAAAAAATTAGAATATCGTGGAAAAGTTCATTTATTTCAAGAATTCAATTTAAAAGGTGAAACTAACATATGAGATAGACTCATGACATGCAAAGCGAGAGATGTCGAGCCTTTATTTGTCATAATTGTGATGACTCTGGTGTACAGCTGATGAAAACCCCAAATTCACAATCTCAGAAAATTAGAATATTAAATGAAATCAACAAAACAAGGATTACAAATAGAACAATATTGGACCTCTGAAAAGTAGAAGCATGCATAGGTACTCAGTACTTGGTTTGGGCCCCTTTTGCATCAATTACTGCCTCAATGCGGCGTGGCATGGATGCTATCAGGCTGTGGCACTGCTGAGGTGTTATGGAAGACCAGGATGCTTCAATAGCGGCCTTCAGCTCTTCAGCATTGCTCGGTCTCATGTCTCATCTTTCTCTTGACAATGCCCCATAGATTCTCTATGGGGTTCAGGTCAGGTGAGTTTGCTGGTCAATCAAGCACAGTAATCCCATGGGCATTGAACCAGGTTTTGGTACTTTTGGCAGTGTGGGCGGGTGCCAAGTCCTGCTGGAAAATGAAGTCAGCATCCCCATAAAGCTCATCTGCGGAAGGAAGCATGAAATGCTCCAAAATCTCCTGGTAGATGGCTGCGTTGACCCTGGACTTAATAAAGCACAGTGGACCAACACCAGCAGATGACATGGCTTCCCAAATCAACACAGACTGTGGAAACTTCACACTGGACTTCAAGCATCTGGCATTGTGTGCCTCCCCATTCTTCCTCCAGACTCTGGGTCCTTGGTTTCCAAATGAGATGCAAAAGTTGTTCTCATCAGAAAAGAGGACTTGAGACCACTGAGCAACAGACCAGTTCTTTTTTTCTGTAGCCCAGATAAGATGCTTCTGACGTCGTTTCTTGTTCAGGAGCGGCTTGACAAGAGGAATACGACATCTAAAGCCCATCTCCAGGATCCGTCTGTGTGTGGTGGCTCTGGATGCACTAATTCCAGCCTCAGTCCACTCCTTGTGAAAGTCCCTAACACGTTTGAATGGTCCTTTCCTGACAATCCTCTCCAGGCTGCGGTCATCCCTGCTGCTTGTGCACCTTTTTCTTCCACATTTTCCCCTTCCGCATAACGTTCCATTAATGTGCTTTGATACAGCACTTTGGGAACATCCAACTTCTTCCGCAATTACCTTTTGAGGCTTTCCCTCCTTATGGAGGGTCTCAATGATGGTTTTCTGCACAGTTGTCAGGTCAGCAGCCTTCCCCATGATTGTGATTCCTACTGAACCAGACTGGGAGACCATATAAAGGCTCAGGAACCCTTTGCAGGTGTTATGGATTGAGTAGCTACTGCACTTTTTCACAATATTCTAATTTTCTGAGATTGTGAATTTGGGGTTTTCATCAGCAGTGCACCACAGTCATCACAATTATGACAAATAAAGGCTTGACATCTCTCGCTTTGCATGTCATGAGTCTATCTCATATGTTAGTTTCACCTTTTAAGTTGAATTCCTGAAATAAATGGAACTTTTCCAGAGTATCACCTGTACTCTTAAATACATCTCTTACAATATGGCCTTTTTGGTACGTTAATTTATGACTAGGCAATTCAAAGAAGATTAGTGATCTATATAAAAAAATTCCTGAATCTTCAATATGCTAAAATAAATAGGATTCAGCATAATAAAAAATTAATTTTATGATTATTGCATTTATATCTCACCTTTCCTCTAAGAAGCTTGAGGGTAGCATACATTTTCCTCCCCCATCTCCATTATATCCTCGCAACAACCCTGCAAGGTAGGTTAGGCTGAGAGACTGACCCAAGGTCAGCCAGTAAGCATCATGGCTGGGTGGGGATTTGAACCCTGATCTCCTGGGTCCTAATCTGGTTCTAACACTGTACCACCACATTATGCCCTTGCCTTGTGGAATTATGGAATACATTACCCATGGGTTTGTAGGCTGTATCCTGGCCAGCGAGCTGCATTTATTCCAATCAGAATAGCATTTCATGGATCTTCTGACCTGGGTTCTGTCTTGCCACTGAATTGCTTCTGCAGGCACCTGACCAAGACCTAAGAATATTGTCCTCTATTTGTTACCAAGAATAGCAATGAAATGTTCGGTTAATACAACAGCAGTGGGTGCTGCCGAAAGCTTAATCCTTCTCATAACGTAAGGCACTATGAGAGTTGGGATTCCAGTGCTTAAGGGACAGCAGGCTAGAATGAAATATGTTTCCAAAGTAAAGGTACAGTCACATCCCACTCTAGCCACTGGCAAAATGTCCATGGATGTTAAGGTTCTGGATTGTCACCTTAACCATGCGACATAAACCGGGTGCATACATGTGTTCACAACATGTGCTCTGTTTATCACAGCTGACTGCAAAGACTTCTCATAACATTTGCTAATTAATTTTCAATGGATTGTATCCAACACTGCCCATGTACAAGCCGAAGAGCCTTCTGCCCACACAATGTTGGCTTCGGCCCAGTATTTACTTTGTTCTTTTTTAATAGATACATGGGTGATCTGTTGCGGCAACCAATGTGTATTTGTTTCTTAATGCATTAATAGCACATGAATGTAGAAAGCTCTTAATAACCTTTATTTAGCTTTTCCTTGCACTCCCAAAAATAGTACTACAATTTTATGAATTAATTACCCAAGTGACACTACATCCTGAACTGAGCAAAGGGATTGAAAGTCCTAAAATTTGCCCACTAGCATCCAAAAGCAGGTATGGGGGAAAGGGAAAGAGAAGATCCTAAGTGCACAAGTAACCAGGTTGGCTGTGTTACCTTCCCATCCTGTTCCCTGGCACTAAGCTTTCCCCCTCTTGAGTTACAGACTCACCCTTTATAATTAATGGATGGTATTTGATAAAGTAGCTTTCCGATTGGTCTAAAAGCAGCTGCCATGGGCAGCAGAGGGTGTTCCCATGCCCCTGGGGAATTGCATATCTGTAGTGAGCTTTGTCATGAGGCTCATGAAACTCCCTGGAAAGCTCCTTGTGAGTTTCTGTTCCCAGCTAGCTTTTCAAAGCACCACAAGTAACAAAGCAGTCATCAGGACACTCAGATTTCAGACCAGAGCAGTGTGGTGTGTATAATGTCTCCAGCTATTCGGAATCATTGTAGCTGTCTGTCACCTACCAGTATCTCTTGAACTACAACTGAACAATAAAAAAGCCACTGGTGTTTGATTTGAAGCAGTTGTTCCATACTCACAAAAATGGACCCTTAATTCTTGGCTGCTACAAAAGATGCTTTCTAAAGCCCTAAGACTGCCCTGGCTCACAGCACATGGCTATCTCCTTATCAAAGGCAGACACGCAGACTTCAGATGGCATAGATAAAACTGGGACACCTTTATAACATGCAGACTTCAGATGGCATAGATAAAACTGGGACACCTTTATACAGAGGGTTGTGTTGCAGAGAAAGACAATAGACATTTTCCCATGTTCCCAATACCAGATTACTGTATATAGTGGATTGTACTCAAGTCAACTTTCAACGTGCATATTAAACCTACACGCATGAGCTTTACAGCAAACAAATATATTGGAGAATGAGGATTCACATACACTCTTAATGGGCTTGTACAGTCTTAAGCAATAAATGCTTACATCCCATTCTGACAAATCTTTAAATCAAAGCCACAATTCAAATGCTGAGGCATCTTTGCTGGAAGCCGCCTACAGTGGCTGGGGAGACCCAGCCAGATGGGCGGGGTACAAATAATAAATTATTATTATTATTATTATTATTATTATTATTATTATTATTATTATATTTCCTCATAGTCCTAAATAATAATCTGAGTAGCAACAGTGGGGATGAGAGGTGGGGAAGCCCCATTGTACTAGCAATGGCCCAGTAAGGTTACTCTGCCTGGATCAGATCCTTCTGTGTGGTACAATCATTTATACATTGCAAAGCACACACACACCCTCATTAATTAGTACTAATAAATTGAGTATTAATATTTCATTTTCAAAAAATTATACTGCTTAAAATAATAAAACTCTTTAAGAGGTTTTCACAAAAACAATAAGAATAAGCATGTTTCCACTAACTAATATTTACTTAAGAATTACCAGTATATTAAATGGTACTCAGTTTTCAGATCGCAAGAGATCTTTTAAATCTCACATACCTGAGGCATGCGCTTTCCATAAATGTTTTATAGTGAGACATTACAACTTGATATCAAGTAATAGACCACTTAAAGCAAACTTACCACAAAGGTGTCACTACTGTCACAAGCTGAATAAAGGTGATTATGGATATGAGGACTGAGCGTATGATTATTAGCTCAGAGGTCTCTCAGAGACATTTGAGCTGCATCATTATATCTGACACATTATATCTGAAAATGCATCCTGTGGCTGTAGAAGTTGGATACAATCCTCCAGAGAGCAGCTGTTATGTGAGGCTCACTCTAAAAGAGAAATGCAGTGGGGGGAAAGTCACTTTCATTTTTTGAAGGAAAAAAGTGACGAATTAATACAATGCAATGCAATAAATATATCACAAGATGGGGTTGCCCTTCCTCTCCTTTCCCTGAGCAGCAACGCCTCCCAATCTCCCATCATCTTTGCCTCTTTGCCATACTTGCAGGGGCTGATGACAGTTGTAGTTCAGCAACAGCTGGGCGGCCCAAGGCTTCCCACACCTGGTCTACTGGGGAAAAGAAGCATAACAATGTTTGCCTCTTTGGAAACAATATGTTGCCTCAGAGAGCCTAGCCCCATCTTCAGGTGATGCAAAATCCTATTCCTCCAGTTTAGGATACCACCGCCAAACAGCTCAGAACCCTCCAGCTATTCAGTAAAGCAAGTTTCTCTTTATTGCTGTTTTCTACATAGCAAGGAACCTGTGTGGTTTGCCTAAGGATGCAAAACAGCCAATTTTTTCCTGTTTACAGATAATAGAAAAACTCATTTGGTTGCCCTAATGAAGGTATCACCCTAATGTGGTCTTGGAACTTGTCCTATGGTCCAACAGGCCTACCTATACTTTGCCGCTGGGTAGGTCAGGGATTTAGAAATCCACTGCAACTACCACAGGTGAATGTGTTATCGTGTGTTCTCTCACTCCACGTGTGTAAGGTAGATAGCCGTGTTGGTCTGTCATAGTCAAAACAAAATAAAATAAAAAAAATTCCTTCCAGTAGCACCTTAGAGACCAACTAAGTTTGTTCTTGGTATGAGCTTTCGTGTGCATGCACACTTCTTCAGAAGTGTGTGTGTGTGTGTGTGTGTGTGTGTGTGTGTGTGTGTGTTGGACTTGGGCAACACTGCAGAAAGCTGAGTCAGGCGTGGGCAAGTAATTTGTCATCTTACCTTCTTTTTGAGGCAGGTAGAAGGTAGAGTGGTAGATTGTTGGGTTATTTGCAGTAGGTCACCAATAGTTTGGGGGTGGAATGCAATATAGCACTAAGCCAACATTTCATCAGCCTAAGGATTTATGCTTCGGGGGGACGGACCATTATCCTTCTGTCTTCCCTCCTCCTACACTCCCCAAGAGTTGACTCCAATTGCCGTCTGCCCCAGTCAGCATGGTCAGTGGTCAAGCAGTCTGCTTGATGCTATAGAGAGAGTGTGAAGCTGCAGCAATGGAAGGAACAGGACCCTCTTGGGATGTAAATACTCTGCACTCCCTCCATCTGGGCTCAGATTGTATATATGTGTAAATAAACCATATATCATAAAGACTCCAAGTCTCTCCTGTGCCTCATTTCGAAAGGAAACACAGACCCCGGGTAAACGCCTGGACCCCTGGAATCTAACACCACTGAGAGACTGGGGTGGCATATAACAGTACTGAAATTCAGCATGTGAACAGGGATACTCAAGGCTCTGCTATTCATGAAGGAAGGCACTGGAGGTGAGCATTAATCTTCACGTTGGAGGCCTTTGGTGTAGGCTTCCTCAAGGAACATTCCCATTAATTTGACGGTCTAGAAACCTTCAGTAGGAAAGACTGGTTGCTTATTGTTCATTTAATGCATTTATATGCAACTCTAAAATGGCGTATCGCTCAGGGCAGAACTAAATTGCTTAGTTCCTGTATTCCCAAATGCCCTCTGGATTTGCTAATTCACTGCCCCTCGGTAATTCTAAAGTGGTGGCAGAGCTAACAAGAATTGGGTAATATGGGCAGGAATGCTTCACAAGAACTAAGAACTCCACCAGATGACCTGCTTGTTCAGCCTCCATCCTGATTCACTTGCACAAAGCTTGCATGGAGGTTTGATTACATGTGGTCTTTACTGAGTATTTGTTCTGATTTGTTTGCTGGGATGCTATATAACAATGAGCATCCATCCTAATTTGCTTACCACGTGTTTATATGTCTTTTCAATGCCTTTCCCTGGTCATGTTCCTAACCTCAGGAAAAAGTCAGTGTTAAGTCACGCTAGAGCGGCAGAACACATTAACCCACTTGTGCACTTAAATTTCCCAGGATGCATGTGAATCCCTCCCATAAAACAGTGGCAGTCTGGAGGTGCCCCAAACTGGACTGAACACCTGCCTGATTAGATGCATCCATATGTATAGATATTTATACAAAGGTATGGATATTTATACATAGGTATATGTATTCATCCAAATGCTGTAACTGTCAGAGCGGCTATTTTTGTCTCCTCCAACTCTGAGCCAAAGCTGATCAGCTTTGCCAGGTGGCTGGGTGACAAGTAAGCCTCTAGCTCTGTGCCTTTAAGTGAAGAGGCAAAGCACTGGGCAGGGCTGAACTGCTGTGAGATCATTTTTCCTTTTCCTTCGTACAAGCTCAGCTGCTGCGTCAGTAGCAGTCCTGTGTGCCAACAGCATGAGGTGGTAAGGCAGAGTAGTCGGGGAACCCGGAGCAGGATCTGCCTCCACCACCACCGCCATGCCACTCCAAGACCTGGAGACACTTTGAAACAGGGCCCTTGTTCCAACCCAGGGATCTTCTGTCTACTGGTAAGAGAGCTGTATTGCAAGGACTTGGTGCAACTAGGGGAAATTGGGACATTTTGCTGCAGTGCTTGCTGGAAACAGAGGGGCAGCGAGGGAAGGAGGAAGAAGCACTCAAAGACAAGCCACGAGTGTGTGTGCTATATTTCTAAAATGAGGGACAATGTTACTCTGGTGTGCACAGAAATGACACTATCTACCCTGGACAGCTTCAAGCCTAATTCAGAATGCACAGGATTTTGTTGTGGTTATTTGGTGGCAAGGAAAAAGCACTCTGTGTGTGTTCAGAGGTATGGCTGTTTTCTCCCATTCCCTGGCTGAGGCACAGATAGTCCAGAAAATGGGTTCCGGTAAATGAAAGCCTTGAGTGGAGTGAGTTATTGATCAGATGTGAGCTCACGAGCACGCATGCAGATAGGTGTCACTCTGGATGGGAGCTCTAAAGCTCACCGAGGGCTCACATGGAGATGAGAAATGTGTGCATGTTTACTTGGAGCATGTGTGTGTGATGCTCAGTGTTTGATGTGAGGCAGGATGTCGAGCATCTGTGCTCAAACGTGGTAGTTAGAAATAACTTTCTTTCTTTCTTGGATTCTTGACTGTTGAAGACAAAACTGAACAGAACAAAGCCGAAGCTATTTTGCGTCAGGCAGGGGTGGATTGTTTATTATAAGAAAATCCCAAGCATCTGGGTACCAAGACATGAAACAGGGTGAAACACTGAAGCAAGCCACAAGGGGACAGAGCAAATTAAATTAATTGCTGATCACGGCGCTTGACAGCCACAAGGATTGGAGAAGGCATTTGCCGCCTCAACTCTGCTTTTGTTCCGATGTGCATTTTTGATTCTGGGGGTTCGTGCATGCATTTGTATGGCGTTCCACTAAATTCAGAAATGAGCCTGAGTCCCCATCCCTGGAAAGCTGCCTTGAAAAGGGCAAATGTTTCAGGGGAGAGATTAAATCCCTGAGAGTTTTGTAAAGGAAAGCTGGCATTTTTTAAACGCTGCAGTTTGTTCTGCTGGCTGCTGCTTAAGGGTCAGTAAATCTTCCTCCTGGCCTTTTTCATATCTGTGAATAATAAATAAATAAAAGCAGGAAGGAATTAGGACGGGGAAATATAATGAGTCTCAGGGATGGGAGCTGTGAGAAATGAAATGAGAATGGCTAGATTTTCCTCAAGAATAAAAATGTGAGGGGACAGAAGAAGGAGCTTGAAAAAGCTTGAAAAAGAGCCAAGAAAACACTTTGGGAAAGAGGCGTGGGGTGTGGAGACCAATGAGGCCAAGGGTACTTTTGCTTTCTTTTAATGTGCAAAGTGCTTTACAGTCTCTCATATTTCAAGATGACTTTTTATATGCTTACTCAGAAGTAAGCCTCATTGATTTAAGTAGGATCTACTTCCTAGTAAGTTTGCATCCTAGCAGCAACTCTGAGAGATCGGGTCATTGCCCCCCCCCATTTTAAGGACACAGGACTAAGATTGTGTAATGACATGCCAATGAGTTGTCAAGAGGTGGGATCTGAACCCTGATCCAAAGGCATATTTTTTTGCACCTGTTTAGAAACAGAGATTTGTGGTCAGAGTGACTACTGAGCAGCAGAACAAGGTTGTAAGGAACACCAAAACGCCCCTGAACACTTTTCCATCTCTTTCTGTCTCTGGTACCAAAAGTTCTTTTTTTGGGTGTACCAGAGTTCCATTGTGGATCAGGCAAAGCTAGAGCTGTTAAGGCAAGGGAACAATTTCATCACTACTTGGAGATCTTGCAAAACTGGACATGAGGTTATTGCGAGGCTGTTCTATTAGGCAAGCCCCTAGATCCCCTCTTGCAAAGACAGCCTCCAGGTGACACATATTCATCTATCCCACAAGCTGTTCTTCATTTATACTCCTATTGGCATACACATAACATTGAAATGTTGGTTGTTGCTTTTAAATGACAATATTACTACTATGTATTCACCCAAAGTCCATCTTTGCTTCCTGCTAGTGTCACTTGAAATCCTACAGTAGGGCATCACCTTTAATAGAACCAACTAAAACATCACAAAAAACAGCAACAATCTTGCTGTACCTGAAAAACTAGTCAGTTTATTGTGACTTAAGGTTCGCTTCAGCAAATGTGTTGTATCTAGTCTACAAGTGTTTCTGTCAGAATAAATGCATTAGTCTTTCAGGTGCTACAAGACTGTTGCTTTTGCTGCATCAAACTATTAATCCTCAGATGGATCCCTTGAAAATATACAATCCTGACATACTCTGCCTTTGGAAGCTGTTAACAAAATAACTAGCAGGCCTCGGGGTTCATCACAAGTCTTCATCAGATAGGATGTTAAGCTAAACAGCAAAAAGGTAGAAGATCGGAGATGTTGGGGCCAGCGCTACCATTAGGTAGAGCGAGGCTGCCATTTCAGATGGCAAATACTGGTGTGCAGTGAGGTGCTGGAGGACTGGTCTATCTGTGCACCCTTTAGGCAAGCCTGATGCCCTTAGATGCAGTGGAGGATCCATCACCAGTGCTAACATAAGATTCAACTCCCAGTCTGGTCAGCTTCTGTAAATGGAATGGAAGATGCTGCCATCTCACCCTTTGCCTCATGCAGTGGAATGTCTTGACCCAGCTCTGGGAGAAGCTGTTCTCTCTTCATAAAAAGATCAAGAAGCACAGCCTGCTTTTTTGCATTATACTGGGGCAGCAGTACATGCTATTAAGATGCCTGTGTGTCTAGGCACCCTGGGCCTCCTGCTTTCACAATCCATGCAGCCCAACATGTGAAAAGCAAATGATGAGTCCCCCTTCCTTTCTTGTGTATGCAAAGGGGAGGAGGTGTGTTGCTCCCTCCTGCAGGATTGAGACAGGAGATTGCATTACTGTGCCAGACCTCAGTGGAATTAAATATAAGCCCTGGAGTTCAATCCAGGATAAGTTGCTTTCAGCTTCTGGGAAGGCCTGAAGCAAGGCACATTTGAGACAAGGCAAACTCGGCATCCCAAAGTGAATCCCGCAAGGCAGCTCAATTTGTTTTGGGACTCTGTATTTAATAATTTTGTTGTCTCTTTCATCATAAAAAATAGATAATTCCTTCCTTCCTTCCCACCCCTCTCTTGCCTGGCATGTTCAGATAATTCTACTGTTTCACTGCAGTACACCTTACTTCCCTCTCAAACCACTCTGGGGAAATATCAAAATGGCTTGTCACATTTTGACGTGGCTCACCACATTTGACATCTAAAAGAGCCCTTCAGCTATGAGGTCCAGAGTTATTGTGCAATTTCAGCACAGTAAAGGGTCACTGGATTCTGTTTCTAACAGTCACTCCTTCTTACCAGGGAACTCTGGGAATTGTTGCTCAGTGAGTGGAATAAATATCTCCTAACTGCTCTCAGCATCCTTGATAAACTACAGCTCCCAAGAATCTTTGGGAGAAGCCGTGACTGTTTAAAGTGGTATCATAGTACTTCATATGTATGGTGTGAATGTGACCTAGGTGAAAGCTTGGATCAGGTCCAGCGTGGGTTTCCATATGTTTTAAACCAGAGATTGATAACCTGTTGAAGATGATGAACTTTATAGTCCAGTAGTAGGGAATCTCTAGCCTAGGTTGGCCAGGCACAAGTCCCAATTTGGTCCACAAGGCTGTTTTCCCCAAACCACACCCACCTGCTCCATACCTGATGTCATGCGTGATGTTGTCATAAGGATGTGGCTACAAAGGAACAGTTGGGGAGTTTAAAGTCAGCTCCTAATTCTTCCTTTGCAGGTGTGGCTTGTAGACCGGCTGGGATCAGTGTCACAAACGAAATCAACATCCTCAGGGCCACAGGTTACTCATTCCTGTTCTAGATACTTGCACATTTATTACACCCAGTGCTATTTTTCTAGAAAAAACAGGTACCGGTACCGGAACTCACCATGAACATGTCCCTTGTCCTCTTATAACAGCAATGGTGCCCACCTGAGAGGTGCTGGAACTGAGTTCCAGCAAGTTTAAGCACTGATTACAGCTACTTTTATGACCATATCAGCCTAACAATTCCCTGCACTCCAGTCATTATGTATTGCTGCAGACTCTTTGCTAGCTGTTAAATCTTGTATTTGTTTATTCCACAATAGCTGCTATTTTTGTCCTGCAATAAATTCTGAAGCAGAGCGTGTTAGTATACTGATCATCCCCTTAGGAACGTTTAATAGTTTTTTCTTACAATGGTTGCGTTGATTACACTGTAATCACTGCAAAATGGCCATTATAATAATACTGTACTTAAGACACATTCAGAAACATTTTTGAGCTTTGGTTATTGGGGGAGAGAGGAAATGGAAGCATTTTGCTGTTTATGCCCATCTACATGCACAAGAACTGGTGTGGGGAACTTTTGGCCCTCCAATTGCTTCTGAAATACATTTCCCACCATCCCTGGCCATTAGCCATGCTTGCTAGGGCATATGGGAGTCCTAGATCAGCAACAATTGGAGAGCCAAAGGTTCCCCCCACCAACCTTCACTAGAGATGGGCTCCCCTGCTTCCCATTTGATTTGCAGAGAACAGGGAGGCAAGACCACTCTAGTGCCTATGGGTACAAACTAACAACATCTAAAAGCTATCTCCAACATCTCCCCAAATGTAAAGTTAGAGACAAAATAGTCTCACTGTTGTATCAGGAACAGGTACCAGATAGCAGGGAGCACCCTTCTCTTGCGGGGGCCAATTAGTGCCAGTGCCTTCCATTAAGAGTTTGGGTATAATCTTTGACGCCTCCCTTTCCATGGAGGCACAGGTTACAGCAACAGCTAAGGCGGCATTTTTCCATCTTCGCCGCATTAAGCAATTGGTCCCTTACCTCTCCCGCCCCGATCTGGCCACAGTGATCCATGTGACGGTCACCTCCAGGCTTGACTACTGTAATTCGCTGTCCTTGAAACTGTCCCAGAAACTCCAGCGGGTGCAGAATGCTGCAGCGAGGCTCCTCACGGGATCCCTGCCATGGGAGCATATTCACCCAGTGCTTTACCAGCTGCACTGGCTCCTGGTGGAGTATAGGGTCAGGTTCAAGGTGCTGGTTTTGACCTTTAAAGCCCTTTGTGGCCTAGGGCCCTCGTATTTACGGGACCGCCTCTCCTGGTATGCCCCGCAGAGGACGGTCCATGAATAACCATAGTTTAGAGGTCCCGGGCCCTAAGGAAGTCAGACTATCCTCCACCAGGGCCAAGTCCTTTTCAGTGATCACTCCGACCTGGTGGAATGCTCTGTCCCATGAGACTAGGGCCCTGCAGGACTTAACCTCCTTCCACCAGATCTGTAAGACAGAGCTCTTCCACCTGGCCTTTAATTTGAACTCAGCTTGATCTTTTATTTCCCTTCTCTTCCCCCCTCCCCTTTTTATGAAGATCACCCGCTCTGGGACCCCACAGCTAATTTTCCCCTGGCCTCCTCGCTGGCCCAAGTAGGACTAATTTAGCCAGCTAGCCCTGGTGACTATCTAATGTTTATTGGATGGATTTCCCCAATTGATTTTTGAACTTTGAATTTTATTGTTATTCATGCTTTTATATTGTATCTTATGCTGCTTTTATGTTGTATTACAATTAATTGTTTTAAATTTGTTGTTAGCCGCCCTGAGCCCGGGTTTCTGAACCGGGAAGGGTGGGGTATAAATAAAATTATTATTATTATTATTATTATTATTATTATTATTATTATTATCCCCCCTGGCAAGCCGACCCAACCCAAGGCTTTTTGCTGCCTGAGGCAACACGGTAGCACCTCCTGTTTCATGTACAGAAGCTGATCAGAGGGGCATTTGAATCTCAGTTCAACACCAGCAATGGGGCACCACACTAGGCAGCCTCCTTAGTGCCTTACACTGAACAGACCATTGTTTCATCCAACTCAGTATTGTCTACACTGACAAAAATATACATGTGACAGATCCCTGAGCAGGGTAAAAAATTGAAACCTTACTTACGCTAATAAAGCTGTCTTGTTCAGAAATCACACTATGTTGGCCTCAGGGTAAAGGCTGGGACTCACCATCTTTTCAGCGTTAATCTCTTTGGACTTCTTCCATCTTCACAAAGGTTTCCATGCCCCATTAGCTATTTTGGATCCTTTTCACAGCACTATGCCCTAAGGCCCGCTACTGTGTGTGTGTCAGCTTCTGTCAGCTTCTGTCTCACAGCAAAGCAGCCCATTCCTGATAGCAAGTGTCAGTGTGCAAGAGAACTGTACTTGGGGGAAACCCACATGCAAATGGCACAGAGAAGCCTTAGGCCACATAACCACATGCTTAGTAACATGGATGATGCATCAATAAACTGCACAAGGGAAGAGCTGGAGAGAGAGCTCAGGGTTTGGAAAAGGGACTGAATGGTGCAAAACTAAGAGCACCAGAACTTCCAAGAACCAGACTTGGACATGTAATTGGTGAGCTTGCTGCTAATGCATGAAAAGGCTGAGTCAACTGTCTAGTCCGATTCCCTGCAGGTTGCCTAGGCAAGATGGACTGTTTTCCTGTACCTTCACGCATTGCATTTTAAAAGGAATTTTTGGCAAGTGCAGTCCTTCTTGCTCATGCGGCACTGTGAAATGATAGTAAAATCCATTTATCCAAGCAACTGTTAAAGGCACAGGAGCCCTATTACTCCAGTAAACACAGTAGCAGTGGGTCTGGTGGTGGATCTTAATAACCATACATTTTTATATATGGCTGATATTCAGAGAGAGTTTATTCATTCATTTCATAACATATATACACTGCTTGATTGTAAAAACAAACAAACAAACCTCAAAGCAGTTTACAAAGCATATAAAACATTAAAATTATCAATAAAAAGCATAAAACTATTTAAAACAAAATAAAAATAAAAACCAGTAATAATCTGAAAAGAGATGAAAACACACAGCAACATTTGACAGATCTGTTGTGGATCGAGAGTGCCGTTATGCTTAAATCCCACAGAATTGAGGAGCTTCTGAACCACCGAAATGTCTTACAGGATTGTGGTGTGAGAGGGTTGCAAATGTATCCACTTTAAAAACAAAATGATAATGAAATGTAGCTTGAATGAATGTGCTTTTCATGGATTTAACACATTCATTTCACAATTAAACAAATACAAGTGTAAGCCTGAGAAACATTTGGTGGTGGAAGGAAGCACTCACCTGTGCAGGCATCACTTGCTGGATCAGATTTTTTGTTTTTAAGAGGGACAACAGATCCCTTTGATTTTTAAAAAGCCCATAGGATTTTCCTGAATATTCTTCCATCTCTAGCAACCTTGTTCCTTTACAAATGGTGTGGTGTGTGATGATTATGATGCAGGGTTTAAGCAACTAAAATATTTGTCCTTAGTTAGAAGCCCCTTAACAGTTGTTGTAATGACATTTACAGTAATGGCAAAGACCATTGGTGATTGCAAGGTTAAATCCCCCCAGACCAGATGAATGTAAATAACATACTGTTATCAAATGGCTACTAGCCAAGAAGCTCAGCATATACATCATCTTGCCAGGAGCATTACGGTTTTGGAATCCTCTAATGGCTATTATTCTGAGTACTGCAGATGAAATGTTTATCAGCTCTGGGATGTAACAGAATTCCATTTTCATCAATCACTTCCAGATCACAGGCAACTGAGGTCCAGATCCTAGGAATATCCATTACTGATGACAGTGTGAAACAAACTGTGGTATAAACCTGGATTGTTACTGCATGTCCTTGTCTACACATGTCTGTTATTACATGTGCACAGCAGGAACACGTTTGGGCTTTTAGCTAGTTTGAGTCACAGCATGGCATGGGACAACTTATACAAGGGTGAGTTAGCAACAAACCTGATGTTGGATTTGAAGAATATGTGGTTTATTATAAAGAGAGGAGGATTGATTATTGACATAGATAGCATGGAACAACCTGAATCTGGACACTGACAGAGGAGAAAACGCTTAAGGGTTTGATAATCTAAGAAAGAGCATTTCTTGGGACAGAGGGAGGGGGGAGAGGAAGGTATTTTGAGCTTTTGCTGAATTGAAGTTTGCTCGCCATGGATAGTAGGGTGCAAAGGGATTTTCCGATGCATAAATTGGGTGGAGGTTTCTATCCTTGATGGATGGTGAGCGCTGATGACTGACTATGCATATACCTGTAGACATCCCAGTATTCCAGGTACAGAGCTAGGCTTAACTTATTTCATTGACTCCAACAAGATTTAGTCAGGGCTAACCTTTGCTGCACAGGAGCCATTATTTCCAGACAAGGTATATGGCATTCAACTCAATAGGTTTTTCAAGTAAAGCGATTTCTTCTGGAGGAAAACAACACCACAGTGTGACAATTTCCAGAGTTCCCAATGGAAACAATGGAAGAATGAATATAGCAAAAGTGGGGCTCCTTCGCACTTCTATGCAGAGTGCTGAATCCTGGAACCCACCTTAGACACAGGCTTATGCAGTAGCTTTGGAGGAAATACCGGTACTTATTCCTCAGGGATCTTCTGCACAATCATTTTTATGCAGTATAAGATATGTGCTTCCCAAATCTAGCACACAATCTGCCCTAAAGGTAGTGCTTATGTTGTGATGTTACATTGTTTTTCTGAGCATCTGCAGTGTGATGCTTTGTGCCTGAGTAAATGCAGTGCATTTATTATTACATTTATACCTCTTCTCCAAGGAGCTCAATGTACGTGGTTATCCCCCTCAAACCCTGATAGCATGTCTGATGCTATTGCTGCGTGGAATGTTGTTATGTGAGTGTTATGGACATCCCTGTGCCATTGTTTGTGATGTCATTTGCAACAGAACTCTCTCCCTTCCACCTGGACCTGTTCCCCTTTGTGTGCCTATTCTTAAGTTTTATTTTATTTGCTTTCCAAAAGAGTGAGCGAGAGAGTGAACAATCTACTGTAGGGTGAACAATCTACTGTATGAGTCTTCTGCATGAGGCTATATCTAGCCAGAGTTGTAAGAAAAGCTGAATAGTGGCACAGATATCCTGGTTCCTTAAAAGTATCATCCTGTCTGTTACGTGTTACCCATGGGAACCTTAGAACTGTGGTAGTGCTCTGCAGATGTTGGTGCTGTTAGATGTGGTGCTCTCTAGGTGTTGGGGACTACAATTCCCATAAGCCTCAGCCAGTCTGGCCAAAGGATAGAGATAGTGGGAGTTGTAATTCGATAACACCTGGAGGGGTATCACATTGGCTACCCTGGCTTAGGGAAACCTTTTCCCTATCAAAGAGATGTTATTTTTAAAAAGGGGTGTGTGGAAATGGGTTCTACCTACGTATCAGATTTTAAACATTATTTCCTTCCTTCAAAGAGCTAAGAGACAATATACACTGCTCTCTCTCCTCTCACCCTAAACCACATTTATTCTCACGACAACCTTGTGAGCTTAGGCTAGACTGAGAGACAGATTGGCCTGAGGTCACCCGGTAAGCTTTGTGGCTGAGCACTGATTTCAACTCAGGTTTCCGCCACCTAAATCTGAGATTGTAACCACTATACCCCACTAGCTCTCATGGATAGGCTATTTAATTTTTTTAATTTTTTAATTTTAAAAGCAATGGTCCCAGTCAATAGGTGGGATGCTCTTTCAGATAATGCATCTTATTATCATTATCATTATTATCAGGTTCAAATTACTGGGAGAGGAGAGAACCAATAAATTTAAAATACTGTGGTACACTTTTGTACATGAAAAGTGTTATGTAAATTATTGAGAGTAATTATTACAAAGCACCTTGGACAAGGCAAGGAAAATAACAAGAGAAACTAACATTAATTTAACCTACTTTTGCCAGCCAGTGTGTTCCTAGGGGGCTCCTTGCATGGTCTATATTTTGTTGCTTGAGCTGTTTCAAGGTCAGCGTCAGCTCACAGTTGTCACATTGCACAAAGATCGCATGTTCAGGGGCTTGTTCAAGGTTCATATCCTTTTCTGTTCTTTCTCTCTGGGTAGCCATCTCCTTGGGGAAGACAGATTGGCTTTGCAATGGGAAAGAAGGAGCTTATGCATGGAGATGATGATTTCTCACGGCAAAGCATTGCACTTGCCTTTCGCCGTCATGCAGGGGAAAGGACTGCATGTTCTACAGACTTTTACCTCTTCCCAGAAGTCGGCTGCTTCGTTCCATTAAACGCACACCCATAATTTTGATACCCCAGTGCACCTTCTTCGCCTAAGAGCCCATTTTTGAGAGGATACAAAAAAAAAACACCACCCCACCTCCTAGGTACATTAGGAGGAGAAAGATTCAGCATTTAAAGAGGGGTTACCATCAAGGGTCAAATTTATTTCCAGAGACGCAGTCCCCTGCCCACTTCTCACCCTTTCCTGAAATGCTAATACTAAGCAAAAGCAGCATCAAGCTGGGATGAAGTCTGAACATGGACTTCAAAACGAAATTCTGCCAGGAAACTGCTGAATTACAATTTATCAGGCAATTCATTCAGGCCACATGCGGCTTGAATCCAGATTGTAGGCTTGATTTTGTTTTGACATCACACTACATGGGTTCATTAGCTTATCAATGACAAAACATTAGTCTTACTACCAGTACTGCCTTGTTAATTGGACACTGTAACTATTTTGCTTTCAGGTAAACATTACTGCCCGTTCTTTTTGCATTTCACTTCTGTCTGAACTCACTCTTGTACATCTCTTCGTCCCAGAGTACGCTTGCTACCGTATATTCCGGCGTATAAGACGACTGGACGTATAAGACGACCCCCAACTTTTCCAGTTAAAATATAGAGTTTGGGATATACTCACCGTATAAGAAATACGACCCGGCGTATAAGACGACCCCCGACTTTTGAGAAGATTTTCCTGGGTTAAAAAGTAGTCTTATACGCAGGAATATACAGTAATTCAGGATGATGATGATGATTTATTGAATTTATATACCGCCCTATACCTAGAGGTCTCAGGGCGGTTCCAGAGGTCTCAGGGTGGTCTCACGTCTCAGGATTACCCTTCAGGCTTCTGATAGAAGCAGACTCTGGTGCACAAAAGCTAGTAAATGTGTTGGCCTTGAAGGAGCCACAAAACACTTTGCTGTTTGTGTTCTACCAAACTAACACAGCTAGTCTTTTTGATGCTGCAGTTCCTTGATTAGCTTAATGAAAGATACTGCAGGAAGCCTGTTCCCCAGTCTAATTTAATGAAGTGGTACATTATTGGAATGACTGGACATGCGCTTTGCCAAATTATATGGGAAAAGCAAATAACCAGAGCTTTCTGCCATGATTGAGATCCTTCCCCATTGCTCTCTGTTGTCTATTCAGCAGCTGAAGAATTTTATGTTCTTTCCAACTCCAGGGTAAAGCATTTGGTTTTCCCAGATCACTGTTTTGATGGGAAATTTGCTTTCATGTATTCCTTGGATCATCTCCTTCCCTACATCCCAGGCAACTGTTAAGATTGCTCGAATGTGTGCCCTCTCTAGACACTACCCTTTGTTTGAAGTACCTTTCAGCTTCTCAAATGAACTCTTTACATATGCTTAACTGGTGTGTATTTCCCGCTCTAGGCTGTTGTAGTGCTTGATGGCAAAAAGCACTTACTTCAATGGTCCTTGATGGATGGTGACTACTTTCAGTTACAGGGATTTGGGTTATGTTTTGCTCTGTAGGGCCTGAAAAAAGCAATTTTTCAGCTTTGTATTTAGCAAGAGAAAAAGGATTTTGCCACTGGGTGGTATGGAGTAATTTTGGGCAGATGCTGTTGCTTTGGTGGACTGGTGCTGTTTTGGGAATTAGTATTCCTTGCATGTTTGCCAATTGTCCTGCTGTACTTTTAAATTAGCATTTTGGTGTTTTTTTGTGCCTCCAGTTATTCACTCCTCACAAGGAAACAGACCCCATGAAAGGCTGTCCTGGAACATTCTGTAGCTTGGGGGACTGAGAAGTGCATTTTTGAGACAGAGAGAGAGAGAGAGAGAGAGAGAGAGAGAGAGAGAAGAAAGAAAGAAAGAAAGAAAGAAAGAAAGAAAGAAAGAAAGAAAGAAAGAAAGAAAGAAAGAAAGAAGAGTAATGACATGAGCTTTCATGGAATGCATGTGATGGAAGTAGACTGTGGTCCACAAAAGCTTATGCCATTATAAATGTGTTAGTTTTTAAGCTGCCGCAAGACTCTTATTTTGCTGCACCCAGACTAGCATAGTCACCTGTTTGGAATTTGTAAAAAAAGAAAGCCTTTGCAAAAAGAATAGCCTTCTCCTTCTCTAAATTGCTTTGGAGTTTGAAAGGGGTTAAATAGGTAAATGTGCTGCCCAGTTTTTAAATCTACAGATGTTAAAGCAGGCCATTCATCTCAGTGGCCAGTGGCAAGTAAAAATCTCTATCTGATAGGGTTGGGAAGGTTTTCTACATTGAAAGAGAGCTGGTTTTGTTTCCCAGCTGAGATCCAGACAAAAGTCGCCCTGGTGGAGCAAATCCCCCCCCCAAAAGCTAATTGCTGTGGTTGGGGGCTATTTTAATTAACATTGTAGCTGTGTAGGAAAAGGTTAAACCTTCTCTCTTTGTGTGCTGCAGTCCTAATAAAAACTTGGTGGGTGGAGGGGAAGTTCCTGCTTGTGGGCTTCCCATAGGCATCTGGTTGGTCACTGGTGGTGCTTTGGCCTGTCACTCTCCCTCCCTCTCCCAGTATTTTGAAATCAGGCACTTTTTGTATTAATGGGTTAGCAAAGTAAAGAAACCTTTGATCACTGACCCAGTTAGAACAAGACTTAGTGGACAAACCTAAGAAATCATTATCCCAGATTTTTTTTTGTATTACATTGAGCATTAAGACGGATTAACCAGGATGTACCATGAAATTTAATGGAAATTTTCTAAAAGATACATCATTGCAAGTATGAAAACATATGTGGAACCACACAGATAAGTACACAGCGGCTCCATGTCTGAGAGAAAACTGCATCAAAATGAGGGTGCTTATTGTGATATTTTCCTGAAGTGCTATGAAGAGAGAATATATATTTTTATCACTGCTAACGGTAATGCTAAGAGGTTGTGGAAATAAATCCTAGCAGCAGCAACAAATAACCCCCCCCCTTTTTTTAACCAGAAATAATTTCTTGACCTTAAGGTATTTTTGTGACTTCTATCAAAGGACTGATAAGGCGATTAAGGGTAAAAAGACACTTCTGTATGATTGTGGGACTAGAATTGCTTATGCAATACATCAGAAAATAAATCAGATACTGAGACTTCAAAGAGTGCTAGGTCAAATTACGGGATATGGCAATTCTGAAACCAATTGACTCTCTTGTGTTCTAGGTGATCGTTGTGCCAACCCACAGGAAGAAGGACCATGACTTCAGTTCTCTACAGTGTCCGTGAGTATTCTCTTGAGTCTCCAGGGAACCTCTAGATTGCTACCTCCAGGTTTTGGGTGGCCTTCAGCAAGATGCCATCTGCAGATCATCCCCCAGTGACAGCCCTTGCAGCCATCAGTGGTACTAGCTCACTTGCTCATCCTCTCCCTGTGGGAATGTTAAGGAAGGTAAAGGTAAAGGGACCGCTGACCATTAGGTCCAGTCGTGACCGACTCTGGGGTTGCGCGCTCATCTCGCATTATCGGCCAAGGGAGCCGGCATACAGCTTCCAGGTCATGTGGCCAGCATGACAAAGCCGCTTCTGGAGAACCAGAGCAGCACACGGAAACGCCGTTTACCTTCCCGCTGCAGCGGTACCTATTTATCTACTTGCACTTTGACGTGCTTTCGAACTGATAGGTTGGCAGGAGCTGGGACCGAACAATGGGAGCTCCCCCCGTCGCGGGGATTTGAACCGCCGACCTTCTGATCAGCAAGCCCTAGGCCCAGTGGTTTAACCCACAGCGCCACCCGCATCCCTCGTTAAGGAAGGTAGGAGAGGATATATTGGTTTGATATTATCCCTCCTCACTCACGCTAGTGAGTAAACAGCAGAGCAACATTCCTTTTGTGACTTATCGGAAGTAAGTTGATGATTCGTTAGAATCCTTTAATTAAGCAATCCAGTCTGGGTTGTCCAGTCTGGATTGTTCCTGGTAAGTTTTCCCTTTATTTCCCTCTTAAAATAATAATAACACAACACAGTCTTCATTAAAAGTAAGAATAAAGTTTTACTCACATTCAGTTCACAGCAGTAATCTGAAGGCAGGCTTTATCTTGTGGTTACAGTGAAAAGAAGTCTGAGCTACATCTCAGACTTTCTGCTTGTGGGCTCCATCCTATGTGAAGGTTGAGCCATGTGCTGGCTAAGAGCCAGCAAGAGTAAGAGGGTAAGAGTGAGATGGTTGCATGGCCAGCCCTTTTATCTGGTCAGTTAGGGTCACTCACGCTCATCTACCTGGTCACACACAGGGGGAAGAATCTCCAGAGCAGGTATGACAGGAAGTCCTCCCTGTCTGGAGCCACATCCCCCTGTGTGTCCATTCTAGGCAAAAGAAAAATGTTGTACTTGACTGCTCTAGTAATAATACATTCCACACACACCCTGGGTCCAAGGGAGAAATATAGGGGACCAGGCAGGTTGTGACTACTGTTGCTGGAAGCAAAAGGAGATCTGAATGTAGAATCAATATGCTTGCCCTACAGCAGCCTTCCCCAACCTGGTGCCTTCCAGAACTTGTTGGACTCCATCTCCAATGGACAGGGATGATGGGAGTTGTAGTCCAACAACAATCAAAGGGAACCAGGTTGGGGTAGGCTGCTTAGAAGGATGTTATGGAATGGCTGTTTCATTCAGAGCATAATGTTTCCTCCAGAAGCTGGGTCTTTCTGATCTTGAATTTGACATCCCATCTCAATAGGGTCAGTTTCTGTTCCTTATCTGGATGCTTATATGCAGACAAATATTCCTTGTGTTCCCCATCCTATGTGGGCGGTGGCCCTCACTCACTTTCTGATGTGAAATGCAGTCCCCTCAATCTCCTGCTCAGGCCTTCAGCTGGATGAGAACCTGGAGCAGATGCAACAGGGGACAATGATGCGCAAGGTGAAGTCCAAGAACTGGAAGAAACCCCGGTACTTCATGCTGCAGGATGACTGCATGACTGTCTGGTACAAATCCAAGATGTCTGGCAAAGCCAAGTCTGCCTGTGAGTTCCACTCCTTGCTCTGAATGGTAGATAGCAAGGCTGGTTTCCATGTCACCTTGTCTTTGAGCTTGCACTTTCAGGCAAGCATATAGCACAATGTGGGGGTCCTTTCATAAGGGTTGGAGCATGTCCAGATTGCAGAAGCCCCCACATGAAACTGTTTAATGACAGTCTGGCAAACACCAGTCATTGGAAGAGATCAGAATGCAAAACTTACACAATTCCAAGCCAAAAGACTACTTAGCTTCATTTTAAAAATAGTGCTGGGCTGCAGCAGACTTTCACTGGGGAACAGGAGTACTGCTAGGAGATTCAGGGCACAGGCCCATAACATAAATGCTAATTTTGTGGGAGATGAGAGGAATGTGGATGAGGGAATATTGTTTAATATTTCCTATCCCAGCTTGTGCTAACAAGCTCCAAACTAGCAGAGTTTCTCATCCCCAATAAAGCGCAGCAAAGCGTGGCGTTTAAGTTCCTATGAACTTCTAGAATAAGGCAGATCCTGGCACATATTTCCCCTGGTTCCCTCTTAAAAGAAAATACACGACACATAAGCTTATAAAAGTATAAAGGTTTTACTCACAGTCATTTCAAGCTTCTACAGTCTCAGAAAGGCAGGCTAGCTTAGATTAAATGTATTTACATGTGGAGATTCTCCTTAAGGGAGAAAGGCTCCATGTGGGCCTCTCTTGGCTGGAAGCCAAGAGAGCATCTCCTGAGATGTTGCATCCTCGGAGTCCTGGTGGGAAGAGAGAGGAGAATGGCACAGACCTGTGCACTTTCAGGTAAGGCCACTCCCACTTCTGGTCACACAAAGGAAGTGATTTCAGTCTTGGCACAGGAAACTCTACCTGGAGGACCAAGTCCCCTTTGTGTACACTCTAGGAATGTTGTGATTGACTGCACCAGTGTTATACATCCCACAAACCCCTTCTCAGTCTGAACAACATTTAACAAACATAAAACAACTTTATTCAACCACCCAGAGTCCCAGCTTGACACGCAGGTTCTGGAAACTCTCTCGTGGCAAGGGTTTCGTGAGAATGTCCGCAGTCATCTCCTGAGTATTACAGTAGGACATTTCTACTAGTCCATCTTGGATCATCTGGCGAATGAAGTGATACCTGACCCCAATGTGTTTTGAACGTGCAAGGAACTTTTCGGTTTGCGCTAGCTGCAGGCAGCCTTGATTGTCCTCCATCAAGCTGACAGGTCCTTTTCTCGGCAAACCAAAGTCTGTCAGGAGTTGATCCAGCCAGATGATCTCTCTGCATGCTTCCGAAGCTGAAATATATTCACTCTCTGTGGACGATAAGGCTACACATTTCTGTTTATAACTGCCCCAAATGATAGGTGCATTTCCAAACATAAAAACATAACCACTTGTGGATTTGTAATCCGCCTTATCCCCAGCCCAATCTGCATCACTGTACCCAACCAACTTAGGGTCCCTTACAGCTGGCAATCTTAATTTACAATTCATTGTACCCTTGAGGTAACGCACCACCCTCTTGACCCCACCCAAGTCATGTTCAGTGGGAGAACTCACTTTTCTGCTTAGGATCCCCACTGCACTTGCTATGTCAGGTCTGCTGGTAGTAACCAAATACAAAAGTTTACCAATCGCTGACCTGTATTCGCTGTTGTCTGGCAGCAGCTTTGAATCTTGCTGATTCTTTAGAAAATCTGTGGCCATGGGTGTCGCGACAGGGTGTGCACCTTGCATCTGCATGCTTTCTATCAGTTCTATTATCTTCTGCTTCTGGCTGAGAAGAAATGAGCCGTCTTCTTCTCTCTCAATTTGAATTCCCAAGTAATACTGGACAAGTCCCAATTCCTTTACTTCCACCTCTTTGTTGAGATGTCTGACTATGTCTTTATAGTCTCTGTCATTGGACGTTGATATTAATAAATCATCGACAAAAGCCAGAATGTAAGAGAATTGTCCATTTCTGTTCTTAGTGTACAGGCACTTGTCAGCTGTTGACTGCTTGTACCCAAGCTGAACCAGCATTTCATGTAATTTCTGGTTCCATGCTCTTGCAGCTTGTTTCAAACCGTAAATTCCTTTCTGAAGTTTACATACAAGATGTGCCTCATTTTGCTTGATAAAGCCTTTGGGCTGCTTCATATAAATCTGTTCAGAAATCGTCCCATGAAGAAAAGCTGTTGCTATGTCGACATGACGGACTGATAGGCCTTTAGATGCTGCAATACTTAGAAGTAATCTAACACTGCTGTATCGCACTGTAGGCGCAAATACTTGATCATAGTCTTCGCCATACTGTTGTGAAAATCCTTGTGCTACAAGCCTAGCTTTGTAGCGTTGCACCTCCCCTTCTGACCCCTTCTTAAGCTTGAACACCCACTTGGACCCAATTGCCTTCTTACCAGGAGGTAGCTCTGTCAGGGTCCAGGTCTTGTTGCGATGCAGTGCATCCATCTCTTCCTGCGCGGCTTGCTTCCAGAGACTGGCCTCAGCAGCTGGCAACCGTTGAACCTGTTCCCACGTGGAAGGTTCCTGTGGTGGCGCCGACCCTGCAAAGTAGGACAGTCGTAGTGGTGGAACGCCTCTGTTGGACCTGGAGGAACGTCTGACATCTGGCTCTTGTTGAACCGCATCAGCTTCCTCATCTCCTTCCAATGGCGGCATCCCTGCATACGGGTCCTCTTCGTCTCTGGAGCCTTCTGACATCTGGTCCTCCGCGTCTTCTGGGGTGTCATCTGTAGGGGGTGCTACAACACTAGGAGGTACAATACTAGGAGGTGGATTAGTTTCTGGTATGGCTTCAAAAGGAAAACTTACAAACTCCTCTGTTGGTGGCTCATTGGAACAGTCAATTGCTGTGTTCCTTGTGTCAGCCTTTTCATACTCCTCAAAATGAATCACGTGATGTGAACTTGTTTTCCCTGTTTGTAAGTCCACAACTCTGTAGCCTTTTCCTCCAGAAGCGTATCCAACTAGGATACCAGGCTTTGCTCTGGTGTCAAGTTTGTGTCTGTGCTCCTTGGGCACGTGGTAATAGCACAAACTTCCAAATACACGTATGTGTGACAAATTTGGGACTCTTCCATGCCAAAGTTCAAATGGCGTGCGCTCTGTGCCTTTTGTTGGCAGCCTATTCTGTATATAAATCGCAGTATTTGCTGCCTCACCCCAAAGTTTCTTCGACAAGTTGGATCCTTTTAGCATACACCTTGTCATCTCTAGGATGGACCTAAATTTCCTCTCAGCAATAGAGTTTTGTTGAGGTGTGTAGCTTACTGTGGTCACATGTGCTATGCCTTCCTGAGCCATGAAGGCTTCCATTTCACGTGAGCAAAACTCCCCACCATTATCGGACATTAGGGTGGTGGGTGCTCGATGGAATTTGTTCTTGACCATGCTTACGTATTGCTTGAACAATTCCACTGTTTCACTCTTCTCTTTGAGAAGGTATCCCACACAAAACCTTGAATAATCATCCAAAAATATCAAAATATACTTATTTCCTCCTAAGGAAGGTATATTCATAGGTCCAGCTAAATCAGTGTACACAATGTCCAGAACTTTTGTGCTTCTCTTTTCTGCACAACGTGGGAAAGAAGGTTTGACTCCTTTTTCACTTACACAAGTTATACACTTTGGTGTGGGTGTGTTACTTTTGTTTACCTGTAGACCTCTCACAAGATCTCCATTCTGCAGTTCCTGGATGACTCTGATATCCCGGTGACCCAGTCTTCGATGCCAGAGCTCCAGATCTGCTTCATGCTTCTGCTTGGATTGGGCGACTTGTGCTGATTGGTTTTCTGAAACGTTAATCTCATAAACACCATTGATTAGTTTCCCTTGAGCATAAACCTCATCATTTTTCGTTACATTGCATTCTCCATTGGCAAATGTAACCTTGAAACCTTTCTTGTCTAAAGCAGACACACTAAGCAAGTTACAATTCAATTCTGGGACATATTGAACATTAGGCACAGTTGTTTCAAGAGATTCATTGTTCACCTTGAATTTCAAACGCATTGAACCTGCACCTTGTGATTTTAGAACATTTCCATCAGCAATCTGGATTTCAGTCCATTCACTATCATTAATTTCTCTGAAATATTCTCTTTTATGCGCAAAATGGCTTGTAGCTCCCGAATCTAAAATAAATTGGTCACTTTTCCTTTCATTTCTTTGCACATTTAAACTCTTTTCTTGCAGTAGAAATGTACGCTCGTGACCCCCCTTCTTTTCACCTTTTGGTTGAAAGGGGCGGGACTTATTCTTGGGCTTCTGGCAACTCCTTGCAATGTGCCCTTTTAAATTGCAGTTATGGCATATTAATTCTTTGGACACTTCCTTAGACTTGGGAAATTGCTTAGAAACATAACTTGTGTCCCTCCTTGGATTCCTTTGTGGAGAATCAAGGTAATCTCTGCATTCCTCTCTTAAGTGATTTACTAGTTCATTAAAAGTCAAATCTCTGGTGTGATCCATTATACTCTTAAATGAAGTAAATTCTTTTCCTAATGATGCCAGCATAAAAGTCACTTTGGTTGCATCATCAAAAGCTCTGGGAGTTAGGGCAATCCTTTGAACAATTTCATTAAAGTCCTTAAAATGCCCTGTAAATTGTTCTCTGGAATTCATCTTTAACTTCAGCAGTTTATCCAATAAATGTCTATAAGAGTTCTCTGATGATTGTGCATAAACCCTCTCAATATCTTTTAGAATCTGAGATGCATCACTTTCATAGTCAATCAGAGATAAATGCTCATCTTTCAAACTGCTCAAAATTATGTGTTTAGCTTCTGCATCTTGCCTTTCCCAATCTGCTTTCTTGGTTAAATCAGCAAAATCAGGTTTGGGATCTTTCACCGCTTTAAGCACTTGTTTTGCACCAAGATGCACTAAAAGGCGCTGCTTCCATTGCACAAAGTTACGATCATTCAGCAGCATAAAGCTTGATCTTGCTTCACTATCAAAACCTGAGCTTGCCATCTTAATCCTCAAAAATTTAAAAAATTTCCAAAATTTCAAAAATTCCCAAAAATGGTTAAAATTCAAAAATCAAAACTTAAAAATCTCAAAATGCAAACTAATCTTCACTGCCTCTGAGGTCTGTGAGCTCTGAGGGAGGGGAGGGGTCGCTAATCCCCCTTTCACAGCACAATGGAGAACAAAAGACCATGTGCTTACCAGGAAGTACAAACAGAAAAATTCTACTCTGCCAAAAATCACAATCCAAAGCAATCCTTTAAAAATACACAAAATACGCAGTTCTGGGCCCATAACCCTTTGTGGGAGATGAGAGGAATGTGGATGAGGGAATATTGTTTAATATTTCCTATCCCAGCTTGTGCTAACAAGCTCCAAACTAGCAGAGTTTCTCATCCCCAATAAAGCGCAGCAAAGCGTGGCGTTTAAGTTCCTATGAACTTCTAGAATAAGGCAGATCCTGGCACATATTTCCCCTGGTTCCCTCTTAAAAGAAAATACACGACACATAAGCTTATAAAAGTATAAAGGTTTTACTCACAGTCATTTCAAGCTTCTACAGTCTCAGAAAGGCAGGCTAGCTTAGATTAAATGTATTTACATGTGGAGATTCTCCTTAAGGGAGAAAGGCTCCATGTGGGCCTCTCTTGGCTGGAAGCCAAGAGAGCATCTCCTGAGATGTTGCATCCTCGGAGTCCTGGTGGGAAGAGAGAGGAGAATGGCACAGACCTGTGCACTTTCAGGTAAGGCCACTCCCACTTCTGGTCACACAAAGGAAGTGATTTCAGTCTTGGCACAGGAAACTCTACCTGGAGGACCAAGTCCCCTTTGTGTACACTCTAGGAATGTTGTGATTGACTGCACCAGTGTTATACATCCCACAAATTTAGATGCAAATTTAGATTGAATTTCAGACTAGGGTGTAAAAACTCTGACTCTTGATGTCATGGGTGCCAACAGGATTTTCTGGGAACAGTACAAGTGGATCTGACCCTCAGGCCCACCTTCAATCTCTTGGCAAGAACGGCTTGTCCTGATCCACCAGCCGAAAGGAGGGCTTGTGGGAGTGGTTGGTTGCAGGGATACCAAAGAAGGATGTCAAAAACGCCAGAGTGACCAGTTCTAGTGCTTTATTAAAAGAAGGTGTAGACTTACAGCAAATCAATCTGCCACGTCTCCCAGCCTTTACAGATGGCAGGATGGACACTGCAGCAAGGAGATGGTTTGTCTACACCCAAGCAAACATGTAGACATCCTTTATGTTCAAAACAACATACATCAGTTTACTTAGAAGCTCCCATCACACCTGGACGGTGAGGCCATGGGTGGCAGCTATCCAAGGCTTCTCCCCTGTCAGGGGCTAGAACCCAGCATCCCAAGGCTCACAGATAAGCATAGCATTGAAGCAAGCCACTTAGTATACATCAAAGCAAGTGGATGTAAACACACATGAGCTCATTCTTGCAACAACTACCATGCCTTCCAGAACATTTCACTTTTGGTTCAACATACTGCTGCTTATGTACTTATTAAAACTGCAAATTTTATCTGACATCTAATATGACTTCTCTTTCTTGCGCACACACACACAAGCACACAAGTACACACACTTCTTCTCCATCCAGCTGTTGCCAATACTTACTTGCAAGTCACTGTCGTCATCTGATATCCAGCAACAGATCATCACAATGTGTACTACAAAGGGAAATGTTTGTGTGCATCTGTGTGTGTGCATGTTATGTTCTGAATGTCTTGCAAGGGGCATTTTAGATGTGCCTATCTGAAAACTAAAAGAGCACTGGGCATGGTGTACTGAGCCTGACTTTCATATATGGTGACACTGGAAGCGGGACTGGTCCTGTCACGAAGTAAAGTGAGGTGATGACCTCAGGCAGCAGGTATTGAACATCCAATTGCCAGCCCATTTAATTGAAGTTTTTATGCATACGGTGCAATTTAGATTTTCTGCCTTGGACACTAAAATATGTTTGGCCAGAAGAGAATATACTATATTTGGATTTAGCCTTGAGTGCTGGAAGTTGTGCATCCTCCCTCTGTTTGTTGCATAATCTGTTCTAGTACTGGATGTCTTCGTTCTGTCATCCACAGAGATGTTTAATTTTCTCTTGGAGTTTCTCTGAACGCTCGCCGTGCTGCTGGAACTTCCCCAGACTAATGGTCCACTGGGTGAAACTATCTTGCCCACAACTGCCTTTGAGATGTCTTCCGCCATCAGTTTATGCTGGATGTACATTATGTCCCAACATTAATTGATCCAATAAAATGCTTTTGCATCTCTTCCCCTGTGATCTGCGGAGGTCAAAAGTCTGTGACAGCACAATAGTTCAGGATAGGATAGGAAGGGCTTGTAGGTCAGTGACAGAAAATCTGCCTTTGACACAGAAAATCCTAGGTTCAATTCCCAGCATCTCTAAATTGGACTGGAAAAGACCCCTGTCTGAAATCCTGGAGAGCCAATATAGACAATACAGGCCTAAATGGATCAATGATCTGACTCAGTATAAGGCAGATTTCTATGCTCTTAGGGGGTTATTCAACTAAGGTAAAGGTAAAGGACCCCTGGATGGTTAAGTCCATTAACGCATCTCATCAGTACAAGGATTTCCTCTTGTGCAACAGGACTCACGCCTTTGCTCCCCCAATGTGGGTCCTGCAGCCCACAAAATCAGCTCCAGAGGGTTGGGGGAGGCCCCTAGAACATATTTAGGGAGCATGCACAGGGGGAGAAGAAGTGGAGATGGTTCCACTGCACAAGCTGAAATCCTTGTGCTGATGGCATCTTCACGTAGTGCTGCTTTGGATATAACCTCTAGTAAAGAGTTGGGTGAATAGACAGACAGACAGATTAAATAAGATGAATATGTGAATAGATGAATGCTAGGTAATGATGCTGATGCTGTTTCGTGCGGGGCCCAACCTAAGAAGCAGGGGTCTAATTTTGTACCTTAAGCTCTAACCTTCTTGGCGGTTATCCCTCTCTCCCAAGTCTCAGTGAGTGATGTGGAGACCGTGCGTGAGGGACACCAGTCGGAGGTCCTGCAAAGTCTAGCGGAGGAGTTCCCAGCCGAATGCTGCTTCACGGTCGTCTTCCACGGGCGCCGTAACAATCTAGACCTAATTGCCAGCTCAGAGGAGGAAGCTCAGTGCTGGATCCAAGGCCTGCGGCGCCTTGTGGAGATTGTCACTAACATGGACCAGAAGGAGAAGATGGATCAATATCCTTACGTTGAATTATTCACTGTCCATTTCCATGCCTGTAAAAGCTAACCTCAAGAGCTCAACTTTGTATTTGTTCTCCAATACTGGACACACGACCCAGGATTCATATCAAATATGAGGTTGATATCAACTGTACCTTGGTAGCGGAGCACAAGCTTTGCACACAGAAATACTGGGTTCAATTTCTGGTGTCTCCAGGTAGCGCTAGCAAATGCTCCTGCCTTAAATCCTGGACAGCTGCTGACAGCCCATGTAAATGATCGTGAATAGAGGGCCAGTGGGTCTGACCTGAGATAAAGTAATTTCCTGTGTTCAATTGCTGACACTTAGATCTCTTTCTCTCCTTTCCTCCACAGCTTCAGCTGTCTCCACTATCTCTTCTGTGGTGCTTCCCTATCAATTCATTACTTCTGCAGTCACACCGTGTGTCCCCCCCCCCCTGCAATGAACCAACCTTTCTTCACTACTACCCAGCCATATCTTGCCTGAACTGCCCATCGTTCCAGTCTGCTTTGGTTCTGGCTCTTCCTCTTTTTATAAACACTACTTAAAGCCATGCAAAACTGCAAATAACAGATTCTGAATAGAATGTATGGGAGGGGGAAGGTGATGCCAGTTGTTGTATTTTATTGATTTCTGCTGTGAACTACTCTGTGATTTTAAATGGAGAATAATACATAAATGAACTGGCAAATAAAGAGGTAACATTTTGAATGAAGGGCTTAGTCTTAGGAAAATTAAACCTGTGTTGGTGCATCTCAACAAGATGCAATTGTTAATACCGGTAGTTGCCAAATTCTAGGGATTAGTCTGATGAGGAGTCCACACACACACACACACACACACACACACACACACACACATTTCTTGAAGCATCTTGGCTTGGCAACACTAGAGTGTGCTTTTGCGCTATGGCTAGTTTTGAAGACTTAGCTTTGTTCGGCCACTATGAGACTGTTTTCCTTGACCCATGTCTTGGGCTGCACATGGATCTGTGACTGGTTCATGAAAGCTGACAAAGACAAGGATGGACGTATGAATTTCAAGGAGGTGCAGCACTTGCTCAGGATGATGAACGTGGCTATGAATGAAGACCATGCCTTCCGGCTCTTCCAGGTAAATTTGGGTGCTGGGGTGGGGAAGTTACTGTACTGGGTTACATAGAGGGATCCCTGAGCTTGCTCATCAAAAGATAACAGCACCTCATTTCCACCCATGATACACCCTAGTGCACATATATTCACTTCTGTTTTTCTTTGCTTACACACTGTGCCCCCAAACCTGGCTATTCTGTTGTCCAGTATCATTATATCTCTCTGTCAAAGCATCATCCACCTGGCTGTGGCTCCTTGCCCATCTCTGTGTGTTGTCTGTTGTCTAGTCAAACTCAGTGATATAGAACAGAAATCACTGCAGGTCACCTGCAGAGACATCTCGTGGCATCCCCAAGTCTCTCTCTCATGTTGTTGATCCCAGTGGGGGCTGACAATGGACTCTGGCAAGAGCAGTGGTGGATCATCCCAGATCCAGAAGCTGCCCCCCAGCCTACCCACACTCTTCATTTAATCCCTGACCCTTTACTACTCCTACCTCCATCTAGTCATTTTATGGTAGTTTAAAGCTCCTTGGGCAAGGACCACATGGCTATGATGTACTATGCATCAGCTAGGGCACATTTAGTGCTGTAGCAGCAGCAGCAGTGTGTCTCAAGAATCCTCATGAGTAAACCTCCGATCCTGTATGCCCTGTGTAGCCAATGTGGTGCCCTCCAGATGTTGCGGACTACAAACTCCCATCACCATCCTTCAACCACTGGCCAAGCTGACAGGTTGGAGTTGTAGTCCAAGCCATCTAGAGGGCCTCACATTGGCTGGCTCTGCCTCACCCCATTGCTTTTATCGCAATGTTCTCCTTTCTGCACAAAGGACCCCCTTGGTCAGAGACCCTTCCATTCCTTGCAGATGGCCGACAAATCAGAGACAGGTACACTGGAGGGGGAGGAGTTTGTGCTCTTCTACAAAGCACTGACTCAGCGGGACGAGGTGCTCGAGTTGTTCCAGGAGTACTCCGAGGATGGCAAAAAGCTGACACTGTTGGAGTTTGTGGACTTCTTGCAACAGGAGCAGATGGAGGGGGCTGGCATTGATGAGCTCGCCATGGAGCTGATTGACAGATATGAGCCGTCTGAGACAGGTTGGCGGGGTGGGGGTGGAGGAGGAGGAGGGAGAGCTGGCGGGCCCACAACCTGGACAAGTGCCCACTGTTAGCACAGGTTGGCCCTCAAATAGTGCCAAATCCTCCCTCAGAATAGGAGCTCCCAGGCATTGAGGGGGAGAGGGTGTCTGTGTGTCTCTCTTGTCCCACTAGATCTCCACAAAGCACTTATCACCACCTGTATCAGTTTCATGACACCCGTTGCCATAGAAACTGATGCTTTCCCCCCAGCACTCCAAAGGCTCCTCTTTCACTGGCTTTGTCCAGTTCAGTGTCTTTTGGTTTTTTTGGAGGCTAATTCCTCCTCAATATTGTTCTCTCTCCAACTGGCTCTCTCTTCCCACAGCCAAGGCTCGCCACATCCTGAGCATTGATGGGTTCCTCATGTACCTCTGCTCCCCCGATGGCTCCATCTTCAACCCTGAGCACAGGACAGTCTTTCAGGATATGTCTCAGCCCCTCTGTCATTACTTCATCTCCTCCTCCCACAACACATACCTGATGGAGGACCAGCTGAGAGGACAAAGCAGCGTGGAGGGATATATCAGGTAATCGCAATCAAAAGGCAGCTGACTCAGAAGATACCTTTCACAATTATGACCTCTGTAAGATGTACTCTTTACACAGAGCTTGGTGACCAAACCACTTGAGCAAATTCAAATACATGTTTAAGCAGGAGAAAAGCCCACTAGAAATCTACATCTCAAGGCCTAGTCCCCAGACCTCCTGAGCTTTTTATAAAACACTGACTGGAATTGCTTCAGACACTGGTGAACCTCATGCATAGATTGGATTTCCTCAACATTACAACCTCTTCCCCCCAATAAACTTTCCTCACTTATTACACCTGAGAGTGCAGTTCCTCCGCAGTAAATTAATGACATGACAAAGGCACCAGAATACCAGAGATGTCAGCCACTGGTAGTATGGATTCAATTCTGGGCCTTCCAGAACCAGGCCTGGAGCCCAGTTTCCAAAACCATTCTTTGTGTGTTGGAAGCCACAGGCCTTCTAGGGTAGGGTTACAATAAGTCAAAATCCACTAAAAGGCACTATCTTTTCTTAAAGGGGCAGCATTGTCATTCCTTCTACCTAATACCAATACACAGGTTTGCTATCACTAAATAACTGATCCCTGTGGGGGCCGAACAGCCACACTTGGCTTTAGTCGAAGTGTGCAGAATTTTTGGCTCTCCAGATGTTGCTGAACTATAACTCCCATCAGTCCCAGCAAGTATAGCTTATGTCCAGGGATGATGAGAGTTGTAGTTCAGCAACATCTGGAGGGCCAGATGTTCCACACAGCTGTTTTACTCTTCCCATGTTCTTCTTCACTTCCTGGTTCAGCAAATCTAAAGATGGAGGAATCTGTCAATTTCTCATTTTTTAAATTTTAAGTTCAGTTCCACATCATATTTCCACATCAGTTTGCATTTGTTTGTTTTTTAAGTGTCTTCATGAAAATCTATCAGCATTTTAGTGATGATTTCTTCCAATGTACATTTTGTATGCAATTTTACCTAATCTTAAGTTTTTGCAAAGCAACTTTCCTTACTATAATGCATCTTGGTGTGCTCTTTTCATGAATATATGCATTTTTATGCTTACTTTACATTTTTGTACACATTACGTGGTTGGAGAACTGCACTGCAAAATTCAGAGATATATGAATTTCAAAGAAGCACTATGTTTCAGTTTGTGTATTGTTTTGAAAAGTGTGAATTATGGGTTCACAAAAAGGTACCCACATTTTCATGTTATCCACAATGTTTACTTCCTGCCTTTAGAGTGAAGACAGATGTAATGTGTACAGAGTAGAGGGGCTGAGTTGGAAATGCTACTTAGTATTTCCTCTGAAAAATGGTTCCGCAAGTTTCAAGTAGAATATAGCTGTGTACAGTGCTGACTGGCTTCCCCACCCATTCCTGTAATGTTACCAATCCCTGGAGCAGTTTTGTACTTTCAGAAGTGCCCATTTTGAAATAACAAGGTGATTAATGAATGGATAAAATGCATGAAAATTCATGCAGCACTTAAAATTTTTTTTACCCCAGCTGAACCCTAGTGAGAAGGGAAAACTAGTAGGTGACCCAGCATTTGATATTATTTGATTTGCTGGTGTGTGCACCTGTCATTTCAGTGATGAAGTTGGAAGGAAGCTGGGCTTTCACCCTGTAACTCAGGGACCCCCCTCAGACCTCTCCTTTTATATTACCTCGGTCTTCAACCCCTTCACTTTAATATTAAAGCACTGAGCTGAGAGCACATGGAAATTGCCATTTGGAAATGCCCTCAAAGTGGAGAAATGCCTGGTGTAATCAATACTGGTTTCAGGTGAGCACAGGCAAAGTATGACCTGAGAGCCTTTTGGCCTCAAATGATTTGGCATTGTAAAAAGTGATTCCCCCACCCCCATGTTTCAAGCTAGCAGCAAAGGGTGCTGCTCACACACTGAGAGACTAGGAAGGGCTCATGAATTGCCTTCTTTTCCTCTGCAGGGCTCTGAAGCGGGGCTGCCGGTGCCTAGAGGTGGATTGTTGGGACGGATCTAATGGGGAGCCCATTGTCTACCACGGCCATACCTTCACCTCTAAGATCCCCTTCCGGGATGTTGTGACAACCCTCGATAAATATGCCTTCCGGGTAGGTTGGACTTTTCTGCCACAAGGAATGTGGTCAGTAGGGTGGAATTGTGAAGGCTGCTGATTTGTTATCCAGCCAAATTCAAGGTGTTGCTTTTGATTAAATTCCCCCATCCTCCAGACAGCACGTCAAAATTGTGAGAGCCTAATTTTAGTTCCAGTTGTCCCCAAACCCATCCTTTTTTAGATTTAAATTGGGCACACCATCTTTCCTTCTTGTTGTTTCAAATGGCTGTGGTTCCACAGTTTTGCCACATTCCAGCAGTGGTTTCATTTCCCTCTATCCTACTTGTCTGCTCTCCAGGAATCCTGAGTTTAAAAGGTGGCTCGCTATCCCTCAAACAGCTCCATTCCCCTCTTTATGTCACCAGACTCCACCTTCAACCTCCCACACTTTAGGGCTATCACTGCCTCTAACTTCTTATGTCTCCATTCTCCCAGGCTTCTAAATACCCCATTATCCTGTCTCTTGAGAACCACTGTAGCATAGAGCAGCAGGACATCATGGCACAGCAGCTGAAGGGGATTCTGGGAGAGCAGCTCCTCACCACCACCATTGATGGACGTGTCCCAGTGCAGTTGCCTTCGCCAGAGGTGGGGACATGGTGTTGTCAATTGTCATTCCTTAACCTGGGCTTACACAGCTTGATTGCAATCCTAGGACTGTTATGTTAACACTCAGGTGACCCAAATTCTTTTATTAGTCTGAAGTATTAAAACGGTGGCCATAGAAAGGGGAGGAGCCAGAGGTGAGGGGTGAAGGTCAAGGCAGATGAAGGGACTGGATGGGGTTCCAAAGGAGGTATTGTGGGAATTAAAGCATTTTTTGTCAGAACCACTAAGGGGAACTTCAAGAAGAGAATTAAAGGCGGAAAGGAGCAGTTGCACTGGAAGAGCAGAGGTACTGGAGGGAGACGTATTCGGGACACTTAGTGGTTGATAGTTGAAGTCACGATGAAAGATTGAGTGAAAGTGCATCGGGGGACCTTTAATTGAGCAGGATGTTTGCTGTGAGCATATTTAAGAGGCTGTCATACTTATGGAGAAAGGCAGAGTTTTACAGGACAGCCTGGCTGAGCTGGTGTTGCTAGAGGCCCTTCCCCATCGCCTGAACTCAAAGCACCACCATGTCTGCCCTGATATGACCCACCCTGTGTCCTCATGCAGGAGCTGAAGGGCAAGATCATCCTGAAAGGGAAGAAGATTGGACACCTGGAGGATTCTTTGAATGGGCATCTGGATGAGCCGCCTGAGCGGGAAGAGGAGGAGGAGGAGGAAGAGGGACCAGAGGTAGAGGAAGAAGTTCTGCGCAATGAAGACAAGAAGAAAGAGAAGGTACATGGAAACCCTGGTTAGTTGGCTCTTTAGAGGCAGTGGCAGCTCAGGGTTCCGCCAGACAACCTATGTTTTCAGCATCCATCCTGGAGTTGCCTATGCAAAGCTTACATAACAGTTAAGCTACGCCCAGTCTTTATTGAGCATTCATTGTCATGTGTTTGTGGGGAGGTTATGCAACAATTTGCCAGCCAAGTGTTGATATGTCTTCCCATTAATCGTTTGCTCGTCCCACAATTTCAGTGCATTTCGCCATCATTTCCCAAACTGTTTGTTTGCTTTAAAAAAATTGTTGCACTAGCGTCGTAGAGCGATATGCGCTTGAACCTCACCTGCCAGATACTGACAGGTGGGAGGCACCTGCCCTCATAAGCAGGAGTGACTGATGACAATACACACATACAGGTGAATTTTTGATAGAATGTGAGCTACATTGATTCTACTGGGAAACCCTCGAGACCCCAATGTGAAGAGAAGGCAAACGTGCTTACACTGCACTACAGCCTTTGAACCATTTGGCGATGGTGGCTCTTTCTCACAAGCAAAAAGGGGCTCTTCTCCTATTGCAGGAATATGTGAAGCTGCCTTTGTATGTGAGTCAAACCACTGGTCCGTTGTGTTCTCTGACTAGCAGCTCTCTCTAAGCTCCCAGGCAGGGTTTTAAATTAGTCTTTTTAAAAATTGGAAATGCCAGCGATGCAAAGCACATAGGCTCCCCGCTGAGGTATGACTCCTCCTCCCAAACATTCTAACAAAAGACAGGTAAAGTTCCTGGGGCCAAAACTCTACCTGCCCCTCACCAGTTAAAGGCAAAAGGAGCTCCCCCCCACAAAGCCTGATATTTTGATTTTATTTTTAGCAGGTGTGGGACTCAATCTTACTCCCGTGTCTGCAGTACACATGGTCATCATTTACAAGTTGGTCTCACGTTCTTTGCAGAAGGCCAAACAGTCCCTCTCCCAGGAGCTTTCTGACTGCATTGTCTACTGCAAGAGTGTGCCCTTTCACAGCTTCCAGCACTCCCGCAGCCACTACAAGTCTTACGAGACGTCCTCCTTTGCTGAATCCAAGGCCCGCAAGCTCATCCGAGAGGCTGGTGAGAAACCGGGGATGGAGGCAGCCGGCAGGCAAGACATTAGGAACGTGCATTGATGGGCCCGTGACTCCTCTGACTCATCCCCAACATACACAAAGATGTTAATGATTTGCCCCATATTGCCAAGCAGTGAGAAAGTCAGAGGCAGCACTCCCCGATTCAGTTTCCTTTGGGTCAGAGAACATACCAGCACAGCATAGTGGAAGCAAACAACCTCTTGTAAGCAGGCAGCAAAGCCACTCTAATTCTGCATCAAATTCCCAGAAAGCAGTTTGTGAAGACCTACACACGCAATGGGGTGGGGTGCGCACCCTAATTCCAACTAACCAGCTAGAAATTCCACGTTCTCTGTCTACATTTTAGGTAAACTGGGTGCAAACTGTTTCTCTGACACACACACACCCCACTTAGCTGCAGATGGTCACATTCTCCAAGCACTAATAACTGGAGAGGGGGTTCCCCAAATACCAGATTTCTAAACTTTTGATGTGCTAACTACCTCCTGCAGGAAATGACTTCATCCGCCATAACGCCTGGCAGCTGACACGCATCTTCCCCAGCGGTCTGCGGACGGACTCCTCCAATTACAACCCCCAGGCGATGTGGAATGTGGGGTGCCAGCTGGGTATGCCAGCGCCAGAAGGATTTAAGGGGTGGGTGGGTGAGGAAGTCACCCTTGTGTTTTTTTCCAGAGCTGCAGCTCCCAGAGGGGTCTAACCATCAGGCCCTCTTCCCCGGGAACTCTGGGGATTGTGAAGGGAATAGAGTCTCCTAACCTAGCATCTCTTGGCACCTTTAACAGACTGCAGGATTTTGTGTGGGGGGGGGGGGAAGTCAGGACTAAAGTGGCGCAATACTGCCTTAAGTGTAGATGGGGCTTTAGATAGCTTTTAAAAGGGAGATTAGACAAACTGCTGGGGGATAAGGCTATTGATGGCTATGAGTCATCATGTCTGACTGCTACCTGAGAATCAGCAGCAGATTGCCTCTGACTACCGGTAGCAGTCACTGGGGAAGGAGAGGGAGATGCAGGCACAGACACAGAGAGACAGAGAGCGCACACCTGCACATCTGATTGACCATTGTGGGAAACAGGAGGCTGACTAAACAGGCTTTTAGCTTGAGCCAACAGGGCTCTATTTATTCAATTATTCCCACAAATGCCACCTCCCCTTCATTTGCCTAGTCTCAGACTCCTGCTTTGTGGGAGTTAGACAAGTTATCATGTGCAAGTGGGGGGGTAGGAAAGAGTTAACTACTCCTACTCACTGGTCCTCTCCTGGAAGTCCCCTCCTGCATTTGTGTCTCAGCGAACACAGGTGTAGGGTCATGTTTTGCTGAAGTAGCACGCAGTTCCACCCTTGGATATTGTAAGTAAGTAAGTAAACCTGATCTCAGTGTCTGAAGGCACATAAGGTTATGACAGTGCAGGTCTGGGGGTGACTGTCTGGGAGCCATATGTATGCCACACTGGGTTCTATGATGGCAGAAAGGCAAGATGTAAAATAAATATGCAATGTGCTTTACAGTGTTCAAAGTGGTGCTTTATATAAATAGTAGTTGTTATTTATTCTGCTATTGCCAAGCCTTAGCAGTCAAAATGGGGCTTTACAGCATGGCTGTTCTTATATGGGGGAAGAAGGGTTTCCCCCCAACTCTTGTGAATGTTGGTTTCCTCACCTTTCTTCAAGCTTGCAAATGCAGATTTGAAAGGCAGGAACTGAGGGAAGATAGAGATCCAGAAATGGGATAAGCAGCAGCCAGTGAAAGTGGGTGTAGGGAAGGAAACACTAAAACAATGATATGTCATGTGTTTTCCCCCCATTATTAGGGAGATGTGGGTTGATGGCCCTCTCTCCACAATGTGCAGTTTGGGCTTTAATTTGTATTTCTAAGATACCTTGCATGGAAGAAGCTAGCAAGAGCTAGAAGACTGCTCTCTCGTTTGCCTCCAATTGCTGCTGGTCTGAAAGATTCCTGTCTCCTCCTCCTTTCAGTGGCCTTGAATTTTCAAACAGCTGGTACAGAGATGGACTTGTGCGATGGGCTCTTCAGTAAAAATGGCCGCTGTGGCTACGTGTTAAAGCCGAGCTTCATGAAAGACCCAGAGACAGCCTTCAGTCCTGAGAACCCCCAAAGCAGGGAGAATGGTAGCCCCCTGAACATAGCCATTAAGGTACTGTGTGAGCTTGTTGCCCATACCTTAACCTAACAGGGCTTTTAGGATTTTAGAGAATAACTTATTGGAATAAGAAGCTTCTAGGTGTCCATGAGAGAATGTGGCCCCCATCTTGGAAAATTTCCGTCCAACCTAGAGAGAAGCTCTATCTACCCTGCTATCTTTTAATAGCTACTCAGTGTTACTATCCTACTGCAGATGTGGGGAATATTTGACTCTCATGTTGCTGAACTAACATGGCCATGCTTCTTGGGCCTGATGAGAGTTGTAGGTCAGCCATATCTGGAGGGCCAGAGTTTTCCCATACCTGGTTGAGTCAAAGATCAACTTCTGTTGGGAAAGCTGAGTTTGGGATAAAGTGGTACCTCGGTTTTCAAATGTCTCCTTGATGAACGTTTTGGTTTTCAAACGCCGTAAACCTGGAAGTAAATGCTTCGAGCACTTTTTGGAAGTTGAACATGCCATGCGGCTTCCATTTTGAGTTTTCCCTATTGAGTTTTCTGTTTTGAGGCTTCCGCATTGAGTTTTCGGTTTTTGAACATTTCGGAACTCAAACGGTCTACCGGAGCAGATTACGTTCGAAATCTGAGGTACCACTGTATCAAGCAGGCAGAGTGTTGTTCCAAGTCCTTTTTGTCATTGTGCTTATATGCCATAGTGATCAACTTCCTTTGTCATTGTTTTGAGCTGCGTGAGTGGCAGGGTGCAGCTGCTGACACATTGCAGTTTGCACATGTGGACTTGACTGCTCTTCTATGCTCACCATAATCTTCTCTTCCAGATCATTAGTGGGCAGCAACTCCCCAAGATGCCCAACAGCAAAGAAGGCACCATCATCGATCCACTAGTGCGGGTGGAGATTCATGGGACCCCTGCTGATAGTGCCAAGCAGGAGACCAAATATATTGATGATAACGGTGAGGCAATTCTCTTGGTCTTTGTAAAGAACTGCTGAGATGGGGTTTTACATGGACCTCATGCATGTGTCAACACAGATGCCCCTCATTCTTCATTACTTAAGTATGAATGAATGAATATCCTGGTGTTATCTGTGCCAAGGGAACTCAGATTCTACATTTTAAAAAACAAAATTTTTATATAAGAATGAATGTCCTTAAAATGCTAGGCATGTCGGGCATGATTTTAAAGTGTGATGTTTCTGTTTTTGTTTTTGTTAAGAGCTGGGGTGGTGAAGTGCAAGGAAGCAGCAGAGGTGGAAACAGATAACAGGGGAAGGATTTATTAGGGGGACGATGCCCTAAAGAAGCAAATGTGTAGGGCATATGAGCCGCCTTTGGAAGCCTTGGGTTTCCATGTCTGTGGCCTACCACACTGGGCACAATCCAGCAAAAGTTAGTTGTATGACTAAGCCTCTTTGAAAACAGTGGATTGGTATGTGCTGCTGTTTGTATTGTATTTATTATTTTTGCCAATTTGAAATGTTTTACCCAAAGAGCAGCCCATAAATACATTAAAATAAAACAAATAAAATGAGTTGCAGCCGATTTGTCCCATTGACTTCAGTGAAGCTTCACCTCATGACTGACATGTGTCCATTCTCCATTACATTTTCATATTTTCCTCTGCACCCTGGCAGGCTAGAAATTTGCAGAGTCATTTTGAAAAGGAAGTTGAACTTTGCAAAAAGGTAAATTCTCCACCAAGGTCCCACAATAGTATATGCATATCTTCTTTGGCGATCACTCGTAGCCAAGTAAGATTGTCTTCCATAAACACGGTTTTAACAATGAGTCCGTAAGTGACTGTGGAGGCCAATTCTGGACCCACACGTCCTTCCACAGTGGGGACATTGGTTTCCCACGTCTCTCTTTTTTCCTGGGGCATTCAAAACGCCAAAAGCCCAGTTGGACCATTCAGAGTGGGAGAAAAGTGATGCAAAGAGGGCAGGTGTTTTTGAGGTTAGACGATAAACTGACCAGAGCAGTTTAGGAATCTCAGAAGCAGCAATGCAGAGGGAAGATGTGTGAGATTTTATGGAGAAGATGGAGAGAGGCTGGGGGACACATACAGATTATGTGCTGTGACAACACTCTCTTTTCACTTTAATATCCCTGGATAGGTTTTAACCCACAATGGAATGAGGCCTTTCAGTTCCAGGTTTGGGTACCAGAGCTGGCACTTCTGCGCTTTGTGGTGGAGGATTATGACAAGGCATCTCGGAATGACTTTGTGGGACAGTACACTCTACCTCTTACTAGTGTCAAAGCAGGTGAGCATCTCCCTCTTAGCCCTGTGGGGTGTGACTACCTTGTGCCAGTTTACTGCCAAGATCAAGAGACGAATGCATCCCTGGCAGATCAGTCAAGGTTAGCCAGAGACAGTTATTTGTGTACATAAGGAAGGCAGACTAAGTTACCCCCCTTCAACAGAGACTGTAACAACTCAGTAAATCAGCACATGGATATTATGACCACAGCACAACACAAAAGTAGATAGGATCAGATCCAGACTCTGGGCTCATCCACACCTCCATTTGCCCTGCCACTTTCCCCTGGAGAAACCTGTGGTTTACTGCTAAATGGAACCAAACAGCAATCAGGTTTTCAATGAATTGCCATTTGTTCCAATTCAGCAGTAAAGAGCAGGTTTTCCAGGGGCAAGCAGTGGGGCAAAGGCAAAGCCTCTTGGACCTATTTTCCAGGCACAAGACAAGTGGAAGTGTGGTAGAGCCCTGAATGACTACCAAGGCCCTTCTAACCATGTCTTCTCAGAAGTAAATCTCACTGAATTCAGCGAGGCTTACCCAGGTAAGTGGAATTAGGAGTGCATTTTAAGTCTGGATTCAGTCAATCAGTTTGAGATGAAGTTAAAGCTGCTGCCCTTTTAAACCTATACAGCTGCTCCCTGAATTTATTTATTTTTTAACTTTTAATTCCAAAGCAGGCCTGACGTTTATCACAGCCCACAAGTTAACTCTCCCCCATGAGAAGTACAACTCACTTTGCAGGATGGGGGGGACTACATATGATTCCATCCTCAGAATCAATGGATTTGCTTCCTTAGTATTTGGATTAGTTATTACCATACTTGTAGCTGTTCCTAGATTACACTGCAGAGTTTTGCATTCCCACCCCATGTACAGACATTTATTTATTTATTTTGTAGGGGGAGGGAGGGAGCTCATGTTGCCTCCATCTAGTGGAGAAGAGAAATCCTGTGCCCTGTATCGGTGCTAGAATACATACTTCTATAGGCTGTAGCTGCGATCAGCCGAATAAATGCATCTGCTGCAGGGCAGGCAGAATATATAAAACATCAAATCTACTCAAAGGAATGGGAGAAACCCAGAATTTGTAACCATCCAGAGGAAGTTCGAGAGACAGCCAGGGAAAGCTGACCCTAGAGACAAATGTGCTCTCTGCCCATGGGTGTAGCCAGGAACCTCAATCAAGTACTTTCAATGCTTTTCAATATTTTTTGTGGATGGGGGGGCAGTGGCTGCCCCCCGATCCCCCCCTTGGTTATGCCCATGTCTCTGTCTGTATCATTATCTAGAGCTCACCAGGAGAGCACAGGCTATGCATGCAGATGAGCCCTGGTTTGTGTGTGTTTTTAGGATCCCACCAGGGCTCTGCTGGTTATAGTAGGCAGAGTTGGGCTGGATGGACCAGTAGTTTAACTCAGGGATACCGTAGCAAGCATGTGACTCTCCAGGTGTTGTTGAAGTACAGCTCCCACAATCCCTGGCCACTGGCCATGCTGGCTGGAGCTGACAGCAGCTGGAGCCCAACAACATGGTTGGCTACCTTTGGCCTAACTCAACACAGGGCAGCTTCTAACACTGTGCGTGGCTTTTTTTTTGTCTCCCATGCAGGATACCGCCACATCCACCTTCTTTCCAAGGATGGGACGGGGATCCCACCAGCCTCCCTATTTGTCCATATCCGAATCAGGGAGTTGTCAACAGAGAGTGACTAAAGCAACTGTGTCTCCAAATACAGCTCTTCCCTCTCTGCCCCATTTAGGTTGGAGAATGTGGGGGGAGGGGAGGGAAGGGGACAAGAGCTTTCTTAAGAATGGATGCCATACCCCACTCCATCTGCCTGCATCTCTTGTTCCTACACAGCACTGGACTGAAAAGTTACTTTGCACTACTATATTTATTATTTATTATTATTATTATTATTTTCAAAACAAAAACCCAACCCAACAGTTTTGTATCATTTTGCTATTTTTTTAAAGAAAGAATTTAAACTATTGTGATTTGCACAGTTCCCAAACCCTCTAACTAAATCTGTCCACTCGTATGGTTCAGTTTTAAAATCTACCTCCGTTGTGCAACAAGGGCAGGATAGGCTACTGCAGCCGCGAATGGGACCTACCCCAACGATATTCAAAAGGAAGAGTGAATTTCTTTCAATAACGTCAGGCAACCATCAAGTCTTTCCAAAGGGCTTTGTTTTTCCACCTGTCTTGAAGGGCAACTCTCCTGATCTGGGCCCAGAAGTAGGTCCAGTCTGCCAGCCACCTTTAAAGCAGAATCAGAAGGTAGCTGATCAAGCTTTTCCTGGATGCTCCTGACAAGATTTGGCAATAACCGAGAGAAGAGAGAAAGGATTCCGGTGTTGACTCTTGTGGCAGCATCTCTTTCTAACTGAGCAAGAGAGACAGGAAGCTGTTGGACCACCTGCTCTTTTTCCTTGCAGATTGCATATGAGAAAGGGGAAACCCTGCTCTATTTATTCCCCTTTCCCAATCTGAATGGTACTGAGATACTGCAAGATTTTCCCTTCCTCATCTAGTTGTAGCCCTCCTGTTACCGCCACCCAGTTAGCAGCTAATAGGGTGCTTGTATGTTGTATCGCTTAGCGAACATTTGACAACACGCATCTGGGAAACTGGCATCGCACATGAAAAGCCTTCCAGAGAGTCGCTAACAATACTTTCCAATGGAGGCAGTTTGCACCGCTAGGTAGAAGCCATCAAATGATGTACAGTGTGTGCCTATGATTATCAGCCCTCAGGGAAAGAGTAGAAAGGACTTATCCCACTGATTCCTTGAAGACTGCCATCAAGATGGAAGGAATGCCAACAACTCCTATTCTCAGCTCAAGAACCATTGGCTTCCTGTTAAGGTATGTGTTGGCCAAGGAGCTCTGACAGTGTGATTCTGCCTTTATATAGAAAGATGTTGGGCTAGACTTGAATCATCCTCTAAATCAACTTCAAGTAGGAAGTGATAAGATTCTTCTAGATGAGCTTGTCTTTTTCTACATCAGCACTAACAATATTCATACAACTGACTCCTCAATAAGAATTCTTCCACAGTAGGAATGCCTTGGCATTCTCAAAGCCTCCATAAACATAACGCCTTTTTTCTGATGCAATTAAGATGCTAGCCCCCCAAAAATGTGATGAGAACAGTGGTCACCAACACAGAACCCACAGATGACAGTGCACGAACTAGTTCCTCCTATGGAGCTCAAAAAAGGTCTCAGTAAACATCTCAACAGGAGTGCCTGGTGTGCTCTGGTCCATGGGGTCACAAAGAGTCGGACACGACTAAATGACTAAACAACAACAACAAACATCTCAAAAATCCATAATGTGCAAGAGACTGTTTGAGCTTCTTGTTCGACCCTTTTTCATTAGATACCAAGATTGTACATGCTTTTGGTGTCCTCCTCCCCCTAATGATTGGGGGGGCTGGGCTATCTGTACCATTTGTGGTCCTCCTTGTCTGTTCTCTTAGTCATGTGGTAGTCATTTTCTGTTATGCCACACTCCTACAGCAGCCATTTTGTGACTGGTACTTGCAGCACTTCCTCAAAAATTTTTCCCAATGGCACAATTCTTATTACTGTTATTATTAATTTTGTATCCTGCCCTTCATCCGAAAATCCCAGGGCAGTTCACAATAGAAAAATACAAAATGCGAATACAAACTGCATAATAAAACGTAAACAAAAGCAAACCATTAACTCCCCCCCCACAAATACATTTAAAAGGCTATAGAATGTTAATCACTTGAATGCCTGGTTGAAGAGAAACGTTTCCGCCTGGCACCTACCGTAGGTTCCTGGTGGTTTTCCCTGGGGAGAGCATTTCACAAACAGGGAGCCACTACAGAAAACGCCTGTTCTCATGTTGACACCCTATTGACCTCTTGTGGAGGCACACAAAGAAAGGCCTCAGATTATGATCACATTGTTTGGGTAGGTTTGTGTGGGGAGGGGCAGTCCTTGAGGTATTGCAGTCTTCAGCCATTTAGGGCTTTATAGGTCAAAACCAGCACTTAGAATTGGGCCTGGAAACTAATTGGTAGCCAGTGCAGTCGGGCCAAGATTGATGCAATATGCTCAACCTGTTTTGCCCCAGTGAGTAACCTGGCTGCCAAATTCTGCACCAGCTGAAGTTTCCGAACCATCTTCAGAGGCAGCCCTACATACGTGTTGCAATAAACTAACCTATAGGTTACCAGAGCATAGATGACAGAAGTTAGGCTATCCCTGTCCAGATAGGGGCAGGGCCATCAGCCAAAGCTGATGGAAGGCATTCTGGGTCGCTCAGGCCACCTGAGCCTCAAGCGACAGCAAAGGACCCTGAAGTACCCCTAAGCTATGTATCTGCTCCTTCAGAGGGAGTGTAAGCCCATCAAGAACCTCCTATCCATCCGGTCTAGGGAATCACCCACTAACAGTGCTTCAGTCTTAGCTGGACTAAGCTTCAGATCATTTGCTCTCATCCAGCCCATTACCAAGGCAAAACAACAAGGCTGCTTGCCCCTATAGCCAGAGCTCAGCTCCTTACCATTTAGTCTGATCTCGCAGTAGGTATACTCCGGTGCTTTTATGCTCTAGCATTTTCAGTTGTTAAATTATCCAATCACACAAAATAGTGCATGTACAACTTCCACATAGCAGCCACAGGCTTCTGCCCCTGAGAGGCAACCCTTTTGTGTGGAATGATTTTTGCTGGGAAGCAGAAATAGCAGATAGAACTACAGAGGCCTGCTGGTTCAAAAATCAAAAGGCAGGATAACTCACCGCAACTCTTAAGGTAGCCAAGAGAAGAGGAATTTGATACTATAAAAGCTGTCTCCATCTTAAGTCTAAATGGGCTAGAGCAGTGAGGCAGCCAATGTGGTGGCTGCTGAACTACAACTCCCATTATCCTTGACCATTGGGCCAGGTTGACCAGGGATGATGGGAGTTGTAGTCCCTCATCATTTGAAGAACACCCGGTATGCACCCCACTGGAGGCCAGTTGGACGTTGCTAGTCCCAGATCAGGGATAGTCAGCATGATGCCCTCAATGCTGGACTCCAACTCCTAGCATATCTGGCCACTGAACATGCTATCTGCTGATGGGAGATGTTGTTCAACTATATCTGGAAAGTGCCACGTTGGCTGCCCTTGGGCTAGAGTCTCACAGAACAGAAACCTAATTCATGTGGAAACAGCACTTTGGCTGTGACGGATGTGACACAGTTACCTGCAAGCTAGCTTGCCTGTTTACAGCATGCCTATGCATCCAGTCAGCTTGTCTTGTTCCCTAGCCACAACCCTCCAACTTGTACATCTTTGTTTAACTCAGGTATGTTTACAGATGCAATATATGTCTAAAAATATCTATAGCAATGCATGGAATGTCATTTACTTCCCAAATACCGCCTCCTTTGTAAAGGGCCGAGACCCTACATATGCAAACTGGTTTTATCAAAATAATAAAAAGACAAGTTAAAAATGGTCTGAAATTCCCTGTTGCAAAATGTGCCTAGAATGCTGGGAGTTTCAAACACTGTAAAGAGGGGAGTTGAGGAGACATACAATTCTGCCATGGGATAATTTATGCACATTTTCATGGCTTCGTTTAGATTGCACAATTTAGATTTTGGCTAATTGAAGGTTGGGAATAAAGACTAAAACACAGGAAAAATGAAGAGCTATAGAAAAGAAGCAAAGAAGTCCTATGTTGTCCAGCATCCCATTTCCCATGGTGATGCTTCTGAGAAACCCACAAGCAAAACATGAGCAATATATGTACAAAAAAGCAATGTTTAAGACTACCACAGCAGCAGAAATCAACCTTAAATTTGCAATTCTTAGGAAATGGCAGTACCTACTCAATTTTCTGTTAGAAGACATCCATTCCATGACATAATCATAGCTGCAAAGCCTTTCGTAAATGTTGTGGGCTACAGAAAAAGAGGAAACACAAACCCCTGGAGTTTACCATAAAATGAGGAAGACTGGGGTTAGCTGAGTTTCCACAGAAGCGGACATCTTTCATTCACAGCAACCATATGCATATACAAGAACAAGAGGGAGCCTCTCTTTCTGTATATCACACATTCACACTCAAAACACAGCTCTTGGAGTTGCAGCTCAAACTAGGAGGCAAAGGATGACTCCAGGTCCTGGTGCCAGTTCTGTTGCCCAGAATGAACATTTCTGGTCTCAGACACATCATTTATGGGGAAATAAAGGATGGGTGAGTGTCTGATCTGTGCATATCACAGTGGACACTAGAGTTAATAAACACACATGAAATTAAAAAAGTGGACAAGTACGCCATGACCTTATTGCTCAAAAGTTTTACAACTCTCAGTGTTCTGCAGCCTCAGTCAGCACCTAACTTGCCTTTCAGCAAAAGTGAACACACACGTCATGAACAATCTTTGTAGGAAACACTGCAGGGAGGGAAAGTACGTGAACCTGAAAGGCAAGGCTTAGTTTAGTAAAGCTGCCCAGAAAGGCTTGCAGCACAGTACTACAATGTCAAAAATCAATTAAGTGCAGCTATAATCTCACTTTGTCATAAGGGTTTCCAAGACAGCAACCTGCTAAGTGCTCCTGGCCCATCATAAAGAGGCTTTATCAAATGCTCTCGTCATTTGCAAGCTGGAACAAACTGATTACTTCCAAGTAAGATTGACATGCATCCCTGCACTCCCTAGAAGAAAGGAAGGAAATGCCAAGCCTCTCCCACTACACCCACTGGCAAGAAGTATATACAAGACCTTCCATGCTAATTTTGAAATTCCTGCAAGCAGAAAGCAGCTCTTGCAAATTAGCATTGTCTGATTAAAATGAACATCATTCCACAGTAACACAAATGTCTGCGGGGGAGAAAAGTAAAGGACTCCTGGACGGTTAAGTCCAGGTGGATATGAAAGGAGTAACTTCATTTTTAAATGAATCAGGCAGAAGGCTGGTAGCACAAAAATGTACTTTGTGCATCACAGAGCTCTGTCCTGAGGTCCTTGGATGCAACTTTCAGCGGGGAGACCATTTCCCAATAGTGCAGAGTTATTAGAAAATATAGTATGAGTAACTATTCTCATACCAAGACCCTTCTTCAGAAGCCAGGCTCAATCCTCCCTCCCAACTTCTGTAAAGTATTGTTTCTCCCAGCACTCACCCTTCACCTTGACTGCCCTATTGGGCAAAGCAAAGAATTCAACACCATCAAAATTGCAAAGAAAGCTGGAGATCCCTTTTATACAGTCACATATTTTACATCCCATGTACAGATATGACTATAAAACATACACAATGGCATACGCCTGACCTAGAGAGGCCAGTGTTTGCCCTAGTGGCTTGAAACAGCTTGGATGGGCACATTGTGTGCTTCCAGGCTGAGGGCTTCCACCCACTTCCAGTTCATGGAAACCACAGCAAAGTGTCTCAATGTACGAAGTCCATTTTTTTCCAGATTTGACTTAGCCGTGTGGTGACACCTGGGCCTCGATCACCTCTGGGAGCTTGGAGGGGGGAATCTCCAGCTGAGCGTCATGCAGGTGGACAGGAAGTGTACTAGGGTCCTTGCCCACCCCTTTGCTGAGATCCCCCTCCGTCCCGCCCTGCTCTGGGTGGTGCCTCTGCAGGTGCTTGATCACTTGGAACTTCTGCTTGGCTTTGTAGCTGCAGTAGCGGCAGAAGAAAGGGTGCTCGTTGGTGTGCGTGAGATAGTGATGCCGCAAGCCGGCTGCCCACCGGAAACCCCGGTAGCAGACGTTGCAGACATACGGCTTTTCCTCGCTGTGCTTCTTCAGGTGCGTCTTGAGGAGGAAGCGAGTCTTAAAGGCCTTCCCGCACTGCTCACAGATGAAAGAGCGGGCCTCGCGGTGGCGCGTCTCCTTGTGGATGCGCAGGGCATCGGCACGGTTGGTGCAGTACTCGCACTCGTCACACTGATATGGCTTGATCCCTGTGTAGAAAGCACAGAGCAACATACTGGAAGGAGGTGGGAGATGCCAGACCATCAAAACCAAGCCACAGCCCATGTGTCTTCCACCTCAACAGTGCTCAACATTGCCGCTCATTCATGTTCTGCAGGATGGTGCATGCCCTGGCAAAAGGAGTGTCCCCAAATCTCCACCCAGTACTGCAGCCTCATATGTTGGCCTTGAACTATGACTACAAAAATACCTCAAATTCTAATGAAAACTCCTTCAGCAGCCCAAACCCTACCAGGCAGAAATGCTCTCAAATGGAAATAAGTGGTTGTATCAAACTCAGAGCAGACCTATTAAATCAATGGACATGGCTAACTTAAGCCTGTTGATTTCAATGGGTATACTCTAAGCACGGCCCAAGTCTCATCAGTATAGCATTCAGTGCATTATTAAGCAGAAGGATTGGAGATGGAACAATGAAAGCAAGAGTGCCATTCAGCCTGCAAGGGTTCAAAAATCTCTCCCAGGCACAGACATGAAACTGGTAAGGGCTAAACTTGTTAGCTTGTAAGGAATGCCTGCAGTGAGATACGTACTTCAAAAATTGATGTGTACCAACACTTCCAAAAGCTACAGTCAGCTCTGTATTCTGAATGTCCCCACCCAAAATAGATGCATTGGTGGACCAGCACCACCTCAAAAGGGACAATAATCTGTTTAGTTCTTCACAGAACAGACTACTGCCACATTTCTTCAAGAATCTACAGATCACCGTGCCTACTCTCATAAATCCAATTGTGATGAAAGAAATCTCTATCAAATCTAGACCATGTCAACTGTTTGCCTCTGCATACAGCTTTTGAAAGGTTACAAGAGGTTCTGTTCTTCACATCTTGTAAACAAAACACATGGCCCTGCAAGGCTTTATCCCCCAAGAAGGACAGAGGCTGCCCTTTCCAGCTCCTGAGTGTCCAGACCTCCATATTCCAGTGAAGCACTTGCCTGTATGCTTTGTCATGTGGTACTTCAGTTGATTCACCCACTTGCACTTGTAGCCGCATTCCGGGCAAAGGTACTTCCTCTCCTCCTTGTGTATGCGCATGTGATACTGGGCAGAGAGAGGGAGACAAACGGGGGGGGGGGTGTCACACATGTGGGACACCAACCTCACAAGTGGTTTAATCCAGTTACTTGATTGGAACATTATTATGAACCCAGGAAACAAGGAAGACTAAACAGTGAAGCAAATGTATCAACAGGTACCCTAGGCTCCTTTGGGAGGAAGGGGAGGAGATAAACTGAATAAAGAAAAAAATAATTCACCCAGTGGACCAGTGGTCCTAGCAGGCAACCTGGATGATAGTCCTCTTGCATGAGGACAGAGAGGGAATACTACAGACAATATGGCACTGAAAAGTCACAGTAACAAAGGCCAGACTTACACATCGCATCTGAGGCACTGCTTAGTCTTGTTTGTTGTTTTTGTTTTTCATTTCCACCTTTCAAAATGCATGCAGGAGAGGGGCAAGATTGGCTGAAGCATAAGAGAGAGTCGTAAGATTTCAAGAGAGGAGGAAGAGATCAGAATTACAGACTGGAAGCAGCCAGTCTAGCTGGGCTGGAAAAAAACCCCAGATAGCGACAGATGTTTCGTATGGTTTGTCACTGAAAGGCGATCATATTAGACAATTACTGTATAGGTTTTGCCTCCACTGGTGGCAATTAAATCTTATAACAGGAAGTTAAAACCAGAACAAATGAAGCTAAAGTTAAGTCCCTCCGAAAGGGAAAACAGATAGGTACATATTGGGCAGGGGGTGGACAAATCAGGCAAGGCAATCCTTATTATCCATCATCCCAAGCATGGATGGCTCTCACCTTCAGGCGCGAAGGATCAGCGCAGGCGTACTGGCACAGGTGGCACTTGTAAGGCTTCTCCCCGGTGTGGATGCGGATGTGCCACGTGATCTTCTGCTTGTTCTTGGTGGCGTACTCGCAGTCGGAGCACTTGTAGATGCGGGTGCCACCGTGGCCCTTCACGTGGTGGTCCAGGACCAGCTGGTGGCAGCAGCTGAAGTCGCAGAAGGAGCACCTGAGCGGCCTCTCGCTGGCCGCAGGGGGCTCATGGGCCTCCAAGTAGTGGCTCACCAGCTGCTGCCGCTCCTTGGCCGCGTAGCTGCAGATGTCGCAGCGGTGGCTGAAGTGCAGCTTCTTGTGCTCCTCCAGCTCCTCGCGGGTGGCCAGCATGGCCTTGCAGGTGGCACACTCCAGGTGCGGGTGCTGCTTCTGGACATGGCACTTGAGGGTGGCCTCGCTGTGGCAGACGAAGGCGCAGCGAGGGCAGGCGTAGGAGACCTTCTCCTCGTGCTGGCGCAGGGCATGCTGCTTGAGGGCCGTCTCCGAGCTGAAGCGGGCTTGGCAGTGGGCGCAGGCAAAGTTCAGCTCCCCCTGGTGGCAGCTGTTGACGTGGCGGGTGATGTCGTTCTGGATGTAGCCGCTGTAGTCGCAGAGCGGGCAGAAGTGGGTGGGCTTCTTCTCGTGGACCCGCAGGCGGTGGATGCGCAGCTTGGAGTTGGTGCCGAAAGTCTGGCCGCAGGTGGGGCAGGCGATGCGGCCCACGCCCGTGTGCAAGGACTGGTGGGCATCCAGGCGGTAGCGCCGGGTGGTGCTGAACTCGCAGTAAGGGCACTTGTGGGGCTTCTCGCCCTCGTGCTTGATGCGCACGTGCTGGCGCAGGCAGCGCACCTGCTTGCAGGTGAAGTCGCACTGGCGGCAGGCCAGCTGCGGCCGGCTGCTATAGTACTTGCGGTGGAGTTTGCGGTGCAGTCGGAGCGCTGCCGCAGCCTTGGAGGTGAAGGGGCACAGCGTGCAGCGGAACTCGCCCAGCTTCAGGCAGCCCCGCTTCTTGTGGGTCTTCAGGGCGCGCTCCTGGTGGCACGTGAAGGGGCAGGAGGGGCAGGAGAAGTGCCGCTTCTTGTGTGCGGCCACAGGGCGGGGAGAGCTTGCTCCCGCTGGCTCACTGGCCCGACCCATCTCCTTGCAGATGATTTGTCCATTTGCTTGCTGATCTCCGCCCTCTGAGTCCGCCGTGCGCTTGGTCCTTTCCAGCAGCCGGGTGGGATAAGCTTCAACGTGCCCCTCCAGCTGGTGGATCTTAACGGCCCTCTTAGAACGGAACGGCTTAGAGCACAACGGGCAGCAGAACTGCCCTGAGCCACGGCAGCCGTCCGCTACGTGGGAGCGGATGGTGGATGCCCGCGAACAGGCAAAAGAACAGGCTTTGCAGTGGAACTTGCTCTGCTCCACATAGTATTTCTCCAAGGGATAGCTAGCTGTGTCAGCGGTAGCTCCTGGCAACTGTTCTTCTACCATAGTTTCAGGGACATCCTGAGATGGCTTCTCTTGCAAACTGATGGCCAAGGGCTGTGTGTTGGGAAGGACAGCGGGCGTAGACTCAGCATTCACAGGCCTCGGTTCTGCTTCCCAGGAAGCCTTTTGAAGCTTGCTCACCTCCTCGTCCGGGGCGCCTGTCCCATTCTTCTTAGCCTCCGCTATTTCCAGGCTCTTGCCATTGGGCTGTACCGCAGCAGGCTGGTCTAAGCAGGCTGCTTTCCCGCCAGTCTTCTTCACGAGAGCCGGACACTTCTTAAGGAGGTGGGTATTCAGGCCTCTCTGCTGCTTGAAAATGGCTCCACACTCCTGGCACACCAAGGGGCATTTCCTGCCCTGACAGCCAGCTTTGCAGTGCACCAGCATTGACTTCTCCTTCCTGGTGATGTAAGAGCATTTCTCGCACTTGAAGACGCGGCTCTCGGACTGAACCACCAACATCTGCACCCTGCCTTCCAGGACCAGGGTTTCCGCTTGCTCCTTGTCCTGCCTCCGTAGAGCTTTCAGCACAGATTCTGAATCGGAGCCTTCTTCAGAGGGAGGAAGCATATCTTCTGGGGCAAGGAGAGTCTCATGGCCAGTAACAGGTCGAAGAGAATCTTGCTTTGACCCCTTTGGCCAAGCTTCCTGTATACTGAGTTCTTTGCACCCCACTCCCTGCTCTGGGCTGGGTGGTGCCTGCTGAAGTCCAGAGTCCCGCCCATCACCCTTACTGTCCCCCAGATCCTGCTGAGCATCTTTTTTGCCGTCTTCACCAGTCCTTGACCCAGCACCTTTCTCCAGCTCCATCTCTCTGTCCTCATGGACCTCTGCCTCCTCCTCAAAGTCAGGGATGTCGTCGAGAGCAGATTCGCTGTCCTCCAGGAGGAGGGGGTCCTTGGAACCTAATGCTTCATAGGCCGATTCCACCTCCTTACAATTCAGGGCCTCTCCACTGCCTGGCATTGCTGTGGGCATCTCCTCAGCCAGCTGCTCTGGGTCAGAGCTGCACAGGGTCTCCAGATGCAGTGTGCAAGTCGGAAGAGGCTTCCCAATACTGCCCGATTCCCCTGAGCCCTTAGGAAAGGCTTTGGTTGAGAGTTCCTCTGAAGGGGCTGCATCTGCCTTACTATGGTCTTGCCCTCCCACCACTTCCTCTCTCCCGGGCTCAGCATTGCCTTCACTCCCAAAGAGAGACATGATGAAAGTCTCCTGGGGGCCATCCTCCTCCTGGACCTCTGAAACAAGGGCCTTGGTTTTGTCATGCCTCCTGGGGAGGGAGGGGCTGGGCTCAGCATGGAGGGTCATGGCCAGGTTGTAACTGAGCAGCACCTCCGTCGAGGTGACCTCCAGCTCCTTGCTGGCATAGTTCTCCTGCCAGCCCTTGTCACCGGGCACATAGCCGTGGGCCTTGCGCTTGTGGAAGAAAAGGCTGGTATTGCTGAAGGTGCGGTAAGGGCACAGGGCGCAACGGAACTCCCTCTGCTTGGTGTGCTTGCAGTTCTCGTGGTTGAGCAGGGCTTGCTTGTATTTGGTCTGGTAGCTGCAGTACTGACACTGGAAGACAGGAGACTGGTAGTTCTGGGAGTGTTTCGCCTGCATGTGCTTCTGCAGCTCATACTTGCGCTTGCAAGCAAAGCCACACACCTCGCAGATCAAGGACTTGCCCTGGTGGCGCAGCTTGTGGCTGCTCAGCTGGTCGGCCCGGTGGCAGCGGTAGGAACACTGGTTACACTGATACCTGGTTGCACACAAAACAAGAGTGGGTCAAGGCCGTGGAAGGAGAAAGAATTGCCGGCGCGGAGCTGCTTCACGCAGCTCTTTCAAGCAAAGAGAACACTTCCCGGTAATTGTCACCCACCAACCCTGTGAAGCTAGTAATTAAATCCCATTTTGAAAACTGGGCAAAGGAGGCAAGAGTGGGGGAAATGCTTAATAAGGACCACCCAAAAACTTCACAGCTAAGCCGGGATTTGAATCTGGGTTTCCCCACAGCCAAACCTCATGGCTCTCACGCCAGCTTGTGGACTCTAGTAGACCTTGGTCCCAGGCCCAGGGATGGGTACCCCTGGCAAATTCTGAGTTTGTAAGCAAAGGCTCATTTTTTCTGAACAATGGGAGTGGCTTCCCTTTTAGCTCTCCTTCTGTAACAGTCATGTGACCATTCTAATGAAGGAGTGGAATAGCGTTCGTGTGCAATGGGGGAAAGTCTATGCACTCCTCTTATTCAAAAAGACTTGATATACACTCTGGTACAGGACACAAGGGGTGGACAGTTTTTTGTTTTTTTAAAAAACAATTTCAAAGAAGAATGGATTTTGAAATGGTGGGGACCTGGTAAGGAACTTATAGCTTTGCAATCTTGTTTCTAGAGTGTTATGTTTGTTATCCTTACAGAAAACACCACCACTACCACCCAGATTGGAAGGGGCTTGAAGAGCGTTTCCACAGCTCTGAAACTTTGCCAGGTGACAAGCCCTTAAATAAAACAAATCCATCAAAAAGGCATGCTAAATTGTTGTTTTTAATCCATTTAGTTTTGCCTCTTAGTGGACTCTAGTGCTACCAACCATCAAATGTTGATGCATCTTCCCAGACTAAGTCCACCATCAGTCCCAGACATCTTGAGCAGAATCCATGTTGCCAGTCACAGCATTTAGGAATTGCTCCCAAGTTGTCCCACATCAATCCTGCTTGTATGCAGTCTGGCTTCTGAAGCTAATTCACACGTTCAGATTGCCAACTTAAATCTTTACACGGCAAATAAAGATACAATGGCCTCATATAATTTCCCAGGCTGGGGCCCCAGTCTGTATCACTACCTGAGAAACAATGGTCTTTGGTGACTTGGGGTAGATTTAAATGGCAGTGAATGCCCTGGTAAACTTAAGAAAACGGGGTTGAGTGATAACTTCACAAGCACACGGTGAGACTAACAGGGGAGCGACAGTCTCACCATATGCTTGTGAAGTTAACAGGGGAGTGTCAAGCAACCAACCACCACCCTCCACACACACACAAAAATCAAGTCAGCCTTTGGTGGCTTCATATTAATCAAGTCTACCCAGATGCTAGCAGCTATCATCCAATTTATGTAATAGGTCAATTCAGCACAACTACTTATCCAGCTCAGCCCTTGAATCCACCATTAAAAAATCATTGCACCTGTGGTTTCTTTGATCCACAGTCAAGTCTACTGACCCAAACATGGCCTCAGCTCTGCAGACGGATTACTTCCTGATACAGGAAACAAGCCAGTACCTCAGATCTCCCGTGTGCTTCCGCATGTGAACATTCAGGTAGTGCTTCCACTTTGTCACATAGCCACACTCGGTGCACATGTAGTTCTTGTCGTCAGAGTGGGTCAGCATATGCTTGGAAAGGTAGCTCACGTCTCGGCAAGTGAAGTCGCACAGCTGGCATTTGTGAGGCTTCTCTCCTAAAGTCACAGAGCAAACCGGAAGCTGTGGATTGACAGTCCTGCCCGCCGTGCCCCTTGAGGGCAGCAGATGTTCAATTTAAAATGAGGTCCTACTTTGCCCCGCCCCACAAAAAAAAACCTCAAAATAAACGGTACCACTTCCTTCCCACAGCATATTGCTATGCTGTCACTGGAAATGGATGCTGCCCAGGTTTCAACCATGTGTGGCATTGCCCTCAAGTAAGCATTAACAAGCAACAAGCATGCCTTCCCACAGTGCAAGTGTAGAGGTGAGTGGCAATGATCCCATTGGCTAAGCAGCAATCCCTGCCTCTTTCTCACTCCAAAGCGGGGAGGAAGGCTAGGGCTGCTTGGCCGCTGCATCACCACGGCACTGCGAGTGCCTTCACCATGTAGGGCCACAAACTGGAAAGTCCTTCTCCACGTTTCTGCCCTTTGCTTGCTAAACCTTCCTGCTCTGGAGGGGCTTGCTGGGAGGTTGGGGTGGGCAGGTAAATGCGACAGTGCCCTAAGCACCTTCACCTAGCTGCATCCAAGGCTGCTAGCTGGGAAAGGGAGAGACTGGTGGGAAATTGCAACTAAAATGGGGAATGGGCTGCCAAAAATTGCAAACCCCAACAAAAGCCTAGTCTGGGAATCTAACTTTACACTGAAGACTGCTGAACTCTATAACCAGAACTAAAATTCTGTTGTCAGACTAAACTTTGGAAATCTGGAAAATCTGCCTAAATTTTACTAAAGAATCTCAATCCCTTTCCAGTACAGAATCTAGGTCTTTCAACAAGAGGTGTGGAGGCAAAACCTGCATGAAGGGGACCCCAGAAGGCCAGGATTTGGTACAAGAAGAACAAGTCTAACCTGTGAGTGCTCAATCTATATCTGAATTTTAAGTCTCCATCACAATGAACAAAGTATTCAGAGGTCTGGAAGGAGTTTCCTTTCAAGTTTAGAAGGTATGAATTTCATTACCGGTATTTCAAACCTTTCCTCTAAGGAGCACGAAGTGGCACCTGAAGTTCCCATCCCAGCCCCCACCTCTCCTCACAAAACCCCTGAGAGGCAAGTCTGAGAATATGTGACTGGCCCAAGAAAAACCCAGTGAAAGCTTCAGAGAATCAGGGATATGAACCTAGGTCTCCCTAGTCGTGCAGTATACAAATAAGGCAACCGACCCTATAGTGGAAAAGGGTAGAACTAAAGAAGTAGGAACAGGTAGGAAAATTAGGACTACAGACCTGCCATTCAGAGCACTATGAGAGAGCAGGAGACAAAGGGGACAAGCAAACAAGCAGACACGTTCCAGAGCTTCCCTAGGAGTCCCCATGCAGGGAAGCAAACTTGCCTGTGTGGAGCAGCATGTGGCGGATGAGGACCCTCTTGTGTGCCGTGGCGAAGTTGCACTCAGTGCACTTGTGGATCTTCTCGCTGGCGTGCATCTTGCCCACATGGTCATGGAATTCCACAGAGTTGAATGTGGCAAAGGGGCAGAAGCTGCACTGGAGCTGCTCGCTCCCCGGGTGGCCTTGCTTCTTATGCTTGCGGAAGACATGCTTGTTGGAGCAGATGAAGTCACACTGCTGGCAGTGGAAGGCGTAGTGCGTCTTGCGATGCGCTTCCATGACCTCCGCGGTGGGGAAGAGCAGGGAGCAGGCGTAGTACTTGCACTCCACCGCTTTGATGTAATGCGCCTCCCTGACGTGCCGCAGGAAGTCCTTGCGGTCCTCGGTGCAGTAGCCGCAGTCAGCCTGGAAGCAGCTCAGCTGCTTGGGCTCTGCCTTGTGGGTCTTCAGGTGCTCTTTGAGGGCTTGGCTGAGCTTGAACGTCTCCTTGCACACAGGACAGGAGTAGACGTCCGAGTAGAAGTTGGAGATGTCTTCGTGCATGCTGGCCATGTGCCTGTTGAGGGCGTTCTTCTCTACGGAGCTGTAGTGGCAGAGCGGGCAGCGGTGGGCCTTCTCCCCGTTCTCGCGCATCATGTGGATCTTCAGCTTGCTCTTGCTGGTGAAGAACTTCTGGCAGTTTGGGCACTGCAGCCTGGGGTCAGGGAAGTGGAGGTGAAGGTGTTCCACCAGGTGAGTCCGCTTCTTGAAGCAACGCTTGCACTCCGGACACATGTGGGTCTTGAACAGGTATTTGGAGTCCTCGACTGCACCTTCTGCAATGAGAGGAGCAGGCCTTAAGTGCATAGGAATGAATAAAAGGGCCTTTGGCAAGGCTCCAGAAGTCTATTTTGCCTGCCTCTCATCTCTAGCAATAACAGTTGCTCCGAACTGCATTCTCTTCCCATGTTCTCTCTACCCTACAATAAAGATCTATTGCAATGGCCTATAACAGTAGAAATTTTTTTTTAACAGATGTAAAATTTATCTAGAAACCCCACCCTATGCTTAAGAGCTTCTAGTAGCTCAGGAGATTTAGGGATAATTGGGAATCAGTTAGCACCCACTGGAGAATAGCCATTGCATTCAATGCTCCATCCCACTCCAAAGAAAAGAAAGCATCACAAATAGATTTCCAAGCAGAAGTGGGAACTAATGTGTGAAATAGTTTGCCTCTGAACTCAGGAAAGAAAACAACCAGTTCAGGCAGGCAGACCCTCTTCAAATATAGGGCATGCTGCAATATGCCTGTGCATTTGCTGTTTGGCAAAGCTTTTCTAAGAAATGCCGGAAACTGTACTGCTTGCAAATGAATGCAAGTCTCTACCTTTGATCAGCCGAGCCTTTGTTCTTTTAGAAGATGCTTTCTTCTCAAAGCTCTCCTTCTCCACCACCACCTCCTCCTCCTCCTGAAATTCATCCCCTGTGTCTTCCTTGGGTCCTGAGTCCTCAGGAGGCACATGACTGCTACCAACATGTGCCCCCAGGCCAGGCTCCATTTCAGTCACATCCCAACCACTCTGAACTTCCAAGCAATTCTCAGCCTTGCTCAGTAGTTCTTCCCTTCCTTGGAAAGAAAATGAAACATAAACCAGGGACTCCATTTGTTTATAGAGAAAAGGCTTGAGATGAGCAAATGATAACATGCAAATAAATGCATATTGAGAACCAGGCATAGGGAAGTAGAACAGGAACTAGAAAAGAGGGTTAAAAGTAAGACACATAAAAAGTGGAAATAAGACCTTCACGGTCTGACAGAGGAGGATTAAACTTTAGGCGTTTTCAAAGGGAGAGCTGCTCTCGGCTACTGCATTCTCCCAACTTTCCCACTGTTTCAAATCCCTTTCCCTGCCATTGTTCACTATTCAGAATCTACCACCACCTTTTCATGCTATAGTTGTCCACATCCACAAATAATATCATTCCACAAAGCCGGCTGACTAATGGAGCTTCACCCCTTTACCCCTGCCTATGGCATTGTCTCTAAGTGAAGTGGAAGCTGTCACAAAAGTGAGTTAAGAGACCCCTAGGATCCAGTGGGGTTTTAAAGAAGTAGGTGGCTGGCTTATCACTCCAAAGCATCCCCCCTTCTGCCCACCCTAGTCTCTTCCTCAGCCCCAAGTACCTGATGTTAGAAGCAGATGATGGGTGAGCCGCTTCCCCACTATGGCAGTGAAGCTGTGCTCAGTGCTCTCGGCGACTGCTCCCGTCTCCAGCGCTGCCTCCACATCCTGCTGCGTGGCCTCCTGCAGATGGCTGCGTCGGTGCTGCCCAAACTGCTTGGTGTTGCCGCTGATGAAGTCACAGCGCCTACAGTGAAACGGGAAGTGGTTCCTGCGGTGAAGGTCCATGTCCTCTCGGCTTCGGAACAAGAGCGAGCAGCCACGGTAGGTGCAGGTAACTGGGCACACCTGGTGGACGTGCCGCAGGTGCCCCCGGAGTTGCTTGCGATCCTCCGAGCTGAAATGACAGCCTTTCTCAAAGCAGACTTGGGGACCCGTAGGTTTTTGGTGGTCCCTGAAATGCTCCTTCAGGTCAGTGGGCAAGGCAAATTCTGCCTGGCAAACGGGGCACAAGAGGGGATCGGTGCAGAATTCAGGGTCCTGCCTGCTTCTATCCAGCAAGCCCTGCGCTTGTGCCTCGTGGACTGCCGACTGCTCTCCAGAGACAGCTAGGCTCTGGCTTGTAAGGCCCAGTGGCAGCTCTTGGAGCTGAGGGATGCTTGCAAGTTGTCCTCTGGGAAGCTCAATGCACTGATGCTGGGAAAGCAGGCCGGGGTCAGAGAAGCTCTGCCCACACCGTTCGCAGAAATAGAGCTCCACAACTTTGACCAAGACCTCTGCAAGGAGATATTAAAAAAAAAACAACCAGCTGAGAATAAGGTAGAAAAAAATCCACACACACCTACCTCATGCCTCAGTTCAAATTTCGTCCAAGGCAAAAATTACCGTATTTTTCGCTCTATAACGCGCACTTTTTCCCTCCTAAAAAGGAAGGGGAAAAGTCTGTGCGCGTTATGGAGCGAAGCCGCCAGCGGGGGAGGAGCGGAGGACGAGAAAGCAGCCCGAATTCAGGCTGCTTTCCCTTCCTCCGTCGCCCCTGCCAGCGGGGGAACAGCGGTGGACGAGAAAGCAGCCCGAATTGAGGCTGCTTTCCCTTCCTCCGTCGCCCCCACCAGCGTGGGAGGAGCGGAGGATGAGAAAGCAGCCTGAATTGAGGCTGCTTTCCCTTCCTCCGTCGCCCCTGCCAGCGTGGGAGGAGCGGAGGACGAGAAAGCAGCCTGAATTGAGGCTGCTTTCCCTTCCTCCGTCGCCCCTGCCAGCGTGGGAGGAGCGGAGGACGAGAAAGCAGCCTGAATTGAGGCTGCTTTCCCTTCCTCCGTCGCCCCTGCCAGCGTGGGAGGAGCGGAGGACGAGAAAGCAGCCCGAATTCAGGCTGCTTTCCCTTCCTCCGTCGCCCCTGCCAGCGTGGGAGGAGCGGAGGACGAGAAAGCAGCCCGAATTCAGGCTGCTTTCCCTTCCTCCGCCGCCCCCGCCAGCGTGGGAGGAGCGGAGGACGAGAAAGCAGCCTGAATTGAGGCTGCTTTCCCTTCCTCCGTCGCCCCTGCCAGCGGGGGAGGAGCGGAGGACGAGAAAGCAGCCCGAATTGAGGCTGCTTTCCCTTCCTCCGCCACCCCCGCCAGCGTGGGAGGAGCGGAGGACGAGAAAGCAGCCTGAATTGAGGCTGCTTTCCCTTCCTCCGTCGCCCCTGCCAGCGGGGGAGGAGCGGAGGACGAGAAAGCAGCCTGAATTGAGGCTGCTTTCCCTTCCTCCGTCGCCCCTGCCAGCGTGGGAGGAGCGGAGGACGAGAAAGCAGCCCGAATTGAGGCTGCTTTCCCTTCCTCCGTCGCCCCCGCCAGCGGGGGAGGAGCGGAGGACGAGAAAGTATTTTTTCCTTGTTTTCCTCCCCTAACAACTAAGTGCGCGTTATGGTCCGGTGCGCGTTATAGAGCGAAAAATACGGTACTAAAAATTGTGTCAGCTTACAGGCAAGGATTCTCCAAAGCTCTGTCACAGCCATCAGCATATAGGTGGAGAGTCACCTATAAGAACTGTTATCAGAACACAGGATTCAATTCAAATGGGCTGGAGGGAGGGGAGGGACGACTCTCCATGCTTCAGGTGTTTAGAACCATGCCCAAACATTTTCACAGGAAAAGATCACCAGTTTTGATTCAAAGGAGGGCAATGGTAGGACCAGTACTTAATTTTCAAACGTGTCCCTTACTATCCTGTCTCAGTGTGTACCACCTATATGAATCTTGCCTCTCGAATTCCTTTACAAGACCACTGATGCCAATCACTCCCTTGTAAGCTTCCAACTCCTTAACACCTAAGCCCCCTTCCCACGTGCCACCACCTAAACATCCCTGTTAGTGGTGTCTTCTCCTCCATTAAATGCCCTACCCTACTTTGCTGTAAATATGGTACCCCGCAATTCCTATGGTCTTGATGTGCTCCAGGGCACTGCACTGTACTCTCCCATCTCCTGTACCCCTCATGCTCCTCAGCACCTGTGCTGTTAAAAGAGACAGGGGCAGAGGATGGTGTTGAGGCACACAGTATTAGCCCCTTTGCAAGTTGCTTGACATTATTATTATTAGAACGCCCTCCCTTCAGATGTCAAAGAGATAAACAACCACTTGACATTCAGAAGACATCTGAAGGCAGCCCTGTTTAAGGAAGCTTTTAATATGTGATGTTTTAATGTAGTTAGCCAGATGGGCGGGATACAAATAATAAATTATTTATTATTATTATTATTATTATTTTATTATTATTAACTTCTCAGCCCTAAAGGTAGTTCAGTCATTTGTACTGAGTATGGCAGACAAAACTGTAGACCTCAAATAATATACTAAGGTCCTTATATTCCACAGCATTAGTCCAATACATATCACCACGGCATTGAAGGGTAGCTCCCATAAGCAGCCTTATGAACGTGCAGCAAACAGATCCACAGTAAGCTTCATGCCTATTGCAAGCTCAGGACTATCCCATCAGATATGATGAAAATAAATCCCTGCCTCCTCCTATTAGACAAATACAGCTTGCACCTTTTCCATCTCAGCTGCTCACAGTGCCTCAAGCAAATCTAGCCACAGTCATAGCTTATAATGGTGACTTGCTGGACAATTGATAATAACAAGGAACCAGGAACCCCGATCAGAACACAATCTCCATTCCCTCCACTCCTAGAGCAGATAACAGAATGTGGCAGATATCCCTTCTCCCAGATAACAGATGTACAAACCTTACCCTCATTATTTCTTGCATTTATTCACTGCTGACTACTTAAAATGTCTCAAAGCAACTTACAATTACAGTGTGTATCTGAAGAAGTGTGCATGCACACGAAAGCTCATACTAAGAACAAACTTAGTTGGTCTCTAAGGTACTACTGGAAGGATTTTTTTTATTTTGTTTTTACAATTACAGAATACAGCATCAGGTGCAGAAAAGCCAGGTTACTCTTTCACAAGTCTCTTGGCCTTTTGTACCAAGATCCTAAGGCTTCTCTCTGCTGCTCCTTTAGAATACAAGTGCTACATGACAGAAACCACTCACACTAAAAGATGACAGTGACAAAGTGGTTCATTCTTACATGGTTACAAAGACCTATCAGGGCACAACATACCTGTAGTGCTGCCAGGATTGCTGAGGGACATGCTGCTAGTCACGGCTTCTACAAATATTTCAACACCAGCAGTTTCTGTTCCTACCACAGAAGCCTCTGTTAAAAGCAAGCTTTGTCCCACCACTAAGTTCTCACTGGAGATGCTATGGTTGTTCTCATTTCCTGCATCTGTTGAGCCGGGTAGCAAGAGCTCCTGGCATAGCGCGTTCATCTTGTCTCCTCCCACAGGTTCCGTTGTAACTGCTCCCGTGCTCATTGTCATTCACTCCTCAATGTAGTCTTGCACCATGACATAAAGTAGGGTACAGATCCTGTTAAAAACATAGCAAGAAAATGGTACCATTGCTTTCCTGAAGAGAAGCAACCAAGGATTAAGTTTTTCAAAATAAATGAGTATGGGGTGGTTTTGTAATGCCCAATATTAACTGTTAGCTTTGTTAGTATTAGGCAGTTGTTGGAGTTGGCAACCATGTCTGCTTAAGTAGAAAGCTCAACAAGACAGTATTTGGCTCAGGATGGGAAAATTCAGGATATTCACACATTTACTTTCCTGGAGAAGAGAAGCACAGAGGAAAGATGAAAGTTTATGCAGCTAGGTCAGTGGTTTTTACAATCAACTCTGGAATAGACTACAACCCAACTGTATGGAGGCTTAAGGCAAATTGCTGAAGAATTTAGAGCTGAAAACATTTTGATAGTCTTTATCACTGCATCTAGGCTGTCAAAACATAATGGGGCTTGCTCTTCCATGAGATAAGATAGCAATTTATTGGGATATTTGCAGCCCACCCTCACAGCCTGAAGAGGTTTTGCTAGTCTACTTCAACTGGCCAGCACAGTCTACTGTCTTCTGTTAGCTCAGTTAAAAGCAGCTCCATTACTGCAAAACATTTTACATCCCAGAACCAATATGCAGAATGTTCTGCTTTAGCAACACAGCAGAGCCCAACACTACAATCCTGCAGACTTCTTCCTGTACTAGATTATATATAGAATACCAAGCTGTTCTTTTTCACTCTAGCTGGTAAAGGTATGTTGGTCTGCCTTGGTCGCGCTGGTCGATGATCTCCGGCGGGCTAGGGACAAAGGTGAGAGCTGTTTCCTAGTTCTGCTGGATCTCTCAGCGGCCTTTGACACCATCGACCATAACATCCTTCTGGACCGTCTAGAGGGTCTGGGAGCTGGGGGCACTGTTATACAGTGGTTCCGCTCCTTCCTCCTGGGCCGTGTTCAGAAAGTGGTGGTGGGGGATGAGTGTTCAGACCCCTGGGCTCTCACGTGTGGGGTGCCTCAGGGTTCAGTCCTCTCCCCCATGCTTTTTAATATCTATATGAAGCCGCTGGGAGAGATCATCAGGGGGTTTGGGCTGGGTGTTCATCAGTATGCGGATGATACCCAGCTCTACCTCTCTTTCAAATCAGAACCAGTGAAGGCGGTGAAGGTCCTGTGTGAGTGTCTGGAGGCGGTTGGAGGATGGATGGCAGCTAACAGATTGAGGTTGAATCCTGACAAGACAGAAGTACTGTTCTTGGGGGACAGGGGGCGGGCAGGTGTGGGGGACTCCCTGGTCCTGAATGGGGTAACTGTGCCCCTGAAGGACCAGGTACGCAGCCTGGGAGTCATTTTGGACTCACAGCTGTCCATGGAGGCACAGGTTAATTCTGTGTCCAGGGCGGCTGTCTACCAGCTCCATCTGGTACGCAGGCTGAGACCCTAACTGCCCGCGGACTGTCTCGCCAGAGTGGTGCATGCTCTGGTTATCTCCCGCTTGGACTACTGCAATGCGCTCTACGTGGGGCTACCTTTGAAGGTGACCCGGAAACTGCAATTAATCCAGAATGCGGCAGCTAGACTGGTGACTGGGAGTGGCCGCTGGGACCACATAACACCGGTCCTGAGAGATCTACATTGGCTCCCAGTACGTTTCCGAGCACAATTCAAAGTGTTGGTACTGACCTTTAAAGCCCTAAATGGCCTCGGTCCTGTATACCTGAAGGAGCGTCTCCACCCCCATCGTTCAGCCCGGACACTGAGATCCAGCGCCGAGGGCCTTCTGGCGGTTCCCTCATTGCGAGAAGCGAGGTTACAGGGAACCAGACAGAGGGCCTTCTCGGTAGTGGCACCCGCCCTGTGGAACGCCCTTCCAGCAGATGTCAAAGAAATAAGCAGCTATCCTATTTTTAAAAGACATCTGAAGGCAGCCCTGTTTAGGGAAGTTTTTAATATTTAATGTTGTATCGTTTTAATATTTGATTGGAAGCCGCCCAGAGTGGCTGGGGAAACTCGGCCAGATGGGCGGGGTATAAATAATAAATTATTATATTATTATTATTATGTTAATTCTTCCCGTGTAAAGCCCAGTACTTTAATCAATCAGGAACACTCTCTCCAGATTTCTTTCTTCAAAGCTTAGAGTCTAAACACCTTGGTAATAGTTTCATATGCAGCTGAACTCCACTACATTCATTCCAGATAAACCTGGCTCAGAGATGGGCAGTAGCTAGATGAAGAGCTAATTTCCAGGATTAGACTCACACTGGGACATACATTTTGGGGGTTTGAATTAGCTTCCTGTAAGAACAGCACACAGAACTGCCTACTGGCACACAGTAAAACCCACAAATATGTTACCTAATCATTTGGCATGCATCTGCAGATAATCATGCCCAATACTGTTTAGAGGAAAGATTCCAGACCAAATTAACATAAGTAACAGTGTGCTAGATATGCATGTGTCATGTATGCTTGATGATATAGTTATTTCTACGATTAATAAAACTTCTGGAAAAAATGAAGGGCACAGCCCATTTAGGATTAAAAGTCCTGTCAGCTTCTGCCAAACTTTCTCCCACTGTTGTTCCCCTGTAAATGGTATTTAGAAACATGCTATCCCCGAACCTGGAGGCAGAATATAGCCATCACGCCCAGAAGCCACTAATAGCCTTATTGTCTGTGAATTTGTCTAGCTCCCCTATTAAAGTAACACGAGCTGCTGGCCACCACTACATATTGTGGCGGTGAGTTCCATACCTTAATTACACACTGTATAAAGAAGTCATTCCTTCTGTATATCCCAGTATTCTGTATATTCCAGTATTAGGAGGGAAGGAGAAAAGCATGGTTCTGTTTGCCTTCTCTACACCATGCATCGTTTTATACACATCTTACCATATTCCCTCTCCTGCATGTTTTTGGATAGCAGCTGGCAAGTGATCCCAACTAGCTGAGGTAAAGCAGCCCTGCAGGAATCTAGCCACCTGACTGGGTGGTGAAGCGGGTTTTAAGACAATGAGGCTGAACTTACACACCCGGTTTCCTCTCCTCCTCCTGGTGGGCTTCTTCTGCAGCCGTCCAGGCTCCCAGTGCCAGGCGTGGGCCATCTTTACTGCTCTCTGAAGTGCAAGGGAAGAGAGGAAAAACCACGGATATTTTAAGGGAAAGGATGAACGAGGATGCCTGAAGCAGAATGGCCAGTAACCAACTCCGGGGCTCAGCTTAGTCCTGGGGGGGGGGGGGCTTCCTTTTCAGGCCACGACCCGCCCGCTCCCACCCCATTACAAAGCACACATACAATAGCATTAGGGGGCCAATGAGTCTCTGGGAGCACCTTTTGCCTTCCTTGCACCCCTGTGAGAGTCTTGGAGGGGCCACCCAAGTCAACTCACCACCGGGCACCTCCTTCCCTTTCCCTCTTTGGCTTGCTTGCCCACAGCCTTCCTAGGCCAACGAGGAGCTCCACAGCCCCTCCCCAATTAAAACAAAACAAAAGCTCTTCCTTTCACTTCTCCCCCCCCCCCCAAGAAGGAAGAGCGAGACTCATCCCCCCTCCCCCCCTTTGTGCTGCCCAGAGCCCGCTCCCACCCCGCAACTCTATGGTAACTGCTGACTGACGTTCCAGGACCAGAGGCGGCACCATAAAGGGAAGCTTTCCAGACCGACTTCCAGGGATTGCCGTCGTAACCGCTTTAAGGGGGTTAATCTTCACCTCGCAAGTCCAGAACCCAGGCAGGCAGGCAAATCCAGAGGCAAATGGTTGGGTTGGCGCGACCGCGAAGGAAAAAATATAGACACGTAACGCTCCCTCAGGGACCATAGAGTGCCGGAAAACGCGTCCGCTCTCCCGTCACATATAAGCAAAGGAAATGCCGACCTCGGTCCAACTTCCGCCTTCTGAAGCTGGGGGTTATCGTAGAGATAGAAAAAGGTGAGAGTTGCACACTACCCTTATCGTGACTTCTGATTTAGGATCGAATTCTCGTTCCTACTGCAAGATATACAGAGGATTCACCCCGAAGATGTCAAAACGACTGTCATTATGCATTTGTAGAGAATCATCATCAAAGGATATTTATGCTTATATACATTTATAAATTTATACATTTACAGTATAAGTTTACTGTAAATCTTTTCATATCTCTATAACTAGGGGGACGATAGAGTAGAGAAAAGAATTGTTTCCGGTCAAAAGAACCATAGAGAAAAGCGAGACAAGAGAGGCGCTATCCGGAGGTGAGGTCTATTGGGGAGGCGATCTTTAATGCGTGGAGAGCGTGTTCCATAGTCCATGTCTGCGGGTGTTGTTCCTTTATGCCGGGCGTGTGGAAGGGGGCACGAAGGAGAGGACCCTCTTGGTGCTATGGGGGCGATTAAGTGCTGCAAGAGAAAAGGGCGGCAGGTTCAGACGGTTCTCCTTTCGAGACAGGAAACTGAGCCCGAGACCCTGCATCATTTCAGCCGGGAGTCCCTTCCATTGGACTCAGTGGGGCTTAACGCCATAGAGAGGTTTCCTCCTCAGCATCGCACCCCTTTTAAAAGTATTATAAATCTTCCTATCTCTTGTCGTGGTAGGCAAATGTTTCCAGACCAGCAACCAACATTTGGGCTGTGGCTGACTTTCCAAACACACACACACACACACACACACACACACACACAAGTAATGAAATTGTTCAGAGAGCATCTTTTCAGTTTCTACTTTCCACAAATGCTATTAGAAATAAACACCAAGCTCCACAGAGCAGATAAAATGCTAACTCACAAACAGAAGAAATTCAAAGTGAATATGTGCTGCAAAACATGATTGATCTACTATTTGGCACCCATGTATTTGGTGGAGGTCAGATCTTAGAACTGTTATAGTCTTTACTCAAGTGACTAGTTGCTGAGTTCCAAGGAACCGCTTTGGGGTTATGTTTCTCAAATAACCAGCTTTCCGAGCCACACAAAAACTACTTTTGAGTGACCTTTCAAAATTTGTGGTGGCATGGGGGGGGGGGCGGGTTCTGCCCAAGAAATCAAAAACTTCATTGGGCATGTCTAAGCATTTGAGCTAGAAAAGGGCAGTCCAAATTGAGCAACTTCCCTATGATAAAGAGCTACAATGGTGGGAGTGGGGGTGGGACGTTAGTTCAGAAAAAAAACACAGGTAAAGAGGAACATGTTATATAAAATTATGCATGACTAGCGGGCCCGGCCATGCCTTGCTGTGGCTGATTTTATGCTTATTACCATCAGTAGCAGCCGCAGCCAAAATAAACCCCCACCTACCCCCGCCTGCGTCGTGTGCACTCTGCACACGCTCAGGTGCCCTCTTGCGGCCTGTGGCAGAAAAAGCCGAGGAAGGAGGCCTCTGACGCCGCGCGGTTGGTTGGGATAATAAGCCCACCGTTTCCCAGCATGCCTTGTGGTTTGGGTGAAAGAGCTTAGTTCACCCACAGGGCGCCTTGACTACATTTTCCAGTGTGCCTTGTGGGTCCGGCCTAGTTAACTGCGAGAGGCAGTGGCCTCCATTTCCCAGCGTGCCTTTGACAAAAGAGATACTTACATTTCCCTGTTTCCCAGCCAATCCTTGCAGAGAAACAGTTTGTCAGTTTGGGAGTGAAAATGGAGGCAGGCCTGTGGCCTGTCTTCAGACATGTTTTGCTTGGCACACTTATGAACAATTATATATATAGATAAGACCTTGATATTCTTACAACACCTTGCAGGTCCGGCCTAGTTAACTGTGAGAGGCAGCTGCCCCCATTTCCCAGCATGCCTTGCGGCTATTAAAAGCCGAGTCGACTATCAGGGAAAGAGGCAGGCCATCGCTTCTTTGAACTCTATTTCCCAGACATCCTTGCGGCCCTGGCCTGAAGAGTCCATTGAGATATGACGCTGCCCTGCGATGAGCCTTTCTATTGGAAGATGATGATGACATATAATGTGTGGGCCATTTTTTTGCGTTTTTTCTTTATTTTAGGTATGTTAGGAGTGGGTTTTTTGAATTTTTATTATGCCAGATCCTTCCTTGATGGTCATGGTACGCTGTGTCCTAAATTTGATGCGATTTGGTCCAGCGGTTACGGAGCACGGTGGTGTCCGTCGCCCATGCAATGGGAACATTTTTATATAGAGAGATGTGGAGAAAGCAGATAGAATTCCTGGTTAAGAAGACTCCTTCCCCATTCAGTTCAATTCAAAGTATAAAGTGTTTATTGTCTCATGGTACAAGATAAGCATAAACACCCTAGCTATATAAACTTTTTAAGAGATGCTGGTACATCATGAACCATTCTACTATACAGTCAAATCTCGGTTCCCAAACACCTCTGTTACCATATGTTTCGGCTTCCAAACGCTGAAAACCCAAAAGCAAATGCTCCGGTTTCCGAACGTTTTTCGGAACCCAAACATCTTGACGCGGCTTCCACGAGTGCAAGAAGCTCTTGCAACCATTTGGAAGCCACACCTCGGTTATCGAACGTTTCGGAAGTCCAACGGTCTTCTGGAACAGATTACGTTTGACAACCAAGGTTTGACTGTAATTAGAAGTAAACCTTGTAAAGGTACAAGTATACAGAGAGCTCCACTAGCACTTTACCATGCTAGCTCTGTCTCCGTCACTCTGGAATGAAAACATACACGTCATGCGACATAAAAAATGCCATGACTGCAAGCACAGAGCAAGAATCCTAACAAGCTCAGCATGCTATACAGAACCACACAGCATATAACCTTCAGCTTCTCCACTGGTACATTGCACTGAGCAAAACCTCTTCTCAGTGAATACCTCATGCTCCTGCCAATGCTGCTGCAGCCTTGACTTTATACCCATCTCTGCACATACACACATTAGAGAAAGGGAAGATGAATGAGTGACGCTCCAGGCATTTAGCCTTTGACTATTTTAAGCCACCCAGTGAAGCCGGTGTACTAACTTAACAGAATGGGGAATGGGCTGCTGAAGACACGGCCCAAGCACAGAGTGCAATTTCACCAATTTTTCCAGATGACACCAACAAAAACAAGCTAGGGAATATCCAGTTTTCTTTACACAAGCCAAAATGGCAGCAGCCTTGCTTTGCAATCTTTCAAATTACTATAGAGAGGGAAGCTGAATTTGTGAGTATGTATGCATAATTGGTGCTGGAGGAGACTCTTGAGAGTCCCATGGACTGCAAGAAGATCAAACCTATCCATTCTTAAAGAAATCAGCCCTGAGTGCTCACTAGAAGGACAGATCCTGAAGTTGAGGCTCCAGTACTTTGGCCACCTCATGAGAAGAGAAGACTCCCTAGAAAAGACCCTGATGTTGGGAAAGATTGAGGGCACAAGGAGAAGGGGACAACAGAGGATAAGATGGTTGGACAGTGTTCTCGAAGCTACTAACATGAGTTTGGCCAAACTGCGAGAGGCAGTGAAGGATAGGCGTGCCTGGCGCGCTCTGGTCCATGGGGTCACGAAGAGTCAGACACGACTGAACGACTGAACAACAACAAATGCATAATTACTTGTATTCTGATTTTCCAGTGGGGAGGTATTTATTTTGCTAAAATAAGGTAGCATGGAAGAGGCTAAAGCAGGTGTGGTGAGACTTTGGCTCTCCAGATGTTGCTGAACTCCAACTCCCATCAGCCCCAGCAAGCATGGCCAATGGCCAGGAAAGGAGTTGTAGTTCAGCAACATCTGGTGGGCCAGATGTTCCCCACAGCTGTTTTACTCTTCCTACCGTACTTTCTTCTTCACTTCAAAGTTCCCCACACCTGGGTTAAAGAGTATTTGTCAATAAAGCTCATCTTCTGGAAGAAGTAATTAGGTGACCAATATACTTGCCACCCATAACTTCATAATTAATTTGTTGGTTTTTTCTCTTCCTCTCCATGTGTTGTTATGGTGTTTAGAAGAAATGCTCCTGGGAATGGGTCTTTAGCACTGGAGTTGCTTCCCCACCCACAACAATGACCTTTTCTGACTTTATCTCGGCCCTGAAGGACAATCCATACTTCGGAGCAGGCTTTGGCCTGGTGGGTGTAGGTACAGCCTTGGCCCTGGCCCGTAAAGGGGCACAGTTTGGCTTGGTGGCTTTCAGGCGACATTGTATGATCACCCTAGAGGTGCCAAGCAAGGACAAGAGTTACCACTGGCTGCTGAGCTGGATCTCTCACCATGCAAAGCACACCCAGCACCTGAGTGTGGAGACCTCATACCTGCAGCATGAGAGTGGCCGTATCAGTACCAAGTTTGACTTTATCCCCAGCCCTGGGAACCATTTCATTTGGTAAGTGAGGCCATGGAATGTCTTTGGGAGGGGCAGAAGTATTGCAAGGCTAATAAGGAAGTGGTGGTCATGAATATTGCACGCTTCCTCGTCCAGTTGTCTCCCCACCACCAGTTCCTGTTCACATGTTCCCTGCTCTGCTTCCAGGTATAAAAGGAAGTGGATCCGCGTAGAACGGAACCGGGAGAAACAAATGGTTGACCTGCATACGGGCACCCCCTGGGAATCTGTCACCTTCACAGCAATCGGTAGCAACCGAGAAGTTTTCTTCAACATCCTGCAGGAAGGTACAATAGCACTCCTTGGTTGTAGTGGGACCTGCTGGCAAGGGTGGGTAATACATTTAATGATGATGATGATGATAATAATAATATAATAATAATTTATTATTTGTACCCCGCCCATCTGACCGGGTCCCCCCAGCCACTCTGGGCGGCCTCCAAAAAACACTAAAATACATTGAAATATTACAGATTAAAAACTTCCCTAAACAGGGCTGCCTTCAGGTGTTTTCTAAAGGTCATGTAGTTGTTGATCGCTTTGACCTCTGAAGGGAGGACGTTCCACAGGGCGGGCGCCACTACCGAGAAGGCCCTCTGCCTGGTTCCCTGTAGCTTTGCTTCTCGCAGTGAGGGAACCACCAGAAGGCCCTCGGCGCTGGATCTCAGTGTCTGGGCTGAACGGTGGGGGTGGAGACGCTCCTTCAGGTATACAGGTATACATGATGATGATGATGGCGCTAGGGATGAATGGATCAGTCTATTTCTGGGCCCAGGTTTGTTTTACATGTGTTCTTTCATAAGCCCATTCCATCCTGTTTCTGCATTAATCTGCAATTTAAAAAAAAATGCAAAAAATCATGTTTAAATACATACCTAAATATATTTTTATGAAGTAGCTACAATTGTAGCTCATTGTATGCATTTCTAAATGTATTTTATTCCAAATTATGCATTTTTCATGCCTTTGGGCATTTTTTAAAACTGAAAACTGTATTTCAAAATTTGCAGAAGGCCAAAGTCTGATGACTAGTTATGTTCTGTTCTGCACCTGATTCCAGGAAGTACAAATTACATCACTCTGCATCAGAATTCACAGAACTCCAGTTCCTCAAGTACCCCTACTTAGAACTGGGTCTGTCCTCCAAACGTGACATATTCTCTTTGGTGATGCTTCCTTGCTTCTTTGTTATATTTAGCAGACAGGCGATTTCCCTCTTCCCATCTGTGTCCAGATGTGCAGTTAGCTCCTTTTCCTCAGCCTTGTTCCTTTCTCTGCAGCCAAAGAATTGGCTCTGAGGCAGCAAGAAGGAAAGACGGTCATGTACACAGCCATGGGGGCTGAATGGCGGCCATTTGGTTTCCCACGACGTCGGCGTCCGCTCACCTCTGTAGTGCTCGAGAAAGGAGTGTCCGAGGGAATTGTGCAGGATGTGAAAGAGTTCACTGGTAACCCCAAGTGGTACATTGATCGAGGTGAGTTTCCTTTTCAGGGGGCAACATTCAGATACCCTCACAACCTGAGCTTTTCCTTTATGATAATAATAATAATAATAATAATAATAATAATAATAATTTATTATTTGTACCCCGCCCATCTGGCTGAGTTTCCCCAGCCTCTCTGGGGAGCCACTTATGAGCTAAATGGAGGCACATGGGATGCCACTTATGGAGCCAGCATATCCCATTATTTAGTCCAGATTATCATTAGTCCAGATTATCTCAATGCTCTCTGCTATTGCGCCCAAAGGCATCTTTGCTGCCTTCTGCATCCCTGTCATTTCCAACCTGTCTGTGCCTTCTTCCTGCTTTGGACTCCCAACTGTGCTGATGCCTCTCTGTTCTTGTGAGTGCAGCAGGAAGCCTCTTCTAACCTCATTGCTGTCTCTACAACAGCCCCTGCATAGTCCCAGTCCTTGAGAATTAGGAACTATTCCTTACTTTCCCACGAGAGAGACTGTCCTGGCTAGTCTCTGCACAGCCAAGTACTGGTAAACCAAATGTTTACCAAGTTTCTGGCATTTGCAACAAAATTTTGTATCAACTCTTTGCCAAGTTGGTTAAAGTAGTTCTTTTGTTCAAGATGCCCTAAAGCTTTAGGGTGGCAAGAAATTGGGTACTCTGTCAGGGCCCTGTGCAATATATTTCTTTCTCAGCAACTGGAATTGGCCACTATGGAGTGAGCTCAAGGCATCATCGATCAGCTCATTCTTATTCTCGGGTGTGATGATGGTAGCTCAGATTCCATAAGAAGCTGGAATAGGCTGAGTTTTCTGCCTTTTGACTAGCCTCTTTGTCTGTAGGAATCCCCTATCGGAGAGGATACCTGCTGTATGGGCCCCCGGGTTGTGGAAAGAGCAGTTTCATGTGAGTACCATGTCCTCAGCTTTCCTTCCAACCCCCCCCCCCCAAAAAAACACCCCTTTTCTCAAAGGAGTTGACCATGGATACAGTCTCTGAGGGTACCTCTCTGGGCACCTTGTGTAGCTCCTGGTCAATCACTCCCCTCCAGCTTACCCTGTTTCTCTTTGCACAAGGTGTTGTCATAGTTTTCTTCTGCGGAAACATTGTCCTCTGTCTATCACAGCACAGCCCTTGCTGGAGAACTTCAGTACAGCATCTGTCTCCTGAGCCTGAGCGACCGCAGCCTCTCAGATGATCGTCTTAACCACCTCCTGAGCGTAGCTCCTCAACAGAGCATCATCCTCCTGGAGGACGTGGATGCTGCTTTCGTCAGCCGGGATCTTGCTGCCGAAAGTGAGTGACAGGCAGATGCCGCCTCCCCACTCTTTTGTTCCAGGCTGCCCTTTTCTGCCCCCTCTGACTGAGCTGGGACCAAGCGTTCATCACCCCTGTGTTGTAACTCTGTGGAGGCATCCTGATTAAGTGCTGCACCGCAGCAACTTTGCCAAGCTAATCGTTCATTCATAGTGGGGGGAATGAGGCCTGAATAGCAGCTCCTTCCTCCAAGCCGCACTTTGGGTTGGTGACCTGGTGCTGACAAAGAGGGGTCAATGACTCACGACACCAATGTCTTTTGGAAAACGTCTTCCCTTACGAACCTACCCAGACCCTTCGATCTTTGATTCTCCTACTGGTGCCCACTCTGAGGGAGGTCTGTAGTGTGGTGACAAGGAAGAGGGTGTTTCAGTCAGGGCTCCCCACTTGTGGAATGCTCTTCACAGTGGGGTCCTCCTGGGGCCATCATTAAAATTCTTTTGGCACCAGGTAAAAACTAAACTCAGTCATTTGACAGATGGTGATGATTTGCTGGATGATATGCTTTGCTGCCCAGTTTTCCCCCCTGCTGCTTTACTGGATTTCTCTGGATTTTTGTACAGTTTTTTTTTTAATTGCAACGTATTGCTCTCTTTTCTTCTTATTGAGTTTTTGTTTGTTTGTTTATGTCTTTAAAACTTTGTGAGTTACTTAGATACTTTTTACATAGCAAGCTACCAATAGATTGAATAAATATAATGATAAATAATTATCTGCAGGCTTTATTGTGACACCTATTCCAAATCAGTTATCCATATACAAAGAGAGACTTGAAACAAGACAGGAGTTTGGGGACAAGTTTACAGCTTTGGCACTGTGGAAGAGATGCGCCAGCAGAGATCCTAGAGGCACTTCTTTTTGCCAGCATTCTTTTGACATAGGATCCTGACTGTTTATTGTCCTGCTTTCTATCGACTTGCATTTTGCCACCAGGTGGCATGATTTTCTCTGACCCCTTCATGTACCTATTTGGACAGCAGTGTGTCAGGAACATTTTGCAAGCCACTGCACACCAGGCAAGGAACATAAAGCTGGTACTAATGCAACATAAGACCACGACAGTGGGATTGTTGCCCTTCCCCTGGAAGCCTATAAACCTAGGCAGAATTTGGGCAGCCCTTGGTCACAACTGTACCTATAGTGTCGCTCCTCTTTGATCTCCCTCTGAGCTGTCTCTGTGCTGCTGTGTTTCCCTCCAGACCCCAGCGCATACCAAGGCATGGGACGCCTGACTTTCAGTGGCCTTCTCAACGCGTTGGATGGTGTGGCTTCCTCCGAAGCAAGGATTGTATTCATGACCACCAATCATGTGGACAGGTCAGAAGCGTTGCACAGAAAATGGGGGCAGATAGAGAGGTTGTTAGCTGCAGAAGATAACCTTTTGCTTGGGAAGGATCATTTAATGGCACCCAAGGAAGATAGTGGCTGATAGGCCGGAGTCCTCCAGCAGCTAAATCAAAACTGTTGTAATAGAAGGGGAAAGGGGCAGGGAAAGGAGACGATGTAGCAACAACTGACAGTCCCATAGAGAAATTCCTTCATCACCTTCCCCTCACAACATCACTCCCAATGAAGTCCCACACTGGTGACGCATTGAAACCACCAGCCGGCATGTGATGAGGACACTAACATAATGATAACCTCGCCCAGCCCATTCCACGCAACTCTCGCACATTCGGTGCCGAAGCATGCCACAAAGGATCCCCTGAAGCAGGTGTTTGAATCCCTTGGTAGCCCAAATGCAGACAGCAGCAAGACTGTTGTTTTGCCAGGAAAACAGCTACACACACACACACACACACACACACACACACACAAAAGAAGGGCCAGTATTCCAGCAAATCAGCCTACTTCATCGCTCAGTGGCTGGGAGGAAGCCTGCAAATGGAGTCCCTTTGGTGGTAGGCCACTTCTATCCAAAGGGTTCACTTCCCTTGGTGGGACCAAGGATTCCTCAAGTAACACAGTGCCTAAGATGTCTCCATTGGTGTTTTTAAGGTGAAGACAAGCTAGGGGTGGAGGAGAGTTTTGTTTTGCATTTTCAAGCAAGCTAGCCAAATTTATACCTCCCAGACAAATTCACAATTATCCTTCAGCTTCCCCACTCCTCCAAATTTTGCAATACAGTCCTTGGCTCCCAAAATGCATTAAGATTTGTTGTTTTTTAGGAGGAAATGCATTTAGAGATGCATACCCTGTGATAAATACTATTTAAATATGGATTTATGATAAAATGCATTTTTAAATATGAATTTTTGCATGGATTTAAATAAAAAATACAGATCTTAAAGTGGAAAAGCAACAGAGCAGACTTAACACCTATAACACTTTGGACATGGACCCCAAGTTAACTGATCCGTCCATCCCTAGTTCACACAAGGCTACTCCATGAGCTTCCTTGTAGCTCAGTCAAGAAGGAGATTGCAGTGAATAACAGAGGAGGGCAGTTTGCGTCTCACCCCTTGGAAGTGCTGTCGTTATGAGGCAACGTCTACCTTTCTGGGGACCAGCTGGTAACTATTTTAAGTATAAAAAGGAGGAAGGCAGCAGGAATGAAGACACACTTCCTGTTCCAGAAGATGATACCATAGGAGAAGACAGAAGAGAAGCTTATCTTGGGGCTTTTGTAGTCTCCAAGACCTGTGACACATCCTCTCCCAGAAGCACAGGACTCTGCCAGCCATGTAGTCTGGTACTGAAGGAGCCATGTGCAGGGTAGAAGAGCAAAGGCTCAGCAGCCAGGGTCAGCCAGTTAAAACTTAATTTGGGTAAGGCTGGGGTCATGCTTGCTAGGGAGTGATCTGGGGTATATATACATATGGACTTCTGCCTCCTCTGGTCATGCTGGTTTGCAGCATTTAACACAGAAGCTGAAGATCTGGTTCTGTCCTTGTTTACTGTTCCTGGTTCTATGCAGGCTCCTCTGAGATTGTAGGAGGGGGTGAGTAACTTGTCAGGGACACAGCAGGTATGGAGAAAGAGGAGCATGATGGGTGAGTGCAGCAAGACATGGGTGTAGTTAAATTACAAGGCACTGTTACTTTATATTCTTTTAGAGATTAGCTGAAAGAAAATAAAGGGGAGAGCAGGTTCCCCATGCCCTGTATCTTCTTGGGGTTGGAGAGAGAACAATGAGATGATACCCCAAGTGAGAGGAGCATAGAGAACAGTATTTTCCACCTGAGCATTTGCTGAGCCTCATTTGTCTCCTCCTCTTTCCCTGCAGGCTCGATCCAGCCCTAGTTCGCCCTGGCCGGGTGGACCTGAAGCAGTACGTGGGGCACTGCTCAGAGTGGCAGCTCGGGCGCATGTTCCAGAGGTTCTACCCAGACCAGCCAGCAGCTGCGGCCGAGGAGTTTGCCAAACGGGCCGTGTCTGCCTCCGATCGGATCAGTGCCGCGCAAGTCCAGGGCCACTTCATGCTATACAAGGCGGATCCGGACGCAGCCCTTAAGAACGTGCAAGCTCTTATATCCTGACGTTGAACAAACCCCGAGAGCGCTTTGCATATGGCTTTCCCAGGAAACAGGTTGCTTGCATGCATGGATTTGTTTACGCGGGACAAGATAATCATGAGGATGATGCCACCCGCATGTCCACCTCAGTGAGGTCAACTTTTCGTAAAGAAAATAAAGGGCAAACCAACGTAACTCCTCCAATGCACCTCTTGAAAATGAATAAATGTGAAGTTTGGGTGTTGTGGAACTTATGTCCTCCAGATGGCAAATGTTAACACCTGAGGAGAGGCCCAAAAGGTGTCATAACTAGGCGGAGGGACACACACACACCACCACACAACACAACACAACACACGCAAGGTGACTTCAGGGTGTATGTCTGCTGTGATGAACTCCTAGTTACTCAGTGGCATGACCTATAGCAGATTCCACACCAAAGCCCTAATCCTGTTACTGCCAGAATCATTTGGTGTGAGGGAAAGGCAGTGGAGGTTCAATGGTGAGAGCAGCCAGTCCTATGACATGTTCTCTTCACACAGGTAGACACTTGATTGCACTGTGAAGAAAAGGGCTTGTTTAATTATACCCTTTAAAGATAGAATCTGTCTGCTGGCCTTACAATCAAGACTTTTACCATTTAAAATACGTATTTGCCAATAGGTAAATGTTGTGCGTGCCTGGCCTTGTTTCTCTTTCAGGCTACGGCAAAGTCTCGCGAGCTGAAGTGGTTTTAACCGACCACCGCAAAAGTATCTGGCTCTTTCACACTGTCCGCACTCCTCTATTGGAACAGGGGTACGCGTCGGAATATCACATCATAACTGACCAAGTAGCCATCATTGTACATGTATAGCTTGTGGTCATTGGGGTTGTAGTTTATGCTTTGCGGTGGGCCTGTGAGCTTTTCCAGGATGATGTCCATAGAGCCTTCTGTGGCCGTGTTAGTGTCGTATTTGTAAAAGATCTTCTCCTTATTTTCACTCTCCCGCATCAAGGCATACATCACCCCACAGATCATGAAGGTGCCGGTTGCCTTAGGCTTGTACAGTGAAGTTTGCCATGACTTGACTATTGCCAGAGTATTGGGATCCAGCTGCCCAATAATTATTTTCCCCTTGCTTTTTTCTGTGGAGTAAATGAGCCACAGTCCATTCTCATCCCCGGAGAAATCAAAGTCCTGCCAATTGATGCCGCTATAAGAGTACCAGTTGTTGAACACGGCGTCTTCGACGGCCTTGCGCTGGACCTTGTTGGTTGCCACATCCAGCTTGCACAGGTTCCTGGAGTTGAAGCAGTTGTAATAGAAGTTGCCGTTGTACAAAATGGTTCCGCTTCCCTGCCCACAGTTGATGTAGTTCCAGGTGAACCCAACAAATTGAGAAAGGCTTTTCTCGATTTGGTTTTTGTAGAGAAGCAGGTCGGAATAGGAGTTGTAGAGGCGGTAGGTTTCCAACAAACGCTCGTCTGTGTTGAGCGGGGCAACCCAGTATGCTTCCGGATTCGTGTTTCCAACAGCAAAGTCCTTTCCCCAAGCTCCGAATTTGTAGCTTAAACCTCGCCAGTTGAGTTTCACTATAAGTGGCTTGCTAATGTTTAACAACACCTTGTTGTCGCAGTTACCTGCCAGGAGATAGAAAGGGGATTACTTCTGTTCGCAGCTCCTCTTGACAAGTTTTTCTCAAACTGCTCCGAGGTTTTGGTTTTTTTACAATCAACATAAATTTTACGAGTATAAGTAACTAAATCATCTTTGTTTTCTGTGACCATGTTAGGCATTCTGCTGGTTTCATAAGCTCTGCCAAGTTTTATCCCACTGCGTTTAGAAAACGGGTCAGGCCCCCAACCCAGACTCCTCTGCCCTGCCATGTTTTCTTTGCATAATGCTTCCCAATTCCTCTTCTGTACTGTCATTGATCAGCTGTTCATTACATGTTTGCCTTCCAAAGTTCTCACTAAAGCAGGTGGTCATCATCCCTTTTGAGGCTCATTTGCAAACCTGAGAACAGCTGTGAGCACTACGCACAAGCACATGCTACATTCTATTCTACTAAGTGCAACAAAATGCTTCTTTCAAGTCTAATGTCAAATGGCGGGGGGACCCTGTGGCACCAGAAGGGCTCTGCAGGCCTCTTTATAATATAAAGAACTATTAAGTGGGAGGTAATCCAGTCATTATTAGGAAACTCCTTTTACCCTGATCTCTACCAGTAGAGACTGAGAAGTGATCTAGTGAAAGAGCTCAAGGCTTAAATGACCGTAAATTTTTCCTGGGTCAGGTGGTGCCTCAAATAGCTCGCTGAGGATGTGCCAGTTATGAAAAGAAGCTGGGTTAAGTTTGTGGGGTGTCCAGACTGAAACAAGCCTTTTCGGTGGTGGCTCCCCATTTGTAGAGCGCTTTCCCCAGGGAGGCATGCCTGGTATCGTTATCTTCTTTTAGGGCCCAGGCAAAAACATTTTTTTATTCTCCTATTCTTTTGGCCCTTCATTTGGGAGAGTACTTAACTATGTTTGTGGTGTCTTCTTCCACTCACATTTATAGTGGGGCAGATCGACTTGGATCTGCTCTTTTATATACAACAGTGATGGCTAACCTTGACACTCTAGATGTTTTGGGACTACAACTCCCATCATCCCTGACCACTGATCCTGTTAGCTAGGGATGATGGGAGTTGTAGTTCCAAAACATCTGGAGTGTCGAGGTTAGCCATCACTGATACAACAAGCATTTTATGTCATCACTAGTAAATTAAGCCCGTTACAATAACGGGCGCTAGAAATTATATGGGGGGAGCGGCGGCCACCCTCCTTTTGCTTTTTAACCCCGCCGCCCTCCTTCCCCTCGAGCCCGCCGGCCGCCTCTCTCTCTCCCTCATCCCGTGTCGCAAGGAGGCGAAGGAGGCCATGGTAGCTTCCGCCGGGCGCACCCTCCGCGCCCCGCTCTCCGGCCCCGACGCCGCCCCCCGCCCAGCAGAAACCTCAGGGCGGCCAGGCTGCGCTCCTCTTGGCCGCCCGGTTCAGGAGGCCCCGCGGCCCCGGCGGCGGCTTCGGGCGGGTAGGCCTCGGGTGAAGCCGGGGGCTCGCGTGATCGGTGTGGCCGGGGGAGAGAAGGAGCGTGGCGGCGGCCGGAGGAGGAGGTGGAGGAGGCTCCGTGCAAGGCGGTGGCGCTGCCCCAACTGACACCGTGTGTGCGCCGCCGCTGCCTTCCGGACATGCCCCCTTCTCTGGCCGCTCCAATGCCTGCGTCCCTGTTGGGGGGGGACAGTAGAGCTGTCCAATCCCTGCGTCCCTGTGGGACATGCGCAGTAGCGCACTTCCGTGACACACGGAAAGTTGGACGCAGGGACACAGCCACTTTATTATATAGGATGTTATCCTTGTTCTTAGATTTGTTTTTAATGGTGGTTTTTACAGCGCAAGCTGCTTTCAGTCACTTTTGTGGGGGAAAGCAACAAATAAATATTAATACTGGTGACGGTGATAATGGTTATGATAATGATAATAAATAATAAAGTTATAATAAAGTTGATAATAAAGTAGCTTATAGACAAACCAATGTAAGGAGTCTCCAGGGAAGTTCCAGCCCACAATCACACAGTAGGACTCACCATACTCTGGAGTCCAGTTTCCAGAGGGAGGGAGGCCAGAATTGGGATTTGAAATAGAGTCTTCGCAATCGGCCAGTTGTTTCTTGAGAGAGGCTATTTCCCTATGTGTCACCAACACATTGTTATCGTCAAACTTTTCTAGTTCCCACACAATACTGGAGACATTGGAGACCTGAAACATATTAGCACATGTTTAATTGAACAGCCCCAAGTAATATTCTACTGCAGCGTCTCCCTGGTAGTAGATGTGTTTGACAACTTCATGAGTGATTGAATGAGAGAGGCTAAAGCATGCACACACACACACACAGAGAGAGAGAGAGAGAGAGAGAGAGAGAGAGAGAGAGAGAGAGAGAGATGATGTAGGATGGGGAGTTTGGAAAGTAGGAAGTTAGTGGAGCCAGAATTACTGCTGGAAGCTCCTTTAAACAGTCCCTGGCAAGGTTACCAAGTACCTCTCTTGTTATTGTATGGATTGAGCATGAGACTCTTAATCTCTGGGACATGAGTTCGAGCCCCACATTGGGCAAAAAGATCCTGCATGTCTCCACTTCACCAACACTTTCAACATTCCATGGCTCATGGACCTAATTAAGAAATTTGTGAGCAAAAGCAAGAACCTCTGATCCAAGGCATGTAAGAGGGTTCTTACTTTTGCTCACAAATTTCTTAATTAGGTCCATGAGCCATGGAATGTTGAAAGTGTCTGTTAAATTTTTTTTTAAAAAAATGAGAGGTAAGGAAGGAATAACCTCTTTTGAGACTTTATGCTAGAGGTAAGCATTAAAATAGGCAAAATTCTCGTCCCATGTTTTCCTGCTCCCTGAAGCAGCTCTCTAGCCATGGAGGACTCAGCATTGCGCAGAAATATTTAAAAAGTTTCCTTTGATAGCCCCAAACAGTCCCCCAAATGCCCTTTCGAAAGCAGGTTTGAATCCTCCCAAACAGGAGCGCCACTCTTGGTGTATGTACAAGCACAATTCAAACTACTGTGCTCCCAAACGTTTTGTACCTACCTGGTCGGTTAAAGCTGCAATGCCCACACCAGTTTCACTTAGAGCATTAGTCAGATCCCGAGCCCATCGCTTCGTATTATTAATTCTTTCTAGGATGTCTTCATAAGCTGCTTCGTCCTTGATACCTTCCATCTCAATCTGACGCACTGTTGCGGTTAATTTCTCCACAGTACCATTAAATGATGCCAAGTCTGTCTGGAGTTTCATAGCCTAGAGAAATTTGCAGGACACACACTGAGCAGGATATTGAAAACATCTTTCCACAAATTATGAACAACCATTTCATTACAATTGTTGCTTCCACGCTTGTCCTTTTCTCTGGAACAACCATTCTTTTATCACTCAGTTTTGAAGGTGTATCCAGACAATGAGTAGACTTCAACTTTGCACTTCCACAAACATTAGGGTGGGGAGAGGGGAGAACTCGGAGCACTTCTGTGACTGACAAGTTTAGTTTATAGTGGGTGGTGGTGGTCTATCTTACCAGGGCTATCCAGTAACAATGGTTTGGAGGAAGAGTTAACATGCCTTGAAAGATCTGTGAGCCACATTCTGTCACACACACACACACACACACACACACACCGCCAGTACCATTCCCCTGTGTAGTGTTGCCAGCTGCTGGAAACAGTCAGAACTAGACAGCATTAGTGTTTCAAGGCAGGGAATAAATGTTTGGCATGCTGTCTATGTGCCAAAGTGTGCCCCCTTACCTTGTGCGCCTCTTCTTCAGAAACACTGGTCAGGTTCTTGTAAGCGCTTTCCAGGATAACCATCAGATGTGAAGGGAAAGTAGTGTCGGGGAGCTCTATGCTGCAGATACATTTATTGTCTTCGTCATCGCTTGCTATTGGTCCATCATGGAAGATGATCTGATCTGCAGCAACCTGGGATGATGGATGCAGAAATGCAAACGGGATGCTTCATCGCTTGATTGAGCCCTTTCTCATTACCTGATAGTCAACTAAGGTCAGGATAGTTTCCTGAGAACAGCAACCTCCCCACCACATACTTTAGCCAGCAAACGCTCCCCATTCAGCCCTAGGCTGAGCCTTCTACATTGTGTTTTTTGGGCAAAGTCTCTTCCAACATTGTACTGAGTCTAGGTACAGTAGTTACCATTTGAAAGAGTAAAGCTTCTAGTTTGTTTGGCCTGTTAGCTGATTGATCTCCTACAGCCTCAATCCACGCCTTTCAGTCTATGCATGCTGGTGCCAAACCACAATCCCTTCTCACTCTACTCTCCTGCCCTTCCCTTCCCACCGGAGTATATCCACTACATCTTTATATTTGAAGCATATTCTTTCCCTCAAACAATTCTAGGTAATGCAGTTTGTTAAGGGTTGCTGGGAATTGTAACTCTGCAAGGAGTAAAGGACAGTGCCCAGAAGCAGAATATGCATTAAAGGTATATATGCAGCTTAAGTAACTTGCTTTAGTACTAAATTCTGGTTGCATCTCATGTGATTCCTGAACAAAAACATTGTTTCACAATATTGAATGAAATGCAAGAATATCCCGACCCATGTCATGCCTTATTTGCTCCCACAAGTCTTTGCATTGTTTTCTGCTCTTTATACCACTGTATAAATTATTTCCAAGTAGGAATTACTGCATTTTAAACCCTGTTTGATGTGTCAAAGCCAAAGGGAAATAATCATTTGTTTTCTCGTACGTCTTGGGCTTTTGGGGTGCTTCCAGATGGGTGTTTATTGTGGGATCATAGAATTGTAGACTTGGAAGGGATTCCAAAGGTCATTTATTCCACCCCTGCTATGCAGGAATCACAGGTAAGTGTTCTTCATTCATGCATGGAATAATTTTCACAGCATCCCCAGTACGTCAGCATCAGATTGTTAGCCTGTATTTCCCTCCTAGTTAATCTGGATTTATCCTTGCTACAGAAAATCTGGTAAGTTAAAAAAAAAACACCACTACATTTGTGATATCTGAACAACCCATTTACAATATTAAGCCAGTTTCTGGAAGTACTACATTTTGAAGGGTGGGTTGGGGTTATCTAGGGATTTCAAAGGAAGAATTGACGTCCGAGGGAATTTCCGAAAGGCAGCACTTTGTCCTGGATCTTAGGTAAAGGTAAAGGGACCCCTGACCATTCGGTCCAGTCGTGTCCGACTCTGGGGTTGCGGCACTCATCTCGCTTTATTGGCCGAGAGCCGGCGTACAGCTTCCGGGTCATGTGGCCAGCATGACAAAGCCGCTTCTGGCGAACCAGAGCAGCGCACGGAAACGCCGTTTACCTTCCCGCCAGAGCGGTTCCTATTTATCTACTTGCACTTTGAGGCGCTTTCGAACTGCTAGGTGGGCAGGAGCTGGGACCGAGCAACGGGAGCTCACCCTGTCGCAGGGATTCGAACTGCCGACCTTCTGATCAGCAAGCCCTAGGCTCTGTGGTTTAACCCACAGCGCCACCTGGGTCCCTCTCCTGGATCTTAGGAAAGTCAATAAAAAAAAATCATGTGTTAGGGGCATTTTTGTAAAAAAAAAACAAAACAAAACAAAACAAAAATATAATTTCCGGGGTGTCCTGGTTTTTACTTTTTGAAAAAATGGCAACCCTAGGTTATCTCACTTCCACCAGCTGGTTAGCATTCCCTCTCTGGGCAAAATACTCACCAAGGAAGCCACAGCGAGGCACAGGAGCAGCCAAAACATGCTAATTGTTTCAGAGGGTTTGCTAAGTTGGTCTGGGAAGTTTTTGTTGAACCCTCTTTATAAAAGGGACGGCACTGGGGGAAGGAGTAGAATGAGCCAGAGTGGAATTTCCTGGGATTGGACTGGATGTTATGAACATTTCAAATTGAGTTTTGCTTGCACAATGATGTGCCCCTCTGAGGAGGTGTTTAGGCCGAATCAGATAAAATAAGAATATGTGTGAGTGGGCTACAAGAAGTCTTCATGTGCTCTGTGCCTCCTCTGCCTCTGTTAGGACCACATTTTGAAATAACCAACAAAGAACATTGGAATATTTTAATGACTCAGATTTTACCCTGATCTGGTCTTCCTTGCTAGGCCCTGAAGGACAAAAACATGGGCCAGAAAACAAAAAAATACACATGATGGGATCCAGTTGGCGCACCTGTGCTTGTGGAAGGTCTTTGGGTCTGGGAGAGATGTCCATGGAGGAGGAGGGAATGGCAGTTTTTGCTAATTCCCCCTGAACCCCCAAAGAATCAGTTCCAGGGGGTTGAAGAACCCTCTAGAACACAGTGAATTGATGAAAATGAACTCTCCTCCTCTTCCATTATCAGATGCCTTCTCTGTGAGTGGAAATGTATCAAATGGAATCCACCTCACACATCACATCGGCTCCATACTTCACATGTGTCATGGCGAAAACCCACTATTTCAGGCAATTATTTTACACCATGCAAACAAATTATCAGTGCTTCCCCCCCAAAAAAAACCAAACACGTTTAGGGGTACTCTCATTTTGACTCAAGAAAATCACCATTTTATAGTTCAAATTGGGAAAAAATAAAAACAGTAAATGACAAAAGTACAAAGATTCACAAAGTGTTTAGGGGTAGCCCTGCGTCCCCCCAGAAAAAAGCACTGCATATTATAATGGCAATTCCACGAATGCCAAGCAAACCTAGGTCCATAACCTATTTTTGAAAGTTAGTCCCTCATCCCTCTGCCAGGCAAGATTATGATTAAAAACACAGAATGGATATTGAGCTGAATAGAATGCATTTGTTAATTTGGTGCCCAGATTTAATGGGGGAAAGAGCTGATCGGTCATCTTTAAAGATACTGGGATTCTAAGGATGTCATACCATTCACATTTACCTAAGTTGGGAGTAAGGTCCATTGAACTCAGCGAGGCTCACTTCCCTTCTGAGTATAGGATTGCACTGTAGATTCCATAGAAACTCTGTTGATACTTCCTTACTGGTTTCATTATATTTATTAAACAGAACACAGATTGTCCATTACTAATCACTGTTTTTAATGGAGAGAACTCCCTACACATTATGTGTGCATGGAGTATTTTTAGAAGAAGCTCACTGTTTGTTCTGTTCCTGGTGACAATAGGTACTCATTGCAGGGGAAACATGGCTATCTATGGAAGCATAGACAGTATGTACTAGCCCAGGGTCACTTACAGTTATTGGAACTGCTAGCTAACTTCAGAAGGACTGAGAAGCTCTTTATTGTGACTTGGCTTGGAGATCTGGCAATGCTGCTTCCTACAGTGAGTGAAACTTACTGCAAAGCAGAGATAACTTGTGACCATTATGTCTAACCTGTGCTCTTATCTATTAGATGGAAGATAAACCGCCTCGGTCCTATATACCTGAAGGAGCGTCTCCACCCGCATTGTTCAGCCCGGACCCTGAGATCCAGCGCCAAGGGCCTTCTGGCGGTTCCCTCATTGAGAGAAGTGAGGTTACAGGGAACCAGACAGAGGGCCTTCTCGGTAGTGGCGCCCTCCCTGTGGAACGCCCTTCCAGCAGATGTCAAGGAAATAAGCAGCTATCCTATTTTTAAAAGACATCTGAAGGCAGCCCTGTTTAGGGAAGTTTTTAATATTTAATGCTGTATTGTTTTAACATTTGACTGGAAACCGCCCAGAGTGGCTGAGGAAACTCGGCCAGATGGGCGGGGTAATAATAATAAATTATTATTATTATTATTATTATTATTATTATTATTATTATTATTATTATTATTAGTGTTGTAAGACACAAGGCACACAACCCCATCAGGATTTAATTAAAATATCACTAAGATGGTTACCCCACTTTTATTAATGGGGGGAGGGTGCCTGGCACTGCCTGGGAATTTTTAGAAACCTGTTGTTGTTGTTATTTTTTAACGGATAGTGTAATTTGTGAGTTCAGACATGTCACACCAAAAATTGGGTGACGTCATGCCAAAGTCATGTTTTGGTCTGCCATCATGATTCAAAATGGTGTCCAGGAAGCCTGTGTAGAGTGGGGGGAGCCAGGCACACCTGCCCTGGGCCTCAGAGGGCTAAGCCGGCTGGGGGACGGGACAGGAGCTTGCTGGACTTACACTGTCATGCCAATACCCCGTTCCTCCCAGCCAACTGGGGACTTCTGCCATGGGTCTCGGACAAGCTCTGCATAGGCTTGGCGTCCAGCATCCAAACATTGCCAAAGATTGCTGCCCCCATCTTGGGAACCCTTGTGCAACGTTTCGTTATGATCCCGACAGATGACTGAACCTGTGCAAAAAATGGGCAAAGTCACACCAAAATAATGTCTTGGTTCACAATTTCCATTCAAAATGGTGCCCAGCACCCAAACATCAATGTACACACTCGCTCTTCCCACCTTGGAAATACTTGTGTCGAATTTAGGGATGATGTCTCAAGAGGCAATCAAACCTATGTCACACCAAAGTGAGGTATCAGTCCACCATCTTGATTAAATATGGCGTCTTGTGTCTAAACAGTGACAAAGTCCACTGCCGCCTCTTCAGGAACCCACACGCCAAGTTTGACAATGATATTTCAAGATGCAGCCTATACCAAAAAAACCAGGTGAAATCATGCCATAGTGATGTTTTGGTCCACATTCTTGATTCAAAATGGTGCCCAGCCCCCAAATGGTAATGGAGTCTACCACCCTCACCTCAGGAATCCTTGTGCCAGGTTTGATTATGAGATTCAAGAGGTGGTCAAACATTCCCTCCTAATGCAGAGGACTGGGTGGGTAAGATTGGACACGGAAATAAAGGTGATGTTTTTAAAGGTTAGATATTTGGACAATTATGATTCCTCCTGAGGACTGCTTGCATCTCTTGGCCACACACACACACACACACACACACACACACACACACACACACTTACTTTAGTTCTCCTTATTCATGAAGAGGAAAGCAAGAAGCACCATCATTGGAATCAATGATGACAAGAAATCCTCTCCATCATAGAGCACCCAATGCACTGAAAGGATAATGCGGCAGGCAGCAAAACAGAGGGCGTCAAAGGTTGTACATCTCACTAGCACTACATCTGCACTCCCACTAAGTCAATGTTCTTTAACTTTGGGTCCCCAGATATTCCTGGACTACAAAACCCACCATCCCCAGGTGGCTTAGCTAATGGTCATGGATGATGGAAGTTGTAGTCCAACAACATATGGACTGCAACATTGGGACAGCTGCCACCATGACAGCTCTTTGGGTTTTTTTAGGAAGTGCTCAGTTTGACTAAGGATGACTTTGAGCAATGTGCTACTATAAGAAATATGTAACAGAAGTAGACTAAGTTGCAAATAAGGACAATATTAAGCAAAATACCAGATAAAAGCATTTTATTTGTGAAATATATGTTTTTTCAAATGAGAATGATGTGCCTCACCACTGCAATATTTTATTTTTTAACAAGACATTGGATGGCTTACGCAAGAGAACAGACCAGATTTTGTCCAATCCTTACGTTTTGCTGTTGTAATAGTAGAACATTTGCTGCAGCCGAAGCAACCAATGAGAGAACCATGAACATACCTTTGGTAAGTATGCATGTGTTGTGTGCTGCATTTCTTTTTACAGATCATTGTGGCAGTTTGGGGAATGGGGGTAACAACACTCATACGGTACTTCTTTGGTATCTACATACAATCCCTTTATTTACAAAATATGTCTCCACTTCACCAACCTCAACATAGATTGCTTTGCTCACTGCACCTGCCTTCCCTTATGAAATTCTCCCTCGCTAACAACATTCTGGCCTTCTTCCCTCGCAGTGTCTTGCCTTACTGGGGTCACAGGCATAGATTTTTCCTCCTGATTGGCACTGCTTTCTCTTTGGCTTGCTGAGTCTTGCTGCTGGTTACTATTTGAACTGGGCTGTCCCATGCTAACCAAAGCTGCCTGTCCCTCACGCACCATGCTTGGTCCTCCTATTTGCGTGTTCGATTCCTGACCTTGCTCAACAGCAGGAGGCTTTCCTACCCTGCCTGGTCTGTGAGCTGTGAATGTGAGATTGTACCAAACCAGGTAGCCATCATTGAACATGTAGAGTTTCTGGTCATTGGGATTGTAATTTAAACTCTGCACATTAGGAAGAGGTTTCTCCATAAATATTTGTATGTTGCGTTCCTTGGATGTGTTAGTGTCGTACATGTAATATATTTCCTCATGAGTTGTGTTCTTTTTCCTGGTGGCATACAGGACCCCGCAGATCATGAAGGCATTGGTCATGGTGACCTTTGGCTGTGTAGTAATCCAAGATGGCCCTACAGTCAAGGTGACAGGGTCTACTTTCTTGATGACTACATTGCCATTCGCTGCTGTGGAGCCATGAATAAGCCAGAGGCCCTTTTCATCTCCTGCCAAGTCCATGTCCTGATATTTTACACCCTTATAGGAAAACCAGCCATTGAAAGAAGCAGGATCCTTGTCCTTCAACTCCTGATAAGACATTCGCATGTTAAACGGATCTGCCCTGCATATGGCCCGACTATCAAAACAGTTGTAAAAAAATGAGCCATTGAAAAAGACCACCCCACCTCCTTGTCCACAATATTCACACTTATCGTCATTCTGAACCCTGAGGCTAAATTCCCGGATGGGGGAGTAAAGTAACAATTTTTGGTGTGAAGAGTATAGGCGATAGTTCTCCATTGTGCGCCCATCTCGGTTGGCTGGGAATACCCAATAGTAGTCTGAGAATTTTGTCCCCATGGCAAAATCTTTCCCCCAGGATCCAGCTTTAAAAGTTGAACCTTTCCAGTTGAGTTTCTCTAGAACTGGGGCACTGATCTTCAGTATCTCTTGATGGTCACATTTACCTGTAGGGGAATAAGTAGCGAGTTTATTTATTTTTATTATACCTAAACAACTGTGTCCTGCTTCTCTGCAAACTTAGGAGGGCTGAAGAGGAAGAATAAGAGTTCTCCTCCTGTGATGGCTGTTTGAAAAGTTGACATGGTAATGTTAATCCTTCCTGCATCCATTGTGCTAAACCTGAAAGGCCCTTTAAAGAGCTGCAGGGTCCCATTTCTTCTAGAGTGGGATTTATTGCCGCCTACATATGGTTGGATATGCTGCCATGCACCCTGAGGCTCCCATTTCCTTGCTAGGTCTCCATCCTTCTTAGTTCACACATGCCTTCCCAGAACCACTCAAGGAAGCTGCCCCTCCTACCTCCATAAACCAAAGACGCTATCACCAGGGCAGCTATTACACAGTTGGAACTAAGCAACTATAAGAATAGCAAAAGTAGTCTTTTACTTGTTGAACATTCATGTATTTCAATCTGGATAGACAGAGAATCCACTCATCAATATCACATAATTGATACGGTATATCCCACTGTGTGTGTGTGTGTGTGTGTGTGTGTGTATAATGAATAGAACAGTTATTTTGATATTTTTATTCTTATAGATGTACCATCGTTCTAATCCATTATTTACATGCTGTCTACATTTTATCACAAAGGTGTGTCTCAAGTATGCGTTTCACTTATCTTATATGTCAGTAGATATTGACTGGGATTCTGTTGTCTTTAATTTTGGTAGCTCGATGACTCCTCAACAACTTTCAGGGTGTCCTGGTTTTCACTTTTTGAAATATGGCAACCCTACTGCTGAGGAACTGTGCCTTTTCAGTAGTCAGGAAAGGGAAGGCAAAACCCAGAGGATTTCCTGTCAGCCAGTCCCAAGAAATGAACCCTCCAGGAAAGACCCTGAGTCCTCCCCTCACCCCATATTCTTAGCTTCTCTCCTGCTTTCATAGAGGTGTGTAGCAGGCATGGGGGTGAAGCTGGTCCATTTGGAGAGATGGGCCTGGGGGATCTCCCCTGCTTCTACTGCCCCCTCAAAGGCTTAGTCAGAAAGAGGCAAGAATAGGACAGTGTCAAGAACTCAAGCATGCAACTTGCATGACTGTGGGAAATGCTCATCCATCTCATCAAGCTTCTGTTACTTGTATACCTTGAAGGGAATAATTAGGCATTGGGCATCAGTGATGTGCTGAGATACTAGCACAGTATGGGTAAAATGAACAGGATTTTTATTTGTACCTCTATTCTTTACAAAAAAAAATCAAAGCTGTTCTCAACATAACATTTCTCTTCACCTTACTTCACTTGCTCCCTGAATAGCTCCAATGCTGTACAGACAGCTGGGCCTTCCTAGTATGGGTCCCTTTTTAGAGTAGGACAATCATAAAAATAGCCCTGCCTCTGCTAAGTTATGGGTGATAATTGCCCTTTGTAAAGGTGTACAGACACTCTTTGTGATCAGTTCAGTGAAGAAAATGCTGCAGGTTGACCAGCTGTGGATATACAAAAGCAGCCTTCCCTGAACTGGTGGGCTCTAAATAGATTGGACTACAACTCAGCTAGTTTGGACCTTGGTAGCCTCTGCATTGTACTATTGCAATGCACTCAACGTGGGGCTACCCTTAAGGTTGGTTCAGAAATTGTGCAGAATGCTGCAGTCTGGCAGCAATGCTGAAAGCTCTGCCAATACATTACTGAGCTAAGTTCAAGGTTTGTGAAGCCCTAAATGGCCTAGGACTAGGATACTCGAAGGGCTGGCTTGTTCCTTATAAACTGGCCAGATCACTGTCTGCAAACATTTGTAGAAACCCTCCTAATGACCCCATTCATCTTGTATTAATTTAGTTTCTACACGAGCTAAGGCTTTTAGTCTAATGGCTCTAACCACTGATCATGGGGGCTGGAGCTGATGCGAGTTGTGGCCCAAAACATCTCAAGGGCATCTGCTTGGGGAAGACCATACAAAAGCATGAATAGTGGTTGCCAAATCCCATCTCTTCAAATAACTCCAAAATGAAAGACATCAAACTTGTTCCATAATCTTTAACTGCGTTACCCGTATCACTACCTAAAATACATATGACTGCGGATTATCTTGCCTAGCCCAAAGCAACAACATGGTTGATGATACTCACCAGTTGGCGATGATGGTGGCACTTTGGCAGTTTTAATGCCAGAGGCAAGGACAATTTCTTCCTCGCATTCCTGCAGCTTTTTCCGGAGAGCAACAATCTCACGTTGTGCTGTTATTATGTTGTTTCTGTCAAATTGTTCCATTGTACTTATTAATGTGCTGATATTGTTGACCTGAAATGCCAGACATAGAATAAGAATGGACTAGAAACTGGAATATCTGTTGCATCGTGATAGCAAAGAGGAACCGATTCACTGCCAGGAGGACAAAGACACTGAGATGCTGTCTGTTCCATGGAGCCTGCTGAAAACAGTAAAGGAGGACAATGCCTGAGCCTGAACAAGATAAACTGCACCCTCTCGTAGAATTACAAGCTTATCTCTTTTTGGCCAAGTGCCATAAGGCACAGGACACAGTCTTATACAAGGGAAAGTCATTTTTCCATCTAGCCCAATATTCTCGACCTTGACTGGGAGCAGCTCTCCAAGGATCTCAGACTGAGGTCTTTCATGTTGCCTGCTACCCAATTTTGTTAACTGCAGATGCCAGGGATTGAACCTGGTATCTTCTGCATGAAAAACATATACTCTGCCACCAAGGTATCATTCCCTCCCATGCCATAGGCTGTGATCTGGTAGTGAAAGGGGTGTTGAGGCATTCTTTACCCCAGGGGTAGCAAACCTAGTGCCCTCCAGATGTGGTTTGATTCCAGCTTCCATCAGACCCAGTCAGCAATGGTCAGGGTCTGGGGTGATGGGAGTTGTAGTCCCACAATATCTGGAAGGCAGTATATTGGCTGTCCCGTTTTGCACCATTTCCAAAGGAAATTATATGAACAGGAGCCAGTTCTTGGGAACTGATGATGTGGACAGATTTATCTTCAACCTGAGTTATATGCTCCAGGGCTCAAGTGTTCCTACCTCAGGTTGATCCTTGATCTTCTATACCCTCCATACCCCATGACCAGGAGCAGAAGATACCACCCTGTTAGCCAAACATATTGAGTCAGGGTCAGATGGGTCATAATTGTTCTCAGAGATTTGCTTCTGTTCCTGACATAGGGCGGGATTCAACTGACAGGGTGGGATCCTGTCAGTGGAAGAACTTGTGCCTACACAATGGGGCTTCCCCCCCATCTCCATGTGCTCCCAACACTGGCTTGCGGTGGTGGAATGGAAGAATCCCCCAGAACAGTGCACAGGAGGAATTTTGCCATCAGGGAACAACTGCCTTAGCACATTATTGAATTCCTCCCATAACTTTCCATCAAAGTACCTGATACCCAGACCAATTAGGCTCCCACTCCATTAATTTTGAATCAAGAAACATACTTCAGGTAGTCCAACTCAGAGCCATTGAAGTTAATATACACGACTGACCTAGGTTCACTAATTTCAGTGGGTCTAATCTGTGTAGGACTTGGTTCTTAATGGCTTTCTAACTACCGGTAATTGTGGATTCCAGTCCTTGGGGTCCCTTCACTGGCTTCCAGTATTCAAAGAAGTATAAAGAAGTCAGCCTTACTGAGCCTCCGAAATAAAAAGAGGAAACTCTCCATCAACCTGCATGGAGCCCTCAAGGATCAATGCCAAGAAAGGTTTGCAGTTACCTTTGTCATCAAACTGCTAATTGTTATATTATTGTTGGGTGTGGTTGCATTCTTCTGCATAGAATGGGCTATAGACACCACTGTCTGAACGTCATTGATAAGCTTCTTGAAATCCAGGTCAATGTGGGTGCCAAAGGTCTTTGCATATTTCACACGCTTCTCCAGGTCAGTGAGGTTTGTTGCTGTGGTATCCATGGTTGTTTTGTCTAGATAAATCTAGAAGTCAGGAAGACAAAAGGTCAGGTCACTTTGTTAGCCCAAGGGTTCCTATAGCTGCCCCATAGGAGCATTGCTGCACACTGGTGAGCCTGACAGGATGGTTGTGACTTTGTGTATTGCATCTGTTTAAGTGTTAGTGTCATGTGCAGATCTGTGGTTCTCTTTGGTTACCAACACCACACTGTAGGTTTCTAACTGGGTCCATCTGTGGCCATGTATCTACGCTGGCTGCAGTCACCTTGTAATACTGCCATCAATTTGAGTCACATAACACTATGATGTGTATGGCTCATTGTATGAGGGTGCAGTTGAACTGTGAGTGTGTATCAGTTTTAGACCAGTTTAACTGTTCCGAGTTTTCCAAAAGGAAAATATCCAATGGAGGTATTCTGCAGCCTTTACTTCTCATGCTTTCATCTTCACCCCCATTTCCATGCCTCCTACTTCCTCCTTTTTGTACCCTACTTTGCACTGCCCATTTTCACTGCAAGCCCCCTTTTCCTCCCTCCTCCTTCTCAACTTCCTCTTGCACACAGTCCACCCTCATTTCTGTATTTCCTCCTCCCCGCTGTTTTGCAGGCCCCCTTTGCACACATACCATTATCGCCTTCACTTCCTCTCCCCTACCACCTCCTTCCTCCTTTCTTCAACTCTCCCTTGTACATGGATCTCTCCTTTTCATGCCTCCTCCTCTCTCCTAGTCTGCAGCCCCCTTTGCATGCACCCCTGATGATATATGTTACTGTATCTTTATGATGAACGGAATCTATAGAGCAAGCCCCTCAGTGAGCTTGCTCAGTTAGAGAAGGTTAGGTTCAGTTGTTGGATGTTGTAGGCCTCCATATATGGGTATTTTCATGTTAATGAAACAACTGTTCTAAATTACAATACTTCATGTTGAAGACAAGGCAAGACCTGGTACCAAAAATGAAATACATTGTGCGAAGGTACTGTGGAATATTTGTGGACTCTGCATCCTTTATGTCTCTCCTATGAGGCAGCTGAGGAATGGAAAAGGTATAGTGAGAACTGAAGAAACTCCACTGTGGGGAAAGGTTTGGGGGCTTTTTAGTTTAGAAAAAAGGAAGTAGGGTAGGACCTTTTTCTCCCTCTCTCATAATTCTAGAACTTGGGGTCGCCCAACAAAGATGAAAGTTGGAAGATCGAGAGTCATAAATGCTGGAAATGTAAAGAAGTAGAAGGAACCTTTTTCCATATGTGGTGGACGTGCCCAAAGGTGAAAGACTTCTGGGAGAGGATCTATAATGAATTGAAAAAAGTGTTGAAAAACACATTTAGTAAAAAACCAGAAGCCTTTTTACTTGGAATTGTAAAACAGGAAATCCCAAAAAGTGATAGGACTTTCTTTATGTATGCCACAACTGCAGCCAGAATTTTGTTAGCTAGAAACTGGAAGTCAGAGGAATTACCAACGATAGAAGAATGGCAGATGAAAATGATGGACTATATGGAGCTCGCTGAGCTGACCGGGAAACTTCGTGACCAGAGGGAGGAAGTGGTGGAAGAAGATTGGAAGAAATTTAAATTATATTTTAAAAAGTATTGTAAGATTAAAGAGTAGAAGTAAGCTGGAAGATAAATGAGGCTGTAGACTTAGAAGATAGCTATAAGGTTTATGACTGTTGGAATTAATGATATTGATCTTAGACAAGAAGAGATATCGAGGTTAATTAATTAAAAATGTTTTCAATGATGTCAAGAAATTACTAAAGATGATATACAAGGAACGCAGGAAGAGAGGACGGGAGGAAGTCAACCCACAATGATAAGAAGGATGAATAGGTCAAAAGGATCTATGTTTGTTTTTATGTGTATTATTGTTGTTTTCTTCTTTGTTTGTTTATTGATGTTTGTTTTCATTTGTTAAAACCAATAAAAAAAATTGGGGGGGGGGAAGAAAGTTGGAAGATCAAGGACAAACAATAGGAGGCATTTCTTCACACAGCACAAAGTTAAACTGTGGAATTTGCTAACACAAGAGATAGTGATGGTCACCAACTTGGATGGCTTCTAAAAAGGATGAGACAAATTAATGAAGGACAAAGCTATCAGTGACTGCTGGCCACAATGTTTACGTTCTCTCACCACTGTTGGAAGCAGTTGCTGGGAATCACATGTGGGGAAAGTGCTGTTGCACTTGTGTCCTGCTTGCGTGCTTTCCGCAGGAATCTGGCTGGCCACAATGAGAACAGGATGCTGGACTAGAAGGCCCTTTGGCCTGATCCAGCACAGCTCCTCTTTTTATAATTTAAAATGTTTCTGGGACAGGGTGCACACCACTTCGCCAATATGCTCATCATTGTTGCCAACATGGCTGCTCCAATGGTCACAAGTAGGCTTCTGTTGGAGCAGCTATCATGCCAGCTTGATTATTTCCTGCTGGCCAAAGTTGTCATTGTGGTTAGTGGGGGAGATAAATAGGGGGTTGTGTTTTTCATTGTACTGTATTTTGGAGATAGCTGGTACAGGTATCTTCTGTTTCAGCTTTTAAATGCCGCTGAAAACTTTTCTATTCCATCAGGCTTATGCAGGCAATTAAGGATACATCTTTCCACAATAGTAATCTGATTATAACTTTTTTTTACTTCGTTTTGATTGTATGGTTTTATATATTGTTGTGAACCTCTTTGATATTTCTTAATGAATTAGCGGAATATAGATATTTGTATAACTGAATAAATATACGTATGCACTACAGTAGTCCTTGGGGACCTGTCATAATCCAACCAAGTAGATTTCTGTGGTGGCTTTCACTTTATATATCATTCTCCATGACTGTGGAATTATAAGCATTTGATTACTGCAAACATTGCATCATTTAACTACTACTCCATGGTGATATAGCTGCTGCTTACCTGGTTCAAGTGATTCTGTAGCAATCCAGACAAGTTGTAAAAGTTGGTCTCCAATGCTTCCACTTTTTGCACAGGGAATATAATATCATTGACCTCTACGCTGCAAAGACACTGACCTCTTGCATCCTTCACACCTATTACTTGCCGCATATGGCCACCATTGACTATGACCTGGTAAGGTAGATAGGAAGTAGGAAGGATGACTAGGGAAGTACTGTCAATCATTCTTGCAGCTTCCTCTCTGGCATCCAAATACAAATGCCATTAATGGATACATTATTTACTTGCTTGGATCAAGAACAGTACTGGAACAAATCTGATCAACAGTTGCTCCTTGAATTGTCTTTACTCAAACGTCTACAGTCACATTTTATTTGATTTAAGGACTACAATATAAATAATGGAGAATTTAACCTTTCTCTGAGCATCTTCCCTCAAGGATGAGCGCGCCTCAGTCCTAAATTTAAGAAGTATCCTTTTCCTAATACTAATTTGTATAATTTTGGTGACAGAGACCAGAGGTTTGTCCTCACATGTGACATTCTGTGGATCTCAGTCTCCAATTGTTAGGAGCCATGTAAATATATGGGAGGCTCCATTCATAATCCCAAAAGCAGTAGGCAGGGGTGGTACACCCTGCTTCGCTGCCTGTGGCAAAATGGGAACATGTTGCCCACAAAGCAGCAGCACCAGTGGGTTCTGGCGAGATCTTATGAGATCTTTCTGGAAGCCAGCACCACTACTGTTTCTCCACCAGCAGCGGAGTGGTTGGGTAGGTGGGGTCCCCACAGGAGCATCAACTCTTGGGCTTCCATCACCCAATCACCTCCCTCCCCCAGGCTTATAGGAGGGTCGGCGCTGGCAGTGGAACAAGTATCAGCAGTGGGAGTAATCAGTAGAATAAATGAAGGGTGTGGAGAAATATGGGTTGCGGAAAGAATATGCCATACCTCACTGCGACAGAAAATAGAATGCTTGAACAATATTGTTTTTAGTAACAGTGTAGTCCTAACACACACCCAATGTTGATGGCTGGGGAGGATTAGGAGGGTACATTGTGGACTCTCTGCTAGTAGAGGAGACTGCTGCTGGTGGTGTTGGTGCTTCTACTACAGTGGACGACTCAGGTTTTGGCCTAGCAGATGGGATGGCTCTCCCATAGGTCACTGGTGGTTCTCCTGCTGGTGGCAGCCAGAAGTAAGCCCCAATGTACAATATTCAAGAGAGGGCATTGGTGGTTCGGATCTTTTGGATCTACAGATACCCTGATCCACTGCTTGACAGATCCTGTGACCCTTGTGTCCCTCAGCTGCATCAGTCTGGAGATGGTGCAGCAAAAAAGAGTGAAAAACCATCTCCTACCTTCTGTCCTGGTCATTGTGAGCAGTAGGACTTTGGGTGGTATTCAACTAAGATTTATTCAGAGTAGACCTATGGAAATTAATGGACCTAATGTTGACAGCTTCATTAATTTTCAATTCAAAAAACCCCTCATTTTTAAGCAATCCTCCTAACAAACAGATGTTTGTATGCAGTTTTGACTAATGTACACATTTTTCAAGCATTTCCCCCTAATATTTCTGCATTTTTGTATGTTATTTTCAGTAATACATTATATGCACACTTTTTCCTAATATACACATTTTTAAAAACATTAGTTGGAGAACCGCATCACAAAATTTGGACAAGTGTAAATTTTGAAAGATGGCCGTGTTTTGGTGAATGTGAATTTGATAGATGCACCTTTAAATGCAAACTGAATCTAAACATGCACAGAATTGGACTGCAAGAGTTAAACACAAATATTAAACAATTGGCTGTTTTAGACAACTATATTATACTTGAGAGTTACCTTGGTGGAAACCTGTCCATAATCCTGCTTTTTATGTTTAATATAAAAAGATTCTACAAACTTGCTAGCCAGCTGAGTTCTGTGACTTCAGTCACAATTCTCCTTTGAAAAAATTGTGAAATAATGGTATCTTAGAACCATTATGTATATTGTTTGTATTGTTTAAACACAACTATTGTTTTGATTAGAATCATTGAAACCTTAGACTCTGATGCATTCTGTTATTTTGTTATTTGATACCACCAGCTGAAGAAGGCATCGTCCGAAACAGGGCCCTGTCCTGGGTTCCAGTTCTCGTATCTCAGAAGCCCCAACTTTCATCTTCAAAAGACTTTTCTTTGTAAAACTATTTTTACTGTTCAAGATTGTATTCCAATAGGAAATAGTGAATTTTGTTTGATTATACTTGTGAGTAAACTTACTCTTATGCTAAAACATTCAGCCTGAGTTCTTGGGAACATTTATTCTAGCTTGTTGTTTCTAACATCACTCATTAAGAGTTGCAGCCAATTCTGTGCTTTTACCTTTCAGATTATGAACACCTCAGTCATCAAATCACATGTATCAAATCTCCAAAGAGACAACTGCTCCTGCCTAGATGCAAAGGTCACCTGATGAGACGTTCCTCAGTATGCCCTTAACACCTGAGATGAGATGGGTGCTGGCCAGAGAGATGTGATCAGCTGTACCGTCCTGTCTGTGTGATTCCCTCCTCAAGAAAATGCACCAGGTATCAACTTCACTATCATTTAGATGAAATGTAAGTTTATATTTTAAATACTTGTTCTCTGGTTACTTGCTACATACAGTATTCCTTCAGCTTCTTTCCCTTGTTCTGTACACATATACAGTCCCCCTGTTATTATTTGTCTCTCTTAGTATTTCATTATCAGTAAATATCACTATTGCCTTGTATATCATGTCTGGGCAGATGTTTCTTCAACAGGAATTATATGTGTGTTGTTTCATTCTGTTAGCTTTGTGGAAAGTCAAAAGATGATTCTCCTCACCCTCTACAATGGAGCAAGGTCTTGCCACCCCAGGTCAGCCAGAAGCTATTTGAAGTAGATACTTACAAAGGAAGCCACACAGAGCACCTGTTGCAGAACTGCCTTCATCCTCACTGGAGTATGTGATGTTTGCACTGTGGGTTGTGCATACTTTATAGCAGGGAAGTTGCTGGGAGGATGAACAGTATGATCCAGATTTGAATGGCCTCAGGGATGGGACAAAATGTTATCATCTGTCATCTTGCTTGCATATGTATCTTTGATCTTGCTTGCAAATGAATATCTCCTCCTCTGTGTGCAATTAGGATTGATCAAATAAATGACTAAAGCTGATGGTTGTGTATGCCATAGCTGGGCACCCCACGCTAAATCTCTCCTGCCTCCTTAAACTGGGGGGGGGGGGATGAAGTTCAAATGCCAGTTATTATCCTATTTTTAAACAAGGATAAGAAACTTGGATTACATTTCTGTCTTGATGCTAGATATACAAGAAAAGATTTTATGCATTTATCTGGTTGTGACTTGTTTAATTCAATAATGTTACATGCATGATATGTAATATATAAATAAGAAAGTACCGGGTATGTCTTTTTTCAAATGATGATGATTTTGCCCAAAGGTCCCTCCTCCAGACTGGTGTTTTATTTTAGTCGTATTCAGCAATGTGTTCAATATGTTCATGTCACAATAATAGCGTATTAGTGGTGAATTATTTATTCTGCTTATCAGTTGTTCTGTGATGCTTCCCAATGCTACCTTATTATTGGTGTCTGGAGGAGTTACAGTGCAATAAAAGGGGGACAATGCCTTTCTCAGCCCCAGCCCCAAACACATTTGTGGTATGAAAAGTTACACATGACCACTTCGATAGCATCATGAGCAGAAATCATCATGAACGTGGAATAAAAAGGACATCGGGAGGAGCCTTAACAACAGAGCAGATCTTTTTCTTGAATGGATTCAGGAACTCCGTGGTAGCTACTTTAAGGCTGACCAGATAGTGCCTGTAATCACACGGAAAAGCCGTCATATGTAGGCACCATATGGTAAGGTACACACTTTACCACTTTACCTGATTCCCAAGTGACTGCAGACTGTTATATATTTATAGGAATAAAATAGGCCCTTTGCTCTTGCTGTATCAACAGCCACACATGCAGCATAACCCCCCTGCGTGTTTTCTGAGAACTAAGTCCCACTTACTCCCAAGTATATATGCAGCATTAAGGGCAGGATTTTGATCACACTTGTAGTGTAACAATTACCATGGAAAATATGGATTGACATATAGTTAGAGGATGGAAGAAGATGCAGTTTTAAATGTTTAAAATGGGACTCCAGGGAAGGGGTGGAGGGAAGTCCTGAGATTCAGAGGAATCTCTGTATATGGTTATGTATTTAAATATTTTTTTAAATTTTTGTTGTAAAATCAAATAAAAATGATTTCTCTCTGTGTGTGTGCATAGCATTAATAATATTAACTAGAGAAGGACCCTTGCAGCAAGCTATGTATGCCATAAACAGCACTGCCAGATCTCTAACAGTTCCCAGGTTTGTTTGATCTGAGTTAATGGTTACAATAAGGTTCTCCATGCAGGCTGGGTTAGGATGTACTGTTAGTGCCATTGAGTGTTCTCCTTGAGGCAGGTGGTTCCACTTCTATTTATAGCAACAATTGTTCTTTCATACATTGGGGGGGGGGGGGAGAGAAGATGCTTGAGGTATTAGTTTTAACCCAGTCATCAACTTATTTTATGCATGTGGGTGGGACAGTAACTCTAATATATCACAGACAAATGGCCAAAAGCATGGGAAAGACTAGGAAGGTTCAGGAAGAAACAGATCCTGCACTTCAGAGATTGTATAAAAGAAATTGCTGGATGTGGACATGATGGAAGAAAATGGGGTGAGTTTATGAAATGAGGGCGAGAGTCCTCAAAGGATAGAGAGCAGTTGGTAAAAAGGAATGCAGAACAATCAGAGACAGCAAAACAATAGAAGGGGAAAGTGTCAAGGCAGAGGATGTGATAAACAGCAAAGATCCAGAAGCCTTGAGACCTACTCAAAGAAGGCACAGCCTCCAAGGATGTCAGAATGTTAAAAAGCAGCAGCTGTTTCCTCCATGAGTATGCTGTGTATGCCCTATAATCAAACACTTGTTAATAGTGATGGATATTTTTTAAGGATCTCAACAGTCCTAGAGAGCAAATGGGGCAAACAGTATTTTGTTCACCTTCAGTCCCACAACATGGTACCCTCACTCCATTGCTCCTCTTGTCCCTTTATTTCCCAGCCTCATCCCTTCCTACTTGTCTAATGTTTGGCTCCTGTTCCAGTTTTGAGCACGTTCATCTCTCTCTTCTACCATACCTCTCACATGGCACCCTCCCATTACACATTTCGAAGGGATTCAGTTGCATATCAGAAAAATAAGTCTATACAATTCAAGTGGAATAAGTGCTTTGCTACAACAAAATCCACTTTTAAAAACCAGACTCTTTGCAATTGGGGAACTGCATGATAAAGTGTGTTATAAAAGATGGAAATATATATAGATGGAAATATATATAACCTCCACACATCAGGATGAGTGTTCGTCATTGTATAACCTTCAGATCAAGATGGCTTCTCAATAGGGCAGAGTCAGACATTGTATATCTGCATATGCTTGGTTCAAGCAAATCAGGAAGACTGCTCAGTTTAACAGGTACTGTAATCTGAAAGAAGCCATCCAAGCTCAAATGAACAGTTTGTGTACTCGAATAAAATAGCCTGTTATCCAGCTCTTACCTTCTCTATCTTTCTTTTTTCACCTAACGCACACTACAGGAGCTATATGCACTTTGCTCACCAATTAGCCCCTTTGGGTCAGTTTTTATGACTCATTCCCATTCTTCTGTTGATCATACCGTCTCCCAATACCCTTTGTTTCTAATAGTATGATATCGTTGATTCCAGGTTCCCTTGCCCTCTTTAGATTTCCTTCTTTGATCTCTGTGGCAAAGAGGATAATCACCTTAGCCTTATTTAGCTAAAAGATAATAATCACTGGCTATCAATAAATGTATGTAAAAAATGTCTTAGGTTTCTTCATAGGAATGAATCTAGGAAAAATCATTTTTATCACCTAAGTTCCAACATTCCCCATTTCTATTAGATATTTATTAGGTGGCACTGGGAGACAATTTGCAGATGCCTGAAACCAGCAATATCAGGAAGTTGAGAACAATCAGGTCCCCACCCCCCACCCCAATCTGGACCAGATCCTGTAGTTTCTGTGCTGATGGGTGTGGATGGCCATGCTCAGAGACTGGATAAAAGAAACATAAGCACCTATAACAGGAGGTGTTTAACTTCCCCAGTCCCTAAGATGTATAGCTTTTAAGTATTCCTGGACCTGGACCTGGACATATGTCTATATTATAACCCTGTCCAGAAAAGCCAATCAGGATCTAGATACTATGTTACCCATGTTTTATATTCTATGTAGGCTACCATTCATTATTGCTCAGAAGTTTCAACTGGTGCAAAATGAAGCAGCCTTTCTCCTTAGAATAATAGTTTACAAAAAAGGGGGGGAAAGAAAAAAAGAAAATGTGAATCCAACAGAGAGATGTCTAGATTAGAACCCGGTTGTTTTTCATTTATAATCAAAAGGTACCTCATTTTAGCTAAGAAGTCTTAAACTACTTGGGTCATAGGTTAGAAACCATCTAAAAAGAGGCAGAGAGGCAATACTGTTGAATGGTCTCATCACATGCAGCACAGCAGCAGCTATGTTCTTTATCTATGAAAGAGAGTCATAGATTGGTTTACTCAAATTGCTTTTAATACTCCTGTTTTGCATCACATCACCACAAATTCCACCTCACCACAGTGCAGGGAGGTAAATCAATCCTTTTAATAGGCAGAACTGCTCAAACTGGTATATGTGCATGCATGCATGTGCTATGACAAATGAGTAATGACATCCTTTAGCCTCTAGCATGAACTGGTTTAAAATCAGTCACACTTCTATTCTAAGCTCATTTTGGCCACTGTGCTCTGCAAAGTTGTCACACATCTACAATGTTACTGTGGCTAAGCAGAAAAGGGAAATTATGAAGTCTGGCAAAGCTTCAGTTGGGGAGGGGTGGGGGGACATTTTGCAGACATATAAGGAATTTAAGCAGCTTGGGAACTTTCACACAGCCTAAGGTAAAATTTGTTGTGGGGGGAAGAAGGCCATAAAAATGTGACAAAATAGAAACACAAGTGGAGGAAAGTCTGCTCAAAATGTTTGCATAGTGGCCACATGTACTCCATATTGCTACAGACTCCCCCTCTGAGCAGAAGTACCCATGAAGACAAGGCTGCATTTTGCTGAGGGAGATGACAGGGACTGTGTAGCCAAAAAATAGGTAGGTACATTGGTATTACCCTCCCAAATGGAGAGTAGAGCTGTTCTTGAATGGTGTGTGGGTGAATGCACATACACACAGCCATAAGGTTAGGAGGGGAAAGACAGTTGAGCATGAGAGACTTCTCACCCCAACAAAAGCCAAATTTGGCTCTTATCAAAGATGATAAGATCCATAACCTAAGTCACGTGAACCCTGGACAGGATTGCAGTTAGTAGACCATTGCAGGATATCACATTTGTGAAAATAGGCAAAGACAAGAGCCTTGGTGTACCTGGAGCTGAAGCCTTTGATGCCAATACCATCTCCAAATCCAACTACCGGGTGACTAAGGAGTTGGACTTCTTATAATTTAAAGGCCCTTTAGAATAAGCATGTTTGATGTTTGCAGTTCAAGGTCAATCGCTACTGAACATTAGCCAATTACAATGAGGCAGTGAGAGACTCACTTCCCAACATTCAGTCTGGCCACAGTTTGGGGGGGCTTAAAGGACCCTCTGTGGTCAACAGCCGCCAAGTCAATGTTGATTCAAGTCCACTCTTTTCACATATGCCAATGCCATCAACAAGGCATGTCTAAAAATAGTGACACTATTAATGGCAAGTCCTCTCCATAGTTCTGGTCAGTAAACAAGGAGACCTGTACTCCCTCATGGTCCTATTTTTAGCACCTATTTTAGAACTTAATAGTTATTTTTCAAGCTTGGCTTTTAGTTCAGTGATTCAGCCTCAAACACTCCTCTACACAGTGTACACACTGTAAGATCCTACAGTTTACCCATGGGCAATAGCATTTGGCTACCATTTATTATTCAGTTATTTACTACAGTCCACAGACAGTAATTCTGATCTCTGAGGACAATATACCCCTACTCTGCTAGACATAAACCACCCATGGCCCAGAGGAGAATTTCAAGACAGATCTGCTTTTCCTTACAATCAAGGCCAATGGATGACAGCACAACAAAATCATCAGTGTTCACCCCTAGAAAAAGCCCCTCAAGCCTCAACTCCTGCCTGCTAGGAGCCATCCTCAGTCTCTTGGCTCTGTGGCTCTCTCCTTGAGTTCAATGTGGTGCGTCCTCGGCCTCTTGGCACTTTAATATAAGATCCATGTTCTCTGCCCTTGGTCTTTTCCCACTGCCTGGAATCCCGCATCCCACAGCGACCCTGCCACTTGGCCGACCCCCTGAGCTCATTATGGCTAACCTCCAAGTTTACTTCCTCACTGTCATGGGTTTGACTTTTCTGCTCCTGCGTCCATTTCCCCACGACATTTTTCTCCTCTCTCAAATACATTCCCTCTTTGGTCGGCGAGATTCCTCTGGTGCGCAGCTCTTTTTTCTCCACCAATGAAGTCACCTGGTCTCTGCTGCAAGATTTTGAGAAGTCTTGATTGTACCTCCCACAGCTTCGCTGTCCTCTCTCCTTTCTCCAGTTGGGTCTTCTACTGTAGGCTCTGGATTTTCCCTCAACAGAGAGAAGACAATGAGTTTCTGCCGGTGTCTCCAGTGACTTGTAGCGCAGCTGCCAGCCAGGGCCTTGTATAGATGGTTTCTCCTCTCGAGTCCTCTCTCTCTTGCTATGGAAATGCAAAGGGACAGAAGGTCTCTCTGGTTTTTCAGGTTCATTCCTCACTGGAACAGCAGCCTCTGCAGTTCCTTGGGTATGTTCTGAGCCTACTGATGGCCTCAGTTCCTTGTCAGTATCCAGAACATTTTCTGAGACGGCTACTTGTTCATGTTCAGTGGTATCTGGGGGCTAAAAAGGATAGAGACCAAAATGAAGGGCAGAAAATGCATAAACCCAGCAGGCTTGATTCTCAGTCTTGAGTGGCAAAGATCCCACAGGAATTAATATATCGATGTTGCCCCATCTGTCTTCCCCAGACTTTGCTCCTACCTTAAATCTTTCCTTATAGTAACTTGCAAAATTGCCAGCAACAAGAGTCATAAGCACTTTAAAAGAATTGCCTAGGATGCAAATATCCAAACTCTCTCTTGTGCTACAAGACAGGATGTCTCAGCAAGTAAAAATTGCTACCTCCATTGTTTCATTCTTTCCCTATGACCATTATCCTCTTTGTACTTCTTCTGCCTGCACTAACCTTTTGCAGGCTGATGAAGTAGCGATTTCTTTCTGCTTCAGGGTCAATGATGCCTCCTTTCTCCTGCTGCTTCTGATAGATCAGGCGCAGTTGCTCTCTGTGCTGCAGTGTCTGTGTGTCAGGTTGGTACACCTCCTGAGGAAAGAGAGGCATGTAATTAGATGGCTAGCCCAAACAGAGCCTTCTGGGTCTCTCAACCCTCCAGAACAGATCTGATGGGCAAAGGGGCTGCCGGGGGGCAGGCGGAGAGAAAGACTGGAAAAAAATGCAGCCTCCCACCTCCTTACACAGGCAAGAGCTCCTCCCAGAGGATCCTTAGTTAGAACCTAAGCTGGTATTTCTAAACACAACTAAATGTACTACCTATTGTGTAATGGGAAAGCAAAGACACGGGTTGAATATATCTGTTGTTTCACTCTGTTAATACTTTTTGCCTAAATGAAGAAGGGGTGTTAAACTAGCCTGCTGTACAAGCAATAAAATTCCTATGTGGCCTCTGGAAGTTTGAATAGAAAGGAAGACAGCTCCCTGGCTGAAAATAATTTCCTCTCCCTGATGTAGAAGTAAAAATTGACAAGAATGTTAGAACTCATAGCCACCCAAATTCTGCAGGCGTACAGTGCACCAAGTATATGATTATTTGGAAACGACACTTAACAGAGCTCATTTGGAGAAATGGGGTTGCCCAACAGGTCCAATAAGTGAGAGAGATTAGTGAAGCAAGAGGGTGCCTGCCTGGTGCATCTTTTAAAGAGCAGCAAGTCCATGGGATGCGGGTGGTGCTGTGGGTTAAACCACAGAGCCTAGGGCTTGCCGATCAGAAGATCAGCAGTTCGAATCCCCGTGACGGGGTGAGCTCCCGTTGCTCGGTCCCTGCTCCTGCCAACCTAGCAGTTCGAAAGCACGTCAAAATGCAAGTAGATAAATAGGTACCACTCCGGTGGGAAGGTAAACGGCGTTTCCGTGCGCTGCTCTGGTTCGCCAGAAGCGCCTTAGTCATGCTGGCCACATGACCTGGAAGCTGTAAGCCAACTCCCTCGGCCTAAGGCTCGAAGAGAAATCATCGCCCCCATTCTGGAGAACCTGGCCAACCTCCCAGAAAAGACCAAACTAAATGCCCTATTATTAGGAAAGGAGCAAAAGTTAACGCGGATGGTTGCCAGATTCTGTACGCAGATCGGCAGGACCAGTTTTCTATCCCAGAACAAGCCTGCCAACGAAATAGCGAATTCGGTGTTGGACTGTGGGAAGTAGTTCCCCTGCTCGGATACAATACTGAAGATCTAGAGCAGTGCCTGAGAAAAGGCCAGTTGGACTCCCCCACCCCTGGAAATTTAGCCCCTTCAAACTTATAAGACTTTTATATCCACTCCGCGTTTTAACCCCCATAGCTCTGTAAAGCATTCTTAGTTTTAATAGCTGGTGTATGACCGTAATAAAGCTTTGATTGATTGACTCCCTCGGCCAATAAAGCGAGATGAGCACCGCAACCCCAGAATCGTCCACGACTGGACCTAATGGTCAGGGGTCCCTTTACCTAAGTCCATTTGAAAGGTCTGTTTTGAAAGTTTCCTTACCATTGGCTGCTGTGGAGGTGGTGCTGCTTGCAATGTTGCAAGATCATAAACCAGAGGCTCCCTGCACACAGGACACTGCACTTCAAATTCCTGTACAGAAGGTAATAACAACAAAATTTGGCCTTGGTTAGACCTAGTCATGGGATATATAGCTACTGTTCTCATACTCCGCCAGGGTGTCTTAAGAGAGTAGTATTTTCCTGATAAACTGCTACTCATCCTGGGGCACTCTAGCACTCAACAACAGTGTTATCGGCAGAAGAGTGCTGTGCAGTTTGACTACAAGGGTCATCATCCAAGTCTCCTGGGAACTTAGTTAATTTCATTCTATAAACATCCATCAGTAAAGCGTTCTCGTTTATAAGATGCTACTGGGCCTTCCTAATGCAATCACAACTTGCATCAAAGCTAGTGCAAAAATTACCTCAGAGTGAAGATTCACCACTAGCAACCCTGCCCTCAGAACTATTCTATTGTTTGGGGGTGGAGGAAGATACTTTTGTTTCTTGGCAAAGCTCTTTTGTGTATGTTGAAGTCCATTCATAATCTTTTCCACCAGGAAACACACCAACACAGTTGTTTAAGGAGATATAATGTGAGTATACTTTTTGATCACTTGTACTGCAGCTGCAAATATTGCCTTTATCTACAGAACCCCGGTTCTTTAATATTTGAAGCAAAGGAAATATGTTGACCATCTCCTCTGGTCTTTAAGATTCCCAGACTTTACACATCACTTAACATTTTGCTCTCCGTAGACAAAATAACTTGCAAATGAGAAAATATGCACAACACTAGACAATGGAAAACCATTTCAACATCTTTCTGGGAAAATCAACAGCTCTCAATGCCGTAACTAATAACCAAAATGAACTGGAAATATTGATCCAGACTCAGAAGCCATTCCTGGAGGAAAAAGTTGGTGATGTTCTAGAAGCAGCTGTGGGGCGCATGCAAGGACCCATTACCTCTTTGGGCAGAGGTGTCAAAGGCTGTACTCTTTCTTTCCTCTCTGCACGGATATCTTCCTCCATATGCTCTGTATAACTGGCAAGGCAATGTGAGTGAAAGTAGTGGTAGCACGGCGTCTTAGTGAAAGCTTCATTTTCCTGCACAGGGGAAGGCACAGATTCCTATTAATACAAACCTGCTACACTGTGGGTTTTCAGCATACTTTGCAGTGTGCGCTATAGGGCGGTATATAAATTCAATAAATAATAATAATTCCCATTCAATCCAAATTCAATTCATATGTAATATATGTGGATGCTGACTCGGATTCAAACAATCATATTAACAGCTTTCTTGCACCCCATTCCCACTGCAACACCCCTTCCCACTGTGGGGACAACATGCATACACTTTTCCAGAACAGAATGCAACACAGCACTAAGGAAGGGATCTAGAGACATCCCAACAAGTTCCCATTCCCTCTTCCTTCCTTTTTGAGTGAGTCCCAGCTTCACCTCATTCTTCCACCTCCTTATATTAGTGCTTTTATTCCCTATGTCTCCCCACAAATGAAAACAAGATACCAATCCAGCATGCCCTTACCTGAAAGCCATACAGGCAAATCACACACTGTCCATGAGGGATGTTGTTGTCTGTAAGGATTTCCTTTCCCTTCTGTGAAGACACGGAGGGTCAGTTTGTCATTTCACACAATAAAGGTGCAACAGTCTGAACAGCCTGCCTCCCCTTTCTGTTCTCTTACCTCTATTAGCTCATATAACATAGCTGTACCCAGCTGGGCCTCAGCAGTACATTGTAGTGTCTGGGAAATCCTAAAATGGAGGCAAAAAAGGGGGCAGGGTAAGGAGAAAGTCTAGGATAGATGTCCAGGGAAGTGAACAGCAATAGCAATCTCAACACCAACACAGGATGGGCTCCTTGTTTTGGATGAAGATGCTGCATTTCTGATACAGTAATGTACCAAGATGCATTGCCTCTCATCTCTGAATCTTGCCAACTACCAATAACTTTTAATGGAAAGATCTCCTTTAACATGTATTCCCCCAATGCCAATTTTACATACAAACACCATAATTAATTTATATGTACCCATATAAACATGTTGCATACATGATTATAACTTCCAGTCTTGTTTGTAACCTCATTCCCCATGCTCCCAATGTTAGTAACATAGCAACAGCCTTCACAGCACAGCTCTAAATTAAGAGAACAGCTGCATAATACATATTCCACATAAGATCATTGGGCAGGAGGAACACGATATAAAGAAGCTCCCACCTCCCCACACTTTCCATTAAAAGAGTGTGACAGACTGAAACACAGATAACCTTACTTCTTGCACTGAACTGGAAGGAGTTTGCATAATACACTTACTTTTGGATTTGCTCATCTGACAGCCCTCGAGGATTCTGGATGGCTATCTTTGGCACTTCATTTGGATACTAGTAAGAAACAAAGCCAAGTCAAAATGAGTAGTACAGCCATGCTAAAATGCTACATAGCAAAATAGGACATACAAGGCTTTACCTGAAGAGGTACGGATAGCACCAAGGTTAAGCAGACGTACTGAGACTCCTGGTCCTCTGCAGTTGCTGGATGAAGGGTGATAGATATTTCCCACGGCACAGACCTAGGGTTGGAGAAAGGCTCAAGTGAGGGTCTGGTGTCAAATGAAAGGAAGATGGAACAGGAGAGATAATGCAGGTGGGCTGTTATCCTTCCTTTCTCAGGCTGAAAGGAGACTGAAGCAGGCATAATGCAGACCTTCCATTCTCCCCACCCCATATTCTTACAAAGATAACTATTTCAGAATGGTAGTATCAAATACCACGAGGGGGGAAACGAAGTGACTAATATTTTGGGTAATTAACAAACATGAATCAGGGGTTGCAATTCATTCTGAGTTTGTGCGGGACACTGTAGTGACTTCCAAAAACAGGGTTGTTGTTCAGTCGTTCAGTCGTGTCCGACTCTTCGTGACCCCATGGACCAGAGCACGCCAGGCACGCCTATCCTTCACTGCCTCTCGCAGTTTGGCCAAACTCATGTTAGTAGCTTCGAGAACACTGTCCAACCATCTCATCTTCTGTCGTCCCCTTCTCCTTGTGCCCTCAATCTTTCCCAACATCAGGGTCTTTTCTAGGGAGTCTTCTCTTCTCATGAGGTGGCCAAAGTACTGGAGCCTCAACTTCAGAATCTGTCCTTCTAGTGAGCACTCAGGGTACAGTCTTCTAAACTAGGAATCAAGCTCCACAATGACATATGCAAGATCACAGGAGTGATCAATACTTTAAAACAAAGAACCAGCAAAGGATCTGACAATGTTGCAATTACCTTCCGTTTCCTTTAGACACATGTAGCTCATCCAAGTAGATGGATTCCAAGACTTCCACTTCTGAAGGCAGAGCCCTGAGTAAGAAAAATAATAATCATATGATACATAAGGCTAATTTCCTCATGTTTCTCCTGTCCATTATGTATGATGTTATGTGTGGGGCAGATAGAAAGCAGGATTGAACTCCTATGCATTAGCTGGTGCTCAGGAAGTTCAATTCAGCTCAGATCAAGCACATCAGCCTCTTCCTGCTGGGACTGGACTGGCACCTCCTAGTATGTACAGAGCAGGACAGAAACACATAGACACACACACACAATTCTCCCCCAGGGCCAACAATGACAGTAGGTTGGAACAATCCATCTGTCAATCACCTGATATCAATATGTCACCAAATGATTGACAGGTAGGTGATCCCACACACTTCTCAAAAATTGGCCCATTGGGGTGGGAGAGATAAAGATCTAGTCCACCAGGGCAAAACTGCTTTAGAGTATCACCATGGCAGGCAAATAAGAGTTCAAGAAGAACAAATAACACATACATCACATTAGACACCTACATTAATTTAATTTTGGGGGGTCATGTAACCCATTTGTAAATGCTGACATCTTGTGGCAATCCAATGTAATAACCTGAATTTAAAAAATGCCACTAAAACACTTAAGAGGATAGGCACTTGTGAAGGGGCACAAAGTCTAAACTAGCAGACCTTTGCTGCTGCCAATGATAACAAAAATCACAAACATTTCTCTCTGGCTACTTCTCAGAATTTTACAAACAATTCCCACAACACTGGGTAGTTTACCATGCTTGAGAAAGGCTGTTACTTTCTGTGTTGATTCTGTGGCTTAAAAACGACACAGCTACATACTGCAAAGGGCAGAAACACAGCTGTAATACTAATCCAGAGTGAGATTGTTGCATGGAATATTTTTCATAATATCCATAAGGAACCAGTGGCATAACAACAGCTGACTGAGAAGATATCACAGTTGGCATATGCTTCTAGCCAGGTAACTGTGCGGTAAAGAGAAGGCATTTATTTCCCTATCTACAGTTTTTCTTAAGGAGTCTGTGTAAAAAAAAAACAAAAAACCCTGCTAGAAGACCAAAGGGCGAGAAGGAACAGGATTGGCCCAGGGAATGGATTTTGCACTTGGCTTGGATATAAAATTCATATCGCTGCTTGTTCGGCTACTGGGCGCTGCCTTTCTCTCTCAGCCCACTACCCTCAGAAATAGCGGTGGGGGGAACCGTGTGCGAGCTCACTCCTTGTTGTGACGAGACCCAGGAAGATGACGAACCACATCATACATGTCGAACCTTACATAAGAACAAGACGAACGAACAAACAAAAAATTCCTTCGTGAAGAGATGGCCTGGGCTACAGAAAACAGAGGAGGGAAGGGAGGGGGAAGAGGGATACGCCAGCCATTTGCTCATCTGCCTTCCGCTGAGAGAGAAAGGAGGACACAAAAGGCCGAACCGCTCCCTTACCAATCCGCCGCCAACTCCTCCTGCTCCTCGCCGTCGCCGGTCGTCGCCATCTTGACAGGCCCGGAAATTCAACTGCTTTGGAATTCTTGCCGGGTTCTCTTCCGGCGCTGGGGGTTGCTAGGCAACAGCCGGGAGACGCCGTTGCGCGGGGCCTGCGCCTATAACCAGCCTCCGTCCGCCCCGCCCCGCCCCGCCCTGCTTTCGAGCCGCCGGGTTCCAACGGCCCCCGCCGGGGCTCAGCGCGGCAAAGGCTTTGTCAGACGGGGCGGGTGGGACGTGGGTGCTTCTTCTGCCTTTCCCCTGGATTCACCTGGAAGGAGGAGGCTGAGGCGAAGGAGCCGGTGTCGGGCTGCAGCTCACAGCCCGACCTTGTGTGCATTTCTCTGCCCCATTTCACTTTTGTGGAGCTTACTCCTAAGTAAGTGGGCGTAGGATCGTCGCCTTAGGTGGAGGCTCCTCAAGGCCCTGTGGGCGGGTGAGGACTTTATACAGTACAGCAAAAGGGATTCGGAGAGTTGTGCAGGCAAGAAGATGGCTAAAAAGACTGGCACTTTGGACCAGGGGTGCTTAACTCTTTTCTTGGGAAGCATTAAAAACATGGTCTTGCCTTGCAGCGGCTTCTTTTTCGATGAAGGTGCTTGCTCAAATTAATTTTGTTCTGAGACTGCCCCTGAAATATTTAGATGGTCATGGAGGGCTCTGTTATATCCTAATGTCCTGGAACTTGCATGCTTTATTGGTGGCTAAGCAACTGGTTTTGCAGCATTGCAAGGACTGGATATCTCCTCCAATAGCTCCTTGGTTGGAGGGCTTTCTTCTCATATAGCAAGTGAAAAAACTGCTTTTGCCTGGAGATGCAAAAAGCACAACTATTCTGAGATCTGGGACCCCTCTTGAGAGCTGTTTGCATGATATGCGTGTCATATTGGCTTTGCCAGAGTCTACTCCCCTTTTCTGACTGCTTCGCTCCCTTTTTTCTTTTTGTTTCTTGGTTTTGACCACATGTGCATGATTTGTATTCTTATTTTGCATTTTTCTGTTGTGAACCGCCCTGGGATCTTCAGATGAAGGGAGGTATACAAATATAATAAATAATAATAATAATTTTGCAAAAAGGTATTGTGAATTAACATGCTTTGACATTATGCTTACATTTTTCATTTTCTGTTCGTGTGTAGCTTAATCTCTTGTCTCTGCTCTTTCAGATTAATACCCACCCCTCCCCCACATTCCCATCATGGAGAAGTATCATGTCTTGGAGATGATTGGTGAAGGCTCTTTTGGAAGAGTGTACAAGGGGCGTCGCAAATACAGTGCACAGGTAAGAGCACAAGGGAACAGGGGGATGAACCTCATCAACAGGCAAGAGAGTTAATTCAGGGAGAGTTGTTTCCAAAGATTGCTACATAAGAAGTCTGCTTCTGAGCCTGCAGTGGTCATTGTTTCACAATGAGTTTTTCAGGCACAGGCAGAGGGGAAAGTAGTGTATGACACGTTTCCAGCCTTTTAAAATAATAATAATAATAATAATAATAATAATAATAATAATTATAATTTTTGGGCAGGTGGTGGCCTTGAAGTTTATTCCCAAAGTGGGTCGCTCACAGAAAGAGCTGAAGAATTTGCAGCGAGAGATTGAGATCATGAGGGGGCTTCATCATCCCAACATTGTCCAGATGCTTGACAGTTTTGAGACTGATAAAGAGGTAAGGGGCTTGCTGGGAGTCCTTTTTAAGTGTGGGAGGTGAGGAAGAAAAGGGTGTCTTCCTGGCTGTTGGAAAGTCCCCAAGGAAGGAGAAAGGGCTGAAAACGGCTACATTTTGTTTGATGAAGTTTAGGTTATCTTGTGTTCTCCAGATGTCCCAATGAGTACCTAGGAGGAGTGAACTAAAATTTAGCCATTTTGGTAACAGCTATCTAAATAGCTGTTGTCTTTGGAAGTGTGGATTGCCACGTCAAGCCTATTGGTTCATGAGGCTGCATCAGGCGATTAACCTGCCAAGACCTATCAGCAGAATGACATTATCCAAAGAGTGTGCCAACACAATTAGAGTTTGGAGCTCTCCATAGGGACCTTCATCAGTCAAATAAAAATGTGTTGGTAGCTGCTGCACACACTTCTTTTGATGGTGGTCTCCTGTGGGCTTCAAACAGTACAGAGAGCTTAGTCATACTGTCATTCCCTACCCACAAGTGTCCCACCTTTGAAAATGTTCTCATTGGCATTCTGTTCTTGTTTATCTCCTTCAGGTTGTAGTAGTGACAGATTATGCTGAAGGGGAGCTTTTTCAGATCCTTGAGGATGATGGAAACTTGCCTGAGGAGCAGGTAACTATGACCAGAAGAGTGAGTGGGGATTCAGTGTGATGAATGACTCCAGGAATGGGAGAGTAGCTGGACTGTGGGTAGGTGTCAGTCTCTGCTAGGCCATAAACCCTCCAGCAGTGTACTTTGACATGAACCTGTTACATCTCCTGGAATAGTGACTGAGTTGCTTACAAGACAGGCCAATGTCCAAATTTAAAAAAAAAGATGATCTGAGAAACTAGAGACCCATCCCTCTGAATTTGATACCAGGGATGATATTAGAACAGATTAAATCAAGGAAAGGTTTAAGGAGGCATGTGTCAGGGACATGGCGCTGGGCAAGGAGGAGGCGCAACGGCTGTCAGGAGAAAGAGAGCTGCAGCGCCACTCAGATAGTAGCGAAGGAAGCAGGATGTCCTTCAGTGGAGAGGAGGAGCAACCAGGAAGTTTGGTAGATACAGGGCATGGAGATGCTGCAGAACCCCAAGCAACGCCTGGGGTAACGGAGGAGCCGGGTGCTACAGCACTTCCGTCGCCCCACGTGCATAGAGGGAAGAAGCGTAAGGAATCTAGGAGGAGATTTGGACTACCAAAACTGTTATGATGGGGCGGACCCATGAAAGGCCACTTCCGGATTCTGGTACCGACTCGAGCGGTCATGAACTTTAGAGCTCTGCTTGTATATAGTGTTTAATAAAGCTGTAAATACAGATGCAGACGTTTTGGACTGATTACTCCCGAGGAGACACCACAGCAACCTTACAGCATGTCTTTTTTTAATTAATTTTTAAAACCAATTTATATACTGCTCAAATTGGAATATCAAAAGTGGCGTATGGTACAATATAAAAACACAATAAACCATAAAACATTACAAACTCAGTATGAAGTTCACCATGATAAGATAGGAAGCTGCCTTGAGTCAAACCATTAGTTCATCTAGCTCAGTAATGTCTACTTTGACTGGCAGTGACTCTCCAGGGTTCTAGACAAGGGACATTGCCAGCCCTATCTAGAGATGCTGGGGATTGAACCTGGGACCTTCTGTATGCAAAGCTCTACCACTGAGCTACAGCCCCTATCCTAAATAAAGAAGAATATCTGGAGTCACACTTCAAGTAATGCCTGAGTGAACATAAGTATTTTGAACTAGCATTGAATCTGGAGAAGAGAAGTCTGGCAGCAGATGGACGTGATTGCAGTCTTCAAATACCTGAAGGGTACATAGAAGAGTGGAAATGCTTGCTCTCTGCTGCCCTCAATGATAAAACTAGATCTAGTCATCTTAGAATAATACAAGTAGATTTCTGTATGTTGGGGAAGGACTTGTGATTCACAATTGAGGGGCATCGGCAAAGATAACAAAAAGGAATGGAAGTTTTATGCTGGAGATGTGGAGCATCCCTACAGGATTAAATGGGCTTTGCAAAGTATCAGGGTTGTCATTTTCTTTCAGGTGCAAGATATTGCCTCTCAGTTGGTCTCGGCACTCTATTATCTGCACTCCCACCGAATCTTGCACCGTGACATGAAACCCCAAAACATCCTTCTTGGGAAAGGAGGAGTGATCAAGCTCTGTGACTTTGGGTAGGTACGTTAAGAACTGATCCCCCCAACCAATCTCTGGTCTCATTACTGAAAGGTCTCAGTTGTCTTCTTTCTTTCCTGGGAAGGTTTGCCCGTGCAATGAGTATTCATACCATGGTGCTGACATCTATAAAAGGCACGCCACTGTATATGGCACCTGAGCTAGTGGAAGAGAAACCCTACGATCACACAGCTGACCTCTGGTCAGTGGGATGCATTCTGTATGAGCTGTGTGTGGGGACACCACCCTTCTATACCAACAGCATCTTCCAGTTGGTGAGCTTGATCATCAAGGACCCCATCAAGTGGCCAAAAAACATGAGCCCCAACTTCAAGGTAACTGTACTTAAATGCCTTCCCCACTCCATCCAATGATCTCAGGGCAGGTTTAGATGCATTGCTTCTTTAGTCTCATTTTATCCACACACAAGAGCCCTGTAAGATAGATTGCCCTGCTAAGGGCCAGCAAAGATATATTTTGCTCTAGAAGCTTATACTTTTGGGTTTCCCATGACTCAAACTCAGCTATCTGTATCTCTGGCATTACACTGTATGTCTCTGTGGTTTGAGTTTGTTCTCTCCTTGGAATCTTGAACACCTTTGATTTTGTTCACTCATGCCACTTAGCCTCTTTCACACTATTGGTGTGTATGTCTGAAAGGTAGAAATGCAGTTTTTAAGTGCATTTTCCAATCCTTATCCTACCCCACTGCCTGTGGGGATTAGACTGGGATAAGAGTGTACTTGCTAAGGCAGGGATGCCCCCCAATGATTTTGACTGCATCAGCCACAGTCAACGTGGCCAGTGGTTAGGGAAATGTTGTCCACAATGTCTGAAGGACACCACATTGCTACATCTGTGCCAAGGAATGTAGTTCTGTGTGCAACATGTTTTGGTGGTATTGGGGCCACCAGGTTTCTTTCTTAAGGCAGAATATGCAGCCATGTTTGCAAGACTTTTTTCAGTAATCTTCAGAGCTAGAAACTTAAAAATGGAAAAAATGGGAACATTCTGGAAAATGTGCTTTTTGTATGCATGGATTGAATAGACTCTTCCCACAGCGACCAAGGAATTTCATTGGCTCCAAGGTTTTCCTGGTAAAATTAGCAGTTGGGGTTATAGACTCTAAGTAGTGTGAAGATGTGCAAATGACCATCTCTCATTACTGTGTAGAGCTTCTTGCAAGGCCTGTTGATGAAAGACCCTCGGCAGCGCCTGTCCTGGCCAGAGCTACTCTATCACCCCTTCATTGCAGGGCGGGTCACTGGTGAGTACCAGCTGCTATGCTTACTTTGCAATTTTCCCCCATCTGGCTCCTGCATCTGCCTTTCCTTACAGAGCCCAATTCAAGCAAGCCCAGTCACCGACATGGACCTTTTCTTTTGTAGTGATTGATGACACAGTGGATCAAGGCATTACCAACCCTTTCACCAGCAAACTGCCTCCTGAACTGCAGGCCCTGAAAGAGCAGCAGACACACTCGCTGGCCCCTCACAGTGGCCAGTCAAAGATCTTGAGGAAAGCACGGCAGAAGATGGCCCAGGAGGCTCGGAGAAAGGTGAGAGGCAGGTAGCGCCATTGCTGGCAAGGCGCCTTATGGTATGGTGGGGTCTGGTCCATTAGAATCTTCCTGTGTTGCTTGACTTCTTGCAGGAGATGGGGAAATCCAGGGCTTCGTTTAAGGAAGAAACTCCCAAGGGGGTCCAGAGCCACACACGCAAAGCCTGCCTTGCTCAGACAGATCCCAGAGAAGTGAATCGAGCAGCTCCTGGCACTGGAGAACAGAGGCACCCTAGCCTTGGAGGAAAGGGAATAGAGTGGGAGCAAAAGGAACCTTCCCCCACACCTCGGTGAGAAGGAGTTGAAATGTGTTTATTTTGTCGGGATTGTGTTGGGTATATGATACATGTGCAGTGGAAGTGTGGATCTAAAGCTTACAGTACCAGACACCACACAGAATCAGAGTAAGGTCCAAATCTTTTACTGCTGTAGAAGTCATAAGCTCAGCAAAACAGCTCTGGATGAAGTTATACATAGAAACGTAAATTCCAGCTTGCAGGCTTTTCAGATAGAGATACTGTTGCTCTAAGTAATACCAAATGACCAAGACAACACTGGAAACAACTGAATTAGCTGACATACATATGTCCCAGCTTCTGCCAACCTATCAGTTCCAAAGCATACCAGTGTGAGTAGATAAATAGGTATCGCTGCGGCCGGAAGGTAAATAGCATTGCTGTACTCTCTGGCACTCTTCACGGTGTCCCGTTGCACCAGAAGCGATTTAATCATGCTGGCCACATGACCTGGAAAGCTGTCTGCGTACAAACACCGGCTCCCTTGGCCTGAAAGCAAGATGAGTGCTGCACTCCATAGTCACCTTTGACTGGACTTAACCATCCAGGGGTCCTTTACAAGAGAAAACCAAAGTTGGGGTGAGAACATTTCATTGCTGTGTAGCCTTCCTTTAGCCTCTCATCCCTCTTCTTCATGGACAGAGAGAATCGGATCACACAGGATTACGAGCAGGAATTCCTAGAGCTGAGGCCAGAAAGTGGCAGAGCAGAAGCACGAGGCAGACGCAGCATCGACACTGTGGATCTGGAGACTGAGGTGAGTGCATGGCCAGGTACCACAGTCTTTTGCATAGCTGCAAGGAAGTACTTTCCTAGCTTTCTGATGGCGGTGGTCCCCACTGACTCAGTCTTGCCTCTTAGGAGTTGGATAGCGATGAGGAGTGGCAGCACCTGATAGATGCCACAGATCCTGCCCATTTGCAGCTGAGTGCCCCACTGAGCCTTCTCGGAGACCCTGCTTTTGTGCAGCGCATCCATGCCCGACTCAAGGATTCTGGTCAGCAGGTGAGTTGTAGGGAAGGGCTAAAAATACACACACACACACACACACACACACACACGATATGTTTGCTGTATGCTGGGTATGTCCAGAAGCTAAGCAATATTTCCTACAGAGATAAGAGGAAAGAAACTGGTTGGAAACACTCTTTCCTTGTTAAATTCCTTTGGTAGTTTTGGCCTTTCAGCTAGCAGATGATGAGCCACATACATAGAGACTAGGGACAGCTTGGAAAGATGGAGACTCTTAAGAATTGACAGGGTATAGAAGTCTTGTAAAAATGTGTGGATCCTAGAAAGGAAGCTGGGCATCATATCGTTAACTCTTTAGTTGGGAGCAACATCTCATGGATGAATTTTAGGATGACAAGGGTGTGCTGTGTGTGATGCTGTTGAAGTGACTGTGGAATCAGTGGTTTGCACAGTGTTTCTAGAGCACTTTAGGCATTGGTGTGGGGAAGGTCTCTGTTTCTGCCATGACTCTTGCCCTGTATGGGGAAGAGTTGTTGTCCTATGTACATTTACCCCTTCTCCTTATACAGGTGCTGGAGGGAATGCTGGAGGGAGCTTCCCATCTTCGCCCTGCCCTCCATGTTATTGGCAACTTGTTAGGTACCCGCTGTGACACGGAGCTGTTGTACAACTTCTGCAGTGACACAGGATTATCCCACTTCCTTGTGGAGCTAGCGGGAGGCATCCTGGAGAGTATCAACATCAAGCAGGTAGAGAAGAAGCATTCACCAAAACGGGGTAGCCAACGTGATGCCCTCCAGATGCTGTGGACTACAACTCCCTCCCTCCCAGCATGGCCCAATGGTCAGCGATGATGACCACATTATCTGGTGGACACCATGTTGGGTACTTGCATTTTGAAGAGTTAAAGCATCTAGGTGCATAGCAGGCTGTTATTTGGACCTTGTTCTTACTGGACTATAATCCAAACTAAGCCTATAGTATTTGGATTTTTTTTTTAAAGAAGGTTCATTATGTAAAAGTATTTAACTTGCACAAGGTTAGAAGCACTGTTAGAGTGTTCTGCAGAATCTGGGATATTTTGACAATAATCATAAGCAGCTAGGAAGAATAGGAGGTATGAATGGTGGACAAGGGGTTAGGAACCAAGGGCTTGGCTGAGTAACTTTATCACCTGGTTGCTTGAAACCTCCAGGGTGTCTGACCTTATACCAGCTGATACCAGCATGTTTAAAATATATGTGGATAACTATGGGAACTAAAAACTTTTATTGATGATATTATTTAAAAGCCTCATTCTTTGATTCCAAATTTTGTGCTACATGGAGTTTACACTGTAATGGAAAACAGACTTTCCTCTACAGATTCTGTGCATCTGTACAAAGGTTAAATTTGGCACAGAATTCAACCCACTTTACTCAGAACTCTGTTAGTTTCCTCCTCCTCCCATTCTTCTTACCTTGGCAGATGATTCCCATAGTTCTTCTTGATTACTGGTTCTTTCTATGGGGTACCCAACCAGTTGGATTCCAGCCCCAAGAACACATACCTCTCTCTCTTTCCCACAGCAGCCCTGGTACATCACCCTACTGATAGACTTAATCACTGTCCTGTCGGCCTACTTTGCCAGTGATTTCAACCGACAGCAGAGTGGAAAGAAGCAAAGGTAAGGCACTTTCATGGCAGATGAGGTATGAAGGTGAATTATGCCATGTTGTTGGCAGTATGGGAGTAGGCAAAATTAAAGCACAGTGTGCATGAATACAGTAAATACCAAAAAGAAGCAGTTTCATTCCACACTCTGATGCCTTGGTGCCATTATTTAGTCTGAGAACTGGAAATGGCATATAATTTCCTTAGTTACCTGTCATCATACAGGTTCTGAGCATTACACAATTATACAGTACTGGCCAAAGAAAGGGAGAATCTGAGTGCCTGTGTTGAGCTCATTGCCATGTTTCAAGGCTAATCTTCTATGTCAAATCTATAAACACAGATACTTCTCTAGTTTGCAGGCATTCCACAGTTCTGCCAGTCGCTTCCTTGCCCTGTTACCTGCACTGCTGGCTCAGCCCACAGATCAAGAGAGCAGGCTGCAAGAACAAAGCCTGATGGTAAGGGTCCCTTTCAAACCTCCTGTCTCCTGGTCTACTCATCTTCATCTTGTCTCACCCTCTCTCCCTCTCCCTTAAGCATCCTTTTAATGCTTAATGCTCAATTTAATTTAACTAAATTTAATTTAAGGGAAACTATATTACATTTAATTCAGTTTTATTCTCAATTTAATGTTCGCTTCTCCCTGCCAACACCTGGAACCTGTGTGTTTTAAGGCTTGGGACAGAAATGGGTTCCAACCTGGAGTTTGACTTTTTCAAAGATGAGGAGCAGCTATTGTTCCTTCATCCCAAAATATATAACATGATGTTCGTAGTGCATTCATTTCTGTGCCCTCTTTTGCCTTTGGCTGCATCCAGCATAGCATATGGCTTCTAGAAGGTTGCCCATAAGGGAATGTGGGCCTCAGGTTGAAAAAGTCTCCCCACTCTTGCTCTAGGCTCCCCACAACTCCCAGACCTATACTATCCTCATTGCAACAGCATCCCTTGTCTCTTATCCTTACAGTGCTTCACCCACTTGTGTGAGAGCATGGATTGTGCCTGCCCATCCATCTCCATTCCCTTTTACACCAGCTTGTTTGAGGAGCATCACCCCCTTCTGAATGTGCTCTGCCATGGGGCTAGCTGTAAGCAGCCAGCTCAGGAAGGTAACAAATGCTGTGGAGAATGTGCCCATCTGACTGCAAAATGCCTCCCGATTCCAGACTCAACATCTGGAAGAACTTTCTGACAGTAGGAGCTGTTCAACAGTGGAGTGGTCTCTCTTGGGAGGTTGTGGACTCTCCTTCGAGGTTTTTAAGCAGAGGTTGGCTGGTCATCTGTCATGGATGCTTTAGTTGAGATTCCTATATTGCAGGGGGTTGGACTAGATGAACCTTGGGGTCCCTTACAACTCTACAATTCTATGAGAACAGGCCTTTTCAGTGGTGGCTGCCTAATTATGGAATGCTCTGCCCAGAGAGGCAAGCCTAGTGCCATCTCTATTTTTATGCGCCAGGCAAAAATGTTTCTTTTTACCTTTACACACTTAATTTGATGGTTTAAAGGTAGGATGGATGTAGCAGACTTCCCTTTTATATGGAGGGTGCATTTTTAGGTTTTTATTCTGTTTTAGTTTTAATATTTGTACTATTCTTGTAAGTTGCTTTGTGTCCACTTTGTGAAAAAAGAAAAGTAGGCAATAATAGATAATATCACTGTAAGTGGCATTTCTGTTCCACTTCCAGCTGGTGTATTTAACCTTACTTGGTGTATTCTGTTTGCTCCCCAACCCCCAACAGTGTTTCCCAAAGAAGCAAAGGCAGTGCAAGAGTGGAGTGAACACTTGGCAGCTGCCTCTACTGCAGCCCTAGCTGCATCCTGCGGCATCCCAGGAGGGCACAGCACATGTCATAAGGCCAAAAAGCAGGTGGGAGTTTTATTGGCATTTACCGGTATGTTTCTGAGAAGTTGGCTATATAGCTCCCTCAAGTGGTGGAAACTGATAATGGTGTTAGCACTGAAGGCAAGGGATTTCCATTGCAGATCTCTCAGCAAGTAGCCGAGAAGCTCATTGAGAAAGATAATGACCTGTTGCCAAGTCTTCTCTCAGGAATTGAGCACTCTGCCTATTCTCTCAATGGGATGAAGGTAACACATCTCCCCATGTTCCTTTTGCTTCTCTGGGAGTCGGGGAATTGGTGCCCAGGGCATCTTATCCTTGGAGGCAACATGCCTTAAAATGCATTCCCTTTTCCCTCCTCACTGGGGAAGAAAGTGATGATGCCTCGGTGGTCTGATCTTGCTTTGCATTTCCATCACCCAGATCCTGTATGCCTGTTGCCATGTCAGTCCGATTCTGTGCCATCGCTTAGCAACTCCAGAAAGGCTGAGTTCCCTGATCTGTGCCCTGCAAGGCAAGGTATTTATTTATTCTGAATCTGCAAAGAGAACTGCCTCATCATGAGCACATGCAAAGTCTCAGCCCTAAGAAGGTGGGGTGGGGGGAAAAGGAAGCTGCCTCTTACCAGGTCAAACTATTTTTCATCTGATATTGTCCACTCTGACTGGAAGTGGCTTTCCCTGGTCTCAATCAGGGGGTCTTTCTCGTCAACCTGCTCCCTGATCCTTTTTTAACCGGAGATGCTGGGGTTTGAGAGTTAATGAGCAAGGAACTGGAAACTGTATCGGGGAAAGGATCGTGTGGAAACAGGAGAGGCGTTCCAATGTGATTGGCATGGGCAGGGGAGGGGCACTGAGATAACCATGGTTTTAGAGCAAAACATTGTGAGAGGAACATTGGGTAGCTTCTCTTTGGAGTGCATATGGGATGGAAAGGTGATGGTTTGTGGGACCAGTGTTTCTGGACTGAGCCGTGTCTCTTTGAAAGGTCCCACTGACTGAAGTGGCACAAGTACAGGCAGCTGAAGCCTCACTGAGACTCTTCTCCCTCCTGCTCCTCCAGCTACAGATCCTCCCACCTCAGTAAGTGTTGTTGCTTTGGCACCGTTCGTATTCTTGCCTTGACTGCTTGGGAACAAGGGAAAGGGCTCACAGAGACTTAACTTGAGTGGTGTGAATTGGCAAGAAGTGGATTGGCAAGAAGTAAGGGGAGTCAGTGCTCCAGTGGGGAGGTGCTTGACAAAAAAGGGAAACTGGAAATGTCCAACACAACCCTGGTTTTGAGGGATATGCCCCATCACAAAATGTGCCAGTCCAAGAGATGTTTTGCAGGAAGATGTGCAATGGTGCTTCACTGTGCTCTGTAAGCAGATACATCCCTCCCACTACGCTCCTTTAATGTTTGCTGTAGCTGCCCTAAACTCAGGAGCAGCTTGCCCAGAGTGGGGCCCAGTAGCAATAGCGTCCCAGCTATTTACACAGAGTATACATAAGGAGACAGCTGGCACCTGTGTTAAGGACTAGACTTCTGGTGACTGTAAGCCGTGCCGAACTGATGGTTTCTTAGTCTGAAGCTGAAACTATCCAGCAGTGAGCAACAATGCTGCCAAGAAGTTTTCTTGATGTTTAGAAAATTAAATTACTGGTTTTTAGGATTCCACTGAAGCTGCTACATGACATAACCATATTTTTGAGCCACAGTGCAGCCTCAGCCTTAGTTTTTGGCTGCCGTTCCTTTTCCAGGCACACACTTAAGTGTCTGGCGAGTATTGCTAGCTTTGAAGATGAGCGCCTTGGCATTTGTTGCTTCATCCTTCTAATACTGTTATTTCTTTGATTGTGGTTTAGGTCTGAAATAGTGCTGAAGGAAGCCATGGCTCTTTTCAACCATGCAACAGCCACCTCTGTTTTAGTGAGTAATCTCTACTCCGGGGTAGAGTTTAGAACTGTCTATATAGATTCTTTTACCCCATATGTGTAATCTGATTGTCAGTAGCCCCAGCTGTAGGTTTGTACTCAAGAGAAACACTTCCACACTGCACCTGATGGTGAGTGATGGATTCTCACTAAGGTCAAGGAAGGGACCACTCTTATCTTCCCCCACACAGTTGGAGGTATTGTAGACAGAGCTTCACAAGCTGTGAAAAAGAGGTATCCCACTGTTCCCACATGTCCCACAAGTGTGTACTAGATACTTCTGGACTGCAAAGAAATGGCATGGTCTGCCTGTTACCCTGTCATGGCAGAGGTATCGGAGTTGGACTTCTGTAGACTATGAAGAAGAAAGCAGCATTGCTATTCCTGCGGGGAGTCTACCGGTAATAACTAGATTTGCATCCAGTCCAAGTAAAGAAGGCATTCTGGGGTCTCTCTTTCTTATGCAAATCTCTTTCTGATGCAGAGTGCCGCAGGATTGCTGCTGACATACTTCATTCAAAATGGTGCCACTGTGATTCTCAGGCAAGAGGAAGCCATGGCCATTATAGCTACTGTATTCACAGAACCTGCGGAGGTAGGAAACCAGCTCCAAACAGACAGGGGCAAATCAGACACATAGGCTGTGTCATGCTTGCCATGCCCATATAGTGGCTGACTTTGAGGTCACTGCCTCAGGTCTAGTCCTTTCTCTTGGTGTCTTTCAGCTATGCCTGCCACCTCCCATGGGAGCTGGCTTCTATGACGGGCTCCTGCTCTTGATGCTGCAGCTATTAAGCCAGGTATGACTTCATGCCCCACCAAGCAGCTCCTTTGCATTCTCTAGAGCAGCATTGGCCAACCTGGTGACCTCCAGATGTTGCTAGATTGTAACTCCCATCAGCCCCAGCCAGCATGTGGTCCAACAAACAGTTATGGTCTAACATCTGGGGGCACCTGGTTGGCAAAGGCTGCTCAAGAGGTTGTACACAAATGATCCAGGAGGTATTGGGGAAAGTATTTGCTGTTAGGTGAAGCAGAATGGGGTAGGGTAAGAAATGGCCTGCTTAATTCCGCCAAGGCCGTGTGTAGCTCCTCAGCTCTTGGCAGTAGGGAACTGGCTCTCATCCAGGTGCTGTCCTGTCTGGCTCTCATCCAGGTGCTGTCCTGTCTGTCCTGACTTCCTTGGAGGTTGCCCTATCCACAACTGGAAGGGCCACTTTGGGTCAAAGGACGGAGCAGCCCTCCCCAACCTGGCATCCTCAATGTTTTGGGCCACAATTGTCATCACCCCAAGCATTTTCTAATCTACGTTTAACTGGGGCTGATGGGAGACGGAGTCCCAAACATCTGGAGGGCACCAGGTTGGGTAGCACCGAGATAGAGAAAGACAGCAGAGTCTAGAACTGGACCTAAACAACCCAGTTTGCTAACATAGTTATACAGTTATGATAATTTCCAAGCATACTTTCTGGCTAGGTGGCTCAGTTCTTTCTATAGAATTTGAAAGTTTAAAAAAATACTGTTGAGGACATTGCATTATTCTTATCTACAATTTGCTGTGTATGTATATTTGTGCGTGTGAAGAAACTCCAGCCAAATTCTCACCTATAGCCACCTGCATATTACCACATTGGTTTTTTTCCTCTTATGGACTAGAAGTTTGCTTCCACCCAATTAAAATATATTGTGATAGTTTAAATGTAATAAAACAAAAGCAGAGTCTAAGGATTCTGCAGGATTGACTCTGTTCCATCTTTGAAAATATATGTTGCAGTTTGTGGTGATGAAAACCTTAAATTCCCTAGCAAAATGGGGAGGGCAGTTCACTCCCTGCCCTTTCTGGGCATATCAGCTGAGTTATGTGAAGCAATTCCTCTTAGTGGATGCCCAGCTTCCTGCTTTTTAGATACAGGTGGGAAGAGAGGTCCAGTCAGAAATGGTTTAGGTCTGTCAGGCTACAGAGGGAGCATCCATGGAATTAAGGTGTCTCCGATGAGCCGCAATGCAGAATAGGGTGTTTGGGCTCCCATCTCAATGCTCTGGGGCTTGTTCCTTTTCTGTCAGGGAGATGCAGCAGTAGTGCGGGAGTTTGCTACCTCCGAACTCTGGGGCATCGTGTGGCATCGCTTTGCCATGGTGCTCCACTTGACTTCTCAGGAGCCAGTGATGGAAGGAGAGACCCCGAGAGCAGGCCAGCAGGCACCAGAGCCATACTGGAACCTCATCTCACCACAAGGTACAAAGTGGCTTTCCTTTAGTAAGAACCACCCCAAATTGCCTCTTGGGTGTCTCCTCTTGCTATTTACATGTCAGAAGACAGAGCTGAGGAGGTTCGTCTTTGTGAGGCTGTACATAAGGATGCTCACAGTCTTTCCATGGTGCCAGGCCTGGTTCTGGCAGTCACCTCTCCGATTGGGAAAGGCAAGGGGACATTGAATAGGTGGCTAAGGGGTAACCACTCGTACTTTCCCTGCTGTAGGAACCTTGCTCTTCCTCAGCTTAGCCCTCTTCATCTTCACACGAGAGCCTCACCAGTGCCTTCTCCAGCTGGGCCAGCCCAATGGGGTCATGATGGCAACCCTGAGCAAGCTGCTTGAACCTGACTTCCTGACTCACTTGGCACAAACGTGAGTGATAAATCCAGGGCTGAGCTATAGAAGGAACTAAACTAAATGCTGCTAGAGTGGGACGAGGGCAGGGGGCTGCTGCATAGAAACATACTTGTCATTTACCCAAACACAGCACAGCAATCCAGTCTCCCCCACCCCTGATTTTTGTCTAGCTCCTCTCCTTTTTACCAACTCCCATTTTCAGCAAGAAAGCTGCCCCAAGATGCAGAAGTGGATGATATGCAACCTTCTGTGTCCCTAGGTTCAGTCTCAGGAATGTTCCAGATACATGCAGCTGAATTTGGCTTTCTAACAACCTTTGTTTTTATATTAAAGATGAAGTTTTTAGGATTATACTTGTCCGTAAAGGTTTTTATTGAGCAGGCCATTGGATTAGATTAAATTATGCAGAGCACAACTAGTGCCTCTTTCTATCTCCCAAACTCTCCTCAGTTTCAGCTTATTATTACAGCATCCCTATGTACACCTTATTCCTTGTCCTCTTCCAAATTTCGCTGATGTATTTGATTCCCAATTCCAAAAATTACAATCAAAATAAGGTGTGCACATTAAGCCTATTTCTGCTTTGGTATAACATGGCTTGAGCATATTTGCTTCTTTTATGAAAAGCAGTAGTTTGGCTCAGAGCAATTAACTTCTGGTTCAAGACATCCCTTAAAACCAGCATGTAATGGCTGAAGGCCAGGGTAGGGCAGATGGAATATAGGATGTTGCCTTATACCAAGTTAGACTATCTCATTTTCATTTATTGTCTACACTTGACAGATAGAGGCTCTCCAGGGTTTCAGACCAGAGTCTTTTTTTCTCGGTCCCATATGGGGAATGAACCTGGGACATTTTGCATGCAAAATATGCATATTGAGCAACAACCCTCCTCTTATTGTTCTTGTGGCATGGTTACTTAATAGATATTGTTTCACTAGGCTGTTTCCTTCATCATCATAATAATAATAATAATAATAATAAATTTTTATTTGTACCCCGCCCTCCCCAGCCGGAACCGGGCTCAGGGCGGCTAACAAGCATCTGGAGCTTACTATTGCAGCCCAAATATACTTACAGCTGGAAGTTAACACCTCACTATGATGGCTTTCCTCCCTCTTCCAGGCAGATGCGAGAGGATGGTGACCCAGAGCTGGTGTCAGCTGTTGTGCTCCAAATTTGCCAGCTGTTCTGTTTCCCCTTTGCTCTGGACATGGACCCTGAAACTTTAGAGCTTATCACAACAGGTCTAAGGGACTCTGAAATCCCTGCACGGTTACTCCAGGTAAAGCTTTTCTCATGTTGGTCATCTAAGCACTAGAAAAGGGAAGCCAGGGGGAAGGATCTTACCACTCTTTTCCCCCTTTGCCCAAGGATGCACACTCTGCCTTAGCCAGACCACTTGTCATGCTCCACACAAAGCAATGCCTTTCATCCTGATGCATGGTAGTTGTGCTTATGTGGATGCACTCAAAAAACTCCTTTTCATAAAATGAGGCACCAAATGCCTTTTTTGAAGGTGGCTGTAGGCTGGGGGAGGGGTGGAAATGCCAGCCTCATAAAAGCATAAGGGGATTTTTACCCTTTATGGGAAACATTTTTAGAATGATAAAGGTTCAGTTATGTCCAACAAAGTTGTCCAGTTTGTGGAAAGACTACAAATAGATTTTGTGGCTAGGGTGAGGAAAGGAAGTTCCATTGCATAAGCAGAAGTCTTTGCACAAACACAACTTTGTTGGTGCCAACTTCATACTGGTATGCACACTTCAAGACACTATTCTGCTTTTGCTTTCTTTGTAGGCCTGCATTCACCACCTTCCCTTCTCAGAGACTGAGTTGCCATTGAGTCTCCTGTGCCACTTGGTGCTGAGCGACGAGGGAGTCATTGAGCAGGTGGTGGGGGTGGCTGCCTCAAAGCATGCTGTTGCCTTCTTGTCTGCCATTTTGCTATCAGACCAAGTAGCCCTTACTGCAGACTTGCTCTCCCTGCTCACCCACATAGCCCGGGCCAGTCCAGCTCACCTGCCTTTCCTACAGAGACTCCTATGTGGTTCAGACTCTGCTTCCCAGCCACTGAGCCACCTGCTGTGCCACCAAGATTGTCCGGTTCGTGCCAAAACGTGCAGCCTTTTGGGGAACTTGCTGCGCCACAAACAGGGGTTTCCTCAGGTTCTGCAGGACCAGATTGGGCTGCTGGAACATCTGCTGGAACGCCTTTCAGATGAGGACGAACATGTGCGCCGCTCAGCCAGCTTTGCTGTCGGCAATGCAGCCTACCAGGCTGGCCCTCTTACTCCAGCCCTCAGCAAAGCAGTCCCTTGGGTTGTTCAGCTCCTGAGTGATCCGCAAGCCAAGACCCGCTGTAATGCGGCTTCAGCACTGGGCAACTTGGGCCGCCAGTCGGTGGAACTGGAGGATTTGCTGATCCAGAGCAGGGTACCTGGTCGTCTATTGGATGTGGCCTGCCATGATTCGCAACCAGCTGTGCAAGAGGCAGCACTCATTGCTCTTCGATCTATTGGCCAGCAGCCCAGGATCCACCAGGTATTAGTTCAGCAACTGTGGAGGGAAAAGACTCGGCCAGCTGAGGGCAGGCCCTAATAAACCAGCAGTCAGATTTATTGTGCTTCAGTTAATTCCTGACAATGCATAACGGAAGCCTTATTACAAGGTTACCTGCCATGGTTGTTGAGGATAATGAAGCTTTGCTTGCTGGTCAAGAATTGAGGTTTGTACATTGGGGCAAAAAAAGAAAATGACATTGGTAGGTTCTTGTTAGGGGGGGACAGACCTTGAGAGTTCATTGCTGCTATTAGCTGCCATATTGTCTTGACCCCTCCTTTCTATGACAGAAGCACTTTACAAACAGCCAGTGTGTGATAACTGCTAATTAAGATGACAAAGCAAGTCAGCTATCAATATAACTCAACCTGTCCCATTCTTTCAAAAACAGTTGCACATAGGTGAGCTCCAAACTATCCCACCACTGGATTCTCAAGGAATAGATGTTTTTTCCATGATAACTTTCTGTTGGTTCCAAGTGTCCCTGAGCTTATATTTGATCATCCAACAGTAGATCTCATTCTTCCTTCTAGTTCCTACCTAGTTACATCCTTCCTACCTAGTTACAATCATCACTTTTTATGTGTAAGGGTGGTATCCAATGCACTTGCTCTGTTAGTGCAAGGATTGGCATTTGTGCAGTGGAACTCTCCTTGATTCCTGTGCACCTCACACCTTCCCCAAATTTGCTTTGGAAGCCCCGTAACAGATTTAGAGGGTATGCAGGGAGGAAGGGGAGTGACTTTGCACAGCCAAAAGGCCTTGTACCGACCTTTTGTACTGAATACAACCCAAGTTGCTAGTCCCCTTTCTATGAAAACATGACTGTGTTCCCCAAGAATCATAGAATTGTAAAGTTGGAAGGGTTCCTGAGGGTCATCTAGCCCAACCCCCTACAATACAGACATCTCAACTAGATCATATGTGACAAGTGGCCATCCAACCTCCGTTTAACAACTTCCAAGGAAGGAGAGTCCAATACCTCTCATGGGAGTCTGTTCGTTCCACTATTGAACAGCTCTGTCAGAATGACATCTTTCTCGGTACCAGACGTTGAAGATACACTGGAGTTATGAGGCTCTCTCTAGAGTCCTAATGCTGTGTTACCATAATTACTCAAAGGGGGGGGGGGCTTGTTTTCAGTCCCATCCCCAACATAACAGATTCCTCAGTCAGCTGTGCATTACTTGCAGTAGATGGAAGTCCCAACTCAGTGTCCTGATAATGCGGAAGTGATGTTGGAGGCAGGATTAAAAACACAGGCTTTCCCTAAGTAACTGTGGTAATGCCCTACATAGCTTAGCACAATAGGCTATGTCAGGGCACAACATATATCTGTCCCAATCTTCTTTCCAGGTGCTGGTGTCACTCGGAGCAAGTGAAAAGTTGGAAGCACTTTCATGTAACAAACCTCAGACTAGTGCCTACAGCAGCCCACGGCCCTCATCATCAAGGCATTGTAAGAAATTGATCCATCTCCTGCAGCCTGCGCACAGTGCCTGAGAATTCAAGAGGGTTCCAATATGCTCTTCCTTCCAAACACCAGAGGTTTGGAGAACCATGGAGCTGAGAACCATGCAGCTACTGTCTTGGAATGGCCTTCAAAATGTCAAGAGTGCACTAGTCTTTCTAGTTGAAGTTGGAAGTAGTTGGAAGCAGAACTCTGTTTTACATCATCTGAACAAAGGTGCCACAGTCCGCTGTTCAGTAAGGACACCTTCCAAGCACCATTTTCCTGCTATGAACCATCCACGGAAAAAGCCAAGCTGCTGTGTTCTCCTACCTAAACAAGACGTGTAGCTCATGTGTAGCAAAAATCCTAACCCAGTGCACTCTACATTAAGTGCCTTAGGATACTGGTCTTTCATGAAGTTTTCTTTTTTTCTGAGAATTTCTTCCTTTCCCCTTGAAGAGGAGTGGACAGCCACAAGTCACCAAGCATCCCTACTTAAAAGCAGAAAAGAGAACAGTGGCATTGCTGGCCAGAATAAAGTAGTTCCTCTTTTGCTTTGACTTTTGCAGGCTAAGTTGTGGGTCAGAAGGCAGGAAGCATTTTCAGTTTTTGATAGGAGTTATAGTATCCCGCTTGGAGCCTCTGATCAAATGTAATGGATTGCATGCATTATTTGTTTCAGTTTTCCTTTGACTAGGACCCTGACCCAGTTGGTCTCTTGTTTTTTTATATTTAATATTGTGCTTTTGTAATAAAACCTAGTTTGTTTTCTCACATGTTCCTCCATATGGATGTAGCCTAGAGGCATTTGATTGGAGAGAGTTGAATCCCACCCAGAGGTTTTAAAAATTAAGTTGTGGGTGCAGAATGGCATCCCACTCATGCAACAGGGCTCCCTCTTCCCCTAAAATCTGTGCTAGAGGATTGGGGACCTCATTCCATGCATACCTACACCACTGAGTGCTACACTGAATTACACCCTATGCCAAAAACACACTTAGATGCAGAAACTATATGAACATTTTGCCACATAATCTACCTAACTTGAAACATTTGTTACAAAATTGAACATGCAAAATTATCTTCCATATTTGTGTTGGGGATTAGTGGGGGAATGTACAAATGAAAAAAGTAAGGTTGCAATTCTAAACACATTTAGCTGTAAAAAAAAAAGCTTTGCTGAACATTGTAGGGCTTACTTCTGCATAAATGTGGATATGTGAGCCATAATCTTACACTCAAATAAAAGCAGGCTTTTGTGAGAGCTACTGTATCATGCAGTGTGTCTGAAATAAGAAAGTGCAGGCTCGGTTTCCACATTGCATGGGAGATCTTAGGTTAGATGAGTTAGGAGAGTTATAGCTGTATCTCTGTTCCTTTTCTTTACCCAGAGAGCCAACCTCAAATGACACCTGCTGTTAATAGGCTTCTTAGTTATCTTAGGGTAGCAGTTAAATGAGAGGCAATAAAGGGGAACAGCAGCATTAAGAAACCATCTCAAGCTGTCGTGTCCATTAGCATGAAGAGCAAAGTTCTATTCTTCACTCCAAATGCACTAGTTTTCAACAACAAACAAAACTGTATGGTACAGCATGCAATTGTGTGTATTCCCACCTGGATCCTGACATAGTACAAGGCACATGCTTACTACAACTTTGGGTGGTTGTGAGAACTGGAACTGAGAAGATACTAAAGGATATGATGGCTTGTGTAGCATTACTGCCATCTTGCCTTCTGCTCAAGGTTGTGCCAGCTGCTCACCTACAGCAGTTACTGAACACTGGACATAACTTCCTCAATTTGTGTGAACAATGGAGTCCTAGTGGAGCTGCAATGCATGTGCAATGGAATACAGAATACTATCAGGAAAGACCATAACTAGGGTAATAACCACCTGGACATAGGCTTAAAATGGCTGCCAGATCCCAGTGCCTCAGGGATACCTGGGAAATTGAGAAAGGGGTGGGGTAGGGCAAGGGCCAGGCGGGGTTTCTGGGTGATTGGATAAGATGAAGAGTTAGAACTTTTAATCCAAAATTCACATCTTTGAACCTTTTTTATTAAAAAGACTACAGTTTGTTTTAAATATTTAGCCATAGAATAAACACCGCTACACAGTTCAAAGCCCTCTGCCTTTCCTGGGTGACATCAGCAACCTCCCAGCCCTTCCTCAGAAGGCCCCTATCATGGAGCAGTATGGCGCTGTTGCCACCAAAGGAAAGGAAGACAGCTTAGAGCTTCAGAGAAAAACACAAACATATAACATGCCTCCTGCACCAGAATGGGAAAGCTAGGGCTTCTGGCTGGTGGTAGGGGGTAGCAAAATTTGTGCTCAGGACACAACACAAAGGCGAGCAAGCTCCACACTCAGTGCCACGTGGCTGCCCATTTCCAAAGTGCAGACATTAGGAGGAAGCTGTTTTAACAGGCATCCTCCACACAACATTTGACTGGGGCTGGGATGGGATGGGGCAGGCAACACAGGTCAGAAAGGAAACCAACTCTGGAGAACAAGATCATTTTGCTTTTCAAGAAAAGCATTGCCCCATGACTGAACCTGAGACAGCCAGCCATCCTCGATACAAAGAGTGGGCCAGTGACTGACTCAGCAAGCAATGAAACTTGAAGGGTGCAAAAGGCAAGAACTGGGGTCTTGCAAATGTGCTTGGAATTGATTGGTGGCCTCTCCTGCTGAGAGGCAGCACCTTCACCTTGGTCATAAACTCTCAGAAAAGTGCAGTTTAAAATGCTGAGGCCTGCAAGACAAGCTATCACAGCTTCAGGGCCTACATCTGCAAAGCTGCAGTCACTTGTGAGAATGTGAAAGTATCAAGAATCGCCTGGAAGTGCCCAGCTTGAAAATTTTCAACAGCAAGAAAATGGCCAATTCATGACACTCCCCAACCCACCCGGCTTCTCCAGCATTCATTGGAAAACAGGCAAAAAACGAGATCCATTACTGGGAGCAAGCAGTATCCACTCAGCCGAGAAGACCTCTCCCCATCGCAGGGGGGAGGAGTTGCGAGCAGAATCCACTCCCGCGCTTGCAGGGGGGCGTGTTTGACCCCCTGCCTTAGCCCCTCCTTCCTGCCGCATCAAGCCCCATAGCCAGCCAATAGGGCTGGCTGGGGGGCGGTGTCTGGCAGCATTCAAGCAGCCCGCCAAATGGCTCCCTCATTCTGCCTCGCTATTACTGAAGACAGACTGCTGCCTCTTAACAAAGATACACACCCAATAGGGGGCATCTCTGTTTCCAAACAATAAAAAAAAACACTTTATCATTACAACTTAAAATCAATATTTGAAAGACTCAGCCATCAGATCCTAGAATTAATATTCTGCAAACCTGTGCAAGCAGCAATAGGTATCAGGAGCAGTAACCACCTTTGGAGAGAAAAAACCAAACAATCCCCCACTCCCATTTAGTCCCTTCTTTCTCCTGAGAACATAAATGGGCACACTACTCCAATTAGCAAAAGACTATAAAGAGTGAAACCCCTGAGGTTTCAAAAGTAATTTGAGAGTGGGAGTGGAGTGGAGATAAGCCTAGAGGGCTTCTTTCAGTTGGAGAATATTCTTCCCAATGTCCCACACGCATTGTTCCTTTTCAAGCTGCCCTGCTCTTTTCCCTAAGGCAAGGCTGAGGGCAGCAGAAGTTTGTGCTCTGGCCAGGGTGCATCATAGGGCAGAGCTGGCTCAGCCAGGCCTTAGAGAGAGGTGACAACAAGTAGATATAAGGGGATTTTGCTTTTAAAGTGCAGCAGCAGAAGTGGAAGAGGAAGCTTTCAAGTCACTGCAAATTGCTTTGTGTTTTTCCAAGTGGATTAAAGAGCCTGCAGGCAGCCTGGCCTTGGAGTTGAGAACCTACAGGACCAGACTACCCACTTCCTGGAGCCCAAATCAGGTGTCATATTCACACAACTGAATAAAGGAAATTGGGTTGTAGGGTGAAAGTAAGGGAAATGGCTAGTGCTCGGAAGTGCAAAAGCAGCTGCTATTATTGTACAAGGTGGGCAGCAAAGCTCAGTTGTCCCCTCATCTTGTCCTGACAGCAAATATACTCCACATGATGTCTTCTTTGAAGCCCTACTTCCCCTCCACCCCCAAATTTCTAACTCAAGGGGAGAAACCCACCTCAACCCGTTTCCTCCATACCACCAATCCCTTCTCCCTCTTCCCAACTAAACAAACCAATGTTTTCATAAAAATATTTACAATGTAGACCCTCTGGCACCCCCCTCCATCCAATAAAACCACTTTCCTTCCAACTGGGGGTGTGTGGGCATGAACAGTGGGTGCGAGCAGCAGGGATATCTAGCTGAGGATGCGGCGTGCAAAAAAACAAAACGAATAGACAAAGACAGACAAATTGCAGCAGCAGACCAAAAAGACTGCATCACCACTAGGAAGCGTGGGCAAGACGCAACACCCTGCCGGGAAGGCCAACACTAGGAAGAGGACTCACTATTCCAGACATAACACTGTGAATGTGGATGTTTTGCTGTCCCCAGTCAGCACAGACCAAACTCTGCTGTGTGTTCACTTGTCCTTCCCTTGCAGCTGCAGAAATACAGGGGAGCAGTGGGACCTAGGAGCTGGGCAAGGATTCTTCTTCAGGAGGGAGAGCTGGTGTCGCTGGAGCCTCTGTCTCTCCAGAAAGGCCAAGCTCTGCATCCATCTGCTCCAGCTCCCTCTGATCAAGCAGCTCGAAATCATCAGCTTCCTCCTCCTCCTCCTCCTCCTCCGCCCCAGCCAGAGAGACTGCCCCCACTTCCGCACTCTCAGACAGCTGGGCCTGGAAGCTCAGTCTCTCCTCGGGCTCAGTGGGCAGGAACTCAGAGAGAGAAGGCCCCTCGTTGTCCTCAGAGGAGCGGAGCAGGGCTGACAGGGTGTTCTGCACTACTGTACTGATAGCGGTGGTGACAATCTCTTGGCTCAGTGAATCGATGTGCAGCCCCAGGCCTTGGGCAGTGACAGGCTGGGGCTCCAGAGCTCCTCCTGCCACTGCCTGCCCGTTCCCATTGAAGTGCGTATTTACAAAGTGCAAGGGCGAGGCCAGGCACAGGATGGATGTGTCTGAACTCATGGCTGCTGCCGCCACGCCGTCTTTCTCAGCAGAGTCCAGTTGGTGGGCAGTGTGGGCAGGCACTGCAAAGTTGTCATCCTCACTGGGTGGTCCCAAGTCTCTGGAATGAAACTCTTCCACAGAAGGAAACTCTGCCAAGTCCTTGGAGAAGGACTCTTCTGGCTCACTGGGAAGGCTCTGCTGGTCCAGATCTGAAAAGCACAGAAATGTTCTTTCCTATTCTCTCATTAACAGGTCAGTTGCTGCTGTTCTACAGCTGTCCTCCCTGATTAAAAGTCACCAACCCCACTATGATCTTGCTACTGCTTTTCTTTCTTTCTTGTTCAATCATCTCACCAGGACAAATTTGAGCTGGTAAATGTATGCAGTATCATGCATGTTAATGCTGGTGTATGAGAGCTGCGTATCATAGTGGCTATAAAGAGTGTGTACAAATCAGGAACTCCTTGGTTTGAATCTCACTTTTGCCATGTACTCATTAGGTGCTTTAGATGTACCATCACTACGGTATCTCATTCTCACTACTGCTTCCTGCACTACAATATGAGGGCAATAAAAACATAAGAACAGCCCTGCTGAATCAGACCTAAGCCCCATCTAGTCCTGCATCCTGTTCTCATATGCCTATGAGAAGTCCACAAGCAGGACATGAGTGAAACAGCACTCTTCCCGCTTGGAACTCCCAGCAACTAGTATTCTGACACACACTAGTGGACAGTGAACAAAGCCATTGTGACCAGCAGCCATTGATAGATTTATCATCCAGAAATTTGTCTTTTAAATCCACATTGGTGGCCATTGTTGGAACTAATTCCATATGTGCTATGTGAACATCCTCTTGTCTGTTCTGAATCTTCCAACATTTAGCTTCATTACATGTCTTCAGATTTCTGTATTATGAGAAACACCTCTCTCTACACCATGAATAATCTTACATTGCTTACATTTAATTACATTCCCCATTTTAATGTCTACTCTTTTTGAAGCGCATCACAATTCCTTTCTGTTTTAACTACCCCAAACAATTTAGTATCAGCAGCAGACTTGGCTACCTTATTGTTCACTCCCAACTCTAGATCATTTATGAACAAGTTTAAAAAGCACCGGTGCCAACACCAAACCTTGGTGGACCCCGCTTCCTACATCCCTCTATTAGGAAAACCCTTCATTAATTTCTACTCTCTGCTGTTTCTTAACCAGTCCTGATCTATAACAGCATGTCCTCTTATTTCACAGCTGCTAAACTTAATCAGGAGTCTTGGGCAAGGGACTCTGTCAATGGCTTTTTGAAAGTTTAAGTACACTATGTCAACTGGATCACTTCTTTCTCTCTTTCTATGTGCTTGCTGACATTCTCAAACACAGGACTTACCCTTGCAGAAGCCACACTGATTCTGCCTCAGCAAGGCTTGTCCTTCTATATGCTTGGTATTCCAATCTTTAATTATGCTTGCCACCAGTTTTCCCAGAAGAGGCATTAAACTAACCACCCTGTAATTTCCTGGATTCCCCTGGATGGTTTGCCCCAAACAAGATGCTCTTCAGCTTCAAGTGGCAAACAGCTGAATAGCTGCTCTGCCACCTTTTAGACTTTAAGCATATACAGTCTGGTTCTGTCCTGGCTGAAATGGGGCCTGCCCCTTCGGAACAGGCCTGGCTTGTCCCAGAACATTTCCCAGTGCTTAACAAATTCAAACCTCTCCACCATCTCATCCATACATTGAACAACTCAACCCTGCCTGTCTAGCTGGTCCTGTGCATGGAAAAGGTAGCATTTCAGATAAAGCTACCGTGAAGGTCCTGGCTCTGAACCTCCAACTTAGCTACCTAAATTGTGTTTCCAGGGTTACATGACATTTCCCCACGTCACTGGTGCCAACATGCACCATGGCAACAACCCTGACCTATCATACAAGGCAGCTAGGATAACATGGTAACAAAGCTGACGTGCTTCAAAGCACTCTAAGGCACTATACAAACAACAACAATCATACTTAGCATTGCAGGCTGGGGCTCCCTGAAGTTACTCCACCAGGTTCCTCCTCATTGGTAAAGCCTCGGGAAAAGCTCTGCATGCTACTGCAGTGGAATTGGCTGCAACTGCTACTTCTAAGTGTGTAAATGAGCTATTATGGAACAAGATCCAATATTTTGGATTTTCACATACACAAAGATTTAGCGGTAATGATACCGCATTACCACTAGCTACTACAACATCTATATAGTACAAGTGTGCTAGCTTCTGCATTAAAATACGGTCCTTTCTGGTTTACAATTTACACTGCTGGATCAAAATGTGTGTGTGGTGTGGGGGTAGGAGGCTTGCAAATGAATAAAAGTTACCGTATGTTCAGGGGAAAGGAAGCTCAGGTTTGGGGGCCAGATGCAGCCTTCTAAGCCTCTCCATCTGGCCCTCAGGATTTGGTACGGCTACACTTTCTACTTCACCACATCCTTCTTTCCCAAATCCACACCTCTCACCAGCCCTGGTTTGTACCCTTCCTTGAGTGTTTTTGCCTGGCTGGGATGTGTCACTGAATTCTGATAGAAGAGTAGAAGAGTTTGGATTTGATATCCTGCTTTATCACTACCCGAAGGAGTCTCAAAGGGGCTAACATTCTCCTTTCTCTTCCTCCCCCACAACAAACACTCTGTGAGGTGAGTGGGGCTGAGAAACATCAAAGAAGTGTGACTAGCCCAAGGCCACCCAGCAGCTGCATGTGGAGTAGCGGAGACGCGAACCCGGTTCACCAGATTACGAGACTACCGCTCTTAACCACTACACCACACTGGCTCTTGCTGGCCTGGATGGAGGAGAGAAATGGGTGTGCAAGTGTGTTTAGAAAGTACCCTACTATACAAAGGCAAAATTTACATTTTCTGCTCAGCCCACCAATCACTAGCAGGGAGGAAATGTTGCCCTTGGTCTAAAAAGGTTGACCACTCCTGATGTAAGGCAAGGCTAGGGTGACAAGGAAATTGATTGGTTTAAGAAGTGGGTCTTTTTGGCTTACAGCCCCAAGGACTGCAATCTTCAGTATGTTGCCTTGGTAATGTCAGCTGTTCATCTTAGGGTGGGGGAGAAGAGTGTAGGGGGATCAAAGCTCAGGCAAGGAGAGCCTAGAGTGGACAGCTAATCCCCGAAGACTTAACAATGCTGCAGAAGAACTTGGGGCTGTTTGTGTGTGGCACCGGTAACCATAGTAAGGGAGCTACTTGCATTCTCCCAATGGCCTGCAAGTTACAGAACAGTCCCGGATGTCTATCATCAATCAAGAAATAAGAAAGACACTGGACTCTGCACGGTAACATGTAAAAATATAGTAAACAAGTACATCCATGTTTCCTGGTGAAGACAGCTGTATTCAGGGGCCACTCAAAGCCTGGAAATCAGGAATCAGATTCGATTTTGGTCCTTTTCAGCCCAAAGTTCGTCATTCTCATGAATTCTAAGCCCTGCAACTACCCTTCATATCCTAGTTTCCATCTCTGAACACCTCTAGAAGGGAACACACAACTTGTACTCTACCACACAGTGGCCCCACGTAATATGCAGCATTTGGGTTTGGGGAGTAAGAAAATGGCACCTTCAGACACGTCGGTCAGCTGTGGTGTGGTAGCTCTTGAGACGGTGAAGCCTCCACTCTCTAGGATAGAGGCCTCCTCATCAGAGAGCTCAGAGTCTGTAATTGACAACGCCAGAGCTGTCTTCTTCACATCAACCTACAAAAAGGAGGAGCGTGAGGACATTTTTTGTTCTTGTGGCTAAAAATCTCCACCTTACAGTGGAGCCACTAGGTCCCACCTGTTAGCCTAGGATCTCTGCCATCAGAGTCTGAGCCAATATTAACTTGGATTTCAAAGAGGGATGCACTAAAAATATTAACCTTTTACTGAATGGAAACAATGCATGGATTATCAAAAAGGTGGCTGTTCCAATTACAAAAATTAGTTGTAAAATTAACTGTAGAGGAATCAGTGACTTGGGATTCTGCCATCTTATTTTCTGGATTTAAAATTGGACATACTGTTGTGTCTTAAACATTTAACCCACTTACAGGTAGGTAGCTGTGTTGGTCTGCCATAGTCAAAACAAAATAAAAAATTTCCCTCCAGTAGCACCTTAGAGACCAACTAAGTTTTTTCTTGGTATGGGCTATCGTGTGCATGCACAAGAACAAACTTAGTTGGTCTCTAAAGTGCTACTGGAAGGATTTTTAAAATTTTGATTTAACCCACTTGACGCACTCTGACTAAACAGGAATTTGCACCCAGATCCAACATACCAGGTTGGTTATATATCTAATTAGTGCTGGCAATAATGGGGAAGAGCTATCACTCCAGGACTAACTCTTCCACCTAAATCCTGAGAGATAGAGTGATTTTGGCTCTGAAAAGAAAGGTTGGAGAGTCAGAAGTTGGAGGGAGAATTGAAGAGAGAGATGCCCCCAACAATGCCAACCTGACCACTCCTCTCTGTCCCCCTGAATCTGAAGTATCATGCCAAGTTTCCAGGGCAGGCATCAAGGGTCAGGATGGATCTGCTAAGGATGCCACATTTCAGGAGTGGGGCCACTGACGAGCCACCACTGGACGTTCTCTGCCTCTTCATCATTGCAATCTCTTTGTTCACCTGCCTTTTGCTCTGGTCAAGACCAAAGGGAAAGTGAGGAGGAGCAACAGATGCCAATACCTGCTTGTTCACTGGCTCTTTGCCCGACAAGCATGTAGGCGGTAACAATGACGAAAAAGAGCAGTTGGTGATAATAGTGTTGAGAAGATAAGGCAAGGCCCAAAGGGGTGGGGGGAGAAGGCCCTCCAAAACCTGCAAGTTCCTAAGTCAGCTTGAATACAGTAGCCTTTATGAAGGGAACAAGTACAAGATCTCAAACCTTCCAACCCTGCAAGCAAGCTCACATCACTTGAAAGAAATGAATTCTTGGGAATGAAGCTCAACACCAACATGTATCCCTTCCCATGCTCTTACCACTGGAGAATACCCAGACAGTTCCGCCTCACTCTCACTTTCAGTCTCTGCCATCGGCTCATTGCCAGTTTCGGGCTCACTCTTTCCTTGACGCTCTGTTAGAAAACACATACAAAATGCTTAATGGGACATCAATGGAACTAGTCCTATAAGAAGAGGACAGGGGGAATATTTTATCAGAAGCTTCATGCAGACTGTGCTTCCTCACAGTACTGGACACTAATGCACATTACAATCCAGTCACCTCCGGTGATTTTGGACCTCATCCCACTGGACTGATGGCTCCTAGCTAGCCAGCCCAGTTTCTAATTTTTACTTGCTGGGACTTACATCCTACATCCTAGCATCAAAAGCTATGCATTTCAGGTACTGTTGAGCTGTTGTCTTACTTTTCTTTTCGTGTTTAAGATGCAAGGTCTCCACCTTCATGCTGTAGTCCAGTTTCATCAGAATGGGCTCCAAGCGTGTGTACATCCTCTGGATAAGTTCATGGTATACCACCAGCGGCCACAGCAAGATACTGAGCACTGGAGACAGTCCAGAAAGTGTTAGAAGCATATATTCTCACGGACAAAGAGGCAGCCAATGCTCCATAAGGATACTCAGTGTCCAGCCCTCCACCAGCTGCGCCTCATTAAATTCAATCTGTGACACCACAAGGTGTCGGAACTATTATGTGCTTTTAATTTCTTTTAAATGAGTTGGATAAAGAAAATTCCTGGGCATATGCTTAGTTAAGTCACATGTCTAGTTTTAAGGGATACAAACAGCCCAGTTATACTCACAGACAATGTAGGAAATCATGATTCCAGGAACATAGTGTCCTACTATCGCTAAGATCAAGCATCCTGAGCAGACTCTGGCACAAAACTGGAAATACAAGGCAAAAGGAGATAGAGAAGAAAGGTTTAGCACAGTGGAAGCATTCCCAGGACAGCCAATAAGCCACCTTTGCAATGGCTCAAGAGACGCCCCCAATCCCAGAGAGCCTTATTTTAATTAATAACTGCTTGTATTTGCCCACACAGCCATTTTACATGCTTTGTGCATCTGCCATGCCAAAACGATTGGCTACTCTTTTGCTCCCGGGTGCTGCTGCCAGGTAGTGTTATAACAGAGCCGGGTGGGGATCCAGAAGTACCTGCAACAGCAAGCTGCATGTCTGAAAGTAATTGACAAATTTGTGTTGCAACTCTGTTCTTGACATTTGTCCTTCATTGCAGAGGTGCATTTCTATGTGATGGCCTCATTCCTGCATTGAAATGTGAGATTGTTGCTTGCAGCAGTTGCTCCATATAAGCAGTAAATGAGCAGTTCTGGCCCTGAGCAGAATTCAGATTTTCTTGCTGTAGTATCTGGGATTTATGAGCATAGATGACAAGCAGCTCTCTCTATAGATTAATTAATGGCCTGTCCTTGGAGGAGAAAGCATTACCTTATATTATATAGTCAAGATCAGTTAAAGGGAAGGCAGGTAGAGAGGGGAGTAATGTATGGGCCTTATTTTATATCAGGATGAGGGAAGTTCTGAAATCTGTTCCAGTCACCTTTTGCCAGTGGCAAATTTCTTCCATTTCCATTGACAGCCTTAATAGTGAATCAAACACATACTCCTTTCAGAGTGTTGGGATTGGCATAGAAAAAGTCAGGCTTTTTCCTCTTGTAGTCAGCTACTTGCCCATATATCACATTATGCATTTTGGATTACTAAACAGAACTGGGTGAGAGCGGAGGAAAAAGAAACAAAGAAGTAACATCAAAGAAGAAACAAAGCAACATCAACACGTATGTGCAGGGTAAGGGTATGTCTGCCCTCAGCTATTTTTCTCAGCATAGTTTCTGGAACACACTGTACCTTGTCTGTACTGGCATACTTGGTTAAAACCCTATTCCCATTTTTTGTTTCCACATATATTGTGAAGAATACTAGATTCCCTTAAAATTGCTGTTTGGAATACAACGTTTACACCACATGTTGTTGTGTATGCACAATGCACATCTTTTCTTAAACTGAAGCAATATCCATGTAGAAAAATAATCCAGTGTGAAGCAGCCCTAGGTGCTAGGAGCAACTGTGAATATGTATTTGTATTTGAATAAATGTATTTGAATATGTATGTATGTGTTAACAAGCCACGGCCCAAAGGCACCATGGGAGAAAGTAGCCATGTTCTAGGATTTTTCCTGAGAGGCCCTGATGACTCCCAGCTTACCTTAGCAGGGTTTTGCCTCTTGTATTGCAGCAGCTCCTGAAGGTACAATCTGAAGGTAATCCAGCTCTCTGCCAGGAAACGACAGAGCTCTGGGACACTTAACAGGTGAGGCTGTGCTCTTGCCATCTCACTGTCACTACAGGGATGGAAACAATGTATCAATACTTTAGACCTTCCAGGTACGCTTGCCACAAGCAACAGAGAATCACTTCCTGCAGGCAGTATTAACAGAAAGCTATCAAAATTGTTGTGGAACAAAGTTATGGCCAGATGTTGACCTCTTTCAATTGTTCCATATGTGTAAGTAATCCAGCTTGCCTCTCCGCTCATTGGTTCCTCCAACTCCCCCAGAGCCAATTTGGGGGGGGGGAGAGGAGGGAAAGCCACAGGCAAAGTGCTTGAGCAGGGCTTTCACACTGATGGGGCTGGTTAGGTGAAGCCCACCCACCCACAAGGGGCAGGATTCAACTAACTAGTCCTGCTAACCGAGACTTGCACAAGAACCTCTGCCTGTGGAAAAGGACTCCCTCCCCACAGGGAAATCAGCACTGGGAAGATTAGGAGAACCTCCCAGACCAGAGGCAGGGGGAGATGGGGGACTGTTTCGTCTGAGAAACTGAAAAGCTTGTGCTGATGAAATGACTGCCATAGCACAACTGTTAATTCCTTCCTACATTCCTTTATTGGAACCCTAAGCCTCAGGTGGCATTTTCAGGACAGACATCCATCCAGTAGGTGATGGCTGCTATTGAGCACCTCCTCTTGGCCTTGAAATGCCATTAAATTCTGAGAAGACATCCATCCGACTCTTCCAATTTCTAGAAACCGAAAACAGAACCAAACCTGACCCCATTAAGGAAGGGAAATAAGTAACAAACCCATTTGGGGAAGCACTTTTCAGGTCATGATACAGGTCAAAATACTGAGTAAAAGAGAGCAGGCAAGGCAGAAGGGTGGCAAGAACCATCTCCACTATGAAAACAATACAAAGCAAACCTACCTGTCTCCTCCAGGTTCCTCCAATGGCTGCACTGTAGGAGAAAGAAGAAAAATATAATTCAGCTAAGCAATAAGTGAAGTGTGAGTTTAAATGCTAAAGGTTACTCTACTCCTTCAGCAGCCTGGCCTTCAGCACTTAGAGCATGATAGCTCAGTTGGTTAGAGCAGGGTGCTGATAACACAAACCTGCAACCTTGGTATTATCAGCACCATGCTCTAACCAACAGAGCTATCATGTTCTATGTAGCTGCACACACACAGCTACAGAAGATCTGCATTGTTTGATGTCCCAAGACATACTCCAACTGACAAAATTGCAACAGGGGAAGGGGGAGTTCTGAAGCAGAGCACAGACCACCTCTGCTGAGGAACTTTCTCTCTCATAGCTGTGGCCAACAGGTTTGAATAGTAACATATTTTGCCAGTAAGCAATCACCGAAGTCTGAGCAAACTCAAAAAACAGATGGGGAGGGTGCTCTGGGCAGGGCTGTTGGTACCAAATTTGATATGTGAGAATCTCAGGTAGCTTCTTATATTATTTCCAAAAGCGCTTCTCTTACTCTTGTGTTTAAATATACACTTTGGAAAGAGACAGGATTCACATAAAGTTCCAGGATGCAAAAGTATCTGTGTCCTCATTCCAACGTCACCTCAAATCACACTCCTATACATGCATTCGGCTTTTCCTCTGCCGTACATCCCACACTCATCAAAGAGGTCTGCACTTTGAACAAACTTCCTGAACTGGTTCAGATGTAATCAAAACTGAGAAGGTATATGCTACATAAACCGCACATTTACTCGAATAACTGAGTTTGGGCACAGGATTAGAATTTTCTTGATGTAGAAGTTGGATTGCCTTGGAACACAGTATGAAGAAACCTTGGCTTTGGTTTCTAGAAAGTAGATTTGTTGGGTGTTTATCTTGGAGTGGATGTGTTGAATAATTTTCTACATATAGCTGACAGATGAAGAATCAGAAGTTCTCATTTTCTCATTCGCCCCCCTTTTTCTTCTTTTATCTTCATCTTGTTTTTCCCCTTTTCTTTCTGATTTGTGTTTTCATTTAGAATAGTTTTTTAGTCTTGATAAAAAGATACCTGATATCAATCTTTGTATTTTCTTCCAAATTTCAATAAAATATATTATGTGAGAAAAAAAGAAACCCTGGCTTTACAAAGCCACCCAAGGAGCACCTTAACATGTGACCTTTGTTTGAGCCTAGTTGTAGAGAAGGTGTGTGAATAAGCTCTTTTGCATTAGAGTTTGAAGCTAGAATTCAAAGCTCATCAGATGTGACTATCTAGTGTAGTTGACGTGCTATGCTGTTATTTATAATGTGCAGTCAGCTGCACACAGTCTGTACAAGCTACAGCACTTGGGGCTAGCTCAGGGCTTTCCCCTGGGCCACATACACAGAGCTGACAGGCTGGTGAATAGAGCAGTGGAGCGGCGGAAAGCAATCTTGTTAAGTCTGTGACCCAGATTCCAGGCAATCAGCCCTAACAGAGGGAGCCAATCACCATCTTCCTCGAGCAGAGATTCTGGTTTGTACTCAGGCATTGCAGCAGTCACTGCCCACATGAAAAATCTTGGGCCCATTTCAGGAGTGTGAAAAGCTACTATTGTTTAACACAGAAGCCTGGCTGTAATGTTTGTTTACGGCAGCTCCGAATACATGGGCTACTGTGCTTGCCTGTTGTTTCAGTACTGTTGCTTGCCAGAGTGCTGAATCCAGGCATCATGTACTGGGGCAGCAGGAACGCAACTGTTTACACCACTCCGTTTTGTACCTCCTAATGCACCAACAAGGAAGCTAATGCAGCCTTTGACTTTGTTAGCTCTGGCAGGGGCACTGTGCTGCTCACTTAACAATAGCTTCACCTTGTATAGCAGTCCTATGGGCCTGAAGGATCACACAGAAATCTCAGTCCACTGCAACAGCAAGTTATTAACCTTGAATCCACAGTGAATTTCTCAGAACAGTCTCTCTATAAATTTGGCTCTATTCTGCATATGAAAAATGTTCATCATGTTCAGAATTGCTCTTCTTGGTCTTTCAAATAGGGAGGAAGCTGCATTTCTATTTAGTGATACACCTCCAATACGATTCATTAGGATCACAACAGAATCCGCCTGGGATCTAATCAGGATGACTGTGTCAGTTATGAGGGTAAACATTAGATGCTTCTTGGATAGGTAGCTTGTCAGTTGATCTTACATAAATCAAGACGGATGGTAGTTCTGTTCAGCAGGTCGTTTAACAAAAGTAGGAAGAAAATAACCATCAGCTCACCATGGCTGGCCTACAATTTTGTCATATGTAACCCCAAAAGCAACTCTGCTCTTTGCCAGCAGTTATCTGGAACAAAACAGCCTTAACTTAAACTCAAGTAATATTTAACTTAAAAATAAAATGATGCTGATCCTGCTACTCTAAAGGAAATTCCTCCAGCTCAAGCTACTCTAGAGGAAATTCCTCCAGCTCCAAGATTAAAGCAGAAGAGTGATATTACTGGTGCTTTGCATAATTCTGTGACATGGGAAACCTTCCAAAAATCACAAAGTGAAACTGACATGATGCACCTTACTGCACAAGAAGAGTGTGTGATCCAATTTTCTGGGCTGCAATGATTTTACAAGTCCTGCTTGAACAGGGCACCTAGGTCTCTGTTTTTCTAAATCACTCCCTGCCAGTATTTTGTTTAGGGTTTGATGTCAGGGAACAGCAGGGCTGATTAAGTCAATTCAATATTAAATCCAGACAATACACTCCCTCTAACATCTTGTGATCAGCTTCTTTCTTGCAGGATTGCAGACATTGTGAAACATCATACATACTGATTAATGAAAACCAGACTCTGCAAGTTGTTCCTCATATGTGTCCTAAAAAGTGTCCTAAAAAGAGTTGATTAGAGATTCCACCATGCGGAAAGACACAGCCTCTACCATAAGGGTGGTTAACCCCCCACTGTGGGGACCTGATCCCACCCCCAAGCAAATTTTTATGGCTTTCAAAAACTACACCAATTTGGCAGTGGCAAGAAGAAGAAATTAAATGGGATACAGCACTGAGATGGGGATACAATTTGCACCCCCGCCACCAGAGCAATCATTCGATGAGTGGAGAGATTTAAAAAATCACTGCCTCCTTTGGTAATCTGCCCTTCCAGTTGAGAAGGGAAGCTGTTTCTCTGTGTGCAAAAGAGAGAGTGGGGTGACTCACTTCTGGTTACACTCACCGCTCTCATGGGACGCCTGGAAGGTTGGTCAAGAACAAATACAGACCTTGGGCCAACAAAAGGCTAGCCACTGGTGCTCCACATGCTGAGCTCACCAGGGGTATATTTATTGAAGACAGTGAAGGAAAGACATTAGACATTGTAGGCCAACACCTGCATTCTCAACACGAGCAGAGCAAAGAGATGGGGGGGGACCCCAGCAAATATTAACCAAGCGCCTTTAGTCCAAAAAACTCCAATTCTCAGTGGTGTCTCATGTGAACCAGACAGTTTGTGGCAAAACTTGCTTTGATTTTTATTAAGGTGTAAAACAGAATTAGCTTTGCAGAAACAAACTATCTCAAGAAGGCAATGGTTGTTTGCCAAATCAACAATTCCCCATCCTCAACCAGGGATGCAATGCTGGTTCCTAGGCAGGGATGGGAACAACATTACTTGCTACTCTTTATTCAGTGTAGTACAGCAAAAAAAAAGTGGGGGAGTGTTAGTTCAAGGCTTGATCAGCAGGAAATCACAGCAGGACAGGAAGCAATGAACTGAACTTGCAAGAGTGCAAGAATCAACCAAGATTATCCCTGCTCCAGAACTACAACACTTCCTTTACTTGTACAACCTTCACTACTTCACTTACCTGAGAAATCCAACAGGAATTGAGGCTTCCATCTCTCCAACAGGAGAACACCAATAAGGCCCATGCTGAGGAGGAATAGAGGACGCAACGAAGTGGAGGAAAACAGCCTGCAAAGTTACAGGGACAAAGACATACATTAAAGGAGGCCATCTCACACTCACTCTCATTTCACAGAAATTGCTGAGAAAGTACCTGCACATTTTACCCCATAACTTCCTTTCTAGGAGGGCTAAAGACTTACTGACTGACTGACTGACTTACTTATTTACTTACGAAAGAAAGCTCAGTATCTGGGGCACCACTGAAAGCCTTTGCAGGTGCCTTGGCACTAGGCCAGTGGCCCTTGATCTAGGCCAGGCATAGGCAAACTCAGCCCTCCAGATGTTTTGGGACTACAACTCCCATCATCCTTAGCTAACAGGACCAGTGGTCAGGGATGATGGGAATTCTAGTCTCAAAACATCTGGAGGGCCGAGTTTGCCTATGCCTGATCTAGGCCATATTGTGCCAAATGCTAGAGTACATTTCAAAGTTTTCAAGGTCCAAGTCCAACACTATAGACCAGTGTCCTATAATAAATTTCAGGAGGAAAGTCATTACTGAAAGCAATTTCCACTTGGATGACATAGAAGATAGTTCAGAAAGGGGAAACATCAGTAGACATCATGTGCACATTGGCACATGTCTGCAGAAGCTATTTTCCAAAATGACTGTCTGTCACTCTGCTGCAGCACCTATCTCATGAAGAATGACATCCATAAAATTTATGTCAGATTATAAATTTCTAGGTAGTCCAATGATAGCCAATTTTAGAAATTATATTCTTCTAATATAACAAATAATTAATAGCCAACAAATGTAGAAAAGAATAAGGAACTGGGTTTGTGCAACCCAAACTTGCTTTGGACCACCACAATGGTTATGCCCAAATTGCATTTGGTCTAGCAACACAGTGCTTAGATACAAGACACTGTGTGGTGTGAAACTATGCCAACGGCAACCAAAATGTGTAAAAAAAAATAAGATGGAACTTAGGAACCACCAAACCATATACTCACACGTCCAGCAGTAGAGTTGTACATATTTTGACAATTATTGGTGTAGACCCATGCAATTGATAGCACCTTGCTACCCCAAAAAGCATTGGGCCTGACATGACTCTATGCTGTCCGATAGAGGGTACCATCCTGCAGATGTGGGTGTATGATTTGTGATATACCAAAGTTTATTGCGTTCCTTACCCAGTTCTTTATTTTTTACATGTGTTTGGTTATCATTGGCAATGGGTTAGACCAACACATTTGACAGTGTCCTGTGTTTAAAAAACTTGCATTGGATATGAGTCTATGAGTCTGTCATCTCTAGATAACATTCTCCTGCATGCGTGGATCTATGATTTGGGGTGGCCCAAACCACAATTTGAGGTGGAAACACCAAATTCCTAAAAAAAAATTACACATTTTGCCTATTATTGACATAAACACACTGAACAAAAGTGTTGGGCAAGAAATGAGTTAATCCACTCTGATAAAATATACTCTTCTGTTCACCCAAAGATTATTGTGGGAATGGGATGCCCACCCCAGTTCCTTTTTATTTTCTACCTATTTGAGCTATCATTAGCAGCAGAAGTTCACATCCTTGAAAGTCTTGCATACAGCTTCCAACTGAAATCTATTATATAGATTTCTATACATCGGACCATGGGTGTACAGTTTAGAGACCTGTACTCTGTGTAATTGAAGGTTTAAAAATTACAGGCATCCAGTCAACTAGAAAAATGATGTTGGTGGCACCTAGTAATTTGAAATATATTAGCCCGAGCACGGCAGGTAACTAAAAAATATGCTGCTGGCTTCTTTTATGTTATGTTTTCTTCTCTTTCTAGCCCTGTACGTATTACTGTTTGAGAATTTTTCTTCTTTTAATGAGAGACTCTTTTCTGGCAGGGTCATTCTCCCTTCTCTTACATTGTTATTAAGTATTATAACAAAAAACATTTATAGTTTAAATTAACATCTCCACAAACTGCAGTCTCTGGAAGTGTACGACCAACCCCTGCTTGACTCCAGTCTGTGAATCTGCTCTGCTGACAGTCAGTTCATTGTCTGCAAGAGTAAACAGGATGCCCCCCCCAGCTGTATGCTGGATTCCACCACACAGGGCTTGTTCAATGTTGCTGTGTGCGCAGAGGAAGGATAGGCAGAAAGAGAGGAATGTGCTAGCACTACAGTTCTCATCCACTGCAGGCTTAACAAGAGCACAACTGGCAGAGGGCCTCTAGCAGCTTGTAGGGCTTACTCCCAGCCTGGCACATTGCCAGGGGTTACTACTAAGCTACCAGGCCCAAGCTGGGGATAGTATGAACCATGTGGGTCGTACACAGTGAGTGCACAAATTTTAAGTAGAAACACTCCTGGGCGAGTCTCCAATTATCTGCAGCTGCTAGTAGCAGTCCGTGTTTATCACAAGCCAAGTCCTTCCTGGAGGCACTCTTGGCACCACCCGTGCGTCAGGGAGAGGTCTGTTTATACTTTGAGAGTGAAGAGGGAAGTCTACATGACGCTAAACCCAACCAATGTTAAGTCCCAGATCCTAGGTTTGTGACTGCAATCCTTGTTAGATCAAGTGTAGAAGACGCCACAAAATACTGTATGCCTCAAAACGAAGCCTTCTTGGGTCCACCTGGGACTTAATCAATCCATGACTGCACTGTGGCCAGGGGCAACAGGATTTCATCCATACAAGACCAGCAGTAGTCTCAGACAGACAAATCTCAAGGAGGGAACACCACTACTGACTCATGCAGCTTGTTCTATACTCTTCTCTATAGCTCATAGGCAGAGTACATATGTGGCATGTAGAAAGTCCAATGTTAAGTCCCTGCTATCGTCAGTTAAGAGTCTCAGAGACTAGGGCTGGGAAAGTTTTTGACTTGCAACTCTAGAGTCTCTCTGCCAGTGAAAGTAGTAGACCATTGACCTGCTGAGCCCAGTACTGACTCCCTGTAAAGTAGATTCTTATTCCTGAAATAAGCAAGTAATCCAGGGGGAAGGGTGTTGAACTTACTCCCCCCCCCAGACATCTGGGATGAATTTTAACAAGCAAAAGTTTGCTACAGGAGGGTGCAATCATTTTTTCACTAGACGGCTGACCCAACATCCTTCCACTCCCAACGATAATTATAACTTGAGGCACCATTCTGGATTTGTTTATAAAAGATATTGAAAACTGCTCCAAAATGTAATGGTAGTGCCAAGTAGGAGCAAATGAAAGTTTCCCATGCTTTCCTATCTCTTAAATCACTCATGTCATCTCACAAGTTTTGCAGGTCTACACGAAGAAGCAAAGATGTTAGGAATTTCTTAAGCTTTCAGGGTCCATTATTTTAAAGTCATCTAACTGCCTCCCTACATAGTACACAGAAAATTGGTCCCAGGAGAGAATATTTAGAATCACCACTTTTCTCAGACTAATGAAGAACCACAAAAGAAGGATTTACATTGCTTTTATGATTTGTTGTTGCTTCCAAACAGAAGCTTCTAGATTGCTAGGAGAGTGATACCAAAATTGGGCAAAAAGTATGGTGTCCAGAGATCTGCTGGTTTTAAAGGTGTCTAGCAGTTCTTTTTTAACTTTCAGAAGATAAGGCCAAGAATCCAAAAGTCAGTCGACATTTAAAGGCCCATCTGAATTACTTTGGGGCTGCAGTAATGATCCAGACAGTCATACAATCTTAATGCACATTCCACCCACTATCAATTAGCAATTCATCTCAGTGTTCCTTCACATTGCTCTTACTTCTGGGAGAAGTGCTGCTCTTTTCAGAATGACTCCAACTTGTGGGGGATGTCCCTGCACACCTGTGCCTCCTTTAAAACAGGATAATCCTTGGCCATTGAGGGAAGTTACAACCAAATATCCTCCATTCTCAAATGCTTTGTTGCTCATAGCAACTTTGATCTTTTACACATACACTGTGTAGTTTTACCTGTTCCAAGGCCTTTCCATCACCACTGCATAACTACATTTTATCAGAAGAAGTGTGCATGCACACGAAAGCTCATACAAAGAAAAAACTTAGTTGGTCTCTAAGGTGCTACTGGAAGGATTTTTTTTATTTTTTTATTTTGTTTTGACTATGGCAGACCAACACGGCTACCTACCTGTAACTACATTTTATCATATCTCCCCCTTGCAACTACCACTCAACTTCACAGCCCTAGATTCCCTTCCACAACTGCAAATTTCTTACCTATTCCACTTTCCTCCATTCCTCATACTAGCCTCCCCAGTACCTTTTCCCACAATTCCCTAACCTCAAGAAACCTATTTCCGAATGTCCCAACCAAAATCTTTGCACAAATTGTATGTGTGTTTTGATTGATTTGGGGAGACTTTGGTCCAAACTCCAGCTTACTGACTTGGGAAACTGATTATTACTAAGCTCAACCAACCCTACAGGGTTGCTATGAGAATAGCCAGAGAAACCCTATATATGCAATCCTGAGATCTTTAGAGAAGGGAAGGGTTACATACATAAGTAAAACATAATCGCATGGGGCTATCAACTTATTCCAAAATAATGCATGGCAGACGCTCAGAATGAAACACAACGGCTATTCCTGAGCAATCCTACCCTTGACCCACATCAGAAAACCTACCCTAAAGCTGCCACACAGGCTCACCTCACATCAGACTGGCAACTCTTTTCCCTTAGAAAGCTTCCCTGCAGACAACTGGAAGATTATGAGGAGCACAAGCTTATCCACGTTTACTCAGAGGTAAGCCCAACGGATTTCAATAGGGGCCTACTCCCAAGTAAGCACGTGTAGGATAACAGCTCTATGTGTGTATCTGAAGAAGTGTGCATGCACACGAAAGCTCATACCAAGAACAAACTTAGTTGGTCTCTAAGGTGCTACTGGAAGGAATTTTTTTATTTTGTTTTAGCTCTATGTGGTATTAAATTTGCAGCAGGATAGGTGACCCTAAGCCCGGGGCTCTCTTGCAGCCTCGCCTGCTTCCTCTCGCCAAGAGAGAACCGGCGGCCCAGCTGAAACCACGTCAGGCGCATCCACGACCCCATCTACCTGCCGGCTCTACTTTCAGCCCCCTTCGCGCCGTTCCTAACCGCCGCCGCTGCCACGCATGTGAGCAACACCCACCTCCCCCCCCCCGCGCGCGAGCGCTACCTCCCGGGGCCCCATCCTGCGCCCACCAACCCTCCGGAGTGGCCTCCGCCTCCTCTCACCACAGAGCAGCTCCGAGCGCGGCGGCCCCGGCCAGGCTCTGCGGAGGCCTTTCCCAGACCAGCAGCCGCTGCACGGCGGCCACCGTCGCCTCCCAGCCCCTCAGGCGCCGCCTCAGGTGGACGGCCAGAGCCAAGACCTCCTGCTCCTCCTCCTCTTCCTCCTCGCCTCCGCCCGCGCAGCCACCGGACACCGGCACCGGCTCCCCTGCCTCTGCCGCCGGGACATCCGAGCTGCCGCCGCCGCCGCCGCCGCTCGCCATCTCTTCAGCCACCGATCAAGAAGTGGGCGGGGGAGGAGCGAGGAGTCCTCCTGACAGCCGCGGCCGGAAGCAGCAGCAGCAGCCATACAGACGCCGAGGCAGAGCGACTCAGCGATCACGTGCATCGGCCTCGGAACTTGAAGCGGGATGTTTTCATGCGACACGCATGCGCAAGCCGCTCAGTCCCTGCTATTCAAGAATAGAGATAGGAAAAGTTGAGAGAGACTACTATTCGGCTTCCTGCAGAAATAGAAATCCCGGGTTTTTTTTGGAGGCTGTTTCAACCCTCCGCTTCCAGGGCGAAAAGGAAAAGGCTGTCTATGGGAAAACCATGGAGAAATTATAGCTACGAGTGGACTGCGGAGTGTGCCCGCCGCTCCCTTCTAAAAAGAAAATAAAAACCAGCAAAGGAGGGACGGGTCGTATTCTTTTTTAACTCAGGTTATTTCGTGTGGAAAAATGTCTGTGTGTGTGTGTGTGTGTGTTTAAAAAAGGGTTTAAAACGTTTTAAGAATTGCTCTGCCAATAGTAACACAATCCATTGTCCTTATATTGCAGGTGGGGACTACGGCGCAGAGACAGTGGCTTCTGACAGCTTGTAGCGTAGAGGTGGAGCTAAGACGAATCATTCCTCACTAAAAATAAAATAAAATACACGCCTCACAATACTGCAACATTCCAAAACCTATATTAGCGCAACATATTAATTAGGGCAACAAAAATGTCACAAAATGGCGTGCAAGCTTTTGAATTCTCCAGACGTCTTCATCAGGCAAAATGGTAAACAGCAGGGTGGGTGGGAGAAAATGTAGACTGGTAGCAAAGCCACAAGGTATCTTGCAAAAGGCTTAAGATGGAATGATGCACTCGTGGCTTTACCTAACTTTCCCCGCTCTCTCTCCTGCTTTCCCCTGCTTTGTTTACCATCTAGTCTGATGAACGATTTCTGGAGAACTAAAAAGCTTACATGCTAAAATTACTCATTTTTCTTTTCTTTTTTGAATAACTTTTTATTGCGTTTTATAAACAAGAATGTTATACAAATAAGTATGCCAAGTTTTCTCATGTCATTTGTATATCACAAAAATAGCATAATAAATGTGGAGTAATATTTACAACATATGGTTCATTATTAGCAGTCAATGTATAAGTTCTTGGTTAATGAATTGGTTTAAACAAAGGGGAAACAGGATAGAACAGAGTTAACAGACAACATTCAACATCACAAACCAAATGCCTAATCAGGAGACCTTGTTGTTGTACTTAGATTTAAGTATGAGTAATAGTCATTTTTAATTACTCTTTTATGTGAATGAGCACAAGGAATGCTGGTGACTTGAAGTACATCTAATAAACCGAAGGACTGTTTTGTGAACACAACCTAACAGAGCAGTTGAAGAAATGAGAAACAGACTCTCTTGGAACACACTCTCTGGTGTGATTGTTACAAGTGTAATATTTTTGCCAGGTTGCCTCCCAGACTGTGGTTACTTATAGACTTATTTATTTACTTATATAGCATTGCATAAACTTCAGTTCTTTATTGAGGCTGTTCATGCTGCTGTTTTGAATTTTTGTAGGGACTAGAAATAAGAAATTGGGAATAGTAACCAACTTCAACCTTGTGCTTTGGGAAGTGGAACCAAGAGTGAATCTTGGGATCCCCCTCTCACGACTTCTGTTTGTGCAGTGTGCTATTAACTGCCTTCAGAAAAGTAATGTACTCCTGTGGCTCTGGTCATATCAGAGTTTATGGCATTTCAGACACCCAATGGCTTGGTGGTAGACTAGTAGGCTTCTTTGGGCAATACATTAGTTCACCTATACAAGGCCATAATCATGTTTAGCATAATATGTTGTTGTCTGATGGATGTAAAGAGAAAGTGAGACATCTCCTCTATAGCTATTGTAATGCCTCAGTACAAAATATCATTTACTTCCACTGAAAGGAAGTACTTGGTAACCATGAGGAGATTCTGTTTTGGAGACAGAAGGATGGCGGAACACAAACGTGCCACAGTATGTTCTATGCACTGTCAGAATGATCACAATGGACAAAAGGGTTATCTTCCATTCCTCCCACCATTTCAGTTTATGATTATTTGTAGCGCGAGTAATCAAATTGGTACACATGGGGTACAATTTAACAAGATTTATATCCTGTTTTTTCAACAAAAACCTAAGCAGATTACATAAAGCAATATAAAATATAAAAGTACTGATAAAATCAAACAGACATAACATTTATCACAATACAGATAAAAACAGCAGTTTTAACATAAATGTCCAAAATAAAGTTACATGTCTGGGTAGGCTTCCTTGCCTAAACAAGAAATACTCTCTTATTACAGGTGTAGGAAAAAATAACATCGTGATGTGCCAGGATCCATCCTCTTGACACGCTCGCTCAAAGGACTAATTCGTATAGATGTGTTCATCCCTTGATTACCAATGTGACTGACGCAAAGCTTTGAAACGGAGTCAGTTCACTTATTCGCGGCCAGTATATCAACGATGAGAAATCGTTGCACAACCAGTACTTCTATTTTCCGTCAAACTTCCATCCCTCCGGTTCTGTTTGAGGGGTTGCTGGGTTGCAGCAGGCGGATCCCCACCCTGCAAAGAAAAAAGCCAAGTCCCGCTTCCCTTGCCGCCAGAGACGTCCATCTCGGCTGCTTGCGACCTGAGTTGGCAAGACCGGACGGAGGGATGATGAAGGCGCCACACGCGCGGTGACTCATCCTAAAAGCAACCCTTTTGCCCTCCCTTGCGCTCGGCTTATTAGAAGCGGAGGCCACAGAAAAGCCCGCCTCCTTCCCTCCCTCTCTTCTCTCCTGCCCCAGGAAGAGGAAGGCTGCGCCGAGCCCTTTCTTCTTCCTTTTGCGGCGCGATCCGCGGAGGAGGCGTCTTGCTCTCTGGGCAGCTCCCACCCGGGCACCTGCCTACCGACCAACGGGGGCAGCAGCAAGGAGGCAGCCTCGCTTGACGCCCCTTTTCACGCGCGGCGGGATGGATCTGAACGGGCTCCTGTTGGACGAGGAGGGCGCTTTCTCCCTGAGCGGCTTCCAGGAGTTCACGGTGAGCTGCTGTCGCCTGATTGAACCGCACTCCCCCCCCCCCGCACACGCCGGCCTTCGCCAGCTGATTGGGACCCTCCCTCCCCCGCTCGCCAGCGAGGTGTCTGTCATTCTCCTTTGGCGGGTGCGAAGGACTTCTGTATTTTGCTCTTTGGGTGGCCACGCCCACCGGGTGCCATTCTGTGGCAATTCCTTCCCTCCGTTGCCTTGAGCTTCAAGGCACCATAATTGGGCTTTGCTGCACCTCCGTAAGCGCGGGCTGTCATCCCAGTTTACTCCCAGCCTGCTCGGTGGGAACTTGGGATTTATTACTTCAGTGTAGATATGGCATAGGCAGTCATAAGGGGTCCGTCTTTTCCTGGCTTTCAGCACATTGTTTACCTCCAAATGTTGTCGGGACTGCAACTCCCATCAGCTTCAGCCAGTATGCTAATATTCAGAAATTATGGTAGTTGTGGTCCCAACAGCAGCTGGAGGGCCACAGAATCCCCATCCCTTGTTCCTTACTTAGTGGTGCAATCTATGGCTGTTTGTTAATGACAGGAGTACGGAACTATAGAGTCTGTCCAGACTGATCATCTAGAGGGGTGCACATTGGTATGCCAAAGGGGCCATACTGATATTGTAAATGACAACATGCTAATTCTTTATTTGCTCAACTTTATCCGATCTTTGTTCAAAGTAAGCTTGGGCCAGGCTTCCCTGGCAGTATTAGATGCAGACTTGCTTAACTTGGTTAAAAGGGTGAAGGAAAATCCATTCTGATCATTACTGTATTTCAAAACTTATTAAGGTGCACCCAGGTGCTGTAAAAGGCGCTTCAGGACCTGTGGTTTCCTCCCTCTATTTACTCTGGGGTTGCAGGTTTGGGGATGCATGAGAAATCAAGGGGTAATTAAGGAGTGTTTGGAAATCCTGAAAACAGAACCAGGAGACAAAAGGAAGAATATCATTAAGGAGGGCTATAAAGAAAAGGCAGGAGACAACAGCACAAAAAAGAACTGGTGAAGAATGTTAGAAATAGTACTTTTGTGTGTGGCATTGGCAAGCATGAGCTTCATAGGGTTTGGTGTTTTCAGGCAGTACATGGGCCTGTTGATTGGTTGTTGACATAAAATACAAAGGAAAGCAAGTTGCTCAATGCTCAGCTTTATGCTTTCTTGGTAAAACTGTAATATTTTTGTCGGTGAAAGGAGCACTGTCAATAATGGAAGAGCAAATGCTGGGCCAAAACAAGCTCTAGGGGTTAATTAGCTACCTTGGATACATTAATGTGAACAGATAAACTACACACTTGCATGCTGGAGGAACTAGGTGAAGAAATCTCTGATCCACTAGATCTAAGTTCGGTAGCACTACAGTCCTAACCCCATTTACCTAGCAGTAAGCCTCATTAAATTCAACAGGAACTACCTCTGAGTAGACATTGTTAGAAGAGCTCTTTGGAGGCTGGATCGGGGCAGAGTCAGTGCTCACTTCAAAAGAAGTGGAAGGCTATTTTGGAAGTCAATGTCACTTTACAGTCATCCTTTTACTGTTGCTGTACAGAATGATCAGTCTGGGACACTTGCATGTGTGCTGGGCTTGGTCCTTCATCCAGCCAAATATTTCAATGGTTCAAGTAATAAGGCACACTAGAATGAGATCAGTCCACTGAACTTGCATTTGGCTAGGGAACACTGAGAAAAGGGGAGAAGGAAAGGAAAAGAGCAGGCACTCATTCAGTCCTGCAACCTCAATGGGATTCCCTTTCCCCCCTACTGTGCTCTGCTTCCACATAGCCAGTGCTTTTTTTCTTGGGGGGATGCAAGGGTACGCATACCCCTAAACATTTTGTGAATCTTTGTACTTTTGTCCATTTACTGTATTTATTTCCCCCGATTTGAACTATAAAATGGTGATTTTCTTGAGTAAAAAAGAGAGTACCCCTAAATATTTTTTTAAGAAAATAAGCACTGCACATAACAATTGGTATTGGTTGATGCAAATCCTCCACAATAACTGGTAAGAACAAAAATTCCCAGAGCTGAGAGATACTATTCAAGCACAGACCTGGGAGCATAGAAGTCTGGAGGGAGCAACCTGTTACAGGAATAAAAGAGGGTGTGTGGTAGTCCAGAAAAAACTTTGCTGTCTTCTTCCTCCTTGTTGTTTTCTCCCATGTACATATGGCCTCAGAGTCAGGAGATACTTCTCTCCAGACCATCCAAGCTTGTATTGCCCACCCTGAGTTGTATTTCCAGCCTCCTTTTTAATTTAAAAAAAAAATCCCTTCCCACATTAAGCAGGCCAGTATTTCTTCTGAGTATGTGGACCGTGCCACTTTAGTTTGGCCCTTTTAACAAGGGTACTGTTGGTGCTTCCCCAGTAAGTCCCAACCATATTGCAGAGTTTCTGACCCTATAAAGTGAGTGTATATAAAGATGTAAATGTCACTTGGTACTATACAGTTTGGCCACAACTTTAAGGAAGGATGTGAAAAGCATTCAAATAATTTCAAAAGTTTTTATTTAAAACAAAATATAAGGGAAGATTGAGGGGGCTAGGCATTTTTAACTGGGGAAACTGGGGTTTTCAGCTTCTTGCTATTTAAGCAAGATAGGGTGGTATGAAGGTTGGACTTTTAACTTTGGTAAGGGTTTTTTTCTTCTGTTTTTGGAATGAGTTTGGCTAGCCTATAACTTGAATAAATAAACAAATACTGTATTGAAGGATATTGAGCATAGTTGTTGAGGGTAAAGCAGTCTGGGGGCAACAGCGCAGATTTGTAGGAATACAAAGAGGGGGGCACCTGGTGGAATAAATAGGATGAGGTTTTTGGAATCTCCTTTCCTGGAGATTTTTAACGGATTCTTCTGGTATGCCTTTTTGCTGTAGCTCAGTGGTTAGCGTGTATGGCTAGGTTGCCCTGCCTAAAATGGAAGCTTGTTGGTAGATATTTATAATTACAGTGTTTTCTCCTACAGATGCTAATTATACCCTTATGCATTGAATTCTGAGACTGAGGTGTTGTGTGTGACTTGGGTCGGGGAGAAAGGTGGAGGTTCACAGCACCACACTCTCATTTGCCAGTTTTCTCTCAGTTTCTTCCCAGGCACCAGCAGCTGAGTGATCGGGTACGCAAGCGACTTTACTATGGCTGGGATAAAGAAAGTGCCCTTGATAACCTCTCAAGTCCAGTTGCCGGTGAGTTTGGATTTGAAAGGGGTCTTAAGGGGAGGGGATAAGGGTGAAAAGCTCCCTTACTTACCACCACCTCCTTACCATCCTCGGTACAAACGACATTCAATTTAATTGGGTATAAGCTGGGGGAAATCATTAAGAATTTGACTGTATTGTTTTCCTATCTGCGCTTATTGGCATTTTGATTGGTTGTGGAAGAAGTTTATCAGAGCTGAGATCTCTCTTCTCCCCTTGCTCCTCTCTTTTTCTCTTTCACATAATCTGGAACAGCACTGCTCGTTTCCCCACCACCAAGTTCGGTTGCTATAGTGTGTTATTCTGCTGTAATTCTGCTTGGCTCTAATATGGTTAATTACTTCATTTCCTGCTTTGTTCATTTGTCTGCATTGTTGTCCCATTAAACACCCCAGATCATTGAAGTGGTGGAATGTTGAGTCATGTGCCAGAGAACTGCTGTGTGTGAGAGAACAAATATGTGTGAATACTTCATAGCTAGGAACAAGCACTTTATATAAAAGTGCTCTGAAAGGCAGGGAGTGGTGGCCAGCATGGACAATGATCAGGGATACTGAAACTTGTAGTCCAGCAACAACTGAAGAGCGACAGGTTGCCATACGCCTCTGGTTCCTCTGTAATTGCTGTAGGCCTCTTGTACTTTTTAAAATATCCCATCCTCCATTTGATGAACGTTCACATATACTCTGCTCTTCTAGTAAGATATCCAGAGTGCTATACAATGATTTCTTCGCATTTTAATCTCTAGTATGAGCTACCAGAGGTTCCCCCCCCCCTGCCCTCAAACTATCTTGCAACTGTGGCTTGTGATTTTATTATTTGTTTGTAGGATGGGAATAATGGATACTAACATACAGCATGAACTTCTGAGTGACTGACTCAGTAGATTCCTTGTGGTTGCTAAGAGACAAGTATTTCAGAGGCGGAAGTCCAGAGTTGGCCTTGAATTGCTGGAATGAATGCATATATGATTGATCTTGTCAAGTTGCAAGAAAAGACACATGGGCCATGACACAAATGCTATCAGGGACAAATAACATCAAGGACAAATAGGACAACTGTATATTTATACAGTTCCAGATAGGTGTGTACAGATCTGGGAGAAACCAGGGCAAGCTGTCTAGTCTTTCTAGCCAGCTGTCATATTCTTTTTTTTTTTTTAATTACTGTTTATTAAGTTTTTCAACAAACGTACAATTCACCCCCAGCTGTCATATTCTTGTTGACATAACCTTGCTTTTAAAAATGATTTTCCAAATGGGTGTTCCATCTTTGGAGATGAAATTGACACACACACCCCCGTAAGACTCCAATTTTTATCCCATGTTTTCCATTTGCAAGCACCTTTCTTTGCCAGGTTGGCTACAGAGGGAAGCAGGTCTTGTCTGCTGAAAAAGAGATGGTGCTAAACTATAGAGTATGACAATGACTTGGGGATAAGGGGTTCTGTGCACTGATTTGAACCCTGCTGTTTTCTCCTTCCTAGATATTGCTGTTGAATTGCTCCAGAAGGCTGCTCCCAGCCCGATTCGCAGGCTCCAGAAAAAATACGTATCACACGTCTCCCGGTATGGCTCAGAATGATTTTCTGTTTCTTTGTTGCCCATACAGAGTTGTTTCCTGTTCTGTGAGCTGGGGGTGGTGAGGTTGTTTTGTAAACAATGTTTCAATTTGTGCTATTGCATCCCTGCTGCTTTGAGGATCATTCTCATAAAAGGCAGCATATGCATTATTGAAATACAAAGTTATGCAAACATAATAATAACTTTGTACAAAATCAGCTTTTCTATTAAAAAAAATAGTTGGGAGGGTCGGAGGGAAGCCTTAAGTTAGGAAATGCCCTCCCGTTATGGGAACAGCAATAGGTGGGAAGAAGTTTGAGGCTGTTGCCTAGAGTGGTTGTGGAGGAGTTTTTGATGAAGTACCAATTTCTTCACGAAAGAAATTGAATGCTAATTGAGGACAATTAGAAAGCAGCCTGTGGCCTCTTCAGTGAGAACTGATAGAAAAATGAGCTGGGGTGGATATAAGCCTAAGAGGGTTTTTCCCCTGGTTGCAGGGAGGATCTGTGTCCTTGCAAAGCCCTGGCAAAGGCAAACATGAATTTTCTATGCCTGCAGCACCTTGATGGTACTTAGTTGATCCATTCTCATTCATACTTCCAAGCCTCCTTAGCTGTGTTTCATCTTTTGTGAATCTGTATGGAGTTTGACTGCAGATAAAGATGTTGGGATTGTGCAGTCTCCAACTTGCAGTACATATGACATATGGATGTTTAAGGATGGTTTGTTTGTACAACTAGAGTGGCCCCAAGAAAGGGCAGAGTCTTGATTTCTGTAAGGTGGGATTTTCAAGCTCCAAAGGTTTCTGGGGTATATAGGCAGGTGGTGATCTGCTTTACAGATGAAATTATGATGGAGTGCTTGAGCTGTTGTCTCTTAACCTTTCATCCTAGGGAGGCTTGCATCTCCCCCTGCTCCCTGATGTTGGCCCTGGTTTACATTGAGAGGCTTCGGCATCGCAATCCTGAATATCTACAGCAGATCTCCTCCTCTGACCTCTTCTTGATCTCTATGGTGGGTGCCTGGGTTGGTTTAGACCAGGGAAAGCAATGGTTAAGTAGTAAGAGATTGTTTGGCCCAAAGACCTCGGCCACAAAGGAGCATACACTTTTAATGCTGGGAAAAGGGTTCCTGTCTTTCTTGGCGATGCAGTTGCCATATCCATTTTGAACCTCCAGCACCTCAGAACATTTGCTTGCCTTCCGTTCCTTACAATACAAATACAGGAGCCTGTGGATCCCCATCTTAAAGGTGCTGTGATGTAATTGCTAAGAATGCTGCTCGTGAAATACTATTTGAATTTTTTGCCATGGCCCTGAACTTACTGAGTGGCTTTTAAGCAAGCTGCTAATCTCTGAGGCGCTGGTTCCCATTTGATATTATCATGACCTGAATGGTTTATAAAGATCCGCGAGGAAATTTATACAAAGTGCTTTGAATAAGCTGGTCCTGTGTAAATGGAAACTGTTGTCTTCTCTTTCCCCTGGGCCATAAACTTCAATGTAACTTCCCTGCTCCTCCATAACTTGACTTCTGTCTTTTTCTTTTTGATTACAAGTCAGAGGTTTTCCTGCCATAGGCCCCCTCCCACCAAACTTCAGATATTTGCCTTTTTTGAATGGCTGGCTCCTTGTCTGTCTAACCAGGCATCCCCAACCTGCGGCCCTCCAGATGTTTTGGCCTACAACTCCCATGATCCCTAGCTAACAGGACCAGTGGTCAGGGATGATGGGAATTGTAGTCCAAAACATCTGGATGGCCGAAGGTTGGGCATGCCTAGTCTAACCTGTTAAAAACTGAGGGTGTTGAATTCTTCACACTGGCTGTACAGACTATGGTCTGTACAGATCCCTCTCTCCTTATTACCTGGGAATCTTGGTATGTTGAGGATGGGATTTCCTCCATCTTTAAATGGGGCAACTGATTCCAGTAGGAAAGCGGGGGTATCTGTCCCACTTCCATTGAACTTTCACCTTGTGCCACTCTCTTGGTGTCTCTCCTGTTGCTTTCAGATGGTTGCCAGCAAATACTTATATGACGAAGGAGAAGAGGAGGAGGTCTTCAATGATGAATGGGGCGCCGCAGGCAAAGTAGACGTACAGACCATGAACACACTGGAGATGAATTTCCTCAGTGCCATTGTAAGTCTGCTACATGTACCATGTCAGGAAGGGAGGGCTGCTGGGTAATTTTCAGCTGAAGTTCAGCAGAATGTAGACCAGTCACTGTGTTTAGAAGGATGTGAGAGCATGTTGGTTATAATTTATATACTGCTTTTCTTAGCAGCCTACAGTATGGTTCACAACAATAAATTCATTAAACAATTAAGTCATAAAACTCTTTCAAATGTCAAAAAAATCTAAATTTACTAGTACAATCAATAAGAGAGAGCAGTGATGAAACGATCAGTACTATTTAAAAATGCAGTTACACCAGATCAAAACCATCTATTAAAACAATTTGTGTAGAAAATACTGGTTTTAACCTGGTGCCTGAATATTTCTGTCACTTGACCAGGGTGGGCATTGAGTATTGCCACTGTTGTAGAAATGTTGCCAAATTGGGGCAGGGGGGCTGAGTGAAAAAAATATTCAGAGGGGTGAACTTACCCCAACAACTTTTCTTGGAAAGCTTCTTCCTTTTAGATATGGGTAGCATGGTGATACGGCTTCTCTGACCCTTCCCACTCCTAATCTTCTTGTAGAGGGATCTGCCCTCCCAATAGGGTAATTGCGTGTTCCATGCATCATTCAAGTAAGATTTGTTACCTTGCAAGTGAGTGCATAGGAAGAGAATTCTAGCTCCCTGGTTTAATAATTCCTGTTGCTTTCTATAGGATTGGAGCCTCTATACAGATCCCAAGGAGCTTTTTGAAATGCTCAGCTGGCTGGAGGGATGGTAAGTACTTTTGCTTTTTCAGGATGGCATTGCCCTTCTGCAGCTGGCATAGAAGGAGTCTTTCGGGTTCTCTGTTCTTTCTGGGTATATGCAGTTGCTGCTGTCCATTATGAATAGGCTGAACATGGCCTCAGAGTACCTTTCCACATGCCTCTCAAATACCTGGATTGGCTTCATTAATGTTAACAATGTTCCCCAGGGCAGGAATGGTCCCATAGTCCCTGATCACTGGCAAGGGCTCATGGGAGTTTGGAACTGAGCAGCTTCTGGAACACACCACATTTAGCTACCCCTGCTGTAGGGCAGTGGGCTATCCAACATATCATCCTGCTTGCTGTCGTCTTTATGTGGCTTTGCAGCATAGGGGATAGCAGTAATGGGCATCTGTGTGAGTTCTTAACAGGGAAACGCTTCCTGTTCATGGCGCAGAATGCTGCCAGGATACAAGGTCTATGATGAGATGTTATTGAGACAAGAACTTTATTTCCTTTCCTGCAGTGTGGCTGAGAGGCAGGGCATCTGGCGTGGCTGGTTCACTTACACTGACCTGTGTGTCTTAATGGAGCAAACACTGTGGCAGCAGGCACTGGGGCATTTCTACCAGCAGGTGGCAAAGGTAAGGCAGGGCATGCTAGGCCCAGCTTACTGAATGGAATGGGGGTTGGGGAACAGAGAGCAGCTATCCTATGTGGGCGCAGTGATGCTGGAAATGAATAGACTGTCGGTGCCAGGGCATGGGGTTTGTGCATGTGTGTGTGAGAGAGAGGACAGACAGACAGAGACTTACTAGATATGACCGGATATGCCTCTGTGCAGTGTTATACTGTTGGCTGATAATTAGTAAATAACAAATTTACCCTTTCTGTTCTAGGCTGCTTTTCAATATAGGCCCTTTAAGTAGCTCAGTCAAACAAAAAATCTGCTGGAGGCATACAAAGCAACTAAACCAAACATAGCATGGCTAACAACAGCAGATATAAAAATCCTGAAGATAAGCAACAGAGCTAGCAGCATTTATTCATCTAGCCCAGGCACGTCCAACAGGTAGATCATGATCTACCGGTAAATCTCTGGACGTCTCTGGTAGATCACTGGCTCCCCCCAAAGAAGCTCAACAACTTTGGCCCCCCTAAAAAAAGCTCATGATTTTAGCCCTGCTTTCCTCCTTCCTTAAAAAAGCTCAACAACTTTGACCTGAACCCCCAAAAATGGGGTAGATCACTGCCAGTTTTTAACTCTGTGAGTAGATCACAGTCTCTTGGGAGTTGACCACCCCTGATCTAGCCTAGCCTAACACATCAGTGAATCAAAGTTTTTAACATATTCATTGAATAGAAAAAGCAAACGGGTGTGCCAGTCTTCCCAGGGTTGAGATTCCACAATCAGGGTGCCACTATTTTTTATTTTAAAAAGGCTCAGCCAATCTGGTCTCACCAAATGATGGAATCTGGATGAAAACATATTCTTCTGCTAACTTGTACCCTCCTATCCACACATGTGCTAGGTAAACCAAACCTCTGCCTTTGAAAAGGACAGTGTTCAGGGCAGTGTTCTTACCAGTGTATATCTGGTTGCTGCTGTGGGAAAGTGGGACACTGTGCTGGGTGGGCCTTTGAATGGACCTCACAGGAATCTCATTGAGTTCATCTATACGTGATCTCAGGTGGATTATTCCAGGTGGGGCAGAAGGCATGGTGCATACTGACATTTGTCATCTCTTTTCACAGCTGGCTTGCATTCTAGGTGTGATGTACCTGACAGGTGTTGCTGCTGTCCTTGCTTCTACTGCAGTGGTTCATCACACTATACATGTGAAAAGGGCCAGTCCTACTGAGTTTGCCAGCAACAGGGATGCTCTAGCTGCATACCTGCCTCTCCCCTCTTCAGTCCAGCATCTGGATGATGGCTTAGTGCTACCTAACAGCTCTCCATGCACAGGAGCAGAGAACAGAACCATTCAAGGAGAGAAGCAGCAACAGCAGCAGCAGCAGCAGCAGCAGCAGCCAGAAAGCAATGGTGTAATGGCTACAGCACTCTACCTGTGGGGCAGCGTCCTTAATGTGTTACCTTATCCGCCACCAGCCCCCACCAGCCCCTTGCTTTGTCCACACTGCAGTCAATCCACCACCTGCGTCGCCGCCAACCTCACAGTTTGCACCCACCCTGCTCCACAGTTGGCCCCCTTTGGACTTGCTGCCCACTGCACCCGCTGCTCATGCTGGGGTTGGCCTCTTCCTGTGTCCTCTAACTGCAAAGACTGGCCTGAACCTCTGGCATTGAAGCAGTGCCCCTCACAGGCTGCCTTGGAGCTTGGGAGGATCAAGGCTTTCATGTTCCCTAGCTAGGGCTGCAAGGGAGGGGATGTAGCTTGGGCTTGGGGCTGGGGTGGGGGCAGCTTGATGGGAAATGCTTTGGGTGTCTGGAAAGTGTAGGGCACAAGGCAGGAAAGAGTGGGAAAAGAGGTGCCTATCAGTCTGTGCCCCACTGGATGTCAACTTCCCTTTCTGACTGCAGGACGTTTCTGCCCTCCAAAATGGTCACTTTGCTTAGGGGCCACAATGAGTCTTATGGAATGATGCATCCCATCTTAGCTATGTGAGGCTGGGTAGGATGAAGGACTAAATCAGCGAGGCCTGGGCCTGTTGGAACCAGTCTTCTGCTAAAGCTGAGCCGTTTACCTGCCTGAAAGGCCTGACTATATTTTTGTCTGGCTATATTGAGTAAAACCTGGGGTGAATTCACACACCTTGGGAGAGCTAGTATAGGGCACCATGAATGGCCACCTAGCTTGGCTCTTTTTGTGTGGGAATTTGCCAGGGGCACTTGGAAGTAATCATCTGTGGTGACTCCCTATCATGGTGAAAAATACCAGCAATCCTACGCATTCAGGCCACCAAGTGATTGCCACACAATTAACATTACTTTGGCCTGTGCCTGCCTACCTTGCTTTCCTTTATGAAGACAGTGTCCTTTGCTTTCTAAGAGCCAGGCAGGACTAGCCTGGAGTTTTCTTATCCATAAGTCTGAGAAGAAAAGGGCACCGATTTGCAGGGGGAGGTTCATGATCCATCAGGTCAGGTCAGTGTTTTGGGATCTATGCTTGTGAGTGCTTGACTGCCCCCTCCATTTCTTGGGCTGGGAGGGGGTGGAGGGATGGCGACCACTTCTTACGCCCTGTTCCTACCAGCACATTTTTGCTGTAGTTTTTTCACTATTTCTTGTAGATTGGATCTCTTCTAATAAATATAGCTGTTGATGTGCAACTGTCTTGCCTTTTCTTTTTTGTACTAAACCCCAAGCCAAGTGCTGCCAGTTCCCTATTAGCTTCCCTTTCTTTGGAAACAGAAAAACCTGTAGAGTCACAGTGAGCACAACTTGCAAAAGTTTTACGGTGTATGAAATGTTTTGGGAAAGGAGTGAAGTGCTCTTGTGGTTGAGCCAGGCCTGAAAATAGGAGCTGGGGGAGGGGGGTAACCCACCTCACGATTGTTCTGAGGATAAAGGGGTAGAGGCGCATGGGGAGAACCTTTTATGTCACTCTGAGCTCCTTGGGGGGGGGGGGGAACAAGATTGAAATGTAATAATAATACAAAGTGAACTGAAGCCTTCTTGGAGTGGGAGTGTTGGAGCCACTTCAAACATTACAGTGTTAGGTGTATGCCTAAGATGCTTCAATTGTCCATCTAAAAATGTAAAGTGTGAGCAAGAAATGCATGTACTATATATTATGCAGGTACACTCGGGCAGGGTTCTCCGTAGCTTGTGTGTGTGTACACAAACACACACACATAGTAGCAATTCTGGCATTTGTAGCTGTCCAAAATGGCTTTTGAACTGTAAGAGGGATGGAGCACCGATTCTTGCCACCAGCATTGAGAGAAGAGGAATTGTGCTAAAAAAAGCCATACAATTCCCTTAAATTTATATTCTAACTTTCATCTGTTGTGGAACCCAATAGAGTGGACTTGCAGTTCCCAGGGAGTCATTCACCCATACACTGACCAGACCTCCTTGGTTTCAGAAAAGTAAACTTTTGTTTTTCTTTTAGAATTTTATTAAGTAAACAAGTTCAAATGCTGACAAAACATACCTGCAAGGTGGTAATATTGTGTGCCTTCACATGATGCCCCAGGAATGTCCCCAGGCCAGCTTTAAACTGGCTAGTCTAAGCTCTTTCCCACCCAGATAGTTCTTTCTCTTAATTGTTTTAAGTATGGTCTCTGTGAGAAATAATGACATGTAATAGGTCCCTTTTTTGCAAATAAGCAAGTGCCTAGGCATTTTGCATGCATATGCGCACTGCCCCTTGGTTATGGATGGCCAACCATGGCACTATCCCTTGCTGATACTGTCCAATAGGTCAGGCGTGGTCCACACAAAACCAGCTTGCTGTAGTTTAACTCCTGCTCAGTCATGCCTTTTACCTCTCAGCACTAGTGGTGAGTTACTGGGCAAACCAGGTTAATAGCTAACAGGCTGAGCAACTGTGGCCTGGAAGGGCCAAAGGTGGAAGTTCAGATGCATATGGCCAGTGAAGGGTGTAAATAAAGGAAGGGGAGGAATTGGAGATATACTCAGTTGCTAGGTCACTTTCCAGCACAAAGGAAAAAGACAGACAGCATGAACAAAGTCAACAGGGCTTCTAAAAGCATCCTTCCCCATGCTCGTAAAGGGCCAAAATTTCCTCCCTGGCCCCTGATCTGCTTGTTGGCCTTGCAGGTGAGTTGGGTTGCTTGGAGTGGGTGGGTGTAGCATAACACCCAAGAGGAAAAACAACCTGCAAAAAGGGTGTCACAAGGCTCTGTGCTGTGTTTGCTGCAATGCAGACAAACATTGCAATTCTGGAGAATCGCAAAAAGTGAGGAGCATCTTGTGGGAAAAAAGAGCAGTGATGAACCAGTGGTCGTCTCTGATGCAATATATGCAGGAATGTGATTCCAGGGATGGGCTGTTTTCATTAAATCCTGACCTGCAGATACTAGGTGAAGTTTGGAACTGTCAATGAGGCAAAAATTGGTGTTGGCGACTTTGTACTTTGATGTGGGTCTCATTAAAGAAAGTGGCAATGTATGAGTGGCAGCAAAGCCAGCATCTGAAGCTCTGGGAGTGGCTGAGACACACTATTGGGCTTAAGTGTGTTGTGCCATCTTCTGGGGAAGGGTGAAGGTGCTCACAGGGCCATGGCTCAGACCAACTTGTTGTTCCTTCCTAGCATCTCCTGGTCCAGGTATCTTTTCTCTGCATCTTTCACTTCTTCTTCATCGCTACCCTCCCCAGCAAGATGCTGAATGGTACTCCATGTTGGAATGAACTTCTGGCATGCAACCTTTTTGCCTGTGGCATAGCCACAGCCTTGCAATGTGGATTGGGAACCAGGTAAGCTGGCTCTAGGCAACCCTTGACCCATTGGAATCCCACAGCCTTGCTGCCTTCTTGGTTGGGGAGTCGGGTGTGGCCTTCTATTACTAGAAGTCCAAGCAGGGACTAGTATTCTGGAAAATGACTAGTTCTACACAGCTTCTAGTTAGCAGCTCCTTCCATTAGGCTTTGTCCATTCCTTGTAGCAGGATCTCCCCTTTGTCTTCCCTGCAGGTTGCCGCTGGTTCAGGCTCCATCTTTTGAGTTCCTTATCCCAGCCATGATACAGACCCAACATATGGCTCCCATTCTTCAGTCAAATGGAAATAGTGAGTTATAGGCAAAAGCACCCAGTCCTCTTCCAAATACTCAGCCACAAGCACAGGACACTGCAATCACAGGGCAAGGATGGCAAGGTTTCCAAATGCCATCTCTTTTGAGTTTTGGATCCAGCAAGAATGGTAACCAGCCATCAGTGGCTGCTGTTTTGTTGCACAGTGAATACTCACGTCTTAGTGCTGAACCATATATTCCAAAAATAAGCACAACCATCTCTTGTTCAATTGGGCAGACTTAGGTGTGTAATTTGCCTTTCTGGATCAGAACAATTGCCATCAAGGCCAGCCTTCTGTCCAACAGACTACTGCTTCTTGGAAAGCTCACAAGCAAGTTCTGCTGCTTTTTTGCCACTAGCTTTTGACAATTAAAGGTGTACTGCCTTGGATCTTAGAGATTTAATTTCACTGTCATGGCTAGTGGTCCTTGTTAAGTCCATGCTTCCACAGATTTAGAAGCCTCTCCCCATGTCAGTGTGGCCACCACCACATCATTTAGCCATGAACCAAGTATTTTACATTAAGTACTTCCTTTTGTCTGTTGGTGACCAGTATTGTGTGCAATAAATTTCTCTACACATCCTCTCCAGCTCTTTTACAATTCTTTGCCATGTTCTCCCTCAGTTGTCTATCTTTCTAAATGGGAAAAACACCTTTCAGTCTCATCCCCTTGTATAGGTAGTCAAAGGGATGCAATTGTCAGTGATGCCAGTGACTGGTTCCAGCCCTTTATCCCTGTTTTCCTCCACTACATATTCCTTGAGAATCCTTGCTTATCCTGCACATCAGCTTTCCTTTCAGAAGCAATGACTTCTGCAGATCAGTTTTAAAACATCTGCAATCTGCTAACTTGAATTCTGGGATCTTCCTCTTCTCCTCATTGTGTTCTTCATTTCACTGTATTCCCAACTCATTTATCTGTCTCTGCTTCCCTTTCAGGCACTGAGGCCCCCGACATATGTGCTGGGCCAGATTGTGAAAACTCAAGAAACCGGGATCAGTTACTCCATGAGGTTGGTTAAACCCAGTACAGAGAGGCTGGCATCAGTGGTAGTGGGGTTGGGGGTTGGGGTTAGACACCAGGAAGACAGGGTCTCTTGGGTCCCTTTGCACATAAGATACCAGCTTGGTGGGTGTGCCAAAGTCATGGCAGCACATAGCATGTTCTGTTGCCACCATGAAGCATGGAAAGTAATTCCCCATCATGCTGCTGGACTCTGCTCTCAGTTGCTTTGGAGTGTCTCCCAATCCTACCATAGCTGTCCCACCAGCTCTGCCTTTGCCTCTCACACCATCTTGCCTGCATGAAAAAAACATTCTTGAGGAAGCATGTAATGGAGGCCTATAATAACAGGGCTGGGGGGACCTGTTTCAACCTGGGGGACATATGCCCTTATGGGTGGGGTGGCCGCATGCTAGTGGTCAGTGAAGCCAGAGGCAAAAGTGGATAGAGGAACAAATGCAAATTTTACCTGTGTAAGGCAGCTGGTTTCTACACACTCTCACACAACCCCCTCTTGTCCATCAAGGCAAGCAAGAGGCATTGTGAGAATTTGTTTATTTTTACATTTAACACCCGCCCACCCACTTTCCTCCAAGGAACTTAAGGGAGTGTACAATTTTCACCCCCCTTTTATCCCCTGTGAGGTAAGTTAGACTGTGACTGTCACCCAGTAAGCTTCACGGCTAAGTGGGAATTTGAACCCTGGCGCTGGGCCTAGTCTATCACTCTAACCACTTTTCAGCCCGACAAGAACACTCCAGGAAAGGGTGAAGCAGGGCCAATGAGGGGTGTCACCTGGGGAGTGGGAGGGGGTGTGGTGTGGTAAGAGTCCCGAGCATCAGATAGAGATGCTTGGAGGCCCACATCTGGCCCCCAGTCCTAAAATTCCACACCCCTGTTTTGTGACTTGAGCCTGTTCTGCCTGTTTTTCCCCTTCCAGGTTTCAGGTGCAGTGCTGATTTCCGCTCTGGTGCAGGTGGCATTGGGGATGTCAGGTGCCTGTGGGTGGATTACCCATCGCTGCGGACCCATGGTTCTGGCCCCAAGCCTTTCTGTCATTGGACTTTCAGCATACAGACCTGCTGCTCTTCTCTGCTCTGAAAACTGGGGAGTCGCCCTGCTGTAAGTTCAGACTGCTGACTGCTAGCTCTCTTCAAAAAACCAGCCAGCTCCAGTAACTGTGCTTCATGCCCTCTCAAAAGGAGGTTCTGAAGGGAATGAATGAGGCATATTGGGCTGGAATTGAAATTAAGACAGCCACCAACTTTCTCACACTAAAATTGCCAGATTCAAATTCAAATCTAAGCAAAAAGTCTTAAATCCCACAAAACCTAAAGTTGGAACCAGAGACATGTCAGCTGAAGGGGGTGGGGGGAAAGTGGCTTTCCTGTATTCTCCTTTCACTCCCCACCCCATTCAGGAGCCATTCCCCAATGATGAAAAAGTATAGGGTTTCAAAACTTGAGGTCCTCCTTATGGGATAAGGTCACATCCATTCCATAAAGCACCATACTATACCATACCATAAAGAATCCTGTGAAGTGCATTTTACACTGCACAGATCTACTGCTCCCAACACCTTTAACAGACTACAGTTCCCAGGAGTCCCTGGGGAAAGCAATGTGCTTTAAATGTCTGGTGCAGATGTGACTCGAGTTGTGCAGAATGTTTGAGATTCTGGAGTAATTTGTTTAATATTTGTTTCTGCTCTAACATTAGTGCTGGGATGGGAATCCCAGAAAACATTGTTCATTCCCAGAGTTTCCCCAACAATATTTATTTATTTATTACATTTATATACCACCTTTTTCTCCAAGCTACTCAAGGTGGTGTACATGGTTATTTTCTCCTCATAAAAAGCCTGTGAGGTAGGTTAGGCTAAGAGATGGTGGCTGGTCCAAGGTCACCCAGTGAGCTTCATGGCTGAGTAGGGATTCGAACCCTAGGCTCCCCGATCATAATCCAAAACCCTAAGCATTAGGGCAGGCATCCCCAAACTCGACCCTCCAGCTGTTTTGGGACTACAATTCCCATCATCCCTGACCACTGGTCCTGTTAGCTAGGGATGATGGGAGTTGTAGTCCCAAAAGAGCTGGAGGGCCGAGTTTGGGGATGCCTGCATTAGGGAATGGAAAAAGAACATTGGGTAGTTTGGGGGGAAGGAGTAGCTACTCAACTGAGTAACCTTTTGGAGCAGAGCTGTTCTCATGGCAGCTCTTGGGATTTACATATTCTCTGTGTTAGGACCAAGCACCCTATATTCCCAGGGCAGTGCTTTGCTGAATATCACTCATGATCTCTTTTTAGGCTTGTGTTGCTGTGCGTTTTGCTATCCCAACACCTGGCTTCCTGCCGACTGCCCATTTGCCAGTGGAGCCAAGCAAGAGGGCTCACTATAAAATCGGGCAGCCCAGCCCTGCACTTTTTTTCGGTATGAATTAATGAACTAACAGTACAACCAAACTTGGCTCCCTTCTCCACTTTCCCCTTCCCCTTCCCCTGTTATCTCCCACTCCCCAAATCTCCAATATTTCCAAAGCCCTGGGCTGAGAAATATGGCACAGCTTAATCCTGTGTCCTTTGGCATTATGCAGATGGATCCAGGGACAGCTTGAGGGACAGGTAGGCAAATTCTCACTTTCAGTCTTGCATTCCTATAGATTCTGCTGCCCTTCTCTGGGATCTGGCTTGTCTGTGGGATGCTGAGACCTGTTCCAACCCCTTGGGATGTGTTGCATCCTTCCACACGCCACTTAACCCTTACCAACAGCACCCTGCAGGCCCCATGGCTCAAGCTGCCTTACCCAGGTAATAAATGGCTTAACAATACTTTGCCCTTTCATTGGCTTAGTGGCTGGACTTCACTTCTCATCTTTTCTATCTCTTTGTCCCGCAGGTGCACAGGGCTGGCCAGTACTTACTACCCGTGCCATTGGCATTGGTGCTGCTATGGGTGTTACCGCAAGCGTGAATTCTGTGGGCTGCTATCTGCTGTGCAGCAAGTCCCTATGGGATCCACCCCCACCACAGCATTTGTGCAACAGAGGGCTCTGTACTGAGGGCCTTGGCACACTCCTGTCAGCTGTGCTGGGCAGTGTGTCTGGAACTGCATCCAGCATGCCCAATGCTTGTGCCGGCAGACTGACCCAGGTAAGAGCATGGGTCGAGATCATGGATTCCTTTATGCAGGTTCAGAGTAGGCACTGAGATGTCCCATGGATTGCTCTCCTCCAACAATTGGTACATGAGCTCCCATTTCAGAGATTGCCTTAAGTCTTGCCTTCCCCCATTAACATCTGGAGCTGCCTGATGCTGAGTCAGAGGCGATTGGTCCTTCTACCCCAGTATTGTTTTCTCTGGCTGGTAGTGGCAGCAGCCCTTCTAAAGGTCTTGTTGTTCAAGTCTTGTTGTTAACGTATAAAACCCTGAACAATGCTACACACGTGCAATATTAATTATCTGGAGAAATTCCACTTGTGCCACACCCTACAGCAGAGATTTCCAAACTGTGTCGCAACACATTAGTGTTGGCTGCCGTGTGTAGGTGTGTCGTGCGAATGCTCCCCGCGCTCCTCCCGGGGCTGGAAAGGGAGTGGGCAGCCCTCCGGTTTCCTAGGAAAACTGAATTACTGTGTCACAAAATGATGCATTGTCTAAAAAGCGTGTCACCAACATGAAAAGTTTGGAAAGCTCTGCCCTACAGAATGTGCAGTGAAGTAAGGCAGGGAGACCTACATTAAGTGGAACAAGAACCAATGATGGGAAGCGACAACTACCGTAGTTTTCCGTGTATAAGACTATATTTCCCCCCAAATTTTTTAAGTTTTAAACTGGGGGTCGTCTTATACACAGAATGTTGAAAATATTTATTTCTTAATTTTGGGCTCAAAAAATAGGGGTCGTCTTATACATGGGGGTGTCTTATAGACAGAAAATATGGTAATTATTGTTTTGTCTCCACCTTGCTCCCTGTTGAGTTCTACAAGAGGCACAGACTAGGGAGGGGGAGGGGGACAGATGGTGCCACCCCCTAGGCTGGTTGTAAGAAAGGAGGCGGATGAGGGTTGGCTAAGGGCAGATTGAGTTTGGTGGGGCAGTGCCCCAAGTGCCCTAATGGACCAGCATCCACTGCACATACAGAAGCCAACTGGATGGACGGTTGACTCTTACTTCAAACCTGGTGATAGGATAGCATCTTAGAGGACCCAGGATAGGCTGTGAGATAATAGGAGGGGGAAATGTGACCATGTGAATGTCTTCCCACAGAGACTGCAGTAAGAAGAAAAGTCTTTTCTAATCTATAGGTTTTCCTCCATCCACTACAGTCCCCCACCCTGCCCACTAGTCATCCTGTAGAATGCAGAATGCTCTTGTGGGATACCATGCCTGGAGAGACCTGAGGTCATGGGTTTTAAAGGTTCCAGTCTCACGCCCTGTTTCCTACATTCAGGCTCCCTCATGCCGTGCAGTGTGGATCAGTGCGTTGGCATGTGTACTGTTGGGACTGTCTCCTCGGCTCATGGGAATTCTTACCACCATCCCTCTGGCAATTCATGGTAATAAACGCTTCCTTTCCCTTTCCTTATATCTCCGTGCCACCTAGCCAGCCCACCCCCTCCCCATTTGGGGCATCTCTCTCTGCTGCCTACTTTATAATGCATGTTGGAGAGATGAGTCTATCCTATCTAGCCCTCCTGGAAGCCCACCAACTGCTTGCTCCAAATGCTTAGTAACTATCTGCTGCTGCCCTGTAACCTACTCCCGCCACCCCAAAACCACTCCACTGACTCAAAGGGTTCCTGGCCTTCCAGTCCTTGACTCCTCTGTGCAGATCCCTTCCCTGGTCCTTTCTGGGGCTTTCTTCTGATGAGGAGGATGCTTCTTCCCTGGATATTTTCTCTACCATCAAGGGAAGACTGGTTCAAGCTCCAGATCAGGATCCTCTGTGCCCATTTTTAAATCCCCAATAGGGCAAAAGGAGTGGAGTGAAAGATCTGAGGTGGAGAACACATTAGCATGTTGGATTTTCCAACCTACTTATTGGCTGTGTACATACTTATACCTTCAAAGCACATTTTGGGGGTGCTATTTCCGTCTGAGCACCGTTTGTTAAGGGTTGCTGGGAACTGTAACCCAGGATAAACTACAATGTCCATAATTATTTGAGAGAATGAATGTACTTTGAATATTGTGTGCACAACCATTATCTTCCACTACTATGTAAGGCATTGGCTGCCCTAGACATAAATGAGGGTCCTATGCTCTTTCCAAGGTGACTTAGTTTTAAAGGAGTTTAAGTTCTCAGTCAATGTTATCCTTGTAAAATGATATTTTACAATCCTAAAGGGTGCCAGTGCCAGCCAACAAATTCTATAACCTAGAGCCAGCCTAGTGTGGGTGCACTTCCTGGCTAGGTTACCAGTTATGCATTCCAAAAAGGACAGCAATTTTCATAAGATGATGATGATGATGATGATGTGTGTACAAATTTAGAAATAATAATTTCAATTTTAAAAACCTGCATCTTACCAGAGTGGGGGAGACACCAGGTGATGCTGTTTGTGGGCATTCAAGGCTCCTGCTCTATTCTTATGGCTACTCTTATTTAAATTGGATGTGGACCAGACAGCCCTCAAACAGAGGACACCTTCAGATAGAGGACTGCCCTCTGTAAAGAAGGGCATATGACCACCTTATACCTGGCTGATTTGATAGCATGGGAAGGCTTTCCTTTCCCTCTCCATTCCTTGCCCTTTTCCATTTCCAAAGTGAGTTCAGCTACTTTGTTATGCTTCTTTCTCCCTTGTTATCCTCAGGAGGAGTGCTATGTGTGACATACAGCATGGCTGTAGGCACCGGTGTCTCTTACTTCCAGTACACAAACATTGACTCGGGCAGGAACATCTTCATTGTGGGCTTCACTATGTTCATGGGTCTGCTGGTTCCGAAGTGGCTCTTCACGGCATCAGGGTCCCTGGCCACAGCTACAGGTGACAAGAGGGGGGCAGGGTGGGGCTGGCATGCTCAGAGCTGTGGTGAGAAGAAAAGCTTGAGACTGCCTTCTGCAGGAAATTCAGAACCATGATAGGGCCCTCAAGTTGTGTCCCTGTCTTGCAAAAAGCAGCTAGATCTGGGTGCGTTTAAAAATTGGGGGTGGGGCCATTTTTAAAGTTTTCACAAACATTTAAATTTCCAAAGCTATCTGGACATTTTTGCACTTTGTGGAGTGTGCCCTTTTGGTTCTCTGCATCCCCTATTTATTGATTATCTAAAACTGAATAATGAAATGATAATAATAATAATCTTATTAGTTGTACGTCAATGTTACACTGCACATTTCATTTTATTTAAAGCCAAATATTTTTATTTGCATGAAATGTAGGAAGTACTTAGAATCATAAAGAGTAAGAACTATGTCAGACCCTCCAAGTGTCCCAATTTTCCAGAGACAGTCGCAGATTTACAGAAGCCATCCCAGTTTCTGATTTGATCCTGGAACGTCCCACTTTTCCTTCAGATGTCCCTATCAGAGAAATGTTGGAGGGTATGGAGTTAAGTGACCCCCCAAGCCAAGGAGATAAATATCTATACAACTTTTAGAAGACACCTGAAGGCAGCCCTGTACAGGGAAGTTTTTAATGTTTAATGTTTTATTACGTTTTTATATATGTTGAAAGCCACCCAGAGTGGTTGCGGCAACCCAGTCAGGTGGGTGTGGTATAAATAATAACATTCTTTATTATTATTATTATCGAATAGGACATCCCTATTTTCATCAGAGAAATGTTGGAGGTTATGCTATGCCTATGTCCCTATTCCAGACCTCTGAACTGAGCTGCATTGGGGGGTTTTAAAGACACCACCATGTATTAAGCGAGGTTAGATCCATGAATGTCTAGAACATACAGTAGTCTTCCTTCTTGTGCATAGTTGCTTTGGAACTCCCTCTCTAGGGCAATTGCCAAATTAACAACAATTGCTTTGGAGATGGTTGACAAAATACCTATTTATGCTTTCCCAGGCATTTTCATATTCGCTTGCAGCTTTCTGTTGGTTCAAGGAAATAATAGATATAGATATAAAGGAGAATTCCTGCATGGCAAGATCCAAATTTGGGGCAAGTACTCTTTGGAGAGAGAACCCCAGCAGAGATTTAAAATCACAAAATCTGCAGCAAAGTGAAGTGTGGAGATACAGGCGGCTAGACCTTTAAAATATGCCCTTAACTCCCCTCTTCCCCTAGTACAGAAAAAGACAACATGCTTGGTAAGTTAACAATGGTTTGCTTACAAATGCCCAGATTCGTGTGCTTTTCCACACAGCATTCAGAAAAAGTTGCACAGGCAGTAAAACTTGGCTTACTTACAGTGGTGAGAGTTCTTAAATTATTGGTACAGGAACTCAAAAGCGGCTTGTAAGAATCATGTGGTCTGAGCTGCAGCAACCAGGTCAGACCTCCTCACACGTTGAGCTTCTCTAGAAGACAAGAGGGGGTGAACAATATGCTTGATTACTCATTTCCTCCAAAGGTGAGCTAAGCCTGGCAGGACATCTTACTCTATTGTTTTAATCTCTTCATGCATTAATTAGACTTAAGCATGTTGGTTATCCCACACTTTCAGCATTTGGGTGGAAGCTGTTTTGCCACAGAAAATTATTTCTGACCCATTCTAGTTACAATGAATAACTATCTGAGGTTCTGTTAGATCGACTTAGCGATGTTGAATGCAAGGTACCACATTATGGGATTTCTAAGATAACTGTGATGTTCTCTCTGCAGGTTGTGTCCCTGTAGACCTCTTCCTCCTTTCTCTGTTGATGGTTCCTGCCTTTATAACTGGATTCCTATCCTTTTTCTTAGAGAACACAGTTTCCGGTAAGGAGGAAGTCACCAGTTACTTCATTTTGATAGTTTTACTGTTATCCCTCTCTCAGTGCTCAACCAGATGAGTGTCTGCAGTGGGTCTTTTAATTATTTGTAATGGTATTTCATTATTATAGAATAATCACTGCAGCTAAGAATTGGTAGTGTCCATGTTTGCTGACATGCTGACCATAGATACCACTTAGACCTGGGAAACCTTAAGGGATAGCAGCTGTTATGGTGGGAATTCTTTAAACATGGCCTGATTTATAGTAGTAGTTGTTACTACGGCGACTGTAAGCATTTTGGCACAGGAACATACCAACCTAAAACATTTCAGTCTCAAAGTTGTTTTCTTACAACATCCTAGTGATATATGGGGGCATTACGTTGCTTCATTCCCTAACCAGATAAAGTATGCTTATCTAAAGTGGGGAACAAGGCCTTCTTGATTGTGATACCCCCAACTACGAAACTCTCACCCAATAGAGTTTAGATTATTTATTTTCTTTTATGTTTTTTATTCCTTTCTTTTTCATTTTCATTAAATTTACAAATGGAAAAAAGTAACAGCCATGAATTAGAATGGTTAGACTGGGAAATATGCCACATTTGTTCCATTAGACCTTTGATATATTTTAATTCCTTCTCACTCATGTTTTGGTATTATTGCCTTGTTTTACTGCTGACTGGTTTGATAGTTTAAAACAATCTACTTGAAATAAATTGCATAATTTTGTAGACTGTGTTGGGGAGGCCGTTTTGGGGGCTGAGAGGTAGGATGTACATAATGAATAAAGAATTATGGTGGTTATACCGGTTGGATAGAGATACTAAACGGCTGCAATCCATATTCCACAGTACATGGTTCTTCTAAGTTGTCCTGTCATTGTTATTGTTAAGGCACCCTGCAAGAGCGTGGACTGCTCAACTACCCATCAGCAAGCAAACCAGAGGCCAGAGAGAATTCCCTGCAGCAATGCAGAAATGGCTCTGCACAAAGAAATCAGCTACCTCTAGTCCTACAAAAGCATCCACCACCTTCATGGCGTAAGGGCTTTCCTTTCTGTTTCCTTTGTCCCTTGGGAGACGACAAAGTGAAGATTGTGAACACTTACCCCCTGGAAGAATTGCGCTATTCAGAAGAGCAAACCACAGATCTGCTGCTGAAACCAGAAACAGTGGTGCTGGAGTCAGAACTGGAGCTGGAGACAGTGCAAGAGTCTAACATTCCACAAAGGAATTTGGAGAATCATAAATATGGCAGACCAACAGCTAATGAGATGACCCCTCTATGCTGATCTTTAAATAGAAACTTTATTCAAAGACAGGTACTTGAACAAATCTGGAAACAAATCTGGAGACCATGTATCTATATGCATGCTTCTACATGTCTAAAATGGTTTCTGCAGCATCACCTTTGGGATTTCTCTTCTATGCCTCCGTCACAACTTGCATTAATACTTCCCATTTAATGTCACTGCCTGTGGGAATGAAACTATCCCAGAGCAGCATGCAAGACCTAGGCCTGCATTACTGTAGCATGCCCCAGGGAATCTAGGGTAGAAGATGAACATATTTTCTATACTTCTGCCCTTTTGTTTTTAAATGTATCACCAACTCAATTCCAAGTGAAGAACTTGCCTAACACTCTTTATAACCCAGGGCTACAGTTTCCTGTTGGGTACTGTATATTTCTTAGTTTAATAAAGTGGGACTCTCATAGGAGGGAGGGAGCTGTCATGAATCCCTCAAGGAGGCTACCATTCTTTAGCTGACCATGACCCGCCTTCTGTGACAAGGAGATAATAGATCTTTGGTGTCTCCCTCTTCCATAAGTATAGAGATGCACTGCCAGGGGTGGCATGATCTGTTTTGCCACTTAAGGTAAAACAGGAAGTACTGCCCCACCCTGCCACCTGTCCCGTCTCCTCTGCCACCGTTGCAGAAGCAGCTCCACAACATCTTGTGCAGTTTCAAAAATCGTTGAGATATTGCCAGAAATTGGCACCAGTGCTGGTGCTGCTTCTCCGTTGACGGCATGAGCTTAGCCAGGATTTTTGTTGGGGGAGGCAGGACTTTTTTAGGGGGGGCAGAACCAACATGATTGGTCAGTTATTGTTTTACTTGATTGGGGGGCAGCTGCCCCCCGCCCTTCCTCGGCTACGCCCATGGCTGGGGGTGGAGGCAGTGGGGCAGGCGGGGCACTGCCTTGGGAGCTGCTGCTGCCTGAGATGGCAGCCTCAGCACTCACCCACCCCGCAATGGCTGGGTCGACCCTCTGCTTTACATAAGCAACCTGAGGGAGTGTGCAAGTAAAGATTCTCACTAGTCACACCTTTATAAAATATTATGTGCACCCCAATTTTCTGGGAAGTAAGGGCCACTGTGTATAGTTGGGTTTTGTTTCCCTTGAATGAGGTAACTGGCAGCTCATTGGCATTTTGTGACATGTGGTTTAATCACACATATACCCAGGATTGGTATAGATCAGTGATGGCTAACCTTGACACTCCAGATGTTTTGGGACTACAACTCCCATCATCCCTGACCACTGGTCCTGTTAGCTAGGGATGATGGGAGTTGTAGTTCCAAAACATCTGGAGTGTCAAGGTTAGCCATCACTGGTATAGATGAAGCTGAACTCTAACAGGTGCCCCACATTAACTGAGTAGTTGGATTTCTGAGGAAATTGTCAGCATAATGAAATCCTTAGAGAGGGACCCTACCCCGCTTTGCCCTTTTTTCAGTCTCAATTGAATGTGAATAAAAAAAAAATGCGCTCCTTTCCTGTTCACAAAGTTAATTTTAATAACACATTCTATAACTGGGAACGAGGATGGTGCTCAGAACATAACATATTTTCCCAAACCAGAAAATCATGTGGTTTACTACCAGGCTTCCTTGATCTGTGGTAAGGTAGCAAAGGCAGATAAAACACTGGGTTGGTAAGAAACACCTTTAGCTGAAACATCAAAGGCTTGAATACTACCCCACCTGAATAAAGTTAATAAATGCAAGCAAAGAATTAGAGGACAGAGCAATACTACAAACAGATTCTCTGTGTCACAGATGCACCAGTTTTGTAGGAGGTGCTCCATTAGGGTTACCATATTTCAAAAAGTGAAAATCCAGACACAAAAGTTGTTGAGCATTTTTTTTTTCAAAATCTCTACCCAAAATGGTGTTTTTTAGGTATTTATAGAAAATTGCTGAAAAAAATCACAGCTTCTGATATGGACTGCCATATGCCTGGGTTTCCCCAGACATTTCAAGCGCTTTTCAAAAATTCTGCCTGGACACCATCTTAGAAGGACGAATCCCGGCAATGTCTGGGAAATTCCGAATTTATTGGCAGCCCTATGCTCCATTGACATAACCAGGGCTTATTGTCAGCTGGAACTCACCAGAACCCAGTTCCGCCACCTCTCAGGTGAGCACCATTGCCATTATAAGAAAACAAGGGAGGCGTTCGTGGTGAGTTCCAACACCTCTTTTTCTAGAAAAACAGCACTGGACATAACCATCATTCTGTTGACATAGCTCCATCTCCACTAGCAGAGAGTGGCATTTAAACTGCTTCCAGAGCCTAGGACTTGCTGATCAGAAGGTCGGCGGTTCGAATCCCCATGTCGGGGTGAGCTCCCGTTGCTCGGTCCCTGCTCCTGACAACCTAGCAGTTCGAAAGCACGTCAAAGTGCAAGTAGATAAATACCGGTAGGTACCGCTCCGGCGGGAAGGTAAATGGTGTTTCTGTGCACTGCTCTGGTTCGCCAGCAGCGTCTTAGTCATGCTGGCCACATGACCCGGAAGCTGTACGCCGGCTTCCTCAGCCAATAAAGTGAGATGAGCGCCGCAACCCCAGAGTCGTCTGCGACTGGACCTAATGGTCAGGGGTTCCTTTACCTTTTAAAGGCCATTCAGCTAGCATAACTGGAGTAAAGGGTTGACCCTAAGATATATGCAATACCATAGAAGAAAACAGGGTGGGCATATTTTGAAGAGCAAAAAAGAGAATGCTATGATAGCCATTCAAAGCAAATAAATGCAATTTGTCTCCAATTTTACCTTGAAAAAAGAGGATGTATCCTGCAAAAAGAGGACACATGGGAACCCTAATAGAGGCATCATATGAAATACCAATCTCCTACTATGTAAAGCAACCACATCGGCAACATCATTTAGAAGGGCAGTGAAAACTTTAATTTTGCTAGGCGTTTAAGAATCACCTGCTAGTTTTATTGTTGTTTTTCAGATAACATTGTTGACTGTTGTTTTTGTTTTGCTGTATGTCATTTTGGGACCATCTTATTGAAAAGCAGTCTATTGCTGGGGAATGGTGTTCAACCTGTTCTTGAGGGAGATGTTCTCCCTCTAAAGGACCAAACTCATGGTTTGTAACCAGAGGCGGAAGTGGGCTCTAAGCCTCAGCTCGCCTTTTACTAACTTAGGCTGATATTTAACCCTACCGGACAGGGATAGCCAGGCTTCAGTTGCTCATAGGTTTCACACCCCTCAAACAGCAATGGAGGCTGCAGTTCTAGCCTCACTTTTACCTGTAAGCCCTACTGAATTCAATAAGACTGAGTCAACACATAAACCATTTTGTTTTTTGGGTGTTTTTTGTGTTTTGTATGTTTTTTACAATCAAGTGGTGTGTGATTTTTACGAAATAAATAAATAGACACAATTAAGGTAGAATAAATAGGCAGACACTGTTAGGATCACAAGTCAGATTGTAAGCACCCTGAGGCAGGGAGCTTTTAGTTTTCGTTTGGACACTCTTTTGAAACGCCATGTTCACGCAAAGTGGCAAATATAATAATACTGTAGTAGTAGTAGTAGTAGTAGTAGTAATAATAATAATAATAATAATAATAATAATAATAATAATAATAATTGTCAATTGTGTTATTTATATTCACGATACACAGCACTGCGTTTTATATTGCCACGGATATTTGGCTCTTGAAGCTTCGCTCTGTTTTTACTGCGATACTTCAGGAGCGGATGTGGCGCGCGCCCACACGAGGGAAACTTCCCCGCTTACAACGGCTGCCGACGGATTTAACGTAAATTAAATAGGTGGGAAACGGCTTCTGAGGAATAGCAGCCACAGGAGAGTTTCCGGCGCCGTCTGATTCTCCTCCCCCTTCCTCGGCGCGGCCTCAATTTCCTTGCTGTGGGAGCCGGAGGTCACGGTAAGGCGAGAACTAAATGGAGACAGAAAATATAATAAGGTTTCCCCCCAGCCTGTTTTCCACCGCCGCCCCAGTTCCTTGAGGGAAGAAAGACGGGAATTCCCTAATTGGCCTAATTCCTGCCGGCGGCAGGCAGGCACCTCCATGACTACATCATCCGGCATGCCTTTAGAGACGAGAATGGCACGCTGGGAATTGTAGTTTACATGTGCTGTACATACGAGGCTATGTCGTGTTTATGTGTTTATAGCTATATGGGACGAGGGTTGGGCTTGGAAAGGAGCTTAGAATTTTGAAGCGCCGAAGGTGGCCCTTTCTCTCCCGGGCCAAGCAAAACTGGTTGTGGGAGTGGAGTCGGAGCAGCAGGGCTGCTGCTGTTGCTAAATGCCTTTGGGTTCCGCCTTTTCATTGTATGACGGTCCTGCCAGTAGGCTTCCCCCTGCTTCTCTCTCTCTCTCTCTCTCTCTCTCTCTCTCTCTCACACACACACACACACACACACACGACCCCGATTTTCAGTTCAGTGGGATTTAGTCAGGGTTGATTCCAAGGTGTAGCGCTGGGCTTTCCTCAGAACATTTCTCGCCTCCACAGCTTCCAGTCGCAGTATGTTAAGGTACTTCGTAGTCCGGATTCAATTATTGCTCCCCTAATTCAGGTTGGAATCCTTAACCGCTGAAAATTCCGAGGAAGACCCCAGAATTTTGAGGCTCTGGAACGAGGATTCCAAATGGCACAGTGCCTTCTATTTTTGTATTCATAGGGTATTAAGCAACAAGCACATTAGTAAATCAACAATCACTCTCCTTTTTTCCTTTTATGCTTTAAAATGTTTAATAACAGGATGCTTGCAGCTTGAGCCTCTTCAGATTTATGCAGAAGAAAAAGGTTTTGAGCCATCACTCTGCCCTCTCAAGACAAGTACCGGTAGTCATCATAGCTACTGCTACAGCCTTATACAATTATTTGGGGCTAATTGATGAATCACTCCTGAAGAACCAGATGCAGGGAGAGGGGAGGGAAAGGGCAGCAAAGCATTGACTTCACTCTCCCTCTTTTTTCTCCCACATGAGAAAAGTCCTGCTAGCAAAAGAATATTGGTTTATAGTTTTTAAGGAAATAGAAGGAATAACAAGACAGACCATAGATATTGCTCCACAGCTTGCCTTATTGAATATATATATTGAATATAATATAGACCAAAAAAATCAAGAACTTAAAGGAAATTTATTGATGGAGCTTTTTTAACAGTGGCCAGGTGTCGGTGAAGCCTGAAGGGAGCCATGATGGACAATTGGCTTGGAAAGGTTTGGTAAATGGGACTTTGTCGAAAACCTGGCTTACAAACTGAAGCAGGTTAAAGGTCAAAGCTGGATAGATGTTTACCAGTCTAGTATAATTCCATCACCTATGTGAACAAGAAAGAAGAACAGAAAGCCACTGAAACAGTATGGGAAGCCTGCAAACAGGACTCGAGTGCAACAGCATTCCTTCCACTTGTGATTCCTAGCAACCAGTATTCAGAGGCATACTGCCTGTGACCGTGGATGTAGTCTATAGCCATAATGGTTGCTATCAATGGATAGCCTTATCCTCCACAAATTTGTCTGATCCCCTTTAAAATGGCTGGTGACTATCACTACATCTTGTGGTAGCAAATTCTATAATTCATCTATGAACTGTGTGAAAAAGTACTTCCTTTCCCCCATCCTCAACTTTTCCAACACCATCCAGGAACACTTTAATCCACCTCATCTCATGAGAGTAACTGTAAGCCAGAAAGGCTGCCACATTCTTCACCTAGTATTCCTCCTCACCTCGGGCAGTAGAGGACCCAGGCACATCACTGCCCCGCTTGCCTAAGAAAGTGTTGGTTCTTCTATTCTTCTATTCTCTTGTTAATCTTTTGTGCAAAATGTCAACAACAGATAAACAAAATGCCTTTTCTGCTTTCCCAGTGGCATTATAAGAAGGGAGAAGTAGCTTACAATCCACCTGAGAAGTAAGAGAGAGAGGGGAAAAGAAACTTCCACATTTGGCTGCTGTGGTGTAGGTGGGTACACACCTGGCATTCTTTTCACAGCAAATCACCCCTGGTTCACATGCTCTTTTTTCAGCAACCCAGCACGTTCTCCTGCCAATGCTGCACTGTTGAAAGCGGTATGCCTCTGAATACTCGTATTTTGAAATCACAGGTTGGGCGAATGCTGTTGTGTTCAGGCTTTGCTTGGAGGTTTCCCATGGGCATCTGGTTGGCCACTATGAGGACAGGATGCTGGACTAGATGGCTTTGGCCTGATCTAGCAGTCTGTTCTTATGATTGAGGTTCCTTTGCCACACTAGGAATGTTACATATGCCAGCTGATGAAGGGCCAAACTTGATCTTATGTGGGTGTTCCATGACTCAGATGCCCCCCATTCTTTTCTTTCTTAAAAAAAATGAGGATTAGGCATCACCGAAGGGCTTCCATTTGTTTACCATGTAGAAATAAGAAATAATGTGATTAAATTAAGCTTATAAAAGTGTATTTCATTATTGTTATAGGATGGAGAGCATTGAGGACCCAGAAAACAGACTCCTTCTGCAGCCCTGGACTTCAGTCTGCTTTGATGAGTCCACAAAACTGATGACTAAGGTTTGGTTTGGAGATGCTGGCTATGCCTTGCTCCTTTCTGACCTCAGCAGTATGTGGTACGAAAAGGTAGATACTGAGGAGATACAACAGAGATCAAAGGTAAGTAAAGAATTAGGGTTGTGAAATGTGCACATGGTGTATTCACCTCAGCAGCTATTCTATCAGCTCGGGCTTAAAAGAAACCCTAACAAGGCAATTCTGCACAGAGAATACATTCTTGTTTGTCACTAGCCCTGTTTTGTAAATGTTCTGCAGTCTTACACTGCAACTGCTATCCTATCAGTAGGCACAGCCTCCAAATCAGTAGAAGCCTCACCATCCTAAACTAAAACTAAAAAGAATCTCAAAGTGTCACAGAGGGCTCATCCACACTTCTGTATGTCTCATGATTTCTAGTCATGGGCCTGAGAGGTTCTTTTTTTTGTCCCACCACTTTCCGTGGGAGAACCCGCTGTTTACTGCTGAATTGGAACAAACATCAATCAGATTTTATGTGAGTTTACTTTCCTTCCTGGGGAAAGTGGCAGGACAAAAAAAGAACCTCTTGGACCCATGACTGGAAATCACAGGAAAAATAGGTGAAATCATGGGACAAAAGGAAGTGCGGATGAGCCCAGAGTGTGATTGGGGATTTTGTGTGGAATCATCACTTCTTGGAAATTTTATTTTTCATCTAACATTGCATTTATATTCCACCTTATCTCCAAGGAGCTCAAAGTGATGTTTATGGTTCTTCCTATTCCCATTTTATCTACAAAACAACCCTATGATGTAGGTTGGGCTGAAAGAGAGTGACTGGCCCAAGGTTATCCAATGAGGTTTATGACTGAGTGTTGATTTGAACCTTAATCTTCTGGATTCTAGTTCAATACTCTTAATGACTGCACCACAACCCATATCCAGTAGGTGTCTGTTAACACTCATACTTCCATATTCCAAGTTGCCAATGAGTACAGTAGTGTTTTCTCAGGTACAGGTTATTGTACATTGAATGCTTGGAAGATGCAATATTCTTGCAACAAGGGAAAGTGCTGCAGCTCAGTGGCAAAGCATCTGCTTTGCATGCAGAAGCTGCGAGGTTCAATCCCCAACGGCTCCCCATAGAGATGGGAATATTACCTGTCTGAAAACCTGGAGGGCTGCTTCCAGTCAGTGTACACAATACTGAGTAGCTGGACTCAATGGTCTAACTCAATAGAAGGCAGCTTCCTAGGTTCCTGACAAAACTATTAGGAAAGATGTGTAGTCTGTACAAATGCAGTTTTTGCAATATTAGGTCTTCTGTTTTTATTATGTATTAAAAAAAAATGTTCTTACCCATTCCATATCTCTAGAGATGGGGTACAATAGAAATAAACAGGAAACAAATAAGCCTCAGATGCACACATACGGTATTTTGCAGAAATGCCTTTAGTGTGGTTTCTGGGATCTTCTGGACAGCAGTTGTGTGCACACACCTTTCAATGGTGTCCACTGGCAGGGTGGGGATGGGGGAAGAGGGAGGAGGTAGTGGAGAAACAGACTTCTGTGGGCATAAGTAATTTTGCCCCCCATCTCATTGTAATTTTTGAAATCTCATCCAGGAGCTAAATAAGCGTTTGACAGCTCATGTATCCTCCTTCCTGAGCCGCCTGCGCAGTCTGATATGTCCCCTTCTGGAAGGAGAAAAGAGCAGTTCTACCATCTTCTCCTGCCAGCTCAGCTCCAGCACACTGACTCTTCGTGTGAAGAGTGAGCTCTCAGGGCTACCCTTCTACTGGGATTTCCGTTGTTCAGCAGCACCTGTTAAGATGGTGAGTTGGCTCTTGGATTGAGAAGGAAGGTCAATGCTTCAGTGGAGTACTTCTTGGTTTCTGGATCTTCCAGGGAAGAGATACAGATATTTGAGTGGCAGACGATAAGAAACTCAGAAAAGTCTGCCTAGAACTAAGAGGAGTCTATGCACAGGCCAGCCAAATGGATTAATGGAATAATTTTTAGCTATTAGCTGAGATGTTCTGAGGATATAGCTTCCCCTTCATAGTCATGGTTTTGGTTTCAGCCCTGCTTATCAGTTAATTGGCAGATGCTGTAGGATTGTGTACTTGCATCAACCATCACCTGCCAAAAAGCAGATCCTCATAGTAGAGTGTGAGACCTAATACAAGGTGAGAATTGGAGCCATTTTCTTGAACACCTTAATGCAGGGGTAGCCAATGTGGTGCCCTCCAGATGTTGTTGGGCTCAACTCCCATCAGCCCAGGTCAGCATGGCCAATGGCCAGAGATGATGGGAATTGTAGGCCAGTAAATATCTGGAGGACACCATGTTGGCTACCCACCATGTTGGCTAACACCATGCCTAAGGTGTTATGCTGGTGACACTACCACCAAGCATTTAAATGGTAAAACATTAACAAATGAGTCCATAATGAATATTTGGCTGAAAGTGGGCTCCAGGTTTGAAAAGATTAGACTACTGTTTTTTAAGCTGCCTGGAAACTAGAAAATTGCATTCTGCTTTTTAAATGTTTGCTTTAGTGTCTCTGGATGGCATCTCATCCTATGCCATCCTCTGCTCAGTTGCAGAGTGCTACCCTCCTGCTCTGTGTGTTTTGTCTGTCTGTTTACATAATACTACTTAGAATGTGGAAGCAGATGTCTTAGGACTAGCTTTGCTCAGATAAATGCCTAAATGCTCTGCTCTCATGTAGTTTTTAGCTGACTGGTTACAGTTTTGCCATGTGTGCACCAGGGGGCACTGCATACCCAGGTAACAGTCTTTTCTGACTGGCCTAGAGATACAGAATTTAGTTGTGTTATTTCACTTGAGATTTGTTATTACTTGCATCTCAGAGAGCATGAGAGACATACTTTTTTAAAAAGTGAAATAACAGGCAGCTGTATAGAACCTAAACACCTTTTTGAGATAATGTAGCTTTCTAGGCTGGTGCTATTTCAGAAGAGCACTAGCACTTGGGAGTTAATAGCTATTTTATCTATTGCTTATGCATCATTCTGCATCACCTGTCAGCTGTCAAGTGTTTGATAGACCTTGCACTTTTAGACATTCTACTGAGTTATGCTACTGGGTTACTAACTCAAGTATTTGTTTTTTGCACTTTTATGCTGTGAAACGTAACAGCTCTGCCTGGGGAAAGCTGCCTGGGCAGGTTGATTGACTTCCCCTATGTGGCATATCTCTTCTTTCTTCCCTGTCTGGCAGGCATTGGTCCCTAAATGTTAGAATCTGCTGAGAACTGAGTGATTGAAGGCTGCCCAGCTGCATGCCATAGCTATTCCACATCTAATTTTAGCTTTTTCACCACTTATTTTATGTCTCGGATGGTGTATGCAACCAGTATTTTGGCTGATAGTTGAGGTTGTTCTTGTTTCCCAAGGTGGGTGGATTTTCTTTTATTCCGATTGAAACAGAGCTAACTAGGACTTTTTAGGGAGCAAGCATATTGTTCCAAAGCCCATATTCCATGATGGTAAGTGCAGCTCAAGAATCCGTAGAGTATTTCAGACCTTGATGCCATAATGCTTTGAGGGTAAATATTTATTCTGCATCTTTATTTTAACACCTCTCTTTTTCCTTCAGCTACAGTGTGAAATATATGTTTCATGTGCCTTGCTTTTTCTCATGCAGCTTTCTGGGAGGTGCTGGAACAGCAGAGACTAGGGGTTCCTACAGACCTGCGCTTGTCCCATGCCTAGAAAGCATGGGTTTAGGTAGTTTTCTGCTTGTCCCAAGCTTTCTAGGCATGGGTCCAAACAGTTTTGCCCTTGTCCTGCTGCTTTCTCCCGGAAAACCCATTCTTTTACAATAAATCAGAGCAAACGTCTTCCAGAGAAAACTTGAAAGACGTTTGCTCTGATTCAGCAGTAAACATCAGATTCACTCAGGGGGGAAGTGACAGGGCACAGGCAAGTCTGGATGAGCTCTAGGTCTGAATTGCACCTTTCTCACACAAAGTCCTTCATAAGCTTTTACTGTATTTTTAAATGACCATGTTGAAAACCTTGTTGCAGAGCCCTCTGCTGGCAAAGAACAAAAAAGGCAGAGAACTCTGCTACTGTAGTCTGAGGACCATTATTGATCATGGCAGTGTCCCAAATAGAGATTATGAGTTGTTCCTTCTCATTTGCAAATATACACTTGCTGGTTCTTATAGTGTCCTTCTCTGAAGGGGCTGGAGCGGAAGATAGTGTGTGGCTTCATTGGCACTTTTGTCATCCCTGTGCTTGGTTTAAATGACCATGGCTGGCATCAGGCCCTTTACTCTCATTGCTGCTTGTTGACCCTTGACCTTCTTTTTGGTGCTCTATGACAGATGTTCCGTCACCTTGTGCAGCCCCTGATGTCGATGAGCTTGGTGTTGCAGAGTCAAGTGCGGGAGCTGGCATCCTTGTTGCTCCGAAAGGATGCTGAGATCGAAGACTACCGGGAGAGTGGGGCTACTCTCAGTCGAGGTAAGGAGGGAGGATGCTGCCTGCACTCTGCTCCACTTTGGGACACAAGCTTCCTTCCTTCCTTCCTTCCTTCCTCATGGCTGGCACCGAGCATGCAGTCTTTGGCCATTAGCCATCCTGACCTGGATTTCACTCAGCTGCTCCAGACTATTAACCAGAAGCTTTGGGGTCAGTCCCCTGAAGGTGGAAAGAGCTGGACACTGACCAGTAGCTGAAGTGCTTGGGGGCTAGCCAAAGGGCTCTTTCCTTTCCTTTGAGCATCTGGCTGCAACCCAGGAGGCTGGGGCCAGTGCCAGCTTGTAAAGGAGCTTGAGTGAAGTCAGGCTGTTCTTTCTGCTGTGTAGAAGCTCTGCAAGCATTTGAAGCAAATGGGGGCTCTCCTGCTCTTAGAATCATAGAATCAAAGATCGGAAGTTACCACAAAGGGTCATCTAGTCCAACTCCCTATAATGCACGAATCTCAACTAAAGCATCCATGACAGGTGGTCATCCAACCTTTGCTTAAAAAACCTCCAATGAAAGAGAGTCTACAACCTCCCAAGGGAGTCTGTTCCACTATCGAACAGCTCTTACCATCAGTTCTTGATGTTTAGTTGGAATATCCTTGTAACTTAAAGCCACTGGTTCATGTCCTACCCTCCACAGCAGGAGAAAACAATCTTGCTCCATCTTCCATGTAAAAGCCCTTAAGATATTTGAAGATGGCTATCATATCTCCTCTCAGTCTCCTCTTTTCCAAGCTAAACATACGCAGCTCCTTTTACCATTCCTCATAAGGCTTGGTTCTTCTTACCCCCTACAAAGTTGCAGATAAGCCTACAGGTGTTCTGTTTCAGATACTTTTTGGGGTAGGGGGGATTCCATTGCTGGCTGTCAAACCCCAGAGAATGGAAAGATTCAGATTAGCCAGACAGGGATTGGATTGTGCCAGTGATGTGTGTTCAAGGTTTAGTATGTACTCTGGGGCTGCAGAGGAGGCCTTGTGTTGCCCTGCTCTTCCTCTGTACAGCCATGTAGTGTGATTGATTGTCATATCATCCTAAGTGTTCCCTTTTCCCCACCCCACTTGGTAATTGCTGGGGAAAGTGGATCGGAACTTCTAATTTGGTATGGGTTGTTCTTTGCACAGTCTCTTTGAGCAGATGCCAACCACTGTTCTCACTGATTGTTTATACAGCTTGCAGCTATCTGCCACTTGTGAAATGGGCCTTCACAATTATTCTTATTCTTATTAATTGAAGGCATTACACAAAAAGGTATTCAAGTGATGTACAACATATATAAGAGCATGGGGTTTTATTCAACTGTGCTAAGAAGTAGTTCTGTCTGGGCAAGAATTTCTGCTTGCACAATAGAACTTCACTCCCTTCCCCTGTGTGCCTTAAAATCTGTTCTTGGGGTTCCCAACCTCTGTAGGAGATCTGGGGGAAACAGGAGGGGAAGAGGGGAAGCCCCATTGCACTAGCGGTAATCCTTGCATTACAGACAAATGAGTAGAATACCAAGCATAGGTAAAAATACATTATAATAAAACACATTTACACAAAGCCACACACAAAGCATAAAAAATATACAAAACAGCCACCAGTAACAGCATCTGAAAGTTTTGGTAGCGCAGCTAACAGCAGACATTTTAGTCCATCAAAAACCACTGCTTCAATCTGAGACCATCCAGTGCTATAAGGGAGAAGAAATGGCAAGTTACCTTGGAAACCTAGGGCAAGAATAAGGCTCTCTGCAGGTCATACATTACCAGGGTTACACCTTCCTGGCCAAGTTGCCATCTCTGGGTATCTGCTTGAACCTCATTTTGGACAGGGAAAGTTGGTCTTGGATTCCAATTTTCTTTTTAAATTATCAGGTAGTGCAAGATCTTACATCATTGGCTCAAATAACAAGGGGTCTGACATGGCATTTATTTAGCTAGAGGTGGTATTTTGCACAGTTGGATCTTTTACAAAGACTGAACTCCTATACATGTGACTTATCATACCCCACATCTATATTAGTCTAAAATGACAGGCTGAGTTGGGCCAGGGATTTCCTGAGGCACAGAGGACCGGAGATATGTTCTGTCCCCACAGGGGAGAGCTCTGTGTTCTCAGAGCTAGGAAATAGGATGTAGCACAGTTGTGTTACATTTGTCCTCAGTTACCCTATATAGACCACTGACCTCAGGCCCCTTCCTGGGAGTGAGGTGTAAAGTGCTCTCTTCTTGGAGGTTTACTAGTCATGACCCTCTTGGTCCTCTTATTCACCCTTTTCATTTTTCTTCACACCAACCCTGTGAGGTAGGTTGTCCCTATTAGCAGAGGAGTGGGCTGAGAGAAAGTTTTCCAGACCCCCTTGTGCAGCCTTCATTTGAACTGGGGTTTGAACTTCAGTCTCTTGGGTTTAACACTATGCACCAGGCCATACATATTACATCATGTTGACATAGTTAGATGCAGTTGTACCATGGTATATACCAGCTGAATCACTCAGTGCCTAGCTGTGGGCTTGACACAGGAAAAGGGTGTTGACTAATCTTTGTGTGTTCTCAGGTGGGAATGTGATAAGATTGCTTGAGTTATCTTTCCATCGGTGATATATAGCTATTACCAAGGTAATGTAGCATCTGAAGAATAAAGAGAGCTTGTATACCTGGCCAGATTGGAGCACCACTCACTCTTCTATTGTTGGTACTTCTCTTGCAGAACGTTTAAAGACAGAACCTTTTAATGAAGAATCTTTCCTACAGACATTTGAGACTAAGGTACAAGAATCTTCATGTTTTCCTAATTAACTTGGTAAATGGTAGTATTGTGGGCAATAGTGATGTGTGCTCAGAGCTTTTGGTTGTGGTGGTCTGCCAGTGGGATATCTTGATTCTCCAATTCTTCACTGGTTTCCTTCTCCCCTTGCCTCTGGTTGGTTCTTCTTCTCCCTGCAAAGTTACCGGTATACCAATAGTCATAATGAACTGCAGCTATACATGCATGAGCATGACTGTGCCATGTAGGTGTGCTTTGGTTTTGTTTAACTGTAGGCAGGTATGATTAGTTTAGCATAGGTTTGTGTAATGTTGTCTTTCCAATCTGTTGTACAGTCATGTTGTGAAGTGCCAGAGTGAATGAGCCATTGTTGTGTTGTGCTAGGTTAAGCTTCAGTTAGCGTAATGTGTGGTTGTGTCACGGAGCTTGGATTAATATGGAATCTACCGGTAAGTGAGAATTTATTTAGGGCATATCTCTCCTGCAAATGTAATACTGATTTATTAGACATACTGTGTCTCAGGGAATCCCAGGGACTGTAATTTTATGAGAGGAAGCTAGGGATCTCTATTGGAAATCCCTGTAACCTCACCAGATACCATTCCCAATAATCTCTGGAGGCAAACTGTGGTACTTAGTTTGTACTATACATTTGGACAAAGTGATGGCATCTGTACATTTGGCAAGTAATTTTTTGTTATGCCCTTCCCACCAGTGCTAGCACTGAAGCTTCCCATTTCCCCTATGCAAGCAAATCCCATTTACCCTTATTGGCTTTTCTGCTGTTCTTGATAAAGCAGGTGTTAAGACTGTTTTCCAGCAGTCAGAGTTGAGAATCCTGAACATTCCTTGTTGCTTTTATGGAGTGTACCCTTTTCCAACCCCATTCTTCCCATTTTGCCATTTTTCTTCTGGGCAGTACTGTATATTCCTGCGTATAAGACTACTTTTTAACCCAGGAAAATCTTCTCAAAAGTCAGGGGTCGTCTTATACGCCGGGTCGTATTTCTTATACGGCGAGTATATCCCAAACTCTATATTTTAACTGGAAAAGTTGGGGGTTGTCTTATACGCCCAGTCGTCTTATACGCCAGAATATACGGTAACTCTACTTCCCTCCCCTTCGCCACCTTATCTCCATGTTGGTTGGTTTTCTGCCTCTTCCATCTACTGGTTAAAATAAGCAGCAAATGAAGTCCTATGCTAATACCAACATTTATAGAGTGCTATGCATTTAGTGGTGTCTGAAGTGGTTGGCTCTTGCTCTTAGGCCATCTTGGTCCATGTGGATTGTCTACATTTTGTGGGTATCGTTATCTGCTGATACCCAACCACCAGGGTGCTGATGTTAGTGTTTATGAGCTAGTTCTGTTTGGAGCAGGCTGTTTGGAGCAGGTCCCTTAGCAGTTCTTTTTTTACTTATCTGCTCCAGAACACGGCTGCTGGTTTGAGCTCAAGGAGAGGTTACGCCTAAGCAATATGTACACCTGTCTGTCGGGGTTTCAGCATAGGAGATTGCTGATTATGTATCAGAGCCCCCAGAGTTTCACCGCTCTTAACAATGTACAAGCTTGTAATTCATGTCATAGGAAGTGGCTTGTGGAATTTTCCCACGCTCCTACTCTTACCCGCTGCAGTGATTTCATGCTCTCTTTCCAATGCCACGTGCCGTGACTGAAAGTTTCTTATTCCCTGCAGGCTGAGGAGTGGAGGGTTATAGAGTAAGGTTTGTTAGCATGCACTTGAAAGAGATGGAAAGTTGGGGTTCTCTCTCTGTGTGTTGGTTATATTGGCACGTGCCAGGGCTCAAACTGCTCTGCTGTTCACACTGGTCAAGGATAATCTCTGTGTCAGAAGAACTATGTTCAAAGTGGCCTTGAGAAGGAGCCTGTATTGGAAGGACTGTTTTAAGGGTCATGATAAGCAATTGTGGGATCACAAAGCCTAAAGTTGGGATTTGTTTACATGTTCAAGTGTGAATTGGAATTTAAGGCAAGCTTAAAGAGGGTCAGTTGCAAGACTATGTAAGCAGTAGTAGGGCTTTTATGTGTAATTGGGTGTAGCTTCCAGGGGAAACACAACAGCCTATGAGAGTTAGCTAGGGACTGAGAAATCTTGATTTTAGAATGAATAAAGGAGTAATAAGGGCAAAAGTCAAATCCTACAGAAGACATTTATCAGCCAAAACATGATGTGAAGAGCAATAAACATGCTCTTTGGCTTTCTGTGAAAGTTGCCAATTGGCAAGCTCTGGACAGTCCTTCCATTTTTTCCACACTGACTATCCAAGGTCGGTGTTATGTGTATGCTTCAGTAGTACCGTAATTGTTTTAAGATAATAGGAACAGAATTCCAGAGTGCAGCACTAGAACCAGTGGGTGGATATTGCAGGGAAGCAAATTTTGGCTAAATATTAGTCACCCACCAGACTAAAAGTAGGCCACCAGCCATGTATGGCATCCCACCAAGACCTCTGTAGCTTCTGGTTTTCCTGTCTTTCTTCTGGACAGCATTTGGTTTGGTGGGTCATGCATTGTGCAGGCCTGTCTAGGGTGTAGCTGACAGCTATACTCCTGTGAACGTATGATGCTAGTTAGTGGACACCAGGGTAGCCTGCTTCCAGTATTTCAGTGGTAGAATGCATGCTTTCCATGCAAAAGGTCCCAGGTTCCATCACTGGAATCTCCCAAGTAGGGCTGGGGAAGATCTCTCCCTGCCTGAGACTCTGGAGCGCCATTTCCAGTCAGTGCTGTAAACAATGCTGAGCTAAATGAACCAATGGCCTACCTTTTTTTTAGTATAAAGCAGTTTCCTTTGTTCAAATTCAGAGGATGAAGTTGCAGACCTCTTTAAATTATCGTCTTGTCTGGGACACTTCCAAAAGTAAAAGTGGGGTGGTTTTCAGCTAAGTTTTCATTGGAGTAGACCCACTGAAATTAATGAATGTGACTAAGTTAGGTCCATTAATTTCAATGTGTCTGCTCTGTATAAAACTTAGTAGCTTATAAAGGGCTACTATACCAAGGGAGGAATTTAGTGTCACACTAAGGCTATCATTCCATCAGGGAAACATTTGGACTTGCCAAAAAGAACCATTTCCCCCTCTCCTCCCCCCACATGCTGTTGCAGGGGTTCTTCTGATCCCTCTGGGCCATCTTTCCCCCCTTTTTTGAGGAGGGGACTCAGTTGTAGAGAAGTGGAGACCTCATTGCACAATTACACCCATAGTGTATACAACTGAGTGGAAAGCTGAGCTGAGAAAACAAGGATTGGTGGTTCAGTGCCCAGTTTGGTAGGTGAGACAAGCTGGTGAGGGCGTGGTGCTTTGAGAAATTGAATACAAGTTGAAGAGGGTGCTGAGCATAGAATGAAAGATATCAAGAGACTGGAAGGGCAGTTTCCCTTCAGAAGAGGGATGGATAAGAATGAATGTGCTTTCCTTTTTATGAAAGGTAATGAAAAAGAAAGAGGGAGCACCTGTTCTTTCCTGGCCCTAGTAAGAGTCCAGAAGAGAAAAATGAGGCTATTCCAAGTGGCTTTATTTTTTTATTTTGACAGAGATTCTAATAATGTCTTGAGGCTATTTGCGGACAGGGTTTTAGGAGTTCCTTTTGAGACTTAGATGAGTTATTGGGCTATTGGAGAATGTGTTGATGGAGGAAGGGTAGGCAATATTCAGCATTTTCTTTAAAGAAGCAATGCATGCTAATCTTTCTTCAGTGCATGAATGCTGTCTGAAGACCTCTATCTGTGTAACTTCTGTGCAATCCTTAAGGGTTTTCATGCCAGGTAAGGGCAGCTGCTGTTCCCTATTCTACTTTTCTTATGCTGCTCTGCAGGAGGCTTTTTTTCTGGGCATTTTGTGCTGCAGCCTGCATATCAGTAGACACAAGTCTGAACAGCAAAGAGCTATTGTACCTATAATTCCTCAAGCTGCACAGCAAGTCTGGACCTTGGTCCGGAACCACATTTGTCTTAGCTGCTCATTTGCAAGTAACTGTTGATTCAAATTTAGCCTGTCCCCAAGAATATTTCCCCAGAATATTTTTGTGTACCACGGTCCTGACTTTTGTGCTGCACCTTTGTCCGTCTCTGCACAGTTAGCTCCAGCAAACAGGATGTGGAGGGCTCATGGGTCAACCTGGGCTGGACCAGAAGGATGTGCCATCAAAATAAGCAATGCTGAAGAGGAAGATAAACAAACAGGCGGCTCCCCAGTGTGTCCGTCACTGCAGTAGCTGGGCAGGCTAAGCAAGTGATAGAGCAGGGAGTGTGGACATCTGCAGAAGAGCACCCTCCCACTGACGTCAGTAAGCACTGGGTCAAAGCTGCTGTTAGCACGATGGAGGGAGGAGGAGGGGGTTCCCTCCCCTGGATTAGGGTTAAGAGGGCTAGACAAGGGGTGCATGTCAGTGTCTTGAAAGTCTGCTGGGGATTGTGGAGGGGGGAATTGGGAGAACTGATCGGGGAAGTCACTTTGGCACTGCCATGCTTGTTGTAGGGGCTAGAAAGAGTGTGGAAGGAATGTTAGTGGCATATACATATATATGTATTTATGACTTTAATTCTTAGACTTCAGCTGCAATCTTAACACCACTTGCTTATGAATAAGCTCCATTGATTTCAATAGGACTTCCTTCTGAATACACACAAGTACAATTGTGCTGTTAAAATGCTTGAATGATCATTCCCAGAGGACTCTGTAAACTATAATTTTGTGAGAGATACTAAGGATTTCTAACATCCTCAACACCTTTGCAAATTACAGTTATTTGGGGGAATCCATGACACTTATATGTTGGTTTTATACTATACTGTATAGTGGATATATGATGATGATGATGATGATTTATTACATTTGTATACCGCCCTTCAGCTGAAGATCCTAGGGTGGTTCACAACAGAAAAATACAAAATGAGAATACATAATACATAATAAAACAAAAACAAACTGATAACCCCCTCCCACAAACACATTTTAAAAGCCATAGAATGTTATTCAGCTGAATGCCTGGTTGAAGAGAAATGTTTTTGACTGGCAGCTAAAGATATGTAATGAAGGCATCAGGCGAGCCTCCATGGGGAGAGTTTTCCACAAATGAGGAACCACTGCAGAAAAGGCCCGTTCTCTTGTTGCCACCCTCTGGACCACTCATGAAGGGCCTCATAATGATTGCAGGGTCTGGTTTGGTTCATATTGGGAGAGGCAGTCCTTGAAGTATTGCAGTCCTGCACCATTAAGGGCTATATAGATCAAAACCGCACTTTGAATTGGGCCCAGAAACTAATTGGCAGCCAGTGTAGTCAGACCAGGATTGGTGTAATATGCTCAAATCGTCTTGTCCAGGTGAGCAACCTCGCCACTGAATTCTGCACCAGCTGAAATTATAGAGGCGGCCCTACATATAACGTGTTGCAGTAATCTAACCTAGAAATGTTGGTGGTGATAACAATAATAAATAATATAGACCTGCATGATTTGGATGCTGAAGGCCCCCGTTTCAATTCCTGGTCTCTTCAGGTAGGGCTAGGAAAGGCTGTTGTCAGAAACCCTGATAAGTTAGATAATACTGAACTAGAAGGATTAATATGGGATTCCTCTGAGAGTGGCCTAAATTATTTTGTGCTGGGAAGTAGGCTTGGGACAGCAGGGTAAGGGTTCTTCCTTTTTAGTTTGGGGCTGTCTTATACTGGCTTAGATGGCATAAGCAGAAAGCTCTGGGTAGGACAGTTCTGGAAAAAGCCCTGCTTCCCCGGATTTCCCAGGTCGCTGAAATGCTCAGCCTGGCCTCACCTAGCACCTGCCTGCTTGTTGCCCAGCTCACCACACTGTCATTTTTATTGGTGCTAAAAATATTCTCCTTGAGAGAAGCAGCTATTGTTTGGCAGGCAGCAGTGATCCTCCTGCATTACAGACGGCCATGGCAGTGACCTTCACTCCGTTTGCCAGCTCCATTTGCAGAGGGAGGGAGAGGAAGCTACTGTTCCTGTCACCTCCTTCCTTCTGGGGAATGGTTTTCATTAGCAAAAGGTGGCTGTGGTTTGCAGCCTAGAGAAGCATGGGAGCTGGGTTTGCTGGGAAAACATGGCAATTTCCATGGCTGAGGGGCACCACCTGCAACAGTTGGCAAGCAAATGTCTTGTAGAATTTCTCTTGGCCATCTCCTGTATCACTTGGCTGTGAGTTTGGGACAAAGGGGGGGAAAGGGACTAGCTTTTTAAAATTATGATTCTACCTACCCCCCCTTTAAAGAGTTACTAGCAACCTTTGCTAGGAAATTATCCTTGCTAGGAAATTATCCACAAGCTGAGAACTCAATAAATATTTTGATGCATCCTCCTCTGTGCACTATTATTATTTATTGAACTTATTAGTTACTTTTAAAAAAACATAAAGCAACTCAAAGCAACTTTCAAAAATAGTGGTACGGTGGAGTGTTGGGCTTGAACCAAGGAGAAAGAGGTTCAAGTCCATGCTTAACTCTAAAGCTTCCTGAGTGACTTTGGGCCAAATTCTGTCTCTCAACCTACTAACCTTCCTCACAGAGACCTTGTGAGAATAAAAATGGAGAAAAACCCATGTATGCTGCTTTGAACTCCTAACAGGAGGGAAAGATACAAATTATTCAGACCATAGACCATGGGTAGGCAAACTAAGGCCCGGGGGCTAGATTCGGCCCAATCTCAATCTGGCCCGCGGACGGTCCAGGAATCAACGTGCTTTTACATGAGTAGAATGTGTACTTTTATTTAAAATGCATCTCTGGGTTATTTGTGGGGCCTGCCTGGTGTTTTTACATGAGTAGAATGTGTACTTTTATTTAAAATGCATCTCTGAGTTATTTGTGGGGCATAGGAATTTGTTCATATCCCGCCCCCCAAAAAATATAGTCTGGCCCACCACATGGTCTGAGGGGCGGTGGACTGGCCCCCTGATGAAAAAATTTGCTGACCCCTGCCATAGGCTGTAGTTGTCTCTATACTAACAGAGTATGGGAAACAAGCAAGATGAATATGAGCTCTCAGTACAGGATGGCAAACATGAGCTAATAGGCATTACTGAAACTTGGTAGGATGAGAATCATGACTGGAATGTAGAAATTGAGGTGAATGACCTATTCAAAAGGAATGGAGGAGACAGGAGGGGAGGAGTAACAGCATTATATGTAAAGGATGTGTACACTTGTAAGACATCCAATTGGAAAATGGAATACAGATTGAGAGTATATGGGTAAAAAGTGTAGGAGAGGGAAACAACAGTGACACTGAGGTTGTCAGCTATAGCAAGCTAGACTGAAGATTTGGATGATGCCTTCCTACAGCAGATTACCAAATATTCAAAAAGGAGAGAGATAGTAGTGGTGAGAGACTTCAAATACCCAATATCTGTTGGAACTCAAACCCTGCCAAGAGTATAAGGTCCAACAAATACTCAAAGAGAAGAGAGCCCAAGGTGGATGGGAGTTTCTTGTTAAATTGTAGTTAAACTGTTGCAAATCAGACCTTGGGAAGCTGCCTTGTACCAATTGGTCCATCTAGCTCAGTTTTGTCTACTGGGAATGACTTTCCGGGGATTCTGACAGGAATCATTCCCAGTCCTCCCTGAAGATATTAGGGATTGAAACGGGCCTTCTGCATGCACAACAAGTGCTCTGCACTGAACTTCAACCCAGCCTGGAAGTGTGTGGTCAACACCTGGTGAAATCTCAGAAGCGGAGCATTAAGCAATTAAGGGTTTCCAGTGGCCAGGGAGTAGGATTTCAGTGTCTTGCCTATCTCATTGTCCCACACAGCTACCATATTTTAATTTGCACTATTAGGCTGCAGAAGCCACCTTTTCTTTTTTTTAAAAAAAAGCACAAAGCAGACTTAGCCCTGCTTACACTTTTTCCACAAATGAAAAGATCCTGCAGCTGGTCCTATATATAGGGCAACTAGAAAAACAACCTTGGTGAAAGGTAGGCTGACATGGAAAGGTGCAGGTGAGCTCATGAAATGGAACAGAAAGGTTCTGTCAATGCACAATATTGTCAATATTGTGGAAGGGCAATTATTACCTGCATCAGTGGCTCAGTATAGAGTTGCCCAAGCTAGTTCTGTAGGGGGTTGTGTATGTATTCATGCTCCCACTTGGCATGTTCTTATGGCTCTCCTACCCATTTGTTTGCCATCCAGGCGTCTTTCAGAGGGTGAGCCGCTGTATTTATTTATTGATTTAGGCATAATCAGGTGAGGAGGGAGTTGGCGTGGAGCAGGAACCACAGACCGTTTACCCTGGCTTGTGAGTCAGCTGGGCTGCATGCTGCTGAAACCAGACTGGGCACAGCAGCCCCTGAAATAGAGGCCAGACCACAAGCTTGAGAACAAACCCCAGTGGCAGGAGCAGCAGGGCCGCTGTTGGCTGCTGTCCTGGGGTGTACTTCTGCCAAACCTGGGTTCCTTTCTATGGGATCCATTCTTGAAATGTGGAGTGAATCACCATAGTGAGCATCTGAATGGGTTACTCTGCTTGTGTTCCTTGCAGGGTGGAGGATGTGCGGGCTAGCCAATTCTGGAGCTGGGGCAGTGGCTATTCCCCATGTGTTCAGCACTTACGTCATTTAATATTTGAGGGCTTCTGGCCGTACCCCAGCTGCTAGTGCTGGCCAGGAAAGGCCTTGTTGCCTTTCTTTCCAAGACATACCATGAATAGAATCCAGTCCTCTTACTCTTAAGGCACAAATATTCTCTCTGATGCAAGGACAGCAGATGAACTCTTAAATCTCCCTCCTTTCCTCTCAACACCAGAGCATGAAAGTGTATTGACTTTCTTGTTGTTAGATAAAGGAAAGAAACATAGTGGATTAGATCGCAGGCCTGTACATATTACCTCACTCCAATAAGCAGTAGCTGGCCTTTCTGGGATAAGAATAAGCTGACAATCTTATTCCTGTGCAGAAAAAGAAACTGCAGGCAAGAGGAACAAGAGGATCCTGATCTCTTGTGTGTAAGCATCCAGGGGCAGATCTTATTTGTGTTCTCTGCAGTGTGACATACGGGCTATGCTTCAGAGGGTGGTATGAAAATGAGCAGTCAGTGTTTTCTGTAAGGGTCAGAAATCAAAGGGGTCCTTGCGTATGACTTCCAGCAGCTGTCAAGAGAGAGAGAGAGAGCACCCTTCTATTAGCTCTCTGCCTTGCCTTTCCTTGTCATTGATTATATATAACTTTCCTCACCTTTTTTGCAATCTTACCAAAATCTCTAGGTAAAAACCCAGACATATAAATTATGTATAGAATTTGGATCTGGTGGAAGGGGCAGAATGTGCCAAGTTCTGCCTGGGGTGGATTAATTTGTAAAGAGGTCTCCATGGCATGTGACAAATCAGAGTATACACAAAAAGTATCAGATGCAATGACAATTATTATACAACAAACCAACAACACCAAAACTGGCTGATGAATATAAAGCACAATTTTACTTGAATAGGTGTATAAACTCATAAACCTACTAAACAATGAGCAATCTAAAGTGCAATGTCTCTCACAGCTACAATAAACCTACCATTAAAATTATGGACTGGTCATTTCTTCGTCAGAGGGCAAACGGGCAAATTTAGCAGGGGATCAAATACTTTTTCCCCTCACTGTATCTGTTGAAGATAAGTGCACTGATTGGAAAGAGTTATTTGTCGACATTTGCTGGCATAAGTGAGTTTTGTGCTCAATTGTTGATTTTCACAGCTCTTCCATGAAATAGGACAACGTCTGAATCAAGGCATCACAGGAAACGGGACTTCTTGCTAGTGTCTGAAACAAGGACCCCTCCATGTTGTTCTGCCCTGCTTTTTTGTCATTCCATTTCCTTCAACCTCTGTGGGTTGAAGGAAACACTGCAAAGAAGATGCTCTCCATATTAAAGAGGTACTGTCAAGTTGTCAGTGGATTAGGACTATCTGTAGTGTGCTGTCCTCAATAGATGTCCTCAGTGGCAGGAGACTGGGCCATTTGGGGGTTCCTCTATTTGTACCTCTACTTTTCCAAATGCATCTGAGCTGCTCCACTGATGGGTTTGCCTGTGCTGTTGTGTGACTCCCCTACCCCACCCCTGGAATATATATGTTGAAGCCACCCAGACAAGGTATATTAGTCTGGCAGTGTACACATGTGTACAATGCATTATTATTTTTACAGCTTGCCAATATTTATTTAGAGGGAGACAGACCTGCATGCATGTACATCTGTAGTGTTTATATACTTTTGCTGCTGTGATGTGTAGATGTAAATATGGTCAAGAGGTGGGTGCTGTAGTTAGCCTAACACCTCCATATCAAAGGGTGTTGTGGATGACCAAGCTACCACTGGAGACAAATTGGCCTTCCACTCCCTTGGAACTCCTCTGGGGGATGAGAACATGTCTCCTTTCGTTGCTTGCCCAAGGATACTGACTCACCTGACTTTGCTTTTGGACAGGAAGGGTGTTGTAGAGCATTGCTTGTACCCCTCAGACAAGCTGCCTGGTCTTAAGAGAATCAACAGAAACCTCTTGTATGACTTGGTAGCCCACAGTTTCTTATAGATTACTTAGTGACATATTAAGAACTTAAAAAGAGCCATACTGGATCAAACCAAAGAGCTATTTGGTCTAGCACTGTTTTTCTCCTAGTGGCCAACCAGAGGCCTCTCAGAAGCCCACAAGCAGAACATGAGTGTAATGTTTCTTAACCAATGATATTCAGAGGCACACTGGAGCTAATATTTCGCCATCATAGCTAGTAGCTATTGATAACCTTGTCCTCTATGAATTTGCCCAATCCACCTTTAAAGCCATCTAAGTTAGTGGCTATCACCACACCTTGCATTACAAATATACCTTGTGTGAAGAAGTACCGTACTTCCTTTTGTTTGTCCTGAATCTCCTACTATTATGCTTCCTTGGATGACACCCAAGTTCTAGCATTGTGAGAGAGGGAGAGAAAAATCTGGCCATTCCCAATTCTCCTGGCTTCACAGTAAGATGACCAGCACATTTCTGAGGATCCGATCTGAGCATATGACAAACCCCGCCCCCTGTCATTTGAAAACAATGAGGCAATACAAAGCCTATTTTCATATATTTCATATTTGCAATTATAAATATTATTTGGCTGTTTACGAGATGGGAGAAGAGAAAGTACAAGAGGGCACTTAAAGTTGGGAGAGGCATCAAGCTAAAAGGTTTCTCTCTCCTATATGGCAGAGGTGGCTAACTTTTTTATTTTAGCCAGAGTGTCACACTTGCCCATGGCCAATTGGACCATGTGGCACTAGTGGGTGTGACCATTCTGAACACACTCATGTACTAACGGGCAGCACACCCACCTACTCTACCAGTGCAGATCAACCAAGGAATGAAGTTGCTCATCAAATGGTTGATCAGGTAACTAGGGAGGGAGCAATTTGCATCCTCATCAGGGTGCTGGGATCTGCCTTCCCCAGCGCTGTGTCTAAATTGGTTTCCTTTTTGCTACCACTTCTGCTAAAATCTGTGGGATCATGGAGGTCCAGATCAGGCCTCTGAACTGATTATTAGCTCTAGGACATGCCTGCACAGGAAGCTTCCCAGGCTCCCAGCTGATGCAGCTACACACAATGAGAGGTCTTAGAAGCAGCTCCAGAGAAGCAGAGGTCTGAGGTGATAGGAGATTCCTTGCACCAAAATCTTACTTCACTTATCTCCTGTTCACAAAAATATCTGACAATATTGACTGTGTGGACAGCCGGGAGATCAGGGCAGGCTGTATATGGGAGTTGTGCTGCTTTTCTGGCTCTTTGGTATGTTGCCCTACGAGGACACAGGGATTGCTTAGCCAATCGCAATGCAGAAGTATCTTTACAGTCATGAATTGTAAGTTTCATCTTCCAGTGCTATGCATAATCACACCTGCTGCCAGGATTACATGTTGAATGCTTACTTGTGGTAGTATCCCATCAGTGGTAACAAAGAGGCAGGTTGGTGTCCATGTTAGAACTTGGCATTTCCAGGTAGCAGTAAGAGGTTACTGACCCAGACCCTGGGGAGACTTATTCTGAGGAACACTGGGGAGTACCCCAGGATAAATGAGGACCTAGAGGAACCTACAGTCATCTCAAGACAACCTGATAGGAAACCTGGACCTCAAAAGCAAAGGTAGTAGTACACCTGATAGGAAACACAGAACTGCTGGGTTTTGTCAGGCAACTGTGATTTATTAGGGAGCTATAGCAGGTTAGTTAGTTCCACAAATGATCTATAGTCTAATCGTTTTCATTTTTCAGCATTGTAATATGAAGGTCAGCATGTTGATGTTATAAATGCCATGCCTCAGTCAATGTTCTTATCATAATTACTTTCTGATCTGAATTGATATTTTGATATCATTGTTAAATAGTTGCTATAAAATCAGGAAATTGGCTTGCCTTAAAAATCATTAGTGTGCCTATTTAAAAAACAGTGTGGGCTTTATTTGTTTATTTTTCTTTTTCAAATCTATGTTTGCTATTGCAATGGCTAGACTTAAGGGATGACCAACTTGCTAGCTGCCCAGTGATACTTTGGGGACTTCAAGCCATCCAAGACCTGACCCACATGTTACACCCAACCCCACCTCTCCAGACTTAGTGCCATATGTGAGCTCTCTATCTGATCTCCTATCTATACTTGTACTGTAATCCCTGACAGCTAGCCTCCATCACAGGACCATGATGTGGTCTTTTGGGCTGCCCCTGGGATTAGGTAAAATGGGGGATGTGGAGATTCAGACCTGGCTAAGCCAGAATTTCTGAGGCTCCTCTGTGCTTTCTGGGACAAGGATGGGCTCACTGGGGAGTGAGCTCTTCCAAATCCCAATCCCAGACAGGAGGATATTGGAGAAGCACTAGCCACAGACCCCATCCCTCAGAGGCCCTCCCCTTAGCCCCTTTGGCCAGATGAAATGCCCATTATTCTGCCAGTGTGCATGTGCCCAGACTGTCCCATTCTGTGACTGTACAGCACACATGGCTAAATATATATCCACATGTGGAGAGTTCAGAGGGTCTATGAGATGCTCTGTCTCTATGGCCCCTTTTCATGGCTGGTGCTAATGAGATTCGCGTCTTTCCCAGGCTGATGTTTTGTGGGCCGAGGGGCCTTTTCAACTGGATGGGCTTTGGCATAGTCATGGCAAATATTTACCAAAAAAGGGACATACCATATAAATTTAGAGTCCTGAAAATAGAGATTGAGAAAGAAAGAGAGAGACCAAACCAGAAAATACAGCCTAGTCTGTTCAAGAGCAAAGGAGTAAAAATGGAGAGATAAAAAGAGCAAAACCTCGGCAGTAAAAACAGCATCTTGGTAAATAGACTATTAAAAACCCTGCTGACCTGCTTTATGGCTTTCTTGGCTGCCATTCAGCAGGCACCGGGGGAAGGTAGCAGGAGCCGGCGGGCGGGTGCTGCGCTCCCCCCTCCGAGTGGGGCGTTAAATTTAGCCACATAATGACGGCCCTGAGGAAGCAGCCTCTTGTCGGCCACGCAGTAATTACTGCTTCCCTTATGCATTTTATTTTTCTTATTACGTTGCCTCCTCTCCCCAAATGGTGCAAGAATTGCCCAAGGGCAGTGATCTGCTGTGTGCCTCCACCAAGACTGCAGCTTTAGTGAAAGTTTGGGCAGAACCCAAGGGCAGTGCAGGGATCTCCCTGGGGCGGGGCGGGGGCAACATACATTTTGAGGCAGTGGGTTAGTGTTGTTGTTACTTTGAGGGATGGTGGGTCACAGCACTGGATGAGAGTTCAAAGCACTCCCAGTCTACTTTGGCCTGCAAGCCCATATCCTTGAAACAAGGAATCTGGAATCCATAAGAACTGGTGGCAGCATGGATGGATTTAAATCACTACCCAAAAACCTGAGTTAAATCAGTTATTTAAATCAAGTTTCTTCATTTTGTATTTCACGTGTTTCCTGAAAAAATGAGCACACTCTTTGGTTGCTGCTATAATTAAAACACATTTGCTTGCATTAAATAGAGCCTTTATACTGTACTACTAGGGGCATATTTCAAAATCTTTGATCATGCAGCTGACACACCTTTTGTGCTACCCTCTGAGAGACAAGCAGCTAGTTGTGAACTTAATAGGTTTCTTAGTCCCATACACACATACCTGGGAGTAAGCCTCACTGAACATAGTAGAACTGACTCATCATGGATAAACACCTTGGGGAGCGGGGCATAAAGGCAGGATATAACTGTTTCAATAAATAAAATAAGCACTCATAGGACTAGACTGAAAGGGGTGAATCCAAAGATGCATGTGGAAGGTGTCTTCCAGTTAGAACAATTTCTCACTAGAGCACCATTAGTAGCCTTCCAGGTGTTGTTGAACTCCACCTGCAGCATGGCCAATGGGTAGGGGTAATGGGAGTTGTAATCCAACAACATCTGGAGGGCCACTGTTTCCCTATCCCAGCACTAGTGCTGTGGCAGGATACAAGGGGAAGATTCTGATATGTTATTTCTATATGTGCAAGGACTTGGCGAACCACGAAAACTGCTATCAAATTTGCTGCAGCACTCTGTGAACACTTGTACACACTTTTTACAGCAGCATTTGCTGAGCAGTGTTTAATGGCTCAACCCTACCTCCCTTTCTCTCAGTTCCTTGTATCCAACGCATCATGTCCAGAACTTCTGAAAAGTTAATGGGGTAGATCTGTGTTTCTCCATGCTAGTAAATATCTATCCCATTTGTTTTGATAGTTATAATAATTCATAATTTGAGAAATGAACGCTCTGCAAAACTCAGAGAGCATAAAATAAAAGTAAAGAATCCTATAAATGGGCTTAGCAGATGATCCTGATGGGAATCCGAATTGTGTCTCCTGGATCTTGCCACCTGTGCTTACACGCCACTTCTTGGGCCCAGTATGAACCTTGGAAATGCATTCAATATTTTATCTATTTTTTTACCTTTGAGGTCAAATATTACAATATTTTTGCCATTTATCTTGGTGTCTTTGAAAAGGGGGGCATGGGTTCAATTTAAGAGATTTGATGCATAGGGACAGATTCACTAATGGTTTCTGTTAACAAAAGCCCATGCAAGGACTTTCACTAGTGCAATGTGGCTTTCCCCCCCCTCTTCCCTCTGTGCCCTGCTCAAAGTGGCTCTGGGGTGGTTGGAAGAACCCCAGAGGAGTGCACAGGTGGAGGAGAGGGGAGATCATTTCATCAGGCGAGTGGAAATGCTTGTGCTCACAGAGTAATTTCCTTAGCGTTACATTGAATTCTGCTCAGATACTTCAACATATCATTAAAAACAGAACTTAGATTTAATTTTAAACCAGGTTATGCTTTCTCTCTTAAATATAGTTGAAACATAAAAGTACTAGAAACCCTATCTTATTTTTTATCTATCTGAAATATATATACTGTATCATGACTTGTATCCAATTTTTGCTCTACTCAGAGCAATTCCATTGCAATTAAATTAGCTCCATTGATTTCAGTTTGGTAGCTGGGAAATCAGTTGAAACTAAAGTTAGTACTTGGGGTGCTAGTCTGGAGCTAGCCTTGAAGACTAGGATTGAATTTTTTTATTACACAACTTCCTTAATTTTGCAGGCTGGTCATACAGCTGTTCTGTGGCCAATGCTCCACCATGAATGCAAGTGAGCTTAAATGTATGGCTTTCAGGTGAAGACCCCTACCATGCTAAGAAAATGAGGCAAGTGATATATCAGCAGACACCTTTAGTTCTGTTTTTTTCTGCTGGTTGATAATCCATCTCTGTGAAAGCTAGTGTCTGATTATTTCACTTGGAGAATAAACCCATGGTCCTACTAGCACTGGCACAACATAGTCGAGAGCTAATGACTTTTCTGCAGAGGTGCTAGGAAAGCATTTCTGCTTTAATTTTAACCAAGAGATAATTTGGTCAAATGCAACAGACCACAGCAGGGCAGCACCACTGCCACTCACCAGTTGTGTTCTAACAATGTTCCCATGTTTGTTTTGCATGATAGGAACTATTCAATGCATGCTGAAAGCCCTAGGTTTAATCCCTGACATCTCCATATACTGTAGGGCAGGGGGGAAACTAAAACCTTGGACAGCTACTGCTAATAATGAGTTAAATAATGATAAGGGCCCTTCCAGATGTCCTTTTAATTGTATGGTCATGTTTATTTGTGCTCATGATGGTATCGGGTTGATTATACATGATGCTGTTCTCAGTAATGTTTGCACCTGCAATAGTTCTGGGGTGGACATACTGCCAGCCTAGAGAGACCCTAAGGCAGCTTCCTAAGTTCACAAAGACATCACAGTTCCCACTACAGTGCATCTGTGACCCAAGCTGGACATGGAAGCCATTTCTGAGTTAAGCAGGGCTGCTTTTGCATGCATGCATGCAAATACAGTGGAACCTCGTGTTACGTACTGTCCTCCTTGGGAACACTGTGGGTTACGAGCTCCGCTAACCCAGAAGTAGATGCCCCTTGTTGCGAACTTTGCCCCGGGATGCGAGCGGAAGTCACGCGCTGGCAGCGCAGCAGCAGCAGCAGCGGGAGGTGCCATTAGCAAAAGCCCACCTCATGTTATGAGCGGTTTCGGGTTACAAACAGACCTCCGGGACAGATTAAGTTTGTAACTGGAGGTACCACTGTATTCTGTTAATGCACCCTAAAAAATGGCATTTACCTTTTTCTTCTTATCAACAGCACACTACATAAATGTTTTCTTAAATATGTGCTGCTGATCCAGTGTATTATCTTTGTTAAATGGTCTTTTAGTCAGACCTATGTTTTGGACCCATGTTCTGATTTATCATGTCTCTGCGGAGCTTTCAATCTGGTCTTGTGTAGTATTTTCAAACCTTCACGAGTGGGAACCCTTGCTAGCTGGTGATTTTTGTCTTTCTTTCTGTCCAGCAGGATGCCAGACCAAACTTGTTTTAGCAGCACTCTCTTGCGACTACTGAATTCAGAAAGAAAAGTAGCTTTTATGCTTTCCACCTTCCCCATGGCCAGTCTCTATGAGCCCCCTTGGGGAAAAAAGACAAGGAGGGGGGAAGGGGTTCAGAGGGGAATGACTTGTGCTTGCACTGGTGCAATTGGGGGACACTTTTAGGCTGGGCAACGACATTCCAGGAAAGGTCTCATTCTTGGGCTTGTTTTCCCAAAACAAAGGAAGCAGCCTTGCATTGCTGGAAGTCGCGTGCTTGGGTTGTGCTGCCTTGTTATCATCCGATAACCTGGTGACCCTGGCGCTGCCCTGCTCCTCACCCGGCAGCCTCGGGCTAGGGGATGTGAACAGCTTCCGCACACTTGCCCTTGTGCACAGATTCACCTTCCTTTCAGTGCATAGCATAGCATGGTGTGTGCGTTATGCATGCAGGGATAGCATTAAGGAGGGGTGTCCCTGAACCTTCTCTATCTTCGCTTTCCTCAGCCCTGTGGTGATGTAATTCTGTGGACAGGCTACCACGGAAGGGTAGATTTCCCATCATGCATCAAACATCATCAAATGGCTATTTTACCCTTGCAATCTCTGAAAGGATTTTATAAAATTGTGGGTGGCTATACTAAGAATGATGTTCTAATTTCACACTTGGAATGTCCCAAAGACGTCTGAAAGTCAGTCATAATGGCACAATTCGTTTATTTATTAGAAATATTTTTATACCGCTTTTTATAAAATCTCAAAGCAGTGTACAGAGTTAACATTCAAAACACAACAATAAAATCATATATACAAGGCAGTAAAATATTATGTCTCTTGCCCTGTTAAATCATCCATTGATAGGTTGCTAATGATGCAGTCTCCATTGACTGGAGAAAGCATATTTGGGCTGTGGGCTGTTGATCTGACTCAGCCACAGATCTTGTTGAATGAGGGATATGAGGAGAAGATTGTTTAGGTTTATAGCTCCAATGTAGTATGTGAAAGCTGTGTGTTTTTTTTTTTATATAAAAAATGTACAAAGAAAAGCTGCATTACTCACCCTGCATAAATTATACAAATTAATAAAATGTACATATATTTATTATACATAATTTATTCTGCATCTCCAAAACCTTTTTCCTCATCCTGTAGTTAGAACACTGAAGTTTCACCCCTGTTCAGCTTCCCACTTTTCAGCAGGGAATATCTAAAAATACAAGCTGTGGCTTGTGGACTTTAGAGCAGATATTGCCCACACTTTCAAGCCAATATTCACAAGCCTTGAGTTATGGGAACTTTGCCTTATTAAAGATAAAAACTGTGGTACTAAGGGCCCTTCTGGAGCACCTTCACAGATTTCACACAGTCCTGCCACCAGTAGGAATGGGTGCTTTTACATAGGCTATGAAAAAAAGAGAGAATACAGTGTGTAGTAAGTAAAAGAATTTTTTTTTTTTTAAGTTCAAGATGGGCAGGGCCCTTCATGTTTGCTCTGCAAAGATTTTGATGAATTTCTATACAGTGGTACCTCGGGTTAAGTACTTAATTCGTTCCGGAGGTCCGTTCTTAACCTGAAGCGTACTTAACCTGAAGCGTACTTAACCCGAGGTACCACTGTATTCAGAACTTGCTGAAACTTCCTGCTGGATTCTAGAACTTCTTGCCCTTTCTGGGCTCTACTGCCAACCCTTGCTGCGCATGAACAGAGGCCTCAACATTAAAATTCCAATGCTAGTTTGATGGAGGAAGTCCTGCCTTGGTGGATGCCCAAATTTAGCACTGTATTCTCAGATAAGCTTAATTTTGGTGACATTATTAGTACCCCCATTTCCCAGGCTGGGGAGCATGACCAATTTTTTCCTCCTCCCCTGTTTTCATAGGGTGAAATCTGCAGTCCTTGGTTCTTATAATCCCAGCTTTTAATATTTAAAAAATATTTCTAAACCTCTGTCTCCACACAGAAAAGTCCTTCCAAATGTGCAAAGTTATTACTATTTCTGTTGGGAAAAGAAAATTTAAATTACCGTATTGGCCTGAATATAAGCTACACCCTAATATAAGCCACACCTTTTTTTTTTTAATACTCGAATATAAGCTGCTCCCTTCCTCGCTGCTCCTGGCTGCATACTGGGGGGAGGGAGCCATGCTGCATTGCTGGTGGCCTTTTCCCTTCCCTGCTCTCTCCCTTCCCGGCCTTAGGGAAGAGGACAGGGGACTACGCGCAGGACAGGCGCCGCTTCGCCGTGCTCCTGGCACTATTTGCCCCACGCTCCTGGCTGCATACTGTAAGGTTGCGAATATTAGCCGCACTTTTCACGGTCGGAATTTGGGGGGAAAGTGAGGCTTCTATTCAGGCCAATACAGTATTTGAGGATTTTATGCACACCTTGCACAATATGATTTCTGTACAGAATAGATGTTTCCAGAGCATGAGACTCTTCAGCTCAGGCTCGTGGGTTTGAACCTCAAGTTGGGCAAAAAGATTCCTGCATTGCAGGGGGTTGGACTAGGTGACCCTTGTGGGCCTTTCCAACTCTACCTTTTTATGAGTCTGTGAAGCTACCTTATACCAAGCCAGACCGTTAGTCTGTCTAATCTATCCCTCTTTCTTTTGGCTGGCCATGGCTCTCCAGCGTCTCTGAAAGAGGAGGGTCTTCTTGATGACCTGCCACCTGTTCCTTTTAACTGGGGATCAGGGCAAACGAGAGCCAGAGCATGTGTGTGCAACCCTGCCAGTCTAGTCTGTTGCTTTTTAGCTATAGTTGGACCAAGCTCACTCATGCCTTGTGCCTGCCACTAAGATTTCTGTGAGGAACTTGCCTATTTTAGGATCTCCTACAAATAGTTATATACAACATAACGGCCTAGGGAATTTGATACACACTCTGGATCCTTACCATGGATTTTGGTGTTCTGATCAAATTATTGTTAATACTTTTTAAAAAATCCTCCATGAACTGTCAGAAAAGAATAGCACAGAAAGGAGGATTACCCCAACCCTATGGCACGCCCAGGAAAAGGAAAAGACAGCCAGTATGTCCTCTTTACCACAATCTGCACGTGTGCCAGTGTAAAGGAAGCTTGCGTCTGTCTATTTATTTGCTCATCATCACTTCTTACTCATTGTGGGTGTTTTTCTTTCCCTTCTCTCGGGTCTCCCCTCCCCACCCCCACACTGCTCTAGATCTGTAATTTTGTTTTATGACTTTCCCCTCCCCCTCAAAATCTCTAGTTTTAGGAACTGAAAACAAAAAGTATTTTTAGCTACTCCCTGTTGAAATATCATGCTTGGTGCGTTGTTGCTATTAGTTTAAGCCTCCATCCCACACATGCACATAAAGGAGAGTGGGGATGCATGCTGGAGTGGTAAATGAGCACAAGGCATCTCCAATCTGGCCTTTATTGAGGTCTGGCCTGGTGTGGCACAAGAGGGATGTGCCCTGGAATGAGCCAGCCACCAGCGTGGGCCATCCTTGTAATAAAGCAATTCTATATTTATTCCATCTGTTTATCCTTTGCCCTGTAATAGTGCAGGGAGCCTTTCAAACGGCCTTTCCCCATTTGGGGCTGGAGGGGGATTGGAAGGCAGCAAGGAATTTGTGGATATTCCAAGGACCATGTGTGCTTGCTCTCTTTTAAACATGTGCAGCTGAGAGACAGATCCCATCTCTGAATTTGGAGGAAAAGAATGGGAGGTCCTTCTGCCTTAAACCTGCCTTTGGGAGGGATCCAGAGCAAAAGGCCCTGTGCAAAACTTTTTTTTACTTTCTTGTACCCTACAACCCTATAAAGATTTTTTGTGTTTTTTTACCCTTCTATACAGGTTTTTCTCTAAAACCTTTTCCTTTCAGGGAATATTCTACGCTTCCATGAATCACAGATTTAAACAGGCATTTCAGTGTTTATCCTAATGTGCATTATGTGACTGGAAGATTCCAGCTAAGCCACCGGGATCTCTGTGGTATAGCGGTTAGAGTGTCAAACCAGGAATGGAGAGGCCTAGGTTCAAATCCTGACTCACCCATAAAATTTGCTGGGTGATCTTAGGCTAGTCACTATCTTTCAGCCTGAGCTATCTCATAGGGAGTTTGTGGCAATAACGTGTCTGTGTGCGGGAAGAGGCAGTGTATGCTGCCCAAAGCTCCTTCCAAGGGTTGGTTATAAATGTAATAAATAGGTAGCATGACATCCATACAAAGCCTGCACATGGACTACATAGCCAGCCCATGTGTTAGACTGGGGAAATAGCAAGAGATCGCTAAGGGTAGAGGGAATGGATGTAAACAAACCTGTGCATTATTGCATTTGCTGGTTTTGGAAGCTGCTTTCTATGCTTCTGACTGCATTAAAGTACCAACTGGAGGGACTAGGAGGCTTGTGTATGAGCATGCCCTTGGAGCCAATTTGAACTGCATATGCATAGATAGCAGTGCCATAGTGTGAGAATGGAAGATGTTCATCTCCAAACTTGCAGCACCTATGTGCTTGGAAGACACATCAATCACAGATCTGCAATGCACACAAGTGTTTTGTGATGCACACCTTCCCTTCACGCTGGGGCAAAACTTGCCTGCTATGTAAACCGTGACTGAGCTGTATAAAGTAGTTATGTTCTAGCCCTAGAAGCCCTAGAATTTCCTACATTGATTGATATAAATGATGCCTTAAAATGGGATCTGAAACAATATTTGGTTTCTAGGATGGAAAATACTTATGTTGGTTTACCTTAGATAATGAATAGAGCAAACAAGCAGGAAAGGAATAGCCTAAAGGCTGTTTTATCTGATTCCTTCTCTTTAATAGAAAGCATTTAAGAAATAACATGCAACCCACAAATAAATAACATCTTGTGATGTTTTTGATCCATAACGTACTGTGTATATGCTATAGCTACCACAGTCATCAAGACGTACTTGTGTGGCGAATTAGCACATCTGATTATTGATTTCAGTTAGTGCATCTTGATTTCAGTAAAGCTTTTGACAAAATTGCCTATGATATTCTTGTGGGGAAGCTGATAAAATACAGGGTGGACAAGATCATTGTTAGGGGGATTTGTAGCTGGTTGACTGATCAAACCCAGAGTTCTCACTAATAGTTCCTCATGATACTGGGAAAAGTGACAAGTGAGGTGCTATAATGAGCCCATTGTTGTTCAACGTCTTTTTAAATGGCTTGGATAAAGGAATTGAGGGGATGCTTATCAAATTTGCAGATGACACCAAACTGGAAAGGGACGCTAATGCTACAAAATACAGAGTCGGGATTCAAGATTACCCTAACAGATTGGAGAACTGGGCCGAAACTAACAAAGTGAATTTCAGTAGGGACAAATGTCAGGTTCTACACTTAAGCAGATAGAACCAGCGGCACAAATGTAATATGGGGGACACCTGGCTTGCCAGTAGTATATGAGAAAAGGCTCTAGGGGTCTTAGTGGACCACAAACTTAACATGAGTCAACAGTCAGATAGGTAGCCGTGTTGGTCTGACGCAGTTGAAATAAATAAAGTAATTGAATGTCTGGTGAAAGGTGTCCAGGGTCTGCTGACCATGTGTCCAGATAATAAAAATATTGTCAAGTGTATCGCAGGTACAAGAGAGGTTTGAGTGGGTAGGAGTTTAAGAAGCGTTCCAAATCTGCCATGAAGAAGTTGGCATACTGTGGGGCCATGTAGTTGCTGTGCCGCTGATCTGGAGGAACAGGTCATCTCCAAATTTGAAGTGGTTGTGGGTGAGGACAAAATGGCAGAGTTTGGTAGCAAAGTCCACTGTGATTTTATCTGAAATGGTGTTCCTTATAGCTTGTAATCAATCGTTGTGTGGGATGTTGGTGTACAGGGATTCCACATCCATAGTGGCTAGTATAGTATTGTTAGGGAGATTGTTCAAAGATTGTATTTTCCTCAGAAAGTCTGTGGTGTCACGTACGTAGCTAGGAGCATTGATGGCATACGGTTTCAGAACAGAGTTCTTATATCCAGAAACACACACTGTGATAGTGCCTCTTTAATGTCCGGGTTGTTCCTAAGATTGTCTATGGCCCTCCTTTCAGCATGGTTTAGATTTTGTTGTAAGCGATGGGTGTTTTCTGGTCACATAAGTTTGGATTCTGCGGCGGAAGCAACAGTGTGATACAGCAGCAAAAAAGCTAATGCTATTCTAGGCTGCATCAAGAGAAGTAAAGTGTCCCGATCAAGAGAAGTAATAGTCCCACTCTGTTCTGCCTTGGTCAGACCCCACTTGGAGTACTATGCTCATTTCTGGGCACCATGATATGAGAAGGATATTGACAAGCTGGAACGTGTGTAGTGGAGGGCGACCAAGATTATCACGAGTCTGGAAACTAAGCTTTATGGGGAACAGTTGAGGAATAAGAGGAGACTGACAGGAGATAAGACAACCATCTTCAGATATCTAAAGGGCTGTCATATGGAAGATGGAGCAAGCTTGTTTTCTCTTGCTCTGGAGGGTAGGACCTGAACCAGTGGCTTTAAGTTACAAGAAAGGAGATTCCAACTAATCATCAGGAAGAACTTTCTACCAGGAAAGCTGTTCAACAGTGGAATGGACTCCCTCAGATGGTGGTGGACTCTCCTTCATTGGAGGTTTTTAAGCAGAGGTTAGATGGCCACCTATCATGGATGCTTTAGTTGAGATTCCAGCATTGTTTGGGGTTGGACTAGATCAGCCTCAAAGGTACCTTCCAACTCTACATTTCTATTATTCTATGTGGTGATCTGCACAGGGGTTGTGCTTTGTTTTCTATGCAGAAGCACTTTCCATAGGGAGTCAACTTGTTACGGTACTTTGCAAGCCATGAGAGAGCACTTATTTTGCAAGCCATGAGGGCTCCACTGCATTTTGAAGGGTGATAATCTGTGTTTGGATCACAAATATGTTCTAATGCTGACCTGCAGGTACCTTGTAGTTTCCAGCCTCATTGTTGACATCAATGTAACTAATAGATCTATCACTTATTCTATTGCTCAAAGTTCTATTGCCCACAATATCCTTATTGTATGAAGCACCCCCCCTTTTTACTATTTCTCATATTTCCTTATTTTTTTGTCTCCCACCCCCATTTCTACCACTATCTTTAAATCCTGACTTTCTTGATTATGCTTCATTCCTGACTTGCAGCTCCATATACCCTATTATTCCTTTTAAAAACATTGAACATTAACTAGCTTCATTAACCCGTGCTGGGCTACCCTTCCCCCTGTAAGTGTCTGAAGGCTGGAACACTGCTGGCCTGTTTGCCCGGGTGCCTGTAGGTCGAGTGCAATCTCTCGGTGAAAGCAACAATGTGAAAAGGCCAAATAATTCCTGGAGATACTGACGCCGAGGAGGAGTGCGACTCTGAGCAGCCCATTCACGCCTGGAATTCTATAAATACTTTTACTGTGTGGCACTAGGAAAACTTCAAGCCTTTTTATTAGTGCTGCATATAGTGTAGTAATTGTGTGTGGCTTAAGTGTGATTCCTGAGCCTTGTCTGGGGTTCATGTTCCTGGGTGTGACCCTGTGCCCTGATGATTGACAGAGGAAATCTACAGGGGGAAGGCGATAGTAGAGTGTTGGAAATGGGAGCTTCAGGGCATTTGGGGAAAGTACGATCAAGTGTTGCGGGGTCGGGGGGTCTCTCTGTAAGTTTGGTGTCCACAATACCAATCTTCTATAGTACTCTTGCCAGAGCAACCTTAGAATCCCAAGCCAACTACACTGTTCTCCTCATTTAGTTTATCTTAAATATTCCATTTGCATTCTCTCCTTGCTATGTTCTTTCACATGGAGCCCGATTATCATTTCACACACACACACACACACACGCACACACAATTTCTCCAAATATCCTGTGTATCATTGCATTTGTCCCGCACTGTTCTTTTTTCTGCATTAGCATCTGGTTGACTGTGGGACTACCCACAGCCTTTTATATGCAAAGAACAAAAAGTTAGCCACCTGGCTGATTATGACTCAGGTTCTGCTGGTTTTGGTCCTGTAGCAGAAATTAGGATGATTTAGGCCTTGACTGCAAAATAAATGTACATGTGCAAGAGGTTCCTCCAACCTTTCAAATGCTTTAAATGTTAGAATTGTAGAGTTGGAAGGGATCCTGAGGGTCATCTAGTCCAACCCCCAGCATTGCAGGCATCTTAACACACAATCCTCCACCCAATTTGAAGCCGTACTGGACTCTGCTTAGCTTTGCAAATGTGCTAGCAGTTTTATGTTGTTTGGCTTGAAGACTGTGTTGCTGAATATGAGATTTAGAGTAAAAACATTCTTGGATACTTTTTAGGCATTCTTGGTTTAATGAATGGATGGGGAACCTGTGGCCCTCATGTTGTTTGTCTCTTATCAGCTTCAGCCAGTATGGCCAATAGTCAGGGATTGTGGGGGTTGTAGTCCAGCAACATTAGGAGGGCATTCCTCATCCTTGGGTCCAGCTGATTAACTCCCAAGTCCTCTTCAGCAGATGTAGCTGATGAGCTGTGCTTTCTGCCCCACAAGTAAGCTACACTATTGCTCCCACCATTGAGTATGAGCGATACTATTTGCTCTATCCCTTATCGGTCCCACTGGGGCTGTTCTCACCTGCAAGACAGCTGTGCAGCTGGCATAGTCTGGCATGACTTCCAGACACATCTTTAGGTCTGATGCAAATAATCCCATCTGTGCAATAGACGCTGATCATTTTGGTGCCACCTCATGGAGAGGTAATCAGTGTAGTGGCCTTGTTCAGGCTTTGGGTTAGTTCTTTATGGTGCTGGGGGGGTAGGTTAGGAAGGGAAAGTGGGGAGGAGGGGTTGTTGGGACTTCCCTGTCAACCCTGGCCGTGTTATGGAGCTTTCTCAGTTTCCCTGGAGTGGATATTGATATGCTCCCTCGCCAAGAGTAATATTAGGACTTCTTACTAGTCTTGTTGATGTTTCAGCTGCCTACAGCATCTCATCCATATTCATGAGTCCACAGAGTCTCATCCATATTCATAAGCCTTCATATATCTATGAGTGCGTACACAAGTGTGTGTGGGTGTGTGCGCTCACCCCTCTCACCTGTGAGGCACATACCAGCCCACAAAGTGACTCTGTCAGAGTGGGACCAAGGCAGGAGCAAGAATTGTTACACAGGAGCGAGTGGAAAATGCAGATCCCTTCCATACTTGCTCTGCTGCCCTGTGAGAGTAGATTTTGTGAAAAGCTTTTTCCCTTAGTAGCAATCTCAGCTCTTACTTCAAGGGTAAGCCTTGAAGATGAATGGGATAGAACGTCTGCATTCTGTCTCTTAACTCCCTCTTCTCCTCACCTTTCATTCACAGCCCCAAATAGTTTCCCCTGCAGCTTTTCTTCCTAGAAATCTCCTCTACCACCCCTTGCCAGTATGCAGAAGTCAACAGACTACTACTCTTTCTCAACGCCCAGCGGAGTGGCGTTCTCTGGGTATTAGCAAGGACAGCATGGAGGACACAAAACATTGAGATACAGACATATGTTGAGATGCAGTTGTTTTAGAGACCGACATGGAAGCAGGAGGGTGACCCATTGAAGGCAAGAATTCCTCCATCTCTCTTGGTAGCCATAGATGAGAAGGAATTGCATACAGGCAAGTGACTGCCTGCACCCAGCATAGAAATATAGTGGGCCGCTGCAGGAGGGATGGAGCTCCTAATCTCCCTGCCTCCCTGCTCACTGTAGGCTAGTAACCCGTTTTGCAGGCTGGTAGCTTTGCGAGCCTGGGTCCTCTGTAACTTTGCTAGCAGTTTTTTATTTTTTATTTTATTACATTTATATACCAGCTTTATCTTCCAAGGATCTCAAGGTGGTGTACATGGTTCTTCTCCGCATTTCATCATCACAACAACCCTGTGAGGTAGGTTAGGCTAAGAGATGGTGACTGGCCCAAGGTCACCCAGTGAGCTTCATGGCTGAGTTGGGATTCAAACCCTGCTCTCCCAGGTCCTAGTCCAACATTCTAACCATTGCACCACACTGGTTGTTGGTTTTCTGCTGTTAGTCACACTGAAAGAGGAACAGATCATTTTCTAATGCTGAATCTGTGAACAGCAGGTGTTTAGGAAGAAAATGACCCCTAGCTCTGAAATAGCAATTAGGAAATAGTTCTGGCTGCTTCTCCATGGCCCCTACTATTACCACAAAACTTAATCTTCCATGACTAGGTTTTCTGGTGGGACAGAAGCCTTCCTGTTGAGTTCTGAGGTTTAAGGCTTGTTCTGAGCTGTCTCTTCAGATCTTACTGAATCATCTTGAAAGTTTCACTGTGAGAATCCTTTTTACTGCTGTGAATTTAGCTGTAATAGGAGAGGCCTCTTTGCTCAGGGGTGAATGTGATCCCCCTACAAAGAATTGATCTAGACAGGATCCCTTGGCCTCTCCCAAAGAGTAGAGCTACTTGTAGCTATGATGTACTCTCCCTCCAGGACTGGGGATTCCCACAGGAGGTTGCTGAGAGGACATGACTCTATTGGGAGATAGGATGGTGGGTAAAATGAAGTTCTGTTGTGAGTTTCTATGAAATAGGGAACTCAAGTGTCGATTCTCTGACAATCTTTGGACAGCATGGATCTTGGCTTCCCTGTAATAAGAGAGAAAAGGATCCAGCTAGATTTGATCAGGGGAGCTGATTTCTCAATACCAATATGAACTGTTAGGGACCCAGGTGGCGCTGTGGGTTAAACCACAGAGCCTAGGGCTCGCTGATCAGAAGGTCAGCGGTTCGAATCCCTGCGACGGGGTGAGCTCCTGTTGCTCATCCCAGCTCCTGCCCACCTAGCAGTTCGAAAGCACATAAAAGTGCAAGTAGATAAATAGGAACCGCTCTGGCGGGAAGGTAAACGGCGTTTCCATGCGCTGCTCTGGTTCGCCAGAAGCGGCTTAGTCATGCTGGCCACATGACCTGGAAGCTATACGCCGGCTCTCGGCCAATAAAGCGAGATGAGCGCCGCAACCCCAGAGTCTGACACGACTGGACCTAATGGTCAGGGGTCCCTTTACCTTTACTGTCATTTCCTCTGGAGCCATGAGTGAAACTAAAGCTGGGCAATAATGCTGCTCTGTCCATTAGCTCTAAGTAGATGAGAGTGAGTGCACAGAGTACTGTATGCTCTTGCCTTGTGCTTTAATGGTGTTGTGGAAGAGTGTTCTGCAAACAAAAAGCCCATGGCAGATAGATGGCTGTCCCACTGACTCCAAGAACTGCCAATCAATATGAGTGGAGTTCATATAGTCACTCACGTTACACTGATTGCAAAATTTAGGCTTGCAGTGTTTCCTGGATAATGACTTGACCATAGTTAGGGAAGAGTTAATATTTTTGTTAAATCAGCTTTGGCTCACCCCAAACTTCATAACTGCCATAGTGATTAACCACAACAACCTCTGTCCCTCACTCCTTTGCTGTCCTACTGGGAGAGATTTGCAGTCCATCTAGCCCAGACCCCAAGTCCCTTGTAAACATCTCTGGTATCTGCTGTTGTAAAGAGAGTTAAGTTGGCTTGCTCCTATTTTACAGCTACATACTACTCCCATCCTTACACTTTGATATTTTGTTTTTTCCCTGAGGCTATAGGCTTTGTCTTTTTCTCCTTACAACTGGGCAACTTTAACAACTCTACAGCTTTATATTCTCCTTGGACAGGTGGCACCATATTGCATCTGTGGGTTTTCCCTGATAACCATGCTCCTCAGAACTTTTATAGCAGGAATGGGGGAACCTCAGTCGTCTTTATCTGGTTCTTTATCTCCTCAGGCCACACACCCTCCAAAGCACCACCCCTAACCAGCCCTGCTTTGTAGTCTCCCTTAATTTTTTTGCCTGGCTGGAACGTGTCCTTGAACTCTGATCATGCTCCTTGCTTGCCTGGGTAGAGGATAGAGAGAGCCGTGTGTGTGTGTGTGTGTGTGTGTGTGGAAATCAGCTATGCAAAGTTAAAATTAATATTTAATACTCTGCCCACTTTTGTCTGTGGCCCTGCCCACCACTGGCATATGGCCCCTAAAAGGTTGCCTAGAAGGGAATGTAGCCCCTGGGCTGAAACATGTTCCCCACCTCTGTTTTATTGTTTGCCTTAGTAATGCTGGGGCAAGAGGTGAGTGCAAAATGATTATAGGAATCCTCTTGGAGCAAAGTGGTGACAAGGTAGGTGAGAGGATATCACCTTCAATTCCCCTTTGCCTGTCTGCTTCTATACTTCAGCCATATCCAACCCACAGACTTCTCCCATCAACCTACTGAATATATGCCTCCTCCCCCCTCCCGCCTCCTCCCAATCCCTGGGAGCGCCTGGCTGTCTGAGCTGCTTCTTTTAGCTACTGGACGCAGTGACTTTGCTTGGCCTCTTGTTTGGGGTGTTTACGGCTCTGAGGGAAGCAGCCCTGCTGAATTCCCTGTGTACTCTTAATTTCATAGTTATATATATATATATATATATATATATATATATATATATATATATATATCCATCCATATCCATATAGTTTTTGATACAGGTTTTATTGGCATTTCCATACATTTTACAGACACAGCTGTTACAGAGACACATTTCTCCCAAGAAAGCCCGGGGGAGATGGTGCCTGAATCGGCTCAGTCTTGGCCCAAGAACAAGGCTCTCTTCTCTCTCCCTCTCTATCAGTGTCAGAACGCGCTTGGGGACGACACACTGGCTGGCTAGGCCAGGCCTCAGGGGAGCTGTCTTGCTGCCACGTGGCCCATATGAGCTAGGATCTAGGGCCTTGCAGTCGTGAGATGCTTTTGTTTTCCTCTGTCCTGATGGAATATTTGCCAGTCGTATGCCAATGCCTAGAGGTTTCTGCTGGACCATCTCTAGGGCAGGCACCCACATATATTGTCTCTTGCCTGTCTGATGCCAGTCAAAAACAGAGTGATGGGAGTGTGACAGGTTTCAAACTTCTCAGTGATTTTGTTTGTTTAAAAAAAACCCCAGCTTTATCTGCATTGGTTACCAGTTTGTTTCCGGGCCCAGTTGAAGATGCTCTTGTTAGTGTTTAAAGCCTTAGATGACTTAGACCCACTACCGGTATTTCTGAGATACCGTCTCCTTGTTTGCAGACTCTCTTGGGTGTTATTGTCAACAGAGGGGGCCCTTTTGGTGGTTCCATTGCCCTCTGAAGCTTGGGTTGTGGTAGCCTGGGAGGGCATTTTTTTGTAGCAGTTGCTAGGTTATGGATTTCCTCCCCACAGAGGTGCATCTGGCACTTCATCATATCCTGAAGACACACCTATTTGCCCTGGCTTTTGACAACTGAGATATGTTTTTTGAGACCCACCCTATTCCTGTGATTGTGATTCGTTTTACCTATTTTTAATGTTGAATTTGAGATTGTAGTAACCCATCGTGGGATCTGCTAGTGAAGGGTGGGTAATAAATTTAACATGACAATATCAATACAATTTTGGGGCAATGCCTTATGAACATAGGCAGTTACCTTATACTAAGTTAAACTATTTACCCATCTAGGCCAGTACTGGTGATACTTTGCCAGGATCTCAGGCAGGGGTCATTCCCATCATCTGCTCTTAGCCTCATACTGTAATGCCATGGAATGAAACTGGGATGTTCTGTGTGCAAAGCTATGGTTCCTCCACTGTCTCTTTTTTCCTCCAGGGTCTTGGCTCCAACCTATTGTTAGTTTATTTCAAGATTTCTTGCAACTCTTTATTTTGTCCATAGAATGGTTTAGAGTTGATCACCCATGTCGCTGTGTAAAGAATACAAAAGAATGGCCTCTTTACAGGTTTCCCTCCAAGGATTTTCCTTGGTGCAGAATTTGACTTCTTATGTGATATGGTGCTGGAGGAGACTCTTGAGGGTCCCATGGACTGAAAGAAGATCAAACCTATCCATCCTTAAGGAAATCAGCCCTGAGTGGTCACTGGAAGGACAGATCCTGAAACTGAGGCTCCAATACTTTGGCCACCTCATGAGAAGAGAAGACACCCTGGAAAAGACCCTGATGTTGGGAAAGATTGAGGGCACAAGGAGAAGGGGACGACAGAGGACAAGATGGTTGGACAGTGTTCTTGAAGCTACCAACATGAGTCTGACCAAACTGTGGGAGGCAGTGGAAGACAGGAGTGCCTGACGTGCTCTGGTCCATGGGGTCATGAAGAGTCGGACACGACTAAACAACTAAACAACAACATGTGATCTTTAAGGTGCTTTCTTCTGTCATGCCCTCCTCCCTCTAACTTATAATAAACAGGCCAGGTGTATATTGATAGTGTGAGCAAGGGATGTCTAGGGAATGTGGATGGTAGAGGAGATGGTCTTTGATCCGCTAAAGAAATTCTGCAACCTGTGAGGAGCAGCGAGCAGGAGGCTGCACTGGCACATATTTTGCTTAGTGTAGAAAAAACCAGCCATTTCTGAATGCAATGTGCTTTGGGGAGGGAAACACAGGGGCCCTGAACAAAGAACTGAGAAAGTGAGGGTGGCATTCTTTCTTGGCTGGAGGAATGTCAGGATGGGAGGTGAGGCCTTAGGTATCTTGCCTTGCCATCTTGAATTCACAGTACAGACCAGGCACAGCATTGTCTCTTGCAGGACCCCAAACTCTGCTTTGTTGTGAGGAAAGATAGGAGTCCAACTGTGCCTTACCACAAAATTTCAGTATTTGGATCGCTCTCAGTGAACCTTATCTGACTATGGCTCCCTCTCCAATTTCCAGTCTCACCACCACCTCAACCTCCTCTTCTTACCAGGTTTGGGGCCCTTGCTTGCTCAGGAATTACTACCCATTTCTTCTATGACTACCCACCCTCCATCCAAGCTATTCGCCTGGGTCAGGCCCCCAATGCCTGGATTTGCCTGCGGCTCTCAAGGTGAGCATGCCTCAGCCTGTCATGTCCCACCACGTGCTATTCCCTGTGCTGTTTACTGTTCTTTTGTGGGCTAAGGGGTTTCCATTATAGCGTAGGGTGCTGTGAGAGAAGAGGAGGAGGTGCATTGCCACATGGGGGCCAGGAGACCAAGCAACACAAGCCTATCCTTTATAGAACTGCATGGCTGCACAGCTCATAAAGCAGCCCCCGGACAGAGAGGGGGATAAATCATTTGGGTGCTGGCATTGGTGGTTACCCACGGTGAGATGCTGGCTTTGCATTGGACGGGCCCCAGACCATGAGTTGCGAGAGAGCGGAAAGACTGTGCAACCTCAGACAGCCTTTTCTCCCTACTTTCCGTTCTCCCTGCCTTGTTGATTGTCTCTCTTCCAAATCTGATCTTGCCCCTCAAGGCTGTGCCCCATGATTCTAAGGCTTTGGGCTGGCCCCTTGATGCAGAGAGAGCAAACCAAGAGCAGCAGAACGGTTGCTTTCAGGTTTAACCTCAACTCCTATTTACTGTGCCTGGGAGATGAAGCCCCCTGCTGGTGATAGGAAGCATTTACAGATTGAATTGCTTTGTGTGTGTGACAGCTGAGCTCATTGAAATGGCAAGTAGACTTGGAGGCACATCCTTGAAAGACAAGACTTCAAAAAAGGGACTGTGACATGCATTTGAGCATGGATGGGGTACCATAAAACTTCCATGATATTTTGCTGACAGGGCATCCACACAAAAAAAACCATGCACAAATTGTTAGAAGGAGCATAGGGTTTGTGCAGTAGAAAGGGTAACTCCCCTCTGACTCTAACCCTGTCTTCTCCTTTACTGCTCTGGCTGTGTTTTCCTGTTTGATAGTAGAACACAGCTCCATACAGACAGGAGTGACTAAAAGGTGTGGTGACTTGATCGTTTGTTGTTGGACCTGTCACACTAAAGCCGGAACTCCTGAGCCAGAAGGATGATTAGCCTGGGGACTTTTATCCTCATAAAACCTAGTTTCACAGCTGTAGTTGTATTGTGTCAGCTTAGGAACTCATTTGGTCACTTTGGAGAGGTGGATTCCTACCCACTTCACAACATGCTCCTCTGTTCAGATCATTGCCTTTTGTTCTTATTGTTACATTTTTATCCTGCCCATTCTCCTAAAAGTTCGGGGTGATGTACATACATGGTTACCTCCAATTTTCACAACAAACTTGTGAGGTCGGTTATAATGGAGCCAAGAATATTAAGTGAGGTTCGTGGGTGACAGGGATCTGAACGTGCTCTCCCTCTTCTATCTGCTACAACAGAAGGGCTATCACCTTTCTACCCTTTAAACCTAACATCAGGCTGGTAATTGCTTCAGGCTTAGTGTGTTACTGTGGAAGGAAGTTGCTCTATTTTCTGGTTTTCACACAGAGAGGGGGTGCGGGGGGGGGGGAGCATCTCCTTTATTGATTTGTTGAACTATTTCCTAGTTGCCCCACTGGATTCTTCAGTTGCCAAAAGCGACAAGGAATCTTAAGCTGCTATAATTACCTCGCTGCAGGCTTCTCTCCAACGTCCAAAGTTAACATTGTCTGCTCGGTGCATGCTCACACAAAGTGGTTTGGGGCTCATTCTTGCACCCTCCAGTCATGTGTCTCCCATGCTGCCATTCTGAACCCACAGCAATACACAAAACAGATTCTGAACCCACAGCAGTCCACAAAACAGATTTTGAGGACTGCAGAGGTTGTGCTTATAACTGTACTACTTTTGTAAAGCTTTTACTCACTTCCAGTTTTGATTTGAGATCCCTGGAAGTTTCTCCATTGAGTTAGACTGGGGTGTCTGATGCAGTCTGGACCTGCTGGGTGCCTTGACTATAAACAGCTATTTGGTACCAGGTCCAGTTTGGGGGGGGGGGCAGAGGCACAGGGAGCTGGAGTAGGCCCTGTTCTCAACCCCCATGAGCAGAGTGGCTAAGGCTGTGCCTAATGCAAATAGACCTGACTCTTTTCCTTTCTCCCTGCCTGCGCTGCTTGTATGCCTGCCTTTTGGCTCTGTAATAGCTCCCGGGCTTTACTTTGGGATTAGTCTCTAATTGGAAGCCGATTTTGTTTCCCTTCTCCCCTTCACAAGGCTCACCAGTCCCAGCGGGACAAAGCGATTAAGTTGAGGTTTTGGAGGTTTTTTTTTTAATATGGCAGAATTATTTTGGAACGGCCGGGATCCTTACATGATGGACTCCTTAAAAAAAAAAATCCCCAGGCTTTGCCTTTCCTACGAGGCCCCTTTTCAAGTGGTTTTGCACAGTACATGTCTCTGGGCAGCATGCGTCTCAAACAGTTGCTGGTAATTATAGAAGCCTCTTTCCCGCACGCCCATTACTCAAAGGATTCTTGTGTGTTTCACAGAGTTTTGCTTCAGCCTGAATAAGACTCTATTCAGGATTTCTGAGGCCTGGGATAGCAAAGCATCTCCTCGTTCCATGCAGGCTGTATCTTCCTGCACTGCCACCCCCACTGGCTCTTGAATGGCACAAGACCTAGGACATGCTTAATGGGAGGAACTCTTCCTGGTTACACATACATGCACATGCCTTTTGTGCAAACTTTTGTGCATATGTTACATGTACACACCTTTTTGTAGGACATATTACTAATAGAGGTCAGGACCTACCTGCCGGATTAGAGGAGTGGTGGTGGCAAATTTCCTCCCAGGAGCATTGCTAATGAGGTGGGGGAGCGCATTTACTGCCTATTGATAGAAACTTTCTCCAGAGGCATAACCAGAGCTTAGACTTGGGGAAGACTAGAGTACTACAAGAGGTGTGCTTCTTCTGCTGTCCTTTTACACCTACTGCTGCCTCTTTTTTTGTCTCACTCGGTCATGGTTTAATGGCCACTCTATTTGCAAAAGAGATTCATGCGCTTGTCATTCATATACTCATTAGGAAACTATTTCTATTGAAATCAGTAGGGCTTGCTCCTGGGTAAATAGGTTTATGGTTAGGGCAGGGGTAGCCAGTGGTGATAACCTCCAATCACTGACCACGCTGGCTGGGGCTGATAGGACTTGGAATCCAAAAACATCTGGAGGGCACACCATTGGCTACCCCTGGGTTAAGGCATTGAAAGATAATTGGCAGTAATTTTTTTATATATGTGAGTTACACAGTTAAGTTATATTTAAGAGGAAATTGTCTTTGTTGCAGTGTGTGTCTGATAAAGAGTCAGTGTGGTGTAGTGGTTAGAGTGCTGGACTAGGATCACAGTTCAAATCCTCATTCGGCCATGAAATTTGCTGGGTGACATGGCCATTTAATGTCTCTTAGTCTAACCCAATGTTTCCCAACCAGGGGGCCACATGGCCCCCTGGGGGCCCCAGAATATTCCATTTTGACCAGTAGAGCCCGCAATCCAGAACCAGGTCAGGTAAGTCCTCCCTTGGAGGTTTCTAAGCAGAGGTTGGATGGCCATCTGTCATTGATGCTTTAGCTGAGTTTCCTACATTGCAGGGGGTTGCACTAGATAGATGGCACTTGGGGGTCCCTTCCAACTCCACGATTCTATGTTTTTCTGCTTCAACAATATTTCATTATGTTTTTATCATTTTATGTAATTGTATTTTGTATACATTATAAAAATTATAAATGAAACATGTAAAAAATGTTTTACAAACAAAACATTTAAAAACTACCTTTCTGCCGGCAGGATGAGAGGCATGGGCATATCCAGGATTTTTGTTAGGGGGCCAGGATTTTGTGGGGGGGGCAGAACCTCATATTTGTATTGATTTGTATTTATAGGGGGCAGCTGCCCCCCTTAACTATGCCCATGGGGGGCCACAGGAAGGAAACAAGGTCGGAAGGGGGCTATGGCCAGAAAAAGGTTGGGAAACACTGGTCTAACCTCATGGGGTTGTTATGATAATAAAATGGAGAGGAAGACAATCACCTATGCCACCTTGAGTTCCTTGTAATAATAAATTCAATTTACAAAAAACTTTTTCCATTTAATATGTTGTATTAAGGTTCACTCAGCTCCAAAATGCCAAAAAATTACAGCTGCTAAGGGCAACACCCTCAACAAACACATTATTTAGGCAATATTGATATGGCATGAAGTTCTGTGCTGTGGTTAGTTCCAGCTTCACCACTACCTTGAAGCCAGATGGCTGTCAATCAGAGAGGAGTGGACCTAGCTCCCAGATTTGTCTATTTGCTTGAATAGACATGTGAAATCTTTGCAACTGAAGCTATCATGCAGTTGGATCTACTGTTCCACATTGCAAGAATCCAACAAGCAACCAGTACTATCCACATAGAATGATAAAGGTTAGAAGGGCCTTGAAGGTCATCTAGTGCACTCCCCATGCCATACAATCCCATCTGTTGATTTCTATGTTGTATGCTTGCTAAATGTGCAGGGGCATGCCTAGCTGGAGGTTTTCAGATCTCTGGCAAGCCTAAAGGTTGCGATGGGAAAAAACCCAGGAAATCCAGCAGGTAAAGCACACACAATCACTTAATTCCCTCCTAAATCTCCCTCCTTATTCCTGCAGACTTTCTTGTACCTTCAGAAGTTGCCCATTAGAAATCAGCTATGGTGCACCTCAGATATATTGCAATTTCTCCCATTATTTTTACTTATCTCCTTTGATTTCTTCTCCCCTTCTGCTTTCTCTTCTAACTTCTAACCTCTTGGCCCACCTGAATTGTAAATTCTTCAGGGCTGAGGACGCTATACACTGTCAAGAAAAAAGAGCTGGCAAATCCCTTATCCACCAGTGCTATAGTTTATTGGCTATAGCTAATAAGATTGATTAGCATATGGACTAGTGACTTTACCACTAGCATTGCTAGGGGTGGGACTGAATATTTTCTTTAGTACCTGGGTATTTCTGGCTGGATAATGAATTTTGGGAAATAAATGAATTTGAGATTATTTAATCTAGAGATGTTGTGGAGGATAGTGAATAGAGGAAACTGAATTGATTTGGTGTCGGATCTGTTGGGAAACTGGGGAAGAAGAACTGACTTGGGATGATATGTGGTGGGGTGCAAATTAGTAGAATAACTTATCTGGGGTGATTTGGATGGAAAATTACTTGGCATGCCTTCTGTGACATTTAAAGTCTAGATTTTCATCTATACATGGAAACTGACATGCACAAAATTGTGCTTATGCGCCCTTGCCCCAAATCTTTTAAATACCAAGCAATGCTCCTTGGTCTCACATTGACAACAGTCTGCCTTTGTCAGGCCCCAAGACCTTTCAGTTTACCTAGCCCATGGGTTGGCAAACTAAGGCCCGGGGGGCCAGATCTGGCCCAATCGCCTTCTAAAAACGGCCTGTGGACTGTCTGGGAATCAGCGTGTTTTTAGATGAGTAGAATGTGTCCCTTTATTTAAAATGCATCTCTGGGTTATTTGTGGGGCATAGGAATTGAAGAACTGAGGAGGCACTTAATTTTGCACCTCAAGGCATATGCAGTTAGGCAAAAATCTCACAAGCCTAGGGGGTGAGACCACTTACTCCCTTCTAGGAGATCTAGAATGTTCCTAGGGTGAGCTCTCTGCAGGTGCAGAATCCACATGTGACACTGCAGAGATGACCACTAAAAGAATACTGTATCAGTTTCAGGTAAGCCACCTGTGTCCCTTTGCTTTCTTGTGTAGGGGTGCCCAGTAGAGTTGTGGTTCTTGATATGTTTATGTCATAAGTAGGCAGAATATATCTGTGAAGAATCTAATGAACTATATACTCTGGGTGCTGCACCATGATTGGCTACTGAGTTAGTTGAATCCTGTTTTCCACTGTTTGCGACTAGGGTGGAAATGGAGCTGGGGAGGGTAGGATCCGGAGCTTTCCATTATCTCCAATAGAATTGTTTTTGCTTGTAATAGCCATTTTGTTGGTTTAACTTTGTGCTGATGAGAGAAACACAATCAGCCTGTAAGAGAACCTAGAAACTAGATTAATCTCAATATCTTTCTTTCTAGACTACCTAAACTCTCCATTATCAATGGACCTTTGTTGTGACAAACATTAACTGGATTGGGGACTTTCATTAACACGTACACCATTTAAAATTTCTATAACTTCACTAGCATTCACTTAGGGATATGAGTTGAATTGAGCTTCAGTGAAATTTCACTGAAACCAATGGAACAAGTTGTGACTCATTTTATGTTGGTCATTTATCACATTTTTATCTCTCTCTTCCTCCAAGGATCTTAGGATTGTTTACAAGGTTCTTTCCTCTGATCCCTTCAGTCCCTGGAACAACCTTGTGAGGCAGGTCATAGAGGAGAATATATGACTAGCCCAAAGTTACCCAGTGTGTTTCATGGCCAAGTGGGGATATAAACCTAGATCTCCACACTCCTAGTCCAATACTCTGTTTGTTACCATATTGAGTTTCTCCCAGTTGAGTTGCATTGCTTTCACTAGGGCTTAATAATTACTAGTGCTAGTTGGATTGGAGCCTTCCATTTTACTTCTTACGTCTTTCTCCATAAGTTTTACATCGGCCAAAATATATTGTATGCCTATTTATTGTATTTTATGGAATCAGGAACTGAGGTTTTGGGGTTTGCTTTTTTACGAGTTGGGAGAGCACATGGAGAAACACTGGAAAAAGACTAAGTCTCTCCAAATTGCCCCATCTTAAAAATCCAAAACAGAGTTAAATGTTTTGAAAGAGTAAAGAACAGATTGCTACCTACTCACATTTCAGGTCTCTGCTTCTTGGAGGCAGCAATTTAATTGAGATGTTCTGTAGTCCAGTTCTAACTGGTCTAATCTATGGAATTCTTCACATTTCTTTTTCAAGAAATATCCTTGCCAAGTCCTATCCATTTTATGTTTTCACATATAGGTGGTGCAAAGCATCCTCTGATACATGGATAACAGCAAGCTGTACATAAGAAGGCTGACAACCCATTTATGTTAGCTCCATTTCTGGCCTTGTCTTAGCAAGTAACAGTGACTTGGTTGTAGCATGTAGCTTCCAGTCATTACCTGATGCTGGTTTCAAGCCAGCTAGCAACTATTTGGGGCTTTGAAAGGGCAGATTTCCTGGAGATGGGTTTGGAAACATCACCAGCCAAATGCGCTGGAAAGGCAGATTTTCACTAGGGAAATGTGAACAATAATTGGGAGGGTTTACTAGACAACCAGAAAGCCACAATTGCAAAAGATGGTTGCTTTGGTCAAAATCCCATCCTGGTTCAGAGGGGAAGTGGGTAGCTACAATTAGAAATAAAATAGCCAGGCATAAAGCAAATACCTAAAGAAGAAAGCTGTCAGTTAGGGAGTTAAGTAGAACTAGAGATCTGTAGCCCCACATTTTGGCTGGGTCTTTTGAATCAATATGTGAAATTCAGCCCTCTTCTCCAATCTTCTCATCCGGAAAATAGCATACAACTCCCTCCTGTCCCAAAGCTATGTGAGCTTTTTATCCTCCCTCTTCCTGGCTGTGCAGCCCCCTGCAGTACACAGTCCCGCTTGTCCTTTGTGAGTCTTTCACCCCCAGCATCCTCCTCCTGCCTCCATAGCCCCCCAATACCACTCTGAGATGTGCATTTTCTGTCAGAACTCAGTCTTGTTCTCTGCCAAGAAAGATGAAATTTTGGACCAGCTCACGTTTGATGCCTCTTCTGAAAGCTGTGATGACTTTTTTATATATATAAAAAAGATGAGCACTTCATTGAGTGTGCTTTTAGCATAGCCTATCCATTCTTAAGGAAATCAGCCCGGAGTGCTCACTGGAAGGACAGATCTGGAAGCTGAGGCTCCAATAATTTGGTCACCTCATGAGAAGAGAAGACTCCCTGGAAAAGACCCTGATGTTGGGAAAGATTGAGGGCACAAGGAGAAGGGGACGACAGAGGACAAGATGGTTGGACAGTGTTCTTGAAGCCACCAACATGAGTTTGACCAAACTGCGGGAGGCAGTGGAAGACAGGAGTGCCTGGCGTGCTCTGGTCCATGGGCCTGACTCTGCAAGGCGCAGGGTGCAATTCACCCCAGCAACTAGTGGATCAGGGCCTTTGGATGTTGCCATGGGGCATAGGGCCTGTCGGCAGTGTCGGCCTGGCTCTGCAAGACGTGGGGTGAAATCCACCCTAGTACCTAGCTGAGCGGGGTTGTCTGGTGCTGCTGACTTGCATCTAGTAAATAACTGTGTACTCAGAAGAAAGCTGCACTGAGTTCAGTGGGCCTTTCTCCCACAACTGTGTACATCTCTGTGGGTTCCTTGGGAAAAAGCAGGATTATTGATTGACTGATAGACTGAATTTATGTCTTGCCTTACCTCTAAGGAGCATAAGGCAACAAATGTGGTTATTTTCCCCTCCTCCCCTTTATCCTTGCAACAAACCTGTGAGGTGGATCAAACTGAGATAGAAATTTGCCCAAGGTCACCTCATGAACCTCATGGAAGGGTAGGAAATTGAACCCAGGTCTCCCCAGTTCAAATCTGAGGCTCTAGCCACAACACCACCACTACACCTATAAATGTAATAAACACATAATAGCCTGACCCCTCCCTCCCTCAAGAGAATTGGCGCAAAATAAAAATAAGTGTCCAAAGTGATTGTGTGAATCAAACCTCAGACCCCAGATGCTTTGGGGAGGTTGGATTTAGCTTATTCTGATGCCCATGAGATGCCTCTGCTCTAGGGGGCAGGAATCAGAAGAAGAAAGTGTGAAAGCCTCACTTTCTTCAGTCAGTTAGGGGGGCAGTAACCCTAGAACTGTCTCTTTCTGTCAGTGTCTAAAGTTCAAATTAGAGCTGGAGGGATGCAATATAAAAACGGGTGGTAGTGATTTTCGTACATGTTCAATGTTATTCAAAAGCTGAGCGTGGTTTGCTTATTAAACTTTATTCAACCCAGAGCATCCTTTGTTTCTGAAGTTCTGCTGTGACTGGGCAGATATGCGGAAGGCAATTTACATTTTTTTTTAAATGCATTTTTATATATCCTGTCATACTTAGCTCAAAAGCTTTTTTCCACAGCAACTTACAAAACGAGGCTCATTTGTTCAGTATGCAGTTATGATATATTGATAAACTACATTAGAGCTCTGGTTTTCAACATCGTGATATATCAGCAGCTAAACACAGTGATACTCAGATATATCATGATGTCTGAAATTGAAGATCAGGCGTGGGGATGAGGGAAGGAGCAGCCACGGAGATCGGATGGGTGGGGGGAGGAGAGGAAGTGGAGTAACCTCCACCGCATGGTTTGAGTGGGTGGGGATGGGGATGGGGGTGCATCAAGCCGCCATTAGCGGGACAGCCCACAGTGGCACACCAGTAAAGATGCACATACACTGTGGTGGCAGCTGCTTTCCTGCTACCTAAGTAAAGGTGGTCTGCCTCAGTGTCAGGGGAAGGTAGTGCCACGGTACCTTGAAGTGAGGGCACTCAGCTACCCTGTGTGGTACCCCTCACAATTGGCTGCCCTGTTTTCCCTCAGCCTGAGGGGAGGCTGCAGCGTTATCGACTGCCCTGGTCTCCCTCAGCGTAAGGGTAGGCAGCTCAGATCAGCAGCGTTATCAGCTGAGATCATCATGCGATATCGGTGGTGCCTTGGAATCAGCTGCCCTGCTTTCCCTTGCATGAGGAGCAATATAGTGCTGTGTATTGCTGGGTCAAAATTGTTACCGGTATCACGGTGTGAATTCAAAACCGATTTTGGTTGTCAAATGTACTGTAATCCATTCCGGAAGCCCATTCAGCTTCTGAAATGTTTGACTTCTGATTGGTTGGGGGGAGGAAAGAAATGGGGTCACAGACCCCTTGGGTGCATTCTGTGGACCCCTAGATTGGGAACTACTGATCTATAGGAAAATCTTTTCCTGATCTGTTTCAGGTATGGCAGGGGTGGGGAACCTTCTGCCTAGGAGCCAAATGTACCCCCTCCCTGGCCTCTCTGTCCACACCTATGCACTCCTCTTGCCTGCATGGAGGATGAAGAGTGGGGTGTGTGGCCACACCCACTTTTGCCACTCCCACTTCTGGTATGCAGTCCCCATGTGGCCCTTGAGTTTAAAAAAGGTTCCCCACATCGGACGTGTGGGGTGAGGTATATGATGAAACAACCCACACAGAGTAATTTTTCTTGCTGGCTCAGCCCTTCTGCAGCTTGTAACAAAAGTTGGAGGTTCTGCTTCATGTTTATCCAAAGTGTTGCACCTTCTCACTGCCCAAAGGAAGGATACACTGACCTGCAACCGAGTAGGCTGCTGCTGTCCTCCTGTACCTCACAGTCCCTCACACTCGCACCATGTGCTGGTCGCACTTCAGCCTTTGCCTAACCAACTGACCAGGCACATAAGGCAGATATGGTCATCCCCATTTATAAAGCTAGTAAATATATTGCAACCAGTTTGTTTCCCCTCCAAAGGTCAATATTTGTGCAGAGTTTAATTTTAACTTAACAAGCAGCTGTTTGCTGAGCTGCTCTCTTGTTTTAGTTTCTTACGCACTCTAGCGTGTGTCCAAACTTTTTGACGCAGACTCTTAATGGTGTGAGCATAGGTGTACCATGGGGTCAAGTGTGATGCATTTTGTTTTAATGTTATACTATTAATTCAATAAAGTACTTTAAAAAGTGAACATTTGCAGACATGTGTTTTACTTGTCCATTGCCAATTAACAATTATCGTAAACCCTGGAAGTATAATGAAAAGTGGCATAGAAAGTAATAAAGTGAAAATCAATAAAATGCATCTTCCCCATTTGCACAGAGACCACTTACTATTCATTAACACATTCAGCTTAACAGTTGATCACTACTGAGAAAGTGCTGTTCCCTTGCTTTCTTCACCTCTTCCCACCAACACACAACTACTTTTGTTCTCCAGCCCTTTGTGCTGATAGGTTTACCCCTTAGCACAGAGCTTTCTAGACTGTGTCGTGACACAACTGCAGTGTGTATGTGTGTCACGCAAACACTCCCCCCACTCCTTCCAGGACTGGAAAGCGGTTAGTTTAGTCTCTGGTTTGCTAGTAAAACTGAATTACTGTGTCGCCAAAAGATGTAAAACTGAATTACTGTGTCATGAAATGATGCATGTCTAAAAAGTGTGTCAGCAACATGAAAAGTTTGGAAAGCTCTGCCTTAGCACTTGGAATGTTGCTGAATATTCTGTAATACCACAGGAGCTCAACCGATGGCTAGGAAGGTGCATGGGCATCCAAACACGCCCCCCCCCAAGTACATTTACTGTGCTTGTATTGCATTGCAGTGACATTCTATCAAATAGTTTCTTAGGGGAACTGTCTAGTCTGCCTTAGTCACCAATTTGGGATGCTTGCTTATAAGTAAATGCGCTTTTGGGGAAAGTGTGCAGAAACTGAGGAAAGCCCCCTTTTCTCATGAAGATTGCCTTATGTAGTGGTCTTCCTTTTTTGGCAGTCATTTTTGGCAGTCTCTGGTGTAATGCTTACTCCCTGGTGTTAAAATCTTGTTATAGATCTGTGGGTGCTAAATGCTTGGGTTTAATAAATGTTGGAATTTAATTAGAACTGGCATGTTAGAACCAAGAAATAGCCAGACCCAAGTGTATATTAGAGGTACTAAGAGATACTGTAGTACCTTACTAAGAGGTGGTGGACCCACTGATAAGCCTCTGTTATTAGTGTGTGTAAAAGCTAGTTAAGTAGGCACACTTCCTGGGTTGTGTATTGGTCATTGTAATCCTGCCAAATTGACAAGTGCTTATGAAGTCAGGCACACTTCTTTGTGAGATGACAGCCTGTGAGGATTAAAGGGAAAAGGTATTAGAATGCAAATGAACGAAGACCTCCCTCTCTCTCACACCAAACCCTTCATACGGTAGAAGGTTGGGGAGAACGGGTTCTTCACAACCGTTCCCACTTACACGACTTTGCGCTTCTAGTAGATAGCTATCTGCAGAATGATTTGCTTGTTTCTACTGTGCTATGACACTATCATTATACACATTACAGTGGTACCTCGGGTTAAGTATTTAATTTGTTCCGGAGGTCCGTTCTTAACCTGAAGCGGACTTAACCCGAGGTACCACTGTATTGGCAGAGTTGTGCCACTAGTTGACTGTATGTTATAAGTATCTCCAGGCTTTGATATGCACGTTGCACTTTATTTTGCTTAACTAAGTAAAGTTGTCCTTTATATTTGCACTTTAGTTTGCTTAACTAAGTAAAATTGTCCTTTATATTTGCAAGCCGGTTTGGTGTTTTGGTTTTGTTGTTTTCTCCAATTGGAGCACTCACAGGCCAGTGTTTACCGATTGTTGGTGTTTATCCTACTTTTTTTTTTTTTGCCTTGAGTGAGTCTTTAAACCTCTTTTGTTGACCACCTAAAGTTCAGAATAAAGTAGTTGCTTTGGAAGACGATAATCAGGCATCCAAACAACATGACCAGTCCAACTAAGTTGATGTTGAAGAATCATTGCTTCAACACTGGTGATCTTTGCTTCTTCCTATGCCAACTATGGATTGTGCTTTATGCATCTAGTCCACAAAAGTTCAAGTTACAGTCAGTTGTTAATGCGCCACAAAATTCTGTGTTGCATTTGCTGCAACAATTCAACTCTGCTACCCTTCTGGAATATCACAGTGAGCAGGGTGGATAAAAATCAACGATTTTTTTTAAAAAAATCAGATTTTTTTTATTTAAATCAGATTTTTTAAATTTAAATTGGATTTTTAAAATAAAATGCTTTTGGAGGAAAAATCTTTCTAAATATAGTCTTCTATTTAAGTTACATTGTAGTCCAAAGGCTATTCATCAGGAAATAAGGATTTGTTTTAAGTTTATCAAGTGTGCTAAAACTCAGTCTAAGTTTTTTTAAAAAAAATGTTTAACCACATCAGTTAACAAACATGGATACATATGCTATCATGTTATTGTTTTAGTTAAATAACTTGTTTAAATGGTTATTAAGGAAATGATTATTTTTCTCCTTCCAATAAAGTACAGCAGAAAAGTTGTCCAAATATAAACAGTTAACTTATTAAACCTCACCATAATTTCATAATTATCTGTCTATGTATTTCTAGTAGTATAACCAAATCAGAAATTTTTGATATAACTGTAAAAACTACTCTGAAAATTTATTATTCCAAAAATGAAACCTTCATATGGTTGTCAATATTAAGATTATACCAGCAAGAATGAGTCTTTCTGTAAAAAAAATATTTAAATCAAGTCTTACTGACTAGTGATTTAAATCAAGCCTTCCTGACTAGTGATTTAAATCGTGATTTAAATCGTGATTTAAATCAATTTGATTTAAATCAAATCCACCCTGACAGTGAGTATGTGAAGAAGTTTTCAGCACCCCACCTGCCTGCTATTATTGTTGTTGTTGTTGTTGTTGTTGTTGTTGTTATTTTATAACAAATAAACATTTCAACAATAATTTAACATTTCAAACCTTGTCTTCCCTCCCCGTCTTCCTGCGGTTCCATAAATTTATTTTCATCTTTACCTGCACATCCCAATTATCTCTAGTTATTCTTTTCTTCATCTATTTTCATATATGTTTTAGAAACAGCGAGTTTTTACAGTAATCCTGCTAATGTCTTAATATGTTTACAATTTGTTTGTAAAATTCAATAAACTATTTCCATTCCTTAGTAAAAAGTTTGTTGTCTTCATTTCTTATTCTTCCAGTAAGTTTCGCCATTTCTGCATAGTCCATTACTTTCTGTAGCCATTCTTCTCTCGTCAGGACTACTTCTTCTTTCCATTTATTCTCGCTTTTTTCCCTTGCCAGATATATTTAGAAATATATTTTTGCCATTTATTGAAACAATCTGTTTTGCCGATCACTGCTATTGTTTGAAACAAAAATACCATCCTTGGTAATACATTCATTTTTATGGTCAACAAAGTTACATCTTATTCTTTGCGCCAAAACTTCTAAAACTAATATAAACAATAAAGGTGACAGCGGGCAGCCTTGTCTAGTTCCTTTGGTTATTTTGCAGTTCTCTGTTAACACCTGCCTGATGCTGTTAACTGGCTGGAAGCTTCCCATTGCTGAGAATCAACTTTGCATCTACACACTAGTTTTGTAACAGTGAATGGGTGCCAATCACAATTACATTATTAGGTAAGCTTGGCAGTTTCAAAGTGTTTTAGCTTAGTTTACTAAATACAAAAGGTAAAATAGGTAAAATGGACACGGGTGGTGCTGTGGTCTAAACCACTGAGCCTCTTGGGCTTGCCGATCAGAAGGTCAGCAGTTCGAATCCGCCCAACGGGGTGAGCAGTTCCTGTTGCTCTGTCCCAGCTTCTGTCAACCTAACAGTTTGAAAACATACCAGTGCAAGTAAATGAATAGGTACTGCTGCAGCGGAAAGGTACCGGTAAATGGTGTTTCTGTGCCCTCTGGCACTCGTCACAGTCCTTCATGCACCAGTAGCGGTTTAGTCATGCTGGCCACATGACCCAGAAAGCTGTCTGTGGACAAACACTGGCACCCTCAGCCTGAAGCAAGATGAGCCCCGAACCCCATAGTCACCTTTGACTGGACTTAACCATCCAGGAGTCCTTTGCCGTTGCCTGACTAAATACAAGTAGAACTGGGGAACCTATGGTCCTCTGGCTGTTGTTGGACTCCAGCTCCAATCAACTACAGCCAGCAGGGGCAATTGTCAGGAACTATGGGAGTTGTAGTCCAGCAACATCTGGTTGCTCATCTTTGTTCTAGGGCAGTGATGGCTAACCTTGACACTCCAGATGTTTTGGGACTACAACTCCCATCATCCCTGACCACTGGTCCTGTTAGCTAGGGATGATGGGAGTTGTAGTTCCCAAACATCTGGAGTGTCAAGGTTAGCCATCACTGTTCTAGGGCATGGGAAAATTTCCTGATGCAAATTCCCTTATTTGAATTTGCCTAATTTGCAAATAAGCAAATTCAGAATTTCCCAAAAACCGACACCACTTTCTCTCCTCCTCCCAAATAAACTGAGTTCTTATTTCTCATTTATCCTGCCCTTCATGAGCTCTGCTGCCCTCGTCTGCTTTGCCTGAAGGTCACTCACTTTGTGTGTGTGTTTCTCTAGCATATATTGTGTGGGAATGCAGGCTTAATCTTGACACCTCCCAGTAACTTATGATATCTCTGTGTTGCTTCATTCATTTTTCATGGAAAGATAAGGCGAGAGAGAGAATGAGGCAGGTAGAAAGACGGAATATAAGAAATGCAAGTGTGGGGGAGGCTGTGTCCTCCGCTTGAGGCTACTCGTTGCATTTCTCCCCCTCCTCCAGTGCTCTGAGGTTGACCTGTGGGTGCTGTGGTTTGTGGGTTTGTGTTCAACTCTAGTATTCTTTGTTGCTTGTTTTTCTCTCCGTGCCAAGTGCTAGGCTGCCAGCCCCAGTGAAGCTGCTTCGGTCAATGACAGCATGCAGGGGGTGGGCAGCTTGGGTGAGTAAACAGAGGCTTCTTGATGGCCAGTGAACTCATCTCATGACAGCCGGCCTGTGGCTGCTCCAGGGAAAAGCAGTGGTTAGCCATTCCCAGAGGAGCGGCTCTGTTTTCCTGCTGTTGATGGTTTGCTTTCGGTGCCCGTCTAACGTATAAACTTTAATGGCCAGTTTAAATGGTTCCTGCCATGGGCACTTTGGTGCCAGATTTAGTGTTTTAATTTGGAAACTTTCTCCCTTTGTGGTCATGAGGAGGAAAAGGTCTTAGGCCGCTTGGGGCCAGTCATGAGGATTTGTGGGTGCTGAGGAGACAGCACCTCCGGCTGCTGATGACGTTGGATGGGGTGGCTGGGTTGGAGCAAGAGCAAGGCCAGGAAATTCTTGATCATTGTCATTCCCCACCCCCACCCTCCACTCCTGTACGTATTGAGGGTGCCCATCTCCCACTGCATCATTTGGGTGGAGAGCATAGCAGGGGAGCTCTGCATTGTCACACATGAATCATCTGGGCTATTTTGTCTCAGCTATAACTTTCAGTGTATGTATATATGTGTATGTGGACACATACATCTTAAACCATTATTGTCTGTGTTGATGGACCACATTTTCTTACAGCTAAGAGGGTACTGGACATCCTCATCCCTGTTTTAGATACCTGAGATTATAGAACTGTAGAAATGGTAAGGAGCTTAGTCCAAACCCCTTGTATGTTCCATAAGCAAAAATACGCCCATACCCCTATTACATTTGGCTAAGATCATTCATATTTAACGGTAGTTCAGGAAGATGGTATGAGTGAACAAGGTATGCCATGCCAAAAGCTTTTACATGGCAAGAAATAACTTCAGTAAAACAGACCCAGATGTCTTCAGCAGCTTTCAGTCTCCACTTGAGGCAAAGAAACAAATTACTCCTTTCAAGACTAGAGGACAGTAACCTTTTCGATCAAAAATCTACAGTGGCAACCAGTAATAACCCAATTCCACAATTAATTTTCATATTCACATGCAGTTAACTTAATTTGGACATCACAAGCTGTGGCTTGTGCATACTGTTCTCATTCGATCCTCCAGTCTCTTTAAGGAAGGCTCCCCTCTGGGAATCTACAGAATGTGGGAACTAACCTCTTATTTCTGCCATGTCTCTGTTTTGCTCACATCAGTGATGTAGTGGTACATTCATAAATGTAGGAATTCATCAGTCTCCATAGTATGTTCCCAAGTAGAGTGTATAGACACCCCCCCACCCCTAGGGGAGTCCTAAAAACACAGGCAGCTGTGTTGTTCCAGAGAGAGAGAGAGAGAGAGAGAGAGAGAGAGAGAGAGAGAGAGAAGCGGTACATAATATAATACTCATTTTATTAGGATCAGGATACCAGCAATCCTATGCATCATGGGAGTAAGCTTCATGGAACTAATTGGTGCTTATTTGTGACTGCATATCTGAAGAAGTGTGCATGCACACGAAAGCTTATACCAAGAACAAACTTAGTTGGTCTCTAAGGTGCTACTGGAAGGATTTTTTTTATTTTGTGACTGCATAGTTCAGCTAATTTTTAAAAAAATGAACTTTAATACAACAGATCTTCAGCTAGCAGAAATGCAACCTTTAGCTTTTAATTATAAATGTGACCAATCTTGCAAAGAGGTGTTGCCACTTTAACTGCTGGCATAAAGTAGGAACTCCATCAAGGAAAAGGAAAGAAGTACCTAGCCTCTGCTTTGTTATTTTCCTTATTCTCTGACTTCCTCCATGCTAATCTGTCACAAGCAAACTTGAAAGTCTTATACATTCCCTTGCCAGACCAAGGAAAGTTTGCCAATTACCATAGTGCTCTAGGAGATGATGTCATTATTCCTGCTCTGACAAAAAGTCATAGTTGCATTTCCCTTCCATTTCCCCTCATCTACTCATTGGTGCATGAAGTGAAAATTTGCTAGTTCTGGTCTGGTTCTGTTAAAAAATACTTCTGCTTCACTCAAGGCTGAACTGCTCCACCACAAAAAGGATACCCCAAAATATGTTGGCTTATATTTGCTAGTTTGTTTTGTTCACTTCTGCATGTTTCAGGAGCTTCTCACTCCTATTCCCATGAGCCTGAGTTTGCTACTTATGTGGTGGAAGCTTGTTTCGCCTTGAGCCATATATCACTTACTCCTTTCCAAGTTAGCTCAAGGCTATACTCACCATGCACATATTAGTCAAGTTCTCACCTTATAGCCACACAATGAAGTTGTGGGCAGGACCATCAAGCATAATCCGCCCCATGTGTTCATTTAATGCGTGAGTGTGAAAGGAGGAACAGGGTTATGATGTGTTGGTGTCTGATGCATTTGTGATAGTGCTAGGGTGTAGGTAGTTGGGTATGGAAAGAGAAGGAGGTGTGACTTCTGTCAGGGTTGGGTTGGGGAAATGTCCCAGGGGTTTGAAGCAGAGCCTTGGAAAAAGTTTCATATCAAGACAGCCCAAGAGGTCATTGTAGAGGCAAAAATCTAAATTGAGGAGTGTGGTTGAAGGGGGCTAGACGCTAGAACAATGGGAGAAGGAAGCAGCAAACAGGAGAGCTGGTGGCCAGATATAGGAAACCAGCAGACTGAAATAGCAGCATGCACAGATACCTAATTAGTGCCCAAGGAATCAGACAGGGAAGACCAGAGTCTGGATGTTCCCAAGGCAAAGACCCAGATCTGACCCAAAAGCATTTTATAGTTGAACTGAGTCAGGAGGAACCCGTGAGCTGCATGGGGGTAGATGGATGGATATGGATCCATGTTGGGTGGGACACAGGAAAGCAATACTTCCCTGCCTTCCTCAATTACACTTCTGCACAAATCAGTTTGATGGATTATGAGAACACTTTGGATGAAATATCAGGTGTGCATACAGGTAGGCATTTAACCTCTTTAGATTCTCCCTAAAAATCCCAGAGCTGTTCTGAACCAGCTGTGGGTTCATGTCACTCCCTTTCGGTACCCTAGGCTTGTCCAACAGCAGCTGTCTATGGTGGGATGAACTGCCAAGGGGTGGGGGAAATTATTTGGCAGAAGGCTGTGCCACAATGGTTGAAGGAAAACCCAGGGTGGGCACCAGGATCTCTATTTATAGAGCTCCCATCTTGAGAGGCAGAGGAGTGGCCATGCTTTCATACCATGCTCCTTTCAAGTGGTTGGCATGTTCCTTCCACATCAACCATTTGTACAGCTGCTTCCCTTGGGGAAAGGGGGGATGGAGTGGGGTGTGGCTGGAAGGGAAAATGGTTCTGTTCTTAGCCATTCTTAGGGATGGAGAGAATTGGATGCTTTCTCTGAGCTGTCGGCATTTCACTGGCACACACTAGCATGAGGCTGTATCCTCCTGTGGTACACACACACACACACACACCCAGCATGAATTTTGCTAAAGCTGCTAGAAAAACTGAGAAAGCTTCACTTAATTTGAGACCACAAATAAACTGTAATTGTGTAATGTTCTGCCATGCTCTTGATGGGAATGAAGTATTCTTAGATGCAATGAGGTGTACGGGTGAAATGCTTACTATAATAGCTACAAGTTCAACTGGTGTGAACTTTTTGGAACCCCAGGCCCTCCTTGGCCCCACTGCTCCCACACACAACTGTAAACCAGCTCTCAGACCCTAACTGCACCAAGCTGAAAGCTAGTTCCTCTGGACCAGGGTTAGGCTACCTAAGGCCTGTGGGCCAGATGCGGCCCAATCACCTTCTAAATCTGGCCCACGGACGGTCTGGGAATCGGCGTGGTTTTTACATGAGTAGAATGTGTGCTTTTATTTAAAAGGCATCTCTGGGTTATTTGTGGGGCATAGAAATTCATTCATCCCCCCCCCCCCAAATAGTCCGGCCCACCACATGGTCTGAGGGATGGTGGACCGGCCCACGGCTGAAAAAGGTTGCTGACCCCTGCTCTGGACAGTTAACAACCTTGCATCTGTTCTCTAGGGGATTACAGAAGTGTTTATCCCAAACCTTTCAAGGTGCATCAGGCTTGGGATAATTGCTGCCTCTGTTGAGCAGCTTGTCCCCACTACACTAGTAAGGTGCTTAAGAGATCAATCCCAAAAAATACAGACTCTTTTACAAGCCGGAGTCCAAATATGTTTGTGCAGATAATAATTGCTATGTGTCTTGCTGTGGAGTCAAGATTAAGAAAGTGGATTTGCAGCACAATTTTGTATAGTCTGCCTATGGACATCAATATGTGAATATTGTTGTGAATTATGTTGTGAACTGCCCTGAGATCTACAGATGACGGGTGGTATGCAAATTTAATAGATAAAATAATAATAAGACTGCCTATAGTTCTCTTTCAAAGTCCTCAGCACAAGCAGAGGAGTCAACTGTTGCTGTGCCTTGTGGGTAGTTATTCCTTACCAGAGCAGACTCTGCACGTGTGGCCGGAATATGCCTGACTCTCTAGACCACATAATTTTGGACTGCCCTCTTTTTAGCACCCTTCGTGCTGATCTTATAACTTCCTTTTCATGGCTGGAGTCTCTTCCTAATAATCAACGCAAGGTGCAGTTTCTTTTGAGAGATGTCTCTCCATCAACCACCAGAGCCTTGGTACAGTTTTTGTCTAGAATCTTCGAAGTCAAATCTGGGGGAGCTTGGTCTACATAATAGGCCGAGGAAGTTTCCTTTTACTGTATGTAATATAAACATGTTGTTGTTTTATATATGCCAATAAAGGTGCTGAATACTGAATACTTGTGGGTAGTTGTGGGGAGGGGTGTGGATTGGGGGAATGGCAGTGGTAAATAAGTGTTGCATTCACAGCTGATTGGTGATTCAGCAGTGAGGCAATGTGGCCAAGTGACTAAGAGCTTGTCCGCATTTCTAAAGGTTGTGAGATTGAACCTTATTTAGTCAGGATTCGTGTTATAACAAGCTTTGGCTAATTCATCTCTGTAAGACTGTGACAATCTTCATATATTCCAGCTATTAGGAATATTTAACACTTAAGATGCACATAAGTTTTTATTTATTAAATTTCAATCCCACATCTTCACCTGAGTAATAAAAATCACAGTCAGCCACTAAACAAGCGACGCAGATGGCGCTGTGGTCTAAACCACAGAGCCTAGGGCTTGCCAATCGGAAGGTTGGCAGTTCGAATCCCCACGATGGGGTGAGTTCCCATTGTTCGGTCCCAGCTCCTGCCCACCTAGCAGCTCAAAAGCACGTCAAGTGCAAGTAGATAAATAGGTACTGCTCCGGCGGGAAGGTAAACGGCATTTCTGTGCACTGCTCTGGTTTGCCAGAAGCAGCTTAGTCATGCTGGCCACATGACCCGGAAGCTGTCTGCGGATAAACGCCGGCTCCCTCGGCCTATAGAGCGAGATGAGCACGCAACCCCAGAGTCATCCGCGACTGGTCCTAACGGTCAGGGGTATATTTACCTTTATCTTTAAAAAACAAACACCAAAGGCTCTGTTCTTCATTAATACTCACCCCACTTCAGAAGGTGGGTATCATCTGAGCATGTCCTCTGAAGATGGTTTTAAAGGCTGGGCAGGCTTGTGTGGGAACAGGTGTGGGTCTTTCAACTATCCAAGTCCTCTTATTTGTGGGATGGTGTAAGGAAAGAGGCTTTCTGGGAGATAGCAAATTTCTTCCAAGTAGCAGTGTCTGTTGCAACACTTTGAGTTGCTGATACTGAAGCTTTGGCACGAGGGAGCACAAGTGAGAAGAGTGCTGTTGTCATGTCCTGCTTGCAGGCTGCCCATAGGCATCAAGTTGACCACTATGCAGATAGGATACTGAACTAGATGGGGCTTTGGTGTGATCCAGCAGGGTTGTTCTTATGTTTTAAGCCTCTGTGACCTGCCACATCTGTGCTTTGCAGGCTTGAAGCTTAGAGTTTTGTTAGAATTTCAGTATCTAGAAAAAACCAGGTGCTTCTGTGTCTGCTGTACTGACTACTTTTCCCCCCATATTGGGTTGCCTGAACCCTGGGTTTGGGCCCTGTCTTGGGCCCTATCTTGTCTGTTCTTATATCTGGTACTAAGATCCAAGTTTGGTCTCTGTTTCCTTGCCAATCTTGGACTACTTTCTGTTGGACTACCTCCGCATCCTGATCTTGTCAGATGCCGGTAGTTTAGTTTGCACATAATACTAAACCATGTTTAATGTTAATTTTAATCACAGTTAGTAAACCAAAGTTAAATCTAAGGCATCTGGCACACATCCCTTAAGCCTTGGTTTATTAAGCTCTCCCTCTTTCCTTCTTTAAAGGAGATACAAGCCAGGAAGATGCTCTTTACTCATAACTAGGTAGCTTTGCAGCAGTCTGGGTTCTTACATAACACTAAGCAATTGTTAACAATAAATGACAGTCGAATCTATTGGGCTGAGCAAACCAAATGTGTCTGCACCTAACCCTTTCCGTGAAGTGGAATGGAAACTTTTTTTTTCTGGGTTTGGCTTTCAAGGGCAGATGTGGTTGTTTTCACTATTTGTCCTTTAGGTAGTGATGTAGAATCTTCATAGAATTAGAGGATCTGAAGGCATCTCATGGACCATGTAAGCCAATGTTTATTCCTGAGAGAGTGGGATACTATAATAAATAAAGTACACTTTGTATGGCAGAGGCTGCAAACTTGGTACCTGTGGGAGCTATGTTGCCTGTGAAGGCCTTTATTAGCATCCCATGGTAGGGGGCTCAGCATCTCAACTTTCATTAAAAAAAAAAAGTCAAGTCTCTAACCTTCCTTTAAAAATAATGAAATAAGCTGTAATAATAATAATAATAATAATAATAATAATAATAATAATAATAATAATTTATTATTTATACCCCGCCCATCTGACTGGGTTTCCCCAGCCACTCTGGGCGGCTTCCAACAGAACATTAAAATGCAATAATCTATTAAACATTAAAAGCCTCCCTAAACAGGGCTGCCTTCAGATGTCTTCTAAAGGTGTAGTAGTTGTTTTTCTCTTTGACATCTGGTGGGAGGGCGTTCCACAGGGCGGGTGCCACTACCGAGAAGGCAGGTAACCTTCTAAGGTGTACAGGTAACCTTCTAAGCAATTTCTGTGAAATGAACCAACCTGGCTGTTCCTGCCTGCCAGTGTTTTTAGCCAATGAGTAAAGTCAGAGCTTTGAGTGATGTGAGTTGTTTGGACACCAGGCAGTACGAATCCCTGGTGTCCTAAAGAGCTACTGTTCCCACCTTCCTGTGCAATTTTCCTGCTTCTGTCTTATTTTCTAGTTATTGGATCCATTTGTTTAGTTACTCTGTTCTGTTTTCTTACTGCCAGCCACATAACGCAGGCAGCTGGCAACTACTAGAGAGACTTTTAAAAACATGTTTGTAGAGGTTTGAAGAAGTGTGAGCATTGCCTGTCACTCATTTTGTTGCCTGCCAGTGATGTGGAACAGTCAGCAGATAGCTGCTTGGGGAACTTTTTTTAAATGTGCAAGAAGAAACATAGGAATCCTCCTGTCACTACTGTGTTTGTTTTGCCACCTGCTGGCAGGCAGAGCAGGCAGCTACTTCTGTCGGTAAATGGGAAACTTTGTTCCAAAGTTGTATTATTTGGGGAGGGGCAATAAGACACATCATTATTACCATTACCTTTTCCTTCTCCCTGGCCCACATCAGGGATTGCTCCAAAGTAGTTTGCGGAGAAGAGAGATCAGTGCAAAAGCAGAACATTATTGTTTTATGTTCCTGCTTTTCTTTTTCTGCAGCAACCATTTTGTGATAGGACACACCCCTGGCAGCAGCTGTTTTCTAACTGGTACCCTTGGCACCTTCCCAAAATCAGTTCATCAGTTTCATCAATGCAAACACTTCTTCTGCTTGCCAGGGAGAATGAGCCCCATCTGCTAACCAACCAGTGCTATTCTGAGAAGTCTCCTGATCAACCAGAGTAGATTTGGGGGAGGCATGGGGGCATCGGGGAGGGGATGAGAGGAAGGAGCCCTTACACTGACTTCCACTAGCACATTGGGTTAGTTGAATCTGGGCCCACATGCTCGCCAGGACCCAAAAAGTTTGGCAACCACTGTCATAAGGCATAGGCCTGTCCAGGACTTTTTGTGGGGAGGAAACCAAGGAAGAGGATTCCATAGCTTCTCTAGGTATTCTGCTTCACTGCTGATATGCTGTTATAGTTGGATTTTGTTCACTCTTTATGATTATCTTGATTGTACCTCTCTGAAAATCTACCCATGGGCATGGCTGGGCATTAAGAGTTCTCTTTATTTTCAAAGGCATTTAAGATATTTGAAAAACTGTCAATGTGTTCTCTGTTCTCTATCCCTTCAACATATTTTTTCTTTTTCATATGCTCGATGTATCTAATTTATTCACTGCTTGCTCATATGACTCCTCCTTTTGCACTGCAAATCCCTTTTAGTTTGTCAACATCCTTCTTGAATTCTGGTTCCCAGAACTGAATGCAGTGCTTGCAGTTCCTGTGATTAGAAGAGTGATACTATTGCTCTTGAAGTCTTGGATGCAGTATTGCTTTTGGAACCACTGCATTTCATTGTTGACTCATGTCTAGTTGATAATCCACCATAACCCCTAAATCCTTACTGGCAATGTTACTTACTGCTAGTCACTTATTCACCCAGCTTAAATATCTGCATTTGATGCTGTAAGTCAGGGTTGGGTATATTTTTCCTCTCAAGGGTCAAACTCCCTTGACAAAACATGGCTGGAGGAGGAGGTATGTACCCAAAGTGGCCGCGTCTAGCACACATACACACCATTTACACACACACATAATATAAGTGAAGGGATTGCAATGCACAGGGTGGTTGTGCATTGGACATTCAACTGAAGATCTTATTGAGAGAGATATGTGCCACCTTTGCAAATAGCAGAAGTAGGCTGAGTGAAGGAACTTTTTTTCACTTAATTGAAACTGGTAAAAGCTGCAAAACTCAGATCTCTCCCCCCCATCTTTGCTACCTGCAAATATAGCTGCCCTGCTCTACAAAGCTAAGAGTCATAATCATTCTTCCACCACTGGCATGTACTTATGGAAAGTTGCCCAGAAGGAGATGCAACCCTCCATTGGTGCTGCCTTTCCCTCACGCTAATGGAGAATAGGGCAGCTGATTGCCCTCATTTCAAGGCACCGTGGCACTACCTTCCCCGGGCACTGAGGCGGAGCACCTTTTCTTAGCCAGCAGGAAAGCAGCAGCAGCAGCCACAGTGGACGTGCATCTTTGCTGGCTGCCCCACTAAGGGCGCCTTGATGCACCCCCCCCATCCCAATCCCCTCCCACTCATACCATGTGGTGGAGGTTACTCTGCTTCCTCTCCTCCCCTCACCCATCCCATCTCCACAGTTGATCCCCATGCCTGATCTCAAATTTCAGACATTATGATATATCGGAATAGTGTGATATTTAGCTGCTGATATATCACAGTATTGAAAACCAGATGTCACTCAGCCCATGTCTATTATTTTAGTATACCTAAAATCCTTTGCTTTTTAGAGGCTACCCCATATTTTGTTCAAAAAAATGCTTTGCAGAGGTAGCTACCATAGAGTTATCAAAATTTTCAAAAGTAGGGGGTCTGTGGCTTGGCTTTTGGAAAATAGGGGTCCTCAGTGATTAGCTAATTGGGAACCACTGTCCTACAGGATCTTTTCCTGAAGTACACTTATAATCTATAAAATTTAAAAAGTTACAAAAGTTCTTAGTCTTTAAGATACCACCAGACTTTATGTTGCCTTTTCTTCAACAGACTAACATGGCTGTCACTCTGAAAATTGATATAAAACATGTATTTACCCTTTGAGCCACCTAAGCTTTCTATGAAAAATAAAAATTCTGCAGAGAGACATACATAATTACCATAATAATCAGATGTCAAATTACCCATTCCTTTTTTTCCAGTGACCTCTGGGGAGATACACAGATTTATACAGATCCTGGATAGAGGATGTAATCCAAATAACTGTACAAGGAACTCCTGATTTAGGCACGTCAGAATGACATGTAGTTGCGCACACATGCATGGCATTGAACCTGGAAGTAGCCCCAAAAGTCATAAACGACATCGTGGCAAGGGTCTGGGCAGAACAGAATCCCTGCGCAAAACGAGAATTGCCTGCACAACTAATGCTACACGGCCTAGTGGGACTTTTGACTTGGTAATAGCCATTTGCAACTTGCTGTGTGGCAAGCTGCTTTGGAAAGCTGAGGTAATTTCCAAAGCTGTTTGTGAAGCAGGGATAGCTACTGTTACTACAAAAAAAAGGATTAAAAATCCTGTTGCATATGTGTCAGCATTTATGCACATGAAAATGAGCTCTCAGACCTCTGGGTGAGATCCAACATAGTGCAAGTGGGCATTTGCTTAGGTAGTGGGGATTCTGTTTCCTTGTGTCCCTCCTGCAGCCGCTGGGTGCCCCTAAATCTTGCTTTGGAGAGTTCCTCTAGAGCAGTTTTGGTGGGTACGTTGGGGACTGGAGCAGGAGAAGAGAAGCCGAAAGTCGTGTTGTGTAAGCAGATTTCCATTGTACAAGTGAGCTGACATCTTAGGATATTGCCTGTGTCGATAGCCACAGAATGTTTATTAGATATTATGGAAATTTTTGGTTCTGGTGTTATTTTCTGTTTAGGTACACAGCATATAGAATAAACTGGAATAAATTGCTGTATACAAGGTAAGTTAAAAAAGTAATAAACTTACCCTTCCCTCAAGAAGCTCAGAACACAACATCATTACCCCCCCCTTTTTTTATTCTTGGCACAACCTTGTGAGGTGGGTGCAGGGTTTGTTATGGTAAGGAGGCCTTGTCAGATATTGAAAATCTCAATCTTCAAATGTTGTCCAGGAACAACACATCAAAATAGTAAAGCATGGTGTCCTTTCCATCTCCAAACATGGAGGATCATGGGCATGGGGAGATTTTCATAGGCTACTTGCTGCAAGTGAGTACTCCACTGGCTATGGAGTCACCTGTTTGGGCCCACCCATGTCATTGAAGCACCCAACAAGGAGAGGATTTATTAATTAAAGAGGATGGGAAGGCGTCAGAATGAAAAGGAAGAACAGTTTCAATGTCCAAGGGTGTGATCACAGCCATGCGGATTTCAAAAATCTGTGTTGTAGTAATGTGTGCTTTGTTAATGTTTCAAAGCACTGTTACTCTGAAAGAGATTTCTTTCATTCCTCCCTACTTATGTATGTATTCATGTAGGGGTTTGAAGGCAATATATGAATTGGCTGCGTATGCACATATTTCAGTACCCTTTCTTCATGTTGACTCACAAAGGTAATGCTTCAGTTGTGCTATATTTTCTCTTTCCCCGCCCCCATCTAGTCCTTAGTTCAATAAAGTCTGCATGTCACAACTTTTGGTGCTCCACTCATCAATTAGATTCCCTGGAGATCAGCTCTGTGAATGACTCAGGCAAGGCACTGACTCTTACTTCCCAAAGTGGCCCAACCTAGCTGTGGCAAGTGCTGTTGTCATGCTTACCACTCCTTCAACACCCTTTTGTCCCTAGATTGATAGGTGAGCAGGGACCATTATTCAGTGGTAGAGCAAATGCTTTGCATAGAAAAAGGTCCCAAGTTCAATCCCTGATACCTCCAGTTAATATGGAGTAGGTGATAGGAAAGGCCTATGCCTAGTACCCTGGATAGCTTCTTTCCAGTCAAAGAACAATAAGAACATGAGAAGAGCCTGCTGAATCAGGCCAATGGCCCATTTAATCCTGCATGTTCTCACAGTTGCCAACCAGATTAATGCCTTTGGTGAGTCTGAGTGCAACAGCCTTCCCCCCACTTGTGACTCCCAGCCACTGCATTCAGAGGTACACTGCCTCTGACAGTGAAGGTAGAACATAGCCATTGTGGCTAGTCACCACTGATGTTGTGTTCCTTGTGTTCCATGAATGCAGTGAATACTACTACAATATTAGGCTAGATGGCCAACTGACGTGGCGTAAAGTAGCCACAGAAGTAGTTATGGGAACGATTTTCTCTTACATAGAACTAACCTTTTCTGTTTGTTGTACTGAATGGAGACAAATAAGAAATACAGGAGAATGGATTGAGCTCCAAGAGCAGCTCTTTTATCCTCTTGGTACTTCAGTAGAGCTGATTTCATGCAATGGAAACATTATTCAGGCATTACTTAGCTTTTTAAAGTATGATCTAAGTTAAGCCACTGGTGGTTGTCCTATGTTCAGTACTGGAGGTGTGGTCATCGTTCCATCTCCCTTTGATGTTAGAAGCAGTAGGAGGATTGTTGGTAGTGCAAACAGGCTATAACTACACACAAGTGCATTTTTATGTCTCTGTTGTTCTTTTGGAGTACAGATCCTTGACCTTTGCTGTGTTGGCATTATGCCTACCAATAAACAGCAATAAATAATAAAAGAATTAATAGTGCGAATGGAGTGGCAAAGCTGGGCTTTAGGGGTGCACAAGGGAATCTCCTGTGCTAATGCAGTGTTGTTGGATTTATTCCGGGGGGTGGGATTCCCTTGAAGGACTAGCTGGCGGGGTATGCATTAGCGGCAGGGATGGGTTATAAGCAAGGTGTTCAGTGTTCTTCTGCCACCTTGATTACTAAGCAAACTCCACTGAGCCTGAGAATGGAATGCAGAGAGAAATACCAAACAGTTTTCCATAGTGTCTAGTTGGAGCCAGTATGGGTCCAGGGGTCATCTTCTACTGATGAAGCTGAGCTAAGCTAAGGGATGGAGAGGTTCCCACAGCCACTTGTGGCTTTCTCACAGACATGTATTACTGTGAAATGAAATACATGCATTAATGTAGTTCTTTGTAGGAAATAGCTCCTTTTACACCATGTTCCCTCTGTGTGTACCTGAAGGCGTCCAGATGAGGACAATATTTCCTGCCTCTCATGAAGTAGCCTCTAGTCCATGTTCATCTTTAAGGTGCTTTAGGACTCTTTTTATCATAGGTTCCATGATCACTGCAGATGGTGACAGCAGTCATGAAATTAGAAGACGCCTGCTTCTTGGGAGAAAAGCAATGACAAACCTAGACAACCATCTTAAAAAGCAGAGACATCATCTTGCCGACAAAGGTCCGTATAGTTAAAGCTATGGTTTTCCCAGTAGTAATGTACGGAAGTGAGAGCTGGACCATAAAGAAGGCTGATCACCAAAGAATTGATGCTTTTGAATTATGGTGCTGGAGGAGACTATTGAGAGTCCCATGGATTGCAAGAAGATCAAACCTATCAATTCTTAAGGAAATCAACCTGGAGTGCTCACTGGAAGGACAGATCCTGAAACTGAGGCTCCAATACTTTGGCCACCTCATGAGAAGAGAAGACGCCCTGGAAAAGACCCTGATGTTGGGAAAGATGGAGGGCACAAGGAGAAGGGGACGACAGGGGACAAGATGGTTGGACAGTGTTCTCAAAGCTACCAACATGAGTCTGACCAAACTGCGGGAGGCAGTGGAAGACAGGAGTGCCTGGCGTGCTCTGGTCCATGGGGTCACGAAGAGTCGGACACGACTAAACGACTAAACAACAACAAAGGACTCTTTTTATTGTTTTTGCTACAACAGACTACCCCTTGGGGTGTTACATGTGAAGGTAGCCCTGATGATGATAGGATCTGGCTTCATGTTCATTCAGGGGTCTGTATTATGTGAACCCCATAGCAAACCTTTATATATGGGTCACTTCTGGATTTGACCCTGGGGGTCTTGAGTTCAAGTGCCAGCTCTGTTGCAGGCCATGGGTAAATTGTCACCTTTTGTAAATTAAACATGATAATGACTTATCTCAACAGGTTTGGTGTTGATGTGAATGACATAAAGTTTGTGAAACACATAGTTCTTCACAAGTCCTACCGGTACAGAAATGACGACCCCTTTAAGGAATGCTACTTATGTGGCTGCTCCTGCACAGCTTTGCTCAGTGCTATGGTTATTTCTATCTCTCTAGAGGCTGGAACCAGAGTGATGGTGATGGTGCCATGCTGTTTCTGTCAGGAAACTGTGCCATATATATAAAACCCAGGGATCATCTGAAAGCTCTTTAAAATCACCAACATATTCCTTTTGCCCCTCTGTGCCCTGTGGAAGGTTCCTTTGCCTAGAGCCTGTAAGGGTTATCCCATGACAGTGAGTGTTTTATTAGTAGCAGGTGTCTGAGTATCCCTTGAAACCTGAGCTCTCTCTGTCCCCTCACCTGACAATGAACGCAGGACCAGGGCATCCCTGCCCGGTGCCAGAGATTATTGCTGCCCATAACCTGACAACATCATCCTATTGGAAGGGACATGCGTGTAATGTGCAATTTCACAGTGGCATGGCGTTCTGTTTGCTTGGTGCACTGATCTGTCGTGGCCCTCCCCATCCTGTAGCCCTGGGTGCTGTCATCTTGGGATTAGGACCACGATTTAGTGGCTGCCACTAATACCTCTTCAGGGACTGGATCACTGTCTGGCAGGAAGCGAAAGGGAAAACCACCCTTGGAATTCAAGTGAAATTGCCACAGCAGACAGAGAGGCCTACCCAGTGTGAGAGGTGGGGGTAATCCTCCTAAGAGCAGGAGTACTGTAAATCTGCAGAAAACAGACCCTACCTAGTGACATTAATTCTCTAGCACTTAAGGTTAATTCAGCAGTCCTATGAGAAGTAGCTGGACTTGGGCATTAGCCATTGGAGGCTCCACCCATAATAAATGTGGTGAAAAGCACTCTTATCAGTACAGGGTGTAATAGAGAGATGGGCTATTGACACTGTCTGATAATCTAGGCAAAGGCTTTTAGATTCAGGCCATTGGCTCATGTCTCTTGCTAGAATGGAGAGCCAGTGTTCTCCACATTTCTCCCAATCTCCTGGAAATGTTCCTCATCTGTTTAGGATAGTGAGATAATAGGCAGAGAGGGAACAGGACCAGAAGGAATTCCTTGGGGATTCTCAGTTGCTTTGACTTTGCAGACAAGAGGATTGTTTTGGAGACAAATGAGAGGATTCAAAAGAACTATTGATATTGTTGAGGCTACCTGAGTTGCAGATTATGGTGTCCTCTGAATTATAGAGCTGTTTGCTATGCGCTGCGCTGTCATTGGGAAGTCCTGCCCCACCAAGTATATTTAGGGAAGCAACATCTCACTGAATCATATTTGCTGAATAATGTGTGTAGTGTGCTATATCAGCTGTGTGTCTTTTAATTTCATAACTGTCCCCATACAGGCCTGATCTGCAGGCTGTCCTGTGCCAATGTGCCATGTTAGTGCACTCTGTGGCCACCGTAAAACAATGCCATTGTTGTTCTCTCCACCATGTCAAACCTGCCATTATGTGCTCTGAAGCATTGTGTGTGACAGTGTAACAGTACTTACTCTTCTAAGTACAACTCAGCCTTAGAGCTTGCCCTCCCTCTTCCGCTGCCAGGCTTTTCCTAAAGTGTCACTTCCTCACTGTTTCTCTAGACCCAGCACTGCTGGCTTTGTTGGCTGAGACATTTAGCCTTGACTGGAATGCAGGGCCACGTTGGCCCCCTGCCAGCCCAAACATCCCCACCCTACTGCACGACACAAGGTGATAAGAATGAATGCTCTGAGTAGGCTGGGATCCCTCATGGAGGGGCAAGTATCTTATGCCCAGCCCATAACCTTCCCACCACATGACCTTAGAGGCCATCGTTAATCATGTCTGTGTGTGTGTGTGTGTGTGTGTGTGTGTGTGTGTGTGTGTGTGCTTCTTTTCCTTTAGCATCCCTATGAAATGTTCTCAGCGTCTCTGTGGGCCAAACCCACAGTGCCTGCTGCCCGAGACCGACTACGAGCAGACTGCTTTGATGGGTAGGGGCTTGACTATATATTTGGCATTCCAGCTGCAGCACGCAGAGGGTGTGAAAGCCTTTGCTTGACAAACTCAGAGTGCTGTCGCCTCCCTGCCTGCCAGCCAGCCAGCCAGCCAGGCCACGGATATTTTTAGGCTCCAAATGTCAAGGAATTTTTCACCTTCTGTTTTTTGTTTTTGTGTTTTCAGTTTGTTTTGTTTCTTTTCCTTTTTAAAAGGAATTTTTAGCTCAGGCAGTGAAAGGTGCCCCTGACTGACAAGCTCAGAGACTGAATCCTCTATTTATCGCCAGGCAGGTAACGGTTTCCACATGCCACCCACCCTGTCTCCATGGCCCATTCAGTCATTTTGGTAGCTACAATAACCCTTTGCTTGCCTGCTGTACCCACTTCCTTCCATGGGATGTCTGTATCAAAACTGGCAGAGGCAGTGAGGGATGCAAGCAATTTCATCTCTACCGTGATTACTCTCCTTTTTTAATTGACTCCAGAATCCTGGGGTTCAGATAGTTGCTCCCATCTTAGAAGCACCACCTCATAAGAGCACATATAGACATCCTTTCCAAGTCTGATATCCCTCCTCTACTCTCACATCTGAGCCCCTTTCAAAGTTCCCAGCGGGGTGATTTTTGACACTGTCTTAGCTTCTGTGCTGAGTGGAAACTACCCATGGAAGCTTGATGGAGGTATCTTGACCAGGGTGACTCCTTCACAGTGTGGTGGCTCCCACCAGGGGGAGCCAACAGACTTTTCTTTGGCTTCAAGTTTCTGGTATGTGATGGAGACCAGGCTAGTCAGGCCCTTCTTGGCTGCTCAGGAAGGTGTATGAAGTTTGAAGCATGCCTCTGTCAAGGCTACACCAATTACAGTTTTTAGCTTCACATAGCTATCTATCTTATTCTGGGGCAGGAAACAGGGTCTTGGGAGTGAAGTAATCTTGAACTCATCATACCACCATCTTTGGGGTTGGGCATCTGAATAATTAGTCACAACATGCGAAGCCAAGATTCTGAGGACAGTACGGGCTGGTGGAACTAAAATTAGTAGGCCCCATTCTTCCATCTTAGGCCTACCCAGATCATAATGGTGCCTGAATCACACTTCAGAAACCTACCTGACACTGCCTGTCCACCAATGGACTCTTCACCATTACTCCCTATGATGTGGCCTGAACTTTGCTAGGAGATCCCTCCCTCTGCAAGTGCTGACTTAGCACTTCCTAGTATCATATGCCATCTTTGTTGATGGGAGGTTCCTATTCATTTGGGAGCAAATTGTTTTCAAAGTTCAAGGGGCTATTCCCCGGAATAGAATGCTTCCTGGAAGAATACTTCACTGTGTGGAGATTGCAGTTTAACCAGTTTACACCTGCCCTTTTCCATTACATCTGTAGATTCTGTACTTGGATAGTACTGTCAGCATCCAAAGTGCATTCTATTGAAATTCCGGATTTGCACTTTCCCAGTGGCATATTTGTAAGTTGGCTTTGCCATGATTGCAAGGGTTGGCTTGGTGGGGTAGTGGTGTCAGCAGAAATGTATTTTAACAAGCGTAGACAACCTGGTGCCCTCCAGATGTTCTACTGCAGCTCCCATCATCACTGATCATGCTGGCTGGACGTGAGAGGAGATAGGAGTCTAACATCATTTGATGGTAACACCTTGGCTACTCCTGCTTTATAACAGTCCTTTCTGATTCTGGGCAGTGCCTCTGGGCATTAGTTTCAGAGCAATATACTATCTTCTAGCAATATAGTCCTGAACTTTGTGTAGAGGGGAGAGCTGTGCCTGAGAAACAGGAGAAACCTTTGTTAGGATGCAGGGTAAGGAGTGTTCCTTTAGGGTGGAGCCCTTGTTGTTGGGGAGATCCCCTTAGGAAACAATCTAAGGTATTTGCACTTGTGCCAAATGTTTGGCCGGGTCTTGAGCAGGGAGAGCAGCCTCCTTTTTCATGTGGCTGCTTGCAAGCTTTTGTTGGCATCCCCAGGACCTGCCCAGCTCACGGGCCATTCAGAATTTTTACATCACCTTTCTCGTCCTGTGTTATGTGTGTTTTGGCCAGAGGAGAATCCCACTGCAACCTACGCAACAGAAAGGGCCATTCTGCCTGAGAGAATCCAGGCTAGAGGAGATGTGGGGGCAGGTGTCCCAGAGCCTGAATAAATGGGGAGAGGGAGGGAACTGGGCCAAAGACCATTGGCTCTGTGGGCTATGAATGAGACAGCTGTGCACTCGTAGGCCTACCTTCCTCCTCTGTACCAAAAGCACTGAACTAACATTCAGTGCAAGGGACCAGGTAGATGGCCAGGTACTGCCTGGATGAGGACCCCTCTCCAGCATCTAGGAGCCAAATGCCTGTGCAGATTCCATTCCATTCCATTCTCAATGCAGGCATCCAGGTAACTGGACAGCAACCCTCTCCCAAACGTTAGCTGCAAGGTGCTTTGGGTAGTGCTCATTTTCTGAAGATTGGAAGCCAGTTGGTCAGGTTGTACTGTCTTCTCACATTTTGATAGCTGAGAGCAGAGGGCACTCCAAGGGCAGCCAATTCTGCACTGGCTGGATATGTGTCTGTTTGGAGAAATGTTTAGGCTGTGCCTTTCTTCCAGATGCTAGGACAGGTATTCACTTAGAAACTCCAATGTAGACTAATGTCTGGTGTGCCAGAGTCCTGGGTGTTCATGTTCTTGGAGAAAGGAAGGTGCCTTGGAAGATGTATATGGGAACAAGGAAGTTGCAGGCATATATATGTTTCTATGGTTAATCCCTGCTCTCCCTCCTGTTTTTGTTGTGACTGAGACACTTGACTCAGTGGTAGACTTATCGGTGTATCCACTACTTCCTGCTGAAGTTTTAGGTCAGGATGGGACAGTGTTCCCGCATGCTTTCTACTTCCTGTGATGTTTTGGGGCATGTCACTGATAAAGGGGAAATGGGTGCTCTGAGTTTACCCAAAAACCACAAATCCTTCAAACCGGCCTACATGGTTGGTAATCAGCTGTGCCCACTTCATTCTCAAACGCACCCAAATTCCCTCCCTAAGCCCATAATCTGGGTTGATTCCATTGGAAGCGTCTGCATTCTCCATCTGTGTTGTCTTGCCTAATCCTGATAGGAGGTGTACTGGCTGTTGCTTGGCCCATCCCCATGGCCTTTGATTGCTCTCTGCCTCTTAGGCTCCTGTCTCGCCACTCCAGTCTCTTGCCAGCATTCCACATCTTCAAGAAGTTGCAAGATGACGCAATGCTACTATTATGCTCCTTGTTTACAGAAGGGGTTGATGCCATGCTGTGGTCTTCAGCCCATCTTTGCTTAAACCAGTGAACAAAAGTAATGGGTTGTGCCTTACCAGCCTTTGTATGGCAGGGAATATGAAAGGTACCTGGACTTGAGAAGAATGGAAAATTGTAGCACTATATAGAAACATTGGTGGTCATTGTGGTAGGTTGCTACAACTCTCCCTCCGCAGCTGAACATTGGTCTTCAGTTGAAAGGGCTCAGTTCACAACTGGATGGTTTTTGTCCTAAGGCACAACAGCAGCACTATTGCCACTTTCTTTACTTAAAAAAAGAAGGTGGAATTCAAGGTGATTGTTTCAGCAGTGCAAGCATTTCTGCTTGCCAGACAGAAGGATCTCCTCTCTCTTCCTCCCATGTGTTGTTCCAGGGATTCTTCTGACACTTCTGAGAAAATTTGGGGAGGGTGCAGGAATGAAGAGGAGGCAAATAGTCCCATTGTGCTAGCACAACTCTTTGCACTGGCTTCTGCTAGCATAACAACTTAGTTGAATCTGGCCCTTTATTTTTAAAGTTAAGCCTCAGCTTCCTTTCTGATGCAGTCTAGCTGATGCCTTGGTTTACATTTCTGCTGTTGTAGTTTCATCTCCTCAGCCTCCCTCCCTCTGCCTCCTGTTGTTGATGAGGGATAGGGGAAGAGGAAGGAGCAGGGAGGTTGTCTCTGTTGCTGCTTTGATCCTGGAAGGAAGACGCAAGCACTGGGAGTGATCTTCTGTTGTCGCTGCAAATTCTCCTCCTTACTGTGTCTAAATTTGCCTCCTGGCTTGCCCAGAAGAAGAACAATGGTTGAATGAAAAGCTGCTTCAGGAGCAGCATCTGAGGTGCGGTGTGCCTGCATACAACTGGCCACACAGGCAGCATTAGCAATGATGGAAGCCATGCATCAGCCCAGGCCTCCGTGTTAAGTTTCTGTGCTGTTTCAGACATTGCCTATTGAAAATTACACTCCAAATGTTTTTTTGAAGTAAGTTTAACTTTTTATTTTTAAAAATAGGGATGGGATTCCCCTAACCAAGTATAGGGACTTCCACTTGTGGAACAGGTCTTCTCTCCTCCTCCCCCCGCTCCCCCCCCCAAAATGGCTTGGGGCAGTCAGGAGAAGCCCCAGAACAGCGCACAAGGGGGAGAAGAAGGGGAATTGTCCCAGCTGGCAAGCTGCAATGCTTGTGCAGACAGAACGATTGGAAGAGTGAGACATTGAATTCCACCCATAGTTTTCCATTGAATATTAGGGTTTATGGTCACTTCTGGGTCTGGGAAATTCAAGGAGAACTTCTGTAGAATACCCTTCACCTCAATCAGATGTATAAAATACAGTCACCAAATATAGCCTATGACTACAAATGAGAGCTGCAATCTGGGAAGCATAAGGTTCATTTGAATGCAGAAAAAGAGTGACCACACTGCCTCAAGGACTGACATGAAAATTAAGTCAAAGAAATATGGGTGTGTTTTGGTGCTTTGAAAGGAAAGCTGCATCCTCCTTATTGAACATTTATAAGACAAAATGACAGCTAAAACAGATGTCATTAGCTTTGTGTGGCATTTCAACCTGTGTGTGGATCCACAACTGAAATGGACAGAGAATGTCCCTTCTAGGATCTTCCCTCTTTATCTATAGGTTCTTCCTGTCTTGCAGATTCCACAGTAATCATTTGAACTCTTATGTTTTGGCAACCCTTGGATCATTTATAAAGAGTCTAAAGTGTCTTGAATAATATAGTTGGGTCACACAACTACCAGAGAAAGAGCAAGAAAACCCAAGTGAGACTGAAGCCATGTGCAGTGAAGGTTGGTACAGCTTGGCTCTATAGCTGATATCAGAACTTGGGCATTGCCTACTTCAAACAGGATGTGGAGCAGTGATCAATAAATCCATACAGTCTCTGGCAAACATCAATGAGTTTCATGAGAACTCACTATGCTTAGAGATGCTGGTACCCTCTTTCCTGTGCTATCCCTGGTGATAGAGAGTAATGCTACAGTTCTCACCTCTCACTGCTTGCTGGGAGCTGCCTTTGGATGCTATTGACGCTATGTGGTTTGCAGAGTGACTCAGGGTGGGCAGCAGGATCAAAGGTTTCTCTCCTGGCTCGGGTGAGACGGATTCCACCGGCTGCTCTGCAATGTGTTTTCTTTCCACTGCCCCCTCGCCAGCCACTTATTTACCTTTTGCTTTCTATCCTTGTGCAGCATGGAATAACCCACTCTCTGTCCTTCCTACTGTGCATGTGCAATCCCCTCCATTGCTAGTGGCTTTTCACAGGCACTGTATGGCATAGCACTGTGCATGAATGGCTCTTTCTTTACAAGGCTTCTTCTAGATTAGGGGTGAAGAGCAAAACAACACCCTTCCTCTCTGCTGTCAATTCATCACTAGATGTGTTTTGTGCCTCTCCTGTGCTTAAGGATCTGGCCAGCCCCACCAGGAGCCAACTGGCACAAGCGAGTTTCCATTTGAACATATGATGCTGCCTTATAGTCAGTCAGACCATTGGCTCATATGGTTCATACTGTTGCTAGTGGTAGCTTTCCAATGAGATCTTGTTAGCTTGAAATGCCAGGAATGGAACCTGGAACCTTCTACATGCAAAGTCCACACTTTGCTAATGATCTGTGACTCCACTTGTTGCTCTGAAATACTAGTGTTCCTCTTGAGCAGGAGAAGGGGGCTCTGGTAGTGTTTTCCCTGAGTCAAGAGCCCTTAAGAGTGTAAAAGAAGAATGTAAAAGAAGAATCAGAAGGATTGTTAGCTCTGAAGAGTTAGAACCCCAACAAGTTTATTAGTTCACTTCAGCATTTCACTCTGATGTCATAGTACTTTGATTTACTCTTTAGGAACAAGAGCCAGCTGAAGATGAAACTTAAGAAGCTGCCTTATAGCAAATCAGGTCAGTTATTTATCTTGCTCAGTGTTGTCTTCACTGTCTGACAGCAGCTCTTCAGGGTTTCAGATAGGAGTCTCTCTTTAAGTCCTACCTGTAAATGCAAGAGATTGAACCAGGGACCTTCTGCATGCAAAGCAGATGCTCTACCACTCACCTATCCTCCTGTATAGGGAGGATAGGGAAGGCAGTTGTGTGGGATAAATAGGATATGCAACGTTACAAAACAAAATGAATATAAACGCAAACCTCTAGCCTACTTCCTAGGGTAAAAGCATAAAGGTTACCCAATATGCCAACTTGAGATGGGTTGTGGTCTTCCTGTCATGGTGGAAACTCCCCCTGAAGTTTCCATCCTAGATATGTGAATAGCTAGTCCAAAATCTTCATACTTTTATGCCCAAATTTCCAGACTTTGCTAATGAGTGTTGCTTTCTCTTTTCTTGGAAAACTGCACCATCCATCTTCCCCCAAACCAGTTAGTCCAGCAACCTCTTCTACGTGGCCCATTCCAAAGGCAGGCTGAATTTTTTAAAATGTCAGATCAGAGAGGGCCAGTTTTGAATAACCACCACTTAGCTGAACTGGATTCCTGAGCAGTTATTAATGTTTGAGGATGATAGGGATGCACGTGGAGAATCCAGAAAGTGTTGCATGGCATATCGTATTGCATAGCAAAAATCCTACACTGAGTTACCTGAAAATAAGCTATACATATGTTTTCAGAATATGGAGCAGATCTTGCAGTGACAAAATTGAACATGTTGAGTTGTGCAGATTTAACTGGCTCTGGGCAGTCACTTTGGTCACAGCACTTCCTGCAAAGCTGCTTGGATCTTTAATTGTGTGAAGGCTTGGAATCTTCTCTCCTATGCCCTAACTGACACAACCCTAGCCTCCCATAGGCCATTGACTGGTACATACTGGCCTGCCCAGAAAGCTGTAAGTAAAAGGTTCTGTAGCTTCCTACAGTTTTGGACCTCAGGTGTTTGTTTGTTTTTGGCATGCTTATGATGCAATTCTGCCTTTTTCCTCCCTTGTTGTAAAAGGAAACCCAAACTCCCCTGTTTAACTTGTAATGAAAACTCCACTTTCTTTATGAGAGAGATAATCAGAACAGGGTTTGTGCTGTGCACTTTTATCCAATACTCTCTTAAGCCTCCACTCACTCCTCTCCATCACACTTTTAACAGGGCCTTTTCAGCAGTGGCACCTACCTTATAGAACTCTTCCGACAGGAAATAGGGTTGGCCCCTTCAGGTATGGTGGTGATGTTAGTGTAATTATTTATTATTATTTAGTAGCAGTAGCAGTAGTATTTTGATTTCTTACCCACCCTTCACCATAAGGTCCTAGGACAGGTTATAGTAGGTTAAAAATCTAATATTAAAACACTTAAAAACAAATTACAGTCACGAGAATAGGGTGAGTCCTAACAATCTATATCTTGGGTGTCAAAGCCCACAGTAAAAAAGTGTGTCCAGCATATGATGGAAGTTGTATAATTAAGATGCTATACCTCTATGGGAAGGGAATTTCACAACTTTAGGGCTAACACAGAGAGTACCCTCTGATGGGCCGCCACCCCCCAAACTTCTGAAGGCAGCGGAACTACCAAGAGGGCCTCCTCTGCTGATAAAAATATCTGAAAGGTTCTATAGGGCAGAATATGGTTTTTCAGATATTTGAGGCAGCATTTGGCTACCACATCCTGTCAGTGCTAGGATTTCTGTTTGCACAATGGGACTTTCCCCCTTCCCTCCCCCTACCAAATCTGCTTCAGAGGATTGGGGGGACCCCAGGACAGATTTAGGGGGTGCACGGGAGAAGGTAAGGGGGATAACACTCCATTGAGCAAGCAGAAATCCTTGTGGTGAATTTCTACATTGGATTCTACCATTGGGGCCTAAGTCATTCAGGTCTTTAAACACTAATGTGAGCACCTTGAATTGGGCCTGGAATCAAATTGGCAGCCACTACAGCTGATTTAAAACAGGATTTATATTTTTAAAAGACTTTTAAAGGTCTTTCTTTTAAAAGGCTCTTAACTTTTTTGTTGCTTTTCTTTTTTTGACATTTTTTAAAAAACTGCTGTGCCTTTGGAATGGTTTTATACTGGCATGTTTTAATGCATTTTGATGGGTTTATCTTTTTTAATTTTGAAAATTTTGTTAATGCTGTTTTGTTTTATTGAGTTTCATGACTCTGTTGCTGCTTGGCACCTTGGGTGCATATGGTCCAGAAATACAGCTTTGAAATATCTAAAATCAATAAACCAAATAGGAAAATTAGCTAAAACAATGCAAATTGACATAGTTTTATTCTGATTTTGCAGTTCTGAACTTCAGCCAATAGGGGGTTGCTGTGGGCACCAGGGCACAGTGGGCACATGTGCACCCATTGGCAACTCCTGGCCTCCAACTCAAGGATGGAATGAACACTAATGGCAATACCACACTCCACATAGCAGATCTGACTCCAGAAGTGCTTCTGACCTGATGTGCAAATAGCAACAGAACAATTGCTCAGATTACCATGTTAGTCTGCTCTGCCAATTTGCACAACTTTCAGAACCAAATAACTATTAAAACTATGCATCTTTATGGATGTCAGAACCCTGGCATCTTTTATAGTCTTATAAGGCAACAAGGAAGTATTGTCCAAAGCTAGTATTGCATTGCGCAGGAAAGAGTTAAGATGAATGTGAGGCATTTCAGCTCAAGGGTGAAAGGGGCACTAATGACAATCTCTCTCACACACACCCCAAGTCAGTTTATTTATATACTACATTTTCCACAAAAACATTGTGCTCATAGTGGTTTTTAAGTACAAAGCACAAAAGATGAATTCCATGTTAGGGATCGTTAGGAAAGCAGTTGAAAATAAAACTGCCAGTATCATAATGTTGTTATACAAATCTGGTGAGACCACATTTGAAATATTGTGTTCAGTTCTGGTTGCCTCACCTCAAAAAGGATATTGTAGAGCTAGAAAGGATTCAGAAAAGGGCACTTAAAACGAACAAGGGGCTGAAGCAACTTTGCTATGAGGAAAGGTTACAACATTTGGGGCTTTTTAGTGTAGAAATGAGACGAGGGGGTAGGGATGTGGAGGTGTATAAGATAATGCATTATGTGGAGAAATGAATAGGGAAGGGTTTTTTTCTGCCCTGCTCCTCATACTAAAACTCAAGACCATCCAACAAAGCTGAATGTTTGAACAATCAGAACAGATAAAAGGAGGCACTCATCCACACAACACATAGTTATAATGTGGAATTAGCTCCCATAGTGATGGTCACCAACCATTAGACAAATACATGGAAGATAAGGCTATCAGTGGCTACTAACTACAATGACTGTGATCTGTCTCCACGGTTGGAGGCAGTATGCCTCTGAGTAACTAGTTGCTAAGAAGAGAGGGGAGAGTGTTATTGTGTCCAGGTCCTGCTTTTGTAGTTGTTGTGCAGCAACATCTGGAGGACTAAAGGTTCTCCACTCCTGCTTTACAGTAATACTTGCCATTCTTTATTGAAGAGCTTTGGTATGATTATTATGCTCTTCTTGGCACTGTTTAGTTAAAACTGGAGTTGTTGTTTTTTCAAAAGCCTTGCTGTTAAGTGCCACATCTAAGGTGATACAGAGTCTCTGTGGCAGAGCAGCAAACTTACCGGTAACTCATTTCCTCTAAACTCTGGGCCAGTGTCTGACCTAGAGGGCTATCCCCTTCCCCTTTATACATTTTCTCCCAAGTTCCTGCAACTGTCCCATTTCCTTTGGCCTTATTCCTGGGGCAGAAATATTTCCACCTCTCTTGTAGACAGTCCAAAATTGCACAAAGGGGAGGGGAGGGGTCTGTGGGTGGGGATGATTCCACATAGGGCTTTCACAATGTCGTCCCCCCCCCCCACATGCACACCTCAAAATGGAGAGCTGTGAGAAAAGGCCTGTAACCCAAGCCAGGAAAACAGCAGCAAACGGGGAAAGAAAAGGTTATTGAGCAGCAGGCCGGGCTGCTGTGGTCTCAGAGCGAGCATAGACTGTCAGTTGTTAGGTGGGTGCCTCAGCGGGGAAAGACTGCCTTGATTATGTGTTATGCGGCAGTTACACAGGGACAGCGGCCCTGCATTCCCCGTTCCACAGTGCCGGCCTTTATGTGCCTGACATTTACTCTCTAAGCGTCGGGGCTACAGGGGGGAAAGGAAAACATTGTGTGCAGCGCTCGGCCACGCTGGCCTGTCACGCTCCCCACTTCCGCCCTGCTGGCTTCTTCCTGTTTGCCCCACTGGCCGCCCTGCCTACGACCCCTCAGTCCCCATCAGCCATTGCTTGACCCTCCTAGAGCTTTCCTGCCTGGAGGGGTCCCTGGGATGACCTGGAAGCTGAGAGTTGCCTGTACATTGGCCTTCTGAACAAATCAGTCCTTAGCTCCCATGGACACGTTTAGATGCCTAGCAGCTCAGCCAACACTTCCACCACCCCTCATTTGCTTTTGCTGCCCCCTTCTGACCCATATGCATATGGGGCACTGGGCCAGGATGAAATCAGAGCTTCTTTCCTATTCCTGTTCGTTACCTCAAGCCTGGATCACTTATAGCTCTTTCAACCCTGCTTCTCAAAGTTTTACTTAATCTCTCTCTCTTTAGAAACATCCATTTCCTTCCTTTATGGAGGCCAGAGCTGTAAGGCTTTTTGACTCTAGCTGTGCATGTAGGCCTCTCCTGAATGTGTCAGTTAGCTTATGTTTATCCTCTGCACCAAAGGCAGAGGGAAATCTAGAGTCGGGGCTCCGTGCTGATTTGTTAACTGAAAGTCCTGCAGTCAGCAGCTTTTCCCTTATACTCCCAGCTCTCGATGAGTTGTCTTACAGGGGTGTGTGCAACATGTAGTCTGATAGCAGCATGCAGAGAGCAGGAGCCCAGTACTTTGCCTTCTTAGGATACATGGACTCAAGTTCAGCTGTGCCATCCCCTTCTAGCATGGCTGGCAAATTCATGCCCAATCTTCCTTACAGTACAGTGGCTTAAGTGACAAAAATTGAATAAATCTGTGTTCAGTAGGATTAAGTTAAGGCAAAACACTCCAGGGAGCAGTAGCCCTCTTCAATGGTCCCAGAGTGCCTTATTGTCACATAGTGGTTGAGAAGAAGCTTTTATTGAGTCTCTTCTGTCATGCCAAAGTTGAGGATACCTCCAGTTCACTCCCTATGGTTTGTCATGGGTGACACCAGTCTTGGGTCCTGGGTTCCACCCTGCTCTGCCTCGAACCAGTGCTCAATGCCTTATGCCTTGTTTCCTTTCCTTCCTCCCCACACCCCTCCCCCCCTTAGCCCAAACCCCTATGCTCCCCTGGCCACAGGGTGATTTATTAAGCATGCCCTCCCTCGATGGAACATGTGCTGAGGTTGCCCACGGGAATGTGGGCAGATCTGACAGTCGCACCGCCACAGCCCAGGCTATAATTTCAAAGCCAGCCCCAATCAGTTAAAAATATATTAAAAAATTGGAATATGGGCTTTGCCAGGGAAAATGTTTGTAACCACTTGGCAAGCTCTGGTGTGATAATGAAAGGGTCCAGGCTGCTCCTGGGGAATGACCGTTTTAGAGACTGCGCTCACATAGGGACTTGGTCATTGGGCACTGCAACCTTAGCCAATATACTCCCCCTTCCCACCCCCAAATACATACACAGCACTCTGAAACCACTGCACAGTGCTACTAGCAGCTTGTTTCCTATTTGAACATAGAGAGGAGGGGAGAAAGAGAACACAAAGCATGGAGGGGAAAGGGTGAGGATGGGCTTTTGCCTTAGGACTTACCAGGCAGTGGTCATCTCAGCCTAGTCACCTTCTGGTGCTGCAGGCTGCGTGATGTATCAGTGCCTGTTGTGTTCAAGGGAGTCAGAAAACAGCTATATAGGCACAATAAAAAGCTCCATCCATAAGTATTGCAAGGAGGTTAGATATGAGAGTTTCTATTATCTATCTGAGGTAAGCAAGTGGTCATCTGTTTGCCAAACTCAGGCTACCAATTTCTCCTGCCTGTTTTTCTGAGATGTCCGTGCTGGTATACCATGCTAGTATACCATGTTGCTCAGAATCCTAGTCTCCCTGCACATCTAAATCCTTTATCTTTAGGTGTGCTTGGTTAATTTCCCCAAGTCAACCAAAACACTTTTTGAGGCCAAGCTTTAGTAGAAAGTGCAGCACAATCCTATGCATACTTACTTGGAAGTAAGTCCTATTACATTATACCCAGGCAGATGCAGCTTAAGACAAGCCTAAATTAACAGTTATGATGTGAACTTGTTAGAGATAAGGTTGTTCTGCATTTTCTCTCATATTTCTCTAATCCAGTTTACTATCTGTTGAGAGGATTTCTTCCACACCAACTTGCCTTCCAGTGAACCCCTGGATGCTGGGGGCATGTTCAAGGCTGTACATTCACTTCCTGTGGGACACAGGCCAACTCTAATCACCTTTGCAATTCCCCTGGACAAATTTAGCTTGGGTCAGAACAGGCCCTTATCTCCGCTCACTCCTGTACATTGAATGGAGAGTATTGCTAATGGTGGTCAAGCTTTCTTTCATTGCTGGTTTTCTCATTGAATAATCTCTATAGAACTTGTGAGGAACCCAAGGCTTCCTGAAACACAGTTGGAAAAGCATTGCTCTAATCCAGGAGTACCCAATGCAGTGCCCTCCAGGTGATGTTGGTCTCCTATCAGTCCCAGGCAGCATGTTCAATGGTCAGTGCTGATGGAAATTGCAGTCCAACATTATTTGGAGGGCAGTATGTTGCTCCCCTGAATCCAAAAAGACATCCATATTTGCTGTCTCCAAAAAGCATTTTTTATTCTTCTGACTTATCTGCCCCTAACAGGGCAACACTGTGTCAGCTAAGATGCAAATGTAGATATGATTACCTTTCTTTGATCATAGCTTCTGTTCAACACATTAATGTCTTTGCTGTACCTCTAAATATTCTTTCCTGGCCAGATAAATGGCTTTAATTCACCATCATAAATAATCCCTGCAAGGTAGGATGTGGTCCCTCCTAGATCATTTCCTGCAGAGCAAATGTATATTGTCTGGTGGCCTTTGCTACCCTATCTGCATGCATTAATTAAGTTGCTGACTTCAGAAGGAAATGGAAGTTTGCTGCACATATGGCCTATAGGTAATGTGCTCTCTGATCATCCACAGGCCCTTTTTTGTGGTGCTGGAGACCCAGACGACTATGCTGTTTTTGCTCTCATTGTTGTTTGGTCCCAACCTTGTTTTGTTATTTGCTTGACTATCGATTGTCTCAAGTCTTTGAAACTCATGCTATACCTGGAATAAAGTATGGAAACGTTTGCCTGACCCCTGGCTTAGATAGAAGCTGTCTGGACTTACAGACTTTACAAGTAACCAAGCCTGAGTGCCTGCCTTCCAAATTTGTACCATTTTTTTTTTTAAGTGGGGATGCTCCCTAGTTAAGATAATTCTACCACTCCTTCGTTGGCTCCCTAAAGCTCCTTCTATCTGCCACACCATGGCCATAGAAGCCTCTTGCCCATAGAAGCCTCTTATTAAATAATGCCTTGGAATACCGGATGCTAGGGACAAATAATAGAGGAGGCGCCTTCAAGATGTTTTGGCCTATGGGACCCATCGGCCCAGCCAGTGTGGACACTAGTAACGGACAATGGGAGGTATAGTCCCTAACATCTGGAGGGCACCAGGTTGAGGAATGTTGCTGCAGACCAGCCTTCCACCCAACCCCTCATGAGATCTAACATCAGCCTGTCCGTCCCCCAGGGTGGGGGTGTCATGACTATTCTATACCTTTGTCCCACAGAAAGGAATTCTGACATGTCCTTCATAAAGTGTTGCCTATCTCATAGCTGCAGAATGGATTGTGCTGTGGCTCCCCTGTTCCCTGGCAAACCTTAGTTCTGCCCTCTTGGTCTAGGAGCTGAAGGCTCAGAATCTCTGCCCCAGTGCCCTGCTGATTACTGAGCTCCTGGATGGCCTACTGTGTAAATCCTCTAGTCCTCCTCCCAACCTTAGCCTTGAGCTGCTGGCATCTGATACATACTTGGCCTTGTCAGGTAGTCAAAACACAGGCAGCAGCATACCCCCATTTAACTCATGCTGGCGAGCACTCTGCATCCGTCATGCTCGGCTGAGACGCAACTTTTTTTGCTGATTTTGTACAGGGACAATCCAAACTACCCGCCCACCTCAGCAACAGCTCCCGGGCAAGAGAATGGCATGTGCTCTTATTTGGCATCTTTCCCAGTGACTCCCTTTTGGACATTGCTTGGTAGTGATTTTGCTATCTTTGGGACATTTTTTACTGCAGTGTCCTAGAAAGCTTTGGTTATCTTGTGAAGGAGCTGGTGCATTGGATTCAGTCAGGGACTGCACATGGAGTCCATAATAAATTATCTGTTTGGGGGGGAAGGGGGAGAATGAGCAGAATACTGAGGAGACAGTTTAGGCTGCTTGGGGCAGTTTCTGGACTGTTTAACCTATTAGTAATGAACTAGGTGACATTTGTAGGTGGCCTAAGGTAAAAGGGACGCGGGTGGCGCTGTGGTCTAAACCACAGAGCCTAGGGCTTGCTGATCGGAAGGTCAGCGGTTCAAATCCCCGCGATGGGGTGAGCTCCCGTTGCTCGGTCGCAGCTCCTGCCCACCTAGCAGTTTGAAAGCACTTCAAAGTGCAAGTAGATAAATAGGTACTGCTCTGGCAGGAAAGTAAACGGCGTTTCTGTGCGCTGTTCTGGTTCGCCAGAAGCGGCTTAGTCATGCTGGCCACATGACCCGGAAGTTGTCTGCAGACAAATGCCAGCTCCCTCGGCCTATAGAGTGAGATGAGCGCCGCAACCCCAGTGTCGTTCGTGACTGGACCTAACGGTCAGAGGGTACCTTTACCTTTAAGGTTTCATAAATCATGGCATTGGAGAGTAGTTATAACCTCTCTTTTAGACAATTATTGCTGTGGAAATCCTGAGTTGAATGGGGCTGTGGACCTATGTTGTTCATTTGTAAACAATGCTGATTTCTAAAAATCTGAACAACACATTCAGTTTTGAATTCTGACAGCCTTGAAAAATGTCTCATTTTGTTTTGCCTTGAGGAGGAAGACATGATGACATCATGTGAGGAAGTATAATGTGCCTTGTTAGCCAATTAGTATTTGTGTCTTGGAATGGTTCTGTTTGTTGAGAGTTTGCTTGTTTGATTACTCGCTTGACTATTTTATATAATAACTTTACTCCAAAAGTTTTGCATAGGAATTCATGACATTTGAATATGCTGTACTTGACACATTTTAACCTGGTTTTACATATTTGGTCCATTGCTATGAGAATCCAACTTGCTTTAAGGACTGAGGCTGCATTCCTATTCCCACTTACCTCGGAGTAAGTCCCACTGAATTCAAAAGTACTTGTCTTCTGGGTAGATACAGTTATGTTTACAGCAAAAGTTACTTTGAGATGTCTTACAGTTAACCAGCTGCCACCAACAGTCTGCTGCTATCCTGGACTATTGTAGGAATTAAACTAAATGCAAGACTAGAATGATGTGTGATGATTAACACATCTAGCAGCTTGATGTAACCCCCACTGGGGTGGTTACCCAAACTGTGTACAGTAGATGCCACTTGGGTGCAAAGAGTGGCTAGCCATCTGAACAGGGCTCAGATACTGGACAGCAGAAGCAGATGTTCCGTTTTGTTCCGTTCCGTTCCGTTACAAAGAGGGAAGAAGGTATTTTGTGCTCTCCTGCTCTCCCTTTCTCTCCAAATGGATTAAAATGCACTATAAGGATGGGCTTCCTATGGAAACAGTGAGTGCACAGGTGCTCTGAATCCACTGGATGGGCAGTTTTAACAGAGGGAACACCAGTTTCCCAGATTTTGGTGTGTTGTTTAGTCTCTGCTGTGCTTGGTTCATAGTGATCTCTTACCTAATGAGGATTGAGCCTTGAGACACTTCTTTTAAAAAAACCAATCTGGAGCATTGTCAACACCAGATGGCACCAGAGCTTCCTTAGGCAAGATGACCTTATTTTGTGTTACTTGGGCAAGTTTCTGCTCTACAGAGACATGCTATTAACCCCAACTCATCTTTGCTGCCTTAATAGCCCCAAGGGCATCACAGTGGAATATATACCTTCTGAGCTCATGGGCAGGGCTATAGCTCAGTGGTAGAACACATGCTTTGCATACAGAAGGTTCCAGGTTCTGTCCCCAGCATCTCCACATAGGTCCAGGAAAGACCCCTATCTGAACCTCTGAAGACCCACTGCCACTCAGTGTAGACAATACTGAGCTAAATGGGATAATGATGCAGCACTGTATAAGTTTCCTATGTTCCTATTATTTATTTATATGCCACTTACATGCCAAAATGGGTCTAATGGCTCTCCTATGAATATGTGGAGAATCCCTTTCTAGAATGACAAGTGCAGAGATTTTGCCCATCCTCTGCAGTCATTGCCATAATGTCCTCTGCCATCATGCAGTGGCGGAGCTTCATGCTCCGGCACCGGGGGGCGGAGAGCAGGCGGGGGCGGGGCTGGCATGCGTCCCGGGGGCGGGGCATGCCACCCGCAGGGGCGGGGCGGGCGGGGGGCAGCCGCAATGGCACCCCACCGGGATCGCTCTGCCGGGGGCGGGGCGCTCCCCCTGCACTCCTCTTCCTCCGTCTGCCATCATGGGGCTTACAGTCTAGAGGAACATGGGGCACTTGAGCCTCAGCTTTGGGCAAAGAATCAGTGCTTGTCTTAGTGAGAGACCATAGGCTTTGAGATACACAGAGCACAATTTCTGGCAGTGGCTTAGAGAAAGCAGTGGGGGTCACCATGCCCTGGGATTTGCTACCACCTTGTTTTCTGCCAGTATTACCAGTGTAGGGGGGAGTGAATGGATGGGGAAAGCAAGGAAGGGTGGCAATGACCCGCCACGGTGCCTGCCCTGGGTACACTGTTTTTGTTCTGTGCCGGTCCCCTGCTGTTTACTTTTCCTTGAGTTATGACTATGTCTTTGCCTTTGATCTGGCACCTCCAACTGCCTATTGGCTGTTCTTGCCCTACCTTTGGGGTTCATTCACCTGCCAGTTTTACAACTCACCACAGGTTGGACTTGATGAAAATGCTGATCTCAATGGTTATAAGCAAAACCTTTTGTTTGCGGTCCCTCTTGTGGGGTATGAAGGGGACAAAGGGTTATCTAAACCTAGGCTCCTCTCAAAAGCAAGGCCACCCACTACTCCCTCCCTGCAAACATGTCCACTGTTCCTCAAGAAAAGAGCAGGGGTACTGCAGGAAAAAGCATCTACAGAGGAACAGATTGAACAAGATAGCTCAAGCTAAGCAAGTAAGCCAAACCATGTACTACTGTATAGGGAAAAACACAGTTTGTAGATGCAGTGACCATTAACAATTGCTCAAATCCCTGGCAAGCCCTTCCTTTCATTTTCCTTAGTGGTATACCTCTGGCCAATGTGTTTGCCTTCTCCTTTTAGAGACATGCAGGAAAACATACAGTAGTTCTGTTCTGTTTGTTTTGAATATGTTATTCTGGACCATATTGTATCAGTGAACAGGGTGAATGCTCCCTAAAATTGCTGAGGTACTGAATTATACTGGGTGGATATAATCACACTGTCACTATGAATAGGTAATCTAATTCCTCATAACACTAGGTTTCATTTGAAAAAGCACCTCCTTCTAGCCTTCATGGCTGTAAAAGGTGAATGCAGCATTTGCCAAAGACTCTGTGGGCCTTTCCAGTGGTTGCACATATTATCCTGGATGCTTGTCAACTCAGTGCCATAATGTCCAACATAATGTGTGGGGTGGGGCAGCTTTATTTCAAAGGAGCAGCTTTTCATTATGTTTGTATTGGTAAATGAGATATTTGTGTCCTCCTTTGCATAGCCTCCAAAGAAAAGAGAAACAAAATCATAACGTGTAATAAAATGGTGAGAGGCTATGCTGCAGGCACAGTTGTTAAAGGGCTTCATGGAACAGCAAATGAGTACTCAAAACTTCCAAGTGGTAAGGAGAAACAAAAAATACGCTAACATTGGCATGGCAAAGGGTTGTCACTCATCTCCAGTCATGTTATCGGCCATAGTCAATAGGTGCCCACAATCCTGCAGCATTTGCAATCCAAATGTGTGTGTAATTAGGGGAGACGAGTGGTTGCATTTGCTGTGTGGCATAATATTATCCTTTCAGTACTGGGAATATGTGATTTTCCTGCAGCAGAAGCACTTTGAAGGAAAGTGTCTGGATTCCTCAGAAGAACCAAGTAACATTAGCACATACAAATAAAAGCATTTTCTGTGAAGGCTTTGGTTACGCTGGAAGGGCCTTTCATTAGCGATTGCAAGAATAAGTCTTTTCATCCTGTTATTCCCTGTCATAGCCTATAGGTTCATTCCCAATACTCCTTAACTGCCTACCGTTGGTGATTATATCCTCTGCATCCCAACCTCCTTGCCTTCTTTAATAGTACTTTTGCCATCGGGACAGCTTAATTTGGTGTGTGTGGTCCTCTCCCAACTGTGTAGTTGCCTCTTCTGTTGATGTGGAACCATTTACTTCCATTGAACCCAAAGTGATAGATCAAAGAGCAGTTGCATTATTTATGTCATTTGCAGAATGTGCTCTAGTCCCAATGCAGAGCCTTTTGTCTGAACTTGTAGCAGGCAAATGTCTGTTTGTACCTCCTCATTTTGGTGAAGGGGAAACACATGCTTGCATTGCAGTGAGGGTGATTCATATGGACCCATCTTCATGTCACAAACCTCATGTTGTAGGGAAGGGAGTTGATAGGCAGAGTCCCACTGCTCTGCATCGTGAAGCTGAGGCTTCCATTCAGACTTCTGTACACAACAGAAATTGATGAGGTCAGATTATCCTCAGATTATTTTACATGACTTCTGCCACTTAGTAGGACATCTCCCAAATTAGTGCTCCCAGCCTCCCTTACTCCTTTGGACCTCACATTAATATTTTCTAGGATGTTCGCATTTGGATAGAATAGGAAGATCTCCACATCTGAAGAATAAGCTCCCCTCACCCCACCACATATACCCTGTTTCCCCTATTTTAAGATGTAGTCATGAAATAAGCCATAGCAGGATTTTTTCGCATTTGCGAAATATAAGCCGTATCCCGAAAATAAGCCATAGTGATAGGCGCAGTTCTGGAGGGCGCCAAGGAAAAGGCGGGGCTGGGCATCCAGTCCCGCCACCCAAACCAGTCGGCCCCAGAAGCAGCGCTCAGGAACTCTGCAGAGCTGCGCGTACAGGAAGGGGCAGAGGGCGCGACAAAGGCACTCCGAAGGTCTCTTCACCGGCGCGCTCGCCCAACTCCGCTCGGCGCAGAGCGCACGGGGCGGCCGCCATAGCGGAGAGGGAAGGCTGCATGGGCTTTCCCTGCTCGCCGCCACAACGAAATCGCCCGAGCCGCCCCGCACGTCGCCCAAGAGGCCCCTTGGAAAATAAGGCTTCTGTCGAGTTTTGAGGAAGGAAGGCGGCGGAGGAGGAGCAGGAGAGAGCGCCCAGCGAAAGCGGGTCTCTCTGTTGCCCGTTTTCTCAAAGCTCAGCTTGGATTCTCCCCCCGCTGCCAGCAAGCAAACAAAGAGCTCCGTGCCTGTCCCGTCCTTCGCAGCCCCAGAACTCGAGCGTGGCCTTGCCAAGGCGTGCTTAAGTAATAAAAATAAGACATCCCCTCAAAATAAGCCATAGTGCGTTTTCTTGAGGGGGGAAAAAAGATGGAGTCTTAAAATAGTGGAAACACTGGTAGCAGAATATCCCTGTAGCTCAGTGACAGATCACCTGCTTTGCAGGAAGGTTCTGGGTTCAGTTCCTAATATCTCATCTTGCAGAGGTGGGGAAGACCACTGCATGAAGCCTTGAAGAGTGGTTGCCCGTCGGAGCAGACAACACTAGGCTATACTGGAGCAATGATGCAACTCAGTACAGTATAAGGCAGTTTAGCATGTTTAATCTAATATATGCAAATGACCAGTTGCCAGCTGGAGCCCTACTTGATGCTCAAATGGTCCTGAAAGAGTTTAGGGTGGTTTGGAAGTGATATCAAGACCTGTGTGACATTCCTCTCTCACTCCCACCCCTTTCTGTCAGCCTGTTGTCCCCTCTCCTATTAGCTGGGAGCCTTGTGCCACTCCTATGGCCTGGAGTGGGAGGAGTGGGTGACAGACACTGCCTTTGGACTCTGGCCTTGAGCAGCTCAGTGAGTGAGTGCCTGGAGAGGAACTGCCCTGTTATCTGTTACACTTTGTTCTCCCGACTGTTTGGGTGTGGAGCAGGCACAGTGCACAGAGAAGTTATCTCTGGAAGCCTTTGAAATGCAGGCTGGGCTCACTGTGTTCAGGGGTGGGTGTAGGCCTTGTTCCCCTCACCCTGTGATGATAGCTCTCCTCACCATTTTGTCATGAAAGAGAGGGGGGTACTGTTTCACAGCTCTTCCTCATCAGTGTGCGTATCAGGGGTGCCCAAACTTTTTTCAAAGTGAACATACGTGAGAGCCCGCCAAAGTTGTTGAGCTTTTTACAATTTACCTGGACCATCTAGCAAAGCATGTGCCCTCTCCCCAATTACGGCTGTTTAGTATGCAGTACAACTGCTGAGATGCCTTTCCTATCACAAGCATTATTGGTAACACTGCAGTGCAGAATCAGCATCCTTCTAAGTGCCTATCTGGTGAGCTGTACAGTGGTACCTTGGTTCTTGAACTTAATCCGTTTCAGGAGTCCATTCGACTCCCCAAACCAGTGCTTTTTTCTGGGGGGATGCAGGGGTACACATACCCCTAAACATTTTGTGAATCTAAGTTTGGCCTCATTGAGGGGCAGTATTTCAGTATCAGTAGGAAAATGAGAGTACCCCTAAACAATTTTTTAGAAAAAAAGCACTGCCCGAAAACATTCGAAAACCAAGGCACAGCTTCTGATTGGCTGAAGGAGCTTCCTGCACTCAAGCAGAAGCTGTGTCAGCTTCCGAAAAATGTTTGCAAACCGGAACATTTACTTCCAGGTTTGCGGCGTTTGGGAGCCAAGCCGTTTAAGTACCAAGGTACCACTGTAGTTGAAATGAGGCTCTCTTGTGTTGTGTAGTCTAGTTTCTTGTATTCCTGCCTCTGACATGCTTCATAGCCAGCTTGACATGCTCCCCTTTTGCCTCACAGATTTTGCCCCAAGCTTGCTGCCTGGGAGATGGGCACCAATTCACTTCTAACCTGAAAGAGCTCTATGTGTCAGTGTCCCGAAAGCAGGCTAGGGCAGCTTGCAAACGGCACTGGGAAGGTGAGTAAATGAATCATGCAATGGGAAGGATGTGTCTACTGCGACACTACTCTTGTGAAGATAGGAATACATCTGGGAAATAGCCATAAACAGGAATAATCTTAACTTTGATGTTTTTGAACTGCCACAAAATAGCCATGCAATTTTCCTGATGCATCTCCAGATGGGCTGCTCCTAGCTCAAAAGAAAGAAAGAAAGCTAGTCTACCCACAAGAGAGTGAAACAACCTCTTGATGTGACATTTTTATGTGTATTATTCTCTTGTACCCCTTTGCCATTTCTCCTTGCAATTCCTGCTCATCTCTCTTAAGCACTGGCCACTCTGGCCATTATCGTTCATGCTTTAGTACAGGGATGAGGAACCTTTTTCAGCCCCAAAATCACATTCCTTTCTGGGCAGTCTTTCAAAGGCCACGTGCCAGTGGTGGGCAGAGGCCAAAGACAAAAGTGAACAAACCAACAACATTTACATGTGTTGCTCTGTTCACTTTTGCCTTTGGCTCCTGCCCACCACTGGCATGTATCTTTGTACAATAGGCTAGAATTTATACCAGGGGCTGCCAACCTTTTTGGACTTGTGAGCACATTTTGAATTTTGAAGAAATACTGGGAGAGCCAGTCACAAAATAACTGCTATTGGAGGACATGACATAACACAAAATGACTGCCTGGGGAGCATGGCATAACACAAAATTAGAGAGCCAACCACCCCCCAACAACCTTATGCTTATACAATATCGTAACTAGACACTGGAAGAACCTATCGGGAGTGAACATAGACCATGGGTACCGAAATGTGTGGGAAACCACCCTACTAGAGAAGTTAACCAACAAACTCAAACTAACACAGGAACAAGCAAAGGAGGACGCCTTCACCCTGGTGTGGTTCCCCTTTATCACAAATGCAGCACAACAGGACAATGACCTATTCCCCCCCCCCAAGAACATACAAATCAATATGGCTTGCCTGACCCAACAGCCTAGCCCTCCCCAAGAAAAACAAGCCACACTGCAACCAACTGAATGAAATCAACCAAGCGTGGGAACCCCTAACCCAGGCTTCCTCAACCTCAGCCCTCCAGATGTTTTGAGACTACAATTCCCATCATCTCTGACCACTGGTCCTGCTAGCTAGGGATCATGGGAGTTGTAGGCCAAAAACATCTGGAGGGCCGAGGTTGAGGAAGCCTGCCCTAACCTCTCGCATTATCAATAAAAATAAATAAATACATAAGCAAAGGACCTACCCATGTGATACTGACACAACCCACCTAAACTAATGTAGTAATAGGCAATAGAATGAAAGAACAATACAATACTCCCAACTCTCTCCCCCACTCCTTTCCCCCAATTGCAATATGTCTATGACAAAAGGGTCTCTCACAAAACATAAACGAACTGTGAAAAAGACTATGAATTGAACGTGGAGACAATAGATGTACCTTTCCTTGTTTATCTGTTTGCTTTCTAAAACAAAAAATCCTTAATAAAAACTAATTTTTTAAAAAGGTACTTGCACATTTTGCCCCATAACCTCCTTTCTAGAAGAGCTAGAGACTTACTTTAAAAAAAAGAAAAAGTGAAAGCTCAGAGTCTGTTGCACCTGCCCAGGAACACCATTGGAAACCTTCACAGACACCATGGTAAAGACCCCTAATTTATACACACTTGCACACCCTTCTCTATACTCCATGTAGGCAAGGAAGAGTCAATCGGTGTACAAGGAGACATTAAAGCCAGGCAAAAAGACTCGAGGATCTGAAGGAAGGCCAGCAAGGGTTATAGCCTGGGGAGGGAGTGTGGTCTGGAGAGAAGCCTGGAGAGCTGCATTTGGCCTTAGACATGGGGTTCCCCATCCCTGCTTTAGTTATTCCAAGGTTGGATTGCCATGATGCACTCCATATGATGCTGCCTTCGAAGTCTATTCAGAAGTTTCAGCTAGTACATAATTCAGTTACTTGCCTGTTTATTGGTACCTATCAGTATGGTCCTACATCACCTGTTTTGAGGCATCTGTGCTCATGGGCATAGCCCGGGGGCGGGGGGGGGGGGGTTTGAAGCTGCCTCCCACTTAAATCAAGTAAATAATAAAAATACTTAACTAACTGACCTATCATATTGCAGATAGCTCAGTTCTGCCCCCCCAACATAAATCCTGCTCCCCCTAACATAAATCCTGGCTATGCCCATGTGTGAGCTACCTGCTTATTTGATTCAAGCCCCAGTTCAAAGTGCTGCTTTTTAACCCTTTAAAGCCCTCAAATGCTCGGGTCCTGATTATCTTAGGGAAAGTCTCCTTCCCTATGCTGTCTCTCCTGGCAGTTGAGGTCTTTACAAGGATCAGTGCCTTTTCAGTGGCAGTCCTAATTCTTTGGAATTATTCCAAAAAAGAGAGACACATATTTTCCCCTTCTGTCCTTTATGGAAGCCAAGAAAAAGTATGTTTCAAAAAATCTTCCAAGGACTGATTTCTTCTATGACTGCTACTGTATGTACTCCTGCTGACTTTTTATTCTTTATTGTTTGTTTTTTTATTGTTGATACTTTTAATTTTGTAAAATACTATGAAATTTAATGAGCAAAGATATACATTTGGATAACTAAATAAAATGTGGTCATATTTGCCTTCCCTACTGTTAGTGTTCCCCTGCACATTTCAGTATGGCCCAACTCCTTCCAGCTGTTTCCATTTACAAGTTTTAAACTTATGTAAGTGGTATAGAGTGAGGATGTGAATTATCTTCCTTAGATGTTGGAGTGAGGATAGACTTGTGGGTTAGTTGCTGCTGCTACCCCCAGAATCACATGAAGCCAGAAGAGATGGCCTCTTGTTAAACTAAAATTATCCTTTCCTGGGACACTACTGCTGTTACTCTACGGCTCTGTGATCTTAGGGGGAAGGATTTATATTTCTGTATAGGTAGGTACCTAGGTAGATAGGAGATGTCAATTTACAAAAATATATTTATTTGATTTCTATCCCTTGCCCCTGCTCTTTCCTATGTACATTGGCCTACAGAATTCCCCGCTCCCATGTATGTTGTTTTTATTTGACACCATCAGGAGACTGTGAGAATCCTGAACATGCCAGCTTCCAGGACCTTGCCCAGGGGGCTGCAGATTTGCCAACTGAGGAGGAGAAGACTGAATCGCAGTCAGCAGCTGCACAGTGTACACAAGACACAGTGGTGAGAGGAGCCCCTCAGCATACATGTGGGAATGGGCCAGGGAAGGGATAGATGTATGAGGATATGATTGGGGGTAACCATGCAATGAATGTGGATGGAGAGACACAGGAACTTTCCCAGAGATCCTGATGCATCTACTAGCTTTTGCAGCTCTCTATGTTATATAGTGGTCTGCGAGCTCCACAGAGGTGTGGCGGAGTAAGCAAACCATAGGTTGCCAGCCCATGTATGTCCTGCAATCTCGGAATAGAAAGGGGCAGGTGAATGTCTACAGTTTGGCAACAAACACAAGAGAGTGTGAGGTGCTGTTGCTCACCGCTTACTGAATACCAGCTGTGGGTTGGGGGTGCATGGCAAAAGGCTTGTCAAGGTGTATTTGTAATGTAAATACGGCAGAAGAGGAGAGCTCCCTAGCAGCAGAAGGCATGGGAAAAGTGGTGCCTTTTTCTGACTCAGCCCAACGGTCCACCAAGCCTAGTGCTCTCTACTCTGACTGGCAATGATTCTCCAGGGTTCTTGGCCAAAGGTTTTTCCCATTACTGCTACCTGATGCCAGGGTTTAAATCTGGGGATCATTTGCATGCAGAGCATGTGCTCTACCACTGAGCTATGGTCCCTTCACTTAGACATTTTAAAATGTACATCTGCCTTCATCCTTCTGGCAGCAGTTTCATAGGGATGTGACCAAGGATGGCAGTGGAAACATGTTATGCTGGGGGGGGGGGGGATGAAATAGGAAAAGTGTTGGGAGGTAGCTTAATAGATTTGAAGGAGGAGGCTCTTCCAGGCAAGTGGAGTAACATGATGTTGGTAGAAGAAAGACTTAAAAGGGCAGATGGGTTTTACAGAATAAGGAGAAACTAATGAGAAGGGGAGAAAACAGGAATTGAAAGCAGACCTAGGCCTAGTTTGCTGAAGTAGTATGGTTGCCACTTTCATATTATTCTATCCTACAGATAGAATATCCTACAGTGCTCCAGTAATATGTGAAGTAGCAAAGTCACATGGGAAGAGAAGATCATGTACTGACCCTGCCAGCGCATACAAATTTTTGAAAGCTCATAAAATGAGGATGGCATTTGTGTGTGCGAGGAGTTGTCGTTTGCCAGTAGTGTTGTTATAGGCACTAGGCAATAAGTATATGTGACATTCATGCAACTGCATTCCAGACAGCATTCCAGATTGCAGTGGCTGGGAGAGAGAATTACATTTTCCCAGTGATTATATATTGCATTTTGAGTGCTAGAAAAAAATGATGTCCCCTCACAGTGGAGCTTCCCTGTTACAAATGAGTAAAAATTGCACGTGTTGGATAAATAAGTGAATATATATGTTTGGCCATGTGGAAAAACAATAGTACTAAGATGTCAGTGCAAAGCAAAATCAAGATTTGATTTACTGCATGAAAAAGAGTACCGGTAACTAGAAAGTTCTTAGGAATGTGGTTTTCATATAAACAAAGGGGAAATGGCATAGGCAAGGGGGTCTTGGTCAATCCAAACCATGCTTCACCATCCCCTTACTGAGTGCCCTGCATTAAGAGGACTAGCTGGTGTCTGGAGTAGGGACTTGCCTTGTTCACTGTGTGACTGATTAACTCATGGATGTCCTGTGGACTCCTCCAGGTTCTTTTTGCCTCACAGATGTAACCTTCGTAAGTTAGATATACAAAAGACACATTTATCCCATGACCAACATTACCAAGTGCTACTGCCAGCTACTTGCTACTGTTCACAACCCATGCAACAACTGTAAGCTCTGTGTCTGGATAGCCAAATGCTTGAAGTGAATATAACAGAGAGATCCTGTGTGGCTGTAATTGTTTTTGTTTGTTCCTACTGATGAATCGATTTGGTAACTGATTGGTTCTAACGATTGCCTCTTCTTTCCAGGTACCTTCCTCCCAGACCCAGAAGGTTCATTTGCCCATTGCCAAGAGCAAAAGGAAGAAGGCAAAAGGGCTATTTGGCTGATGCAAATGACTCTTCCACAGAGACAGAAATGCTGTTGTTGTATTGAACCTCTCCCTCTTCCTGGAACAACTGGAAGAGAGATGGACTTTTCTCCTCCAGAGTACAGCTATGCCACTCTGTTCCTTCCCTCCCCCCTCTTTCTTGCCATGTTTAAACACAATAGTTGGGCAGTATCCCCTTCCACACTACAGCTGTGTATTGCCCTACCTCTGCTTATTTTTTTCCTCTTTTCTGTAGCACAGATACAAGCCTAAACTTGGAGATGATGCATTCAAAGTAAAAAGCAGGGAAAAGAAAGTGGGCAGAGCATGAACAGTGATAGGAATCCAAGACTGATAGTTATCTGGGCTCCTACTACACCTATTCTGTCCATAAAATCTATACCCCACTTTGTTAATGTGTTTGTAATGAAGACCTTGGCTAAAAGAGTTGGGCTTTCTGATGCAATATCTTTTACATATGCACTATACAATGCAGCATTGCCAGCATCAATCAACCACAGCTTCTTTTTTCTACAAGCTTACAGCCTTCTTGGTGGTAGATAAATGTTTAAGAAGGGTGTGGACATCGTCTAACAAAGGTGAAAACCCCAAAGCAGGGCATGGGTTGGGCCGGGTTGTGTTGGTTTGTGTGATTTGCATGGTTTTCTGTCTCTGCACAGAATCTATGTCTCTTAATCTGTGTTTCCCTTCTCTTCCCCTCAGCACTTGCTTCCTCTCATCCTTTGTTTAGTTCTACTCTATTTTTCACAAAATATACTGCAGAGGATTAAATTTTGATGAAATGAAGGTACATTGTACTGATTCAAGCAAATTCACACAAACATAATTTTAGCCTGGGCTCCACTTTCCTTGATGCAAACATTTGCTTTTTTAAGGCACAGAATATTCTCTTCCCTAAATATCTAATGTTCGGTCTGTGAAACCTTAGTCTTTTGACTGATCAGACTTTTCCTGCCCTTATAGCTAAAGATAGGACGTAACCTTCTACCTTTACTTTTGCACAGAGGCAGTCCAAGGGATGTTGGTGCCTGAGGTAGAAAAATGACACCTTCCCTAGTGGTAATAATAATAATAATAATAATAATAATAATAATAATAATTTAAATCTTTTGCTGCCTATCAATATTCCAAAACTTGCCATATACCATGTCTAACAACAAGTTTGGCACTGCAGGATCCAGAACTCGGAGGACATATGGGGTTCTCTTGGACTTTTTGTTTAATATCATCATGTTTGTAAGCTGAAGTTCCACACAACTATTCACATCCTGAAACTTTTTTTGCAGCATAGATCTACACAACTTTGGACTTGCCAAGCTGAATGACATCTTTCATCTGAGGATCACAGGGCAGTTTATAGTATTTTTAAAAATCACCTTTCCGCCCCATATGAGTACAGTATAAGGGCTCACTGATATCTCAGTACATCTATTGCTTTTGCTATTAGTCTGAGACCACAAGAACAGGCAATGATAGCATTAGGCTTCTGGGCTCTGTTTGACTTGTGTGGTCAATTAGTTGTACAGGACTGCTGTAAACCCTTCTTACTCATACAGTTCATTACTACATAGTCCTGTCTTCACTGGAGTGCAATTCTCCTTGCATTGAGTTTTACTCCATTCTTATGCCTTTCTTCCACCCTTCAACCTGCAGAACTTCACTATAACAAACCTCCAGATTTTTATAGCAAACATTGTGTCATTTGATGCCCATGAAGTCCTAGTGCTGTGAAAGGAAGCAGTTTACTGTAGCTGCAAAGCAGGCTTCTACCATACTACCCCCTCATACCTGCTTCCAGGATCAAAAGGCGAATAAAAACAGATTGCTCTTGGCCAGAAGAATTACAGGCTATCATTGCAAGCAAGCTGGGAAACCACATCCTAGAGGCCAGAAGGGGAAGAGGCTTCTGCTATAGCAAGTGATGCTAAAGAATTACCTTCCCCCAAATGCTGTCCTGCCCACTTTGGCTGTCAGTCAAGCAGTGCTCATGCTGTCCTGCTGGTCCACACCCAATAGCCACAGAACCATTCACAATGAAATTAACTCCTCTGACCTTAGAGGCAATTAAGCTAAAAGGTCTCTTCCTTTTCCTCCCCAGTGAAGCCAGAATAGTTCAGCTCTGCTGCCTGTTAACAAGATACTGATATGAATAATGAAGAAATAGTAGAGTTCTGGAATTAAAGGTTCATCCTAACATATTGGGGTTTGTCCACTGATGTATTGTGGTTTGTCCACTGACATACTGCGACACATTGTGCTATGGTTCCCACTGCAGAAACAGAAAGACAAAAAGGTTTCAGTGAACTGATTGTAGAGTCTTAAATTGATTAACCAGAACAGTACAGTTTTACATTATTGAATGTTTTTAAAATGAAATCTGGAGTTTATGAAATCTTGAAATCTGGGGTCTTGGATTCATATTTTAAACCATATAGAATGATTCATTACATAATATATAACTTAATGTTCTGGGAGGGCACATGCTTTGCATGCAAAAGATCCTGTGTTCAATCCCTGGTACCTCCAGATAGATTTGGGACATGCACCTGTCTGGAACCCTGAATAGTCAGCCACTGCCTGTCAGTGTACAATGTACTTTCAATCAGTCTTAGCTCCCTAGTTTATCTAACACTAATTTTATACTCAAACTTCATACCCCTCCATTTCTATTGTTGACATATCTGTCTTTTTAAAGTAATTAATATGATTATGTTTATTACATCTGAATGTATATGGGAGGGGGGAGAATTGTTAAAACATAGGGGCCCCCCAGATGTATTTTTTATTGCACATTCATCATGATTTGCCCCCAATGTGTTAATGGTGAAGTTGTACATGATTGCACTTTCAATCATGTGCCTGTGAAAGTTCCAGGGTGATGAAACTAGATTAGTTGCAATTGATGCTTGCCCTGCGCTTTCTTGATAATAATTCTGTAACTTCTTGTACTACAAAAGTACCAACTTCCCGTCTTCATCTACATGGGTAACACACAGCACATACAAACTCCAAACATAACAAACAAAAACCCAAGCCCTCAGCCTACAATTTCAGGCAAAGGAAACATGCCTGTAGGGGAAGTGTGCAAAGATTTGTACTGGGACAGTAAGGGACAAAACTGCACATCTCTTGATACAAACTGAGGAGGCAAACCAACATCTCTCCCCCTTCCCCAAGAAGTCGGGGGCAGCTTGAAAGAGTGAACACTGCTTGGGTGTTTATACTCATTCCACTGTTATCTTTGATCCAATAAGTTTGGCAGGCTTTTCATTTTTGAAAAAACCTGCACAACCTATTTGAACATAAGCAACAATGTGACAAAAGGGACGTGTTCGTACACCACAAGAAGCAAAGCCTCTTTCAAACTACTGTACTTTCAACTCTCTTTAAAACAATCATCTTGCTCCTGTCTGAGTATGTCCTAGAGGCTGTCATTCCACGCTGCAGGCAACGGGCAGAATGGGTGTGAGCTCTGTCTGCAGAACACAGTCCCTGACCACCGCACGGCCCTGCCCAAGTGGTGCAGCCCGGACAAGCATCTGCATTTGTCATTATCAGCAAGAGACATCATCAGCATAAGGAAAAGTGAAAGAGTTTTTTGTAAAAATAAAAAATTGAAGTTGCTGTGTTCCTGTTCAGAGACTACTCCTGGCTGAGCTACTTTCACCTTTGCATTAGACATTTCCTGCTGGGAAATCAGGCGGCAAGTGACACTGGGAAGGGTCCAAAAGCAGCCATTGCAACTAGGACTTGGTGTATCGTTAAGAAGGAGCATTCTTGCTCATCAGGCTAAGTAGCAGAGAGAAATGACACAGAGTATGCTGACAAGACTATGACATTATTCATTTGTTTGACAAGTTTAATGACAGCCACTACCAGGACATACTGGTAAGTAATACTCGACTACTGTGTCTGTGCCAGTCACTCTAAGTTTCATGTTAAAATATTATATTAACTGGTTTTACTAATAGCAGTGGAAGTCACTTTATGGCAAAACATCACCTTATCCACATATGGCACTTGACCAATCTGCAGAATTGGCACTGTTAAAGGTGTCTCATGATACTCATCTCACAGTGTAAGAAATACATATTTTACTGTGGCAGCACCCACACTTTGGAACTCCCAGCCTGTTGGCATCAGGCAGGTGCCTTCACTGTACTCTCTTTGGTGCCTGCTAAAAATATTTTTGTTTAGGCAAGCCTATCCAGATATGTAGACACGTGTTTTAATCAGTTTTTCAGCTTATCATTGATTTTAATTATTTTTAAATAGTTTTTTTTTACTAAAATGAAAGCCCTGTAGAATTTGTGTATATAGGATAGTAGCCTTAGGGTCCAAAGCACTGTGTTCTGCCAAAATTTCATTTTTGTACAAGGTGTTTTCTAGTGTATATCTTTTATATATATATTTATTGCCACTTACGGTACTTATTTTTACTTCTTGAAACCATTTTTTTACAACTTAACTACACTTGTCTCTAAGTGGTGTACAATAAATGCAATACAGAAAATATTAAAATTTGTCAACATAATAAATTCATATTTCTATTAAAATTCCTGCTGGGATAAAAGAGGTGCTTGAAGTTCAACAGGCTGGGAGCCTACCTGATCTCAACTGGGAGTTCCATAAAATTGGGCCCACAATACTGAATGCACTGCTTCTGGTTGGTAGGAGCTGTGCAGCCGAACCATGGGGACCATAACAGTGATTCCCCCAAATACCTCTGTGACTGGGCAGGGATATAAGGGATTCAGTAGTCCTTGAGGTATCCTGGACCTAAGTTGTTAAGGGCCTTGTAAATTAATACAAGAACCTTTAACCTGGCTTGGTAGTGTAGTGTATGGGCAGCTAGTGCAAGTTTTTAAACACCTGAATTATGTGCTGGCCATAGTATAGTCAATGTGTTTTTACCGGTAGCCAGCTGGTGGAAATGTACCCACAAGTGAAAGAACTATAGGACACCCTACTGCAATATTCGTCCCCTAAAATAAGTCTTGGGCCACAATCAAATCAGAAACGGTTGGCATAGCTTGGGATGGTCCAGGGCTTATTTCCAAATGTAAATCCTGCTGTTTCTTATATTTATTGGTTCATTCATATGTTTATTAGTGACAAATTGCATGGAGGGACATTATTTGCACAAAGGTGAAGCTTTTGGTTTAATGCAATACTAGGGCACCTTGCAGGAGAAAAACTCATGGTGTATGATTTACTTTATGGAAGAAATCTCCCCTGCCCCATTTCTTATTTGTGACTTCAGGTAGTAGAAGCACCTCTCTTGAATGAGGAACTGCAAACCCAGGAACCAACTTCAGTCTCCACCCTTGCCTTTAGTCTCCACAGCATGGGTGGGGAACCTCAGGTTCAGGGGGTGTCAAATGGAGACCCTCCAGCCCTCTTAGTATGGCCCACTGAACTCTCCCCAAGACCCTCACTCATCCTGCTTCACCCCCTGAATGTTACTGCCTGGCTGGAATGTGTCATTGATTTCCCTGGTTGGAGGATAGAGAGGGGTGTGTGAGTGCATGCAGAAACTAGCCTACTGTACAATGGCAAAGTTTACATTTGTTGCTCTGCCCACTTTTGCTTCTAGTCCACCACTAGCATATGGCCCCCAGAAAGATGCCCAGAAGGGAAAATCAGCCCTGAGAAAAATCCCTACCTCTGGTCCACATCAGTGCCTGAATACAAAGATTCATTCAAGAATATGAAAATAGATTTCTGTCTCCATAGAAATTTTAAAACTTCCTTCAGTGTCCCACCCAATAACTATACAGCTCTTCATGGCCACTTACACTATTACGGTAAACCAAGGAAAACATTAATGAAAGATAAGGGAAGCAGTTGGGGGAGGGTAAAATGAGTTAAGCTGTAGAGCAAAGTTATACACACACACACGCTTTCCTAATCTACACTTGTTCTCTTAGTTTACAGATGCAAGAGTTGCCTTCCAGTGTTTAACTAACTTGTCGGGAGTCTGCAAAACTCCAGTGTTTAACTAACTTGTAGGGAGTCTGCAAAACTGCCTACAGTGGTACCTCTGGTTACGTACTTAATTCGTTCCGGAGGTCTGTTCTTAACCTGAAAACGTTCTTAACCTGAAGCACCACTTTAGCTAATGGGGCCTCCCACTGCCGCTGCGCCGCTGCTGCCCACTTTCTGTTCTCATCCTGAAGCAAAGTTCTTAACCCGAGGTAATATTTCTGGGTTAGCAGAGTCTGTAACCTGAAGCGTATGTAACCCGAGGTACCACTGTATATCTTTTTGTGAGTGATCTCCTTTAGCTCCTGTTTGTATTATAAAATTTTATAATGCTACAGTCTTCTAGTGAGACAGTAACCTGAGCGTGAAGGCTCTGAGAAGAGGGTAGAGGAGAGTATGCTAATGCACTTCATACCATCCATGCCCCTTCTTGGGTTGATGTCCTAAACTCCCATCAGCCTTAACTCTTCTCTCTCCACTTCTTCCTCTAAGTTCTAGCCCCCAGTCTTCCACCTAGTGCAGGGCATATACCTTGTTATTTACTTGGGACGTGTGTATTCAAAGTGAACACCACACATAAGAACATAAGAGCCCTGTCATATCAGGCCAAAGACCCATCCAGTCCCACATTCTGCTCTCATAATGACCAACCAGATGCCTATGAGAAGCCCACAAGCAGGACTTGAGTGCAACAGAGCTCTCTCCACTTGTGATTTGTAGCAGTTTCAGGATTCTGAACTTTCTTTTCTTTTTAATGCATTTCTGTCCCTTAAGACGGACAATAGGACTGTATATGGTGTGTAATGATGTCTCAGAAGCCCAGGAGAAAGGGGATGGTGCACTGAGCTAGATTTTCTGGTGTGGATCTTAATTGCCTAGCATAGCATATATCCCTCATATAATTTAATATGAACTGATTGGTGCAAATCTGCATAGAATGGCTCATTTTACAGTGATAGTTTTATTTGACACATTTTTAGTAATATTTTACACACTGTAAACAGGTCTAAAAAAGTATTGGCACTCAGCATCTATTAAAAAGAAAAAGAAAATAATAGGCCCTCCATCTTTACCTGGAGATACCACGAGATAGCAGCAATTCTGTTTACCTCTGGATACCTGCTGCTTTTATCTGTGGGCAGAGCTATTCAGTGGAAACCAATGGAAAGTCATAAACCTGGAGCAGATAATCTCCCGCACACTAGATTTGCAGTGACTACACCGAGAACTTGTGCTGAACCCAACGCGCACGTGGGACCCGGACAGCGTCCAAGTTGGCAGCCTCGCTTTGCAAAAAAATCAATATGGATGGTCAGTAATGCAAGGGAAAATTCCCCCTCTCCTGTCACAGAAGTGCGCCTCGGTTTTAAAAAATAAGGAAATAGTGCCCCCTGGACTGCAATGCCAGTTGTGATTATGGGGATTTTTCCGGCTGCCCTTTTCGTGTGCCAGCCTGAGGAGGGAGGGATCCATTCAGTACTGCTACACCCTCCACGTCTCTTTTCGAGTCAGTCAACGCCACCCACCCCCCTCCCTCACGTCAGAACCAGAGAGGTCCCCTGCATCCAAGGCAGAGGCTGTAGAACCCAGCTCTCAAACTACTAGGGAAGCACAGCTGAGCTTCCCCAGGTATGGTAACCCTGTGGGCTGTGCTGTGTTAAGCCCGAAGAAGTTGATCAGGGGCCGTTTGGGAGTAAAGAGGAAGCGTTTCAGGGCGGGAACTCTTGGCTGTGTAGGCTCTTTGTCGATTCCCCCTACAGTGTGGAGACAAACTGACCCCCCTCTTGCGAGGCGGGGGGAGAGAAAGGGAAAGTTGGATTGGCAGAATTTGCTAGGACGCAGGGTGGTTTTCAGCCTACCTGCTATTCTTCACTCCCACTACCCCCGCCCCCCGCTTTGATAGAGTTGAGACCAGTCCAGGGAAGGGACTACAAGCTAGACGGGGTAATAATCCGCAAATCGCAAGGATTATTCCTGACCTCATGGGAACAGCGAACGAAGAGCCAGGACCTGTTTCCTCGTGGTTGGCGCCCTGTTGCCCTGAAAGTTTGTACCAGCCCGTGCTTCAAGGTGCTCAATACTAAAATCAAGTGGTTGCTACTACTTCCTCTGCCGATCCTCCCCTGACAGGTTAACGGGATTGCTGGTCTCTGGGTGCCGGCTCAAGGGACAGGAAGTTAGGGAGTTGGTTTATACAGAATCAGACCATCCACTTGGTCCACTTTAGCTCCTTACTGTCCATATTGACTGTCAGCAGCTCTCCATGATTTCAGACAGGGGATATTTCCAACCTTATCTAAAGATACGTACTAATGTCTGGAATCTGGAACCTTCTGCATGCAAAGCAGCTGCCCTCCCCCAGAGATGAATCGTGCCAGTTTTGAAGCCCCCTCTCTCTAAGGCCACACATCTCTTGCCCGTCCTAATCGCCAGAACCACTGACTGCCCCATATGCCTTTCTGTGGCTCCTTCCTTTCCATCCTTTTGTCTTGTTCTTGCTTCCACCCTACCTTAGCTGTCTGCCAAAGCAGCCGCAACAAGGGGGGCGGGGGCAAGCTGGCTGCTGGTGTCCTCTCCGCAACAAATGCCCCATGGATAGAGTTGCAACCTCAGTACTGCCCTCCATGCTGCATCCCATCCAGTCTTCACTGAACTTGCAGGAGACATGATTATTTCATAGCCCCAGCATGGACGCAGCCAGGGACGAGCAGCTGTCCACCGGTCTAAATCAATCAAAATCAATACGAATCTGAGGTTCTGCACCCCCTAACAAAAATCCTGGCTACGCCCATGAGCCCCAGGTCTTTGGCCAGTCAGAGGGATGTGCACGTGTGTATGCGTTCAACCAAACCCAGGAAGCCAGTGTGTTCCTGGTGCCTAGATAGTTGGAGCTGGCTCTGAGGATTTGGATTCAAATCTCTCCACCACCACCCCGCTTCTACGAGTCCTAAGGCGAGTCATAAGCTCACCCTGCAATTTTCTTTTTTTAGAGCAAATACCACATTGGCTGCAGAATGGCTGTGCAGGCACCAATAGCTATGATATGCTTATACTCGCAGTAATAGGGTGCCATGTTCAAAAAACGACCTCTTCCTGCACCCTTCTAGGGTAATATTAGACCAGATCTTGGTTTAGGGTCACCGGATGGGTTGCAAACACTGGTAAGAAGGCCCAGCCCAGGAAAAAAGCTTCCCATACAGCTCAGTATTGCTGTAGCGGGTTCTCTCTCTCTCTCACCCTCCCTCCCTCCCCCCCCCCGCCATACAGGGAGCATGGTGATAGAATGTAACCCAGGTGGGTGTAGGTCGAGATGGTGCCATCAGAGAAAATCCAGGACCCCACTCAGCAAAAGGACAGGAAGGGATGTCTTACCATGGGTTGAAAAAGCGAAATGTATTAGTCCAGAGACTAAAATGGACTAAAATGCATCAGTGGTGGGTAGGACAGAAAGCAGTAAGTAGGTGGCAGATGAATAATCGGCAGATGTTCTGATTGGAGGGAGCGGGCGTTACTAGAGGTTATGGGTAGCCCATTCGGGGTCCCATCAAGGTAAGTCTGAGGGGTCCTTCAGATACACTCTTTTGCATTGGTGGTTAAGACGGGCACCCTCCAGATCCAGTTGGACTACAACTGGCATGACCCCTGACCAGTGCAATCTCAGGTTGGTAAGGAAAGGGAAAACTGGGTAGTGCAGAGAAGTGGCAGAGAGCTGGATGCATGGGCGTAGCCAAGAGGGGGCAGGGGGGAGCAGCTTCCCCCAGATCAAGTAAAACAATAGAAATACTTAATTGACTGACCAATCACGTCGGTCCTGCTCCCCCAGTTAACAAAGTCCTGCCCCCCCAACAAAAATCCTGGCTACGCCCATGGCTGGATGGATGAATTAAAGGAGAGGAGCAACACAGTCCAGAGGAGGGCAGACCTCCGCGAAGTCCATCATTTATTATATAAAAGAAAATCGATCAAGCCGAAGTTCTTCAGTCTGTTTTGAGAACACTCTTCTCCCCAAGCCCTGAAGTACAAGCCTGCCTCTGACTTCTCGATTATGAGAGAGAATCCGAAAAGAACTTTTCACATGCTCGGGTTCACGCTCTCTTCCTTCCCCCCTTCCTCCCTATCACTTTGCATGTGCTCTGAAGCTAAGCACACGGCATCGGGACTGAATAAGAAAGCCATCGCTCCTCTCCAGACAGAGGTGCCAACTTGAATTAAATATGGGGGGGCAGGTAAGCCCCGCCCGCATAATTGATCATATGACGCGGTGCACGCACACCATTTGAATGTCTATGCACATTGACTTTTTGGGGGGACCAAGCCCCCTCAAATATTTTATGGGGGGGCAAGACCCATTGAACCCTAGGAGTTGGCTCCTATGTCTCCAGGCTGCGCTCCCGGGCGTTGTGTTGACTTTGCCCGCTGGCAGCTGCAAGGGGAAGCCCGGCCCAGGCGGCATTGTTGTCTCAGCCGGTTAATCAGATCCTACGAGTCGCTGTGGAAATATCGGGCCTCCTGCCGAACAATAGGGCCCCAGGAGGTGGTGGTTAAACTTCAACCAGCTTAACTTCCCCCCCTCCCCGTCGGAACCCAGGGAGCCGGGCACGCGAGCCAGGCGGGGACACCCCAAGGCAAACACAACACGGGGCGGCGGAGATGGGGGTAAATTGGCGGGGGGGGGCATTAAGGGATCAGCAGGGGAAGCAGCTTTGAGGAGCTGAGGGCACCCGCCCCCAACTCTCTGTCCTCTTTATTTTTTTGTAATCCCAGCCAGGGATATTAGAGCGGGTTGGGCACCCGTTTTAACTCCCCCAGCCAGAACTGGCGCCAACTGTGGCAGCCTGGGACTGTGGTGGGGTGGAGAATGGCATTTGCAGACCGATTCTGCACTTGGGGGGGGGGGGTTCCGGCGACCGAACTGACACTAACAGAAGTGGGCTTAACTCCCAAGTAAGCGTGTGCCTCGGCCTGCAGCCTTTTGGCCCCTCTTCGTGGTGCACGTGGAGTTGGGACTGGGCGCCAGGCGGGAGGGAGAGAAGGGGCGGCCCTGTTTGCCGTGGCGCATGCCTCCCCCGATGACAGCAGGTGAGAGAGGCGCGGGGGTGGGTCGGGCTCCTGCCCCCCCTCCCCGTCGGCGGGCCCTGGTAGTGGCAGGCAGGCAGGTTCCGCGAGGAGGAGGCGAAGGAAAGAGGGAGAGGGAGGGCCGGCCACGGGTTGGGTGCGGTCCTGGCGGTCCCCGATCCCGGATCTCTTCAATTTCCCCTCTCTGTCGCTCACTCGTGCGCCGCGAGCAGAGGCAGCGGCAGCGAGAGCAGCAGCTCCGGCGGCGGCGCTGACCGCTAGAGCGCGGCGACGATTTAACCGCGGCAGCCAAAACAAACGGGGCCCGCGCTATTTATTGGCGGCGGCCGGAGCGGGCCGGCTCAGAGCGGCCCATCAGCGCACCTGCCCCGCTCGCCGCATGGACGCTGCCGCTGCTCGCTGCCCGGGGCTGCCCGGCTGCCGCCGCCGCCGCCACCGCCGCCGCTGCAGTTCCTCCTGCTGCTGAGCGCCCGCTCGTCGTCGTCGGAGCCATGAAGGCGGCGCGGCTCCTGCTCCTGCTGAGCGGCTGCGCTCTGCTCTTGCTAGCGCCGCCGGTGCGCGGCTGCGGGCCGGGCCGAGTGGTAGGCAGCCGCCGCCGCCCGCCCAGGAAGCTCATCCCTCTCGCCTACAAGCAGTTCAGCCCCAACGTGCCCGAGAAGACGCTAGGCGCCAGCGGCAGGTACGAAGGCAAGATCGCTCGCAACTCCGAGCGCTTCAAGGAGCTCACGCCCAACTACAACCCGGACATCATTTTCAAGGACGAGGAGAACACGGGCGCCGACCGCCTCATGACCCAGGTAGGCACCAATCCCAGCCCCTGCTCCAGCCTCGGCGCTGCACTGCGCCCCGTCTCTCGCCTTCCACTTGGCCACTTCGCTCGCTTTCGGTGCCTGCCTTCTCCACTCGAGTTTACCTGAGCGGCACGCTCGAACCCGAACCCACGTGCCCTCTGCCGTGGCTGAGCTAAACACTGCGCTGCGCTCCGCGCCCCACTGAGCTGCTCTGTGTGCCAAGTGGCCGGCGAGCCCTTCGGAAAAAGGGAAGGAATCCTTCGCGGCTCGTCTTCCCTTTTCCGGGGCACCTGCTCACTCCGTGTGGGCTCTGGCCACCTGTTTGCTGCCGCCTCCATATCCAGTCCTTCTGTGGGTTTCGCCGGCTTTCGAGGAAAGCAAAGCGTAGCTACGGGCTCCATGACCGTGGAAACATGGAGAGATTACCGGGACCTTTGGAATGGCTTTTTGGAAGTCAGCTCCGGGTTCCGATCACTTTCCTGCTCCCCTCTCCAGACCTGGAATGTTATTAGACTCTCATTGCCGGTGGAAACCCTGATGAAAGTTTAGGGGCGATGATGCATAATCATGCCCAGATCCTTTTATCCGCTTGGCACCGGTAGCAGTCGCACGGGGGGGGGGGTGTGAATCACTCTTCTTTAGGTGTTGTGAGGGCGGTTGCGCTCCGCGACAACTTGTTATTATTGATTATATATATTGGTCGCGTTTTTGGGGGGGAAATGAACTCAGAGCAACTTTAAAAAACAAAATAGATATAAAACAAGAATAAAAACATAAAATATACCAAATAACATGCATAGAAGAGCAAATCCAATTCCATCCCACCCCACTTAAAAACATGTGCAGAAAATTAAACTCCCAAGGCCTGGGTGAATAAACATGATTTTTACCTGGTGCCCCAAAACAGCTAGTCAAGATGTCAGGTTTGCCTCCCTCAGGCTCCCTGGGGAAAACATTCCACAATCAAGGAGCCACCACTGTGAAGGCCCATTCTTGTGTCATTACCCTTTGCTTTTCCTTTGGAGAGGATACACAAAGGATTGCCACAAATGAAGTTCTATGTGTGCATGGTCCCAATCCCGCAGAGGCGCCCAGACTGTTAGGACTGTGAAGGGTTGGTAGGATGATGATGGGGAGAAATTGCGGTGTTTGGGGATTGATTGCCTGCCTGCTTAGTTTCACAGACAGCATTAAATCCTTTCATTTCTCTCCCTCTCTTTCTCATCCCTGCTCTCAATTTCTTTCAAGAAATGAGATGTCTCATCAGGTACCAGCATAAATTGAAATATGGAAACACATCTTGTAATGTGGAGGAAAATGATAGTGGAAGTGCATTAAGAATTATAACTCATTATTATTATTATGAACTTTATTCTTCCCCGCACACTTTTCCATAAAGGTGATCACCACAGCACAGATTTGCAATATATTTCAGATTCTTATTATAGACTGAACAATTCGGGCTGAAAAGTACAGTGCAAGCAAGGTTACCCAGTGGAGCTTTGTGGCTGAGAGGATTTCATACAGGGATCTGTTCATGTATGGTTGGGGGACCATAACTCCCATTATCCCTAGCCATTGGTCAGGCAGACTGGGACTGCTGTGTGTTGGAGTCCAACAACATCTGGAGAGCCACCGGATCCCAATTTCTGATCTAGGTCCAGCTCTATAGCCACTGTCCAATTATAGCTTGTGTGCATAGAGAGTAGGTCGTGATAGCAAGGCACCTGCCTGTTAGCAAACACAACCTGTCTGGGGGGGCAATACTTTGATACCAACCTCCAGTGGTTGCACATATTTGGCCTTACAAGGCAGCAAGCGTGGGCATATGTGCCCTCTGATCTGCTGTTTGCCCTCCCCATCACTGCAGAAACCATTTCCCTAGCATCTAATTCAAGCAGCACATTCCCTCTCGGAAACTATTTTGGCTTCTCTCCAATGCCCCTTTACTATGGTTTCTCCCCTAATGTTGCTATGGAAAGACTGGGTTTACCAAGAGTTCTGTGTTGGCTCATTCTCCACAAAGGGGACCTGGCAGCTGTTCAAGTAGACTGATGATTGTAGCCCCACAGTGAAATCCTATGTTGCTTTGCCCAAAAGTAAATTCCACTGTGTTCAATGGGATTTACACCCTTGAAAGTGTAGCTTTAGTGTGGGAAACTGCATGCTTATTCAGAACTACATCCCACTAAGTTCAGTACGGCTTGCTCCCATGTAAGTATGCATAGGATTGCACCCAAAGTGTGATAGGTAGGGAAGCAGTACCCAATACTGGCACTTGGGCAAGAGGTTAAGCATGGATAGGTGCTTGGTACAATCAATCCCAGAAACTGGATTTTAGGATGGGGAGGATATATTCTGGATGTCTCACCTGACAGGAATGCCATATTTTGAAGATGACCTTTGCCACTTGGTTATAATAGCATTATTTAAATAAATAAAAAGAGCAATCAATGTATCTTTAATTGTGACCTAATTCAATCTACTCTGCGACAGGCAGAAGCCACCATGTCCCAAACTTTAAAAAAAATAGATCAGTCTTGAGTGGTCTACTTAAAAAAAAAGAAAGAACATAATTCTTGTATTCTACAAATGTGATCTAAGTTGCATCCTGTACTCAGGCTCCCTTCACATAACTTTTGGTGTGAAGGGCAGGGTATAAATATTTAAATATGTAAACAAACAAACAAATGTAAGAAATGCCTTGCTGGCTCTGACCAAAGTCCATCTTGTCCAACATCCTTTGTAAGAATCCTTGCAGCCAGCAGGTGCTGGGTGGATCACCAGAAACTGGTGCAGCAGTGTCAACAGGGGCAGCAATTGGGAGCAGAAGTCTGGGGCCCCGCTTGGGAGAATAAGCAGGATGGCTCTAAATATGTTGGGGTTGACTTATCATATTCTGAAGTAAGTGAAGCAATGCACATTACCATCTAATGAGTGGATGGGCTGTTAGGCTGTTAAGTCCAATTACCTAACTGTGCCATTGCACTGGTTAATCATGATCAGCCTTCTGTCCACTCCTGGCTTAGATGAAAACATCAAAGGTGTTGGTTGGCAGCTGTTAGCTCCAACAGCCAAAAGTTTTAACATTCATTTTCAGAGGCTGCTGCCCACTTTGCATATCAAATGATGGAGATTAACAAGGGATAGTGATAGCTCTGAGGACATGCTCTGCTTCTGAACCACCTAGGAATATTGTGCTGGTTTGGTCATGTCAGAAAACAGAATGCCGGGCTAGAGGGTAGTGGGTTATTTATTATGCTCTTCAGATGCTATTGACACTCAGTTAAACCCTACAATATAAGAAAAATGCAGCTCAATATCAGATGACATGGCAGAGCAGTCTTCGCCAGCCTGGTACCCTCCAGATATTTTGGACTGCAACTCTCCTCAAACCCAGTCAGCATAACATGATGCGAGTCGTAGTCTGAAAAATCTGCAGGGCACCACATTGGCAATCACTGTGATACAGCGGTGCCAACTTGAATAAAATTTTTTGGGGGGCCCAGGTAAGCCCGCCCCACACAATCAGTCACATGACACAGTGCACACACAACATTTGATTGGGAATGCCCATAAATTTTGTGGGGGCCCAGCCCCCTCAAATATTTTATTGTGGCAGCCGAAGCCCCCACAGCCCCTAGGAGTTGGCTCCTATGCTGTGATAGCCATAGAGCAGGAGGGATTTGAGTATGCCATGCCAGAAAAGCCTATGGGACGAGGGGTAAGAATACATAGGAAGCTGCCTTGCATCAAATCAGATCATTGGTGCATCTAGCTCAGTATTGTTCACACCAGCTGGCAGTGGCTCTCCAGACTTTCGAATGGGACATGCTCACTCTTACTTGGATGCTGGGGATTTAATCTGGGACCTTCTGAATGCAAAGCAGATACTCCACCACTGAGCTAGAGCCCTGTAAAACATGCCTAGCAGGCTCAGCATGTCACATGCAGCTACAGCAAAAGCTGAAACTGACTCTTTTAGTCCCCAGCCAGTCTCTGACTATGGGAAGGGAAAATCCCTTTCCAAGCTAAATATGGGGATCCATTACTGACATGAGGACAAATAGAAGAAGATGCCTTCACCTCAGTATGGTTCCCCTTTATCACATACATAGTCGAACAAGACAACAACAAGAATCCACTGACAGCATACAAATCAATATGGCTAACCTGACCAAAAAATCCACCCCCTCACACAAACAAACAAATCTCACTACAGCCAACCAAAAGCAACCAACCACACCCTAGGCTACCCCAACCTCTCTCACAAGGAAATATAACAAGTGAATAGAAAGAGAACCCACACAAGTGATGCTGACACAAAATCACACACATACCAGGTACACTAAATGGAAGAATAGAAGCATCCCCACCCCACCCCATGCACCATGCCCACCCCCCTCTTTCCCCCTCTTTTCTTCCCAACCTAACACTGCATGCAACACTGTCTCACAGCAAATGAAACTGATCTGTAGAAAACACAACTTGAAAAAAGAGACAATGCATGTATTTTTGTAAACTAAGAATTTATTAATAAAAGTTATTTTAAAATAAAAAATATGGAGATCCATTTTAGTCTTTGGAGTCCAATTTGAAATGTGTTTACTTGGAAGTAAGTTTCAGTAACTTCAGTGGGATTTCCTTCCTTGAAAGTGCCAGTAGAATTAATACTCAAGTGATACCTGTTCAGAAACATCACACCCTTCTCTTCCCAAGAGCCTCCGCTTCACTTATAAATCCTAGGGTAAAAAAGTTTGTCATAATGTGCTTACCCAAGAATCACTTAACACAATGTGGAGCAGGACCATGAGTATGCTAACTCAGATGGAGATTGGAATGACATTATTGCACAGGAAGCATGGGTTTTCCAATCCTATGTTTACCATGTAAGGGGGAAGGAGGTTTTGCAGGGGAGAATTAGTAGGCAAGAGGGAAGTGTTTAGCTTTACCTCATTGCCTACCCATCACTTTACCTCTGGCTAACGTCTGGGGGGAATTGACCTGGGGGAAGTAGTTGTAGGGGAAATTGGTAGGCTGATCCTTATGTTTGGGAAATTTTGAAAAGGATGCCCTAACTTTTCAGTTAACATAACTGGGATAGAATCTGTCTTGGGGGATTGTTATAGAAAGGTGATCCTGCTTATTAAGTTGGAAGCAAAGAATCTGTCTATATAGGCAGCCTAGAGTTCACTAGGCCACCTTCTAAGCTTAACATCAAAGCTAATTCTTAAAAAGCAAACTATTCAGAGTCCAATCTTTTGTTTTAAAAACCATCCAGATTCTCCATTCAGCCTGTTTTGAGGAGATGGTGGCCCAAATAGGGTTATATACTAAATCTAGAATAGGAAGGTCTGGGGAAAACAATCTGCCTTTTGTCCCCAGCTCTGGGAGTGTTTTCATATTGGACCCTTTAAAAAGCCCTGTAGGGTTTGTTTGTTTGTTTGTTTGTGTGTGTGTGTGTGTGCATGTATGGATGTCCATTTTAGCCAAATGGAAGTTTTACGTTATATATGTGGTAAATGAAAAACAAACAAACTCCTAATGTTTAAAGCAGGGATGGGGAACCTATGCCCCCTGCAGATGTTTTTGTAGACCAGCAACATTTGGAGGGCCACAGGTTCCTCAACCCTTGATTAAAGTCTCACTTTTGACAATAGTCTGAGATAACCAATGCATAGTGGGAATAAAGGCTGGGAGGGAGGCCTGTGAGGTGAATTGTTAGGGTCCAGCTACTTTTGGCCAGGTCTCAGCTATTCTCTTTTGTGGTGGGGTGGGGGAAGAAGTACAATAGACTGGTTGTAGTAGATTAGACCTTTGGAGTGACGGGGGATGTCAGGAAGATCTAGGCCCATTGAATGTTTTAGAACTGCCTCTTGGAGTATAGACCAGTGAGATGTGGCTACTGCTCTGTAAAGAGCCCTGTGATCCGAAAGACAGGGGAAATAGGGGTGTGTGTGTTCCTAACACCTCCCTAAATGACATAGTTACAAGAACCTGCAGGTTCCGGTTCTGACACCAAGATGCTGAATGGGGCTTATTTCCCCCCCTCCCCCATGCCTCAGTTTCCCCTGCTGGCCAGGGTTGCTGGGAGGATATTTGAGCAAGGTGAGTGCTGAGCATTGTGAAGATGTTGACACAAGCATGACTGAGATGCTTACACAGGGGACTATTCCCTCTTGTAAATTCCACAAGTCTTGCCCGTTGGAGCAGGAACCTGGGATGGTGATAGCTGGGGGATGGGTACTGTGGAAGTTATGTAGGACTCTTTCGGTATCACCGGAGAAATGCCTGTGGGCTCCAGGAATGCAGATAAAGAGCTATTTTCCCCTATTGGTCTGCCACCCTGCCTGCCACCAGTCAGGGTTATGGTCCAGGTGAGTCTCCTAAAGCCTCTGGGATGCAGCTGGAGGTCTGCTGGGTCAGTGCTCTCACCCACCCTAGGGGCATGGGGGTGGGGTCTGTCACTGGTTAAAGTACAGAGAGTGTGACAGAGTAAGCAAAACCAAAGAGGTTCACTGGTGTTGCACATGGCAGCTTGACTAAGCATAGAGATGGATTATCTGGCTGAACAATCATAACATAAAATCATGCATTGCCTCTATTAACAGGGCTTGGGATCTATGTGGCTTTCAACAAGGGCTCCCCATTCAAGAGACTCTGCTAGAAGTATCACTTAGCATGTTATAGTTCAGGGAAGAACCACCTTTGGCCCATCAGATGTTGGATTCAATCTCCCATCAGTCCCAGTCAGCATGGTCAGTGGTTAGGGATGAGGGAAACTGCAATCCAGTGATGTTTGTGTATGTTTACAGCAACAAGCTAACCTGCTAATACTTGGACTTTTATAATAATAATAATAATAATAATAATAATAATAAACTTTTATTTATATCCCGCCCTTCCCCGCCAAAACCGGGCTCAGGGCGGCTAACAATCAAATACAAATATAAAAACACAGATTAAAAATACAGATATAAAATACAATTTAAAACTTAAAAATTTTGAATTTTGCCAGCACCCCCACCTTCTCTCCAGAGCAGGCAGGCATGCTGGAAGCATAGCTTCTGAGGCATGATGCAAGGTTCAAAATGTATCACCTGAGCATGAGGGGTGCTCTGGTTCAGCCCCTCCTTTGCTCTCCACCCCCACCCCCATTGCTGGTTTCTTATTGCTCTTGACTTGAGTTTCATCAAGTCCAAGGGTCTGCATATCCCTGGGCAACAGGATCCCGCCCACATGTCCTTATCACTCCATCTTTCTCAAGAATGTCAGTCTCTGTTTGCTTCTGGTGCCTGAGCTCAGAGGTGGAGATAAGGCCCAGGAATAGTTGCCTCACCTCTTCTCCACCCATCACCGCCCCCCAGCCTCAGCTTCCTTCTCCTTGCTCTCTGAAGCAAAGCTCCCTCTCTATGATCTGCAGGGAGCTTAAGTTAGGCCAGCCCAACATCCTCTGGGCTCCTCCAGATTGGAGTGTGTGTGCATGCATGCATGCATGCATGGGCGGATGTAGGGAGGTTTGTGGGTGTATTCTGCAACATGTGATTGATGCAATAATATCGCATTAGTGGTGTATTTATACTGAACTGTTCACACATCATTCCGCTTTATTAACTGTTCTGTAATGCTCCCTCAATATGATTGCATTATTGCCATCTGGGCAGGGTACTGTTGCACAGTAGCACAAGAAAAGCAGGCAGAAAAAGAAGAAGCCACCAAATCCAGAACACCTATGGTATAGAAAGCTATAGAATTCTATCAAGAGGTTACAGGATATAGATTGGCTGGAAACAAAGCAGTACCCAAAACCTTTGCAAGTGCATACCTTATAGAAAGTGGGACAACAGCCCCAATACCATCATTAGCACAAATCATAATTGAATGCTTATGAACAGGCTGCTGGTATTTGTTTGTGAGCTGCTGCTGGTCTTTCCCCCTCTCAATCTGATAGGGGAAAGAGTACTAGTTCTAGGGTCTAGTGCTCAGCTCCAGCCATCATCCTCTAGCTCTACCAAGACAATTGATCTTCCAAGCACCTCAAGCAACTGTCCCTCCTGGAGGTGGCTTTCATGGTCCCCATGATGCCTATTCACTGCTCAGTGTTCCTGCAGTACAATAAGTGCCATTCTTTGCTTTCCAGACCAAAAGTTGCCAACAACTTAGTGGAGCTGGTATCCATTTGTACAACAGTGGATGCTTTTCTGAGCAGCACAGAAATATGCAGGCTGGGTAAATTTTCCCTGTCTATCTAAGGCCTGCTAGCAGAGTCCTGGTCCTCTCCAAGAATTTGAGCTGCAGAAACTTCCAGCTCTGCCTACTTAGTATTGTGGGTTGTATTTAACCTTTATTTAGCACAAGCAATGTGTACAGTGCTGTATAAAACAGAAACAATGTAGTTCCTGCCCTTGCTTGCCACTTGCCATTTCTTTACCTTGCAATTAAGGCTTATTTGCTAATTTTTTAAACCCAACTCTTCCTCCAAGAATCTCAAAGTGGTATATGTAGTTCTCCCCCTCATCCCTGTTATCCTCACAATAACCCTGTGAAGTAGGTTAGACTGAGAGATAATGACTAGTCATCCAGTGAGTTTCAGTACTGAACAGGGATTTGAACCCCAGGTATTCCTAGTTTTCTAGGCTCTATACCACACTAACACTTACCAGCCCTTCTCTAAAGTGTACTGTGGATCTGTCCACTATAATATAAATCAGAGAAGGCTAACCTGCAGCAGCTGGACTATGAACCCCATTACCCCTAACCATTGGGATTGTTGGCTGGGGCTAATAGATGTTAGAATCCAACAACGTTTGCAAGGCCACAGGTTAGCCAGTCCTGTAGGCTTACAGGTTACATTTTCTGGACAAGGAGCAAGTGGACAGAGCTGGTATTGCTAAATGATTAGTAAATACAGTTCCCATCCCCACCTTTCACCATGGACAACTTCTTCATAGCATCATTGACTGCATGCCCTGGAATGTGGCTTCCATTCTAAGGGCGTGAGAGGGAATCCTGGAGAATATTTGTGGCTGAATATATGTGGGTATAGTTGGCGTTGGAAGCAGGACTTGCTGAATTTTGTCCTTTTACTGACGAATTGGACTCAATAACTGAGGCAAGATATGAGAACCTCATCCCTTTCATATGTGAGCATGTACCGCTCCATGTGCTGTTTACTGGGCATTCAGCCTGATTTGTTTGCAGTGAAATTAGACAATATTAATGAGGCGAGATGATGTTGTATCAAAGCAAGTGTTATTTCACACCCTCCAGTGCATTTCCCTGTCACTTCCCTTATTGCAAAATGCGCAGTCTTTGGAGAAAATGGGCTTGTTACACAAGAGCTGCCAATCAGCTATAATTGTGCTGCCTGAATTTGTCAATATGTGGTTGAATCCCACCAGAAAATAGCAGCAGTCTGAAAATGTGCCCTGTATTTATATTTACAATTTATGATTATCCCCTTGGATGGTGGGAAGGGCAGATGTGTTGTGCTTCACCAAATATCCAGCACCTTGTTAGTAAAATCCCCTTTTTTTACTGCTCAACATGTAGCCCCTATGCTGTTAGCCTTGGGAGAATTGATTGGGCACTGAGGCTTCCATAGCTACGATAGTTTGATCCTTTCCTCTTCTGCTGCTTTCTCCCAACCCTTCATTGCAGCTCAAATTGCACCATGGTACAGCAGCCTCAGCACCTAATGTGGGGGATTCTTTCTGAGAGTATCTGTTCCTATATCTGGGCAACAGAGGTGTTTCTTTATAACTTGCCTTGTGGTCAATGAATTAAAGCACCTGCCTTGTGCCAATCGGCTTTCCTGTTGCAGCTCTATGCTGACACCTTCTGGCTACAGCTGGAATTAGCGTATATGTGAATCAGTTCTGAATTTATTCCCAATGCAGAAGAATCTGTACCTTGTGATTCCCTATGTAATTCTCCCATGAGCTCTCCCATTGCTCTGGGTAAGTGATATAGCCTGGAAGAGTATGAATGTGAGGTGAAGGTGATGGGTACAATGGCTATTCCCTGTGCAGCTGACTGTGAGGAATAACAAACAAAGTCCTGTCTGAAGGCCGTATTAAGAAGAGTTATTTTGATGAGAGGAACAGCCAATGTATTTGGATTCACCAACTCAGGAGTGAGCATTTTAACATGGTGTTCTGGGGCCCTGGCATGTCCTTATTCTTGGTCTGCAGTTTAATATTTGTTTTAAACTGGTTTTAATATTGTACTTTATTTTATTTTATTTTAATCATTGCTGTACTCCACCCAGGAGCCATATGGTGAAGTAAGAAATTGAATAAAATAAAATAAATAATAATAATCCCACAAAACCTGATGCAGCCAGATTCACCCAAGGGACTCATCAGCTTGTTTGTTTCTACAGTATGCAAAGTTAAGGTGATTTGGAGTGGTTTGTTAACTGTTGTTACAAGGAAAAGTGAGCCAGAGATGGGGATGGGAACCCAACTATGTAACCCCAAACTATGCATCCCTCACCTTTCTTATGGTATTTTAAGGAAATAAATAAATCTCTCTCATATATAAAACACTGTTTGTTGCCTTCTGTATCACCTTATCTCTTGAGGTCCAGAACAAACAGTGGTGTGTGTGTGGTTGTAGAAACTGGGATAGCCCTTTGTGCCTGCCTTGTTTTACTAGGGACAAAGGCCAGCCCTGGCCATATATGACCTTTCCTCTGAATGCAGGGGCGGTTTTTTTGCCTCACCCTTGTGCTGCTGCTGCATTGCTCTTTGCCCTCTTCTCAAGGCTGAGTGAAATGTGACCTAAGGAGTGGGAGGGTCAGGCCTTTCATCCTTGCAGATTGTTGGCCACATTCCAAGGTCACACATGGAAGGGCTTTGCTGTCTTTTTGCAGTTTGGGATGATTCTCTCCTCTTTTTCACACACAAAATCACACATTCCAATGTGGGGCTGCTTCTCTGTTGTGATGTCCCAGGATTTCATGAAATATGTGTGAATATTGCAGCATGAGTGCAGTGGTGTTTTAGGACATTTCTGACTCTGAACTTAGCACATGCGCACACCCTCTTTAGATAGAATATGTGTTTTATTTCATTTTATTTCAGTTGTGGGAAACCAGCACTGCTGTATTCAGGGTGGGGGGACTTCTGCTTGTTCTGATGAAAGGGGCACTGGACCTCTGCCTCAAAGTCCTGCCCTGACAGCACCAATGTACACGTGATCACCTGGGTCATTACCAATCAATTGGCATCCTGCAAGAAACTCAGTTTTGCTGCTCTCAGAATGGCCTGTGCAGGTATCCCAGGGTTAATGTAAGCTTTTAGGTCTGTGCAGGACTTTAGTCACAAGTGACATATTTTGTGACTCATTTACTTGTAAGCCAAATCAGTGAGGTTCAGGAATAGGGCATGGAGGGAAAATAGGACAGTAAAGCAATGAATATTTTTCAGTATGGACAGAAGCAATAGAGCATGACATGCCTGTATGGTGTGTATATCTATATATTAATAATGAGAGTTCCTGATATCTAGAAAAAAACTTAACGGCGTGGGGATGCTACAAAAATAATTGCAACTCTGTACACATGCATACAACATCTCTCTAACTTTGCCAAAAGTTGTCTTATGCATTTTAAAAAGTGGTGTGGGTGAACCCATGTTACTTGTGCAGGAACAAGGGCTGAGCTGAGAAACTGGGCCCCTCCAGATTACCTGTTTCTTGAACATTCACCCTGACTTGCTTTACACAGAGATTAGACTATAGTATAACCAGTCTTTAATGAGCTTTCATTCTGATTTGTTTACAGGGCAGTTATATGGCAATCATCTCCCATCTTGTACCCATCCTGATCTACTTTGAAGTGTTTACACATCTTCTTGTTAGTCATTAGTTTATCCCACACTTTTCAATGCATTCTCCAATCATTTTCCAAACTGCAGAAAGTCTTTTTTTTAAGGAGGATTTGTTGTGCACTGGAGACCTTTAATCCACCTTAACTGCACACACCTAAAGTCCCAGTATGTGCTTGAATCCCTCCTGCAAAATCCTGACCATCTAGACCAGGGGTCGGCAACCTTTAAGATAAAAAGAGCCACTTGGACCCGTTTCCGAAGGAAAAACAACAACTGGGAGCCGCTTTTCGCGCCCTAGGCGAGGGGGCGGGGCCATGGGACGTCATTGCGCATGACTACGGTGCCCCGCCCCCTGCCGCCCCGTGCCGCTGCGATTTAGGCAAGCATCCATCAGGAGCCTCATGCGAGATGGCAGCACGTCTGCCAGCGCTGGCCCAGCTCAAATACAGCTGCACGGGCTTTGTCTGGGGCTCGCTGCCTCCTCTCCACACACACACACACACACACCAGCTTTTGTGTGCGTGCTGCACGGGCTTTGTCTGGGGCTCGCTGCCTCCTCTCCCCCCCCCCACACCAGCTTTTGTGTGCGCGCTGCACGGGCTTTGGGGCTCGCTGCCTCCTCTCCTCTCCACACACACACACACACACACACACACACACACACACACACACCAGCTTCTGCACGGGCTTTGTCTGGGGCTCGCTGCCTCCTCTCCACACACACACACACACACACACACCAGCTTTTGTGTGCGCGCTGCACGGGCTTTGTCTGGGGCTCGCTGCCTCCTCTCCACACACACACCAGCTTTTGTGTGCGCGCTGCACGGGCTTTGTCTGGGGCTCGCTGCCTCCTCTCCACACACACACACACACACACACACACCAGCTTTTGTGTGCGCGCTGCACGGGCTTTGTCTGGGGCTCGCTGCCTCCTCTCCACACACACACACACACACACACACACATACACACACCAGCTTTTGTGTGCGCGTGCGTTTCGCTCTCCCTCGCTCCGGCCCTAGACAGGCAGCGAGTGAGCGCAGCATGATAATGAGCTCTGTCAATTGCCCAGCCGGGAAGCGGGAGGAGGAGGAGGAGGAGGAGGCGCTGCTCTCGCTCTCGGGCTCCGCGCTCGGCTCTGGTTTGCCGTCGACGCGCCCGTCGCAGCTCGCCAACTTCTCTTTCTCTCTGCAGCTCGCTCTCCCGCCGCCCCCCGACTACACACACCGACGCGACGGGAGGGAAAGGGGAGCGGGAGAAGACACGCCACCCCGGAGCCGCGGCAAAGGTGTAAAAGAGCCACATGCGGCTCCGGAGCCGCGGGTTGCAGACCCCTGATCTAGACGGACCATTATGTCTCTATGTAAGGGAGAGGTACCACCTTCTCTGGAGGATTGAAGGGGCCAAACACAACGTCTTTATGTCACATCTTTATGACATGATGTCTTTATGTCCTGATGTCATGCTACGTCAGGACATCACATGTGGGGCCCTCTGAACATTGAAGGGGTCTGGACCCCAAAGAAAAAGATTGTGGGGTCCCAGTGCCTTGGCCCCCAGAAGCCAGTGCCCTTGATGTAAGGTGGTTTTTATTATTATCCCAAATTAGCTTCTGAGCCCAATCAAAGTGCTGATTTTTATCTAGAAAGCCTTACACAGCTCAGGACCTCAATACCTTAAGGACCACCTCTCCCATACGAACCAACCCAGACCCTGCACTTGTCATCCAAGGCTCTATGTCCTCACTCCCTGAGAGGTTCAGAAGGTGGCAACACAAGAATGAGTCTTTTTTTCTGTGGTGCCCCCCCCAATCTGTGGAATGTTCTCCCCAGAGATGCTTGCCTGGCACCATCATTATATGGCCTTTGTCCATTAAATAATCTATGGTCTGTTAAAGCTGGGGGAAGGGTAACCAGTAAGCTGAAAAATGACACAGGGACAAATAGAAGAAGACGCCTTCACCCCGGTATGGCTCCCCTTCATCACACACACAGCCCAATAAGACAATGACAAAAATCTACCGACAGCATACAAATCAATATGGCTAACCTGATCAAAAACTCTCACCCACCCCACTCACACAGGAAACCAAAGACCACCACAGCCAACCACAAATGAATAATCACACCCTACGCCAACCCCGACCTATCTCACCACCAAAGGAGCACAAGCGAACAACAGAGAACCTGCACAAACAATGCTGACACCAAACCCTACATATATTAAGTAAAATAGAAACACCGTCACCCCACTCCACCCATCTCCCCATCCCACCCACCTCTTCCCCCCTTTTTTTCTTCCTAATGTCTCAACAAATGAAACTGATTTGTAAAAATGTTACATGGAAAAAATACAAGACATTGCACATACCTTTGTAAATCAAGATAATCTTTAAATATATATATATATATACATATATACACACACACACACATATACAGTATATATATATGGCACTCAAAATTTTTGTTTCATATTGTAAACTCAATCTTCTTACTATAAACCAATCCAAATCCAAAGTACTAATTTTTTCAAAAAGTCGGAAAGTATATAGGTGGGAATTAGATGGAAAACCTATTGAAAAGGTTTTCAAATTTCAATACCTGGGAGTTTACCTCCAATATAATATGGGTTGGAAAGCACATATTGCATATATCCAAAATAAGGCCAAAGCCCTTTCCTTTGCGCTTTTGCGTTTTTTCTTTTCTGACGGGGCTCTCCATGTTCCATCTGCCCTGAAGGTATTTAATACTAAAGTGATCGCAACAATGGCCTACGCTGCCCCATTATGGGGAGCTGCAATAAACCTGACGCCCTTGGAGGTAATCCAGAATCAATTTTTGAGACGCCTGTTAAAACTTCCTCAGTGCGTTAGTAACTCAGCCATTCGCTTAGAATTAAAAATCACCTCCCTAGAAAACACTCTTTGGAGACGTATTCTTTGCTATTGGCTGTCTTTGTGGCACAGGCTCCCGAATCTTTATTTGATCCAATGTCTCTGGCGAGACGACTTTCTCAGCCCATGGGCAAAAAAGATCCATACAAAAATTGTGTCCTATGGACTGTCCCCATCGGACCTGTTGAAATTAGACCTTGCCACAGCTAAAAGAACTATTAAGCAAAAACTAGATGAGATAGATCTCCATCAAAACATCATAATGGGAAGTGGCACCTGTTCACCACTGAATCTCGGTATAGTGCCCTCCCCGCAGTTCCCATCTTATTTGACATCTATATCAGTTGCGGCCCATAGATTTGCCTTTATTAAGGCAAGATTTAATGTCTTTCCCTCCAATGTTATGAGCAATAGGTTTTCCAAAGGTCAGATTTCAGTTCTGTATGCATGTGACAACAGAACTATAGAATCCCTTCATCATATATTATTCTGTTGCCCCCTGCATTCGGTCCCTCGGACTAGATTTTTATCCCCTTTAATACTAGAAACTTTGGATGAGACCCCGGAGTCCCAGTTAATATATCTGCTACAGGACAATGATCCGAGTAGATCACTTCTTGTAGCTAGATATTTGATTGCAGTTCTATCCTATAAGAGGAAAAATGGGTTACTATATGATTATTGATTTTCCGTCCAAATGGCTGATTTACTGTGGTGATCTGATGAGCTAAGTGTTTGCCGTTCCCTATTGTGTAAATGGAATTTATAATTTTATAATTTTATATGGATAGGATTTATATGGATTGAACCAATCTAATCTATTTTATTCTCTTATGCCCCATTTTATTTTGCTGTATGAAGTATATTACTGTGTATTTTGTGTTGTTATTTAAATATGGGCCTATGGCCGTAATAAAGATTCTATTCTCTCTCTCTCTCTCTCTCTATATATATATTCTGTAAGATTCTATTCTATATATATATATATATATATATATATATATATATATATATATATATATATATTCTGTAAGCCACCCAGAGTGGCTGGGGAAACCCAGCCAGATGGGCAGGGTATAAATAATAAAAGTTTTATTATTATTATTATTATTATTATTATTATTATTATTATTATTATCATCATCATCATCATCATCATTACTACTACTACTACTACTACTACTACTACTACTATTACTATTCTCTGCCACCCTTTCAAGGAAAGGATTGTCCTTTGTCAAGTCGGACACATGGCCACCCCAATCTAATCCAAGTTTTGTACTTCCAGGCAATGCTCTCCTCTATGTGTAGTTACATGATGCTGATCTATTTCTATTCTGTCACTTCTCACCCACTTCCCATAGCGCTGCAAGGATCGCCTAAACTCTCTGGCCATCTCGGTAATGAACCAGTGGCCAGGGGTAAAGCTGCGTGTGACGGAGGGCTGGGATGAAGATGGGCACCACTCAGAGGAATCACTGCACTATGAAGGCCGTGCTGTTGACATCACCACCTCTGACCGTGACCGCAACAAGTATGGGATGCTGGCACGTTTAGCTGTTGAGGCTGGCTTCGACTGGGTCTACTATGAATCTAAGGCTCACATTCACTGCTCTGTCAAATCTGGTAAGGACCAGTTTTAAGATGGGATTGAGGGAGATTGGCAGGAATGGGGGCAGCAGTAGGAGAGTATCTGTGAATCATGAATAAGGGAGATAGGCACATTTGAAGAAAGGTTTGGGGTAATGGAAGGTGGAGTGGGTAAGTTATAAGGTTGAAGAGCACTGCTCCTTAGCATGCCACATTTTTGCTTGTATGGGTCACCGTGGGACAACGGTAGCAATGCTGTACTCCATTCTTACTGTTCATCAGAACTGGGGAACCTGTGGCTCTACCAGTATTGTTGGACTCAAACTCCCTCCAGCCACAACCAGCATGGCCAATGATCAGGGATAATGGGAGTTGTAGTCCAGCAATAGCTGGTGAACCACAGATATTCTCCAATCCCTGCATGCAATTAAATACCTTATGTTAGCGTGAGCTAATCTTGGTTTGGCTTAGTTCCTCCAAGTGTATCCCTCACTGGGCTAGGACCAAGCACACCTGCTCTAAGATCTGGTTGTAAAAGCCACAGGAGATACAGGTATTTCCCTGCAAATACTCTCCCTGTTGAATACCTGGCTAATATTTTTCATCTGAGCTGCACATCCTCTCATCCAGAAAAAAATGTAGATTTCGACAAGCAGTGGGCAGCAACAAGTTTGGTCCAGCCCTAGGTATATTAAGGATAGTAGGGGCCTGAGTTGTTTGTTGGGATTAGGTGCTGCGGTTCTCCCCCTGTTGGCCAGAGTACCACACTTTGACTGTGGCATCTTGTTCCTATCCTTTGACCATTAGCATGAGCTGCTGGTGTTCCGGCCCTTTCCAGACCCACAGGGTCTCTGGTTGATGGGAAGGAAGTGCCTTTGCCCTGCCTTGAGCTTATACTGCCTGACCCAACAGCCGAGTCTCCACCTTCCTGACTGCAGCACACCAGGAGAGATCAGCGCTGGAGAAAAAGACTGGCTCAGCCAGAGTGGAGCACAACCTTCTCCCCTCTGGCACCAATATGGACTGTGCCACTTTATACTCTCCAGGAAGTAGCTGTGCCAGCCAAGTGGCTAAGAAACAAGCACTTTTTGTCCCTTTGGACTTTGGGTCCACAAAGCCTTGATATCTACAAAGCTGCAAGTTAGGTCTAAGTGCGGTGGATATAAAAAAATATGCATAAATGTTCAAATGGTTGCACTGGGTACTATGGCCTGCCACCTCCAAGCTGGGCACCTTGACTGTGGAGCTCTACAGACTGTCCATTTCCTCTGAGCTCCACTAGCAGGAGTAGGAAAATACTTTTCATTTATCTCATTGATGCTGCACACATTGCTGGGATGCTGTGTCTGCTTCTGGGTGCCCATGCTTCCAAAAGGATGTTGCAACGCTACAAAGTGCCAAAGACTGGGAAACTGTCTTGGTAGTAAATGACTAGAGGAGCAGCACAATCTTGCAGGGAAAGCACTGGATGCTGGAGGGTTGGCAACAGCTTTAATGGAGACTGGGTGGGGCAAAAAGGATGAGCGTGAGCCAACACTGGAGAGTTTATCCTGGTTGCAGGTTTTACTACAGGTGGAGACAAGCACTTGAGTACAGGCTATTCTGGAAGGGAGGCATTGCTCCAGTATTACAGGCTAATGGATGGTGGTTAGGGCAAATGTATAGTGCCAGGGTGGCTAACCTGTGGCCTGCCAGGTATTTGGAATCCAGCACTCATCAGCCCCAGCCAGCAAGACCAATAATGAGCGTTGATGGGAGTTGTAGTCCAACTGCATCTGGAGGGCTTTGGGTTGGTCACTCCTGATACAGTGGAACATACTCAGTCCAGAAGGAATGCCCTGGCCTATGTAAGATGAAGTATGAGAGAAGCAAACACTGGTTTAATGGAGGACTTTTAAGTGTCTGGAAATGGTGTGTATTCAGGGCAGCTGGCCTGCCATAAGTACCTTAATAAATGGCCTTTATTTTTGTACCATTTGTGTGGCCTGGTCTGTCTGTCCTCTGCCTTCCCCCAATCTCTTCATCCACTTGGCTTCTGTAAGTCTTATCTCCTTTTTAAAAAATGAGCTATACTAACTTTTCATATTTGAACTTGCCCTTTTCCTGGAGAGTTGGGTTGAAACCAAACTAACAACTACCACTACAGTCCCTCCAGGTTCCACACTAGCTTGGCCATAGCCACTGAACCTGAACCCATAGCAAAAAAACAAAACAAAACAAAACCCTCTTTTAGAACAGGCTCAAGTGTATTTTTACCTATAAGGCTTAAAATGATATACTTTTAAATGAACATACATCCTACACTACTCAAATGTTCGTTTGATTTCTCTTCCATGGATGAATGCCGATTAACTGAACATTCACAAAAATGTCTCCTGTAAAGCACTTCTGAGACTCTGGAAGGGGATTCTTTAATTGCACCTCTATGTATCTTCATTGTTTGGACTTGGCACAGAGATGGCAGAGTCTTGCTCATGGTACCAGGAGCACCCTCTTGACTGTATCATCCATGTAGCAAGCAGGTCATAAGAACAGAGGAAGCTGCCTTTTTCAATGTCAGACCACTCAGTATTATCTAAACTAACTGGCAGCAGCTCTTCAGGATTTCAGACAGGAGTATTTTCCGGTTCTACCTGGAAATGCTGGAGATTGAACCTGGAACATAAGCATGTGCTCTTTCACTGAGCTGTGACCCCAAACAATGAAGATACATTGTGTATTGATTTTTACTGTTTCAATTGACATATGGTATGCTCAAAAGGGCACCCTTGGTCACTTGGCCATGACTATATCATCTGTGAGCCAAGACTGAACAATTGAGATATGCAGATGCATGACTATGGCATGGCATCTGCTAAACTCAATTTTTAAGTGTCTTCTTCCCACATGGTGACAATTTTTAGCATTTCATATAGACATTGCAATTGGTTTCAAATGAATTATATGAGTACGGTAGACCATTTTTATTATTTACTTATTGCACACATGGGACTAAGAGAGAAAGAACGAAAGGGAGAACATGCCTATAGCAGCTCACTCTCGTGAGTTGCTCTGCCGTACCAGCTCCATTGCTCTCTACATACCAACATCTGTTTGCATGTGGCTAAATCTGACCAACAGTAGCAGCAGATGTTGCACAACACTGAGATTATCTCACAAGTTAGTTGCATGCCAGATCCAAAGGTGTAGACAGGGACCCCCATTCTTGCAAATGGTGAAGTGAATAGGAGAAAGAAAGGCATGACCCTCTTGGCCCTCTTCTGCAAGGCTGTGGATGGCTGTTTGTACGTTTTCGAATCAGTGCTTTTTTAAGGGGGAAAAATATGCCGGTGCTCACCATGAAGTTGTTACAGTAAGCGCCACATTTTTAACATTGGGGGGACGGCGGCTACTGATACTGCATACCCTTGAGTGCTCCCTGAAAAAAAGAACTGTTTAGAATCATTACTGAAAAACAACCAAATGAGAATTGGAGGAAAAGAGAGTCTACTGTTTTTGTTAAGTGAAAGGAAGTTGGATATAAAAAGTGCCTAGAGAAAACGGGACGTATTCTCTGCTACCTTGGTGAGGTTCTCCTTTCATCTTAGGGATCTGAAGAACTAGCTAGAGGGAAGTCAATGCTGCATAAATCACACATGATATAATATGCTTTATATTGCCATCATCGCTCTTCTTTTCATAACAGAAGAGGAGCCTATGTTAGTTTGTAGTAGCAAGAAGTATGGAGGGACTTTTCTATTTAGCATTCACCTTTATTTTTTTAATGTTTCAAAGCACATCACCTGCATTCTCTCGGGAATCTGTACAAGATATCTCTGAAAGGTGGTCAAACATCATTACTCAATAATGTAATATAGAAGCTTACCTAAGCCCACCTGGAGAATTTATGGCTAAGAAGTGGGGAAAGCACTGTTGTATGGAGGTCCTGCTAGCAGGTTTTCCATGGGATACTGTGAGAGCAGGATACTGAATTAGATGGGCCCTTGGCCTCATCCAGCAGGGCTTCTGTTAAGTTTTAAAGAAATTTAAATCAGTACTATTTAGAAACGATGTGTGCTTTACCAGCTTTCTGATTGTTTGCTGGGTTATGTCAGCTTCAGAAGCTATAGCTGTCTTCTTGAAAAGTAAGTATTTCTTATTGTGGTCCTTGTTTCTCAGGCTACTTGCTGAGTAGATCTATTCTGATGCTCTTAATTGGCTGTTGAGCCCACCCATTTTTAGAGGGTGGCTTTTCCTACCCTTTCACTGAAGGCTGATGGCTAAAGAAGGGATTCTTGCTTTACATGTCATTAATTTCCCACCTTTTCTACTTCCAAGCAGAAGCCAAATAGTAAATACAGATCTTAACCAAAGAAGCACTAAGTTTCCCAAAGAAAGTAGACTGAGGCAGATTTACTGAAGGGCAGTAAAACTGTATTTGCCAAACCTATAAAGTAGTTAGAGAATCATAGAATCACAGAATCTTAGAGTTGGAAGGGATCCCAAGGGTCATCAAGTCCAAGCCCCTGCAATGCAGGAATCTCAGCTAAAGCATCCATGACAGATGACCATCCAACCTCTGTTTAAAAACCTCCATGGAAGGAGAGTCCCACCACCTCTTGTGGGAGTCTGTTCCACTGCTAAACAGCTCTTACTGTCAGAAAGTTTTTCTGAATGTTTAGTCAGAATCTCCTTTCTTGCAACTTGAAACTATTGGTTCGAGTCCTACCCTCCAGAGCAGGAGAAAACAAGCATGCTCTCTTTTCCATGTGACAGCCCTTAAGATATTTGAAGATGGCTATCATATCTCCTTTCAGTCTCCTCTTTTCCATACCCAGCTCCTTCAAGTGCTCCTCATAAGGCATAGTTTCCAGAACCTTGATCATCTTGGTTGCCCTCCTCTGCACATGTTCCAGCTTATCAACATCCTTCTTAAATTGTGGTGCCCAGAATTGGACACAGTTTTCCAAGTGTGTCCACCTGGAATTACAGTCAGTGCAAGCCAGTTTTGAGTGTCTGCATTTGCAAGTGGAGAGCAAATTATTGCTTCAGACGCAGTGAGCAGGGAGGTAAGGCAGAATTAAGTGGTACTATTACTTCCCTTGATCTGGACACTATACTTCTGTTGATACAGCCTAGAATAGTATTAGCTTTTTTGGTGATGCATCATACTGTTGACTCATGTTAAGCTTGTGGTCCACCAAGACCCATAGATCCTTTTCACACTGCTAGTAAGCCGGATGACCCGCATCCTATATTTGTACATCTGGTTATTTCTGCCTAAGTGCAGAACCGTACATTTGTCCCTATTGAAATTCATTTTGTTAGCTTGCGCCCAGTTCTCCAATCTGTTACGGTCATTTTGAATTCTGATTCTGTCTTCTGCGGCATTAGCTACCCCTCCCAGTTTGGTGTCATATGCTAATTTGATTAGCATCCCATCAATTCATTCAATCAAGTCATTTATAAAGATGTTGAACAACAATGGGCCCAGGACAGAACCCTGCGGCACCCCACTTGTCACTTTTTTTCAGGATGACAAGGAACTATTAATGAGTACTCTTTGAGTTTGGTCAGTCAACCAGCTACAAATCCACCTAACAGTTACCTCTTACAACCCACATTTTGCCAGCTTCCTCACAAGAATATAATGGGGGACATTGTCAAAAGCCTTACTGAAATCAAAATACACTATGTCCACAGCATTTCCCTGATCCACCAAGTTTGTAATTACATCAAAAAAAGAAATCAGATTGGTCTGGCATGACTTATTTTTGAGAAAACCATGCTGGGTCTTAGTAATCACAGCATCCTTTTCTAAATGCTCATAGACCGACAGTTGAATTATCTGTTCTAGGACCTTCCCTAGTATTGATCTCAAGCTCACTGGTTGGTGGTTGCCTGGGTCTTCCTTTCCCCCCTTTTTGAAGATGGGGGTAACATTTGACGGCCTCCAGTCTGTAGGGACCTCACCTGTTCTTCAAGAAATCTCAAAGATAATAGACAAAGGCTCTGAAATTACATCCACAAGCTCCTTTAGTACCCTTGGTTGCAGCTCATCAGGCCCTGGAGATTTTAATTCATTTAAAGTAGCTAGGTGTTCCCTTACTACCTCTTTTCCTATCTTGGGCTGCAGCTCCCTCCTTACATAATTTATTCTGTTATCACTAGGTTGGGCATCACTTTCCTTTTGAGTGAAGACAGAGGCAAAGTAGGTGTTGAGTAGTTCCGCCTTTTCTCTGTCACCCAGTAGCATTTCTCTGTGTTCCCCACGCAGAGAACCCACCACTTGCTTGTTATTCCTCTTACTTCGGACATAGCCGAATAAACCTTTTAGTATTTTTAACCTCTCTTGCAAGCCTGAGCTCATTCTGAGCTTTAGCCAGACTGACTTTCCCTCTGCAACTGGTGGCTACTCATGTATACTCCTCCTTTGTGGTTTCCCCTTTCTTCCATTTCTTATACATGCCCTTCTTAACTCTCAGTTCATCTGTAAGCTCCTTATGCAGTCACACTGGTTTCCTTAGATGCCTCCCACTTTTCATTCTTGTTGGTATTGTCTGCATTTGGGCCTTCAATATTTCTCCTTTTGAAACTTCCATCCTTCTTGGACTCCCTTCTCACTGAGCATTTCTGACCATGTGATCACACCCAGTAGCTCCTTCAGCTTTTCAAAATTGGCCTTCTTAAAGTCCAGAGTGTGTGTCTGACTACACTCAGTTTTCCCTTGCCTCTGTATCTTCCAACCCAGGAGAACATGATCACTTCCTCCCAGGTATAACAAAGATAGTCTTTGCTATCATTGTTATACAGTGTAAAATATCAGTGGTAGAATATTTGTTGTTGATGTTTGAGAGTGTGGATTATTCATTCATTCATTCATTCAAACTATAATTGGAAGGGGGAAACAGAAATAGGGGTCGCAACCTTACCACACAATTCCCAGCATATTTGAGGAAGACATGACATTTAACCAATGTTTTTTATTTAGCTGATGTAAATTAGTTATGTAGATATGCCGTACTCAATATGACCATTGGATCCTAGGTGTCGGTTAAACAAGATCAGCCTTTCCCAACCTGTAGCTCTCCAGATGTTGATTGACTACAACTTCTGTCATCCCTGACCATTTGCCATGCTGGCTGGTGTTGATGGGTGTTGTAGTCCAAAACCTCTGGAGGGCAATCAGATGGGAAAGGCTATTTCAGATGAATGATTAATGTGCTGTTGTGCATGTGACATCATATATCAGGCCCTCCATCCTCTCTATCTGGCCCTAGAAACTCTCCTCAGCACACCCCTTTCTCAATCCTGCCCCTGCTGCCCCTGCTTTGCACTCCTCCTTGAGTGTTCCTGAATGGCTGAATGTGTCCTTGAACTCCAATTAAACTTCTGCCCTGGATGGAGGGTAGGAAGGGGTATGTGTAGAAGCTAACCTGCTGTACAAAGGTGAAATTTACATTCATTGTCTTTGGCCCCACTCACCACTGGCATGTGGCCCCCAAAGGGTTTCCTAGAAAGGAATGTGGTCCTTGGACTGCAAAGTTTCCCAACTCCCCTGCTAGATGAATTAATCAGCAGTCTATATGAACTGTACTCTCCACCAACCTACAAAACAGAGGCCACTTGATTCCAGTTGAAAGGCCCCCATAACAAAACTTACCCCCATCACAACCACCCATAGCCCATCTAAATCTTACCAAATTTCATTTATGTTGACTTCTTTGCACCTTAATCGAATCTCCCTCCCTCTAGTAACTGGGCTGGTCTATTTGTTTCTCCCTCTCCCTCTCTTTGTCTAGAGCATTCAGCAGCAGCAAAGACAGGAGGCTGTTTCCCAGCCCAGGCACTGGCAACTCTAGAAAGCGGGACCAAGATTCCAGTGTGGGCACTGAGGCCTGGGCAGCGGGTCCAAGCCATGGATGAGCAAGGCCGTCCCATATACAGTGAATTCCTGGCATTTCTGGACAAGGCATCATCGGCACGGACTGCTTTCCACGTCATTGAGACGCGGGATCCACCCCGCCGCCTTGCCCTCACTGCAGCACACCTCCTTTTTGTGGGGGAGAATGCCACTGCACCCATGAAGGCTATTTTTGCCAGCCTGGTACACCCAGGCCAATATGTGCTGGTGACAGATGGGGGTGAGCTAAGACCAGCCAGGGTAGCAGCAGCCTCAGTGCAGATGGATATTGGGGCCTATGCCCCCCTCACTCGCCACGGGACGGTGGTGGTGGATGGAGTGGTAGCATCTTGTTTTGCTTTGGTGCAGGAGCAGCACCTGGCCCAGCTGGCCTTTTGGCCCCTTCGACTCTTTCGCAGCCTGGCAGGGGGTGAGCAGACTCAACCAGAAGGTGTTCATTGGTACCCTGCACTTCTCTATCGCCTAGGCCGAATGCTCCTGGCTTCGAACAGCTTCCACCCATTGGCCACAGCACAGTTTGAGAGATGAGATGACGTCATCAGGTGCCCCTTAAAGAGGGAGAAACCAGGTGTCACCTCCTGTGGTTATAGGGAGGGACTGCATGGTAGCCAGAATCCTGAATGTGGGGGAAAGGTGAGGCCACTGGCTCCCTATACCCTTTCCCAGGCATAAGGGCCAAAGAGAGGTTTTGACCTCTATCTCTGAGTTGCCCCCTTTTTGGCAGGTTACAGAAGGGGATGCCCAATGACAGGGTTGTATGCTGCTATTTTGGTTCAGGAGCCTCTGATAGAGGGGGAGTTAACCAGTTGGATGCGGGTAGTGAGTGGAGGTCCTGAAGCCTGGGGTGAATGAATGAGGGGAAGGAAATTCTGCATCTCAATATGCAGACTGGGGAAGCAGGAGGGGGTGGGCTGCTACAAGAAGGTATCTGGGAGGGCTGAGTATGGGGGGGCCTGCAAGACACTTTCTCTGAGCAGACATCCATGTGGTGCTCCTCCTAGCACTGTGGCAGGCAAAGTAGCTGTAAGTAAGATATATGGGACTCTTCCGTTGCTCTTTCCAGCTGCCAGTCAACTGGGCTTGTGAGCAGTGAGTGGGACAAGAGGTACTGCACCAGCCCTGAAGTGGAGAGGTGGGCACCAGTTATGATGAGGGAAGAGACAGTAGAAAGTAAAGGTTGTTTATAAAATCACACAGTCTTCTCTGGATCAGGTGAATTTAAGCCTGGAATACTTATAATGCCTCATTTCATTCTCAGATTCAGTAAAGAATCACTCCACCTATAATCAGTAGTGGACACTGGCAGCATGCACCTGACCTCCAGTTGGTTGCATTGCAGCTACTTACCATGAGGTAGCTGAGGGGCAAGGCAGTGGTGAGGTTGAGCCAGACAAATTTGTGTTTCTTCCAGTGCATTTTGCATCAATGTTGTCACTTCACCCCTCTACCTCACAGTAACCAGTAGATCCGACTGACAGAAGGTCAGGTGAGCACCGCCACCCCATCATGCCATCTGCTACTACCAATAACCATGCACTGAAAGAACGGGGGGGGGGGGTGTAGGGGAGAGAAATGTGCCTTATCAATGTGCTTTAAGTATTCAACGCTCATCAAAAGGAGGCTAAAACTGTTTAACTAAGGTTGTTAACCCATGTTAAGTAATCTTGAAAGGAAACCACCTAAAGGGTAGGATGGACATTTACACAATCCCCCCACCCCCCAGGAAATGCATCACCAAAACCATTGATTTGCATATACTAATTTATTATGTACAGTTGCAAATTTAGAAATAATGATTGTTATTTAAATAGAAACACACATCTCTTCATAGCAGTGAAGACAGTGACCTAGTGAGTATTGTATGCTGTTTCCAGGTGATAACTGTAGATGGGCAACTTCAAGCCTCCCCACTCCCCTGCTGCTCTCCTTTTTTAGGATTCATTCTTTTTAATTCAGATTCACAGTAGGCAGCCCTTGAAATAAAGGACTGTCCTTTGCCACCCCTACAAACAGAAGGTTGTCCTCTGCAAAGTAGGACATATTGACTGTCCTGCTGGAGAGCAGAACTTGGATTACCTTGTTTCTGTTAGAGCAAACTGGGACATGGGGAGGAGAAATGGAGGTACCATACAGGAGAGATGGATTCCGTTACCTTTTTAAAAACCATCCTTTGCTTCCTGAAGGTACTGGAGAAGAATATATTCTATTGGGTTGTAATCACTGGGTAGATAATCTTCCTCCATTATCACAGAACTCTAATAGGAGAGTCTCCATTCTATTAACACGGCAGAGGTTCTGATGCCTGTGCTTATGTGAGGGAAGAAATGCACTGTCCACTACATGCTCAATTTTAGCTGTCCTGTCCTGGATATTCTCAGAAGTAACATGGTATCTCAGGGTGGTGGAACTACTTGTTCCTATGAGACCACACTTATGCAGCATTGTGGGGGTAACATTTGTGGGAGAGAATCAGTTTGTTTGTTTGTTTTTTGGCGGGGGGTTGTGTAACAATTTCCCAACCAACCAATTCTCTGATGCAATCCCTTCCCTAGCCTTTTTTAAAAAAAGCTCAGCCACATTTCAAGAAAGGAAGGAAGCCCAGATTTTTTGGGGGGGACGGGGGGACGGGACGACGACGACAGAGATTACCTGGGAGAGCACTTGCCAAGGAAAAGCAGTAGGTAGGGGGAGTGTTAAACACTCCCATCTACTAATTCATCCTTGTACACATGCATGCACACAACAATCAGATTCCCTTGGTAAACATGGGTTTGGGAAGATGCATTTGCCAAGGAGATGTAAAGGTCCATTCTTGGAGCCTCTTCATGTGTCAGAAATTTTGTTCCAAGGAAATATATTTTTTGTAAGAAAAATACATAGCATGCACACAACAGTGTCTGATGAGCAATCACACTAGTTTTCCGCATGTGCACATGTGTGTTGGAAAATGTGGCTTTGTGCTGTGTGTACATGCAGAACAGTAGACCCTCATGTTCACCCCAGATGGCAGTGTACACAAGGCTTACAAATAGCTGTTTGTGCAATTGTGTGTAATAACTTTCAGGTGATCTGGCAGTTAAGTCTTCTAATGCAAATAGTTCATTTATTCTCTCCCCCGCCCCCATCTCCCTGGGACCATCCATGTGCCAAAGATGACTAATAGATTTTTTTGTGGGCAAATTGGTTATATTTTTCTCAGGCTATTAATTTTTGAAAAATTAGTTGTAAAGCTGTTGTATACAATCTTTTCCTGCAGGCAAGTAATATCCATTCTAAAAATAGTCACATGTGAAGCAGCCCTTAGCTGGGTTCCAGATGCCCTAATTTCATTCATCTCCTTAAAGAAATCCCATAGCATTTTGTGCACTAGTCAGAACCAGAATCTGCCCCTTCCCCACGCTCTTACTTCTTCCCCGTCTGGTACCAGTATCTCTCCTCAGTTAAGTCATCAAGACAACAAGGAATGAGCATGTCCCTTGCTAGCAGCGTAGCTCAGAAGGCCCCCACAGTCCCAATATTGTGACTGGGGTGGTAGCATCTGGGAAGGCATCATCTCTTGCCCCATGACATTTATTTATTTGCTTGCATTTGCAGGGTGCTCAAAGATTTCCCTGGTGAGGAAACCCTTTTGCTGAATGACACCAAGTGGGGTGGGGTTGGACATTTTTTTTCTAAGGATAAAAGTATTTAAGAATTATTTCAGAAGTGATATTTTAATGGGACCATTGGGAATTGCAAAGCTTTTTGTCTCTTCACTGGATGTAGATTTCCTAAACAGGCAAGAAGTCTAATAAATCTCTTGACCCACACTTGGTGTCTGTGTCTTTTCTCTCTGTCAAAAGACCACACACACACACACACACACACACACACACACAGAGATATACATATATCTGGCTCCCAGCATACAATCTCTATCTTAACAGACATTATGGAATTGATCAGGAGAGTTCGAGTGTTCTGAAGGAAAAGTAGTGTTATTTCTTAAAACAGAGGTTGCCAACCTTTTTGTGAGTATGTTTGCAAACCAGAGAAACTGTCACCACCCCTGCAAGCCAGCACACCCTGCAACACCCTACAGGTGACACTAGAATGCTTCTTTCAAGCCTAATTTCAACAGAGGGAGGGGAATCTGTGGGAACCAGAGAAGCCTATGTGGGCACTCATGCCACACTGGTGACACCTCTCTTAAAATAACTAGGATGCTAGCAGCTGTACCCCATCCATTGCTTCTAGGATGCCTGGGATCTCTGCCCCACACTTCAAATGGTACTGGTGCAGCACTTTATGCATGTGCACTTGCAAACACAAAAATTCTAAACAGACTGTGAAATTCAGCCATTTCTGGAGCAGAGCTAATGAAGACTGAACAGACCCCAATGGAGTATTCCATGTAGGCATGCAAGAGGGTTTCCATGGCTTGGTTATGAGGGGAGGAGCTTAAAAGCACTGTTGCCATCAGACAAGTTTTTGGGAAAGAAGTTGAGGGCCTCAGAATCAGCCAGACACGCCACAAATGCAGCACATTTACCCATATTTTGAAGAAAGTGAAGAAACACATATCACCATATAAAGGGAAGTAGCTGTAAGAGCATTGAATATAGTGTCTAAAATTTTCTCACTCCAAGGCAGTTTTGATTTTCTCAGTGACTGCTGTATAGGGACTGCCACAACCAGGTAATTAGCTGTTGGAAGCACAAGCGCACCACCTAGTGGTTATGAAAGGAAATGCTTAAACTAGAGATTAAATCATTCGTAGGATACATTTTTGTGTCCATATTAAACAGTGGTAGTTTAATCAAGCATTTAACACATTCAGTAAGAACAACTAAAAGTCTCCTGGTTTCTGAAAGACTAACAAATTTATCACCTGAGACTTCAATATCCAGCATCTCCTGGTAGGACTTAGAAACAGATTGCTGTCTAAAACTCTGGAGACGGACTGCCAGCCAGTGTAGACAATATTGAGCTAGATGGACAATGGTCTGACTTGGTATAAGATAGCATCCTATAATCCTAACAATGTTCAGTATTTATTACTACCTTAGTAATAATGAAAACAGTACTACAAGTTATGCATATATTATTTTTCCCCATGCTACATATGGGGGCAGGGGCTTAGAGATTATGGTTTGCCTGTGGCGGAATAAAGATTTGAACTTCAACTTTCCCAAATTTTGGTTCATTTTCTTAACCACTACACTACACTACACTAATTGCTAGCTTCCCAAGACCATGACTAGTGCTGACTGCCCAGGATCACTGTTGACAGAATGGGGTATAAATCCAAATGCTTTAAAACTGCAAATATATCTCACTAAAGGTCTTGAAGAAACATTGAACAAATGATTAAACAAAGGTACGGTAACAGCAGGAAGCGAAACTGTGAAGGTTGTGCAATAGTGAAAGAAAGGGAACACTCTGATAGGAAAGCATTGGAGGAAAAGATTCAGTATCTTTAGAGGAGGTGAAAAGAATGCAATGATTGTGCTGGCTGGATATGTAAATGAATAATTTCCCTACATTCCATATACGGGACTGAAATAATTGTGTCCCCTCCAACCTTCTGCATTTTCAGTGGTAGCGCTTTAATTAATTTCCTTACTCTTGAACATTCCCCAAAGGGTCAGCAGGGGGCGCTGCATGTCAGAAGATCCTTCCATGGAAATTGTATTTGTCCCTTCAAGCCAAAGTTGCCCTCAGGTGTGCAGAATGCTACTGAGTTCGAAGAAGAGATGTGTTCTCTCTTCACATGGCTGGCCACAGCAGACACCAGTAAACTCACATCAGAAGCACGTCCCATCTTCTCAGAAGTAAAATGTTTTGAAACTAATGTGAAATATTTGGTCTATCAGAGAATACAAGAATGTCCCAACCTAGAATGATTTTGTTTACATATTCTGTAATGAAGCAGTAGTGGTTTGTTGCCAGAAAATCCTGATCCAACATATAAAATGGAATGTAACATTTAGGTCAGGGTTATCCTTCAAGTGCCTTGTGATAAAGGTAAAGGTAAAGGGACTCCTGACCAATAGGTCCAGTCGTGTCTGACTCTGGGGTTGCGGCGCTCAGCTCGCTTTATTGGCCGAGAGCTGGCGTACAGCTTCCGGGTCATGTGGCCAGCATGACAAAGCCGCTTCTGGCGAACCAGAGCAGCGCACGGAAACGCCGTTTACCTTCCCGCCAGAGTGGTTCCTATTTATCTACTTGCACTTTGACGTGCTTTCGAACTGCTAAGTTGGCAGGAGCAGGGACCGAGCAATGGGAGCTCACCCTGTCGTGGGGATTCGAACCGCTGACCTTCTGATCAGCAAGCCCTAGGCTTTGTGGTTTAACCCACACGCTGGTACCTGGATCCAAAAGCTCATTCTTTACCTGGATCCAAAAGCTCATTCTTTACCACTGGCCAATACTGACACAATGCACCTGGGAAGGAATTCACAGGAGCCTGATGGTATTGAAGCAGAATGGTACTTGGGGATATACTATGTCACTCACTGGCATTTCCAGGCAGGGTTGAGAACGATTATTGTATGAAACATTGGAGAGTTGCTGTTAGGCATTGCAGTAGACCAGGATGGACAGATGAGATCAGAGATAGGGAAGGATTTCTGACTTCCAATTGTTAAATAACAGTAACAAAAAATGACCCCCTCCAAAAAAAAAAAACACCCCAGAATGACAACAACAAAAAATATTACTACTGAAAAGAAGAAATCTGAAAGTGGAGGAGGTAACCAGATGTGGATTTGTGTATAGAACGACTGTCATGTCAGTTCATTTCTGCCACTCATATCAAATCCCTGGCCTCCAAATTCTATAATTCTAAATGTAGTTGGTGTGTCTCCAAAAACAAAGGTGATCCTGCTAGCATGAAGTCCACCACCCAGACAGTCCTGAGCTAGATAGCTCAATGGTCTGATGCACGGGTGTCAAACACAAGGCCCGCGGGCCGAATCCGGCCCGCCAGACCTCGTCATGTGGCCCGTGTAGCCGCTCGGGGCTCGGGCAAGGCTCGCCGGCGCTCCGCTCACCGCCTCATATCCAATATGGCTCGATCGGCCCAGGCGCATGCGCCCGCCGTCTCCCTCCCCGCTCCCCTCCCCTCGCTCCGGAGGCTTTTTGGGCGCTCGCAACGCACTCCCGCGCCCCTTGTGCTCGGGCGCGCCGAGCCCTGGCGCCGGCCAGCGGCTGGGGATGGACGGGCGTCCGCGGAAGGGCTCCGTCTGACCCTCCCCCCCTTCAGCCCCTGCCCGAGCCGAGCCGCTGCCGCTGCCGCCCCAGAACCAAACTTGCTCCTCCAGCACTTTGGGGCGCCGGGAGAGGCGGTGCGAACCCCCGCCTCCGCCCGTCGCAGCGCCGCCCCGTCCCCGAGGATTTCCCGCGGGGCGTGCACCTGCCTCAAGTTGTTGGGCGCGCAATTGGGGAGGCTGCGCGGCAGCTCGAGCCCGAGTGGGGGGCGGGGCGAGCGAGCGAGCGAAAAAGAGCCCCAACCTCCCGTGTGCTGGAATGAAGCGGGAGAGGCAGCTGGAGGGGCTTTGCGCGAGACAGGCAGGCGCTGTCAGCTTAGCTCTCCATCCAGCGCGCTGGCCTGGCGAGCTAGCAACTACTTGAGCCTGCTCCCTTGCACTCGAGCTGCAGCGCCCGGCTGCTTTCAAGTGCCATAAATACACCGGCGGAGTCATGCCTTCTCCTTTGAGAACCAAGTTTTTTTTTTGGTGTGTGTGTGTGTTTTGCGAGAACTCGCGACTTCCTTTCTTCCACCCGCCCCCCTCCCCGTTTTGTGTGTGTGTGTGTTTGGCCCAGAAAGGCCGGCGCCGTGGGTTTCCTGACACGATCGTAACCCCTGCCTTGCTTTTTTGTTAAGATCTCTCGTTCCCGGCTCCGCTGCCGTTTGCTGGGGATCCTGCGCCCCTTTGGCCTTCCTCCCTCCACGCCATCCCCCCTCCACCGCTCCCCTCCCCCTGCCGAAGTAGTAGGACGGAAGCGCGGCCCAAGTGCGTGCACGCTGGAGGAGAGGATGGCGGCAAAGGAGGCGGGTGGGTGGCTGCAGCTGTTGAGACATTTAAAGGCGGGATAAATTAAAACACCCTCAACCGAAATTAAAATCTGAAGACGGGGAGGGAGGTGGAGTTGTGGCCGGGGGGGGGGAATAAATGGGGAAAGAAAGGAGCAGGATTGTGCAACACCGAGAACCTCATGACCACGCGTCGGTGCAATCAGAGAAGAGTAATAAAAGCGAGCGAGTTTCACGCAGCTTAAAGGCGACAGGAGGCGAAAGAGCGATACCAATTGAGCCGGGAGCCAACTGGATCCTTGCAAAAACCTCGCTTTAGAGGAGGGGGTGGGGACAGAGATTTAGTTTCCCCCGCGTTCGCGCCTTCCTCAGCCAGCAGAGAGAGCGAGAGAGCGAGAGCGAGCGAGAGAGCGAGAGAGCGAGAGAGCGAGAGAGAGAGGTGGTGGCTTCTTCCGCTTGGGGCTTCTCGTATTTTTGCACTGACCGAACCTAAGAAGAACTCAACCTGAAGAACGAAGACTCTGCTGCCTTACAAGGACTGACAGCGAATGAGCTAGATAATAAAGAGTGGACACATAGTCCTACAGATACAACCGGCCCTTTGAGGGTGACCAAACTGCTGATGCGGCCCCCGATAAATGAATTTGAGTTTGACACCCCTGGTCTGATGACTCATGTAATGCAGTGCCTTATGTTCCTTCCTATTTTGCTGAACTTTCATGAAAGAGGGGAAATAAATTTAAACATTTAATAATCTAATGACTACACAAGATGGAAGAGCTACATAAACATGATTTGGGATTGTAGCATATGCCTCCATCCTTAATCTTTTCTCATTATTCCTAAACTTGAGAACCAAATTCCTTAAAATACTCACCCAGTAGCCACGTCTCATTTTTTCACGAGTAGCTTATTTCTCAAGGGTGGTGATGGCGCTGATGCTTGCTTGGTGTCACATTCCTTGATCAGGAAAGTCTGTGCATTCTGACCCTGCTCAATAACGCTTTTTACTTGCCCATGAGCTGCATTCTAACATTGAAAATAGGTTGTGGATGGAAATGCCTGGGATAGAGCATTGGCTCCAAATGTTTCACTTCAGAAGCTGGCAGTCCTAACTCTGTGTCAGAAACCTTTTCTGATTGTTTAATGCATGATTTATTTCTCCATTCACAGGTTTCTGCAAACTGTCTTGTATCTATCTTAACTCATTTTCTGGAAATGAAGCTGCAGTCCCCTCAAGGGTATCCCTCAACAACTGAGGTGTCAGTACACAGAACTTTCAGTGAAGAAGCCACCTGCTGGTAGGAAAAAGCAATTATTATGCAACATTTAAAACTAAGAAATACTCCTGTAATATTATCTTATACAGTACTCCTATCTTCTGCAATTTCCTCTTCTTCTGATTCATTTGTTTCTGGAAAGATTTAGAAGCTGAGTAACATGCCACAAACACACTTTCAAACTGTGTGTGGATTAATCTGGAATAACGGGCACATGAATTCCCAGTTTGCAAAATCTAGTAACACAGATAAGATTCCCCACACAATAAGCATACATAAACATTATGAATTCTACACCATTAACATATGTTCTTGTTACAGCACTGACAATAAACTTGTAAGCACAAATGCGTTGTTGCAGGGTGTAGCAGTTTGTTAGACTAGGACCTGGGAGGCCAAGGGTTCAAATTTGCACTCAGTCATGATACTCACTGAGTGATTTTGGGCCAGTCACTGTACTGTATCTCAGTTTAGCCCACCACACAGGGTTATTGTAAGGATAAACTGGAGAGAGGGAGATTATCTTTGGAGGAGAGCAGAGCTGGGATATAAATGCAGTAAACAAAAACAACTAGTCTGCCTTGAATGAGTTTATTCTAATTTGTTCTTCTTGTAATTGTGAAAACAGAATCTGCAAGGAGTGATCATCGATTAAGAATATGGAGCAGTGTGCAATTTTGTGTATGTGGCAATTATGAGAAAATAGGTGTTTGGTGTGTTTGATGTGGTGCAACAAATTGAACGGACAGCATGTTGCTTCTGTGCTTTTTAAATGACAGCCAAACTGGGAGTTCCATATTGGATAAATACACCTTCAAAAGTCGCTGAAGGATAAATAACCCATAAGCTGTCCTGATAAAAGTTGGTCCTCAGTATTACTTTGTTGTGCCTTGTCACAACTGCTCAGGACTGTCTGGGTGGTGGACTTCATGCTAGCAGGATCACCTTTGTTTTTGGAGACACACCAACTACATTTAGAATTATAGAATTTGGAGGCCAGGGATTTGATATGAGTGGCAGAAATGAACTGACATGGCAGTCGTTTAATCTCACTGTAAACATGTGGTACAGTGACAATAAAGTATTTCTATTTTATTTCTATTTCTTTCTCAAATGAGTCAACATGGCTACCTGTTTTTGGGTTGCATCCCACTAAACTCTTCACAGAATTGGAAAAGCTAGTAATCTCCATTCACTTCAACGGGCTGACTTTGAGTATGAGTAAGACTGCAAATAAGCTTTTGTGAACAAGATAATTATATATAAACTTCCAAGATAAAAGGAGACCTGAGTTGGCTCTGAGGGAGGGGCTCACGACTTTTTTCATAGCTCCTATACAGGAAGCCTGCCTCAAACGTGCTTGCTGCCTACAAAATAAACCCTCTTAAAGACAATTTGTACCGTTATTCTGCTTCGACTTCTCTCTCCCGAGCTGAGGAGAGCAAACACGACACGCGCTTCCCGCCAAAACTCCCTGAGCACGAGCAGATCGTTAACGGTCACCAGATATAGAGTTTGAGGAGGGAGAGGTAGCTGAGGCCTGCGGCGCGTGCCCCCTCGCTCCGCCCATTCCCCGCGCTGCAGGGAATGCGCATGCTCGGAAGCGGGGATCCGCGGAGAGGTCTTCTTCTCTCTTTCGCCACCCCCACATTTAAGGGAGATGTGAGGTGATGAGGGGGCGAAAATGCGGGGAAACTCCCCATGGTGCATTCACTCGAGGGGCGGAGGGAGCGTGTGGAAACACACGCACGCATATGAAGATGATAAAAGTTAAAGGGTGTCCATTGGAGGATGTTTACATTTAATAAGGAGAAGAGCGCGCGTTTGTCCATGTTGATGAGGGATTCATTTTCCCCTCATGATTAGTTTTACTAGCAAACCAGAGCTTAAACTAACCCCTTTCTAGTCCTGAGAGGAGCATGGGGAACGTTCGCATGACAAAATTACACGCTGCAATCGACACACGTGTCGCAACACAGTTTGGAAAGCTCTGCTGTAGCCTACTCCTTTGACTACACATTCAGATGAAAATATGAAACATATGAAATAAACCGATTAGATCTGCTCAACCTCTTAGTATTGATGGGCCAATATGTTTAAGTAGAGCTGCCCAACCTCATTTCTAAATAAATACCATTTCAGTCTTTTCCTAAACAGCAGTTCTTGTTTTTCCTTGCTTTTGATCTATTCCATGTTTCAAACTGTAATGTTTCCAGTGAGTGATGGGTGATAGGTTCTAGGAAACTGTACAACTGTTAACTGCCATTCATGTAAAATAAAAATTGTTGCCTGAATACAGACCTTGGGACTGGTCGCTATGCAAGTTATTTTGTCACAGGCCCAGCACTGTGATATTATTTTGCAGTTACATCTTGCAATACCTTCACAGGAAAAAAAATATTGTTTCTCAAATATGACATTACATTTTTTTTATCAGGTAACAATGACAAGTAACCCAGTAAAGTCTGATGAAAATAGAAAAAAACGTAAAAATGAAGAAAAGGTGAGCAGTTTTAAATAGCTATTTTTATTTTTTAAATGTAAAATGATTGCAGTTTCTGTTTTGGTTCTTTTTCTTTTCCAAAAATGCCTTTCTATGACACATAAAGTCACATATTATGTGATAAGTGTGGTGTGAAAAAAAGTATGTGCACACTTCTGCAAGGCTGAAAGATTATTCCAGCTTTCCATTGTTTGTTTTCTGTTGGCAGAATGAATCTTCAGAAAATCCACAAATGTCTTCTTTTGAGAAAATGGATTTGTCTCTTTCTGAAAGCTCCCAGGCAGTTCTCAAAACTGAAGCTCTAGAAAAAGTTTTGAATGGTGACGTATATAAAATTATATCAACTCCTAATAAATATCACTTAATTAACCTTTACATCTACTTTTTACTAAAACAAATATTTATATTAACAGATACAAGCAAAGAAATAAATATTCTATTATCAAAATATGTTCATATTTTAAGGCAAGTATACTCTTTTATTAATTTATTTTATTTATAGTATTTATCCAGCTAGTGTAACAAATATTCAGCTAAATTGTTGATAATTTCCAAGTTGTATTTGTGTAATTTTTATTAATTAAAAAGTTAAACCAACAAACTATTGTTCCTTATTTGGAACAACTTCAGTGTTTGACATTTGCTCTTCGCTTTATGCGTAGACCTATCCTCTGTTAGTGACACATTCATAATATACTTACTTTGAAATTGAAATAATTGTTTTGTTCTGATCTCCCTACATATTGACATTACAAGTTACTGTATTTTATATAGGATCTACAATTATTTATTCTGTGAGTTACGAATATTTTAAATACAAAATTATACCTAAAATTATATATATATATATATATATATATATATATATATATATATATATCCAGTTGCATGTTTACATTATTATTACAGAAATGTTTGCAGAATGAGTAGGTACCAGCAGACATCAGTAAAAATTAAAGTTAATTTGTAGCTTTATGTTAACTACATATTATTTTATTTTGTAAATAAAGTGAGAGAGCAGCAATGGATGCTTCATATGTAGAGGAGCTTGGAGGAATTCTGAAAGAAGCTGGTTCTATAGAATATCACTTGAGATTGAAATGGGAGAATCTAAAGCACAGGTTTGCCGCAATGACAGGCCCTCTACAAAGTGAAAATGGATTATCTAGCAAATGATCTTTATTCAAAGCACGGGCTACATGTTTAGAGTTCTATATCTGCTGAACACTAATATATAATTGAAATACCATTTTATCTATCTGGATGCTTGATGAACATACTTGTATTGTATACTGTCTTCATGCAAGTTATGACTGCACTGCCTGTAAAAAATACCTCTGTCATGAGGATAGAATCTCTGCCATGCATGTCTACCTGTCTGTTCTTTGTGACCTCCATTCATTACCTCCAGCCCTTACTACACATCACTTACTCATATCTTTCTGTAACTGCATTGCTCCTCACAATTAATTCTGTAAATTCAAATGTATGTAGCATTGGCAGTGTGGATATTTTCCTCTGAGGACTTATGAGCAACCCTGTTTCTAATGTTTAAAATTTGTAAACTCACATGCTTATTAAATAGATATTCACTGAACAACAAATCTCAAGTTGCAGGAGAAATCCAGTCAGACTGAAAACATGGGATTATTTTATTTGTTTTGTTGTATTGTCATATATTTTTTGCTGTAATCCACCCTGGGGTCTTACGGTGAAGGACAGGTTAATTAACTAATAATATCTGAACTATAGGCTATGTTTAGATATCCTGCCACTTTCGTAAGCCAGTGTGGTGTAGTGGTTAAGAGCGGTAGTCTTGTAATCTGGTGAACCGGGTTCGCGTCTCTGCTTCTCCACATGCAGCTGCTGGGTGACCTTGGGCTAGTCACACTTCTCTGAAGTCTCTCAGCCTCACTCACCTCACAGAGTGTTAGTTGTGGGAGAGGAAGGGAAAGGAGATTGTTAGCCACTTTGAGACTCCTTAGGGTAGTGATAAAGCGGGATATCAAATCCAAACTCCTCCTACTCCTCTTCTTCTTCTGAAAAAGGTAAAGCGAGCCTCAGGACAAGGAGGGGAATGTGGGAACTGTTCCACTCTATTAAGGGCTATTTATGGCCCGTTTAATCTTATTAGCCAGGACCTGGTGCTGTGATCCATTGCAAGCATTTCCTCCAGGCAGCAGCAGGAGGATGGATAATGCTGGCAGTGGGTGGCTGGCTGGGTGGGCCTGCCTGCCACAGATCCATTACAATGGAAATGTCTCCCATCAATTTGTCCTCATTTCCATGTCAATGGCCTGGGTAAGAATGGGCAGCTGTGGGGGCAGGACCTTCTGGTCCCATCTGGGATAGTCACCACTCCCTTCATTGGGGCATGATGCTCTTTTGGGACTCCTTTTTTCAAAACCAGTGTTCCCCCTGTCCCCCTCCTCTGCAGAGTATGTATATTTATTTATGCCCATTTAGGCAATGAGAAAAAGGTTCATTAGCTCTGGGTTGTTAACAAGGAGGTGTCTTCCCTTCTGTTCTGCTGTCATGTCAGCCCTGCTGTTTGATCAAGTATGGCTTGACCCTTCATTGTAACCCCCAAAGTCATCACTGCATGCTGAGTTAGTCATGCAAAGTCAAGAGGAAACAAGAGAACTATTTCCTTTTTTCCTTATTTTCGAGAGAGGTGTTGATGTGGAGAGGGGCAGCGCTGGGAACTCAGGCCCAGCAGCAGTATCAGCAGGAACACGAATTAATGGGGGCTCCTCCAGATAAGACTTGCTTATTCAGCACTCATCTCGATTTACTTGCACAAGCTTATGCAGAGGTTAGACTCTATGGTATCTGTTGAGCATTCATTTGAATTCATTGACAGGCAGTTATATGACAATGAACATTCATCCTGATTTCCTTGTGCGGTGTTTACACATATTCCTGTTGATCATTTAGGGGAAGGGTCGTAGCTCAGTGGTTAGAGCATCTGCTCTGCCTGAAGAGGGTCCCAGGTGCAATCCCAGGCATCTTCAGGTTGGCCTGGGAATATCCCCTGTCTGAGATATTGAAAAGCTGATGCCAGTCACTGTATCTGCTTCCCTCCCAGCACAGGTCAAAGACAGTATTGAATCAAGGAACTTGTGCACCTCCAAGTAGGGCCACAGAACAGCAAATCTTGGCCATGAACTGGGAAGGTGCACATCTAACATGTACTAACAATTAAATATTCATTCAGTAGGACAGACATTTGGCTTATACTTGATCAAAAGGGTCTGCACTGATCCTGAGAAGTTCCACAGCATTGACCTTTGATTGGTCTCTGCAGGGACAGACTTACTACAACCAAGCTATGACTATTTAAAACTCTCTATTCTGGATCCTTCATGATGCAGTTAGGTAATTTTAGACATTTAAGAGAGTGGCCCCATCACTACTCTTTGACCCTGGTTGATGAACCTGTGGCCCTCCAGAAGTTGCTAAACCACAATTCCCATCATCCCTGAAGGTTGCTTATGGTCCAACCAGTCATATGACACAGCCCCCAACAGGTGCTGGATAGCTCCACCTTTTGTCTATGACTCATCTCAGTTCACTGATGGCCTGATTAAGAGGATGAGGGTGCCCAAAAACTGAGTGTATATGCAATCTTTCAGAGATGCCCAAATGCTTGTGAAGACTTCTGAAGTCAATATTGTGTATGTGTATGCACAAACACTGTCTCAACAAGTCCTTCCCATATCTATTGGAAATATTTTCTCTATGATTCAGCTTATGCACAACCCTACCCTCCTTTTTTGTCTTGATCTGGCATGTCTAAGCATCCCTGACATTGTATTGTTTAAAGCTACAGCCCTCATCAGCTAATTAAAACACATAAAATGGCCCTTGCAGAAGTTTGACCTGCATACTGGATTGAGATGGTTTCTTTATTATACATTTTAAAAAATCTTTATAGTCTGTTGACTTGGTTCTTAATGGCCATCATGCATTAAACTTCATTTGGGGTGGGTTTTTTTTGGGGGGGGTCATTTGAATTTGTCCCTGTGTTAATGCCAACCAGTTAGGTCCAATAGGAAGAATGGGACACTGACCACTGTCTGAAGTCAGCCCCCACAGGCCTGCCTTCTTATAGGCCACCGGATGGCACTACTTGCCAGCTCTCTCCTTCATGCCAGTCTTGCCCTTATAGAACTCAGCAAAGAGAATGGGGACAAAACTAGAATTAGTTGGCTCTGCAAATCATTAGTGCTGGATCAATCAACTGTTGGGCTGTTTACCTTCCGCCCTACCACTTCCAGTGGCACCAGCCACTACTACTTCTCTCATGGGGTTCTTCATTATGACCAAAAGGATAAGAGCTATTACTTGAACGTCAATGACTGCCCCTTTTAGCCTCCTTTTCCATTGTTCTGTCCAGAGTGCCTGACAAAGCAATCTGCTCCCTGTGATGATATAACCTATTCTGATGATATCATCATCTCCTCACAATTCTCTGAGAAAGAATAGGCAAGGGACAGAGCTTCTCCTAAATTCTGGCTGAACTTTGCTGTTTCATTGTGGCAATATGCAGTGCTTGAGGGAGGGCAGAAGAAAGAAAAGGGTTTTGCCAGCTTTGAACCCACTCAGACTGGCTGACTCTGAGCTCCATGAAATGGATTTGAGGTTGCTGGGAGAAGGATCTGCTGCCACTATTGCTGCCTGTCACACACTAATGATTCAATCAGTCTAATTGATATTGATGTTTGTGTGGGGTCTACCAGGATTTGGAAAGAGAGCTGGGGGCAGGAACACTGAGGCTTCTGTATGAGCTACAAGCAAGCAATGCTTTGCTGGGTTCGGGGTGGGCTTTGGTAATATGGCATCCTGAGCAAGAACAAAAATTGGTGTGGCCCCTCACCCATATAAATATAGATATTAATTATTATTATTATTATTATTATTATTATTATTATTATTATCTGTGCCCCCTTGACATCCTGTACAAGGGATCCACCCACACCATCCTAAATTGGGCGCTACTGGATTTAGTAGAGAAGCTGAGAAAGGAAGGGAGCATGACTGTTTGGGTTCAGCTTCATTTTGAAATTACTCCAGTATAGGATTAATGAACATGATCAGTGTAATATGGTGCATGGGTGAGGATCCTGTGGCACTCCAGATGCTGCAGGATTCCGATCCAATCAGCTCCAGTTAGCATGGCCTATGGTCAGAGATTAGGAGAGTCCAGCAACATCGGAAGAACCAGAGGTTCCCCAACCCTGAGCAAAGATGGCATTTTGGTAGAGCCATCCACAATTCTGAGCTTTCAATTAGGTTAAATGAAAAATAGAAGAGAAAGCACTAAATTCAAGTACCTTAAAGCCAAAACAAAGAAGAATCAATACTTGGCTTGGAGTCTGTTGCTAAACATAACAGGCTTCCTATGTCACTCCTTCCAAGAAACCCTGTATTTTGGATTCTGAATTCTGATGTCTCACAATAGGAATGTGTCACCTGTAGCATGGGCGTAGCCAAGGGGGGGCAGAGGGGGGCAGGTGCCCCCCCTAGAAGGCAGCCCTAGAAGCAAAAATGATCAGCGTCCATTCAAAGCAAACCTGAACGACCATGGCTTGCCCCCCCCTAGCCATGGCTTGCCCCCCCCCTAGTTTTGATCCTGGGTACGCCCCTGACCTGTAGCCTTCCAGATGTTGCTGGACTACAATACTATTGTCTTGGACCTTTGGCTATGCTGGCTGGGGTGGGTGGGAGCTGGAGTCCAACAACACCTGCAGACCAACATCTGCAGAAGTTCCCCCATCCATGTATTACAAGGCTAAAGTTGTTTCCTAGCTGGTTATAGCACTTTTGATCAGAGATATTACTTGTGCATTCTGAAGGGGATTTTCTTCTGATCAATGAGATGTATGATATGAGGTGACCCAAAGCTTATTTTGGGGGACAGGCACATATGAAGTTCAGTACCTTATTCAGGCTGCTAATACAGTTCTATTTTGAATTAGGAATTGAGAACTTGTTACCACTTTCAGCTTTATCTATTGCTTATCAAAGTCTGGTCACAGCAGAGACCTTTCTTATTCCTAATTTTTCAGTACCATGGACAGTCCCATATAAACAGGATACTGTCCACATTAAACCCCTCTCAAATAAATAAGCCCCCTATTTCCTCCTTGGAACAACACAAAGTGTTTATCTTCTAAGGGCCTACAGTATGGGCCTCGCAGACCTTCAGAGACCAGCTCTTTTGAGTTTGGCTCAAGAGGCAGAAAGTAACGATTTCTTGGGGAAACTACTTCTAACCCCAAATCTCCTTTACTCTAGCCCAAGTGGGGCACAGCTACTACCGGTATGACAGTCTCTTGTGGGAAAAGTTCTATCTCTATAGCCACATCTTACTTCTACTGCTTAGTTGTAAGGTTGTTACTACAGGGTTGTCAACCTGGTCCCTACCGCCCACTAGTGGGCATTTCAGGATTCTAGGTGGGCAGTAGGGGGTTCTATGGCACAAGTTGAATCCTCCTTCCATCGAGCACTGGTGGGCGGTAAGGAAATTTTACCATCAAGAAAGAAGCATTAGTGGGTGGTAGGTATAAAAAGGTTGACAACCCCTGATCTAGAGCAAGGTGGAGACTGGGTAGGCAACCTCAATAACATCATAAGATCCTTGCTGGATCAGGCCAATGGTCCACCTAGTTCAGTGGCCAGCTAGATCCCTATGAGAGGACAATAAGCAGGATCTCAGTGCAACAGTAATCTTTTTTCTGTTAAGAGCTGTATTCTCTCAGGGCTGCATACTAGCAGTGGGCAGGGCTGGATCCCAAAGTAGGTGGGGCTAGAGACAAAGCCCCCTTTTACTCTCTCTTTCTGCCACTAGCTTGTCTTCCACTTGCTGTGCCTATCTCTCTGCCACCCTCCCTCCCTCTTTTTTGGTTAACCCCTTGCCAGTCCCATGAAATTAGTCTAAAAGTTACATTCTGCCCTAGGGTTGCAAGTTGCTCACCTGTGAGCTGGAGATAAGCATAGCATTTTCCTCTGGTTGCAGCAAAACCAAAACCAAGGGAATCAGGAGCCTGGTGTTCTTTTTGCCCTGTGTGGGCCAAAATCGCCATCCCTACTGAAGTAGAAAATCTGTGTTTAATAAATACAGGTACATTCAGAGGCCCAAGGTTCCTGATTTGAAGCCTACCTGGCTGAATCAACAAGTAGTTCTTTCTTCCAATGTATGCAATGAATGTGCTACAGGCTTGCGGTGCCGACAACAGCCATCTCCTGGTGACCTTCGAGTGGATGACTCCTTGGGGAGTTGTGTGTGTGTGTGTGTGTGTGTGTGTGTGTGTGTGTGTGTGAAAAACACAATTGGAATTGGCTGACAGCCTACACAGTGGAGGGGGGGCAGTCAAATCTAATCAGTGCCCTTTCCCTTAATAAATCATTTGTCTTAATCAAATGCCCACCCTCCCCAGCTAATAACTCACGGCATCGGGGACCCAACTGCAGCAACAATGCGGCTAATGGAACAATTTATTTTCATAATGGTGCCAGGTTTGCTGTGAGCAAGGAGAAGGGGCAGGCGGCAGGCAGGGCTGTATGGGCTTGGGGAGGTGAGGGGGAGCAAGACTTTCTAATTAGTGAATGAAATTTGATGTAAGTCCACAGCAAGATGGATTTGCTTCCTGACAAGAGGCTTTTCTGCTCAAAGCACCTGTCAAGAGACGGAAATTAAATTATTTCTAATTCCTCACTAACCTCACGGGAGTCACTCTTCCACTGGGAAAAGGTGGGACCATTCCTTTAAATAAACAGGCAATTGAAGGACTGAACAGGAATGCGTTGACATTTGCAGACGGGAGGTAATGGCAATGCATGAGTGTATTAAAATCTCCTGTGTTTTCCTTTGGCAAATGCTAAGAATAAGGACTTAGCATAGAGTGGGGGCATTGGCAGGAAAGCGAATGAACTAAATACCATACATCTGCTCTGTGCTGTGAAATAAAAGAAATATGTGGGTGCAGAAAGACAGACATTTGGGTGTACTGAATTAACCCCTCCCCCCAAAAAATAAAACCCTAACAAACACACTGAACAGCTATGAATATGTTGTTAAAGACTGTGTCCAGTTCTGGGCACCACAGTTCAAGAAGGATACTGACAAGCTGGAACGTGTCCAGAGGAGGGCAACCAAAATGGTCAAAGGCCTGGAAACGATGCCTTATGAGGAACGGCTTAGGGAACTGGGTATGTTTAGCCTGGAGAAGAGAAGGTTAAGGGGTGATATGATAGCCATGTTCAAATATATAAAAGGATGTCATATAGAGGAGGGAGAAAAGTTGTTTTCTGCTGCTCCTGAGAAGAGGACACGGAGCAATGGATTCAAACTACAAGAAAGAAGATTCCACCTAAACATTAGGAAGAACTTCCTGACAGTAAGAGCTGTTCGACAGTGGAATTTGCTGCCAAGGAGTGTGGTGGAGTCTCCTTCTTTAGAGGTCTTTAAGCAGAGGCTTGACAGCTACCTGTCAGGAATGCTTTGATGGTTTTTTCCTGCTTGGCAGGGGGTTGGACTGGATGGCCCTTGTGGTCTCTTCCAACTCTATGATTCTATGATTCTATAAACACAAAAATAGGGGAAGGCATGGATTAGGAAATCATAGTGGTGGTGAAAGAGTTAGGAAAAAGGACAGGAATAACAGAGGTGGCCAGAAAACTATGAAGACCACAAAAGATTCTTCCCTTGAGCCAGTTTTAAGCATTTTGCTGCTCCAGATGACCTACCTACCTACCTATCTATTTCTTATCCACTTTCTACCATAAGGTGTCGGTGCTGGTTACAACAATATAAAAATACATTATTAAAAACAATTTACATTGAAACACCAACCTCTTCCACCCTGTATCAGGGATTCATAGTCCCTCATCTTTAACCTCACAACTTTCTGTTGGGTTTCCAAAGACTAGCAGGATCTTCCTTCACATTCCATCCAGAACTGCTTGGTACAGAGGCCTCCAGCTCTCACTTCCCTGTTGCACCCATTGTTATGAATCAACAATACTTCTGATCTGCTCTCCTTCCAAGGAACACAGAGTGGCATTTGCAGGACCCTCCCACTTGACTCCTCACATTAACTTGACAGAAAGGTTGTGGCTTTGCCAAAGGCCACCCAGGAAAGCCTCATTGCAGAGTGGGATTGCAGCTCACATCGCTGTGCCTTAAAACCCTTCCCTTTCATTTTGCAACAGCCTAGCAAATTAGATTACTGTTATTCCAATGGCATTTACAGTTCTTTTTAAAAAACCCTGAGGTTGGTAGTGACCAACCCCAAGTCTTTTCTTCAACTTGTGTGGAGTACATGCTGCATTTATTGTCCACTCTGACTTCTCTATACTGTACAGATAGCCAAGACAAACTATCCAGAGCGCAGACAGTGAACTCCACCTCTTTCCAGGCTTCTGGGCTAGATTATTAGAGGAAATTCCGCATCTCGATTTTCATCCAGAGTTATGTTTACCCAGGCCACGTCCATCCTCAAGCACAGCTCTGTCTTCTGCCCATTGATGCTTCTTCGGGAAATGGAAATAGAGCCCGATGGTCCATGAACAGAACAAGGCAGAAGCAATCATGCAGCTTCCTAATAGCATACAGAGGCCTTCACTCCGAGGGGTTGGGATGCCATTCCAGTCATATCGACTCCCAAGTTTTATGTGGGGGAGCTGAACTTCAGCTTCTCCTCCACATCTAAGCACCCATCAATATGTAACGCTATCTTGAGTTTCCCAGTTTTCAGATTAGCCTATCCCTGTCTCATTTTGGTGCCTTGACATAACCAAGGCGCGCACACGATGATTCCAGTGCTGAAGGCCAATTGTTAACACCCACCCCTCCGTGCCAATATGGGGCTTCACCTGTTGAATTTCTGCTTGTCACGCAGCCGGGAGACGTGCTAGAGAATGAAACGTAACAAGAACGGTGCGCCTCAGCGGTGCGGCTCGCTCCTTTCCCCCGCAGGCAGGCAGCCCCCTCCGGCGGCGATACGAAACGCCCCAGAAATTTAATTTGTTTAATCTATTCCCTAGGCAAGGAGTCAATAAGCGAGCAGCGCCCGGCGTGGCCCTCGCCTCGGAGGTGTCAGTGTGACGAGGTGAAGTCCTCAGCCTGATTGATCCGCCACCGCTCCGGCTAATAGGGCCGCGCTAAGCGGAGTGATTGATATAATGGGGCTCATTAGCCTTAAAGGCTGCCGGGGGAGAAGCGAGCCGGCGCTTTATTTATGGCGTTCACACCCACCCGATGGCACCTGGATTGGAAGGGAAGGTCGTTTGAGGGTCTCGCTTCATCAGGGTAAGGAACAGAAGGGACTCCTGCTCTTGTGTGGACCACAAGTGAGGTTTGCCAACTGGCCAGAAACACAAATAAGCTCCCTTCCAGACTAGGTATGCAGAAATCAAAAGCCGCCGCTTTTCATTTAATGGAGAGATTATCATGATAAGAACATCGGAAGTGCCTTGCAGGATGGGGTCAAAGGCCCATCTAGTCCAGCATCCTGTTCTCACAGCGGTCCACCAGATGCCTATGGGAAGCCCGGCACTTGCCAGCAACTGGTATTCAGAAGCACACTGTCTTCCAACAGTGGATGAAGAAGGCAGCCATCGTGTCTAGCAGCCACATCCAGGTGTTGTTAAAGCTACAGAAAATAAATTCGTAAAAAAAGAGAGATGGTGTCAGTCTCAGGGCTTTTGGCTCCTGATTTGCCTCTGTCTATAGAGCTCAAGCCATTTTGCTAAAGTGCAGAGTACACCTGGAGCATCAAATTATTTGGTGGCTGAAGTGAAAAATTCTCACGAACTGTATACACGCCACAAACATATTGCAACCACACAAGCATATATACACTGCACCAGGCACACACCACAAACAGGTACCAGTAACTGTGACAGCAATTAGGCTTGAAAAAATGTTTTTGTTTTCCTCTCCAAGCATAACGAGGGCAAGAAGAGAATATATGTATGGGGAGGCAAGAGTTACATTTCCCTTTCCAGCGGCAATCTCCAAGAAGATGCCACCCCAACAATTAGACTTGAAAAATGCAAAAAATAATAATAAATACTGTGGGCAAGGAAGGGATTAAATCTTACCTTCACCAGTTGATTTCCAAAAACCGCCCCTCCTCCATTGCAATTAGGCTGTGTAAAAAAAGCCTTCTGTTGGCACCAGTATAAGGCTTCTCTCGGGCCTAATTGTAGTGAGTGTTTTCTGTGGGGGCACAGAGATGCAGAGGTAAGTTTAACACACATCCCACCACAATTAGCAGGCCTGTGCGGCAGGGGCAGGGGGAGCTGGGTATGCTTGCTCCTGGCCTCAGAGGGCTAAGTTGGATGGTGGCACTCTCCAGGGACTGGCTACTTTTTTGTTTAAGTTTATAATTTTATTCTAACTAGACTCCTGCCCCGGGCTTCAGACAAGCTCTGCATGGGCCTGACAGTTAGGAATGAAATACTTTTTGTGTTGAGTGCAATAGAAGGACTATTTAAAGACTAATTTCAGCAGAGGGTGGATTCTGGGGTGGCAGGGAAGGCCTCTGTAGGTGTGGATGTGCCCACAGACACCATGTTGTCAACCCATGGAATAAATAATAAAATATTCAGCAGGTGAAGTTTTGCTCACTATGGATTCCTTTGTCAAAAAGAGATATCGTAGTTCTCTTTGGTGCAATTTATTCCTATCATTCACAGGGTGGGGTGCAACTTCACTAGCCAGGCTCCCTCCACCCCCTTGCTTTTTTGTTGCCAGACTCCCCACTGCTTCTAGATGGGTGTCTGTCTCACCTGCTTCAGGGTTAACCGGGTTGAGAGGAAGCAGCTACCCACCTCCCTTTGGCAGTGTTGGAGGGAGAAGTGGATTAATCAGAAGCCAGAGAAACAGTAATAAATGCCCATTATCTTTTTAATGAGCTGACATTAATTAGAGCTCAAGGTCGTGGGAAAGGGGGCTGATTTATCCAATTCCTCCTGCCCATGCTGGAGTGTCTACTCAATGAAAAGAGCATTAAGATGGAATGAAGAAGGGGAGAGTGTGCTATCAGATGGATTGGTGGTGGGAATAAGCTTTGTGTAGGTGTAGGAGAAGCCTTGACTATGTCTCTACATCCATCCATCCATCCATCCTGCTGGGCTTCACCTCTGCTCTCTTTTCTTGGCTGTGCTGCAATGTGATGATGATAACCTCCATTTCCATAGGAGGCTGTAGTTAGTAACTATATATAAAAGATTTCTAATCCTTTCAGGGCACACTACTCTCACAAGATAGTTTGCAATAATTTAAAACACACAACAACAGTAGCAATAACTTCAGGATTAACAGTTGCTTTAAAAAATGGAAAACTTCACACACAAATGTAATAGAAATTTGGTATCAGGATGTGGCCAGGTGAAAAGGAACAGAATCAGACACATTCCAGGGGTATGGTATTGCTTTATTGAATATGCTTCCACTTCAGAAAATAACCATAATGCACCGTGAACCCATGGAGATCTGATCTTGGTTAATACAACATTTGAAAGACCTTCCTCGATTGGACTTTTGATTCTAGTCAGAAGCCTTGATGCCTCATCATAGTATCATCTCAATTCTCTCATTAATGTACTGTTACAGACGTTATTGTCATCTAATGTTTATATGTTAAATTCAGTTTTCAAAAACTTTTTGAAGTTATTTTCTTGTTTAAAAAAAAATTAACCAAATGCATCAAGGAATTGAAATGTCTTGATATCTATCTATTTTGATATGTATCTATGTGTCCTGGAGCAGATGACGAATGTTGGCGATAGGGAGAGGAGGATAAGAATGTACATTTATTAAGAAGTTTTGTTGGGGAATATTGGGGAAATGGCAGGTTATAATTTAACACAGAACCTATTAGTCATTTTGTTTGGTAACATGAAAAAATGAAGGAAAAGGGGAGAAAAGAGAAATGCTTATTTATTTACTTACAGCTGCCAGAATGCCAATTTGCAAAAAGTGGAAAGAGAAAGATTCCCCATCATTAAGAGAATGGTTGAACAGGACATGAGATATGCTAAAGTTGACAGACATAATCAAAAACAGAGAAATCAAGAATGTCAGCAAGGAAGCAAAAACTATATTGAAAAATGGTCATTGTTTGTAATGGAGTGGAATAATCAAGTGCAAAATAATGTGCAACCACAAAGAATCACAAATGCTTATTACTTGTCTTCTGTTTCCTTCCATCTTCTGTAAATGGAATTTACTATATTTTTCTCCTCTATCTTTATTTCACATGGAATGTTATAGATTCATTAAAAGCTTGTACTGCAACTCACTGAAAATTATCAGTTTTTGTTTTTAAAAAGAGGGAGAGAAGAAATGTTTTAAAGGGCTGCTTGAAGACCAACATTATTTAGCAAACATGATTGTCACTTTGACTGCAGATTTTCCTACAGTCCCTGGTATCCGTCCATCTAATACCTCTTACTAGCAAATCAATGAACAGGACATCTGATGTAGATCCTAAAGCTCAGGCAGGCCCATATGGGTGCAGGCTGTTCTTCATATATAGCCTTTTCTCATGTCCTTATTTGAAGCAGGGCTGCATGAACAGTTTAGGAAAAGGAAACTTTCTATGTAAGAGTAAGTCACACATGCTGAAATTCCCTATTCCCTATTTGCAGGGCTGACCTTCAATATAGCAGAGTGTGGCAGCTGTCTCAGGCAGCTGATTTTGGGTGCCATGAAAGGACAGCAAGTTGCTAGTTATTTAATGTATTATTGTTGCATTTTTGCTACCAGGAAAGGGGAGAGGCATTTGTGGGATTTTCTGTCTTACATGCCAAAATAATTTGATGGATACGATGCACCTTATCTCAGGAAAGCAAAATGTTTTCAATGGACTCAGATTCCTGCCCACAACTCATTGCGGAGGGCCATGAGAGATGCTGTGTTGCAAGAAAAGAAAAAGAGCTTACATACTTGGCTGTTCTGCCCCCCACCCAAAGTTCTGCTACTGTGATCTTCTATCTGGAACAAGCGGTGGAAGAATGGAAGGGAATCAGTATGAGACACTTGGATGTGGAGATATGGGGGAGCTAAGGGACAGGATGGAGTAGGGCAGTGGTGGCTAACCTTGGCACTCCAGATGTTTTGGAACCACAACTTCCATCATCCCTAGCTAACAGGACCAGTGGTCAGGGATGATGGGAGTTGTAGTCCCAAAACATCTGGAGTGCCAAGGTTAGCCACCACTGGAGTAGGAGGAAGGAGGCCTGTGGTTGAGGAACACAAACCATTTTGGCAAAGCAGGGAGAAGAGCTACCCTTCCAAGCACACGGACTTAATGGGGAAAGTAAACAAGGCAGGTTTCCTCCCAACCAGCCCACTCTTCAAAGATACTGTTTATTTAATGAAGCTACTCCTCAAACAAACCCCTCTGGCTTTAATGAACTGCTAGGCCAAGTGGAAAAGTGTGCTAATGAAAAGCTTCTCTGAAGAAGGGTGTGGGGTCATGTCCATAGAAAAGATAAAGAGTAGGGGGAAATGGCATCAGTCCCCCCCATTTAATTTTTTAAAATTTCATTATATATTTACGCTTTGTTTGTTTTTTAATAAAAAAAACCTCAAAGTGATTTACAAAAAGAATAATACAATAAAATCATCAGTAAAAACAGTTAAACAACTATTTAAAACATTCCAAGAAAAATTAAAATCAGTGATAAACTAAAAATAGATGGAAACACACACCAACGTTCTACATAGCTAGGTAGCCTTGTCTAAACAAAAATGTTTTCAGCAGACACCAAAAACAGTACAGTGAATGTGCCTGCCTGATGTCAATAACCAGGGAGTTCCAAAGTATAGGTGCTACCACATTAAAAGATTGTTTTGTTACATATGCAGAATAGCTATTATGTGGTACCTGTATCAGTGTCAGTTTTACAGATTAAAATGGTTGAGTGGGCACATATGGGTAAGCTGATCTCAAAGGTAAACTGGTCCCAAGTTGTTAAGGGCTTTATATACTAATATACCGGTACCTGGCCCAGTAGTAGTGAATTGGCAACCAATGCAGACATCTGAGCACAGGTATTGTATGCTGAGGAGGTCTCACTTCTGTCAGCATTTGTGCTGCAGGTATTCTGCACTAAATGCAGTTTTCCATTCAAGCACAAGGACCTGGCTCAAAACCACACTTTTCCTTTTGAGAAAACTTACTCAAGTGCATAGCAAAAGGTAGTCCTTTTTAATGGCCCTGGGGGTCAAGGGCATTAAAAGGTACTTAGCTTCAAGAGAGAGATCATTACAAGATGCTAAGTGGCATATTAAAAGGTGCTAGGTGGGTAAGAGACAGGACAATATTTCCTATCCAACATGCCTTTTCACCCATCATTTTTTAATTCTTGTTTTCTTGCATTTCTTTCTCCCATTCAGTGAGGTGAGTGGGGGTTAGGAAAAAGTCTTTTTCTTTGTGTATAAAATTTGGTGTCCTTTGACCAAGCAGTAAACATTTTTATATGATTACTCTCAAACTGTTTTCTCTTATAGTGGCTTTAAAGTTTTGTTTTAACAGATTTACCAGATATTTCGTTATTAATGGCCTTGAGCAACGGGAGAACAAAAGAAGGAACCTCTTGTCTCCGTCTGATTTTGGTGTCCTATTTAACCTTTGATATCTAGCTGGAAACTCACTTTTACCTTGATCATTCCCCACCCACCCTTCTCTTTTTGAACCTTCCCAAATTGCCAATTATTCCATATTACCAGGGCCTTCACATTCAGGTGAAACCTCTTCCAATTCTCCTTGCCTTTCAGTTGGGTGTGCAGGCAGAAATGCTACCACACTTGCTCTTTTGCTGACTTTAATCACCCATGCATCCTTGCTGCTGGCCAAGTGAGCTGTCAGCCTAGTTGTGACGGATGGCAATGGACTCGCACCTTCTTTCAATGGGAAATGAAGCTAATCAGAGCCTGGACACCTTAATCTGATTTGGGTCTGATTGATGACCTGCAGACTCTGAACTCATCAGTGCTGCTGGCATCTATCACTGACTGGTGCCCGCCCCTTCCAGCCAGCTCTTCTATTCTGTCTTGAGCCTTGCCTAGACCCCTTGCCCTGCTCTTAGGCCCAGCTCTTCAACTGCAGGATCTAGACCTCAAGAGGAGGTTGTGGGATTTCCAGGGCACCTGGTCCCAGCTGGGGTTTCCTGGACTCAGATCTACTGATAACATTAAACAGGAAGACCTGTGCTATGGCTTATCCTAGCAGCTGGCCAATTAAACATTGGCGGTAGATTTAATCCTCAGCAAATGCAGATCAACCCATCTCCAGTGGATTTATAGTCATGTGTGTGACCAAAGAATGTCCTGCAGAGATAACTAATGTGGTCCCATCCAAATATTGCTGGACTACATCTCTCATCGGGACGCGGGTGGCGCTGTGGGTTAAATCACAGAGTCTAGGGCTTGCAGATCAGAAGGTCGGCGGTTCGAATCCCCGTGACGGGGTGAGCTCCCGTTGCTCGGTCCCTGCTCCTGCCCACCTAGCAGTTCGAAAGCACGTCAAAGTGCAAGGAGATAAATAGGTACCGCTCCGGCGGGAGGTTAAACGGCGTTTCCGTGCGCTGTTCTGGTTTGCCAGAAGCGGCTTAGTCATGCTGGCCACATGACCTGGAAGCTGTACACCGGCTCCCTCGGCCAGTAAAGCGAGATGAGCGCCGCAACCCCAGAGTCGTCCGCGACTGGACCTAATGGTCAGGGGTCCCTTTACCTTTACATCTCTCATCATTCCTGACCAGTGGCCATGATGGCTGTAGCTATTGGGAATCAGAGTCCAATAACAAGTGGAGGATGCCACGTTGGCTATCCTGTCAGAGTTCCCTGTTTGGCATTGCAGAGTAGGAATGATGGGAGGAGTAGACTGTGACATACCCTTTTTCTCTGGGAGCTTTGCCTAATCGTTGCTTGGAGCCTTATAATACTACAGTATGAACTTGTCCAGCTTTAGCTTCTGCCTTTTAGGACTGTGCCTGCCACTCACCCCTCCCCATTGCCCTGGACTCTTAAAGAAAGACAGCATGTTAAAGTTAATTGTCAAGCAGAGAAATGTTGGCTATGAAATCAGGTGGCTACTGGAATTAGTTGCTCTGTGAATGATTCCCTGAGGGATCTTCCAGCTTCCAAACTGCCCTCCCAATTAATAGTGTTGTACGCAGTGCTATTTTTCTAGAAAAAGAGGTGCCGGAACTCACCGTGAATGCCTCCCTTGTTCTCTTATAATGGCGACGGCGCTCACCTGAGAGGGACCAGAACTGAGTTCCAGTGAGTTCCAGCTGGAAAAAAACTCTGGTTGTATGAAACTGCCATCTCCCAGTGCTGCAAGATTCCAGGGTTTCCAGGATCACTTACCCAGGGTTTGTGTTTCCTTTTGTAAATAAGACCCAGCGGAGACTGTCTTTATCGTTTATTTGTGCATATATACAACCTGAGCCTACGATGGAGGGGTTTCACAGCATAATCACCCCAAGAGGGTCTTGCTTCTCCCACAGATACAGCCCGGGATTTAAATAGACATCAACCATCATGCTCTGCCTGCTATTTTTCTTCTGGCTTCTTTTGCCTCCCACTTCTGGCTCACATAACTCCTAACTCCTTACTCAAAGCTCTGGCTTTATCTGTTGAGGAAGGGGTTGGCTGAAGCCAGATGGAGGCTGGTGGGGTATTCCCCCATTCACTCTAATGGACCAGCCTCTGCTGCTGGTCGCTTTCCACATCCCCCCCCCTTCTCTCCAGTTTTCCCACTGAGACATAATCAGCAAGGCCTTCCTTTGCTGTTTAGAGAGATCCTTCATGCAGAGCAAACTGTTGACTTTAGATTGACGCTGGGGATCATTAACCTTTGATCCAACCACTTCTCTCCCTTGAAGGAAAAAAATGTGTATATGAAATGCTAAATTACCCCCAGGAGAGATAAGGACAAAATTAATTGTTTGTCTGATTCCTGTTGTTATGAAGAGCTTGTTTCCCCAAATGTTTATGGCCTTGGCCAGTGGCAGGAGACAGGGAGGGAAATGTTGGCTTAAAGCCAGCTTGGATTTTTCCCACTGTGAGGGGGCCATAGAAAATATTTTGCACCACCATGTAGGTTGAATTCTACCAAATGACCCTGCTCCCTTCCAACAAGCATATTCCTGCTAGTTTCCATTCTGCGCTTCACAGCCAGTGACATGCTGGGAAGTAACAGCATGGGACAAGTAAGACTTCCTTGCTTATTGGATGGACCACCATCTCTAAAGAAATTGTGAACTCATTCATAGGTGTATCCACCACCTTTATCTAGATAGATAGATAGATAGAGAGAGATAGAGATAGAGATAGAGATAGAGATAGAGATAGATAGATACTTTATTGTCATTGTACCTCTAAAGCCTAAATACAGTTGGTCTGAACTTCCGACTGACAATCCATTAAGTGTCACTTCACACATTATGGTTTTAGGGAGAATACACAAAGCATTTAGGTGGACCCATAAAACTTTAACATGCAGGTGGCAATTGGGTTTTTCAGCCATGTGTACAGTTTATGTTGGAAGTTTTTGGATGAAATTCAGCTTTGTACTGGAGGCTGATGTGTCTGCAATGGGAAGGATTAGATAGTGAGAGGAACTTCCGAGTTTCCAAAATGTTTTTTTTAGAAACAAACCTGCATTGACTTTCCTTCAAGTGCTAGACTGATGCACTGAGGGTTGCTGATCTCATTTCAGTCCCTCCCCCTTATTTTTCATCCTACCATGAGAAAGGAGACATCTTGTCTCTAGAAGCTTCTAAAGATAAGTTGCACACAGATGGTGAATTTACTCTGCTGAAATAGGTATTTGCATTCTTACAAAAGTAAGAAGAGGAAGGATAAATAAAATATCCTACGCATCTAAAACCATCAAATACATAGAACACTGATAATAAATTATGCTAAGTATTAAAGTGTTCAGACATTACCACCACCTGATATGAATATGCCAATAAGGTTAAAATAAGAAGCAATATGAGTGAAACATGAAACACATTGATATAAAATTAAACTTCCACTTTTGAATAGCAGCACCATATTTAATCTTTAACTCCCAATAAATAGGAGCTTAAAATGAATATTACATGAAATGTAGTGTGTTCAACTGTCCTTCATTGCTCTTCCAAAAGATTCCACGCATCCTTCACATAAGGACACTAGAAACTTAGAAAGGGAAGGGAAAGGATATCAAAAGAAAGCTGAATTGTTTGGGGCTTCCTCCAAAGTCAGATATACAAAACAGGTGAGGACACCTATAGGTCATCCCGCAACTGACTCCAGGATTTCAGATGGGGGAGAGGTGGGGAAAAGGCAAGTATAGGCTTTGAAGAAGGCAAAAATGACTGTGCACGACCTAATATAACGATGACCTCAATGTATTTACTATATTATTACCCCAAACTGGGCGGAGAGTCCCGGGACTAATGATTGCTAACTGATTGCTAGTTGGTGTGTTTAGCTGGCAACCGCGATTAAAATCTTGATTTTATATACTCTCCGATGCTCTCTATAAATGTAAGACAAATGATAGAAGTCCTTTCGGCAAACAGGATAGAATGCGACTGTGCGAAACTGAAAAATTAGAAAGTAACCCCTGCCCTTGTTAAAACTGCAAACAGATTGAATCAATAGTAATAGTTATGAAATAAAGCAATGCACTGGAATTCACCACCGATTTATTGTATTAAGATCTTGCTTACTCGGAAGTAAGTCCCATTGTGTCCAATGAGAACAGGACATTGCTTCTTCAGTGGCAACTATATGGGGGCGGCGGCAATAAGAACTTAGGGGGTGATCATAGATCATATAATTAATATTCCAGTGATAATGGAATCTCATTGGGCATCATGGACAAATTTAATTCTTAATATTGATTTATTGTTATGTTATTGGGGTTCTGTGGGCGTCATGTGTTGTAAATTTAACATTTCAATATAAAATGCAAGTGCTGTGAAGAATGCTTCTTTCCGTTCTGAGCTCTAGGAAGGGTACAAGTCCAACGGAGTAATACAGCATATAAATAAATAGTTTTATTTAATATCAGGCACCCGAAGGACTCTGGGCGCGAAATAGCTATCTATCAATCATCTTGGCAAATAGAAGACACATTTTAGTTTTATAGTATGAAATGCATTTGAGTTGACATCTCTTCTCCCAGAAGTGGGGGAAAGGATCCACTTTCTTTTTTTCTGCTGGGACTTCAGAACTGGGCTAGTGGGCTGTGCCCCCCCCCCAAAGCACCTGCCTCCTTCCTGTTTCCTCCGGTGTTCGCATCCGCAGAGAGTCAATACCATTGGGGAGCCGGCTGCTTCATCTTGGGGGTGTCACTGAGCGTTTTCTAGAGGCAATGGAGAACACGAGTTTGTTATCTGCATGTTCCTAATCTGCCATCAAATTAAGCAAAATACGTGGGTGGGGCAAACAGACAGAGCTCTTCATCAGAACGAACAGGGCCGGGTTTATAGGTATGCGCAGAATCAGGACCCCGTGCGACTGAGATTATTGTGTCTTTCTCTTTTGCGTTAGTACAGACCTCCCCAGGGGTAAGGGCGCCCCTCGGTTTAGTTCTAGCAACCGGGACAACAGTTCTTGAGTATAATACTGTGGCCATATATCAAAAAATTAGCCTCTGTCCTGAAACGGCTTTGCAAAAGGCCGGGGGGGGGGGGCTACTGTCGCTTTGCAAATATAAGCCCACAAGTTACTAGTCCTCAGCTTGTATTGCCAACCAGTGGAGAAGGATTGGCCCCTATTTCCCAGCTGAACAGCTGAAAAACCAGCGTGATATCCATGTTACCCAATAAAAGGGGCCGTGATGGTTTTCAAGACTGTAGCCTCTGGAAGCAGCCACCGCTATTTCTGTAAGGGTTCTGCAGTAAATGCACTGGGTGTGAGCGCTCCCTCTTCTAAAGAAGCCTACCCTTTTATTCAGGCTACTCCAGAACTGCCTTCCAAAGTGTGTCATTCATGACTTGGGCAACAGCTCCTGATCCGCAGCGGTATGGACAAAAGGGCCGGGAGCCAATAGACAGGTGGGGAGGAGATTTCAAACAATTGCCTCGCGTGTCAGGCGAGATCGGAGGCGGGAGGGAAAGGAGGAGCGACCGAGGAGAAGAAGTGGCTCCAGAGGAGGGGGCGAGCAGGTGCGTGTAAAGGAGCGGAAGCCTTTCCAAGCCGCCGACCCCGCGCGAGAAGGAGCCTGGAGTCTGCCTGGCCGCTGAGAGGAGATCTCGTCCTTGCGACGGCGTGCCGAAGGGGCTCGCCGCTTTCCCCAAAGGCTCCTGGGGAGCGGGGGCCATGATGCAGAAGGCCATGGAGAAATCTCAAAGCTTCCGCATAGACGCCCTCCTGGCTGAGGAGCCCCCGCGACCCGCGCAGAGCGCTTCCCCCGAAAGCTCGACGGGGAGCCCGGGCTCCTGCGTACGGAACGAGACGCCCTCGCCGTGCGCGCCTTCCATGATGGCCCCGTTGCCTCCCGCCGCCTTCATACCCAAGCCCGGCTTGTTGAACTTTCCCCCTCCGGGACTGGGCGGCCTGCCCGCCATGTACCCGCCCCCTCTCTACCCGATCTCTGCTCTGGCCGGCCAGCACCCTGCTTTCGCTTACAGCGCCGCCTTCCCCCACCTGCCTCAGCCGGGTCCGGAGCACTTCAAGGCGTCCGCCGTCGCCGGGGCCATCCCGCTGGAGCACTGGATTCGCGCGGGGATCATGGCCCCCCGCTTTCCCGACTTCCACGGTGAGTAAGACCCCACCTCCGGAGCCTCCGGTAGCCGGGAGGACACCATGCGCCCAGAGCGCAAGTCTCTCCAGGGCCACTGGTGGGGCCCAATAAGCTATGCCTGGGGAAAGAGTCACATTCCGGTGTATAGCGCGATCTTCCTTAACTGCGCGGTTCCTCTTTATCCATTTCTACTTCTGGAGGGGTCAGTTTCTGCTTCTCGGTTGGGCAGGTAGTAGGAGCGCGCGGAAAAGGGCATGGCATCTTGCGAAGACGTTATTTAAAAGCGAAAGAGGCTAGAAACGACACACACATCCATCAAAACAAAAACTGTAGGTAAAGATTGCACGGTGTGCAATGGCAATCCCTGTCATTGTGGATGTGGATAGTAATCACTGTCACAAGATGTGGTTCTCGCCGCTGGCTTACCAGGTGGTTAAAAGGATACGAGCAGGTCCATCCTCGACTCCTAGTCACAATGGCTGCATGCTTCTGAATGACACTTTCTGGAAGGCGATTGCCTTCCCAGAAGCGTCTGGTGAAGTGCTGTGGGCACTTAGGGTGCTGAACGGCGGGACTTTGATCTGATCCTACAGAACTCGACAAATGGATTCACAGCATCCCCACCTGCCCTCACGCGCTCCTTATCAAAACCGAGCTTCAGCCTCTACCATTTGAGGCATGAATTGCCCACAGTCGTGGATTCTGTTTATAGTTTAGGCTAGCTTGGGTGTGTAAGCTGGTTTTTCATGTAGTTTAGCAAAATTATTCATCGTACCTGTGGCGTGCACGTCTGGAGTACTTGTACCCTGGATTTGTTATTGAACCCATAGTGCTCTCCCATTAACGTCCTGATAAGAACGGAATATTTATATCAACCTTTGGGATGTATTTTTTCCTGACCAATTTTACCTAGTGAAAAGACTGGTATCTGTGCCCTCCCAGCCCCAATAAAACGTTCTTAACAAATATTTAGAAACATTTAACATCCTCCTCCATCGCAACCTAATATAAATGACACATAGAATCATAGAATCATAGAGTTGGAAGAGACCACAAGGGCCATCCAGTCCAACCCCCTGCCAAACATGTTAGCTCTTCCTAGCTTTAAAAAATGGTTATTGAAAAAAATACATTTGGAGACACCTTTTAATGGTAAGAGCAATTCGACATTGGAGCCAGTTGTCATGGAGAGGGGAAAACTGGGGCTTTTCCTTCGTGAAGTCTTCGAGCTGGGGGCTTCCGCCATCTGTTGGAGGTGCTCTAACTCTAGGTTCCTGTTTTGAGCTGGCAGTTAGACTAGGTGACCCCCAAAGCCCCCATCAGCGTGACGTTCAGCCTGCTCTTATGTGTTCCTGTTGCTCAAAACCAAACCACACTGCATTCAGTGAGGTTGGTTCCCAAAGCAAGCCTTCGCAGATTTAATGCTTAGCTTTTTTCTACAATATCGTCCCACGACTTCTACATCCCAGTTAAGCAGAAGTGCCTAAGACATGAAAGTGATTTAAACTGTGGTTCCAGGAATCTTTCTTTGGAGACAAGTGAAGAAAAAAGGGAATTGCAGTCAAGAAAGAAGGAAATAATAGTGCACTCCCCCTGCGCATCCCTACTCGAAAGTAAAACCCATTGAATTCAACGAGGCTTCTTCCCCGGGGAAGGTGTATGATTGCAGCCTAAGGCCGGAATTCTGGTCTCTCAAAAAGGGAGCATTGTGTCAGATTTTAGAAAGGGCGGGTTAATGGCAGTCTTCAGAGGCTGTTAAAGATTAACCTGGAACCTCATGGTGAAGACAGGGTAAGCAATCTTACAAATTAAATAATAAATTGGGAGGGGAACTCAGGTGTACTTAGAGTAGTTGTTGACATTACTTTAAAATACTATTAAAAACCTTAAAAACATAGCAAACCATAAGAATTTAAAGAAGGCTAGGCTAAAATCTCTCCCCCCCCCCCCTAACATCTAGCTTGATATGGGAAGGGAACGGCTTGTCCTGAGAAGCATCCAGTCGTACCTGTCAGAATGGGTAGTTGGAAGTGGTACAGTCCAGAGGCAAGTTTGGGCATAACCATCCTATTTGCTGCTTGAGAGAACTAGGCATATATTTCCGGCGACGTTACTGAGCCTGCCCCCAAGTACGTGTGTGTGTGTATAGTTCTGGGACAGTGTTTAATTATGTGAGCCCTCGCTCTGTCTAATGTGGTAGTGCCCAGATGAAGATTTACCACCCGCCTCTATTGTTGTGATAACTAGGTCTGACTGCTCTGAATGAAAATGGCCAGCTGTCTTAAAGTGGTTGGTTGGAGAGGACGGAATGTTCTTTGCCTTCGGTAGGGGCCTTCTCTGGTCCTCAGCGCATTTTGCGGTGCAGTCCTAGACGTGCCTACGCAGTGGCAAGCCCCACTGAATTCAATAGGGCTTACTCCCCCATTGTAATATTTTGATCCTAAAGACTACAGTTAGCAACTGGAAGTCGAACACTCCGCTTTTGGTATTTATTCCTGCCGATGGATGGAATGTGCTTTGCTTAAATCGCTTCAGACACCGCTTCGAATGCAGACAGTCTATGGCTTTGGGAGTGCTTCATACACCAGCACCTTTTTGCCTAGGAGACAGAGAGGGGAGCTATGAAGGAGCCTGGAATTGACAAGGGCAAGACTCCAGGCTTCCCCACGGCAGGATTCACCTGTTCAGAGGCATTAGGCAACTGCGATTGTGATATTTTATTGCACCCAAACTCGGCTCTAAGGCATAGCGACGGGGTAGGGTGGGGGCAGAGCTGAGCCAAGCCACCTCTGGAGCCCTGCTGTCCTGCCGGCAAGTTTTCCCACATCAATCACTCGACCCCGGGCAGGGGAAGTTGTAAAAAGTTTTGAACTTTAATCCGCCCAAGGTCTCCGGGTACTTAGGCTGGAGCTGGCGGAGGGCTGGTGCAGTTAATTTGTTACCAACGGGGGAGAATAACGAATGTCTCCGTCTTGTCAGCTGGAAGCAGGCGACGCAGACAAGCGAACAAAGAAAGCGGCAGCTTTTGCGTGTGTGTTATTTTGCGCTATTTCTTCAACTTCTAGGCTCTCTTTCTCGGAATGCAGCTTACAAGTGTGCGAGATAGCCATCACCACCCATCTAAACAAGTTTGTGTGAAAGAGAGGTGGGGCGAAGAAGAGAGACACTCCGTATTCCTTTTCGGAGATTTTTAAGATGCCGATTGCAAAGCTGTCCAGCTTCAATCTGACCACTGGCTTCTCTTTAAAAACCTAGGCGATTTTATAAGGCTTCCTAACTGGCTGTGAGGCTGTGTTCCACCATTCACATTTCAGAAAGTCTGCTGTACAAAAGAAATCGAATCCTCGCAGTTCCAAAAAAATTAAGTTGCCCATCAGTAAAGAACGGGGCGGGGCGGGGGTGAGGTGTTGCCAGCGTCTGGTCGCCAAGAGCCAAATGAGAAAGCAGTGGGGATTTCGTTTGAAGGAAAGCAGCAGAGGCGACTAAACACCTTGATAAACCTCGTTTGAACACTGAATCGGTTATCAACTGAAAAGCATTCCTTATTAATTGTGCAGTGGATTAATAAAACATATTGACAGGTCCATCAATTAATACATTGGTCGATATTAACGTTACACTGTTTCACTTTCAACGGTAGTATTTTAACTGCATTTAATAGGGAGGTGCATTTAATTATGATTGCGAATGGTTTAAAATTTTGTGCTCGATCTCAACATAGAAAAAAACCCATGCCCCTCAAATTTGTCTTCAGATAGTAATATAGATACGCCCCAAATGTCAGTCTTCTATTCCTTAAAATTGGAGATCAATTGATCCAGTATCTCAATAAACCACTTTGATTTCCTGTTTCTCTCTCCCCCCCCCCCATCTCATTCCTTTACATTTTCAATTATTATTTTCTGAAGTTTTTTTATGGTGTCCTTTAAAATACACACATGAATACTCCAGATTCTTGTAGCAGGACAAGAAGGAAAGGTTGCAGTGAGTTGTCAGATGACAGGGTTTATGGCTGCAAGGGATGAGCGCATGCCACCTGAGCGCCCCAATGGAGCTGGGATGCCGAGAGGGGTAGTCTTATGCCGAGAGGGAGCCGGTGGTGCTGGTGGTTCTGCTCTCAGTTCTAACTCTTTGTGTTTCAGTTACAGGTAGGTAGCCGAGTTGGTCTGCCGTAGTCGAAACAAAATTAAAAAAAAATCCTTCCAGTAGCACCTTAGAGACCAACTAAGTTTGTTCTTGGTATGAGCTTTCGTGTGCATGCACACTTCTTCAGATACTGAAGAATCTTTTTGTGTTTGTAGCTCTCTCTATATCCCTTGCCACGGACAGCAGACGAAAGCAACATTAACTGTGCAATCCTATATGCGTTTACGTAAAATGTATGTCTCCTCGAGTTCAACGAGGATTACTTCCAGGTAGGGAGGTTGAGGTTCAGGCTGAAATCCTGTGCACGCTCCTCTGAGATTAAACGCCACTGAAACACAGTGGGATTTTACCGGTACTTCCCTGTTTCCCCTATTTTAAGACGTAGTCATAAAATAAGCCATAGCAGGCTTTTTTTGCATTTGCGAAATATAAGCCGTACCCCGAAAATAAGCCATAGTGATAGGCACAGTTCTGGAAAAGGCTGGGCTGGACTTATGTAATAAAAATAAGACATCCCCTCAAAATAAGCCATAGTGCGTTTTCTTGAGGGGAAAATATATATAAGACGGTGTCTTAAAATAGGGGAAACACGGTTCTAACTAGCTATAAGAGAACCTGGCCACTAAACCTGCAGCTCAAATCTTTAATCTCTCAAAGGTCAATAGCCCTTGGTCGCCTGGATTGTGGGAGCTGATCGGGACGGGGATGTGGATGTGGTGGTGGTGACTGTCCTGCCTTCATGGTCTCTGGATCCCCAGGTTAGCAGGGTGGCGCTGGCGAATGCCCTCCTTCGTTCTACCAGCTCTTATTCGCAACGATTTAAATCACAGAGATGGTCCTGAGTTTACAAAACAAGGTTCATCACTCGGTTGGCGACACGGGTGTCTACGTGGCAACCGGCATTTACTGGCGTCGCCTCAAACTCAGTGGTTTCCGCTTGAGGCAGTTCACACGTTCAGCTGTGACAGCGAGCGAAGTACCTGCCGTGCACGTGTGAATGGGCCCTTTGGCAGGATGAAAAGGTGAACGGCTTATTGTCCCTTTTTCGGGGATTACTTTTATCTGCCTGGACATTTGGGTAGCGTCCCGGATCTCGCGCATGCCGCTTTGGACTATCTGGTCATGCAAGATAACCAAAGATAACCAAAGCTAATGGCGGCCAGGGCTCATCGGCCGATCTGTTCCCACCCTTTTCAAGCGGGAACGTGACGGGTGGTGGTGTTGGAGGATTCCCGGAGCTGGAGACCTGGAGGAAGAGGAAGAGGTGGCAGCGTAGTTCCGCAGCTGCCCCTTCCGATCAGAGGAAATTGTTCCAGGAGCAAATACCTCGTCCTGTTTCTGCTCCAGCGCGCAAGGACAAGCCTTGTTTCACGCTTCGTTCGCCGGTCAACGACGCGAGCCGAGTGTCTGTGGCTTATTGCATTAAAGGAGGAAGACCCCGGCAGAAGACTGGTTAGGTAGCCAGCCAGCCAGCTTCAGGGGCGAGCGAACCGCCCAGATCTGGCAATGGCGCAGTTAGGCAATCTTTGACTCTAGAGCCGCCTTGCCAACCTGTAGCCTCTACCTCTGGTCATCCTTGCGCATATCTCCGCGCTTGCGAGTCTCGTTCGCAAGCGCGGAAACAACGCAACAAGGGAAAGAGAAGAAAGAGCTTTGACAGGGAGATCTAGCGATGTGATTGCCATGCACGTGTGAATGGGCCATTTGACTGCTGGGTCACGTAATGGACAACCACAACTTTCCTGGATGGTCGCTCGATCAACTAAAAGTCAGGGGAATAAGCGGACCGCGGCACCCGCGCCGGTTATCTTCTGCTTCAGAGGATGGTCAAAGTCTCAGTCTTGGCCCGGTTCTTACTGCCCCCGATTATGTACCTATGGAATTAGGAGATGTTCCTCATCACCTGGAAACAAACAGGAAGACATTCCGACTCTTTGGCCTTTGAATGCCTACGGTAATATCCTACTAATTCATACTCAGAGTAAACCTAGCGAAATCAACGGACGTTAGGTTAGTTACTTAGGACTGTTAGTTGGGTATTACCCGCGGAAAGGAGACTCCATTTATTCTGCACTTTGGGGGCATATTCATTCATACACGCAAACCACTATTTTAAAGCTGCACTTAGGGAGCAAGGTGCGCGCGTGTGAAAACGCCATCAGTGTGAGCAGTAAAGGGAGTCCTACACAGGCATCGCTAAGGTCCTCGTGAACTCCATGAGATTTGCCGCTTCTGGGTAAAGGCGCTTAGGAAGGCCACCCTATACACGTTTGCTCAGAAGCTTAATCTGTGATCTGTCTGTCTCAAGAGCTGTACGACATCGGGGGAAAGATTGGAGAGCAGGCATCACGCAGTGGTGTCCAAACTTTTTTCAAAGGGCCAACCAAAGTTGTTAACCTTTTTTTAGGGTTGAAGTTGCTGGGCTTTTTTTAAGGGTTGAAGTTGTTGAGGTTTTTGTTTTTGTTTTTTACCCCAGGAAATAAACTTTTTGTTTTGAAGAGGCTGTGTATTTATGTGCCTGCATTAGGGGCTTCCGTACATTAAGGTTGAATGCACCTATCAATCGCTCCCTTTATTTAATATGTTCATTAATTGTGATTTTAAATAGGGAAGTTTATTCCCATCTTAAACTACGTCATCTGCATAGCTACGGGCATCCTTGTCAACAATCGACCTTGGGAGGCTGGCAAATCAGTTAGTTGATGGATTCCTGCCGCCGCCGCCCCGGCCAAAATCTGCATATTAATTATTTCATTATAAACGCCGCCGCCGGTGCGGTTTTAAAGCGGCTCTAGGTCGCTTGTATTGCTGAATGGTCTTCCGGGCGACCCTCTCATTCGGATTTGTTTGCCCGGACCTAGCCTCAAGGAATTGTTATCCAAGGCTTTTCAGTGCAATTCCCGCCCCCCTCCATATCCCCTAAAATCCGATTTGGGAGGCGGACGAAAGGAGGCGAAGCAGGTTTGTCTCAAGAGCGCCAAATCAGCGTCAATTGTGCAACCTGGACTTGCCAGCCTGTGACTGCGTGCACGCGAGACCTTTAAAGCACATTCGAAGCGCATTTCTCTCTCTTGGAAGTGAGCCCTGGTTCGGTTGAATCAATGGGACTTACTCTCCAGTAAATGTGCATCGGATGGATCGCGTTGCTCGTCAGGAGAGGAGGCTTTCTTGGCTAAGAAAATGACCCCGTCAAGGTCCCCCTTGGGCAGATTCTTGAAGCGTGGCTCCCTCCCTTCTCACCCGCACAAACAGGAAAGGACGAAGCGCAGGAGGTTTTTCCTCAAGGCGCTCCGCTGTGCTTTCGTGGTTTCCCAGCGCGAAAGGATCGGGGGCGAATCAAACGCAGTTTTCAGAAGTGGCAAGGAGATGGGGGGTGGGGACGACGACGACACGATGTCCGTAAACTGTGAGCATATCATCACACTGTTGTTGTCTTTTGAAGTGCCCAAAGGAGAAGATGTGCAAGGAGTATGAACATCGTGTGCAAATCCATAGCGCAATCCCATGTAGCGGTACACACACACACACACACACACACACACACACACACTCCCCAAGTTTTCGTGTTGGATTGATATACTGGTAGTTATAGGTAGGTATGTACCGGTATGTATGTATGTATGTATGTATGTACCGGTATGTATGTATTTCTGTCTGTACTGTTTTGCTCAGCCTCTTAGGCAGCTAGCAGCAGGGAAAACTGTGGGCATGCATGTATCCATAGGTCTCTCCTGAAAATACCGGTATGCACCCGAAATTTCCAGTTTCAAAGCAAACAAGACCCAGATTTGCATCTAAGGCACGCGCCATCCCCAACTCGGATACATTCCGTGGAGAGAGTAGCAGTGAAGCCCGATTGGCTCCTATGAATTACAACTTGGTAAAGCGAAGCCCGTGCCTGTCTCATTCGGTTTGGTTTGGCTGAACTGTGCCGAATGTTGTGGGCTGTTCTGTCAGCAAGTCCTCGCCCCCTATTCTGATTTTGCAAGATACTCCAATTCAGAGAATATGAGTGTTTCATTGCCCAGTACCATTCCACCGCAACATATCTGCTGGGCTCTTCGACTCTAATATGTTAACACCACATGCCTCCCCGGATTACCCTCTCTAGGCCACTCATTTGATAACTGGGGGAGGCCCTCTGAAGGTGAACGTTTCATCAATAAAACAAACCGGGAAAATAAAAACGAAACAGCAAATGCGCATAAAACAGCGATGGCATCGCAGGTAGCCCAAGCTCCTCTTTGACACAGGGACAGGGCAGCCTCCAGAAGATCGCGCGTCCCAGCTGGCATATTTTGCATCCTGTTGGCACACCCAGTCAGGCCATTCAGCCATTATTATGCCAAGGTGTGTCCTGCCCCGCGCGGCTACTGTAAAACTTGCAGACAGCCAACAAACAGAGGTGCTTCGGAAAAACGTACACTTTAAACATGTTGTTGTTGTTTAAATTTGCATACCTGCCTACATGCGTAGATCTCAGGGAGGTTCACAACATAAAATTACAACTCTCCAGGAGAATTTTTAGCAAGTTACTAATATCAATTGTCCCCCTTTAAAGCCTTTGTTTATGCTCGTTCTTGCTGTGTTTAAAATACTTTTGGTTTGTACATCTGAAAAATAAAAGAGAAACCACCCCCGGGTATCTGAGGCTGAAAATTTAAATAGCACCCCAACCCCATGGTATCAAAAAATAAAATTAAAAAATAATCTGAAAGTTCATTCTGAAGTGCCTCTTACTGAATTCACTAATACTTATTCTCTAGTAAGTGTATTCAGGATCACAGCGTACCTAAGTCACAGATATGAGAAAATTGACCAGTGAAACGGGACATTCTAGTGAATTTTGAATACTCATGAATATTCATTTCCACTTTATCATTATCTGAGGCACATTTGTTTTTGTTTTTTCCTTAGGATTGATAGTGCTCCTTTTGAACTGCCTTGGAAGGGTCTGTTCAAATTGCCTTAATGTTTCTGTGCTGCTCTTCAACATGGAAAATGAATAAAGAGAAAGAAAGCTGGACAGTTCTCCAGTCTGCAGAACACCTAGGAAGTGTATTTAATTTCATACGAATGCTCAAAATATGAACAAGAGGAAATAAAACATGACATCCTGGTGAAACATGACTTCCCACCGCTGCCACCCACTTACACACACACCCCTCTTCCTGGAAATCATCTTCACTTATCTGCATCCATGGAAGACACCCCCTGCCCTCATTTGCTTCAGTCAAAGTTAATTAAGATGCGAGTTATACTGCAAGCAATGGGTTTCAATGGACCTACAATTCGACTCCCAGGGTGATGTGCGTCTAAGCCCACTGAAATAAATGGTTTTTGCAAGATCATAAATAGGGCTGGCTGTTAACCATGACTAACTTTAGCCAGATTAGGGTCGTCATCCTTAAATTATCTACAATATCTATATTTTGTCGATTGGTCGATCTGAAAACTGAAATGTTGTACTCTGTTGTAATATTTTATTTTAATATTGAAATGCCTTGGAATTTCCAGACAGCTCCTGCTAACCACCTAGGAGTTTGTTGCAGGAATTCAATCAGGAGGCAATCTTACTCATGTTCCCATAACTTAATTTCAGCATCTTCTTGGCATATACAGGAGCAGCAAGGAGCCCCATGACACAGATCCTTAGGAGCAAAGATTCAAAAGTACAAAGCAATCCAAAGGCGGATGCCAAATTAAATGCCTTGCTGGATACTGCCATGCATACATACCTTCATGGTTATGATCAGGCAGGTTAGCTTATTTTACATGGAGGCATTCATTTAACTCAGCTTCTGCAAATTAAGCATCACCTCGTTGACAACTGGGGCTTGGAGATATGTGACAGAGTATGGGGAAGGGCTATAGCTCAGCAGTAGAGAAACTGCTTTGCATGCAGAAGATTCCAGTTTCAATTCCCAGTATCTCCAGGTAGGACTGGGAATATACCCTGTTTGAAACTCTGGCAAGTCATTGCCGGTTAGTGTGGACTTAGCTTGATGGACCACTGGTCCCATGCAGTATCAGGCAGCTTCCTATGTTGTTGTGACAGGGATAGCCTATGTGGTGGCCCTCCAAATGTTTTGGACTACAAATTCCATCATCCCCAATGGTCAAGGATGATGGGATTTGTAGTCCATGGGAGGGCAGCACATTGTCTTTTCCTGCACTATGGGGAGCCTTTTTAGGGGTGTGAGAGTTTCCCTCTCGGAACCCACCTCTTTCATTTCCAATGTGTGCCGTGATGATCAAAGCAACTTGCATGTTTGTATAGAATTCCCACAATGTTTTCCTGGCATTCTGTACCTGTCTGTCCTCTCCCACTTCCACCACTGAAAGTCTGTTCTCTATTTAGTGAAGGGCAGTAAAAGCTAATCCTGGTGGAAGCCCATAAAGTTGATGATAATTAGGGGCATCAGCAGCACCCTTCCTGTTCTGCCTGTGTGGGGCAAACGTTCTCCCTCAAAGCTTCTTTTGTTCAGTTTCCCCCCTCCTTTCTCTATTCAGCAGGCTGCTCTGATAAAGGTTCATTAGTGAGATAGGCGCTCTAAGGCCTCTGTGGAGTCAAGCTGCCTTTATCACCACCTTAGGACAGCTGGAGGTAATTAAATACACCTTAGGCTAATAAAGGAGGTTTAATTTCACCAACGGAATTGATTGTGATTGTTAAAATGAGCACTGATAACATATCAAGCAGGTTAATATCAGTAAGGCAATAAAATCATTACTTGAAGGGAAGGCAGTGGGCTCCATGCGTCTTGCTTATGTCTCCTCATAGCGTCTGCTGGGCCTCATATACAGCACCAAATGCCACTGCTGGCTAGGGAATACTACCACAGGTGTTATTTCCTTATTGGATTTTTGTATGTTTCCAGTGGAATTAATTAGAGGAGTGGTATCTAGGAACGAGTCAAAATAAGATCTATTTATTTTCTTTTCAGAGACTTCTATTCCCTGCAAAAAACCACCAGTCTTTCGGTGATTTTTGGAGGACTGTCTTTGAACAGGGATGAAAGTCTTTGCAATGGTTTCTGTTCTCACTCTGAACTGGCTTTGCTATGACATAAAGTAGCCAAATTGGATTAGTAACATGAAGGTTAGTAACATGAAGGTTATCAAGATGATTGACACTCTGACCAGAACACCACACTGGATCTCACTTCTTTGGGCAGAAAGAAGTGTCTTGTTCTGCGGAAGAAAGGTGCTCCCATAAGCACCTTTAAGCAAAGCTCCCCCCCACCCCCCAGTGAGGAGAGCATTGTCTGCCACTGGGTAAGGGAAGGAGTGTGATGCTCTGATGCTTGGTGTGCAGTTGTACCCTGAGGCTGGTGTGAAGAATGGAGCTGAGGGACTATTTAAGACTTTCCGCCCTCATTCTTCATTTTTGGTCCCCACCCAGTCCACTGGCTGTTTTGGGGCTGAGTAGGAATTTTTTACTTGTCCATACAATGGTCCATGAGTAGGGTTTTTTTTTTAACCTGCTCCATAAACATGCTGCTTAGTTTGTTTCTGTTGGCAATGATTTTTTTTAATGTATTGTGTTCCCTTCTTTCTCTAGCTAAGGATACAGCCCAGACCTCCGCCTCCTTTTCCTCCTCTTTCCTCTTCCTTCTTCTTCCATAATAACAATCTGATTTATTACCCATCCAGCAATTTTAAAATATAATATTAAACCAGTTCAAAACAACTTGCACTTACTATGCAGCTGCCCTCCTTCTGGGTCAAGTTGATTCTTCCTGACTGTTTCTTTCCTTTTCAGTTGCCCCACAGTCTGGCCTGATGGGCAAGTGCCGCCGACCCCGAACAGCATTTACCAGCCAGCAACTCCTTGAACTTGAGAACCAGTTCAAGATCAACAAGTACTTATCAAGGCCCAAGCGCTTTGAGGTGGCCACGTCTCTGATGCTGACTGAAACGCAGGTACATCACAGAGGGGGAGAGGGTGTGTGGCCTTCGCAACAGTCAAGGGAACTCTCCTCTTCCCCCAGTACAGTGGTACCTTGGGTTACAGACGCTTCAGGTTACAGACTCCGCTAACCCAGAAATAGTACCTCGGGTTAAGAACTTTGCTTCAGGATGAGAACAGAAATCGCGGGGTGGTGGGGCGGCGGCAGTGGGAGGCCCCATTAGCTAAAGTGGTACCTTAGGTTAAGAACAGTTTCAGGTTAAGAACGGACCTCCAGAATGAATTAAGTTCTTAACCCGAGGTACCACTGTACTTTCCCATACACATCTTTGCACCAATTACCACACAGAAATGAAAGCTGCAAAAGGACTTCTTTAGTATACAGTGGTACCTCAGGTTACATACGCTTCAGGTTAAGAACTCCGCTAACCCAGAAATAATGCTTCAGGTTAAGAACTTTGCTTCAGGATAAGAACAGAAATTGTGCTCTGGCGGCGCAGCTGCAGCGGGAGGCCCCATTAGCTAAAGTGGTGCTTCAGGTTAAGAACGGACCTCCGGAACGAATTACCCTATATACTCGAGTATAAGCCTAGTTTTTCAGCACATTTTTTGTGCTGAAAAAGCCGCCCTCGGCTTATACTCGAGTGAGGCAGGCAGTGGCTCCTATGAAGCTTTCCCAGGTTTTTTGTGGTAAAATTGGGTGCCTCGGCTTATATTCGGGTCGGCTTATACTCGAGTACATACGGTAAGTACTTAACCAGAGGTACCACTGTATATCATGCAATAAATAGATAGACCAAAGCTCTGGGCTCTATAAACACTGTCAACTGTGAGCACACTAGGTTTATTGATGTATTTAGGTGTATATCACACACATTTTGTACTACTTAGTGCATAAACACTGGAAGGGCATGGCCTGTAGCTTTACAAATTTCCAGATGAAAACTGCAAGAAATCTTGTGGTGAACATTGATGGGCTACACAAATGTACAGAAAGGAAGTAGCTCCTGTGCAGTATAGCAAAAATAGGTAGCTTGTTATAAAAAAAAGGAGGTGATATCATAGGTTATGGAATGGGAGTTAATCTGGTTCAGGTGAAACCAAGGTATGGTTCCACGTATGGAGAACAGTAGAAGGCACAGTGACACAGACAATGGGAATATCTAGAGCAGCCTTCATCCCCTTGATGCTCTCCAGATGTTTTTGGGCTGTAACCCCATCATCCCTGACCACTGACCATGCTGGATGGAGCTGATGGAAGTTGCAGTCCAAAACATCTGGAGGGCAACCAGGTTGAGAAAAAGGCTGATCTGGGGTCTTAAGGTTAGGACAGAAGGATGGAAATGCCAGAGTGTTGGAAGAAATCTCCTTCCAAGAGAGTACCTGTCACTGTCTGTCTGTCCATCTCACACAGGTGAAAATCTGGTTTCAGAACCGCAGGATGAAGTGGAAACGCAGCCGGAAGGCCAAAGACCAGGTGTCACAAGCTGAGGCTGAGAAACAGAGGGGCGTGAGCAAGGCCTCCGAGAAACTGCTGTCCGGAGAAGGGCGAGGGCAGGAGGAGGAAGAAGAGAGTGGTGGCGATGAATGCAGCAGCCACAGTGCTGGCACACAGTTCCTGCGCCACAGTGCTGACACCTTCAGCTACAGCCCAGATTCCTCATGCTCAGAGGAGGAAGAGGAGGTTCGAAGCCCTACTCACAGGGAGATGAACTTGTTGCTATGAGTGGACCATAAGCCCAACAAGCAGGGCGGGGGGGGGGGCATCCAGCAACCAACTCTAGATCACCGAAAAAGGATCGGTGCCTTCCTTTTGCTCATAGACTAAAAAGACTCTGCCTGGGCTGGTGCCCTGGTGAAACTGTGCCACTTAACTTATGTGTGTTTGGAATATATTTATCTTGTAATTGTTCTATTAGTGTATTTGGAGCAGGGAGGGGAAGCACGCGCCTTGGGATTCTCCTCACGATGGTATAAAGGCATTTACTTCAGCATACTAGCAAGCTGCAATTTGCTTTGCTGTGGTTTCAAGGCATTTTTCTCCCCATCCATGTATTCTGACAAAACCTTTCCACCCTGAAATTTAATTGCTTCAGCCCACGCTAATGAGGAAGAGAGGGGGCTCTAGATATTGTCTCCACAATGAGGAAAAGAGGAAATCCTAGCCTCCTGGGTAGAATCCCTCACATTGGAGAAATAAGAAAAAAGAACACATGTAGTTGGAGGTAATGAAAAACTGATCCAGAACCTGACACATTCACAAATAGTTGAAATGGATGGTTTGGGGGAGGTACTTAGGAGCCATTTGCAACATGCTGAGGTTAGAGATACTGCATGGAAGATGGATTGCAATAGTAACCCAGGTAGTAGGAATTGTAAGCCCCTTTTATGGCCATTAGGGGGTTACAAACTGTACATTCTGGTGCTCATATGATGATGCCAGGAAGATAAGCATGCATAAGATCAGGCTGCAAGTAGGAAGCAGATTAGGTTACTTAATACACTGACTTTCCATGTGTGTGGTCTTCCAGGGAATGAGTTATCAATATCAGCTCTACAGGTATTGCTGTGCTTTCACTCAGATATTGTATTGCCTATGCCAGGAGTAGCCAACACGATGCTCTCCAGATGCTTTTGGTCAGGCATAGGCAAACTCCGGCCCTCCGGCTCTCCAGATGCTTTTGGTCAGGCATAGGCAAACTCCGGCCCTCCCATACAACTCCCATAATCCCTGGCTAACAAGACCAATGGTCAGGGATGATGGGAATTGTAGTCCCAAAAATCTGGAGGGCCAGAATTTGCCTATGCCTGCTCTTGGTCTACAGCTCCAAGTGGGCCTAAGCAGCAGGGCCAGTCATCAGGAATGATGGAAGTTGTGGGAATGTTCAGGGTGGCAGGAGAAGATATATTGTTTATTAATATCCTTCCTAACTTGCACTAGCAAGTTCCTTTACTTAGCAGGAAACTAGTTGCAAACTTGTGTGAGTTTCTTAAGACAATATGCAATTCAATCTGGCTTGTCCACATTGCAATGTGTTCTACTATTTTCCTGGCAAGACCCCTTGAATCCCTCCTAAAAGAATAAAGACACCACAGTCTTATTCATAAGTAATAAAAAGAAAGTTTACTCACGATCAGGCAGAGCACAGTGTGATCCCTGAAGGCAGGCTTAAGGCTTAAAGTTACAAGTATATACAAACAGGTTTACCCCATATGTGGGTTGACCTAATGATTGCAGTTAGCAGTCTGGGAAGTTTGCAGGACGAAAGGAAGATGGAAAAGAGAGAGAGGCAGGCAGGCAGGCAGCCAGCGAGGCGGCATGCCTTGTCCTTTTACCATGTCTGGAAAGGTCACACCCACTCACTAGTCACATGCAAGGAATGTCCTCCAGGCAGGCCAGGAGTTACAGGAAGTTTCGACTGGCTGGACCAAACATTCCCTTGCATGTCCACTCTAGGAAAACAAGGAATGTTGACTTGACTGCTCTCAGTGGATTACATCCCACAGAAGTTGTGGTCCAATAACATCTCAAAGGCACTATGTTGGCTACTCCTGCTCTACAAAGTAAGAGGACACATGTAATACTGTATGGACAGGGCAAAGTATGTTTGCACTCCAAGGCCCCGTGCCCTCACACAAAAGGTGAGGAACTCAGTGGTAGCATGTAGAAATCTGACATAGAGGAAGGAACAGCTGTGGGCAAACAATGTTTCATTCCCCCCCCCCATAGCAATATTCATGATTCAGTCATATTTTCTCCACATCTAATGTTTATTAGTTCCTCACAATGATACTTAAAATATAAGTGCAAAAATAAAAGAGGCTGGGTGTTCTTACATATCTTGATCACTCTGAGACACGGCCCCTCAAGAAAGAGCCAGTGGGGAGACTTGAAACTGTTTTACCTTGGGCAAATCAAAATTAAGTGTGTGTGTGTTTGTATACACTTCAATCCTGATATCATATACAAGTCAAATATTATTTTTGCTCTGTACCTCCTTTTCTGACGAGGGACTGTGTGTGGTCTAGAAGCCTTCAGAATAACAAAAGATGGTTCAGTAAGAGATGTAATCGTTACCTGTGTCATGCTGTTGAGCCACAAACCTCAGAAACCTCAGTGTTCATTAGTCATCCAACCACAAACATTCATCAGCTGGTATTTCACCTGTTCCACAAATAAAGACTTCCTTCTCCACAAGCATCCTGCTAAGCACTTGGCAACATGTATCACCAGGAGTCAACTGTCCAATTGCCCATCTAACCTAGGCTTCTCTATTCCCAGATTTCCAGAGTTCTGTATTCACAGAGTTTCTGAGCTCCCAGTTGGAGCATCCAAGTGGACCGGATCCCAGGTGAAAGCAGGGTTTAAAGCCGGCATCAATCAGTGGTGACTTCAGGCTCTGCTTGGATTGACTGTGCTTCAGAACATCAGGAGCTCCAATGTGTAGCTAGTCCAAGTGGGCCTTAAAGTCATCATCAAGATTTGAAGCCCCACTTGCATTGGCTGGTATCCTGCTGGAAACTCAGCGCAGCTTGAGTTCAAACCTGAGGTTGGTGGGGCAGAGGTTGGTGTCTCCGCTGCTAATGAGGCTGGGATTATTGAGAAGATTGGTGGACAGGGTGGGTCTCCAGCCAAAGTACACATGACCTGCAGGAATGCAATCAACATTTTTTTTTGCATTCCCCCACCCCCAATATAGATATCAGGCAAAGGAGATTAGACCAGCATCAGAACTGCAGGAAATCGGGAGGGAGAATTAAACCATTTTCTCCTGTGCCAATGGGAGCCTTCCCTCCCAAAGGAAATAGCTGCTGAATGTCACACAATTAATATCACAGTTTGGCCCTGAGGTCTTGAGCATAGACCACTATGGCTGGAGGAATCTTGAGGTGTACATTTCATACTGAAGGAGGCGATTGCTGCCTCCTTTCAGAAACACGGCAAAAATGCAGCTTATGGAGCTTGAGTGAGGAGATTTCCAAAGAGATAAAGTGATCTCAACAAGCTGGAGACCTAGCACTGAAGCGTTCAAAATAAGAACACAAGAGGATCCCGCTGGATCAGGCCAATGGCTCATCTAGTCCAGCATCCTGTTCTCACAGTGGCCACCCAGATGCCTGTGGGATAACAACAAGCAGGATTGGAGCACAGGAAGACTCTACCTTCCTGTGGTATAGAGTATACCACTGTCTGGAATACAAATTGCTACTGCTTCTAAGATGAGGGGTTTTATTTCAGTTAAAAGCCACGTCTCTCCTTCAGTAATATGTAGCACAACATGCATTGTGTCCTCACACTATTTTGTTGAACATTACATTTGCCAGCAGCAGCAGCTGATGACATTGGTTTCGTAAGTGAGTAGTGTAATGACACCAGAACCTGGGATATACTGTACTACATCTTAGGAGAGGGGAAGAACTTCCCTAACTATTGCCTTCAGCTTCCTAGGAAGGCTTGCCTCAAAGGTAGTGCCATAAAATGAACTACCGGTAGTTAGTACAGCATCTTACAAACAGATAAGAGGCACAGAGCAACAGTGACACATAGCGGCTGAAGTGAAGAAATGCAGCCCTGATCGTTTTACACTAGGCTTCCTCAACCTCGGCCCTCCAGATGTTTTGAGACTACAATTCCCATCATCCCTGACCACTGGTCCTGCTAGCTAGGGATCATGGGAGTTGTAGGCCAAAAACATCTGGAGGGCCGAGGTTGAGGAGGCCTGTTTTACACCAAAGGGCTATTCTGGATGATCTGTTTATTGAGCTTTCATCTGGATTTGCTTTCTTCCGAAAAAGCTTGCGTGGAGGGTAGACTATGTCTGGTCTTTATCAAGCATTCATACTGATCTGTTTGCAGGGTGGTTATATGAAGGGATGCCAACAGAATTTCCTTGCTGCATTCCCCTGCAATTTATGGAGAAGAACTGCTGCTAATGTAAATCTACTAATGAGGGGCAGTTTTACATTAGGTTCAAATTACTGACTTCCCTGAAGTGATCTTCTTACTTTCAGGATGCCACTGCCACCACTTTTCATGCAGATGAGATTCTTCCAATTACGCCTAATGTCTTGCCCCTGTCATTCAGGCATGGATATTCGAGATAGATAGAAATAATAAGGAACATGGTCCTTCAGCATCCTGCATTCAGAGGTAAGCTTTGTGTTCCCCCAACTGGCATAACTGAGATTCCACTTTTCCTCTTCTGCAAACCCTGTGTCTCTAGAACTGTGCTTAAAACAGCCAGATATCAAATAATGGCTCTCTTAGGCACATGAACACCCATGAATTCTGATAGAAGAGCAAAGCCCTATCACATCCTTAGAACTGACCTCATAATCTGACACCAGAGCTTCAAAGTAGCAAAGGTCACAGGTTAAGTGGAAGCACATGGAGAAGGTGGCACGAGGCAGAGAAAAAGATGGAAGAAGTGTGTGGTATCAGGATGTCACATGCTGAAACATTCCCCCTGATGGGCCATGACAGGTTTAATTTCCAGAGTACACCCATTAAAGTGATGGATGGTGGCATTCAGCTCATGCAGAGTTTGTTTGTGGCTCCCTGCTGCTGCGCAAAGCATGTTATTTAGTGGTTCTTATTTATGAGATTGTTTCTGCTGCATCTGGGCACCTGTCCAGTTTGGGGGGAGGGGTGGTATTGAAGAGAGAGGGGAAAGGGTTGATTTATGGTCATTTAGCTGCATGACTCAGAATGTAAACAGACATACCCCATTAAAGACACATTTTTACCCTTCTCCATGTATCTCAGAACCAATGCAATTTTACAACACCAAGGGCACTGGCAAGGATGTTTCTAGATCCCATGGATCTCTCTCAAGGATGGGGAACTTGGGAATCTGGACACTGTTGCCTGTGCATTTGCCATCAGAACAAAACCTCTTTTCAAGAATAGATCTGGGATATGTTCTACCATACTACTGTTCCCAAGAGTACCTTTGGGAGAGAAGATGCTGGATACTATATTGAACAGTCCACCTGTTGCCTTCAAATGGCATAAGGACATCTTGAGTGGGGTGGGCAGCTATTTGCTTTTAAGCCTATTGAATTTTTGTCCCAATGAGAGATACCGAAAGACGAGAAAAAATTGCATACATAAACAATTTTATGTATGGCTGGCAGAATGCTTTTTGCGCAGGGATGGAAAGAAGATACTGTCCCAACTAAGGAAGAATGGCAGGCAAAGTTAGTGGACTATGCAGAAATGGCAAAACTTAAAGGAAGAAGAAAGAGTCAAGAAGAAAGAACTTTTAATATAGACTGAGGAACAATTAAACAATTAAACACATTAGCAGGATTAATTTTAAACAAAGCAGTTAAAATGTTAATTTAAAAGAAATTCAGAGAGTAACAAAGTTAAAGGTGTTAAGGGGGAGATGCAGTTTTGAAAATTATTTTATAAGAAACCAGGGAAGGGGGAGAAGGGGAGTAAAAATAAATATGTATGTATCTATCTTTTTAATGTATTATTGTTGTAAAACTGAAAAATAAAATTTAAAAAAGGACTTTTGTCCCAATGTAGTTTTTGTCAGGTGAACAAAAGCTGATAATATTTTTATCACCCAGCTTTGCAGCAAACATCTAGAATTGATCAATGAATGACTAAGATCACAGCTGCCACATTTTGGGGGGGGGGGTCTAATTAGAAACATACAGCCAAAAGGTTGTATCTAATGTTAGTCCTACTCAGAGTAGACTTATTAAAATTAATGGACATGACCAGCTCCAGTTGATTAATTTCAGTGGGTTTATTCTGAGCAGGACCCGGCTGACTATAACCCAGAGATCAAACTAGTATATAAACCGTCTTCCCCATCCCATCTTTGAACTCCCTACCTGTGACCCACAAAACTGTCTCTTGCACACAGTGTGCACTTCCAGTTTATCTCCCAATATTTACATATAATAAATATAGTTAATAGTTTTGTAACAAAATATGGCCATGTATGAGACAAAACGGAATTTGAAAACCTCATGACTATGCATCAGATACATAAGATATTGAGTAAGTTGTATGGTTTGTTTATGCACTTTGATTTATCACCTAAAATCTACCAAACACTGGGAGTGAGATCTAGGGGTTAAATATATGAAAAAAAGGACTGGTTATGGAAATATGTTCCACATCAAACTATTGCTCTCAGTTTGAAGGATTTTTTTTTAAAAAAAAAGTACTGTCACACTGCTATTTAATCCCATTATGATTTAACTTCATCCATGCAAAACCTCTATGCAAAATCTTACACCAAACCAATGGTTTCTTACAAAGAAACCATTAATCTATCCCAGCTTTGCCCCCTCACATGTTGCTGAACTACAACTCCCATAGTCTCTGGCCATTAGTCATACTAGCTGGGGCTGGTGGGCGTTGAGAGTGAAAACATCTGGATGACCACAGCAGTTTAGAAGATCATTAGATCTCCCCGCCCCGCCCGCGACACATCCACCTGTTTCTTCAAGCACCTGAGCGGGATTAGGCTAAGGAACAGCTGCATCTAGTTCAATGAGCCGCAGCTGGCAAAGATTAATAAATGCCGGGGTTACACGGAACAGAAACCTATTGAAGTTGGCGGCGGTTTGGACAAGAAGCCACTTTTTGGGGGGAGGAGAAATGCCACTTCTTGCTCGAGCGCTCTCTCTACAGGCCAGCTTCGTTATGAGGTACGGGGAGCGGGTGGGGTCTGATTCGTTATGAGGTACGGGGAGCGGGTGGGGTCTGATCTCCTTCCTTCCTTCTTATTTTTTAACTAAACCTCCTGGACCTGCCGCTTCCCAGCTTGCCCCATTCACCTTGGTCTCATTTTCCCGGGACGGCCCTCAAACGCCCTTTTGTAATAGGAATGTCCCTCGACGGCGGCCGTACTTAGTTACTCGGATAGGCCATTTCCGCGTCTCGTTTCTGTAGCAACGCCGGCTTCGCGTTCGTCGCCTGCTTTGATCTTCTTCTCGCGCCTTCTTCGCCTGTTCTAGGATTTCCCTCTCCTGAGCTGTGGGAAGGTGAAGATTAGGTAGGACCCAGTACCCGCTCCAGGACGCCCGACCTCCACACTCCCGCCGCGCTCTTAGCCGAAAGCAGGATATTCCTTCCACTTAGTTGCACCGCCTGTGCACTCCAGATCTCCTGTCCTTCACTCCCTTTTTAAAAACTGTGAAAAATTACATGCTCTTGGGCACCTATTTTTCTAGAAAAAGAGCCCTGCCGTTACTCACCATGAAGCTGTTACAGTAAGTGCCACACTTTTTAACAACAACAAAGAGGTGCCGGTACTGCGTACCATTGAGTACCCATAAAAAGCACTGCTGCTGGGCATCATGTTTCAAAGCACAGTGCCAGGGAGACCCCAGCTCAACCAGCATCTTTATTTGCTCAGTGACCTAATTTGCACACACACATACACAAAAAATACTTTTTCATATGCAAATTGGTGCCCTGAGTTTTTACAGTACCTAGCAACGCCCATGCAAACAGAAACGTAAGATTACTTATTTTAAATGTTTTGTTTTCAATTTATGTGGAATGGAGTAATCGGTCCCATAATTCCATTATTGCCAGATTCTCACCCTAGAGAGCAGCCTTCTCCTGTCACCAGCAGCTTTGCTGTTCTACAATTTTCTGAACAACTGAGATGTTCATTGGCTCTCAGGTGCAAAGATGCTGACTCATATGCACAGATACAGAGCCAACTCAGACCCGCTTCAGAGACTCGGTGGTGGTACTAAGCAGGTGAGTAATCTTTGTGCTATATAGCTGATAAGAGTTTTCATTGCCTTTAAGTTTTAAATTGTGAGTAATTTCCACTGACATTTTATTTATTTAATTAAATTTATACTCTGAGTGTAAAACACATCAAAGCTGTTTACAAAAAAGATAAAACAATAAAATCAAGAAACATTCACAACCTTACTTTTAAGCATACAAAAGTTAAAATACTAAAAGAGATTAAAATTACCTCAACTTTCTATGCAGCTGTGTAGGATTTTCAAAACAAGAATGTTTTCTTATCTGTTCCAGTGTAAAGGTAAAGGGACCCCTGACCATTAGGTCCAGTCATGTCCGACTCTGGGGTTGCGGCGCTCATCTCGCTCTATAGGCCGAGAGCCAGCATACAGCTTCCGGGTCATGTGGCCAGCATGACAAAGCCGCTTCTGGCGAACCAGAGCAGCGCACGGAAACGCCGTTTACCTTCCCGCCAGAGCGGTTCCTATTTATCTACTTGCACTTTGACGTGCTTTCAAACTGCTAGGTGGGCAGGAGCTGGGACCAAGCAACGGGAGCTCACCCCGTCGCAGGGATTCGAACTGCTGACCTTCTGATCAGCAAGCCCTAGGCTCTGTGGTTTAACCCACAGCGCCACCTGGGTCCCTGTTCCAGTGTACTTTGTGGCAAACACTGGCATAGTTTCTCCTGTTAAATCTTTGGGCTCACATGGATACTTTCTGATGAAGTAATGAGCAGCATGGCAACTTACTTCTCTTGGTTTCTTTAGAAGCTGGTGGTGCCTGAGCGGAAGAAGCCTTCATTCTTCACTGCAAGAAAAACCAAGAGTATTTACTGGGGTATTGAAGTACCTGATTGTCTCACCTGGCAAGGATGGTGTCTAGGAAAAGAATTCACAAAACATCTCATTTTGAGAAATGTGTGTTTGAAACCCCAGAAGTTGAAGTTCAGGTGTGTAAGCTACGTAGAAGGCAAAAGGAGCTGCCATTTCTCTGCCTTGCATTTTCTTTCCACTGCAGTAGTAGTCATTTGCCACTCACCACTCAACCCTGTTCTGTTAAGTAAAACTTTGCTGATATTTCACATTGCACAAATGTGTACATGTTGGATGGTCACTGCAAACCCTACTCAACTGCATCCTGATCCTAGAAATGATTGTTTAGAAGTAGCTCCCAGTGATTTCAGTGGGACTTCACCCAAGTAAATATGCATAGGGTTGCCACCATAATATATTTTATCTACTGGCAACTTCTAACAGATTGCATGGTTTGTTAAGTTTTTCACATTATTTGATGGGTGTATTGTGTACTTTTTCAGCAATTCTGGTTTTTACCATAATTTTTGTATGTATGTACCGGTATTTAAAATGCTTACAACCCACCCTTCATTTCAGGATATAATAATAATAATTAATAATAGTAATAATAATAATAATAATAAATAGTTAATAAATAAACTTTTATTTGTATCCCGCCCTCCCCAGCCGAGACTGGGATATAAGATAGATTCCATAAAAACCACAATAAATAATAAAACTAACTTGATGATAAAAACTGCTGTAACCACAGCACTGGCTGCCTACTACAGTTATTACAATGCAACACTAAAAATGTCGGGGCAAATAGGTAAGTTTATTTGGTGCTGAATTTTAACATTTCTATTACTATTCTCTTCAAAGTATTTTCCCCTGCATATTAAGTATCTTAAATCTGACAGTGCAAATTTGTTTTGACTTTTCACAATGTTATTTGTTTCATACAAAAGAGCATACAAAATGTTCTTAAATGTTCATAGTCATGTTTTTTGTTCTGTTTTGTATCGCTTCCATCTCCACTTTCCATGGTCACTTTGTTCTGATTTGTTTCCAGGCCTCCTACAACTCGTTTCTTCAATACTGTTTTCCCACAGCCAATTATTCTGAGTCCTGGGATGTCCATAACTTTGCCCATCATCTTCTGCCCTTTGGAAAAGGTAAAGCAGTTCAGGGATATACCTACCTCTCTTCCAAAAGCACGTCTATTAGAGCAGCCTTCTCTCTGTGTCTTCTAACTTGGCAGGCAAGGAAAGTTGATGACAATTAAACTTACGAGCCTATGTGAAGATTGAGGAAATGTACTGCCCTGTGCACCTCCTGTTGCAGCCCAAACTTGTTAATTGTTTGGTGTCACAAAATGTATGAATTCTGATTTGGTTTGCAGTTCCCGCTCCAGTAACAGAAAGGAATTCAAAACTGGGGGAAGCACGGCAGAATTTCTTGAGCACAGTAAAAATACTGATCTGTTGGTAATACAGTAGTGCAATACCATATGTCCTTGACATTTACAAAACTGTTATGTTCACCTTTCATTTGCACCAACTTCACAGTATTTTCAGCAAAGTGGCAAAATATTGCAGTTAATGAGCTATGGGCAGCGGCGTACAAAGGGGGTGGCGAGCTGTCCGGGTGCCATCCGGGGTGTGTGTGACAAGATGGCCCGCTGCCTCCCCCCAGCTGTAGAGTGGCAAAGGGTGCGTGTGCAATCCTTATGGGCGCCACTCGTGCGGTGTCCATACGGGCTGCCACTCGTGCGCAGTGTCCGTATGGGCTGCCACTCATGCCTGCCATCCATATGGGTGTCTGTACGGGCTGCTGCACGTGCGCAGTCCATACGGACGTTGCGCATGCACCGCTGGGTGTCCTGCCCCTGCCCCTCAGCATCCCGCCCTGGGTGCCGGAGAGGGTTCCTCCGCCACTGGCTATGGGTGATTTTTTTTTGTTTTTGGGCTCAATTTGGCCCAGGAGCAGGTTATTTTAAGGATAGTCTGCATCTTATGTGCTGTAATCCTGGCTGAGTCTTAATATTGGCTCTAGGGTCCATCATTAGCTAAGATCTGATTGGAGGGTACAAGGAACAGGACTTCTTTTTGTGGAGGTTATATACCACAGCCGTAGATTCCCTTCTCTGGGAAATCTGATAGGCCCTCTGTCTACCATTTGTAGATGGTATTTGAATATATTTTAAATCTGCGTGGTATTTTATGACCAAGTCTGCTGTTTGTATTGGTTTTACTTTTTCTGCTGGTTTTTAATGCTGCTGTATGCATTTGCTTTTTGTATCGCATATTGTTACGTAAGCTGTTCTGAAAAAAAATAAGTTCGAAATGTGGGACATAAATAATTGAAATAAATGGACCTAATCACAGTATAGCACAGCTGCTCATGCTCAGTCAGTCCTTTTATTATCTCTTGGAATGCATGAATGTGTAACTCCTGCTCTGTGTATGTAGAAGTTGCCTGCCTGTTCTTTGCACTTGGCATGGAGTTCAGCCAGATGAGCCCCTTCTCTCTCCACTTCTTATGCAGAAAGAGTATAAAGACAGCATTCTTTTTGAAAAGACAGAGGGAGAGTTTTCTGTTGCTCTGGTAGCCAAGCTACCGCACCTTGATTTGCTTTTCCAAGAGAGTATCCAGGTTCCTGCGTGTGCTGTCTATGACTCTACAGAGGCCTCCTTTACCATGTACAATGATGGGTGAGTGTGGTTGTCTGTAGCCTCTAAAGCTGTTTACTCACTGGATTAGGATGGAATCCATACAGCTGACCCATTCCTGCTATGATTGCCATTGGAAATTGCTATCGTGTCTTTCCATATACTACCTCTGAGACACAGAGTGCCCCTAAGTTTTCCAAAGGGCATCTGTTTGGGATACTGTGGAAAGACACTGTCAAATGAGATGTCGAGAAAAGCTGTTTTGCTCTAAAGCCTTTGGTTTACAGCAGGGGTGGGGAAGCTTATTCAGCCTGAGCGCCACATGCTGGTGGTGGGCAGAGCCTATAGTGAAAGTAGGCAGAGCAATAAATAGGAATTTTATCTTTGTACAGCAGGCTAGTTTCTTCACCGCCAAGTGTCCTTCTCTATCCTCCACCTAGGCAGACAAGAATCGCTGTTGTAGTTCATGAATGTACTCGAGTCAGGCAAAAACATTCAAGGAGGGTGCAATTTGGGGCCCGTGAGAGGTGCAGCTCTGGAGGTCGTATTGCCTGGGGGCCAGGCAGAGAAGCCTTGAGGGCCACATTTGGGGTTTCCCATCCCCGGTTTACAGTGTGTTTCTTCTAGGGATCTACTGACATGCTTTAGTTGGGAGGTGCCACCTTCTTTCTGCATTCTTCCTTCTCGTGGCATGTTGGATCCAGGCGAAGAGTGCACAATGAAAGTGATATTTCAACCTGAGATGGCTCAAGTGCACAACATATCAGCAATATGCAGTTTTGGAGATACTCCGGAGCAAAAGGCCATCCAGCTGAAAGCTGTTGGTGAGGACTTTTCAACTCTAAAGCAAAAGGGCACACAATGTAGACCATAACATTAGGTTTTATGGGTATCTATGTTCTTGCCTATGAGTTCACCTGCAACACTGAAACCCCATGAGCTAAAGGAGTCCTGTAATAGAGGGTCCCATCTGCTGTTTTGCAAAGGGTCTTAGCTCTCAGATGTTCCTGGTTGCTGAGAACATCTCTGAACCTCATTTTTCACCTGTTCTCTCACTCGCTTGCCTCACTTGCAATTTATCTAATTTTGCCACATATTCTTATTTTATGTGCAGGTGCCTAAAATTATACCTAATGCCAGCTAGAAATCATCATAGTATCTGCTACATTTTTAGAAACCCTAAGCTATCCATTCAAGGAAGAGTACAATTGTTATGAAATATAGTATAGATATTCCAGGCTCCAGAAGGCCCCATGGAGCAGCCTTTTTAATCCCCATGCTCTTCCAAAGGCAGTCCCCATCTTGCACAAGGATAAATGCTGCTTCATTTCATGTTTATAGGACGTTTGATGTCTCTCATTTCCATGTGTTTTGTTCTTGAAGATCCATAATTTAGAGGGTTTCTGTCCTGAATATAAAGTTCATGGCCTGAGAACTGTTCAAAAGGCAGATTACTGGTCACTGAATGATTTTGCTTCAGTTTAGATATTTGACACAGTGATGCAAATGCCCAAACCAATATGTTTTCAGTGTAGGAAGGCTCTACCTTTGGCTTTTAAAAGTAATCTTTATTTTCTGCAGCTAAATATCCCCACCTGCTGGTGAATGTGCCGGGAGACTCGTGTGAAGATGCCAGGCTTAGAAACTTCCGGGATGTGCTCTGCTTTGGTGCCGTTGCTGCTGACACCACTGTAGAAAAATATTTGGAAGTCTTCAATGTGTCTGTGGTACGATAAGTTGATCCTTGAGTTTTCAAACAGATTTATTCTCATGCCCTAGATGTGTGCCCAAGAGGACATGTCCATATTCTGCTTTGTCGGTGCCTACAACATGCCTATATTTTTCAGAAAAGCTTCCCACGGTTGGGCAATAGTGAGGTAAAATCTTGACATGTCTTGGACATGTGATGAAGGGATCATATGTCTTTCCAGCTTTACTCAAGCACCTCATGATTTGTGTAATTCACATGTAAGTACTGATCCAGAATAGTGTCAAGGCCAGTTTGTATGATCACTTTGTGGGCTTATTTTTCAACCCTTACAAATTTCCTTCACCCTCAGCTCTTGCAGAGTGTTGTGTCCCCCTCCCCGACCTGCACCTCACTCATTCTAGACCACATGTTGTCCAATTTAGCCTTGTACATTTACCTTAATGTTTTTGAAACTAGTGGCAAAACATGCCCTAAATTTACAAAACAAGGGCCTCCTGGTAGTTAAGGCACAACTAATCTCTATAAAGTGATCCTGAGCAAGTATTGCCTTAGGAACAGTGGGAGTTTCTCACTAAATTGTCTACCTTTTCTGACACTTTTTGCAAGAATCCCAGCAGCCAGCAGATATTAGGAGTTACACCACCAATTGGACAGTGGTTCAGTGGTGGATGGTGCTGTGGTGGGCAGCACATTAAAAATGCTCCTGCCTTTAAGGTGTATTTGCCAAATTGCAGAACATGGCCACTCCACAGTTTGGATCGCCCATACCTAACTTTCTTCCCATAATCCTGCCAATAAACCCCGCTCTGTCTCAATCTCTTTCCCCAAACCAATTGTTCTACCTGTCAGTGAGTTGTCACCATTCTAGGTTAGGCCATTTTGTCATCCACTATGGCTGTCCTAAAAATGTTTTATGTACATTAATGCAGTGTTTTTCAACCTCCTTGGGGCAACGGCACACCTGCCCCACGAAAAAAATCTCGCAGCACACCACCCGGGGGGCGGGGTGTCCGCGCGCCCTGGCGGGAGGGAGGGGAAGGACCCAGGCGGGCGAAAACGGAGCGGGAGATCGGCGGGCCAAGCGCCCGCCCCCCCTCCGCCTCCTGCGCCCAGCCCCCCGGCAGCACCTTCAGCCGGCCCCGAGCGAGCCCGGCGGCACCGGCACCTCCCGCCCGTCCCCGACCGCGGCAGAGGCAGCAGGCGAAGCGCCCGGCAGCCCGCGGCGGCCGGCGAGCGAGAAGCGGAGCCGAGGCGACGCGGCGCCAGCCACCCGGACCGACCCGGAAGCGGCCCAGGGCACCGCCGGTCGCCCCGCCCGCGCCCACCGGAAGCGGCGCGCCCGGAGGGGGAAAGAAGCCGCGGAACAGCAGCCGGTGTCTTGCGGCACACTACTGTGCCGCGGCACACCGGTTGGGAAACGCTGCATTAATGTTTCTGATTGATGGAGTTAATGGGAAAAGAAGTGACCCCCCCCCATTTGTAGAACAGTGGCCCCCCCAAAAAACCCACTGTTTTATTCAATGAGTCATGCACAAAATAAGCACAAGACAGTTACGATCATTTATAAGCTGAGGAAGGAATTGCCCAGTCGTTAATACTTGTGAAGTAACACCTCAGGCAGAGACATCCAACTTCCTCCTGTAATCCTTGGGAAAACACTCCTCCTGTGACGCGTTTCACTTGGTTGTGAATGGTATAAATCTCCATGTCTTCTTTTGGTCAGGGTTCTCCTTCCTGTTTCCCACCTGGTCGTTTGGGAGTGGGAACCCTTGTTGCAACTGCGTACCTTCAAGAGTTTGGAGATCAAGAGAATCTTTGAAGAAGAAGACGAGGAGTGGATTTGATATCCTGCTTTATCACTACCGAAGGAGTTTCAAAGCGGCTAACATTCTCCTTTCCCTTCCTCCCCCACAACAAACACTCTGTGAGGTGAGTGGGGCTGAGAGACTTCAAAGAAGTGTGACTAGCCCAAGGTCACCCAGCAGCTGCATGTGGAGGAGCGGAGACGCGAACCCGGTTCACCAGATTACAAGTCCACCGCTCTTAACCACTACACCACACTGGCTCTCAGAATGATTCCTCACTGAGCTCTGGATAAATGATTTTCCAGAAACACTGATGTTCTAAAGAGGATCAAGTGGAAAAGCAGCCTGGTTTGAGCAGCTGGTGATAAAGGAATAGCCCTTTCAGAAGCATACTAATGTTCCAGATCTCCAGGAGTGGAAGTTCTTTTATAGGATTTCAGGTGTTTTATGAGCTTCAGGGCCTGATTCAGAGATGCCTGCTGCTTCCACACCAGCCTTTTCTATGATTGTCAGAAGACTTTCAATCCTCTCATAGTCATATGGATCAAGCAGATTGAGGTAACTGCTGATGGGGAGTGTGCAGGTGAAGATGTTGCTGTTTGTTTCACAGACGAGGCGTGGATGTTGCTGGATCCTGACCAGAGAATTCTGCATAAGGAAGTCAAGCAGGAGAATCGTGGGATCATGGACCCTCTCGGTAAAACTCACTCCAGCTCCTGGACAGCATTGTGCAAGGAGTGCCGATACATCTCCAACCTGGGCAGCTTCTGCTTCAGCTGGGCCATACTTGCATGTCTCAATAGGTGATAACCACCAAGGTGTCTTAGGTTCTAATAAATCCAATCCCAGATCCATATTAGGGTTGCAGCTTCATAATACAATTTTAAATCTGGAAGTGAGAAACCACCTCTCTTTCACATCTGTAAGTATCTTATTTTTTTATCCTCTGTTTTTCCCCATTCCAGATAAATCTTGAGATTTCTCTTTGCCATTCTTTGAAGCAGCTTCTGCTTCAGCTGGGCCATACTTGCATTCAACGCCACTGTATCTAGCATCCACTGGTCCACGGTCTTCCCTGCCAGATGCAGCTCTGCCTCTCTGGTCTCCCAACTGGGCACAAACAACATACAGTATCGTAGTGGTGCTGATAAGCCAAACACAACAACAAAAACCACCACACTCTGGCTGACACTCAAGTAACAATTACATAAAAACTATAATGAGGAACTGTGATAATATAACGATGAAATCAAATACAACCATGTAAATATCGCATGTATAACAAAAATCAACACAGTAGAACCCTTCAGCAATAGATGTAATAACAAAACTCAGTGCCAACAAAAAGTTCCTACAAAGTTGGTGGTAGATGGACCGTAGCAGATAAATACAAAAATGTCAGTAGTAGGATACGATGATAGGTGAAGTCATAATCCAATACTGTCACCATCTGTCCAAACTCAACAAGAAGGCAACTGAGAGGAAAAGGCGATGAATAAACGAAGGAGAAGAGAAAACCTGTCCTCCGGATATTGTCCAGGTTTCGCACTTAATGCTTCATCAGTTCTTCATGATACACTTTGGTTAACAAAACATGCAGATATCACAGGCACAGCTTCCCAACTGGGCAGCCAAATCCTCCTTGGTTTCCGTGGTCATTTCCAGCCCCCAGATCATCTGGGTTTGGTTCTTGATGGTCTCTTTTTCACCAGTCGCGGTAGAATAATTCAAAAGTTTGATATATCCATACCGGTAAACTGTCACCAAATATCGCTGGAACAGAGTTTCCGGATAACCAATCTGTTTCCTTCAATACTTCATCAGCCAATCTTGATTCTTTGAAGCATGCATTCCCTGCTGCTATTGGTATTGTCTGAAAGAGAAATAACATTCTTGGGAGTACATTCATTTTTATTGCTCCAATCCTTCCTAAAAGGGATAGACTCACCCTATTCCATATTTCAAGATTTCTTTTAACTTCTAGCCAAACGTTTTCATAATCATCTTTATATATATTAATGTTTTTTTGCTGTTAACCATATACCCAAATACTTTACTTTTTTATGGTCTTCTATTCCTATCCTTTGTTATTTCTTTCTTTTCCTGTTCTTTATGATTTTTTAATAACAACTTGGTCTTTTATTTAATTTAAATCCTGCCACTTGCCCAAACTCTTGAATTTTATCCAGTACTTTAGGGAGAGAACTTTTTGGATCTTCTACAGTGATTACCAAATCGTCTGCAAAGGCCTTCAGTTTATGTTCACTCTTCATTTTTATTCCTACTATTTATCTTCTCTTATATTTCTAGTCAACACTTCCAGGACCAGAATAAACAATAATGGTGATAACGGGCAGCCTTGTCTGGTTCCTTTTTGTATATTACATTTATTTGTTATTACCCGATTTACAATTATTTATGCATTCTGCTCTGAGTAAACAGCCCGTATCCCCCTATTAAATTTTACTCCAAAACCCATTTTCTCCATCACCCTCTCCATGAAGTCCCAAGAAACATTATCAAATGCTTTCTCTGCATCTTCTCATTTCTAATATTATCCTTAATTTGCCTTCCTGGAATAAATCCAGCTTGGTCATGGTGGATATAATCTTTTAAGACATTTTTCAATCTATTGGCTAAAACAAATGCAAATAATTTATAATCATTATTTAATAATGATATAGGCCTGTAATTTTTGACCAATGTTGTATCTGAATTCTGTTTTGGTATTAGAGTTATATAGGCCTCTTTCCATGTTTCTGGGACTTCACCTGTTTTTAAAATTTCATTCATAATGTCCTTTAATGGGTTTACAAGCTGTTCACTCATTTTTTTGTAATATTTAGCTGTTATTCCATCTGGCCCCGGTGACTTCCCTGCCTTTGCTTGATGTATTGCTTCTGTAACTTCCTGCATACTTATTTCTTGGTTTAAAATCCTTACTTGTTCCATTGTAATTTTTGGGAGGTTACTCTTTTTTACGTATTCTTCTATCAATGTCTTCTTTTCTGTTCCCTTTCTGTAAAGATCTGTACTGTATAGTATTTTATGAAGGCTTCCCTTATTTCCTTTGTTTTATCAGTTATTTTACCATTAAGTTTTATCCTGTTTATATAATTCTTTTGTTCGCTTTTTCTCAATTGCCATACCAAAAATTTCCCAAAAATTTATTAGCATTTTCAAAAATGTTTTGTCTTTTTAATTTTCCATGCTATTTCCTCATTAATTAGCATGGAATATTGCGAATGTAATAATTTTATTGCCTGTTTTGTTTCTTTATTAGTTTTTATTAACCCTTTTTCTTTCTGTTAATTTGTTTATAATTTCCTTTATTCTTTCCTCTTTTATCTATCTTTTTAATTGTATTTTGTTGGATAAACAGTCCTCTCATCACTGCCTTACTTAGTGTCCCAGACTGTTTGCAACCTGGTTCCATTATTCAAATTAAATTCAAAACATTCACCATTTTTCTAGTCTTTTCTATAAAGACGTTATCGTCCAATATTTCTTCATTCAATCTCCATCTAAAAGTTGATTCTTTTTGAATTTCCATAACTATAGGATTATGATCTGATAATGTTCTTGGCTCTATTTCAATTTTTCTTAGTTTTGACTCTAATTCTTTTGAAACCCAAGCAGCATCCAGCCTGGCACTGCTGCCATGTACATTAGAAAAGAATGTGAACTGCCTATCAAACAAATGCTTGACTCTCCAAATATCCACTAAATCTAATGTTTCTACCATTTCAGAAAAGGTTTTGGGAAGCCTTCCTTCATGTCTTTTTTCCTAATAGTTCTGTCCATTTCTTGTGACGGGACTCCATTGAAGTCTCCCATCACTATCACCTTTTCATTTGCAAAATATAACAGATCTGTTTCTAAGTTCTTTAAAAAAAATGATTTATTTTCATTTGGGGCATATATTTCTACTAAGATTATTTTTTCTCCCTGTACCTTAATTTATACTATCAGTTTTCTCCATTTATCATCTTTTTGAATCAGTTTTGGTTCAAGTGCAGGTTTAATATAGAATACAGAAAATAATAAAGTAACAAGAACTCAGACCAATTTCAGTTTTGCAAGTCTTTTGTGAATATATTTCTTATTTCTTAATATTTGTCGAATGGAAACAAAGTACCAGGACAAGGCCCTGTTTCGGAGATTATTCCTTCTTCAGCTGCAATAATAAGAGACCCTATGTAAATACTCAACATAACAGTCCAAAGTTATCTAAAAATTCTACAGAACAATTGTGTAAGATGTATAGAAAAAATTATATAAAGAAAATTAATCTCACCTAATTAGGTATTGAAGTCTTAAGGTCAAAGTGTACTGATGTGTTGTTTAGGATTAGGTGGTCTGAAGTGTGTTTGTGGTATTTAAAGGAAAGATTAAGGTGTGTTCTAATGAAGATTTAAAGCGGTAGTGGTACAGTCTGAATCTTAAAGTTACAGTGTACAGAGAAGATTTAAAACGGCAGTAGTACAATTTAGATCTAAAGATACAGTAAGAATTATGGCAATTCACAAAAAGGGAGTAAAGTCCTGATGGTTATTTAGACCTCGGGGAAAAGTCGTATCAAAAAGATGGATAAGTCTGGCTTCTTGTTGTAGCAGAAGTTTATCAGTGTTCTTGTGGTGAAAACGATCCTCCGGCATATTATCTGGGATTAAGCTCAGTAAAAATGCTTCAGGCGTTTCCCTAAAAGTTATTTTTAACATCTTTCTCATTTTTTCATAAATTGCATTCCAAAATTCCTTAATTTTCACGCAGGTCCACCAGCAATGAAAATAATTGCCAGTTTTTTCATGGCATTTCCAGCATTTATCTGACTTTAATTTGTATATTTAAGCCCGTTTCTCAGGTGTTAAGGGACATCTATATACTAATTTTAACATGTTTTCCTTAATTCGTGTGCAAGCCGTGAACTTCATACTAATGTTCCACAAGTTGTCCCATTGAGTTTGATAAATTGTTCTACCTATATCTTGGGCCCATTTAATCATTACACTCTTAACTTCTTCCTCCTTTAATTCCCATTCCAATAGATATTTATATAGTTTTGCCAGTGGCTTACTCTTATTTTCTACTAGCAGCTCTTGTAATTTCGATTTATTCTCTGAAAAGCCTATCTCCATATGCTTCTTAAATATACTCTGGATTTGAACATAGTTAAACCAACTTGCACAATATTTTTTTCTGTTCATATGGTTTCAGCTTCCATTGACTATCTTCTTTCACTAGTAATTCCCGATACGTTATCCAATTTCCTTCTTTCCCTCTGGTTTACCGCTGTCATCTCAAATGGGGAGATCCACCAGGGTGCTTTAGGTTCCAAAATCCTTCTATATTCTAACCAGATTTTAAATAAGGATTTCTTAATTATATGATCTGTGAACTCTTTACAGCTACCCTTCTTTTCTTGTAATAGATACATATGCCAGCCTGTCGCATTTCTAAAGCCCTCCAAGTCCAATAGTTCTTTATCCTCCATCACTATCCACTCCTTTATCCAGCATAAGCCTGCTGATATAACCTGAGGTCCGGTACCCCCCATCCTCCTCTTTCTTTTGCGTCCGTCAGTATTTTATACTGGATTCTTGCCTTCTTCCCTCCCCAGATAAATTTGCTTAAACCTCTTTTCCCCCCACGATTGGTAACATCTGAAATAGGAACAGGATCTTAGGCTGACATTTTTATGACTGCTATCCTCCCTATCATAGATAAATTTAAATGGTTCCATCGTTCCAGATTCCCTTTGATCTCCTTCCAAATTTTAACATAATTGTCCTCAAATAAATTTATATTGTTTGCAGAGATTATTATGCCTAAATATTTCATTTTTTCACTATTTCCCAATTCGTTCCCCATTTCAATTCTATCAACTCTTTCTCCTCTAAATTTTTGGTAATTTTGTTTTTTTTCTCATTAATTTTAAATCCCGATATTTCTCCACATTCTTGTAATTTGTGTTTAAGATTTATTAATGTATCCTGTGGGTCTTCCAGCATTAGAATGATATCGTCCACAAATGCTTTAATTTTATATGAATTATTTCCTATTTTTATTCCTTTTAAGGTATTATCTTCTTTTATGTCCTTTATTAAACATTCTATTGATAGTATAAATAAAAGGGGGGACAACGGGCATTCCTGACGTGTTCCTTTTGATATATCAAATCCCTCCATTACATCTCCATTTATAATTACTTTTGCTACTTGTATATCGCGTTCAACCCTTTTATAAAATTACCCTCTATCCCACTTTTTTCTAATACCTTTTTCATAAAATACCATTCTAAATTGTCAAATGCCTTCTCTGCATCCAGAAAGGTAAAAACCACCTTTCTGCTCGGGTTCCAATCTAGATATTCTATTAGATCCAAAAGTGTTCTCATATTATTGGCCATTTTCCTTTCCGGTAGAAATCCTTGTTGATCCCGTCCAATGATTCTATTCAAAATCCCTTTTAATCTATTAGCTAGAATTTCCGCAAAGATTTTATAATCTACATTTAACTATGAGATTGGTCTAAAGTTTCCTACTTGTATATTATCGTCTTCTCCCTTGGGAATTAATACTATATATGCTGCTTGCCACATATAGTTGAATCTTTAGTTGAATCTTCACGACCATCGAAAAATACGCAATCAATTTGACCCTTCTTACAAATTTCAAATTCATTGTATAATGATGACATCAATTTCTCCGGTGCTCTCTTTACTTTATTGTGGTAAACAACAAGTTTCGTATTTTCTTCAGTGATCAAGCCGATATCAATAAATGCAGCGGTGGTAATTGCAGCTGTGGCATGAAGACCAACACCGTATCTGATGCTCTGCATAGCAACATTAGGTATATCTAATGTATTGTACTGTTTCTCTCCATTAGAAGTTGAAGGAGCTGCTAAATCATAATTTGATTCACTTCCATCTTCTGTATCAGATTCTTTTTCCTCATTTCCAACCCCAGAGAAACTTTCTTCATGTGATGGAAGTGAAGAAGTCTGCAAGCATTCCTTTTTATATTCAGCATCAGCAAGTCTTGTTCTCTCAACTTCTCCTCGCTTTTGCTTCTTTATCAGTCTGTTATGTTCTGGAAAATCTGGCAAACCAATTTGGTGTGATCCAATAGAACCAATCTTGTTTCTCTGGCCTTTAATGAAAGCAAGTTCTTTCACTGGGATCTCCTTGTCTTTAGAGCATGTACAATTAATGTGAGCTTTTGTGCAATCTGTAAAAAAGGGTAAAGGGACCCCTGACCATTAGGTCCAGTCGTGTCCGACTCTGGGGTTGCGGCGCTCATCTCGCTCTATAGGCCGAGAGCCGGCGTACAGCTTCCGGGTCATGTGGCCAGCATGACGAAGCTGCTTCTGGCGAACCAGAGCAGCGCACGGAAACGCCGTTTACCTTCCCGCCAGAGCGGTTCCTATTTATCTACTTGCACTTTGACGTGCTTTCGAACTGCTAGGTGGGCAGGAGCTGGGACCGAGCAACGGGAGCTCACCCCGTCGCAGGGATTCAAACCGCCGACCTTCTGATCAGCAAGCTCTAGGCTCTGTGGTTTAACCCACAGCGCTACCTGGGTCCCGTGCAATCTGTAGCACAGCCAAATTCAGAACACATAATGATTTCACATTTGCAATTGAGAATGTCAAAAGAGCTTGTCAAGTTTTGAAGCAAAGGCTTCTTTAATATCTAACTTGCCCCTTCCAAGAGATATGTTTTTTGCTTGCTCCCAACTTTATTGAATCTTTGCTAATACTGTAACTCTTGAATTCACAACAGGGAAAACATAAGAACAGTTTGCTCGTTCCCATTTTTCAAGTACTTTAGGATATGTCTTTTGCAACACTGGCAGCTGGATAGTTTCTCATATCCTCACTACTTTGTTCTCTCAGCAACAGTCCATATCTTAACACGTCTCGCAAAGTTGGTAATTCAGAAGGCAACATGTCTCTTCCACTTCCAATAAAGTTGCTCATATGTGTGAATGTTCCCTGTATTGTTCTCTTCTTTGTAGTCATAGTGAAGCAGTTATCACTGGTTGTAGAAAGCAAAAAAGAAATCACATATCGTTGTATAATAATATTAATAATACAGATAATGACAATACATATATAAGAGAACTACAATATCTTGTAATCAATTTTAGGCACTTATCAACATCTGTTTTCATGAAAATTTGGGAATAACCTATACGTTTAAATGACAGAAAAAAATTAAAAATGTTAAAAAGTAGGAACTTTTTACATAGATATTTACCAAGCAAGACCTAAATATTTACAAGTAACCAAAATATATTTCAAATTACCTAATCATACCACAACTTTTTAACACCCCTCAAATCAGGATTTTTAAAGATGAAAAATTCAACACGCCCTATTAGTCTATAGTGTTTAATGCCATTGTTTTTCACCATCATGTTATTTTGTTCAGCTTGTCCTCCCTCTCATGGCTGACCAGCAGCCACTTGGCCGAGGTCCTGCTCACTCAGCTGCTTGTTAGCAAAGATATATAAATTAAAATCCAACTTCTGCTGGAGGTGTGATAAGGAAATGGGAACAATAATTCATATGTGGTGGCAGTGCAAGGAAATCAAGAACTTCTGGATAATAGTAGATGAAGAAATGAAGAAGATATCAGTATCAAAGAGACCAGAGGCATATTTACTTGGATTACTGAATGAAGAAATACTGAGGGGGAAGAAAAGAATCTTCCTTTATGGAAGCACTGTTGCTAGAGTAGTAATAGCTGCAAAATGGAAATCACAGAAGGTTCCAACAAAGGAAGAGTGGATTTGTAAATTAAATGAGTATCTAATATTGGCAAAACTAACCGCTGCAATAAGAAATCAGTCAAATCAAAAATTAAAAGGTGAATGGAAATGCTATGAGGAATAAATGGTGAAACATTGCTCAAAGAAAGACATGCTAGTATGCCTAGACTAAAAATGTGAAGTGTACAATAAAAGAATATTTAGTAAGGAAATAAATAATATAAAAATAGAAAAGTATAGAATGCAAGAATATTGTAATTTAGATATTAGAAGGAAATCGAGCTGGAAACGGAAGTATGAAGGGTGGAAATAAAGAAATTGAAGGTATTATATACGAAGGGGAAGGGAAAATTTGGTGGTGGGATAAGGGGATAGAATTGAGAGATTGATATTTAAATGTAAATGTATGAAAAGAAATTGTATTATAAAATGCAAAAATAATAAAAATCATCACATTCATACATGGTTAAAGGCACAGTAACACTTCTCTGTTATTGCTGAACAAAGTTTCGTAATACACATTTTTGACAGAAGGTGTTAGGGCAAGTGTCACAGCAAATTAACTCTCCACCATCAGGACACCATCTAGACTGATCATTTCTATCTTTACCACAGCTGATGTCTCTGCTCTTATAATAATTGAAGCAAGCCTTTTGGAATGTAGTGAATGTAATGATTTGGACTTTTCAGAAGAGCTGCTACCTTCTCCCTGCAGTTTTCCATTGGAGTTGGAACTGGAATTGGAATATTTTCTGCCATACCAAATTTATCTATAGATAATATTGGAGGAGACTTTGCATCCTCAGATTCTTCTGACGAATGAGCCAAAAAGTCATGAAGCTTCTGCACCAATGTAGTCAACTTGCTTTCACTTAGCAGCGAATGTCCAGCAAAGTCTGGAAGTGCAGCGGAGTCCATTGAACCTGGAGTGGGGAAGAACAAAGTGAGGCTTGGCCGAAGCATCAGTTCCTTTTTCCAGAACAGTGGTTCTTGAGATGTACCAGTACATGTTAGAAAGGATTGTGACACTCACCTTGTTTGGGACATTTATTAGCAATAGTGAATGTCTTCTTATACCAGTGAATGATAGAATGAGGATGAATTGCAGTCATTTGCTAGAGACACTTGGCCGAACTGTTACATTTTTACAACTTAATTGTAAACAGCAGCTGTAACATTGACTGCATACTTTACATTTGCCATAATAAATTATTTCATTTAAGTTATTCATTCTTTGAATACCACACTTCCAGCAACACTCTGAAAGCATCTACACAATGGAAGTTTTCTCTAGATGTACACAGTAGGTGGCAACCTTTGCTTGGGAATTTTGAGGGAAATTTATAGTCTGTGCAGAGAGCTCAGCTACCAAGAATGGCAGGAGCCTGGACAATTAATGGAGACAATTGGTTATAGAATGGATCTCTCCAGAAAGAGGGCAGGCATATGCTAGTGAGTTTCCATTCTGCTGAAGTCTTTGGTCTCTGCAGTTTCCGTGGCATTATAGGCACAGGACCACAAAGGCGGTTGCTTTTTAATTCCTATATTCCTGCAATACAGTGTCTCAGAAGCTAAGACTGCTGGTCTCCAGATGCATCACCAATTACTCAAAGGGGATTATGAGTGTTTTGTGTGGGAACTTACCAAAGTTTCCATCAGAATAAAAAACTGCCAAATTAGAGGATTGGCCTAAGCTGTAGGCTTTTCTCTCTTCAGTGAGTGGAAGGATAACACTTTCTGTCTCTCGGCAGGTCAGTGCCCCATTCAGGATTGAGAGAGCAAAGGAAGTAGTGCTTCGTGATCGTGTTTTTTCTTGTGACCCCACCCAAAACATTGCTCCAGCTCGTGGGAAGTCAGTCATCCCTGTGAGGTTCAGCCCACACACTGTGGGTGTAAAGAGTGTGGACTACTTCACTGTTCTGCCTGCTGGGAGCAGCACCCATTCTGTGCTGAAGGTGACAGGTTCATGCAAAGGTACAAGGCAGTGAAAGCCCTTTTGCGTCTCCGTGCTTCAACAAAGCACGTATACCAGTGTTTCGCTCCTGATTCCAGCAGATTTGGGTTATGGTACCTTGCTGGATATTGAGCATGTACGAAACATTTTGTCCAAAGATTTCAAAGCTGTGCTGGTGCTACTTTCTGATAGCATTTGCATTTGAAGAGTTGTGAGTTGTTGTATATTACAGTTAAGTTGCAACCAGAGGTTGTTTGGGTTGGACTCCTATTAGTGTCTGTTCTTGAGATTTTAGCAAATGGAACCTTGCCCTCCTAGCAGAAAGAGGCTGACCCCATCTGGGTGGAGGGAGGGGGCTCTGTGCATGTCTTCTTGCCGCTGTGCGAGTGAGACTGTCTATATATTTGGGAGCACTGCTGAATGAACATAGGTGATGAAGATCAACCACTTCTATAGCATCAATAATAACCAACCAACCCTGGAGGGCAGGGAATTAGGAACTATTAGTATACAAAAACTAAAAACAACCTCCTTTCTCAATAGCAGCAATGGTGTGAAAATTGGCCTTGTTTGTCATTCCAGGTCCTGAGGTTTCCTTTCAGCACCCCGTTGTCTACTTTAGCTGCATTAACCTTGGAGAGTACTTAGTCCAACCCCTAGAGATGACCAATAACTCTGATGTTCCAGCCTACTATCAATTTAACATTGACTGCAAACAAAGTGTCTTTTCCTTTGACCGTCCTGTTGGGATCTTGGATGGGATGTCCACTACCACACTGAAGGTCACCTTCCAACCCACCTACCCAATAATTTTCTACCGACGAGTGGTTTGCCTTGTTCATCATCAGGTAAGAGGGCTAGGATACATCTTTCATTGATACAGGCCTGTTGGTTATGTGCCCCAGTCAAGCAGGGGGTGGTTGAATGCTATTTGATGGAGAGAACAGGACCCTCTCTTTTGCCTGGTTATTGTGCTTTATCAGGCAAATATCCTTACATGGAAATGCTCAGGCTTTCTCAGGCCAATGCCTTATTTTCCACATCTTTGATAGCTTTTCTTAAACATACCTAGCACAGCATTTTATTCAAGCCCTAACCTCCATACCCCTGTAATGTGTGCCTAGACCTCAAGCCCTGACCTACTGCATCTTTTTTTCTGTTCGATAGCTCTTGTCCCTCTTATGAACAGAGGTTTTGATTTTAAGTGCTGAATTGTGTAGATAAGAGAAACTGGCTTTCAGGCTGATTTTGGAATGCAGGGAAGGATAGAGCATCTTCCCAAGGCAATTTCCTGCATTTCCAGTTCAAAGTGGTAGCATAAAAGCAAGAATGCATGAAGCAAGCTTAGAAGAATTCAGTAGCTTTCTCTTAGGATGCTCTGTTCTCAGAACAGAAGGCAACTGTCCAGAATCCACAACACTGCTGATTTTGCAGTGGTCTATCAGCTGTGAGGATCAGTGTAAGGGGAAGCACCTTGGTTGTGTTTGCTATGGAGGCTGGATGCACAGGAACAGAACATCCTACCCCCTAAATGAAAGTTTTGTGGATACGTACAACCAGCACAGAATACCTGCTGTAGTGCTGAGTGTGGACATGGGAAACACAGATTCACATCCCAGCTTAGTTTCTGAGCCAGTTGGATGGACACAGACAAGTCATTATCTCCCAGCCTCATTTACTGGTTTGTTCACCGCAATTCCTTGTAGAAAGGTTGGGAAACTAATACTAAAACAAATGTATATAGTGCACTGCCTCTGCCAGTGTGTAATCATTTTAACAAAGTCCAGCTCTCAAAAGCAGGAGACGATAACTGGAAAATTTGACTGAGGATCCCTTTAAATGTCACCCTAACCACACCGGAGCTATTTTTCTGTGAGCAGTTCCTGTACAGTTGGATGTTTAAATGACCACCCACATGGTCGATCTTTCTCATGGAATCAATACCCAGAAACCCAAGGAGAAGCTTAGGCTTATTCTGTGATCAGATCCCACATGATTGGCCCTTTCACATCTGGCATTTAAAGGCTCCCATAGTTGGTGGGGGAGCTGCTTATGGAAAATTGCCCCTGGAGGGACAGGGAGGGATAATGTTTAAAGGGCCCCTGGGACAACATATTAATGGGTGACAGTTGCAAAATTATATTCCTGAAAAGAATGCAGATGAAGTGGACTGTTCAGTCATTGTGTCTCTGCTGTTTCAGGATCCATTATTCGTAGATTTGATTGGGACCTGCCACTCGGAAACAATGAGCCCAAACATTCTGAGATTGAGCGACATTACCAGGTACAAGACACACATGGCCAGAGGACTGACCTTTTACCCACCGGACATCCTGGGCACTATGTTGAAGGAGGGCAAACTGTTGGTGGATGAAACCGGAGCTCTCACACTCCCACCGGAGGTACAGTACTCAGTTTTGCACCCCTGGAGTTGGATTCCACAGAATCAGTGATGTCTTGGTGCCCATGCTGAGTTTGCATGTGATCACAGTTGCTAGACTTTGAGTGCTTACTCAAGTACCAGAGTGCACTCTATTGAGTATAGCAGAGATGGGAAGCTCGGGCCTGGGGGCTGAATGTTGTCTTCAGTAAGATGTTTCTCTTTGGTTTAGGCATACACCTCTCCTTTCCCCCCTTTTTAGATGCTGGAGGATAAGCCTCCTGAAGAGTACCCAGCCCTTGAGCCCATGGTTGAATATTTCCATGACGGTGTAAGCTGTGACCTCACGGTGTTTCCTCCCCACGTTAGCCTTAGCATCAAGGAGTATGATTTTGGCTGTTGTGCAAAGCTTCAAGAGGTACAACCACTCCCTTTCTGCGTGACCAATCACACAAAGGGAAAAATCACGGTTATATGGACAAACATGCCACACAGTCCTTTTCGAGTGATCCCAGAAATTTGCGACATCCCACCTCTGAAGACTATGGCTTTCCATGTCACCTTCAAGCCTTCTTCGCTCAATTCCATGTATGCAGCTGAACTGGAGGGCTTTGCCTTCTATAAGGTGAGTAGAAATTTGGTGTCCAAAGCATTGACATTTATGGCACAGAAATTCAAGCCTCGGCAGATCCACACCATATATTTAAAGCACATTCAATGCACTTTTAAAGCCTATGACTTCCTCCTAAGAAACTGTTGTTCCGTCCTCACAGAGCTAGAGTACCCAGCACCCCCAACAAATTCCCAGGATTTTTGGGGCGAAGCCATGTGCTTAAAGTGCATTTGACTGTGCTTAAATGTATGGTCCCATTGTCCTGGGTTCAGAATTTCCCCTGGCCACGAGGACAGCAAGAAAGAAAGATGGTCCAATCATCACAACGTAGGCTGGCTGGCTGGCTAGTACAGAACCTTTTGCAAAAGCACTGTCTAGCAAAACGTTAAATTGTCACGTCCACTGAGAAGACAAGAGGGAACAGACTTAAAAACAGAAATGATTAGTGATGGGATTCCTGCTGAAGGGCAGTTTTGTTCTCTTTCTGCTACAAAATTCTGGCTTGGAACCCCATGGCAGGGCATTAAGGTAGAGCACAGATGAAGCCCTCCTGTATCGTGCTGCTCATCAGAGAGATCCCAGCACACCCTAGTTTGATTGTAGGTCACTTTGGCCAGTGTGGTGTAGTGGTTAAGAGCGGTAGACTCGTAATCTGGTGAACTGGGTTTGTGTCTCCGCTCCTCCACATGCAACTGCTGGGTGACCTTGGGCTAGTCACACTTCTTTGAAGTCTCTCAGCCCCACTCACCTCACAGAGTGTTTGTTGTGGGGGAGAAAGGGAAAGGAGAATGTTAGCTGCTTTGAGACTCCTTCGGGTAGTGATAAAGCGGGATATCAAATCCAAACTCTTCTTTTTGGCAGGTTAAAGTGACTAACGAATCTTAAAATTAATTTAAAAATTTTTTTGTCGCTGGCAGGTGCTGCGGAACTTCAACAACATTGAGGAGCCCATCACCATGTGCCCATCCTGGGACTTAACCATCTCCTTGCGCGCACACACTTTTCAACCTGGGCGGCAGCACTTTATCCCAAAGTACAACTTGGACTGCCACAAGGTGAGAGGGATAGCCTTCGCCTTCTGGGGTGGGGTGTTTCTCATCTACTGCCTGCAAAGTAGAAAGGATTCATTGTTAGTTTTGTGTGTCTGCAAAGTGCTTTACAATCTTTCTTTTGTTTCCCTGCAATAATGAGATGTTGGTTTCTATTCTTTCCAGAAAGGAACAAATGTTGGTAAGTCATGACGAGGACACCCAGTGGCCACAGAGATGAGCACTTGCTGATCTAGGCATACTGGATTGAGGGCTCATTCAGTCACTCCAGCATTCTTTCTGCTTTGGTGTACTTACAAACCTAGCCAGAGCCTTGCATTGTGTACTTTCCTGATAAAGTAGAAATTGGAGTGGATTGCTTGATCTCTTCCCTTTCCTCTTCTATTTTGGGGGAAATTATTATTTTCTCCTTAGCAGAGTTTCTGGGTTAGCATGTCTCAGCTGGTGCCTCAACCCAGTCAGTGACAGCAGAGGTCAACAAGGGGTCCATCTCCAAGGGGAAATACCTGCCAATTTTATAGTATGGTAAAAGCATATTTGCAGTCCCTCCCTTTATTTTTGGAGTCAAAGTTTGCCCATCTGTAAAATGGGAACAATAACAATGGAGGCCATTTTTCCTATTCTTTACAACAGGGGGCACTTGTCCAAGCCTGGGTTTTTGAACTAAACCATACCTCCTTTAATTCTATTTGGGTGTGTACAGACTTACAACATTTGTATGGTGAGCTTGCTGTGGACACACACTTGTGCTTTGGTCCGTTTTAGCTCAGGGGAAACCCATACTTCCAATTTGCCATTGAAAAGGCTGTGTACAGTGCTGATTGACCAGCCTTTATGTCAATCATTAAATCTTCTCCCCCGCCCACAAACACCCAGAGCAGGTTTTAAAGCATAAAAGTGTTTTAAAACTTTCCCCCCCCTTAAAAACAGTGCTGAACAAATGTTTGATCAGATAAATAGGCAAGGTGCTTGGAAAGCAAAACAGAAACCCCAGGTGTGTGTCCTGTGAGTGTATGGCAGGAAGATGAGGTAACCCCACAATAGAATCATGTGCATCTGTATGTCGCCTCTGAATCACCCCCCTCCCTTCCAAAACGAGGTTAATTTTTGCACAGGTGTAGCTTGCAAAAGACTCCAGGATTGTAATCATTGGGTAGCTGTGCATGCATGGGATTTTAATTTTGTTCTTCTACGGCAGTCAATAAAAGGGGTAGGAACATTAAACTCATGGACCTGATCTTGGAAAGTGAGCCAGATTTTATGTGGCCCTCGTTGTTTTCTTTGTCATTTGAAGAAGTGCAGCCTTTCCCAACTGGCTATTCAAGGCAGAGATGCTAAGAAGAGAATAAATGCAGATGAGGTATTCCTCCAACCAAAACCTCTTCCTGTCTTCTAGGTCTTCCCTCCGGTGAGCCCAAACATCACCACGTATCGCAGCATGCTGCTCTCCAACGTGGGTACCACTGCCATAAGCGTCAGCCTAAGCCGGGAGAAGTGTCCTGCCATCCTAGTGAAGCCCAACAGTGGGTTTATTGCACCTGGAGCTCACCAGCTCATTCTCCTCTCAACTTGCCCAGTGGAAACATCTATACAGCAGCACATCTTGTCCATGCATTTCAATTTCTGGCCCTCCTTCACCCAGGTAGGGGCAGGAAGAGGTAGACTCTTCCTTTCATTCTCTGCCCCATTTTATCACTATATGGTGAAGAGGGATGTACCCTTTCACCCTGTCTGTAACACCCTGGAATAGCTCAGTTGGTAAAGCATAAGGCTCTTAATCTCAGGGTTGTGGGTTCAAGCCTCACACTTGGCAAAAGATTCCTGCATTGCAGCGGGTTGGACTGCAATAGGATTCTGGTAGTCCCAATTCTACAATTCTGTGACCCCTAATTTCCTTATCTTAATATTCTAATGATTTGGAGGCAAAGCACACCCCTGCTGTAATAGTTCAATGTGAGAGCATTTGTTTACCCTTAAAAATAATGGCTACCCACTCAACACACAGCAGCACCTTTTTTAAATCTCTTTTCTTTAGTTTCATTTGAGGAGCCACACTATTCATGTGACTGTAATTTGTTTTAAACGGTTTTTAATGTTGTATTTCAAATTATTGTGATCCTCCTTGGGACCTTAGGGTGAAGGGCGGGTAATAAATAAAAATAATTCTTTGATGCACTGGAAACCACATCTACCCTATTTTTTAAAAGTAGTGTGGTTTTTGGTCGTCTTCCACATGGGCTGAATGAGGTTGAAGTATGCATTTTTTTGTTTTTCATTCTGTTTATCAGCTGCAAAATAGGTCCCAAGACAACTCGTAACACTTAAAATCAAAATTATCAGTTTAGGTCAGGCATTATTTAAAACTCCCCAATAATGTATAGAATCCATCAAATAAAACTGTTTGCTGATGCAGTGCAGGATAAACTAGATAAACCATGAGGAAAGGAAAGCTGTTTCCTGTTATTTAGCTCCTTGCTATTGTAGGTCCATGTGGTCAGCTGATTTCTGTACAAAAGTCCTCAGGTGGATGGGTGGGAGTTGTTTACTTCCTTCTCCTTCTGCCAAACACCTTGAAAATGTCTTCAGTGTATTCTCTTAACTATCATGGACATAAAAAGGTGATGCCCTGGTATTCTAGTGACTAGATTAAATATTTTGTGTGACTGCTTAGATTTCAGCTATTTGGGGAAGCTGAGGCTCTCCTAGCAAAGAACACTTCAACAGGCAAAATAACCTACCAATGGGTTGGAGGTAGGTGACCAGCCATCACTTCACTGGTAGCCCCAGTAACAGCCAATGTACAAGATAACTGGTTTAACTATTATAAAAACATAAAAGAAGTGCTCCATTAGAGGAGGCTCCTACATTCTCTAATATATGAATAACAACTGTCATGAATTTAGAAGGGACTGTTGCTCAGAGGTAGAGCAAGTGTTTTGCATGCAAGTTCAACCCCTGATATCTTCCTGGGAAGGATTCTTTGTCTAAAGTCCTGGAGACCTGCTACTAGTCTGTGCGAATGGTCCTGAACTAGATGAACCAATGGTTGGGCTCGGTATAATGCAGCTTCCTATGTTCCTGTGCTTCTTACGTCGCCTTTAATGATTGGGAAAATTGGTTCACAAGGAAAGGCCTTCCAGCACATGCACACGTTTTGGTTTATATCAGCCTTGTTTAAATAAGCTTCCAAAAGTTTCTAGCCTACCAGAAATTTGTCAGGCTGGAGACTGACATGAGGATGGAGAATTAAACCACAGTGACAGCTTGCTTTGTTTCTCTCCTGGGTGAAGAGGAGGTTTGGAGTGCTGCATCTCACATCTGCCGGACTATTCTTGCTCAATCTATGTGCTATAGACGATGTTTATACACCATCCCATGCACACACCTTCATGCAGTTCCTGGTTCAGTATAATGGTTTACCGTGCACTTGAAAACCATTGTGTTTAATGGCACTTCTTGAACTTCACAAATGGAAAAAATTATTTTGGCAGTGTTGCCCTTGTGCCTCCTTCTGTGTATTGTCTCAGTTTTCGCAGGCCTGTCCATGCCAGCCTAGAACCTAGCTCAGCTTTCCTGAGAAAGTGCTGTGGCTTTCAACATTGGCTGAAGATTCTTGCTGATGTTTGCTTCCTCAGGAGCTCCACCTTCAGAGCAGCGCTGAGCCCCTGGTCTTACTATTAGAAGGTGATGGCTGCCTGTACTTCAAACCCACATATGTGGGCGGCTCCTCCTCACGCACCTTCACTATCAAGAACTGCACCCGGTTACCCATGCTCTTCAGGTGGAAAATCCAGCAGTCAGACAAAAACCTTTTATCTGTACAGCCTGCTGAAGGGACTATATTGCCCAATGAAGCTTTGGTGAGTAGACCTGTTTCCACTAAGCAATTGGAAGCAATTACATTGAAATATAGCACAGTCCTCCTTGGGCCAAGCCAAAGATACCAATGAATGCAAAGCCAGTGCCAAAGACAAATGTTTTGTTAGATATATGGACTCCCCCCTGCATGCTTCTGGGTGTGGAAGTGGGGAGGAGAGGAAGTTGGGTTCTCCCTGTGGGTTCCCTGTATCCCTAGCAACCTGCTCACCCAGATGCTGCATCCCAGGAAGGCAGAGTGCTGTGAAGCCCCGCTCAGCCTTCTCCCTTGCATGTGATTTCAGGCTCAGACATGGACCTTCACTCCCAGTGAGCAGATCAAATACCTTCTGCGGAGTTGGGTGACAGTGTGGAGAGAGCAAGAGATTCTGGAAGACAATACCCCAAAGACCGCCCGCTATATCCTGCGGGTTATCGGCGAAGGAACACAGGCCACTTTAACAGTAAGTGACAGCATACGGGGCAGGAGAAGTAATCAAGACCATGCTGGAAGAGGGTGGAAGTCCAATCACAGAGCTGATAGTTTAAGCATACCCAGATGACACCTGCCATTTATGGAAGCCTGGACATATCTCTTCCAGTTGGGAGTGCTACGAAGCCTGGGCAGGGACCCAGGTGGCGCTATGGATTAAACCACAGAGCCTAGGGCTTGCTGATCAGAAGGTCGGCGGTTCGAATCCCTGCGATGGGGTGAGCTCCCGTTGCTTGGTCCCTGCTCCTGCCCACCTAGCAGTTCGAAAGCACATCAAAGTGCAAGTAGATAAATAGGAACTGCTCTGGCGGGAAGGTAAACGGCGTTTCCGTGCGCTGCTCTGGTTCGCCAGAACCGGCTTTGTCATGCTGGCCACATGACCCAGAAGCTGTACGCCGGCTCTCGACCAATAAAGCGAGATGAGCGCTGCAACCCTAGAGTCGGACACGACTGGACCTAATGGTCAGGGGTCCCTTTACCTTTGCAAGGCAGGCTGGAGGCTCTTATTCCTAAGAGCGCCCACTGTTTTTGCCGTCATCCAGTCCATGGTCGACCTTTGCTGGCAGAGCAGCATTTCCTGCCGCACGCTCGCCCCTTCCATGAGTGACATTACCCCACTGCTCTCCATGGCTGCCCTTCTGCAGCTTGCCACCACACTCTTTGATGGGAAAATGGAGGGCCGCTTGCGTTTCCTCCCCTCACCAAGCAACACTGTGAGGTATATCCGGAACAGCAGAGCACCGAATGGCTCCTCTGGAATGCACTCACTTTGGCCATGGTCAGCAGCAGTGCCCCAGCTTGCTCTGGCATGTGGATTTGCCCCCAAGCCACGCAAGAGGCTGGGAGAAGAGGGTTTTGCTCTGGGAGATAGCTGCACCCACCAGAGAAGGTGAGCAGATTTGACAAAAAAAAGTTCCCAAAACTGTGTTCTAGCGGGTTCCACCAGGGAAAAAAAACACGCTGCTGCTGGGCTGGCAGTGATGGATTGAATAGCGATCCTAATGAGACCCTTCGCCTACCCCCCCACCCCGATGCTATTCTTTTCCCTCAGTGTATTAAAATTCAAAATTTATTTGCATGGAATACCCATTGTCAGTGTCACTTAATAAACTTCTCGTGTTGTGCTTGCTCTGCAGGGACAAAGAGAGCAGGTAGCTGTTGGCAACATCCTGGTTGGCAGCACAGAGTCATGTGAATTTGCCTTCTTTAACAACGGAGCCTGCTGCTTAAAATACGTCCTTAGTGTGGAGCAGTTGATCACTGGGCCATGTGACCCTGAAGAAGTTGCCAGTGACTCCTTAGGTATTTAATGGAAAGGCAGATTTCTTGTGCTTTGCAGCTGCCTAAAGTCTCTCTCCATACTCACAATTTTGTATTTTGTCTTTCTTCCTCACAGCAATAGAACTTGACCACTACAAAGGGACAATTCCTGCTCGGGGAAAGATCTTTGTACGTGGGATTATTAGACCGACCCGCCAATTGCGCTACATCTGGACAATCTATTATGCCATTTCCACTCCCAAAGGTGAGAAATGGAAAGTATGAAAAGCAGCCTCACACCAAGGATATTATTAATGGGGTGGGCTCAGCAGGGAGAGGTTCCACACCAGATGAAAAGGCTCTATCTGTTTGACTACACATCAAACATATAGAAAACCTGTGCAGCTGAGGAATGAGTGATGTGATAATGGAAGCTTTAGCCTTAACTGTGGGATTGTGAGGCAGAAAGAGAGCTCCCCCTTTTATCTTATTTGTTTCTATCCTCCCCTATTCTGCCCTCAAATGAATATCTGGCATTGGGGGTTCAGGGTGTCATTTGTTAAACCTGAGGGCTTTCTCTCACAATCGAAGAAAGTGTGGTCCCCAACCATCTTTAATCATTTGTGGAAAGCTCATATAAATCTACTTCACTGACAGTAATGCCTAAGACTTCCATGTGCAGTAATAGGCTGAACAGAGAAGGGAATAGCTCTGTTGTTGTTCATCCAAAATGGTTTGTAGGCTCCCAAACTGTAACGGAGTGGAGAAATTATGAAGGATGGTGCAGAAACCTCAGGGGTTTCTCACCCCTTCCCCAAAAAGTAGATCCCACAAGCTTGACATCTGCTGTCCCTTGACTTCATTGTCAGTAACAATAGCCAGGAGGTGCTGGTGACACTTGCAGAACAAAGTTCAATTCAGCATTATCCGGGGAAAGAAATCATACCACTGGTCCATCTGGTGCTGTAGCTTCTAGGTTTCAGATAGGGGTCTTTCCTATTTGGAGATGCTGGGGATTGACTCTTAAGAGCGTCTGCTCTCATAACATATCCTTTAGCACTGAGCTGTGGCCCCCTTTCTAGGAACAGCATTTTGTTATTATCCATGCGGTAGAAGAATGCAGAGAGTCTGCAAGATGTAGTACAGCCTTGAGGGAGATTTGCAGTCTGCAAATGTGGGGAAAGAGAGACAATTTAACATCTATAAAATAACAATAATAAAAGTTTTACTTTTATGATGCCTAGTCTGCAAGTCTGTTTTGTCTCCCCATGCAAGCCGCGAATCCTCTTGGCGAAAAGCAGCCGCTTTGCCAGGTGACAGCAACAGGTGTCTATCCATCCATCTGCATCACGGATGCCTGTGGGACAGGAAGTGCCAGTGGCATCAGTAAGCTGTTTCTCTGGCGGCTTTTCTCTTTGGAGAGACTGAACCAGTGTCTGGAACTAGATCCAACACCACAGGAGCTCACCTTCAGAGTGCCTACCAGGCACAGGTAAGAATAGTTCGTCTTCTGCCAGATCCTGAACCCCTAGTTCTTCTGTTTCATACACAGGGAGACAGTACTCCTGATTTCCTCAGTCTGAAACAACAGCTTCCTTCCCTTTTCTATTCTGGCAAACAAGTGCTAGGAAATATGGTGTGAGTGTGAGCCAGACTTGGGATTTCCAGCCCCACCATGGAACACCTCCTCATGGATTTTTCTCACATCCTGTTTCTCTTTCATTTGAAGCACACGGCTAATCCCTCCGGTTTACACTCCTGTCATGCTGGATTTCAACTTTGGTGCAGCTCCTGTCAGAAGTGTGCCCTCAGTAGTTGTGCTGATGCTACGAAACAATGGGGGGATACCCGTGAACTGGTGAGTAATCCTCGCTTCCTGGCCCTGATGAAGGAGGGAATAGTTAGGACAGCCATGTAGAATTCTGATGGCAGGCATCTAGAACAGCCACCTACCCTAGCAGGAACTTACATAGGACTCACAGTGCAGACATGGCTTCTTTAACATGCAGATACACAAAACCTCTGTTGGAAGGACTGCTGGTGGCCAGGTTGCAGGTCTTTATGTCCCAAAGGGCTCCTTGGCCCTCTTTATGGCACAACTAAATGTTTATGGCTTTAGACATTCCTGCATTGCAGGGGGTTGGAGTAGATGACCCTTGGGGTCCCTTCCAACTCTGATTCCATGAACTAAATACATGCACAGTAAAGACAGGGACTGATTGTGTCTGTTAGAAGAAACATCTTAACAATAAGAGCGGTTCAGCAATGGAACCAATGGCCTAGGGTGCAGATGGGCTCCCTATTGCTAGAGATATTCATAGAATCATAGAACTGCAGAGTTGGAAGGGACCCCCAAGGGACATCTAGTCCAACCCCCTGCAATGCCAGAATCATACCTAGGAGGCTTGACAGACAAGTGGTGAGGATACTCTAGCTCTCAATTCCTGCCTCAAGCAAGAAGTTGGACTAGGTGGCCCATTGTCAGCTTTTCCTGGGTGCAGCAGTTTATTTATTTATTTAAATTTTATGCATATTGCCCAGCTCAGGGTTGGGGAGCTTTGTCAATGTGACCATAAGGCAGGCTGCTCTCTTGGTTTTCATGTCTTGATTCTTTTTGGTTTCCAATATTAAGTGATGCCTTTTGCTTTGCTCTGCCTGCTTCCCAGGGCCTTTCTGTTTCCTTCTGACCAGAGGATTGAAATGGAATACTGGGCAGAAAGCACTGAGTTTGACCCCAGCGAGCTGCATCAGATGCGGATCCAGGATAACCAGCTTTTTGCCATTTCCCCCAAGGCAGGGAAGCTTCTTCCAGGGCAAGAGCAAACTATACACTTATCCTACAGGTACGTACATGCTGTGGTTCTTTCCTTCTCCATGTGGAACTGTATTGTTGCTAATCTGCTGTTTGAGGCAGGATTCTCCTGCTTAAAAGTCTGGAACGGTTTCATCTATGTGCGTTTCTGATACTGGTTTTTTGTTTCCCCCTGCCAGACATGATTTCATTGGCACTGATCGGCTTCCAGTCCTGCTGAAGATCTCCCATGGCCGAGAAATTCTGGTACGATACTAGGCTGAGAGGTTCAGAAACTGTCCTCACTGATGAGGACTTCCAAAACCCTTTCCTAGAGCCAGTCAGGCTCCTTTAATGGTATAGCAATAGGAGACATTGTTTTCCTGAAGCTGCCTTATCTTGGGTGGAGGGACAAAGTATGCCTTTTGGTATTATTATTATTAGTAGTAGTAGTAGTGGTTTTTTTCTGGAAAAATACCCACCATGAAGTTGTTACAGTAAGTGCCACACTTTTTAACAACAAAACAGAGTGATGCCAGTACGTACCCTTGAGTACCTCCCCCCAAAAGCACTGATTATTATTAATTAAATTTGTATACTGCCCTATACCCGCAGGTCTCAGGTATTTGCACCTTAACCTATCCTAGAACTATAGCTCTTCATGCATAGCCATATTTTATTTCTACTATTCTACTCACTGCACAGTAAGGCCACATGGATGGCAGAATTTTCCCTTCAGCAAGCACTTTTCTGGGAAGCACCCTATCATTTCCAGCTCTCTGAAGCCTCCTCCTTCTGGCAGGGAGGGACCTCACTTTTGGCTCACATCCTGACTAGATAACTTTGTGGAGGGCTGTGGGACAGATCATTCCTCCCAAGCAGAAACATGAACCACAGTCCTTTTATTACTCCATGCCATCTTCCCTTATGCCACTCATGTTTCCTGGATTTGGTTGGTCTCAAATTCTGAACTTTGCCTGCCTTCCCTGTTTTTTTCCTCTCTCCCCTTCAACTTGTCAGTTAGAGTCAAAGTCACCTTGTGCTCCAGTGGGCACCTTTCTCATGGCCCACTGAACCTCCACTAGGTGCCCAAGATTTCCTGTGAGAGTATTGTGTTCCCATCACCCTTTATTGTTCTTTTCCCCGCTGCCCCACTTCAGGGACCATTGTCAGCTGAAAATCCAGCCTGTTGAGCAGGCTGTGAAAACACAAGGCTTAACTGTGCCTTTGTGCAAAGCCCTTGGATGGGCTCTCTTGGCCCTGCCCATTTGGCACAGGTCTTGATGGCTGCCCAGAGGGGCAGCTGAGTGCAGGGGTCCCGGCTGGGGGGCACACATCCTATTCAGCCAGGTGGCCAGAAACTCTTTAACTGCATGTTCCCTAAACCTCTTCAGTGGGAGAGTTAAAGAGGAGAATTCCTGACAATGCTGCCAAGCTATTCCCTGAAGTCATACTGCTTCAACTATCTTCAAAGGGTAAGAGTGAAAGACCCTTCATTTCATACTGTTACACTTTCCTCTGCATGGCCCCTCTGAGTGAAGCAAGCGCAAGATGTCTTCTGCTTTTGTAATCCGTGTGTTTGTGATCTGCATGGTACAAACTAACAGTCTATTCCTTCCCCAACCCCCTACAATTATTCTTCATCTGCAGCTGAACTTTATTGGTGTGACACTGCAAATGGAGCGCCGATACATTCACTTCACTTCAACCAAGCATATGTTCACGCCCATTGCTATTGGCACCTATGACCCTCCTAAACAGGTGAGGCATCGAAAGTCTCCCCTCCCTCCCAACAGAATGTTGTAAAGCAATGAGGAGAAAAGAAAATTCAAAGTTCCAGATCTGTATGGGCAGGTACCTTCCAAGAGAAGGAACAGTATAGAATCAAAGATAAACAGCATTTCTGTGCGCTCTGGCCTCCATCACAGTGTTCCGTTGTGCCAGAAGCGGTTCAGTCATGCTGGCCACATGACCTGGAAAGCTGTCTGCAGACAAACGTCAGCTCCCTCAGCCTGAAAGCAAAATGAGCGCTGCACCCCATAGTCGCCTTTGACTGGACTTAACCGCCCAGAGGTCCTTTACCTTTACCTAGTATAGAATTATCCGCATGGAAAAAATTATGGAAAAACACAATAAAATTATCAGCATGTTATGCAACTAGAGAAAACATCCCAAAAATAATCTTCAGATGGCATTTAACGCCCAGCAAACTGGTTAAAATGTATAAAAGAAGCTCCAACTTACGTTGGAAATGTTTAGACAAGGAGGGATCGTTAATCCACATGTGGTGGTAATGCGAATTTGCAAAAAATAAATAATACTGGAGAATGATTTACTAAGAACTAAAGAAGATGCTGGCACTGTGGGTTAAACCACAGAGCCTAGGGCTTGCTGATCAGAAGGTCGGCGGTTCGAAACCCTGCGACGGGGTGAGCTCCCGTTGCTCGGTCCCAGCTCCTGCCAACCTAGCAGTTCGAAAGCACGTCAAAGTGCAAGTAGATAAATAGGTACCGCTCCAGCAGGAAGGTAAACGGCATTTCCGTGCGCTGCTCTGGTTCGCCAGAAGCGGCTTTGTCATGCTGGCCACATGACGCGAAAGCTGTACGCCGGCTCTCAGCCAATAAAGCGAGATGAGCGCCGCAACCCCAGAGTCGGACACGACTGGACCCTTTACCTTTTTAAAGAAGATGCTTAAATGTTCCTTTCCCAAGAAGCCAGAAGCATTCCTGTTAGCTAAAATAGGACAGGAAATTCCAGATAAAGTAAAAAAAACAAAACCCCTCTTCCTTTACGCAACAGCAGCAGCAAGGGTACTATACGCTAAAATGTGGAAGGAGAGGAAAACCCCGACCAAAGACCAGTGGTTGCTTAAACTAATAGAATATGTAGAATTAGCCACGATCATGGCCAAAATAAGAAATACAAAGAGAAAAACAGTATTAAGCGAGTGGAAACAACTAGAGGAGTATTTAAAAAGAAGCGGTATAAATATAAATTTACAAGTAGGGTTAAACATATGAACACCAGAAAACACAACAAAGAGTGAAAGGAGGGGAAGGATTGGAAAGCTTTAGGAGTTGCAGCAAACCAAAGTGACTGGGTTAGGATGTCAAGGAAAGATAGGTTGGGAAGTCCAGATGAGAAGAGTTAGGAGATGATGTATGTAACTGGAATAATTATAACTGACTGTAAATGAAAAATGTGCAAACAAATTAAAAAGTAAAAGAAAAAAAAGAGAAGTAACAGGGTGATAGGTGGCAGAAGAAACATCATGCTTTGGGCGAGAGCGATGCTACAAACTATAAAGTGAACATGGGTTTTCTAGTGCTTTTTTAAGGCCAATGCAGGCATAGGGACATTTGCAGGGGAGGACTGTCACCAATTGTCCTTTTCAGCAGCTACTCCATGCCATTTTAATTCATTTCCCACAGAGGGTTCATCCAGAGTTCCGCTTGTCCCACTGCTTTCTCCTGGAAAACCTATTTAGCACTGAATCAGAGCAAACATCAATCAGGTTTTCTGTGTATTGATGTTTGCTCCAATTCAGCGCTAAGGAGGGGGCAGACAGAAAACCACTCAGACCCTCCGGGTCTGACAGGCACAAGACAAGCTGAAAACCGCTTGGATCCATGCTTTCTAGGCCTAGGACAAGTGGAAGTATGGATGAGCCCAGAGACTGGAATGTCTGAAGGGGGGTGGAGAACTGCTGGAGGAGCATTTGCACGGGAGAAGCACTTAACACAAGGGTTCAGGACTCCACTTTTTCCCTGTTGATACTTCTATATAAATTCCCCTCTGCTCCTGCATTTAATTTTCCTTTGTGCCCAGCAGTTAGACTGCACTCAACAGTCCACATTAGGAAAAAGTGGCACTACATGTTCATCTATCTCACATTAATTGATCCAGTCTTTTGCATACATATTGTGGGAGAACCTTCTTCATCCTGATTTCACTCAGTCCATTTCATTTGCCACACAGCAGAGAATGACATAAATAAAATACCTCAAATAGAATCCTTCTCTCACATCGTTTCCCGAACTGTTCCAAGCATTCTGAGAAAATACTGCTGACTGGTTAGCTGTCACAGATTGAGATAGATTATATAGAACTTTGGAATTCTGCTAAGGAATAGCATTTAAGATTGTAGCTGCCAGGCTTAGGTATCCTCTAATAGGGACTACATAGTAGAAGACCCAGAAGAAGCCACAGCAGACCATGTGAGCATCTTGAAAGCCAGTGCTAACCAGTCTTTCTCCTCTCTTCTTGCAGATCTATGAACTGTACAATGGAGGTGCCACAACTGCAGTGTATGAAATCCAAGTGGATGCTCTGAGGAAAGTACAGGAAGAGAATTACCACCATGAGGTGTTTGTCTGCCTGAATCCAAGAGGAGAGATTGGTCCAGGCTTGACAGCACACACAGAATGGATCTTTTCACCACTGGAAGCCAAAATGTACTCGGTGAGGCTGGCACCTTTAAGAACATGCACTTTCCTTTGGGAATTTGTGTCTCATAGCATTCCTACCTAGCTGGTTAGAACTTTCTTCTTTGACTGCCCTTATTCACATGAGTTCTAATACATTCCCATATTGTTCATTGCTGCATAACTCCTGCTGGGGCAGCTGCTTCTTGTTCCTTCCAAGTTTCAGCCCCCATTGTTGCCCCAAAGCTGCATTACAGTGTGAATTCCTAAGAATGCAAACTTGGTATGTGACCAACACCTTTTTATCTGAGAGCTTTTTATGCACAGTCAGCCAAAACAAGCTCCAGGTGCATTCTAGCCTTTGCAGGATATGCTTCCCAACACACTTTCACTCAGGGCGTAGCATGGGGGTGGCAGAGGGGCCATGGCCCCGGGCGTGGATGAGAGGGCATGAAGCAGGTGCCCACACACCAGCGCCCCCTCCTGGTGTCGGAGGAACCAACGCTCGCCGGGATTTGTATTCACTTTCTTGACTTTCATTCCTTACCTTGGGCGAACATGGGAATTGTGGCAATTTCTGCTCCTGTTTCTGAAATCCTTAATTGCCACTGGCGAATTAGACAAGAAACTCTTTTTAAAATGTACAAATTGGGGAGTAGAGGAAGGAAGAGCTGGGCTATACACCACCACTGGTTATGCCTCAGGTAAAATCTAGTGGGTGGACATAAAATCCACACAACCACATTCTATACAATTACAGCAGTGACAAGCATACTATCCGTGAAAATTATTGTCATATTTTTATTAGTTACAAAAGACTGCATCATGACTGCTGGAAAAAACAGCTGCAAAGAAACACAGCCTTGCAGAAAGATACATGGAGATTAACAAATGAGAAACACCTGGGCAGTCATTGCCCAAGGCCACAATGGTGCAGGAAAGCCCTAAAAGTGGGGAGAAACTCTTGGTTTGTGTGCACAGTGGCTTATCAAAAACACTAAAATTGATTAAAATGGCTCTGAACCATGCACAACCAGGGCTTAATTTCCCAGCAAAAGGTAACAGGCCTATTTTGCTTCTGTCTCTCCTTGCTTTGCTAACCCCCTTGGGCTCTGACATGAACATCCTTTCCCTGATTTAACTCACAAGATACTCCAACAAACTCACAAGGTACTCCAACAAAGCTGTTTTTGACTCTTATCGAACACCAGAGTAAAACCAGAGCCCTTCCAGCCGCAGCTTTGTGTTTCATTTTTCTGCCTAGGTAGAGGTACCTATCCACATCCTTGAAGGGGACTCTGCTCTGATTACCTTCCAAGGCATAGGCTTCGATCCACACGTTATGGGTGACACTGCACATTTCGAACAAGTGGTTTGTGCTGCGACAGCACCAGGTTCTGCCAAATTAACAGTTCCTGGTCTGGTAAGTATCAAAGGATGCTGTGCTTCTAGCACGGAAGAATGTTGGAGGGCGTGGAACACAGATTTCAAATTGTTTGAGCCCTTGGCACTCCAAGAGCTATTCTTCTCTGTGTAGTCCTGTTTCCTCTTGAGTAATGTGTTGTGTGATCCTCCTCTGACCCCAACAGCAATGGCTATCTTTGCGCAATTGGTTAATTTAAACCAGGCCTATGTAACTTGTGGTCCACGAACCACAAAATCAGTGTTGTTTTTTCTTCAAGAACCAGGCATGCAACAGTACTCACCTATCATACTGCAGACATTCCTGGGTTTGCATGTTTTGAAGAACTTTTTTATGTTGTGATATGAACCAGCAGCATCCTATTTTATGGGTCAGTTTTTTTACTGGATAAGCCATCTGTTCAATTTGCACTATGCCAACATGCATTCAGATTACAAGAGCCTCAGTAATGCTTATTTTATTTCCACTTCTGTGGCCTATCTTGTTTGCGATTTCTTATTAATTTTCTGGTGTTTTTTGATTTGCTTTGTTTTAAAATGTTAGCCTCCTTGATCAACTATGGTATGCCCACAAGTAAGGATGAGTAGTGCTAGGCTTTGCAAAACCCAGATTGATGACCACTGCAAGAAAGTAACTTGCAAATGAACCATTGCTTTTTGAGAATTGAATGCTGCTTGCTCAGTCATCTCTGGGATGACACACGATGCTCCTTTGGTAGAATTCTATGGCCAGCTTCAGATTTTGCAAGTGTGGTGTGATGGCTGCAAAAACCAATCCAAACAATTCAGAATTATTGAAAGATTCATGCCACTGCTGCAACATTTGTAAATGGAAGCCACAGGGGTTGATTGGGATTGCATGATAGAGTTCAAATGCCAGAGCCAGCAGCTGCAGCGCTGATGCAGGGTTATAGCATGCTGTCCAAACAAACTCCACAGTTGCTGCCTATAAATGTTATAACTATGGTGCGGAGGCTTTAGCATGTAGAGCCTTTTACCAACGTTGAAACAGGCGAAGTCTATCTAATGTAATATGACCCGTTATATATTCAACATCAGGGAGGTTCTGCATGTGGCACCTGAAACATTATTTTAAGGCTCCCATGCTCTTTCTCCAGTGAGGCTTAAGCTTTCTCTGAAAATATATTCATCATGGATGCAGTGGTGGTGATGGATGAGTAGAGCCATCTCTTTTTGGCCAAAGCAGGAAATGGGGCAGAGGTGGCATGTGTTGCCACCACCATGACATTCTCCTTCCCCTTTGGGTAGAAAAGAACGGGGGGAGGGGGGAGAACTGGATGAGCACAGAAGGTTTTCCCCTTGAAGTAGCTGGGGTTTTGACCTATATTTGTGTGTTAACTAAGAACTCTAAATCTTACTGAGATGTTGGGAGGTTTTTGAGATCCCGGTTAACCCTTTGCTTCAGCTATACTAGCAGTCTTTTCACAATCCTCCCATACGGATGCCTCCTACTAGGAAAGCATTGTTGCAATTGGATCACCTCTGTAGCTGAGAGAGCTTTGTGAGACAGGCTGCTACCATTAATCTGTATTTTTTAAAGACATGTTTCATGCATTTAGTGCTGCTTAAATGTCTGCCACTGGTAGCACTCTGCTAGCTTCCTTTCACGGGGAGGGGTGGGTGGGGAAGGGGGAGACGAGATCCCATCTTGTTAGGATAGGGGATCACCCTCTGTTTATTCTCTTTCCAGACGGTGTACTTATCTCATCCCCGGATTTGTTTTGGCAACATCCCAGTCTACAGTAAATGCAGCCGACTCTTTTTTCTCAACAATGCCTCCGAGAATGAGGCCATTGTTTTTTCTTGGCACACTGGGACTTCCAATTCCATGGTGGTGAGCTTCATCTGTCTGATTGCTCTTGGTCCCCTTTGGCAGTGTTGTGGCCTCTCCCACTGTGATGCTGGAGTACTGAAAGCCACATACCCTCCTCTCCTAATGGTTAGAAGCCATAGCCCTGAAAACATTCTGGTGGGGATGCATTATGCACTGCTAACGCTTCTGACAACCACTTTCTTTGCTTCAAGGTAATGAACATTATTCCAGAGACTGGAATCGTGCAGGCTGGGGAGAGCACCTCATTTGTTCTCACACTGTACGCTAGTGAAAATCCATGCTTCTACAACATAGATTTGATATGTGAGGTGAGGATTAGTGTGTACTTTAGATCATCACTTCTTTGAACACCAAAAACCGAGGATGTTGCTAGATTACATTACCTATCGGTACTCCTATAGTACTACTGTTGCACATCACCTAGAAACGTATTGTATGAGGCGACAAATACATAAAACAAACGAGGATGCTGTTGAGCAGGCATGGCTCAATTTCCCCCCTCATAATTTCTCAGGGTGTTGCAGTTGAGGTTTGTCCTTGGTCCAAACACTTGTAGTTACTGCTCTGCAACCACCTTGTTCCTTCTTTGATTGGTTGGACAAGTTATTGTTTCCACGCATTTGGTGTATAAGGTCAGAAAATAAAGTCAGAGTTTTGCTAGAAATTCATACTTAGAAGGCATATGTTGTAGGCAGAGCAAGTTTTTCATCATCCCAGAGTACTGAAGTGCAAACTTGCAGAATGCTGAGTTAATCGTCGGTTTGTCCCCTGTAGATTTTTACCCAGCGCCCACTCGATCAGTATGAGAAAGAGCTGCAAGAATGGGAAACTGAGAAGGCACGTCAGGCTGTGGAGTTCACCATCACAGAGAAAGACCTGGATACACAGAAGAACCCAAAACAGTCTCCAGCGGTAAGCTGGCCTTCCAGGGAGGGAGATTTTAGCACTGAAACAAGAACAGTACAGCTTCTTTGGATGGGTTTTCTGTTCTAAGTGACACCTGCATCACATGATTCTATGGGTGTTTTGCAAGCACATGTAGGGCAAAAAGTGACTTAAGTGAAGATATACATCTTTGTAGTGGTGGACTGGTCAGGCACAAATGAGACTTGAGTCCCACAATTGAGAAAGCTATGTGAGTGTGCAGACTTTACAAATATGTATTTTCAGCCATCTTCTGGATGCTTTCCCACATATAGTTTCCAAATGTAAATCGGGGGGGGGGGGAGTGTGATATTAAGAACCAATTAGCAACTGAGCTGCTTTGTGTGGGGCAAGCCCAAAACATTGCAGCACTTGAGGTGGAACATCCAAACGGCATCCTCCTCAAATTAATTAACTCAGGACACAAGCCTCCAGGAAGTTCTCCTGCACAAACCTAATTAACGACTGTTCATTTCAGTGAAGCTTGCACAGGAGAAATTCCAGGCGAATTGTCCCTGTGCATTAGATCTGCCTGTTTCACACTCATAAAAACTCAGCATCATCTTTGCATTCATGTCAGATACCATGCTCTGCAAATTTCCTCTTATGATGATAACACTTGTCAGGGTTCCTGCATTGGCACCTGTCCTCATCTATCTACATATGCTAATTTGCATGTTGAAAATAAAGCCAGGATGTTTAGGGCCCCTCCAGACCACCTGTTTGCTGAGCATTCATCCTTGATTTGCTTGCAGGGTGTTTATATCTGCTCCTGTTAGGCGCTTGTCCATCCCACACTTTACAACACATTTCCTCATCACTTTGCAAATGACAAAAATTCTGGGGTTTGTTAAGTGGATGTGTTGCTTCCATGCACTTTAATGGCGCAAACCTAACATTCTGCTATGCACTTGATTCCCTCCCACAAAATACTGACATTCTGGAGGTGCCTTTTAGATGGAGCACATTAAGGGAACAGAAAAAGAGGGGGGAACCAGTTCCATAACTGTTCTGCAGTTTTATGCACACCGTGTCATGAGTTGGCAGATTTTCACAGAAGTTTACTAAATTCCTGCCATTCAGCACAGAAATTCAAGGCCATTTCACAAGTTATGTGGAGGCAAACTTGGACTTTTGTTTAGGATACACTCAGCAGGCAGCTGCAGCCAATTACAGCTCCCTGACTAGTGTTCTGGTACATGTTATATGAAAAGGCATGTTATAAAGCACTGGTATATGCATTTTCAAAAATGCAGAGGAGTATCAGGAGGCTATTGTTGTGAGCAGAAGAGGAACAAGGGTAGAAAAGAGTTTTGAACCTTTTCCCTGTAGGCAATTTCCCTCGAAATCTCTTATAATATTGTTGTGATTGCTATGTTTTTAACTCTGTATTTTCATTCATTGCCTAGACTGGCAACCTCACATGGGGCAAAGCAATGTGAGAGAGAAAAATGGCTGGTACAGAAAGGGTTAAGCCCCTGCTCCATTGACTGTTGCTCCTCTCTGCTCAAAACTGCACCTTCCTTTGGCTCTTTTACAATAACAGACAAAAATGCCAGAGCTTTCTTATAAACATTTGCATATACTTTACTTTGCACCATTGAGTACCTTGCTTTATGTCATTGGGTAACAGCATCATCCTTATGTTTATTCTACATGCTTTACTATGATTTTCTTTCCTTTGTTTAGGGGGCTTCAAACTTGGGGCCAGCAAAGCTTTGTGCCACACATTCAGTGATCCGGAAATACAAGGTAATTAGTTGACTGTTACCTTCTCTGAAGTGGAATATGTTGAGATTTCTGAGGGTGAATGATAGGGCAGTGAACCAATGGAGGCTCTTATTTCAGAGCTAGGATGCTTGATTAAGAATTTGGCATTTTGGTGACAGAATGGAAGTGCCCACGCAAACAGAATAATTGTGTGTTGCTATCAAAGCATTTGTTGGGTCTGTTTTGACTGTACAGCTTTTCTGTATTATTTGAAAATGCTTTGCTGCAGGGTGGGTAGCAATCCAGTATGATGATCAGGAAAAGTGCATTTTGGGGGCATATGGATTATCTAAAAACAGGAGTTAGTCCCCACCACTTTGATGTATGTGTCAGGTTTCTGTCTGCCTTTCCACTGCACTGCAAAGTCAATTTCAAATACTGATTTTGTAGTTGTGTCCCATTACTCCCTGCTCCCCAGTGGTTTAGGTGAGCTGCCTGCCTTTTAAAAATGTTTATTGAAGTACCACTTAAATGTTGATGTGATTCAAAATCTCTTCACATTTTTTTAAAAAAAATGTATTGTTTGTGTGTGGGGCGGTGGTGGTTTAATTTGCAAAACTGCTCTGGGGAGGTATGGGATCGAAAGTTACCACTACCAGCCAATCAGTGCTGTGCAAAAACAGCTTCTGCTTCCAGCCTACAGAATCAGTTTTCCTTAGGAAAGGAATAGTCATATAGTCTAACCACAATGTAGCAAGCAGGCTTCCTGGGCAAAGCAACTACCGAGAAGGGTCATCTGGTGTTTTGGAGTGTGTTGTCATCAATATGCTGAGGACACAGTTCTGTTTCTCTGTATGGTAAACCAGTGCCTGACTTTGGTAATGGGCTGGATAAGGGTCAAAAAACTGAAGCTCAATCCAGATAAGACACACTGCTAGGGTGGTTCTTCTGTCCAGAAAAGTTGCCTATCCCATGCTGTGGAACTGCGTTTCATCAGTGATTTTGCAAGCATCCTTGCTTTTGACTTTCAGGCGCCTCTTGAAGACTACTTGGGCCAACAGACCTTTGGAGCCATTTAATTTTGATTAGCCTTACTGATTATCTGTATTCTTGAATTTTTATTTTCATCTTTAAATGATGTTTTATGTTTGAGCAGTATATACTACCTTGATATTTTGTGATATAGCAGCATAGAAAAAAATTCCAGAATATATATGTATATCAGGCATAGGCAACCTTGGCTCTCCAGATGTTTTGGAACTACAACTCCCATGATCCCTAGCTAACAGGGCTAGTGGTCAGGAATGGTGGGAATTGTAGTCCCAAAACATGTGTGTGTGTGTGTGTGTGTGTGTGTGTGTTAAGTGGTGCTTATCCAGTTTTGGATGGGAATCACAATCTTGCTGAAGGACCAGGTTCTTAGCTTGAGGGTACTTCTAAGTCCAGTACTGAGTCCCTAAGAATGGTGCAGTGAAGGTTCTGAGTAATTACTGTATTTTTATATATATAGTCCATTCTTTTCTCCACACATTTGTGTCTGAGAGAGAGGCCTATGCACAGCCTAATTCATGGGAGAACCAAGATGAAGGCTGAAAATTGAAACTGTGTATAAAACAGAAAGAAACCCCAGCCCCTCTTATAAGCAGATTTGTTCTGGTTGTTGTTGTTGTTGTTATTTAATCTGTATACCGCCCTTCATCCAAAAATACAGGGTGGTTTACAACATAAAAATACAAAATGAGAACACAAAATACATAGTGGTGGTTGACTTTGGAGGGCTCCAACCCACTCATTAAAGAATGCCTTTTGAAATCTACCCCAACAGACTCTTCCACCCATTAAGAACATCCATGTGCCTAACCCTCCTGCCAGCCGCAGCCAGAGGGTGCTCACGAGGAACAAAGATGCCAGCAGGTTGTGGGTGAAGCCGGAGCCCCCCAAGCCCTTCTTCTTGCACTTGGGGGTTACAGCCAGGTCACACTCAACTGATGACTACCTGGTCATCTTCCCTAATGACATGCCCCAGCACTTCCTTTTCCGGTAAGGCCTTCCCCTGTCGCCAGATCCCCAGGGGAGATGTTGGTTCTCTGAATATTCTCCTACATTCTCATATCATTTGTCAAGGCACTTTAATTCTCCTTGTTGTCCTCTTTCCAGCCAACTTAAGAAGATGACAGTCAGAAGGACTACTCCGAGCAGGAGCAGGAGCAAGAGTGGATCTCCAGGCATGGTGTTAGCAAGCTGTACGAAACAGGAGGCACAGCTAGTGACAGACATGCTGTCGATAGTGATCAAGTGGGTGTCTCCTCAACCAGAATCCTGCTGTTCAAAGGCAGAATATGCTTTCATAACAGTCTGCTCAGATGCATAGAATTGCAAGGCTAGGCATATGCATTTGTCACATTTGCCTTCTCTTCTTCCAAGGTGGTCAGCAATAGTGTACAGGAGTTATCATACTGTGTCCTCACAGTAATCCTATGAGGTGGGGAAAGGCCATAGGGAAAGGTACATGCTTGGCATGCAAAAGGCCCCAAGTTCAATTCATGGCATCTCCAGGAAGGGCTGCAGTGTAGTCAATAATGAGCCACATGGACTCTGGATAAGACAGATTCCTATGCTCTTGCGTGGATTAGGCTGAGACTTGGCATTATCCAAGGCAACGGAGTGAACCTCATGATTGAATGGAGATTTGAAAGTCAGATCATCCTGGTCCAAGTCCACTTCATTGTAGTGACTAAGTAACATGAAGGTAAATTAGTTCAAATTCCTGCAGGAAAGGGAAGATTTAATCAATTTTGGACATAGGGTGATCATTATTATTATTAAATGTGTATACTGCCCTTCATCCAAAAATCTCAGGGTGGTTCACAACAGAAAAATACAAAATACATAAAACAAAGACAAACCAATAACCCCACTCCCATAAACACATTAAAAAAGCCATCAAATGTTAATCAGCCAAGCGCCTGGTTGAAGAGAAACGTTTTTGCCTGGTTCCTAAAGGTGAAGGGACCAGGCGAGCATCGCTAAGGAGAGCACGGAAAAGGCCCATTCTTATGTTGCCGCTATCCAGATCTCTTATAAAGGAGGCACATGAAGAAGGGCCTCAAATGATGATCAAAGGTTGGGGTCAGTTCATATGGGGAGTGGCATTCCTTGAGGTTTTGCATCTTTTGTTCTGCTTTCTTGCTGATAATTCATCATGACATCTCACTGCAGCCAGTTTTACTAATTTAGTGTGATGTGGGGGAACCTATATTCAGGGGAAACTTCCAATCCCTTTTTCCTACACGTATCCCTTCGGATGTATACCTGGATAGTCTCAAGGGTACGCTGGCTTTTCATATTCCCAGGGCTTGGGGACATAGGGCAACAGTGTGACAAAGGCAGCCAGCTTTGTCTTTCATTCCAAAGTGAATTCTCTCCTGACATTCTAGGGGGCTGCTGGAGGAACGCCAGTTCCAGGAAGCAGTGATCAGAAGCTTAGCAGAGCCCACACCCTACTTCTGCCAGTTCTGGAGTGAGGAGTCAGCCAAACAGAAGCACAGCCCAGGTGGTACATCTACAACACCAAATTCCCCAGAATTTAGCCCTAAGTGTAGAGCAGAAGATGAAGATGCTGGAGTAGTAGTAGCGAGATCTCCTACAGAAACTTCAGAAACTCAAGAGAGTCTAAGTGTCATTATTCGCAAGGAACAATTCCGGGAGCAGAAAGAAGCCATTATCAGGTGAGTCAAAGGTACAAATCGGGGGGAATATCTAAGTAGGGGTTCTCAGCAAAATAGCCATACTCTGGTGACAACACTTCTGTAATGCGAAAGATGCACAGAACAATGGGCAGGATTCAACAACGTTTTTGAGCTAGTGGGAGGGTTAGTACTAGCACAAGGGATTTCCCCCACTCTCCTTCCTCACGCCACCCCCAAATCTGGAGGTTTGGAGGAACCCCAGAACAGTTTTGGGGGGCACATGGGAAGGGGGAGAGGGAGATGATTCTACTGCACAAGGAAAAACCCTTGTGCTGACAGAACAATCTGCTTAGTGCTATGTAGAGTACTGGGCTGGCCCACCCATGAGGCAAGGCAAAGCGACTGCCTCAGGCAGCAGGATCCACAGGGGCATCAGATCCTGATGTAGCTCCTTGTTCCTGGTGCAGATCTTCACTCTGCCCTTCTTTCCTGTTGGGAAGCAGAATGACATATTGTGGTTCACCTCAGGTGCTAAATGTCTTGGGCCAGCCCTGGTTGAAACAAAACCCAGTAAGGAACTCTAATTTTCTCTCCTTCACACATCCAAAACTTTACTCCAGAGGGTCCCGCAACCCTCAGGAGCTGATTTTGAGAGCATATAGAGTTGGAGGGACGGAAGAGGCAGTGCCACTGCATGCCCGGAAGTCTCCCTGGGAGACTTTCTCTTCGCTGCTTTTATTAATAAATGCAGATTGTATTGACAGCTGGTTCCTCACTGTCCCGACTTAAAAAATATTTAAAAGAATGTCACTCACTCACTCTTCCCACAATATTCCAAATTTCAAAATATTGCTAAGCGACACATTTTAGGTTATATTCTGCACTATCAAAGTCATGGGATGCATTTCTCTTCCTCCACAAAAGCCAAAAACAGCCATTCATGTCTGTGGGAGAAAGTAAAGTAGCTATAATTGGAGACATTGAAGAGGTAGTACAAAACTTGGCCTCATCCCTGATGTTGAGCCCATCAGTATCTGAGATGGAGGGGTGGTTTTTTCTCTCCACTCCAGTATATTCCCTTTAGAAAGCAAAGGGACAAATCCATTCCTACGGGAAAAAGAAATGAGACTGCAGTCTGGAACATACTTGAGCAAGGGACAAAATTTACTCCCTTCCCTGACAGGGCTGTTGCTTTTCTTTTGCCTATAGAAGTGAGCAACCCCTGACTTCTATGGACATCTAAGAGAAAAAGTAAATACAATCCATCACAGTGATGATCTTACTACTCTGAAGTTGAGAAGGATTCCAGTGTATTATAAGCAATGAATCTGTGCCTAAGCTTCAGCCTAGAACCTCTCTACATTTACTAGCCTGTGTGTGTGTACTGGTACTTTCTGAGCCCCATCATAGACATTCAATTCTATATATGGATTCATCTGTCCTGTCTGTGAACACACCCTTTCAATAAAACTGGTTTAGCTTTTTTCCATTCATATATTCCAGGCCTTTGGTTTGTTAGATCTTTGCCAACTTGTCGGCCATGCTATTAAAAAGGTAGAGAGTAGGGTGGGCACTGTGCTGTAGTACCATTCTGTAAGCATGCTTGGAAACACCAACTTCCCTGGACAGGGAGAACTGAAATGCTCTTTTCTCTTAAGGTTGCCAGCATTTGCAAATCTGACTGAGATGGTGCTGGAAAACACCATCAGAAACGTTCTGGTGGAGGCCAGTCGTGGGGAGGTAGTACTGACAGCACGACCCAGAATCATTGCACTCCCTACTGGTTTCTACCAAAAGTGAGTAATGGAGTATGGAATAATAATAATAATAATTAATTTCATTTTTGTATGAGCCTAGAACAAAAGGATAGAAGAACTTGGTTGATGCCTATTTAGTAACTAGGAAAGCTTAGTGGGAGAGGGTCATTTATGTTCTTCTGGTTGGAATGTTCGTCCATCTTTTCTTTTGTATCCTATTGGTTTCCTTTTTTGATTGTCTCACCTTGTGGTGTGATTGGCCTGCTCCATGGCCACAGAATGGAAGCACAAAAGATGAGGAAAATGGGTATATGGTTGAAGTTAAAGGAGGTGGTGAATAAAGGGAAAGAAGGCTTGGGGGAGCAAGAGGTGTAGTGTGGTGAGTGCTGTGGCCTCAGGTGCAATTTTGAGAGGGGGCGCAAACAGACGCCCCCACAGTAGGCTCCTTCATCGGAGCCTGGCTCCATGCCAGAAAAAGCTGCTCCTTTGCTGTGGTGCTTGTGCTTGGGGCAGCTCCGCCCCCCCAGGTCAGGCCTGACCCGGGGGAGGAGAGCAAGTGAGTGGGCAGTAGCACTGCCACCCACCCTCCTTGGCCGTGGCACACCTTGTGCCCAGCGGCAGCAGCTCTGATGCTGGGTTACTGCTGACCCGGCAGCGGAAAGCAGAAGAGTTGGTGGCAATGCTGCCACCCACCCTCCTTGGTTGTGAGGCGCTTTACGCCTGGCTGCAGTAGCAGACATGACCCGGTGGCAGAGGGCAGGAGGAGAGTGGGCAGCAGCTTCCCTGGGCAGTGCCAGCATACACTCCGCCGCTGGCCAGAGGAGAATGGTAAGAGGTAGAAGCAGTAAGGAATCCATTAAGGTTAAGCCTGGAGAGGGGTGCATCAGTCGGAATAGAAGGTTCTCATGGTACCTGCTGCTACACAAGGAAACCAAGCAATAAGATATGAGAAGTGTGCCATTGGGATCCTGTTAGGTGGTATCTTCCCAATGTCTCTAGCAAAGAACATGCCCAGCCATGCTCTTTTAAAGTCAGAAACGGGACCTGGAGATTTAGAATATTTTCTTTAGTATTATGAAGTTGTAAAAACTGAAATGGAGCTTTTTATTTCAGAACTATCAGTCCCATTATTCCAACGCACAAATCGTCTCTGCTCCGCCCCACCACGGCACTACTGACCTGTGCCTCCAGAGAGAACAAGGACTCTGACGGGCATCGGCACATCATCTTGCCCCCCTAGGGGCTTGGAGAACTCTGGTACCACACAAGTCCAGTATTCACATCTGGCTAGTCCCTGTAGGAGCCATGGTGCTACTGGAAAGCTGCCCTCTTGGAGGTTGGTCAAAGGAGAAATGACTTGCAGAGAAACCTATGTGACCCTACCCTATTCAATAATAGCACGGGAACTTTATCATGCAGCCTTCAAAATACAACTCTGGTTTGCACCAAAGCGGAAGTGGTTCTACTTGTGCCATGTGTGTGAGAGATTATTTTTTCAAATTAAGATGACTTTGTTTTCATCTTGGCAAGCCTCTTGTATTGTAATTGTTCAACTTTCCACCAAGGGGCAGTGCAGTCTAGTTTGTCAGCGCTCCAGCCTCCGCAGAGGACAGCACAGGGTGCACTTTTCCTTGCTGCTACGATTCCTGAATAATGAAATGTGGCAACCAGATATGCAAGCCACAAAGCCTTTCTGAACACTAGGAACCAAGATTAATATAATACAAACTTGACGGAAAGCCAACTGGGGTGGCCTGAGCCTCAGCATGCAGCTGTTTAAGAAACAGGCTGTTTATGGAGAGACTCTTCATTCTGTCATTCCTTTTTTAGTTTCCAGGAGCTAGAGGTCTGCAAACCTTGAAGGTGTTTTTTTTTAAGGCTAGACCACCACACAAACATTTTCAGAATGCTATACATTGTCGGGCTTGGGCCACAGCTCTGAAGTTCTGTAACAGCAGTGTGTTGCAGTTTCTAAACATCACCAAATATACTCTCCTAGCAGCTTGATTTGCATCTTTCAAAGATCTCTTTTAAGAGTTGTTGTGGGTCCTGTTTTTGAATTTGCAGAGGTATCCATCCAAAATGTGTTCTGAGACAAAATTGTTAGCATAACCTCAGGGCCGGAGCATCCATTTAGGCAAACTAGGCAGTTGCCTAGAGCACCAAAATGGAGGGGGCGCTGGCCAGCCTGCCCCCCGCCACCCGGTGCCGCCCCAACCAGCGGCGAAAATCACGGCGGCGCGGGCAGGGGGCGGGGCACCGTACGTCATGCACAATGACGTCACGTGCCCCGCCCCCTCGCCTAGGGCGCCAAAACCCCTAGCACCGGTCCTGCATAACCTCAACACACATAAGCATCTATGAAAACTGGAACAAAGAATTTGAAGTGTGAGAGATAGCATGATCCTGTGTTCTCTGTTAAGCAGCGACCAGCCAACAGACTAACAATAAACCAACGGGTACGCCATTCACTGCAATGTCTTAACTCATTATAGAATTATAAACTTTTCTGTGAATGGTGTGAACAGTAGCTTTGCCTTATCTCTTTAGGTTAATGTCATGACTCTCATCCTTGATCAACATTCCCCCCCTCTTTTTTTTACAATGCTGGTTTTTTGCCATTGTGCCTAACCCCTCAATTTGCCAGAGCTACCTTGTTAATTTTTAGCAAAGATTTTAACTTATTTCACCATCTCCTCTCAAGGGCGCCTGGCCCCAATCATTGGAGTATGTGTGGTGGTCTAAATTAAGAATTTATTGAGAAAAGCAACCGCTACCCCAATTTCCAAACATGCAATTTTAGGAGGAAGATATGGGTATGAACAGGGCACGTGCAAAGGTTTCTACAAGGTTGGTGAGAGCAAAAAAATTGCCATCACAGACTTCTCATGTCACCTTAGAAGGGGGACTTAACACCTGAGCCCATAAGCCTTTTAAAAACAAAGTATTTGTACTGCAGCTACGGTAATTTATTTAAGAAAGTCTGAATTGGCTTTAATTTGGCATATATAGGGCTGCTCTTTTTCCCTGGGTATCATTACCTATCTGCAAGCCAGGGCAACAGCTCTACATGGTAGTATTTAGGTGTCAAATAGAGACAGCCTAGGAAGAAGCTCAAGAGAAAGAAAACACAGGGGCAGCTATCTATCGTGGCTGGATTGGAAACACTTAGAGAGGATGCAGCCAAAACGGCTGTGTCCAGGCTGCTTAGCAGCATGGGAACAGCAGTATCTTTCCCATTGCGCAGGTGATGGCTGATGTGCTGCTGGGTGAAGCTTGGTGGGAAAGGTGGGCAGGGGTTGGTGCACTGCATGGAGAGCAGCCATGGGTTGCGTACACGTGAACTGGAATATGGTCTGATGTGATTAAATTACTGGGGAGGCTGGCTGCTCGAGGCCTCACTGTTATTACTAAATCACCTCTGCTCTGTTCTTTAGCCTGCACATTGCTTCTCTTTTCTGTGAGCTGCTTTAGCTAGCTGCCTTGAGAGGGAGACTAACTAAACCCAAGAGAGAGCCCCAGAGCCAAGCTATGCCATAGCTTTATTATGTGATGGTAGGCCCTCAAAATGAAGCTGAGCATGGAGTCTCCCAAGCTGTAGAGCTTCAGGGCCAAATGAACATGACAATAAGTGTGTGAATGCAATTACTGTGCACTTTCCTGCTCCTTATGTAAACAGCAGCCACAGTCTAAGGATCCTGTGAAATGTGGAGAGTAGTTTAACACTTTGCCTTCCTGCCACATTGCTGGTCCCAAAAATGCCTTTCTGAAGCTGCTGTTTGCATTTCAGGTGGAGAAACCTCTCTCTCTCTCTCTCTCTCTCTCTCTCTCTCTCTTTGTTTTTAAGACTGGGTCAGCACCAAGGAAGCTGAAGAGTTACACTCACCCCTCTCTTCCTACATGGTCCCATGGTCAAGCTGCTTCCTGCTGATGTACATAACTGAAAAGAAAAGTGTACATTAATTGTAGTCATGTAATTAACATCTAGTTGGCAATCAAGCTTAGCCTGGGGACTGTCTTGCTTACTCCCTTGCAGGATCACAAAAATAAACCAACTCATGTGTGAAGCACAAAATGCAGTTCTATCTTAACAGCATAATACTGAATAAGAAACAAATAAGTGCTTTATGCAGCCAGGATCTGGTGCCTTGCCAGCAATCTAGCTTCCTGGAATTGCTGTTTGCCATGAGATACTAATTTCTCGGGGAGAAAAAAAAACCTCGCCCAATCTTGGAAAAAAGAGTATCGGCTAGACACCAACCTTTGCTCCTGTGCCTTTAACATACGTTTGAACAGATGCTGGTTGTGAAAATAATTGCTTTTCTAACTTGACAAGCTTCTACTGATTTCCACACATCAAGCAACAGTTAAAAAGCACAAGAGCAGCCCAGGTTGAATGTGTTTGTATTTGGTCAGCTGGCAACCCCACAAGCCATGATGCAATCAGACTCCCAGCCTATGGCAATCTATTCTACTTTATTCACTCCTCCCCCCCTCCAGAAAAACACACCTTTCTTAGTCTATTATCTCCCCACCCACTGCAACACTGCTTTTATTTCTCATTTGCCCTTTAGTTTCCCCTAGACACCCAAGCTTCATTCATTTTTTATTCTCTATTCCAAAGAACATTATATATTGTCTTAGTGGCTCTTCATTGTTTAAATAATTGTGAGTTGAGATACAAAAACACAGAATTATAAAAATACTTCTGTTCAAATGTACTGAGAGGGGAAACAACTTGCTCATTTGTATGAACCACAGGCCTGTAAGCAGAGCAATCCAATGCATATCTACTCAGAAGTAAGTCTCTCTGAGTTCAGTGGAACTTGCTCTCAGGTAAGTGTGTATAGGATCACAGCCTAAATATGTAAAGGTTTATCAATACACAATAAATTATCTCCTGATAAATTGATTCTGGATATATGGTTAAGAAAGCAAGATTATGAGGATGAGTTTTTAAATATTATGTAGAAGAGATAAAGCACCATGATAAAAATCTAAGGTTTTAGGATTCTCAGAGTCTAATTGTTAATTCCATTCTGCTTTGTCTTGTACAAAATTTATGTAATGGGGAACAGTGATAGGAACACTGATACAGAGAAACTCCTATTTGCTTTTGTTTTCTGCTCCCTTCTACTATTAAAAAACTAACAACGTAAAGAAATTATGGAAGATTATGGTCTAATATCCTGTGAATTGCTATATAGAAGGGTGTGAAATCTCTTCATAGCTCCAAAAGAAGATGGATTTTGCATCTATCTCAGATGCAGAGCTGGATTGTGACCTGCATATAATTTCAGTCTCCAGTTCATATTGTGCAATCTGGATTCCAGCTCGCAAACAAAATGTTGCAGCTTTTGTAGGATCATAATTCACAAAATGTGGGAGCGTGTTGAGAAAGAAAAAGATTAACCAACATATATGAAGTTATGAAAGATGCTCCATATAACAATTTTGAATGTATCTGAGGTGTTTAGCCAACAATCTTCTACTGTTTTCATACACTTCCTAAAATTTACAGTAACATTTAGTTCATTTTAACTGTTGCTTTCACATAGTGCACATTCCTTCTCGGTTTTCCATCAGTGGTTATGCCCACCAGAAGCCCAGACCCTACTCTCTATGATCTTTTGCACAACTGAATATCCTCCCCCCCCCCCATATACATACTGCTTCTCAAAGAGTAGCCTTTTGTCCACCATTGGTCCTCTTCTTAAAGGGTTGTGTGTACAGACATCCAGGGTTTTGGGTTTTTTGGCAAATCACCCCACCCTGGAGCGTTTTGATTGTGGAACACAGTTGTCCTTCCTTCACACTGAGGCTCTGCAACAGGGAAAACCGGTTTTACCAGTACACAGTCTTCTTGCTGCTGGCAAATCTACCCTCACTCTATAAGCAATTTTTTTTTAATTAATCAAAGTGTGTTCTTGTGTAATCGTCATGGGCACATGTGCCTATGACATCACTTATGACAATCAACCCCCCAAGCAATTGTAATTAATTTTAAAGGGTTAGATCCTCATTCCTGATTTCAATGGAAAATGACTATCACTTTTCCCTGGTGCCCTGCTGGTTCCCCAGATTCAAAACCCATCTTTCCCCCTACACACTGGAACACCTCCCCCTTTTGTTTAAAGCAGTGATGGCCAAACTTGGCCCTCCAGCTGTTTTGGGACTACAACTCCCATCATCCCTAGCTAACAGGACCAGTGGTCAGGGATGATGGGAATTGTAGTCCCAAAACAGCTGGAGGGCCAAGTTTGGCCATCACTGGTTTAAAGGAAGAAACATTTATAATCAGTAGGGCTATAGTTCTTGCTACAGGACCCATTTGAACAGAGATGCACAAAGTTAACCGGCAGAGAGCATCATGAAGAATGTTGGTCCTTTAAAAAGATAATTCCACACTCAATGACTGAACATGCATGAAGCCCAGATCCTTCTTGGACAAGTTGCTGCCCAGCCAGGGACCCTCTATTTTCTAACACATAGTAGCATCATTTAACCAGTTAGGGTCACTGATTAATGTCCTGCTTCCTAAATTATAACTGGTGCTAACCTACTGTCTTTCTTGATGCAAGTGCCATGTTTTAAAATGATATCCACATCAATACATATGTGTTATATAAAAAAGAGTTATCTTCATTAAAAAAAAACCTTCATAATAATATTTATTTCAATTCATAGTCTTGCTTTTAACAATGAATGGGACGAGAGCACCTGGTGAATTTTGACATTAGATGGATAACACACACCTATTTCATTTTACCACAAAATGTCTTGCCAAATCTTTGTCCGAGATGAGAATGCTAAAAATCAATGATGATATCCATGTCTTATGAGGACACTGCCATATTGGATATCATTCTGCATGTACAGTACAGCTACTGCACATTTCTATCTAAGATGACAACTCAGGCACAAAGACGTATTTGAGAGGCAAATTTCACCAGGGGCAGCTTTTTCCAGCACCACCAGGTACAAGCAGGGGGTACAACAGTTGTGCACTTTCCACCTGACAGCCTTTTGGGGGGGGGGTATTTGGGCCAGGTGTGATCCTCAGACCTGTTAAACATTTAACACCTGCTGTATCTCTCCATTGTTGGGCTGAAAAAGAGAGAGAAATAACAAAAGCAGTAGATGGATCACCTGTTGGCAGGCTGTTCTTTGCAGGCTTACGATGATGATGCTTTCCTTCAGGCAACTGGTGCATAAGGGTCCGGTTTTGTCGGCTGGGACAGGTTGTCATTCTATGGCATCCTTGCTATAAGTGGGGGTGGGGGAATGGGGAAGAACATCAGTAAGACAAGATGGAACATCATACTGGAGAATGCCTGGGCTGCTCTAAGAAACCTTTTGAGAACATGGTACCGGTATGTCCCCTGGTATATAACCAAAAAAAAAAAAAAAAAGGTAAATTGTTTGGGGAAAGGAAAATGTTTTTAAGGCTATTAGAACGTCCTGTATTGTTCATGACAGTTCCAACAAAATACAATGCAGTGGCTACTGGCTGGTCCCTTCAGGAAAATAAGGCCCTGTCCTCTGTTAGCCCCACCTGCCTATCTTTTTACTTGGAACCATTCCAGAGGGTGGGCACTGACTGCCAGTGTTGTCCTTGAAGAACTCAGCAGGGAGACAGGGGACAAAAATGAGAATTAGTTGACTTTGCTTACCATTGTCTCTTGTTCCACCTACTGTTTGGGATCACTGCCTTCCGCCCCAGTAGTTCTACCGTAACAAAGTAAATCAGAGCTTTCCAAACTGTGTGTTGCAACACGTTAGTGTGTCAGCTGCAGAGTGTAGTAGTATCATGCAAATGCCCCCCCCCCACGCTCTTATAAGGTAGTTTAACCTCCGGTTTGCAAGTAAAACTGAGTTACTGTGTCACAAAATGATGCAGGTCTAAAAAGTGTGTCACCAACATGGAATGCTTGGAAAGCTCTTAAATAAATGATCACCTTTCTGTCTATCATTTGAAAATCAGGGATTTATAAGAGACCGTGACATATAGTTTTATGCAGACGTCTTATATTGAATTTATGGCTCAATTTATGTTTTGTATAATTATGTAAAAAAGAAACACCCACCTGGATTTCTACTGATACTGGTCCCACCAATGCTGCTGGTGTCACTGCACACATCAAATTGCAAGCACAAATTGAGTCCGCTCAAAAGTGAAACTAACATGCCACTTAAGACAAGAAAATTGAGTGAGAATGTCTCTAAAATATGTAGGGAAAAAACCCATTGTATGGTGTTAGGTATGTGTCACTAATCTCTTTGTCCTTAAGATTTCCAGCTGCAAAATGGGAGCAAGAGTAATATCACACATTCGTCTTGAAATCAAGTAACATTGTAAAACATTGTCCACACTGTAAGTGTTATCTAAATAAGAAAAACCACACAGTGTCAAGTCATCCTGGGAAAAGGGCAAAATTCAATGAAAAATTAACCTCTTTGAATTCCTGCCGATCTTTTTCATCCCACCCAATTGCTTTCCTTCTTATACTTTCCTTCTTACACTTACAGCCTACAGGCACTTCTGGCTATCACACATACACTACAATAACAATCAAGAATCTTGTGGCATCTGAAAGAATAACAAATTATGGCATAAGCTTTTCATGGACATCAGATGCACCTACACTCTGCTATAGTGATCATAAAGTCTACAACAAAGGCTGCACCCTTCTGTTTTATGGGACTGCTGGCACATGGAAATTTCAGTTTCATTTCTGACAGGCTACTCTAAATGATGTACAAGTCCGCTCCAACCTTACAATTTCATTGCTGGCATAGCATACAAGGGCAGAACTAGGCATTATGCAAAACACAGGAATGCCTCTTAAGGCCAGAAGTCCCATGTCCATTGCCCCATGATGTGGATCAAGGTGTGTGTGTGTGGATGCACAGTATGATGGTAAAGTCCAGAAAGGAACTCCAGATGTGGCAGCTGTTTTGGGCAGCAGTTCTGTGCTTTGGGTAAATTCTAGTTTTGCCTGGAGAGACTCCATTCAGTGTGGGTTCTTGGGATGCACAGCCCCTAACAACATTGACTGCAGGCTGCCTTAGAGCCCTAGGGTCTTAACTACCAACACTGTTTTACGGCAGGGGTCAGCAACCTAAGGCCCATGGGCCGGAAGCGTCCTGCAGAGGTCATTTGACCGGCCCATGAGCTGCCCATTCATGCACTGCGCTAAACTGGCGCAGAGCCTCGCTCCCGCGGTGCCGAAAATTGCGTCTGTGCATGTGCCGAAAATTGCATCTGCACAGACGCAGACACTAAAAAATGCATCTGTGCATGTGCATACGCTGAAAAATGGGGGGGGCGCTCAGCCCCGCGTCCCGGAAGTGGCGTTGGTGGCGGCGGGACGAGGGGGACTGCAAAGAAATGGAGTGGCCGGGCGGAAGCGCTCCCGGAAACGGAGGCTGGCGGCAGCCAGAAGAGATCAGGGGCACCGGCTCTGCCATGGCCAAGCAGTACGACGCGGTGGAGTGTCCCTACTGCGACGAGGTCTCCAAGTACGAGAAGCTGGCCAAGATTGGGCAAGGCACCTTCGGGGAGGTGTTCAAAGCAAAACATCGTCAAACAGGCAAAAAAGTTGCATTGAAGAAGGTGTTGATGGAGAATGAAAAAGAGGGGTTCCCCATCACAGCCCTACGGGAGATCAAAATCCTCCAACTACTCAAGCATGAAAATGTCGTGAATCTCATTGAGATCTGCAGGACCAAAGCCTCTCCGTACAACCGCTGCAAGGGCAGCATCTACCTGGTATTTGACTTCTGCGAGCATGACCTGGCTGGACTCCTCAGCAATGCCCATGTCAAGTTTACACTTTCGGAGATCAAGAAAGTCATGCAAATGCTCCTGAATGGCCTGTACTACATCCACCGTAATAAGATCTTGCATCGGGACATGAAGGCAGCCAACGTGCTTATCACCCGCGATGGTGTTCTGAAGCTGGCCGACTTTGGTCTGGCTCGGGCCTTCAGCCTGGCAAAGAACAGCCAGCCCAATCGCTACACCAATAGGGTGGTGACTTTGTGGTATCGTCCTCCGGAGCTGCTTCTGGGGGAGCGAGATTATGGACCACCCATTGATCTCTGGGGCGCAGGATGCATAATGGCAGAGATGTGGACCCGAAGCCCCATCGTGCAGGGAAACACAGAACAGCACCAGCTCACTCTCATCAGCCAGCTTTGTGGATGCATCACGCCAGAGGTGTGGCCAAACATGGATAAGTACGAACTCTATGAGAAGCTGGACCTGCCGAAAGGGCAGAAGCGCAAGGTGAAGGAGCAGCTAAAGGTGTACGTCAAAGACCCATATGCTCTGGATCTCATAGACAAGCTGCTGGTCCTGGATCCAAAGGATAGATAGCGATGACGCCCTGAATCACGACTTTTTCTGGTCCGACCCTATGCCCTCTGATCTCAAAAACATGCTCTCCACCCATAACCAATCCATGTTCGAGTACCTGGCTCCTCCCAGGAGGAGGGGTGGACATATGCCACAGCAGCCTGCCAATCAGGGCAGGAATCCAGTGGCGACCAATCAGACAGAGTTTGACAGAGTGTTCTGATGGCTATGGACCAAGAACAAGAATGGAGTACTGGTTTCCAGTGGAATAACGAAAATGATTTGTTTCAGCTGTTTTTTTTACTGTTGCAGAGCAAAACAAAACGAACGAAACAAAAAACTGGTGGGAAGAAAACAAGACAGCTGCGGGTCTGTGTTTTAAGAGCTGCAGGGCTAGATTAAACACTGGAAAGGTGTGTAGAGTTCTGCCTAGCTGGGCTATCAGACTGAATTGCAGCTTTTCTGTGCTTGTTGATTTCTAAAGTACTGAAACAATCTCGAACTTTTTTTTTTTAAACAAAATAAAAAAATTCCTTCCAGTAGCAGCTTAGAGACCAACTAAGTTTGTTCTTGGTATGAGCTTTCGTGTGCATGCACACTTCTTCAGATACACTGAAACAGATTTTTTTTTTAAATATTCATTGGTTCTATGAATTTGCACTGCTAGGAAAGTGTGTATCTGGTGTGCAGGAGCATGGAGCAGACCGGGTAGGGTCTTGTGTCCAATAATGGTTGCTGACTTTGAATCATACCTTGGGGCCTGTCCACTTCTGACAGCAAGCTCCACACATGTGTTGTGGCAGCAGGTTGGTTAGGGTGGCCAGGAAGCAGGCTGCAGATCTCCCAGGCTTTGGTAACAGAGGTAGCCTTCCCATAGTGGCAGAGAAGAACGTGGACCCATCCTTGAGCCACTGTAGGATGGCCATCTAACCATTGTTTCTTAAGTAGGGGTCCCCAGCTGTTGGACTACAAGTCCCATCATGCCTGGGCGCTGGTCCTGCTAGCTATGGGTGATGGGAGTTGTAGTCTAACGGGTGGTGACACAAATTTCAGAAACACTGAATTCTGATCTTTTTGCTGCACCACTACGTAGCTCTGCCATGGATTTTATAGGCTTCAAGCTTTTTTAATTATTTATAAAGTCCCAACAGTAGACAGTAAATGCTCACTTACTTGAACCTAACAAGGCAAGAGGTCTGATGACTTTCCACCCTGGGTATGGGTGGGATGCTTATCTGTATTATACTTTTATCATGTTCTGGTCTTTTTCTAAATAGCTCAACTGTAATAAAAAAAGGGAGGGCGCTCATTCGCGGGCATGCAATCCAGCCCATGGAGGGATCTCCGTGGGATCGATCCGGCCCTGGCAAGATAAACCTTGCTGACCCCTGTTTTAGGGGGTGTTTTTTTTTTAAAGCTAAAATACTGTTTTGTTTGATGACATCCATTAACTCAGTTTGGGAGTATACTTTAATCACTGCAACATGGAACCAGAAATGCATTCTCAGAACAGGCAACGCACACACTAGCTTTAATGTTTCCTTTCAGTCACATAAAGCTGCCTTAACTACGGTACTAGAACTCAACACTCTCTTCCAAGTCCCTGGCTCAGATAGCTAACAGAAGTCTCATTCTCATGGCTTTTTGGTTTCCATTGAGAGAACTCTGTCCCACTGACTTCAGCGGTGGCTCTGCCAATGCTGATGTTGTTTACAGAAGACCAAGGGGAGAGGGATCCCAAGGAGAGAAGACTTTTGTCCAAGCAGAATGACTGTAGATGTGTAGTACAGGTTCAAGTCCGCTCAGCATGAGTCCATCAGCATGAAATCACTGGGTAGACCTTCAGGAAGTACACCTCTCACCTTGGTGTCCAATATGTAAAATGGGAGGAATATCTCAGCAAAATGAAAACTGTAAAAAGCACTTTAATAGAATTAAAGGGACTAGGCAAATGATTAATACAAAGACTGAATCTTGTTCTCCAACAGAAGCCCAAGCATACAGTCACCTCCCAAGCTCCAATACATTATGTGCAGTTCTTTTGCTCGGCCATCTCCAAATTGTGCATAACGTACGCGTGTGCGCGTGTGTATAAACACCACACTGAGTTACATTCAGTTTGTGACTTTCTCCAGCCTCTCACTCCTCAATAGTGCACTCAAGGTACTCTTCCCACTTAGGCCTGATTTGAATTTGCTGGCCTCTGCCTGGCACAAATGGGCAACCTAGCTTCCCTCTGGTTTGCCTTCCAGTGCCAGCGGTGTGACAAAGGGAACTCTGCACAGCCTCCTCTCCTGTTCTCCCTCCCAAACCTGCACATTCAAGCCCGATTCTCCTTGGCACCTGCCAATCCCCTTGCACCTGAACCAGGATGTGGACGTTTTACACGTCCCTCCCTCGGCCATGCCCATCCCCTCCTTCCTCCCTTCTCCTCCTGTGTTCCCAGCAGTGCCATACACCTGCCCGGGACTGCGCTCCCTCCCTCCCCCCCTCCCCACGCTGCCCGCCCTGGGGCAGCGAAGTGAGAGAGGCAGGTGGGCGGAAAGCGACAGCTGGTGTTGTTCCAGGGAAGGTTTAATGAGCATTGCCTTCCTTCCCTCCCCCTCTCTGCTCTTTGTGCAGCGAGTTGCCCGGGCTGCTGGCTCTAATCAGCCCCATTAGCAAGGGCTCTGGTGCTAATCTGGGGGGCTCCTGATGCCCCCTCTCCCCCCACCCCGCATGCCTGGCTTGCCTTCCTGCCCTGCTGTGTCAATATTTGCCCTGAGCAAATGCAGAGCCCATGACAGGTGTGCAGGGGAGACGGCACTCTCCTGGTGACAACCCAGCCCTCGGGCTCCTCCATGCAGCCCCCCACGCCCTGGCCCCCCTTGCTGCCTGCCAAGCCAGAGCTATTTTTATCAGGCCTATAAAAGCCACCGCAGGGCCAGCATCACCCTCATTTTCCACTTGCTCGGCTGGGAAGGTGAGTCCCTCACCTGGAGCTGCCAACGTGTCACTGGAGCCAGGTGAGATGTTCCCAGGCTATTGCTCAGCAATGCCGTGGGGGGAGGGGAGGGATGGGCACTGGGAAGAGGAGGCTGGAGGCTGCCCCAATGGGGGTTTGTTATGGGGGGCTAAGCACCCCAAATACACAGGGGCTTCTGCTGTGCCCCAAGACCATCCCTGGTACTTGGGGAAGGGGGTGGGAGAGAAAAGGGAACCTGCTGGGGCTTGCCTGATTCAGCACTGCACTTCTCTGCCTTCGATAGTTTTGCCAACAAGAGAGAATTTAAGCACATGCAGCTTCTCCCATCAGGGTGGGAAGAGAATTTAAGCTTGGCAAAATTCTCCCCTCTGTCATTATTTTTAATTGCTTACAGCAACGTGGCTACCCAGTGTGATTCATGAGTCAGAGGAAACGGAATCTGGAATTTCCCTTCTCCAGACAGCATTCGGTCCTACATTGTACTGTTGTAAAACGGTTGGATATTAAATTCAAAGAAAACCTATCCCGTACTAAATCAGAGGGTTTAGTTCTGCTTGCCTGCCAGACATGACCCCTGCCTCTTCTTTTCTTTAATTCATTTAAGTATTTTTACTCCTGCCCTCATTTTTCTGTTCCTTTACCGTTCCCTCCCACGCTCCCCTTTCCCTTCCTTTCCCTATAAGCTCTTTTTCTTCCACAGATACCTCGGAGTTCCCTTCCAGGTGATGCTCTGACTGGAATCCCATGTGGCGGCTGGGGCATATTTCGTGGCAGAATGACATGGCAGGAACGGGCTCCTTCACACATCTCCAGTAGCCTGTCCCCGGGCGATTGCTGTGCTTGCCTCGCGTCGAGCCCCACGCACAAGACCTGACGTGAATGTTTTGTTCGTTCGGCTCGCGTTAGGCAGGTCCAGCCTATCTGCAAACACATGGCATGCCTGCGCAGTGGAAAGGGGTGACATGCATGTAGCATACATACCTACATGCACTGTGTCCTCACGGGGCATCATGCGCACCCTTAGAGCCTTGTACACCTGTGCCCTCCTATTGCTTCAACACCCAGTCTCTGCATCAAGTAAGCTACGCTTGGCAATGCAGCCTGTCCAGGAAAACAGCCATAGACAGCCATGGCAACTTTATAAAAGGCTTGGCTTGGCCACCGCAAGCCATTTTTATGAGCATGGCTGCAATGGGATATTTTGAAGTGAGTTGTCAGCCATCTTTGTCTTGCATTACACAGCAGCTATGCTTGGGAAAAGGTTTTATTGAAGGCTGCCAGGACTTGGAGGAATCGTGTGTTTAAAAAGACAATGCAATTTACAAAGGACACCTGTAACATTGCTGCCCATTTTGTCCTCTAACTACTTTATCGACCAACTGAATTTTGCCACTCTCCTTACATTATTTTAATGCCTTTGACCTCCCACTAATTGCAAGCCCCATTAGGCTCATTTTGCAAAAAGAAACTGAAGCGGAAACTAAACAATTTGCCCTCCAATCCCAAAGGGATTCTGTGGCAGAGCTAGGATTTTAATCTGTTTTTTAAGGGTATTTCCACTGCACCCATCATTCCCAATGCTAGTTCATCCACATACTCCTGTCCTCGATTATGGGTTGGGTCTTTTTGGCTGGCTATTTTAGCTGCTTGTCATATACATAGAAATAATTATCATCATCCAGATACTGTGTTCTTTAGCTTTGTTTTAGTACAAAAAAGAATTACTTTCCATACAGTAATGGGGGGAGGAAACAGAGTGGAATTTGGTTTTCACCAAAACGGATTCCCGGGGGGGGGGGAGACTACTGAAAGAGGGTGTTTGTGTGAGGTTCAAAGAGCAGTCACCAGTCCTTATGTATGGATACAGAATCAGATTAGCATTAATGGATGCAGTTGTGGGCTTCTGCTTTCCAGTTGGGAAATCTCCAGCAACAGTTCCTCTGGAAACCCTGGATACAGGAGCATGGATGCATCTCCTCCATATTTACCTGAAAGTTCGGAAGTTACAAGAGAGAAAGAGAGAGAAAGAATTGCAGGGTGGGCTAGGGAGTGTTCTGCTTAGTCCCCAGTAACTTTATCTTTCACATCAGTCCTTGCTACCTCAAGCAGAAACTGGAGAGGAGATTTGCATCCAGGAAGGGAGAGCCAACATAGCCAGTTTCAGTTTTGAATAAAAATTACCTGTGAGCCAGCTATTTTGGGAATAGCCAGGGTGCAGCAATAAATTTGCTTATCACCAGGGATGAGAAAAGATAACCAAAGAGGGCAACAATTCTTATGTGGTCTATGTAAGAAAAGTGCTGCTACTGCTATGGTAAAAAATGAGGGAGAGTGACAGTAAGGACTCCAAATGAGTTTTAGGAATCACATTTTGAACTTGACTATCTATGCACAGTAACCTAGGACAAGGACCAAGTCCCATTGAATTTAATGTCTTACATCTGAGTATACATGACATAGGATTTTACCATAAATCTGTTGAATTAAGGGACCTTACTTCTGAACAATCATAGCTGCCCATGAATTGTGCACTTTCCAGATGCCCTCCTTGAATCCCAGCTATTTAAATGAATAAGCAAGTACTGTATTTGTTTAGCTGCATTAACATTTTAACTTTTCACCAACCAAAAGTGGATAACGATGGTTCATTGACCCTAATTTCCATCTTGGATATTTTGTTTTATTTTCAGACATAATTCAACTCAAAACAATAGGTAAGCTGCAGCAAAAATCATACTTTAGAAATCAACCACATTTTTGTATATATTAAGACATCTTCACGTGGACAAATTTGCATTTACAAAAGGTTTGCTTTTCCCCAAAGCCCTTTTTTCCCAAACACATATACAAGATAACTATCAGTTTCAAATGCACCAATAAGCAAATTTTGACTATAGAACACACATGAATATTTTAGCAATCACAACCATGTGAATTACTCAGCTTTGACAGAACTTCTTCAAAAGAAGATTGCCAATCTTTACCTGGCAGGGCTTTTCTGCTTTTGAACCACTAGGTAACAAACATAAATTCAGCAAAGTGATGCTTTTTCCAGCATCAAATAATGGGGAAAGTTTCCTCTGCCTGGTAAGAAAAAAAGGAACAACCTGAACACCTGGACACAAATTAACAGACAACTCTCCACAACATTTTGTTTCCTTTCAGGAAAGTACAGTTGGGCCATGAGGACTCCTACCCTGTCCCTAGGGTTTCTAATTTTTCCACCAGCCCCAGTAACTATGTTTTTAAGATAACTTGACGTGCAGATGTTAGTAAGTTATACTATTTTTCCTCAATGCCGTGAAAAGCCTCCTTTGCTGATTTCTCCCTATCAAGCTGCTGTTGCAGGCACAGAAGCTGGCCAAGTAGTTTCTTTCTGGTGAGTGTGTTTGTGCTTTGGAGATTTAATATGTATGATCCAACTGGCAGAACTCCTTATAAAATCATATTAACTGGCTTTGGTTCACTGGTCACAATGCAAGTCCACAGGATATTTGCCCTATGGTATCCACACTGTATAGTAGGGTTGCCAGCATTCTCGACTGGAGACAGTGCTTAAAACTTTGGCTCATTACACCAAAAGAAGATACAGCAACCACACAGCCTTCTCTGTTCTTTCACAAATCCCCTCACCTATCCTCTTTCCTGTCTACTATTCTGTGGCCAGCAGGAACCATAAATTAAACTCAAAACCAGCAAGGAAGGGGTGTAAGAGGAAGAACAGGTTGGAAAGCACAGAGGTTGCTGCAGCCTTCCTCAATCTGTTGCCCTCCAGTAGTTTTGGAATACAACTCCTATCAGTCCCAGCCAGCATGGCCATAATCATAGTCCAAAACATCTGGAAGGCAACATGGTTGGGTGCCTTATACCAATTAATAGTACAGACATTATACCTCGCAATGAGTTTGGAACCTTACTGGAGAGCATTCATAGACCTTTACTCTGCACTTCTATTTAATCTACATATTAAAATGACATGTTGTCAAGAACATAAGAAGGCCAGGCCAAAGGTCCTGCTGAATCAGGCCAAAGGTCTATCTAGTTCAGCATCATGATATCAAAGTGGCCTATAGAAATCCACAAGCAAGACCTGAACACAACAGCACCTTCCCATATAAAACGTAAAGGGACCCCTGACCATTAGGTCCAGTCGCGGATGACTCTGGGGTTGCAGTGCTCATCTCACTTTATTGGCCGAGGGAGCCGGCGTACAACTTCCGGGTCATGTAGCCAGCATAACTAAGCCGCTTCTGGCGAAACCAGAGCAGCGCACGGAAATGCCGTTTACCTTCCCACCGGAGCGGTACCTATTTATCTACTTGCACTTTGACGTGCTTTCAAACTGCTAGGTTGGCAGGGAACTAGCAATGGGAGCTCACCCCATCATGGGGATTCGAACCGCCGACCTTCTGATCCCAGCAATAAGTATTCAGAGAGTGTTAGAAAATCAGATATATATAAACTAATCAGCAAACAGCACCTTAAATATAGGTTGTGGTCACCACAATGGAATGTCTAGGCATGCGTTTTGGGGATTTTTTGTAGTGGGGTTTATTATTATTATTCATTTCATTTCTATGCTGCTTTATATTTAAAAAAAAACAAATCTCAAAGCGGTTTATAACACATTAAAACATCAAACCGAACAATCCAGAATAAAACAAATTCAAGCTTCAAGGAAAATATTGTAGATCCTTCTCTAAGTGACATTTTGCTTTCCCCAGTTGCCAATCTGGCATCCAGAGATCTCCACGTGGTCGCAATTGGACCTGTACTAGTTGCAAAATGCACCTGGTGCCTGACTAATTTCTAACACTGATTCAGAGACATACTGCCACGACAAATGGATGTAGAAATATAGCCATCCTCCATGAATTTGTCCAATACTCTCTTAAAGCCATTCAAGTTCGTGGCCATCACTACTACATCCTGAGGCAGCGGAATCTATTGTTTTACAACATGCTGTGTGAAGAAGTACTTTCCTTTTCTCAGAATTTTCCAGCATTCAGCTTAGATAAAATGGCCCTGATTTCGATTTCTAATATTACGAGGTAGAAAGACTTCCACCTATCCACTTAAAGAGGAAAATTACCAAAAAGTACAGCATGAACACCATGGTAACAGTTTTGCAGTTAAGACAGCAAAAACACCACTTACATATGTATCAACATTTACATGTTAATGCGTACCACTTAAATGAGACCCCCCCCCTTTCAAACTCATGGGTTAGATGAAAATCACCATCTGTACAATTCAACCTTCTCAGGAAGTTCATTCACCCCATTCAAACAAAACATTTTCTCCTTCCCCAGAAATGGCAGTGAGTCAGAGTTCAACAGGTGGGTATTAGAAAATAGCAGTTACAATACTATTCAGAAAAAGAAGCAAAAAGAAATAAAAAGCTGTTGGTCACTTCAAATATGCTAATAGCAAAGCCCCCAATACAGTCTGAACAAAATGATAAACAGCCCACATATCTCTGTGTGTGTGTGTGTGTGTGTGTGTGTGTGTGAAAACACGTTTAACACATGTGTGTTAAAAACACTCATCTGAAAAGGTTGCTCCATGAAGTCTTTTGAGCCAGTCTCCATTTGTTGAAACAAATTGAAAATTGAGAGCCAGGTTCCTTAGGCATCATACGAAGAGTGTCTCCTTAGAAGGTACCGGTAGTCCCACTGAATTCAATGGGGCTTACTCTCTGGTAAGGACTGTAATCTCAAACAGCACTGCTATCTGTTTAACCCCACCGGTTTAAAACTGTCTTGACAAGTTTATTTATTTATGGCAATATTTTTCCTAGATATGCAAATCTGTGTCCTCTTTTTTGGTGATATATAAGTGACAGACCAACACATTTTAGCTCTCTCTCTCACTTGAACCATGTATGGTTTAACTGCTTAAGAGAACACAAATCTGCTTTTTCACAAATGGGATGCCATCTGTTTTTTATGGAAGGAGACTGTGCTTTTAATTGCTATTTTGCAGGTAGGCGCCCAACAGGCAAGTCTTTTTCATTTCATTTCATTTCATTTCTTCTTCTTTTTTGCATGGAAATGAAATTATGACGACAGCTGTACTTGTTAAATTTCTACCGGTATTACGCAGTAACTGCAAAGGGCATAGAATATTGGTTCCTAACATGGTGGCAACCATATGCACAGATCAGGACTGCTCCCTTCAGATCAGTTCCTCTTTTCTCCTCAATCTATCAGATGCATTCTAGGAGGCCTCCCTCCTAGCAAATTGGAAATGCTTCAAGCTTTCATTTATTTTATGGTTGCCATGTTTCAAAAAGTAAAAATCTGGACACCCTGAAAACTGCACCGCACTTCATTTACGGTACATAGATTTTGTTTAAACACAACTATATTCAGATGCAACCTGCATTCACTTGCATTCTTATTATTCCCAGATTGCCTTTTGTTTTCTTATGCACTAAAGTCCATCCTGTTAACTTTATTAATTTTTCTGCCTATAATTCCAAGACCCAAATATCATTCTTCAGGATTTTTCCTTGCATTTCATCCCTGAAAGCATTCTGAAAGTATTTATTTTTTAACTGTTTCATGATATTCCCCTGCCCACCAGTGACTTTTTAATAATGAAAGTGTGATAGATAAGAGTAAGATCCTGTTATGCTGCTGTTTCTCCCTTAAATAAAACTGGTCAATTTTATGCTCCATGGGAAATGCATAATATTTAGTTAAGATTGTCAACTGGCCAGAAAACAACTGATCAACTGCCTTGTAAAACAGCTTGAAATCAGGTGATGATTTCACACCACTGTCACCTACTAATGTTTCCATTAAAAGCACAAAAGCAGGAGCTACTTTTTTCCAAGTTGGCAACCCTGTCTCTACAGTGAAAGTTCCAAAAAATGATGCAGAAGTGACCCGAGGGAGGGAGTTCCTTAAAGAAAGAATACAGCTAGATTCATAAACTAGAGGAGTGCATGGCCTCCAAATAATCTTTTAAACTATCAAATAGTTTTTCAAAAGGTATTTGGGGTGTGTGGGTGGGTGTGACGTCACCTGTCAGATTATCAACAACATGCCTAAAATAGCTGTGACACCCCTAAAATGTGGTTGCGACTAGCACAACCACATTACACATAAACCAATGGAAACCAGTGTGCATTTATTATATGCACAAACACAGAGGTTGATAATAAAGGCCTTCATGAAAGGCTGCCTTTTATTCTAGAATGTCATAGAATTTTATTGAAAAGCAGGGTATATACATTAATTAACATTACACAATCTGTGACTGTTATTTCAGAGCACTGCAGCTCCATTACATTTCATCGAACAGAATTCCAGATTTGCAGCGTCTTTTAAGAGGGGGGGGGCTATCTTTGCTCTCACTTTGTTCATTTGTTTCATTGCAGCATAAAAGACAGAGCAAAAAGATTTGACATGAAGTGACATTTAGCCCAGAAGAAGGAAGGTCACAACCGAGTCATAAGGCATGTTGGACATGGAGAGAGGTAGGTAGGGCTGCCAAAGTCCCAAAGAAATATGTTGCTCTTTTATTTCTGCACTTTACTTTATGCTGTCCCTTGTTTTAGTTGGCACAGCTCCTCATGAGGAAAGGTTTTGTTTTATAACCTGGATATAATAGAAGTGAAGTCAGGGGTGGTGCCAACATGTCATCCTTTCACAACACAGCTGGGACTCTAGTGCCGGCCCTTCCCAGCCCTTAAAAAGAAGCCCACCTAGTCAAATTCAGTCTTCTTCTCTACATCTCTTCAAGGTACAGGAAGTGCTGGCAGGGGCTGGACTCTGCAGCAGTGCACCCAAGTTGTCCTGTGTTTTTCAGACTTTTGATCTGTATCTTGGGTCAGGGTAAAAAGCCTGCCCAGGCAGGGAATGGGAGGGTAGTGGTAAGTTCCCGCTTGTCAGGGTAAGGCACCAGGATGTGGTAGCTAGGAGTTAACTACAGCATGTTTTGTGGATGCATCCCTGAGCAAACAGAAAGCAGGGATGCAAATATAGCTGCAGTTAGTCCTTCATAGGGCAGCAAGATACAAAGGAAGAAAAGGCATGTGTCTTCTTGACACACACACACAAATTGTTTGGCAGATGCAGCTTGCCATGCAGGGGCGATGAAATTCCCTCTAGCGGTCCCACCCACTCCAGTACCTCTCTGGGCAGTCATCTCTTCTGCTCCTGTGGAGCAAGGCTGATTTGGACAGGGTAAGGCCAATATTGGGGATCTATGTGACACAGAAAAATCAAACATGTTTCATTTTATGTCTGCAAGTCAGAGGCACTCTCCATGGGCAAAGCCAGATTTTATTTTAGGGCAAGCTTTATGTTGGGAGGGGGCAGAACCAAGTTAACTGCGACTCAATTGGTCAGTTAAGTGTTTTTATTTATTTACTTGATTGGGGGTGGGCAGCTGCCCCTCGGCCCCTCCCCGGCTATGCCTATGGCATTCTCCCATATCAGTCTCTACAACCACAGCAGACGCCACAACCTTCCAACACCCTCAAAAGCGCACTCCACCATTGTCTCCCAAGACAGACGGATGCCAGCAACCAAACAGTCAGATGTGAGTCCATGGTGTCTGGAAGCAGCTGGAGAGAGACTGGAAGCAGCTGGAGTGCAGGGCTGAGCTGTGGAAACTCTAGAGAAGGTTTTGGCTGCTGTAGTATTTCTTTCCTGTTAACTGCATGGTGTGATATGTGTGCTCATAAGACTCCAGGGCAAGAAGCTTTCCAGAAGTGATTGATATCTTTTCAATTCCTAGCAGGTCACCTTAACCCCAACTAGCCAAGGACTGCAACCAGGACTCCTAGGCTCCAACCTACAATGTCCTGGCTCAAGAGATGAGGCAATAGTTTGGGAGACAAGGAGTGGCTGCACGAATGAACCATGTCGGGGGTCAACCAAACTGAATATGTTGCTTGTTGAGTAGTCCACTTAATCCACCTTTGACAACCGGTCTCATATTAATGTATTTTTGAGGAGTTGGGGGGGGGCAGGAGAGAGACCAAGGATCTAGATCAGTGGTTCCCAACCTTTTTTTGGCCATGTGCCACCTAAGCATCTCTAAAATCCTGACACCGCCCCCCCCCGCCACATATAATTCTTATTATTCAAAAAGTGAACTCCTACCGGTATTCATGTGGAGAAAGCCTAAAAGGCCATTAACTGCTAATAACTCGTTCTCGAATTGCCCCCCCCAAATCAAATTGTCCCCCTGTGGGGTGTGTGCCCCACATTGGGAACCATGGATTTAGATAATAATATTTCTGCCTAGGATGGTGCGGATATGGGAGATAGGTGCTGCCTCCTGTGCTCTCTCCCCTTCCATCCTCAACCTTAATTAGGGCTGCCTTTCTGGTGAAGGAAAATACAAAAAAAATCACCTGGTGGTATTTTACATTAGCTGAATGGGTTAACACCTTGCTTCATTAGTGCTGTGGTCTCTACTGGAAGTGGCCCAGCCCAGCAGCTGCTTTAAAAATATTAAATGATGAGTGATTCACACACAGAACTCCAGCATCTTATTTTAGTTTGTCCTCTGCCAACCAATTGGCAGCCAATTTTAACAAAACGTTAAAGGGCACCAAACTAACTAGGTAAGCATGCACAGGATTGGGCTACAAGGGCTTAAAAATCAGTTATAACCCTGGGCCAGTTGTTTAGGAATTTTATAAGCTTGAAACCAAAAGGTACATTCACATAGCAACTGTAGGGGCTAAACTAGAGCATAACGTTAGAGCTGTGCCCTTTAGCTTAGGTTATTGTTTTTGTTTTTATACAAATAGGCAATGCAGAAGGCCAGGCCAGTTTTCAGTGCAAGTGAGGGGGAACTTTAATCCTTTGCTCCATGCTATGATTCTGATCTGAAGTGTGCAAGCCTGCAATTTGCATAGGGGGGGAAAGCTCCCATTGAACCATGTAGCATAGGACCTAAGAACATTACAAGCTGAAATGTTGCTGGTTTAAATCTCACCTGTCAGCATGAGCTCACCAGGTGGCTGAATGAGGATGAAATATTCAGTCCCTCTATCAGGCAGGGTTGTTGTTCCCACCCAGCTGTCTGTCTGGGCACCCTCAGGCAATAGGATGTTCTGTTCTCACTGTACCACAATCGTCACCAAGTACAGGAGGGACAGATCCACCCACTAGGGTTTCATTCATGAGCTATCAGAGGCAAGTTTTATTGCTGATGCTATCAATGGTGATTGTTCAGCACTGCAGAATATCCCTCGGATTCTCTCCCTGAAGCCATGTCTATTTTCCACACTTTAGGATTGCCATTTTATATATTTTAGTGGCAGAAGCACTGGTGCACCCTTAAGAGCTGCTGGAGAAGCAGAAACTGCAAGCAAAACATTTTCTGCTTTCATGGTCTCTTTCTGGGAACTGTTTACCTGTTGATTTCTGCCAGACAAAGTTATTAAGAACACAAAGCCTTGGATAACGTTTTCTGCCAAAGCCTTAGGGTTACCAGCTTTCTGAGCCTTTAACAACAGTATACGGTAATCTGCAGAATCAGCTATCTCCATGCTCTGGAAAGTTGAAGTCAATTCGAAGTCCAAGCAGTTGTTGATGGATTCCCCCACCCCCTTTTTCTGGCCAGTTATTGGCGACCCTATGAGAACCTCAATCCTATCCAATAGTTTTCTTGTTACTCCACTCCTAGGCTTAATTGAAAATGACAGATATATTGTTTAGAAGACCAAATGGCTGTTAAGTGAGCTTACGTCTATAATGTAGATAAACCCAGAGTTTGTACTCAATATATATGGAGAAAGCTAAAAGATTATAAACAGTCTAGAATTAGCATGGTTGCAAACCCTACAACTGCAGCTTATCTTGAATGACCCTATAATTAAATTTCAAACTTGCAGGTTGCATATATGGTACAAAGAAATGGTTAAAACAGTAAGTTATAAGTGCCAAGGAGTGCAGTCGCAAATTTATTCTGTATTGCTGGGGAATTAGATGGGACTTACTAGACTGAGACAGATCTGCGAGACTGACATAAATCACAGATACTAGCACAGGATTGAAAAAGAAGTTAGAAAGAGGGTGCCTCTGGGGAGGATTCAAAAGGCCAGTGGGCCAGCGAAAGACACTGTCATGCGGGCAGAAGAGGGGATGGTCAAGGAAGGAAAGAGCTGGTTTGAGGACAATAGAGGAAGCCAGGGTCCAGAAGGGAGACACTAAGAGTATAATCAAGGAGGCCAGCAAGCCAGGAAGATGATCCCTCTGCAGACAGTTGAGAAAAAAAGAGAGAGTCCTGCCCCATGGCAGGCAAAGAGAACAAAGGACCAGAAACAGAGGCAGTGAATCAGGCCAGTGGGCCTGGAAAAATGATGCTATGGACAGCCAAGAGGCTAGTGCAGCAGGAAGAGCTTCTCTTTGGGGAGCGTGTCAGAGGCCATTGGCCAGAATGAGGGTCAAGGAGTCCAGCAGGCCAGGAAAAGAGGTACAATGGGAACAGTCGAGGCCGGTGGTCCATTGAAAGAACCACTATGGAGACAGAGGCTACTGGGCTTGAAAGAGGATCAAGAAGGCCAGAGAAGGAATTGATGATCATTGATGATCATGTCAGACCAACATCCTTCCTTCTCTGCCACACCCAGTGACCCCAACTGCTGAGCCAAGGAAAGATGAATGCATCATAATAGAAAAATATCTGGGGAGATTATATTTGCCATAGTTTATAGGTTTGTGTATTTGAGAGAGAGGTGATGGTATCACAGCCTGTCTACACTACCTTTCTTCCTCACAACAATCTCCAAGGCAGCCGCCAGGAAGCATGATAAGGTGGTTTTTTTTAAGGCAATGGTGAGTGTGAAAGCTCTGGAGGGATGAGAGTGGGAAATATCCACACCTCAACCCTTATTAATTACTGCTGCTACTAATGGTTGTTGATTAGTGGTTGTTCCCAACTGCTAATCTTTGAAGGTTTTGTGGTAACCATAGAGGAAAATAACAAAAACTGCTGCCCTTTCAAGGTTCCATGTGTTACCATGATCACCATAGGGGAAATAGTCCCTCCCCTGGAAGTGTGCTACCTAGCAACTGGGCCAGGTAGCACTAGAGGTTTAGGTCCCCGTGTGACGAGAAATTTCCCTATCTGCTCTGCTGAATAGTCTGTTGCCCCTGATTCTTCCCACCAGCAGGGCTGACCACTGAAGGTGGAAATCATCCACTCCCTAAGCTGTAGATATTCTGCTACCAACACAAATTAGGGTGTTTATTATTATTCAGTTTCCATCAATTTCACAACACAAACACCACATTTTTCCAACCCAAGCCCCCTTTGAAAAGCATCCTCTACTGAATACAAGGTAATATATCATCAGGAAATAATAGAGGACAAGGCTTCAGCTAGGGTGCCTAGCTGAAACAAAGAGGACTGGGTTCCTGTACTTTGAATAGTGAAGTTCCCTTTTCTATACAGTTATTTTGAGTTTCGCATAGTGTCGCCAATAACTGGCCAGAAAGGGGGGGGGGAATCCCTCAGCAACTGCTTGGACTTTGAATTGACTTCAACTTTCCAGAGCATGGAGATAGCTAATTCTGCAGATCATGCTGTTGTTGTTTAGTCATGTCCGACTCTTCGTGACCCCATGGACCAGAGCACGCCAGGCACTCCTGTCTTCCACTGCCTCCCGCAGTTTGGTCAGACTCATGTTGGTAGCTTCGAGAACACTGTCCAACCATCTCGTCCTCTGTCATCCCCTTCTCCTTGTGCCCTCAATCTTTCCCAACATCAGGGTCTTTTCTAGGGAGTCTTCTCTTCTCATGAGGTGGTCAAAGTATTGGAGCCTTAGCTTCCGGATCTGTCCTTCCAGTGAGCACTCAGGGCTGATTTCCTTCAGAATGGATAGGTTTGATCTTCTTGCAGTCCATGGGATCTGCAGATCATACTGTTGTTAAAGGTTCAGAAAGCTGGTAACCCTAAGGCTTTGGCAGAAACGTTATCCAAGGCCCCCGTCATTTTTAATAGTTGCGTAGAAGACATTTCAGTCTATGGTTGTTTTCTCAGTGCTGCATGAGTGAGGGGAACAACTGCACTAGCTAAACTTCCCTGTTTGACTCCCTCCTTGCCTTAAGGATAAAATACAAAACCACTTTGTTAAGACTTTCAGTTGAAAGTACTGTTGACATGATCTGCTGCTGCTGACGACGACCTTAAATGATTCTGTTTTGGAGCCTTTCTTTTTATGTGAGATTGTTTTAATAGTAAGGTTATATTGTGTTTATTGTGGTGAGCCACTAAGCACTAGAACAGGCAGGATAGAAATTATGATTATACAAAATTATGAAGAAATATAGAAGCCTGGTCCTTTATTACATCTGAGTATCCTAACACATGCACATATGCTCATGAAAATGTTTGCATCCTGTCCTATGTCTAGAGTTACTACATGTAAAGGAGAACCAGGACCCTGATTCTTTCAATAGTTGGGGCTGCTTTTTTTTGAAAGTGTTGTATTTTCATTCCTAAGTGACAATCTATACCTGTGAGCATCCCCTCTTATATACAGCAATTTCAAGGTACAGGAGTCTTACCCAACTTTACATCTGGCTACTGTAACACGTACATTTAGCAAATCTATAGCCAAATGCCACCTCCGATGTCCACATCCAAACAACACACAAATTCCAGCCTGCACCTTCTAGATCCATCAGTATTTTAGGACAGGGTGTGGAACCTGGACCCCGAAGCCACACATAGCTGTTGCCTGCAGGAAGAGTGGAGATGAGGGGAAAGGGGGATAAGCTGAAGGAGGAAGTGGGGGAAAGCTCTGCAAGTGATCAGACCTCTAGCAAGAGCAATCTGTCCCTCCCCTGACAGATCACTGAGAGGGCTGAAAAAGGAGGAGAGAAAGAAAAAGAGAGATAAAGGGGTGTCAGAAAGGGAAATAGAAAAGGAATAAGCCTGCTCAGTTTCGGCTCTGACCACACTGATCATCTGCACATTCCCTGGGAGAATGTTGCTGACATCAACATAAAAAGTTTTACCAATCTGTATTCCTAATTTGGGGCATCTCTCAAGCTACCTGTACCGCTGCCAGTTAAAGTCGCTCTTGTTGGGCCCTGCTGAGGAGTTTCGATACTGAGGATGGAAGCAGGACCTTCAAAGTGGTTGCCCCCAACACACTGGCCCAATTTACAAGGAAGAAATCCAGTTGTGTCCCTCCCTCTCTCTTGACATGCAGGGGGGGAAATGCAATGCACATATTTTGGGGGTAATTTTTTGATATAGGCATTCTAATCCAGTGTTTCTCAACCAGTGTGCCTCCAGATGTTTTGGGACTACAACTCCCATCATCCCTCGCTAGCAATACCAGTGGTCAGGGATGATGGGAATTGTAGTCCCAAAACATCTGGAGGCACACTGGTTGGGAAACACTGTAATCCCCCAAGTCCTTGTTTTTATTTTAGCTGTGAAATTCCATCTCACTTTTTATCACTGTTGTTAGCTGCTTCAAGTTTGAGAGAGGTGGCACACTTTTTATTTATTTAAACAAAGCAGTTCATAGAGTGTCGGTTCTGTAGGTTCATATGTTTAGGGTCTATCTATGCTATACAGTTCTGTGGAGCTAGGAGGCTTCTGCTATGGAAGTGGCATTATTAGAGACCCTTGTTCAGTCCCAGGAGCCAGGCATTGAGACATCATCATCTGTGTGGTAACAGCTGGCTTGTCTTTTGTGGCCTTTCAGGTGGATTAGTCCCCATAGCAATCAGAGAGGCCAGACAGGTAACTTGATGTTCAGGGTGGGGGCGGGAGAAGCTATGCTCAGGATATCAGCAGGTCTGTTTCCTTTCACACTGTGTACCAAGGGCAAGGTGTGTGTGTGTGTGTGTGTGTGTGTGTGTGTGTGTGTGTGTGTCCCCAGTGTCCAAATACAGAGAAACATTAAGCTGATGCTCTTCCCTTCAGAGGTCCCTTCAGAGCCTTCCTCTCAAAAGATCTTTCTCCTAAAGACATCTGGGGAGTGGGTAAGAGCATGAGCTTTGAACTGGATACCCCTCTGAGCAAACAGCTCAGCTCAGTCAAGAACTCAGTAGGTGCCTTTGGTGAACTACTATCCTCCTCGAGCTATATAATGTGGTTAATCATACCGGTATTAGCCTACCTTACAGGGGCATCATTAATGATGTATTGTATGTGTGCTTTGAGCTTTCTAGAAAAGCACTACATAAATATTTTTATTCTTTATACTGATGCACCTACAGAATTTGGAAGTAAAATCTCTTGCAGGAATTGACTGAACAGAGTGACAAAGGCAGTTTTCATGCACTCCCAATAAGAGGTTATTGGGAACTGGACAATAGTTATTCAATACCTCTGTATCCAGGGAATCCCTCTTGGGAAGGGGATGGACCATTGCCTCCTTAAGGACCAGTGGCACCTTCTCCCTCCTGCGACAAGGCATTCGTAACTCAGTGGACTCACCCAGCAACACTCTTTCATCTGCCTTTTGTAAGCCATGGTGGGTAAGGGTCAAAAGGACACTTAGTCAATCTCCTTCAAGCAGCTTGTCTGCATTCTCAGAATGCAAGAATTGAACTTGATCCAAGGTAACCTGACTTAATGGTCATGAACATCCCATCAGCTCAAGGAACAAACCAATCAGCTAAACAGTATCTTCACTCCAGGGAGGGAAGAGGGTATCAGTTTGGCTGGGTACAAGGAGAACTGGGTGTGAAGCAGACTGAAGCAGACCAGAAAGCTGAGAAGCAAGGTCTTCCCAAGAAATCTGGCCCTGGGGGCTGGCACATCCAAATGTCCCTCCCTTAACATCATGTCCCTTCCAAATACTGGTGTTGCAGACATGTCCATATGTTGCTGTGATAGTGCCCTTTTATTTATTTCTTTTTCACAATGGATTTCTTCGCCACCTTTATACACCCAAAGTTAGTGTTGTGACTTGCATCTTGGAAGAACATCTAACATTAAGGGGTTCAGGATGGGAAAGCCTGTGAGATGACATTAGGAAAGGTGTAGATAGGCAGAGGTATTTTGGGAACTAGAGGCAAGGCTGCCACCTTTGTATGGTGTGGCTTATGTCCCTTTAATAGCTGCAATATGATGGAAAAGCTCCTAAAGATGCAAAGACCTGCCTAGACCTGGAAATCTAAAGGGAGGAGTGAGGTTCCAAAGGGGCACTATAAAGGTAACAGACTGAAGATGGAGACTCTCCACAAGAGGTCCCGGAGCTCGCTGCCCTCTTGAGATTTTCAGATCAGGCAACCTGTGGGGATGACGAGGCAATGAGCGATCAGAAACTTGCAAGTGAGTGCATGAGGAAGAGGCGACTGGTCATTCCTAAGCTTAAGGTCGAAGAACATTTGTGCTGGAGTGAAGGAGTGTCAGGAAAAAACAGAGGGCCCTGTCCAAAATGCTGCCAGAACTGCCTGCTGGTCCACAGTACCCAAAGTGATAAATAACAGGTGGTATACTCTGGTTTTAATAAGCTTTCCTTGTATCTGGAATGGATTCAGTGGCCTGGACATCTCCTAGCTCTCACTGAAGGAGATGCTTTTCCTGCCACCTTAGCACCTGGCTGTATTGGGGTAAATGACAGGCTCCCTGCCCTATTTGCATTTCCTTCCTAAGGGGGCAGGATGATTTGTTAGTGAAATCAGATGGCAGTAGCAGGGAGAGCTGTGAGTTGGGGGAAGAGAGAGAAGAGAGGCAGTGGGAGCTATTCCTGATCTAATCAACCAGACCTGGTAAATAAACCCAGCTGTATCTGTGCCTGCAGCAGGAAATGGTCCTCGGAGCAAACAGTGCACCAGGCAACGGGTGGCAAGATAAACAGGGGTTGGTGCTGCTTCCATCTGCTCCAGGGAGGGAGGGGGGAAATGTGGCTGCAGCAAAACTGTCTCCCTAGTACTGGACAGTCACACGCATGTGGGGACCAGGAATCCACTCTGAGGGATCTGCTGCAGTCTGTTAAATCTATGCAATTGCTCACCTGCTTTCCTATTATTCCACCTAGAGGGGCTGAAAATAAGGGAAGGCGATGTGATGCCTCACGCTTTGGAAATCTGCAGAAGAACCAGCAGACTTGGCTTGACACTATTTACTCAATCATACACTTAACAAGTGGTAGGATTTATTATTGCCTCGGTTCCTTATTCAACATTTACCTAATTTGTGCATGTAATTGTGTGGCTGGTTTTGGGGTTGGTCCCATGATGTGAAAGTGAGTGATTTCATTGGTTCAGTCACTTTTAATGAAGTCAAATAGAAGGTTTGGTTACTCAGCGGTTTACTGTAGCTCAACAAACTAATTATACTCTGGTCTGTTATAACAAATGAATCAAAGATAATGATGCCAAGTTCTTTGTAGGTACTCTAGAGATGTATTAACTGAAATGATTGCTCACATTTAATTCACCAACTAGATCAGCCAAGCCTTCTAGATATAAACCACAGACATTCTTTCCACCAATACCACAGTAGGGTGATTGGATGCAACGTTGTTCTTTCAACAGAAGCATAAACTTGTTTCGGGAGGTGAAATTTTTCTTATTCTTACATGGCAAGCTACTTGGCCTTGGCCTGGGTGCCAAGGACTCAGGAAATGACAACTGAACTCTACAGAATAGAGACACTTTCGCTTTGGAAGTTTCAAGGCCGGTCATTGGGGTAGGGTGGGGCCATTTGGAGTAATTTAACCCATTGCTTCCTGTGGCATTTGGGCATCCTGAGCCAGTAAAGGACATGGAGGGAAGTCATAGGGAAACCACTTGCAAGTAGACCAGCCAATCAGTATTGAGGTCCAAATTATCCTGAAAACCTTGCAAGGAAGGAATATTTACTGACCATACCTGCTGGGTACAAGGAAAGACATGATCTGTTTTAGTGCTGCATAGAATGGATCTGACAGATCAAATTAACTTATACAGCAGGAGGAGAAGGCCTTGAGCTATCAACAGGAGGCAGCAACTTCAACACAGAAAACAAAATACCTCCCCTTCTCCTTCTCTTGCTTGTGTATGGCTGGCAGATTAGTTAGGAACCCCTAGAGACAGCACCAGTTGTTGGGGATAGAACAGCTGGCAGAAGGGCATGAGATGCAATTGTTCCAAGGCATTAAGGAGCTGAATCACCTTTGGACGCTGGGGGGCATATTGCTGCCTTCTCTTTCCCCTTGATGCAAAGTTAAACAGCACAATTGTTGAGACTCATCCCTACTTTCCTTATGGAGGCAGTTGTGGTCTTCTCATCTAATCCTTCATCTTCCTAGCTTGGGGGAGGTTCAACTCACCCAAGCCCTTCCTAACACATTGATGATCCATAAACAACAGGGGTCAAAGTAAATTATAGAATGACCATGAAATTATAAAAATGGTGGGGCGACAAAACACATCACATCAGAATGCATGGCTGCAATCTGACACTTGTAACTATTTATTTATTAAATTTGCATACAGCCAGCGACCGTTTTAGGCGCATCTCATATGTGTGCGACTGCAAACGTGTGCATTGTGCCAAACCTGGAAGCGACTTGAAAACATCACAAAAACGTCACAAAAGGAGGCTGAATGGGGCAGGGGTGGAATGAGGTGTTTACAGGCTTTCAATGAGTGTTCCGATTATACACGATTTCACGCAAGTATGCAAACACCCGGAACGCAACCCAGCGCAAACAGGGAGTTGCCTGTACTGCCCTTCATCTGAAGATCTCGGGACGGTTCACAGCATAAAAATACAAGATAAAAACACAAAATACACAGAGCCATAGAATTGTGGATTTGGAAATGGTCCCAAGGGTCATCTAGTCCAACCTATACTTTGGAGGAGACGAATGCATACTGGCACACAAACCCTGCCACAAAAAAGAAGGGAGTGAAGATCTACATCAGGAAAAAAGGGGGGAATAAAGATTAACACTGATAACGGAGTTGGGGAAGACCAGCCGAGAGAGATCCACTGTGTAGGCAGCAGGGGGGGAGGGGCTGCCAAGGAGGTTGCATATCTGGCCTCCAAAGAGCATGTTGCAGCTGCCGCTGGTGAGTGATGCATTCCTTGGAGGCCAGATTTGCAGTCCATATGGATCCTTCCAGGTGAGGCAGTTGCCTCATCTGCCTCATGGGCCTGGATCTCAGAAATGCTGAAGTCACATGGATCACCTTACAGCAGTGTTCCCCAACCTTGGGCCTCCAGATGTTTTGGGACTACAACTCCCATCATCCCTCACTAGCAAGACCAGTGGTCAGGGATGATGGGAATTGTAGTCCGAAAACAGCTGGAGGCCCAAGGTTGGGGAACACTGCCTTACAGATCTAAGAGGTACTAAGTTGCCTTCAGCATCCTCAGAGAAGCAACTTCACTGAGGTTTGCCATGTATTTATTTTACATATGCACCCCACTCATCTTTATAAATAAGAAGTGCCTAATTTAATATGTAAGAATATTTAAGAGCTGGTTAAAAGCCAAAATGTAACCGAAGGGGGAAAATACTGGCTAGCGTGATAACTGTGAACCCAAGATCACAGCTTCTCTATGACCCCATCAAACTACACACACATCATAACTGATCATTTATGAAAGCACCTAATATGCACAAAGTGCTGTACAAATATAGAACAATAGGTCTCTGCCCACAGAGTCACAGAGGACCTGAGAGAAAAGGAGAGGGGAGTTGGAAGGGTGAAAAACAGATCAATAATACATATAAACCATGGGTAGGCAAACTAAGGCCTGGGGGCCAGATCCGGCCCTATTGCCTTCTAAATCCGACCCACGGACGGTCCGGGAATCAGCGTGTTTTTACATGAGTAGAATGTGTGCTTTTATTTAAAATGCATCTCTGGATTATTTGTGGGGCACATGAATTCGTTCATTCCTCCCCCCAAATAATATATAGTCTGGCCCCCCACAAGGTCTGAGGGACAGTGGACCGGTCCCCTGCTGAAAAAGTTTGCTGACCCCTGATCTAAACCTACCAATACAGAACTGTAATAATTTATAGAACAGGCTTCCTCAACCTCGGCCCTCCAGATGTTTTTGGCCTACAACTCCCATGATCCCTAGTTAACAAGACCAGTGGTCAGGGATGATGGGAATTGTAGGCTCAAAACATCTGGAGGGCCGTGGTTGAGGAAGCCTGGTATAGAACATCAAGAGGGGAAAGCATTATCCATTGTTTTTCTCTTTTGCAGTTCCCTGAACAATCCCTGCCTTTCTGCACCCCCTTGTGGGCCAGGGTGGGATTCTCAACAACCACAACAGAGTGCTGGATTTTCGTGGAAGGATTTCTGCAAAAATAGAATGGGCTGGGAGGCCACTGAAGCAGGTGTGGCTCCCACAGAGGTTACACTGAAATACAAATGGACAGCCCTTCATTATTGTGCAAGGCAAGTACCTGTACTGTACCATCACTGTGGCTGGAACGCAACCCCACAAGGCTGTGCACACATTATGGCTTCGTGTACTTTTAAAGCACATTCTTTTCCTCAAAGAATTCTGAGCACTGTAGTTTGCTAAGGGTGATTGAAAATTATAACTCTGTGCACTACAATTCCCAGAATTCTTAAAGGGAAATAACATGTTTTCATGCTTTTGTGGCATTTACCTATTAGTTGTTGCCATATGCCTCCAGGTTACTTTAGATATGGATTCTTGCTTATTACCTACTTCTTTGGAGTAGACTTATTCCCTACAGCTGTTACCCCATCTGGGTACAACAGGGGCTGGGGGGACCTGTAACCCACCAGCTGTTGGGTTGCAGCTCCCGTCTGCCGTAGCCAGCACACCCAATGGTCAGAGAGGATGTGAACTGTAATCCACCAACACCTGGAAGGCCACAGGTTCCCCACCCCTGTGGTATAGCAATCAAAGGGTAAAATGTAATGGGTGCCAAAGCAGAAATGTGCATTCTTATCGCTTTGGTGTGGCAGGCCCACACCATACATTTATAGCATATCCAACACACTTTTAAAGCACATGACCCCCCCAAAGGAACCTGGGAACTGTAGTTTGTTCAAGGTGCTGCCCACTGTAGCTCTGTGAGAAGGAAACTACAGTCAAGAGGGGGAATCTGAGTCACAAAGCCTGGAGCTGAGGGCTTTTGAATCACCCCAGATGTGTAGGCTCAGTAAGGTTCACACTTTGAGGGGCACGATGCCAGGGACAGGAAAGTATGAGGCACTTGGGGCAGAGAGAGGCGTTTCTCTAGAGTGCCATCCCTGATGGCGCCAGGGGTAGCTTCTCTGTCCTGTGGAATGGCTGTCAGCCTTTCCCGTGCATTACCCTGGGAAAGGGCCGTGTTCTTAATCCTGCGGCTGAGCAGAGGCATTGTTTGGAGGGTGAAAGGAAAATGGCACGTCAGGGCCTTTGTCTTTTGTGTCCCTCCGCTGCTAAGCAAACATGCCCAGTGCTTCCCATTGTTAGCCTCAGGAGAGAGGAGAGGCATCTCACCATGATGGGTAAGAGGAATGTACAGGCCAGGCTGGGTCTGGGCTGCTTCACCTCCCACAGCTTCCACTGCTGACTCAGCACAACCTATTGGTGCTCAGTCATTGGACACTTGGCCAAGCCAGGCTATATAATGCTGCTGGGGTCCCCCAGCCCAGCACCACCACTCTTGCCTCCGTGCACTGCCAGCCAAGTAAGTACCAGCCCCCCACCCTCCCCAAACAGCCCCAGTGGCCCACCCCCTGTGTCCTCCTCATGTGTGGTATCCTGGTAGGGATGGAAGGACCTATCGGTTTTGGTTCTCTCGGTTTCTCCAGATCCCTCATATTTCTGGAGCAATTTTGTGCTTTATTTCCCTAAATTCTCATAAAAAATCAGTTGCATTTTACCACGTATTTCTCCCAATAAACATACTTTTGATTAATGTACACATTTTTTGCTAGCCATTCCCCCTAATATAATGCATTTTTATATGTTATTTTCCCATAACATTCATTTCTATGCACACTTTCCCCAAATACATGCATTATTGTAAACATTGTTTGCTTTGAGAACTGCATTGCAAAATTGGGATAAGTACAAAATTGAAGGGAAACTGTTTTGGAAAATGTGAATTTAAATGTGAATGGAATTGAATGTCTCCCCCTTCCCTATATATACTTCCCTTCCCTTGGAGAATCACTGGGGAAAGATTTCTCTGCAAGGACTTCAGCTCATAATTTCTGGGTCAACCGACAAAGGGGATGAATTGGGCAGGAAAGGATCAGCACATTCCTCCAGGGTATGGTTCTGTACTGGTTTCTCTTGCTTTCATGAGTTACTTGGAGATGTTTGTTCTATCGGCACCTTTCCTGATGCACCTGCTTTTTGCTGGCAGCAAACTGTGGTCTGGATTGTATTAGTTGATGGGTGTTGTTGAATGGCTGGTCCTGCCTTTAGATAGAGGGCTATGTTAAATGGCATTTCAGACCCATTTACCTCTATAATTCTGTATGACCCACAACTGCAACAGGGCTATCCTTTTTTCTTTTGTTCTTTTAAAAGTAACAACTAGAATGCATTGGCAGGAAAGTCAGAAACACAGCACTGAAGGGTGTGTGTATATAAGCAAGTGTGCACTATAAGGTAAGATGGAAGGGGCCAGCAGAAATCTAGTGGCACAATTCTGGCACCAGGCTGTGTGTAATAAAAATGTAAAGGAAACTTTCCAAAAACTTTTGTTCCATTGAGGGGAGGGGGCCTGTCACTTGGATTCTGGATTTCCCTTCAACTCCAGACAACATATCTCAAACTTAGACAGGAATACAGCTGGATCATGGGGACTGACAGTCCTACAAGGGCTCACAGATGTTGACTGAGCTATAGGTTAAAGGAAGGAATGAGATTTGGCTCAGTTTAAGAAAAAAAAGACCCAGTAAATTTGGCTCCCGAGTCAGAAAGTACAGGGTGAGTCTTTTAAAAGAAGCCCCGTGGAACATGTGTACTCTGTATCCACGGGGCCTCTTTTAAAGGACTCACCCTGTATAAAATAAAATGAAATAAGGTCCCTTTAATAGGACCTTCAAACCTGCTCCCTGGGGTGAGCTGCATCGCCCTGTCTAATGGTAGAGCCGGGTGTGTAGGTACCCGTTTTCCACTGTGACTCACTCCACCATTTGCATGAATCCAGCCACTGGTCAGCAAGGACAGGGGGGTGCTCCACTGTACAAACTAGCCAGGGATGGGTGCTAGTAAAATGAGATGACCAATTGGGGAGGAATAGATGACAAGGAGCATCATGGTCTCTCTTGGCCTGCACAATTCATCACTTAACCAGATAATCCTGCTCAGAGTCTGGTTACCTTTTTTTAGCATTTCAGATGCTACAGTCTGTCTCTTCTCCACGACCCATTCTCTTAACTGTGTGGCATGGTGCTTGCTGATGCTACGCCATGATAGCTGCTAACAGGATGTACTTTGGATTTTCTGTGGGTAGTGCAGGGGGACAGGGCTGACCCCACCCTGCTGCTATCACCACCAGAAACAAGCATTAAAAACCCCACACACATTGCATTTCTATAGCAGAAGAGCTGCCCATGACCAGCCAGCACATGGAGACCCTGGGTCAATTCAAGATAACCGTCTGGGAGGAAGAAAACTTCCAGGGGAAGCGCTGTGAATTTCTGATGGAGTGTCCCAGCATCATGGAACGTGGCTTCCGCAAGATCCGCTCCATCAAGGTGGAAAGCGGCCCGTAAGTGCTTCGGTGTCCATTGAGCAATATTTGCAAAGCTGGCTTGAAAAAAAATAGCAGCATGCTTGGAGAATCCACAGATATATATGGCTGACGGGTGGAAGGAGAGAGAGAGAGAGAGAGAGAGAGAGAGAGAGAGAGAGAGAGAGAGAGAGAGAGAGAGAGAACACTCCATAGGGCACCTGTCTTTTACCCCATAATGTTTCACAGGCAGTTATTGGATAGTTTGAGCAATATTTGATTTTGATTTTTAAATTATATTGTGAGTTTTAAATTTGAAGCTACCAGCATTTGCGCTCTCTCTCTCTTCTCATCTTTACAGCTGGGTGGGGTTTGAGTACCCTGAATACCAAGGACAGCAATTCATCTTGGAGAAAGGAGACTACCCTCGGTGGGAGGCCTGGAGTGGGAACAGTGGCTACAGGACCGAGCACCTGCTCTCCTTCCGGACTATCAAGTGTGCTGTGAGTGCAATAATATACTCTCTTGTCTCTGGGAAGAAAAAAAAAACACCTGAAAGGGACCCAATCCCCAATGGAGAAGGGTGCCTCCTGGTCTCGTTCCAGAGAGCACAAAGTAAAAGGAGACACAAAACTATCTGGTGGGGCAAAGGGATACCCAAATGGTGGTGGAAAACAACAACAAAAATGCCATATTTCATTGATGAAGCACCATCTCTTTGAAAAGTACTCTCCTAACCAAAGCTACTTCCAGAACATACCGATTTCATTTGCTGCCTGTAATAAATTAAGTGGAAGCATGACAGAAGAGTCGTCAAGGACAAAGGTGGTTTCAGTGAAATTGCCAGGGGGAGTGACATTAACAAAGCTGAAATGAAATTAACAGGCTGTCTGACAAGCTGATATCCCACAGATGCACAACAGGTGAAGGTGATTGTTTTTATCAGACAAATGAAGTGCTGTTAATCCAGTAGCAAGCAAGCTTTTGAGTTATACAGAGCTCTTCATCAGAACTCTTTTGTTGCGGATTTCTGTATAACTTCTGTCAGTCAACTAAAACCATGGCACTCTTCCTGCTTTCCACCTTTTTATTTTTGGGGGCTCAGGGCAAATGTAAATTTATGTTCAGTGTTGAATGAGGGCGAGGACTGCAGTCAGAAGGAACAAGGGGGAAAGGGCTTTGGAGAAGCTGCGGAGATCTCATCATTGAGGAGCCTTAAAGGTAAAAGCCTCCAGGTGACTCAATAACCGGGGAGGGAAGGGACACACATAAACAGTTAACAATATACTCGAGAGGACAGGGCCAAACACGGTTGCAATCCTGCTTATCTTCATGACCTTTCACAAATGAGGGTGGCTATGGGGAAGAAATAGCTTTTATCTCAGACAGGATTGCTAGGCCCAGATGTCAGGAGGGCTCTTGCATCTTTTACAGTGGCTCCCAGTTTGGTTTTCGCCATCTTAGTCCTGCAGTGATGAGACAATATTTCCCTTCTGTTCAAAGCTTCATCAGGGTCTGGGGTCCCACAACCCTAATCTGAACCAATGAAAGGCTCAGATTAGGGTTGCCACCTTCAAATTTAGAGGGGGGGGGGGGAATCACTGCTGTATAACAATTCCCTCCAACTCCTTCCCCTTGCTTTCACTAAACTGAGTGAGATCGAGGAGAATGAAGAATTTACCGGTAGTTCTCCCTCTGCAGAAGTGCTGTGCATTGGGGCTTTTATGGCAGCATCTCCGGGTCAGAAGGCTGAGTCCCTTGGCTAGATTAATAAGAGGCCCATGCTGTTTGACAAACAATACACACCCTGCAAGCCAAGGCAGTAAATAACTCTAAAATGAACCACATGCTTTGGACTCATTTTTTGTCTAAAAGTGTCCCAATCCATAAGCAGAGTGCACTGAACTAAGGCAAGCCCATGGGGGAAATCAGGTGTTCATTCACTGTACAGTGCTGGGGCAAAAAGGGGAGACATACAGCTCAGTCTGGCCCATGGCTTTGGGGCAAAGGAGCTGCCTCAATGGCAGAAGCAAACTAAATAAATGAATGAATGTGGAGTGGCATATATTAAAAAGCTTCCATAGACAAATGAATAAGTTGGGAGGGGTGCTTTTTTTTAGCATTAAAGTCAGAAAGCTGGTCAAGGGTGGGAAAGGTTGGCATTGAAAAGGAAAGGGATTTTTGTTTTTGTTTTTTCGCAAGTGTCAGCCAGGCTTTCCGGGACGAATGTATAGTACCTGCTCCAAACAGGCTATAGCCAGTATGGCATATCACTCCATCTTGAAGAGCGGCTGCTTCTGTTCCTAACCGGGGTTTAAAATCTCTGCACGTCCTCATCTCTGGGCTTTAATAACAACCAGTCAGATTATGTCCGTGCTTTAATAAAGGGGTGTGAGATATCATCTCGTTTCTGGCTGGCAGGATCACTTGGCGGAGTGCAGCCTGCAGGAATGGGTGATAGGGGAGGGGGGAGAGGGGGATGCAGCTGTGCCCAGTTTCAGTTTTAACCCCTTGAGTCCACAGCAGGATAGCGAGAGACTACACATCCTGACCACTTGGAAAGCCGGGAGGGTTTTCTTTGCATAACGGATAGAATCCCAAGCCTTTCTTTTCTGCTTGCTGGGGACTATGTTAACAGACATAGCCATAAAGATGCTTGACAGTCATTCACCAACAGCTGCTTGGCAGCAGCACACACAATGCCCAAGGATGCCCAAGTGAGAGGCAAAGGAAAGCTGTGCGATAGGGATGGTAAGCCAGAGTCTAGGCTGAAGGAGCACAGACATCTAAGGCAGGGGTGGGGGACCAGAGGTCCTCCAGGTGTTACTGGTCTCTTAACTCCCATCATCCCTGACCACTGGCTATGCAGGCTGGGAATTATAGGAGTTGGAGTTCAACAATGTCTGGAGGATCACAGGGTCCCGACTTCTGATCTAGGGAAACCAGAGGCAATGGATGATAAAACTCCTTTGCACGCTCTCGCTCTCTGTGCGTGTGTGCACATGCAGTATCACCACTGTACACAGAGTTTTACAGTGTGTCAAGCAAAATACAGATTCCAGCTCCTGAGAAGTTTACAGTATATGTCTGCAGTTCAGTTAGGCTTTGTAAGGGATGGGGACTAAGAGGGGTTGTGCCAAAAGCCTTATGGGAAAAGGTGGGGCTTTTCAAAATGGTTTTGAAGGGAGGTGGGCAACACAGATGCCCAGTCATAAGGGGAAGCAGATAGGAATATTGTGGCATCATCCATAGGATGACGAGACCTCACATGGTTGAAGGGACTGGCATTGGAGGGGGTAGGGAAGAAGGGAGCAAGTCCATAATACAGATCAGGGAATTTTGGTAAGTGCTGGTTGTGCAGGAAAAGGGCTCTTCAGAGCAATGCCTGAGGAGCTTTACCATCCACTGCAATCCAATCATTGCAATTCAACCTGCCAATAGGACAGTGGCTTAGCCACAGGGGAATAAAGTGAAGAAAAGGAAAGCTGAAAGGGAAGGTGGATAAAAATGCAGGAATAGCAAATGGTGTTCTTTTAGATTCAAGGATCTTGCCTTTCTTCCTTTCCTCTGTCATAACTGGCCTGGGAATCTGGAAACTGGAAATTGGGAACCCTGTTCAGAGATGGGGCATGAAAGAATTTTGCCTGTGGCAGTCCCACACCAAATCATCCTCCACTTTACCCTATCCTGCAGAACCACAGTGACAGCAAAGTGACCCTGTATGAGGCAGAGAACTTCCAAGGACGCAAGTTTGAGCTCAGTGATGACTATCCATCCCTGCAAGCCATGGGCTGGGGCAACAAGGAGGTGGCTTCTATCAAGGTCAATTCTGGAGCGTAAGTGATGCCTTCTGAGTTGGAGCGAAGGTGGAAGGGCCACCCACCCCTCAAGTTCTGTGAAGGGAATCCTCCCATAACCTCATTCTTACTTTGCCAAAGAACACCGATAAACACAGCTCGCTGGATGAACCATGAGCAATCCTGGGATTGCCATAGCTGCCTCCCTTCTTAAAGAGAAACTATCCCAGGCTCCCAGGCTCCTTCCCCAGTTGCGTCTTGCCCCTTTTGAAACTGGTTGATCAGTAACAGCTGCTGGAGGACCCCCCCCCCAAAGGATATGGGTTAAAAAGCAGTGGGAGGGGGGCTGAACTATCCCTTTTTCGGTGTAGGATATGCTTTTGGGGCTGGAAGTGCCTGTATTGCCAATGTTCTGCTTTATCCCCTAGATGGGTGGCATATCAATACCCAGGGTACCGGGGCTACCAATATGTCCTGGAGCGGGACAGACAGAATGGTGAATACAAAAAGTACAGCGAATACAGCACCCAGGCCCACACCAACCAGATCCAGTCCATCCGCCGTGTCCAGCACTGAGCTGTGTCTTAGCAGCAGCAGCAGCATCGGCCCTCCTGCACTCCACCAGCACCCCCCACACCTGCCTCTGCGCCCAAGGGCCCACCAAGCAGTAGACCTGCACCTGGTAGCCAATAAAGGCATTTACCAAACCCATCTTTCTTTTTGTGCATCTGTTAATAAATAAATAATAATAATAATAATAATAATTTATTATTTATACCCAGCAGGCTGGTTGGTTTACCTGCTGGCATACAAACCGAGAAAGCTAAGCATAATTCACTGTCTCTGACACACACAACAACACGCTGAAGGTCCATTCCTAAAGCCTCAATAAGGCACAGACAACCATTTGTTTTTTACACCAGAAGGAAACTAAAACTGAGCCACAGTTAGCAACAGGATTGCCAACCGATCAGAAGAAGTGGTCTGGTCTGTGCTTGTGTTTTTAAACCGCATCTTCACATTTAGAAATCTGGCAGGGAAGCTTTTCACAGCATGAAGATAAACCTTATCTGCTAATGCCTGCACATATCAAGCTGCTGTTAATGGCACAGTTACTACTGAAACCAGCTGAAAAGTTGGCAACCTTAGTTGGGGATCCCTATACAAAGGCACAATGGCTCATTTCCTTTCTTCCCCTTGTGACTGTAGAGACATAGCTCACTCACCCCTCGCAATAGAAATGGAGAAGTCTGAGGTTCCCCCCTCAGCTACTCAGAATACAAGTTTTGGTACAGCCCAATTACAGAGAGATAGGAGCCAAAGGTTTGATCCAAACGTGAACAGAATCTATTCATAAAACAAAAAAATGTGGAAAAGACCTTGCAAGTCAACTAGCCCACCCCCGTCTACAATGCAGGATGCAACTGCAGCATTCTTGACAGCCTTTGCTTTAATTAGGTGTCAGGAACCTTTGGCTCTCCAGATATTTGCTGAACTACACCTCCCATAATCCCTGCCCATTGGCCATGCTTGCTGAGGCTGATGGGAGCTGTAGCAACACCCAGTGGGCCAAAGGTTCCCCATACCTGGCTTAAATGTATCCAGTGAAGGAAAGCTCACCACCTCTTTAGGTAAGTCTGCTCCACTGTTATATGGCTTTTACCATTAGGAAGTTTCTCCTGAGGTTTAGCTCAAAACTGCTTCCCTATACCTTCCATCCATTAGTTCTAGTCCTGTCCTCTGGATGTTCTTTCCTAGGTTAAATGACCCCTGACCAGTTATGCAACAAAGAGTGCAGATAGAAGACTCAAAAGAGTTGAATCGAAACAGCAACACTGACGTATCACATAACTTGAACTCAGAAGTGAGCAACCAATTAAACCAACACAGATCCTTTCATAGAACACTATATCTGCTTCATAGCCAACCCACCATCTGTAGAGTGGGCAAGACTCTCACAAACTTGGAAGTAGAGTTGTCAACTCCAAAAAAGCCACAAATACACCCCTCAGTGGTCTGCTTTTCTGCTTTACTAGCAGATTGATGTGTAGAAATCAGAAGGTCATTCATTTCACTTGACAAATTCTATACAGTAAACTATTGCTAAAGACACAGCTACACAGGCTGGCTAAAGTGGGCAACCTTAACTGGGAACTGAAACTACGGTACGTTTGCTTCCAATTTGTTTTTTGAACATTCATCCCGATTTGTTTGCAGGGAGAGCATAAAGCAAGTATTATCCCACCCTCTCCTGTAATTTTCCTTATTGGGAAGAGGTCTGATTTTGGGGAGAAATGGGTTTGTGGTGCAACTTTAACTGTGCCACTGAAATTTGCTAGTATATGATTGCATCCCAGCCAGAAATAGTGATGGTCTGGAAGTGCCCTAGAAAATGAAAGAGAAACACAAAATACCAACTGATCTGAACTGAATGAACATTCCCTCCAGCTTCTAAGCTAAAACTACCCATTTGACTCCTATTGACTTTTCTTATCCAGTGTATCACCTAATATTCAGATTCGCTTTTGGAATTAATAGATGAGCTGCTGCCAATCCTAGCAAGCTGAGCTGCTACTGGTCATTGCAGGTCACAGTTTAGCATGCTGTCAAAACCTGTCGAAGAGAAAGCAGGCTCTCGGTGGGAATTGTAAAATGCACAAGCAGTGTCTAAAGCAGGGGTCAGCAACCTAAGGCCTATGGGCCGGAAGCATCCTACGGAGGTCGTTTGACCGGCCCATGACGCAGCGCGGGGACTCACTTCCGTGATGCTGAAAATCGCATCTGCACAGACGCAGAAAATCATGGGCACACAGAGGGATCTCCATGGGACCGATCCAGCCCAGGCAAGATAAACCTTGCTGACCCCTGGTCTAAAGGTTGGTTATGCTTTCCTCCTGACCTGGAGTCTCTTATCCCTAATCCCAGAGTTTTAGGGTTATTGGAGTTGATAAAATGCAAAATATATTCAAAGGGATTCTCTTTTTTTTTATTTCCTCATTTGTTCCCGGACTAAGAAGATTATTAGCTCTGCTTGTGTATGGATTTGTTGGTCTTGAACTGGGCAGCCATGGAATTAGTAGTCACTTCTCTTGGCAAGCATATGTTGGCAAGACATTTGTTCTCGGGAACAAAATGAACCTCTAGACTCTAGCACAGTTCATGCCATACAATAGATTTGTTAGCTTGCAAGGTGCCACAAAATCTGTGCCATTTTTTGCAACACTGAATGAAAAGAAACTCAGGTGTGGCCTCTGGTGGAAAGATCATGTCTGATTGTAGGTGCATGGCTCCTTTTCCCTCTCCAAACATCCCTTATCGTGAACCTTGGCAAGCCTTACATAAACAACCCCTGCCAATAGAGCTGCTTTGAACTGAATTGACTTTGCTTGCTTGGGGCCCCTCCCTCCAGCAAAACACTACCAGGCTCCACCTCTCAGAGTCAGCCACATCCGCCCAGGAATCCGGCACTGGGCACCTTTCGTTTTCAGCGAGCAAAACCACCCAGAAGTAAAGTGGGGGAAACACTAGCAGCCGGGCTTCCCTTCCGACACTCGGCTTCGATCCATTACACCGGGAGGAGAGGGTGGGGACCAATTCCCACCAAGCCCCTCCTCTGCATCGATTGATGGGGGCGGGGAGCGTCCCATCTCCTGACTCAGAAAAGGGTCGGAGTCATGTGCTTGTCTTGCAGAACTAATCTCCAGGTCCCACATTTCTCTGGATTCTAGTAATCTGCCCTTTCTGACAATACACAGGTGGTACCTTGGGAGCAAGTGGTACCTACAGATGTCCAAGAGCAATAGTTTTCATGTGAATGCACTTTTCACTCGGTAATCATGCCATTAACTGGGCATGACTGATTCATTAACTCCTCTGGGACCAGGGGGTGGCAACCCTTCCACAAACAGTATTTTGGACTCAAGGATTATTCCTGGGGGACCTATTACCCTAGTTCTACTTACTGATCCATATAGCATATGCATGAGAAAGGCACAGACCCCCTTGCTTAAAAAAAAAAATGGGTTCCTGTTCATCCAATGTTAATAACATTCCTATAGTTTGAAGATTATATATAATATATACAGTACTGGATATGCTCTGAAAATACACAGCATATATGCTATTTAACCTTTAATGTGCTCAAAATACCCTGATGAATCCCCTCACCCGCTGCTCTGAAATGGAGTACCTGCAATATCATTTCCAAGCATTACTTGAGCTTACAGCTGCTCTGAGAGCATACTTCACCTCTCTGACAACAGCCACACGCACATTACACATTTAAAAGTGCTATGATACCACTTTAAATAGTCATGGCTTCCTCAGATATTTCTAGAAGTCCCTATTGTCCTCACAGAGCTACAACTCCCAGGGTGGTTCAATAAAGGGTCTTGAGGGAAAGGGTGGGGAATCTCCTTCAACTTGAGGGGTACAGTCTCTCAGGGAACTTTCAGGGGGCTTCATGCCAGTGGTGGGTGCAGGGCAGTTGCAAAATTGGCCAGAACAACAGATGTGAGTCTTTCCTTTATACAGTAAGCTACACTAGCAGTTTGCATCTGTGAGCACACACTTCTTTTCAGGAAACAAGAGGCATTATCGCAATTCAAGGACACATTCTGGCTAAACAAAAGCACTTGAAGAGAGTGTGGAGCAGGGCCAATGAGTGGCATTACATGGGAAGCAATGTGGCTTAGCGAGAGCCCCAAAGGACCATATAGCGAGGCCTGGCAGGCCACATTCAGCCCCTGGGCCTGAGGTTCCTTCCTCCAGGCCTATAGTCCTGCAGCTGCCCTATAAATGTGAATTTAGGTCTGTACTCTGTCTCATACTTTGGCTTTGAAGAAATACCCTCCAGCCTCAAGGAGCCTAGGCTCAATCCCCACAGTTAAGAGCTGCCCCCCTCCTTCTCCCCCAATTGGAGTCCATATACATATGGACTTACATATTCCTCTTGAGCTAGAGGAGCATAGCAAAATTTAGCATTGGAAATTACTTTTATTATTCTTTATTAAATTTTGTATATCACCCTCCACCTGCAGATCTCAGGGCAGTTCACAACATTAAATTACAACATAAAAACCACAAAATACATAGTAAAAATAAAACATAACATAAAACAAAAATATCTAATAAATCTAATGAATGCCACACAGGTACAGTCCAATGAAGTTTAAGTACTTCAAAGTTCCCTTGACTAACAAAGAGTTAAGCATGTGCTTGATTGAAATGGCCTGCATATTTGTTTGCTTCCCTGCTCCATCATCGTCCCAATAGGTAAATAGAGGGCCTCAACCCATTCATGTTTTGGTTCTTCCTATTTCTGATTTGCAATCACGTATCATGGGATAATCACCTATTTTCTGAGAGAACTCCTATGCTGTGAACAACTGCATACAGGCAGAAATTCAGCGGGTTTCTGACACTGTACAGCAATGTCTATTTGCCGTGCAGCTGTTAAAAGTAAAGCAGAGAAGCCTTGCCAAGAAAACAGGTGGCAGCCAGATCCGTTTGCATTACTCAACATGCCCTTTCAATCACAGGGCACATGTGGGCTGCTCCTTAGCACTTTCCCTGTGCCCTGCCTCCAATAAGGAAGTGCTTGCTGCAGGCCTCTCCCTTTGCACAAACATTCCTTCACACACAGAACGTCCCACCCCACCGGAGCTCAGCTGTCCACCCTCCCTCCCTTTTGCAAGCAGGTAGCATACCTGAGGCTTTCCCTGCCAGGGCCACGTCAGCTTCTTCCCTGAGCAGGCCCACAGGTAAGTCGAAACAAAGCTGGGGGCGGATTATGCAGTGGGCATCTGCTCCAGAGCCTCATGCGGGAGTTAGAAGTTTTTGTTTATGATTTTTTAAGGGATGGGAAACTTGCACCTATTCAGGGTCTATTCAGGGCACAAGATTGCTGTTTTGTGCTGGTGGAAATAGACAGGCCAGCCTATGGCTAGAACCTCATAACTAGGCTGTACTCATCATTGGAGTAGACAGATTTCTTTTCCATATGTGAGTAGAAGTGGGGATTTCAATCCAACACAGATTTGTGACTGAGTGCAGAATCAGGGTGGCAGAGATGATGGTTTTTACACACAAAATACACTGGGGTGAGCTTGTATCATTTATAATTTCCTTTCATTACACTTGGACAGTCTAAAAATCAGTCTCCTATCTCCCCCTGCCCTGTCCCTGGAACCTGCTATGTTTATTCGCCTTCCCTGATCCAAAGCCTTTCAGCCTGTCCTCTGTCCAAATTCGCAATCCAGTTGAGGTTAGGACTTAACACTGCTGTAAGAAGACAGCCAGGCTGGTGCCAGTGTGTTCGGAAGAGTGTGGTTCCAGCTCTTGATCAGCTGTGAGATTCACTGTGTTGGGTTTGTCTCTGTATAGGTTACCCTTTCGGGATTTTGGCAAGGTTAAAAAAGGGAAATAATATGCCATTTGATCCACCCACATAGAGGTGATTTGCTTTAAAAATGGAGGTTCCAGAATGCATGTCTGCCTGGAAGCCACATCATCTGAAGAGAGGGATCCCCTTTTCCTGATCCCAGAAATGTTGGGACTGACCATGGTCATCTATAGATGAGAGAGAAATGTACTAGTCACATATTAAGGTTCCCTGCTTATTGTTACTGTTACTGTCCATGTTTCAAGGCTGTTTGTATAGCCTGCAATTCCATGCTCTCATCATGCAGGCACCAATTTCTTTTTAATTTCTTTTTCTAGCCCTTATGGCTACAATATGCAAATATATGCAAATTTGATTATTCATGTTGTAGAATTTTGGTGGGTGGCTGGTTAAAAGGTTTAGTTTATCTTAGTGTAGATTTTTATTTTTCACACAGAGTACACACAGTCTGGTGATTTTAGACTGGAGTGGTAGCTCTTCTCCTTCCCCTGTTTCTTACTCAACCTATGTGCCCAAATGCAAACAGTTAATAGCCCCAAGTTGTGTTTCTCCTTCACACCATGCACAGGGATTAGATGCTCTGGAATAGCTGCACCACGGCAATGGCAAGTAGACTTCAGGTTTGCAGGATCCACTTTGTTTTTTCCTGGAACCTCAAAGTCCACCAGCTGAAGCCAAGTGCAAAACTGGGGAACTGTGCTGGACATACGCTTGGAATTAAGGGATATGGCACCTCTGAGTGCATGTCTCAGCCCAGGAATGGAGCTCACGGTCCTTTCATTCAGCAATCCATTCCTGGTTTCCCACTCACTCCCACCCCACAAGCTTTGTTTCAGCAACCCAGCTTGGTAGAAAGTCATTGCCAGTGCTTTTTTCTGGGGGTACGTAGGGGTACACATACCCCTAAACATTTTGTGAATCTTTGTATTTTTGTCCATTTACTGTATTTATTTTTCCCGATTTGAACTATAAAATTGTGATTTTCTTGAGTGAAAATGATTTTTTAAATAAAAAAGCACTGGTCATTGCTATAGTTAAACTACTGAGAATTGGAAATTCTTGGTGATCTGTTTCATACAAACCACCCAGAAAGCTATTGGTAGATCCTGGTTTACCTTCTGCCCTCTCTCACTGTGGACAAATGACCCTTTTAGCCCCTTTGACATTTCTCCCCAGAGAAGGGATGGGGAACTTGTGTCTCTCTACCTGTTGCTAAACTGCAACTTCCATCTTCCCTGAGAGGGGCTAGTGGGGGTTGGAGTCCAGCAATACCTGGAGGGCCACAAGTTCCCCATTCATGCTCCTAAGCCACCTGTCTCAGAAGTGGATTCAACAGGGTAATGTGGATCCTCCTGATGGGGTAACTGGGGCCTCATAAAAAATTTTTTGGAGCAACCAGATGCAAAACACCCACCCACCCCACTCACACATGAAAACGAAGACTACCACAGCCAACCACAAATGAACAACCGGGCCTAGGCCAACCCCAACCTCTCTCACCACCAAAGGAACGCAAGCGAACAGCAGAGAACCTGCACAAGCAATGCTGACACCAAACCCTACATATATTAAGTAAAATAGAAACATCGTCACCCGACCCCACCCATCTTTCCTCCCCTCCACCTCTTTCCCCCCTTTCTTCCTAATGTCTCAACAAATGAAACTGATTTGTAAAAATGTTACATGGAAAAAAATACGAGAGACATTGCACATACTTTTGTAAATCAAGAAAATCTTTAATAAAAATACATTAAAAAAAATATTTTGGCACAACACGAGCTCTACAAGCCAGACCATTGTATTCACCACCATGAAAGGGAGGGAGGCTGTTCTCACTATCTCACATCTCCTTTGCCTCCTCAAATGCTGCTTTGCTTCTTATGTCTCCAGAGACTGCGTGGGAAGCTTTGGGGGATCGAGAACCCAGTTCCACCATCTTTAATCTACACTGCATATCCTACCTGTGCTGGGCTTGTTTTCAGTTGCCTGCGGCTGATTAATAGGACTCAGGCAGCTAAAGCAAGTCTGGGGCATGAAAGGAGAGCCCTCCATTTGTGGAAGATCAAATGTAGCAAGCTGGAGAAGATGCACTTGGACATAAAGGACATAAAGATGGCACAGCTGTGGAACTCGATGGACCAATGGATCACAGGACAGAGACGGGTGGAACTCCAACTCCCATCAGCCACAGCCAGAAGACCAATTGTCAGGAATGATGGGAGTTGCAGTCCAGCAACATCCGGGGGGAGGGGAGCATAGGTTCCCCATGTCCGCTCAGGGGTGACAGGATGTGGGTGGCCTGTCTGGCTTCCCAAATAGATGATTTGGGATGACCTGGACAAATGGTTTCTATATAACTGGGATAGGGAAACTTTTTCAGCATGAGGGCCACATTCTCTGGTGGACAACCGTCCAGGGGAGGATCCACTTAACTTTCGCATTCAGAACCATCCTATCCCAATGTTTAAAAAGGAGTGTTGGGGCTGCATGGAGAAGAGGCGGGTGCCTCTTAAAACATAATAACAGATGAAATGGAAACCTTGGAATACGACATCATTGGTTATCCAAGGATATTTGAGTCCTGAACCCTAGACACTTCCAAATGGATATGTTTCCATTAGGGTCCACAAGCAGAAGAGCTTGTCTGCCTGTGGGACACCCTCTGTGCATGAAACCCAGCCTAATCTTTTTCTACACACAGAGAGAGAGGTGAATAGAGGACACTTTGCACATGTTCAGAGGCATGCCAGTCCGCTTGCATGTACAGAAAACCATTAACAGAGAGCATTAACAATACATAAGAGATTCCTGAATCTGACAGTTTCTTAAAGAGGTTCTGATACTTTATTTCAGCAGGCCCCATCTCAACATCTGAAAGGATGTCTCTCGTTAACCACACAGAAGCATTAACATAGCTGGCCATGTCTGTTCTGGGGGTGAACTCTGACAAAAGGCTCCTAGCAAAGGAAGGATGTCCATTATGCCCATATATGGGAAGGGGAAAGGAAAATGTTGCCCTTGACATATTAAAACATTGCAAGGGAGCCTGCAATAACAAATCTCTTGTCTCATCGCATAAACAGCACACAGTAGTCTGTTCCCACACAAACTGTCCAGCTAAGCTGCCCAGACAAGGTGTCGTTTGAACATCACATTGTTAATTTGAACATCACTGTGTTAATTTGCCAAAACCAGCTAATGGGCCTTGGAATTCAAATGATTAAAGTCCTTCCAGTCCCCCATAACAGCATCTGGCCCAAAGCTACTCAGATCTTCTGTGGCAGCAAGCAATTCTAAGCATGCCTCCAGACTGTTCCTATTTTTCAGGAAGGATTCGAGCCCTCTGCCACCCTAGGATAGCAGATCCACTTTATGCAGTTAGGAAAGTGGCTGAAAAATGCACTGAAAAGTGTGGGATGAACAACAGTAAAATGCATGAGCACCCTGCAAGCAAATTGGGATGAATGCCCACTGTCATAAAACATATCTACAAACAAATCAAAATGAATGTTCAGTAGAGACAGAACATAGTGTAACCTCCATGAAAACTTTGTGTAAGCAAATCAGGATGAATGCTCAATAAACAGATTGTGTGGAGGAGCCCTAAGCCAATGGCCAACAGTGGTGCTGTGACCCCCTCCATTGCATAGGCTGCATTAAGACACCAGAGAAGACCATCCATCACTGACCCATTGCCCATATGCAGGAATGTCAGGAGATGACAGATTAGTGGCCTAGCAGCACTGATGTTATATTGCACCAAACACCATATTTAATCAAGCATCCACCTCAGCTTAGCCTGGGCTATGAGCAACGAGCATGCTAGCAGTTGTCTTGAACCCCTGACCTACCTAGCAGCAAGTCAGTAGTCCTCAGTCCAGTGTCAATCCACGTGCCCAAAGTCCAAACCTAAGCACAGTCCCACAGAAATCCTGGAGCCTTCAAGCTGAGATCCAGCAACATGAACAGACACAGCCCTAGAACTCTGCTGCCCTTTTATACTTTGTATGCTGATTGTAGCATCTGGGCTTGACGAGGCATGTGACCCTCATCTTTTTCAATCCTACTCCAGCTGAGGAATCACACACCTCCTCCCAGAGTTACCGAGCCCCACCTGGCCAGCTAGTGAACTGGGCTGTGGAACCTTGCCTGCCTCAGCCTCCTGGAGCACCCCACTTGCTGCTCTCTATGCCTCAGAGCTACACCACTCGCTGGGATCCTCTTCTTCTTTCCCCTCTCCCTCTTTTCTGTTGTCCTTCCAGTTCATGACAGCTGTCCTTTAAGCCTCTAGTTACATTTTGTTGCAGGCTAATCAGAACCTTTGGGTTAGCCTGCAAACTGATTCCTACTTCGGTGAGATTTAACTTGCTTGTAGTGTTGGAAGATGGGGAGGGAGATCCTGTGTGCACAACAACAAGGGCAATTTTCATAGCAAAGGGGCCTGTTGCTATTATTTTTCTGAGAAAAGTAAGAACTCAAAAGGGAAAGGGAAAGAAGCAGATAGGCATTATTCTTCCCAGATCTCTCATCTGCCCACCCCATCTTCTTTCAGCTCTCTGTTTTCTTGCTGCCTTCTGATGCCTTGACAGTGAAATGCATGCATTTCCCCTTATTTAGCCACTAGATGTCTCTGTGCTGTCTGCTTGCCCAGACAAGTTACAGTACACAGAACCTGGGGGAAATGACAGAACCTAAGGAGGTAACAACCAACGTTTGTGCATGTGCATGATGTGATGATTATTGATTCATAAGTATTTTGCCCCCCCAAAAATTTAAAGGTAGACTGTGGTTCTGTATTCTAACAGGGAACAGGATAGAGGCTCTTGGCATTTTGGCAGAGAGCATATCAAACTTGCCAACTTGCCAACTCCAGCCTGCTTTCGTCAACCACTCTTCTAACCATGTTTCTGTAGACAAGTCTTCCCAACCTGGTGCCCTCCAAATGCTGGTGGACTACTGCTCCCATCATCCCTGACCACTGGCTACGCTGGCTGGGGCTCCTGGGCCTGGAGTCCAACAGCATCTGGAGGGCACCAGGTTGGGATAGAGCCTTGGCAGTCCCTTCCCAGGAGCCAGTGGCAACTGGTGCTCACTGGTACTTGCGGGGCAGAAGACAGGGAGGAAAACAGTAGGTGGGACCATTTTCTCACTGTCCTCCCTGCTGAGCTCTACAAAGGCAAAACTGAGATTAAAGAGGAAGGAGAAGCTGACAGCCATCACCCCTTTCTCTTGGGATGGTTGTAAGTAAGAAGGCAGGCAGGTGGAGGCTGGCTGAGGGAAGACGGAAGTTGGTGGGGCGTTGCCCCTTTTGCCCTAGCCTCCACTGCCAAGAGCAACACTGTTTCACCACCATCACCCAAAATCTGCTGTCTCGGATAGACTTCTCACTTGGCTCCATAGTTGTGGCAGTAACGTTAGCACTGACACCACCATCATCTTTGCCTAGGAGACCCTGTTTCCAAAAGAGCTCTTTGCCTAGGAGACCCTGTTTCCAAAGAGCTCCTTCCATTATCATCATCAATTTATATGCCACCCATCTGACTGAGTTGCCCCAGCCACTCTGGGTGGCTCCCCCCCCCCAAAGTAAAAACACAATACAACATCACACACTAAAAACTTCCCTAAACAGGGCTGCCTTCAGACATCTTTTAAAAATCACATACCGTGTTTCACCTAAAATAAGACACTGTCTTATAGTTTTCCCCCTCAAAAAAACACAGTATGGCTTATTTTCAGGGGATGTCTTATTTTCACCGCTCCGCGTCGGTACGCTGCATAGCCACGCCTATCCAGGCCGTCTTAAGGGAGAGGCACCGTGTCACTATGTCTTATTTTCGGGGTATGGCTTATATTTCACAAATGCGTAGAAATCCTGCTACGGCTTATTTTATGGCTACGGCTTATTTTAGGAGAAACAGGGCAGGTGTTTATCTGTTTGACATCTGCTGGGAGGATGCTCCACAGGGCAGGTGCGACTATTGAGAAGGCCCTCTGCCTGGTTCTCTGTAACCTCTTCTTTCTCAATGAGAGAACCACCAGAAGGCCCTCGGTGCTGGACCTCAGTGTCTGGACTGAACAATGGAGGTGGAGACACTCCTTTGGGTATACAGGGTCGGAGCTGTTTTGGGCTTTAAAGGTCAGCACCAACATTTTGAATTGTACTCAGAAAAGAAGAAGCCATCAGAAAGGAAAAGAGAGCCCTGCCCTAACCTGGCTCACATAATGACATCTCCCCCCACCCCCACCCCCACCCCTGTTTTCCTGCTAAACCTCCTTCAAGTAGGCTGACATGTGGAACTCATTGTGACTGAGTGATGTGAGAGGTGAGGAAGGAAATACTACTATAATGGACTATTATAAGAGGGTTATAATACTGGTTTAATTTACTGAGATGATGTAGGGATTACTGAGCACTTAAGAAACCCACCATATAATTACCGGTAGTATTACTGACACATCCAAGAGTGCCCCCTTGAAATCTATCATGTTTATTGAGGCAAACTATTCTATGATTCTCTCGGATGAGGCCAGCTCTGGCCCCAAACACTTATGCCCTAATAAAAATGTGTTGGTCTTCAAGATGCAACCATCCAACATGGCTACCCCTTTGGAAATTCATCTACTTACTACCGGTACTACTGTTGTTTTAAGTAACCAACATATACAGTATACAATTTTGATTCGCTATTGTATAGATATTGGGGAGAGTGAAATCGCTTTCCTCCACCAGAGTTATTGAGAGGTATTGGACTACACATGCAAATACAATTAGTTTATTTCGAGGTGGGGGGGGGGGAAGTTAGCAGCAGCAAGTAGTGAATGTACCATCTAAATCTTAGATGAGGTATGTTGTCGGGCCACAACTCCCATGAGCCACGGCCAGCATTGCAAGCAGCCCAAGACCTCTGGTGGCAGCCAATCTGAATAAAATATGGGGGTGCGTGTGTGTGCAGGTAAACCCTGCCCCACATGACTGATCACATGATGCAGTACATGCACACCATTTGAACGGCAATGCACACAAACTTTCGGGAGGCCTGGCCCCCTCAAATATTTTATTGGGGGGCCGAAGGGACCTTGGCCCCTAAGAGGTGGCTCCTATGTCTGGCGGGCACCAGGCTGCAGAAGGGTGGGCGAGTCGATTAACAGAGATTATCCAATGGCAGCGAAATGGAACCTCTTCATTCAGAGATACTCGACCTCTGAGGATCTGGTACTGAGGACGAGTATCAGGGGAGATCGTTGCCCTGCTGTGCTCCCTCTCAGCTTCTGGAAAGCATCTTGCCAGCCACGGTGGGAAACGACAGAAGCCTTTGGGCTGATTCTGCGAGCCTCCATGGCGAGGAGCGGATGGTGGAAGGAATCCGGTCCCTCCGGTCTCTTCGCCCCCCACAGGAGGATGCGGCACCTTCGCCGCGGCTCCGCTTGTGGGTGGGGGGCTGGGGGGGGCACAGAATCACTTTCAGGTTAAAGGCCCATTAGGACCTCCGTCGGGGCTCGTTTCCTTGTTGGCTCAGAGGCACTGGAGCAGAAGCGCCGCCGAGCGAGGGCCAGGCCAGGCGCTGTGTGTTTGCAAAGAGTTAAGGAGGCGGAAAATGCGAGGGCCGCGGCTGCCTCTCTCCATAGAAACGGCGATCTTTAACGGGGGGAACTTTATTAAAGTCCGATGGGGCGATAAGCGCCCGCGCCGCGCCTTTAATTAAAGCGCAGAGGAAATTGCAGGCGCCCAGGCCCTGCGCCCCTCGCAGGTTGCTTGGAGACTGCCCCCACCCTCGCCGCCGCTCTCCCCATCCCGCGCCCTGCCTCGACGGGTGGGGACCGTAATACATAATAACAACCATCATCTTCCCCAGGCGAAGGCAATAATACCCCCCGCGGGCGCGGGGTGGGCGCAGAGCTGCCATGAGACGCGGCGCGGCCCGGACCCTGCTGCTCAACATGTACCTGCCAGGTAGGGCAGGGACCAAAGGCGACGGCTGCCCGGCGGCGCCGCAGCTTTCCACGTGGTGGATCGGTCCCTTTCCTCCCAGCCCAGACCCGAGGCTCCCACCTCTGCCTCCCGTTTCTTCTCCTGCTCCTTTCCCCTAACTGCCATTTCTCCCCCTCCACGAAGATCGCTCCTTGCTTGGCGCTCTTCAGCAGGCGCGCAGAGCCGTCTCTCTCGCCGTCCCTCTTTAAAGCTGCCCCGACGGCTCCCATCGGAAGTCGGATTTCCTTTTTCCTGGACGCGTTTCCTGGCTTCATAGCGGCTTGCCATGGGGCGGGGGGGCGAGGCAGAGCGGCAGAGGCGGGCGGCGGGGGGACTTTGAAATACAACCAGGCTCGCTCTGGAGAGAGAGGGAGCTTGTCCAACGCGCCCGCCCCCTCCATCAAGTCCCAATTACGGGGAGATTCTTGGGTGGGGACCGGGATCGGTTTGGGTTTGCGCTCATTTCCCCCCTCTCTCTTTTTCTCTGTCTCTCTTCTTGCTGATCTTATTTGCAGACCCAGTTGGGGAAACTTTGTTCAAAGAAGGCAAAAGCCAGGCGTGGGGATCACTGGGGCCGGGAGTCCAAAAAGGTAAGACCCTCGCTTCCCCGCCTTCCCGGAAAGTACCGAAAAAGGGGTGTGGGGGGCTACTGGGGCGTCTTTCAAAGCAGTCTGTTGCCAAAGGGCGATCAATTTGTAGGTTCTTTTCGAAGGGCAAATTTTCTAAATATCCAATGGGGGGTTCGTCTCGCATCATCTTCTTCTGCACCTGACGCTAAACATAGGATGCGCATCATCCAATGCAACGAAGTCTCCCCTTCAAGGGTTCGAAATCTGTGCCTTATAGGAAGGAGCGCACCCTCTTTTCTCTAGCAAACGCTCTTTAAAGTTGGGTGGGCTTTAAAACAGCCCCCAAAACCTTAGAAATAAACGGTGGTGCGTGTGTGTGGTTGTTGCAAAACCACTACAAAAGCAACGCAGTACCCGAATCAGCTGCGGGTGCAAAACAAGAAGCGCGCCCGGGGCAGGATTTGATCCTTCCTGGTATATCTATCCTTTCAGTAATAATGCAGTTAGTAGTGTTAGTGTGCGCTGGTTGATTTGTTCCTCTAAAGCACTTGGAGGCGCCAAGCCCCAAATAATGGAGGAAGTGTGGGAATCGTATGAGATCTCTGGCTTTTTTTGAATAAAAAGAGAGAGAAAGTAGGAATTAATATCGACTTCCTTCTGGGAAATCCGATCCTTGGTCTGTCTGGTTCAGTATCGCCTGCCGTGGGTGGCAGCGGCTCTCCGGGGTTTTAGCCAGAGGGTCTTCCTCAGACCTACTTGGGGATGGCAGGAATTGAACTCAGCACCTTCTGTAAGCCAAGCAGGAGCAGCTACAGCCGCTCCAAAACCTCTGCTTTAGCTTCCCATCGCTGTCAAGGGAACCGGCTGCTCCTCAAATGCTTAAGGCGGCTAAGACGTCCTTCAACACCCTGCGCCTCCCGAAATCGGCGCTAGCTGGGATCAAACTGCGCGGAGAGCCGGACCCTGCCTTGGACTTCAGGGGATCTTGGCCAACAGGTTGCCACGGAAAGGAAAAATAGCACCCTCCCTTAAGGCTGCTGGCAGAGTAATAAGCTTTGGTATTGCACCGGGCTCTACTTCAGCCAAGAATGACTACTGCGTTGTTCAAATTCACGGGCTTCAATGAATTTTTTTTAAAGAAAAAATACTTTCAAGCTTTAGGAGCATGGAGCGAGCGAGGCAAGGCTCCCCCCCCCAGCTCTCTGTAGCTTGAAAACTTCCTCTTTTAATACACAGTAGTGCAATTTTAGTGGCAAGCCCATCTGGGCAAAGAGGGGTTCTATTAAATCTCCTTTCTGGCCTCCAAGAACCGGCACCAAACATCCCCAACCTCGCCGCCACCAAGCGCCCTTTCCCTTCTTTGGGAGGTTTCCCCAGAAACCAGGCTCTGATCGTCCGGGCAACCTGGGTCCCTGCCTAAGGTCGTAGGAACAGAGAACAAGGGAAAGAATCGAGGGCATTTTCGGCAAGGAGCTGCGGGAGACGTCTTGAAATAAGGAGAGGCTGTTTTCTGGAGCAGAGAACTTAGCCGAAAAGCAGCTCTGAGTTCTGCAATATCATGGCTGGCTGCTGATTCCTTTTTATTCTTATAAGAAGGTGAAAACAAAGTCACAGCCGCACTCCTAAGACTTCTCCCCGAGGAAGCGTTCTGTCCAAATGGCGCTGCCGAGAACTACCGGTATTTGCATTCCCAACGCCCGTCTCTTGCACCACCTCGAAAATTCTCAGTCCCTCCGTTGGACTCTTTCTCTCACCTTGGAGATAAGGAAACAAGCAGCCCAGTTAAACCCCAGAACTTGGATCCCGTTCTCTCTGAAAAGTATTAAATACGCTGAAATACCACTGACTCAAAACACACGTACAGTAACTGTTTAACTGCGTTTCGGGCTTTGGGTCACTTAATTACAAAACAAACAAACAAACGCGGGGAGACTCTCTACGGTAGCACCTCAGCCTAACATCAGCCCCGATTCAGCTGCTACTGACCCACGTCCCTCTTGGCTCAATCGGTTCCCGCTGATGTGCGCCTCTGGCGCAGTTGGGGACCAGCCTTTGGCATTAATTTCAGCGGGATCTCTCAGGCAGGTTTTCTAGGAAGCAGTAAATCCCCTGAGTTTAATGAGATGTCACTCCCAATCTAGACTACAGTCGAGGAAACCAACTTCTTTCTTAACCTGTTAATGCCAATAGCTGCTACACAAATACGGGCTTAGGAGCGGGGGTGTCGCGTTCATAATTCCCGGGTGGGAGGCCGATGGTCCCTGGGTGGCGCGGACCGATTGCTTAGACTGAGCAATTTAGGCGCAGTTGGTTGTTAGAGCATTTTTCACACCCCATTTCCTACGGAATCCAGTTTCGCAACAGTCGCAGAAATAATCTATAGCATCTCAAAATCGCAGGTTTGAGGGAAAAGAGGCGCAGAAGTATCTATCTATATCTATATCTATCTATCTATCTATCTATCTAATCTATCTATCATCCCCATCACAATTATTCTACCCCAATTTTCTTCCATGGAGCTTAAAGTGTCTTACATAGCTCTCCCCTTTTCTCATCTTATTCTTACAACAACCCTGAGAGGTAGGCTAGGCTGAGCGAGAAAGCGACTGGCCCAAGGAGAGCCGCTGACTGAGTGGGATTTGAATCCTGTCCTCACAGGTCCTAGCGCTCTAACTACGATACCACACGGGGTAGCGGGTTTGGCAAAAGGGCGAAATGATGAACGAACGCCATAAAGCCAAGATTATTATTATTTTTTTTAAAGGTATCTGATTTTATTTTACTTAAACGAAGTAACTCGTCGGTGTGCATTCACCAATTTTTATGTACATCTCTTATCCCAAATACAACTCCGAAGGGGGAGAGGAGAGGAATTCACGGTTGGGGGGGGGGGAATTCAAGAAATGTCGAAATCCACAACACGCCTGTCTCGTGCTGCGGTGCATCGCTGGACAGATCTCAATACACCGAGAGTGCAAAATAAATAGTTCCTCTTGAACCGGCCAAGAACCGACTCCGGTAAGAGAGAGTAAATAAATATTTCTAAATTCGGCCAATAGTGCCTAATATATGAATAACGTTAGCGGAACCAATAATTCGTATGCATACAGCACTGTAGAGCGTACAAAATACTTCACGCGCCTTATCTTGTTGGTGCAATCCATAAAACTGCCTTGCAAGGTAGATCAATATTATTATCCCAGTACAGTATCTGGATTTTTTTTCTCACCAGGGCAGTGTATGTATATTGGATAAAATATATTAAATAACATTACGATATCACTTAAATTTAAAAGCACCATTAAAACACAAAAAATGCTATAATGCAGAAGGGCGGGGGCAAAACCGATTCATCTGCTTAGAAATGTGGAGTGAGGCTTCCTTTAGAGCCACCTGCAATTTATGCACCCGTACCCAAAAGTAAGGCTGCATTCCTATACCAACTCACCTTGGAGTAAATCCCAAGGAACTCAGTGGCTTTCTTCCACGTCAGTGGGTATAGGGCTGAAGCCTACAAAATCGGTTACCGCAGAGGGGAGCCTGAAGAAACAAAACAAAGCGTGATACTGTACATCAACATCATTATATGTCAAATGTATTTATGAATCACCTTTCTGCTGCCAAGACAGTAATTACAAGCACTGCAAGATTAAAAACCCACCAGTTTAAAGCAGAAGAAAACCGGAAAGATGAATTAAAAAGCTAGGCGAAAGATGTAGGCCACCAGTCTGACCTCCCCAAGGGTGTCTAAGGCAGTCTCTTAGATAAACAATGTTATTTTCGCCGCTTAAGGCAGTGGGCTGAAAATAAATGTTGCCCATTTCTTGAACATCGGGATTTCAGATCAACTAAACACAGCGGATAGGGTTTCTCCTTTCTAAGAGAGAGCGAGAGAGAGCGCTTTTTCGAGAAATAGGATGGGAATAAAGTTTCGGGGTCTTGGCGACATATTTTCCCTCCACAATATAGTTTCGTTTGCTGTTGCCTGATCAATGGATTCCGCCCTTCGGTCTATTTGTATAAGGCAAATATCTGCCACCAGTTGACAGCGTGCGTAATTTCTAAATAGCTTTGGGCACAATCACGATTTGAGGAGTTGATATCTGAAGTCGGGTTTATCTCAACAGCGGTGGGGGCGGGGAGCAGGCGAGGTTTTAGGGGGGATCCTGTGCACATTTACCCGAACGTAAACGTCATTGACCAGTCAACGACGCGTATTTCTGAGGAGCAGAAATTTGAGCAGGCGTGTTGTAGAGGATTGCAGTGTTAAGGTGACGCAGTAGTCCCACGGCGATGGGTACGAAGTACTCCGCCTTAGAAGTGCTGAACAACCATGCTCCTTGGGTTTATATCTAGGGCGCACGGGGTTGTACACAACACTTGCGTATATCTGAAGAAGTGTGCATGCACACGAAAGCTCATACCAAGAACAAACTTAGTTGGTCTCTAAGGTGCTACTGGAAGGAATTTTTTTATTTTGTTTTGACTTGCGTATATGTAACAGCGTGTATTAGCAAGCATACCCACTTTAAGTAAGAGAGCACTCTAGAAACCTGACACGTGTTGGAAATCAACTGCGGTCGTCTTGGTTTTTAAACGTTCGATTCCCTTTGTAAGAGCGTGCAACCTTACAACATTATAGAGACTGGTACGTGGTCGCCCTCTCCTAAAAGCAAAAAATGAATGGCCCGCACCTGGAACTCAGAAATGTGAAGAGTTAGCGCTTGGACAAAAGCCCTTTCCTATTTCGGGTTTCATTTATCTAACTTCAAATGTGCTGTAGCCTTCCAGATGTTGCATGGACTACATTTCCCCTTTTCTCTGATCATTGGCCTTGCTGGCTGGGGCTGATGGAGTGCAACAACATCTGGAGGACCGGTTCCCTATCCCCTCTGATTCAGCTGTGCCCCCCCCCAAAAAAAACTTTGTTGCTTAAGTGACATTTTATATTGGGCGACTGGTTTCCCCAGCAGCAAGTACGAAATACTTGAACTGTGCCTGATCAGGTTAAAACTGTCAGCGCTTTTCCTTGTGACACCTTAAAGATTAGCAGGTTTTATTATGCCATATATTTTCTTGGGCTAAAATCCACTCGGCATCTGATGAAGTGGGCTGTAGTCAATGAATGCTTGCGCTTGTGTTAGGGTGATAGCCAGCCTTAGTGATACTCGCGCAGCCACATTGAAACCAATGGACTCCAGTAGCCCCTTGATCTCACTTAGTCTGCTCTGAGTATCACTAACCTTGGATATCACACTTAGTCTTCCAGAGGCTATAAGATCCTTTGTCAATTTTACTGCCACATATTAACAGGGTTACCCCTCTGGAAATTTTTCATCTTTTTATCTGTAGCCTGGCCTACACATGCAGCAAAATAAAGTTATTGTGGGTAGATGAGGAAAGTCATTTTTTTAAAATATTCCCCTAAGGGGAAAAAAACCAAAACAAAAACAAGCCCTTTGAAACTTGAAAGCTAGCAGCTCAGGGAGAAAGGTTTAGCCCAGCCACCTCTCTGCTGTTCTAGTTTTCTACTTGCAAAGAGAGTAGTGGGTTTTTTTGCGGGGGGGGGGTTTACACAGGGAAAGATTAAGAAATGTGATTTCCCTACCTGGAATCTGAAATGGGTACCAACCATTCTACCATCTGTGGGATGTATAACACTGGTGCAGTCAATCACAACATTCCTAGAGTGTACACAAAGGGGCCTTGGTCCTCCAGGTAGAGTTTCCTGTGCCAAGACTGAAATCACTTCCTTTGTGTGACCAGAAGTGGGAGTGGCCTTACCTGTAGCTATTCAAAGATACAGGTGAGCTGCTACTCTCCCTCTCTTCCCACCAGGACTCCGAGGATGCAACATCTCAGGAGATGCTCTCTTGGCTTCCAGCCAAGAGAGGCCCACATGGAGCCTTTCTCCCTTAAGGAGAATCTCCACATGTACATACATTTAATCTAAGCTAGCCTGCCTTTCTGAGACTGCCTGTATGAGCTTGGAATGTCTGTAAGTAAAAGCTTTATACTTTTATAAGCTTATGTGTCGCGTATTTTCTTTTAAGAGGGAAGCAGGGGAATTATATGCCAGGATCTGCCTTGTTCTAGAAGTTCATAGGAACTTAAACGCCACGCTTTGCTGCGCTTTATTGGGGATGAGAAACTCTGCTAGTTTGGAGCTTGTTAGCACAAGCTGGGATAGGAAATATTAATCAATATTCCCTCATCCACATTCCCTCTCATCTCCCACAAAGGGTTTTGAGGCCCAGAACTGCGTATTTTGTGTATTTTTAAAGGATTGCTTTGGATTGTGATTTTTGGCAGAGTAGTATTTTTCTGTTTGTACTTCCTGGTAAGCACATGGTCCTTTGTTCTCCATTGTGCTGTGAAAAGGGGGATTAGCGACCCCTCCCCTCCCTCAGAGCTCACAGACCTCAGAGGCAGTGAAGATTAGTTTGCATTTTGAGATTTTTAAGTTTTGATTTTTGAATTTTAGCCATTTTTGGGAATTTTGAAAATTTTTCAATTTTTGAGGATTAAGATGGCAAGCTCAGGATTTGATAGTGAAGCAAGATCAAACTTTATGCTGCTGAATGATCGTAATTTTGTGCAATGGAAGCAGCGCCTTTTAGTGCATCTTGGTGCAAAGCAAGTGATTAAAGCGGTGAAAGATCCCAAACCTGATCCAGCTGATTTAACCAAGAAAGCAGATTGGGAAAGGCAAGATGCAGAAGCTAAACACATAATTTTGTGCAGTTTGAAAGATGAGCATTTATCTCTGATTGACTATGAAAGTGATGCATCTCAGATTCTAAAGGATATTGAGAGGGTTTATGCACAATCATCAGAGAACTCTTATAGACATTTATTGGATAAACTGCTGAAGTTAAAGATGAATTCTAGAGAACAATTTACAGGGCATTTTAAGGACTTTAATGAAATTGTTCAAAGGATTGCCCTAACTCCCAGAGCTTTTGATGATGCAACCAAAGTGACTTTTATGCTGGCATCATTAGGAAAAGAATTTACTTCATTTAAGAGTATAATGGATCACACCAGAGATTTGACTTTTAATGAACTAGTAAATCACTTAAGAGAGGAATGCAGAGATTACCTTGATTCTCCACAAAGGAATCCAAGGAGGGACACAAGTTATGTTTCTAAGCAATTTCCCAAGTCTAAGGAAGTGTCCAAAGAATTAATATGCCATAACTGCAATTTAAAAGGGCACATTGCAAGGAGTTGCCAGAAGCCCAAGAATAAGTCCCGCCCCTTTCAACCAAAAGGTGAAAAGAAGGGGGGTCACGAGCGTACATTTCTACTGCAAGAAAAGAGTTTAAATGTGCAAAGAAATGAAAGGAAAAGTGACCAATTTATTTTAGATTCGGGAGCTACAAGCCATTTTGCGCATAAAAGAGAATATTTCAGAGAAATTAATGATAGTGAATGGACTGAAATCCAGATTGCTGATGGAAATGTTCTAAAATCACAAGGTGCAGGTTCAATGCGTTTGAAATTCAAGGTGAACAATGAATCTCTTGAAACAACTGTGCCTAATGTTCAATATGTCCCAGAATTGAATTGTAACTTGCTTAGTGTGTCTGCTTTAGACAAGAAAGGTTTCAAGGTTACATTTGCCAATGGAGAATGCAATGTAACGAAAAATGATGAGGTTTATGCTCAAGGGAAACTAATCAATGGTGTTTATGAGATTAACGTTTCAGAAAACCAATCAGCACAAGTCGCCCAATCCAAGCAGAAGCATGAAGCAGATCTGGAGCTCTGGCATCGAAGACTGGGTCACCGGGATATCAGAGTCATCCAGGAACTGCAGAATGGAGATCTTGTGAGAGGTCTACAGGTAAACAAAAGTAACACACCCACACCAAAGTGTATAACTTGTGTAAGTGAAAAAGGAGTCAAACCTTCTTTCCCACGTTGTGCAGAAAAGAGAAGCACAAAAGTTCTGGACATTGTGTACACTGATTTAGCTGGACCTATGAATATACCTTCCTTAGGAGGAAATAAGTATATTTTGATATTTTTGGATGATTATTCAAGGTTTTGTGTGGGATACCTTCTCAAAGAGAAGAGTGAAACAGTGGAATTGTTCAAGCAATACGTAAGCATGGTCAAGAACAAATTCCATCGAGCACCCACCACCCTAATGTCCGATAATGGTGGGGAGTTTTGCTCACGTGAAATGGAAGCCTTCATGGCTCAGGAAGGCATAGCACATGTGACCACAGTAAGCTACACACCTCAACAAAACTCTATTGCTGAGAGGAAATTTAGGTCCATCCTAGAGATGACAAGGTGTATGCTAAAAGGATCCAACTTGTCGAAGAAACTTTGGGGTGAGGCAGCAAATACTGCGATTTATATACAGAATAGGCTGCCAACAAAAGGCACAGAGCGCACGCCATTTGAACTTTGGCATGGAAGAGTCCCAAATTTGTCACACATACGTGTATTTGGAAGTTTGTGCTATTACCACGTGCCCAAGGAGCACAGACACAAACTTGACTCCAGAGCAAAGCCTGGTATCCTAGTTGGATACGCTTCTGGAGGAAAAGGCTACAGAGTTGTGGACTTACAAACAGGGAAAACAAGTTCACATCACGTGATTCATTTTGAGGAGTATGAAAAGGCTGACACAAGGAACACAGCAATTGACTGTTCCAATGAGCCACCAACAGAGGAGTTTGTAAGTTTTCCTTTTGAAGCCATACCAGAAACTAATCCACCTCCTAGTATTGTACCTCCTAGTGTTGTAGCACCCCCTACAGATGACACCCCAGAAGACGCGGAGGACCAGATGTCAGAAGGCTCCAGAGACGAAGAGGACCCGTATGCAGGGATGCCGCCATTGGAAGGAGATGAGGAAGCTGATGCGGTTCAACAAGAGCCAGAGGTCAGACGTTCCTCCAGGTCCAACAGAGGCGTTCCACCACTACGACTGTCCTACTTTGCAGGGTCGGCGCCACCACAGGAACCTTCCACGTGGGAACAGGTTCAACGGTTGCCAGCTGCTGAGGCCAGTCTCTGGAAGCAAGCCGCGCAGGAAGAGATGGATGCACTGCATCGCAACAAGACCTGGACCCTGACAGAGCTACCTCCTGGTAAGAAGGCAATTGGGTCCAAGTGGGTGTTCAAGCTTAAGAAGGGGTCAGAAGGGGAGGTGCAACGCTACAAAGCTAGGCTTGTAGCACAAGGATTTTCACAACAGTATGGCGAAGACTATGATCAAGTATTTGCGCCTACAGTGCGATACAGCAGTGTTAGATTACTTCTAAGTATTGCAGCATCTAAAGGCCTATCAGTCCGTCATGTCGACATAGCAACAGCTTTTCTTCATGGGACGATTTCTGAACAGATTTATATGAAGCAGCCCAAAGGCTTTATCAAGCAAAATGAGGCACATCTTGTATGTAAACTTCAGAAGGGAATTTACGGTTTGAAACAAGCTGCAAGAGCATGGAACCAGAAATTACATGAAATGCTGGTTCAGCTTGGGTACAAGCAGTCAACAGCTGACAAGTGCCTGTACACTAAGAACAGAAATGGACAATTCTCTTACATTCTGGCTTTTGTCGATGATTTATTAATATCAACGTCCAATGACAGAGACTATAAAGACATAGTCAGACATCTCAACAAAGAGGTGGAAGTAAAGGAATTGGGACTTGTCCAGTATTACTTGGGAATTCAAATTGAGAGAGAAGAAGACGGCTCATTTCTTCTCAGCCAGAAGCAGAAGATAATAGAACTGATAGAAAGTATGCAGATGCAAGGTGCACACCCTGTCGCGACACCCATGGCCACAGATTTTCTAAAGAATCAACAAGATTCGAAGCTGCTGCCAGACAACAGCGAATACAGGTCAGCGATTGGTAAACTTTTGTATTTGGTTACTACCAGCAGACCTGACATAGCAAGTGCAGTGGGGATCCTAAGCAGAAAAGTAAGTTCTCCCACTGAACATGACTTGGGTGGTGTCAAGAGGGTGGTGCGTTACCTCAAGGGTACAATGAATTGTAAATTAAAATTGCCAGCTGTAAGGGACCCTAAGTTGGTTGGGTACAGTGATGCAGACTGGGCTGGGGATAAGGCGGATTACAAATCCACAAGTGGTTATGTTTTTATGTTTGGAAATGCACCTATCATATGGGGCAGTTATAAACAGAAATGTGTAGCCTTATCGTCCACAGAGAGTGAATATATTTCAGCTTCGGAAGCATGCAGAGAGATCATCTGGCTGGATCAACTCCTGACAGACTTTGGTTTGCCGAGAAAAGGACCTGTCAGCTTGATGGAGGACAATCAAGGCTGCCTGCAGCTAGCGCAAACCGAAAAGTTCCTTGCACGTTCAAAACACATTGGGGTCAGGTATCACTTCATTCGCCAGATGATCCAAGATGGACTAGTAGAAATGTCCTACTGTAGTACACAGGAGATGACTGCGGACATTCTCACGAAACCCTTGCCACGAGAGAGTTTCCAGAACCTACGTGTCAAGCTGGGACTCTGGGTGGTTGAATAAAGTTGTTTTATGTTTGTTAAATGTTGTTCAGACTGAGAAGGGGTTTGTGGGATGTATAACACTGGTGCAGTCAATCACAACATTCCTAGAGTGTACACAAAGGGGCCTTGGTCCTCCAGGTAGAGTTTCCTGTGCCAAGACTGAAATCACTTCCTTTGTGTGACCAGAAGTGGGAGTGGCCTTACCTGTAGCTATTCAAAGATACAGGTGAGCTGCTACTCTCCCTCTCTTCCCACCAGGACTCCGAGGATGCAACATCTCAGGAGATGCTCTCTTGGCTTCCAGCCAAGAGAGGCCCACATGGAGCCTTTCTCCCTTAAGGAGAATCTCCACATGTACATACATTTAATCTAAGCTAGCCTGCCTTTCTGAGACTGCCTGTATGAGCTTGGAATGTCTGTAAGTAAAAGCTTTATACTTTTATAAGCTTATGTGTCGCGTATTTTCTTTTAAGAGGGAAGCAGGGGAATTATATGCCAGGATCTGCCTTGTTCTAGAAGTTCATAGGAACTTAAACGCCACGCTTTGCTGCGCTTTATTGGGGATGAGAAACTCTGCTAGTTTGGAGCTTGTTAGCACAAGCTGGGATAGGAAATATTAATCAATATTCCCTCATCCACATTCCCTCTCATCTCCCACACCATCATCTACCACCTCATTCTGTTTGAAAGTGTAGAGGAGGCCTCTCTAGACTACAATAAAAAAAGGAAAGTCAATTTCCAGTCATTAAGATCAGAAGTTATTTCAGAACCATTTGTTCAGGACAGCAACATCAATAGAGGACATGCATGTGTGAAACAGCTAGCACTGTCAAATGCTGAACAATATTTTATGTCACCTTATAATACCGGTAGCACTCAAACCAGTCAGTGTTTAAGCTGACACATATTGCTGTGTGAATCAGACCTTCTTGTCTTGGAAGAGGTAAAGTTTAAAAAGTTAAAAAAAATATTATTAGTAGTGTGAGATTCCATAATTGTACACATACAGGAGGTTGGTTCAGATATTTTATTTATTTAGTTAGTTATATGAAATATGTCTATGTTCACTATGCATATTGTAATGTAACCTGTCAGAATATCTAGAAACACAGAGAGCACTGGTTTTGTTTTTCATTTTCTGACCTCCATTCCTTCAAATTAGTTCAGACAAAGCAACTTCTCAGGTTTACCTGTAGTAAATAAATGTATATTTTCTATACAATTTTTTGCTTAAAAAAGCAGGAAGCAACACAATAGGTGTGCCAAGCTGTGTAAACCATAATACTCTGTAGTGCTTTGTTTGTATCTAATTGGCCACAACAGTCAAATGAGTGTAAGGTTGTGATCTTCATTGCAAACTTGGAGTATTAAATCCTAGGGTGCTTCTGAATGGGGGCTTAATATTGCAAACAGCTCATTCAGATATGGTAAACGGGGGGAGGTGGGCTTTTTTTAAACATCAGATTTTCCAATCCAGATTAAACAGGGGAAAATATGAACTGGTGTTTTTATGCCAATGATGTCATGTGGATGCTGTGAAAACCTGCACACATGAGAGGCACTGATCCAGCAAGACTGTATATACCCATCTAAAAGCACTTCATCTCATATAAAATGGATTCACTTCCTAGTAAAGGTCTATAGAGAAGAAAGAGAATATGGATAAATATTATTATTATTTATTGAGGGAGGTTTTGCAGTGACTGGGAAAATGCAAAGGATTCAGCTCTGAAGAGCTCAAAGCAGCCAACAGTGTGAGCTATTTGGCTTTCTTAACAGAAACAGAGGAATAAGGGTATTAGTAAATCTTTGGGGTGGGGCAGTGGTTATGGGAAAGGGATTAAACTATTGTTGTGAGTTTGGGGGAGGGGGTTAGGCTATATGATGCCTAAATCCCTTCAAATTCCTTGATCCAGCAGGGGTTAAAATCTAATGGAGGATTCTATTGCTGAATTACCAGTAGCTAGGCAAGGGCCATAGTTATCACCTAAGGATGATCCTTAGACTGACAAAGAAAGCTGTTCTGTGCCAGAGGGTAAATGGGTGGGCCCCCTCTTTCACCTGGCTGCTGGGAAGGACAGATACCACAGTCTCCACTGTCCCTCATTCCAAGGAAACTGGACCCTGGGTAAGTTCCTGAAACCTCTGAAATCTTGCACCTCTTTGAGATTGGGGTGGTGTGCAACAATATATTTTGAGCTCTTCTAGTGGGAGCCTTAGGTAATAGAAACTTATTGGTTAGTAATTACCGGGGGGGGGGGGGAGATGAAAAGAGTTGATGCTTCATATTTTGGCTCAGCCAGGAGTCTGATATACTTTTGTTTACCTTTAAATGTCCAAATGATAAGGAAGGATGGCAAGGATTTATAGCGAAAGGAACACAGCAGTCAGTGGGTGGACTTCAACATAAGCATTACCGGTAATTTGGGTATGCAGGAACAGAACAAGGTTTGCCCTCTCTTCCCCTACTCTCTCCACCCCTCCATGCCTCCCTCTAAGCCTGTTCTTGAGGTTCCCCAGCCCTTTTGTTGCTTATATTTCCTTTTGTTGTTGCCTTTACTTGTGTTTTAATCTGGAAGTTGCTTTCTGAAAGAACACCTTCCCTGTACAGCAGTCCTGGAATTAAGATAAAAGAAGGAGGGCCTTCTGGTTGTTTTGTTGCTTTCAGTAGTTGTGAGTGGGTTGAGCTCATGACAGAGCCTTTTTGGTGATGGCCCCGAGAAGTGCATCTGGCACCACCTCTTTACAGCTTCCATTGACCACTGAAGACACATCTCTTTACCCTGGCCTTTGAAATTGGAAGTATTGCTGTTGGTATCTTTTAACTGGAAGGATTATTGATGTTGAGCTTTATTGGGGGTGTTGTTGTTTAGTTTTGACTGTTTTAATATGCTGTAATCTGCCCTGAGCGTTCTAGTGAAGGGCAGCTAAGAAAGAAAATTATCATTGTTTACTTATTTAGACCATGGGTAGGCAAACTAAGGCCCGGGGGCCAGATCCGGCCCCATCGCCTTCTCAATGTGGCCCGCAGATGGTCCGGGAATCAGCGTGTTTTTACATGAGTAGAATGTGCCCTTTTATTTAACATGCATCTCTGGGTTATTTGTAGGGCCTGCCTGGTGTTTCTACATGAGTAGAATGTGTGCTTTTATTTAAAATGCATCTCTGGGTTATTTGTGGGGCATAGGAATTCATTCACTTCCCCCCCCTTCAAAATATAGTCCGGCCCCCCACAAGGTCTGAGGGACAGTGGACCGGCCCCCTGCTGAAAAAGTTTGCTGAACCCTGATTTAGACTGTCCAGGTAGAGAGATCTAGTGGCTAGTTGGTGTCTTTAGCATTTGTGTTTAGCATAACATTTAGTCTGGCCCTCAGAATTGGCCTGGGGAAGCCAAACATGATACCCTCCTCTTGTGGCTGGACTCCAGTTCATATCAGTCTCAGTCCACCTGCCCATACCATGGCCAAGAGTCAAAGATCATGGAAGCTTTATTCTAACAACTCCTGCAGCAGCAATCCTGGGCTACAAGAATGTATGGGTCAGCATAAAGGCAGCTTCCTATGTTCATGTGAGGGTGGCAGGTCTGCCTTTCTCACTGCCCCTCTTTTGGCTTTTCAGGCAGTGGGCAGATCCAGTTGTGGCAATTTCTGCTGGAGCTGCTTTCTGATCGCGCCAACCTCAACTGCATCGCTTGGGAGGGCACCAATGGAGAGTTCAAACTCCTGGATCCCGACGAGGTGGCCCGGCGCTGGGGGGAGCGCAAGAGCAAGCCCAACATGAACTATGACAAGCTGAGCCGGGCCCTGCGCTACTACTATGACAAGAACATCATGACCAAGGTCCACGGCAAACGCTACGCCTACAAGTTTGACTTCCAGGGCCTGGCCCAGGTCTGCCAGCCAGCAACACCTGACCATACCCTCTACAAATTCCAGGCACCCCTGCCCTTCTCTGGCATTTCCAAACTCAACATCATGGCCTCAGGGGTGACTCCAACCAGCTTCTCCTATTGGCCAGGCTCTACCCCCACTCTGTACCCCAGCCATGGCTTGCAGCCTTCAGCACCCTTCAGTGCCATGGCAACCTCCCATATCAACAACATGAACAGCCACTACCACTAGGCCTCTCACCGCTGCAGGGCAAGGGGGAGGGATGGGGAGAGAAGGGACAGTCCTCAGATTTCATCCTAAGACACTTCCCATTTTGACCAAGGAGGCAACTGTGTGCAGCAGGGAGGGACACTGTATTGAGACGACATCTTAAGATGGGCTGGATCTCAGCAAAGGCGTTGGATGATCTAGGGGGCATTTTGTGGGGGGTGAGCTCCCTCCCCATTGAATACAGGGCCCTTCATTTTGTAGAGAACATTTCAGCAATGCCCCCAATTTCTCTCTTTCTTTCTTTTTAAACCCCTCTCCCACTATATTGAAATGGCTTCAGAACGCTCTTGTATGTTTTGAAGTCTGGTCATGGGCTGGTAAAGTCTGGTAAAGATCATCAAGGGCTCAGCTCAGCAACACACATACTGTCAAACATCCTGAGAGGTTCATGATGGAGGTGAGATAGACTTTCAGGTCAAAGTTAGGCATCCTTGTGAGGTGAGGAAGTGCCCCTCCTTCTTTTAAAATCCTGCTGGACACGAAGCCCACTTCCTTAGCTTCAGTGTCTTCATCTTTCCTGGATTAGATACATGGGCAGGAATCTCATCCTATCAGGAATCCTGTACTGAACAGGAATACATTACATGAACATTTTCACAAGGAGTGCTTAAAGGGGGAGGGATTTCTTTTCTTCTTCTTTTGCTATTGCCCGAAGTGCTGACAAAACCAAGTTTTGGCTCAGCCCTACTCAAAATGCAGTTCTGCAGATACATCCCTAACCCACAGGAATTAATATTAAAGCAGGAGGACACAAATATTTGAAAAGATGTGGCATGGTGTTCCCCAAGCTCCAAGAATTTAAATGTATCTGCCTGAGCCTGAGGTCTCTGATCTCACAAAGTAGTCTAGGCATCAGACACCCCCCTCTGAGCCACAGCCTAATTCTCAGCCCAGCTGGGCTTCTTCTTTGCCCCCAAACCAAATCCTTTAATGCTGAACACACACAAGAATTGCTGCTTCCATGTAGGCAGCACCAAAATACAAGTGTGGTAACAGTTGTCAATGTATAAATTTTCATTTTTTAAAAATAGTGAGGCAATATAATGGAAATGAAATATTCAATGAAATTCATTCTTTGCCCACTGTAAGTAACTATCATTATCATCATTATTAAATGTATTTATATCCCACCTTTCTCCCAAGTTGGGATTCAAGGTGGCTTCCAACATCTAAGAACATCATTATATAATACAAGTAATATAAACTAGTTAAAACAATACTTAAAACATACTTAGAACCAGCAATTAAAATAGGGAACCACAATGTATAACGTCAGGATCTGTTGCTTTAAACACACTGTAGAGTTTGGGGGGTGGGAGCTGTGGCCAAACACATATTTTTATTTATTTATTACATTTGTATGCCACCCTATACCTGTAGATCTCAGAGTGGTATACAAATTTAATAAATAATTTTATCAGTACAGCTGTGTCATCTCACACAATCTCACACCCAAACTACCCAAGAGAGACACTAAATGGTTACCATTATCAACGCAGCACACATGAAACTTAAAGAGGCTTGTGCTTTAAAAAGTCAAAGCTACATTGGCCAGAATGTTCATTTGCATTTACAAATGCCTTTCTTCTGTTTTCCATGTGGAAGAGAAATCCACCAGAGGCCCAAATAGTGACATGAGCCTCATGTGTCATTGGCATTTTGACCTCTGAACCCTAAAAGTCAAATTGATGACTCCTGTTCAGCATGGAAATGCACTTCAAATGGCATAGAGAGATTCTTTTATTTCAATAAGTTATATACTATTTAATTGCATAATTTCTAAGCAGTGTAGAAGAGGGATATAACGGACACCAGAAAACCTGCCAGAGAAACTGAGATGTAGCTAAAGTCAAGAAAATAGCAATTGTCCTGGAAAACAGACTGCTTCTGCCCCTTCCCTTGCTTTCATGATTTCATCTCCTTTTGTCCCATTCTCAGGTTGATGGACATCATTTCAGGTTTCTGTGTTTGTGTGTGTGATAATGTTCAAAGACCTACTCTTAAATATATTCATGGTAAAATGCAAAAAGAGAGGAAAAAAGGAAAACTGTACTTTAATAGCTTCTGGTTCCTTTTTGGGGGGTTCTTGATTTTAAAAAATGAGAAGAAGACACAAGACATATGGGTGCTCCTGAGGAAAAATTCCACCGAAAGTGAAGAACAGGGGCAGAAAAGCATACATAGCGCCCTGCACAAGACGCAACTTGATGGCATCCTGCTCCAGCCTCGAGGCTTTGCCTATATATGGTAGGGAAAATGTAAACCCTCTTTGAAAATCCCAGTAGAAATGCACAATAGAAATGCAAGCTATTTCATTCATCCAGGGGGAGCTATGTACACCCAGAAGCCTAGAGCAGGGATAGGGAACCTGCAGCCCTCCAGATGTTGTAGGAATACAACTTCTCTCATCATCCCTGGCTATTGGCCATGCTGGCTGGGGCCAATAAGACTTGAGGTCCAACAACAACTGAAAGGCCACAGGTTGCCCACTCCTGGTCTAAAGGAACCTCCTACCTAGCTGGAAACATGACAGGAACATAGTACCAACCTCAGATTTGGGGGGGGGGTGAATGCTCACAATACACCACCTTTCTCAATTCTCCTCTCTCTCACTCACATTGTCAATGGTCATTTGTTCATTCTCTCTCTATGGGTCTACCGCTCATCACCCAGAGGGAAAGCGCAAGTTGAGAGGAGGAGGATGCCCCACCTTTTCCCTCTAGGCACTTCCTGCACACTTAGAGATGGTAGACAAACAGGCAGTGACAGCAAAGAGGACCTCTGCAGGGGTGTAGACTTTGGTAGGCACCTGACAATGTCCAGCCCTTATTATGGCCTTAGAAGCACACACCTGTTCACCTTTTGAAAGTGCTTCCCCTAAGCAAACACAACCTGGTCCATAATAGTGCTACTGAAAGTGTCTCTGTCTCCCTCCCACCAGGCATGTGGCCCCTGGAAGCTTGTGCGCAAGGGAATGAGGACCACAGGCTGCAGAAGGTTCCCCATGCCTGCCCTGCAGTGTTTGTTTGTGTGAGTGTGATACAGGCAGGGAGAGACTGGCCTGCTCAGGCAGCTATCTGCAGCCTCCTAGAAGCCTTCAAGAGAGAACACAGAGGTCTGGGGTGGGGGATTTAGCTTGCAATCCATACCACTTACAAATTCTCACACGTCTCAGCTGTGCTAAGATATAGTGCAGGAGATGGAAGCTGTGCTACTTTCTCCGCTTCTTAACTCTACCTCTTAAAAACTGCTTGTCTGCCTCTTTTCCCTTAAAGCCTGTTTAGGCTTTGCAGTCTGTGTTTATCAGGCAACACCTACCGTAGTTTGGCTCAAAATTGCTTGCTATTTCTGTGAAAGAAAGTGCTCTGGTTATGTCCAGCAGGGGGCAGTGGTGAAACACAGATAAGCAGCCCCATTGCATATCACAGTTAAACTGTGAACCACTTCCAGGTCGCAGCTGTTTTAGTCTACTGGGGCTCCTCCAGACAATCTGTTTATTGAGCATTCATCCTGATCATTCCACACTTTCCTAACCACAAAAAGCTTGTTTGTTTTTAAGTAGATTTATTGTGCTAGGACAACAGGGCAGATTAATCCACTTTAAGTGTGCAAACCCAAATTGTGCTTGAATCCATCCTACAACACAGTTTGCAGGCACCCTTGAAGTAAAAACAAGCACAAGCCCTGTGGCATTTAAAGGCTGAAAAATGTGCTGTGATCCAGAACCCTCTTTATCAGATGCATGAAGTGCTATCTTCTCTTGGCAGATACATGGATGCAGACAGAAGTGGGAGAAGTTCCGGCAAAGCAAAAGAGAGGTGGGCCACAGTACTTCTTAGGGCAAAAATGAAAACAAGTATAAAAGATCCAATCAGAGTGGGAGTGACCTGCTCTAAACATGATAAATTAACAAAACAAGGGCATTTCTGATCATCACTATTCTGTTACATACTGGAAAATTAAGGTTATGTGATTACAGTTGATTAGGGCAGAGATGTACATAGGCTCCCTTGCGCCCTTGTCAAGGAGATGTACTGGTGTGTGTCCCCCCCCCCCAATCCCTTGTGACAGTCCATGCCAATGACAGGATTCCTCCACCAAGGCACACAGAGAAGCCAGTGTGCCTCACCCGGCTGCCCAGAGCAGTGGAGGAGGAGCCCAGGGAGTGTGTGGACAGGCAGACGGGCTCCTAGCCACTTCAGGCCAGAGTGGAGAGTCCCAATTTTGCAACCACTGGATCTGTGACTTTGGCGAGGGCCAACCTGACCTGCCCTTAGGTACACCCCTGAATTGAGGGGTATTGCACAACATACCCTCTTGCCAAAAAGACTGGACTTTTTGCAGTAAGAAAAGTGATGGGGGAAAGGCACTTGAAAGTGTGGAATAACACTTGCTTTGATACAAACATCATCTAATCTCTCCCACAAACAAATCAGGATGAACGCTTGTTAAGTAGCCAACATCATCTACTCTCCTTGCAGTTCAAACTAATCAGGATCAATTCACAATGAACATGTTGACAGGGCTCCTTGGAGAAAGAGCAAAATACATGTGACAATGCTGTTCAGATGTTACCAATGAAACGTCTCATTATTTGTAGCCAGTGCAAGGTTTTGGAGGAGGAATTTCTCATGCTTTGCAAGTACTAAGAGTCACATTGGGACAGGAATCTTAGGCCTGCGAGCCAAATGTGGCCTACAGACCACTCTATCTGGGACTTTGCCCAGGCCACAGCTCCTCCACCACACTTTCTCTCCAGGCCACATCCTTCACCAGCCTTGGTTCACACCCTCTGTGTGTGTTTCTGCCTGGCTTGAATGTCCCTTTGCTTTGACAATGCTGCTTGCTTGCTTGCTTGCTTGGATGGATGGGTGGAGAAAAGAGAGGGGTGTGTGCAGAAACAAGTCTATTATGCAAAGGTAAAATTTACATTGATTGCTCCTCCCCCCAGCAGATGACACATATACACCCAAGTTGCCCAGAAAGGAATGCATCCCTCTAGCTGAGAAAGGTTCTACACCCCTGCAATGGGATGTCTGAAATGCTTTATAGTCAAAAGGCAATGAAGTAAAATCAAGTTTCAGTCTTGCAAAACTTTTAGAATTTCCAGCAAGTGGCAAATCTAGTCTCAGTTTTCCAAACTTCCACCGCTTTATGCTTCACATTTACATTTTTTTTGGAATTATAATGTTATCTGTGGCAGTTATCTATGAAAGATAACATTCTGATAAATTTGGGGGTGGGTTGTAAAATGTAAGGAGTAAATAATGCTTGTTGTTTTTTTTTAATCCAGCAATGTAAGCTTTCATTTTTGCAATAAGTGGAGAATAATTTTTGGACTGAAAAATGTTGCACTGTCCTCTGAGCTGGGATGTAATACAATATTTTACCATAAGGTGTCCCACTACCCCCAGCATCACAGATGCAGAAAGAGTTTTGCTATGGAGTGTGCAACATAGGCAAACAATGGGGCTTCTGATGTGTTTTTTATTATATTACTTGTCCGCACAGGGTCCCATGAAGTTATAGGAGTGCTCTTAAACATGATGGCTTCCTCCCCATAGCACAATTTCCTTTTCTCTCCACATATCTAAAGAGTCGCCTCACTTATACTGCCCCACTTTTGAATCTCATCATTCTCACGGAGATCCTGTTATATTTCTGCAGGGGCAGACCACCCATCTCTTACGTCTCCACACCTGGCTTCAGCTTTCCCCCTTTTTTCAGCAACATAGAGTCACAGAATTCTAGAGTTGGAAGGGACCCCACAGGTCATATAGTTCAACCCCCAGCAATGCAGGAATCCTGCCCACAACTGTCCCTGGGTGGGCTTGAACTACCAACCTTCCGGTTAACAGCCAGGTGCATTGACCCATTGTGCCATGAATCACCTGGGAGGATGGTGGTCCATCAACTAACTCATTAAACCTATGGACCTCTCCATATGCTGCATACACAAGATATCTTTAAAGCACAATCAAAACACACTCTTTCTGTCAAACAATTCTGGGAACTGTAGTTTATCCCTCACAGAATTACAATTCCCAGCAGCCCTTAACAGAACTACAGTGCCCAGAATTCTTTGCAGGAAAGAATGCCCTCCAAAGGTGTTTTAAAGGGATAGTGTGTACACAGCTGTAATCCACTGTTGCTGCCATCAGGGGAGACTAATTCATCACCCAGTAAAAAACTTAAGTTGACCAAAGAACTAATTCAGAATAATTTCAGGCATTGTGTGTTAAACTTCCATGTTCCCAAAAAGGCTATTCTTAGAAAATATTTCTAATGATTGGCAAATAAATGAGAGAGAGAAGCAATGTGGCAGCTTTCCTAAATGGCCTTGCCTTTTAAAATGTTGTGCTCTTCAAGGCCCCACCCACAGCAGCTGTCACTGTACACACACACACACACACACACACACACACACACACACACACTTACATTCATTGCCCGGATCCTGGCACAGAGCCCCTCCCAGGATTTCCCAGTGCTGACGTCAATTCCCCTTGTGTGCCTTTGTTAAATGGCTAATGCCAGATGCTTCAACTCTATGTGGCTTTGAGCCAAGAACCTCTGAGAGCTAGAGATTATTCTGCAGGGGAGGCAAAGGCAGATTGGGCAGGAGTGGGGAGAGCAGAGACACATTGTCCCTCTAATTCCAGTCACTTTCCAAATTGCTGATTTACAAGTAATCCTGCCCTAGGCCTGATGGGTACCATGGAAACCATTTGAGCAACACCTGGGGCCATGACTTCACCAAGACAGCTAGTGTTGTCAGTCTCCATTCATTACTGTCTGTCTGTCTAGCCAGCAGTTACCTGGTAACAGGTGTAGCGGTGGCTAGCTCAGTCAGGTATCCTTTGCTGGTTCTCCAAAATCAATATGCCACTTGGCGGCCCTGGCAGATTCTTTGTTCAAGACAGACTGGTGGCTCTTGGATTTGTCCCTCTCCTCTGGGAACTGAGCCCAAAAAGCAGAAGAAGGCTGTGCAGGCAGGTTGTGAAGCATCCTGTTGAATGGAATCAGGCGTGTGATTTGTCCCAGTCCATAAAAAATGTTTCCCCCACCCTTGCACCTCAAGATCTAGTTTGCCCAATGAGATCTAGCTTGCCAAAGCTAAATTCAAGGAGGAGAAGGCTATCAGTGACTCCTAACTATGATGTGTATACTCTGCCTCCATGCTTCTGGAATACTAGTTGCTGGAAACCACGGGGGGGGGGGTAATTGCTTTGTCTGTATCACTGCTGAAATCCAGCCCCCAGCAAGATACAGTCAGCACCTCCCAGCTGAAGAGGAACACCATGTTTTCATTCTGCTTTCCCTGAGTACATTTCTTGCAGGTAAGAGACGAGCTATGTTGCTTAGCAACTGGGGAGCAGGTTATCTGTTAAGCACCATTCCTTCCTCTTCAAATGTAAAACATCCCCCCCCCCCACACACACACTTCACTCTTATTATTAAGGAAGAAGGCTATCTGGCAGGAACAAGATCCTTGTTTTGCCATCATACTCTTAACTTTAGAAGAAACCTAGCAACTACCGGTAGCTGCAATGCCTAAGTTCTACTTGCAGTGTCAGAGGAATACCAGTTGCAGGGAATCATAAGTAGGAAGAGTCCAGTTGGACTCAGCCTTCTTTCCCATATGCATCTGGCTGGCCAACATGAGAACGGGATGTTGGACTTGAAATCAGGCACGTCCAACAGGTAGATCGTGATCTACCGGTAGATCACTGGACATCCATGGTAGATCACTGATAGATCACTGGCTCCCCCTAAAGAAGCTCAAAAACTTTGCCTCCCCTAAAGAAAGTGGGCTTTCCTTTCCTCCTCTCTAAAAAAAAAGCTCAGCAACTTTGACCTGAACCCCCCAAAAGGGGGTAGATCACTGCCAGTTTTTAACTCTGTGAGTACATCGCAGTCTCTTGGGAGTTGGCCACCCCTGGACTAGATTAACCCTTTGGCCTGATCTAGCAGGGTTCTTATTTGAACTCTGTTCCAGGGGAAAAAATCCCACCTGTCTATTTGAATCCAATAAGGATTCTAGGAACCCAATGCATTCTCAGACCCGTTTCCCCCCACCTGCCAGGTTCCTGGCATTAAACCATGCTGCCATCACTTTGCACCAATGGCCATTAAACACTGGAAACAAAACAGATCCTCCAGATACAGAGGCAGTATGGTTCTGGGGACAACTGATGGGAAGAGCAATACTCCCTACCGAGTTGTACAAAGGCAACACTGAGACTAGGAGGCGGAAGCTGACAGGCAGTGTCAACCCCAGAGGTAGTTGCAAGTAAGAAGGCAGGCAGGTTGGAACTGACAGAAGCCTGGGCGTAGCCAGGATTTTTGTTGGGGGGCCAGGCCATTTGTTTTTTGGGGGGGACATAACCTCAGTTAGCTATGTATTTATATTGATTTTTGTTGATTTGGGGGGGCATCTGCCCCTCCCTCTCCCCCCCTTGCCTACGCCCATGGACTGAAGGCAGACTGAGGTGGGTGGGGGAGTGGTGCTAGACTGTGTGCATTCTCTCCTTGTACATTACATTGACAAAAGGCATAAGCCGCTTCTGTGAAATATGACATGTGGGGGGCGGAGGATAATATCACATATGAATCAGTGCTTAGGCACAACTGACTTCCTCTAGATTGCACCTTTTGTCTTTTAGCCACTGGAAAGCAAACTAGCACAAACTCCCTAGAGAGGAGCTCATCCCCTTCCTGACATACAATGACTTTTGCCTGGTACGTGGCATCCCTTTCAACAAGGGATCCCTTCCCTTCTCACCCAGCCCACGATGTGCTTGAAGCTTGCCTGCTGCTCTTGCCCTTGACACTTGCTGTACATCACCCTAGTGATGAGCTGCTTGCTTCTCAGAGGCTCCAGCAATGCACATCTGCTGTGCCCAGGTTGCTTCCTATACCTGGGGGTGATACACTCTGCATTTCTTTCCAATTATCCGTTGACAGAGGGCAATTGGCATAATGGAGCCAAAGCCATTTGGTGGCTTTACGATAAATGCCTCCTGTCACCTGGTAGACAGGGACCATTAGCTCATCATCTGAAAGGAATCTGCAATGCATCACGGGGAGGGGGGCACACTAATTTGAAATATGCTTCTTCGGCTGCTGCTCTGCAGCTGCGTGGAAAAGGGATGCTTTGAGCATATTTTATTGCCAGCACCAAAGTCTTCAGAACAGCCTTTGCCAACCTGGTGCCCTCCAGGTATTTTGGACTATGGCTCCCATTAGAAGTTGTAGTCTAAAACTTCTGGAGGGGCATTTGCAATCATTAAGCTGCTGTAGCTCCTTGTTAATATTACCAGAGCTTGCTCAGGCTGTTCCAAAAGTTTCCATAGGGATCAATAACCTTGCTTGGCATAAATAAATGAATAGTCAGACCATTTCCTAGCTTCCTAAGGCAGCCTCCTCTCTGCAGGGGAGCTGTACTCTCTGAAAAGACCAGCCAGTAGATTAAAGGTGCAAGCCAGCTTCCATGATTGCCCCTATCCAAGCTGGCACTGGCAGCTTCTGCTCCCAGCTTCTGTTCATTACCCACTTGTCCTGCCTGCCAACCATCACCTAGTTCTCTGCTCTTTCTAATCATCTGTGCTGAAAGGCCAGGCCCCTGCTAACTGACCATACTTACACAGTACTTTTTGCATGGTGGCTGTTTTCACCTCAAGGGCTTCTTTCAGGACACAGCTTCCATTTCCCTCTCCTCCTTCCCCACTTTGTGTTCCAGTTGCCTCCGTTAATGCTCACCATTCTGCCTCATTGGCAGGTGTTGCTTCAGTTGGGAATGCTCATTTAAACTTGCTGAAGCTAGAGCTCCAAGCATTATTTGATGCAGCAGATATCTTTGGTGTATTTGTGAAGCAGGGTTTTCCACATCTCTTGTTTTTCTGTATGTTATTAATTTAAATTATTAAATTTATTAAATTATTTCTATTCTGCCTTTCAACATCACAAGGCAATGTAGAAAAAAATAAAATAAGCAGCAAGCATATAAGTCAAAAAATACCTATCATTACTCCTATAAAGGAGTGAAGAGTTTGGTTCTCATTTTTTGTTGACTTAGTAATATTAATGGAAGGCTGTCTTTTCTACATGGAAGGAAAATGCACTTACAAAACATTTGAAACCAACATCATTTAAAAAATAATAATAATCCATGTTCTGCTCTAGGAAAAGGAAAGCCCCACAAACTGCACAAGTTGTGCCAGTTAATAAATCATTCCCCCATTAACCATGTTTGAATGGGGAGTGCCTAGCTTTATTAGACCACACAGTCCAGATCACAGTATGCCACACAGAGAGAAAGAGTTATGTTCAGAACAACAACACTACAGTCACTCTCTCTCTCCTTCCTTTGAGAAAACCCCATCCTGACTCTAATGCTCTGTGTTTGCTGACATCACTGCTAGCTGCCCTTTCTCTTGGAATCCCTCACCTCCACTCCCCCCACAACACACACACAATCATCCACACTTGATCCAAGCCAATAAGCTGATTAGGACATAAGCACAGGGCAGCAGGTGCTTTTGAAGTTGCCACTTAAAGGGGCAGTCACCATGTTCATGATAGGCAGCATGGCTGGGCTGGGGAGTGAAAATAAATACATGCTTTGAGGGCATGGTGGCCACTTAGCACATGCTGGCATCAGTGCGCATCTCCTTCAGGGGTCTTCATCCTCCAGTTGTAATGTAAGCTGCCTCAGCAATACTGAGAATAAAAAAGGTATGTTCTGGGAGACCATGGTTCAAATGATTCAAATACCCTTTTCGGTCATCATGTGGGGTGACCTTGGGCCAGTCCCCATCTCTCAGCCTGACCTACCTTACAGGATTATTGTGAGGATAAAATGGGGAGAGGGGAATGTGTACACCTCTTTGAGCTCTTTGGAGGAAAGGTGGGCTAGAAATGCTAGGAAAAAAATAAATATTATGGATGGAGACAAAATTCTAAGACTTATCCTAGCTAAATCACATGAGATCTTTTGCATTTGTGCAAAAAAAAAAAAAAAAAAATCTTCCAAGGAGTGGGGGGGAGAGGATGTCTTATACCTAGTCGGACTATTGGTCCACCTAGCTCAGTATTGACTACGTTGACTGGTCATGGTTCTCCCATGGTTTCAAAAAGGAGGTTTCCCCCCTGCCCTACCTGGAGATGCTGGGGATTGAACCTGGGAGGCAAAGCCAGAGCACCACTGAGCAATGGTCCTTCCTAAAGAGAAAGAGATCTGTGAGGTGCTTCCCCTTGTTATTATTATCACCCCACACCAGTGGGAAATGTGTAAACACTATAACCACATAGGCAATAATCCAGACAGGTCTTTCCCACCCTGTTTCTTAAAATGCTAGAGGTTAAAGACAAGCAGTGGAGAGCAAGAATGATGAAGTGGCCGGAGTGTTGGGTTTATCTATGAGAAACCCAGATTAAAATCTCTGCCTACTAATATGATAAGCCAGTCAAACAGCAGGTGGAAAGATATACATCTTGTAAAGAGATGTGATCACACTGAACTGGAGCGAGAGAAAGAGAGGGGGAGGGGTTGTTGGGGGAGCTCCCCCTCCACCTTGCTAAAATCAATAAAAGGCTCTTCTTCACTTCAGTGGCACTAAGATTTTTGCCATCTGTGCAATTTGATTATGCCCTTCCTTGATAGAAGAGACAAGGCACCATTAAGAATCACCTGCTGAGGTTGCTGCAAAAGCAATCAAAATGGTCCACTATCGACTAAAAAAGGTGGGGGGAGGATACACACTAAAGAAGACCTGGACTTTTAGAAACATTTGTTCTCTTGCACACAAGCTAGCACTGCATGCTAGTAGAGTACAGCTCTGAAGACCTGCACCTTCTTGCTCTTTCTGTCCTGACTGCCCATGGGTCATGATGGATGCATGAGGGTGATTTGGTCAGACTGGAGTTGCAGGACCTTGGATACCTCCAAGCAGACAATTTGGTCGCTTCCAGACAACCCATTTATTGAGCATTCATCCTGATGTGTTTGCAGGGAGATTAGATGATGCCAGGTATTTGTTGAAGTTAAATGTTGTAGCACCAAGCAAATGGTATCTCACACTTTCTAGTGCATTTCCCCATCACTTTCCTTATTACACAATGTGGGGGGAGGGGATTAGAGGGAGAGCAGGCATGTTGCATAAGACCTCCAAGACAGCTTTAATTGCACAACCTAAATTTGCCAACATGTAATGAGAATCCACTGGGGGAGGGGAAGCAACAGTCTGCATGTGCCCCAGTCTGGAATGCAATTGCAACCTTTTAACCTTCTTGAATTACTCCGCCAAGCTCTGCCCCATTCCTGTAGAGTGGAGAGCTGTAAAGGAGCAGTCCTCCAGCCTAGAACCTCAATCACCTTGTTCCTTGCCTGCACTTGTGAGATGTCGCTAGGGAACATGAGGCCACTGACATAAAGGGAGGTAGTGACTGAAGAGAATCTGACTTAAAAGGGATCCAGTCTGGAGGCATCTGGCTCACAGGGTTCCTGGCATCAGGGCCCAGGTCTGGATTCAACACCTTGTTCTGCTGGTCTTCCCAATACAGCTGAGTCAGAGCCCTGGCTGCAGCTTAACGTTGAGTCATGACAACAGATTCTTTCAGGACAACAGTTTAAATGCAGAACTCTTTTATTCTGCCTGGGATTCTCTACACTTTCTCGGATAAGATTGGACTGAGTGACAGATTGATCCAATCCAGCCCAGCCCATGGGCCTAGATCAATCAGGGTCTTCTCTGTTGTTTTGACAGGGTTATGAAACACACTCCACAGGGATGTCTGCTTGGTCCCATCTCTGCCCAAGCAGAGGGCATAAAAAACATATCATTTTCAACAGGCTGTGAGTTGACTGATCTGATTTACATCTTTAAAAGAGTACTAAGGATGCTTGCTGAATTTTATTCTGTTTGTGTGGGTGTTCTGCACTGTGGTGTTTGAGCTTTAAGCAATCTTTAGTCTATTTTGGTAGTGTTTGATGTAATATGTGCTGTTATTCCCCTGTTGGGCACTCTGAGTATTTTAAAACAGAAAAGTGAGATAAAAAGTGCCCTGGTATGTAATAAATAGCCATTACATACCAGCTCTCCTGTGTGTCTGCCCAGGAAAGAAAACGCTTTGCTGAATAAACCACTCGGTGACCTAAGAGTGTCCTGGGATTAAGTGATATGGGTCAGCCAGGACGTCAGCACCATGGACAGGGGCTGGTTTGTTTTACAGCTCTTGGAAACCCAGCCTTCCGGTGGCACAAGGCTGGCACTTGTGCTTCTAGTAAAGGGAGGTTAGGGTGAGTGGCACTCTCAATTGGTGTCTTGGAGAGTGCGCACCCTCTTGAAGCTGAGGATGCTGAGTAGTTGTGTGCAGTAAATCTTGTAAGCTGGAGAACTTGTAGCAGTGGAGAATAATTCACACAATAGAGAAGCAGAGTTTGGAGGCTATGAAGCTATTCTGCCATGTAGCCAGAGCTGGAACATAGGAACCATCCTATTGGTCCATCTAGTTCAGTATTGTTTATGCTCACTGGCAGTGGCTTTCCAGGGTCTTTCCCAGCCCTACTTGGAGTTGCCAGGAATTGAACCTGCGATATTCTGCATTCAAACCAGATGGTTTACTACTGAACTATGGCCCTTCTTTTGTCCATACTCTGCCCCTCTCCTTGCAAACAAAAGCTTTACACCAGGAAAAAAACCCTTCACACTTAGATAATTAGCTTTACGCCAGGAAAAAACCCTGTACTTAGATAATTCTAATTACAGAATTACCTGTACTTAGACCACCAGCCTAAATTACACCATTTTATTTTGTGTTACTGATATCTTAAATTCTGAACCAGAAGGCAGATTCCATGTTTTATATTTTGTTACTATGTGTATGCTCTAGAAATAACAGCTGCCCTCTCCCCACCTGCTATGTATGCCAACCCAAGCTTATGTCATGTGGTAGTCTTTAAGGTGCAGAAGAGTCACTGTTGTTTAGAGAGAAGAAGCTATCTAAGGACTCAGACATGGATACGGAGCTCTGCTCTATGTTGTCCACAAACCCAGAGCAGCTTTCAGCATCCTGCTAACTACCGGTAGCCCAGCCCCTGGCTCCTTGGGGTGTGTGAAAGAGCTGAAGTACACAGTCTGTTTGCATTATAAGCACCCAGGAGATACCCAGACATTCCAGTGACAGGGGCCAAGGAGATACCCAATTAAAGAGTGATGCCTGGAAATGATACCATGGGGATGTTACTATGACTACCAGGAATGCTTTAGTTAGAAAATCCCATTCCTTGGTCTCTGCCTGAATAAGTGCAGCCATGAGCAGATCTGTTCAAGGTTTTAGTTATTCAATGTGGGCTCACTCTCGTTCTCTGTCTCTCTCGCACACATATATGCACACACCTTCCTCAGAAAGGGCACCACAACTGCAGCAGAGGCGCTGTTCTGTTATCCATTAGTCTTTGACCCAGCCCAGCCTCCAAGTGTGGTGCACGTTTCAGTCACTAAACGACAGCTCGGAATAGACTGCAGCAAAATCTAGCCAATCAGGAAGCAGGCACTCCCTGGGCCATGTGGAGCATGCCTTATTCACAATTTTTAGAAAGGAATCCCTAATGAGGTTCCCGCCCCACTACAATTAGCTGCTGCAGACTGGAGAAGGAGGAGGGATTCCCCCCTCCCATTTATTTCTCCCTAGCAGATGAAAATGCAGAATAAACAATTTGATATTAGGGACAGGGGAGGAAGAATGGGATGGAATCCGACACATGCATGCCCAATCCCCACATCTGTTTGTTAGATGGTTTGTCTGTTGGGCACATCTGCCTGTCACATCTGGTGGCAAGCTCAGCCAACTGGTTTGATAAGTGATGATGCCGACTTAATCAGAATGACTGGGGCAGAGGAGAAAAAGCTGTCTCCAGTTGCTTCTTGATTGCTCTTGTACTTCATGCTATTATCTAACAAGGAGTTATAATGCTTGAGCCTTTCTAAGGAGGATTTGGAATTTGTTTGTTTTTTAAAAAGATACATAACTTGCATTGTAACCTGAACATTGTAACCTTTACATAATCTGCAGGTTTCATCATCATTTAAAACAGGTTTGTATGATCTAACATAACAAGCACATCTCATTTTTGGTGAAACACAGACCCCTGGACAATAAGAGCGATTAATCACTGGAGAAGGATAACCTGGAGCAAGATAAATTGAGGCCATTCTGCATAAGAAGAACAAACTAGTTCCTGCTTTATTCACACCCTAGAAAGGGAGGAGGGAAAAGAATAACTATTTGACACAATCAAAACTGATGATATTAGCTGTGCAAAGGATTAGACTGTGAAGAATATGAAAGATCGATGGATTCTGAGGCCCCTTCTCTGTTATTCCCCTCTGACTTGACACTCTTTACTTTCTCCTGTCAGTTTGAAGTTCCCCTCCAGAGGGCCTCCTTCAAAGCTAAGTGAAGCATTTCCATGAGGTTTGGCTAAAGCTCATATTGATTCTCTGCACAAAGGCAGAGAAGCCAAACTATATCATTTCAGCCATAAGCCCTGTAATTTTAGGGGTTGAGGGAGGAAAGCCACGAAGAATGAAAGAGCATACACTAGATGCACTGGGTGAATGATGCTATTGTATTCTGAAACGAGACAAAGGATTTTAAAACACATTATTTGGCTTACCAATTATTTGGCTTACCAATGCCAGAATGTCTGTGTAATCAAAACCTGTTTTATCAAGTATCACTGCTAAGGATGCAGTTGTCACTGTTTGTATTTTACTGCATTTCATATTCCACTGACCTAACATTTTACAATCCCCTCATTCCAACACAAATACTTAGGCTAATTGTGGTCCATGAAAGCTTATGCCGTAATAAATGTGTTAGTCTTTGTTTCTTCGATGGCTTTGCTGCAAAAGACTAACATGGCTATGCCTCACTCCTTCCAGGGTCAAGGGACCTCTAAATGTGATTGTATGTGCAGACTGGGGTCAGTTTTCAAAGAGCCCAACCCCATGGTTTCTTATGTATCAGCAGCAGAACATGGGATCAGAATAAACTGCTGGCACAAAGGGGGCCATTGGGCCATTTAGGAGAATCTTCTACACAAGGCATGGAGGCCAAATCCAGCCCGCAAGGCTTCTTAAAAGTCCCCCAGCATTGCCTCTGATCCCAAAGATCCTTCCTCTAGAGTCTAGCATACAGGTAATGTGTCCATCTACTTACCGGTAATCCTCTTCCAGGCCACATGGGTAGGATTCTTTAAGCCTGCACTCACTCAGTTGTAACAGCAACAGAGTCTCTTTCAGATTTATACGTCTTTGTTGTTTCTACCATAGGCAAATGGGCTTGAATCTCTGGGTGCATAATAAGTGGGAAATTCTACCCATACTGCTGTTGTTCCTCTTTAGGGAAGCTGATGGTGAAAGAAGCTCTTTGCCTGTATCTTGGTTTGCATGGAAACAAACTCAGTGGATAGATGAAAAGTTCCTGGCACTTTAGCCCTGGCTTGGTTCTAAATTTCACCCTCCTTAAAAATGAGTCACCAGACCACATTTTCCATGGCACAAAAACCATGATCCTTTTTCAGGATGAAGAGTGCCTGGTAGGGGAGAATGTCTATCATCTGCCCCCTTGAACCATCCTGTTGAGGCCCACCATTGGGGCCTTTTGCTCCTAACATAAAGTGTATCTTTATGCTGCACCAGGATCTGAAGTAAGGAAGGTTTGCTTCGCATTGAACAGCTTGTGGGGTGGGGGGGGGGAGAACTGATGGTTTGTCTGATTCAGGGTGTTGTTTATAGCTGCTGCACACTGCCAGTAAATGAAATCTGGGGGAATGTAGGAAGTCCTGCTACTAATGCAGAAGAAAAAGAAGGCTGTTCTATTTATTTAAAAAATCACCAATCACTACAAGTGTAGTGTAAATGCTTAGGCATAAGTATGCAAATACTCGGGTGACTTTCCTGCCATTTCAAATTCCCACACAATTCAAGGGTGTGGGGACTGTTCAGTCATTACACTTACAACCAAATCAGATGTGATGCAGAAGATCCAATCACGGAACTCCCAATCATTATTTTTATTTTAAAATGTAAAGTACCAGAGGTGTCTGTGGAGGGGATACATTGATTGAAAATTTATTGTATTGTAACTGTATTGTAACTTTCGAATAAATGTTGTTGTTGGTTTCTTTAAAATGTAAAGTACGGTACATGCAGCAATTGCAAAGTATGGGAACCAGTATTGACTGGAACAGCAATGCAGGGGGAGGAGGTGTTTTAAGCATCCTTTTGATTGAAATCACTCCTCTCAGCTGCTACGGTATTAGCTCCACTGGTTGAAAAAAAGATAGGCACTCCCTTTCCTTTAGTGGGGCAGTGTGTGTGTGTGTGTGTGTGTGTGTGTGTGTGTGTGTGTGTGTGCGCGTGCACGCGCGCACACACACACACACACACACACACAACTTCAATGGGGAAATAGTGCAGGGGAAGGGATTAAACACTCCTTCCTGCAACCAGGGCTCTGATCAAAAACTTACCCCAAGATCTACCGGTACTTTAGAGTTTAAAAGCTTGGGGGGGGGGCATCCATCAGATCTCCTGCATTGGATCTGTTTTGATCCTTATCAGCAGCAGAAGCCCAACAAAGCTTACCATGTAAATTCATCAGACCATAGTAATGATATGAATCTGTCTGATCCTGCCTTGGGGCACTGGGTGGATGATTGGCAGCCTTATAATTCCATGTCTTTGGGTATAGAAATATGAATATAAGTATTTTGTGTGCATTTATGATTCAGAATAAATGGTTCAGTGTCTTTAAAGAATGGCAGTCTGCATTATCAAAAGTATGATGTCTGTTGTCAAAACTGGCAGCATCTCCATCTTCCTTACAGTATGTATTTCTCCCTTTTTTTGCATTTGGCTTTATCCCTATTAGCGAACTGGTTCCCACAAATTGCAGGTGAGGATGTAAGGGATTCGTTGTTTTTGCTGTACCACTTCAGAATGCAGACAGAAGGCTGGTCAACACTTCTGCTTGTGCCATGGCTGGAAACACAAGTCCAAGCAGTTTTTCTCCTTGCCCTGCTTCTTTCCAAGAAAGAACCCACTCATTAGCGATAAATCAGAACAAATTGCAATCCGGGGAAAGCCGCCATTGCCATTTGCTGTGATTGAGCACTACAGAGCAGTCCTTTCCCCCTCCCGGGGGGGGGGGGGAGGCGGGGAGCAGTGGGACAAAAGGAAGTGTGGATAAGCCCAGAAGCTCATATGACTGAAAGCTCTTTGTAGCGTGTGAGAAAATGACATAGTCCCTGCACATAGAAAATAAGCATAGTGAAGGCTAGCGTAGAACTCTTCACCCTGACACTTTGGCTTTCTATATGCAGGGTGTTCACCACCTGACTGCACTGGGAACAAGGCCTTCATTTGCTAGGGTTGGGCAGCAATGGCACAAATTGCCCTCACACCTGAAGCTTTTTCATACCAAGATTGGTGGATTTGAAACGTAATAGATGGGACCAGACTTCAGCCTGCAGCATCATTCTACTATGCAGTCACTGCACTGGGAAGTCATCTGCTAGGAACCATTGCTACTCCCCCCCCCCCCGAAAAAGGCAGTCTCCATTCACCTCTTTCTCTGAGCATTGCCTAGAACCAGCTAAACACACACACACTAATGCCAGATTAACCACTAATGCAAAGCCATGGCCTGAACAGCTGGGGAGAGTGCAGGTCTTGACAAAGAGCCTTGAGCCTTCCATTTTCAGGGGCAGGGGTGGGGGAAACTTCATTAACAGGAGAGGAAATGATCACTGTGCAGCAAAGCATTCAAACCTACTGCTCATTCATTTGTAAACATCCTGAGCCTGTTCTGCCTGGACAGCTCACTTGCTGATTGATTGTGCTCCTGTTGCTGCTGTCTCATGTAAATGTGGAGGCTTCCACACACACTAAGCACCAATTTGTCCTAGGCTTGACCTCTTGCTTACTGTCAGTGGCATGTGAAAGGCAGAGAGAGAGAAATATTTTCTTGTGGCCTCTGAAAGACTACCGGATTGCTTATGGCATCAGGGGCAGAGGAAAGGGTGTGTGGTGGGGGCAGACCGCCCCAGGTATCTTCGCTGAGGGGGGTGACATTTGGCGCACCACCCGCCCGCAATTCCCAAGCCTACCCCAAGCTGTCGGGGGGGGGGGAACCTCCAGCAAAGCAGCGCAGCTCCCCCCCTTCCCCCTGACAGCTGGGGGAGGCTTGGGAGATGCGGGTGGGTGGTGAGCCGAATGTCTGCCATCTGCGGCTCGCTCCGCCCCCCGTGGCTGGCTCGCTGCACCCCCGGCTGCAGGGCACGCACGCCGCTCCGGGCACCCAAGCGGCTATCCCGCACCTGGGAGGGCACCTGGGGTCAGCAAACTTTTTCAGCAGGGGGCCAGTCCACTGCCCCTCAGACCTTGTGGGGGTTGGTCTATATTGTGTGGGGGGGGAGTGAACGAATTCCTATGCCCCATAAATAACCCTTCTGGATGAGGCTTCTGGCTGCTGAGAGTAGGTGGGTTATAAACTCTTTATAATGTGAGTGGGCATTATTATCTTGGAAAATGTTCAGTAGGGCCAGTTCTGGTGAATTCTAATACCTGTTTAGTTATTTTGCATATCTCTTGTAGGACTGATGTCCAGAAGGGTTGGATTTTGGGGCATTCCCACCACATGTGGAGACGTGCCTGTGGAGGTGCAGACTTAATTTCTCTTGCTTCAGCATGATAGACGTCAAGTGGTCTCTAACAATGTAATTTATACATCATGCACATGGTACAAAGTTCAGGAATGTTTCACTGCTGAGTGGTTGTGAATACAGACAGAAATCTGAGCTGTGCAGAAATGACTGCATAATATGAACTAAGATGTTTCTCCATATATCATTATTAACTTTGTCATGAAGCCCAACTGAATTCAATGTGGCTGCTTTCTCAGCAAATGTGTCTAGGGTTGTGCTGTTTGTCTGTTTGCTGGTTACTCCCACTTCCCTAGGGAAAGTAGTTATGTGTGGAGATCTCTAACAGAGAATCTCCAGCCTCTTCAGCAAACCATCTTTTAGAGCCCTAAAGCAGATGTGGTGTGGTGAAGCTGTGGTTGTTTGGACTCCAGCTCCCATCAGCCCCCAGCAAACATGGCCAATGGTCAGAGATGATGGGAGTTGTAGGGCAGCAATATCTGGAGGGGACTAGGCTCCCTATTCCTAACATAAATGACTGAGCCCTGTGTGCCAAAAAGACCATATTCTCTGCATGCAGCCCTCCCTGTCCACTGAGATTGGATGGATATCATGCCCTTTCATCAGATCAAGACAATAAATGAGGGGAGGGATTCAGGGACCTCTCAGCAGTGGTTCAGTCAACATTGTGGAACTTTCTTCCTCGGTAGAACCCTCTGGTTACTTCCCTCTCTGTCCACCAGCCAGAGAAGACTTGCCTGTTTCAGCATCATTTTTGCATCTGCCTTGGGCTGAGATGGAAGTTGCACAGAAACTACACACACACACACACACACACACACACACACCCCTATCTTTTTTATGTTCCTTATGTTTTTGTTCTTTTACTGCTTTATGCACAGCTTCAGGAAAACACAATGACAGACTGACTGTCAGGCAGAAAAGAAAAGAAAAAAAGAAAAGAAAAGAAAAGAAAAGAAAAGAAAAGAAAGAAAAGAAAAGAAAAGAAAAGAAAAGAAAAGAAAAGAAAAGAAAAGAAAAGAAAAGAAATCTCATTGGCTTGTACTCTGCAAATAATTACCCTGACCTTGAACAGTATGGACTTAGGAAGCGAAACTGACTGTGCTGGAATCCAAGTATTGCCCCATCTTTTACACTGACAGATCTGGATGTTATCTCAAATGACTCAGTGGGTTTTTTCTGTAATTGGATGTTTTGATATCCGCTTCTTTTTAATTTATTTATGAAAGGATTGTGAGAATGGAATTGCTACAGTTGCTTACTTTGCAAAAAGCATAAACAAAAGGAAGGGGAGCAGGGAATCTGAGAGTTGTTTTCATTAGAACCAAACCCAACCCCCATACCAGGCTGGAAACCAAGAGCTGCAATAAACTACTAGAGATCTACACTCTTCCCCTGCACTGAGCTAAAAATACTTACAAACAGGGCTTAATTTGTGGCCGGGAATGACTGGGGCTCAACATGGGTTTTCAGTGCCATGGTTCAACCCAGGAACAGATGGCAAAACTAGATTAAAATTTCCCTGAGCAGGTACAGAGTGCATTTCCCAATAAACAGTTACGGAGAGACCCCACATATGGTTGGTGTTTCCAGACAGATTTAACTCTCAGCATATCTTTTTTTCCTAGAAACCAAACATAGTACTTCAAACAATCTACCAATGAATATATCACCCCCCCTCCCCAATGGTAGGGAATTACACAATATGACTAGTAGCTTTAGGTGTTGCATCTAATAACTGGAAAATATATCCCTCCCCCTCACAACCTAAGTCAGCCCTCTGGCCCAAACACATTAACTGATTAGGCAGTCCAAAAAATAAAGCACAGGTTGGAAATATGGATTTTAAATCAAAATTGTTGTTTTCTATCCACATCTACACCCCCAAGTTTTCCCTGCAACTACCTTTCTTCAAGGTCCAGAATGAAGCAGGACTCCCTGAGGGCTGAGAGAGTAACAGTTGATGACACCTGAGCAGATGGAGAGGGGGGATTTAACCCTTTCTTCTCCTTCTTGAGGAAAAACCCTTTCCCTGAAGCAGGCATTTGCTTTGGGGAAAATCCCCACTGATACAAGTAGAAAACTCTGGGAAGCAGATGGGTCAATGGTAACTACACATAACAGTTGGCTTCTAAATCAAACCAAACTATATGGATCCTGGTGCCGTTACAGTAGCTGATAGATTACCGACATCAATCTATGGACTTACACAATGCTATATTTCTAGAAAAAGAGGTTCCAGAACTCACTATGAACACCACCCCCATTCTCTTAGAATGCCAATGGTGCCCACCTGAGAGGTGCTGGAACTGAGTTTTGGCAAGTTTTGGCTGAAACAAAGTCCTGGACTTACATTGATTTAGACAAAGAGCTTAACACAATTTCCAAAATATTATATTATATTATATTATATTATATTATATTATATTATTATAAGATTAGATTAAATATTATTATATTATACTATTTTTGGTGTTTGTTAATAAAGATAAATTGTTGTCTTTATTAAACATCCGTAGAATACATATTGGTAACCCATACTAATTTATTGACTAAAAGCAAGACTCCTAAAAGTAAATAATTGGTGTCCTTGAACTAAAATATCATCCCCCTTCTTGTTCTCCTTTAATAGCTAATCCCTGTATATCCATCTGCCAACTGCTCTATCTGAAAGGGGCTTAGTAAGCCTGGAGGTGTGGAGGTATAACACAGAGGTCTGTCCTTGGACTCTGAATCCTGCTTGTTGGTAGAAAAGCACTAGTTTAGAGACGGATATTTAGAAAACAGGTTGATGACGCAGCTGACGCCAAACAAGAAGGCTCTTAGGCTACAATACTATACTGAAGGTCCACCAGGGGGCTATTGGATTTGGTGAAAGCCTCACTGGTCCAAGGAACATGTCGATGTCCAGAACATCGTTGGGCAGCAGATATGTATAATGTCTAGGCTGCCATTTTCTCTACAGCCAATTCCCTTGGGACCTCCTGACATCAAGATGGGCACATCTCTGGGGCAACCAGTCCCCAACTATCCTGGCATGCCCAGAACCATAGTGGCTGGATCTCCATCCTCTGCTGCTCACCCCCAGGCATGCACATACCTGGTTGGCATGCCATGGGCTCCCCAACCCACCCAATGACCTTGGAGCAGCAAGCTAACATCCATGGATGCTCCCTCTGCTCCCAGCTGCTACATCCTAACTCTAAGGCTAATCCAATAATGCTGTGTCATGGGGCCAGAAGCATTTGGGGTGGTTGGGATGACAGTCACTGCACACCACCAGGAACTTGGCCAGGGTGCGGTGCTGGTCTCTCCTCAGCAACTAGAGAGATCCCAGGAGCATCCTGGCCCAACGCTGCAGACATGATGGCCAACCTCCAACTCAGGGTCATATTTTAGAGGATCATGTGGACCACACACCTCTCTCACACATGCCACAATAAGGAGAGGAGATACCAGAAATGCAGCTTCTACAACCATACATGTTTTCTGGGGGTATTGTTCAGTGAGCCTCACCAAGCCCAGGGCACCAAGCCCAGAATGAATGTGGCACTGTGTGGGACCTCCTAGCTCCCGCTACTGTGAATATTCTCCAGTGGCCTGCATGAAGTATCTTCTTCCTATCCGTACACACACCACCTCCTGCAGCTGTGGCAATGGATGTCCAGCTGGCTTTTCTTCCCCTGCCCCTGGTTCATCTCCTTTCAGGAAGGTCAGTGTAAGCAATCTCCTGAGTGCGTTTGCCACTGTTTTTGTGGACAGTGCCCTAGAATTATTCCTTTGTTACCTGTGGCTGTTGCCATGTTTTGCTTGCTGGGCATGGGGCAATGTAATACATATCTTTGTTGGCTCTCCAGAGCCTGTGGGCCCTGACAGTCAGATCCTGGTGCTGGGCCACCCCCACCCTGATATTGGCTGGTAAAATCCAGGACAACAGAAGAGGGTATAGAAAGCGGGCCCTGGTTGGTGGGCATTGCCAATATTTCATGAGATGCAGCAGGTGTCTCTGCTGCCATTACACCATTTTTCTATTTTCCACGTGCATGCCTTCCCAATCTCTCCTCCTGGGCTGCGCACACATTGGATACAGCTGCTATTCTGCCAGTGGAGCAGAATGTGAGCAAAGAGTTCCTCTTTCAATCACTATTCAGGTGCAAGTTGGATAGTCAGGTGCAAGAGAAATACTCAGCAAATTCCTTTTTAAAAAAATTATGAAAATCAGCCCCATGGACTAGGCTTCTTAGATAAAGCAGACCTTGTCATGCCATATTCTTGACTGCAGCAGAGACCAAGTTGCCAGGCCCTTATTCGGAGATAACGCCAATACCTTTCATAAATATCTGAGGCAGCTGCTGTGACTCCTGCCCAATTCCTTCACCACCCTTTTTGAAATTCTATTATTCTTTCCCAGCCTGCTGTAAGCAGTAGAATCCTCCTCCAACCTAGAGCAGGTAAATTGAATAAACAATAATTCCTGCATTGCAGGGAGTTGGACTAGATGATCCTTGTGGTGCCCTCCAATTCTACAATTCAATATTATACTATTACTATAAAAAGCAAGAAAAGTTTTCCTGCAGTTTCCTGAATTCCACTATTTAAGATTCTCCATGCCTAAAAGTCCAGGGTCAGCAGTGGATGCATCAGTGTCTGAGCATTTGCTTATTTACACATTCATGGGCTATGAAGTAATAGCTGGGCAGCAGCAGGAAGTGCAATGCTCAAGGTAGAACTGGTCCAGGTCCAAGATGCTTCAGCCAAAGCTCGGCTGCCACTACCCAATGCAGTCAACAGCTCAGAACAACAAACCTCCCTCCCTGCACTCCATTCCCAGCCTATTCCTTCTGTTCCTTAGTTGCTTTTCCTATTCAATTTATCTGATGCACAGGGAAGCCTAACTAGTTTCAGATATTTTCTTGCCTCTGTGCCATGAATGCTTAAGTTGAACTACTCCAGAACAATGGACCCCACCTTGATTCGCTTGGCTCTGACGGCTCCAAGGGGAAGGTGGAACTTTATCAGAGTTGTATGATACTATGAATTACACAAGTTCGCATCACACAATTTCTCCCACACTGCTATTGACTGTGCCAAAAGTCCTCCTTGTCCTGCATTCTGGAACATCAGTGACCCACTATTTTCTGGTTTACAGCAAACATTTTCCGGCAGCATCACAGGTTGCTCCTCATTCTAAAGTAAGTTTTCTAGTCCCTAAACTGGGGGTTTCCAAACTTGGGTCTCCAGCTGTTGTTGGACTACAACTCCCATCATCCCTAGCAAGGAGGACCAGTGGTCAGGAATGATGGGAATTGTAGTCCAAAAACAGCTGAATACCCAAGTCTGGAAATGCTTGCCCTAAACCAGGCATCCCCAACCTGTGGCCCTCCAGATGTTTTGGCCTACAACTCCCATGATCCCTGGCTAACAGGACCAGTGGTCAGGGGTGATGGGAATTGTAGTCCAAAACATGTGGAGGGCCGAAGATTGGAGATGCCTGCTCTAAACCATCTACTTGCTGCCTACCCACAATTTTTCAGATAAACATTCTACAATGCAGGCCACACATCTGGGTACTATGTTGCTGGAGACCCTATGCAAGTCAGAATAAACTATAGTGGACCAGTGGCCTGACCAGTGGTCTTTCATATATCCATAGTAATAACCCTATTACTTAGAGTGCAAATACTTCTGCCCATCCCCAAGAGTTTTGCCATTGTAGATAGCAACTAATTTAAATGATTGAAAAAAGGTCTCTCAGACCTCCTCTCCACCCTACTGATGTAAGCAGTAATACCGGTACTTGGGAGTCTAGCATGGCTAAACCCTCCTGGAGGGGCAGTCTCTGGGCCATACTATATGAATTGTGGCTCCCGTTTTCTTCCCTGTTGTGATATTTACTGTTATAGCCACCAGCCACTGGAAAGCAAGCATATAAATTGGGGGGAAATAGAATGAACGTTACAAATCTGTCAAAACTTTGCATAATGCTGAGTTGTATGTGCTTTGGGGGCAGAGCCTATGAGTAGTCCACACACTATTCTAAGAGATCCCATCCAGCGGGACAGGGTCTGCCCAAGATGGAAACAAACATGGTTTGTGTGGATCTCTTCAATTGAAATCTTCTCTTACATACATGCATAATGAGCTATAGCAAGCAAATAATATACATGGAGCAACATATAAAGTTCCAGAGGTGGATTCAGTTCTCAGAACACAACTTTCATGGGAAAGATAGTTACCTCATAAGCATAATGAACTGTAAGCACTGAGTTTTCTGAAAGAAGAGGACATTTGCTTACAAAATTAGAATCAGAGATCATAAGTAAGAATGTGTATAGTTATCTCAGTATCATGAGTGACATGTCAGTATTGAGGGTGCCCCAAATAGTCCTTGCTATTTTAAGAATGTGATGAAATTTAAAATTTTCTCCAGCTACATTATAAAAAAACCTTTTTTTTTAAAATGGCACCTGCCATTTGGCTGGTTGGATGGGGGGGAAATAGAAATACTTGCCCATCTACCCCCCACCCCACATTGGACAGCAATTAAACCAAACACATGATTTGAGTGGAGTCTTATGTATGCCTACATATGTAGCACCTAGCTTCAAAGTACAGGATTGCAGCCTGCAGCCTTAAACTGTTAGATGCCTATCTGTCTACATAAAGTCTGTTGACTTAAGGAGCATCCCTATCAGGATGCATACTTTAGACAACAAAAACAGCAAAGCAAAAGACTCCAGATGCCGTTGGATAAGGATCCCGTTTTTGCTTACACAGGAGATAATCTTCTATGAAAACATACATAATAAATCACAAAACAGGCTGCCCCCTTTCAGAACTGCTGTTCTTATTTGCAAATGCACCCAAATTTAAACCAATTAACATGGATAATCAACTAATATTTAGTTGGTTGTCCTCAGCTATAAGCTTTTATGTGCTTCTCCACTGATTTAAAGCTGTCAGGGGCATTTGAGGCTGAAGGGGAATCCCCCCCCCCCGAAGCACACTTGTTAAAAGGTCAAGAAGAGATAATATAAGCAGAAGGAAGGCTATTAAATCACTTTTCTTCATGCTCTCAGAAGCAATGTTTTTAAATTGTCAAGACATAATATTCAAATTATAGAAACATAGGTGTGCTTGAGACAAAAATTAAGTCTCCACTGAAATTCTGGATCAACTCATGAAACCAGCCCTCAGCAGTACTAATGCAGCCTTCCCCAGCCTGGTGAACCTCCATAGTCAGAATAATAGAAAACCATGTATGAGTAGCATAAATGCCTGTAAAATTGTGGAAGCTATAGGTGCAGTTAGTGGTGGAGTCAATTTGCTAATGCACAAGGTCTGAACTCTGGCCCTCTCAGCATTATTCTTGACAGTTTTAAAAAAGAAGGAATAATGAAGCAGGCATACCTTACAATTCAATCTGTAGTGGCAAGTACTATTGAAACACAGCCTGACAGAGCCAATTCTCACATACAGAAAATTAGTCAATTATGAAGTGCATTATTATCATAGTAAGTGTTAATTTTGCATAATCACAAAAACCATCCTTGATCATGCTGGCTCAGGCTGAGATTCTACAACAGTTGGAAGGCACCAGATTGGCTACCTCTCTCATAGACCAGGTGTGGTGGGGAACCTTCAACACTCCAGATGAACTACAACTCACATCAGCCAGTTTTTTAATTTAATTTTTTATTTGCCCATTTAACAAAAAAGGGACAAGAAAAAATAAAGTAAAATAAATAAATAAATAAAGTAACAAAAAAGCCACCACCATTTCACAATGTGAATACAATAATGCCAATGGCCAGGATTGATGGGAGTTGTGGTTCAGCAACACATGGTGGGTAAAAAGTTCCCCACAGCTGCAGACAGTCAAAAAATGCTTTTGGCACATGACTGTCCACATTTATATCCAATAAATGGCACATTTATATCCAATAAATGTTTGAATTATTCTGTGCCAGAAAAGCAAAACCCAGATGTCAAATATTGTATCACTCAGAGTAGAAAACCACCTTCTAGATCTGAATTAATATTCCATAGTTATGAAGGTCTAGTTGACTCCACACAACAAAATAAAGGAATGAAGCTTTAACATGGACTAGTCATAGCTCTCCTGTAGGAGAAGGTGGCAATACCGCAGCCCTCCATTTGAATTCATCACACACACAGTCCAATATCATAGAAAATTGATTGGCTCAGCTTATCTAGATGCATGTTGCAATTCTGGAATCAAAATCCATTTAATCTGTTCTATTTCAAATTCAAAATCAGTATTTCAATTCCTAGCCGATTTGACTACTAAGGTTAAGGCACAGGCCAAATTACACAAGAGAGTTGTATGGCAGTTAATACTTAAAGCTGCCACCGACTTGATCACTGCAATAAGAATCTCCAGTTTTATTTAGTCACATGTCCAAACTACCTTCTAACAAAAATTTTCCCTCTCCAACTTTCTGTTTATCAACATGTTTCTGACAACTGCAAAGGTGTTTTAATAACTGAAGTGGCATTGTTAGTTCTTTTAAACACCATCAACCCAGTTCTTAAAAAAACCCCAAAAACAATCCAGGGTGGGTGAGGGACAGATTGAGGTGACAGAAATAGCCCACAGAATTCAGTACCTTGGACAGCTCAATTTTTAAAAAAACCCATTAAGAAATTAAAAATAAAACCTGTATTAAGATAGAGAAGCTACAAACAGCATCATCATGACTGTATAAATCCAAGCAGGGAAGAAAATGGTTTAAAAAAAATACTAAATAGCGATGGTGAGGAAATGGAAGGAACAAGACTGCATCCAAAACCATACACATCTCCTATCCTAATGTAATTAAGGGATTGTAAAGCACAACATAGGTTGTGGCCAATCAGCATTCTTCAGAGGACTGAGCATTAGGACTGTCAGTCTGCAAACAGACTTCCTGTCTGGAAGAAGCACACAATAAGCCAACAATGTGCTCTTAATATATGCAGCTTTTTTTGTTAGCTGCACTTTGATACATGACAGCCAGGCTGTCTTCTTTGGTAAGCAGGGGACATTCAGGATTGCTTTTAAGAGCTCTCTCGCTCTCTCAAAAGAATGTTAGGCATCCAATCAATTTCTATTCTGATCTTGTCTGTTTAGAAGATACCAGCCATAGATTATTTCTTTTTAAATTCTGCATACTTAAGCAAACAATACTAATGGCAAGCAATTTGCTTCTTTGTCTTTCTGTACATTTGCAGACATTTTAATTGGAGAATATGCGTGTTTCATTTTAAAATTAGTTCTTGACTAATATATGCCCAGCCAGATCTCAAGAAAACAGTTTGTGTCCTCATCTAAAAGGGCTCCGGAATAAGATGAACTGCAGTTCGATATCAATTCCCATTAGCAAGTCTGGGATCTCCTGCCAACACAGCCATTTAGGAAATCATCATCCAAGGGCTAATGCACCATTGATGCTGACCGTAAACCCCCCCAACACAAATTGCCATCCTTTTCTTCCCTCCTCCCTTCTTTGCCAGTCCCAATGCATTCTGCATTCCTCTTCCCATACATCTGCGGTTCTGAATGATCAAAGGATTCCAAAGCTCCGCTTTGACTCATTATTTTTATCTCTTTTAAATATACAATATAAAACAATATGTTATTGTACATTTGAGCAACATTGGCACAGACATCCTGTAAGTCAAACATTGTTCTGTTACATTCAAACACCATGAGACAGCTTGTTTTCAGCTTCGAGAATGTGCAAATGTATGTCAGTCTAAGAGGCTAGCACCCTGGACAGCTCCCAGCCTCTGCTTCAGATGGGAGGGGACTGGGTGGGGGAAAGGAGGAGGCAGCGAGAGAATGGGTCAAATAAGGGCCATTGAAGGATAGCAGCACAGCTTCCCCAGCACTTCCTTTCAGTGTTGGAAGCAGATACACACACCTCACTCTCCCCACCCCCAACCCCACCACTGCGATGAAGGAGGGAAAGAAATGATGAAAGGCATTTGACTTTGCAGAGGTGGACAGCAGTAGTATATAACCATCATCTACTTTGTAGAACAACCACTATGGCAGAGCCATCAAACAGCAGGAAAGGGCAAAAAACATGCAGGAATTGCTTCACCAGAAAAGTAAAAGTAAAATACAAGACGGAATGCTCTGGGCTGTACTGTGATTCACAGTAGCAGCAAAGAGATCCAAAACCATGGATACGCTGGTGGGGCTTCCACAGGTGAGGTCACAGCAGCTGCTTTTTCCTGCAAAAGGCAGAACTTTGTCAATAAGTAATGCCTAAGGTTGACCCATTAGTCTAGGAATTCTCCCCATTTGGAAGAAGGAGGAGGGGAAGAACAGCCCCTCCCTGCCGGGATGCACCCACAGGGCCTGAAGCGCACCCAGCTGGGACAAGGTAATAGAGAAGGGGCAAGCTCTGCTCCTAGCCAGAAGGCAACAGTACATCATGGGTCAGACACAGTCCCCATCCCCCAATATTCAGGTGCTGCAGTTGTGGGAAGGGGCTGATGTAATTTTGGGTGTGGCCCACAAGATGGAGGGTGGAAAGACTGGACTCCAGCAAGTCCTCACCCACCCACCCAAAAAAAGCCTGACTGGCTCATGGAGACCAGCACTCCACCCTGTATGATGGGGTGGGGAAAGGATATGTCCCTAGCAACTCCCCAAGCCCCAAACTCCCCAGAGTTTTCCTGCCCCTGTGAAATCCTGGCTGAGAAGAGCTTGGGAGGGGAGAAGAGAGAGAGAACGAGGAGCAGTGCATCCGGAAAGGTGGAGGGAGGAGATGGCGGGGGTCGGGTGGGGGGTGGTCGGGGCTCTCCTAGCGGTCCAGGCTTATAGTCCAGTGTTTGTTGGAGCCGGAGTCCTTTGTCGGTGCACCCTCGCTCTCGTTCTTGAGGTCCTGGAAGACCTGCGTGAAAAAGTGCGGGTCGGCGTTGATCTGCAGCATCTTGGCGCTCAGGCCCTGGATGATGGCGAGGCAGCGGTCCCAAAAGCGCTCCTTGTCGCCCTCCACCAGAAAGGGCTTGAGCGGGTAGGAGATCTCGTTGCCCATGTAGGAGTAGGCCAGGTAGAGGCAGGTGAGAAAGGAGGCCTGCAGCTCCGCCTGGCTGCCCACCTGGTCGCCCTGCAGCGCCTCGCGGCACAGCAGGTACACGAAGACCAGGTTGGCCGGCGTGATGAAGCCCTGGTCCTGCCAGCCCTGCAGCAGCAGCGAGCGGTCCACGCTGCGGAACCAGCCGATGACCTCGCCGGGACTCAGCTCCTTGAGGCGGTAGCAGCGGCGGCACACGAAGTCTCCCAGGCAGCGGAGCAGCTCGCCCGTCGAAGCCTGCACGATCACCCGCCGCGGGGAGCCAGGGGCGGCGGCGGCGCGGTTGCTGGGCAGCGGCGGGGGTGGCGGCGGAGGCGGCTGCTTCCCGCCCTCCTGGGCGGAGGCGGGCACGGTGGGCACCGGCACGGCCAAGGGCCCCTGCTTGGCGCCGTCGGGTTGGGACTTGCGCGCGTTCTCGCGGTTGCGCTGCTGCACCAAGGGGTCGGGCGCGCCTGCGGAGCCCGGCTTGGGCGTCACCTTCTTGGCGTTCTTCTTCTTCTTGGCCGAGGCGGCCACCAGGCGCTTCCAGGTAAGCGCCGAGATCAGCACGCCCGGCCGCTTCAGGCGGCTCTCGCCCTTGCCGTGCGCCCGGCCCGAGGCCGCCTTCTCGGCCAGGACGCCGCCGCCGCCGCCCTTCCCCGGCGCGCTGGGCGACAGCGACAGCACCGTCCCCATCTTGGCTGCTGCTGCGAGCGAGCGGCTGCTTGGCGCCTTTGCTCCGCCGCCCGAGCGCTTACAGCTGCTGCCCAGGCGCGCCCCGCGCACCGGCCATGGGCTGGGGCGGGACGCAGCAGCTGCGCCGGCGCCCTGAGTCGGAGCTTGCGGAGAAACCTCGAGGAGCCGCAGTGAAGCGCGCCAGGACGGACGACGACTCGGGTCAACCGGCGCTCAGCAGCTTCACTCTCCGCACTGGCTGCCGCACTAGCCCCGCCGCGCCCCGCCCGGCCTCTCCCTGAGCAGCCAATCCCGTGCCGCGGCTCCCCCGCCCCTCAGCCAATCGCCGCGAGGCATCGACCCCCAGGTGCCTTCCTTTCCCACTGAGGATGAGAGAGAGAGAGAGAGAGAGAGAGAGAGAGAGGGAGAGAGAGAGAGAGAGAGAGATGGTAAGAACAGCTGCACTTCCCGGATCCCAAAATTCAAGAGAAATAATATTGGGGAGGGTGGGGGCTTCCAAACAACAACAAAAGAGAGAGCTTGTTTTCCCCCCAGTTCCTCCCATGCCAGAGCTTAATCTGAGCCAGCTGAGCATGTGCAGAGTACCTTGTCCCTGAGCACCTACTTGTTCCTATGCAGGTTTGATAAGCAATTACTGTAGGTTTACTGTCAGGAGTGTGTTTTACAGGCGGATATAAATCCTGCTGTCTCCCTATTAAGAGAAGAACTATTAGTCTGTCTCTTTTCCTCACTCCTCCACTAACTGCTTCGAGTTGATGCTTTGTATCTCTTAGGTCTGAGGTTGGTAACTTGCGGCCAGAGGGCCCCCATGTGTCCCCGATTTCAAAAGCTTTATGCAAGTGATCAGTTCAAGCCTTTGGCAACAGCAAGTTGTCCCTTGGCCAGCTGGGCAGCAAGGAAGACAGAGTGGGAGGCAAAAAGAGAAGAAGGTGTGATGTCACCCACACACCCATGATTGGCTTCAGCTCGGCCCACAGTCAGCATGCGGCCCCTAACAGATTACCCCTGGAGATTACCCATGAGAGGTCCAGTGGGTGGTAACACAGTAACGGGCCTTTCCTGCAGTGGCTCCCCACTTATGGAATGCTCTCCCCAGGGAGGCTTGCCTGGCGCCTTCATTACATATCTTTAGGTGCCAAGTGAAAACGTTTGTTTTTGTTTTTATTATGTATTTTGTGTTCTCATTTTGAATTTTTATGTTGTGAACCACTCTGTGACCTTCAGATGAAGGGCAGTATAGTAATTTAATTTTAATTAATTAGTTAGTTAGTTAGTTAATAAGGCCTTCATGAGAAAATGGTTGACTACCCTGGCTTAGAAGACATTTCCTAAAGCAGGTGTGGGGAACCTTTGGCCCTCCATGTGTTGCTGAACTATAGCTCCTATCAGCCCCAGTAAGCATACCCAATGGCCAGGGTTCGCCACACCTGTCCTAAAGTATACAAGCCTAGTACCTTGCACTGAGACCAGAAGTCAGTACAGATTAGCCAATATGGGTATCATACAAACTTTCCACCCAGCCCCTATCGTGATTGATTCCATCCCTATCATGATCTGACTGGCAACTGCAGTCTGCACTTACTGAAGCTTCCAAACGGTCTCCAAGGTGAGGCCCACATAGAACACTATACAGTAGACAATGCATGAATAATGGCAGCCTTGAAGACCAGGGCTGGGTTCAGGAAGACAGCAAAACTGTAAATCTAACACAAGAGGAATGCTATCGTGTCCAGAGGCGTTATTCTGACCTCCCCAAGGTCGCCAAAGCTGCCCAACCACAGCAATGGTGTGCGGGTTCAATTTCAATGAACCCCAAGTCTGCCTCTCAACAGGAATTCAGAAGAACCAAAGTTGCACCTGAATTGGCTGAGAAAGAAAAGCTGTATGCCATTGATGGCACTTCCCAAATGTTGGACTATCTATTCATGTCAATCATATAGACCCTTGCAGGACTCTTTATAAGAAAAATCCAAGGGGGTTAAGCAGAAGCCACTCTTTAAATCAGGGGTGAGATACCCTTTTTCAGTCCAAGGGTCACATTAGCTCACAGGCAACCTTCAAAGGTCAGCATTTCAGTGGTGGGCATGGCCAGAACAAAAGTGGGAGGAGCAACAGGTGTAAAAGGCAGAGGTTTCCACATACAGTGGTACCTTGGTTCTCAAACTTAATCCGTTCTGGAAGTCCATTCAAAACCAAAGCGTTCCAAAACCAAGGTGCACTTTCTCATAGAGAGTAATGCAAAATGGATTAATCCATTCCAGACTTAAAAACAATCCCTAAAACAGCAATTTAACATGAATTTTACTATCTAACAAGACCATTGATCCATAAAACGAAAGCAATAAATATGTACTGCAGTCACACAATCAATCAATCAGCTGAAATGGGTTCCACATAGTCACACAAAAAAGCTGCAAAAACAAACACACAAAATAAATAGCAAAAACAGACAGACCTCAGTGTAACACTCAAAACGGAAGTGTGGCACTCAAATCGGAAGTGTGGCACTTAAATTGGAAGCGTAACACTCAAAACGGAAGTGTACCACTCAAAACAGAACTGTGCCACTTAAATTGGAAGCGTAACACTCAAAACGGAGTACGGTATGTTCGGCTTCTGAAAAATGTTCGCAAACCGGAACACTTCTAGATTTGCAAAGTTTGGGTTCCAAGTTGTTTGAGTACCAAGGCATTTGAGAACCGAGGTACCACTGAACACACACACATAAAATTGTGGTTTTATGTTGTAACCGCCCTGAGACCTGCGGATATAGGACAGTATAGTACTCCTACTACTACTAATAATAATAATAGGGACGCGGGTAGTGCTGTGGGTTAAACCACAGAGCCTAGGTCTTGCCGATCAGAAGGTCAGCGGTTCGAATCCCCGTGATGGGGTGAGCTCCCGTTGCTTGGTCCCTGTTCCTGCCAACCTAGCAGTTCGAAAGCACGTCAAAGTACAAGTAGATAAATAGGTACCGCTCCGGTGGGAAGGTAAACGGCGTTTCCGTATGCTGCTCTGGTTCACCAGAAGAGGCTTAGTCATGCTGGCCACATGACCTGGAAATTGTACGCCGGCTCCCTCGGCCAATAATGCGAGATGAGCACCACAACCCCAGAGTCGTCCGTGACTGGACCTAATGGTCAGGGGTCCCCTTTACCCCTTACTACTACTACTAATAATAATAATATTACCCACCACACGCACACCAGACAAGCCAGAGGTGCTACCACAATTCAAAGACACATTTCAGCCAGGCAAAAATGCTTGATGAAGTCACAGAGCAGGGCTCTTGATCTGTGTAGCCTGGGGAATGGGTGTGGCTTGTGAAAAGTCCTGGGGGCCAGACAGAAAAGCCTGGAGGGCTACATCCAAATATAGCCAGATAGGTAGGAGCAGAACTGCAGTGGAAATCAATGCCCTGAACTTTCCAATCTACCAAAGGATTGCACAAAGATTTAGGGGTCAAGAGTACCAAAAGCTGCTGAGAGGTCCGGCAAGGCCAACAAGCTCAAAGTCCCATGTTGATCTCCAGTCAAGATTGCCCACCAATGGCTGTGGCAGGAACACACTTGGATGTGTCTTGCTCACCCTGCAGCAAAGCAGCTGTAATGACTGTGGTAGATACTTGCACAGCGCCAGGCCTTTGCACAACAGCAAAAGGGTGTTTGCTGATGACCTTGCAGCATGTTTTGGCCTGCCTTATGTGTTTATCCTATGCTTCACCTTCTCAGTGGCTTTAACTGAAGCTAAGGTCTATAGTGTTCACACTCATATTGCACCTTTGATGTCTGTTCCACTGCATACCCCAAGGATATTTGTTAATATTTGCTCAACAATCAATTTCTGGGGGGAAACATACAAGTCTGGGATTCATCAATCCAAGTAACAGAATTATCACTCTATCCATCTATGCTGTATACATGAGTACACCAGTTTCTTTACCTCTTTTGCTGCAAAACATGGTAAGAAGGAAGTAGATGGTAATCATTCCCATTTCACAGGCTGAGATGTTTCACGGTGGTCTGTCTTATCACCTTCAGATTCAGGGAGACTCCCAAGATCATGGCACCTATGCATTACTGTACAAAAGGACCTATCCTGAGAAAAATGAAATGCAAAGGATATGTTATTTTACTCTTCATTGGACCTACATAGGTTGGTGTGAGTGCATATGCACCTTTGAGCTTCTCAAAACTCTTAACCGGATAAATGAAACCCATCTGATTAAAAGAATAAAAAATGAGCATACTCCTACACCAGCTTGATAATAAATAATATAATTGTACCTACTTTACACCATGTATCCTTGGGATCAACATTAGAATAAGTCAATTACTGGGGGGCAGGAGAGTATACAAATATTCTAACTCATTCTTCATAAACCAGAGAGGGTACTGAAGTAAAGCACTTTAGGTGAATACTAAATGTACTAAATCTTAAACTGGTTTAAACTAGTTTAAACTGGTTAAAAGAATATGTTAGCATGCTTTGTTGGCTGAGGAAAACAAGACGGAACAGCTCAGATCTTATGATAAAGTTAGCAACAAAAAGAGGAAAGGAATTTGTAGGAGAGCCTTGGATGAGGAGGGGTTGTGGCCTCACTGGATGACCCAGAGAAGGCCCCCTGACACAAGAAAAAGAAAAGTGTGCATTTACTACAGATATTACTCAATTCACAGTCAAGTGCCTCAGACAACATTGCACATTGTATAGCCATTCTGTCACCCCACCTTCATCCCACTTCTTACAAAGAGCAGTGGTGGTAGGCCTTTGTCTGAACTGTACTATTTCAAATTTTATTCACATGGTAGTTTACTACACAAACACATGAGATTCCTACAAGGCAGGCAGGAGAAGGCAAGCAGGCCTTCACCCTGACATCTAGATCTGCTCTTTTAACAAGGCCTATGCCTAGAGGTTCTTGCTTCAGGAAACTTATCCAGCTCACTGCCACTACTGGGACTGGGAGTTCTTTTCTCCCTTCTCCAGAAGCACCAGAATAATTCATGTATAAGCATGCTGACAACTCTCTCCATCACCAATTAATCCAGACACAATTTCTCCTGTTCTAGAGTTTTTCTTGCTTTCACAGGTGTTTTCCATCACACTGTGATTCTGTTTCTACTTACTCTGAAGCTCCATTGAAATCAGCAGGATTTACTGCTAAGTTTTTACTGCTTTTAATTGCATTTCAAATTCAAGATCACACACAAAGATTTGAATCAAGGAAATGATCATGTTAGGTTTCTAAACCACACAAGTTAAAGACTATTCGTGTTTTTTGGAGTAGGCTTCATCAAACCAAATGTGTTTTGTTGTTGTTGTTCTAACTGAATTTATGTCAGCCAATGGCACACAGCAGACACACAAAAGTTCCTTGCAGCTCCCTAAAGACTTACTAGTTTGCTTTCTTGATCTACATTCACTTTATCAGGGATAAGATGGCCATATCATTTCTTGGCAGGGCCTCTTGTGCCTTTAAAAGCTGCATTCAACAGGTGCTGCTTTTTTCTCAGACAGCCATGCTGCTGCTGCTACTTTGTGACATGAAAAATTGCACCTTTTGAGACCCTGGCAAGAAAAAAAGTGGCATTCCCTACAGGGGAATTGGGAAGACTGGGGAGCAGGGAGTTGTCTGGGCTGGAAGTGAATGACATCAATAAAATGCTGTTTGCATATGAGCTCTGTCTGAAACTGTTATCAGATCCTTGTCCTTCCCTAGTCTTAACTAACCATTTCAAAGGGAATGCAAATGCCTGTGCCTTGTGCCTTGGGTGCAATAGAATAATTTTGCCTTCTCTGTTTTTGTGGTTTTGTCAGGTTGCCCAGCACATAGGTTTTCCTATGCCTTATTTCAGAAAACAAATAAGTCTTACATTAAACTGATAAAAGCAATGCATTGCAGCATTCATTTTTCTTCTAACATACACACTCACCCCTCTAACCCTTCCCATGTTTTCTTAGCACCAAATCCCATTGAGCTCAATGGTAGTTACTTCTTGGTTGCAGCACTGCAGCCTGATACTGGAGCAACCTTGTCCTTTAATCCAGGGATGGAGAACCACTGGACCTCCAGATGCTGTTGGACTACAACTCCCATCTTCCATGACTACTGGCCATGCTAACTAGGGCTGATGAGAGATAGGGCTTTTACAAGAAAAAAAAACCCTGCCCCCTTTCCCTTATGGGTTACCAAACAGCCCGTATAAAGTCCTTATGTAGGTTCGCTATTGGTAGGAGAAAATAACAGAGGACAACCAGAGAATATTGAGAAGCAAAGCAGCTAGTAAGCCTGATCTTTATTAAAGCTGTTGCAACAGGGTGCTCCCCACACAAGCAGGAGGGAGGAGGAGACCCAGAACATTGGTGTGCAAACTCTTCTATAGACATTTGAAATTGCCTCCCCTGTAGCTCAAGACCACCCCTAATACATCATACATACATCACAGAAGGGGCTGTCTACAGCAGAAATCTGAGTATGTTGTTTTTCTCCTGTCTGCCAGGATACCTAATAAAGGATCACTGATTGCATTACCTGGGCCATTTGGCCACTCTTTTGTGATAACTACTTAATTCCTGAATCCAGGTCCTGAATCCAGGTCACAGGCTCACCCTATTCATACACAGACACACCCTTAAGACACGAAACAAAATAAAAAAAATTCCTTCCAGTAGCACCTTAGAGACCAACTAAGTTTTTTCTTGGTATGAGCTTTCGTGTGCATGAAGAAGTGTGCACACTTCTGAAGAAGTGTGCATGCACACAAAAGCTCATACCAAGAAAAAACTTAGTTGGTCTCTAAGGTGCTACTGGAAGGAATTTTTTTATTTTGTTTTGACTACGGCAGACCAACATGGCTACCTACCTTAAGACACGATTTGTGAACAAAGAGACAATGGGGAGGCTTTTCCATTTCCTTCCTCCTTGCAGAGAAAGATTTGAGGTGACTGAAAGAGTCAAAATGGCTTTAGGACTGTTTTCCTGTACTGTTTCCAGACATGTGGTTTATATATTTATGTATGTGTTTGCCTTGTACAGTTATGAACATTTATTTTTTATATATAAGACCTTAAAATTCCTATAACAGGATGGTAGTCAACTAATGTGTTCTGTCAGTGCAAAAATTTCCACTTGTGCAAAGGGACTTTGCCTCCCTCTCTTCTCCCTGTGAATGCCCCACACCCTACCCAAATCTGCTGCAAAGGGCCGGGGGAACCCCCAGAGCATATTTGGATGGTGGGGGAAGGAGGTGAGAACACTCCATTGCAAACAGAAAACCTTTTGCTGATGGAATGTTCCCCGAGTGCTGCTACGCTTGTTACAACCCCTGGAACCCACAAACACCCGAAGGAGCCAAAGGTTCCCCATCCTTGTTTTAGTCAGTGGTAGAGCACATAGAATGAGCCCAGCCCATTCTACAGTGGGATTGCAGGCAGGCAGGCAGACAGGCAGATAGAAAGATATTCATTCATTCTCTCTCCTGCAGTCTGAAGAGAAACAGTCCATTCTACCACTTCAGGACTGTTGCACCTCATCCTCTCCAGATTTTACAGCATGTGCTACTGGTGACTCACTTCTGGTCACTAGCCTAGTTTCTGTGTTTAGCTTGCTTACAACTTCCCTGCTTTGGAGATTTTACTTCCATCTTTTATGCTCTTCTATGGCAGATGGGGGGCAGAAAACCAGGATAAAGCTCATAGTTGACATTTGAAGAGTTCTGCCAGCGGATATGGTTTGGATAAGCACTCCACTACCGCTGCTGCATGGCATTTCTGAAGCTTTAGCTGAGTGCTGTATGCTGTGCTACAGTGTTGTTGTCCCCCGGATGGCTTGCAATTTACACAAGAAAGACAGGGCAGTGAAGATGGAGTGGGGAATGGCAGATGCCTACAACAATCAGGGGTGGACCAGTGAGGAAGGCCTGTGGGTGTGGAGGATCAAGCTACGTGAGGCCAGGGGGTTCACAAAAGCCTGCCCTGGGGCTTTTTTCCTCCTCAATGTTCCTGCTTGTACTTGTAGGTGTGTGTGTGTGCATGTGTATGAGAGACAGAGCGAGAGAAGCATCTGCAAAATGCACTGCAGAGCCCTAGAGATGAGCTATTTCTGTGCTTCCCCTGGTGTGCTCAGCCCTAGAAGCCACTGATGTGTATGTTATGAAGGGCAGCTCGAAGAAAAGGGAGCATGGGGAATGGGAAGGCAACCAAGCTGTACCTCTGGGTGGCAACCAGCATGATGCAGAGGAGCAAGACTTTCAGATGCAAGAGAAGGATGATTGAATCCTTGCCTGCAAAGCCAACATACAGTATACACAGGAGGGGACAGTGTGTTGGCACAGAGGCCATGTCTCCCAGCCTTGGCCTAGTGACCAACAATTAGCTTTCAAGGGTGTTTGCTTCTCCAGCTAAGGGAATACCTTCCACATTGCCAGGACCAAAAAGTCTGAGTCTCTTTGCACCTCACATGGAAGCCAGAGGGAGTGAGGCCGTTGGATTGAATAATGCACCTTCTTTCTCTACTTTCAGAGTCTCATGCAAAGGGGGAATTTGTGAGGTTTCCCTGAAGGGAGAATCCATGTGCTCTTGTTGTGGATATATATCTCCCTCCATGTGTGTGTATGTAGTTGTGAAAGTTATCCCTTTGCACCAGGCGTCAGAAGGGTGAAAAGGGGAGTGCAGCTCACTTGCACATCCCTTGCTTCGGCCTCACATGTGAGGCCACTTGGAGACACCCACAGGAGCCAAGTGGTCCACGAGATAAAGATCAGCTTAACTCCTGCCACCCCTAGGTCAAGTTGCATAGTTACTAGTCACAATGATTATATTCTGCCTCCACTGACAGATGCACTATGTCTCTGAATGCTTGTTTTTAACAGGTAAATTTGATTGATTGATTGATTGATTGATTGAATCAAGAGAGTTTGCCAAAGTCCTCTTTGAGGGGGCATGGGGGAAGGGGAAATCTGCTTCATCCATCCATATACTCTCCAAAATTACAAACCTTATTGTAGCCTTCTTAGGTATTACTCTTAGAAGCTTGTGGGACGCTGATTTGGTTAAGACTGGGGGAACTCAGGAAGTGAGGCTTGAGGGTTTCAAAACTCCCCCAAAACACACCTCTTTTCCTATATTCAAGCATTTGTCCACTTTCAAAGCTTAATTTTCTTCCCTATCAATATTTCAGTGGCTTATCTATAGCTTGAACTGCTACTTTCTCTTTGGAGCCCTCTAGTGTCCATGATGCTTAATGGCTTTAGATATTATTAATATCCTTCAGTTTCTATCATCCCTGACCATTAAAACACCTGCAGCATGTTAGCCCCCTTGCAAAATTTAAGTGCCTTAGTGCACTACCAGTGCTATACCCCAGTGGCTGGGCATCACAAGTGAGGAGAGTGCTGTTGCACACAAGTTTTTCTGCGAGCTTCCCATAGGCATTGTGAACACAGAGTACAGTGGTACCTCTGGTTACGTACTTAATTTGTTCCGGAGGTCCGTTCTTAACCTGAAAACGTTCTTAACCTGAAGCACCACTTTAGCTAATGGGGCCTCCCGCTGCCGCTGCACCGCCGCTGCCCGATTTCTGTTCTTATCCTGAAGCAAAGTTCTTAACCCGAGGTAATATTTCTGGGTTAGCAGAGTCTGTAACCTGAAGCGTATGTAGATGGACCATTGGCATGATTCAGTAGGGCTTCTCTTATGCCACAGTACTGCTCTATGGATGGAGAGAGAATGATGGTGTCAGCACACCTAGAGACATCAACTCCCAGACTATTACTCTTCACAGTACCTGACGCTGCTCTGCTTATTATCCTGCACTCCCAGTTTTCTCCTTGCCTACTCAAAGCACCAATTATGCTAAATGTACCAGCATTAGTTCCTGTGTTTCCATCAGGGCTTATCCACATTTGAGCATTATTTAGTTGTTAATCCTTGCTTTTTCAATTAGAATTCAACCGGAGTAATCCAAACCTGCACGTACTTGAATTTATATACGGTATGAGGTGCAACTTTGGTCTTTCCCCGTTCATACCAGTAGGAGTTCCCTTTTGTGTTTGCCCCAGCTTTTTGATACGTTGATTCTGTTATGCCAGTTAAGTACCAACAGGGCATGCATGCAGGTAGCTGCTTGCACACATTTTAAATAAACAAATCCCCATACAAAAAGTGTGGAAAAGCACGCAGTCAGGCCATTGTAAAATTGCTTGCACAGTTTTCTATTTTTTGCAAATCTGAGCGATCTAACGGGGGAGGGGGATCTTCACTCAAGAGCACACCAAAAATAGTTACATGAGCTCTGCCAAAAAAGAAATGAAAGCATTGAGGAAGTATTGGTCATGGAAGGGGAATAGCAGAAAGCAACAACTGATCCACCCACACAAAAGCACAGAAATAAACTGTCTGCAACCCCCAGTGGAGTGGTTTGAAGCTTGATTTCCCCCAGTTTATTGAATTATCCCTATATTGAGTAAACCCAAATTTACAGGGGAAAGCATTAAAATTTGTGTTTTTTTAGGGTACTGTCATGTGGACTACACAAATTAATCTGTTTGATCAATCTGTTTGACAGATTGTATGACTGACTAAGGAACTAAAGACATCACCCACTACCCCATTGCTTTATCTTCAGCTAATACTTAAGGTGAAGCTATCGTAGGATCCATGTTTCTCATCTCACTCTTAATTGCTTTGTGTGATAAAGATCTAGTTATGTCATGCGATTAAGAGTGAGTTATTCATTTTACTCTAGAACATTTTCATGTGTCTTCTGTTACTATAGCAAGTGCTATCAATGTTGTTGCGCACTGTATAATTTTGGATTAGGCATGGATGACCTCTCTGTTTTGGGTGGTGTTATATCCCACCTTTTCCCCAAGGAGCTCAAGGTGACAAACAGGGTTATCCCTGCTCCTCATTTTATCACCACAACAACCGTGTAAAGCAGGTTAGGCTGAGAGGCAGTGACTGGCCCAAGGTCACCTAATGGAATATAATTGTGGCCCTTTGGAAGTGCTTCTCTTTAGCACAAGGCTGGGCTCCTGATCTTTGTGGATCCCTCTTACTTAATGCATCCCCACTGTACTCCCTAAAAGCATTTCCAGAGGGTTTGGAGATCCTCTGGAACAGTATTACCATTGCAATTGGTAGGAGGAGATTTGTGAATATGGGGTGTCTGCCTCACCTTGCACATAGTTTTGTAACCACAAAACCACAACTGGATACAACCCATCAGGGCTTACCGGTATTTCTGATTACTGCCTAGGAAGGAGATTCTTTTTTTAATAATTTCTATTGAAATATTTTCTTGGTTTACGAAAGTACATGCATTCTCTCATTTTTCAGGTTGCAAAATCTGTACGGATCTGTTACATTTTATGTGATAAATTAGTGTTGTGTACAGTATAAGGTCGGGGAAGAAGAGAGCGGGGGAGAGGAGGGGGCTTGTGGTGAAACTTTTATTCTTTTACATACTGTATATGTGGGTTTTTTATTCTTTTACATACTGTATATGTGGAGTCAACTGGATAGGTTCTCTTTCTATTCGCTTATTACATTTCCTAGGAAGGAAATTCTAATTAGAGTTAAGAATGGTGAAAAATGAAGCAGGGCAGTTTTCACTCTGATTTAGTTAATCCAAAATAGTTTTGTCTGTGGTTTCACCTGTCATAGCCTCTAGTCAACTGTCAGTAAAAGGTAAAGGTACCCCTGACCGTTAGGTCCAGTCACGGACGACTCTGGGGTTGCGCGCTCATCTCGCTCTATAGGCCGAGGGAGCCGGCGTTTGTCCGCAGACAGCTTCCGGGTCATGTGGCCAGCATGACTAAGCCGTTTCTGGCAAACCAGAGCAGCGCACGGAAACGCCGTTTACCTTCCCGCTGCAGTGGTACCTATTTATCTACTTGCACTTTGATGTGCTTTCGAACTGCTAGGTACCAAACAATGGGAGCTCACCCCGTCAGGAGGATTTGAACTGCCAACCTTATGATCAGCAAGCCCTAGGCTCTGTGGCTTAGACCACAGTGCCACCCGCGTTCCCCAACTGTCGGTATGTGGCCCCAAAGATTACTCTTGAGGAACTGCAGCTCAGGAGATGCCAGGGACTGAGCCTGAGTCCTTCTGCATGCTCTACCACAGAGCTACGGCCCTTCCCCAATAGAGTGGCGCCCTCTGTTGCACATATGGACAGCAGGCTTGTTTGAGGAGTAGGTTGCATGGCACATTATAACATACAGCTCTGTCCATGAATCCCTCCTAACTGCTCCCTGCCCCTCAGCACCGGCCTCAGTTCTGCCTAATGGTAGTAGTAGGGTCTCACCTTGCAGTCATAGGTTCATGGGCTATTTCTCTACTCCAGTCACGCCGAGTGTTTTTGCAAGGCTCCTGATTCATCTGGGCTCTCTCCTCTTCGGCTAACTATATCACGGTACTTGTAAAATCCAATATGCTCAACAGGTGGCGCTGCATCCTCACCATTATTCACATTGAAAAGGAAACACAGAAGCAGCCTTCTGTAGTTATCGCCTAGGTAGTTTATCTCATAGCAACCTTTCCTGCTGCTAACTCTTTTCTGGATCTCTTGGGGGCAATTTAAAAGAGCTCGACAAGTAGTCAGATCCCTCAGCAACTACTCTGTTCTTCTGTAGGGCAAACAAACGACACTGTAATGTGGAAACGTTGACTACCTGGAAGATCAGGAATAGCAAATGTGGTGCCCTCCAGAGATGCTTTGGACTACAAGTCTCATTGGCCATGCTGGTTGGGGCTAATGGGAGTTGTAGTCCACAATGTCTGAAGGACACCATGTTGTCTACCCCTACTGAAGGTATTACTTACATAGAATCACAGAATCATAGTGTTGAAAGGAACCCCAAGGGTCATCTAGTCCAACCCCCTGCAACCCAGCCAGATGGGCGGAGTATGAAGATGATGATGATGATTCAGGGATATACAGAATTCTTGAGTAGACATGGAGGCCTACCAAACTTAATCATTAAATAGTACTAGTTAATATTATTCCATTTTTAAAAATTAGTAATAACCATATGAATATATTAATGTTAATGTGTTTAAATAAACTTAAACACTTGCTGTAGCATGGAGATATGGGTATATTTGTGAAGACCTAGTGAAAGTGGATAGGGTTTGCTTAAAATGGCATCCTGCTAGAAGCTAGGCATTTTTGGCAAAAGCATGCTAGTATTATTTAGTTACTGTGGATGCATGTTTCCTGAATGGGCATCTTTCACCCTACAGGGATGGGGCCTGCAACAATATGTACCGAGCTGAGAAATAAAACCATTGGCAGAGTTTGAAGGACAAAAAGGAGACAGAGGGAGGGTGTGAAGAGTGGCAAGGGTAGAACATCAGGCTTTGTTACTTCTCTGTATGAGACTTGGGAAACACATTGCACACACGGTGCCACGTGAAAAGGCCTAAGAGGGTAAATTGTGGGTGGCAGACTGAGGCTGACAGCTGAGAGCCAGTGTGGTATAGTGGTTAAGAGAGGTAGATTCGTAATCTGGTGAACCGGGTTCGCATCTCCACTCCTCCACATGCAGCTGCTGGGTGACCTTGGGCTAGTCACACTTCTCTGAAGTCTCTCAGCCTCACTCACCTCACAGAGTGTTTGTTGTGGGGGAGGAAGGGAAAGGAGAATGTTAGCCGCTTTGAGACTCCTTCGGGTAGTGATAAAGCAGGATATCAAATCCAAACTTTCTTCTTCTTCTTCTTCTTCTTCTTCTTCTTCTTCTTCTTCTTCTTCTTCTTCGGAAGAAAGAGTTTGCAAAGGCAGAGGGATCTGGAGTTTGAAACTGGGGCTGCCCAAGTTGCCATCTGAGAGAGCTACCACTTTGTTGCAAGTGCTTGTCTTCCTCTATGTATGTATACTCTACAAATGAAGCAAACATTACAAAGCTCCTTAAGTCTCCAGTGCCCTCTCAACCAAAGGAAACTAAATCCAGAAGCACTTACATAAGTGCCGTGTAGTGGTTAGAATGTCAAACTAGGACTAGGTTCAAATCCTCACTCAATCATGGGCCTTCAGCCATTCACATATTAACCTACCTCGCAGGGATGTTGTGAGGACCAACTAGGGATGGGGAGTCATGTATGGTCTCCTGAACTGCTCAGAGGAAGGGTAGGATTAAAATGTAATGCATAAGTAATAACCATGAATTTTTCACTTCCAAGGGAAGTGGGGTGAGCATGTGTCTGCCTATCTTCTGCTCCCATGAACATGCCCACGACCAGCAATCTTTCCATCCATTCATTTAGAGGACTAATTCTCAAGGATTGCGCCAAGCCACATTAGCATGCCATAGAAGAACTTTTGGTATCTAGTTAGAAATACATACATTGAACCATGAAACACTGCTGCTCGCTCTCCCCCCACCCTCTCTTTGGACTCACCTCCTTCCAGTCACCTCAGCTTTGGAACTGAATAGCTTTGCTGCATCTCTGCATCAGGTTCACCTGATCTTGCAGAGTTGCAACAGAATTACCTGTCCTTGAAGAACTAACTCACCCAGACTCACCCACAGACATAGGAACTGGCATCTTATGAAGGTGAATGGCTGTTATTCTTGCACTCTAAAAGTGAAAAAGTGTGTGTGTGTGTGTGTGTGTGTGTGTGTGTGTGTGTGTGTGTATGAAGTGTATCTAATTTGGGAAACGGAAGTTTTTGGATAAGAGCCAAGCCAAGCTCCACAGTTCTGATTCTTGCCACCAGAGCGGGACACTAAATCTACGACCAATCCACAACCCGTTTTGTATGTTCTGTTATTGTATGTTGGTCTCTGGTTGTCCATGTATCTCTTCCCTTCTAGCATGGAGAAAAGCTACCAAGTTCTCCTTGTGCTTGTTATATGAAGGGGACCATGAATTGCCCCAATTCTGCTGCCCCTTCTGAGATCAGGGAACATCAAATCTATGCCAGCACACTGCATATCAGTGATAAAATTATGGGCCCTGGGGTGTTCTTGGATCCAGCGGAGCAAGGCAGGAAAAAATAACAGTAACTGCATATGTGAACAAAAACAGAAAGACCAGCTTAGGCCCTTTTAGGCCCTTCAGGTGTTTACACCTATTTCCCCCCTTCTTGACTCGTTCACAGGAATAATCAGCTGAGGTGCCTAATGATGGGGAAAGGGCTCTGTGAAAGTCTGACTTGCTGTTCACATTGTGGGACATGGAATCATTAAAGAGCCCTGGGAGAAAATGGCTACAGGGCATAAATGGGGGTGGGTCTTTCGGGGATCCATGGCTGTGCTTGGGGCCAGCTGGGAAGACTTGGGGTGGGTGTTGATTTTCGACCCCAGGCTCTGCTCCACAGTTTTTCTACATACATGCACCAGGGAAAATCAAGAGTCCTTGGAAAGGGCTAGACAGAACCAGCCCCTTCTAATGTGCTACAGGAGCTGCTGGTGTAAGCCTTTCCCAGTTACACAGAGTCCACAGCAGGTATGGGGAATCTAGTGTGCTCGAGATGTTGTTGGACTCCAACTCCCATCAGTCCCAGCCAGCACAGCCAATAGTCAGGGATAGTGGGAGTTGTACTCCCAATACCTCCTGGAGACCCAGAGCTTCTCTGTCCCTGGTTTAAGGTAAAGGGACCCCTGACCATTAGGTCCAGTCGTGACTGACTCTGGGGTTGCGGCGCTCATCTCGCATTATTGGCCGAGAGAGCCGGCATACAGCTTCCAGGTCATGTGGCCAGCATGACAAAGCCGCTTCTGGCGAACCAGAGCAGTGCACGGAAACGCCATTTACCTTCCCACTGCAGCGGTACCTATTTATCTACTTGCACTTTGATGTGCTTTCGAACTGCTAGGTTGGCAGGAGCAGGGACCAAGCAACGGGAGCTCACCCCATCACGGGGATTCGAACCGCTGACCTTCTGACCGGCAAGCCCTAGGCTCTGTGGTTTAACCCACAGCGCCACCCGCATCCCCATCCCTGGTTTAGAGGGCATTTTATTTCTGGCATCAACAGCAAGGCTGCTACCTTCAGACAGCTGGGCAGGAAATAATTGCCACTTGTTCAGAGATTATTGGCCAGAACATGGAGGGGAATAAAAAGAGGAATCTGTCATTGCAAGGAATATTAAACACTGTGGAGAAGGAGGAAGGGGAGTGGGTGGAGAGTGTTTTATCACCTCCGTTTTGGAACTGTGTTCAAAGGCCAGTTAGCGCTAGTTCAGTACTACTTTTCACTGAATGGAACTGATCACTGGGAAGAGAGCTCTGGGATTTGGCCAGGAAATACCTTTGTTTGGATGGTAACACCGGGCTGTGTGAGTTATCCTGAGTCCGGTGTTGCACTTCCAACGGCAGTCATTTCTGGCTGTCTTAGAGAAAGAGCAGAGCAGCCCAGTGCAACAACAGGAGCAGTGAAGACAACTGATGATTCACTATCAGCATGAAGTAGTTAATGCTGAGGGACACTTTAACCTGTGTGTACAAAGCAGGCCCCTCCACACACACACACACACACACACACACACACACACCAAGAGTCCCAGCCAGCCCAGTATATGTCAGCGCCAGAAATGACAGGTACAATATTTTAGCAATCCCACATCATATGCACACACTCAAATCTACTGATCAGGTCTCTTTGTCCGGTGTGTACAAGACATTCACCGCACCCCCCTTGCTCTTCCCTTACTCATCGTGGCACAGAAGGTCTTTGTTTTGCCTGTCTGTTATCAAGGAGACCTGCCATCTCCTCCTTCAGCAGGATGGTTGGTGGGGGCACAGGTGGAGAACTAGTGGAGGCCCAGGGCTGAGAACCATAAAACAACCGGGGCGCAGCTGGGAACAGAGGAGTGAACAGAGAGAGAGAGAGGGAGAACAAGAGCAAGATAAGATAGAGAGAGAAATGCAAACTATGTCATGGGAAGAGATGGAGGGTGCATGTGGAAAGCTACTGTAGGCCCATGGGAAAGGAACTCGGGTCCATGGGCTGCCTCCTCCCCCAGCCCCTGGCATCAAAGCCTCCTTGCCTGTCAGTGGGAGAGCTGCCCGCCTGTCACCCACACACCTGCAGCTTAAGTGGGGGCTGGGACCAGACAGAATGTTGCTCTGTCACACAGAGGGGGAGCCGGACTAAGTCACCTCCCCCCTCCCCCAGTTTCTGTCTGTGGCTGTCAGAGGAATGTGACACCCGCCCTGAGACCAGACCCACTGGCCTGACACAAAGAGCCAAAGCAGCAGCAATTTTGTGCCACCACCCATCCCAGCCTGATAATTTAAACAGATACCCAGAATCTGTTTGCAGTGCTACAACATTGCATATCAAATATATACCAGAGCATCCTGAAGCATCTGCAGAGACAGCCGCGCCATACACACATATTGGTGGGCAGGAGGCAGGGAAAGAAGCTCCTTAAATCTCTCTGCACTTACCTATCTCAAATCTTCCTACCTAACTATCTACCCATGGGCGTAGCCAGGGGGCAGGGAGGCAGCTGCCCCCCAATCAAGTAAATAAATAAAAATAGTTACCGGTAAGTATTTTTCAGTTAACTGACCAATAATATTGCAGATAGCTCAGTTCTCCCCCCCCCCAACATAAATCCTGGCTACGCCCATTTATCTACCTATTATATTTATATCCCACCTGTCTTCCAAGGAGCCTAATATGATATATATCATTCTCCCTCTCTCAATTTTATCCTCAAAACAACCCCATGAGTTTGTTAAGCTCAGAGGCTGTGTCTGAGTCAAGGGCCCCCAGTGAGCTTCATGGCCAAGTAGGGATTTGAACTTTGGTCCCACAGCATCCCTTCCAATTCACCTGAGGAATGGCAGCATTCCTCTTCTATGCTACATTTTAAGGATGCAAGCCTATACCTGTGTATCTGGGAGTTAAGCCCCACTGAGCTTCTGAGACAGGTACGAGATGGTGCTGTAAGCCAGTAATGCTCACCTGGATATTGCCAAAGGCCAGAGAGTATTTTAATAAAATCTCATCAGCAGGGCAAAACAAAGGAGGATCTAATCCCAGAGGAATAGGAAATTCAGCCCCTGGCGTGCAGAACAGTGGAACAGCCTTTGCCAACCTAGTGCCTGGCTGTGACGGACAGTTGTCGTAGTCCAAAACATCTGGGGGGCACCAGTTTGGTGAAAGCTGATGGGGCCTCAGAGCTCATTTTAATGTTGCTGCTGGGTACCATCCCAGAATCTGCCACCAGGAGGCAGGCTTGTTCTTCTCTGGCTTCTTCATTCCCTTCGCCTTGTGGAAACTGGCTGGTTCCTTTTTGTTAAAGTCCATGCTTGAAAGATTAGAGGAGGCATCCCCAAACTCGGCCCTCCAGCTGTTTTGGGACTACAATTCCCATCATCCCTGACCACTGGTCCTGTTAGCTAGGGATGATGGGAGTTGTAGTCCCAAAACAGCTGGAGGGCCGAGTTTGGGGATGCCTGGATTAGAGCATGCCAGCATTTGGCATGAAAGCGACCACTTGCACATATGGACAAAAAATATGGACAAAAAACATAAACTTCACCGCATCATATCAGCTAAGGGAAAATACCATGAAAATGCTACATCGATGGTACCTATCACCCGATAGAATAGCTAAGATGAATAAAACAAACAATATTAAATGTTGGAGATGTAAGGGCACAAATGCAAACTTTTATCATATGTGGTGGACATGCCCGGAGATAAAGAAATTTTGGGGCATGATCCATGAAGAAATCCAAAAATTGACAAAGGAAACGTATAACAAAAGACCAGAGCTTTATTTGTTAGGAATTATAAACAAAGTCATTCCAGTGGGGAAAACTAATTTATTTTTGTACGCATCAACAGCAGCAAGAATGGTTATTGCCAAACATTGGAAGGAGAACTATATACCAACAAAGGAGGAATGGTTATTGAAAATGTGTGAATATTTACATTTGGCAAAATTAACAAATCTAATAAGACAAAAACCTAGGAATATAGTTCAAAACCAATGGAAAGAGCTAAATGAGTATTTGAACAGAAGAGAATTTAAAGTAAATTATTGGTTATGTTTGGAATGACATATGTAACAATTGAAAATTGAGATAAATTGCAAAAGGACTAACAGATGGATATATTTTGTAAAAAATAAGAAGTGTAATGAACTGTGGTGGAAGTCAATCACTTTTTCTTTGTATCTTTTTCATTTTGTATTGTTTCCGTGAATCGACCTTATTTAGGTTTTTTTCTGTTCTAATCTCTCTGATACTATTATCTATTCTTCTTTTTTATTCTACTTTTTCTTCTTTCTTTTTTCTTTCTTAATAATAATCTCTTAATAATCTTAATAATCTTTTTTCTTTCTTTCTCATTTGTATGTCTTTGTAAGAATATGTGTTTAGAACATCTTCGCTAGAAGATGAATTTTTTAATATATTATGTAGGTATGTTATTGTGATGTAAACATGATGTATGTATTGTTTTTTCGGACTGAATGGTATTGTAATTTGTTTTTCTTTTTTGTACATTTAATAAACTTATTTAAAAAAATAAGAAGGCATTTTTCAGCAATGCCAAAAATGATTGCAAAAAGTGATGAGTAATTTTAGTTCAGTGCTGTCCTTAACAAAGTGTTGCTTACTTCTGAATAAGTTTACATCAGACCTGGATGTGAACGTTTTCCTAGCTGATTCTACAGACACATTTCAATCTAGATTGTGTTATCCCTGAGGACTATTAATGCAGGACAGAAATTGGAATGAACTGCCTAGCCAATGTAAGTGTTATATTTGAATTCCAGATGTAGGAAACCTCCCCACAAAAAGAAAGATGTAAACATACTTTGTGAAAAATAGCATTAGCAAGTACGAGGTTAACCTGAAATGTGGATCCATCAAAAGATCAAACAGGATGAAACACACAAACTGGGTCTGCCTCCTAGTGGGTCTCTTTCTTACCTGCCCAGAGATCCACATGCTTCCACTTATTCTCTTGGTCATCAAATTGACTGGTCGAAGGGATTGCCTTAATCCTCATCTAGATGATAGTTTAAGAAAATTACAAAGCTAAAACACAGGCACCTCCCTGGTTGGTTGGTTGGTTGGTGGGTGGGTGGGTGGGTGGGTTGGATGCTTTGTGATGTCATTGTTGCTACATGTCCACACAAGTGAATATGTCCTTTGCTGGCAGAAGAGCATGGAAAGATAAGAGAGGTAACATCTTGAGTCTAGCAGGGTCATCAAAGCAGCTCATCTGAAAAGAAAGACTCTCTACAGCCCTGGTTACAGTAGTGGTGGAAAGACACACTCTTCGGTAAAGCATTTGGCAACTCTTTGCTGGTTGGTGGGAAGACATTGATGCTTTGTGAAGTCACCACTGCTGTTATGTTTCCACATAAGTGAGAAGACCACCTGGAGGTAGGAAGAGCATGGAAGATTAAGAGGAGGCAACATCCCAAGTCTGGCCGGGTCATCCAAGCTGCTCGGCTGGAAGAAGAACACTGCACAGCTCTTGATCCATTTCTACTTGTAACCAACAAAGATGGCACAGGAAGTCGACTGGCTCAGCAGCCAGGCTGGTGTGTGCAAGATAAACCTCTACAGCCCTGATAGACATAATGACCACGAACGTAAAGTGATTTGCTTTGTCGATGTTGCCAACCTGAACTCAAAGGGGAGAAAAGGAGCTACTGGCTCCCAGAACACCTCTGACCCTGACAATGAGCTGGACTTGGTGAATATGGAAGAGACGGAGGTCATCATAATCAAGGACAATGAGGAAAACAGCTACTTTAATACTGAGGGAGCAGTTTGCCTTTTCAAGCAAGGCTCCATGGTTGACGACAATGTTGTCGGCTGGCTCAGCAATGACCTCGAGAAATATGCAGTTGGATTCCAGCATGCGCTGACATGCTTAAGAACACCTCGCAAGAATAAGGTGCGTGATTTGGCATCCAGGAACAACAACAACACTTCTTCCAGTGCCGGTAGTGAGGGAGGGAACTCAGATGACATGGCCTATTACGCCAATAAGCTCTGCAACTTAGTTGTTGAAATGACACGCAAGGAGATCAAGGACAAATGGGAAAGCTCAGGGAAGTGCACCCGCCATATCATTAGCCCCCACAGGAACAAGGCGAATGCAGCTGAGAATACGGAACGATGCAAAACACCTCCAGAAATATGTATCCAGGGGGACGACCCATTTTCAGGGGACATGGCAAACCACAATGACTTCAAGCAACACGAAGCCATGAAAGGGGACGACATGCCTTCCATAAGCAAAGGGATGATGGTGTATGCAAATCAGGTTGCTTCAGACATGATGCTGTCTTTCCTGAGGACCATGAGAGTCCAGAAAGGTAGGCACCCTCCGCCAGCATGTGCCGTTTTGAAAGAGGTACTTATGAAGCACACCAAGGATATCGTATCAGACTTAATAGACTCCTCCATGAAAAACCTGCACAACATCACAGGGGCGCTCATGACAGACTCTGATTTTGTTTGTGGACTGAAGAGGAACCTTTACAAGGCTGGAACCCAGAAGACCGCGGAGATTTTGGAAGTCATGGTGAAGCGCTTGTTTAAACTCATCTTGGGAGAAGACAAGCAGTGCAGAGCTCAAAACTTCACCTTTGCAACCTATAAAGCAGGGGGTGGCCGGGGCAATTGCAGCCAGGGCATGCAGTTTGCATCCATGAAAAGGGAGTCTTGTGACTATGGAAAGGAGAGAACAAGTGGCCAATGCCCAAGGAAACATTTTCCAGCAGGAACCAGGGTGCCAGACAAGCAAGCCCTGGATCTGTATGCCAAAGAGCTTCTGGTAACAGCATTGCAGCAGATACAGCAGCACCTGCTGGAAAAGAACAAAGACTGTAGACCTCGTGAATGCAACACCTCCTCATATGGCTACATTCCCCGTGACTATGACAGGGCGGAGGGGAGCTGTGGCCCAAAATTCTCACACAGGTCATGCGACAGAAAAGCAGACCCCTGCCATTCGGACAGCATGAAAGATAAAGGACAGCTCATAATGTCCATGGTCCAGAAGATTTTGGACGAGGCTGGCTTAAATCTAGACGAGATCTGCGGGGACAAAAACAGGGGATAGGAGTAGAGGCCTTGGTGGGGAAGGAGCTGAACCAACATAGCAACATCAAACACACATGACAATATGGAGCAAGATGGATTCGAGCACATTTATCGACCAGTTGATGGAATCTGTGATGAAGATGATCTCTCTTTTCATAACTAAAGGCATTTGCTCTGGTATTAGCTAATTAGTTACCATCATCACAGCCCCACTGCAATTCAGCAGTGGCATGAATTCAAACTGGTTGATAAAACGGTAGCTGGGCAAGATCATCGATTAAAAGCAAACATTAAAAAGTCAGAAGAGGAGAGAGGCCCTGTTATTAATTTCCTCACCAAAGCTTAACAAAAGTAGACCGGTACAGTCAGCTAGTTACTAGGTATTACCCAAAGGAACAATAGTGACTAACAGGACATCTTCTGGTAGGTGGGACAGGGTTAGAAAGTACACCACCATTCTCTTCTCGATCCTATACATCTTAGGAAGGCCCCTGTTTCAGCTAGCCCTTCTCAGCTTATCAAAAGAGCAATTGGATTAAATCTACCAGAAACCCAATCAGGTCAATGTTTTGTTTTGCATTAGAGCTTGAAATGCCACCCTTAAACATGTCAGCAGCCCTTGCAAAACTTGGTGCCTTCCAGATGTTTTAGACTACAACTCCCAATAGCTGCTGGCTGGGGCTAATGGAAGTTGTGGTTCAAAACAGAGGTTACCAGGGTTGGTGAAGGTTGCATGAGAGGAGCTCTGAATAAATGGGAGATCAGTTAGGGCCCCTCCTGCCCTCCCTCACTTCTAACACTAATATCCGTTTAGCTGGATGATGCTCTTTCCTTCATGGTCTCTCCTTTGTGGCTGGAATTTTGGTGAACCACAGACATGTCTGAGATCTGTGCCGGGACACACATGCCACAGCTGCGGGGGGCGGAGAGTAGGTGTAGGAGCCCCTGCAGAAGCAAGTTTTTTCTTTTGAACTTTAAAGCTGTCACATAAAGTAAATGGGGGAAGGGGCTCTAATTTTATGGGGTGGGCTCTGATTTTGTTTGGAGCAGCAGTGCTGGGGAGTTTAATGCTCATGCCCTTTCCCAGATCTAAACTGCCCCTCCCATATCTGCTTCACATTTAGTTTCACAGTGGGGGGGAAATGCAAATGCAACGCAGGCACCTGTATCCTCACACTGCACTTATTTTGGCCCTAAGATGCACACACCATCAGTATAAATCAGTGCATCACAATTCCTGTGCTACTCATATACAGCATAAACACTGCCTCCTACTCATTAAAGAGTTCCAAGGATTCCTTTGTAGACAAACAGAAGGGACTAACTGGGCTGATTGATTCTCTTAATATTTTGTCTTTCAAAGCACAAATGATTTATTTCCCCCTAATTTAATTAGGAAACAAACTCCCAGAAATCACTGCATCAGCACATGATGTATCCTGTTCTCCAAGACTTCTGGGGAGCACTGGAGATTTGACAGAGACTTCCTTTTTGTGTTATACACTTGCTTGGGGGGGGGGGGAGAAGATTTTAACTAATGTTTCAATCTCAATTGAGAATTCTGCGTTGACAAATACACATATTTATACAGTCCCTGTAGTAGTTAGAAGAAAAGTCATCACTGATATCAATTTCCACTTATATCAATTTCCACAGCACAATTTGGAATGGGGGGAAATATAGGTAGACAAAACAGGTTGGCATAAGTCAGTGTGTGGAAACTGTTTTCCTGAAACGCAACTGACAATCATCCTAGAACACCTATCTCATGAACCATGGCATCTGCATCCACAAAATGTATGACAACCTATAAGTTTATATAGTTATATAAGGTGTAACAAAGCCAATGGTAACACTTCCAAAGTTACCAACAAAGAAACTTTTGGAAGTTCTACAGCAAAGTATCACTCATTAAATATAAATCTTTAGGCACCAGGCAAAAACAATTTCAACCAGGAATTCAGCTGATTAACATTCTCTGGCTTTTTAAATGTGTTTGTGGAATGGAGCTTTTGTTTTCTTATGTGTTTTGTATTCTCATTTTGTATTTTTCTGTTGTGAATAGCCCTGAGATCTTCGGCTGAAGGGTGGTGTACTACTACTACTACTAACAATAATAATAATAATAATAATTACAATGAATATGAAAGGGTGAACTGAGAGCAATAAACCTGGATATCCCATAATATTCTCTATGGTACCTTTTTGGATTAAAATGAGAAGCTGGTCAGTGCAGGGAAGGAAGCTGCTTCCTCCTGGCTGGAAGCCCATATCCAAAGGGCCAGTGACTCAGGGCAAGAGGGAGGGGCTAAGTGAGAGGCTGGAAGGGGTGGCACCGCAGCAAAAGCAGCCCCCCCAATGCTCCCCGACACTAATGAAGATGAAGTGAGCCAACTCCTTTCTTCTGAAAGGGAAATTTAGTAGCTAAGAGAGAAAAAATGCTTTCAAGTGTATTCATCTAGAACAGGGCCCGGCGGCTAGAGATTCCTGCGGAGTGAGCTGGGCCTGGAGACATGAGTGACACGCCGAAAACAAAACAAAACAAAAACCCAGACATGTAAATGCACACAGCAAAACACAAAGAGATGCATGCAGGTGCATGAGCCCTACAGATATACAAACACCCAGCTTGCTAGCACGCAGGAGGACACAGGACTCTCCTGGCTGGGTCAGTCCACAACCCAATTAGCCTGGTATTCTGTTTCCAAAAGAAGCCAGGGAGGTACCTCTGCAGAGGTGTGTTTGCACGAAAACTAGGGATCGTCACACCAAGCTGCACATCTTGAGTGCATACATGCATGCACACACAGCTTAACCCATGCGCACAAGTGCATGGAAGGTCACCAAATACACCAAAATGTAAACACCTAAGTAGGGTTTATGCCTGCATGGCAGTTTTGAAGGGATACTGCCATGCATGTGCTGCAGTCTGAGCATGCCCTATGGATTTTGCCCACGCCAGTCTCTTCCTTGTTTCTGATCTGCTATACTATAATCAGCAGTGGGTACCAGATTGGTGTAGGTCACAATAAAAAAAAATAAGATACCTGAACATTTGAGCTACCATCATAATGTCAGAGCCTCTGTCTATAATCTTTAAGAATGATTGGAGAACAGGTGAGACCTCTGGAGGTGGGCAAACATTGTTGCCATCATCAAAGCAGGGTGGGGAGTCAGGAAGACCTAGGCGACTACAGACCGGTCAGCTTGACATTGATACCAGGAAAGGTTGTAGAAAGAGATAATTAAGCAGCCAGTCTGTGGGCACGTAGAAAAGGATGCTGTGATTATTAAGAGCCAGCACGGGTTTCTCAAAAACAAGTCAGGTCATCTTTCTTTTGTTGACACATTTCCACAAGTTTGGTGGATCAGGAGAATGCTGTGTATGGTAGGTTAGTATCTACACACACACACACACACACACACACACACACACACACACCTCTGTATCTGCCATCTAGGCAAGCAAAAGGCAATATCAGAGTTCAAGGACACATTCCAGCATTCCAGACAGGTAAAAATACTTGGGGTGCAAAGCAGAGCTGGTGAGGGGTGTCGTCTGGGTAGATGGGGGCTTGGCTTGGGGAGAGTTCCAAGGGTCAGATAGAGGCCTGTGGGCCACTCCTGCTCTGTTTGAAAAAACACACAGAGAGAAGCCTCTGTGCCACTCTAGAAATTTGGTTTAATTAATGTACCTCTTCCCACTGCCTTTTTTGATTGGACCATTCCCACGCCAGGTATCCAATAACATTATTTTATTGTGCCCCACATTTTTGCCAATGTGGAACACCAGCACCAGATAATAGCAATTTGTAGTGCAGTACCATACAGTTAAATAAATACAATCAGAACAAAAGTAAAAAGGGAAAGGGGGTTTGGTTGAGTTGGGATAGGTCCCAACAGAGCCTGCTGGGCATGTACTTCATGCAAACAAGGTAAAGGTAAAGGGACCCCTGACCATTAGGTCCAGTCGTGTCCGACTCTGGGGTTGCGGCGCTCATCTCACTTTATTGGCCGAGAGCTGGCGTATAGCTTCCGGGTCATGTGGCCAGCATGACAAAGCCGCTTCTGGCGAACCAAAGCAGCACACGGAAACGCCGTTTACCTTCCTGCGAGAGCGGTACCTATTTATCTACTTGCACTTTGACGTGCTTTCAAACTGCTAGGTGGGCAGGAGCTGGGACCGAGCAACGGGAGCTCACCCCGTCGCAGGGATTCAAACCGCCGACCTTCTGATCAGCAAGCCCTAGGCTCTGTGGTTTAACCCACAGCGTCACCTGGGTCCCTATGCAAACAAGTACACATCCCAGATGTCTGAGTGTTTATTCTCTTAGTGATGCTAGCTGAAGATAGCTTTTTCATATGTTGCAAGAGTGGCTCGGTCTCCCAATCACAGAGCAATCAGGGGAGATGTACACTCCTTCCAGCTTTTGGCCACCAACAGGGCACACAAAGTCCAATTACATAATCCCTCTGTCAAGGCCCACACTGTTGGAATATAACTCAGTATGGTGTGAGCAACTGAGGATTTTAGGGGTTTCCCCATTACCAAGTTAATACAGACAATGACTTCCGTCCAAAACAATGCCACTATCAGGCATTACCTTTCTGGTCTCATTCTAGCTCCTGATCTCCCAGCCTACTCCACAAATAATCCTTCTGTTCATGGAATTGTGGGGTTGGAACCAAAGGAGTCCCTCCTCTGTGCCTGAATATAGGACTATCTGCCTCAACAGATTCCTCACTGTGAGCCACAAGCAAAAGGGAGGCATGTTGTAAGGTTCCAGAGCAATAGCAAGTCCAGGCCCCAGCAAAACAATGTCAGTAGTTCATCAAAGCTGGAGGAAATTTCCTTCTTGAATTTTGGGGTCTCTAACTTATCCTTGACAGCCCTTTGGTCAGCAAATGTGACACATATTTGTGGACCATGCTGCGGCTATATAGTGCCACACTGCTCTCGTTATATCACTGTTACATACAAATGCAGAGGTTGGACTAGATGATCCCTATGTCTCTTTCCATCCCTGTATCTCAGCCTTCAGGTTTGTGGCCAAATCAGGTAAGAAAGAAATAGTTTTGCCATTAGATCAAAATGGCTGGGGAAAACCCACCTTCTCTATTACCCACAAACCACCACCACCTCATCTCTCCAAAATGAGAGAGGATGAGCTCCAGAAATTTAGGATGTTACCTTTACACTGGGTGTGTTTTTTGTGTTGACTCATACTGTACAATGTAAGGAAAGGCAACTAAAACCAGTAAATTTAACATTGCTTGAGCCAAATGTAAGTACCGGTAAGTGGCATGACCCATTTCTAAGTGTCCCAGAATCATCCTAGGCTGGACACTGCTCAGGATAACTATCAGAATGCAAATTTCTCATTTACAATCTCAAAATATCCAAGTTCAAAGTCACATAGGCAGACCCAGCAAGAACCCCAAATCCTGCTGGAATATCTTTTTTTGTTTTTTTAACTTTGATATCTTTTTAAATGATATCTTCCTAAAAGACTGGATCTATTCTGTTCTTGGAAACTGCCTTGGATATTGTGGATGAGGCGGACTTTAAATAATAGAAATGAGCATTGTTTGAACAGCAGGGATGGAACTCTGCTTTTATGGCTGCCATCTCAAAGGGGCTTGTGGTGACATTGTCATGAGAACAAGTGGAAATGAATCGGGAGGCGGGCAGTGTAGTTATACGAGTTTCCTGCTGAGAGCCAGGGAAGGCTGGAGTCTGTTGCTTGGTTTTTGCATTTAGCAGAACTACTGTAAGTTGTACAGCTTCCCTGGACTGTGCTGCAAGAATGTGGTGATATCCACCAACCTAGATGGCTTGAACATGGGAATGTACAAATTCATGGGAGATAAGGCTAAATTCATGGGAGATAAGGTGGCTGCTAGCAGTGATGGCTGTATAACTACCTACATGATCAGAGGCAGCATTTCTGGGAAACACAAGTAGGGAGAGAGCTATTGTGCGCTGGTCCTGCTTCTGAGCTTCCTATGGGCATCAGGGTGGCCAGTCTGAGAAACAGGAGGCCTCTGGTATAATCCAGCATGACTAATACCATTTCAAGCTCAGATGTTGGAGGAGTTGCATGTTGGGATGCATCATCCCACTGCCTCAAAAGGCCCCCAAACCCTACACATAGAAAACTCTCATGACATGTAGGCCTCCTGACATGCTTGCTCTCTGTATGCAGGGAGGTGAATCCCACCCTCCCATGGAGCAGCATCCCATCTGCAGTGGTGTTGTGTTTTATTAAGGCCCCAAATGTAGTCCCTTCGGTCAGTGTATATGTCTCTGTACTTACATGCTCAGTCCACCAGAGGGCACTCACACTCCAGCTGGCTCCCAGCACCTGTTGGCCAGATGTGTGCATGGAACCCTGGGACTGGTCTTTTTAGAGTTCTGCTGCACAGACTTGCTAGCTGCCTTTTGGATTTCCTACCCCACTTCCCCATCCATGTTAGACATGGGCGGGAAGGAAGCTTTGCAGATGACCGTTCGAGATCACAGATTGGATCGCAACCCCACTACTTCAGGTATATAGGCAGCTCCATAGCTAGCTGGTCAGCTAGCCAAGGGCCATTCAGTGATCACAAATCCCTCACTGCTGCTACTCTGCTCCCTTCTAAAGTGCTTTTGCCTGGCTGGAAGCTATCCTTGAACTGTGACAATGCATCTGGCTTGCCTGAATAGAGAATGGATAGGTGATAGTTGGGTGCTGTGGGATGTGCCCTTTTTATATTATTAGTAAAGTGTTTTAAATATTTTTGTGTATTTTAATTTGGTATTCTATGCTTTATTTTTAAAAATTGTCACTGAGACAATTTTTTGTAGTAAGCAAAATAATAACAACAACAACAATAATAAAGAGATGCATGTGGAGGCCTGGGGGAGAGATGTATTTTTGCCTGGCCAGAATGGCATCTCCTGTACAAAGGTAAGAACCATTGCTCTGCCCATTTTTGCCTCTGGCCGTGTCAACCCTCCAGCATGTGGCCCCCAGACACTTGCCCACCAGGAAATGTGGCCCTCAAGCTAAGAAAGGTCTCCCACCCCCATCCCGATGCATCATATACAGAAAACCACTTCTAGAGTCAATGCCTGGATCATATACTGACTGCCAACAAGAGTTAACTGCACCACCACCAGTGTTGTACAACTAAAGACCAACAAACAGAAATGGTTTTGGTATGGAATGATATTGAAGGGTACAGGAAAAATAGCAGCAATTTCTCACCAGCCATGGTCACTACATTTCAATATATGCAAATATGTAATTAGCCATTGCCTGCCACTGAGGAAGACTATTTTTTTGTTCTTAAAGGCAAGGTACAAGATAAGGGGTCTTCTGGTTCCATCACCACCAACGCCTCAGGGAATCCTCCTGGGTTCTGGGAGAATTTGCCCGCTCCTACAATCATGTCAAGATTTCCTAGCTCCTCTTAAATTCATACTCTGCCTATATCTTTCTTTAAAAAGCTTTCCCTAGAGTTCTCCTGCCCCAACTTCTCTGTTTCCAACTTTCCCTCTATGTACCCCAAGATCCCAGAAGCAAGGGGAGTGTGTGCCCTTTTTTCTGTAAGCGATAGGTAACAGACCTACCTTTCAGTGCCTCCAGACTGTCAATGTTTTGTGGGGATTCAAGCACGTAGCAGGGAATTTAGCTTTGCCGCCTTAGTGCAACAAATCTACTTTTTGAAAGAAACAGGCCTTTTGTGGTTAAGAAAGTGTGGCATGAACGAATGATGGACAGGGGGCTTGTCAACACGGAAACGAAAAAGGAAATGTAGAAACACTCAATGAGCAAACCAGGACAATTCTCGTTGTCTTATAACCTCCCCTCACAAACAGATCAAGACGAATGCTCAATAAATGGTCAGAGGTAGTATAATCTCCGTGAATGCACAGACTAAGAGGCAACTTGGACAGGATGGAAATCAGCAAACAAAGTGTGACCCAGTCACACAGCAAGGCTAGCAAACATTGAAATCCTTCCAAACCTGTGGGAGAGGATCGGGGGACAATGAGGCCACACCAGTTAGATCAAGAAGAGGCATCCAACAACCCCTTTATTCCTCCTTTTTTTAGCCTCATCAGGATTGTTTTCATTTTGTTTTGTTTGTGGATCCCTCCCTCCCCCCAGGGAGAGCTGCCTTGGTCTGCTGGGGAAATGCTCCTGTACACCCCTCCTCGTTCTGTGCCTGCCTCCCTCTCCTTCTCTCCCAAATGTGTGGGAGTGTGGTTTGGGGTCATGGTGGGGATGGTGCCACATGTCACCGCTTCACACAGCTGCTGTTTAAACCAGCTGTGCAAGGCACACGCGGTGCTGGCAAATGCACCCAACTCAAGCCGGGCTGCGCGAGTGATGAAGCCTGTACTTAGGCAGCCACAAAATGGCAGGAGAAAAATGGGCATTTCTCCCTTGGCAGGGTCACCTGCTTTTGATTACAAGGGAATCTACAGGCCAAGGCTGTTTCTTTCTGCTCACTCTTGTCGTCTCTACCCGCCCTCTTTCTACCCCACAACACTCATCCCCAAAACATACACACAAATGGAATCCAGACTCAAATCTATTTGCCAGAGGAGAACTTTTGAAAAGTTGTCATGATCCATTTCAGAGTTACAGGCAATTGGTCTGATACAGGAATGCGGAAATCGTCCCAGCTTCCCTCCAATCCTCAGCCAACCAGCACAGCCAATAGTGAGAGATGATGGAAGTTGTATCTCTACAACTTCCAGAGGGCTACAGGTTCTCCACCCTTTGGACTGATGGAAATGTTTTAAGAGAAGGCTACCATCTTTGCTTTCAAATTTGGTCTCTGGAGACCATCATAACACAGTTCATAACCTTGAAGTTAGTCAACTGCAATACACTCTGTGTGGGGATGCCCTGGGGGACTGCTGAGAAACACTTGCTGGGACAGGATCCAGCAGCCCACCTTTGAGGAGGGCCTGATTGCTAGAAGCACATTACACCATTCTTTCAGCATCTGCACTGTCCGACCTCCTGTTGTCTTCTAGGCATAGCTGATTAAATTCTAAAATATTTTTACAGCCAAATTACAAGTTTGGTTATTTCAAAAAGCAAGCTTAAGCTGGTCACTTATTTAGAGGAGGAGAAAGACATGGAGGCAGCAGTGGTGGTGGTGGTGGAGGAGGTGGAGAAACCATGTAGTCCCTATTCAGAACATGTTCCTGATCTAGATTGTGACTCTGTACTCATTTCTTGCTACAATCAAATGCACATTGCTGGTTGCAAACAAGGTAAATAGTCATCAGAGCAAAATTTTTGTCACAAGTCACACTGGAAGCAGAATCCAGACTGGGGTTACATGGCTGCTTTCCCCCTTCAATATAAAAGTACCCAGTTTAAGTGCCCCCTTTTTTCTTATTTAAAAAGTGTGAAATACATAATGTGGCCATTGGGCTGCAAAGCTGAAAGTAAGCTGTTTGCTTTCAAAATGTCAATCTGGACGCACTTACAAAAGGCTGCCACCTTGCTGAATCTAAGCAGGATTTGGGTTTGGTGTGGTCAGTGCTTAGATGGGTGACCACCTGAGAATGAACAGGTACACAGCCTTAGGTTTCATCGTGGAAGAAAGGTGGGATATAAATGTAAGAAATTACATACATTGCATTACATACATACATACATACATACATACATACATACATACATACATACTAAAAGACATCTCCACCCAGGCAGGCAGAGCTAAGCACTCTGAAAGTACAGATCTGGCCAAATCCATTCTTTTAAAGGAAATCCCCTCCTCACTTGGGCAGAGAACAGAGCTCTTTGATCCACAACCCACACTTTCGAAAGATCTCAAAATGGCATCCCTTTTGTGTGGGGGCTGAATGGATGATTGGTGTGGAACAGTGTTGATCAGATCCATCAGAAAGATCAGCTCTAGTCATGCATGTGGCCTCTGGCAGGCTATCTCTAAGAGAATGCGGCCTTCAGCAGAAAAATGGTTGCTCACTCCTATCTTAAAGCAGTTAAGCACAGCATTTGTGTAACATATTAGGCAAACAAGGACACACAGAGTGACATTCTTGGTGGTTTCTCCCCAGTTCTGGAATTCCTTGGCTCCTGAGGTTTGCCCAGACCTGGGCGTCTTCTAAAAGCACTATAAGACTTTGGTTTGGGCAGAATGTTAGGACATATTTACACAACAGCCTCAGACTGATCTAATAGTCATTCACTGGGCTTTTGCCAGAGAACCTTTAGAAGTGCAGGTCTGGGGAGCTGTGGGGCAGACTTCAGGGAGAGAAAATTATCAGCAATGTATCAAATTACATCCCCAAAATTATTGGGGGGGAGCCATGGCTGTTAAAGTGGTACAAAACCTACAAAGTGAGAGGTTTCAAGGGTCTCAGCAGCAGCAGCAGCATCACACCCCTTGGGTTTGAATGGACTATGGAGACTGGAATGAAATGATGGTGACTGGAGACTTGTGGCACCTGTGTGATTTATAAGATTTATTTACACATATATACAGACTGAGTATAAGATGGAAGGGTCCATGGCATCAACACATCAACAGATTTTGCTCCCCCCATTAGGTTTCTAAGGGGACAGGCTCCAAAAGCATGACTTTGGATTTTGCACAGAGAACAAGTCAGGCCTTTGTGTGCACTTTCCAGCTTCAGCCCCAGTCTTTTTGTTCTCTCTCTCTCTCTCTCTCTCTCTCACACACACACACACACACACACACACACACCCCTTCTGCAGACTCAGATCTTGTAGCTACAATATTGCTGGACTGGCAGGAACCCTGAGAGGACACCCAGTTCAATCCCAATCCTATAACAATAGGCTTGCAGTCTAGGTATATCCTGATGCAACTTCTGTAGGTACTTTTTAGCTCTGCAGAGTATTAGTGCACAAACTGAGAACTCTGAACACAGTACTTTTCTTTGAGAACAGGACCTTACATATTAATGCTTTAGGACCCATCTTCTTTGGCAATATATTTAATGAAAAGATGTGCTTTCTCCTATTACAAAGTGTACCTGTTATCTTCACTTTTATGAATATTTGGAGTGTATGGAGGAACTTGGGAAAGGACCATAGTTTAGTGGCAGAGGTTATGTTCTGCATGCAGAAAGTCCTCGGATTAAAAAGAATGAGGTAGATAGTGATGTGAAACTTCTGAAACCCTGTCAATACTAAGCAAGATGAAGAAAGAGGTTGACCTATGTCCCTAAAGCTTGCCGTTTGGCATGCCTGGAAAACACAAAATAAAGCTATGCATCTTGCCTGTAGTCCAGATCTTTGCCCAATGTCTCCCTCTAGTGGTTGCTAGGGCCAATTCATTACACTTGAATGCCCATACTGTTTTTTTTTAAAAAATAGTTTAATTACTAGCTAAGTCAAAAAAAGAAAAGAAAAGAATAATTGCTATGCACACGAGAACAAACATACAAGATGCCACAGGCCTGATGGAGGGTGCAAAACAGCACCTGGGAGAAAAGTTTGACTAGCGCAGGGGGCTGGGGGGAAGCGCAAGAATGAGATAAGGGAAAAAGAACTTCTCCCCACTTTTCCAAAGGGAGAGTTGGCCTTCTATGACCTCATCCTTTCATTTGTGAAAACACCAAGCTATTGAGTTTTGCTGAAGACTTTTTGACATAATGGCACCATTGCTAGTCTCCCATCTATGTGGATACTGCGCTGAAAAGTCTCCTGCTTCCAATGGCATGATCCTAACTCTGCTTGCCTACTTGCAAGTAAGCTCCATTATTTTCAGTGGGACCAGCTTCCATTTAAGTATACTTGGGGTTGCTGTTCCATTCATTCACAGAGGCTCACTTGAATGCTTGCTGCCTCCTCCTGCGTTCAACTTAAGACTGTGACCAGAGGCAGACTTTCCTGACTTCAACACCAGCCATTATTTCTTCTTTATTTCTTCTACCTGCGCTCCTGTTGCTCAGTTTTACCATCTAGTCTGATGAAGAGCTACAGAGAACTTAGAAACTAGCACAGTGGGGAATCAGTGTGGTGTAGTGGTTAGAGTGTTAGACTAGGACCTGGGAGAGATCAGGGTTCAAATCCCTACTTAGCCATGAACCTCACTGGGTGACCTTGGGCCAGTCACTGTCTACCTGACAGGGTTGTGGTGGGGAGTAAATAAGCAGGGGGTAGTACCATGTATGATCCTTGGAAGAAAAGGTGCTATATAAATGTAGCTAAAATATGAATTTTGGTCAAGATCCCCCAGAAAGGAACAACCAAAATGATCAGGGACTGAAGTGACTCCTCTGTGAGGAAATCCTACAAACTTTGGGGCTTTTAAATTTAGGAAATAGGTGAGGGAGGAAGGATCAGGGAACAGGAAGCCCAGGTCCAGGAGCCAAAGTGGCCCTCCAGCTCTTTCTAACTGGCCCTTGAGAGTCTTCCCATGCCACGCCCCTTCCTGGCCCTGCTCCTCCTCTTTTGCCTGGCTGGAATACGTCCTTAACTGCAATAAAGACTCTTGCTTGCTTGAATGGAAAAGTGTGTGCGTATAAACCTGGATTTTGCATGGATTGAATGTACCCTGCTGATTGAATGTATAAAGGCAAGAGTCACATATGTCGTCCCGTCCATTTTTTATTTTTATTTTTGCCTCTGGCCCAACCAACCCCAGGTAGGGGACCCCCCAGAAGGCTGACCATGATAGAATGCAGCATTTGGGCTGAAAAAAGTTTCCCGCCCTTGATTGAGGTTATGAAATTATGCACAATGTAGGCAAAGTGGACAGAGACATTTTTCGCCCTCTCTCATAATACTCGAACCTGAAGCCATCCAATGAAGCTGGATGGTGAGAGATTCAGCACATAAACCTATGGAATTCACTTTATCAAGACACGGTAACAGTCAGCATCTCTTAAAAGGGAATTAGAAATATTCATGGAGGATATGGCACTCGATGGCTATTAGTCATAATGGCTGTGTATCCAGTATCGTAACCAGTATGAATCTGAAACATTAGTTGCTGAAAAGCACAAGTGGGGAGTGTGCTGTTGTGCTCAGGTCTGGCTTGAGGACTTTCCAGAGGTATCTGGTTGGTCCTTCTTAAGTTCTTATGCCCTGCTGTTGAGAAAGGTCCCTAGCAGATATTACACAAAGCATTGGAAATCAGGGAAGACTTATGATACAACAGTCTACGGATATGGCTCACAAACACACACACACGGCTCCCAATTTGTAAAGAATTTCAGGGGGATTAGCAAGCAGACATCAAGAATCCACAAATATTAGGGCAGATTTGTTTAGATCCAATTGTCACATCTAAGCCTGTTTCTCTTTGCTCCATGCATCCAGTATCTGCCTTGTTTAATAGACATTTCATACAACGATACAAAAAAACCCCAAAAACCCAAGTATCTGCCTCACACCCAACATTTTTAGAAAAGGTCAACAGGGAAAGCAAGATGTGAGGGACACAAAGTTTCAAGGAAACCACAAAATGCCAGGTTTCAAGCTGTGATTCCTGCATTGCAGGTGGTTTGGCTTCAAGGCCTTTGGGGTACCTTTCCACTCTACAACTCTGATTCTATAAAGCTGTGCAAAAGAAGAGGGAGATTAAATATTTCCAAAGGTCAACCAAAAGCAGGGACAAGAAGGAATTGGTTGAAGTTGAGGCAAGAAGGGGTCCCCTGGCAAACTCAACTCTCACTCCAAGAAGCTTTGGAACCATCTCCTACAGAAGCTTTTCATAGGACACCAATGAGCATCTGTTAGGGGTCATAAAGAATCCTTCCAGGGAAGATAATCTAACAATCACTTGGGGGAGTTTCCAAGAAGCCATGATTTTTCTGTTGCTGAGACCTCTGAGGTCTTTTTCCAGAGCTAGCAGTTGGGTCAGATTCTCTTGTGCAACCCGACCCCCACCCCCACCCAATGGAAATGTCTGATCAGCAGTGCAATGCTAGGATGGTACAGGGTGGAGTGCCAGGGAAATGCAGGCTTCAAAGGACAAGGCTTCATCACCCCCAGATCCGGAGCTGCACTTGCATCTGAGGGAAGGGCTCCCAGCAGCCAGTCACCCATCCTGAAACCCCATGTGCTCTTCCTCAGCCAGCCGAGATGAAAGCTCTGTTTGGCCACAGCCCTTTCAATAACAACCACCCCCACTCTTAAGCCCTAAAATTAGAGCTTTCTTTGAGCCTGAGGGTGATGCCAGGGAGAAGATAGCACAGCAGTGTTTATATACGCAGGTTTGAATTGTTCTCCCCCCCACCCCAGCCCCACTGTCTATGTTGCAGTAATTACAGAGTTATGGCCTGCCGAAGTTTGGTTGTTTGCAGCCTGGCTAGACATGGCATCGTTCTTGGGCATCTGGCCTCGCCCAAGCAGCAGCTGGGAATGTGCTGGATCATCAAACCGCAGCTCACCTCAGCTCCCAAAGCAAGGTAAGAGCCAACCAACCTGGGGCAGATCAGTGGTCGAGCCACACCAGCCTCTACTGGTGTGGGTTCTGCTATGAGTGAGCTACAGAATAGGGTAATCATGGCACACTTCTTTTCAGTCCAGCCTACACCACCCAATGACTGCAGCTCAGTGATTTCAGGTAGATTCAGTCCCTGGCATCTCCACATGGGGCTGGAAGAGACTCCTGTCTGGACCCCTGGAGTCGCGCTGCCAGTAAATGGAGGCAGTGCCAGGCTAGATGGCCCAGTGGTCCATTCTGGAGGTCTTTCGCAACAAACCCACCTCCCACAAAGACTGGACTTTTTGCGGTAAGGAAAGTGATGGGGAAACACACTGGAAAGTGTGGGATAACATTTGCTTGATGCAACATTGTCTAACCTTGCTGCAAACAAATTATAGAATCATAGAACTTCTAGAGTTGGAAGGGACCACAAAGGGCCATTCACCCCAGTAAGTAACAATGGTAAGCTTTCCAGCTATTGCTCATAATGTTACCAGTTGACCAAAGCAAGGACGAAAACAACCTGTTCCAATTTTGTGCTTTTAACAGCAACTTGATATGCAGATGGAAGTTGAGGGTTTTTTGTGGAGTGGTGGTGGCGGCATTTAGGTTTCCCTTTTCTATGTCCTCTGATCAAGCTGCAATTCAAGAGACAGAATCAGGGTCAGATAATATGTTGACAGCATCCAAGGGCTGTTGAGTCTCTGAGCTCTGTTACTCTTCTTCGCATCAGAAAACCAGTTTTTCAAGTCCTGATTCCTTCTCAGTAACTGGGTTTCCAATTGGGTTTATCTGTCCTGCCACAGTAAACCCAAATCATGCATCCAAATCATGCCTAGGCAGAGACTTGCACAGAGAGACCACTAACAACTTCAGCACACCAAATCTACTCAATACAGCACATATTTGTTTTTGGAGCAATCTGGTGTTCCTCATTGTGGACATATAAATCACCTTGAGATGAATGTAAAAGGGGGTTAATTAATTAATAATGATACTGATGAAAATGCTGATAACAACAACAGTAAATAATGTTAGCGGCTGGATTTTTATTGTACCAACAATAAATCGCTTTATTCCCCCCCCCACACACACACTTTTTTAAAAGGTTAAACACCTATTTTGCCATGGAGAAATGTTCAACCCAGTAAAATGTTCAATGCATTAAGAATGTGCCCATACCACAGACAACGCCTTTCAGATGCAGGTCAGATATTTTACATCTCCTGATATACAGTTGTTGTTAACCTGCCCTGGGACTGGCTGGCTATAAATACAAATAAATACATACATAAAACACAAGCAGGGCAGGTCGGATATGCTTTATAGGCACCTCAAATCAGCACTGAATGGCACTAACAACCAGTATGGAAATGCTCTCACGTTTTAGTAATTGAATAAAATAAGTCGATATTCTTATCACCGAATGAATTGAGCTGGTCCTTTAAAAAGAAAAAGAAAAATTCTGATTGGGGCCATAAACTCCAAGCTAAGAACATAAGAAGATCCAGAAGGAGAAGGCAGTGGCCTATTTAGTCCAGCATCTTGTTCTTATAATGCAAGCCAGATGCCTGCAGGAAGCACACAAGCAGGATTCGAGCACAACAGCACTCTTCCCTCCTGTGGGTTCCAGTAATTGGCAATCAGAAGCATACTGTCTCCAACAGTGGAAGTAGCTTTCAGGTTGCTACAGTGCAGCATGGTCTTGCTGCAGTAGTTTTCAGCTATGTCAGGGGTGGGGAGCGTGTGGTCCTCCATCTCCCATCAGTCCCAGCCGCTATGGCCAATGGTGCTCAACATCTGGTGGGTCATAGGTTCCCCACACCTGGCTTAAGCAGTGAGAATCATAAAGCTGGAGGGGCCTAGTCAACAATCCTGAAAGGTCAACAACCCTGAAAGTGTTCCATTCAGCAGATGAGGGCCAAGAAAAGAATGGCTTGCTTAAGGTGACCTAGTGAGTCTCTGGCTGAGACAATAGTTGAACCATAGATTGTCCATCTCAAGGCCTACACTCTATAACTATGCTATACCAGCAACCCACAAGTAAAAATAGAACTTGCCAGGAATCAAGGTTGCCTCTGCCAGCCTATGGCTCATAACATCCTCAAGGCATCTCAACTTGCATTGACCTCCAGCCAGGTCTCAGAATGAGGAATTACAAATACTATTTCAGTTGGGCAGGAGCAAAACAGAAGAGGCAAATCCTGGAAAAGGCAAGATGTCACCGAGATGCTGGATGCTTCAAAGAGAAGGGAGTCACAGGGTCCATCTTTTCCAGCTTTATGTGTGTTTTCAGAGTAGTCTGGCCCACTGGGCCCCCCATCCCCTCACCCAGCACAGAATTGGGCTGAGCTCTCAGAAGCTCAGAGCAGCAGGATATCCACCATCAAAGACGATTCCTCCCTGGCCAGTTCCAACCTGTTTTCTGCCAGCCCTGCAGTACAGGGGAACTGAAATGGGATGGGCTCTTCCAAGCCCAGTGCAAGGCTTGGTCCAAGGCTACCTGGAAGAGCCTGTTGTTTGGGGGGCAGCACAAACATTCACATGCTCAGAGCAAACTGCCCTGTTTGCACTTTATTATTCCTATTAATCATGTACTTGGCATTTGCACACACTTTGAAGTACTATATTATTATCCCTATCATACAAGGAGAAGAAGGAGGCAATTACTAGGCCCACTTTACAAAAGGGTAATTGAAGCCTCATCCAACTCCCCCCCCCCCTCACAACCCCCATCCACTAAGTCTGCAGCTCAGGTGAGTTTTGAATCCAAACCCAGCATGCAATGCACAGCACCACACTTTCTCCCTTGAGGAGAGGAGGGAGGAAAGTTGCTCTGTGCAGGTGGAGAAGTTATCTCATCCAGGGCAGCACACCTGATACATTGGAATATTGTTGTTGTTTATTAAATTTCTATACTGCCTTTCATCCAAATTGCTGTTTGCTCCAAGTGAGCGCTAAAGAGTGGTATTCCTTGGGGGAAAGCAGCGGGACAAGAGGAAGTGTTGATAAGTCCTACCTTCTCTCTCATATAGAATTTGGAATTTGTCTTTTTGAAGATGAAGCTTGCCACCTCGATTTTTGTTTTAAGTCTTTGTTTTTATAAGTCATTTAAAAAGAATTCAGATCTGCTGTTCAACTACATTTTGAAAGTCTATGGGTAAATGTTTAAAGCTGATTTGTCTTATTAACTAATAATTGACCTGACATTGCAGCCCTACATTGCACCTGCAATTTTGGATCTATGAGGCTCTACATGTAAATGTCCCGATAGCAGACCACTAGCTTACTGTTGTTAGGTGTCATGGAAGGGCAGCAGATTGCTGGTTTACCCCATACACTCAAAGTATTTTTGTTGTATTTTTACTCCCAGGCAGTCATTTGTAGAATTTGTTACCTCAGATGCGAAAAAGGTGTACGATCAGTCTTGGGTACTATGCACTTTGATTTGGGAGGAGGTGTGCAGCTTGGTGCTCCACCTCAGGCAGCAGAATGTTTTGGTCTGGGCCTGGGAAGAAGGTCCCAGGTTCATTCCCTGACATATCCTGTAGTGCTGCTGCCCGTCAGCATAGAGAAGACTGAGCTGGATAGGTAGACCAAAAACTCTGGTAAAAAGCAGCTTACTATAATCTTATGCAAAGCCTATGAAAATAATGCCATCAGAGATGGGATCATCTGTCTCTAGACCCTGCTAGATTAACCTTTTAAATATGTTTTAGGGAAAGGGTTATTGGTTTGCTTTGTTTTTGCTATTATGATGTACTTTGTGGTTTTATGGTGCATTTTTATGCCGTGAACTGCCCTGAGATCTTCAGACGAAGGGTGGTATACAAATTAAATAAATAATAAAGATATGCATAGCCCGATTTAGTGGGCCTTTCAAGATAAAGATGCCTATACATTTACTTGTGAGTAGGTCTCATTGATTCAACTGGTCTTACCTGCTCCTTCCATCTGTGCCATGCAGGAGTATGTCCCAGGTGACCTGCAGACTTCCACATGCCATTATTATTGTTACTGATATTATTCATTTGATGTCTATGTTGCCTTTCTTCCCAACCGGGAGCTGTGAAATATTTGTCTCTCTTGTGTCAGTCTGTACAGCCACAGCGGGCTTCCAACAGTTTGACTTCACTCCCAAAGGTGCACTTCTCTATTTTCTCCTAAGACGGACACCAACAACAGTCTGGCCCTCAGCTCTAGCACTCCATCAGAGAACGCTTTCCCTTGTTAACTTGCTTGCCAATGATCCCCCTTGCACGATTCTGGGATGTGTTCTTCATCATCTGCAGAGTTCACACAAACTTCTAGTCAGGCCTAGGAGTTTTGCCTTGATTCTTCCCAAACTGGCTCTTTGGCTCTTGTTCAGTGAGCGCCAATATCTTGGCACCTCTTAGGCTGCATGGATGGGCCTCGACAGCATCCCACCTTGTTCCAGGCAGGCAACACTGTAAGGATCTCTGGGCCACAAGAGCCGAGAAACCCCAAACCCAGCCACTGTGGACCACCCCCACCAAACACCCAACCTTGCCTCTGCATACTCTCCATCCCTTGGGCTGTAATTAAGCTGCAGCTGGAAAGCCCCAGCACCCAAGAGGTGGGGATGGGGCCGACCACAGGCAGCTGCAGGCACCCACATGAGAGGCTGGATTAGAGGGTGAGGCTCCACCCGGCCCATTGATTTCCAAGCTGATCAGCCAGAGCAGGCAGAGGCAGTAGCTTTTGACACACACTGCTGCCCCTCCTCTGCCCTAGTTTCCATGGCAACTACAGACACAGTGGCTTTGCTGCCCAGTCAGGCCCAAAGACTTCTAGGCCGAACTTAGATAGGCAAGGCCTGATTCAAACCAGCTGTGGGAGTTGCTTTGCAGCACCTGAACTTCAGCCTGATTCCACAGCTGAGGGAGTGAATGGCACTGGGCATGAATCCATCCATATAGATATTTCCTGCTCAGCACCGGCAATCTCATGATTCCTTCCAGTGACTCCTTCAGAAATTGCCACTCCTAGGTTATACGGGCAAGGAGCTGGGTAAGGAGCAGAGTAGAGACAAATGCATTTTTATTTTAAGTCTAATTTTAATTGAAATCAGATTTTTGTAATTAAAAATGAGTATACGTGCCTTGTTCAAAAATAACCAGATTTAAGCAAAATTCTTAGTAGCAATAAGCATGTTGAAGACTGCTTTCCACTGTAAAAGAGAGGGGGTGGGTGGGGGTATCTGATTTTGGAGGTTAAGTGCGGTAAATGCATTCATTTGCCATAAGAATGACTCTTGGAAGAAAGTTATAAGAACACCCAAAGTAAAAGGCATTTTCACCTTGGGCCAGTCTCTCAGTCTAACCTACCTCATAGGGTTGTTGTGAGGAGAAAATGGGGAGGAAGGAACCATGTACACCACCACCCTGCGCTCCCTGGAAGAAAAGTTGGAATATAAATGCAATAAATAAACAGAACTGAATCAATTTCACTTACAATCATGAATCACAAATATGCAAATGCTTAACTGGAGTGGGGAGAAGTTTGGCACAAGACTTACTGGATCACCATTTGGACACCTTTGCATTAAAAAAAACTAGGGTAAAGTGATGAAAAGAGTAAAATGTGCAGTCTCCAAAGATGTGGAATTCTGCTTGGAATGTTCCTCTCACTTTCAGCTTCTTCTTCCAAGATTTCTCACTGTCCCCTTTGTATCTTTTTGTTTTCCAGAGTAGCTCTCCAGCCATGTTAGAACCTCCTTTGTTACCAAGAGCAGATTTAATCATTATGCTGAGTATGCCGTAAACAGCTAAATTAAGGACCTTGCTATGATACAAAGCACAGCTGGTCTACTCTCTATGCCGAGCAATTTTAAAAATCCCCATATAGGGTGGGATTTTAGGGGGCTCTGGGGAGAATCACAGGCATGGATTTTTATTCACGCCCAGCTGTTCTCCAAGTACAAAGCCATTCCATGAATTATGTGAGAGAAAGACCCTTCCCACCCACTTTCCCTCCATCCTGTCCACTTTTGGTATGACAGGCACGCCAACTTTACCTTGCACTTTGCAGCTTTAGGGTCTTCAAAAGGGAAAGTGGAGTCAGACTTCAAAAGGGAAAGTGGCGTCAAAGACTGAGATCAGGTTAGCAGGGCAAGAAATAGAAGGTGAGGCTGGATAATAGTTATCCACTTTGAATGAAGATATTAGGAAGTAAAAGTGGGGAACCACAAGTTGGGGCTGGGCGATCCAAGGACCCAGAACATCAAAACTTTGTGCAGGGTCAGCCCTTAAACATTAGGCAGAGCGAGGCAGCCTCATGATTTTGAATGTCATGAAAGGAACAGCACATTCCTAGGTTTTCATTTATTGTTACAGTATTGTACTTTTATTGCCAGGGAGAGACATTTGTGGGATTTTCTGCCTTAAGTGCCAAAATAACACAATTATCCCAGAGCTACTATGCACCTTGACGTGGGGCTGGGGTGCTATTTGCTGCTATAACTCAGACAGCAAAATGTATTGGGCCTTGTGAAACAATAATGGAAGGCCTTTCTTTGAGCTACTGATTTATAGTCCTTCTTTTGGAAACACTATTTTCTTCACCTGAACAATAGAAGAGAAAGGGTGTCACTGGCCTTCTGGAAGAACTGGGGGAACCTTCTTCCTTAGCGCTAGCTCTGCCTGTCACCTCCGACACCAGGAGCAGAGTTGGTTGGGGTGCTGCTGTGATTGCTCCCCCACCTTGTTTCAGATTCCTTTTCAAGCAAGAATGGAATATGTCTGCAGCTGGGCGTTCCCTGTGCATCGCCAGTGCCCCTGGGGGAATACCTCTCCTCTGATGGGTGTTCTGAGCAGGGAATAAATACCAAAAGCCTTACTCAGAGAGAGGGAGAGGGAGGGAGAGCTCTTACAATTGCTCACTACCTTCCTCCAGGAGATGCAGTGATCTCCAGCAAGGGAAAATCCCAGTGTGATATAAAAATATTTGCTGATCAGTGCTAGAACTTTCCAGAAACTGAAAGGAATTTGGAGTTCAGAAAAATTAGGCCAACAGGCGTTTGGGCTAAGTTTTAAAACTCATAAAGATGTCTGGGGAAAAGAACGGACTAATTGATTATACTTGCAATTTCTGAAGCACACAGACACCCCCTCATAAGATTATTAGCCTGTAACTTCTGCTTTGCAACTTGGAAGTTGGAAGAACGTGCACGCATCAATTAGTGTGCCAAGATTCCCCAGTGAGCCTCACTACCAGCTCTCTGTTCTTCTCAGGTTGGTCTTAACCTGGTGCCTATGGAATTGGTTTGCCATCTTTTTTCTGACAAGGTCGGACTGTCAAAGAAGTCCAACAAAAATGGAAAATGAAGTGGAAATTGCTGCAGTTAGTGTGTTTGTGTTCAGAAATGGAAATCACTAAAGTGAATCTGATTGGTCTTCCTTCGCATCACTGTTGTTTTTAGGTCTACAGACGATGTGTAATGAATGACATTTTTACACTGTTTTGATGCTTGCTTTATATTGAAATGAATTGCGTAAGTTACATAAATAGGTAAGTTATATAACTTACATTAAATTTGCAGACTTTGTATTTGGCAGAAACCAAACTGCAGCATAATAGAAACATCGCTGATTTAAGAAATACAAGTTGGAACACAAACTGCCCACCTTCTTACATCCCTAGACTCAGAGCTTGGCAAAGCCTGGATATAGTGGTTAGAGCAGGGATCACCAACCTTTTTGGGCCTGTGGGCACATTTGCAAATTGGATAAATTATTGTGGGCGCCACATACACATTGCAATCTATTCTGTTGGCTACATCAGAATGCTTCTCTGATGCCTAATTTCAGCAAGGGGAGAGGAGCCTGTGGGCACCAGGAAAGGAGGGCACATGTGGCAACCCCTGAGTTAGAATGCCATACTAGCTCTAGGGACATCCATATTCAAACCCACAGGCAGCCATGACACACACTGGGTCAGTCATCATCTCTCAACCTAAAGAACCATGTAGGGTTGTTGCGAGCATAAAAGAGAGGGGAGCAAATTAACCATGTAAACCAGCTTGAACTCCTTGGAGGAAAGGTGAGATATACATGTAATGCAAATAAATAAATAAATAAATATAGAAGGACTGAATTTCTACCAGGGCTCAACACTAGAACTCATTTTCAGTAGCAGGGACAAGGCCTTGAACACATGAAGGAATAGTTAACAAAAGTGGATCTGAACATGTGAGCATGTACAGAGTACTTTTCTCTCCTCCTGCTGGGCAACAGTTCTCTTGCCACAAAACATTCACTTTCAGCAAGAGGTTAAAGTGTTTATCTAGGCTGAAAGATTCCACAAAAAGGCCATTCTCCTTTGAGGATCCCGTCGAAAGCAGTTTCAGCAAAGTGTGGCTTGTTCCACTGCTGCAGCACTAGACTGAAAGAAGCTGCACCTGTCAAAATTCACCCCAGGCTCTTGTATTATCAACTAGAACATGGTCTGCCCATATGCAAGAGATTTCCTCTCACCCACTGTAACAAAGGATAGTGTTAACTCATGTGCATAATGTGTGTGTGCCACCAGTTTGGTGCTGTCGGATGCAACCAGATGCATGCCTGGTGTCTCCCCACTGTTACCAGTCCAACTAAGTTGTGCCTCCTGCCACATCCCAGCAAAGGTGATGTCAGGGAGATCACAGCATTGCATGCAAGACCCTTCTATGTCATGCAGTTACTCCAGTGTGCTTGATGTAAAGTAGCCTAACACTGTGCTAAAACCTCTCATGTGCCCTTCCCAAAGAAGCAGACGTTTGGATTTTGCTTGCTGTCTGTTCTGCTCCCACGGCATGTGGCCACTCGCTTCCATAGGCGGGTGTTTGTTCAAACCTGGGCTTATTGGTAAACAGCACCAAATGGGAAATGGCTTCATTGGAATGCAGAGCTCTTTTTAAACATGATCAGAAAGAAGCTTTGTTAGTGGTTTTGCTGTAAGGTTGCCAGATTGCAACCTGGAGGTGCCACTTTTACCTTCCTGGGTTCTGTCCCTCACCACCTTCCCATTGACAAAACTAGAATGCTACTGGCTTTGGCACACAGAGGAGGAAGAGAAAGGAGAAGGCACAGGCCTTCCCACTGTACTGCTAAAGGTAAAATAAACCTCTCCAGTTTACAGCCCAGCAAACTTAATGATGACTTTTCTGACTAACAGCCTCAGACACATCAAAAGACTGCATTGGAGATTGGTCCACTGGGGCAAAAGGGCCATTGCCGTCTACCCGCAGCCAGCTCCCACCTGCCTGCTGTCACAGTTACAGCGGGTGGCTCTGCCTGTCACTGGCTCTACCTCTACCAGCTAGAGAGCTTGTATGACAAGCTAGGATGCAAAAACTTAGTTTACTGGCCCTTATGTAAGATATGTGTCATGTTCCAGTCTTTAAAATTAAATTGTTCAAAAGAAAAAAAAGGCAGGCAGTTCACCCAGTGTTTTGTGGGATATGGTGAGATCAGATGGGAGATTTGATCCATTTTGCAGCATTTATTTTGATTTAAGTTGGGGTTCTGGTGTTTCATCAGATGAGCCTTTGGTCTGATCCAGCAAGGCTCTTCTCGTGATGTATGTCTGTGCATGTGTTGGCGGGAGGGATTAGTAGAATGCCTGCTGCTGTCCCTCCTCACAAGCTATATCAAGCACCCTCTGGTGTATGTTCCTTGCTGGACAGGTGAGCACTGTGCAGCTGTTGCAGGGGGTGAGCGCTGCGGGATTAGTAGCTTGAGCTAGGGGCAGGGCTGCTTTGGGAACGTGCATTATCATCAGCGGTGGCCAAGCGAGATCACAGGCTCCCAGCCAAACCCCCTTGCTTTGAGCTTGCCAACGGATGCTGAGTTCAAAGGGCTGAGGTGTGATTGATGTGTGAAGATAATTCTCTCCCCCCTGCTTTCCTCAGGAACGCACACACACACACACACACACTCACTCCTCCTTTCCCCAGCCTGCAAAGTGGTTGTGGAGAATGCTGATGGGAACAGAGGGATCCAACATGGGTTTAGGAAGAGGCCAGAGCATTTAAGGATTGGGGCAGACAGGATGAAGTGTGTGAGGGCACTGAGCTTAGACCTTATCATGAGACAGGGGTCAGCAAGCTTTTCCAGCAGGGGGCCAGCCACTGTCCCTCAGACCTTGTTGGGGGCCAAACTATATTTTGGAAAAAAGAAAAAAAACAAATTCCTATGGCCCCCAAATAACCCAGAGATGCATTTTAAATAAAAGGACACATTCTACTCATGTAAAAACACGCTGATTCCCAGGCCATCCGTGGGCCGGATTTAGAAAGCGATTGGGCCGGATTCAGCCCCCGAGCCTTAGTTTGCCTACTCATGGACTAGAATAACTTGGCGCTGCCTGTCATTGGCTCTGGCTCCACCTATTGTTGGCCTTCCTCCTTACCAATGTTCACGGAGACCAGCCACCACCACTATGCAGACCCATAAGCAGAGTTGAAGGAACTTGAGGCACCAGCCCAAGACGAGCAAGCTCACAGGGCTAAAGGATGAGCTACGCTACATAAGACTTTGTAGAGGCATGGAAAACAAAGACGGCCAGCCTATGCAGATGTCTCTGTGTGTACATGAACATGTACATGCACGTATGTTTCTTCTGGACAGAACAGCAATAAGACCCAGCTGAAGGCAAAACTATTCCTGAGGCTGACATCTTTTTTCTTAACAGAAGCTCTGGGCACTTCCACACAACACTTTCTTGTGGCCTATGTGCAGCATCCACATCCACATGACGGCGGCCTCATCAAAGTGTCACCCCATATTTTCTTGCTATTAGATTAGGATTTACCGTTTTGGTGGAAAATCTGGTAAGTAAAACAAACAAAATTGAACAGGCACTCTGCTCCCGAGTTCCCCTTGCAGCCTGAGCGCATCTTGAGCACATTTAGAGCTTGTAGAAGGAGGGGTTGGCAAGGTAAGCTCCCAGAGGTGCCAATATTGTAGTGAGCATTGTGGTAGACTTCTCTGCCCTCCCCAATTCATCCATCTAGAGGCCCTAGAGAATCTTGTGTGCTCCTTCCATAGATAGAAAGGCCTTCCAGGTGCTGAGGTTCCTCCCACAACCTTTGGCTGAGTGCAAATTAAATAAATAAATAAAAGCTGACAGCTCCAGAATGTGAAACCAAGATACCACCCACCACCAACCAACCTGTAGCGCTTTGGAGCCTTATGAAACAAGGTTGCAGGGAGCTCCTCCCTGGCGAGGCCTGTGCACCGTGCCCCTGGCTAGACTGGTGCACCCTGCCCACTCTTCCCTTCCCTTCCCGTCTGGTGTTCCTTTTGCAGAGCCTCAGGGCCAACATTATAGGCAGGGTGGGGATTTATCAGACAGCACCAGATACCAATAGGGTGACTCATCGTTACCCAGCCCATGCAGGGCAAAGCGGGCAACAAGGGCTGTTTAGGATGCAACAGCTTGCTTCTCACCAGAATCACCACCACACAAGCACAGGCCCAGAATCCTTTGCACATTCTGTTGGGACCCCAGGCTGCCGACCTAAAAGGGTTGTTGGGCATTCGTAGCCAGCAAGCAAGAGCACCTAGTCTCAAGTCATTTCTGTCTTGGAAAGATGAACTTGGGACTCTTCCAGAGCCTTGCTACTGCCCCATTGATGCATGGGAAGCCTCCCCCCCCCCCCGTTACTAAATGATAATTCTGCTCCTCTTGTGCTTTTCCCTGCTCCCCTTTCCTAAGTACAGCAGATTCTTGGACAGAGTTAGAGACACCACTGCAGCCTTGATCCAGCAAACATCTTCCAGCTGCGGCAGCAGTCCTCAGAATTTGCAAGTATCATGGCAAACGCCCCACACAAATAAGCTCAGCAGTCCATGCATGTTGAGACCATAAATACAACATTCCCAGTGTGAAAGCTGTCTGATGGATCACCCATCAGAATGAGTGCCATGGAGCTCAACTGCTGAGCTTTGGATGGAGAGACTGGCATGTTTCTTTCCAGGGGGCCCCCATGTGCTCTCTTTCCTGCAGTTCCATTTTGCAGATTTGGCATAAACCAAAGCACGCACGTGTGAGCTATTGTGAGATGCCATGCAAAGTAGACATCCCTAGGCTTCACCCAACAACAAATCTCATGTTTCCATCATTACACCCTCAGACACACACCATCTCCGATTCACTTTTATTCTCACAATAATAAAATAATTTACCAACCACAGTTACCATCATATTACATGCCTACAGTGCCTGTATGGGACACTGGAGTCAGAGGTCTCTGTGCCCCCACCCTTCAATCTCTTGCTAGAAACATTTATTTTAAACAAACTCAGCATTTTTAATTTCTCTCTCTCTCTCTCTTGAATAACAAAGATACTAACGGCAACCAAAACAGGTCTTGAATTGGTCCAACGTGAAATGTGGCAGCTGGTATAGCTCAGTCGGTAGAGCACAAAGCTCTTAACCTTAGTGTCGTGGGTTTGAGCCCCATGTTGGGTGAGATTCCTGCATTGCAAGGTGTTAGACTAGATGACCCTCGTGGTCCCTTCCAACTCTACAATTCTATGATTTCAACCCAGGATTCAAAAAAAGAAAAAACAGGTATTTTGTTCTTTAAAGGCTGCCTGTCACCTGAATGATCCCAGTGTGGGATTTGTAAGATACATCATGGGGGGAGGACTGAGTGAGGTTCTGCAGAAGGAACCTAGGTAGGTGTCTCCTGGGCCTTCGAACCACAGCTGGAGATGCCAGTGGCCAGAAGCAGCTGGAGTTAATGTCAGGAATTCCAGCTAAGCCCACTGGCGTGCAGCTCTTTGTGCTTCAGAGGTGCCAGGCTCGCGACTAACGCCCATGTACAACCGAACCCCTTGAGTGCTCATGCACAAGTCAGAAAGGAGGAGAGGAAGTGCCAGGGAGATGATGTGAAACACAAACGTGCCAGGCTGCCCAAGCCGTGCCTCCTGCTTTTTGCAGGGCTCCACTGTGCCCAGTAGAAACCGCAGAGTCTCTGGAGCGTCCAGCAGGGGCCACGGTCTTCATTTGCAGACGCTGACCCACTCCGTGAGCCGGCACTCCTCGCAGGCCACGAAGCAGCACCAATGGAACTTGCAGTTGCATCGCTCGCTGCGCGTCTGCCGCAGGATGTTGTGTCCCCGCCCGCAGCACAGGCTCTCGCAGTTGTCCATGCCCGGGCTGGTCTTGTTGCATAAGCGCCCTTGCGTCCCCATGGAGTCCAGTGCTGGCTCCCGCTCGCAGAAGTCCGGTGACTTTTCAAAGTAGATTAGGTCGCTGATGCCGGCCCGGCGCCTCTGGCGGGCGTGGCTCAGCTCCATCTGCCCTGTGTTCCTGTTGTGGGGCCGGATCAGCATGGCCCCATAGAAGCGCTCCTTGAGCAGGGAGCCTACCAGGCGGAACTCAGGGGTCACCTGCCAGCACGTCTTCAGTTGGCAGCTCCCCGAGGTGCCGTGGCACTTGCATTTCCTCCGCATGTTCTCCATCACCACCTGCCAGGGGCACAAGTAGACAGTGGTTAGCAGAATTCAGCTAAGGCTTTGCCTTGCACTGCAGTTTCGTATTCCCCTCTAGCACACCTTGTTCCCAATGGGCAGCTTGGCTTTGCCATCTCTTGGAACCAGTGCATGCTGCTGGGGCAAAGGGCTCTCTATGCAGTTTTGCCCAGTTGCAACAAGTGACCACACGAAGGGTTCTCCAATGGCTTGCTTCATCTTGCTGGGCCAAAGAGAGCCACCAGAGCTCAAACTGCTACTTTCATGAAGCCAGATAACACAAATCTTGAATACAGCAGCAGCCCAACTTGAAAGAACAGGACTAAAATTGTATATAAAACATGGCTAACATGCAAACTAACTAAAAACAAATATAAACAAAAACATCATTACAAACAGTGTTAGCATCAATAACTGTTTAACACAAATGTAACTGCGGGCTCTTCCACACTTCCGCTTGTGCCGTCCCTAGAAAGCACAGGTCCCAGCAGTTTTCCACTTGACCCACTCCTTTCCAAGGAAAAACCCGCTCTTTAGCAATAGAATGGAACAAATGGCAATCTGGGGGAAACCCAAATTTCCATTTGCTCCGACTGAGCGCTAAAGAGCGGTTTTCCCTAGGGGAAAGCAGCAGAACAAGAGGAAGTGTGGATTAGCCCTAAATCATGTGTCTGGATGGGCTTGCCAAAACACTCCCCCCCCCAAAAGGTATCAAAGCGTTTATCCACACTTCCCTTTCCTTTGCTCTTTCCAGGCACACTGTGATTTAAAGCTCCATGTCCAAGTGCCCTTTCCCCTGTCCCCTCTGGAGCTTTCCCTGTGAAAACCTGCTCTTTAAAGCTCAATTGGAGCAAATATCAATCTGTGGAAAACCCGAATTGATGTTTGCACTGGTTCAACTTTAAACAGTGGGGTTTCATGGGGAAAGCTTGGGACAAAACAAAAACAAAAAACTGCTTGGACACAGAGTGCCTCTGCCTGGAAAGAGCAGGGCAAAATGTAAGTGTGGCTAAGCCCTTAAGCAGCATAGTAAAGGCACCTGCCTAACGTCAATAGCCAGAGAGTTCCAGAGTCACACTGACACAGCCACCACACCAAAGTGCAGAATTAACATTCTATGGCACTTGTAAAAAGTGCAAGTAGCACAGATCGAAGTGATCCAGTAGGCACATAGAGGGAAAGGCTTAGGAAAATTAGTCTCAAGTTGTTAAGGGCTGTAACAGCTTGAACTCAGCCTGGTACATCTGAATTTCAATAATGTGATTAATCATTGTCACCTATAACGGAGGGAGGAGAGGCCCTTCCGCATGTGGGATGTAGGTGTGAGCGGCATTTGCCCTCCCCAGGATTCCATATAAATAGTTCCAAACTGTTCCCAGTTGCTATGGTGTTCATTAAGAGGTGGGATGAGGATAGTTTGTTCAACCCTGTATGGGTGCAGCTGTTGTACCTGGTTACATGCAGCGACGTGCGGTCAGGGATTACACGGCTGCAAGAGGGTAGGGCTGTTTGCAGAGTGAGAATGAAAGATGAAGCTGATGCTCTAAAATTGTGCATCAGTAACTCAGATTTAGACAACATTCATATCACAGGACCTTTTCATTTAAAAAGGAGAAAAAAGCCGGCTTTTTAAAAAGGTGCTTCTCTCCCCCTCCCCAACACACTTTATTTTGGAGTCTTGCTGCGAAGTACACAGGGAGCTAAGGTTCCTTTCTGTAACTATAAAGCCAAGAAGTGTAAAAGTTGCCTTTCGTGATTTCTGCAGGAAAACACTAAAGCTAAAATGCAATTTTAAAAAATTGAAGCTGCAAATATGAACAGCACAATGTGTGATCACCCCTCCCTCTCAAATGGAAAGGTGTATGTGTATACTACTTCCAAGTATTGAGCAACTGCATAGACAAAGGCCACAGAAGAGACATTTGAGTTTTGTTTTGGATTCCAAATTTCTGGTTCTGCGAGAAGAAATGTAACTTTCAACATCCTGATTTGGTTTCCCAAGCCCTAACTATTGCAACTGTGTTTATTCTGAGTTTTACTTGATCTGAAGCTCCATCTGGGACTCTGGACTGAAATGATTATTGTTATTAAAGTGGGCCCTGCCCAAGTTTATCATCTGAAGATCAAAACGAGACACATTAGGGAGGAAAGAAAAAGAAAAAGGGGAAGGAGCAGGGTCAATCAAGACTCTTCAGAATAAAAACAGAGAAAATGAGTTGTTTGCCAGGTGGAAGGGCGAGAAATGGGATCCATGCAGGGAACAGAGAGTGCAAGTTTAGGACTGATTAAAGGACTGGAGACTGTAGAAAGAAGGGTCTAAGCAGCAATGCAGAGAGAAAGAAGAAAGGATTGATACAGAGGAGGAGAACATTGAGATATCTGAAAATTCTCACAAGAGGCTTAAAGCTAAAACAGGGAGAAAGACTGCTGCAAACTCATCAGGATAACCAGCATAAATGATCTCCCTCCAGTACAGGGAAGAGCAGCCTACTTATTGTATGGCCAACCATCTCCAGGATCTTGAGGGAGCATGCTTTTGCCCACCTGCTTGGTACCTGTACTGAAAGTTCAAATGTGTTCTCGGTACTAGAGAAAAAGTCCCGAAGCTGAGATTCACCGGGGGTGGGGGGTGGGAGTGGAATCACCAACTAGAGAAGGGATGGGGGAAACTGTGGTTCTCCAGCTGCTGCTGAATTGCAATGTCCATCATCCTTGACCATTGGCCATGGTGACTGGGGCTGTCCGGAGTTCAATAACATCTGAAGGGCCAGAGATTCCCTGCCCCTGAGCTAGAGGATCCGGACGTAGCATCTATCTCATATTATGTTTGGATCCAGCTAAGGTGACTGGTTTGGCACTGGGATGCAGAAGACCTTGGGGCAAATAGAGAATTAGATGTATTGTACAACAGAAGTTTCCACTTGATTGGCATGTAATGAGGCCCTGAAGGTTGTTAACTCTCTGTTTGACCTTCCATGTATGCGTGGAAGGCCTAGGTCAGGTGTGGGGTACCTTTGGCCCTCCAGGTGCTGCTGAACTTCAACTCCCATCATCCTTGGCCATTGATCACACATGCTGGGCTGATGGGAGTTGTAGTTCAGCAACATGTGGCAGGCCAAAGGTACCCCATCCCTGGTCCAAGTATATTAGGAGGAGAATGCCTGAAAAGAAAGCAACAGGGAGGGTCAGCAGTGACTTTGGTCTAAAGGGCAGGGGGCTAAGCCAACACTCATGAGTTCCTCTAGGCATAAAGATGGGCAACTTGGAAAGAAGCACCCAAGGTGTGATTCCCTGCATAAGATCATTTTAAATAAATGGAACAAGCCTCAGCCTGGGATGGCTTAATGCTGGATTCATCCTGGCTCAAGATGCGTGGATGAAAAGACTCGTGAAGGATGTCCTTTTGCTGGCTTCTACCCAAGGAAAAGCCCATGTGCAAAGCTGGTGGGAGGTGCTGTGGAGAGAGGGAATCATCTTTATCCAAGTTTGGATAGGTGGCTAAGCAGAGAAGCCTACTTGCTGCTTGACTGCTGCTCACCCATCACATGCTGCGCCCTCCCTCTAAGATCTGGAGGGAGCAGGATTATGGCCCCCTGCCTGTTATGCGTATACTGAGGCCTGGAGCAGTGGTGGAGTGTGCTTGTACCTCCCCGACCGTCAGGCAGGCATGTTCCAACCAGGGGAGAGGTGACTGCCTCCAGCCTGGGAAATCCCGTCTTCCCAATGGGTGGGCAAAGGCAGGAGAGAGCTGGGACTGACAGAGAAAACTGATGCCACTTAGCCCAGACACCACAATTAAAGGGGCAAAAGCCCTGCCCTCTTTGGCATCTGGCCACCCTACACCATATCTATAGTCTTTGGGGCAGATCCTACAAATGGATCCACATAGTCTCTTTGCCTTTCACCGCTGCATGATGGCATACAAGAACACAGCTCCACCTTATGAATTTCTGTCTGCCTCAAATGGCTATTCAAAGCACAACATCAGGAAACAATGACTGTTCTATCTTGTGTCTGTTCTTGGAACAACAGGCAAGAGTGGACAAGATGGGGGCCTTGGGAAGCCCAGCTGCAAGTCTGTGCCCAGCTATGTAACCTATTTGAAGGGCAATTGGCAACACACCATTTCTCAGCATGATATACCTCACTGGGATGTGTAAGGAAAAATAGAACAAATTGCTGTAAAGCTCCTTATACACTGTTCTTGCTACTGGCTTGGACTTACAGCAGTCTTTTTCTGCTCTGTTTAAAAGCAAAAAACTATTAATATCTGCGCCTGGGAGGCATTCCAATACATAGTAGATTCTACCACAAGCAAATTAAAATGTTATCAGGAAAACTGCCAATGTCTATAAGTGAGTGAGTGAGTGAGTGAGTGAGTGAGTGAGTGAGTGAGAGAGAGAGAATGAATGAATCAGTTTGCTACCCACCAAGCCAAACTCAGTGTACCAGTGAGGTACACCTACCAGGCGTTTTGACAATCACCTTGCTCCTGCAGTCCCAGGTAGGGGCAAAAACAAGTGTTACCAGGTTCCTGGCAACCCATAGTACACTTTTTATGGCAAGTCACAAAGTGTACAGACCTGCTCCATTTAGCTATATGCCACTGCTCTTGCATGCATGTTATAGTAATTGTCAGGCAAGTGCCATGTGTAGAGGGAGAAAATGGGACTTTGTTTATTCTGTATATAATTGTGTACCAAAAGTCCTGTTTCCATTGGACACAACTTTCAGCATATTGGATTGCGCTATCTTGACTTCTGTTCAAAATAGTGTAGCATACAGCCCACACCCATTGTCTCCTACTCTTTGGCCAGATAGCCAGGCATTTGCCTGGTTTACTTCTTGCTTACTGTGAATTGGTTCAAATACCCAGAAACAGCATTGAGTGCAGCAGGACATAAAAGCACATGGCTTTAAGTCTGAAGGGGGTAGGTGTGGGTCTGTGCATCTAACAACCTGAGACAGCAGTGCTTAAAAAAATAAGATGCTCCATATTCAAGGGCAGTATAACCCTGATTAATGGGTGCTGGAAGCAAAGAATAGGGAGAGACTAGAGCCTTTTTAGAAGCTTGCCAGGGTGACCTGGCTGGTGACAAGAGGACTGGACCAGATGGACTTTTGGTCTGATCCAACAAGGCAAGTTATGTCCTTCATGGGTGCAGTTCTAGCCTTGCTAGCTCTGAGTTTTCCTAATGCCACAGCAATGCCAGTTGCCACAGATCCATCCCTTAACCAAGCACAGCTGCAGCAAGGACTGCCTTGCCAAGCGAGCTCCTCCGTGCCTCTTAGAGGGGCAAAAGGGGCCAGGGCAGGCACATGATACCAGCCTGCAGAGCAAGCCAGTGCCATCTCTCCACCAAGTGCTAGCCCCGCTGCTTGCACAGATTCGATGGCAAGATCAGCCACACACACCCCACACATGCTGAAAGCACCAAGCACCACCCCCTGCTGTGCAGGAACACTGTAATAAAGGAAATTAGCACCAAATTACAGAGCACTAATAGGCTGGAGCCATTATCCCCCTTGCAACCCACCTAGTGGTTTGGAAACCATTTCCTGTGTGCTTCCCCTACTGGGGAAGGGTGCTGGGGAACAAAGTTCCCATCCTGCCCAAGGCAGGGGCTTCCCGAAGTAATGGGCGGGAGGACAATGCTGCTCCCCCTCGGAGAAGCCCTCCAGAGCCATCTTTCCTAAATCAGAGCTCTATACCATGCAGAGGGAATAACAAAAGGTCATTGACAGCAACCAGGCAGGGGCATGTCTTCCTCTCCCCCACCTCCGCTCACTCTCCAGCCCATTACGCTGAGCTTGAAAGTACAACTGTTCAAAGGACACCTAATCTCAAAGAACAGCTGCGCAGTACAATCCTATTGCATGTTTACTTGGATGAAAATCCCACCAAGTTCAATGAAACTTACTTCCAAGTAAGTGTATATATAGGATTGCAGCTGTAGTGGGTTTTTTTTCTTTTTTCTTTTTAAAGAAACAAACCACGAAGAGTCTTTTCTCTGGCAAGGGATCTACTGCAATTCTGTCAGCAAGGGACAGTTTCTGCAAGTGGGTGGAACACCCACCATCATGTTCCAGAAAAGGCTTCGTAGGAGAAGCCAGAATGTGGGTCTCCTTGAATAGTGCTGGTAGGAACCAAGGTTTAGTTTCTTCACTCCCAATATTCTACCCTTTAGGTCACAAAGAAAGCATCCGGTGGAAAACTGGTCCCAGGAGGGAGAAGGGCAGAGGGAATCAAAATGCTTTTTTAAAGAAAAAGATGCTTAACATGGTAAGAAATTGGGGACAAGTATCCCATCATCATGGGCCAGTTCTAAAAAAATCCTATTAGGGCTCCTCAAAATATGCCTAGTTTGTTTATATTAAGGAGAACTGCCGCTTTATTAAATTAACTTGCAATTGAGAGATGTCCCATTCCTCCCTCCCAGGTCTCCCCTCTAAAACCCGCCACAGGAACAAGCCCTTTCTATCACCTTGAGAGCCAGGTTACAGGTTTGAAAGGCCTTTTCTGCAGAATGCTCTCTTGTGGAGCACGTCCTATGCCAGTAAACTCCAGTGAGGGTAACCCAATGATCAGGGCCATCTTAAGCATATCCGGCGCCGTGGTTCAAAGATCCCTCCGGCGCACTGCCCCCCCCCCCGTTTCCCAGAGTTGCTGACCTCTTTACAGCGCTGCCAGCAGCTTTACGGGGCTGGAGGCGGCGGGCAGCGGCTGGAGGGCGGCTCCTCCAGTGGGGAAGAGGCGGAGGCTCCAGGCGCGGCGCTGCTTCAGCGTGGCGGGCAAGGGCATCGCGCTGCTTTGGCGCGGTGGGCGAGGGCAGTGAGCTGATGCCGGGAGGCGCTGCATCCAGCCTCCGCCTCTTCCCAGGCACCCTCCAGAACTTGGCGTGAATTTGGTGCCCCGGTGCCCCGCACCACTTGCCTCTATGGGCAAGACACCCCTGCCAATGATAGCATAAGGCTGGCAGAGGTAGGCAGCAAAGCCCTGCGATCAGTGCCCACTGGCTAAGTCCGATACACCATTTCAATACACTGTAGCAATACTACATTGGGGCACTGTGGGCAGTGCAGTCCCGGAACCCAGCCTGGGGTACCTGGGTATTGATGTAATGCAAACTGTGCAGCTGCCATGTGTTATTGCCAGGCCCAATCACCATTCTTGGATATATGCCTCTTTGACAGGGCCTTTTGTGGCTCCTGTGCTGCCTGGATCTTACTCTACTGTCTCCTGACAGTGACTGTCTTCTCATTGCACGCCTATCAAACACATTGCTATCATGTATACAGAAACACACACACTATCATTCTCCTGCTTCAAAGCAATTTCAGGTTAGTCATAAGAGATGAAAGAGAGCCACACATTTTGGCTAGATATAGCAGTCAAACACTGTTCTAGCAACAAGGTGAGCCTATCTGCTCCACAGAAGTAAAATAAGTGCATTCTTTTTAACTGCCACTGGTCAAAAGAACTTCACAAAGCGAAGATCAATGGGCAAGGTGCATTTGTAGCCCGTGTTCAAAACTCCCATTGTTCTAAGCCCATTTTGCGACAGAAAATTTCATTAGGATGAGCAGTTTCTGGGTGAATACCTACTGTGCCTAAGATTTCAGATTAAAACTGCAGTGGAGGGAAAGGAGGACCTTTTTCTGCCTCCTCACTTCCAGCTACTCTCTGAAGACCCTCTTAAGAATATTAGGGGGGTGGGCAGGAGACGGACTAGACCATGTGAAAAATGAATATAATATTTTAGTTGCAGTTCATTCATTTTCAGCTTTGTATTGTTATAAAAAAAGGGTGCCTAGACATTCTGTTGTTGTGCCCATAACCTAGGTTTAATGTGCCATTTAGCTTCTAGCTTTCATATCTCAGTTTCTAACACTGTTTGCAGCAATTCCTCCCTCCTAGCTGTTGGACCTTCTTCGCCAACCGAGTTTACGCAGCAACTGGGGCGATGGAATAAAAACTTGCCCGCAATATCTTTGCTTACTTTATTTTTTAATAATAATCAAACAGCTGCAAAACACCCCTTCTCACCACCATTCCTCACCAGTACTCAACAGCATTCCTTAACAGTATTCTATAACAGTACACACTACACCACTTGATCAACTTAAATACAGTTTTCAAATAAACAATTACCCTATCACATCGCTGCATTCGGTGCAGTAGGTAAACTCCCCCTGCTAATTAGTTAAATTGTTAAGATACCTCAGGTGTGCTGAATTGTCAAAAGCTCACAGATGTGCTGCCATGCAGGTTATAATTACAAACACACACCTCTGAGTAGCACCATTGACCACATCAATATTAAGAAAACCCAACACCAGCTCCTAACACGGATACTGCATCCTAGTATGCGATTCACTCTAACATCTTTTTTATAGAGACACTTTCCGCCTCCTTGTTTTGCTTCCAGTGTTTTGAAAAATGGGTAATCCTTTGGTGGAACACACTCAAGGCTTTCCCTGCTGGTCACTGGAATTAAATTTCTGGCTGCCATTAGCAGTCAGATTTATCGACTCTTGGGGATCCAGCCCCTTTCCTCACTGAAAAATAATATCTTTTACGTCATAATATCTTATATGTCACGTATCCCCCCCCCCCCACAAATTTTTGATTATTTTTTTTAAAGGAGCTTCCATGATCAGCCTGAGCATATTGTTCCATCCAAGTATCCCATACATAACCTAGATTTCCCTGGATTTCAAAAGCACGGATTCTTGTACCAACCTTGGTGGCACAATGGTTCTCCTAAATGCACAGATACAAAGCAGTGGCAGAGTGGTCTGACTCTGATGGATTAGGCAGAGTGTGCAGGGCTCCTTCCTCCTTGTCAAGGAGCCAAAAGGTCAGACTTAGGGCAGGCTTGTTTACAGGAGGAAGGCTTAACCTGTATTAGCAGTCATTAACCTGGATTAGATTTCTCCTATATCAACACAGCAAGGGCATTTGGACTGCAGATTTTACCATACCATCTCAAAGGAATGATAGAGAGAAAGGAAAACACTTCAGGCCAGTGATTTTCAACCAGTGTGTCATGGCACCCTGGGGTGCCTTGAATGATGGTCGGGGTGCCGCAGGCAACACTGGCCTCTGTCCCTCTTTCCTTCCTTCTCTGCCTCCACTGATGTCCTCTTGCGTCTCTGCCTCCCAAAGGCTTGTACAGCTGTTTGTTGCAGCAGCCCTTGGCAGTGCTGGCATGAAGCGGTCTTGCTTAACACATACGTGGCTTAGTTCTCAGTGGTATATATCAGTGGGACAGTCACCTGCTTTTACTGAGGATTCTTAAAACAGTCCTATTGGACCAACTCCCCAACTCACTGCATACCTGCTTATTGTGTGAGAGGACTCCTGCACCTTTTATGATTTACACAGAAGGCAAAGCTTCACCATGTATGGCTTTTCACATCAAAGTCATGCAGAGACAGAAAAGCCACCCATGACCCCTTCTAGAAAATTCTTGTAAAGCACTGGAGCACTTTCAGGATCTGGATGTGCCAGCCTTCAATACTTGTAACTGATGAACTCATATAAATAGAAGTTGACCCTATAGGACTGGACGTCTCTTTTGTACACCTTATTTTGAGATTACTTATAAGTAACTTGACACAGTTCATGGGCTTCCTTCTATCCTAATGTGATGTATCTCAAGTACTGATGTTCACTGGGGCTGACTTTATAGTTAGCAATGGTGAATCCAAAATAGAGTTCAATTTACCATACAAACATTGTGGCCACTTCAGGTAATTGGTACTTTAAACATATATAATAAAATAAACTGATCAGCAAAAGACTGAAGGCTGTTATGATGCGCAACAATCCCAAATTACTGCAGATTGTCTTCTGAGTTCAACGATGCAATTTTTAGGAACATTTCTTTTTAGGATGGAGACTGAAAGGTAATAGAGGAAGTGAGTGTGCTGGGAGAAGTCATTTTAAGGTAACAAGCTTTTTTGTCTGCAGTCATGCATCTATATTATTTAATTTGCAATGTTAAGCACTGCTCAGTTTTCACTTGCATATACTACCCTTGAGGATGTCTGGTGCACTAAGCTATAATTAGAACACTATTTCTCTTAATTTACCCAAAAAAAAAAAAAGCATTGTTAAGTAATCTTTCTCTCTAAAATATGGAACACATTATACTAGTGCTTGAACACTTGCACTGGCTTCCTGCTGCTTTCCAGGAACAATTCAAAGTGCTGGTTTTGAATTTTGACCTAAACAACTGAAGTTAAAATGAAATTAAGATGTCTCCAATGCCTACTTCTACACTTGCATAGAGTGGTCAGAGAATACACACAGCTCTGTTCACAGGTAAATACACTCTTTATCCTCTTTATCAAGTGCAGCCAAAAGCTATTTTTGCTGAAGAACTTTGTCTAGCAATGATAGTAGCCTTAAGATGTCCTCCGATCAATCACCTTGCTGCATAAATTAACCCATCCAAATGCTTGTCTAACACTTCCAGACTGTTGCCATTTTCAGGTGAGATTCAGGTAGGATTCATATACTATCAAATTCGGGTTGTGCAATTATAGTTGATTGGAAAGTCAACTAACAAACCCACCTCCCAAAAGATAAGACTTTTGGAAATAAGGGAAGCGATGGGATAATACAATGGAAAGTGTGGGAGGTTAGGTGACACTGCATCAAAGCAAGTGTGGGATAACACTTGCTTTGATGCAATGTCATCTAACCTCCCTGAAAACAAATCAGAATGAATGCTCAATAAACCTATCACCTGGAAGCACCCTGCCTCTAAGGGACTTCCCCATTCTCTTCAAGGGAGTGGGCAAGTCCATGCAGACATCCCTCTTTTTTCTGTTTGCATGTTATTAGAAATGGGTGCATCAGATCAGATAGGTGTACCTATACAATGCAGGTGAGCAATCTGCAACTCTTGGCCCAACTTCGTGTGAGTGGCAAATGTGAAAAACAGGTGGGAAAGGACAAGGGGGGTGGAGAGAGGAACTGGGTGGCAAAAAGACAGAAAGGGAGTAGCTGTACCCACTTCTGACTCTACTGCTCTCTGACAGATTACTCGCACGGGAATGTGACCCTCAAATGTGTCCATCAATAGAAAAAAGTTGGCCCTCCCCAGCTGTACAACTTACGAGATGACTGCACAATTTTTGCTAGGCTTACCGGTACTTCCACTGAAAATGTTCATTGCCATTTTCTTCCCTTAGCAATTAACTTCTTCATCCATCTTTTGTTATTATAAAACCACTTTCTAGTTTGCAGGTAATGAATTAGTAATAGTAACTCTCACTGGATTTTCCTGTAGAACTATTAGTTGTGGGGGAATAAAGAGGCTTGAACCTAGCTCAGATCATGGGTGGCCACCCACTCAGACTGTTCAGTATTTTAGCATTCAAACCTAAATCAGCAGAATGATGTGCTTGACTGAATCAAGCTTTTCTCGAAACCTCACAAATGCTCTTATCCAAGATGGGGGTTACTGCACTGGCTAATCTACATCTCAGTATGTACCATGCAGGGGAAAAAATATTATTTGACACCTTAAAAACTAAAATATATTGTAGCGTAAGCTTTGATGGGCCAGAATCTACTTTGCCAGATGCATGTACAGATAGTATCTCTACTACCTGCAGCTTGATGGTTCCTCAGTGAACAACAAATATTCTGAATACAGAGCAATTTCAGAGATGTGCAGATCATTGAGCAGATCAACAACTTTAATCATCATGAGCTACTTTTGTGCAAGGAGATGGTGTCTGTGCGTTCACAGGGACAGGATTTTAAAAGCATGTTACAAAGGACTGACTGTGGCAACACCAGCTGCCACTTTGCAGGCTCCATTTCACAAGGCAGTTTACACCAGGAAAATATAGTGCTGGAACTGCTCGTTGTACAGTTTGTGCATGTCAGATATGCATACATTTTAGCTAGTAAATTTTAGACAAATTCAGGGCTTCGGGACATGATGGAGGCTATGCTCTGCCTCCAGTGTTAAGAGGCCACATGCTTCTAAATACCAGTTGCTGGAAACTTCAGGAATGGAGTGTTCTTGTCCTCAGGTCCTGCTTGCAGGTTTCCCACAGGCACCTGGTCACCCACTGAGAGAACAGGATGCTGGACCAGATGGGCCATTGGCCTGGTCCAGCAGGACTCTTCTTAGGGCAAAAGTGAAAACATGGTCTTCTATATTTACTTTAAGAATTTGCTCCCATGTGCCAATCATCAAGGTATCAAGGTATGAAAACCATGCCTATGTTGGACAGGTTGCTGCTGCAATTCTGGAGCCAGATCTATGCTCACTTCTTATGGAAAGCAGAAATCCACACAGCAGTGTAAGAAAACAGAGGGTCCATCTCTTCCAGCATTCTCATGCACATTCTAGTCATGGTGGGATAAATAGTCAACAAATAGATGAATACAGCCCATGCCCTGTTTGCTCTAAGCATTCAGTGACTAGAAGTAAACTGCTTCTAATCATGGGTGTTCTATTTGCTTTCTAGTGAGCTTGGAATCAGACTTGAGTATGCGGAGCAATGGGGCCTTTGCTTATGGATTAAGTAGTTAAACAGAACAAGAAATCTCTTGAATTACCATAATTTTCTTGCACGTTCCACACTTCTGCTTCATCTAAAATGCAAGTATGAGAAGCTGTGCATCAGGGAAGCAGAGATGAGGATGGCCCTACCATGCTATCATTTCTGCTGGTAAACAAACCACAATTGATGCTGTTGGTTCTCAGATTGCTCCAGGCAGGGATCAAGCACTGGCAGAATGCAAGCACAGTACACTATGGGAGGGCTTATCCAAACTTACCGTACCTTTCCCCCGCTCTTTCCAGTCATAGTCCACACTTTAAATCTTCATGTCCAAGCGCCCTTTCTCCCCACCCTTCTGGAGCTTTCCCCATGAAAACCTGCTCTTTAAAGCTCAGTCAGAGCAAACAGCAATATGCCAAAAACCCAAACGGATGTTTGTTCCCATTGAATGCTAAACTATGGGTGAGGGGAAAGCTCCAGGGCAAAAAAAGAAAAAGGAAACAAATGCTCAGACACAGAGCTTTTAAGCACAGACTTGTGCCTGGAAAGAGCAGGGCAAAAGGTAAGTGTGGATAAGCCCTCACTCAAGTCGGCATCTGATTGCATCAGAAGTTGCCATTACATTAAATGCAGACAGCATTTCTCAGTTACGCCAGCCCTGTACAAAACATCTTGGACCAACCAGGTAGATGAGTGTCTGAGCTGGAATGATCAGCCTCTTTTATTTCTATAGATCAGGAACTGTCTGGGTTATTGACTCCCTCCCAGAAACCTTTTTCCAAGCCTTGACTCCAACTGCCCACCCAACCCATCGCTGCGCTTTCAGCTCACCTGCCGGCCAACACGGTTGTTGTGCAGTCTCATGCGAGAGTGGATGTCTCGGTAGGTCTCCCGGGAATCTAAGAAGTCCTTGGAAAATTTCTCCCCATAGTCCACATCGGGGCTGCAGCCCCCCCACTCCCAGGAGTCTTGCAGGCCTGGGGCCTCAGCTGGCATGTGTTCCAAGTGCACTCCATGCATCATCCCCTTGCCTCGGTTCATGGCCTCCAGCTGGAGACGGTGCAGCTTGAGGCGGAAAGCTTCCTCATCCCCACGGCGCTTCTGGTCACAGCCACATGCCTGCAGCTTGCCCAGGGAGCATGCATTGGAGACAGCATGTACCACCCCTGCGGCTGCAATGGCATAGGCAAAAGCACTCTCACGGAAACCTGCAAGAAAGAGCACATTTCACTTAGTCACCATTGCAAAGCTCACCACCCACATGAGATCCTCCATTGCACTTGCACAGTACAGTTGTGTGCAGGCTTAACGGCTTGCCCATGAGCTTATTCCAGGGATGGCGAAACCTGAAAGGGATGGCCCTTCAGATTTTGCTTGGCTACATCTCCCTTCATCCCACACTGGCTGGGGTTGATGGGAGTTGGAGTCTAACAACACCTGGAATGTGATAGATTCCCCAGTCCTTGTTGTGGCCCCCTGCTGTCAGACACATAGCAGGCATTCCAACAGGCATGGCCTTTTCAAGTCACAGCACAAATCACAGCACTTTTACACCTTTGGCAATCCTATCCCCTCAAGTAACAGAGGTTTCAGGCAAGGGATTTTGGGGGTAGATGAAGGGTTAACCAGCCCCTCCTCAGCACCACAGCACTCCCCTTCATCCAGCCCCACTCCCCAGCAGCTGCTTTTAACCAAAGAAAAAGGCATTTGGAGACCTGATCATAGATCTTCCATATCACACTGTCTTTTGGCCCATAGGAAAACAACAAACTATGTTCCTTGATAAAGATGAGGCGGCAGTTCTGATCCTAGCCCCTCAGGACGACAGATAAGGGACTGGTGTCCTTTTATTTCAGACAGCTGCTCAGCTTCAAAGCTTAAGCACTGCCTGATTGTTCATCCCCTTGTCTGATGGCCTAAGGCCTGTGAATGCTATCTTGTCAAACAGTCCCTGTCGCCTCCATGGGTGATTAGCTCCTAGACCTCTATATGTGCACACTGGGAGAGGAGTGTTCTTTGGCTCTTGTACCACAACTCTTGCTTCACATCACACTAGGCTACGCTTGTGAAATAGGTGAGTAGAGTTCACCTCCAGATGATTAAGGAAGAAAGAGTTTGCAAACTGGAATAAATTTATTCCCCCACCCACCAAGCCCACTTCCCTTGTGTGATCAAATGAGCTATTACAATTTGTTCTGGCAGGGGCCGGGCTGGTGACTTTATAGACAGAGTCTGTACTAGGCAGCATGAGGACTATGGGAGGAGATACAGGGAAAACAGGATCTTGCCTGTGTATTCTTGGCTTCCTCCTGACACGCTTATCTGAACATGGGGGTACAGGTGAGTCAGATCTGAACACAAGCTGTAGTTCCACACTTTCACTGTCCAAATCTGTAGCAATTTCTTGCTCTTGTCACCCCCTTCAGTCTCTGTTGAATGATGCACAATTTCTACTATGCTGAGGTTACTGAGTTATGACTACCCCTTGGGTGTTAATGCTCTGGGGTGTACTGAGCCTCAGTCTCCACAACGAAGTCCTGTTCCCTCTGCTACAAGAGGTCCTTCACTGACCACCTGACCCAGATAGACAGAAACAGAAACATGGAGCAGTTACTGCTTTCCTCTCCTCCGCCAGGATTCAAGGGGGCAAAAGGCAAGACCTTGCAGCTAAGGCCTCTTTGGCAGCCATGGTAGTTGCTGCCTTACACTTTCCAGAACGGAGTTCCATCCAGCATTCTGGGCTTTGAGCCTGGAAACCCCTAGAGACCACCATGCCAGAGTGAGAAGATCCCACTAAGGCCCACTGAGGCAATGGACAAGGCAAAGAACTTCCTGCTTAAACCAACCTTTGAAAACTAGGTGCAGAGTACGTTGACCACTGGATTGCTATCTGGGCAATCCGTATTTTAATGCTGATTCTAAATGTGTTTTGTTGTATTTTAACTATTGTTTTTGACTGTATTTTATAACAACTTGGGGGAAAGGTAGGATATAAATTATTTATTTAATATCTCAGGCAGACTAGGCCTATGCTTACTTATGATCTTAAAGGTAAAGGTAAAGGTACCCCTGACCGTTAGGCCCAGTCGCAGATGACTCTGGGGTTGCGGCGCTCATCTCGCTCTATAGGCCGAGGGAGCTGGCGTTTGTCCGCAGACAGCTTCCGGGTCATGTGGCCAGCATGACTAAGCTGCTTCTGGCGAACCAGAGCAGCGCACGGAAACGCCTTTTGCCTTCCCGCCGGAGCGGTACCTATTTATCTACTTGCACTTGACGTGCTTTCGAACTGCTAGGTGGGCTGGAGCTGGGACTGAGCAACGGGAGCTCACCCCGTCGCGGGGATTCGAACCGCAGACCTTCTGATTGGCAAGCCCTAGGCTCTGTGACTTAGACCACAGTGCCACTCTTACTTATTACCTTACTTATTAGAAATTATTTCCCCTCTACACAATGGGCCTTACTCCTAAGCTAAGAGAGTGCACAGGGGTGCAGTGTTAAGGTAGTTGTCCTTTAGTCCCATGTGCTCTGGTGTCATACTGTTGCTTGGATCTCAGGCTACTGCCAGAGGCTAAACTTTGGGGCCAGGAGTTGTACTAGGTGACCTTGGAGATCCATTCAGACCCTCCAGTTTGAATGGGGAGGTGAGGATGGGAACTCTTAGGCACCATAGAGTCTCTCACCATTGCAAAGCTTGCCAGCTATAATTAGAGCACGTTTCTGGCTTTGGCTTTGTTTATACTCTCTGAGATGCGCTGGAGTCACGCAAGCTCCCACAGCAGAAGCTGCAGGCTGCAATCCCCATAGCCCAGCATTGTTTCACTGTGCAGAGGGGAATTTCCAGAACTGAGTTTATCAATGAGAGAAGACAAACTCTGCTCAAAAGTCTGCTGCCAGGGAAGGTTTCATATTACAAGCACTAACACACGTAAGCACGCACACACACCCCATGACAAAATATCCTATGCACGCAGGATTAAGTATGTGTGTTTTATGAAGTATGCAAGTACACGTCGGATAGATAAAATTTGTGATTAAGTGTGTTTATGATGGGTTGGTGGCTTTTTTTTAGGACAATAGAACCGGCCAATAAGCTGATTGCTATCTGGCCTAGTAAATCAGGCTAACCAGTTTCCTAACTATCCAGTATGTTGTTTTGGCTTAGACAGGCATTAATGAGAAGCCTTGGAATTCTAATTTGCACACATTTAACTATTCATATATGCAAGTGAGCAATGACAGCTCATCTGCCAAGAGAGGTAGCAATCCTATAAACACCCCAGTTTTCTAAGCAAGACCCAGTGGAACCAGCCAAGAGGATTCCATAGGCCCCAATGACACCTGTTTGTTTAATGCAGGCTCCCCAACATTTTGGGAAGTCGGGGACACATTTGGAAATCTAAGAAATCAAAATGGGCAACACAAAATACCCACTTCACAGAACAGAAACTGGCAATGCTTAGGAACCCCCCCCAAAACCCACAAACAAAACACCTATACCCCACCAAAACAGGCAACATCTTGCCAACGAAGAGCAACCATGCACCCTCTCACCAAATCTCCCAAAGTAAATATAAAAAAACACTCAATTAAAAAACAAGAAGAGCAGAAAGCTGTGGCAGGTTCCAAGAGAGGTGTCTGAGGGTACTGTGGTACCCACAGACACTACATTAAGGGCCCCAGGTTTAATGTGTCAAAGGGGATTTTTCTGCCTACAGCCTCTGCTCCCAGCTTTTCTCCCAGGTGGGCAACTGTGATTGCTAGTTTGGTATCATGACAGTCTCAAAGGCTGAGGAACCAATAGTGTTACCAAAGCAGCACTGGGACCAACCACCACCACTGAACCAGGGGTAGCCTAGCATAAGATTCCAGAGATTCTGGGACCAAGAAGACAGAGATCCCTTAACCGGGAACTCCTGAGCTTGGACCAGAGACTGCATCACTGCCTAGGACCGGCATACTTACCTCCCAGAGGCCTCATACTATACACAGAGTTTGTGGGGAAACACAGGCAGCATGTCTGGCATGATCTCCCGTAGGGGCAGCAAAATGCAAGCCCAGTCTAGGCCAAGAGCTGACCCTTTAAGGCCACCCACTTTTCAAGGTGGGGGTTGAACCCGGTATGGGGTTCCCCAACTGCCAAGGCATGAAAGGATTCATTATGGTCTCAGACACTGTTGGAACATGTTGCTCACTAGGAGCTCTCCTTGGTGCTGCTTTGCGACCTCCCCCACCCCCCACTGCCCCCATGGACTCTTCTTCATGACCTGAACATGTGTTCATGACACCAAAGAAGAAACAACCCAGAGGCCAGAAGTGAGTACCAGGTTGCTTCCTCATTGAGCATTTAGTGTCAAATTGCCATGCGTCGTTCACTCAGATTCTGGAATCCTCTCATGTTTTCCCTAGTGCTGCTTCTGTCTTTTTTTTTCTTACTGCAGAAGGTCAGATACTTTTGAAAGCGGAAGAGAAGGCAAAATATCTACCAATGTAGATGCTCTTGCCACTACTCTTCTGTCTGTTTTTTGAGGCAGTATCTGATTATCAGGATGGTGAACCTATCACAGTTCAGCACACATTCACTATAACCTTTGTAGCAGGTATAATTTTATAACCCCATTCTAGTGCTAAGAGAAATTTCTGACTAATCCAGAACAAAGACCATCATGGCTATCTCAATTAGAATTCCCAAACCTATGCAGGTAAGCTTCACCTGGTTTGATGGAGTTACTCACAAGGAAGTATACTGAGGTGATGTTTATTTTTTCAGTAGTAAAACAGACCAGTGCAGTTTTTGGTTTTTTTGGAAAGCAAGTGAAAGTAATTGCTTTCTCACTTTGCTAGATACACACATGGCAACAGCCTACCAACAAGTTTTTAGACAACCGGGGGGGGGGTGTCAGTTCCTTCCCAAGCCAAACAACCAAGCAAAAAGTGAGTAAGTAATGACATTCACTTTTAGCAAATAAAATACTGCTCTTTCTAATTGCTTTAGAACTATATAGAAAAGGGGAGAAACACTATAAAAAGCCAGGAAATGTAAGAAGGACCTGAAGTAGGACAGAAGATTGTGGCAACTTGGGGAGATATTGGGAGGCTAACAAAAATGAGGTTGGGGCCACATGTTGTCCACCTATGGCAGAGGGTGAGAACCCCTTCTGGTCACCACCATTTAGCAACATGCTTTCTTTCTTAAAAACTTCAAAACAATCCATAACAAACCTTTTTTATTTTATTTTTTTGACATTTCATGAATAGCAATCATGCTTAGATGAATGAACAGATAGCATTCAATAAATTGATTTTATTTTAAAGCATGGCTAACAACTTGTTATCTAAGTGGCCACTCAGCAAATTTGACCTTCCTTTCCCCCATATGGCAGCTATGCAATGCCCACTGTTATGGATGGAACACAGCAGAATATACAAGAAAAATATTGGAAGCAGCCCTCATTCTGCATCCAAATATTCCTAGCTCCCACCATCATGCTCGCGCCCTCTCTCTCTCTCTCTCTCTCTCTCTCTCTCTCTCTCTCTCTCAGGTTTCTCTATCTCTGTTCCCAGCTACAGCTTCCTAAATTTCTGGGCTTCAGTTCATGTCCAAACTTTCTAATTTCAGCATTCACTGTCCTTCCTATTCCACCATCCTTGAGCTGTGAATTATTTTCCTTTCCTTTTGATTGAATTATGCTTAAGACGGCCCTGGATAGGTGCTCAGTATGTTGTTCAAAGGCTGCCATAGACAGTATTGCACAAACGATGATCAAAGAGGCCATGGGGTGGTTTGAACAAAAAACAAAAGGGAATATCAAAGTAAATGTGGAAGAGGGGAGGTTTTGCATTCTCTCAGCAAAGGCAAGGTGAGAACCACCTATGTCGAAACTCTGAGGAAGTTAACTGAAGGGTGGTGATCTTTATTAGCTTCTTCGGGAATACTTATTGCAATGCATACAGGATTGCTGTTATTTTATGTGCGACACATTCTGCTATTATTACTACTGAGCATTGATACGCAATGATTATTGCAATGATTATTTGTTACTAAACAAACCCTATAAAAGTTATCTCACGAACAAAATTATACACTGGGAGAATTGTGATCAGGTCACAGTAGTTTTGCAGTGACCACCAGAAGAGGGTGTGATTAGTTTCAGGGCTACAGTTCTAGATATAGTCAGCAGTAAACAACCCTAAAAACAACACTTTGGGACAGGACAATAGTCAAGGCCAGAATTAGAAGGAAGGAGTGTTATTCCTTTCACAACAGCTACCCTACATCGTAGCTCAGTGGGCAAGAAGCCTGCATGAATAGGTCCTCTAGAACGAGAGGTTAAGTCCCACAGTGGTGTCAAAGGTTGCACATATGATGTACACAAATCTGTACACAGTGCACTTCTGTTGGTTTCAGTGTGAAAGAAACAAGCATTTTGGAAGAGAAAGGAACAGGGGACAAAGAGACAGGGAAGAATGAACACATCAGCAGCAACTCACAGTAAAGAGACAGTACCTTGAACAGGCTGGAAATTCAGTGGGAAAGAGTAAAACAATGGGAAGCAGAAGTGGGTGAGTTTGTCCCTCACACTTCTAAAATGGAAACGTAGTGACTACAAACCACTGAAGTCCATCTTTGGACAACCTGCTGGCAACAATAAGTTTAGATGGGAAAAGGAGACAAAATGTTCTGATGCAGCTGCAGCACAGGACATATTGTCTCCCCCTGCTGCATGTCCCATCCTGAAGATGTCTGAAATGCAGAATTGCTGAGAAGTGCAGCTTACCTATCAGCTGACCAACAGGAAACAGAGACAGGCAGTTGAAACAGTCATCGCTTTTATTGAGCAGCATCAACAGCGGAGGGAGTTCTGACAACATCTCATAAACATTGGGTTTTTTATTTGCGCAGGACCTCCACGCCTCTTGAGAACTAGATGGCTGGCAGGCAGCCCAGCAGCAGAGGGCAGTTTCCCCCACCACTAAACCTCCACACTGGGTACGCCTGCCACCTGCTACAATCCTGTCTGCAGCCCACTTCCAAGAGACAGGAAGTCCGGGGGTGAAAAAAAGGTGGAAACCCCACACAGGAACAGCCAATTCCCCACAGGTCACTGCTGACATAGGCCTCGCTTGTGGTCTACACGGCATGTTGGGCATTGGTTGCAGAAACATCTTTGTCTCTGGGAGTGTAGAAGGACCATCTCCACAGAGGTGGAGATAGTATCTAAGAAGGAGCAACAGCTGCCAAGAAGCAATTCCTGTGACTGGGTGTCCATGTGCAGCTGGCGCATTAAAGTTGCCACCCACCCAGTACAGCTCCCCACTCTCCCGTCAGCAGTTCCCCCTGATGTCACCTCTTGGGAAATATAATGCAATCACTGAGACAATAGTCATCTATCCTGTGCAGGAAGCTGCCGTGGAACTCTGTCTCTGGTTAAAGTTTGTTCTGCTTCGTGTATCCCCAAGTCTGCTCCTACAAAAAAAGAAGTGTCATTAGTGTTTGGGTGGAGTGGAGGGGTCAGTGTTCACTAAACGTGGTTGTGTTCCCTATAGCCTTTCTCAGGACATTGCAGGAACTGATCTACAGAGAGAAGAGGGTTGTGGTCTGCAAAAACTCCCTGGCCTGCAGAGTGCATTATTGCCCTGTGTGGGAGACACAGCTACAACCTTTTGGAGCAAGAGTGGGCTGTTAAGCCAGTACACTTTTGAGCCACATTGCAAAGGGAGACTTTGTGCTCCTGGGTGCTTTTGAGTGTTCAGGACTTCTTGGGCTGCTTAAGGGAGAGGGGTATATAGGATATTCAGGGGTCATACTCTGAAGCATAAGCTCTGCTTTCCTGACCAAGGTCTTGTCTTGCTTACCTTGCTCTGTTCCTGCAGCCCCGAATGCAGCCAGTGTGTAACAGTTCATCTCTGCAGCAGGAGGACCTGTAACGTTCTGAGGGCGGACAAGTGTCATTCATTTGCTCTTTTCATATTTGTCGTTGCCTTGGCTGTTTGTGCAAAAGTGCTCCCCTTAAGAACACAAGAAGCACCTGCTGGATCAGGCCAATGGCACATCTAGTCAAGCATCCTGTACTCACAGTGCTCAAACAAATGCCTGTGGAAAATCTCCACCAAGTTCTCACGGGTTACTGCAACCTTCTAGACATGGGGGCAGACTGATGTAGCCCCATGCTACAACATCACATACATGCCATGCAGCTTAATATACAAGCTGATTTGCTCCCGAATGAATCACAACCCTATCCTCCAGTACATTTTTGCAGGGTGGGCATATAGAGCATAAGTGTCATTACAACATGGCGGAACCAACTTTTGAGGGAGCTCAGAACCAGGTCTCAGCTTCACATATCTTCTCATGCCTGTTTGGCCCAATGTTTGCTCCTTACACCTGCATTTTGTATTGCAAGTGCAAAATGGCACAACTGCATAGGCATAGCACTGTCATCTGCCAGCACAGCAGAATTTAGACCACACTGCACATGTCTCTTTCATAGGATACAGCAGGCCATCTGCCACCATCCCGTTTCCAACAGATCCTCACTTTGCAATGGGCTGTAAAGGAGCTTCACCAACATGAACAGCCTGCTAGGAGAGGCTGTTTTTGCAAGTGTCTTTTGTCTGCTAAATATGTAGGCAAGGAAATTCATACTGTGAACATCTTGTTGACACAATGTACGACAGTTACCAGAGAATATAATACTGCTGGAAGTTCCCACAGAGCTACAAAAATGCAGAGGAAAAACCACACACCCATAGCTGCACAAATCCTGCAAAATAATGAGATGTTGCTATATGATAAAGTTTTGAGCACGCAAAGGTAAATCTGATTTTCTGTTCTTCTACAACTAATTGCTAAAACGTCTCTCCAATGGAGTTCCTCTTGGTATACAGCATCTGAACTGACTGCAGTGTGCCCTAGTAACAGAGGGCTCCTCAGTTAGTTCCATGGTTCCTCTGGCAATGTCAAAACTGGGATGATTTCCTGCCCAGGGCGCAGGGAGAGTCTGCCATGTCCCGAGCGCTGCTGCCTACTGCTTCCCCCTTCCCAACTCCTCCAAAGGCTATGCAGACAGCCAGTTGAAACATGCCTCCCTTTCCCTCTCCTCTGCCCCATCTCCCTCGTTCCCTAATTAAACTGCAGGTGAACCCGCCAGGGACTGGCAACGCGCCAGACCTTGAGCTCTCTGCTGCGGATCTTAACTTGCCTCCCTCCATCTTCCAAAGCAGCCCCTGAGACCTTGCTCGCTCTAGCTGCAGAGGGCTGTGGCAGGGAGGTAAGAGACAGCCTCCTCTTTGCAGGGCTTCCTAGGTGGAATTCAATGTCGCTCTTCCAATTTTTCCATCTGCAAAAGCGTTCCCCCTCTCCTCCCTCAGCATGCCTTTTCTCCAAGCCAATTTCAGGGGCACTGGGGGCATGCAGGGGGAGGGGAGAGTTCCATTGTGCAAGCTGATGGAGTTGCTTAGGTGAATCCTACCCACTGTTAACTATATATGCCTAGTTAAAGGTAGATAGCCGTGTTGGTCTGTCATAGTCAAAACAAAACAAAACAAAAAAAAATATCCTTCCAGCAGCACCTTAGAGACCAACTAAGTTTGTTCTTGGTATGAGCTTTCGTGTGCATGCACACTTCTTCAGATACTGGAAGGATTTTTTTTATTTTATTTTGTTTTTATATATGCCTAAACACTGCTAATGGTCAATTTCTTTCGCATCATAACAAACTTGAAATATATGTAGGTTACCCCATTTTACAGATAACGCATTGAGGCTGAGAACCAGTGAATTCTGGTTACAGGTAGTTCTGGTTACAGGTAGGTAGCCGTGTTGGTCTGTCATAGTCAAAACAAAATAAAAAATAATAATAAATTCCTTCCAGTAGCACCTTAGAGACCAACTAAGTTTGTTCTTGGTATGAGCTTTCGTGTGCATGCACACTTCTTCAGATACCAGTGAATTCTGGATACAGTGAATTCTGGATCCATGGCTAGGCAGACGTTTTAACATTCTAGGACTGCAAAAGAGCTGTGGGTAGAATAGCCTAGCAAGGAGAATCAAGGACAAGCCCTATGCTGAAACATATTTTGGGAGCCCCTCAACTCAGTCTAATGGCACTCTTTTTCACCTGACAGTTTTAACAAAGATGGACACAGACAAATGACACCCTCCTCCTGACACAAAGGTGGGTTTGCATGTGGCAATGAGGTGCTAACAGGATATATACAAGTGGGTTGTGCATATCCTATGGTTCCATTGTCTTGTGTGAAGGGACATTTGTAAGTAAGTGTGACTCACTTGCACATCCTTTTACACTTGCTTCCATGCCACACAGGAAAGGTCTCATAAGCACACATTGCATGTTACAAACTCTTCCATTCTACCCTGTCCTATCCTTGTGCCTCCCAGAAAGCACTGTGATTGTCAGTGCACTGGCTTTATTACCAACTTCCACAGCTAAACTGGGCTTGGAAAGATAGCCGCTGCTCCTAAGTCGTGTGGTAACAGCCACCATGTCCTGATTTTCAGAGAATTTTGAGGGAGCCTAATCCCATTTGCAGGCAGCTGGTGGGAGCTTTGGGAAGATTCAAAATTTAGGATGTTGCAGAGAAGGCCTTGGTTGGCTGGGATCCTGCTCTGTCGAGAGTAATGTAACATTTAAACTGGTACTGGCAAGAGCCCAAGGAATCAAGGAACTATTAAACAGATTCTCTGGACAGAATTTAATAGCAGTAATGTTTTAAGTACCTTAATCAGATAGAAGTATAGCTGGGAGCTGGAAATTGTTAGTTTCTTATGAGAAAAGGTAGAAATGTTAAGAGGAGAATTAATCATAAGCTCCCCCAGGCTGGGGAAAAGGAAGAAAGCAATAGGAGGATTATTCATCTCCTCATGGCCTTCCTAAAAACAAACATTATACAGTTGAATAACTGACAAATCTAAGGTAGACAGGGAGAAAGAGAGCAGAATACTTTGACTGATCTTCCTGTCCTCTACACCCACACACCAGGGAATCCATTCTTTCACTATCCCAACTAAGCTTGTGTCAAACTCATGTCCAGCTAATGATCTTCAACATCATGCTGCAGAACATGTCAAGTGATGTGCACCAAAAGAGGTAGAACTTGAGGGACCCTCTAGACTGGTGGTTTTCTGCAACATATCATTGGCACAATAACAGTACATTAGTGGTAGATTCATCTCTTTCTTTCTCTTTGGAGATCACTCGTAGCCGAGTAAGATTGTCTTTCATGAAAACAGTCTTAACAGTGAGTCCGTGACTGTGGAGGCCAATTCTGGATCCACACGTCCTTCCAACGTGGGGACATAGGTTTCCGTGTGGGAGTTGATCACAGTGAGGGTTTGCCAAAAGTGCCTTCCACTTAGCTCGTTTCTCCTTTTCGCCCTGAGTTTGTGTTTCTTCAAAATCCACAACACCTTCGGTAAAGGCTGTTCTCCAATTGAAGTGCAGAGTGTTTGAGGACCGGGACATTCACAGGGAAACCAAAATGCCATTGTACTACCAACTTTACTGTACACTTGCGAAACATGGACCACTTATAAATACCATCTCCAACTCCTCGAAAGATTCCATCAACGGTGTCTCCCAAATATTTTACACATCACTTGGGAAGACAGGTGAACTAATGTCAGTGTACTGAAAGAAGCAAAGATCACCAGTGTCAAAGCAATGATTCTTCAACATTAACTTCATTGGTAGATTCATACTGGTTTGTTCACACACCATTCGGCTTTATTAGTTGTTCTGAGATGCTTCCCCAATATGATTGCACTGCTGCTGTCTGGAGGGGACCTTTCTTAACATTACAGACCCTAGAGCTGCCAAAACTTTCCAAGCTGTGACTCTCCAGGCTGGAAGAATCTGGCCACATTTCATTGGGACCACATGGTCCTCTTGCTGACAATAGCATCTGAGGTCAGAATGCAACTATACTTTATTCCTCGCCCCCAAACATTGGAATGTAAAAGGTTAGCTATATGCTACATGCAAATATGCAACAGCCGCCGTACCATTTAAAAGAAAGAAAAAGAAGGCAGGCTGAGGGAAGTGGAATTTAGAATGGAGAAATGGTACCGGTAGGAGGAGGGAATGTCCACCATTTCTCCTCCACAGATCATACTTAGAGGCTCAGGGTTGGCCGAATACATTTTGGCACCTGAGGCAGACCCCAAAATGGTGCTTCCCTTCCCAATATGAAAAAGAGGTGGGGGAGGATCTACATCAGGAACAAAGGGGGAAAGAAAGACTAACATTGGGATCTGCTGCCTCAGTGGATCCTGCCGTCTGAGGCAGTCACCTCTCCTTGCCTCATGGGTGGACCAGCCCTGCAGATGCTTCATTTAGCACCCCCACCCCCTTTGGGGGGTTATCGAAGGAAGGAAGGAAGGAAGGAAGGAAGGAAGGAAGGAAGGAGAGGGGGCTGAAGAGAGACTTCTGTCCATAAATAGTATGCATAATGACAGGTTGAATTAAGGAAATGCTTGACATAAATAGAAGTTGGGGGATCCAGGAAGCAATGCATTAAGAATGGTAAAAAAAAAAAAAAAACCAACCATATTTCCATGATGTGCAGTATGCAGTGCATCAGCTTCTATCATTATTTTTCTGCAACAGTTTACCAGGGAGAAATAATAATCAAGATGCACCCTTATTTTATTGGATCTGGCAAGACACAAGCATTTGTATCAAGCATCTTTGTTCCCACACTACAAAACTGCTTCACATCTACCTTCTACCAACTCTTCAGAAGGTCTTGTTACCAGAACTTGGGCATCCATTCAGTTCAGTCCTCCTAGCTGAGCCAGGGTTAGAAGGAGACGGTTTTCTGCAGCCAGTTCTTCAGCCTTGAGAGACTGATGGGGCTTTCTCTCTCTCTCTCTCTCTCTCTCTCTCTCTCCCTCCCTCCGTCCCTCTCTCTTTCTCTCTATCTCACTTGGTTGGAAGAGATGATGAGGCGTAAAAGATCAGGGACTGGTATGGGGAGGAATGGAGTGATCTACAAATTATTTAAAGTGAGGAGCACGCATGGCTGAGCTGATGGCAGCGGATGTGGGAAGAGGCATGAAAGATTCAAGGGATCTGTCACTTTAGGTTACCAAGAACCATCCTCGTAAGCAACAGAAATTCCCAGGTGAGACACAGCAAGACACAATTCACCCTCACCCTTACAAGCAGCATTAATGCAGGTGACAAGGGACTCATGTATCTGCCCCTTGCTATCACTCTGCACACGCACATCCTTGTCAAGGTCCAGAGAACGTTACGGAATTCCACTCAAACAGGCTCTATTTCGATTGAAGAGTCAAATTCTTGTTCCACGATTCAAGCAAAAGCAACAGAAAAGGGCAAAAACTTAGTAGCTTTGTATGGTCTTGATCATTAGGAGGAATGGCTTCATAAGCTTTCTGGAGGGCAATGGTACTGGACAATGGAGGGTAAAGCAGAATAGAGGATGCTGCCCTGCTTTTACAACAGACTGGGGCAGGGCCTGCACAGTCACAATGGATTAGAGAATTTACAGCACAAGCCTATGGCACATTTACTATGAAGTAGGCCCAACAGCCCTTGAGCCCGGATAAATGTGTATAGGGTTACAGTCTTCAGCTGACAGTCGTTCCTTCTCTTGAGGGAAAGCGGGGAATTGGGGAAGGGGGGTGTTTAGGGATAGGGATCCCTAAGAGAAAAGTAGAAGAAATGCAGAAATGTAACATTGCCAGGATTCCTTGGGGGAAGCCATGACAGTTTAGAACCAATCTACTATATCAGGTATGTCCAACTCCCAAGAGACTGTGATCTACTCCCAGTATTTAAAAATACTGGCAGTGATATACCCATTGTCATTGGAGGGAGGAGGGGAGCGTGCGTGGTGTAGGTGGATTGCCCAGAGTTGTAGGAGGGAAGTGCCCAGAGTTGTTGAGCTTTTTGGGGGGAGGATTGCAAAGTGTTTTTTTAGCTCCCCCCCCATAACTTTTTGTACACAATAAGGATCCTGCGATCTACCAGGATCAGCCGGGGATCTACCGGTAGATAGCGATCTACTGGTTGGACATCCCTGTACTATATATTTTGGAAAGTGGTTTGTCCGTTTGTTTTCTATGCATTGGACACCTCTTGAGATATTGCCACCAAACAAGTTGGGACAAGTGTTTCAGAGGTGGAGGTAGAGATCACTGTTGATGTCTGGATGCTGGTTGCCATTTTGAATCAAATGGTGGACCTAAACATGACTTCAGTGTGACATAGTTTTGGACGCATCTCAAGACAACATTGCCAAACTCAGGATGAGGCTTCCTGAGGTGGGGTTTATGCCAATGTTTGGGTGCCAAGCACCATTTTGAATCAAGACACAGTGAGCACACAGCAAACACGAGTGTGATCATGGCCTAAGTCTCCCTCCTTTCGGTGATTAGTGTCAACAGTGTGCATGCAAAGCAAATAGTCCTTCTACACTCCTTTTAATCTTGAATTCTCAGACTATGCATAATATTATGCAGCAGTAAGTTCCACCCACTAGTGAAAGCCTGTGTGTGGAAATTGTTTCATTCAGTTAGTAGCGAAATATTTCCTTAGGGCGTTCCATTTGATAACAATCTGAAATTCCTAAGGTCTTCTTACCTTTGTCCTCTGCTAAGCAATATTCTGAACAAAGCTTTCATATTGCTTTGTAGCTAAGAATGGGTTTGGTATGTCTTGAGGCTAAAGAAAGAGTGAACACCTCTAGGTTTCTATGATGCATCTCATCCCCCTCCATATAGCTCTACCAATCAGCTAGAGTAAGGCAGGGCCACTGCTTCTCAAAACTGTCACAAGCACATTGATGCTTGCTGTGGGATAACAGGATTCTGGTTTATTGGTGGATCACCAAGTGCCTTCTAGCAGCTGGGATTCTTGCAAAGAATGCCAAACCTTTATGAAATCCAGCAAGGCAGGTTCAGAAACAGAAGAACATACACAAGACCAATTCAGCTTAATGTAAACAGATCGTTCCCAAGAACACACCCCTGAATTGTAAATCCGACCACTAAATTGTAGTCAAACAAACAGATGTCAGCCCACCTCTGTCCAAATCTAAATGATTCTTTTTCAATGTGATCAAACTATCAGATTTCCATTTCACAAAAAAGCACCTGTGGAAACCTCTGTATCACAGGTATTCATGAGCTTGCCTTAAAACCCAGGAACATGGTTCCAGATTCAACAAATCCCTATTCCATCATTTCTTTCGTTGCTCTCAGATTTTTAGCCAGCCAAGCGCCCACAAGGATGTGATCATTTTTGCCTGCTCAGAGCTTTCACAGAGCCAACGGCAGGAAGAGAACTCTAACCTCTGCTGAAGATGATGCTTTCATAGGGGATCTTGTTCTTGGTCTCCAGGCTCGAGCAATTCCAGCGCTGATCGCGGAACTGGTGTTGGCACTCGTGGATGGCGATCTGGATCCCTTGAATGGCAGAAGCCGTCACATCAGGATTCCGCACGCACACCTCCAGTTGTCGCCGTGTCAGACCAGGCAAGGTCAGGCACACCGTGTTGGCATTCAGCACAGGTTCCAATGGCAACTTCAGGCCCAGAATCTCATTGGATAAGGAGCTGGGAAGAAAACAGACAAGTCAGTGGTGCCATCACCACGTACACCAAAGTGACCTAAAAGCTAACATTTTTTTTCTTAGAAAGCAAATGTCAAGATCCAGGATGGGCAACACCCACTGCTGCAGCTATCTCTGGAGCTGATACTGCAAACTGCAGAGGAAAAAAGGAAACCTTTTAGCAAGGGAAACTTTGCAATCTCCCTTGAAAGCTGCTTCCAAATCGTGATTGTTCTTAGAGCTAGAACATCCCAGATTGAAGCTACATAAGTATGTTCAATTTGTATTTCACTAGCCAAACTGCTTCCATGTTGGTTATGAAGTTTCCCGTGTATAGTGCATTTTTTATGGAAAATACCCTACTGAACTACCTTGTTTTGTATTTGCATTCTATAAACAGACTTTTCCTTGCTCCTTATGAATATTCTTTTACCCTGAGTTTTTAGAAAGTAATCCTTACAAAATGAATGAAAGGAAGAAAGTAATCCATATAAGTTTCTACCTTTTTGAGACAAAGGGCACGATTCAACTAAGTTGTTGCATGTGTGTAATGAGGCCTGTTCCTACAATGGGACTCCCCCCCCCACTCCTCTCACCCCGGCCCCAATGCCCTAAATCAGCAGATGGTGGAAAAGTCTCATTATGTGAGTGGACCTCATTCCCCGGAAGCATACCCCACTTAGCACTATGCTGAATTCCAGACAAGTACCCTGGGTCAATATAGAAAGGGCTACAAAGATGGCCAACAGAGTTAAAACACATAATTTGAAGTCTTTATTTCTTAACTTCCATAAGCAAATTGAACAAGTCCACCATCACCATTGGAAGCCTTGCACAGCCCCCCAGTTTTGAAGTTTTGCTATCATGAAAGCTAGATAACTATTTACCTCTTTTTTAAAAAAAGCAAGCTGAATTTATCTAAAGACCAGATTCCCAAACCGCTTGTGTTGAATGCTGTTGGCAATTATCCATTAGGTTACAGTGGTACCTCCAGTTACGAACTTAATTCGTTCCGGAGGTCCGTTTGTAACCCGAAACCGCTCATAACATGAGGCGCGCTTTCGCTAATGGCGCCTCCCGCTGCCGCCACGCTGCCGGCGCACGACTTCTGCTTGCATCCCAGGGCAAAGTTCGCAACAAGGGGCATCTACTTCTGGGTTAGCGGAGCTCGTAACCCGCAGCGTTCGCAAGGAGGATGGTACGTAACACGAGGTTCCACTGTATTGTCCAAATGCTAAGGTCTATATCAGAATTTTCAGGCACAATTTGCCCATAATTTGCCGTATTCACACAATATGTGATGAGTAAAAAAAATGGCAGCATAAATATTAAACAAAAGAGTTATAAATATTATACAGCAAGTTACTGAAAGCAAACTTGGCACCAGGTGAGTGTCTCAAGGGCATCTCCATGTTGCACAGAAAGGAATCTTATTAGATGTTGGTATCAGGCAGAACTTTCATTTATGTTCTTCTAATTTGGTGACTTGGATGTTTAATAGCAACAGATGTTTCAGATAGCTCAGTCAGAAAAGCATGAGACTTTTAATCTCAGCATTGTGGGTTTACACCCCATACTGGGCAAAAGATTCCTGCATTGCAGGGGGTTGGACTAGATGACCCTCGTGGTCCCTTCCAACTCTACAATTCTGTGATTCTATGAACTGGAAGGTGTTCCCTCAGAATTGTCCATGATCTCTGCATTTTGGACCGTATTTATTTCTTTAAAATATTTCTATATTGCCTTCCATTAAAATAACATCAAGATGGTATACAATAAAATAATTCCATGCAAATTCATTTAGCTGTGTATTTAGATTTTTCCCCCATTGGATGTCCTTAACTGGTTTTTATGTAAGTTGCTTTGGGTCCCTCTGTGAGAAAAGTGACAAACAAATACTGTATAATAAATCAATAATTCAAAAAACAATTCCGTACGCAATACGGTAGAAACAATCCTATAAAAATAACACATATTGAATACAGTAGCCATGAACTGTTCAACTGTTTACAGAGATGAGAGAAAATTTAAGTAAACAGACAGGTTTTTAACAGCTGGCAGAAGCTCACCACAGCAGGTTCCTGCCATATCTTGGTGAGGAGCTCATTTCAAACTGGGGGCCACCATGGAGAAGGCCCTCCTCCAAGTTGCTGAGAGATGAGCTTCTGTAGGCTGCAGCATAACTAACAGGGGCCCCTCCCAAGATCTCGGTGAATAGGCAGCTCAGTATGGGGAAAGGCATTTTTTCAGATCACCTGGTCCTAAGTTGTCCAGGACTTTATAAGTGAAGAACTGTGCTGTACATTTACTGTGACATACACAGTGCCATGATATTGTTTCCTATAAATAACTCTCTGCTTTTTTCTTGTCAACATAGCAATCATCTTTGCAGTTTGATTCAGATCCTCGTCTATGATTTGCCAAAGGGGGAGAGAACCAGCCCATGCTCCTGTGTCTAAATATTCCCAGCCCTCCCACAACCACCTCGATCTGTGAACAGCCTAGCGAGTTACCAGTCCAGGTGAACAGAGGGAGCGAGAGAGACGCAGGTTAATAGACAAGAAGGCTTTAATTACACGGCAAAGTGCTCCCTTTGGCGGTTTTAAAAAACAGGGACTCCCGACTCGAGCCTCTAATGACTCAATTTGAGGGGAGATGCAAAAGGTGCTTATAACTCACTAATGACAGTGCTTGATCAAAGGTGGAGGAGTGAGGTACCGAGTTCTCTACACCAGCTGGGTCATGGGTTTCACATTGGCAATAGAAACTGGCCTGTTCTCCCAGCTGGAGAATTTCCTCTTGCTCAGAGCACAGCCATCACTCATATTTGTCTACAAATCATCTGTTTTAGAGCAGGACTACACCATTTCTGTTCAGCCGAGACAAGGCTAGCACAAGTCATGCAAGCCTGTCTTAGAGGATAAGCTCATACATATGATCAAAACCGCCAGCCACCCACATTCTGGATAATGCAGGTGGCAGCTGCCTGGGAGATTCTGTGTCACTTTTCTAACCGTGTAGCAGCAAAAGCATAACAAGATGGTGAGCATGTGTTGCGTAAGGATGAGTGATGATCCCAGATTCCTGTGGAGCATTTTTCCACACCCTGCCACCATGCTCTTGGTGCTGAGGCCAGAGCTACCAGCTTCTGCAGAGGACTGGGCTGCTGTGCATTTAATAGTTGTGTAATAGGGAGGTTTCCACCTTGTGGGGCTCTTTGTACATCATGCTGTGTACCTTCTCTCTACACAACGTGACTCTTCCTTAAACTCCAGGTATCGGGAACCTGTGGACCTCCAGATGTTGTTGAACTACAACTCCCATCAGCCCCAGCCAGCAAGGCCAATGGCTAGGGATGATGGGAAATGTAGTCTGAGGGCCAAAGGTTCCCCACACCTGTTCTGCTGAATCTGGCAGCTGTACCAATACCTGACCTCAAAAAGTTCCCCATGCCTTCAGAAAGCTCTATTGGCTGTCAGACAATTGGCAGCTCAAGTTTCTCCCATCACCATAACACCTTAGTGCTTACCTGGCAGCTCTCTGCATACAAAAGTCACTTGGGTCCATCTGAACTCAACTCAGGGCTGGCGTCAGGAGTACAGTGGTACCTCGGGTTAAGTACTTAATTCGTTCCGGAGGTCCGTTCTTAACCTGAAGCGTACTTAACCTGAAGCACCACTTTAGCTAATGGGACCTCCTGCTGCTGCTGCGCCGCCAGAGCACTATTTCTGTTCTTAGCGGAGTTCTTAACCTGAAGCGTACTTAACCTGAAGCTTACTTAACCCAAGGTACCACTGTAGTAGGTTTCAATGGACATCTGCTGAAGCCCATACACTTGCCCACTCTCTAGAGCCTCCTAGTCCTCCTCCTCTCATCGGGGCAGCCTGCTCACCTGCCTTCTCTGAGCATCCAAGCAATGGCAAGTGGAAGGAGAGAGAGCAGAGCCCTCTACTTGCTTTGTCCCAGGGTATGGTCAGAAGATACACGAACCCACCACCTTGCTGAAGCTAAGCATGTCTGGGTCTGCTGAGTGACTATGGATAAAAACGCCCCTTGCAGGCCAAATTAGGACCTCTGGTGGTCCATTTGGCCTAGAGGCCAGTTATTACCCATGCCTGCTTTAATAAGTGGGCTAGTTAGTATCAGCCTTTCTGCCACCAACACGTGTAGAATGAGTGACCAAGGCAGAAGGGAAAGAAGAGTCAGGCAAGACAGACAGGGATGGTGGTGGGTAGGGGTGGGGGGTTGTGATAATGGTGGGAGGGGCTAACAAAGCATCATCAGTGGGACACCCTGCCCCCTAAGGGCATCTTGCCTAGCAGCCCCTCAAACCTGGCAAAGTCACCATCTAAAACAATTCTCAGCCTCTTCAGCAACCCTAACATTCTCAGGTTTAGCTATGGAAACCTTCGCGAGTCACAACTCATGTTTATCCACACTTACCTTTTGCCCTGCTCTTTCCAGCCACAGGTCTGTGCTTTAACACGCCATAATATTCAAGCGTGTGTTTCCCCCACCCCCAAGCTTTCTGCATGAAAACCCACTCTTTGAAGCTGGATTGGAGCAATTGTCAATTCAGGTTTTCCATGGATTGACGATTGCTTCAACTGAGCTCTAAAGAGTGGATTTCTGTGGGAAAAGCTCGGGGGGCGGGGCAGAGGGAAGAGGAGCTTGAACACGGAACTTTAAATCATGGACAGTGCCTGGAAAGAGCGGAGGAAAGGCAAGCGTGGATAAGCCTTTGGGCTGTAGACCACACTTCTGTTTATTCTGGATCCAGTACTCTCCCACTGCTGATTTGGGAAGCAGTACACAAATGACATTAGTTACAATCCACCATCTATCCTGTATCTATTCTTTTGTTTCTTATGAAATGTTGCCTTTAGATGCATCTTCCCATCATGCCAGCTTCATTATGAACTGAGGAAAAGGAACAGCCTAGCTGAGTTTTACATCAGTAATGTGTACACCACCTTAGTTTCCCATTCATTGCACAGGTGTGTTCTCTGCATGATGGAGAGTATCCCCACTTCCAACCAGCTGCCAGTCCTTTATTTCCCCTCAGCTAATGAATCCACGGGACGCGGGTGGCGCTGTGGGTTAAACCACAGAGCCTAGGGCTTGCCGATCAGAAGGTCGGTGGTTCGAATCCCCGCGACGGGGTGAGCCCCCGTTGCTTGGTCCCTGCTCCTGCCAACCTAGCAGTTCAAAAGCACGTCAAATTGCAAGTAGATAAATAGGTACCGCTGCAGCGGGAAGGTAAACGGTGTTTCCGTGCGCTGCTCTGGTTGGCCAGAAGTGGCTTAGTCATGCTGGCCACATGACCCGGAAGCTGTACGCCGGCTCCCTTGGCCAATAAAGCGAGATGAGTGCCGCAACCCCAGAGTCGGTCACGACTGGACCTAATGGTCAGGGGTCCCTTTACCTTTACCTTTAATGAATCCACGCTTTCCTCCTGTGAAGAGGCTTACAGAGCAATTGTATGCACCAGGTATACAACACCAGGGAGATACGGAGAGCAGAATAGCCCCCATCCTAGACTTGCTGAGTCCAGGGAAACACACAAATGCAGAAAATTGTGGAACAGCATAAGAAAAGCTGTCATGCTCTCAGCATCCCTGGAAACAGCAGTGGCATTGGTTGGGATAGAGTGTCCAGCCTTTGCCAAGAGTGGGCTTATCTGCATACGGGGATGGGCATCTTCCCTGTATGGGGGAAACACCACCCCTCACTGTTGGGGAGGAACAGCAATAGAGCTCAGATATATGAGAGGCAGTTGTAGTAGTTATCCGTTAAAGCACCTGATCCTCTTTCCCTGCATTTACCTGTGTGGACTGCTGTTTCCTGGCCTCCCCAGGTGCAGAAGTCACTGCTGGGTCATGGGCATAGCCAGGATTTATTGGAGGGGGCAGGCATTATGTTAGGTGGGGAGAACCAAATTATCTGTGATGTAATTGGTCAGTTAGTTCAGAATTTTTATTTATTTACTTGATTTGGGGGGACAGCTGCACCCCACCCCATCCCGCCCCGGCTACACCCATGTGCTGGAAGTTGGTGTCTGAAGTCCCAAGATGAGGTGACTGTGAGCGTTCTAAGCAAAGACCCGTTCGCAATGCGCTCAAGTTCCCATGCATGTTCTGGAGGTGGGTTGTTTAGTGCAAAATGTGCACCAAGTGCCCTTTCTCCAGAGCTTCCACTCACCAGCGTTCCCCCTTGTGGGTTTTAAATGTGTACGCGGCATAAGGACAAATTCTATCCTAGGCACACGCATCCTATCATCAGAGTTGTGGTCTCTTTGTGCAAGGATTATATACTGGCTGTGACATATATCCATATCCTTTGCTCCACTGTGACAGCATGATGGGGTGGCCATGAGTATCCAGGCAGCTTAAAAAACAGAAACCAAAAACCCCTCCCATTAGTTAATATGAGGGAGATTTCTTACTCCAGGTCTGTGGGGTGTAAAGTTGCAACAGAGGTGTGATCATGGTCTTGAGGAGATGGTGCAAGTTTGCTCCTCCCTGTGCCATCCCTATCCTGCCCACAACTCCCCTCTGTTTCAGTACTTCCACCAGCACAGTCTCACTGGCAGAGCAGATTTGCAGTGCTCTGTCAATGTATCTCCTGTTTTGTCAGCACAGCAGGAGTTTTGCCAAATCCTATGTCTTAGCAGCCAGCGAAGCTCAAGTACAGGATTGCTCTTTTTTATACAGTATGACTCCAACGCCTATGGTGGTGCTAAACAACTTGACATTCCTTCGACCCTTCCCCACCTCTTCCTTGATTTGTAAGCACTGTTAAGGATATGCAGGTGAAGCATCCCCCATGCTGCTGGTCTACCAGGTATCACAGGTGTGTCGCTCTCACAGAACAGGAGGCACCAAATAGAAAAAGCAGATACCTTTTGACCTGTTCAAGACTTTTAACAGCAGCCCTATGACGTGTTTCTTCATACATAGTTAGGTCTCATTTATTGCAACAGTCAAGATTCAACATATATCAAACTTGTGCACTGCGACTTAAGGAGACCTGAGGCTAAGCTGCCAAGAAAAGGCAAATGGTTGACTTCATACTTTACCCGGGACCACACACAAAATAAGCTCCACCCTACTGTCTTATAAAAAGGAAACGCAGTAGCAAATCTGAAATATGTCACCCCAACACATCCAGATAGTGTTGAAATCCGATTACCAGGCATCAGACGCCATGTACACAGGATCACACCCTTGTTTAACTAATTGGGAAAAGCTAACATCCTCTGCTTCTGTACTGAGACAATCATTAACACAGGTTGGAATCTGTACTTCATCCATGTAGGCAAACCACTTACCCTTTTGCCATGGGAACTGTGAAAAACTTGGGATGATTACTAGTTGTCCCGTGGAAACCAATCCACACTATGACTACAATCTTATATGTATCTATGCAAAGATTCCTGCATTGCAGGGGGTTAGACCAGATGATCCTTGTGGGTCCCTTCTAACTCTACAATTCTATGATTCTATGAAAGATCCCTGAAATCCATGGACCTTATTTACACCTGACCATGCTTAGAAACAGGAGGCAAGTGTATGTTCACCCAGAAACAAGTCACCTAGTCTTGCAAATATATTGGGGTGGTTTATGCCTCTTCCAGCTCCTACTCCTGGCTGCATGTAGCATCCCACAGAGAATATTACTCATATCCACTCCTTATTTCCCCACCCCAAAGTAATAAAAAGCTCATCCAATTGGTCTAGTGGACAAAAAATTGTAGTTCGATCCATGGGCCCCGAGTTAAAGTCTCATCCCTATCACCAACTTTGTATATTACTTATTTCATGCATTTATATCCCACCTTTTTTCCATGGAGCTCTAGTCATTGTACAAGGTTCTCCCCTTCCTCATTTAATCCCCACAACAACCCTGTGAAGGCTGAGCAGCAGTGACTGGCCCAAGGTCACCCAGTGAGCTTCATGGCCAAGTAGGGATCTGAACCCTGGTCTTTCAGATCCTAGTATGACACTCTAACCACTACACCACACTGGCTCTTGGGCATCACTGGACCCTCTGCCCCTTTAACACATCTGTAATGTGGGAACCGCAGAATACTGTATGAGCAAACACAAGATCAGAAAGTAGGTGCATTTGCGAAGACCTGTTAGAATCGTGAACTCAAGCTCCTCACTCACCATACTCCCTTTTACACCCACACAACCACAGTCCAACACTGCTTGCTTGCTTGCACACACACACACACACACCTCACCCACATAAAATACACACACATATACATGCTGTATGCCTCCTTACCAGCAACTCCTGCAGCCAAGCTGGTGGCAAACATATTGCTCTGCTTTCCTTTGGGCCACATCAGTGAGCGGGTCTTGTTGTCTGGGCAGCCCACGACCTCCATATACACTGCCTAGGCTTGTGGCTCAGGGAGGTCACTTCAGTGCTGCTTGCCCCCTGGCTTCACCCCCCTGGAGACACAATCCATTGTCTCTCAAGACAGAGGGATGCCGACAACAAGTCCATCACATTGTCTGTTCTATCCATACAATTGCATAAGCAGATACTAAGCAGAAACACACTCTGCATACATTAATCCATGCATCTACATAACCAATTCTCTCTCTGCCCCCCCCACCAGTGGTTTGCCTTACATGCCACTGTGCCTCAGTTCTCCTCTATGTGTTTCTTATGATCTGAAATGCATTTTTCCAGACTTTCACCTGGGACATTGGTAAATTCCCCATGGATTGAATGCAACAAGCCTTCTCTCTCCCTTTGCAGCTACATCCTGGTGGAGAGTGTCAAGCAGACGCTGCCTTGATATCTTCATTGAACAGAACCTATTCCACTCACTTGGGGTGGCTCATGATGGCCAAGGGATGGTTGGGTTGAGATAGGGGGGAGTGTGACTGATTCAATCGCACTGGGCACAGGGGGCATCTCAACTATGATTTAGAATGAAGGGCAAGAGGATGAGGGGTGCTGAATTTTACTATCACATGGGGTGCTGCTGAACTTTGAGACCCCAAGATCCCCCTCTGCCACTATCATCCCCCCACCTACCCTAGCCTCAAGCATCCTTCCACTGTTTTAGTGTTGAGAAGCAAGTGTCTGTCAGTCTTAGGAACTGACTGTAGGCTTTTTCACTTATCCCATTTGGCAGACAAGTTTCTTGTGCTATCCCAGTCTCACCCGAACCGGTGTCTTTTCCTCCCCCTCATATCCTGCCATCCAAATAACTGACATACACTGACATCCCTCCTACTTCCCTGCGGAGATCATCCCCCACCCCTTCAGAAGCAAGACTTCCTTAATCCCCCTTTCTTCATTCTCCCTCCCCAAATAGACATTACAACACACACACACACACACACACACACCACATGCACATGTTCTTGTCTGGCCCTAAAAGCACAGTGACTTTTAGGGGGGGCAGCGGATCCCAGCAAAAAGACCCACAGAGTTTGGGGAAAGGAAAGATGAAGTGTCGAGAAGGGCAGTTTACCATGTCTGCTCTTTGAATCTGATTGACCTGTGCTCCCCCGCCCTCTCACTCTATAGCACTAAATGAGTTGAAACACGATTTCACAGTGAAAGGCCCGCAGGTCACAGGCTGTGGTTGCTACTGCTTTAATTAATACAAGTTCCAACGGTAATAAATTATATTTTTGGAGGGGTGGCAGTAGGGGGTGGAGAGAAAAAAAACTAACCCAAAAATAACTATTACAAACAAAACAAAGCAAAATGGAGATGGGAGGGGGGGAGGAAGTATATATAATTATTAACCCTTCCCCAGACTCTCAACACAAATGTTTTGTGAGGGGGGGGAGAGATTCAATCAGGAGGCAGATAGTAGCACACAGTGATGAAATGAGGAACATTTCCCATTTATCCCGAAATGGGGGAAGGAGAGAGGGAGCCGTGATACCTGTTTGAACTGAGGTAACCTTAAGAAACAGGAGGCTGGGTGCACATTATGCATTTCAAGTACATTCAAATGACATTTCCCCCCCCACAAGGAAATCTGGGAACTGTAGTTTCTTAAGGATCACTGGGAATTGTACTGGAGGGATAAACTACAGCGCCCAAAATCCTAAAGGGTGGAAAATGTGTTTCCAATGTGCTTTAAAGGTACAGAATCATAGAATCATGGAGTTGGAAGGGATCCCTGAGGATCATCTAGTCCAACCCCAAGCAATGCAGGAATCTCAACTAAAACATCCATGGCCTCTGCTTAACCTCTGCTTAAAAACCTCCAAGGAAGGAGAGTCTACACTTCCCAAGGGAGACCATTCCATTGTAAAACAGCTCTTACTATCACAAGGTTTTTCCTGATGTTTAGCCAGAATTTCCTTTCTTATAACTTGAATCCATTGGTTCGAGTCCTACCCTCTGGAGCAAGAGAAAACAAGAAGATACTGGAAGATGGCTATCCTATCTCCTCTCAGGCTAATAACGCTTTTCCAGGCTAATAACGCACAGGAAAGCCTGAGTCTTCCACTTCTTGAGGTGACCTCAGTTCAAACAGGTGTCGTAGCTTCCCCACAAGTCAAAATAAATGGGAAATGTTCCTGCATCATCACAAAACAAAACCAGAAGTTTGTTTGAGAATGTGTGATTTGACCACCTGTACTCATCCGAGACAGTAGATTCTCCTATCTGGATGCTAGAGCCTCGAGGTGTTTAGGAGGCCTTCCCCACCACCACCTCCCTCCCAAGCTCTAGCAACATGTAGACTCCCAAGCCTTGATCATTGCCTCTGGGCTGCAGACTGTAACGGCTGGCAGAGATGCCAAATTATTTTCTACCTTCAACACCTGTGTGGCAAAAGGCAGAAATGCAGCAGGTGAATTCCCAGCACAGCACTGCCATCACAAGCAAAAGTTCTGAGGCATTTCTGCTTTTCACCACCTTTGCTGGCACGGCAAGAAAAAGCGGGCAAAGACTGGACAATTCACCCTGTTCCCAAGGCAAATGACAGCAAGTAACAATTAAAAAAAAGTATCCACATTTTAATCTGAATCAGGTGCATTTGACTATTTTCAAGTGACCAGACTTGATTTCAAGTGACTGGCCTTGATTTCAGCAAGGCCTTTGACAAGGTGCCCCATGATATTCTTGTAAAGAAGCTGGTAAAATGCGGGCTAGACAATGCTACCATTCAGTGGATTTGTAACTGGCTGACTGACCGAACCCAAAGGGTGCTCATCAATGGCTCCTCTTCATCCTGGAGAGAAGTGACTAGTGGGGTGCCACAGGGTTCTGTCTTGGGCCCAGTCTTATTCAACATCTTTATCAATGACTTGGATGATGGGCTTGAGGGCATCCTGATCAAGTTTGCAGATGACACCAAATTGGGAGGGGTGGCTAATACCCCAGAGGACAGGATCACACTTCAAAATGACCTTAACAGATTAGAGAACTGGGCCAAGGCAAACAGGATGAATTTTAACAGGGAGAAATGTAAAGTACTACACTTGGGCAAAAAAAATGAAAGGCACAAATACAGGATGGGTGATACCTGGCTTGAGAGCAGTACAAGTGAAAAGGATCTAGGAGTCTTGGTAGACCACAAACTTGACATGAGTCAACAGTGTGATGCAGCAGCTAAAAAAGCCAATGCAATTCTGGGCTGCATCAATAGGAGTATAGCATCTAGATCAAGGGAAGTAATAGTACCACTGTATTCCGCTCTGGTCAGACCCCACCTGGAATACTGTGTCCAGTTCTGGGCACCACAGTTCAAGAAGGATATTGACAAGCTGGAACGTGTCCAGAGGAGGGCAACCAAAATGGTCAAAGGCCTGGAAACGATGCCTTATGAGGAACGGCTTAGGGAGCTGGGTATGTTTAGCCTGGAGAAGAGACGGTTAAGGGGTGATATGATAGCCATGTTCAAATATATAAAAGGATGTCATATAGAGGAGGGAGAAAGGTTGTTTTCTGCTGCTCCAGAGAAGCGGACACGGAGCAATGGATTCAAACTACAAGAAAGAAGATTCCACCTAAACATTAGGAAGAATTTCTTGACAGTAAGAGCTGTTCGACAATGGAATTTGCTGCCAAGGAGTGTGGTGGAGTCTCCTTCTTTGGAGGTCTTTAAGCAGAGGCTTGACAGCCACCTTTCAGGAATGCTTTGATGGTGTTTCCTGCTTGGCAGGGGGTTGGACTGGATGGCCCTTGTGGTCTCTTCCAACTCTATGATTCTGTGATTCTGTGATTCTGGATGTGCTCTCAGAGCAGGCCTCCCTTCAACCTGGGGCTTATCCACACTTACCTTTTGCCCCATGCTTTCCAGGCACAGGCCCAAACTTTAGCGCTTCATATCCAAGAGCTCTTCTTTCCCTGCAAAAACTCGCTCTTTAAAACCGATGCACAACAAACGTCAATTTGTGTTTTCCATGGACTGCCGTTTGCCCCAATTCAGCTGTAAAGAGCAGGTTTTCATGGGGACAGCTCAAGAGCCAAAAAAAGTGCTTGGTCACAGAGCATTAAAGGGTAGGCAATGCCTGGAAAGTGCAAAGGAAAATTAAGTTTGTCCTCCTGTCATTATTTGATCCATCAGCCCCAGCCAACATGGAATTATGGGAGTTGTGGTCCCAAACACAAGACTAGAGAAGGCTACTATAAGCCATTCATTGTCCCCTTATTTCACTGGTTGTACCTCCTATGTGCCCCCCCCCAAATGTAGTGTGGTCATCTGATATCTAAGAGAGAGCAGGACTAAGGATAAACAAAAATGAGCAATGCACTTATTCTTACCAATTCACACTCCCAGGAGGGAAGTGACTGTATCCTAGGTGTCCCCACCAGTTTTAAATGGGTATGACAGTCTGATAGTTATGAGGCCAGTCCGCTGCACTGTTAAAACATGCCCTGTTTCTAATTTGTGTCTGTGGCCCTTCTAACCACAACCTCTTGATAAGGAGTAGTAGGGTATTTCCTTCTGAAATCTAACATCACAGCCAGAAATCTAGTATCCACTGCCTGACTCTCAGTTGACAGCAGAATTTGCAAGATCGCTCATGTGCAGAGGGCATAGCTGTCAACTTTCAGATTTGAAAATAAGGGATTTTTTCAAGCTTTCGGATTTGAAAATAAGGGATGCCGCGAGGGCGGTGCAATGGCACCAAGTAGCCTCGCCACCCTGCGCTCCAGAGGCTGCGCGTGAACGGGTGAGCGAAAGAGCGAGCGCATAGACGGCAGGCAGGCTGTCTGTCTGGTTGGGCGTGAGGGTCTGGCTGCACAAGGCATGCAAGCTCCGCCCCCAGTCGGTCTCAGACTCCTTATTGGCAGCCGAGCAGCGCAGCTGAGGAGCCTCCCTGGCCGGCAGGGAGGGAGAGGAGCTGCTTCCTTTGAAATCCGGGAAATTTAAGGGATATCAACAATCCGGGATAGCAGTGGGAAACGGCATTGGAATAAGGGAGTTTCCCGCAAAAAAAGGGAGGGTTGACTACTATGGCAGAGGGATGTGTGGCTCAGGGTGCTAGGAAGTGCTCACTTCCCCCAAAACCCATTCCAAGAGATGACTCCTTCCTTGCACCCACGTACAGGAGCCTGAGAGAGACAGTTACCTTGCATATTATTTACCAAAAGGGAAGGGACTGGCCCAAGGGCTACCAGGAAGAGCCGGTGTCAGAGTCTGTGCCAAATGCAAGGCTCACTCTGAGCCCCAAAACAACCAGGCCCCAAACTCAGAGGGGAGGCGTTTCTGCTCTTTGGCACTGATCAGGCTCTAGCCCTCAAGGAAAGGACCTGCCCTTCGAACAAAACGATTAAGACATTGTGTGTCTTTCATAACAAGGCAGCTCAGAGCAGCGCGGCATTTCTCCCTAATGAGAGCAGCCCTCTGCATGCCTTGGCGCATGCCTTTCATCCAAGCATCCCTGAGCCTTTTCCAAACATGATGCTGATTGATTAATTAATTAATGAAATCATCACCTCCCCCCCCACCCTTTTATATAGGCATGTGTATATATGAGAAAATGCTTCCAATCCCACTGGGTCTTTGAGAAACACAAAGTACGTAAACATTTTTCTCCTCTGTTTAAATGATTCACAAAGAGGGAACAAAGTGGCTGCTAATCCCACAGAATGATCCAACAGCCAGGACTCCAGAAGGGAACACAGGAATCCAGTTTCTCCACTAGACCCCAAATTCTCTCCCTAAACTGGAAAGGTAATGATCACCCACATGCTTTGAACGCTGCTTCCTTCCCATTGCTAGAATAGATATTGGTGATTATATCCTCCAAATTTCCTCTTTTTCTATGAATGGATGTTCATTTTCTGCTGACTTCACTGTTAAACCTATTTTGGGTTAACACATTTTCAGGTCCTTGTGGGTAATTATTTATTCACTTTCTATTCCCACATACGCACTTTCCCATTCCCAAAAATCTCAACACGGGCAATCCCAATTGATCATCAATATAAACCTATACAGAAGGTTAAAGGGACAGCGAGATGGAATAGAAACTCAAAGCCACCCAGTGATCTTCATGACTAAGCCAAGGATTTGAACAAAATTTCTCACACCCAAACTTAGAACTCAAACCATGTGCTTAAACTCCAGGCAGATAATAAGGGTGGGGGGGTGTTGGTTCTGCAGCACTTTCACATATAATTGTTACATTGGGTAGCTTGCAATGAAACCAAAAGCCATTCAGCTGAAATCTTGGGACTACAGAAGGATCCAACTAAAAGGTTACCCAATCAAGAAAGAAGAGAAAAAAGTGAGGTCCCTAATAGACTACCATCGTAATAGAACACAACCTATGATAACACAGAGCAGGAAAGATCCCTGGATTTATATCCTATACAACATTCTTTATTAAAGCTTAGCTAAGTTTAGTACAACTGACTTTTGGGAAACAATGAGATTTTCACCTGCTCCTGCACACCAGAAGGATCCTGTGCTGGAGAATGAGTAAGGCCCTCTCGGAGAAAAGACTGCCAAATTTCTGAGAGTCACAAATGAATGAATTCAGCGCGACCGAAAAGAGCTACCCATCGCCTCAAGCAAACTGGTGTTTTGTTCTAGTCGTAGATAATGTCAATCTTACCCAGAGGATAAAACCAATGGATTTTGCTCTATACATGGCATTGGTACTCTTAAATTCTGTTCCCGGCTCCAAAGCAGGAATTGTGACTGGTAAATGAGAGCAGACATCCAGGAGCCCGATCCCCCAGTTTCTCTAGCACCACTTCCAGGAGAAGAGGCACAGACCCCTAACCCTGAACTCAAAAACTGACAGAGGAATGGAGGCTCTTCCCCAAAATGTTTTCATGTCAGAGGAAATGCCCATTGGCAAGAATTTCCCCATTACGGATGGGGTGAGAGAATATGTCTGTAGAGGGAGATGACAGCCCGGATTATAAGGTGCTGGGGGTGGGGGAGAGAGGAGGCGTGAAATAATCCTGATGACTAGAACCACTCGTAAAAGAGACAAATCTGCTTCGACACTGCATTCCTGGGAGAGTTGTAATTATAGAAACGGCTCCCAAGTGACATCTCCTCCAAGCCCTTGGGGGTTTCGAGGGGCTGCATTAGGAGGGGATATGTAATTAATCTCCTCTTAGCATGGTGCGTATGCTGGGGGCATTGGAGGGGGGAAGGCTGTCAATTCCGGGCTGTGTGGTAAAGGCCTCGCCAACGAGTGGAGAGGGTTTGGAAAGCGGGGAAGCCAGAGAAAACTAAAAGGAGACGGTCTTACCTTTGGCCCCAGAGACTGAGGAGAAGCAGGGGGCAGAGCCAAAGCAGCAGAGTTTGTCCCATCCTGGCTGCTGGAAGTTTTAGTCTGTCTACCAGCTGGTTCTTCTTGTTTAAGGGCTAGTAGGGTGGGGATGGGGGTAGGTTGTCTCTTCGCTGCTTGCTGCTGCTGCTGCTGTCGATTTGCGCTCTTTCTCTCTACTCCTGTCACTTTCCCCTGCTCTTAGGACCTCATTGATCGCCTTGGATTGGAGAGGGAGGTGTTTTTGTTTTTTCCGACAGCTCGTTGCAAAGATTTGCAAGCCCAAACTGCAGCGAGCACCTCGGGCCTGCCCTCTCTCTCCCTCTCCCTCTCTCTCTTCCCCACCCTTCTCGTTCCTTCACCAGGGCAGCTGGTTTTCGAAGAGGCGTCGAGGGTTAGTCGTCGTCGGTGAAGGCAGCAACGGGCTCCACGGTTGTCCTCGGAGCTCCAGGCGGGCAGGTCCTCCTCCTCCTCCTCCTTCACCCCCCATCCGAGAGCGCTGGGAAGAAAAAGAAGGAGGCTGGCAAAGATCTCTCTCTCTCTGCCTCCCTGTCTTATGTACACACCCTCTTTCCTTTGCAACTTTTGAACCCCCCACCCGGCTTGCTGAAGTTGCAAGCAGGGGCTGCAGCGGCTCTATCAGGGCAGGGTAATCTTTCTCCGGGGGGAAGGGAGGGGGCAAGGGTGGGGTCAGGCCGGGCCCGGCGGGCACGTGCGGCCCCCGTAGCCCGCCCATCCACTCATCGCGCGACTGCTCCCGCCGGGGCAGCTGGCGACCGAGCCGCGGGGAGGAGGGCGCACGAGGCAGCGCGCAGCGACCACGGCGGAGGTGGATTCTTCTCGGCCTGGACGGGACGGGAAGGCAGCAAAAAGCTCTCCACGCGCAGCGAGCAACCGCCGAGCCAGCGCCCCAAGCCCGAGTCCCGACACGCCCGTGCAGGAGCCCTCGGGCGGGCAGGCGGGGAAAGGACGGGCCGGGAAGCGTGTGCCAACCGCACACCCTGAGACATGCACACATAGGCACGCATCTGCAGAGACGCGCACAGCCATCCCGTGCAACCCCGGCCACACTTGCGCGCCCACCTCCTTTGCAGAAGTAACGGCTCCAACGCTGCATGCACGCCCACACGTGCACGGCCCAACGCTGAGAACACGCGCACAGGCGCGCATCGCCATGCACACAGCAGGATGCATATCCGGAGAAATGGGCGCACAACACGTTCGCGCAAGACAGGCGCAACACCCAGCAGTCACAAACATAGATTATTTATATGCTGCAGACTCACTCCATGCATATTTTTTGCTAACTATCCACCGGACTTTCCAGCCCGGGCATGCAGCTGCATCACTGTGTGGGGCCGAAACACAACTGCAGCACCTACCGACACAGTTGCAAATGACCACACAAATGCATGCACAGCTCTGCAATCCGATAGCTCAAGGCTGGCACACACATCATCATCATCAGGCCAATTACATACAACCTGTTCATATGCGTCCTCGTGTAAACAGAATCTTGCAAACAGGGTCCATGGATCCTTCTAGGTACGCATGTATATACAGCCTTAAAGGTAAAGGGACCCCTGACCATTCGGTCCAGTCGCGGACAACTCTGGGGTTGCGGCGCTTATCTCGCTTTATTGGCCAAGGGAGCTGGTGTACAGCTTCCGGGTCATGTGGCCAGCATGACTAAGCCACTTTGGCGAACCAGAGCAGCGCACGGAAACGCCGTTTACTTTCCCGCTGGCGCGGTACCTATTTATCTACTTGCACTTGACGTGCTTTTGAACTGCTAGGTGGGCAGGATATACAGCCTTAGCTTTTCCATATTCACACATACAGGTACAGGGTTCATGAGTTATGTTATTGCTGTATCCTGCTCTAATATCAGCAGATATAGGGAAGTTTAGGAATATTTTTATTACAGTGATCCTTCGACTTACGAATGCCCCGACTTCCGTATTTTTCGAGTTACGAGGGATCAAAGGGGCCGCGCGCTTCTGAATTTTTTTGACTTCCGAAAGGAAGTCGCGGCCGTTTTAGATAGGGTTTTCTCCAGTGTGGTGTAATGGTTAAGAGCGGTAGACTCGTAATCTGGGGAACCGGGTTCGCGTCTCCGCTCCTCCACATGCAGCTGCTGGGTGACCTTGGGCTAGTCTCACTTCTCTGAAGTCTCTCAGCCCCACTCACCTCACAGAGTGTTTGTTGTGGGGGAGGAAGGGAAAGGAGAATGTGAGGCACTTTGAGACTCCTTCGGGTAGTGATAAAGCGGGATATCAAATCCAAACTCTTCTTCTAGATAGGGGTTTTTTTTTCGACCTACGAATTTTTTCTCCCCAATGCATTCCTATGGGGACTCGACTTACGATTTTTTCGAGTTCCGACGTTCACGTCGGAACGGATTACCTTCGTAAGTCGAGGGTCCACTGTAATAGACAAATTGCCCCCATATGTTGTCATTCAATTACACAGCCCTGATCTTTAATCATTAGATAGCTAGTACTTGTCTGTTCTGGGTAGATGGACAAAGTGGAGAGAGGAGCTTGGTCAGTGGCTGCTCCTGCCTCATACAGGAGTCTGGGCTCTAGATGGTGTTCCTTATGAGGCCTGGACTATTCGGTAGGTGCTGTAGGATAACCAGAGTTATTTGGGTTTCTGAAACCTTTAAAAATTATCAGTTCCCATCATGGTGATGAAATAGCCTGGGGGAAATGGATGGGTTTGTTTACAAAATGTATTTTTATTAGCATTATTTGTACCTACATTTATAACACTCAAGTACCTTTAATGTGCTTCAAATCCCTGTTGAGGATTTGAGAAATACCTGCATGTCTGCTGCCATTCTTAAGCATTAAGAAATGAGATTATTGGCCTGAAAGGCTTGTGGAAGTTTACAGTCATTGATCAGAATGCAGATAGATAGTGTTAGCTTTTTAGAGAGTGTTAGCACCCTCTCTATTCTCCATCCAAGCAAACTGGAAAGCATTATTTACCCGATTTCTTCTTCTTATTACTTTATTTACCATTCATCTTACATCCAAAGGTCTCAAGGTGAGTTGCATAGCAAACAAGTAAATATTAAAGACGCACATGAAAAGTGACCACACTGAACATCCCCCAAGTAAATATTTCCCACCATGAAATTATCAGAAGCAATCACCACAAAACAGCAAGCAGCTAAAAACATCCAAAAAGCAAGGAACAACTATGAACATTCAAATACTTGGGTGCATTAAAAAGTCTTAGCCTGGAGCTGAAAAGGTTTTGGAGCCAGACATACCATCCTGGGGAGAGCATTACAGAGATGGGGAGTCGTGGCACAAAAAGGTTTTTTGTTGTTTAGTCGTTTAGTCGTGTCCAACTCTTCGTGACCCCATGGACCAGAGCACGCCAGGCACTCCTGTCTTCCACTGCCTCCCGCAGTTTGGTCAGACTCATGTTGGTAGCTTCAAGAACACTGTCCAACCATCTTGTCCTCTGTCATCCCCTTCTCCTTATGCCCTCCATCTTTCCCAACATCAAGGTCTTTTCCAGGGAGTCTTCTCTTCTCATGAGGTGACCAAAGTATTGGAACCTCAACTTCAGGATCTGTCCTTCCAGTGAGCACTCCGGGCTGATTTCCTTCAGAATTGATAGGTTTGATCTTCTTGCAGTCCATGGGACTCTCAAGAGTCTCCTCCAGCACCATAATTCAAAAGCATCAATTCTTCGGTGATCAGCCTTCTTTATGGTCCAGCTCTCACTTCCGTACATTACTACTGGGAAAACCAACTGCTTAATTGCATGTCATCCTTATTCATGTATACAGTATATATTTTATTTTTAGAACAGGAGGGAATGGGGAGCAGAACGCTTCTCCCCCCCAAAAACATCTCCAAGGACACATTCCAGCTGGGCAAAAATACGGGGAGGGGGCAGTGAGAGTATGGCCTGGAGAGAGTTCCAAGGGCCAGATGGAGAGCTCTGAGATTCCCCAACCCTGCTAGAGATTGCCTTGTTATATATTGGGCCAAAGTCTGTGAGCCCACAAGCTGCCGACTGAGAGGAAGGAGAAGCTGCCTCTTGATGCCTATGGAGAAATCAACTGCAAACCACAAACGTAGATTGTAGACTTTACAAGTAGGGTGAATGTGACCATGTGAAGAGGAGCAGCAGAGGCAAGGATGCTGGCTTCCCTCCCCTCCATCATCATTTCATTTGCCTTCCAACTTGGTAATGGTGACTGAGGAAGCATAGGAGCCAACTCCTAGGGGTCAAGGTACCTTCGCCCCTCCCCCAATAAAATATTAGAGAGAGCCAGGCTCCTCCCCCCCAAAAAGAAAAAAAGGTTAATGGGCATTGCCATTCCTATGGTGTGCATACGCTGTGTCTTGTGATCAACTATGCTGGGCGAGGCTTACCTGCCCCCCCATATTTTATTCAAGTTGGCCCCCCTGTGAGGATGGAGCCTCTGCAGCAGGGGTCAGCAACCTTTTTCAGCTGTGGGCCGGTCCACCATCCCTCAGACCATGTGGTGGGCCGGACTATATTTTTTGGGGGGAAATGAACAAATTCATATGCGTCACAAATAACCCAGAGATGCATTTTAAATAAAACGACACATTCTACTCATGTAAAAACATGCTGATTCCCGGACCGTCCGGGGGCCGGATTGAGAAGGCAATTGGGCTGTATCTGGCCCACGGGCCTTAGGTTGCCTACCCCTGCTCCACAGACACAAAAAAACTGCTCACCAGTCACCTTCTCCACACAGCTGAAATGGTGATGTGGGAGCTAACACACTCAGCCCAAGTACACAGGAGAGGCTGCCATGAAGGGGCTGCCAAGCCACCTCCCCAACAGCAGTGTGGCTGCCACGTGGGGCAGGACGTGGTGAGGTTTGATCTCTTGTGCAGCCCCAACCTCAGCTCCCCACCTCCCCTGCACCTCCCCCCACCATCCAGGTAAGGGGCAGTGACACTGCTGTCGGGGGGGGGGGCAGCTCAACAGCAGCTCCTGCCAGTATTTCCCCTTACATGTCTACATTGCCCAAGTTTTCACTCCTGCTAAGGAGTTATCTCTTAGCCTAATCTACTTTACAGGCTTCTTGTTGTGAGGATAAAGTGTGGCAGGAGTGTGGGGTGTGAACCACACGCTGCCACCCTGAGTTCCTTGAAGGAAGGGCAGGGGTTTAAAACTGGAATAAATAATTTGCCCGGTCGATCGATCAGTTAAAGTTCATATAAATAATGACATTTCTTTTTTTAAAAAAACAACAACAACCCATAACTACCAACCATGGTAAAAGTGAATACATATTTTTCTGTTTATTTTTCTGAATGCTAGCATGCTCCTCTGTAGTCTTCTGTTTCATAATAAACAGCTTTTGATACTTGTGGTTTCACCTGAGAATTCAAGGGTTTTGGCACTGGCATTGCTCACTTTGAGATCTCATGGGCTGAATCCACATGAAGGTTTGGGTGTTGGACAGATGTGCATCCAGTGAACATATATCCCCCCATCCCCGTCTTACTCCTGCTGTGATTAGATGGCTCTGCTGCTCAATGGATGCACACATAGATGGAGCGAAAGGCAGACTTGGGAAATTGTTAATGTGAATTCTGCTGTGAATTCTGTAAATAATAACAATGATAATAATAAGGAGAAGCTGATGCATTAATATAGAAATTTAGTGTGTCCAAAATGTTTCACACACACTATGCCAGTAATCTAGACTATGAAAGGTAGATCAGATCTGTTCATATCACAGATGGGAAAATGTCTTGATCAGGGCCAGCCCAATACATTTTTCTGTCTGAAACTAAAGACAAGATGGTGCCTCCTGCCCATTCCAAGTACAGAAGCTGGCCGGAGTGCAGAGGTGTACCTAGGCTCCCTTGCACCCTTGGCAAGGAGCTGTATCCCTGCCCCATATCTTTGTGCCCTTAGCAATCACCTTCTCTCTCTGTCTTTCTTCACAATTTTTGCACCCTCTTGGGCCAACTTAACCAACCTCTGGGAATGCCCCTGCTAGAGTGAAAATGGAATTTGCCTTCAACTCTGATGATGGAATAGCACCCTGAGGCAGCAAGCTGGTTCTGGGGTGGACAGGATAGGTTGTACAACAAATGTAATTCTGTCTTCCAAAATAGTGCCAGGGGTGGGGGGAGAGAGAGAGAAACAGCCAAGGTGCTTCCCCTACTACCCCCCATCTTCTGCCACCTGAGGCATTCATCTCATTTTGCCTAACAGTAGGGCCAGCCCAGGTGTAAAGGGACCCAGGTGGCACTGTGGGTTAAACCACAGAGCCTAGGGCTTGCTGATCAGAAGGTCGGCAGTTCGAATCCCTGCGACGGGGTGAGCTCCCGTTGCTCGGTCCCAGCTCCTGCCCACCTAGCAGTTCGAAAGCATGTCAAAGTGCAAGTAGATAAATAGGAACCGCTCCGGCGGGAAGGTAAACGGCATTTCCGTGCGCTGCTCTGGTTTGCCAGAAGTGGCTTTGTCATGCTGGCCACATGACCTGGAAGCTGTACACCGGCTCCCTCGGCCGATAATGCAAGATGAGCGCCACAACCCCAGAGTCGGACACGACTGGACCAAATGGTCAGGGGTCCCTTTACCTTTACCTTTAGGACCAGCCCTGGTCTTGCCAAAGGGCCTGGCAGTCCTCAGCTGAAACTGCTAGCTTGTACAGTGCACTGACTCGTGAGCATTCTGCAAATATCTGCCTACCTGGCTCTAGTACTTTTGACGCTTTCCATCAAATTACCTAACATAGTTTCAGAAATGAAGTCAGCGCTAACTGTAGTCCACAAAATGCTTTTTTTGCCATAAGGAACGTGTTTGTTTTTAAGGTGTCACAAGACTCTTTGTTGTTTCTGTTGGACTACACAGCAACCCGGCTACCCCCTCTGGAAATTGTTACAGAGCTAGCTGTGCAGCAGTGAGAACGTTGGGAGGATTCAGTTGAAACTCGGAATGATTTCGATAAAACTTTTTAAGGATTAGCACATTAAGATAAACTTTTGCAAAGACAAATCAGGTACTTAACTACAAAAGGAGAGAAACCTGGCGAGGCAGCAGCACCTGAGTTTCTGTTAACCACAACCTGAACACGAGCCAGCAACTGTGGGGCTCTTGCATAAGAAAAGGTGAAAGAAAAAGGCAGAGATTGGGCTGCGTTACAAAAGGTTGGCGCTTCAGGTAGGAAGCCAGTGCTCTGCTTTGCTCAGTTCCGTTTATACCTCTAACTCTGATAAAGAATGTGTTGAGGCTCTGGGCATCCTGGTATGAAAACATCAGGAAGAATCGAATGTAAGAAATGATTGAATAATAACTGGAAGTATTAAAAATTAATAACTGGAATTATTAATATTTTTTTCATCTTTCATCTTGTTATTCATTATGACAAATGTTGGAAGTTGCCTTGGTCCGAATCAGAGCATTTATTTATTTCATTTATAGCCTACCTTTTCCTCCAAGGAACTCAAGGTGGCTCTGTAGCTCTTCCCCTCTTCACTGAATCCCCATAACCCCCCTGTGAGATGGGTTAGGGTTGCCATATTTCAAAAAGCGAACATCTGGACAGAAAAGTTGTTTAGCTTTTTTGCAAAATCACAAAGAATTTGGCCATTTTTAGGAAGATCAGCAAAATTTAGCCAATTTCTGCCAGGACACTGCTTCCGGATACGGTATTTCGTGTATGTCTGGGAAATTCCTAGCAACCCTAGTTAGGCTGAGAGGCTTTTAGTTTCTCAGTGGGATTTTTCTTCATTAGGAATCTCGTGACCCAAGCATGATAAATTCCACGAGGTTGGGGAGTTCTCTGGAATGGAGGATCCTTAAGCACTTTGGACCACAGTGGATATGGGATTGTGGGGTTTATCTAGAATCATCCGGAACGGCAGTGGGGTTTTCCTCTGCTATTTACAGGTGTTCAAATAATCCCTTTCCTCTCTATAATCACAGCCTTTGTATAAATGGCCTGTGCTGGGTGTTTAAATGTGGTGCACCATGACAGTAGCTGGCTCTGCATTTTTCCACCTAGGCAAAGATCCATGTTTTTCTGTAGTTAGGATGGGAACTGTTATTACTTGGGGCTATGACTGGGCTATAACCTTATAACTCTACATTTGACCCTTATGCAGGCAGATGCTAATCTGCCAAGGATGCCCTCATTTTAGAGAATAACCACAAGCCTGCAATTCTGCCTGGTGGATTTATAAAACAATCCGTCAACCCTGTGTACTTCAGGAAGCAGTTTAATCTCTCTACATGGGACCCTCAGAGAAATAACCACTGGATATTTGTCTCCAAGGAAATTATAGAATCTCTTTATCTGGAGGTTTTCAAGAGAAAATGGGTGATTGGCTGCCATTTAAATTTAAGGAATTTGCTGGGTATGACCCACAGGAACTCTTCCGGATACATGATTCTATCAATCGGTGGAAACAGAACATTACTATACAGACCCCAAGAAACATCACTATGTTGATGGAAGCCTCTCATGCTGACAGCAAAGCCCTTTCATACACAAAACATCTCGCCCTGCCTTAAGCAAGCATGACTTCGGGCCAAAGCAGATTCTGCCACAGCCGTCCCCCTAAATTTCAAGCTCGCTCTTGCTATACCTAATAAAGACTAAAATATCTTCAAATATCCAACCCCTCTGGCAAAACGTTGACATCCTTCTATTTCTAACATGGCAAGGCCCAATAGGACTATGCTAGATGAAAAGCATCTGCAGTGCCTACTTGGTTTAACTAATAGGATCTCAACCCCCTTTTTAGTTCTCTTGTTGTAAGCTAATGAAAGCAGGCTCTACAAAGGAGCCCAGGAGGCAGCAAACATGGAAGTGTTGCTTCATCTCTGCCACCTGTTGCTCTAAACCAGCATACCTCAGGAAGCCCACTGCATAACATTCAATCTGAAAATTAGTTGTTGTTGTTGTTGTTGTTGTTATGGCTGACTGGCAGAAGTTCTCCAGGGTTTCAGACAAGAATCTTTCCCAGCCCAACCTGGAGATGCCAGGGACTGAACCACTGAGCCACAGCTCTTTTGCAATATATAATTGCCCTAAAATGTAATTCATCAACTAAACGCCAGAGACTAATGAAAGATTTTAAACTCCTTATTGTTGACAGTTTTTAGGAGGCTTGGCCTTTCCATCAGAAGGTAAAGCAACATTTATATCAGGGATAGGAAGCCGGTCGCCCTCCAGGTGTTCTGGACTACAACTCCCATAATCCCATGGGCCTATACTGGCTATGCTGATGGAAGCTGGGAGTCCAGTAATAACTGGATGGCTGCATGTTCCCCATCTTTGATTTACATACACAGTTTCAGTGAAGTAGTGATAAAGGTGACCCAGGAGAAGTCACCTTTCAATATCAGCCTTCTAGTTACAAGGCAAGCGTTTAGGGCAACAGAGATTTGCATATAAGGCCCTTAATGCCTTTCAAGGGTCTCGAGATCTCTGATAAAACCTTAGCAATATTGCTGGTCTTTGACCGTATTAAAGTTTACTTACTTACTTACTTACCTTAGCAATAAAGGGGCCTTACTCAACAGCACTGGCAGCTGAATCACAGAAAGTGCTGGATTTTCTTCCAGACTCACCAGAGACTTTCTAATCTGATCTCCTTCCATAGAGATGGGGTTGGGCAGGATAAACAATCAACAGTGGAATTAAGAGGAAAGTCTTGAGTTCATTCCATTGAGAACAACACCCCTTTAAGTGCCAATCTGCCATGTCCCAGATAAAGTACTAGTCTTTGTCTCCTCAGGAGCAATGAAAGCTGAAAATTAGGCCTCACCCTCTTCAATCCCTCTCAGTCTGGCCTGTAGGAAGCTTCTTTCACTGTGACAATAATTCAGGCTGGAGGTAGGTGGGAGGAGATAGGAGATGATGGCTGCTGACATTTAAAACGCATTCCCCCTCCTCCAAAGAATCCTGAGGAAGGAATAAGAGGCAAGATCCTCTTGTGGATCAGGAATTTGGTCAAGTAAGAGGAAGCAGAGAGTAGGAATGAGGACAATTCTCCCAATGGAGCAGGGCTGTCTAATCTGCGAGGCAGGGTGAGGCAGCTGCTTTGGATAACCTTGCCCGCCCTGCTGCATCTGCTGACAGCAGCACTGGCTTCTGAAATCTTACAAGAGCTTTTCAAAACTTTGTAAGATCTCAAGAGATTTTGGTGAGATTTCACGAGATCTTGCCAGAACTCGCTGTCCCTTCGCAACCCAGGTCAGGGAGGCTGCAGGAGTGTGTCACGTTCCTGTTTCACCTCAGGCAGTGAAATGGAATGCAACATCCCTGCCCTGGCTAGGCCCAGAATTGTTTCGCTTCAGAGATTGAACTTTATGAGACACCATTTGAATATTGTTTGAGCCATAATGTGTTTGTAGCTACATAAGCCGCAACAGGTAACTTGGACATTCATCTGAGTTTCTTGCTCAGATTATATGTGGCACACCGGGGGCCTATCATTTCCAGTAGAAAATCTCTGGATGAAATATACCTTTCACTGAAATGTGTGTTGTTGTTGTTTGGAGCTGAGTTTATTTATTTTTTAATTGCTAGTTTATTCACAAGGACAATAAGTTATTAATTAAAAACTGGTTTGATCTTGAACAAAATTAATAAACATATTATATTTATCCTTCTTCTATTAATAGCCTTTTAAAAAAATCACATTTCAGGGAATTTCCACTAAAACAAAATTGCTAGGAAAGTGTGATTCTTCAAACTGTAAATTTGCTTTTTGGCATTCTCTCCTCCTTCTCCATCACCCATACTTGTTGCAGAAACCACTTAAAGTCTCTCCGCAGTCTTCAGTGTCAGTCACCTCCTTGCTTGGTACCAACTCCCACCTGAGGACCACACTACCTGGTTAGGCCCACAACTTCCCCTGCCAGTGGGAGACCACAACAGCTGCTTTGAGAAGTGCAGATGCTTGTGGGGATCCTAAATACACACATCAATTTCCAGTCAAATATGAAGGGAAGTGCTTTGATCTGTCTCCAAACCTTAATGACATAATTGGTTCCAAGTGAAGATATCCCCTTCCTGCTGCTGTTTTACTAGAGCCAAAGAAATGATTTCACAGTCACTCAAGCAGCAGGTCTTTCTCTGCACCCCCAGACTCCATTACAATATCTTCCCTTAAAGTGGCTAATTCACAGAGGACTGGTGCGCCTAAGTAACTTGGCAGCTTTTGTGGCACTACAATGTTGGACGTGCCTCCCATTCTGCATCACTGCCTAACTAAATATGTTCATTGTAGGGACACGTGGTTCTGTCTTTGTACGTTGCTGAAATGAAGGCATGAACCTGGGCTCACTATTTCACTCACTTGTGGCCTTACGGTGTTGAGTGTCTGGCTGTGATGTTGCTTGGAGCAATATTGCACTCTCTCGTGGACATGCATTGCTCACAAGTTACTCACATGCATTATGCTGTTTCCATGTTTAGTACAGCTGACTTATTGCTGCACAGATTTGTGTTCTTACCAGTGGAATCACTTCATTTTTGCTGTGCACCCATTGCCACAAATGACCAAACACTTTGGGGCCATTCCTGATTCTGGTGGTACTTTCTGAGTGTTCTGCAGCTGAGGAGAGAGGAAGCACTTGTCGTAAGCTGTTGGTGATTCTTCTGTTGTCACTCACTGTGGTTGATCCTGGCAACCTATTCCAATTTTGCTATTCCAGTAGAAATGGAAGGAAATTCAATTCTGAGAAAATACCTACTGAAAGAGATGTGTACCAAGACTGTTAGCCGGTTCTCCTTTTTGTTTAGGTTTTATGTAATAACAAGTGAATAGGAAGGAAGGAGGTGAAATATTTCCTAGTCTTCATTTTAGAACATAGTTGATTATTTTAATCCACGTTGACAATATGGTTTTGGTTTCACATACATAAATACACTTGAGAAGACTAATGAGAGATGTTTGAAGTTTCTGCAAGGAATTACTAATAATTTATTCCAAAACAAAAGTTGTAGTGTTTCATAAAATACAACCAGAACCCCTGCCCCAGATACAGAGTACGGATGGGCATGTAATTGAACAGCTCAAAACCTTTACATTTCTGGATATACTTTTCCTGGAAAATGCTCCTGGCTACCCCAGCACATTGTTAAATTTAAAACCTTCAAAACTTCTTAAGCAATGTAGAACTTTACCTGGGGAACAGGTGGAAGCTTAGTAATTCTGGCACTGAATATATTCACAAGAAAGATCACGCCATAGCTCTGACAGCTCTAGGTATGGGGTCGTGAAAGCATTAGTTCCCTTGAAAGCCTTCAAAAAATTTTTTGAAGATCATGCCTTGCTCTGCCTCAAGGCATTCCAGTAGCTCAACTGCGAACAGTAATAGGCTTTAAGACCTGCTAATGAAACCCTTATTCTGTATTGGCTTAAGCTCTGCCTTATGAAGAACCCACATTCTTTCTAGCTAGGAAAAAAAAGTTAATGTGAACTGAGTACAGCAGTGTGTAAGCTTAGAAGAGTTTGGATTTGATATCCCGCTTTATCACTACCCGAAGGAGTCTCAAAGCGGCTAACATTCTCCTCTCCCTTCCTCCCCCACAACAAACACTCTGTGAGGTGAGTGGGGCTGAGAGACTTCAAAGAAGTGTGACTAGCCCAAGGTCACCCAGCAGCTGCATGTGGAGGAGCGGAGACGCGAACCCGGTTCACCAGATTACGAGTCCACCGCTCTTAACCACTACACCACACTGGCTCTTAGATCAGCAGGATGGCCTAGATTTACTTCCTTAAGTAGAAACAGAGGCAAGGCATACTAAATTTTGATTAAAAAGAAGAATTAACAATTACAGCATTCATCAGGGCATGAAGATGAATCATTATTATTTTCCCATATACAAAAGGGTTGAATATTGTGATACCTTTCTTTTATGCTCTTCTTTATCGACGGCCTTTGGTAATATTTCATAATATGGTGCCCTGTGCGAGGCCAAAATTTGACTCCCCCAAATGGATCTTCTCAATTATTGACCTTATCCATTTTGTGCCCCCTCGGCTTTGTGCCCTGTGCAGGGGAACTGCCTGCACCACCCTAAATCCAGCACTGCTCTTCCTTACACATAGCCTTTATTATGCCTCCAAGATTTTCAGACATTGCAGGGACGTTACGGCAAGCTTTCAGTTAACCAATGTTTGTGTAGAGGATATTTTTCATGGAGGGGTTTCATTTATGCATTCCAGAACACCACCTTTTTTGTTCCGGCATCCCAGTTTATAGCCTTGGGAATGAGCTGAACAAAAAATTGTCCTTTACTGAGAGATCAAAAGAAACATGTCTGTCACCCGCCCAGTTTCTTTATTTGCTGTGGCAGTGCAGAAACTAAAATTAACACTGGGAACTGTCACGGTGACACTTGTCATTATCCTAATTTGATTATTTGGTTTATTATTTCAGTATTTTCACCATTTATATTGTTTTAATACGGTTTTATACTGTGCAATTAGGTTTGTAATGACCTATGGTTAAAAAATCATATAAACTTGAACTTAAGGCGGGACAAAACATGAAGCCGCAACCATACAGGGTCATGTTTGACGTAATTCTGTATTTCTCTGTCTTCTGAATGCTGGTTTGTATCCAACGTTAGCCATACTCAGAGTGTCCCCTGACATAATGAACTTATGCACATTATTTTCAATGGGTCTACTCTCAGTAGAACATATTGAGAAACAATCCGTAATAATTACTTCCCCCCCCCCATCTTCTGAAATTGGTGATGTGCCTAAAAACCCCAACAACTCTGCAACAAAGAAGCTGAGGGACTTTAATTTCAGGTAGGGCTTTTGCAGTACACACCATACATTTAAGTATATTACTTCCCTGCAAAGAGTCCTAGGAACTGTGGTTTGCACCTCACAAAGCTACAACTCGCATCACCTCTAAGAAACTACATTTCCCAGGATTCTTGGGGAGAAGTCATGTGGGAGGAGAGACTTGAGATTCAATAACACCAGGAACTGAATTGAACTGAAGCTGGGGAGGGGAGGGGTGGAATGGGGGGGCAGGAAACTGAGGCAAGCTACAAGCAGGTCTGGTCCTATGATACAGGAAGCTGAAAAGACCCACTTCAGGGAGCAACATGGCTGGTGGAGTGATAGATGAAGGCAGAATTTGTGTCTGAATGGCAAGGCAAGACAGCATTGTATTTGAGTCTGTTGCTGCATTACTTGCACCTTATATGGTTTTTATCGTATTTGTAAGGAAGGTCATATGTGATAACTCAAACCCATTGTAGGAAAAGGGAAATTCGGCGATACATACAGGAGACCTTTGCTCTTGGAACTATAGGCATGAGAGTCCGGGGCTAGACTCAGAGCACTAATAACAAAAAAAGCCCTGCTGGATAAAGCCAAAGGTCCATCTAATTCAACATCCATTTCTCACAGTGGCCAACCAGTTGCCTACAAGCAGGACTTGAGTGCAAAAACATGCTCCTCCCTTGCAATTCCCAGCAACTGGAAAAGGGCAGACTGAATACTTCTGGGGGGGGGAGAGATCCTACAAAAAGAAAACCCCACCCTAAACCCAGCTGACTGCTGCTTCTGTGTGCACCTTCCTGCCCAGTGTCAGGGAGCAGTTTGAAAACCACAATTCAAGCCGGATGATGATGATGATAGCAGGGAAGTTCCATTGTGACCTGCAGTGAACCCTCTAGTAACGCCTGGGGCAAGAAAGCCCAGAGGAACCCCTTTTGCTGCTCCCACCATGCTGGGAGAAACCTCTCATTATCTGCCTGTGTTGTGGTGAGGCTGACACATGGCTTCACTTTGGGAGAATCAGATGTTCCTATCCCCGTCATGGTACACTGAGCTACCCGCTCTACACATCCCGGCTGCAGCATAGGGGGAAGCAATGAACCAACAGAGGGCAAGTAGAGGTCTATGTGTATGTGCCCACATGCATGTTTGCCCATATGCAAACAAGGACCATGTATGTGCTCATGTGCTCATGTCTGCAGCTTCCCATCTGACCAGAAACCATACAATACTAGGCTTTTTTCTTTGGCATGGGGATCTTTTTTCAGTTTGAATTTGCATAAATATAAATATAGATTTGGTATATCTTTTTTCATCTGAGGCTGCTGAGCAATCAATATGCACTGGCAAAATGCTGCTTGGAAGCCTGTGTTCCACTGACATAAATTGTATAGAAACTGGCACTCAGACTCTTAGGTCTTCCAAGTTTTATCTCCGCTCCCCTCCAGCACTAAGGTTCCCAAGGCCAAGGCTGTCACACCTCTCATGAGATCATAGTGTGTAAGCCAATAACAGATGCAGGTGCATGATTAATCTGCATGACTACTAGGGTCAGTGCAACATCAGAGGAGATCAGCAATCAAGAAAAAGGCATAGAAAGACGACTCAAAGGCAGTGATTAGAAAATTGCAAGGGAAGTTTAACAAGAAACAATTCCTCATGCTGACAGGTCCTTAATACTCCCCCAAATCCCACTTCTGATCTCATCAAAACCAGGCCAAATACTATTGCTTCCAGTTTTTGGTTGATTCTACACCTTTCCTCATTACTAGAATCTTTGCACCTGGTAGACCCATCAGCATAAATCTGATGCACAGCTAATCAGTCCAAAGAGGCTTCATCCTTAAGATGGAAGTAGGAGCTGCATCAGGAGAAAGCAAACAGACCATGCACCCTATTGGACTGTTGACCCACTCTGCTAGGGCACACACACCTGGAAGTTCACAATAGCAACGCTGTCTAACCCAGTATGCTTCTTTCTCAGCAACACGCAATGCTACATTAAGCCCTTGGCGCCCTCTGGTGGGAGAAAGGTTCTTCTTCAAGTGGCCATCAATAAGTTACTCAGGGAAGAATTCTGTGTTTCATGTCTCCATGCATGAAAGAGAATGAGGGTTCTGGCATTAATTTATTCTTACGAGGCAGCTTAGGAGGGAAAAAAGAGAAAGAATTGATGAAATTATTATTATTATTATTATTATTATTATTATTATTATTATTATTATTATTATTATACCTCCCCCAAATTGACACACCTAAAAAAAAGGCTGCTGAATGATTGTGTGTGATGACTCCTTGATGAATGTGTCACCTGCACATGTCACTTACCTGATGGGAGCCTCATTTGTTTGTCTGCACAAGTGAAGTGCTAGAAGTTTACCACAAGTGACTTTGACAATGTAAATAAGGAGCAATGTTGCAAAGCTACAAAACAAGTATATAGGACATGCCTTTCATACCAAATCAGTCCAAATCCTAACTGAGCGGTCTTGACATCAAATACATCACCATTCAACCCCAGCATCTCTAACTCCACACGAGCTCTTGACCTGCAAGAGACATAATCTCTCAACACTCTTGGACAAGCTCCCAAGGTCACTTAAAAGTGATGCATTAATGTTAGGCAAAGTCACCTTCATACCACTCTAAATGCTCTGATTAGATAAGAACATAATAAAACCCTGTTGCTGGTTGAGCCCAAAGGCCCAACCAGCCCAACAGATGCCTATGGGATGAACAAGAAAATAGTTTAAACTTCTAGTTAAATTACTCATCTGTATTAAGTGTGCTTGTGAACACTTCCTTTTGCAACAATGGATTAAGACACTGTTAGTTTAAATAGCTTTATTAATGCAGAGAGAACCAGCAGCCCCAGCTGAAGGGGGGCAAGGAAGCCATGGGAGTGAGCAGTCAAGCTCAGGGAAACCTCTGCTGTTCTCTCAAACACAGGAAAGATCCATTAATAAGTGAGGCACAACACTTCCCTCCAGGGAAACTGTGCATGGCCTATAGTCAGAGACCCACATAGGACCAAGATGCTGGGGGTGGTGATGGGAGAATGTCAGGTGACACCAGTCTCCCGTCTTCAGGAGTGTATGTCCAGCCAATGAACAGGGCCTGCCACAGAGGAGGTTATAGCCAACAAGTGCTGGAAACTGCAGGGCACCAAGGTTTCAGAAACAATCCATTTCCATGCTCTTGGGATCCAAGGCAGTCCAGAATGATCCATGTCCCCTCATACCCATAGCAGGCTTGATTATGCTTCCTGTCTTTGGATTCTGTGGCAAGTTGGGCACCATCCTTGCCCTCATGCTCTGGGCCATCCCTGCTCAGTGTTCTTTCTGTACCCACTCAAATGCATAAGCTGTGCTCCTTGCGCACCGTGCACTTCCGGCACTGCACCACACAGCACCAATGGAAGCGGCAAAGGCAGTTCTCTTCCAGGAGAAGTGTTTCGTCGTGGTGGCCACGCCCACAACATAGCAGGTCGCAGCCACTCATGTCCATGGCGGTGCTGTTGCACACTCGTCCACGTGTGCCCAGCGAACCCGTCTTGCGGTTAGCCACGCAGAAGTCAGGCGAGTCGGCAGAGTAGATGAGGTCCTGCCGGTCCGGCGGCTTGATATTCCGTCCCACAGGGATGAGTGTCTTGCCATCGTTGCCGCCCATCACTTTAAAAGCCCCGTTAAAGCGTTCAAGGAGGCGGTCTCCCACCTCCCGGAAAGGGGGCATCTTCTTCCAGCAGGTGCGTAACGCACAGGAACCTGAAAGTCCATGACACTTGCACTCTGTCCGCATGTGGTTCTTCACTGCCTGGAAAGAGGAAAAGAAACAGCCATTGGAGAAAACAATTCATACCTCCAAGAACACACTGCAATGGTGAAAGTGGCACAATCAAAATCAGCTCACCACAGAGCTGAACTACAACTCCCATCAGCCTATGCTGCCTGGGGCTGATGGGAGTTGTAGCCCAAGACAACTTGAGGGCACTAGATTGGCAAAGGCTGCTTTCGACTAAAAGGGAAGGCAGGGTGCAAGAAAGCTCATTTTGAGTCTAAAAGAGAAAATGAAAATGCATGTCATCCACAGTCAGATTATTCTGGCCCTCAGACCCTGAGAATGACATTGCCTGTCAACTGCACCATGCTTTAGAAGCCAGCTTACGAAGGAGATAATAGGAGAACTAGGTTCTTCGTCCCTACCTCCATCCCATATTCTGAATATGGACCAAAAGACTCTGACTGGGTTACCCTCTTCTACATGTGAGAGCATGTAATACAACAGTAATATTTAGCATTTATGTGGTACAGTCCTGGAATGTTTGGAACACTTTACATATGCTATATCAAGAATACTACAACAACCCTGCAGTGCAGGCCAGTATTATTATCCTCATATTTGTGGGAGATGAGAGGGAATGTGGATGAGGGAATATTGATTAATATTTCCTATCCCAGCTTGTGCTAACAAGCTCCAAACTAGCAGAGTTTCTCATCCCCAATAAAGCGCAGCAAAGCGTGGCGTTTAAGTTCCTATGAACTTCTAGAACAAGGCAGATCCTGGCACATATTTCCCCTGGTTCCCTCTTAAAAGAAAATACACGACACATAAGCTTATAAAAGTATAAAGCTTTTACTCACAGTCATTTCAAGCTTCTACAGTCTCAGAAAGGCAGGCTAGCTTAGATTAAATGTATTTACATGTGGAGATTCTCCTTAAGGGAGAAAGGCTCCATGTGGGCCTCTCTTGGCTGGAAGCCAAGAGAGCATCTCCTGAGATGTTGCATCCTCGGAGTCCTGGTGGGAAGAGAGAGAGAGTAGCAGCTCACCTGTATCTTTGAATAGCTACAGGTAAGGCCACTCCCACTTCTGGTCACACAAAGGAAGTGATTTCAGTCTTGGCACAGGAAACTCTACCTGGAGGACCAAGTCCCCTTTGTGTACACTCTAGGAATGTTGTGATTGACTGCACCAGTGTTATACATCCCACAAACCCCTTCTCAGTCTGAACAACATTTAACAAACATAAAACAACTTTATTCAACCACCCAGAGTCCCAGCTTGACACGCAGGTTCTGGAAACTCTCTCGTGGCAAGGGTTTCGTGAGAATGTCCGCAGTCATCTCCTGAGTACTACAGTAGGACATTTCTACTAGTCCATCTTGGATCATCTGGCGAATGAAGTGATACCTGACCCCAATGTGTTTTGAACGTGCAAGGAACTTTTCGGTTTGCGCTAGCTGCAGGCAGCCTTGATTGTCCTCCATCAAGCTGACAGGTCCTTTTCTCGGCAAACCAAAGTCTGTCAGGAGTTGATCCAGCCAGATGATCTCTCTGCATGCTTCCGAAGCTGAAATATATTCACTCTCTGTGGACGATAAGGCTACACATTTCTGTTTATAACTGCCCCAAATGATAGGTGCATTTCCAAACATAAAAACATAACCACTTGTGGATTTGTAATCCGCCTTATCCCCAGCCCAATCTGCATCACTGTACCCAACCAACTTAGGGTCCCTTACAGCTGGCAATTTTAATTTACAATTCATTGTACCCTTGAGGTAACGCACCACCCTCTTGACCCCACCCAAGTCATGTTCAGTGGGAGAACTCACTTTTCTGCTTAGGATCCCCACTGCACTTGCTATGTCAGGTCTGCTGGTAGTAACCAAATACAAAAGTTTACCAATCGCTGACCTGTATTCGCTGTTGTCTGGCAGCAGCTTCGAATCTTGTTGATTCTTTAGAAAATCTGTGGCCATGGGTGTCGCGACAGGGTGTGCACCTTGCATCTGCATACTTTCTATCAGTTCTATTATCTTCTGCTTCTGGCTGAGAAGAAATGAGCCGTCTTCTTCTCTCTCAATTTGAATTCCCAAGTAATACTGGACAAGTCCCAATTCCTTTACTTCCACCTCTTTGTTGAGATGTCTGACTATGTCTTTATAGTCTCTGTCATTGGACGTTGATATTAATAAATCATCGACAAAAGCCAGAATGTAAGAGAATTGTCCATTTCTGTTCTTAGTGTACAGGCACTTGTCAGCTGTTGACTGCTTGTACCCAAGCTGAACCAGCATTTCATGTAATTTCTGGTTCCATGCTCTTGCAGCTTGTTTCAAACCGTAAATTCCTTTCTGAAGTTTACATACAAGATGTGCCTCATTTTGCTTGATAAAGCCTTTGGGCTGCTTCATATAAATCTGTTCAGAAATCGTCCCATGAAGAAAAGCTGTTGCTATGTCGACATGACGGACTGATAGGCCTTTAGATGCTGCAATACTTAGAAGTAATCTAACACTGCTGTATCGCACTGTAGGCGCAAATACTTGATCATAGTCTTCGCCATACTGTTGTGAAAATCCTTGTGCTACAAGCCTAGCTTTGTAGCGTTGCACCTCCCCTTCTGACCCCTTCTTAAGCTTGAACACCCACTTGGACCCAATTGCCTTCTTACCAGGAGGTAGCTCTGTCAGGGTCCAGGTCTTGTTGCGATGCAGTGCATCCATCTCTTCCTGCGCGGCTTGCTTCCAGAGACTGGCCTCAGCAGCTGGCAACCGTTGAACCTGTTCCCACGTGGAAGGTTCCTGTGGTGGCGCCGACCCTGCAAAGTAGGACAGTCGTAGTGGTGGAACGCCTTTGTTGGACCTGGAGGAACGTCTGACCTCTGGCTCTTGTTGAACCGCATCAGCTTCCTCATCTCCTTCCAATGGCGGCATCCCTGCATACGGGTTCTCTTCGTCTCTGGAGCCTTCTGACATCTGGTCCTCCGCGTCTTCTGGGGTGTCATCTTTAGGGGGTGCTACAACACTAGGAGGTACAATACTAGGAGGTGGATTAGTTTCTGGTATGGCTTCAAAAGGAAAACTTACAAACTCCCCTGTTGCTGGCTCATTGGAACAGTCAATTGCTGTGTTCCTTGTGTCAGCCTTTTCATACTCCTCAAAATGAATCACGTGATGTGAACTTGTTTTCCCTGTTTGTAAGTCCACAACTCTGTAGCCTTTTCCTCCAGAAGCGTATCCAACTAGGATACCAGGCTTTGCTCTGGAGTCAAGTTTGTGTCTGTGCTCCTTGGGCACGTGGTAATAGCACAAACTTCCAAATACACGTATGTGTGACAAATTTGGGACTCTTCCATGCCAAAGTTCAAATGGCGTGCGCTCTGTGCCTTTTGTTGGCAGCCTATTCTGTATATAAATCGCAGTATTTGCTGCCTCACCCCAAAGTTTCTTCGACAAGTTGGATCCTTTTAGCATACACCTTGTCATCTCTAGGATGGACCTAAATTTCCTCTCAGCAATAGAGTTTTGTTGAGGTGTGTAGCTTACTGTGGTCACATGTGCTATGCCTTCCTGAGCCATGAAGGCTTCCATTTCACGTGAGCAAAACTCCCCACCATTATCGGACATTAGGGTGGTGGGTGCTCGATGGAATTTGTTCTTGACCATGCTTACGTATTGCTTGAACAATTCCACTGTTTCACTCTTCTCTTTGAGAAGGTATCCCACACAAAACCTTGAATAATCATCCAAAAATATCAAAATATACTTATTTCCTCCTAAGGAAGGTATATTCATAGGTCCAGCTAAATCAGTGTACACAATGTCCAGAACTTTTGTGCTTCTCTTTTCTGCACAACGTGGGAAAGAAGGTTTGACTCCTTTTTCACTTACACAAGTTATACACTTTGGTGTGGGTGTGTTACTTTTGTTTACCTGTAGACCTCTCACAAGATCTCCATTCTGCAGTTCCTGGATGACTCTGATATCCCGGTGACCCAGTCTTCGATGCCAGAGCTCCAGATCTGCTTCATGCTTCTGCTTGGATTGGGCGACTTGTGCTGATTGGTTTTCTGAAACGTTAATCTCATAAACACCATTGATTAGTTTCCCTTGAGCATAAACCTCATCATTTTTCGTTACATTGCATTCTCCATTGGCAAATGTAACCTTGAAACCTTTCTTGTCTAAAGCAGACACACTAAGCAAGTTACAATTCAATTCTGGGACATATTGAACATTAGGCACAGTTGTTTCAAGAGATTCATTGTTCACCTTGAATTTCAAACGCATTGAACCTGCACCTTGTGATTTTAGAACATTTCCATCAGCAATCTGGATTTCAGTCCATTCACTATCATTAATTTCTCTGAAATATTCTCTTTTATGCGCAAAATGGCTTGTAGCTCCCGAATCTAAAATAAATTGGTCACTTTTCCTTTCATTTCTTTGCACATTTAAACTCTTTTCTTGCAGTAGAAATGTACGCTCGTGACCCCCCTTCTTTTCACCTTTTGGTTGAAAGGGGCGGGACTTATTCTTGCAACTTCTTGCCATGTGCCCTTTTAAATTGCAGTTATGGCATATTATATCTTTGGACACTTCCTTGGACCTGGGAAATTGCTTAGAAACATAACTTGTGTCCATTTTCATTGGATTCCTTTGTGGAGAATCAAGGTAATCTCTGCATTCCTCTCTTAAGTGATTTGCTAGTTCATTAAAAGTCAAATCTCTTGTGTGGTCCATTATACTCTTAAATGAAGTAAATTCTTCTCCTAATGATGCCAGCATAAAAGTCACTTTGGTTGCATCATCAAAAGCTCTGGGAGTTAGGGCAATCCTTTGAACAATTTCATTAAAGTCCTTAAAATGCCCTGTAAATTGTTCTCTAGAATTCATCTTTAACTTCAGCAGTTTATCCAATAAATGTCTATAAGAGTTCTCTGATGATTGTGCATAAACCCTCTCAATATCCTTTAGAATCTGAGATGCATCACTTTCATAGTCAATCAGAGATAAATGCTCATCTTTCAAACTGCTCAAAATTATGTGTTTAGCTTCTGCATCTTGCCTTTCCCAATCTGCTTTCTTGGTTAAATCAGCAAAATCAGGTTTGGGATCTTTCACCGCTTTAAGCACTTGTTTTGCACCAAGATGCACTAAAAGGCGCTGCTTCCATTGCACAAAGTTACGATCATTCAGCAGCATAAAGCTTGATCTTGCTTCACTATCAAATCCTGAGCTTGCCATCTTAATCCTCAAAAATTGAAAAATTTTCAAAAATTTCAAAAATTCCCAAAAATGGCTAAAATTCAAAAATCAAAACTTAAAAATCTCAAAATGCAAACTAATCTTCACTGCCTCTGAGGTCTGTGAGCTCTGAGGGAGGGGAGGGGTCGCTAATCCCCCTTTCACAGCACAATGGAGAACAAAAGACCATGTGCTTACCAGGAAGTACAAACAGAAAAATTCTACTCTGCCAAAAATCACAATCCAAAGCAATCCTTTAAAAATACACAAAATATGCAGTTCTGGGCCTCAAAACCCTTTGTGGGAGATGAGAGGGAATGTGGATGAGGGAATATTGATTAATATTTCCTATCCCAGCTTGTGCTAACAAGCTCCAAACTAGCAGAGTTTCTCATCCCCAATAAAGCGCAGCAAAGCGTGGCGTTTAAGTTCCTATGAACTTCTAGAACAAGGCAGATCCTGGCACATATTTCCCCTGGTTCCCTCTTAAAAGAAAATACACGACACATAAGCTTATAAAAGTATAAAGCTTTTACTCACAGTCATTTCAAGCTTCTACAGTCTCAGAAAGGCAGGCTAGCTTAGATTAAATGTATTTACATGTGGAGATTCTCCTTAAGGGAGAAAGGCTCCATGTGGGCCTCTCTTGGCTGGAAGCCAAGAGAGCATCTCCTGAGATGTTGCATCCTCGGAGTCCTGGTGGGAAGAGAGAGAGAGTAGCAGCTCACCTGTATCTTTGAATAGCTACAGGTAAGGCCACTCCCACTTCTGGTCACACAAAGGAAGTGATTTCAGTCTTGGCACAGGAAACTCTACCTGGAGGACCAAGTCCCCTTTGTGTACACTCTAGGAATGTTGTGATTGACTGCACCAGTGTTATACATCCCACAATATTGAGGGTGGTGGGTTGAAATTGCCAGTTGCCTAAATCTACCCCTACATAGTTTGTTGCTACTGGATTTGATCCAGGCTCATGCACCTCCCACATTTCAGTACTACATCACATGAGCTCTCTATGCATGTAAGTGCATAGATCTGTCTGCTTTGCATACCTGTTCATAAACTGTCTAACTGTCCCCTCTGGCCTTGTGTATTATTATCCATTGATAAATTGATGGTTCTGATGGGGATCATGAAATCTTCTTGTTCTGCCAGCCAGTATGTTTTTGGTGGTAATCCAGGATGAGCCCCAGGACTGATTGAGGGGATGGAAAAGACAGGCAGAGGCAGGAGGAGGAAGAGGATACCTGAATATTACAGGGGGAAATTCAGGTGGCAGGCAATGAAGGCAGGTTGAAAGAGGTGTCTAGCCTATCAAGGGAACATGGTTTGGTTATAGGGCATACAGGGTTGAATCATGAAGTTAGAAGCAAGCTTGCAGAAAGGGAGGGAAAATACAAAGAGTTTGATGTGGGTAAGAGAGAGAGTGCACGCTTGGGATGGAGAGTTGGGAATAAAGGAATAAACACTTCATCCAACTCTAGCATTTTTGCACCATTAAAAATGATGGCCAACTAAAGTTAAGGAACAACAGCTTAAAGCAGGCCTGATGAGCTAAAGGGTGGTTTTTAGATATGAATTTGAGGTGGGTATAAATACTTTTGATAATCAGTTGGTACTCTGATGTGTGGGATTTTATGGTATAGCTATGTACGGATCCTCTGGCAGGGAAGCGTTCCTCCAACTCCCAATAGTAAAAAGTGTCCAAATTGTTCTACACATATTCCAAATGAATTAATAGTTGGCATAGTTGGCAGGAACTCTGGCTGGCTGTACCATGGAAATGAGGCCCAATGAGGCAGGGATGGCCAAATACCTGGCAGTGGCACCTGTGCCCTATATTGCCACCCACTGCAGGCTGCAGCCCTTGTTTTAATTTTATGTGGCCTTTGGCTGATTTTTTTGAATTCAGCCCTCTGGAACGAGCAATCTACCCCATTTCTGGCAGCCTGCAGGGCAGTGAGAGGGAGAGGAAATTGAGGTGTGTGCGTGTATGTGTGTATGAGACAGGAGAGAGAGAGAGAGAGAGAGAGAGAGAGAGAGAGAGAGAGAGAAGGGGAGTCAGAAAGAATGGGGAGAAAAGAGGTGGACCCTTCCACTTTCGGCTCTGGGCCACTGCTGGCTTTCCCCTCACTCACCAACAGATTACCCCAAGAGAATATGCCCAACAAAAAAACCTACACTGATTTTCTCCACTTGTTGGTCCTAAAGCCCCTACCTCCAGCTTTATGTGCACATATAGATGTGCTTGTACAGTATTAGCAGATAATGTGGCAGCAGTAGTGACAGTGTCTGCAAGCAAAAGGGACTACCATAGTTAATGCATGCTGCTGTGGCCACAGGAAACTCTGCCCCATTGCTGCATGGAACAGAGCATGGCCAAATGCAAATGCATAACAGCAATCCTTAGCCCTAGAACCAGATGAGGGCTCAAGTTGTGTGAGAGCAGTTGGGGTGAAGACCTTGACCATAGAAATAGGTCTGGACACAAGGCAGGGCTGCGTCACTAGAGTGGAAGTGAGGATGTGACGGGCAGCCAAGTTAAGCCTGAGCAGGCCATGTTCTGGCAAGTTAAAGGGGCAGTCACAGTTCTCCCCACCCACCAAGGAAGAAGGCAGGGTTGCCTGTGAAGAGAGGATTCCAGATACCCAAGCAGTGAGGGGAGGCTGCCCTTACCAGGCGTCCCGCTTCATTGTTGTGCAGGTCAATGAGAGTTCGAATGTCGCTCTTGCCACGCTTGCGCTTAGCGTCCATGAACTGGCGGGATTTCTCATAGCCAAAGTCAACATCATCCCCGCAGCCGCCCCACTCCCAAGCGGAGCCCTCTGACCCTGTGATGGCAGGGGGCAGAGGAGGTGACCGGCTCCGAGTCGCCTCACAACCGCATGGCAGCAACTCGCCCATGCTGCAGGCCTGGGTGACGGCATGGCTCACGCCGGCTGCTGTGATGGCATAGACAAAGGCTGTCTCCCGGATATCTGTGTAAGAGAGAGAGAGGGCAGAGCAGGGGAAGAAGAAAGAAATGGAGAACATCAAATGGAGTCAGGTTTAAACAACAAACAAGCCACTAGTTCATAGGCATGCCAGGGGTAAGTCTGGCAAAAAGCAGGGCCTTTAAAAAATCATAACAAGCAGAAATCCAACCAGTGAAGATTCCCCCCCACTGCAGTTCCAGGTGGGGTGAGTGCACCTGTTCAGTTTCTGCCTCCCCATTGTTAAACACATTTTAAAAGTAGGGTGAGAGGAAGTAAACTCTGCTCCTTAGTAAGAACTAAGTTGCCAGGCTTAAGAACCTCTTGGCCCTGCCTCCAGTCAGCTATTACCCAGAGAGGCCTATCTCGGCCTCCAATGTAAATTTCAAACTCCAGCTATCTGTACAAGTCTAACGTTGCAGCCTTATGCTGGGAGTAAGGCCCACTGTAATCAGTAGGCCCGCTGGTGACATTTTTAAACTAGTGAACGCACTTCCTCACCCCTCAAAATACTGGGAATTTTAATTTATTAAGGGTTTTAGGAATTGTAGCTCCGTAAAAGGTAAACTACAGCTCCCAGGATTCTTTGGAGCCATGTGCTTTAAATGTCTGCCTAAGGCTGCGTGGGACTGGACTATACAGGAAGGAAGTACTGCAGCTTTCCCCGCTGCGGGGACACGAGGGCCGGCTGACTGGACAAGAGGCTGCCGCTCGAGTGGCGACCACGGGCTGTTTTTGTTCGTTTGTTTTTAACCCGAGTGAGGCAGCAGCTTGGGGTGCCATGCAAAGGGCGGCAGAGCGGGAGGCGTTCATAGTTGCCTCACCCGGCCGGCACAGTCCGGCGGGAAACGATCCCGCGCAAATCTCAACGAAAAAATGCGCGGCAGCTACGGACGAGAATTGCGCGGCGTTGGCCGCCCGGGTGAGCTCTTCTTGCTCAGCAGCCCGTCGGAAAACGCGGCGGGTGGGAAAAATCAATCTACTCCAATAAGAAATTGTTTTGCTGCCCGAGCCCGGCAACCAGGAGGGCAAGGCCAGGTTGGAATGCCCCCCGCTCTTCTCCTCCTCCTCCTCCTTCTCCACCCCAATAACCTGGATTCTTATTGACAGCGGGGCGCCAGTCGCCCCTCCGCCGCGGGACACGAGTTCCAGGCATCCCTCGCCATGCCGGGACCTGCCACAGCCAAAGGGGGATTCTCCTTTTGCTTGCTCCGGCACCAGGCGCCGCACCCGCCGGGGGCTCAGTCTCTCCCGTCCGCCCGCCCTCCTCCTCTCACTTTGCCAGCAGTCGCACGGCTTGTTACAAACCCGGAGCTGCCCGCCGTGCTGAGATACCAGGAGCGAAGGACACGGAGGGAGGACGGGATGAAAACGGGCGGGATTCTCTCTCTGCGTTTGCAGGAGGGCATTCCTTTACGTGGCCGGCTACCCGGCTCGGCAGCAATAAGCTCCCATGCATTTGCCCGCAGCATCTTAGCGCATACCTTCCTGCGTTGCACAAGCAACACCACCCCCGATCCAGTTTCTGTCCATGCTCCGCTGCCACCAAGGTTCACTTGCTTAGTCCCTTGGACTCTAATCGTCGCCTTAAGACATATAAATGTCCAAGGGAGAAGCGCGGGTGGAAACACAATGCCGCAGCTTGCTAACTAGGGAGTGAAATGACCGACAAAGGAAAGAGCCTTCCATTCTTTTACTTCCGTAGGTTTCGAACTACACCTGATGGGCTTCTGCTCTGGCTGGAAAGGGCTCTGAAGATCAATATCTAAGTGAAATATTGTCATCGTCAGAATGTGCTCTCAATAGAAATGTTAGCCACTGTGTACAAGCCCCTACAGACTGGTGAGGGTGTGCCGGTTTTTTTGGTGTGTGTGTGTGTGCGTGCGTTTTGCAACATGTTATTGATGCAAGAATAGTGCATTGTTGGTGGGTTTATATTGGACCATCCCTGTACCATTTTGCTTTATAAGTTGCATTGCAATGCTTCCCCAGTATTACTGTATTATTGCCATCTGAAAGGGCACAACAAAATCAAGAAAAGCAACAACATGAGTAACTTTGTGGTTTAAAGTTATAGGATTTCAGTAGGAAGTTATGGGACGTGAACTAATCGGAAACAGAGCAGTATGTCCACCCTGAAACTTTTGCAGGTATTGGGAGTGGGATGTGTAGAGCCACTTGTTTTGTATTCCAGTAGACAGAAATTATAACACTGACCTCCCAAGTTGCTGTCCAAAACGTCCCATGAAATTTTCCTCAAAAAGGTGGCTCTTATTTTTACAAACCTTTTTTACGAGCCTGACAACATTAGTCGTGCCCAAAGTGTGCCTGTTGCTGGCCCTGGGGCAGTGCACCAGGATCCTGCCCTGTCCTTTTGACCTGCCTGTCCTCTTACATTTGGGGCAGGGCTGGAAAAAAAGACACCATCCAGTATTGTGGCAAGGGGGCTTCCTGGGGTGTGTGTTATTTATTGCCCAGGCCCCTATTCTGTCAGGTTGCTGGGAAGCCTGGAGGAAGCTATAAGGACATGTAGGAGCACAGTCTAAGGGGGGGGGGGGGTAATGGGGGAGGGGCAGTAAATCACTCCCAGACACAGATACATTCTTGGGCTTTATTAAAAGCTGCTGTATTGTCTGGGAGCACCCATAATTGCTTCATTACAAGGACAGTGAGACATGTCATAGCAGTAAACCTTCGGCCTGTAGCAATAACCTGTGCCGCCCTGAGGACCCAGCAATTCCTTTGCCTCACATACTCTAATGCAGTGTTGCCCCATGCCTTCTGTGGGAGCGAGGGGAGGGGGAGACACAAAGCAAACCCCCCCCACCTAGGAAAATGTATCAGATCCTCCTGCTCCCAGAAAGGTCCTAGTCCAACACCTAATTCCCGTACCACACTGGCTATTGCATCCAGCCACAGTGCAGAAAATATTTGGACAGGGAAAGTGTTTTTTTTTCCATGATTGGCCTTGATTTCATGTACGAAGCAATGAAAGGCAGCACCCAGTTTCATTTTTAGGTCTGTCCCCAGATTAAAGAAATCTTAGTCAATAAATCAAGTGTTTAAATCAATCACTTAAATTTGTGTGCATTTGCATATGAATAAATCGGTAGCTATACATAAAATGCATATTTCCTTTGCTTTTCAATGATCTATGCACATGTCACAACAGGCATATTAAAAGAGCCATTTCTTCCTTTGGATGAGAAAAGGGGGGCTGCTTCTGAGAAGAGCCTGCTACTGTGGTTTTTGTAAGTACCTAGCAATTAAAATAATTACAATTTGTTTTTAAATATCTGCTGCCTGGAGGAACATTTTTAATTGATCAAAAAGGTTTCAATCAATTAATCAACCATGTTGCAGCCCTTCAGAAAAATGGATAACCCTTCTTCCTTTATAAATGATATAAATGAAATTAGTTGTAGGGCTTGGAGCATATAAAGGTTTCTTCCCAATATTTTCCAACATGGATGGAAAGCACTTCGGTGCTGGAAATGATTTGAAAGCCTTGTGTGTATCATCACATGCAGCAGCTGCAGAGACATGTACGTTTCATGCAAATTATGAAATGCATGTGGCAACTGACATGCAGAATGCAGACTACTTCGCACCTTGACGTATTTTCTGTGTACACACAAAGTTGGAGCTGGTGTGAAGTTTTTGCAGGCTGACTGAAAAATCTGGTTGCTGTCTGGAGGCCTCAGTACTTTTCAGCATATCACAGCAGGGCGGGGGGGGGGGAATGCTTCTCTTCATGGGTACACTTCAGCATTCAGGCATAGACAGAAGGTCACACGCACACCAGGTCTCCTATTCCACTTTAACTATCATAGAGAATTATGGGAACTGCAATTTGTTAAAGGCTCTGGGAACTGCAGCTCTGTGTGGTCAGCACTTTTAATAAACTGCACTTCCCAGGATTCTTTGGGGGAAGCCATGACTGCTTAGAAGAATACTGCTTTAGATGTATGGTGTGGATGTGACCAGACAGAAAAGCATTTCTGCTGATTCTGCATCCCAACCACATACCTGGGCAGCATGAGTCCAACATGGGCCCATTCAGAAAAAGGTCTCCTGCCCCTCTGGCATACATCTGAGACATATCCCTTTTCCTTCTCTCTTTGGTTGTGAAGGCCCTATGGCTGAGGCGATCTTCCGCTATCATCAGTGTCCCTTGAATCGGGATAAGGTATATTGGGATAAGACATTTTGCTCCCTTCCTAGTCAACATACAGAAGCCAACTGGACTGGTGAATTGTACTTCAGCTGCTGACAGGATAGCATCTTTTACTGCAGGAGACCAGTTTCAGCTGTGCAGTATCCAAACCTCTGTCCTCCTATTGGGATGTGTGTGGCTAGGGTAGATTTAGGAGGAACAGATAGGGAGATGTTGATGCTGCCTACACCATATGCCACCTAAGGTGATTGCCTCGCTTTGCCCAGTGGTAGAGCTAGACCTGCCTTCTAGTCTCTGGGAAAATCCCAACGGGAGAAATTGCCTCCCCAAACAACAGAGACTGCCCAGCTCACCCTGCTGTAGGATCTTGCCGAAATATTTGCTGTGGCTGGTGCAGTTCCAGCGACGAAAGCGGAATTGGTACTGGCACTCCCGCACGCCCAGCCTGGCCCCCTTGGCCACCTCCTGCATGATCTCAGGCTCCGTCTGGCACAGCTCAGCCTGCTTCCCAGCCAGCCGCTTGGTCTTCCGGCAGATGCTGTTGGGATCCATGACCAATGGGCTGCCCACTGCCCTGGAGAGGTTGGAGGGAAAAGACAAGGAAACACTCTAGCTACATAGAAATGGTTAGGCCTAGGATAGGCATCAAAGATATTGGGTGTTTTCCAGGGGACTTTTTCACCGAGCATTAATCCTGATTTGTTTGCAGGGAGTTTAGACGATGTTGGCTATTTAATGAGCATTCATTCTGATCTTATGCAGGGAAGCTAGACAATGCAGCATCAAGGCAAGTGTTATTCCACACCTCCCAGTGCATGGGCATAGCCAGCTGAGCTTTTTGTTGGGAGATTGGCTTTTGTTTGGGGGGTCAGGCTTCTGCTGGGTGTGAGGAGCAGAACCTCAGTTAATTGAGTATTTTAAATGCTTTTCAATACTTTTTGAGGATTTGGGGGGACGGGCTACACCCCTTGGCTACGCCCATGTCCCAGTGAATTTTCCTATCACTTTCCTTCTCTCAAAAAGTTTGGTCTTTTGGGGAAGCAGGTTTGTTGTGCAAGACCTTCCAACCAGCTTTGATTGTGCAACCTTAATTTGCCAGTAGGTGATTGAATCCCACCTGCAAATAGCAACCATCTGGGAAAGCCCCAAAATGATAAAATTATCCACTGAACCCAGTCTAGAAACAAGAAGACATTTTTTAATTTCCCCCCTGATTTTTAGTAAATTTGTTGCAATTTTATTAGTTTTAATAGTGGCACAGTTATTAGAAGTTTTGAGTCCACATCTTCTAGCTGACAATTGTTCTTTATTGGGGTTGTTGTTTTGGACAGGGAGGCTCCCCCTACATAACTTTGGGTTGGGTTGTTGATGTTCCTTTTTAAGTCCATCATATTTATGAGCTTTATTTCCTATTTTGTTCATAGTAATGCCTAGAGGTTTTAGAGTAGGTGACACTCAAATAACTTACACCGATCTAATGAGAAAAAGGAGGCAGAATAGAATGCAGTCTTCTAAAAGGATGCAAAGCCAACTTTAAAAAGCATTGGGGTTGAGTATTTTACAATACAATGCTTACAAGTAATTAAAAAAACACTTTATTGTATTCAAAGTTTGACAGTTTGTATTTTCAAGGAATATGAATGAGTGACGTAAATCCTAGCTAAAGTCCCAGGAATAAGGGTAAACCTCATTCTCTGAGGAGCATCCTAAGTGCATATTGTTTCTGCTCCTACTTGGTGACTTTACTGTACTTTGAATTATATATATATATTTATATTGTTTTGTTTTAATATGTCTTTTAATATTGTTTTGTTTTAATATTTAATTCTCTGCTCTGGGCCCTTTAGGTGAAGAATGGATTACAAAAGTTCTAAAATACCTAACTACTACAACAAAAACATCTACTGTGCTAGGTCAGACTAAAGCACACTTGCTGTCTGTAACAATAGCTAACCAGATGCCCTGGGAATACTCACTAACAGGGCAAAAAGCACTCATTGCCTGTGGTTTGTCCTCAGCTTAAGTACATAGGAATTGCTATGCTGGCTCACAGCAAAGGATCCTCCAGCTCTGCATTGTGATCCTTTGCTGTGAAATTACTTCCGGTATATACAGAACCGGCATCCACCATTAATACATCTTTTCCTAGCTGCCACTTTCTCAATCTGACAGTTGTTTCCCATGACTCCCCCCCCCTCCGGCCAAAAAAAAATCGCCACTAGTTGACTTTTAGGTGGGATTTTAGCGAATTGCTCTGAAATAACTTGAGACTTGTTTTCCCCCTTAGGCCAGGGCAGGGTGATCTTCACTTGTCACTGGGAACCATTCTACACAGAATAGAATAGGAGACTTGGGGTTGTAGAATTCTGGGCTGTACTTCAGACTACAAGCAAGAGAGGGTCATATATATACTTCCCCATATATATATATATTTAATTCCCTGAATATAGTAACCTTAAGGAAAGGGTTACACTAAATCTCTTCTTCAGCCGTGCTTGTTTTCTATAGACAGAGTGGGTTTTTAAAAATAAAAATAAATACCGGTACTCTATCTGCAGTCTGACATGGTATAGTCTAAGAACAGGTCATCTCACTATCACTTTATTCCATGCAGAATGGTCCATAGTCCTAAACAAGTCCACAAAACACAGTGGGTTGTATTTTACCAAGTCATACCCAAGAGCAGACCAATAGAAATCAATTGACTTAATTTAGGCATAAATAATAACTGTTCTCAATAGGTCCACCCTGTGTATGACTTAAGTTGGATACAACTTAATGAATTCTAGAAATGTTGCTTGTTCTGGGTTAGGGAACAACACAATCCAGAGAAACAGGGGAAACATCTTTCTTTGTGAGGAAACAGCTGACTGGCCTTGAAAAATGATAAAGGCCAGTAAACAAGCTCTGGGTATATGCCAGCTTTCCTCCTTGGTTTACCAGATGATTCTCAGTGCAGGGGCTTTACTCATCACACATAAGAATGTGTCTGTTGTCAACTTTTTGGGGAGACTAGTCCCAGGAATCTCCTCACCCTAGAATCCAAGGGGTTCAATTCTCCTGGGAGAAACTTACAAACCTGCTTCATGTCAGATGTCTTGCCTATCTATGCAGTCACATGCAACATCCAGATAATCTCAATGTTCATTTCTAAAAAGAACAATTTTGCTGCTTTCATGGTCATGGAGGAGAACTTGAAAATATGCCATGTTTCTGCTAAATTTCAAAGGCCAGAGAGGGGGTTTGGTGAGGCTCCCTGTGCTCAGGCGCTTGGTGTAGCCCACATGCTTCCTTGTGCATCAACTCCTGAACATTTTCCTTCATAATATTTACTACCCATCAAAGACACATGCAACTTTTTCATTCTGCAACATGCAATGCAATGCATTTTAGGTATCTGAGATAGGGCTATGGGCTAGGAAGGGATGGATTGATACCAGGAAGGCAAAGAATAACATTAATCTGCTGTGCTCAGTGTTTCATTATTGTCCATTCTTTGTCTAGTGGTAGGCGGCTTAACAGTGTGTGATACCCGATGGTGGTATATAACTAGCAGCTTGTTTCAGGGGAAACCTCAGCATCACAACATTTAAAATTCAGAAGGCTGTCAGCCTATTCAGAGTCCCAGATAGTGGAGCTAACAGATCTTACAGGGGATTTCCCCACTTGGATCTCTGCCTATCTTGTTGGATAAGAGGGCACAAAAAGGCTCCTTACTGCCTGGCTCATCTTCTGCCATTCTCAGCAAGTTCTGGAGGAATCAAAATGAAGAAGATGAGTCACCAGAGAAGCTGAGGCAGCCAGGGGATTCCCAGCAATGGTTCAGCCCCACAACTCGGTGACCTGGGTACATGTCCAGAGAGGAAGTTATAAAGCACAGGGTTTAAGGAATCCATGTGCACCACCCATGAACTTTTAAGGCAATGACTGTGCTTGTGAATTATACCATGCAGGCAGTGTTGCACTTTCTATTTGTCCTATCTTCATAGTCATCCATTATGATCCAGTCATGAGCTGCTTCTGCTCTGCATCATGCTGGCAATAGCTCTAGAATGAGGTGCCCCTTGTGTAACGGGGTGTGGTACAAAAACATGCAACCTCTTCGTAACAGGGAGAGCCTTGCTGGATCAGACCAAAGGTTCATCTAATTCAGCGTCCTGTTTCTCACAGCGACCAACCTGATGCCTCTGTGAAACCCAAGACAGCAACAGCCCTGCCTTGATCTTGCTCCTTAGCAGCAGGTATCCAGAGGCCTAACCTCATACCATATATCAGACATATATAAGACCTATCTTGCACTTAGTGGAATCCTGAGTACCAGTGAGCGCTGATTGGAAATGCAGAAGGGTCATCATACTTCAGTAAGGCTAAGGAAATGGAAGGACTGCAAACGGGCACTGTTCTCATAAGCACAGCAAAGAAGCAGAAACCAGGAAGAGTATTCTGGTGCAAATACTGCACGCTAACCTGGATGTCCCCCAGCTCTACCACACATCCTGTCTGCTTTGCCACCCCCTGCATTTTTACATCATCACCATCTCTACTCTTTGGCCATCTCCACAGAATCACTGACAGCTTCCAAGTTGTACTTTTCTCTTTATTCAGCAGTATGTACGTTGGGTTGCAGAGCTGTGCAAAGTCAACTCTGAGCTGTTTCCCATTTGGAATGTGTGCTCAGCATTATGTAATCCCACATTCAGATTTGAGTGGGTAATCTGCATCATCTGGTTTTGACAATGTCCCCAAAGTGTTGTTCACACACACAGCTATAGCCATGGAGATGATGCATTATACGCTTTCCTTGCCATGGGAAACATCATGATGTGTCCTGAGTTTAACAGTTCAAGAAGAGTAAACAGTCCATTTGCCATTTATTGGTACATGTTAAAGATGCCTCCATAAATCAAATTTGTAATTTTGCTGGGTCTGGCTAAGTATGAGCCAATCTACACATTCTGAAGAATCACACCATACGGCTCTGTTGAGACTATATTTTTCAGATTGCAACAAAACTAGGGGCAAACTGACAGGCTGGCGCTTTGTTGAACCATGAGACAAACTAGGTATTTGCTAGATACATGCCATAGCTGACACAACGTCACAAGTACAAGATGTGTAACTTCTGTGCAAAGCAAAGGGGATGAGGAGCTTGATAAGGTACCAAAGAAACCCAAATGCTAGTCTCATGATATCTAATGCAAATCATTAATTGATTATAAACTATTGCATTTTTACAGATTTTGGAGCAGCAGTCCCATGCAGCCATGAATAAGACTAGTCAATGGGCACTGAAAGATGGAGAAGGGTTGAAGCTGAATAAGCACCATGGAGAGAGGCAGTCACCTGCTCAGGACATTGAAGCTCCACTCCTTGTGCACTGAATGCATTGTCCAGTCTATATGTTTAAGGCAGCATTGGACAAAGCTACCCGACCATTTTCAAAACGTTTCTCTCCAGCCACAAGGGCTGGAAGTGCAATCCTTTGGGATCTTAGTCAAATGTATAGGGACAGCAGGGCTCTTTTCAAATACATCTTATAGGTCTGCACTCAATAAAACAGAGGAGAAAATAGCCATTTTTAAAAATGTGGGCTACAGGTGCCCCTTATATAGAATCATATAGGAGTCAACTCCTAGGGGCTGAGGTTCCTTCAACCACAATAAAATATTTGAGGGGGCTGCCCCCCAAGTTGATGGGCATTGCCATTCAAATAGTGTGCCGCATCTTGTGATCGATTGTGCAGGGCGGAGATTACTCCCCCGTATTTTATTCAAGCTGGCACCCCCGATCATAGAATTGTAGAGCTAGCCATGTTACAGCAGCAGCATGGGAGCAGTTTGGGGGGGGGGGTTAAGTCCATGCTGCTACTGTAACTTTTACAGGCCCAGCAGTATGTAGGGGGGTCCATTGCTCCCTCTGTTCTTAGCCAGGTGACAATAGGGTGGGAAAAACCTATGCAGCTGGCCTTTTCCAGAAGACACTGGGCCTTTAAATATTAAGGCAAAAGTGTGGGGCGATACCACAAACAAGCAGCTCCTATGCTGCTGTGGTAACAAGGGGCACCATACAGATGTAAGTCAAAGCAAAGGGAAACAGAGATACATATATCACATGGAACTGCATGGGAAAATACCACAGTATCTGAACAGATAATACTCAGTCACCACAGAAATAGAATTAGGGCTAAAAGCGGCTTATACTAACTCATTCTGATTGTCATGTACAAAAGAAAACTTAAGTCTGTAGGGATAATAAATATACATTTTGTGATGTTCAGTTTGTGTCCACTTTGGGGGTGGAGTGTTGTTCGCCAATACAAAAAGTGTAAAATATGTAAGGCCAGACTTCTAATGTGTATGCAATGTTTGTGTGAAAGCGAAAACAAGCTTTATATTATCAATTTGCTAGGTTATCTCTTACCCTTAGGATCAAGTAATACAAGTCAAGCTAAAGGGAATTGCATAGGCTCTAGAATCATGAGAGCAACTATGGTAACAACTGGGAGGGCTGAGGTGACATGGGGGGGGGGGAGGATTATCAAAACTCCCTCTATTCCTCCAGCAACACACACATACTGCAAGTTGCAGCATGAGGTGCTGGGGTTTATGTATGCCTGAAAATCTCTCCTTCATGGATACACACAAGCATATATATTCCTCCTTCCCAATATTTCTAATCTTCAGGGCAGCTCACAACTAGAATCCAAAACAATATACAACAAGCTCCAGGAGAACTAGCCAGAAAGCACCCCTTAAAAGCATATAAAAAGATAAACTCCAAAACAGCCCAAGCTGTTGTAATAAGCTTGATGGGAAAGGACGGCCTGGTGTCTAAAAGGTAACAAAGGCTGTATAATGTTAAGTATTTTGATGTTTTTGTTTAAAACCCAATAAAAATAATTTTAAAAAATAAATAAATAAAAGGTAACAAAGGCTGAACCAGGCATACAAGTCTGAGAGGGCACTTCCATAATCAGGGCATCACTGCAGAGATTGCCCCTTTCCCTGCAGCCATCTGCCTAACTTTTGAAGGTAGGGATGCCCAGAAAAGGGTACTTGACAAAGGACCTCAGTGAGCCCATCAGATATGGAGGGACTTACCTGGCCGCAGTTATATTCAGTTGCAGAGGAAATTTGCTTTGTGGCTGCTCAAAGCAGCTTTAATTTATTTAATTTAATTATTTAATTTAATTGCCTTTTCTTGGTCTGCTAAATAAAATTTACATTGGTTTCTCCATCCACTTTTGCTTGTGGCCTCACCCACCACCCACATGTGCCCTCCCTTGAATAAAAAGTTGCCCAGTGTGGAGTGCATCCTTCCATCTGGAAAAGGATCCCCAGTCCAGGCATAGGTTGTTCTACCACCTCCGCATTTTATCATCACAACAACCCTGCCAGGTGAGATAGACTGAGGGGCTGCAGCTGGCTCAAGGTCACCCACTGAACTTTATGACTGAGCAGGGTCCCAGTCCCTCGAGGCCAGAGCAGTCTTTCATCACCAGATCCACCCCATATTTCCCAGCTGACCGCTACTGCCATGGAAAGCAGGTTCCTGGGCGTAAAGAGCCCGGGCGATCTCGAGCTGAGACTTTACTGCGTCGGTGGTGGAGTGGCGCGAGGTGGGGTGGGATGGGGGGTCGCTCCGCTGCGCGCCACACCGGAGTTTTGGCCTGGGCAAGGGTATCATTAAGCAGGGACAATTTGTCCTCCTTTTAAACATAACGATCAAGCCCCGGGGCGGAGGATCAAACGCTGAACTGTGGTTCACCCCGGCGAGATCCGACGGGGAAGCGCCCAGCCAGCGGCCCTCCTCTGCCTCCCACCCACGGTGGTCCTCCTCGGAGAGCGCCAAAGGCCCGCCCCCCCCCCCGTCCCAGCTCGGCTGCGCCCGTTGCGCGCTGACCAGAACGCACGGAGCGCAGAGGGTACGGGCAGAGAGAAAAATGCGGGCGCCCCACCGCAGATCTTTTTTTTTTTATTAACCTACGACGCGGGGGTGGAAAAATAGAAGACAACAGGAAGCTGTCAGCTCTCGTCCGTCCCCCACCCCCGGGAAGGCGGCGAGGGTAGAAAAATGCTGCCAAACTGCTACTGCTTTGGTGGGGGAAGCCGACAGCTCCCGCGGGGCCCTGCCTGAGCTTGTCCCCGGCGCAAACCTCGCCTGGGTCTGCAATTACCGCGCCCTCGGCCCCGCCTGCTCCGAGAAAGCGGCCCCCGAGAGCGGAGTGGGGCCTCTCTGGGGCCGTGGTGCTGGGGAGGCGAGCAAGCGGCGGGCGTTTGTGTGTGAATCAGGGTGGTGGGCCCAAAGCCCCCCCCCCCCCATCGAAGGTTTCCCCCCTCCGGAGACTTTTCAGGGCACAAGCAGAGAAAACATGCACGCTCGCATCTGCAAGCTCACCGACGGGGCGCCCCGCATAAAAGTCAAAATTTGCATCTGAAATGAAAGATGTTTATTGTGTTGTTTTTAATGCCGCGGCGTCTGTAATAAGGGACTCCTGTGATGCTTTGTAAACAAGGGCTCCGTTTGAGCCAAGGGTCACTGGCACTTAGTCCCGGAAATTGCTCGGTAAGCCATTGCGGCACAGTGGTGAGCGTTCCTGGTGAGCGTTTCAGTCCTTGGATCAGCGAGACTGGAGTTCGAATCCCTGCTCAGCTACCAACCTGACTGGGTGGTTATGGGCCTGCCACACTCTCTCATTCTAAGCTACCTTGTGGGGATAATAAGGACACCAGTGTGGTTAAATATTTTTAGAAGGTTGTTTTTAAACTGTTTTCAGCTGTCGTTTATTATTGACCCTGGACTCTTTCTGGAGGAAGGGCAGAAGAGATAAGTTTAATACTGGTAAATAAATAGGATAAGACCAAAAGTTCATCTAGTCCTGGTGGGCGACTAGAAGCGGCATTAGCTACCCCTCCCAGTTTGGAGTCATCTGCAAATTTGATGAGTATCCCCTCAATTCCTTCAATCAAGTCATTTATAAAGATGTTGAACAACAATGGGCCCAGGCACCCCATTTGTCACTTTTTTCCAGAATGACGAAGAACCATTAATGAATACTCCTTGGGTTTGGTCAGCTACAAATCCACCTAACAGCTACAAATCCACCAGCTACAAATCCACCTAACAGTTACCTCTTTCAACCCACATTTTACCAGCTTCCTCATGAGAATATCATGGGGGACTTTGTCAAAAGCCTTACTGAAATCAAGATACACTATGTCCACTACATTTCCCTGATCCACCAAGTTTGTAATTCCATCAAAAAAAGAAATCAGATTGGGCTGACATGACTTATTTTTGAGAAACCCATGCTGGGTCTTAGTAATCACAGCATCCTTTTCTAAATGCTCACAGACCAACTGTTGAATTATCTGTTCTAGGACCTTCCCTGGTATCGATATCAAGCTCACCAGTTGGTAGTTACCTGGATCTTCCTTTTTCCCCTTTTTGAAGAAGAGGAAAACATTTGGCCGCCTCCAGTCTGCAGAGACCTCACCTGTTCTCCAATAATTCTCAAAAATAATAGACAAAGTCTCTGAAATTACATTTGCAAGCTCCTTTAGTACCCTTGGATGCAGCTCATCAGGCCCTGGAGATTTGAATTCATTTAAAGTAGCTAGGTGTTCCCTGCTTACATCATTTATTCTGTTATCACCAGGTTGGGCAACGCTTTCCTTTTGAGTGAAGACAGAGACAAAGTAGGTGTTGAATAGTTCCACCTTTTCTCTGTCACCCAAAAGCATTTCTGTGTTCCCCACGCAGAAGACCCACCACTTGCTTGCACTTCCTCTTAGTTCAGACATAGCCAAATAAACATTCTTTTTTTTTTTAACCTTTCTTGCAAGCCTGAGCTCATTCTGAGCTTTAGCCAGCCTGACTTTCCCCCTGCAACTGTTGGCTACTCATGTATACTCCTCCTTTGTAATTTCCCCCTTCTTTCATTTCTTATACTGTACATGCCCTTCTTAACTCTCAGCTCATCTGTAAGCTCTTTATGCAGCCACATTGGTTTCCTTAGATGCCTCCCACTTTTCTTTCTTGTTGGTATTGTCTGCATTTGGGCTTTCAATATTTCTCCTTTTAGAAAACCCCATCCTTCTTGGACTTCCTTCTCATTGAGTATTTCTGACCATGGAATCACACCCAGTAGCTCCTTCAGCTTTTCGAAATTAGCCTTCTTAAAGTCCAGAGTGTGTCCCCAATTATAATCAGTTTTCCCTTGCCTCTGTATCCTGAAACCCAGGAGAACATGATCATTTCCTCCCAAGTTAATAATAATAAATAAACTTTATTTGCAAAGCCAACAGCCATAGCAATAAAAGACACAAAATATACAAATAAAAACAACAATGGATAAAAAGAGCGATCAAATGACTATGATTGTCGTTCAGATATTGGCCCTTAACCTCATTGCACCCTTGATAAACCTAGCAACCTTTGTTGTTATCAGATCATCTTGATCTGACAAAAGAAAGAACAACGTGGCAGCAGAAGGGCGGCCTGGGATAGTAAGTAAGAGTGGTGTAATAAACTCAGACCTCATATCTCTGTAGAGGGAGCAAGACAGGAGGACATGAGCCACTGTTTCCAGGTTGCCATCTCCACAGGGGCAGAGTCGTTTTTCGATTGAAATCTTCTGATATCTGCCCTCAAGTACGGCAGAGGGCAACACGTCCAATCTAGCTAGAGTGAAGGCACGTCTGAATTTTGGGTTGGTTAATTTGTGCAAGTAAGGTTCCTCCCAAGTTTCCAAGCACTTCCACTTCATCAATCAGTTCCTCCCTATTGGTGAGGACCAGGTCAAAGATAGATGATCCCCTCGTTGGTCCTTCCACCTTCTGGGAAATGAAATTGTCAGCAATGCAATGGAGGAATTTGTCAGACCTTACACTCTTGGTGGAGTCTGAGTTCCAACAGATATCAGGGAAGTTGAAGTCCCCCATGATTACTACGTGGGATTATTTGCCTGGGAATAAACTCAAGTGAATTAAATAGACCTTGAGTTTATATGGTTAGGATTGTGCTGTAAAACTGTAATCCAAAAACACACTTATGAGTGAATTAAGTTTTATTGAACACAGTGGGACTTGTTTCTGAGTGAACCGGATGATGTTACATGACTTTCATGAGACAGTGCTGGCTTGGGCTGCATACACACAATACATTTAAACCACACACACAGCCAAGGATTCCTGGGAACTAGTTTGTTAGAGGTGCTGGGTACTGCAGCTTTTTGAAGGGTACACTAAAGTTCCTATAATTATTGGAGCTGCTCTTTAAACGTATGGTGTCTTTACGTTATTTCCAGAGGTGTTGTTAAGGCACGGGGGGACGGACGGCTGAGCTACCGGTCTTTTTTCCCCAGACCTTCAACACCTTCTCATCCTTTTAAAAACTTGATTTTAAAAAACCTCTTTGCTTAAAGGGAGGCTGGGTATGCTGTAAAACACAGTGCTGGTGAGCCCCAGACACTCACCATCCTATTTTGACCAGAGGCACATGCAATAGCTGAATGGGGTGGGGAAGGAGACATGTCACATGTGGAGGTGGGGGAGAGGGAGAGGGAGGTTATGTTAGATGTTGGACAAGAATTATCATTTTAATATGTACATAGGCAGCAGCTCTTAACAACAGATTGTGAATGCAGTGGATGGCTCAATCCACATACAGTGCACTGTGTCCAAAAATAAATAAGTATTGTTGACACCCCTTGACAATAACAGCCACAGGATTTCCCCCCTTCTGAGTCAGACTGAATTTACATCTATACATATGTTACTATATGAAAAATTATTTGGGCTTTTGCCCCAAGACTTTTAAAGTAGCTAGCAACACTCCCAGTTACTTCTCTGTTAAAATACATGGTGTTTTAGGGTTGGTTTTCAAATGAGCATTTTGAGGGAATCTATCCCATCATTTGGGTATGTTCCCTACTACCACCACACCCCAAATTAGAACATGGAGCAGGCATGCCTGCTGAAGGGGTATGGCCTGGGGATAGTCCCAGGGGCTGGAGAAAGAAGCTTAGATGGTCACATTTGGCCCCCAGGCTTGGGGGTTCCCCAACCCTCTTCTCAGTGGAGGCTGGTCTAGTAGTGTGTGATATTACTGCAGTCAAGCCAGCAAGTCATTCTTTGCCAGATGAGCACAGGAAGGGAATGAGGCTCATGGAGCTTTCCTGTAAAATATGCTAGAGAGAACTCTGTGAGATCGCTTCCTTTGTCTGTCTTGGCAGGAGCTATAACACTACATACCTCCTACCTGCCTGATCAGCCTCTTCTTTCTTCATCATGCTTCCAAGCTGACCACAAGTGCATGTCTGAGCTCTGCAGCTCAAACACCAATTTTGAACTTAGGTTTTGTACTTTTGTAACTTAGATAGTAGTTATAAACCTGCCTTCATTTTGCCACTGTAATTGCTGCTTCACGGCCTAGATTATGTAAGTAAATACTGCTTTTATTTCTTCACAAACCAGTGTGTGTGTGATTGTTGTCTTTATGGAGGAGGAAAGGGGTAATACCAGGAATATCCAATCTGCCTTAAAGCATCCTGTATTATTGTTTCTAGAAGGTTAAATCAACCTTGTCTTAGCTTCCAAGTTTAAGCTGCAAAGAATGGTACTCTGCTGATCTCACTAATGTGAGCAAAGATGGATATAACAGTATATCCTCTCCTAGTGTCAAAATCCATTTCCACAAAGGCACAGCCCCACCAACATGTGCCTGTTCTCAGCCACCCTACCAGCCTTCCCTTCTTTCTTACAAACTGCCCAGGGGTGTGGGGGCACTGCCTGTCAGTTTCCTCCTCCTAAGTCTCAGGGTTGCCTTAGTAGAACCTGGAATGGAGGAGGATGGGGACAGAACTAGAATTAGTTGGCTCTGTGTCAGGGCTGGAGTCAGATGCAGGTCAGCAGAAAAAGCTATGCTTGTCATTGCTTCTGTCTCCACCAATCATTGGCTCTGACTCCACCTACTGTTAGCCTCCGTCCCTTGCACCTTACCTGTTCCAATGGGCAACAGTCATCACTGCCTTCTCTAGAGCTACAATCCTATTCACAATTACACAGAAGTTAATACCATTGAACTCAGCAGGATAAACTTCCAAGCAAGCCTGCCCTGCCTCACTGATCCCATTCTTCTGCAGATCCAAAAATCTACATTTAAAAAACAACATATGTGAATGAAACCCCCAGTATCCTGGCCCCTGTAGCTGGGGAGTTCTCTCCTGGGCTGTGACAGACTACTCTGCAGTACAGAGGTCTGTGGAAAAGGTCCCTGGCAGGATGCTTGCTTGGTTGCTCCCAGGATATCAACCCAGCAGTAGCAGCTCCTCTCCCACCTCAGTATAAACCTGAAGCTGGCCTAGTAGGGTGAATTAATTACCGGTACTCAGCTGTCAGTGTGCAGGAACTGTGAAAAGAATCTGCTGCCTCACTTTGGTGCCTCACTTCACCAAACATTCCTCTCAAGAGCTCAGTGGTCCAGGCTTTGCATGCAAATGGGTTTGTGTGCAAAATGCAAAAAACAAAAAACAAACAAAAAAAAAACTATAGGGAAACTGAAAGGGGGGCAATGGGCAGAGGAAGAAAAACATGACATACTAAAAAATGCATGCAGCTTTTGAGTTTTGTTTTTTCACAATGTGCTGTTGTTATTATTATAAACATTATGCCCAGAGATCCCTTCTTGGCACTAGGAAGAAATAATAGTTCCACCCCAGAAAGATGAGGGATTCCTGGGCACTGACAAATCACCAGGAGGGCTTCATGCTTGCATGTTCTGAGAGTGTGATATATTTTCATTGGATGGGATTATGTAATTAAGAACTGGGAACACCATCAAAGAGGCAGAGCTAAGGTTACATGTTGCAAACTTCACTAGGGTATTTGTTCCCTTGAGTGCTACCTTAATAAAGTGTGTGTGTGTGTGTGTGTGTGTGTGTGTGTGTGTACGTGTACACTTTACGCTGCATACAATTAAGGAAGGGGGGGAAACCAAATGCAATGTGAGTTGGGCAGAGTGAAAACAAACAAAACTTTTTGGTGTACAACCTCTGGAGTAAAAATAACTGCCCTTTAACTTGGGAAAGAAGCAACCAAAGGGTATTTTTGAGGTGTTGTGTGACTGGGCTCTTTCTCTCTTGAGAAACAAAAAGAGAAATCATTGAATTACCCACTTCCACATAATTATACAATTGGGATGGGGGAGCTCCCTGATGTCCCACATTTAATTTTTATTTCCTGCAGTGTGTATCTGAATTGTGGAACTCTCTAGCTTGTGGACATGACACTGATGACTAATAGAATAACAAACACAAGATGGGACAAATCAATGAAAGATAGAAATATCAATAGCTCTTAATTAAGGGTCTCTGCTCATGTTATTGCTTACGCTTCGAGACAGCTGCAAGTAATTCCAGCAATGAAAACTGAACCATTGCAAGAACTTATATGCCTATGTCTTTTGTCAAGTCATAGAAGAGGAGGCTGAGAATCTTGGCAGCAATCTGACATTCCTTAAAACAGGGGTGGCTAACCTCCAAATTGGGGGCCTGATTTGCCCACCCACCCCCAAGCAAATTTTTCTTACCCTTTCCAGTGCCACTGATCTTAGCAGGGTGTGTGTGCATGCGAGAATGTGTGTGACTGTGCCCACACACCACTGGCATTCAGCATTGAGAGGGTTGGCCAAGGGTGAGTGCCACCCTCAGGCCAAAAAAGCTTAGCCACCCCATCTTATAAGAACATAAAAGGAGCACACAACAGTGGTAGGCCTTGGGGTCTCAAATTTCAGTGGCGCCTTGTGCGACACCAAAATTCGGTGTGTGTGTGTGTGTGTGTGTGTGTGTGTGTGTGTCCCGCCTCTCACCTTCCATTCTACATCATAATTGTGGCACCCCCTGAGGTGCCCCCAAAGCTCTGTGCCCAGTGCAATCAAACTGGTTTTACTTCCCTAATTCTGCCTCTGCACACAAGCAGGACAGGAAGGCAAAAGCCCTTTCCTGCTGTTGCTGCCAAGCAGCTGGTATTGAGAGCAATGCGGCCCCTGAAACTTGGAGGCTCGGGCTGCTTATGGCTATTAGCCATTGCCAAATGGGTACACTGGAAGCTAGTCCCTGAGGGCAAATGAGGCACCATCTCACTAACCTCAATCTGCCCTCCTGCATGCCCGCTTTCTTAAAATAAGTCCAGGTAGTGGCACTGCCTGTCACCCTCCTCCTTCCAAGTATCAGTGTTGTCCTTGTAAAATAGGTAAAGGTAAAGGGACTCCTGACCATTAGGTCCAGTCGTGGACGACTCTGGGGTTGCAGCACTCATCTCACTTTTTGGCCAAGGGAGCCGGTGTACAGCTTCCCGGTCATGTGGCCAGCATGACTAAGCCGCTTCTGGCGAACCAGAGCAGCGCACGGAAACGCCGTTTACCTTCCCGCCGGAGCGGTACCTATTTATCTACTTGCACTGCATGCTTTCAAACTGCTAGGTAGGCAGGAGCAGGGACTGAGCAACGGGAGCTCACCCCGTCGCAGGGATTCGAACCGCCGATCTTCTGATTGGCAAGCCCTAGGCTCTGTGGTTTAGACCACAGCGCCACTAAATAGTAAAGGTAAAGGACCCCTGGATGGTTAAGTCCAGTCAAAGGCAACTATGGGGTTGCAGCACTCATCTTGCTTTAAGGCCAAGGGAGCCAGCGTTTGTCCACAGACAGCTTTCTGGGTCATGTGGCCAGCATGACTAAACCACTTCTGGTGCAACGGAACACTGTGACGGAAACCAGAGCACATGGAAACGCCGTTTACCATCCCACCGCAGTGGTACCTACGGTATTTATCTACTTGCATTGGCATACTTTCGAACTGCTAGGTTGGCAGGAGCTTGGACAAAGCAACAGGGATTCGAACCGCCAACCTTCGGTTTAGACCACAGCGCCACCCGCGTCCCTTTCTTGTAAAATACAGTAGGGAGAATGGGGACAAAACCAGAATGAGTTGGTTCAGCCTATCACTGGCTCTGTCTTGTCTATTATTGCTCTCCCTGCCTTCCGCCATACTACTTGGCTATGCCCATGCTCTGGGAGATGCTCATATCTTTCTCATCCTCACCAGCAGGGATTTTTTTTCAGCTGGAACTCGCTGGAACTCAGTTCTGGCACATCTTGGGTGGGCTACAATGCCATTCTAAGAGAACAAGGGAGATGTTCATGGTGAGTTCCAGCACTTTCCCCCCTAGAAAAATAGCACTTTTCACTAGTGATATTTATTTTGCCGTGAGGTGTTTCACACATGAGCTATCACATACTCCTGGTGGTATACATGTGGTTTTCCCACACAGAAAGGAATGCCCACATAGGAAGTCATCCTATATGGCTTGACCTCAGGCAAGCTCTGAGATGGTCAAGGTACATAAACATATGGTGTCCCTAGACCTCAGGCTGCAGAAAGCTAGGAATGAACATGATATTATTAACATCCTTTATTTGTTATTTATTTATTTTGCTTTCGTGACTTTTCTCTATACTAGCATTCAATACTAGCTACTGTTGGTTGGTGCTAAGCACTTTTGACACCTTAGAGAACTATTAAGATTGCTGTGCGCACATTGGCCCTGGGATCTTCAGATGAAGGGTATACAAATTTATTCAACAACAGCAACAGGCTCCAGAGCCTATTTAACAGCTGCATTCAACAAGGAATTTCTCGCATCACTGCATTCCCAGTGCCACCAAAAAGAAAGGTACATGTTGAATTTCTGCTGATTATGCAGCTGTTAAAGGCAGAGACAATTCATATGAGGGGAAATGATACCAACTCTACTGGCCAATGGTTTTGACTGATTTCCACAATAGTGCAACTCATTGGTCATAATAAAATAAAATGGTCAAACACTTACAAAACATAAAATCTCCGAGCAATAAAGAAATAAAAATGCAAGAAGTTCCAGGATCATGTTAGAAAGAATTTTTACTAGTTGCCTAAAATTGTCAACAGATTAGACCTGATAAATCTCCCTTGGGAGGAATTTCTCTAACAGTGTGACTGCTGCCTATCACAAATAGTCATGTGTATCTGAAGAAGTGTGCATGCACACGAAAGCTCATACCAATAACAAACTCAGTTGGTCTCTAAGGTGCTACTGGAAGGAATTTTTTTATTTTTTATTTTGTTTCAACTACGGCAGACCAACACGGCTACCTACCTGTAGTCAGTTTGCCTGTCTGTCCTGCCTTTCCTGGATATGGACCAGCCTTGCTCCTTCTCCAGACTGGATCCTGCCAAGGCTTACTTTCCTGGTGCTAGTCCTGATCCTGTAAACACTATTCAAACCCAAGCCAGTCCTTGGCATCCAATGGAAAGGCTATTCAAGCTAGTCTTGAAGTAACAAAAAATGTCAGAACCATGAACTGAACTCAAGCAGACCTGATCTTATCTTTCAATCTCAATGAACTCTGTCTGACTTTGAATAATTGCATAGTTCTCAGTCATTAATATGTAACTTGGGGATGAATACTTTGCCATTAGTGGTAACATTTACAGTGCAACTGCTATTAGAGGTGCCTAAAATAGCCATTACAATGTCACAATTTGTTTCAGGCATTTGATACACTTCCCAGAGGGTTAGGTCTGCTGCAGCAAACACAATTAAGGTGCCAAAGCCTCTGTTTTTGTTTTCTTTGCTTTGTGAGTTTCAAGCACAGATGGGAGGCAACAGTGTGTTTGCATTTGTGTGATGTGGTCCATTTCAACTTCATTCTGAGTCATTAAAATTAATAATGGGAGTATGCTGGGTTGGCCAGGTGCAAAGGAGGACAGGACTAGTGCACCTTTAACAGAAGCAACAGCTGTCCTGTCTTCCACAGGACTATTAAAGATGCAGGAGCCCCGTGTTCTCTAACATCTGACTACCCTAAAGCATGCAAAATCTTGGCTTGCAAATTACAGAAACAACGAAAATGACATATTGGGCTTTGGTAGCCAACACTACTGGATAGACACTCGCTGAATATGAAATGACAATGTTTTTTGCATAAAGACTACTTTCTTGAAAAATTAATATCATAAAAAGATTCCTGAGAGGCAGGTTGCTCACTTCACCCACAATACTTGACAAACATAATGACTGAATGCTGATGATATCCAACATCTAAAATAAAAATGGAGTTGTTACAGTTTATACTCCACCTTTATGTCTTAAGCTCACACACCCAAAATTTGTGAGATACAACAGTGAAAAGAAAAGCTTCGCTTACAGGCATTGTTACTGTTAAATGAGAAGCACCAAAGCTTGCCATAAAACAAGAAAAGAGCAGCCACCTGACACTTGCATAGTATCATACCCATTGAGACACTTCCTGAACATTATTGACCAAGGAACTCCTCTGATGTCTGCCTTAGTGAGTCACACCATTGCTCTGTCTAGATCAGTATTGTCTACACTGACTGGCAGCAGCTCTCCAGGGTTTCAGAAAGGGAGGCTTTCCTAGAATCACCTGGAGCTGTCAGGGATTGAGTGTGGGACCTCCCGCATGCAAAACAGGTGCTCTGCCACTGAACCACAGCCCTTCCCTTGTATTTAAGCCCTTGCCTGGTAGCAGGGGCGTACCCAGGATCAAAACAAGGGGGGGCAAGCCATGGTCGTTCAGGTTTGCTTTGAATGGACGCTGATCATTTTTGCTTCTAGGGCTGCCTTCTAGGGGGGGCAGATGCCCCCCTCTGCCCCCCCCGGGTACGCCCATGCCTGGTAGCCATAGGCAATGATGAATCGCATGCAGGTGAGTGCATGGAATTCCATGCAGGTGAGTGAATGGGCTGTTGCAGAAGCGACAGTCCTCCATCCTTCCTCTGCACCCAACGGAGAAGCTAAGGCAGCTGCCGGAGGAGACAGGCTGGTAGATATTTTTGCAGCCCTGGTAGCAAACTGTGCAGGTCCCTCAATCGTCACTGCACTCTTCAAAGACACATTACCAGCTTAAGAAGCAGAGAGATGTCATTCTTTTACTTGTTTTGGATCAAAGCTGGTTGTGTGGTGGGATGGAATGCATCAAAATGTGGTATTTTATAAGAAGCAACATGATATATATGGCTTGTGGCTAACATCATCTATACACTGCTTTCCAGACCATTAGTGGGAGTGCAATAGATGCAGAATGAATGGGTGTGTGTACATAGCCACACTGTGAAGAAGCCATATATCCAGTATAAAATATAAATAGGTGAAGCATAAAGAACCATTGTTCTGATGTGCCAATTGATGACAGAAAACTTCTAATACTTCTATGGGAAGATCAATATACAATATTACAGATGGTAGATACAGGTAAACCTGTTGTGGGGGTACCAGCATCACCCCAGAGGGGCCATTAATACAAGGAGTGTATCAGACTCAGATTATTCTGTTAGCAATCCTCTTTCTGCAAAACTAAGAATCTATTTGACATTGGTCCTACTGGTACAGCTGAGTCTCCAAGGCAGTCCCACTTCTTTCTGAAGTGGCAGTGTGTTTGATCCAGTACATGCACCTGCCAAGAGAGGTTACTTCTGCCTAAAATATGAAAAATTAAGATCTTGGTCACAAATATATGTGAATGCATATATATGAAAAACAGTGTTTGCAACAAATGTATAAGCATTTTCACGATTTGTGTGTAACAGAAAGAAAAATGAGCATTTATTATGAGAAAGATGGCCGGACAAATGCAGACAAACAGGAAGCGCGTTACTCAAGATCCCCCAGAGAGTCGCTGACAGATCTGGGAACCAAACCCAGATCTTTCACCAGCATCCCGGCCTTAGCCACAGGTTTTCCTCCTCCCACAGCTTTGCAGTGGAAAGATGGTAAATAAATACACACAGAGCCACAAAAGCATTTGTGATTCTCTTAGAAGTGGGCAGTCTATGGCTCCACAGCAAAGCCCATAGGTGGCACAGGCAAAGTGACAAAGGGATTTGGGGCTAAAGGAATTATTATAACCACACAACTGGACTCCAGCACCCCCAGGGCAGAGAGTCTTGAATCCAGTGCTTTGGGTTAAAGAGTTTCCTGGACGTCACTCATGTGCTTGACTCATCTCTGCCTTCGCAGCTGAGTAATTAACCAGCCCAAATGTTACAATGATAAAACCTCAATCCCACGGTCCAGCATCTAAAGTTGGGGGGCAGATCATACACAGAGATGTATTAGTCTAAGATGAGCTCTGAGTTTTCAGAATCTTGGTACAAATTCAAAGGCATTTGATGGCATTCCTTACAGCTCCACCATCTTAAATTTAAGTAAGAACCTTGGGGCATTTTTGAGAGTTACCTTAACCTCTGTAAAGTAGCAATTGATACTCATTCTAGCATCAATGTCTGAAATGGCTCCTTCTCCATGACAAAATGTTTGACTGCAAGTTCTGCCAGGCCCCTTTCTTAACAAGATGTCCCACAGAAATATATTTGAGTAAGATGAGAATCTAAGGTCAAGGAGCAACATGAGGCATACTAAGAAGTAAGCCTCACAGAGTTCAGTGGTATTCCTGTAAGTGAAGATAGGATTGCCACATTAGCATCTCTGGGTTTCCCCCTAAGGTATGAAGCTAGGCTCTCTGTCTGTGGGAGACAAGGGTAGCCCTTAGAAGAGATGGTCATCCCTCCATAATTCCTACTCCCGAATCTGGTGCTGTCATCTACTATATCTTATTACATTACCATGATGCAACAGGCCAAACTACCCTCCGTCACACCCCATCCTGCCTTCTCCACCTGTGTAAGAGGTATCCATGTGGCTCCACATTTTTTGCTGATCAATAGGTCAACTGGGTAGGTGCAATAGATACATAGATATGCAAGCCAGTGATATGCTCACATGCTGTGATTCAAACAGCCCAGCTCTCCCTTTTACATTGAACTCCCTGCTCCAAAGCCCATCACAAAGATAAGCTCTCACACAAACACACACCTCTGTGTGTGCATGTGCTGTCCCAAGACATTTTGCTACTTGTGGTGAAGCACAAGATGGCACCATGCCCACTGAACTTACTTCAACACTGACAATGGGATGGCATCTTAAGCCACACCTGAGGGCAGGAGGCTGGCTCAGGAAATCGCTTGTTGCACAGCCCACCCAGCTTTGTTTTCCAACAGAGAATAATGCACAGGGGGGAGTGCAGTCACTGTCCCCACACCCCACACCCCAGCATCAGAGGTTACGTACATGCTATACCTTTAAGTCACATTCTTTCCCTCAAAGAATCCCAGGCACTGTAGTTTCTTAAGGGTTGCTGGGAATTGTAACTCTGGGAAGATTAAACTACAGTGCCCAGAATTATTTGAAGCAAAGGATGTGGCAGAAATATGTATTAAAAGTATAGTGTTTATACAGCTCAAGGCAGCTGCCTCACTCTGCCTGATGGTGTGGCCTGCACACACTTTCTCTCATCTTCTGTCTCAGCAAGTTTAGGCCTTTGGAAACACAGTCCTGAAAAGCCACAGAGAGAGCTAGCAACTCCAAGATTCTGTTAAGTATTTAGTGTAAAGTTGGGTTGACAAAAGACTTTATATGTTAGCTTGTTCTAGGAGGTCTGATTTTATCTTCCTTTTATGCAAAGGCTTGTAAATTTTTTGTCTTCCTGAAGCTAGCAGAGAAGCAATCCTTGTATAAGGACAGGGTGGCAGTGGGAATAGTTTACAAGTCCTGAAATAAATACAGAGAGGTTTTTTCTTTTTAAGAAGAATCCAGAATTGTTTTGGAAAGAAGCCTCAGGGGTGGTTTTGCTCATTTGCACCTTCATAATTGTTAAGAACATTAGGAAGTACCTTCTTAACTGCTTCATCCACACACCAGGTTCCAACAACAAGGAGCTCATGTAGAGAGGCAATGGGTGAGGGGATAATCAGGACCACATGTGCCCACAGCAATGGAGAATTAATGGGTGTACAGAAAGCCCACTGTCCACCCTAAACAACAATATGGATTATCCCTCAGTTTCTTAAGCTAATAGAGTCACAGACCAGGTAGGATCCAGAACTGGCTCAAGATGTATCACTGCCTGAAGCAAAGGACAAGATTGTACCAAGAACTTTAATTCAACACTGGAGATGGGACAGCATCCTCCCGGCTGCTTTAGAGGACACAGGACAGGCTTCCAGACCTACACAGCTCCAACATCTTGCCACTGTTCCCTACAACCCGACATTACTGCCTGACGCAGCCACCTTGCTTTGCCCAATGGCAGGGCCAGCTCTGGTGGGATGAGAAAAGTGCTCGTGTTTTTCCTGACAGTTGACTATAGTTCCTTCTGGGGGATCACGGGGCCATATTTTGCTGACATTGCAGACTGTTGCTCTATGCCAGGGATGGCCAGCTTCTGTATTCTCAAGGGCCATGCTACACTCCAGACAGTGTTCTGGAGGCCAGAAGTATATTTTGACACACATAGCTGGACCCCTTCCTGGGTGGTTGGTCGGGCTTTATAATTGACTCAGCACACCTAGCAATAAGGGCCTCACAGCTTTGGAGCACACATGCACATCCAGGCATGGCTGAGGCATTACATACAAAGCCCTCAAAGAGGTGTAACGTTAAAACGCAGCTTCAAAGAGCTGTCTCACACACAAAAATTGAACACAATTTTCTTTTCTTTCTGTGGAAACAGTGGGCAAAATGTGTGCCATGCCTTTATCTGCCACAGACCAGATAAATTTGCTTCTTGTGTTGCATCTGCCAGTGAGTTAGCAATTGGCTAAATAAACCAATAAACTCATGTCATCTAGATTACAAAATGTCAGAAGCACAGACCAAGAGGGGCCTGTAAGAGAAGGAATACATTCATTAAACCAAAATCTATGTGGCTCAAACGATTTGACATGATTCTACGGGGGTGGGGGACTGTTGGGAGGATTCAGATTGGGGGATGTTCAGGATCCATTGGCAAGGGAGAAGAGGAAAGTGAGGCTTTGTCTAGACTGAAAAATTCTATGCTTTTAAAATACTTGCTTCACTAGATCAGAGATCTGGTGTAGTGCAGTGGCTAAGACAATGAGTTGTGAATCCCTGGTTTGAAAATTGCCTTTCCTGTGTGTCTTCCCTTGACAGCCTTAGGTAGATCTCTCTCTCTCTCTCAGTCTACCCATCTACAACCTGGAGATAATAATACTGCCTGCTATATTGATGTAGTAAGGATACATTACCACCAAAATCCATAGAGCAAGGCTGTGGAAACTGTGGTCCTCCAGATGGTTGGACTGCAACTCCCATCAGTCCCAGCCAGCATGGCCAATAGTCAGGGATGATGGGAGTTGTAGTCCAGCAACATCTGGAGGGCCGCAGGTTTCCTCGCCCCTACCACTGAACATTATAATATAGATGTGTTCTCAGCATACGCATCAGTGAGTATAATACTTCCCATATGTGGTAGGGGGGTTAAATTATGGGACTCACTCCTGCAGGACACAGTGATGGCTACTGACTGGGATGGCTTTAAAAGATAGACAAGGCTATAACTAGCTGCTAGCCACATTGGCTCTGCTCTGCCTACACAGTCGGAGGCAGTAATGCTTCTGAATGTCGGTTGATGGGAATCACAGGTGGGCAGAGTGCAGCTGCATTAATGTCCAGCTTGCAGACTTCTCACAGGCATCTGGCTGGCCACTATGAGAGCAGGACACAGGACTTGGTGGGCCACTGACCTGATCCAACAGGCACGACAGGGTGAGCTCCCACTGTTCCAGCTTCTGCCAACCTAGCAGTTGGAAAGCACACCAATGCAAGTAGATAAGTATGTACCGCTGCAGCAGGAAGGTAAAAGGTGTTTCCATGTGCTCTGGCTTGCAGCACGGTGTTCAGTTGTGCCACAAGCGGTTTAGTCATGCTGGCCACAGGACCCAGAAAGCTGTCTGTGGACAAACGCTGGATCCCTTGGTCTGGAGCGAGATGAGTGCCACACCCCATAGTTGCCTTTGACAGGAATTAACCACCCAGGGGTACTTTATGTTTACCTTTTTTATTAGAAGGGGGGGAGCAGTTCTGAAGTGTTTTTTTTTTAAATATACTTCATTAAGTGGCAGTTTGGGCACAAGCAAGAATGCCTAAAATGAGAATCTCTATCAGTGGCTGTTTACAATGGTGCTCTCTCAAATTCCAGTCATTGGGGAACAACAATGGGAGGTTATGGACCTCATGTCTGCTGGAGTAGACAGGCCTTTCGTTTGATCCAACAAAGTTGTTCTTAACAGTGATTGAGGAGTCTGGAATCATCCTCAGCCAGCAATTGTGAATTTCCTGACAGTTCCCTTCCTTCTGCCTTGCATTTTGTGGGTGTAGGTGAGAGAGAGACAATTCTCTCTCCCAAGATGGCTGTCCCAAGATAGCTTTTCAAGTTGGTTGTGCTACAGTACTCTGCTACAAAATCAATGGCTGACTTGAACAAGTCATCTCTGTGTCAGTATTCCCACCTGTAAAATGGATTGATACTGTCTAAAGGGTCTTTGAAATGCTTAACCTTTTGCTGGATATAAACGTTATACAGTATATGGGACTTCATTGTAATTGCAATCAGCAGCTGGGTTCACTTGCAAGGAGAACAGGTTCTGGAGTTTACCTACTTAGGATTGGGAAGGACCATGCCTTAGTGGTAGAGCACATGTTTTGCATGTAGAATATCCTGGGTTCAATTCTAAGCATCTCCAATTTGTAGGAGCTACCACCTTTATCCCAGGTAGGCAATACTAGGCCTTGTATAAGGCAGCTTCCACTGCTCCTACTCCTACAGTTAGACTAAATCCATCTCCCCTCCTGCAACATAAACCTATTGCTCATTGTTACATACTCGAAACTACCGTTTTTAAGGTAGGGAGGTAATAATATTCTCCTCAGTCTCTAATTGTAAACAAAATCCCTTTAAACAAGCAGTTAAGTGAGAGTCCTTCTGTTCCCAAAGAGGACCCAGCATTGTCCAATGAGGCTTCAAGGGGAGGGACATAACAGTAGAAGGCGTGGCTTAACAAATCCCACACAGCTGGCCTGCTTCAGAACCTGGAATGATACTCTTTGCCACCCATTGTCTCTTTTGCTGCCCCCTGCTGGCTACTGATAAATTCTGTATAGATGCTTTCTTTCTCCATTCAAATCATGTCCCTGTAAAGAAGAAGGACTTCAGAGACTGTGGGCCCCTTTCGGGATCCAGAGCGCAGCCTCCTGGGACAACCCTGTGGCTATTAAATCTCAGTCTGCATTCCCACAAGCCCCAGTGCTGACTGTCCAAGGCGTTAATCTCTGCAGCTATACAATCCATTATTACTCAGATCAAGGGGTCGGTTTCCTTTGCCAAGTTGTCTGTGGTGGGAATAAGTACATCTTGTCAGATCTGAGATGACGCAATTAGGGTTTTCTTGTCCCCCAAGGAGCATGATAATGTCAAAACCACTGGATGAGATCAATCATATATTGTGCCCAGAGTCCACAGTAACCGTGGCCAAGCTTTTTACGAGTGATTAGATTACTCCAGGAAAAGCCAGATCCTGAGGAACTGAGCACCTTTCCATTTCTTTACACCAGCAGAGAGAGTCTGGCGGAGAGTGTGAAGGATCATACACTTTTCTCCACTAAAATCTGATGGAGCTAAATGAAATATATCCCTAATACATTTGTTTTGTGTCTCACACCCCACAACCCAAAGGACAGCACACCGGAGAGTCAGCTGAACTAGATGGACTAATGGCCTGGTTCAGTGTGTTAAGAATTTAGGAGGAGTCTTCTGGATCAGACCAATGGCTCATCTCACAATGGCCAACCAGATGCGGGTGGGGAGCCCACAAGCAAGCCCTGAGCGCATCAACACTCTCCCTTCCTGCAGTTTCCAGCAATTGGTATTCGGAAGCGTTGCTGCCTCTGACAGTGGAGTGTTCAGCTTAGTGTATTAAGATTCTGATTTGAATGCTAGTACCCGGAAGCTGTATGCCGGCTCCCTCGGCTAGTAAAGCGAGATGAGCGCTGCAACCCCAGAGTCGTCCGCGACTGGACCTAATGGTCAGGGGTCCCTTTACCTTTTACTGTTCAAAGTTAGGCTGCCTGGCACAAGATGCAGTCCATCTTGACACTTGCACCACTACTGTGGAAGTCCCTCCTTGGAGAAGCTTAGCAGAGCCGCTCACCTATGATCTTCTACCTATCTTTCAGCGAGCATATTTTAATTTTTAAAATGTATCCCGATCTCTTACTGTTTCTTTTTGTTGAGAGATGTTATGGCTGCTTTGACTTCATAGTATGATAACAGCTACTGCTAGTTTGGCTTGTTTTTTGAAGGTGTACAACTATTATTATTATTATTATAGATTGCTGTATATTTCCCTCATTTCATCATTAGCTCCCCCCTCCAAGAGCTTTTTCATGTCAAACTGGTGGGATGCAAATTTAATCTATAAACAAACACCATTATTTTACATACCCCACAGGGCCACTTTTACCAGAAGCTACATTGACAGGCACAGCCCTATGGGGGAAGTAGTCATATCCACATTAGGAGGGTTTACAGACAGAAAATGGTGGGTGTCAGTGCAAAGCCCAAAATGGCTACCACTAAATTAATTCTTTTGGATTTTTTTTTTAAACTAGGAGAGTTTGTTATTTGGATTTTCTGCTGCAGATACAGAAACGTATTGGGTTATTTCTGACTAAGTGCCTATGGTCTTGCCAGGGACTGCAGTTTTTGTTTTACACAGTTCTGCATCTGAGTCACCTCTGGAAAACGGAAATAAATCAGAGGCAGAAGCGATCTCAGGGGTTGTGGTCCCAGGAGTACCTGACAGTGTGAACTAGGGATAGGGAATCTGTGTCCCCGTCAGATGTTGCTGAACCACAGCTCCCATCATCCCTGACTATTGGCCATGCTACCTGCAGCTGATGGAACATCTGGAGGGCCACAGCTTCCCCATCCCTAGTTTAAGCAGTTCCTCAAGAGGGCAAGTTTCCATAGGTCCCAATGAGTGACTGCTCCCCATACATACGGTACTTCTCAATAAGCGTGGGGACCCACTCTACAGCTCACCTGCTCTCTGCTACACAGCCACGGGTGCTCTATCTGTTGCAGGCATCACAGTATGCTTTACTTCACCAAAGTGAAAAGCTTGCACTGAATCAATCAATAGCATAACACCAAGGTTGTGAGCCATTTAGGCTGATAATAATAATAATTAGGGCTTTTTTTGCCATTCCAAGAGAACAAGGGAGGTGTTCATGGTGAGTTTCAGCACCTATTTTTCTAGAAAAATAGCACTGATATTATTATTATTATTATTATTATTATTATTATTATTAAACCTGTGTTCTGAGGCCTGGATAAAATATGCAAATTAAACAACATAGGAAGCTGCTTTATAGGCAGTCAACAGGTCCGTCTAACTCAGTATTGTCTATGCTCACTGGCAGCAGAGTTTCAGACAGGGATCTCCCCCAGTCCTACTTGGAGATGCCACTTACTGAACCTGCAACATTCTGCAAGCAAAGCAGATGCTCTGCCACTGAGCTATGACCCATCCCCTACTTAGGTATTTGATTCTTTGGAGCAATTTCTTCCACCAATCATAGCAAGGGCAAATATTTAGTAAGGGTGTGAGGAACATTCAACCCTTCAGATGTTGCTGAACTACAACTCCCATCAGCCCTAACAATCACTGCCAACAGCCAGGGGTGATGGGAATGGTTGTTTAGCAACATCTAACTGACCGAAGGTTCTACGCACCTGTTCTAGATTGGCGAACACTGGACCTCATCTCTGGACCAATTCTTTTGAGCGTTCACCCCATGTTACCTACACATGTTACCCATGTTAAAAACCTTTCATCACATTCTTCTTAACTAGAAAGCTGGCGTTTCTTTCACACATGCTGGGGGGGTGTCTTGGGATGCTGAACTGAATTCAGCATGCAGCTGCCTCTGTTTGCATTGTGCAGCAGCAGAACACACAGAGACACAGCGCTGTCAGTACACTCCCAGCACTAACTGCTGCTCACCTCTTCCTTGCAACAGGAGCACACCAACACCAATAAGCCAAAGCTAAAGTGCTAAGACCTATCTGTTCTCTTGGATCGATTTATCCTTCCTGATCAAGAACTGAAGTCGACAGGCATGGCCTGAACAGACTCTTTGTGCAATGTGTTTTTGCATCCAGGCTTGTTTTCTTCACTGTTTTGCAGCTGGGTTATTTTTTAAAATTAATTTTAAACAAAAGCCAAGAAGAAGCCAACCCATGCTGAACCTCTGCCCTCCTCTGCATTATCCCCTTAAGCTTCCAGCTCGATCTCTGCCAATACACACAAGACGGTCACAGTTTCTCCTTCCAGATGAGTCTCCAGCTCTCTTTTGCCATCCAAGATCCCAACTGCTTTAATCCTGAGCATCCTGGTCAAGTTCCAGCTCTGGGTCTATTGCATCCTTGCTTGTAGCCGTCCATTCCACTCTCCCCTGTCCTCAGCTGCCAAAATGTTCCTGCAACCAACAACAACAACTACAACCCCAGGCCTAGCTCCATCACTGTCAGTATTCTGGGGGGAAATGAGCAAAAGAAAGCACTTAGGAGTGTAAATGTATGTGTTGAAATAGCAAACATTTTGGTATGAGAGAGGAAAGGGGGGACATGGCAAGGATGGAACAAAAATGTCTAGAAATTGTCTGCAGCAGAACACCACGCTTGTCACTCAGTGGGAGAAAGAGTAGCTCCAGGGAGTTAGCAATTGTGCCTAGTTTTCACATGCACTGAGTATTCATGCAATACTCACAACTCCTTCCCTATTGCTACTCCTCCTGATGCTACTGGTGCCAAAAGAGAAATCCCAGTGTGATCCTCCTGGTGTGTATTAAATTTAATATCAATTCACAAATCTCCCACAGCAGGGGTTCTCAACCCTTTGGTGTTGTGATCCTGCCTAAGTCAAGAAAACAACGGTCCAGGCCTCCCCCAAGTGCAACAAAGGCCTTCTCACGAGATGGCCACTGTGCAGAGACAGCTCAAAGAGGCAGGGAAAGCTCTTCGGTGTGTACTTGCAGCAGGCACCAGGCAAGAAGACTGGGCCCTCTACCATGTTGCTTGCTTGTTTCCTGTGCTGTCTTAGGATGCTGCTGGGGGTGTCTGGTGGCATGCCTTGGGAATTGGCTGAGCTATATGAGGCAAAGCAGTAGTAGCTGATTTGGGGTGTCCTTAAGAGGAGCCCATGTGGGAGCCAAAGAAATATGGCTGACCAGCTCCAGTTGTTATTTTAGAGGGTCTTGGGCAAGAGGCCCTTTGTGCCCATCCTTCAGTACAAATGTCCCTTGCTCCCTTCCCACCCTTGGTCTTCCTCAGGCCTCCTTCTCTGAGCCCCACTCACTTCACAGAGTGTTTGTTGTGGGGGAGGAAGGGAAAGGAGAATGTTAGCCGCTTTGAGACTCCTTCGGGTAGTGATAAAGCGGGATATCAAATCCAAACTCTTCTTCTTCTTCACCTGTCCTAATGCTGCCTTGACATGACAGTGGAAAGCACTCTTCAAGTGGCTTTAAACGGTACTTGCTACTGTTACAGCAACATGGCAGCGATGCCTTCACTCTCTGGGGCAAGCTCTCCCACAATGCCTCACTCTGAAGAAGGGCCCATTCCTTGGAAAGCAGCATTGAGCTTGCCAGGGTTGCTGCTGGAGGAGGAGGACGTGATGGAAGGAGATGGCAGCATGGTCTGTCCACCCATCTCAGGCAGTATAATGTATTGTACCAGTCCTGTGAAAGTCAGTCCTTTCTTAGTGTATTGGCTCAGTAGGTGTCCAACAATGGCAGCTTCTGACAATAGCCTTCATGAGGAGGCACTATCCACTAAGGACTCCTGTGTAGGCCCGACTGAAATGAATAAGAGCTGCACAAGATGTACTCTGGTGCAGCTCCTATTCATTTCAATGGGGCTCACACAGGAGAAGGTCTCCTATGGATTGTTCCCCATGTTATTTAAAGGGGAAGGATAGTGCCATTTGTCTTTTCCAATGCAGGTGCCAAAACATATTGAGCCAGCCCTAGGAGGTGTTGAGTGGAGTGGGCACACTCCAGCCCACTGTCTGGATGTGAATGACTTCCTTGCAAGATCAACATTGCAGGAAGAAGCAGCTCTTAGACGCTAGAACAATAGTCTTCCACCTTTCTCTAGAAATTGTTGGACTAAAAAACCCATCATCCCCAACAACCATAGCTAATGGTCAGTGGTGACTGGAGTTGTGGGGCCCCACTGCTCTAAAGGATAATCTTTTCAGACCTAGGACCCACCTTTAACTCAAACAAGCATTTGGGGTCTCATTTACTTATTTTTTTTTTTTTTGTAGAACTGTGGTTGTTGTGACCCCACCTTACATCAGGTCATGATCTGATTTTGAGTCCTGACCCACCAGTTGAAGACCAGTAGAGGATGCAAAGGCAAGCACCCCAAATAAAGGAGTTTGTGTGGGATGTATAACACTGGTGCAGTCAATCACAACATTCCTAGAGTGTACACAAAGGGGACTTGGTCCTCCAGGTAGAGTTTCCTGTGCCAAGACTGAAATCACTTCCTTTGTGTGACCAGAAGTGGGAGTGGCCTTACCTGTAGCTATTCAAAGATACAGGTGAGCTGCTACTCTCCCTCTCTTCCCACCAGGACTCCGAGGATGCAACATGTCAGGAGATGCTCTCTTGGCTTCCAGCCAAGAGAGGCCCACATGGAGCCTTTCTCCCTTAAGGAGAATCTCCACATGTACATACATTTAATCTAAGCTAGCCTGCCTTTCTGAGACTGTAGAAGCTTGAAATGACTGTGAGTAAAACCTTTATACTTTTATAAGCTTATGTGTCGTGTATTTTCTTTTAAGAGGGAACCAGGGGAAATATGTGCCAGGATCTGCCTTATTCTAGAAGTTCATAGGAACTTAAACACCACGCTTTGCTGCGCTTTATTGGGGATGAGAAACTCTGCTAGTTTGGAGCTTGTTAGCACAAGCTGGGATAGGAAATATTAATCAATATTCCCTCATCCACATTCCCTCTCATCTCCCACAAAGGGTTATGGGCCCAGAACAGCGTATTTTGTGTATTTTTAAAGGATTGCTTTGGATTGTGATTTTTGGCAGAGTAGAATTTTTCTGTTTGTACTTCCTGGTAAGCACATGGTCTTTTGTTCTCCATTGTGCTGTGAAAGGGGGATTAGCGACCCCTCCCCTCCCTCAGAGCTCACAGACCTCAGAGGCAGTGAAGATTAGTTTGCATTTTGAGATTTTTGAGTTTTGATTTTTGAATTTTAGCCATTTTTGGGGAATTTTGAAATTTTTGAAAATTTTTCAATTTTTGAGGATTAAGATGGCAAGCTCAGGATTTGATAGTGAAGCAAGATCAAGCTTTATGCTGCTGAATGATCGTAACTTTGTGCAATGGAAGCAGCGCCTTTTAGTGCATCTTGGTGCAAAACAAGTGCTTAAAGCGGTGAAAGATCCCAAACCTGATTTTGCTGATTTAACCAAGAAAGCAGATTGGGAAAGGCAAGATGCAGAAGCTAAACACATAATTTTGAGCAGTTTGAAAGATGAGCATTTATCTCTGATTGACTATGAAAGTGATGCATCTCAAATACTAAAGGATATTGAGAGGGTTTATGCACAATCATCAGAGAACTCTTATAGACATTTATTGGATAAACTGCTGAAGTTAAAGATGAATTCTAGAGAACAATTTACAGGGCATTTTAAGGACTTTAATGAAATTGTTCAAAGGATTGCCCTAACTCCCAGAGCTTTTGATGATGCAACCAAAGTGACTTTTATGCTCGCATCATTAGGAAAAGAATTTACTTCATTTAAGAGTATAATGGATCACACCAGAGATTTGACTTTTAGTGAACTAGCAAATCACTTAAGAGAGGAATGCAGAGATTACCTTGATTCTCCACAAAGGAATCCAAGGGAAATGGACACAAGTTATGTTTCTAAACAATTTCCCAAGTCTAAGGAAGTGTCCAAAGATATAATATGCCATAACTGCAATTTAAAAGGGCACATAGCAAGGAGTTGCCAGAAGCCCAAGAATAAGTCCCGCCCCTTTCAACCAAAAGGTGAAAAGAAGGGGGGTCACGAGCGTACATTTTTACTGCAAGAAAAGAGTTTAAATGTGCAAAGAAATGAAAGGAAAAGTGATCAATTTATTTTAGATTCGGGAGCTACAAGCCATTTTGCGCATAAAAGAGAATATTTCAGAGAAATTAATGATAGTGAATGGACTGAAATCCAGATTGCTGATGGAAATGTTCTAAAATCACAAGGTACAGGTTCAATGCGTTTGAAATTCAAGGTGAACAATGAATCTCTTGAAACAACTGTGCCTAATGTTCAATATGTCCCAGAATTGAATTGTAACTTGCTTAGTGTGTCTGCTTTAGACAAGAAAGGTTTCAAGGTTACATTTGCCAATGGAGAATGCAATGTAACGAAAAATGATGAGGTTTATGCTCAAGGGAAACTAATCAATGGTGTTTATGAGATTAACGTTTCAGAAAACCAATCAGCACAAGTCGCCCAATCCAAGCAGAAGCATGAAGCAGATCTGGAGCTCTGGCATCGAAGACTGGGTCACCGGGATATCAGAGTCATCCAGGAACTGCAGAATGGAGATCTTGTGAGAGGTCTACAGGTAAACAAAAGTAACACACCCACACCAAAGTGTATAACTTGTGTAAGTGAAAAAGGAGTCAAACCTTCTTTCCCACGTTGTGCAGAAAAGAGAAGCACAAAAGTTCTGGACATTGTGTACACTGATTTAGCTGGACCTATGAATATACCTTCTTTAGGAGGAAATAGGTATATTCTTATCTTTTTGGATGATTATTCAAAGTTTTGTGTGGGATACCTTCTCAAAGAGAAGAGTGAAACAGTGGAATTGTTCAAGCAATACGTAAGCATGGTCAAGAACAAATTCCGGCGAGCACCCACCACCCTAATGTCTGATAATGGTGGGGAGTTTTGCTCACGTGAAATGGAAGCCTTCATGGCTCAGGAAGGCATAGCACATGTGACCACAGTTAGCTACACACCTCAACAGAACTCTATTGCTGAGAGGAAATTTAGGTCCATCCTAGAGATGACAAGGTGCATGCTAAAAGGATCCAACTTGTCGAAGAAACTTTGGGGCGAGGCAGCAAATACTGCGATTTATATACAGAATAGGCTGCCAACAAAAGGCACAGAGCGCACGCCATTTGAACTTTGGCATGGAAGAGCCCCAAATCTGTCACACATACGTGTATTTGGAAGTTTGTGCTATTATCACGTGCCCAAGGAGCACAGACACAAACTTGACTCCAGAGCAAAGCCTGGTATCCTAGTTGGATATGCCTCTGGAGGAAAAGGCTACAGAGTTTTGGACTTGCAAACAGGGAAAACAAGTTCACATCACGTGATTCATTTTGATGAGAATGAAAAGGCTGACACAAGGAACACAGCAATTGACTGTTCCAATGAGCCACCAACAGAGGAGTTTGTAAGTTTTCCTTTTGAAGCCATACCAGAAACTAATCCACCTCCTAGTATTCTACCTCCTAGTGTTGTAGCACCCCCTACAGATGACACCTCAGAAGACGCGGAGGACCAGATGTCAGAAGGCTCCAGAGACGAAGAGGACCCGTATGCAGGGATGCCACCATTGGAAGGAGATGAGGAAGCTGATGCGGTTCAACAAGAGCCAGAGGTCAGACGTTCCTCCAGGTCCAACAAAGGCGTTCCACCACTACGACTGTCCTACTTTGCAGGGCCGGCGCCACCACAGGAACCTTCCACGTGGGAAGCGATTCAACGGTTGCCAGCTGCTGAGGCCAGTCTCTGGAAGCAAGCCGCACAGGAAGAGATGGATGCACTGCATCGCAACAAGACCTGGACCCTGACAGAGCTACCTCCTGGTAAGAAGGCAATTGGGTCCAAGTGGGTGTTCAAGCTTAAGAAGGGGTCAGAAGGGGAGGTGCAACGCTACAAAGCTAGGCTTGTAGCACAAGGATTTTCACAACAGTATGGCGAAGATTATGATCAAGTATTTGCGCCTACAGTGCGATACAGCAGTGTTAGATTACTTCTAAGTATTGCAGCATCTAAAGGCCTATCAGTCCGTCATGTCGACATAGCAACAGCTTTTCTTCATGGGACGATTTCTGAACAGATTTATATGAAGCAGCCCAAAGGCTTTATCAAGCAAAATGAGACACATCTTGTATGTAAACTTCAGAAAGGAATTTACGGTTTGAAACAAGCTGCAAGAGCATGGAACCAGAAATTACATGAAATGCTGGTTCAGCTTGGGTACAAGCAGTCAACAGCTGACAAGTGCCTGTACACTAAGAACAGAAATGGACAATTCTCTTACATTCTGGCTTTTGTCGATGATTTATTAATATCAACGTCCAATGACAGAGACTATAAAGACATAGTCAGACATCTCAACAAAGAGGTGCAAGTAAAGGAATTGGGACTGGTTGAATATTACTTGGGAATTCAAATTGAGAGAGAAGAAGACGGCTCATTTCTTCTCAGCCAGAAGCAGAAGATAATAGAACTGATAGAAAGTATGCAGATGCAAGGTGCACACCCTGTCGCGACACCCATGGCCACAGATTTTCTAAAGAATCAACAAGATTCGAAGCTGCTGCCAGACAACAGCGAATACAGGTCAGCGATTGGTAAACTTTTGTATTTGGTTACTACCAGCAGACCTGACATAGCAAGTGCAGTGGGGATCCTAAGCAGAAAAGTGAGTTCTCCCACTGAACATGACTTGGGTGGGGTCAAGAGGGTGGTGCGTTACCTCAAGGGTACAATGAATTGTAAATTAAAATTGCCAGCTGTAAGGGACCCTAAGTTGGTTGGGTACAGTGATGCAGATTGGGCTGGGGATAAGGCGGATTACAAATCCACAAGTGGTTATGTTTTTATGTTTGGAAATGCACCTATCATTTGGGGCAGTTATAAACAGAAATGTGTAGCCTTATCGTCCACAGAGAGTGAATATATTTCAGCTTCGGAAGCATGCAGAGAGATCATCTGGCTGGATCAACTCCTGACAGACTTTGGTTTGCCGAGAAAAGGACCTGTCAGCTTGATGGAGGACAATCAAGGCTGCCTGCAGCTAGCGCAAACCGAAAAGTTCCTTGCACGTTCAAAACACATTGGGGTCAGGTATCACTTCATTCGCCAGATGATCCAAGATGGACTAGTAGAAATGTCCTACTGTAATACTCAGGAGATGACTGCGGACATTCTCACGAAACCCTTGCCACGAGAGAGTTTCCAGAACCTGCGTGTCAAGCTGGGACTCTGGGTGGTTGAATAAAGTTGTTTTATGTTTGTTAAATGTTGTTCAGACTGAGAAGGGGTTTGTGGGATGTATAACACTGGTGCAGTCAATCACAACATTCCTAGAGTGTACACAAAGGGGACTTGGTCCTCCAGGTAGAGTTTCCTGTGCCAAGACTGAAATCACTTCCTTTGTGTGACCAGAAGTGGGAGTGGCCTTACCTGTAGCTATTCAAAGATACAGGTGAGCTGCTACTCTCCCTCTCTTCCCACCAGGACTCCGAGGATGCAACATCTCAGGAGATGCTCTCTTGGCTTCCAGCCAAGAGAGGCCCACATGGAGCCTTTCTCCCTTAAGGAGAATCTCCACATGTACATACATTTAATCTAAGCTAGCCTGCCTTTCTGAGACTGTAGAAGCTTGAAATGACTGTGAGTAAAACCTTTATACTTTTATAAGCTTATGTGTCGTGTATTTTCTTTTAAGAGGGAACCAGGGGAAATATGTGCCAGGATCTGCCTTATTCTAGAAGTTCATAGGAACTTAAACACCACGCTTTGCTGCGCTTTATTGGGGATGAGAAACTCTGCTAGTTTGGAGCTTGTTAGCACAAGCTGGGATAGGAAATATTAATCAATATTCCCTCATCCACATTCCCTCTCATCTCCCACAGTTTGCTCCTAAACTCAGCCTGGGATCAAGAAAGGCAGAAGCAAACAGAGAGGTGGAATGAAGCACCCACTATGGGGGAACCAGGGATTCAAAGGGCAAGCAAAGAAACCCTACCCTTGCTCAGTAGCCCCAGTGCTAAGGGAAAGGTGCATCTCACACCTAAAGGGAACACCAAACTGTTGGTTCTCTATGAAGAAAAGCTATCTATTGCTGTAATTTTAAAACCAAGCTCTTTTCTCTTGCTGCAGCAAACTCAAGCAAGGTGCACATCTGGAAGAGAAAGAGTAAACTGGGGCATGAATTGGCAGAACTGGGATCAAATCAGTGAATGAGGACTTTGGCCCTATGGGTGAAGGATCACTTGGTATTTCTGCTTTCATGCTGCCTGCCAAGGTCTGAAGACCAGGAACAATTCTCTGATTGAGAGGGTTAGGTTGTCCCTCTGCTTTGACTTCTCTTTGACTATGACTGCACAAAAGTCTGATTTTATGTATATGAACGTACGTGCAAGGACCTTTTTGATCACTTTAGGTTCACCATACTTGCTTAGGTATTTTTCAGTGGAATGCAATTAGTATTAGTCTGTGCACAGCTGCTAAAGCTCCTGTTTATTTGGTAAGAACTCACACACATACATAGCAAAAAAAGTGGCAACATTGACTGGGTCACCACACACATGGTCATCTGTCAATGGCTGCAACATCAAGTAATTTGCGCATGTGATGAGCATTAAATGCTGATGAGCAGAACTTTCATATGGCTTGGCATCACCTCAAACCCAGTGCTTTTCAATGAAGTCATTTCACATTTTCAGTGACCAGCCTCTAAGTTTTGGTTACATGCATAAGTTAACAGGAACATAGGAAGCTACCTTATACCAAATCATACTGTTGGTCCATTTAGCTCAGTGTTGTCTACATGGACTGACAGTAGCTCTCAAGATTTCCGATGGGAGATGCCCTCCCCTACTTGGAGATGTTTGAGATTGAACCTGGGGCCTTCTACAGGCAAAGCTGAAGCTCCAGCACAGAGCTACCACCCTTACCTCATATAGGAGAACCAACCCTATGTGTGGCAAGCACACCTGCAAGTCAAGTCTACTTCTTCAGGACCAGCGAATACAGGAGAGATCAGGAGATGGTACCTGTAGCCCCTGTACACAAGAAGAGCTATGCTAGATCGGGCCAATGGCATGTCGAGTCCAGCATCCTGGTGTCACATTGGCCAACCAGATGCCTGTGGGAAACCTGCAAGCAGGACCTGAGTGCAAAAGCACCCTTGCCTCTTGTGATTAAAGAGACCCAGTTCCCCTATCATTCACACCAGTAAAAGCTCAGTAAAAGGTGACAACTGGCTTGGACTTTCAGCTAGATAAATGGCTCTGGGTTCCTCCGGAGAAGATGCTTATGATGGAGCAATTGTTGGTTGGTGATGCATGGGGTTGAACCTGGGACCTTCTGCATGCCAAGCAGATCCCACCCTTTTACTCTAAAAGCCTTCAAAACTTGTTAAGGGTCCATTATCTCATGGGTCAAACCTCCACCAACTTCTGAAGGCTCCAGGAAGGAGCTGGCTGAGACAGCCAGGCAGTGAAGGAAGGAAGGAAACAAGTCCCCTCAGGAAAAGAGGTGTGAGAGGGAGGCAGGGAAAGGGTTATCCTTTCAGGGCTTGATTTTGGAGGTCAGGCAAGTGTGACAACGTTGAGATGAATCACCTTAGCTAATGAATTATGTCCCGGATTGCATGGAAGGAAGCGAGCCTGGAAAGCACTTAAAAAGGGATCAGGACAGGTTGGGTGAAATTCTTAATAGATTTAAATAGGTCATGTTTCGACAGATACCTGGGCTTTTCCGAGGCTGGGTCCCAGCTCCGGGCTCGTTCGTGTAATGAACCCCCCTTCGCCTCCCCCTTCCCTCTGTCTCCCTGGCTTACCTCCCCCGCGCACTTTGATGAAGGCCCCACACAACAGGGGGGGCAGAACCGGGGGTGGGCGTTCTCCGAGTCACCTCGCGTTTTCCTTGCTCCCTGTCTTTTTAATTAAAGTTGACTTACTGGAGGGGGAGGGCAAGGCAAGGTGCCCCCCGCCCGCCTCTTCAGAAGGATCCGGAGGCTTTTCGACAAGGGGTCGGTCTCCTCGCCTTCGAAATCCAGCCAGCCACCCACCCCGCCGCGCTCCTTCCCTGCTTGCCTTCTCGAGGAATGTAGCCCGAGGACAACTCAGCGCTCGCCGGCCGTCTGCTGCACCATCCCAACAGGAGCGACTCGCGTTTACCTTAAGATCCCTGGGGACTTGGACGGGGCGGGGAGAGCAGCGGAGGGTCGGCCTGCAAAAAGAAGGGGCGCCCTCAAGTTGGAGGGCTTTTCGGTGGGACTCGAAGGGAGAGAGATTCGGAAAAGTGGAGTGGTGGGTGGGAACGAGACAGCTCTGTGGAGATCCGTCAATGTTCTAAGATCTCAAGATAAGGCAGATAAATCTTTTGGGAGGGGAGGCGCTCTCTGATGTTCTATGGTATTTTGGGGGTCTCTGGGAATACGTGCATATAATTGCATTTCAACTGGGTTCTTGAGGGGGGGGTCTATCTGTCCTCCTCACACTATAAAGTTTCTGAAGTCCATAGTACTATTGATTCCATGGGACCCTGTGGAACTTGAGGAGTGGTGGTGGATTCTGCTCCTTAAGACCCTGTGCATCTATGGAGCTGGGATAATGCCTGCCCCGTCGCGGATTCTCACATCCAACATGACCTCTCTACAAGCAGCCCCAGTTTGAAAGCCAGTTCTGGCCAAATATCGCGTTCCCCACGGGATTCGTGAAACACCCTCTCCTCTTCGGACATCCCAGCTCCCCAGAACTGCCCCCCGCAGCCCTCCGAGCCTCTGCAGTCTAGAAAACGGTTCGTGGGGCTGACTGTTGCCCCGACGGCACTCCTCTGGGGCTCTCTCCCTGCGCGAGTGCAGCGTGCAGAGCAAACAGCCCTCCCTTGGCCCACGTTCCATCTTCTCCTCGTTCTTCTCCTTCCCCTTTGGAGAGCCCCTTCCTTCCCGGGACTCGCCCTCGGGGCGCTGCGGCTCAGCTACTCACCACCACAGCCCGATGATGTTGGCCGGGCAGAGCAGGATGAAGAAAAGCCCCAGCTGGGTCCGGGACGGGGGCAGCATCCTGGGTGGGGGCAGGCAGCGACGAGGAGCTGGAAGGCGGCCGGCAGTTCCGGCGCCGGTCCCTTCTCCAGCGCGGCGCACCGTGCGCCCTCGGAGGCGCAGTGAGAGCCGGAGCGAGAGCGCACAGGGCGAGCGGGCTCCGGCGAGCGGCTGCTCCTCAGCCCCGTCCCGGGCGGAGGAGGAGAGCCAGGCTGGGAGGGAGGGACAGACGGACGAGGCTGCTTCCCCCTGACAGGCAAAGCTGAGCGCGGGGAGGGGACGGCGAAAGGGAGAGGGCGGAGGGGGAGGGGGCTGAGTGAGTGCCAAGCGGCGCATTCCGAGCGCACCGATTGCCATCTCCCTCCGGCAGCCCGGACAGAGGGACAGGGCCGGGGAGGCAGGGGGAGGCAGAAGGGAAGCGCTCCAAAGCAGCCGACCCTGAGAAAAGGCAGGGTTCGCTTACCCCCCAGCCCTGCTATGCCCATTTACTTAGCCTGGCACAAACTGCTCGCCGCCGTGCCCTCACCGAGATCCCAGATTCCGGTCAGGGTTTTAAAGCTGCCTCCTGGGGTTCTGCTAGCAAAGCGGCTGATTGTACCCCGTCGGGGCTCCTTCTGGGGTTGCTTTCGTCTGAATGCTAAAAATAAAACCCCAGGCCATTGTAGTGCCCGTCGGCGGGGGGGGGGGGGGAGCGAGCGCCCAGCTGCTCTCTCTAGTTAGGCCCCCAAAGGCTTCCTTTCCTCTCATTTTGGAAGCAAGGGCTCGGTTTTTATTCTTCTTTGTCATATGTATTCTATCAACAACATCATCATAATCAATGTTTCACTTTATATTCCGCTCATTCAGCTTAAGCTCTGGATTCAACCCATTTCACTTAAGTACTAGCATGAGCCTCTGAGCATGTGCAGAATGCCCATCACATAACCATCAACACACACACACCCTTCAATAAATACATACACATGAGAGAGACAAAGAACTGTTCAGGGGTTAAAAAGAGCTTTGGAGACAGTCTTGACATCTCCACCCTGTGAAAGCAGTATTTTCTTCTATGTAATATCAGGATTGTTTAACAACAGTTTGCTCCACACAGAACCTAAAAGAAATGGCACAATCCCTACCCACAGGTTTTGAAACTCACAAAAGCCTGCAATCAGTTTGACATATTCAGCATACTGGGATCCAGGTTTGACACAACCTTGCCCAGTCAGGCCTGTTCTACCTTTCTTCCCCAGGCTGCAAAAGCTGCGCTTCACCATCTTGGTATAGCATCTGTCATGGTCAGCCAAGCTGGCCTCTGTATCTTTAGTGTGGAGATGTTGCTCTCAGCTTGGCAGTCTAACACTTCTAACAGGCTAGACCATATCTAGGCCTGATACCAGAAAGAAATGCCCAGGTGTCACAGAGCGAATTGGCAGTAAATCACACCTTTCAAAGTTGGAGTTAACTCTTTATTAGCAAAAACACGATCTTCACAGACTTGGCTGAGTGTCAGGCCTAATGAGCACAGCAGCTCATACCTGGTAGGTCTTGCCCCATGAATCAGTTGCCGAGACTGAAAGTCCCCTCCTCTCTAGGGCTTTCCCCAAGCAATTGGAGACTGCACCTGCATGCAGCTGGTCACAGCTCCGACTGTTTCAGCCTCCTTCTGGTTTTGGGAGATGTGGGGTGTGTGTGTGTGTGTTAGGGGAATTTGTCACAGCAGGAGCAGGGGCGGAGGAAGCCTCCTCACTACCTGGGGCGGAGAATGGAGGCACCCCCTGGGGGCGGGGCATCATGACGTTGCGTCGTGACGTCACGACGGACTGCGCATGTGCTAAATGCCGCGCATGCGCACTCTGTCGCCAGGCCACCGCCACTGCTCCCGCGGCGACCTTGCGAGCTGCCACATGAAAAACAGCAGGGGCGGAGGAGCCCCACGAGCCGCCGATCGCGCGCGGCAGCCCCATAGCGGCGCCGGCAATCAGACCACGGGGCGGAGCGGTCTTGCTCCGCGGCTTGCTCGGGGCCCACCGGCGGGACGGGGCAGGGCGGGGCCGGCCCAAGTGTCACCCCCTCCCCTGGAACCCGGGGTGACCCACCCCCATCGCCCCCCTCGTGACGCCACTGAGCAGGAGGAAGCGACACCCATGGCTCTTCACCAGCCTGACTCATGTCTGCCTCTTGGTCTCCCTCCTCCCACTTCAGCTTCTGCCTCTGATTCTGGACTTCCCTCTGTCACAGACTCTCCCAACTCACTAAGCCCTGTTACCCATTCAGCTTCCGACACCTACTCTTCCCAGTCTTCTCACTTTAACCACTCATCGTCATCCCTCCACCTTTTTCCCTAGGTGGTTCCCCAGCTGGTTCCTTCCACCATTCCTCTGCATCCAACCAGTCCATGACCACAGGTGTGCCTGGACATCAGAAGTTGCCCACATGCGTCAATGTGCCTGTCATGGCCTCTTATTGCACCTGTGAAAGATCTCAGTAAATATCCACGCATGAGAGACTTTTGCTCTCTCTGCTCAGTCCCTGCTTAAACTGGCTCGGCCTCTGCTACAAACACCACATGGCAGCCAATTTGTGTTATGCCACAACCCCGAGGCAGCCATGTTGTGACAGGCCCCCATGACACTTTTTCAAAATTCCAGATGTATCCACTAGCCCAAAAAGCTTGGTGCCCCTGCTGTAGATCCTCCCAGAATCTCTTGTGCCTTGTGTTATAAGGAAGTGCAGGTGAGCTAGTGTACCACAGCAGTCAAGGGCACCAGTTATGAGCAAAATTATGTCCTGCCCCCATATCTCTTCTAGGCCTCTTGCTCACTTGATAGGTATGGGCCAGCTTCACCCTTTGATCTGTACTATGTGGGTGATAATACCTGCCCAGCCTGTCCACTGCTCTAAAGATTGTTGAAGCATGAAGTGCTTTATTTATTCCTGTTGTTAAAATACTTATATCCTACCCAATTTTCAAAAGAAACTCAAGACAGCTAGCAAAACCAACATCACAATCATGTTAAAATATCTAACAATCCCCATGCCAACCCCAATCATAAGATGAAAATATTCACATAAAAAACCAAATCCACAAAAACAAATTCCAATGTGCTTTGAGCACTTAGAACAATAATAAAAATACTTTTTCTTTCCCAAGAACAGTGTTAGGATTTGGAGTACAGTACTCTGATTCTGAAAGCATTTATATTATTAAAAACATATCAAAAGACCTTCTGCAATGCACAAGAGTACAGTGTCCCGAGGAGGCAGTGCTGTCTACAACAGAAGTTCTTTACAAACAAAAAGCATAAAGAGAAGTAGATAAATTCCTGTTGCTGAATGCATGATACTAAACAGGAAATTTACTCCTGCATGTAACTTCCCCCAAAGAATCATGGGAATTGTAGTTTGTACAGTGTGCTGGGAATTGTAGTTCTGTGAGGGGGTAAACTACAGTTTCCAGGATTCTGTGGGGGAAGTTGTGAGCTTTAAATGTATGCAGCCACACAACTGTGAAGACTGAAATCCTATGCATACTTATCTCAGCGTGTGAACACTGAGGGACTTACTTCTGAGTAAACGCATAGGATTGCATTGTGAGGCTGAGTAGTCCTATACTCTTGTATGTCAACAAATCTTACTGAACAGTGGCACTTACCTCTCTGAGTAAACATGCAGAACTCAAGCTGCAGGACTTTGCAGCAAGATCTTAAGATGATTGGAGATCACTGTTCACAAGCACTGCCTGCCACACAGATCATCACTGTGCCCATTTTACAGAGGGACATAAAGGAAGCCTCCAGACATTCATTTGCCTTGATGGAAGAGCTGGCAAACTGAACTCCTGTCTCCCAGGCTCAAGCCCCAGTTTGCAATGTAAGGGTATTTGTCAATCAACTCATCTACATTTGTCTCCTTTGAAGTTTTCCCGCCTTGGCATAAAAAGCAAGGGAGAGGGAAACTATGCATGAGTCATATGAAAAGAAACCATTCTTGGTGACAAAATTTTATGATTGAAGGATGATTGCTTTGCTTTTGTTTTCCCTTTTCTTTTTAAAGAGTTCCAGCTCTTTCTATAAATAAACACTTTCAGAATTTCTTCCATGCTGGATATTATTTCCTCAGCAGCATTCCTCCTCCAGGTCCCCAAACCTGGCTGCATTAAAACAAAAACCAGATCAAATTTGGAGGAGGCAAGAAGACACACTTTGCCTGTCATTCTTCCCCTTCTGCCTTCTTCCCCTTTTCCTTTTCGCGCCTCTTTCTTTAGCCACAGACGCCCTCCGGTTACATGGGCATCGGTGCTCCATTGCTACAAACGGGGGGGACGGGACGGGGGACCCCCCCAAAACGAACCCCCAATGATAAACGATCCTGTGGACGGGGCGGAGCGAGCCTGGACTCCTTGGTGCTAGTACACAGGGGACGGGAAGGCTGGGACTGTCCATGAGGGCAGGCCTCAGAAAGGGCGAGGAAGGAGAGCAGGCGCTTGGAGCCGCCTAGGCCCAACCCCGACGAGAGCTCTTCCCCGCGCCCTCCTCCCGCGCTGTTGCCTGCGCCACGCCCCCCTCCCGTTTTAGCCAAGGGGCCAGCGGGGCAGGTGAAGCCCCTTTATCTGATTTCCTAACCGCCCAAAAATCCCTTTGATGCCCCTTGTCCCGGGGAGTTCAAAGCGGGAAGAAAGCGAAACTCTGTTTGACGCAGCAGCAGGTGCGTCCGACGGCAAATCTCCATTCATCATCGCGGCTGTGTTGGGGTGGGAGGACCGCGGGGCGGGGGCGAAGGCAGACAGGCCGGCTGGCGGGCTGGCCGGCCCGTGCAAGAGCCCTTTGCTTTGCACCCCGGGACACACACACACACAGAGAGAGAGAGAGAGCGCTACAGACACCCACAGACACCCCCACCCCCACCCCTCGGTGCGGAGTGTCCGGATCCCACCAGCATCGCTTTGAGAGCCACCACCCGCGGTCAGAAATACCATTCGTTATCATTGTTTTTATTGTTGGGTTGGAAGGATTCGCTCGCGATCATTGCATAAAATATGTGGTCGGAGGCATAGCTGGATAGCTCAATCAGTAGCATAGGAGCCAGCTCCTAGGAATCGAGGAGTCTTCGCGCGCGCCCCCCCCAATAAAATATTTGAGGGGGCTGCCCCACCACAAGTTGATGGGAATTGCCATTCAAATAGTGTGTGTATATGATCGATTGTGCGGGGCGGGGCTTACTCCCTCCCCCCAATGTTTTATTCAAGTTGGCACCCCGATCAATCTCTTAATCTCAGGGCCATGGGTTGAGCTCCACGTTGGGCAAAAGATTCTTGCATTGTAGGGGGTTGGACTAGATGTCCCTTGGGGTCCCTTCCAACTCTACAATTATAGGATTCTTGTCCCCCTCAACCCCCCTCAACACACACGTGTTCGTTTTGTTTTGCACATAAGAGAGAACTCTCTGAGAGCTGGGGACTTGCCCAAGGCCATCCAAGAAGAGCTGGATGTGAGCCGGGGACTCAACAAGGCTTAGCCCAGGAAAACAAACTCTTTTGGAATACCAGAACTTTTAACTCCAGAGCGACTTGTCACCTCTCAGGCTACGGGGCGGGGCTTGTAGGACGGAAGGCGTGGCCTAGGCGGTGCAGTGCTGCTCAGACATTTTAACAGGCTATGGACCCCGGCCAGATTGGTGCCATAGTTGGTAGATGGATTTATTCCTGTTCCCCGATGCTTCCCCGATGCTGCCTCATTAATGCTGTCTGGAGAAGCTGTGTAGTGCAAGAGAAGCAGAACGATCCCCGCCCCGACATTTGTGGTATAAAAAGTTGGGAAATTTCAGAAGGGTAGTGGATACACACTGATGGGAAATGGTGGTGTGACCACTCCAAACCTTTTGAAGGTACAAATATTATTGAAAACGGGATCATGTATGACTTTCCTGGTAGCATCATGAGCTCAAGCAATCATACATTGCAATGAAAAAGACCGGGGTGGGGGGTGGGCTTCTGATTACATTCTGGTTGCCTCAGCCAGGCTAGCCAGCTTTTTTTGAGTGTCATGAAAGAACCAGAGATTTGTTTGCATTTTATGGTATTGTTATTACTGAATTTTTAATTCCTCAGAAAAATGCTTCTGGGATTTTCTGAGGTACCAAAACAACTTGGCTGACCTGGGGTACTTTATGCACCTTGACATGGATAGGGGTGTGTGCTGTTTGCTACAGCACCTGAGGCAGTAAAAGGTCTTGGGTTGTCCCCGTTTCGGACACCAAGAAATAAGACAGACACAAAAGTGCAAAAAGGTAGACTGCCTCCCAAAATACATTTTCTTCTGCATGTGCTAGCATGAGGAACCTGTGATCGTCCAGGTACAGCTGGACTTCATTCCCATCATCCCTAACCATTGGCCTGAGGGTGATGGGAGTTGAATCCAAAAACAGTACAAGCCAGACTTAATTTGAGACAGAAACCTGGGTTTCTCAACCCAATTGTTTGTAAGTCACAATAAATTCATGAGTGTCAATAGACTATCGGCAGAATATAATTCTCTCTACAAAGACACACACTCCTAATCTACAAAGATTAGGAAGCAGGGGTTCCAGGCAGGCTCCAGCACAGCACTTCATGCTAGAAACAAACCACTGCCCTGCAGGTATTTCAACTCTGCCATCAGAATAAAGTTTTTTTTTATTTCTGAAACAGCCTTGGGGGGAAATCCTGGCTTACTCAGTGAAGGAAATGGATGACAGCAAAATCCCCTTGATATTGGTGGGAATCTGTAAATAAGCTATGAATAATCTTTGGTCCTCCTGATTTTATTGAACTGCTACTTCCATCATTTCTGACCACTGGCAATGCTAGCTGGGGCTGATAGGAGATTGAATCCAACATCTGGACTGGAGAGCCACAGGTTCCCCATCTCTGCTTTAAAGGGACAAAAAAGAGGCTCACTGCACCACATTGTGTCCATCAAATCCAGCATCATCTTTCCCACCATGGCATTTCAGGGAAGGCAGCACATTCCCCATTGCTTGTTCCTCACAACTGGTATTCAGTGATACACTGTCTCTGAACATGGAGTTTCTATTAAGTTATCACGAGTAATGGCCACTGATAGAGGGATTCTCCATGGATTTATCTAATCCGCTAGCAGTTCGAAAGCATGTCAAAATGTAAGTAGATAAATAGGTACCACTCCGGCGGGAAGGTAAACAGCGTTTCCGTGTGCTGCTCTGGTTCGCCAGAAGCGGCTTAGTCATGCTGGCCACATGACCCGGAAGCTGCACACCGGATCCCTCAGCCAATAAAGTGAGATGAGTGCCGCAACCCCAGAGTCGTCCGTGACTGGACCTAACGGTCAGGGGTCCCTTTACCTTTAAGCTCAAAGCCAACATCTTTTATGGGGGCAAATTCTGTATAGTTTTTTTGGTCTACCATGAATCTCTGCTGCCAATCAATTTAATTGCGTAACTCCGAACTCAAATATGATGAAAGGAAATCTGTTCCAGGGTCTTTGACTCTATTTCTTGAAGTGGGACATACATTTTCCCCAATACTGTGCCCATCAGAAAAGCAACTGAGTTATCACTACACTGGCAATCCAGGCATTCATGTGATGGTATAATTATGGTATAATGCTCTCCAAATGCTCTCCATAGCTCCCATCTACATCAGATGCCAATCAAACATATCCCTCCCTGCTGCCATAGAACCTTCTGTACCTGTCCACTCTCCCTTCTTTGTGATGGGGATGGTATTATGACATCAGAGACAAATGTTCCAGTATGTGAAGTGTTTTTGGTGCACGTGCTTGCCTGAGTCACAATATAGGATTAAAGCTGCACTAAAGTTCAATCACCTTTCTTTCTCCTGTCCTTTCTCTCTAAAGTTAGGTATCAAGCATTGTTTTGATTCTACATGATCCCTCACATATGTGCATTTACTAAAAGTGTTAAGAGTATCTATAGAAGAGGCCTTCTAAATCCATCTTTGCTAACAGTTGCTCATAATATGTAGACAATTCCTTTTTGAGAGAAGCGAACTCCCCCTTGTCCTGACCAACGCGACTTTGGTACATGTCTCCTCTCTCACACACTTTTATGAACTGAGCATATCCACTCCCTCCAGTATACCTTACTACAATTTTAACCCTTTAGACTGCTCTCTAGTTGCTGTTTCCAGACAACCTTGAGCCCTGACAATTACCGGTACTTCTTTTAGAAATTAAGCAGGGATGATGAGCAACAACAAGGACTGTACTCTACTCCCACATTTCACATCCAATTACGACTCCTGGTGAGTCATTTGAATCCCGGTTGCTTTTCTTTATATATATACACTGTATAATTTTTATTAAATTTTCTGTTTTACAATTTAAAGTACTCATTTTTGCATCCTTGAGATATCAACGACTTACCATCTTCTTTCCATGGTTCATTTTGCATATCATAAATCCCTGCATATTTTACAAAAACTGTACCATTCAGTGGACCTAGTGGTCAGGGGTCCCTTTACCTTTACCATTCAGTATTCCATTATTACATCCATCAAAACTTATTTACACTGTTTAATTTATTTTGATGCTGCCAGCATTTTCAGCTGTACAGTTATTTCCCATATATTCAATAAACGTTTTCCAATCTTCTCTAAACGTATGTTCTCTTATTCTATATGTTAAGTCTGCAAGCTGCGCATATTCTGTCAATTTAAACTGCCTAATCCCGGTTGCTTTTCAATGCAATCCACCGGATCAACGTGGGCAACTTTTTTTTAAAAAAAGTCGATCCCGTTGTTGTTCCTTATGCCTAGACTGGGGACACCCCCCACCCCAATTTCTTTCTTAAATAATAAGACAGCCGGGGAAGGCCTCCCTGCCTGGAACCTTCGCCTGGCTCCGCTTGCTGGAGCACAGCGACCCCTAGCAGCTAGCCTGCCATCTTGCAAGAGCAGCCTGAGGGGCGGCGGCGGCGGCGGCGTAGTCCGCAGGGCTGTGCCACCTGCCGCCCCTCCGGCGCGCTCCCTCGTTGCAGCGCCGCCTCTCCCCCCCAAGGCGCCGGTCTTCGCGGCTGCGCCTCGGCCCCCGCACGGAGGCCGAGGAGCTCTTGGCTTCTTCGCCGAGGCTCCGCTGTTGACAGAGGATCGCCCTCCTCCCCGGCCGCTCCGCCGACCTAGGGAGGGGCGGGAAGGGCCGGCCCCGCTGCGGGGAACGCTCGCCTGTCTCCAAGTCAAACAGCCGCCCGCTCCGCGGCCGCATACTTTCCCATCGCCCAGGCCGGCGCTGATGGAAGGCCGGTAGGCCCGGCTTCCCGCCGTGAGGTCATCGAGGCATGTTTGTGACATCCCCGGCCGTCTCCATAGCAGCACGCTGTGATGTCATCAGCACGGGGTCGCGACCTCGCGGCGGGCGGAGGGGATGATCTGATTGGAATAACAAAAGGCCCGGCAGAGAAGGTGGCGGCGCGGGAAGGAACCTCCGCACGGAGGCCGCTGGCTGGTGGGCCCGCCGGGGTCTGCCAGGAGTCGCCCACTCCAGCCACACACGTCCACCAGGGCGAGGGATTGGCTGGTTCGAGGCCTGGACTCCCATCGTCCTGCCTAACTCCCAAGTTTTTTGGGCATGTGTGTGCAGCGTTGGCTCGCCATTCTACCCTTTCCCTGCAACCGAATAGCTAGGGATTAATTAAAAGTCAATTGGCAGTAAGAGGCTGCGTTCACACTTCGGCCCAGGGCTCTTTTTAAACTCCATCAATACTAGACTCACCATATTGGCAGAATCTGTGGATCCCTCAAGTGTTGTAATTCCTATTTGCACCCTGTCCACAATGGCCAGTGTCAGCTGAATGTTATTGGATGGGGAAAGGTAGTAAGACAAAAAATGAGTCTGTGGTCCTCCAGATGTTGTAGGACTGCAACTCCCATCGGTCCCAACCAGCATGGTCAGCAGGCAGGAATGCAGGGAGTTCTAGTCCAGCACCATCTGTAAACCCACAGGTTCCTTGTCCCTGCTGTAAGAGAATTTCTTTAGTTTTTCCTTTTCCAAGAGGTGTAGGTAACTTTTTGACCCTCCAGTTGTTGTTGGATTACAAATCCCATCATACATAAACATTGGTCATGCTAGCTTGGGCTGATGGGAACTGGAGTTCAGGAACATCTGCAGAGCCATCGGTTCTCCATCTTTGCTTTTTCTACTGGGAAAGCAAGGTCGCAAAACAGTAGCACACACATATACCTCCTCCTCCAAAGCCCTTCTGCAGGCTGATGCCAGTAGAGCCCTGGAAGGTTTTCAGGTGAGACAGTTTTTTGCACAGATCCTCTGCTGCTGTAGGCCTATTTTTATATATGGGGAACCAGGTTATACTGCACTAGATGGGACAATGGTCAGACTTAGTATAAGGCAGCTTTGTATATTCCTAACAACAGCATTGAGGTTGAAGGAGCAATTACACTTCCATTCCATACCCAATTGCCATCCACCTTGAGTGACAGGAGCTGGTAAGTGCCCACCATCTTTTCCATTATGGGCCACTCCTGACTGCTGTAGAACACTCTACCTTGAGCCTCTTTACCAGCAAGGATAATAGCCTGTTGGAGCAGCTTCATCCACCATATTTCTACCCCTGACCAACGTTCACTGCAAGCTGTCAGTTGATCTCGTGAAGGGAGGGCAAAATAATTGCTTCAGGTAGCAGAATTTGGGCATCATAAAAGTGCAACAACCAATTCACTTGTTTTGTTTCTTAATTACAACTGGGAGCACCATTTGGATTCCCCCCCCCCTTGTGTATAAAAATATATTGGGTTGGCCCTGATGCTCAGAATAGATTCACGCTCAAGTCTTAGCATGAATGAAAGTGTAGCCTACACAGTGTTATAACTGGCACAAATTCCTACATTTATATTTTTCTCCCTAATAATGGACTTGCACTCTCATCGTTACTTAAAGCACCATTCCTGTGGCAAAGGAGCAATTTCTTCCTGCGTCTTTGTGCCCCATGGGACTAAGATCAGAATGAGCCAGCAGGCATTAATAATACCAATAATACTAAGAGTACAGTGCATTTTGGAGTGTTCAAAGCACTCCACGTACATAATCTTATTATAATCCTTAAAGGAAACCTGTAAAATTGGGCAGCATTATTATCCCCATTTTGCAGATTAAGCAAGGCTGAGGCTTAAGAGAGAGCCATTTGCCTGTGGCTACTAAATGAGTTCCCGGCAGAGACAAGATTTTATTCAAGGGGCCGCCTGATTCATGACTCTTAGCCACTATGAAAGGGTCACAGTTTTAGCGGCTGGTAAAAGCTGAATGACACACAGATACTGTGACATGTTGTAAAGGGCTGTCGCACAATATCTAGATGAGTAAATAATAATAATAATAATTTATTTTATTGGCCAAGTACATTTTTCAACATACTTGGAATTTTGTTTCCGCTACATAACATAACTGTTATGTCATCTGCAAATTTCAAGATCTTAACCGATGGATCAGTTGAGGTACAGTCATTTGTGTATAGAGAGAAAATGGGGCATTTCTGTGATGGTGGAATATTTGCACTGCAAGGCAAGATAATACCGTATTTACTCAAATCTAATGCTCACCTTTTTTGGCCAAATTAAGAAAATTAAGGTGCACATTAGATTCGATTGCACATTTACATTTGCCAGGAAATACTTTATTTGGTTTCAAGGTTCTGAAAGTTGAGGCGCACGTTAGATTTGATGGCGCATTAGACGAGTAAATAAGGTATATCCTGCTGGATCGTCATTCACATTGCCCCGCATAGATCTGTCACTGCTGAGATTCTGGAGTTCAGCATATGTTATTTTCCTATGATTATTGTTATTTATTTTAAAAAAATACTTATATACTGCTATTCATTAAAAAATGTCAAAAACAGTTATCAGATGTTACTTGATTACTGCAAGGAAGGGGAATCTTAGTAACAGGGGCCAAATGTGCCCCCCCAGGCATCCATGTCTGGCCCTTGGAACCCCCCCAAGCCACACCCATTACCAACACTGCTTTGCACCCTCCTTGAGTGTTGTTACCTGGCTGCAATGTGGCCTTGAACTCTCATGATGCATCTGGCTTGTCTAGATGGGGGAGAGGGAGGGGGTGTGAGTGTGCATAGAAACTAGTACTCTACTGTGTAAAGGTCACTTTCGCATTTGTTGCTCTGCCCACTAACATGTGGCTCCTGGAAGACCACCCAGAAGGGTATGTGGCCCTTGGGCTGAGAGAACATCCCTTTTTGCAAGATTACAGAGAAACTAAGCCCAAGCTGGGATGGGGGAAGGAGTTGCTTCCCTTGGTCTCAATTCCTAACCTGTTTTAAAGGGCAGGGTCATTGGGCATTGATGGGCCACTCTGAACCTGCTTAAAACAGCCACCTGTCCTGCGGGTCCATAGCCGATTACACCAGCAAGCATTTCCACACTGGAGGCATCCATTCAAACCAGCTCCCTGCTCTGCTTCAAGGGGCAGTCTGACCCAGACTCAGGCGGAGGCACAGTCCTCAAGCCCAGGGTGATATGGTGCAACCTTTCAGGACTGTCAGGCTCCCCACACAATCTCCCTTTTCAGGGGTCGCTGGTGTGCTGACTGCAACGCTGTGGGCTGCGCAGTCTCTGGACGCAGCCACCTCCGGGCCTCTGCAGCTGGGAGCTTATCGAAGCAGGAGGCCCTTTCATGTCCTGCCGGCCCAGACAGGCAGATGAGCTGCCAGCAGGGGAGGGGGGCTGGCTGGCTGGCTGCTGAGCCAAAGCCTGTCCACAGATGACTGTAGGCTCCTGGCTGTGTGTACTTGAGGGGCTCTTGCATCAGACAAGAGGCCTGTAGCATAGGCTAGGGCTGCCACATTTCAAAAAGGAAAAGCCAAGGCATTCCGAAAGTTGTTGAGCATTTCTTAGAGCTCTTTTTTTTACGTGATTTTTTGATTGACTTGCCTAAGATCCAGGACAGAGTGCCAGACGTATGGCAACACTAGCATACAAACCTTCCTTGCGACAACCCCGGTTCCTCGTCCTTGTGGGTTAGAGGAATCTTGCATAAGGCTCTCAACCAACTAAAAACTTACATGCTTAATCTGGGTTCTAACCAGTTCACTGATATGATTTAAATTTCTTTACGGATTACAAAATGGTTACTACCCACTGTTGGAGGCAGTATGCCTCTGAATGCCTGTTGCTGGGAACCACAGATGTGCTCAGGGGCTTCATCTGCCCCTCAGCCAAATCTCAAAAGCTGCCTGTGTGGATCAAGTCAGACCTGGCAAAAGTGATCTTTTCCTTCTCCAGCAACCCATTGGGGGGGGGGGGAGAAAAAAGAGGTGCCAAAGCGAAGGAAAGAAAGAAAGTGGCAGACAGAGAGCAAAGGAGAGGCTGTGTACACACCAGACATTTAAAGCACATGGTCTCCCCCCAATAATTCTGGGAGCTGTTGCTTACCCCTCACAGAGCTATACTTCTTACCACCTTTCAGAGACTACAGTTCTCAGGATTCTTTGGGAAGACTAATGTGCTTTCAGTGTATAGTGTGCATGCAGCCAGAGAAAAGGAGATGGTAGAGAGAGGTGGGCTAGAAAAGCTTACCTATCCTTACAGTAAGGAGAGAACAACCAATCACAGCTTAGGTCCTACCAAAGCATAGGGCACAGACCCAACTAGGATTGTTGAAAGGGTGGCATGAGGTTTCTGAGTCCTTAAATCTGGGCAGCCCACTTGCCAGCCTCAGGCAAGATGGAATGTGGCAACTGTTGTGTGTGAGAGAGTGTGCGAATGAATCAGGAAAAGAGAGGCAGAGTATAGGAACCAGCAGAGATGGGGGGGAAAATATAAGTTAAGGCAATGGAGGAAGCAACCAAGTATACTTAATGAAAGCAGGGCACCAGTGGTGGTGGTTACAGAAAATTTAATAAGTTCCAAAGGAAGCATGATCTCACAATGTTTGAGAAAACTCTGGCATAGGGAAGATCTATAGCTGAGGAGTGCATTACTCAGATAACAGGGTTAATTTCTTAAATAATCAGAGAGAGAGAGGCCCACACTGCTAGATTAACTGTGGATGAGCATTTCTGTAGGCATATCATGAAAATGATGGTGCGCACAACAAGCTTGGGAGAGAGTCTCACAAAACTACACACAAATCGCACCAGTCTTTGAGCTGGACATGTATGTTGTCCTTCCCAAGTTTTGCTTGCATACATTTCCAGACATAGGTTAGGCTTGTGAGAATACATTTCTGCATTTCACACGGGAATGTTTTGAGGCTCTGAAGATCTCCAGGTCTTCTACCGTCTTCCTTCCTCAAACAACTTGAAGCATTGGCAAAGCCTGCAAAGTGAAATGGCAGCAGCGTGGTCCAATGGGCAGAGCACAGCAACAGGTCAGGAGATGCAGTGGAGTCCCTGTTGGGAAAGCTCTTTCTCTCTCTCCACCCTTCAGGACAGGTCGACGGAGGGTAGCTCCAACCACCTTCTCCCTCAGCCTCAATGGGATGCATTTGTGGGAGCCCTGCAATTCCTTCAGGCATCAGCAAGGCTTTGCAAACCAACCGCCCCAGCTTCCTTGTCCCTGATTGTGTTTTACAGTTACGGGCCTCGCCTGCGTAGGAGGCATCTAGCAAGGGAAAGCGGCCAACTCCGACTGGAGACGGAGATAAAAATCAGGTTTGCTTAGGGCTGAAGGCAAGCAGCCATATGCAACAGGGGCAGGGACGCTGCTGCCTCCTTGGCTCTGCAAATTCACTCCCCACCCCCACCCCCACCCAAGAGGGTTTTTTAAAAGAATGAGCTAGAAAGTCTGTAGGATGCAGGGTGTGTGTGCTTTCTTACAGCTGGGGAGCCCCCCCCCCCTTGCAACTCTCCATCAGACAGGACAGATCTTGGCTGGGATGTGGCTGCAGAGCACGGGGTCAAGGGCCAGGCCAGCTTGCTCTGTGATTATTAGGCACACTGTCCCGAGGCTTCTTGGAAAACGCTTCTCTTTGATACTGTCTTGTAGGCACTTCAAGCCCTAATCAGCCCAGCCCACTTGAAAGGGAGACACGCAACTCTTTGGGGACTGGGCCTTGTCACTGCCAGGATCTTCTTGATGAGAAGGACTGGGCTGCACTCTCACTGATATTGACCTCGGCCTGTATGTTTCGCAAACTGGGAGTGTGCTCTGCAAGGTTTTAACCCTTCTGAACCTCAGCATCAGCAAGGAATGAGACGAAAACAAGCAGCAGCAACCCACACAGCAGCAACCACCAAACCATAGCTGATGATGGAATTCAAAGCACCACCCAAGCAACACAGAGATAGAGGGAAGCTTGAGGACAGTCATCTGAGATATTTACAGCAGGAAATCACCAGTATCTGCTGTTGAACAAGTGCAATGAATAGCAGCTGCAGGCTGCCATAGTCCAGGGGTGTTTTCATTCTCTCTCTCTCTCTCTCTCTCCCTGAAAGGCAGCACTCTGTTTCACAAAGAGAACGTGAAAGGAAACCAGGAGTTGACAAGCAGTGAGAGAGAGAGAGAGAGAGAGAGAGAGAGAGAGAGAGAGAGAGTGAGTTGTGTGCAACAGTATAAAATGTGTGGTTCTCCACCTCCCTCTGGTGGCTATTCATAACATAAGAACCCTGCTGGATCACTTCCCACTTGTGGTTCTCAGAGGCAGCTGGTATTCAGAGGCATACTGCTTCCAGTACTAGAGATGCTGGCCTCTGATACTTAAGAAATAGAAAGAGAAATTGTTGCTAGCCCTACTTTGGGGCCCATCAGCTGGTGGATTAGGGTCCACCGCTGGACAGCATCTTGAATGCAGCAACACTGGACTGCATCTTGAATGCAGCAGCACTACCACCCCACATATACCGGTAGGTAAAATTAAAAAAGGAAAAGTAGATCCTGAAATGCATGTTTTGGATGAAGGTGGGTCTCTGGAAACCAGGGTTCTCATATATAAATTATATATCACTATACAGAGGCATACCTTGGCTCCCTTGCACCCTTGGCAAGGAGCTGTATTGTTGCCTCTGAAGCAGGAGAGACCATGGACCAGAAATTCAAAAAGCTTGCTTTTTGTTGCCTTTTGCGCTCTGTCCGTGACTTCCTCTGTGGCCATTGGGGTTGGGTCTGTTCTGTTCTGCCTCACCTCCTCCTCTATCAGTCCGCCTGCCTGCCTCCACTCGCTGATTTCCATTCTCCTTCCTTCCTTCCTTCCTTCCTTCCTTCCTTCCTCCTCAACTTGAGTGGCATTAGCATGGCAAGCAAACTGCACCTTCTGTTTCTCCCAGCAGCAACCACTAGAGGGATACAGAGAATTACACATTTTGAACATTGAGGCACTTTATAGTGTTTGGTCTTGTTTTCAATTATCAGTCTATTTTATGTTAGTGGCTATAATTGGCCAAGTAGGGTAAAACAAGCAAACAAACAAACAAACAAACAGAAGAATAGTAGGAGAATAAACACAAACATTTCCCCACCAAAGCCCTAAAAATATAGGTTGCAAGCAAGCAATACTAAGCAGGTTTTCCCAGGTGACAGATTCGTTTTCCTGCCTCCAACCTCCATTTAGTTTTTAAACTGGATAAATCACTTCCATTCAAAAGGGAAGGTGTGGGTGTCTTCTTCATTTTTTCATTTCTCATGCAAAAAATTATAGGACCAGTACTAAGAGTTTACATTCTCTACACTAGTACTATATTGCATTGTCTGAAGCGGGAGTGCTAACATCACCATTTTTTTATGAATGATGCATTGTTGCTGCCCTCTTGTGGAGGCACCAATTCAGTTGAAACATTAGACTTTCTGCCCTAAAATTGAAATACGAGATGAAGTGAGCTGCCTCTCCCGTGGAAATTCCTCCCCAACTCAAAATGGAAAATGAGATCTTGGTACCTGCATAATCTGCATTCACAGAATAGTCCTTCAAAGGCATTTACCCCCCAAAAAAGGTAAAGGACCCCTGACAGTTAAGTCCAGGCACGAACGACTCTGGGGTTCCGGCGTTCATCTCGCTTTACTGGCCGAGGGAGCCGACGTTTGTCCACAGACAGTTTTTCTGGGTCATGTGGCCAGCATGACTAAGCTGCTTCTGGCGAAACCAGAGCAGCGCATGAAAACACTGTTTACCTGCCTGCCAGAGCGGTACCTATTTATCTACTTGCACTTGCATGCTTTCGAACTGCTAGGTTGGCAGGAGCTGGGACCGAGCAATGGGAGCTCACCCCGTTGCGGGGATTCGAACCACCGACCTTCTGATCGGCAAGCCCTAGGCTCAGTGGTTTAGACCACAGCGCCACCCACGTCCCTTTATTTACCCTAAAGGTGCATGCTGAAAAGTGGTTGATTCTTAACTGGCAGTGAATGTGTTGCTTTCTCTCTGTGCAAGTGACATGAACATTGTAATTTAGAAAATGAGACCTTTCTGGATAAAAAACTAAAGGAATTGATTCAACTGCCATGTCATGTTTGAAGACAGGCATGTATCTATAGCAATTAATCTGCCATGATGATGCCACTCCTGCCAATAGAGCCATCACCATGTTTGACAACAAGGGGCACCAGCCAATCGCTAAGCAAAGGGCTGTGATGTACAAAATACATGGAAAGTTATATGGAAGGCCAGCACAAAAGACAAAAGCACAAAACAGTAGGTATGGCTGACCTCAGCATGGAGATGTACAAACAGGCAACACTGTGCTTTGCCTGTTGTGCAGCTGATGGAGGTGCAGCACCTTTGAATGAAGGAAAGAAACTTGGCAGACTTTCCCATTGATTGACAGACTTGCACATCTTTAGCAACCTTTATTAACTGTCTCCCACACATAGAGAGGTCTGCAGTGCCTGGACTTGTTTCAGGCTCAACTTCATCAGTAAATTCAGTACAGTGAAATAAACAAACATGAAATAAACTAGCAGAGAGTAGTGCAAGGTGTGGTCCCTGCTTCTCTGCTTGGCTCATTTACATCAGTCCTCGGAGAGCACCAGCTAACCAGCTACAAAGGTTGTTCCTGCTAGAGATCATCAGGGTGGGGCCTTGTTCAGAGGTGGTTGCTGGACTCAACATATGTTTTTTTGTACTGCTGCTTGAATGATGTTCTTCTGCTTCTTTTGTTGGGTCCTATTATGAATTATTGGGAGATGGTTTAATCTTAGTGTATATGAGCTATGCTGATCAGCCTGTTATTTGTACATCAGGCTTCTTACAACTCGTAACTTGTAGTGAACTGCCATGAAATAATATGTTTTATTTCATAAACTCTTCTGATCATGTGAGTAGAATGCTGCTTTCCATGGGGAAGTGGTATACAAATAAGCTATGATGAAATCAGAAGAAGGAAGAATTTGCACGTACACCCCAACTCCTTGATTCTATGCTCAGCCTGCATGTTTGCAAATAAAAGCAAGTCTTACAATAGGCCTCCTTCCAAAGAGAACGAAAAACTTGGGTAAGCACTGACTGCACCCCTGCACCTACTTGGAGAAGTGGGATGAGCATGTTTAGAGTCCTTTTTGGCAGGGGTAGCTAACCTGCAGCTCACCAGATATTTTTGGACTCCCAGTATGGCCAGTGGTCAGGGATGATGGTAGCTACAGCCCAACAACAGCTGGAGGGCCACAGGTCTAGGTACCCAGTAGAGGCTGCTCCATTAAGCTGAACAGAGCACTGTCTTACCAACCTCAGCCTGCCCTTTGCCAACCCCCACCCACCTACATTCTTACAAATGGGTCAAGAAGTGGCATGGACTATCAACTTCCACCTCCTTAGCCTTGGCGTTGCTCTTGCAGAATTCAGCAGAGAGGAAGTTGGGGACAAAGCTAACATTATAATTGGCTCTGCCAAAAATAGGTGGCGCTGTGGGTTAAACCACAGAGCCTAGGGCTTGCTGATTAGAAGGTCGGCGGTTCGAATCCCTGCGACGGGGTGAGCTCCCGTTGCTCAGTCCCTGCTCCTGCCCACTTAGCAGTTCGAAAGCACATCAAAGTGCAAGTAGATAAATAGGAATCGCTCCGGCTTCTATTGCAGCAACCCTGAAATTCACAAATTTGGCAGCTCCCCAAGGTGTGTTACATACCTGTCAGAAGTGTGATTTTACCTCCTTGGCAAATTTCCCTTATGCTTGGCAGAAAATCATATTGTTTAAGATAGCAGAGCAAGTCATTTTCTCAAAGCGAATGTATTCTCCTAGCCCAGAATCATCCAAATAACCCACCTCTCACACAAATTTGCATGAAAACAAAGTGTACTTAAGATATAAGTTTAGATAGAAAAGATGGCGCTCTGAGTTCAAACTAGGTAACTGCACTGTCATGGACTTGTCTTTGGATTTCGACTGCAGTTGTGAAAGAATTTTCTGTTGCCTGGGTGCAAACCTTGAGGCAGAGCTCCTTCCCAGATACCGCTGTATTCCACTCCTAGAAGAGGTGATTTCTGACACCTTTTATTTCTTATAGAACTGGGGACCTTTTACTTCTTAGCTTAGAGCATAACTCTAAGCTAAGAATGTTAACAATAAATGCTGCCACGCACCCCAATAATTTTGCACACCTATTTTTCTTGCAATAAAAGAAAGTGTTGCTTTAGTTTGGTTTAGATCTATGTTCTCGGGTTACATACACACATCATTCAGGCACATTATTTCTGGGCAAGTACCTGGTTCATCTCTAGCAAAAGATTCCCCTCCTCTCTAGGAGTTGTGTTGATAAGTGGGGAACAGGTTCACTTACAAGGGTTCCCAACAGTCACATGTGTTAACATACTCAACAGACGCATGATTGGGAGTGGAGGTGGGAGGATGACAATCTACAGTGAAAGATGTGATGATGGAGATACTCCACCTGTTGCATTTCTGCCTGTTGTGCATATGTTTAAATTACAGGAACCCTCCTGAAACAAAGGTGGAAACTTTGATTATTATAGGCTGGGCAAGTTGCTCAAGTTCAAGGGACACCCAGAACAAAGGTTGGCTCTCTAAGGATGTCTTTGACCCAAAATATCTGATAAGGGAACTTAATAATTAGCCACGGGATCTGCAGAGTAGCAGGAGTGCTGGGAATACTTCAGAACAGCAGCTGGCTCTGGGGGACTGGAGCTAACATACCTGCAGCTGTACCTACTTCAAGGATCCCATAAAATCTGCTTTCATTGTCAGGTCTCAACTCTAAATGAAGAAAAAATTACTCAAAGAATACTACCCTTGGATCAACTGCAACTGAGATCATGGAAATAATGGAACGTAGCCAATAGTCATTTCTGAAACAAGCACAGAAATATTCATTAATTACTGGAACATAGAGCAGATCCACATCACACATTCAAAGCACATTGCTTCCTGCAAAGAATCCTGGGTACTGTAATTTCCCTCAATTCACTGTCAGTCAGCAAGGCAGAGCAGTTGACGCTTATCCACTACTCCCCATCGTAGTCGCTGCAGCTTACTGGGAGAGGTGAGGCAGTGCTGAAGTTGGCATGGTGCAAACACACCAGCAGAGCTAATCCGGTGCTCCCACCAGTGTGTTTGCACCACAAACCCTTAATTCCTTCCCCTCCCAATAAGCTGCAGCAATGCTGGTGACAGGAGGTCAGGGAAGTGCCACCACCCCATTGCCCACTAACCAAAATTTTAGGCTTGTGTGATTATAAAGTGCTCTGGCACAATAAATCCACTTTTTAAAACCCACAACTTTTTGCAATTAGGGCAGTGACAGGCAAGTGCACTAAAAAGTGTGGGATAAACTTGATTAACGTGAAGTCATATAAGCACTGCACAAACCAATCAGGATGAATGCTCTTGCCTGCAAACCATTCAGAAAGTTTCTGACAGAAACGCTCAATAAAGGCCGAACACAGCATATTTTGTATGTTTGTTTTTAAACCATTGCTCCGCCCCAAGTTTTTAGCTGTAAGCCCCCTTGAGTCCCTGTCAGGAAAAAAAAAGACGGGATATAAATAAATACAATAATAACCTTCACTCCAGTTTTGTGCAAGCAAAAAAAATCATTGGCGGCGTGCAATAAAAAGGACGCCTGCAGGCGGCGGTACCCCCACCCTCGCGATAAGCACTGCTCCCAAGAGACTCAACACCAAATCCAGGGCACCGCTCAGGATGTGAAGTGGTTACTTCACTTCTGCTTTGTCCCGTAACCATCTGCTGTAAAGCACAATCGCTTATCGTCTCCAGCGCAGAAGGGCTCAGTTGGATACGAAGGTTAGTTGCCTTTTAAATTTTGAAAAGAGGGTATGCAGTTACCTTTCCCGCAAAAGAAGCTTTTCCTGAAATACGCAAGCAGCTCCCGCCCCCTCTCGGCTCCTCCTCCTCCTCCTCCTCCTCTTCGCCTTCTTTAGGTCAGTCCCGCCCAGCTAGCTCCTCCCTCTCCCTCTCCCTCTCCTCCCCCGCCTGACTTTCAGTCCACAGGAGCCATGGCGAAGTTGGGAGGCTTCTCCGGGAGGCTGCTGCGGCGCTGTCTGGGGTCTCAGCCAGGGTCTCCGTGCCCCGATCTAGCTTGCAGAAGCGCATCCAGCGCCGCGGAGGCAGCTTCGGTCTCCCGGCATGAGGAGCGGCTGAAGCGGCCGGAAGAGTTGCCCGGGCCGGGGGTCCTGGGATCCATGTATTGGCTCTTCGTGAGGGGCTATTTGCTGCACACGCACCGCCTGCAGGTGGGAGATGGTCGGCGGTGGGGCACCTCGGGCAGTGGGGACGGGCAAGAGGGGGCATATCCCAAGGGATCTCATCTGGTGATCTCACCTGGCGTCGCCAAGGCTCCCAGGTATGTTCATGCCAGCTGAGCCAGTCCGGAGCCAGGGACGTTGCTAGGTAGAATTTATATGAATCTATTCCTCTGGGAAGTTGAGACTTAAGGCTGACGTCCTGCCACCACTGTTGCCCTATAAGGGAAGCTATCTATGTGTTGTTTTCAAGGAGGAGATTAGCAGGTGATCCCGTGCTCGTCATAAAACACCTGGTGCTTAGGGGGTCCAGAGATGCGCCCTAACAGTGTCCCTGCCCTGGGCATTTAGGATGGTTAGGGGACTCACAGCCACTTTGGGACAGAAGCCTGGGCCCTTGCATCTTGAAGTTAGTGAAGTAGCGTACATCTGAAGAGGAGACTCTGTAAGATCATTCGCTATAGAGTTTTTAATTGCTTTTTAAAGCATTGCTGGCAGTGCAACATGTAGCCTGAAAGCGCACTCTGATATGTCTACTCAGAAGCCCCAGTGAGTGAAATGGGCCTTACTCCCAAGTGAGAGGGGCTAGGACTGCAGCCTAAGTGTCTTTCCCCATCTGCAGATAATTTGATGGGCTTCTCAGAGTAAAAGTTTTCCCTGCGTTATGGTCCTGCCTCCCAGCCTTTTTGAACCTGTATGTCTGATCCGTCACTGCTAACACAAGTAATGTGTCCTAACCCCCATTGATGCGTCAGATAACAACAGCTAACTGGAACTTGGAAGATAAAGAAGACTTTTAAGGTTCAGAGGACTGAATGGACTATGAGCCCTTACTAGCAAGTAAAACCAAAGTGATCCTTGGATGCATGTGCAAAATAGCTGTGGGTGGAGTCATGATCTGCATGTTGCTTCATAAGGTCACAGGCACTGTGATCTATAACTGAGCTGTTGTCTCCTATGCTTTAAAATGAATGGAGAAGCTATGGCCCCAGATGTTGTTGAACTACAACTTCCACCATCCCTGGTCATTTGCCATGCTGGCTGGGGCTGATGGGAGCGGGAGTCCCAACAACTTCTGAATCCCCGTTCTGAAAGGATGTTAGAGGAATTAACACCAATAACCCAAGAACTGGAAAGGTGATCAGATAGCTAGGCACGGAAGGAGTTTGAGCTACTCTATGGCTTCAATTAATGAAAGAGGATCTAAAGGCAGGGCTTCCACTGCAAGGGGGAAAGTGTTGGCTACGCAAGGGCTGTGATTGAATCCACTCTTGGGAATTAATATTGGCCACATTCCAGTGACATTCGGGGTTCAAGAGTTCAGCAAAACAGTAGCTCAGTCCAAAGTACACCAAGAAAGAAAGTTTAGAGAAGGGGAAATAGTCTCCTTCATTTTCAGATACCTAGACTGTGGTCCTCCAGATGTTGATCCCAGCCCCTGCCCAGGATGACTAACTGGCAGGAAGATGGGAGCTGCTTTAGCTCAGCAGTTTAACAGGCTTGATTCCATACAAACTATAGCAGTAGGGAAGGTGGAGTAAGAGTTTTATAACACAGCAGCAGCAGCAGCAGCAGCAGCTGTGTGTTGATTTATTAGATTTCCTCACCAAAAGGTCCTAGGGCAGGTAACAGCCCTGTACAAATACAATAAAAAAGGGTGTCAAGAGATCACAAGGGGAGCAAATCAGCTGGCAGATACGACAAAACTGGATAGCAAGAGTCAGTTCTCAGTGGCTGTTTTCAAGGTTTATAAAAGAATCAAGAAAACTCTAACTTGTGGCCATTAGTAACTGGCCTATAGGCATGTTTACAAGTTTTGCAAACATTTGGTTTTCCCGAAGTCTCTGTGAACTCAGCCAACACTAGAACTGGTGTGATGCAAGGAACAGAGGCTCCCCCCCTTTCCCCCCTGTTTTTTTACAAACTGCTTCTTCTTGGGAAAGTTGCCAGTTCCCTAACATGAGAAATCGGTACAGTAAGAGCATAGCTTCTTATGTGTCACTGCTTGGGAATTGTTCTGAGGTGAGAACTAGGGCCAAAGAACTCAAATGGTGGTTATTTCTAACCATTGAGGTGTGTTTGGTGTGAGGTCCTGTAACCAAGAGTTGACTAGCGAAGCAATTCTGTGCATGGACTTTGCTTTGGAAGAAAGTTCCCCTGGGTTGAGTGGGCCTTATCCCTGTAGGCATAGGATTGTAGCCTCAATTAAGGAGAGAGAAAGACAGAGAGACTATTACGCTCTCCTTAGAGTTTATCAATCTATGTGAAAGCCAATCTCCAGGACTCATCACCCCCTCACACCCCCAAGAAACAGAACATAAAATTAAGACTGTGGAAAAAGTAGCAGACTCTATCCTTAGAGGCTCCTATTAGGTTCTCTGCTTTAAGGTAAACAGCTTGCAATGGGAAAGTCTGTAATTGGTTATTACACATATATCATGTCTGTCCTCCAAGTAGCTCAAGGCAGCAAACATAATTGCCATTATATCCTGAAAACAATCCTGTAAAGTAGGTTAGACTGAGATTTAAGATTCAGTCCAAACTCCATTTATGCCAGGCTTTTGGGAGATGGGACTGAGTGGAGGCAGCCAGGTAGGGAAATGCTTGTGTCTTTCTGCCAGCACAAACCTCCCCATTCACCCACCAAATGGGTGAGATGCTAGTGGAGCTTGAAGGGGGGGGAGGGAGCTGAGCCAGCCTGGTATCTGCTGAATATAGAGCTGTGCTCACAGCCAGTGCTGGCTAGTGGAGGAACTGATCTGCACCCTATTTGCCTGCTCCCCCTTCTTTTCTGCTGCTGTTACTGCTGCTGCTGCAGTGAGTGTCCACCCCATCATTTTTCAGAGCCTGGTTAGGATTGCTCCATCAGTGATTGGCCTAAGCTCACCCAGCCAAATTTATGGACGAGTGGAGATTCGAACCTAGGTCTTGCCAGTCGTTTGTCACTCTAGCCACTACAGCATGCTGTCCCTACATCACATTGATTGTTAGAGAAGGGGCCACCCCCAAAAAATAGTGTAATCAGGAGCAAGTACAGTGGTACCTCGGTTTATGAACTTAATCCGTTCCGGAAGTCCGTTCTTAAACCAGAACTGTTCTTAAACCGAGGCGCGCTTTCCCTAATGAGGCCTCCCACTGCCGGTGCCCTTCCACCATTCAGATTCCGTTCTTAGACCAAGGTAAAGTCCGCAAACAGGGACACTACTTCTGGTTTTGCGGAGTTCGTAAACTGAATAGTTTGTAAACAGGGCTGTTCTTAAACCGAGGTACCACTGTATTAGTTTTAGCCCACTCTAAAACGGGCCATCTCTTATCTAGGAAGAATGCCCTACAAGATGAAAGAGTCAATAAGGATTTATTGACTACACTGGTTGAAATCAACTATTGTGTAAGGAGTTCAACACCATCACCTGGTATTTACTGTAGTTATGAAATGGCAGAAGCAAAGCATCAAAGCCAGTGTGGTGGTGCTGTATTTCCCAACCAACCTTTGCCCGGGGCCCAGTTTACACCTACTTCCAAAAATAAATAGAACTCCATGCTCTCACAGTGAGCCAGTGTGGCACTGTGGTTAGATTGTCAGACTAGCACCTGGGAGACAAGGGTTCAAATCCCCACTCAGTCATGAAGCTCACCTTAATCCAGTCACTGCCTCTCAGCCTAACCTACCTCACAAGGTTGTTATGGGGATTAAATGTGGAGAACCATGTACACTCCCCGGAGCTCCTTGGAGAAAAAGGTGGGATGTAAATGCTGGATCCCACTAGCACAGCTATTTAGTTGAATCCAGCCCCAAATATCTCCTCTTGTCCTGACTAAAAGGTTGGGAGCTGGAGCGAAAATATTGGATATAAAGCAAGCTAGAAAACAGGGTAGTTAGAAGGCTGCAGAGCTGGCAACTTGCAGAAATGCCAAATAAAGAAGGGATTGAAACACTTTATTTTTTAAAAATATTTTTAATTAGTTTTACATAAACATCCTATATAATAAAGTCCCTGTGTCTCTGCGTCCAGTCCGTGTGTCAGTGGAATTGTGCTACTGCGCATGTCCCCCACGGACACAGGGATTGGACGACGCAGAGACTTCGGGCCTCGGATTGGCCGGGAGCGGACGAGGGCGGGGCTGTGCCTTTCTGGGGTTGGCGGCTCCTCCAGTGCTGTTGCCAGTCGCTCGCTGAGCCGCCCGAGGGTGCATGTCTGTTCTTGCAGGCGGAGGGGCGCTGAGTTGGCCTCCCTCCTTCCTGCCCCTGACAGCGAGACGCTGCTGCCGCCCCTCTTCTTCCGCGTCGCCTTCTGGCCTCCGCTGCCGATGCCCGGGAGCGCAAGAGGAGCACCCAAATGCTGGCCCTCCCTCCCTTGGCCAGAGGGTGCGCGGGCGCGCGGCGGCCGTTACAAGTGCCCCACGGACGCCCCGCCGCCATGTTAGAGCGAAGGGGAGGGAGAGAGGAAGGAGGAGTGTCTGTGCTTTGTATGGGGAGTGGGCGGCGGCGATGTGCATGGCTTTGAGGAAGGGGCGGCTCATTGGCGGGACAAAGATCGCCAGCGCAGTGTAGCGGTGCCGGCGGCTTCATTCGGAGGCCGCGGCCATGAGCGGCGGCGGCGGCGAGCGAGTGCCAGAGAAGCCTCAGCGGGCAGAGAACAGCAGCGGCCTCTCCGGCGGGGAGAACCGAGCTGCAGCCACGGCCGCTGACGCGGAGAACTCCACACAAAACGGAAAAATGGAGGGAGGGAGGAAGGAAGAACAGAGAAAGGGACGGAGGGAGGGAGGGACCACATATGTTCTAGCGCCCGTTAATTTAACGGGCTGAACGTCCACTAGTAAATAAATAATTAAAACACCATAAACATAACATTTTCACACATTTAGAAAAAGGTTCTTTCGAACCTTGAGACCTCCTTCCTTCCCTCCATGGGTTCCAATTCTAAATTTTATTTCTGCATCTTTTACTGTAGTCTATCTGTTATATATAATCATAGTATCCCAAATCCAGGGGCTGAAACACTTTAAGAGAGATGGAACTATGGGAAGTGTTATCACAGTTGGGCACTGCAGGAGGAAGGAACTTGGGGAAGACCCCAAAGGGACCCCAAAGCTGAACTGAGGGATGCAAGCTCTAAACTAAGCAAAACAAATTAAAATGGCAGCACGTCCTTGCTGAGAATGAAGTGATGTGATGCTTCTTGGTGTCTATGGCGTTTTCCTAACCAGCATGTGGACTTAATTATTGCCCTCAGCAATAAGGGCAGTTATGCAAACATTTGTGATTTTTCAGAATGGGCTGGTGTCATGGCTAATCCCACTGACGGTGTGTGTCTCTTCCAGGTCCTTTCCAGGAAGAAGTATGGCCCCATTTGGAGATCTCGGTTTGGCCCCTATGTTAACATTAATATCGGCAGTCCTGAAGTCCTCGAGCAGCTGTTGCGTCAGGAGGGGAAGTACCCCATCCGAAGTGACATGGCCCTATGGAAGGAGCATCGGGATGTACGGCACTTGGCCTATGGCCCCTTCACTGAGTGAGTGTGTGAAGCGTTCGATCTCATATCATGCCGCTACTGTGTGGGCATATCAAGGGCAGTATTTACAAAAGCAAGGGGAGGCACAGACTTTGCATAGCATGCATTTTATTTTTCTATGTTGGTTTGATAGTTCCAAGGCTATGTACAGTATAAACTAGGCTTTTTATTGTTAAAAAGTATAGGAAATACAGCTAAATTCTGCAATTTGATTCAGTGAATCAAATTTGCATGCTTGGATACTTTGTATAATTTGTTCCTGCATTCATGGGAAAGGCACAGTGCTTTCTGGGCACGCTTACATCTGGAACGGAACAGAAAAGCACATTCCAGATACATTCTCTCCAGCTCCTTGCACTGGTGTGGATAGCAAGGTGTGACGTAGCAATGGATATCATGAATGAGAAGCAGGGAATGTGTCAAGACTCATGCGCCAGTTGCGCACAAAGGAAAATCAGATATGATGTTGCAAGAAAATGCCTTCCTCTGGAAGCATCCGTATTAATAGCAAATACAATTCTCCAAATGCCAACCCCTTTGCAGCCAAGATGGTACCACACAAATAGGAGGAGGAGGTGTCAGCAGACTTAGGGGAAATCACAAGGTTTGCCAAAGTATAACAAAGATTCTTTGGGGGAGCACCCCAAAAGAGCTCAGTGAGAATGAGCACGCAGAGTGGACATGGAATGCCAAACAGACTGTTGGGGAAAGAAAACTGGGGTAGGAGGGGGAATGGAAAGGGTTATCCTAGAAAAAGGCATGGCTGGCTTGCTGCAACCCTGAACAGGAACTCTCCACACCGCCAGGGCCGTCTTAAGCGCAACCGGCGCCCTGGTGCAAGATCCCTCCGGCGCCCCACTCCCTTTCCCTGCCCAGTGGCCGCCCTACAGCTGAGCGGCAGGCGGCAGGCTGACTGCAGAACGTGGCTCGGGCACCGGGATTCTAGTGTGCCCTGGCCCGTCCTGCCCCGAGGGCGCCGCACCCCGGCCCCTGCGCGCAGGAGCCACAGACGGCGGATGAGAGGATTCCTGCGGCCAAGGGAGAGGCAGCGGCGGCAGAAGCCGCTGGCCAGATCCCGCACAGGGAAGGCAGCCGCCGCTTGCACGCAGCGGCCTCCCACGAAGCCTCCGGTGCGCACCAGGGAACTGGCGAGTGCCCCTGCGCCCGGGCTGGCGCTGCTGCTGCTGAGGGGGATGCCACCAGGCGCTGCTAGCAAAAAGCGAGAGCAGCGGGGAGGAGGAGGGCGAGTGAGCAGGGCTCAGAGGCCCAGCGACGCCCAGCGAGTCACCATGGCCTCGGCGCCTCGGAAGGGAGTGGAGACGGTACAGCTGGGGGCGGGCGAGGGCGAAGGCCCCGCCGAGCGTAGAACTCCTTGGCAGGCTTTGCTGGGAGGGAAGGAGCGCCGCGCGGGCTGCCGATTGGCGCAGCTGCGCCATCCCCCCGCCTGCCGGGGGTGCCGATTGGTGCGGCTGCGTGATCCGCCCGCCAGCCGGGGCTGTCAATTGGCGTGCCCATGCACCCAGCACTTTCAGATGCTTTGCCGCTCCCCCCTTCCTCCGCCACTGCCGCCAGCCATATAGTTGGCTGGGCACAGCTGGTGGGACTCGCTGGGGCGCCCCCTGAGAGAGCACTCAGGGTAGCGCCTTGGCGCGCTGCGCCAGTAAGCCCAAAGGGAAGGACGGCTCTGCATACCGCAGCATCTTGTACTTGCATGGGGTTCTTTGCTTCTACCCCTTTCAAATTTTAAGAAATAAAGCCAAACAAACATTTGTTTTATGTTGCAAAACTACTTCTGAGATTGGAAAAGGAAAGTATTAGTGGCTTAATGGGTACCAACCAATCAAGACCTTCCACAGTTGACTTTCATTGCAAACTTGCAGAATCCGTACAATATATAAAATTGTTTGTAGTAGTTGGGGTTTCTTTAAGACTTTGCAGCTGTCTGCTGTTCCCTGCCTGTCAGCCAAATGAACAGGCTAGCCATTGTAGGCTAAAAGATTTCTTAAGTGATGAAAGGGTTTCCAAAACCCTCCTATTCCCTGCAGTCAGGGCTGCCTAAACATGCCCTGTGGCAGGATGGGGAACCTGTAGCCCTTCAGAGAGGGTTGGACTGCGAACTCCCATAATCCCTGGCCATTGACTATACTGACTGGGGCTGATGGGAGCCCCACAACATTTGGAGGGTCACAAGTTTCCTATCGATGAGGAGCGATTCCAGAGCAAAACCATGAGCAGATACTGGCAGACTGAGAAATATTCCAAAGGATATTTGGGTTTCTTACATGGATCCAACTGTCTCTCTCCTCAGGGATGGAGAGCGGTGGCACCGCCTGCGGCAGGTGCTGAACAAGAGGATGCTCAAACCTACAGAGGCCATTTTGTATGCAGATATTATCAATGAGGTGGTGTCAGACCTGATGGCGTTTCTGGAAGATGAGAGAAAAAAGAGTCCCTCGGGGATAGTGGTGCAAGATATGGCCAGTGTATTGTACCGATTTGCCTTGGAAGGTGTGTGGACAGTTATGATGCTGTAAACTATTTCCTTTCAGCGATTATTCTGTTGTTCCCATCATACAGCTTATGGGTAGGTGGAAGAGGAGCTGTTCAGGTGTCAGGTAGGTCTAGGTGTGACCTCATGCATGTGAGGGAAATATTTTGATTATGGGCCCCACCGAACCTGACATTACATGCATTGTTTCATTTCATTGCGGCAGCTAGACTGGTGACTGGGAATGGCCGTCAAGACCATATAACACCGGTCCTGAAAGACCGACATTGGCTCCCAGTACATTTCCAGGCACAATTCAAAGTGTTGGTGCTGACCTTTAAAGCCCTAAATGGCCTCCGCTCAGTATACCTGAAGGAGCATCTCCACCCCCATCCTTCAGCCTGGACACTAATGTCCAGCTTCAAGGGCCTTCCAGTGGTTCCCTCACTACAAGAAGTGAGGTTACAGGGAACCAGGCAGAGGGCCTTCTAGGTAGTGGCGCCTGCCCTGTGGAATGCCCTCCCATCTGATGTCAAAGAAATAAACAACTATCTGACTTTTGGAAGACATCTGAAGGCAACCCTATATTGAGAAATTTTTAATGTCTAATGTTTTACAATTGTTTATGTGCTGTAAGCTGCCCAGAGTGGCTGGGGAAACCAGCCAGATAGGTGGGGTATAAATAATAAAATTATTATTGTTGTTATTATTATTCATTGACTAGTTGACTCGAGTGGGGCTAAGCACCAGCAACTGATTACAGGATTCAGCTTAAGAAGGTTTTCCATTTTCCGTTTAATAACCCCAAATGTTATTTTTTCATAGAAACATTCTCTCTCTCTTTCAAAGCAACACTTCCCCCCTCTGCATTTCAGAGTAAGGGGGGGTAATCAGAAGAGAACAACTTTTTCCTAAAATACTGAACAATTCAAAATGTTTTTCTTTAAAAAATAATAATCAGGAAGTGTATACCTTGTTTGATCTAGCAGTGGGGAAATCTGTGGCCCTTCAGAAGGTGTTGGACTCCAACTCCTATCAGCCCCAGCCAGCATGGCCAATGATCAGGAATGATGGGAGTTGTAGTTCAGCAACCTCTGGAGAGCCACAAGTTCTCCACTCCAGAAAGCAGACCAACTCTGTGGGGAGTATAGGCAGATGGAAAATGGCAAAGGAAGGGATAGTTAGAAGTTTTTGTGTCTGCCACAATGGGGATCCATGTTTTTGGTGTTCATGTGTAACAGCTTATCCTGAACACAAGTCCAGTCTTTTAAAATAAAGTACACAACGTGCGGCTGGATAGACACTGCCATCCCTGGAGTTAGGGGAAAACAAATTACCCAGCTAAGTGTGGCAGTCATCATATACCCTCCTCTCCCAACAGTCAAGCTCATTCCAATACTTTTGGTCTGACAGTCCACAATTGATATAGTGTTCCAAGTACAACCAAACCCTTTGGAGATATTCTTTCTAATGTGATTATAGTTCTGTGATGGAATATCAGGGCCGTTTCCTCAAGTCTTCCCACCTGTGGTTTCTGCTTCCAGGCATCTCCTACATCCTCTTTGAGACCCGCATTGGCTGTTTGGAAAAGCAGATCCCTGCTGAAACACAGAACTTTATCCATGCAATCGGGTACATGCTGAAGAACTCCATCTTTGCTACTATCCTGCCCAAGTGGACTCGGGATGTGCTGCCTTTTTGGAACCGCTATCTGCAGGGCTGGGACACAATCTTTGCCTTTGGTATGTCAAGAGTGGGGACAACTCTGGAATTAGCTCATCCCTCACTTTCTCTCTTGAGAGTGGGAGGATTCGTAATCTAAGCTTCCTCAAGTGCTTGTGGCAGTAGGCCAAGAAGTCAAAGGTGAGTGGTAGATGCTGTCATGAACCCATGTGGTAAATGCTGTCATGAACAGTCCCAGGATTGTGTCCCCATGGTAACAGTAGGCCAAAGGTGAGTGGTAGATACCCAGCCTGTGTGGTGGTTGCTGGAGTGATCAGGCCAGGCCTGTGTTCTCATGGTAACAGATGCTATTTAATTACTCCAGGGAAAAAGCTGATTGATCAGAAGATGTTGGAGGTTGAGAAATCTCTGGAGAAGGGTGAGGTTGTCTCAGGCTACCTAACTTACCTACTGTCCAGTGGGCGGATTAGCCATGAAGAGATATACGGCAGCATAGCTGAGCTGCTCTTGGCTGGCGTAGATACGGTAGGAAACTGACTTCTTAGGCTTCCTTACTTGGGTGCCCACCATTTTTTTAATGGGAAATGTAAAAAAAAACCAACTACTGTATTCCTTCACGATAAGCTTTTGGAAGAGATTTGACTGCCACAGGCTAGTCACTGTAAGGTTCATTGGGATGGTCACATATACAAGTTCATTCCAAGATTTTCTCCTGCCTTTGTTGCCTGGATGTAGCATCTTCACCCCTTTGCTTTGCCCTTTCAGACATCAAATACCCTTTCATGGGCCATGTATCACCTGGCCAGAGACATGGAGGTCCAGGAAGCCTTATACCAGGAGTTGATCAGTGTGGTACCCGAAGATCAGATCCCTGAGGCCAAGGACCTCACCAGGATGCCGCTGCTTAAGGCAGTGATCAAGGAGACTCTTAGGTAAGGGGCCTTTCTCATTGTTCCAAGTACTGTAGCAAGATCACAGGCCTGGACTTTGTGGCTCCTGGGGCTTCATCTTGCCCAAAGTGGTTCCACCCGTTTCCCATTTATGCTTCTTTAGCTTCTGAAGAGCCTTCCTTTGTTCTGATGCACAGTGACAGCCCTCCCTCCACTAATGTCCTTATAGGCTTTACCCTGTGGTCCCCACCAATGCCCGAATCATCGCAGAAGACGATGTTGTCGTCGGAGGATACAAGTTTCCAAGGGATGTGAGTAGCAATGTATTCCTGATGTTGCAACTCGAGGCATTTGTTAGTGGCCAGAAGTGGATGTGGAATAAAAGGGATGGGGCTGTCACTGAATTTTGACATATGGGCAGTTCATGATGGGCAAAAACAACAGTGGGGGAATGCAAGGCTTGAACTAGGTGAAGGCTGTATGTACATATGTCAGAATGGGTTAGCATTGGTTAAGCTGCCCTAATGGGAAATGGTAAACTGCATGGCAAGAATGTTGCTTTGCCACCAGCCCTCATGTTGCTGTGGGGAATCGACTGTCGGAGAGCAAAGTCTTTGTCATTTGCTAACTCTCTGTGCTTCCCACTGGCTCCTCCAGACCCTCTTTGTTTTGGCCCATTACGCTCTCTCGCATGACGAGTCCAGCTTCCCAGAACCAGAGCGCTTCCTGCCACGTCGCTGGCTGCGAGATCAGAGGGACTTGCCTCCCCACCCCTTCAGCTCCATCCCCTTTGGTTATGGGGTGCGTGCCTGTCTGGGGCGCCGCATCGCTGAACTCGAGATGCATTTGGCTCTTGCCAGGGTGAGTTACTTCTGTGGGGGCAGAGAGGGTGTCCTTTGGGAAGGGCGGAATATGAATACAGTATAATGAACAAACAAGAAACAGGGCGATGCTGTGGCCCAAGAGGTCATCACAGCAATAAGGGCAACACAATGACCAATGAATATATCAGGCACTTCAATAAACAAACAAAATCTGTATCAATAAATAATCAAAGTCATTGAGAACATGAAATATAAGTCTCTAAATGAAATGAGGTAACATCTATATGTTGTTCAGCACAACATATAGATTTGCAGAAAACGCATACTCGACCATATTATGAAAATATAAATCCTTCTGTGGAGTAGTGGTCATAAGGGTAAGTAGTGGTTACATAAGGGTATGTTGTGCTGAAGAAGACTCCTGCAAAACAGTTTTGATTATCCGGGATCGCTGTGCACATTACTATTGGAACTACTTGGACGTTATTGCTACAGTCATTGACTGACTACGTCTTCTTATGAACATTGTTACCTCATTTCATTTAGAGACTTATATTTCATGTTCTCAATGACTTTGATTATTTCTTGATATAGATTTTGTTTGTTTATTGAAGTGCCTGATATATTCATTGGTCATTGTGTTGCCCTTATTGCTGTTGTTTACTGTTTGCGACACAGGGGTTATTCATTTTGTAACCAAGAGGTCATCACAGCTGTAGGCATATTTGATTACTTGTGCTTTGAGAGAGAATGAAGTTTTGCCCCAAAATAAGTCAAACTTTTCTCTTTCCAGCTTATCCGGATATTCTTAATCAGACCAGGTCCACGGTGCACAGAGGCGAAGCCCCTCTCTCGGATTGTGCTGGTCCCTGACAGGCCCATTGACCTGGAGCTTCTTGACAGACGGACAAAGCTTTAAGGCAGCTTTAAGCCCACAGACTGGATCAGGCCCTCCAAGACTATTTGCAGCGGTCCATCTGCCCCACCTTCCTCCCCGTTGCAATGCTGGGCTTGAAGAGGAGAGGTTCAAAGCTCTCCACCAAGCCCAGGACGTCTCGTTTCTCTTCTGTGTGTATGCGAGTGAGAGTGTGTCCTGTGTATTGAGTTTGTATACATGTGGGGTGAGTCTGTGTTTGGTGGCCATTTTGGCTCTGATTGCTGCTAGAACGTGGCCCACAAAGGGTTGGCCGACTCTGAATGTACCCCTCAGACCAAAACACTGGATTGCCCCTGCTTTAAGCAAACCTTGGTCAGCACTCCTGAACTTCGTCTGGATAGACTGTGAAGACTGAGCACTTAAGATCAACCTTGTTTGTGCCTTGGCGGATCAGCTGGTGGATCTCCCTGTACCCAAATCACATACTGGTATCAGATTGCTTTGCAATCTTCTCCTGTGAATCCTTGCAAAGCTTTGCACCGTATTCTGTGCCTGATTGATTCTTGCAGTAGATCGGGGGGGGGGGGGGGGGTAGTAGTAGTTACTGTTAGCTAATGTCCCTCAGAACTGGCTGACTGATTGCATCGCCCTTTCTCTTCCCTGGGTTCCCAATACTCAGGTGTTTAAGAATGAAATTGTCACAGCTTGGTGGTGGCTATTAAAATCCTTGCTTCTACCCTACAACATGCAATCTTCTTTTTTTGATGGAGCTATAGTTCCTGGTGTGTTTGTGCACGCATTCAGCAGTCTTTGGTCTGAAAAAGGTTTTCCACCCATGTGCCGCAATATATTTCTTATTTGTTTTTTAAACTTAACCCTGCTTAATTTTCAAACGAATTCCAGCCATATCAAAATATAATAGTTAAGTATTTCACATAATCCTGGAATGGGCCCTATTATTGTAAGTGGGATCTGGGTTTAAACCCTGTACACAATGTTCATGGGCATAGCCAGGATTCATGTTGGGGGCGGGCAGGCTTCATGTTAGGGGGGGCAGAACCTCAGTTAAGTATTTCTATTGATTGAGGGGGGGCAGCTGCACCCATGACAATGTTCTCAGACCCAGATGGTTGCCAGGCCTCTCACTTTCTGCTTTCAAGAGTGTGGCCTTGCTAGCTGAGCACTGCTAGTCTGGATGAAGCACCCTCCTCCCCGAACCCAGTGTTTGCCACTCACAGCACTTTCCTCCTTTGGACTTGGCCTACGCTTATTAGGATAGCTCTGCAGCTGAAAAGGTGGCTGGAGGAAAGCTGACAGGTGCTGAGGGGCATCCGGTCCAGAATAAATCATAAAGGATGGGAGTGAAACTGTTTAGTATTGCCCAAATAAGGGTGGAATAGAACTAGGTAATGAAAGTGCAGGTGCCCGAGACCTTTGGGAGAGAGAAATCATGTTTATATCATCATCATCATCATCATCTCCTACCTTTTTCTCCAAGGAGCTCAATATATGGTGTACTTGCTTCTCCCCATCCTTATTTAATCCCCACAACCATGTGAGTTTAGGTTAAGAGGCAGCGACTTGCCTTGCTAGAATACTCAAGAGCCAAGAAGGGCAAACTGGAGTGCTGGGGTTTAAAGGCAAGCATAGCTATAGTGGGCATGATCGAAGCCAGTGGAATGGAGAGAGTACCAGAAGGACCCAGTTATCGCTGGGTAGGAATGCTAAAGGAAGGACAGGGAAGGATGTGCTGGAGGTGCTGTGCCTCTGAAAGTCGAAGGATGACACAGGAGTCCAACAAACTAGAAATCCCTGAAAGTGGCAGGCTCCCCTGCGGAATCGCCGTGGGTAGTGATTCCAGGACCCCTGACCCAATCACACCCCTGACCAAAATGCCCAGGTACGCTGGAGATGGGAAAAATGAAATCAATGAGCCTAGCACCACCTTAAAGACGTAGAGCCAAAGTTTCACGGGCTGCAGGCCCCTTCCTCAGAAGCACAGCGTGATGTCTTGAGTGGCCGGGGAATGCGCACGTGGTTGGGGGCGGGCGGGTATTGCCTGCAGGGAGCAGATGCCGAAAGTGCAGATGGATGGAAAGCTGCCCCTCGCGAGGAGGAACGCCGTTGGTAACGCGAGCATCTTGGGCTTAAAGGTATAGGCGAAAAGGTGGCGCCCACCTGCTCCGGAATGGAGTCTCCCCTGACTTCAGGAAGGCCGTGGAAGCTTCGTGGCCCAAGTGTTCCAAGCCGGGGAGGGAGGTACCGGAGGAGATGGGGTTCCGCACGTGCTCTTCCAGCCCCCTGGAGACGCGCTCGCTTGCCTTAAAGTGGCACAGAAATCTCCACCTAGAGAAACTCTCCTACGCCACGACTGCCTTTTAGAGAGTTGGGCTTGGGATGCTTTGCCGCTCAGGTCTGGGCGGCGGGGGGTGGGAACCCCCTCACCTGTTAAAGAGACAGTGTACCCACCACATCTTTGCTAAGGACGAGGCCTAGCCACCCGCAGCCAGAGAGGGCTGAGAAGTCGCAACAACTTTTGACGCGCCGCTGGTAGCTGAGCAGAAAAGAAAGGCTTCTTCTCGACGGAGAGCGGCGGGGGTTTGTTGTCCCTCCTTAAAAAGAGGCCGAATTGGCTCCCGGCTTTAATCCCGGGGGTGGGTGGCGCTTTCTAAGTAGGCGGGTTGCTTAAAACACGCCGCGGCTCACCCAGTGGTTCTTAGATGGCGGAGGATGCTTTGTGTGGGTGGCTGCAGTAATATGGCTTGTTACCTCAGGTGCTGATTCATTGATGCTCTTAATTTGTTCGGCGAGCAGTCAGTGTGTTTCCATATTCGCCTGACTGGAGTCTCTATACCCCAGTAACGTGTAAGTGGGATATAAGACGTTCTCCTGCCCCCCCCCCCCGCATTTTCTGTATTATATATAGATTTGCTAAGGATGTTTTCTTAGAAAAGGAAAATGTTAAGTGGTTCCTGTAGCTAGGCCGCCTCTTCACAGCATATCAGGCTTCATTTCTGGAAGCTGCTCTAAAAGTGCAGGGGCTGGGTGGAAGTGGCATAGCAAAGACTCTCTCTGCACATGCTCAGGAGAAGCTTTTTCTTTGTCAGTGTCTCGCATACACTTAAGGTGTTGGGCCCCTATGGGGCTGGGGCCTACACATACTTGGGCGTTGCCTGTTCTTCACTCCCCTAACTGGTTTTTGAAGCCCAGAGTGCCTTTGCTTCCCTCTCGACCCTTGTATCTTTAGCAGGATGAATCGCCTGTGCCCGCAGCTGATGCGCCACATGGACCAGCTCTTGAGCCTCATAGAGTTCAGCAGCAGCATTGAACTAGGTGGGTTGGCCAAGGTTCTCCTTCCTTTGCCTTTGACAAATCTGAACATGTTGCTAATGGTGCTTGACGTGCATTAAGCAATGCACACAATGCCTTGTGGGCTGCAGCCTGACCCCCCTCCCTTCCATGAATCTTCAGTGATTTTTGAGATGATGTTCTATTGTAAAATACAAATTTTATTTGGAGTGCAGAAAACTTGCAAACTGCATTCTCACCCAGTTAAGAAGTAAGTATTAACAGAACAACCTTTTGTTGTTCTGCCCAGTCAATGCAGAGAGACTGGGCTTGGCTGACAAGTATGTAGCTGTTCATTATTTGGATGTTAATGGCATTACAGTACTAAGCTAGCTGATATATTTAGATTGCTTGTAATTATGTTGTTACTGAACTGAATAAAAGCACCCCCCTGCTGCTCATTCTTGGGCTCACATTGCCATGACAACAGTTCCCACTTCCTTTGATTTGTGGCCTGGCTTTGTTTTGTGTTTGTGAGCATTTCTCTGTATTGTCGGTTTTGTGTTACAAAAATAGTTTGTGTGTCTGTTCTGGCACTAAGCTGTGCATGGAAACAGGTTCCAGGGTTGTCTTTCCTGCTAGAGGGGGTGGACAACCTCAGGCCCAGAGGTGAAATGCGGCCCTCCAGGTCCCTCTGTCTTGCCCTCTGGGCTGAACTAACTATCACCACACTCAAGTGCTTTTGCCTGCCTGGCATATGCCCTTGAACTATGATCATGTCTCTTATTTGCCTCTGACTTCTCCTGTACAAAGGCTGGTGACCACACCTGTTCCTCCATCCTCTTATGCCTCTGACCTTGCCCACCGCTAACATGCGGCCCTCAGAAGGGTACCCATGAGGGAATGTGGCCCTTTTGCTGAAAAATTCTCCCCTCTGCTGCCCTACTAGGGTCCTTTGCTACCCAGTGTCCATGTAGAAAGCTACCGTAGTGCTTGAAATTAAGGTCAGTGTTAGGGGTTGGCATCATCAGGTGAACAAGGGTTCTGGTGTCAGCCTCTAGAGCCCTCTTCATCTCCTTGCTCCCTGTTTACCTGTCCCATCCAGACCCGGTCTACCCGTGAGGTGGGATGAAGTTTCTGCCTCAGCTGGTGGAAGCCCCTGAGGCAGCACCCCTGTGGGTGCCCCACCCACCCTACCTGCCACTTCCATCACGAGCAGAGAAGCAGTGCCAGCCTTGGCACCGCAGGTGGCACAGTAGTGGCAGCAGGGCAGGGTGGCACCTCCAGTTTTGCCTCCAGTGGCAAAATGGGACATGCAGGCACTGATCCCATCAAATGAAGCAACCGATGACAGGGAGGAGGAGCAATATTTCTGTTTGGCTTGCCCTGCCCCCTTCTTCTGGGTGGCTCTTTAGTTTGGGCTTAAAGGACAAGTAAATGGGCAGAGGTGGCAGCAGCAAAGAGGAGGCGGACCCATTGAGGACATACCGGTATTATCCAGGCACTACCACCACCAAACATCTGAAGGTGATGCTGATTCTGAGCAGGACAAAAACAGGGTGGCAAGATTCTGGATGACTATATGGGTTTTCTCAGTCAGTGTCATCACATGATTGGGCTCAGGTCATAAGAGTTATTTGGGATTCTCCAATCCAATTCATTGTCTAGTCCAAGAGGGGGGTTTAATTTCAACCAATTTTTGTATTTGCTTGTGTCATTTGCTTAAATGGCTCCTCTGCTTTATTAAAAACTCCACTTCACATTAGCTCCAGCTAACATTGGCAGTGGTCAGGAATGATGGGAGTTGTAGTTCAATAACATCTGGAGGGCCATGGTTTCATAATCACTGCCTTAAGATAGCCCTTTTGTGGTCATTGTCACATGCCACAAAATAGAGCAGGACGTCAAAGGTACTAGGGTGGGTCGCATGAGAAAAACCAGTGTTGGCAGTTCTGAAAGAGCTGAGATTTCAGGAATATAACTGCATCACCTCTAAGCATCAGCATTGGCAGAGGTTTTTCTTTGATGACAACATGGTTGGTGTTGTTTTGTAAACCACTAAGAGATTTTCACAAGCAAGCAGCATATAAAGTGTGTTAAATAAAATGGCACCCCTATAATTTGTAGCCACTGCCTTCAGCTGTGCTTGAGCTCTTCTAGAATGACACGTTTACTTAGAAAGAGTCCACTCCACACAGTTAGTTCTCTTTTTCATTGCTGTTGCCTCATGGAGAACACTTGTGGATGTCACAATGCTTGTTCCTGCCCTCTCTAGACTGCCTCCAGATCGCCAAATGTCTCGAGGGGATGCGCCAGCGATGCTGCCGCCTGGATCGAGACTTACAGGGAGCAAGGGAGAAGCTGCGCCAGTCGGAGTCCGAACGTTCAGTCCTGGAAGTGAAGTTGAAACACGCCCGCAACCAAGTGGAGGTGGAGATGAAGAAAAGGCATCGGGCAGAAGCTGAGCTGGAAAAGCAGGTTCTTGGAGGGGCACGGTGGAGAAAAGTAGATGGGGGGGAGTTTTTCTCCCCCTCTAATATTAGAATATGAGGCCATTAAATGAAGGTGATTCAGGACAGACCATAAGGAAGCTGCCTTGTACTGAGTTCAGGGGTTTGAGCCATCTAGCTTGGTATTTGTCTACATTGACTGGAAGCGCCAACTTTCCAGGGGCCAGGAGGCAATGACAGTCCTACCTGGAGATGCCAAGGATTGAACCTATCTGCATACAAAGCAGACGCTTTACTGCTGAGCTATAGCACTTCCCTACGTAGTTCTTCACAAGCTCCTAATTAAGGTGTAGCAAGCGGTAGTGACAGCCACCAGTTTATATGGCTTTTAAAGATAAATTCATGATGTATAAGGCTATCAATTGCTGCCTGTCATGATTGCTCTGTACTGCTTCCAGGATCTGAGGTAGCAGGCTTCTGAATACCAATTGGTGGGGGCTATCCCATCCAGAGGCCTAGGCTTTCCAGAGGCACCCTCTGAGAAACAGGATACAGGACCTTTGGTCTGATCAACAAGACTATTTAACTTTAAGCACCTGTATCCCACTCTTCATTGCCAAAAAGCACTTCCAGGGTGGGTAACAATGAAGAGTAAAATTCATATGCAGAAAAGCGACAGCAGAAAACAAGAGCAAATAAGATTCCAACCAAATAATGATGCCCATCTTATTATGTTCTTAGGGTGATAAAGTCTAGTAGGTGAATGGTTTGTGATGTGTCAGAGTGATGCATGCTGGGAAGAAGAATATCTAAACCTGGAGTGGGGAGCTGCTGCCACAGAACTTGGGAACTAAAGAGATATGGCTGGAGCAAGAAGGAAGTTTTATGCACGACCCGAATAGAAGCTAGTGTGTGGCACGATAGATGGACAAGAGACTGCTGCACCATAACAACTACAGCTGTGCTGTTTCGGGTCTCATAAAAGCTGCCAGGAGCTGATGTGACTCAGTAGCTTAGACACTGAACTATGCAGCAAGCAAGTGGAAATTCACTGTTCTCTTGAAATTAAGACTGCAGAATTTTGGAGTTTGGGAGCACAGAACTTGGATGTATTTAGTGCATAGTCAATTGCAGTCCTGGAAATGCATCCCAGGCAAAAACAATTCACTTGCATTAGATTGGCTTGGGAGAACTAGGTGCCCCCCCCCACCCTAAGGAGGGATGTACCAGTCTGAACATGGTTACATCTGCAAAGAGGCTGCACTTGCAGACTGCTACATTCTTCATTCCAACAGGGTTTCCATTGTTCCACTCACCCTCCCCCCTTTTCATCCCTTTCAGGAGCGCAAGCTGCAGCTTATCTATGACTACCTGATGGCTGATTCACAGATCAGTCCTTTCAATGAGGACCAGTGCTCAGCCCTGGCCCTGGCGGCTTTGGACAGGCCATGTTTCAGCCGCAGCACCCTGCTGCCTGGCAAGCGGTGAGTGGCAAGGGAGTACTTAAGACAGCTGATATTGCAGCTTCTCTCAAGCAAGCGAATCAATCCCTGAGTCCTGTCTGGATATTTTTGTTTTTAAAAATTGACATATGTAAATCTCTGGTTTCACACATGCCACAAATCAGACAATAAATGAAATTCAATCAAACAGTTGTTTACATTCTGCAGCCCAAATACACAGCAGATCAGTTTTACTTCTCAGCTTAATTGCCTAATTCCTGCTGTCTAGTTTTACTGGTTCCAATAATGGATAGAGTTAAATTATTACTATTTGCATAAAGTTTCTGGTGATTCATATGTGCAGGTACAATCATTCCATCTTTTCACATTCATTGCTCTCCCTCTCTCTCTCTCTCTCTCTCTCTCTCTCTCTCACACACACACACACACACACACACACACAAAATTTGGGGCGAAATGCTTTCAAATTAAATACCGATATACTGTGAATATGCACATTGAGAACAGGGGTGCCAACTTGAATAAAATATTGGGGGGCCAGGTAGGCCCCGCCCTGCATGATTCATCACATGACACAGTGCATACACACCATTTGCATGGCAATGCCCATCAACTATTTTATTGGGGGTGTGAAGACCCTTTGGCCCCTAGGAGTTGGCTCCTATGATTGAAATGTAGTATAAAAAAAAACAAGTGCCAATTGTACAGGTTTGAAGGGGCCACCTGACATGCATATCGAAAATAACAATAATGATAGGAGACTGGTTCATACGCGAACCCACAATGCCAGAACAACACAGCAAGTGTGATAACTTGTCATGACTTTTGGCTAGAACGATAAACTTAAACTTAATTAAATATCAAGAAACCATAAACTTGATTAAATAACAGTAACGTTTCTTTCGCCACCACTGTCTCACCTTCATCAGGGGGTCCTTGCAAAGAAAGGCACTGAATGAAAACAAAATGTAGCTTTCCCACAATGGTATCCCCACATTTAAAAATTAAAATAATGGTGGATGTTTGGAGAAGATACTGGATTAGAAGAACTGAGCTATATAGCATGTGTGGGAGAGACAGGCGTGATATGAGGCTGTTATTTGTGATACAGCCCCTGTGTTACTCTTCTCTGTAGGCCGTCTGCAGTGGAAGGACTTGGCACCTCAATCATATCTGACATCAGCTTTGATCACTCGGATGAAGAAGTGGTAAGTAAGCACCCCTTCCTCCCAGGCTTGCCAGGTCAGAACTGAAAGCTCCAGGGCACAGTCAGACTCTTGTGGTTTCTGTTGTCTGAGATCTCTGCGCTCTACAGGAGCAGAAGCCAAGACTTCACACTTGAAATAGATGGTGCCACATGTACTACCTGCAACAGGCAATGCATGTTGGTGTATCTTTTCAGAATAGAGGCAATATACGTGGCAGGGGGTGGGTTTGAAACAAAGTACTGTATTTTTCCGTTTATTAGACGAGGGTTTTTTTTAAATTGAAAAATCATGTTAAAAATCTTGGCTCGTCTTATACACGGGTAGTGCTGAGGAGGGACGTGCGATTGGCTGCTGCCACGAGTTGGAATTTCTCAGCGATGATGATGGTGGCTGATTGGTGGTTGTGGCAAGGGTTTTTGGCGATTGGCTGCCGCTGCGGCAATTGTGTGGTCCCGGCAATGCATGAGATTGTCAGTGTATGTGCGGTGGGTGAGTGATTTTTGTCAATCCTCTCCCCAAAAAAGCTCAACAACTCTGGGCAGTTCCCCTAAAAAAGCTTAACAACTCTTGGCAATCTCCCCCCATTTTCTTAATTTTGAGTCCCCAAAATTGAAACACGTGTGCATACTGTGAATGCTGAAGAGGCTTCTGGGATGTGATACACAGGGGTGTAGCAACGGGGGGCGGGGGGGTGGGCCGCCCCGGGTTCCACCCCAGAGGGGGGTGACACTTTTTAAAAAAAATAAATAAAAAAATTTTTTTATATATTTTTTTAATTTTAACTTCATTGAAAAAAAGAGATAATAGACACACACACAACCCCCCACACCTCACAAAGTGGCACCATCAGAGGGGGTGACACTTTTTAATTTTTTTAATTTTATTTATTTATGTTAACTTTATTGAAAAAAAGAGATAATACACACACACACACACACACAAAACCCCCACACCTTGCAAAGTGGCACCATCAGAGGGGGGTGACACTTTAAATTTTTTTTTACTTTTTTTAAAATTAAAGTGGTGGGGGGTGACAAAAAAAATTCCGCCCCGGGTACCACCTGGGCTTGCTACGCCTCTGGTGATACAATCTGATACAGGTGGTTATCTGCAGAAGCTTTTAGAATGGTTTATGTATGTATGTATGTATGTATGTACTGTATGTATGTATGTATACACACAGTTCAAAACTTGAGATGGGAAGAAGTGGCAAGATGTGCTCAAGCTCAGGATGGGCCTTCATTTTAAGTAGCCCGTGAGCTACAAATACGTCTACATCCTCTCTCAGGCTTTCCTTCCTCTTCTGTTTTCTTCTAGGATTTGGAAGTGATAAAATCCCTCAAAGGCAGAGACAAAGGGGTAAGTGAAGGTGGTGTTGGGAAGCATCCTGTCCTTCAGCTGCCACATATTCCAGAACTGAAGCACCCGTCCTATATTAGTTCTGGGTGCCTGCCTCAAACATCTGTTTCATCGGAGACCACAACTGGACAGGAGGAGATAAATCTTCCTTATCCATATGTGATTCTAATTACACATTCAAATATTTGAAAACGTCTTTGTCTGTATCCTGCCATTTACCTTGCTCTGTCTTGTTGATAGTCTGTAGGGTGGAAAACGGCAAGCAATTTGTGCTGAGTTCCCCCCCCCCCGGAATTACGTGTCTTCCTGTTGCTCTCACACCTGTTTCTCTCCTCCAGTGCTCCTCCCTCGTGCCCCTGATTCAGCCAGTGGCAACAACCAAATCTGCACGAACATCTGTGGCACCTCTGCCTCCTAGCGTAAGTACCTGGCGATGCCCTTGTGCGTATCTCTGTGCGAGGGAAGACCCAGCCTGCAACCTTTGACACCCTTACAAAATTAGCTCTGATAATAAATGGCTCTGATAAAAATATATTGCAATGTGGTAGATTGCACAGCAGGGACCCAGGTGGCGCTGTGGGTTAAACCACAGGGCCTAGGGCTTGCTGATCAGAAGGTCGGCGGTTTGAATCCCTGTGACGGGATGAGCTCCCGTTGCTTGGTCCCTGCTCCTGCCAACCTAGCAGTTCGAAAGCACATCAAAGTGCAAGTAGATAAATAGGTACCGCTGCAGTGGGAAGGTAAACGGCGTTTCCGTGCGCTGCTCTGGTTCTCCAGAAGCAGCTTTGTCATGCTGGCCACATGACCTGGAAGCTGTACGCCGGCTCCCTCGGCCAGTAACGCGAGATGAGTGCCGCAACCCCAGAGTCGGACACGACTGGACCTAATGGTCAGGGGTCCCCTTTACCTTTAGATTGCACAGCAGGGTATGTGTTACACGTGGCGTGATCAAACAGGGCAATGAAGCTTCAAGTAAAACTGAGGGGGCTTCCCTTATGTTCTGCAAGCTCTTAGGGTTAAGATTCCTTTGAACGTGTGTGTGTGTGTGTGTGTGTGTGTGTGTGTGTGTGAATAATCTGCTTCCTTCATTTAAAGGGGTTTGATCACGACTGCCACTCATCATTCTCTGTCCCTCCTCTCCAATCTTGCCAGGCCAATGAGATGTCTGTGGCGACTCTGAGATCGGGACCCACTGCCCACGTTTTGCCCCCTATTGCTGTGGTGCCCCGTCGCCGATCCCAGCAGAGCCGTTGCCTCTCCACATGCTCAGGTGCCTCTTCCCTCCTTCTTTCTTGGGTGTGGCCTGGCCTGTTTTGAAAGTGGCAGACATGGTTGTCAGCATAAACCCCGCCTGGGGCAGTTTGTGAGACTGCCCCAAAGCCAGAGCAAAGCCGTGTGTGCACATCCCCGGCTACAGAGAGTCCGGTGGCGCAGTAATATGTGATTGTTCCCAGCATGAAGAACAACACACACAAGCCATAATTAAGGCTAAAACAATTTATTGTAGGAATAGTGCAGAGAGAATCTCTGCTGCCAGCTCATTTAGACAGAGCTGCCATAATGCCGTCTTTCCAGCTTGAGATCTAGCTAGAAGAGAAAGCACAAAGGCTAGGATTACAACAGTACAGTAAAACATAAACATTCCATGTAGGCTAAGATAAGACAGCTTTCTCACGGCTTGGTGAGACAGGCAAAAGTCAGACCAGGCCTTGCTGCAGCTGTTGCCGCTCGGCTTGGACAAATATCATAACAATGGTTAGGTAATGAGTGTTGGCAGTGGGTTTAAGCAGTAGAAGTAGATAATATGCTGCAATAAGCTTTTCAGTTTCCAAAATGGAAAATGGACTGTTCCCAGAAAGCTGTAAAGGGAGTTGGGGACAGTGAAGGGACAAAAGATCCTGGTCTGCCTGGGCTCCTCATCTCCATCCCATTTTCCTTAGTTGTAACTGGGGATGGGGAATCTACTCAGTACATGCTCAAGGTACTTATGCCTTTCCTTTGAAGAAAGGGTGTGCAGTCCAAACATGTTAGGAGGTGGTGCTGGTTTAGAGGAGGAGGAGGGATGGAACCACAAAACCATGAGCAACATTATACGCAAGAGACTGGCAGGCAAACCCTGAGTGTGTCCGAATGGTTTAATAGTGATCTCAGATGTGGAGGTATGTATTCATAGGAGCTAGAATAGCAAGAATGGCTTTATGAGGAGCAGGGAGATATTTGGCTTGTCTCCCCCTCCTTTAAAGATGGGGTCTGGTTTGCAAACTTTTGAGTCCATTCTCCCACCTGTCTGTCCTCTGGACAGTTGACTGCCACCATGCTCCCAAGCCCAGGACCACTGGAGGGGATTGAGCAAGTTGTCTGCCCCACCTGAGCCCAGGTTCCTGGCCAACTCCGTGCACACAGAGCAGTCACACTGATTGTGGGCTTCTGCACCCCCAGGGCATCATACTCCAAATGGGAGTCTGCAGATGGAAGTAGGTAGACCAGTGCTAAGATCCAACAATGCCTTCCGGGAGGTGCCAACTTGAATGCTGGACGAAAGTGTCCATGTCTTTAAATGTGTCTCTGATGTGTGGTCTTCTCTCCACAGATGTCACTTCCGTCTGGGGCAGCAGTGAGGGGTCAGGCAGAAGTAATAGCCAGGCTAAGAGTGACACCATTGGCACGAAGATTAGGACTGAGTTGAGGGGTGTTCAGGACCCCTTTTCTCCTTCTCCCACACAGGGGACACCACCCCTCCAAGAGCACCACTTTACTTCCAAGACGGTGAGAAAAGAACAACAGGGCTGCCTCTCAGCAACGCCCTCAGCTGGAGTGCTTATCTGCTGGGATGCTTTCAAGTGAATGCTAGGTTGACTGGGTTCTCCTAAGCCAACTGTCTGCATTTGTTTCCAATGCGTTCAAGTCCCATAGCTTCCTGTTGAAATCCTGTAACATTGCATACCACAAAAGTTCTGCTTCTGTCTTACCCAAGAGTGCTCGTCCTCATGGCAATCATGCAGTAACATTTTGAAAGCATTGCAGGATAGCTGATAAAGTGGAACGATGTGTGGGTGCTCCAGTACAAATCCACCACTAAAGAACTAAGGATCCTGCCAGTAACATGTTGTGGAATATACCTACAAAAAAAGCTCCATTCTGAAGGGGCTACCACCTACCCTCTGGAGATAAAGAAGAGATTGGGGTGGGGGCAACACCAGAGCCTGTGCCAGTTGGACTCTCCCCTCCCTACCCACCCCCGGGCCAACTATACTTTTTATATCATTTATTTGATGTTTTAAAACTGTCAACCACTTTGGCAGAAAGGCAGTGTATAAACTCAATAAATAAATCCAAGAGCTCCATGGGACAAATTCAAGCTAGAGGGATATTGTGCAAAGGGGCAAGCTATGGGAAGCCTGTGGTCTTTTTCCTCTTGATCTCTGCTGTGATCATCTAATGCTCTTCCCTCTTCCCTGGCTACAAGATGATCAGCCTGGAGTCGTGTGCGGTTTGCAAATCCCGCCTGCGCTTTGGGAAGATGGCCCTGAAATGTCGGCCCTGCCAGCTTGTAGTGCATCCTGAGTGCAAAGAACGCTGCCCGTCCGTGTGCAGGCCGACTGCCTCCCCCAAAGCGAGAGAGGTGAGGACGGTTCCCTGGGATGGGAGTTCGTGGGTCTTTTATTTCACTGCTGACGGCTTTGCCGGGGGCAAGAGCAATTCGGGTGGCTGGGGTGACTTGTGTGGGGCAGGTGTGGCTGAGCTGTTTCTCCCCAATCCACATTGATGGCTACTAGCCGTGATCAGTGGCTACTACTAGCCACAATGCCTGTGTTCTTCCTCCACTGTCAGACAGTATGCCCCCGACTACCAATTGCATCTTCTAAGGTTCCCTGTGTCTTCTCACAGGGCATTCTGGCAGATTTTGCACCCTCCACCCCACCTCTGGTGCCCCCACTAGTCATCCAGTGTGTGAATCAAGTGGAAAGACGTGGCCTGAAGGAGGTAAGTGCGTTTGTGGGGGGCCAAACAGTGGGGCTCTGAAAGGCTGGTTGAGCTGCTGTTTTATTATGTTCTGGATCTCTTTTATCTCTCTCTCTCTCTCTCTCTCTCTCTCTCTCATATACCAGTCAAACCAGATTTCCATTCCACATTACTCTTCTTGTCCTGCTTGTGGTTTACTGAAGCGCTGTGGTTTTCTTCTTAAATAGCTACAGCTTCAAAGCTTATAATGGTTTACTCTCACATGTCATAAACCTGGATTTCCAAATCTAATTCTGTCACTGCACCTCCCGTGATATTTTTCTTTTTGCCCTACTTCCCCTATGCTAGCTGTTGGGATAGAGGGCGGGGTATAAATAATAAATAATAAATTATTATTATTATTATTTAGCTCACTTGCTTCTTCTGACCTTCCTTTTCCTTGGCTGGTTGTTTGGTTTTCTGATGCATTTTTAATATGTATATTTCTGTTCACTGGCTACTTTTCCTCCCCCAAATTCCTCTCAGCTTCTTTAGGCTCTTCATAATCTTACTTTTGATCTCTGCTGCTGCTGTTCTCCTTATCTGTCCCCTCGTTCTTTGCATTCTGCATACTCTGAGCTTTCTCATTTGACATCCTGTGTTGCCTGCTCTGACCCTCTCCCTAGGCCTGGAACTCTCTGCCTCTGCTACCCTCCTTACTGGTGGTGGGAGATGGGTTTGCATACCGACTGCGTTTTTATCCAGCCACAGGAGTTAATTATATACTTCCAGACCCAATCCAAGGCCCTGTCTTTCACATTTCAAGTCCTAAAGTATCCATGAGGGTGCGGCATTACACAAAATGGCTGTGACGTCTTTAAAAAGCAGAAAGAGGCAAGGCCGCAAAATGGTGCCGGCAGATGCTTCTGACCTAGTGGTAATGATTCCAGTCCTGAAGTGCCGGCTGGGACCGTGCCTTAGTGGCCGTTACAAGCTTTTGTGTGTGCATCTGTTCCTCTTTGTCTTTTGCTCCTCGTCGTCTGCAGACTGGGCTATACAGAGTGCCAGGTTCAGAGCACCTCGTTCGAGAATGGAAGCGCAAGCTGCTTTGTGCCCGAGGAGCGCTTCCCTCGCTGGACCAGGTGGCTGATGTCAATGTGATCTGTGGGGTTCTCAAGGACTTTCTGAGGAGCCTGAAGGAACCTCTAGTGACCTTTGCCTTGCACCCTGCCTTCCTGCATGCTTCAGGTGAGTTTGGACAAGGCTGTAGGTGGAAAGTGCCTTTTCTGGAGTGGTAGTAATGAACCCCCCCCCAACCTCATAGCACTATTTTCTTCCCACCCAGAAATTCCAGATGAAGCTGCTCGCCAGACTGCGCTCTGCCATGTTGTGATGAAGTTGCCTCTGGCCAATAGGGACACTCTGGCTTTTCTGGTGCTGCATCTCCATAGGTAAGCTGGTGAGGGCAGATTTTAGGCTTGAAGGGGATACCTGGGACTCTAAAATGTGCAAAACTTTCCCTCAACTTGGTGGAGGTTTCTGCCTTGGCAAAAGGTGACACTGCATGTTTAGGCCACGTATTTTCCTTTAAAACAACATAATACTGTTTCTGCATGTTAGGATCCTAGCAGTGTTGTGAATTTGTTTCCCCATTTGTAAAGGCAGAGGCCTTTACATTTCATTCCATAAAGGTCTTCCTTTTCTTAATTTTCTTACTCTGTACATTAGCGGGAAATGCGTTTTTAACCCAGTTTAACAATTATATTGTTATTCTTTTAATAATGTTGGATGGTCTTTGTGTAAAGGCATGGTCCTCACAAGTCTAATAAATCTTATCTTATCTTATCTTATCTTATCTTATCTTATCTTATCTTACTAAGTTCCATTGTATTGTTTTTGTGTATTGCTTATGAAGAGCCTGATTTTACCATGTACTTTTGAAATTAGAATAGTTTTGAAGCCTTCATTTTCATTCTTGATTTTTATTTCCCCCGTTGCTTCTTGATGGTCTCCTTCTGGGTCATCAACATACACGGTAGATTAGATTTTACTCTGTACAAGGGCAAGCAGATAAGTATCTGGCAATTGTTCCATCATCAATCCTTGTTGAAAGTGCTGACTGCACCACTTGCTGTGGATTTTTTCCTGTCTTGCACAATAGGTTTGAACACCACTCTTTTCTGTTCATTGATTGGATTCACAGTAACTGTTCAGAAACCTATTTTGGGACACTTATTTGCTACAGCAGATAATGCACTTCTCACCATAATGGATATCCGTTGCATCAAGGGGTGTCAGAAATACATTTTCTGCTAATGAGGGTCTAATCCTGTCCCCTGCAATTTGTCTTGTGTTGTGGGCTTGGTTGCTTCACCCATTGTGTGGCCTGCATGAACCGTGGTTTCTGACCCTGCTGTGATGCCCACCATCCATGTTATGGACACCCTCAATGTTATGGATATAACTGGGCTTTGTACCTTCGGGTTAGAAGGATTCTGCTTTGGCCTTTGGCCTTTGACTCCATGGATCCATCTCTCTATCCTTAGGGTCATGAAGAGCCCTGAGTGTCGAATGGACCGGCACAACCTAGCACGTATCTTTGGACCGACTCTAGTTGGGCACAGTAATCCTAGCCCTTCCCCACGCATCATCATGGAAGACACACCACGCCAATGCCTGGTAACAGATGCAACCTGTATTTGTTACTTGTGTGCAGCCTTTAATTTTTTTTCTGACCCTCTATGGGACTGCAGGAAAGGCTGCACAATGCTCAGACTGTACATCAAGCAAAATCCTGATGTAGTTTGGAACTGAGGATTAATTATTTTTGTTGCACCAGGGTAGCTCTTGTGGACTCAGTGGAATGTGGGAAGGTACCCTGAGCTTGGAGGAATGCTTCTGCTAATTGTGAGAAAGGCAGGAACAAAGTCCTGACTGTGGGAAATCCTGCTTGCTTCTGAGACTTTGCCAAGCATTTTAAACAGATTTTTAATATTATATTTGTGTCTTATGGGCTAGAAACTTGTTTTTTTATATTAAAAGGTGGAGGGGGGAGGCTGAGATTCCCAGAAACACTAATTTTAGCCCAGTGCAAAATTCGGCAAGTGAGCCCTTGCTATGTGCCATGGCTTCCTTATTCCAAAAAAATTCATAAGAGCATGAAAGCTGCAGTGAGAAATTCAAAAGTCAAGGTAACAAATGGGGCATAACTGACTGATGCTTAATCAATGCTCTTGCATCACAAGTAGTAGAGTTCGGAGAATTATTCTGAATGCTTTGTTTCGAATATTGGCTTGTGAGAGTGTCAGCTTTCACTGTTCCTCTAAGCTTGCGTTTTTGCAAGCTCTCATCTCTACCATTGTCAATAAATTTATGATGAGAACTGAATCCATGTGAAAACAATGGGCAGATAGACACCTCTGTGGAACATAAGTAAAAACCAGCTAATGAAGGCCGGGTGGGGCGGATAGGGAAGAATTTCCGCAATTAGGCGGTAGACAAAAGCTAATATGATTCCATTCCCCCGCAGGTGGTTGCCCATCTCTTAGCACTGCCTCTTTCGTTCTGGAGACATCTTGTGGGGGAAGAGCAGGAAAACCTGGTGCCTTCAGTGCAAAAGCCCAGCGTCATGAATGAGCAAGGTGAATTGAAGTGTGGGTGGCTTGGGGAGGAAGAAATATAAGAGCCCCATCCTTACTCAGTTTTGGTGATCCTCCAAAGGACAGGTTGGTGGTGGTGATGGGGAGCTGGACCTAATACTTCCTTCCAACCTTCCACCCACAGACCAGCTCTTCCTTCCTCTGACTCCCCCTGAAGTCAGCACCATCCAGATGAGCCCAGGAGGTGGCTGTCTCCCTAATAAGCTACGGGACTGCATTGGGACCACCTTCCCACCCTTGTAAGTGAGCTGGCACAGCTGCCTGGGGTGCATTTTGTGGGGTTGCAGGGGAGGGGGACCTGTGAGCTGAATGCAGCCATCAAGGCCTCCTTGTCGGGTCTCCCAGGACTTTCCACAGGCCACACCCCTCGCAGATCCTGCTCCACTCCCTGCTTTTGCCTAACTGGAATGTGCTGTTAAACTATGATGGTGCTCTTGCTTGCCTGGATGGAGAAGTAGTGAGTGTCTGTTTGTGTGTGACAGAACCTCTGATTTTCGTATAGCTGGAACATAGTCCAAAGATAGTCAAGTCACACCGGCTGCTCTGACCACTTTTGCTTCCGGCCCTGCTCACCACTAGTTTGCCACACCAGGAAGGTTGCCCGTGAGGGAAGGCTTTCTTCTGGCTGAAGAAGATTCCCCAACCCTGCTGCGATTGAGTGCTGGATAAGGACTGGGTTTGTTTGGGAAGGGTTATCAAACTCTTGTTGCCACAGCTGTCCATGTGCCCATGCCCCTGAGGTATGGATGCTCCTACATGTTGTGGGGGTTCTCTGACCTTCCTTTCATCTGCCCAGAGGGGCTGCTACCAAGGGGGCTGCCATAGATGTCCACTCTGGGGTCTCCCTCTCCTTCCGTTTTGTCTTCTGCCAGGAATGCCTCCCGCACCAAGAAGACGGGCAAATTCTTCCCACTTCCAATATCATGAAGCAACTCTGATGCACCAGCGTTGCCTTGGCTTCCTCCCAGCAACCCTCTTCCTTGCCACCTCCAGATTCCAGGCCTATGTCCTCACATTTCATAGGGAGATGCTATGTGCCTTATCTCTTAATGGTGGCTGACAATTCTTTCTCCTCCCTCCATGATCAGGAACAGAGGAGATCTTGCCCCTCCCCTTTCATACTGTTGGGTCTTGCTTTGTGGACTTCTGAGTCTGCTGAAAACTCCAGGCATGTTCTTGGGCCATCTGTTTCCTCTGTTATGATGGACTCTGGGGGTGTGTGTGTGAAAACTGGGTTCAGCTTACCTTGTGTGCATACTTTTTGTGCCTTTCCCCTTATGTCCATTACCGCTTATACTTGAATAGCAGAGTTGCTGTCATGTGGTGAATGGGGAAAGTCATTTCCTGGAGCAGTTCATTAGTGGTATCATTCTGATCAAAAACCAAACATGGCACATTTGGAGGTTTCTCTAGCAATAGAATCCTCATCACCTCAATCACTGGTTTTTGCTCTTGATACTGTCCCTGGTCCTTGTTAGAGCACTTACATGTTTACAGAGGGCAGCTTCCTCAAAAACTGGAATGGCTAAACAGGAAGTGGTGGTATTTACTAGCACATGAGGTTGGTATTACTAGTTTTCCCCCTTTTCACAGTTTCTGTGAACTCCTGTGCCTACTCCATTTGGGGTTTGTGGGGGTGTCAGCTGTGCTGGCCCACCACCCAATCGATCCCTTCTGCCCAGAATCATCCTAGAAGTAGTACCTCTGACCCAGCTTGATGCTGAACTTAAGGAAGCAGGACTTCTTAGCTTTGTACTTTTGCATTACCCTGTATCAATCAGTTATGAAAATGTCATAGGAGTCTCCTGAGGCTAAAATGTTCACATATCCTTCTGGAGTAAATAGTATCAAAGAAGGATGGGAGATGAAAGACTGTCCAGGGCAATGACTGGGTTTTGTTTCAGTTTTGTCTATCACTTCCCTTCTCTCTCTTGAGACTCACTCCTGCCCTATCCCTTCTCTTTCTCAGCTCATTTCAGCAGTGCTCTAAACATATGTACTTTGTGGAGGGAATTTTGGGTCCTTGCCACCTGAAAGATTCCATGGCTCTTAACAAATTATTTCCCCTTTGTGAACTCCCAGCTGAATCCCAGTATGCTGAGTGGAAGGAGCTGTAGCATGAACTTCTTTTCCAATGTGTGAGTTAGTCTTACTCCAATGGCTGGGAACTGTGGTTCTAAATGCTCAGTGAGGTCCCTCTGATGGGTGCTGAGTCAACAGCAGGGAATTTTGTGTGGATGAGGATGCTCTCAAAGGGTGTTTTGAATTTTTGGGTCCCCATTAAAACTCCATTGTGGATATTTCTTTCATAAATATATTTGAAAAGACTTGAACAAGAAGATCCTAATAGCCTAATAATAAAGACACTCTATTATCAATCTATCATAATAAAAACTATAACATCAGTATGTGACAGTCTTGCTATTTATCATTCAAATAAGTCTATCCTCTCCCTTTCCCCTACCTTTAAATGTGCCCTTGCTAGTTGCCTTTTTTCTCCCTGGAGCAGCCAGCAGCCAATCTGGTGCCCTCCAGATGTTTTGGACCACAATCGCGGGCCATGCTGGGTGGAGCTGATGATAGTTTTAATCCAAAACCTCTGCAGAGCCCCCTATTGGCTGCCCCCTATCCTGGAGATGCATTGCTCCTTCTGTGAAACGTAATAGCATCACCAACTGGCCACTGAACATGTGGTCTCCAGTGGATAAAATACGGTAGTTCTACCTGTCTCAGAGTGGGATACGAGATGGGTGTTGAAAGAAAAGGTGTAACTATCCCCAGCAACTTTCAACTTTCCTGGAATATCCAAGTACCTTATGCATACAAACAAAGGTAATCATGCTTGTTTGCATATAGTCTGTGTCTTAATATGAAAGTTTATTTCAAAGAACATGAACACAACAACAAGAAGAGAAACTACATGCTTTCCTGTAGTGAGACCCTCCCAACTAAGTCAGCTGGAAAAATGCTACCTACCTCCTAGCAAATCCTTCTATTGCTGCTAGGGGAACTCAATAGTCAAAAGCCTTGGTTTTTACTGTAGACTGAAGAGGAAAGATTACAAGTTGCTTGTTGTCAGCTATAGGAAAATGGTGGACTGAGCTAGGCTTTTTCTACCATCTCTTAAAGTTGACAGAAAGTGACCCCATAATGTTCTGTAATCGGATAAAATACATTTGAAAGAATTTCCATGAATTTCAGAACTCCCAGTTCCCTCTTAAATTGTTTTTCTTCAGCTTAGGTCACGTCAGCCTCACACCTTGTTGCTGGTTCAGGTACAGTGAAAAATCACAACAATAAAAATAATGCAACAGCCTGCTAAGTGCTTAGTCCTGTGTTGGAAAAACCTGCCTTTTCTCCAAAGCAGCAGGGTCTGATGCGGAAATCCTTTTTCCCTGTTAAGTCATGGAGCCAAACCACTTCGATCGTAATCTACCTTCCTCTTGTGAGTGTCATGGGCCTTCTTGAGTGTCCATAAGTCTGGAGCAGTAGCAGTCACCTCAGTTCAGTCAAAAGCATCTGCTAGAGGCCTTGAAACAGGATGGATTTTTGTGCATGATAACATGTCCTACAGTCAGCAGGGGATAGAAAAAGGAGACAAGCGACAGATGCAAATGATGCAAATGTTCTGCCAGGGCCAGCTTTCTCTCCATCTGTAGCATGGCTGCTTGTATAACATTCTAGCAGATTTCAGCGGTTGAAAAATCTATATACAGTTCTGCAGTTCAGATCCTCCTTTCTTATCGCTTCTCTCACCTCTTTCTGCAACATAGGAGGGAGGAGGAACGCGCAGCCAAAGCACCAGTGTTGCCTGTTAGGAAGAAATCTCTCTCTCTCTTTCATGGGCTGGAAAGCCCCACCTTACCCTCATGTGTCATAGATGCCCTGGAGGTAACCCAAAGTGCTGTGTAGCAAGTGTGGCCTTTAATGGCATCAGATTGAATACCGGTCGATGCCTGTAGAAGGGAATGAACAAAGTTAATACCATGATAGGAGAAGGATCCTGCCCTATGCTTCTCCCTTTGTTGTCTGATGGGCACGATTCTGTTGGGAAGCAGCTGTTTCCTTCCATGAACTATATATCCCAGAGGATAAATCCTGTCCCCCAAGCTGGCCTGCTGGGAAGAATCACTGCAGTCATAGACACAGGCCAGGCTGTGCCTCCTATAACAAACCCCTGGCCTAGAGAACGTGCAGAAGCCTCATTGGATGCAGTGGCCTCCTCACTAAAAAGAAAGGTTCCCAAATGGGGTGATCAGTAAAGTTTCTAAAAGTTCAAAACCTCTTGCTTACAGTTAAGAGGCTTTTGATGATCAGAGGCTAGTTGGTGCCTGAAATGCACCTCCTCTTTTCATGCTGCTTTTATCATGTTAGCTGGCGGCCTCTCTTCTCCACCCCAGCCCTTATGGTTCTTAGGTAGTCCCATGGTCGCAATTATCAGAGAGGGGTGTTCTGCTCAAAAGCAGTTGCATTGCTCAAGCTGAGCAAGTTTGGCCCTGAAAGCTATATACAGGGGAAGACTGCCTGAGAATCCCAGGGAAGCTGCTGTGAGCTTTAAGCCACTGGTGTTACATGCCCAAGCTTATTAAATTTTTGTGCACCATCATAAACTAGATAATCAGGAGCCAAAACCAGTCGGCTGAGTGGCAATCCTAAAAGTAATTCAGCCAGAAGTTAGGTGCAGATGAAACTTCTTTGCTGCCTTTCAAGCATTGTACTGGGATGGGGAGTGATGTCCTAACAGGGCTGTTCTGCAGCAAAAAAAAAGGATTTTGGCTAAGCAGCTCTATCCCACTGATTTATTCTGAAGTGAATTATACTTGAGGCAACTTGCATTTCCTTATATCAGGCCCAGGAAATGCATGGCCCTGCTAGATGTTGTCCTACTACACCTCCCATCATCCCACACTGTTCCCCATGATGGCTGAGGGCTGATCTGACTTGGTGAGTCCAACAACATCATGAGGACTGCACAGGTAAGCCACCCCCTCTATGGCACGGTGGCTACAGGCGCTGACCAAAGGGATGCTACCCTACATAGACCACGTACAGATCCACCCCAGCTTGCGTACAAACATGTAGGAGCACAGACGCAGCCGTACACACAGCTAGTTGCGGGAAGGTGGCAACACAGTGAACCAGGGAGCCCATGGCATCAGGCAAGAACAAGGGAGATCATTCAGACTCAAGCCCAGTGGAACAAGGCAACAAGAAGCCTTAGGTGGTGGCAGCCTGTGTACCTGTGGCCAGAGCATCTCCTGGGAGCCATGTCAGCCAGAATTGTGTGCTTTTGGGGGGAATTGGGTGGTAAACACAAGAGGAAATGATAATGTGGTTGCTATAACAACTAATAGGTAGTCTAGGTTGTGCACCAACCACACAAGGCATGAGGCTGAACTACCCCACCCAACTTTTATAGCTTATGTCAAGATGGGAGGAGAAAGTTCCTTAGCTCCTTTTTCTAGCTGCTGTGCTCATCCATCACTGAGATGCTGCTATGCAGGTAGGAGAGTGAGAGAAAGCTGAGGACACCCCTGAAAACTTGTAGCTAATGTAATAAAAGTAGCAGAAGCTGGATCCAGCAATAGTAAACTACAATACTGTCCCCACTCCCCACAATGGTAAGGGTAGCCTTGTTGCAAGGGAGATTGCTGAGCCCTTTAAATTAGAGAGATTAAATAATAATTTAAATAAAACTAACTGGGAATAAAAAGAATGGAAGTAAGAGAAGAAGTGAATGTAAAGGGAACAAGGAAAAGGGATTAAAGAAGCAGGCTGTTTCTGGCAGGGGAAAGTAGGATACAAGTTAAGTGTGAAAGGAGATGGGGAGAAGAAATGAGAGATTATGAAAAATACTTTTTTGAATGGCATGTGATTTTTTTGCGGGGGGGAAGGAGTATGTGCAGATAAAATGCCTTCTCCCCTTTTAGCCTCTAGCTCAGCAAATTCTGCCTATAATGGAGAGGCTGAGTCACGGTAGCTCCAGATCCAATGTCCTATACTCAGCTTGAGGAAAGCTGAACTATGGAACTCCTTGTCCCAAGGAAACCACTTTGGCAGAGAATTTAGCAGGTTCCAGAAATGGATTAGATACCAGAGAACAATTATGCCAGATGATTAGAATAAACTCTGCCTCCTTTCCCCGCCATTCTGTTACTGGCTCTGCCATTTTGTGTCTGGTGGGCCTCTCAGGTGGTTGCTGGTGGGTAGAAAGCTTGAGAACTCCTGAGTTAGAAGTCAGATGTGAAAGAGAAGAAATCACAGGAGATGAGTAAAAATAGTTTACAAGGCATGGAAGGGGGCAGGGGGAACTCTTCTGAGATACACAGTGGCTGAATTTCTGATGGGCAGCTTTGAAGTCACAGGCGAGCTTTCAGATAAAGGGGGGGGATTTGGGGGGGACTGTGGCTGTGTGTGCTTTATCTACTGAATATCATCTTTTTCCATTGCAACCTTTAAAGGCTAGGCTTGCCAGCTGACCTGACACTCTACCTGCCCCCAAGCTGTAACTGCCTCTGTGCCTTTAGCAACCACAACAGGTAAAGAAATCATCTGGGGTGACTGTAGGACATGGGAAGTAACATAACTCCCAGCTCATGTTACCCAGTGAACTGGTTGTTACGGAAAAACCACCATTTCCCAGTGATAAAATCTGTGCTAGGAAAATGCTGTGGAAAAGCAGGGTTCTATCATTGCAATTGGAAATGAATCTAACATGCAGCACATCTACTAACACTCTGCCAAAAGAAATTTACATATATATGAGACATACGCCAGCTTTCCCACTACACAGTTGCTTAGTTTTCTGGATGCAGAGGATTCCTCTGGTGCCGTCCAGTTCTTTAACCAGCTCTCCCCATGCAACAAAACACTTCCAACAATTGGTGTGCTGTGCTAGCACCAAGAGATGTGAAAAGGAGTAAGGAGAAAATCCGAGTGGGTTAGAGGTGGAATGAGAAGCTGCTGATTTTAAAGGTTTAAGCACAGCTTTGATGTATCAGGAGGCCTCTCTCTTGCCAGAAGCTGGAACCCTGCCTGTGTGTGTCTGAGCAGCCCCCCTAATAATAATAATAATTAACAATGTATTAAATTTGTATACCACCCTTCATCTGAAGATCACAGGGCAGTTCAGAACATAAAAATAAATGCAAAATATATAAGACAAAAACAAAGCCATAACCCCGCCTCCCACAAACACATTAAAAAGGACATAGAATGTTAATCAGCCAAAGGCCTGGTTAAAGAGAAACATTTTCACCTGGTGCCTAGATATATGTAATGAAGGTGCCAGGTGAGCACTGCAGAAAAGGCCCCTTCTTGTATTGCCACCCTGCGGACCTCTCATGAAGAGGTTCCTCCTAAAAGGCTATGCTGTGTTCACGGTCCATAGCATTGGCCTCCCTTCCAGGCTGGGCGTTTGGTTCTAGACAGACAGAAATACAGACCTGGCTTGGCCGGACGGACAAGAGAGACCCAGCAGCAAGGCAAAAACGAGCAGCAGGGCAGAGGCTAGAGAGGCCAAGGCATGGGGCCTACCTGAGCTGGAGAGAAGCGGAGGAAATGGAGGGTACAAATGGAGGAAGGATGGAGCGTCAGGCGGCTTAAGAGTTTAGGGCATCGATACCTGCAGGCGTGAGAACCAGGGCTTGGAGAATGTCAGAGAGGGACACGATCCCCCGCGGGATTTTCTTCTCATCCACCAGAACCAGACGATGGACCTGCCGGATGAGTGAGCCACACACCATCACGGAGAGAAGAGTAACGGGATGAGCCGAGATGAGTGCTTGACATCCACAGGGCAAGAGTTACCCCTCCCACCTCAGGCAAACCTCAGAAACGTTTCCCTTTGGTGGCATAATGCTATTATTATTATTATTATTATTATTAACATCATCACCATCCTAGTACAGCAAGATAGCCAAGGGACAGGGCATTCTGGGGAAAGTCACAATTAAGGCAGGAAAGTTAAAGTTGAGTGCTGTTGCTCCGCCTATTAGCCTTTAGTTGCAGAGGAGCAACTGTGCTGTACAGAAAATAAGTCTAGGGCTGCTTCCCACATTACAATTTTTTAAGGCATATGAAAACAACTGTTTGCTTCTAGAATGGGGAATCTGTGACCCTCTAGGTGTTTTTGCTGAACTACATTTCCCTTCATCCCTGGCCATTGACCATGGCCAGGGCTGATGGGAATTGGGGTCCCAACACTTTGTGAAGAGCCACAGTTTCCCCATTGGTTCAGTAAATCATTACACGCAACAGATAGATGTTTCCAGCCATATGCATGAGACCTGTATGTGCAGCAGGGAGCCGGGACTTGCCATGGCTTCCTGCTGTATGGCAGCAAAGAGCTGTTTTCTCTCATATAACATGTGAAGCAGCCTTTAGGTGTCCAGTTCTCATCAGCATCTGAAGATGGTTTCACTTACCTTGGGGACCACCCACCTGAGCAATCTACCTCTTCCGTGCGGGCTCTCGGCTTTCCCCGTGGACCCCCTTTGTAAGTGATTCATTGGGAATAGCTTCTACCCTGGAGATGTCTCATGAGAATTATTTTGGGTGTTTTTGTTTTTTGCTTAAACGGTTGGAATACAGTATTCCACAATATTTCCCATCCTTTTCCTAGGGCCTGTAAGCCACTAGTGTGGACTTGTCTCTTCCATGAGTGTCATGGGGAACAACAAGCTTGAGATGGTTACTGCTGGAACACCTATGCCAATAGAGCAAAGTCAATCAGGCGGCAGGATTAGAGGCTGACTGGATTAGAAAGTGTCACTGGGAAAGACTTGAGTAAGCAGAAAGTAGAGACAGAAGAGGTTTAGGCTGAACATTTAACTCCTGAAGTCAGATTTTATGGACCTGGAGAGGTCAAGGTCTTGCCACAGAGTAACTGTGATCTAAAGCTGCACATTCTTCCTGCTCCACGCTGGCATACCTGCTCCTTGGCGATGCGATCAATAATGTCTTCCATCGTTTCGTAAGGATGGCAGGTGAGCACCCCTTCCAGGCAGACTGAGCGCTGCTTCAGTGCTTCCCCCACCGTAATGTCCAGGTTGTTGTAGGACTTCTGGGCAGCCAAGTGCTAAGCAGAGACAAGGAACTGGTTTGAAGCCACCGTGACAGATCATCCAGGCAGGGGCTTGGCATTACCAGAGAATAAAGCCACCCCAATACCACTTTGCAAAGGTGGGAGAACCCTGGCTTTAATATCTAGGTAACCCTTGCTGAAACAAGGCTCAGTTGCTACACACTGGTTTAATGCACCTTGTGACAGCCACAATGGATAAATAGCCCCTAATCCTCCATCAATTTAGAATCACAGCATTGGAGACAATGCTCTCCTTTGCTTTTCACCCTATGTTTAAGAGGGAAACCACTGCTGACTTCTCTGTCTAGAGCTGAAAAATAGTAGTGAAAATGAGTATCAACACCTCAATCCCTTTATAGATGGAGTTCAGGAAACATTTGCGAGGGATACCCACACACACACACACACACACACACACACACACACACACTACCAAGTGATCTTCCCATCTTAAAATTTTAAACAGGTACTGCATCCCCTAGAGGCAAGACAGGGAAACATTCCATTTTCTTAGCTTTGGCTATTAAAAAAATCCATTCTCCCGCCAACCAACTTCACACCTGCAAAAACGTGATTGTGCTGTACTTACAATCACATCAAAGCGAGAGTAGAGGCCAACTACCCTCCCTGTAAAGAGAAAGTGAGGGAAGCATTATAAGGGACTCAGTAGAGAAAACCTTCCCATTCACCCACCTCATAATGTAGCTATCATCCATTTTTTAAAAAAAGTATTGATACATTCCAACTAAGCAAGTATTCCATATGTATTAATCAGAAAAATAATTAAGAAATACCCGATAAAAGAAAAAATCCACTCACAATAAAGTCTTGAATAGAGCTAGACACAGAGCATTATTCATATATGTGAACATTATCATATATATGAACACTTTTCCAGGCTTTTATCACATCTTGAAGTTTATGAGTTAATACATAAAAAGAGGGTTCCTGATTTTATGACAGCAGGTGGAATTTACAGAAGTGACAAAATCTGAGAGATGGTAATTTAATGCTATCTCTGAGATGTTACATATAGCACTATGGTTCATTGGCTCAGGCAGGGTGGGTGGGATTCAAATGTCGAACCCCAAAACGGTGCAGCTTGGCAAAAGCTACATCACGCGATGGCTCGGATTGTTTGATAAATGTCACAGGGTTTCTGGATTTTCAGGACCCAAGAAAAAAGTAGAGGATGAATTAGAAAGCTGATAACATATGAGAGAGAGGTAAGGCTCAGCTGAAACTGCAAACATAGCGGTGAGCAGAGCAGAGCAGAGGAGCTCCCCACAGCAAGTACCTTTTTCATTAACAACAGGCAATGCTGAGACCCTGCGGTCCACAAAGGTCTCCAAGGCTGTGTAGACAGGGGCTGACTCCAGGACCATGGCAACGTCACGGAAGGTGCCGATGCCCAGTTCCAGGATGGTTTTCTGCAGGAATCGTGGCTTTGGAAGCATGGCTCCCTGTGGTGAGAGAAGAAGAGGTTATTTTTTTCAGCGCATTATTGGTGATGCTCCCCCCTGCCCCACAATGGAAATGAATGACGTGCATTCACACAATAATTTAATTAACTGCATTAATTGGCCACAGTGAACAGTGAGCTAGACAACATTTTTTTGCAGAAGCTGAACTGCAGCAGAATGGAAATGGAGCAAAAAAGAAAATACCTTTTTACATCCCCAGTAGAGCCTAACCTCTTACTCTGAAGAAGTGTGCATGCACACGAAAGCTCATACCAAGAACAAACTTAATTGGTCTCTAAGGTGCTACTGGAAGGATTTTGTTTGTTTGTTTGTTTGTTTCGACTACGGCAGACCAACACGGCTACCTACCTGTAACTCTTACTCCTCCATTCCAGCTGTAATCAAGCTGTAAATACACCTAGCTACATTAACTCACGTTCATCTCCCGCCCTTCTCTCCCAACTTCTACTGTTTTCCCAGTTGTCTATTTTAGATCGTGAGCATCTTGAGGAAAGGGGCCAGTCTACTTTTGCCTGTGCAACTCTGCAAGGTACCACGTACCTGTTGGCTCTGTACCAATAAATAAATGATAAAAGAGAGTATCGGGCACTGGGCCAACATATGCCCCACTGAGACCGAAAAAACCTGCCTTGCCATCATCTATGCCAAGAGGAATTTGGGACCACCAGACACTCACGAAGATATGCAGGAACTTGAGGATACGTTTGTGGGTCAGAATGTGTAGGACGTTCCCTGAGATGGGCTCGATAACAGGCAGCCGATGGATCTTGTGCTTAATCAAGGAATAAACAGCATCAAATAGGCTAGGAAAGGGAGAAACAAAAGGGCAATATGACATGCCTGGAGATTGGCTCCCTGTACCCAGGGACTGTACCTATTTGCCGCTTCCACTTTGGGCATCATGCAGCACAGCTGCTCTAAATGGAGTAGGGGTTGTGAGACCGTGAGGGTTCCCCCACCCCTATTATGGACAAAGGCTCTGTGCATTCAGCTGTTCGACAGGCGGAAATCAACAAGTGAAGTGTTTTCTGGCAAGGAACTGATGAGTAAAACTTCACTCTTTGATACCAACTGCCATGCAGTTGTTAAAAGTACAAGACTCTTTCCATCAAAGCTAGCCACACTATTATTATGTATTCATTAAAATTCTTTCCCACCTTTCCTGCCAAAGAGGAGGGATCTGTGGGAGGAGTAAGCAAACATCAGGAATGACTTACCTATCATTTGGGGAGATGCACACCAAGGGTTTGAAGAAACCTTGCAAATACACCTCTGAGGAGAAAGGAAAGCAACTGAATAGTATATGGAACCGTTGCCCTAGGTAAGATGGGAGAACTACTACAGGTTAAGGACGAAGCTACTTCTGTGGGGGGAGGGGAATCTGGCAAAAGAGGTATAGTAAGTTGGGTTTCCAATCTATTTAGAAGAATGATGAGTTTCTTAGATTTTGGCATACAACAGCTTGAGGTCACTATACCATATGGTTAATCGCTGCCAAGTTGAAGATTACTTACCATAACATCAACTTTCTTCCCATTTTATGTGCACTGAAAGCATCTCAGAAATTGGGACAGTGATTCAATGTATAATACTTTTATTATTTATACCCTGCCCATCTGGCTGGGTTTCCCCACTTTGAAGAGAGGCAAGGTACTATAGCTGTTGTACTGAATCAGACCACTGGTCCATTTAGCCTAGCACTGCCTGCGTCCTGATTGGCAGCCACCCTCCAGGGTTTCAGCTAGGGGGCATTTCCCCACCCAAACAGGAGATGCCAGGGATTGAATCTCAGGTCATTTGCAAGCAGAGCATGTGCTCCACCACTGAGCATGCAAGCAGTGAGCAGATGGAGGAGGATTCTCCCTGTGCCTTGCACCTTCCCTCGAGTCAGGGGCAGCCCACATGGTGCCCTCCACATGTTGGATTTCACTTGCCATCATCCTTGACCATTGGGCCATGCTGGCTAAGGATGAAAAGAGTTGGATCAACATCTGGAAGGTACCACATTAGCTAGCCCTCTTCTGGGTGGTTGTGCAGATCAAGCTCAAAGGGAGAGAGCAAGTAGAAACAATGCCAGGGACAGAAATGGGACAGGCACTGGCGTCACAAGGGGGTCGGAGGGGGCGGTATGCCCCGGGTTCCAGGGGAGGAGGGGCTGGCCCTACCCTGCGCGGGGCCCGCCTGCCGCCGCTGCTCCCGCGGCACCCTTGCGAGCCGCTGTGCCAAAAGCAGCAGCGGCGGGGCACCCCCCCCCGAGTTGCCGATCGACTCGTGCGGAGTGCGCACGCGTGGCATTTCACACATGCGCACTCCGTCACGACGCCCCACCCCCAGGGGAAGCCTCCGTTCGCCGCCCCGGGTGGCGAGGAGGCTTCCTCCGCCCCTGGGGACAGGATCCAATGAGCTCACAGCAATGGGCTACAGCACATGGAATCTCATCAGAATGCAGCAAAATAGCCTGTAGTGCAAGGAGGGTGAACCTGTGACCCTCCAGATTGTTATTGGTCATCCTGGCAAGGGCTGATGGAGTCCATCAAAACCAGAAGTCACTGGTTTCCGATCCCTAGAGTACTGTAACCTAAACCCTTTGCCTAGGGGCTGGGGTGGCCAATGGGCCCCAACTCCCATCAGCCCTAGCCAGCATGGCCAATGGGAGGGAATTATGGGAGCTGTTGTCCTTTAGATGTTGTTGGACTAAATCATGGGTAGGAAAACTAAGGTCTGGGGGCCGGATCCGGCCCAATCACCTTCTAAATCTGGCCCACGGACTATCCGGGAATCGGCGTGTTTTTGCATGAGCAGAATGTGTGCTTTTATTTATTTGTGGAGCATAGGAATTCGCTCGTCCCCCCCCCCCAAATATAGTCTGGTCCCCCACAAGGTCTGAGAGACAGTGGACCGGCCCCCTGCTGAAAAAGTTTTCTGACCCCTGGACTAAATGCTGCCCGCGCCTTGTCTAGAGCCAAGACTATCGAGTAGGAAGGGATACCAAGTTAAGTGAGGAACTGTTTAAATCAAGGCCAGAAGCAGGGAGACAGACATAAACAGGCACGCACACACAGAGGGTGCAATTCACCTTCCACTGCTGCCAATCAATTTTAAAGATGTTCAATAGCATCCATGCATACACTACTCCCCCTAGTGGTGCCCTCCTCACCTCTCCACGTTTCAATTTTGTGTTCCTCGATCTCATATATCTGAACCTGAAAACAGAACAAAATGATACTCGTGAGCAGGGTGATGTCACCCACAAAAGGATAAGATAGTGAGAGTTCCAAGCAGCCCACACTTGTACTTTGAAGTCACAGGTCCTCATGCTTTGCTGTCTCCCTTCTGCCCCTGCCCACCCCCCTGCCATCCCTTTACATATTGGGAGGGGGGTGCTGGAAGCTGGTTTGCTCCAGATCTTGCAAAGCCAATTGAGCAGTCCTGGAAAACTCACCAGAGGAGATCGGTAGTAGCGATGTAGGATGTTAATGAAGTCAGTGATAGTCAACATACCTGCAGTAAGAGAGAGTGGGGGAAAGAGGAAAAGAGAGTGGCTACACACAGGTGTAGGTCTGGAGGAGCTGAAGCAACGGGCATAAAGGGCCTACCTGGCCCCAGTTCTCAGGACAGCAGATGGTAGAGCCTTTCCTTAATAAGGCACCTGCAGAATTCCTGCACACACCCAACCTTGCCTTCTTGACCATCTCTAGTACAGTTTGAATGGCCAGCAGTCCTATGAAATCCCAGTTCACACTTCCTTTTGTCCAAAACCTGCTGTCCTGTGTTGCCCTCCTGAACGCAGCATCACTTACCCACAAAACACTGCTGCTTGTTGTCCCAGAGAGGGGCAGCTCGCACCCCATTGGCCACCATGGCTAAGAAGGCCTTCTTAATCTGGGGATAGGAGGAAAAAAGAATAGGTGGGCCCGACAGGCAGTTGCTGTTCAATATTCCTGTCTATCTGCAGTTAGGAGTAGTCAATGTGGTGCCCTTCAGGTCTTGTTGGGCTTCAGCCCCCATCATCCTTACCATTGGTCTGAGGCTGATGGGAATTGTAGTACAACATCTGGAAGGCATCGCATTGGTCAGGCCAGATCTACAGGGTGAGGAAACAGCTGCATCCAGCCAAGAAGGCTGGGCAGGGGAAAATCCAGAAGTAATCGCTCACACTGCACCCCCTTGGACTCCAACTCTATGTAGCAATTATATTATTCTGCTAGACTAGATATTATTAAACATCGTGGTTCAATTTTAGGGGGCAACAACCTTAGCCCTATTTTTTACCAAATGATGGGGCTTGGACTTTCTTCCTAGTTTGCTCTCTTCCCACTATTCTACCTCTCCCTAAATCACAGCTCTAGGAATGTGATGAACTACAACAAATATGAGGGAAGGTAAACTTGCAGCAGCAGGAATAACCTGATGAAACAGGTAGAATTGCTGCATCCTAAAAGTGAGCATCTATTTGTTTAAATAATCCTTGCAGGAGGATTTGAGTTCCTATATCCAGCTCTGCCAGTCGGAAGAAGAGTCCAAAGGCCCACCTAGTCCAGAATCCTGTTCTCACAGTAGCCATTCAGATGCATATTGAAGACCAACAGCACTCTCTCCACTTCTACTCCCAAATAGCTAGTATTCAGAGGCCTACTACCTCCTAAAATGGAGGGAGAACACAATCATTGCAGCTAGTAACCATTGATAGCTTTGTGCTCTATTAAATTTCTACAGCTCCCCACCACACACACACTGCCTGCCATAGCAGAAAGTCAAGTACCTGACAGATTAGGAAGGAAGTTGAAAACTGTTGAGTGTAGTGTAGTTATAAGGGGGGAGGGCAGACATGTACTAAAAGGATAGGAAAACTCCCACAAACTTCAATGTAGAATCCCTGTCAGGGGAGGTCACACTGCCAGGGGTGCAAGCGCTGTCTGAAGCTACTCCTGTCTGCACTGGCATGCGAGATATTTTATTCTGCCTTCCCTACCACTTGCGAGGAATTCAATTTGACTCTATGGCAACTGGTCCATCAGCTTTCCAGCTTTCCCTGAGCCAATTTCAGAGGACATGTGGAGGGAGAAAGGGGAACTCTGTTGCACTAGTGTAAGTCCTCATGTTGGCTTCCACTAACAGGACTAGTTAAATGAATTATGCCCCTTTATTTTTTTCTTCTGTGAAGTGTTATTCATCCTTCTGTACACCAATCTGGAATCGTATGATGAACAGTTCAGAAACATTATAAATTTGAAAAACCAGAAGCATTCCTCAAGTATAATTGTTTCCTTTCCCCATAGAAGTGAAAAGCAAGCATTCACTTACATAAGGAAAGGGATACAATCAGGTTGAAACTATGCTGCTTCCAATTATTCCCAACCCTGAGTTATCTGAGCCACTCACATTCAAGCCTTTTGCACACTCCCATCTGCATCATTCCATCCTGTATTCTATTTTGAGAACTAGCTTTTCTTGAGTGCTGATAACAATTTTACTAGGAACATTGAGAGGGAGGGAGCAGAGCTGTTGACTTAAGCCTATTGGACTACTGTCGTGTCTTTGCTGGATGTTTCAGGATTTGTAACAGGGATCAGGACTCCAACTCATATCAGTCCCAACAGTATCTGGATTGCCACAGGTTCCCCGCCCCAATTAATAAAGTGAGCTTCCATTATCCCATTATTAAAATGACCAGCTTTCTATCCCCTTCCTTGACCCACAATTGCTCCCTCTTTTCCCCCTTACCTGCAAGGTTGTGTCAAACACTACCAGTTTGGAGCTGGTGGGAATGGCATCATAACAGTGGTGGCGCCGCATGAAATGCATGTAAGTCTCAGCATCTGGTCCCAGCAAATCAGTATCAGGACCAAACCCAAGAATTTCACACTCGAGAGAAATGATGTCACCGTCGTCATCCTTGTTGCTCTCTTCTGGCTTGGTGACTTCTGATGCTGCTTTGACATCCACAACTGTGCCTTTGTTTTGCTGACCTGCATCTTTAACATTCAGGGTGGGGGCACTGGCGTTCCAGCCCTTGCACCTGCCTCTTGGCATCACGTCCTCCTTGCCCCCTGGACCTGTTTGTCTCCTGTCTGTCACTGTGGCCTGTGGTCCACTGTAGTTGTCAGCTGTATCCAATTCTCTGGCCTCTGAATCTGCAGCCTTAATATCTGATTCTGTAGCAACGGCATCCACAGCTGTTACTTTGCCATCCCGATTTGCAGTCTTTGCCATCCCGATTTGCAGCCCAACAGCTTTGGGATCCCCGTTCATGGTCCTGCCATCTGACATCACATTCATCATGCTCAACTCTGTACCTTTGCCATCTGCAGCCAGGTCCTTGGCTTCTTGCCCTACAACCTTGGCTTCCAACGCTGATTCCTTAACATCCAGAGACAGGTTGGGGCCTAGTGGGTAAGGGGAGGCATTGCAAATCCAGACACCAAAAACTTCTTGGTAGGTGAAACATTTAAGTAATCTTGGCCCTTTTGACTGACACAACCTTCCCTCCTTCTCACTAAGCCTAAAGAAATGGTATCTTCCCACATAAACTGCAGGAACACGCATGCTGAGCTGAACAACCCATGACTTGCACAGAGAACCAGCCAAAAGCTGCAGCAGTCACTGACCAACCCTGCCCCACAGAGCACATCCAGTTAGTTGATTGTTGACATCCCTCGACAGGCAGCAACCCACACACTTCAGCCTAAGGTGAAGGCATTTGTTGATTTCAGTCAGGGCCCAAACAGTCTTCTGCAAATTTTACAGTAGAGGGGAAAGTGTAAGAGGGGCTAACTACTTGCTCTGAAAAAATAGACCCAGTCAGGAGGGGGCTGTATATTTATTCACACATTTCTGTGGCAGTTGAATAACTTCATTTATCTTTATTGAATGCCCTCACAACAACCCTGTGAGGTAGGTCACCATTATTCCCATCTGACAGATAGAAAGTGGAGGATGGACAATACTGGGCTTATCCAAGGAATCTAAGTATGAGCCCAGATTTTGAACCCAGGCCTCACACAGTTCAGTTTTGTAAGATGGCATTAGGATGGGTTTCACAGGTACTAGCAGAACTGGAGCCATCCTCAAACAGGAAAGCAAAAAGTGAAATCTGGGTACAACTGAGATTTTCCAAGACTAGAATGATAGGGGAGGCATTGGTTCGGATGGCTCGCAGCATGGCTCACAAAGTGATGTATAACACCCCAAATTTAGTACACACAATCATGCTGTTATGGATTAGCAAGTTTAGAAGACACTCAAAGCAGGAAATTAACACCCAAAACTATTCCCTGCAACACATGTCATGAGTCAGTCAGTCTGGCAGGCAGTGAAGTCTGTACTTGAAAGCGGTCACTCCACCACCGGCAGGCAAAACCAGTGCACTACCCACCTGCTTTCTGAGGCTGGAGGCCATTGCTCAGTGGTGCTGCCTGGAAGTTGAGGAAAAATGGACAGAGTTAAAAAGTGGCCTCTGTGGTCCACATTCAATGTGCAAAAAAGTTCAGCTTTTAGGAACTGACGAGTGAGAGCTACAATTCTGCAGTGGACGGGGAACCTCAGACTCTGCCCTAGGCCCTCAATCCCCAAGTGCTACAAATCTAGTTCAAATTGAATGCTGGAGGGATCAAAAAACGTAGTGCTTCACATATTTTCTGCAGGCCCAGGGGCCATTTCCTTCATCCTCACATGGCTGTTATTGCCTTCCTATTATTACAGCTTTTCAAGTTGCAGGCAGAGTTGTTTTCAGGGAATGTTAAGCATGTTGTGGGAAAGCAGATGTTTAAATCTTGGGTAGGATAACCGTATGTCCTTCTTTTTACATCATGGGGAAGAGGATGGCTTAACCAGCTAATACCACAAGGGAATTAAGAAACAGTGACATGGTTGGAGAGGAGACCTCTAGCTCTAACAATCCCCAACAATCAAACCTATGGCTTCTCCAGTTAGTACCCAAAGCTAGCATCTGTAAGGACACTGCAATAAAGGGTCTATTGTTAATGTGGAAGGGGTACACACAGATGATCCAATAAAGCTGATTCAGGCTGCACCCAGTCAGAGACTCTGCATGACAGACAACATACTCAACCACAATGCATGCATACTCAGACACAGTAGGAAACATGCATAAGAGCAGAGTACAATCAGAAACACGACACATGCTGAGACATGGAACAAACCCCAGACAGAGATTTGGTAGCCCAAAATTTTCCTACCTCAACTGACAGGAAGCAGAAACATGCAGGCTGACAAATATAACCAATAATTTATTTATTTAATTTATTTAATGTGTCAGTTGCTTTATCTTGCCCAGGGCAACCCAAAGCAAGTTAGAGTTAAACAATAAACAAACTACACAATAAACCCCACACAGATACATTAAAACCAAGAGGGGAGAGAAATACATTAAGAACATCCCACCCACTTCTAAAAGGCTGCAGATAAGTTAAGGACCAAAGACCTGGTTTTGGGAAAACGTTTTAATAATATTAAGAAAGGCACTTGCAAGACAGCAAAAGAGCCATATAGGAATGGGATTCAGCTGCCAAGTTTCTCTCACCTCGTTTATGGCTGCACTATTTGCTTGATCGATTGATCAATTAAATACGTTGATTAAAAAGGTGTCCTCAATTCAGCAGATTTTTAAACGCCACACGAAAAGCATTTTTTCTGACATAGAGGGAGCCTGTTATGACGACACGTTTGCATTCTCTAAAAACACAAAGCGCGTGCGTTTCCCCCTTTGTCTTCAAAGCTTTTGTTTTTGTTCACCCGAACACTTGCGCGGATCGCATTAATGCATAAGATTTATTTAAATGGGCAACAGACCGAGTCGGAGCACCGAGTTCAATTTCTAAACGTGAAGTTGTTACGGGCCAAGCACGCCTAGGAATCGCACCCGAAGGTGCGGGAGAGAAAACGTAGAGGGGCAGGCAGCGCTCTGCACGTGCTCAAAAGCTCCGTTCTTCACACTCAAGGGTGTCCAAAGAGCTTGGGGAGCACGTTCCGGGGCTCAGGTAAGCCCCGCTAGCCCCACTCCCCCGGCAACCGAAAGCAGGAAGTGGTCGCGGCGTTGTTGCGCCAGGAAGTGCCCTCCGTTCGTGTTCCCCGGGCCCGGCCTGGCCGGCAGAAAGGCACCCGCCGCGAAGCCCTTTCTCGGGGAGGTCTTTCCGCCGGGCTCCTCGCCCCGCGCCTTACCTGCTCCAAGGCCGCTGCCGCCGCCCGCTCCATGCCTAGGCAGCTGCTATTTTCGGGCGCCAGTCCGTGTCAGGAAGACGGCGGGCCTGGCAGCAACACCCGGGTGCGCGCGGCGCCAGGAGGGGCGGAGGGGCCACCGCCTGCCGCGCTGTGCGAAGAAAGGGCCTTCCCGCCGCCGGGGGACTCAGGGCAGCGCGCGGCCGCCTCCCGAGACGGAGGAGGAGGAGGAGCAGGGCATGCCGAAAGCGGGGCTCTCCCAGGCTGCGAGCGAGGGTTGCTGCGGCGAGTGATGCAGCGAGGAAAGTGGGCTCCGCTGTGGGGAGGGGGGGCACGCGGTCTCTCACTCGGGAAGCTTCGGGCGAAGGCTCGTGTTTGCCCTGTATACGCAGGAGGGCGGCGGCGGCGCGCGGGGGGTGGGGTGGGGGTGGGGGAGAACGCGACACGGCTCCGGCTGTAAATAAATCACGGAATGTACGAAGGGAGGAAATCGGGGCACGGTGCGCGGTGGGTCATGGTCTCGCGGGGTGGGAGGTGAGACGAGGAGAGGAGATGATGGATGCTATTGGGGGGGGGGAGCCCCTCCCGGGAGGAAGAAACAAAGCGGTAAACGCCAGTGATCGGCCGAGGCCAAGAGGAGACGCTGTAGAGGTACAGTCCCTGGTGCAATGGGGACACCTGGCTCCCCCGGGCAGAGACTGTTCCCGCTTGCAGCGGGCTTCTTTCTTTCAGAAGGCCCCTATGCCTTTAAAAGCTGAGAGGTAGGCAGACATTCAGCTGGCGAAGTCACTCCCACCCGCAAGGAGTACTGACTGGAAAGCAATGCAACTTCCATCTGTTGCATTTAAAACAACAACACCTATTGTAGTATCCAGGATATAAGATACAAATTGTAATTTTAATGGATTAATCCTCCAGCCTTTTCCCCACCAGTTCCTCATATCCTTTTACCCACAAACTCATCCCCCTTCCTATGTTCCAACAGCAACATAATATTCCCAGTGTTCTTTTTAAAATGCTAGTTAAGTTTGTCTTTACCAAAGCATCTGGAGAAAAGGAGCTCATATACAGTACTGTATTTCCAAAAGGGTTTGGGCCATGATAACACCTTTAATATAGGCCACTTGTTCCTTGGATGTTCACCTAGCCAACTCATTTATCTGAAGCAGTGTAGTTGCTTTGCAACCCTCCTGAATCTCTTTGGAGCAAAGCAGCTTGTGATTCAGTAGTGCTTGATAGGTATGTTACCTGAAATGGCAGGAGAAAATGTAAAATTGTGCACGCAATTACAATTTCAGTTGGAATCCTAGAAAATGCTAGTCTAGAATGGCACCATTACAAGATAATTCTAGACCATGTGTTGACTTGTTCCATTATTGCCTTTCTGTTGTTAAAAGCACAGGACTGCAGATTATAGTTTCCCCAATACTAGATAGATGCTGTAATTAATTGTCAGTGAGTGAGGAAGCATCCTAAATAAAATGGGATATTCCTTTTGCTCGGGGCTGTCCTCAGATAGACACAGGAAGCCAATAATGTAAAAAATATATACAGATCTGACACTTGCACACCGGCAACAGCACAGGCTGAGTTTCATTGATCAGTATTGTCCATTTTGAATTACTGGGAGTAACTCTGTTTCCTATACTGCAGGGTGTGGGTGTGTGGGTGTGTGGGTGTCTTGACTGCACCATCCTACCACTTCACAAGCTGTCAGGCTCTACCATAATAAGGTCAGCATTATCTGCTGCAAGGGACAGCCACCAGTAAATAGTGCCAATAGTCAGGAATAATGGGGGTTGTAAGTCCAGGACATCTGGAAGGCACCACATTGGCTACCCCCACAGCATGTATAGCAAGACATAACATAGGAAGCCTGAGAAAGGAAGGGAGAGAACAGTGAAATGTGACATCATCATCACATTCATTTAAAACACATTTTCTTTGTGCGCACAATGTTTATCATACCTTGATTAAAATTTAGCAAGACCAGTAGAAGCCAGATAAGACTGTTTGGATAGAAGCCAGATACGACTCATGGGCTGCAAATTGACCTTCCCTGGGATTAGCTGCAGGGATTGGAAGTACTAAAACCAACCATACCCAATCTCCGCAATTAAAAGTCCTTACAGTTTATATGTGGACTAGCATACAGCTTGGTTGCCCAATAAAGGCAGAGTGAAACAGCCTGTAGCTTATAGAGCAGCATGAAGATAGATGTTCATAGCAACATAACTAGAGCCTGGCTGGATTAGGCCAAGAGTCCATCTAGTCAAACATCCTGTGTGGTTTTTTTAACAGTAGCCAGCCTCAATCCTTTCTAGGAAAGGTACAAACACGAGAGGAGTGCAATAGCACTTTCCTCGTGTGTGGCCCCTAGCAATTGGCTTTCAGAAGCATTAGTACAATACACATATCTATCCTCCATGAATTTATCTAGTCCCCCTTTAAAACAATTTAAACTTACTTGAGCGGGAGAACAATTTCTGACTTGAATCGTAGAGTTGGAAGGGTGCATGTGGGTCATCCAGTCCAACCCTCTGCAATGCAGGAATCTTTTGCCAAACATGGGGCTCAAACTCACGGCCCAGGTTTCCTCTCCTGCACTCTGATAAGAACATAGGAAGCTGCCTTACACCAAGTCAGACCATTGGTCCATCTAGCTCATTATTTGACAGTGGCTCTCCAGGATTTCCCAACCCTCTGTAAAACTACTGGTGTTTCCGTTTGGAATTTGGCAGCTCTTGTTGCTCCCAATTGTTTTGCCTACTGTTGTTTGCAGTTTGCCCCTTTGGATTCACGGAAGAAAAGCCGGATAATATATATTTTAAAAAACAAACAGTAAAATAAGGAGAACTTGGTCTTGGGCAGTGCCAGTTCCCCCTTCTGGCGACACCTGAAGCAGGTTGTTTCCCCCTGTTGCTTGTGGCTAGCTCAGGGGTCAGCAAACTTTTTCAGCAGGGGGCCGGTCCACTGTCCCTCAGACCTTGTGGGGTGCCGGACTATATTTGGGGGGAGGGAATGAATGAATTCCTGTGTCCCACAAATAACCCAGAGATGGATTTTAAATAAAAGCACACATTCTACTCATGTAAAAACACCAGGCAGGCCCCACAAATAACTTAGAGATGCATTTTAAATAAAAGGGCACATTCTACTCATGTAAAAACAGGCTGATTCCTAGACCATACGCAGGCCGGATTGAGAAGGCGATTGGGCCAGATCCAGCCCCCAGGCCTTAGTTTACCTACCCATGGGCTAGCTATTACCAGGCACCTCTTTTATCTTTACATGCAGTTCTGGTCCTGCCTCATGGCTCTGATCTTGATGCAAGTGCTTGCTGTCTTCACCTCCCCATCTACACATACTAAACATAACCCAGTTAGGATTGGCTTCTCCTCCCCACTGTGGAGAATTCCTGGAGAATGAGTCAGGCTCCTAAAAAGAGAAAGTGGCTGTCCCCTCCCCTCTCAGTTTATCCCCACTACTTGTAGCCTGAACTCAGCAACAGAGGCCTTATTGGCTCTTGGCAAGAAAAGAAATGGTTACGGGTGCCCACTGCCAGCAGAAAGCCAGATGTGGCAGTGTCTCTGGTTGGTCAAAACTCCCAGCACTTCAGGGGATAGATAAACTGTTCCTATCAAGATCATTTTCTCAATCTAGCAGGGGAAACGTTTGCTCCAAAAGGGAAAACATAAACATAAAAACCTTACACTTTGCAGAGCAAGCCAAGTAGTGTGGAGGTGCCTGCTTTTCCTTTGCAGCCGAATAGCAGCTGTTTGCGCTCTAGCAAAAAAATCAAAACTAACAGTAGGGTAATACCTTTATTGTGACCAAGAAAAGATGCAACAGAATGCAATATCCAGTTTAAAAGGGGTAAATCTTGCCCTGTGTGGAAAAATAACAACAGGCAGTGTGTTGAGCAGCCTTTTCCTCAGAAAAAAAAGTAACTTAAAAAAAAAAAAAGCATTGTGGGAGAGCTGATCATAGATCACCAAACACACCAAAAACACAGGCTTGGTGGCAGCAGGAGATTTGCATGCTGGAGACGACTTTGTTGGTTGCCAAAACAGATTTTAGGTTGCACTAAGGACCCTTTGGATACTGAAGACTACTGTGGCTGTTCCCCCTCAAAGCACAGATCCACTGTAGTCATTAGGAAAGTGTGTATATAGGTTAGTGGCCATCGAACAGCAAAAATTACTTACAGACCTTTAGTTTAGTTTATACTCACTTACCTGAGAGTGGCTGGTCTTGAAGAATACTGTACTCAATTTTGAGTCGACATGTATTGCTAGAGATGTTCTAGGCCTCTAAACCAACTTGCTTGCCTCAAGGTGCCCCCTCAAAAGCAATTACTCATATTTCAAGCTATAAAGGAGCTGGAGGACTAGATTAATGCTGCTCTACTCTTTGAAACCAGAGCAATTTCTCATTGTTTTATAGGGTGGCAGCAAAACAGAAAGCAAACCATAGGAGTATAGCTATTATACTTAAGATTGGAATGCATATGCTGCTTCTACACAAACTCTGCCTAAGAGGTATGGTGACCATAGGAAGATAGTTATGGATTGCCGCACTTCAACAATATCCCAAATAACGGTGGCTTTGCTAAAGCGCTCATATGAAATCAAGGTTTATTGAAAGCAAGGGCAATTTTGAAACTTAGCCGGACATATTAAGCAGCAAGAAACCGGAGAGCTGTCAGATTTCTCAAACCTCACATTATTCTTCTAAAATCTCACATAATTATCCAGATATGCCAGTAAACTATCTCTTGGATTTAAAAACCTTCAACACTGAAGCAGCTTTTGGAGCTCAGCCTTCAACCAGTGGACACATTCATCAGTGTAACTGTGTTTCATGAACTATTGTCCCTTGTATGTATTTCCAGGAGATGCACTGCTGGCTACATACCTGGCTAAAGTGGCTGGTTGGCTTGTTTAAACTTATCTATTTGCTTAGCAATACTGCTGAGTCTAACTTTTAAAGTAGCTGTTTTAAAGGAAGTGTGGCCACAAATCCCGGAGATTAGGAATCTAATTGACAGGATAGTTTTATGTGAATTACAGATTCTGTTTGGATATCTCTGAAAGACTGTAAGGTGGTGGTTTTTTGCTGTGCAATAAAAGATTAATTAGATTTGCCCACATGACATTATGGCAGCTTAAGCAAATCAGATATATTACAACTGCATATCTGCCTGGAATAGCACACATATGCTATTCCCACCTCCCATGCTGAGCAAAAATACCAAACCAGTTTTCCTTGCTTGCAGAGCAGAAAAGCTATGATTTATGACAGACCCCAGTTTTCACGCTATGCTAAGTCAAACTATGGAGTAGCACTCCTCTATAGCTCCTGCTGCAGCCAAGCTGCTGTGAGCTAAACCACAGTTTGGGCTTAGCATTACTTCTGAGTCTGGGCTCCTCGTTCCTCTCACTCCAGACAAACCTTGAGTGGTAAGCCACAGAACAAACATTGCCAAGAGCTCATGGTCTGTTTGAAGCAAGATAAACCGCAAACTGGTTTGGATGCATCACTAAGCCAAACTGTAGGTTAGCTCAAATCAGTGCAGCAGCACCAGGACCAGAGGAGCAGGAAAAAAGCCACAATCTTTTCTCCAGGAACCTGCCCATTTGCTCATTTGTGTTAAGCCATAGCTTGGCTTAATGTTACATGCAAAATGGGCCAGAGATTCTCGGAAGTTTATCTAGCAGTGCATTTGCTCCACACTTTCTTCCCACTTTTTTTTTTAAACCTCAGTTTATTAGATTCACTATACAGTAATTGGGCCTTGTATGAGAAATTTAAGTGAAGTGAGGCAATCACTCTACAGAGGTTGTTGATGTTTGTTCTCCTATTCCTCTCTCAAGAATTTGGTGCTGACAGCAGAAACTCACATGGCTTTCCAGGGTCTAAATACCAACCTGGAGAAAATTTGCTTGTGCGGTATTTCTAAGATAAGCAAACCTGCTTAGTGGCAGCTTAGAGGAGGAGCAGGGCTCACCTAGACTCAAAAATCCCTAAAGCACCCAACATTGCCTTTACTGCCACCCAAGTTATATCACAACAGTCATGACCACATACTTGCACTTGAATCCTTTATTTTGTTTTGTTTTTTTTAAAAATATCTTTAATTTAGCAGTGTGAGTTAAACTGGACTCATGACATCCTTTTGAAAATGTATGTTTATCCTCCTCTGGATCTCTCTGATGCACACTTCAGAAGACCCAAACAACCACTAGTGCCCTCTGTGCAGCAATAAATTGACTATTGACATTTCACTCTGAGCAGAATAAATCCATCTGAAGAAGATAGTTCTATTAAACAAGATGAGACAGCAGCTACTCGAGCTTCAAATCCCGAAATGTGGAAGGGGCTGGGATGGCTTCTCCTCTATCCCAGAGCAGTCTTCTTCCATTCCTGAAACACTTGGGCAGAATTCTATGCCCTTCTGCATAGGGTGGCTCCTCACAAGTCATAGCACATCTTTTTGTTCCTCTCAGTATCAAGCTCTATAGCACACTGCTTGGAGGATCCACCTTAGCAAGATAAAACCAACCAATGAGGCTTCCATTTACTGCAATAGTTTGCTTTAGGGGAAAAGAAAACCACCAGGACAAGGAAATAAGTTCATTACAAAGCACTACATAGGAAGTTACCTTATACTGGGTCAGACCATTGGTCCCATCTACCTCAGCACCGTTTATAGTGACTTGGCAGAGGTTCTCCAAGTTTTCAGCCATGAGTCTTTTCCACCTTAATTGGGAACCTGGGATTTTGTGCATGCAAAGCATATGCATATGCTCTACCACTGAGCTGAAGGGTGGTATTTGTCCAGAAATGCAATACCTTTTCCCTAGATCTCTTGAGTTCCACCAATTTACATTGAACGATCCATTACATTTTGTGCAGAGTAGTACCCACCTAAGGTTCAAATACTGATTGGGCATGGGAGGAGAGAACCAGCAATGCCTGTTAATACCAGTAAACAGAGATAGCTGTGTAGACCACATTGGAGGAGTGCTGAACACCTGTTTGCTCGTAATTACTCAAGTTAGGAAGGGTGGGTGGTGGTGGCAAGAGTATAAGGCGGCTCAGGGAGACGGCCAGCTGGGAGAATTCTTTAGGACACTCGAAGAGGCCTCTCCACTTTCACACTTCTACACAGCTAGCTCTTTTAGGTCATTCAATACAATCCTAGGAGTCAGGCTAGTTCACCGAAGATTGTCACTATGAGATTTGAGAGGGACACATCAGGCACCAACCTCCTACAGAGCCCAAAGAAGGGACATGACACTCAGTTTTCAGTAGGGGACAGTGAAATAAAAGCTGTTGCAGGGCTAGGACACATAGGTTGGTTCCTAAAAGAGGATTCAAAAGGCAAGCGTTAAGCGTTCATTTTCGTGTACCAGGCAAACAGGGAGAGAGGTTTTAACCAAGTTAAAACTGCACATATATTGAGGATGTTAGCAGCAGGAAGCCAACTCTCCACCCTTGTTTTATTACCTTACTAGAAATTGGCTTGCCCTCCTTTTGTTAATGCACAGCCTCACCAAGATCTCAGCACCTGCCCGGCTTGGCTTGCAAAAAGGGCATAAGAAATTAAAACAAAAATTCAACACTCAAGTCTCCTAAAGGATTAGACTGCCTTCTGTTGGCTTTTTGGAGAAAAGGCTGTCTCACAATAGAGATTAGTGCAACACACCCTTCCCCTGTGTTTACAAAGTTTTGCAGGGAAGGTTGGTAACTGTCAACTGATGAAGCTAGTAGCCAGGAACATATAGAGTATGAACTTGGAAGAAGCAAGTCGTCTCCACTTCTATCTTCCCAACCTCAGCGACAGCCAAGCTGGCTAAGAGAAGAGCCAAGCTGGAGAGAAGTTATGATGAATCTGAAGGGGGTGGAAATAACAAGCCAAGGGGAAAAGAAGCTTTAATTCAGGGGATCATGCCATAAAGGTCTCACCAAGATAGATACCTGTGTTAATACAGTCAGTGAGGTAAGACAGAAATGCAAGGTAAGTCACTGTCTGCAAGGCAGACTCTGAAATGATTTCTAGCAACTCATTCCCAGGCATGATGCAAGGAGAGCTTCTACTGCTAAGGCCCCAGGAGAAAGCACAACTACATCCAGTGTGCCTGGCTTGGCTTCCAACTGTATGTTTCCCAGCTTTTCTGCTCTTAAGAGCTTAGTCACTGAGGTTACTTAGGATTGGCAAATGAAAGATGTAGTAAGAAAGAGGTGCACTGTTGCTTTAGTGTTTCCAGGGAATCTCACACCCCTCTGCAATGACATGAACCATTTTAACAATAAATGCACACTGCATCTATATTCTAGATTACAGCTGCTGTATCCTGTTGTATCCAGGAGATTTCCAGGACTGTGTGTGATTCATAAATACTGCCCTGACCAATGGAGAAGCAATCTATTTGGAGAGCTGCACTGTAGGAATGATGCCTTCCTTTTTCTGGCCATTTTTATCTCAAGTAACCACCTAAACACATCTCACCACCATAGTGAGAAATACTTACAGGCATTTGGAATATCATTATGGCTACATGGAAAAAATAGAAGACTTCACAGTGATGCATCAGGGGACTTGCATACCTCATGCTGTCTATAGCATCTGAAGAGTGTGTGTAATGAGACAAAAGGACTCCCTATTCTTCATTAAACAGAAAGATTTCTTGCAGCCAAAGTTGTTGAGTTCACCCTCAAGGCTCAGAATTTAGCAGCTTCCTGCACGTGGTGTCTGAGTACAGATGGGAAATGCTCCTAAGTGTCAAGGTATCAGGAGTCAAGTAGAGCAACAGATGCATCTATCAGTGCCCAGGCATCAGGACAGCAAACAGCCCTTGCTGGCTGAAAGTGCAAGTTTACTGACACATTCCGGACATACACACACAACTGAAAAGTGTACCCAAAGCTGGGATCCAGTACCAGATTCAGATTAGGAGTAAAGTATAACAAGTGCAGAAAAGGCAGAATTCTCCAGCAGCAGGGAGAAGAAGGCACTGACTGATCAGAAATAACACTGACTGAGGCTGCAGTACTTAAAGCAAGAATTATACAGCCAAGCACCACTGTGGCTAAATTGTAGCAAGTCTTTAGGGGTAAAGAATGGGAGAGTGTTCTAGGGCAGTGTTCCCCAACCTTGGGCCTCCAGCTGTTTTTGGACTACAACTCCCATCATCCCTCGCTAGCAAAACCAGTCGTCGGGGATGATGGGAATTGTAATCTGAAAACAGCTGGAGGCCCAAGGTTGGGGAACACTGTTCTAGGGTGTGTATGAATGCTGGGGGAATTAACACAACCACCTTGCTCTAAACCAGAGAGGAACAAGAAGCAGCCACCTTAGCACACCTTTTTCTAAGTCCCAGCACAAAGCTAGAACCGAAAGGAGATGCTCCTCCAGTCTTAAGAAACCACCACCAGTGCTTAAGCTACACAGTTGTGCTTTGGACCAGCACACTGCATATGATCTGCTTCTCCAGAGTAAAAAATAAGTAGAAAATACCTTCCATAACTAAAGTCCATCAGGAAATCTGTACCCAGGAACTAAGAAAACATAGTTGTGTACCTAGCGAATAAGAATATTCAAGGACTCCCCACCACTTCCCTCACTGTTTAAGCCTATTTCTCTTATGACCATGCACCAGAGAGTTTATGAAAAAATCTGCCTGATTTACTGGTGTTAAGCCATTCTAAAGTTTGTTTTCCCACCTGTTCAGCTAATAAGGAATTTGTGTCATGTTGTGAATGCATGGGTTATTAAGTCAATTGCAAACATGCAATTGCCTCATGGTAGCAGCTCATTTCACAAATCGTCTTTGAGGTTGTCGGTCTCTGGCCAAACCTAGCATGTCGGCACTTAACAGTGAGAGGCACTTACGGCTCAAGTGGTGACGATCAAGGCAAGGTCAATAAACTATAAGGAACTCACACTAAAAGTTAAATAGGTTTTTCAAGCTTCTGTGTTTAGCAACTTCCTTTGTCATAAAAAAAAAACTATAAACAGAGCATTTGTCCCTTTTAACCAAGTTAAACATCTCCTCTTCGACCCAATTCCCTTTCCAAAAAAATAGTTCTACGTGGGCATGCCGGGCGAAAGGTCCTCCCCATCCTTCCATGCTGGCTCTCCTAGCTTCCGTTGAGGTAGGTCACGTATGCCCCCTCCTGACACCATAAGGAAGGGGAAGTTGGCCACTCACTCAGTCCCCCGTCACTTCACTAGGCTTGAGTTGCTGAGGGTCCGAGGGATTGTGGGTTTCTTGAGACTTCCAGCTGTGTATTTAATCTGAGGTAAGCTTTGAGTGCAAGGGTTTGGCTCAGAGCTTCGGACTGGCTCCTCCCCATCTCGCTGGACAAGGATTTTGCTGTTGGGAAGAAGACAGAACTTGAGAGAGAGGCAGATCTGTCTTGCAGCACAGAATGGAGCACACAGAGAGAGAACCACTTCCATAGCATATCATTTTCACCCGTCTGAAGGAAACAGCAGTCTTTCTATTACTACTGTGTCATCCCTGTATTCGATGGGAAAGAAGGATTTAGGGCTTATGGCTCACCACTGCCTAGGCCTGATTACCACAATGTGCTGAACCTCAGGCTGCCTTGAAAACAGTCTAGAAACTTCAGCTGCTCCAAAACAGGGCAGCAAGATTGCTAACAGGGAGTGGCTGAAAAATTATATCATGCCTGTGCTTTGCTGTCTACACTGGCTTCTAATCTATTCTAGGGGACAATTCAAAGTGCAAGTATTAACTTTTCAAGCCCTAAAACAGAGATGGAGAATCTGTGACCCTCCAGATGTTCTGGGACTAGAACTCCAATCATCCCTGACCATGGGCCATGCTGGCTGGAATGAGACGAAGGCCAACCACTTCTGGAAGGCTGCAGGCTCTCCATTCCTGCCCTAAATAACCTGGGGCTAGGTTACCTGAAGGACTATCTCCTCCCATATATATCCAGCGCAACCTGAAAATAATCTTTAAAAGTCCACCCCTGCCAAGTGAGGTGAGGTGAGGTAGGTGCCGACTTTTCATTTTTTTTTCTTCAAAAATTTTATTGGTTTTTTTACAATTTTTAAGCACATAACATAACGGTTAAATTTTCTATACTTCCCCCCTCTCACTGTGGGAAGCCACATTTATCCCCCTCTCTCACAAGGGTAGTCATAATCATTGTACATTTAACCTTACTTACAGTATTTAATATCATTGCTTGGGCTTGGCCCAATTCTATGGGCCAGGCATTCCTTCTTCCTCAATTTCATATTTCGATTGACTTCCTTAAGTCCCCCTCTGTTGATTTCATTATCTATCCTCTCTAACAGTTTTCATAGGTGCCGACTTTTCAGTGGCCATAGGTCAGCTAGGCTTTCCTACTTAAAAACATGGTCAAAAGGTGTTTTTTTAGACATTGGGTACTACTGGTTCCTCTGTTGCTGGTTTTATTTTGAAGTTTTAGCTTTGTTTGTGATTTTGTGTTCATGTTGTTTTTACATTTTACATGGTTTTTTTAAAGTACACTGCCCAGAATACTTAGTGTTTCAGGTTAATATAAAAATGCTACAAATAATTATTTATGTCAGATATATACTGAAGTAAAAATAAGAAAGGCTAAGACAATGGCCTAGTTTGAAATTAACATGAAATCCTAGCTTGTAGCTACATAATCAAAGCTGCCTGACCATACATGGACTCAGGGCTACTCAGGGGAAAGTAAGATTGGCACTGTATCCAGCCTCCATGATTTTTTTTAAAGAAGGAGTTACAAGTCAGAATGGCAGAAAAGTCTCACAGCCACTGCAGAGTGCCTCAGTGGGCACCACACTGAAAAAGCCCAGTTGAAACTAACTATAGTTTGCCCTTACTGGATATAATGATTAACCACAGTTAGTTTAAACCCAGAAGCAGATGCTTCTAATTTAATCCTCTGGCACATCCTAACAGGGGCAGAAAGTAGCACATAAACAGTTAAGACCACGCTTGTTAAAAGGGGAGGGAAGTAAGGAATGTAAAGGTGGCATATATGTAAATAACAAAGAAGAGTTTCCTTTCTCTCCATGTATTCATGAGAAGGTTAACAACCAAAAATGCATTAAAATATATTAACCATGGCTGCGATCCTACACATAACCACCTGGGAATAAGTCCCATTGAATGCAGTGGGGATTACTTCAGAGCAGACTTGCAAAGAATTGCACTATAAGGGAACGAATGAAAAATCATGGACAAACCCCAACTGGAAATGTATCAAGAGGTAACAGTGGTTGGTTCTCGCAATCTCACCTGGTTTTGCCTAATTCCATCTTGCTCAAGCCATTCACAGGGAGTTCATTCTTCAAATAGAGGTGGGATCTTGGAATTGACCACTGAAGTTGAGAGAGAGCAGAATTAGACAGCTAGTGAGGGGGTTACTAAATGTTCCTTTCTTATCTCCCAGCACACCTCAAATTTAGTGAAGCAAAGAGAAGGTGCTTCAGGCCAGTAAGACAGCCACAAATATGGCCACTTGATTAGTAACAAGTAGTTCTGATGGGCACCCTCATGAAAAAGCAGAACAAATCTAAGGTATGAGGAAAGGCAAAGAAGGCCCACCCTTACCATCACTGTGGATTCTGTCACCACTCCATTATGAAAGCCTTTGTGACACCAGTTTCTGAGCAGATCCACCCCTGCAGAAAGGAACACCACAGAACAAATGCTAGTTCACATGTGAAATTTTGAGGGCTATTACTAAGCAATTGCCCTGGTTGGAAGAAGGCAGTTGGGTACAAGTACAGTGGTCCCTCGACTTACGAGTGACCCGACTTCCGTATTTTTCGAGTTACGAGGGATCAAAAGGGGCCGCGCGCCTACAAATTTTTTCGACTTCCAGAAGGAAGTCACGGAGGTTTTAGATAGGGTTTCCTCGACTTACGAAGTTTAGATGCGGTTTTTTTTGACGTACGAATTTTTTTCTCCCAATGCATTCCTATGGGGACTCGACTTACGATTTTTTCGACCTACGACGGTCCCTTCGGAACACATTAACTTGGTAAGTTGAGGGACCACTGTAATGCAGGGCTTTGATACTGAGCAACCCAAACACACACACACACACACACACACACACACAGGTTTAAAAAATCAAGCTGCAATGGTATGATGCTCATTTGAAGATGGTGAACTTCTTCCTGGTCTATTCTATGGAATTATCTGGATACACTCAAGAGAAGCAGGTAACACTGATGAACAGGAAGGCTCTGGGTGAGGGTGTGGACTTAAAGATATCCAATAGAAACCAATGAAAGGACAAAGGGGTGGGAAAGAATAAAGAGAAACTTCTGCCCTAAAGCCAAAGATGTGGCTGCAAGGTGTGGGGAGTGGGGAAGATGGCAAAAATGACCCAGCAAGAAGCAACGCTCAAACCACACTGGCAGCCTGTAAGGATGATAGATAATAATGCTTTGGGGGAAAGAGCACAGACAGCTCTGGGTTGGAAAGCAAGGTATGCAGTCTACTTATAAAGGGCTGATCCAAACAATTAACTGCTTATCCTAGAAGGGAGCTTGCAGGAAGGAGGTGATGGGAACTGCTTTACCTTTGACCTTGTTCACGAAATATTTCAGCTCCCACTGGGAAGTAAGGATGTTGAAGTATCGCGGCTGCTCAAAGAAACGTAGGTAGTGCATGGAGAAGCGCGAGGGGAAAACTCGCTCAAACTGTCCACGTCGAGCAAATTCATCCTCTGTCTCTACTAGGACACGTACATCATCTGGTGTTAGAACATCTAGGATGGTGGAATAGAACTCCTGCAGCCAAGATGGACAGGGAAACACCTTGGTTTTCCAGGAGGTAACTGCACAAGTCTACATGCATGCCACTTTCGGTTCTCTAAAACCACTATGATTGCCACTCTAGGATGCTGGCCACGCAATACATATTCCTCTCCCACTGTGAGAGCAGTGGAAAGACAGAAGAGAGACATCCAAATAGGAATTTGTTGGGGGTGGGTGAAGATGAAAAGGCAGGGTTCTTAGTTATGGTCCCCAAATGCTTCTTGTACCCCTTGAACAAACTAAACCAAAAAGCATGTGATAAGTAAGAAATGGGAAAACTTACTGCTTCAAGGCCCACCCATTATAACAATGGCAACCAGTGGCCATGGCCTATTGGGTCTTAGCTATAGTTTGTAGCATTTTCTTAAGCTATGCTGTGTGTTTGATGGGCTTAAGGTTTGACACTAGCCTTGCTCTGAATACAGTTGAAATACAGCTCTTTATAACTTTCACACTTAGCCAAATCATATCCTATATGTCAAAATACAACCTCCTTCAAATACCAGTCCTTCTGTGGATAAACAAGCACCTCCTCCTTGTGTGTGGATGCATCTTACCTGTTGGGATGCATTTTCTGTCAGAAAAAGTGCTTGGTTGAACTCTTAAGCACTCCCCAAGCCAAGGGATTGTAATGATCATCTGCTAGTAGGAGTCAATATTTCAGTGTAGCTACCTCTATGCTTTGCAACTCCCTATCTAGTAATATTAGGCAGGCACCCTCACTATACTGTTTTACACCCCTAAAAACTTTTTTTTATTTCAGCAAGCCTAGCGAGAAACATAATTTAGTTATGTATACTTGTTTGATGATTTTATATTGTTTTATGCACACTACTTATGGTTTTATTTAATTAAACAGTTAATGAAATGATTCAAAGAAGAGCCGAGAACTCCAGCCCAAACATGTATGAGATCTCAGAATGAGGGCAGAGTGTTTGGGGAAGACATGTTCTCGCCTACCTGATCAGGCACTTTTGAGGTCAGATAAAAAGCTCTTTTTGTTTTCTCAGAAGTGAACAGCTCCAGAGATGACTTACTCTTCTCCTTTGTGACACTATTCAAGCTGGGCACAGCAATAATTAAAGTTAGTACACAGAGAGTTAGTCAGTGCCCTCAATTCAGCCACCTATAGCCAGAATCATAAGCAATTGGCAAGCTATACTCTGTTAAGCCAAAAGAAAGCAAAAAAGCCTCAAACGATCCATGGGGTCATAGATCATGGATGGGGAACCTTAGGCATGAGGGCAGTGTGCAACCCTCCAGCCCCTCCATCTGGGCCCCAGGACTCTTCCCAGGCCATGCTCCCTTCCCCAGGCCACATCCCTCACTAGCCTGCTTCATGCTTTCCCCAACCTGGTGCCCTCCAGGTGTTTGCTGCCATCCCTGACAGCTATTGTGGCTGAGCTGAGTTGGGAAGCAACACACAAGTCCAGCTACTGAAGCCTAGTATTCCTGGCAATATGTCTGAGATCACCACCACTGCTCAGCTTTCAAGGTTTCACGAGGTATTGCCTGGGTATTTTCAAGCCCATCTTGCAATTACATGGACCAGAAACTTGCTTTAAAAATAACAAAAGCAGAGATTCTTTGGATGTTTAATTCAGTTTCTGTACCAATAGCGTGACTGAATAAAATGCATAGTCCTATATACAGGCTACAGCTATGCTTCTGTGCTATAGCCACACATACTATTGCCACAAAAACTTTCCGTCTCAGTCTTTCCAACTCAGGCCTCCTCACTCCCCTACTGAACAGGAACAATGCAAAAGATGAGATGCCCAGTAAAACTTCTCCTTCTGAATTTGATCTCTAACCTAGTTGTGGAGCTGCTGGCACTTCCAGAGGGTGAAGCCACATCATCTGTGCTTGGCAACAGAAAACCAGCCAAATTAAGGGCATCTCTGACCATTTGACCCTTGATGCTCACATCCAGAGGAGAATTCGAATGAAGGCTGCAGAGAGAACAAAACCTTGATTGGACAAGCCCATCTACATGTCTTTGGCCCTAGCTTTTGGCATTTCAGATAGCTGTTGATTTCCAAAAGAGAGAAAGGAGGAACTCTATCTCCAAGGCAAGATAATCTCTCTCTTGGAGTATTCCCTCCCCCTCCCCCACCACACCCACATGCATACACAATACACAGACATACCTACCAATCAGAGACACACTGTGTGATACAGTTCAATGTAAGTGTTGCCTCCCTCACATTAAGAGATGGAAGCCATCAACACATGAAGTAAGGCATTGGCAAAACAGACTGCATGCATCTGTGCATATAGGCCTAGCATACATCTGTGGGACAAACTGGAGGTAAAGGGTGTTCTTGAAATTGTAGTGAAATGCACCAAGTCAGAGCTCAAGCTGAAGGGTGCACCATGCACAACTTACCTGGGGGAAATATTGACTTCCAGAATCCATGGCTTAAGGTTCTCATCCAGCATGATATCAAACCCGAACAGCTCATGGCAGCAGTAAGGGCGTCTCACATACATCTTCACGAGATTGATTATGTAGGGCTCTGATCTAGAAAATGAAACAGGTGCTGGGTTGTTCCTGAGCAGCAAAACTAGCAGCAGGACTTCCCAGCCTCTTATGCATCAGTCTAGCCAAGTATATGGTACAAGCATGCCACAAAAACAGGGCTTCAGCAATAGCTTCCCCCACATGGCTCAGATGAGAGCCTGATGAGCCTGTGAAGACAGCACCTGGCCCTTCCTTGCTTCAAGTTATTAAGATCCAAACAAGATAATTTTGGGGCCAAGGAACAATCAACAACCTTCAAGAAACAATACAGTAGGAGAATCTGATTACAGAAGCACAAAGCAGCAAGAGAGAAGCAAAGATGCACACTTGCTCAAAACATATGCAAACATCGGTACACATCTCTAGCTAATGGATAAGATGACCCGTCAAAAAGAGGTCCTCCTGAAAGCAAAGGGCTGGGATGAACACAACTAGATCCTGAGACTTACGCAATGATGGTTTTGACAACAATGTCTTTTATCTTCTCCCAGATGGCTTCACTGTCAACTCCTTTCTGGGCCAAATAACTCCAAAGTGCCTTCAGTGCCCTGTGGAGACAGAACAGAGCATACAAGTGCATTAGGGTTGCCCCAGATATTGTTATTAACTCCTCTCCCCCCCATCTCTGAAGGAAAAAGGCAACATGAACCCAGAACCGACTATGCTTTTAATGCAATTTTATATAAACCACTTATGAGACCTTTCTTTTTTTGATTAAGTGGTCTATACCAGGCATGTCCAACAGGTAGATTGTGATCTACCGGTAGATCACTGGATGTCTGCAGTAGATCACTGGTAGATCATTGGCTCCCCCCAAAGAAGCTGAACAACTGTGGCTCCCCTAAAAAAAGCTCAACATTTTACCTCCCCCCCTGAAAAAACTCAACAACTTTGACCTGAACCCCCAAAAAGGGTAGATCACTGCCAGTTTTTAGCTCTGTGAGTAAATCGCAGTCTCTTGGGAGTTGGCCACCCCTGGTCTATACATTTTGTTTAATAAATGAAAATAAAGTCTCTTTCCTATGGAAACAGTAGGGCCACATCCGGGCTACTCAGGACTAGAGAGGTAAGACAACATAAGCCAGTCAAGAACATAACACATACAAAAGGATTCTCTTTCCTGCTCATCAATACTCACCACTTGTGACCCTGACATGCAGTTTCATCTGCATTAGGTCTGTATTCAATATTCTTCTTGTTGATACTGTAATTAGTCAAGTGCATGTACTTGTTGTTGAGGCTCTTCACAGAGGAGGAATATCTGAGGTGGAGGAAGAACAAAAGTTTACACTAAGTAAGGAGACATCACTCACCAAAATGAGAAGAGGGAGGAATGCTAAGCAGTGTGGGAGCTAAAAGACAGAGGCACACACACCAATCTTTAAGTATCTCCTCTAAGCTCCAGCCTAGTGTGTGTGCACATGTGTGTGAGGGAGAATGAGAATGAATGTGTGTGCTCCAAAGAGATATGACTGGTATAACAATTCAAATTGTTAATCATTAAGAGTTGCTCTGATTTGAGTTATTCACCAACTTTGTCAGTTAACTAAACATCCAGATGCTTAGGAAATTGAAGTAATTATAATCTGTCTTATTATTTTAACTTTTGTATGTTTTAAAGTACAGCTGATTTCCCCCCCCCCTTGATTTTCTTGTTTTATCTTTTTGTATACCACTTTGAGGGGTTTTTTAACAATCAAGCAGTGTATAAGTTTTATGAAATAAATAAAATAATAAAATAAAATAAATCATTTTTTTAAAAAATACAGTTTTAATTGGAAATTTTAAAAGCACACAGACTCAGCTACACAGTGCAAGCAAATAATTGGTTCTCAATAGTCACTGCTTAAACCAAAAGGATATGCACAGACTGTCATACAAGTGATACCTGCAGCCAATAGTTAGCCTACTGTTTTCAGCCAATAGTTAGCCTACTGTTTTCAGAAAACATATTTAATTCAGAAAACATATTTAATTCAGCTGGTCTTCTGACAAGCAGTCAACCCAACCCTCTTTCTGATGTTACCAATTCATAGGGAACTTACTTGCAGCTGGCAAAACGAACAAGTCCATCTTTGAACAAGTAAACCCGAAGTGGATCATAGCATGTGACGTAAACATAAATCCTCAAATCGAACTTGCTTCCACCAATGAGGTAGGGTTTATGTAAGTACCTGCAACAGAAAGATAGGTGAGCATACAGGAACCACATCACAGAGTAGCCCTGAGATTTAGCCTCAAGAAATTCAGGACATTTGTCACCAGTGGAGAGGTTTGATGGAGATGGTTTCTGTCCCTAAGGGGTTTGAGAGACTGCTGATGAAATGCCAGCTTTCTCAACAAATGCTACTCCTTGCCACAGCAAAAGGTCTCCTTTAGCCATATTTCTGAACCCATGTCAATATCGTAACAATTCCACAACTGCTCTACTCTTTATCTGGAAGCAGAAGCAAAAAAAACAAACCCCGCAGAACAATGTAAAGTTTTACAACAGCAGAAAGCATAATCAGAAACAAGTTGGTCTTTGATACCTTAAGATATTAAAGCCAATCTTTTGTTAGCAGGATGGGGAAAGACCGGCAGGGCGCGGGGACTTGCTTACCTTTGCACCAGCAGTGGCCTGCGCTTGGGCAGCTGGCTCCACTTATGGATGACCTGAATGCCGATGCCTCTAGCTGATGCTGGCTAAAGTGAGTGAAAGACAGAGAGCGATGTTCACATTGAATCCATTTGCTGCTATCCTACAATTCAAAGCTGGAACATCCGATTATAGTCTGGGAAGGTGGGGTACATGAAAGGAATTTGTTTTAATACTATCGGTCTTAAGACAAGCCTCCAAAGAAGCAGCTTCACAAAAATCTTAATGTAATTTTAAAGTTCAGCAGTATGTTAAAATCAATTACTGTGGCAGCTTTTTCAAAGACTGAACAAGTCAGCAAAAGCTTTTAAAGTCCATAAAAGCTTTGTACATTCACAAGTTGGTGTACAGCAGCTTTGAGCTCCTTCCTGTCACTGACTGATAAGCTAATTCCCTAGAGGTTTCAAAAATGCGCCTGGCTGTAGTCATGCAGTACAGTACAGACTGTGGCACCTGCCGAGTCTGAGACTATCTAGGGTTTTGAAAATACTTTAGTCCTTATGAAAAGAGGGGGGCGCCTCTCTCTCTTTAGGAAATGTTTGAGGCTCCTAGGAACAGAAGGAGACACCCCCTGTCTATCCCCCAGTCTTCTCTCCTCATTTACATGTTTAAGGGTGCCTCTCTTCACCTAAAACATTCAATGCAGAAAATGCAAATGTGAAGCACTTTTATTCACAATCTTTACAAGATTGCAAAGAATAAAAACCCAGAATATTTTAAAACAATACACCAGGGAGGATTACACCTGTCCTTCCCAATATCAAGATGACAGGTGGGTTTTCGGACTGACAGCCAAAGGGACTATTGGGCTAAAGCTATGGTATAGTCAAGAGGGAACCAGAATAAACAAGTGGAAACTGTCCATCTATGAGAAGAGAATATGCATTGTTGCTATAGTGCAGGCATCCCCAAACTTCAGCCCTCCAGATGTTTTGGACTACAATTCCCATCATCCCTGACCACTGGGTCCTGTCAGCTAAGGATCATGGGAGTTGTAGGCCAAAACATCTGGAGGGCCGCAGTTTGGGGGTGCCTGCTATAGTGGAAGGGGGGTGTAGTTTACATTACTATTAATTATTGTTAACTGCACTTCAGTATCATCTAATTACTTAAGTTCTCTGAGTGGTTTACAGAGATTAAAACCATGAAACGGAATACCTAAAATCTAAAGCAGAATAAAAACCGCACAATACAAAAACAGAACAGAGCTCATCCCAAAGGCAGTCTGCCCCAACACAAGTCCTAAAGTCTAAGGAAATGCGTCAAGAAAAATCAGATTCATCCAATAAAACCTGAAACTGGCAAGGCAAGGGAAAGCATGGCTATACCATGGCAGAAGGCACACAAAGGACACACCCCTATCTCCATACAGGTCAAACCATATCTGTGCCCTCCCTCACCGGCTTCACAATCCATTTCTGTCGGCTCGCACAATCTTCCCAAGCCTTTCTGAGCAGCTTGATATCCTGAGGAAGGATGAAGGACTGGGGCAGAAAGTTGAACTCCTTCTTCCCAAAGCGGACCTGCAGTTTGGAAACATTTCTCCACAGACGGTCCTTCCGACCAATTTGGAACGAGCCAGGAAAATGATTCAACTGCAGGAGGGAAAGGAAGAGACAAGAAAGGAGTAATGAGGTTTCCTGCTGAATCCTAGCTGGTAAAAAGGCAAGATAAAGGTTCAACAGAGGGGTACCTTCTCCTCCAAATTCAGGGATAGCTGCAAGAACCTAGATCAGGGGTAGGCAACCTTCGGCTCCCAGATGTTTTGGGACTACAACTCCCATCATCCCTGACCACTGGTCCTGTTAGCTAGGGATCATGGGAGTTGTAGTCCCAAAACATCTGGGAGCTGAAGGTTGCCTACCCCTGACCTAGATCGTCCATACAACCCCCCACCCCAAAAGTCCCTGGCTGGTATTCCCAGCAGGTAGTTCCCATGAAGGAAGCATACCAGCATTGAAGTATCTACCATATAGTGTCTTGCAAACCTAGGCTGTCTCCTTCAGAAGCACAGCCACCAAGAGAAGAACATGAAGGGACTAAGGGAAAGAGAACATTGCAGCGGAAAACAGGAAATATCAGCTGCATGCAGCGTTCAGATGGAGAAAATGACAGAAAAGGCCAGAGTGGAATGCATCTCATGCCCTTTCCCCACACTGTATTATATTCTTTAATATGTTCTTTTGTAGTCATGACCATATCTCATACCTTCTGATGTTCTCTGATAACTCTGAATCCCGGAGATTTCATGTGATGGCCCCAGCAGCCCAGCCAGTCATTGTTTCCTGTGGGCAATAGGGCAGTTCACAGACTATTATCTGAACATCATATTGAATATGAATATATATACAGTATATATTCTGTTTATGCTCAAGAACTGCAACAGTCTCAGGCATATAAGAATTTCAGTTTGGAAAATATGAATTGGAAATAAATTTCCTGCCTTATCCATGTTTCCCCTTCCACATGAACCAAGAGTGGCCTCATACGAGCAGCCACAATAAACCCTACTGAGAACTGTACACAACTCTAACAAGATTGTAGCATCAGCATCACAGGGTATACTGCGACATCAAACCCTATTCAGTTACAGATGAGTAGGCAAGAGATGTCAAATAAAAGCCCCCACAATCCCTATCTATCCTCTTAAGTCTCCTCTTATTGGAAGGGTAGGGGTGAAGGATTGGTGCATTTATCAAACAGCCTACTGGAAAGAGCAGCTACAGCTCTGCATTACCAGACACAGATCATCAGATGTATAAGCAAACTCTACAAGAATTGCTAGGACATGGAGTTTTATTCCATGTCTTGAACATTCTTCCCCAGTTTGTAAGCACAGACCATGCTGCAGCTCTTGCTGTTCTGCAGTGAACATTAGCACTTTGTGGTCAGTATCCATCTTGACAAGAGCTGCCCAAGGGCATACACATAGGCAGAAGTGCCATGAGGCTTGCCCGAGACTTCAGAGGGAAGCAGTGGAAGAGCCACAATTAGATCTGCAGCTTCATGATTTGCAGCATCTTGCAAGGGAGGTGCATTAGAGTAATCAATTCTATGGGAGCTTTTGTTGCTCTGCTACTGAAGATCTGAAAGTGGGATAGTTTATTTCCAAACATCTAGCACTATTCCAAGATAAAGCTGTGAGTTTGGGTGTATATAAGGCAGGAGGCAACATGCACCCACAGACCATTCCCACAGTACAACTCACTCTTGCTGATTTTGAAGTGGGACCTGGAGATCGTTGCCTTTACAATGTTGGGAGTCACTGTACTCATCTTCCATCGTAGCATCTTCCTCTGTTCCCAAGGGAGCTTCTCCACTAGGAAAGAAAGAAATCCTAAGGTTAGTGCTGGAAGGGTAAGATTTTTATTCAATGAATTTCAACAGAATCAGATAAACCAAGTGAAAGAAAACGCTTGGCAAAAGCTCTGTCACTTGTCCATAGAACAGTGGTTCTCAAACTGAGAAGCACAACACACCTGAAGGAATATGCAAAGTTTCTGGGAGGAACAGGATTTTGAGGCAGGTGGGATTTCCCTCCTCTCATCAGTGAATAAATGGATAGGTTGAATGCCCTCTAACAGAGGATCCTAATTTATTTTGGGAACAGGGGTGCAGCTGTTCCCCTACTTGCCGTATCATGCCAGTCTGATCTGGGAAGAGCTGCTGTCTTGATCTCCATGCTATGCAATGGGACAGATGGCTAGTCCTGAATTGGGGAGGGGGAAGGCAGAAGTTTAAAAGGTGGATAGTGAAACTAAGCTCAAGAAGTTTGAGAAATTTTGCTATATATAGCAAGAAGCACGCTGAGTCGGTCTATGTGTACATCCCAACAGGTCAAGGCCAGCTTTAGTTCTTCAAAGACCAAAGGTTGTTGTGGTGCTGTGATAATGCCTGCTCCCCACTATGAAAGCACCCAGGCCAGAGCAAAATACGACAAATGGGACCATCTCTGCTACAAGGGAATCTGGATGTCCACTCACCCCATCATAGGGCAGGGCAGGAAAGATACATGCTCCACCTATGGTGGGATTAAGATTGAGGGTCAAAGTGAATGCCCATCAAATATTACTGTACCTTCCAGCATCTCAACTGCTGTTTCAGCCATTTCAGTTCTGAACCTCTTTGCTGGTGATCTCAAAATCCTACAGCTCCACAGATACAAATCTAGATTTAAGGTTTTCTCTTCACATCACCTGGAGACCTTAGTAACGCCATTGGAAAGGCGTTACTACACTACATACTTAAATAACATGACCACATGCATCCCACCATCACCTCCCCACCCTAGAATCTCTCATTTTAAGCTCCGACTCCACTCCACCACTATAGTACACTAGGGTTTTCTGGCGTTGCCTGTTTCATGCAATGAATTCAGATCCACCTTACCTCTCTCATCCCGGGTACCAAAATATATGGTGGGAGGCACATTGGGGAACAGGCTGCATGTAAGAGCTGGCTTGAGAATTCGTTCTTGGCCCTCTAGTGTAGGCACCAATCCCTCAATGCAATTCCTAGGAAAAGAATACCAGGCACAGTTGGAGAAGTGAGCAGCACAACACTTTCTCTGGGACATCCGTTTCCATCATATGCCATTCAGTTTAATTCCTGAGGCTCTTGATCAACACACTGACTAAGTGAGGTTTGCTTTGGCTGAGAAACACCAACCCAGAATGTATACTAAGCTGCCTTTCGGCCTGACTGCTTAGCATCTCTGTTTCTCTTTGCAGATGGGCACAGCCAGCAAGTGCAAGCCAGGTGATTTCACCAAGACAAACAGATCAGGGTCTTCAAGACCAAAAGGATCCAATGCATTACAGACAGAACATTCCTAAAACGAACCTGGATATAATAGCTACAGAACCATTGGGGGATAATCCGAATGAAGAGGAGCCATCTGATTCACCTAAAAAAAAAGGCAAAAATAGTTTAACAAGTGAAAAATCTTCGCTACATTCCATGAACATCCTGAAGAAATTCAACCTCTTTTAGACATTCTCTCAGATAGCTGATCTTAATCCACAAGCAACTGTTACCTGACTGGAAGAATGTTTAAATAACAAACCACCTCTCTTGCCCCTACTCATGAGAGGTGTTTGCGTAATTTCAGAGTTTTCCCAGCAGCAAAGGAGCTGCTTACTGATAAGTGCCCCTTGTGCAGCTACATTTAAAGGGCACCATAGTTTCTGCACAATGACCTCAAACCAGAACCCCGGATCTTGACAATGAGAGGATATCCATTATTTGCCTGCTCTTCCACACAGCCATCCATTTCCTTATTTGTACACCGTAAGAAAGGACCCCATGGTAAGGTTAGAAGAGGATAGAATATCATTCCCTATGTCACTCCCCAGAAGTTAAAGTTTGCCTTCTAAGGATATCATAAGAGTGTTGAACCACAGTGCAATATACTAAAGCAATAAAATGGCTGAACTAAACACAGCTGAAAATGCCAGGCTGCTACATCACAATGTTAGCAAGAACTACAAGCAGCTTTCTAGTGCAGCTTTCTTCCAAACTCTCATGCAAGATTGGGGATGGGGGACAGAACGGGTCAATACTCAGGATGAGTAGCATTGTCCTAAACTGTAGCAAGACAGCAACAATTATAATAAATCCACACGCAAGTATTTATTGGGTTTGATCAGAACATTCCTAGCAGGAATATTGAAGATGAAGTCCTGTAGTTAAGATCTGCTAGCTGAGGGGCAATGGGATTTGACAGAAGCTGTATCATGCTTGCAGAATTCAAGATATGCCACCACGACAGATCTGTTGGTGGAACAGCTAAACTGGGGCCCAGCTGTACGCATCACACATATCTGTAGGTTGGGCTCTCCCTTCCCAGACTGAGTAGTAGTAGTAGTAGTAGTAGTAGTAACAACTTATTATTTTATTTATACCCCACCCTTCTGGCTGGGTTGCATAGGATACAGAGGCCCCTCCAGCAGCATATGACCTTCCCAGTGAATTAGTGTTGCTCTGCCTCAGTACTGAATGCTATTACTGCTGTTTATGATCTAGAAAAATTGTCAGGCCTTGTACATTCAATGGTAAAATTATCTCACTTTGAACTGTTTCAAGACAGTTCAAGACAGACAAGGCAAGTTTGTCTCTGGGTAACCAGAAAATAATTAACTGAATGCTGAATAGAATACACCAGTAAAATATAAATGGAGACCAGACTGTTGCTCTGCCTACAATAGCAGTTAACTAAATATCACTCCAAACAAGTTTTACAAGTGTAGAAGTGCCTAGGCTGAAGGTGCCCACAAGGCAAATTATAGTATTCAAGCTAGCAATTTTATTTGTTGCAATGCAGTTCTTTCTCTCTTGATATTATAGAGTGATTTGCAATATATCCATGCCCTAATAGTAAGCATGGACAACTATAGTAGGCAACGTTTTAGCTTTTTATTAGATTCAAGCTGTGTTTTGAAATGACAGTAATTAGTAATTTGTATTAACAGAATAATCGGTGTATGAAAACCCTTCTCTGTTTTATGTGGGGTGAGTAGGCTTGTTTGGAATCTGAAGAGATGAAATAAATGTGACTGCTGACCTTCCCCATCCTCCTCTTCTCCCTCCTCATCCTGACTGCAGGCATCTTCCAAGCCGTCTGGGAGCTCTTCCTCTACATCTTCCCCCACCGCTTGGTCCAGCAGGGGGAGGTTGACTGGAGCTCTACAACACAAAGGGTTACAGCCCTAAAGTGAAGCTCTGTAACTCCTCTGTTAGCAAAGCAAAAAGATCTCTACATCCAACAACAGACCAAGAGATCACAGACAAGGCAAGATATCCCAAATAACTACTTCTATACCTGCTCCCCATTATTCTTTTCCATAGTGAAAGCTAATAAGAACTCCTGGACTCCTACTCATGTTCAGGAGTAAGAGAAGCTTTGCATATGGCGATTTCCCCATATGGTTATCAATTCCACACACAAAAACCTCAAACCAGTGCATACAACAGCACATATGACAGTGCAGACACAATGTGCATGTTTTATTAGGTAAAGGTAAAGGGACCCCTGACCATTAGGTCCAGTCGTGTCCAACTCTGGGGTTGTGGCGCTCATCTCACTTTATTGGCCGAGGGAGCCGGCGTACAGCTTCCAGGTCATGTGGCCAGCATGACAAAGCCGTTTCTGGCGAACCAGAGCAGCACACGGAAATGCCGTTTACCTTCCCGCCGGAGCGGTTCCTATTTATCTACTTGCACTTTGACGTGCTTTCGAACTGCTAGGTTGGCAGGAGCTGGGACTGAGCAACGGGAGCTCACCCCGTCGCGGGGATTCGAACCGCCGACCTTCTGATTAGCAAGCCCTAGGCTCTGTGGTTTAACCTACAGCGCCACCCACATCCCGTCGCATGTTTTATTACATTGGAATAATTGACATATATAAAGGTGCTACTATTATAAACATTAACCCATGTTAGTGATAGAAGTGGTGTGGAGAGAAAGGGAGGACTAGTGCAAGTGGCAAATTTTGGACTTGACTTGTGGCATACTTGTCAAAACAATGGGCTCCCAGTGGTAAAGCAGAATTGTCATCTGACTCGAGAGACATTTTGGAGACAGTGAAGGCTGTAAAACCATCCAAGGCATATCAAACACTGATTGATGACCAAGCTTACATATACTTACATCATAGGAACAATTTGCTACTAAGTTCTTTAGCGTATTCTACTATATCAAATACAGTCCTTATCATAAGAAAAGGGTGGTTAACCTCCAGATGCTGTTGGACTCCAAAACCCATCAGCCCCAGCCAGCTAGGCCTGGGCGATATATCAATCTATCACACAAGCCCGGTATGAGGAGGAGACCGCAAAGTCGCCTTCACTCAGCAGTATATCGCTGGTGAAACCGCCACCGCTCCTGAGTCCCTCTGCTAGTAACGCTCGCTGGAGGAAGCCAAGACTTGACTCCCTCCAGCAGGTGCTGCCAGCAGAGGGACTCAGCAGCAGCAGTTTCACCAGCAATAAACCGCTGAGTGAAACCGCCATCCCACTCTGCCCTCATATTGTGCAGAGGGAGAAACAAGCTTCATTGGCGAGGTGTCGATACAACTTGTTCCTCCCTCTGCATCTTTGAACTGCTTGGCTGAGGCGTGTGTGGTTGCCACTCCGCTCAGCCGAGCACTTGAAGGATTCCCCAGCCCGGTGCTGGCTCCCACACAAGCGGGGGGAGTGCCGGGGATGGCACTGCTGGGGATTGGGAGCCTTCCCGCACCCCAGCTGAGCCGTGCAAACAAGCTGCGTTGTCCTAGTCTGCTAGGCGCTATGGTGAAACCACCTCAGTCCCCGCAGTGAGAGCTGCAGCAGTTTCGCCTTGTGCCTCACTGGCTGAGGCCAATGTAGCTTGTTTTTTCAACAATGTGGTATATCACCAGACCACAATGTTTGGTTGATGATATACCGCAATGTTGAAAAGCTGATATCGCCCAGCCCGACAGACAGCATGGCCAATGATTCAGGGATTATGGGAAGTGTAATCTAGCAACACTTGGGAGGGCTACAGGTTGACAATTATTGCCACAAAGAGTACTGAAAGGGAAACACTAACCCACCCCAACAGACATATTTGCCAGAGTACTTACTCAGTCTCTTTCACAGTAATAGGGGTCCCCCATTTTGTATCCGTGCCTAACTGAAGAGAGGAAATTTTGGTCTCTACCTCAGAGACTGTAGTCCGTGGGGGCAGCTCTGTTTTCAACACTTGTTCTCCAGCGTTTACAGAGGTGTGGTTGACAGTCTGACTCAAGGCGCAGTGGTTGGAAGGTTCAGGATTTGAGGCTAAGAAACGAACATCGATGCGTTTAGTGCAGACATCGGCAGCTTCTGTGACCATAAGGCTCTGGTGGCGGCTACCAGGCTCCAGATTTGGGGAGGTGGCAGCTGGTACGTCCTTTGGCGTGATCTGTGCTACTATGTGTGGCTTCCATCGATTGAAAAGACTGGAGTGGAAGTTTGCATTCATAAGGCAAGAGCTGTCAATGCGGTGACCAAATTCGTTGTAGGTGCTAACCTTCCGGATCCCACTGGCAGTCAGCTTCCGCATAGCTTCCGTCAACCGCACATCTTGCTCTTTCAGGTTCTGAGACCTGTTCTCACCATCTTCGAGTCGCCAGGAGGGCCGTTCCACTTTGAGAACCACGCCATTGTGAATGGCCGAGCGAGGAGATTTGGCACTGGGTTGCTCAAGAGTTATGCCACTGCTTTTCCCAAGCTTTCTTTCAAGGTTCGCAGGAGAGCCATCTCCATTTCCACCAGAGTGGGTCCAAGAGAAGCCAATAGGTCTTGGCAAGCCTTTTAGCTTCTTATTTTCTGGTGGCAGCGGTTGGTGGTACTGCTGCTGCTGCAAAGGCACTTTTGCACTAGTTGGCCGAAGGAAAGAGTTATTGTTTAGCACTGGCCTGTATGAATTGGAGTTTTGCTTCCCTGAGCTTAGGGGGAACCCCTTTGACACTGGATTGGAACAGTCAGCAGCAGTATTCGGCATAAAGAATGGGTCTATGGCTGAGGATGTCATGGTGTTGTTGAGAACGGAGCGATAGGCAGGGAATGGAGCACAAAGAGGTTTCTTCTCCAAAGAAGTCGGCTGCAAGCAGATGGACTCAAGCCTCCGATAAGGCTTGTGTCTGAAGTAAGAACGTCGGTAGAGCAAGGTGCTTCCGAGGAAGTTTGGGAGAGTGTGGGGCAGAGGTGGAGGAGAAGTCAGGAACGTTGTCTCACTACATAACGACTCTGGGTACAAGAGGCGGGGACGCTGGGAAGAAATCCCTGAGTGGACCGATTGGAGGTCCTGAAAATTGGTCACATGTTTCTGTTCCAGCTGCCAAATGGGCTTCACCTGCTGCTTAGCAAGGTACCAGGCCTTACTCTCGCGAAGCTTTGCTGTGAGTGGCGGCACTGTCAGCCCTGGTGCAATGCCCACCTGGAACTGGTTTCCCCTCTTGAGGCCAAGGCTATAGGCTTCTGGCCCTACAGAGGCCATGTAGAGCCATCCCACACCCTCAGTGAGTACAGCTGGTGAACCAGAGTCAGAGCAGCATCTTCACCATGACCAGCCTGAAAGAAAGAAACACACATGTGAACTTTACGAGGCTCTGTTGTCATTGGTAAGATGACTAATGAAAGACAGTGCCATCGAGGCTGAGAAAAAGACCAGATTACAGCATACAAAGGACCAGTATTATTATTTTTCAGAAGTCATTTGAAGGCAGCCCTGTATAGGGAAAATTTTAATGTTTGATGTTTTACTTTGTGTGTGTGTTGCTGGAAGCCACCCAGAGTGGCTGGGGCAACCCAGTCAGATGGGCGGCATGTTGTTGTTGTTGTTGTTGTTGTTGTTGTTGTTGTACCACCAGGAAGGCTTGTGCTACAAGGAAGAACAGCCAGAAAAGGGCTTTTTTTCCTGTGTGAGGGGATGGCATGGGAATGAGGTTAACAACATAAACTCGTTTATAATGCAAATAAGCTAGCAATAGTTGCTCAGTATTCCTGCTTGCACCTTTGTGTTTCTTATTCTCATGCAGGATTCTTCCATCCACCAGTTCTACATCTTACACTACATAAAGCCTAGAACCAAGAACAGAACTAGACATAACAGGAGAACTTTGTTTATTATACCTAGCTCCAGTACTCTTCACTTGGTTACCCAGCCACACAACAAATCCTTCTGGAGCTGTTGCAGAAGAGCTTGGGAATGGAAGTCCCAAGGTTCAGAGTTTGGTTCCCAAAAAAAGAGGATGAGCATATAACTCAGTCATTTTTCTAAGCAATTGTGTCCTCCACCCCAGTCTTGCCAGAATACAGAGCAAGCAGTTGGGACAAGAGCACATGCATAGTTTGAAAAACAGGCATGTCTACAAAATCAAGCTACATGTTGCAGAAGATGACATGGGGTGCTGATAAGCAGCAAGGTGACATTTCAATAGCCAAAGGGGTATTGAACCAGTGATAAACTTCATTCTAGAAAGCATTTCCTTCCTGAAAATATCCAGATCTAGTGATGGGGGTGTTTGCTAACCTATGTTCAGAGGTTAAATGGGTTCCTTTGCCCTTTTCATTGCATAGTATATATATTATAATATTGGGAATCAGCTTTCCTACCCAAAGAAAATCTGACATTTAAATTGCCAGGTTCCTACTGGAGACTGGCTGTTTCCTCACAGCAGATGCCTGCTGACTCACCAAGGCAATGCTGAAAGAATTCAGTCTAGGTTTCAATCAAACAGGCCCTTGTACAAAGAGCCAAGAGAGGCAATAGGAGGCACAAGCAAAGCACAGTCCAATCCTGGCTCTAAAATAACATTCACCCATTTTATCCAGTAACCTGAATAGCAGGGGATTAGCAATGAGGCTTCCCTCAACATGCTGAATATGCCCCTTTCACCTTTTGTGCTAGGATGCTTATCAGGCAATCTTGTTAAACAGATGCTAGTGGATTTGAAGGCAGGGAGAGGAAGAAAAATGTCACAGCATACCAGCACATATAACTAAAATGCCTACGACACCTATTGAGCCAGAGAGGTGTATTGACATCCATTTCCTTGTAAAATGGCTGGTATTTAATGCATTAGACAACAAAATAAATGGATCGAATATACCCTCAAACAGAAGTGAACTTGTTCAGCTGGAAAGACATGCCACCCTAGAGCAGACTGCTCATGTGATAAGCCCTTTAGGTTATTCGGGGACAGTGCTGACCTTGTACAACCAGTAGCAGCTCACAGAATTTGCAGTAGTGTGGAACTCCAGTGTACTAGGATGCAGACTTGGTGTTGCATGGTCCTCTAGACAGCCTGAAAAGGATCTATACCAGACATCTCGTCTCTAACTTGATTAAAAAGCATTCTTTTGGCTGGACATACTTTGGGCTCTTAGCAGTTGACTTCTCTCACAAAAATATTGTTGTCCCTGAAGTTTCACTTCACCGTTATTATGTTCTGTTCCTACCACCAGTACAGAGCCAACGGACAGCACTAACCTTTGTTCTGACAACAAGCTTCTATGCTATCTCAAAGCAAACTGCCTCTCTGCCAAAAGAACTGTCAACATTCTAGAACAGGACTTTGTCTACCATTCTGGCTACATGCTGAAGTGTGATGCACAACTCCTGCCCACCTTCAGGTGACCTGTCATATCAAGAGCACTATCCTGCAGGGCTATCCTGGAACATCCCCCCCCCAAAATTGTAAAGTTTATCAAAGGTTACTGTACTTGAGAACCAAGAGGTGGGAAGTGATACTGTTACTCATTGCAAAAGGACCTTGTGTCCAATGCTCATCCATCCTCCCTCCCATGAATTGCTGATACAGCTATGATGGTGTGTTCCAGTTCAGAAGGCAGCACTTGATACATTGCATGTATTGGATTACAAAGTCTACACCCAACAACAAACTCCAATCTGTAGTGACATCTAAGCCCTACACACAGATTAGGGCAAAAACAAAGACTACGCTGAGTTACTAGCACTTGGCAAGATAGAATTTCATTTTGTAAATGTGTTGCTTGATATCCACCAGATACTGTTCCTCAGGCAAGTTCTGAAGGCTGATTAATCCTCAAGGTAGTTTGAGAGACCAGAAACCAGAAAGAGCAGAGAAATAAGATTATACAATTTCAAACACAGAAAATTCTCCAGGGTCTGTCTATCCCCTCTCCAGAACCATTCCTATACAGTATAGATCTTCCCTAGGAGGCTCATCCAACCTAGTTAAAAATTCAATTGAAATAGATCCATGAAGGATAGGGCCTATAGTGAAGGGAAATGGTCCACTTCAAGTGATACTTTTTGATGCAACATTAAAAGGCAAGCAACTGTCTTAAGAGCAGGATACCTGAAATATCATCTTACCTCTCTTATGTACCCAAATGATCACTGTACTCTGCAAGGGAGGGCCTCCTGCAAATACCATCTTATCAGGAGGTCTTTAGTGCAGTGACACCTACCCTTAGGAATTCCCTCCCCTTGAATATCAGACAGGAGCTGTCTCTGTTGTCTTTTGGATGCCCACTCAAGACCTTCCTCATTCAACCAGCCTTTTAAATTGTGATATTTCACTGTCCGAATCCATATTGGAATTATTTTTCTTGTTTTATCACTTGTTGTTTGCCATCCTAAGCTCCTTTGGGAAGAAGAGCGGGATATAAATTTAATAAATAAATAAATAAATAAAACCACCTTATAAAAAGGGCATGAGGACAAAAAAGCACACCCTAAAAAAATACACAGAACACGCCTTTTATACATACTATACATATTTAACAGGGCATGCTCCTAGGTAAGTGTGTTGCTTCAAACGCCATACCACCTCCTCCCTCTCTCATCACCTAATCAGTTCGCATTCTGCCCAAATAATTTTGGCACATCAAAAGCATAGAATTCTATCAAGACATTTGAACATCTCCCGGTCTTCAATATTATTATGGGTCCAGAGCAATATATGGTACCAAGATGCTCTCAACAGCACTTTCTTCCACGCATCTCATAACTGGGCTTTTAAAAGAGATTAGCTATAGCGCTGATGCAAATATGGCCCACTGCCAAACAACAGCTACAGTATGCCGCAGAACGATTACCTTATGTGAAATTGTAACAGCATACCATGGCAACCCCGGAAAGTTTCACTTGTTACTTACAAACAGGATTTGAACAACAGCTGCTGAATTTGGCACAGAACCACCTTTCTTCTTTTCTTGAAAGCACAGTTCTTGCCCCAGTCCCGCACATGGGTGGCACACTGCTCCCTTAATCATAATAGCAGTACTCGAATCAAGTTCAGCTTGATTTACAAGAGAAATAAAACTTCAATTCCCATTTATTATTCACAGCAAAGAGCTCTCCAAGGAGTACTCTCACCATAGTTCTCAGAACTGCCTACTGGTCCGAAAGCTCTTCTAAGAAGAGTTGCACAATAAGCAGCTGCTGGCTTTTCAAAATCTAAATATGATTAGTAATAAAGCTACCAGGATCACCCCCCCTCCGTGTTCAAAAACAGCATAAGGCTGCATTAACTCCTTCTATTGCCCCCATCCAATGAACTACCACTACAAATGCTACTCCAAAGGTTCCCTCTTCTGTTCTGACTGTACTAAAGATTTTAAGGAGTGGTGTGCTTTTCACTCTAGTTTAAAAGCAATGGCAAAAGCTCACCAGAACATTAAACTCAAAAGCCTGTAACGGGATTCTGCTTGGAATTGCTTGTTTGAGTCCTGACCAATGAAACCCCTAGAAATGGAGGAGAACAGGAAGAAATATATTTGAGAATGTTATTTATGAGTGGGTTATGCTACTAATAAGAAGATGGGAGAAACTACTAAGGTGGAAATGCTAGATGTAGAAGCATTGAATATGAGCAAGTTTTCCTAAAGCATAGCAAGAAAACCAGAGATTTCAATTTGTTGCTATGGCTTCCAACAAGAAGCAAATAAAATATATGGAAAGCTGCTTCACAGTAATATTGAAAATTATATATCTGAAACTAGTAACATGTCCCAACTTGCTTAGTCATCTATAATTTAACAAGAGTGCATAATGTAACTATACAAGACAGGGAACTGGGTAACAGACAAATGAATTTTGAAGGTGGATTGCATTTTCTATCACCCCAGCTGATAGTAAAAGAACACTCACCTGTCTGGGCATTTTTATACCAAACACAAACCCATATCTGTACAGTGGTTAAGTACTTGATTCGTTCCGGAGGTCCGTTCTTAACCTGAAGCGTACTTAACCTGAAGCACCACTTTAGCTAATGGGACCTCCTGCTGCCGCTGCGCCGCCAGAGCACGATTTCTGTTCTTAGTGGAGTTCTTAACCTGAAGTGTACTTAACCTGAAGCGTACTTAACCCGAGGTACCACTGCATTTCATTAAGAACAAGTAGCTATCTGGTCCTGAGTCCCCACCTTTCCCATTTCATCTCCCTATGATCATATCTCCCCTGTGACTCTCTGCAGAGTTGCTTGTCTTTTCCAGCATCAGCCCCACACCAGTAGTGCATACTTCCAACTATTTACCCTTTCAAACGCTACTTAAATTGGTTTTACCGCAGTTTAGACATTAAGGTTTCTTGCCCAAACCCCTGGGAGAAGGGTACTGAAGTTTCTAATGCAGATCATGAATTCATTTGTAGTTAAGTTCTTATGTTGCTTTGAAGCACTTTGCATACATTATCTTAATGAAATGTCTCACAATCATCTTGTAAAATAGGACAGTATTACCGGTATTTTCCCGATATTGCAGATATGGGGAGACCAAGAAATCACAGCTTGCCTAAGGCCACTTGGTTATTTCATCACAGAAGTTGCCTTAGCCCTTCTCTTTACCTAGAGTACTCTAATTCATGCTCTTTCTTCTAGCCATGAAATTCATAACACCCAAAGGCAACTTCCAGCTTTCAGTTTGTCAAGACACTTCCCCTTTCTTGAGTCTTTCCTCAGGATCCACCTCTGCAATAAAGTATTTCAATAAGTATCTCCTAGTCCCCTCTTGGTCATCTTCACTATTTGTACATGTCCCTACCCAAGTGTTCTTCATGGAATGTAGACTGTAAAATCTTGAGCAGGGACTATCCTTTGCATATTCTGCTTAGCACTAAGCACACTGCTGGTGTAATATAAATGCTAAATGTTAAAAAATAGTAACAGTGGTAGCACCGCACTTATTGCACAAGAGAAGTATATGAACTAAATCCCAAGGCAGACAAGTCAGGTAGACCGATCGAAGAACCACAAATAGGCACACATATTTTCTTAACCAGAAGCACTGCTAAACTCAGGAATACTGAATACCAAATGCTGGGAACAATAAAAGAGGGCTTTTGCCTTCATGTCATGCTTCTGGATTTCTCAGAGGTAAATGGCTGGACTCTGGGGGAAAGAGGATGCTGAACTAGATGGACCAAGTTGGCTTAATCCAGCAAGCTGTTTAACAGCGGAATGGTTTCCCTCGGGAGGTGGTGCACTCCCCTTCCCTGGAGGTTTTTAAGCAGAGGTTGGGTGGGCATCTGTCATGGATGCTTTAGCTGAGATTCCTGCATTGCAGGAATGACCCTCAAGGTCCCTTCCAACTCTACAATTCTATGATTTTGTTATTCATGCTAAAAAAAAAAGGTGATTAAAAGGCTTATATTCAACAGTAGTGCCTTCCATTTGTGAAAGAGTTTTTGATCCAGCCTCTGCTAATGGAAAGGTGGAACAACACAGAAGGTGATGTGGAGGGCTACTAGGGGAAATCAATGAAAATAGTCTCTATCTTCCATTAGCAGAGGCCTCTGCTGACTCACATATCCTTCTGAGAATGAAAAGACTCACTTCTGTTCATAGAGGGGCACCATTAAATATATCACCATAGGTTTTGAAAGTCAGCACTGACCACTGTACAGAAAAAAAATAAGATTTAGTACTTAAAACTGAAATAAATTGTGTAAGAAACAAACATGCTGGATGAGGTGGAGAAGCATTGTTAAAGCTTTGGAAAATGACTTTCACACAACCCACTTGGAAAAATCCTTGTACAAAAACAGCAACCAGAGCAGAGCTGCAGGACTGTTGTCTTGCAAGAAACTAAATCCTGAACACATCACAGACAATGACTGGGACAGTCCAAGACAGCAGAAAATGCAGGGGAAGGGAACCTTGGATTTTAGAAATACATTTTACTATATGACGCACTAGGAATATATGGCAAAATAAAGCAATATGTCAGTCAATACAATAAAATGGAATGTCTTCAAGTTGTACTACCCACAACTGTTAAGAGTTACCTGACTAGGAAGCAAAGGTGCATATTATTTCAGCTGTTGTGCACAGATGACATAGTTCAGGAAACAGCACGTCACCTGCTTTCCAAACTCTGAGATTGGGCCATTAATATACTGAACTACACATCTGTTTCAAAACCCTAAATGTTGCAGCTAGCATGAGCAAATGGAATCAAGGTCACACCTTGTGGGTGTGGGTGGGTGGTGTAATGACCTAACAGACCAAGGGATGACTATGACCAAACCGGGTGTGCTTTAAGAGAATACCGCTCTATTAACAGATAAGATGTAGCATAAAAATAAACAACTGATTATATCAAACTAGCAGTCAAACAACTGACAAGATGGAGACACTGGTAAAATGCTTGCCAACATAGGCGCTCCACACATGTAACACGTGAACTGGCCCACCCACGAACAGAACTAGTTCACCAGCAGAGCGAGTCTACCATTGGGCTGTGAACTCCAAACAAGGGTCTGATGTTTGGAGATAAAACCTGCACAAGAATGGAAGATCAATGCTTGAACGCTTCACCACTAAAACACTCCCAAGGCCAGGCGTTCACACGACCACGTTTTTTCTCTCTCGAGCCTGATGAAGGGCTGCTCCGAGACCAGCCCCCATGAATTCATCTCAACCCCCCATTCTGTAAACCTAGAAGTATTAAGACAGAAATACAGCTTTCCCCAACCCGCCATCGGGGATGTGGGGAGGAAGACTGGCGGTCCCCACGTGTCGACGTTGCCGGGGGCAAAAAAGAAGAACAAAAGGCGCTAGAGGGCGCGAGCCTTTCGAGTGAGCTCAGTCGGCGGAGCGCGTGTCGTCTCGCGCCTCGTGTGAGCGCCTGAGAACAAGAGCCCGGCACGTAACTCTCGCTCTAGGGCAGGACCGGGGACGCCCGGGCGCGGAGTCCAACACCCTCGTGAAGGGAGATGGGGAGGGAGGGACAGGCGAGCGGTAACCCGGCGCTGGTGGGCACAGGGCCCCACTCCCCACTTACCGGCTCCGGGGCGGGCGGTGGCTTGGCCCCCTCTAGCCCAACCCGAACCTCCCGCCGTCACCATAGAGACACTTCCGGCTAAGGCGGGACCAGAATGCCGCGTGTGGCGACTTCAAGCGCACCCCGCCCCACTCCCCTCATTCAAGCGTATGAGGGACGCTGACGGAACTGCCCCGCATAAGGAAAAGCGGGAACTACGCAACGCGTGACTTCAGCTACCGTCATACACCGCGCCATTCCACTTCTAGACGAGTAGAAGGCTGATTCGGCTCGAAGAAGCGCGTCCAGCGTTCTACTACATTTCCCAACATTCCGCGGTGCTAAGGCAAACGGAGTTCCTTCCCGGGGGCGGGGCGGGGGGCGGAGCTAGTGAGAAGGAATGTCTGATTGAATTTCTCGAATGTCCATAGCATGGCCATATGGGCCTTGCAAAATGACGTCACCGAGCCTAGGAGCGGAAGTGGGTGGGGTGGGAAGAGCCAAGGTTTCCTTGTTTGCAGCAGAGAAGGCGGAGTCTACCTGCTGTTTTTGGTACTGATCTGTCCCCCTCCCTGCTTTCTCCTGTTTTCTTCATGGGTTATTTTTCCTCCTTCCTGCTATGTGGCTTATCTTTAGCCGACAATGCTGTTCTCCCTTCTCTTTCCACACCATTTGGGTGCTATGCCCCCCGCCCCTTCGTTAGCTGCTGAAGCACCCATGGGTGCTGCAGCTCCTCCTCCTCCTCTTTCTTCTCACTCTGCCCCCGTGGGTGCTGCGGCATCTCCTCCCTCCTTTGGTGACAACTCCCTCCTGTGCTCTGATCCCGCAGTTTCTAACCCTGTTTTCTTCCCAGCAGGTAGGATTATTGCCCCTTATCCCTCGCTGACTCCAGCCTCGCTAGCAGCGCCATGGAGTTTCCAGATTTAGGTGCCCACTGCTCAGAACCGTCTTGCAAGCGCCTTGGTGAGAATCTGTCTTTAGCTGCATGCCCCACATGGACTCTCTTCCTGGTTTCTATCTTCTTGGGGAACTGAACTGAGGTCAAGGGACTGGGATTGGGAAAGTTTAATTGTTTGGCAGAAGAAGGTCTCACGTTGAATCCCTGGACTCTGGGCTGGGAGTCTTTGGAAGTTTGTGCAAACAGTTCTAAGCTAGGTGGACAAAGGTAAAAACGGGTGGGGTGGGGTGAGGAGGGATGAAATACTGTGCCAAGGTAGGCAATAAACAACAGCCGCTAAAACAGGGTGAGAAGCAAAACTCTGTTTCCAGCTGTGAGACAGATACAGATTAGTCATCAGAATTCTTCCATTCTATCCCCCAATACAAAGAGCAGTGTGGTGTTTCATAACAGGTTGTACTACCAAGTGTGGGAGTCTGGATTTTCTGGGTCTGCTTACGAGTGCGTGTTCTGGGGCTGAATATCAGTATTCTTGTTTTTGAGTCAGATTTGCCCTTCAGCCAAGGGATGTGTTTTGAAGCTAAGCACACTACGCAAACTTTTTCCACTGAAATGAACCTTGAGCATGTTGTGGAGCTGTGGTTAATGAAAGTGTTAGCAGGCAGGTTTGTGCTGATTTTTTCAAGGGCTTCTGTTTTCTCAACAGTTCATATCTTGTTTTGGTAAGTACTGATGACTTCTAGGAACTAGCTAGAAAATTTCTGAAGTGGTTTCTGTCATCATGCTCAAGTTATGCTGGTAGTATGTTGCAGCTTGGATAGCATGTCATGTGATGCTAACAGCATATGCTTTGCACAGCATGTTAAAAGGGTTTGCCTCCATTTAGGTGGTGTGTGAGTGTTGGTACTTGGAATTATGTTGAAAGCTAACAGGTGAGTAGGTGCCTCTCTATGGAGATGCACCCTTGGTATTTTCCAAATTAAAAATGATCTTGGTGTCCCAAGTTGCTTCAGTGCTTAAAGTAATGGCATAAATTTCATTCCCAGAAGAAATGGAGCAAGTGCTAATGATCATAGCACACGGCACAGTCTTTGTTTTTGTTTTCATTTGCGCTACCTTTAAGGGAAAGGCCATAGCTCAGTGGTAGAGCAACTGCTTTATTATTGATCAAGGTGGCAGAGAGATTGATGGCAGAGCAGAACTAGAGTTCCTAGAGGATGCAGACAGTCAGGATCCATCTCAGGTTGGAATCAGGCACAGTTTTGGGACTGAATCAGCCTTGGTTACTTGGATAGATGATCCGTATTGAAAGCAGGAGAAGTGGAATGCGCCTGTGCTTCTGCCTCCCAGTCTGTGGCTTTTGAAACCATTGATCACAGTGTCCTCCTGGAACAGCATGGTGGGATGAGTGTTGGGGGCACTTTTTACATTGGCTCCATTCCTACCTACAGGGCTATATCCGTGAATAGCACTGAGAGATTGCATCTTTGTCTCATGGTCCTTTTGTTATGCTGTGCCACAGGGCATGATTCTGCTGCTGTTTAACATCTATATGAAGCTGTTTGGAGCAGTTCTGTTTCTCTGTAATATCTGAGTCACAAGAGGCTGTGTTTGGTTTGGAACATTGTCTGGATGCAGTTGTGGAATGGATGAAGGCAAATAAACTGAGCTTAAACCCTGGGAAGATGGAGGTACTGTGAATAGATGGTTCCTGTGTCTGAGAGATGAGTCATTTGCCTGTCTGAATGGGGTTACTCTCCCTCTGAAACAACAGGTTTGTGGGTGCTCCTGGATCCACCTTTGTCACTTGAGTCTCAGGTTGCCTCAGTGGCTAGGAGTACATTTTACCAGCTATGGCTGGTGCATCAACAATAGCCATTCTTGGATAGAGATAGCCTGGCTATGGTATTTCATGCATTGGTAACCTCAGTTCTTGATTACTACCTGTGGGGCTACCCTTGTGCTTGGTTCAGTAGCTCCAACTGCTGCAAACAGCTGTGGGTGGGCTGTTGATGGAGGCAGGAACATAACCCTGGTGTTTAAAAAATGTGTACTAGCTGGCTACATGTTACTGCGTCAGGTGTACAGTTCTTGTATTAATTTGCAAGACCCTTAGCTACTTGGGTCTAGGATATCTTAGCTGGTCCCCTACATCCCTGTCTGATCACTGAAATCTTTCAGGGAGTCTCTGTTGGTTGTCTCCCATGGTTCAGATGCATGTTTCATAACTACTAGAAGCTGTGCATTCCTTATAGTGAATCCAAGCTTATGGAACTCCTTCCCAACTGAGATTTGATAGACACTCTTCTTGCTGAACTTCAGGCATATGACAAACTTGCTTTTTTCAAATTATTTTTTATTATTTTTCCAAATTATTACAAATCAAACCAAATTACTTTAATACAATTTCTTAAAATCAGGTTTCCCGCTCCTATTGCAAACATATGTTTGCAACTTTCTCATCCCAGCAGATACTTTAGTGTTTGGGTTTATGTTAAGTTTTATTATCCATTTTTATTGTTTTGTTCTTTGTATGGTTTATTAGTAATGCTATGATTAAGTGGTATATAAATTATTTAAATAAATATCCAGAAAGTTCCAGGTTTGATTCCTGGCATCTTCCGATATGGCTGCGAAAGATTACTTCTGTCTGAACTCTTGGGAGTGTCGCTGCCCTTCAGTGAGCTAGGTTGACTCAGTATAAAGGCAGCTTCCTTTGCTACCTGTCTCATAGGAACACATCCCTTATGCCAAGAATGGAAAATTTATGGTCCCTCATATGTCGCTACTTACACCACCCCTAACCATTGGCCACACTGACTGGGGATGGGATGGAAGTTGGAGACAAACAACATCTGGAGAGTCACAGGTTTCCTCACTTCTACCTTACCCAGCCACTCTCTCCCATGCAAGAAGACCAATCTGTCTAGCTTCAGGGAATCACAGATAATAACATTAACACTGGTGCTTTTTAGCTAGAAAATACTAGTTGTGTTTGCATGCTTCAGACAGAAAGGATTGTACCCCATCATGCTGATGCAAGAAACTGCCTATGGTCAGGGATTGGGATCCTTCTGGGAGTGCTACCTAGGATGAAATGTAAACTGCCCTCTTATGCAGATGGGCTTTGAAACAGGTCCCACTGTTTGTGCCAAGGAAGATTAGATATGGGGTTCACACACCCCAGTGTTTGTTGAAGTAGAAGCCCTCCTACTGTTTAGAACTTTGTGTGTGTGTGTATGTTTGAGAACATTTTGCTTAGTTGTCCACAGTCTTTTATTGCATGCCAGGTTTTTCTCTACCAACTCAGCCACCTGCCATGCAATCTGGCTCTGGCTCTGTTTCTCGATAAGACAAAAATAAATGCACTTTCTTCCTGTCCTATTTGTAGAAGCTTTTTCCTAGTTCTCTTTATTTGAAGAGACCTGGGGAGAATTGGATATTAGCTTGTTACTTGAGCCCAGCAGCCAGGGGTTGCAGAAGAGTGGAGCCTGGATCTTTTTTTCCTAGTTGCATACCTATTTGAGTCTGTGTTAGTCATCAGTTACTATGGCATCATCATTGTGCTCAGATCTTTTCTTACCTTTCCAGTATGCTCTTGGGAGGTTGCATATCCAGTGTGTTCTTGGCACGTACCCTTAAAATAAAGGATACCTAGCAAGTCCCGTGTAGGACTGCAGAGACGACAGCTGCAACTCTTCATCATATTGTCCTTTCCTGCCCCTCAGATTTCCTCCCCCTGAGATGTGATGCTTGTGAACAGCTGTTTTGCACTGACCACGTTGCCTACGTCCATCACAACTGCACTTCGGCTTACAAGAAGGTAAGGGAAACTTGGAGGGGACAGTCTGGTCGCTCGCGGCACTCTGGTGCATCGGGTGTAGATGCCCTCTCCGCGTTCATGAAACACACTGACCTTGTCTATGCCAAAGGGTGGAATTTGTCCTGTGGATGAAGCTGTTTCTTTTCAAAATCTGAGCATTTTCTGGAAGTGCTTCTTATTGGGACTGACTGTTGGTTTGTTGTTGTTACTTCAGTTATTTGTTCAAAGGCTCCCTGCGCAGCAAACACACCATTAAAGGATTATAATTAGAAACATTATGAAAGCTGTTTAGAAACAATCAACATTCTCCCAGCCAATGATTTTAGGGTTGCCAGGAATAGTAGGTTTTAGAATCAGATAGATGAGTAAACAGGACAATTTAAAAATTCCTTCTGAAGGTTAGTAATGATAGAAACAAATATACCTCACCAGGGAGGGCTTTCCACAAGTGGAGACTCACCACTGAGCAGGCCCTGTCATGGGTCAATGCCAACCAGTGGCTATAATGGGATGTTACATTTTAATGGGACGATGTTCACTCTCTTTAATAGTAAACTTAGGTGGTGAGTGCCAACAGAAATGGAGCCAAAACAGGGCCACTGATGGACAAAATAGATTATTTTGGGAACTCTGAAGATTTCAGAAGTGTATGTGTGTGATGCGGGTGGCGCTGTGGTCTAAACCACTGAGCCTCTTGTGCTTGCCGATCAGAAGGTTGGTGGTTCAAATCCCGACAGGGTGAGTTCCCATTGCTCTGTCCCAGCCTCTCCCAACCTAGCAGTTCAAAAGCATGCCAGTGCAAGTAGATAAATAGGTAGGAAGGTAAACAGCATTTCAATGCACTCTGGCTTCTGTCACGGTGTCCCGTTGCACCAGAAGCAGTTTAGTCATGCTGGCCACATGATCTGGAAAGCTGTCTGTGGACAAAGGCCGGCTCCCTCGGCCTGAAAGCGAGATGAGTGCTGCACCCCATAGTCGCCTTTGATTGAACTTAACCGTCAAGGGTTCCTTTACTATTACCTTACCTATCTATATCTATATATCTACCTACCTACCTACCTATCTATTTATATCCCAGTGGGCAAAAGAATCTCCCCAAACAGCCAGTGAAAACTGCACCTGCTCAGTAGATACAGAATTTTGAATGTCAGTTAGAAAATAAACATGGAGATTTGGTGGGGGGCGGATGGAGAACAGAATACTCTCCTTGGAAGGCATGACCCTCTGGAACCATGAACAGGAGCACCCCTTAGGAGATGAGGAGACCTTGCAGCATCTAGTATTCTCTTATATTGAGTGGGCCAGGGGCCATTGTGTAACCTGCTCTCTATCTCTTCTGTCCCCAGGATGTGCAGGTCCCCGTGTGCCCACTCTGCAGCATCCCGATCCCTGTCAAGAGGGGAGAGATGCCTGACATTGTGGTGGGAGCACACATTGACCAGGACTGCAAATCGGACCCAGCTCAGCGCAAGCGCAAGGTAAGAGGCTGCATCCATCCTCTCTGCTGCCTCTTGTGGGACACGTTGCTTTAAGTCCATCAGACTCAGATAGGTAGACATACAACAGTTGGATGCAACCTTAATTTTGTGTTTTTCTATGCATATAGAAATATTCTATGCATATAGGTAGAAATATAATTTCCTTATAAAATAATATTAAATCATATACACACACAAAATCTGATATGCCCTGAAGCCTGGATTGTGTGTCCCAGCAGACTCTGGGTTCCACAAGCAGGTGTGGGGCCATTATTCAGTGGTCTTTGCCAGTCAATCAGCTAGATGGACCAATCATCTTGATATAACACAACTTGCTATGTTCCTATGCAGTGTGGTCCAGGTGGTTAGGGGTCCTTTCAGTGGCAGAGCTGTGAGCAACCCACAGCTTGGGATTTCTGTGGGTCTTCCTCTAGAGGGTATCTGAAGGGCTGGGATAACAGACGAGCTGTGCATCCAAACTAGTGAGTTTAGTCTGGCTGCAGAGTTCAGACTGGCTACGAGCCGATTTGGGGCCAGCCAGGTTAGAAGAGCAAGCTTCAAAACAGGGGTGGGGAAAATGTGTGGCCCTCCAAATATTGTTGGACTGCAACTCCCATCAACCTCAGCCAACATGGCCCATGGTCAGGAATGATGGCAGCATCTGGAGGCCCATTCTTGGGGATTACCGTAATTCAGATGTAATTTCTCATTGGTTAGAGGCTTACAGTTTGGCATTTCCTTGTCATTTGGGCAGTCCAGGGCCTCCATGCACACTCCCCAGGCTTGCGCCCCAGAGAGATCACTTCGCAACGAGCAAAGGTCTCTTGTATGCATTTACAAAGCAGCTGTGTCCTGGGTGCCTTCCTCCCCCCCCCCCAACTGTCTTGAATCACAACTGTGTCCATCTGCCTAGATCTTTACCAACAAGTGTCAGAGGCCTGGCTGCAAGCAACGGGAGATGATGAAGGTTCTGTGTGACCAGTGTCACGGCAACTTCTGCCTCAAGCACCGACACCCACTGGATCATGATTGCACTGGCCCTGGGCATTCCCTCTCCAAGGCAGGGTAAAGGCGGGACAGAGGGCTGGCCTGGGCAAAATGCTTGGCATGTGCCAGACACACGCCTGCCTCCATGCAGTAATGCTGGTGTGCATTCTTCAGGAGGCAGTGGTTTCCTCCCCATCCTTGGTTGTTCCAGCACATGAGTTGGGAACCTGTGGCCCTCCAGATGTTGATGGTCAACAGTTCACATTGTCCCTGAAAGGATAGTGCTGCAGTGGATTCTTGCTAGTCTCAGGGGAAGGGGGAATGGCGAGAGAGGTGCTCCCGTTACCAAGAGTTGCGTTTCCCATTTCAGGAGTGCCGCGATCGCCAGAGCTCAAAAACCTGCCAAAGCACCTACAAGCACTACACCCAGCAACGGAGCCACGAGAGCTGCTGCAGCTCTGCCAACCTCCAGCAGGTATAATAACTGCCCAAATCTGTGTTGTCCCATACCCTTTCTTCTTATAGCTGGGGATTTTCCCTCTCCATCTTACATGCCTCACAAGTAGTGACAGTTGACATCTCTTCTTTTTTTTTTTTGCACACAGAGCCAGTGAGATGGCAAGAGCACCTCCTCCGCCACAAAGCATATCTCCTCCGGTGGTTGCCCTGCAGAATGGATTGGTAAGTCCTGGCCAACAAACTGGTCATTTACACCATTAAACACAGGCTGTTGCCTTTCCCATCACACATATGCCACTCTCCAGGTAAATGGCTGCAAAGCGGATATTTGTTGTTAGGATCACATTCCAGAATATACTGGGTGCTTTACATGAGAGAAAACAAATGGCTTGCAAAACTGCTTGCAGTCTTAAGCAGGAAAAAAATGGGAATAAGACAGAAATACAAAGTTGTGCGTTTCCTGGTTTAAGAAAGTAATTTGAAAACAGTTTTAAGACTGCAATCCTAGACCCGCTGAGAATAATCCTCATTGAAATTGATGGTGCTTACTTCTGATATATATACAGCATTGTCAGTTACACAAATGGGTTTTCCCCCCTGAATATAAACCTAGAAATATTAGAAATCAAACAGGTTTAAAAGGACCCAAATGCAGGGTGGGTTGGAGCTGACAGGCAGAAACAGGGGGAATGCATTTTAAGAAGTTATTATTTGTAAAGAAACAACAAACTATGAATATTTGCAGGGAAAAAACGTTCTAGTGTTAAAAGGAAGCCAGAGAAAAAGGATGGTGGTAGTTGGGACAAGAAATCCTGGGTGTAACAAGGAGAAGAGTCATGTATAAGTGTTCAGAATGGAATCCATTGGGGAACCAAGGACAGATCAGGAGGAGAGGCAAATAAGTAAGAGCTTCAAAAGTGAGAACGAAAATCTTAAGCTGAATTACAAATGAAAACAAGAAGCCAGGAAATGGAGAGAGAAATAATGTATTATATTCTGGGTACCTTCACTTGTAAGCCTCGTCTCAGCTTACAAGTGGACATATTGCTTCATGTCCTTCGTTTAATAGGCATCTGTGAGTGGTCACTGCAGTGGGACAGGGTGGGCTGGGTCCAGATTTGTCCACTGTGGGACTCTTCTAACTGGATGCACCCAAGGCCAGAAGTGGGGGAGGTGATTTTTTGCAGTTCTTCCTTTCCCCTAGGCCTCATAAAAGTCTGCTCCAGAGGGTTGGGAAGACAGTATTGGGGACTGCAAGGGAAAGGGGAAGCTGGTAAAAATTCCTCCCCCCCCCCAAACTCCCTCTAGTGAAATTCTCCACAGTGGGGTAGAAGAGCTGAAAGAAAATTCACACCTTGCAACCAATGTTTCCTTTGGTTTGATAGTACATGGGTAGATGAGTCTAAAAAGTTTGGAGCACAAATTTTCATAGCCCTCTAGCGGCTGTGGTGGCTCATTTACCAGAAGTAATGTTTCTAGTGTTAACTCTGGAAGTGTATACTTGATTCTGACCAAACTATGCCTCCAAGGGCACAGTATACACCAGGAGGCTTAGTTTGGTCTTGGCATATGCTTTGCCCTGTACCTATAAGCTGCAAGTTGCGGCGGCTGTTAGCCTCCTCCACAACAGACTGAATCTGCTTTTGTGTTTCAGAGTGAGGAGGAAGCCCTGCAGCGAGCCTTGGAGATGTCCCTAGCAGAGGCAGTGCCCACCCAACCACAACCCCGCAGGTACAGCACGGTTGCGCCAGCCCTGCAGAGATCAGCTGGCTTCAAGATCTTACTGGCGCCACTGTGCCAGGCTGCCTGCTTGGAATCTGCATATATGGGAGACTCTCTGGCAGAGAATGGAGTGGGGGGGGGAGGCTGTGTTAACATTCATGTGCCCAGAGGACTGTTGACATCAATTTCAGTCCTCTGAGTATAAGGAGAGCCTGCTGGATCAGGCCAATGGCCCATCTAGTCCAGCAGATGCCTGTGGGAAACCGGCAAGCAGGACCCGAGCTTGAGAGCACTCTCTCCTCCTGTGGTTTCCAGTAAATGGTATTGAGAAGCATTACTGCCTGCAACTGTGGAGGCAGAGCATAGATGTCCGTGCTGCTTAGGCCCTCAAAGCATTAAATACGGATCAAGATGTCGTGAGATCACCGTGTGCACACCAACATACTGACCTCTGCTTGGAGGTTTTTATTATTATTTTATTATTACTTAAATGGAATGCAAGTTCTTGTTAAAATAAATCACTCCCCTATCTCGGGAGGAATGTGCCAGGAAGTTGCTGTGGGTAAAGGTAAAGGTAAAGGGACTCCTGACCATTAGGTCCATTCGTGTCCGACTCTGGGGTTGCGGCGCTCATCTCGCTTTATTGGCCGAGAGCCAGCATACAGCTTCCGGGTCATGTGGCCAGCATGACAAAGCTGCTTCTGGTGAACCAGAGCAGCGCACGGAAACACCGTTTACCTTCCCGCCAGAGCGGTTCCTATTTATCTACTTGCACTTTGACGTGCTTTCGAACTGCTAGGTGGGCAGGGGCTGGGACCGAGCAACGGGAGCTCACCCCGTCGCAGGGATTCGAACCGCCAACCTTCTGATCAGCAAGCCCTAGGCTCTGTGGTTTAACCCACAGCGCCACCTGCTGTGGGTACAGATTCTTAATTGTGCAGCATGTCTGACTCATCCAATCCTGTGTCTCAAACAGCGCCCAGGAAGAGGAAGACCTTGCACTGGCTCGGGCCCTGTCGGCCAGCGAGGAGGAATACCGGCGGCAGCAGCAACAACAACAGGTGAGCAAGATGAGGCGATTCCCACAAAGTATTTTCCGATCCTCCTCCTGCACATAGACTCTGCCAATCTACCAAGGCTTCCTTGTGAGTAAAAGAGGACAATCTCATCAAGGAAGTCCAAAGCCAAACCAACCAACTAGAGCCCAAATCAGATCAGCCGCCTTTAGGGTATTTTCCTTTTATTGTATATAGAATTCTGGAGGCCGGATGCTCCTAGGTTTGGTAAGTGCTTTTAGTTGCAGGGAGGAATAGGTTAACTAACTACACTGAATTGTCCTGCCCAGCTTGGGGAGAAGCAGGTATCCCAAAAGGTCAGGCAGACTTGTGCACTGCAGATTTTTTCACACAGATTTAAATCTAACCCTTGACCACCAGTCCTGTTTGCAAGTTGGGATTACAGAACGATAGCCCTTTCCATTTCTCCTTGCAATATATCGTCATCATCCTCTTACTTGTATGCCACTTTCCCACAAAACGGCGCCCGTAGCGGTTCACAACATATCAAGTGAACAATTAAGTATAACCATTTAATATATATATTGGAAATAATATCCTCAATAAGTATATCTATACAAGTTTGGTTTATTTGTATAGTTTTAGACAACATGATTTCACAGCTTAAAACAAAACAGGAGAGAGAATAATGCCCATCATTTTATATATAATCATAGAATGTAAAACAGTGCATGTGGGGTGATGTAAGATTCTTCTGGTAGAAAATGGCCAGTCCGGTCTTGTTGGGCAGGGAGGGAAGGATGTGCTGCCCTCTCTGGCGGTTCTTACCCTCAGCATATTTGTGTCCTCCTAGGCTCGAAGCGCAAAGCCCTCCAACTGCTGTCTGTCCTGAGCACAATGAGACGCTATCAGCACGTGGATCGTGCCTGGTCACCATGGTTCTTCTGTCCCCACCTGGGTTACCTCCTTCTGCCGCTCCCTCAGGACTACTAACAATGAACCAAAGGCTGAACTCCCTGCCTGGTCCTCATAGTCCTCTCTCTCTCTCCCTCTCTCATTGATACACAGCTGTTGTCACCTTGCACTGTGACCATCAGACACCTTCTGGGGTAGCTGGCAGTATTTCTCCCACTGGATGGGGCAAGTGGTAGTCCTGGGGTAGGGTTCCCAATCTTTCCACCAGAGCCATGGTTGGCATAGGCCACAGCAGGGGAAAGGGGGTAGCCGGCAGCATTGGCATCAGTCGGGTTAAACCTCAAACTGTCAGCCGTGATGGGGAAGGTCCTACAGCTGTGGGGAGTTTGAAAGAGAGCCCCCCCCCACTCTCTTAGCCTGTGGCAGTCCCCAAGTTGGACAGTAGGTGGTGCTAAATGCTTTGTCGAGAGCTTTCTCCCCACTTTATTCTTGGTGCTGCTGGGCTTCCTCTTGCTACCTATCTGTTTAGGGGAAGCTGTGGGTGGGGAGATGTCTTTCTAAAGCTGCTCTTGCACGGTTTCTCTGTCAAGTGCTGGCGCTGCTGCTGCTGCGTCGGAAGCAACAGCAGGGACATTCAAATCATGGGAAGCACAATGCAACGCCCAAGTCCTCCAGGAAGAGGTGGGTTTCGTGACAGTCGCAGCGAGCAAAGGATGAGATCTCTGGGGCCTGTTCCGTGTAATCCCTTTCCCTGCTGAGAAGGCGTGTCAGGATTCTCCCCTTTCCTGACTAAGGCAACCCTTCTCCGAACGTCTGCCAAAGATCAGCCTTGACCGACCGATCGTCCACCGGCTGCCCTATAATGCTAGGGAAGGGAGATCTCCGCTTCCAGTAGACGGCCAGCTTCTCTTAGAATGCATGTTGGCAAAGCTGGCTGGCCCCAAGCTGCACCCAGACCTCAGTGACCACATGGATGTCTTTCTTCTGTCTGATGCATGCTTTGATCAGGCACTGTCTTCTACCAGATGTATAAAAAAATAATGTTTGTTTTTTACAGCCTTGGGCTTCAGCTGTATGCTGTGCAGCAATTATTAAAGTCCCCCCCCCCGCCGCCCTCTGCAGGGGCCACACCATCACCCAGCAGTCTGTGCCTTTGCTATATCACCTCCAGTGTTGTGGGAGGAAAGATGTGAAGGCAGGGCATTGTGGGAAAGCTGGTGGGAGCCAATAAACTCACAGATAGAACCAGCTTGTCCTTTGCTTTAATGTTCTTTGTTTTTCTGGAGAGCACACAACATGTTCATCCTTTCCAGATGGTTGGGGTGGGTGGGTGGGAAGGAGTTGTTTGGATTTCTCTAAGAAAATGCTCAGCATTTGGGAATAGCAATTCTAGTATACTGTCCCCCTGTGCTGCTCAGGAGTAGCATGGCAAAGTGTGTAGACTAGTCCAGGGGGATTAACTTCATGCCAGGCAATTTTTAAGTCATGATTTATGGTTAACAACATTTTCTTGTTGTTTGTTTTTTAATCAAGTTTCCATTTTGAAATGCATACACTTCCAGAACAAGCATGCACATTATCCGGTTGCCAAAAGAAATAAAATCAATTGATTTGCAGTGAAAGAGAGCCTTTATGCAACCTAAAAGCCTAGTTCAAATCCTTTGGTCATGCAAGCCAATGTTATTTGCTGAAAGACCAAACTTGCTCTCTTTTTCTTCTCTCTGTACGCATGCATGGATACTAAGGAAGATGTTTTGCTTAAAGGCTGATGCACGCTGATCTGAAAGTAAAATTTTAGAATTGAACAAAAGGGCATGGATAGGATCGGGCTGCAAGGGCCTTCTAAAATTTCATAAGCAAGGGCTCATAGTGGGCAAAATGAGGTTCATTCAGGACTTGGGCAATAGCCCCCAATGCTCTTTCAGTGGTAGAATTGTATATGTTCATAACTTGAAACTGAACACATTGCATAGCTCAGATAGTTGGATAGCATGCAGTTGGAAAATGGCTCAGTGGATGATTGGCTCCTCATGCCTTGGATAACCCTGGATCCAGTTGGAAGCCCACAACCATAAATGCAATATTTTATTTTTATATTTGTTTTCTACATAGAAGTGCACCTTCTATGTAGTATCAGGTGGCAGCTGTGTTTGGTTTTCTTTCTTACATAACTCTGTGGGTGTGATTAACCTAGTGAAATGCTTCAACAGAAGGGAGGGGGATCGTTCCATCTGGCAAGCTGATACTCTTGCACAGACAACATTTTTAATAGTGCAATGTTGGATTTGGCCCATTGTGTTTGGTACAACTTAGGTGTAAGCTTTGAACATTTTAGTTTTTCATTTTGAACTCTAGTTTTTTGTTTAAAATAAAGTTATTTTAGCCACTATATATATAAAATTGAATTTAAATAAAGCTTTTCAATATTTTTAATTGCCAGGAATGGGGAATGATTAAACAAAAAGCTTTTTGATATTTTACAGCAACTATAATAGCACAGCAATGTTATCTGAGGATGGAGCAGGTGGATGCGGGGATATGGTCCCAGCAGCTGTCATTTGCAGCATAGTTAGGGCATCTGCCTAGAGAACGGAAAATGACCTTGAGCTAAAACAAGCCTTCAGGACGTGGCAGGCACCAAGCTGAATCCAGCCCACCTGCCATCCAAGGCAAACCTTCACAGGACTGAAATCTATTTCCTGCCTTCCTGAGATGGGAGAAAGGGAAGGCTGCAGAACACTTGGGAGGCAGCCGTAGGCAGTTGATGGGCTTTGTTCGGCAGGCTGCATCATAAATGGTGCAGGTTTGGCCTAAAACATTGAGAGGTGTCTTATTCGTACACTAACGTTGGGTGCATCATCAGTGCTGTATATAAAGGAACACTAAGTGCATATTTGCAGTCGGGTGAATTTGGGCAGTTGATGCAACACTTTCTAATGCTGCCAGATACACTTGTATCACTGTTCATACATATCATTATCTACAATGCCCCCTCACTGTTTGAAGTGGGGGACGACCCCTGTGCATCCAATAGCCTATCGGACTTCCCTTGTAGCTCTACACCATAGGTAGATAACCTGTAGCCCTCCATATTAAGTTTTCCAAAATTTCACACATGCATTTCAACACATAATAAAACCATTTTTTCCAACTTCCTACCCCCTTTTCCATGGTGTTTCTGTTTCTCTCCCTCTGCTGCACTGTCTTCTGTCTCTTAAACCTTAACAAAACTACTATAATCTTTAATCCCTTCTGTTGCTCATGGTTCAAATCCTGCTCGCGAGTTCATCCTGTAATAATATTTAGCCCTCCATATGTTCTTGACTACAGTTCCCATCATCCCTGACCATTGTCCACCCTGGCTCTGCCTGCTGGGACATCCGGCTCTCAGCACATTACTGCAGTACTTGTGAATGGAACATGCAGGAATTCTGTGACTGAATGCAGGGCCTCTCCTGGACTTACTGAACCGAGTCATAGGATGTTGGTGGCAACAGCAGCAGCCACCATTGTGAAAAATTGCTACTTGAACCAACAGGAAGGACAGACATCTTCTCAAACGTAGGGACTTTAAAGTTAGTTGCAAAATTGTTCTAATTTCCTAGGCAAACAACTGTCCCAGATTACTTAAACAGAGGCAGAAGGTGATAAGACTATAAACGCACACAGGTTTCTCAACATCACAAGGTGAGAATTAAAGATCAAGGGAAGATGCGGTCAACTGTGATTACTGTTACAGGTAGGTAGCCGTGTTGGTCTGCCATAGTCAAAATAAAATATAAAATAAAAAAAATTCCTCCTTAGAGACCAACTAACTTTGTTCTTGGTATGAGCTTTCGTGGTATCTGAAGAAGTGTGCATGCACACAAAAGCTCATACCAAGAACAAACTTAGTTGGTCTCTAAGGTGCTACTGGAAGGAATTTTTTTATTTTATTGTGATTACTGTAACACTGGACATTTCAAATCCAATGCTCAAGTTAATGGGCAATAATTTGATTTCTGTTATACCAGAAACAACAGCTGCTAATCTTTATTTTAAATACTGAGACAAATCAAGTTATCAGTGGTAATCTCTTGCTGTGAAAAGAGAGAAAAGTGGGGGGGGGATGACCCTTCAACTCACTTTAGAGGCTAAGTGGTCTATTGCATTTGTGGTAGGAAAGTTCATTGCACTTTGCAATAGACCAATTAACTTCAGAGGCACTTGTTCTTTTCTAAACAACAAAAAACCACAGTCTGATACTTTAAAAAAACCCAACCCTATTGTGCTGTGATGTTCTGTCAAGCTGAAATGCTCTTGGTCTATTGATTTCCGGAGTGACCTTCAGTTTCTGAAAGTGAGGTTCTACTTTTGTTAATGCCCCCCTCAGCAGCCAGTAGTGCTGCAACAAAGTGTTACTGTACTCCTCACAACAGAAATAACGGGCATTTCTCCCCCTCTCTTGCACACTGCTCTTAATTCCATGCTTTACAATGGCTACGTTCCTGGACGCCCTACGCGAGAGAGTTTGGTAACTCCAATTTTTTTTATTAAAAAATTCACATTTTAAACTCACTTAAATCATAGCACCATCATGACTACAAGACTAAAATAGGTGTCGCTTCTGCTTCTCAGATGGTAAGCACATTCATGCATGAATAAGCAGCATTTTGTTTAAGAAAGGGATAATGTGTTTTTAAAGAATAATATAATAATAATAATAATGAACCAAGCATCTGTAATCATGTACATGCCCAGCCTGCAGTCCCTTATCTTTCTGTATGAAGAACGAAAGGATCCTGTATAACCAGCATGAGTCCTGTTGGGCTCCATTGTGCCCCTTTCCGTCCAAGATGCTGATGCCAGGTCTATTTGCTGCTCCGCCATCTGCCACTCTTCTCTTGGGATGGTCATTTGTCCTCCCTCCCCTCAAGCTTCAGGGCATTGGACTCTGGCCCCACAGCAGGACCTATCTGCAACACTGATGTTATTTGGGACACGGTGGTACTTACTTCCGAGTAAACATGCGTGGGTTTGCACTCGTATCAGGGTGCGGAACGGGTCAGAACGCGTCCAACCTGGGGCCTGCAACCGAGGGGAGGGCTCTATTGCTGCCATCGTAGGGCGACCAGGTCGGCGCATGACGCTCTGGACCTAGGCAGCCGTAGCAGCAGCTCCCAATTAAGCCTGCAGATAACAAATACACGAGTGCGCGCGCGCACTCTGGGGCAGCCGCCTTCTTCCCGCCCCGTCGGGCCACCGGCTGCAATAACAGCGAGAGAGGGATCGAGCAATGTACGGAACAGTTCAGCGTCGGGGGATGAAGTCGGGAGAGCTCTATCGGCAACCCAAATAATTCGGTTTCCCCCAGCACAGGGCGCGCCTCCGTCCAAGTCACGCTCACCTTCATTCATTCATGAAAGAGGCCGTTGTTGCCTTCAGAAGCACAGTGTTCAATATATACCGGCTGTGAACTTGGATTATTTCAATTCAGGTTTAATGTGAGGGAAGTAACACGGATCCCACCCGCGAGGTCTCGCCCCTCCGGGTGTGAGTTGGAGACAGTCTTCGCATGAAAGGGAGGTGCACACACACTGAGCTTATGCTCAAGAGTTCTGTGCCCCGTGGAACGATGTTTCCATTAATTGGAATGGGAAACAGGAAAGCCACACTAACAGCCCAAGCCTTACTACTTCTACTCAGATATAAACCCTCGAGAATTCAATGGGCCAGGTGGGAATTGTTGCGTAAGATTCTACATCGACTCTCCTTTTTGTGGGGGGAGAGGTCGACCTGGATAACTCTCCTGGGTGTTCGTCCATGTCCTACCGATGGTTAATGATGACAAACACACTCTGCATATGTTTGGAGGCCCTTTTCTTCATTGTTGCTGTACATTTTTCAGGGCTGGGTCAGCTTAGAAATTTGAAAAATAACTGCTTATGCCTTTCCTCGCGTTGCCTCCTTCCTCTTGACCCGCAGGCGTCCAACTGCGAGGGGGGTCTTTCTGTCCTGGTGGATTCTTGTCGTTCTCCGTGTGGAGAGCAGACGAGGGCGCCGGGAGAGGAACGAGCCGCCCCGTCGGAGAGAAGCAGCAGGGGCAGCAGGGTGGGGCAATAGGCGCTGCCTAGGAAGCAGCAAAAGGGGACGCGGGGCTGGGAGGGACGCAGTCCTTGGCTCCCCCCACCCGCAGCCACCTCCGTCTCCTCCTCCTCCTGTCGGGGCAGGGCGGGGACTCGGAGCCCCGCTGGCCGGGCAGAGCGCGCGGAGCTGCTGCGGGGCGCACGGCGAGGGCTCCAGCCGCCCCATGGCCCCGCTGCTGTTGGCGCTGGCCGCTGCCTCCCTCGCTTGGCCGTGCGCGGCCGCCCCGTCGGGGAACCGCTTCTCCGAGGCGCGGGTGGCGCGCTGGGCGGCGGCGGCGCTTCGGCACGTGGCGGCGGCGCAGTGTCCCGAGCGCGGTGGGCTCTTGCCGCGGCCGCAGTGCCAGCGCCTGGCGCGCCTTTCCCAGGGGCCTGGGCCCGCCGTCTATGTCTCCGAGCCCGCCCGCCCGGGCCACAAGGTGCGGGCGCTGCTGCCCGACGGCTGGGGAGACAGGCCCGGCGCTCCGCCCTTCGTGGCCGGCCGCAACCAGAGCGGCAGCCAGCTGCGCCCCACCGGCGCGCCCTCCGCGCAAGACGCCATCCTCGTGCTGGACCCCACCCCGGGCGCCAACTTCGGCCACCCGCTCCTGCTCTTCTATGTCGACTTCAACGTCAGCCCGCGCCGATGCCGGAGCCGCGACAGCCTCTACGTGGGTGAGTGGATGCCGCATCCTCGGGCCACGCGCGCCCCGTGGACGACCACTCCCAGCAGAGAACATATTGGCTTGCTCCCATCCCATCCCATCCCAGGCTTCCTATTTCCTCCCGTTCCATGGTGCCAGGACCCAGATCAGATCTGGCATTTGTGCTCAGATCTGCCCGCATTTCAACCCTAAACTACAAGGAGCAATCCTATAGAGTAGACTGATCCTAAGCATATGCAGAACGCCTTTCCTTCATCGCTGTGTAACCGCCCCCAGCATCTGCTCTGCTCTGTAAAGGCGTTCACATCAGATGACCCGGCATAAAATAAGGTGGTTTAAAATAAACGTCGTACAGAGGTTAGATCCGAGATCAAGTCATATCTGAGGTCCAGTGCCCCTCTGGTTTACAAAACAGGCACTTGCCGCTACCCTTCCCTTCCCCAAGATTCAGTATCGCAACTGCTGCACCCTGTGACCCGCCTTATCCTCGGGACATTCTTTTCTCACGAAAATTACTGGCTGGTTTATGCACCTTAATCCTCCTCTTGGTGTTCTTCCTCATGCACTGGATCACCTCTTCAGATATTTTGTAGCTTCTTTTTCAGCATCCCTTCGGGCAGAGTGCCCTTTGCCCCAGTATCTTAAAAGACAGGGAAGAGAATGTTGGGGCGGGAGATAAACTGTCCAATAAAGTTTCCATTGAGGATGGGCTAATAGAATTAATTAAAAGCAGTATTTATATTTGTTTGTTTGTTTAAAAGCATTTCTAGGCTGCTTAATATTAAAACCTCTAAACAGTGTACATCCACAAAAAATAAAATTAGACAGTATCCTAAAAACAGATAGAACATTTTAAACAAACAACAACAACAACAACAACCCAGGAAAACAGTTATTATAGAATCAGGAATTCAGGAAAAGCTTGAACCAAAAGATACGTCTTTTCAAGAAAATCAACTGATTGATGGATGATACTTCAGGTATGGCAGAGGGAGAGACATTCCGCAGTGTAGGAACAATGTTTGGGGTTGCAAGACGATGTCCTCCCAGATAAGATTGAGGCGTGATTTAGGGTCTCCACCTTGTGACTTGTGACTTGTCTCAGTTGCTTGAGGGATCTAGTTGCCTGCTCTTCAGTAATCCTGGCTCTTCCTCTTTGCCAGACACTGATTTCCATGGTAGGAGCTAAAAGCAGGGTAGGGGGTTTGGTGTGAGATGTGAGGAGCACCTGCTTACAAAGGGCTGGTCTTTGGGTTCCCTCTAATCCTATGAGCCTATGGAATCCTATGGAAGGAAGGCTGTCTGGCTTCTCCAGCATCCTCCTTTCACATATGCTCCTATTCTCATCTCCTCTGCCTTCCACACACATGCTTTTATAACTGCAATTGGCAAGTGCAGTTGAGACTGTCAGGAGACTCTCACAGTGCCTCCTTTCCATCAATGAGTTGTGTGACAGTGTGTTTGTGTCAGTCCTGTATGCAGTGGCACCCTGAGGCCAGTCTGCAGGGGTTACTCAGAGAATTTGGGATAGCCAAGAGAGAGGATCTACTGCTGGAGGGGCATCTCCAGTTCACTCCTGATCCTCGGACTGTCTGGGGGAAACTCCCTCCCTACAGCCTTGACGGGCTCTCTGGAGTCTAGTGAGCTTCTGTAATCTCAAGGCAGAGGTGGCATCAGAGGAAGAGTCTGGCACAGGAAAGCGTTAGAAGGTGCTGCAGTGCAAAGGATGACAGGTGGGAGGCTCAGTTGGGTGGAATCTCTCTCGGCATGACTGTCATTGATGGGCTAATACCTAGGGTATCTTTCAGGGCTTAGTTTGAATCAGGGTTTAGCCCTTTTGAACACAGGAATCCCAGAATCTGTGATATAAGATATGTGACGGGCGGAAATCAGTGCTAGTGCAATAGGATTCCCTCCCCCCTGTGCCATCCCCAAATCTGATCCAGAGGGTTGAGGGAACACTCAGAACATATTTAGGGGGTGTGCAAAGGGGAGGAGAGGGAGAAAGCCTCTCCTTGTGCAAGGAGAATTCATTGCTCTTCAGCGCTGAATACAACTCAAGGAGTTTATCTGAGCCCAGGGAGCGTTTCCTTCACATCAGTCTTTCTTGCTGATGTTGAAAAGTAGGGTTGTTGCTCTAATCCTAAACCGTCTCACCTGGGAGTAAGCGCCATTGAATTAAATAGGATTTGCTTCTGAGTAGACATAGTAGTGTTAGTTATACATGCTTAGTTATTTAATTGATTTGTTCTATGTAAATGGGGAAATAAAAATAATTCTGAAAGGGGGGGGAAGCATCCTTAAAAAGAAATATATTTATGTGCCTTAATGTATATTGCAAGTCCCATATTAGAAGAGATTTTCACTCATGTGGCTGAGACAACTGAGGAGGAATGCATCATCTTTCTTTTAAAAATAATTAACCTTCATTATTTTAAAATGATTAACTTTTTTTTAAAAAGTGTGATTAATCATGGAGTCCTTTTTTAGCCTATCAAAAATATGTTTTACTCCATCAACCTTGTGAATTAATTGGCCAAGCATTGCAGCCTAACTGGCAACCAACTCCTTTCCTATCCTCTCCATTTTTTGGGAGGGAGTTTTATACCCCATATTTTACACCTCTAGGAGGAAATCCTGTTTTATTCTGCTTGGGGAGACAAGAATCTGACTTGGTTCTGCACAGTTTACAGTAGAGAGGTAGTGTGCATAGGCGATTATGGCTTGTTGCTGGGTTTTGTTTTAATATATTTTTACTGAAGTTTTAAATAATATATACAAACAAGAATGCAAAAAAATATTGTGAACCCCCCGCAAACCAGGAGGCAAATGGTCATAAACAGTATATAATAAGACAAAATAAAGAAAAACAAGATGTATATTTTCTCTGGTCTTTCCACAGGGTTGGGGGTGTTGCACCTGAATGCTCTATAAACTGCTCATTGATCACGACTGAAGCAAAGATTCATTCCCATCATCTGTTCAACAGAATCTAATAATCTGTTGGAACCTTTTTGAACTCTGCTTGTCCCACGGAGAAATTAAGAAAATTAAACCATGCACCAAAATAAAATAATAATAATGTGTATATATATTATAATATATAATATCTATTATTCTGTGTCCAGGGCAGCTGTCTACCAGCTCCATCTGGTACGCAGGCTGAGACCCTGCCTGCCCGCAGACTGTCTCGCCAGAGTGGTGCATGCTCTGGTTATCTCCCACTTGGACTATGGCAATGCTCTCTGTGTGGGGCTACCTTTGAAGGTGACTGGGAGACTACAGATTGATGACTGGGAGTGGCCACTGGGCCATATAACACTAGTCCTGGAAGACCTACATTGGCTCACAGTACATTTTTTAGCACAATTTGAAGTGTTGATGCTGACCTTTAAAGCCTCAACCTTTAAATGGCCTCAACCCTGTATACCTAAAGGAGCGTCTCCACCCCCGTCGTTCAGCCCAGGCACTGAGGTTCAGCTCTGAGGGCCTTCTGGCGGTTCCCTCATTGCAAGAAGCGAAGCTACAGGGAGCCAGGCAGAGGGGCTTCTCGGTAGTCCCACCAGCTCTAGGGAATGTCAAGGAAATAAACAACGATCTGACTTTTAGAAGACACCTGAAGGCAGCCTTGTATAGGGAACTTTCTCAGCAGGTTTTATTCCAGACATGTTTGTTCTTTGCCTGCAGGCGGCTACGAATGCTTGATTCCAGCCCAGAGGAGCCGCTGTGAGAACCAGCTGAAGCGCCGGCCGGGTCGTGGCAAGGGAAGGAGCCAGCGGTCTGCGGGACGCATCCGCCGCGAGGAGCCCCCCGTCGGTCTCTGTGAGATCCATTTCCTGCCCATGGTAGTGGCGGCACAGGACCCCAAACACCTGCAAAGGCTGAACTGCGTAGGTAAGTCCCTGGATTGGACGTGGAGGGTTTGGGGTGGAGGGGGGCAGGGATACAGGATCAGGATTGTAAACCACAAAGGAGACTCCCCCACTTTCAGGATTTAGGAAGTCCAAAGGCTGGTAAGTGGGCAGTGGAGGAAGATGGGATGCAGCAGGTAGATGACACAGTCTGGCGCAGTGGTTAGATTGTCGGGTTAGGACCTGGGAGACCGAGGTTCAAATCCCCACTCAGCCTTGAAGCTCATTGGGTGACCTTGGGCCAGTCACTGTCTCTCAGCCTAACCTACCTGGTTGTGAGGACAAAATGGGAAGGGGGAGAACAATGTGCACTATCTATCTATCTATCTATCTATCTATCATCTATCTATCTATCTATCTATCTATCTATCTATCTATCTATCTATCTATCTATCTATCTATTTAAACAAACAGTTTATATACTGCTTAACACCTTAGTCCCTAAGCAGTGTACAGTAAGGTTAAAAAGATACACTAATCAGTTAAAACTGTAAAAAAAAAACCCAGAAAACTTTCTTAAAGTGCCTGCTGAAACAGAAAAGCTCTTCAATTGGAATCTCAGCTGGAAGGGAGCACCACAGAACTGGAACTTAATTGACCCAAGTTTGCCTTTGGCCTAGGGCACTTCAACTCACCAATCATTTTCTTATTTCCTGTGTCCAGAGGTGGATTTACTTTGAAATGAATGAAGTTTGAGCTTCAGGGCCCCGAATCCTGGCAGCGCCCCAGAAGTAACTTCTGTCCCCATCACTTAAAAAAAATATGGGTCTCTTAGACCCAATATGAGTGGATTCATTTTTTGTTGTATATATTTTAATAATCCCAAGGTCTGAGAGTCCGTAGCGCAGATGTTGTAGAGGTGTGGCGATCTGTTGTGGAACGACCCCATTGAAGATGATAACAGTGGTTACCCAGACCTCGTTGTGAAGGGGCCCTCATGGCAGTTCAAGTGTCTGCCTGGGTCGGCTCCATGGGCCTGAGATTCTCTGCCCTCCTGCCGTCCTGTTGCACTTCCTTTTTTCTTTCCCAGAGCTCCGTGGATACAGCCCCTGCCCAGAGCCCCTGCCCCTTGCGAGCTCCAGCTCCACAGCTGCTTACTGCGAACTCAACAAGAACACACGCCGATGCTACCGGCAGCAGCTTCCGCTGTACAAGTCTTGCCGCATGTACCAGACGTGTGACCACGCTGTGCTGATTGCAGGTGAGAAGTGGTGCCTGGGGGCTGCGAGGAGCTGCTGGTTCTGGGAATCTGAAGCCATCAGCGATGTGAGGTGAATTTTTCCTAGGGTAACAGTTAGGGCCGGGGCACCAGCTTGTGAGGGCGATTGTGGGAGAGGGTGAGGAAGAGCATCGTACCCTAAGCCGGGCAGAAGCTTCCCAGGCCAGGTGGGCTTTGGGAAGGTGGTGGAAGGATCCTTGGACCTGGTCGGAGCATCTCGCGCCTCCCTCCCTAAGCTGGCAGAAGCTTCCTGGGCTTTGGGAAGGAGGCACCAGGCTTTAATACTTTAATATTGTAATTTAGCGGGGACATTTAGGGGACTAGCCTAGTCCCCCAGTCCACTGACCACACACCACTGCAAGCCATTGCTCTTGGGCAGCGGATGGATGAGGGTGAATCTGATTGGAGGCTCAGCCTTGTGCTGTCAGCCCATTGGTCCGCCTAGCTGAGTATTGGCCGCTCTGATTGGCAGTGGCTCTCTAAGGCTTCAGGCAGCGGACATGCCCAATGCTACCTGGGGACGCCAGGGATTGAACCCGGGTCTTTCTGTGTGCAAGTACATGCTCTGCCACTGAGCTACGGCTTTGTTCAATTGGGCATGAGCTTAAGGGGCCCCTTTTCTCCTTGAGGAGCACTGTTAGTGCTCCTATGCCCCTTGCAACCAGCTTCAGCCTCTCCTCCTCCACGTTTTTTTCCCTGGATTGCTTACCGTGCTTCTCCCCCAGGTGGCTGGCAGGAGCAGGTCACCTACCCCCGCCATGCGCAGAACCTGCTGCTCTTCTACCAGATGCTTCGACGGAACGGCTTCCGCCAAGAGCACATCAAGGCCTTCTTCGCGAGCGAGGGGCAGGCCTCAGGTACCAGCCCGAAAGAGAGCTAGCTGTCGGCTGCAAGGGTGGGATGGGGCTCTTGGTTTCCTTGCGGGGGGGGGGGGTCACTTTTCAGTGCTCATAGGTAGGGCTGGGCGATAATCTGGTTTTCAACATTGTGATATATCGCCAGCTAAATCTTGTGATAGACTGATACATCACGATGTCTAAAATAAGGAGGAGATAAGGAGGGGAGAAAGAAGCAGTCGAGATACTTCGCCTGGCCCTACAGCTGAGCAAGTCCTCATGCCACTCCTGTTCACGCGAGCTGGAGGGACTTATTTAAATTTCAGCATTAGCTAGCTTCACAAAACCGTGCTTTCTGCTGGCTGCTTCCAGGCGCACGTGCACACACACACAGAGAAGGGAGGAAAGAGCACCTGCTCATTCAATTCGGGGAGAAACAGAAGCACTGGGTGGTTTCCTGGTTTTTCCAATATCGTGATTTTTGCATAATGCACACACACACACGATTCACGATATATTGCCGTGTCATTTATTTTGAAACAGTTATCACAATGTGGCCAGAAACCACTTTTGGATGATATATCAATATAACCCCCCAGCCCTACTCAGGGGTGTCTGGATGGTATGAGCTGCTGTTCAGAGGCAAGACTCTGTTCCTGGCACTTCCTTCTCCCTGCCACCAAGGTTCTGCATGGGGGGGATGTATTGCATTTCAGAGTGTCACCCTACTTGTCCATCCCACTTGAGAAAATGCTGGGTGTGAATGCATAAGTAATCTAGCCCTGGTGAAATCTAGGCTTTGGGTTAGATGTCCCTGCAAAAATTACAGGCCTGTACGACATGGACCAAACCACCTGTGGGGCATTTTGCAGAGTGGGCTAATGAGGGAGCCTAGCAAATTTTCCCATGCTGCGCCCAACTCTGGCGCCTTCCCAGGTGGGCAGGATGTGGTGGCAGAGAGCAAGTGGCGGTAGGAAGAATGAGGATGCCACAGCGAAGGTGTTCCCAAACTGTGCTCAAGCTTCTTTCAGGTGGTTTGCATTACATACTCAATTGTATTTTCATGCTTCTTCATTTTTCTTTCCTTGTGTTTTTTTACATTACAATTTGAATCGACAGAACGCAATAAAACGCAACATATAAGAAGGACTCGGAATACAGCTTGAGAAACCAGGTAGCATCTAGCATGGTGTATTCCAACTGGTACAACAGGCAGAAAAAACATTAAGTGGTGTGCCAAGACCAATTGTTTTTGGGTGGTCTGTGGCGGGAACCGCTGCTTTGGTGTATGAGACTGGAGTGGGTTGGAGGGAGGCGACAGACCTTTGGGACACGGGATTAGCAGATCCCTCTCTCCCTCTTCTTTTCCGGACAGTGACTGTGGAGATGGGCGACGTGCACCCAGCCACCGAGAAGCTGGCCATTCGCTCCCACCTGGCCCTGGTCTGCAGGAGCCTCCACTGCGCCGACTCGCTGGTGCTCTACCTCAACAGCCCAGCAGCCAGCGATGGCACCATGCTGCTGTGGGATGCCAACCGTAATGGCATTGTAAGTCAGGACTGGAAGCGAGGGAGAGGCTGTCTAGGAGGGGCAGGGCAGCACTTGCCCATGGAGCCACCAACATTGGCTGTCCCAGGCACTCGTCTCTCTACTCCCGTTACGAAACATCACAAGCCATTTCTGGATTGATTGATTTAATTTATATACCACCCCATACCCGGAGGTCTCAGGGTGGTTCACAGAAAAGATCACAATATAAAAAATCAAAATAAGTACTATAACCCAATGACACCTCCCCCAAAAGAGCCACATTTCAAAAGGGTATAAGAGACAAAATGAACCTGCTGTTGTTTTCTTTTTTTGAGGATTTTTTTAAAATTGCCAAGCCAAGCTGATCTGTCATCATTGTTCAAGTATGATGGGAATGGCCCTTTTATTAGCCCTTTAGCCTTAGCTATGATAGGAGGATCCCATCCTCTGTCCCCACTATTGATACCAACCCTCTCCTACTAGAATTTTGCATGTGTAGTCAAAACCTTCCAGAGCTTAAGGTTGGATGGGGTGTGCATTATCAGAGGATGGTGGGGTGGTATGATGGATCCAGGTATGACATCACTGTAGGAGGAGAGGAGAAGGGTATGTGCCTCTTCCTCCCTCCCTCCCTCCCTCCCTCCCTCCCTCGCACCCACCTCTCCTCTGGTGCACAAGCTCTATATGTGAGTTAACGTGTGGGGGCACAAGAAATACAGTACCGCACAAGTTACAAAGTGGTTCTGCTTATTTCACAGCAGGGATATCATCTCTTGGGGCACATCTCTTGCCAATTTATTGGGGGGGAGTAACCCACCAGGTAAGTTAGGCAGAGGAAGAGAGAGATCAGAGGGAGAAATGTATTGAGGAAATGGTCTAAATTAGTCCCCATGAGCAATGCTATTAAATATATTATTTGTCAAGGAGTCTGTGGCTCTGCCCAGGAATTGTCTCCAGGTGAATTGAGACAGCCGTACGCTGACCCATAGAAACCCAATAGGAAACCCGTCATGGCGTTCTTCACTGCTCCTCACTTTTAAAAAGTTAGAATTTTGAATCCGTGACAATAGCCACAGCCACAGGCCACCTGCCCAATGTTCAGCCAAGCGCTGATGAATGTTGTTTGTTGGGAAAAGCTACAGGTTGGTGCAGAATAAAGCAAGCAGCAGCAGCAGCAGGTTAACTTACAAGTAAAACCGCTTGGAGGTTTTACAGCAGTCAAGTGGTATATACATCTCGTTAAATGAATGAATCCTACTTCATCATGATACATCCAAAAAAGGACCTTGGCTATTGATGCTAATGTAACCTGCCTAGCTGAGCAGGGAATGGGGATGCTAACGATATAAAGGAGACTTTCACTCATGCATTTATCACATGGGGGTAAGCCATGATCAATTGCTGGCAGAGAGCAGTGAAGTAGGGGTGCCAAGTAAACCCAACTGGGGCAGGAAAATGCGGAGCGGCTGCCTAAGATGCTTGTGCACACATACAAAGCGGCGCCAGCCCTTCTCAAAGGGCTGCATTTGGCCATTTGCCAAGTTTCCTTTGGGGTTTCCTAGGCTGGAAATGGAAAGTGAAGTGAGCCACTTTTGCAGAGGGGTGGAGGAGGTCACCCCACCTGTCCCAGCATGTCCTGGGAAGCCCGACTGGAGGAAGGAGAGATGCTGACAGAACTGCAGGTGGAGGCTGCAGCCCTCTCCTCTCATCTGTTCCCTTCAAAGGGCCGTCCAGCTCTTTCATGTGTGCCTGCAGGGAGAAAACAACACCGGCCTTTGCAGTGGGTGCTCGCCCTGTCTTGCTCTTTCCCATTTAATCCGCTCCTTTTAACTCCCAGGCAGTGGAATCCCCTTGATCTCCCAACTGTGGAGCGGGGAGGGGTGTGCCTGTGTGTCTGTGACCAAGGGGCAGGTGCTGATGAGCTGTCCCTTCCCTGCAACAGGCAGATCCTAAGGAGCGGTACCCCATCTCGGAGCTGCTAGCCGACTTGGAGAGCTGCAACGCTCGCCGGGTTCTCCTCTTCCTTGACCAGAGCTATCCGGGGCCACTGACAAAGAAGCTGCGGGCATCACGGCACCATCACAACGTGGTGCTCGTACGTAGCACCACCACCGCCACTGCCACCACTACCGCCAGCGGTGGGTCGGCTTTTGCCGAGTTCTGGGCTGGACTGCAGCCTGACCAGTGCCTCCTCCAGCATTTGTTGCCGGTAAGTGCTGTGGAAGGAAGGTGGGCCGTGATTGTTCGGAGTCCAAGGCTTGGTGTTTGCAGAGCATAGGAACATAAGGAGTCAGGCGAATTGTTCATTGTTGTTTACTCTGGCAGTGGCTCTCAGGTTTCATGCCTGCTGTCAGATCCTTTTAACTGGAGACACAGGGTTTCGAACCTGGTACCTTCTGAATGCATATGCTCTTCCACCAAATTATGGTCCCTCAAGAGTTGCCAAGGATGCATTTGTTTGTTCTGGACATAATACCAGGAGGCTCAGAATAGTGACTAGGAAGCCCCTGTTCTCACATTGCTTTTTGGCAGGTGGCATTAGCAACAGGTGTCTCTCCAGTTCAAAGTGGCCGTTTCTAGTGGCAGCATCACTAACTGGGTGGCAGGACTCCCTTGGCTCTACTCCCAGTTCCAGGGGAGGGGACCAGGGAGTAGGGACATTGGTGCTTGGCCAATTAACATAGATGAAAACTGGCCTGTGCTGTGCAGCAAGTTCAGGGCAGATCACAGCTCCTGGTAAGGCCAAGCCATCTTATGCACCATCTTGCAACCAGTTTGGTTTCTCCTGTGTGTGTAGGGAAAGAGTTGGGAATCAATTGGGCAGCACGACAGACTGAGAAATAAATGTTTAGGTGTAGAGGCAGCAACGCTGAAAACTAGAACTTGGCAAATGGCCGGAGCCAACCTTTGCTCATGTAACTGACACACAGGCCATCTGTGATGACAATTAGAGAATGACATCTGAAGTTTGTGGAAGCTAGCTTGCACTAAAGGAGTCTTTTGATGTGCAATATGGCACCTTTGGAAAGAAAAACGTGTGTTTTGTTACATCCCACCCAATTAGTTTTACTGCTCAAAAGCAGACCACTGCCATTAAAAGGAAAAAAGGTGTGTACATTCAAGATAGTTTGAACTGATTTTTTAATCAAGTGCAATGGATCCAGGCTAAATTGGTTAATTCCAACTGATGGCACAGGGTTGGATGCAACAAACTAAAGGAAGTCACTTGAAACTTACCATTTTTTAGAGCATGTGGAAGCCAGCCAGGCGGCCTTAATTCAGTTTGCTTTACTGGCCATCCTTACAGGCCGATTGTATAAGATACTGAGATAATGTACCTGAAACACTGATGCGTTGGAAGTGCTATATAAGCATTGATGCTGACGACGGATTGAGTTGTGGCCCAGGGCAACCTTACGTGAAGCAATCTCTCTTGTTCCTTGCAGGTGGGTCCGTGGTCTGCAGTCTTTGGTTCGGGCACCCCAGCCCAGCTGCTCAACGTCTCATTAGCAGGGGCGCCCTGCCACTCTGTGCCACCCCTGGGGGAAGAGGAGCGCCAGCGCCGCTACCAAGGCTGCCAGAACCTTCCCACCATGTTGTGGTACCAGGGCAGGCACCAGCAGCTGCAACAGGATGACGACTGAGCCTCAGTGGGGTGCTGCCTTGGGACTTTCCTCAAGATTGGAGCCCCACTGACCCTTCCCCCACCCCCCATGAGGCTTCGGAGGACATGGGTGGCGTTAGCGATAGCTAACAGACAGGATTGTTGCTGTGCAAACTGCCGCACAGGACCCTCAAAAGCCGCTTCCGGCAGCCACAGCTAAAAGGAGAAGCCAGGTACACACACACACACAAAAATATATATATATAGCCAAGCCTATTCTAGCATCTTCAAGCATGCGGACGGAAGCAGTAGGGTGACAATCATTGCTAGACTAGTAAGTCAGAGCATCACAGAAGTATGGGAAGAGCAAGTGGGGAACAGTAGCTGCCCTAATCCAGACAGTGTGCTGCACAAACACGCCCCCCCAATATGACAGTTTCCTCCCCCCCTTTTCACTTGCTAAAGTTGAAGGACTCTTGCATGTAAACCCTAAAACACCCTCTGCTGAGAGATTGTGGGAATGGGGAATGTGCTGTAAAACCACCGGCCCCTTGAATAAAAGAGCCACTGTTCTTGGCTTCCTCCTTCAGTTGCTGTTTTAACTTGTGGTGGTGCCTTCTTGGAGTTAGAAGCAGTAAGGCGACAAACTCATGTCTGACGCTGCAAAGATACAAAGCTGAAACTGATCAGAACTAGGGATTGGCTCCTTTTGCCCTCTGTGTCGGTGTTACTCTCTCCAGCGCTAGGCCCACGGACAGTTCTGCCTAAAGATCTAGGGGCAGAATTCCCAGAGTCTTGGCCAGGGCCACCATCGCTTGCCCACACAACCCAAGACTGCCTGGAGCTGAATAGCTTTACAGTAGGAACCATTTAGGTCCTTCTGAAAGCGGCCTCCATAGAGCCACCAAACAGAAAAGCAGCTACCTGGAGATGGAGAGGCGTCTCTTTTTATTTTTCTGTGCCCCTTTCTATGCTGTCACCATGACTCCAGGTCCCCTCTTGTTTATCCACGTCCTTGTAGTCAAGGGATCCAAGTAAACCTGACCCATTTTGTGCAGAAGTGAGAAGGGTCTCCATCCCATCTGCCAGCCAGCCAAAACTCCTTTGAGATAGGGAACTGGTTGTCAGCATGACTCCCAAGCTCCCAGCATGGCCCAATAAGGATGATGGGAGTTGTAGTCAGCCAACATCTGGAGGGGGGCATGGGGTTCGTTACCCTAACCCTTTTCGAATCCTTCTCCCCCACAGGCACAACTAAAAACAGGCTCCATGGATCTGAAAACACTTTTTTTTTGAGTTTATGAAAATTAAAACGGCACACCTCAAAATCAGAACTTACAAAAACACACACACAGCCATTCTGCAGGCTTCTCCCTCTGTGGTTGTATACAAAGTGCTGGCAAACGTTCACGCATGCCCCCCACCTCCACACCCCATTCATCTTTGCAAGGGAAGACATTTTGCTGGGGAGAACGGTGGGGCAAGGCAGCCCTGGTCCCTGCCTCCCCCCACCCCCACCCCCACCCTTTCACAATTCCCTGGTAATACACCTGGATCACCAAGCAACAGCTTTCCCAGGAACGCTGGCAGTAGCTTGGAGAATATACTCTGAAGTTGCTCTAGCACTATGTGCAGGTCCTGCTCATGAAGAAATGCATGCTGGGAACTGTACGCAGCCTGTAGTCTTCCTCCAGATTGGTCTCCATGGCCTCACTGCTAACTTGGTGGATCTGCTGTGTGCTCTGGGTGTCTGAGCATTTCCCCCTTTATGCCATACAGAGGAGGTTCACAAATCTAACAGCAGAGGTGGCAGCTGCTGCCTTTTTGGCTTCGAAGCCATATCCTTGTAGGATTTGCTGTTGTCACTGTCAGCTGCTCAGTAGTTCTTGTTGCTTGGCTATGATTCTGTGCCTTCCTCCTCTTCCTCCCCTTCCTCTTCCTCCCCCCCCTCTCCCTCCCCCTCTCCCTCCTCTGCCTCCCCCTCCTCTGTCTTTTCACTGCCTTCCTTGCTTCCTGCTTTGCTTTCTGAAGTTGACTCAACACTGGTCTTGCTCTCCACCTCCGTGTCACTTCCTTGTTGCAGCCACATGTCAGAGTACATGCCACCTTTGTCCACTAGCTGGTTGTGCCTGTTAAAGGGGCAGAGAGAGTTAATTTCACAAGGCTCCGTGACAGGGGCACCCCCTTCATCCCTCAGAACCATCCACAGACCCACTATTTGCTCGCCTTCGTAGTGGATCCTTTTGAAGATACACAGCCAAACCCTATGGCCATTCTGCTTGTAAAACTCTGACGGCCTTTAAGGGCTTGCGATCTGCATAACTTATACAGATTGCAAAAATAAAAATAAAAAAATCCTTGGCTGGATTGCCAGTTATAAATCTTATTTTATAATTTTTAGCACTGGGCATTGCTAATAATAATAATAATAATAATAATAATAATAATAATAATAATAAAATTTTATTTATACCCCGCCCTTCCCGATTTAAAAACCGGGCTCAGGGTGGCTAACAACAAATATAAAACATTGATTAAACAATGACTTTAAAAAATAAATAAATTAAAAACAACATCAAATACAACATAAATGAACATCACCAGGGCTAACTGGCCAAGTTATTCCTGCTAGGGCCAGTAAGGAGACCAGGGAAGGGTTTAAATGTGGGGTCTCAGAAAAGGTTTCTTCAAAGAAAAAGGGAAGGGGGGGGGAAAGGAATGACGAATCAGGCTAAATTGAAGGCCAGGTGGAATAGCTCTGTCTTACAGGCCCTGCGGAAGGAGATCAGGTCCTGCAGGGCCCTAGTTTCGTGGGACAGAGCATTCCACCAGGTCGGAACCATCACTGAAAAAGCCCTGGCCCTGGTGGAGGATAATCTGGCTTCTTTTGGGCCTGGGCCCCTTAAACTATTATTATTCATGGACCTTAGGGTCCTCTGCGGGACATACCAGGAGAGGCGGTCCCGTAAGTACGAGGGTCCTAGGCTAAGGGCTTACCTTCCTCGCTCCATCACTCGGCCATCCTTGATAACTAGGATTTGATCAGCCTTGACCACCGTGGAAAGCCTGCAGAGAGCGCACAACCACCAAAGCTGTTATCAAGAGGGCAGAATGCAGTAGTGATCCCTCCCCAGATCAGGATTCTCAATATAACACACCACATGTTAGAGCTCCCCAGAGAAGGAAGAGGAGTCTGCCTGGAACTATCGATGCAAGTGAAGAACTAGTATTTAGGCTCTCCTCTTCCGAAGGCTGCAGCATCCCTCCAGCTGCTATTATGCTGAAGCCCTGGACAGAAAGCTCTTGTGGCAGGATGCTTCCCCATACCTGTGAGCCACGATGATGGTGGTGCGGTTCGCACACACTTTAGCCAGGGATGCCTGGATAGTCCTCTCGGTCTTGGTGTCCAGCGCTGATGTCGCCTGAAAGTGATGCCAGAGTGCATTACAACAATAGAATTAGGCAGTTCTAAAACTGCTGCAATTATGAAACAGGTTCAAAATGTACCAGAACATAAGTTGCAACTGAAGGCCAAGCAGTGGGTGGATGAGGGTTGGGGACTCTTGGTACTGATTGCCAATGTGAAGCCACTGGCATATCTATGAGCATAATCCCATTCATGCCCACGACAAAGATGAGAGCTGCTCTTCGCATCGTTGCATCGGTGGGGGAGGACAAGATTGGCAGAGAAGATCCCTTGGGTCAGATGAAATGGTAAAGAGTAGCTGAACAGCATCGTGGCAGTGAATGGAGACTCCCAGATTCAGGAAGGCTGAGTGCTACCCATTCTCCCAACCATTTCCAGGGTTTCAGCTCCAAGAAAGGAGAGCATATGAGGGAGGGGGCAAAGGGCAGATGACTGCTAGCTTTAGGAACAAGGAAACAAGTGTGAACCACAACAAAATGTTGCAGCATGAAATGGATAGTTCAGTCCATTCCTCCTCACCCAAACATCCAGCATTTATTGTCACTGGGCATGTTTTGGGGTGCTTTGTTTTTGTTCCTTTACGGTTATCCCCCCCCCAAAAAAAACCCTACTTGGTCTCCTCCAGGCATGCTGATACCTCCCCTCCTGTGCACGGGTGGCACAGTTCTGGCTACATAAGGAGAGCCACTCATCCATGAATTTCAGAAATAGATGGAAGAAACTGGACCGACAACATTCTACTGGGAAGGCTTCTGACCAAGGCTCCCGTCACTTCATTCCAGTTCCCTGCCCCACCCACACCCCATTTTCCCAATCCCCCAATGGCCAGTCAGCATTCTGTACCCACTTTGCATGCTCAGTCCTTAATTCAGTTATTTCTGGCATGCTCTCTCCCCTTCAGATTTTGTTTGTTTTTTTCCTAAATGATTTTCATATTAATGCAAACTCTGGGGTTCTCCTGAGCATGCCAAGTCCTCCCCCCTCTTTTGTGTGGGTGATAGCGTTTTGGCAACATGAGGACCAGCAATCAGAAAACCGGGATTGCTGTGTGTGTGTGTTTGATTATTCGCCTTCTTCACCTCATCAAAGAAGAGGATCTGGGGGTTCTTCAAGATGGTGCGGGCAATAGCGACTCGCTGCTTCTCCCCTCCACTCAGCTTCAGACCTCGCTCGCCAACCTGTGTTTCATAACCTGCCAGGTACAAGTGGACATAGAAAAATCAAATGCGGTGTAATAGAGAGTGACTACCTGTGACTTCTGCTGTTCAGGCACTGTGAGTGCCTTGGTTCTTTTGGCCACTTACAGCATCTTGCTACACCTCCCAGGTCTACTGCCAAGGGAGATTTGATATAGACACTTTTAGCGAACCCAAAGTCTACTGGCCAGGGCGCTTTAAAACAGGAAGGGATGGGACAAACTCTGAATACCTAGTTTCGGAAGCCAATCCTGATTGCTCTCATTGCCCAAAGGCCCTTCTATCAACTGCTCTTACAGGGTTTCTGGGGTGGGAGTCTGGACTGCCACAGACCTTGCTCATGTTAACTGAAGAGCTAAAAAAGCTTTTAGAAAACATTGAATAGGATTCCACTAAGTTGTGTGTGTTGGATGACGTCCACTCACGCAACAGAACTTCCTCCCCTCTCCTCATGCTGCCTGCCCCCAAAATCTGCTCTGGAGAGTTGGGGGAACCCTTGTGATGGGTTCAGTGTGTGTGTGTGAAGGACCAGGAGTGTGTGGGGCTGGGGGAGAAGGGAAAGTCCCACTGTGGGAAGTGAACACATTCCCTGTGCACATAGCCCACTGAATTCGACCCATTGAGATGAGCAGAGTCTGGAAGGGAGACCCCAAGAGGGAGAGGGCAAGAGCCAGGGGCAGGTCCTTTCGGTTCAGATAAGAACACAGGAAGTTGCCGAATGAGGAAGCAGATTGTGGGTCCCTCTAGCTCAGCACTGCCCACACCTGCCTTCCCCAGTCTGGTGCCTCTTGCCCTCCCTGGCCATTGGCCAAGTGAGAGAAGGCACTCACTGGCTGCTCCTCTCCTGGGTCTCAGGTAGGAGCCTCTCTGTCTCAGCCCTGCCTGGAGAGGCCAAGTGATGAAACCCGGGGCACGTGCTCTACCAGTGAGCTGCAGCAGAAGAGGAGGCATCCCGATAGAAGCATCCTGGGTTTCCCAGCATCCTGCAGGGTAGATTACGAGCTTGATGGCACAGCAAGCGTAAGCCAAAGGTGGCAAGCGGCCCCTTACCATCGGGGAAGGTGAGGATGCGTTCATGGATATTAGCCGTGATCGCCGCCTCGATCACCTCCTCGTCGGTGGCATCGATGCGTCCATACCGGATGTTGTTGCGAATGGTATCGTTGAAGAGGACAGTGTCCTGAGGCACCACACCAATGTGGGAGCGCAGCGAGGCCTGCTTGGTCTGTGGGGAAAGGGAAATGGGTGGGTTGAAGTGGGGGCAGAGAGAAGGGAAAGGACGACATCGCCCAGCTAGGAATACCATACACACACATCCTCCTCCCCAAAGCAGTGTGGTGTTATCACAGCCTTATGGAGAGTTTAGCTTGAGGTGTCTGCGAGGTGGGTCTTGTCACTATGAACAACCATGATGTCACACCTTGAAGTGGGGGCAATTTCCCAGATTAGACAGCAGCCACCACCCAACCCAATGCCCTCTTTTATGGTCCATTCTTGATGAGATGACTTCTGCTCATACATGATCTTGCTCTCCGTAACACCTGCAAACATTTCAGGGCTTCAGTCCCCATTGGTGCATGCCCTGTAGTTTCCTGCTGAAATCACGTAACTTTTCAAACTCTTCATCTTCTGGGCTGTTGTCCTTTGTCCTGCTTTCATTGCCCCGTAGCGCAAGAGTTGCCCGTCATGACGGCAACGGGGGAAGCATTGCAGAATGACGAATAAATGTTGTGTGTACAGTCCGGAGTAAATCTACTGCTAATACGCTATAGCGACACTGGCAAAAGGAGACACCAGTCTAGAGGTCCCAGTAACACAAATCCCAGGGTAGAACTTGGAGAAGGATTATTACTTGGGCATCCTGGCCATTCTCTGGACATTAGAATTGTAACCCTTTCAGTACAAGACACATTCTGTGATTCATCTCAGTTGAGCCGAGCATCATCTATACCCTACATAGCTCCATGTCAGGGTCTTTCCTTACTATAGGAGATGCGGAGAAAGGCAGATGATGGCAAATGAGAGTCACACTGTCGTTTTTTTAATCCAAAGAGCTGGAGGCACTTTGAATGAGCAAATCACCACTTGTGATGTGGACACCCGCTCTTCTGTTGCTTTTGGTAAACATGTTTCGCTGTTTTTGGGAAATTAGGTGGAGGTTTGTGGGGGGAGAATGGTTTGATCAGAGGGAGAAAAGAAGTGTGTGCGCACACGCAACACGGGAAGAGATGCATCTTTTAAGCTTCCCTCCAGACTCTTACATGCTCGTTTCCCATCCCGTCTACCCTGCATCTCAGCATCTATTGCTTCCTAGAGATATTTTGCTCCAATGACCAGTGAAAATAAGAACCCTGCAGGATAGGTTTTTTTAAAAAACAAATTAAAAACCCTAGTGGGGGAGGCTGGGGGAACCACACATTTCAAAAGAGCAGACAGCAAGCATCTGGAGCAGACATGAAAAGAGCAGCTGCCCTTCAATCCTCCCCCCCCCCTCAACCTCAGACCCTCATGAAATCCTGGCACCCAGATGGGGCACCTAGGACTCTCCCCAGATATCCCGTCGCAGTTCCCCCAGTGAGCCTGGGTGGCCAGAGGAGGGGTGGAGGCAGTTTGCAGCTGTGCCTTCCCCAGCACAGCTCTTTCATCCGTCCCTAAATGGAATCACACGTCTCTGCTTTGCTGGGGGCAACCAGCATAAACCAGGAATTAAGCATCTGGGCTGGGGCAGGAAAAGTCCCGAGGAGCAGAAGGAGAAATGTATGCGCCTGAGTGAGTGAGTGAGTGAGTGTGTGTACGCAAGTGGAAGGTGGCAGAGCCATTCAAGGGCTACTTTAGCACTTTAGGCCAATGTGGGGGAACTTTTTAAGCTTGGGGGCCAAATGGCAATGGCGGGCAGGGCCAGAGACGCAAGTGGGCTGAGCAACACATTTAAATGTTATCTTTCCACAATGCTCTAGTTTCCCCACAGACTCCCACACTCCCCTCTGTGTCGTCCATTCAGGCAACCAAGAAATATCTTCTCAGCAGTCAAAGGACATATTCCAGTCAGGCAAAAACACTCATGGAGGGTGCAAAGTGAAAGACAGTGAAGGATATGGCCTGAGGAGAAGGGTTGTTGCCTGGGGATACTTCTGAGGGCCAAACAGTGAAGTGCACAGGGCCAGATTTGCCCCCCCCCCCCGGGCCTGAAGTTCCCCTTCCTCGTTTTAAGCAGAATAACATAATTCCGAGGGTGCCAGCTGCTTGTTCCTTTGGATGACACCTCCTTCCTCCCACCCGTCATGCCCAGAGCCGTGTCTCCATTCCATGCTGGAAGACTCTGGCACCTCACTAATGAAGCCTTCGGGAGGATTTCAACATTGCGCTCTTCCACTCATTTCATCTGTGCAAGCATTGCAACTTGCCAGATGGAACTATTCTCCCCCCCCCCCACTGTCCACTGTACTGGGGGTGCTCCTGACCACCCTCCAAAGCTAATTCCAGGGGGCAGGGTGGGGGGAGGAGAGGGAAAGAAGTCTTTGTGCAGGTCTTCCACTGAGGGGGCTGGTTAGGTGAATCCCACCTCTCCTATTGCCACAGCATAATGGCCTCGTTACCTTGGAGATATCCTGCCCATCAATTCGGATGCAGCCACCCCACACATCGTAGAAGCGGAAGAGCAGGCGAATGATGGTGCTCTTTCCTGAGCCAGAGGGTCCCACCTGGGCAGAGAGAGGGGGGCGAGTAAGGGTCAATGTGGGTACAGCCAGCAGGAGCAACGAGTAAGCAGGGGAAAGCACTGGGGGGCCCTTTCTGTGGGACCTGCCACTGCTCCCATTGTAAAGGTAAAGGTAAAGGGACCCCTGACCATTAGGTCCAGTCGTGACTGACTCTGGGGTTGCGGCGCTCATCTCGCTTTATTGGCCGAGGGAGCCGGCGTACAGCTTCCGGGTCATGTGGCCGCTTCTGGCGAACCAGAGCAGCGAACAGAAACACCGTTTACCTTCCCGCTGCAGCGGTACCTATTTATCTACTTGCACTTTGACGTGCTTTTGAACTGCTAGGTTGGCAGGAGCAGGGACCAAGCAACGGGAGCTCACCCTGTGGCGGGGATTCGAACCGCCGACCTTCTGATCGGCAAGTCCTAGGCTCTGTGGTTTAACCCACAGCGCCACCTGCGTCCCGCTCCCATTGTAGCAGAGGCAAAAGAGGACAAAGGAAACGTTAGGGAACGCTGTTAATCCTAGGCAGCACTCTCTCCTTACCAGTGCAAGGGTCTGCCCAGGCATCACTGTGAAGGAAACATCACGCAGGACTTCCCTCCTGTGAGGAAAGTGAACAAAAAGCATCTCCAACATTCTGCTGAGGCCAACCACATTTTCCTTCATCCTTTGAGCATCTGCTCCCCCCGTTAACTACCACAATCTCTTTACTATCTTCTCCACCCCCTGCTTTCCTGACTCACCAACCCAGCTCTCTGGACCTTCCCCCTTACCCTTCCACATAGCCAAAATGGACATTTTCGAATTCCACACGTCCTGCCAGGAACCGAAGGTCTGAAGCACCTGGTTCGTCCTTCACCTGCAGGTAAACAGATATATGACATCATGCAAGGTCTTGGGCCTAACTAGGCAAGCCGTGTGTGCGGAAGCACAGGAGCTCCTCCCCATCCCCCTTTCAGGAGTGTAGGGTCAGTGGGTAGAGGATGTGGTTCGCATGCAGGAGGTTATGCCAAATATCCCCCTCCCCGCAAATATTACAAGCAGTCAGAGAAACACACTCCCTGAGAGGACATGGCCATCATAGCAACACTCTGAAGGCACAAGGCCCGTAGATTAATTGCAAGCTGTATGAAGAGCAATTGCCTTTTGTTTTCCAAGCACACAGTGGCCTTTGAATTTCGGTGCTTGAGCACAACAGGGATTCAGCATCACTATTCCCATTTCTGTCTTATCACCCAGTCCAGACAGTGAACAATCAGAGAGAAGCCATTCCCCCCCCCCCCCAAAAAAAACCCTTAAGTTGCTGGAGGGAAGGGAAGAGGTATCTAAGAGAGCATAGGCTAGCAGCTATTCACAGCAGCATAGATGTGGCCTGGACTCACTTCTTCCTCCTCGCTGAAGAGCTCAAACATGTTCTCCATGTCAACAAATGAGCTTTGGATCATTCTGAAAAAGAAAAAGACTCCATTGGACCACCCAGGGCCAGGTAGTGTGGGTGCTGCTTAAGGTACTAAAAAGCACTCGGAGGCACGGGCACATGGCACAAATGTGAATAATATTTGCATATGCTAATATATATGTATTTAAGCTGCCTCTGAGCAAATTTAAATGACTGGGCATTTCACCAGGACTGCACTTTGTAAGTGCCCCCAGCTGTGCTGCTGTAAGCAAAGTTTTTGAAGATCTCACTTTTGTTTAGTTTATTAGTTTATGATGTTAGTTTATTCATATTGTTTTATTCAGTGTTGCTCAGCTCACGTTATTAAATTAGATTAGGTTAATGTATTGTTTTTATACAATGGCACATATTGATTGAGGTTTTGCACTTCAGGGAACCAGGCAGAGGGCCTTCTCGGTAGTGGCGCCCGCCCTGTGGAACGCCCTCCCATCAGAGGTTAAAAGGATCAACAACTACATGACATTTAGAAAACACCTGAAGGCAGCCCTGTTCAGGGAAGTTTTTAATCTGTGATGTGTTAATGTATTTTAATGTTGCTGGAAGCCGCCCAGAGTGGCTGGGGAGACCCAGCCAGATGGGTGGGGTACAAATAATAAATTATTATTATTATTATTATTATTATTATTACTGACTAGTAAATTAAGCCCGTTGAAAAACGGGCGCTAGAGGGGTGCCCCCCCGGCGGCGGCGGCTGGCCCCCGAGATGCCTCCTGAGCCACAGCCGCGGATCCCGCTCCTCCTCCCTGCTCCTCCATCTTGGGGGCCGCGGAAGTGACCCAAGCCGAGCAGGAAGGGAGGCTGGATCGCAGCGGCGGCGGCGGCGCCCGGGCGGGGGAGCGTCGGCCTGCTTGGCCCGGGATCCACCCGGGCGCTCCTCCGCCATCCCTCCGGCCGGGCAAGATTCGGCTCCGGGGGGCTGGCGGTGGTGGCGGCGCCTGCTTGCCTGGTGGGGCAAGGAGGCGCATCGCTTGCTTTGCTCGGCTCGCCCCCGGGCTTCCTCCCGCCGGCCTTGGCGGCCGCCTGATCCTGGGCCCGGGCTGCCTTCTTGCTGGAGAGGGCGGATTTGGCGCTGCTCGCCTTGCCAGGCGCGCCGATGCGCAGCTTGGCGGGGCTCCTGAGGGAGGAGAGAGCGGGGGGTGGGGGAAATGGCGGCCGCGGTGCTGGCGGCGGCATCGGAGGGCGGCGGCGGCGCGGGCGGAGGAATCAATCATTCCTCGCGGCGTGGGCGGGGCAATCATGCCGGGAGGAGGAGGGCGGGGGGCCTGGGTTGGGGGGGGGGCTGCCCTGGCGGTGGCGGCGGCGCTGCTGCTTCTTCAGCGGGCCCGTCGTCCTGGACGCGCTCTTTGGAGCGGGCGCTGGAGGAGGCGGCGGCCAGCGGCGCCCTCAGCCTGAGCGGCAGGAAGCTGAGGGACTACTCGCGGGGCAGCGCCGCCAGCCACGACCCTTGCCGGAGAGGCTGGAGGATTTGGGAGGTGGAGGAGGCTCCGTGCAAGACGGCAGCGCTGCCCCAAGTGACACTGCGCGTGCGCCGCCGCTGACTTCCGGCCTGCGTCCCTGTAGGGGGGGGACAGTAGAGCTGTCCAATCCCTGCGTCCCTCTGTGACATGCGCATTGCGCACTTCCGTGACACACAGAAAGTGGACGCAGGGACACTTGAAGATTATTATAGAGGATATAATGTTTTATCTGTCATCTATCTATCTATCTATCCATCCATCCATCCATCCTAATGCATTTTGAAATGTTATCGTTATTGTTCATTTGATAACATTGTGAGCTACTTTGGGCGCAGTTTTGTGTGAAAGCAGCATACAAATAAACTGATGATGATGAGATCTGGGGTGCTTGGGACAAAAGGCTTGGGCCCTTTGGACACCCCCTGCTAGGTGTCACTGAAGTGGGTGTAGGTCTAATTCTCTTCTCTGGTAAGGAAAGAGAAGGGACCGGGGAAGCCATGTATTTGCACTCCAAATATGGCAATCAATTAGACCCCAAGCATGAAAGCAAACCCCATCTGTCACGCCTCCCCCACCAGCAAATGTTCCCAAACCTTTAACACATGTTCACACTAAATGATATCACACCTCCTTTGTAACCATCTCTCATACTTCAGAGGACCAGGAGGCTAAGGGGCAACCCAAACTCTTTTGGAGGTGGGGGAACGTCTCATGACACAGTTACTAAACGCAGGCCTCATTTTGAAGTCTTATTTCAACTTCCTAGGACTGTGTTAGTCTTTATGGTGTTCCATCTTTGTTGCTAGGGCTGTAAAGAGATGATGCAAAAGGGATCACCTTTGCACCAATGAGAGAAACTTTTGAGTTTGGCTCAATATAGTGGTATGAGGGAAATGTGGCTCATTACTGACTTGGCTTTTGAGAAATCAATTTAGTATTGATTTTAATATTCTATTCACTATTTTGAACTTGGCAGAGGGCCTTCTTGGTAGTGGCGCCCACCCTGTGGAATGCCCTTCCATTCCACAGATGAGTATATAACATTTAGGAAACATCTGAAGGCAGCTCTGTATAGGGAAGTTTTTTATGGTTTAAAGTTTTAATATGTTTTTATATATGGTGAAAGCTGCTCAGAGTGGCTGGGGAAACCCAGTCAGATGATGATGATGATGATGATGATGATGATGATGTTAATATATTTAATACATGCTGGATACAGGCCACATTTCCATGTCACAGCAAGACTTTCTGTGCACCAGCAAAACTGCACCAGATTTTCTCCTCCAAAACAAGGTTGAACAAGGATTATGAACAAACCAGGGATGATTATTTGTATCATTCCCATTATCTGTAGCCAAAGTTTCTTTTTGGCTTACTGACTGTGGAGCAAAATGAACAGCAATCCCTTATTTGTTCAAAATGCTAAGCCAAGAATCAAGCCAGGAGGAGCAAAGGAGTCCTCTTAGGTGCATTTACAGTGAACCATTTTACTATAATGTGCAAACAGCCATACTGTATATACGGTAAATTTCATCTTACATAGCCCTTCTCTTCTGGTATTCAGTTTCTATTCATAAATATATCTGTCCCACTTAAAAAAAATGGGGCTCATTGCTCTCATCATATTCAGAAATCCTCCTTATAGTTTTCAAGCAAAATATTAAGGGGCAATGGACATTTGCTAGTTCTCAGCCTATGATGCCCTAACTCAAACAGGGCTCTGTCCTGCATTTGATGCATCTGTAAAGAGTTAATACATTCCCTGGGAGTTTTCTGTCTTATGGGATAGCAGGCCTGGTTGTTTTAAACTGCTGTTTAAAGTAAAGTCTCAATTCCAGAAACCAGTCTACGTGCTCCTTTTTCCTTCTTGTTAAGGCTTCTCACATCTTGTCTCCATATCTGTGTGCTTCACATTACCTCGTCAGCCTCTGTACAACAATAAATTGACAAGTGGTTTTCTCTATGGATTATGGTTTCCTTCAGACACAGATTTTGTAGCCCTCTATGTGGTGGTACTTTACTGTTAGGCAAACCTCAGTCTGGGAGGTAGCAGCATGGAGACACTGCACTGAACAGGCTATCGTGTAACACTGTCCAATTTTGCAATCTGTGTGTGTAATAATAATAATAATAATAATAATAATAATAATAATAATAATTTATTATTTGTACCCCACCCATCCGGCTGGGTTTCCCCAGCCACTCTGGGCGGCTTCCAACAAAGATTAAAATACATTAAAATGTCACACATTAAAAACTTCCCTAAACAGGGCTGCCTTCAGATGTTTTCTAAATGTCAGGTAGTTGTTTATCTCTTTGACATCTGATGGGAGAGTGTTCCACAGGGCGGGCACCACTACCGAGAAGGCCCTCTGCCTGGTTCCCTGTAGCTTTGCTTCTCGCAGTGAGGGAACCGCCAGAAGGCCCTCGGCACTGGACCTCAGTGTCCGGGCAGAACGATGGGGGTGGAGACGCTCCTTCAGGTATACTGGGCCGAGGCCGTGTGTGGACAAAGTCCCTCAAATTTCATCAACACACTTCTCTCTGCATTCTCAAAATGCCTAACCAACACGACAGAACAAAATACCCTGTGGAGTAGGTTACCTGTAATAGGTGCCAAACCAGTTCAGTGGGGTGTACAGTTGGATGATGTATGTGCCAAAGAGAACATAGTCGCCCACCTGGAGGGAACAGAGATGCAAGTCAGAGCCAAAATGATGATGTCTCCCTGCGGCAGAGTGTGGAAGCGCTTTATCGTCTTGTTTTTAACAGTCCAGCAGCTCTTCAAGTCTTTGTACAAAACTGCATTAGCGATCCCTCACCCCTTACTAGGGAAAGCAAAATGGTAGCTGTCTTATTGCAACACAGAGCTGGACCTCCACCCCCCACAATCTCTCTCCTCCAGTGCCCAATTTCCCCTCTCTGATATAAGGTACCCTGTTTCCCCTATTTTAAGACGTAGTCATAAAATAAGCCATAGCAGGATTTTTTCGCATTTGCGAAATATAAGCCGTACCCTGAAAATAAGCCATAGTGATAGGCGCAGTTCTGGAGGGCGCCAAGGAAAACGCGGGGCTGGGCTTATGTAATAAAAATAAGACATCCCCTCAAAATAAGCCATAGTGCGTTTTCTTGAGGGAAAAATATATATAAGACGGTGTCTTAAAATAGGGGAAACACGGTATGTTTCTGAGAGAGAGAGTATAGCGATAGATTTGCACTACACTTCTCAAGTCCAACAGCCCACCATTAGGGCCTAGTCAGACGTAACTCTACATGCAACCGAGAAGGAGCTGGTTGTTGGGTGATTCTGGTGAAGCAGAATGATAAAGGCTGATAAAGGTCAAAGACTTGTGCAGCACATAAATTCTTGCTCCCTGACCAACGAAAGCCCCATTAAGCCCCTCTTTGGTTTATAAGCCTACCGGTACTACAAACTCAGACACACACATTCCTCCCACGGCCCAACGAATCATGAGAGCTAGGAACAAACTGGCTAAGGAAGATAGGATGTTTGTTGTTGTGCTGCCAGGGAGATTGCGTTCAACTCGCTCGTGCAAGGCGGGGCCAGTTACAGATCAGATTTGAGCCGGCTGTTTGTGGAACTTCTGCAATTCAGACCTAAACCTTGTTTTCAGAGCCAACGTGCACCTGACAAGTACTGCATCTGCAGGACTTCATAAAACCACAAATACAGTGGGCACACAGGCCAGATTGCAGGCTAAAGTCCAGCACTGTGGCCAAGGCAAATTCTATTATTAAAATTGATTTCTTTTATACTCAACCAAGCTCTGTTTCCCTGTCATTCATATTCAACTTGCCTTAGATCTAGGAGTGAAAGGGCTCCCTCATCTTATGTGGTAATACTGCATCCCTTCCATTACCTCCTCCCCACTTTAATATACAGTATATACATCCTTGTTCACTCACCATCATTAGGAGTGCACTCCATGTGGGAATGTGTGTTTTCACATCTGGAGTACAAACCCAAAACATGCTGGTCTCTTTCTTCTGATGTTGGTGGAAACTAGCTCCCATTTGGTGAGGTCCCCCCCCACTCCCCTTTAGATCTCTTAATTGGTGACAAACCTTTTCCAGCCTTGCCTCTTGCTTGTGATTGCTTTTGTTCTCAAAGAGAGGTCTAGCTCTCCAATCTGGTTTCATTTTAAGCTTCTGCACCCTCGGCTGCCCATTTTTCTCAGCATGGGTTGAGCGCTGCGACCCTTCGGTCTCCACACAACTTTGAAATTCAGCAAAGGCTAATTAGCCCTTCACAAAGACTTTTGAGAAACTGCCAAGCTCTTACGTCCGCGCCCCCCCCCAGCCTTCCCTTCCCACAACTTAACCAGACCACGTCCTGCAACCTCCACTCGTGGGTTCTTAGGTGGCGCAAGCTTGCCCGCCTCCACAACTCTCCTTGTAGCCTCTCTCCTGCTCACTTGCCTTTGTTGCATTTCACAGAACCGAAAAACACACTGCAAATATCACCCCAAAATGTGTTGAGAAACACGTGCCCCTGTGTTTGTTTCTGTCTGTCTGTCTGTCTGTCTGTCTGTCTCTAGTTCAAGTTGTGCCAGAACACTCTGCAAAGAGATTCAGGGCCTCCGCAGAGGCTTCTCTTGCCTCAGGAAGGCCAGTGGACTCTGCCTGGCAGCTGTAACAACGGGGAGAGTGGCTCTCCATTTCTCCAAGCAGAGTGATCCCACTTTGTAGAGGAGGCCCAAGCCACTGCTAGATTTGTGGGGCTGGCAGGCAACAGAATGGAAACTCTTCCTGTAGTGGGGGAAGCCCCATGTAGTCAGATGCTCCACATGCTGTTGCCTCCGCATAGAAAGAGTGACATGTGGCCTGGCTCTTAGTTACAGGTTCCATGTATTATTATTCATAACAGTAATTAGATTTATTACCCACCCTACCTCCTAATGTTCCACGGCAGGTTACAATACAAAGCAATACAATTTAAAACCAAATAGAAAGCACACACATACGATTAAAAAATCACACAAATATACAGAGATGTGTGTACTCAGAGATGCCCACACAGTCTCTGGCACTGCAGTGGGCAAGGACTTACATGGAGCCTCCTCTTGGTCACATAGTAAGCACACAGTAGGGATCCAGCCAGCAGCCCCACCCCGATCACTAGATTCTGGGTCTGGTTCAACAGTGCCAGTGATGCATTGACTTTCCATTCGGAGACCTGCCAGGAGGAGAGAAGAAAGTGGGCCACTGCAGCACCACCCTGCGGCCCACAGAGAGCACCCAGCAGATCCCTCAACCCTCCTACCTCCACAAAGCAGGGCGTTGTTGCACCCAGTTGCCTTCCCCTGTTCCACTGCAAGACAGACAGCCATACAAACACATACACCATGTACATGGAGGAGCAGAAATAGGGAAGAGGAGGAGCAGACAGTGTACCCCAAAGATAATGGAAGACGCAAGCCCAGTTGGCACACTCTGGTCCTTCCATACCTGGTACTTGACAATGGCGTCATTGAAGCGGGTAGCCTCATAGTTCTCAGCATTGTAATATTTCACCTACAACAAAATCATGACATGGATGAGACAGTGCGAGGCCAGGCCCCCTCCACTTGAAGCTAGTGCCTTCTAGCTTCCCTCTACAAACTAGAGACATTCACCCAACCAGGGGATTCAGCTTCAGATCAGCCGGCAGATGTCTTGCTCTACTCAACTAAAACCTGGAGCCTGAGCCGTTTTAGGCAGTAAACCACCCAGAAAGGCTTGCTGCTACTCCTCGTTCTCCCCTCACACTAGGCTCACTAGGGCGGGGGTTTGAGTACCGTCTCAAAGTTCAGAAGCGAGTCAACAGCTCGGGAACGGGCTTCATTGTCACGAGTATTCATTTCACGGCGGTACTTTGTTCGCCACTCAGTCATTATAATAGTCAAAGCTATGGAGAAAAAGAGGGCCCTGGAATCATTGAGGCGTACTCAGACAAAAACTATTCCTCAAATACAAGCAAAATTATTATCCATTTCAAGCATTTATTATCACCACAAATGTCAATATAAACTTACAGGATTACACAGAGTATTCCCACACAGAATGAACAGAAACCATTTTTCAGTCACATCCACAGAAACACCTAAGCCATTGCTTCAAAGGAATTTTATCTGTCAATTTAGTTACCTCAGAGATACTCCAAACTAATCATGCCACAATGAGCTTGCCAACGATGAGTTGGCATGATTTTTAGCAGCACCTAGGCTATTTTTGTGGCAATAATTCAATAGCCCCTTAAAAATAACCTTGAAAATGATTCAAAAGTAAGGTTAAAACATAAAATCTAAGCCTTACACCAAGTATTTTGTAGATTTTTTTTTTTATGATGACTAGTAAACTGGAGAGCACTAAGGTGACTCCATCATGCAGGACAAAAATCTGCTTGATTGTAACACAACTTTTAACACCCAAAAGTATATGCTTACCCTTGCAGGAGCAATACTATCAGCACACTAATTTGTATTTGAGATAAAACTTGTGAATTGTATTCAGCTGTATGAACTGCTGCTTTTTATGATAAAGCACCAGAGCAGAAGCCAATCCTCAGAAGCTATCCTCTTGCTTTGGTGCATGCTGCTATTGTCAAAAGATCATTTTTATTACATGATCACATCGCTCATAAATGATGGTGCAATTCACCTATACTATATCAGTCTTGGGAATATGTTTCTGGGCACAAATGTAACAAATGAAGACCACCCCACCCACACTTACAGTCTCCCCCATCAGATCACATCTCTCTCTTTCCCACAACCATACTCACAGCTGCCCAGCACTCCACAAATGCACATCCAACCAGGACCACACTTTGGCCCACCTCAAGACGCCACCAGTCCAAGCCACCCTCACCACCCTTATCTTCCTGGCCCGCTCTTCTCCCTACAGCAGTGATGGCTAACCTTGACACCCCAGATGTTTTGGAACTACAACTCCCATCATCCCTAGCTAACAGGATCAGTGGTCAGGGATGATGGGAGTTGTAGTCCCAAAACATCTGGAGTGTCAAGGTTAGCCATCACTGCCCTACAGTCCCAAACACCTGTCAAGTGAAAGGCATGCTAACAAGCTTCTAGAGAAGCTGCAGTGGTGGAAACTTTCTCCCCAGCCACCCTACCTCCTGGGGTCCCCCGCTGCAAGCACTCACCGAGATAAAAGCTCATGCAGAGGAAGATGATAAGGCCGAACCAGGCACTGAAGGTCATGGTGAAATACACAATCGCAATTATGATGTCGGCTATTGTGGGGAAGATGCTGAAGACAATGTAGCTGCGGGATAGAAGGCGGGGCGGCGGCAAGTCAGTTCACATGATATGCAAGGTCACACGGCATGCAAGGGCCACCAACATCGCCAGGAGAAACCATGTGAGTGCAGGCACCCCTGAGCCAGGACTGATGGAGAGCTCTCCACTAGCCAGGCATACCTGAGAAGGCTGTTGATGCTGCTAGTGCCTCTGTCGACACTGCGCAGCACCTCGCCCGTCTTGCGACCGAGGTGCCACCGAAGGGAGAGGTTGTGGAGGTGCCTGAGGAGCTGGACCTGGATTTCGCGGCTGGTGAACTGCTGCACGCGGATCCACAGGAAAGTGCGCATGTTGCTAATGAAGCCAGTGGAGCCTAGAGAGAGAAGAGCGGGAGTTGGCTGCTGTGGTTGTCTTCTGCTTCCAGTTGAAAACCTGCCCCCTACCACTGTCACCTTAAACAAGAACTGTAACCCAGAAGGATCTGACAAATGGCGTCTATTGCCTTGGAGCCTTCAAGCATCCCTGAGCGCAGGCAAAGTTCACTCTGAATGTCACTGTTCTAGGGGCTGCTTTTGCTGGAGCTGAGGACAGTTGGTTCTCCACTGCCAACTATACCTCCCTGGGAGCAGACAGGGGACTCCCGGGTATGTAGAAGTATATGCGTTTGCAAATTAAAAGAAAACAAAAAAAAGCCCAAAGGGTCTATGCTTAGGGGCGTATGGGATCTACTGAACACTGAGGGCTCATGAGGGTGTCAGGTTTGGGGTAAAGCAGGGGTGGGGGACCTGTAGCCCTTCAGTTGCTGTTGGACCCAGTCAGCATGGCCTGTGACCAGGAACAGTGGGAGTTCTGGTCCAACATCATCCGAAAGGCCACACGTTCCTCACAACCGATTAACGGAACCATCTGCTTTCTCAGTATGCAGGAAGGCTAAAAATGGAGAGAAAGAGCAAACGGATGGCGATGGTGGACGCAGGTAATCCCAAAGCAGCCTCAGCCAAAGCGCACATGTGCGGGTGTGTACGCACAACAACTGACTCACCAGCACCTCCTCCCTGGAGGAACTTGAGGGCCGCATAGATGCAGACAGTTTGAACCAGGATACGCCAACTAGCCCCTGTCGTCAGATCGTTCACTGGAGGACAGGAAACAATAGTCACTTTGAAGGCCATAACCAAGGGGGTAGCCCAGAGCTCAAATGCAGTCCCACAAGCCTCTCTACGTGGCTCTCAGACACTCTTGGTATCACACACATACTGGATCCGCTTTGCACCCTCCTTGGGTGTTTTTGCTTGGCTGGAATGTGCCCTTAAGCTCTGATAATGCTTTGGCTGCCCAGATAGAGGACAGAAAGGGGTGTGAGTTTGTAGAAGCTAGACTATTGTACAAAGGTACGATCTGCACTGCTCCACACACCTTTGCCCCTGGCACCACCCACCACTGAGATGTGGCCCTTAGAAGGTTGCTCAGAAAGGAAAGTGGCCCTCGGTCTGGAAAACATTCCCCACCCTTGCCTTAATTCTGCCGCAATGTTGGTGACTCTGATTCATACAAAATAGTCTCGAGACAAGTTACAGCACAAAATGTCTAAACATGATCACTACTAAAATTAACTAGCCAGGAAAAGCCCACCAAAAATAGCAGAATGAAATGTCTGGGGAAAGATAAAAGTTTTGCCAGGCAATGAAAAGGCATTCATGTGGCCAAGTCTGTTTGGGGAGTGTTCCATGAAGGGAGGGAATGAAGGGTTGTGAGGAGAGGAGTCACCACTGAAAAGGCCTTGTCTCTTGTTGACACGCTCCAGACTTCTGCTGGAAGGAACACACAGAAGAAGAATTCTGAGTCTAGGCTCTCACATTGCTTCGAGCAAGATGCTACCCACAGAAACTGATCCCCAAAGACATCGTGGGAGCCCTGTGTTATACATGCAGTAAATGCATGGAAGTTCTCACCCTACCTCAAAACTTGGGGAGAAGGCATTATCTGTGGCAGCCCCTAAGTTGTGCGCCTCCCTCCCCACAGAGTTGAGTCTGGTATCTTCATTACACAGCTTTGGGTGAATGCTGAAGGCACACCTCTTTACGCCAGCTTTTGTCTCAAGCCATGCACAGTCATACAATGGGGCACTGACCCCAGGCAATAGGTCCCAAATACTGAGATGCTGCTATTTTTTTGGGAAAAGCATCATGAAACTTGATCTTTGTGCCCAGGCAACAAAGATCTCAAAGCTGGCCTGGATGCTGCCCAGAGTGGCTGGGGAGACCCAGCCAGATGGGCAGGGTACAAATAATAAATTATTATTATTATTATTATTACCCAAGCAGATCAAGAAAAAAACACCCACAATTGCCCCCCCTTGTGATCCTGCCTGAGAATGATGGCTGTATCTACGAATGCCAAGGAAATGCCCAACACCTACCTGTTGTAGTCTCATCCCCTGAATCTCATAGGCTGCCCAGGCCTATAGGGCACTGCTACCTTAGGAGGAGGCAGGGCTGCCACAGAACAGGCAGGGCGGGGAGGGGGAGAGGTATTATTGCGGGCAAAAGCCTGAGCAAAACTGTTTGGATCAGTCGGGGGGGGGGTTCACCATCAGTTTTGGACTGTGATGGACAGGCAGCACACAGCTTGATGAGCGGAAAGTGGCCGTCTCCCACTCCTGTATCCTCGTGATTTCAAAGCACCAGCTTTGGGGTTTCCTCACGCCCCCACCCCCGCCAAACCCCACCAGGCATTCTAGCCTGAAAGCTTCCCACTTTGGGTCAGATCCTGCTCTCCTGACACAGAGCTCTCCTCTGATAGCCCCCCCTCCTTGTTTTGCATACCTCGTACTCATCCTGCCCCATCCTTTGCTGGGAAAGACACCACCGGTGGAGTCTCCTGGCTTCCTTTATTCTCTTTCAAGGCACCACACAGCCACAAAGATCCCACCCCTCCCACCCCACTGCTGGGCTGCTGGGAGACCAGGCAGAGGACACAAAGGCCCCTTGTTTGCTCCCAGCCAGCGGCACTTTGCTGGGTAATCCTAACTGGCAGGGTGGGTGACCCCATCTGGGAGTGCCCCTCCTTTGCCTGTCATTCTCTCTACATTGGGGGGGGGGAGAGGATCCCCTTCCCACATCCCAACTTGCTTTACCCAGCACATGGTGGAGAGTGTTAATCCACCCTGTTCCCAAGCACAGGTAGAAATGATACTCTCACGCATGGAGAGAGGTTGGCATCCTTGCGGGGTGGGGGGAGGCAATGAGGCCGGGCAACCTTGAACAGAGACCTCGTTGCTGTTATTACATATCACCCACAGGGTGCTTTTCCATTTTAAAATAACCATTTTGCAATATTTTATTCTACGCAACTACCACGAGGTAGGCTGTTCCCATTCTGCAGCACAGTGAACTGAGGCCGAACGACAGGGAGGCGTCTGAAGCCGCACAACGGGGCTGTGGCAAAGGTAGGATTCCAACCCAGATCTCCCAGACTTGGAGGTGTGTCATCTCTCCACCCACTTCCGCTTCATGGCACCTCCTTCCATGCTTTGGCAAAAAACGGCAAGAAGGAAAGCGCAGCAAAGCTACCTGCGGTTCGGTAGCCATATGTAGCAGCCTGACAGAGGCCTGGTTCACCCATCACAGAGCTAGATGGAGCATTGCTCTGGACCAGCATGGCCCGCCCCTGTTCTTAAGTCCGTGCTGCAGGTAAGAGCATTTGGGCACAGGACTGGCAGAAACAGCAGCTAGATCTGCCGAGGTTGCTGGCAGGTTAGGCGATCTGGCTGAGATCTGGAGGGTGCACCCATCTCCCCCAGGTGGGACGGAGAAGAATATATCTGCTCAGCAGCTGCTTAGCATGTAGGGCAGAGAGCTTCCCCCACTCCCGAATCCATTCCCATCAAGCGATTTGGTATGCAGTTCGCAATTCCATGCCTCCCGCCTGCAATGACTCCTTTGTAAAGTCTAAAAGTCAGGGCTGAAAGGCAGGTCCGGAGTCCATCCTCCCCTATTCAGACACCTCTCAATAGCTGCCCTGAGCTGGCACTTGCACCGCCCACCGGGGCATGGGAACCTGGCACACACCAACGGCTTCTGCTAACAAAGGGAGCGCCCCTCCTCCACGGCCTGCCCACCTCTTCCCCACCCCCTACCCCAGAAGCTCAATGCAGAGTTGGTCTGGGAGTAAGCAAGATAGGAGGTCACCACAGGGCTCAGGGCAGAAGCCTCTGGGAGATCCAAGAGGGTCACTAAATTCCCCAAGTCTTCCTGTACCAAAGTTTTCTCCCAATCCCCCAAAGTAGTGCCATATGACTTTGCAGATTCAGCTGGAAATGCAAGTCTCCCTCTACTCTTTTGATACACGTTCCTAAACAGGAAAGTTGTATCCTGCCCCACAAAGTTCAAAATGTAAGTTTGATGGAGAAGGTTGGGCTGAGAGGGAGGGAGGGAGGCAAGCCACAGGAGAGCAGAGATGAGATCCTGGAGGTGCGTAGGGAGAGTCAAGCTTGGTAGAGGATGGCAAACAAGAAGGCTTTGATGGAGAATGGGGCCGAATGGAGGAATGTGAACGCAGGGGCGAAAGCAATTCCTGCTCTGCCTAGTTTGCAAAAATGAGATGGCAGCATTCTAGAGACTGCAAGCAGGAGGGGATGCCAGATTTTTTTAACCGGCATATTGGGGAGAGGCAATGCAACTCCCTTCGCCTTCTTCTAGCATCAGCTATTTTTATATGAGAAACCATTCAAAAGTAAGACCAGGCAGAAGGCCTTCTTGGTAGTGGCACCCTCCCTGTGGAACACCCTCCCTTCAGATGTCAAGGGGATAAAGAACTACATAACTTTTAGAAGACATCTGAAGGCAACCCTGTATTGAGAAGTTTTTTATGTTTGATGTTTTGCTATGTTTTAGATATGTTGTAAGCCACCCAGATGGGCGGGGTATAAACAACAACAACAACCTCCACCCCTACAGTCCCAAGTGGTACAGCAAAGAACTTCCCCCACCCTCAACCTCAGTGCACTGCCTCTTTCTTCTTCACAAGGCTTGAGGTGCCTCTAGGGCAGGGGTAGGCAACCTAAGGCCCGTGGGCCGGATGTGGCCCAATCACCTTCTCAATCCGGCCCGTGGACGGTCTGGGAATCAGCATGTTTTTACATGAGTAGAATGTGTCCTTTTATTTAAAATGCATCTCTGGGTTATTTGTGGGGCATAGGAATTCGTTCATTATTATTTTTTTCAAAATATAGTCCGGCCCACCACATGGTCTGAGGGACAGTGGACCGGCCCACGGCTGAAAAAGGTTGCTGACCTCTAGGGCCTGAGGGCTGCATTCCCTCCTGGACAACCTTCTGAGGACCACATGCCAGTGTTGGGTGGGGCCAGAGGGAAAAATGGGCTGGGCAACAAATGTAAATTTTAGCTTTGTACAGCAGCCCGCTCTCTTCACAAACCCTTCTCTGTCCTCCATCCAGGTAAGCAAGAGGCATTCTCATAGTTCAAGGACACATTCCAGACAGGCAACAACGCTTTGGGACGTGATGTAGGGCCGGCGAGGGGCTCGGCCTGGGGAAAGTTCTGAGGGCCAAGCAGAGAGGTCTAGGGGGCCACACTGGCTGTCCACCCTAGTTCTAAGGAGCAAGAGGAATCGGGAGCAACGTGGTCAGTCAGTGCAACCGACTCAACAGCCCTGTTTACTTCTTATGATTAGCTCCACCTCAAGAGATCATGCTCTGAGCACACTGTCCCAGTATTTAAAACAACAATAATAATAACCAGAGCTCATTCTCATGTGGGTAGTCGGCCTCCAGTGCCAGGCAAGGAATCTATTTAAAAACTGCTTCTCCTCATGCCACAAAAAGGAGAGTGGCTGGGGCAACCCAGCACAATGGGCGGGGCATAAATAATAAAAGTATTATTATCTATGTAAGCTGCTCCGCACCACCTCAGGCCCTGGGGCTCTATCTCGCCCCTGATGGTGCGTGCTTTGGAAGCCCTGAGCCCTCATGCTGTGCTGGACATGCCAAGCCGTGGCCCTTAAACGTGTCAAGGGCTCTGCAGGCCTTAAGGAACTAGGCTGCTTAAGCGCCTCTTCAGACATTACGCATTGAGCGAGTGCCTCCAAAACTAGTGCTTAGAAACAAGTGTTTGATAAGGACCCGCTCCCTGGAGAGCTTCCAGTTGGCTGCAATATCTGTATCCAGCCAAAGGCCTCCTGGCTATTACTGTGAAGCAAGCGGCCCCAAAGGTTGCCCTTGGCCCCTTCTCTTCCCTGTAAGTCCGTTGCACATTTGCCAATGCCTATATCAGAGCGCCCTCTCTTGGTCAATTCAGAATACTTGTCCAAACAGAGGTTCTGTCCTCTCCCCCCACCCCATTCTAAGAGAAACCCCTGGCATTAATGCTAGGCCCTCTCCGATTGCACATCCATCCGCCTCTGCTAAGGGCAGCAGCACCATGCCTCCCTGGAAGCCGCCCTTTCCGCTTACCAATGTACTTGTAGTAGAGGGGCACGAAGACGTTGATGCCACGCTCCAGCCCCATCAGCACCAAGCAGATGATCACCAGCCCCTGCAGTGGGTAGCTCCCCTTGGGCCACATGTACTGCATGAGGAGGCTTATCTTCCGGCCCAGATCCCTCCAGGTGGAGCGATGCTGTGTGGCATCTGGAAGCAGGGGCTGAGACACAGAAAGGAGAGTGAGTAGGGGAAGGGGACTCATTTTTGGCAGGGAATATTTGGGGAAGGGGGCCACAACAACCTATCCAAATGGCATCTGGGCAAAGATGAGAGCCAACACCTGGGAGGGGGCAACTGAGCAAGATGGGGGGGCTATGGTCACTTCTCAGCAAAGGGCACAGAGAGCATTTCAAGTAAACACAACTGGAAAGGGAAGCAAAACCTTGAGACTCACAGAAATTGAGGGTTTGGTGCAGGAAATGTTCAGGAAAAAATAGGACTAGAAAGGCGCAGGGTTGCAAAATCTTTTTTTAAATGTTTGAACAGGACTCCTTTACGAGGAAGACTAGGATATGAATTTAAGAAATGGAATGAAATATATATTCAGAGGGTCCACGGTGTCCAGATTTTACTGTATGAAGCAGAACAACCCCATCGCTAGGACTACAGTGACCTCCAATCAGGCCCAGTATTCTCAAACAGTTATAGTGGTATAGGAATACAGTACTTGAACCACATTATGACACTCACCAGTAAATGCCGCTATTCCAGCAAAAGAAGTGAAATTACAGATGACTCCAAGGACCATTAAGGTCCTTCTAGTATAACATTCTGTGGTCAACTAGATGTTCCAGGAGACTCACAAGATTCGGTGGTCATGGCAAACAGCTGTTGGTTTTGCCCTCCTCCATCAATTTATTATAGCAGGAGTGAGGAACCTGTGGTCCTCCATATGTTGCTGGACCACAACTCCCATCATCCTTGACCATTGGCCATGTTGGCTGGGGCTGGGGGGTGCTGGAGTCTAAGAACACCCAGAGGGCCAAAGGTTCCCCTTCCCTAATTAATCACACTTTCTCCCCAAACCCAAATACATTGCAGAAGCTATTTTTTTAACATTGCAGAATTAATACAAGACATTGTGAACATCTGTTTAAATTGCATAATTGATACAGGTTCCAGAGATCAGATTTTCTGGTTGCAGAAACGGCACTGATAGCACGGGCAGCAAATTCTAATTTTTTATTGATTAGTGCAGAGAACATATATAAGAAATATCCACAGTGCCACCTGGTGGAGCCTATTCACATTCACATTCACATTCACCTTTTTTCTTTTTTTAAAAAAACACACACCCAACAAAAGCGATTCTCCAACGATAAACATTTAAAATATATATTAGATGGAACTCAAAGCTCTTTTGCACAGTTGCAAAATTTCCTTCATTACCCACCAGTGTAAAAGGGAGCAACGAACATCCAGCTCTATAACTCACTCACCCTGTGGTATTATCTTTGTCTATAATGGGGTGGGGAACCTTTTCAGACCACCCAGCGGGCCAAATCACTATCTGTCTGTACCCCAGAGGCCAACTTGGACATCAGATGATTGGCATTCATTTTGATTTAAAAAAATCAGATCCTGTATCTGTATATATGAAACCATTTGTAAAGGAATTTCATAGTGTTTTGTTTTGTTGTAACAAGAAAGAAAAACTGAATAAAAAACAGATTGGAGAGAGAGAGAGAGAGAGAGAAAGAAAATCAGATCCTGCCATACTTGATTGGCACATCCGCAACTAACTTAGCTCTCAGGAACCTTTAGGTAAAGGTAAAGGGACCCCTGGCCGTTAGGTCCAGTCGCAGACGACTCTGGGGTTGCGGCGCTCATCTTGCTTTACTGGCCGAGGGAGCCGGTGTACAGCTTCCGGATCATGTGGCCAGCATGACTAAGCCGCTTCTGGCAAACCAGAGCAGTGCACAGAAACGCTGTTTACCTTCCCGCCGGAGCGGTACCTATTTATCTACTTGCACTTTGACGTGCTTTCAAACTGCTAGGTTGGCAGGGGCAGGGACTGAGCAACGGGAGCTCACCCCGTCCAGTAACCTTTACAACAGCCCTAAATGTACACTAGTTCTCAATCTCTCACTAGCCCAACAGTCCATGCAAAAGAGCCACTGGTAAGGTTAGTCAACAGTTTTGCCTCAGGGCACTCTGATTGCCCCACCTCACAGGGAAGTTTCGTGCCACTGAACCAGCTAGATGCGCTTGTTTCTAAACCTCCTCAAACCACACCTTTGGTGAACTTTTCCCTACAGCCAACAATCTGCTCTGAAGGTGCATTTTAATGTAGCCAGTTCTCTCCATTCAGAGGTTAGCCACTGAAGCTCCTGTGCTTTTAACATCTTTAAAATTCTGATAAATTCAACAGGTGCTGCTTTCCCCCACCACTGCAGCTCCAGGACCACAAAAGCAGCACGCACCTGTTTATTTTTTTCACTGTCAATATCATTGGTTAAAAGCTCCTGATCTGTATGCAGGGATTGATTGTAAAACCACTCCGGGAACTGTAGTTCTGGGAAGAGAATAGAGGTCTCCCAACAACTCTCAGAACCCTTAACAAACTACAGCTCCCAGAATTCTTTGGGGGGAAGTCATGACATTCACAAATATATGGTGTGAATGTGGCCCCTGATGTGGAACTGTAATACTGTTTCAAAATGGCAGCTATTTTAAAGAGAGAAACTGCAGCTACAGGCTCTGTTCATAAGAGTAGTGCTTCCGGCACCAATAATGTTATTCTAGTTCCCTCCCCACACATCCTGCAACTGGTTCACGGGGGTGGGGTGGGGGTGGAATTTACGGGATGGACAGAGAAAGGCAGACTTAGAGGAAGAATTGGGCTGTTTAGGAGAACAGAAACCTACCTGACTGTGCTCCACGTCGCGTTCATCTTCATTGATCAGCAGCATGTAGGGTTTTCGGGGCAACCCTGGGGCCTTTATCCCCAGGGTAAAGAGGGCGAAGGTGCAGAAGTAGCGCAGTAACCACAGGCTGAATTGTACCTGGAGGAGGTTGATCTCATGTCAGATGTGTGTCTCGCAGCAACCCACCTACCCCGCTTTGCTCCCCACTGAAAGCTACAAACCAAGCAGTGCTTCCTTTCTTAGATCTAATAAACCAAGAGCCAAATGGCTTGGAGTGGAGAGAGGGAAACACCCATTAAGGGCGGTATTTTTAAACTAGATTTATTTTTTAAAATACTTTTAGGCATTTCATTAACCAAAAGCATGATCTGAGCCAATTGACCAAAGACTTGTCAAGGACGTAAAAACATTGGAACTAGGAACACAGATAATTATCCTATTCACATCATCTAATTCCTTGCAGAAAACCCCAGGATACAATCCCTCCCAGAAGCTTTAAGGAACATTTGGTGATAGATGGTCCTGACCCCTAGAGAATTGTGAAGATGGCTTGACTGAGTTTGCTTCCTGTTGCTTCCTGAAGCCTGTTCCTGTTTGAAGATGCCTGCAGTTACGGCAGATGGCCAGCAGGGGAAGTTAGGTCATGTGACTGAGGTAGAAAGGGAGAAGGCGGCTGAAGCTGTATGGAATGGCAAGGCAGGAGGAGGTATTTGCTCCTAAATGTGAGTTCTTGGTTCCTCTGTGGGTGGAGAGTGAGGGGCCTTCACACCCATCTTGACGTTAAAAAAGGTAGGCTGCCACTTGCAAAATGGCTTCACATTGTTTGTTGGCCAAAAACAAACAAACAGACCACCCAAAAAGAACAAATCATGGCTAGTCTGCTACGCTGGATTCACATGTTCAAACAAACCACAGTTAAGCTAGGCTTAACTAGCTTATTTATATCCCACCCATCTGGGAATCTCCAGGTAGGGCTGGGGGAGAGCTGTTGTCAGCCTTCCCCAGCCAGGTGCCCTCCAGATGTGGTTGGACTACAACTCGCATGAACCTCAGCCACATTTTGAAAACCCTGGAATATGAGGAGTCACATAAGACAGTGGGCAATTCAGTTGTACAGTTGAAGTGGGGGAATAGTGGTCAGGCCCTAATCTTTACAGTGGTATCTTGGTTTACAACAATAATCCATTCCGGAGGTCCGGTTGTAAAACAAAACAGGCTGTAACCCAAGGTGCGCTTTTGCCAATGGGGCCTCCAAAATAAAAAGGGTTGTAACCCAAAAAAAGGGACACGCACTTCCAGGTTTGACGTGGTTGTAATCCAAAACGGTTGCAAACCAAGGTACCACTGTACACGGAATCTGTGGCATGGAATTAGTTCTGTACTTTCCAGTCCCTTGCTAAAGGGTATTGCCAGAGGGCAAGGATGTTAGTTAACAATGTAAAGAAATGTGAAATCTCAACTTGTGGCTGGAAAGCTTTTTTGGTAGGATTTTGTGCTGAGTCATTGGCAAAGTCCCCTGCAAATCATTCAGCAATCGCCTGTGTGTGTGTGTGTGTGTTTGTGTGGAAAGGGGGAGGAGCACACACCACTCATGTCTAAAGCTCTCTGTAGCTCAAACAACAGTGACTCAGCAAAAATGGGCTGGGAAGAAGACGGCAAGCAGTGGCTGGCACTTAAGTGCAACAACTAGCAAGTGTTGAAATCAGCAGGTTTACTTGGTTCTAATCTTCTCCCATCTCCAAATATCCCACCACCCTGCCCAAAAAATCCAGGATATATATATATACGCTCCTACCTGTCGCCAAACCCTCGTTGACCTACCTTCTGGTTGGCGTTTTCCAAGCCCCACCACCAGAGTGGGCTGTTCCAGGAGATGAAGGACAGGTTCTCGGCTGCAAAAGCCAGAGCCCAAAAGAGGAGGAGGATGGCACCATGGCCTCTGATCCTGTCCTGCGCCAGAACTCTGGTGCGTTCCAGGTGGAGCAGCCCAACCGAGCTGGTCCAGCTCACAGCAGAGAGGCAGGCGTACAGCACCATGTACCCATAAAGCTGTTGCATGCCCAACACCTGCCACAGAAAAGTAACAAAGGGCAGCAGTGCAAGGAGCAGAGAGAGGAGGACTTGGATGTGGTACAGGCGGGAACGTGGGATATACTTTGGCTCCATGGTGCGGCTGAACCGGGCATAGCAAGCGTACTGCAGGGCCCCCAAGAGGATGCAGACACTGAGCTGCACAGAGGGCACCAGCGTGAAGTAGAAACAGGGGTACAGCCCCTGCTGAGCCCATGCACGCGCCAGGGAATCGTTCCCCTCACAGTAGCCCTGTAGCACCACCATCCTGCCGGCTGGGGAGCTGCAGAAACACAGATGAAAGAAACAAGGAAATTAGAACATATGCTTGGGCTACTATTGTATTTATTTATATCCCACCTTTCCTTCAAGGAGCTCAAGGTAGCATACATAATTTCTCCTCCTCCTCCACAACAAGCCTGTGAGATAGGTTAGGCTAAGAATGAGTGACTGGCCTAAGGTCCGCCAGTGAGTTTCATGGCTAAGTGGGGACTCAAACCATGGTCTCACAGGTCCTGGTCCAACACACTGCTTTGCCACATTGGCTTTATATTTCAACGCTGTCTGCAAATATGTTATATATAATATATGCAAACCCACAGGCATATGATGTTCTCACAGGCTTAAATGCAAGTGCAGAAGTAAACATACCACATGGTGCTACACACACACACTATGCAGGCATGAGAGTAGTCACCAATCATGGACAAATTTGTTAATCCTTCTTGCTCAATATGCCACCCCACCAAAAGAGGCAGGGCGAGACACTTCATAGAGAAATGCAAAAGAAACTACACAGTATCTGGGGCGGAGATCTCACCTTGTTCACCCCACCTCCTAGTTTAAGGAATTGCTTAGCACAAGGCATCAAGAACTGTCACACTTAAAATCAGAGTGACAGCTGCGTGGGGAGGAGCTGAATCTTGGTAACGTTTTTCTTTTCAGAATAGTGGATAGATTTTGCTCATATTTAGGGCCTATCTGTTTACTCATGTTTTAGGTCAGGTAGGATTTTTTTTCACAATTTTAGATTTTCCAGTAGCCATGGGGAAGGTTGCCCCCCCCACTTCTCTTTTCCTTCTAACATGGCTTGCTTTCCTAAGTCTTCTGCAGCAATTTTTGTGCAGACACTTTCTGTGGTGCAGATATTCTGTGCTTGTGGCACAGTGCTCTGGAATATTTGGGGTGATCTGCCATCGGCTGGCAAGTAGATAGCCTTCCTTTATGGGAAGGGTTTACATATGTCAAGGGCATACGTCAAGGGCTGCTTTGGGGGAAGAGGGATCTATTTGAGGCAGTAAGATAAAGGTAAAGGGACCCCTGACCATTAGGTCCAGTCGTGACCGACTCTGGGGTTGCGGCGTTCATCTCGCATTATTGGCCGAGGGAGCCAGCGTACAGCTTCCAGGTCATGTGGCCAGCATGACTAAGCCACTTCTGGTGAACCAGAGCAGCACACGGAAACGCCGTTTACCTTCCCGCTGCAGCGGTACCTATTGATCTACTTGCACTTTGACGTGTTTTCGAACTGCTAGGTTGGCAGGAGCAGGGACCGAGCAACGGGAGCTCACCCCGTCCCGGGGATTCGAACCGCCGACCTTCTGATCGGCAAGCCCTAGGCTCTGTGGTTTAACCCACAGCGCCACCCGCATCCCTTTTGAGGCAGTAGGTGGGGCCAAAGGTAGGTGGGCTCATCCCCTTTCCCTCTCCTGTAATCCCAACGCCCCCTCCCCTTGTCACCCACATGAAACTGGGGGCAGGGTCACGTGTGGCACTAGTGCTGTGGGTTGCCTACCAGAGACATTTGGCCCCTCACAAGTCTATTCTAGGATGGCAGTTCCGTAGATGTTGATAAACTCTTCTAATGAAATTGATCCTTTAAAAACAAAACAGAACCCCTAAGCCTGCTGTGTGCATACAATAGCGTGATCCTAGATCATTGAGTTTCACAGGTCAACTATGGTAGCAAGTATGCGCATTAACCGGTGAATTAACCCCATTGAGCCCAGTGGGGCTTACTTCTGAGAACACGTGCACTGTGTTGCCACTCTCCATAACCTTTTGCACCTTACTGCTTTCTCCTCGGTTTGAGTTCCATTAATGTTTAACCTCCTCTGAACCCAACCCATATGACTTCGATAGCTGAGACTTCGATAAAATAATCAAATTAAACATATTTGCATCGATTTGCTGGCTGGCATAATTTACTGTGCTGGTGCTACTAGAATGGATGCAATGCACTGAAGTTTTTGCTCAGCTATCTTCCCTCTGCCCCACAGCATTTAATACACAAATAATAAACCCTGAGCTACTTTCCCAAATGCTAGAAACGTGTCTTCTTTTTTAAGGGCCACTGATAGAGCCTTTTTCCTCCATTACTATCCTCGGCGGATATTTCCGATGCCTTCCTCCACACCTCTCCGTGGGTTTTGCCTTGCTTTTTTTAATTCGTTCTTTCTGATGCACGATATCAAAATAGCACACCATCACCGTGTTGTTATGACTACACTTCGCGCACTCGAGTAGTGCTTTGGATTCATGCCCTCCCCGAGTCCAGCTGTTGTGTGTTCCCACTTTCCAGGCGGTGAACTTTCCCAGGCAGAAGCCGCCCGCTTCCTGATTCAAGGGCACCCCGGGGAGCCCAGCGAGGAGGAGACGGTGCTGAGCACCCACCCTCGCTGCCTACGCCTGTTACCCCACACACTTTGGGCAACAGGCCTGGCTGCTTGGCCATGGGCTCTCGGACATAGGAGGAGGAGGAGGAGATCAAGCCATGGGGCTGTGTTGTCCCCCGCCCCTTGCCTCCTCTCTGCGCTGCCAGCCGGCGAGGGCACAGCAGAGGGGCCGCCACCGCCGCCGCCCGCTTCCCCTCAATCCCACCACCCGCCTGCCCCTTTCTCCCACCAACGTCTACTTGCCTGCTCGGGTCTCGTCAGTGCAGCCCACCCACTCTCCCCACCGCCCGGATGGCTCGGCCAATGTGCAGCGGCGCCTCCGCAGCCGAGCTTCGCTGCGCCGCGGGAGCCGCGGCAAACCCGATTGGCGCCCCCGGGGTCCTAGCGCCGCCTTACCCAACACTGTTAGGCAGATTGCTCCTGGGTCCTAGCGCCCACGTGTTCCAACACAGGCGCTCAAGCTCTGGGCCGCTGCTCTTATTTATTTCCCGCCGAGCAAAGAGGGCACGACGCGCGGGTTGCGAAGGTGGGACGCTCGAGGGCAGGTCCTGCCCTCAACGTTTTTTTTATCATGGGTCACCCGGTTCCCGCTCTTCCGCATTTGTACCCTCCGCAAACAAGGATACCGAACTGGAATGAGTCAGCACAATCCTAAGCATGTGTGTACACATCGCAAACGAGCGTGCCTCCGAATCCGGGTTCAGTTTGCTAACGCTGCTGTGAAAGGTGTTGCGGCGGCAAAAGAAAAAGAAGCCTCCGGGGGGGAAAGTGTGCGAACTTGAGCCTATCACTTTTTCTCTGCCTCACAAGGTTGTTGTGAGGATGTCATGCAGAGCTGCTTAGAGAAGGATGGGGCACCGCTGTGACTATAACTGTCCCACTCCATTCAAAGCTGAATTGAGCCAAGGCTCATAAAGTGTCTGCTCTGAAATATCTAAGAAGTGAAAGGAACAGAGTGCACGTGAGAGTGCACGCCTTAGGAGTACCTTTTGCTGCTGTCACTACCCAGTATGTATCCATCATTATTAATTTCATCTTGGACAAGAGTGAACTACAGTACTTTAGTTTTATGAAACCAATAATTTTAAACTGTCAGCTGCTGAGTGGTGCCCTGGCACCAGTATACAGTAGGATATAAATGTTGTAATAAATAAGCAAACAAACCCAATTGTGTCAGTAACTTTCACTGAAATAATAGTTTAAAATTTTTATTATTATTATTTAAATTTGAGTAGATATTCATAGTACTGTATTGGGTTATACCTCTTTTTAGATCCTGATGCAACCCTGATACAAGGATTTCCTAGGACTATTTTTAAGCAGTAAAAATGACTAGTTTTTGTTTTAATTTGCTAGTTATGTATTAGAATAACTTGTCTTATAGTTCCATTGTATGCAGATATTATGGGCTTTTTATTTAACAAAGTTTATATACTGCTTGGAGTGAAAACTCTCAGCAATTCACAATAAATATTAAAACTATAAATAAAGACAGTTTAATTAAGATTATCAACAAAAAGGAAACTTTGCCTTCGCACTGGAATGAGACTTAGTCCACATAACCTGCCCAGCATCCCAGAACCAGAATAATGACACATATGTACTCCCACACACAGCTCCTTCCCTATATTGGCAGGCCTTTTCTTGTGGCTTGCCTCAGAAAAGATGGTCTAATCCTCCAGCTTAAGGATGGAACTGGGGATGAGGGAAGTTGTCTAAGGTCAAGAGCATCGCCACAGGTCATGGCCACAAGCACAGATACCCTCTGATCCTTCCTGTCCCCTCACTTCCTGACTTTTTTAAAAAGTTGAAATACATTTTAAAATTGCGTTCACACACAAAATTAGTATTGCTACATATGAGTTTATAGCAGTCTTTGGCTATATAGAATTATAAACCCAAAAGTACCAGAATGCATTTAGCACTCACCTTTAAATGTACCCATTGCAATTACTCTTCCAAACTGGTGCTATGTTCCCTATACAAATAATAATAATAGCCCCTAAGCGCATGGTAAATGCTAAATATATTTCTGTTCTTAGACGTGACACACTCATTTCTCAGCATTCAGTGGGGGCAGAAAAGATGTGCCTCTTTGGATATTATAGCAGTCTAGGGCTTTTTTTCATATGAAACTTGTTGGAACACAGTTCTGGCACCTCTCAGGTGGGCGCTGTTGCCATTCTAAGAGAACATGAGGTGTTCATGATGAGTTCGGATACCTCTTTTGAAAAACAGCACTGTAGCAGTGCATGTATTGATATGTAAAAAAATCCAGTAGATAGTAACTACCCCAGTAGTGCCACAAGCATTGTGATGATGGCCAACTATCCCGTGATCCACCTGCATTCATCTTGTAGGTAGCAGGCTGTTATCCTACCAGACACAATGGAAGACAATTCCACAGGCACGGCCACAGCCATCAAAGAATGGAACACCCCTCTTTATTCAGTAGATACAGTACTGTACAGGATGTCAGACATAAGCTCTGTTTTACAAACAACTTGCAGTGCTCCACATAACTCACAGGCCAGCCTCTAGTGTCACAAACGAAACAGGAGGCCTCAGGTGGCTGTACCATGCACAAAGAGATGGGGGCAAAATCAAGACAAGCATAATACATGACAGCTAGAATTCCCACCCACCCCATGTTTTAGCTGAGCACACTCCCTTTTTTCACTGCTAGACCAGGGGTACAGTAACATTTCCACTAGGATGCAGCAGGCTCATCTCTGCCAATGGGGCTGCTCTGCAGCTGATTGCTGTAGTGCAGGGACTGTGACCCTGTAGTTTTCCAGATGCTGTTGGATTCCAAATCCCATCAGCTCCAGCCACCATGCTCAATAGTCAGGGATGATAGGAGTTGCAATATAGTAAAGTTTCACAAACTATAGGTTCCCCATCCCAACAGTACATAGCCAGCACTGATCAAAGTTGCAGTCTATGAAGCTATTCTTTCTACACTCCAGGGGGTGTGTATTTTGCAGGAAAGACAGCAAATTAATATTTTACCATCAGTTGTTTTGAATTCCTTAAAATGCACCAGTAATCTGAAGAACTGGGGGAAATCCCAGCACCAGCCATACATCTACTGACAGCTTGAAGCTGCTGCTCACCAACTTCCCTCTTAGCATGTACCCCACAACAGCAATGACCACCCTTTTGTTAAACTAGGTTAGGGAGTGGGGAAGTACAGTATCCTTTTTGGGCATAATCTCCTTTCTAGAGCAGGTGAACTACCAGCTGTAATCAATTCATTGCTGAGTGCAAATAATCTCTTCAATTCTGAAAGAGGGCAAAGAAGAAAAGAAATCCCAAGAGTCCTGGCTCCCAAGACCTACAATGTCAGTTCCAAGGCCATAACAGGGATCTCCATGCAACCAGGCCTGTGCCCACAGAGAGGAAGGATGCATATTTTATCTGTGTCAGTAATGGCAAGCTGCTTTTCCTATGCACAACAGGAGCTTTGACAAGCAGCTACTGGAGGTTGCAGCAGCCACTGTAAAAAAAAATGGCCCCAGAGAGAAGAGAAAGGAGTCAAAACCACAGGGTTAACCAAGACATACTGGGACCTGTAGCTCTGATGAGAGCACTAGCATTACCCTATGCAATGATTGGCTGGATTGTACCACACCCTCTTGGGATGCAATGCTTTCACTGGGCAGTCCGGAAAGTATTCTTTGTGATGTTTGCTATGCAAACCATAAAAGTATTTTGCTGTTGTGCTAAGACCAGATAGATCATAAGAATTAGAGGACAGTGGAGCCGATGGCATGGTGTTCTTTTGTAATAAAGTGGGGGAACCAGTAGAACCAGCAGAGCTTCTGTAGACTGTTCAAGAGAACGCCTTGTCTAGCCAGGCGAGAGGTTCAGCCCTTTCTACAAGAACCTGAAGCCCACCCCAGTTATTAAGATTGTGACAGGTAATATATTTGGCATATAGGAACTCTTCTCTTGCTGGCACTTCCACAAGATCTGGATGCTTACCATTAAGGCATCCATAGAAAAGAGACTTCACAAGTATATGGGGAATTTGGGAAATATTTAAATAGAACGATGGGGGCAGGGGCAGACAAGTATCGCCTTCCTCCACCCATCCCTCATACCCACAAGTACAGCACCTGGGGCAGAGCCTCATATTTGATTCTAAATCCTAGCCGGATGAACAAGGTGAGAGCAAGGGGCTTCCTCAGAATGGAGCCATCGGTCTGGAGCTGGGTGCCATTTGGTAAGTTTGAAGGAGACTTTGGTCATTTCAGATACTGCCTCAAGCAAAAACTGGTACGGGCTGTGAAGCAATACCCTGCTAAACCTGTGCTTTGATACTACAAGAGGGATGCGAAATAAACACGGCCCCAAACAGTAGAATCATTTGTGCCCACAGGAAGACAAAATCCTGCGACATGAGTGGTGATGGCTGCAAGAGTGCCATCTTTTGGCTTGGCTTCAAAGTTTGTGAGTGAATGGTAAAGCAGGGAGGAAGATATGCACCCTTCTTGTGTGTGAAAAGCTTCTATCCAAGTCAGGCTCAGCCACTGGAGGAAGCCTGTGCCCCATTCCCATTACAAAAATAATCTCTTGCAGCCCTTCTTTTCCTGAGTCCAAATCTATTGCCTGATTGCATCTTTAATTACACGTTGTAGTCTGGACAGTGGTACAGCTCTTCCTGCCTCTGAACGGGGGTCCACACAGCAGGTCCTCCTCCTGCTGCTATAGGACATTTCAGGCAGGGCAAGCGTGGATGCCAGTCTCCTGCACTGTAGTGTGCTCCGTGGCATTCTGTGCAAGTCTCGGATGGTTCTCCAACATGGACGACACGGATGCAGACACGGACAAATATATGTAATCACACACACATCCAGCCCATGCCCAGCTAGCGTGCCACCAGCATGGTGCATGTCTGGATAGAGTTCCGCCCACGATGAAGGCACTGCTGTCTTCACACCTTCCTCACTCTGGCACTGACGTCCAGGACATGGAGACTTGAGCCAACCCATACCTTGTAGGGCAGGGTAACCCAGCAGCTAAGGCGGGCCCCCAATGTGGAGCCCACACAGGATCTTCAGCCTTCACAGCTACACCTGGAAGGGATTGGTAAGGCAAAGCAAGTTATTTTGGAAGGGGGACAGTGAGGACAAAGACTTGGTCAAAGCAAAGCTCTGAATACTCCAGATTTTGTGCCAAACAAAGATCCCACCTCCTGAAACTTTCAGTATTTATTTTTAAGCAAGTTGTAGGCATTTAGCAATAATCAGTTGACTACATGCAAAGGAGAATAAGGATCCTCCACCTTTAAAAGCCATATGGAAGAGAACATTTTGACAGCTACAGCTGATGGAGGGGAAGAAATGCTGCATATACTGAAATTCCCCTTTCCAAGGCAGAAAATACCCCCACCCTTCTTTAGTGTGTGGCTAGCACACTGAAGCTAGCGATCTTTCACAGAATGCCTGGCATTGCTCTCTGTCCCTCCATAGCTTACTCTCTCAACTTCTCATAGTACTCTCTTCCCTCTTCCCCTGAGATGACACATTTGGGGGGGGGCGTCTACCCAAACATGGCTTTCTTTCTTTAATTTATAAATTTAAATTTCTCCCTTCATCCAAGGAACACAGGGCAGTTTACAGGATAGGCTTTCCTGATTTATTTGGTCTGCTTTGTGTATGAGTTCCTGAAAGCCCCACTAGTTCGTATCAGTAGAGCCTTCCCAAACACAAAATCAAATTATTTTTGTACTAACTAGTCTTTGGCCAGGTAGTTCCTGGTGATGATAGTGCAGTAATACATATAGCTGCATGAAGAGACTGCAGATTCCTCTGGTTTCATGACACAGCCATTGCCAATGCCCAAGTATCAACCAGGCTGTACCTTGTGTATCTGAGGTGGCAACTCATCTTCCAAGCTCTCCTCTGGCACAGGCTCTGGGTGCCGAGCAGTCTGGCCATCTTCAGCCCACCCCCCAAGTGGCAGCCGAGCAAAGTGTGATGGGGCTCTGTGCACCATGCCAGGGTCTGTGGGGAAACAAAGAGGAAAAGAAAACCACCGGATGGGGCAGCCAAAGTTAAATGAGGTCAATTTGCTGCAAAATCTGTTTGGGGCTTCCAGTCTGCTCTGTTCCCCATTACCAGCCACCCAACACAGATACAGTAGCTGGGAAGCAGTGGCGTAAGTGGAAATATAATATCTTGCAAGCACTCTTGGTCTTTTTGCTCCCACCTGCTCCTCTAACCAAGTCCATTAAGCAACAACCTATCCTGCCAGCTTTGGCCATGCCCCTTGTTGAAAGAAATAAGTATATTGATAGCTTCGTGACCAGAACAACGAAGAGTCTTGTGGCACCTTAAAGACTAATAAATTTATTATGAGCCATTGTCTACTCCATCTGATGAGGTATGAATATGTCATAAATTAGTCTTTAAGGTACCATATGCTTTCATGGACTGACATGGTTACCCTTCTGGAAATTCATAACCAAAGAAAATTGAGCCTCCTGGAAATCGAAACTAAAGAAAATGAGAGCCCAAATCACAGAGAAAATGGTGCCTTCTGAAATGGCAGCAATGAAAGCAAAATGGATTTTTGAACTTCCCAAACTCATAATGCCACTCTTGTAGCACTGCTAGCCAGTGCTCCAAACCTGACTGCAAGCACTGATCAGCAAGGAGTGAAGGCACTGAGGCCTTGAGGCAATCTGAGAGTGTAGGCAGCACAGGTTAAGGCTTGCCTCTTACATATGATGCACTGGCCATGTCATCAAAAGGGTTCACCAAAACTGCCAAGCAGCATGTCAGACTGATATCTAATCTTTGTCTCTAGTTGCCCTGTAGTAACAAGAAATGCCAGCATGGTTTGGCAAGAAATAAAGCCTTTTCTGGCTAAGGAATATGGAAGCACTGAGTTTGGCATTCCTGAAACATACCTGAGACACCACCATATCGGCGCTGGAAGCCGGCTTGCAGAGCAGCTGTCTCATCTCCAGCCTGGCGAGGCGAGGCGAAAGGATAGCTGGCTGAGCGGGGAATGGCACTGCTTGGGGTGCCCTGATGAGCATCGGGATCCTCCTGGGCGCTTTCACCACTCTCATCACTCTCTCGCCGGTGCCACAAGTGCCGCTCAGGCTCCAACTGGGCATGCTGCTTGTGTAACTGTGAGAATGGCAGGAAGTATTAATGGGAAGCCAACTAGAACCCTATGGTGACATTGATGTGTGTCCTAAGTAAGCCCAGTTTGGGACCTGATACAATCCAAGTATCACAGGACTCCACATAAATATCACATTTACAGCCTAAATTTCACATGCTTCTACTCGGGTCTATGCAAGTCGTCACCTACATCCTGCAAGCCTATATACTCTCCACTCATGTTCAGTTATGCACAAGTTGTCATAAATCATGGCCCAATGAAGGGGGCCTTTGCTCCCAGCCAGATTTCTGTATAATGAAGGGCCTATCTACCTGTGTTTCTCATAATATAAGACATGCCTAAAATATAAGGCATGGCAGGATTTTTAAGGGGTCAGAAAATATAAGGCGTACCCCGAAAATAAGGCGTACCAGGTACCGGGAGTAATACCATATCGGGTACCATACCTGGTGAGTGTGCCCGAAGCCGCAGCCGCAGCGCTCGCCACGTGGGTCCCCGATCCACCGGGAGCCAGCAGCAGCGTGCTGTGCGAATCCCTTGCGTGGCCGGGACGCAGCAGCAGCGCGCCGCGCGAAGCTCCGAGTGGCGGGACCCAGCCTCAGCTGCAGCGCGCGCCAAGTGGGTCCCCGATCCACCGGGAGCCAGCAGCAGCACGCTGCGTGAATCCCTTGTGTGGCCGGGACGCAGCAGCAGCGCGCGAAGCCCCGAGTGGCCGGGACGCAGCCGCAGCTGCAGCGCGCGCCACGTGGGTCCCTGATCCACTGGGAGCCAGCAGCAGCGCGCCGCGCGAAGCCCTCAGTTGCCGGGAGCCAGCAGCAGCAGTCCAAGGTGGCATAACCATTTACCGGTAGATAATCCTCTGCTTTTTTTATTATTATTATTTTTTATTATTATTATTTTATTATTTTTATTTTTTTGTTTTTGGTTTTTTTTTGGGGGGGGGGTTGGTTTGATATCGATGGTACCGGTAATAAATCAGAATGCACAGGGTGCTTTTGCTTGGTGCAAAAGTAATACCGGTATTTATGCATGGTTGATGCAAACTGTACGGTAACGGTAATTGCATGCAATTGCTTTCACCACCAGGGTGCTTTTGCTTGGTGCAAAAGTACCGGCAATACCGTATTTATGCATGGTTGATGCAAGCTGCAATTGCATGCATGAAAGTAAAAGTCTGCTGTTTTACTCATCACTGTGGGTGGGTCTCTCTCTCGGGGGATGTTCCAGAAGATGACTTAATTATAATTGAATAAATGTAGATTGCTGTACCACACTTAATAAAAATAAGACATCCCCCGAAAATAAGCCATACTGTGTTTTTTGGAGGATAAAAAAATTATAAGACGGTGTCTTATTTTAGGAGAAACACGGTATCTATCTATCTATCTATCTATCTATCTATCTATCTATCTATCTATCTATCTTCACAGAACCTTCAGGACCCATTGCAAAAGCCTGCATGATTCTTGATGCTCAGCTCACCTCATGCATGTAGAGTGCATGCAGACTCATCTCAGTAGAGGCATATTCTGAAAGGATCAGGCTCTGAAGCTGGCCCTCCCAGGCACTACTGCCAGAACTAGCCGTCCTGGCATCAACCCTGCAAGCCAGAAGGGAGAGAAGAGTCTGAGTCAATATGTGTTAGAAAAGAGTACTTTGGAGTCCAGAAGGCACCTTCTTGCCACTCCACACCCCAATAGTATGATTGCAGCAGCTTTCCCCCCCTCCGAGTCTGAGCCTAGAAAGGGTGACATATCAAAGCTGTAGCCCGCTAACTAAAAGGATTTCAAAGTGTGTGTTTAGAACACACAGCAATCTTTTGGGAAGCCTTGTAGAACTGGATAGCTTTCTGCTATCCCTCATAACCTCAGCTCCAAACACAAGGAAACCCTAAGCAGAGGGTGGGGAGCTTGTGACCATTCTTTGCCACTGGCCATGCTAGTTGGCACTGATGGGAACTCGGAGTCCAATAGGAGGGAGGTAATAAAAGACACAAAAAGCTCTTGCTGCTGCTTCAAAGGCACATCTAGGAGGCGGCCTCCTGCTCTAACACACGATAATATATACCTGTGCTGGGGAAAGCCTCATGAAATATTCCTCAGAGCACTCTGGGTAAAGTGCTGGTGAGGTGCTCAATTCTTGGCTTTTTCCTCCAGCCCTACAACATGCAGCTTCTTACCCTGAGCCTGCCATTGTGCCAGGACCCCGATGTTGGGAACCTTCTGTGTGGGAACTCCTGTGGGCCGTCTGCGTTGACTGAAGAGGAGAGAAAGAACGCAGGGCAGATGCCACCTCAGACACAGCTGAGAGATGCCGCGAGGCCTGCCCATCACGGACTGCCTGGTAGCCCAGAACTGAGGAGCCTGCAATCACATTGGCAATCAGGCTGTGTGGCTGCAGGGAGAGAACAGAGGAGGGAGGTGTGACCCAGGCAGGAAGATCCAAGGCTTGCCCCATCTATCTACATTCAATGCTTCACCACCACCACTGAACTTTGCAAACCACCTTGTGATTCTTGGATGAAGGGCGGTCTAGAAATTAAATAATAAAAATTAAAAAAACTTCACCTCTGCCTTTGCAATGGGGATCCTGAATTCTCTCCACATTTTGGAAATTAGCCCATCCATTTCCAGCCCCCAGCAATTCAAATGCTTTCTAAATGGTGACACTTGGAAGAGAAGATGCTACAGGTGTTGGGGGACTTTGTTATACAAAAGACAAGCGATTCAGTGAGAAGGGGATTGTTAATCACATTAAGAGATCCTAAACACAAAGGACCTTAGGTTTTTGATTGTAGTTGGATAAGTGAAATTGAAATAATGTAATAAGGACCTTCTGGGGGTGGGTGGGTGGGATGTTGCTTATTTATGTCTGACTTTATTTACATTTGAGTTTAATTTGTGCATCTTATTGAATCCTATTGATTCCAATATCAATTCATATCAATAGGAATCTCATGGATTCATCACAATTCCATTTTGCAACCTTTGAGTCTTCAGTAAGCTTAAAACTTTCGCAATAAAAATATACAGAAAGAAATGCAATAAGATACCCTAGGAAAAGGAACTGGGAAATAAAGGAGTGGGGAGAGAGGATGGGTCGAACGTGGAGGCTCTGAAGGTGCCAACTTTTTGGGGAGTATGACTAACATTTGCTGAAGAGATAACAGGAGACAGAAGTAGCATGCTTGCAAGAGAAAAGTAGTCTAATTAAGTCACAATGAGACACTGGCAGCCATACTACCATGGCACTCAAATGACTCCACACTGAGCCCAGGAGCCCACATAGAAACATTATCCACATCCCACAAAAAAGAAACAGTTCACTCCACATCTCTCCCCATGATAAACCAAGATTATGTGCTGTTCTACTACACACTAGTTCCCAATACCTCTGATTCTGACTGCAAGGACTGAATGGAGGTGAAGAGGGCATTGTCAGGCAGGGCAGCCTGCTGGGCCAGAGCCAGGCTGCTGTCGCGGTGCACACGTTCCTTAAGCAAGCCGATGAAAGCCGTGCTCTCCCGAGGAGGTTGCCAGTGTGGGTTGGTGATAGCAAAGTGCATGAGGGACAGCTCCGTCTTGCCATCCTCGGCTTGTTGGTAAACGGAAGCCTCCGTCTTCCCGGCCGACATCCACTGCAAAACAAGAGAGGGACAGGGTGTTTTGTGCCCACCATGCAGCTGCTTCAATGGGACTAGGAGCAGCCAGCAGACACAAGGGCACTGCAGACCTGACCTGCGAGCAGCATCACAGCTGCATACTGGGGCAGGGCAGGGGCACTGCAGGGTGTTTGTGACCCAGGACATGGCAAGGCGTGTCGGGTCCATGATGCTGCCCCTCGCTGGGACCTACCGCAGGGTGTCCATGCCACCGCACATCCATCTGGGCAAAGGAGCAGGTATCCCCCACGCCCACCACCTCCACAGTGAAGTTGCGGAAGAAATCGATTATCTCCAGAGCTTTGGGCCTCAGACAGAAGATGAGGATCAAGGGAGTCACAATGGGGCTGAGCAGCTCTTCCAGGATGAACACCTTAAGTAAAGGAGACAAAGGCATTAAGTTCAACAACTGCACGGGTGTGTATCACTTGTGAAACCACAGCACAGCCTCAAGACATGACTGCAGGCACTGGTGAGAATAACTGGGGGAAATACCAGTGATTCTTCCCTCCCACATGCCCTGGGGTCAGAGAACCTCCCCCATTTGGGGGGGAACTCTATGGACAATATAATGCTTGGATCTAGTCAGGGTCTATGCAAAGGGCAGCTCTTATACGATTTCCTCCCACCCTACCCTGCCCCACCTCACCGCCTTGTACTGGAAGAGCTGGGCGAACTCATCTCGGGTTTCATAGCGGTGGGCGCTGCCCTGCCAGTGGTCAGGCATGTAGTGGATGTGCGCCAGAATCACCCGAAGCAACTGCTCTGGGCAGAAGACCAGGTGCTGGTCTGGGATGAAGGATCTGCAGGACAAGATGGGACAGGTGTCAAGGAGAGCTACATTCCTTCATAAAAGCAAGCAGACAGGCACCTTATGTTCTAGGGGTCCCCAGCCCCAGGGTTCCCTCTTAATGGAAAGATGAACACAGAGGAGTGTAATGAGATAAACTATTTATGGGTCAGATATAGCAGGTTCAGCTTTAACAAACTGGTTCACTGTGGAGGAAGATGATAATTTCACACATTTCTGCACTTATTTATATCCTTATTTGCAGTACAGAACTGTTCAGACTGCAGCCTTTGATAAAATGGTAATAAAATGTGTGATGCCTGTTTGCCTCTAAAGCAACCTTGCAACAATTCCTCACAGACTCAGTGATCAGTCAAATTCCTAGATTCTGGATTTCTTAGACTCCTATTCAACTACTGGTCTTCACTGACATTAAGTCAGTGGCAGGTTACATCAATCTAAATGTCAGAAGCTGATCAACTATCAATTACAACATAGGAAGTGTCAGGTTGATTTTTACTGCACATCAATATACAGCACAGCTAACCAGCAGCTATACCTGCTATACCACCCCACCTTTGTTTCATCTCTCAGATATCAAGCTGAGCTGATAACTCCTTTTTTCCATTTCTGTCTGCTTACCCTAGTTTGTGACTCGCCCCAGAGTATTACCTTCAAGCAGTGCCTGTCACATTCTTCATGGACAGATAGAAGCTCTGTCCTTGCTTGATCCAGGCAAAAACTGAAAGGTAAGTCTAAGGTTGCACTATTCTAGAAAAACCAGGCTTTGCCTCGTACCATCCCAGGGGCCCTCTCACTGCAGATGTCACAATTTAAAAAACTCCATGGCACCACCATCACTGAGATCATTAAACCAGGGAAGCGACCTGTTTTGCAGAGCTGAAAGACATGGGTTGTTAAGCTTAATCAATTTCCTCAAGTGTCCTAGCTATCATTGCCACAGAAGGAAAAGGCAGCACAGGCAATTCCATCTCCCAGTAACGTCCTCAGTGGGAGACACAGCAGAAAAACTTTTGTAGCTTAATGCAATTTTTGGTCAGCAGAATGCTTTTAATTTCCACCTGTCAATTCTCTGATTGGGTGCTCCTCATAGTAATGGCAACCACCCCGTTGATGCCAAGACTCAGAGAACAAAAACAAAAACCCTTCTGTTCGCAGCCAATCTCAACTCACCTGCAGACAGTGACAGCCACGCCCAGAATGGTGACTGTGGTGAGGACATGCTCCACCGCAAGCACGTCTTCATCATAAATTGTGAGGGCAATGAGGACAGCGAGGATGGAGCCAGCAAAGAAGGCCACATTCTTAGCCACGACAGTGAACAGAGGTGAAATGAAGCAGTTCATGTACTTGGAGGCTGGCTTGTAGCCCTTGCTGAGGCGGGAGTGCAACTCGTGGTCCAGCTCGTTGAAGTGCCGCAGGTAGCAGCGGCCGTAGAGGGACCAGCAACGAGCCCCCAAGCTTCCTGGCTCTCGCTTCAGAATCTCTGTGTAGCTGAAGAAGGCGTAGAGGATCTGCCAGATGAGGATGAGCGGACAGAGCAGAAAATTAGCAATGCCAATCCAGAGGATGCGGGTGCCCAGCTTTTCAGCCAGCTCCAGGCGGTTGCTGCCTCGCTTGTACTCAGCCTTGAGACTCCACTCATTCTCAAAGAGTGAGCCAGGGCCCCAGAAGAAGATGAGCTCAAAGTTGTACTTGAGGCCACGCGTATAGAAGATTGTATCGCCCAGTAGGGGAAGGTGGAAGCGCATAGGCAATAGCGACTTGTTCACCATGGCCACCATGTAGTTCTTGAAACGCAGGATGCGGTGGTAGATGTCCAGTTCTGTCAGCTCCTTCTTATGGATGCAGATCTGGTGTTCCTTCTGGATTTGGACAATCCGTGCCTGTACTTCCTGCCATGTGTAGTAGGGCAAATTGGACTGCAGGCAAAGAGAGGGATGGTGAGGTTAGTGCTGTGACAAGGCTAATTCTCTTGATGGGGATACACTCCCTTCTGAAGGAACAGGTACACAACTTGGGGATAATTCTGGATCCATTGCTGTCACTTGAGGCTCAGGTGGCCTCAGTGGCATGGAGTGCTTTCCATCAGCTTCGGCTGGTGGCCCAGCTGTGCCGCTATCTGGACATGGATAGCCTAACTTCTCTTGTCTATGCTCTGGCAACCTCCAGGTTAGATTACTGCAATGCACATGGGACTGCCTCTGAGACATTTCGGAAACTTCAGCTGTTGCGAAATTCAGTGGCCATGTTTCTCATCAAGGCAGGACAGTTTGAGCATGTAACACCAATCTTGGCCTGACTGCACTGGTTGCCAGTTAGTTTCTGGGCCCAATTTTGACATATAAAGCCTCAACCATCTCAGGACCACAATACCTCCAGGACCATCTCTCCCCACATGAACTAACCTGGACCCTGCAGTCATCATCTAAAGTGCTTCTTCATGTTCCCCCTCCACAAGAGGTCCAGAGGGTAGCAACATGAAGATGAGCCTTTTCTTTGGTGGCTCCCCATTTGTGGAATGCTCTCCACAGAGTAGTTCACATGGCGCCATCATTATATATCTTTATGTGCCAGGCAAAAACTTTCCTCCATATCCAGGCCTTTGGCCTTTAACTATCTGTGGCCTTTTAGAAGTGGGTAGGTTTTTAATGTATTTCTCCCCCTGCCCCATGGTTTTAATGTATCTGGGGATGGGTTTTTTTTTTGTCAATTTGGTTGATTGTTTGTTGCTTTGAGTTGTCTTGGGAAAGATAAAGTGACCAACAAATTTAACAAACCAAAACTTTTCCCACTCCTGAAAAAGGGGAAGGGAATTTGTTATGCAGAGACTCAACTTCTAACACTCTTGGGCAAGGACCAAATAACAAACACTGGCAAACCAGACAATGGCAGCTGCAGAACATACTAGCCCTGCCACTCAACCAAGCAAGTCAGATTGAGCATCCATGGGATTGGCAGCAGACCAGAAAGATCAGCAGCAGTGTACAACTCTGGAGGAAGGTCAATAAGGGACAGAGGAAGAATCGGGAGTGGAAGATTTTTCTCTTAAAGGAGAAGAAGCAACAGGTCTTATCTGCAGGCTTCTGACTGCTTCGAAAAGAACATGAGACACTAAGAACTGAATTGCAGGATCAACCCAAATGTTATTCTGGGTCAAACCAAAAGTCATGTTGGTCCAGCATTCTGTCTCCTGTAACAGTCAGTCAAATGCTCCTGGGAAGGTTGCAAAAAAAAAAAGTGGGGGCAGGATATGGCAGTACTGATTTGCTTGTAATCAGGTAATCAGAACTATATTGCTAAGGTGTCAATATTCCCTATCAACAGCACAGCATGTAGATTTGTGCATGCATGTCTAACAGTTCCCAGACCACAGCAGCTTACCATGGGAATCTTGAGAGCGTTGATGTAAAAAGAGTGGATTTCCCAATAGCAGCAAATGTTGTAGATGAATTTAATCAGCCGATGGATCCAGAAGACCCCCGCGATCACCAGGATAGAGATGAGAAAGCCATTGGCCTGGATCCTATGAGAAAGATGGACTCACAGAAAGGAAGAAGCAGCTACCTCCCTTCTGGTTGTTACAGTTCTTTCCAAAGCATGTGCAAACCCCTCCTTCTCAGATTGCTAGAATTCAGGCACTTCAGGTGGGTGCAAGGCTATGCAGTGCTGAGATGCATTAAACTGTACTAATGGGCAACTGGGCTGGACAATCTGAGAGAAGATGGTCTGGGGTACAGCTACAAATGTGAACACAAAGCTTTCTCTCACAGTTAATGCACAAGACACTGAGGGTCCAAAGATTGTCTAGTATATTGAAAGTCCAGTTGGCTCGTCAAGGCCCAACTTTATCACTGAGATTAGGTTAACATTGGAGACCCCAGATTTGGCAGATATAGAAGCAAACATCTAAAAGCAGCTTTGACAGCAACACTCACCTTGCAAGAACTACATTTCCCAGCCTACAGCTATGATTGAGTGTGACTTAAAATGCAAAGTAGAGGATCTTCCACATCCAGGAGGTCTTTTGGATTTTAGACCCCACCAAGATGGGCTAGGATGTGGACAAATTTAGGAAAGGATAGTCCTTGCTAACTTTACCTGGCACTGCACTCGTTGGGAGGCAGGAAGGCATCTGGCAGGGTCACCTTGACGGGGTCACTGGAATGCTGGCTGTGATTCACCAGCTTGTTAGCAAACAGGATATCGTAGTCAACACAGCTGACAAGGAATGTGGTGAAGGCCACAACAAAGATGAACTGCCTGTGAGAAGAGAAGCTGTGTCACACTAGGAGGCACTCAGCCTTCCCCACTCCCATCTTCAAATTATCTGGGCCAGCAAAAGGCACCAGCTGTCTGAATCCTTCATACCAGAGACATCTTGCATAAAGAGAATCAGGAGTAGGATTTGTTTTCCTATCAACCTGAATGGCAGGGAATTGGGGACAGGGGAGGATCACTAGTTCCAGCATGAAACCAGAACTCTTTTTTCACCTCTGACAAGGTGTCCATGGAAATACAATGAATGTCCACTTCCAATCCCGTTTTACCGGAAGAGACATGGAGTTCATACTCACATTAATTCAAAGATCTCACTGATGAGCATACAGGTGAAGCCATTCTTCTGGTGCAGGTTATAGACGTGAGGGGTACAGTCAAAGAGAATTGCTCAGAATATTGGTTGAAGTACCCACCCTTAGTTTCACCAGATACTAGTCTCCCATTAGCAGGAAGCATCTCCTTTTCCAGTTCAATCTATAAGTCACGATTAGCCACCATCAGGAGGAAAGAGTCAGTAACTTTCTGCCGTAAAGAATTCCATTTGAGGGGGTGATTGCAAATCTCCTAGTATTGCTTTTGTTGCTGTCTGGCCTGTAAACCTGTATGGGTTCCAGAGGCTGGTTTTTTATTATGCTACCCTTTGTTCCTGAACTGATACTGAAAGGTCCTTTGCCTCTTGGAGTGTATAATGGGCCACAAGGAACCTTGCAAAGGGTTCCCAGCTCTGCTGCAGCCAAGCCCCACCCCCAATCCCGACAGCTGGGATACAACCATCCCTGCCCTTCAGGTAAGGATATACGAGAGAAAAAGAGGTCCAGATTCTCAATGTGGTGCCAGGGAGCTGCAAGACAGACAAAGTGAAAAAAGAATCCTAAAATTCAACACAGCAGAAAGAAGCCAGAGGGAGAGGGAGCTGTGACACAGCATCCCATGGCCCCATCCAAGCCCAATATCTTAAGAACAAAAGTTTAAAGCTGAACCCTAAACACACTTTCTAAAGAGAAAGCCTTGCTCAATTTCGTGGGAACTTACTAAGAACATAAGACCACAGTGGCCAGTCACATGCCTCTGGGAAACCCACAAGCAATACAAGAATGTAACTGCCTTCTCCTATTACTGCTGCTTCCCAGGAACCGGCATGCTTGAAAACATGCTGCACAGCAAATGCAGTTTCTCCAGAAATCCCACAATTCCACTTCCTGTTCAGATTAGTCTTTTACCAATCCCAGGCACCATCAGCACTGATTTGTGGGGTGCCTGGCCCCAAGGCTGGCCGCTCACAGCTGTACTCACATTTGCTGCCCTCGGCAACGTGAACCATCAGGTCCTCTTCTCCCGGGGGAGAGTCATTGTAGGAGGCCTCCAGCCTCTGATACTCTGTATCAAAGTGAGCCATGTTGTCACTGAGCTGGGCGTCATCCAACGTCACACAGGCTCTGAGGGGGGGAAAGACAGGGTTAAAAATAAGTAGCACTTAAGACATAACTAGAAGGCATCAGTTGGGTTGGGAGACTCATTTCATTTTAGTTTTACCCTTAAAAGGAACTGGAAGCTTTTGGTGGGGACCAAACAGCAGAGGGCAAGGAAGGAAAAGAGTGGAGAGAGGAAAGCAGCAGGAGACAAAAGCAGCAAAATTAAGAGGTAGGAAATAATTATTGGTGGTGAGAACATTGCAGGAAACACTGCCTGATCATGAAACATCCTGTCCAAACCTATTCTGGGTTTTGAGGCTTTGCTTTACATCATATTTACAAACTGTTGTCTGCACCAAAGTTGTTGTTGTTATTTATTATTATTATTAAAATACATTTAATTTCATTTTCATGAACAGGCAGAGCAGGGACTTGATACGTACTGTTGCAAGTATATCAATCTCTCCCCACACACAAAGGAAAGTACAACGTTTCAACTAAAGGAAACCTACCTAGCTGGGGTTTACAAGAACTCTCTTCAGCTTCACTTTCATTTTAGCCTACTGTTCTAGCTTGCTTTCTATACCAGAAGTAAAAAACACATTACTGTATAATGAAAAAAGAGAAATAAAAAAAACTTTATCTAGTCTAGTATCCTGTTCCCACAGTGCCACAATCACACGCCCTTGTGTATCTGAGAACCTCTGTGTGTATGCATGCATTCACCTGCATATATTCAAAACAGATTCATAGTACAGCACAACATATATGCAAACTCAAAGGTGCATTTAAAAGCCAATATTCTAACACATTCAAACTTCTAGTCTAGAGAAAAGCAAGAGTTCCTATGCTACAAGGTGTAAAATTAAGTGGTGGAGCTATTGGACCCTGGGAAGATAGAGAGAATTTGCCAAAGGTGATCTACTGTGGCTCAGATGAGATATTCCTGCAGCTCTGTGGATGCAAGTATGCAAAAGACCAAGACCGAGACCAAAACTAGGGCCAGGAATTCATGCCCTTGTGACTTCAGCTCTTTGGGGAACCAAACTTCATGCTACTGGGTGACAACCCTTACCAGGCTTCTTGATCTGGCACCCAGCACTGCATTAAAGGTATACCTGGAGAGTGACGTGGAGTTGCATGGACAGTTGTTGGAGGTTTGACTGAAAGACACAGACTGATGCTCAAACTACCCTAAAGTAAGGTCTGGAGATCTCTAGTCTGGCACGTACAAGGAAGGGGTCTAGTGATATAATGAGGAGGATTTTTAGTGACATTTAGGTGGAGTGAAAGGCAATTATCAGTGGGAGAATCTACTCTTCTGGGAGGTGTGTGTGTACATGAGGGAGTGTAATCAAGAGAGATTCTCTCTCAGGTTGACTCTCCTTCTGTCTCCAGGCATCAAGAAAAGGATCTAAGTTTTTGAGGTTTGCATTCAGTGACCTTTTCATTGCCACTGTCTTTTAGTCTCATCATCATCGCAACTCAGTTATTTAGTCATTAAGGTTCCTGCCACACAGCAACTTGCTAGAGAGGGTCAGAAAAAGTAGGCAAAGGGGGCGATTACTCAGGGTTGTTCTTCTGCTGCTGTTCCCCCTACAACTGGTATTCTGTGGCCTGCTGCCTCTGATCCAGGTGGTAGTATATAGACATTGTGAATATATAGACATTGCCTTATCCCCATGAATTTGTCAAATCCTTTTTTAAAGCTCTCCAAGTTTATGGCTTTCACTACATCCTATGGTAACAAATTTCAATTTTGCAGGTGTGTGAAGTACTTCCCTTTATCAGTCCTGAATCTCCCACTTCACTGAATGGCCTCAGGTTCCAGCACTATTACAGAGCAATACTATTACAGAGCTTCACATCATGTATAATTTTATTTCCCTCTGACATGCTCCCCCTTTACTCACCTATTTTAAAAAACTAAAGAAGTTACCCAATGTTTTTGGTTTTCCAGCTCTACAGTATCCTATTTTGGGATGTGACAGACAGAATCCTTGGCACATAATTTTCCCTTTTCACATCTGTCACACACAATTTTAATAATATTTTTTATTGTTGATCTTAATGTTTTTAGCTATATGCTCCTCAAAGCTTACTTTCTTTTTTGAATTTGCTTTGCAAGCATGTGTTCCATTTTGTTCTCCTTAATTGAGCAAGACCTCCCATTTTGTGAAAGGAAGGAAGAAGCCTTATTGCCTCTAACAGCTTCCTTGCTTCTATTACACTAGCATCTTCCCTGACTTGCAGTATACATTCGAGCTATGCTTCTATTCTTGTGATTCTGAATAACACCAATATGTTTTGGAGAGATTTGACCCTCTAGTCTTTCCCTTTCAACTTGACCTTCAACCAATCATTTCATTTTTGAGATTTCATTTTTTTGAAGTCAAATGTGACTGTGGACATCCTTAGCTGTTCTCTACTCTGCTTACATATATGTTGAATTTGATAACTCTTTGGTTACTGTTTCCAACTTGTTCAACACCACTTAAATATTGCACAAAGGTCTGGCACCACTTACGAGTAAGTTCAGGGTAGCCTCTCAGATAAGTTCCATGACCAAATGTTCTACAGCACAATCATTTAGGATATTTAGAAATTTTAACTGTCTGTTATGACTAGAGCATGGGCGGACTACAGTAATGTGTGACCTCTTCTCTCTTTCTTTTCAACTAGTGATCCAATGTATCCATTCTTGCCTTAGTAGATAAAACATGTATTGTTGGACAAGACCGAGTTAGCCTACTCCCACGTTCTTGGCAAGAATTCTACCAACCAGCAGGTCAACCAGAAATCAGTGATTCACCCATGGACATACTACAAAGTTTCAACCCACACTTGGATTAAAGGGTCCTTGGGTTACTGTAACAGCATGTCAAATGATTTTTTCTTCATTCAGAGCATGCCACTTTTGCAAATAAAAACAACCACACCCATTCTTAGATATTTCTCCTTATTTACCCTGTACTTTGACTCATATAGATGCAGTGCCTACAGCTACAGGAAGGGCACACCCAGCTTACTTGGTGTAAGTTACCACAATTCAGACAGACAAAAACAAATGGCAAAATAAATCCCTCTTGAAGCAACACCTATGCACATGAGACACACACACACACACACACACACACACACAGAGAGAGAGAGAGAGAGAGAGAGAGAGAGAGAGAGACTCACCTGCTCCATCTACCCCTAATGCTGCAGGAACCCCCTGCTTATGCTGTGCTCTGGGCATCCGACTGGCATCTCTGGCCTTGGATCCCCAATGTGCTTTTTCCCCCACCTGAAAAGAAAAAGGCAGGATGTACACTGGAGATGGAGACTTTCAAGGGGCATGTGGTCGTGGTCGTTTGGCTGGCAGGATGACCCTTGGAGGCTGCTGGTTCCACTCAGGGCCGGATTTAGGTTTGCTGAGGCCCTAAGCTACTGAAGGTAATGGGGCCCTTTATATGTCCAGCTGTCAACAACAAATTGTTGCTGTTTTTTGTGTTGAATATATGCTATATGGTAATTTATGGACCTAATAGGTACATACAAAACACTGTTGCTGTAAGTTTTAATTTATTTGTTTTTATCTTATATTTTGGAAATGTACATCCAGGCTTTTTTCCTTTTGATTTTTTTGGGGGGCCCCAAAATTTATACGTAAATCCGGCACTGGTTCCACTCAACACTCTCCAGCCGGAAACAGAACCAGCTCCAGGCCCCTTTTGTGGGGTTGATTGGCGTCGGCGGGAGAAAGAGAGCGAAGAGGGGGCTGGTTCTGCTCCCCCGGCGCCCGCGAATCAAGGGAGAGGCGGCCTGCTCCGCCAGGTGAGGACGGCCCCCTTTGGGTTGCACCTCAACCCTCTCACCCCCCGGGATGGGCTGAACCGGAGGGGAGCCAGCTCACTCCTCCCAAGTTGGAAAGGCAGCGCTGCCAGGCACAGCGGAGAGAGGGACCGGGGAGGGGGGCTTTTCCTTGGCCGGCCCCAGGCAGCTCTCCCGAGGCTGTTTTGTTTTGGCTCAGCCGGGCCGGGAGGGGCCTTCCTCGGAGGTTGTTTACTTGGGAAGCGGGAGGGAGGCGGCGCGGCGGGGATTCCAGGGCAAGGCCCACGTCCCCGTCCTCCCCACCCGGACATCCCTTTCCCGGCGCGCGGCGGCTGCGTGGCTCACCTCCAGGACAGTCGCCCCTAGTAACCGGACCCGGGGCTCAACCTCCTCCGCCGCCGCGACTTCCCAGGCTCTGTCTGTCACTCACACTCTCTCTCTCTCCCCGCCCCACTCGCCTCCTCCCTTGTCCCGACCGGCGGGCGCATTCCGCTGCCAATGGGAAGGCCGGGAAAGAACGAAGGAGGTGGGATCGGGGAGGGCCAATGGGAAAGCTGCGGTGGAGGGGAGGAAGAGGAGGAGGAGGCGGGGCGGGGAAAGGATTGTCTCCGACGGGAGGGGGCGGGGTCCGTGACAAACGGAAGTGACGTGCGCCAGAGGGCGAAGGTGGTCCGCGGTGAGAGGAGCGGAGCTGCCTCGTGTGCGTTCCAGCCCGGAGAGTGGTAAGCGCCCCCCCTGTTCCGACAGCATCCCCGGGGCCTCCTGAAACGCACGGGGTCGCGTGGCTTATCTCTCTTGGCATCTTCCCCGCTGCATTTCTCCACCAGCCCCGCTGAACGTGGGAGCTGACACGGGGTTTTTTCTAGCAGAAACGGCGCCTGAACAATGGTTCACCCCGTCATATGAACCTCTGGCAGTGAATGGTGGTATAACTACCGTAATACTTATCTCAAAGAATTCTTGGGATACTTTAATAGCATGTCAAAGGATGGTTTGTTTTTTCCCCGAGAGGGGAAAATACCCTGGACCTGCTCACTTGCAGGTTCAGATTCACCAGTTAAAGACCACCAGTAGATTAAGGAGATTGATTTTCTTGACACATGTCGACCCCCTCCCGCACTGGCCTTTTCGTCCATTGCTGTAACTTCTTGTGCATGTGTAATACTTACCGGTATGACTCAATAGCTAGGCTTAAGTAATTAAAATAATAATGATAGCTAGCCTGTTTTGTCCTGTGGTTTCTGTGTCTCGATTATGACTTGTGAGAAGTTTCCCCCCTGTCTCTTGCTCTCTTGTTATTTAAAAAAAACACATATTTTTAAAAATTAAAGATTTCTTGGTTTACAAAAGTATGTGCAATGTCTCTTTTTTCAAGTTACATTTTCTACAGATCAATTTCATTTGTTGAGACATTAGTGTTACATTAGGAAGGAAAGAGGTGGAGGGGGCTATGGTGAGGTGGGGTTGGGTGGGATGGCGATGTTTCTGTTTTACTTAATATATGTGTGGGCTTTTGTGTCAGTGTTTCTTTGTTGGTGAGAGAGGTTGGGGTTGGCCTAGGCTAGGCGCAGTGGTGGCTAACCTTGGCACTCCAGATGTTTTGGGACTACAACTCCCATCATCCCTGACCACTGGTCCTGTTAGCTAGGGATGATGGGAGTTGTAGTTCCAAAACATCTGGAGTGCCAAGGTTAGCCACCACTGGCTAGAGTGTGGTTGTTTGTTTGTGATTGGCTGTAGTGAACTTTGTTTTCTGGGGTGGGTGGGTGTTTTTGGATCAGGTTAGCCATATTGATTTGTATTGATTCTTCCATTTGTCCCCATGTCAGTTTCAGTTTATTAGTTAGTTTTTCTAATAGGGCTGTTTCCCATACTATTTGGTACCATTGCTGCTTGCAGTGTAGACAAATGATGTGATCTTCTTATACTTGACCATGGGACTGTGTCGCCTGCACAACTGGTTTGGTGACCTTCTGCCCCACCTTCACCTTTGGTGGGGTGAATGACTGACTGACGTATCCTTCATTTTCTGACCTTCCTTGACCTGTTCATTATTTCTAATACACAGTTGCACCTCAGTACATCTGTGAGCTAACTACTGCACAATTTTCTAAGTATATAGCTGTGTAGACACACAGTTTTTCAGACTAACTCTTTCCAACTCTTGACTAACGAATACTTTTAATACTGTAATAATATCTGTTGCAAGCACCACTAGGAAATTGAGACATATCATGGAGGCAGCAGGAGATTTTGGATGTTTTGGACACTGTTTGGGAACAGAAAGTTTGAGAGCAACTGTGTGCTGGTCATCTGATCCCAGAGCTTAGTATCTTATTTTGTTGTAATAGAGAACTGATTATTTCTTATTATTTGTTGTGGGGGAGGAGAATGTTAGCCGCTTTGAGACTCCTTAGGGTAGTGATAAAGCGGGATATCAAATCCAAACTCCTCCTCCTTCTTCTTTTTCTTCTTCTTCTTCTTCCAAGAATAATTGACTTGACCTAAAAACAGGGGCAGATTTAGGGTTGTGCTTGTTTTGTTTTATTTCTTTCCTAAAATGTATTCATTGCGTGATTGTTTTAGCACCCACCCACCCCCTCAAAGCTGTTTACAAAACAACCCGCTTGCTACCCTAACCCTACCATGTATTTATGATAAGGAATAGAAGCCTTTAGCCTAATATGTCATATCTGGCATAGGCTCAGTATCATATGGCCCCCTGAGAATTGCTGGAAAAGAGAATGAAACATGCAACTTCTTTGTCAATAGGATTTGCTGGCATTTGAGGGCCTCCTCAATTATGGCTGGCAGGTTAGCTGAAGGGTCCTTTGCATTTATTTCCAGTCCACATCTCAACATCGTTTCTTTGGGCTGAAATTCAGCAAGTGAAAATGTACCCATTGCAATATGCCTTTGTTGGAGAAAGCTGTACCTATTGTAGAAATTATACTTTCTGTACTGTATGTTACAGACACAGAAACCCAGCCCCGGGGGTGGGAGCTGTTTTTTGTGTTTGTTCCTTGAGGACAAAGGAGATTTTACATAACTCCTTATTGAATATAGATATATAACAGCTGGATGTGTTGTTATCCTTAGGAGTGGGGGGGTCCCTTTCCCCAAAAGCTTGCTGATTCTCTCTCTCTTTCTCCCTCAGATCATGCAGCCTGCTGAGACCTTGTCTGTGTTTGATGCAGCTCAGAATGCAGCTTTAATGAATGGACTTTGCCTTGTTACTGAATCATCAGGAGACGTCACATCTGTGGCCATTCCAGGTGCTGCTTTTAAAGGGCTATATATCTGGAAAAGGGTTCTGGTCAAGGGTTACTTTTCACCAGGTTTGCGGAGTTCATGACTCATGAGTTTAAAACTATGGTTGGTGAAAACACATAAGGATCTGAAATCACATTTTGATCTTGGCTTGTTCTTGGTAACCAAGCAACAATTCCCGAAGCTCAAACATCTTGGAAAACTTTTAGTTTAAAATGGGAATCAAATGCTTCTGATTTTATCCTCATGACCACAAAAAGAGGAAGCTGAAGGCTTTCTGTGGCTTATTCATGTAATGAGAAACCATGGTTTCCTTTTGTGTTTGTTAGTGTGTCACTTTATGACATCATCAGTGTGCCGCTTTAGTAATTTTGCATCTTTGTCAATTAGTTAAAACCAGTTACGGTATGTTTAAACTAAACACTGGGGCTGTTTGTGTATTCCATCCAGGATTCTTCCTATTGAGGTGTTAGTGATACTCTCTCAAACACAATATTTCTCTCAAACACAATATTTCCTTTTTTTGTTTTCATTCTAATGTTTAAGATTTGCAGCCTTCTGTATCAGGATTTTCACATTCTTAAGCCCCTCAGAATTTGATGATGCGTTATACATTTGAGTTGTGTTAAATAAAGATTTACATTCCTTCATACACAACTGTATTTGTGCCAGTAACTGTGTTCATTTTCATTCTGTTCACTACAGTGACTAAGGGACCAGATCGACCTAGTAGGATCTTAGAGGTATCAGACAGGATGTACTGCTCTGCCTGCTCAAAAGCCTTTGACAATAGAGAGGAGCAGGTGGGTGTTGCTGAATGTTTTTGAACAATGCTTTATGTGGAATAGGATGGTGCAAAAATCCATTTGTCTCTTGTCCTCAGATGAAATGCAGTATCCAGTAGATCAAGGGCAGGAATCGGGATATGGCCAGTGAGCCAGATCCTTCTCTCTATTATTATTATTATTATTATTATTATTATTATTATTATTAAATTTGTATACCGCCCTATACCCACAGGTCTCAGGGCGGTTCACAGGATAAAATCACAATATAAAAACACAACATAAATAATTAAAACAAAAACAACCCAATAACCCCCCCCCCCAAATTAACCTACCCTCTGCACTGGCCAAATTTGACTGGGGGGTGGGGCCGCCTCCTCTTTCAATCACCTCACAATGACTTTGGTGATATGGTGCTTTAAAGTCCCAACAATCCATTGATTATCAGGCATTCAAAGTTTTGTGTAGTTTGATCCCGTGCACTGCACTCTGAAGTCCCATTTATCAGCTGGTCGTTGGGACTTCAAAGCTGAAATGTTTGCACTGACAGAACAATTAGTGTTGAATTCCTCCCATAGTTAATACAGTGGTACCTTGGGTTAAGTACTTAATTCGTTCCGGAGGTCCGTTCTTAACCTGAAGCGTACTTAACCTGAAGCACCACTTTAGCTAATGGGACCTCCTGCTGCCGCTGCGCCGCCAGAGCACGATTTCTGTTCTATGCGGAGTTCTTAACCTGAAGCGTACTTAACCCAAGGTACCACTGTACTGTATATAAAAGAAAAGCTATAAGTAACAGCTTGCAACATTTTATCAAGAGATGGCCCTTGTTTATTCAGTACTGAATGAAAAAGTGATAGATAATTTTGTACATAAAATTGTTTCTCATTGATATAACACATTCTTTCTCCCCCTCTTCCTTTTGGCATGTTTGCTTTTTTGAACGTCAAAATATAAAAATATAAATTAAAAAAGTAATACAGTGGGACCTCGACTTACGAAGATAATGCGTTCCTACGCGATCTTCGGTAGTCGAAAACACTCATAAGTCGAATCCCCATAGGAATGCATTGAGCGAAAACAATTCGTAAGTCGAAAAAATCCTATTCAAAGCGGCCGCGACTTTCTTTCGGAAGTCGAAAAATTCGGTTGCGGCGGCCATTTTTTTTCTTCCAGAAGTCATTCGGAAGTCGAAAAACACGTAAGTCGAGGTCCCACTGTATTAGAACTCTGAGTCATCTAATAAAGCTGATTGATGGAAGATTCAGGGCAGACAAAAGGAAGGACTTCATATAGTTAAAACTATGCAATTTTTTTCTCCGGGGATGTAGTGAGGGCCACAAGCTTGGTTGGCCTTAAAGAGGATTAGACAAACTCAGGGGTGGGGAACTGGATCCAGTCTGCAGGCCAGATCCTTAATTCCTCCATCCTCCCCAGGCCAATTTCTTTAACCAAGCTGTAACTGCTAGGCAGCTAATCTGTGGTTGTAGCAAGCTTCTTTGTTGTCTGTTTGCAGGTGCAGTTTGGATTCAAATTGCACCCGCAAAGGACTTCAAAGGGACTTGTTGCAAGGCTTTTTAAAGGTGCGCTGTCAGTCAAAGTATGCCTTCAAAGATGCTCATTAACAGTGCTGCTCAGGACTGTCAGCAAGCCTCCCTTGCAAAGGGACAATCAGGCACTCACTTTAAGCTCCCAGTTGTTCTTTAGTAAGCATCTGCTTACCTGCCCCAAATCTGATGTCACATATGAAGTGAGGTTTGGAAGTGGGCATGTTGAAGAAAACAGCCTCGTGGATCCAATTAGACCCATGGTTGGAAGAATCCCCACCCCTGTAATAGAGAATAAGGCTATTCATCATGGTTATGTTCTGCCTCTTCTATCGGAGGCAATATGTCTGAATACCAATTGCTGAGAATCCCAAGTGGGGAGAGTGTTGTTGTGCTCAGGTCCTGTTTGCAGGCTTCCCATAGGTATCTAGTTAGCCACTGTGAGAGCAGAATGCTGGACTAAGATGAACCTTTGGTCCAATCTATCAGGGCTGCTCTTATGTTCCTAAGACTTCAAGTCCCCCAAATCACAACAAAAATAGGATTTTGTATGATGGAAATTGTAGTTCCTATACTCATAGTAATAACAGATATGCAACTTCCGTATTGGATTGACCCAGATACCTTTTTATGTCCTTAACTAAGCACTTGGTATTTCAGGATCATTGCAAAGAGGTGCTTTTGCCTGCCTTATGTAGCCCGAGATATAGATGCTGAACACTGAACCAGTTACTACTGTGGCCTATGTTGGCTCTCCCACTGTCCCTTTCTTTTCCTGTTCAGACTGAGCATTATCGACTAGATTGGCATCGTTTCAACCTAAAGCAGCGGCTCCTGGGTCACCGCATGCTCACAGCTGAAGAATTTGAGGCAAAGACTCAAGCAGGTGAGAGGCACATGATACGGGTTCAATAGCTGAGAGCCCTCCATTGAGGCAGGTTGGACAAGATGACCCTTGGTGTCCCTTTCCACTCTACAATTTATTATTCTATGAATACTACTCAAGAGCTCTGTTACCTCTGGTGGTCCTAATGAGCTCCATTTTGCCTTAGCTCATAACAAAGATTCCAAGCATCCAGCTTCACAGCCATTCACTAACAGACTGGGTAGAATAAGTCTCAGATGGCTGCCTTAGACTCAATCTCATCCAGCATGGGATGCTAGTTCATTTCACAGTTCATTACTATAATTGACCCTTTTGGTTTGACTATGACAACATACTCCAGTCAAACGTATGTCGTCTAGATCCACACATATATTTCCTCCCTTGCTGTGGTCCTGAGCTGTCTTAAGTAGAGAATTTTCCAGCTTTACCAGTCCAGACTGTCTTCTTTGCATGAGAATGCTCTGTCTTTCTGCCTCATGGGCAGGAGTTTCAGATATAAAATTCCAGAAATAGGATCTCTGGAATCCGTTACATGATGCACTTCCCTCTTGACTGTGTGATTTTCTTTTCTGTTACTACCTTGGTCCACAGGTGATGTCTCCAGCATCTCTGGGTCGGATTCCAGTGACTCTGACTTGGACAATGAATCTGAACCACCATTTTACCCCAACAGTGAAGGCACTCATTGGAGCCCCTCTCCATGTCCACGCTCCCAGCGGGTTCTGTTCAGAAATGCCGAAGGCCAGCTCATCTCAGTCTATCGCTGTGTGCTGAACACTATGAAGGCATGTCACAGGATAACAAAGCAAAGAGCCTACTGGACCTCATTCCTTTTCTGGCTTTTGGTCTCTTCCTGCTTTAGTTGCCAGCTGTCTCTCTCCAAATGATAAGTGCCTATCTCCAAATGATAAATGCCTATCACGAACCCCCCCCCCCCAAGAGGATAATGCTGTGGCCAGGTTTTAAAGGAAGTCTAGTACGGTATCTGTTGCAATAAGCATAAAAGTGGTTGGTTTTAATTTTCCCACCTACTATCTTGCTTTAATTGCAAACTCTTCCTCCCAAGCAGGTATTATAATTTCAGCCAGTTGGGACTGTGTTGGCTTGTTGCCATAAATGTGTGGGTTTATCTCTTGAGTCCTGCACAGTTCCTTTAGTCACCTGACTGACTTTTTCCTGCACATTAATTTTTAACATCAAACCGGCCCATTTTGCTTTCCTGATATTATTCTTTCTGTTTTGTAACTGATGCTTTCCTAGAAGAAACCTGAATTTCTGCAGGATGAAAGAAGCATTTCCCCCACTTCCAAAACTTCTGTGGAAAGGGAACATCCCATGAAATCCTTTTGTCTGTTTGGGACCAGCTAACACCCTGCCCATCCCTATTTAACAGCCAGGCTGAAAGCTGCTCTCGTTGTTCAGTCAGTAACCTTTCACTAACTGAAGGAGTCTTTTGTCCATCCAGGGCAGTGTGGAGGAGCCTGAAGAGCTAGTGGCGTCCCTTCAGAGACAGAGCTTAGGAACCTCCTGGGTGATCCTAATGGCTGGCGGGGGACACTTTGCAGGAGCTGTCTTTAAGGGGTAAGAATGCAAAGAGGGATGTCTATCATGCGGGTCAACTTGCGAGCTGTAACAGCTGCCTTAAGAGTGTGACTGTGTCAGAAAGCTGTTAAACCACGATTCCACATGTGCTTCCAGGCCAGCATTAATGCTCATCTCATGGTCTCCAATAAGCAGTTTCCTGGAAGTTCAATGAAAAGAGAGATTGGGTGGGTGGGGATTGTAGAGTGCTTTATACAGTGGTACCTCGGGTTACAGACGCTTCAGGTTACAGACTCAGCTAACCCAGAAATAGTACCTCGGATTAAGAACTTTGCTTCAGGATGAGAACAGAAATCGCGGGGCAGTGGGAGGCCCCATTAGCTAAAGTGGTACCTCAGGTTAAGAACAGTTTCACGTTAAGAACGGACCTCCAGAACGAATTAAGTTCTTAACCCGAGGTACCACTGTGTCCGTAATCTGCTGGACCTCATTCAAGGTGCAAATCAGATGAGGAACCTGTGGCCCTCCTGATGTTGGATTCCAACTCCCATCATCCCCAGCCAACATGGCCAATGCTCAGGTGGATGTTGGAGCTGTAGTCCAACATCATCTGCAGGGCCACAAGTTCGCCATCCCCTGGATTCAATGAGTTTATCAGTAGGCAGGAAGGCTAGAAGTGGAAGCAAAGCATAATCGTGATGAGACAAAGCAAATTCAGCCAGAAACAACCACATAATGTATGTGTGCAAAAACAGTCTCTACTCAATACTGACTCACCAGCACCTCCTTCCTGGAGGAACTTGAGGTCTTCATGGATGCATGCGATATAAAGCAGCCCATTTTGTGAGCTTGAGGGTGTGAGATAAAAGGTCTTCATCCTTTCCTAAGCCACTTCAGCCTAACACAAACGGAGACATCTGATCCATCCATCTCAATATTGCCTACAAAAGAGTGGGGAACCTGTGGCCCTTCGGATATTGTCAGGCCACAGATCCCCATCATCCCTGACCATTGGCCATGCTAGTTGGGACCAGTGGTTGTTGGGGTCCAGCAACATCTAGAAGGCCTCAGTTTCCACATTCCTGGTATGGATAAAACCTGAGTCCATTTTGGCTAGACTTTGTTCCTAGTGAAGACATTCATGCTAAGATGATGATCCTGGATGTCGGTCTTTGCTGTAGGCTTACCGTCACTTTCTTCCCAGAAATGAGGTGCTGGAGCATAAGACGTTCCATCGGTATACAGTGCGAGCTCGCCGAGGGACAGCCCAAGGAGTGAGAGATGCTCAAGGGTCTATGGCAAAATCAGCTGGGGCCACACTGCGGCGCTACAATGAGGCTGCCTTGCTCAAGGTGAGTGTGGACCCTAGTAGAACCAAGGGTGAACCCACAAAATGGAAAGGTGCCGGCTATTTGAGAGCTTTGCTATTTGAGTAAGATTGTCTCAGCTGTTCTGCCTTCACAAAGGAAAGATGCAGTTGACTTTTACTGCAAGTCTATGCCAGTTCTTGTCAGTAGTCTGCAGCAAAACAGTGGTAGAAGAGGAGGATAGACCGCTCTAGTCCTAATGATGTAGACCAGGGCAGGCAATGTGGTGTCTTCCAGATGCAGTCCAACAATGAGTCCCATCATCCTTGACCATTGACCGTGTTGGCTGGGGCTGATGGGAGTTGGAGTCCAACCACATCTGGAAGGCATTGCACTGGGTATCTCTAAGTAATCCCTTCTTGCTGCAGATTCCATATTGAGAAATGAAGCTCTTCCATACCATTCAGACTGTTTCTGCATTCTCTCATTTGAAATGATGTACCGGTATTTTATGTATAAATGGCACTGGGGATCTCTTGGAAATAGGTGACCAATTGTTACGTTCAGACCCTATGCAACTCAGCCTTCATTGTGGTTACTTTTGCTGCACTAAAGGAGACAACGATGGGCCTACCCGTTATACTTGTCTTTTCCTGCAGGATATTCAGGAGTTGTTGGCCAACTGGACAGGGCATTTGCAAGGAGCAGAGTGTATCTTCCTTCGTGCCCCTCGCACCAACCGAGCTCGGTTTTTGGGCAGCAAAAATGGCCCTCTTCAGCGAGATGATCCCCGTATCCGCGGCATTCCTTTCAGCACCCGGAGAGCCACCTTCCACGAGGTGCAACGGGTGCATGGGGTTCTGAGCAGTGTGCAAGTATATGGTGAGCACAGCTTTTTGCCCCCGATCCCCACCCAAGTACTTGAAATGATGCTCCAAGGTCTTGTGTATACTGTTTCTGACTATAATCTTGGTTTTCGCCTAGAGATGTGGAGGCCCCAGGGATGGGGTGGAGTATTGGAGTGTGTGTGTCATTTCCCTCCCATATCTCTATTCTGGCCTTGTTTGCTTCTTTTAGCTCCTTTGCTCTTGCTGGAATTGGGCCACTGTGAATTGTCTATCTAGAAATCTGCCATTAGGAGTGGGAGTGGAGGGTATGGAACCAAGGGGATTTCCATCCCAGAAAACACCATTCTGATTCTTTTGGCAGGCAAAGACACAGCAGTGGCAGATTTGATTGCCTCTCCTCGGAAGAGCTGGAAAAAGGTCCTTCCTTTGGATGAAGCATCTTCACAGAGTCAAGACACTAGTGAGTTGGAGAGCCTTGCCATCCCTGCCCTTGTAGCAGTCCTTCATCCACTGCAGATGCTTTGTTCACTATTTACCATCCTAATCACCTAGGCTGTTGGGTGGAAAGACCACTATGAGCTGCTGAAAGCAGTAAAGCAGGGGATTCTGCCTCCGCTGGGAAATGGCTTTATGGAGAGTCCCTGAAAGAGGGTTGCGGGCAAGAAAATGCTGAAATCATGATGGTGGCTGCTAATGTGTAGAATGTGATCTAACAGTGGCTGCAGTTCAGCTGAGGGAGGACTGATAGGCTGATTTGGATCACCTTCCTTACCCCAATCCTCAAATTCATTGAATGATCCCTACTTTGTTCATCAGAAGCTGAGAAGGAAAGGCTTAACCATGATCCCGTTTTCTTACAGTCTCTGCAGCAAAGCCAGAGGAGGAGGAGGAGGAGGAAGAGGAAAGCCTGCAGCAACTGGAGTTGGTGGAGCAGACACTGAGTACCCTGGAACTCCGAGAATTTGAAGCGGGACCAAAATTAAATCGCAAGAAGAGAAGGAAGAAACCGAAAACACTGATGGGTAGGTGGCTGAGGTAATGGGCCTATTATTAGGTACAGATACTGGGTGCATTCTCTTTCTAGAATGGCTAAGTTATTTGCCTGCCTTGAGAGACACTGACCAGAGCCCTGCAGTTTGGTGTCCTTGGCAGCTGCTTCCTATCAAGATGCAGGCTCCCAGGATAAGAAAGCCATAATCTAGAGGGACCTTAGTTCACAGGAAGTCAGAAGCTACAACCCAGAAACTGAAATACGTCCCGTTTGAGAAGCAAGTTGTGCAAGCATTGGATATTCCATTAAAGCAAACCCCTGGGACAAACTGCATTCAGCATTTGCAGAAATGGCAATACCTTGCCTGATCAAAGCACCACTGTCTCTGTTAGGTAATCTGTTCTAGGTTAAAAATGTGCAATAGAAGAATGGCAACCACCATGATAAAATGGAACACATAGGATTCCTGTAGACAGAGGTGGTGGAGGGGGCATTGCATTATGGGGAAATCAGTTTTGTACTTGCTTCAAGAGAGTCCACCCTCTTCTACTTTCTGGGAGGCAGTGCTTTCACATCTTTGTTCTGCTTTCTTTACTCATGAGGACTGGGGCTTTAAAGCGAAATCTGATAGGTGTGCTGGATTTCATTATGCTACCTGCCTTTCATGGGATGACTTGTGTGGCTGAAGAGGTGCCACCGCAGACCCAGAGAAGTCAGTGACAGCTGAGATGGTTCTAGAGATTTAAGAGAGAGTAAATGAAGGCTGTCTTAAACCACCCTTCTAAATTACCCCTTCTAAATCTGCATCATCTCAGTTGGACTGCATCCATCTCTAGTCTTAAGGTTAAAAGCAGGAGCTGCTGCTGCAGCTTTGGAGTCAGAGCAGTGTTGTTGAGGGATAGATAATGATTGTCTTTACCCCATGATCAGCTGTTTCCCAAGCAGAAAAAGGGAACCGCACTTCTCCTATCTTTCTGTTTGTGTGGAACAATATCAGCATCACAAAACTGTGATGGTTCTCTGGGAGTGCTCTCCTCATGCTGCATCCTATTGGCCATGATGTCAGTGACACTTGGAGCAAGTTGGGAGAGAGGGGTGGGCATTTAAAACAGCGGTCCTGCACACTGGTTAGCTCATCTGAATCCATCATTCATGCATTTCTGGGTCATTCTAGGACAGAGTTACAGGGCTCACTAGACAGGGATCAGAATGGTACTGATAGACTAAAATGAATTGGACAGAAAACAACACGTTGCGTTTTCTTTCTTTTGAAGCAGAGTCCTCCACTGAGACTTCAGGAGGTGTGAAAGAGCCCAAGGCTTTGTTGCCCAGAACAGAGGAGTCACCCAAGACCCAGAATTGTCTGAAATATGATGGTGAGTTTGGGGGTGGTTGTGTGAGCATCAGCAAGATCTGCACTTCCCCACTCCATTTCATAATAAGGGGTTCTACAGCAACTTGCCATTTGGGCCATTATTGTAGGTTGGAAGCCTGTGCTGGTTAAGGGAGTGGCAAAACCAAGACTTGACATTCTGTTTCCCCTTATAGGTAAAATGGATATTTCATGGTTAATGTGAGATTATTCCTTCCTTCCTCTAGGTCTTAGCACATCATTACAAGATGCCTTGTTCACAGCGTGTAAGATGGGAGACCTGAAGGCACTACAGCATCTTCTGGGGATAGATAATAGCACAGCAGATAAAGCAGATGACTGCAATGGTATCACCCTGCAGCAATTGCTCAACTCACCCCTGGATGAGAGTGGCTGGACCCTTTTGCATGTGGCTGCAGCAGCTGGAAGGAGTACAGTTGTGCGGCTGCTGTTGGAAATGGGGGCTGACCCATCCCTTAGGTAATGCCCAGCTTGAGAAGACTATATTGATGCCTAGGGTCCTAAGACTTGGTTCTTGAGTTGCACTTTTGCTCTGTGAGTCAGAACTGCTGACCCCATGAAATTCAAGCCGCTCCTCTTGAGTGTCAGCTGTCCTTGACTCAGTTACACATTAAGTCTGAGCCCAGGTCTTTCAGAGTTATTGAGAATTAGTTGTTCTCAAAGGGCCAGAGCACTTGAGGGCCACTTTGTCCAAGTACCTATGCAAGTATAGGAAGCTGGAGGACATTCCACTCTCTGGGACAAATTTCAAATCTGTTCATAGCCTGGGATGGTTTTGGCTTCTCTCTCACTTCCAGTACCCAGTTGTAGAAGCAACAAAAGTGATGTGGCACATGCTGCTTCCATTTCCCAGCAGTGTCATCTTCTACAGTGGTTAGGGTTGCCATATTTCCAAAAGTAAAAACCAGAGCACCCCAAAAGCCCCCCAAAAAGTGAATTTTCGATTGACTTGCCTAAGATCCAGGACAAAGCGCTGCCTTCTGGAAATTCCCCCCGGACATCAATTCAGCCTTTGAAATCCCAGTAATGTCTGGGGAAATCCGGACGTATGGTAGGCTAACTGTGGTGTAGGTCACAGATCTGGACTCATAAAGCTACATTGTGTTTCCTCCCCAGAGACAGACAGGAACAGCCTCCATACTGTGTTTCTGCCAATAAACAAACTCGTAATGAATTCCGAAGATTCAGGGGTGAACAGCCTGAGAAATATGACTACGACCGGGCCCAGGTGGGTGGATGCATGTATGAAGAATGCTCTGGATGCATGCATGAAGAATTGGAAAGTGTCTGGTGTGGATGCTTACACTTGTGAATAAATAGAAGGCAAGGGCAAGTTGATAATCCTGGGCCAAGCCAGCTGCCCACAGAAGACTCCTTATCTGTTCTTGTATGTTACTGACCTTGGACAGTTTTTGAGTTGCACAGCTTGCAATTTAAGAAGGCAAGGCTTGATAGGAAGAATTCCAGAGTCCTTTTTTTCTTTCTTCCACTAATTCCCACGTAACTTAACTATTTGGGGTGGGGGGCTCTTTTAGACGCTGCCACCTGTACCTTGTAACTTAGTTACCCTTCCATCCTTTGCATATCTATCTGGAATCTCACACTCAGTGCAAAAGGCATCCTGGATTTCTCTTAACCAAATGCTCGCTCAAGCAGGCATTAAGTGGAAGATACTTTTGAGTATGTGTATGAAGGATTTTTGTGTGTGTTTGTTTAAATCTCCCAGCTCTAAATATGCTATTGGAATGAGCAGAGATGGGAAGCAAATGAATTTCGATGGTGTCTAGGGATTTTGCATCCAGAGATGTAGTAAGGCAGCAGCATACTCAGAACAAAGGGAGACTCGAGCCTCTTTCAGGATCTCTTCTGACTACTTGCTGCCGGGACTGGGCCCTTTTCTGAATCCACATCTACTGTGTACTTGCAGGTGCCTGGACCCCTGACGGCGGAAATGGAAGCCAGACAGGCAGAACGCCGCCAAGCACAAAAGGCCCAGCGGAAGCAGCGTGAGAAAGAGAAACGAGAGGCACAGCAGCTGCTTGAGCAAGAGGAGGATGAGAAACGGTGCTTTGCCCTGCTGAGTGATCGTGAGAAGGTGAGAGCCTAAGACTCTGGTGATTCAAGGAAGAAAAGGCGACTTAACAGATGATGGCATCACTTCTGGTGCTACAAGCTTCCTGATATGATACATGGCATCATCCGCTGTGCTGATCACAGATAGCTTGTTTGACCAATGTTGTCCGAGAGAAGCTGTGGTTTCATGTAAAGAAAAGATTGTGCTGTTTCCTCTCCTTCTCCTGACAGTTGGTTATATTGGGTCACCCCTGTTGGTGTGGATATCCTTCTAGTTCTGGCATCTCCTGAGAAAGACACTTGATAAGACTTATTATACTATTTTTCCTGAACCTGGCAACATCGTCCACTTTGGAGTGTTTTGCCATTTCTGTGCAAGACAACCAGAATGGGTTTTTTGTTTTTGAATATAATGAGGCTCTTGAAGATCTACTTAATGTCATGCTGGGATATGTCCTGAATCTAGGTAGGCATCTCTCTCTTTTCCATGGACATGACCTATATTTAAGAAAGGCCTCCTGAGATAGAGAATAACTCACAGATCTGTCCTACTTCCTGAGTTTTTGCTATACAGCCAAAGTTACCTTGAGAAAGGCATTTGGAACCTGCTACTCTGAACCAGTCTGTTCCTGCTCTGTAAACCATGTGTGTTGTTCTGATGGACTTAGATATCATAGGGCATTTCTGCTGCATTTCACTAAAATACTTACGCCCTCCTGTAAGGAAGATCTCTGGTGAAATCTGTTTAGTTTTTAGTTTCCATAAGCTCCCGTGAATAAAAGGAACGTGGCTAACTCTGGACTTGGTATGTGACATACAAGCAGATTCCTTTTATAGTTTGACCCAGCTCTGAAACATCCTTGCACATCCTCCTAAGTGAACCACTTGTTTTACATAGGATTTTGTACAATGGGATGAAGGCATTTCTCCATATAGACCAGGCTTCCTCAAACTCAGCCCTCCAGATGTTTTTGGCCTACAACTCCCATGATCCCTAGCTAGCAGGACCAGTGGTCAGGGATGATGGGAATTGTAGTCTCAAAACATCTGGAGGGCCGAGGTTGAGGAAGCTTGCTATAGACCCTGGGGGACAGTTCTTTGTTGTTCCTAATAGTATGTGTGTATTGCTTCTTAGCGTGCGTTGGCGGCTGAGAGGAGATTTGCTTCCCAACTAAAAGAATCCAGTGCAACTCTTACCAATACCAGGTAAGGTGGGTGAGTGGAGTGTTCCTTTTTGGCATGACCTCCAACTACAATGATTCCATGCTCATGCTGTCTCTTTGGTATCTATAGGCGCTGTTGGCTATGTGGGGAGTCGCTACTGGGCCGCATTCCCTTCCATTACCTTGACTTCTCCTTCTGCTCCACGAACTGTCTGCGAACTCATCGACAAGCAAATGCTGCCCTGTCCTAGCTAGGGTTTTTTTTAAATTTGGGCCTTAATGATCTACTTCCTAGAATCTGAATGGAAATAAAAAATCTAGTCTATGACTGCTGTCACTTAGATGAGGAAGTGCAGCAAAAACATATTAGCTGCTTCCGTGTACTCCAGAGGAGGCTAACCTGAGCAGCTGGTACCTTACTGGTTGAGAAATGACACCTCTAAAAGGTCTTTTTCTCCCTTTTAACACTAGAAGCAGGATTTTATGTATGGGAGATGGGGTTGGAGGAGGCATTGGAAGACTGCTTTCCATGAGGAAAGGAGTACAGGTTCCTTTTAGAGACTGGAGAGAAGAGGGTGAGACACTGGTTTCTTTGCTAGCTCCAAGTATACCAATGTTAGCAGAATCCTCATGGAGTATACTGAGAACATTTTTCCAGAAAAAGAGCTATTTGATCAGTTATTTCCTCAAATAAAATAATAGCTACAGTAACATGGACCTGCTGCTATCTCTAGCCCTGACTGTGTCTCTAAAAGTTACTGCAAAACAAGTTATACAAGAAGGCTTATGGGTCAAGGTACAACAAATGTCCTTTTTAAGGTGGTGCAGATAATTTCTCCCTTTGCTGCTAATGTTGCATAGAGGTTGGGGTGTGGGGTGTTGTTGTGCCATGTCACCAATCTCTGCCACCCCTTGGATGGCCTCCACCACTATTTTCATTGCATTGTTTGGCCAGCTTCCAACTGGAGCCATTCTTATTTGCCTTTCCCCGTACCTTTCTCTTCCCCCTGCCCCAGCCTCTCAAAGTATTGTGAATGAATAAACTACAATGCAGAACTGTGGTGGGTGTATGAATATTTAATCCAAGGTCCAGTACCTAAAACACCATATTAAGGCACCAAGAGTCTGTCCATGGTAATGTGCCCTGTACAGCAGTAGCTGTGAAGGATACTCCGCTGAAGGGTTTTGAATACTTACAATCTTTTTGTTTTTTTGCCTGGGCTACTCTTTAAAAGCACAGAACCTTCATCTGACAGAGCCCTCTATTCATTTGCCTCCTACATTGTGATGGTTTCAGTCTTCCCCTTGGAGTAACACGTGCAAATCTCAGCAACTTCATAGCTGGACTTCGTAGTTCCTCTCACTTCCTGTCTTTGTGGGTGTAGGTGTAAGTAACATTGAGAAGGGGGCGGGAAACAAAAAGCACTTTGGGATTATCTGGGGCTTTCTGCAGTTCGAGGACGACGAGAGTGTTGATGGCTGAGCCACTGAGGAATGAGCCAGGCACAAAGAGAGTTTGCTGCGGTCCACGAACTGGCCAGAACCGGCCCAGGTTGAAACCATTGATCCAGACCTGACCCTGGGTGAAAACATGAGAGGGGCTTTTATAAAGCAATACATTTTTGGAGCACCCTGAAACACTACTCTTCTTGGTTCCAACAGCCACTTTTATCTACTGTTTTATCTACAGCTTGATGGGTGCAGTGGGAAACATGTTTCCTTCAAAACACGTTGCACTGATTTTAAGCACAGTTTCTTAGGGAGTAGGTGGGCATAGACTGACTTTATGTCCATGGTCTTAACATTTAATACACCACTAGTTTGATACTATTACCCTTTCTCCAGCCACTGTTTTAAGATTATCAATGTGGTGTAAGAGCGGCAACTAGCTGTTTGGGTGTCAGGGGCCCCTTTGCCAATAACTAGACACAGCAGAAAAGCTGAGGGAAAGAACATAGCTGTCTCAATGAAGGTTGGTCTACTCATTATGATGCTGTAGGAGGAAGGGCGGGTATCAGTGTTAGAAACAGATATGAAAGCTAGGAGCTAAATGGCACCTTAAACCTATGTTATGGGCGCAACAGCAAAATGTCTAGGCACACTTCTTTATAACAAGAATACAAAGCTGAAAATGAATGAGCTGCAGCTAAAATATTACGTTCATTTTTCACATGGTCTAGTCCTTCCCCTGCCCACCCCACTAATATTCTTAAGAAGGTCTATTCTCCAGTCTTCAGAGAATAGCTGGAAGTAGGGAGGCAGAAAATGGTCCTCCTTTCCTTCCACTCTGCAGTTTTAATCTGAAATTTTAGGCACAGTACTATGCCCGGAGCACAGAAACTGCTTGCGCTAATGAAATTCCCTGTCACAAAATGTGCCTAGAACAATGGGAGTTTTGAACACTGGTGGGTATCAGTTTAATAAATAACTCCAAATTTTTTTTATTTAATCTGAGGATTGCAGTACCTTGGTCCAACCTGGGAGCTTCAAGTAGGAGTCCTTGCTGATGCCCGGTGTTGTGAATGTTCCTGTATAGAAAGCAGGTCCTTTATGCCCACTGCTTGATCGGGCAGTTGGCGGCCATGCATGGGCTACAGCTGTGTCTATGTCCAGGGGGTAGATGATCCAGTCACTGAGTATGGAGGTACCCAGTGTGATATTGTGGATCAGACCCTGGGCACAAAGAGAAGTTAGAGGCAGGTTAGGTGCAGTCGAGAATAAGGTTAGAAAGGCACTCACAGGAGAAGATGGTGGAGTAGATACCGTAGCTGGCAAATAACCTGCACAGCAGTGCACCCCAACAGCCCTGAGTGTTCATTCTTAGATCTATTTTGCCATTCACATTATTGACTTAAGTCGCATCAGATCTTGCAGCGGCTAAAAAGTAGGGCTGCCCCACTTCAGCTGTACTGTAGCCCATTTCCTAAGGCAGCACAATACAACATTCCAAAACGCAGAGAAGGCTCTCACTTCTTTCATTAGACTCTAGTCCAGTGGTTCCCCACAGACCACTTGAAAATTGCCGAGTGCCTTGGTGGACCACTTAATTACTTTTCTTCCTGTGGTTGTCATAGTAATGTGCTGATTATGACTGTACAGTATTACAGTTTGAATTCCATAGTTACTCCCGTATGCATAAGAGACAGCAGCCTTTAAGTCCATGCCAACCATGCATGCCTCCAATGGACAATAGTGGAAGTGTTATCCTTCAGCCAACTATTCTGGCAATCTTAGCCCCAGGCTCCCTTTTCAAATGCACCTTAAAGTCACTGTCATTGGCCCCAAAGTTGATGCGACCCATGCTCTCCACCACCAAGTCCAATGTGTCCCCAAGCTGGCCCGATATATTGATCCCATTCACTCTGTCTCTTTCCAGTGTCCCCTTGTACTCCTGAAGCAGGAAAGAAAGAAGGTTAGCTGGTGCTCCAATACAGAGCTGAAGCAAAGCTCCTGTGTGCTCCAGGCTCTGACCCATCCTATGAAAATGCAGTGAACCAGAGTGTGGGCCTAGGACTTGTTATACCCTTCAGTTTACTTAAATAATAATCTTCCCTCCCCACTAGGAAGGTCCCCACTCTCCACCTTACTCCATTGAGCAGAACGTAGGCAAGATCATGGACCCCATTCTCAGAGGCACTGAGCAAGGTAGATGCCACGATTTCCTGTGGTAGAAGGGTCCGGTAGAGCATGAAGCCATGGGCCTGGAATGCAAAGCAGAATCCGCAAGAGGTGTCAACTGCAATCCCACTGGGGACTCTTAAGCAGAAATAGCCATGGGCCTTTGCTGACCCAGACTCTTAATCTACTGTCTTACCTGCTTCAGAGCTTCAAATGTGATAGGATAGGAGGAATAGAACGGCAAGGAAGGCGAGAGAATGGCAAGAACATCCAGCAAGGCCACACGCTACAGAAAAGAGGATGGGTTCATTTATTACCTTTAAATTGTTAAATTATTTAAGTATGCTCCCTACCCCCACCCAAATGGCTATTGTTAATTTTCTTATCACCCCAAAGCTAAGGATACAGCAACACTAAAAACAGGAGAAAACAAAGATTGTAGAGTCAATCACAAAATGCTTTCAGAAATAAAAACCACTTTAAGCATAATCTAAACATGAGTCTGTTGTGCCACCACCAATAAGGCCCTGTACATATCTTTACATGTGCAGTCTCTCATATACCATCATCACAGAGGCTCCTGTTTTCCACCAGCTCCCATTTCAATTTCCTTCAGACTTCTCCCCAGTTTGCTTTCCTGCCTTACCAACTTGCACCTCAGCTGAAACACACTGAAAGTTCAGGAAGGCGCCCACAAGAGAGCAAAGTCACTCCATTATCCAACCAAAGACATGCACTTGTAAGGGAATGGTTTCTAGCTCTCACTCACCTGGGGCACGGATACATAGCCATATGCAAACTTCGGAGTAGGGGGTGGCATTGGTCCTGTTGGCAGCTCCTTAAACTGAAGTTTTTTTAAAAAAACAACACACACACACACCATGTCAAGGGAGTTGGGCTGGTAGTTAGGGAAGCAAGCTAGCTCAAAACATTTTGCTGTCAGAAACAGAACACCAGCAGAACAATCACTCAGGCTAACTCATTTCACCAGTATCTTGTGAGGATAATAAAGGGGGTAGGAGAACCTTGCAAAGCTACCCAGAGCTTAGAGAAAGGGTAGGATAAAAATAATGAAAACTAAAAGCACCTTGTATTTCTGTGCTTGTGCTAAAGTACATCATCTACAACTTCCAAACCATGTATGGCATGGGTGCAACAGGGAACAAGCCCCACTGAGTAGGACTTACTTTTGAGTAAAGATGCTATGCTGTTAGAACCTCTTACATGCACATGCACACACACACACACACACACACACACACACACAGAGAGAGACAGTCTCTCAAACACTTGCTCCCTCTTCCTCCTCAAATCTGCTGCTTGGCTGGTGGCTGCTTATTTTATTTATTGCATTGATTCATCACTTTCTACAAAAATGTCTCAAAACAATTTACAAAATATTTCAAAATACAAAACAACTTGTCAACCATTTAAAAACCAGGTACACAGAATAAATATAAAATAAAAATGTATGAAGATCTTCTTGCAAAAGCAATAATAAAAAGGATTCCACCTCATTAAAAGATTAGCACCAAAAAGAGGTCATAAATCATACCCATAGAACTATATAGGTTAAGAACCAAAAACCTGGGCAATCAGAAATGTCTTAGCTCTGCATCTAAAAGCGGACAAGGTTGGCACCAGGCACATGGCAACGAGTTACTGAACTGATCTTGGTGTAAATCCAACTCTAAGCCATACCCTGTGGGACACGGGTGGCGCTGTGGGTTAAACCACAGAGCCTAGGGTTTGCTGATCAGAAGGTCGGCAGTTTGAATCCCTGCGACGGGGTGAGCTCCCGTTGCTCGGTCCCTGCTCCTGCCAACCTAGCAGTTCGAAAGCACGTCAAAGTGCAAGTAGATAAATAGGTACCGCTGCAGCAGGAAGGTAAACGGCGTTTCCGTGCGCTGCTCTGGTTCGCCAGAAGCGGCTTAGTCATGCTGGCCACATGACCCGGAAGCTGTACGCCGGCTCCCTCGGGCAATAATGCGAGATGAGCACCACAACCCCAGAGTCGTCCACGACTGGACCTAATGGTCAGGGGTCCCTTTACCTTTAAGCCATACCCTGTGTATGCATACATGCACCCACTTCAGTGGTGCTAAAAAGCTCAGTGATAAAATAAGCGACCCCTTTTATTTCAGTAACTGCATTCCACCCACTGATAGAAGAGGGCTGGATTGTTACCTTGCTAATGACTGAGCGGATGATATACAGCTTGTCAGTAGGGTCTCCAGCCTCTGAGAGTGGTGCGTCATAGTCATAGCTAGTAGTTATGGGTTTGTAACCATCCTTGTAATCAGCACCTGGATAGAGAAGGTGTGAGAAGAAAGTACTTTTTATGTGCCCCCCCCCCAAACACCTCCATTATCTGGCCAGAAGCTAAGTCTCCCTAGTTGCCCTAAGGAGCCAGAAACTCACCACTCCAGTAACCAAAGTTGGTGCCACCTTGAAACATATACCTGGAAGAAAGTCAGATATCACAGGAAGAGTTACCCTCCTATTTAAATAAAGGGGCAATGACAGGCAGTGGAATAGGAAACAAATAGATGTGAACTAATGTGGTGCAGCAGTTGGGGAATGCTTTGGAATAGAAGTGTGCTAGTCTTTGGCCTAGGGCACTGTCTAAGACCATGCACCTTACTCTTGCTCTGCAGGGGAATTTTTGTCCGCTATGGAAATGGCCAAAAAAGACGTGAAAATGTGGGGCGCACACACCTCTAAGGGCAAAATGAGAGGTTCACAGTTAACAAGAAGAAGCAAAGAGCTACAGATTGGCATCTTGGCGCTAGCTCTTGTTTCTTTGTACCATCCCTTGTGCCCCACTGCCCACTATCCCCTATGGCCTCACGGTTACATGTTGACGTTGGCTCCCATTTCTAGAATCGTCTGTAGGCTGTGAGCCACTTTCTTAGCACTTTTTGTGGAGTGTGCCTCACCCCAGTAATCCAGCCAGCCAGTGTAGAACTCAGAATTCACCTAGGAGGAAGGCAGAATTAAAACATTTATGTAGCAGTAGCAGTCAGGTCAATTCCATCACTTCTGCTAAAGTTCTGGGAATAGGAAATACCAAGTTTGCTCCCTCCCCTGTGTTGGAATCTCATTGTACTAGACGGAGATTTCCTCACACCTATAATGCCCAGGACAGGCTATGTGGTGTGACTGTAGCTTTCACTGCAACACTGAGCAATATGCAACTTCCAACCAATTTTTGTGTGAGAAGATCCACAGCAATGGGATTATGGCTCTGGAATAATTTGCTTTCATACAAAGAAGACAGGCCAGCTCATAGCCTATCAAGAGGCTCCTGAAAGCACTGGACTACAAGCTCTATTGTCTCATAGCTCAGTAACTGCTGGGGCAAATGAGGATTTTGCATACATGACTCTCTGGCTGCCTTGGAAACTGCTACAGAAGGGTCATGGCAGTCAAGTATAAGGGGTGGAAATAAAACAGAAGATGGCTCAGTTAAGATGCAGCCAGATTATTTTTGGAGATGGGTGCCAAGGAAGGAGTACTCATAATTTAAGGCATGATATGCCGTTCTTCTACATGGATAGGCCAGACCCTCTCACCAGTGGTCCCTTTGGCTCATACAGTCGCTGCATCATAAATGCTTCCGTCACGTTTTCTTCTGTCAAAGGGCAAAGAAAGGAGCAGAAGTCAAAGCAAGATTCCTTCCTACCTCTTACCAATTGCATCAGAGCTCATCCAACATCACTCTACCTGGTCCAAAGTCCACCGTGGCATATAAGCCCTGCAGTGCCCCACACTTGAGCTCAGACACTGAGGTGCCATCCGTGGTGAAGAGCACAACTTCCTTGCCCAGGTAGGCACGAAAGACAGCCAGTAGGTGGCGCATGTAGTCATAGTCGCAGGCGTAGTAGCTCCCATATTCATTCTCCACCTGCCTGGGGAACAGCTGGCATTAAAGAAAGGTGACTCAGAGCCCACACCCTGCCCAAAGAAAAAGGCGTGTGATAAGTCTTTGTATAGAGAGCCTCTCCTGTCAAGCACTAGATCTGCAGGATGCGGCCCAACCCAATTTGCACGGGAGGCTGGTCACCCAAATAGGTGCACCTCCACTCTTTGTAAAGGAGGAAAAAAATACTGTTATTGAAAGTTCCAAGGGTGCCTGAAGAGCTTTATTGTTTACAAGTCCCTCCTACTGGACAGGGGGAGGCAGGCACAAAGCAGTGGTTTAAGGCAGGGATGAGCAGTCTTCTGTCTTTGTTTTTAACTGAAATATTGAGATCCACCAAGTAGAGCCTGGTGTAAAAGCTATACACTTGTACTCCAATAGTAAGTTACTTAGGCTCAGTATGGTACATGTTTCACATCAGGGAACCTCTGAAGGTGCAACCAGAGGCCCAGGGACACACAATGCCTGACAGGAGCCTATGCTGAATAGCGCCTATGCTGCACGCACCTGGACACTGATGATGTTGCCTCCATTGTGGTAGAGATGAGGCTTGATCTTGGACAGCAGGACTTCCAACCATTTGTCCATAGCTTGCAGGTAATCTAGGAACATGAATCAGCTTGCTCAGCCAACTGGGGCTCCTTTTCCCTATTTCCAACACCTTGCTAAGACAAGAATTGGTAATTGTGGTACTGTGTACAGGGAAAAGGTCTGGAAGTGCCCTTTGGCCATTATATACCACTCACATGGGCTGCTTTAATTCTGTGGATGAGACATGGAAGTTGGAAGGCCCAGATGACTAGGCCTCTAGCAGCCAGAACCACACAAGGACACCAAGCATTTAAGACTTACGGCCCTCCAGATCTCGTGGATTATAATTCCGAGCATTCATGAACAATGATGGCTGGGGTGGATGGGAAATGGAATCCAAAAGCATCTGGAGAGCCACAGGTTCCCCACCCCTGATCTTTTTGCAAACCATTCTGAGGTTTTCTACAGTCAAGCAGTATATACCATTTTATGAAATAAATAAATCTACAGAACTGAACATGAGATCCAGAGGGTCTTCCCCCTCCCTCTAGTTCTATCTTACCTGAGTCAGTTGTGCGCAGGGCAATATCTGGCTTTGTCAACAGCCAGGATGGAAGGCCACCCTAGGAAAGAAGGTCAAGAGGTAAACAGTTCAAATAATGTCAGGGTCCGTAGTTGCTCCTCTCCTGCTCCAAATCAATAAGAAATGGTGGAAAAGTCAGAAGGCAAGAATCAAGGGTGGAAAAAGTATGTTTCAGATTTGTTATCATAAAAAAGTTGCTGAAGTCCAGAGAGCATGAAAATGTGTAGAGATCAAGAACTGGGAAAGATAATGACGAGAAAAAGTAGAAGATTAAAAACCAAGAAAGGTCAGGCAAAGCTGGAAACTCAGAAAGGTAAGGCAAGGTAAGGAGTTAAAGAGGATAAAATGATCAATGACTTACTCAGGAGAGGCTAGCAACCTTGTGTGTGAGAGAGGTGAATTGTGCAACATTCAGGTACAGTACTGCAAATGAGTCTTAGCCCATCTGAATCTTTTGCCCAGCACTCACCATCTCCCATTCAGCACAGATGTAGGGTCCGGGTCGCAAGATCACCAAAAGGTCTAACTCGGCTACCAAGTTCAGGAATTTTTCCAAGTCTCTGTCACCAGAAAAGTTGTAGACACCCGGCTGTGGCTCATGATAGTTCCAGGGCACATAGCTGAAGGGTGAAAATACACATTTCAGTTTGAAATAAGAAGCTGAGACAGGGAGGATACACCCCAGGAGATGCTTGAGGATTAACAGGGCAGGAATTTGTTGCACTTTTTATATTGTAATTTTATGTTGTGAACTGCCCTGAGATATACAGACGAAGGCTGGTATACAAATTAAATACATCACACACACACTCTTATGGCCTAGGCTGTCCAGATCCAAAAGAGGACACAGCTCTTGCACCTCTAATAGTTGTGCAGAAGAGGGAATTTCAGTAGGTATAGTTGGCATAATAAGCTACCCCCCCGACATTTCCTCTGCGATGTAATTATTATAGGTGCCAGAAACACCACCCATCTTCCTACTTTGCAGTTCATCTACAACTGGTTCTCAGTCTAGTATGGTCAAACATTTAAATATAACGAGGAGCAGAGGGGGCATGAACAGAAATCTTTCTCCCTCAGCTTTCAGGTTGGGATGAAGAGTGGAGGTGATTCCATTGTAAAAGAAAGCTGTACTGGAACAGGCTCATGTATTTGTCATCTTGGCTGCACATTTTCAGTGCAATGAACCTCCCATACTTGGGCCAGCTCCACTTTCAGACAGCATAAGCTTCTCTGCTCTAAATGTTGGCCAGAGCCTGCAGTGAGGACTGTACAGTGAGAAAAATGGAGCACCTGTGCGCAGTCATGAGCCTCTGTCCTTCACTGTGGCACAGAATAAGTCCCAAGAGACACACTTCCCCTTCTGGTCACTTACATTTGCACAGCATTGAGGCCACTCATATACATCTTGAGGAGCCGATCTTTCCAATAGGCAGGTGGGATCCGGAAGTAATGGATGCTGCCTGAGATATAGCGAAATCTAGCACCATCTTTGAGGAAGCAGTTATTCACATAATCAATGCGGAAGGAACGGTCTGTTGAGGAGGCCTGGCATTCAGGACAGGAGGGGAAAGAGAATATGATTATTTTTTGTATAAAATTGAAACGTCGTCCCATCTCCTGCTGGGAAGATCAAATAGAGAATGTCATCCTCTTCCCCTCTGCCATAGCAAGAGATATTTATGTCATCTCCCTGGCTATGGAACCTGGGTAGTAAGCTTGACACGGACTGTTTTGTGGGTAAGTCTGCAACGTAATTGCTTTGAAAAGAATCCTCCTGGATTTAGGAGACATTATCCCTCTCCAGATCCTGGAAGATCAATTCTAAGATCCCAGTCAAGATTTGCACCTGAGGTTCAAGTCTGACCCACTCCCTCCAAGACTCCAACACACACACACACACACACACACACACACACACCACTGGTTCACGTGTGGCCCATTTACTAAATCATAATTTGAAGCCACTCAAATCTCTGCTTCCAATGCTATGCTTTACCCTCTGCAAATATTCACACACACAAAAAAGTTTTTGTCATTTGGTTTGCCTTACCTTGTCCTCCCCCTGAAATTGTTTCCACTAGTACAGACTGCTCCTCATTACTGGCCAATTCACCAAGAATCTGACAGTTGGGAATGGGAATGTAGCCAGTTTCTCTCTCTGCCTTGCAGCCATTTTCTTGGCTGAATGGGATTTTTTTTTTAAGCAGCATGGCTTGATTACATATTGGGGAACTCCCAATATGAACCCATTCCTATACAACAGGCAAAATAATAGATGGGGGAAAGGAACCAGGAAGAGGTAAGGAAAAGCTTGAGCTCAGTTTGACTGGGGGAAGAGCAAGTGGGGAATCTAAAGAAACAGAAAAGGAAATCCCTAAAATTCCCCTAGGCAGTCTAAGATGGTTCCATCTCAGCTGTTTCTTCCAAAGAAACACCCTCCTGCAGTTCTCCTTCTTGTTGCTTACCTGAAGTTGCAGGCCTCCCAACACCACCATTAAAACACACAGCCGCAGCTCCATCTCTTTGGTTACAACTTCAGCCTGGGACAAGAGAGTCACAAGGAGTCATCACATGACAAGCTAGTGGGCAGGCCTGGTGCTTCCTCCGGATGGTCCCTGTGAGGAGGGAAGTAAGTAAAGACAGGCCTTATTTGAACTGAGAGGCGGAAAAGAGGAGGCAATGTCCCAGCAACTATATACAGAGTCAGTGACTATAAATCAGAGGAGGAAATTATGAGGCACAAAACTCCCTCCAAATCCAGGGGAGAGAATTACGAAGCAGCACAGAGGAACTGGAACACAGAGTTGGTTTTCCGTACTCAAATTTACAGAAGTATGAGAAACATAAACTTCTTCAAATCATCAGAAACGGTAATTTGTGCTGCTCAAAGTTATATAGTGGATAGAAGTAGAGAGACAGCAGAGTTGGCACTGCACTGCACAGCTGTCTACCACTGGATCAAAAGCATCAATCTTGTTGTTTTGGTAATGGCACAAAGGATTAAGGTTTCTATGGCTCTGTACACACCATGCATGGAAAGTATGTTACTTTTCCCAAAGAATCTTGGGAACTGTAGTTTGTTAAGGTCCTGGGAATTGTAGGTACATGAGGGACAAACTATAGTTCCCAGAATTCTTTGGGGAAAGTCGGATGCTTTTAATATGTGGTATGTATGCAGCCTCAGGAGACTTTAATTCTCCCTTATACATATAGACAAAATGTGGACATTTTTTGTAAGTTAAATTAATTATCCAAATGAGCTACACCAAATGCAGTGATAGCCAAGGACTTGACATGCCTATCTAGTCTGCAACAGCAGAAGAATCCGTGAGAACATCTAGTCTGACCTCCCTCAGATAATTTAAGGAATGCTCTAATCTATGGTGATACTGGGGGGCTATTACATTACAAATAACCAAATAACCAAAAAACCCATCTCTGGAAGAACTATACAGTTCCCGTTGCCTTAAAAAGGTTAACAATATTTTAAAGGATCCATCTCATCCAGGACATAGCCTCTTTGCACCACTGCCTTCAGGTAGAAGATATAGAACAATTAGATCAAGAACAAATAGACTGAAGAACAGTTTCTACCCAAGAGCTATAACCATCTTAAACGCTGTAACCAGATAATATGACCTTGGAGAGCTGTGATGGGTGTATGTGTGTGTATGTGTGGCTTTCTTTGGTGGGTGTGTGTTTTGTGCTGCTTTTTGTTTTGTTTTTTCTTTCTTTTGTTTTTACGGGGGGGCGTGCAGTTTTGTTGCACTTGTATAGCGTTGTGCTTGTACTTGTGCAATGACAATAAATTATCTTATCTTATCTTAATCTATTTGATCTGAAGGCTATGAGTAATGGAAATTTTACATTCTTCCACCAGCAGCTTATTGCAATGATTAATCTGCACAGTCTGCTAAATCCTGGGATCTGGCTTCTAATATGGATATGTCCGGTTTTAACTTCCAGCTGTTCAATTAAATTGCACTTTGACATTTAATCCACTATCATTAATCAGTGCTTATTTTTCTTTCTGAGAGAAGCTGCAAGATGGTGCTCCATTAGTCTCCTTTGCTTTTTGGTTTGTTTGTTATAATCATTGCTTCCTTGGTGCCTTCCTGTTCCCACCTTTAATACTGTTGCATCCCACCCCAGTTACTGAGCGGTGCAAGATTCCAGGGGTTCTAGGGGTTCATTTACCCAGGGTTTGTGTTTCCTTTGGAAATGAGGCACAGAGGAGACTGCAGTGTCTTTAGGACATATGGCTTATTTACACATATATACAACCTGAGCCTACAATGGAAGGGTTCACAGCATTAACACCCCCAGAAGGCCTTGCTTGTCTCATAGCCACAGTCTTGGATTCCAGAAGAAATCAGGCCAGGTTCTCTCTCTCTCTCTCTCTCTCTCTCTCTCTGGTTTTGCAACCCACTGTTTTTGGCGCCAGCTTCTAGTTCACATATCTCAACTCTCAACTCTGTCCTTTTGTATTTCCAACCTAACGACAATGAATGTTAGAGACCTCTCTTCCTTGCTCTGTGCACCCCACTGGCATAAACTGATCATTTCTAAAGGAATGAGATGCTCAGCCATATAGTATCTTATAATACAAAGTCAGACCACTGGTCATCCAGCCCAGAAATTGTTTACTCTATAGCATCTTTATAGTCTTGTAAAGACAGTAGTCTTTCTCAGCCCTGCTTCTTGAAATCCATTTAAGTGGAGTTACAAGGAACTAAACCTGGAACTTCCGGTCCTGCTCGTCGAGGGAATGGCTGACCTGTAACATCACTCACGACCCCCACGCATATTTTGGCGGCTGCTATGGGAGTATGCAGCCTCCCTAACCCTCCCGGGATGACAGGAGGGGCCGCTGGCCCGCAGATGCCCCTTAACCCGTTCCGACCCTGCGGGGGGAGCGGGGGGGCCTGGGTCGAAGCAACCGTGGGGGACGGAGCTCCCGGAGGCCCCCCTCTTCGTGCACGATTTCCAGAACTTAAGTGAAAAATTCGGTAATGTTTTGGACTTGCTTCAGACAAGAAGGAGAAGAGCATTTTGCCTAGCAACCTAGCCACTGAAAAGACAAGAGAGAACAAGGAAAAGAAGACTACAACATTCTTTTGGTATGTGAACGGAACGAAAGGGGGGGCGCTTTGTTCTATCCCCCTTGAAGAGACGTTTTTACTATTTACTATTTACTACTACTTTGATTCAAGTGAGATTGAGATTGATATGCTGTGTGGGAATTCATTCATAAACCCCTGGCCTTAGCTGCCTCTTTTTTTTTTTCACTTTGTGAGAGACTCAGCCGACTTCTGAAGAGTGCCGGAGTGATTTATGACACAGCTTAATTAGAGGTCGACCGAGACAGAACCTAGCTGTAAATCAGGGTCAGAGAGGATGGGAGTGCCACAATCACTGCTAAATTTAAGGACTTATATGCTGACAGGCCCCCACCCTTGGAAGGACTTTTGAAGCAGCCAGAATGATAAAAAAAATTTCAAGCAAAATGTACTGTATAAGATTTACCGAAGTCAAAATGGCGAATGTCGAGATGGGACTATTACATTTGAAGCTGAGAGGCAACGGGCCAGGGGGGAAGATAAAGTACTGACACAAAACCCACACAGTCATGATAGTTTTTGGCTGTTTTATCTCACTTGCGAAAGCATTCAGTGGCGTGAAGGAAAACACAATAAGGACGGATAATAACAGAAAAAGAAATGGATAATATCACGGAAGGCAATGGACTTTACAAAATGAGCAAAATCCTAATTGTTTGAAGCAAGGGAAGTCAAAAATGAAAAAAGAAAAAGAGAAAAATTTGGCAATTTATTTGGAATTAATTGGACTATATGGATTAATTGATATTGATGTTATTTTGTGTTTGGGAAGATTTAATAAAAATGATTTGGGGGGGGGGAGGAACTAAACCTGGGAGATTCTGTGGGCAAAGCTGGCTCTGTCAGTGAACTCCGCAAAACAGAATCCTAAGAGAAACTCAAGTAACCGATGATAAAATTATAGATGTCAAGAGGACTGAAAAGCCTGCCAGTCTGCACCTTGCACCTTGTAAAACTATTCATCCACCAACCCTTCACAGTTCCAGACTATAATTTGCCAAGAAAAAGGGAGCAAGTGCACTGCAGAAAGGTGCATGCAGGGCTAATAGTTTGAAAAGACTTACACCTAGCAGTTTGAAAGCACGTCAAAGTGCAAGTAGATAAATAGGAACCGCTCTGGCGGGAAGGTAAACGGCATTTCCGTGCGCTGCTCTGGTTCGCCAGAAGTGGCTTTGTCATGCTGGCCACATGGCCCGGAAGCTGTACGCCGGCTCTCGGCCAATAAAGCGAGATGAGCGCCGCAACCCCAGAGTCGGACACGACTGGACCTAATGGTCAGGGGTCCCTTTACCTTTACACACTACAAGGGAAATCCCAAATCTCCTAGGGTCCTTACCAACCTGACTGGTGTGAGGGGGATTCTTTCCCAGTCCCAAATATAGGCACAAACAAAACCTTGTCTACTAACTGAATGTTTTTCTTTTCTATCCAACACATCACCTATTCAGGCAGCAGACAATGCAGTTAAGGAATGTTGTCAATGGGTTTGACTCTTTATCACTTGACTGTGGCTAATTTTGGGTTTGTGGCATGTTTGTGGAGAAAACATACAAGAGTAAGTGTCATCTATGATTTAATATCATTTTTGATATATTCTAGTGAAAAATAAAGATAGCATTACCTATTTGTTACACTACTCTATGAACTGTGGTACATTTTATATGATTAATATTATAGATTTGTTTTTCCTTCTTGTTGTATGACATTTTAATATGTATTTTAAACACAACTTACAAGAACTCACCTGTCATCTAAAGAGCCTTTTACTTACTGGGCATTTGCATTACTGTGTCCAGTCAGCAGCAGGAGTCATTTGTATACCTGCAGGATGATGCATATCTTTGCCACACCAAAGCTATATCACCTTTGATGTCACCACATTCTGTGCCACCTCACAAAGGGATAGGATGTTCTAGGAATATGGGTCTCATCAAGAGTCACAGACTGGTACAAGTTATGAGAAACACATCAGGTTCCAGAAATACCACCTTAGTTTTATTCTAAGCAAGAGGGATTACTTGGACATTATATGGAGTGCCCCCCTTCTCATATTCATATTTGAGAACCGAGGAAATGAAATTATTTTATCATTATTATCACCATCATCCTTAGTGGTAGTAAAATTAATTCTCCTTCATGACTTGTGGGTGGCTTTTGTAATGAACTTGGTGGGAGAAAATATGCATTCAAATCCAAGCTGTTACCGGGAAATTGGAAGGGGGGGTGAGAGATCTTTCCCACCACCACCACCAGCTTTGCCTCTCCATACTACGAGGCAAAGACAAAGAGCCTCTGCTACCAAATGTAGCAATTCACTGATAAATGTATCTATGTACAGTACTGGGTCAATGGGAAAACTTTAGAAATTCATATAAAATCCCTGCAGTGACAGATTTACACCATTCCAACGTTGTTCTACTCAGAAGGAAAATGGCTAGCAGAGGAGGAGCTTGGGACATGGGTAGGGTTTCATAATGCCTGAAGGCTGAAACTCACTACTCAGTGTGTCCCACTGCCTGGGTGATAATCTCTGGCATCCTGGCACCTGAGTACCAGAACAGGTAGTCATTCTAAGAACAATCCCAAATCCAACCTTAGTGGATTGTGGTCTTGGTCAAGACAAAGGGTGTACTTAACTTGGCTGGGAAAACAGGAAAATGTAAATACTTACCTTTGTTTCGCCTAAAGATTGGAAGGTGGAGGTCATGTGAGGGACAGGGCAAGCCTGGTGCTCAGGTTTCTGCCAGAAGACCCCTCCCAATTTATGACATAGTTATGACAAATGTATGATGTTTTACTAAGGGTGTTAAGGGTAATTTGGGAAACTTATAAAAACTGGGAGCCATCCTTTGTTTGGGGCTTCTCTCTGCTTCTTCCATGTGGTAGTCTTGTTGCAACAATAAAGATCAGGCCTAATGGCCGCTGATTTCCTTCGATCTCCTGGCTGAAGTCTCTTGCTTGTGACCCCCCCGACCTGAACCTATGGGAGCCAAAGTTAGGCAATTGTGGGGTGCTCCAATGACTCCCTTATACACTACTCAAACACCAAGTTAGCTGAACAATCTTGGGCTAGCCACCACCGGCCTACCCTACCTCACAGGGTTGTTGAGGATAAAGAGCGGGGGCAGCATATATGCTTCCTTGAGCTCTTTAGAAGAGTACTAGGTTAAAAACGTAACAAAAATAAAATGTTGAAGCCTTACATAGGATTCAGAAGGGGTGTTCAGAAGGGGAGGGGTTAAAGAAACAAGAGGTGTGCAAATTTTATGAAAAAAGGAATAACAAATCTTCACAACAACCCTGTGAGGTAAACCAGTGTTTACGACGGTGTGCGACTTGGGAATAAGGCTCACTGAATTCAACACATTTACTCCTCAGTAAACACGCATGGGGGACCAGAATCCACTAACCACGTCCAATCACAACACTCTGTCCCCTAAACTGGAACATTCTGCTCCTGTAACTAATTTTTTTTCTCCCCCCCTCCTCTCCCCTCCCCCCCATTTCCTGTTCAGTTTCCTCCCTGCCCTCCCGCTCCCGCAGCTCCTGCTCCGCCCCCTTGAACGGTTGCTAGGCTACCTTCTGCGGGCGGCAGTGCGGATGGCGCGAAATAATGACGTCGAGAGGCGGAGCGCGGGGCTTCTGTCGCGCTGAAGCTCCCTCGGAAGCGTCCGTGCGCCGGACAGAGACGGGTGAGTCCTTAGCCCACTCCTCTCCGGCCCCGCCCCATCTCCGCAGGTAGGCGGGGCCTTAGGAAAAGTGACAGGGTCGAGGGCTTCCACTATTCCTGGCTCCAGCCTGCTGGGGCCAGAGAGAGAGCTTTGCGTGGGCTCTCAAGGCAGTGCTTCAGCTCCCTCCCCCCCCCCCTCATTTTGAGCCCGGGCTCAACTCCGGGAACCTAGTCCGAATGTCCGGGCTCAGCACTGGAACAAAATGACATAACAACGAAAGCGAACGTGCCTCTAGCCATGTGCAGAGTGTATCCCCCCCCCCCGCTCGCGGCGGAGTCACCTTAGGCACCGCACTGCAGAGGGAGGGTGATGTTGGTGACAAACCCTTCATCCCAGGAGCGCCCACGCGTGGTTTACTCCTGGGTGGTGGGGAAGCTGATCTCTGCTGTTTCTGCCCATCCTCCACCTACGTACTCCAGAATGCAGCCTCTCGTTCAAATCGGAATGATTCAATTGGAGGTCACTTGAGTAGGAAGCTGGTGTCATGTGTTTGTAAAGTGAGCTGTCGCTGCCAGCTGTCACCTGGAGAGAGAGGAAAAACTAGGTCTCCTCGGACCCCAGATACCAACCAGTGTTAGAAACTATTTAATTTACAAAGGCATGTACTGTACTGTGTTATAGGGAGCTTGCCATGGGTGCTTCCAAAATGTTTCATTTATTACTTGCACTTTAAAAACTGTAAACTGTAACACACTTCTAGTAGCCATTCACTGAAACATTTTCACTTCCTCTCCTTGCCTGCGTGGAGTTCTCTGTGTATATAATTCAGCTGGTGTCGCGATTTAGACTGCAATCCTAACTCCATTTACCTTGGACCCAGGTGGCGCTGTGGGTTAAACCACAGAGCCTAGGGTTTGCTGATCAGAAGGTCGGCGGTTCAAACCCCTGCGACAGGGTGAGCTCCCGTTGCTCGGTCCCAGCTCCTGCCCCCACCTAGCAGTCCCCACCTGCCCCCACCTTCAGATAAATGCGTTTGTGGGTTTTTTACCCTGCTACACTTTCATACAGTGCAAGTTTTTAAGCTTTCAGCTGGCTGCTGGCTTTAATTTTCATATTTATTCATTGGAGTTTCCATTGTATTTATATTATGAGCCGTATCCAACAAAGCTGTCCCATTCTTGCAAGAACTTCAGCTTGTGCAATGGAACTTGCCCTCTTTCTGCATCCCCAACACATATCCTCTGGGTTTCTCCCCCAATCCTCAGGAGCAGATTGTGGGGTGGAGCATGGGAAGAGGAGGGGAAATTCTAATGCACAAGCAGAAGTCCTTGCAGGAACGCAAATACTTTGTTGGATGCAGCCCCTTCAAATTGTTAATGCTGTTAGCCATCTTGAGCATCATGTATGAAAAGGCAGGAGACAAAATATTATAAATGAATAAATATTGCTTTATTTCCCTCTGTAGGACCTGAAGGATGTTGGAGCAACCATCATGGGCCAAGCCCTATGTATCTGCTCAAGGGGAACCATCACCATCAATAGCAAACGTTACCTTTTAATCCATAGACTTGGGGAGGGGTGAGTATATGACAACTGAGGACTAAGTTTTCACACATCTCATCTACACATTGAGCACTGTCATTGTTAGCAAGAGATAAAGCTGGAAGGTACATCATCTAGGGTCCGTGTAGTCCAGTGGTGGGGATTCTGTGGCACTTGAGATGCTGTTAGATTTCAGCTTCCATCATCTTTGACCATTGTCCATATTGGTTGTGACTGGAGGACGCATATTCCCCATCCCACCCCATCTACCAAATCCACTGCAGAGGCAAATCACCCCTCAAATATTTTATTCATGCTTTGGTGTAAGCTTCTTTGAACTTACTTCTAAGTAAATGTGCTTAGGATTAAGCTGCAAATATTTCTGCAGACAGCTACAACTACTCTGAACAACTTGTTCCATTGCTTACTCATTCATTACAGTTGGAAAGTTTATTCCTGATATGTAACCAAAGTCTTCTTTGCTGCAATTTGAATCTGCTGGTCTTCCCTCAGTAGTCTTGGTAAACAGACATCCTCCCTCCTCTATGTCACTCTTTAGATAACTAAAACACACTGAACTGCTAGGCCATCAGACCAGCTCAGTGTTGTTGTTGTTGTTGTTTTCTGATGACTGTAAATGTCTGATGTTTCAGATGAAACTGTAGGAAGCATCAGGATATAGGGTGATCTATCCTCCAACCTTCATTCCCAATGGGTTAGGGACACTTTCAGTGTATGGTTGAAACCCTCATTGTTATTGATAAGCCTGTTAAATTGCTGTGCGTTTTTGCACTGTTTGCCAGCTGTGATGATGGATAGAGAGGAGCACAAATACTTTCCTGTGCCACAGCATGAAATTAATGCCTTATTCCTCAGTTGATTGTTGGAGAGGAAGAAGGATGCATAATTTCCTCTTTTTAAAAATCTCCTATTCCAAGTTTCCTTCATACCGATGACAAAGGAGTCCTCAGCTTCCCCCTTCCCCATGCCCTCTCTCATTTGTGCTGTTGTCACCCTTGATATTGTGTGCACACAAAAGGCTAAGATCACACCAAAGTGATGACAGCCTGAAGCGAAAAAATGTAATGGCACTACTTTGTGAGCTTAGAGGTAGGCAGGAGCAGAGGACTGTGAATACAGACAGCAGGAGAGGAGAAGAATAATCCTTTATTTTCCCTACCAAGCTGCCTGCTCTGTTCTTGACATACCTCCTCCCCACACAGAGGTTTTAGCTACGTGGACCTAGTAGAGGGGCTGCACGATGGGCGCTTCTATGCACTGAAACGCATCATATGCCATGACAAGGATGATCGCCAGGAGGCCATGCATGAGGTAGAGATGCACCTTCTCTTTGAGCATCCCAACATCCTGACCCTGTGTGCACATGCCATGGTGGAGAGAGGATCCAAACATGAGGCCTGGCTCCTGTTGCCTTTCCTCAAGGTGAGTGTGGGTGTAAGGTGCAGGTGGATACAGCAGTGCATGCTGGGAAATGTAGTATTTGTGGCTACATCATGCAAGGCTGGGAGGTGTTGTATACTGGGACCGTAGTTGCAGAGGTTGGTCTCTTCCATCAGCTGCCTGGTTCCCACCAAGGATGGATACATGAGGCCATTTTCAGGATGGAGCCACTTGATGTAACCCTGCTTCTACACCAGTTGCAATCGGTCCCATAGCATTTATTTATATAATTGTTTTCATCTTGCCCTTTGGACTCCCACCCCAGGTGGCCTGCAATCACAAGTTAAAAAAATAAACCAATAGAGGTTTCCCAGGGTACAGAATGGAAAGGGTGTCATCAGCATATGAATGGTAAAAGGTAAAGGTAAAGGGACCCCTGACCATTAGGTCCAGCCGTGTCCAACTCTGAGGTTGCGGTGCTCATCTCGCTTTATTGGCCGAGGGCCGGCGTACAGCTTTCAGGTCATGTGGCCAGCATGACAAAGCCGCTTCTGGCGAACCAGAGCAGCACACGGAAACGCCGTTTACCTTCCCGCCGGAGCGGTTCCTATTTATCTACTTGCACTTTGACGTGCTTTCGAACTGCTAGGTTGGCAGGAGCTGGGACTGAGCAACAGGAGCTCACCCCGTTGCAGGGATTCGAACCACCGACCTTCTGATCAGCAAGCCCTAGGCTCTGTGGTTTAACCCACAGCACCACCTGGGTCCCTATATGAATGGTACCCAATCCCAAATCCTTGGATGGCCTCTCCCAGTAGTTTCATGTTGCTACTAGACAGCATAAGGGACAAGCTGAACCCTGAGATTCATCTCCTTTTTGGCTACCAGAGCCTCAGAGCGCATGTTATTCTCCTTGATTTCTACTGGACCAGATGCCAGAGCTGTCCTCTGTGGTAAAGGGCCTCTGTCTGCTTTTACAGACTTTGCTGCTTTAGTTTGAAAGGACTTAGTAACATGGCAGCACATGAGATTTGGTGGCAGCTGCCTTCTCTCCTCTTCATCCTGGAGAGAAGTGACTAGTGGGGTGCCACAGGGTTCTGTCTTGGGCCCAGTCTTATTCAACATCTTTATCAATGACTTGGATGATGGGCTTGAGGGCATCCTGATCAAGTTTGCAGATGACACCAAATTGGGAGGGGTGGCTAATACCCTAGAGGACAGGATCACACTTCAAAATGACCTTAACAGATTAGAGAACTGGGCCAAGGCAAACAGGATGAATTTTAACAGGGAGAAATGTAAAGTACTACACTTGGGCAAAAAAAATGAAAGGCACAGATACAGGATGGGTGATACCTGGCTTGAGAGCAGTACAAGTGAAAAGGATCTAGGAGTCTTGGTAGACCACAAACTTGACATGAGTCAACAGTGTGATGCAGCAGCTAAAAAAGCCAATGCAATTCTGGGCTGCATCAATAGGAGTATAGCATCTAGATCAAGGGAAGTAATAGTACCACTGTATTCCGCTCTGGTCAGACCTCACCTGGAATACTGTGTCCAGTTCTGGGCACCACAGTTCAAGAAGGATATTGACAAGCTGGAACGTGTCCAGAGGAGGGCAACCAAAATGGTCAAAGGCCTGGAAACGATGCCTTATGAGGAACGGCTTAGGGAGCTGGGTATGTTTAGCCTGGAGAAGAGAAGGTTAAGGGGTGATATGATAGCCATGTTCAAATATATAAAAGGATGTCATATAGAGGAGGGAGAAAGGTTGTTTTCTGCTGCTCCAGAGAAGCGGACACGGAGCAATGGATTCAAACTACAAGAAAGAAGATTCCACCTAAACATTAGGAAGAACTTCCTGACAGTAAGAGCTGTTCGACAGTGGAATTTGCTGCCAAGGAGTGTGGTGGAGTCTCCTTCTTTGGAGGTCTTTAAGCAGAGGCTTGACAGCCACCTGTCAGGAATGCTTTGATGGTGTTTCCTGCTTGGCAGGGGGTTGGACTGGATGGCCCTTGTGGTCTCTTCCAACTCTATGATTCTATGATTCTATGATTCTATGATTCTAAGATTCAGGGGATCAGATAATCTGATCTGGTTTTTCTCTACACATACCTTAATGGGATGGGCATGGCAGCACCCCTGTGATGTCAGCTTGGAACCTCAGGCATCCATTCCTTTCCTAAATGCAGCCCAGATCAGTAAGCTGAAAGCAAGGGTTGTCTTTATTGTAATTTTACTCCACTGTGCTGTGCTCAACTGTGCTCCCACATTTCTGCTATGCTTGCATTTTGGCCCTGGCAGAGAGTTCCACAACAATAGTCACCTAAAAACAGCAGACCCCAGCAGAGTGATAGGGCAAGTTCAGAGCTAGAAGCATGGTGACCCATAGTCAAGCAGGAATAAGTGTCTCTTGGAATGGTTAGGCAATCAGGATGGCTCCAAAGCCGCTGTCCCCAAAAGCTTTTTTTGCATCTTCTCGGTTATATTGGAGTGGGGATGGTGCCATCCTCTAGGAAATCACTTCCTTCAACCCTGTGCAGGTGGAGGGTTTGTGCCTAATACATTAATTGCACTAATAGAGGATCTCTTCCTCATCCGGTATTTTTTGAGGAGAATATGTGTGATCCCCGTCACCAGCGTACCTGGACTTCTCTTTGCAGAGAGGGACCCTTTGGCAGGAAGTTGAAACACTGAGAGATAAAGACGCCTTCATGCCGGAGGAGAGGATCCTGGCCATCCTTCATGGCATCTGCCGGGGCCTGCAGGCCATTCATAACAAGGGCTATGCACACAGGTGAGAAGCTGGGTCTAGAAAGCATGGGGCATTCGCACCGTTGGAACAGAGCCCATGTGTGGGGAGGGCGGAGGAAGTGGGTGATGTAGGTGATTAGTTGTAGATCAGTATTGACAGTACCGACACAAGAGTTTGCAAAGGTAAAGAACCACGTTTTGACATGGAGCAGTATTTGCAATAGGGGAAGCCAGAGCTTGGGGACGTAAGAGGTTCAAAGCCGACTTTGAAGCTCTGATTGTTCTGTGGCTGCACAAATCAAGGATCTTTTTTTCAGAGACCTGAAGCCTACAAATGTGCTCCTGGATGATGAGGATCAACCGCTGCTGATGGACCTGGGCTCTATGAATCAGGCCCGCATTGAGGTGCAAAGCTTGCGGGAGGCCATGACTATTCAGGTAGGAGGGCAGCCTGGTGAAAAGGAAATGGGCGAATAGCTGCTTCCAACAAAGATGGTGAAGAACCCTCTAAATTAGATTAATTGTAAAAGGAGCTCAGGCAGGCATCAGTCCCCTCAACACCTGCAATTAAACAGAGGAGTGGAAGGGAATGTTAGCAAGTGGTGATCTCGTTTGCCCATGCAAAACAATCAATGTGATACTATGCAATCTTTGCTTCTGTAACATGGAGAATTTCCACAGAGGAAAGAGCAGTTAAAAAAAACTTCACAAAGTTCTCAGAAGCTACCTATTCACCATAAGTTGTGTCTCCAAAAGATTAACAGCATTCCCCCTTCCATCCCACATAGCGTGTTTAGGGCTGCAACAAGAGGCAAATAAACTAGCATATAAACTGTGATGGGTCATTAATTTAGAAAGTTATTATCATCTTCCTCATAATTAAATCGTAATGTCAATCACTTCAAAGTATATGTAGAATTGAGAGGCCTGTGGGCAGACAGAGCCCGAGGTTTCCTTCTTTTCTCTGGTAAGCTGCAATCATTCGCTTTAACGCTACTGTCACTACATTAAATTATAGGCATTGCAGGAATGTTCCCGAGGAAAACAGCTGAGACAAAGGCCTTCTGTTTACTTTTACTTTCTCTTTCCCTCTCCCTCTCTCACACACTGTATTTGAGATTAAGTTCTTGTCTTATTTATTATTTATTAGATTTGTTAGTCGCTTTATATTGCCCAAAGCGACTTCCCTCTAATTTATTTTGCAGGACTGGGCTGCCCAACGTTGCACCATCTCATACAGAGCACCAGAGCTGTTCACTGTGGAGCGTGAATGCATCATCGATGAACGTACTGACATCTGGGTAAGGATCCTCCGTTTCCATTTAGGGGGGAAAAAACCTCTTAAGTCACCTAAGTCAAAGGATTCAATACCCCCAATTTGTCCCTGTGCAAGGGAGGGAGATCCTGTCCTTGAGGTGCCTTCCCATTCAAGAGCCAGCATTGTCCCTACTCTCAACCTTGCCTCTGCTTAGTCCTTAGGCTGCGTTCTGTACTGTATGATGTTCGGAGAGGGGCCTTACGACATGATCTTCCAAAAGGGGGACAGTGTGGCCTTGGCGGTGCAGAACCAACTCACCGTGCCCCAGAATACCAGGTAAGGAATGGCTGTGTGGAAGGAAGGTTGTCCTTGATCCAAGACAGACCAGGTACAAAGTGCCTCTGAATTTTAGGTACTCGCCTGCTTTGGAACGCCTCCTCTCCTCGACGATGGTGGTGAATCCCCAGGAGCGCCCATACATTGCTGACATCATAGGCCAGCTTGAAGCGATACAGCCACCTCCCACCGGGCAGGACATGACACGCATCTGAGCCCACAGTGTGTGGGGTAAGCATGGAGGCAGCAAAGGAAGAGAAGCCCATGTGAGGGACCTCCAGTGGTTCAAAGTTTACAGGAAAGACTGGACAAGGCTTCATTGCATTCCAATTCTGTGCCTGCCTCCTTCCTTTGGAAGCTCTTCCGCAGTGGGGCCATCGCCTGCCTTGGAACTTGCTTGAAGGTCCTCCTGCCATTCTCACTGGTGGCCTAGCATGCACCTTACTGGACTTCACCTGCGCTGTAGGCTGTTGTCAACCCCCCCCCCCCAAGCAGCAGGATTCTGCTCTTACAAGGGACCAAGATACCTCATCACTGGCTGGGAAAGAGAACCCAGCATTCTGTACTCAAGTACAGCTTCTAGCTGAATGATTTAAGAAGCTGGTGTCCTATTTGTTTTGGTACAGGCATGTCTTCCGGGCCCGTCTTGTCAAATAAAGTCTTCATACTCAGCTGTATCAACATATTTTAGTATGTGATTTGCAAATATATAAACTGGGGGGGGGGCAAAGAGGGAGGTGGGGTGACCATGGTGTAGTTCTCTTACTCCTTATACATTTGGCTACTTCTTGTTGTACTCCTGGTAGCTTTACCATCTTTTCTGCCTAGAAAAACTGCATTGTGTAAACATTACATTTGTGTTTTATATACTTTATGCTACAGCTGCTAGTTATTCAGAGCTGAAAAGATCTGTGTAGGGTAGGAAATCATGTCTACCTTGACCAAGGTGTAAGTCAATTTTCAGAGCAAGAGTTGTGTTAAGTCTGTTGGAGCAAACTCACAAGTCTTAAAAGACCTTGAAAGCTCATGTTATTACTGCATCAGCCTTCATGGATGCAGGCAGGGGGATACATACACACACACACACACCTACGTAAGTCTAGAAACGTTTCTCATCAATGAAAGTAAAATACAGTTTGATGTATTTGGTGTCAGTACTAAACTTCTGTGTATGTGAAACAGAACACACATCAGGCACTTTAGCCGTGTGTTAAACAGCAAGGATGACAACTGCTGTTAGTGCAGTTAAGGCATTCAGACTGAAGAGTGTCAGCAATGTGAGATTCCTTGGCCCTTCGTAAAGTAGGGGTTGTACAGAAAGGGGTTCACACATCCTCCTCCACCCATTGCGAGAGTAGGTAAAGAGGGGAGCTTCTAGTTTGAGATTCCTATGCTATATAGCCCATGTATAGTCAAAGCAGCCACGGGGGCAGGCAAGGAAAGAGAGAGGACTGGCTGTCTGCCTGGTATGGAGGGCAAAGCAGTTTACAGAGGCCTTGCCAAACCTGACTTGCAGCCAGCACATTTTCAGGTTGGGTGTAACCACTCCTTCTCTTCCACTCAATGCCCCCCCCCCACTCCTTCGCTCCTGGAAGAATGAATAAGTGCTTTGTCCACAGAAGCAGCAGCCAATAGAGGAAAAGCAAACATTTTTCATCTGGAGTACATAAATCCTACCCCTAATTTCACAGTTAAGGTGAGGCCCAGTCCCATCTGTCTCGCTGATCTCACTGGTCTTTATCTTTAAAACTTTGTATGACTCCTCGCGTTCTAGGCAAGGAATGCCTACAAGCAGCTTAACATTTGAAAGTGGGGCTAGGAGAGGGTACAAGAGAGAGCAACATCTTCAGCAGAACATGCACCAGTCTTTGGTTTTATGGTTGAGAAGCCTGGAAAAGTACAATTCAGCATTTCTCCAAATTCTTCAGGGAATGTGTCTATCCTACGCAGTGTAGTATGCAGAGGGGTCAGTGGTGGCAGACTAGAATACAGGGAATAATATATCCCACTTCAAGGCAGGGGTGGCGTTAACTTTAATGAGATCTCAGCCTGGATAGGAGATTGCAGGGGATCTTCCTGCAGTGGAAGTATTGTGATGAGATGCAGAATTAAATCCCTACCTATGCATAAAGTTTTACCCTTGTTTGGGGCAAAGTCACATCCAATCCACTTTGCAAGGTCGTTGTGCAACTAAAATGCTACTCAGTGTTTTAGGGAAAGGGTGAGAGAGAGATGTTTTGTAATAGCTTGATACTGTATCCTACTTCTGCTAGCTTCAGGACTTTTTTTAAAAAAAGCTAGTTATTGTCAGAATATGAGAGGCAAAACAGAATCTCCAGTGCCATGAAAGGAGGTGCATACAGCTGCCTACAGCCAGAGAGATTCCTCACTTTTGTCCCGTTCTTGTTAACCTCATTTCACTTCCCTAATTCTGGTTTAAAGTTTTGTACCAAATCAGGGTTTGGTGGTGGTGGTGGAGCTTGGAGAAAAGAATATGCTAGTTTGCATGATTTGACTACATCGCTTTTATTGGGCACATAATTTGTTTTAACTTTAGACCTGTCTAAAGATTATGGGGGAAGGGCAGGATATAAAATTAATAAACATAAATAAATCCAGGCTCATGCCCCCTTTGCCCAAATAGTCTCCATGGTGCAATGTTGTGCCACCAATTTGCTCAGCTTTAGCTGCTATGGCATGCACCTTCTCTTATCTACATCCTTCAAGGTGTAGGCGGTGTGGAAGGAAATGGCCGTTATGTGGCAATGAACGGCACTTGAAGCTGTTCCACCAACAAGGTGAAGCTGTAACCCTATTCAATAAAGAGGCATACCACAGAAATTCAGATAAAACCAAACATACTTTATTGAAAATGAAGGCCCATCAGACAATGTGCAGCATCTAAAGCTACTCTTCTCCCTCCTCTTCATCCTCATATGAATCAATGCCCACTTCTTCATAATCCTTCTCCAGGGCAGCCATGTCTTCTCGTGCCTCAGAGAACTCCCCTTCTTCCATGCCTTCCCCTACGTACCAGTGGACAAAAGCCCTCTTGGCATACATCAGGTCGAACTTGTGGTCCAGGCGGGCCCAGGCTTCCGCAATGGCGGTGGTGTTGCTCAGCATGCACACTGCCCGCTGCACCTTGGCTAGGTCTCCGCCTGGGACTGCAGTGGGAGGCTGGTAGTTGATGCCCACCTTGAAGCCTGTGGGGCACCAGTCCACAAACTGGATGCTGCGCTTGGTCTTTATGGCGGCAATAGCAGCGTTGACATCCTTGGGCACCACATCACCTCGATACAACAGGCAGCAGGCCATGTATTTGCCATGGCGGGGGTCACATTTGACCATCTGGTTAGCTGGCTCAAAGCAAGAATTGGTTATCTCTGCTACGGAAAGCTGCTCGTGATAGGCCTTCTCTGCAGAGATGACCGGGGCGTAAGTGGCCAGAGGGAAGTGGATGCGAGGGTAGGGCACCAGGTTGGTCTGGAACTCTGTCAGGTCCACATTGAGCGCCCCATCAAAGCGAAGCGAGGCTGTGATGGAGGACACAATCTGGCTGATAAGGCGGTTGAGGTTTGTGTAAGTTGGGCGCTCGATGTCCAGGTTCCTGCGGCAGATATCATAAATGGCTTCATTGTCCACCATGAAGGCACAGTCTGAGTGCTCAAGGGTGGTGTGTGTGGTGAGGATGGAGTTGTAGGGCTCAACCACAGCAGTTGATATCTGAGGAGCTGGGTATATAGCAAACTCCAGCTTGGACTTCTTGCCATAGTCAACCGAGAGCCGTTCCATCAGCAGGGAGGTGAATCCTGAGCCAGTGCCTCCCCCAAAGCTGTGGAAAACGAGGAATCCCTGGAGTCCTGTGCATTGGTCAGCCTGTTGGGAGAACGCAAAAGAAATTGTCGCTAAATATTAGCTTCTCTCAGATTGCAGTGCACTGTGCTATTATGACCTGAGACACAGCAGAGATATCTATTCCTAGATCCATTAAGTTCAGACTTCACTAACCTGAAGCTTGCAATTAGCCACTTAATTGCCTAATGTTAGTATTTCCTTGCCTCCGGAAACTCACAACTCTGCATGGACCAACCCATGTCTGGTAACCTCCCTCTCTCTCTCACATACACAATCTAGAAGAGCAGGTAGCTCTTAAATATTAGGTGCTGTTGCTGATATTATACTTGTAGCAATGACCAGTGTACCCTCTGCCTCTTCTAGTTGGGGAAGGGATGGGAAAAGTATCCTAGTAGCACAAGTGCAATTCTTTCACTTCATGCAAAGTGCCCAAGAAGTGGAAAAACTCCCCTGTACGAGTGAAAGGCAGTGAGTAGTGGAGGCAAAGAGAAAGTATAAAGCAGAACACAGGTAGTGTCTAAAGCAGGGTGAGGAACATTTTCAGCTCAAGGGTGTCATTCCCTCAGAGGGAATCTTCCTTGGGCCACATGCTAGTGGCGCATTGAACCAAGAGACAAAAGTGAGCGGATCTGAATTTCTATTCCCACCCCACACCATGACTATACCAGTTTCCGGATCCTGTCCAACACCAAGTCAATGATCTCTTTGCCAATGGTGTAGTGCCCACGGGCGTAGTTGTTGGCAGCATCTTCCTTGCCAGTGATCATCTGCTCTGGGTGGAAGAGCTGGCGGTACGTGCCAGTACGAATTTCATCTGCATAAAAAAAGGGTTGGAATGCAAGAGAAATTATCAGTATGGCGGATATTTCAGACTCTTTAATTGGGCAAGCAAATTGAGGAACCCTCACACACCAACCAAAATGGGAAGTGTGATCACATGCAGCCCAAATTCCTCAAAAGCTTACAGGACCCAGAATGCTCCTTGCCCAAATCACTTTACTAGCAGGTTAAGTTAATACAGTCTGCCTCTTTGGCCAGTTACTAGTTTTGATGGAATCCCACTAAGAGAATCGAGTGGGAGTTGGGAAGTTGAACTCCTTCTCCATTGCATGCTGCCAGATCCCATTGTCACAGTTGCCATCCACCCAGAGTCCTATAGATGGGGAATTGCAGACCTAGTTTGCACCCCTCAGACTCAAATTTGGCCTAAAGTCTGCCAGCTACTGACCTAGTGCCAGAATCAACGTAAAAGTTGTGCAAGCAGCAGCCAGAGCAATTAAGTCTCACTGCTGCAACTGGGGCTTGTACCCCCCTCAAATGACTTGGGGACTCAGGTAGACCCCCAGAATAGTGTTTGGAGCATGATCTTCCACCTGACAAACAGAAAGGCTTGCACTGGCAGGATGGCTGTAATAGTGTGGCATTGAATTCCACCCTCAGTGTTCAAGGATTCCTTAGCTGCTAAATGGATCAAGTATTTGCCCTGACCTTCCAGAAGTGGGCCCAGATCCCTGCCCAAGCCAGACCCAGGGCCAATGAGAGGATTAATCGCTGGTGCCCACCAGAGAGCTTTTGAGGCTCAGATTGCTGCACATGCACTCACCAATCACGGTGGGTTCCAAGTCCACAAAGACAGCCCGGGGCACATGTTTGCCAGCTCCAGTTTCACAGAAGAAGGTAGTGAAGGAGTCATCCCCACCGCCAATGGTCTTCTCACTTGGCATCTGTCCATCTGGCTGAATCCCATGTTCCAAGCAATACAGCTCCCAGCAGGTGTTGCCCATCTGCACGCCAGCCTGGCCAACATGGACTGAGATACACTCACGCTGTGGAGAGAGAAAGAGTTGTGAGACTATGGCAGAAAGAAGAAAGGGGGTCAAGAAGACTCCTAGCCAGAAGCCCCAGTGGCAGCTTGTGCACACTTGTTGGCAAAGGCTACTGTTTTAGCTGAATGCCCTTCCCTTGCTAAAGGGTTGCCAACAGTTTTGGTCCACTGGGCACATTTTGAATTCTGAGCCAGTGCTGTGTGAGCATGGCATAACAAAAAGATTAGAAGAGAGTATTTTTTGCTCCCCTCCAGACAACCACATGGTTGACATGGGAAGTCGCCTATGTCCTGCTGGTCCTGATTGTGGAGATCTCACAATATTTATTCCACATACATACACTGAAGCTGTTGCTGGCTAACCACAGGAAACATTCTCCAATACAGTCATACCTTGGAAGTTGAACAGAATCCGTTCCGGAAGTCTGTTCGACTTCCAAAATGTTCAAAAACCAAATCCCAGCTTCTGATTGGCTGCAGGAAGCACCTGCAGCCAATCATAAGCCAACAAAAGCCCCATCGGACATTCGGGTTCCAAAAGAACGTTCGCAAGCTGGAACAATCACTTCTGGGTTTGCGCCGTTTGGGAGCCAAAACGTCAGAGTTCCAGGGCGTTTGACAACCAAGGTACAACTACCAGTAAAAATATAAAAGGGGGCCCCCATCATCTCTCCCTTTCTCACTGCCCAAGTGCATTTCTCTCAATCACATACATATAAAACATACTTGAGTGCACACACAAACACAGGTGAAGGAAGTGCTTGCCATTAAAAAATAATCCATAAATACATGGTGGCCCATGGGCGTCCATGGGCACCACAGCGTCTGCAGACCCCAGGTTGGCAATTTCTGCCCTTGCAATTCACCTGTTAGGAGTAGCCACCCCTTGGGGTGAGTGATCTAGAGAATTTCAGAGTGGCAGTTTAAAAGAACACTAGATGCAAAATAACTCCATGTCTTGGTGTGGTTTTGCCTCTAGTGAACCAAACCAGGCAGCAGCAACGTTGCAGCATGAGAGTCAGGAATGCAGCCATCCAGAGGCCGCTGGATTAAAACTCCCATTCTCCTGCACCACTAGTCATGCTGGCTGGGTCCAAATCTCTAGCATCCAGACCGCTAGAGGTTCCCCACCCCCGAGCTACAGGACATGGGGCAGAATCACAATCCACTTCCAAAAATGTGGTGCCAAAGCAAATAGGGTAAATTGGAGGGAATGCACCTGAGCTGTGCGTTACACTGAAGAGTGTCAATCTACCCCTAATTTAGTCACATTGCGGTGCTTTTAGAATTCGGTGCAGCAGTGACTGGAGTGAACAAAACATTCAGCGGCTTTGTTAAGCTGCCTATTGCACACGGAAGCCACAGGGGAATGCGCAGAAGCAGTCACTCGGTGCACTTCCAGCCTCTTACGCCCACACGCCAGAGTTTATTAAAAATGCATAGAGGTTTCTTCAGCACTCTCCTCTCTCCTGCTTCACATGGCACACATATTTATTCTTCGCATTTCATAAACCGCATTCTAGCACCACCCAACCTAGGGAACCACATCAGGGCAAAACATGAGAATTCATTCTCATTCCCTCTCCCTGTCCCCAGGGCAAAGGCACCTGGATCCCCACACAGGTGACATCTAGTCACCTCCCGCCTGGCAGCCCAGACAGCGATGATAGGGCTGCGTAGGGCTCACTTATTCAAAATTAGATCTGAATGCTCAGAATGACTTTTTTTGTCAGGCTTTCCCAGCGGGATGAATAGGCCATTTGTGTCTGTTTTGTATCATTTGTAAAGCTCCTCTGTTATTTTTGTAACTGGCTTTTAGTTATATTTTGTACATCACCTTGGGATGCGTGTGGAAGGCGATTCATAACAAAGAACAGCAGCAGCATGTTGATGAAGGCTTGCACGGACCCACTGAATGGGAAGCAGAACTGGGGTGTGCGAGAGGAAATTGGAAGGGCAGGGAATAGCCAGATCAGGGGACACGAAGCCAACACACTCAGGTTGCTGACTCAAGGCAGCCCTGACCCTAACTGCAAGTCACCACATATTGTAGTGAGTGGCCAAGCAAAGCAACAGTCCAAGGGAAAATTCCTGAGGAGCTCCTGTGACTGGTGAGTTTATGCCAGCTGGTGCAATGTGGGTCTTGCCACCATAATTTAGGTCAGGGTCAGGGAGGGTAGCTGTTTACAGAGCCACCCAGCCTGTTGGGCAACCCAGCCCATGGAGTTAGCAATCTTCTTGCTGTGACAGTTTTGGCCCATCGCCAGTACTCAAGCTGAATGGGCCTAGGCATATAAGATCACTGTGCTTTCAGTCACCTCCCACTTCCGCCATTGAGAGACAGTCCATACGGGCATTCGAGGGAGAAAGAACCCGTTGGCTGCTCAGAGCAAGTAATATTGGTAGAGCTAGAGGAGTCAGACTGACAGGCAGGGAAATGGGAAAGCTACATACCAGGATTGGTGCGGGGAGGAAAATCCACACTTGGGAGTGGGGTCCCCTGCCTACAATAACTAGCTACAGTTGTAACTTTGCTGCCATGGTAAACCTGTTTTCAGATTGCGTTACTTTAGCCTGTGGATGGGGGAATCATAAGGTCAAATGCTTCTCCACAAGCATGCTCTCCACTTATAAAACTAGATAATGGGGAGGAAGGATAGTGGGCTAGTTCTGAGAGCGTTTTAGGCTCTCTTTAAGACCATCTCTATTAAGTTATACCTAACATATGTATCTAGCACAGATTCCCTTTTGTCAGGTCTTCACTTTACCCGTTTATGGTAGGAAGAGTCTGGCTTCACTCACTGTGGGGGTTGCTACCAGGGTGAATAGAGAAAGGGGGCACATTTCCCCTCAAAGAGCATAGGTATGTAGCCCATGGCTTCATTTTAGAAGGGGCACAAGTGGAACCAGATCAGTGCACACATTAGAAGGACAAACCATCCAACCAACCACTGCCAAAGCGGAACATCCACGCTGGGACAAAAATAACCTGCCACCATACCACAGAGGTGACATTCCATCCTATAAAATCATGCCTGTTTAGCTGCTCCTTTTACGTGCCTTTCCCCCACATGTCTCACCAGTGAACCAACTCATTCAAGGTACACTTGAACTCACAAGAGAGTTTTTGTCAGACATCTGCACTGTATTTACACACGGTTAGGGAAAGTGGTGCATTGCAGGGAGTATCATCACCAGAGGCAATGCCATTCACACTGCATACAGCTAAGGTCTGGCCACATTCCCAATTATGCTCCACAATAGAAAAGATTCCAGGCACAAAGTTTGGAAACAAAGTTTTGAATTCCATAGAGATTACCTTTTGAGCAGATATGAACAAGATGAAGCTGAACATCTTAAGTATCTCCCCCCCCCCCTTAGAGTAACAGCAAATGACTAACACTTTGCTCAGGTTTCTTTTGAGGCTATTTTGCTTCAGGGTATGTTTCTATAAGAAGGATGAAGGTGTAATTTGTGTACTTTTATGTGTAAAAAGTGTGCTTTTTCTGTGCAAGTTCATATACTTCAAGAATAGGCATCTATTGGACTTCACCAGATAAATAACCCCAACAGCATCCATAAGTGACAGCACTTTAAAAAAAACAAAAACCTTTTAAATATTTTTTAAAAAATCAATTGCAAAAAGAAGATGCAACTCCAAATTTCCTCAGGCAAACTGAGAGCAATGTATAATAGCTATCTTTTGTAATGGCCAGAGGCTTGACAAACACTGACTGAGCATAATGGCTAAGACCAATCTTTGAGCCACTGAGCCCCAGGTTCAAGTTTTCCTATGCACTTGGTGGCCTTCAGCAAGCTTTTATCTCATCCTCAATTCCATATATAGGAATTCTGACCTTCCTTACAGGGTTAAGAGGATAAAGGGGAAAGCTCTCTAACCACTTTCAAGTGCTAGGTTGACCAAAATAAAAATCGATTAGGCTCCCTGGCTTTACAACAGACAGAGGTGCAGAAAAGAGGTGCACCTCAGCCCCCTACTGCCGGGTCTCTTCGGCTACTGCTCTGCTATAGGCTTCCCAGCACCAGACCCACTGATACAGACCGAGCCAAGTTAGCGAGGAGAGGAACTGTCTGGCTGAGAGAGCAGCGTTTTGTGGTCACAGAGGGCGAACCGTTTTCAGCCCCTCCCAAGGGAGGGGGATTCTCAGAACCCACACTTATACATCGGCTTCTTGCACTTCCCGTTTCGAAATTCGACTTAAACCCTCAGACTATTGGCTAACTAGAATTAACACCGGATTTTTAAAATGGCTCTCTTCCGCTTTCCGCTCAAACGCATTTTTTAAAAACGCACATTCAAAAGTGACGCAGTCCAAAGTCTTTTTTTTTTTTTAAGACATTGCGTCACTTGTGAAAACGCCCCGACGGCCTCCAGGGAAGCGGCTCCCAGAGGTGGGAGAACGAGTCTAGCCGCTAGGAAGCGCCGGGGCCCCGCCAGGCAAAGCTCCTCGCCCGGGTGGGATCGGGGCTGGCGGCAGAAGGCGGCTTCCTTCCTCGCTCATTCGCGCGTCTCGCCCGGGACGGCTAAATATAGGAGCCCCTCCCGCAAAGTGCGAAGATTCCCTCGAGATGAGACGGGAGATGCGATTACCTACTTTGGACGGGAGCCCAGCCGCCTGCCCAGCTATTTGCAGCCCTGGGATTTAGCTGGAAGCGGGGTGCCCGGGCCCAACTCTCCCTTCCTACGCAACCTGCCTATTAATAACTTTCCCAGCCCCCGCAGTCTGTGGGCGACGATCGGTAACGGGGAGGGAGCGAGAGGCACGGGGACATTTGCCGCACGACTCTCCAGAGCGCGGTGCTCCGTGCCATCGGGGGCTGACCCCAACTTCCTTAGCCCTCTCCTCGACCTCCGCACGAGTTAGCCGCCCGTGCGCCTCCAAGACAGCTGTCCCTGCTCATTACACCAACGTGGCTGTAAGCGAAGCGCCCAGGCACCGAGCGCGCAAGGGAGTCTTTTCCGGGCACGCGGCCAATTGCGATCAAGAAGCTAAGGCCGGGCCTGCCGGATCCTGTTCTGCGGCTGCTCCGCGCGCACCACCACCACCACCCCACCGCCATTTACACGTGCGTCGAGGGTGGCTTCCGCGCTCTGCAGTGCGCACTTCGAGTGAAGCCCCCAAATAGCTCCCCTGACTTTTGCCCATGGGCCTGGAGACACCCTCGCCATGTTTGTGCGCGAAGGGGCGCACCTATTTCCCGCCCTAAGATCAGGCGGCAACCTGGCACCATCCTCCGCGTTTGCCCCGCAGGAAGGCGGAAGCGTTTCCCTCCCACCCGCCCCGACGGGCCCCTCAGGGCACCTGCCGCGAAACGTGCCAGGAGCTTGCGCGGACGCGCAGCTTGGAGACCGCAAGCCGAGAGGTGGGCGACGCGCTCCCATAGCCAGGGGGAGACGTCGAAGCTCGCTAAGGAAGCACCCCCAAAGCGCTCGGCGCGCTTCCCCCGCGCAGCCCCCTTCCCGCTCACCATGATGAGGAACGGCGGGGCTGAGAGCTCACGCTGAGTCGTTGCGACGAAGTCTCTGTGAGAAGCAGCTACGCCTGCTCTAGCCCGCCCTGCCGCAGTGGGTTTATAAAGGAGGGGGCGGGCCTAGAAGGTGGCCCCGCCCCAGCTCCTCGTTGGTGTTTACCGAGAGGCAAGACGCCTAGAGAGGAGAATTAATCATTTCCAAGGTGGCTGCTTCGTCTCCAAATCGAAAGTCACCAGACGCAGCAGGAGGAAGAGAAGAGAAACGGCTAAATGGGATGGGACTCCTTTCGTAGAGGCAGAAGAGGGGGTGTAAGGGAGATGCAGCTTTAGAGAAAAGCGCCTGCCTGCAAAAATATCTTCGAAAAGGATGGGGGGGGGATGCCCCTCCTCCTTTGCACGTTGGTCACGTAGGAGACACGGAAGTCCAATGTTTTAGCAGCTGCTTCACAGGCAGAAATTAAAAGCTGGATTTATTTATTTCTTAACTGTGGCATCCCCGTGTTAGCAAAACCTTCCTATACCACATAGTTGTAAAAGGTACAATACCAATCAAACTGGTGTGGGAAAATGTTGCTGAACTACAACTCCCAGCAGCCCCAACAAGCATAGCCAGTGGCCATGTTCAGCAACATCTGGCAGGCCATAGGTTCCAAGGTGTGGCCTCACCAATTTCTTAGTGTGTTCTAATAGGTCTGAACCTGTCTTCCGTATCTGTCTGGAAAATTAACAAGGCAGCCATGGAAACACATACACACACACACCCATGGGAAACTGTTGCACCATGTAGCCATTTTTCATAAGAGGGCAAATGTCATTGTTAAACTATGCTAAACCCCCAGTTTCTTTGGGAGGTTTTGTCAATGGTCCATGGCATTGATTTACGGCAGGAATATCCAAAGTGATGCCCTCCAAGTGGTTTGGACTGTAACTCACATCAGCTCCAGCCAGCATGGCTAATGGTCAGGAATGATGAGAGTTGTAGTCCACGACATCTTGCGGGCACACTGTTGGCTGCACTGGGTTGGGAAATGTGTCGTGTGGCTGCCCCCACATTGATGGGGAGACAGGCAGGTGCAAATTCACATTTAGATCCAGTGTGGAGAAGCCTAGTGGGACTCGCTTCTTAATAAGCTGCTTGTTTGCTTATTTAAAACATCCATGCCCTTTCCTCAACAAGCCCAAGATGGCTCACAATGTATGGAAGGTGATTCCAGCAGGTGTAGCTTGTCGTGCAGGCTATACCTGCTGAAATTTCCTCTTCTGCAAAACTGTCAAAAGATGAAGAAGCCCTGCCCTCTTTTTCATCAGGTCACCCTAAGTTGAAACAATAACAATGGCTGCTGCAATCACATACCCATTTAGCTGAGAGTGGGCCCCACTGAAATCATTGGGGCATACTTTTGAATAGACACAGATAGGATAATGCTGTTAACCATTTTGACATTAACAATATATAAAGTGATCGTAAAACACTAAAACAGTAGCAACAGTGAGAAAGGATTTAAAATATCAGTAACCAACCAAAAACAATTTAACCACAGCAATCTGATCCATCTAAAAAAGAAAAGGAGTAACCATTTTATGGCCCAAAAGCCATCCTTAAAAAAGGAAGGCTTTGATCTAGACTCGGATGCCATTAGAGAGGGGCCAATGTGAGTGTTGGGGGGGGGGAAGAATTCCAGAGCCTGGGTGCAGCTACTGAAAAGGCTGCCTGCCTGCTTTCAACTAAGCGTATTCTGTGGATGCTGGGACAAACAAGGGCTGCTGATAGTGATCTCACAAGTTTCATGTCAGAGAAGGCAGAAGTCTTTCAGATATCCAAGTCCCAAACCTATAGGGTTTTGAAGGTCACCACCACTAGTATTTTAATACGGGCTCAGAAATAAATGAAGCCAGTGGCAGTGGTTTCAGTAAGGGAGCTGTGCCCCTGTTAACAGACTGGTTGCGGTATTCTGGGCCCAATATCGCTGAGCACCCTTCAAAGGCAGCCCTATGCAGAGTGCATTGCAGCAATCAAGCTATGACATAACTCAAGTATATGCTACCTGGGCCAAGTCAGCAGTTTCTCCAGAAGCAGATGCAGTTGTGCGACAGCCCAAGTTGCAAACCTTTTAGGAGGAAGCGCTACATCCATTTTGTTAAATAAATAAAACAAAACAAAAGCTGGGCAAAGGCACTCCTGGCCACATCCAAGGTCCTGAGTCGCGTTTATCAATTGTGCCCAGAAGGCAGCCAACTCTGAGGTGGGATCAGGATGCAGGAAGTCCTGGCTCAGTGCCAGCAACATGACACTAGCTGGAAGCAGCGGTGGAGCATATGCCCAGGGCAGGCTCGCTCCCGAGGGGCACGGGGTGTAGAGGGTGCCCTCCCAGGTGTGGGATAGCCGCTCAGGTGCACGGAGCAGAGCACACACCCTGGAGCCAGGGGCGGAGCAAGCTGCCTATGGGGGCGGAGCGAGCTGCCAATGGCACACATTTGGTGCGCCACCTGCCCGTGACTCATTCAAAACAAAGGGGGAAGGGGGGAATGCCTCCGGCAAAGCAGCACAGCTCCCCCCTTCGCCCGATGGCTCGGGGTAGGCTTGGGAGTCGCAGGTGGGCGGCACACCAAATGTCACCCCCTTCAGCGAAGACACCTGGGGCGGTCTGCCCCACTGCACCCCCCTTCCTCTGTCCCTGGCTGGAAGGTCAGGGAAGATGAGAACTGCACAAGGTGCAGATTCCCCCCCCCCCCAACAGACAGAGCTGCAATAATGGTAAAAGCCACATCTGGGATATTATTATCATTATTATGGTCATTATTCTCCTCCTCTGCACAAAATGCAAGAGCTGTCCAAAATACAGGAGATGCTATCATCATCACCACTCCCCTGTTCTGCCTCTGTACAAAATATGGGAGCTGACTTGAAAGTCTTAAAAGCCAGGATGGGGGCAGGTGTCTTCTGCCCATGATCCCTTGTTCCCTGAGGTAAGCCCTTGCCCCCGGGGCTGTAGAGGCCTCTCCCTTCCCTCTGCTCAGGAACGCTGCCGGTGACAGGCCTAGGCACGGTGAGGCACCTCTCTTGTGCATTTCCAGCTGCGCCTGCCTGGGCAGGCAACTCTTCCTCAGGGCTCTGTCTCTGCGGGAAATCCTCCCTGCCAAAAGCAGGAAGACTCTGACTTGGGAGCTGATTTCACTTCTCACAAGAAAGTCAGGTTAGTGGTAGTTGTCAGAAATTCTATTCTGTCATTTATGTATTGAAGAACTCATCGCATTGGCATTGGGAGCCCAACAAGAAAGGGAAAGGAGGAAGGGAAATGGCAGGAGGAGATATACAGCAGCCCACAAGTTTGGGGGAATCTGCCGAAAGGTGCCAGCCGAGCTGGTATGCAGGTTTGTAGAATTAGGCCCCTGCCTAGGAATGCCCAGCAGAAGAGTGACCAGCCAGGGACATGTTTGCAGGCCTCCATCCGGATATCAAGGATGAGACCACATCCTCATATTTCAACCCTTTGGAGTAATCAGCTCACACACGCCCAACATATAACAGACTTAAACCTTCACTGCACAGACAACTAAGACACTATGCACATACCTGTCCTCCAGTCCATCAGGCAGATTTTCAGATAAGCCATGACCAATGAAACCTGAACAGAAGGGGGGGGGAGTTCTCCCCAAAATGCTCCCCCACCATTCACAGAGCAGCTGACATGAGGCGAACGTGTAGTGTGAAGGCACCCCTGACTTGCATGGTTTGGGCCTACATGGACTGTGCTCAGCTCGCCTTGGGCTTGACAGCTGCTTTTCTGCTTTGCCTGACTGTAACGAAAAGCCTGCTTTTCACAGACTCTGAAATCATTGCTTGGGGGCAGTATATGGATTTTGATGGCAGGTAAAAGGAACATGTCAACAACCTCAGATATGCTGATGACACAACCTTGATGGCAGAAAGTGAGGAGGAATTAAAGAACCTTTTAATGAGGGTGAAAGAGGAGAGCGCAAAATATGGTCTGAAGCTCAACATCAAAAAAACTAAGATCATGGCCACTGGTCCCATCACCTCCTGGCAAATAGAAGGGGAAGAAATGGAGGCAGTGAGAGATTTCACTTTCTTGGGTTCCATGATCACTGCAGATGGTGACAGCAGTCACGAAATTAGAAGACGCCTGCTTCTTGGGAGAAAAGCAATGACAAACCTAGACAGCATCTTAAAAAGCAGAGACATCACCTTGCCGACAAAGGTCCGTATAGTTAAAGCTATGGTTTTCCCAGTAGTAATGTACGGAAGTGAGAGCTGGACCATAAAGAAGGCTGATCGCCGAAGAATTGATGCTTTTGAATTATGGTGCTGGAGGAGACTCTTGAGAGTCCCATGGACTGCAAGAAGATCAAACCTATCAATCCTTAAGGAAATCAGCCCTGAGTGCTCACTGGAAGGACAGATCCTGAAACTGAGGCTCCAATACTTTGGCCACCTCATGAGAAGAGAAGACTCCCTGGAAAATACCCTGATGTTAGGAAAGATGGAGGGCACAAGGAGAAGGGGATGACAGAGGACAAGATGGTTGGACAGTGTTCTCAAAGCCACCAACATGAGTCTGACCAAACTGCGGGAGGCAGTGGAAGACAGGAGTGCCTGGCGTGCTCTGGTCCATGGGGTCACGAAGAGTTGGACACGACTAACCGACTAAACAACAACAACAAAAGGAACTTGATTTGGGGAATGCTCTGTAGGAACCTGCAAATTTTCCTTGCAGCTCAGCTTTGGTTTTTTTGTCGTCCCTGGCCTCAGGAAACTGTTAATCCACACACACCGTCACACATGCTAAAAGGGGTAGTCTTACTCAGAGTAGACCCATTTAAATTAATGGCTCTAACCCGGTCATGTTTGTTAATTTCAATGCGTCTACTCTCAGTAAAACCTAGTTGCATAATACCACCCTACAACTATCATGCCGCTTCCACTTTCCGTTGGCGTTGCACAATGTAGGCTCAGGAACTTGCCCTGTTGCCACTCTTTCTGAAATATTTTACTTTAACGAATTGCAAACAGATCATGGAGGGAAGAAGGAACAAGTTTACTGGTATTTAATGGGTTGGTTTCCCCTTTTCTCCAGCAGGTCAGTCCTTATGGCAGGAGTTGCCAACACGGTGCCCTCCAGATGTTGTGAACTGCAACTCCAGTCAGCCCCAGCCAGAATAGACAACAGCCAGGGATGCTGGGAGTTGTAGTCCAAGACATTTGGAAGGAACCATGTAGCTATTCTTGCTTTATGAGGTTCAGTGGGGCTTTGTTACTCCCAGGTAAACATGCACAGCATTGCATGCAGCCCCCTAAACCAGGCATCCCCAAACTCGGCCCTCCAGCTGTTTTGGGACTACAATTCCCATCATCCCTGATCACTGGTCCTGTTAGCTAGGGATGATGGGAGTTGTAGTCCCAAAACAGCTGTAGGGCTGAGTTTGGGGATGCCTGCCCTAAACAGTTGCCCTTAAGGCAACAAAAGAGAACAGGCTCCCTTACTCTGCTCCATTTGAACATTTATTAGGAATTATATGTGTGCAGCATAACCCTAAGTCTAAATCCCCCTCTTGGAAGGATGCAGTTTATGTCCCAATGCCACATACTTCATTACTCAGAAGAGAGTCCCACAGAGTACAAGCATGCACATTTAGGGCCTTAAACAACATTTAAACCACAGAGTCCCTGCTGTACAACTGACATGCAAGAATGCTCTGTTAGTTCTTTAAATAAACAAACAAACTGATGAAAACCAGCAGGGCTGCCTCCTCCCTCTTGCAGCAATGACACACCATTTTGTGTGCCCTTCCTCTGAATTTTTCCTCCTTTCTTTCTTTTTTTTTTAAAAAAGGTTGTCTACATCCAACTCTGCAGTGCAGCAGGGCACATTTCTTCTAAGGCTGCAATTCTATGCACATTTACCTGGGAGAAAGTCCCACTGAATGCTTAAGAGTAGATAGCCATAGGATTGGGCTAGAATTTATTTCTTTTTTAAAGGCAAGGAACGCAAGTATAGCTGTTCAGCTGAAGCCACCAGAGGGTAGCTGGCATCCCCAATATATCTGGGAAAACCACACACACACACACTGCTGTAGCTTAGTTACAACACATTTTAAAACACATCATGAAAGCAAAATAAATACAAAAAAATAAAATGCAATACTAATGGGGGTGGGAAATGAAACAGCTGCAGTAGAATTAATAATTGTGTTAGAAACCATTAAATGTGATGAAAGACATTAAACACAAGGGGAAAGAAAACTGCTTCCATCTGGCACCCAAAATCCCACAAAGTCAGCACCAGCCAAACAGGTTTTGGGGGGAGGGAGTTCTACAAATGAGGCACCACCAGAGATGAGGCTCTATCTGTGCTGGACACCCACCGCGTTTCTGAAGGTTGGGCTCTGATGGGGATGTCAACAGGCAGGCAGGTCCTATGGATGCTATTGATACAGTAGGACCAATGAGGCAGGGCAAGTTTAAAGTGCTATGAAATATCCCCCTAATGTTACTTGTAACCAAAGCTGCAATTTTATGCAGTTGGGTGTGCCTAAATCCCTTGGCCCTGCCATGAAGTGGAGCAATGAAGAAAGAGGAGGGGAGGCTGATCAAGGAAGGCAGGACCAGGTGTCATGGAGGGGGGAGAAGCAATTTTTGCTTTACTTCAGGCAGTGCAGCCTAACTCCAAGGTGCAGGTGTTGGGAATCTGTGCATAGCTGTCAACTTTTGGATTTGAAAATAAGGGATTTTTTTCAAACTTTCGGATTTGAAAATAAGGGATGCCACGAGGGCGGTGCAATGGCACCAAGTAGCCTCGCCACCCTGCGCTCCAGAGGCTGCGCGTGAACGGGTGAGCGAAAGAGTGAGCGCGTAGACGGCAGGCAGGCTGTCTGTCTGGTTGGGCGTGAGGGTCTGGCTGCACAAGGCATGCAAGCTCCGCCCCCAGTCGGTCTCAGACTCCTTATTGGCAGCCGAGCAACGCAGCTGAGGAGCCTCCCTGGCCGGCAGGGAGGGAGAGGAGCTGCTTCATTTGAAATCCGGGAAATTTAAGGGATACGGTATCAACAATCCGGGATAGCAGCGGGAAACGGCATTGGAATAAGGGAGTTTCCCACAGAAAAAGGGAGGGTTGACAGCTATGAATCTGTGGCCCTGTTGAACCCCTTCATCCCTGACCATTGGCCATGCTGGCTGGAACTGATGGGAGCTGGAGTCCATGTACATTGGAGGGCACTGAGTTCCCCAGCCCTGCTGCGAAGGATCAGGTTGCACATCCCATCAACACCATGGTTAGCTGTGACTCACTGCCGTTGGTTTCAGCAGAACATGTTGCTTACCATGCATCCTATGCATGCTTACTCAGAAGCCAGTACCACTGACTTTCGTAGGGACTTCTCCCAAGCAAGCATCTGTAGCATTGCAGCCACGGAGGTTGATCTTATCCTAGTTAGGTCTGCATAGGAATGGATGGCTAGCAATGGCGGCTGGTGCCCATTGGAACTGGTGGGACAGACCAGTGGTAGGTGGAGTCAGAGTCAATGACAGGGGGAGCAAACACATTCAAGTTTTGTCATCACCACCCTCCCTGCTGACATCTACAAGGGACAACACTGAGACTACGGAGGAGGAAGAAGATGACAAGCAGCGTTGTCCCCTGGACTGGTTGCAAGTAAGGTGAGGAGCAGTTGGTGGTTGTGGTTTAAGGCACTGGTCTTCAAGGCGGATCGCAACAGGAGCACTGCCACCATGCAAAGGTCCCCAAATGCATGTTTGGGTTAAATGCATATTGTTTGGGTTAAAAGTGAGGTTGAAGATGCCTGGTTTAAGGCAGACTGAGGCTGGTGAGGCAGTCCCCCATTTGACCCAATAGACCAGCCTCCACTGATAGCTACTCACCCTTAACTGTAGCTGGGTTGTAGCCAAGGTGTGATTTTTCTGTCTGGAAAGGACCTCTGACTGCTGTTAGCAATTTACTGAGTCGGCAGTTCAAGGACAATGCCAGCCTGCAGTGATGGAAAGGCACTGGGGGGCGGGCAGTTATGTGCCACATTGCCTAACAGTGCAATCCAAACCATACCTTCTCAGAAGTAAGCTCAGCCTAAATTCTCATATCGTGATGCAGCTAAACTAAATCGGTCACTTTCCCTAAGAGCAGCATGTTTTTATAGGGCAGACATAGGAAGGGGAAATCTTCCCAAGAGTTGCCAATTTGATGCTTCTGGAATCACAGTGGCACTGAACCAAATTTTACTTAGAGTAGACCCAACGAAATTAATGGACCCAACTTAGTTGGGTTCATTAATTTCAGTGAGTCTACTCAGAGTAAGACTTAGCTGAATGCCACCCACTGAATTCGAATGGCTAATGTCAGCAATAGAGCATTGGGGCCAGAAGTGGCTTTTAGTTTACTACTAGGCTGTGGGCACTCAGACAGTCTGTGTGATTCTGTTCTTATTACTGATATTTCCAGAAAAGAAGAACAGCTCATCTGCTTGAGCTTTTAAAAAAATGCCCAGATCTGATCCTTAAGAAGTGCAGCTGTGCTACAGGGAAGGTGAATCTAGGTTATATAATGTGTATTAACAAAAAATAAATAAAAAATCAGTGAATAAGTAGCAGTTTATTTCATAATCTCTCCCGCCCCCCTTCTATGTCTAAGTTATAAATAATGGTCTTGGCTCAGCTCGAGCACTGCTTTTGGCTAGACACTGTCATTTCTTCCCTAACTTTTCTGCTACCCTGATATGTACCACAACTGACAGCTTATGCAATTTGTGATTACCAGTACTTTGTATCCAAACTACAACTCCCAGCATGCCCTCCTAAAAGCTGTCAGTTTTATGGCACTATTATTTAAAGGGAAATCATGATGCTTGCAGGGTACTCTCTGGTGCTACAATTCAAAGAAGAGGCCATAAATTGGCTGAGAAGAAGAATGTATAAACTACACCATCTTTGTCAAAGAAGTCAACTAAAATTTACCAAAGATCTATAAAATTATACACGGCTTGAAGAACAGCACAAAGTAGGGGACAAATATTTTACCTTTTCACAAAGTAGCACGATGAACCAAACAAATTAATACACAGCAAGCAAGGAAACATGCAAGAGAAATGCTCCCCTAACAAATAATACTATTGCTCTGTGGAAATCTCTGACACAGTACATGACTAACCATATATATTTTTTAAAAAATATTATTTTATTAACAAACAAAATAAACCAAAGATAAAGAGCATAAAGAAATACAGTTGCTGTTTGAAAGCAGCAAACTTTGGACATCATAACTGAACTTGTTCCAAAACATTACAAAAAATACCACTTTTTCCATAAACCTGTTAGGCTGGTTGATATGTATTCTTTAAAAAAAAAAAAGTTAGCTTAATCATATGGATGAAACTTTCTCAGTCCATTCAGATATAGTAGGAGATATGCTTTCTCTCATTTTTTTAGCTATTATAATCTTAGCAGCAGTTATAAGGTTGAACACTATTTTGTAGAATCGTAGCGTTGGAAGGGAGAACCACGGTGCTAAACCTGTTAATCGCCATTAACTAGGATAGCCAAGGCACTAACCAGCAATGCCCAGAGACTGCCAGAAACTGCTAATGGGGAAGGAAATATGCTATGCATCTGTTCCACATGATGCTTTAAGTCTCAAGAAAGGATTCCTCGGTCGCCACAACTAATATTTTCCTGCAATGCTCTGGCTGTGTTCTGGAGTGCTTCTTCAGAGAAGTGGGGGGACCCAACACCACCTGACCAAAACTTTTCATGAACTTAGCGTGTGCCCTGGAACACTGCATAATGCAAGAGCTTCTTGATGCCATTAATACAGAAGAAGGCCCTGATGTGAGCAGGAGTTTCAATGTGCTTTCTCCTCCTCTTGAGACAAGCCACACATGGAACTAGCTGGGCATCTGCTGGTGAGGAAATGTGCTGGGTTTGCTATCTCCTTAATGCTCCTGTGGGTGACTAAGGGGCATATCTGAAAGACAACCAGGGACCACCGGGGAACTGGTGTGGGGACCCCCAATCCTGCAGCAGGGATGGCCAGATCCAGTTGGAAAGTCTTGCTCCTCTTGCTCAGCTTTGAGGAATGGGGAGGGCTGAACATGGCAGGAGAGGTCTAAACCAGGCATAGGCAACCTTGGCTCTCCAGATGTTTTGGGACTACAATTCCCATCATCCCTGACCACTGGCCCTGTTAGCTAGGGATCATGGGAGTTGTAGTTCCAAAACATCTGAAGAGCCAAGGTTGCCTACTCCTGGACCTTTGGCCTTGCACCACAGCCCCGATCCAAACTCTTCCACGCCCAGGTGGGGAGAGCAAAATCTACAGGCGCAAAAATCGTTAAGTGGACGCCCTCTTGTAAGCAGCGCTCCCTGGCAGGTGGCCAAGAGAAGTTGTAAGGCAGGGCAATTAGCTGAGAGTGAAGGGCTGCAAAGCGTGCAAAGCGTGGATTGTTGCCCTTTGATCACCGGTTCTGAGCACTGAGCACCTCGCCCAGACAGCAGGCGAGCGGGACTGCGCCGCGCATAGCTGCCCCTCCCTAAAGCAGCCGGTGAACTCCTGTAACTTGCAAAAGCTACTTTCCAGATGACCACCCACTCAAAGCCTGCCTGGCAAAGCTTTTTAGGCCCGCTTGCTTTTTGCACAGAACCCGGGATCCGTTCTGTCACGCGGATTAGCAGATTAGGCGAAATGAACCTGCAGGACGGGGCCTTCGCTTCGGCTCGCTTGATCTCTGATGGGTGCCTGTTTACGCGCAGGGCGCGCTTCAGCTGACAGATGGGCGAAACCCCCGTGTTGTGTAAGCAGCTCGTCAACAGCCCCCAGCAAAGCTGGAAAGGAAATGCTCCAGTTCAGCGACAGCCAGCCAAGTACACGGGGGCCTGGCTGTGCCAGAAGCCGTTGGTAGAAAAGAGGCCGGGAGGCAGCAGAGCGCAAAAGGGGAGGGCTTGCGGGAGGAAATGATTGGTTCGCGAAAGAATTTTGTTGCGTTAACAAGCAAGCAGAAGCAGCCAGATCTTGTTGCCAGCGCCCATCAGATGCATGCTGTAATAATACAAACGGGCGGGGGGGGGGGAATCCGTGGTTGAACAGCAGAGCAAGTAATCCGCCTAAATTGTGCAGGGAGAGGCTGGAAGGGAGATTAGCCCGCGCGCTCGGGGAGGGGCCTGTAACGTTTATTGATTCGCTCTACGTATAGCCAGGACCGCAAGAGAGGAGAGTCCAAAGTCATAACCCGTTCCAGAGACGTCCATGCCAGGTTTTGCACTAGGCCAAGTGACAAATGGAGGGAAATAAATGGGAGTTAGCCGGGCTGTGTTATTCTGTAAACTGCGAGATTAACATTGCCCTGGTCTGTTTTGCCCTGTTAAGTCTAATCAGCAGCATCGTTCCTTTCCAAGGTTGCCCAGGACAGCGGAATGTAAATAGAGCATTCCCAAGTAAGCAGGTCTCCCTGAAGTGTAAAATGGGCTGCGGAAGGATAAGATTAGCCCAACTGGAACTTTGCACAGGGGAAGTTTTACGTCTCTGCACGCTTCTGCTGCCTGGGACTGGAATGGGGTGGCTCTGTTCTTTCGCGCGGCTGCTGACTGGCCTGGCCAGGGACAAGCTGTTCCCTCATTAACATGCACATTCCAGGACCTCCGGGTTGCTTCTGGGCCACTGTTAACGGGGAAAGATTGCTATAAAGAGGTCAAGGGCGCAGTGCCTAATTTCTGGCTTGCTATAGTTTGACACAGAGATCCACAGCAAGGGATCCATCAGATCCATGCAGAGGAGAGTGCATGAGGAACCCTGCAGGGGACTTACACCCACCTGGCAACAACACCCATATTTCTGTGTGAGCTTTAGAGCAAATGCATGTGGGGCAGCAGAAGCTGGAGGTGGGGGCTTGCTCAAGTTATGAGTGCTGAAGAGGTGTGGCTATTATTGTTATTGTTGTTGGCATTCGTCTGACTCAAGAGACAACGGAGTGTGCCTCCAGGGTGGTGTAGTCAAACTGCTGCCTTAGCCAAAACAAAATAAAATAAAAAAATTCCTTCCAGTAGCACCTTAGAGACCAACTAAGTTTGTTCTTGGTATGAGCTTTCGTGTGCATGCACACTTCTTCAGATACACTGAAACAGAAGTCACCAGACCCTGATATATAGTGAGAGGGTGGGGAGGGGTATTACTCAGAGGGGGGGTGGAAATGGGTGAAAGGTTAATAGCTGTGGTAAAACCTGTTGACGACTGTTAACGGCTGCAATTAGTCTTACAGGAAAAAGCAAGGGGTCAACAGGTTTACCATAGCTATTAACCTTTCACCCATTTCCACCCCCCCTCTGAGTAATACCCCTCCCCACCCTCTCACTATATATAAGGGTCTGGTGACTTCTCTTTCAGTGTATCTGAAGAAGTGTGCATGCACACAAAAGCTCATACCAAGAACAAACTTAGTTGGTCTCTAAGGTGCTACTGGAAGGAATTTTTTTTATTTTATTTTGTTTTGACTATGACAGACCAACACGGCTATCTACCTTTAACTGCTGCCTTAGCAGCACCAAAGTGACCTCTCTGGGGTGCAAGCCTGGGCACTGTGTGTGTGAGGGGGTGGGGTCCTGAGCTGGCCAGATGATGATACCCCCCTCAGCCTCGCTGTTGCGGTCCAAGGGAAAGTAGAGCAATATATTTGGCTGCAGGAGACACCAGAAGGAGGCATAGGAGGCACCATCCAACTGTCTTAGGGACTCCACTCCAGATTTGTGTAGAGTTTACTCCTTAGCCTTTTCTTCTTCCGAAGAAATCCTGTAAGGCACCAGAGGTTTCGGATCAGAATTATTCTTCTCCTAGATGGGTAGGCAAACTAAGGCCCGGGGGCCGGATCTGGCCCAATCGCCTTCTAAATCCGGCCCGCGGACGGTCTGGGAATCAGCGTGTTTTACATGAGTAGAATGTGCCCTTTTATTTAAAATGCATCTCTGGGTTATTTGTGGGGCCTGCCTGGTGTTTTGACATGAGTAGAATGTGCTTTTATTTAAAATGCATCTCTGGGTTATTTGGGGGGGTATAGGAATTCATTCATTCCCCCCCCCCCAAAAAAATATAGTCCGGCCCCCAACAAGGTCTGAGGGACAGTGGACGGGCCCCCTGCTGAAAAAGTTTGCTGACCCCTATGACCTAGATGGACTGCCTTGTTCTGAATATTTGAATCTGTTAAAAGATACATTGTGTGTGTGTGTGTGTGTGTGTGTGTGTGTGTGTGTGTGTGTGGAATTTAAGAAATGTAATAAACCAAAATGCTGATTCTTTCCTTTCCACTACTCTCTTTCCCCCATATTTTAAAATTTTGATTCCATTTTTCCTCCAAGGGACATTGTTTGAGATAGTATACATGAGTTCAGGCCCAAAGAGAAGAGAAAGGGACTGAGGACAATTTCCCACCAAACCCAGGAAATCCCAGCTCCCACTGCCTGGCAGTCAGACTTGGTTTTGGGGCCTTACCCATTATTTACCAGCACATGTTGCCTTCATACTGCGGAATGAGCATGTCAGTTCCTAACTAGCAAAGAGCCCCAGAATTGCAGGCTGTGTCTGCGGGTAGAAATCCAAAGCTTCTCATTTGCACCTAGCTGTTGATGCATAAACATTTAACATAGTCCATAGTTTAATTTTGAATTAATGAAATGATGCATGTGTCAAGCATATTAGGCTTGCACCACAGAGCTGCATCCTTGATAGGGTGATGCTCTTATCTTTATCTACAGAGCATAATGGCCAGCGGTGGCTGTCAATTTAGTATTGGAAGTTCAGGCTGTGGGTGTCATTCTGCTCCATTTCTTAACTCTTTGGCTATGATCAGGGGACTCGGCCCGGGTGGTGCTGTGGGTTAAACCACAGAGCCTAGGGCTTGCCGATCAGAAGGTCGGCGGTTCAAATCCCGGCTACGGGGTGGGCTACCGTTGCTCGGTCCCTGCTCCTGCCAACCTAGCAGTTCGAAAGCAAGTCAAAGTGCAAGTACTGTATATTCCTGTGTATAAGACTACTTTTTAACCCAGGAAAATCTTCTCAAAAATTGGGGGTCGTCTTATACGCCGGGTCGTATTTCTTATATGGCGAGTATATCCCAAACTCTATATTTTAACTGGAAAAGTTGGGGGTTGTCTTATACGCCCAGTCGTCTTATACGGCGGAATATACGGTAGATAAATAGGCACCGCTCCGGCGGGAAGGTAAACGGCGTTTCCGTGCGCTGCTCTGGTTCACCAGAAGCGGCTTAGTCATGCTGGCCACATGACCCGGAAGCTGTATGCCAGCTCCCTCGGCCACTAAAGCCAGATGAGCGCCGCAACCCCAGAGTCGTCCACGACTGGACCTAATGGTCAGGGGTCCCTTTACCTTTATGATCAGAGTAAGTCAGAGCAACCTCCTTGCTGAAGGCCTAACAGGTGCTCTCTATCCAGCAGGTTGGTTTCAGTAGTACAGGCTGGAAAAAGATGCAAGAGTCCAGCACAGAAATCTTAATGGGGATCAAACAGCCCCAGGTCACCTCTTATCAAGCGCATGGAAAATAAATGTGGATTGCAGGTTGCAAAAGGGCAGATCTCTCCCGCTCCCAATATCTGACACAAATACATGCCATACTGCCTTCCTTGCAGATGCATGATTGCACTGGTGGAAACGAAACACTATGTTCACTGAAAGTACTGGGGGTTCCACTTTTCCCCGACAACAGTTCTTTCTTTTCACAACTATCTGTCACCTGCTCTGCTCAGCAAGAGATTCTGATGAGTAGTGTCTTCTCTATCTCCCACATTGTTCTCATATTGTACAGTACATGCAAGGAACACATATTACTACTATTTGCCACTAGAGGGTACTACCAACCCAACGTTCAGAATAGTTTTGTCCTGGAGAAGTGGGGTTTGTCCACAACAACTCCTTATCGTGTGGAATCAAGAGACACACAAAAATGACAGACATATCTCTTGCTATTCCCCTTACTACTGTTATAAGAAAAAACTGCTCCTTTCCCCTTATGGGGTATCCAAGAGTCCGTATAGAGTCCTTAAGTGGGTTCCCTATCAGTAGGGGGAAATGACAGAGGCCAACCAGAGAATATTGAGAAGCAAAGCATCTAGTAAGCCTGATCTTTATTAAACTGTTGCAACAGGGTCCCCCACTCACCCTATGCAGGGAGGGAGGAGAGGAATCCACAACAATGGTGTGCAAGCCCTTATATAGACTTTTGAAATGGCCCACCCTGTAGGTCAAGACCCCCCCCCAAACACTATACATACATCACAGAAGGAGGCGGTCTCCAACAGAAATACATCACAGGGGGTCTACAACAGAAATCCTGTCTGTCAGGATACCTGACAATGGTCAATGATTGCTTTACCTGGGCAGCCTGGCCATTCTTTTGTGATGGTTAATACCGGTAGTTTAGTTCCTGAATCCAGGTCACAGGCTCACCCTATTCATACACAAATACACCCTTAAGACAGGATTTGTAAGCAAAAGACAACGGGGAGGCTTTCCCCATTTCCTCCCTTACTGCAGAGGAATATGTGAGGTCACTGGGAGAGTCAAAATGGCTTCAGGATTGCTCTCCTGTACTATTTCAGACACGTGGTTTATATACTGTAGTTATGTATGTGTTTGCCTTGTACATTTATGAACACTTATTTTATATTTGAGACCTTAGAATTCTTATAACCTCCTCCACTTTTTATTGTTTCCTTGAATATATTTATTTCAACAAAAAGTTCTCAAAGCATATGCAGAGGACTAGCATGCTTGGGTAGCTAGAAAGGATTGGGCAACTGCTGTTTGAAAACTTGATCTGTTTCGGACTTGCTGCAAGATGCAGCTGGAAGAAGCATGAGACCTGGGTAAGAAGCCAGCAGCTTCCGGATGGGCTGACAGGCATGGACAGATTCCTATCCACCTTCCAGCTGCATGTAGGGGTGTGGTTATTTGCAAAAGATCCACCAGCTTGGAACTAAAGGAAGGCATTCATCTCCTGTCACTCCCCAAAGATGCTGCCAGAGATAGTATATTCTATCTAGCCGTATGATGATGTATGTGTAATGTTGTTGTTGTTGTTCAGTCGTTCAGTCGTGTCCGACTCTTCGTGACCCCATGGACCAGAGCACGCCAGGCATGCCTATCCTTCACTGTCTCTCGCAGTTTGGCCAAACTCATGTTAGTAGCTTCGAGAACACTGTCCAACCATCTCATCTTCTGTCGTCCCCTTCTCCTTGTGCCCTCAATCTTTCCCAACATCAGGGTCTTTTCTAGGGAGTCTTCTCTTCTCATGAGGTGGCCAAAGTACTGGAGCCTCAACTTCAGGATCTGTCCTTCTAATGAGCACTCAGGGCTGATTTCTTTAAGAATGGATAGGTTTGATCTTCTTGCAGTCCATGGGACTCTCAAGAGCACCATAATTCAAAAGCATCAATTCTTCGGCGATCAGCCTTCTTTATGGTCCAGCTCTCACTTCCGTACATTACTACTGGGAAAACCATATGTGTAATAACGTACAGTTATTGGGAAAACCATACAGTTTATTGGGAAAACCGTACAGTAACCGTACAGTTACTGGGAAAACCGTATGTGTAATAACGTACAGTAAAGAAACAATGACTATGTTCTACCTCTAGCAATGGAGACAGGATACTTCTGAATGCCTGTTGCTGGGAATGGGAGGTGGGCAGGCTGCTGTGATGCTCAGTTCCTGCTTACAGGCTCCCCATAGGCATCTGGCGAGAACAGGATGCAGGAGTTAGAGGGACCATTCGTATAAAGATGCCCCTAAACCATGGATGGAGAACTCTGCACCTGGGGGCTGGATATGGCCTCTGGGACCTCCAGATCCAGGCTATGCCTCCCCTGTCCTCCTCATGCTCAGCAAATAAGCTTGGGGGGAGGAAATCTCCCCCATGGTCTCCAATTGCCATGCAGGGGGCATTGTGGGGGGTTGCAATTGATAAAGGAATGGTTCACCCTCCATGCCCTGCAACCTCCTTACTGAAAATCCATATGCACACAACAATTGGGCTTCAAAAAAGCCCTCCCCCCCGGGTTAAACCCAGAATCTTTGAATTTGGCCTGCATGTGCTCCACAGTTGTAAATTGACATCCTATACCCTTTTAATATGTGGTTTTTTTGGGGGGGATTATTGGGTTGTTGTTTTTATTTTGATTATATCTTTTGTGATTTTATGTTTTGATTTTGTTCTGTGAACCGCCCTGAGACCTCCGGGTATAGGGCGGTATATAAATTCAACGAATTAAATTAATTAACAGATGTTGAGTCAGACCCTGACTGGGACTTTTGGCTAATGCTTTTACTCTACCCCCCAATTGTACCATGAAGTTCCTTACCACCAAGGTCTCCAAGGAAGCCTTTTAACCCTTTCCTGAGCATGGCCCAAGAGCAGAGTCCTTACCTGCTCCATTGGAGGGTCTCTTTCTGGGGAAGCTTCACTGCTGGGCATGGCTTCTTGACTCTGGCACCCTGGAATGGAGATTGCAGCCTGGATCCCTTGATGATCGCAGCCCATGAACTCAAGATTTGCAAACTTCCACTAAGATCCATTGCTGGGATCCTTTCCTAAGCGAGATGGCCCACTGCTTTACGCTGAGGGTAGGAATTCTGATCCCCCAAAGGAAAACAAGAGGGAGAAACCCAGGCTAAAAGGGAAGAGGAACTTTTTCCTTCTAGGAAAGCTTCTGTGAATCTCTGCCCTGCTCCCACCATTCCAGAAAGGCCGCTGCCAACAATGGGTCTCTGTTGTTCTTCCCTAACTGTTCGCTCTCTGTTGAGACTTGCCGGTTGCCTTGGCAATGCCATCAAAGCATGCTTAGTGGGCGATGCACCACAAGGGGGCAGCGTTGTCCCTTGCTGGCTGCTAGGTTGTTGGGTAGTGGAAGGCTAAACTCTATCAAGTCTTGACAAGTCTTACCTATATGCATTCCATGGAGTGGCTCCCCCAGTCCATGGTGTGGTGTGGTGGTGGTGGTGGTGGTGTGTGTGTGTGTGTGTATTGTGGCTCAGCGCAGGGTTGACAGAAAAAACGAAGGAGAACCAACTTCTGCCTTGTCTCATCACTGTCCCCATGGTCACCGCTTGGCTGAACATGCCATTAGGCAAACAAGGAAGCGATTCAAAGGCAGGTGTGGATCAGAGCGAGTGAGCGCCTTGGCCACTTACACTAGGCAACATTAGTTGTTGGGAATGGCAAGCAAGGAGAGGGCTGTTAAGAATATAAAAAGAGCCTGGTGGATCAGGCCAATGGCCCATTGAGTCCAGCACTCTGTTCTCACAGTGGCCAACCAGATGCTTGTGGGAAGCCCATAAACAGGACTCAGTCACAAGAGCACTCTCCCTTCCTATGGCTTTCAGCGACTCGTATCCAGAAGCGTTTCTACCTCCAACCATGGAGGCAGAGCATAGCTATCACGGCTAGTTGTGCTTATGTTCTGTTTGAGGGCTTCCCATAGGCACCTGGTGGGCCACTGTGAGGTAGGAATGGAGGGGAAATTTGATTGAGCTTTGTATTTATACTTCTTCAGGTTCAGGGAGACCAGAGGGGAGGGGAGCTGCCTGTTGCAGCCTGACTCATCACTGCTTCATGGCTCCTCTCCAGCCTCCGCTTCTGCCTCTGATTCTGGACTGCACTCTGCCACAGCCTCTTCTTGCTCACTAAACCCTGTTGCCTCTTCAGCTTCCGTCACCTCCTCCTCCCAGTCTGCTCCCTCTTCTCCCTCTGACCATTCATCATCGTCCCACCACCAAGAAGGCTCTGAGCCTTCTTCCCTTGGGGGTTCCCCAGCTGGTGCCTCCCACCACGGCTCTGCATCCAGCCAGTCCATGACAGGTCCTTGGGAGTCTCAGGTCAGCCCCTCCTCAGCCACCCTGCTCTCTCCAAGCCATTGCCAGCCCTGCTTTGTAGCCTCCTTGACTTTTTTTTAATTTTTCTGGCTGGAATTGCCCTTGAACTCTGATAATGCCTCTTGCTTCCCTGGCTGGAAGGTAGGATGTGTATGCAAGTGTGTGTAGAAACTAGCCTACTGCACAAAGGTGACATTCACACCTGCTGCGCTGTGCACTTTTACCCACCACTGGCATGTGGCCCTTGGAAGGTTGCCCAGAATGTGGCCCTTTGACAGAAAAAGATTCCCCACTCCATGCTAGCACAACAGCAGGCAGGACTGGGGGAGTTTATAACAAAATACCAGTGTTTTCTCTTTTTTTAAGGTGAGGCTTGGCTGCACATGTAATAATCCTCTGGGGACAGTCCCTCCCCAATACACAAGTCCCTAGCTATGTTTGGTGTAACCAAGGCCCCAGGAGGCTTAGCTTGGCTTTCTCTGTGTGTTGAGTCCGGCTGTAACTCAGAAACCATTCAGGCTAAGCTCCGTGTCCATCTCTAACAACAAAGCCTCCCTCGTGCCTGGAGATGGGCTGCGGAATGTTATAAAAGGCAGGCACTGCAGAGAAAGCCCTCGGTTCCCATCCTTCGTCCTCTGAGCTCATCGGCGCCAGGTCGAAGAAGACGTTTTTGCAGGATGGTGAGTCTTGCCTGGACTTGTCAGCTGGGCTGGAGCAGCGAGGGAACGGCAGCCCCACTCGGCATAGCCGTCAGGGCCATGTGGAGGCCTCCCTTGTTTTAAACATAGTGCCGTACGATCCCAGTGCCCTTCTAATGGGAATGCAGGTGCACTTGGATCTGTAACCAGGGTGTCGTTCGAAGTATGCAAGGTGTAGGGAAAAGAGGATAAAATAAATTCACAGTGTAGGAACAAGAGGGAAGAGGAATTGGCACTCTCGATGGTGGGATGTTTTTACCAGCTTGCTCCCCATGTTTCCTTTTTGACTCAGCCTCAGTTCTAGATAATGGGAAATGCTAACACTATATTTGTTTGTTTTTGTTTTTAATGAGAGGAAGGGAAGCTTTGGAGGTACATACTGCTACACACCACCCAATCTCTGAAAAGTGAGAGATTCCAGGAGTTCCAGACCCTAATCTAGGGTTCAGTTTCCTCGGAATGAGAGACAGTGGAGACTGTGGTGTCTTTAGGATGTATGGTTTATTTACACAGATATACAACCTGAGCCTATGATGGAGAGGCTCGCAGCATTAACACCCCAAGAGGGCTTTCCTTCTCCCAGAGCCACAGCCTTGGATTCATACAGGAATCAGGCATGGCTGTGTCTCTCTCAGCTGCCCAGCCCTCAGCCTGCTGCATTTTGCCTCTACCTCACACACACAACTCCCAACGCTGGCCTTTGTCTTTCAAACTACCAGCGAGTTGGGGGGGGGGGAGGCATCCTTTTGTGATCTGGCATGGAGCCACTTCCTTTGTTACCTTAATGACCCATACATAGAGGACTGTTTCAACAACTTGAACCCTTGTTTAGATTTTAACACTTGCCAGATCCAGGAATTAGAAGGGTCTGGGGCATGCAGCCTACTCCCCCCCCCAAGAAACCCCCCACTCATAACAATACTATGACAATATACTAACTTTGGTATGCAGCCCCCTGAGTAAAACAAACAAACATTTTTTTTTTAAAGAGCTTTTATGGTGTAGTGCAGCCTTCCCCAACCTGGTGCCCTCCAGAAGACTGGTGAGGAGATTTTGCTTCTATTCTTAGTACCCAAAATGATTAAACTCATGACATGAGAATAAGGTGTCAGCATTTCCTAGCCACTGACTACTGCAGGGTTAAGGTGGCGTTGTTGGAGGGGCAGGGAGATGTTGTGTTAGAGTCAAAGAACACACCAAAACCAGGAAGATGGCTGTTGCTCTGGCAAAGTCCAAGTTCCTGTCTAGGAGCGCCCAGTGGCCATCCCAGAGCCTGGGAATACTCCACTGCCCAGAACTGCTAATCTGCATTTTTGGTGGCTTGCCACAGGAGGCAGTATTATATACAGGGTCAGGGTGTGGGTGGGAGTCTCCTGTTCTGCTGCTAGTACCCCCTGACATGTAGCTTCCACACCAGTGATGGATCTGCCCCTCTTTCCCCAGCGCGAGTGCATTTCTATCCACGTTGGCCAGGCTGGTGTGCAGATTGGCAATGCATGCTGGGAGCTGTACTGCCTGGAGCATGGGATTCAGCCGGATGGGCAAATGCCCAGCGACAAAACCATCGGAGGTGGAGACGACTCCTTTAATACCTTCTTCAGTGAAACCGGAGCTGGGAAGCATGTGCCTCGGGCTGTTTTCGTGGACCTGGAACCCACTGTGATCGGTGAGGGCAGTGCATATTAGGGGCAGAGTCTGACCGGATCCTCTGTGTATTCTGATTGGATACTGATCTGAGGTGGCCCAAGACATTCTGGTGGCTGCCATGGTGGTAAAAATATAATAAGATGCTTAAGAACTTCCTGCCCTTTAATGGTACCCCAGAGTAGAATTCTTAACCCTGCGTAATGTTGGCCTGAAGCAGCTTGAATGAACCGGTTTAAAGAACCACAGGGATCCATGACATTCATTCATTAAGAATAAAGGTTGTTCTTCAGTTGCTAAGAACAACAGGGTTGTTGTGAACTTAAAATGGGATGGAGTTCCTTGGAGGAAAGGTGGGATAGACATGTAATAATAAAAGAAATGGATGTAGAAAGGAAGCGAGTTTGGTGCTAGGAACCCATTTCAACTTTGTGTTGAAGGGCATTTAAAATGGCAACATCCTCCCAGATTTGTCTGTATTGTCACAGTATGTCAACAGGAGACAGCAAAGACTCTGGAGTGTGTCTTTCTATGGAAAATGTGCTTGCTGTGGTCCATGTCTGTATCCCCTATGTGGTGGCACATTTGCTAGCTGAGAACTCTCTAAATCTGGTGAAAAGATTCTCAGGTCAGGGCTGAACCTGTATCATACTCTCAGCTATTGAAACCAAATCCCCATCCAGCCTTGGTCTGTCAGCAGCGTAGGCTAGGAGACAAGAGGGTAGAGGAAATGACTTGACCTACTGTTTGCTCTGCAATCCAGATGAGGTTCGGACTGGCACGTACCGCCAGCTCTTCCACCCAGAGCAGCTGATCACTGGCAAGGAAGATGCTGCCAACAACTACGCCCGTGGGCACTACACCATTGGCAAAGAGATCATTGACTTGGTGCTGGACAGGATCCGGAAGCTGGTAATTGGGCTTGGTGGCATGGGAGACCTGGGGCAGGAAGGGGCTGGATCTGCTTTCTGGAATCTGGAAGGAGTTCTGGTTAATGAATGTGGAGGGGAGATAACTAGTGGCTTGTGTTGATGCTGCACAAGTTCAGCTTCCACTGCCTCACTCAGGGAACTAGATTATAGTGCAGAAGGTTTATCCACACTTCAGTTTTGCCCCATGCTTTCTAGGCACAGGTCCACACTTTCCTGGTCTGTGTCTGAGTGCTCTCCCCACCCCCGCTACTTTCCCCAGGAAAACCCAATCTTTACAGCTGAATCAGAACAAATGGTAATTTGGATTTTGCCATGGATTGCTGTTTGCTCCAATTTGGTAAAGAGAGGGTTTTCACAGGAAAAGTGGCCAGGTATGTGTGTGTGCGACACAGACCTATAAAGTCTGGACCTGTGTTTAGAAATGCAGAGCAAAGCTAAGTGTGGATGAGCCCTAAAACGAAGGCAATAGCACTAAGATTGGAGACAAGCCTTTAACTATTGAAGAGCAAGCAAAGGCTTATCGCCAGTCTGGCCAATCCCTGACAACAAACCTGCCAGTCTTGCAGCTTGAACTTTGGATCACCTGACATTGTATTGACATCATGTGATTGACAGGTGGGCAGCCACAACCACCTGTCCAAATAAGTTGTGGAGGGCAGGCCCATATTGGATGCCTGGGTGCTGTGAACACTTGAGTGCACAGTGACCTGTGGAGCAGGCTTTTTCTCTGCTCATGCAACAGCCAGTCTCCTACAATGGTGACACAATGACCGTCTGTCATGAGGACCGATTCTCCACAGGTAATGTAGCAAGCACACCTTTGCTGGAATGAAAGCGTTTTAGATCCTTCCTACTGCCCAGATGATTGATTGGTGGTGGAGAAATCTGGTTCAGTTTAATTCACACATCTCAAGCCCTTGCATGAACTAAAACAAAGCTTTTCTTTGAAATTTGCACTTCTCTGAAGTTTCTGTTGCAGTTCTGCAACCAAATGATATGTGCAAAAAGGCACACATTAGGGGGAAATGTGCATAAAATTCATGCATTAGTGAAAGTAATGAACAAAAATGCAATAGATTAGGAAAAGCAGCTTGCCAAAAATTGTGTCTGTTAGCCAAAGCAACATACATTAGGAGCAATCCAGCCAAAAATCCTGGTGAATTTTCATGAGGACTTAAATAATATTCAGCAATCTGCACTGAATCTAAAACTGGCGAAATTAGAGACAGGAAGGAGTGGAAGTTAACAAATTCATCCATCCCATCTGGTCAGCAATAGGGCTAAACTCTAATGCTGAAATACAGAGACTTGATTGTGGGTCTCCCAGAGGAATTGAGAGACAGTAAAGCAGTGGTTGAGAGAGTTTTGGAGGACTCTATCCCATTATTCCACCCCATTCCCTAACCCCAACTGACCATCGCTTGGTTTGTTTCCTGCATTCCACAGGCTGACCAATGCACAGGACTCCAGGGATTCCTCATCTTCCACAGCTTTGGGGGAGGAACTGGCTCAGGATTTACCTCCCTGCTGATGGAACGGCTCTCGGTTGACTATGGCAAGAAGTCCAAGTTGGAGTTCTCCATTTACCCAGCTCCTCAGATATCAACTGCTGTGGTTGAGCCCTACAACTCCATCCTCACCACACACACCACGCTTGAGCACTCAGACTGTGCCTTCATGGTGGACAATGAAGCCATTTATGATATCTGCCGCAGGAACCTGGACATCGAGCGCCCAACTTACACAAACCTGAACAGGCTCATCGGCCAGATTGTGTCCTCCATCACAGCCTCGCTTCGCTTTGATGGGGCGCTCAATGTGGACCTGACAGAGTTCCAGACCAACCTGGTGCCCTACCCTCGCATCCACTTCCCTCTGGCCACTTACGCCCCGGTCATCTCTGCAGAGAAGGCCTATCACGAGCAGCTTTCCGTATCGGAGATCACCAACGCTTGCTTTGAGCCAGCTAACCAGATGGTCAAATGTGACCCCCGCCATGGCAAATACATGGCCTGCTGCCTGTTGTATCGAGGTGATGTGGTGCCCAAGGATGTCAACGCTGCTATTGCCACCATTAAAACAAAGCGCAGCATCCAGTTTGTGGACTGGTGCCCCACAGGCTTCAAGGTGGGCATCAACTACCAGCCCCCAACTGTGGTTCCTGGTGGGGACCTAGCCAAGGTGCAGCGGGCAGTGTGCATGCTGAGCAACACCACCGCCATTGCGGAGGCCTGGGCCCGCCTGGACCACAAGTTCGACTTGATGTATGCCAAGAGGGCTTTTGTCCACTGGTACGTAGGGGAAGGCATGGAAGAAGGGGAGTTCTCTGAGGCACGAGAAGACATGGCCGCCCTGGAGAAGGATTATGAAGAAGTGGGAACAGATAGTATAGACGGTGAAGGAGAAGAAGAGGAAGGTGATGAGTATTAGCACAGCTCAATCTGTGTTATATGGAGAATTAAAGTGTCCATTGCCTTGCCACTTGGGGGTTCTCTTCGCAAAATAAAATATTAACTGTGTCACAGAAATAATGTGGTGTAGTTTTCTTCTTGACTCACAGCTGCTTCCTTGCTCTGCTGGCCTATAAGCATCAAGAAGTCACACGCCTTCCCTGAAGGAATGCTCAAATGGCACTGTCCCACATGTTCAATCCACATTAGTGGTCTTCTGTGGTACTGCCACTCCTTGTTTATCATGATGCCCTTGGCAAATGCCCCTCCCTGTAGAAATACTGCTACATAATTGGCTAATATAATTGTCAGCAGCTTCACCAAGCCAAAATTTACAGGGAGAAGCCCTGACCATTAAAACCCATGTAAATGTTGTAGGAAAACCCCATGACACAATCCTATGTTAGTCTATGAGACTGGTTCTCCAGTGAAGGACTAGGGAACCTGTGCCCTCCTTGCACTCAAGAGATTATGGGACTCCAAATCCCATGAGCCCTAGCCAGGATAGCCAATGGCCAGGGATGATGGGAGCTGTAGTCTAAGAACAGCTAGAGAACCACCATTTCTCCCATCTCTGCTCAGTGTGTAGGATTGCAGTCTTTGTTATTGCTGTCTCCAGGAAACGGGGACGTCTGGTAACCTTTTCTCATAGGGCTACAATTTAAGGATCAGTTCCTCTATCCAGGAAACCCTGAAGCCCCACATCAAGGCAACTTTGCAGAAAGAGTTATCTTATTGTAATGATCCAAACACATTTTTTACATACTCCAGAGAAGCATTTATGAACCAGGAGCGCTAGCAAATACTGATGGATTGCCGCAGTGAAAGGGTCAGAGGTGAGACTGGGATGGTGAAGGAGAAAGAACTGGGAAAATAAAGTATGAACTCACATGTTCCCAAAAGTGTGACCTTTTGTAGATTCCCTCCCCCACCCCACATCCTTAAGGAAAGCATAAAGCTCTGATGTCACAATAACCCCCAACTTCCCATTGGCTACTGAAGTTGTTGATCAGTAGGGGAGGAGGGAGCAGGTTTGGGGTGATGGTAAGCTCTTGCATCCCCCAAGACATCAAGTGCCCAGCTCACCATCAGGTAGAACAAAGAACACGGGCAACCTCTGGATAAACTAAGGTATATTGAGCCTAGGTGATTTTAAGAAGTTAGAAGAGCATCAAATGATGATGGGGAGCAGGAAATGAACCCTATGGAAACATGGCTGCCATGGGAGCGGACAAGGGGGCAGCCCCCATCCTCCAATTAACCATAATCCACCAATTACTAGCATTCCTTTTTTTTTTAAAGGGTATGTTTCTAACATTTGTAGAACCTGAGATAAGAGGTAAAATGTACAGGCACTACTGTATTCTCATTTGTGAGAAATTTCCCTGCTCCCATCTTTTAGATATGCATTTGCATATGTATATGTATGGAGTATTTTATTTTGCCCTCACCCCATTTTATTCCCCTGTGGATATCCATGTGGGGGGGGGGGAAGGGTGTGTGTGAAAAGCTGGCATAAGGAGACAGGAGAACTTGAGGTCAGAGGGATTGTTAAAACAATGGGTCTTTATGGATACAGGAAGCCTTAACAGCTAGAAGAAGATGTCCTGACATGGGCAAGACCTAGTAGTTGTGCACAAGAAAAGTCCTACCTTGGTCTCTGAAATGGAGGTTTTAAAGTCTCAAAAGGTCAATATAAACCCACGGCAGGTTGTAGACTCTCTTTCCTTTTTAAGCAATGGTTGGATGGTCATCTGTCATGGATGCTTTAGTTGAGATACTTGCATTGCAAGGGGTTGGACTAGATGACCCTTGGGGTCTATTCCAACTCTACAATTCTATGATTCTGTTATATACCATACCACCAGGCAGTCACCCATCCACCCACTGACAGACCTGCTTAGCTTCAGGTGGTGAACTCATTGCCTTACACTATAACTCGTTCCATTCTGGAATGCCTTCCATCCTACAGTTTCATTCACTGTGTAGCTCTTGCCCTACCGGAGCCTAAGAAGAACCCAAACTTAAGTTAAAACTAGTATAAAACCCCAATATTTCCTGGTAGATCCTCCAATCGGTACTGCGATAAGTTTGGGATTGTTGTTGCTCCTCCATGAGACTTAAGCACACCACAGACTCTGCGTTCATTCTTTCCCTTGTGCAATTTGGTGACCAAAAGTTCATGCCATTTTATCAAGTTTGCTATTTGTTCTGTGTGGTAGTCAGTCTATTTATGTAATCATGCTAGTGAGCAAATCAAAAATAAAGCAAAAGAAAATGCCCAGAAATAAATAGACACTACAGGTCCTCTTCTGAGTCAGATAACATTTGACACTCACAGGATAACGCTACAAACTTCATAGAATGTCGCAAACCTGTAAGTGCATATGCATGGCCCATTTATGGTTACTACGTGAACAGGACCCAAGAGAAATTGAGGACCCTGTTCACAGATAAACAATTCTGACACATAGTACCTGATGTACTATCATTCTGGCCATGCCCTTCCCTTGGACATGTTCTTGACTTATTTATTGGGGTGGCATTAACATCTAGTTTGTGTTGCTTGATCAATTGGGGTCTGGTGGTTGGACAAACCCTGTCTTTGAAAGGGAAGGTTGGCCAAGAAGGCCTTTTGTACCCCTCCATTGCAGCCATCCAAAAAGGCATGTGTGTGCACTGCTTTTCTAATAAATAGGAGCTGAAAGTTGAGAAGTGGATTCTTCAAATGGAGACGCAACCTGGTGAAATTCTGAGTCGATATATATATATATATATATAGATCAACACCCAGTTTTACATCTTGGGAGGCAGATCCCCACCTTGTTCATTCTCCCTTTTTGTGTGTGCAGTGGGGGGTTCTTGTGGGATGGATAGATTTTGCGGCACCTCATTCTGTTTCCTCTCCCCCTGCAGGGCCCTTTGCCCACAGCACCCACCTCCTGCTGTGCTGTAAGGAGCAGTGCAGCCAAGAGTGCGGCCATGGTCAGCCCTAGAAGCAGCTCAAGTTGTGTGGACGCCTTCGGTGCTTCCAGAGACATTGTTCCCCTTGCAGCCGCTCTTTCCCCGTTTCTCTGCTACTGGTTTCTGCACAGGACAGGCGAATGGATGCCGTGCCAGACTATTATAATCTTTTAGAGATTCCCCGGGATGCCTCCGACAATGATATTAAAAAGGCGTAAGTCTTTCTCTTGAATTCTCAGCATTCTTTTCTCTTTTGTCCACAACTCAAGCCATGCGTGAGGCGGGGGGAAAAGCTTCCTGATGCCAGTTCAGTTAACATGCTGCACAACATTTAATACTTGACAGCATGCCCCTCAACCATCCCATTTTAGGTGGGGCATCCTGGAATTACAGAAGCCATCCCAGCTTCTGACCGGATCCTGAAATGTCCTGTTTTTTCATCTGCTGCTCTTGTGTGAGTCAGCTGGCTTGCGCCAGAGCACCAAACCAAAATATGCTTGTTTTTTGGTCTCGCGTGCTTGTGCAAATCAGCTGGCTCCCGTGAGAGCTCGGAACAAAAAACAAAACAAAAACAAGCATCCTGATTTTGTTCAGCAGGATGTCAGAGGGTATGTGATAGCGTATTTTCTTTAATATAGAAAACTAGCTGACCTGGCCACGCCTTGCTGTGGCTGATTTGGTGAAATGCAAAAGTAAGATACAGTATGAAAGAGAAAGCGTATGTTTACTTACACCTTATCTGGTTGAAGTTCAGTCTATGTGTTCTCCGTTTGCCCCTCCCATTTTTGTCTTCATTTCTACAACTGTTTATTACTACTATTTTAGTCTATGAGGTTTGTGCTGTGCTGTTTAACGTCCACTGGAGGGCGCTATATTTTTTTGCATAAAATCACATTTTTACCTGGGAAAGGTGTGGTATTTGTGCAATGTAAGTACATATGATCACTCCCATATGGGCATGGAACGTTGTTTCCAAATTTGAATGGAATCGATCAAGGGGTTACGGAGAAAGGCGATCGTTAACAAACATCCAACTTGAACGATTTTATATATATAGATGTTGCTTTGGCGATTGCATCATGGACTGTTCCCCACTGGGCCACCAGACATGTGTCAGTGGTAGACAGGCAGCAGTGCTTTAGAACAAGAACAAGAACCCAAAAGTGTAGTAAAAAAAGAATGGGAATGTTTGAATGACTATTTTAAAAAACAAGGGCCAAAACCGAGTATCTGGTTGAGTTTAGAATGAATGGAATTCGTGAAGAGTCAAAAGATTGAAAGGTGATTTATACTGAATTAAATTTAGGAAAGATATAAGAAAGAAAAACAAAATAAAAACGGACAGACGAATGAGACTGAAAGGAAGTGCTGTGTGGCAGGTGGAAGTCAATATTTGGTTTATATTTCTGGTACAGCTGCAATGCAATGAGAAGCATAGTAAAGATAAGCAAGATGGATAATGTATAGTCAGATTTAACTAGTGTACTCTTTGCATTGTAAGATATATATATAAGATGTTTATATACCTTTGCTCTTTGTTTTTTCCTTTTTTCTTTCTCCCCCCCTCTTTCTCTTTCTTTTCTCTTTTCCTTTTCCTTCTTTTTCTTTTTGCATTCTCTTTTCTTCTCCCCCTTTCTTTTTTCTACTTTAGGTTTTGTCTATTTGGTTATATATCTTTACATAGTTTGAAAATGGAATGTTTTAATTCTGTTGTGAAATTGTTAAATATGAATAAAGTTTAAAAATATTATTTTTAAAAAAAACCAAGAACAAGAAAGGCCCTACTAAACTCAGCTTACCTTCATGGTGACTGTCCACCATCTATAGATTTCATAGCTTTATGGATTGGGGCATTGGATTTTGGGGGACTTAAGACAATGGTCAGTGCCTGGTGGTCCAGTGGAGAGCACCAAAATAGCAGCTGTGGCAGAAAAAGTATGTGCTAGTGGTGGCAGCTGGGCTGGGCCTGGCTGAGGTGGTGGTGTTTGCGCATAGGTGGGTGGGGCATAATTGGCACCATGCCAAGGATCCCCCAAATGCTTGTGCCAGTCCTGCATGGGCATCTGGTTGGTCACTGTAAGAACAGAAATCAGGACTACATAGGTGTTTGGGCTCTTTTTACGTTCTTAACTGGGATTTGCATTGAAGGTGGTTTATTGTTGCAGAAGGTGATGTGACGCTCAAATACTGCATTCCCTTTCTCTCCTGGGTCTGTGCAGGTACAGAAAGAAAGCCCTACAGTGGCACCCGGATAAAAATCCAGATAGGAAGAATTATGCTGAGCAGAAATTCAAAGAAGTTACAGAAGCTTATGAAGTGTTGTCAGACAGTAAGCGACCAAGTTCATCTCTCTGCCACCTACTCTCTCTCAGATCATTTGGGATCCCATAGGCTTATACAGGGGTCGGCAAACTTACCGACAAACTTACTCCTCCGACCCGGAAGTGGGCAGCTGCGCCGCGCTGCGCCAGTAAGAGCGGGAGGCGGGGGTTGCTGGGGGCCGGATAAATGAGTCCCTCGGGCCATATCCGGCCCCCAGGCCATAGTTTGGAGACCTCTGGGCTTATATGTCTCCCTGGACTTTGGGACACTGATTTTCACAGCCCCTGTTAGCCAAAGTCACTTCATTGTGACTGCTGTCTCTCTGGAATTTCCCAATTTATTTTCGATTACACATCTAGACCAGGGAGTTGATAGCAATAGACATGGATTATGGGGAGAGGCCTTTTTGGTAAACTATGGAAAATTATTGCCTGGCAGGTTTGTTGTCAGGGATTGGCACTGCCTGGCATCTGCCGAGGCCCACATCCTATAAGGGGCTCCCACTCCTAACCTCGGGAGCCCCTTAATCCAACTCCTGCTAATTCTCTTCGCTGTCATTGCCTGCTCACCTGCCCAAACCAAGTGAGCAAGGACAGGAGCAAAAAGAAAGCGCAGCAGCCTTGTTCCCTCCATCTGTGGCAGTGGTGCAAATTGGGCACATAGTTCCCTGTCCCCACAAAAGAGCATGGGAACTGTAGTTTACTCCCCAGCTGAGCTACAATTCCCAGCGCCCTTAACAAACTGCAAGGCGGGATTTACTTAACAAGTGAAGAGGCAGCAGTAACAATGATGAGAAAGAGATGAGGCTACTCAGGGTCTCCTCAAACCTGGAGCCAACATTGTTACCTGCAGAAGCCAGGTTTCATAATCTATATTGCAGAGCCAGAGTATAGCTTCTAGATGGTGCAAAGATTACCATTTTACTTGTGAACTTGCCAACTTAGTCCTCCTTCCTTTCTTCAGAGGCCAGGCGTGAACGTTATGACTGCTATGGGGATGGAATCACAGCGGCAGGTAAGAAATATATTTTTTGTCTACTATTTCGCACACCTTTCTCCTAAGGCCCATGAACCTCACATATAGGCTAAGATTTGTCTGGCATCTTGTTTTGAATCCATGTTATAGATTAGGGTCAGCCCTAGAAATCAACACATGCTACAGTTTTGGTTATTTGTGGTATGGAAGGAGAATGCAAGCTGCAAAGGAATTCCTAGGCTGCCTTATGCAAAGCTGTCTGGCTGGCTTAGTGAAGAGCAAACCTAACGTGACAAAAAGTGTTGATGGGCCATTGAGGAGAGGAATCCTTTAGCTTGGAGGGTGAGATGTTACCAAGGTGACGGGGTGTGTGTTTGAGGGGACAGGAAAAGGGATCTTTCAAGCAAGGGGTTTCTGGGAGAGAGAAGGAAGAAGAAGAGCTGGGATCTATCTTTGAGGGAAGCAGCCTGAAGGTTGCTTGTGCTTCTGCCTCTGGAAGTCCGTGTGCTGTAAGATCTGGATTTCTTCCATGCAGACTGAAGGTGTAAACAGGTGAATAAGCCATATTTCTTACAGCATGACAGTCTCCCCCATGTCTTCCATTCTCCAAAGGGACACAGACGCTGTGTGTGTGCCTGGGACCCTATGGGCTTTTGCCACCACGTGGCAGAGAGGGGGTAGGCATCCAGCTTTTGTAACAATATTCTTTCTGAGGTGTAGGTGGGTTCCCACGAGGCAAGACACAGTGATAACAGCAAGAACCTTTACTGAACTAACAGAATGGGACAACAGGCGCAAAGCAACCGCTTATATACATTTCTGAAGGCCTGGGCCACTCCCAACGTGATTGGCCGTCTAAACTGCCAAGCTGCGAATCATGACTCAGAGTTTAAGGGCCAATGACAGAGGGCCAGATCCTGAAATGTTCTGTGATTGGATATCGTGTATCGAATCAGAACACAGGGGCTCGGACTCCTTAGACTCAAGCTCAGGCAAATACAGACCACTGAACATATAACACTTTCCCTACTATTTCACGCATCTTTCTTCTAAGGCCAACATACCTCACATATAGGCCAAGATTTCTCTGGCATTTTATTTTGAACCCAGAACTGAAGCCCACAGGAGACCCCCCCCCAACCTCTGGATGTCTTGTATTAAAACTCCCATCAGTTGTGACCAGCTCACACAGAGTCCCTTGTGCTGAGTGGAGAGGTGGGTTTCCACGAGTGTCTCACAAAGGAGCACCAGTCACGGACTACTCATCCTGGCTCCACAGCCCTGGTCCAGAAAGGGAAGGGGCTTCCCCATTTTTTCCTTCATCAAAATTATACAGTGGGAGCATCCCAGGACTTCAGTGATGTGTTTGCAAATCATGTTACTACCCCAGCAGTTCCTGAAGGAGACGATTTGAAATTCACCTTCCGCAACCCCTGGGAGGTTTTCCGAGAGAAGTTTGGCAGCACAGACTCTTATGCTGGTAAGCATCATTCTTATCTGGATTGCGTTTTGATATCTAAGATTTAGACTTTGTTACTGAAGGGTTGTTGAGATAATGGGCCACGGTCCCCAGGAATAAAGAATTTCAGGATCCCTTGGCCTCATTCCACCCTTTCCTCTTGGGTATCTGTCTATAAAACTGTCCATTAGTGTTTGCAGTCTTCCTATGGTTCCCATTGGCAGGAGATCCACTCACCCACTGGAGTTCTACCAGGCTGAACGTGGACCATGGCTTGGTGGAAAATAAGACTTCAAAAAACAACCAAATTTCTTTGGTAGATTCTGCAACTACTAACAGCCATTTGTTTTGGAAACCAAAGCAATTTTGTCATTAGTGTCACTGTGGTTGCTACTATTTTGCAGTAGCAGAAGTCATTGTGGCTGGCAGTAGTAGCAGGAGTTGCATTTCATATCTATTATTATTATTTTATTTCATAGTAGCAGTAACAGAATTCCATGTATTTAAAGTCTGAGCATCCCTCCACTGTAACACTCAAATCTGGGACGATTGATGTAGCTTTTACAAAGGCCAGTTTTTAAACACCTAAAGAGACCCCAAATAGGAATTTGACAATAGTAAGGTTACCAGATTTTTTCCAATGAATCCGGGGACACTTTTCAACTGCAATTGATTTTGTATGGGGACTGATTTGTAAATCCGGGGACTGTCCCCAGGAAACGGGGATGTCTGGAGAGGGGAGATGATTCCAAACAGATAGAACAGCCGTGAGTGGTGGAGGAGGTTGCAATAAAAGAGTAAGGAACTCCAGGATTGCAATGACTTAAGTTTGCACATAAAGCCACTTGCTGTTGCCATGAGTTGAATTTTATCCCCACTCTTCTGCTTTCTCAGCCAAAAAGGAGGAAGATGTCCCATGGTACTTACGAGGCCCCTTATTTTCCATCTCCATTTCAGAAGACTCAGGTAGGATGTTACCAGCCTTTAAATGTGAATCCCTCTGTCTAACCTGGAATGCTTTTGCCATTCTTCTGCCTTCTGATCTGTCGGCTGTAACCTCCTCTCAGCTTTTCTCCTTCTGTTATGGGATATGTTAGGAGTCCTTCCTTCCCCCTCCCCACCAAACCTTTCCTTGTTGTGTGGGCTGACCTCCGTTTCTGAGAGCCAGTGTGGTGTAGTGGTTAAGAGTGGTAGACTCGTAATCTGAGGAACCGGGTTCGCTTCCCCGCTCCTCCGCATGCAGCTGCTGGGTGACCTTGGGCTAGTCACACTTCTTTGAAGTCTCTCAGCCCCACTCACCTCACAGAGTGTTTGTTGTGGGGGAGGAAGGGAAAGGAGAATGTGAGCCGCTTTGAGACTCCTTCGGGTAGTGATAAAGCGGGATATCAAATCCAAACTCTCTCTCTCTCTCTCTCTCTCTCTCTCTCTCTCTCTTCTTCTTCTTCTTCTTCTTCTTCTTCTTCTCCTCTAGTAGCTAGTCTGGCTCTCCAGTTTTCTCCCTTTGAGCTCTGAACCTTTTCACTTGCTGCTTCTGCTAGTCAGTTTGGCACAGTAGACAGAATGCTGAATTTCAACAAAGGAGGAGGAAATCTGTTTTCAAATTTCTGCTTAGCCATATCGTGGACCAGTCTTTCAGTCACAGGTGACCGCAAGGGGTAGGGTAGCAGGTCCCCCCTCTCCCCAATGTTTGCCACTCCTCCGCTTTTCAATCAATGTGTATTAGGGCCCTTTGTAGCATTGATTAAATGCACAGAAAGCCTACACGTTGTTAAAGAAACCTTGCTTCCATTCTCCAGGGTAGAGTAAGAGCTGCCTCTGGGCAGAGAGTGGACCCAGCTGTGTTCTGCATGGCCTGGCCTGCACCCTCTCTGTTAGTCTTCTCCCTCGGAGGTGGCAGACCCTCCTAGTGTCCATATTTTCCAGGGATGTCCCTGATTTAGAGAAGTTATCCCTGTTTCTGGTTTGATCCTGGAATGTCCCGCTTTTCCTTAGTATGTCTCTTTTTTCATTGGAGAAATGTTATCCAGCCCCTGAGCTGTCTGAAGGCAATCCTATATAGGAAAGGTTTTTTTTAATGTTTAATGTTTTATTATGTTTTTATATATGTTGGAAGCTGCCCAGAGTGGCTGGGGCTGGGTAAGATGTGTGGGGTATAAATAGTAAAATTATCATTATGGAATGCGGCGTTCCAATTTTCATCGGAGAAATGTTGGAGGGTGTGGAGGACTCTGTCCCATCACCAACATTGCAGCAGGATTAAACAGCCTGTCAAGCCAGCCTTTGAACATAGAATTTGGAAGGTACTGTATCATCTTGTAGATAGGATAGACCATTGTGCTCCGGTCTCCTAGCCAGTCCCCTAGTAGGAGCAGAGGACTGGGTGAGTCCTCCCCTCCATGTGTGTGTGTGTGTGTGTGTGTGTGTGTGTGAATATGCAGTGCTGAGATCCTTTTTCAGGTAAACTTTCCCCTACAGGTGTGAGCTTGCACTGAGTTCCATTGTCACATGGTCTTGGATAGGCAGAGGAAAACTAGCTTCAGAGTTCAAACTGGAAGATTAGGAACATATGCTAAGAACATAAAATGGGTTTTTCCAGCTCTGATTTGGGTGACTAAGAGCACATCCTTTTAAGTACTTTCAAACATCAAGGCTAGACTCTCAGAGGCTTGACACAGAGTGGTTTAGGGTCACTTGTAGCCCACAAGGGAAACTGCCTTGGGCAGGGGGTTGTCCTGAAGGAAAAAGAGATAACCATCCTTTGGAGGATACTATCTGACGGGATGCAGGGATGACTGACAACTGGACAGCAGCACAGTGGAAACCTCAGCTGCCTGCTAGCATTGGTCATGAGTTCCCAGCAATGAATTTGTCATCTTCTTTTGCAGGTGTTTCAATAACATTTGGACCCAAAAGATCACTATGTTTCTTCTCTCTTGATCCCAAAGTCTTCAGTTTAAGAAACATAATAAGCAGGAAAAGGTATGAGTTGTGCCTCAGCTGTCCCTGAATGCAAGGGGGAGCAGAGATGGGATGGCCTAGTAGCTGCTGGTCAACAGAGCTAAGCAGTGGTTCAAGGCAGAGGTGCATGTGCACAACAAGCTCAGGTCATGTCCAGCATTAGCCTTTCAGCAGGGAAATCTCAGCAGGGAAGCCCTCAGAAAACCTAGGGAACCTCTCTCCCTAGCATCTGGCAATGAGATGCCAAGGGCTATGCAGGCCTGAAGCCAAAAAGTACCCAGAAATATGTATCCTTTTATGGATCAAATCTGAAGGACAGAACTAAATCTATTTTTTAAAATATTTTATTTCATAAAGTTTGTACACTGCTTGATTATATCACAACCATACTTGAAAAGATACAAAAGTTAAAATACTAAAGCAGATGAAAATTACCTCAACCTTCTAAGCATCTGGGTTGCTGGGTTGTGGTGGGGATACATGGCTACCACAGATCTGCATTTCCGATAGGTGTCTCCCCCACCCCCCATCCCAGGATCTGGTAAAAACTGACATGTGCTGCTGCTGCTGCTTGCAGGGGATGTGAAAACCGCGAGTATGGTGGTGTCATGCCTTCTGCTGCTAGGTAGTAGCTGGAAGACATGAGCTATAGCCCCATATCTTCTAGATGTGTCCAGAATCTAAAAACGGCACTGATAGAATTTTAAAACAGCCATCGTTGTGGTAGATGGGGAAAGGATGTCTATCTATTTGCTTTCCACTGGGTAACTCCAGTGTGTTGATTTTCCAGGTCTCCAGATAAAGATTCTGAACAAGTAGAAGCTAAGGATGATAGAGAGCTAAAATCTGCTGAGGCTTCAGGTAGGAAGAAACGATTTGGGGCCACAGTAAAGTTCATAGAGCTCGGAATTATTTCAGAGCAACCTGTTATTCAAAGGCAGGTACAGAAGAAAGTATGAGGCCTGAGTCTTTTTATCCTGGCTACAGATTACACTTTTGTATTTGATGTTAATTAAACTATCATCTTTTAACACTGTACCAACCAATCCTAATGTGGATTAGACATCCCCTTCTCCATAAGTAAAGGGGTAGGAGTGAACCACCCTTTAAGCACTGTCGAACAATACTCAGACTCTCGGCTCAGGGAAATCTGAAAGTTAATTTATGAAATCAGCACATGGTCTCTCAGCCAGGGGTTGGCAAGGTTTACCTCATCTGGGCCGGTTCACTCCAGTGGAGAGCCCTCTGTGGGCCAACGTCTGCGTCGATGCGATTTTTGGCATGTGAGCATGCGCAGACACGATTTCTGGCACCGTGGAAGCGAGTCCCCGCACCATGCTGTGACGGTTTAGCACAGTGTGCAGGGATTTGCCGAGTGTACAGCTCGGTTTGGGGGCAGCTCGTGGGCTGGTTAAATGACCCCCATGGGCCGCTTATGGCCCATGGGCCTTAGGTTGCCGACCCCTGCAGCATTAGCTCAAACTACAGAGTACATCGTCCTAACACATGGATAGGCATAAGTCCCAGCAACTGACATCACGCTCCCGCTCTACTTTTAAAGTGTGTGCGCACCTGTCATTCATGCTGTTCTCATTCCAAGCAAGAAGACTGAGCTTGGGAGCATGAGCTCCTACAGGGAGGAGCTGAGGCTGTCCATGCAGGTGCATGCAATGGCACATCTTTGGCAATGCGACCTGAGTCCAACACTGACTCTTCCTCCACCTCTGCTTCACCTGGCTCCACTGATTGGCCAGCCACCTCCTCAGCTACTCTGGTAGCTTCATTCTCCTCTCCCTTATCATGACATCCGAAAACAGTGGGGCGAGACCCTCTCCCAAGTCACTGCCTGAAATTTCTCCACCCCGACTCCTGGATCATTCTCTGGCATTCCTGCCCCATCCTGGCTGGCAGCACAGGGCCCATGACACCCGTAATCTCTGACTGTTGGCTATGTTGTCTGGAGCTGATGGGAATGGCAGTCCAGTAACATCTGGAGGGCGGCAGGTTGGGAAAGGCCGTGGCTCGCTGTCTGATACGTTCTCGGTTCATCTTAGAAATAATGATGGGTCATTAGAGCTGATACTGGTCTTACGAAAAAGTTATGTCAAAACTATGTATAGGGGCAAGTGCTGGAATTCTGTGACTGGAAACCATTCCAGTGTTCCCCCACCATGACTGAGTTCTTCCAACTCTTTGGTTAAGTACCTCAGCATCAGTGAGCCTCTTTCTTGATATGGGAATGAACGAATAAAAAAAGCATGCTCTTTTACTTCCTAGTGCTGGGGACTTGTCTAGTTCAGGGGTTATTACCCTGTGGCTCTCCAGAGATTGTTGGATTTCAACCTTCACCAGTCCCAGCTAGCACCAGTCCCAGCCAGCTGTAGTCCAACAACACCTGAAGGTCTACAGCCTAACCACCCCTGGTCTAGATGGAAATTTGTTCCCCACCTGCGGTGCCCTTTGTATCGGTGGAAGTATTAGGAGTGCTGAACCTTGTCTTGGGAAATGAGTTGCTTATTAAAAAGAAATAACCCAACAGGTTTGTGTATATATATATATATATATATATATATATATATATATATATATATATATATAATTATTTATAAATTATTATTTATATATATATAAATAATTATTATTATTAGATTTTCTGTTTTACAATTTAGAATACTCATTTAAACATCCTTAAAATATCAATGACGTCCCTTCTTCTCTTTCCATGGTTCATTTTGCATATCGTAAATCCCTGCATATTTTACATAAACTAAACCATTCAGTATTCCATTATTACATCCCTCAAAACTTATTTACACTATTGAATTTATCTTAATGCTGCCAACATTTTCAAGTGTACACAGTCCCCCCCATATATTCAATAAACATTTTCCAATCTTCTCTAACCGTATGTTCTTCTTGTTCTCTTATTCTATATGTTAAGTCTACAAGCTGTGCATATTCTGTCAGCTTAAGTTGCCATTCTTCTTTATTTGGGACCTTTCTCATCTTCCATAACCCAACGTTTTTTGTTATTGTAGGTGAAAACGAAAGCAACAACATAGAAGCAGTGGGCAGCGAAATACAGACGGAGTATGAGTCGGTCCCAGAATACAAGGAGAATGATGGAAATGGATTGGGGCCAGGGTATGATGAAGATGATGAGGCTCCTGAGGAATTTGAGTCCTATGACAGGTGGAAGAACCCATGTGCGGTCTATGAGGTGGTGAAAGATGAGGTGCCTTCAGCCTATCCTTCGTCTTCCACATACGAACCGCAGTATGGATGCAGCTCTTACACGGCTTACGAGATGCCTTCCAGGTGCTCATCTCCTGTGAAGAAAATTGGAGCCCATTGTAAATACACAGCCTCTCCTGTGTACGAGTCACAAAATGCGTATGAGTTTTCTACCATATATGACCCTCGGTATAGCAGATACTCCCCCATTTATGAGTCACAGTACGATGATGACATCTCTCCATCTGATTCGCCATACATATATGAGACCTCTGGACCAAAGTCTCAGTACAGGTTTGACGACTCTTCTGTGTATGAATGGCAATACGGCTATGATACCCCTCCAATATATGAAACGCACTATACCTGCAAGGACTCCCCGGTGTACGAGTCTCCATATGAATGTGAGTATTCACCTGTGTATGAGTGGCCCCTGCAACAGAATGAATCAGAGCTTAAAGATGCCCCGACTCCTGAATTTGAGTTCTCTGAGGGTTGGAATAACCCTCAGAGGGATTGCATCTCCCATCCCAGATGCAGTGAGTTCCACGACCCTCTGGATCCATCTTCTGGAGATGCTGAAGATGCTCAAGGACCTGCTGGCTACAGGCTGGCTTCTGCAAGCAGGCCGCCTGCAGGTCTCAATGAAGCATCACCCGCCTGCCTGCGGGTGACAACTGAAAGTACTCCGGCAGCTGTGCCTCCTGAGGAGCAGGGTCAGGGACCAAATGGAGCCAGGAAGCAGCCAGTGGAGAGCTCGGAAGGGCTTCTGGGAGGCATGAGGAAATTCCTGGATGGAACAAGGAAGCTTTTGTGCAGAGGGCACCAGTCTTCCAAAGAGCCTGTTTCAGAAGGAGACAAGTGGGCAAGCAGCGTGAGCCAGCTCCCAAACATAAACAACCCACCTCAGAGAGGGGCGAGGCAGCTGCATAGTGGAGGCAGTCCTTTCATGTGTGGAAACCATATATTTGTAGACCGTTCCAACTGGCCCAGAGGGGACAGGAATCCATGCGTCGGCAGAGCAATCCATGCACACATCCCAAGAGGAGCCTACTGGACAGGAGGGGGAATGACACCTCATCTCCCAGATATCTCCAGCAGGCTCCTGGGCAGAGTAAATAGGATGTCTGGCAGGGGCAGTTTCTCCTCTCCCCTGACCTCCCCTTCCAGCTGCTCCTATAACTCCTAGACCAAGGAGAACCTTATAAATCCCCGGAAGCTGGAGAGATGCATAATAAAGGGTGGAAGTGAAAAATTTTCCAGGTTGTGTTCCGCTGTAATTTCATTTAAAAGCCAAGGACATAGAAGCTGCTCGAGACTAGCCTGCAAGGTCCTGGAAGCTACTTTGAAAGAGAAAAGAAGGTAGGGAATGATCATTGTGCCGACAGGTGGTGCTATGTTCCAGATTCTGTGCCAGCAAATCCCAAGTGTTGCAATTTGGAAAAAACGTTTGTAAGTGGACCACATCTGCAGCGCATTGGACACTTCACTGGCATAGCTTGCTGGCATTAGAGGCCATTTCTGTTTCAAAATTAAAAGCATTTTGTTCTGTTTACTGTCAAAGATTGAAATCAAAGGTTTGGAATATAGATAAGTGGGGGTGGGGTGGATGGAGGGGGTGGGTTAATGTAATGATTTGTGGTTCTATCATGGGATGAAAACCACTGGAGTAACCTCTGGATGCCCTGCACACCTCATTGTTTCTGACATTGGAGCAGCAGGGGTTCTGTACCACGTTCTGTACCATGAACACAACTATGGATCCTATATTATGTGTTGGGTATATCACACAGTGGTTGGGATTTTCTGAGTTTTCTCTGAACTACTTTTTTTTTTTAAGGGGGAAAAACATTATATACAAAAAATACCCTAACCCATACAATCTTTTATAAATTTGATATTATCCTAATATGAATGTTAATATTCTACTACATTGTGTATAAATTCGTTCCAAATATTGTCGTATTTATCCAAGCACGTCTGTAAGCAGTCCGTTCTTAGGTTGACCTATTTAAAAATAAACAGAGACATGTCATCAAGACTGAGGGGGCATGTCCTGTCTTTACTACTTTTATAATCTTCATACAGCATCATTCTACAGTGAATGAAAGTGGGATGGTTGGGCTTCTTTGGACAGATGATTATGTCTAGTGCAATTCCTTTGTCTAGTTCCTGACTCAGAGCTGATTGACTACTGGTACTTGGGAAAGATCACTCTGCAGATCAGGAAAAGGGGAAGTAATAATGTGTTAGAGTCTTGGTAGCCAACATGGAGACCTCCAGATGTGGTTGGACTTCAATTTCCATCAGCCCTTGCCAGGTCGGCTAAAGGTCAGAGACCAAGTGGGACGCAATCATCTGTGAATTGGGAACTAGACAAAGGAATTGAACTGAGATGTAAAACACAGTTTAGGAAAATCAGAAAACTATCTGCCCAAAGAAGTGAGCCTTCTCATTGGGAGGGACAGGGACAAGGAGGGGCACATTTTTTCTGGGGAATTTTTCATCTTACATAACAGTATCTGTGGGAAGGTAATGAAAAGAGGGCCCCAAGGATTGGACCTCAGATGCACCTCAGATTGGAAGTAAATGCCTTAATTGACATTCTTGCTGCTAAAATGCATCTTTTCAAACAGGCTTAGGCTGCAATCCTATGTACACTTAAAAGTTGAACACAAACCTCTGTATAAATGTGTATAGAATTGCACTGGTTGTGTTGATAGGATGAGAAGAAATTAACATTAATCTATGGCCTGGTCTACACATGTCACAGACAGAGAAAGGAATGAAGCAACAGAGTTCTGAGGTGGATTCATTTATTTATTTACATATCTATTATTATTATTATTATTATTATTATTACATTGCTTTACTCATAGAAGTGACTCAAAGCAGCTGACAAGCACAATAGAACTAGTAAAACCAATTACAATAAACACATTAAATGAAAACCTAAAAAACAGAGCTGTACAATTAAGAGACAAGAGCAGATCCTGCCCCACCAAAGAGACCACAATTACATAAAATCCTTCAAACAAGGCCAATAGCCCAGGAGAAAGGAAAGGTTTTGCCTGGTGTCTAGCACCAGACAAAGAGGATGCCAGGTGAGCATCCTTGGGGAGAGCATTCAAGGAGCAGGGAGTCACCACTGAGAAGGCCCATTCTCATGTTGCCACCCTCTGGATTTCCCACAGAAGGATGACGATTGCAGGGTCCAGGTCAGTTCATATGGGGAGAGGCGGTTTTTAAGATACTGGGGTCTGAGCAGCTGTACTACTTCAACTAAAGGTGGGTGGGGGGAAGCTTCCTGAAATAAGAAAATGAAGACAACAGGAAGCAGACAGAATTAGAACCATACTCAATGATAAAACAGTTTAGTTTCTACATGCAGGGCACTGTGCTGTTCATTTTTAAACATGGTAAACCATTAAAATATGGCACCCCCACCTGCATTCTGAGGTGGTTCAGTCCACTTTCCCACCTCTGAGACTGCTGCTTGATTCTGCTGTGGGTGTACATGCGCAGAACCTGATAGACATGGGGCGTGGGTAGGTGGTAACAGAAAAATCTCTCAAAAAGCAGAAAATAGCCCATCCCTGTTTGTGTGCTAGAGCCTCAGCCTGAGATTTTACTCTTTGCCTTGGAGATTCCAAAGAGTCAAACTATATGTGATGTGAAAGATGTAGGATCTCTCTCCCTCTCTCTGTTTAAACAAATACACAGCAGCTGGTTGAGCAGTTAAAAAGGAAAAAAAAAACACCCACATATTGTTACAATATCCACCCCCAATCTCTGCTGAGCAGTAGGTAGCAAGATCCCAGGGAATCAAGGTGTGGAGGAGTCTGTTCTGTCTTTAACAAATATGGTTTATTCTACACATATTTACACCGAAAGCGTTCAATGGAGGGAGTGCAGAGTTTAGAGCATTCGCATCTCAAGTGGGGTTTGTTCCCTATAGCAGCGCAGCATTGGAGCCTAAGGAATCCTGCAAACCATTCCCATGCCTCTGTCCCAGCCTGCCAGAATGGTTCCCCTTCAGCCTCTGCATGGAGTTTTACCTATTTCCTGCTTCTCCTACCCCTTGCCAACCAACTGCTCCCCTTCTCCCTGCTTTTCCAAGCCTAGTTTTAAAAGGGGACAATTTTCCTGTGTGACACCATGGTCATGTTGCCCGGGCAACCTCCCCCTCAGTTACCTGTGTCTTTTGTAGATGGCTTAATGGCAGGACCACCATCTCCCTCTGTCTGTCAAAAAACAAACAAACCACAAGCTCAGCCTGTCAGCTCTGATTAAACCCCAGCACCCAATAATCTAGAGGGGGAAATCTGGCACCCGGGAATATGGGGGATCCCTGCTCCCTCACTAACTCCTAACAATACATTTTCTCCTCATGCAGTTTTTCTAAAGAAAATTTCCCTCACCACACCCCTGCCACCTGGTATAGCACCTGTATGTTTCCCTGATTGGAGTAAATAGCAGCTGGGTGTGCAGCTGCCTGTGTCACTACTTTCATTGAAAAGGATTGCAGGGAGGGAAGATAACGCTCCACTCTCCCATCATAGTCACCACTCTGATCTGAACCACCATCTCCCCTGCAGCTTTTATTAAAGGAAAGGTTCTGTTTCTGGATGCCCCAGAAGACATCTAACGCTCTGAAACTTGAAATTGGAACCCAACAACCCTAATGGAGGCTGGCAATGGGGTGGCAGTGTTGAAATTCATGATGACACGTAGCAGGTGGGTTGTGCAGATGTTTCCTAGAGAAATTGGCAAGGGAGTAGCACCATCTTCTCCTGCTGTTATACAGAAGCACCCACTCGAGGAAGCTTTGCTTCGGTCCTCAAGCCTAGCATCATCTTGGAAGTACTTCTGTTGCCTGCCAGTGCCTTTCAGGCATGAGTGGGGGGAATAAGAATTATGGATATAATAGTTCATAATTATGGATGTCATAATTATGCAAGATCAGCAACATGGGCCAAAGGGCATCCTTCTCTTTCTTCCTCCTCCATCCCATGTGTGGCTAATTTTATAATCTCCCAAGTGAAAAATACAAAGAGATGACATCATAATCGGCTGGAGCATCCCATTGGCTGCTGCTGCTGCTAATCAGCAATGGAACTGGATGTTAGGCTGCTGCAGAGTTCCTTTCCCTGTCCCTTCCCATCTGGCAGCAACTGGGCCTGTGCAGGTGTGAACAGACACCTGCAGGACCTTAGAACTGTGCCCACCATGCAGCCAGGACAGTTCATCCTTTCACAATAAGGTAGGCCTGGTCAGGTTGCGAATGGGGCGGGGATTTACAGCGGGTAGGTCACTGTGAGAAAAAGGAAACTGGTAGTGGAGCGGTGATGCTGTCCTTAAACAGAGAATGTTATTTTACACTTACCAAGAGCGGAGGTCTTTCCATTCTTCTGGGGCCCTTGATACTGTTCCTTGGCAAAGACAAATCACATGGGGCTATGAGGTTCTGATCCAGTCTGGCAGTTTTTTTTTCTGTTTCAGCTTACATAGTGAGTTGTACCGGTTAGAACAGGCATCCCCAAACTCAGCCCTCCAGCTGTTTTGGGACTACAACTCCCATCATCCCTAGCTAACAGGACCAGTGGTCAGGGATGATGGAAATTGTAGTCCCAAAACATCTGGAGGGCCAGGTTTGGGGATGCCTGTGTTAGAACCACAAATATATCTCTAAATTCTAGAACTGGGGTGGAGAACCTGTGTGGCACTTCAGATATTGTATGACTCCAACTCCCATCATCCCTGTTTGACTATGCTGGCAACAGCTGATAGCCCTGGAGTCCAGCATCTAAAGGGCTCCGGGTTCCCCCTTCCCTGCTCCAGATTAAACTTTTCACAGTGTCAGCCACTTATAGTTCATGGCAATGAGATTTTCTGAAACGGGTGATAGTTACACTAACGGGAATAGACCAACCAGCTTTCACACAGGAGCAAAACCTCTGGGAACATAAGAAACTGCCTTATACTGAGTCAGACCAATAGTCCATCTAGCTCCCTGTTGTGTACACTGACTGGCAGCAACACAGCAGGGTTTCAGAGAGCGGACATTCTCAGGCCTACTTGGAGATGCCTGGGATTGAACTTTCAACGTGAAAAGCACAGGCTGTACCACTGAGCTGTAGCCCTTCCCTGCATAGCTACGGTACTGACATTTTACTACACATTTAAGTCTATGAAGGTGAGGATCCCAAGTTAACACAAACTAGGGGGGGGGGAGAGACAAACTAGAGTTGAACAGCTAAAAACCCTAATGCTTGTAGTTTTGCTACTCTCTTCAGCTTATATAAAGGCAGTTTGGCTTTATATGAGTCAAGGAAAATGACAAAAATGTATAAAAGTACGTAGCTCTCCTTCCTCCACAACTGCCTTTTCTTTGTGATTTGGGAGATGCTAATGTACATCCCGCTGGTATAAGTTCTCTTCCATGTGCCGTAGGGTCAACTGTCCACACCACTGCCTTTTGCTACTCCGCATGGGGTTACCCAGCCTGGTGGACGGCCATGACCACCTCTAACCTCAGTTGAGAACCCAAAGACGTTGGTTGACACCCAGAGACAATAATCAACACCTGGCTGCTTTTTCTTCGTTTACATCCTGCTCATTGGTTCTGCTGGAGACATCAATTCACCATGGTCGAGTACTATGAAGCTCTGGGTCTCCCCCGGAATGCTTCCTTGGATGACATTAAAAAAGCGTAAGTGCCTCTTCCCCATGCCCACCCCATTACCATCTTCCATGTTCTTAAGAGAGATGTTGCCCTCTCAGCCAATATGGGGTCTGGAGGGACCTTTCACCTCTTGCTATATTTTTGGTCTCAAGGAAGGAAGAGCACAATAGGCTCTAGCACAATAGGTGCCGGTTATTTTTTTATTCTAGAGATCAGGCATCTGTTTAGGCACAGTCTAGGGGAGGTTGCAACATTTAACTGATTAATCAGCTAGATCAAATCAGCAGCAGCAACAAAAATAATCGATGAAAAGGATGCCCTGCTAAATCAAGCAGCAGGTTTTTTTTTCAAAAAAAGATTTTTTTTTTTTTAAAAAAGCACAACTTAAAAAAACCAACAACACACTGTAAATTTCAACCTCCATGAAAGAAAGATTCCCCTTCCTGCATTGCAAATCCTTTACTGAGCAGGAGGTTGGACTGGATGACTTCAAATTCCATTGCTCTGGGATTCTCTTACACAAAGGATAATGGGCCTTTTCTAAAAGGATGCCTACTGCAATGTTCACGTACCTCACCTGAATCGGCTGAGAGTTCCTTTAATTAGGCAATAGCACTAGTACCCTGGTTCTATCTCTCACCATGAAAATTTGATACAAGGCTCACTAAAGTTTAGTCTCAGAACCTATTCCAATGTCAGGGCTCAAACCTTATGCCAGGGTTCAGTTCCTGGCACACCTCAGTCCTCCAAAACCTTGCCACCACTCTTCATCCCATCCCAGCCAGCATTTCCTACATGAAGCAGCTGCTTCACTCTGCTGAATTCCTTAGCCCAAACATGCATTTGGAAGCCACGCTTCTTAATATATTACCACAAGAGAGAATAATACCACTGAATATTCACATTTTGCTACCCTTGTACTACAGAATCTACTGCTGGACCGTTATATTATTAGGTTGCCTCACTGTCTGATAATCGGGCTGGTTCCCTGACTCCTCTTATGTGAGAGACTTGCTGAGGGCAGGTTTTATTTTATTTTATTTTTAGTGTGTCTGTATTTGTTGTATATATAATAAAACTCCGCCAAACAGCATATAATTTTTCAGGATCCTCCAAGCATTTGCCAATATGTAATTTATGAGGGTTTCCCCCCAGCTAATACAAGACCCTTAAGTTTTTCCATTTGGGAGGCAAATAATAATAATAATAATAATAATAATAATAATAATAATGATATTTGTATCCCGCCCTCCCCAGCCAAAGCCGGGCTCAGAGTGGCTAACAACAAGTAAAAATAGCACAGTGTACATAAAATCACACAGTCAATTAATTAAAATACATTCTAAAATCAATTCAGAATCAAATTAATGGCAACCATTGGGTTAGAGTTCTATGAGGATTACAGAAGGAGAGAGGGGGTCAGACTGTGCCTTGGCCAAAGGCCTGGCAGAACAGCTCCATCTTGCAGGCCCTGCGGAAAGATGTCAAGTCCCGCAGAGCCCTAGTCTCTTGTGACAGAGCGTTCCATCAGATCGGGGCCATGGCCGAAAAAGCCCTGGCTCTGGTCGAGGCCAGCCTAACCCCCCTGTGGCCCAGAATCGCCAATATGTTTTTATTTGAAGACCGTAAGGTCCTCCGTGGGACATACCAGGAGAGGCGGTCCCGTAGGTACGAGGGTCCTAGGCTGTATAGGGCTTTAAAGGTTGAAACCAGCACCTTAAACCCGATCCTGTACTCCACCGGGAGCCAGTGCAGCTGGTATAGTACCGGGTGAATGTGATCCAGCGGCGAGGACCCTGTAAGGAGTCTCACCACGGCATTCTGCACCCGCTGGAGTTTCTGGGTCAGTCTCAAGGGCAGCCCAACGTAGAGTGAGTTACAATAATCAAGCCTGGAGGTGACCGTCGCGTGGATCACAGTGGCTAGGTCAGGGGAAGAGAGGTAAGGAGCCAACTGCTTAGCTTGGCGGAGATGAAAAAATGCTGACTAAGTTCTGGCAGCCACCAAGATCTGTGTCAAGAGTTCCTGAGAGTTGAACTCTTTCAATTGATCGTCCCACAGAATCTGTGGTGACGTTGGAATGGTATAGCTGACTTTTTTGGTCATTTCTTGACACATCAGAATTTGGATACCTGTAGGAAGTCTTAGCATAGGTGTGAAACGGTGTCTCTTTTCCCACAACAATTCTGAGAAGATTGTGATGTCATGTGGGCAATTCGCCCTGCTGTGTGGTGCCATCTATACAGGAGTTTCATAGAACACTCCCTCACATAAGCTGAGACAGACTGGTATGGTTTGGATTGCCATAGTGCATGCCATGAAGTAATGAGAAGCTTGCTGAGGGAAAGTTGAAGTCTTTTTAGCTTCTGGAAGAAATGGAGACTAGGGACAGGAGTCTGCTCCCTTCCTTGCCCTGGTGTCAGGAAAAATATGGCTAACCATACACAAATCTGTAGTAGTAGAAATGGTCACAGGGATACTGATTTTTATCATCCATTGTGTTTTCTGGGGGACCATAAAGATACAGGAAGAAAGCTCTAATGTGGCACCCAGATAAAAACACAGAAAACAAGCAATATGCAGAACAGAGGTTCAAGGAGATTTCAGAAGCCTATCAAGTACTTTCAGACAGTAAGTATTCAACCTCTCACCAACCCGCTCTCATCACTGCCTCTTGTGCAGCACTACTGCACCTACTGGGGACTAAGTGTAGCAATTTGTGGGGGCTTTTTGGCCCCAGAGCTTTCCTCACTAAAACCTGCTCTTTAGCACTCAGTTGGAGCAAACGTCAATTCGGGTTTTAAGCAGATTGCTGTTTGCTCCGATTGAGCTTTAAAGAGTGGATTCAGAGCAAAAAAAAAAAAAAAAGGAGGGTGCTCAGACACGGTGCTTTAAAGCATGGACCGTGCCCGGAAACAGCGGAGGAAAGGTAAGCATAGATAAGCCCTCAGTGCATCATTTAAAGGAGAGACCTGGAAGAAAAGGACATAAAAAGGCTCAAAAGATGTGCAAACTATACCAAAGGTTTGCAGTGTATTCTGGCACCTGTTACCGGTACATGCAAAATGCTAACACAGACAGGCAGACCCCCAATAACTATAGGCCTTTCCTCATTCATTATTCTTGGCACATTCATGTAGGTCCTTAATGCTACCTTATAAAATGGACAGGTACCCCTCCAAAGGACTTAGTGTGATTTCATGCATTGGGCTGCCCCCATGCTGTGGTGTCCGTTGTTTCCCCCTTACCTGTGAAGGGTGTGTGTGTGTGTGTGTGTGTGTGTGTGTGAAGTGGCCTTCAGAGCTTTCAGAAATTGTATGTGAGCAGTGTGCCCCCCCTTCTTTATTGGCCTCTCTTAGAGACTTGACACACTGATGGCTGAAAATGTCTTCTCCGCAGTAGAAGGTTGATTGTAACTAATTCCACCATTTAACTTGACTCTGCTAGTATCTCTTGTTCATTTCAGGGAAGCTGGTATTGACCACCTGTACCTTAAAGTGTCAATAATTCACCAAGGACCTGATTGCTGCATTGAATATCCTCAGTTGATGCTAAATTCCTCTGGGCTCAGGTGGTGGTTGGTTATCCCACTCTCTATAGCCTGGCGACCCTGTTCAATATACCATTACCTAGTGGCATAATCTATTTTGCCATGGTTAATCTGTCCTGGCTATTTTGTGGCAAAGATGCATTTTCAAGTTGCAAACTATATGCTATCGTTGGAAGAACACTGGCAGAAGCAGGGCTCCTCCAAATGGACTATTTATTGAGCATCCATCCATATTTGCTTGCACAAAGCTTACACAGTGGTTAGACTATGTCTGGTCTTCATTGAGCATTTGTTCCAATTTGTTTATGGGACAGTTATATGACAATTCTGCTCATTCATCATTTGATACACCTGTCCATTCATGCTTCGTTCATCTCATACTTTTCAATGCAATTCCCCATCACTTTCCTAACTGCAAAAAGTCCGGGTTTTTCTCAAGTGGATTTGTTATGCTGGTAGAGCGATGGAGCCCTTTCATCTTTTTAAATCACAGAAACCTAAAGTTCTCGTATGTGCTTGAATCCCTCCTGTGAAATGCTGACAGCCTAGATTCGCCTACAGTGGTTTCTGCTTCCAGGTGATGCACCTGTTATTCAAGATCCAGCATGGCATGCCAGACTGCTGTTAGAAACCACAGTCTCTGAGATCGGATGGCGGGTTGGTTGACTTCTTATTCTTTCTCCCTTTCAGAGAACAAACGTGACGTCTATGACCGCTGGGGTAAGGATGGGCTACTCGGAAGAGGTAAGTGACAGACAGTCCAGGAAAAATCTTCTCCGTCACAGAAGATAAGATGACTCAAGCAACATATTTAACCTAGTTCCATGGTTCTTTCCTTTGTAAAAGATATTGTGTGTTGGTAACTGTGAAAGTTAGCTGTGGGAATGTTTTGCTTTTATATATTAAAAAACCACTATTGTTTTTAATGTTTTGTTGTTTTCTGCCCTGGGCACCTTTGGGAGAAAGAGTGGGACAAAAATGATATAAATTTATTTACTCACTTTAAAGCAACCTGGGATAGATTGGGTCTGAAGAGAGATTACTGTAAGGTTCTTGTGCCTTTCTCCTCATGGCAAAGAGAAAATTAAACTATCAGTGTGGTGAGGGTGAAAGATCTCTACTAAGAAGACACAGTCTTATTTGGGGTGGACATTGATCAGTCACAGTACAATTAAAAGCTACCACTTATATTTGGCCCCAGGGTTAACAGAGTGATATCCAAAATGTGCAATGTGTAAAGAATAGATAAGGCATTTTTACCCAGACATTAGCCGTTTTAGTACTGGGGACAAATGTCAAATAATGTCAGTGAAAGTTCTGTTCCTTTAGTTTCTGAATTGGAATTTAGATGACCACGAGCAAATCTTTACAGTGTAGTACTAGATTCAGCTTCAAATATGTTTGTCTCTGGTTCCACCCAGAACATTGGGTCTATTCAGAAGCCCAGTGCTTACATACCTGGGGCACAATTTCGGAATCCTATTCGTTTCAGTAGGAGAACAAAGCATGTGATTCATACTCTCCCATTGAAATTAGCATTGGTTGGATTGCACCCTTACTTTGTGTTTCTATAAATCAGGGGTGGGTAACCTGTAGCCCTTGGTTGCATCTAGATCAAGGGAAGTAATAGTACCACTGTATTCCGCTCTGGTCAGACCTCACCTGGAATACTGTGTCCAGTTCTGGGCACCACAGTTCAAGAAGGATATTGACAAGCTGGAACGTGTCCAGAGGAGGGCAACCAAAATGGTCAAAGGCCTGGAAACGATGCCTTATGAGGAACGGCTTAGGGAGCTGAGTATGTTTAGCCTGGAGAAGAGAAGGTTAAGGGGTGATATGATAGCCATGTTCAAATATATAAAAGGATGTCATATAGAGGAGGGAGAAAGGTTGTTTTCTGCTGCTCCAGAGAAGCGGACACGGAGCAATGGATTCAAACTACAAGAAAGAAGATTCCACCTAAACATTAGGAAGAATTTCTTGACAGTAAGAGCTGTTCGACAGTGGAATTTGCTGCCAAGGAGTGTGGTGGAGTCTCCTTCTTTGGAGGTCTTTAAGCAGAGGCTTGACAGCCACCTGCCAGGAATGCTTTGATGGTGTTTCCTGCTTGGTAGGGGGTTGGACTGGATGGCCCTTGTGGTCTCTTCCAACTCTATGATTCTATGATTCTATGGTTGGACTTCAGTTACCATCACCCCTAGCAAATATGTTCAGGGATTATGGGAGTTGTAGTTCAGCAACATCTGAAGGGACACAAATTCCCCACACCAACAATAAATTAATCTTCCTTCCAGTAGCACCTTAGAGACCAGCTAAGTTTGTTATTGGTATGAGCTTTCGTGTGCATGCACACTTCTTCAGATAAATTAATCTGTCTTGACTGTACTTGCTATGGCAAGCTCATCTGCTGAGGTTCAAAGTGGGTTGTATACAACAATGCCCTATAACAATCTTCCTCCTCCTGGGCTTTTGCATTCTGGTTCCAGGGCACCTAGCTACCGGGAAAGGAATTTCTATTTTGACAACTTCCAGGTCCTGTGTCCCACACCCTATCACCTCATCAAATATCCAGAGTACCTGGCTTTGACATATCTTTCCTTTTAACCTTTTTCAGGTAGACCTGGGGCATCACCTAGGACCAATATGGGCCCTGATTATATGTTCCACTTCCGCAGTGCCCATGATGTCTTCAGGGACTTCTTTGGAGGTCGGGACCCTTTCTTTGGTAAGTGGTGATTCCTCTCAGAGGACTGGAAGGTACCTAAAAGTCAATTGGTCTAACTCCCTGCCTGTCAACTCACATAATCTCTCTGGCCTACAACCTGCCACAAGGAAAGAAGGGGTGCTATATAAGAGGTGTTTCTGGAGAAATAGTTTCAGGTGACTCAAGAAAGAGAGCCAAGACACACATGGTAGGACCAGGAAAATTACAAGTAACCAGCTGTCAGGGCTAGAGACAGAGGCAGGTCAGCACTAAAATAATCAGATGTCTGTTTTCAGTGAAGTTGATTCTTTATTCAAGGAAATGAACATACACTTGGCCTAGTGGCCTCAGCAACACCAGTGGATCTTGCCCCTATGCAGCAGTTACCAAGATGGAAGGTTCACCCTTTCTATGGCTCTTCCTCTCCTGCATGTTTCCCAAGCCGGCTCAAACTGCCTGATAGGGAAACTACTCCAAAAGCCAGGCCCAGGAGAGCTGAAGGTCCACTGAAGTAGTGTAAGTGCTGATCTACCAACAGAGAGGTCCTTTCTATTTGGGATGATGCTTATTTCCCTGCCCCAAAGGAGCTCCTGGCATGCTGGTAGAAAACTCTACCCAAGTAGATGGAGAGCTGCTGTTGGTCAGTAGACCAGTGTTTCCCAACCTAATCTAGGCAACGGCACACTTGTTTCATTAAAAAAATCTCGCGGCACACCGCTCCTCCCCGACCCGGGTGCGCCGGGTCTCCTGACCCAGAGTTACCTCTGGGATCAGCTGTAGCGCGGCGTCCTCTCCTGCACGCGCCTAGCCCCTGCTACACCGCGAGGGAGCTCGCGTGCGCGCAGCGCGCAGGCTCCGCTCCGCAGGCACTCGGAACCCTGCTCGCCTCTGGAAATAGCTGCGCCGCAAAGTGACCGAGGAATGCGCCCGCCAGTAAACTTCATTCAAACCCAAATCCTCCTGCCTCTCTCCCTGTCGTCGGTCCGTCTGTCCGTCCCACGTCCCCCACCCCACCCTCCTCTCCATCTACCGGCTATTTCGAGATCCAGACCAACTTTCACCCTTTCCTAGTTTTATTTTAACGGGGAGGATTAAGGGCTGGCTCTGAAAAGTATCCAAACCATGTCAGGATTGCGCTCGCCTCTCGCCGCCTCTCCCTGCCCGCAAGCCATCGGGGCTGAGCGTCTCCCGAAGAAGCTCCCGAGAAACTCGGCGACTTGCAGGAGGAGGAAGGCGGAGGCTCCTCTCGTGCGCTTTCCCTCGGGCAGAGCGCGGGGGACGGAACAAAGGGCGGAGCTGGAGCCGGGACTCCTGGGTCCTTGCCGAGGCTGGTGTGCGAGCCTCCAGGCAAGCGCCCAGGCTTGGAAAGGCGGCGGCGGGAGCCGCGGGAGGCTTCTCAGGTGGCTGGCGGTTGGAGCGCTTGCAGAGCGCTCCTCCTTTTAGGGTGGCGGCCATTTTGGCCGGGTGGCAGCCGGAGCCCGGCACAGCAGCCGGTGTCTCGCGGCACAGTAGTGTGCCGCGGCACACCGGTTGGGAAACACTGCAGTAGACAATACTGCGTTCCTACCTGCGTATCTCTTGGCTCTCATCTCAAGTACCTGAGGCCTGATGTTGCCATCTTGTTTTTCAGGAGATGCAATGCCATTTGGTGCATGTGCTGGCGGAGGAAATGGGTTCTGTTTCTTCTCTTCATCGACTAATTTCGTCAACGGCAAACAGATCACAACCAATAGGTGAGGGTGGGCGGACAGCCATGACTGAACCATTGTAGCTTTCACTCACTGAGTCATGTGGTTTCCTTAGGGTGACCAGTTTCCTCGCTAGAACTGTTCCTGTGCCTTGAACAGCAACTTGACATGTATCTGTGTGTCAGTCCGTTCTTGAAGGTACTTGAATAGGACAAATAAAACACTGGCAAGCATTGGCACTCAGGGAAGAGAATAAGAAGATCTATTGTGGGTTGTGGCAGGAGGAGAAGGGGCAAGCCATAGCAAGGGCAGGTGTCAGGGTAGGTATCCCTTCTAGGGGCCCATTGTCCAGTCTCTGGAGCCACTGAGGCCTGCTGCTCTTCGTTGCTATTGCGGCCTGTTCACTAGCCCCTCTACAAGTATGCTGTGACAGGAGCAAGGAGATGGAACAGCAGCTTCCTCTTGACCATGGTTTCCAAAACTTGGGTCTCCAGCTGTTTTTAGACTACAATTCCCATCATCCCTGACCACTGTTCCTGCTAGCTAGGGATGATGGGAGTTGTAGTTAAAAAACAACTGGAGAACCAAGTTTCGGAAACCCTGCTGTGGACAAATGGTCAGGGTGGGCCCAGAGGGAGAGGAGAAGTAAGTGGGCAACAGTGCCTTGGAGAGGAGGGGGGCTCACTGAGGGCCCCTTGCCCAAGGGGTCACCAGAACCTGGAGCCAGCACTCGCTACAGACTTATGGGCTGTATAAACCCAGCCTGTGAATTGGGAGAGTGCAGAATTCAAACCTGACATTTCACTGTTGTAATTCTTCCTTTTGACCATCATTACCATATTAATTATGTGTGCTTTAAAAAAAAATGCTATGCAACTGCTTGTTTTTGGAGTGAGAGATATATTTAACAACTTCTGAGAGGTAATGATATGAATATTAATTAACTACCCAGGTTCAGGTTTGATTTCTGTTCTTGAAGACAGGACGTTTATGGTGTGTGTGTGTGACATACAAACACAAAAAACAATGTACCTGTTTCATTATAATACATAATTCATGTACAACCCATTTAACCATACATTCAAATATTTTTATTTTAGAGCAGTGTTACATACATTGAAATTAATTTTAATATAAAACAATAATTAAAAAGGTACATAAAATATAGTATAAACTTATAAATTACACTTATAAATGATAACAGTACTTATTGGCATTTTACGTCTAGGCCACATCTGGGAAAAGTAACACCACATATGTAGCCAGGTTTTTAGTCACACAAAGCTTTCTTAGATGTGAAAGCAGCTGACTCTCCCACCAAGGTTCACGTCTTCCTACAACCAGTTGTCAGCTTATAGGGCAGGGATGGAGAATCAGTGGCCCTCCAGATGTTGTTAGACTCATCAGCCCCAGCCAACATGGCCAATGCTTGTTGCTGGTGGTGGGAGTTGTAGTTCAGCATCATCTGGAGGGTACCCATTTCTCATCCCTGGTATGGGAGGCCAATTAGAGTTGATTAACCCAGAAGGCAGAGGACGAGATGGTTGGACAGTGTTCTCGAAGCTACCAACATTAGTCTGACCAAACTGCGAGAGGCAGTGGAAGACAGGAGTGCCTGGCGTGCTCTGGTCCATGGGGTCACGAAGAGTCGGACACGACTAAACGACTAAACAACAACAACAACAACAACAACCCAGAAGGAGTTTGGTTTTCTCCTCTGCTGGCAGAGTAACTTATTCAGCATTTCTCTCCATCCCAGGATTGTTGAGGATGGACAAGAGCGAGTAGAAGTTGAAGAGGATGGAGAGCTTAAATCTGTTCTTCTTAATGGTAAGGTTCAGAAGTAGAGAATGGGACTTTTTAACAAAGCCTCAGGTCCCGTGTGTGTCAGATGTACCTGTGGGTGCCCCAGTGCTCACAGCCACCATGTTATGGAAGTCAGGTTTAAGCTATGCAGAGAGACACAGACAAGATAGTCTTGCAGTTTCACAGATGTGATGTCCGATACTACTGACCTTGTTTAGCACTGATATATCTAACCCAGTGCTTTTCAACTAATGTGCAGTGGCACTCTGGGGTGTCTTAGATGATGGTCAGGGGTGCCGCAGGCAACACTGGCCTCTGTCCCTCTTCCCTTCCCTTCCTCCTCTGATGCTCTCTCGCATCTCTGCCTGCCCAAGGCTTCCACAGCTGTTTATTGCAGCAGCCCTGGGCAGTGGCGAAGCTACCTGCTCTGGCACCAGGAGTGGTGTACATCCAGGGGCGTGGCTGGCGCGCATTCCAGGGGGCGTGATGTGTTTCCCAGGGGGTGTGGCGCGCCGCCTATGGGGGGCGTGGCGTGCATCGGGGGGTGCATGGCAAGCGGTGTGCGTCCCGGGGCGTGCGCGGTGAGCAGTGTCCATCCCAGGGGTGCGTGGCGAGTGGTGAGCATCCTGGGGGGGGGCCGTGATGGCACCCCCCGGATGGCACCCAGGGCTAACCGTCCCCCACCCCTTTTCGTCTGCCAGTGGTCCTGGGTATTGGCTCCGCTGGCAAATGGTGCCTCTCTTTGGGATGGGGGGGGGGCAGTTCAGAGACCAGGGACAGCAGCAGCTGCTGCCCAGAGGACAGGAGAGGAGAGGAGGCTGAGGAACACTCAATGTAGTTGGTTAAGAGAGCCGTGGACTCAAAAAGGTTGAAAACCTCTGGTCTAACCTGTCTCGCCCTTTCTTGCAGGTGTGCCCACTGAGCTAGCATCCATTAGAGAAGCTGGAGGGTATCATGGTATGCCCAACAGATACAGGTCCGCACCTCAGTTCAGCTACTATGATGACTCCGATTCTGAACCCATCTATGAGGTGCGCACCATCAGGCATGCGTTCCCCAACCAAAGGAATAAATGCTACAGAGCAGGAAAGATGTCCCCTGCAGAAGACACAGACAGCGAGTCTCATGATGAGTTCCACACTGAGGATGACGATGAATCCCATATCCCTGAGTTCTAGCAGCATGATGCACATGAATTAAATCCCATATATTGGTGGCAAGTCGGGAGGAACTTGTTGCCACGTGTGCCTGATTCAAATACACTGAAGACACTGATAAGAAGAAGTAGGTGCAAAATGGACCCTGGGTGGAGCTAGGCAGCTGCTGAGTGGGGAGAGGCTGGCTGCCAAGAAACATGTGATGACAACGAGGAGGGATGGGCAGAAGGAAGAGGGGGGCAATGCAGTAGTGAATGTAACCCCTCAGGCAGAGAAAAAACAGTCCCTTGCCGAAGGGAATAGCTTCACTCTCACAAGTCACCAATTGACTCCACTATGGTTGAAGAAGACTCAGGCAGAAACATCTAAGTCTACTTGCTTACCAGTATAGTGAGAACTGAAAATTATGGGATCCATTAGGATGGAGGTTAGCAAAGGGCAATGGGCTGTTTAATAAAGGTTGGGAACAGTGATGTTTGTTTCCATTTTCTTTTCTGACCAGCCATGGAGGAGATACTTGTGTTGGTCAAGATTTCTCTGGCTCTGGGGCCTACAGCCTTGTGGTGGGGGCTGCCTCAGAGATGTGATGCATCTTCATTCGCAGATCGAGTTCTTTAAATGGCAAAGCTGAAGACATTCAAGAAGAGGCCACACTAGGTCACTTTCCAAGCTAACCTTTATCTGGCAGTTTTTAGCTGTCCACCTTTCTTCAGCTTTGATGATGTCTGGGCAATTGCAGCATGCATCCTACAGATACTTTATGGGTGTTCCAGAGTCATTATCCATGGCAGGAAAGACAACAATAATTTAGGACATGATGAGACATTGGTCTCTGTAGAGGGTGTTTACTATGGTCCACAAAAATGTGTAGAGAAAGAGTGGCTATCTTGTGGGCCTCTATATGATGTTGGACTCCAACAGCCCCAGTCAGCATGGCCCATGGGTCAAGGATAGGGATGGGAAGAAATTGGATTTAGTTCTCATTTAAAGCCAAAATTATCAAATTTACACTTTCTGAAACAATATCAGAACCAAAACAAAACCATTCTTTGAAATTTGCTCATATCAAAATCAACACTTTTGCCACCAAACATTGTTTACAAAAATGCATATACAGTATTAGATAAAAAGTGTTCATAAAAAAGAATATATTAGGGAAAATAACATGCAGAAATGCATTGTACTGGGAGAAACTGCATGCAAAAATGTGTTCATTGAGAGAAATGTAAAAATCCTGAATTTTTATGAGGATTTTCAAACCTTAAACTTGAAGATTGCTGCAGAAATGTGCAAAACCAAATTTAAGATTGGAAAAAAAGGAGAAACTGAAAGAAATTTGACAGATCCTTCCATCCATAATCAAGGATGATTGAGGTTGGAGTTCAACAGCATTTGGAGGGGCAGAGTTTGGTCCTTGTGGCTCCCTTCTGGAATTCCTGGTTTAGCAGGATCACCTGTATCTTAAGGAAATGGATTAGTATCAGAGCTGAAATAGCTTGTTTGTGAGGAACATTCCTGTCTTGAATGTCAGTTGTTCAGTTTGAGGGGGCTGCGCAGAAAGCGGGGTTTGCGGCACAAAACCAGCACACCACTTTGGTACCAGTTTGGAGGCAATAGGACGTGATTGGGTTTTGGGGTGCCTTATAGCCCATGGTTTTTGGTACTGGTTTGGAGTCGATTGGACAAGGTTGGATTTTTTGGGTATCAGCTTGTGACCCCAATTTGCTTTGTCAATTACTTGTTTGGGGGGGCACAAAATGCGAGGTTCACTGCACAAAACAGCACAAAACTTTGGCATCAGTTTGAGGGCATCCAGAATTTCGGGGTCACGTGTTAATGAAGCTCTCTCAAACCACTGTTGGAGGTTACAGTGAAATATGAGTCACCTCCTAGCTAGCAACTCCATTACAATCAGCAGTGCCAACGTGTTTTAAGGTTGTTGTGCAACTGTCATAGGTACCTATCAGCACCAGTGATATCATGGATTACAAGGGACACACTTCCCACCTCTGTGTCCAGGTAGTTTGAGGCATTTTTAGTGGGGGTTGCTTATGTCTTATGTCTTATTATTATGATTATGATTATGATTAAAGACTATTTTAGGCTAGATCAGGGTGGTCTAACCTCTCAGACCAAATGGGCTGCAAGAGTGACACACGACCTGGGGGATACACAGTGAATTAAATTTCCATATCATAAATTAAAGTGTTCACAATATCGTTTATATTATCTTAATATACACTATTAATGAATTTAAATAAATATATCTATTTAAATATAAACTTAATATATTTAATTAAATACACAATATTATTCACAACATGAATTTATTAAACAGATTTAATACACAAACCCATGCATGCACTTTCGTTAACAACGCAGACATCAATGGGATGTCTGAGCTAGAGAATTATTCACAAATCGATCGATGTCTGGCGTGGTTGGTTTTTGACATCTGTGGGCAACTCTCAAGTGAATTGTCTGCAAGTTGCTTTTTGAGTTTTGGAATTGGATGTTTGAAAATGCTTGAAGTTAAGCCCCATCACATTTCTGAATCACTATTTTGGTTACAAAATGAATGAATCGATGAACGCTGCTTCTCGCCACCTTATGCCATGGCATCTTGCTATTTGGAATTGGTCTATGGATAGATAACAACCTGAGTTATTGACAAATTAATTGCAGGCTTAAATGTGGAGGCTACGCCATTTCATTTATGGGCTTGTGCCATGTCTATTTGGGTTGTAACAGCTGGTGCGTATTTATGAGGTTCTGCCTAAGAGCCAGGGTGCCCTGGAGTTTACACTATACTATACTTCCTACTGCCTGTTGCCAGCCAACTGCAAATCATGAGTGCAAGTTGCAGAGCCCCTGACATCACAATCAAGCTCCTCTTTTCTTACCCCGGGCAGCATCTCTGAGTGACTAGGGCTCTGCCTACATGGAAAATGAAGATACCAAAGGATGTGTCAATCATCAGGAAAAATCCTTTGAGACTGTGAGGTAGGGCCTGGGTTTCAGCTGTTCAGATACTTAGTGGAACTACCACCAAGCCTACATCCTGGGTTGACTAGCTCACTTTATGCCACCTGAAAACAATTGCCTTTGATACATAAGGCCAGGGTCACTGCTGTGCTAAGTATTGTTGGTTCAAGGGGGGAAAATAGGTATAAAAGGAGAATTTCTGGATGCTAAGCTCTACGTTTGAGGTAAGTACTCTTTGGTGAGAGAACCATGGCAGAGATTTAAAATCACAAAATATGCAGCAAAGTGAAATGTGGATGTATAGGCTGTTAGACCTTTAAAATATGCCCTTGTGAGTTCCAAAACTTCCAAAGACCACATGTTTGGTAAGTTAAGATTGGTTTACTTACAAATTCTTCAAAGATCTGGTTCATGTACTTTTTCCATACAGCATTCAGAAAAAGTTTCACAGGCAGTAAAACTTGTCAGATACAGAGGTGAAAGTTCCTAAATTATTGGTATAGGAACTCAAAGTGTGGCTTGTGAGAGCTATGCAGCTAAGCAGTAGCAACCAGGCTAGCCTTTTCACTCGCTGAGCTCAAAAAGACTGAAAGGGAACAAAGGCTTGTTTACCTAGTCTAGGCTTCCTCAACCTCGGAGCTCCAGATGTTTTTGGCCTACAACTCCCATGATCCCTAGCTAGCAGGACCAGTGGTCAGGGATGCTGGGAATTTTAGCCTCAAAACATCTGGAGGGCCGAGGTTGAGGAAGCCTGACCTAGTCCTTCCCACAGTGAGCTAAACTTGGCAGGACAGCTTACTCTATGGTCTTAACTCCTTCATGCATTAATTAGACTTATGTATGTTGGTTATATGAGGCTGCTTAGCCCACAAGTATGGCATAGACTTGGGCCCTAATCATGTCGAAGCGTCATTTTAAGGCACCCTTTCACCAGCTAGTGCTCTCCAGATGTTGCAGGACTCCAATATTCCCCATCCCTGACCACTGGCCATTTGCTGGCTGAGGCTGATGAAAGTTGGAACTCATCAGCATTTGGAGGGCACCTGCAAGGAGAACTCTGTTTTAAAGGAGCATTTCAGTTCAGTGAAGTGTAAGCATCTTGTTGCTACTCTGGTGGCATTAAAAAAAAAATCACTGCTTATTAATGTGTGGCTAATTTGATAGGGAATAAAACTATAGCACAGCACTTACCCTCTGAGGGACTATGTCATTTCTTAGGCCACATCCATACCATACATTTACAGCACTAATATACCACTTTAACATTATGGATTCCCCCAAAGAATCCTGGGAACTTGTTTGTTAAGGGTGCTGACAGTAATTAGGAGACCTCTATTCTCTTCACAGAGCTTCAATTACTAGAGTGGTTTCACAACCAATTCTTCTTCCCAGGGAACTCTATGAGTTGTAGCTATGAAGTGGTATGATACTGATTGAAATGTATACTCTGTTTATACTCTATTTCCTATAGTGATGCATGTGGCCCTGAAAGGCAAAGACTAATTCTCAGATGCACCCAGCTGAGGTTTAAACCAATGGCTTTTAAATTTTTCATTTGTATACCGCTTTTCTACTTTGCTATACACAAGGCAGTTTAAAACCATAGATATGGGAGTATACACAGCAAAGATCACACATCCTATAACAGTCCGATCTAATGCAAATAATTCTTAATTAAGAACACGAGTATGAAAACAAACTTAAACCAATTAAAATAATTGGCATTGATCCAAGATCCAAGCTAGTTTTATAATTTATAGACCAATGTCAAGACAGTAAGCCCGCTCTTTCCACTTAGTTCTCCTTCTGCTTTCTATTCTGCAGGGCCAGGTAGTTACGGCATCTCCCTGTCTCTACCCTGCATGGGTCAGCCAAGGCACCCCAGTGTCCCTCCAAGTCTCTCAACAGGACAGACAAAAGATGAGAAGGACTATTATGAAGTCCTGGGCATTCCCCAGGGTGCAACGCATCACGACATTAAAACGGCGTAAGTCAGCCTTCAGAGCATTCAGTTCGCCCAAGGAACCGCCAGCCTTGAGGCTGCCCTGTCTGGCTCATAGCCTCCATTCTTCCCTCCTCATCCCCAGCATCACATTTAGGCGTCAAAAGACTTTCCTACTGAAGCCAATAGGATTTGTTTTCAAGCCGAATTGATTTCTTTTCAAGGCAGAGTCACAGCTGGGGAGGGAAAAGTTAACCTTCCCCCTTGCCAAAAATGCCTTCGCGCCATACTTATTTAGGCTGGAGAAACCCTTCTGTTGGCTTCAGTAGGAAGGTTTTGTGAGGCCTAAATGCAGCTAGGGAAGGGGAGGCGACATTGTGTGTATAGGACAGAGAGGAGGGGGAGAATGAATGAATGAATGAATGAATGAATGAATGGGTTGTGTGGATGAGATAACAAAAGAGTATGTGCTGTTTTCAAAAGAAGCCAGCAATGAATCCTGAGTCACCTATTATGAAATGCACAAGTATACTTATAGATACTCTTAATGGCTAGGAATGGGGATTTGTTATGTTGGGGCAATGAGGAAGAACTGAATTCTAATACCTTCAGAAGTCAATGAAGTAAGCATTTTCCTTCTTTAGGGTTGGCAAAGTGTTTGAGTTTGAGTTGCAGAAATATATTCCAATATACAGTCATACCTCGGGTTACGGCCGCTTCAGGTTGTGCAATTTCAGGTTGCACACCGTGCCGAACCCGGAAGTAATGGAACGGGTTACTGCCGGGTTTTGGTGCTCGCGCATGCGCAGAAACACTAAATCGCGCTTTGCGCATGCGCGGAAGCGCTGAATAGCATCACGCGCGTGCGCAGATGCAGCGGCGTGGGTTGCAAACGCTGCGGGTTGCAAACGTGCCTCCCGCACGGATTGCGTTCGCAACCCAAGCGTCCACTGTATATATATATATTTGCCCAGGTGGTTAACGGGTGGCCCCAAACAGACTAAGATTTCCAGATGGTCAAGAGCTTTGCACAGATCTCTCACCCATTCAGGTAGATGCCATCTTATGTCCTTTGTGCAATAAATAGCACCTACACAACCCACCTGTGAGGAAGGGGTACAGGGTGATAAGTAGCAAGGAGCACTACAGTACTCTTGTACAACAAACCTGGTTCTATTTGTAGAATTTTGCGGTAAAAAAAAAGTGATGGGGAAAGCACTGGAAAGTGGGAGATAATTACCACTTGGCAGAGTGGTTTAACCTCTGCACCAATTTTGTGCAAGCAAATCAGGATGAATTGCTCAAAAAATAAACAGGCCATCTGGAACCTAATTCTTAACATCCTTTCCTTTAACTGAACAGGTACAGAGAGAAACTGAAGAGGTGGCATCCTGATAAAAACCCAGATAACAAAAAGGAAGCTGAGGAGAAGTCTAAGGAGATAATGGAAGCATACAAAGTGCTGTCAAACTGTAAGGGCTCAGACTCCTAGACCCTTCTGCTGCTCTCACTTCACTGGTGCCTTGGTTTCCCAATGAAACACAAGTTGATCCTAGTTGCTGATCAGCAAGAGAGCGACGGAGAGAGTCTCTTCAACCAGTGCTATGCACTGAAGCAATCCTGGTTAGAAATCCACACCAGTAATCTTCAGTCTTTTCCCACCTGAGAAGCATCTTTAACCCCAACCTGCAGCACGGGACCCACATTTATTTTATCTTCTAACATATACATCCCCCTTCTCCTTCTCTCTCTGGATCTATTGACACTGTTTTAAAAGTCTGCAGGCTTAACCATCTTCTCCCTATGGAACCCTGGGAAATGCAGTTCTGGTGGGAACCAGCCGGTGATAGATCTCTCTTAGCACCTGTGCCAAACTGCAATTCCCAGGCTTGCAGGGGAGAAGCAAACAAGTTATAACTAGTACAGAAATGGCACCAATATTTAGAGTGGTTATATACCCACACTTTTTTCTCTGCCTGCTCCCAGGCACCTCTCTTTCTACTTTCCTTTTTCTTTTAAAGCAAACGTTGTGATGCCATTGCTATGACCCACCTTATGTCAGACTGGTCCAAACCCAATAGATAAAGAGCAGCAGTCTCTACACACATCTCCTGACTGCCTGGAAGCATCATCTTCTTTGTTTATATGCACAGAAGGCTGGTGTCCCATTCGTGCCTCAACATTTCCATCTTCCTTTTGGGGAATTGCTTTGGGGTGCTCTTCTGAAGTAGTGGAGCTGCAGGGAAACATGCAGTTTCACCATCAGTCCATCAGTAGGTGCCTAGAGCTTCTCTCCTGCAATATGCCTTCTTCTTTAGACAGCTCCCAGCATCTCTAGACATTTTCATGGCTCCCTATGCTGCTGCAATTGACTATAACTAGGGACAGGGGCAAAAGTTTGCTTCAGCTTGCTTTTTAATGTTACTCTACCTTATTTGCGCTTCCCAAACCAAAACACAAGTCAAAATGCAGCTATCCTTCAAAATTCACACTTACCTGAATTTTTCAACGCAGTTCTTAAAAACAAAAAAAACAAAAACCCAAACACCTGTGTATACATTAGAGGAAAGTAAAAATGCATATAGCAAAAACAACACACAAAAATGATTCATGTTAAGAGAAAATAGCTTGCAAAAACTAGGCAAAATTGCATACAGATATTATAAGAAATGTTGATGAATTTTCACATAGACTTAAAAAAAAATGCAAACTGGTGCAGGAATGTGGTGAATTGAATTTAAAGATGGAAAAACTTAAAAAAGGGAGAGAAATTGAAACTGGCAGGTTTGTTTATCCCTAACTGTAAGCTTCTTAAAAAGCTGGTTAGTCACCGGGGGGGGGGGGGAATAAGATAAGTTTCAGTTTTATGGATGCCTTGAGCCTAGAGGGGTGGCAGTTTTCCAAATCCTGAATCAAGTGATTGCAGCTGGCTGCAGCAGGGCTGGAGAACGTTCAGGTATATCTTCTGCCTTTCAGCAAACAAGCGTAACCTGGATTGCTCCCTCCAGGACAGACAGAATGAAAAAGGTGAGTGATTTCACAATTCAGTCTCACGTGCCTGAGAGGAAATGGAGAAAGCCATAATTAGGAGTGTCTCTGTGGAGTTCTTCCTGATCTGCAGAGCTGCAACCACTGGCCAAAGAACATGCGACGAGTAATGCGTGGCAGCCAGTGACTTGCCTTTCCTATCTTGCCCCAGTAATATTTAGCTAAAGTAGAGCTCCAGTGCCATGTCATTGGGTGCTGCTTGCAGGGATGAAGAAATTCAGAGTGTGATAATGCCACCACATGGCACTTCTTCTTTAATTACATGTTACCAGGGTGACCGAGATCAGCAACAGCCACTTGTTCCTTGTAACATGTGTTTGGGACCCAAGGCAGCGGAAGAGAAACAGTGAAACATCTTTCTAATTGGATCCAGCTTTGACTTAATCCCACTGAGGTTGCCAGCTCAGCTGACCTGCATTGAATCCTGGGTCAGCCAGCCAGAGGCCACACAATTAATATAAGAATGCTGTTTGCCTCTGGTTGACCTGGCAGACAGAGATCAGATTGAGCACAATCAAAATCATTATCTGATGCATGACAGAGAGTGCTGTATTGACATGCTGGGTGTTAGCTGGCTAGCTCAGTTGTGGGTGCCTTATTCCTGCCCACCACTCTGTTACTTCAAAGCATGCCATGTACTTTTTAATTTTCATAGCTTTTCAGCTCTCAATAACCTGCACTGCATAGCCTTTTGCGCTTAGCTACTCCAAGTGGAACTTCCCTTGACGACTGTTCCAAAGCTGTAGCTTGTGCAGAATGTGTTGGCTGACTTTTTATAACCTTGGAGCCACAATCCAAGTGCTGGTTCGACCTAGAGAAGAGCTAAAAAGCTGGTATCTGGCATATCTAATAAACAGCTTCCACCCCCTCCTTTGCATAATTATTGTTGGCTGTCTTCCCAATAGTGTCCTCCATCCAACAATAGGTCAGACGCACACAGCGCCATTTGTAGTTGCTGCTCCCCAGAATCTCTCCCTCTGGGATTTGAACATTTAAAGATGGGAAGCGCTATTTTGAGTGAAGCAGGCATCAACAGCTCGGAGATGTTAATGAGCAGTGTCAGGTTTATCTGCATATATTAGTTAGAATTTATTTTTAGTTTTAAAATATGTACAATGGATGTTTCCAAACATGTTTGAAGTCTAAACTAAAAGGGGAGAAAGCCCATTGGCTAATAACACACTTTCTCAGTCAGCTCCTTATGCTTGAAATTTCAACTCCTTCATGGAGAACCAATTACTTAGCTGGCCAGAAGGTTGCTTAAGCAGGTGTTTGCCCAGCCGAACCCAAACTTGCTTTCCAATTAAGGGTATAAAATGCTGTTGAGAACTAGCATTGCCACAGCTCTTCTGCCTGCCCTGCAGCCTGACAGTCTGGCTGGGAGGTGAGTCAGGCAGAGAGAGGTAACATCACTAAAGCTGTAGGGATGCTTGACCAGCCAGAGGATAAAGGCACGACTGATGGTGCATCCGAAGCAGGTTAAAGAGAAAGTAGGAGAGACTGGAAGCTAGTAGAGGAGGATAATGGATGCAACTCAGAAGGAAGGAGCTAAAGTAGGAGGCAAGGGAGAGGAGGAAGACGAGGAAGACAGGGAAGGTGGAGAAAGCAAAGGCAGTACAGAAACAGAGGAGAATGAAAGGGTCAAAGGGGGACAGGGCTCCCTTAGAGGAGCAGGATACAAGTGGGTACGTAGAAGTGGGTGGAATTATAGAGCAGAATGCCCCAGTAGTGAGTCAGAAAACAGGAGAAGGAAGTGTAGAGGTTGATAAGATCCCACAACTATTAGAATAAAATTTAACCACCATGATATATTAATTGATGAACCAGTGATCCATTGTTATTTAATCTTTCTTGTCTTCTATTGCTTGTATTGTCATACCATGTTTCTCCTAAAATAAGACACCGTCTTATATTCCCCCCCCTCAAAAAAACACAGTATGGCTTATTTTCGGGGGATGTCTTATTTTAACGGCTCCGCGTCGGTACGCTGCATAGCCACGCCTATCCAGGCTGTCTTAAGGGAGAGGCGCCACATCACTATGTCTTATTTTCGGGGTATGGCTTATTTTCGGGGTATGGCTTATATTTCACAAATGCGTAGAAATCCTGCTACAGCTTATTTTATGGCTACGTCTTATTTTAGGAGAAACAGAGTATATGTTAATTCAATGATCCATCTATCTATGAATGAACAGAGAACAACTTGGATCTAATGATGCTAAGAGCCCTGACCACTTCAGAATAATGGGCTCACCAGGTGGTCTCTAAGAGACACCCTGGGGCTCTGAAGACCACTGGAGACTTATAGGAAATATGCTGTTGTTCATACATGAGCTTTGCTGATTTTTGCCTCCAAGTAAGATGGAAGTGCTGAGTATTCCAGGCCACTAATTGAACTGTCCTTTAAATAAACTGTGGCAAATAGTCCCACTTCTGAACCCATTTTTGCATCCATTTTGATTGGTTCTGGAAACACTACAGCAAGCCCTATAAGCTAACTTACTTCGCCCCAAAGCACCACAATTAAAGTTGTTAACATGGAAATCAAAGACATCTTTCTGTTTTTGTAACATCCTTCAAAGGTAGCCCAGACCTGTGTGTCAAACTAGCACATCACTATTGCCCATTTCCTATCTTGCAACGAAATGCTTTTGTCTCCTTTTAGGAGAAAATATTGAATTAGCCTGACTTAATCAAACCACCTGTATTGATTATTTGAACAAGTTGTGTTCACAGCAATGCTGTTTTTATAACTTATACTTTTATTATGCTCAGGTGTGAGCCAAACACATTTTTGTACAAGTTAGGTTTTTATAATATATCTATGTAATTTCCATCCAGATACACTTAAAAAAAGAAAGAAACTGTATTTGATGTAGTTCTATTAGATGTTGCTAAAATTATTTTGCTTTGATGATAGTGAGCTATGTTGTTGCAGAAGTTGCATTGTATGTACTTCGGGCATATGATTATCAGATCCTTTCAAGAAGTTGGATATTTTGTGGAATGCAGTCTTGTTTTTCTTTGATAATTGAGAACGATTTGAAAAATGCATCTCCTTCAAAGGAAGTTGGGTATAAGTATCTTTCTGATATATTAAATTGTGACTTATGCTTTTAATTTCACTTATCTTCTTTTCTGAAATGCTTAAGTCTACTAACTAAAGGAAATGTATTTGTTATGCGCCTGAAGATTCATCCTTGAACATTAAATTTTCTGTGTGCTTATAAGAAAGGGGACTTATCCCCCCGTTAACATGGTGGTTGTTGCAGAGGGAGCCAAGGTGAAAAACCTAACTGTCAGACTACAGTCTGACAGACTACAGACAACTGTTTCCACTACATAGAAATCAGGCTTAGATTTGTCCTGTGAACAGAACAAAATTGTCACAAGACTAAAAACTTGGTTTATTGCAGGTGTGATGCCTGCCCATGAGAAACACAAGAGTAACACGCCAGACGAGAAAGACCACACCAAGCCAGACAAACCAAGTTCTCAGGATGACGAGTTGAGTGTGGAGAATGACAAGAGCTCTTGTTCTGAGTATGATGACTCAACATTTGAGTCTGATGATGAGTCATCGAGTTCAGAGCGTTATTCTACCTTGAACTCTGATGAGTCTAATGAATCCAGTTCTGAGTCCAGTTCTGAGTGTAGCAGGTCAAGCTCCAAATCCAGTGAACCAAATTCAGAGTCAGATTCCGAGTCCAATGATCCAAGTCGGAAGCCTAAGAAGCCCCTTCCTTTGCATCCACGTAGGAAGTCTCACAAAAGACACAGGGCAAAGCATAACCAATTGCCTCCTGAGAAAAAGGATTTTCCCAAGGATGGGAGAAAGAGATTGCAGACTAGGGAGAAAAACTTGCCTGCCGAGAACAGCGCACTGCACGCTAGGAGCAGCAAGTCTGGCAAAGAACCTCTTGTGGAGAACAGCGAGAGCAACAATGGGAAGAGGAAAGCCCCAACTGAGAAGAATGGGGCCTGTGCAGAAAAGGCCAGGCAACAGAGCGAAGATTGGGAGGCCCATACGGGGAAGGCTAAGCTTCCCAAGCTAAAAACTGAGCTGCATCGTGAGAGTAAGCTTCATATAAGAAAGACGAAACAGCGGCATGAGAAGTCAGAGCCAAGCACAAAGAACAAGCTTCGGAATGGGGAAGCTGATGCCCCACCTGGAAAGCATGAGGTGCAAACTGAGAAATTTTCAGCACAGAAACGTAGATCCCATCCAAGATGTGAACCTGATCGTGGGACAGAGCAGTGTGCTGGGCAGAAGGATCGATCTGACAAGCAGGAGCCACGTGTTGGACACCTGAGGTACACCAGGAGGAAAAGCTCACCAACCAAAAGTAAGGAGATGTCAGGGAGGATGACTAAGTTGATATCGCCAAAGTTGAAAGATGGAAAAGCAATACGTCCCCAAAAGGGTGAGCTGCAGGCTGGGGAAAACAAGACGCAAGCCGGGAAGAGCAAGGCGAATGTCCAGAAGAGGGCACTGAATGATGAGAGGAGCAGGATGAAAGTCCAGAAAAATGAGTTGCATGCTGTGAAGAACAACGTGGCAGTCCAGAAGAAGCAGCTGAATGCTGGAAAGAGCAAGGTGCAGGTCCAAAACAGTGATGGGAGAGGTAACAAAGCAGACCCCCAGCACACTGAGGGCACTGTGCCTACTTATACATGGAAGGTGCCAGCTACCGTCTGGCTTGGTCCAGCAGAAAATACAGCAAGGTTTCTCTTCGGTGACGCCCCTGAGTTCTCTGGTGCTGGCCAAGCACCACTTCCGGCTAAAAGAAAACCACGTGGAACGAATCAGGCCATGCAAGTAAACCAGTGGGAGAATATCCAAGCCTGGAATAGAATAAACCAGTTAAATCCAAGGAAGAGCATGGTTCTTCCACATATTGACGCTCCAACTCATAATGGAAAGACTTGGTCTCCATATTTAAGTAGCCAAGGGGAAATGTTTGATCCAAATGCCCCATCTTCCTGTCCGCGATGCTCCCAATGCTGGTGCAAGCTCTTTCACGACAACCTGTGAGTATGGTTAAGTGCTGGGCACCGCCAGGAATGAGTGTTTGAGAGTACAATAAAGGAAGGGTCAGGAACCCAAATTTTATTTGTTCATACTTGGTGCTTGCTCTTTCTCAACAAGATACATGGGAATTATTATGAGGCTACCCAGATGCTGGACTCCCAGAATCCCTCAGCCCCAGCCAGCAAGGGATGGTGGGGGTTGTAATCCAGTAACACTGAGAGGGTCACAGGTTTTCCATCCCTGAACTACCGTAACAGATGCAGCAATGGGAACACTGAGTATCCAGGGGCTGATGTGGAGAGGAACAATGGTGCTTTGGCCCAGGGATCCTTTTGCTGAAATAGTTGTCTGTCCCAATATCCATGACACTTAAGCCACTTGCTGCTTTGTCTGAATTTATCCCCACAGCATTTAATTTTCCTCCTCGACACTCTGATAATTTCTGCCCCGATTGCCCATGCCTACATAAGATGCCAACATATGAACATCCAAAGACCTCAGTTGGATGAAACCACTGGACAACCTAGTTCAGCACTTGACTTTCCACAGTGGATAACCAGATGTCTTCAGTAAGTTCAAAAACAGGGTATGAAGGCAATAGGCCCAGTGCTATTTTTCAAGGAAAAGAGATGTTGGAACTCACCATGAACACCTTATAATGGCAATGGCGCCCACCTGAGAGGTGCCAGAACTGAGTTCTGGTGAGTTCCAGCTGGGGAAAAAGCCCTGAGTAGGCCTCTTATGGCATGCGTCTCCCAGCCTCAATCAACTGGTATTCAGTGCAATACTGCTCTTGAACATGGAAGCTCTGCTTATCCAGAATTTGTCACATTGAGTTCACTGGAACGTACTTCCCTAGTAAGTGTTTAGAACAACAGAAGTTTTGTTCCCTCCCTGCATATAAATAAAATGTCCATGACAGGAAGTGAACAATGTAACACCAATTTTTGAGATAGGGATCCAGTGGGGGGCCAGGAAATTATATGATGGTTAGCTTAACATCTATTCTGGGAAAACTAGTGACAAGCATTATTAAAGACTTACTTACAAAGTATACAGGCAGGTGATTCCACTATCTCTGGCACCACAATAAGGGGCTATTATCCAGGTTATATTCAGGTTTCATTATATTGAAGAGATGGGAGATCAGCCATTAGGAATGCTTCTTTTCCCCAGAAGGTCTTAGTGTAACCTGATACCTGCCTAGTGCATAACTAGCCTGTTTTGAATGTCTACTGCCACCTCCCCAACTCCATCTTGAGACTATAATCAGATGCAGGTCACATGGCCTTTTCCTACTCTTACTCTGCTTTCTGTCTGCCATCTAGTCTGATGTAGTTCTGGAACAGTCGAATGCTTGTACAGTACACTATTTTAGTTGGCCTGCTAAAGGTATTTCCCCTAATATGGATTGTGACTGCCATGAGTTGTAACTGAGCGCATGGACATATTTCAAGAGGTTTGTTTTTGTTGTTGCATGATTATTATTTTTTCATTTATCACTCTGCAAACAGGAGCAGAGCAGGGCAAATCCCTTAGGAGATGTATGTCAATCATGATCATTACTGTTTTATGGCCTGTCTGAAGCTTCCTACCTCAGGAATCACTGGGAGACTCTATGCACTACCTATTAATTATATGCACCTATTCATTACATGACATGCATCACTTATTAACAACCATGTCGGCAGTTTGGCTTGAGAAAATTCATGGATTATTTCCCTCTGGGATGAACCAGAATGAAAAACACAACAGGAGAGTACCAAGGCACCTTGGTTCATTGCAGTGTGAACTTTTATAAGCACAAATAGGAACAACTGGTTGGGTCGTTATCCAAAGCAACTTGTCCAACACTCACAGATTTAGCTTTCTACGGCATAGAAAAAAATGTGATTGTGACAGACAGTGGGGGGCACCTCTGTAATATCAGTTGCTGGCACCACCTTGGCTTTTCCCTAGCTTTGAAGCCCAAAGGCACCTCAAAATTATGGGCTTTCTCATGATCAGGGAAATAACACTCCTCAGCCAATTGATCATCATAATTGGACCTACCTCTGATTCCCATACACCTAAGCAGGCATTTACTGCAGACCCTCAAAGTGTCCCTATTTTCTAGGGTCATTCCTGGATTTACAGAAGCTGTCCCAGTTTCTGATTTGATCCTGGAATGTCCTGCTTTTCCTTAGGACATCCTTATTTTCATTGGAGAAATGTTGGAGGGTGTGGAGTTATGTGACCCTGAGCCAAGGAGACAAGTAAAGTGGCACCTCTGGTTATGAACTTAATTAGTTCCGGAGGTCCGTTCTTAACCTGAAACTGTTCTTAACCTGAGGTACTACTTTAGCTAATGAAGCCTCCCGCCACTGCCGCGCTGCTGCCGCGCTGCTGCCGCGCTGCTGCCGCGCGATTTCTGTTCTCATCCTGAGGTAAAGTTCTTAACCCAAGGTACTACTTCCGGGTTAACGGAGTTAACCTGAAGTGTTTGTAACCTGAGGTGTTTGTAACCCGAGGTACCACTGTAACTGTACTGTCTTAGAAGACACCTGAAGTCAGCCCTGTATAGGGAATTTTTTTTTAATGTTTAATGTTTCATCATGTTTTTATATATGTTGGAAGTCGCCCAGAGTGCCTGCGGTAACCACGTGTAAAGAAGAGGTTGCTTTCTAAATCCCGATGATGCAACTCAGACTAGCTTGGAAGCCATGTGTTCTGACACATTAATGCCCATTCATCCCAGACACATGGAGATCGATGGTAGTTCCTCAGGGGTGAGCAAAAGAATACTTGACACATGCTCAGACACACACTCTTCTTTATTATTTATTCCTTTGCATGTTCTAGAACTGAGCCCTGTCATGTCTGGCTGCAGGTGGCTCAAGCATAGGGAAACATCTCGGCCCTCCAGATGTTTTAGGACTACAACTCCCATCATCCCTAGCTAACAAGACCAGTGGTCAGGGATGATGGGAGCTGTAGTCCCAAAACATCTGGAGGGCCGAGTTTGCCTATGCCTGAGGTGGATCCTAGCCAACCTTACATACAATGGGAAGCCAATGACAAAACAGTGTTATTCAGGGACCCACAGATATGCTGCATGACTTTGTGTTACAGAGATGTTATTTCACAGTTTCATACGTTCATTTCGTACAACAGATCACACACAGTGCCATATATTCCTTACCATTTCCTCTCCATGTCTGTGATGAATCCCAGCCTCTAGTTGTCACATGGTGATGCCCTGGCTTGGAGTCCCCCTCCCTCAATTACTAACCCCTCCCAAGTACCATACACCTGGGCCATGACCAAGAGCTTGCAGCCTCACACCCCTGACATCACAATCTGCAGAAGATTGTCATTGGTTGCAGTATATGCTCATCAAGAGAGGGTAGATGCAAAAGGATGATGGAGAGGTCCTGCTGTCCTTTCCTATGTCCAAGGCAGCCAGAGGCAGAAACAGATGCTTTTGCAGGTATGAATACCTTTTGCAGGTATTGCGTTCATGATGCAGATAGCATGCACCTTCTCCCTCCCTCCCTCCCTCCTGAAACAATAAGATGAATCCAGAACTCCACAGCAAGAGGGTGTAAGAAGCCAAATGAGGTCTATATATCCAGGGATGCAGATGAAGAAGAGTAAAGTCTAGAGAGACCCTGGAATGCAGAGACCAGAATCAGGAGGTTAGGCCCTTAAGCATAAAAATGAAAGCTGAGCCTGCTGGATCAGGCCAATGGCTCACCTAGTCCAACATCCTGTTCTCACAGAGGCCTTCCTGCTATTTTATATCTGCATTCTTGAATTACAACTCCAGATGGCAACTCAGTGGTGGATGGCTGTGGGTAACCAGTCCAGATATCCGCAAAGCAATTGCACATATCCATAAAAAAATGTCCTTGGCATTGCTTAAAAATAAATAAAAATATGTAGGTGGAAGGAAACTTAATGGAATTCCCTTCAGAATCTGGATCAATGTATTAGTATTCCTAATAATCTCTACCTGGCCTTGCAGGGATTTGAACCTGTCACTATTATACCACAATGACCTTCTCAAAAACAAAGCCCCCCTTTGGCCATCTCATGTCCTAGTGATCTTGTGTGCATAACATGAATTAGTGCAGGAGTGCCCAAACTTTTTTCAAAGAGGGCCAGATTTGATGTGTGAGGGCCGACCAAAGTTGCTGAGCTTTTTTTTTTAGGATTTTACCCCAGGGCATATACTGCTACGGGGGCTGGATTAAATCGGCCGGCGGGCCAGATTAGGCCTCCGAAACAGACTTTAGACATGCCTGGATTAGTGGGAATGATATAGGGCAGATAACAGAGTGAATATATGTTGCAGTGCAAATCCTGTAATATTGTCTGCAGTCTGCGCTAAATGGAGGAGAGATGTTTCCACTGTTTCCACTTGTAAAGATCCAGGGCAATTTATTGCAGGTATATATACTTAATGATTTACATCTTGGTTATCAACACAGGCCAAAGACCTTTTTATTTTATTTAAGTACAATAATTTGTGCCAGTTACAGGTAGGTAGCCGTGTTGGTCTGTCATAGTCAAAACAAAATAAAAAATAAAAAATTCCTTCCAGTAGCACCTTAGAGACCAACTAAGTTTGTTCTTGGTATGAGCTTTCGTGTGCATGCACACTTCTTCAGATACACTGAAACAGAAGTCACCAGATAATTTGTGCCTTTGTGATGCTTAGCCAGGACCTAGGGCCACTTACTCATTTATGTATAGTGTAGAACAAGGGAGTTGGTCAGCAATGTCCTCCTGAGGTGGAAGCACATGCCACCTGCAACTTATGAGAGGATGGGATAGTGGCGGCTGCACATAAAGCTAAACTGTGTTTTGAACAGACATCTTGTATTAGGTACTTTCAGCAGAATATGTTTTGCATCTGGCATCAGTTGAGTGCTTCTGAGAGCTGGAGTGGGTGAGTGTGGAAGCCTGGCTGGAGGATGATCAATGTCCTACCATGTTCTCCCCTAATTTACAGCTGACTAAACAAGCTGCATCATGGTTGATTACTACCAAACACTGGACATCCCTCAAACTGCCTCCCCAGATGACATTAAGAAGGCGTAAGTAGCACAGTGTGCACCAACCACAAGATGTTATATGGACCCGAATTTGGCACTTCATAAAATAGCCCAGTTTGGCTCAGATCAGTTTGGAGCCTGCCCAGTTCAGCTTGGGGAGGTCTATCTTATCCTGCTTCCTTCTCACCCTTATTCACTATTGGGATTTTTTTTTAATGACTATGACTTTTTTCATCTTTGACAGAAGTGGATACATAGTAGCCCTTCCAGAGTAGATAAACTGCCAAATTGCAGGTAAATAGGTCCAGGGGCTTTTGTGCTGGGCACATCTAAACTGTGATTCACCCCTACCCCTTTAGGGATATCTGTGCAATCGGCCCTTTATTTATATTGTTTGGTGCATTCAATTTCTATCCTACCTTTTCCCAAGGATTCCAGGTAGATTACAGTATTGCACTTCAAAGCAATCATACTAAATAAATAGCTAAATAAATTAAAATCACCCCATGCTTTCTAAAAATATCATTTATTGAAAAATAAAAAGGACATAATGACAAGTGCACAGAGTAATATGACACACACAAACAGAAAGATGAAACAGTACTCATGTAGACAACAAAACAAAACAAAAAATCACCCCCATGCTTGATTAACCCTGGCCACAGAATGCCAGACCAAAGAAAAAAAGTTCTGCAACCATTCTGGAGAGCTTACAGGCCCAGACTTTGATTGGACAAAGGACTCTAGGACAAAGGAGTTCCGCAATTATAGGTCAGCCACCAAACTCACCTATCTACAGTACATGCTCTCGTTGTTTGAATTTGGTGCATGGACAATGTATTCAAGAAGGCACTCAGTAATAACAATGGCCAATGCAGATGCTATACCACAGGTGCCATTCATCTTTTGAGGCATACCCCAGCATGGAAGCAGGATACCACACTGTCTACTAGCTGAACCCACCAGATAGTAACTGAATGCAACCCAAACAGAGTGCATCATAGTAGCCTATCCTTGAGGTTACAAAGGTATTCCTACAAATTGGTTGTACGCTGGCTACGTGGTGGTCCTTTCTGTAATATCTGAGGAATGCAGAAATTACATAATTGCCAATATTAGGGTTGCCATATTTCAAAAAGTAAAAACCAGGACACCCCAAATTTTGTTGACCTTTTTTGGAAACACCCCCCCCCCGGATGTCAATTCCGCCTTTGAAATCCCAAATGTATGACAGCCGTAGCCAATATTGCTTCTTCTAATGTGAAGACTTCTAGAAACCAACAGATTATGTAGTTTAGGCATGCACCATGGCATGTACTGCCAGTATCGGGGAAGAAATGACACCTCTCCTCTTGACATAATATTGAGAGGTGATGGTTTCTCTTAAGGGTAATCCTACAGTTAAGTCTCTCCTTTTGGACTGCTGTAGGTACAGGAAGAATGCACTGAAATGGCACCCAGACAAAAACCCAGGGAACAAGGAATATGCGGAGAAGAAATTCAAGGAGATAGCAGAAGCATATGAAGTGCTATCAGACAGTAAGACATTGGACCATTCTCACCATTCCCCATCTCAGGGGTCTCCCATCTCCAAGCTGTTCCCTATGTGCTCCTATATGCCCCCTGCCTTGTTGTGGTCTTTTAGATACCTTCCCTACAATGCACACATGCCTCTTCCTGAGCTGCTGCTGGCTCCCAGTTCTCACTCCCTGCAGGCCACAGAAGTGAGAGCTCAGCCCAATCACAGTACACCCAGCGTGAGTTTCCTGTACAACCCCTTCTCCAGACACCTGGCACCCCCTGGAAAGTCTCCTTTTGGTTCACTGCTAGGCCTGCTGGCCTGCTTTTCATCCATCTCTTTGAAAAGAAGAACCAGGGGCACTTTAAGCAACTATATTTTCTGCTACTCATTACTTTGCTGCTGTTTATGGCCACTGTGCTTGGAGAGCGAGCTTGTGGTGTCTCAGGGGTCTTGCAGCTAAAACATATCATAGAATCATAGAGTTGGAAGAGACCACAAGGGCCATCCAGTCCAACCCCCTGCCAAGCAGGAAACACCATCAAAGCATTCCTGACAGGTGGCTGTCAAGCCTCTGCTTAAAGACCTCCAAAGAAGGAGACTCCACCACACTCCTTGGCAGCAAATTCCATATGTACAGGATTGTAGCAAAAGTTGAATGGGCTTCAAGATGGGACTGGCCTCCTCTTGTTCCTTATTCCTGGCAGGTTATAAGCGGGACCTTTATGACCTCTACGGACTTGAGGGGCTGATAGGACTAAGCACAGGTAAGTGGAGGTTGGTGTGTAGACATATAGGACATATTATCCATATGCACCTCTGTTTTGGGCTCAGTCCTCACCACAAGCACTTCCTGATGCTTTCACCAACTGGTGCTCCTCTCTGCTACGCTGAAAGCATATGAGTTTGTTTAGCACCGCAGGGCAGGAACCTACCCTGTGCAGGTTTCCCTACTGGAAATCTCACAGGGGGGAAAAAATCCCGATGAAAATCTGGCTGGCTCAAAACACATTGATGCTTCACTGTGTCCTTTCCCCCTGCCTCCTATCTCTCTACCAGATGGAGCTGTCTACCAGCTCCATCTGGTACACAGGCTGAGACCCTACCTGGACTGTCTCGCCAGAGTGGTGCATGCTCTAGTTATCTCCTGCTTGGACTACTGCAATGCGCTCTACGTGGGGCTACCTTTGAAGGTGACCCGGAAACAACAACTAATCCAGAATGCGGTAGCCAGACTGGTGACTGGGAGCGGCCGCCGAGACCACGTAACACCGGTCCTGAGAGACCTACATTGGCTCCCAGTACGTTTCCGAGCACAATTCAAAGTGTTGGTGCTGACCTTTAAAGCCCTAAACGGCCTCAGCCCAGTATCTGCCTGGACACTGAGGTCCAGCACCGAGGGCCTTCTGGCAGTTCCCTCAATGCAAGATGCAAAGCTACAGATTACCAGGCAGAGGGCCTTCTCGGTAGTGGCACCCGCCCTGTGGAACGCCCTCCCTTCAGATGTCAAAGAGATAAACAACTACCTGACATTTAGAAGACATCTGAAGGCAGCCCTGTTTAGGGAAGTTTTTAATGTGCGGCATTTTAATGTATTTTAATTTTTGTTGGAAGCCGCCCAGAGTGGCTGGGGAAACCCAACCAGATGGGCAGGGTACAAACAAATAATAATAATAAAAATCTATCTTTCTCTGTGTGTTTTTATTTTGGGAGCTGTCCTCTTGCTTGACCACTGTTTGCAAAGGGGTGCATGCATGGAGACCCCTCTTGCATCAAGAGGGAATAATAAACCCTGTGAACTGAATTGTTTTCATTTGTGGTTTGGGCTGCTCTGTGTTTCTTCCTTTCTGGCTCTGCATCTTGCTTTGGGCCAAGAGATCATTCCTAGATTCAGCTGTCCTCAGCATATCATCCCCTTTCCCTTCTTCCTTCACTCCCTGAAAGACATCAACGGTGTGCTGAGAAGTGATGGTGACAGGTATCTGGTTTGTTTTCTTGAAGGTGCTGGGTATTATCCAAGCAACACTGAGACTCCTGACTTCATGTTCTCCTTCCGTGATGCAGAGGAGGTCTTCAAAGAGTTTTTCAAAGGACAAGATCCCTTCAATGAACTCTGTGGTATGTGCTGGCACGAGGGGAACAAGGGGTAGGCAACATAAAGCTGCCTTATAATGGTGTCTCTGGCTCACAGCTGTCTCCTCTGGTGGGCAGCAGCTCAGGCTGAGGGGTCTTCATCAGCCTTTGCACCCGAGACTTCTCTTCATTTAACCTGGAGATGCCAGAGACTAAACTCAATGTGCTCTGCCAAGAGAGATTTATTTTAAAACAGCAGTGCTACACCCCCAATTCCCCAGGCTGCATCCCTTACCGACCCTACTTTGCACCACCCTCCTTGAGAACTTTCTTCTGGTAGGAAAGTGTCTTTGAACCTTGGTAGTAGCTTTGGCTTGCCGCGATAGAGAAATGTGGAAAGGAGGAAATGTAGAAGCTGCTGAGTTTTGCATGGCTGGGCTGCTGCTTACTATACAAAGGTGAGAGCCGCATTTGTGGCCCCGCCCACTTTGCACCTGGCCCCACCCACCAGCAGCATGCAGCCGCTAGAAGTCTGCCTGTGAGGGAATGTGGTCCTTCGGCTGCAAACGTTTCACCACCCTGCTTAAAGATGTCTATAACTTGCTTCTTCTGCTAAAAAATAAAGGCACTAACACCCTATTCTCAAGACGCGGTACCTTTCTCAGAGACAAAGGAGCTAGACGTTATTATAGCTTGCAGGACCAAGATTACAAGACAAAGGCCTCGCTCACATTTTTCTTATTCGCATTCTTTTTCAACAGTGGAAACAACTAAAATGTTTCCTCCCCTCTCCAACGGTTCAACCCTGTGCATGTTTGCTCAGATAGCGGTTCCACTGTCTTCAGAGGGCCTTGTGCCCAGATAAGTGCGTGTCGGATTGTTGTGTCACCGGGCTGCTGAAATGGAGCCATTTGGAGAGGAACAGGAGTGGACTTTTGAGAGAGAGGATTGTGTGAGCTCTGTCCTCCCAGCCTGAGCCTGAGCCTGAACTCAGAGCAGTGTTCTGTTCACCCTAATGAATTAGCCACCACAGCAGTGGATTATATCTGCTACCAGGATCCACAGGGCTTTTCTTCTTCATGCTTTGACAGAGAAAAGGACATGGGGAAGGTTCCAGGTCTATCTTGGCTGCAATCTTTCTGCTCTGTCCTCGCCCTTGCAGAAGGGGTGCATGTTACGTAAGACATCCTCTCTCTGTCTTGGGGTATGGTATAATCATGGATTTGTATGGCATTATATTACTTAGGCTCATTGCACCAAGCAGCGAAACTGAACATGTCCCTGTATTATCTGGGTTATAATGTCTAACTGGAAAGTCTTCCACAACCGCCTCCTCCTTCCTTTCCAGAGGAGTTGCGTCCATATACAGATCTTCAAGGAGGAATACCCCAGTGGGTCATGCCAGGGTGCACCACCTACTCCTATTGCTCCTACAGCTCTCCATTCCAGACAGGTAAGGCAAGGATGCATCACCTTGCAGCCTTGAGCAGCTCAGTGGGCCATCTGCTGCACATGCTCATTGCAGGGCTTGCCCCTGTGCTTCTCCAATACACTTTGCCTCTTCCATATCTGCTTCTCTACCTCATTCTGGCTCTGTCGTCTCACAAGGAGCCAATTCACCCCTGCTTTTAAATGTCCGAGGAACAATTCTCTTGTTAAGTGTTGGTGCCTCCTTTGCACAGCCCCTTCATTAGCCCACTGACACTCACAGTATGGGAAGGCCTCTGCCATTTGGCTGGGATTATTGAGGCCTGCGCTAGCTGCCTCCCTCCCCCTCAGCAGTGATGTTGTCACTTTCCCCTCCTAGATTTCTTCACTACGTTTGGGCCTGGTGCTGAATTAGGAATAGGCTTCTGCTCTGTCTCCACATCTACTAAGTACATCAATGGCAAACGGATAACCACCAGGAGGTGAGGTGACAAGGAGGGGCCAGGTGCACGTGAGTTAGCCTGCCCCCTAATCAGATGTAATGGCAAACTACCATTTTCTGCAAGAGCAGAAACAACTCACTAAAGCAAATTGTGCAAAAGGAGAATGGAGAGCGAAGGGGGAAGAGGGAGTTCGTGAGTTCGGGACTTTGCCAAACCATCATTTGGCATTTTGTTTGAACTTAGAATATATGTTGCTTTTCTATTACCTGTCCTCCATTAACCCAAATTCATGTGCTGTGCAAATAACACAATAGAAGAGACCTTCAAAAGCACTTCATGTGTGATGAAATGCTCTTACAAATGGGAAATTCTTCCTTATGTTTAACCTAAAATTGCTTCCCTTCAATTATTTTTGCCCTGTCCACCTACCTGATCACCTTCTGAGATTTTTTTAATACTATTAAAAACGAACAGTATATTGTCCTTCCTTAATCTGAAGGCTGATCCTTCACTCAGATTGTTTAACCTTTTATCTTCTTACAGTTCATTTCTGAACTGGTGTGGGTTTAAAAACCTTTAGTGTCCTCAACACAGTACTGCAAATAAAGAATTATCCTTGCTGTAACGTTTCAGAATTGCCCTTGCTTAATTTCATTTTGTTCCTCTTGACCAGTTCACCTTTTTATTGAGATAATTTTGAATGCATAGCTTGTCCTTTGGATTCCTTGCAATTCCACTCCATCCCCTGCACATCTGACGGTTGCTCTTCTCGCTCCTGCATTCATATCACTGATGATAACAATACCGGTAACTAATAACTCCTACCCCTGTGGAGTAGATCTTGACAATTGTTTCCTGTATCAGTGGTTTCCCAATCAATCAGTTTATTTGTTTAGATATATAACTAGCCCCCATGCTGTGCTTATGTTAGTTCAAAACTGTTAAGGCAGAAAAAAATGAAGCAAAACATTCTCACAGTGTTGACGATAAAAATATCCACTCTGTGTTAACTTTGTCCTCCTAAGTCTTACAGTGCTTCTGAGCAATGCTCAGGTTTGGATTGTGCTGAGCTTCTAGCAAGAGGGAGTTTAGTGAAGAAGTCACCGAGAATGCCTCTGTTGTGTGGCTGTTGGGGTGTGGGTGTGGGGTGTGGCGTGGCGGCAGCACACGCTTGACCAGAATGCAATGTGGCATGTGCTGGATAAACTGTCAGGCCTCTTTTGCAGGATCCTCGAGAATGGGCAGGAGAGAATGGAGATTGACGAGGACGGGGAGCTTAAAGTGGAAGAAGTGCGTGGTAAGACATCAAACTCGGAGGGCACATCTAGAAGGGAAGATGGGGGGTCTTGGCGTGCATCTTGGTCAGTGGTGACTGGTGCTTACTGTGACTGCCAGAGCCAATGGGTGACACTGAGCCTAAGTTGAGGAGGAGCAGGAACAGCTCTATGGCTCACTCTAGGCTGGGCAGTCCCTGGAGTAATAAGGGCATCCATTGTACCTCATCGCCCATTAGCAGCTGTGCAAGGATTAAGACTATTTGGGTCCAGGCTTGAAATGGTCCATGTTTCTCCCACATTAAAATAAGCAGAGAAATCCATTGAGGTCAGGATATTCTTTTCACATTGGCAGTGGGTCCTCCTTGATTCAGGGCTGCCCATTCTATGCTGCTATCTCAGGTGCTAAAGAACCCTGCCCCTGCTCCCATTGTCTCTCATTCCTATCCAAATGACACTGCTGCGTGCTGGGCTAGAACACAAAGCCCCTTTGAGCCTCAGGGATGCTGGGCCCACAGAGTGATGCTGAAGGGGCTGCTTCCCCACCCCTTGCTTTGTCCACCTCCTCCAGACATCACCCACAACGACTTGAAGGCCACGGTGGAGCTCATCCAGCCGGAGCAACACGAGATCCTGCGCTCGTCTGCTACGGACATCCCGACTCCGCCACGCCCACAGAGCGCAGAGTTCTCTTTCGCCCACGCTGAGGACGAAGACAAGGAGCTGCAACGGGCCACCCTGGCCTACAGCCTGTCTGAGATGGAGAACCTGAGGCAGCAGCACCTGGCAGGCGCCCCCCGAGACAGCTCCAGGAAGAGGCGAGGCGGCGCTCGGCGGGCACACAAAAGGATGCCAGGGCCCAGCGTGGAAGTGGCGAGTGCTCCCTTTCCCATTAGAGCCAGGAGCCCAGGCGCAGGAGACAACACAAAGGAGGACAAGCCAGCAGAAGGCCCAAAGGGCAGAGGCCACGCTGAAGAGCCGGAGAAGCCGCATGAAGAGCCGGAGAAGCAGCATGAAGAGCCGGAGAAGCAACATGAAGAGCCGGAGAAGCAGCAGCTCGCCTTGCCGGCGGCCCCTGAAGAGAATGACTCGGTCCTCAGTGACATGCGGTATGTCTTCCCCGACATTATCCCTTCCGACAGGGAGAGGGAATCCATCATGTGCACTGTTCTCTGAGCCCCACCGACATGCAAGAGAAGAACGCTCCCGTGTCCAATAAAGGTCACAGCCTGGCTGTTGTCTCTACAGTGGCATTATTCCCCTGAGAGGGGGGTGAGCAGGGTACCCCAGCCTAGGAACCGCCTGGCTCTGCCTGAACTGCCAAGCTCAGAGGTGTGCACTTATTTGTGCACTTATTTTATTTAAAACCGTTTATGTATCACATAATTATTTTTTTTAAAAAATCTCTTAAGAAAGCAATGTATCACGACAACATTAATGATTTTACTACGTGCACTTCATTTGCATAATTCAGGCATGGGGAATTAGATCTAGCTGTTAGAATGGATCCTTACTTCCCCCACAGACCAGCTTTGAGCCCTGGGCTCCTTGGGAATGAAGGGTGGGGAACAAATTCAATAAATAATTGAGTCAGTCATTATGATGTCAAGTGACCACTTTGAGGCATCCTACCAGAGCCAAATAATTTATTCTGATGTCAGAATTTGGTTTTTCTGGGTGCAGCCTAATTGAAAGTGTGTTGGTGAGGAAAACCATTCAAACCAGAAAAGGGTGGAGGAGCTTCAAACAGCTGTGGTTGCCTGATAGATGGACCATCTCTAGGGTTCATCCTCTTCCCCTGTCACCATATTACCGGCTTGTAAAATTACAAAGAGCTAGAAGGGACCAAAATCATGTCTTGTAGAACAAAGTGCAGCCTTCTACCCTACAGTTCACTTACTATTCAGTGTTCTTAGTGAGGAAGGGAGATGTTCAAGCCTAGCTGAAAGCCACACCCTCTAGTCCAGATGTTTGGGAGCAGGTTACAAAGTTTCAGTAGCAAGGCAGGTGCTTTGCACATGTAGAGATGCCAATCACCTTTCCATCACTGCCTGCAGAAACTGAGAAAGGCTGTCCCAGCAGATGCATACGAGATGGATGCAAAAGATCAACCTGTTGAACGAGTTGTGGTTAACACCTGCTCTGCATCATACCCTTGAGTGAAGATAATGGCTCCTGGAAAAGGTGTATGCTAGTAGGGTGAGGAACCTGGAGGCAGTTCTTAGAAGCAGGACACCCACACAGTTTAATATCCCACTGCATAGGTCCTGTGATGGGGCGCTGCTTTTATAAATATATAAACTGTTAGGATCTCACCACAAAGTTAGGAACATGGCACCAAGAGCAGACTCTGGTCCCTCCCATAGCACCTTAAGACATCCTGTGATCCCCCACCCCCATTTCATTTGTTTTAAAATAAGCAAGTTTCCACCCTTTGCAAAAACATATGCAGACTTGCCAGGTAATGACACTGTTACAGTCTCTCTACATTGACTACTATTCTCACACACACAGAGAAAGACAACAACCTATTTGCATATGCTAATTTTTAAAATATAAACCAATTTATCATTGCTAAGCATTAAGCATAAGAATTTTTTAAAAAAACAGGTCAGGATGATTTAAACCTCTACCCTGACACTGTCCTATTGATTTGATGCACAGCCTTACCAATTTTTCTGGATTACTGTAAGAACATGGAATTCCCCATGCATCCAGTAATTCCTTATGACTTTGGGTGTTCACCAGGAAAGCACTCCTTTTTGTGGCTTCCATCCATTGGGGGTGAGTAACACACACTGGGGAATTGGCATCAAGGCCTTCTGCCAGGGTGCTTTCTTCTATGTGTCGAAACAAAATAAAAAAATCCCTTCCAGTAGCACCTTAGAGACCAACTAAGTTTGTTCTTGGTATCTGAAGAAGTGTGCATGCACACGAAAGTTCATACCAAGAACAAACTTAGTTGGTCTCTAAGGTGCTACTGGAAGGAATTTTTTTTATTTTGTTTCGACTACGGCAGACCAACACGGCTATCTTCTATGTGTGTTAACTAGCTAGCAAATGCCTGCCTGTGGTAACTATTACTCATGTGATTTGTTACAAACAGCGCACAGGACTAGCTGAGAAGCATATGGAATTGAGGGATAGTGTTATAAAAGGTCTCTTACTCATCATTCATAAGAGGTTTTCCATTCTCTCTCTTTCATCCCCCATTGCAAAACAAAGTGTTTCCTTATTCGCCCCCTGCCCCCCTTTTTCTGATCTGTCACATCTCTAGCTCCTTCTTTTACTGCCAGATTTCACCCTTTCATTCTGGGGCCATACACCCAGGCCCAAGCCAATTATCAGATACTTATTGTTGTTTTTGAAGACTAGGTAACCCTGTGCCATTACCAAGACCCACCTCTTGAGTCTCAGCCTTTAGGATCCTGATGGAGACCAGGCTGACAAGCTTCTATAGCAGCAATATTCCCCTAATGCTGAATCACTGCAGCTGGCCTCTGCCATCCACCCTGCCTATTCTAAATTGCTACATCATGTCTCAGTTGTGCTACCGCTACCACCCACCAGTTTATAACAACAATCTATGTTCTGGTATTTTCTCAGCTGACCTGCTGCCTCCATGTTGTGCTAATGTTGGCAGAGCTTGCAGCCAACTACCCACCTCACCTCCCTCACACACCATTTCACACAAGTCCTTACTTTCCAAAACAAGACATTTATGGTGTAAGACACATCTGGAGATAGTTACACACACACACACACACACACACACACACACACACACACACACCCCACACACCCATGGAGCATCCATATTGGGGCAATTACCTTTACTAGGCTCTTTATGAGGCTGCCTTGTGGGACATCTTTGGGAGAAGAAAAGGCTAAGGAGTAAACCCTACACAAATATGGAGTAGAGTCCCTAAGGCTGTTGGATGGTGTCTTGTACACCACCTCCTGGCAACTCCTGTAGCCAAGCTGGTGCCAAACATATTGCTTTCCTCTCCTTTGGAAAAGGAAAAGGTTGTGTTTGCAGGTGTTTGTAAACAGGCAAGACCCCTCCCCCCCATTTCCTTTGTTGTGTGAGGTGACTTGTGTTTTTATACATCATTTATAATTTTATAATTGCACAATTGCACCCAGTTCATTTACTCATGATTTGTTTTTTAATCTTTTGACTTGATCATTGAAAGCTCCTTGTGGTTGTATTTATATTAATTTGCTGTTAAATCTGTTTTTCTTTTCATTGGTATTTTTGTTTAGAAAAATACAATACTTAACAGTCTGCTACCCTTTACGCAGAGAGGGATGGTAATGTGGCACTAGTACAGAAGGGTTTTAATTATTTATTATTATTATTATTATTATTAACCGAACACTAGTGGGAATGAAATCCATGTAGCACTGAGCATCAGGTTCAGAGAGAAAAGCTGCAACCTGAGACCCAGGGCTGCCTGACAGTGTAACCCTAGACGTGTCTACTCTGAAGTCAGCCCCAGGGAGTTCGACGAGCCTTACTCCCAGGTAAGACTGCGTCCTGCACGCGTCGCAGCCTGAGATGCTGCGAGATGTTTCCACCCACAAAGGGGGGGGGGCTTCCCCGGCTGCGTAAAGGGCTTTCAAGGGGTTCCGTCGGCGTACCGGAGTCGGCGCGCACATCCGCGTGGGACTCCGCGCACCGCCCGTCGCAAGCGCGCTCCAGAGAATTCCACCGGAGCCTCGAGCAGCTGTTGGCCGCGGCCGCCTCGCCTTACCTCACCGGTTCAGAGTGCAGGGTTCGACGTCACAATGGAGCCGCGCGTTCCATTGGCCGGCGCCGGCGCCAGTCCCCGGGGCCGAGCTGGGGCTTGCAGGCCGGGGCCCTCCTCCGCTCTTCCCTTGACAGCCGCAGCAGGAGGCGAGAGCGGCGAAAGACTCGCGTCCCAAGCGAGCGGGGCTGCGGAGCTGCGGAGCATGGTGCAGTCCGGACGGAGCCTCCTCCAGCGCTGAGGTACGATTGCTTGCTGGCTTGCCTGCTGCCCGCTTGTTTCTCGGAGCATCGGGTGCCATTGCAATAAAACAAAAGCGAGGCAGATGACGGCCAGGGGAGAGCGGCCGCATGAAGCGATCTGGAGATGCAGATCTCTTCTAGGATCCCCGGGATAGGAATGTGGAGCAGCTGGCAGATTCCCTGAGAGGGGCTGTCTGCCGACCCACCGACACGGGTCTAGCAGCTCTGACAAGCAGAAGTGTTTCGAAGTTGCGCTTGCTGTCAATACGATTTTAAAACCGCTTTATCCCTATAAGGGGGTGGGAGGGTATTGTTTTTCCTATTTCGTGTCTTTGCACTGTAAACCGCATTTGTGATCATCGGGCCAAGGGCGGTATATAAATTCAACGAATAATAAATAAAAACAACAATTTCGGTCCTTTGCTATCGCCTTGTCGTACGCGCATCTAGCAGGAGTCAGGACTAAAGGGTCAAAGGGTGGCATCCACCCCTGTTCTCCCCCGCTTTCAAGTCACACTCTTGTGTCGGGTGGGCGTTGCGTGTGTGTGTGTACGTACCTTACGCGGAGCAGCTGAGTTTCGTTCCGCAGTAACTAACGCGCTGTCCAAAAATAGGGTTTAAGATCCGGGAGGCTGTGGGTAGTTTTAGGCATGCCTGTTTCTTCCCCACCCAAAATGCCATCAGAAAAAGGGGCGTTTGCAACCCGCCGGTGCTGCCCTGCACGGAATGCGTGTTGGTTGTTTTTTCCTGCCGGCAGGAAAATGGGTGCTTGGGGGAAAGGCGCTGTTAGAACAGTCGAGAAGCTGAAACGCGATCGGTCCTTCGCACCGGCCGGATGTTGTGCTTGTTGTTGATCCGGTGGCGCACCGCAAAACAAAGGGAGAGGCGAGGGCCCAGAGGGACAAATAAGCATTTTCGCCGGGAAACGGCAACAAAAGCACTCACGCTTTCTAGGAGAGCTCGGGAGAAGGCCTGCCCCTGACTGCAGGCTGCTGCAAACAAAATTGTAGGATTCTACCAGCGGATTGAGATCAATGGGAAGGGGCGGTGGAAGCTCCTTAGAGGAGGAGGAGTTGTTTAATTTAAAAGATCAGCTTGATGGGATGAGCAAGGGCAAACTGACTAGGCAGGGAGTTGGTGACGATTTTATTCAGATTTAATATGATTCAAACACAAATGTGCACAAGGCGAGGCAGGAAAGAGAATATTACGTTTGGACAACTTTTGAAGAAGTGAGCTGGTGCCATAAAAAAGCCAAATGAAATGAAATTTGTAGGAAGGTGCCCCCCCAAGGGAACTTGGTGAGGTTCGGAAAAGTCAAATACCCTGTTTCTCCTAAAATAAGACGTAGCCATAAAATAAGACGTAGCAGGATTTCTACGCATTTGTGAAATATAAGCCATACCCCAAAAATAAGACATAGTGACGCGGCGCCTCTCCCTTAAGACGGCCTGGATAGGCGTGGCTATGCAGCGTACCGACGCGGAGCGGTTAAAATAAGACATCCCCCGAAAATAAGCCATACTGTGTTTTTTGAGGGGAAAAATATATGACGGTGTCTTATTTTAGGAGAAACACGGTACTTTGGCCTGGAAACCCATTTCCCTGATCTCAGAGTCCTTAATATTACTTAGTATTGGTTTGCATATATTTAGGGTGGTGTTGGGAATTCATTCTTGACAGAGCGTGACCTCAAATGGAATGTCTCTGCATAACTTTGGGGGGGGGGGCAGAAGGGAAATATTTTTAATGTGGAAATGGGGTTAGTGTAACAATGTTAAGGTGGAGTCTGTCTGCTTCTTTCCCAGAGGAGAAAAGAAAACCACCCTATTGCAAAAGCCTTCTCTGCCTCTTCTACTCCAGCAAAGTAGAGGTAAGGAAGGTACCCCTGTCAAAGAGTTTAGGCAGAACCCAACTCAGAGGAGGATAGCAAGTGAAGGGGCACCCTGTCATTTCCACACCAGCTTCCAATTTTGTTTATATTTTGGAGGACACGTTGACAGAAGAGTGGATGATCCACAAAGGAAATGGCAACAGGAAGTGGTGTATCTTGAATCTGATGAATTGAAAACCCAAGACTGAAGCGCTCAAAGGAGTCAGCGCTGATGAGTGTCAGCATTAATAAAAAAACAACAACCCCACAGAGTGAACATCTTTGCACTGCAACTGCAAAGAGCATGGGGTTGTGAGTTCATATCATTCATATAGCAACTAGCCTGCAGAAGTTCTCCTTGTGAGTTAAATGCCCGAGCATCCATTTGTATGGTCCAAACAGGTAATAATAATAATATAATAATAATTTATTATTTCTACCCCGCCCATCTGGCCGGGTCTCCCCAGCCACTCTGGGCGGCTTCCAGTAAACATTAAAATACATCAACACATCACAGATTAAAAGCTTCCCTAAAGAGGGCTGCCTTCAGGTATTTTCTAAAGGTCATATAGTTGTTGATCCCTTTGACTTCTGATGGGAGGGCGTTCCACAGGGTGGGTGCCACCACCGAGAAGGCCCTCTGCCTGGTTCCCTGTAGTTTTGCTTCTCGTAGTGAGGGAACCGCCAGAAGGCCCTCGGCACTGGATCTCAGTAAGCAACGATCTGCAGGTCAGCAGGCAAAGCAGAGCTTCAGAACTGGGCTGCAAGACTGTGAGACAGAAAACCCTCCTTGGTCGTTTTGCTGCCTTAGTGTTGTTGCGGTAGCTATTCTTGCTCCTCCTGCAGCCTCCTAATCTCTTAAAAACTTAATGGCCACTAAACCGCTTAATGCATAAAGATACTTAATGAGGAAGGCAATGGGCCAGTAGTATCCTTTTGGGTGCACTGGGCCTGGGTCAGCTCAGGTGCTTGTTCAGTGTTGCCTTTGGGTAGGAGAGTTTCCCCATGGATCCCGGTTTCATAGGCTCCATGGCAAGGGATGGTCAGGGATGATAGACGTTGGGGGGTATCTGGAGGCTCACAGATTCCATCCCCGCTTTGGTTGACGATCCAAAACCATGGTGCAAGCAACAGTGTAGTGTAGTAGTGGATGCATCTCCACACCATGGGTCTTTTAGGTTGCAAAGCAGCTCTTTGCTGGCTGGAGGCAATTTCATCCGCTGTCTGCGGTTGACATAATAACCCAAGCAGCTTCCTATATGGAGACAAGCAACATTTCTTGTGTTTTAAGCAGTACTCTTCATATATGAATCTGGCCTAAGGCTCCAACCAGCAGACAGTTTAGTAGCATGGGCTGCTAAACCTGTCTGGGCTTCAGGAGGCATGGGCCAGGATTGCTATGCACTTGTAGATTTGTAGGAGGAGTTTTGGAATTGGAACAACTTCCCTTAAATCCTGATGCAACCAAGCAGGGGCCATTCAGAAGCTTTCTTTCCAGCACCACCCTATTCTACTTGCATGCGTGAATGGGTTTAGCAATAAGCATCCTAAGGTGATTCCTGTAAAACCAGCTGTCTTTCCATCTATCCATCCTGGAAGAAGAGGTTTTTCAATGAGAGGGAGTGTCGCCCATCTAACTAATGTTTATGCAGAGTAGTTGTTTCAAAAGCAGCAGCACCAGGTCATGGCAATTATAGATCCAAGCTGGGAAATGATAGTCATAGGAAGACGCATGAGATTGGGACCTGCCTGATTTATCCTTGTGGTGGCTTTGTCCCATTTTTTGGACTTAGGAGGAGTTTTCCGCAGATAGTTTCATAAGATACACACTTGCAGCATAAGCCGGTGCATGTTTCCATGGAAGTAAGCTCTTCCGTGATACTCGCATGTGAGCATATATATAAGGTTGCAGCTGCAATCCATTTATTTTGGAGTAAGTTCCACTGAACTCAGTGCTTAACAGGTATGCGTAGGACTGCATATTCAAAGAGCAATCTTAAACCTGTTTCTCAGAACTGCCACTGTGTCAGGCAGGGATTGCTCCCAGGGAAGTTGTCCATACGATTGCAATTGTAATCTCTTAACTGGGCACTGCTGAACACAGCCCATAATGTGTGCTCTGGTTATTTGAGCTTTAAAAAAAAATCCTTATGAAGCACTCCATGAGCTGGGGGGGGGGGGGAAGCTAACTGTATGTCCCTACCTACTATCTAGTGAAACCTCAGCCAAGGGAATGGGCTTGGTGGAATCAGCGGGGAAAGAAGACCCTGTTGAGCTTGATTCTAGTCTGGCCCTGTGAAGAGGGGTGTAAATTAAGTGGGAGGCCCACCCGGGCCGCTGGTGAAATACCACTACTCTGATCATTTTTTCACTTACCCAGTGAGGGGTGGGGGGCGAGCCCCGAGGGGCTCTCGCTTCTGGCTGCAAGCGCCCGGCGCGTGCTGGCCATGACCCTCTCCGGGGACAGCGTCAGGTGGGGAGTTTGACTGGGGTGGTACACCTGTCAAACTGTAACACAGGTGTCCTAAGGCGAGCTCAGAGAGGACAGATACCTCCCGCGGAGCAGAAGGGTAAAAGCTCAAAAGAAAGAAAGAAAAGAAGAAAAAAGAATGGGACGCGGGTGGTGCTGTGGTCTAAACCACTGAGCCTTGGGCTTGCCGATCGGAAGGTCAGCGGTTCAAATCCCCGCGACAAGGTGAGCTCCCATTGCTCGGTCCCAGCTCCTGCCCACCTAGCAGTTTGAAAGCACATCAAAGTGCAATTAGATAAATAGGTAAATAATAATACCGTAATAATAATTTTTTTATCAGCAGTTCAAATCCCCGCGACAAGGTGAGCTCCCGTTGCTCGGTCCCAGCTCCTGCCCACCTAGCAGTTCGAAAGCACATCAAAGTGCAAGTAGATAAATAGGTAAATAATAATAATAATAATAATAATAATAATAATATTTTTATTTATACCCCGCCCTTCCCAGCCAAGACCGGGCTCAGGGCAGCTAACACCCATAAAATTACAAGGTACTGCTCCGGCAGGAAGGTAAACAGCATTTCCATGTGCTGCTCTGGTTTCGCCACATGACATGCTGGCCACATGACCCGAAAAAAACTGTCTGTGGACAAACACCGGCTCCCTCAGCCAGTAAAGCGAGATGAGCGCCGCAACCCCAGAATCGTTCGCGACTGGATTTAACTGTCAAGGGTCCTTTACCTTTACCTTTTTATGCACATCTAAAGCTGTTCAGAGCTTTGAGTGGAAGTCACCATAGTGCTACATCTCTCACTCTGTAAGTGCAAGGATTTCTCTTTGCTCAGCAGATCTTCCCTATCTTCTCCCTGCCCCCACACGCCCTCTAAATCTGTTTTGGGGGTTCCCTCAGTGCCCTGGAGCAGATTAAAAGAGGACACAGGGCAGGAGGAGTCCTGTTGCCCAAGCAGAAATCGTGGTGCTGACAGGATGCAGTAGTTGAATACCACCCCTAATCTAGTAAGATGGTAAAAAAAAATTGCAGCTGCAACCCTAAATAAACTTACTAAGAAGTAATCCTTATTGAACCCAGTGGGACTGACTTCTGAGTTTGCACTGCATTTCAAACTACCCAGGTTGCAACTCTAAGCCACAAAGAGCAGTTTCCTTTGTGACTATTAAGCTTCTCTTACACTGTTTTTGTTGTAAATGTGAAAGATAAAGAGAGGCATTTGGTATGAGAATAAGTCTTCCAATCTAGTTTTTACTTCCACTTTCAGGGGAAATGTGCAATGCTACCTTCTCAAGCTGAAATGTGTTTTACTGCTTTTGCAACATAAAAGACACGATTTAATAACTTTGCATACAAAATTTCGCTATTTGACATATTTATGAAACGCACAGAGAAATCTTATGCATATTTCGTAATGCCTACTCTAGTTTAGTCTAGTTTATTCCCACACTTAGGATTGCAGCTTCAAAAACCTTAGGCTGGATTCCTGTTTGCATTTACAGTACTCGGAAGTAAGTCTCCTTAAACAATGGTACTTAGGTCTGAGTAGATATGCTAAGGTTTGCACTGTTATATCTGTAGCTGGAAGTCTGTGGCACAGTTAGAAGATTGGGACCAGGTCAAAAGGACAGTACACATAGGCTAGTTGCTTCTAGTTTCTCCAAACTAGATCAGATATCACCAAAAGATTAGCAGCAATTCACCAGCAGGGAAGGCCCTTTCATAAAAGGTGATAGCACCCTCTAGGTGTGGAAATGCAGCTTGTATCTGAGTGTTGTATATATCCAAAGCATACACTTCATTCTCTAATGATGTAGATTGTCCTACATAGAAATCTTTGCAATATACGTTTTGAGTGGCTTAAGCATTTCACTCATTCAAAAAATGAAACTATTGCATAGACAGTGATGGCTAACCTTGACACTCCAGATGTTTTGGGACTACAACTCCTATCATCCCTGACCACTGATCCTGTTAGCTAGGGATGATGGGAGTTGTAGTTCCAAAACATCTGGAGTGTCAAGGTTAGCCATCACTGGCATAGGACCTTCCTTGCCCACACCCCAATGTTAAAGAGAGAGATGGGGGGGGGGGAGAGAAGGCATTCCCACCCTCCCTGGATGTTCACATCTCTATGCACTTTTTAGATCCCTCTTCCTTCTCTTTAAATGACTGGACACTTATTTACAGTGCAAACATAGCAAGCGCATATGTGGATCTTTCACTTCCCCTATTATTTTCCTTAGAATGTGCAAAAGCCACACCTGTTGCTTTTTACCCATTTGTCTAGACTTGGGTGTTTTCGGGTTTTTTTTTTAAATAAGCACTGATTCCTTATGGTGTGTATAGGAGAATAAAGTATGGTTCTAGTGCCATTGGGAACATCACTGTTACACGTGGAAAGAAAGAGGACACTGTTGGGATGTGGTGTTTTCTGGCAGCTCACAGGAGTCCCTTTCCCAGACGTCCCTGACTTTGCCAGAGCAGCTGATGGCCAATCCTTGGTTGGCTACACCTGATGGATTCTGTTCTTCTCACACTAGAGTTGTGTACCCTTCCCTGCTGCAGTTGTACCAGTTGTTTTAAGGGCTCAGGAACGGCTGAGATCTTGGTCTGGGTGCATCCGTGAACCCTTTTGATGTGTTACTACAAGACCCTTGACACAACCATTCCATTGTGGTTTCTGACCGGCGATAAAGGGTGGGAGGGCTATTATAATTCGGATGGTGTTAGCTTGGGCAATGCCCAGCAGAGGTGTGCTATACTAACTTTCCGCTCTTACTCTAGGTTTGCAGCGTAGCACATTTGGGCACCATGGTGGATTACTATGAAGTGCTGGGGGTGCCCCGTGGCGCCTCACCGGATGACATCAAAAAGGCGTAAGTTGCATTCTCTCCATTTCTGACTAAGGCTACTGACTGCTGGAAGGTACCTTTTTGTAACCTTGTGCCTGGTGTGGTGGTTATGAGTGTGAGTGTGAGATGTGGAAGTGGTGGCACAGCGTACCCGGCCACAGTTTAGTGGAGGGCAGCCTGTTTAAGTTTGTGTCAAGAATAGTGAGCACTCAGAACGCTGCGTTTCCCAGTGTTAGGGGATACAGGGTGGTTATGTGGCAGTAAGTTGTATTGCCAACTTTGCCTTGATTAGCCTTGGGCGCTGCATTTTCCCAGTGCTTTGGGTTTTTTCCTTTCTGCTTCCATCTTTTGGTTCCACTCGAGCTCCTAGTTTTCATGTGGAGAACCTGGTAGCTACTAGTTTCAGGTCTAATGGACTTGATCTGAAGATCTTTTCTAGCTCTGGGGCTGTTATGCAGGTACTTAGTTGCCAAATACTGAAAATTCACTTTTCCTGCGACTCCTCAGTTGAGGGCTGATTTATATCATGTTTGTCTGATTTCCCTCCGCTGCCTAATTAACATTCACAAACTTTCTGCCTGCAGGAATACTACAGCATATAAAAAGGAGGCTTTAGGTTGCCAAGAGAACAGATCAACATAAGTACTGGTATTTAAACCATAGCTGTCAACTTTTTCCTTTTTTTGCTGGAAATTCCCTTATTCTGAATAGGATTCCTCGCGAGAAAAGGGAAAGGTTGACAGCCATGATTTAAATTCAGTTTCCAAACTACATTTTGTATATTTTCCAAAAACCAAAGCACATGCTGATTGGTTGCCATAACTGTTAAAGCATGTTGACGTGCTATTAAATGGTGCCTTGGAGACTGATCCAAGGAGGCTGATCCAAAACCTTTGCTTGTGTGAAGATTCAGATTTGATTTGATTTTTAAACGAGAAACCTACTAGAAGTAAAACTAAAAAAAACAAACCAGAATAGCCTTTTTCATGCAAAATTATTGTTTTTAACCCACCTTACAGGAAGATAATTGAATGGGAGAGGGATGGGCTGTTTGTAGGGCTGCTTTTGTTTTTGGAATGGGCACAGGGAGGTCTGCACTCCAGAGGTGGACAAACTTGGGTGTGCCCCCTTGCACAAGAACGAACAGAGGGAGAACGTGCCGACACTTAGCGTCATGCCAGGAGATCCTTTTGGCACTGCAGTATAATGAAAGCTGTAGGATCCAAGAGCCTTTTGGCCCCAAATTTCCCCTTAGGGCAGGGGTGTCAAACTCCGGCCCTCCAGATGTTTTGAGACTACAATTCCCATCATCCCTGACCACTGGTCCTGTTAGCTAGGGCTGATGGGAATTGTAGTTCCAAAACATCTGGAGGGCCGGAGTTTGACACCCCTGCCTTAGGGGAATGCCTCCACTCTGCTCCTTGTGTTAGTGCAAGCTGGAGGTGCCCTAAGGTAGCAGCACACCTGTAACAGGAGAGAGGTGTTGTAGAAACCCTTGTTCCTCAGCCTCCCATGAAGCGAGTTATCAGGTGAACAAATCTCCAGGCTTCTTGCCTGCTCTTCCTGTGTGAAAGAGACTCTGTGGATCATGTATGTTTTGGAAGTGCAGCTATCTACTTGCCTTTGAAAAGCCAAGGAACGGTAAATTGGCTTTCACCTTTAATTTTGTGGGTTTTGTGCTACTGTGGGAGTGAGGTGCCCCCTCGTGGAAGACAGATGGCAGAACAATGACCGATGACCGCTCTTGGTTGAGCTGGAGCTTCATCTGCTATGGCCATCAGCTGCTATCAGCTCCTGTGGGAAGAGAGAGGAGTCTAGTTTCACCTGGAAGCAAACAAGGATCATTTAGTCTCACGTGTTGAAACTCCCTTCCCACAGAAGCAGAATGTCCACATAAGCAGAAGGGTTGCTGCTAACTCAAGGGAGTGAATGTGTAGGCCAGTGTGTGACCGGGGGTGGGGGGCGAGGGGAGAAAGAAGTTGTCTGTGGGCTTGGTTCTTGTCAGGGCCTATAAGAATATACACCAACCAAGCTATCATGGTTGCCTTGTTGTCAAACAGGTACAGGAAGAAAGCCTTGCAGTGGCATCCGGATAAAAACCCAGATAACAAGGAAAACGCTGAGCAGAAGTTCAAGGAGATAGCAGAAGCCTACGAAGTGCTATCGGACAGTAAGCATCGACTCTCTCCTCCCCCTTTCTTTCCCTCAGGCTGTTTTGGTTCATGTAGGGTCTTGGCCCTGGTTGTGGGCTGTTTCTGGAGACAGAGGAGATTTCCTGTTCCTTGTAAGAGAAGGAAAAAGAGGAGGAGCGCAGAGTTTTATTCACAGGTTAAGGTGCAGATGTGGGACCTGTGGCCATCAAGATATGGGTTGGACAACAGCTCCTGTAAGCCCAGGTCTTTGGCCATACTGGCTGGGGCTGGTGGGAGGTTCCTCCCCCCCCAGCCACCATTTTTATTTACCAAAATAAAATGAAGCAGAGAAGGGAGAAAAAGAGGCATGTTTTTCAAGCAGAGGCAGAGCACTAGCAAGCGAAGGCGTCTTAAAGCACTTAGCAAAAGTGCCCTTTGGAGACGCCTTTAAATGAGTGGGTGGAGGCTGCTTCGAAGGGTGCACACCATTGCAAGTCTCTTCATGTTCCTGTTCTCCTTGGAGGGTTTTAAGCAGAGGTTGGATGGCCATCGGTCATGGATGCTTTAACTGAGATTCCTGCATTGCAGGGGGTTGGACTAAATGACCCTTGGCGTCCCTTCCAGCACCTCGATTCTACGATTCCTCTTTTAAACCTCCCACATTGTGTTCAAAGCGGAAGCACGGAATGACTTTCCCGAAGCTCCGGGAAGAATTTTGACAGGCATCAGCCCCACCCTCCTGTCAGACACATGATGCCATCATTATGTCATGTGATTGGCTGGCCAGTTGTTCTGTCCACCTGTCAAATTGGGCCCTGTGGCCAAACCTCCAGTGTCTGGCCTCTGGAGCCAAAAAGGTTTCCCATCCCATCTAGTGGAACTAGAAGCTGAGAGGTAAAGTGGAGAGCACCCACCTAAGCCACGTGGGACAATTGGCCATTAGGACAGGCTACCTGAGGAAGATTGGGCTTCCTTTGAAATGAGAGCCCCTGATCCCAGTTTTGCTGGCTGACTTTTCACAGTAGTTGCAATGTTTTCTGAGCATGCTATGCAAATTACTACTAATTATTAATCCAGGTAGGACTAGCTTTGGGTAGACAAGGCAAGGACTCAGTGACATTCCCTGACCCGCAGTCCATGTGTGTGTTTGTGTGTGGCAACTGTGTCCCAACTAAGTCAATGGCAGACACGTCCTCTTGAGCCTCACCTCTTTTTTGTGGGCAGCTATCTAACCCAGGTGCTTTCTGATTTCAGAGAGCAAGCGTGAAGTCTATGACCGATATGGCAAAGATGGGCTCATGGGTCAAGGTAAGGAGCTTGGTCAGGATCTGGGTTATCCTGACAAATATCATCAAAAACCAGGATCAGTTTCAAAGCAGATTTCTGCATTGCCAAGAGGGCGAGAACAAAGACGGCAACAGATAGCTTATGTGCAGCTCAGAAACAAACAGGCCTTCTGCATTAGCTACTTTAGCTGTTGTCATAGCAGTGCGATTGAGCGACTTTCACGGGGAGCAATTTCCTGGGAGAAATTTGCAGAGTTGGCTAACTTCTTTGGGAGCAGAATATTACTGAGGTCTTGGCTGCCTTGTCAGTTCCAAACCAAAGCAGCTGTGGCGCAGTTAGGCCTTTCATAGCCTAAACAGCCATTTTTTGTGATTCTTTTGTTTTTCTGTTCTGTAAAATGGGTTTGTCCAGCTGTGTAGCCCTTTTGTGACTTTTGACCCATGAATCAGTGCTTGATTAAACTATTTCCAGGGGCTGCAGACATAACAAGGCATGGCTGGTTGGCAGGCTGCAGGTTTGCTGGGCCATGGATGTAAATGATTTTAGTTATCTAGTACCCCTAAGCCAGAGGTTTTCAACCTTTCTGAGTCCACGGCTCCCTTGACCAGCTACATTCTTTCTGCGGCACCCCTGTGGGGCCCAGGAGTCCAGTTATGTCACCCCTTGCCTGCATAACTGACAGCTTCTCACCCCTTTTCAAACACCCTCCCTTGTGGAGTGTTCTCTCCTCTCCCTCCTCCTTGGGAGCCCTCTGGGCAGCTGCAGCTGCTGCCCCTGCCCCAAAGAGAGATGCCTCCTCACACTGTCCCACAGGGGCCTGGGAAGCACCCCCTGGCCAGCCCCAGAGGCACCATTCGCCTTAGGAGCTTGTCGCCAGGGCTGCTGCAACAAACAGCTGTGCAAGCCTTTGGGAGGCAGAGACGCAAGAGTGCATCAGAGGAGGGAGGGAAGAAAAGAGGGACAGAAACCAGCGTTGCTCGGGGCACCCCTGGCCATCATTCAAGGCGCTCCAGGGTGCCACAGCCTTAACCTTGGTAAACAGTAAGCCAGCGTCTTGGTGTGAGGAAAAGGTTCACATTTGGTCTCTGCTTCCCCCACAGGTGGGCCCTCCGGGTCAAGACCACACCCAGGACCCGAATTCACCTTCACTTTCCGCAGCGCCCACGATGTCTTCCGGGATTTCTTTGGAGGGCACGATCCGTTTGCTGACTTTTTTGGTGTGCATTGGGTTTGATCCTCATTTGTTTCGCAAGGGGATTTTGTCTTGAGTAGGGAGGGAAGACCCTATTTGCTGTCTCTGAACTTCAAAACCATGAGGACAGTCAGTGATATCCCAAAGACAACCAGTACCTGAGGGATGGAAGGAACTAGCAACGAAGAATATCATTGCTATCTGGTTGTGTCAGGCCCAGAGTTCCTCTAGCTGGGTTTTCCTTTTACCATATAGGGCACTTCTGTGGAGAGGGCAGTGGGGTTTTGCCACTCATTCCCTCCTCCACCCTGCCCCAATCCTACAGGACATTATATGACCTACATGCTACTGTTGTGGTTTGGGTTATGCCAGGTCTGTTGGTGTTTTCTTACTTGGTGTTACTTTATTCTACTTGCATCTCAATTCCTTCGTGAGGCAGCTCAGAGTGACTAAGCAGTGCAGTCTCCCATCCAGGATTCATGAGGCTGAGACCCGCTTAGCTTTGGCAATGTAACCCTGTTGCCCTCCTGGCGTTTCTGGACTGCAATTCCCATAATTCTTCCCTCACCATTGGACATGGTGCCTGGTGCTGATGGGAGTTGGAGTCCAACAGCATCTGGAGGGTCTTAAAGCCACTCCAGAACACTCTCCAGAACTCCTTGTGCAGCTGAGGAGAGTAAAGGGAGAAGAGGGGGGTCTTAGACAGTGAACAGTCCCTCCTTTTTGGATCATCTCCAGATTACAAGAAACCAGATCCTTTCTGGGAAACCAGATCCCTCCTAGTTAGACCAAATGTTGGGCCAAATGTTGGCACTGGCTTTAGTACAGACCTCGTGCTTATCTAGAACTTCTGTGTTAGGGAAGGGAACTGCTCCCCTCTGTGTGATGCAGTTGGATCAGCTCAGTGTCTGTCCACACCCTCTCCTGGCACTGGGTGGTTTCTTGCAGCTCAGGGAGGCTCTGACAAGGCAATAAAACTTTTGTGTGGAAGGAAGCAGCAGCAATGTGGTGCCAGATACATGAATCAGAACTGCGGGCAGATAATAGGCCAGAAAACAAAGGGGATGGATCTGCATGCTTTTGAGTAGGAGTCTCCCTGCAGAGGAATGTAGTGGTTGATGATCTCTTCTTTGGGCCTCTTTCCAGATGATCCATTCTCAGACCTTCGACCTGGACCACGGCACCTTGGAGGGCCGTTCTTTTCTCCCTTCGCAGCATCGCCAGGTAAGGAAGGAACAGCTGGAAGGATTTGCCTGCCCACCTGCTCCTCGCTGTGGCCTCCAGTTCCCTGCCCTGACTCCAACTGCACTTGGACCCTTGCTGTAGGGTTGACTTCTCCCTTGGACTGTGTGCTTTGCGCACTGTGACCTGGTGGCCACTTTTGCAAGGCCCCATTCTTTCTCCTATTTGCCCCTCCTTGGAATCCCAAAGGAAAGTTTTCCTGCCTGGTATCTCTTTTCCCTTGCCAGCTCATCTCCTCTGGCCTTGGTGCCAGCTGCACCCTTCCTGGTCAGTTATTCTGGCGCACTATCTCTTTCAGACTTCTTCTCCCCGGGGCTTGGTCCTGCTATGAATGCAGGAATGGGCTTCCGCTCTGTCTCCACCTCCACCAGATTCATCAATGGCAAGCGGATCACTACCAAGAGGTGAGCTTAGGAGGACGTTTTAATCCATTTGCCTACTGTCTTTTCTGGCCTTGTCACACAGATTTTGGGCCCTCTTGGGGAATGACCAAGCCCATTCTTTCTGTTCTCCCTGGCCCTGCTCTCCTGCTCATTTCTGCTATCTTGTATCCGTATGAGGCACAGAGTAAGCTATGGGGAGGATATGTAGAAGTTTTATATTGACTCAGGACACTGGTCCATCTAGGTGAAGGGAGGGGAAAGCCACACAATCTGTACCAGATTGGGGATGCATTCCTTATTTACCTGTGTGTGTGTGTGTGTGTGTGTGTGTGTGAGTGAGTGAGAGAGAGCGAGAGAGAGCGCACTAGCTCTTTCTTGCTACTGGTCATCTTATCAGCAGCACGGTGAGGAAATCCCATGGTATTTTAGACCTTTTAGCAGCTTGCTCACATGTTGGTGTCCCAGAGAGTTAGAGGTTTACTTGCCTTGTAGCCTTGTAACTTTTATAAACTGCAGTCCCTCTGGTGATCATGTGTTTGCGGTGGATTGTACAGGGTAACACCTCTCTCTCTTCCCCCCCGTCCTACAGCCTAACTGAAAAGGTTAAAGCAGGGGCCCCCAACCTGCGGCCCATGGGCCGGAAGCGGCCCACAGAGGCCGTTTAACTGGCCCCCGAGCTTCCCCCGAACCGAGCTGGCCGCTCGATGAGTCCCCGCGTGCTGTGCTAAACCGGCACGGTGCGGGGACTCCCTTCCATGGCTCCAGAAATTGCGTCTGTGCATGTCCGTGGCACTGGAAATTGCTTCTGCGAATGCCCAGACGCCAAAAATCACTTCTGCGCAGGTGCTACTTTCGGCGTCTGGGCATGCGCAGAAGTGATTTCCAGCGCCATGGACATGCGCATATCTGATTTCCGGCGTTGCGCTGCACCAGTCCGGCCCACGGAGGATCTCCGCGGGAGTGATCCAGCCCATGCCCAGTAAGCCTTGCTGACCCCTGGGTTAAAGTATACAGGAGAAGTCAAATTTGTGAATTGATGGTGACCTCTCTACACCCCAAACCTGTCCCTCAAATCTAGCGGCGTGAGGCTGGCCTCATAAAAAATACGAAAGACATAATACATTAAAAAATGAGATTCTAAGTTGATGCTTTTGTGCAAAAACCCTCATCTGTAGAACAAAATATATTTATTGGTCTCTCTTCTTCAAAAATAAATTTTAAGAGCACCTTCAAATAAATTTTTGGTTTTTGTCTTTGAAAAATATAATGAAGGCGAGCAGGTGCATAATTACAGGTATGGTAGTAAGAGAACTATGGTTGCTATTATGGGATTAATCATGCACCCAAAATGTAAGCAAAGGCTAAACAATAGACATGTTTGTAGCCATGCGACTTAATGTTTTCTCCAGTTCAACATTGCTGGGGGAAGGTTTTGCATGATTTTATGGGTTCTTCACAAAGTCATTTCACTTTTCTATCCTCTCCCCTTCCCCCTTGTTCTCCAGGATCATCGAAAATGGGCAGGAGAGGGTGGAAGTGGAAGAAAACGGGGAGCTGAAATCCATCCAAGTTAATGGTGAGGGACTAAAAGGGGAGAGGTATCCCAACTTTCTTTTCTCTGTAGTCAGCCGTGCACAGCTCTCTCCGGCTGAGAGCAGAAATGTGAGCTTCCCTGGACGCCTTCTGCCTTCTGTGTGATCTCAACCTGTCTCCCGGGAGACGGAGAAAGTAATAGACCCTCATCCCCATGGAGCGCCTCTGACATTTAATCTACAACTTGTGAAAAGCTTTGTGAAAAATGTGCCCTCCCACCAAGCGGTAGGATGCCTGCGTGCCAACCTCTGAGACATTTGGGGGTTGGAAGGGATCTCCCCAGTGCTCCTGGCCTCTTTCGGAAACATAGGTTAGAGGAAGGAGGGGGGCTTTTCAGACTAGTGGTGGAACGGCTTAGAGAGGTGAAATGAGAGATGAATGTGATAATAGCATATGGCAGGCTGGTGGCTGAGGAACGGAAGAGAGCTAGGAAAGTTTTCACCTGGGCCTTAAGACATCCATTACTCACAAAGTGTGGTGCATATATTGGAAGGGAAGCTGCCTGGACAGTCAGTCACCTTCAACTTTTTCAGACCCAGATCTTGCCTTTAATTTTAAAAACGCACCCAGGGACCAACTTCTTCATTATTATTATTCTTTTTCTAAGCATATATTTCTGTGGTGGTAGCGTTGTGTGTTGCAACCGTCTTTAGGCCAGGCGGCAAACCCTTACCCACCAGCTGAATAGAATAGAATAGAATAGAATAGAATAGAATATATTTTATTGTCATTGTCCCCTTCGGGGACAACGAAATTACTTGGCTGCTCCATCCACACAGATAGGGCACTCCACGCAAACAACTACAAAACAACTACAAAAACACTGATTAAAACCATACACCCTGATTAAAACCATACAATGATAAAACATAACAGGTAAGATTAGATGACTTCAAAGTCCAGGCTTCCCATTCAAGGCCGCGATCGCTTTGGAGAAGAAGCTGTTTCTAAGACGGCTTGTTCTTGTCATCGTCCTGTATCTCTGTCCTGATGGCAAAAGTTCAAAGAGACGGTGACCAGGATGCGATGGATCTTTCACTATGTCCAGTGCCTTTCTGTGGCACCTCATGGCATAAATCTGCTCTAAGGTGGAGAGCGAGCAGATCCTGGGGCAGGAGTCCTCAACCATTTCGAGTGGTTTTGGAAATCTCAAAAACCGTTGTGGGCACCACCACAACTGGCAATACTCAGGCAAAATAGCTACATGCCCCCCACAAGTCAATTAAAAATATTGTTTGGAAATGATTGGCAGGCCTCTTGGTGAGTCCCAAGGAGGTGTCTGAGGATGCTGTGGTGCCAAGCGGCACCATGTTGTGGACCCCACATCTAGGGGGCTTGGCCTTTCTGGGCAAGGCCATAGCAATGACGGGGGGGGGTGGAGTATACTTGGTGTGCCTTCTTTGGACAATTGCCGGCTCAACCCCCTTCCCTTCCAGGTGTTCCAGACGACTTGGCCCTCGGCCTGGAGCTGAGCCGGCGGGACCAGCAAGCTGTGCAAAGCCGCAAGCCAGACCCTTCTTCGCCGGCGCCACAGCGCCCGCCCCCGAAGCGCCCGTCCCCCAGTTCGTCCCCTGTGATCTTGTACACCGACAGCGACGAGGACGATGAGGACCTGCAGCTGGCGATGGCCTACAGCCTGTCTGAAATGGAGGCCAAGGGCCAGCACAGAGCAGGTGCGAGAAGCCCCTTGAAAAAGCAGCCCCCTGGAAAAGCGCAGTTGCCACAGGGGAGCCACGCCACGGACAGCCAGGCGGGCAGGCTGTCCAAGCCCCCCTCTGAATCCCCCCCGGAGGCCGTGGGAGGGAGCGGGCGGGGAAAGGGCAGAGGCAAAGACTCCTCCCCTAAGAAGAAGAAAGATGCGCAGTGCAGCCTCCTCTGAGCCGGCCTGAGACTGGGCTTTCATTGGTTGGTGCGCTTGGGACCCTGGCCAATGGAGGAGCGGGGGGGTTGTTTCGTCAGGACCGGCTGCCGTGATGCGTCACTGGCAGAATCGCCCGAAGGCCCACCCTGTCGGAAGAGGAGGTGCTACTGCTGCTGCTGCTGCTGCTGCTGCTGCTGAGTAAAGGGCAGGAGCAAATTCTGTTAGCTCTGTGTGTGTGTGTGATTTGGCATGGAGAGGCATTGGCCCAGGCAGCTCCTGCACAGCAAAGCACTGGTGCCTTCCGCAAGTTCAGGCTGCGCTGTCTGCCTCGCTGCTCTAGTGCATGGCTTGGCTGTATGTCCCTGTCGTTCTCCTGTACTGCATAGATCCACGAGGGTGGGGGTGGGAGGGAGGGGGCTGTGCTCTTGGCTGCCACTGCTTGCCCTGGGCACTAAAGGAAGCGAATGCATTGCTTCCGCCCCAGGGTTTTGTATCAGCAATTTGGGAGAGCTGATATATTATTATTATTATTATTATTATTATTATTATTATTATTATTATTATTATATTTATTTATTTATTATTATTGTTACGTCCCAAATAACAGAATGTGATGGCCTATATTGAGAGCTGTCCTCTAAATTTGCCCTGGATCCGAGTGCCTTTTCTGCACTAACATCCCCTCCCGTCTCCATTAATGGTACCAAATCCTGTGCCTTTATCCCCCGACCACTGCTACTGGGGAGAGGGGGTGGACAACAAAACAACCCCCATATGCAAAGGGCTAGTGAGAACTAAACCTGCGCTGAAGGTGGTGGCCGGCCTACAGAGCGGAGAAGGCACAGCTCTGAGAGAGGACTCTGCTCTCTTCCGCTTACTTGGCAGCGCTGCCCCTTTTCAGCCTTGGGGGGGCAGCCTAGGCATGGAGACTCACGTAGGAACTGCCTTAGGCCCTAACGCTTCAGCACCCAACTTCCTGTGCAGAGGAAGAGAGGGGAGGTACCACAGGGAGGGCAGGGAGGTCTGAACCAGGCTACATTAGTTGTGTCTGTCATGACAATGTAGTTGAAAGGCACTTCCTGGGGGCTGAGGAATGTGTGAGACATAACGCATGTAGGTACATAGGCATTTCTTATACTTCTGGAGAACCTGTGGCTCCTCCAGATGGTGCTGGAACACAACTCCCAGTATCTCTGACTTTTGGCTGAGGCTGATGGGAGCAACATCTGGATTGGCCGCAGAGGTTCCCCTTGCCCTGCCCTGTAGTTTGCAAGTGCATGTCATCTTCCCCTGCAGCTTTTGCCTGCCCCTAACCCCTGCTTGCTGGCGTCTTGCACCACTCCCAAGAGAAGTGTGACTAGCTGTAACCTCCTCCTTTCCCCTTCCCCTGCATCCCAGGGCCTGGTAGGCTTTGCACCCTCCTCTTTCTCTCACGGATCCCTTTTGTGTCTAATGTAACCCCCGGTGGCAGGCCCTGGATAAGGCTTCGGTGGATGCTCGATGTAGGAATGTAACTTGTTGGTGCCCTTTCTCTCTCTCTCTGCTGTTGCTGCTGCTGCCGCTGCCGCCACTGCTTGTCTCCTCACCTGCCCATCCCTCCCTCCTGTGCTTCCCATGCCACAGACCCTGATGGACAGGCATACTCTGTCTGATGCCCCTCCATGCTGCCTCTCTGCAGGTAACCCTCAAGTGTTCATCTTGTCCAGTTGGTTGAAATGGCAAAAGATCTGCAGGGTGGTTCTGTTGGTGGTGGTAGTTTTTTTTTTTTTTTTTAAATAGCAGAGCTGTGTATATTTCCTACATAGCCTGGCATTTTGCCATACAAGGCGGCCTATCTTTTAAAGTGAGTTTCTGGCTGTTGAGATGCAGTCACTTCCATGTGCTTTCCCTTCCTCTATTCTTTTCTGTCACCTGTTCCTGGATTCCAAAATATCCACAGGTTTTTTTTTTTGTAGGGGGTGTTGGCTTATAGAGCTGGGCGGGGGGGGGGGAATGCATTTTTGAAAATGCTTAAATATTTGTTGATAGGAAAGTGCAGTTTAAGTATATCAACAGACCTTAGATTTGTTGGTTGCAGTGTTTTATTCTGGGTTTGGAGCAGAGTGCATGAACCTCAGGCGCATTAGGCCGCTTCCCCTCAAACCATGCTCCTATCAATCTGTTGACATCAGCTGATGAGCAGGGGGTCCTGTTTTGTTTTGTGTTGGCTGCACATGCCAGTTCCCCACAATGTGTCGTTGTGCCTCCAAAGCAGCAGGATGCAACCCCCTCCCCCAATCAGCTGATGAGAGAGAGGATGAATCTTGTTCAGAATTCTTCAGTCCCGCTGGGTGCTGCTTTGCCAGTGTGTTTCCTGAGGCGAACATGTTGGCAAAGCAGACCACCCCCCCATGGGTCAACTTTGACAGGTGAGTGGAATCATCAGATGATTGACTGGTGGTCAAAGTTGGCCTGTGGGGTGTGAGGAGATAAAGACCTGGCTGATGGGGCCCAAAGAGTTCTCCACTCCTAGTTTGGCCCTAGTTCAGCCCTAGTGATTTTGATTGTGGGAATTGATCTGCCCCAAATCTCTCTTGCCTTTGTGTGCACATTCCACGCTACAAGATTCCTCATTAGTCCGTGCCCTGATATATCCCTGCACTGGGTACCGTTTGAGGGAGGGCGATAGATCCCCTCACAGCTGTATCAGCTAGGGGCATCCGAGAGTTTCTTGGGCGGATTCACATAATTCAGTTGGCAAGGTGAGGACATGGCTTCAGCATGTGGCTGTGGCAAAGTGGGGCCTAGAAACTGCTTCAATTCATAAGCCTCAATTGCAGTGCTCTCCCCAATTCACCACATCATTATAAAAGCACCACATAGCTCATCAGTTGGTAGAGCATGAGACTCTTAATCTCAGGGTCGTGGGTTTGAGCCCCACATTGGGCAAATGAGTCCTGAATTGCAGGGGGTTGGAGTAGATGACCCTATTATTCTGTGTGAAGGTCTCTAAGAGCTCCACTGGTTAATATAGAATTGGGTGTTGAACATTGCCCATATGTAAGGCCACCAAGGGAACACATTTAATCTGCTCTGAGCTCCTTTTGTAGGAAGGATTGCCTATAAATAACAAAAACAGGTGAGTTTGCCTGTCCTCTGTGTACAACCTGGGCTCCACTTCTCCATAAGCACAGCTTGAACCTAGTGCTCTTCAGCTTTGGAGCCCAAGGTGACGTTGGACTACAACTCCCATCATGCCTGATCATTGGCTAAGCTGGCTGGGGATGATGGGAGTTGTAGTTCAACAGCATCCAGGGGCCCAAGGTTGAACAACACTGTGTCTAACCCACGTTCTCCCTGTGCCTACTTATATCCTCTCATAGACTAAAGCAGCAGCCTCTCACTCAGGACTGGCTCACCTGTGGCCCTCCAGATGTTGCTGAATCACAACGCCACATCACCCCCTGACCATCCTGGGTGAGGCTGATGAGAGTTGGAGTCCAGCAAGTTTTAGAGGGTCACAACTTAGTCACCCACCCTCAACCTCTTGGTCCAGAAACGTTTCTTGGATCTGAGTGTTGCATATGACTGCAGTAGAGAGCCAGTGTGGTGTAGTGGTTAAGAGCGGTAGACTCGTAATCTGGGGAACTGGGTTCGTATCTCCGCTCCTCCACATGCAGCTGCTGGGTGACCTTGGGCTAGTCACACTTCTCTGAAGTCTCTCAGCCCCACTCACCTCACAGAGTGTTTGTTGTGGGGGAGGAAGGGAAAGGAGAATGTTAGCCGCTTTGAAACTCCTTCGGGTAGTGATAAAGCGGGATATCAAATCCAAACTCTTCTTCTTCTTCTTCTACTGCAGTATCCACAGGAATGGTCATTCTCTAAAGCTGTAGGTCGTTTTACATTTTAAAAAAAATCTTCCAACCACACATTTTGAGCAACTAAAACCAGGTCTTAAAAAAGAATTTCACTCATTCCAAATATTTCATAGGAGGTACATGTGCACCTGCCGCACCCCCAAGTTCAATTTTGTACATTGGGAAAAAAAGTATTCCCTCGTTTCCCCCCTCCCCAGGTCTTCATACCTCTGGTTCCCCTTTCCCTTCCTTATGAGCAATTTGCGACCAAGCCTTTGCAGGATAAATATTTTCATGTAAAGTTTAACCCTTTAACTGGCAGGGGACAGTGGACGGGTGGGAAGGTGATGGTTCTGCAGAGCAACCTGCCCCAGTTCCTTATTTTGCATGCTCGGATGCACCCTTTCCCTCCCCTGATTTGTTAAAGGGCAGTGGCTCTTTCTTGACCTTACAGTTAATCCTGAGTCCACAGCAGCTGTGCCTTGATGCTAGAGCCCCTCCACCCCACTCCCTCTCAGCACTGCAAGTCCTACTCCTGCTTGGCGAAGCCCGACCTCCTGGGGGGAGGGGGGGAGAGAATGATGTAGTGCACAGCCCAGGCTCTGCTTGCTGTCACAACACTTTTCACTGCTGTCTGATTCACTCGGTGTCTGTTTTTCTCCCCCCCCCCTCCCTCCTGTTCTGTCTCCTTGCTTGTTTCCCCAGGTGTGTTCTGAGTCTGGAAGAGCCATGGGAGAATTGCCTCTCTAGCACTCCGTGCTCCCAGAGGGCTACTCAAGCCTGGACTTCGCTTTCTGTTCCCTCCCCGAGCCCTGCCTGGGGGGACGATTGATGGGCAGGCTCCGAGTGTGTGACTTCCTCCCCGCTAGTGCTCTCTCTGCTCTGCGTGTCCTATAGCACTCAGTAGCTCAAAAGGGTCGGGCTCGGCACAGCCCATCTTTTTTAAAAAACAACAACAATGTACTTGTAGCTATGCTGCTGCTCCTGAGTTAACAGCACCTATTGGTGGGGTTGGGCGGCGGTATCCCCAAGCCCCCCGCTGCCTGTAGCTCCCTTTTCACCGGTGCCCTGTTCCCTTGCAAGAGAGGACCGTGGCTAAAGGAGTGCGGTGGACTTTTTTCGCTGGACCATTTTATGAGTGAGTTATGAGGGAGGCGGTGATGCTGTGTGAACTGTGGTGGGTGCAGGAAGTGATAAGCCTTTCCGATGGAGGTTGGCCTTCTGGTCCTCTTTAGCTCCTGCAGGGACTCTTTGGGCCGCAGCACAACAACACTCTTCCTGTTTATAGTCTTGACTGACTTGAGTGGGTATGGGGCAGGTGTGGAGGTGTTGGGACAGAGACCGTGGGAGAAGGGCTTCCGGTTTTAGCAGCAGAGAAGCTCCCTCTTTCTGTGCATGGAAGACTTTTGTGCTCGACAGCAGCTGTGGGCAACTTTTGGCCCTCCAGATATTGCTGGACCACAGTTCTCCTCAGCCCTGATGGGAACTACTGTAGTTCAGCAGCACCTAGAGAGCCAAAGATTCCTCCTCACCTCCACAGCAGCATTTCTCAGCCTGGTAGTCCCATCAACATATGGGGAGCAACGGGGGTTGGACTCCCAGCAGCCACCTGCAGACCCAAGGGTGGGGGAGGCTGCTCTAGGGCCAAAGGGCTATAAACCAAATTTTCCCTCAGAGCGGCAGGGATGTCACTTTTCCAGACCAGGCCTTGCAGAGAGAGTGGGCGTGTAGTATAGGCCTCTCATGCCAGGAAGGAGAGGGCTGGGGCTCTCTCTCTCTTTTTCTCTCCCTTTCCCTCTCCCCTTTCTTTCTCTCCGATCCCCTGGAGGAAATCCTCTCCCAGAAGGTAACAGGGCCGGAGCTAACAGAAGCCCTGCTCAGTGTATCTCTTGACTCGGGAGTGAGATTGACCTGTTTTGTAATTCAAAGCACTGGCCTGGTATATAGAGTGGAAAACATTGTCAATAAATTTATTTGCAAGGAATGCTGTGTCAGAATTTCATCACTGCTATCAAATACTTCAACTCAGTTACAAATACTGACATGTGCCAGCTAGGAAAGGAAATAAATGGGTCCCCTTGGGGTGGGCCTGTTGTCTGCCTTGACTCAAGCCAATCCCCAGATGCTGAGGATTGAACCTAGACCCTTGTGCATGCAATGCAAATGCTCTACCATTTGACTTAAGGCCTCCCATGTTCAGGCTCAGCAGCTGAAGGCAAGCAGTCACCTTTGTATTCCTACCCTGGAACAGTGTTTGTATAAGGTATGTTTACATTGCAATGTAGCCGAAGCAAAATTCCAAGTATGTTGGAAAATGTACTTGGCCAATCAATTATTCCTATCCTATCCATTCAAGGAAGCGGCTCAGGGCAGTGAACGGCCTGTGTGCCTGGCAGGCGTTGGGACAATTGGCCGCAGCTTTTGCAGCCCACAACGTGAATAGTGCTGCCCCACCCCCACCCCTTCTGGATGATACACAACATGAGTAGGCTGGGCTGCAGCTGCACAAACGCGACACAAAAACTTTATTCACATCAAATACAAAATTAGATTCTCTAGAAATGTCTCTTGGTGTACGTAACATCACAGAGAGGAAGTGGAGGGGGCAACACAGTGGGGAGGAGCAGGCATAGGTCCATCTCTCCCAGAGGGGCACCCCGCCCCCTTCTTTGGAAAAGGAGGGAAATGCTGCTAGGCTGTAAGTAACGGGGAGTAGACATAGGGCAGGCATGGCCAAACTTGGCCCTCCAGCTGTTTTGGGACTACAATTCCCATCATCCCTGACCACTGGTCCTGTTAGCTAGGGATGATGGGAGTTGTAGTCCCAAAACAGCTGGTGGGCCATGCCTGACATAGGGTAAAGGAGTGATTGGGGTAGAAGCCTTGTTACGCTTTCCCCACTCTCACCTGTCATAGACCTAGGGACCCTTTGGGGGCTGCTCCAAATCGAGGGTGAGGAGATGATTGGAGGAGGAAGAGATGGAAGGGGCATGAGGACCACATGGTTTAATTAGATAGACTTCCCTAGCAGTGCCTTGTCGTGGATATTACCCCCCGATTATGGCACAGGGACAAAGCAGCATTCTGTATAGATGAGGAGCACACATGCACCCACAAAGTCTTCTACCTTTGTAGAAGCAGGCACATCTACAGTGGCTGGACACACAAAGGAGGCTCCTTGGAAAACTTGCCTTGAAAGGTGTCTTAACTCCGTGTCTGAGCGCAGAGCCCCTTGTATTGCTCTGTGGCACATCCAGCCATGTTTATTAGGGCACAGACTAACCTCCAAAGTGTGTCAAAGTACCCACTTCCCATTAACTAAGAGCAAGGGCAGTCAACCTCCAGAAGTTGCTAGACTACAAACTGGCTGTTTGCAATGCTAGCTAGGGCTCCTGGGAGTTGTAGTTGTCCAGCAGCATGTGGAGGGCACAACACTGGCAACCCCTGTTCCAGGAGAACATGGGCAGGGTAGCACCCAACAGTATAAGGAGGGTTAGGGGCAGAGGGGTGGGGCAGGCAGGTGAGGGGCCACCACCCGTAGCTTAATTCAGTCATGGTCGATAACATGGAAATAGACTTTATGAAGGAAGAACATCCCAGGCAAGGACACGGCACAGCAGAGGCAAAAGGGATCGAGTTGGGGGGGGAGTCACAAAGCTGGGGTACGCCGAGTGGGGCATCACTGTGGCAGGGCCTTCAGGATGGCATTCACCTCCTCCGCCACGGCTGTCAGTGCAAACTCAAACTGGTCCTGGGGATACATAAAATCAGTCTGGGTGTCTGCATCCCCCACATCGTGTTCTCAATCCCCCTCCCCTCAAAATTAGGGAAAAAAGGCAGCAAGGATGGGGAATCTGTGGACTCCAACTCCCATCAGCCGCTGCCAGTCCTGGATGCTGGGAGTTGGAGTCCAGCAACATCTTCTCAACAGAAGGGGGTGGGGAATGCGTGGCACTGCAGCCGGTGCTGCACTCCCATCAGTCCTAGCCAGCATGGTCAATGGGCAGGGATTTGGGAAGTTGCAGATGGGCAACATCAGAGGGACCTCACTTTCCTACCACTGAAGGTGTAAAGAGCTTTAAAGACAGGGAATGGGGGGATGTACCTGGCCCTGCTTCACAGAAGGGGCTTTTTCCTGTTCTTGTTTTGGCAGTGCTTCTTGCTTGCTCAGATGGAGAATAAAGAGGTAGAGAGCTGTGTGTGTGTGTGTGTAGAAGCTATCCTACTGTACAAAGGTAGACTTGAGCATCCTCACTCTGCCCACTTTTGTAAGCTTGACACAGCGTCGGCCTGCTCTGGATAGGGTTTGACAACCCAAAAGTCCCTAGTTTCTTCCCCCCCCTTTTCTTTTTTTACTTCAGTCCTCCTCATTCCAAACTTAGGCACTCTTATCTCCTGGGTAAAAAAACCCCTGACCTTTAGTATGCTACCAAGCACCATGTCTGACCCGCCCCCCAATAGGTAGGGAAAGAGAGTACAATGGTTGCTTGACTTAGGCCTCATCTGCACTACACATACAAAGCCACATCAGACCACTTTAAACCACCACAACTTCCCCCACAGAATCCTGGGATCTGTAGCTTGTTACGAGTGCTGAGAGCTGTAAAGAAGAAAGACCCCCTATTCCCCTCAAAGAGCTATAATTCTCAAAGTGGTTGAACATCTGATTTGAGAATTACAGCTCTGTGAGGGGAATAGTGGTCTCCCAACAATTCTCAGCACCCTTAACAAACTACAGCTCCCAGGATTCTTTGTGGGGTTTGTGGCTGCTTGAAGTGATGTGATACCACTTTAAATACACAGTGCAGATGGGGCCTACACTTCCCTTCCACCCTGTCACTGCCAGAAGGTCCCAATGCATTCTTATTCCATGCCCTCCAGGAACCAGGTTATGCCACCAGCCTCCACCCACAGCAAGTGTTTCAGGTTTTGCCCACAAGTAGTGGGCACAGGGCAGGGATAGCTCAGGTGATGCCTGCCAGATGTTGCCCTATGACTCCCATCATCCCTGACCATTGATGATGCTGGCTGGGGCTGCAGAGCATTACATTGGCTACCTGAAAGCAAGCATCCAAACATACCTTTGTCTGCACCATGCCAGGTCGCTGATCTCGCACGTGCTCCAGGGTGGCTGCGATGTCGATCTCCTTCACACCTAGCAGGCAGGAGGAGAGGTAAAGTCAAAAATGGAGTGAAGGAGTAAGAAATGATGAAGAGGGAAACTCCATACACCCATGAACGAAAAGGTGGCTGTGGAATCTGAAGATAATCAGGGGGTAAATGCAGAACAGACAGGAGGAGATGGTGGGCTGGAGGCCTTCAAACAGCAGGGGCCTGTCTTTGTGCAACCTGGAGGCCTGGCCAAGACCAGGTTGTGTGCATGGAATAGACCTGCCTTTCCTCCCATCCCTTCTCACCTTTGGCCATTCGGTTCAGAACCATGTCGATAAGGATATACGTCCCGGTCCTTCCTGCGCCATCACTGCAAAAAGATAAAGAGGTTTGGCACTACTGCTGAGAACAACACAGGAAGAGAGATCCAACTCTGCTGTTTCCCTCAGAAGGGACCTATTGACCTGACCGTACAATTGATTTCTATGAGCAAGGGGACATGGGATGCTTCATATGGGCAAGTCCCCCACCCAGCCTGGCAAAATCCGCCACTCTTTGCTGTGTGCTTCTGAAAAGAACCGTTCTCTGTACCTCAGTGGGGTGGTGTTTCCACGGCAACACCACAACCAATTAGACTCAGCCTTCCCAGGGCATTACCTGCAGTGGATGACGATTGGGCATGAGCGGCCGCGGTAGCACTTGTTCACCTTCCTGCCGGAACAAGGAAAGGTTGGGATCAGAGAGCAGCCCTGCTTTGGGTTTCAACTGATCGCTTAGAAGTCGCAGGGCAGCTGCACAGGTTAAGGCAATACCCTCCCCACCTCACTTACCAAGCCAAGGAGAACTAGGAATGGGTGCAAGGATGGTTCTCAGCGAGCTCTTGACAGCAGGAGCTCAGCACCAAGTGGGACCAAAACACTTTACTCCCAACTATCAGCAGTATACAGGCAGGAGGACACTGTGTACAGATGGAACTTTGCAAAGTCAACTGGCAGAGATTCTCCTACGTGGCCCATGGGAGATTTTCCAAAACGTCAAAAAAAGGTGAAAGTGCAGAAGCCTCCAAGAGGCATGGAGCCTAAAATGCTACTTTGCAGGACAAGTGCCCCCTTTCAAAGCCCGTTCCAAGTGTCTCCCAGTAATCCCCAAAATGGATTTTTCAAATTCAGTTCGTCACATTGGATCCTCAATCCTCTTCACCCACCAAAAATTGTATTTTAAAAATCACATACTAATTGATCCACTGGAGAGCAAAATGTCATTCTGTTTAATCCGCCCCCTGCAACACACCATTAAATAACCCAAGTATTACCTTCATGAGTGCATTAAACCAATCCGATTACTATGGTGCACATGGTAAAATGCAGTGAACAAGTGATTGAGATTGCTTGCACCAGTCTATATATTTTTCCTAACAAAAACGTTTATTTCACATTTACACATCCAGTATGAAATGCATATCTTTCACATGACCGGTGTTCCACTTTAGCAACATGAGAGTCCTTTGTTTTGTTATTTGGGGTCCTTTTCACAGCTACACATCTGATTTCACAAAGCAAGTGATGCTGCCCCCATCACTTCACCTTGATTGCTCTTCTGGAGGTGAAGAGTCTTGCTTTCTTGCTAGTTACAGAATTAGAGTCTTTATTTTTAAGAGAGGAATTTCTTGTATCCACACCATGGGGTGTCACAGATCAGCTAGTCAAATCGTGTGAACAATGAGGAGGAATTATCTCAAATGAATCTAATATATAAATAAGATGGTATTCTGGTTATTTGATTGCTGCACATTTTGAAGGGGATGGGGCTGGATCAAAAAGGACACATTACTTTGCAGAGCATCAGTCAGGCAGTCTGACATTTTGAAGCACTTTGATATATATAAGGTTCCAAAAAGCAGGTGCAGTATGCCAAAATATCTCAGAGGTGGGGAAGAAAGCATATCATTGAAGATGTCTGCAGGCTGATTTGCAAAACTTCCGCCTGCAGCATTCAGCTGTGAAAAATACGATCTTATAGCAGGAAAAGGGAACCTGTGACCCTCCAGATGTTGTTGGGACTCTCCCATCAGCCCCACCCAGCATAGCCAATGGCCAGGAATGATGAGAGCCAGAGGCATTGCATCCACTGCCTGCAAACTGCAGTTTAACTGGCAGGCTATGAGCAAGGGACCTGCTCCGTATCAAAGTGCCATTTCCATGTGCTCATGGTGGCAGAGAGTCACAGGCTCTTCGCCCTCGTGGAACAAATCCCCTCTCTTGCCTTATGGCACAGACCCTCCATCCACTCGCAACCGCCACACACAGCTTCCTTGTTCTCCAATGGAAATCTGCCCGTAAGAGACTGGATCTAGTTTTGGGCCTCTTTTGCTCTGGTAGACGAGGGCAGAGTAGGGAGGGAGGGCGGAAGTTGGGGCACGACAGCAGCTGAGGCCCTGTCCCGTTCCATGCAGCCAGCACGGCGGCCAATGATCACTTTTGTGACTATGCAACTGGGCCAGGATTACTAGCTGCAAATCACAAAAATGACACTGGCGGCTGTGAGAGAAAAAAGAGAGAGGAAGAAGGAAGGAAGGAAGAGGAGGAGGAGGAGAGGTGGTGGTGGTGAAGGAGAGAGAGAGAGAGAGAGAGAAAGAAAGAGAGCAATGGTGTAATGCAGGCAGAGAGGAAAGAGCTAAGCGAGCTCCATAGGGAACTATGGAGGCAAAGAGCCTCATAAAGCAGCACCAACAGGACACAGATGGGAGAGAAAGGCAGAGCTGAGGGCAAGCTGGGATCCTCTCATATTTTAGCTTGCTTAGGTTGCACATGTGCCCTGGGCCCCCCAATGCTGCCCATTGGTGGGGGAAGCTCAGAAGGCCACAGGAACCGTTGAACCCCAAGCCGTGACACCAGGATCCTTTCCTCTCTGCCATCTTCCAAGCCTGAAGCCACACAGAGAGTTTTCCTAAGGGATCTGGAAATGCACAGCGGCGATTATCCCATGCCTCTTTTTGCCACGGCTGTCGGGGAAGCTAAGCAGCCCCACGTCCACACCCACCGCCAGCACAGATGTCAAGGCAGCAGGAGTCCCCTTGCGCAAGGAGGATGGGTGAATGCAAAGAGAGAGAAAGAGAGAGAGAGGCTTATTGGAGCACGCGGGAGGGACAAGACAGAGAGGAGAAAACAGGTTAGAAATAATTTGGAAGCAGGTTGCATAAGATGGGCCAATCGCTCCAGACACAAACTCTCTATGCGGGGAGAAAAAAAGGACCCAATTTCTCAGTCTCCCTCTGCTCCTTTACAGTGTTTTCTCCACTTTTTTGCCCCATGCAGTGTCTTTATCCATTGGATCTCATTTAACTGTGAGGCTGGGTGGTGGGGAGAACCCACACGACAGAGACCATAGCTGAATTTGGGACCCTCACAGATGTTGATCCTTGGCTGCTGTCAGAAAGCATGCAGAATAATGACACATATTTGCATAGTTCCCTTCATTTGTCTAAGACAAGTGTGGGGACCCCTTTGGCCCTCCAGTTAATGCTGAACGACAGCTCCCATCAACCCCGGCCACTGGCCATGCTTGCTGGGACTGATGGGAGCTGTATTTCAGCAACATCTGGAGGGCCAAAAGGTCCCCGCAGCTGGTGTAAGACATCCCACTTGGTTTTCCCCATTATGGAAACTGGATTGGGGAGGGAATTTAGCACGGGTGCCATTTCCAGATCTTGGTAGGAGGTGGGGAGGAAGATGCCCAGCAAAGTCCAAAAGCCCCATTCTTTGAACCCTGCTGTAACTAAAGCAAACATTCATTGCCTTTCAAAAATGCGCATCTCCGTAACATTTCTTGTGATTCTGTGTTTATACTTCATAATAATCAGGGGAAATGGCCAGTCCTGAAGAATAAATGGTATCTGGTGTGAACTGTGATTCATATTGCACCTCAATGGCACCCTTTTGAGTGAGGTGTGTGGAATTCAAAGGGTCCAGCTGCACACAACTCCCCTGTCTATATCTGAAGTGTGTTTTCCAGTCATGAAACTTTTCTCACTTAATTAGAGGCATTCAGAGTCCGTCCCCCCCCTCACCATCCTTGCCTGTTTTGAAGTCTGCATCTCCCAAAACGCATTCCAGTTAAAGCACTCACAGGACTGCAGAGACGGTGCAGAGAGGCAGTATCTCTACTACATGTAAATCCTGATTCATTCGTGACCTTGCAGGGCCTTCGTCATTGGCACTGCAAGTGTGGGCGCATGTGCGCGCACACCCAAAGTATCGAGCATCCTATACCAAATGCCAAATGACGCTTCCCCCACATCAGTACCTTCTGAGGTTACCTTTCTCTAAGGCTGATACTAAAACTGAAAGGCAAAGGGTTCTTCATCTACGTTAAGCATCACTACCAGCCCACACACCCCACTCTGGCCCACACAAATAATGCAGCACAGTGCGCAATTATGTTACTTCCAGGTAGCCCCTCAGCACTGCAGCCTCTATAGTCAGAGCCGGATGCTCCACAGAGCTAAAGCCCAGAGGCACATTATTTTCCAACCATTACAGGGACTCCCAGCATGACTCATGCGCCAGAACATTTCTTCCTGCACAAAGTTAACACCATCGGGCTAAATGCTGACAGTTAAGAGAAAACCACACAGTCGGCATCAATGCAATTTACTTTTGAGTGACACCTCCAGTTCCCAAGTCTGGAGCGATGCAGGTAATTGGTTCTGGAAATGGAGTGGGGAGCTGCTGAAGAGGACTTTGATGGCTGCCTTAGAGCCTTTGGAATGCAAGGAAAACGGAGTGCCTCAACACACAAAAATCAGCCTTCTCATCTGTATTGCAAAGGGTGGGGAAGGAGATAGTAAGGGTCATTAGCACACATTAAAGGTAAAGGGACCCCTGACCATTAGGTCCAGTCGTGTCCGACTCTGGGGTTGTGACGCTCATCTCGCTTTATTGGCCGAGAGCCGGCGTACAGCTTCCGGGTCATGTGGCCAGCATGACAAAGCCGCTTCTGGCGAACCAGAGCAGCGCACGAAAATGCCGTTTACCTTCCCGCCAGAGCGGTTCCTATTTATCTACTTGCACTTTGACATGCTTTCGAACTGCTAGGTGGGCAGGAGCTGGGACCGAGCAACGGGAGCTCACCCCGTCGCAGGGATTCGAACCGCCGACCTTCTGATCAGCAAGCCCTAGGCTCTGTGGTTTAACCCACAGCGCCACCTGGGTCCCTAGCACACATTATGAGGATCCAAAAGGGCATGTGACCTGCCTGGGATGTCAAGCTCATGAAAAAGAAAGGCAGAGCTTTTGCCTTGAGTACCTTCCAATAGCTCCAAGGGGCGCAAGTAATGTAGTAGGCTAACTTGTGCCTTCTTTCTACGGTACTCAAGTCTTCCTCCCTTTCCCCTGAAGGCTTCCTAACACTGGCCCTGAGGACCTTTCTCTGGACCAAAATAGCTAGGAAAGATTCGAAACATGGCCTAGCCCATTTCCGGGAACTCAGCTGCATAAGCTCTGACTCCTAACCCTCCTCTTTGCCCAATGCTGTCACAGACACCATGTGCCAGAGGGCCCGCGCCCCACATCTCATCCTAGTTGACCACTGAGGGGGGAGGCACGAAATCCCACACCTGCGGAAGTCGAGGAGAGGCCGTGTGGTGGTGGGGATGCCCTCTGCAGGCCAGCTCAGGAAGTGAAACTGTGTCAGAGTCCGTGTCTCCTGAGACTGGACGTTCTTCAGGTAGAAGCTGCGCACCAGGAAATCCTCACACCAGATGTGTTCAGAGACCAGGTTCACCTGTAAGGTAGGGACAGGAGGAGAGAGGGAGAGAAATAGCATATTCACTGTGAAGGCATACTCTTCCCTAGCCAACTACACATAAGCCAACCAGCCCCCAGTTCCCCCTGCTGCTATTTCCCCAGCCCAGCCCAGCCCCAATGCTTTATTCTGCTCAGTCAATTGTAATTCATTTCCTACCATTCCCCTAAGTGGCTAGAGTGGGAGTAGCCGGCGTGGTTCCTCTCCAGAAGTTGCAGGACTCCAACTCCCATCAGTCCCAGCCAGCATGGCCAGCAGTCAGGGACCATGGGAGCTGGAGTCCAACAACATCTAGAGGTTACCACATTGGCTCTCCCTGGACCAGGGGAAGTGGGACTCTGTTCACCCCTGCAGTTGTCAGCCCCACGCAGGGCTTGTCCTGCTCTTCCCTCGTGAGCACTGTGTCCACACAGCCAGCTGAACTTGGGGTTTGTCTGCACCATTTGGTTTTCAAAGGCAGTTCCTCTCAGGGCTGCGGACCCAGTGAGCATATCAACCAGGCAGCCCTTGCAGAAGTTATCTTGGGCCAATCACATCACTTCCTGGCCCTTTGCAGAGTTATAGAATTGTGCAGAGCAGTAAGAGTTTGGGTCAGAGGTGGCCAATGACGTTACCTTGCGAGGCCACAAAGCAGTTTAGCACTCAGCGATTCAAGGAGTTTGTTTCCTTATGCTCTCTGTACATAGAAGATGGCTTTTGTGTTGCCCAAGAGGGCTTAAGAACCAAGGATTTTGGTGGGCAGTGGGCGGCTAGCTACCCAGGCTCAGGGAAGAGATTGTGGCAGGAGGAGGAGGAGGAACAACTGGCTCCATAGCAGGTAGTTCTCTCAGACATGCTCCCAACTGGGAGAGGGAAGAGGTGCACGCAAATGGAGTGCCCATGTGGGTGTGGCAGATGTCACAAGCCTTTCCCACAGAGCCAGCATCTCTGTGCTTCTCAGTACGGCTGTGCTCAGCTCAGTCACACAGCAATGACCTGCATGAAAAGGATGTCACTGCCACTTTGTGAGACGAGAGGAAGCTAGAGAAGGGGCGCAGCTCAGTGGCAGAGCATCCGCCTTGAATGCAGAAGGTCCCCAGTTCAGTCCCCAGCATCCCCAGGTAGGGCTGGGAGATAGCCACTGCCAGTCAGTGTAGTCAGTACTGAGCTAGATGGACCAGTGCGCTCCCTAGATGCCCATAAAAAGAGTGGCAACTTGGGATTCCTTTTCCTTGCATCACATAAATAGGAGACTGGGACAAGTTCAGGGATGGTGATCACAAAAATAACTGTGTCCGCAAGCCCTTGGGCCACCGTTCGCCAGGCTCACCTCATAGATGTGGTACAGGGAGGAGCCCTCATCAGGCCAGTAGCGGTCACACTGCTTGACGCCGTCCTCCACTAGAGGGCTCAGCATGACAATGACGGTGCAGCCATTCTCCCATACCATCTATGCACGAGCAACAGACATTGAATTCCCAGTCCTCAAAATGCAAACACCCTTCTTCTCTAGACCAGAAGAAGGCATAATCCACACCAGGTACTAAGGGACAGGTGTGGGTAGAGGGAATGGGCCCAGGTTGTATGTTCTCATAGGACAGAGTCACAGAGGATAAAGCTACCAATGGCTGCTAGTTACGGTGGCTTTTTTCCAACTCCACTGTCGGAGGCAGCATGCCTCTGAATGCCAGACGCGGGCTGAGTGCTGTTGTGCTCGGGTTCTGCTTGAGGGCTTCCCAGAGGCATCTGGTAGGCCATTGTGAGAAGAGGATGCTAGACTAGGAGGGCCTTTGGCCTGACCCAGCAGTGCTTATGTTCTTACAGGGCAAGTCAGAGACCAAAACCATCAAGCACACAGGAGTGAAGAGGTTGTTCCTCTCCCTCCTGTCCAAGATGGGTCCCACTTCTACTTCATTTCCAGGTAGGATGTGAACCAGAGGGGCCTGAAAGCTACCTCAGGGCTGTGTGTAGGGCCAGGCATCCATAGCCACCCCATGGAACTTGGCACTGTGTCAGGCACAGAATTTAGTAAATCTTAGCTTCAGTTTAAAAAGAAAGCAAAAGGACAAGTTTCATTCCCTCATGACTGCAGAGGTAAGCTTGGAAACGTACAAGCCACGCTCTAGCCAAATTAAGAATTTAGAGGGGAGCCAAGGAGGACTTTTACAGATTGAGCTCCAATGCTTTGCGTACCTCCTTCTTCTGGCTAGCAAAAGTAACATAAAATCACACAAAGGGCAAAACTAATCGTGCAAAAAACAAGCCAATATTCAGGACCTTTGCCAATTCACAAAATTTATTCACGGCCGTGCCTCAGTGTGGCTATTCATTGCCACCCCCTCATCTAAGGGCTCTGTATAGAATATTAAGGCAGACAGTGTGAATCTCTGCCAAACAAGGGTCAGTCAGCTTTCTCACACAGTGCAGGAGTAAGGGCTGCATCCTAAATGCCTCTTTGCCCCCACGCCACCCTTGAGCAAGATCTTCCCTGAATAGGCTACCATGAGCAATGCATGCCTCACCTGCCAGAAGTCAGCGATGGTGTGGGACGGTGGCCCCTGTGTGGCAATGTATGCTGGCATCCGTGGATCATGGTCAATCTGCAGAGAAAATAGTATGTGTTGTACTTGTCTTGAAGGGAAGGGGAAGAGTGGAACTAGGGGTAAAAGAGGTCAAGGTCAAGGGGCAGGACTCTAGTCTGCCTGAACTTTGCTAACTGCGATAACTCTGGATGGAAATCTTGTGCCAAGCCAGCAATCATGCTTAGCTGTACCCTGAACATTAGAAATTAATTCTTTCCCCGTGACTTGTCATTGTCCAGGCTCACAAATCCACAAGCAGCAAACCACCCCACCCTCCAAAATGAATTATTAGTTAGGAGGATAAGTCACCGTACCTGGGTGGGTGAGGGGGAGAAGAGTTAAATTAAAATCAATCTTAACTATATAGGGTTGTACGCAACTAGCTTTTGTTTAGAGCAGACCAGTCAAAATGAATGAACATTACTAACTCAGGTCCATTCATTCCAATGGATCTACTCTGAGTGAAATTTAGTTGAATACAACTCATATTGTCCACTCTACTGCACTTAAGTCGTACATTCAAGATTGATTTCCTTTAAAAATCCACGATAGAAGGTTGATTGGCTGAAGGACTTTCTCTAAAGGGGTTACAGTCAGTAGAGCATGAGACTCTTAATTTCATGAGACTTAATTCCATGTTGGGCAAGAGTTTCCCGCATTGCAGGGAGTTGGACTAGATGATCCTCATGGTCCCTTCCAACTCTACAATTCTATGAGCCCCCTATGATACACAGACAGTCTGAAATGGGAGAGTTTAGGTTAGTGGAAGGGTATTTGCCCAATTTCAACACTAGGAGGAGCAGGGCTGCATGACAAGAGAGCAAGAAAGTTTACCTGATTCTGGAAGGCAGGTAAGACAGCACCTGGGAAAGCACCCAGCTTATCCCTCCAGTTTGGCAGCACTGGGAGGGCACATTCAGAAAAAACAAGTTTGCTGGACTCGGGGAAGAGCTTGTGGCCAGGAAAGGGTGGGAGGGTCTGTGCTTTCATTTATGATGGGTCTGTCATATTTTAGTGAAGGGACCTGGTGGCTTTGAGGACATCACTTAAAAATGAGCCACAGTTGATAGACTTGACCGAGCAAAAGGCTGCCTCTTACATGAGGGCAGTGTGACAGATTCAGTGGATTCAAGGGGGCAAGGAGTTTGTGGCACTCACAATAGGGCTGGCATTGATGAAGTCACTGCGGGAAGGATTGCTCTCTGCCTTCAGCTTGATGCGGGCATGATCGTCTGGAAACAGCAAAAAAGTGCAATGAGTCAATGTAACGGGACCCAACTGACCAGCCAGGGACATCTGATGGGTTCTGGGCCTCAGTCCTGGAGGAGTTCTCAGAGAACATGAGCTATCACTAAGGATGGGCAGATCTTTCCATTCCAGTTTCTCTCTGTTTCCCATTTCCCCATTCTTAAGTTCAGCTCTCCACATTGCCACATCAGTTTGCTTTTATAAAAAAAAGTCCTTAAAGTCACAAAATTGATCCTAACATACACATTTCCCCCTAATACCATTTTGGTATCTTATTTTCAGTAATATATGTATTTCTATGCACACTGGCATATGCATTTTTGGGCACATCCCTTGTTGGGGGAACTCCCCCGGAAACTTTGGAGAAGTTAGAATTTCGAAGGGTGGCTGTGCTTCCATTTGCGCATTGTTTTAGAAAGCGCAAACTAGACAAATTTGCTTTTAAATGCGAATTAAAACTGGGGGGGGGGAATAGCAAATCATTGGTTGTGCAATCATTCAACAATCCCCATGCAGAAGAGCCTTAGAACTAGCATGCCAGCAATGGCCCCGGGAACAGGGATACCAGGAAGAAGCACCATTCTGTGCTACTCACAGGGCACATAATCAGGGTTGCGGTTTTTCTTGATGTTTGCTTCACGCTGCGCAGCCTCACAGGCATTAGGCTCAGCTTGGTATGCACACAGCGCCTGCCACTCCTTGGCTAGCCGGTCACGGTTGCGCAGGTGGTCCTCCATGTATGCCTACAGGCGATGGGGGGACGGGGGACAGCGTCATTACCACCTCCTAAACATGTCCCCTTGCACAAGCACATCTGCATATACCTATGTGGGTGCCTACACGCTACCCCAGACAAGTAATTTTAAACATGCAATTTTATTACGCAGATGTTGTCTGAAACTGCTGGTTTTATTTATATTATGAAAAAAAATGTTTTTAATGTTCGCTCTTACCAGTGTTCTTCATTTATATCTTTGTTAATATTTATTTTATTAACTTTTCAAATTTTGCAAATTCTTTTAAACAACCATCAGAACAAATCTCTCATTTCCATTGACTTTCTATCTACCTTTCCATGGCAGTTCTTTTCTGACCTTATAAAGCTGTTATATTAGTTATATACTTCATCCATTATATATGATAATTATAAATTATTAAACCACAATTCTCATCTGCTGCTATACTTCAAATCCTGCATACGTTTTAACATAACCATGGCATTTCCCCCCCAAATGTTTCTTTATATTTCATATTGTTTTATGTAAACTACTTAACAGGTTCTTATTGATTAAGCAGAATATCAGTTCTGCCAAATAAAGAAATAAACGGTCCATGGGTAGCCAATATGGTGCTGGCCAGCTGTTCTGGACTGGAGATGTGGCCCTAAACATCTGGACGACACTGTGTTGGCTGCCCCAGAAATAGCCAATCATCAAAAAGGAGACTGCTGATATCTATAGGCCGAGATCCATGGGGAGCAAAAGACAGCAGGGGCGCACTGCTGTTGCCGCGTACTATCTGAAATCAGAAATCTTGTCATTTCATCTACTATCATTTTGCCCACACATAATAATTGTATGTCTAAAGATGGGACCCTGTGTTGCTTCAGATATGGTTGAACTCCACCATCCCTTTGCCTCAGCCAGTGTGGCCAATGTCCGGGGATGATGGGAGTTGGGGTCCAATGTCACCTTGAAGGCCACAGGTTCCCCACCACTAGTCCATAGCACCTCTGGTTGTTGCAAAGCTGTTATCTGGCAACTTTGCACCTCAGTTAAACCTGTACCTCCACACACACACACACAGTGCAAACATGCCTCACCAGAATCATGTGCCCAGTAGAGATGTCCATGTTGGATTGCACAGGCTCCTCGCACCAGGATGGTGTGCTGCTATGGGAGCTGGGGCTGGCCTGGGGCGCATCGCTGAACTGTGAGGAGACACTGCTGACGCGGGAATTCTCCGCCGGAGCAGAGGGCGAGGGAGCTTCGGCACGGCCAAACAGTGATTTGGCAGCCATGTGCTGCCGACACAACTCCTGTGGGAAAGACACAGCTGCATGTACTAAATGTACTAAAGATCTGCCACAGGCAGGGCAAACGTCAGGTCGGAGCTTGCCAGAACGTCAGAGGCAACAAAGCCGTGCCCTTGCACACAAAGCCCCTCTTCCGGAACAGAAGCTTTGTGGCTCCTCCCAAACTTTGGGGAAATGGCCCCAATTTGCAGCTCTTTGCAAAGGACAAAATGGGCCGCCCCATACCTGGTATTCAAAGGTGCTGTCAGCCGCTCCTTCAGGCCCCAGCCCTGCCAGCCGCTCCTTCTCTCGCTGCTTGGCATGCTGGCGCAGGCAGAAGACCACCGCGGCGGCTATCACAATGCCAGCCACGCAGGCCAGCAAGACAAAGGTGAGCAGCACCGAGCGGAAGGTGTCGCCAAAGTGTGTGGGGTGCGGGTAGGTCGCAGCCTCGTTGCGCTGTGGGGAAGGAGGCAGGAGTCAAGAGCAGCACAGTGGGGTAGGAAGGGGCTCCTGGGACAGGCAAAGGCGGAAGAGGGAGTCAAAATTGGCACATGTGGCAGTCGGTGGCTGCTGGCGCTCCCATGATCTTTGTATCACGGAAACCAACCAGGATTTCCTCTGGCTCCTTGAAGAAAAAAGTTCTCATTTCCTTGATCCGCTGTGAAAACCCCAGCAGTCCATAGGAGTCCCCGCCAAAACCTCCTTCCCTATGTTACGTAACCTGCAGCCAGTGCGTTTCCTCCCACTCTGAAGCTGTATGCTGGAAGCACCACCACCCTTGGTTGGTCTCTTGCTGCCAGGGCACTGCAGGGCTGGGGAGCTCCAGGAGCTGTTGGACTACAACTCCCAGCATCCCTGATTACTGGCCACACTGGCTGATGCAAGTTAAGGTCCAATAGCATCTGGAGGGCCCCTGCCCCACTCACTTTCAAATCTGACTTAGGCGATGCTGGGCTGGTGATCCAGGATTCTCCAAGCCCCACTTCTTGGCTAATCCCCGGGCATATTCAGGTACTCGGTCTGCTCACATGTAGATAAACATGCAAGGAAGAGCAGGGCCATGCAGCTAAGCTCCACCCCATCATCTCTACACAGTTTAGAGCCTTCCATGAGTTTTGAAGGTAAATGTCACAAGCAGGGAGCCTCTTCCACTCATACAGGCATCCTGTAAGGATTTAAAGCCAAGCACAACCAGGGATTCAAACTGCACTGGGCAATTCCACCAAGTAGGGGGCAGATCTCTGCTTTAGAGCTGTGAAGGGCTCTGAACTGTGTAGAGGTGGGTGTGCTTCAGGGGGCAGGTCTGAGCAGCACAACCACCCCTGCTTCTCTTATGTTGCTTAAACTCTTAAACAGGGCTATGGTCAAAACCCAAAGACTGCTGCAAACCCCAAGGCCTATGACCTCTAGCTTTACCTGCCCGACACCTGTCTGTAGGATCTTCACTCCCACCTCCGTCTCCAGCTGTGGCTTCACCAGTGCTAGATGGGGAAAGGGGACAAAATAAGGAGGCATCTACATGAGACACACAGAACGACAGCTGGCAAAAGGGCAAAGGCAGGCAGGCAGTTGTTGGGGGAGTGAAGGCTTTCGAGTGGCCCAGGGAGTGGTGTGCTAATCCGCTATCTCTGGATCACTGCCATGTTGCATGATCGCCTTCCTTACTTTGTTTACTAAAGGCAGCTGCCTTCACTGATGTTTGCCTATTGCATCTGAAGAAAGAAATGGATACTCTGCACATCCTCCTTACAGCCGCTAGGTTAAACGTTCTGGAATCGGCGGTTTTGTGGGTAAGGTTCAGGGGAGTCCCATACGCCCAGAGACTTTGCCCCTGTGCTCTGGGAGTGGTTGAGCCAACTGAACATATTCTTTTGATCTGCCCATTCTATGCAAATCTTAGACAAAAACTTATAGCTCCACTCCTATGCCAACATAGCCCAGTAGACACAGAAAGACTGGTTCTGTATTTGCTGAACAAGTTCACTGGAACAACAACCTTCTTGGTGGCCAAATTTCTTTTTTTGGCCTTTAAGCGTCGTAAGGCTAAAATTGACTGTATTGACACGGGTCTAAATGTATAATATACTTTTCGCTGTTTCTAAGTGTCACGCTTTTCCAGAGGTTTAGACGTTTTAACTTTGGTATGGATAAGATGTGCCTTCTGACTGACGGTCGAATAAATTTTTATTGATTGATTGATACTCTGCACATGGACATTAACTGGGCAGATGGACAGCGGGATAAAGGGTGGCCAAGCATCAAGTCAGGAGGGAGTGCAATGTTGTAGGGCAGGAGTGGGGAAGCTGTACTCCTCCCAGCCTTGCTGGTCTACCTCCTCCCTGACTATTGATCATGCTGGCTGGAGCTAATGGGATTTGGAGTCCAGCAACATCTCCAGCCCTCCTGTTCCATATCTAGTTGAGAAGAACCACTAGAGTCCTTCTAGATCCAGGATGGCGAAATGAGTCTGTAACCAGATGCATTCTCATATGTTGCAACTATCGTTTCAGAGTCAACTTACCAGCCCTGTTGGCCACATCACCCAGAGACAGGTTTTGGTGGTTTTGACGGATGCGGAAGGTGAGAGCTGGGCCCACAACACTGCAGGGTGAGAGGTTTGAGGTTACAAGGTGTCCGATTCCATCCTAGCACAATATACACCCACAAAGCAGGTTGCCTCTGCTGCTTTGTGTATCACTGTGTTCAACAATATCCAGTGCTATTTTTCTAGAAAAAGAGGTGCCAGGACTCACCCTTGTTCTCTTATATTAGCAATGGCACCCACCTGAGGTGCCAGAACTGAGTTTCAGTGATTTCTGGCTTTTGAAAAAAAAAAAAGCCCTGGCTAATCTCATGACACCTCATTTATTTACCAATTAGGAGCTTGGAGTCAGGCACAGTAAAGGCCACCTGTGTTTTGTCTCAGGCCAAGAAGCGATATCACTATCATAATGTTAGGTATGCAGAAGGGTTGGGGCCTAGTTCCAATTTCAATGCAAGCATGCAACGATATGAAAAAGGGAGGGAAAGAGAGACTGTGGCCACAATGTCCTCCAGTTCCTTGCCCATTTTAATAAAAGTTGTTTCTTTGGGATAAGCCAGCTGATGCAACAGCTTCCAATGCCACTTCAGGTAACTGTATTTATATAAATAGGCAAGTGCCTTGTGACCATCCAGCAATGGGAACCTGCCAGGACAGGATACATTAAATCCCAAAAGACCCCTCAGTCTTGGGAAAGGCATCTTCCTCTGGATATGCTCCCAGAACCCCCTCCAGCCTGCCTCACCAGGCTCCTCCCCTTCCTGAGGCGCCAGAGGCAACAACACACTCTAATTCCTTATGGATCCCCACCTCTCAGTTAAGTCCCAGCAGCACTCGCCTGATGTTGATGAAACTGGCAGTGGACAAATGAACATGCTCAGCCAGGATCTCCAGGAGCCGGATGCCAGCAGCAAGACCCAGTGGCCTGCAGGTGGTGGAGACAGAGGAGAGGCCAGGAGCCAATGGGAAAAGCATGCATGGGAGAAACATTGGGAGGCAGAAAGAGGGAGGGCAACACTTTCCTTGTACTGGTATACAACGAGAGAATGCAAACAACCTCGTGCCACCCACTCTAAGGAAACACCTAAGCAATGTAGCCCATGAGAGCTGTCAAGAGGCTCCCAGCCATGACAACCCAACAATCTGAAAAAGATGGCAAATATGTGTTGGGATTAAAGTCCAGCTTTGCCCAAGTGCAACAGCAAGAAGCCATAGGATTTGAGGGAACAGGTGTTGAGAGAAGAAGAACATCCCTTGCTCTCCCTCACTGAAACCTCATCATCTATTTCCCCCCACACCTGAGGCCCTTCTTCATGTGCCCCCTCCTCCACAAGAGGTCCAGAGGGTGGCAACACAAGAACGGGCCTTTTCTGCAGCGGCTGCCCACTTGAGGAATGCTCTCCCCAGGGAGGCTCGCCCAGCGCCTTCATTACATATCTTCAGGTGCCATACGAAAATGTTTCTCTGTAACTAGGCCTTTGGCTGATTAAGCATTTGATGGCCTTTCAAATGCACTTATGGGAGCAGGATTATTGGTTCTTTTTAAATGTATTTTGTGTTATCATTTTGTGCTTTTAAGTTGTGAACTGCCCTGTAATCTTCAGCTGAAGGGCGGAATACAAATTTAATGAATTATTATTATTATTATTATTATTATTATTATTATTAATAGTGTGAGTCTTGATCTCGTGCCTACAGTATGTTAGACAAGCACATGCATTTTTACCTCTCAAATAGCATCCTATCTCCCAAATGTTAGAGAGCACACACCTGGCCCCCACTGGCCTAACTCATATTTCCTTGGCCCTTCCCCTTCCGCCCATGTCCCGCCCCTTCTCTCACTTCTGGTCAGTGACAATGTAGCCGTATTCCTCAGCAGCCAGTGCTGTCTCTGTCCGGTCCTCATCCTTGCCAAGTCCCCCTACTGATGTGTGGCTCTTCTTCATCACCGCCACCTGCCTCTTGAGGCCAGCTGCTTCCCCCTCACCAGCGTGGAGGGGCTCAGGTTGTTCTGGGGAAGCTGTCGTCATGGTTATTTTGGCCTTAGTTGGGCTAAGCGTCTCCCTCTGTGCCTGCACCTGCCCCTCTGTGGGCACAGCACTGACATAGCTCTCTTGAGAGGGGGGTGGCTCCAGCTCCTCCCCATGTTGCATTTCAGCTTCTGTCACCTGAGGAGAAAGAGGCACATCACTCACCAGCACCTCAGCACTTCCAACCTGCAACCACCAGCGGTTGGGTGGGCCCTCCTGCCCTCTACTCCAACCAAAGTCCCTGAATCGTTAACTGTGGCTGGTCATTATCAGCCTCAGGCTGGCCAGCTCTGCCTTCAGGTCTCAGGGGCACACACCCAATCTTCTCCACAGGCTGTCCATCTAGAAACTAGCTGTGGAGGATTGTACTATAGGGGCTGGAACAGGTTAAGCACAGGCCAAGTCTACTCCTCAGAGCAAGACGTTGGTTCATCAACTCAGGCTTCCCATACCGTTTACCCCCTGTAAACTGGCGTGAAAGCAAATTCCAACAATCTTAAGAGGGCCTTAGGGACTCTGGGATGGAGACTGCCCCTTGCCTCTAGAAGGAGTTGCCTTACCCGCTTAGATTCTGGAGTGTCTGGTCCAAGCCTACCAGCTGGGGAGAGAATTAGAAGAGTATTTAGTTTCTAAGGTAAGAGATCCTAAATTCTCAAGCCAACCTGGAAATCAAACTACCCACTGCCCAATGTTCCTAGATGTGCAGGAGAGGGTACGGTTGGTGCTTTGATTACATAGCAGTAAAGGTATTCTGTACAGCAAGTACACTCTCCCTTTCATTACTACTTCATGGGCTCCATCACAGAAAAACAGGTTCTGGATAGAGCTCCAACTCAGATTTAGCCCTAGATTGTGAGGAGCAGGGCTGGATCAGCACAGTAATAGTACAGCTTGCCCCTTGTCAATGCAAACATAGTACGGATATTGTTCCGTGTTATTCCCCAGACACACACAACCCTCTCTCCATCTCCTCTCCTTCAGCTATAGACATCCCAGCTGCCTCTTCTCCCAGATCCTCTTACATATACCATCTTGCCGATCTTACCTGGACTCCGGAGGACCCGGAGAAGACCTGCAAGGGAGCTGAGATGCTGGGGAGTGAGATCCTGGGGCCTGATGCCATAACTGGCAAGCACTGCCGCCAGCCTCTCTAGTGCTCTATCTGTGGAAGGGAAATTGGGAAAAGAGGAAGGCGTTGCAACTGCAGCCCCACCAGCACCAAGGCTTCTAGGTTGAAATAACAAGCTACAACAGGGGTGGGGATCCTGTGGCCTCCATAGGCCATTGTACTACAACTCCCATTAATCTTGACCGTTGGCCAAGACTGACTGGAGCAGATGAGAGGAGTCCACAAGACCACAGATCCCCCACCCCTGAGCTACAAAGTGCTTGAGGAACCCCCTAGTGAAACACAGGTAGGAACAGTCTCACCTGGCTCTGCCAGGAGTGCCCGGGGCTCCCCTCTGTATTCAGAGCTGTCACCATCCGTCCTGGAATCGTGCTTCTGCTGCGCCATAGTTCTCGATTTACCTGCCTGCTCCTGTGTTAGGTAAAGTGCTCCCAGGTCCTGGAAAAGTTGACCTCCATCCAGTCCCTGCTGCCCCCTATAGGAGGGAGCAGTGCTGGCACCAAACAGGGCCTTGGAAGCAGCAGCTCGGTCCAGCAGAACAGGGTGCTCAGCGTTGTGAGCACTGGGGTTGTCCCGGAAGGTACCATCTGGGTAGCTGAACTGAACACGGAAAAACAGAAAGGCAATCTTGAAGTGTTCACGGCAAAGGGCAGCAGAGTTTATTCTAACATGCAGCTAGACCCATTTTGTGGAATGTAAAAAAAAACAAAAGTACAGTGTGAAATAAGTTTTTGTGCAGTTAGGCATATGGGGTTTAATAAGGAGTTGGTGGGTTTCTAAAAAAAGATATAGATGAGAAAAGGAACTTTTAGGTTGAAAGGATATATTAAAAAATTAGCAAGTGAAGTGACTGATTGGAACTTATGGGTTAAAATAAAACACTATAAGCATCCCACCCCCTCTAAATATCCCTCGTTCTAGCCAGCAAGAAACCTTTTCCAAAGGCAAAGTGGTGCAGTTTAGAATTCAGTGGCCTGCAGTCCAAAATCTAGTTACAGTTCTGCTCAGGCTTTGAAGTGACTCCTTTCTACCCAACCCTTCAGTAAAACCTAGGCCTCCTAAGCACATTCAGTTCTCTCCATTTCAACAGGCCACTTTGCAAATCACAGGACAGGCCCCTGACTCTCCTGCCAGCTCTTCGCGCAGGCTCCTTGCCCTTACTCTGTATGCAGCATTGCTGAGACACACCTGGTGATGTGGATATGAAGATAAGAAGGGCTCCTTGTAGCCTAGCTCAGGCTGAGAAGCCAACAGCAGCTCCAGGTACCGCTGCAGGAGGACTGGAGGGAGAGGAGGCTGATGAGCTGTCTGGAGGGAGGCAGGCTCTGGTGGCGAAGAGGATCTCCTGGGAGACAGGTGACTAGGCGGGAACCTGAAAAGAGAACAGTCATGGGCAATATATTATGCTATCATATGCAGCTTGGCATCTAGAAGCTCACATTTCCCGGCCCAACAAGATGTGTTTTCTGCATGCTATAATATTATCAGTGGCAGCGCCTCTAACTCTCTGTAGGGAAGTTTTCCCATCCTGATACAGTTAAGTGTTCTTGCATCGATGGCCACTGCTTGGACATCTTGTGGACATCATCATGGGGAGTTTCCAAACCTCATAGTGGGCTGTCTCTGTTTATTTTTAAGTCCTGCCATTTCCAGCTCTCTTCCTGGCACTTTTTGAGTTTGTCTCCACAATGATTTGCTGCCTTATATCTTGGGCTCTCAAGAGTCTTTGCCTTCAAAACAGTTGTGTACAGAAAGAGGGGAAAGAGCACCACAAAGGAGCAAGAGAAAGAGATTTTATAGACGTGGAAAGAATAAAATGTTGTCTTAACATTTGTTCAAAGGTGGTTCTTACGTTAAGAGTTTGAGAACAAGACATTTCTAAATGTCTTGCAAGCTTTTCAAGCTCCTGGAAGAGGAGTGTTCCGCTCTGAAATCAGTCTTGTACTAGGGAGCACTGGAGTCGGATCTCAAACCACCTACAACAGCTTCCTTTCCCTTGGATGTGGATAAGTGGATTTTGGTTGAAAGAAGCACAGACTTCTCTGTGCTTGTTTGACCTGTGTTTGAGTTGTCCCTTCTTAAAAATTGCCATTGACAGATAGATGACTATCAGCTAGGAGACAAGGGAGTTCCCATTTATTCTCCAAGAGACATTTCCCCCTCTCAGTTGGGATAAGCAGATATTGACTGAAAATTAATGGCAGCAACTCAAGTAAAAGCTCACATCCCAAATGAACTGTTCCCCTTACCTGTCCTCAGCTACAGACTCCCAAGGAGGTGGAAGGTGAAGTCTGGGGATGCGTTCCATCTCCCGGGAGATCACGTGTTGGGTAAGGTCATCCTGCCACGATAAACCTGCCATGAAGATGGAGAGCTAAGTCAAAGCATGGCCACAATAGCCAAGTATTGAATCCAGCGCTGAAACTATGCATATCATCCAATCCTTGGGAAGCAGCTGTACTCCATAGAATGACCAACTGCAGAAACTAAGACTAAAGATTTTAGCACAGCATCCCCCAAAACATAGGGACAGGTGTTTGCCAGAGACAAATAGTAAAATACAGGGCCCCATCCTTTTTATTGTGAATTGTATTGTGGCTTGCTTCTCCTTTCAATACTGTTTGCACCTGCAAAAGTTTTGGAGAAGATACGCTGCTTTGTTTCTAAGTCCCACAACTTCCTGCTGAAATGCTGCACCTATTTGTACTATAAATGTTCCCGTTTACTTTTTGTCCTGCTTTTGTTGAGCAATAACACAGCAATCTTGGGGAAGCATCGCAGAACAACTACTAAAGTGGATTGAGGCGCGGTTGGTCCACCATAAGTCCACTTCTAATGCACTATTATTGCACCTCTAATGCACTATTAATGCACCTCAACAGCATGTTGCAAAATACACACACCAAAAAACAACAACAACATCCAGCTTGGAGGAACCCATAGTCTGAGCATACGTTAGATGTGCCTGATTATAGTATGCATTTATAGCATGATGTCATAGCTCAGTGCTAAAGCGTCTGCTTTGCATGAAGAAGATCTCAAGTTCAATGCCCAGCATTTCCAGGTGGGGCTGGGAGAGAATCTTGTCTGAAATCCTGAGAGCTGCTGCCACTGCCAGTCAGTTCACACAATATTGCACTAAATGGACCACTTGGTAGACGGTTCTGTGGTACTGGGGGGTTGGACAGATTCCCAAGTAATGTTGCCAAGACTAGAAGAAGGGGCATAGAAAGCCAGTGTGGTGTAGTGGTTAAGAGTGGTAGACTTGTAATCTGGTGAACCAGGTTCGCGTCTCCGCTCCTCCACATGCAGCTGCTGAGTGACCTTGGGCTAGTCACACTTCTTTGAAGTCTCTCAGCCCCACTCACCTCACAGAGTGTTTGTTGTGGGGGAGGAAGGGAAAGGAGAATGTTAGCCGCTTTGAGACTCCTTCGGGTAGTGATAAAGTGGGGTATCAAATCCAAACTCTTCTTCTTCTTCTCCTCTTAATTCCCTCTCCTGGTTTGTGCAGAGCTGGCTCATTTCCCTCATCTTACGTTAATTCTCCTCCTCCTCCTCAAGCACGGACACTTACCTTGTGCCATGAGATGCCGTAGCACATCCTGCAAACGCTGGAGCACAGAGGCTGTAACCTGGAAGTACGGCTTATCTCGAAGGGAACCTTCCTGGCACTGACCAAACAATCCATCTGCAAAGATAGCATGACTATGAGATAGTGGTCATGCAACTCAGGGTGGAAAGATCAGTGAAAGGAGGGGGGAGAGAAAAGCAGGGTGAGATGAGATGGTGGTTAATAGGCTGCTGCACAGCTTATGGGGAGCTTCAATATAGGGTGTGAATACACTGGAAACACAAAATGTTTGCAACAAATTTCACAAATGTCCATCCTAAGATAATTAGATATGCAGAAGCTAGAAGCTGAAATACACTTTCGTGGAAGTAAGCCTCATTGAATTCAGTGGGATTTAGCCCAAGGCAAACATGGATAGGATTGCACTAAGAGACAGGGAAAGTGAAATAATTTTCTCTTGCGAGGGTAAGCATGCAGTCACTCCTTTTACCATTAAGATGCCCATATGGACCAATATCACAACATGGCTGTAATTAATATGAGAAGTATTGAGGAGTATCTCAAGGAAACATGCCAGCATGGAAAAGAGGCAAGCACTTGTCCCATTCTTGGGGCAGAAAGGCTTCCAGATCAGAGCCTGTTGCACATGTGGTCCTTCCCCCTCTTCATAACAAATGCAGAAAGTGATTTTAACACAGCAGGGGAAATAAGTGTACATCACTCTGCAGCAACAGGGGCTTTTCCTCCCTATGGTCTTAATGCCCTTAATTCCAATCCATCCCAAGCTTATTTACCTTGCACACAGACTTCCTGTTGGGAGCAGAGTCTCCTGTCAAATAGGCAGCCTGGAAAGAGAGTGACAGAGACACACCAGTTTTTTCCAGAAAGACAGTATTATAATTCATATAAGAGATGGTCCAGCTTGACTGCTTCAGCAGGGGTTCAAATCTACTCGGCTACTGCAAATAGTATGTATTTCGACACCTAAATTATATTACAATGTTTCACATGAACTCCTCATTTCTTTCTACCTTCAGGATGTCCTTACGTACGTATGATCTTGTTGGACTCAATTGCCACAGTGCAGTCACTGATGCATGAATCGTATCCACAAAGAGCAGTGTGCTCAGTATTGTGGGCCCAATTTTATGGAATGCCCTTCCAGTAGAGGTCAGACAGGCTCCTCCCTGTTGGACTTCCAGCACCTACTGATGACTTTTTAAAAATTATTATTCCAGCAGGCACTTAAACTGGTCTGATTTTATACTTTTAACTAGTTGAAGTTAGCCCGTTCAATAACGGGCGCTAGAGGAGGAGGAGGCAGGAGGAGGCAGAACAGCGGCCGCTGGGGGGTGGAGAGGGGCTCCCTCCCCCTTCTTCGTTTTCCCCGGGGGCGGCTGTAGCGGCGGCAGTAGCGGCGGTGAGGATGGGGCGGCCCTCTGCGTCCGTGCGCCGCCGCTGCCTCGCGGACACGCCCCCCTCTCCGCCCGCTCCAATCCCTGCGTCCGTGTGGGACACGGACATGCGCAGTAGCGCAATTCCGTGACACACGGAATGGACGCAGGGACACAGCAACTTTATTATATAGGATAAGTGTTTACTTTTTTTTTTTACATGGTATTTCTTTTACCCTGCTTAGACATGACTGTTGTCAAGTGGTAAATGAACTGCTTAAACAATAATATCAAGTTAAATAATAATCTAATCACACAGATCTATATCTAACCCAGCAATAACCATCACCTTCAAGGACAGTTCAGGAAGACCACAAGCAATGGTCACCATGACTGAATAATAATAATAATTTATTATTTGTACCCCACCCATCTGGCTGGGTCTCCCCAGCCACTCTGGGCAGCTTCCAACAAAAATAAAAAATACATTAAAAATTTTTAATTGAAACTTTGGTGCACAGATATTTTGCCTGATTCCTTGCCAAAAGGTTGGATTCCTATATTTTCTGTCAACCCTGCCCCCTCCTTTTTTTAAAAAAAGGCTAATCACTAGCTTCTTTATTTAATGTATAAATAATAAATTATATTATTATTATTATTATTATTATTATTATTATTATTATTATTATTATTTGATAATGACATCACCTGGATTCCTTTCTAAACCCTGAGTGAATGAAGGATGTGAAAGCAACTTTTAAACTTGTCAATGGTGCTTTATTGCTGAGCAAAAAGTCAGACTCAAGCTGTCTGCAAGGAGCTAACCATGGTGCTGAAACTCACCAGCCCCAATCTTTGCCACAACCGAGGCAAGGAAATTAAGCCCACTTGATTGAAATGTTTAAAAATGATGTGAAGAAAAACGGATTTGGAGACGTTAAATCCAAGTTCGAAATAGAAATATTGAGTAATAATTACAAAACATTGTGAAAAATGTATAAAATACTGCTGGAATGGCATTTGAAAGATGAGGAAGTGAAGTTGGTGATGATATACTGGGCAAAAGATTTTGGTCATAATATTATGCTAGATGACTAGGAGAAATTGTGGAAGGAATGAAATTTACTGCATGTAATGCACTAAAAGAAAATGTGTTAAAAATGATGTATAGATGCTACATCACACCAGTCAAACTGGTGAAAATATATAAGGTGGATAACAAGTGTTGGAAATGCAAAGAGAAAGAAGGTACCTTCTATCATATGTGGTGGGAGTGTAAAAGGGTGAAAGGCTTCTGGGACACGATATATGGTGAAATTAAGAAAATGTTGAAATATACATTTGTTAAAAAACCAGAAGCACTTTTACTGGGAATTACAGGTACAGATATTAAAAAGCAAGACTTTAAGCTTTTCCAATATGCAGTGACTGCGGCGAGAATGTTAATAGCACAAAAATGGAAACAAGAACAAACACCGACAAAGGAAGAATGGATAGTGAAACTAACGGAGTATGCAGAATTGGACAAGATGACGGGGAGAATCCGAGAACAGCGGGACCAGAAGCTCATCAAAGACTGGACTAAATTTGCAGACTATTTAAAGGAAAATTGTATTCAATTGAATACGTTGGTAGGACTGCAAGAAGCTTTGTAGAGTAAGGAAGAAATATTGTTGTTAATACGAAGATATAGTGATTAATCTTTAGAAAGTAATGATTGATTTAGGAAATATAGATATAAGGAATAGATATTAGAATACCATAAGGAAGGTTTGACAGAAGTCACGGCCATAAAAAGCCAAAACGGTATAAGATGTGAAGATAAATGTGTGAATTTTATTATTGTATTCTTATAAAACTAATAAAAAATGATTTATTTTTTTAAAAAAAGGAAATTAAGCCCACTTGAAGAACAGGCACAGATTCCCTATTCCCCCCAATATTAGGATGGCTTTGCTACAGGGGGTAAAGCTGGAGCACCTCTCTCATTAGCTGCACCTTATCACTTATAATAGTAAATAAACAGAGGCAAGGAATCAGGCAAAATATCTGTGCAGCAAAGTTTCAATTAAAAAATCTCAATTAAAAATATCTAGGAGAACTGTTTCAGGAATTACCAGATATTGTGTATGGGTGTTAGGATATACCTTTCAGGAGGCAAAGCCAACACAAAAAGGGCATTGCTGTGTTTTTTCCTTTGTTAAGTTTTCAATATTTCCTACTCTTCCCCAACCCCAACCCCCCCAAATGGTGGCACAGCTTTCAAACATTTAGAAAATGACATTTAATAGCAAACAAGAGGGAGATGTAGAATGAAGTATATAAACTAAGAAAGTTCCCTAAGGGTAGATTCATATTTTATGGAGCAGATGCCTGCCATGTGTGTGTTTGTGTCTTTCAGCAGCTACCATGAATCATGAAGAGCAGACCCATCTCTCTAATGGCACAGGAACACACAGTATGTGCAACAAGGCTTAAATTGGACATTGCTCCCTCCCAGATATCTATCACCTGTGTGTGTACACACACACACACACACACACTTCATTTTATGGCAATCATCAAGGCAAACACTGCTATATAAGCAGTAGACATGATTGCCGTGTAAAATGTGAAAATCCCCAGAAGCTTCCAGGTGTGGCACTGATTCTCTGGGAGGAGAAAATATTGTTATACAACGTAGCTCACCCATCCAATATGGATACAGATACTGCTAGACTATACCAATAACCCTTAACCCAGAATATCTACCCAGCCAAGCTAGGCTTGGTATTGGCAACTCACTTAGAACCATCCTTCCTGCCCCTTTGTCCAAGTGTTTATTATCCTTTTTGAACCAAAAGGACAGGGCTTTTCCAGTTATTGCAGTCACAGTTCTGGAGCTCTCTCCCTTGGAAAGCTCACTTAGCTATTTGGTTTTGGTGACTTGTGAATATATCCTTATTTCAGAAGGCATTGAGGGGTGTTTTTTAAGCATGAACAACTGCTGCTTGCATTTCTTTTCTTTTCAGTTTTTGTACTGCTGTTTTTAGTTACAGTTTTATTGTTTTATTGTTAGTTTTATGTAAGTGTGTCTTCTAAAATTTTATGAGCTGCCTTCAGTGATTTGTTAAAGCAGAAAGGCATAATAAAAATGTATTTTTTAAAATGAATAGAGAAGGTGGCTAAGAAGGACAAAATCCAAAGTGGTAATAAATGTTAAAAAAACCCTCAACAATTAAAAGGTCATATACAAGATAATGAAAGAAGTGGCAGAACGAATCGTTCCCTGGGAGGCTAGGCAGTTATTTTGACCATGTACCTCACCAAAGACTCCTTAGTAAGGTTAGCAATAGGAAAAAATAAAAAGTGATGTTAATTGCATGAAGGCACCCAATGTGTTTTTGCTATATAAAAAGCAGCAGAGAGGGAAATTGAGCTACTGGGGGACAGCGAAGGTGAGGAGGAAACTAGTATGTCTCATAAGCTCCCACTGGCACCAGTGGATGCTCCCTTGAAATGCAGATAGCAGTTTGAGCAGCATCCAGACCTTGGCAGGGAGATAAGAGAATTAACCCTCCCCAGGCCCTAAATGTTTACCCAGCAGCATAGGCTTCACTCAGCTATTTGTCTAACAAAACCCATGCACATTAACAGCACTCACACAATTAAGGTTGATTCTAGTTTGGCCCTAACAAGTTGGGGGCCTGCTTCAGAATTCCCTCCCTCCCTGGAACGATGTGCACCAATTATAATTTCTTATTGTAGGCATCCTTCTGTGGGCTTGCCCTAAAAGATGGGATGCAAAGAGCTAAAATAAAACAACTGGAAAACCTCACAACTGGAAAACCCAGGGGTTAACCTATCCCTATTCTTACTCAAAGCTACCCAGAGCGGTTCTGAAAATGACAAGCAGGGGGGGGGGCCACTACCCCCCCCCCGAGATCCTCTATCAGGAGATAATCAGAGAGGCTATGAATCACACAAAGAAGTCTCTGGAACTGTGACGGATCGTTTGGCATTCCTGGTGTTCCAATGCATCAGAACTACAGAGATTAATGCTACGGGGATCAGGACTGGAGAGAAACCTATGGGGGTCATCTGATTCAAAAGCATGTAATTATAATTTACACAGATGGGGGACGTGGGCATACAACACCCAGCCCTGGCAAATGCTGGGTGCAAGGGACAGCCCATGAAGGCAGGTTGCTAGAAGGCGATTTGACATCCACAGGGAGGAACGGTCTCAAAAGTAGATACGTCATTTGTGTCTCTCTCTCTCTTCTTCATTTATAATGCCATGAAATGTAGAAGAAAGCAGTGTAGGCTGCAGAGCACAAAAATAGTAGGTCTCTTTGCCCATCAGCCACATCCACAATGAATATCACAGCTGCCCAGCTAGTGAGTCAGAGCAGGCCGCGGCAACACACTTGCGTTGCACTACCACTGACGTCTTTGTCGGTGTGAGTCAGAGGCCTCCAGAGGAATGGGATTCTGCAGCCAAGCACAGCAAGGATGGCTCTGGCTCTGTCAGCACACCTGTCCTAGGCAAATTCTAGTTACATGTTCAGCAGAGTCCAATATGGACCTTTCAAAATGAGATTTAAGCAAAAATGTCAAAAGATGCTGGTTGGGGATAGGTCTCAATCTCTACAGACGGCAGGTGGCAGCTCCTTAGAATCTGTCTACACCACCACCAAGGTGCTAGGCAGCATTGTTCCCAACAAGGGGGAGGAGGAGCACACACTGTTGGACGAGGCAGAGCTCCTAATTAGGAAGGAAGTCCCTTCTACAATCCTCTCTCTGCACATCCTTTCCTATTTATCCCAGTAAAACATTATTTATATTAACCAAGGGAGTATGCTGCTCCTACATAGCTAACAGGGCTCAAGATCAGGGTAGTCCAAAAAGACAATGACAGGTTTCCAAGCCTCTACAATGAAGCAAGTTTCATGGTTTCACCTTAATACCCCTCATTGGTCCAAGGTACTTCCTTTTCATCTGCTACCGTGCAACCCATTCTTCTTCCTCTTGAGATCCTACGCACAAATGAAATGCCAGGGGAAATACCAGCATGTTTCTTGGCATCTCCAAATGTCCACAGAGAATATCTCTGACTGCATGGGGCCATGTTTGGGTCTCCAATCAAGAAGAGCTGTGCATTGCAAACCCCACATACAACAGGGCCGGGGTGGGGCAAGTTTTCACCTAGTGGCTCTTCCATCATACCAATATTTTTTGGTTGTTTGTTAACATAGCAATTGGCATCTTGGATTAATTTGGCCAGCCTTTGCAACTAATTGCCCCTTGATATTTTTGAAAGGAAGAAATGGGCTAATAGCTTTAGAAAATAGTCACTTGTCATGTTGGGTGGGGTGGGGAAGATGGACAGGAAGAGCAGCCTGGTTTATTCCAATAATCAAGAAGGAGAGCTAAAAACTTTCTCCATTTGCATTGAGAGAGAGAGATCCCAAGATAGACTGCTTGATCATTCTTTTCCTAGTTCTGAAATCCATAGACATAGAGAAGAACTCTTGAAATAGTTGAAGACAGGAAGTTCCATCTGTGGTGCTGCCAGAGTTGGTGTGGTGCAAGCACTGTTGTTTAAAATGCCCTTGGCCTTCCTCAATGCTTGGAGCCTTCAGGAAGCCACAGACCAAAATATTTATACATTGCAAAGCTGCTCTTAAGCCATGAACTGCTGCCTCATTCCTGCACTGTAGCCCATTCCCTATGAATGCATGCAAGCCAGGACAGCAAAAGGCCTGCAGAAGTCTTTCAGTGGGTCTCCTGGGATCACAAAGCCAGATTTCTTACCCAAACCCACACACTCCAAATAGATTGAAAAGACTTAGAAGTATTTTTAAAGCCCAGCTTTTCTGCTTGACACACATAGAAGTAAAAGAGCAACAACGTGATGGGGACTGAAAAACAAGTTTATAGCAAAACCACAATATACACATTGTGTACACCCAATACGTATGCCCAACATGCAGAGTTATTTTTAAAATGTATTTCATTAAACCTTGATATATTTTTAATGCTACATTAAAAATACATTCTCTCTCTCTCTCTCATACACACACATACACACACATGCATACACAGAGAGATTAATATCACTGCAGATGCTGTACTGGCAATAGGATTTGGCTTCTAGTCAAAATGTGGAAGGCCATGAGAAACTTGCTGTTTACAAATGCTTGCTCAAGCTGCAATTGCCTTCCCCCTGTAAACAGTACTTGGTGTTCAATTCCTAGCAGCTAATAAGGAACAGGGAAACAATTCTGCCACATTAGGATTCTCAAAGGGCAAGAAATGGGTTTCAGGAAATTAATGAGGGAGAAATAGGCTCATGAGCAATATTTAGATTTTTGACCAGGAAAGAGTTCTTTGTCTGCTGCAGGGTTTCTTTAGTGTGTAGATGGACACAAAATGTGCAGCTGGAAAGCTAAGTGGGAAACTAGACGCACTAGGTGTTATGTGTTATTCAAGCACTTAAATAACAGGCAATGTCAGGGACAGCATGTCCACAAATGATATAAGGGCAGAATATGCTCAGTTTCCGTTTCTGAGCTGCCCAAACCTCATTAAAATGCCTTCACATTTTGGTCACAACCTCCTGTACTTCAGCTCCATTTTCAGGCAGGTAATGTTGCGTAAGTTTTCCTTTTCCACAGACAGCCAAGTCTTTCTTTTCCTTCTGAGCACAATGTTTGCACTCAAAACCATCTCCTCATCAGAACTATGGAGTCTGGTAGAGAGTATGCTGGCAAGGATCAAAGAGATGTTCTTGCAAATTGGTGACCAAACAAATAATTTTACCTTTCCATATTTTGGCCTCACTCTTGTGCAGCCACAGCTCAGTGCCTCTACAATCCTTTTCTTCTCCTCAGTTACTGCACAATTTTGCAAGTAGGGCGACAGAATGTCAAATCTAACCTGGAAAGCACTGTCTCAAACTCTTTACCATATACGCCAGTGCTGAATGGAGTCTGAGTTACATAAATCAGGTGCTATTGTTTTGCTGAGTGAATGAACAAGGCTGTCTAAGTTTACAAATAACAACTTGCCACTATATTTAGTAAGCTGGTTGTCTATTGACCTGTTATGTGACAAGAAGAACCTTTCCACTTCCCCTCCTCTTCCCTGGATTTCAGATGATGTGCAGAAGAGTGGAAAGATTTTCCTCAACAGTTGGCACAACAATATAGATGGGTAGCTTGCCATGTGGTTACATGCACATCATGGTAGCTAACCACTGGGCAACTGGTTATCAGTAGTCACCCTTTTTTCTTTATTTCAGGAGTGAAGAATCCGTGGCCTTCCAGCTGTTGTTAGACTCCAACTCCCATTAGCCCCAGCTAGCATGGCCAATGGTCAAGGATGATGGGAGTTGTAGTCCAACAGCATCCAAAGGGCTACCCCTGCTATATGAGTTGTGCAAATAAGTTCAGAAGAGTAGGAAATGCTTCTGCCATCTTCATCCATGGCAATATGAATGCTGGCATGTGGTTTTTTGGCAGGAAAGAAAGATATAGATCTACCATACTCTGACACATTATTGTACAGGTAGGTTGCCAAGAACCATCCTATGCATTGACACTGATCTAGACTTCTAACATGTCGTAGGAGGTAGAGGAAGTGGGACTTTAGTTGAACAACAAACATCAAGCTCAATATTTTTGCCTTCAAGCCTTCTATGTCTATAAACGCACCAGGCGGAATTTTCTAAATGTGGTGGAAATCTCTTACTTTTACCCCCATATTAACCCATACTCATTACTGGTCAGCCCAGTCTCAGACAGCTTTACCAGCATCCCCACAGGTCAAGGGAAAGCACAGGTCAAGTTTTAAATACAAAAAGCCAGCAAAGCATCCACACGCAGATTACCACCATGCCCTGGAGCTAGTGATAAGACCTATCCAACCCTTCCCTTAAATAAGCCAGTTCAGCTCTTTGATTTTATACCAGGCATGTCCAATAGGTAGATCGTGATCTACCAGTAGATCACTGGACGTCTGCGGTAGATCACTGGCTCCCCCCAACAAAGCTCAACAAGATTGGGTCCCCTAAAAAAAGTTCCAACATTTTTGCCCTGCACCCCCAAAAATTGGGCTTTCCTCCTCCCTAAAAAAAGCTGAACAACTTTGACCTGAATCCCCCAAAAGGGGGTAGATCAATGCCAGTTTTTAACTCTGTGAGTAGATCGCAGTCTCTTGGGAGTTGGCCACCCCTGTTTTATACCATCTGGCCTCCCTGTTGTACACACAAGCTGGCCACAACTCAAGTCTCCATGCCACCACGAGTGTCCTTTGTGGTTCCTGTGCATTAAAGGTCAATGGCCCAAGCAATGCACTCATATTCCATGGCCATCACTGGGTACGGTGGGAGGGATATTTTTTCCCATTCCAGCATTCCCACCTCCCACCACTGTGTCTCTAATGCACCCTCACTGCCAAGCAGGGCAGGAAACTGATCAGCAAAGGAGTCCATCCTCAGCACCTAACCTATATTAGGTGAAAAGCTTCCAGTAATCATTCTATGTCAAAATTCATCAACATGGCAGATCAATTCATTCACTTCCCTCCTTGAACAAGGAATAAAGAGTTTGCAGCTCCCTGCATTAACAGTTTCTCCCAAAACTGACAAGCAACAACCTTGCCCTCTTGAATGCCCCCCACCCAAGAGAGGCATCTAATAAAAGACAGCCTGCAAAGGAGGGTGGTCCAAGAGCAAACATCCAAGAGATTCATGAACCTTCACATTTGTTCTGTGCATGGCTGAGTAGTGGTTCTGGAAGGTGTTGCTGTACATCCAACCTATTCAGCCAAGTGCTACTGAAGCACTGAACCAAGATGCAGATTTGCCCAAATTTGAGAGCTGCAAGGAAAAAGGAACATTGACCTTCCTGCACCATTTCCTGATGCAACCTCATTAAAAAGAAAAAGTGACCTATGGATTCATTTTGCAAATAAGGAACTGCCAAGAAGGAAGCCGAAATCAATAACCAGGCCCAGAGAGGGTACCAAGCTAAGCTTATTCCTCTGCACTTTTATAGCACTTGATGGAGAGAGCTCTGCTGTTTCCTAGAAGGAATCCCTCTCAGCATCCCAGCTTTCTTCAGCCAGTGAGGAGAAGAAGGAAGGAAGGAAGGAAGGAAGGAAGGAAGGAAGGAAGGAAGGAAGGAAGGAAGGCAGTTTCTAAAGGGGCACAGTGGATGTTTGCAACAGGCAGCTGGGTCAGGCTGGAAAAGGGGAGGGGGGTGAAGAGAAAGGCCCAGCGAGAGAGAATGACGTCAGTGACTGAATTGAGGAGGAAAACACGGCGGGGGGGGGCGGGAAAAGAAGAGGTCTACTCTGGAGCTGAACAGAGAAAGGGGAGGCAAAGCCAGGCAAGGCTGACAACGCTGTGACGTGCACATGACAGGCTGCCACGCAAAATGGTGACAATCTCCCTTTGGCGGGGGCTGAAGCCGCACCAGGGAAAAGGAGGAAAACATCCCATGGGAGAGTGGGGCGCGTGTGGGTAGAGAAATACATCGACAGCTGTGCAAGGAAAATGGGGCAACGGGGGTCGGTGGAGGGAGGGGAAACCAGCACCAACACCCAGCACCAACCAGCACCAACACCCAGCCAGGACGCTAAAGCCCGAGGGAAAATTCTGGGGGATTCAGAAGCGAAGGAAAATAGGGAAAGGGGGTGGGGAGACAGCATTGGGCTCTCAGCCCATGGTGGTGGGGGTGATGGGGGAGATGCTCCACTCCATGTTTCCAGCGGAACTGATGCAGACGTGTTACATGGGCTGTTTAAAGAAAACAACAACAACCAAGGGATCCCCACTTGTCACCGCCTCCCACTGGGAAAAAGCAACCTGCGGGAAGGGTAAGAGCGAAGGGGCCGGCATCTCCCTTCGTTTCCACCACCTTTCCGTCTCCAAGAGCGACCTCCCCCTCCCCAAAGCCCCACCATATTTAATAGTCGAAACCCAACCCTCATCCAAGGATACTTTTCCAATCCTCAGGGCGGAAAGAAATAAGGATTTATTCGGAGGGGGGGCGGACCAGGACTAGGGAGCTCCAGCGTGCACGAAAAATAGGAAGCGGAGCTCCAGGCTGCCATATGGAAGCGAAGGGGCTGCCCCTAATCTCTGCCAGCCGGGAAGGAAGGAGCTCCTTGGCTCCTCCAAGAACCCCCCCCGTTCACCCCGCCCACTCCAGCTCCGAGCATCCCAAGCGAAGAAGCCTTCCCCTTCCCTCTCCAGCGTCCAGAGTCCTACCCTTCTGGCCACCCTCCCTCATTCCCGCCCGCTTGCATCCTCCTCCTCCTCGCCACCCCCAGGTGATCCATCTCACCGTGCAGCACTTGCAGCGGGCGATCCGCGGCAGCGCCGGCCCCGAGGAACGGCAGCAGCGAGAGGAGGAAACAGCCGAGCGCCCGAAGCAGGCTCCGCCACCGCCCCATGCCGGCCGGTGCCCCCGCGCTCACAGCCGAGGCAGCCGCCGCCTCCACGGCCGCTGCACCATCCTTAACCCGGCAGTCAGCGCCCCCTCCAGGACAAGACAAGGACGCGCACCTCCAACCAGCCAATCTCAATGAGCATGCAAAGCACACTCTGGGGCCCCAGTGACCTATCGCAACGCAGGGAAAGGACACGCCTCCATAGGGGAAGCCAATAATAAAAAAGCCACGGCCACACCCTGCTTGGGGGAAAAAAGTTACGCCTCCCTATTACACGAGAGGCCACGCCCCTCTCGCCCCGTATTATACTCGCCGCATTCTCAAATCCATGTTCCGCCTCCGACCAATCGCACCGACTTCGCCAGGCGAGGCTGGTTGGCACACACCCCTCGCTGCTGATGCATTAAGTTACACCAATCGCTCCGTTAGCGGAGGCTGTTGAATTACACCTCCTGCAGGCAGGCGCAGCCACAGTCTGGGGTTTGGCCACATTCCACTGAAATCTCCACCACGATCCCCAAAGAGCGCAGCAACCCAAAATAGCTGTGTGACACGCTCGGTTATAAATCGACAGTGCCTCTTTTTCTACCTGAATGGGGAAGGGAGGCTAAGAAAACTGAATCCATGGGGGCTTTCCTATATGTCCTATTTTTCCTATAGGTCCAAAGCTCCCGCTCTTCGCTCAAAAGGAATGATACAGGGGACTCCGCAAGGCAGCATTATGTCATTCCACTCTCACGTGATCCACAGACTTCTGCATATATCCTTGAGGATTCCTGCCAGATGGATTGTGCAGAATCGACCCTCTCTCCGTTGGTAAAGCTCTAGCTAGATATTTTGCAAGCCAGCAAAGTCTGGCTCCCAACTATTTAACAATAGCAGCTCAGGGCAATGAGTGTATGAGTGTGTGTGTAGGTGCAGGTGCATTTGTGCTGTTCCAGCAAGACTCTCTCTTAATATGCTCTCTGGCTTCTAGAGGCCTGCACAATCACAGTAAACACATTTTCCCTAAAAATGGCCAGTAGTAAAATGGCTTAATAGTCCTACTTGCCGCTTTCAGAAGGAATGCCACCAACAAAAGTGAGTGGCTCCCTCGCCTTCCTAATGCAACCTCATTAAAAAGAAAAAGTGACCTATAGATTCATTTTGCAAATAAGTCTCCAAAAAGACTGCACCAGAAACAAGAGCACTTCTCAAAAACAGAGCATGTGCACTTGATTCAAGGCCAGTCATCACACACTCATCTCGCCACAGTTCCAATAAAACAGGAAAGGCCCAATGCACTCACTAGAGGGGCTAAGCCAGAACAGCCGCCATTGTATTGAAGAGCCAATGTTAAGTGCTCCTGCCAGCTTTCAATGCAGAACAGCTTCAGCCCAAAAGATGCAAGTTTAGGCTCTTGTGACAAAATAACCTTAAGCAAATTCACACGGTTCTGCCATATTTTTTCAGCATTCCACAACAGCAACTTTCATAGGTTAATTTAGTGGTTAAGGGGCAGCAGGAAGAAGGAAATGCTATTTGCTCATTTCAGCTGGTACCTCCTCACATGCTGTAGGAATAAAGCTGTTTACTTTTTCAAACTCCCTGTGTCTTTCTATAGAACTAGAAACTTATCTAACTTGCTAGGGGGTCAGGGCAGCATACAACAAGGCTGCCTCTTTTCTTTGTTTCCCTACAATTTTGTTATAGTTGGAAGAACATGTTTCACCATCAACTGGACTCTATAGCAGGCAAGAGATTGCTTGTGTGCCATCTAGGAAACGGGGATATGGAAATAGAAGTTAGGGGCACAACTAAAAGCATGAACTTTTTGCAAATGGAAATGTTTGATTTTGCCTTGGAAGAGAGAGTGTCGACTTTGGGTTCAAAGGATCAGACAAGAGACCCAATTCTTGCCCAGGGGCTCCCATTGCTGGCTTTTGCCACTGGAAAAAGATGCCTTCCACATAGAGCAGCGATAGGTAGGAACCTCAGATTTGGGGGCTGAATGTAGCCCTCCAAGCCTCTTTATCCGGCCCTCCTGATTCTTCTCACGCCGCATCCCTCAATGGCTCTGCTCTTTCCTGGCAGCAATGTGTCCCTGACCTGTGACCATGCCTCTGGCTTGTCTGGATGAAGGATACAGATGCGGGATGGGTGGAGGGTGTATGTAAACACTTCCGATTTTACTGTACAAAGGTTAAAAATCACACCTGTTGCTCCACACACTTTTGCCTCTGACGCCACCCATCACTGACACGCAGCATCCACAGGTGGCTGCCATTGAGCAAACAGAGGCCTCCAGCTGAAAAGGTTCCTCACAATACCATGCAAGACAACACTGCAGTCAGCTTCTTGTGTTATTCCCTTCCAACAGAACATCTGAAGGAGAAACTATGGGGATATTAAGCAAATGGTGCAAGATTGGAGGAAGGTGACCAGGTTGACAAGGCAGTCATGTCTGTGTCTTTTCTATTTCCTGTCCACTTTTCATTAACACTTGTCCAGATTAGAGCTAAAACCACAGGCTCTGCTAAAGACAGGCATGTATTGTTTGATGATGCTTTGAACCTCCAGTCACTATTTTAGATTAGAACTGTCAATACTCCACCCTGATACGAAGAGCTGGGAAACCCATATTCCTATTTCCCAGGACCAGGCCTGCATAGGGACTGAGGGCACTTTCAGACTATCAGTATTTTCAGATTGGATTCAACCACGTACTGGCAAACTCTGGTTGCACAATTAGTGGACCGGGACATCCTGCGCCACAAACCTGCTTCTCCTAAAGGCTATGCTCTTTGCAATAAGGAAAGTGATGGGAAAATGCACAGGAAAGTGTGGGATAACAATGTCATACAATGTCATCTAAGCTCCTTGCAAACAATTCCAGGAGGAATGCTCAGTGAACAAGTCTTCTGGAGCTTCCTGAGTAAGGAGATTCCATTCACTGGTATCTTAGGGCTGCCATACATCCAGAATTTCCCAGACATTGCCGGGACTTGGCTGTCAGAAACTGTGTCCGGGTGGAAATATCTGGGAAAATCAGGACGTACATCAACCCAATTTTTGTGTTCGGATTTTCACTTTTGAAATATGGCAACTCCATGGTATCTAGGCAGCCAAGTTTCTGGGGATTCCCTCACCCATGGCAAGATAAAATAATTTTGCTTTCCAGCTACTAGAATTATGGATAGAAAATGGTGCTGAACAGTGCATTCCCACAAACGTAATCTACCTGGTGTGATCTTGTGTACTTGCCTGTGTATATAATTCCCCTCAGACGTTGCTTGGCAGCCAGTATCTCTCATTGACATTTTGAGAGAGGCACTTCACACAGGGCGGTAGCTAATTTAGAACCCAACCAAGTGAATGAGCAAAGGATGTGGGAGTGGGATGATCAATTAAAAGTATGCATCACTTGGCATTTATTCAATGCTGGAATTTCACCCACAATTTCAGTGCCCGCTTAAAGCACCGTGATGACTGTAGATAGCCCTTTAACACGTCAGTATCTTGAATAAAGTTTTCTATCAGCTATGAAGGAGCGAGGACGAGCTGTTCTATGGCACAGGCTCTCTGGATCAGGCCCTCCTGGCTGTACGCAAGCCTCAAATGCCCAGCCTCTTTTGGAAAATGACTGTAGAAAGGGGGAAAAGATGCAACTCTCCAGAAGCTGCCGTTCCGTGAGCTGCTGTACAGCATGTGCCTTAATTGCTATCTGGCCAGGGAGAGGGGGCGTTAGCCGCTTCCTGTGCTTGAGATGCTCTTCAGTTGCTCAGCAGTCCCTGATCCAGCCCCGGGAACAGCTCAAAGAAGGCCTGGGAAAGAAGGAAGGAAGGAAGGAAGGAAGGAGGAGAGAAAGAGGAGGAAGAGTCAGGTTTGGTGGGGGAAGAACAACCCTCAAGGGGGGGGGGGCAGCTGTCAAACACACACATATGATGGCGTCACCATGGCAGCAGGAGAATCGTGAGGCACCATGTTGCCACAGAAACCGACTGGAGGGCACCATCGTTGCCATGGTAACATACAGACAAGATTACAAGGAAAAGATAGGGAGTGGGAGGCAGCAGGGCTCAACCTGCAACCCGGGGCGGGGAGGATGGTGACCTCGATACGTATGGAAACCTTGTTCCTGTCTGCCAAGCTCTTCTCACCCTTTGTGCCCCCCTCCTCTCCAACCTGCTCCCCGAACAATACATAGAGCCAGAGGGAAAGCTCTCTGTTTACATTGCCCTTCCTTCTTTCCTGGCCTGCTCCCAACCGGATAGCCAAGGCCCGTGACAAGAGTGTTTCTTTGCGAATGGGATACTCCTCTCTCACGCCTTCCTCAGTCTAGCCTAACTCACAGGGTTGTTGTGAGGACAACCTGGGAAAGGGGTGGGTGGGAGACCTGGGCACACACCCTTGGAGGCAGCAGAAAACAGCTCTGCTCAATGCAAATGCTTTCCCTCTGCCCCGCCTGAGCTGCCGCCCACCTTAAAGAGAGTGATGGACTGCAGGACGCCGGAGGTGCAGCACATCTCGCGGATGGAGTGCATGGCCAGCTGCGGGGAGCCCATGTCCAGGACGCGCAAGCCAAGGCGGGAGGCCAAGATGGGCCCAATGGTGCTGCCACAGGGAGAGTCATTCCGAACCATGAATTCCTGAAATAGGCAAACAAATTGTTTTCTTTTAAGGCTCTTGAGCAGCTGATTTGGCCTTGACACTGTCCAGGGGTTGGGGACTCCCTTTAGCTGTTGGACCAGGCCATTAAGAAGGGCAGCCAGATATGGATCTACCGAGCGTCAATGATGGGAGTGGAGGAGGTCTTTGGAGAGAAGGTTCTGGGCACCTATGTGCACAACCCCAGCATCAAGAGACAGCCATGGGGTGGAAATGCTGTCAACACTCCACAGACCTTAAAACCCAAAAAGGAACAGCCAGGGGTTGGAGAGAGAAGGAAGCGGGGGAAACCCATCTTCAGATAAAGGGTAAGGCCTTCCCCATAGCATTTAATCCTGAAGGCCCACCATTTCTGGTCCCATCTCCCGTCCCCCAACGGCAGATGGGGCATCTTGCCCCATTGGTCCCTGGCTGCAGAATCTACAGTACAGGGACATAGCACTTATGTATTTCCCTACGCTGGCCGATCCAAACTCCCCCTCTAGTGGCCGCAGTCATTAAGTGCAAGGGGAAAGCTTGGGAGTAGCTCTTGAGGTAGAGAGGAACAATGCTTACTTGCAGGGGGACGTCCACACGGCTGGCAATTTCTCGGATCAGGGCCTCGGTGACAGCAGTAGAGGCATAGCGCTGGTTGCTGTTCACTTTTATTGTAGGGCCCTGTGCAAGAAACCAGATGATTCAGAAAAAAAGATGTACTAAGAAAGGAGATGTGGTCTGCACACATCAAGAACATAAAGCTTTGCTTCCCGAAAGCATAAGCTGCAACAGAGAGAGGGTGGTGTGGAAGCCAAAAGGAACCACTGGAAAGCAGAGACCTGCCCTATGGAATAATGCAGTAGTTCTATGTATCCCACACAGAAACACGTGTAGACCTGTGTCTTCCTTTGGGGTTTCAGACAATCTTCCCTCTGCTCTTCTGGCTTGTGGGATCAGGAGATGAGCAACCTGCCTTGAGCCCCCCAGCCATGGGATGGGACCAATGCTTGCCATCAGACATTCAAAGTCCCAGAACAAGCCCCCTGCCCCACTAAATAAATAAAAAAAAAAATCCACTGGCATAATCATTCCTTCCATCTACCATAGCTAGGTGTGAGTGTCATTGCTTATGTAGGCAAAACAGCACCACTACCCCCAGTACAAAATCCTAAGGGGCTTAGGCAAGCTCCTAAAGTTTTCAAAAGTGCTACAATATTTTTTTTTGGGGGGGGGGGGAAATACCCAAAAGCCAAAAGAGGATTGAGCATGCTCAGTGGGCACACAATACTGAATAATGGGCGAGGGGGAATGAAATGAAACACCCCTTAAGAATGGCAGGGGCGGCCGGCTGAATCCAGAACAGGAGCACTGCACACTACAATATTATGTTGCATCTCCAGCCTGTAAGGTATACTGTAGTGAAGCAACGAAATCATATTTATAATCTTTGGTTTAGAACTGCAATAGAGTTGTAACATCTTGAATGTCTCTTTAATTGGGGGAATGTTGGTTTATGGGTTATCGCCTCCCCTAGTGGAATGGGGAGTAAACCTCACCTAATTTATATGTAAGAAAGAGGAAAATAACTTCAGCTGTGTCAAGGGCTATCATCCCTGCCTTGGGAATTTAAAGGGAGGAGTCTTTGTCTGATTACTTTGAAATGTAATCAAACTGCAGCTGCTTGGTGCCCTGACATCCAGAAGATAAATGGCTTTTACTTTTTGATAGGCCAACAAGTAATTGGGTCTCTAAGCCGAATGGCTAGTTGTTGAAACCCCATGTGGGGTAGGTTTGTATATAATCTTAGTGAATTGTTATGGGAGTTGCTGGTTAGCCGCCTGGGCTATCAGTCATTGCTCAGAACTTCTCATCCTAACTCTGATGATGTGTCCTTGCCATATGGAGAGGGGCTTTTTCTCTTTTAAGTTCTGAGGTATGTGTAGTTAGTGATATTAAATACCTTTTTTGTTTTTATGCTTGTAACCTGGGACTTGAGAATTGTATGATGTTGATTTAGTTTAAAGTTCTTTTAATAAATTCTTGAAAGGACGTTTAGTCTATGTTTTGTTTCCTCTTGACTGACAAAGCTAAACTGGTGCTTTCTGCTTGAACACTCTACCTGTTGAATTTCTGTCTGTGACTATAGTAGACGGGAGCTGTGCAGGCTGGAACGGTCAGGGCTTGCCCCTTTTCTTCCCTGTACCCAGGACTGACAGCCAGACTTAAAAGGGGTGGTGGCAGCATTACTGAGGTTTTTCCACCAGCATCTCCGAAAGCTCATTCTTACATTCAGAAGCAAAGATTTGTGTATTAAAAACCAATGTTACCAGGTCTTAAAGAAGAATTAACTTTCAGGAGTAAGTTTTGCTACCTCCCCCGTTCAACTTGCACTGAAGACGACTCTGCTCCTGTTTGCAGAGAGTCTGCCTTAGTTTTCCACATTTTATTGTTGCCACGTGGCCCCGTCACCTACCTTGTGGAACTCTGGACGGTGGTTCTTATCGTGCTTGTCGCTGCAAAAGGGAGCATCAAATTAGACCCTGGCCAAGTAGATCCCAAACTCTTAGAAACATGAGGCTGAATTTCGGAGAAGAGACAGTGGAATAAAACTAAGAAGAGATGTGGTGTTATTTCAATGCCTGGGAGCAATTTCAAAAGAAGCAGGGGTTTTTTTTTGGGGGGGAGGCAGAGTGGCGCTCCTGATGTGTCAGTGAGAACACCTGTACACAGATTTATGCACAAAGGACTTTTATTAGAACGGAGACAGGCATTCTGGGGAAGAGGAGAACTTCAGTGATGAGAAGGAAGCTTTCTTGGCGCCATATGCCAGTGGCAGGATGAGAAAGACCCTCTTGACAGTGATGCCTAAGAGCTTCATCTAGCCCAAGGGCACCATTTGCCAGGGGGCAGATTCAGCGCTGGGTGCATCATCTGGAACAAGTACAAGCCAAACTCGGAAGGCAGAAGAGCACCTCCATTTTGAGACTTTCAGCATACACTGCCTTCGACACCGCCAAACTGTTTTCTAGGACCATGAGAGAGAGAGAAAGTGCATTTGTCGGGAAGGCTGAACATACCGTATTTTTCGCTCCATAACGCGCACCGGACCATAAAGCGGACCTCATTTTTAGAGTAGGAAAACAAGAAAAATATTTTTTTCTGGTTTTCCTCCTCTAAAAGGCTGGGAGGGAGGGAGGGAAGGAAGGAAGAGAGAGGGAAGGGAGGGAGGAAGGAAGGGAGGGAGGAAGGAAGGGAGGGAGGGAGGGAGGGAGGGAGGGAAGAAAGGAAGGGTGAGAAGGAAGGAAGGGGTGAGAGAGAGTGGAAGAAAGAGGGAGACGCTCTGACACTCGCAAGAGATCGGAGCCGGGGCTGAGAGAGGCACAGCGCAGCACAGCACCTCTCTCAGCCCCGGCTCCGATCCCTGCTCTGGCCTTCGCTCCATAACGCGTGCAGACTTTCCCCCTTCCTTTTTAGGAGGGAAAAAGTGTGCGTTATGGAGCGAAAAATACGGTAACTACTGGTTCTGCCTCAATCCATGTCCTTTGCCAAAACGCTACCCCTGAGGGTGGTTCCAAATGTTGCAGGACAACAACTCCCGTCATCCCTGACCACCGGCCATGCTGGCGGGGGCTAATGGGATTTGGAGTCCCACAATGTCTGCGGGGGGGGGGCAGATTCCCCAGTTCTGCTCTGGAGGGATCCAAGACCCAGGACCTCTGCTCAACAGTTTAGGGAGCCTTACTCCCTTGTTATAATTGAGGGGAGGGCCTTTAAATCGATGACTTGGATTTTGCAGATTAGCCTAAACTGATAAAGATATGTTTCTGACTTCAGGATTTTCAAGTTTGAGAGTTGGTAAATCAGACAGCTTGCATTTCTATCATACAGTTTTAACTGTCACAACAATTTCGTTTATAAAACCATGGGGACTGGATTTTATTTTATTTTTTAATGAAAGCAGAGCCTCTTTGAAAGCCGAATTCCAGATGCAAAGTTTTCAGCTTTGTACCGCAAGCCAGCAAATTCGCAGCAGAATGCCTAATATTTAGTAAAAGACTTGCTAAACCCTCATGCATTTCTTCCTGCTGGGCACAGCAACATACTCACGCATAATTGGGGTGCACAGCATGGGCCATGTCAGCACTGATCATGCAGGACTTTGGCACGGCTTCCTCAAAGGCTGTCAAGTTCTGGGGCGAAGCAGAGATGCGCCGAAGGACAAGTTCAGTGAGGAGCGAACTAGCCCCCTGTGCACTCTGTGAACCAACCTGCCAGGTAAGTCAAGTCAAGTCAGTAAAGGAGCCAGCAAGAAGAGCCTTTTTAACCCAGAAATATTCCACCTCCCATCTCAGTGTGGTGCAGCAGTTATGATGGGTGTGGGGAACCTTTGCCCCTCTAGATGCTGCTGAAATACAGCCCCCATCAAGCAGGGGCAACGGTCAAGGACAACAGGAAGTCGTAGCTCAGCAACATCTGGAGGAGCAAACATTTCCCACCCCTGGACTAGGACCTGGAAGACGAGGGCTCAAATCACCGCTCAACCAGCAAGGTTGATGGGTGAGCTTGGGCCAGCCCCTCTCAGCTGAGCCTACTTCACAGGGTTGTTCTGAGGATAAAATGGAGACAGGGAGAAGCATGAATGCCATCCTTGAGCTCCTTAGAAGAAAGGTGTTGCATAAATGAATTAATAATGTTTCAGAGAGCAGACCTGTTGCTGCCCCTTAAATTCTCGTAACATTTCCCCTCATCATCTATCAAACCATCAGGTGGAGCCACTCTCCATATAATAATATTCATCTAATGCTCAGAACAGGATGTCACTTTCCACTTCTGCAGCAACATAGGAGGCTGCCTTATACAGGGTCAGACCATTGATCCACCTGGCTCAGTATTGTCAACACTGATTAGGAGCAGTTCTCCTACCTGGAGATGCCGGGGATTGAACCTGGGACCTTCTGCGTGAAAAGCAGATGCTCTACCCCTGGGCTATGGCCCTTCCCTCTTTTCTACCCAGAATGTAGCCTTGCCCATCTACAACTGTCTCGTACTGACCTCTTCATTGTCGTAAAGCGCAACCAGGCGCACATTTGGCTCTTGGGCAAGAGCTCCAGGCCCTTCGCTGGATTCAATCAGAGCCTGTAGAAAAACATAAGGGGACAAGGTTAGGGAGTGCCTAACGGGGCAGGATAGGGAGTGCCCTGGGACTCACAGAAATATTTGCTACTGGTCTATGCATTGCTATCTTGTGAGCCGACTTCTTAAAGAAACCATGTCAATTGTCAGGGTCTCCCTTCACGTTCTCAGTACGTTACATTCTGTACTTACAATTGAACTATTTTTCTTTACTCTGTAGGTTAGATTGGCCTCCGTGGCTGAACATTTGCAAAAGTTCTGTACTGAGCCGACTTCTTAAAGAGTAGTGCCGGTTTCTCTGCAATGCTAGATCCCTTCTGGCACCACAGGACTAGGTGTCTGTCCCCACCCCCACCCCACGTGCGCCCATCCTATGTATCTGGAAACAGAGTTTTGTGCTTCCAGCTGTCTTGGGCCTCTGACTACAGCAAATGGAAGGACTCCCTTGGGCTCAACTCTTAAGCTGCAGTCCCATGTCAGAAAGCAGGTGTACTGGGGGAGAAGAGTGTCACCAGGGTAGATAACTGGTGCCTTTAGTCATTTCACAAAAAGGAGAATTAAAAATCACATGCCACTTCTGCTGTAGTGCAACAGTTCTGAAAAAAGTTCTGGATTGTACCTGTCAATGCCCTACCTTTTGAGAAAACTTTACAAAAGACCCAAGGCCCATGCCTGATGCTACATAAACAAACATTGCACTTGGCTGCTTCTGACTTTCTCCTCACACCCCCCCCCCTTGCATGTGTGGTTTACTTCCATGTAAACCACAGTATTCCATTTCATCCGAGCTGGAACCCTTGTGGTTCTGCATAATCCCTCCAATATTTGAAATGTTTCTCTACCTGTTGCTACACACACACACACACACACACACACACACACACACACACACACACAGTCCCAGAGGTACATTTCTGCACACAGTCACTCCCACAAACATAGGAATAGTTTCACCATGCAAAGTGGTTAGATGGGTCACCCCACCTTTTGGCTGCAAGAGTAATAGGTGATTTTAGTACACGGTGTGGGGTGGGGACGAAATGTGAGACAATAGAGCAAGGGTTAGAAGTAGTTTCTAGGTGACTTCTGGGGAAAACACAAGTTATTAGAGCATATTAGAGGGTGGCTCCTTTCCATGGCACTGATGGATCACAGAAGAGGATTCATCTCTGACCCCTCCTCCGAACGCACAAAGTACTCACCTGCAGGGCACAGTAGCAGCTGTGGAGGTTGTCCAGGCGAGGGGAGAAAATGAACTCATTGAAGGCACCACCTAGTGTCTGGAGGATTCACCAGAAAAAAAAAATCTGAGCTGGGACCAACCTTTCCCTGGTTCAGTCTGTCTGCCACACCACACATTCTCCCTGCAGGTTTTGCAAACGGGTTGGGAGAGTGGCAGCTGGGATCTTTCCCCAGGAGATGAATGAGAATCTGGAACAAGCATCTCTCTCTACGCCTCTCTCTCCCAGACCAGAGGGTGGGGGACCTGTGATTCTCCTGATGTTGCTAGACTACAACCCCCACCACTGACCATGCTGACTGGTAGGAAGCTCACAGGTTCCCCATTGCTGTGCTAAAGGAAAGTTGCATGGAGCTAGATAGAAAATGTAATGAGTTCAACCATGTGACCCTTAGAAAGCTAGCTCTGTCCAAAACAAAAACCCCACTGCCAACCCCTAATGCACTATCTATCTATCTAATGAAAAAGGACACTCACAGGAGGCTGCGTATCTGCTAGGCACAACTCCATCTCCACCACCTGCTCCGGTTTCACCTTCAGCTGGGAGCAGAGGAGGGCTAGCAGGGCTGGAGAGTGACGACTCTGTGAGAAAAAAAAGTTGTGAGAGGGTAAGAGAGACATACTCCACTCTGGAAAGCTGCCAATTTCCCCGTTTGTTTTGGACTTGCCTACTGCACCTCTCCAGCCTATTCAACAGCATCCTTGTGTCCCCCCCCCCACCTTGCTGTCTTACCTGGAGAGATGAGGTACAAGCTGTGTCTGTCTTGAACGTCTTCTTTTCCAGGGCCTCCTGGACTTCCGTGGCCAGAATCGCGACCCTGGGAACGGCAGGTGTGTTGGCTGTTTAACTGGCTTGCTCATCATTGCTGCTTCCTGGGAAATTTGGCTCCAAGAAGCAACTGGAACCCACGGAGCCACAAAACACTTCCAAAGAAGCCACTTGGTGAAACTCAGCCCCTCGGCAGAGCAAGAAACTCGATAACTACACCTCACCTTTTTTTCTCAGGGAACATCCCCTCCCATTGCCATCACATCCCCTGCCATCGTATTGGTAGCATGGTCCTGGTACCCAACAACCAAGTGCTGGGGAATCTGTGGTCCTCTAGACCAGGCGTGGAGAACTGGATCCAGCCAGCAGCCTGGATCCTTATCACCTCCATGGGCCAAGTTTGACATGCTGGCGGGGCTTGTGCGGTACATGAAGCTGCCTTGTGTGGTACATGAAGCTTTGAAGTCCTGACAATCAGCTGAGCACCAAGGTTCCAGCACACTATGCACAGCTCTGTGCAAGCACCAACTGATTGTCAGGGCTGGCACAGAGCCAGGCAAGGTGCTATGCACAAGGCTTGGCAGATGATGCTGATCACACAGGCCAGGTGTAGTGCAGGTGGGTATGGCTTGGTTAAAACTTAGACAGGCACGTGACAAAGACCATCATTTCAACAGGCATTTTTCATTGGCTTTCTGGTTTTATGATGAATTTTAATTATTATTCTCTATAAGGTGAAAAAGACTCCCTGGAAAAGACCCTGATGTTGGGAAAGATTGAGGGCACAAGGAGAAGGGGACGACAGAGGACGAGATGGTTGGACAGTGTTCTCGAAGCTACCAACATGAGTCTGACCAAACTGCGGGAGGCAGTGGAAGACAGGAGTGCCTGGCGTGCTCTGGTCCATGGGGTCATGAAGAGTCGGAAACGACTAAATGACTCAACAACAACAAGAATAAGGTGTAGTTTTTTTAAAAAAAAACAAAAACAAAAACTTTTATGTATGCTGCTTAGGAATTCCGAACATTAAGTGGTCTATAAATATTGGAAGTAAATAAAACCAAATAAAGAAGGGGTGCCAGTAAGCCCTCTGATCCCAGCCAGTCTGATACGACTTATACACAGAATCCAGAGCAGGGCCTCTCTAGGCAATCCTAAAGCACAGAGAAGTATAGCATCAACATAGAAAGCTGTAATATATACCAAGTCAGGTCCACCTAGCTCAGTGCTGTTTAGACTGGCAGTGGCTCTCCAGGGCTTCAGACAGGGATCATTCCCAGCCCCCACCCTTGGAGATCCTGGGGGGCTTTAGCCTGGAACCTTCTGCATGCCAAGCAGTTGGTCTTCCTGTGAGCTAAGGTCATTCCTCATCACCTAAGGGGATCAAACTCTGCAGCTGACTCTCTTGCTGAAAAGCAAACTGACGGGAGTGCCAGCCAGGCCTGCTGCCCCTCGCCCCAACCCACCATGGGATATATGAGCACAGAGGAACAGCAGTTTACACACTCACAGGTGCTGCTCTGTGTTTGGCCCAAAGCTCTCATTCACACTGCGCTGGAGGTGGATGGCCAGGTGTGGGATGCGGAGGATGGGCTGCTCCACCCTCACCAGCTGCTGCTCCAGGCGCCCTGTGGCCAGGTCCTGAAATTGAAAACGGAAGGGGGACATCAGTGCAGGGTGTGGGTTGTTCTGACACTTTCACCCACTGGCATAATGTGGGAGAGGGGAGGAACAGGAGAGCGGGATTAAGGCAGCAGTTGGGAGCCAAAGGCTCTCATTGAACCATTGGTCCACCCAGCCTAGTGTTGTCTACACTGACTGGAAGCAGCTCTTTGTGGTATCGGGCAGGATTCCTTTGTCGCCCGATTTGCAGATTCCAGAGATCAAACTAGGGATCAAATTGCAAAGCAGTTGATCCTCCACCAAGATATGGCCCTTCTGGAAAATAGAGCTATCATGAACAATCTAACAAAAGTGCCCATGCGGGGGGGGGGGGAGCTTTGCAGGGTGGGGAGACTGGAAAAGATTGGACCAATGCTATAACTTTGCCCATGGTTTCACCAATACTGACAATTAGCGCTTTCAGAGTGTGTGTGTGTGTGTGTGTGTGTGTGTGTGTGTGTATGTGTGTGTGTGAGAGAGAGAGAGAGAGTACTTCCCTCCCTCCCCCTATGCTGCTGGCTTGGATGAAAATGGGAGATCCCTCCCTCCTTTAAAGTTGTTTAAAAACAACAAGAAGAGGAAGAGATCTGTTTCAGCCCTGAGCGTCTGTCTTTCTGCAAATCAGAAAGAATGCAAAAAAGAGACCCTTGTTCTCAAAATATGCCAACTAAGAGCATTTATGACAGCTCAAGGCATTTTAGAACATGAGTTTGGAGGAACGTTTAGAAGCTTTCACATTTCAATCATCTCCACTTGGTTTAATGTGGTTTACTCTCAGGTAGGCATAAGTGTGAACAGAATTGCAGAATGGAACAAAGCCCCAAACATCTTTTTGATCAGAACTTTCATCTCTTCATCGCTTTTGGTTTCAGTCATGTTCAAACAAGTACTTTAAAGTATGCAAAGTATGGCACACTTTGAACTAGACTCCAGTCCTACTCAAGTGCAGCTAGGCAATCAGGTCCACTGAACACACTCATGTTTACCAGGGCAGAAAGCACTGATCGGGTAATTCATTAAACAGAATATTAAAATTGCTGATTTTTAATAACACTTTTATGGACTTTGTCCCCAGGGATGGATATTCGCTGTTGGCAGCTTTGTTGTATCTCGTTCTCAATCAAAGCAAAGCAATGCAATGCAATGCATGCAGCTTGATTATTCCACATGATAAACACTTCAGTTTCCTTTATCAAGTACAGTACCCTCAGAATATATAAACTCATGTTAGCATTTAACAAACTACTTAAAAAAAACACAAGACAACCAACTAAAATCTTCAGTTTAACAGCACATAACAGCAAGAACCCCAAACGAAAAAAGCAACAACTGGGCAATAGAGCTATCTAGAGTTTGAACTTGTGGAAACTGAGTTATTTCTCACACCTAACTCAGGGCAGTGGTGGAGAGGAAGTAGCCACATTCAAATTTCAACCACGGTTCTCACATTACTGGAGTGGCAACTGAAGACGTCATGCTGCAGGACAGGACATCATCTGGCCCTCAGATATTGTTGGGAGTCACCCAACGCCCATCAGCCCCAACCAGTGTGGCCAATGATCAGGAATGATGCATGGTGGGAATCCAATGTCATCTAGAAGGCCAAGTTCACCAGTCCTTCTGAAGCAGCTCCCAGGCTGCAGAGCAAATATAATAGGCCTTGATGTGCAGGCGGTGGAAACTTCAGGCCTGGATTCCAGGCCAATGCAGCCCACCAATAGGACTGCCATATGTCTGGATGTTCCAGGACATTATCTGGATTTCAAAGGCAGAAATGACGTCGGGGGGGGGGGGATTTCCGAAAGGTGGCGCTCTGTCCTGGATCTTAGACAAGTTTTTTTGGCTCAACAATTTTGGGGGTATCCTGGTTTCTGAAATATGGCAACCCTACTCACCAAGTCTCTCTAACTGGCAAATGGTACTCTTCCCTCCTCAGCCATACCCTTTAGTAGGTCTAATTCCTGCCCTCCTTGAGTGTTTCTTCCTGACCGGAATATGTGCTTGTCCTCTGATAATACCTTGTGGGTGTCTGGATAGAAGATAGAGAGGAGTGTGTGTAGAAATTACTCAACTGTCCAAAGATGAAAACTGCATTAGCAGTTTTTGTCTCTGGCCCTCCCCACCCCCACTGGCATGTGGCCCCTGGAAGACTGTCCAGAAATGAATGTGGCTCTTAGGCTGGCAAGTGTTCCTCACCCCTGCCCTAATGTGACATGGCTGCAATATTGGAGGTAAAGTCAGGTCTCTTCCAGTTGGAAAAACCTAAGCATTGAAGAGCTCCTAAAGCAGGGAAGACGCGGGTGGCACTGTGGTCTAAACCACAGAGCCTAGGGCTTGCCAATCAGAAGGTCAGCGGTTCGAATCCCCACGATGGGGTGAGCTCCCGTTGCTCGGTCCCTGCTCCTGGCAACCTAGCAGTTTGAAAGCACATCAAAGTGCAAGTAGATAAAGGGGGAAGGTAAACGGCATTTCCGTGCGCTGCTCTGGTTCGCCAGAAGTGGCTTAGTCATGCTGGCTACATGACACGGAAGCTGTCTGCGGACAAACGCCGGCTCCCTCGGCCTATAGAGCGAGATGAGCGCGCAACCCCAGAGTCGTCCGCGACTGGACCTAATGATCAGGGGTACCTTTACCTTTACCTATATGCTACAGTGCAGGGCCCCGGCCAGGACTAACCTTGACGATGACTCTTCCTGCAACAGAGAGGTCACGGTCAAACCAGGTGCTCCAGATGCCCCCTCCATACGTCTCCACAGCCACCTGGACTGTGCCCTCCTGGTTACGTTTTGAGCAGCGTTTCACCTGGATGACACACAAGAACGTTCATATGTATATCCCAACAGCACACACCAAATTAGCTCCTCAAATTGTGAGGAACTGACCCAACAACAAGAAATGGGGCCAGAGTTATTGTCGTAAGAGTGGGTGGCAGCTTTGGATTTTTGGAAGTTACATTCACCAAGTTATGCAATCAATTGGTTGGTATTCTGTATGCATTTATTTGGTCCATTGCTTTTTCTTTAGTGTTAAAAATGCATTTCAATAAGTCCCGTTAAAAAATCCCAACCAACAGTTGTTGTTTTTTTTAAAAAAGGGGGTGGAAGAAGGTAAATCCAAAGGGATGTTGTCCAGACTGCTGCCAGAAGAAGGAAGCAAGTTTATCACAATTCTGCAAACACTGGCGATCCAATACATAGGCAAAAGGAGCAGCCGAAAACAGTATTTGCAGGGATGGGGAACCTGTGGCTGTCCAGCTTTTGTTGGTTGTCCCACCTCTCACCATGACTGGTGGGAGTTGGAATTCAACAGCATCTGGGGGGGCCACAGGTTCCCCACCCCATCCATATTGGGCATTGGGACAGGCCTGTTCACAGAAAGTCAATGCAAAGGGGAGACGGCAAATAATGCAGGACTGAGACAACATAGGGCTGCAGGAAGGAAGGAATGCTAACAAGTACCTAGGGGCATGCTAGGTAGTATTGAGAAAGGCGGTGGGGGGGGGGGTTGTTGCTTACCCGCAGACATGGACTGTCTGTGTGGGCTCCGATCAAGCTGAAGCCATTGCCTGGCTGGTACTGTCCCCCAACAGCAAAGGCGATCAACGTTGAGAGGTTTCTGGTCACAAAATACTAGTGTGGCCGGGGGGAGGGGGTTAAAGAAAGAGTGGGAGACATCAGTGTTTTACCCAGTTCCCTAGATGGGGTGCCTGGCAGAGGCCTCATCTGGAGCACCCCACTCCTTCTCCCACCACCCCAATTCCCAAATAAGAAAGGGAAGGAAGAAGCCGCTCTCTTTCCACACCTTTCGGTCAGGCTGGATATCCCAGTGTTCAGTTTCCTTCAGCTCCTGGAAACCAGCCTGAAGCAGGCGGCTCCGACATTCGGCCACCACTGCAGGAGAGGAAAACGCAAGCAGTCATGAAGGGGACAGGAAGATACTCACCCCCAGCTGGCCAAGCTGCATGCAGAAGCAGGCTTCAAAGAGCTATTTGCTGCTCTGAACAAGGTGGAAGTTTGTGGGACTGCTCCCCCCCCCACACAATGATGGGATGACTGTAATACTCTTCACTTGGGGGTAGCCTAAAGCTTCAGCTGATGCAGAATTCTCCTCCCAGAAATTTAACTGGGGACAAGTGCTGGGATCCTGGAATCCCCTTTAATATACCAGCTGCATTGGCTGCTGGTCCATCCCCAAGTTCAATTCAAGGTGCTGGCTATTATTCAAAGCCCTTTATGGTTTGGGAACATACACCTTCAGGTCCCGCCTCTTCCCAATATGACTGAGTCCTAAGGTCAGCTTGTAGGTAGTCTTTCACTGGGTGCATTTGTCTTGGAGCCGGTCAGAGTGGCTGGGGAAACCCAGCCAGATGGGCGGGGTATAAATAATAAATTTTATTATTTATTTATTTATTTATTTATATTATTATTATTATTATTATTATTATTATTGGTTTTTGGGAAGGCTTACAAGGATCTGTGGCAGCCTCCCTACTTGGAATTCACTGTCCCACAAGTTTTGATGGCAGAGCTTTGAAAGGCTGGGGTATAGGTAGGTAAACGAATAATGAAATTTCCCCCGGCACATGAGACTCTGAATGATACCCCGCATCCCTGCCAAAAAAAACCAAAATCAGCATGGTGCAGCTTAAATTGCACTCACAGGCCTATTTGTACTTTTGAAGCCAAGTGTGAGAGTCGTATTGTAATGTTATCACCCTGACTTGCTTACCCTACCCTAACCTCAGCTACAAAGCCTTTTGTGGCTTCCCAGCCTCTGCAGGTGAACATCCATGTTACCACACCTTCACAGAAATGATTAGGATTTGGTGCCGCCCCTGCACACGGAAGGATAGGCAACTGCTCAGAACACCCTTTGGGTTCAGATGTCCACAGAGAACAAACAAGAAATGTATTAAGGAGAGCAAGATAAACACTTGAGGAAAGGCGAGGCCAGACTGAGCCAAAGAGGGTACAGGGAAAAAGCACTTGTGGTAAATAAATTCTGGCCTACACAGGGCTCAAGCATTTGCCCTTTTAAAGCTCCTCCCCTAGAAATGTTTCTTGTGACATATCCACGCAACAATCAAAATTAAGTGTGAAACCCTAACAAAGAATGGTGGGTAATATTCTTTTTTTTTTCTTTTTTTTTTAAATAATTTTTATTAATTTTAAAATTTTATAAACATAGAACATTACATATCGGTCAGGATTCATTACTCCCCATCTCTCACCTTGGGGAGTTATTTAATCTTACCCTCCCTCTCACAGAGGTAAACCCATTTATTATTTTCCCTGACCTTAAACAAATCATTATCTGGCTTCGGCCTAACCCTATTCTCGGATAGGCCACTCTTGGTTACAATACATAATCATGGTGACTTCCTCCGCACCTCCCCAGTGGCTGCATTAAACAAAACATACTTCTGGTTCAGGTACATAGGTATACTAAACATATCTTTAACATCACTTCAGAACATAGTTCTAACTCAAATACAGTATCTTTAATTCTTATTTCACCTCATCTTCTAGTTCCAACCTCCGCGTCCTCCTCCCAAATCTTCTATAAATTTCCTTCTGACTCCCCTTAATCTTCAGGCTCCTAACTTTGAAAGATCCTAACATAATCCTAGCTCAAAACCATGTCCGGCATAGATTCTCAAAATCCACATATATAATCAATCCCTGGTTGCCCACCTACCCTGCTCAGCCCTCCCCTCGCCGTTCCCCAGTCCAAGCCCAAGTGCTTGCTTGCAGTTGGGCTCCATCATCTCTGTGTCTTCTCCGCTGTTCCTGCTCCCAGTTTTTAAAGAAATTCTTCTTCTCCTTCATTGGTATCCTCTTGCGCCGAAAAGAGTTAACTTTCGCAGATGTTGTTTTCTTAATTCTTTTCTCGGGTCCAGATATCTTGTGCCGAGAAGAAATTTTCCTGTAGCGAGGCTTGTCTTTAACCTTGGAGGGGATTTCTCCCCCTTCCATCCTTTGTGCAGCTGGGATGACATCACTGGTGTTTACAACTCCTCTCATTCTTGCAGTTTCCGCTTGGAACTCCTTTCTCAGTTCCCAGATTTTTTCAAGGACCTTCTTCCAGCCTCCTTTGTCCAAATCATCCTCCATTTTCAAAGACATAGCTATATAAAGTTCCACACCGAACCAAATCCAAAGTCAAAATCCAAATTTCCACAATAAAATCCAACAGGTCCGATTCAAATCCTCCACATATCAAACTTGGTAGTTAGTTGCCCCCCCGATCAGGGGTGTCAAAAGGATCGAATCTCTGTTGCCAAGCCAAATTCCGTTACAGTTTCAACCGCATCGGTAATAAAGTTCCTGATTTAGTGCCACAATAGCAAGGGACGGACCTCCGTAAATTGCATCCCTGTACTTCGCCAAATTAGTCCAAATTCTTCGGTACTTTCCTAGTACTCACGTTTAAAGTGTCCAATCTTGTCCTTTTACGGAGGAATCAGCGCGCTCAGATGGGAAGGGCTCGCAGCTTCAACCCGGCGGGCAATGGCGATCCGAGGGGCTCCGTCGCCCCGCGTCTCACACGGCAGCCTCTACTGTGGCCGCCGCGGGAGTTGGGGCGACGTTAAGAGCCACTGCCGGATCCTTAGGTCCCGGGAACCAACTCCCAGGAGTTTTGGGGGCTGCGTTGCTGTCGCAAGCACCCCTTTAAGCCGGCCGGGTCGGGGAATGCCAGCAGCGGCATGTCCCCCGACCTTCCCCTCCGGCGCGCCGACCGGAAGCCCATGGTGGGTAATATTCAGTGCTAATCCAGCTCAGATCAGATCCACTGAAGTTAATGGGCGTGACTAACTTGGATTCATTTATTTCAATGGGTTTACTCTGATTAAAATTTAGCTGAATACAAGCCTGAGCTTGAACTTCTGCCCACTGAGCATCCAACACAGTGGAGAAGATAAACCACCCTCTAGTTTTAACTGTATCTCAAAATGCTCCAGTGAACCTCCTTGAATCAAGAAGAACCTGTTTGAGCCTCCACAAGGGAAATGAAACAGATGATTCAATGAATGGCACATTATGCTCACCAAGACTTGCAGATAAGGAACATGTTGCATGCAGAAAATTATGAAAGTGGAATGAAGAGCATCCCACAATCTTCCAAAAGTTTAATTATTAAAAACATTTAAATACCAACTTATTCAGAATTTCAGGTAGTGAACAACCAACTGCATCACAGTACAAATACAGTAAGACGGATGAAAATACTTAAAAGCTACTCAAGTTACAAGCTAGAAATGATTGGGCAAATTAAAAATAAATAAATTCCAGCCTGGTGCCAAAAAGAGAGCATAAGTAACAGGCAAGGCAATTTAGGAAGGTTGTTCCCAGGGGGACTATAGGCTGATAAAAGCCCTTTATTTTGTTGCTGGATGCCAATCATCTGACACAGTAGTCACCTGGAGAGGAGGTTACATCTACACCATACATTTAAAACATTCATACCACCTTTGTCATTGTAACCCCCCTAGGAATCCTGGGAACTGCAATTTGTTAAGGGTGCTGATCTCACAGAACTACAATTCCCATCACCCATAAACTATAGTTTCTAGGATTCTCCATGAATGTTAAACTGCTATAATAGTGCTTAATGGTGGAAGTGTGACCACTGTCTCAGCAGAAGATCTTAAAGGTGGGTGCCCTCAGGCTTAAGGGCTGAATGCAGCATCCAAGGTCTCTATCTGGCCCTCAGGCCTCTACCCACTCCACAGCCCTAATGGCTCTGCTTTTTCCTGACTAGAATGCATACACCACACATTTATTTATTTTTAATATATTTTTATTTTCTATTTTGACAAAGTAATAAGAATAAATAAATAATAAAAATGTGCACCCCACCCCCGAGACCATTCCATGGTAACTATCCAACCTCCCAAAATTTCAACACCTCTTGCGATGGTTTGACCCCTTTCCGTTTTGACAGTACAAATTCTACAAACACCTTCCATATCTCCTCAAAATCATTTCTCCTGCATACAACCCGTCTTACCTTAATAGCACATATTCATATATCATTAATAGCTATATCCCACCCACACCACTTTATGCCATTTTTCCATTTTATATCCACCTTGCCCCTTTCCACTTCCTAGCTATAATAACTCGTGCAGCTCTCAATAAATTTGTGAGCAAGTCCTTCCTAGCCTGCAAACCTTCCACGCCATCATAAATTGATAATAATGTTACATCTGGACTTTCAGCCAGCTTTAACCCAGCGATTTCTGTTATCTCCTCCGCCCAGCCCACCACAAATTTTGCATATCTACACCCCTCACACCGCGCGCATTTAAAGCACACTGCTTACCCCCACAGAATCCTGGGAACTGTAGTTTACTCCTTCGCAAGAGCTGCAATTCCCAACACCCAGTTCCTGGGATTCTTCAGGGGGAAGACATGTGCTTTTAAATGCATTGCAGAAGTACTTCCCGGGCGTGAAACCCCCGGTCCCGGGCTCCGTCTTACCGTGATAAGGGGAGGGGCCCCGGCTGATAAACTTGAGCAGCTCCTGCGCCGCCTGCTTGGAGCTCGCCTGGGGAAGGAAAGGGAGCGAGTCACGAGGGGGCTCCGGAGGACCGGAGCAACCCGGCTTCGCCTCTGCGCGGGCGGCCCAAGGCCACGCTGCCTCCCGAGGGACCCTCCGCGCTCCTGCCGCCCCCGCCCCTCTCAGCAAAGCCCCCTCAGGATTACACTACCTGCATGGTTGCCCAGCTCCGGCCCGGCCAAAGAACGAAGCCCGCGCCGCTTCCCTCTCTAGCAAGAACCGGTCCCGCCCCGCCCGGCTGCGCTGGGCCTGCTGGGCCTTCAGAAGGGAAGTGGTGGGCGGAGCCCCCTCTGCAGGCGGCTCTCGGTAGGGCCCGGGACGCCGCTTCAGAGGTTCGCCGCCAGCCAGGCGTGGATAGACCTGAGAAGGAGGGCTGGCCGTATGTTGCAAACGTGATGCTTGCCATAATAAGCTAGCTTTTCATAGAATCATAGAACCACAGTTGGAAGGGACCCGAGGGTCATCTAGTCCAACCCCCTGCAGTTGGCATAAGTGTGTTCCTGCTCTGTGCAACCAAAGTCCTACCAAGTGCTTGTTTTTCTGGGGGGACGGATACCCCTAAACATTTTGTGAATCTTAGTTTGGCCTCATTGAGGGGCAGTATTTCAATATGAGTAGGAAAATGAGAGTACCCCTAAACATTTTTTTAGAGGGGGAGAAAAAACTGGTCCTACCCATGACTTTTAAGGCTCCGTTTTCAGCGCGTCTTTGAGTGTTCCACCGCTGTAACTTATGTGTGTTGGTATCGCCAGTGTAAGGGGGCTTGCACCATATCCTATGGCGCAGGGATGGGGAACCTGAAGCCTAGGGTTCACATGCAGCCCTCCAGGTCTCTCTGGCTGGACCCTTCTCACCTGTACCCTCAAGTGCTTTTGCCTTCCAGGAATGTATCTTTGAATCGTGGTTGCCTAGTGAGGATGCAGAGAAAAATTTGGGGAGTGGGGAAACCTCTGGCTTTTGCATCACTGGAACATACCCTCCTACACAAAGTTAAGAATCACATCTGTTGCCCCACATGTGGCCCCCAGGAAGTTGCCATGAAAGAATATGGCCCTCCAGCTGAAGATTTCCCATCCCTGCTGCAGCCCATCAGCCAGCACAGCTTCAGTGTAGGATTCTGCCCTAAAGCATGGGACAGGGAATAATCACGTTTGCAGGTGAGATCAAACTCTCTGAGTCTATATTCTCTCCATAATGAGGTGTTTGTGCCAGGGCAGGGAATTAGAATGTCTGTTTTCACCAGCAGGCTGCCATCCTATGTCCACCTACTTGGGAGAAAGCTCTTTTGAACAAGATGGGACTTACTGTACTTCTGAGTAAATATGCATTGGCTTGCTAGGTCAGATTCTCACTTTGCAACTCTTGTGGTTGTAAGCAGACCTAAATCCGGTGTGGGTGCTTGCTTCCTGACACCCTCAGTGTTTTTTGCTGTTCTTCTTTAAGATAGAAATCAACTTTCCAGTTGTCACGGTTGCAGAAATTGTGCAGCACAGTATGTGTGAAAGGCTGGGGAAACCATACAGAGATGTTAGACATGGTGTACCTACAGAATGGCAAGTGGCCTGCCTGGCTTTTGTTCTAAATGCGGCTCTCTGTTTAGTTTTGCCTTATCTTAATATCTGTTCCCTCTACTTCAGCACGTATTCCTTTATAAGCTCATATGAACCTCTCTTTCCTTGTTTACTATCTCGGCATTTGTGAAAACATTGTGCACCCTGCTGTCAGAAAAAATTCATATGTTTTACCAATTAAGTCTATTTCTGAGAAAATAATTTAGCGCCACAGGTTGGAGTGAGGATGAATACTGGATTGAAAATACAAACAAATTACTTCAGAGCCCTTATTTTACTGGATTAAAAATACACACAAATTACTTCAGAGCCCTTATTTTACTGGATTAAAAATACACACAAATTACTTCAGAGCCCTTATTTTACTGGATTGAAAATACACACAAATTACTTCAGAGCCCTTCTTTTATTACCACTGTTGCATATAGCAATTGAATCTAGATGTGATGTATATTGTTTTTACCACCACCCCTTGTTTCTCACAACAATCCTATGAGGTAGGTCCTTTTCAAAATCCCTATTTTGCAAATAAATAATTTGTTCTGAGCAAGTTGGTGCTTAGAGTAGAACCAAAATTCAGGTTTCCCCGGGTTTTTCATCTAGCTCATATTTGCCAACTCTCCAGCTTTAATGACATCATAACACATGTAAGACACACATGGGTTTTCTTCCCTAAGTAAATGTGCTGGATAGAGGGAGTACTCTTCCCTCAAAGAAGATTTTGAAGATTTTGACTGATATTGTGGGGCTGAATTCTTGGGACATTCTGCAGCTATTCCAGGGGACTTTTGCTATGATGTGCTTTAGTTTACTGTCCCTCTGAATTGTGTTCTAATGGATCTCAGAAGACCTGGCATAGCTCAGTCGGCAGAGCATGAGACTCTTAATCTCAAGGTCGTGGGTTCGAGCCTCACATTGGGCAAAAGAAGAAGAGGAGTTTGGATTTGATATCCCGCTTTATCACTACCCGAAGGAGTCTCAAACCAGCTAACATTCTCCTTTCCCTCCCTCCCCCTCAACAAACACTCTGTGAGGTGAGTGGGGCTGAGAGACTTCAGAGAAGTGTGACTAGCCCAAGGTCACCCAGCAGCTGCATGTGGAGGAGCGGAGACACGAACCCGGTTCACCAGATTACGAGTCCACCGCTCTTAACCACTACACCACACTGGCTTGCAGGGGGGTTGGATTAGATGACCCTCGTCGTCCCTTCCAACTCTATGATTCTGTGGTCGCAACTACCTGTTTTAACTCTTTACAGCCATTGCATATTGTTTCCTCCACGGCTCTTGGTTCAGAGCCTCGGACTGAGCCATTTTTTTATATATCCTGCCTTTTTTTCAAAGAGCTCAAGGCAGTGTACATGCAGCCTCACCATTTTATCCTCACAAAAACCCTGTGAGGTAGATTAAGGTGTGTGTGAGAGAAAATAAACAACTGTTTGACTTTTAGAAGACATCCGAAGACAGCCCTGTTCAGGGAAGTTTTTAATGGTTGATGTTTTATTGTGGTTTTTAATACTTTGTTGGGAGCTGCCCAGAGTTGCTGGGGCAAACAAACAAACAAATAAAAAATATATGACTGGGTCCATGGTGACTCATTGAGCTTCGTGGCTGTGTGTGGATCTGAACCTGGCTCTCCAAGACCTAGGGATTCTTAGCCACTGGATTGCCTCTTACAAGGGTCAAGTGAAATGCAAGCCATGGCGCTGCAGACTGCTCCTGAAGAAAAACTCCTGCTGTATACAGGCTCCTGCTCTTCTGCAGCTTTGCTGGTGGTGTTGGTTGTTCTCCCACTTGGGGGAGCTGCTGCAGCAGGAATCTCTTGCTAATAAACTCCAGGGACTCTACCCTCTTGCCTGCTCTAAATCAACCTAATTTTGATTTCAGATATGTTATTTGTCTAACACACACACACACACACACACACACACACACAAAATATATGGAAGGACACATCAATGGCCAACTCGTGCAGACAGAGCACTGTCAGTGGCCAGAGCAAGGAAGGGAGTAGATTTACACCAGTGGATCCTGCAAAAACAGAAACAAACAACAACAACAAAAGACAACAGCAAAGTAATTAACAAGAAGAAAAACAGCCAGCAGGGCTCATACTTTTCATAACATCATAGAATTGTAGAGTTGGAAGGGATCCTGCGGGTCATCTAGTCCAACCCCCAGCAATGCAGGAATGTCAGCTGCTGTTCTTTTGTGAAACTGATGTTGCATATGGAGTCTCTTCTCCAAACTGACTATAGAATTTCATTTTAGTTCTTGTTTGTGTCCAGTACTTTGGTCAAAAGTGTGACAAGCTTCAAAGGGTGGGCTGTACAGATGGAGACTAACAGCAGTCTCCATATGGCTTGGATTTTCTACACGGTGCAAGGCAATTCATTCATTAATATAGGTACAGTACATTGGTTTCTCTTCAAAACCCTTTCCGATTTCTTCAGCATCTCTCCAGTTCCCTTTTTACCAGGCCACTTCAACAGTGTCTCTTTTACATTTCCTTAAAGTATACTCATAAAACAGTGCAAATCTGGATGATCATGGACATGGGTGTAGCTAGGATTTTTGTTAGGGGGGACAGAAACTCAGTTTGCTATGTATTTCTATTGATTGGGGGGGCAGCTGTCCCCTACTCTCCCTCCCCCCCTTGGCTACGCCCATGATAATGTATGTTGCTGCCATGGCCTCCACCCCAGCATAAGATAATCTAAATTACTACAGTGGCCTTGTGCAAAGCCTTTATCGCTCTTGCAAAAGATCTCAGTTTTAAGATAGATAGATAGATAGATAGATAGATAGATAGATAGATAGATGCAAATTCCCCACCCCCCTAAAAAACCACAACCCTCTGTTTTTCCTCATTTTAACGCAAGATAACTGTCGTGATTACTGGAAGGAACAGAAAAACGCAGCCCAAATACACTCCACCAAACTTCACCCACTGGTGGGTGACAGCCAGCGGCGGAATAGCAATGAGTATTATAAATGAAGAAGCTGAAATGCAGGGAAGCTAACTTGTCAAATGCTCACACAGAAAAATCAGATCTGAATGACCCACCATTTGTGGAAGCCGTCTCTGTTCACTATGATTTGCCCCACCTAAGTGGTTCTTTCTGTAGCTTACAGGGAAAATACCGTATTTGCTCAGCCAACAAGATCAGTGCTTTAAAAGCTCATGGTAACAGTTTTCTGCTACCAGCTAATTTTAAATGATATGCATGTACTCTCTTTAAAACAGTGTATAAAACAAGGAAGTACAAAATGTGTGTTTTTAGTGATAAGACAAAGATATTATAAAGTAGGATACCTGCAAATATATACAGAGTAGTTTTGTACCTTTGCCAAGTATCCTAATGCAGCCATATTAATCCTTTGCAGCCTAAAAATGCAGCAAAATGAATAGTTATTTAATCACTTTTCTGATCCCATTTTAGGCTGTGTATACATAACACAGCTAGGTTGTTCTTTTTCTCAATTCAGATTGAACCAGTTTGGAGGGAATGCATCAAAATGTAGACAGGATAGATATGAATTACGACTAATGGTGTGTGTATGTCCCACATTACTTCCCAATCCAGTGGTAGGAGCGCATTAGGTGCAGGGTAAATAGGCTAAGAATCATGTCTTAGGTACATTAGACTACAAGGGGAAGGTCACTTTACTAAAGTTGCATCCTTTTGTAGCGGTAAGGCCTATCCAATATGGTAGAACTGCAGTATGAGGACACCCAATTCAGTTATATGTGTGACTATCTCAGAAAGGCTAAAACGCAACTGCCCACTTTGATCCTCAGTCGACAGTGAAAACTTCAATTTGGGATGGGTGCCAATAGCAAAATACTAGAGAATATGGAGAACTTTTGCCCATTGGCATTATCTGGGAGCAGCTTACATGGAGCCAGCAATGCTTTTCTGGACCCAGTAGTAAAGGAAGGCTTCATGTGACATTGTTCAAGGGCTCATCATCTGGCTTTACCTCCCAGTTCCCTGGCTAGGTTGAAGAATCATAGAATCATAGAGTTGGAAGAGACCACAAGGGCCATCCAGTCCAACCCCCTGCCAAGCAGGAAACACCATCAAAGCATTCCTGACAGGTGGCTGTCAAGCCTCTGCTTAAAGACCTCCAAAGAAGGAGACTCCACCACACTCCTTGGCAGCAAATTCCACTGTCGAACAGCTCTTACTGTCAGGAAGTTCTTCCTAATGTTTAGGTGGAATCTTCTTTCTTGTAGTTTGAATCCATTGCTCCGTGTCCTCTTCTCAGGAGCAGCAGAAAACAACTTTTCTCTCTCCTCTATATGACAAGAAGGCAGGCTGCAGCAGGGAAAGACCAGCAGGACCCTGGACCGAGGAGCAATGCAAGGGGCAGATGAACTAGTTTCAGTTCATCTGCCCCTCTCCATCTCCAAGCGCCAGTGACATGTTGTGTGCCACACAGAGGGGAGCGATGCTCAAAAGTGCTTGAACACCCCATCAAGAATTCAGACTAGCAGACCCACCCTGAAACCCAAGCCCTTTCAAGCTGAGAACTGTGAATTCTCACATCAAATGCTGGAGACAGCACCCCCACCAGTACCTCTCAATCTCTGGGACACCCCCTGCTGCCACTCAAAACATCAGTTCAGCTGCCAGATCTCCATGACAACCATAGACAGTCAGGGCAAACATCAAACACGGACAGGAATAGGCCAAGTTACCGTCATTGCCCAAGCAACAACTGATATCTCCTCCCTTTCTAAGAAGTAGGGGGTGACAGTGGCAGAAGGCAGAGCTCTTGACAGTAACGTGGTAAGCACTGAAGGGTAGAAAGGCACACCTTATTTCTTCCTCCCCTCTTTGAGCATTTTTGCATGTGAAGCTAAGAACTGTTTTTAAAGTCTTCTACTACTTATAATGGAGACTCCTTTTAAATCTGAGGGCCCAGTTGTAAGGTGAATTTACACACAAAGTATAAATGTTCTCAACCAAATGCCAAGCACACAGTGAAGAGTTCTGCTCAACTGTGAATGAATGGTACCTTGGAAGAGATGTTTTAGCTTCATTACAGGAAGTGATGCACCTGGGGTTAAGAACTTAAGAAAAGCCCTGCTTGGCCAGACCAGTGGGCTACCTGGGTGGCTGGGATATGGCCATGCCAGTTGAAGAAAATGGGAAACAGGCTCCTGGGTCCTCCCTCTGCTGACAAGAATTGGGTTGTCAGGCTAACTACCCCTCCTCTGCGGAGATGATAATCAGGTGGTTTTCTTGTGCAGCTGGAATTTTTATTTATTTATTTTTAATTAAAATCAATTTTACTTGCATTTTTCATAAACTGCTCTGGGAACCCCAATGGGATGAACGGCAGATTTAACCAAAAATAATCAACTTTTAAAAATGTGTGTCTTTTCCCCATGCTTCAGTTCCAACCTTTGAGTGAGAGGTTAAATCCATTTGGGCTGTGTCAGTGGCAGCACCCATACTAGAAGCAGTTGTCATCTACAATGTCCTTGATACTGATCGCTCTGGGCAGGAAGGGATTGGAAGGGTGGGAGAGGCCACCCGTGGACCTTCGAGAGAGAAAGGGGGACCGATATCTCTCTAAAGGTCTATTCAATGAAAAGACGGACCGATTCCCCAAGTGTAACAATCCCGATGGGAAATTCTATTTCCGGGACCGTCTCCCATCGTTGTAGGGTGATTGGCAGCAGCTGCTGCAGCCCCTCCCTAGACACCCACACGAGAAGGCCAGGGTGGTCACGGCAGCAGCTATTCTGAGCGTAGGCAACGACAGAGGGGCTGCCAAAAACAGATCATCCCACCCTCACTATCTACGGCTGTTTCCCATCTGTCACTGGTCCAGAATCATCTACAGGCACTATCATCACCCCACGTTGCGATTGTCTGAAGAAACTAAGTTATCAAAAGAAAAAGAAAAAGGGAGTGTGGGGGGGGAGAGACACTTTAGAGCTTTAACATGCCTGGAATAAAATAAGCAGCCTCCATTCTAGTCTATGGACTTGGTGAAACGAGGAGCTCCCGCTACAGTCAATAGGAAGGCAATGTCCTGAAATAGGGGATGAGCCTTAAAAATCAAGTGGCAACTCCGACTGCTTATGTGACAATCCCACATGTAACAGCATGAAGGACATAGCAGTAACATAATATATTAAGCAAACTGCTTCCCCACGCCATTGAGTCACAACTTTCCCCTGCTTCCCCACCCCCATAGGCAATATAAACACCCTGCTTCCAGGAGCTCTATACACCGTCCCCCTGAAACAAAATCATTGTTTTGTTTTGCTAATGCATCCCTGCCTGCTGGCTGTGGCTGCTCCACTGCCTGATGTCTGTCAACATGAGGAGAGAAAATGTGGTTGACACCCCGCCTTCCCAGACATAATGTGGAATGAACGACAGATATGAAATCTGTATAATTTCTCCCCTCTTGCCAACTACTTACCCTGCCCATAGCCTGCCTCTTGTACTAACTGGGGAAGGGGGGAGCATTAAACTCACTTGCCATTGAGCGCCTAGTACTCAGTAGTACAGCTAGTTCATTTTGGACCTTTGGTATCATAATGGAGTTACAGAAGGGGGAGGGCTCCTTTAGAGGGCCATGTGTGTTACTTCAAATATGGAGCACACCATTAATATTTTCCCTCTCATCGCCACCACTCCCTGCATTACTAATGCTTCCACATTGCCAGTGTGCTGGCACAAAAATGTTTTGCCAGCCCTCTTCTATCTATCAATTCATAGCGCCATAAACAGGAGCAAAAGGGGGATTGCTTCTGTTGTCTTGGTGGTAAACACACTGACTTGGGAATAAGCCCCATTTTGCTGTAGAAAAGGATATTCCCGCCCTTCCTTTCTGAATGAACAACATTTTTAAAAGTAAAAATAATGAAATTACCACCTATAGTCATGTAGATGCCTGGCCAGCCAGTCCAGTTTATAAAATGTTATTAAGAAAAAAATGATTCTGCAGAGCATCATCCCTGGCAGGTCCCATCATGCCTATGCTGGTGTAGGTGCTGATAGGAAGCCTGCTTGCCACTGTGCCCATCCTTTGCCACTCTCTGCCTGGACTTTGGCCTCTAACTGCCCCACTACTGACACTAAAAGCCTCCATCTGTCCTTGCAGTTTCTACACATCTGAGGGGCACACATTCTTCCCTTCTCATCTCAAATAGCATTGTTGAGCCCTGCAGATGCTTCTCTGCCTGCCGAAACCTTGATTCCCACCACACCTTGCAAATCTTCCATGGAATGAATGGTTTTCCCCTCATTTCTCTCAGACCAGACCCATCCAGGTTTCCCTGGAAGCAACATTCCTAAGACCTGTCAGAAATATTTAGGATTTATTTCGTGCTGGTGGACAACCGTAACAATAAATTATCTATCTTTAGGATTTATTGATATCTTGAAGCTCTTGGAGAAAACAGATTAGAGCTGTTTAAAGTGCCTTAAAGCACAGAGGATGTGGGGTTTCATATATAAAGTAAAAGCAAATAGTTGCACTGAGGAAATACAAGCTGTAGGTCACCACAGATCAGAGAATCTGGTCCAAATGGAGTAATTTCTGCCACTTCGATCAAGCCTGGCTATGACAGCATAAGGCAGCAGGTAAAAAAGACAGTGTTGAGAGCATTTCTTCTGTAAAGGGCCACATTCCCTTAGGGGTAATCTTTTGAAGGCCACACCAGCAAGGAGCAGGGCCAGAACCACACCATAGTCCTTCTCTCTCATCCATGTGCAAACACCCACTCACTATTCATTCTCTCACATACCCAGGCAACAACTATTATGGAATTATATTTTTAAACAACGTCCATCTGGGACCAGAAATGAAACCCAACCCTTCCTCGCCATGGGAGGTGGTTGTGGCTAATGGGAGTTGTAGTCCAAAACTTCTGGTGGGCATCAGTTTGGGGGAGGGTTGTGTGTCAAACCATAGGGACGTCACTCGCACAAGTGTAGGGTTGCCAGGTGTCCACTATTTGAGCGGACAGTCCGCTTTTTTCACATTATGTTCACTTTCCCCCCCACAAAATAGTGGACTTTTTTTTATTCAAAAGCTTTATGATGAAATGGTACGTAATCTAAAGCTGTACAGTCTAAGAGAATAAGGATAGGAGAAACGCGTTTTGTCTTTTTTTTCATAAGTAAGAATGAGACAAAGATCGAATATCCATTGAACTCGATTCTCCGAAAAAATTATTAATCATACTCAATTGTTTCACAAGACATTTAAAAAATGGGGGGGAGGCGCCTCTTGCCGGAGTTCTGCCCCGCCTGTTCCTGACTCGCGGGGAGAACAAAAGGGAGAGGCGCGAAAGAAAAAGACGCCTCTTCCTGTTCCTGACGCGCAGGAGCAGCAGCAAACCAGCTACCGGTAGAGGCATGGGGGGAAAAGGCGGGCTTGGAGGAGACTTGCCCAACAACCTGAGGGAGCGAGATCCTTGCCCCAAGGATCGCCTCCCTAATACAGGAACGGTAAGAAGGAACCCCTGTTGGGAACTTTATAATTTTATTTAATTTAACCCCCCCCCCCCGCTTGTCCGCTATTTTTTGGAAGCAGACCTGGCAACCCTACACAAGTGCCTCACTGTGTGGAGTTCCATGCAGCCTATTTGCACTGAAGGCCTCTGTTCCTATGGCTGCTTGCATGTAGAAAATGAACCTGTATGTCAGGTGGCAGACAGCCAGAATTAAAGATCTGTTTCTGCAGTGGAGTTTCTGTGTGGATTCTCCCAAGGATCTTCACTGGGACTGGCGCTGTTTAGCTTGTTCATAAAAGAACTGGAGTCAAGAGGTGCTATTGGGGAGGCGACCCACTTTGTGGATGACATCCAATTCTCCAGGGTGCTGAAATCCTAAGCAGAATTCAAAGAGATTTAAATGTACCCCTCCAAGCAGTGTGATAAGGCAGCTAAACATCCCATGGGAGTCAATAATAAAGTGAGAATCCTGTTCCTTCTTGGCTTCTGACCACTTGGTTAATATTATTGATATTATGATATATTTATTTATACCCTGCTTTTCGCCCTGATGGGACTCAAGGCAGCGTACAGATAAGAACAAGAACCAGTAAAAACATAAGAGAAAAACAATTATTTAAAAACAATTAAACATGGATAGAATTATATACATATATTAAAGCTATATGCTTTGTTCCTCAAAAAGAGGCAGCTGGTGTTATCCAAGGGCCTAGGCATTAGCCTGAAGAGCCAAAGGGTTTCAATGTCCCATCCCTGGCCATATTCCCTGATGGTGCTTCCTCTGCCTCATTCAAGCTGTATGCATAAGATCAGAGAGAAACACGGGACATCACTTGCCTCCTTTTCAGCTTCTGACTCCCGCTCCTTTTACAGACATGAAACTCCAAAGAAAATTTCCCTAAGTTGGAAGTGTCTCTGCTGCCTTGCTCCCTTGCACTCATTGTCTAAATATGAGATTGTTTGGGGCTAGGCTAGGCCAAGCAGGCAATGTAGAACATGGCCTGGCCATTCTTCCCTGCTGGGATATTCATAAAGGATACCAACCCCACATAGAGCTAAGTGAATGAAAGCAGTAACCACCTTGGAGGAGCCAATAAACACAATCGTTGATGAGTGACGTGGGAAAGGCATGCTGTAGTCCTGGTTTAGAAAAGGATGGCGGCACCGAATATTGTACAGATTATAAAGGCAGTTGCGTTCCCCCCTCCCCAATAGTTTCTGCGATTGTAACCTTTTATGTTGTGCATTGCTTTGAACTATGTGGGAAATGTGTGCATTTGATACAAATCAGATTTATATTACTGTACTTGGTTTGATGCCAGACTGTCAGTATTTTGTAGGAGGGGAGCTAATGCATATTGGAGATTTAGCTTTGCACAACTGAAGTGAATTAAAGCACTCTCTCTCCCTGGCACAACAAATACACTTAGGAGAGTGATAAGGTAATGCACTGAAAAGTATGGGGTGAACAGATGAGAACCAGGAAGACATATAACCACCACTGCACAAGCAAATCAGGACAAATGCTCATTTTCATATAACATCCCTGCAAACAAATCTGAATGAATTCACAATGAAGATCAGACTTCTTTGTGTAAGCAAATCAGGATGAATGCTCAATAAACAGGTCATCTGGGGGAGCCCATTGTCACTTCTATATTCTTTGCACATTAAACAGTTCCAGCAAGTGGCTTAAATCACAGAAGATGTTGCAATGTGAAATACTGCAGCAGCAGGGTCTGTAGAAGGGTGTAGCAGCTGCTGCCAGAGATTGCAGCAGGACCCCCAAGTTCCACTGCTTATTTGAGTGAGTGCTTGAGTAACCACTAGAGTGAACAGCTAGATGCACACACAAAATCAGACAAATGTTCTCTAAGAGACTCATTCTTACTCTCTGCCCTGCACAGATGAAACGACACTTTAGATGGATGCTGCCAGGGACTCCCTCTTCTTCCTTGTATGTGAGTACTGTATTATCAGGAACTTGCCAAGGGGCAACTTGGTTGTGTAGGAAGTCCTTGTATTATATTTCTCACTTCACATTTGTATCCTTCCAATGAGCTCATGGCAGGATGGGTTGTCCCATTTTATCCTCAGGGGGAATATTTAGGATCGCCATACTCCCGGAATTCCCCAGACATGTCAGGAATACTGCAGTCGGAAGCAGTGTCCGGGAAAATCCGGACGTATGGCAACCCATGTTGGCAGTGTAGTTTTTGGTGATTTCCCATAAAAATAGCTCAAATAAATAGGGAGAAGTATTTTTTTTTGCGCGCGCGCGCACACACACACACAGATGGTTTCAGATGTTTTAAGCATACTTTCTCTTACATTCATATGCTGGCTATGACTCTCCCCCCAGATGGCTCCCATCCTGGTGCACCCATCCATCCACATTGGGGAGAGCGCGGAGATGGAAGAATTTGGGTCTGTCTTCCATTCTGTCTTAGGGGAGAAGTCAGGTCTCTTGAGTACATAGAATAGGCTTCTGTCTGGCAGGAAGATAGAAAAATCTTGCAGCAGTTAACACCACAATAGCCCATCTCTCAACTTCCAAAAGGCATCAAGCCATCTTCCTGATGGAGGTGACTGACTTGTGACTGGCTGGCCACAGTCACCTGTCAATCAAGGCACAGCTGGGTCAGATACTCTAAAAGATGGCTGTTGCCCAACAGTTCTATGTCCCTCAAATTCCCTCCGGATTGACCATCTACACCGCTGCACATGAGGAGACCAGAAGCCTATTTGTAAGTAGCTGCATTAGACTTGAAATGAAACTCTTTCTTTCTTTTTAAAGTACCATTCTGGTTTTACCTTTGTCTTTTTATTCTGAATAAACTTCATAACTATGGTGTTTGGGGTCTTGGGTGCATTTCTGCCAGACTGAAAGGCAATTTCCCCCTATATCAATTTGGTCCATGGTGTGTGTGTGCAAAATAGGTGTGTGCAAAATAGGTCCCTCTGGGGAGGGACAGGTAAGCAGGATGCTCTCTCTCCTTCCCATACTAAGGATCTGGCACAGAAAGCACTCTTGAGGTGAGTGTGGAGGCAGCCTATTTGAAAGCCCCTGGTGTGACTGGCCTACCCAGCTGGCAAGACCTGCTCCTTACAAGAAGGCTGAAATGAAAGCCATGTAGGCTCTTAGGGGATGCTAGTGCTCCACACCCAGGCAGTATTGGCCACCTATCATTTCATTCCCCCCCCCCCACCTGACACCTGGCCATCCCCAAGATGAACATATGTGGTTTAATCCTTCTCCATAAATCACCCCCCCCAAACTCCTGGCAGAAACCAGCTTGTCTGCCCCATGTCTCCTTGGCACTGGGATGTACTGCTTGGCTGGGGTGTGGCTGACGCCAGCTCTAATTTCAATTCCCCCTTCCCTTCCCCCTGCTCATAACTTGCCCTTTGCCACAAATTGAGGTCTCAGCTTTCCAAAACCCAGCAGACAAGGGCGTTGTTAGGGGGTGGCCCATGGCTCCCAAGCCCCAGACCTTTTTGGAACTTAGAAGCTGCCTTTATACTGAATTAGACCATTGGGCTAGATGATACTGAACTATCATCTAGCCCAGTATAGATGATCAGACACTTTCAGATGGTAAAGTAGCAGCTTGCAAGTCTGCTGAAGTCCATACTGGACAATGCAATTAATTCCAAGAAACTAAGTCAAAGTTTTTGGGTTTTTTTATGTTCTCCGTATGTTAAATTCTGTACTTGCAATTAAACTACTTTTTCTTTAGTCTGTAGGTCAGATTGGCTTCCATGGCCTGAACATTTGCAAAGGTTCTCATATAATTAAACAAATACCTGAGTGTGCCATCATCCAGAAGCTTATGCATGCAGAGCAACGGCGCTCAGTAACATCACAGACAGTTCTTATTCTGCCACTCAATCACCAGCCAACACTGTCATGCATAAATCATAGTGAGAGCTGCAGCAGACGCAAATTACCACCCATCAACAGTATCTCCCTTGCTTTAGTTACATCTCTTTTGCGTCTATGGGCTCCATTTATGAAAAACACAAGGGAACAAGATTGCTTGTAACTATATAAGGATGCATTTTATTCTAAAGCAAGCAATAAAAAACCCCATCCTTTCTTCAGCTCCCACGTCTTTAACTAGAACCCGAGCTGGCAGGTCCTCTGAAGGATCCATTTTGTTGTCAAAAGCCGTATTAAAAACAGTGTCAGTACACTATCTGGTCATTCAGCCCTATAATTCCTTATTAGGGGGGCTTGTGTTTTGGAGGCTAGAAGTGGGAAGGAGAGGAGAGGAAGGGTTAGGAAGGGAGCAGGAAGAGGTCAAGGCTGGAAGAAGGCTGTGGAGGAGGATGCAGGCATCATGGATGAATGGGAAGGAGGAGGGGAGAGGGAGGGGGGAACAGTGGTTGCTTTGGAGCCTGTGCTTTGTTTTCTTCTCCATCCCCATTATTTCCACCTCCCGCACAGCATTGGGATGAGACAATCCCCATCTGGAAATACCTTCCCTTTTACAGTCAGGCAAGAAGGCGCAGGCTGCAGCAGTGGGATGAGCCCCAGACTTACCCTCTCCTTGGAGGTGCTCCATTTGTGAGGGAGTGGAGGAAGGGAGATCCAGGATGTGAGGAGGCACTGGCAGTCGGCAGAGAGGGTCATTGCCTCTGGGGTCACAGCTCCAGCACAGGGGGAAGAATGCGAACCATGCTACCAAGGTCAGGCTGATGCACAGCAGCTTCACTCTAGACTGCTCTCCTCCTTGTGAAAAAACGGCAACTTGCAAGACAGAAATGATGACTGCTCCACCATTGACTGTTCCACTATTACAGTCCGTTCCCTTTCCCTCTCACTTCTGATTGTTGGTTTTATTGGGCAGGGCAGTGTGCTTATCCACACTTCCTCTGGTCCCACTGCTTTCCCCTAGGGAAACCTGCTCTTTGGTGCTCAATTGGAGCAAATGGCAATTGTATCAGCTTGTGATTATTCCATAGTCAATATGACAGGGATAATCAAGGTGCTTCCCCATGCCACTCCACATTCTGTTATTTACCATGGGCGTTCACTTCTATGCTTACAAAGCGAGAGTGAATACTCAGCATCTCTTAACATTAGAGGCATAAGAAAGCTGTGTTAAGCAATCTGGTGTATGAACCGTACTCTTTCTTAAGAGCATGGGGGCCTTGCTGGATCAAGCCAAGGTGAACCTCATCTAATTTTCTTTCCAAGAATCCCAGCAACTAGAAATTGAGCAGTGGACCAAGCTCTACCTTTTGTTTAACCCTGGTCCACCATACCTCTTGCAGCATAGGATGTGGACTGTGGCTGGCCTTCCTAATCTGTTTCCATCCACTCCCTAAACACATGCAAAGGGCTTCTCCATCCCAGGCATCCCCTCTCCAATTGCAAGTATTTGGATTCTCATATGAGCTTCCTGCTGTGCCAAGTACTGGAGTGCACTGTGATGTCATTGAGGGAAGGAGGAGTGTAACACAAAGGTGGAACTGAGTTTGGAAAGACAATGAAATATTATGCTGTCACTTGGGTAAAGGAGGGTGATCACCCAGAAAGGAAATCAGGGCCCCTACAGTGGTTCAGAATACTGTAGGGGTAGCATTGCACTGTGTGGAAACCTGAACCACACAGCTGGATCCTTGTCCATTGATGTCAGATGATTGTAGGTTTTGTGGATATGTAAGGAACTACATTTCAAGTGTGTGTGTGAAACACACATACACACACATTTTAGTGTTATTCTGACTCTTCATGCTTTTCTCTCATATGAATTTCTTTGCATATTTAACTTTGGGCTCGTCTACAATGCTACTTGTCCTGTGCCTAGAAAGCATGGGTCCATTGTGTCAAGCAAATGTTCTCCTCTATTTTTTCTAGTGCATTTCCCCATCACTTTCCTTATCATAAAAAGTCCAGTCTTTGGGGGTGGTAAAACAGGTTTGTTGAGCAAAAGCACCAAATCAGCTTTAATGGCACAACCTGAATCGGCTGGCATGTGATTATTGGGCTATCTCACCTGAAAATGGCAATACAATATATTCCAGTAGTTCTCATAACCTTTTCACCCCTGACTGTGCATTGAGATGTGAATAGATGCTAGGAGGGGATTTATTTATTAGATATCCTTCCTTCCTCACATTTGTGAGTTCAGCAGAGTGCCATCCCTTTGCAGCTTAAAAGGGAAGCTTAGATAGGCTAGTTTTAGACATTTAGCTTAAGTAATTTAAGATGTTTAAAAGCAGACTGTATTCTCCTGGTATTTCCCTATTTTCTCCCCCTTAAAGCAATAATCACACAGTCTTGTAAAAGGTAAAATAATATTTGCTCACTTAGAATACTTGCTGAAGAGTAACACATACAGCAGCTTTGTTCAGTTAGGCTTAAAATGGTAATTCAGTTACAATGAATACTTAAAACAAAATAAAAAATTCCTTCCAGTAGCACCTTAGAGACCAACTAAGTTTGTTCTTGGTATGAGCTTTCGTGTGCATGCACACTTCTTCAGATACGAAGAAGTGTGCATGCACACAAAAGCTCATACCAAGAACAAACTTAGTTGGTCTCTAAGGTGCTACTGGAAGGGAATTTTTTTATTATTTTTTTTGACTATGACAGACCAACACAGCTACCTACCTGTAAATGAATACTTAAGTCTTGCTTAAGATGGAGTCTGAGCATTGGAGCTCAGATTCAGCAGATGTTCTCACATTTCTGGCAGAGTGGGAAAAGATGGAAAGAGAGTAAGAGGGTGTGCCCAGGCAGGTAGGAAAATATACAGCTATGCCCTTCCCCTGTGGGAATGGCATACAGTGGGAATGGCTCTCACAGAGTTCTCACTAGCAAGTTTACAGGAAAACCCTGTGAGCTTCAGCTCCTGTCTTGTGCATATCTAGCAAAAACATGAATTGTTGGTTTGACTGCATTTTAAATATCCCACTTGAAAATTGCTAAGGGTCATTAAGTAGTCTACTAACTTTTTATTAATTCAGCAGTGGCATCATCTTCAGAACCATGGCATCACAGGCCTATAGGTCAGGGCCTTGTTAGCAAGGAAGGGGAGGAGGGGCACATGATAGAGATGCATTAAATTATGCATGGTGTGAATAGGGATTATGCATGGTGTGAATAGTTTCCCTATTCCTCAGGTCACTTTAAAAGGGGATTGGCCCAATTCATGGAGGATAAGGCTATCAATCACTGTTTTGCCATTCTGGCAAAATTCTAACGCCAAGATCAGAGGCATTGTGCCTCTAGATATGAGTCACATGGGAGAAGGCTATTGGGCTTATGTCCTGTTTGTGGATTTCCCATAAGCATCTGGTTAGCCATTGTAGGAAACAGGATGCTGGACTAGATTAGGGTTTTGGCCTGGCCCAGCAGGGCTCTTCTAATATTCTTATGTCCGCAGGGGCAGAAAGGGTTAATTTCACTTTCACCAGCCCCTCCTCTTCCCCCCTGGCTCTGAATAGCACTCTGGCAGGCAGGCAGGCAGCATAGCAGCTGGGCTATTTAGGTTTAGTGGCTGCCACCTGAGGAATGCAAAGGGGGAGGAGATTCAGGGAGCATAGGCTCTGACATCACTGGCTGGCTCCATTCTGGGCACATGGAGAAACAGGGTGATTCACTGCAGGCTGGTATTATCTTGCAAGGAGGTTGCCAGTGACTCAGCCCCCAAAGTGGGAGGTGAAGGAGTACAAGCCAGGATACCCCAGTCTTATTGGGCATATGGCTTGTTTTTGGTTTCATAATCTAAGCCCAGGAGATTGCAATGCCCTTTGGGTTTTTAGTTTTGGTTTCAAAATCTAAGCCTAGGAGACTGTAATTCCCTTTGGGTTTTGTATGAGGTGAGATGAAGGGCACTAGAAGCCCGTGGACATTACTGTACAGGCAGTGCTTTTTTTCTGGGGGTGCGCAGGGGTACGCATACCCCTAAACATTCTGTGAATCTTTGTACTTTTTGTCCATTTACTGTATTTATTTTCCCCGATTTGAACTATAAAATGGTGATTTTCTTGAGTCAAAATGAGAGTATCCCTAAACATTTTTTTAGAGAAGAAAAAAAAAAAGCACTGATTACAGGTATCTACTACCAGCAAACAGGCTTATTGACTCCCCTCACTCTCCCCAGCTTGGAACTTGCCTGAGGAAATATATAAGGACTAATCCCTGGGATGACAACTGGCTGCACTAAAACCCATAAGTAGGAAATGGTATCCAGAACCCATCTAGTCCATTAGCTAGGAATAAATATCAGGTTAAATATGCTTCAACTACTCTGGGAGAGATTCCTTTATGCCTCTTTTTGCAAGTTATTTGGCTTCATTCCAAGAACTTGCTTCTCTGCCAAAACCTTTAGGGTTGTTTGTGTCTGTGTGTGGTTTTGTACTGAAGGTTTGTTTTGTTATGTTTCTCATTGTGGTGGGATTTCAATGTCCTAATATAGCGTTTGCTTCTTTCCCCCTATTCCCAAACCATGGTCCTGGCATAGCTGTTTACATATCCAAAAGTCCCCCCCCCCCCGTCATCAAGCCTGACCTATTCTTTCAGTGATCTCACATCCCCTTTCACTTTCCAAAGCTGGTACTTTCCACTTCACCCCCTCCTTCACAGTATCCCTTGACCATCGTCCTCAGGGCCCACGGGCATGATCTGGGCCCACTCCCAGATGAGGCCTAGCCGTTGCCTAGCAGAACGGAACTGTTGCATCCCATGACTGGCTTGTTCCCGCCCCACAAGAGATTTCTCACTGACAAGAGGAATCCACAGCTGTTCCAAAATGGGAGCTGGAGGAGGGCAAGGGGGAAACGGGGAGGGGACAGTGGGATGATGTCAACACTCAGGGATACAAATAGCCAGAGCTCAGATCCCCGTCCCGACTCTGACTTGCTCACCCAGAGCAGCTGTTCTCTCTCTGCCTCCGTCCTGTCCAGCCGCCACCATGAGCCAATCCTACTCCTCCAGCCAGAGACTCTCCTCATACCGCCGCACCTTTGGTGCTGGCTCAGCCTCACCTTCCTTCCCGCGTGCCTCCTTTGGTAGCAAGGGCTCTTCTGCCAGCTCTGTCTCCTCTCGGGTCTACCAAGTGTCCCGCAGTGCCGCGCCACCCAGCCTGTCCAGCTTCCGAGCCAGCTACTCGGCCCCGCTGCGCTCAGCCTACCAGGGTGCCGGCGAGCTCCTCGACTTCTCCCTGGCCGATGCCATGAACCAGGAGTTCCTGCAGACGCGCACCAACGAGAAGGTGGAGCTGCAGGAGCTCAACGACCGCTTCGCCAACTACATTGAGAAGGTGCGTTACCTGGAGCAGCAGAATGCGCTCATGGTGGCCGAAGTCAACCGGCTCAAGGGCAAGGAACCCACGAGGGTGGCTGAGATGTATGAAGAGGAGCTGCGGGAGCTGAGGCGCCAGGTGGAGATGCTGACCAGCCAGAGAGCACGTGTTGATGTGGAGAGGGACAATCTGCTGGATGACCTCCAGAAGCTGAAGCAGAGGTGAGATTAAGGTGCCAGCAGCCCTTGCTGCCATGGGCTGGTTGCTAAGCTCATCCCCTCCCCTACCCATGCTTGCTTGAGTAGCTGGGGCTCTTTCCTTGTCCTGAGCAAGAGGCCTTCCTTGACCAGAAGCAGAGTGAACAGGGCAAGGCAGGGCATATTCACTTTGTGGTTGTCATCATCTCCCATCCCTGGCCTTTCAAAAAGAAATACAGAGGCTCGGCTACCTTTTGCCGCCCTTGACCAGGGCCTGGGCAGGAGAGAGTGCCTTGCCTATGCACTGGGCATCCTTCACCCTGATGCTGTCCTTTTCTCCAAACTACCCTACTCTGGCCCAAACTGCCATCAACACTCACCCCAGTCCTTGCCCAAGACTCCAATCCCTTTCATGGAAGCTATCTAGGTGTTCTCCTTTGTAGAAAGTTGATCTTAAAGGCCTTGACACCCGAGGGCTTCTAGATAACTGATGCCCCAGAACTGTGCTATATCTCAGACAAGTGGGTCATTTTCCTAAGGCACAGCAAAACAAGCATCTCCTCCCCATATAGGCTCCAAGATCCCATGCCAAGTTGCTTATTCTTAGAACAGGGTTCAGGGTGTGTCCAGTGATGGTACAGACTCCTCTGCCGCCCTAGCCCTGCCTCTCACTTTTAAGCTTCTTTTAAATCTTTATAAACAGAAGAAGCCCAGATGGTTTTGTAAAATGTAGACATTTGTTGTAAAGAGGCACAGTCAGGTTTAAGTGCAACTATTTCTGTCTAAGATGAAAGGGTCTTCAGAAATTTTTACACTAGAGAGTTATATACTGGTATTTTAAAGACACAGTGTGCTAATGAGACTGTGCCATCTGTCCCCAAGCCAAGAAACCCCATCACTGCTTTTATTGAATTAAGGGGACTAAATTGTCTGTGTTAAACACTCTTGTTTTGATTTGGAAGATGTGGATAACTGAACACATGTATGCCTGTACCATATGCACACACATGCAGGTAGTGTTTAATGCTTCAGTATTAGACACTGAGGTTTGTTCTCTCATGAGAATAAATCATGCATGAATTCCCAACCAAAAGTGACTGTTATGCCCTCACTATTTGAGAAGAAAACCATTTGACACTTGGCCTGCAAATAGCTGCTTACACTTCTTATCAGATCACCTCTTGTCCTCTCTTTTGATAAGCTGAAGAGACTGAGCGCCTTACTCCTAAGCTTATCTCTCATTCCTAAGGTCACTCTTCAGCCTTTTCTCTGTCTTTTGCAAACTGTCCATTTACATCTCAGCTCCAGACAGGATCTACCAATCGCAGGCCTATAAAAAGGCCATAATAGTAGCCTACCTCAAATGATTGGTGTAAGGACTAATTGAGATAAGAAAACATCTTGATTTCTTTACCCTGGTATTTACCCTGGTCCTTAGGAATAGGGTAGGCTTTAAAAATAACCAACTCCAAGCTACATGCCCCAAACATGTGCACAAATATTTGTGGGATGGTCATAATATCTTGTTTCCAGATTTTGCTCTCGTCCTTCAATTATTATGCTGAAGAGCTGCAGCAGGTACAGTGGTGAGGATGCTAACTTACCCAGCACATCATTGATTGTCTAAGCCAGGGATGGAAAACCTGTAGCCCCCCAGATGGCTTTTTTCTTTCATAGAATTGTAGAGTTGGAAGGGACCACAAGGGTCATCTAGTCCAACCCCCTGCAAGGCAGGGATCTTTTGCCCCACATGGGGCTTGAACCCACAACCCTGAGGTTAAGAGTCTCATGTTGTACACCCTGAGCTATATGGGTTGTTGGACTCCAGTTTCTCAGTCAGTATGGCCCATGATCAGGAGTGATGGGAGAATTTTAACAACATCCAGAGGACCACAGGTCTTCATCCGGTGCCAATCCTGATTTATTTCCTTCTCAGCAACCTCTCTCCTAGCTCTTCAGCGGCAAAGCATTACTTGTTACTGGGAAAGGCACCTTTCCCTGCAGCTCATCCTACTTATTCGGCCTAGTTCCCATCTGCACCATCCCCCAATACCAAGGGTTGGCTATGCAAGTACAGGAACAGCTGCCCCTGGTGGGACTTCCACCTTTTTCTCCTGAGGGAAGCTCCATGCCAGCATTCACCAACACCTTTCAGATGTTTGGACTACAATTCCCATCTGCCCCAGGGAGGGCAGTCATGCTGGCTGTGCCTGATAGGAGTTGTAGTTCAAAAATTCTGGTGAAGGTTGCACGGTTTAATTCAAAACCTCTGGTGAAGGTTGCACTATATCTGTAGCAGCCACATAGGACACAAGAAATGCAGCTGTTTCGGTGGACAGATGCAATCACTGAGAAAGCCAGACTTGCTCAGTTTCTGCCTGCCATGCCAGTTTTACATTGTTGCAACCACAAACCATAAATTCCAGATCAGGGCAAGAAGAAGCATATAGATCACTAGGTACAGGACTTCTGAGCATGAGTCAAAATGAAGAATAAAGTCAACTTCAGGCCTGCAAGTGAGTCACAAGCAGCACCAAACAGTGAAGCAAGGACTACTTCAACACTGCCACCCTCCATTAAAGCAGCCTTCTAGGTAGCAATGGATTCTGGGTAATACTGGGTACCGTAATAATTCAGGGCCTGGGGTGAGAAAGTTTAAACAGCCTCTTAGAAATGTAGGCCCTTGAGGGGGAAGCACCTTAGTATCTCCCTTTCATGAAGGATGAGGCCTAGTCCCCCAAAACCACGGCCAGCATGAGGGAATCGGACACTCTAGATTTTCTCCTCCTGATTTAGCTCCCTTATGACAGACAGGGCACAACTGGGCACAGCCGGAAACAGGGAATGCTGAGCCAGCAAGGCTGGGCACGTTGACAGGAAATCCTGGCATTTCAGAAGGATAAAGAAAGGAGAAATCATGACAGAGGGTCCCGGGGAGCAAAGACCTCTCCCAGGCCACACTGGGGGAAGTCTGCATGACAAAGCTTACACCCGCTGAACTGCCCTCCCTCTTCTGCGCAACTTTGAAAGTTGCAAGAACCCTGCTCGTTTTGGTGCCCCAGTTGTGGTCACGTCCACACATATTTAGAGCACACATACCGGTATACCACTTTTAACAGTCATGGCTTCCCCCAAGGAATCCTGGGAAATGTAGTCTTGTCAAGGGTGCTGGGAACTGTACCTCTGTGAGGAGGTATCTTAACAACTCTCAGCACCCTTAACAAACTACAGTTCCCAGGATTCTTTGGGGGAAGTCAGACCTGCTAAAGTAGTATGAGAGTGCTTTAAATGTATGGTGCAGGCGTGGCCTGCGACGGAGCACTTTTGCAGTGAACTGTGAACTCCATGGCCCTTTGTAACCACAAGGAAGAAGCTGGTCCCTCTGCTTGAGGGTTAAATACTCTTAACAGAGCACCCACTCTAGTTGGAAGTATAGTAAATCAACCACATTAGGATAGTCTACCAAGAGTACTAGACAAACACTGATGCTGTAGTAGTCAGAGGTAGCTTTTTCCAGTCTGGTCCTGGATGTTAGAAACTTAGAACAGTCTGGGACCAGGGCCTTGCAGCCGCCGCTGTAGAGTATGTGGGGGCTTGGTGTGTGGAGTTCAATAGTAAAGGGGTCAGTATTTGCCAAAAACTGGATCCCAGTGCTGTCTGTGATCAGAGTTTCAGATGCCCACAGCCTGCCCTTAGTGTCCAAATCCCCCCTAGGTGATGTCACACATCTCCCAAGTCAAAACGCCTGGAAGACCATCCCTGGCATTCTGGCACCTCAATGGCATTCCACCTGTCCCCATATCTTTATAGCTCGTGCCACGCCTTTGCCATTTCCCAGTACCCCAGGCTGGGGGTCCACATTATTCCCTGGAATCCCAGGCTGGAGACCCCTCCCCTCTCAGCACTTGTTCCATGATTCTTCTTTGTAGTCTCTGTCCTGTCCCATGCTCCAGGCCCGCCTCTGTGCAGCCAAGCACTGCTACCCTAAAAGGGAAGGGGGAGTGAGCATTATCCATGAGTGAGCTCATGTCTTTTGTGCCTGGGCCTTTGACTATAACAGGCAATGAGAGGACATGTTCCAGCTCCCATCCCTGCCTGGCTCCCGGCCAGATCCCACTCCACCCCCTGGAATGCAAGAGAATCGCTCATTCCAGACGCGCACATTACTCCTGCTGCTTGGATGGAGCCACAGGTCACGGGCTCTGGGGGAGTCACACACAGGCTTTAGCCCCCTGGGATGTGTGCAATGCAGTGTTACATATCCAGGCCTTGGAGGGCCTGGTTCATCTGTCAGTCTGACACCCCTCCTTTCTGCCTCACTCTCCCAGGCTGCAGGAGGAGATTCATCTCAAGGAAGAAGCAGAGAACAACTTAGCTGCTTTCCGAGCTGTAAGTCCAGACCTTACCTGGGTTGCCTCTGGTGTGGTCAGTTGGGGTGGGTAAGTGGGTGTGAATGAGAAAAATGCTCATGAAATAACAGAGCGAGTCTTGCTCCATCGAAAGTCAATGGTCCCACTGTCTGACAGAGGCTGTTTTGACACCATATTCCAAACAGCAAAGTTTTCCTTGTAGGAGCATTCACAACGCTTGGGAAGAATATATTGTTTCTCTCGCCCCTTCTGCTCAGCTTCTTCCCAAAGTGTAGTGCCACCATTAAATTAATGCAGCGCCCTCTACTGTTTTACTCTCTCTCTCTTTAGAACTATAGTGCAACATCAGCTAACAATCCAACATGTACAGTATAGCCTTTGGGCATGAAGTTTCTTTTCAGTCATTCTGGGGTACCTATAGCAAAATGGGTGTTGAGGGGGCTCCCTCGTGGGTACAGATCTTCAGATGAAGGGAGGTATACAAATAATAATAATAATAATAATAATAATAATAATTAATAATACATGTATCAACTCCCTTTAAATGGTGTCCAGCAGGGTCAGGCATGAGTGCCAGAAAATGAGTGTCCTGCTCCTAGTTCAGGGATCGTGGATTGGCCCTGAGGGACAGCTCTTCCCACACATTTCCGAAACTTACGATTGGCTGAATTCCCAGATGATGTTAGTTATAGATCAGAAGGGCAGCTTCATGGTCTTTTCATAAGCAAATAGTTAAACATAAGCATCTTTTCCTCTTACCAAATTTGTGCCACAGTAATAGTGAAAAATGACCATGAAACTGGGAAAGTATCACTGAGAGGAAGGAACTCTAAGTGCTTGAATAAAGATTTATTTCAGGCCCAACACATTTTGGAATAATCCTTTGGGAGATTTGCACTCCTGATCAAGTGCATTGTTGTTGTTGTTCAGTCGTTCAGTCGTGTCCGACTCTTCGTGACCCCATGGACCAGAGCACGCCAGGCACGCCTATCCTTCACTGCCTCTCGTAGTTTAGCCAAAGTGCATAAACCACTATAAGTGCATAAACCACTATATCAAGTGCATAAACCACTATAATAACTTGTATTGGAAAAAAGCATCCAAAATGACACCTACACAAACTACTAGAACCAGTAGCCTTTGCAGTTGGGTGTTGCTTCTATGCAGGCACCTGACTGCACAGGCAACTAGTTCTAGTTTATAAAAAAGGTGCTTTTTGGAAGAGTTACTATGGTGGTTTGTTGCACTTCATCAGATTTGCTATTCAGAATGTGCCTCCAAATAAGCATTATTCCAAAACATGTCAGGCCTGAAATAAATGTTTCTTCAAGGACCTGGAGTTCCTTCCTCTCCACCTCACCCCCTAAAATAGTGGCCAGCCTCTATTGCATTTATTACCCTTGAAACCAAGTCTCCTTTTTTTCTGCCATCACAGGATGTTGATGCAGCCACTCTGGCCCGCATTGACTTGGAGAGACGTATTGAATCACTGCAGGAAGAAATTGCGTTCCTCAAAAAGGTGCACGAAGAGGTAAGTGTGTACCTTTGTAAGTGCCCTTGCGGCTCCTTCCTTAAAATGACAGCTGCCACAAGGGGAGTGGCAGATAGAAAGAGGGGAAGTCATTGAAGGGGATGGTGACTAAGTAGGAGTGGAGATGGAGGTTTACCTATAGGGATGTGGGTGGAACATGGGGTTGTATGGGAACATGTTACTATGCTATAAGACTTTCAGTTTAGCGCTACTTGCACTGGTCCTGATCTTGTGCTGCCATTGGTTCCTCCAGGAAATCAGAGAGCTGCAATCACAGCTACAAGAGCAGCAAGTCCATGTGGAGATGGATGTGTCGAAGCCAGACCTGACAGCAGCACTGCGTGATATCCGTGCCCAGTATGAGACAATTGCTGCAAAGAATATCTCTGAAGCTGAGGAATGGTACAAGTCCAAGGTATGGGACACCCACTCTCCTAAGAAACAAGTTGCATTGGCTGTGGGGTCAGGGGAGCTTTGTGCGGGCTGTTGCTTACGGTATGCTAAAGGTTTGTTTCTTATATTCATCTGCACACACACCTTATCTGGCTCTTACCCCTTCTCTCTGCATATAGGTGTCTGACCTGACCCAGGCGGCAAATAAGAACAATGATGCCCTGCGCCAAGCCAAGCAGGAGATGATGGAATATCGGCACCAGATACAGTCATACACCTGTGAGATTGACGCACTCAAGGGCACGGTGAGGTGCCATGCCAAGTTGGTGGCAGAGTCAGATCACGTATTCAAGTATTTCCCATTGAGCAACTTTTGCCCCCACATCAATTGATGTTAATTGCTTTTTACTAATGTCGCTAATAAGTGATAGTGAGGCGTAAGAGACCCGTGCAAGACACAAAAAGGACTCTTGATTTTACCAGGCCGCATTTCTGTGTTGATGGCTGATGTGATTGCCATTCGCAGCCCTTTTGAGAGGGCCTGTAGCTCAATGATCAAACACATATTATGCACAACTGAGGTCCCAGCTTCAATCTTGGGCATCTACAGCTAAAGGATCTCATGTGGAAGGACTAGTAAACACCCCTGGATGAGATACTAGATTCCCTGCCAGTCAAAATAGAGATCGGGGTAGCAAATATGGTGCCCTCTGGATGTTGGAATCTACCTCTCATGGCCAATGGGATATGTATGTTTTGTGGTATATGTCCCACAAAATCTGGAGGGTCTGTTTTGCATTTCCTTGAAATTCAACATACTGGAGGTGGAACAGAGTTGTTCTTTTCTGGGCTTTTGTAGAAGCTCAGCTTCTTGAGTCCTGCCTCCTTTCTTGATTGCCAGTCCTGTCCTCCCACTCTGCAATTTCCCCTCATTCATCAAGTTTAGTTCTTGCTCATCTAAAATGCTGTAACCCATCCTCATCCTGCTGCCATGATTTTCATCGGAAAACTGTAGCTAGAGAACAAAGAATCTGAGACTTGACTATTGTTCTCCTACGCAGACACATACAGAGGTTCTGAAGTGCTAATTTCCCCATTTTTTGCTTCCAGAACGACTCCTTGATGAGACAGATGAGGGAGATGGAGGAACGTTTTGCTGGTGAGGCCGGCACTTATCAGGACACCATCCAGAGGCTTGAAGAGGAGATCCGACACTTGAAGGATGAGATGGCAAGGCACCTGCGCGAGTACCAGGACCTGCTCAATGTCAAGATGGCCCTTGATGTTGAGATTGCCACGTACCGCAAGCTGCTGGAGGGTGAAGAAAGCAGGTGAGTGCTTGCCCCCACCCCCACAATTTTTCAGGCCTGGGACATGCATTTGTCTGATAGTTTAATCCCAGATATATTTGCTCTGAGGAACTGCAGGCAGCAGATTTTGAACAGTTGACCCTGTGGTCCTAGTGTGGTGGTGAGGCACAAATGCCCATTATATTCCTTGTGTTTCATAACAGGACAGAGGTAGTTGGGAAGAAAATTTGCTCTTCTATGGTGACATATGATATAGTGCTCATCCAGACTTCTACTTGTCCCACCACTTCCCCCTGGGAAAACTTGATCTTTACAGCTGAATCAAAGCAAACATCAATTGGGTTTTCCTCTGATTCAGTGCCAAAGAGCAGGTTTTCCCGGAGAAAGCTGTGGGGCAAACAGAAAACCATTCGGACCTGTTTTCTAGGCACAGGGCAAGTGGACGCGTGGACAAGCCATAAGTTAACCTTCAGCTGTGGAAGAAATAGGCTAGCTAGTCTCTCAAAGGTCAAATTGCACCTTGTTTTTTCCCCTTTTGCTAAATATGTTGGTGTACTGACAACCATGTTTTAGAATGAAGCTGGATGATGTGAGAAGGAGCAGTTTTAGAAATCATGACAAGAGAACTGGAAACGATCTTTCAGTAAATGAGCAAAAGGAGCACAATCTGTTCAACTTCATAAAGAGAAGTGGAAGGTGGAGCATAGTGATTGCTGGTTCAGGGCTGTTAGACCAAAGGGAGTCTTAGCAGGAAGAAGAAGTCTGTGGCTGAACTGACTCTCCTCCTTTCCTTTTCTGTGTAGAATTTCACTGCCCATTCAGACTTTTTCTGCGATCAACTTCCGAGGTAAGTTACATAACGCCTGTGTGCATTATGCATTTGGTAAAAGAAAGAGGGGGACGGGGAATGTCAATGTGTTCCCTTAAAAAGAAAATAAAAGAGAGGAGCAGCAGTTGAAGAGTCAGTCCCAATTTAGGGAGCATCAAATGGTGGCAAGTTACATGCTAAATATCCCTGCTAGCACCAGCATATGCAAGGGAATGGAGCCATTTGGAGGGTAAAGTGGGGATGGAGGGGTGTTTTTCTGTTAAAAATTGTGCCTCTCCCAACACGGTTCCAGGCATGCATTTGCAAGGGTAAATGTGGCTGAAAGTACCCAGTAGATGGACTGAAAGTAGTACCTTGGTTAAGGCTAGGGGTTAAGTTTCAGCGGAAGAGAAGGAGGTGGAGGAAGGATGAAGCATTTCCTTCCACCCTCCACTTCTGGATTCCAAATCCACCTCCAAAACAGATTTGCCCTACAGCTGAAAATCCTACAACTGACACTTGGTGTTCTGTTACATGTATTTGTACACAACAAGCAGTTCCACCTGGAGATGTTCTGGCTGCCTCCTGAGCTGAACAGACCCCCATCTCTCCCTCTGAGCGACCCCCGTGTCCTTCTGGTGTATTTGTTCTGCACTGACATCATGAGCTGATGCCAGCAGAGATGACCACTGCTTTTCAAATAATATATCAAAGCAACAACAACTCCCCATGTATAAAACTAAATCATAAAGGCTGAAATTTAATGTGATACAATATTCACTCAATACCATGACATTATTTTAGCTATGTAACAAACTGTTGCAAGTCCATCACATATCATCATCCAGTTCTGTGTTCAAAGTGAGACTTCTGCTCTCCACCCAAATGCATGTTCCCTTAGAAGATTATTCAATCAATAATAGGTTATTCAAACAGTTCATTGGGCAAAAGTTCAAAGCCAAATCAGTATCATTGTTGTTGTTTCCAATTCTGACTCCGACCTTGGCTTGGAGCTGCTGCTGCAGCTGAGCCAGCAGCTGGGTTTAGAGATGGCTTGCTTTGCCACAAGTGGGGCAGTGTTATATTTGGTTGGGAAGGGAAAGAGGAGGTGCACAATGTAGGGGTGACTTATGTTCATGCCAGATTTTTGGACAATCATGACTTACCCCTTGATTGGATGATGCCACAGCCACCTTCCTCAACTTGTAGCCTGGACTACAACTCCCATTACCTCTGATTGTACGCCATGCTAGCTGGAGTTTATGGGAGCTGCAGTCCCAGACTTCTGGAGAGGACATCCTTGGGGAAGACTGTGCTAGAGCAATGCCAAAGGTGGGCTGTGGTTAAATGAATAAGTGCACTGTGTGCCAAGGTGACAAAAGAGTGTTTGCATCAGTGCATGTGCATAAGATGAAGCTGGGAGAGAACAGGGAAGGAAAGGGACTCCTTTTTGTTCTGCAATTTCCATAATGCGACCGTCTTCTAAGTTAATATACAGTGGTACCTTTGTTCTCAAACTTAATCTGTTCCAGGAGTCTGTTCGACTCCTGAAACCATTCAGAACCCAAGGTGCAGCTTCCAATTGGCTGCAGGAGCTTCTTGCACTCAAGCGGAAGCTGTGTTGGACATTCGGCTTCCAAAAAACGTTTGCAAACCGGAACACTTACTTCCAGGTTTGCAGTGTTCAGGGGCCGATTTGTTCGGCAACCAAGCTGTTCGGGAACCAAGGTTTGACTGTACGGGATGAGTGAAAACAAAGGCAGGATTAAATGGGGGAACATTGCACATACGCACAGTGGTTGTGGGGTGCTCACAAGTGAATGTGCCTATGCCTACAGAGGCGTGTACCCATGTGGACCTCTCTTAGTGACTTTTGAAACCACAGCGGGAGACGGAACTTGTAGAAAGATGAGCTGGTCTAGGGATGGAAGCTGATACTACCTCCAGGAAGAGGAGGCTTGTGCAAGGACAGGCATGCTATGAAAGAGGGGAAGGTGTCTCTCAGCCGCTCTCAGCTCTCAGAAGAGGCTCTCAGCCGCGGCCTGATGCTTTTTATTGACCGTGCTCCATCTTCATACACCAACCTGAGCACAACCACCAGCAGCTGATGTCTCTTTTCTCTCCTATGTACAGAGACCAGCCCAGAGCAGCGAGGCTCTGAGGTTCACACCAAAAAAACAGTGACCATCAAAACCATTGAGACACGCGATGGGGAGGTGAGTGGGTCGACCTGGAGGAAATGGGGGAGACATGCAAACCGATGGTCAAAATGGGCTTGAGTTCTGTTTCTCTCTTCCTCCTCCCTCTGGAATTGGGACAGCTGAAGTGAAATCTGCTGAGGGTGCACTATACGGTAGGGATGGGGAACCTATGGCCCTCCAGAGGATGTTGGGACTCCCAATACCCATTAGTGCCCTCAGCCAGCATGGCCTGTTCTTAGGAATGCTGCTGCAGTTCAGCAACATATAGCCATTCCCAATATAGGGAGATATGGGAGTTAGCAGGGACATACCTCTAGCTAGCTTTCTCTTTCCCCAGGAGCTAAGGATGCCTAGGCTTGCAGGGAGAGGGAGGTCTGTATGCCAAGGACTGGGGGGGGGGGAGCGGGCTCAGGACCTAACTGGTTATAAAGGACATGTGAGGTAGCCAGGCTTTTCCTTTGGGCAGATCCACACCATACATTTAAGGCACACCCAGTGCACATTTAAAGTGCATGACTTCCCCTAAAGAATCCTGGGAACTGTAGTTTAAGGATGCAGGGAATTGCAGCCCTGTTAGGGGAATACTATGGTTCTCAGGATTCCAAAAGTCGCTTTGAATGTGCTTTAAAAATATGGTGTGCATCAGGACTGAATCCGTCTCTCTTTCTTTCTCTTCCTTTGTCTAGGTGGTGAGCGAAGCCCTCCAGCAGCAACACGAAATGCTGTAGATCTTTTCATCCCGAGAGAGGCAACTGGCGCATCTCAAAACCCTCTCCCCTACCGCGTGCAGAGGCCCGGGGTCGCTAGCTCCCACGCAGTCTCCCATTCACCCATTCTGTGACGGCACCACTTGGAGAACCTCACACACCCAGCCGCACACATACATGTGTGTGTGTGCGCACGCATGGCTCTCCCTGCACCCCGTTTCCCAACGCCTCTCTCTTTCTGCTCCCCTTGTTTTTCCTGTCCTGGAAGCTGCTGGTGGGTGTGGCTAGGAAGACTGAAAGAGAGGGGCAGCCGTGTATGTGTGTGTGTGTGTGTGTGTGTGTGTGTATGTATGTGCATCAATGCGTATGTTCCTGTGCCCTTCCTGTGTTGGGGATGGGGAGGCTTCCTGCTACAACAGGGTCTGGAGCTCTGGCCACCGCCTGCAGTATCAATCTCTCACCCATGCACCATGCAGGCACTGACTCCCCACCAACATGCCCAGACGATAGCCATGTGTGAAGCTTCACCCCCAGCCTGAGTGCCGCCACAGGCCCCCTGCCCTCAAGGCCCGTCTGCTGCAGCGGAAATGTGCCTGGTCTGCAGGCCATGGGGGGACAGGGGAAGGAGGCAGGGGAAGCTGGATGGAGATGAGCCAATTGCCCAGCCTTGCCTCCGAGACCAAAGCCACAGTGTGCCTCTCCTCACCCCACCTCCTGCAGTGGAGCAGGACTCCTTGCCTGGAGGGTTGTGGGGAGGGGCTTGTTATCTCTAGCTTCAGTGAATGTCAGTCCCTCCAATGAAGCAGCTCTCCTGATAGTCTTAGCTTGCAGTTTTGGCTTCAGACAAGCGCTTACCCTCCCACCCATGCTGGGATTTCCTGCCAGGGCAGCGGGCAGAAGGTTGGGAGGGTTGGGCCCCCTTAAAGGAGGAAGTGAGTGGGACTGCTTAGGGTAAATGGACCCACACCTGCTGCAAAGCAAAGCTCCTAGACTTGGGGTGTGGGCTATGGGAAACACCGAGGAGGGAAGAACAGCGCTGATGGGTGCCAGCTAGAGGCACCCCTGTCTTGAGTGTTATCCCCATCCTAGATCCCAATCTCTCTTGTAGGGGCTGCTGCATACAAGGTGCCATTTACAGGAGCTGGAGAAGATGAGAGAAGGAACTGGCAGGTGATGGATTTGGGGGGAAAGAGAGCGAGAGTGTGAAAAGAATTGTGGGTGTGTGAGTGAAAGAGGAGGGAGGAGATGGAGAGATGCTGTGTGCCCCTGACCCTCCCACCCCAGCACGCCCCTGGCTCTGCCAAGTGATTAATAAACCATGGAGCACAAAACTGGTGGTCTGTGTCTTTTCCCGTCCCGTTGCATGCCTTTGGCTGGGCGAGTCTTATCCCACGTGATCACACACAATTCTTTATCAATAATGATGATAAAAGCCTTGTCTGGTCAATGCTCAATCAAAACTGGGCTTCTGTGCCTTCGAGAGCTGTGTGACACACAATGGCTTGATCGAACGATCTCCTCCATTGGTGGTGCTACAGAGATGGGAGAAGCAGCACGCAGCTATACTTCTCTCTGCCATGCAGCTGTTACAAGCACATGGATGTGCCTCAAAGTCAGACAGGAGCAACCGTACATGAACCTACACTCTGTACTGCAGCCCAAGGTCTTCTGCATAGCTCCATGCCCAGGAAGAAAGGGCTCCATCTCCCCCCATGAGCCCCACAATACTGGCTTACTTTACAACAGGGATGGGAAGCCTGTGGTCCTCCAGGTGTTGTTGGACTCCAACTCCCATCAGCCCCAGCCAGCAGGGCCAATGGTTAGGGGAGAAGGGAGTTGTAGTCCAGGAACCTAGGGAGGGCCACAGTCTCCCCGTTCTTGCTTTACAAGGCTGTTGGAAGGATTGCTGCTAAGATAATGCATGGGAAGCCTTTCCATTCTTCAAAGTGCTATGTCTTTCAAAGTGCTATGTCTAAGGACTGTTATTTATAACTTCAGGTTTTAGGGTGCTTCATGGCATTCCTGAAATGGGCTCTCCTGTGTGACAAAAAGAATACTTCTGTGCATAAAAGATGAATCTAGACGTATCCCTTCTCCTCCTGAATAATCTATTTGCTGTTTTTAAAATATGAATGCAGCCCAAGCAGTGTGAGATTTGACTTATATCTGCAAACAAAAGAAAAGTGGGCTTCACCAAAAGCAGGGAAAACGCAACAGGCAAAGCCAATGGATGCAGTTACAATGTAATGAATAATAATTCCCAGCCTGCTTTGAACATCTTTCTCACAAGAAACTGTAAGACATACGTATTGACAACCATATAATTAAAAAAAAACAACCTTCCAGCATTAATCATCAACAATAAAAGCACCAAATACTTATCATACTGTAGTATCGCTACATTCCTGTAACAAACATGTTCGTTTCTGAAATTGGTCTTGCAATCAACAAGTTACCCTTTCACGACTAACACATAAATATACATCTGTGACAGAAGGCTGTCTCTGCACAGAAATTGCCTTCCTAAGTATTTAGGCAGTACAAAAATTCATTTTGACAGTTGAAATATTATCAGTTGCCACTCTGAGAATATTAATAACATGTAATGTTTGTCGATGCATAAAAAAGTTGCAAAAACGAATGTGACGTTACTTTTAGTGACACTATTCTGGAAATTCAAGAGCAAGCTACAAGCTTGTCCACTGGCCTGTTGCAGGCCAATGATTCACGGAAGGCGGCCGTCCTTGACCATGAGCTGAAAATACTCAACAAGCATATGTACATGTACATGTATGTGTTTATGCATATATATATATATATGGATACATGTGTATGCATATGCTCTCTGTCACACACACCCCCACCAGCATGGGGCCAGAAGAGCCACAGTTTTAAAATCAATAGATCACCTGGCTTTTGAATCAATGAGTCCTTGTATCCATAACTCTCATGTCCTGGATCAACATTAATTTGATTATATGAAATACTACAGATTTTGGGATGCTGCATGGGCTGAGCAGGTAATGTTTAATAAGCTCTCATATTCTTTATTAAAATGGGTGTATCTTTTGATGAAGCTTTCTTCCCTCCATTTAATATTGTCCGCTATGTACATGAACAAATATATGTACTGACAGCTGTGTTGTCTTCTGGATCGCTCACCAGATACTTTATAAGCACAAAACGTCCACTTTGTACCTCCCAGTCCAATATTGTGCACAAAGATGTACCACCGGCAACTGTCGGGTGAATTACAGAACCGCATTGGTACCCAAAGAAGAATTCTGAGTTCACACACTTGATATTTGCCTTCCCTGCTCTCTTTTGTTCTCCGAGTATGCCAGCTTTCCAGCTTTCCATTAACTGCCCCACACTCTGGGGATTTTCACTAGCATCCGTTAAGATGGTAATGGCTCTCTAGGGGTTCAGGCAAGGAGTTTTTCCCAGCCCTACTTGAGATGAGTAGAAATTGAGCCAGGGATGCAAAGCAGAAGATCCACCGCTGAGCGATGACCCTTCTCCATACACCAATGGGCTTTGTCTGCAATGAGGAGAAGTGTCAGGGAAATGCACCGGAAGTATGAAATGATACTGCTTTGGTGCAAAGTCAATTAACCTCCCCACAAACAAATCATAGAGTGAATGCTAATTAAATAGCTAACATTTTCTAATATACCTGCAAGCAAATCAGGACGAACGCTCAATAAACAGCTTGTCGGGAAGGGCTGATGTTCTGTGGATTCCCTGTAAACAAAAGGAACGAACCACAGAGAAAGGCTATAAAAGGTCCATCTGGCGACACCCTTAGGCACATTGATCTTTTATGCTGCTGCTTTTCTGTAAGAGAAGATTTGTCATTCTTGCCAGAATTGTTGGTTTATAAGATTAAACACACACACACACACACACACACACACACACACACACACACACACACTTATACTTCTATACTTCTGCACACTGCCTGCATGGGAGAATACTGGGTAATGACACAAACTTTTGTGTGCTTTACACTATGCATAGGTGTCTTTATTATGAGCATGTGTGGAAGTGTGGCTTCCTTTCAGAGTAATTGTATCATGTGAACCAACATGTGGTTCATTGCTCAGGGCTAAAAAAAGAGTATTTGGCAGTTTTTCGTCCGTAATAGAATTGCACAGAAACATAGAATTGTAGAGTTGGCAGGGTCCCTGAGAGTCATCAAACCCACCCCCTGCAATCATAGGATTGCTTTATTAGCTAAGCTTCCTTCGCTGGTGCAATAACAGCCCCACCAAACACAAACTCTCATTAGCCCCGCATGTAAGCCCGTGATTTCTATCATCTTTATCTAATTTGCCAGAAGGCTCTTTATCCTCATGTGGAATATCAGCTGCTCTCTGTTAAGAAAAATGGGGAGGGGAGGCAGCTTTGCTCTTAGCATTTCTTGTGGGGGTGTTTGGCATTTTCTGAAGCACTATTCAGTTTCACCAGGGTTCCCTGGGCCCCACATAGAACTAGAGATGGAGAAATGCATTCATCATTATATTTTCCCCTGCTCTCTCTCTCTTTTCATTTGCCACACCATCTTCAAAGGCTTAAAGCCCCTGAGATGTGCTCATTTCCTTGACATGTCTCAGTAACAACTTTATTATATAGCACCTTTTGAGTGTTCAAAGCCCTTCACATACATTCGCTCAGAAATCCTTACAACCCTACAAGGTAGGGTCCTATTGTTGGCATCCGTCTGTCTCAAGAGACAATGGAAGAGTGCGCCATCAAGGGTAAAGTCAAACTGCTGGAGAGTTATAGCGCCTGCTGTGGAGACCAATACAGGAGAGACATGTTTTATTGCAGGTAGGGCAGATGAAGGCTTCTGGTTTCACTGCTACAGATGCACCAGGACATTTCTTCTTTCTGCACTCCTCCCAGCAGTCCTTCCTCCTTTGGCCACTGCTGTGGACGCACAACCTGACCGTCTCAAGGTGCTGTGGTTGTCTGCAAGGGATGATGTCTGCCTTCATGCCATGTTTGCAGACATCTTTGTAATGCAGAGTTGGTCTGCCAACTCAGCTCCCCATAAAGCACCTCCTTGGGTATCCTGCCATCTTCCACTCTGTGGACATGACCAAGGCAGCATAAATGTCATTGAGACAGAAATGCGAAAATGCTGGAAATGTGGGCTTGGGAAAGCACATCTTTGTTTGAGACTCTTGTCCTGCCTTAAAATTCCATTATTACCATAGTTCAACACATTACAAGTGTTGTTACGATCCTGCCAAAGTTTTTAATTGTTTACAGTGTTCTGCAAGGTAACTTATAAATTTCCCCCTTTACTTGTGAAAGTTTTTGTTAGCCCACTGTAGAAAGGTAAAATTCACCCTTTGCTTGTGGCCCTGCCCGCCACAGGCATGTGGCCCCCAGAAGGTTGCCCAGGTCAGAATGTGGCCCTTGGGCTGAGAAATGTTCCTCGCTCCTGCCCTAAATAGAACAGAGATGGGAAGTCAACCCCCCACACCCGCAAGTCACTTTGGCAGAGACAAGGTTCTTTTTGGGTCCAAGCGAATAACTTTTAATGCATAAGGAGTGCAACGTATTCAAAGGATCTGCTTGATACAATGCAGCACATTCTTTCACAGGCATCCTTCTTCCTTCTTTCATGAGATCAACTAACTACCTGGCACTTTACTTTGCAGTGAGAAAGGCAACCGATATCCAGCAGGTGGCAGCATAGTTCAACCCTTTCCCCGGCCTGACACCAGGCAATGCAATAGTTCTCCACAATGGATTGAATCCCAGAGCAGGAGGGGCCTTAATATGATCCTTTGCTTTCATTGCGTTTTATGATTGTTGATTATTGTTATCCATCAATTTCTCTCGGGCTGGTTTTTTACAGTTATCCTACATAAGGCTGTGGGCTGCTCCTGGCTCTTCCACCTGTCAGAGCCTTCTGTAGCAAATCATGTAGCTGGAACCTAGGGCTGATTTCACCACTCTGCCAATGTTCCTCCAGTGCAAAGCTTATCCTTCCTGTTTTCTTGGCCCTGGGCTCCCCAGATTTAGCAGATGTCCCCAAATCCTTGAGCCAGCACTATCTGGCTCTGTGCCTCCCCTATTCTGTCTCCTTTCCCTGCCTCCTTTTTCTTGCACTCTCAGGTCTCTGATCTGGCTTCATCTGCCTGTGCTTCCATAACCTTCCTCTTCCTTCCTCCCTCCCTCCCACCTCTCTTCCCATCCATCTTTACCAGCTCTTGCCAGCCTCCCTCTCTTAATTAATTATATTTATGTCATGCCCTTCCTCCAAGGAGCTCATTGTTCTTCCCCCTCCAATTTAATCTGAACAAAAGCCCTGGGAGGTAAGCTAGGCTGAAAGATGATGGCTGCCCCAGGTGAACATTATGGCCGAGTGGGGACTTGCACGTTCTCTCCATTCCTACTCCAACACCCTAATTCTTTTTTATCTTCCCTGGCTGTGTTTCTTATTCCTCCTCTACCCCACCCACTCCACAAACACAAAACCAGTGCTATCTTCCTTTCTGTCTCCTGCTACAAACCAGATCATATTACCTCCCACTTTCCCTTCTGGCAGTGGTGTAGTAGTAAATGCTGACATGCAAGAGTCCTGAGTCATTTGTAAACCACCTTGCAATTTCTGGATGAACGGTGGTACAGAAGTTTAATAAATAATAGCAATATCAGTAATGATGACGAGCATGATGATAATGACAGACCCCTCCATAGCCACCTACATCCTCAAGAAGAACCCCAAAATGCAGAGAAATGTGTTGATCAGTTATTATGGGTGTATATAATCACACACACACCACAAAGAGCAGCAGCACACAGCATGATGCTCAGTTTATTAGGATTAGCATGGTTGCACTCAAATGCATACAGTAGTTTCCTAGGAGTAAGGAACCCAATGGTACTTATTTCTGACGGCAGAGGTTCAGCTCTTAAAACATACTGAGCTTTGACAAAAAATTCTCAGCCACAGCCAACTAAAACGCAATTTTGCAAGGACAATAAGTTACTGTTTAAACTGCTAGTGTGAAATAGGAACCCTATCTAAGAAAAGGAAGACCGTATCTAGCATCTAATTTTGTTCTGCATTCATCTTCTTCTGTGCTTATCTGTTACAAAACTCTAACACTTCATTGTGGACAAATGTTCCATATGCCCCATAGGAGAGCTGTTCTCTGCTTGCATGTCTCTGACTATCCAAATCTGACTGGTAGCCTCTTTCTATCCCACTTTTCTATCCATCCTGCCCTTTGCGGGCTTAGAGACTCTTTGGCTCTGCATGATTCATTGGAGGTGATATTTTCAAATGTACCAGAGGGGAGCAGCCAGAGGACTGGGTTGTTTTGGTGGGTTCATTTGGTGACTACAGAGGCAAAGGTGGAGATTTATTGAGAAAATAGAACAAAGTGGATTTTGAATAACTTTACAGACAGCTTTTGGAAAATTTCAGTGATATCCCTTACAATATCAAAGAAGAGTTTAAAGACAATGTGAATGATAAATTGTACTGTTTGTGTAGTATGTTTTTAGTGAGATAGTTCATTGGTATTTCAACTTAATTCACTGGAAGGCTCATTATAGATGGATAAAAACCATATTATTGATGTTCTGTTCTGCTCTGTTATGTTGTTATGTTATAACATTGTGCAATAAAAAATTCAATATACGGGGAAGTGCAATCTATGGAATTAATGGGCAGAATTCAACATTGCACTGTGATGGACGTTCTCTCTGTGCAAGCATTGCAGCTTGCAAGCTGGAACGATCACCTCTCTCTTCTCCCTGTGCTTTGTGGGGTCCCCCTACCCCCCAGCCAATTTTGGGGAGCATGAGGGTGTGCAGGGGGAGAAGTGGGAAGCCCTGTTGCATGGGGCTCATTAGCTAGGGTTGCCATATTTCAAAAAGTTAAAATCAGGACACCCCAAAAATTGTTGAGCTTTTTTTTTTACAAAAGCGCCAATTTTTTGATTGACTTGCCTAAGATCCAGGACGTATGGCAAAATCCGGATGTATGGCAGCCCTACATTAGCTGAATGTAGTGTGGCTGGGGAAACCCAGTCAGATGGGCGGGGTATCAACAACAACAACAAGTATTACAATGTAATTTAGAAATATTGGAAGCAGATTTAATGAATTTATATAAATTATTAAAGTAAGATTTTGGTGATTTGGGGGGGGTATATGACTATGTCTAAATAGTAGTGGGTTATATAGATTAAGAAGAGTGCTATGCATACACGGTTAAGTAAGTGTGAAGCATTATTAAATGTAGATATGGATTCTGCAGAGGATGTGAAAAAACTGTTACCAAAGGGTTTTCTATTTTGGGGAGTGGGGGTGGATAATGTTTTGAAAGATCTGTACTCCAATATTCTTGTGGCCACTGGGCTACATGGGGGAAACACACTTTTTGGGGGGTGGGATCACTGTATATGAGCAATCAGGTTGTGCCATTAGAGTGGATGGGGAGCTCTTGCCCCACAAACCCATTTCCCCCAAAGATTGGACTTTTTTTTTTTTTTTTACAGCAGGGAAAGTGGCTGGGGGAAATGCACTGGGACACATGTGGGATCAAATGCCAGTGATGGCCACCAACCTAGATGGCTTTAAAAGAAGAATAGACAAATCCAGGGAGGAAAGCGCTACTGAGGGCTGCCAGCCATGATGGCTATGTTGTGCCTCCACAGTTGGAGGCAGCAATGCTTCCAAATGCTAGTTGCTGGAGACCTCAGTGGAGGAGAGAGTGCTCCTGCGCTCGGATCCTGCTTGCACTTTCACCACAAGCATCTGGTCAGCCACTGTGAGAACAGGAAGCTGGACCAGGTGGGTCACTGGCCTGATCCAGCCGGGCTCTGTTTATGTTCTTAAATCAGGACAAACGCTCAAGGAGCAGGCTGGGCCTGGAAGCTCCCATTGTCTCCCCAGCCAGTCTTCCAGGTGTCCCCAGCACAGTTTGCGTAGGGACAGGTAAGAGAGGGCTGGGCCTGAGAAGCCCCCAAGGCCTTAATATGGAAAGCCCCATCCTCCCATGTCTATCTTTGCGAGGAAAGCTAAGCCGCCCCAGTCATGCGCTCTGCTCTTCTCAGCTTGGGTCAAGGAATGTGACACATCAGATGGCAGCTGCTATTTGGGAGGAGGAGGAGCAGGGGGAGACGGGGGGGGGGAGCATGTTGGAAACTGCATAGGGGCTGGGGACTCATTGGTCCTGGGCTCCACAGAAAAGAGAAAATAGGGGGATCCTTTGGGATAGGGGAGGCACCAAGCCTGCTAAGAGGTAGGGAAAGTTTTAGGAGTTGTCGGTTGGGGAGAAGTGAGTGCTGGTGAGCAAACTCAGGAGGGCCGTCTCAGCCTGCACCAACCAGCCCGGCTCCCTTGAAGTGCTGGGATGGGCTGGCTGCAACCTGAGAGCATCCTAAAAATAACCCCCTGCCCGGCAGAGGAATGACCTTCTGGGACTTTGTCCGGCTGGGTGGGCAGGCACCTGGGGCTGCAGCGTCCATGCCCCCTGGCAGGTACCCAGCAGCCGGGGGTGGGAGGTCACACACGCGCAGAGGGTGAACATCAAGCAAGGGGGACGGCTGCTTGGGGAGCGCTGCCAGGGCCCAGGTGGCCGGTGGGATTCCCAGCCTTCTAGAAGAGGGGCTTTTGTTATGGACTAGATCTGCAAGCTCAGGCAGTACTCGACGTGACAGGGTGTGCAGGCCCCACTGAGCCATGCAGAGATCTCAGGGGCAGAGCAACCTCCATCCGGCTGGGGGAACAGGACGGGGCACAGGGAGAGCGCCCCCGAGCCCTGCCATCCCTCCCAAAAGAGCCAAAGTTGCGACGACTGAGCAGGGAAGCCCTGCTGCTGCTGCGCCGGTCTTCCTGCAGGAGCTGACGGACACCACAGTCAGCATCGGCCACAGCATCCTGCTGAAGGTCGTGGTGGCGGGAAGCCCCCAGCCACACCTGAGCTGGTACAAGGAGAAAGCGCCCATCACATCCACCAAGAAGCACGACGGCCAAGAGGAGGAGTATGGCAGCCTCCGGATCTGCAGCAGCAAAGCAGCCGACGCCGGGGTCTACAAATGCATGGCCAAGAATGAACATGGCGAAGCGGTCAGCAGCGCCACCGTGACTGTTGCAGATATGGAAGGTACGGGCAAAGTGAGAGGCGGTGGTGGCAGTGGGCAAAGGTGCTCTGCCTGGTCTCTGCACCGGCAGCAAGAAGCTTTCTGAAAGGATCAATGATTGCTGCTCTTCTCAGAGATGGGTGGCTCCAGGTCCTCAGGCCTGCTGAGGGTTGAACCACAGCTAGGGCTTCTCCCTCTTTCCAGTGCAGCCCTAGAAGTAGTTAAATTATGCCTCAGACCATTCGCAGAGTGAGTCAACACAGCAGTTTCCAAGGAATGCCTCTGGGATTAGTGGTGCAAGGGGTCCACTCTGGTTGTTGGCTCTTGGGCAGGCTTGAGCCCCTGCACCTCTTTAGAAATGTTATCAGAGGCATGGAAGAGGCAGGTAGAGGCATTGCAGGAAGAATGGGGGCTTCCTGCATGCCGTGTTGAAGACTTGTCACCCCGTAAGCATCTGGGCCTTTTTCCTTGGATAGAACTGGGCAAAGCAGTGCTGTAGCAGCAACAGCTAGTAGATAGATAGATAGATAGATAGATAGATAGATAGATAGATAGATAGATGATAGATAGATAGATAGATAGATAGATAGATAGATAGATAGATATTAGGACTAAATTGGAAGCAGGAGCCCCAGAATCTGTACACTCCCCATACTTTTTGTCATCGCTGGGGTGCAAATTAAACATAAGGAAGAGAGTGTCTCTGAGCACATACAGAGTGGCAATCCCTATTTACAGAAGGGCCGTAGCTCAGTGGAATTGCACTTGCTTTGCATGCATAAGGTATCTCCATGTAAGGCTGAGAGAAAGCCCAGCCTGAAATCCTGAAGAGCTGCTGCCAATCAGTGTAGACAGTACTGAGTAAGATAGACCACTGGCCTGACTTGTTATAAGGCAGCTCCATGTCGTTCCTAATAACCACAGCTTTCTCTTACATGTCTGCGATGAGGCTTCCCAGCAGCTCTGAATCTGGCTGCTGGTGGAATTGTGATGTTGAAATTAGGTAGCAGACCCCTGGAGGACCTATTAGGGTCCTTTGAAATCTTGCAGGAGAATTCAGCTTGCGGCGCAGATAGTATCAAAGGCTGTGTTTTTAACTGCAACGCAAACCTGGCAAAGATAAGGGGCTCTAGACAGGCACATCCTTCCTACCCACTACGTGAGCACAGCAATCCGTAGCATCTGAAAGCTGAGTCCTTTCAGGAAATTAAAAATGCCTCACACCCTGCCGGCACCCTGCCACGTAGGTTGCTTCTGGCACCATCTTCTGAATCATCCTTCCCTCCCAGCATCCTCCGTAAACTTAACATGATCTGTGGTTCTGCAGTGGTGCTGGGTGCACAATAGAAGCTGATGCTTACCAACCGAAGATTCCTTCATCACGGCTTGCATCAGAGATAGGGGAAGGTGGTGGTTTGGGTTAAAGTGGGCCCACCGGGAAGGTGGCGGCAGTACATAGGCCAGGACTGGCGTGTGCAGAGGCGATACATCCTGTTTTTGCATCGCAGTTCTGTGATCTCTGCTCAGATTTAGGGTTAAAGTTGGGGTTACTGGGTTAGAAAACACAGGGAAAACACCCTTTCCCCTTTAACAGTATTAAGAGAGGAGTAGAAGGGAAAACACTGCTAGGTGTGGTTCATTTTTCTGAATCGGCGTCAAGGACAGGAGAGGCAGAGAACAACCCTTTCAGGCTTGGCAACTCTATTGTTGATGTGTTAGGGAGGCTCCTGCCATCTTTGCAGCCTTGGGGTCCCCACATTCCTGAAAAATCCCATTATTAGTGTTACAAACACATTTGGCGCCATCTCTGGGTTGTGTTCTCTGAGCATTGTCCAAACCACCAGAGAATCACATGGCAGCTGTTCCTCTTGGGGAATTGATGGCACTGGCACCCATTTTGTCAGGGAGGTGAAGGTCATAACCTGGATGGATACAGACAGATACATCTGGGCCAGGGGGAAAACAACCCTGGCCCTAATATGGCCCAAAAGTTTCACAGGGAATGTGTGGACGGGAGCCTTGTAAATTTACCTCCCCCCGTCCCTTGCCCGTCCACATTCAGTGTCTGCAGAGGAAACAAATACGTTCAAATCCTCAAGCTTTGTATAATTTAGACAGTCTGGGGAGGCCTACCTTCTTCCTGGGCCTCCTTTGTTAGACACGGAGCCAGAATGAGCATCTGGAACACTTGAGTAAATGCCAAGCTAAAAGGGCCATGGTAGGATCTGCCCATGCTGAGGCAGATGCCCCTTCAGCCCACTGGCTTGCCTATTTCCTCCGCTGTGAGTCTGGGAAGCCACCGGCCGTGTTAAACTGCCCAAAATGCACCAGTCCACTCCAAGGCATTGTGGGAAATTCAATATGGCAAGGGATTCCTCAGAGCCAGGTAAGCTGCAGCTTAAGAAGCCGACTGACCAGGGTTGGGGATGATGGCACTCAACTTTGCAGCTGGCCTGGATAGGTGAGTAGCAAATGTTTTGTAACACGGCCTAACGGTTTCGGTTCCAGAGACACTGGTATAGAGGAAGCATAGAGGAGTTCCGTCTTACCTGGTGGAGGCAGCCATTTTTCTTATGCTGAAGGGTTCCCCACTCACCACCATATAATATGATGTGAGGCTAACCGAGCATAATGTTGCTTTCCTCCATGAAAGAGGGAAGGATCGCATTGATTAGGCCTCGGGGGGGGGGGCATCTCTAATGTTATCTTATGTGCTTGGTGATGGAGGGTATGGAACCTTTTCCTTCATCACAGAGAGACAACTCCTGCCAAACAAATTTGCTGTTCCCCTGGCTCCCACCCATTATGTTCATTTGTTTGTGAACTTGAATGCAGTGTGCAAGGAACAAATGAATGGTTCTTATGGGGAAGAACCTACAGCAGGGATGGGGAACCTGTCGTTCTCCAGACACTGTGACTATAATTCCCATCAGTCCTAGCCAGTACAGCCAATGCCCAGGGTTAATGGGAATTGTAGGCTAGCAGCCTCTTGGAGGGCTATAGATTCCCCCCCCCCCCAGTCACTGTTTCTCTTAACACAAAACTGTAGGTTTGCAATGCAGATTTAAGGCTGCTCTGCTGCCACTGGAGGAAGGAATTTACTTTGCTTACAGGACAGCTGGGCACACTGCAAACCCCAGGGCTGGTGAGATTCCACCCACCCACCATCCACATCTGTACATACAATTTGGCATATAGGTGTTGTTGTTTGCAAATGTTGTCTGCAAATGTTGTTGTCTTTTAAAGACCACCTAGCAATGCCCCTGCTTTCAATGTCGCTTAGCAATTATCCCATTCAGGTGTTCTCTATGTGTAGAGAACCTACACACAGAGGAAGAAAGCAACAGGACTGCACTGCTGGCCTCAGCCCCAACATATTGCGTGGCTCTGGCCATGCCCTCTGGATATTCGTGCATGGGCTGTCTGCATGGGGAAAGTTCCACACCATAAGAAACCCTGCGCAACAAGGGTCTCTGATCACGTGGGAGCCTATGTGTGAACAGCTGTTTGCACATAGGCTTTCCCTAGGCAGGTGTCTGGACTTCCAAGACACATAGGAGGTGCCACATGGATGCTGGGCGTGAGGCCAGCAATGTCATGCTCTGACCTCCACATATACGTTCCTGCATGCAGGCTTCCTATAGGCATCTGGTTGGCCACTGTGAGCCTTTGGCCTGATCCGGCAGGGCTCTTCTTAAGCGTGCACAATGTCTGAGTGGGGACAAGAAAAATCAAAAGTGTTGTTGTTGCTGTTAGTATGTGGGTCAATTCAATTACCACCTCATGCACAATGAGGTGGAGTGCATGTGGAGGCGGTACTGCCACTCAGCAGGACCAAGATGGGGTGGGGTGGGGTGGATTGATGGTGGTGGCAGGTATAAGTGTACACACACCTGGACCCACAGCTGTCAACTTGGGACATACCTACCCCTGCTGCTGCCCTGCCACATTTTGGTCCCAGCAAGCAGCATAGAATCATAAAATTGGAAGGGTCATCTTGTTCAATCCCCTGCAATGCAGGAAGATTTTGCCCAACATGGGGTTCAAACTCACAACCCTGAGCTTCTCATGTTCTACCAGTTGAGCTATTCCAGTGGCCCATTCCATTTCATTACCACAAGCCAAAGAGACTGGCAGCGTGATCTTACTTCCGTACTCACAGCACCCTCCCCTGCAGCGCAGGGCATCAGGTAAGGTGTAGCGCAGGAGGCCAGCAGTAGGTGGAGCTAGAGCCAATGACAGGCAGAGCCAGTTAATTCTGTTTTGGACTCCACCTGCTGATTTCTACAAGGGGCAACCATGAGACCAAAAAGGAGGATGGCAATAGCCAGACCCCTGGACTGGTTGCAAGTAAAGGCAGGCGAGTACGAGCTTGATAAGGGCAGGCTGAGGTTGGTGGGGGCAGCTGCCCATTTGCACTAATCATGGACCGGCTTCCACTGGCACCAGGCTAGCTTTTGGGTGCAGGGCAGGACGCAAGGTACACACAGCTCCAATGCCTAGCCTCTGCTCCCTGCCCTCAGCATCCACTGCTTGGGTAAACCACCCCAATTTGCCCACATCTGATCCTCAAAGTTTGAAGTTGCCCGTTCCTACCTATTTTCCTTAACAACAATCATTGTTCAGTGTAGAAGTAGTAATGTAGACCTAGGTGGTGTGGCGCAATGGGTCCGTGCAGGGAAGGGTGCTATTAACCAAGTAATATTCTGAACAGTGAGTCATGGCCCCATCCCTTCTCTAGAACCGAGTGTGTGCTTGTGCAGTTAAACTAGGAATTCTCATTTGAGAGACAGAGAGATCTGCGCCCTGTATGATATGCACTCCCAGGGACTCCCAGTCCCAGAATTTCTTGTTTATCAGCAGAAGGAAGGGGCGGCAGAAAGGAAAGACCAACAGCTATCATGATCAGGGACTACATTGGTCACATTCGCACCGTACAGTTAAAGCATATTTAGGGACACTAATAATTCCATATTTGAAGTGATATAATTAAGCTTCTTCATCATGATTTGGGCTGGGTGGGAGATAACTTTTCCTCTAATCTGCCTGCTTGAAAACCTCCCACAAAATACTGACAGTCTGGAGGCAGCCTGTTTCCCCAAAACACAATGCCTCCCCCAATGCAATTGTTCTGCAGTACAGTGGGGTAGAAGAAAAAAATTATCTGATGGCCACCATGCGCTCTTTACCCAGAATGCCATAGAATGACAAAACACTTGGGGCATTGCGATTTGGGAAAATTGCTATGGTGGTTGCCGTTGTAGGTGCAGAAACAAAGGTATGAGTATTGCTCTTGGGCCTCGGCTGGCATCATTTGCTGTCTCCAGGTGGAGCGAGAGATGATGGCTTAGGGAGACATAGGAAGCTGCCTTCGACTAGGGCAGGCTATTTGTCCACCCAACCTGTCTATGTCTGATAATGACTCAGGGTCTCAGACGGAGGTCCTTCTACCACTACCTGCCCCCTGATCCTTTCCAATGGCGATGACAAGGCCTGGACCTAGGACCTTCTGCATACAAACCAGGTGTCCTGCCATGGAGCTGTGAGGCCTCCTCTTGATTCAAGCCACATAAACAAGATCACTGCCTGTGCTGAAATTCAAGCCATGGCCTGCTTGGCTCCAGCTGACACTCCTCACCACACTGCTACACCACCTCTATTCACCGTGGCCAATACCTTATTGGAGTTTTCAGCCAAAGTCCCTCTCTGGAGCCTGGTTTTAATTTTTATTTTAAGCCAGCCCTTTGTGTCCTTGCTATGTGCACCCATCTCCTTCGGCCCCTTCCCTTTGGCAGCCATCAACAGTGCTCTCATTCCACTGCCCTTCGCTCTCCTCCTCCTGCAGCCTTTCCGCACTAACTCCTCATTTGCCAAGGACTCACCTGGTCCTTTTCATCTCTCTCTCTCTCTCTCTGTCTCTCTCTCTCTCTCTCTCTGACTTGGTGCCCAGTCTTTTTGTCTCCATGCTGCAGTGCCATCCTTGGGGACAAACCTTGCAAGAACACCTAGTCCTGTGCTCTGCTCTGCTCTGCTCTGCCTTGCCAACCTTCACAGGTGCTGACTTCAGGGCTGATTAGCTTAACAAGGGCAGCAGGGAGAGGTTGGCATGCTGGCACGACTGCCCCCTTCATAATTATGGGATTGAGGACCCACTTCCAGTGCCCCCATACATGGGACAAGACTGCATCATGGCTCTGCAGGATCAGAGAAGAAAATGTACCCGGTAGCTGCGAGCAACATTGCTGGTGAGGCTCAGAGTTTCTGTGCCAGGTGATGATTGATCTCCTGGTACCTTTGCCATTGTCCTACGTAGTTATACTGGGTGGGTGGAGATTCCGCATCCAAGATAGTTACTCTTTTAAGGAGGGTGGCATGGGGACCTGAATTTTTCAGGTGTCAGCACTGGGAGAGCATTTTTTGGGAGAACAGCATCATAGGCAAGTCATTTACCTGCCTCAAGAGGCTCTACGGAAAGAAGAGGTTTGAAACTGGACAGCTGCCAGGCTGTGGACCACAGCCAGCACAATAAACTGTGAAGGTATTTGCCTGGAAGCAAAGGATCAAAACCACAATGCTTTAACATACCCATATGCACATTTGCAAATCCATACATATCTATGCACTTGTATTTTCTGGCAAGCCATCTTTATTTGTTCAAATGTAGATGTGAAAATGGGGACAGAAGGGCGGAAAAGGGGCCTTAGGTTGCATTAGAACAGGTGCCAAGTTCTCATTTGGAGAAAAAGTGCCTCTGCCTTTCAGTGCTCTGAGGCACCAAAACAGGATGCAGCTGCAGAGCCTTCTGCCCCTTTCCCTCCGCGACCCCCATTGCCTGTGCCCCGCTCTTCCCTTACTTGATGTGAGGTAGAATTAGGGTTGAAGCAAATGTGGAGGATCTGTGTGACTAGGTACCTCATGCTTTCCCTTTAAAGCAAATGTGTATGTAGAGGGGTATGTACACATGCACACATGCATAGTGTGACTGGAACAGTTTTAATGCTCCCCCTCCCACTGTTTCCCCTGCCTAATGACTCTACAGTGTCAGGGAGGCACCCAACCTACCAGGGATTGCTGTAGCAGCAGATTTTCCGCATTGGCAGGGGTTGGACCTTTGATGTCCCTGCCAACTCCGTGATTCTATCATACAGGTACTTGCCTTGTTTCCTTCTGTAGCAAGGGAGGGGGGGGTGAGGTACATCTGGGAAATAAGACAAGGGAAGAGGTTAAAGATCCCCACCACTGCACTGTTTGAAAACAGTCCCCCACATAGCTGTTTTAAAGAAGTGGGAGATCCAATTTCAGATCCTTGTCGCCACAGGTGAGAAGATGATCAGTAGGGGAATCCTGTGAGAGGTACCATGGTTGACACCTGTCTGAAGCATCTTAAGGCAAGTTTTCTAGTCAAATGGAAGCTGGTTTGAGGAAAAAGTGCTTTGAGCTAGAGGATTTATAGGGCTTGTGGCTAAGGTCTTGTAAGTGTGGCTTCACAAACTAGCAGTTGGGGGCAGAGTAATACGGTATTAACATCCTCTCAGAAAGGAGGAGAAGGAGCTGGATCTTCAGAGAGTTGGGCCAAGGCATTTGCTGAAAAGATGAGACAAGGGGCTCACCCACACATTTGCTTGACCCATATTTTGACTGTATTGTGTATTGATCACTTCTCCCAGCTCGGAGCGCGTTTCTCATTGTTCTGAAGCTATGCTTTGTGAAAATCCAATCTTGCCTGCTGAAGTGGATCTTATCAGATGCATAGAAAATCTGAAGATTTTGCTTAACTGAGCTTCAGTTCAGCAGCTAAGATAGGATTTTAACAAGGAACAGCTGTGGAAGAATGAGAAAAGCTTTTATACATGGGAGAATTGATCAGTACACAATATGGTCAATATATGGGTCAAGTGATAGTGTGAATAAGTCGTGGGGGAGGGGGGGGAGAGATAAGAGTACCATATGCGAGGCTAGCATGGCTAAGGAGCGAAGTCTATAAGGTGCAAGAAGTCTTCACTCTGCTAAATAATGGAAAGATTATTTAAAGACCAAAAGAGGAGTGACCAACGTCTAATCCGCAATGGGTGGAGCAAGACTAAGTGCCAGTAAAACTACCTGGGCAGTCTATTTATGTTGTCCCCCTCCAGGAATATGGTGATTCCTCAGATCCTCGACTTTGAGTCCTCCACACCCGCTTGTTCTGAGGCTTTGACATGAATCACTCACCCACTCTCTCTGCAACAAGAGAGCTGCTAATTGTGAGGAGAAAGTTGAGATTCGCAGGTTTCTGAAAAGGTAGGCCTATTCCATGGTAGGCATGGTGTGCTTTTCTAAGCAGAGACCCCCTCAATTGCTTGGGGGCAATTAACACCAGAATAATGAAAACAATGGAATAGTCCAGTCTAATTAGTGTTTTGGTCAAAAGTTAGGTGCCGATACAGATCATGATAAAAGTGCTGTAGGCGCCAGCACAAAATGACTACCAGAAGCAGGGGGGCAGGGGAGTGGCAGCCTTCACAAGAAAGCATTTTTAATCCAGTTTAGGTCAGGCATGCCTTCTCTAGGGCAAACTGAGACAGTGGGCCTCTCTTCAGAAGGTAACATAGAATGACCATGTGAAAAAGAGAACAGGACAGCGGCACTCTTTAACATTTAACTTGTCAATCAAGCTACACCTGTTGAAATTCCCTATGCCTATTTAAGGTGTAGGAGCCCCACCCTCTTTTGCATCTGGCCACTCTGGCATCATGTGATATTGGAAAATCCAGTGCTTGCTTTTAAATCCCAGTCTCCTGCTTCCTGATTTGCCCTTATGGATAAACCAACAAGTGTGATTTACAAGGTAGTTCTATATATGCGTGTTCTCAGAAGTAAGTCCCTTTGAGTTCAGTGGTGCTTACTCTTGGTTGGGGAGATATAGGATTGCAAAATATCTGTAATCGGCCGATTTGAGCTCTGCTTTGTGGGTAATAACACCATCCATACCATCCATTAAGTTACATTCAGTGGACATTTAAAGCACATGACTATTATTAATTTATTGTTTAGGCAACTTCTAAACAACGGTCTCAAGGTGAAATACACTGAAGATAATTAAAAACACAAGTAAAGCAAATACATTTAAAGCAAAACTAAAACTTCCTCCAAAGAATCCTGGGAACTGTAGTTTCGCCCTCAAGGAGCTACAATTCCGTACACCCTTAACAAACTACAGTTCCCAGGATTCTTTGGGGGAAAGCCATGTTCTTTAAATGTGTATTGAGTGTGCTTTAAATGTATGGTGTAGCTCTGCCTGAGTTCACCCTGTTCCCTTGCTGACAAATAACCCCCACCAAACTGCCACCAGAGAATTAAAAGGGAAAATTGGAGGGGTACGAGGTGACTTAAACTTTTCTTTTCCACCAAAAGGGCCTATCTAACAGAACAGCAGATCTCAGTAAATGTGTACCCCAATGGGTGTGTGTTTGTGCATGACCAGGATGTAGGGATTGGGTGGGGGGAGAGCATGTGTTTATGTGTGGATATACTGGCATATGTGCACTGTAATTTTGTGCAAGAGTGAGCAAGTTGTGTGTGCATGTGTTGAAAAAAGGATTAGGTATTATGAAAAAGAGGTGGTGGGTTTGTTGCCGTTTTTGTTACCAAATATGTGTGTGTGAAGATTCCCAAATGTAACATCCTCTGCCCTAGAGGCCATGTTTCCTAATCCTAAATGTGTATGGGCTTGTTATAATTATTTAATAGTGAAAGATGCATACGCCATATATGCTATTTCACATCCCATTGCAGACTGTATTCCAGTGTTGACCCATGCTGGCAGTCTCTACATTCTTCTCGGTTAATTTTTTTTTTTTTTTTTTAGTACCCAGGACTAGCTGCCTAGACAGGAGATTAGGGTTAGCTCTTCTTTGATCTGCTTTTCCATGCTACAAACACAGATAGGCTTCCCACACGCCTTAGATTATCATCGATCCTCTCTGCACCTGCTGTGCTTGATCACTTTTCTTTGTTTCATATGGCTCGTACTGTTAAATGCCAACTCAACCTCTGAGCAGTAAGAGACCCCAGGAGTTCCACCACTTATCCAGTGTTCAGTTTCCTTGGAATGAAGGTCAAATTAGACTGTGGTGTTTTTACGCTATATGGTTTTATTTTCACATAAGTGCAACCTGAGCATAAGATGGAGGAGCTCACAGCATTCACACTTGCTTCTCGATTAGTTACAGCTCTGAATCCAACACAGAGCAAAAACATGTCTCTCTCTGCCTCCAGCTCCCAACTCAGCTCTCACACATTTCTCTGGCTTTTGTTCTTCTTTGTTTATGGCACTTACCTTGACAAAGGAACTGCTTTGGCAAGCTTGCGCTTATACATTCTACCGAACCCCCACACCCAGATCTAAAGATTTGGAAGGAGCCCAGACCGATCCCCCAAACTCCTAATAATATGATTCATTATGTGTTCCCAGCATTGTACCTACTGATAAAAACCACCAGAGCAAATGGCTCAATTTTGCTTTTGTTGACTAACCAGCATCAGGATGTTTTTCTAGACTGGGTGCTCACAAGTGTCAAAACTCCCCTTGTAGAGACCTCTACTACCGGTAATAACATGCTGACTTTGATTGAAGGTGGGCAGGAGTATGTATGGGCAAACTACACTTACGCCCCTGCTGCTGATGTAGCCTCACTTCTAATGCCCCACAGGTGTTGCATGTCATGTTGTGTTGAAACAGTTCGCTTTCCTTCTTCCCCGAGAGACAGGAAGCTCCAACTACAATTGGGTGGTATTTAACCTGCTTCACAGGTTAGACATGTGGATAAAATGGGATAACTCCAAGGTTTCCATTCTCTTTCTTTTTAAAAGAGTAATCAACATTATCTAGCTGCACAAGGCAGATGACATAACAAGAGAGTAGAGATAGATAGATTAGATAGATAGATAGATAGATAGAGATAGATAGATAGATAGATAGATACCATAGATAGATAGATAGATAGATAGATAGATGATAGATAGATAGATGATGATAGATAGATAGATGTAGACAGACAGACACACACACACACACCTTCCCTCTGAGTGTTGTAGACTATAATAAAATCTGCTATTTTTTCCCCTCTTAGATATCCGCAAATTAAAAACAGCAGTTTAAATCCTAAACACTTTGGGGAAAGAGTCTGGGTTACAAGGGACTGAGCCCCAGCATTTTGCATTGTGCCCTGGATCTTCTGCCTCTTCCTCCTCTTTTAAAAAGCCAGCGATTCATGTTTTTACTTTGCTTACAGGGAAGCTGGGTGCACTGTAGTAAAGCACAATGTTGGGGATGCCTATAAATTAGCACATGCAAGTGTTGATGCAAATTTGTGTCCTGGGCCTGTATCCTAAGTCCTGCTTAGGACTGCTGAAATACAAATGCAAAGATGTGGCTAATAAACTAAATAGTTCCAAAGTGATGCAAAGGTTTCGGATCCATCAAGATTCATAGTTCAAAAGGCACAACCTCTTTCCAAACAAGTCACTGACAGAACTTCTATTCTACAGATGTGCATGACTGTCAGGGAGCTATTAACGTAGCTGGGGAACAGGATTTGGATAGCCTGCTTATTGCATCCTATTGGACACTGAACCCATTTGAGTTCCCACCCTATCTGTTAGGGATTTAATAGCACAGTTGCACCTCAAGACCAAGATGAGTCAAAAAGCATGTGTTTTACATTATTGCTCTTTCTCTGCTTTTAAAACGTCTTCATGCCATAGTGCAACCCCCATTTTTCCTCCTCATCAGAAGCACAAGCAGATAAGTGGACTAAAATCCAGCATAAGTGCTAGTCAAAATGGTCGCCTTGCCCCCCAGATGTGTCAAGCTGAGTGACTTTGGCGCTGTCCAACTGGAAGCACCCCTGGGCCAAAAACAACCCCTCCACATGCTGCGGGGAGGAGGGGGCGGCACGTCCCAAATGCGTTGCTAGTCCCAGTTTCTGTGTGACGGCTCTGTCTGTTGCAGCTGTCCAGTCAGTCAGCCTCTCGCTTGGGGTTTGGTGGCTATTTTTGCGACGGAATGTGCCAGCCCCTCAGATTCTAGCGGGGCAGCCAGAGCTTGTGTTACACACCAGGCAGAGGGCAAGTGCCAGGCCCACAAGGGGAGTACCGGTAAATATAGTGCTTACACTAGAACATTGCACTGAACCCTCCTCAGGCATCTAGGCTTTTCTCTGAGTGTTGCCGTCTCATGCCTGAGAACATGGCCGGCTTCTTCTCTCTCCCCACTCCCACTGGCTCTTGACGTGTTTCACCACCTTCAGGGCAAGGAGGGGGGGAAAGACGTGGAAGGGTGTCTCCACCAAACACACCCAATGAAGCTGGCAATACTCACCCAGAGCCAGATATTATTATTATTATCATTAGTCAACTTTCACACGAGTCTCAAGGCGACTTACAAACATACAATAAAAACAACTCAGCACAGTTTGAATGGGATTTCAAATCCAGGTTGCACAATTCTAGTTGATTGAGAGGCCTTGACCAAGAAATCCGCTTGCCCTAAAGAGAATACTTTTTCCATTAGGAAAACTGTGGGGGAAAGCCCTGGAAAGTGTTGTGTATCCCTTGTTTTGATGCAGAGTTGCCTAACCTCCCTGCAAACAGATTTTAATTAATGTTTATTAAATGGCCAACATTACCTAATATGCCTGCAAACAAATCAGGGTGTATGCTCAATAAACAAGTTGTCTGAGAGTGCCTTTAAAATGGTTTTTAAAACTATGCAAAAAGCAACAACTGAAGATACGTTTAAAAACAATGCAAAATGAACACCTTAGACCAAAAACTTTTCATGAAAACACTGTGCAGTCAATTGACAGGGTAAAATAAAGTTACATCTCTTGAGTTTCTGAATAGGAGAATCTGGAGAGTTTTTTAAATAGCAGACAGGGAAAGTGAGAGCTGAATGAGATTCTTGTTATAACTAATTATGCTCAGAGCATTTCAGAAGTGCAGCATAGCACTCTGGGGATAATCTTTCCCACTCTGCTCTCCAACTCCAAGGTTAGAAAGGTTTTGGTGCTTTGCTTCCTGGGAGTGGGGAAAAAAGCTTCTTCTCTGGCTCAGAAAAGAAAAATACTGGGGCTTGTAGTTCTGGTTCACAAAGCATATTAGAAGCACAGCAACCAGATGTGGTAGAGGAAGGTGCTCCTGCACCTTTAGTGGTTGTGTAGAAGAGGAAAAGTCAGCAGCATCACTCAAGATGCAGGAGCCCTGTCCTATTTTTCCATCCAGGGCCAGTCCAAGACATTTTGCTGCCTGAGGCAAAGCACAAGATGGTTCCAACTGCCCATTCACAGCTGACTCATAGCAGCCTGGCGTTGAATTCTACTTCAGCACTGGTGATGAGAGACTGTCCTTCACTGCTCCTGAGAGCAACAGGCTAGTTTCTGGGCCGTGCGGTACACCACATGGCATACACACAGCTCAGCCCTCCAGCATCTTGCCATCATTCTCCCCACTCCTTCAGCATCCACTGCCTGAAATGGCTGCTTTTCTCAGCCTAATGGCAGGGCAGGCACTGCCTCCCACTGGCCACTCTGCTCAGAGGTGGAACTCTCAAATAAGCCCCAGGACTGGAAAAGGAGGTGGGGATTGTCCAGAGGCCCTCTGAGTATCCCCAGGGAAGAGAACAACTGCTAGGAAGGGAAGCTGCAGATGGTCCCTTCATCCGAAATTTCACCTCAGAAGGGTGGTATGAAGTCAGGGGCAAGACTCCAACCCTGGGAGGAGGAACAAGGTCATTGCAGCCAGACATTTTGACTAGCTAACAAAGCAAGTCAAAATTTGCTAACTGGGGTCGCCCCTACAAAGGTAGCAGAAATGAATTGGGGGCATTGAAAATCTATTGACAGGAAAGCAAATATCACTTCAAGCTGCTCCATGCTTATATTCCATACGCAGCCAGTGCTGCATATCTGTTGTGATTCTACATAAGTCCAAAAAAGAGGGGGGGGGGGACTACAGAATGTGGAATTGACCCAAAAGCATCTTGAGGGCTGCAGGTTCCCCTTCCCTGTACTAAGGAAAACCTTCCCTCAGCCTTAGGTCAGATGCAACAAAGAAGGACAGGGTCCCTGCACCTTTAATAATTGTGCAGAAGAGGGAATTCAGTAGATGTAAGCTTCCACGACAAACCATGGCCACTGAAATTATACCACTATTAAAGATGCAGGAACCCTGTATTTCTTTTTTGGACAGAGTTTTAGGGATCGCGGAAAAATGGTATGAGGGCAAGGCTCCTTTAAGAGATGGCCTCGAAGTAACAACCAGTAATATATAAGAAATGAAGGGGTGTGGTTAGCAGTAGAAAACAAGTTGAAAAGATAACTCAGATGCAGTGGTCTTGCAGTACATGAAGGGTGGGGACCTTTTTCAGTTTGAGGGCCACATTCCTTTCTGAATGACCTTTCTGTGGGAATGTTTTGGAACGTGGATGGAGATTTATAATTTAATATATCTCATCCTAACTTGTGCTAACAAGTTCAACTAGCAGAGTAACATTCCCTTTTAAAATACACACAGCGGAAGTTGCTTTGATTCGCTAGAATCAACTTAATCTAGTTTCCTGGTTTGTCACTATATTTCCCCTTTGTCCCTCTTCAAATAAGACACAGCACACGTCTTCTATAAAAAGATATAAAATGTTTACTCACATATATCCAGCTCAAGACAAATCCCAAAGAAGGCAGGCTTATTCTTAGTAAAGATATTTACAATTGGAATCTCCCCATGTGGGAGAGAAGTCCAGGCCCCAGTTGGCTGGAAGCCAACTGAGCATCCTCCTCACAGTTTGTGTGAGAGAGTGGAATGGAATGGAATGGCCGCTGACCTGTGAGGTTCTTTGTTCATACCTTCCCAGGTGAAGCCACTCCCACATCTAGTTGCAAGAGGAAATTGCCTCAATCCATGTGACCAGGAAGTTGTGGCTGGAGGACTGAGGCAATCTCCACTGTCTGCTCTAGCATTGTTGTACTTGACTGCTCTAGTGTTTACATCCCACAAACCCCTTCTCAGGCAAATACAACATACAAAACATAAACAGCTTTATTCAACCACCCAGAGTCCCAGCTTGACACGTAGATTCTGGAAACTCTCTTTTGGCAAGGGTTTTGTCAAGATGTCGGCAGTCATCTCTTTGGTGCAGCAATAAGACAGTTCCACAAGTCCATCTTGCACCATCTGGCGTATATAGTGGTACCTGACCCCAATGTGTTTGGTTCTGGCTAGGAACTTTTCACTCTGCGTCAGCTTCAGGCAACTTTGATTGTCCTCTAGCAGGCTGACAGGTTCCCTTCTCACCAGTCCAAAGTCTTTGATGAGTTCATCAAGCCAGGCAATTTCTCTGCATGCTTCTGTAGCAGCAACATATTCGGACTCTGTTGAAGACAAAGCTACACAACTCTGTTTATAGCTGCCCCACACAACAGGTCCATCCCCAAACATAAAAACATGACCACTTGTGGATTTATAGTCAGCATTATCCCCAGCCCAATCTGCATCAGTGTACCCAACCAACTTAGGGTCTCTGACAGCTGGCAACTTTAATTTACAATTTATTGTACCTTTCAGGTATCTAATCACCCTTTTCAGCCCCGCTAAATCATGCTCAGTGGGAGAATTCACTTTTCTGCTCAGAATCCCCACAGCATTAGCTAAGTCAGGTCTACATGTGGTAACCATATACAAAAGTTTACCAATTACCGACCTATATTGACTGTTATCTGGCAACAGCTTCGAATCCTGCTGATTCTTCAAGAAGTCTGTAGCCATGGGCGTTGCAACCGGGTGTGCGTCTTGCATCTGCAAATACTCAATCAGTTCATGAATCTTTTGCTTCTGGCTGAGAAGAAATGAGCCGTCTCCTTCTCTTTCCACTTGGATTCCTAGGTAGTATCTGACATCTCCAAGTTCTTTTACTTGTACCTCCTTGCTGAGGTGTTTTACTATTTGTGTATAGTCTCTATCATTTGCAGTAGCAATAATCAAGTCATCGACAAAAGCCAATATGTATGAATATTGTCCATTACTTGACTTGCTGTACAAGCACTTGTCTGCGCTTCCTTGCTTGTACCCAAGTTGCACAAGCATACTGTGCAATTTCTGATTCCAGGCTCTAGCCGCTTGTTTAAGCCCATAGATTCCTTTCTGGAGTCGACACACGAGGTGCTTCTCATTTGGTTTTGTGAAACCTTTAGGTTGTTTCATATATATTTCTTCTGAAATTCTCCCATGTAAAAAACGCAGTACAAATGTCAATGTGCTTCACGTTCAATTGTTTAGAGGCTGCAATGCTCAAAAGCATTCGGACGGTACTATATCTCACGGTTGGTGCGAAAACTTCGTCGTAATCTTCACCAAAACGTTGTGAAAAACCTTGTGCTACTAGCCTTGCTTTGTAGCGTTCCACTTCCCCTTCTGACCCCTTCTTAACCTTGAACACCCACTTGCACCCAATGGCCTTCTTACCAGGAGGGAGCTCTGTCAGGGTCCACGTCTGGTTCTGATGCAGTGCATCCATCTCCTCCTGAGCGGCCTTCTTCCAGAGACTGGCTTCCGCAGATGGCATCTTCAGAATCTCTTCCCATGTGGAAGGTTCCTGTGGAGACACCGACCCTGCAAGGTAGGACAGCCGTACTGGTGGGACACCTCTGTTGGTTCTGGATGAGCGTCTGACCTCTGGTTCTGGTTCCTGAACCGCATCAGCTTCCTCACCATCCTCCAACGCTTCCATGTCCCCATCTGAGTCCTCCTCTTCGTCTCTGGAGCCGCCAGGGGTCTGGTCATCTGCGTCTTCTGGTGCGTCGCCTGTAGGGGGTGCTATGACACTAGAAGGCAGATTAGTACCATGTGGGGTTTCAGAAGGAAAGTTTATGAGTTCTTGAGTCCATTCTGACTCCTTGGAGCAGCCAATAACAGTGTTCTTTGTGTCTGCTTTTGCATGTTCATCAAAATAAATTGCATGGTGCGCACTCACTTTGCCTGTCTGTAAGTCCATTACTCTGTATCCTTTGCCTCCAGCAGCATATCCCACTAAGATACCTGCTTGTGCTCTGGAGTCAAGCTTGTGCCTCTGTTCCTTGGGCACGTGGTAGTAACATATACTGCCAAATACACGTATGTGCGACAGACTAGGCACTTTTCCATGCCAAAGTTCAAATGGTGTGCGCTGTGTTGCCTTTGTTGGCAACCTGTTCTGGAGATAGACAGCTGTGTAAGCAGCGTCTCCCCACATCTTCCTTGGCAGGGACGCTTCCTTTAGCATACACCTTGTCATTTCCATAATGGATCTGAACTTCCTTTCAGCTATGGAGTTCTGTTGTGGCGTGTAAGGAACTGTGGTTACATGTGTAATTCCTTCCTTTGCCATAAGGGCTTTCATCTCATGTGAGCAGTATTCTCCTCCATTGTCAGACATTAAGACACCTGGAGCTCTTTGGAACTTGTTCCTAACCATGGCAATGTAATTCTTGAACATTTCTACTGTCTCACTTTTATCTTTGATGAAATATGCCACACAATATCTCGAAAAATCATCAAGAAAAATCAAAATATACTTGTTGTGTCCAAGTGATGGAACACTGAGTGGCCCACACAAATCTGAATGCACGATATCCAGAACTTTAGTACTCCTTTGTTCTGTGCAACGTGTAAAAGAAGGTTTTACTGCCTTTTCAGTAACACAAGTTATGCATTTTGTTGGAGCCTGGTTGCTGCTCCCTTTTACCTGCAAACCTGTGACAAGATCACTTTCCTGTAGACTCTTAATGATGGTGGCATCTCTGTGTGCAAGTCTTCTATGCCACAGCGTCAAATCTGCGTCATCCTTCTGGCTGGAGCGTGCCACTTTTGCAGACTGGTTCTCTGAAAGATTAACCTCATAAACACCATTTATTAATTTTGCTTCAATGTACACTTCACCATCTTTAGTTACACTGCACTGTCCAATCTCAAATGTGATCTTGAAACCTTTCTTGTCCAAAGTAGAGACACTGAGTAAATTGCAGCTCAGTTCTGGTACATACACAACATTGGACATTCTGGTCCTAAAAGATTCATTGTTTACATTGAATTCCAAATGCATTGAACCTTCACCTTTGGACTTTAAAATATTTCCATCTGCAACTTCAATCTCAGTCTCTTTATCATTTAATTCATTAAAACAGTCTTTTTCAAAGCTGTAGTGGCTTGACGCTCCACTGTCTAAAAGCCACTTATTGCGCGTGTTTTCTTGGCTCTGGACAGCTAAACTCCTATCTTGCAACAGCATGTTGCGCTCAAATTTCCCTTTTCTTTCTCCTTTACGCTGAAAGGCTTGGGAATCTTTCTCTTTAGCTTTAGGCGCTCTACAATTTCTGGCTATATGGCCGATTTTATTACAATTGTGACATGTGACCTTCTTGTGTCCATCTCTGGACTGTGCAGGCTGTTTAAAAACATAATTGCTGCCTTTATTTCTAGTGCTCCTTTCTGGGGAATCAGATCTCTTTCTGCATTCCTCTCTTAATTCACTGGTCAGTTCCTTAAAAGTTAGATTCTCTTTATGATCCATCAAACTAACAAATGCATCAAAATGTAGCCCTAATGAGGCTAACAGAAATGATACCTTTGTTACTTCATCAAAAGATTGTGGAGTAAGTTCAAGCATTTGAATAATTTCTGTGAATTTATCAATATGCTCTGTGAATTCTTCTTTTGAATTCATTCTTAGTCTAGTTAATTTGCCCATCAATGTTCTGTAGGAGTTCTTTGTAGATTCTCCATACATGCGCTCAATATCTTTTAGGATCTGAGATGCATCATCTTTGCTATTTATTAACGATAGATGCTTATTGCGAAGTCCACTCAAAATTATGTGCTTGGCCTCGCTGTTCTGCCTTTTCCAGACTTTAATCTTGGCTAAGGCTTCATCACTTGTACCTTCGGGCTTTGATTTCTCAATCGCATCCAAAACATCCCTTGCTTCTAAATATGCTATTAAGCGCGTTTTCCAGTGCACAAAATTGTCCTCATCTAGCAGCATTAAGCCTGGCTTTGCTTCACTATAAAAACTGGCACTAGCCATCTTAAAATCCAAAATTTGGAAAAATTTCAAAATTCAAAAATTTGTCAAAATTCAAAATCAAAATCTCAAAATTCTCAAAATGCAAAAAGCAAAAGCCTCAAAATAAATCTTCACTGCCTTTGGGTCTTTTGTGAGCTCTGAGGGAGGGGAGGGGTAGCTTAATCCCCCTTTCTCTAGACAATAGGACAAAAGACCATGCGGTCTGACCAGGAAATGCTCTCAGAAAAATCCTACTCAGCTCAAAAATGCAATCCAACGCAATCCTTCAAAAATACACAAAATACGTAGCACTGGGCATACATAACCCTTTGTGGGAATGTTTTGGAACGTGGATGGAGATTTATAATTTAATATATCTCATCCTAACTTGTGCTAACAAGTTCAACTAGCAGAGTAACATTCCCTTTTAAAATACACACAGCGGAAGTTGCTTTGATTCGCTAGAATCAACTTAATCTAGTTTCCTGGTTTGTCACTATATTTCCCCTTTGTCCCTCTTCAAATAAGACACAGCACACGTCTTCTATAAAAAGATATAAAATGTTTACTCACATATATCCAGCTCAAGACAAATCCCAAAGAAGGCAGGCTTATTCTTAGTAAAGATATTTACAATTGGAATCTCCCCATGTGGGAGAGAAGTCCAGGCCCCAGTTGGCTGGAAGCCAACTGAGCATCCTCCTCACAGTTTGTGTGAGAGAGTGGAATGGAATGGAATGGCCGCTGACCTGTGAGGTTCTTTGTTCATACCTTCCCAGGTGAAGCCACTCCCACATCTAGTTGCAAGAGGAAATTGCCTCAATCCATGTGACCAGGAAGTTGTGGCTGGAGGACTGAGGCAATCTCCACTGTCTGCTCTAGCATTGTTGTACTTGACTGCTCTAGTGTTTACATCCCACACTTTCAAGGGGCCACATGTCACTGGTGGGCAGGGCCCGAGCCAAAAGTGGGTGGACCAATAAAAGTTTTTTTTTATCTTTGTATAGTGGGCTACTTTCAACACACACTTGCCTGCCCTGCTCTGCCTAAGCAAGTAAGAGCATCTTCAGTCTTCAAATATGCATGGCAGCCAGGCAAAAACACACACCAAGGATGTGCAGCAAGGCTGGTGAGGGGTGTGTCTTGTGGAAAGGGTGTATGGCCTGGGGAAGGGGTGTGGCCTGGGGAGAGTCTCTGTGGCTAGATCGCAAGGCCTAGAGGAGTGAGTGGCATTAGACCTGAGCCTCCATCCCTGTGCTATTTATTTAAGCATTGGCAGGGCTTTTTTTTTCCAGCCGGAACTCTTCAGAACCCCGTTCCGGCACCTCTCAGATGGGCGCCATTGCCCTTATAAGAGAACAAGGGAGGCGCTCGTGGTAAGTTCTGGCATCTCACGTTGGTATCCTGCTTTTTAGGGCTAGCTTTGCCAAGGCCACTCACAGCATTTGAAGACAACATTCATTGCAGCAAAAGCAGCAAAACAACAGCAACGTGTTATAGCAGCAAGGGACAGTGCAAGTGCTAAAGGTCCCCTTCCCCACTGCACCACTTGCTGGGGGGTTGCTGTATTGTACCATGATATGCAGTACCAACTGAAAGTACGGTAGCTTTGATCCTGAATGTATGGAACAGCCAGTACTGTGCTCTCAGGATGGGGGTGGGTGGGTGGGTGGCATGACCACCTTTTAGGGCTGGGCGGGTCCCACTTGACAGGAAAGGAGAGATGCCGCCTGGCTGCTCAGCTGTTCTTTTTGCAAGCCTCTGGCATTTTGTGTATTGTGTTTCACAGATGTCGTCTTGGTGGTTAGTAATGGTTTGATGGTGGTTTTTTGTTTTATTGCAGATATTAACACAATATGCGAAATGGATGGCATTTCTATGGTGGTTAAACTGCATCGAGCACAGTCAGTGTAGAAAATGGCCTGGGTAGTTGAATGCTCCCTAACAAAGAAAAGGGAAAAATGGCTCTGCGGACAGAAAATGTGTTTGTTTGTTTGTTTGTTTGGGAAGCAGGCTATAGGCAGAACGCTTCTCTCCAATACTTTCCTTCTCAATGTGCAAAAACTGAGAGTATTTTAACAGGAGGTAGTGAGTTATTAAACATGTGATTTCTCCACTTGCACCCTGTATGTTCCTGGAAAAAGAAAGAGAGAAAAGATTCACCATTTGATTATGCCGAAATCAAATGTATAAATTGGCCCCAACACAAGCCCCATGACAGTAGTTTGTGGCAGAGGCTGGCTGAGTATGCTCAGGCAGCAATCGGCGCTCCTGCTGGTTTGATTGAGTGAGAGCACTTAGCTTCACATTCAAAATTAATGAATTTTTTAAAAGCCTTTAAAAGCCATTCAGAACTTTGTGTGTGTGGCCTCTGGTAGCTTGAACTGTTTTGTGAGTTGCAGGCTTGCAGCTGATGAAATTGGTCTTGGTTATGGAATAATAGATGTAGGCCATAATAGAAGTAGGCTGGGCACACAGCAAAGAGGACAGGCTGCCTGCACCTTTGTGCATAAAAATCTCGCTGACATTCACTCTTCTGCACAGTAATAAATGCTGGGGAAATCTTTCCCACTCTTTCACCTGGCCACCCTGTGAGATGTATCGGTCTTTAGTGTGTCAAAAGACAATTTGTTTAGAATGTGTAGTCTTATGTGCACTGTGGCTAATCTTCTGGTTCTAGTGTTTTGTGACTGGTTTGCATATAATATTAAACCATAGTTTAAAACAAACTATGGTTTTATGTGCATAAGGAGCATGGTGGTGCATACTGTTCAGAAGCTCCCACGGAGCTCCTTCCCTGCTGTTACTGCTGCAAAGCCGTGAATGAAACAGGCCAGAGTCTGCTTTTTTGTGTCATCTGAACCCAGGCTCATGGTTTGTTTCTCTCCAAACAAACCATAAGTAGTAACCAAGGTTTGTTCTTCACTTGCTGACTGTTGGTCGTTTGGGAGAAACAAACCACGAGCCCAGGTTTGGACAATGTGATGAGCCATACTGTGGCTTGTTTCATTCATGGTGCGGCAGCAGCTGGAGTGGGAGAGTAGCGCCATGGGAATGCTGCTCATTCACATTAAAATTATGGTTCATTTTAAGGTTGCCTCTTGTGCAGGTGTTTGTGGCTGGAGATCATTAGTAAATAATACATGCTGGTATCAGGGCTGTCCATTTTCCCCACCCCACCCTGTGATTTTTTAACTGCTGTACGACAGCCAGTAAACCAGCAGGTGAAACTTTTTACCTGAAGGGGCTGAGCTTTTACTAGCTGAATTTTCACCTACCTGCAGCTGCTAAAGCAGGGATGGGGAGTCCCGACAACAGCTGGAGGGCTTCAAGTTCCCACCCCTGTGTTAAAAGCTCAGGAGCTCTGCCAGAAAACACACACACAGAGGTGAGCATTAGTTGGCACACTCCATCACCTTGTTCTTGTAAAAGCAGCAGGGCAGCAGGCTGTTTCTTATAGGCTTGTCTGTTGAACGAAATCTGGTGCCTCCCGGTATTTTTTGTACTTCTACTGTGCTAATGGCTTTCACCTTTTGTTCAGCTTGCGCATATACATGTGTTATGCATGGAGCTTATGCCTTTCTGGGACTCTGGCTCACTCCTACGCTTCAGTGTTTGACAGATGCAAATATGTACACTTTCTTTTACATTACGCAAACCATGAATGAAGCAGCAAGCAAGTGGCATGAGCAAGTACCTAGGCAGTTCTGGGGATGCTGCATACGCTGCATGCTGAGGAATTTTGGATACCTTTTCATAATAACATAACCATTTTTGCATTTTCAAAGCGGCATTCAGACCTTAACACCAGAGGCTGTGATTGGAGCAGGAGGTACATTTCAAGGCACACTGTTCATTGTAGGTACAAATTTGGTAAATGTACACTAGGCATTATTTATATATAGTCTTTAAGTGCAGACAGAAAGTATGCAGACACTTTGCTACACGTGAGGCTTAGGACTCAAAGAGACTCTCCCTTAATGATTGTTGTTATGTCATTTATTGATTTATATACTGCTTATATTCCAAAATGGCTTCCAAGTGGTTTACAGCTATAAACTCAATACGTAATTAAAATGCACAATAGCAAAGCCACTGAGGGTATTAAAGCTTCCTCAGTTAAAATATAGAATAAAACAAACAATTGAAAAGCATAACAGTTAAAAGAGTTAAAACAATAAAGTCAGGAGCTTGCTGCAGCTCCCCTTCTATGTTATTGTTAAACTGCGGCTGGGAAAATGCCAGGCCAGGCCCGTGTCCCTTGAAGGTCATGGCACTGCAGGGAGGAGAAGAGGCTGTGCTGTGAATGACACAGCCTATCTTGAGCAACTTAGCCTTGTGGACAGACACCCAGAGAGCTAAACAAGGGGGGTCAGGTTGCAGTTTGGCTGCTCCCTTCTCCCCTCAAGGCTTCCTAGGCACAAATAAAGCTGGTGATGTCATAGTCAGCACCCTGGCCGGATCTTTGTCCCCAAGGTGCAGGCCTGGGTACAAGGTGGGACAGGCCACAGCCAGTCTGGGGTCCTTGCCATGATGATGATGTCAAAGGAAATCCTGGTGAAGGGAGTGTTCTCCCTGACACTAGTTGTCTCTGCATTAGGCACTTTTGAAATTCCTGTCAGCTTAGAAAATGTCAGCTGCTTCCTTTTTTAGATGAAAAAAGCATGTTCCCCAAAATGTGGAAGAGTGGAGGAAATGAATATCTGCATCCTGTGCACGAATGTGTGAAATATACAGCAAATGTTCCAACTGTTCTTATTTATCAAGAGCAATCTCTGTTTTCAGGTCCCTGGTAAATCGTTGTCACTATTTTGACTGTTTTGGGAGACTGAGGGATGGGTTTTTTTCCTCTTAAGAATTGAATAGAGGGTTTTGTGACTAACAGGTTTATTGTGGCACCAGCCTTCATGGATCGGAGCCCACGTTTGACAGCTGTATAAAATATCTACGGGTATAGACCAGGGGGAGGGGGCGTCTTGTGAACAGCACAATCAGCGGGGTAAAGCTTAAGTTATGCAAAGTGACCACATTCACAACAGCCGTGACTGGTGATAATTCCATCATCATAGCCGAAGAATAAAAATGTAGTCCATGTACGTTGGCCTACTTTCCATTCTGTAGGGTTCAGCTCTCTCTCCTCAGGTCACTGAAGGTTAAGCTCTGACTGCATACACACTCTGCATTTAAAGCACATGACTTTCTCCAAAGAATCCTGCCCATGTACGTGGGGCTGCCCTTGAAGACGACTCAGAAACTTGAGTTGGTGCACAGTGCAGCAGCCAGATGCTGGCTGGGGTTCCTTCCAGATGCTCTGTTTTAAAACAACTGCATTGGTTGTCGGTTCATTTCCAGGCCCACTTCAAGGTGCTAATTTTGGTGTTGAAAGCCCTAAATGACTCAGGCTCCAAATAATCTGATATTAACTGTTACGGCTTTTGCACCCATAGATCCTGGGGTTCGATTAAAAAACCCAAAGTGGTTCCAGAAAGTCTGGCATCTGCCCACCCCTACTCTAGGGGGAAGGAGTGCCATTGATGGGGTGCCACCACAGATAAGGCCCTTCCCCACATCACTACCCCATGCGCTATGCTTGGTGATGGGATCATGAAGAGGGCTTCCTCTGCAGGCTGCAGCTAGTAGAGGAGAGCTTTAAGTGTTTGGGACCAAGGTCATTCAGAGATTTGTAAGTGAGTGACAAAAACCTCGAACTGGTCCCAGTAGCATATTGGCAAACCAGTGCAGTTTGCACAGGACCACACACAAAACTGGCAGCCACCTTCCACGCTAGCTGCAGGTAGCCCTGCATGGAATGTGTTGCAGCCATCTAAATATGAGGTTACTAGAGCACAGGTAACTGTTGTTGAGCTATTCTAATCCAGGAATGGCTGGTGCTGGAATGCTGACTGAGCACTGAGGGAGGAAAAAAACTGGGGAGATGAGAAATGGAATGGCTGGAATCCCAAACAGGAAAATCTCCAGGCTGCACCATTTTGTTGCACTTGTTAACCCACAAAATGCCAGTGCGCTTATTTCTTTCCGCACTCACCCTCCACAACTGGGTAGCAAATGTGTCTGGATGTGCTGCTGCTATTCTATAAATTCAACCAGACTTACCGTATTCTGAGACTTAATATTTCATTGCAACCTCTTTCAGTTTTCAAAACTATTTGTGGTTACCTACTACAGCATATAAAATCTTCTGGCTAGTTTAGTTTCTGATTTTCTGTAGCTTCTCTTTACTGAATAATCTGGAATCTTTCTTTTTTTTCTTTGGTGTGCTATATAACATTGCTCCATTTGGTGCTGCATCGTGGTTATTATTGTGGGAGGGGTTCTTTTGTCAAATTTGTGATGTTGCATAACCTGCAAGAAGAAAAGCGATCAAATGAAAATAAAACGAGAAAATAAAACTATTTATAGTCAGGAAACTCTTACAATTGGGAAACTGTTGTGTTCAGTTTCTTAAGCTCATGCTCTGCTTCAAAAACCAAAACCAGTTTTCAGGGTAAATTAGTCCAGCAAGTCAATGTGTAATGGGGGGGAGCATAAGAGGGGGTGGGGCTGTGAGAAGAGAGGTGTTAGAAGGTGCTCCTGCCTTCCTCTGTGAAATACTGGGTAGTACAAAACAGGGCAAATGAGGGTTGCTTGGATCAGACACTGCGCCCATATTGACGTCTGTGTGGAATTGAAGTGAGCAAGGAGTAGCACAGGGAGGAACTAATGGGGTCTAGACAAACATTGATCATTTGGCTTTATCCCCTTTCCAATTAGTCTGAAAGTGTTGCGTCTTCAGCCCCACTGAGCATTCTCTTGACGGTAGTTTCATCCAGCCCACATTTCTCTTGTGAACATATAAAAATGTCTTATGCAAATGGTGCCCTAAAAGCTTTTCAGCCTGCGCCGTTGCTTTTTCCTTCTCCAGTATACTAACCGCCCACAGTTAGGAAAAAACAATGAGTGGGAAAAGGATTAGTTTTGCGGATGTTTTCTTTTTAACAAGTCCGTAGGGATTCTGCTGTATGTTATGCTATCTCCTTCCACCCCCATTGCTCCTTAAGAATGCTTCTAGCATCAAGACACTGGCCCAATAGCAACCCAACATGGGAGATTTCTGAGACATTTAGTGCTATCTTTAAAAGGCAGCAGCAATTGCAAATTTAGCTTCCCAGAAAAGAAAAATCACCCACAACCTAGCCTAACTAGAAGATCGGTGAGCATTACTGCCCTTGGCATTTCCTGGTTTCCTTTAGTTTGGGATGAACTTGAGTTGGGTATCAATCCACTTGCTAGATTTGTGTGAGTGTGTGCCCCCGTTTTTTGCAGTTCTTTTTATTTTTAATAAACCAAAATTGGCCCAGGCATCTGCTGTCATTGTGCAGATGACAGCTTCGTTGAATAATAATTTGGGTGCGTGGTAGTGGTGGGGGCAGATGGAGAAATAAACCAGGTCATGATGTGTACAGCAATTTAAAAATGCTACTTCAAACACAAAGGGTGGGAAGGGGAAACCAACTGCTGTGCTTTAAACTGCTGATCTGTATATGCCTTGAGCCTAATGAGAAGGAAGCTGGCAGGCAGTGCCCCCACCCCCTGGTCTGGCTGTAGGTAAGGAGGCAGACAGGTGGGGGCTGGCTGAGAGCAGAGGTTGGTGGGACAGTGCCCCATCTGCCCTAATAGAGCAGACACCACTGGGAATGCACTTGGATTTAGAGGCTTCGTCAGCTCATAAATGACCTCTTTTAAAAAAAGTCACTTTCAGACCTCGGAGTGGATCCATTTTTAATGGACCAGTTATGAATTGGACCCTGGGGAGCCTATCCATCCACGGGTTTTCCCCACCTCTGCTTATTCCCATTTCTAGCTTCAGAAATGCACGTTTTATACAAATTGCCTCCTGTGTTCTTCCATGAAATATTTTTAAAGAAATGCATACCCATTTAAACTATAGTATTTTTTCCTAGCTTTGCATCTCTCTCTATAAATGAGCATATGCAAAATGTATGCAAATCTGCCCCCTCCTTTCTCTGTTTTTTGTGATGCAGTTCTGCTCTTTTGGTGTTTGCAGAGCTGAAATTCCCTCTTCAGTGCAACTGTTAAAGGTGCAGGAGTTCTGTCCTCTCTTTTTCTGGTGCTAAAAAGGCTCAGAAAGTATGTTTTTTAGCTAGATCTTGACCTATCTTATATCTTGCCAACATGACACCTTCAGATAGGGATCCCATGTGTCCAGGCCCTGGACTGATGTGATATAACTATTCCTTCTTTTCTTTTGGAAAGTACAAATTCCTTTTCATTCCCTGTGAGGACTTCACAATCAGCTTATCAAAAGCTTGAAGCTGTCGCTGTCTGTCTGCACAAAGGTATCTGAAACGAGGAAGATATGTTTACCCCCCTGTGTGAAATGACGCAGTCAGCCCTCAGATTCTCATATCCCACAGAGTGAGGCCTTGTTTATCTTTTCAAGTAGAATTTCCACCTTAAGTGTGCACCGTTTGATCCATTTCCAACTAATGTTCCTTTTCTTTATCTGCTAGTATCCCATTCACACTATTATTTTTTTTACTGATGATAGGAACCATGTTGTGTGACTATGTGCAGCAGGCATATTGTTTCATGCAGACTGCCACTCGCTCCATGCAATTTCGAATCCCCACATCTCATTGTGGCCCGCTTTGGTCCTGCAAATCTACAAGAATATTTATTTATATGAAGCTCCCAGAATGTCTTAGTAAGGCCATCCCCTGCCCTCGGGCTTATGAGACCCAGTGTGGTATAGTGGTTAGAGTGCTGGACAAGGACCAGGGAGACCAGGGTTCAAATCCCCACTCAGCCATGAAGCCTAACTCACAGGGTTGTCGTGAAGATAAAATTGGGAGGAGGAAGAATATCACCACCGCCTCTCTTTAAAGCAAATACTTCTAGTGGATCTATTTTTGGAAGCAGCCTTTCACACACTTGTAACATGCTAAATATTGGACTGAGGGCACACATTAGATGTGTGTAAAGAATACATTTGAGGGTGGAAGTGGTCTATCCACATTACCTTGTCTTCAATAGTGCAAACAACAAAGAGTCTTGAGGTATCTTAAAGACTAACTTTTGTAGGCTTGGAGACTATTGTCCACTTCATCAGATGCAGGAATCTTTGCTGTTTTTGAGAGAAAGAGAGAGTCATTTGAGGGAAAAGTAAGTTGGTTGGTAGGCTAGAGGGACAACCGAGGGAGAATGAGACGAAGGTGACACTTGAGTATACTTATAAGAGAGTTGATAGTTGTTAGATAAGCTAGAGTGGATACACTGGCCACATTCACAGCATTCATTTAAAAGCACTAATATACCACTACAAACACCCATGGTTCCCTCCCAAAGAATCCTATGAACTGTAATCTTTTAAGAGTGCTGAGTGTTAAGGGACACCCCCCCCCACACACACTCCCACAATCCCCAGATTTCCATGGGAAGAAGGGTTGATTGTTAAACCACTTTGGGATGAGCCATAGCTCAGTGACCCATGCCTTGCACAGACAGATCACAGGTTCAGCATCTCCAGGGAGAGCTAGGAAAGAAACCTTGGAGAGCGACTGTTAGCCCATGCAAACAATTCCAAGCTAGATTGACGAATGGTCTGATTCAGCACAAGGCATGACAACCAGAGATTCAATCTCCTCATTCAGGGGAGCTCACAGGTTGGGTATTGCCATTCTGCACTGCTTGTAAGCTTATAAACTTCTCATCTGGAGTCTGTCATTGCACAAGGCAAAATGCTGACCAAGGTGAACCAGCATGAAGTAGTCTGAGTCAGCATGGTGATCCTTCTGTAACAATCCTGAAGTGCTCCCATTTCTCCCTAAGTTTATGCATCTTATGCTGGAGTTAGAGTGTCCTGATTTGACCTTCTTTGCACTGCCTGAGCTGAGCGGCTGTGTTGGTAAAGCCTATCGCTGGAATGAGGGCCAGGAGTGTCGGCAGAGTTCTGTGTGGTTCTGCTGGGCCCCCAAAGAGATTGCACGAAATACTCTCTATGGTGGGATCTTGGCCAGTTATGTTTGGTTCACCATTTCTGTTTGGAGGGATTGCTAGGAATGAATGGTTTGGTAGATATGAGGAGTACAATTGACTGAAAGTGGAGATTCAAGGTGTGGAAATTTTGGGCAGGGGGCTGTGAGAGGAGGCACTGTTTGTGAAGCTGGTAGCCTTATATTAGCTGCCATCTGACAGTTAGCCTCTAACCTACACAATGGCAAACTACAGCCCCCAGCCCCATTTTATGTGCTCCCCACCCCATGTCTTCTGAAACTGTTACTCTTCCACTCCATCACAGATGCAATCTTCCTATTCGTTTCCTTCTTATCTTTCCTGGATTGTTAAAGGGTCAGTATTTTACTTGATAAATGTACTTGCTTTCTCCCCTTGTTGCATACCTTGGAGGAAAGAAGGTTTATCTTACTCCTTCCAGATGTCAAAGAACAAATTTGTAGTCTTCTGTTCTATGTATCAAACCTTGTGGGGTTTACTTCTGCATAAAACTGCACAGGATTGTGCATTCTAATTTGAAGTAGCCATTGTGGAAATTGAAAAGGGTGTTTTCTTGATTCTGGAGTAGATAATCTGAAACACTCTGGCTCATGAGGGCTCCAACTGATGACCCCTCCACCAAGGGAATGCAGCCCTTGCCCGCAACCTGCTTTAGCCCTTCTACCCATAAGTAGTGTGTGTGTGTTTGTGTGTGTGTGTGTGTGCGTGCAGTGCACACAAACACACCTTTCTGGTCTTTCCCACTTAACCTAAATTGAGCAGGAGTTTTGCTTTTTCTGTGTTGTTCTGTGCTGCACCTAGAGCAAAACTCTTACTACACCCACCCACAAAGTGGGGGAGCGTAGTCCTGCTCAGGGTAGTGGGCAGTGTAGTGTGTTTGCGTGTGAATGTCACACTGTGTACTGGTGGTAGATTTTATCCATGAATGGGGAAGGGAGAGAGGGGATGTTGAACCTCACAACTTTAGACAGGAGGAAACAAGGACTGCCTTGTAGAACAGAGGAAAACTGCATCTGGTCCAGCATCCTGCTTTTAACACTGGTTATCCGGATGTCTGTGGGAAGCTCTCAAGCAGGGCAGGAACAAGGCAACAGCCTTTCCTTGTTACCTGTCTCTCGCCCCCTCCCTCTTCCTCACGGGGGTATGCTGCCTTTGAACATGGAGGCTCTCTTCAGGTATCGTGGGAAACTCTTGTCGAGAGACGCCTCCCTCTGCAAGGGGCTTTCCTCAGGGCGCTCTTGGGATGCAGCCGGGAAGCACTGGGGTAGTGCCAGTGCCCACTAGACGGGACCCACGTCCCGCTGCCGAGCCTTGGCTTTGCACCGCGGCGCCCTTTCGCCCGTCCCTTCCTCGATCCTTCCCTCGAGGCCACCTCGCCATCTTCCGAGATGGGCAGAAACCTCTCGCCTACCTCCAGGCCCTCCATGGCAACCGTGGATTGATGGGCGCTGTCGAGGGTGGCTGGGGTGGGGGGAGCTTCTCCCCCGCCGCCGCCAGGCTTAGAGGGGAGGCAGCCCTTCTGCGGGGTGGGGGGCCACCCCCTCTCATTTCTCTCCCCCCAGCTCCTCCCTCCAACCCCTCCCTCCCTCCGGCCCCTCCTTCCTCCCAGCCCCCCCACCTCCCCGCCTGCGCTGTCATTGTCTTGGGCGGGCGGGCGGGCGAGGCTCCGGGCTGGCTGGCAGCTCTGCCAGCGCAGGCGAAGCAACGAGCGGAGAGAGGCCGGCGCCCGCTTCCCGCGGAGGGATGCTCCTTCTGCCCCGGCCGCCCCTGCGCTCCGAGGCCGGCCCCGCCGCATCGCGCTGACCGCCGGGGGGTGGGGTGGAGGGCGCCCAGGGGGCGACGGAGGGGCGGACATGAAGAAGATCTGGGTGAAGAAGCGTCTCCAGGTAACGGGTCCCGGCGTGGGACGTGGGGTGGGGAGGGACGGGGTGCCCAGGCGGGGTGCCCAGCAGGCATCATCAGGGCGTTGTGAGCGCCGGAGGGGAAACTGAGGACGCGCACCCCTCGCGGAGCCCCACCCGGCTTTCCCAGAGTAGGATTCCCCGCCGCTGGTCTCGGGATGTGTGCCACCTTGTTGTCGGGGTGGGGTTGGCCACGCCAGGGTGGTGTTTGTAGATCGGTGGTCCTCTGCCCTCACCTTCCAAGCCCCTGGGCTCGAGGTGATGATCAGTAAGGTGCTGTGTGGGGCTTTTAAGAAATGCCCGGGATCGGGATGGGATGGAGGGGACGATTAGAAGAGCCGTGCCTCTTCTTCCCGTAAGATGCCCGAGGCGATGGATCCTGGGGGGTCGTGGCTCTTTTTACTCTCCATCCCCAAGTCCGGTGGCCACGGAGGCTGAGCGCCTCTGCGTCATGATCCGGCACTGCGCGTCAGCACCTGGCAGGAGCGCAGCTCCTCGTGGCCTGGACGTCACTCGGGGGCCTCCAAGCAGGGATGATCGAAAGGGGGGGGGCTCCCCGGTTCAACTAATAGGGGGGAGGGAATCATTCACAGCAGGCATAGCTAGGGCATGTCATCCCCCCCTGCCTGCTCCAGTAATAACGTACCCCACCACTTTTCCACTCCATCCCCACCCTACCCCTCCAGCGCTGATCTTCCAGCCAGGATGCCCCACCAGCTTCCCTCTCTGCAAGGGAGGGACTGGGAAGCAAGGGCACCAGATGAAATAAGGAATGTGGGGGGTGTTGTCATCCTTCGTGCTTGCTAGCTGTCCAGAAGCATCTGGGCATCCTTGGAAACAGGATGCTTGATCTTTGATCAGATGGCTCAAGGCTCTCCTCCTCTGTTTCTACAGAGGCCTGCGGCCTTGGCGGCCTGAGGGGAGATGAGCTTTCTAGACCTGAGGACAGGGATGCCAGTCTCTCACCTCTGCAGAGCAGAGAGCTGTTGCATCCCAAACCAGGCACGCAGGAAACAGATTGACACACATGGTGGAGAGGGGAGTATACACAACCATCCTAAACATCTCCCCATCTCCTCCTATATGCAGTTAAGAATGGAGAGCGGCAGAGAAAGAAGGACCCTGGCTGGTAAAGAAGGCTGGAGTCCAGTTAGGCCGTAGACCCTAGTCAAGGCTATTGCATCCCCATTCATTGCCAAGGCAACAAATCCCCATTGCTAAGAAGGGATTTGCCTCCTGGCAGCCTCCAGCTGCAACACCTTTCTTGTTTGGTACTTACCTCTTTGTCCAAATGCCATCTCCCCTTTTTGCTACCATCCTAGTGCAACTCATATTGAGCAGGATGTCTGACAAGGTGGCCACCTTAAATTCTGGGCTGCTTGTGCTATTGGCCATGGAGCAGGGATGCACTTTGCCTGCCCAGATGCCTCTTTGCCCAACGTGCCACAGTAGGAAGCTGCTGGGTATGTGCTTGCCCATTGCCATGTGCCTGACGGGGGGATGCCAGCCAGGTACCCATTACTGCCCTTTTATTGGATTTCCGTTTTCTTAATGGGGGAATTATCCACCAACAGCATAGCTAATCTATTCATATATCTTTCTGGCCTGGCACATGGGCTGCCTGCCAGCGCCAGTCTTGTTTGGGCAAGCTGGCTTGGCTAGAAAACAAATCCACCTGGATCAGTTGCTGTTGGGAGCATTTGTTTCTTCTGGCTGGAGTTTATGCCTCTGATACCTCCCACCTCAATGATGTCCAGGACAAAAGAGAAAAGGCCAAACTGGGTGGGGTGGGTGTGTACATCACCCTCTCTCTTGTGCCAGCACCCTGCATCACCACATCTCTTACTTATCACAGAATGATCCTGTCACGTCCATTTATTGCTGCACAAGGTGTTTCACCTCACTATTAGTACAGTATTGTGGAAATCTAGCTGGTAGAGCAAATTTTATGGGAGATGGGACAGCAGGAAATCTGGGAGTGAGGAGTGGGTGACTTTGTGCATCAGATGCTCTGTGTGTGTGTGTGTGTGTGTGTGTGCGCGCGCTTGCGCACGTATCAGCTTACACACACACACACACACACACACACACACAAGTGCATCTGTTTCACTGGTCCTGAATTCAGAGAGCTGTCCTTCCCTGATGGATAGCATGATTGGCCTGTCCTTGGGCAACCTGTCACCTAGGAAGCCAGTTGTAGCTGGATGCATGTGCCAGGAATGATTTCCCACGTGGATCCCATAAGTCTTGATTGCTGCTGGGAACCACATAGAAGAGCATGATGGAGACGAGAGAGTAAGCAGAGGGAAAGCCATTACCAGTGGCAGCACTTCAGCCTGTTACTGTTAGGTTGCTGTGCTTGCGTGTGCCTGCGCATTTGGGGCAACTTGACTGGATCTTTATCTGTGATGAAACGCACAAGATGTTCCTCTTCTGAGGGGACTCACCAAATGTTGAAGACTCCCAGCTGCTCAGGGCTCACCAGAGGGCAGCAAGATGAGAATTTAAACAGTGGAACGCTTATCTTTCGGTGGGGGGCAATCTCTCTGAGGATTTCTTCACAGGAAAAGGGCAGAAAGTCAGCCTCTTCTTTCTTCTGATCTGCCTGCATCACCACAAGCACTCAGGCTCCTGTCCTCCTGACTTTTCCCTACTTTCGGTGGAGCCGGCAGCACATGATCTTGGGTCGCACCCATGCCATATGTTTAATGTACATTGCTTCCTGCAGAGACTCCTGAAAGCTGCAGTCTACCTCTCAGAGTGCTACAGTTCCCAGTACCCTGATCAAACTACAATTCCGAGGAGCCATGCACACTAATTGTATGGACCATTGTGCTTGGCTCTGGTGGATCCTATGCCTTGCAAGGCTTGGTGAGAGGGTACAGTAGGGGTCTGATACACTTTTTGCCCAAGTGGCAAGTTCAGAAGTAGGTGGAAGGCCTTTCCCCTGAAGCCTCCCCCCTGGCCTCCTGCTGGGGTTCTGATCTCTGTGGTGACTGATGACTATATCCCGTGAGCACTGCCCCATCACCATATTTCCATTATCTCCCTCTCTCCATCTCAATCAGAGGTAATGCTTTTTCCTTTTCTTTTTCCTTTGCAGAAAGGTGGCCACTCGCGGCGTTTTGGGCGCTTCACGCATGGTGCGTTGTATTACTTCTGCCCCTTCCTGCCAGAGGCTTTCCTGATATGTTGGGGGCTGGTGGGGAGGGAGGGAAGAGAACAGGCAAATAGAAAAAGAGTCTAGCTGGGGTTGAGAGGGGTATGACTATCCTATCCCAGGTGTGGGGAACCTTTGGCCCTACAGATGTGCTGAACTACAGCTCCCATTATCAATGACCTAGGGCTGATGGGAGTTGTAGTTCAGCTGCATCTGGTGGGCCAAAGATTCCCTACGCCTGTCCATAGCAACCTCCTCCTGCACCCACTTTGGGAGGTAGATTGCGGGGGTGCGATGAGCTTAGCTGATAGAAGTTAGAGCTCAGTTTGTAGACCTTGGGAGCCGTACATATTCTACAAAGGCAAAGGCTTCTGTTCCGTTAACAAGTGACATTTTATATGTGTAGTTTCTCCTACAAGGTTGCAGTGATGGGAGAAACTACACCATCGCAAAGCTGATCTGTCTCAGATCTCTACAAGGGATAGAAGCCCTGCCCTTTTCAGAATAATGAGGCAACATTGCCAAAAGGGGAGATCCAAAGGGAAGATGTGCACTGTGATATGGTGGCATGTTGTGTGTGTTTTATATAAGGAAGGACCAAAAGACAGTTATTTCAGGGGGTTCGAATTGCTTTGTGCAGAATCACATTTATGACATTTGGATTACCCTGTCTCAGCTGAATCCTATCTCTTGCTCACACACGCAGCCTCTTGGATTCTCCCTTTAAGTTTGAGCAAACAAGCTCTCTACTTAAAGCATTGTTTCCTATTTTGTCCAAACCAGGAAACAATGGTTACCAGCTTTGGAACAAGTCAGGATATTAAACCATAGTTTGAAGTTGGTTTAATCGCCTGCATTGTTCTGAAGCTGGAAACTGTAGTTTCCCAGCTTGGACAAAGCAGGAAACTATGATAGTGTGGAGGCTTACTGGTCTTAATCTCAGGTCAGGCAAATGGGGGCTGTATCTGTGAGAAAATTCCTCATTCATATTTTGCTATCTAAGCTGGACAATAATCATCCAAACTCCCCCACTGAGTTCCATGTTCTGGTTAAGGTTGTTGTTGTTGTTTGTTTTTTGTTTGCATAGAACTGAGAATTGTAACATTATGAACAAAGTGGAATGAATCACTATATACATGTACAATATATATATATATTCTCTGTCCCTCCTCGTTCCAAAACTTGATGCCACCCTTTGGTAATATATTTAGGACAGGCAAGATGATGTCCATATAGAATTCCCTATGACGGTACATAGTGCTGGTCCGTAGCTTAGCTGGCTTTAAGATGCATTCGATAAATTCAGAGAGGGTAGGCCTATCCGTTGCCATTAACTATAGTAACTAAAAATAAAATGTGCTTGTTCAGAGGCAGTGTATCTTTTATTACCAGATGCTAGGGACAAAATACAGAGGTTGGCCCTCAGGTTAATGTCCTGATTGTGAGCTTGCTGGGGGTGGGTGTTGGAAGGGAGGGATTTGTGGTTAGCTACCATTTGGAAACTGTAAATGCTGGAGTAGGTGGATCTTGATCTGATCCTGCAAGTTAAGCTCTATATAGTCACATAATAGGGGGCTTTTGTTGCCACCCAGCAAGCTGGCACTTTGGTTGCTGTGACGTATAGGTGGAGACTGCAGCTTGGGGGAAAGGGAATGAGAGGGTCGTGGCTTGGAGTGGAGAAGATACTACTGATGCAGGGCGTTTTGAACCCGGGTCTTGAAACATGTGGGGATTATTAGAGAAATGGCTGTTGCAACCCCACCCACCCCAGCCCAAGTTTTTAATTTAGTTTTCATTGAATGAGCTTTCCTGCTAGATTTCACTCCCCAGGCAGGTCCTTATGAGTTTCAATGGCAGGGCAGCACCTTCTACCATTTAGGTTATGTCCGTATGCCTTGCCTTCTTGTCACTTTCCCTGCACATGCACTCTGCCAAATTTCAATGGGTTTCATGGGCCAGAGGCTATAAATCCCCCCCTTCCATCACATGTTGGAATATTTGAGGGCCTGGGCTGATTTGGGCGGTAACGCTTTGTTGACGTGTGTCTCTCTTTCTTGCTGCCCCTATGGAAGCGAAGTTTTCCGCTCCTGCAGAAAGCAAAGTTACGGTAGGAAATTGTGCTGCCTCATGCTTTTATCTTCCCAAGCTGCGTTTCATCCCACACCCCATCCCAGCCTACCCTCCTGGTTCTCTCCATGCCTCCATCTTCATCCTGCTGCTGCTGCTGCTGCTCTCTTACTTTGTGGGGCTCATCCTATTCTAGCAGAATTTGGTGGGCATCCTTTTGCTTCTCTGTATGACTGGCCTGAGCATCTTCCCTTCCCACACTGCCGCCAGCCCTTCCCTGCACTACTAGTACAAGACGGAAGGTTCTCTCTGTCTCTCCACGCGAATCTTGCTGTTATGGGCTGACTCGATTTCCCATGGAGCTGGACATGCAACGCGGTACATGGATCCCCTCCTGCCCCCAACATCCTCTCTTTTTAACTGAAAGCAGACTTTGAGGAGGTACAGTTGTGGGAGCCGCTTGACACATTCCCTTCCAGCTATTATTCTGCTAAAATAAAAATAAAATAAATCTCACACACGCACCAGCTCTTCAAGTCCTCCCCCAAAAGGAGCAGGGCTCTCCAAGTCTCACTTTTTTTGTTTGACTTCCGTTCACCTGGCATGGCTGTGTTGTTGGCCTTTCTTCAACCTGCCAGTCGATTTGCTGCCACCCTGATCTGTCAAGCATCACTCACGACTCTCCCTGTGGTTTTCTTAGCTGTGGGGTAAAGGCTCCTACGGAGAGCTGCAGCTGCCAGAAAAATGAGCTTCTTTCTGTCTTTCTTTTTTTCTTTCTTTTCTTTTCTTTTCTTTTCTTTTCTTTCTTCTTTCTTCTTTCTTTCTTTCTTTCTTTCTCTCTCTCTCTCTCTCTCTCTCTCTCTCTCCCTCTCCCTTTCTTTTCTTTTCTTTTCTTTTTTTTTCTTTTCTTTTCTTTTCTTTTCTTTTCCTTTCCTTTCCTTTTTTATGGAGGAGCCACCATGCCCAAGAGGGGCAGACTCCTGGGCTCTCAGTATTTGACTCCAAAGACTTACTAATTGGTGTATATTTTTATCCAGTCCTTCTTTGGGGATGTGCAATCCAGGCTGTACTTGGGAGCAATCTGTCATGCTTCCACGGAATCTCTCTGAGGTTGCTGTTGAACCAAGGGGAGCAGAATGGTAACCTACATGTTAATATGTAGTGGCATGTAACTTTTTCAGATATATATAGATATATTTAAAAAGCAATTTCAGGAGGCTGTAATTGGGTGTAAAGGAATGGTGGCTTGGGAAGGCTTAAGGTATTCCCAATAGCGTGTTTTCCCACTCAAATTAGTTCCCTTTAAACTACTCTTTCCACCTGCAAGATACAGCCCCCCCTCCCATATCTTTCTCCCTGTGGAGAGGAAAGCAGCAGGGGGAGGGGAAAGGCAATTATAAGCAGAAAAATGGCTGCCGGAAAAAAGCACCTCCTTCCCACCCACAGGTCTTCTGATCCAGATTGCAGCCTGACTTTCATTTTTCAAAAGAGAAAATATGTCTATAATATGAAGTTTTGCCATGAAAGCCCGTTTTCCTTTGCAAAGTGTGGCTTCTGAGGCAGTAATTTGCATCTAAGGAAATGCAAGAAGAAAGGGAGTGCTTAACCCTTTCCCTGCCAGGGACATTCCCACCTGTTACACTTGCCTCTTCCAATGTTCAGGGCCCTTGTTTACCTAGCAGACAAAGTTCTGGAATTCCGCAGACGTAGAATAACAGAGATACAAATCACCACCTCACTAGGGCTCTTTTCAAGGGAGAAGGAATGGACCTTCCAGGCTTCCTTACTTGCAGCTTTTGGTATTTGTTTTCCTCTAGGCAGCCCTGAGTATCTAGATCCTAAGAGGGTGGCAAGAGTTGAAACCTGCACTGCAAGGATGCCACTGGTTGTGCAGGGCCCTGGGTAATCTGCATATGGCTGAGTCCACACAGTTTGCCATTTGATGCCTTTCCCTGAATATGGTAGACTCCAGGCCATGGCTGTTGGACATATTTCAAATTAAGGGAGCCCTGAAAGAAAATGGAAACTCCACAAAGAGAATGCTTCTTACAATCAGATTCATTTCATTGTATTTAGTGACCAGCCATCATGTCTTTCATTACATTCAGAGCATTCAAAATGTTCCGTGATAAGCCTTAGCCCAAAATAAAACCATACTAATGTATAAAACGACCTAGAATGCCACAAATACAACCCTAAAACAAATATTGTTTAATGCTTTTCCAATGCTACAATAATAAAACTGTGAGCATAACAGGGCCCTGCTCCAGGATTCTCTAAAATTGGGCCTTGGTGGTGGTTCAAGAGCATCTCTGCTAGAGCATCGCATCTGACACCATTTTGCATGTTTTTCCTCTGTGCCCCCCATACTTTAGTAAACACTTATGAAAAAAGAATCTGTATCACCAAAAATATAGACAATTTATTTCCAATAATGAGTAATTTTATGCAATTCAATTTTTATATTGTACCTTCTCTTCATAACACCAATAAAGGAGTCAATTTTGTCACAATCCGGCCACCCCTTTTCTGAGAGATGAATTTTCAAGATCTTACTTGGGACTTCTGAGTCTCGCAGGATCTATTTGTGACTCTGCCATACAGTTTTGATGGATGGGTACAAGCACCCAAGGCAAAAGTGTGGACTGACCTGTCGATCAAGGTCCTCCCCTCACCTTGTCCTTTCTCTTGCTTCAGACTCGGAGACGGGAGAAGACGATGGCAGCAGCACACAGGTGACCCAACGCAGCCAGCTCCAGGATGAGACCACCTATAGCTCCCCAACAGGTGAGGAGAAGCAGGCAGGTGAATGGAGAGGTTTGGCAAGCATTCGGAGCAGAATGGACATGAAACTATATTTCAAACTGAAGACGTTGCTGCTGGTGCCCCAGCAATTCTGCCCCCAAATCCCCTCACAATCTTGAGACTGTGGCCTCCCTACTGCCTGGCCCTTTCTGAGGCAAGAGTGGTATGTCACATATACCATGCCAAAACAAATGCCCCCCCCCCCGTGATTTGTCCACCATGAATCCTATGAGCAGGGTCTTCTTCTGTCCCTGAGTGTCCTGCTTTTTTTGGATCATTGGCCAAAGAGTTTAACTCTCTCTTCAGGGTTCCTTTTTGCAGGCAGCTACCATTGGAGCATGAGAATTACTTCTCCCCGGAGACATAGCCAACCTGACACCACCTTTTCCTGGAAGAAGGGCACATATTAACCGACGCAGAACATTAATTTAATAAAGAGGGCAACTTTATATCAGAGGAGGACTCAGCAAAGCATAAAGGTCATTAGATTCCACAGAAATAAAACTGAAAAATCGCAGCCTTTAACTATAGCTTCCTCATGCTAGGTGCCTTCAGTACACGGTCACTTCGGACGGTGCTCATACACCTTCCACAGAATGACTAGGCAAATGGGGCAGGGGGAGATAGAGCCCTTGGTTGATCATGCATCCCAGTTAGCAAATTGTGCTTAATGGGGGCTGTATTCTGAATTGAACAACACTTGGAATCTTTAATGAGCAGGGTTTAAGTGTCGATGGGCTTATATTTATACTGTATATCGTTCTGCATAACATTATACTGTATAAAAAAGCCAGTCACGCTCCCAGGTGACAAAGAAACAGAACTCAGGATGGAACTGTGCACATGTTTATGCAGATAGGAGCAAGCTGGATTCTCAGAAGTCAGCAGTGTGGGGAGTCAGGTTTATTTCCCTGAGAGCACCCACCTAAGCAGGCGAATAGTTTCCATTCATTCTTTTGAGTAAATGTATGAGATTATTCCCCATACGCTTCTCACTGTTAGCAACCTTCTTTGGCTTTCCAACATCAGTTTTTCATTAGGCAACTTTTAGCCACCTGTTTGCCTTTCCACGATCTCCTTTAGTTTAAATCTTTCTTTCCTCTCGAAATGTCTCTTTAAAAAAATTGCAGTCCTATTCTCCCACATACTTTTTACTGAACAAAAAACAGGTCCCAGTTTTCAATCACAAAAGAGGTTTCCCATTATTTTGATCATCCCGGTGCCTCTTTTCAGGTGGTTCCGGGGACAACAACACAAGGCATAAGCTCCCTTTTTCATTTTGGGCAACTTTATCCCAAATGAGCTTGTCTTCAGTGCCTGGCACAGAGCAGTGTGGTTCTGGCCTTCCATCACTCCTCCTCCTTCAGTAGGTAGTGTTGGTGAAAGCTAGTCACTAAAAAGTGGGGAGAACAATGATCTACTTTGCAAAGCAGGATAAACAAGCCAATGATTGCAATGCACTGTGCATGTTAAAAGAGCTACATGAATATTCATTTATATCATTTCAGTAAGAATCGTTCGTCTCTCCTTCCTTCACTGCAAATGCCTGACCTTGCGTGTTGCATAATTGTGTTTCCCTTCACTCTGGCCGCATCATCTTGGTGGCTGAGTTGAGTTATTAAGTGACCAACCCGGCCTTGTCTTCTTTTCCTTCTTCGCCCCTCTTCTTTGTCCTTTCCAGCTGAGTCCCCAGCTGAGAGAAAAATTCTTATTCTTAGCCCTCAAGAACACGACCTGACGCTAACCCATGATATATGCAGTGGCACTACACGCTCCAAGAAACTGATACTTTACAGCCTCCTAAATTAAACAATATCGATAGAATCTCAGGTTATCAGGCTCCCAGCCCGCTCGATCAGTCCATGTCTGTCTTTCCTTGCAGGGGAGTCGGACACGCTGGTGGATGCCTCCATGAAGACCACTCCGACCTCAGTGCCAGGCCTGTCCCAGACAGATGAGCACTCCAGCTGGTCAGGGAGCCAGACCACGGTGTTGGAGAAGGACCCAGAGGCTGGCCCCACGGTGAGGGGACCCTACCTGCACCCCAGCATTCCAAGGCAAGCACCTGCCGAGGCCCGGCACCTGGGGGTGGAGCCGCTGGTGCGGGCATCACGGGCGGAGCTGATTGGCGTGGCCCCGGGGTCCGAGGACAGCCTCTCTCTGGGGAGCGACCCCTACGGCAGTGCCTTCAGCCTGTACCGGGGCCGTGCCCTCTCCTTGCACGTGTAAGTAGCTGTGGGGCCGTGGAGTGGGGTGCAAGGGCCATTATGCTGGGATCATCTCTTCCCCCCTACTCTCCAGTCATAATCCCTCGCTGAACCCTCAACCTCTTAAGTCATTGATTCCGAGGCACCACCGAAACTTTCCCGAGCCCCATCATCACAGTCCCGATCCCTGATGTCATGGCACCTTCCATCCACAGCCCCCACTGCACTCTCTATACCCTCTGAAGCCACCCACACTATCCTGCTATTGTCTCTCCTACTGCTTCCTCTGCTGCAGTATCTTCCCCTCCCCATCGCCTCCTGCATTCGCTCTACTAAAAGGTTGCTATGAGGACAATGGGCTGCATAGGTAGGTATCCGCTGCTGCCCCACTCCCCAATCAGCATAGAGAGCAGAGTCTCCATAGCTCCTCCCCTCCCAGGCATTTGCTGTCTTCCTTTGGCCTGGAGCTGACCCTGTTTCACATAAAGCCAATGGCATCAGTAATGGGCCCTCCAACACCAAACTCTGAGAGATGCCCATTTAAGTGCATCTATTGTGGCACTTAAAAAACAACAACCCAAGCAAAGTGGGCCGCACTCACTCTTCTGACGCATGGCAATATTATTTAAATTGTTATTAAAATAATGCCTATATCTCCTTTCATTTCAAAAGGAATACCAGTCCTGGTATGGGATAGCGAAGAAATTGCCATGACCAAAGCGAGTCATTTAAGCCCTCTGAATCCTGGATAACCCAAATCCAAATTTATAGCTTATGGGTGCAACTGAGCTAATATTAAGCACTTCTGAGTTCCATTTACTTCAAGGGAAGATTAAGCACCTGCTTAAAATGAATCCTTTTTGAGATTAGTGGGACATAAAAGTGCTCTACTGAGGCTTGATGGCACTTTATGTAAATTAGCCAAACCGAGACAGGACCATTGGATGGGAAATTGCCGTTTCATCTGAATGTTTGATTTCACCCACACAGAGACAAGACCCCCATGGCTGGCTTGGTGTAGGTAAAGGTGGAGACAGTCACAGGAGGTTGTGATTGTCATATAGACAGGGGCCTATGCTGTTCCCACCAAGGCCTAGATCAGGGGTCAGCAACCTTTTTCAGCCGTGGGCCAGTCCACCGTCCCTCAGACCATGTGGTGGGTCGGACTATATTTTTTGGGGGGTGGGGGGGGGAATGAACGAATTCCTATGCCCCACAAATAACCCAGAGATGCATTTTAAATAAAAGCACACATTCTACTCATGTAAAAACACCAGGCAGGCGCCACAAATAACCTAGAGATGCATTTTAAATAAAAGGACACATTCTACTCATGTAAAAATGTGCTGATTCCCGGACCGTCTGCGGGCCGGATTGAGAAGGCGATTGGGCCGCATCCGGCCCATGGGCCTTAGGTTGCCTACCCCTGGCCTAGATTAATGGGAAGAAACAGCAGGGTTTCGATGCCACCTTTCACGTTTGGGGATTTTAGTTTAGAAAAGTAAAGTAAAGGGAGTGCATCATTCAGGAATATATAATTATGCATGGTGTAGAGTAAGTGGATACAAAGATTTTTATCCCTCTAGCTGGTTACTGTGGAGACAGAATGCTGGACTAGATAGGCCATTGGTCTGGTCCAGCTGGGGTCTTCATATGTTCTTATATTCACCTATTCCTGAGGTCAGTGTATCTGACTGTGAACCAGAAGGTTGGGGGCTCAAGACCTCCCAGGGATGGCTGTGGGCAGGATTCCTGCATTGCAGGGGGTTGGACTAGATGACCCTCAGGATCCTTTCCAACTCTATGATTCTATGATTATTTAACAACTTCAGGCAGGCAAATCTGGAGAAACTATAGAATACGGAAGCACAATCAGAGGTAGGTAGTCACCCTCATCCATAAGGATTAAAGCAGGGATTTTGGGGTTGTTTCCCCTCCTCCCCACTCCGATAAGTGTGAAGTCACAAGTTAGAAACTGGGAAAACTTAATTAGAAACCAGGAGAAACTTTTTGTCAGGAAGCCAAAGAATATAATATGTAATTTGTTATGCACTGCCTCAGCTATGTTAGCCCCATCCATCATAGCCTGATGTTCAGAGATGATGGAATTTGTAGTCCAGCATCATCTGGAGGGCCACAGGTCTCCCAGCCCTGATATCTGGCAAGGAATGCTACTATTTTTAAAAGAAAGCTTCTGTGACGTGAAAGAGAGACTGGTTGCTGGTGATTAAGGGATTGGTAATTAAGAACCCAACAAATGATGTAATGATGGTGATGTGCTTATCTCTTTGGTAGTGGTGCTTTTGGCTACACTAATGCGACTTTTGTTAAATTCAACACACACACATATTTTTAAAAACCCCGTTAAGAACCTCTTTTATCCCAGAAATGTAGCAATGCAGGAAGGCAAACAGAGAGAGATGATAAGCCGTGTCGAGTGCCAAATCTCTTCCTCGTACCATATATAGATCCATTTTAGTTTCTGAGCCATTAGCAGGCACTGCCCACACATTTTTATTATTTCTCCCCTGTAATAATGGGAAACTGGATACCAGCGGTTTTTCTTAAAAGCGAAAGCTGAAACTTGTCATGCTGTGAAAATGGCAGCACACTCCATGTTAACTGCAGAGGCATTGAGTGTAGTAAGGATCTTTGAGAGGGTGGGTGCAGAGCTACGTTAGGTCACTTGAGACTCCCTCATCTCCCTCTTCTTCCCTCCTGAGTTTGCTTTCCCAACTTTATCCTCACGCTTATCATCCTCCAGCTATGGTACCTGACTAAGTATACACTTGCATAATTCTCACTGTGTGCGTGTGTGCATGCAGCTGGACACGCATGCCCATTTGTTGTAAGGAACTGAGTTGGCCTTGGAATGAATGTGTGTGTGCCAAGTATGTATCTGTTCGTATGTACACCTGAGTTAGTGTTTGTACCTGTGGGAAACAGCATGTCTGTGTACAGGATGCAGCTCTCTTTTCTCCTACCCTCTGCCTTCTGTTGCATTTCTGGCTGCACCAGGGCCTCCCCTTGTCTTCCCCTGCTTCCTCAGGCCAGGCCAGCCTATACTCATCTACCACTGATGCACAGCCTGATGATCTCCCCCCAATCTCCTCCTTTGCCCTAGTGAGGCATCTGGCATGGCTCATTCGGCAGATAAGACCAAGAGTTGGATCTTGCCAGGAAGAGTGGGTATTTTCCCTGGACTTTTGGCGGAGAATCCGAGTTCACCCATCTGGCCAGTCTTGGAATCAAATATGACGGTGATTTATTTATATGCCACCCATCTGACTGGGTTGCCCCCAGCCACTCTGGGCAGCTTCCAACAAATTAAAACACAGTAAGACATCAAACATTAAAAAATTCCTGAGTTTTTATGAGGCAAGACCCATCACAATGCAATCCAGACCACAGTATGCCACAGCACAGAGCAGGGGCACTGCAGAAAGATCTATGTGGGGGCAAACACCTTGAGGAGATTCAGATAGTAAGCCAAGCCACACACTGCTGGAGAAGGCAAAAACAAACACACACACCCTCCTCTGTACACATGCACACACATCTTCATCTAAGGACAGAAGTACACGACTGTTCCTCCTTCTCATTGCCCCATCTCTCTCTTCCATGGGTAATTTAAACCCCAGGTCTGCCATTAGGAGGAGTTGGCCATGTGCTTTTTCTCCAGGGGGTACCCAGGGGTATACGTAGTATCAGCACCCCCTTTTTTGTGAGGCACTTACTGTAACAACTTCATGGTGAGTACCGGCACCTATTTTTCTAGAAAAATAGCACTGGTTCCCCATATTTATTTATTTCTGAATGTCCACACTTTCATAAAAATGTAGCAAGGAGGATAAAATCAACAAAAGGATAAAATCAGCAAATATACGGATAAAATCAACATGAGTTCCATAAAGCAGCATTCAAAACATCAATAAGACATCAGCATAGGCACCTGCTCCCTTGCCGCTCACCTCCTTTTGAGTTTTTCAGGCTGTCCTGCCTTAGCAAACTATGCCATGTCTTGCCTTCCAACTGCAGCAACCTCCCCCATGGTGGGTACCGGAGGGATGATGCCAACAGCAGCAGCAAAACCAGCACAGATACCCTCCACCCACCAGCACAGAAGCCTCCTCTCCAGCGCCCAGTGTCCCCCCGAGCAGGGCAGTGCCCCGTCCAGCCGCCTGGGGCTGGCCGTGGCCCCACCCCACCTGTGGCTCCCCGCAGGAAGCTGCTGATGCCCCCCGAGTTCCAAGACACGGCATCCGAGGAACTGGACGAGAAGCTGAAGCGCCCCAAGTCATCTGGCTACTCTCAGGCTTGCACAGGAGAGTCCCGGCCCCAGACGCCACTGAGCGAGGCCTCCAGCCGCGTCTCCGTCCTCCGCCCATCGCCCAAGCTGCCGCGGACGGGCTCCAAGATCTTTGACAAGCTGAAGTTCTTTGAGGAGCGGCGCAAAAGCCTGGAGCAGAACGAGAACCCTTTCACGGGGCACACGTGGCTGCCGCTGCGCAAGACGCGCTCTTTCGACCAGCCCGGCTTTGACGATGCCAGCCCCTTTCTCTCAGCCGTCTCCCACGAGGACCTGCAAGAGGACACCCGCTCCGAGCTGGGCGGCGTGGCGTTCCGGCGCCGCGCCTTCCACCAGAAGGCGGTCTCCTTGGATGAGCGCGGCCGCTTCTCCAGCCGTGTGCACGACATGGAGCACAAGTTCACAGAGGAGCTGGGCCGCATCAAGCGCACCGTGTCTCAGCAGCAGCTGCGGCGGTCGCAAGAGCTCTTCAGGTCACCGTCGCCACGTTCCTCCGCCGAGCCGCCTGCTCCCAGGGTCCCGCCACCACGGAAACTCAAGCCCCTCAAGGCTTTGCCCCTGGCAGAGAATGCCCACGGCGTGCAGCAGCTGGTGTTGTCCAGCGTGGTCCTGGTGGGGCCCAGAGACGAGACCAAGGGGACGCAAAAGCCTCTGGCGAGGAGCGCAGCCACAGCTGAGCACGCGGCAGAGCCCAGCAGGGGTCAGAAGGAAAGCGAGCTGAATGGGCAGGATCTGCGGAGGAAGGTGGAGCAGTGCCCGCTGACTCTGGCGGCCCCCTTAGGAAGGAGAGACCTCCTGCAGGCTGGGCATCCGGAGAGCAATGACTGCATGGATGGAGGGTCTCTGAACGCGGCGAAAGGAAGCCATGAGCCCAAGGGTCCAAGTGCAGCCTCGCATGCCCGGAAACGGGAATCTGGCCAGAACGGACATTCCCTGCCCTGGGGCAAGATGGAGCCAGGAGCAGATAGAAGCAGGGCAGGGACCCACGGTGCAAACAGAGAGTTGGAAAGAAAGACAGGGAAAGTGGCAGAGAAAAAGGACAGCGCATTGCAGCCTCAGGAAGGGAAGAGCACTCGGAACAGAGGCAAAGGGCGCCGGACGAGGCGAACGTCGCCTGAATCAGGTATGGAATCAGGGCAAGTGCTGCTGTCTCCTTGGGGAGGAAGGCGGCAAGCTAGGCTGTGCTGTATGCCGTGGGGAGAACTCCACCCAACTTCCCACAGAAATGGAGAGGCCTGTAATGTCCTTTCCTCCACTGTAGGCAAAACCCTTGGGATTCAGGCCAGAGCATCATGCATGCCTGGGATTGTATGAGCTCCTCTAGAGGGTTGGTAAGTTCTCAGTCTTGGCTTGCCCTTATCTGTTCTGACTGCTTCTCACATTTCTGCCCATGCCATCAGCATCTGGGATGTGATCTCAGCCAGGCCTTGCCTGGAAGAGTCATTGGTGCATAAAGCTTAGCATAGGGCAGGTGTGGGGATCCTTTGGACCTCCAGATGTTGCTGAACTACAACTCCCATCAGCCCCAGCAAGCATGGGGGAGATGGGAATTGTAGTACAGCAATATCTGGAGGACCAAAGGGTCTCCACACCTGGCATAGGGTGTAGGGAAGAGCAAGTTTTTGCAGGGAAAGCTCTGGAGCAAATACAAACAAATGGTTGGACATGGAGCTTTTAAGCTCAGATCTGTGCCTGGGGAAAGTGGGGCAAAAGCTAAGTGTGGATAAGCCCCTCATCACTATCCTTGGTCCTCTGTCCTTTTTGTTCCTTTCCATAAAACAAAGGGACAGCCTCTGATCAATGGAAGTTGGAAAGAGGAGCATGAACTTGAGATCCAGTTTCTAAGGCGGCCGAGTGAGTGCGGCAACTTCATCAGGGCCTCCAAGTAGCTGGCAGATACATGACATGGTGCAACATGTACAACAGTTAATTGGTTCACAGTTCACTGTGGTTATACCGGTATGCATGTTACAGTACAGAGAACTGTAGTCTCCTAATGGCTAACACAGGTTTTGTGACAGGATTTTCAGTGCTTCTGAGTCAAGAATGGAAATACCTGCTCTTTGGACTAGTGCAGGTTTTGTTCATTTGCTTAGCATTTAGGTACATTGCTCGTGCATTCTTGCTACTGCCTTGTAAGGTAAGTAGGCTGGCCTTAGTATCCCCATTTTACAGACTGGAAGTGAGGCTGGGAAATGCACACATCTTGAATCCACAGAAGTAGTGTATGTACCAAGGAGCTGCCGTACTGGGTCTACTAAATTACTGACAGAAAAATAAGTCCTCCAACTTCCTTCCCAGGTAGCCTGACTCAATAAGTGATCATAAATTTAGACACATTTATGACTAGTGTCAGCTTTGAATGCATTGAGCTGTAACAGTAGTTTTATGAGGGTTCTAAATTTCCCCCCTCTCTAAACAAGTGAAATGAAGCTCATCCTCTTTAGTTATTCTTAGAGACCTGTGAAGGTGGCTATCTGCGTCAAGGCAGAGTGAACTGTGCCACTCAGGAGGCTCCTCTAATCCTTTGGACTCAGCTAGGTAGCAATAGATCAAGAATCCACACTGTGCTAGAGAGAGACTTGGGGAGATTAAGGATTTTGAGCAAACTGTAATCATCAGCACATAAAAGGGCTCTCACTCTCTCGGGGCATAACAGAACCAGTGCATGTAAAAAAGAGAGCTAAGATTTAAACACATTCCTTCCCAGAAGGCAGTACAAAGTCTTATATCCATGCAAGTTGTGGACCTTTCCCCCCTCCTCCACACCACCTCGTTTGCAGCTGCTCTTTCTCCCTCTCTCTGCACAGAATCTTCTGATGATTCCTACATCTCGGCGGGTGAGGACCCACTGGAAGCCCCCATCTTTGAGATCCCTATCCAGGATGTAACAGTCATAGCTGGAACAGAAGTGCTGTTCAAATGCATCATCACAGGCAACCCTTCCCCAGAAGGCAAGTGCATGGAGTACCAGGAAGAGTGTGGGATGAGTGCTGATGAGCATGCATAGGCAAACCTGTGGGGTGCCCAGTGCAAGTCAGAGTGAGAGGGGCCAGGAGATGGATGGGGGCCATCTACTCTACCTTTGCTGTTGTCTCTTGGATCACACAGGTGTCTCTATTTCCACAGATCTCTAGGGATAATTGTTTGGTTTTGTGTATGTTGCCTAGCTCACATCAGTAAGGATTCTGCTTTGAATATGGTCCAGAGCCATGTGGACCTGGTGGCAACACTAGGAGGAAAAACACAAGGCTGGGGGAGAGAAATGGTTGCAATTCCAGCTGCCCAATAGTACCACCAGTGAATATTGGCAAGTAATGTTGCAATTGACTAGAATTGGGGGGGGGGGGAATGAAATAAAAAATAAAAAAAATCCTTCCAGTAGCACCTTAGAGACCAACTAAGTTTGTTTTTGGTATGAGCTTTTGTGTGCATGCACACTTCTTCAGATACATGCACACGAAAGCTCATACCAATAACAAACTTAGTTGGTCTCTAAGGTGCTCCTGGAAGGAATTTTTTTATTTTTTATTTTGTTTTGACTACGGCAGACCAACAAGGCTACCTACCTGTAACTGGGGGGAAATGGCCTAACAAGGTTTTTTGCTTTTGTTGCAATAAAAACAAAGGACAATGCTATTTTATTTTGAGCTGCAATCCTTTGATAGGCAGGCAACAATCCTGCTAGACTTTCCCTCCCTTCGCCTACCAGGTGTTTGGGCTTCACCACCAGCTCTGCTTTCATGCAAATAATTCAACCCTTACCCCTGCACCAGAATGTTCTATTTCAAAAGTTGATAACTTTTAGGTAAAGGTAAAGGGACCCCTGACCATTAGGTCCAGTCGTGACCGACTCTGGGGTTGCGGTGCACATCTCACTTTATTGGCCGAGGGAGCCGGCGTACAGCTTCCAGGTCATGTGGCCAGCATGACTAAGCCGCTTCTGGCGAAGTTTAGCTTCCCGCCGGAGCGGTACCTATTTATCTACTTGCACTTTGACGTGCTTTCGAACTGCTAGGTTGGCAGGACCAGGGATCAAGCAACTGGAGCTAACCCCGTCGCGGGGATTCGAACCGTCGACCTTCTGATCGGCAAGCCCTCGGCTCTGTGGTTTAACCCACAGCATGATGCAATTTTCCAGCAGCAACAACTGTGGTGCTACCAAACTGTAGTCCTGTATTAGGGCTGGGAAATAACCCAGGGGAAATAACCACCACCCCGGGCCATACCCTCAGTGGCCCTGCTGCATACCCTCTTTGAATGTTTTTGCCTGGCTGAAATATGTCCTTGAATTCTGATCATGCTTCTTATCTGGATGGAGGCCAGAGACGGGAGTGTGAATATGTGTAGAAACTAGCCTACTGTACAAAGTGGGGGGGGGGTGCATTTGTTGCTCTGCCTATGTTTGGCTATGGCCCTGCCCACCACTGCCATGTGGCCTCTGGAAGGTTGCTCAGAAGGGAATGTGGCTCTCAGGTTGCAAAAGGTTCCTCACCCCTCCTCTCTGAAAAGGAGACAGTTCCAGCAGTCAGTGGATAAAATGGGAAATGTGCCATGTATGGGGGGAGGTGCTGTATGTACAGAAGTGAGATGTCCCCACATGCTCTGATCTCCTACCCACTTGCCCCTTCCTCACAGTGTCATGGCGAAAGGATGGCGTCCCCTTTCGGAGCAGCACCACTCGCCCTATCAAAGCAGAGGGAGAACGCCACACCCTGCTGGTCAGGAGTGCCCGTGCGGCTGATGCCGGCCTCTACACAGTTTGTGCCACCAATGAAGTGGGCGAGGCCTGCTGCAGTGCCATCTTGACTGTGCGGCCAGGTAAGTGGCTGGGGAAACCCAGCCAGATGGGTGGGGTACAAATAATAAATCGTTATATTATTATTATAAGTGTGTGAGGAACGCAGTGGAGGCAGCCCAAAGAGGACCAGCCGAATCCCTGAAGGCCAAGGGAGGGTTGTAGAGTCATATTCCTTCCCAGGCCAAGTTTGGGGAGAAGCAGTTTCAGGCCTTGGGGCTTAGTTAGCATCCCAGGCTAGGTCTTTTTCTGTCAACCTTGTAGTGCCTGCGGCTGCTGCCTCTGCTCCTGCTGAAAGAGAGATGAGGCTGCCTTTACCCTACAAGGCTTGGTTTAGGCCAGCCTGGCTGACAAACAGCCAGCAGCAGTCTTGAATGCGGGGAAGACGGAGAGACGGCCTGGACTGCCGGGCTCTCAGCACCAACTCCACGAGGTGGTGGCCGGGGAGCTGGAGCTGGCTGACGAACTGACTCCGATTCCTGATCCGTGTTCCGGACCACAAACTCCGCGGGGAAACCCGTGTCAGCGGCGCCTGCAGTTTGCAAGCGTTTCTGGGCACGTGCAAATGAATAAACCGAAAGGATGCAAATGAGGTCGCCCGTCTGTTGATCTGAAATGTGAGCCCGGGAGGGGCTGGGGTCGGCGTCTGTCTGGAGCGCCGATGTCTTCCTCGGCTGTGGCTCGAAGGGAAGGCGGTTCCGAAGAGGCTCCTGGAATCTGGCCGGGCTCTGGCGCCTCCGTTGAGGATCCGTTTGCCCACCCGTCTCCTCCGTGTCGGACGCTGCGTTTGAAAAGAATCGGGGATTGAGAGAGAGAGAGATCATCCTCGGGAAATGGCTGTAGGATCCTCTTTTCCGTGCCGATTGCAGGCTCGGGAGGGGCGCGCCGTTTGTTCCCTGCGTTCTTGCGCCGCAATCCTATGCATGTTTACTCGGAAGTAAGTCCCGCTGCGTTCAATGGAACTTAAACCCAGGTAAGTGTGCATAGGATTGCAGCTTTAGTGGGTTTGGAATTGGGAACTCGAGAGAGAAGGAACGCAACTTTTCAACTCCTAGGTGGGCATTTTGAGGGGAACAGAGATGGGTGAAGCGGAGAAGGGAGAGTGTCTCTTGTTCCCACTAACCCTTTGTTTGTACAACTGAATGGTGTGAAGGGATGAGGACCCTCCAACTTCACCACATCTGCCCTAGAGGTAGGAAGAAATGGGATTCTGCTCTGGGTGCCCCTCTGGGGCTGAGAATTTATTGGGCTATAACCTCCCAAAGCAATGGGGCTGCAGAAGGGGAAGCCAGACTCAATTTCTCTCTGGGCCTCTTACCTTGTTGTCTGGAAACTTGGAGGTGAGAGAGACTCTCATACTAAGGTGTTTTACCTTGTCTTTGGGGATGGGGAAAGCAAGGAACTACAAGGTTAGATAATCTCCCTGGCTGCAGCAGAGCATGATGGAGGGCTTTGAAAGACTCACCCTTTTGTTTGGATCGAACACACCTCTGCTTCTTCCTTCTATTTTGTGCAAAGGGCTAAGAAATCTATCCTGTCTCTTTAGATTTTCTTGTAAACACCCCACCCATCCCTACTCAGCTTGAAGGGCAGCATTGCCACAGAAATTGCCCCAAGACTATTTCCACTAACTGGCCCCACAACAAGGCCTGCTCTCCTCACAATGCATACACTGCAAGTTGTAGTTGTCCCAGCTACTAATGTCACCTTGGCCCTTTTCAGGGAGAGCAAGCCAGGAACGATGCTGCCAACAAGAAAAAGAGTAGTGGCGCCCATGTCTGGAGCTGTCTGATTCATGACTGTTTAAAGTCTTTTTCTTTACCAGATGGAGGTGGCATAGATATATATCAGCAGTGGGCTTCCCTGTATGCCCATGGGACTTGGCAGGGTTAGAGGCAGTGTTGGATTTGATGTCTTCTAATGCAGTACTGGGGAAATGATTTGTTGTTTCTGTTTCTTCACTCTGCCTCTTTCTGGGTAAGAGGATTGGCTATAGACTAGAGCCTAACTGCAATGATCAAATTATTTACATTTATTTATTATAAACAATGCACTATGCAAAGTACACACTAATAGAGATGTTGTTTGTGCAGATTCATATATGCATATTTGAGGTGCCAAAGTTTTCACCTGATGACTTTGCCACAACAGATTTACACAAAGAGCTATTTCTCTGAAACGGTCCCATTATACACACATGATGAAAACTAGTCAAAGAATTGTAGGTCATTACTATGTTTATTTATTTGTTAATACACTTTAATCTCACTCCTCCTCCAAGGATTTCAGGAAAGCATAATTTTCTCTCCCCCCCCCCCATTTTATTTTATTTTTTAAAATTTTTGTCCTCACAATGACCCTTTGGGTTAGGTAAGACTTGAGAGATAATGACTTGCCAAAGGTGAGCTTCCTGGCTGCTGAATATCTGAAAACTAACATTCTTTCTTGAACTGATAGTTGTCATATGGGGGTGAGTTTGGATACAAGCCTCTCCATAGAAAACTGAATTGATAAAATCCTTGTAGAAAGATTTTACTACCTCAGTTATGAAGTCAAACATAATTCAGAAATGTCACATGGTACAGTCCTACCTCTTCAGAATGCAGAAGGAGGAAAAGTTCACGTTTGTCATTAAAAGAAAAAACAAAACAACCTCCATTGGAGAAGGAGGAGAGTTCTGACTTAGTCTCTCTTACTTTTCTACTTACAGAGATAGTTAATTTAATTAAACGGGTAGCATTCAAACATGTGATCCTTCAACTGCATTTTGAATGATACAGGCCTAGGAGGGCTGTATACCATGTGATGTTTCTGATTGTGTGGTTCTGTTCTAAATCAGCCTCTAGGCTCCATGCCGCAGAAGCAGCAAAGGTCTATTTGAGATAACAGTGTTCATGCTAGGCTAAGTGCAGTGTCCTAATTGCAAAATAGGGCATAGTGGAACAGTCAAGAGGAAGGATGGAAAGAACTAATGGGGTGTTAGTTGACTTAGGTAGGGGCAGGAAACTGGAAACTTGCATACCGGTACATAAGAAGGAACAGGGAAAAGCAAAGAATGAAAACACTCTAACCATTGCACACCCTTAGGGCCAGTGTTTTTGTTTCAGGGCCAGGGCCACTGTTACATTATATGCTTGCCACTTCCCCAAGTTTCCATCTGGGGCTACTCTAGTAACATTTGAATGATGAAAATCATGTAGGAAGAGTTGACAATGTGTTACATCCCACATCAGCAGAGTGGGATGGAGCCTGCTAGGAAGCTGGTAGCCATAATGCCCCAGTAAGGGTCTCTAAAGATAGCATAAGCAACCAAACATTTCCTGCTGCAATGCATTTCTATTACTATTTTGAAGGAACCAATGTATTCCAATGGTCAATTTGTGTTATTACTTTTTGTATGTGCCCCCTCTCCATGTGCTATTTTTTTAAAAAGCAAAAGCAAATGGAAACCTCATCCCTTAGAATACACTGTAGGGGCACTGGGCTATCATGCAGAAAGCTAGATTATATAATTTACTCTGTGCTTGTGGCTAAACCGTCAACTAAAATCCCTGTATATGAGCCCTGGCTGCTAGGTGGCAGCTATGTCCTGATGCTGCTTTCCCCCTTGAGCTGGAGAGCTTTGCTGCTTCAATGTGCTGTGCACAAGCCATGCCCTAACCCTCTTCTGCCTGTCTAGCTCCCGCAGAGTCCCACAGCCGATTGGTACCCCATCACGAGCTCAGCAGCCCTGTCACATCAGATGAAGAGTACCTGAGCCCCTTGGAAGAGTTCCCTGAGTCTGGCACCCCTCGGCACCACCCTGTCATGAAAGTGCAACCCCGGTCTGAGATTGGCCCACCCCCGGTGCATGTGGGCATCAACTTCAAGGCTGCCCCATCCTTTGAGGTGAGCAGGTGGTGAGACTAGCGCAGGAGGTCATGACAGTGGAAAGTGACCTATGGCTTTTGCATACTTGAATGAGGATCCAGGTTATAAGCCAACACTCCCTTGGATTGGGGTTGGGGGCCCTGGGCTTTTGACATGCTCAGACATTTTGGGCAAAAAGTAAATCCCAGCTTTTACTCTATTGAACGTATTGCGCCTAGCAGAGCTTGCCCTGCACTCTGCTTGCCCCTGCCCCCTGCCTTAAAGAGAACTTGCTTCCCATCTCCCTTTGCAGTTGGCATGATCCTGACGCCCTCTCTTGCAGGTGACACTGAGTGACCAGGAAGTACTGGAGGGGCAGGATGTGGTCCTGCGCATTCGGGTACAGGGAGAGCCAAAGCCCATTGTGCACTGGTGAGTGGGTTTTATGATACAGCATAACTTCACAAAGTAGCCGTGTTGTCCTGGGATGAGATGGGTGGCGAAGCTTTCCCAGTTTTTCAAAATAAGAATCTCTCTCAGGCAACCAGTCAGGGAACTTGTGTACATCAAGAAGAGTGTTGGGTTTATTTTATTTTTCCTGTCTGGCCTTCAGTACTCCACAACTGTGATATGTAGACTGGCAAAATATTAAACAGACAAGGCTGGTCTTTGATTTCCAAAGGGCACAAGACCCATCCAACCTGATAATGGTTTGTTTTGAATGTAAGTGGTGGGGTGGCAAAAAGAAAGCAGGTCTTGGGCCTTTCAGAATGTGTCAAGAATCAGACCTGAGACTGATAGGCTTGGATGTAAGGGCAAAAAAATGGGACCTCTGATCTTATGGCTTGAACTGCCTTGACTATATTGTACCAAAAGCTATGTTTGTAGTAGCAACAAGGTTGGGGGAAGGCCAATGCAGACTCGAGCATCCAGATGAAGTATGTAGCCTCTTCCTGAGGCATGCTGCTTTGGAGGAGGGATGGTGAGGTGAGATGACAAAAGAAGCATTTTGTGAAGTTGGATGGAGTTGCAAGCACTGCAGGCTCTCAGACCCTCTCCTCTGTCCTCTAGGTTGAAGAACAGGCATCCAATAAAGTATGGACGGCGCATTTCTGCTGTGGAGGAGGATGATGGATCTTTCTGCCTACATATCCGCATGGTGGAGTGCACTGATGCTGGCTATTATGCCTGCAAGGCCATCAATGAGTATGGCACCAAGCAGTGTGAGGCCAAGCTTGATGTACAAGGTACCTTTGGAAGCCACAGAGCATGAAGGTTAATGCTTGCCTGCCATGGGGTGTCCCCAGAATATCCTGCTTGCATGCCTATTTCCTTGGTTTACTCACTCATGTAAGCATGCTTCTTACTCCCCCTCCCCAACATCCTGTGACCTATATCAACCCTCTGCCCATGAGTAGCCTGTGGCTCCATGGCTGCTAGTTTCTGGTTGTATTGTAACTCTGTCTCCTGCCCCTAAAATTCATGACAGCCCTTGACTGAATTTTGCCCTTTTTTCATCACGACTAAGAAATTTAGAGCTCCATTTTAGAACTTCAGCCTAACACCAGATTATCAAGAGGCACAAGGTTTCTGTGGACTACTATGGTAAATGGGGCAAGGGGAGGAGAGAGGTTTAGCTGAAAGCAAGAAGGTATCATCAGTTCCTGAACATAAATACTACTTAGGATATCTTTAACACTTTTTGAATGTTTAAAGCATTTCTGAAATCCTTACAGCAGACTTGTACGGTAGTTATATTATACCCATGTTGCCAAGGTGGGCTTGAGGTTAAGAAGATAGTGGCTTGCTGAGGGCCTCCAGATTAGTGTGGCAAAAGGCAGATTGGAACTGGGGACTTAGCTATTTATTTATTTATGTATTTTATTTAGCAAAACTTATATACAGCTTGATAGTAATAAAACCACAAAGCTGTTTGACAAAAAACAATAAATAAAACAATAAAAGTATAAATAAAAGGCAGTTAAACAGGTACTTAGAAAACATTCAAAACTAATTAAAATCAACAGTAAGCTAAACCATTATTCTATGCTACAAGCTTATATTGGTTTTTCTTTCATTTTAACTGGCATGGACAGGGTAAGGTGTGCCACCTCTGGTAGCAGCTATTAAGTAATGTTAAAAAGCAACAAATTAATTAATCAATAGATTTGGATTTCCTGCCTCAGGCACCAAAATGTTTTGGACTGTCACTATTTATGACTTTCATTAGAGAATCCTGACTTGACTCCTTAGAACTGGGGACCCCTGGAAGGAGGGAATGGGGCCAAGCTAGATGAGATACTCCGTTTTGGGATAGTGGATGCTTATGATGCTGGGATTGAGATCAGCCTTTGATGCTGGGATTAGGGGTGCTCCCAGTCTATTTTTGGGTGGGATTCAGTCACAAACTGGGAAATTCAGGTTGCACAATTATAGTTGGTTGGGAGGTCTCTACATCCCCCAAAGATAGGACTCTTTCCAATAAGGAAAGTGATGGGAAAACACACTGGATAGTATAGGGTAACACTTGCTTAAATGATGCAACATCATTTAACCTCCCACAAACAAATCAGGATGAATGTTCATTAAATAGCCAACATCCTCTAATCTTCCTGTAAACAAATGAGGGTGAATGCTAATTAAAGCCAGTCATCTGAAAGCACCCTAGTAAGAGCAGCAACGGGAAGGGGATGCTTCTTCATTCTTTTCCATTCCATTTATTTGTACACTCAGAATTTCACCCACCTATGGGTGGAAAAGCTGTAGGTGGGGACAGTGTGTGTGAATAAACAAAGAGGAAAGGGCTAAGTGGGCCACCCACTTCACTACTCTTCAGCTTTCAAATACAACCATTAGAAAGTTCAAGTTCACGGCTGTAGTGTGGGCATGCTCTGAGCCACTAGCCACTAGGGCAGTCCAACACAAGGCCGTTTTTTGGCAATCCTCAGCAACATTTGACACCCTCTCACCCTCCCAGCCCTTGTACTGCCTTCCCAAAGGCTCTGGGCTTTGGGAAGGAGGTGTGAGGGCTCTGACAGGGTCAGAAAGTTAGCACTTTCTCAGCTCTGAGAAGAAGCTGGAAGGGCTTTAGGACTCTGCCCAAAGCCTTGCGCCTCCTTCCAAAAGCCCAGGCAGCATGAGGTTGGGGGGTGGGGTGTCAAATTTTGGCCTCTCGCTCTCCCCCCTGGCGCAACAAGGCAGTGTGCGGCCCGCCAGTTCCGTATTGAAGTAGGTAGGAAAAGTTGGACCGTCCCTGCACTAGGCTAGGCTCATTCTCCTGGGGAGCCCTCCATAGGGAGCCTTCTCCTTAGCATGGCAAGCGCAACTGCCTTGAGACCCTTTGGAGGCCTGTTCCAGATGGGAAGAAGAGCATTCAGCTGTTGCTTAGCAACCGAGCACCAACTGCCAGTGTGCTCCTAACCCTCCCCCGTCCCACCTTGAGCTGAAACAGTGGCAGCTGCTGTGGAAATTTGGAGAAAGGAACCATGAGCCTCTGCTCAGAAAGGAAAGAGACGAGAGAGATAGCCCACTGAGGGGGCCTGATGGCTGTGTATACCAATGTACTGCTCCCACATTCCCATAAAGACAGCCTCTGTCTCTGCCAGTGGCTTCCACACTAATCATTGGGGCAATGAGCAGCAGCAAGTTTTAACGCCAGCTCTCAGTACAGTCCTCCCCGATCCCTCAATCCTACTATGCTTTTTTTCCCCTTGGCTTGGTTCTGCCTTTCCCCCCACCCTGTGGTACCCAGAACTGGGTCCCAGTGGTGGTCTGCCACCTTCTTTCCAGTTCATTTCCAGCAGAAACTAGGGCCCATCTGCATTATACATTCAAAACACTTTAAACAGTCATGGCTTCCCTCAGAGTATCCTGGGAAGTGTAGTTTGTCAAGGTTGCTGCGAGGTATTAGGAAACTCTTACTCTCCTCATGAGAGCTACAGTTCCCAGAGTTTGCCAGGAAGAGGGCTCAGTCATTAAGCCACTCTGGGAACTGTCGCTTTGTGAGGGGAATAGAGGTAACAACTCTCAGCACCCTTAATAAATGACAATTCCCGGGATTTTGTTTAGGGAAGCTAAGGCTTAAGTGTTATGATACGGCTTTAAATGTATAGTGCAGATGGGGTATGCGCCAGGCATTGTCACTACCACCAGGTAAAGGAGCAACCCAAGGCCTGGCCCAAGGCATTTTGCTGCCTGAGACAAAAGGCAGGATGTGCCTCCCCATTCCATGTACAGAATCTGACCACTTACAGTAAAATTAATTCTTTAGTAATTTCAGTAACTATCTGAAGAAGTGTGCATGCACACGAAAGCTCATACCAAGAACAAACTTAGTTGGTCTCTAAGATGCTACTGGAAGGAATTTTTTTATTTTGTTTCTTCAGTAATTCTTCAGCTGGGGCAGTATCCTCCACTGTACCTGAGGGCTACAGGTTGCTTTACAGGGTGCAGAGCAGGCTAGTTGATAGGACTCAGGCAGAATGGTTGTAGTGGGGCTGTTGCCACCGGAGCATTTCCTGCCTGACCTAGCTGCCTCACTTTGCTTAATGGTAGGACTGCCACTGGAGCAACCAGCTCCTGTCCACATGGGCATCTCTTTACAGTGCCTGTGAGCCTAAATGGGATGCTATCCCCATGCTGGTTACATCTAGTAAAAGGAGAGGCTCACTTCTCAGCCTCTGTTACCTGACCCCATAATGCCTCATATGGCCCTAAGCGGGATCTGTGTAGGGAGGAACTGGAGCAGGCTGGAAGGAACCAGTGCTGTATTTTCCCTGTCATTGATAGCTGAGGGTATATGCTAGTATTGGCTCACCTCAGTCTGGCGGGACTTTTGGTTCTTTCCCCTACACCCATTTAAAAGGTGCCCTTTCCACTTTGATCAGCCTCTCTCGCTGCCTCCTTGTGCTGAATGCAGATCCCTCTGATTGGCCCATTGCATCACCTTTTAGGGAAATAGAGGCAGGGCTGTTTTCAGGATCCTGAGTGAACAGGACTTGCAGGGTCCGTTTCTAGGATCACTGGATCTGCAGAATGTTCCCAGGTGGCATGTTTTACCTAGATAGGAAGACGAGTCTGACGCTTCCTATAATGGGTTCTGCCTGGCTTCAGTGTTGGACTGGTTGGCTTGGGAAGAAGGGGACACTGTCAGGCAAATGGGAGTGTATGCCTGTGTGTAAATGCACTGTGCTTGCTCTTTTGCTTTGCCAGACAGTGTCTAGATCTGTGTATCTGCCAGGCAAACCCTTTGCTTCGACTAGGCATGTGTGAATTTGTCTGTGCTTTGCCTCTGTGTCCACCATGCTACACTAACCCTTTGCTTGCTGACTGTGTTTTTGTCTGTACAGGGGGAGTGAGCTAAGGTACTGCTTGGCCCCTGGGCCGCTCTAGCCAGACAACTTGGGCAGTTGCCTCTGCTCCCAGCGTTGACTGAACAAACCAGACTGGCAAGGCTTGGCTCCTGCCCCCACCTACTGGATGGCCAGCGCCGAGACTCACCTGGACCCACAGGGCCTGGCTGCAGCTGGAGGAGTGAGCCACTGTGGGTGGGAGAGTAGTTCTGGGCTGCCCTTAGCTGCGTGAGCTGAACCAATCTGTGGCATCTCCTTAGTGCGTGGGCAGGAAGCCTCTCTGTACAATTGAGTCTCCATGTGATCCACTCTAGGGCATATAATCTCAGTGGTGGGCACTGTGCCTGTACCCAGGCGTTACACCTCTAGGTGCTGATGGTGTTTACTCCCCGTGCCGGCATCCATTTCTGTCTGGCCTGAACTGTGGCCAATGTGTGGTGCTCTCTGTTTCTTCCATGTGTCCATGTCTTCTTGCCCCCGTTTGCACACTCCTGTTTCCAGGGGCCTGGGGCAGAGCACTAACTTGTCTGCTCCCTGGCCAGCTTCTCTAGAGGCTTGTGCTGCTTACCCACGGACCACACACACTAAAATGAGGCAGCTTTGGAAGGAGGAGGCCCAATCTAGGCCTTGCTTTCCCTCAAATCCAAGAAGGTGTCTGTGGGCAGAAGACTACATGCTCAGCTTTACGCAAGGCAGCATCCTTATCTGCACGAAGTCTGGACAGCACAAGCTCACTGGGAAGGGACCTTTGCCCCTGAATTGTGTGGGATGGAGGAGGGCTCAGGGAAATAATGGCATCCCACTAGACTTGAGCCTGCTGGGTTATGGAGCATCTTTAATGAAGGAGGCCAGGGAAGCAGTCTCTCACTACCATTGTGCCCACCCCGCTCTGGGAGGGTCTCACAGGGGCTGGGCTACAGTGAACCCCTTTTTTGTAGAAGAAATAAAGTCTGTTTCGTTTGGTAAAAGTGCTGTGTGGTTTGTTCCTAGCGCAGACCCCTGTCTCCCTCTTCCCCACGTCCCCTTCTTACCCCAATATCCTGCTCTTGTGTTCTCCACACTCCACCATTCTTTCATTCACATTTAATTTGCTTCTGAATATGGCTGCCTTCCTCTCTCCTGCCACTCATTCCCGGTTGCGATGGTTAATGGGTTGCCAGCCTCAAGTAGTATTTTGTTGAAGTATTAAACACAGAGTACACACAGAACTATTTGCTCGGATTTGTCTTAACTTGGTAGTTTGAAGTGTGCAAAATTTACAGGACATTGGATCCCTAATGTGCGGAGGAAAGATGACACTGGGCCATGGGGGAAGCAACTTATTCCTTCTCCTTAGTTCTTAATCTTGCATCCTGGTTTAGCACTAGAAATAGGGTTATTGCATCAGGTTTTTCCATTCAGCATTTATCATGGCTTTGGGTGTTTGAGATGCAAGGGAGGAACAGGCAATGCAAGATACATATGCTTCCTCCTCCTTTGCATCTTGAGCAGCTTAAAGTTATTTGTCAAGGTGATGGTATTAGTTACCCCCAGTGAGTTGTGCAGCTCTTGTAGAAAGTTAGTTAGCCATGCCTCAGAGCTACTCTGGGAGAGTGCAGAAGCCCTAGATTATTATTTTTTTTGTTCATTATACTTACACAATTGAAGAAACTAATAGACATTGAACATAGCCAGAAATGCAATGAATGAAGTTTCAGCATACTGAAGTCAGTCATTGCTAGTTTAATCTAGCTTAGCATTATTATCCTTATGAGAATATTGAACCAAAGGAATCGGAGTACTGCATGACACTTAACAGTAGGGATGGGGAAGGGATCACACCCTTTACTCTTGCTGGCAATCAACAAGATGTTGGCCAGCTTGGCAATCTCACTTAGCCATGAATACTCACTACATGCTTCCCCCACCTTGTGCCCTGCATCTTTTCCTGTTTTTGTTCCATTGCTCAGAGACGCATCTTTCTTTCTCTCTCTTTTTTTCCCGTTTCCTCCTCCCTTCCCCCTCCCCTCCTTTTCCCCAGTGCACCCTGAGACCCAGTCCTTGGCAGTGCTGGCCCCCCTGCAGGACGTGGTGGTGGGGGCTGGGGATGCAGCTCTCTTCGAGTGCCTGGTGTCTGGCCCACCTGATGTGGATGTGGACTGGCTATGGCGGGGGCGCCTGCTCCAGCCTGCTCTGCTCCAGTGCAAGATGCATTTCGATGGGCGCAAGTGCAAGCTACTGCTTACCTCTGTGCATGAGGATGATAGTGGTATCTACACGTGCAAGCTTAGCACAGCTAAAGGTAAGGAATGAGGAAATGCTGCACTGGGAGAAGTCAAGGTGGTCCAGGAGCAAGAAGGGGATGCTTGTAACCGGCTGCTCACCTTCAACCAACCATTGTAACAGTGCCTTTAATAGCAGTGTGATGAACATATATAAATAGGTGATGTTTCTCTCCATCCCTTGAAACCCTTAACCTGCTTGTTCCTCCATATTCAGGTGCTATTACAGGCACGAGAGCAGGTTGGGCTCAGTTTTTTTCTGGTCAGCTGGCAACCATATTTGCAACAGGATCATCACTGCACTGATATAACGGGGGGGATGGTGTCTCTGTGATGCTGAAGTTTTATGATTCCATAATTACCATATTTGACCATTCAGAAACAGGCACACATGTTTAAAGTGTTATCATTCACTCCTTATATTAAAGCAGGAAGCATGAATAGCCTGCTGCCATAGGCCCTGGGGGCTGGCATGCCTCATTAAACCAATGTAAGAACCTTCACTTCACCCTATGTGCTTCCCTGCCACCTAGAAAACTCATTGAGACTGCAATCCTAGGCACACATTACTTGGGAGCACTTTCTATTGAACTTGATGGACTTCCTTCTGAGTAGATTTGTTCAGCTGGATAGCTCAGTTGGTTAGAGTGTGGTGCTGATAATACCAAGGTTGTAGGTTTGATTCCTGTAAGAGACAACTGCATAATCATGCATTGCAGGGGGTTGGACTAAATGACCTTCCAGGTCCCTTCCAACTCTATGATTCTATGTACCCCTTTGAAAGAAGGTCCTACACATTAAACTCTGTGGGATTTGTTTCTGAATAGATGTGTATAGTGGTGTATCCATCACAGATTTAGTAAATCAAATATATATATATCAAGGCTGGGGAAGGGCAACTGGATTGGATAAGGGCAACTGCAGAACAAGTTTAGTTTAGTTTAGTTTACTTATGGACATCCTGAAGTGACTTAAAATACAATAACAAATTCAATAAAAAGAGTACAAATATAAGAATGCAAAAGTGTTCATGCAAAGTGGGCAGTGGGAGTGGAGAAATCGCCTAACAACATGAAATATGTCCCCACTGCCTTACAGGGTGAACAGCAGCAGCTACCAGAGCCCAGCCTGCTGTCCAAATGGCCAAGGGTTATACAGCACAAGTTAGAGCCAATCCACACTTTTCTTTGTCCCATGATTTCTAGTCACAGATCTGAGAGGTTTCTTTTTTGTCCCACTGCTTTCCCTGGGAAAACCCGCTGTTTACTGCTGAATCAGAACAAACGTCAATCGACAGAAAACCAAATAAACAGCACAAAAAATATAATAGCATGCTGTGGGAATTCCCTTGACAACCTTATTCCTATGCTACTAGTTCATTACAATTCTTCTCCTGCAAGGGCCAAACAGACACCTGATTGTTTTTAGGGTGTGGGGTAGAGAAGAGCTTCCCCCATTTCCTTTCATATGCAGAGCTATCTAGGGCTGAGTAGCCACCATACATTTAAAGCACATGTATTTCCCCAAATAATTCTAGGAACTGTAGGTTACCCCCATAGAGCTACAACTCCTGGCACCTTTAACAAACTACAGTTCCCTGGATTCTTGGTGGGAAAGTGAAGTCATTTGCTTTAAATGTGCTTTCACTGTAGAGTGTGTGCTCAAACACGGTGCACTTGGGTTGGCATTAGATAAAAAGACATTCCAGACTGGTGAGCTGGGATAAATTCCTGGGCAATTTATGGGTGGGGGGGCAGGGAGTCAAAGGGGCCAGAGGTACAGTAAAGGATGCAACTATGGCCGCACCAATCCTCTCTGGGTTACAATCCTGGATTTGAGTCCCAAGCTGAGAGTTGCTTTCTGGACCTGTATTAAGAGACAAGCTTCAGCGGAGAAGGAAAGAAATATATTAATACAGTAGGCCTTATACCTTAGGTATGTACCGAGCTTCTGAACTGGCAGGACAAATAATACAGCCAAGAATAACCTCCACAGACCTGCTTGCTTGCTTTTATGTGGCCAGGCTGGAAAGGTCATTTCATGCGTGGAGAGTTTACATGCGGAACGGCTAGCTTGCAAAAGTGGGCAAAGGGAAAGCCCCCACCCTATGCTCATATGAGCACACAGTTCACATTCAGAAAAGAAGGCTGTGTACAAACCATACTTAAAGCACCTTTCCTCCACCCAAAGAATCCTGAGAACTGTAGTTTGCTAAGGCTACTGGGAGTGGTAGCTCTGTGAGGGTTCCCTGAATCCTTGGGATGTGCTTTAAAGACACGGTGTGTATGTAGCAGAAGACATCCAAGCACTTTTCTTTTCTTTTTGCCAGGGAAGAGGATAGCCATACCCCTAAGAGTTTGCACCCAGTCTTGAACCTGTTTGTCGCTCAGGTGCTATGTCATTGTCATGCCCTCTAGCACCCAAGGCCATGCGCAGCTACTCTGCTATCAAACAATTGCAATAAGGAACTCCACTGGTGCTTTTAGCTAGGCACCAGAGTTCTAGCCCCAGGACAGGAGTTTCATGAGAGAAATGAGCTGAGCAGTCATATTTCACTTGCCTCAGACACACCCCAGACCCCTTTGGAATCTGTTCAGTGGCTTGGAAGAATTCCCCAAGTGGTGTGGGATTAGTTAGGGCCTGCAATGGCATTGCTTGTTACCCATTTCCTGCCACAATCACCTTTCTTTTTTGCTTTGTGGCAAGAGCGGTGGGGCTGGCTTTAAAAACGGCACCTTTGAGTGCAAGCAGCTTAGCAAGGCGAGACAAGTTATCTTGGCACCTGAGGGAGAAAATCCCCATAAGCAGTGGAGGCTGGTCCAATAGGGTGAATGGAGCACTGGGCTGCCAGCCTCAGTCTGTCCTCAGCCAATCCCCACCTGCTCACTGTCTTGCTTGTCCAGGGGGCAAAACTGTCAGTTTCCTCCTTCTTAGTCTTAACAAGGTTTCCTTGGCAGAATGAAGCAGGGAAGATGATGGGGGATTTGCTGACTCTGCCTGTTATTGGCTCTGGCTCCACCGATTGCTGAGCCTCCTTCCCCTCTGCCCCACCAATTCCAATGGGAACCAGCCAACACTGCCCAGAAGTGCTTATCACTGGCAACAAAAAATACAATTTTAATTTTTGGGGTTGTACTTAACGCCAACAACCTGTTTGCAAATTAAACCCACCTCTGGTAGTGCCCAGTGTCTTAGTAATGATGACACTACAGTGGCTGTCACTATTAGAGGGGCCTGCACAGTAGTAGTGGCAGCCTGATTAGGGCGGCAAATGACTTTTATTTACATTCTCCTTCTCTCTCCTAGTCTCAGACGTGCTCAAGTACATCCTCTGACAGCCCTGTCAAATGACAGATTCAAAGCCAATGAACAGATGTTGGAGGGAGTTGCAGAGGAGGGGAGGGAAACTGGCAAACCTGACGCCTACCCATACAAAGGGGCTTAGATTCTGTTACCTTAGTGATTTGAACAGACGCTGGCAGCTTTTGCAGGAATGTTCTAAGGAGGGTTGTTGCCACTTTCTCCTCTTCCCTACATCCTAGCCTGGATCTTGTGCCTTTAACAGCAACCTGACATGCTGAGGATTTTTGTGGTTTGGAGATAAAGCAGTGTGTGTGTGTGTGTGTGTGTGTGTGTGTGTGTGTGTGTGTGTGCGAGAGAGAGAGAGAGAGAGAGAGAGAGAGAGAGAGAGAGAGACTTTCCCTGTTTCATTTCTGTGCATCAGAAAGTGTGGCATTCAGTGCAGAAGAGCAGAACCATTTAAAAAGTTGGATAATTCATTCATTTGCCTGCTTATTTGTATGCTGCTTTCCCACAAGATATTAGCCAAGGTGTTATCAAAAGATTAGCAAGAATTTTCACAAGGAAGAATAGCAAATAATTATATTGCATCAATAAGTAAATGAATCATAAAAATATCCTGCCTCCAAATATTAGGATCTAATGGTCGCAAGGAGAATTGGAAGCCAGGGTCAACTTTAAGACAGTGCCCAGAAAAGAAGCAGGAGAAATTAGCTTATGAACTCTCCTCTTCCTTAATAACTCCAACCCTATGCCCAAAGAACTTCCTTCCTGCCCCCAACGTTTCCCTTGCTCACAACTTCTCACAACCGTCCCATGCCCAAGGGTATAGCAGTCCAGGCACACAATCTGCTGCCTGCTGCTTCCCCTACTGTATGTTCCATCCATGACACTGAGGCTGCCTTTAGAAGGGAAGGGGAGATTTCTCCAGGGCCCTCCACTGTAGCTGACCCTTCGCTGTGCCTTGCAGATGAGCTGACATGCAGCGCCAAGCTGACGGTCTTGCCCTCGCAGCAGCCACTCTTCACCCGCAAGCTGGAGGCCGTGGCTGTGGTGGAGGGGCGGATGGCACGGTTCGACTGCAAGATCAGCGGCAAACCCACACCAGTTGTCACCTGGACACGCTTCGGTAATAGCCTCCATCTCCCAGTACAGGAGGCTCTGGGTAACGGGGAATTCAAAAATCAGGTTTTTTTCTGGGGCTGGGAGGACAATCGAGTGTGGGATTGGTGCCTATCTATTCATGGTGGCCTTGATGTTGCAGAGAGATCAGGCCCAGGGTCAAGCTGCTCGCCCCTCCCCATTCCTTTTTTGAAACCATGACAATTGGGGGGAGGGGCAGGGGCAGACCATCAATAAGCTTCTTGAATTGAAATCAGCACATTTGATTATGGTCAAATGTTTCCACCTAAGGTCTGGGCACAGAGTCCCTACTTCTCAGTATCTATGGAGTTTGGCTGGGGTTGCACCCATGTACATGCCTCTGTAGCATTCTCTTCACCGTCTTGTTGGAGTGTCCACAGTTCTCAAGTGCACAGCAGGCCTTTCTGCATACTCTGTTTCCAGCTACGAACTCGGCCGCTGCTCTGGATGACAAAGTTGATCTACAAGTTTTTATTCAGGATCCTGAGCTGTGCTGGATGCCACCCTCTTCTTCAGACTGGGAGCCGGTTGCTGGCAAAAGAGCTCTCCCACATTTGTAGCAAGACTAGCATGTGTAGGGCAGTGTGGCCTACCTACGCCGTGTCATAAATTTCAATATAGCTACTCTTCTGGGGTGGGGCGCGCCAAGGCCTCTCCCCCTCTATTTCCGTTCCCTGTCGTGGCCCAAGGGATAGAGGGATGAAACCTCACCGTTCCAGGCCCTAAACCAGTGGAAGGCTTGGTTTCGTTGAGGATAAAACCTGCCTGGGTTCCTCTTGGACTGGGGCTCTCTGACTGCGATGTGTCTGATGCAGGCCAGCCTGTGCAAGAGGGGGAAACCATGCGCCTGCAGCGGGACGGCGGGCTGTACTCGCTGCTCCTCCTGCACGTGAGCTCCGAGGACGAGGGCCAGTACGGAGTGAGCGCCAGCAACAAACATGGCCGAGCCGAGTGCACCGCTGAGCTGTACGTGGAGGAGCCGAGACCAGCAACCAGCTCTCAGATGTGAGTACGAGGAGAAAGGAAGGGCTGAGGATGGGGCCTAGAGCTGGATGCTAGGACATCCCATTAAATCAGGGGCAGGGAACCTTTTTTCAGCTCAAGGACCACATTGGCACATGGATAACCTTTCAGGGGTGAAAGGTTCCATGGGTGGTAGGTAACCTTTGTACAGTAGGCTTCGTTTCAGCCACAGAAAAGTCAGAACGTGTTCTCTCTCTTTCTCTCTTTATCTCGTCTGCACCCCCAAACACACATACCTTTCTCCATGCTCTCTCCAGGCAAGCAAGGGACATTTCCACAGTTCAGAGACATATTCCAGTCAGGAAAAAAAGCACTTGGGGCCTGAGGAGTGGGGTGGTAGTAGTCTGGGGAGAGACCCAAGGGCCAGGTAGAGAACCTGGAGGGCCACATTTGGACCCTGGGCCTGAGGTTCCCTACCTTAGGTGATGGGTCACAGTTGTGGCCATTTTAATATTTCTTACAGCCAATGTTCTGGCACCAGCTATCTTCCTGTGCTAATTTGCTTATGTGAATGTACCCATGGCCTCTTAATTCGGCTTGCACTGTGCCCTGGCACTGCATCTTTTTTTGCGGGGAGGGCACATTTAAGGCCTGGGCCATTTTTAAACCCTCCTGACCAATGGATAAATGCTGTTTGTTTTCTTTGGCTTTTGACTGCACAGTGCGGCTTCTCCCCACCCCCAAGTTCCATGTTAATGTTAGGTAATAAACAGCTAGAAGTTGTTTGTCTGCGATATTAACTTCTGTGTTTCAAATGCATTGCTTTACTGACATTTGTATATGAGTGGTGATAGCTGCTCCCCACCCCAATCCTAATATGAGGGGGAAACTCCTCAACCTGGGAGTAATTCTGTATTCATGAGAACCAGACCCGGCCTCTGTTCTCACTGACCCAAGCTCACAGGCCTGGAATGCAGGCCCCGTCACAGCCTGGCTCTTTGCCCAAACCAGAGTGGCCCTCAAACACAGTCACTCTCAGAGGGCTCCTGCCGTCATCTTGTGAGAATCAGCTTTGCCTGTGGCCTTCCCAGTCTTTCCCAACATACTCCGCTCCTGTTATCCTGTTCCAGGTCTTATAAGCGCACATGCTCTTTCAGAGCACAAATCCTTCGATGCATCAGCAACTATAATTAGCATGCTTAAAACGAGGGGCATTAGCCAGACAAAATAGAGGCATTTTATATTAAGGCCAATTGAACCGATTACATGTAATATAAAAAAGGACCGGGAGAGTCAATCTGTTGTAGCAGAATAGCAGATATCCCTGGCACTGCATGCAAACAGGCAGTTATCTGGTTATTCCAGGGCAATTAAAAGCATTATCCCTCCCCAGAGTCAAGCTGTTGGGTTGATTGCAAAGACATCTCAACTTTAGTTAAAGGCAAATGTTTTTCCATTCCTCTTTAAGCGTGGACAAAACCCTGAAGCGATTGAACTGGGTTGGGTTCAGTACTGTATATTATTACCCATTTTATTACCCAATATATTACCTATTTCATACAACCAGCAGATTTTCCTATGGCTCCAAGAAAGTATGGCGTTTCCTGCCTTATACACCTACAGTTTTCTGTTTGTGAAGCAGGAGGAAATATATTCGCCAGCTGCTTTTGCCTGGTTGATTTCTCTTGGCATGGTTCCTTATCTCTGTATAGTCACTATCAAACTCAAATAGTTAGGGATCCTCATTTCCCAGCCACACACTGGATTATATTAATCTGTTATTTCCCCCTGCAATCACTCCATAATCCACATTTGTTTCATACTTCCGCAGCTCCTTTGGGATCACTTGATCTCCCTTCTGTTACAATGGAAACACTTCCCAATCCTCATTTGCCTGCTGCTTGTTTTCCCTGGGGAAAGTTTGCAAGAAACTCCCCTATGGCTTTTCTCCACCTGCATCTGTGAAACCTGATCATGGCTCGCCTGCGGAGATGGCTTTTCCTGTTCCAATAGGATACCTCCGACTTATCATATCTGTGGCTGTGATCCTTTGTGAGATGTGGCTGTAGAGTCCTAAGAGCAGGGCAGCCCTGCGGTTAGGCTGGCTGCTTCGATTGAGACCTCTCTTTCCTCTCCATTTTTGGCCATGCAGCTCCAAGCTGGAGAAGATGCCCTCTATCCCCGAGGAGCCGGAACAAGGGGAGAGCGAAGTGGAGCGCTTCACCATGCCTGACTTTCTGCGGCCGCTGCATGACCTGGACGTGGTGGAATCCAAGGAGGCTGTGCTTGAGTGCCAAGTGGCCGGGCTGCCCTACCCAGCCATCACCTGGTTCCACAAGGGCCGGCGCATCGAGAGCACTGATGATCGCAGGATGATGCAGTGTAGGCTTCTCCCCTTGCATTTCCCCCATGCGCATAAGGGAGCTGCCTCATGAAACAGGGCCAGATCCAGAGCAGTCAGACCTTGGACAAGGCAGCCACTGTGTACTGCCACCACCTCTTCCTTCCTCCTACTCATTGTTGCAGTGATTGTAATTTATCTCATCTGTGAGCTGCTTTGCACAAGAAACAGGGCCCCTCCAGACTTTTTTGGGGGGGATGTACTTCCCCAGTAAAGAGCTGGAGGATAGGTGGCTATGTGAGCAGCTTCTTTTTTTCTTTCTTGCTACCATTGTTCGCTTGCTCAGCTCACCCCCCCCCCCGGGCCAGAGGAAGGTGGCTGTGGCAAGGAGGCAAAGGGGAAGGGGCCTGAGTCTCTTGGCAGTGGGACCTCTGCAGAGCCATAGGTCGCAGCGGATGCCCGACTGTGCCAACCTCTGACACTGGCCTTGATAAAGAAGCACCAGCTGGAGCTGGGGGGCAATTTGCTGAGCCCTTCCCAGCGAAAATAAGGCAGGGTTGGGCCAAAACATACTGGTGCTTGAAGTGGAAAATCGGACGATTCCCCCCCCCCCTCTCTTAACAAATTAACATGAGGACGATCCGCCAGGAAGTTCCCCATCTCAGGCTTCACAGGAGCTGTGCTGTGACTTGTGCAGTTTCCCGTGATTTCCAAAGGGGCATATGCAGAACTGTGTCTAGGTTAACTCAGATCTCTTTGTCTCCCATTCTCCTCCTCTTAATGGTGAAAGGTGGCTGGGACCACAGCAGGTGGGTGTCGTTGCCCCTGCATCACACTGGCTCTGGCCCCTCCTGCCTGTGCCTATCACACCTGTAAGGTAGCATGTCCTTACCCCAGCAGCACCTGCAGGATTCTACCTCCCCCCCCACACACACATTGCTACACCTTCCCTCCCCATGTCCCTAATATCATTTCCCTAGGAAACATGTCAGTACCTGTATGCTTTTGCTCTCACTGGTTGTTCCTTTGTACAAAGATTGTGATGTGTTCTCTGTTCCCTCCCTTCCACCGTCTACTGCAGACAAGGATGTGCATCGCTTGGTCTTCATCTCTGTCAGTCACGCCCACGCCGGGGTCTATAAAAGTGTCATTGCCAACAAACTGGGCAAGGCCACCTGCTACGCTCACCTCTATGTCACAGGTAAGGATGGGGAAACAGTGGGAGGAGCTCCTGTTCAGCATCAGCACCCCAGGAGGTGCTTTGCCTGGGCTCAGGGATGGCAAACCTTGGGCCTGAAGGCTGACTATGACCCCCTAGACCTCTCCGTCCAGCCCTTGGGACACTTCCCAGGCCACAACCCTCACTTGCCCTGCTCCACACCCTCAAGTGCCTTTGCATGACTGGAATGTGTCCTTGAACTATAACAATCCCTGTCACCTGCCTGGAGTTGTGAGGGTGGGTTGGTGTAGAAAGTTCCGACTTTTGCATGGCTGGAACGCAGCCTATTTGACAAAGGTAAGAGCCACATCTGTTGATCTGTCACTTTTGTCTCTGGTCCTGCTCTCCTTCTGCCTCTGGTCATGCCCATTGCAGGCATGCATCTTCTCAGTGTTAGTGTGGAATGCCCCTCTGTAATATTTTGGATCATTCTCTCCCAGGATGGCAAATGTGAAGTCCAAGGGTCTGATTCCAGTCTTAATTGGTCATGGAGCTATATTGTGGTGGAGCAAGAAAGTCAGCTTCAGATGTCTTTCAGCTCTTTGCTGTTTGAACCTTTAACATGTAGGAGACCACATAATATCATTGAGTCCTGGAACTCACTCTAGAAAGAGTGACTTAAGCACCCGCTAATTAAAAACATAGACTAGTACCCGAGCCTCAGAATCCCCTAGGGAGGAGGCAAAGGTGATCCTGATCAGAAAGCAGAGCATACTGTCTGTGTACACACAATATATTTAAAGCACATTTGAAGCACATTTCCCTGCTCCTCAAAGAATTCTGGGTACTACAATTTACCCCTCACTTTGTTACAATTCTCAGCAACCCTTAACAAACTACAGGGCTCAGAATTCTTGGAGGGAAATAACATGCTTCAAATGTGCTTTAAAGGAATAAAGTGTACATAGCCTCCTCAATGTCTCCTCATCTTTCCCTGTGTTCTTGATGGGTCCTCACCCACCTCCATGCTTGTGTTTTACAGATGTGGTGCCCACACCCCCTGATGGCCCGCCGGCCATAGCTGCTGTCACTGGCCGAGCAGTCACACTGAAATGGAACAAGCCCAAGTGGCTGGATTCTGCTATTGGTAAGCAGGGCCGGGAAGGCAAGTGGCAGTGTAGTGGCAGCTGGGTTGGAGAAGGAGCTGGGCTGTGAAGAAATAGATGCTTGAGGTGCCAGTTGGGAGAATTTGGTATCAGGTGCAGGAGCTGGTGCCCCAGTCTCTCCTGCTGTAGGGCAAATGCATCTTAGAGGGCAGGCCATTCCACATAACTGGATTCCTCTGCTGGGCAGCCTGGCAGTTGTCACTGGGCAGGTGGGTGCACAATCTGGTGCTGCGATTGCAAGTGAGGCCCCCGCTCTCGCTGACAGCTGCCATTGATGTGTTGTACAGCCCACTCTCTCTGCGTGCTGCTGGCAGGCAAAGGGGGCATTACACATTTGCATACACTGACTGGAAAATGCATTCACATTAGTACTGGTGGGTTGTTGTTAGGGGTGTATCTGCTTCTCTCTCTCTCTCTCTCTCTCACACACACACACACACACACACACATCCCACACATCCAAAGCTGCACCCCAGAAAAGCTGCATTTTGCAAATTAAGCCAATTTGCACAATTGCTGTTATTTTGTATACTTTATGGTATACAAAATATGTGCAGGCCGGTAAAACAGTTTACCACAAATCTTATTCAGCTACCTGAAAATTTCAGGTGGTGTTACTCACACACTTCCAAGCATATCCTTCTTAGCCCATAAGGACTAGAAACTTATTTTGTTGTTTTACTTCTGTTGTTGCTGACCAAAAGCTGTTATTCATGCGAACCTAAAGGGCGTCAATTAGCTTTAAGGGGGAGAAACCATCCAGAGGGTGAGTATTCTCCCGTTTTCCCAATAGCCTGCCATATCCTTGTGACTTACAGACAGGTCCTTGCCTCCCCACTACTATAGTATTGAGTGGGGGTGGCGTACAAGTATAGCACAAAGTCCTAACTCTGGACAAATGCTGCATAGCCTCACTAGCTTTCTGCTGGAAGTTCTCTTCTTCTGTTCTCAGACCCTGCAACTGTGACTTACACCATCCAGCAGCAGGTCCTGGGTAGCAGCCACTGGACTGTGATTGCCACGGGGGTGCGTGACACCAGCTACACCGTCCTGGCTCTGAAGAAGGGCATCCGGTACATGTTCCGTGTACTCACAGCTACAGCCAAGGCTAATAGCAAGCCCTCTCCACCCACTGAGGCTGTGCAGCTCCTTGATCGTGGTAAGCAGGGAAAGGGGAAGAGGACAGGCGGGGTGGGGGTGGAGTGTAACTAGGAGGAGGGAAACGGAAAAGAAGCTAACACTATGGTAGTCTCCTCACACACACATACCCCAAGCCGGAGTGATGATGCCTGAGGGCAAATGAGATTTTCCCAGTCTCAGTCTGATGCTCTGATGGTTAAACAAGAAGCATATTTAGATAGAATCAGACAGAAGCAAATAGCCAAAGGCCCATAACAAAACAGAAGGAAAGGTTGCATTTCTAACTTTTTGCTCCTTTCTAGTCTTATAATTAGGCCGCAGGGTTTACTCGGGTTCCAATCCTAAATATAAAGATTCTGGTATAATAAATGTCATGGTTTCTCCAGAGCCCATGGCAGAAAACCATAAATGCTTTCTCCCTTGGGGGAACTGCTTGCCACCTCCAGCATCTTTGAAGTAGCTCCTCTGTTGAAGTGGAGTTGCTGAATCCTACCCTGTTTCCCCTATTTTAAGACGTAGTCATAAAATAAGCCATAGCAGGATTTTTTCGCATTTGCGAAATATAAGCCGTACCCCGAAAATAAGCCATAGTGATAGGCGCCGTTCTGGAGGGCGCCAAGGAAAACGCGGGGCTGGGCTTACGTAATAAAAATAAGACATCCCCTCAAAATAAGCCATGGTGCGTTTTCTTGAGGGAAAAAAAGAATAAGACGGTGTCTTAAAATAGGGGAAACACGGTATGCTTGGCATGTTCTCTATACACATTGAAAGTCCCACGTAAGAACTGCTAGAAGTGGGTTTCCCCCTTGCGGCCAAGACCCCATATTAGAGCACTTTTGGCATAATGCTTATTCTGGGCTAGAGGAGATTCGGCTCAGGGCTCAGTGTCTGGGTACAAGAAATCAGGAATTATGCAGGAATGGCCTCTGGAATGTGAACCTCCCAAAGTCAGGATTCCTGTTTGATGTGCCAAAACACGAATCTAACCTAGCTAGCTGAGAACTTGGATATCTGTCCACTCCCCTACATACTGATGGTCCAGGGTGGGGAACCTGTGTCCCCTCCAGAAGTTGGCCTCCAACTCCCAGTAGTCCCAGCCAGCATTGCCAATGGTGAGGGATTATGGGAGTTGTGGTCTAGCAACCTCTGGAGGACCACAGGTTCCTCATTCCCGATCTAGAACAGCAAACTGACCTCCTTGTGTTGCCTGCTATGGTGGCTGTGCTTGCAGGGCCTTACCTAGCGGAGGCCCCCATGATCCTGGACAAGCCGGATGTGGTGTATGCGGTGGAGGGGCAGCCGGCCTGCATCACCGTAACCCTCAACCACGTAGAGGTTGCTGTCACCTGGAGAAGGTAGGGAAGCTCCCAAGTCACACTTCTATAGAATCCAGCTCACAGACTTCTTGGTAGGCTGTTGAGTCGACTGCATGCGCCACGACGATGTTAAGATCTGGGATGAGAACAGCTGCCTTGTATCTTTGGGAAAGGGAGGAGGAGGGTCAAAGGGAAAGAAAAAATAAATGAAGGAGGGACTTTTCCTAAGAGCAGCCTGCAAGGAAGGTATTTGGCTTTTGCTGTGTTTTATTTCATTGCTTGTTTATAGCCTGCCCTAGTCTCCGGGCTCAAGGTGAGGTAGAATAATTTCACCAGAAAATCTGATGTCGCTGAAGGACTCACAATTTAAAGGCCATTTTGTCCTTAGCTTGGAGGGCAAGCCTGGGTTTGCCATCAAATGGTGCACTCAGCAATGGCAAATCATGACCCCTTTGGTGAGTCCACCTGTCTGATACAGGTCTTTGCAGTGGAGGCTGTTCCATTAGGAGAATGGGATGCTGCCCCACAATCCCAGATTGCCCTCAACCCCAGCCCCCTACTTGCCTGCCTTTGTAGTTACAAATAGTCCAGGAGACAGTACTGGCTCTCAGCTTCTTCCTCCTAAGTCTTTTTAACAGGAAGGATGGGTACCAAACTGGGATTAGACTAGTTAGCTCTGTCTGCCATTGCCTCTGGCTCCACCCACAGTTTGGGCTCCCTGCTTTCTCCCCTAACAGTACCCTAATGGGTCTCTGCAAACACCTGTGCGTCTCATGTTCCCACTTTCAGATGTATGGCTGAAATATCTTAGGTGGATGCCAAGGGTGAAATTGTCACAACTTAAGCAACCTACGACACTGAGTGGGTTATACAGTGTTTGGCTGAACATTCATTCTCACCATCTTTTAATTTATTGGAATATGCATGAAAAGGAATTATAACACATTTTTTATATTGTATAACTTTAGTTTCAGGTGTGACTCAACAGCTCCTCATGCTGCTAATGTTTATGTTTCAAATTAATCAAAAGAGCTGTGTTATGAGTCACCCCCATGAAATATGTCGTGCTTCTCATCAGGAGCTCAGTGTTAAGATTCTGAACAGAAGCAATAGCTGTGCTCTTAATTGCTGAGGAACCTGGATTTGGTATGAAGCCACAGAGGCAGTTGGCGAGGCAAGGTGACAAGGAACTGCTAGTGGTGGAAGGGGTGCAACAGAGGAGGCTCCCTTATGCCGAGTCAGACCGACAATCCATCTGGTTCAGTGTTGTGTATACTGCCTGGTTGTGGATCTGACAGGGAAGATTCCCAGCCCTACCTGGAGACACCAGGGAATGAACCTGGGACCTTCTGCATGCCAAGCAGATGCTCTACCACCGAACTATGTCTCTTCTCCAAAGTAGTGGGATTTATAAGGTGGTCTTCTACTAACTCCCACTGTGCAAGTGGAAATCCTTGAGCTGTTAGTAGAATACCACCCTATGGGTCCCACCACTTTGGGGAAGAGACATAGATCAGTGGTAGAGCACCTGCTTGGCATGCAGAAGGTGCCAGACTGGGGGAACCCCTAGAACAGATTAAGGGTGTGTGTGCAGGGGGAAAGTCCTTTTGTACTAGCAGTAATCCTTGTGCTGCTGGCAGGAGCCTGACTTAGCACCATGTTGAATACAACCCTAAGCCTCCCATCCCATGCTCATCTTCTGCCTTGTCCCTGCCAGGTCCAGCGTGGTGCTGAAGGACAGCGATGCCAGCTGGGAGATGAGCATGCCCGATGATGACCAGCACGCCTTACGATTCTTCCGGGTGGGCAGGGGGGATGTGGGGGAAATGACCTGCGAGGTGAGCAACCAGCATGGATATGACCACTGCTTCATCAGCTTGGAGCTGGCAGGTATGGGATGCCCAGAACCCCTGACATGCTCCAACTTCATCCCCAGTCTTGGCTCTCGGCAGTGTCTCCGCTGACGACTATGCCCCACATCCTTATATATGGAGTCACAGCCTCGCCTATTGGGATAGAACTTGCCTTTAAGCTCTTCTCAGAATCTGGAAGCAGACTTAGGGCTCGCCCAAGCCACAGCCAGGTATCACAAGGGGCAGCAGTCTGCTCTCAGTCCTAGGCTTTCATATAAGCTGGATATCACAAGGCCAGAGGAGAAGGTCTTCTCCAGAGGGAGGGAGGGAGCAAGACAGGCAGCTTCTTTAGTGAACTAAGCTGGGAAATTTATTTATTTTGGGGTCACTTAGGGACGGGAGGGGATCTTCCTTTGCTTCAACAGATTGTGTGTTTCTGTCCCCAGAGGCACCCCGCTTTGAATCAATCATGGAAGACATTGACGTTGGGGTGGGCGAGACGCCACAGTTTTCTGTGGTGGTGGAGGGCAAACCCCTCCCGGACATCATGTGGTACAAGGTGAGTGTGGGTCTTGGGCTTGGGGAGGCTGCCTGTGACTGAAGGATGTTCCTAAGCTTCAGTCTATGCGTCTACTGTGTCCACCCTGTCAGTGGCTCTCAGTTTTAACTCCTAGGGCCCATGATATCTCAGCCATGGCCTTCTCCTCAGCGGAGCAGATTCCCCTCAATCCTAACCAACTCAAGGGTTTCTTGGCCCGACATGAGATAGTCAGGAGTCTCTGAGTGGCTAGGTGCTTGGAAGCGGGGCATGCGCCTTCTGTCCTTTCATGTGAATAGCCAAGGCCCAATGGTGTGGAATTAAGGCCTGCCTCATATTCTCTTTCCCTGCATCTTGAATCATACAACTAAGTAGAGACACTTGGGTTTGTTCAGAAAGAGAATCAATTGAGGAAAGGGCCTTGGACAGGGAGTCTCAAAGAGAAGCTGGATCCTCTTACAGTTTCCTGAAGAAAACTGGGCCTGTAACAGCACAGTAAGAGAAAACCATAAAGGAGATTTCCTCAGCCTGTGCTTAGGGATGATGGGAGTTGTAGTCCAAGAACATCTGGAGGGCAACAGGTTGGGGAAGCCAGCCACATGAAATGGTTCCGCCTACCTGATGTTTGCAAGTGGCTTGTCTCAATGAAACATCCCCAATAGGATGAGGTGCTCCTGACGGAAAGCAACCACCTGAGCTTTGTGTACGAGGAGAGCGAATGCTCGCTAGTTGTGCTGAACACTACAGAGCAGGACAGTGGGGTCTACACGTGCATCGCCCGCAACCTGGCTGGAGAAGTGTCTTGCAAGGCCGAGCTGGTCGTCCGTGCAGGTATGTGATATCGTGCTAGTCATAAGAGCTGCTGGGCTTCAGTTGGGCGCCAGGACTGCAAAAGCAGTGTTGGCTGTGGGTCTCCTACTGGACCATGGTGGGTGTCAAGGCAAGGCTAGAATTGCAGCTGGCAATGCTCAAATCTAGAGATGGCATGTGTGCTGTCCAACCCAGCATCTCTGAGGTCAGTTGGTGGAGCTGGAGGCTTTAGTACAACAGGCAGAAGATTCAATTGACTTGACTAGGCAAGGGCAGAAGGCTAGGCTCCTCTCATACTGAGAGTGGTCCTGACCAAACCAGAGAGTGCCTGCCCATCACAGGAGCTAGATTGACCATCTCTGCTCTGTTCCAGCCTAAGAACCCTACATGGAACATTGGTAACTGGTTTATACAATCAGACCAGTTTATAAAATCCAGCACAGTATTGTCTACAGAGTTCTAAGCAGGTGTCTTCCCCTGACCTATCTGGAGATACCATGAACTGAACCTTGGATCTTTTGCATGCGGAGCATGTACCGTACTCTACTGCTGAGCTACAGCACCCAGTTGGCCACTGTGAGAACAAGAGTCCTACCCCAGATGGTCCTTTTAGCCTGATCAAGCAGGAGCCTTGTCATGTTCTTACGTTCTCAAATGTGCATTTGGAAACACACCCAGAGTGTGAATGAGGATGCTCATCCCCTCCCCAATGATGTTTAAGCCAGGGATTCACTCATTCAGGTGTGCCCGTGGATTTGTGGCTGAAGATGGGGAATGGCGCACCCATTGCATTAAATAGTGATACTGATTTTTTTTTTTTTTGTATTTGTACTGCTTCTTTTATTTCTCATCTTGTATTTTATTGTATTATAGTTTGAATTCTATGGAATAACAATATATAAGAAAGAAAGACATCATAATTGCCACACGAGACAGAAAAATTATTAAGTGGTCCAACAAGACCAGGGGTCGGCAAAGTTTTTGTGGCTTGGGCCGGTTCACGGTCCCGCAGATGCTGCGATGAGCCGGAGTGCACACGCACGCACGTGCAAACGCTATTTCCGGCGCTCCTTCCGGTGCGGAGGAAGTGTGTGCAGCTTCCCATTGGCTGCAGGAGCTTCCTGCAGCCAATGGGAAGCCGGCCAGTGTTGCAGAAGGCGGTCTCCACTCTGCTCTGCGCGGGTTTAACGCGGCGCACGGGAGCCGACCAAGCAGGCGGTGGGGGTCCCCGAGTGGGTGGTGGGGGTCCATGGGCCGGTTAAACGACCCCCATGGGCCGCTTGTGGCCCATGGGCCTTAGGTTGCCGAGCCCTGAACAAAACCCTCTGAAATTTTCAAGTGGTCCATGGGGAAAAGATTTGAGAACCACTAATTTAAACCCAAGTCCATAAGGGAGTCCCTCATAATGGACTTCCTAATAAAGATTTGCACAACCCATAAAGATTTGCACAACCCTTATTCCTTTCATAATATTGTACCAGTGTTGGTACAGATGGGATAAGAGTCAGCACTACATGAGAATGATGAAGCTTTCCAGGTGAATGTCAAAGGGGGACAGGAGGAGTCATGGTCTTGTGCTGCTTATGCTTCCCCCCCTAAATACCCCTGATCTACCACTGCTGCTCCCACTGTTGCTCTCTCTAGCTGTGCCAGATGCTGACGCCGCACGGGCAGAAGAAGCCGCACACACAGCTCGTCGCCTGGCTGAATATTACGATGTCCACGAGGAGATTGGCAGGTGAGGGAGTCCTCAGTTAGAGAAGAGGAGGAAGATAAGGCAGGTTGTACTGGGCCTTCCTCTTGGCATGAGGTGGCTCAGGCTTGAAGGCTCCTTGAAAAGGAATGGGAAACCTGTGACCATGGAGATGTTGTTGGGCTCCATCAGTGCCAGCCAGCATGCTCAGTGATGGAAACTGTAGTCAAACAACATCTGCATTGCCACAGGTCAGTCACCCTGACATGCAAAGGAACGGATGCACTTCTTGGCCACAGGAAGGCCAAGAAGGGTTGACCAGGTCTGTCCCCCTGGTGTACAGTTTGCTGATCCCTGGGGCTCAGTGCAGTTGTCAGAAGCTCACACAGTAAGGCAGTGGCAGCATCTTGCTGCTTTTCCACCTTTGCTCACATATGGGGATTTAATCTGAATCGATTCTTCCTGGGGGGAGGGGGCAATTACCTCTCACTCCCACACATGTGGAAGGACGCAGCAGACACCTGCCTGTACTACCACATTGTCCCTGAACTGTGGCGACGCCTCTCGGCTTCCAGAACACTCTGCTGGTGATAGTGGCACAGCCTCAACCCTGGGAGCTTGCTCTGGGATTAGAGCCTTTCACTGAGGCTTCTCACGTTGCTTTGGTAAAAGCCTGTGCTTTACCAGCATTTAATTGATATATTAATCAGAGGCCTCTCCCTTCAGGTTTAGAACAAGTTTTCTAGAGAGGACTAGAAAACAGCAGGGGCTGGGCCTGTTCTCTTGAGATTGTGCTTTGCTTCTCCATCACTCCTCCATCCTCACAGGAGAAGTCACTCTGCCATGCCCTCTGACCTCTTTCCTTGAGCAGCTGGGCCACGGTCAAAACAGGATGACCATAACTCAACAAAACAAGGGGAAGAGCAAGGAATGGGTCTGGGTGGTGCCTCATGATGACCTGTGCTGTTCCTCAGGGGAGCCTTCTCGTACGTGCGGCGAGTGACCCAGAAGAGTTCCGGTCTGGCCTTTGCCGCCAAGTTCATCCCGTGCCGCGCCAAAGCTAAGAAATCAGCACGCCGTGAGCTTGGCATCATAGCTCAGCTGGACCACGAACGCATTGTCTACTTCCATGATGCCTTTGAGAAGAGGAATGCCATCATCATTGTCATGGAGTTGTATCCTCCTTTTGGGAGATCTGGTGGTGGTTGGGAGACCCAGTATCCGGGGCAGTAGGCCATTTAAAATATATAATTTTTTTTGGCAATGGTTACGAGGGACTCCTAGGTGGACACTGCTTTTGAGAAGCTGGCAGGGTGGGGCCTCTACTTACATGACATTTCCCTTGACGGACTATACAGCTGCACAGGAGAAGAACTGCTAGAGCGGATTGCGAGGAAGACCTCTGTGAGCGAATCTGAAGTAAGAGCAGGCTGCTGTCATGGGAACCGGCCCTCAAGGCCATTGCCATCATATCTTCATTGTCCTGGAAGGGCTTCATTTCTTAGAAAATGTATTAACGCCCCTTTTTCAGCCTGTATGGCTTTCCTATTGGTTTACATGCAATAAAATAAAACCACAGCAAAATAAAACAACTGTACAGGCAGTGAAGCAGCAGGTAAAGTAAAATCATAAGAGTTTGAAAATGATTGAAAAGCAATAGATCTTTAAAAAAACAAAACCTAGCTAAACAAGTACCAGGGACAAGGGCAAGCAGATTTCCATAGCAATGACAAGTTGGTGATTTGGGCTCCAATCCCGCCTTCTGTGTGTGTCTAATTGGATGTCTGTCTGTTTGACTGTACCTTACTCTGACTGTTGCTGGGTTACTCCCCTGCAGATACGTTGCTACATGCGGCAGGTCCTGGAGGGTGTCAGCTACCTCCACCATCATGGCATCTTGCACCTTGACATTAAGGTGAGTGCACCCTGGCATGTCCTGCTATGGTCAGCCTTGGCCCTCATCTGTATTCCCTGAGCATTTGGCTCAGCCCGGTTGGGATTCAACTCTTCCTTTGTACAGACTGAAATCATAGGCCCCGTCATACATTTAAAGTACCACGATACCACTTTAAAGAGTCATGGCTTCCTTCCCGCAAAGAATCCTGGGGAATGTAGTTTGCTAAGGCTGCTCCCATCACAGAACTATGATTCTTAGAGTAGTTTAACAACCAGCCCTTCTTCCCAAGGAACCTGGTGTGGTGCAGCAAAATTATTATTCTTTATTAAATTTATATACCACCCTGTACCCGCAGTTCTCAGGGCAGTTCACAAGATAAAATTACAATATAAAAACACAAAATACATAATCAAAATATCAACAAAAACAGCTGAATAACACATATCCCAACACACACAAAAAGAAAAAACAATGTACTTTGTTTTTTTTTAAAAAAAAACCACAATTAAAAAGCAGTTTAAAAGCAGTTTAAAAGAATGTAAACAGTACTGTCTGCTGGGCAGCAGCAGTCCTTTTTTCAGGCCCCACCCCAGGCCTGGTGAAGAGAGGCAGGAGCAGGACCCTCAGACTCTCAGCAGGTGTTCCTTCCTGGGCAGCAGTCCTTTTGTAGTCTGTCAGGCCCTGCCCTGACAGGGAATGGCTAAGCTAATATGATCTTTGATGCTGTGGAATTAGACTTTGCTCTAGAAATGTGTTGGTGAGAGCTGCTATCATTCTGTATTGCAGAAACAATTGGAAGGCCCCAGGCCTGTCTCCCTTGCTTTTCAATTCCCTAACATCCTTGGCTTTCCACCAGATCTCCACTGGGCTAATGAATGGGCTGCAAGGAGGTTCTGGGGAGCTTATGGAGTAAAAACCAGCTTGGGTAGCCAAAGGTGTCACACTACCTTGTGAGAACAAAAATTCCAAATAACCTGAGGTTGATGGCAGAAGCCCCCTTATAATATATGCTTGTTAAATAGAGAGAGAGATGTTCTCAAGGTACCTGTAATCTATAGTATGTTGTTGTTGTTGTTGTTGTTGTTGTTGTTGTTGTTGTTGTTGTTGTTGTTGTTTTATACCCTGCCTTTTCCCCTGATGGGACTCAAGGCACCTTACAGATTAAAAATAAAAACATAGGAAAAATCCTTTTAAAAACAACTAAACATTGATAGAATTAAAACTATACACATATATAAAATCTATTAAAACTGCAGTAAGGGTGAGCAGAAGGGGGACTGGGATCTACTAGTAGATTTCTGGGTCACTTGATGTAGATTGGTAAGGATTTCTGACTCCCCAATTGTTTAACAATGACAGCAACAAAATTATTATTGTCATCATTGATTTATCAGTTGCCTTCTGAACAGCTGTCTCAAGACGATGTGCACTAAAGATAATTAGAAACAGTTAAAAAACACAAAAAAGCAAACACATTTAAAACAAAACTAAAACTGTATATTGTAGACACTTGTGGTAAAGACCCATTTATCCAGCTGGGAAAGCCTGTCTGAACAAAAATGTCTTCAGTTGTTTCCGGAAAGTGCAGATAATGGGTGCCTGTCGCATCCCTCCCTTAATTATACTGCTGAAATGAAGAAGAAGAAAAACATTTTTGGGGTGAGAAGATAACCAGGAGTGGATTTTTGTGTGAAAGGATTGTGAGCTCTGTTTTGTTCTCTTACTCAAAACAAATTATTGGGTCTGGTTCTTTTATTCTGAGAAACACATTTGAGATTTTTCAAGAACCGTACAATAAAACCAAACCAACATGTAAACCAGCACGCATAGTACATAAATGTACAGAATAGTATACAGAGAACCCCAAACAAGGGAGAAAAGGAAAGAACGAACCCCTCCATCCCCTGTCCAGAATGGGAATAACACCAGGAAGAAGACACACCTTGTACACAATCTCACCATTAGGACAATATATCACAAAACAATGAAAGAAAATGGGGGGGGGCAGGAGGTATGCACATTCTATGGGACACGATAAGAAATGATGCTGCCCCACCTACGATATCACACTTCACCAAAAGAATTGACGGCAGAGAGGTGGCCTGGGCTCCCCCACACTGGAATTATTATAAGAGAAAAAAAGGAACCCGTCACTTTTTATTTCACCTCTGGCTGGGTGCGTTTTTCAGATAAAGCTTCCTGCCATACCTGGTTGTGCCACCTCTGGAGGGTAGGTTGTGGTTCACTTTTCCGATCTCCATCCATGCATCCTGGAGGAGATGGGTCATTAGCATGGCATTGAAAATGTTAATGTGACGTGCTGGTACAGTTCTCTGGTTTCGTGCAAATCTAAGGGTTCAATAAACACAACACGCTCCTCCATTCAGGAGATTGCTGGAAATAGTTACAAGCATGCATGGCATTGAGGAAGTAGTGGACCTGAAAAGGGGCTTAGACACCTTTCTGAAGACCACAGCATAGCTCACTGGTGTGAATAATGCAATGTTGGCTGTAGGGAATGCCCTGGAGAAGGGAATGATTTCTGTAATCTGTGCCTATTGTGGGTGAGTATCTGTCACAGTGCTGCACATTTCACAATTGTGAATTATTTTGCTTACCAAGCAGCTTTTTCTCAGGGCACCTCCTTAATACCTCTCCACTTTCCTTTCCCACAGCCTGAAAACTTGCTGCTGGCTGAACCCGGCAGCGATCAGGTGCGAATCTGTGACTTTGGCAATGCCCAAGAGCTGATTCCGGATGAGCTGCAGTACTGCAAGTACGGCACCCCCGAATTTGTGGGCCCCGAGATTGTCAGCCAGAGTCCAGTCTCCGGTGTCACCGATGTTTGGTAAACAGATGCACCTGCACAATATGATGTATGTCTGTGCACACACATCCCTGAAATGAGCACCAGAAAGGAGAAATTAAAAGTTAAAGGGGAATTCCTGAGCTTGAGTATTGGGCAATTTCAGGGAGGAGGAATTACTGGGATAGGCCCTTGCTCAGCCTGTAGCCCAGAAGATTTTTCTGGGACTGTGGGATGCCTATTGGAAGAACAAACTCAATTGGACCTGGGCTTGCAATTGCTGGTTTGCATGGGGCAAAGTCAGCACAGGAGAGGTGTCAGGGTTGCTCCCTGTCATGGACTGTGCAGCTTGTTTTGCCTTGACTCTTGCAGATCAGCCCGTGCTGTTTCCCCTTAAGGACAGTGCAAACACACTTTTTGTGTAAGTCTTACTTGGGGAGTGTGAGCATGATGCACTGGCTCATTATTGCCCATTCTACTGTAGTGCATTTGTTTCAACCTTAAGTTGGATCCCGACCTCTTGAAGACCCCTTACAAATCCAAACACTGCAGACCCTAGAATGGCCTGGTGCTCTGGGCTCCCTGATCATAGAGCCATACCATTTGCTAGCCAGGGCCTAATCTAATCTATCTATTGTTACATGCACCCCAAGGATCCAAGCAGTGAGAACTCCAGGAGTGTCATAAACTTGATTTCTGAAGGCTTGCTTTTGTTTTGTGATATATGGTTTATTTTCACATGCATACAGTACAAGTTGAACATAGGTGGAGTTTCACAGCATTAAACACACTCCAGCAGATGCTGCTTCTCCCTCATCAGATTAGGGGGGCCGCCAGCCAGGGGCGTTCCGTGCCTCTTGGCTACCCGGGGCGGGAAGCCAAGAGGCACCCCCGGGGGGCGGGGCGTCGCTGCGTGTGCGTGCGTCATGACGTCATGACGCACGCGTAAAGCGCGACGCCCCGCCCCCGGGGATGCCGGGGGCCAGCTTCGGGAGCCTCCCGAAGCCGGCGCCCATCCGGCATGGCATTCCTTGGTGCGTGCACCAAGGAATGCCTGACCGGCGGCGGATTCGGGAGGCTCTGCAGAGCCTCCCGAATCCGCCGCCTGTCACCCCCCTTGGCGCACCGGGCGGCACGAGCAGCCGCCCGGTGCGCCAAGGAGTGCCGGACGGGCGGCGGATTCGGGAGGCTCTGCAGAGTCTCCCGAAGTTGCCGCCTGTCACCCCCCTTGGCGCACCGGGCGGCACGAGCAGCCGCCCGGTGCGCCAAGGAGTGCCGGACGGGCGGCGGATTCGGGAGGCTCTGCAGAGTCTCCCGAAGTCGCCGCCTGTCACCCCCCCTTGGCGCACCGGGCGGCACGAGCAGCCGCCCGGTGCGCCAAGGAGTGCCGGACGGGCGGCGGATTCGGGAGGCTCTGCAGAGTCTCCCGAAGTCGCCGCCTGTCACCCCCCTTGGCGCACCGGGCGGCACGAGCAGCCGCCCGGTGCGCCAAGGAGTGCCGGACGGGCGGCGGATTCGGGAGGCTCTGCAGAGTCTCCCGAAGTCGCCGCCTGTCACCCCCCTTGGCGCACCGGGCGGCACGAGCAGCCGCCCGGTGCGCCAAGGAGTGCCGGACGGGCGGCGGATTCGGGAGGCTCTGCAGAGTCTCCCGAAGTCGCCGCCTGTCACCCCCCCTTGGCGCACCGGGCGGCACGAGCAGCCGCCCGGTGCGCCAAGGAGTGCCGGACGGGCGGCGGATTCGGGAGGCTCTGCAGAGTCTCCCGAAGTCGCCGCCTGTCACCCCCCTTGGCGCACCGGGCGGCACGAGCAGCCGCCCGGTGCGCCAAGGAGTGCCGGACGGGCGGCGGATTCGGGAGGCTCTGCAGAGTCTCCCGAAGTCGCCGCCTGTCACCCCCCTTGGCGCACCGGGCGGCACGAGCAGCCGCCCGGTGCGCCAAGGGGTGCCGGACGGGCGGCGGATTCGGGAGGCTCTGCAGAGTCTCCCGAAGTCGCCGCCTGTCACCCCCCTTGCGGAGCGCAAGTCAGGGCAGGGAGAGGGGCGGGCCAGCGAGGAGGGGTGTCACCCCTCCTCGCTGGCCCGCCCCTTTCCATTCCCCGGCTCTGCAAGCCAGCGGCGGGAAAAGCCGCTGGAAGGGGGGGCGCCATTTTCGGCGCTGCCGGGGCGGAGCCGCAGGGGCGGCCAGCGAGGGGGGGTGACACCGCTCCTCGCTGGCGCCCCTGCAGGTCCACCCCGGCATTGCCGAAAATAGCCTTTTTAAAAAAAAAAAAAAAATTTTTTTTTTTAATTTTTTTTTTTTTAGCGCCCAAAGTGTCACCCTCCCTCAGGGTGGCACCCGGGGCGGCCCGCCCCCCCTTGCTACGCCCCTGCCGCCAGCAACATAGTATTCTTGCAGAGAGCAAAAACAGAGGCATATGAGTTAGCACATTCCACAGCCGGGAGAGGGAAGGTAAGCCCCCTTCCCAAAAGGCTCTCTTCTAGCAGAGGGGTCTCCAACCTTTAGCTCCTGTAGAAACAGATCACTTGTACTTGACCATCTATTTTGCAGAACAAAGCCACCACACCTTATCTGACAACTGAAACAGCCCTTCTGTTGTCCAGACGCTAACCTTACAATCACAGATTCATTGAGTTGGAAAGAACCTCAACCAGCTCAACCACTGATACCACCATCCCATTTAATCTATCTATCTATCTATCTATCTATCTATCTATATCTATCTATCCATCCTTATGGTCACTAAATATAGGTACTGAATCATATAACTTAACTCCTCCTAGAGATGTCCTGTCAAAGCACTGAAATTTTGTCTGTTCTTTCTTTACAGGCCAGTGGGAGTAATCACATATCTATGGTAAGCCTCAGGTTGGAGGACTATGCTAGGACTGTTCAGGTTCTTCCCATCTCCCTTGCAGCTCTCCCATATTATGGTAAAGAGAAGGCACAATGAGAAAGACCAGGGCTCTTCCTTGTCCTGGAAGCAGATAATTCCACCACTATGCTTTGACATAGTGTTCCTATTCAGCTCTCCAGAGAGCCATGCTCTACTGTCTCCAGGGTGTGAATTATGGCTTTGGAAATGTTGAAAAGCTACCCCAGTAGATTTCCTTACCCCATCACTACATCCTTGCATGCAAGGGCATGGGAAACCCAGAAAGCTTGCCCCAAGCCTGCCAGCCAATGATTTTCTGACTATTCCCTCTCTCAGTCTCACAGGGATCTCCCCGTTCGTGGGTGAGAACGACAAGACCACACTCATGAACATCCGCAACTACAACGTGGCTTTTGAAGAGAGTATGTTCACAGGACTGACGAGAGAGGCTAAAGGCTTTGTTATAAAAGTGCTGGTTAATGATCGCCTGTAAGTAATAGGGTATATTAAGGGTCTCCCTGAGGATTTAGATAGAGGCATTTACCGGATTATATGGAACTTGCCGAACTGACTGCGAGACTCCGCGACCAGAGGGAGGAAGAGGTGGAGAAAGGGTGGAAGAAATTTAGAGAATATCTTAAAAAGTACTGTAATATTTAGAGTAAAGAGAATGTTAGAAGAATAACATTTTACAGAATAGTATAAAGAATGATCAAGTGAAGATAAGATAGGCGAATAAGCAAAATATTAAGTAAACAAAATATAATGATATAAGGTTGGAAATCTGATAAGAAAATAAGGAAAAAGATAAAGAAATAGAACAAGATATAACAATAAGATTAGAAAATGAATGTAATAGTAAGTGATGAGAGGAAATTGCTAAAGAAGCCAAATTTATATACTGAAATGTAGAGGGGAAGACAGGAGGAAGTCCAACTAAAATGATAAGGAACTTAGATGGGGAATATATTAGTAGTGTGTGTATGCGTAGTATTGTATTTTTTGTGTTGTGTTATGTTTGTTTCTTATTTTTTGTTATTTGTGTGAAAAACCCAATAAATATAATTAAAAAAAATAAATAGATAGAGGCATTTACCTGTGTGGGATGCAAAGAGGACTCCCCACACACATACTCCCCACCCCCATGGCAGAGAGAGGGAAAAAACGACTATAATTATTCCTTCTCTGAGAAAGGGAAAGCTATGTGTCCAGAGGCACAGAAAGAAAAGCCACCTTAGAGTGAGGGCCAAAGAGAGTTCAAGGCCTCCCCTACCTGCGTAAGTCACCAGCAGGCTGCCAGGGCTTTGCAGCAAGAAAATTATGCTCTAGGGCCCCTCCAGCCATCCTTTTTATTGTGTATTGATGATGATTTGTGCTCAGGATGCTCTCAGGGTGGCCACATGTGATCCTGTGGCTTCCTGCTGAAATCTTGCGACTTTTTATACCACAAGGATTCTGGTATACTTTTGTTCAGCTTTTGTAGCCTTATAGCCCCTACAGGTGGCAATAATGTGATGGCATTGAGGAAGCATTACAGAAGTCAAAGGAAACCATAATAAATCTCTAATGGACTATTATTGTGCCAAGAACATATTGCAGAACACACACACACACAACAAAACATCTGCCCAAAGGGGCCACCATGCACTACATCCACTTTAATACACCTTTTGCACTTAGGAAAAATACAGAGAAATGCACTGGAAAGTGTGGGACGAATGAACGGTTAAGGAGATGTAGGAACCCCAAACTAGCAAATGAGGATGAACGATCATTGTTGTATAACCTCCCCACAAACAAATCGGAACGAATGCTCAATGAAGACCAGACATGGCATAACTTCTGTCTGTGTAAGCTTTGTGTAAGCAAATCAGGATGACAGCCCAGTAAACAGGTTGTCTGAAGGAGCCCAAAGACACACAATGCTTGGGGACAACCCCCACCCCGCCAAAAAGCTTTGATTACCGATGTGATCTTCTCACCCTGACTTCCATGTCTACTATAGTAGCAAGTAGGAATAGTGTATTATTTATTTATGTAATGTATTTTAATCCTACCTCTTGAGAAAAAAATCAAGGTGATTGTGCAAGCGTGATCCCACTCTTTTTAAGCTGTGAGGTTTGTTAGCTGTTCTAGAAAGCAAGGAAATGCTCTCACAGTCCTTTGATTCAAGCCTGGGAAGAAGGAGCATTGGAAGGCAAGTACGGTAATCAGAGGAAGCCATTCTGCTTTTGGTGGGAGAGAAGAGAGTGATTGGAGGTGGGCTGGAGGAAGCAGGAGGAAAGGAAGAGGACATGCTGAGGAGCAGTGTGTGGAAGTGTGGGGTGTGTGGGCTTTAGCTGCAGCTTTCCTCTACGCTAGCGAATGCCGTATCTACATATTGACTCATTCTTGTTTTCCTTCCCAGGAGACCCAATGCAGATCAGACCCTGGAACACCCCTGGTTCAAGGTAAGTCCATTTGCTGATGCCTCTTTAGAAAGAGAAGTATGGCCCATGTTGGGTGGTGGTGCCTTTCTCTAGGCAGGAGAAAATCTTGGTAGCTCAAAGTGGGAGAGGTTCCTTCAAGCAGGGGCTTCTGCCACACATGCAGGGAGCAAAAGCAACTCTTTCCAGCTGCCTGAGCCAGAGGCATCTCTTTGGCCACTGTGGGAAACAGGCTGGACTAGATAGGCCTTTGGTTTGACCCGGTTACAGGGCTCTGCTTCTGTTCTTCTGACCCTGCCTGCTTCCACCCTTCCTTTCAGACATTAGCCAAGGGCAAGAGCATCAGTACAGATCATCTCAAGCTCTTCATATCTCGCCGGAAATGGCAGGTAAACTTGGTATCGGAGACAGGAAACACCTTGGTAGCTGTCAGCGTGCTGGCAATTTATTGATTGGTTGATTTGTGGTGGTGAATTCCCTCCAGCAGCAAAATCAAGGGTGGATGAGAAAGTGGACACCATTGTGCAGAAAATGCTGCCGTGGAGCACAAGTGGTGTGTGTGTGTAATTGTGAGTGCCTGTGTGCGACTGTGTGTGCATATGACCCTGCCAGTTGCTAGATGTGGCCCCTGACAGTTTTCCATGGTGCTCTTCAGATGTTGGTCAACCAACGTTTCCAACGGTCAGGGATGATGGGAGCTACAGTCTGGCCTCATCAGGAGGGTGGGCAGCCAAGCCTGTGAAATGAGGTGTGGGTGGAACAGAGGCTCTCTGGGTCTTTACTTGAGCTCCATCCCATTCTTCCCTCAGCGTGTGCTTTCTTTCCCCAGCGCTCCCAGATCAGCTACAAGTGCAACATGGTGCCACGGCCTATTCCCGAGCTCCTAGAGGACACATCCAGCCACTTGTCCATTGCTGTGCCTCGCCTCCTCAAGGAGACCTCAGTATTGTCCTCCTCTTCGGATTCTGATGACCCAGAGGAGTTGCCCTACATTCCCATGCCCCATCAGCCCGAATTTTCCGGCTCCCGCATGTCCCTCACCGAGATCCCAACAGATGATGAGCCTCCCGGCCCTGAGGGGGCTCCGGCAGATGAAGAGGGCACATTGATGGAGTGGCAGGATGATGAGGGGCAGGGAGCTGTGGTGGATCCCAAGAGAAAGGAAGAAGCAGAGCTCTCTTTCAGGAGGCAGAAGGGCACGTTGCCACGGAAGCGCTCCACAGAGGCTGAGGAGCCTGGCTCTTCCGACGAGGAGGCTCGCGAGGCCCAGAAAAGGCCAGAGTACCCCAGGAAGGCCCTGAAGAAAGGCTCCAGCCTGGATTCCCCAGAAGCATCTGACAAAGCCTCGCGTAAGGGGGAGCTGCGCCGCGGCAGCTCTGCCGATAGCGCCCTGTTGCTTAGTCTCCCCTCGGATGAAGCGGAGCCCCACTCCCGCAAACGCCTGACCAAAGCAGCCTCCATGGAGCTGCCCCGTCGGAGTCCCAGCCCTGGCACGTTGTACCGCAGGAAGGGCGGGCTGCCAGAGGAAGAATACACCCAGCGCCTGGAGGTCATGCGGCAGCGCCTGCTGCACGGCAGCCCCGTGGACGGCAAGCTGAGCGGCTTGCGGGGGCCGCTGCTGGAGACCCTCGGCCTTGAGAAAAAGGGCTTGAGGCCTCCCAGGCTGGAGAAGCAGCTGTCCCCCGGGCACAAGATGGTGCGCGCAGCCTCCAGCGAGACGGCTCCACAGCACATGCCCCCCGAGGGGCGCCTCCTCCAAAAGAGCAGCTCCTTCAGCCAAGGCGATGGGGAGCCTGTCACTCTGCACCGCCGCTCCGGAGCACCGCTGGAAATCCCCTTAGCCCAGGCTGAAGTCCAGAGGCTGAAAGAGACGCCATCCCTCTCTGCTCTGAATGAATCCAGGCCCCACACGCCACACGAGGTTCCCTCCAAGCCGCCTACCCCTGAGGTGGAGGCGGGAACGAAGCCCATCGGCAGGGCTAGCTTGAGGAGACCAACTGCCAGGGGATCTGAGGAAAAGCCGTCAGCGAGATTGTCCAAACTTGACACTCCAGAAGCTGCGAAAGCCATAGGCTCTGCAAGGGAGGTGACAATCCGCACACCCATCTCACCCACCCCAGGCAGCTCGGCCCCCAAGCGTTCGGCCTACGCTGATGTCATGCAGACCCTGGCTGGTGAGTCATCCCAAGTCCCTCACATGGAAGCCGCAGAACCTTCTGCGGCTGCCTCAGAAGGTATACCTCAAACCTTTCCAGCTGCAACACAGTCCCACCACACTGCTGCCTTTGCCAAGAAGGCCGCGCAGACCCCCGGCAAGGAACCCTCCCCACAAGTTCGCTCCTCCAGTGCTGAGCACATCCTGGACATTGACTCTGAAGAGGTCTTTGAGGCCAAATTCAAGAGAGGCAGGGAAGGCTCCCTCAGCAGGGGCCGCAAGCTGCTCTCCAGGTCTGAGGAGCGGCAGCTGGCCGGGCCACGGGAAGAGGGCATCTACCGGCCAGGCCCTGTGGGTGCCCCACTGGAGCTGTCCAAGTCTGGGGTCTCTCGACACCTGGGCGAGCGCTCTCGTTCCGTGCAGGACCTGCATGAAGTGGAGAAGGAGGGCGGCTTCATCCGCAGGATGTCAATGCGACTCCGACGCACACCTCCTGTCGAGAGGAGGAAGGCCAAGGAGGAGGAAGGAGGGGGAGCGAGGCTATCTGGGGGCCTGGCTTCCAAGGACAAAAAGGACTCGGACAGCCAGCAGTCGGAGCCTGGCTCCAGCGAGTCGCCCGTCATGGCTGTGCGCAGGAAGATCGGGACCACCATGGGGCGCCTCTCCACGCATCTGCGCAGCCACTCGCAACGTGGCGAGGAAGACCAGGCAGCTACTGCTGGCGGCGACCGGGTCAGGCAGCCCGAGAAGAGAGCTCCTTTCCTCTCTCACCTGCGCCGTGCGACTTCTGAGGGGGAAAACCTGCGTCAAGTGGGTATCCCGCAGAACCAGCTGGCAGCCCAGTCTGCAAGTGTCCCTTCCACAGAGTCCTTCCAGTCTGACACATCCACAGGCAGCGGTGAGCAGTGGTCTACAACCATTTCCCACCTGGGAAAGCGGGTGTGTGTGTTGTGGTTGATGTTTCTCCGTTGAGGGATCATGGCTCCTCTGGGCATGTTTAAAGGCATCCTTTATAAGTGCTGTGTGACTTTTAATGTGGGGAAGGGAGTGAGGCTTACAAATTGTAGTTCCACCAACTTGTTGGCCACTTTTTTGGTTGTGGTACAAGTTCCAGGCAAATGCTGGAGGAACTAGGGATCAAGGAAGAGAGAAAAAAGAGAGAATAATAAGTTGGATAATTTAGAGGATGCTAACACGGCTGAGGTGGAGGAGCATGTGTGATCTGAGAGTGACTAATCCTGCTCTGAGCACACCACACATCCAGTAGAAGCAAGCACTGTGTCAAACAGGCCCACCAACCATTTCCCAGAATTCTCTTGGCTTGCACAAGAAAGAGCCCACCCATATCTGTCATTTTCACAGGTCCTGGTGAGAGCCAGTGGCGCGGTTCTCGCTGGGAACGCTGGAGCTTGTCCAGATCCAAGAAAGACAAGGTTGCTTCGCAGCCCAACATTCCTGCCAGCCTGAGAGGGGACGGTGTTGTCATTATGAGTCAACCCTATGTGCTCAGCGAGTCAGGTATGCCTATGAAGGAGCATGGGGCCAGTGCTGCCATTGAGATAAATTCAGCCTGGTGTGGTTGGCCAACGGACGCCTGAGTTGCTCTCACCTGTTCAGCTGTGCTAGAAAGTTCCAGCCGCCGGGGCAATTAGAGCGGGCCGTTCTAGGGAAACGTGATGGCGAAGGACTGAACTTGTGTCTTCTCCACTCCACTCTATAGGGCAGGGGTGGGAAACCTTTTTCAGCCGGAGGGCCACATTCCTGCGTGGGCTGCTTGTCAGTGGTGGGCACAGCCAGGGGCAAAACTGAGTGGAAGAACAGGTGGGACTCTTTAGAGCAGGCCAAATTCCAGTCATGCAAAAGTCAGAGGTTACTCCTCACACCTCTAAATGACCAGGCAAGCAAGAGGCATTATTACCATTCAGGTAACACATTCCAACTAGGCAAAAACACTCAAGGAAATAATGCAGCAGGACCCGTGAGGGGTGGAGCCTGGGAAGAAGAGGTGGAGCCTGTGGAGAGAGGCATTGGCTGCGTAGAATTCTGAGGGCCAGGCAGAGAGTCCCGTGGAGCTGCAATTGGCCCCCAGACAGGGGATTATTTCTATACTGGGGATGGAATTCCTGCCAAGCCTTTTAGCACCATCTATGTGGCACTTGGAAGCAGCCTTGGATTTACCCCTTTTATTCTTTGTCCAACGCAGACTTCCCTCCAGTTTTCCACATAAAATTGAAGGACCAGGTATTGCTGGAGGGAGAGGCAGTGCAACTCTGCTGCCTTCCTGCAGCCAGCCCTGCCCCTCGCATACTGTGGATGAAAGGTAAGCATTGTGACGTGAGCGTGTGTGTCTGCATGTTAGGGCTGGAAGAAGCAATATACTGTAGCTTCTTGACTCTCAAGATCAGAAAGGTGGAGCCTGATACCTGCTGAGTTGTTTCCCAGTGTGTGATTCCTAACAGGTATCCTACCAGACAGCCATGATGCAATGCCACCCAAGACAGGTTCAGCCACAGAGCTAGGAGAGGTCAAGCCCAGAACTGAGCTGCCATTTGGGTGTCCATGCAGATAGACCTCCTCCTCTATACCCCTGCAACGCCATGGTGCAAATTGTGTATCCTTGCACTGGTTGCCATCCAAATGGTTACATTGTCTTGGAACTCAGAAGTGCCGAACTCTGTTGGGATAGGGACCCCTTGGGCTCAGCCAGGAAAAGAGGTGCTCCGACTTCTGATGAAGCTCACATGTTTGAGTAATATGAACTCTGTGGCAAGGACGCATTAGAGCACAAGCTACAGGAGGAGGATGTAAGGCAGTGTGCGATATTGATATACCTAGAGCGGTTGTACGGATCGGTTTTCTTGTCCTCTGCAGATAAGCACTCCCTGATATCAGAGGGTGTTCTCAACATTGTGGCATGTAAAGATGGCCGCCAGCTGCTCACCATCTCCAAAGTCTCCAAGAAGGATGCAGGCTTGTATGAATGCAACGCTACCAATGCACTGGGCACTGCCACCAGTTCCTGCACCCTGGCTGTAGCAAGTAAGGATAGAAAAAGAGTGCCCTGTGGTTCCCCACCACCCCAGCCAAACATCTATGAGCTTGTTGCGGCGATATATCTCATGTAGCAATGGAAGAGAAATATGATTCAGTGTGCATTGATAACCAAATCTATCAAATTCACCTACCTGTATTCTGAAACAGCTCTCCCTTTACATTCACACTCATCTGAATTTTGAAGCGCAGTTCTCCAACCAAATAATGTTTACAAAAATGCATGTATTACAGGAATATATGCATTAAAATGAAGATATTTGTGTAAATACATGTACCCTGGTTTTTAAAAAATGCATGCAGAAATTTATCAGGAGAAATTTGTACTAAAATGATGGTACGTGAGGTTTTTTTTTAAAAAAAATAATAATCCACAAATTCCTGCAAAATGTGGATAATTGAATTTAAGAGTGGGGGGGGGGGGAAATAGAAACTGTGAGAAATGAAATCGACAGATCCTTCCATCCCATATCTCATAGGTTACTATCTCATGCTCTTCCATTCATTTCTCTTTTCTCAAACCTGTTCCTAACAGAGATTCCTGGGAGACCAGGCACCCCAGAAATCCCCCAGAAGTACAGGAACACAGTCCTGGTGCTATGGAGGCCAGCAGATACTCAGGCACCCTGCACGTACACGCTGGAGCGGAAGATGGATGGTATGAACTGGTGGGATGTGGAAAATATTGCCAGCTGCTTCCTGCCCTTTCCTTTGCAGAGGCTCTAGTCGTCACATGCATTCCCCTGGTTCTGTGTGGAGCTTCTGGGGCTCCATATCCACCACCTCCATGGTCGCATGTGCAGAATTTTGTATCCTTCTAATAAGGCTACAGTGCAACTCGCAGTCATCTTCTCATTCTTCCTCCTTTAGTTGCCTGCCCATTCCCAAACAGCTGGTGGTACATCAAGACCGAAAAGTATTGCTTCCTAGTAGTCTCCCTTCCCCATCCTCTTGCAATATATACAGTTCAGTTACAGATTCAGCCCAGATCTGAGGACAAGATGTGGAGTTCATCACCTTTCTGTAGAGATGGGTGTTTTCAAGACTTGATTCAATCTTCATGCAAGGCACAACCTTTTCCAGTGAGCCCCCTGGAGGCAATATCCGGCCACTGTCACACATGTTTTGGTAACATAATCCAGATTAGCAGATTTGATGCACGCCCTATATGGAGCTGATTCCGGAAAAGGTTCAGAAACTTCAACTGGTGCAGAATTCAGTAGCTCGGATGGTGCTTATCAGAGCATATGACTCCAATATTGTTCATTGGCTAACTGTTCCCAATTCAAAATCCTGGTTATGACTACAAAGCCCCAACACAGTCTGGGACTAAGCTATTTACAGTCCTGTCTTATTTGCATTCTTTCCCATGCTTTGTGGAGCTCCCTGCCCTTTAAGGTCTAATCAACCCTCTCTTTATCTGCGTTTCAGTCTGATGCCAAATCTTTTTTTCTTGCACCGCGTTTTTATTTCCCCCCTGCATTCTGTGGTCTTATTTTTTTGTTTCTGGTTTTCAGCATTGGTTTTGTGTTATATTTACTGCATATAGCTTTAATTGATGTATTCCTTCCCCTGCCCCAGGAGAGCATGAGTGGAAGTTGGTCAGCTCAGGCATCGCTGACTGCTACTTCAACGTGACAGATCTCCCTGTTGCGAGCATGGTCAAGTTTCGTGTTGCCTGTGCTAACAAGGCCGGACAAGGTCCCTACAGCAACCCCTCGGGGAAGGTCTTCATTGAGGGTGCAGGTGAGGACGAGGGAGGTGCTCTTAGTCCTGATAGTCTGAACCAACCAATAGGTTGCTGTGGCTGTGTACACACCATACATTGAAAATACATTTCCACCACTACCAGGAATCCTGGGAGCTGTTGTTTATCCCTCACTGAGGTGCAATCTCCAGGACCTTTAACAAATTACAGTTCCCAGGATTCTTGAGGGGGAAATTTGTTTCAGATACAGTGGACCCTCGACTTACGAATGTAATCCGTTCCGAATAGGCATTCGTAGATCGGAAAAAATAGTAAGTCGAGTCCCCATAGGAATGCATTGGGAGAAAAATATCCGAAAAAAATCGTACGTCGAAAAAAACCGCATCTAAACTTCGTAAGTCGAGGAAACCGCATCTAAAACGGCAACGATTTCCATTCAGAGGTCGAAAAAATTCGTAAGCGCGCGGCCACTTTCTTCACTCAGAACTCGAAAAATACGGAAGTCGGGTCATTCGTAAGTTGAGGGACCACTGTATATGGTATGCTTCGAAAACTGAATGGTATGTATGCAGCCATTGTGCTTGCATGTACTCCACAAGCCATGTCCTAAATTCTGGCTGCAAGCCCACCTCATGGTGTCAAGGTGCAGCTGCCCTCGGTAGGGAGGATATTTCTTTTATTGAGCTGGCTCTGCCATAGTTGGGATTCCCACTGTTTGGTGGCTGAGAGGGGTTCCCTCTATAGATTTTCCCTTGCCTTCTGGAAAGAGGCAGGCCCTCCTCTTTTGAGCCTAAATCAGCCTCCTTCTCCTCTGCCAGAACCCAAGGCTGCCTTCTCAGCTCTCACTGCCAAAAAGAGTACAACTGCCCCGGAGAAAGCCGCTTTGACCAGATCCACCCAGACCCTCACTGACCAGTCTCCTCAACCCGTGCGCAGAAATACAGATCCCCTGCTGTCCTCCCCTCCCAGGAAGCACAAGGGGGCAGTGCCGGCACAAGGGGGGAAGGCTCCTGCTGCCCCAAAAGGGACTCAACCTGAGGAAAAGCCTCTGGCCACGGTGAAGGCCAAGCTCCCGATTGCAGCCCTGGTTCCGTCCTCCAAGGAGGCCTCGTCTTCCGAACCTCCAGCTGTTGCGCCGTCCACCTCTCCAGAGCCAGACTTGAAGCCATCCAGAACAGCATCTTCTCTCAGCACCCACAGTGCCTCAGTGCCCACCAGGGTCTCGCCTGCTGCGGCATCCTCTCCTGGCTCTTCCGTCTCCAAGTTTTTGCCCATCTCTCCTGCCTTACCAACCCCTGCAGCAGACTCGCCAGTGACCGTCTCCCCGAAAGCTGTTCCCTACATGGCCACCTCTTTCATCTCCATCCCACCAAGGGTGCCCAGCACGACGGAAGGTGCACGCAGCCAGCCTGTTACCCCCAGCCCAGAAGAGGTGCCTTCCCACACTCGCTTCCTGAGCCGCAGCACTACCCCTGGCCGGGACGCTGGGAGTGGGGCTCAGGGCAGGCTCACTTCAACTTCCAAGGACGAGTCGTCGTTGCGCCAAGGGGTCCCTCAAAAACCCTACACCTTCTTGGATGAGAAAGCAAGGTAAGAGATCTTTCATAGGGACATAGGAAGCTGACAGCCCGGTGCAGGAGGTGGTCATTCTGGTCCACTATTATCTAGCAGTTGGTTCTCCAGTTTCACAGGAGAAAACCTTGTTCCCAGCCCTGCACCTGGATATGTCAAGGTCTGAACCTGAGACCTTCTCCTAGATAGCGTGCAAAGCAGCACAGAATGATGCCTCCCTCTAGTCCATTTCTGGACCAGGAATTTCTCAGCATTGGGTGCAGCAACCAGCCTTCTCTGATCCTGGATGTAACCAAGGCCTCTCATGTTGTGGCCATAGCATTAGCAGCCTCCCTTGCCCCCGTCCGCTGCCTCCAATGTATCTTCAGAGGTTTAGACCCCACACCGGAAGCCCTCCTTCTCCTCTGTGCCCAAGCAATGCTAAACCCTCTTCCATTCCCTTGTGGTACATTTCAGTCATGCACTTGACTCTCTGACTCTCATCTCCATAGGCCCAATCACACAACCATGTTTATTGCATGAAAATGGCAAGAATCATATGGCAGCAGTTTCATTTCAACCAAGCTGACGGAGATTAAACTTGTCACACGAATTCAAGAGCTGTTCTACGCATTATGCGGTTTAAAGTAGTAGACCAAAGTGGTAGAATGCTGGATTGCACTACTTGATACTGCTGTGCCTGGGCAACACATATCTTTGAATGTTCCCTCCAGTGCTTTTAAAAAACCTTATATGTACTAAACTAGCTTGTCAGAAACATTTAGTTATAAACTCTCTTCTTAATGTGCTTGCTTACTACATGCAATGAACTTGTTACAAGATGGAGCATTTAAAAATGTGACACCTTCGCGGCTGTGATCTGGAGTGGCACTGTCCAAAAATGTACTATTACAGTCTTATAGTCTCACTCTGTAAAGCAGATGGGGAACCTCCAGCCAATCTTGGCCCACTCTGTCTCAGCCAATCCAGGGTGATTTAACTATGTGAAAACTGTTGTCATATCCATTGAACGCTGTGGTTACATGTGCAGTGCTGTGTAACAGAAGCTATGTACACTGTGCCTTAGCTTTTGTTAGGCAGGCCTAGCAAGCGTCCAGACATGCACTTAGCATGCTCCATGTATATATACGCAGGGGCCGGTTTGGAGTGATCCGGGAATGTAAGGAGAATGCCACGGGCAAGCGATTCATGGCCAAGATTGTGCCCTATGAAATGGAAGGCAAGCAGAGCGTCCTGCAGGAATACGAGATCCTAAAGGGCCTACACCATGATCGCATCATGACTCTGCACGAGGCCTACATCACCCCCCGCTATCTGGTGCTGATAGCTGAACACTGCCCTGGGAAGGAGATCCTCTACCACTTTGTTGACAGGTTTGCTGGGGGGTAGGTTGGGAGGCAGGAGGAGGGTAGGGGTGAGACTCCAGGATGTTAAGAGAAGAAGCTCTGTGTCTGAGAGGGCTATGGATGGGGCCACAGAAGGGTTTGGCTAACTAGCAAAGTAACATAGAGTTACAAACATAAAAACCAGGATGAGACAGAAGTGTTGGTCTAGTCCAGTGATGGCTAACCTTGACACTCCAGATGTTTTGGAACTACAACTCCCATCATCCCTAGCTAACAGGACCCAGTGGTCAGGGATGATGGGAGTTGTAGTCCCAAAACATCTGGAGTGTCAAGGTTAGCCATCACTGGTCTAGTCACACGCAATGGGGGCATGAATCAGTTTGTGGGCCTGAATCAGTTTTAGTTGACCAGAAAATCCATGGCAGAGGTGATAACTGGGCCTATTCACAACAGGGTAATTGAAGAGGGCAAACTGTGCCACTGAGTCAGAATAGTAGAGCTGAAAGGAAATAAAAGTAACTCAGTCCAGACACCTCCACTTCACCCAAACATTTGAACCTATTTCTTGTCATCTTCCGCTTTATAATCTGGAACAGCAAGAGACAAGTAAATTATACTATGCTTTAAGACACTGCAGGACACCTTCAGTAAAATACATCTATGGTTCAAGGAAGGGCCGGGCTTGAATGAAGAGTAGTTAGCGACTGAGGACCAAGTTATTCAGAGGAATTTTTCCCCTGCAATCTTACTTCTGTGAATATGTAAAAGATAAATGGATATAAACCTTTCCTGCACTTTGATGTTCATAAGATTGACATGAGCGGATTCCTGTGAATGTGCAACTTGATGGGCTTACAGTCATTAGTTGTTAACCCTTGCCTCGCCTACAGTATTCCTCTTGTGGCTGAAATGCATAGTATACGCTATGTTCCTTGAGGCAAAGACCTTTTTTGTTGTTGCTTTGCATAAGAAAAGGGGTGAGGGATTCGTGGCCCTCCAGATGCTGTTGAATTCTGCCTCTCATCAGCACAGCCAATGGCTGAGTTGGTGAGAGTTGGGAGTCCCAAAAACATCTAGAGGGCCATTGATTCCCCATCCCTGCTATAAAGCATCATGTAAATTGATAGCACTGCCATCATGATCATATACTGGCAGCAACCTCAGATTTCTGAGTGCTAGTCCTCATGTAGCCAAAACAGTGCCACCCATGAACAAAAGGCTTAGGGAAGCCCCAAGGTTTGCAGAAGTACAAAACATTTGTGGGGGTGGGGAGACCTAAACAGCCCAATAAGAATTGAACGTGCTCAGTGGGCATGGAATGCAGACTGATGGGTAAAAATGGAATGGAGTATCCTGAACAGGAGATACTGTATTTTGTCTCGTCCCACATGTATAATTAGTAGTATACTAATTAGTAGTATATTATGATGATAATGATAATAATAACAACTTTATGTTGTTGTAGTTGTTGTTATATTTTATTATGTCATCAGATCATAGGTGGCTTTCTATTGTGCATATGATACTCCTTGCAAAACTTTTAAGCGGAGTTCCTTTTTTTCAGAACAGTCTGTATAGAGCACAGGTTTCCAGAGCCTCTTATTTTAATTCATTTGGTGTGTTTTTTATGTTGGCAGCCAAAATGTCTATGTCTCTGTCCTGGATCTAGCACTGTTCAATATTATGATTAATGACTTCAATAAAACATTAGATTTTGCTGATGATACAGAACCAGAGTGGGTGGGGGGAAGGAATTGCAAAATGTTTAGGCTATGATTCAAATCAGGAAGATCACAATCAGTTGGAGCATTGGGTGGGCTGGGGGTAAAACAACCAAACCCAACAAATGGATAAAACACAGGACAGAAAACCCCAAGTGGACACAAGACAACTAGAGGTAACTGCTGCCTATTTCCCTAAAGGGTTGAGGGGCTGCCTCACCCCTATGTTTCAGACTCCATGTGATTCTTCAAACCCGCCTGTGGTTCCAGCAACCTGATAGCCCTATCCTCCTCCATGAATGTGTCTCATCCTCTTTTCAAGCCATCCAACTTGGTGGCCTTCACTGCCTCCTGTGAGAGCATGCTTGCTCTCACAGGAGGCAGTGAAGGCCTCCATACAGGAGGCAGTGAAGGCAGTGAGGCAGTGAAGCACCATAGCTCGGCTGGTGCTACGTGAAGAAGTACTTTGTTTTGTCTCTCCTGAATGTTCCAACATTCAGCTTCAGCGGATGTTGACGAGCTCTAGCATTATGAGAGAAGGAATCTGGTGGTGGTATTTAGTCACGAAAAGTGGAACCTACAGCAACATGTTGCAGTGTGGAGTGCTTCTGTTCAGTCAGCCAGTCGTTGTGCCTTTGTTTCATTTTCCATTCCACCCATTTCTCTGAAGTCCCTCCAGCTGTCAGTCAAAATTCCATGGCTGCTAAATCTGCTTAATCCTCACTGGGATGTCCTTTGGGGCGTCCCTGTACTGACCCTGTCCTCCCTCCTGTGTGGGGGCAGTGCTATTTTGATTACACGTGCAAAGCCTAAGCAGTAGGAACAAAGGAAATTGCAAAGTAATGTAGAACAGAAACAGGGGGGTGGTGAAGTGACTGAAAGTAAAAATGAAAATAAGAAAACATATTGATCAGCCCTTGATCATTTAATGTCCCCCATAGTCACACAGCAACACACAAGGATGATACCTGGCTTGAGAGCAGTACAAGTGAAAAGGATCTAGGAGTCTTGGTAGACCACAAACTTGAAATGAGTCAACAGTGTGATGCAGCAGCTAAAAAAGCCAATGCAATTCTGGACTGCATCAATAGGAGTATAGCATCTAGATCAAGGGAAGTAATAGTACCACTGTATTCCGATCTGGTCATACCTCACCTGGAATACTGTGTCCAGTTCTGGGCACCACAGTTCAAGAAGGATACTGACAAGCTGGAACGTGTCCAGAGGAGGGCAACCAAAATGGTCAAAGGCCTGGAAACGATGCCTTATGAGGAACGGCTTAGGGAGCTGGGTATGTTTAGCCTGGAGAAGAGAAGGTTAAGGGGTGATATGATAGCCATGTTCAAATATATAAAAGGATGTCATATAGAGGAGGGAGAAAGGTTGTTTTCTGCTGCTCCAGAGAAGCGGACACGGAGCAATGGATTCAAACTACAAGAAAGAAGATTCCACCTAAACATTAGGAAGAATTTCTTGACAGTAAGAGCTGTTCGACAGTGGAATTTGCTGCCAAGGAGTGTGGTGGAGTCTCCTTCTTTGGAGGTCTTTAAGCAGAGGCTTGACAGCCACCTGTCAGGAATGCTTTGATGGTGTTTCCTGCTTGGCAGGGGGTTGGACTGGATGGCCCTTGTGGTCTCTTCCGACTCTATGATTCTATGATTCTAAGTTGGGGTTAAAATTTTAACTTCAGCAAAAAACATCATAGGGGTTGTACAGATGGGGAAAAGTTTTTAAAGAAAAGATCAGTTCAACAAATGCATGAAACCAAAACAAAAATAGATGTATAAGCTGTTTTTAAAAATAGAAAATATAATCATGGGTTTGCCCTGTGTACAACATAAAGTCACCAGTGTGCTTATTTAGTAGTAATGGTACCATATTGTTGTTTAATTGTACCAGTACAAGTGCAAGGGAAGGGTCCTTGTGTCCTTCGCTCTATCCTCTCGGTGATATACCTTACTCTACAGGTTCCGTTACTCAGAGGATGATGTGGTGGGGTACGTAACACAGATCCTCCAAGGACTAGAATATCTGCATGGACGGCGCATCATTCATCTCGACCTGAAGCCTGATAACATCATTGTCAGCCCCACAAACACATTAAAAATTATTGACTTCGGCAGTGCCCAGACCTACAACCCACTGGTGTTGCGCCAGCTGGGGCGTCGTGTTGGCACACTGGAGTACATGGGTGAGTATCTTTATGGAATTGGCATACCAGAAGATTGGGTAGGGGAGGATGTGCATGAGATTTTGTGGGCAAGGCAAACTTCTTGTGGAATAAGTTTGCCATGGAATGAGCATATGTGGTACCTATAGGCTGAGCTATACATGTGGCTAATGGGTTGGAGTTGCATACTACTTAATTGATAAAGGGACTAGCACCAAAGAGTGGAGATGGCAGAAATGGGGGAATTCCTCCCTCCCCAGAATGTTAAGTTCTTGGTTTTGTAGGCTACTTTTTTTGCAGGACTCACACTAGGAGATGAGGACAGAACTTTAAATCATACAGTTGGAAGGGACCCAGATATCATCTGGTCCAACCCCCTGCAATGCAGGAATATGCAGCTGTCCCATACAGGGATTGAACCTGCAACCTTGGCATTATCAGCACCATGCTCTAGCTTTCCCCACTTTACTGCTAGTTGTATTTTTGTGTGCATGTGTGATTTGCTGCTCCAGGCTTAGAGCTGTTTACTTTACAGTTTTGTTCACCTCCCAGGCTAGACCACAGATGATTCACTGCATCTTAACCATAGAGCGGCAGAGGATCAATCAGCTTAATCCAATGGGTCTCTCTAGCACAACAAACAGAAGCCCCTCTGGGCTCATTATGGCAATTTATTTATTTATTTTTGTATAAGATTTATTGCCCACCATTCACCATAAGGTCCCAGGACAGCTTATAAAAATCATACAATTATAAAAGCAAGTAAGGTAGTTTATACAACTATTTAAAAAACACAAGTAAAACCAGCAGTGAGGTGGCATGGAGGGGCAGAGACACCTACCTGACTTTCTGGCATGTGATCTGCTGCTGTTTACCAGGAGGGAAAAGGAGGATGGGAGGGACACTGGCATGGTGCAAACACACCAACAGGAGCACCAGAGTGGCTCTGCCAGTGTGTTTTTCACTGTGCCAAATTCCCAGCCAGCTCACCTCTCCAAATAAGCAGTAGTGACTGACCTATCAGGAGGTCAGGTAAACACTTCCCCCCCACCCCACCGTCCATCCAAGTAAAAGAGTTCCAAATAAAAGCAGAACAGTATAGATTGAACAGAAGAAGTGGGTCCTTTAACTGTCAAAGGCCAGGGTAAAGTGGTGCAGCTTCTGTACAGGGAAAGAGATGATCCTTCACTGTTTCCTTTGCAGCTCCAGAAATGGTGAAGGGGGATCCCATTGGTTCGGCAGCTGACATCTGGGGCTTGGGAGTCCTCATATACATCATGTAAGTATGGCTGAAGAGGGTGAATGTGGGAATCTGACAAGCAGGGGAGAAGAGGTGGAATTAGAAATGGATGTCCAGAGCCTTCTTTTCTGACTCACCTGACCAGATTCACTTAAAGGACAGGATTATTCTAGACTCCTGCCTGCAGTCATATATCTCTGATGCACCATAAAAACTTCTCCATAAAAACTTCAGATTGGTACCTCTGTGCCCTGTGGAGGTGCTGTTCCTCCCTTGCAGCTGGGAATGCTGGTTTGACGGACGAGTGATATTGTGCATGTGTGTGCCCTGCACTTTTATCTTCTATTTTGCTTGTCAGGCTCAGCGGACGCTCCCCATTCTTTGAGATGGATCCCTTGGAAGTAGAGAGCAGGATCCTGGCAGGGCGTTATGATGCCTTCAAGTTGTACCCCAACGTCTCCCAGAGTGCTGCACTCTTCATCCGCAAGGTTCTCTCTGCCCATCCATGGTGAGTGAAAGAAGGGTGAAAGGCCTTGGAGGCAACGCCATGGGATGGCTGGCAAGGAAGAGCTGCCTTCATAAAGCGCTGTGGAACAGACAGACCTAGAATCTGGGGGAGCTTCAAGGCCGAACTCAGATTACAGAGGTTTCTCTCTCTGGTGGCATTTAAGCCATGGGAGTGGTGCTATGGCCACAGCCCCTGTGTCAAAAAAGCAGGTACTGCTTAGTCTTGGATTAGTCTGGAGTTCAGTAATAAAGTCCTGAGAGCTAAATGAGCTGCTGAGGTTGAGAAATTCCAGAGTAGATCTTTTCAGCAGTAGCAGAATGCAGTCGTGAGTCCAACATCCCTGAGATCACCATCATCCTTGATGTTTAAAGCATTTGTACCAGGGATGGGGAACCTGTGGCCCTATAAATGTCCTTTGACTCCAACTCCCATCAGCCCTAGCCTAAATGGCCAGTGGTCAGGGATGGTGGGAGTTGCAGTCCCATCTGGACTAACGATACTAGGACCTGTAATTCCGAACCAGAGGAAGCTAGGTAGGACTGTACTCAGTCTCTAAAGCAAACTGACCTAGGCATGTGTGCCTGGAAGTAAATTCCACTGTGCTCAACATGGCATACTCCCAGGTATGTAGGACTCCTGGTGAGTGAGAATGGGCTGTTCTAGGAGATGAGAGTCCTGAGCTATGTCCTCAGTCCCCAACTGGGTGTGGCCATGTTTGGGGAAGGACTGTTGCCCAGTGTTGGATCTTGTGCTTATGTTCTGCATGCAAAAAGGGAGAATTCCTGGTTGCCAAGATCCAGGTTTGAGGCAAGTAAGAGAACCCCAGCAGAGATTTAAAATAACAAAACACGCAGCAAATTAAGGTGTGCCAAGATAGGCTATTAGACCTTTAATGTGCAACCTTTAAAGTGAGTTCCAAAGTTTCCCTCTTCCCCTAACATAGAAAAAGACTACATTTGGTATTGTTAAAAATGGTTTACATATAAACTCTTCGACGGTCAGATTCATGTGCTTCAGAAAACTGCACAGGCAGTAAAACTTGGCTTAGTTATAGTGGTGATGGTTCCTAAATTATTAGTATAGGTAGAAGTCAAGAGTGGCTTGTGAGAGCCATTCATCTCCTCTCAAGGTGAGCTAAGCCTGGCAGGACAGCTTACTCTATGATCTTAACCCCTTAAGGCATTAATTAGACTTAAGCACATTGCCTGTATGAGGCTGGTTATCCTGCAGAAACTCCCAGGTTCAGTCATCTGAGTGTCCAGGTAGGGCTGGGAAGGGCTGCTGCTCCTGAGCTAGATGAAGCAATGGCCCAGCTCGGGATAAGGCAGCTTCCTATATGTTGTCCACAGCTCATTCCTCCAGTCACATTCCCACTTCCTCCTTGTTCTTCTGGGGCTGGGGAGGGAAAAGGCAGCCTCTTCCTAATATCCCTTGGCCTTGCAGGAGCCGCCCAGCTCTCAAGGACTGCTTTGCCAATCCTTGGCTCCAGGATGCCTACCTGATGAAGCTGCGTCGGCAGACCCTCACCTTCACCACCAGCCGCCTGAAAGAGTTCTTGGTGGAACACCAGCGGCAGCGCAACGAGGTGGCCACCAAGCACAAGGTCTTACTGCGCTCCTACCATGGCTCCAGCAGCCACATGCCCTAGCCGCCTGCCCTGCCGGAGGAGCCACAGAACATTCCAGCAGGGGGCGTGATGGGCCAAGCACCCACCCAGCCAGCCAGGGTGGGACTTGTTGATATACCTCATGGATCAAGAAGAGTCGTCAGCACTGGCCGCTGTTCTTCGCTCTACCTACCAGTCCTGGAGGTAGCCTGGCCCAGAGAGAGGGAGTCAAACAGTGCCTGGGGGCCGAAAATGGCAGATTGACAAGATTCGCTGCCATGGGGTTGGGTTCAGGGAGGTATGAAGTGCAGTGGGCCATGAAGCCATGCTGTTCCCAGGCCAAGGTCAAGGGGGGAGGAGAAAGCCTTGACGTTTCCTTGTCTAAATAAACTCCTCCTCCCGGTGGGGATGCAAAGGGCCCTTCCTGTATTGTGCCTCAAGGGCTGCGTCTGTACCCTGCGTAGGTCAGGTGCAACCATACGCTCCCATTGACTAACAGCAGATGCAAAACATGCCGGCCGCAGCCACTGAGCAATGGGGCATCTCTTCCTCTTACATGCCAAGCGGAGCTGGGAAGAAGACAATGAGGGATCGACCCCGAAGTATTGCAGAGAAGGCATTTCAGCAATGGAAAACTCCCATCCCCCACCTGTATAGCCAACATATGCAGCATAGGGAGTATAATGGATGTTTCTGGTTCCCAAGGCAGGGGCTGGGAGGGGAGGGGAGGTGCACATTAAATCCACAGTACCCCTACACTTAAGACAGCAGCTAATAACAAAGACTGCTGGAGTCAAGGGCTGATGGTACTTTCCCTGGGGTTCCTCGCCACTCACCTCTGCTTGGGTATCCAGAAGAAGCCAATCATGTGAGGCACCCACCAGTTTTTCCCTGTTTACATACCTGCCATCCCACAATGCCTCTTCTTTACTGCTGCCTCCCTTGTGTTTTTCTGACACGGATACACGCAGCCCAGTCCTATCTTAAGCTTCAGAACTAGTGCAGTAGATGCCTTCTCTCCCTGCATGCCTTTCTGAATCAAGGACATACTTCAGATACACACACCCCCTCGTACTATTTGCCTACATGAACCCTCCTCTCTTTCAGTGCTCTTTTGCCACAGCCCCTTCTGGCACCTGCAGAACACTCACGATGGCACACAGGCAGAGGTCCTCCAAACATAGGCTCCTTTTGCAGTCAGGCACACATGTGACCGCACATGGCCTCTGGTGGTGGGTGGGTTGAAGAGGACAACAGGGTGGGTTCTAAGTCTTGGGGTGGGGGTAGCGGCCGTTTGTTTCTCTGCTCTTGACCTGTGTAGTGTCCATAGCAAACCAGACCTGACAGACCCCACTGAGAAGGGTGGAGGCCATTTTGAAACCGAGAGTCTACAAGTTTTCACAGCTGCGCCTAAGGGCAACCCAGGAGGGACAAACCTGGATTTCGTATGGGTAGGGAATGAAGAGAATGTACCATTGGCGCAGAGTTGAAAGCAGACCTACCAAATGAAGCAGACCTACCTACCCACCCCCACCTTGGCTGTGTGAATCCATGACCATGGTTCCCCATCTCAATCTTTTCACCCCATGCCCCAATGTGTTTTGATTGTGAAGATGCTCGTTTCCCTGTGGCATGGAGCAAGCAAAGCAAACCAGGACTGCTTCCAGATGGGTGGCTTCCTAGCGCTAATAAATCATTGCTCTTCCACTGTAAGGTACAAGAGGAATTGCAGTTGAACTTTGCACACTATCAGGGATATTGCACTTTTCTGTATGTTCATCCTGCTATGTTCCATCCACACCAGTGGGTGCGACAGAGCTGCTGGGTGGGGGGGAAGGAAAGATCTAATTCACCTAAGTGGCCATTTGAAGAAGAAACCTGAGTGATCCTTAAAAAATAAAATAAAAATCAGTTATTTATTTAGCGCTAAGCACTTCTTCATTAAAGCGTGATCACCCATGATTGCTATGAAAGTGTTTCATGTTTGTTTTGGACCAGAAGTGAAGATTGGAAGTGTATAATTAGGAAAAAAGCACATTGTTAAAATGGTGGTGACTAGAAATATTTCCCCCCTTTTATTTTTAAAATTGGTGTTATAGCACCGTAGCACTCTTTAAGAAGCATGCCAATACATCCCTATCCCAATACCCCAACAAACCAATAATGTTAACAATACTGACAACATTGTTTAAAAACCTTACACCCAACATAAGCGCCACAAAGGTACTTAACACCATCTCACTGACCCACCCCTATTGCAAGCGAAAGGGAAGACGGCCTGTTCTCAAATAAGGCCCTCCATGCCAACTGAGACGCAGGACCAACCGGCTAGGAGCCAAATGGTCCAAGCAACCCCAAACACCTATATAACTACATATAGGCTACTTTCTATAACCTACTCCCCAATCTTCAGCCCATCCCTAAGTATAACCCCACCCACCACACTATATGTCACCACAACACACTTGGTTCGATAGACGATATAAGGTGAGAGGCACAGGACAATCCAGACGGGTTGGCAGGGAATCATGCTATAAAATAAACATACCAAATGGCTAGCTTAAAAGCAATTACACTAAACGTGAGGGAACTGGGAAACCCTGTTAAAAGAAAATGCATCACCTCGTATGTAAACACCATGAAACCACACATTACCTTCCTACAGGAAATACACAACCCACCCAAAGGAAGCAAACTCCTGAGCAAATCCCACTTCAGTCAACAATGGGTGGCACCTGGCTCAGGAAAGGCCCGTGGAATCGCCATAATACTTAGTAGAGACCTAAATTTTAAAGCCACAACCGTGCTAAAAGACAAAAAAGGCAGATTCATTTTTGCTAAAGGGGTACTAGATGGCAAAACTAAACTGACAATTTGCTCCATACAGTACATGCCCCAAACACAACTAGAGTTCAACCAGAAAACACTAAACAAATTCCTCTCCTCCGAAGGGGAAGCAATCCTAGGAGGTGACCTCAACCTACATATGAGAGGCACCTTCCTAAAAGACATCCATCCTACAACCCCCTGGGCAACCTTGTCTCACTGCCAGTCACATCTTTCACTCAAAGTGAGAGGCAACCTTGCTGCCACTAAGGTTGTGGGAGTTTGTACACATCCTAAGACATGCCTTGTTCCACGTTACAATTTATGTCTTAACGTCTGACGCTGAGCAGACAAGCTTCAAGCCTGCCACACAAAACACACGCACTTTGCATCTGATCTAGTACTTACCAGAAGCCGTATTTTAAAATAAACAAGGAGTGAAGGGATATCAATCATCCGAGATGAAGCATCAGCAAAGCGCTGCTTAACCTTAACATCCTCCTCCCCAGCATGGGCAACAAGAGAAGCATTAACAATTCTCTCCTGAAGCACTTCAGCAGTGCTCAGCTTTGTAAGGGGCTTCCAAAGCCTTCCTTCTTAGCTGTTCACAAGGGAGTGGGAGTGGATAAAGAGCCCCTTCTCTTTTCCTTTGGAGAAAGAAGTGTGTGTGTGTGAGAGAGAGAGAAAGAGAGAGAGAGAATATATTTTAAAAAAAAACCCTCAAATATTCTCCAGATATTGCTGGACTTCAACTCCCATCACTCCTGACCATTTGGCCTCCAACTCCCACATCCAACAACAACAATATGAGGGGCACCATTTTCCCCATCTATCCCTGACTCATCTGTCTGCAGCTTCTACTCTTCCTGAAACTGCCACTAGAAATTCAGCATAAACCTTAGATGGGGGTAGAAAGATTCCTGACTGAATAGGCACTGTCCTAAAAGATAGATAAAGTCCCCTCCCTGGCAAAGGGTGTGTGTGTGTGACACCTTCAGTTTTCACTGACTGACTCACAGTGCTAGAGTCAGGGATGGCTGTACTAGTAGGCCGAGTGAAACTTCCTCTCAGGCAGCTGATTCAGAGTTTGCTGAAAGGGCAGCACATTTGTAAGTTCTTTAATTCATTATTACATTTATTTATTTATTTACTGCTAGAGAAGCAGGGAGGTGTAGGGCTGGAAAAGACTCCTGCCTGAAACCCTGGAGAGCCACAACCGCTGCTGGTCAGCACAGAGAATCCTGAGTTACATAGACTGACCAGTGGTCTGACTCTGTATAAGGCAGCTTCCTCTCTCTCTCTCTCTCTCTCTCTCTCTCTCTCTCTGTGTGTGTGTGTGTGTGTGTGAGAGAGAGAGAGAGAGAGAGGGAGGGAGGGAGGGAGGGAGGGAGGGAGGGAGAGAAACACCAAACTACTGTACTGGGATAAGAAATTGGAGATACTTCTCCCAAGCCCAGGTTGCTGCTGTTAGAACATTCTCTCACATTCCGGGATGGATGCCATTTTGGAAATTGTAGTGCACTTGACACCTCACTAACTCCCCAGGGACGCTCGAGCTACTACTGTACGTCCTTCAGGTTTCTCTTTTAAACCAGACATCATGCTAGCGAGTATCAAAGAAGCTATGCAGAAGCTGTGAGACTAGAATACAAGTCCTGCAGCATAATCTAAATTCTTTATCAGGTTAAACACGAAGGGAAATGAATAATCAATCAGATATTGTAGCCAATTGGCAGTCCAAAGAAGTGGCCATGCGAGACTGTTGCAGTCTCTGTTGCAGTCTTGTGGCACCTTAAAGACGATCACTTTCTTTATGACATAGGCCAGCTGTAGGGAACCTCATGTCTGGGGGTTGAATGCAATCCTTCAGGTCTCCCTATCTGCCCCTCCTCAGGCCACTCCCCTTAGGCCACACACCTCAACTTTCTTGTCTGGCTGGAATGTGTCCTTGAACTCTGACCATGCCTCTTGGCAATGGATGGTCTTCCCCTGGTTACTCATCCTCCATTTTATCATTTTACTGATAAGAAATACATTGGAAAACAAAAAGAACTACGGTAACTCCTAGCAGTGCTTGAGTTATGCACAGAACATAGACAGTTGGGGCCCTGACCTGGACTCTGTACCCCAGTGCTATGTAAATAAGAAATGTGGCATCATCAACAACAATAATAGTAATAATAACTGAGCAGAATATTTGGGTTTATACAACTGTGCTCCTGCTCCGGATAATCCACATTCAACCTACTTTCCCTATCGGGACAACTGGGCTGTGGTTCAAAGCACATCTACCTTGGGCAGCCAATTGTACAACTGAAATAAACAGAAGTAGCTGCACAGAGGTGGTATGGAAGAAGCTCTCCCAGCTTGAAACCAGGCAACAGAAGGAGATCTGCTATTGCTGCAGCTCTATAGTGGAAGTTAAATAAATCCTAAACTCCAAAGCAAGGCAGTAATGTTCAGAAAAACTCAATGTGGAAAACCTGCTATGGTGATGGAACCCTTTAATAGAATCTTCACTTGAAATAAACAGGGTTGTTGTTTTTTTAAAAAAAGATTTAATTAAAGATCAGATCTAATCAGGACATAATATAACCCATGTTAACAAGGAAATTAAACATTTTAAAAAGAAGCTACAGGAGGATCAATATCTACAACAAGGGAAACAGATTTCCTGTCTTGCACGTCAAACTAGTATTTTAATAGAATAAAATTTTAATAAACTAATGTTTTAATAGCATTGGGACTTTCAGTGGTGTAGTGATAAATTCTGAACTGCAGGAGCTCTTCATGATAACCACCATAGCCACATCTCTTCAAGATCATGCAACAAAAATGAATAATTGGCCAAAGCAGACATAGAATCATAGAGTTGGAAGGGACCACGAGGGTCATCTATTCCAACCCCCTGCAATGCAGGAATCTTTTGCCCAACATGGGGCTCAGACCTGTGACCCTGAGATTAAGAGGCTCATGCTCTGCCAACTGATTATGGTTGCAATACCAAGTCAGCCTTTTCCCCTCCTATCCCCCCCCAAAAAAAAACTACTTTTGCTCAGCGTCTACCTTGAAGATGAGTTCTTCTGGTGGACTCAAAAGCTAGCTCACTATTTTGTGTCCTTTTGATAGTATAATAGCAATAATAATAATAATAATAATAATAATAATAATAATAATAATAATAATTTATTATTATTTATACCCCGCCCATCTGGCTGAGTTTCCTCAACCACTCTGGGTGGCTCCCAATCGAGAATTAAAAACAATACAGCATTAAATATTAAAAACTTCCCTAAACAGGGCTGCCTTCAGATGTCTTTTAAAAATAGGATAGTTGCTTATTTCCTTGACATCTGATGGGAGGGCGTTCCACAGGGCGGGCACCACTACCAAGAAGGCCAGACAGATAGTATAATAAAGGGACTCTATTTCCCCCCCAAAATCAAAATTGCCTTTTAACCCTCAGTCATGCATGCTAATCAGTGTGACCTACCTCTTTCTCTGCTCAGCTCATTTGGTGGGTTTCTCTCAGAATGGGAAAAGCTTATTTATTTGGCATGCAGAGGATTGGCAAATAGAGCCTGGGTATGGATTAGAGCCCCAGGAGGTGACATCATTGTCCCTGCTGTGAAACAAGTGGCAGCACTTTCTGGGAGCGTTATTATTTTAATAACCAGTGCCACCTTTTAATTTAAATTAATAGCATATCCTAATTTTCCATTCAGAAATGAAACAAAGATGGATAATACGGCTAATCTGCATTCTGTCTACTCCTGAGCATGTCAGTGCAGTTAGACTGCTTCAGGACCTCATGGCCAAATGGGCCTATTTGGAATGTGGATTGAATAAATCCATAAAGATTTCTGTATAGTAGAGTCGGCTGCCATTCTGGGGCCTGTGGACACATTTGCAAGCTAGAGAAGGTGAATGATATGTTTAAATTGAAATGTACTATGTAAAACTTAATAAAAAATGTAAAAAAAGAGAAAAGAATAGAAAGTGTCTTGGGCACCACACACACACACACACACACACACACACACCGCAACCAAGACAGTGGAAAGCTTCTTCTTAACCTAATTTCAGTGGGGAGGAGGATCCTGCAGTGCTACGGACGACCTCTGTGGGCAGCTGTGCATTGGCGAGCACCACACTGGCATCTCCTGCCTTACTGTACAGTCACATAACTGCTTCAGCACACCCAGGGCTTCCAAGTTGTCCTTGGCCTTGATCTATGCCAGTAACTACCGCCTGAAATGCAGAAATCAAACAGGTGGCTTCCCCCCATTATTCTCTTTTCACAGGCTCCCCCCTTTTCTTCCCTTTTAAAAAGTGCTAAATATCTTCCATACTATGCAGGACAACTGCGTGTCAGAGGTATACATAAATAGGTAGCTGTGCTACATCTGTCTCAGCAAAAAGCAACCGAATCCAAGGGCATTTTAAGGATTAAGAGCTTTATTTTGGCATAAGTTTTCATGGACTATAGTCCATTTAATCAAAAAGTGATAGTCATGCCTGAGGTAAAACACTTTGCTGGAGAATTCTGCAGATTTTGGGGAGTGTGCTCACCAACAACAGACGTAACTGCCTTTGGTGGGCACTCCTTCTTTTCTGTGTGAATCCATGTGTCGTCTGCTTAATTTCACTCCTTATTACGGTATATGATCTGGAGGTGTGGTGTGCTGCATTAGGTGAACTACTGGCTGCCGTCATAGGGATGGGGGAGAATTTTGCTTCTGTTTACATTTTAAGACAAACCTATTTAATTTGCATTTCCTGTAACATGCAAAACGAAACACAGCCATCTTTCCCTGAACCTTGTGGTGAGGTTCTCCCCCCGAAAGTGATGTACAAAAACGCCACGTGTTAGGAGAAAGTATAAAAATGCATATACTCAGGGACAGTGTAAATAAAAATACATATATTAGTGAAAATGACATATAGAAGCACATTAGTGAAAATTGTTTGTATACAGAACTGGAAATGAATCAGGTGCTAAAATGGCAGTGGGGTTTTTGCGAGGGCAAATTCACGCACTGATACAGAAAACGTGGCAAATTGAATTTAAGATGGTGGAAATGAGGAACTGAGGGAAATTAAAATGGATAGATTTGTTCCTCCCTGGATGAGGGTGTTTTGAGTATACCAAAGGGGTTCATTGTGACGACTGTGGATGATCTGTGTAGACGTGGAAGCGCCTGGTGACCAGCCCACTCGAGCAGCTTGTCCTGACAGCACAATATCCGCTCATTCAAACAAAGCTCCAGCTCTTCCAAACTCTGGGGATATCCTCCGATCCTGCTGCTTGCCACTCCAAGCTGCTCTCATCCCTTCCAGTCCTCCTAAGGCAGCGTGTGTGTTGGGAACAGCCCAGACAGCGGAGCCTCGCCCTGCCACTCTGTCTCTCAGCCAGAGGGCAGGAATGGTTGCAGCTGCTCCATCTGGGTCCCTCTGGGCTGGTCAATGTGATTACACAGCACCGGGCTGCAATCAGTGCAGCCCCAATTCTCACAGGTAGCTGGCAACAGGCTATATAAGGGAGCGCCCAGGATTCCCGTCTGGGCAGGGGGGATGGACCCCCCCCCCGGCCAAAGAAGGAGACGTCAGGGCAGGAATGCAGCTGTGGGCATGGGCAGACCTGGCTTCTCCCCTGCAGAGATATAAATTTGGGTGGGATGAGGGGCCTGTGGCCTTTTCCAACACAGCGGAGCTGCATTGGTGCTGTTTACGGTAAGAGAGCTCAAGCTCATGGGCAGATAAGGGGAGCCCTTAGAACTCATGCCCTGTCCCAGCCCTACCACATGCTCCAACAACACCCTACCTCGGGACATGCCTTGGGGATTGGGAGAGCTGCCTCTTAACTCCCCTTATCTGAGGTGCCTCAGCCTTCCATGAAAGACATGGATCAAAACAGAACGGCTCAGCTGCTCACCAACTGGACAACCTCTTCCATGGCTCAGTTGGTAGAGCACGAGGCTCTTAATCTCAAGGTCATGAGTTTGAGCCCCACATTGGGCAAAAGATCCCTTCATTGCAGGGGGTTGGACTAGATGACTGTCATGGTCTCTTCCAACTCTACAGTTCTGTGACGCTATGAGCCTCACCAGGGTGTGCCTAAAACTGGAGATATAATAATGAGGGTGTGGGCGAAAGCACAACTTTACTCTCATCCCACTTCAGTGGGTCTGGACTGATTTGCCCCAGAAGAGTGAAGATGACACTCACTGAGGCGTCTTTGCAATTGTATACATGGAGCAAGACAGCATGGGTCCTCTTGAGATGGTTGATGTGAGTCTCATGTTAGAGTGATACTGGTGTTGGGTGGAAGCAGGAAGGAAGAGGGTTGGACTCTGTGCTATGTAGGAGCCTGTTTCTCTCCCCCCCCAATATTGAACCTGCTACTCCTCCATCTCCCCACAGATGTCAAAAGCTGCACCCAAGAAACCAGCAGCAGGTGCTGCAGCCCCTCCCCCTGCAGGATTTTCCCTGGACATAAATGACCCTCAGGTGCAGAATGCTGCCATCCGCATCCAGGCTTCCTATCGTGGGCACAGGTGAGGGGGATGGCAAGTGGGAGGACGGGACCGTTATCAGGGCTGGGCTGAAAATGCACCTCTTTTGTCCCTGCTTTTGACACCCAAGAATGGGTCCACCTGCTCTTCTGGTGATAAATCATTTTAACTGGTTTTCATCTTGCATGTTCATATTGTTGTAACCCACCCTATGGTAAAGGATATTTTTTACTTGGTAAAAAATCCAAGTATTATTATTAGTGTCCAGCATATATGTTGAGAACAGGAGAGCTTGTAGAATTGAACATCAAGACTGATTGTGTATCCAGTAGTATGTGGTATGGCTGTGCAGAGGGGCTCAGACCCATAACATCTCCACCCCATCTCCATGCACTATTCACACTTCCTCTTGTTCTGCTGCTCCCCCCCCCCCCCCCGCTGCTGCTGGGTTTCCCCCCAGATTGCCATTTGTTCCAATATATCACTTAAGAGCAGCTTTTCCCTCAAAAAGGAGCAAGGCAAGCGGAAAACTTGGCACAGCACAAGCGGAAGGGTTAATGAGCCCTGACCTTGTTTGGTGGTAAAACCATCAGAGGGAGCTCCCTTGGTTGTTCTACTGTCCTCAGAAGTTCAAGGGGTGGTGGCCTGGAAGAGGGCATTTTCCATGTGAGGCATCCCTAAATTTTGGAGTTCCCACTCTGCAGAGGTGTGCCCAGCACCTTCATTTTATACTTCCCATCGCATTCTGAAAATGCACCTCTTTACTTTGACCTTTGAATATTTATCTGTCTCTCTGTGTTTCTGACAACCCACCCTATTCTTGTGACTCTAATTTGTTTTAAACTGCTTTCAATATTGCGTTTTAAAATTGCTGTGGCTCCTCCCTGGGCGCTGGGTAATAAATCAAATAAATAAGGATTAGAGTGTGCTCATGAAGACAAAGGGCAACCTGAGCAGTATTTTGAGAAGCTGTGGTGGTTCCAGAATATAGTTGTGCAGCGGAAGAGTTGCCATATGCAAGAGTGGTTGTGGGGTTTCCCCCGCTTTCCTCAGGAAAACTTGCTCTTTAATGCTGAATCGGAACAACCAGCAATTTGGAGTTTCCGTGGATTGCCGTTTGCTCCAATTTGGTGGTAAAGAGCAGGTTTTCACAGGGAAAGAACCACAGCAAAAAAGGGGGGGCTTGGACATGGAGGTTTAGAGCACATACATGTGGCTAGAAACATAGCACAAAAGGAAGTCTGGATGAGCCCTGACTCAGGGGGCCTCAAGACAGTCAGCATCCTCCAGGAAGGATTCAGGCACATACAGAAGTTTGCACAATGACAGTGCGATGTTGCTGTAGCACAACATATCCACTTTTTAAAATAACTGTCTTTTGTGGTTAGGAAGTACACTGTAAAGTGTGGGCTTAATGTATTGTTAACAGGAAGACGTACACACCCCTCCGAAGCAAATCAGGCTGAATGCCCATTGCCCTATAGCTGCTGGCATAAACAAATCGCCTCAATAAAGATCAGGCATAGGCATTAGCAGCTTCAAATGCAGTGAAGTCATTTCCCCTTGCTGCATTTCAAGCCACTCCTGCACATTGCTGTACACACCAGAGTGTGTGCAGGGATGCCTTTACCTGATGTGCATTACCTGTTTGGTTTTCCTGCGTCTGCAACACACCCACCCTTCACCACCAAACTCCGATTCAACAAAGCAGTCGTCTGTGCATGCCAATGGGTGTCTCACATGTTGGTACCTCATCTTAACCTTGGCTTATGCTTGCAAATCAGATGGAAAATGGTTTGAGGGGAAATGCATCCAACAGCAGAATTTCTCCAGAAACTACAGGATAGACATGGATTGTGGCTAACATCATGTGCTGAGGGCTTCAAACACCAGCAGTGGGAGCGCACTGGAGCCAGAGTAAATGGTAATGTGTAACCACCAGGGGATCTTTGTGCAAGAAAATCAGGTTCACACCTCAGCTCCTCCATTCAATCCAGTTTCTGAACTACTAGCAACCTCTTCATTGAGGATTCGTTCGGATTTGGTTGCACAAAGTTTGTGAGAAGCTTATATGGCATTGGCTGTTTATTTAGCATTCATTTTGATTTGTTTGCAGGGAGGTTACATGATGCCATGTCAAGGAATTGTTGTCCCATGCTTTCTAGTATGCTTCCCTGTCACTTCCCTAACAAAAATAATAACAACCTGGTTTTATTTTATTGGAAGCGGGTTTGTTGCACCAGGGAGCTAAATCCACATCAATTGCACAATCTGAATTTTCTGGTACGCAATTGACTCTTGTGTGCAAAATAGCGAAAGCCTTGGAAGCACCCAAAACTCCCACCACTCTTGCCCACCACTCTCATTTGCCTTGGAACTATTGGCACAAAAAAGGGTGCAGCAGCTATTCAGTTTAAGGAGGTAACTCCAACATCAAAATATAAGCCAATGACTATGTTTTCCTCACTAATTTTACTTGTTTTTATCAATTCTGGGGTGGTGAGGAAATGAGGGATTGAGTAAGAATAATTCTGCTGGAATGTCCCATTTCCCCAGTCAATCAGATTCTACCCATTTAGCCACAGAGCATTTACTATCATTATACTGTTGATTAATTAGCTGCAGCTTGATAAAGTGTGGTTCTGAGTGGTTGGCAGGCTGCCCAGTTGTGTCACAGCAAACTGCTGCTGTTATCTTCTGTTCTCTGTCTAGTTTGGCCCTGGGTACCATTAGAGGCAGAGCACTTTGCCACCTCATTCATGGGCGAGAGGAGCGCCAAGAGGAGCCTTAAAGGCCTGCTGCTTAACCTCTTCTCCACAACCAGGTCCCGCAAGGAAATGAAGGAGAAGGGCCCCCCAAAGGTGCTGAAGAACCTCACGGACGTGATGCTGATCGAGGGGAGCGCAGCCAAGCTGGAGTGTCGCATCAGTGCCTTCCCTGACCCCTTCATCCGCTGGTCCAAAGATGGTGCGGAACTCAAGGACGGGCCCAAGTACCGCTACGTCTTTGAGGACCCAGACATAGTCGCCTTGGTGGTCCGTGATGCTGGCCTTCCTGACCTGGGCAAGTACACCATCTCCGTGAAGAACCCCTTCGGAGAGTGCTTCGACTCGGCACGTCTCCTCGTGGAAGGTAATGCGGCCTGCCTCCCTTCCTTACATAGCCACACGCCCCTTCTAAACTTAGCCACGCACATCCCCTGGGAAGCCAAGCCATTCTTGCAAAGTTCCTCATTACGGGGAGATCTCAATTTGGCACATCTCAGGAGGGGAAGGTAATAGCACTCTCTGCTCTGCTCCTTCAAGTCATCGCCCCCCACCCCCCATTCCCTGCCCATTTCTATTCATAGCCTTGTGTCTTGCGTAGAGAAAGCCAAGCCCCTTCTAACTTTAGCCATGCCTCTGCCAAGACGTAGCCTTCTTCCTCCCTTCTAGATCTCATCATGACCCTACCTAGCTATGATGCCAGACCTGAAGGAAGAGAAGGCAGGGGGAACCCTCTGATGGCAACTCAGGATAGTTTGGTCAGTCATCAGGAAAGGAGGCTAATCCCTGAGACTGGGGCCCAAGAGGGCAGTCTCCTTTCACAACACATACCGCCTCTAGGCATGGGTTGGAAGGAGATGCATTAGTCAGAAATAGGGGGTGCTTCTTGTGTGTGATTATTCAATGAATCTAATCCCTGCATACAAACGTGTACTGCTCCCACCCCACCCCACCCCACCCCACAGCAGCTGGGGAAACTGCAGAGTCTACATCCCTGCACAGTATACAAAAACCTGCATAACAAGAAATTGTTCTGACTCTCAACTTCTGTTCTACAGTGAACCTGGTACCTGGAGAGCTCCTTTGTAGGAATTTATTTATTTACCTTGTTTGCCAAAGTATACCGGTGCAACAGGGTTTGCCAAGTAAACAACTGGAAGATATTCCGTGGCCATCTGATAGAAATTCCAGAACACCTGGAACAGGACATAGCACCATAACAAAACTCACATCCCCAGCATTGGGTCCTCATGCCCTAGCAGAGGATTCTGCCGCCCATCCCCTTGGCAAAAGATGGCCAAGCAAGGGCCCTTGCTCTGATCTCACCTGCTCTCTCCCTCTGCAGTGCCTGCCAAGATTCAGAAGGGCCCAGACAGCACAAAAGCCAAGAAAGGCAGCACAGTCAACCTGACAGCCCACATCAGTGGGGAGCCCGCGCCTGATGTTGGCTGGGCCAAGGATGGTGAGGATATTGACGAGGACGATCGGTGAGTGAAATTCACCACTGGTGTAATAAGCCTCAAAGCACCAACACTGCTTGGGCAGGTGGGCAGCAAGGGGAGCCCAAGAACCAGGTCCCCCAACCCTTTCTTTCCTAATCCCATAAGCACTACTAGTTCATGTTCAAATCAACAGGGCAGATGCAATAGCTTGAATTCTCGCATGGGGAACCCGATAACATAAGCTTTCCTTTTTGAAAGAAGCATGTAGTTATTGTGGTTATTATAGAGGACCTTAATGTGTAGCAGCTTTTGCTAGAGGAATCAAAGGACATGTGTTGAGCTTCCGTTGGTGGTCAGGATAGGTGTGATTTCTTCCGTTAACACAAGTCCTGTTGATTCCTGTGTTCTCATTTGTATTGGACCAGGATGGAACTGACCCAGCAGAGCTAAAAGCATCAAGATCAGGGCTTCCTTGCCTAGTGGTTAATGGGGAAGGAGTGAGAGAAAGATCAGCCCCCGTAATTGCAGTCATTCTGAAATTATTCAGTTTTGCAGCCCCTCAGCAAACTTTTTCCCCCCCTGCAGCATTGGTACCATTCTCAAAACCAGCATTGCATTTTAAAACCAGACTTTAGGTCAGGCCATCAAGAAAGGTGCTTTTAATGAGTATTTTGTTATGGGGATGGAATTAGTAGACGGTTCTAGTGCAGGGGTCGGCAAGGTTTACCTTGCCTGGACTGGTTCACTCCAGCGGAGATCCCTTCGTGGGCCAGATCATGCGCGTGCCTACGATTTCCGGAGTCAGCGTCTGCACAGACGCGATTTCCAGCACCGCGGAAGCGAGTCCCCGCGCCGTGCTGCGTACTTGCTGAGCGGGCGGCTTGGTTCAGGGGATGGCTTGTGGGCTGGTTAAACAACCCCCGTGGGCCGCTTGTGGCACATGGGCCTTAGGTTGCCGACCCCTGTTCTAGTGGCATAATATGAAAATCATGGGCCCTGGGCCAGAGTCTTTTGTTTTTATAAGTCCAGCCTAAGTTAAAACAGCCTTGACCTCCGCCATCAAAAATATCAATCAATCAATCAATCAATCAATCAAGTGCAAGGACATATTTTTGCTGGTTCTGCAACCATGTTTGTCAGCCTCACTCAAATGGAATTGATGGACCGCCAGCGGTCCATGAGTCAGTTTAGCAGCTTCTGCCTTTTGTCCCAACACCAGCTGTCTCCATGGTCCTGACTTGAGATTTCCACCTTTCCCTTCCCTGCAGCATATACTATAACATCGGCAGTGACTCGACAACTCTCACCATCAAAAAGGTGTCGCCGGCGGATGCTGGGAAGTACGAGGTCTTTGTGGAGAACAGCCTGGGCATGGACCAGTCTTTTGCACGCCTTGATGTGGTCTGAGCTCCTGCCTCCCCCTGCCTCCTGTACAGTCCCCCCCCAAAAAGAAACTCTCTGTCATTGCAAAGTATGGTCCAGGGCCATTGTCCTGGAGAGAAGGCTGGGGAAAGCAAATTAAGCCCTGCAATGGTGCTGTAGGGATATCCTGTCCTGTCCCCCCTAAGATGCAACAGGAAGTCCTCTCATTGCCCCTTTGGCTCTTGCCAATGTCATTCTGCCATACCTTTCCTGGCAAGAGTTCCCCACTGTGCCCCACGGCAAGTGGGTCCCATCTCCTTGCAGGCTAATCGTTTTGTGCAGCCATCACTGAAATGCCTTCACTCCAGGGACGCAGAATGGGCTGTGCAGTCCTCCCATCGGCAGCACCCCCTTCCCCCAGCACTTCAGAGATTGTGAACCATCCCAGAAGCCTCCAGATTCTTCCTGACCTGTTTTCTTGCTATATGAACTAAATAAAACCAGTTGATTGTACAGAGGACTTGTGTGCGCTACATGCAATTTCTCAGCAGGAAATTAAAATCCTGGGAATCTCATTTGTGTGTTGCAAAGGTGGGGTGCGGGAAGGGGTTCTAGCTTTTTTCCCCCTCAGATATTAGCAGTCTCTTCTAAAACCTATGTCAACAAGAAGGTTCTGTTGGTTCAGAGAATAGGGGCTCATCCAAACTTTCGTCTGTGCCACGTTATCTAGGCACCGGTTCGTAATTTCTAGGTCTGGGTCTGAATGGGTTTGGTTTTTTTTGTCCCACCACTTTCCCCAGGAAAACCCAGTTTACTGCTAAATCGGAACAAACAGCAATCCATGCAGTTTGCTCCAGTTCGGTGGTAAACAGAGGGTTTTCTCAGGGAAAGCAGCCAGACAAAAAAACCCTGCTCTGACAGGCCTAGAAATCACAGGCCTATGCCTTGAAAGCATAGCACAAATGGAAGTGCGTATGATTCCTAAGATTGCTGCAGACTAGAAGGCCCTGTGAGTCAAGCTGGTCTCCCAATGGGTCCTGCTAAAAAAAAGAAATAAGAATCATATCCCACAAAGTCCCAGGACCATTTAATCATCCAGCTTCAGGTACAAAAGACTATTTGTGTTCCTGTTCCATATTTGTATCAAGATGGTACTCGGATGCATCCAGCAATCTTTTCTACCTCTCCCTGCAGAGAACATTAGCTCAGGCGTCTTTATTCTGGGTACCTGGCTGCACTGAACACAGTTCGGTCTCTCTCCTCTCACATTGTGTTTGCTGAAATGTAGTTCTTCTCAGTAAGTTTTGGAACCTTATTCCCTTGGCAACGCTGCCTCCTGCAGGCACTAAAGGGCACTGCAGGACCCCTTTCCCCTGCCCCACAAGCAAGCTGTTCTGGAGATATAAATAGTCCTTCCTGACCATATCAGGGATTGTTTGGGCTGCACAGCTGCTCATCTTATTCACATGACAACGGCACACGACGCTGTATGTCTATCTCTCACAAATGATGCCATGCAGGCGCCTTCTGCCACACCCATATAATGTGTGTGTTTTCAGTCTCTTTGCCACATTCAAGGAGTTTGCCTGGCAGGGCTCAACACTAAAGCATGTATTAGGGAATAGTAATGAAGAGTGCTTCTGGGTATGTGCAGAGTGCTTTCCACAAATGAGCAACTTGTAGTGGATCACAATCCAGCCAGTGTATGGTAAATTTTGAAGTACAGCAGCTCATCACAACAGCCCCGATAGCAAGACATCCCAGGAAAAGTCAAAAAATGGCAGTCAAATGTGTTGATCTTGATGGATTATTGTAACACAAACACCAATATAGAACATAAAGCTAAGCTCCATTGGATTCAGTAGTGCTTGCTTGTAACTGCACAGGTTCAGCTTGTAAAACCACAGAAAGCTTTAAGAAAAGATCCTCAATCAGCAGCCCTTCTTTTAATTAGAAGTGCAAATCATCCTGCAAATAAGTAAGACGCCACACTGACTCACCTGCCCCACACCCACCGTGTATGCCAGACCTGGCTTAAAATGTGCTTGTACCTTGCAAGCAAGGCTCGAATTTACACAAGCTCCAATAGGGTTGGCTGCCATTAGAGCTCCCAAGTGGATCCGCTCTCTTCCGAAAAGGGGTTTTTGCAGGCTCTGCCGATTGGCGGCTAATCCCTGCACTACACATTAATGGCGAGGGCTGACTGCACTTACTCAAATGGAGAGAGGAAGCCGTCTGCACATGCTCAGTGATCTGCATTCTCTCTAGAATCACTTCGCACGGTTCAAGCCTGCGACCTGAGAACTGATTCTTGGTTCCGCCCTCGAAGTGCCATCCCTTTTAGCCTGGGCAGGCAGGGCACCTCTTCCTGCCCTGTTTTGCAAAAATAGGCTTGGGGCAACCTGGCGCAAAGTGAAGCAGCGTAAGAGCCCTGCAACCGGATGCCTGTGGGGAGAAGCCCGAAAGCAGGACTGGTCTTCTTGGGGCAGCGAGGAAGGGACCCAAACCGCCCCACGGCTTGCAACTTCCTCCCCACCCTAAACGCCCCAGCTTTCCCGGACAGCGAAAACAGCCAATCCGGGAGGATCCGCGTCAGCGCGGCCGGCCGGCTTCTCCCGCGGCGACGCGCCGACTGGATCGCTGAAGGCCCGCCCTCCGCGCGGCGGACCCGGCCAGCGGTGACGTGGCATTCTCACGTGCTCGGAAGCACAACTCGGCGAGGAAGGGGCGCAGGAGCGGCGCTGCGCACGGCTGCCTCTCTCGCCACCAACCCTCGCGGGACGCCCTGCCTTCCTGTCTGCGCGCCCCCCAGACGAAGAGGGCGATGCTGAAAGCCGTGGTCCTCATCGGCGGCCCCCAAAAAGGTGAGGGCCGCCAGCAGCCCTAAAGCGGCCGGCCGAGCTCTGCTTCCCTCCCGCCCGGTGCACCTGCCCATCAGAGCAGACCCGCCGCCCCTCGCTTGCCCCACCTGCGGCGCCCAAGGGGCTTGCGGGGTCAGGCGGAGGGACGTGGCTGAGCCTCTGTCTCGAGGGGCGGGGGAGCTGATTCCAAGGTCAGGGAGAGGAGAACGGGGGGGCAGGCTTTCCTCCTGGAAGCCGGTTCCCCACATGCTGTGGGTGTGCGAGAGAGAGTTGACTATGTCGTCAGGCCTTGGAGAGCTGTTTTCGAATTTCCATGAAGCTCACTGGGTCTGGGTGACCTTGGTCCAGTCACTTGCTAACCTGCCCCACAGGGTTGTTGTGAGGATAAAATGGAGAGGGAGAGAACCATGCATGCCGCCTTGATTTTCCCTGGAGGAAAGGTGGGATAGTAACTTGGTGAGCGACTGACACCCTGTGTGTGTGTTCAGAAGCCTGCTTATTCCTTATCCCTTCCTGTATGTGAAGGGTGAATTCTGCCCAGCTCTCCCGTGAATATGCCTTCTCCGCCCCTCCTCTGGCCCACCTGGTGTCGCTCCCATTCCTCAGCCTTGGCATAAGTCATCTGTTCTACAGGAGCCTCAGAGTGACATCGGCTTCCCTTGCTCCTCTTCTGGTGGCAGCCATTCCTCTCAAGGCAGCCCACGATTTGTGTGTCTCCTGTCTCGTTTGTGAATTTGGTGAGCGACGGCCTACAATTCTGTGATAACCTTTTCTCTTGCAGGGACCCGCTTCCGGCCGTTGTCCTTTGAGGTGCCCAAGCCCTTGTTCCCTGTGGCAGGAGTGCCTATGATACAGCACCACATTGAGGCATGCACTAAGGTATGGAAGGGGAATTAAGCTGGCACTCCATGAGGGGAGTTCATAAAAACACCAGAGGAGCTCGCTGGATCAGGCCAGTGGCCCATCAGGGCCTCTGTCCTCTTCTCCCAGTGGCTGACCAGATGCCTGTGAGAAGCCTGCAAGATGGACATGAGCACAACAGCACTCTGCCCACCTGTGGTTCTCAGCAACTGGTATTCAGAGGCATAATGTCTACTGACAGGAGAGGCAGAACACAGCCATTGTGGCAGGGAGTCCTTGATGTCTCTTCCATTAATTTGACTAATCCTGCCTTAAGGTTGGTGGCTATTGCTGCTTCCTGTGGGAGCGAGCACCGTTGTTTAACTTTGTGATGCACAAAGAAGGACTTTTGTCTGTCTTGAATCTTCCAATATTCAGTTTCATTTGATGTCTACAAGTTTTAGTGTTAAGATATGTTATGAAATGTTTCTCTGTCCATGCCATGCAAAATTCTCCAAAATTATTTCGATTCACCTCTTATTCGCCTTTTCTCTAAAAAAAAAAAAAAAAAAAAAAAAAAAAAAGTCCATAACGCTGCAACCTTTCTTCATAGGGGAGTTGTTCCACTCCCTTGGTAATTTGGGTCGTCCTTTCCTGAACCTTTTCCCACTTTAAAATATTGATTTTGAGGTGAGCTGACCAGACCTGTACACAGCATTCCAACTGTGCTTGCACCAATAGATTTGTATAGTGGCATTGTGAAACTGGCAGTGTTATTTTCAGTCCAGCGTGTTGCCTTGTGCTCTAACATGCAATAAATTGAGCAAGTAAGAAGATTTTAGCCCTCCTGCTCTTGGCTTCATATGCCAACTGGTGGTTACTCCGTCTTCCTTTCCCTTCTCTGCAGGTGCCCAACATAAAGGAGATTCTCCTGATTGGGTTCTATCAGCCCAATGAGGCTCTCAGCCGGTTCCTGGTGTCAGCCCAGCAAGAGTTCAAAATCCCCATCAGGTGGGTGGTCACAGTGCTAGCTCAACTGCTGGACATAATGAGGTGGCCACTTCAGGCAGCTGCTGTTGGGTTGCATGAAAGAGCAGCAGATAGTTTGGGTATTTAAATGCATAGATTATTTTTTTCATAATAAATGCAGTGGTGGGGAGGCTTTTGCTGAGGAGGGGTGGTGCTTGTGGGATGGTGCTTGTGGGGTTTTTCTGTCTCAGGTACCAAAATAATTTGCTCATCCTTGGATGCTGTGCAGCAGGACTGAGGAAGAGGAAGTGAGGTAGAGCCATTCAGCCCTCCGTCTTAGACAGCAAAATGCCTTGGGCTGGTCCTGGGTCAGCACTGCTAAAAAGAGAGGACGGGGCTCCATCTTTACAATCTGCCATTCAGGTCCTGATTCTGCACAGCCTTTGGGAAAGGGGGGTGTAACTCTCTGATAGAGCATCTGCTTTGTGTGCAGAAGATCCCAGGTTCAATCTTTGGCATCTCTAGATAGAGCTGGGATAAACTCTTGTCTGAAACCCTGGGCACTTGCTGCCAGCCAGTGTAGGCAGTATTACGATCAATGGACTAATGGTCTGACTCTGCCTAAGCCAACTTCCTGGGTCCCTATGCACCTGTTGAAACAGCCAGGTGCATTTGACCTAGTAGACCTTGGCACAAGCAGTTCCTCCCCCTGCAGTGAAGGGCCTTAGCAGCTTCCCGTTTTGTGTAGGTATCTGCAGGAATATGCTGCGCTTGGTACAGGCGGCGGCATCTACCACTTCCGGGACCAGATCCTCTTGGGCAATCCCGAAGCCTTCTTTGTGCTGAATGCTGACGTCTGCTCCGAATTCCCTCTGGGCGAGATGCTCAGCTTCCACCGGCAACTTGGCAATCCAGACAGCTTCCTCATGCTGGGCACCACGGTAATGGCACAGCCCTGGCCTCTCATGCTTGACAGCACTGTGGGCTTGGAAGGAGGGCGCTGCTTGGCACAGGGTTGTGGGACCTTTGGCTCTCTTGATACTTGCTGGGCTACCACTCCTATCATCCCTGACCGCACTGATTTTGCTGGTGGGAGCTGAAGTTTGGTAGCTGATGGAGAGGTCCCCCCCTTCCTGGCTTTAGGAATGCAGTTTGAGGGCTAGCTGCAGGTTCCTGGCCTTTGTGGGGCAAAATGGTTGCCTTGCTAGGATCCCAGTCCCAGTGCTCCTGGCAACCCCTTCCTGCAAATTCTTCTCTAATCCCTCTCACCCCCTGGAAATGCTCCTGTGACCATTTTTCTTTTTTTGTCCCTAGGCCAACAGAAAGCAGTCCCTGAACTATGGCTGCATTGTGGCCAACACTGAGACACATGAGGTATGTGGAGGACTGGAGGGAAGACTGGGCAGCAGGCATGCCCCTGTAGAGAGTTGCTCCACCCGGGATGAGGGACCTGTGCCTTGAGGCTGTCGGACTACAACTCCCATCAGCCTTAAGTGTTGGCCATGCTGGCTGAGGCTGATGAGAGTTGAAGAGCCAAAACTGTCCACAGTCTTCCTTATTCCTGTACCCCGTCCAGCACAACCTTCCTGCCTGCTGCTCTCTGGAGCCTGGCTCAAGCAGAGTAATCCCCAGCACTGGATGGTGCAATTTCCAAGACTCTTCCTTCTCTGCCCCACCTACATGTCCCCTTCCTTCTCCAGGTCCTACACTACGTGGAGAAGCCCAGCACTTTCGTCAGCGAGCTCATCAACTGTGGCATCTACTTGTTCACGCCGGCCATCTTCCATCACATTGGCGCGGTCTTCCAACGGAACCAGCAGGAGCTGCTTCTGTGAGTGTCTTTCTTAGCTGTTCCTTCCTGCTTCCTGGCGGCAACATCTGGTCACTTATCATCTCTCTCTCTCTTTCTGTTTCTCTTCCCTCTCTCTGTGTCTCTTCCATCTCCTCCTCGTGCCACCCCTTGCCCACATTTAGGGGCGCATGCCTTGGGTAAGTGTCCATCTCCTCCTTCCTCCTGCATTCCTCGTCTCCCAAGTGCTGTTGTGCTTCTCTGCTCCAGGGGACTTGGGCGCTTAGGCTTAGAACTGGCTTTTTGGCTTCCCAGGGATGGGCAAACCTCTGTGGCCCTCGGGATGTTGTTGGATGGACTCCAATTCCCAACAGGTCCAACCAGCAGAGCCAAGGGCCAGAGATGATGGGAGTTGTAGTCCAGCCACCTCCAGAGTGCTTCAGGTTCCTCATCCTCAGTAGTAGAAGGACCTGCTGTTGCTGTACTTGAGTGTTTGTTTTCCCTGACCTAGACAGATGCCTTTTCTTGCTGGCCACGCACCATCTTTCCAGTGAGTCATGTGCCCCTTAACCCTTTGTATGCCTCGTTCTCACAGGGAGGAGAGCACCAATGGCTGGCAACGAGCTGAAGCCATCAGGCTGGAGCAGGATGTCTTCACAGCCCTTGCCGGGCAGGGACGCCTCTTTGCCTACAAGACGGAGGGGTTCTGGAGCCAGATCAAATCCGCTGGGTAAGGGGAAGTAGAGGGAGGTACAAGCCTGGGAGGTGGTTGTAAGCCAGCCTGTGAGATAGCCAAACATTGAATCAAATTTTTCTCTCTGTGGATCTGAGTTTTTCTTACCTTTAGCAGATACCTGCATGCTTTTTTTTTGAGGCGGGGGACCGTAAGAATATGGTGACAATGCAAAAGCCAGAGAAACTCCTGAGAGTTATTTCTTATATTGGGAAATAGATGGGTTGAGTCGGGGGGCTGACCATAGACCAGTGGTGGCTAACCTTGGCACTCCAGATGTTTTGGAACTACAACTCCCATCATCCCTAGCTAACAGGACCCCAGTGGTCAGGGATGATGGGAGTTGTGGTCCCAAAACATCTGGAGTGCCAAGGTTAGCCACCACTGCCATAGACCCTGATCACAGCCTCCATGACTGTTGTTCTGTAGTCACTAGCCCAGGGATGAGAAATTTGTGGCCTTCCAGAGGTTGCTGGATTCCAGCTCCCATCATCCCTGACTCTGAGCATTGGCCATGCTGGCTGAGGCTGATGGGAGTTTGAATCAAACAACATTGGGGCGGGGGCACAAGTCCTCCACCCTTGCTCTCGTATGCGTGGATCCAAACTCTATAGTCCTCCCTCTTTCTCTTTTCTCAGGTGTTGTCCCAAAGGCAGGGGCGGGATCCAAACTAATAAATATGTGGATCCCTGAAGCAGAACAAGTGCAGTTCTAATTTCCCACAATTTAGCTTTTGAGCTTAGAATTTGTGTTTCTGTCGCATGGGTGGCCAGAGTCCAGTTTTTCAAAAGAAAGCAAGAAAATTTGAACTCCCTGGGAAGGTGCAGAATTGGGTTTACAGGAGATACTGCCAGCTGAATGAGGCAGGATAAAAATGTCCTGTGCTCCATCCCAGGAAGAAAGGATTCTTCTTCTTTTGATCATAGGCTTTATTTTTTTTGGTGAGGCACTCAGTCATTTTCCTTTGTCCTCAAGAGGACAAAGGCATTCACGGGCTTGATGCTACATTTGGAGGCAGGTGCCAGGTGTAATTTCTGGCTTGTTCTCTTTGCCAGGTCTGCAATCTATGCCAGTCGCTTGTATCTGAGCTGCTACAGCCAGTGCCACCCAGAAAGACTTGCCCAGAACAAACCTGGTGGACCCACCATCCGAGGTACTGGCTCCCTCTTTCCCCATATGGGAGACGAAAACCACGAATGCATGATGTTGGCAGGATGAGATAATTCTGCTTTTGTTCCACAACAAAGGGGCCGTCGCATCTGAAAACAGGTTTTCTGGGTGGAGGCCATATCGGTGGTTCAGTCTCCAAGGGCCTTGGGTCATGCCTGCACGTCGCTGGACTCCAGCTACCATCAGCCACAGCCAGTATGGCTAATGGTCAGAAATGATGGAAGTTGTAGTCCAGCAGCTTCTAGGTGGCACCAGGTTCAGGAAGGCTGCTCCAAAGTGTGTGATGTGCCTCCTTTCAGTGTTTATCCTTTTTTGCATTGCTTTTGAAAAGGTTTACTAAATTGGGAACGTTTGCCTGTTTTCTGTGTATTTCATGCAACCGTCTTCAGCCGTCATCTTCTGGTGGCTGAATTGGAGCTCTTAGACCTGGTTTCAGAGGCTGCCAGAATTATACTTGATAAAACAACATCACATCGTTCACATCAAAGGCTGTGACAAATACAAAGAACAGCAAATCAGTGCAGTAATACAAAGCTAAAATTCCAAATCCTGCATCAATACATAGATAGATAGATAGATAGATAGATAGATAGATAGATAGATAGATTAGATAGAGTGATCCCTTGACTTATGAATGCCCCGACTTCCGTATTTTTCGAGTTACGAGGGATCAAAGCGACCGGCGCTTCCAAATTTTTTCGACTTCCGATCGGAAGCCGCGGCCGTTTTAGATAGGGTTTTTTCGAGTTCGGAAGGTTTTTTCGAGCTATGAATGCGTTCTCCAACGCATTCCTATGGGGACTCGACTTAAGATTTTTTCGAGTTCCAATGCTCCCGTCGGAACGGATTACATTCGTAAGTCGAGAGTCCACTGTAGATAGATAGATAGATAGATAGATAGATACATACATACATACATAGGGAGAGTCATATAAGTACTCCTCCAATGACTCATCCCTCGTTGGGTTATATAGACCCATCTAAAAATATTTGCTATGTAGAACCACATCTCTAATTTTATGTTGTTTTTGTACTGAATGTGCTCTGTGTATGGTTATTGTTCATATATGAACAATATGACAAATCAGTAAAAATTAGTAAGAAAAGAGGAGATTGCAAGGGTACAAAGGAAGGGGCTTGAATACAAATTAAAATCTGTATCTCCACAGCAATTTTATCTATCTTGCTCCTTTGTGCTTTACACTGGAATTATTAGAAAACCATCCGTTTTAGCAAGAGCACTCCTTCTCTCCCCATAATTGTGTTTGGTGAGAGCCGCCTTTAGTTTTCAAGCTGCACAGCTTTCAGACTTAACATATAGAATAAGGGAACAAGAAGAACATATGTTTAGAGAAGACTGGGAAACGTTCATTGAATATATGGGGGAAATTGTGTACACTTGAAAACGTTGGCAGCATTAAGATAAATTCAACTGTGTAAATAAATTGTGTTGAATGTAATAATGGAATACTGAATGGTTTAGTTTTTGTAAAATACGCAGGGATTTATTATATGCAAAATGAACCTTGGAAAGAGAAGAAGGGAACCAGGCAGAGGGCCTTCTCGGTGGTGGCACCCGCCCTGTGGAACGCCCTCCCATCAGAGGTTAAAGCAATAAACAACCACATGACCTTTAGAAAACACCTGAAGGCAGCCCTGTTCAGGGAGGTTTTTAATCTGTGATATTTTAATGTATCTTTATATTTGTTGGAAGCCGCCCAGAGTGGCTGGGGAGACCCGGCCAGATGGGCGGGGTACAAATAATAAATTATTATTATTATTATTATTATTATTATTATTATTATTATTATTGATATTTTAAGGATGTTTAAATGAGTATTCTAAATTGTAAAACAGAAAATTATATATATTATGTGCTCTCTTTAGTTTGTCCCAAGCTACTATGGCAAGGCAGCTATCTGTCTTTGAAAGGAGTCTCTACCAATCTAGGCTGCAGTGTGTGTGAGGGTTATTTGCTTTACCGAGTGTACTCAACAGTGCTGCTGAAAACCCGCATTGTTGTAGAAAAGCAGAATCTCTGTAGTGATGCTTTCAGAGGGGTGGCAATGAATCTTCTCCATTGTGGAGTACAGAGACGAATTAACTTTGTTGCTGCTTCTTTTCCATGCAGGGAATGTTTATATCCATCCTGCAGCCTCGGTGGATGCCAGTGCTGTGGTAAGTGTAATGGGCAAGGTGTACTCTGCGCCTGGCTCCAGCATGTGTGGGATAGATTTTAAGGAGCTGTGCCCTGGACATAAGAGAGCATACAGATGAAGGGGGCTATTGGCATGCGCTGGGCCACTAACCACCCTGTGCCTTTTCCCTGTAGCTAGGTCCCAATGTGTCCATCGGGAAGGGGGTAACGATTGGCGCTGGCGTGCGTGTGCGCGAGTCCATTATTCTGCATGGGGCTTCTCTCCAGGTAGGTATTGCTCCCAAAATCCAGTGGGTCAAGATCCAATGTATTGCATCACCTTAGGGGGCTACTCAGACTATTGTTCTTGGTATAACAAATGTGTGCGTTTTATTGCTCGTTTGTTGCTTGGGATCGAGACCTTTTCCACAAAGCAGAATTCAAACAGTGGTGTTTCATCACGGGGGGGGGGGGAATAGCTTACTTTCTGCTCCAGCTGGTGCTGCCTGTTGCAGCCACGACTGGTTGTATGACTGTTGCAGCCCACGCATTGGATGTTGTCTGTGACATCACTTTGATAGGGCTTCCTCCCCATTGTCCAGTTGTGCCGTTTTGATTTGATTCCTCCCTCCCCGATTTTAGAGACCCACCACCCCACCACTAAATGTAGGAGTGTGTATGAAACCATTATAATGCTTGTTTAAAAGTGACAGCCAGCAACAAAGTTCCTGCAGCGATGCCTAGCAATTTTAGGAACGTTTTTATTATTTTCTCTCCACCCCTCTGCAAACTGCACTTTTTACTTAATTATTTTGGCACTGCGTGTAGGCTCAGCCCACCACCACCCATGTTTTACACAATGGTAGGATCATTGTACTACTGCTGCCGGATTGGGGTTGGCGCTTTGTAGCTCTAATCCAGGGATGGGGAATCTGTGGCCACCCAGATGTTTTCAGGAACCCCATCATCCGCAGCCAGCATGGCCAGTGGTCAGGGATGGTGGGAGTCTTCATCGGAGAACATCTGGAGGGCCTCAGAAGTCACATCTCTGATCAGATAGGAGGCTGTTTTTGGCTTAGGTCAGCTCTTGCTTTGCTTCTCATTGTTTTGCTAATGCCCTGCAGGTGGCACTAGTGCACTGCAAAGTTTGGCATTCCCCCGCCTGGCCTGGCCCCCACTTATGTAGGTAATTTCATTTATGTACTATCAACCAAGACATACAAATGCAACTGAAGCTATGGACTCATGAGAAATGTAAAAGATTTGTAAATCTGTGATGCTGCATCATTTATAAAAAAAATAATTAGCGGGGCTATTAAGAATTTAGGAGGGGAAATTATTAATGCCCTATATCCTCCCCCTTTATTTTCTTGGTATGTCCCAGCTTTAAAAGCACCCAGCATCATGAGGGCTGCAGAAGTCCTGGCTGAAATTCTGAAGAGGGGTTGCTAGTCTGACAATAGCTAGCTAGTTGGATCAGTGGCCTGGTGTGGTACAAGGCAGCTTCTTCCATACACTTTCCATTAAGTGTGCAGTGCAATCCTAAGCATGAAATATGTCCTGCTGAATTGAATCGGACTTACTCCTTCGTTAAGGGCCAGAGTAGATGAGAGGTTAAGTGTGTGTTTGCATTTATCACGTGCTTTAAAAAAAAAGTGAAAATATCCATGGGAAGGGGGTGTAATAATGGTTATTGGTATTGTGGCAGGCAGGGAAGTGTTCAGCTCTTTGCACCCTGCTGTGTCCATGATGAAAAAACCCACTCTTCCACAGCTGCTCTTTGCACTTGGGAGGGAAAGCTGGGCAGTTTGGGAGGTGCCATTTCCATCACGACCACAGCAGGGGATGGAGAAGGTCAGACTCTCCCTCTGTCTCGATAAACTATGTTTTTAAAAAGTGCACATTAAATGCAGAGATGCATTTAACACCGCTTCTAATTTGGCCCTGTGTTTCAGAGGGCAGTTTTGATATTTTTATGGTGTGGCTTTTAAACGCTGAAAGTGCTCCTCCACACATGCCTCCAGTAATCCTTGTTTAACAGCTCTACAAAGTTCCTGAGTAAATAGAGGAGTTGTTTGTTCCTGTAGAAAATCAATTGAACCAGTAGTCGGGGTGGTTAAAAGTGGAAAAGAAAGTTTGATGAGTGTCTGGGAAAAGCTACACTTTAGATTTCCCCACAGTGATCTCCACATTCCTTTTAAGTGTTTTATGAGCACCATTTACGTCCTGGACTGTCTGAAGGATTAACACCAGTCTTAGTAGCATCCATGGCAAGATTGCTGAATCCCAGGGTGATGCCACCTGCAACATACCAGGAATGTAGGAACTGTATTAGAGCGGTTGGCTTCTCCTTTGAGTAGGAAATGGTGGGGGAGAGGAAGAAAAAGCCAGAATTGCACAGGCTCCTTTGTCCTCTCACTTAAAGGAGAAGGTCCTGCCCTCCTTCATCTGACATCACGGGTGGGTGTGGTTTGGGGGACAGTGGCCTTGTGGCCCAAATGGGAACCCTTGGCAGGCCAGGATTGGCCCAAGGGCTGGTGGTTCCCCACCCCAATGTTAGTGCCTCAGTTCTTTCTTTCCTGTCCCCTTTCCCCAGGACCATACATGTGTGCTGAACAGCATTGTGGGCTGGGATAGCACCATTGGACGCTGGGCTCGCGTAGAGGGTACCCCCAGCGACCCCAACCCTAACGATCCCTACGCAAAGATCGACAGCGAGACACTCTTTCGGGATGGCCGCCTCACCCCATCCATCACCATTCTGGGTAAGCGTCTGCCCACTTTAAACTGTCTTCTTTCCCCTGTAAGGTAAAGGGACCCCTGACCATTAGGTCCAGTCGTGTCCGACTCTGGGGTTGCGGCGCTCATCTCGCATTATTGGCCGAGGGAGCTGGCGTACAGCTTCCGGGCCATGTGGCCAGCATGACTAAGCCGCTTCTGGCGAACCAGAGCAGCGCACGGAAACGCCGTTCACCTTCCCGCCAGAGTGGTTCCTATTTATCTACTTGCACTTTTGACGTGCTTTCGAACTGCTAGGTTGGCAGGAGCAGGGACCGAGCAACGGGAGCTCACCCCGTCGCAGGGATTCGAACCGCCGACCTTCTGATCAGCAAGCCCTAGGCTCTGTGGTTTAACCCACAGCGCCACCTGGGTCCCCTTTCCCCTGTACCTCCCTGCAAAAGAAGAATACTCGCCTGCACTTCTCTCTCTTGTGTTGGCTACATTTCCCCTCTCACCCACCCACTTGCTGACGCCTCTTGCTGCTCCTTCCTCGACAGGCTGCAACGTGACCATCCCTGCCGAAGTTGTCATCCTCAACTCCATCGTTCTGCCCCACAAGGAACTGAGCCGCAGCTTCAAGAATCAAATCATTCTCTGAAGGGGGCGGGCAGGAGGGGAACCTCCAGCTGTCCCCAGATGGTGAAACAGAAGGAAGCCTCGGACAACGCTGCCCCCACCCTCAAGCCATGGCCTCTCTTTGGACCTAGCATGGATCACCACAGACCTTCCCTCCAGGTCTGTTCATGGAAGCGGCAGGATGGGGGATGCCAGCTTCCCTCTTGGGCTGCTGGTATGTCTGGTGGCTTGCCTACTTCTTCTTCAGCTGCCGCAGAACCTTTCCTGGAAGCAGGAGGCCGCCTCATCCCGAGGCCGCAGGGCTGCCTTACCACCAGCCAAAGGCACTTGGCAAGGAAAGGATGTGTGGAAACGCTGGGGAGCCTTTATTAAACCCGAGGGCCGCATTCTCTCATGCGCAGTCTTACGGAGGCCGTATGCCAATGGGTGGGGTGCTAGAGCCCAAAGTGGGTGGGGCAACAGAGTCTTGCCTTTTGTACTCCAGCCACTCAGTAAGAGGTTTTCATATACACACGCCTGCCTTTATCAGGGCGAGGAAGAGGCAACATCGCAGTCAAAGGACCTATTCCAGCCAGGCAAATGTGCTGGTGGAGAGGGCAGAGCAGGGCTGGTGTGCTGTGGGAAGAGTCCCAAGGGGATGGCTAGAGAGACCTGGAGGGTTCCCCACCCCTGGCCTAGGCCACTGAAGGACCCAGGGGTACATCTGCATGCCATTTGGGCCTCGGATGCATTTGTTCAGCACCCCACATTTGCACTAGCTGCAGTGCATTCTTCCTGGTTCCCCTTAGTATGGCAGTGTGTGTCTGTGTGTGTGTTATTTTCCTGCTTATGCACAAAGGCACCAAACTGGGATTGTGGGGATCTGCCACAGAGTCATGCTCTAAATCTATTTGCCAAGCAGCTGCCCCATGGTATGTGCACGCAGCCTTGTGTTTCTTCCAGAAACTGGATGGTGGAGCCTAGAAGCAATTTGAGTGGGCAGCAGCGTGGGGGTGGTGGGGGAGCGTGGAGGACAAACTTACTGCATAGCTTAACCTCTGCTGCAAACTGAAGCTTTGATTTTAAAGCTCCAAGACGAATGAGTAGATATTGGTTGAGGGATCAACTGCAGCTTGTTAGAGTGAGTGCATGTTGAAGAAAGTGCTTGAGTCTTAGTTTTTAAGTTAATGGGAACAGCTTTCCACAAGGGCTGGAACAGGAGCCTGCATGGAGCAAGGGGCTCTGGAGATCAGATGCAACAGGGACTCTGGCACATGCAAGCTCCCACACTGCTGCTGCGGTTCGTTTGCATTCAGGCTTTACTATTCCATGTACAAGGACTGAGGTTGCAAGGAGAGGGGTTGTCTGCTGCAGGGGTGAGGAACTGGCAGCCCTCCGGGTGATGCTGGACTTGATCTCCCATCACCTCTGACCCTGGGTCTTGCTGGCTAGGAGTAATGGGAGCTGGAATCCAACAACAGTTGGAGGGTCAAATGTTCCTCTATTGATACAAAGTGCCCTGATATGATTAGGTTCCGCTAGCCTGTTTTCCTTGCCTTAATGGCAGGATTCCAACTCGGGGCCTGGGTGTTGGGGGATGCACTAAGCTGCACCTAAGGGAGGTGAAAGCCCTGCCCCTGATATAATTCAGCACCAGAGAGGAGGGTTATGTGTTTACATTCTTGCTCTTTGTGAAGCACTTTGAGAACATGTTGGAACGTGGACGCATCAATGTAAACAGCTATGGAGGATGTTCAGTTTCCAAAGCAACTCACAGCAAGTTTCCTTTCCAAGGTCTAAAGACTGGCTAAGGTCTGCTGCCTCTCTGCCTTGGCAAGTTCAGGAATTAGGACCCTACGGTGAACTGGTAAAAGCATCAGAGGAAACAGCTGACCCAACTCTGGCAGGTAGTGGGGTAGGGGTGAGGGTTATTTGAAACAGGATCTATTGCCTCTCTGTGCTTGCATACATCTCAACATTGCAAAGGACATATTCTGTGGCTGCAGATCCCTTTCTAATTTGTATTTCTCCTGCCCCCATCAGATTGTGACCTGGGTAAAATTCATACTAACGAAGGCATTAGCAATTTGGCATTTTGTTGCTGTTCAGGGACGGGGGCTGGCTGCATTGGTGTGCCTATTTTATCTGCTTGTTTTTTACTTGCAACTTCTTCCATTTAAAAAATGAAATAAAGAGATCATATTTAAATATATATATTAATAATTCTTGAGCTGCAGCTTTCTGTAAAGTAGGATGGGTTGGTTGTGAGGATGAAGAGGAGGAGGAGGATTGTAAAATGCGTTGCATACTGCCAAGATTCAAAGTGCAGGTGTCATTCAAAAACAAAATCCTTGGCTGGGCTGAGGGACGGGTCCAAACCCCCCTTTCTCTGAGATGTGTCCTGCGTGTCAGGCAGCTTGTTCTGTCCAGTGGAACCACCCTGGCTTCTGCTTCTTGGTAATGCTAGAAAGAGATTGAAAGTTGGTTGCTTTCATATATACATGCAGCAGATACTATTTCAGGAACAGAATCAGACATGCAAGAGAAATGCTAGCCTACCTCCCAACTCCGCAAAAAAAATCTAGAGAGAGAATGTCAGTAAGTAAACGGAGTAAAGATTTGTGTAATTAGACCTTTTTATAACACAGGTTGTAAAGTCCCCAATCAAAGGCTCCTGGAAAAGGTTAAGTAGTCGTGGCATAAGCAGAGACATCCTTTTGTAGATTAGCAAGTGGCTGAGTGATAGGAAATAGCAGGTAGGCATAAATGGTCAATTTGCACAGTGGAAAGAGAGAAACCGCAGGGAGCCTCAAGGATCTATAATGGGGCCGGTGCTTTTTAACATATTCATTAATGAGTTGGAAAAGGGATTGAACGGGGAAGCAGCAAAATTTGCAGATGATAAATTATTCAAGGTATTTAATCTAAAGCAGATTGTAAGGAGTTCCACGGGGATCTTATAGCAGTGGGAGAGTTGGGTAATGAAATGCAGTGTTGATAAGTGCAACAGAGTACATTTGGGAGAAAATAGCCTCAGCTTTACATACTTGACTCGCTAAGAGTACAGAATTCCATTTAAAGACAACAGTCAAGCAGACTGGCACTAGGCATGCCAACTGGCAAGTCTGTGGCTGGCTCCAGAAGGCAGCAAGGGAGGACATTTGCCAGGGCCCCAAGACCAACAGGAGGCCACTGAGGAAGCTGGACAGACCCTTCAAACAAAAGCACTGCTCAGTTTTTGCTCTCCATAAGGAGAGGGCAAGCAGGTGACGGAGTGGACAACAGCAACTGCTGATCTCTCGGCTGGCTTTTCTGCCACCTTCGGTCATGATTAAGAGGATCCACCCCGAGCTGGGCTGGGGGAAGGGACACAGGCCCCCCAGAATCCTGGAGCTGGCCAGCTCACTATTTTAACAATACAAAGTCCTGTGTGAATTATGGAAGTCAAGATATATACCAGGGATAGCTAACCCATGACCCCCCCCCCATCTCCCATCATTCCTGACCATAGTGGTTGGGGCTGAGGAAAGTTGTAGTCCAACAATGTCTGAGAGGGTCACAGCTTCCACAGCACAGATAATATGTGGCACAGAGGCCTGCTGTCTATCCACCTCCCCTGCCATCCTGCCCCAGTGCTGTGTTGACTTGACTAGAGTAGGCCTGTTCTGCTTGTGACCAACCAAGGCAAACTTAGCCCACCTGGCATTGTACTGTGGCACACCCAGAAATTTAAGGAGAGGCAGGATGGCCATTTTTCAGGGCTGCTATAGTTCCAAGATTCCTGATCTGCTCGGAGGGTTGATCTAATCCCCCTTCCAACAACCAGCTTTGCTTTTGCAGACTCAGGCAGTCAACCAAAGCGGGAAATGTTGTTCAGCTTGGTGGGTCGCAAGTTGCACAGGACTGGACTAGCATCAAAACTACGCCAAAGATGATGTGGCTTTGATTTCTGGCACGATTTCCAAAAATGCCTGCCTGCCACCGCTTTCCAGTAATGACTGTGCTTTGAGATGGGACCTGCCTGTGCCTGGGTGAGAGCTTCATCTTGTAAACTCCTCTGAACTTTATAATGAGAGGAACCGGGTGGAATTTTTAAAAAGTCAATAGTTAATCATGGTTGTGGGTAAGGTGGGCTCGACTGTGGCTTTGAACGGCAGTCTTCAAATACATTTTGAACTTTGTGCTGTATTCACAGGCCCCCTTTTTGTGGGCTGCCAAGTAATTTGTGTGTGCGTATCTGACCTTGTCAAGCCAGTATTGTCAGTGTTTCTATGCATATTCAGAGGCTAGAGTTGCACAAATAGTGTCTTGCGACTTCTTGTCATGCTTAAGTAAATCTAAATTAAAAGCTGGAGGTAGGATTCCCATAGCAAAGGGGATGTTTTTTCCATGTCAGATTCAAAGCAACTTTTAAGAATTCCGCCTCTTGGGAAGATAATATGGTGAAAATTGCAAGATTTGGAAAGAGGGTGGCTGTGTTGGGGAAGGATTAGGACTAAAGGGCAAGACCAGCATCTTCCAGTAGGGGGCACTATATGGATGAGCACAGAGGGATTGCTTGGGGAAGGTTGACAGGGATCTTGATGGGGGTCTGCATGGAATAGGAGCTGCAGTGCCCAGCAGGCTGAGCCATTTATTTCCTCCTTTGCTGAACTTAAGATATTGGTTTTCCGCTTGTGCAAAGGGTGGAAGCAGTGGAGGAGAAATGCAGCCCGGAAATCACATTAGATGTGCAAGAATCCATTAGTCCAGCTCTGAGTCTGTGCCTGGCTCCTGGTACTATCGTCATGCTGGGAGCCGAGTGCCGTAACATGATTTGCTGGTGCGTGACTGAATTGCCTTGCTGTGGCCTGAGAAGCTGCTGGAGATGGTTTGCAGGCAGAAATTCAATAGGCGAAGCTTTCCTCATTGCTACTTCTCTGTGCCAGCAAAGATTGCACTCTTGGATTCCTGTCTCTTGTGCAACTGTTAAAAGCACTGAGCGCTCTCGGTAAAAAGGCTGCAGCAGTCATGCTCAGAAAACTGCAATGACCGTTCATGTGAACTGGGTTTTGTTTGTGAATTTCTCCCTGCCACAAAATGGGAGAGTTGAATGGTGGACCTCACCCAGTACCTTCCGGTGGTGTCAGTCTGACTTAGAGGAGTGCATAGACATGGTTTAAATACTTCTAGCAGAAAAGAGCAGGGTGGAAGAGGCATGATTGCATGGGTTTCTCATGACTTCAGTTTCGCTTTATCCCATCAGAACTTGGGAGCTGGGCACCAGACTGTGAGGTGGTGTTTCTTCATTTCATTCGCTCTCCTCCAGCTTCAAGAGCAAGCAAGGAAGGGTATCATGCCACGCTTGCCAAATGCACTAAGTTTCAAGAGCCACCCTAATTTTTCCAATTGTAAGTTTTAAAAACTCTTTAATTATTGCCTCCTAAATTGTCATAACCCACCCTGGGACTTTAGGGTGAAAGGTGGCCTTAAAAAAATAAATTAAGAATAAATAAATAAAATTATTTGTTAATGAAAAACAGATTTCCTCCCAACTTAGGCTTTAACAGATCCTTATGAGGTCTTATTCAGTTAAAGCCTTCGCTGGCTGCTAGGCACCACTGCCATCGCCATGTGCTAATGGCACAGGAGTGGGGAACCTCAGGCGCAGGAGCCCAGTGCCGCCCTCCAGTCCTGTCAGTCTGGTGCTTGAAACTCTCTTCAGGCCACACTGTTCCCTGGACCTGCTTTGCATCCTGTGGGGGTTTTTTTCTGGCCCGACTCCTGAGAATGCCTGGATGGAGGACAGAAAAGAGCACGTGAAGAGGAAACTAGCCTAGAGTGCAAAGGTAATGTTTAAATGTGTTGCTCCACCTGCTTTTTGCCTCTGGCCCTGCCCACCTTTGGCAAGTGGCCCTTGAATGATTTTCCAGGAAGGAATGCGGCCCTCAGACTGGAAAAGGTCCTCCAAACAGAAAGAGGTGCATGGGAACAAGAAGAAAGAAGGCCCTTCGGCCTAAGATTCTCCCCAACCTGTGAATCCTGATAAAATTATTGCTGCCCCTTCAACCCGCACCTTAATTTGAGCCTGATCTTGTTCCTAAATCACGTGCCCTTGCTCAAAGGGGTTGTTTTCATGACCTCTGGCAAAGAGCTCCAGGCAAAATTAGGTCTTAAGAAACACAAGCCCCAATAGGCTTTGCCTTTATGGTTAGCTTGTTCCTAGCTATCTGCTCCTTGCCCCCTTAAGCTCAGTGTTAGCTCTGGGCTGGATTTGGGCTTCCAGGACTGCTGCACACCAGCAGAGGGCGCTGCCACCATAGCAAGATTTTTCGCTGCCAATTTGCTAAACATTGGATTTCCTGTTGAGTATTGAATTTTACTTACACACTCACCTGGCACAACCGCCCTGCTTCTTCCTCTCGCTCACGCACAGAACACACCTGCAGACAACCTTGCTGCGTCTTGACCCTCCCCCTGGTCATCCTCTGTGTGACCATTTTCTGGCCAGGGCGGCCACTGGAACATGCTGTCCAGAATGAGAGACAAGGACACACATCCTTCCTCGGGGACGTAGCCCCAAATCTCAATACAGTTTAGTCACCCCTTAACACACTTTAACCAGCCTGTCATACCCACAATCAAGGTGATTAAAAGAGTGCTAAAGGATTTTCCCATCCGTTTGAGCACATGCTTTTCAGTATAATTGGAGGTTTCAAACTCATGTGAGTGATTGAGAGTATAAAACCAGGGGGTGGGAGTTATTCTGGATTAATTATGGAGGAAAAAACCTGCCACTTTATGTGTATTGTGCTAGGAATTGGGGACAATGTGCATGGAGCTGTCCAGCACAATTTGTTGCTTTGCTTCTTTGCCAAACTTTCCACACTGTGATTGTTTGCAGGGAAAAGCATCAAGGTCCAGCGTAGCCTGGGAATGCCCACCAGAGGCTTCGGGGGCAGTGAGGGGCTCAGGTTGTGCCGGGAGGGAAGAAGCATGACGCCAACCCAGAATCTCCCAGCAGAGGGCATTGGAGGGTGTAGGGGTGTTACTTCCCCCCACCTCGGTGCAATGTAAAGAGACAAATGCCCTTGCCTGGCGTCTGGAGGAAATGATGTCCTTGGGGCTGAGTGCTGCCTTGGCTGCTGCACAAAGACAGTGCGTGATGTCCCGTGTGAGGCTGGTGTCTCTGGGACAGGCACCCCTCTGCATGCTAAGTGGGCAGGTTGCGTGAAAGGATGGCAGGACAAGTAGAATAGCTGTAGCAGTGGAGATTGGCGGGAGCTCAGCAAGGACCCTTCCATCAGATCCCTACTTAATTCCGCACATTGCAGGTTCCCCTTTCACTTCTTTGCCAAAACCTCGTCCCGCTGAGGCCTGGTAAGTACTTACACCAGAATTTAGGAAGGGGGTGTTGTCAAGCAAATAGAAGGCCACATGCATAGGCTTGCTGGCTTTGTGGGAAATGTAGAAGTGCAGGAGGTCATCACAGCTCCTATAGCTACAGTCCAAAAGTTAAGGCAGCTGTGTGGGTCCAGAGAGAGAAAGAGTTTACCAAAGAGGAAAGTGGAGTTGTACACAGCATCATACACAATTTACTAGGATCAAGGTGGCTGCAGTTTTATGCATAGTTTCCAGGGTGCAAGCTCCATTGAACATGGTGGTGCTTATTTCTGTCTGCCTAGGTTCAATTTATAAAACACCAAGCTTTAACAAAAGGCATCAGCAAGCAGAAATGCAACCTTCAGCTTTTAACTCGAAATGCCAAGCAATACTGCAAGGAAATTTACCATTTAAAACTGATAGCCTGAAATAGGAGCCCCAACAAAGAAAAGAAATATCCCAGCCTCTACTTGATTATTTTCCTTATGCTCCCTCTATGCTAATGCGTCATAAAATTGAAAGCCTTGTTATCGCCTCGTTTTGCCAGAGCAAGGAAACACCATTGTTTATCCTGACGCACCAACATATGACATCACTGATCATGCTCTGAAAATGCCCCATACTGCCCAGCATTCCCCCTCCACTACACCACTTGGGGATACAAGTTGTGCAAGCCTATACCGTCTCCTGGATGACAATCTTTGACCCCAACTAGCCATGGAAATTATACACTATTAGCAGGCATTCCTGGGGGCAGTAATCGTGATCCCCACTCCTCTGAGATATAAGTGATTCTGCCCTCCTTTCAGATCTTGCATGCCAGTTCTCTGTCTCTGCAATCAGACAGCAGGCTTCAATTCCCCCACCTGACTCCAGCTTCAAATGCACCTTCCTGTTTCTCTCTTTCCCCTCCTTTAGTTTCTCTTCAAGGGATGAACCCAGCCAACCCCCTTCTCAGTGATGGGCTCGTCGGCTGCCTCTTGGCCTCAGTTCCCCAATTTGTAAAGCAAGACTATGAATAGCCCACCTCCTAGGGATGCCATCAGTATGAACGAGATGAATGATCTCAAAGATCACAAAGCACACACCGCACGGTGACAAAAAACGATAGCCCAAGCTATAAATAACATATCACCGGGTGGAGACTTCTGGAGAGCGCCAGAGGCAACAACCTGGAGACTGGTGCTCCAGTTGGGGTTGTCTGAACTTGAGGAGGGCTCTGATGCCTCACCCATTGCCACGGAATGCCAAGAGGAGTCCTGGCTCTCTTATGGGATGTGGTCAGAGTGGGTCTGAAGGCCTACAGGCAAGGGAATGGACTGTAGCAATATGACACAGGCTGGGGGCAGAGGTATCTCTGCTCAGGATAAAAGCTCTTGTCGGTCAGGGGTCTTCAGAATGTGAGAACTTGCTCGAAAGTGGGATTTCAGAAGATGGGACTTGAAAACCACTATATCCCTTTCCGCATCTCCCTCCTTTCCATCAGCTCACTTCGACTCCAGGAGTACTCTAATAATATCCTCCTTAATATTGGGAGAGAGAGGAATTCATTATGACTCTTGTCCCCCCTGGCAAAATATCTTTCCTGGGCTGGCGTTCCTTGTTGCTGCCTCTCAGAGCTATTTCACATGCTACACAATCCCTACAGATGTAGAACATCCTTTTCATAGGTGCTGCTGAGGACTGACGTAATAGAACATCGGGTTACGGTGACCAAGCACCGTGACATACTGCTTTCTCACCACTTTGCAGTTGGTAGGAGCATCCTGGCACACAGGTTACAGTTAAGTAGGTGATGTGATCATGCTGACCTTGAGCCCAGGAGGCATGGTTTCAAAACTGGCCATGACCTTGGGCAAATCAGTCTCACCTACCTTACAGGGCTGTCGTGAACATAAAACTGGGAATGATTCTAGGTTTGCAACCCTGAGTTCTGCAGAGGGTGCAAATGCCATGCACAGACCTGAAGCAGATTGGCTAAGCACAACACATTGTAACATGTCGTAGGTGCCATTTCTCTAGACTAAATACCACCACCACAATTTCCTCTCTCATAACACTAGAACTCGTGGACATCCAATGCAGCCGAATGACGGAAGATTCGGGCCAGACAAAAGAAAGAGCATTGTTAAACTATGGAACTCACTCCCACAGGAGGCAATGACAGCCATCAGCTTGCATGGCTTTAAAAGAGGATCAGGCAAATTTGTAGAGAAAGCTATTGATGGCTTCCAGCCATAATGGCTATGCTCTGCCTCCACAGTCTGAATACCAGTTGCTAGGAAGCACAGGAGTGAAGAGTGCTCTGGTGCTCGGATCCTGCCACATAGACATCTGGGTGGTCACTATGAAAACAGGATGCTGGATTAGATGGGTCCTTGGCCTGATCCAGCAGGCTCTCCTTTTGTTCTTTACGGGCAGTGAGATAGAAGTGTGCAACTGCCATGCATCTGGGTTGCATGCTATTTCCTACACAGAATCTATGGGAGTACATAAGCAGAGAAAACCTCAGTCCAGGAGTATAGGGAGATGAAACACTTCTTCCAGCCCACAGGATTCAAGTAGCACAGGAATCATACCCACCAGCCTGCCCACCTGGCACAGCTGTGCCATACTAGGGTTTTCCCCAACAGCAGGAAAAGGCTCCCAAACCTCCAGCCTTCTGCCTCAAATCACAACAAACAGTGTGTGTCCTGAGTCACAGAAACTGCCATCAAATCCCCAAGAGATGCGAGAGCCTCACATGGTCAGGAGCTCGTCTGTTGCAGCTCCAGAGAAGCCCAGGCTCTGGCACACAGCCTCCCTGCCTGCAGGCCCAGGGTGTTTCTCACACACACACCAAACTGCGCATGGTTGAATTTGAGTAGGAGTTTGGAGCGACTTTAATTACTGCCCGATCGATAGGCTCTGCTCAGCAAAGCAGAATCCAATAGGCAGCCCCAGAGGGTTGCCGAAGCTGCCGCTAACTGGAGTTGAAGGCTCTGAGGAGCCAAGGGGGGCCGTCCCTCCCCACGGCACAGGCCCTGCAGTGGCCGCTCATGCCAAGCGACAGGAGCTCGCAAGGGCTCCCAGGAGGAGGGACGGAATCGCCCCTTAGCTCAGCCGCCCAGCCCTGTTTACTGCGCCCAGAGACAAATGTGCTCATGGTCAGGACTAAAATGTAACAGCATGGCCCACTGTTCTGAGTGATTCCCCAGTGCCTCTAATACTACTTCCTTCTTCTGCTGCAGTGACAAGAAAGCAGTGTGGTACAGTGGTTAGTGTTAAGACATGGGCTGGGGAGAGCCAGGTCCAAACCCCCCACTCAGCCATGAACCTCAAATGGGTGAGAATGGGTCAGTCACCATCTCTCAGTCTATCCTACGGTATCTCACAGGTTTGCTGTAGTGGGGGTAATGGAAAGTGAAGGCAGAAAATAAATTGCTAGAAGCCTTGGGCCTTCCATTCCATTACTGACAAAGGTCTGAGCCTCTTGGGCTTGCCGATCAGAAGGTCGGTGGTTCAAATCCCTGCGACAGGGTGAGCTCCCGTTGCTCAGTCCCAGCTCCTGCCAACCTACCGGTAGCAGTTTGAAAGCATGCCAAAAATGCAAGTAGATAAATAGGTACCGCTCCGGTGGGAAGGTAAACGGCATTTTCGTGCGCTGCTCTGGTTTTGCCAGAAGCAACTTAGTCATGCTGGCCACATGACCTGGAAAAACTGTGGACAAACTCCGGCTCCCTCAGCCTGTAAAGTGAGATGAGCGCTGCAACCCCAGAGTCGTCTGCGATTGGACTTAACAGTCAGGGGTCCGTTATCTTTACCTTTTTTAACTTCTGAGTAGACCAGGTTATTATTGATCCATAGCGGGCCCACGTCCAAAGCAGAGTCCAGAGTGCCTCCCACCAATGGGTATATCTGCAGGCCGGTAACAATAGCAAACCAAACTTCCGCCTCCTGGGGGCGGGGGGAGGAGAGAGCGCTCCTTGCTTTGTTCCGATTCCCCTCCACAATCTGGGCCAGGAAAAATGGCAACTGTGAGAAGGGGAGGGGCTGCGGCCTGTTAAACAAGGAGGCACCAGGCACGAGGTAAGTAGTTGAAGTGGGGGCCGTTGTTAAACGCACTTGTTTTATCGTCACTACAGACCGGATCAAGTCCGGATCAAGATGCGGCGCGCGCGCCTTCAGGCACTCGTGCACCTCTTTGGCCGACCTGCCCTTGCGCGTGTACATATGCGTGCCCGCCCTGCTCGTGTGAACCCGATGCGGCCGGGCAGTGGGCGCGTGTGTGTGCCCGGCTCAATCCGTGCGGGCATGTTGCTTGCGCGCGTGTGTTTACATAGCACCGAGTGTAGCGAATGCTGCGTTTCCCAGCTGCTTTCTTTTATCAATACGCCGCACCAGCGAGCTCTGTCTAAGGCTGCCTGAGCTGGGGAATGTTAATGAGGCACCAGCCACTGCGTTTATCTCCCCGGGAATAATTGGGGCGCTCGCTCTCGCTCACAAATAGAGTTCCCAAGCCCAATTCAGCACTGCCGCCACCGCAGGCCGATAAAAGTGCAATTCCCGGCTGGCGCGCGGCACAGAATGCAAATGAGTTTAACCCTTTGGGGCCGGCCAGGGAGCAACCGGAATCCCTGCCCTGAGAGCTCCTTTGACACACCGACGGGGGTGGGTGCGTGGGGAGTCCTGAGGGGTCGGGGGCGTTGCAGAGGCCCCATCGCTCTGGAGTTACCAGGCCTCTCCGTGGAGAAGAAACTCGCGTGGGCTTTTTTCCCTTCGGCTCCTCCACCACCATCACCACGACGAGAGATTTGCAGATGTCTCTCGGTGCTGATGAAACAACGGGCCCTGCGGTGTAAGATCACCCAAAACTGGTTTACGGGAGGAGATGCTCGCCATGGCGCCCCCTGATCGATGGTCCTGCGTTGACCCCATTTGCTGGCAGAGGCCCGTTGCCATGACAGCAGGCCGGGGGCATCCGTCTCTGCCTGGACGAGCTGTACTCACCAGGTGATTTAGCGCGCGTTGCAGCCGCCAATTTAGGTGCCAGGTCAAGGAGCCCAATTAATGAGAGACCGGAAGTTACAAGCACCCCCCCCAAAAAAAAAACCTTGACAAAGGCGGGGGGGTAGGTTGGTGTGAAGGGAGAATCCCTCCAGGGAATTGACACGTGTTTCTGGAGTTGCGCTGAGGAGGCCATGACCTCGAGGAGACCTGGGAAGGGGAGCGATCTAGGAAGGAAACCGAGCGGCTGGAGGGGCGGGCCGGGCGCTGCTCCTCCTCTGGCAGCCACAAAGAGCGAAGGTGCCACGGCTCAGGGGAGGAAGGAGGAAAGGCGATTAGCAGAGACTGGAGAAAGGCGGCGCCCGCCCGCCCGCAGAGAGCCTGATCCCGGGAGGTTCCCGACCGAGCCGGCTTCCGGAGCGCTTAATCAGTGGATCAGCGCGGGCTCTCCAAAAAGTTCTCGCCGCGCCAAGGCGCCCGCGTGGCCCGTGCTCGCCGCTCGGCCGAAGTCGTTAAGTGAAGAGCTCTCGTTTAATGCTCGCCCGCCTGGTGCCTGCCTTCCTCCGCTCCGAGACTAGGCAACGGCCGTTGCCAGGGCTGGGCCGCGCAGCTGGAAGGCAAATGAGGGGGACGGTGATGAAGGGGCAGGATTAAAAAGCGGGGGGGACGCGAAGCCTCGCTGGAAGGGAGGAAAGGCTCCCCCCTCGGCGCGCGCCTCTTATTCGAGGCCAGCGCTGCTGCTGCTGCGATTGCTGAGGACTTTCAACAGGCAGAGACTGAAATCAGTAGCTCCTGAGGGAGAGCGAGCTAAGAGCAGGGGCGTTGCTAGGCCCTTAAAAAGACTAAGGGCACAGACCCATTACAGAATCTGCATGGAATCTGCACGTGCCTATTTACAAAATGTATAGATGCAAAAAGCCACCCTGCAAGCAAAGCAAAAGAAAATTGTTCTATTTTAAGGGGTAGGAGAGAGGGAACAGGAGACCCAGAGTCTGGTGCAAGAGCTGGAAGATACATACTGTACAGTAGTATTAAAAGCACCATCCTTCCTCAATAATCCTGGGAACTGTAGTCTACCCATCACAGAGCTACAGTTCCCAGCACCCTTAACAAGCTACATTACCAAGGGCTCTTGGGGTGGTTGTAAAAACAAAAGAACAATCCTTACCAGTCAGCTCTTGCTACCTGCAGCCAACAAAAAAAACTCTGTCCCCCACAGCATTTGACATTATGCCAATACGTTTCCAGATACTCGGACCATGCAGGATTAAAGGTGGGGAAAGGAGTAGCATACTGTACAGGTTAGTTAAGCTATCCTTGCCTGCAGCTCCTCATAAAGGTCACACCAGGAATTAAAGAAGGGTAAGCTTGAAATATATCCCATTCTGCCCCCCCCCTTTTATGCAAGGCCCTTTAGCAGCTTAGAAAGCCTAAATATACAATTCCATTAGCACACACACACAACTGCTAATACCGTACCTGCGGTGATTTAAGACCAGCATCAAATTAAAATGCAACATCCTCCATTTACGTAAATGTAATTAAAGTCTCCTGAGATAAAAATGTTTTCTAAATCTTTTTGCTGAAGATTTGCAACACTTTGCACAGACAGGCTTTCTAAGGGATTGGAGTTCCCATAGCAGGCACCACAATCTAGAAGGCCCTGCTCTGTATCCTCCAAGTTTCCCTTCCCAGCTAGGCGGAATATAGACCAAGGCCTCACCAGCAATAATTTGTGGGTAAAGGAATTCATAAGGGACCCAGGTGGCGCTGTGGGTTAAACCACTGAGCCTAGGGCTTGCTGATCAGAAGGTCAGCGGTTCGAATCTCTGCGACGGGGTGAGCTCCCATTGCTCGGTTCCAGCTCCTGCCAACCTAGCAGTTCAAAAGCACGTCAATGTGCAAGTAGATAAATAGGAACCGCTCTGGCGGGAAGGTAAACGGCGTTTCCGTGTGCTGCTCTGGTTCGCCAGAAGCGGCTTTGTCATGCTGGCCACATGACCCGGAAGCTGTACGCCGGCTCTCGGCCAATAAAGCGAGATGAGCGCCGCAACCCCAGAGTCGGACACGACTGGACCTAATGGTCAGGGGTCCCTTTACCTTTTAAAGGAATTCATAAGAGAGATTCTGTTCCCTTGTGCAAAGCCTTCTGGGCCATATTTAAGGTTTGTGCCTATATGCTGTTTGTTTCTGCTGCTCCTGGGGATTGGCTATGAAGCAGGGATTGAGGATTTATGGCTCTCCAGTTATCGTTGGGCTCCAGCTCTTGTCATTCCCCATCACTGGTCATACTGGTCAGGGCTGATAGGACTTGGAACCCAGCAACACCTGAAGGGCACCACGTTGGCTATTCTTAGGGCAGAGGGTTGCAAATTTGTAACAAAAGAGGGATTACGAGTGGGATTGGTTAAAGGATGGTTTTCAGCCTAAGGGCCACATTCCCTTCTGGGGTCAACATTCCCTTCCGGGGGCCACATGCCAGCGGTGGACAGGGTCAGGGGCAAAAGTGGCCAGAGCAATCAACTGGCATTTTATCATTGTGCAGTAGACTATTTTCTTCACACACACTCATGCCTCACTCTCAATCCTCTTTCCAGGCAAGCAATAAGCATTAGCAGAGTTCGAAGACATATCCCAGTCAGAGAAACGCACCCAAGAAAGGTGCAAAGAATCCAGAGGGCCAGATGGTGAGATACAGAGGGCCACATTTGGTCCCAAGCCTGAGGCACTATCTTCCCCGTTGCATGAAAGCATGAGAGGCAGGTACTGAGATGGAAATTAAATGCCTTTTAAAATGGATATACTTTGTGAACTGAGCCATAAACTACCCAGAGGCAAAGGGCTCAGTTATGCACTTTCATTGCCTGCCAACCAGAAGAGGCACCAGTCCCCCATTCCTAATGCCTTGCTGAGATATAAGAACCCAAAACTAGGTGTGGATTGTGGTATTATTGGTGAAGAGCTGCGCATGGCAGGGCTAGGTGGGTGGGGGATCAAGAAGGAGAGGCATCCACAAAGCCAGAGCCTGAGGAGCTACTGGTGGCAAGAATGAGGGAGAAGGAAGTGGATTAAGACATCAGTGTGTCTGCTGAAGGATTTTAGCTCCTGCCGTTTCTTCTCGTTGCTTAACAGACAGGTTTCTTGGGGTTTTCTGGTCTGCCTTTTTGATGTGGCGCCTGAGACTGTGATGAAACCATTTGAAAGGCAAGCGTTTCCAAAAAGAAAACCTTTCCAGTGCCACAGCTGGAGTTGCTCATTGTGGTGTGGCCTAGGCCTCCCGAGGAGCACAGGAGAGCCATTTTGTGCCCTTTTGGGACAGAGTTGTCTATTGAATGTCCCTTCAGCTATACAACAGATCACGATAGCAGAGAAAGCATGCTTTCAGGGAGCGTGGGATGGGGAGAATGATGTAACTTCAGGCAAACGAGTAATTTGTTGACAGCTGAGTGTGTTCATAGTGACCCCAGTCCTTTGGACACATCAGCTGGATAAAGCAGAGAGGACTGAGGACCAGGACTCCACACCAAGCTTTGCTGAAGTAGTCTCCTTGTATGCAGAGCACTTTCAGCCAGAACCTGTGGCAGGGAGACCTATGCACCTTGGTAGAAGGGTGGAACGGCAACTGTTCCCTGTGTGAATACGACACCCATCCCTGAGGCTGGTTCCTTTGGGGCTCTCTTCCCTGCCCCCCCCCCGGCCCCTGTGGCTCTGTCTCTGCATCAGGAACCGCGCTGGGAAATGTCAGCACTTGACCTTTGCAGCTTCTGGATTAGCCTTTCTAAACAGCGGGAATGCGTTTTAGCAGGGAACAATTACCGCTGCTATCGACTGATCCCAGCGGAGTTAATGGAGTGGCAGCCAGAGGCGGGGAGGGGAGGGGAGGAAGAGAATGAGACGTGGGAGCTCCCTGCTTGTTGCCACACGTCACATGCTCCCTTGCTCTTGCATGACTAGAGCCCCTTTCACACGTACCGGCCGTGTCAAGGAAACCGCTTCCCCAGGGCCAAAAACGGAACTGCATAGGAGAGGCCAGTCACCCCACTTTATCCAGCTGCCTCTTAGGAACATATGATGCTGCCATATTCCGAGTAAGACCATTGGTTCCTCTAGCTCAGTATTGCCTATACTGACTGGCAGCAGCTCTCCAGGGTTTCAAAAGGGGTCTTTCCCTCCCTACCTGGAGATGCTGGGGATTGAACCTGGGATGCAAGGCAGATGCTCTGTCACTGAGCTATGGTCCTTCCTTATTCCTTATGCTCATTTATAGGAGAATATTTTAGGACCTGCCTCAGGACCTGCCTCAGACCTCCTAGCGCACTCCGATGGATGTTAGAGCCACAAAGCGGGAAGTGTCTGTGTGCGGCAAAGCATTGAAACATTTTCAAATAAACTTGGTGCTGTTTCCCCGTGGGGGTGATCAGTATTAGAAACTGAGATATGAAAACTAGGAGCTAAATGGCACCTTAAGCCTAGGTTATGCGCGCAACAACAGAATGTCTAAGCACGCTTTTTTTAATAACAAGAATACAAAACTGAAAATGAACGAACTGCAGCTAAAATAGTATGTTCATTTTTCACATGGTCATAGTGCTTCCCCTGCCCACCCCCCTAATATTCTTAAGATTCTTAATATTCTCTTCTCCAGTCTTCAGAGAGTAGCTGGAAGTGGGGAGGCAGAAAAAGGTCCTCCTTTCCTTCCGCTCTGCAGTTTTAAACTGAAATCTTAGGCGCAGTACTGCGCCCCAAGCTCAGAAACTGCTCGCACTAATGAAATTCCCTGTTGCAAAGTGCACCTAGATCAGCTGGAGTTTAGAACGCTGGGGGTGATCTATTATTGTGGGAATGTGTGTGTGACTAAAGCAACCAAGTTTTTTTTGGGGGGGGCAGTAAATCTGAATCTGTCCCTCGCCCACTGTCATTGGCTTGACCTCCTTCACATGCACTCACTTTGATGTGGAAACCGCTTCCATATAGTCCGGTACCCTTCCACCAGGGAATACTGAACCTGGGACACCCATTGCACATTGCATTATCAGAACACTTGCGGCTGCTTCTGGTGGCTGGTCTGCAGTGGTCCAGGGATGCATGCAGACAAGTTCTGCTCGAGTGGTTGCTCCCAACATGCCCGTTTCTGCAATGTGTGGCCTCCCGAGCCGTGAGCAGAATCCTGCACACGCTGTCAGACTAGTGTGGGAGGAGCAGCTAGGGAGGCAGTGACAGCCGCACTGATAAAAGGAACACCAGGAAAAAGAGAGGTCCTTTCTGCTGACTTTCCCTCTTTCCTACATCAGAGGTAAGCTCACAGAAGCAGCCACGCACAAGGGAATTTTGCTATGGGCAGAATGCAAAAGCATTTGATCTAGCAGCTCTGGACAACATGGGTATTCTGTTTGATCTAAGGCACATAGGGGACAAGGGGTCTTGTAGGCATACAATCATATTAACTTCGAGTCCCGAAAGACCTGCTCCCTGCCTTGCAGGCCTTTTCCACCTGGCCTGGGAGGAGGGCAGGGGTCTGAGTGACTCTTGGGCTAGGGTATTTTTAGGGTTTTTTATAGCGGGGGTGGGATAGTTGCTGTTATTTATATTATTTTGTGATCTCATTATTTATACTGAAATTGTTCAATCTGGTTGTGTTCTTTTTGATGTTTTGTTTATTGTTTATGTCTGTTTTGTTACGTTTGCAATTATGTGGTTTTTATATGTTGTAAGAAGCCTTGAGCATGGTTTTAACTTTGGAAAGGTGGCATACAAATAAAATGATTGATGGGTTGATTGATTGATACAAAGCTGCCTTAAGATGGAGACAGCACTAATGATGTCATTGGTCCTCTCAGAATGGGTGTGGATATGGGATTCTCAGAATAATGGAATGATTTCTTGTTCCTGGATCTGGGCTGACACTTCATGGCAGAACAAGGGCATCTGAAGCTCCAGAGTCGTGGAGCCTGCTGGGCTGTCACTCCTGGAGGAAAGAAACATTCCATGCAATAAGAGCACAGAGGAGACATGCATGGCAAAATATGGAAGCTGGCCATGCCTATGAGATCACTGCAATAATTTGTTATGCTCTTCCTGTGTTGAACAGGTTCTCTGGACATCTGGAGAGGAGTAGATCCATGTCTCACTTTTTAAAAGAGGGTTAAGAAAGAATGTATAGCAATGTAGCTTCCCATTCCAGCATAGTAAGGACAAACCCTGTAGGGGGTTCTTCTGCCCTTGCCCTCTGGGACACTGTATCCAGCAGGAAAAGGCCACAAAGTGGTATAAAGGCAGAGGTGTGTGTTGGGAGGAGGGAGTGTCACTGTCTCATCCATCTTTTCTAGTGTGATTTCTCTTTTTGGCCTGCAGTGTATCGATGTAGATGAGGCAACAGGGCCGATCCCTTTGGGCTTATTGCCTCTAGGAAACATGTTCTTCCTGCTCCACAGGGGCTGGCAGCTGGCCTAGGGAAGTGGCTATATATCATGCCAGACAGGGGTGGGTGGGGGGTGGAGATGTGTACAAGGAACTACAGCAGCGGGTTTGTTAAACAACTTGGCTACTGGTGCTTGGAGAATGAGAGCTCTAGCCTGGAAACGTTGAGGTGCCAAGGAGGCTGTTGATGGGGAATAATGGGTTTGGGAAAAGATAACCCTCTTAAAGGATAAGAGTTGAGTGTAGATTGGATGATTAAAACAGTGGTGGCTGGTGTCCATTGAGACTGGCAGGCCAGAAAGCAGGGAGACCAATAGGAGGTGTCGCCCGAGCCAAGGAGTCAGAGCCAGCTCATTCTAGTTTTGTTCCCATTCTTCTCCCTGCTGAGTTCTACAGCAGCAACACTTAAGACTCACTTCCTAGAATGCTTGTAAGTAAGAAAGCAGGCAGGTGGAGGCTGGCTGAGGGCAGACTGAAGTTGGTGGGGGCAGTGCCCCATTTGCCCAAACAGATCAGCTTCTACTGATGAAAAGGTGCCAGGGTGTGTGTGGCTGGCAGATCAGAAATGAGTATTGTGACACACGGTCCTGAGCATAGACAAGACTGGGTGCCAGCCAGTATCTGGGAATCTCCCAACTCTTTATTGTAGGGTAGATCTCCATTCTTCTGTATACTGTTTGCAACCTGCTGGGTTGACCTGTGGAATATGTTACAAATGTGTTATGTTTTGCAGATCCTTGGCCTCCCATTGGAAGGAAAGCCCATGAGCACATGGCTTCCCCATAGAATCATGGGAACTTTAGTATGTTAAGGGTGCAGGAAATTGTAGCTCTTTGTGGGGTAAATTACAGTTCCCCAAATTCTTTGAGGGAAGTCATGTGCTTTATGGCATGTATGCAGCCTTAGCTAGTTTGTCTCGGTTGTACTAGTGCTATCCTTGCAGTATAACCTACATAGACTATTTCAATTCTCCCTCCCTGCTTCATGGCCAGTCAGAAGAGTAGAGTCATGGATAACTTTCCAGTTCCCCTAATTTATTACATTTTTCTCCTCCACCCAACTTTTATCCTTAAGTTTCATTTTCTCCTTCACTACCAAATCAAGCCTTGGGCCCTTCCGCCTCTAAAAACCACACAACCATTTTATAACAAAGAACAAAACATAAAATGGTAAAACAGTTCCATTTCTTCACATCTGGACAATCAGAGAGAGAAAGAGAGGTGATGGTGGGGGAGAGCAGGAACACTGCAAGTTTTTTTTTTTAATTATAAAAACATTTTGACAAGTTTCATGAGAGCAAATAGAAAGAACACAGGAAATTTCATCCAGCTAAACTGAGAGTAGCCTCTTTCCCTGTTTCCTGTCAACACTTAACAGCTTCCAGCCATCTCAAGAGTTCTTCTGATTCCATTTGCACCCTTCTCTTATTTTTCTACAGGAAAAATTTGTGCTCTCCAAATGCTTTTAAAATAAGGATTGTGCTTTTTTAAAAAAAAAACTCATTTTCAAAAACATTTGTTACCTTATTGTTTCCCTGCAAAAACCTTCAGTAAAAGTTAATCTCTAATTGCCTTACCACGCTTCCTAGTATATGGATGGTTGGGTGGGCCAGTTTAGAAGTTGCAGAGGTTAAAGCAATGCCTGGTGGCGGCCGTCCGGGAATTAGAAGATCGGTTTGGTAGCTTTAAAGAATGGACACTCAGATCTTTATGCTAGGTTAGAATAGCAAAGCTGATAAACATGGCAGTCTTGGGCAACCTGTGCTGGCTGAGGCTGATGGGAGTTGTAGTCCAGAACATCAGGAGGGCACTAGGTTGGTATAGGCTGGGATATGGTGATGTTTTTATGGGAACCACTTTCTGGTGTGCAAAGAATTTTAAAAGTGAGGTGTGCCAGGTTGCCAGCTCATCTGGAGGCTTTTAAGATATCAAGGGCAGGCAGAGGGATGGGAATGGGGGAAACCAAATGCTCTGTTAATGCTTATATTTTTGAAAACCTATATATATATAGAGAGAGAGAGAGAGAGAGAGAGAGAGAGATATAGATATCAAGGGCAATCTCTTAGGGCAGCATAGGGTCCCAGTGCTAAAATGTTCCATTTGCCTGCTATTCTATTCCACCACTTCGGCTAGAACACCAGTTACCGTATGTCTGCAACTGGGATAATGTAAGGAAATGAGTATAAGGGACAGAGGTGGACAATCGAAGCACTAAAGAAGGTGGCGGTTGCGCTGCATTGCCTTCTGAGTGACTGGTTTAATGTTTTATATATTTTATTTCGTACAATTTATATACTGTACTAAAAAAAACCCACCTCAAGGGGCTTATAAAAATAAAATAGATAAATGCGGCTATTTAAAACATTCAAATAATGAAATCAGCAATAAGCTAAGAAAAAGATTAAGACACATGTAATCATTCTACATATCTGGGTAAGCTTGTCTAAACGAAAACGGTTTTAGCGGGTGCTGAAAAGAGTACAGTGAAGCCGCCCACCTGATGTCAATAGGCAGGGAGTTCTATTTATTTCATACAATGCAAACCCTACACAACTTTTTATATTCCATCTCTATCTGTCTAAACAATACAGACTGAAACCCTCTGACAATTTAAGTTCCAACTTAAAAAACAAGGCAGGGAAAGGATGGAGATGGATTGCTGTTATACACGCACACGGACTCTCGGTGAACACGGTGCTTACAGACCGGCATAGACAGAAAAAGGGGGAGTGGGAAAGCCACGTCTCTATCAAAGGAAAAGCAACGGGGGAAGAGGTTGCAACTGTATGTACTGTGATGTACTTTAAACGGTGAGAATGGGAAAAGGAGCAATAAGCCTGGGACGAAGGGAGGAAGAAATCAAATACAGGGCAGGAGTTTCAGAACTGTGGGGGAAAGGGGGTGACTACGAAATGCGTGGCGCTGCTGGCTTTTGTCTTGCAATTGTCCTGCTTGTTTCGGGTTGAAGAATTCATCCGGTTCTCTCTCTCCCACCAGCGTTTTAGCAGGCTGCTTCGTTCGTGTTACGGGCACATCGTTGCCCTGGGTGGGAAGCTACTAGGGTGGGGCTCACCCCCACCCCCCGTTTGCCTCGGGCCTTCCTCAGCCGCCTATTTCGCCTCACTGGCAAATCCTACCCCGCTACTAGGCTGGGGGGAGCGGGCATTGGGCCCCCATCTCTCTTTCCAGGAAACTGAGTGCCAGATGAGCCCGAGAAATGTTTGCAATAAGGAAAGCACTCGATAAAACCGGAGGCAGGTGAATTCGCATAGGAAACAGATGGAGTAATTAGCGGCCGAGCGGGCCCTTCTGCAGTTGAACCAGCCAGCCATACAGCCAAGCAGGCGGGCGGCTGAGGTTAACGCGGGCCCGGCTTCGCAAAGGGAAGCTGAGGGGTGCGGCGGGAGAGAGAAAAAGCCAACTGCGCTTCCCAAAGCAAAGTGGCGGCAAGACGCCCGGGAGCCCCGAGCACCTCCTGAGCAATGTGCAGCCAGCCGTCAGCACGAGAGAGCCGGGGAAGCCCCGGCGGGGAGAACATTTGTCTACAATAAACACGAACACGATCAAAGCCCCCCGAGAAACCTCCCCCGGGAACTCCGCCGCTTCCATGGCGGCTCTGGCGCTGACAGGATCCTTGAAGCCCCACTGGAAGACGTCCGTAAGAAACCGCGCAGGGGCCTCGGCCTCCGTCCCCAAGGACTGAACTTTCAAGCGTTTGCGGCCCGCCCTGTAGCTGAAGGTCTCAGAGTGGGGGTATGCACAATATATTATAACGAAACAGGTAAGGTAGTACAGTACTTACTACAACAAAACCAGTAATAACTGGGGCGGGAAGCATCAGGCCTAAGGGCAAAATGCGGCCTTCAAGCCTCTCTTTCTGAGCCTCAAGACTCTTCCCAGGCCCGGCCCCTGGGCAGGCCTGATCCATGCTCTCCTCATCTTGCCTCTCCTTTGCCTGAATGGAGGATAAACAGATGCCTGGGACTGCATGTTGAAACCTCTGGTTTTCACCAGAGCAGAGGCAGATTTAGAGAAACATGTCTTGTTCACCTGCACTGGGTGCTGAGCCAAGAGGGCGCTGCAACAATGAGGAACAACGGAAGGCGAGAATTGGGGGAGCACTGAATTTTGGCTTGTTGCAGGATGCCGCTGGAATTTTACAGCCCAAAGTCTGCCACTGGTAAGAGTCATGCCAGTTCCTCCACCCACTTTTGCACCTGCCCCTGCCTACCACTGGCATGTGGTCTCCTCTTGGGCTGAAGAAAGGGAATAGGTGAAATGTATGTGAGGATAAGTAATGTAAGCAATGTAATGTATGGTATAATGAATGAAGGTGTATATATGTTTGATAGGAAGAATGAGGATGTATAGATGTAATGTTATGTATGACAGATAGAATGAAGTAGTATAAATGTTTGATAGGGAGTGTGAGGATGTTTAGAAGGGGAGGAAGGGGATTGTAGTGTGTGAATTGTAGGATGATGTATGATGGTGTATGGATTTTGTATGTTTAGGATTTGTATGAATTGTGAAATGATGTATGGATTTGTATGTCATGTAATAAAAAAAAGAAAGAAAGAAAGCCCCCCCCACTCCCCCACCCCTTCAGTTATTATTGCTGCTGCAGTCCAAATAGCAGGAACTGAGTTTAAACACACAAAGCCCAACATCTGGATAACTGCAAGAGCGCAAACATCAGAGGTGTTTAGTTTTTGAAAAATCAATAGCTTAAGAAAACTCTATGCTCTTTCTAGGCACCTGCCTAACCCTGGTTTTACCTGGCAATCACAGCACGTGTTCAGCTTAAAGGCCTGCACATGTTAAGCTTGCAGGCGGGCAAGTGTAAGTCAAAGGCACTTTGAAGGAGGACTCCCTGCTCCTGGGGGTGACGTGTTGAACGTACAGCCATCACTTTAAGTTAAAAGGTTTCAGTGTTGTTTTTAAAAATGGCTTGCCCTGTTTAACTAGAAGTGACAGTAGTACAAAAGAAATGTGATGCCCATTTCAAAATCACTTGCAACTCTCAGAGGTGTACATGGCCTCCACCATTAAATGCTTTTAAGTGGGCTGTATTTATTTCAGACTGCCTTCTCTTAAAGGAGGTCCCCTAGTGCTGCTGGTCTAAAATGGAGCTGTTCTTAAAATGCTTTTAGTATCATTGCTTTTTTTGGGGGGGGGGATATGTTGCTGTTTTGGTAATGTTTTAATTAACTAAATTAAATATATATTTCATTATTACATGAGCTAAATTGTAAGTGCTATGCCCCCAAAGGTGGTCTCTCTCTCTATAAAACTGTTGCTGTCTTTCCATCCTTTTGTAGAGTACCTCCATTGAATTCAATATGATAAACTCCCAAATAAATATGAAACGAATCTGGGAACTGTTAATGTGGAAGGAAGTTTACATTCCATATCTTGTTCAGCTTTATAATGCAACTTTGAACTAGGCACAGTTCCTATTTTATAAATGGGAAACTGGGGCTGAGAGCCAAGGCTCCCAGAGTGAGCTGGAATAGAAAGTCAAAGCACTTACTGGTTGAATGACTCTGCTCATCCAGTGTCACATCAGATGTATTGCAGGCCAGGTACAGGCCCAGGCCTTTGGGACTGAGGTTCCTCTATCTTCCTTTCTCATACTGAATTATAACTGATTAGGGCCTCGTGCCTCCGCATGCAGCCTAGGAATCTTTGTTTTGTATTTCAGCAATGTCATCCTTGGGTCCTATTCTCAATACTTAATTGATTGCTCACTGGGGAAAGATGCATTCATCTTGACAGGTGGAAGAAAAGTGGTGTAATGGGTCAGAGGTTTATGGGATGAGTGGGTGGAAACCAATCCTGGGACTTTTCTGTCATTGCAGCAAAGAACAGAGAAATCAAAATAAGTAGAGAACAACTGCCAAGCAGTTAGCCCAATGTTTCTTGAACTTTGTAAAATTGCATCTCCCTTATAACAGAGTAATCTGGTACAAACATAAGAAGAGCCTGCTGGATTAGGCTAGTGGGCCACCTAACCCAGCATCCTGTTCTCATAGTAGCTTCTTGTGGGAAGCCTGAAAGCAGGACCCAAGTGCAACAGTACTCTTCCTTCTTGGGAGTCCCAGGACCTGGTATTCAGATGCAAATTGCTTCCAACAGTGGAGGTAGACCACATTTACTCAAATGTTAGCCCCACTGGCTGCAGTTGACTTACTCTCAGGTGTTTATATGATTGCAGCTTTATTTGCTTTTACCTGCCCTGGGACTTTATGGTGAAGGGTAGATAAGGAATCAACGGAATCATTGTCACCATTGTCATCATCTGTGCAACAATACTGCAACCTGGAAGCTGCATAGAGGATATTCACTCCAGCTATTTCATAACATTTTCTACTTTGTCCAGTTCATACACTTGAACATTTCTACCTCTCCCACCTGTAAATCTTGCTCCTTCCTTTCAGCAGTCATCCATCCGTTATGACCCACCATTTGGAACCCCCAAGGACTAATTCTTTCAATACCTTTTGCCAATGAGACATCCAAAATGGTAAGTACTGTTTTGTTCCCACAACATGCCCAGCTGCTCTGGTTGTCCCTTGTCTTCCTGGGCTAGGAAGATTCCTTGCTTTGGGAAACAATGCAGTAGTCAGCACATATGTATCTCTGGGGGAAATGCACTTTGAAGAATATGCAATAACACATGTTTTTCTACATGATATGCTACACTCCTTGATATGCTGATGAGAACCTGAGATTTTGCAATTTTTATGGCTAAGAACAGAAAGAGAGCCCAGCTTTCCCATGGTGTCTAACCAGATGCCTCTAGGAAGCCCAGAAACTGCACTTGTCCCCCCAGTGACTGATATTCATTCAGATACATGATGTTTCTGAAGGTGGAATATAGCTATCATCATGACTAGTAGCTGTTGATAGCTTTATCCTCCATGAATGATCTAATCCGCTTTTAAAGCTATCTAAGAGACAAACTAGACTTGATCATTAAAATGTGTATTTGCATTTAATGTGCAGGTCCAAATAGCCTCAGCCGGTAGGAGGCGATAATTGTTGAGATAACAGCAGGCACAGAGGGGAACCTGTGATCTTCAGGAAAACTCCTTTTCCAAAGCTAGTGGTTGTACTGGGAGGAAATCCCACCACCACCAAATTTGTGACAATGAGGAATTTTCTCCAAAAGTAAAATGAGGGTTTCTGCACCCCCCCCCTCAGGACAGCAAGGGAGGAAAGGGTTAATGTCTTCCTCCATGCCTGCTGTGATGCTGCTAAATATCAGCCAACCCCATTTGATGCTATTTGCATTTTAAAACAAACTCATACCTTAAATGTGGTGCCCTTCCCCAGGACTTGCTGGGACAACAAATCCCATAGTTTGTAGCTATGCACTGTATGAAGAAGTACCGGTACTTTCTTTTGGTCTGTCTTGAAATCTCCCCCCACTCAGGGAGTTGCTCCATCTCTTTGATCATTTTGGCTGCACTTTTTCTGCACTTTTCCCAATTCTATAATACTATTTTTTGAGTTGAAGCAACCAGAACTCTATGCGGTACTCCAAGTGTGGTCGCGCCATCGATTTGCATAATGGCATTTACAATATTGGCAGTTTCATTTTTCGATCCCTTTCCTAATGATCCCTAGTGTTAAATCCACCTCTTTCACGGCTGCTGTACACTGGGTTGACATTTTCATTGAGAAATCTTCCATGTGCCCAATATCTTTTTCCTGATCAGCCACCACCAGCCCAGATCTTCGCCTCTCCCAAATCTACAGGTGGGTCAGAAGAGCCCCCAGTACAGCATGTGGGAGGTAGATTGGAGATATTGTTCTCTCTGGTGAGCAGAAGTATGTTTGTTGATGGAATGATCTCCATAGCATGACATTGGATTCTGCCCAGGTTTAGGAGTATCCATATTCCTAAACCCAGGGTGACCTTATGTGCTCTGTTTGAGGTGGTACAGGACTATTAGGCAGAGTATGGCAGCTGCCTGAGGCCATGGATGCTTGGGAAGGAGAAGTGGCAGCAAGATAGCATCAGAGAATTGTAGAATCATAGAATTGCAGAGTTAGAAGGGACCCTGAGGGTCATTTAGTCTATCCCATTGCAATGCAAGAATCTCATCTAAAGCATCCATGACTGCCATTGAGGGCAGGGCTGTGTGTGTGTGCATGTGCCACGTGGCCTGCTCTGCATTCTTTAAGTTGGCCTGCTGTCCTGTCACCAGTGTTGAAGGAAGATTCAGCTGCCAGTCTGGTCAGCTTCTGTGCATGGAATGAGGGAGGTTACTATCTTGCCCTTAAAACAGCCAAATATCTTACCAGTTCTTAGATGGGGAAACAGGAGAACAAGTTCTAATCAACAAGGAATTCTTGGTGGTGTTCCTGGATGAAATTCAGCTGGTGGCTACAGTGCCCTCTCTGATTACAAATGTCCTCTGAGCTGTTGCCCAACTGGTCACCTAAATCAGCTCTCTGTGGTCTTTCTTTGCTTGTTGCCAGACTGTGCAAGCAATGCAACTGTGATCTTGGCTGCTAAATAACATCAGAATAGATGCAAATATGTTTGATGCAAAACCTGGGTTTTCTTTGCATGCCCTGATCAGAGGGCTCACCTTAATATCTGGAATCTCCTTCTGCAATATGTAGTGATAGCTTGGATGGCTTTAAAAGAGGACAGGATACTGGACGAGACGAAGGTCTTACCCAGCAGAGCTCTTTTATGTTCTCATTACAGCAGTGACTCCTCCTACCTTACAAGTCCTTTTCCAAAGTACTTTATCCTGACCAGGTACACCAAGGATTGTTCTAGGGCACTTTCACCTCTGCTTTCCCAAAGTCCCAGGGAGAATTTTCCTGTTATGAAGCCCCTTGAAGAATGCACACTGCATCTCACAGGCCCCTGTGCATGGATATATGAGACCTGGTGTAGAGAAATAACAGTCCCCAAACAGGATGTGAGACATGGGCTCTCTGGAATAGCTTTTGCGCAGGCCCAGAGGTGAACTGGGGCCTGAAGCGACAAGTAGATGGTGGGATGGGGCAGCTGCCTCAGCTCTTGTGGGCCCCCTGGGACTGGGCCTTGTGTGTGCCTGGGCATTCCTCACCCCAGCAGGTGCTGGATTAGCTTTGACAGAGACATGCTGCCTCTCTTGTTCACTTTGGCAGCTCCAAGACAGGCAGCCTCACGGGGGAAAGAGTCCAGTTGTTTGTGTCTGCCTGAAATGTCTCTTTGCGAAGGGCACCCGGCCTTGATTTGGAGCCTGTGAATCACAGCAAATCCTCCCCTCCTCCCACAATTGAAACAGCCTCCCTCTCTGTTGAACAGCCAGCAAAGTATGTGAATGTGTGTGTGTGTGGCATGTGTGTGTGTTTGGAAACAGATTGTTTTTTAATGGAAATATCTTCAGCTTTTGGCATTCCCTTCCAACCACTGCACTTCCTTTTCTCCCTCCACCCAGAGCTACTAAGAGTTGGTGGTTGTAGATGCTGGTTAATCTGGGGCTTTTAATGGATATATAAAAGCAGGATCAATGTTCCCCTTCCAACCTAATCAGTTGAAGCATCCTTCAAAGCCTGACTTTGTTGGCAATTCTGGCCTCTGCTAGCCATGAGGTATCCCACGAGCTCCCCCAGCTCAGAATTGTCAGGACATGCTTCAAGGCTCTGAGTCTTTTGATCCAAGCAGAAGGGCCCGACCCTTTATCCTTGGTGGCTCCATCTCTAGATCCCCGCCAGGTTGCCTCTGGGCTAAAGAGGAAGCAGGACCCTTTGATCTGCAAAGTCCCAGGGAGGATTTGCTCAGTGCTGTGGCTCCATTGCTGCCCAGGGAAATAGCATTTCTCAGGGCACAAATTTGCATTCCCATAGTAGCAGTTTTACTTTTGCAGATTAGGATGCTGTATCTTTAACGTTTCAGGGTGTGTGTGGGTGTGTGCACAAAGAAATGTAATAAAAGGAAGGCTTTGGATCCATGGGCTGCAAAAAAGGAAAACCATAGTGTTAATAGATAAACGAAGGAGTAGTGCTAAGGAGAGCTGGAGTAACAGGAGTGATCTACCCCAGTTTGACAACTCTATAGGTGCTTAAAATAGACGCTCTTGCAATTCCATCCTGTGGTCTCAGAGATCCAACTCAATTACAGGGAAAGTGTAACCTTTTAATGTGCCATCTTTGCAGCAAAGCTTCCAACTCTAGGAAACAGTGGGATTTGGGCTGTAATACTACACATACTTACCTGGGAGTAATTGAGCTCACTTCTAAGTAGACTTGTACAAGATTGCACTATAAATGGGTTTGGGTGTATATGGGTGTACCTCCACTTTGGCTGCATACAGACATACCTAACACTGTAGAAACATGCTTGCCCCATTTTGTTTAGATTAATGTAGTGTCTGTCTCCCCCGGAGGCAGTTCAGGGGAAGAGAATTTATTGAAATATATTTATTGAAATATTTTAAAATATGTATAGGCTGCTTTTCTGGGCAAAGTCTATCCTAATAAAAAACTGCAAGTACAAAAATCAGTATTTCTAAAACCAGAAATAAAATAGATTCCAAAAAGCCTGAAGTGTAGCTGTCCAGTGCTGTTATACTAGGAGGGAGTTCTAAAGGTGTGGAGCCACCACAGAAAAGGCCTTCTGTCTTGTGGTCACACATCCTACAGACCTAGAAGGTGGGCACACCAAGAGGGCCTCCAGTTATTTTAATTGATTGATTGATTAAGTGTACCGTGCTATACCCTCAGATCTCAGGGCAGTTCACAGGATAAAATCACAACATAAAAGTACAAAATACACAATCAAAATAAAAACAAAAACAACTCAATAATACCCCCCAACACATTTCAAACAGGCATTGGATGTCAATCAGCCAAATGCCTGGTTAAAGAGGAACGAGTTGAGATCTCAGTGTGTGGGCAGGATGGTACAGGAACTGGCAGGTAATTTGAAGGCAAACCGTTTAGGTTCCCAATTGGTTGTCTGCAGACCCCAGAGGGTCCATGTAACCCACACAGTGGGTCTGTGGGACCATTCACATAACAAAGACTACCATAGAGATAGCAACATTTTGAAAAGTAGGGGGTCCTGCAGGCACTGGTTCAGGCTCTGAGAAGCCGCCCAGATTCCAGAAGGTGGAAAAGAAAGATAGAACTGCATGTTATCAGCACACTGGTGATGCTGCATCCCTGACCTTTGGATGACTTCCCCCCAGCAGCGTCATGTAGATCAGTGTTCCCTAACCTTGGGTCTCCAGCTGTTTTTGGACTACAACTCCCATCATCCCTCGCTAGAAAGACCAGTGGTCAGGGATGATGGGAATTGTAGTCCGAAAACAGCTGGAGGCCCAAGGTTGGGGAACACTGATGTAGATGATAAAAGGCATGGGGGAGAATATAGAAACAACTCCCCCAGCCCCCATATACCAAAGGCTATGGTGTAGAGCAAGAACCCCCCAACACCACCATCTGAGGATGCTCATATCAGAAACACTGGGGGGGGGATGTCCCCTAAGATCTAGATAGTTGGTAGCAAAAGTTGCTGGGAGGTCCAGAATAGCCCTACCCCTGTTCATTTTTTGGCATAAGGCCTCCATCGGTGCAATGGAGGCCATTTTCATCCCATAGCTGGGCTTGGATAAATTGAGATTAATCAGATAACCAACATTCTCCACCTGGAGCTGTGAGGCCACAACCCACTCTAATCCCTTGCTGCCAAACAGCAGGTTTTGCTTGTTCATAGGAGAAGCTGGCTGCACACCGTATTGATTTGCTTGGAGCTGGTGATGCCACTGACCAACATCTCCAGTCCCCCTTGAAGCTGTATTTCTATGCTAGTGGATAATGGTTCCCCTGGCTTTGCCAGTGTTATGATCCTAAGTCATGGGACACTGCCCATGCACAATACTTACAAAATTGTATACAGTATATGATTTTTGCATTTATTTATTCAAAACATTTTTATTCTAAATTTTGCTTAAAAGACCCTGATTAGTGACCTATAAAATACCAGTAGTAAGGTAGTCCTTGCTTACCAGTCAACAGACATGACACACAAGGAAGAAGGGAGGAATAGGGAGGAGTGGGAGAAAACCAAGCTCATGCACCAGTTATTGAAGTTGCAGTTTATTGCAGCAATCAACTGGAATGCAGTGGCTGCAGCTACATCACAGTTGAGACAGGGCCAAAGTAAGTCTCTCCGCAGAGGCGATGAAATAGCCCTGCTTCTCCTCTGTACCCAGATGGAAACAATATGAAATGGCAGTGTATAAATTCTTTATGTTCAATTTTAAAATGTGGCATTCATAAGGATCGCACTGTTAACACTGATAAAAGATTCTCCCTCCTCATATGTGTATAACCAGCTGTCCATCAACACTCCTCCATCATTCCTTTTGTTTACAGTGTAGCCTTTATTTGCTAGTGACTCTGATGGTACTATGGAGGAGCAGAATTGTTCAAGCCATCTGCTCCTTTGGAAGACCTTGCGAGGGCTGGCATGGAGGGGTCTTCCTTGCTGACTGAACGTGGAAACACTGGCATTGTGGTATTTTCTAATAGCAGTGAAGCCACTGCACCAGCTTCTGAAGGTGCCTCTCCTCTTCTGCTGCACCTAAGGGATTGGAGTGAATGGCTCTCTCACACTAATAATAATATTAATAATAATAATAATAATAATAATAATAATAATAATAAGTAAAGCTCTCTGAGATTTGCAGAGCTACCGGTAGTCCTACTGTTCAGATAAGCTAATATACTCTTTGATCCTATGGAAATATAGCTAATTTCCATATGTTGCAAAGGCTTTAGGGAGGGAGAGAGCAAGCAAGCACAAAGCTGGCTTTAATACTTCAGTCAAATCATTTTTAGCAGGCTTGAATTTGCAGAAGCATAGATTAGGACAACATGTTTCTCTTTCTGCAACTTTTGTTCTCACCCTAATTACAGACAATGAACTTAATGGTGTTGCTGCAGCTACAGCAGGCTGGCTTGTTGCTTCTATACTACCTGGCCTGCCTCAGCTAAGGGAGGGGTGAATTTTTTTAGATCTCTGAAATACTTCAAAGAAAAGAAGAAAGGGCGGGAGAGTTGATGGCTTTGGTCCTATCTATGCTTTCTCTTGCAAACGAATCCTGTGGAAAATCAAGGCAGCTGAAATGAGCTCTTTTTATATTTTTTACATCTGTGATGCACACTAAAGTCAAAAGAAGACAGCAATCCTAGCAATGTTTACTGGGAAGTAAGTCCAATTGAACCCAGTGGGGCTTTTGAATAAGTATGTTTAGAGTGGGACTGCAAATGCTGTTCACACCAACACATCACACAGCCTGTCTCTTCTACAAAATCCTCAAGTCCTGCCCTGTGAACTCAGGCAGACTACACTTGTCCATCTGCCTCACATTTTTTAACTGCACACAGCTACTCTCAGGTTGCCCAGGTGCCGCACTCTTGGCTTACAAAAAGGAACAATCCATTTTAATTCTAAAAAGGGAACCATTCCTTGAAAGAAGGTAGAAACAGGTAGAAAGTGCAAGAGACTCTCCCACTCTTTCCCTCACTTAAGAACATTAAAAGCCCTTCTGGATCAGGCCAAAGGCCCATCTGGTCCAACATCCTGCTCTCACAGTGGCTGACCAGATGCCTGTGGGAAGTAGGCAAGCAGAAATTTCCTTTGCGTTTCAAGCAACTTGCTCAAGTTGCGAGCCAAAGAGTAGGTGGATGTCTGCACAAAGGAGGGATGATTCAACTGCTAGTGAAGTCACTTCTGTAACGTTGGAAGGTGGTGGCATCACCTTGCCCATCAAGCAGCAAAATGTCTTGAGCCAACCCTGCTCAGAAGACCTGGAGTGCTCTATTTGCAGCTTCTGTTGTTTACGGTTTCTTCAGGCTCTGTGACTGGCATCGACCCAGTAGAACCTCATTTATGTTCCTTTTTATGTTCCCTCCAAGTGTCCCTATTTTCCAGGGATGTCCCTGATTTAGAGAAGCCATTCCAGTTTTTGGATTTGATCCCGGAATGTCCCACTTTTCCTTAGGATATTCCAATTTTCATTGGAGAAATGTTGCAGGGTTTGGAGTTATCCGACCCGAGTCATTTGAAGGCAATCCTATATACCGGTAGGTTTTTGTTTGTTTATTTGTTTTAAATGTTTAATGTTTTATTATGTTACTACAGTATATATGTTGATAACTGCCCAGAGTGGCTGGGGCAACCCAGTAAGATGTGTGGGATATAAATAGTAAAATTATCATTATGGAATGGGACCTCCCTATTTTCATCGGAGAAATATTGGAGGGTATGGGAACACAAGGCCCTATAGATGTTGTAGTACAGCACTCATAATCCCCAACCACTGGTCATGCTGGCCGAGCCTGAGGGGAGCTGGAGTTAACAACATATTGTGGATCACCCCTCCTTTGTGCAGATGTCCACCTTCGCTTCTCTTTGAAATACGGGCAACAAGAGCGGGTGCTCCACCACACCTGAGGGAAGTCGGTTAGTTATGGGGTGAAGACCAAGCCACAAGGCACACAGCTGTGTCCTTCAACAGAAAGATACAGTGCGGCAGAGGGAGGGGTTCAGGAGAAATCGACCAGGAGCTGCCCCTGCTGCCTCCACCCCCTGCCACCTGAGGAGGTTGCCATTGACTCACTCTGACCTCTGGTAGGGCCGATCCTGCTTCTGGCAGGCTCTTGTTGTTTAGGGATCTGTTACGAAGCTACTGAGGGCAGGGTCAATGAGAGAGGGGGCCAGGAGCTCCATTTGGTTTGGGTCTCAAGCTCAAAGAAGACCTGAAATGTAGACAGGTTAATTTGCTGGTGTTTGATAAGTTTCGCAACTTATGCACATCGAAACAAAATGTGACACACACTCTCAGTTTTGAGCTGCAAAATTGAGCAAACAGGATGTGCTTGGGTAAAAGACTTCTTTTGTTGTGGCTGTTCTGTTAACTGAGACTGTGTATGCATTGCTGTTTACTCCAGCTCCAGGGCGCTTTCACCGCTGGTGTTTGAAGCTGAGTATGCATGATGTTAGCCACAATCCATATGTATGCTATAGCTTCTTGAGAAATGCTCCTATTTGACATGTTTTTCCTCAAATCACCTTCCATCCAATTTAAAAACATAAGCCACGGTTAAGCTGAAGTGTGTGCATTTGGGACAGCTGTTGAACCTGTGTAGATGACAGCCTCACACATAGGAGTTCTGTGGGACGGTGCTTGCAGGTGTGGAGAAACAAATCAGGTGCTGTGTATCAGGTGATGGCATCCTGGCCCAGACTGTGGTGTGTGTAGCAAAGTGCAAGTGTGACTTGAAACGCAACAGGCAAGGAGGCTGGGGCTCACTGCATTTTAAGCTGCAGGTGTATACCCAGCCTGATATAGGGTTGTATCCAATGAAGTCTTTCTGCAAGTACTTCCACCCTCAGGAGAGGGAGAGAAAGTCTTGTTGAGCAGGCAGAAGTCCTTGTGCTAACGGGACGGCTTTGTTAGATACAAGTCAACCCATTGATTTTGTCATATTAAAGAGTTAAAAATGTTCATAAATATAAGAAATATTGATTCTGATGGCACAAGATTAGACCATGATTAACATGTTCTCTCAGATCAGCTGATTATATAAACAAATCACTCAATCTTTTTTCTTTTCCGGTGCCTTGTTTTTGGGTGTTGTCATTAATATATATATATTATTATGGCTAAAGCCCTCAAAAGCTGGAAGTGGCCTGGGCTTCTCTGAACCTCTGAGAGGGCTTGCCTGAACAGCTTTAAAAATCCTTGTTTCCTCTACATTTTTGTGGTACTCTGGGGTTGTAGCCCATCCTGCACGGCTTTCTAACCACATGCAGGATTACAGCCTTTATGAACTCATTTATATTGCTGGCCTTCATCACTTTCAGGCTCTTTTCAGGCTTTCAGTTTTCAGCATGAAGAAATGCTAAACGTTTCCCATTTGTTGCAGAGAGTCCAGATATCTTCCCTCAAGGCGGCACTCCTGTTGCTGGAATATCACATTTCCCAAGCACTCAAGCCTTAATGTTTTTCAGTGGGAGCTTGTGGCTTTGTCCCCAGAGAGAGGACATCATTTTCAGCTACTGTATGGGTGTGTTTCAGAGCAGAGGGTGAGGAAACCTGTTCCCCTCCCGGATGTTGCTAGACTCTAACCCCCACCACCCCTAACCAGCATGGCCAATGGGCAGGGATTACGGGAACTGAAGCCCTGTAACTTCTGGAAGGCACCAGGCTCCCCACTCCTGATTTAGCAAATGAGAACTCCCTGTACAAGGCAGTAGCACTCACCAAAAGGCCACACCCTGGCCTGGCCACTGCTGTAATGCCGCACTATCTCATTGCGCATTTGCTTTTATTTTATTTGAAGGTTGTGCATTCCTTTCTCCATCATGGCACACATTTGCCCTGATATATGTATATGCATATGCATATTTCAAGCATTGTGAGTGGCAGTGAACTCTCCCCATCCATTACAACCAAACTGGATATTGCTCTATTGCCCTTGAAGGGGAATTAGCAGGACTACAGTGAAAGGACTAGTGCAGTTGAAACACACTGATTAATGCAAGAAGAGGGCCCACCTAATTCATCATCCTGCTTCTACGCAGTGGCCAGCCAATGCCTCTGAAAAGCCCGTAAGTATGGCATGAAGGTAGCAGTTCTTCCCTGTTGTTCATACTTGTCATTTGGTATTCAGGGTTACACTACCTCTGGCCCTGGAGGTTCCACTTAGCTAACAACTGTCATAGACCTATGCTCCATTATTTTTAATAACCCTTTTAAAAACCACCCGTTACCACTGTTTTCTGCAATTCTGTCCTGATATTCATTGTACTCCCCCTGCCTTTTGTTATTTCAATATTGTACAGGAGCCAAGGGTGGCTTATTCATATACTAAATCAGGGTTGGGGAACCTTTCCAGGCCAAGGGCCACATTCCAGCATGGAGTGCATTATGGGGGCCGCATGCATGTGGTTGGTGGGGGCCAGAGGCAAAAGTGGGTGGAGCAATGGCTGTGTCTCTTACCTTTGCATAGTAGGCCACTTTCAAGCCACACAAAAGTCATCACTCCATCCTCCATTAGAGGCCTGGAGGGTCATATTCACACTTGGACGTGAGGTTCCTCATCCCTGTATGCACTAAATAAATAAGCAAGTGGCCATTGTCACATCTTGTGGTAGGGAATGTCCTTTAAAATCGTGCATTGTGTGAAGCCATGATTTCTTTTGTTCGTTCTGAATGCACCGCCAATCAATTTCACTGGGCAAGCTCAAGTTCCAGTATTATAAGAAATGAAGTAAAGATTCTTTATCCGTCTTTGTTCTGGCCCTCTACCAAGACCAAACCGTAGAGGTGGTTACTTGTAAGTAAAGAAGCCAGCTTTTATTACAGCGGCCTAATGGTACAAATGCAGCGGCTAGGAAAGAGCAGAATCCGGTCCATGTGCTCTTACAAGGGAAAGGAGTAACAACAAAAATTGTAGTCCAGGAGCAAGGCCTCAAGGGTCAGGAGTTCATGAGCAGCAGCAAAAAGATTGCATGGGCACTACAAAGTTGTCCCAACAAGTTTCCCTGCCTACCTGTCAAGGTTTTGAGCAGAGGCAGAGAAAGCTCAGTTATGTGCAAGAATCCCTCTCCTGTGGGAATTCCTGGTCTGAAGATGTGCATTTCTCCTGGGATGATGAGGGGAAAATCTCTCATCTCTTGATGCCCTGCCTCTTCCTGGGATCCTTGGGCACTCCTCCTGCTTTTTCCCAGCTGGCTGGACCCCTAAGCCTCCCACAAAACCCTCCATAGGATGGAAAGGCATAGCCTCTGGGTCTCAACCAACAGCCTTGGAGGAAACAACATATAATGGCTGAAAATTGCACTCCAGAGTTAAAATAGGTAGTTTTGATCATAGAATCATGGAGTTGGGAGGAAACACGATGGTCACCTAGTCCAACTCCCTTCATTGCAGGAATCTTTTGCCCAATGTGGGGCTCAAACCCACCATCCTGAGATTAAGAATCTCATGCTGTACCGACTGAACTATCCCTTGAGACTATGATGGCAGCTCCCTGTTTTTCAACCCTTTTCCAAATAATTCCTAATGTTGTTTTTGCTTCCATCCCCAACACACACACACACACACATTAAAGCTACTAAAACCAGCAGGAGATGCGCAATATATGACAGTCCTGCCCGCAGGCTTACAATCTAATTGAAGGTGGCACACATTAAGCGAAAGAACGCAAAAGGTAAAGAACGGTCAGCCCCAAGAAAAGCCATGCTGAAGAAGAGATTTGTCTTTGAGAGGTGCTGGGAAATTATATTAGAGGAAGGTAGCCCGATATGGGAAAGCTTTCTAATGGAAGGGTGATGAGAGACGGGGGGCACTGATGGGGCACAGAGGCAATAACGAGGCTTAAGTAAAAGATTGACATTTGGCTTGTCAGTAGAGCAAAGAACCCGGGCAGGAGCACAGAGCAGTGTTTGAATCATGGAGGAGAAGGTAGGGAGGCCTGTGCAAAAATCCTAAAGACTCACCCTCCACCCAACCCCACATCGTGTCCTCCTGTAGCCTTCTAAAAATAGGACCTAACAGGGTTGACTTGGGCCTCCTCTGCTCCCCACTTAATTCAAGCACTGGCAGAGGAAGAACCAGAGTGGGGTGGGGTTTGAAAAGTAGAGGGGCGAGATCTCATTTGATCACCTGGACAAAGACTTAGAAGCGGAAAGTTTCACAAACAAAATCTGTAAAAAAAATGTTGCATTTTGTTTGTTTCAATTATCAATCTTGTGGCATGCATACTAATTTCACCAGGTACCCTCCTGTGCCAGCATTAAGTGGAAGGGTAAGCAACAATTCCCTCTTCATTATATAATTATGCATACTTCAATCATATCCCTTCTTTTCGATCTGTTTGCCAAGTTGCCATGCTAAATGTTTTACCTTGTTCTTGTGTGGATGGAAAATCGATTCATATACCACACTTGTCCATATGTCTGTGTTTGTGTGCTTGTGTACTCACCTTCCCCACCAGATTTTTGAAATGGGGTGACACAAGCTACACAGAACATTCAGTATGGCTGCCTATAGATTTATATACATCCCCCTCCCCAACTGTTTTGAATGGTTTTTTACCTTTTCCTACTATTTCTTACTAGTTCTGTTTCCACTTCCAGTGGCAGAAGCATATTGTGCTGACGTTTTGCAAGAGCTATCCATCAATAATAAGAACTCTCCCTACCCCATGGGCCCAAAAGCATCCTCCGCCATATGCCATTTTCAATTAAGGGTGCACTGATTTGTTTCCTAAGGATACATTTTTTTTTGGCAGGTGGAGGGCATCCAGAAAACAATAGTAGTTGAAGGGAGGGTGAACTATGCAAAAGTCAGTTAGGAAAGCACTGCTTCCACTAGCCATTTTCTCCAGAATCGTTTGCTTACTCAGTTTTTACCAATAATGAAGATGAGATCATTGCCAAACTGTTGCACAATGCTTGCTTTCTGTGTTGACCAACCATTTTTCAGACTCAGTGGGTTTTTAGAAAAATGTAAAATGCAATCACTGTGCCAGCCTGTCTTGGGACTGACACAGCACTAGTAACGCTTCTCCCAGCTAGGTAAAGGTAAAGGGACCCCTGACCATTAGGTCCAGTCGTGACCGACTCTGGGGTTGCGGCGCTCATCTCACGTTACTGGCCGAGGGAGCCGGCGTACAGCTTCCAGGTCATGTGGCCAGCATGACTAAGCCGCTTCTGGCGAACTAGAGCAGCGCACGGAGACGCCATTTACCTTCCCGCTGCAGCGGTACCTATTTATCTACTTGCACTTTGACATGCTTTTGAACTGCTAGGTTGGCAGGAGCTGGGACCAAGCAACCTGAGCTCACCCTGTCGCGGGGATTCGAACCGCCAACCTTCTGATCGGCAAGCCCTAGGCTCTGTGGTTTAACCCACAGTGCCACCTGCGTCCCTACTGGCCCTTTAATTGAGGAGTGGGAAACCTCAAGCCAAATGTTTTTCTGTGTGTTCCCCAGGCAGCATCCATCACCCAGGAGGCCACAATCCTTCTCCCCAGGCCACCCGCTGTGCTGGTCCTGCTTTGCACCTTCTTTGACTGTGTTTGCCTAGCTGGAATGTACCCTTGAGCCCTAATCATGCTTCTTGTTTGCCTAGGCCCTAGAAAAATGAAAGAAGGTGTGTGTATAAAATAGCCAACTGCACAAATGTAAAATTCACATTTGTTGCATCACCCATTTGTTGTCCCTGGTTCCACCCACCACTGACGTGTGATCCCCATAAGTTTACCAAGAAGTGACTGAAAAAGTTCTGCACTCCTGCTGTCGTTAATCAGTTCCTCTTACCTTCCAGCCACAAGCTGCTCTTCAGTTTCTTACTTGTAGCCAGAGCAATCCCACTTGTTTGATGATGATGATGATGATAAATTATTTATAAATAATACAAAATTATATATTATATATTAGTATTATTAGTATTATTTTATTTTATTTTATTTTATTTTTTATTTTATTTTACAAGCAAACAAAAATTGGGGTGGTGGTGATGATGCTTACCTCCAGCCGTTGGCCAGTGGAGGAGGAGGACCTGTGGGAAGCCCTTGAGAGACTGCAGCCCCTCCCACCTGCACAAAACATAACGGCAAGGGGAAAGACCAGCCTGACCTCAGCCATTGGCTAGAGAAGCAGCAGCTGCAGGGAAAAGAATACTTGCTGGCAACAGCCACTTACCCCTGGGACTTGAGGAATTTGAGGAAGCCTAATCTGCTTCCAACCAGGGGGATGAAGGGTCCTGGGTCAGGCACAGCTGCCTTGCTCTGTCGTTGTCAAATCGGCCTCCCTCCTGCGTCTTTCCTCTCCACCCTACTCTTTTGTATGCCTTCTTAAGTTTGTAATCTTGAGGGCATGACCTCTTTTTGTAGGAGGGAGAGAATTGCTGTGAACTGCTTGGGGAGATGATATCTGTCTGAAAGGTAGAGTATAATACAGTAAATAAGTAGATATTAAGGGCTGTGTGGAGCCACCATTATAATTCTGCTTCCAGCTGATTGCAGAAAAGCAACACCCTCAACCTCGCTGAAGAGCCTTAAGGCTGTGTTCACCTTCCTGGATTACGATGCAACGAGGGCATTCTTTTTTCAATTTGGATTGAAGCTGGTTTGGGGGGAAAGCACATCCAAGTACAGTATTTCCTTTAAAAAGTGCAGGATAGATATGGATTGTGGCTAACATCACGTGTACACTGCCTCCTGAACCAGTGCTGGGAGCACACTGGTTGCAGAGTGCACTGAACGGGAGTGTAGAAGCACCGGAAGATGATAATGGGAATTCAGGGGGAAGTCTTGAGGCTGTAAGAATAGAATGACACAATGATTTATTTGTTTTATGTAAAACATTTCTACACTGCCCTTCAGCAGTGTTTCCAGGGCAGTTTACGAAAATGAGATGAAATACAAATAAAACATGCGTCCCTCCTTAAAGCTGCAATCCTGAACGCATGTATTAGGGAGTCAGCCTCATTAACTTCAGTGGGACTTGTTTCTGAGAAAATATGCATAGGAGTGTGCTGCCGATCAACCGCTACTTTCAAGATCAGCAAATAAGCACTGATCATTCTTTCTTGCACACTTTAGGGAAGCAGATACATTATGTGTTTAGTAGTTCCAACTATGTTGTACTTTTGGTGAAATGATCACACAATACTTTTCTTTCAGAACTAACCATTAATTTGGATTCTGGAATTTGCACTGGGTTTAGTAGAGCCTTAGAATTATACGTAGGTCAGTTATGCCTATGTTATTTTGATTATCTTTCTACTTCTGTGCAAGCCAGCTGCCTATAGGTTGGGCAGCATATCCATCAACCTCTGCTCTGCATGCACACATGCATGCACATTCACCCTACTCACTCATGCACACACACACACACATATACACACACATTACATAAGCATGTGCTTGCTTATCTTCTCACTAGTAGATAAACAAAAATAACCAACTTACCTCTTCACCTCTTGTCAAGGTTATTTATTGTATTTTGTAACCCCCTGTGTCCTTCTGAGGAAGCAAGAAAGACCTGGGACCTGCTGGAGAAGGATGGGTAATAATAATAATAATCAGTGCTTTTTTTCTGGGGGGATGCAGGGGTATGCATACTCCTAAACATTTTTGAATCTTTGTACTTTTGTCCATTTGCTGTATTTATTTTTCCCAATTTGAACTATAAAATGGTGATTTACTTGAGTCAAAATGAGAGTACCCCTAAACATTTTTTAAAGAAAAAAGTACTACTACTACTACTACTACTAATAGATGAGTCCTGCATGAAGTGACTAGGAGACAGAGTAGGCTAGATGGCACTGACATGATGAAAATCTGTAGCTAACTGCCTGCACTGATTGCTTCTTGTGATTGGTGCTGCAACATGCATTCTTTCGATCCCCCAGTTGTCTAAGTCCCAACCAGTGGCTAAACGAGAAGGATGGAGCTAAGTTTGGGTTTGATTTGTATGTGTGTGTTGAAAGAGAGGAAACCTTTAGAAGAATCCTTGTAACAGGTGCATCTCTCATTAGGGATCGATCTGCTGACCAAAGAACAAGAAAAGCTGCAGCAACGTGAGGACTGTGCTCCTCTTTGCAGCACACAGTGCTGTGAAGGATCCCTGAATGCCCCATGCTAAAAGGACAGTGTGGAGGGCAAAAAGATTGCCTGAGTGTACTGATGGGAGTCCCTTACACTTTCTCCCATGTGTTGGTCTCCTGTGATTGCTCTATGTAACCACCTCTAGGGTCAGAGGCAGTGGGCTGGGAATCACAAGTGGGGAGAGCGGTGTTGCACTCAGGTCCTTCCTGTGGGTTTCCCATATGCATTTGGTCGGCCACTGTGGAAATGGGCTTTTGGAATAGATAGGCCAGTGACCTGACCTGGTCCAGCAGGGCTCTTCTCATGTTTCTTAAGATAGTTAAGAGGGAGCCGTGCGGTGTGCAAAAGCCGTTCTTTCTTATCAGTCAAGTGCCAGGCCAAGGTGAGTGCCGGCTGCACAGTCTCTTCTGGTGGAGTCTCCTGGCTCGTCTGCCGGTGCCGACACTCTCACTGCTCCAGCGACACAACACAGCACCTGGCTCGTCTCCAAGTGCAATGATACCGGATTATGAGCTAGCTGTTACAAACGAGCCAGTAATTATCATAATCTGGTAATTGAGAAAAATATAATTATGCAAAGCTAATGGATTTAAAGCCTTGCTTGAAAGTGTGTGCCTGTGTGTGTGTGTGTGTGTGTGGAGAGAGAGAGAGATGGGGAGGTGGATCACGCTGAATCTGAGCATTGCTGTCTGGGAGCCTGTGTCTAACGGAGGAGCCTCATTCCCCCATACCCAAGAAGTTACCATCTGCTCAGGGGTAACAAAGGGTCTTCTTCATCAGCTTCCTCAAGCAGTCCTGGGGGTCGAAGGATGGGAGGACATAATTCCTTTCAAAGGTGTATATGGGAAGCAGTTCATAAGACAGCATGGTCAGTCCTAATCCTCTTGCAACCCCCCATAAGTTGTTAGTAATTGAATCATCCATCCACACCCTCATCCCCAGAACATGAGTGTGAATGAGCAGCAGGTTAAACTGTGGCCAAAGGGAGTATGGGAAGGTGAGACTCAGTTATTGAAAAGAGAGTCTGTGAACAGTGGTACCGTATTAGGGCAGAAGTGCAGGCTCCCACTCAGCAGGAGGGGCTCCCAAACACAGCTGAACATTTGAAGCATGTGAAGTAGTAGACATTGCCATCTGAAAAAAGGGAAGCCCCTCTGCCCTCCAATATGACCATTGCATCCATATCTAAAGCAGGCCCTTGGACTCCAACTCCCATCAGCCCCAGCCAGTAAGACCCATGACCAAGGATAATGTGAACTGAAGTCTCCCAACATCTGGAAGATCACAGGTTCCCCATCCCTGGTCTAAAATACCCTCACTGAAGCACTGTCAGTGAAATGGGTATATGGTTGGCAGAATGGGCAAATGGTGTGAGGACAGTGAATGGCACCCTTGGGGGGGGGGGGATGACCCCAGAAATTGCAGCCCTTGTCCAGCCCTGCCTCTTTCCCAAGAGACTGCATTAAGGGATCCAGGTAAATCTGGCTTTCTCCCTGATCTGCCTCAGCATGCCTGCACTGTATAATTCTCTCTCTGTTTAAATACTTTTCCTCTCAAAAGCTTTTAGCCGTTCTTTCCCATCTCTCTCCTAGGAGACATTCCTTTACCCCCCACCAGCTCCTAGTTCAAATCAATTACCCTTCACCCATCAAGTGAAAGCTTGTTTGTTCATTCAATTACGGTATATGTCTAGTCCACTGTGAACTAAATCAAATATTCATGCCTTCTACTTTCCTTTATAATCTCCATACTCTGAGTAAGATTCCCAGGTTCATACCCTCATTTCTGGGTCCCTCTAATCTGATGCAGTGAGACATGTGTTTGGGGCTGTTGGCAACCCTTTCACTTTTTAACCATCATCATATGCATAGTAGACTGTCCAGAGCAGACTTTGTCCTCTAGATGTTTTGGCGTACAACTTCCATCAACCTGGGCTGGTGTAGAGGGCACAGGGTTGGCAAAGGCTGATCCAATGAATTTGGATTTCTCTCCCAAGCATTTTAAGCCGTGCTGTGATTACAGTACTCGCAAACTCCCTTCCTCCTTTGAGAGAGCCCTGCCCAGGCATTCCCTAGTCACCACAACTGTGGCTGTCAGTTTGAATGAGCATGTGTTAAGATGCAACAGTTAGAAGGGATTTCTTCATGTCTAAAATTGAGGGACTGAATCTATTTCACCCCAAGCTTGAAAACATCTGCCCACAGCAGCCTATACTTACCCATATATGTTTTCATGCCTTTCTTACACCTTAACACAGGCCACATATTGACCTCGGCCCCATCTGCACTATACATTAAAGAAATATCCTGCCACTTTAAACAGCCATGGCTTACCCAAAAAGAATCCTGGGAACTGTTGTTAGTTAAGGGTGCTGAGAGTTGTTAGGAGACCCTTAGCCCTCTCACAGAGGTACAGATTGCAGAGTTCCCTGGAAAGAGGGATTGACTGTTCAACCACTGTTGAGAATTGTAACTTTGTAGGGGGGAATAGGTGCCTTCTAACAACTCAGCAAACCACAGTTCCCAGGATTCTTGGGGTGTGTGTGTGAAACCATGACTTTTTAAAGAGGTAGGATTCAGCTTTAAATGTATAATGCAGCTGGGGCCCTAGAAAGACTGCTGGGGACCCACACTTCTGACACCTTTCCACTTGGGGGCTGCTATGAACAGGGCTATAAGCTGCCTAAGTTCTGAAGAGGTCAGTGGGTGGGTATGGATGTGCTTAACGGGACAACTTCAGAACTTCAGGGTGTAATTTGTAGAGTTGTGCTATTCACCTGAATTCTGGCCTGCTCATTGGAATCCCTCAGGCTCATAGCCCTAAGGGTAGGTAGGGCTCACACAGAAGTTTTATTTTTAGGTATTTATATCATTTCATTTACAAATTCCTTCCCAGGAAACATCCCAAAGTGATTTAGCAAAAACATGTATAAAAACAATTTGAAATCTTAAGACAGAAGCAGACTTGGATAAAAAAAAAACCTCTACTTATCGGTAAAATGCTTGTTGAAATGACTAAGGTCTTCAGTGAGCCTAAGAAACAACAGAGGTGGTGTCTGTCTGGCATGTAACAGGAAGGAGTTTCAAAGGGCAGGTGTAGCCACACTAAAGGTCTAATTCTGACATCCTAGGGAGGGGACCTCCCGGTAAGATGGCATCAGCATGAGGCCTTCTTTTGCAGAGCACAGTGATCATTTGGGTACCTAAGGGGTGAGATGATGTTTTGGGTATCCTCACCTCAAGCTGTATAAGGCTTTGTATACCAACACCAGAATACTGAACTTTGCGTTGTAGCTGATTGACAGCCAGTGCAATCATTTCAGTTGCAGCACAACATGGTGGCGACATTCTGCCCCATGAGCTGCTGCATTTTGCTTGCAGGCCCACCTTGGTTGGTTGGTCCCAACTCCTTCCTGATTATGGGCATTTGGCCCAGGAGGCCATTACCTTTCCCCCTTCCAACTCAAGTATTTATTTTCCATTATACACAACCACACTGAAAGAAGCAGAACGACCTAGCCCTCCATTCTCCCTGCTGGACTGTTCTTCAAGGGCTGGATATGCTTGCTTACCTGCCCTGTTCACTAAGTGCTGGAGTGAATCAATGATGCCTCAGGCTAATTAGCAGCCCCAGTCCCAGGAGACAGAGATGGACTCAGCCTGCGGTTTGCGAGGGACGCATTTGCTCCCCCTCATCTGGCACAGGCTCTTCCGGGATCCGGCAGTGCTAATTGCCCTGGATGAACATGTTTACTGTCTTTCAGCTCCCAGGAGGGGCCCTAGATGAGGCATGAGGCCAAGCTCCTCCCCACCCCGTGGCTGTTAATACTACGCTGCTGTAAGTGAGCCCTGTTGTTAGACAGAGAGGGCCGCTGCAACACTCACCAGCCCATCCAAACTCCAGAGCCTTCTGACTGTTAACTGCATGCCTTTGTGGGGCTTGTACCTATCCTCTATTTTCAAGAGGGCACTGCAAGTATGCCAGGGCCTACATGGACAGAGGAGATACCCTCCTGGCACAGTTGCTCCCCTCTGCCCAAAGCAGTCCGGCATACTGAGGAGGTTTCCCATGTGGTACACCCACCCACTTCTGCCCCCAGCCTGGAAGAGTTTGCCAGGAGTTCAACACTCCATGGCATCAGCCACATCTTCCGCCATGGGTACACAGGCCGCAAATTTCTGTGGATCGTGGCCTTCCTGGGCTCCCTTGGCTTCCTCATCCACGTCTATGCAGACCGAGTGGATTTCTACTTTCAGTATCCTCACGACACCACGCTGGAAGAAGAGACCCTCCCCAGTCTGACTTTCCCAGCGATCACCATCTGCAATCTCAACTCTCTTCGCTTTTCCCAACTCTCTGGCCATGACCTCTACTGGGCTGGAGAGTACCTGGGCTTCCTGGATGGCGATGACAAGATTGCTGTGTCCAAGGGCGAGGACGGGGACGTTCGGGAGGTGCTGAGTAAGAAGCTAATGCAGAGCAAAGGGGAAAGGAACCTCCCGTTCAATTTCACGGAGCTCCATAACCGCGCTGGGCACCAGATGGACCAGATGCTGGTTCTGTGCAGCTTCGGCAATGAGTCGTGCAATGCCAGTGACTTCGAAACAGTGAGTCTACCGCCACATCGCTGCTCTGCTGAGGATAGTGGGAACACCTCATGGTGCTCATGGAATGGGTAGCATGGGTTCTTAGCTAGGCTAGGGACAAGCAAATAACTGGTAATTCTGTTCCTTCTATTAAATCAGGGCTGAGGAAATTGTGGCCTGCCCAATGTTGTCATACAACAACTCCTATTGTCCCTGACCATTGGCCGTGCAAGCTGGGGCAGGTGGGAGTTGGAAGGGCCACAGCTTCCTCATCACTGTATTGAGGGGAGAATTTGATCCACACCAAACCTTTCAAATGACTAGAAATGCCATATTCAGGCCAAGCTCTTTTAAAAAAAGCTCACTAGTCTCTCCTAGGCCAGCGCTCCTCTCACAAACCGGAACTAAGTTCTCTCAGTTCTCCTGTTCACCCTTGTTTGTGTGCTCTGTAGCCTGTGGCCATTGCAGGGATCAGGCACATTTCCCTATAATCGCTGGCTAATGAAACATGCCTGACACTCTGAGGATGTGTCTTTAAAGTGTTCTTCCAGTGCTAGGGGGTAATCATACAGATCACTTCTGCCTCCATCTCCTTTTGGCTACATAGATATTGCTGTTTAGGATTTCACTCAGAAAAGGCTTCAAAACCTCAGATTTCTACATCTCATCGGTGTCCCTGACCTGCATTACTTTTCTCATCTCACTGTGAAACAATATTTGATGCTGCAAGTCATTCTTTGGGTAGGGGGTTGTGAAGAGTTGTTCTAGTATGACAATGAATCTGAACATTCTTGGATCCTGGTTCTGTTCACAGTGATAGGTAATAACAGCAGAGCGGCAAGGAGTGGGGTTTGTGTTTTCAGTAGTGGGAAGAACAGACTGCTTTGGCTGGGATGAGCCAAGGGTCCTGTGCGTTGATGTGGGAAGAAACTTCATGGCATGCTTAGATACTCCAGGCTATACACTGTGAGCAAAGTCTTTTTTCAGAGTTTGGGCCCACAGATTGTGGGGAACCACTTCCTTTCATCCTAGCGAAACTATTAGTGTTTTTAATATTCTGTTGGGAGCCACCCAGAGTCACTGGGGAAACCCAGCCAGATGGGCGGGGTATAAATAATAAATTATTGTTATTATTACATTATTATTATTAACTAAATCTGGAAAGGATTCAAACTCATTTGGGATCCTAAAACTGGGAATCTTCAGTTCCATGACTTCGCAAGAGATCTAGGGAAGGGGATAACTGTGCTTCATGCCCTAGCATCAGCCTTCCAGCTACTAAGACAAGGGGTGGGAAACCTTTTTTCAGCTTAATGACCACATTTAGGGGTATGACTTGCTGATGATGCAAAGGGCCAGAGTAAAAAAATGGGCAGAACAATAGATATGACTTACTTTTGGACAGTAGACTATGGCTGTGTACACCCTATGCCTTAAAAACACATACAAATGACGTTTCACCCCTCAAAGAATTCTGGGCACTGTAGTTTACTGCTCACCAGCCAAAGTGGCAGGTAAAAGGCAATAGTATTCAAGCAATATTATTATTGCTGAGCCACCTGCTCCAGAAAGAAGGGCAAGAAGCCCAAGGAAGTAGTCCTGGGTGTGATGGATCTCCTTGCCTTGTCCGCCTCTTCTGCCAGGGTTGGCCCTGGGAGCTCCTCATTGCCACCTGTGTTCTATCCCTTAGTGCTGACAATGGAGCGAGGATGTGTCTGTGTTCCTTTGGAGAAATGCTAGGTGTCTACCTCCTGCTATCCTTGACTTCTTCCTTCCCAGTTAGATTAGACCTCCCCCCCCCCCCAAATAAAAGGGAATTAAGTTCCTGGTGTGTGTGTGGGGGGGGAGAAGGACTTGATCTGGCCCTGCAGGCAGCCACTGCCTGCTGCAAAACAGCCATTTCATTATCTCTGCTTGCAAAATCAAGAATGCTTTGGAAGGTGCAAATCGCTGCCAGCATCTGCCAGCCTCCTTCCCAGCTTCCTGCCAATCAGCACTCCATGTCAGTTAGGCACCACTGGTATGGATTGTGGCATAGCCTTCTTGGCCATTTCTTTTGCACACCCCCTTCATTTTGGGTTTGGTGTATATAGATACGCCTTTAAAAGGGGTTCACACTTTTTTCTTCCGTGGAGTCAATCTGGCTTCCCTCACCTTTACCACATAGTCAGTAGATGTGCTTAGCTAATCAAATGAATGTCTCTGATGTCTGTCTTGTGCTAATCCCCAGTCTTCAGGTGAATGTTATGCTTTTTTTCTTTAAAGCACAGCATGAACATTTAGTCAGTGAAACAATTTTTTGTCGTTTTGCTGTGTTTGTTTGTTTGTTTCTAAGGAAAAAAAATCAATTTTAAAAAGAGTTTCAAAGCTATTTCAGGGAGGAGGGGCAGTGGGTTTGTGACATCACAGGGGCCAACCAATCCGCTCTGTTCATGGCCAGATTCTTCTGAAAAGTGGCTGAGATCAATCAGAGTCAAGGAAATGTACTTTTATATTACACAATGTGATATGCAAACTTCCACAGCAAGTTGACCACTCAAATATGCAGTTTTTGAGTTGGATGTGGGCACTGGCTGGGTCAGATTGAGATAGCACCAGATCGCCCAGGGTCAGCCCACCCAGGTCAATCCAGGGCTATCAGAAGGTGGAACAGCTGGGCAGGGGGAAGGAGGAAGTAGAGGAAGGCAGCCTCTACAATTTTAAAGAACAACATGGGGCCGTTTGCAAAAGGGCTTTTAAAAAACTCCACACTGTGCTTTGGCTGTGCATGGCTGTTCTCAGCAAGGGAACACACACACAACCCTAAAGTTCCACTATGTGCTTGTATCATTCTTGCAAAGTACTGACAGTCTGGAGGCACCCTGAAGGGTAGGAGACATTCTTAAGGGCAGGTAGAGGATGTGGTTCTGCAGATCCTATCTTCATATAGAATGGAACATCGTTTATCCTGACACTGGGGGCCAGTTGGGCTAGGGTGTGGTTGTGACTGTTTTGTGTGAACGTGTCTTTAAATGGTACATCCCAGTTTCCTCTTCTCTAGACATGAGAGTGCAATGGTTCTTCTTCTTCTTCTTCTGGGTGACCTTTGTGAGCTACAAATCAGGGGCTTCAACACTTGGCAAATGGCAGGGAGCTGCCAGAGCCTAGGAGGGCATGGTGACATGGGTGCATATGAATGTGGCCAACTAAGTGTTGGAAATGTTGGGATGCAACTCAGCTTGTTGAGGGATTTGCATGGGATTGAAGCAGACAGAAAAGGGATTCTCTGAGATTCCTAAATTGCCTCACTGTCCTTTTATCTCTATGCTGACCTTTCCTTGATGCTAGACTAATATTCTCAGGTTGCAGCACTTGCTTCCTGTCTCTCTTACTCTTCTCTCTCTGACTTTCTTGGAGAGAGGTCGTCTTGCGATGTATCTCTGCTGAGTGCAAGGACCAAGCAGGACTCCATTGCATCTCAAACTTAGCTGTAACTAATAACTCTTTTCTATTCTAGTATGCATATCCTGTAATAAACCTAAGCTTTCTTATTTTCCATACCAACTGTCTCTGTGCGTGATTGCAACTAAAGTAAGCCTGATCTGCCAGCAAGGATTCAATACACAGACAGCTTTCAAGCTGTGTGCTAACTCTGCAAAGTAATTCAGCAGTGAGGGCAGGCAGAAATCTTCTCTCCCCCCCTCTCTTAAAGGGCTAATTTGGGGCTGGTACAGCACTTGCAACTGCATGGGTTTTTTTTTTTACCGCTAAACAGCACATGCATGTTATCTCCCCTCCCCTGCAGTCCATTCTATCCTTTGCCTGAATTTAGGACTGTTTTTTTTCTATTTACTGACCCATTTGTATCAAAATTTGGATCTCATTCAGGTATAGGTTTAAGCTGGGTGTGAAGGGTAAGCTGGAATGGAAGCTTTGGTCACTTTTCTCTGTGAAGGGAGCTCTTGCTCCTCTTCCTCAGGCTTGGCGGCAAAGCTACAATGGCTGTGAGCTTTCCTTGGGGCTGTGATCTAGGGTCATCAAGTCTAGGATCTTGCACCTTTAAGAATGCCCCCAGCTCTGGCTTTCCTTCATCACACAGATCATGGTGTGTGTGTGTGTGCATGCACAGTGTGTATGCATGAGAGCCCTGTTTCCCAGGTTCTTCCATATGGCAAGACTCGCTGCTGGGCAGTGGAGACGGCGGCTGCTGCAAGCTGAAACTCAGAGCCCTTGTGGCTGGTGGCTGCTGTGTGCTCAGTGGCTCGGAGCTATGCACAGGAAGGGCCTTAATTCAGTGTGACGGCTCCACTCATTGCGATAATGAGAACAAAGTGAGGCTGCCGTGCGGCGCAGTGCACAGGTGTCAGCCGGCTGGCGCTCATCGCATCCCAGCGCTTCAGAGGCAAAGCAAAGGCTGTGGTGTGTGTAAGGGGCGAACCTGAAGTTATTTTGGGTGATCAGCATCTAAGGCAGGAATCATCCCCTGAAAAACAATTGGTCTTTAAGCCAGGAGGACCCCGGGATAACACCACCAGCCACAATGTTTTCCTAAGGGCTCAACTACAAGGAATCTGGTGTGCTCAGGCTGACAGGCATGATTCAGCTGGCACTGACTCTGAGTCCTGGCACAAAAGGGAACAACAGTGCCATCAGACCCCTGATGCACAGCATACCCCATGTTGCCACTTCAGCACTGACCCAGATGGAACCCCTCGGCATGGCGCAAACCTGTTGATGCCACATCCATATTCATGCATGCGGGTGCTGCCTTTCTCACAGCATTAGTCCAGGAACATTTCCTGGATGGAGCCGCAGAGAACTTGCCAGTTTGATGGTGCTACTGCCAAATATGAAAGAAAAGGGCACTGCCAGTCTGTTGCTGCCAAGTCTGACCTGGTGGGACACACATCAGAAGGGGGAAATTGGGGTGTGTGTGTGTGAACATGAAAGTGTCCCTATGAACTTCCAGTGCCTGTGGAAAGAAACACTTGCTTATACATCTTGCTGCCAGGAGTTAAGGTGGCAAAGTGGTGTATTTTCATGTCGGCCCCTCTCCTGCCCCCTTTGCCACACAACCAGGCACCTGTCAGGCTGCTAGGAAAGTGACCCTCTTCCCTTCACCACTGGCTTCCCGGAGAAGCTGCCAGGGCAGGAGGAAAAAGGAGGAAGGGCCCCTGCTCAAAGTGCGTAATAACTGAGAAAGGAGTCCCACATCCTGCCCCCTCCTCTGCTTGCCTTTCTGGAGTCAATGGGGCGAGGATTATGAGCCATAAAGCTAGTGATCAATGGATGCTGATGGGAATGTTTCCGGTGAATAAAGCTGGCACATGGGAGGGAGGAATGGCTCTCTCTCTCTCTCTCTCTCTCTCTCTCTCTCTCTCTCTCTCTCTCTCACACACACACACACACACACACACACACACACACACAGCACCATTTCACTAAGGGAAGGTGGAATATGGCATGGCTGGTGGGTATTGCAGGGTTAGGCCAGAGGAGGGTAGAAGCATTTGCGATGGAGACCTATGTCAGTGCCTGCACCTGAAGAGGGAGGAAAGAATGTAAGTAATATGATTTATCCTGCTGAGGTGCTCTGGTACCACGGGTCAAAATAAAGGTGATTGCCACACAGCATAGGAATCCTGCCACACTGAATGCAATTTGCTAAAATAGATCCCTCTGGGACATTGTGCTTGAAGTATCTTTGGAACAACTTCCTAGAGAATGTCTGTGTGGGACATTCCTCATGCCCCAGGCCTGTATACGTCTGGCTAGCAGACAAAGAAGGTCTGATGTGGCCAGGTCTGCTATGCAGAGAAGTGTGGAGGACATGATGGGTGTGTGTGTGTGTGTGTGTGTCTGTCTGTCTGTCTGTCTGTGTGTGTGTGTGTGTGTGGCTAATGACTGGGTAGTTGAGGTGAACTGGTCAGTTTTGTGGAGCCTTGGCCATGTAGAAACAGGGGTCCATATATCTTGGCCCACATGTTCCTGAAAAACATTCCCTCCTGTTGACAGTTCAGAGGCATGATTCCACATAATCCAGTCTACAGTCTGTGACATTGCTCTGTGTAAAACTTAAGCTGAAAAAAAGTGAAGGCTTATGCCACAATAAATCTGCTATCCTTTAAGAGGGCACAAAACTCTTTGTCGGTTTGGTTCAGCTGGCATTGAACAGGAAGCAAATCCCCAGCCACTTGGGCCTCACAGTCGTAAACGCAGTCCCTAGTTAGGGTGGTGGAGGTGATAGCAAGGCAAGCGGGAGGGCTGATTGAAGGGGGCTCTTTGAGGAAGGGTTTTATCTCAGGTTGGTGACAGTTAGATACCTTGGAGAGTGGTGACATGCTTTATGTCCTTCATAAAAGCAACAAGGGCACCTGTGTTTTTGTGTTTGTGATACCTTAAAAGCTAACAAATTTATTGTGTCAGAGAGGCTTTGGTAGGCCAGAGCCCATTTCGGCAGCTTCGTGAAGCACTAACTGCAGTGGACAGTTTTCATCTCTCTCTCTCTCTCTCTCTCTCTCTCTCTCTCTCTCTCTCTCTCTCTCTCTCCACACACACATACAGTATGTGGGTCCAGACAGACGAGTTGGGACAGTGACATTACAGGCTGAAGCTGGAAGGCCCAGCAGTGCTGGAGGGGGGTTGTCACATCAGAGCAAACACAAAAATGGCATCCACAAACAGAGTGAAAAGAATTAGAATAAGTACGTGTGCCCCACTCCCAACTGGCACAGTGAGGTGAATGGCGTACTGCAAGTGGGGGAGCTTTTCTATCTGTTGAGGGCTGCTTTCCCTCGGGGTCAGCCTGTCAAGGCTTTGCATTCGAGTGGTGGGACAGGGCCAAAGGTGGATAGAGCCAGAGACAAAAGTGGACAGGAGAGGGCAGAAACACCGTAAGGAGGTTGCATAAACACCATACATTTAAAGCAACCCCCACCCCCGCCTAATAATCCTGGGAACTGTACTTTACCCTTCACAGAGCTACAATTCCCAGCACCCTTAACAAACTACATTTCCCAGGATTAAGGATGAGCGGGTGAGCTTTAAATGTATGGTGTATATGTAACCCTTGCTTCGTGTAAAGGGTTGGTCAACCCCAGGGGTAGGCAACCTAAGACCCGGGGGCTGGATGCGGCCTAATCGCCTTCTCAATCCGGCCCGCGGACGATCCGGGAATCAGCGTGTTTTTACATGAGTAGAATGTGTGCTTTTATTTAAAATGCATATCTGGGTTATTTGTGGGGCATAGGAATTCGTTAATTCCCCCCCCCCAAATATAGTCTGGCCCACCACATGGTCTGGGTTACGGTGGATCGGCCCACGGCTGGAAAAGGTTGCTGACCCCTGGTCAACCCCATCTTTACTGAGCTAAGGTCTGATAGTATCAAATCAACAAACAAATGCTTACTGTTTTACTGCTGGAGTCTCTATTGGAATCCTTTCTGTTAAATAAGTGACTTTCAAGGCTTTTGCAGAATGTCCTGGAAGACTGAAGTGTTCCACAACAAATTTCCTTCATGTTTATTCAAGTCCACTCTGCCTAATGAGCTTGGTGGGTGAAAGAGGCCTCTAAGCCATTGCTGACCCAGAGATTGCTCCTCCTCTCCTCCCTCCAGTATGCAGCAAATGAACAGAAAGGAGCTGGGTGGCACTCACAAATCCCCTGAAATCCGAACACAATCTTATTAAGAACCACTTAAGAGGTATCGCAGTGAGCTGTGATTCAAGCAATCGCAGGCTCATCACCCTGACAGAGCCTGCCTTCCACACAGCCCTAATGGTGCCAGCATGGTCCAAATAGCAGCTCATTCCCAAGGCCAACTCATGCCATCAGCATTGTCTCCAGCCCCATGCAGTTGATTACAACAATCATAAAGCTCTGGGGAGAGGAAGGTGGGAGAGAGGCATGACTCAGTGATGTCCCCCCCCCCCCCCGCCCCAGCAGTTTTCATAGAAAAATAAAGGGAGGGGAAGTTAACAGGTTGCTCACCCATTTCTGGTTGTGTGAAGGGTGTGTGCTACACACTACTGGAGGAAGTTCCCATTTTTTCGGTGCAAGGGCTGCATCTGTGCAAAGGCCTGTGTGGGAACAAACGCCAGTACTTCAGCTGCTAGGCACAGAGCTATGAATTCCTGTGCGAGCGTAAGTGTCACAACATTTACGCAGCTTCACTCAGGCGCTGCTCAGGCATTGCTTAGTGGTGGCAGTTAGGAAATGCAGCATGCCCATTTATCTGTGCCAAAACTGGCCCCTTCTGCCTTGCTTAGCAACATAGGAGCCTCAGTAGCTTGCTTAGTCAGGTCAATGGTGCTGCTGTCCAAATCACCTGGCGAGCATCAAGTTGGAGGTGGTTGCTTATACATTGGCATAGAACAGCCTTCTCTAACTTGATGATCCTCAGCTGTTTTGGACCACAGTTCCCATCAGCACCAACCAACTCCGTGATACCAACTCAGACTCAGCTAGGAGTCTGGGTGGTGTGAAGAAATCTTGGCAATGAGCTGGCTGCTTTCAGAACACACAGGCACCATTCCCCTTCTTCCATACATTCTGAAGCCCCAAAATGGTGAGGAGTGGGAGGGACTTGCTTGAGAGCAGTTTGTGGCCCCATCCCGTTTCTCAGAGTGCAGGCATTTGGCACTGACATGCTCCCAACATGCCACGGTGCCTTCTCCAGAGCATGTCCAGGCTCTGACAGGTAAATACCAGGCTATTTTTAGCCGCTCCCCCTGCTGCGTGCTGCAGCTGTTCCTTTCATTCAGATGAACAGATTTACCTCAATTTCATGTCCCACTGAGGCACAAGCCTAATCTCCCTGAAATTAACCTTTCCTGCTTCCCAGAATACCTGTCCCCTGGGCCAGGCCACTTGGGATCAAGGACTAATCTCCTAGTAATGAGCCAGAACCAAACCTGACTGTCCCCATATTTGCTGGGGCATGCCTGACAGCTCTGCCAGGGGAGTCACTTCCTTGACCATTGCTGATCCCTGGGAGAAAGAGTCACTGTTTCTAGGAAGGTACAGAGCCTCCCCAGATCATGGGTGGCTGGGGGTTTGGAGGATAACAGCAGTGGGTTGGAGTATGTGTGAATGGGTGAGAGAGGAAAGTGTCGGGTAGTTGCTCTGAGATTGGAGCAAGCCTCACTTGCACCCACCTTAACCCCCTGCTTCGTACAATGCTGCAACAATGTGAACTGAACCTGAAAACTGGAGGAACACAAAGGCTTTTTTGTTAATTTCTGTCCGTGAAAATGTAGTCTCCTGTCAGAAGCAGAATGGTTTTGAACCTATCAAGATTTTGCTCACCCTGCCTAGGCATTAAAGTGCCAAATATCAGCGACAGTGTTGATCTTCTGGCCACCACCCACCCACAGTGAACACAGAAACTGCTCCTCTGATAGCAGGGTGCAATGGTAATGACATCTCCAGGATGTGGCTGTATATCCTTGTAACTATTTTAGGATGCTCATGAGCAATGCATTGTAATACATTCTGTAATTCAATCTTGGAGACAGTATTATTCCACCCACTCTGCCACTGTAAGAATAGGTGGGTGACAAGTTTTGGATGACTACTTTGTGACATTTTTAGTTGGTCCTAATAAATGTAATTTTTGGATACACCCCTTATTGGGTTAACCTATTTCTTTTGTTATGTCCAACTTTTTTCATTCCTTAAGCATATAGGTTTATCATTCTGTAGCATATGACTAATGTCACTGGAGGGCACTGTGTTGATTTGGAGATATATACTGTATTTATCTGTTTTGACCCCAATGAAGTCAAGTTCTTTGTTATTTTATTTTATTTTAAATGAAATCAAAAGGTTAGCAATGGGCACCCATGCTCATTTGGTCATTGGAGGACTATAAGTGGCATTCCCGTCACCAATCCATCATAGCATCAGTGATTTATTGGGACTGCATACAGAATATGACACATTCAAGTGCTGAGAAAGGTAGGACAAGGCCTGCATGCAGCACGAAGCACAGCTTCCATGTGAGATGTATCTATTCTCCAGAACATGCCCCTTGCATCAGTCTTAGATTGGGGAGAGGCACCTCTTTCATTGTTTGGGGCTGCACAAAGGTGATTTCTGGGGCCTCCAAACCTAAAGTGAAGACACGGGTGCTGTCCTTGGTGCTGGGCTTGCCTTGTTCTTCTGGTGCTGTCCAAGGTTCTGAATCTCATCTCCTTTGGTGGTGCTAGCTAATCTATTTGTTAGCTATATGCATTGGATATACCGTAGGTGTATGCCTGACTTTAATGCCCAAAAGAAAACTCATGGTGGATAATAATAATAATAATAATAATAATAATAATGATGATGATGATGTATGGACAGGATTAAATACCAACATTCCATTAAAACAAAACCAATAAACACATCTCAGTGACCCGCAGCATACTGTAAATAAACACATCCAGCCTGCGTGAAAGCTTGCTGAAATAGGGATTTTCTAAAGCTAAAGAACACCAGAGCCCAAGGGCCTCCCCTGGAGGGAACCTCACATTTCCAATGCTGCTACAGATATAACCCTGTTCTGTACAGCCTATGGAGCAAGGCTTTGCCCACATATCTTGGTAATTTATTTATTCCATAAAAATTATATACCGCCCAAATGTAAAAAGCCTCAAAGTAGTTTACAAAAAGATAAGACGATAAAATCAAGAAAAAATTACAAGCCACTTTAAAACATACAAAAGTTAAAATACTAGAACATCTGGGTAGGCTTGATGAAACAAAAATGTTTTTAGCAGGTGCTGAAAAGAGTGAAATGGCAGCACCTGCTTGAACAATAGGCAGGGAGTTCCGAAGTGTAAGTGCTGCCCCGCTAAATGACCGAGTTCTTACAAATGTGGAATGTGTGGCACCTGCAGTAGTGCTAGTTCTGCCAATCAAAGTGGTCAAGTGGACACATGTTGGTAAGGTAATCTCATAGATAAACCGGTCCCAAGTTATTAATAATAACACCTTGAACTTGGCCCGGTAGCAAATTGGCAACCTGGGCAGATCTCTGAGCACAGGTGTTATATGCTGACAGATGTTATATGCTCACTCCTGTTAGCAATCATGCTGCAGCATTTTGCACTAACTGCAGTTTCCGGATCAAGCAAGAGGGAAACCCCACATAGAGTGCATTGCAGTAATCCAGTCTCAAAGTAACCAGTGCATGAACTACTATAGCAAGGCTTTCTCAGCCCAGGAATGGCTGTAGCTGTCAAATCAGTCACAGTTGGTCAAAGGCACTTCTAGCCACTGAGACTACTACCTGAGCCTCCAGTGACAGAGCAGGATCCAGAAGCACCTCCAAACTGGGAACCTGCTCTTTCAGGGGGAGTGCAACCCGGTCCAGGGTAGGCAATGGACCAGTTTCTCAGACTTGGGAGCTACTCACTCACTCACAGTGCCTCTGTCTTGCCAAGATTCAAGCTCAGCTTGTTTTCCCCTCATGCATTTCACACTGCACCCAAGCAACGGCCCAAGGACTGCATGCCTTTTTCAGATTCAGATGTTATGGAGAAATAGAGCTGAGTGTCATCAGCATACTGATGGCACATTGCGCCCAAACTCCTAATGACTGCTCCCAACAGCTTCATGTAGATATTAACTAGCAGTGGAGATACGATAGTCCTCTGTGACACCCCATAATGTAGCCACCAGGGGGCCAAAAGGCACTCTCCCAATACTACCGGTACTCTCTGGACTTGGTCCTGAAAGCAGGATTGCAACCACTGTAACACAGTGTCCCCAATTCCTATTCCCCAGAGCTAGTCCAGGGGGATACCATAGTCAATGGTATCAAATGCCAATGAGAGATCAAGAAGGAGGAGCAGGCTGCATATAAGGAATTGCTTCTTGACTGACACTGAGTATGGAGGCGTTTAAAGATGAAGACTAGCATCTTGACTCTTACCTGGAAACTGCTAGCCAGTGCAATCTCATCGGCACTGAAGTAACATATTCCCCCTGGCCTGCCTGGTAGCTAGCAAGGCAGCAGTTTTTTGTACCAGCTGCAATTTCCAAACCGTTTTAAAAGAGAGTCCCACAGAGAGGGCATTTCAGTAATCGATCTGAGAGGTTCTGAAGGCATGGATACCCATCTTTGTGGAGAGGGGAGAGGTTGTGGTTGGCATCTCAGCTTAAGCAGATAAAAGAGATTTGGCCCCTTTGCTTTTTAGCATAGTCCAGGATGCTGGGCCATCTCTTGGGTGCTGTATGAAGTGCTGGAGCTTGACTTTTGAATGCTTCCCTACCTACTGTGCCAGCTGTGGCTCTTGCTGGCTCTCTACCTTGCTGGAAGATGATGAGGTAGCGATGGATTTTTACACCGGTGTCATCACAGGGTAGGATAGATCAGGCTTCTGTATCACAGAAGAGCAGCAATAATTCATTACTAGCACCTGCTCCTCAAGTCTTCAGAACTGTTTCTCTCATTGAAACTTCCTCTCTCTGTATGTGATATTGGACTATGTGTGTAGGTACAATAGATGTTCCCTGCCAGTTTATGTAGTGGCTAACAAACTAATGTTATGAATCAGAATCCTCAGGTTGAAATCTTGTATCTGCCATAAACCCACCACATAATTACTTGCTGAAAAGTGCTGTCCCAGTTTGCATTTTCCACATGTAATAGGAAAATGCATCTAGGTTATCTAGATCCACTCCAGTCTGCTTTCAGGCTCAGTTTTGGCACTGAAACAGCTTTGGCCATTCTGATTGATGAACGCTATCAGGAGAGAGACAGGCAAGTGTGACCCTAGTAGTTCTCCTTGATCCCTCCTTGACTTTTTACCCCATTGATCATGGTGCTCTCCTAAAGCAACCTAGGGAAGTGGGAGTTGGAGGTACTGTATTAGGATGATTTTTATCCTATCCACAGTATCGCCACCAAAAGTAGTACTTGGAGATTATTGTTTGGTTTCATGGCTTTGGAGCTGTGAGGTTCCACAAGGGTCCATTCTGTCTCCTATGCCATTTAGCTTGGACGTTAAAAACAGCTGAGAACTGTTGTCCAGGAATCTGGAGCATAGTGGCATCAATATGCTGATGACATATTCCTTCTTAATCGAGAAGACTGTGAACCAGTGATGAACTGGATGGGGGCTAATACTATCACTATTATTTTTCATGTTCACCATGCAAGTTCTACCATCTACAGATATCATTGCCATGCATTCAGCAGGGAAAGCGGCTCAGAGCCTCCCAAGAACCATAGCTCTACAAGATGTTCTCCTCTGTGTTGCTTCTCTTCCCCACCCCCCAGGCAACATCCCTCAGCTCCCCACCAGCTGGCAGCTCAGTAGAATTACCCCCATCCTTCATACCACCCCAGGAACACAGCTGGCTGCAGAGTATTCTGGCACCCATCCACTCCTGCACCATTAATGTTCTCTTTCCTGAGTTTTCCCAGAAGCTTTCTTTCTTCCACCCCCCCCCCCCGCCATTGGCAGGCTCCTGGCAACCAGAGCTGCATGTGGGGAGGAGAGGGGGAAGAGGAGCAGGGCTTTCCCCCTTCAGCTTTAGCCACAGCAGGAAGAAGTTGCTATGCAGAGCTCCTGCTGGACACTGTTCCCAAATATAGCTGTCCTGACAGACGCTAGAGGCTAGAGCACAAAGGCCCACTTTGATCCGCTGTCAGCTGAGGCTCTTGTGGGGCTCTGTGGGTCACCTTCCTGTCACTCACATTCTGCGCAAAGAGGCAGGTGAGGCAGAGTTTAGATAGTTTGGGTTCTTCCCTCAGGGGGGAAAAAGACGAGTAAGGGGTGCACGATAGAGATGTACAAAATTATGCATGGTGTGGGGAAAGTGGATAGGGAGACGTTTTTCTCCCTCTCTCATAATGCTGGTACTTGGGACCATCTTGATGTTGGGAGAATCTGGACAAATGCAAGGACTTCTTCACACAGCACAAAGTTAAGCTGTAGAATTTGCTCCCACAGTCTCACCTGGTTACAGGTAGATAGCCGTGTTGGTCTGTCATAGTCAAAACAAAATAAAAAAAAATCCTTCCAAAATAAAAAAATTCCTTCAAGTAGCACCTTAGAGACCAACTAAGTTTGTTCTTGGTATGAGCTTTCGTGTGCATGCACACTTCTTCAGATAGCAACTTCTTCAGTCTCACCTGGGCAATTCTGACTGAACAACGGAAACAATTGTCCTGTCCACCTTCCTCCAGCAGAGCAAGACTCATCAGCAGCAAGGGCACCAATACTTTTAGAGAGAGGCCAAGACACCAACCCCAGTGTTGTCCTGCGGCCAGACTCCTTGCTGGGCCCTGTGCCTAGAGCAGAGCTGGCTCCTGCTTCTGACATGTCAACCAACGACAAGGGACCACTGGCCCATTTGCTGTGACTGCTGCCAACAAGTGAGTGGACAGTCCCAGAGGCCGCCTCGTACAGGGCTGGAAATATAAAAGGCCGTGGCTAAGAGACGTATATGTCTGGCATTCTCTCCTAATCGCATTTACTTGGGAATTAGCTCCGTTTCCTGAGGGCTGCAGTGGGGGCACTGTAGGGGGAGTCCATTGCTTGTGGCTTGTACGCTGACAAGGGGGTTGGCATGGCAGGCAGAGAATGCACTGAGCGATCACATTTATAATTGCAGGGATTGCTGCGAGGGGAGTGTGGCCTGTCATTACAGCAGCACTGCCAGACCATCAATAACCCACTCCCCGGGCTCATAGCACAGCCAACTTATTATTTACGCTAACATGTTCCATGCCAGCGACTGCTTGACTACCAGCACCACTGCCCAAAAATGGTGTTATCACAAACAGCTGGCTTGGAACATGCTCTTCTCCATTCGGCACTGACTATGCCTCCGGGGGTTGCTGTCCTTTTAGGCGAGGGATGCTGCTGTTTCCCATGGTGCAAGTGCCTTTCCCTTCTCTTTCTTCTGCTCTCTTCTTGTTGTTGTTTAGTCGTTTAGTCGTGTCCGACTCTTTGTGACTCTTTTCTTAGCACTTTTCAAACTGTGCTCCATGCAAGTTTATCAGGACGTCTTCTGTGAACAAAATAGTAATGGCAGGCAAGTGGCCCCACAGAACAGGTGGCCCACCAGCACCATCTTTCCCCTGCCATGGGCAGCTGCAAGGACATGTTGAGTGTTTTCTAGGACACACTTTCAGTCAGTTGAGGTGACAGTGAGTCCCAGTAAGTCTGGCCAGGCCCAGTGCTCCGTGCAAATTAAGTGTATGTACCAGACTAGAACATCTCCCAGGATCCTTTGCAGTATACAATACTTCTCAATGATACTTCAGCAGGCAGGCCCTGTGCAAAGGGTTCTTTCTGTGTTGAAAGTCTGAAAGCAACTGTCTCACCCAAAAGGCCCTTTCTAGTGGAATTCCTAGCTCTGCCTACGGTGGAACCTTCACAAGCTACAAGCTACAGGATGTTGCCTTCTGGCTAACATGGAAATGGATGGAGCCATAAGGTTTTGTCTGCTGTGCTGCCACCACTCAGGCACAGCTCTCAGGCCCAAACTACAGAGTCTAGACAGAGCATACTCACATCTCGATTAGAGACAACAGATAACCCAACAACCCAAGACAACAGAAGCTCTTTGGTCTGTGGATGACCTACAAAGTGCCTGGCCTTCATCCATTCACTGAACCCACTCTCATCATACAGGGTCGAACCTTTCCCTTGATACCTACAGAGCAACCCCCAATTCTTCCCCTCATCACACACCACTGATCATGTTCCAAGGTGACCTTGGCTGTGACTTCCCCATCTCTCCGGTGAACATGTTTTTTCCCTCCCCCTGTTCTATTAATAGTTTTACCCCCTTAAATTATTGATCTGTATTTACAGCCAGAGCAAGCACCAGACGAATGGTGCTTTGTCTGGGAATAAATCTATTTTGACACAGGAAATACTTGAGGCTGGAGTGGTGGGGGCGGAAGGGTGCATTTCAGGGACAAGGAGCATCATCAGCCAAGCTGGGAGAGGAGGGGAAAACCCCGGGCTGGGAGCAGGGAAGTTGTGTGTTTGGACTGAGCAGCATTAGGAGACCTGAGAAGGAACTTACAGTGCAATAGCCCTGAGTATTTGGGAGGGGTGTGAGTCTATAAGAACCCTCCTTTTTTCCTCCTGATCCAGAATGTGCCCTGAGTGTGCGCACATCCACACACACACACACACCTTACTTTCCTAGCTCCTGTATTTACATCTCCTATCAGGAGCTAGTAGTTATTGGAACCTCCAGTGATTCCATTTCAGGGCCTATGGAGATACAGACCATCAGTGCAAGATGCCAGAAGGAAGCAGGTTGGTCCTGGGCAGGCATGAGTCAAGTTCCAGTAATGGCAGTCAAAGGGCCCAGAAAGGCAGGTAACATAGTCCAAGAAGGGCAAGAAGTCAGGTTCCAAAGGCAGCAGTGGAAGGTCTGGAGGCTGGCAGCACAAAATATGACAAGTCATATTTCAGAGGCAAGTGCCATAGGTCTAAATGGCCAGAGGCAGCTGATTTAGTCAGCGCAGAGACTACCGGTAGGATCGAAAACAACATAAGGGAAGGGAGCAGAAACTTAGCCAGGTGAGCATTTATCTTGTGAAACAAGATATTCAGACTGAGGAGCAGCTTCTGAGAATCAGTCTTTGTGGGGCCTGGTGGACAGGGATTGGCCCTTGGTGTCAGCTGACAGAACACTTTTAGATGATGGAACCAGGACTGGTGCTTATGTGGCACCCTTAGAACACAGTGCTTACTCTGCAAGGTACAGGGCACTTCTTGTGTGGGAACCTGACTGCTGGGAGCACTATTTTGAGACCTCTTCTTTTGCTTCTCCACCAGCCAAGGCTCATGCTTCTTGCTCCAACTCCCTTGATCCTTGAATACCAAGGATCTCTTCAAGAACGGCACCATCTCTCCACTACTCTCTTTCCCACTTAGCACTCAAGACAAATGTCTCTCTTTACCTTTTGATTGATTAGTCATTGCAGGACTCATGGTTGGCACAGCAGGGTAAGGAAAAGCTTGCGTTTGATGTTGGGAGCATTCAAGAGAGCTGAGGGTAGTCTGTATGGGTGCAGCTCTAAGTCTGGACCCATGGGCTGGGTCTACATGTGTACATCTCACCTAGATCTGAAGGCTACCTCTCCTTAGCCTCCTTTCCCAGGACATACAGAACTTCCCACTGCTTCCCACCAAAACATGTTTCTGTATCTCATTCTCTTTCCTTCTTCCTTTCCTTTACTCACTGCCAACTCCCAGCCTTCTATCTTACTGTCAGCAACATTGAGCCCCATTATTCCAGAGCAAATGTTCCATCCATCCATCCATCCATCCAGTCAACAGGTTTGCCCTGAATGTATAGCTGCTCATTAGTATAAGAGGGAACAGGGGAGTTTGGATGGGGTGTGTGTGTTGTATTAGCACTAAGGGCTGTTGGAAGAGCTAAGGGAGCAGTGCTGAAATAGCCAAGGAAGGATTCTAGGACTTCTGCTTTGGCACCCCACCCTGGATTTGCAACCAATGATTTTGTGCAGCTCCAAACTCTACTTTTCTTCCCTGCTGAGATCTGTCGTCCCACAACCCCCCGCCCAACACACACACACACACTGGAACAGCCCCAGCTTCGGCAGCCGGCCCCAGGGAAGCTGCTATCTCAGCAGCTCAGACACAGCCTGGTCTCCACATCCAGCTGCCTCCGGGAACATCTGTGTCGGGTTCACGTTGGTGAATTATTTAAAGCTTTCTCTGGTGCGGCGTAAAGATAATAAAGCCGGAAATGAAAGAATCGATAGCAAGAACTGAGGCAGAGCTGGGGACTGCTTCCCTAGTGGCTCCAGGGGGAGGTGGATTTTTTGGAGGGGAGTGACTGGACTGGCACAGCCTTCTGTTTGGAGAAAACAGGAAACTCCTGCACAACACAGCGACCTCTCTCATACACTGAGATCTATCGAAGAGAGAGCTTCTCCTTACTACTCTTCATCTAAACTGCCATTAGGACAGGGGAGGACAGACATGGCTTGATAAAGAGCAATGGGGGCAGTCTGAAAGTGGTCTCACTGCCATCAGAGAAAAATATACCTTTCTTCTGTTTGGGGGTGAACTCTGGGGAGAGAGGAGGGACAGTTCTGCAGTGTTTCAGTATGAAAAGCAGGACTCCTATTGGCTAGTACCTGTGTCAGCACCAACTTATCTTAGCAAATCTTATCTTGGATCCAGAGAAGGATCTGTGTATATAAAATCTAGGGATGAATACGTAAAAAATGTTTTTAAGTGGACAGGCAAGACTGATAGCTGAGACAGGATTTCTCTTTCTCGTGTGCAGATGTGCAAGGCAAGCTGTGGTGCTGGAATTATACCACAGCTGGGATTCACCTTGACCCTCAGGATCGCATCACATTATGTCCATCTTCACCCTAAGAGAAGCCAGCATTATGTATCCTCATATCTTCCTGCCAGAAAGCCTTGGGTGGCAATGCTCATCCATTCCTACCATTGGAGGATTAAGGCTATCGGTGGCTATTAGCCATGATGAATATGCTCTACCTCCATCGCTGGAGGCAGTATGCCTCTGAATACCACTTTCTGGCAATTGAAAGTGGGCAGAGGGCTATTGCACTCAGGTCCTGTTTGCAGACTTCCCGTGGACATCTGATTTGCTTCTGTAAGAATTGGATGCTGGACTTGATGGGCCTTTGACCTGATCCACCAGGGCTCTTGTGTTCTTATTACTACCTCACAGGCTGTGTCTGGTGCTTTTTCCAGAGCATAACCTTATTGATCTGGGCCAATGTCATGACCTGATCAACAACCTGCAGTGCCACAGAAGGAGGTTATGAAGGCCCTCACAGCACTAATCAGTGCTTTTGATTCCCAGCAGGCTGCTTTCCTCTGAGCCAACTGGACTTCCTTTTGCACAGCTCCAGGGCATCTTTGGAGCCAACACTTGCAGTGCCTTTGAGCTTCTGGTGCACTATTTGTGTGCATGTGTGTCAATGCTGGGTACAAGCAGCAATTTTTGACAAGACAACGTATTTTTGCCAGTGTGAGTTTTATATTTGTGCTACATTGGCAGGAAATGAGAAAAGTGCTTTGGTGTCGTACTTGGGAGCAACCACAGAAAGAGGAACTCTGGTTCAAAAGAACATAGGAACATAGCCTTATAGCAAGTCAGACCAATGATCCATACAGCTCAGCACTGTTTCCGGATAGTGACTGGCAGCAGTTTCAGCCCTTCCTGGAAATACCGGGGATTGAACCTGAGACCTTCGGTATGCTCTAGCACTGAGCTACAGCCCTCCCCTGTGAAGTAAAACCAAGGGGTGGATAAGAAGGTTCTGCAGCCTTTTCTTCTTGGGATGTATTATTCTCCCACTTGAAGGACAGTTAGCTGTCAGCAAGGGCCTAGGGTTTGGAACAGAGCCCAGAATCAGGGCCCCGAATGTGCACCTCTAGGTTCTCCTCCTCCTAACCAGATGCCAGAAAAGGAGGTTGGAAAGGCCCTTTCTCACCGCACCATGGGAGTGGAGAGCCTGACAGGAGATGTAGCGCTCTTTCATACACACATCAAGGTAAACTGTGGATGATGAAGTAGCTGCAATTCTCATGGGTTCACAGGGCAGTGGTTCCTGGGTTTCTAATGACTTTGTGTCTGGAGTTAGTGTGCAGGCAAGGTGTCCAAAAGGAAGAAAACAAATAGTATACCAGAATCAGAAAATAGTGTCAGCTACCCAGTTGAGAAGGTGTCAGGTCACATGCTCCCTTTCTGGGGATGTGAGGGGTAGTGGAGACAGATGCCAGAGCCACAAACCCACCTTTACAATAACCACCTACAGTACACTTTTCATAACAAAGAATTCCAAGCAGAAGCAACCTTCCCGTGTCAGACGCAGCACGTAGCCGACACTCCAGATGTCACTGTTGACACTCCAGATGCCACAATGGCAACTAGGCAGGTAAATCCAAATCATCATCTCTCTGAAGTCACTCAAATGAGGTCATACAGGAAAAGCATTATGTATTTGAACAGCTTGTCACCCAGGAGTGAACTTTTCTCCTAATGTTGCTATTCTGCCTTAATGATGGGCACCGGGACTACATAGTTCTGCCCTGGAAAAGAGACAATGGACCCAGGCTTTTCATCTTGGATAACCACCAAACCTTCCGCCACCACCTTTCCATAATACATTTTGTACTCTGATAGCTCAAGGTCCACTTTCAGGCTTAGTATAATTGGGGGTTTTTTTGGGGGGGGAGGTCTGGTGACCAATTTGGTTTCCCACTGACTCAGAACTTCCTTACTGCATTTGTTCCTCCCCCCCTCCAAAAAAACTTAATAAATCTGAATTCCCTTCCCTGGAAGAAATCCCCTGTTGAGTTGCTTTACCCCTAAACTGCTTCCCAAGGAATCCTGGGAACTGTAGTTTGTTAAGGGTGCTGAGAGTTGTTAGGAGACTCCTCACAGAGCTACAGTATACAAAGTGGTATAAGAGTGCTTGAAATGGATGGGGTGGAATTAAATGACACACACTTCATTCCATCTGCCCCAATGGGGACCATTCACCACTGGTAGCTTGCCTGCCCAAAAATAGGAACTGCACACAGTGATCTGCTGGGTGACCTGTTGTGTTCCTTGCTTGCTGCAGCCTGCCTTCTGCCTGCTCCTGGGTTTTCTCCCTCCTTCCTATGAATAGGGTATGGCAGGCAGTGAACAGGTGGGGTGAGGGGCTGGAGGGAGAGGAAGCTCCACCTCTTGCTGTTGGTCGCAGTTCCATCTGGCAGGAGATGTAAAATCCTCATAAATATTATAATTTAATTATCGCTATGAAGGCAGCCTGGGATCCAACAACTGGGAGGAGGGGAGGCTGCAGGACTTCACTACTCCCAAAAATGATAAGGGGGAAAAGGAGGCAGAGCATAAGTGGGGCTCTTCAGAATTTTGTGTTATCAAAAATAGTGTGTGACACCCTTCAGTTCTTCCCTCTGTTCCTCCCCCTCCCATCCAATAAACCTCCTCCTTCAAAGTCCAGGTCACAAGAGCACTGAACATCAAAAAGGCATTTGCTGGTTTCAGTGTCCAGGCTCCCTAGTTCTGCTGCTCTTTAATCTGCCAATGATCAACACTTCTATTGAACATCCGGGAGTTGTGGTAAAACTAAAAATCTAAGTATATCGATGAAATGTTTTGGATTCAAAGTAGAAACAAGTGAGCTAAAAGGAGACAGAGATGGTTACACAGACAACTGCAATGTAACAATGCCGTCTTTGGCCGACACTTCTGCTTTCCTATGGAGTTTCCAGATGACCTGGTTATTGAGCATTAGTCTTGATTTGTTTGCAGGGAGATTCAGTGATGTTGCCTATTTAATGAGCATTCATTTTGAGTTGTTTGCAGGAAGGCTAGATGGCATTGTGTCAAAACAAGTATTATCCTGCACTTTCCAGCACATTTCCCCATCACCTTCCTTATCATGAAAACATGTGCTTTTGTACACTTTTGTCGAGACACGAGCTCATTTAAAACTATCTTGAAGTTTCCTGTCCATACAAGTGGGTATGGGATGCTTGATGGGATGCCTTCCTGTTGCGTATTGTTGCCCCTTCCCTTCAGTTACTACAGTGGTACCTCGGGTTACAGACGCTTCAGATTACAGATGCTTCAGGTTACAGACTCCCCTAACCCAGAAATAGTACCTCGGGTTAAGAACTTTGCTTCAGGAAATCGCACAGCGGCGGCGCAGTGGCAGCGGGAGGCCCCATTAGCTAAAGTGGTACCTCAGGTTAAGAACAGTTTCAGGTTAAGAACGGACCTCCAGAACAAATTAAGTTCTTAACCCGAGGTACCACTGTACTTCCCAGCCTTCCAGAAGGCCCAGAAACCTGAGGTCCATTGTGGGCATGCAAATTGGTATACTTGTTTACCTCTGCACACAGACTTTATTTTTTTGAAATGTTTTGTCCCTAGATTAGTGCAATACTGAGCTTTCACCAAAGTTCCACACATGTTTCACAGTAGACAAATCTGCTGGATCTACACAAAACATATTTTTGCATCATGCCTGGAACTGCTAAGTGGAGAGCCAGCACCTCATTGAGGACCATCTCAACAGCGTAAAGAACGGCTGGACAGTTGGAAGGCATGGGCACCTCCGATCTTCAGATTTCCCCCACCAGCACAGAAAGCCACAGTTCAGCTTGGAGAAGAACATAAACAGTATGCTTCACACATAAGCACACATGGCAAGGCAGGACGGGGAGAGTGATTTGGGGGAGAGGAATTTGGAGATGGGTTTTTCCTTTTCTTTCCCTTTTCCTTAACCTCCTTATGTACCTGCAAGGGCCAATTTTAGTTTTGGATTTAATACAGCTGTTTAGTGCAAGAGCAATTCCACACAAAACAGTTGTTTTGAAAATTAAAAAAAGATTGCTGTGAACATGCCTTAAGCAACAGCTGGTGGAAATAGGCAAGCTGCATCATTTCCTGGATGGGTTGAGCTCAGACGACAAGTAAATGGAGTAGGGGATACAGTGGTTCATGGCACCCAGCAAAACATTGACATGCCAAACAAAAAACCCACAACCCTGCCCAGACAGTGTGCTTCAGTGTGTCTATACTTGGATGGCACACAGTTGTGTGTTGGAGTTATGTTGTTGCATTATCCAGGGATTGGGAAAATCAGAATTCAATGGGGGGAAGTGCAGGCTGCCAGTTGGGTGTGGACAACATTGTGTGGACAACACAAAAACCAGTTGCATGCAGTTGTATGTAGTCTGTCCCCATGCTTTTTTTTTATTCCCTCATCTCTCCAGAGCCATTAATAGTCCAGGAGTTCATTCCAACTCACCAGTGGCTGGATTAATGCAGGATATTTTCTATCTCTGATAAACTTCTTTGACAATACAGTTAAGCAAGATAACTGGCATAGCGGATGGAGGGAGAGCAATTGTGTGTGTGTGTGTGTGAGAGAGAGAGAGAGAGAAAGAGAGAGAGAGAGAGAGAGAGAGCGCACATCAGTTTTTGCCTGCTGTTTACAAATAGATCCAGCTTTCTTGCTTGGCTTTTGCAAATCCGGAGCCAGAATGGATCAGTTTGGGGGGGTGCTGCTGGCATGGGAATTTCCCCCAGAGGGAGGGATTCTGAGGTTTAAGGATAAATGAAAGAACATTGAACTTTCCCATGGTCCACTCAACAAGAATATCAACATTTTGGCAAGGAACAGAGTGTTCTGAAAGAGAAAGACGCCACGAGGTACAAGAAAGCAGCCATTGCATTTTTAGACTCTTGAATTAAAGATAGCTTGAAGTTACGCACAGGCTTCCTTTGCAGCTGGTCCATATTCTCATTATTCTATCCAGCAGTTCTTAAACATTTATGTGCAGTTCTACAACAGGGCACAAAGTGAGATGCAGATACCAGGTAGAGAACTGATATGTGTAAGCTGATCAGGTTTGAATTACTTCCTCAATATATAAACAATATGGAATATGTAAACAAGGCATAGTGGACATAGGGCTTGCCCACACTGGAGCAAAGTGTGGATTTGTGCTGGCCTGTCTCCCCATTAATGTAAAGGCATCCTCATCCCAATGGTGAACTGGCCATTCCTCTTTTAAATGTGGGTTTTTCAATCCTTGGAAAGTCCACATTGAAAAAAACCTGTATTTAAAGTGGGAAAGGTCTGAGACAACAATGGAATGGGCGTCCAAATTTTGGTCCAGTGTGGAGAAGCCCTAACTCAGCACTGAACCAACCACCCATTGCAGGGATCAACAAATTACCCCTTCAATAAATTACCCCTTTTAATGGTGGGTGGATGATGTCTCTATAAGAACCATGTGCCGTGGAATAGGAAGCTTGGAGAGACAAGGAATCCTATTCCCTAGAAGCCCAGCCAAGTAGCGCGCATATATATATATATATATATCTGTCCTGTGAAACACTGGAGCCTGCTCTCTAATCTGAACATCATTGCATCTTTTTTTCACCACCAGTTGCTCCAACTTCCAGTCATTCAGGATCATGCATGCATGACAGCTGCTTGCAATGTCCTGGCACAGAAAGGTACTTTCCACCAAGGTGGCACCCAGTATGTGATCACTACCTAGTGCAGGCAAATTGTGGAGTCAAGCCAGGCAAGAATGGGAGGGAACAGCTGAAATACAAGCACATTGTGCCTTGGAAGAGGCCATCACAATTGGCCTGCTTTCCCATTAATACTGTTACAGATGTGTGTATGTGTACAGTATGTATGTGAGAGAGGAGAGGGGAGGGAGAGAGAGAATGTTCCTGTTAAGCACACATATTTACACATCTATTCTTCAACCAGGAACAGAAGGCACTTCCTCCTTCCATGGGCAGAAAACTCCCTTTAGCTGTCAACCTCTCTGTCAGTCCCAGTGGATAATTAATGTGTGCCCCACAGTGCAATCAAAGTGAAGGAGGCCATAAAGTTTGTGAGTACTAAGAAGGAGGAAATCTGGTTGAAGAAATAACTCGGAGGCTGGAGCTCCTAGGAATGTTGCTTGGAGGAGGAAAAGTCCAAGGTGTCAAGAGGAAAACCAAAGACTGCCAAGCCTGTGATCCCTCCACCTTGCAGGAAGAAGGGCCTTAGCTCAATGGAAGGGCATTCCCTGCAAGAGCTCCCAGGTTCAACCCCTGGCTGGGAAAAACTCCTACCTGAAACCATTAAGAGCCGCAGCCAGTCAGTGTCAACAGTACTGAGCTAGATGGCTCAATGGCCTGAGCAATAAGGCAGCTCCTAGTGTTCTCATGATAGTTTATGATGCTTCCTGACATTAACGTATTTGGGCATCTCAATGCTCCTTGCTCTGCTGCATACCAGGGTGAGGCCACCTAAGTGCTTTGAGGACCCTCTTTGGGACTTGTTGTTGTTTAGTCGTTTCCGACCCTTCGTGACCCCATGGACCAGAGCACGCCAGGCACTCCTGTCTTCCACTGCCTCCCGCTAATGCATCCCAAATATTTGTGTCAGATTGTTTGGGGCTCAAGGCGTAGCAAGGGGGAAGTGCACAAGAGGAGCATCAGGCTTGCTGCTCAGAACATCTGGGATGAGCAGTTCTTGCCCAGGTGAATGGCTGCAGATTTATTTTATGGAGCTTGGATCTTCATTCATGCTGGTTTGGTGTTAAAGAAGGGGCCACCTGGATCCAGGGAACTCCAAGACAATGTTATCAAGTAAAAGTGCAAGAGAAGTTATGACCTGGTGCATGAAAGTCACCTGTTGAGAGAGAAAGTGAACTTGTGCTGATATTGTTACTAATATTTGTATTTCACTGTGACTGAATGTGCAGCCATGTTAGGACATAACCTCCATTTTAAGTCAGGGGGAAAAACACAGCTTGCCTGCTAGAGTCAATGAGCTATCAGTCTCCTGATATGTTTTTCTTCCTTGGATATCAGGCAAAATCAACATCCTTTTGTTTTCTATTAGCGGGAAAACACCCTTCCAGACAGAGCAAATGTTTTGATTAATGAGTCCTTGAATTCCTCTCCTTCTATCCTGTAACTCCTGGGAAATCAATTAAAATGGTAATTTCCTTTGTCATAATGGGGAGTGTGTCCAGTCCAACCACCTGCCTGTGACATCACTGTGGCACTTAGGACTGCTATTGGTCTGCAGACCCTGGAGGCGAGGTCATTCTTTTCTTGTCCCCAGCCACATGATTTCTTCCCCCAATAAAGCAGCTCTCTGGGCAGAATAATGGGTGGTGTTGTTTTCCTGCTTCCGGTTACTCTCTGGCTCTGTGATGCTTTCTTCCTTCTTCTTTTTAGAACAGAGAATTTGGAAGTGGGGGTGCTGCTGGCCAAGCTCGCCTGCCATTGGTCTTGCACAATGGCCTTCGAAATTTCTAGGCACTGATAATTAATCTTTTGCAGCAAAGCTTTCATTTTCAAACTGTCCTTTATATTAGCCTGATTTCTTTTGACTAAATGTAAGCTTTTGATTAGGAAAGATACTCATTCTGCCTGGATGATTTATAATGTGCTCAGGCTCAAACCCCATGGAGCCTGCCCATTTAGCCTTTGGTGATATTAAAATATGGAAGGGGAGGCAATCGCTCCAGAAGGATACCATGGCCAATGGTATTGAAAACTGCTGAGAGGTTGAAGAGCAGTTTTTGGGTCAAGACCAGCCCTAAACCCCGATGGAAATGGATCAAGGAAATTAGTTTCCTCCAAGAGTGCCAGGATCTGGTCCATGGGCATAGCCAGGATTTTGTGGGGGAAGCAGGCCTTTTGTTGGGGGGGCAGAACCTCAGTGTTTTTATGTGTTTTTATTGATTTAGGGGGGCAGCTGTCCCTCCCTGTCTCTCCTTGGCTACGCCCATGATCTGGTCCATGACCACCCACTCAGGAACCTTGCCCAAGAAGGGCAGATTGGCAACTGGCCAACTAAATCCAGGTAGGGTTTCTTGAGTATTAGTTTTACCACGACCTCCTTCAAGCAGGCAGGGACCACCTCCTCTTGCAGGGCGGCACTGATTACCTCCTAGGCCCAGCGAGCCAGTTTTTATCAGCCAAGAGAGGCAATGATCCAGAGTGCAAGTGGTTGCCCTGACCAATCTAAGCACCCTACCTACTCACACACTAGTACATCCTATTTGACACACATAACAGTCCATTGGATCTTAAGTCCAACAACACTTGCTATTCTGGGATCTAAGGAAAATGATGAGTATCTGCAGGACAAAAACACTGGGATATGCTGTGCAGAGAAGGAAATATGTGTGGGCTTAAATTCATCCAAAATGTGACAGGGCTAGGATGGAGGTAGAACGTGGGAGCTTACGCATGGGGATATTTCCAAGGTGTGCACTCAATTGCCCCTTCCCTAAATGGTTTTTAAGACTGCAGTGCAAATGCACGTGGACTGCATGAGCAAAACACTTGGATTACCTTCTAGGTAGCATAAAGACTCTCCTTAGTTGTAAATCAACATTTTTAAAACGTTTATATCAGCCAATTAGTATGCATGTTTGTTTAGGAAATAGCTAGAGTACAAATGGGAAACTTGATTTAAATCAATGATTTAAGCCCATCTCTTCTCTTGGTGATTTAAATTACTGATTTAAATCGCCTTGATTTAAATCAGTGCGGCAAAGCAATAACGATGGGACAGGAGAGCAGGGTGGATTGGAGCTTTGGGAGCAGAGCTGACTGGGAAGGTGAGAGGAAGAGAAGAGGAGATGCTGGGATCTTGAGACCAGGCAGAGGCCAACTCTACCAAGGAACTGGGACATGCCATAAAGTCAAGCGAAGTGGTTCCAGAATCTCTGCTAAGTGGGAAGAGCATGGTGAGCCCTCTAGTGGGGTGCCACTACAATGTATATGAGACAAAACAGAACACAATGAATGTAAACACCTGTGTTCGTTCAGGTGTCCCCACTGTGAGTTGGGACAGCTCCCTTTGCCCAAACACATTCAATCTTATCCCACTTCTAAATACCCCAGAGAGAATGTTAGTTTCAGCTTTCTGGAGAATGCAGCATAGGTAGTATGAATCTGGAGATCTGCTAGGACTGGTGCCCCATTTTCCCTATGCCAAGTACTGGCAATGCCATGGTGTGTTTCCCATCTCATCTAGCTTGGGAAGAAGAGGAGCTCACCCTTCCATGTGAGGTGTCCTTTTTTCATAGTTATGGAGAGGTAGCCCTAGGTCTACCTGGGAGCCAGGGATGGTAAATGGAGCACTGGGACCAAGGACAGTTCATCTACTGATGTCTTCGTCTAGCCACACTTAGTTGGTAGATTGAACCATTCACAGGGATTCTGTGGGGAACAGGCATTCATCATCATCATCATCATCATCATCATCATCATTTTTTATTTGTATGCCGCCTTTCCACAGTTAAAAACAATGCTCAAGGCGGCTTACAACATGACAAGATTTACATAATTACAAAAGTCATAATAAATAAACCACATCAAAAAATACACAACCAAATGGAAATCAATTTCCACATAAATCTAAATCTAAAACTAAGAATACAGTATCATCACAGTTTAAAATGACATAGGTAAAAAATAACAGCAATTAAAAAAAAAGAGCCCTCTCTGCCAAGCAGCAGCGGCGGCAGCAGTCCTTTAAAGAGCCCATCAGGCCCCACCCTAGGCCAGGTGGTGAGTGGCAGGACTGGGGCCCTCAGGCACTGAGCAGGGGAGTCCTCCATTCAGCCTTGTCCATCTACCTGTGGACCTTTGAATGCTACCATGGAAAATTGCTTCCACTATGTTGCAGTGATGTGTAAAGGGCATTCAAGATCCATGTACTGTACAGATTCTTGGCTGATAGACGGAGACATTGATAGGAACTAAAAGGAGTTGGAGCACAAGTCCATAGCACAAATTTGCATATCCTTATTCATATTATAGCGATTGTGATAATGAGTGGCTGGGGTCTCATCAGATGCCCACAAAAGTCCTAGGGCTCAGGCCCTCTGGTTGAAAAATAACAAATATAAAAAGAGTTGGGAAATGTTAATACAACTACACTTCATAGTAACCTGAAAAGTCATCACAAAAACAATATACCCTACCAACATAAATTCAGCATGTTATCAACAATCTGCTCTTAACACCATATCTGAAGCCCAACTGGTTGTCCTGGGTACTGGTACTCCTTCAGGGAGGTAACCCCACCCCAAACCATTCAGGGCATTAAAAATATTTACCAGCAGTTTAAACTGGGCTTTGAAATGCACCATTAAGCAATGCAACTGGTACCGTATTGGCATAATATGTTCTGACTATCTGACACTGGCCAGAAACTGTGCAACCACTTCTTGTACCAGCTGCAGTTTCTGGCTGGTGGCTTGTTCCGAGCAAGCCTGGATCAGCCCAGGCAATTTCATCTGTGGAATTCTCCAGTGTCTTGTCAATCTTCTCCGGTTTCCAGCAGGCTAATATTTAGCGAGCTCTGGAAAGCTGCCTGCATGAAAAACTGAGCGCTAGCGCCCAGGGCCACAAGTGGAATGGGTTGTGTCACCCTCATGTGCACAAGTTCCTGAATTTCCCCTCCTGTCCGAGCCTCACTGCATGAAGCCATGGGTATGGCTTGCTTAAGGGAGTCCTCCCTGCAGTCTCCCCCCTTCTGCCCTCAAAGCCCCTTCCTCCCAGCCCCCCAGCCCACCCAGTACCCCCCTTGGCCTCCTCTCACTCACTCCCCACCCCCCAACTCTGCCCGTGTTTCTTTAGAATAACATTCCTGCTAAAGACTTTAATCAGATTAGTAGCAGTGTCTGCAGTGCTGTTAAATCAATGTTCCCCAACACGGCTCGGCGGCTGGAAATCAATTACTGTTTAAGCCGTGCCTTGGTCCCTGGCCTGCGATCAATACGCCAGATGTATTACTCTCTCCGAGTCTTTCCGACTAAAAACCTTTCATTTGTGTAACAGGAGCTTAAGAAGGAAGACCGCCCCAATGCTCCTACCAGGGCCGGCCCCCACTATCTCACACTCAGGCAAGGGGAGAGCTGGGGCTAGGGCGTCCCTGGGCTGAACCACTTGGGAATGTCAGGCAGGAAGAGCAGTGAAGCCAAGGCAGCCTCAGGTTCTGCCTCCTCCAAGATTCACTCTTTGACAAGTCTACACCCTGCCCCCATTTAGAAAATGACATATTCCTTCAGGCACATATGTAGGCACAAAGAGAGTTCCGAATCTGCCTGCTCCCAATGACTGCGTACACACTGCGTACATTAAAAACACGTTTCCCCCCACCGCAAAGAATACTGGGAGCTGTAGTTTGTTTATTTAACACAATTTATATACTGCTTGATTGTAATAAGGCCTCTTCTTCGGGTGTGGGGAACCTCTGGCTGTCCAGGTGGTGCTGAACTGCAAGTCCCATCATCCCTGGCCATTAGCGATGCTTGCTGGGGTGAGGGGAGTTGTAGTGCAGCAACATCTGGTTGGGGTAAAGATTCCCCACACTGCTCTAAGTGGTTTACAAGGGTGACCTGTGCTTCCCAGCATCCTTTACAAACTACAGTTTACAGGATTATTTTTTTGGGGGGGAAGAGTGAGATTGAAATGTATTATGTGTATGCATCCACCTATCCCTAGTTCCTCTCCTTCAGGTTCAGTGGGCTGACTACACCTCATTTCACCTCTTGGCTCTCTTCCGCTCACTCGCTACCAGAATCACCAAGGTCCCCTCCACTGCCATGCCCTGGCCAGGGCCAGCCCTATCATTAGGCAGGGTGAGGATGCCGGGAAGTAGTGAGGTACTGAAGGCATGAGCCATACACTGCCTGCCTTGTGCTTCCCAAGTTAGCCTTCACCCTCAGATGTAGTGGAAGATGCTGTCCCATTGTGGGTGTTGGAAGTAAGATTCCACCTACCAGTCTAGTTGACTTTTGTACATCAAATGGAGGTCTTTGCAGGTTGCCTTCTTGTCTTTCATTTCAGTTAGTAAAATGCCTTTCTTGGACCAGCACAAAGCTTAGATCTGCCCACTGCATCCTTGCCCCCAGACTCTCAGGCTGTGATCTCCATTCTCTCTTACTGTCCTCAGTTCCCAAGGGCCTGTGGTCTCTGATCCAAGTATGTAGAATAAGCTGAATTAGTCACGATAAGAATCTTTAATTAGCCGTGAATATTAATGGCTTGCTCTGTAATTAATCAGGCTCTGTGGGTCAGGGCTGGGAGGCTTCTGTGCATACAGAGGGACAAGTTCAGAAGCTCCTTCACCAGAGGCTGATACCAGCTCTGACATCTGGCGAGAGGGGGGGCTTGGAAACTTGCAAAGGGAGGAAGGGCGGGAGAATCCACAAATGGGTGCAAAGCCATTGTTGTACACGTTACAAGATGTGAATTCCTCTCTAGAACTAGACAAAGCTTTGAAGTGTGAGTCGATTACACTGGTAGGGCTGCCAGGGTACAACAGTGCCCCCTTGCCTTGATTTCCCTTCTGTGGGTTCCTGCCAGGCAACCCAGGCGTGATGCTCATAGCCTTTTCTATCCCTGCACCACTTGTCCAAATGTTACCCTCTGTATTGAGTCTGTTGTACAATGTACATTGACTAGCAAGAAGTTCTCTCTCAAAAAATCCAAGATCATTAACTCAAGGTGATTACAGCTGCCTGTAACCCTGGCTGATCAATGCATCATAATGCGTATGAAGTATACAAAGGTCATTCTTTACCTGAAATGATGGAAATTAATACCAACACTTTCCATGATCCCAGAAGTATGCTTAGTTTTTAAAAACCACATCATATCTGATTCTGCATCGACTTGTGTAAATGGAAGACAACCCTCTTCTTTATTATAATGTGCATGATGAATGCACAACAGAGCTGCAACAGGTTCAGATGGAAAGAAGCCTGTAAGGATAGCCAGGAACTGATCAGGCGTATGCAAATAGACTACAGATGCTGTTGGACTACAACGCCCATCATCTTTGGGCATTCTGGCTGGGGCTGATGGGAGTTCAACAACATCTAGAGGGACCCATATTGACTACCCCTGGACTATAATATATAGAATAGCTGGATTCCTTTTGGTGCAGTCCAGGGTTCCAGCATAACCTACCTTGGCATAATTATTCCCTCTCTCAAAGAAAACTGAAGCAGGCCTCTAATGGGCTGTTTTGTTAAGTGGGGTGTGGTCCCCTGGAAGAGACAGGACACTGGTGAACCAATGTTACATGTCTTATTAGTAATTGATTTATGATCAAGACTATTGATTTTCCTAAGTGTAGACCCCATGAGGCTTGTTGAAGGGAGTGGGGTCATAAGTTACTTGTAGCAACAGGCCTGGTTATGAGAGTGTCCTGAGTGGACTAGATTATAGGAGCCCAAGGGACAAGTGGCATAGGATCATTGATGGTGGTGAAGCTGAGCAAGAGGAGGTGAAGGTACTGGGGTAAGTAAAGGGCTGTGGAAACTTTTTCAGCTCAGGGGCTGAATTACCTTTTGGGAAATCATGTGCCATTGGTGGGCAGGGCCAGAGGCAAAACTGGGCAGAGCAACAGAGATGAATTTTACCTTCGTACAGTTGACAAGTTTCTACTCACACTTCCACACCTTCCCCATCCAAGCAAGTGAGAAGCATCACCAGAGTTCAAGGGCACTTTCGGGCCAGGTGAAAACACTCAAGGAAGGTCTGAAGCGGGGCTGGTGAGGGGTGTGGCCTGAGAAAGGGGGTGTGGCACAGAAAGGGGAGTGGCCTGGAAAGAGCCCCCAAGGGCCAGATAGAGAGGTCTAGAGAGCTACATTTTGCCCCAAGCTTGGGGTTCCCTAACCCTGTGCTCGTATATCCATAATGGTTTCTAGAGTGGGGGAGTGCGATATAGTGAAGTTAAAAAAGGAGCAGAATTTCATAAATTAGAGGAGAAGTGCTTTTAGGAATTTTATTTGATTAAAGCACCCATTTTCCTTTCCAAGTCCTCACACCTCTGTCTCCAAGGACACATCTGCCTGTCTCCATTACGCCTCGAGCAGTGTGTGTGTGTGTGTGTGTGTGTGTGTGTGTGTTTGTTCTGCTTCCTTCTTTCTAGTCTGAGTAAAGCTCTCGATTACAATCCATCCAACTAGCCTGCTGACCTTGACGTACATGTATCATGGTCCCCAGATCACAGAGATATTCACACGCATTGATTTCCCTCATGTCTCCTGCATGCTGTTGACAATTGTTAATCCACACTGTCAATCCTGGGCCCGTGGTGTGATTAGCAGTCTGGTGGTACCTCTCATGTGTCACAATGACTTTACACCATGAATCAGCATTTTATGGTCTGACAGAGTGCTAAGACATTCACTGTTGCAACTGTCTATACAGAGGAGGCCTTCCTAGTCCCCACATCTATCACAGTGGACTGTTCCAGCTATATAACCTAAGGCAGGGCTGAGCAGACCTCAGGCTTGCAAGTTCTACTTGGTGTTATCCACACACACACACACACCCCTGAACCACAAGATCGACCCGCTAGAACTGGGTGCAAAAGGCATCCACTTGGAATGAAATAAATCTGAGTCCAGGAATTTGTTTTGAATACCAGAATTGAGCAGAGCTTGTGGTGTAGTTGCCAAACAGAAATCTGCTCCTGGTCAACACAACCACATTCCCTTGGTGGCTGGGCAGAAGAGAAAATTATTCCTGGTATGATTTTATGTAATGAGAAAAGCTATACCAGGTACAATTTTCCCTTCTGTGCATGCTTTAGGGCCAAACTAAATGGTACATAAGAGATGTTTTCATTTTTAATAAAACTCACTCAGAGGGTGAGTGGACTTCAACTCCCATCATGCCTAGTTATTGGCCATGATGGCTGAGAATGATGTGAGTTATAATCCAAAACTTCTGGAGGGCACCAGGTTGGAGAAGGTTATGTTAAAGATAACAGACAATGACTGTGGAGATGTAGCATCTGTTCTGTGCAGACCCTAGGGAAGGGTACAATCTGTGGGGCAAAGATTAATCAAACAACAAGAAGAATTGGATAGTCTTTCTGCTGAAGCAGTCTACCAACATCGTAATTTTGCAGCAATCTGACTTGTAGCTGGGTAACTGCTTTGACTTGTTTCCTCCCCCCTCCCCCTTCCATGATTTGTATACTTCTACATTGACAAATGTTGGTTCAATAAACAATATCACCTTGCCCATTTGGTCTCTCTGTGCTCTGGGACTACGACTTATTGTCTACACACCAAGCTATTTTAGTGGTTAGATTAGCAAATTGAGCATTACCTTGGATTTGATTGCTTAAATTAACTGCTCAGGGGGTCATTTAGCCAAGGAGTTGAGAATATGTAGGATGGTATTGTATTTTGATTTACTGTTCCAATCTCCAGTGCTTTGTGGTGCAGGAAACCTTGGATTTTCTTAAGGTAGCACCACAAATAGCGTGTATTTTCTCTGTGTTGAATAACAGCAAGAACAAGTCCAGTTGTGGCCTGTTTATGTTTTCATTTTAAAAAACCCAGCCTGCCTGCCTGCAAGAGAGTGGATGTCAAGGTTCTTCATAGATTTTATCTCACCTGGTGCAATCACTTTGGGATAGTAGGTCCACAAGATTTGTTCCACTAATATAGAGCATGGTGGATGATATATTAGTTGTTCAGCCTGATCCTAAGCCTGTATACTTGCTATATTTGTCTCCCCTTCCCTCCTCTTGGTTTAAGATCTTTCCACTATCAACATTTAGACTCTAAGCTACCAGGAGGCAGAGACCTCCCTCCCTCTCTCTTTGCTAGTGAACAGGGCCAGCCCTACCATGAGGCAGAGAGAAGCAGCCACCTCAGGCAGTGAATGCTGAGGAACAGGGAGCGAAGAGAGCTTTTTGAGCCATGTGGCCTGCCCTGCACTCCCTAAGTTAGCCTGTGGCCTTTGGTGCCATGAAGGCCGCTGTCCCACTGCCAGTGCTGAAGCAAGAATCAACTGTCAGTCTTGCCTTAGTGAAACCTTACAAAGCTCTGTGTACATCAGTGGTTCAGTATAAATAATACTTGTGGACATAGGATTGCTGCCTTAATGGAGCAAGGGTGGAGGTGACTTCTGTATTCTGGACCCCTCTGGATTTTGTGCAGCACCCTGGGATAAGGGGAGGCAAACCTCACCAATTCTATATTACAAAATGCTGTCAGAACATCCTGTTTCACACCCAGTGAGCTAGAGCTTGTAATATAAGTGGGATAAATGCATTCCAATAAAGAGCTCTAAAGTATCTGCCAGAGCATAAGAGAACAGCATCTAATCCAGGAAGTGTTCAGATCCCATTGATGGCTCTGAATTGCCTTAGACAGCACATCTAGCCAAATATTCCAAAGAAATGGAGGAGAACACTCTTAGAATATTTTAGGGCATGTCGATCCCTCATTTTGGCCAAACAAGGGCAAGGGCATGAGCAAGAAAAATGCCTAATTTAACAAAATTAGATTTTCTAGTAAAAGCAGCCACAAACCATTATGCTATCATCTAACCTCCTGCTTCAGCGTAACTACATTTATCTGTGTTCCTGAGATGCAAGAGGAATAATGTCTGTTCTCCTGGACAAACTAATCCTTTTGTTTTACAGATTCCTTGAGAATCTCTGTATCCTTAACAGCCTGATCCTAAGTATGTTTGCTTCAAAATAAGTGGTGATGCTCGAGTATTTGGCTTGGCCTGTGTTTTGAAACACACCTACCCCGATTTGCCCTTCCCAGATCAGAACCCAGTTATGATGCTGTTTCCATGCTTCTCCAAATCTTGCAATATGGTTCTTTATTCAAAAATGCACTGACATTTGTATTTCATGATAACATAATACTAACATGCATATTTTAGGATAAAGTGCATGCAAAAGTGTGTATTTTGTGAAAGATGTATGCAAACACAAAGCAAAATTCCATGTCGTCTAAAAAAATGCAGATTGATATGTGAACAGGACAGAACAGACTTATGAACAAACATGTGCCTGGAAAGAGAGGGGCAAAAGGTAAGTGAGGATAAGCCTACCTTAGCCTATTATTCTCTCCTCCGACTGGCAGCAGCTCTCTGGAACCTTCTGCATGCAAATAATATGCGGTACCCATTAATCTAGGCTCCCTGCCATCCTTCACTCTGTAGAAAATTCAGGCTTCTGTGACTTGACATCCTATGTGTAGATGTGTTTGTGTTACAGCTCAATTGCACAGCTGACACCTTGGTCACAACCAATGCCTACACAAACTTGGCTCCCTCTTCTCTCCTGGCCACTTGCCATCTCCCAACATGGCATATGTGCTGCAGTGACTTGTTGTTGTTGTTGTTTCTTCATTTATACCCCACCTGTCCTCCAAGGAGTCCAAGGAGGCATACACGGTTCTCCACTCTCCATTTTATGCTCCCAACAACCCTATGAAGTAGGTTAGACTTAGAAACAGTAGCTTGTCCCAGCTCACTCAGTGAACTTTGTGGTTGAGTGGGGATTGAACCCTGATCTCTCAGCTCCTGGTCCGAGACTCTACCCATCACACCATACTGGCTTCACTGCACCATAGCTGTGGAGGTATGATATAAGAGAAGCCTGCTGGATGGGGCCAGTGGCCCATCTACAGTCCAGCATCCTATTCTCACAGATGCCTGTGGGAAAATCCACAAGTAGGACCTGAGCATTCTCTCCTCCTGCAGTTCCCGGCAGCTGGCCATCATTAAAAAAAAAAAAAAAAGAATTCTAGAAAAGGAAAAATAAGGGTAAGTCAGGGAAGCTGGAAAAAAGAAGACCTAGTTTCAACATTCAGAAATAGGTGATTATGTCTGTATGGAGAGCAGCTACTATCCCATGAGAGCTTGAAATGGTTTTATGAAAAAAATCATGTAATGTAAGCTGTTGTTTTTATGTTGCTCAGTGCCTGGCTAGTAGTCATCAGCAATGTCATTCGATTCACATCTAATAAAGACATTTGTGTGGCAATTTGTGCAGTATATCTTGGTTTTCATATACAGGTATGCTGTGCCTGGCCTCTGGTTAAGTTTTGCCTTGGGTCTTCAGAACCTCTGGGCAGACATGCAGAGGAGAGGTTCTGCCACCTCCTATGAATTGTGGATTGCTGCTTGCCAGGTTGGATAAGTATTGTGTGGACTGACCTGTTCTGTTTCTGCAATCACCGAGGGGAGAAATACTTTGTTAGATGACAGGGCCTTTTTCTTTTGTACATTTCAGTAAATTCCACTGCTGGGAAAATCTACCCTGCCCCGAAACTATTAGGGTGTTCAGTTGCTGGCCTGAAAGTTAGGGTGGGGAGAGGGGCAGAAGGAATAACCCTGCTTGAAATGTTATTGTGGCCAAACAGCCAATTCAGCTATTTCCTAAGTATTACTTCCTTGCCTATAAAGTGCCTAAAATTGGTAACCACTGTGCAAAATTTGAAAGCAACACAAGCTCTGTCCCCAGGCTTACAGTTGAGAAAAATGCCATCCAGTAAGCAAAAGGCACATACTTAAAATCATTTAACAAGGATTAGTTAACCCTGAACACTATTTAACTACCCTGTGGTTAATTAAATTACAACTACAATTAGATTTGTAACAGAATGTGGGTTATGGATGTGGTGAGGACTTTGCGTCAGCGATTGTGGTTAAGGAAACTGGGAAAGGAAGCTACTCCCACATTGTTAACATAAGACTTCTTCCAGCTGTGGTGCTCAGAAGGGCATTACAGCGCATAAATGTCTTTTCAGAAGTGAGGCCCACAGAGTTCAATGGGGCTTGCTGCTAGGTAAGTAGGTAGAAGAGTGCTCTGTTAGTTACTCTCCAGTCCTGGCCATGATTCTTTTTCTCAGACCAGGCCCCAAAATATTTCTCAGTGCCGCGCTATATCCTCCCTGGGTGTGCTCATTGCACAGGATTACCTGCACAGGATTATCTCATCCAACACCATTCAGGCTGTGTGCACACTATACTTTTAAAGCATATTTGAAGCCCATTCTTTCCCTCAAAGGATTATGGGTACTGTAGTTTACCTTCACAGAGTTACAATCCCTAGCAACTAGGGTGCCCAGAATTCTTTGAGGGAAGAAAATGTGCTTTGAACATGCTTTAAAGGTGCAGTGTGTACACAGCCTCCAAGGGTTACCACGGTTTTGATTCTGAATGCAGAATCTGTGGTGAAAGTGGGTGAGAGAGTTGTGATGGTGTTGTCTCCCAGATATTGTTGGACTCCCAACTCCCATTGAGCCTGACCTTGGGCTATGCTGGTTGGGACTGGTGAGAGTTGGAGTCCAACAACACCTGGAAGGTGCCATGCCTTGGAATACAAAATGCAATTAGAGAATCACATCTTCTGCATAGCTCATGACATGATTTGTTTATTGCTATTTGATTTCTCTGTCTTCCTCTGCCCCACTCCCATACACCCACATAAGAATATGGGATAGGAGACATTATTTGAATGGTTGTTTTAAAGTGGTTGTTGTATATCCAGTAGATCCATAATGTAATACACGGCCCACTATTGAAATCTGTGAGGCTGTACAGTAGTGCAAAGCCAAGGGAAGGAGAGTGGGTGGGGAAGATACAAACCACAGATTAAAACAACTCCCCCATGTGGGTTTTTCTTTTAAACTGGGGAACTGATCAGAAAAGAGAGGGAAGATCAAGGGCCAAAGGAAGTAACCCAAAGGGTCTCAACACAAAATAATTACAATTCCAGTTAATTGAATTGTCAACTGCATACACACCATCTGCTTAAAGCACATGACTTCCCCCAAATAATTCTGGGAAGTATCGTTTGTTAAGAGTGCGGGGAATTGTAGTTTTCTAGGGTAAACTACAGTTCCCAGGATTCCTTGGAGGAAGTTATGTGGTTTAAACATTTGGTGTGCATGTAGCCACTTGTCTCATCATGTTTGTCGCACAGTTTCATCTACATTAGGAAATTTGCCCATCCAAACTGCTACAGTTTTCAAAATCATGCTGTGCAACAGCTAAGCACAGATGTATTCCATACAGGTCAGGTGCACATCACAAATGCCACAGCTTGGCATGGGCTTAGAGTGGCAGACCTGTGGGGATGCCAAGCTGCAACAAAACCATAACAGTGCCATGGGTGTTAATCAGGTGAATGGGGTCTTTGCCTCACTGAAGAAGCTGGAACCCCATAACCTGACTGGAGGCGGGGAAGCCCTTGGCCAGTGCCCGCCTCCCAAGATGAGAAATGGGTCTGTCTGAAGAAAGCTGTGCCTATGTTGGCATCACAGGCTCCTGCAAGGAGAGTTTGCTTAAACTGCGCGACTTTAACAGCTCCCATTACCCTAACTGATGAGCCCCATAAAGTTTATGGCTCTGAGTGTGCGGGAGCCATGCTAACGGTCCTTGCCATCTGGAAAAGATGGCTCCGTAGGGGCCATATGCCCCCACCCCCCATTGCCCTGCTACAGCAAGGAGGAGAATGCTGAGCCAGCACCTTAGAGAAAAACGCATCAGGCATTCAAACCCCCCTCTCCACATGCAGGGTGGTGGCGTCAGCATCCCCTCTCCTGGGGGTGGGGGGCGAAAGAAAAGCAAAAGGGAGGAATTTGGCAAAGCTCATGATTTGGAGGCTGGATGTTTTTCTCCCTGCCTAAATTGAGTGGGCCTGTTCACTGTAGGAGGTAGGGCCACCCCCCAACTGCTTCTGTGTTTAGAACCAGACACAAAGACTTTGCATGAGGATTGCCACTGGGCAGATTTTAAAGTACCGTAATAGATCAGCCTTTAGGTAGTGGGTCTTCTAACGTGTATAAATTGAGACAAACAAATGCACAACACATGACCCCCCCCCCGGACCTTTCACTACCGGTAGTAGGACCGGCAACAGAGGGGTGGGTGGGGAGATGACAAAGCTGGCCTGCTCCTGTGCCTTTAACAGCAGCTTGATCTGCTAAAAATGAGCAGGTAAGGCTTTTGAAGGCATAGAGCTCAAGCAGATCAAACTTGATAAGGTTGTGTAGACACAAACCTTTTGCAGCACGAAAACACCATTTTTCTCCATCCAGAATCATCCATGCTTGTCCTTGGCTGCGTGCACACAACATTTTATTCTAGAAGCAATGGAGACTGAGTACTTCTTGTTGTTGGGGGGTTTTTTTGCGTAGTCGAAATCTACTGCATGTTTCTGCCCTTGCAATGGGCCTCTTGAGGAATGGGTTTCATTCCAAAAATAAAAGCTCATTTCAGATGGATTCTGCATTATTCCTCAATGTGTCCGTTTGAAAACAGGTAAAAATAGATGTAGGTGGCCCCAGTAATAGAGGGTGTGTCTACACCTGCTGATTAACATTGTAGGTAGGTGCATACCAAGAACTACTTGTTCATTCAGCTGGGGCATATGCAGGAAGGAAAAGACATAGATAATCTAATTTAGGGTTTCTGAAACTTGGGACTTCAGCTGTTTTGGACTACAATTCCCATCATCCCTGACCACCGGTCCTGCTAGCAAGGGATGATGGGACTAGACCAAAAACAGCTGGAGACCCAAGTTTGGGAAACCCTGATCTAATCAAAGGAAGGGGTTTCAAAGACCTATCAAGTACAGTAATCACACTCACCTTTGTGGGTGGCAGGAACTAGAATAAATCTAGAATGAAAGGAGCACGATGAGGATGATCATGAACGATTCGAGACTGAGAAAAACTATGTTTTTGTGCTACAAGCACAAAACAACGTATCTATTCCTAACATTTACTAAATTTAAGATTTTAGGGGGATCTGCCCCCCTAAACTCATAACACTTTAAGGGGGACCTAGCCCCCCCCCCCGCCAGTGCCAAAACTCATCACAGTATGGTGCATACCCAGCAACAGATGGAGTGGTGCTTCTGGTGGTTGTTAGAAGGTGGAAGTTTTAGGCATATATATATATATACACAGAGGGGTGTGTGTGTTCCCCCCCTGTACTATATCTTCTGGATGGCTGCTTTTTATAATTTTTGAAATGTTTGCAAATAAATATACTGGGTTTTTTAAAACAACAACAACACTGATCTGTACACTGTGCGCAATCTGACCTGCTATTATTCGGGGGCTATTCTGTGAAAAAGCAGAACGAATGTGCGCGTTTTTGCTTTAGACACAAATGTGCTCCAGTCTAGTGCAGGAGGACATCACTTCGGCCTTTTGCTTCAGGTGCCTTAAGTGCCAGCATTTTTAACTCCCCTTGCAAAGAAAGGCCTATGCTTGCTGCCGTTTTTGAGAACATGCCCTCCAACAGTTCCAAGATGAAAACAGGGAGACTTGTAATCCCTCTTCTCAGTATCATTACGCGTTATACGTTGCTAAAGGCTCTTCCTTGCTTGCTGCCCATTGTATTCATTTTACTCTGCCACAGCCTGTGGCTTCTGAAGCTAGGTCTGTGAGCAAACTGACCAGAACAGGTTCCTTAGAATAGTGAATCTCACAGTGGATCTGGCTGCAACTGCAACTCAGACTCAGCAGCATTTATTACCTGGACAGGAACCAGGGTTAGGAAAATCAAAGACAAGCAAAGCTAGTTCTGCATGTATCTGCATGTATGTGCACTGGAATAAAGTTGGATCACCACTCAAGATATTACCGGTAGCTTCTAGAGACAATTTAGAGCACAAATGGAGAAGCTGTCAGCCTCTGGCTGTTGCTGAACTCCACACTCCCATCACCCCAGTCAGGATGGTTAATGGTCAGGGATGATTGGAGTTATAGCCCATCAATATATTGAGTGTGGGCACAGGTTAGTCACTCCTTATCTAGAGAGCCAACTTTAAACCTGCAAGAACTCTGGTGTTCCTTGGTGTCAATGGAAACTTCCTTCACAGAACTAACAACAGGCTTTTTTGGGCTGAGTGGTGGTCATCAGGACCATGTTAGGGAAGGGAATGGTTAAACCTGTGCAAACTGTGGCTATGATGCTAATCACCCATCCTTCTGTCTGCCTGCTGTTTATACTTTTTTAAAAAGGTGGAGGGGATACACGTTGTTTGCAGAGATGCTTTAGTGTGATATGATGTTTGGCTTCAACAATTCTTAAAATTCATCCCTGGCAGGCAAAATAAGGACATCATTTTACAAGGGACAAATACTAGATAAAAAGTGAGCATCCCTGGAAAATAGTAACAGTGAAGGGCCAAAATAGACGATGTTAAATGCATCTTCACATTTAATATGCACATTTTTTAAAAATGCAAATAGCTGCCATTTTCAGGAGCTGACAGTTGTCAGGATTTCAGCTGGTAGGGAGGGAAAGGGTTTAACCCTTTTCTCCCATACTGTGGTCCTGCAGAAAATAACGCCTTTGAAGTTGCTATTTGCACTAGGAAGAAATCCCTCCATCAGCACCTTTGGGTGCTTTCCCCCCAATACAAATAGCCTTAAAGGAGTGGCTTTTTTTTTTGTCAGGACTGCAGCAGGAGAGAAGAAAGGGCCAGAACCCCCACCCTCTACCTATTGTGATCTTGAGAATGACTACCGGTATCCCCTCTCCCCAGCCACTGCTATTTGCATTTTTAGCTAGCATGCATGTTAAATGCAAAGAGGCATTTTGCATCTCCTTTAGTTTGGTTCAGAGTATAAGTGCCCATTTCCTGGAGCAAGGAGCAGATTCTAAAGTGGTTCAAATACACATTCCTTGTGAAGATGGAACCTGAAGTAGCCTGACCTTTAGGAATCGGTCAAGGGTGTGGGCCTGGCACCTTGAAAGAGGAGCCAAAGCCTCTGCTTGAAACCAGATTGCCTTGGTCCATTGTTCATCCCAGGGTTCCTCCCCTCGCTGATCGGTGGCACTTGCCCAGGGCAGGATTTTTGGGCTAGCTTCACGCTCAGTGTGGGCATGAGCAGCACTCAAGCAGCCATCCAGAATTCATGCAGCTCTCCACGCTTCAATGCCCCTGAATAGCCTCCGCTCACGCTCCTCTATTGTGCCCAGGGAGGGGGCGGTGTGGGAGCTTGGCATAGCTATTAATCCCAACAATGGGCCTTTAATTGGACTCTCCATTGCTCGTACAGAAACGCTGGCACGTGCCAGTTAAGGAATGTCTGAGGCAGCGGCGAGTTCTGTGTATGCAAGGGGGAGTGGCTCCCCAGGGCTTTGAATGGCCTCTCCCTCGGGACGCAGCTGCACACCGATTCACGTCCCATTCATAAATGCAGGCCGGGCACACGTGTACATGCAGCAGGCACGTGGGCTTCTCACCCTTTCAAGCATACATGCACATATGTGCAAACATGACATGGCCAGACAGGCACCTTGTAGGCCTGTGCACAGGGGCGTACCCAGGATCAAAACTAGGGGGGGGGGGCAAACCATGGTCGTTCAGGTTCTAGGGGGGGCAAGCCATGGTCTCAGGTTTGCTTTGAATGGACGCTGATCATTTTTGCTTCTAGGGCTGCCTTCTAGGGGGGGCAGCTGCCCCCCTCTGCCCTCCCCTGGCTACGCCCATGCCTGTGCAAGCTGTATCTGACTATTCCACTTAACATGCAAATTGAAATTGCCACAAGAACCCCCTTGCACATACATTCAGCCTTGCAAGCAATGCCCCCACATATTCAGCTGGATTCGGGGAGAAGCGGCAGTCAAGGGTAAGGTATGTCTCTTTGGAGGTGGCTCCATAGTTTGGGGAAAACAGCAGATTAGGGCTTGGCAGGGTCTATTGTGCGTTCACTGGGCATAAAGTGCAACATTCTTCCACTGTGGGTGGATGGTTGTGGAGGGGCAATGACTCAAGGAGCAGAGAGGCCTCAGCTTAGTCCGCTGCTACTGGACTCCACAGGGTTGTGAGTCAACATTCTCAGGCCCTTTGTTTAAAGGTATTTATACCAGTTCCCTTTCGGAAGAGGAATGAAAAATCCAGATAATGTGGAGGAAAGTGTTTGCGCACAGGCCCGTGGGCTGTTCTTGTTTATGTTCTCAAGGATTGTTTGGTTTCACCCACACGGTCGCAACAACGGGGATATTGTGCTAGGCACTTCATATGTGTTATGCTTGGCAAAAGTAGGTCCCTTGTAATTGAAGTTTGCTGTCTGGGATGTGGGTAATTTGCTTCAGTGGATATGGGAGTGTAGTTTTTTGCACTGGCTTTTCTGATAAGATCTTGTTCTGCTTTAAGCTGTTGCATCCTGCTCTGCAGGGCATCTACTTTCGATAATTGGTTCAAGTAAGTTAGGAGGTCGTTTTGTCTCTCTCTTTCCCCCTCTCCCCGTGTGTGTGTGTGTGTGTGTGTGTGTGTGTGTGTGAGAGAGAGAGAGAGAGAGAGAGAGAGAGAGAGAGAGAGAGAGAGGGAGAGGATTTATTTCAGGAACTGGCCTGACTACATGGAGTTGGTTTGTGTGCATCTGTTCCATGCTTACAGGATACACTGAACACAGCAACAAACTGTCTCTACAATGAGTAACTGCATGTGTGTACAGATCACCTATTGTGTACACAGATTGCACACTCGTTAAACATAATGTGCAATACACCCACATACCGAATGATGGGTAATAGCTAGGAATCTGTGGCTAGAGGAAATAATACCCATTTGAAACAAATTATGCTATGGCTTGTTACATATGATCATGATCCATGGTGGCTGCCGCCCATTGGAACTGGAAGGGTGGAAAGCCGGAAGCCCACAGTTTGTGGGTAAGAGGCAGACCCAACTTAACTCTTGACTTGTCCCCATCCTCCTCCCTGCTGATTTCTACAAGCACTACTTGTAGAACTTGGCACTGCTGGGACTAGAAGCTGGCAGCCAAGGCCACCCCCAGGACTGGTTGTAAGTAAGAGGAGGCAGACAGGTGGGACTGGCTGAGGGCAGACTCAGGTGAGTGGGGCAGTGCCTCCTTCGCCCTAATGGACTAGCTTTCACTAGTCATAATGGTCTGTGTTGCAGTACGCTTATTTGGTGTTTTGTTTTGTTTTGTCGCCCAGGGCAAAAAACACATCACAGCTTTAAAAAAATGTATTTGAAACATTTAAAAATAATTAAATTCTCTTAAAACAATAAAGACAGTAAAATATTAATCAAATTTAAAAAGAAACAAAATTAAAAAAAATCCTTCCAGTAGCACCTTAGAGACCAACTAAGTTTGTTCTTGGTATAAGCTTTCGTGTGCATGCACACTTCTTCAGATTTAAAAAGAGATATAGCCAAGGCAGGGAGTTCCAGAGCACTGTCACCCTAAAGCAATGACTCCTTGCAACCAAATGTGGAATGTACATGGTGCGGCATTTGTAGAAGTTCAAGTTCCACAGACTGAGTGGATTGAGTATGTGGATTGAGTATGTATGTGGTAAGGTGATCCCTTCAGAAAACTAGTCACAAGTCATTAAGAGATTTATGTACTAATAGTAACACCTTGAAGTTTAACTTGGCTTGGTAGCCAACTGGAATTCCATGCAAATTCTTGAGTACAGATGTAGTATGCTGACAGACTCTTATACCTGTCAGCGATTGTGCTGCAGTATTCTGCAGTTTCTGCATCAAGCACAAGGGAAAGCCTGCGTAGAGTGTGTTGCAGCAACCCAGTGCCTAAACCACTGTGGTTAGACTGTGAGGATTCCACCAAAAATGTCTGCAGTGGTTCTGCCACTACTGTCTTCACAGCCTTCCTTCAAAAGCAGGTATTGGTGACTGGTCAGTAGTTAGTCCAGACTGTCGGTTCCAGAGTCAGCTTCTTTAGGAGGGCCCTTACCACTCCTTTTTTCAAGGCAGCAGGGACCACTCACTCACACAACTAAGAGTTAACCATACTCTAGACCCAACCAGTCAAACCCTGCTCTGTTAGATGTAATAAGCTGAATCTAATGTGTGGCATGATTGGGGGTGGCGGTGATATCAGAAGCTCATCTGTTAGCTACAGGGGGCGGTGGTGTTTCAGGAAGGTGCTGCATCTGTGTATTGGGCAACGTGTGTGTTGTTTCTGAGCACTGGCCTGCCTCCTTTCCCTTATGAGCCTGCCACAAACCCTGTGATGCAGATGGATACTCTAAAGACAAGGCCAATTCCAGTTCATTGGCCAGCACAGTGTCCCCTTTTGATGGGCTCTCCAGGGATAAAGTTGGTGCCTAGGAGCTCTGAGAGCCTGGAAGAACTCTGCCCGTATCTCCCAGAGGGTTTGTCACCTTTCCCTTCTGATCAGAATGCTTGTCAGGCTGGCAGCATGATGGAGATGTCAGGCCCGACCTGGTGCTCCCCACCGTGGGAGAAGTCATCACCAAATGCTAATGCAAGCAGACGTTTGTTCCTAGCGGGACACAAAAAGGACCTACCAGAGCCCGTCTGCGAGATTGATTTAATGGAGACCAACCTCAGTCGGGTGGAACAACTGAGACGGACCTGGCAGGGCTGTCAGGCACAGGAACTCCACATGTAAGCTCGGGGCATTCCCTGTCAAGACCATGTGAGGGATGAACATTCATGTGCATGTTTGCACGCTGCAGCGCACTCTGAGTGGCTAGCTGACATCATCAGCTGGGTCTTTCTGCCACCATGTTCTCTGTGATTGTCTGTTCTGGGGCACTTTTAGTTGCTGAGTGATGGGCCTGTCTGCTTCTAGGGTGAGAACCAGCACTTTAAGGCTGGAGCAGGTTCTCTCCATTTGTGCTTACTTGGGCATCTCTGAAGAGCCTGTGCAGCATGTCAAACTGAGATCGGGGAGACCTGAGTTCAAGTCCCTGTTCATCCAAAAAGCTCACTGGGCGCCCTTGGGTCTCTCTCTCTCTCTCTCTCTCTCTCTCTCTCTCTCTTTTCCTCTCTCTCTCTTCACCTAAGGTATTGGGTTATTGTGAGGGTAAAATGGGATAGCCCCTTGACCTCTTCAGAGGAAGGGCAAGATACATGCATGGTGAATAAGTAAGTCTGCCACAACTCACGTGAATGGCAAGCATTTCCTCTTGGACTACTGACCTGGCCTAGACCTGTCAGCCTGGACTAGCATATGAGCCCTCCCACTCCTCCAGCCTCTCAAGTAGAGATGCCTGATGCTTTTCACTGAAGATTATCACTGTGACATGCAGAGGATTGGCAAATAGTGCCTTACAAAATATTCTCGTCCCTCCTGTGGTGGTGCTTCAACCTGCCTGTCCCTGCTCCACTACACCACTGGTTTCTACTGGCAAACTGAGGGTGTGGTCACATCGCCGCTTACGCTGCATCCAGTGTGCTCCCACTGCTAAATTTTAAAGCATTAATGAGACATTAGCCACACTCCATATTGATGCTGTAGTTTCTTGACAAATGCTGCTGTTTGATGCACACACACCCCTTTCTCAAACCGGCTTCCATCCAGCTAGAAAACTGGATGCGGAGTAAGTGGTAATCTGAATGTCTGAGGTACATGAGTGTGCATGCGCAGATCGCAGCTTCATTGAGTTCCAGAAGTGTGTGGTTTGCAGGGGTGAGGAAACCCAAAGGGTCCTGCACTTCGGGTGAAGACAGCCCCACCCCTTGATGTGAACAACCCCGTGCAAATGCGGCTTGAAACACAGTGGGAGGAACTGACCTTGCTGTAGTATTTTAAGCTGCTAATGTGAACATACCCTGAGTTTTGCAGTAGCACTGCCCTACAGCCTGGAACTAGGGGATTCCAATGCTGAGATAAGATTATGCCTGCATGACCGGTTTGACCACAGTGGCTCAGCCTTGGGAGGTCTGTTTAGTCATGAGCATTTATACAGTGGAGGCTTGTGCTGAGAATTTTGTCCTAAGCAGATTGCAATGAAGTTGGCGGGGGACGGATGGACACTGTGCTGTGCCAGCTGCTATTTGCCTTGCAGAATGGCCACCTGCAGTGTGATCAAGGGAAGCCCAGCCAGGGTCATTTTGCAGCCACTAATTTTTCATTAATTTGATTCCATGGCAGCATCGGTTCACTAAACCCTTTGGGAGAAAATTGCTCATCATGCAGATTCACAAAAACAGCTGTTCACATCTGTGAAACGAAGCACGGATCTGGCAAGGAACAGGCTGAGGCAAAGATGCTCAGTTGGTGCACTCTGCAACTAGCCTCCTCTCCCCATACACTTTTGGCCCTACCTGACCTTTCATTGGCCTCTTCTCCTCTGATCAGATGGGAAACACTTCTAAAATGGTACTGAGCAGCATTGCATTACACACAAGTTTCCTAGAGCACCCATCCTGAAGCCAATAACCTTAGACAACTTGCTTTAAACTTATTGTATAGTCACGAGCAGAATTTGCATCTTGTAAGAAAGGGTGAGAAGTCACAACAGAAACCGTAAAGGGCAAGGCAAACTGAGGGGAGCTGGCATTTTGGATGCATTCCAAATCTCACTGTCTTTCCCAGGATTGATTGCCCCAGACTGCTGCCATCATCTCGCTCTGTCCTCAAGAGTTTGCTAATGGATTAGAATCCCCAACTCCATGCTGTAGGGTGCATTCTCAAAAATCGTTTAAATGTGGTTGCAAGGAGCAATACATAACAGTTTTATTAATTTATACATTATTAATTTGTATATTAATGGCTTTCTGTTGCAGCTGCCTACGTCGAGGTTGACTATCAGAAAAATATGTCCCTGCTGAAAAATGTCATTGGGAACAAGAGGCCTGGGCATGTTGTGGAACCACTTGCTTGAAGTATTATTCAGGATGCTACTGCACAATTTCTGGTGAAGTGGGGAGGGAGGTACACAAACACACCAAAATTTTGTGATTTCGTACCTGATTGGGTTGTACTAAATGTGTGCCTAATAAACTTCCTTGATCTGTGTCTTTGTAACACTACAATTAGTAATTACTGTAGGTCTTACCTCTGAAACATTAATTCCCTTTTTGTCTGAACAAACAAGGTGATCAGTGTGAGATTTCTCCATGCTTATAAAGTGTGTAGCTTATAGTTGGTCTACAACATTTCATTACATCCAGGACACAACTCCAAACCCTTAAGAGGCACAAGCTGCAACAGAAACCCTGAGTCCATTCTAGCCTGCAAACTCAGTTGCTACAGAGACCTGGAAATATGGTGCCAATTAATTTGGTTGCAGGGTGGGGCCCTATCTTCTGGGAGCTTCAGTGCCTTTTCCTCATTTCAAGCACCAGAAGGGTTAATAATAGGTGGCTTGTGCAGCTCTGCTTGTAATTACACACACACACACACACTGCAGAGCTGGCCCATGGAGTGTGAGACCCAGGAATTAGTTGTGACTGGGAAATTCGCGCTCCATGAGCATCCGACACCTGGTGATAAATGTGGCAGTAACATGTAGGTGGGAGGAAGAAAGGAAGAAAGAAGGGCTTCCCCATGCTTGGGAGGGGGGGATTCTAGGAACAGGGAGGCAGTCAGTGGCAGCAGCCACTGCCAGTGACAGCCTTCAAGTATGACAGCACCCAGAGAGCGAGAAAGAGTCCTCTTCTTCCCTATTCTCACGTCTTTAGTGATACCTCAGTTTTAAATATCATAAATGTCCTTTATATGCCTGCATGCATCCAAAGGCCTGCCGGTGGCATTAATTGCGCTGTCAAATCTGACCCAGGAGGCAGATTCGTACAGACTCTTCAAGGGGTGCTTTCCATTCATTGTGACTTTTTAATTTGTGCTTCTGTGTTTGTTTGTTTCTGTGTGCGTGTGTGTGTGGAGAGAGGGAGACAGAACCGGTAGCGAATATGAAGGTGATGAAAGGGTCACCTGGGTACCTCCCCAAGACCCAAATGCTATTTTTTGTGCATGGCAACATGCAAATTTAGCACCAGAATCTGTGACAGCGTTCTTAAAAGGATGGCCGCCTCAACCTCTCATTTGGTCTGACAAGGACATTGGGGTGAAAAATAAGCTTTCAACATGATCATGTGATTCTGCATCTGTCTTGTCCACAATGATACAAAAAAAAAAATCATTTATTAATTTAGTTCAGCTCAAGTCCTTGCTTTCATGTGGTCCCTGTTTCCTTAATCTGGAACTGGCATGCCCTCTTGATTGTTTTCTAAGGTGCTGTCTTTATTTTTTCTGGCAGGGCTCCTGTGCTTTTAACAGCAGCAGAACAGACAAAAATTTGACAGGTAAAGATTATCAGAGAAAAGAGAAAAACCTGCTGACCCTCTGAATATCATCCAGCTGTTTAAAATAGATGGATCTTGCCCTGGGGTGTAGAGTTGGAGAAATGACAACTCTATTCTGGCTAACAGCAAGTGAGGTCTAAAGAAACATTACGGTTCCCTTCCTTATCAGAGACTGTGTACACACTCCCGTTTACTCTGCATTCAGCGCTCCACTGCTGGTTTGTGAAGCCATGTACACACAATATTAGCCACAATTCATATCTAATTTCTTGAGAAATAGAGTTTTGATTCATCCCCCCTCCCCCGTTTTGATCCTATTTGAAAAGGTAAGCCATACACAGACATCCATACCCCTCCCCTCCCACTAGTGTGGACAGGCAGTGGGCGACATGGAAACACATTGAGCCTACAATGTGCAAATGTGATTTGAAACAGTGGGCAGGTGGAATTACCTTGCTGTGCCTCAAGCCTAGGATACATGCACAGCCTCACTGCTTTCCAACCTCTAAAGTAGGGATGGAGAGTGTCAGGCTAAAGGGCCAAAAGTCTGGCCCTCAGCACTCTCCGCAGGCGGCATTCCTCACTGGCCCTGCTTCACACCCTGGAATATGTCAGTGAACTCTGCGAAGGCCTCTTGAATGGAGGCTGGAGAGGGGTGTACAAGGCGAGAGTGTGTGTATGCACTGTGCTTATGAAAAGAAGGAACTGTGGCCCTACAGTTGAAAAGAAAAAAAGTTCCCTGCCTGTGCTCCAAGGCTGCAGGAGTGGAACTTGGGAGTCCTACCCCTTCCCAACCCTCTCTTTTTCCACATCAGCCACCCCATACTTTGAAAAATGTCCCACTGTTTACACGCTGACTACAACCAGTGCTATCTTCACCCCCGCGTAGGGTTGCAGCCTCACAGCGCAATATTGTACACGTCAACTCAGAGGTATACCCCATTGAGGTCAGCAGGGCTTACTTTCAGGGTTAAAACCTAAGGTCCTTGTATTGCAAGGGTTCCCGCTTGCCCGTCGGGTTTCCCCCTCAGCTGCCGCTCCTTCCTCCTCTCCCCGGGGGAATCAGCTTGCCTGAGGCCCAGCGCCAGCCGGGCACCGTGCCATATGCAATCAAAGCCCCCAGCCCGGAACAGTCATCAATCTTCCTTGGACGTGGGCCACACGCGGCCCTAAATAGATTTGATGGGGCAAAATATTCAAATTAATTTGGGATTGAGTGGTGGCCTCCCGAGCTGCTCCCCCCCCTCCACCTGCGCTCCCGCTCCATGCATCACCCGGCCGCGGCCCCAATCTGAGCCTCAGAGCAGCTGGGATAAATCACCCGCCGCCTCCGTTTAGCACGGCGCTGATTGCCGGTGCTGGCTCACCGGGGAAATCAGGTGAGTGCCCCGCGCGCTCCCGCGGTCTCGCCGGCGTTTAGGCGAGATTTATTTATTTGATTTTCCTGGCGCGGGGTGGCTTCCCCCTCAAAAGGCCTCCGGGGAATGGCAGGCCTCGCAATATTAATGTCGGCTAGGACGCCGCCTCATTAAAGTGTCAGGCGGCAGTAACTCCTGCGGTGCTTATCACTCCCCCGGGAGGCCGAGCTGGCCGCGGGGCCGCCGGAGGGAGCCGCTCTGCGGGCTCTTCAGGCGCGTGGACTGACGGGCCTGCGGGAGCGAAGTTGGGGGGAAACGCGGGAAACGCCACGCAGCTGCGCCGCCCCGTGACACCCACCCACACGGGCCCCCCGTGAACTGTGGTAGGTCCATCTCTAAAAGGAAGGGTGCTGGGGTTTATCCCTGACGCTGTGCCTCAGTCTAACTCTTATATCGGGTGAATAGGAGCGAGTTGTGGCTGAAAGGAAAGGAATGCACTCTGCACATGTTCAGAGTATGTTCAGAGGGCGTTCTTTATTATGACTTCGCATTAACTGGAAAGGAAAAGAAACGCCCCAGAACTGCCGTCTGGCAGCATTGGTGTGAGAGGACAGGAATAAGTTGAGAGAATAAACCGCAAAGGAGAGATGAGCCTCTTCTCCTATAGGCTACTCCCATCAGTCACCCTTTGTGCAACTGCCTTTTTTATTGGAATAAGTAGCATTTCAAAGAGAAGGAGCAATAATTCTCCTCAAAAGGATCTCTTCTTTGAATTTATAATGAGGCAAAAATAAATGTTGCTCAGTTAGGATAAGGTTTACCTCAAGGAGGAAGCTGCTGCACTTTAGCGAAAAAAGGGAGATGTTATGGACAATCTGCACCTAAGACCCTAAACTTGCCTGTAAGCCGTTCTTTCACTGTTTGTGTGCAAATGGGAATGATTTTAACCGCTGGGTAGAAAATGGAAGAAAGTCATTTTAAAATCAAATGTAGGTTCTGGTGAATGTATGTATTGCATCGGAATGACAAGGGAAATTCAAAAACCAAGATGCAAAAAACATCACCTATGACAATGGCCTATATATTATGTGTTTGCAGGCTCAAAGATTAAAGACAAATGCTGCAGCCTCTAGAGTCTAAAATGGAGAAATGAGGTAGGAACAGTGCTCCCTAACCTTTTTGAGCCCGTGGGCACAGTTGGGATTTTGAAGCGTGTGTGCTGTCACAAAACGGCTGCCATGGGGGGGGGGGGTATGACCATTCACCAAAGGGTGGCTGTGATGGGCATGGTCAATTGGAAAACACTTTCCACAGAAAGCAATCTAGTGAGGGTAAAAGACAAGTAACTTGCCAAGAAATTACTAGGAAGCAAAGATAGGGTCAGGCCAGCCTCCAGGCACAAAAGCACTCCCTTGACTGCCCATTAATAGGATGATTATCCACAAATCAATTTCCCCCCTACACACTCTCTAGACTGCGAACACACATAAACCCCCCACTCGCCACACCTGAAAGTCCCATTCTCTTTGCTTTCTTTCCCCAACCACCTCATTGGGTTGTCCCCCCCCCCACTATTCCTGTCCCCCAACTCCCTGGCCACTGCACCATTACCCCCACTCCCACACCCATGTTTGCCAGGCAGCAGCAGTGAAGGAGTCTTTGAAAACAAAACAACTGCTTTGCCAGGCAGTTTGGGTGCTTGGGGCCCAGAAACATTCTGTGGAAATTAAGGTGGCAGGTGGCTGGAGGCTGGTACTATGCTTTGTAGCATGCTTTGGCCACCGGATTAAAAACTTCTTAATAAGGGAGGGAGGGAGGACCTCATGGGCACTGAGTGAGATGTCTGCAGATGCTTCATGAGGGGACCCCAGAGTCTGAGCTTTATCACGAGATGCAAGAACACTGTCACTTTTTCTGGACTGCAAACCTTTTAAAGGCATATTGAATTCACCTTCCAATAGAATGTGTGCATAGACAGTAGTCTTGCACAACTACACAACTGGTGCATTGCGTCCTTGTACTCTACTTGGCTTCGTTTGCATTTCAAATTCCCACCTCACCCCCACCTTTCTGGCTTATCTGTTGTGGGATTGTTCTGTTTTGGAATGGCATATGTGCACAATGTTGAAAGGATTAATTGTTAGAGGGGTGTTTGTTTCTTTTTTAAACCAAATTCCTAATTGCTGCAGCCGCCAGCTCTTTAGGAGTCTGCACAGGGATAAATAAGCATTTCACATTGTTGGGTGCCACCAGTTTTCCAGGTGCTTCAAGCAACCAGTGTTTGGTGTTCTTTCAGCCCTATGTAGGAAGGCCATTGGGCCAGTTATTAGGTGCTAACCAACCAGGGTTGTAAGTCAGACTCCAACAGAACTGTCTTGAGCAGGGCTGAGTTGAGTTGAGAGGCTTGTTCTCTCCCTTCTGCCCCCCCCCCACTCTTTCTGGGAGATTCACTGTATATAACCCACAGACAATGCACCTTGCAGCTTGCATGAAACATGCTGTAATCATTTTTTCCCAAGGCTTTCTCCACCTCCCGTGAAGGCTTGAGATGTGTATGCGTATGATATATGTGAAAGCTGTGATTCTCAGGACTTTAGCACAAGCCCGGGAGCCACTAAAAAGCATTGGACAATAGATAGATGTCGAGAGAAATGGTTTAGAGACCTGCAGAGTGCGAGGTTGCATCCTCTGGGCTGCATGGCTAATACTAGTGCTATCTAACCAAATTTTTATGACAAAAGCCCCTATCCCACCTGCCAGCAGCAAGGGCCTTGTGGGGATATATAACTTTCTTTTGTTTGTTTGCTTCTTTTTTTGAGCAGCTGCAGGTGGAAATTTCATCAGATGCCCTTCCCCTCCCCCCCTTTTGCATTTTGATTAGGTTGAGGCACACAATCTTTGTGTGTACCGTATGTGTTTGTGTGTGTGTTTCTACTTAACTGAATATTGTGATTCAGTTAGGGAGTGTGTGTGTGCATACACACACACACACACACACACACACACACACACACACACAGCTGTGCTTATGGGCCAGGGGTGAGAATGAAATGTCTGTGCTAAGGACATGGGTGTCCCCTTGTGATTTGGACATAAATTTAAATCCTGGATCCTGTGCATGCTAACACACAGCTGTGTGATCCCATCTCCCGCTCTGAGCCGGAGGGCTCTCTCCTACCCTGTTCCTCTCTCCTTGCGCTCTGCTTCACATTCCCTCCATCCCCCCCACCGACCAACATTCACTCCCTTGAAAAGGGCCCATTTGCATTTTGATACATTCCTGACCTGCCTTTCATTTCCTGGGCAGGCGGCTCTGATTAATCATGTTCACCGGGGCGCACAAAACCACGTGGTGCGTCAGACCCACTTGTAGTTGGGACCTGTGATTTGGGCACAGCCTGGCAGGTCTGGCAAAACTGTACTCTTAAGAGCAACCGGAGTCAGGGTTTTCTCAAGAGGTTGGCAGAGGATAGCAGAAACAAGCAAGCTGGTGCTGCTATGATGCAAAGAGGATCTCCTCCCTCTTTTTCTCTTAAACAGCTTAAAATGGGAAGAGCCAGTTCAGGGCTCTATGGAACAAGGAGAATCTGGATTTTCCTGATTGGGACATGAGCCGAGGCAAAGAGGAAAAATGGCTTGGAGAGGGACAGGACAGTGCCTGTCTTAGAATCTCCTAGTTGCAGTTAAGGGAGTGTGTTATCCTCGGCTTTAACATCTGAAGTGAGTTCAGAAGTTGTCTACGTACCGGGTATGTCCGGGATGGAGAACTTGGGGACCTCCAGATGTTGCAGGACTGCAGTTCCCACCCTCCCTGACCATTGGCCATGCTGGCTGGGAATGAGTTGTGAGTCCAACGATACCTGGTCACATGTTCACCATCCGTGGTGCATGTGCTCATGCATTGCCCATGGCTTGCCAGCTTTCAAAAGTAGCATTGTATGGAACAGAGGAAAAAGTGACAGGGAGGGTGTGTGGCTCAGGAGAGTGTGTGGATTGGAGAGATCCCTGAGGGCCAGATAGAAAAGCCTGAAGAGCCACATTTGGCCCCCAAGCCTTATGTTCCCCATCCCTGCAGTAAGGGCACTAAGAACAACAAATGGAATCCAGTTAGTCTTCTTGCCTGTGCTTATTGATTAACAGCTTGTGGAGATGGTGGCCCGGGTGCAGTTCCCTGCTAAAGTACAAGAGAATGTACTGGCATTCTGCCATCTTTTGAAGACATGCCTGTTTACAATGACATTCCCTTGATCTCTTGACCTGCGTCTCCTGTTTTAATTATTGTGTTGTTTTTAAAAAAATATTTTTTATTGGTTTTTCCATGCATACATCCTCTAACAACCTTTCTCTAACAATTTTCCATATTTCCCCCTCCTCCTAATTATTATGTTGTTTTAATGAGATAGTTTTATTGCATGTTTTAATTGTGGATGTTTATATTTTAACTCTTGTGTAATTGGTTTTTATACTTGTAAGTCAATTTTGCATAAAAGTGGTATATAAATTGATAAACAATACTAAGTTCAGTACAGCCTTACCATGAAGTAAGGATCACTGGGCTTAATGGGCCTTAAACTAGGATTGCACTTTAAGGTACGTTGTAAATGTACATTGTCCAGTGCAGCAGGAGAATCGTAGGGTGCAGTTATAATCTCTTTTTGGGTAGCGAGCAAAAGGGAAAGGAAGGGAATGTCAAGGGTAATGAAGAGTAGGAGGAAGAATGGAAGAAGAGGCTTTGTTTTAGTTGGGGATTTGGATCGAGGGGTTGAGTTGTCAAGAATAACTAAGGGCAAAATTCCAAAGAAGTGGGAAAGCTTCAGTTTTTTACTAACCTCAATATCAGCACATTCCCTTTTATTCCAATAACAGTTTGTTCGTAATGAGGAATCCTGAAAAGTTCCATGGGGAACCCTATGCGTGTTGATATCTTGCTTCAGTACTTAGGTGTTGGTACCCACTGTAAATCCAAAAGACTTTGACCAAACCATGTGTGCATGCAGTGCTTGGGTTTTTTTTTTTCTTTTTCTTTGGCTTGCTTTCTGAAATTATGTGTTAAACAAATTCCTGGGTATTTTTAGTTTGATTCTAGACCGGTTGCATGCAAGGTAGCCTTTTGTGGGGAGGGGGTTCACCATGGGTCTGGTTCCAGTTTCCCCAGTTTGCATTTTAAATCCAGCTTTAGTCTTTGCCAGTAGTCTCTTTAAATTTGCATAGATTTCCATGGAAAACCAGATGCAGATTTATGCAAATCGGCACCGAACATTCACATGAAATCTGTAGCTGTGGATCCATGTGGGGTGGGTGAGGATAAGGAGCAGCAGAACATTGTGTGGGAGGGGGCGGGAATTCCACCAATGAATGTGGATCATCCACGGTTCCAGGCGTAGTGCGGGACCAGTTATCGTTAGTGCCAACATTATTACCATACGAATTGCATCGAATACTTTTCTGCTGCGCTGAGGAGTTAACGCTTGTGGTTGCCACATTGTTCCCTGTGCTGCGTGCTCCAATAACCCATCTGTGCGCTTTACTGCACACTTAGCTGGAAAATTATCCAGCTGCTGCATATCCTTTCCCTGCAAACCCCCTGGGAGAGGGGTTGTCATCACTGTGCAGCTGGGGGAGGTCATAGCAACAGCAGTTAAAGAGATGGCAACAACCTGAGCAGGGGTGGAAAGGAAAACAGGGCAGCAGTGAAGAAGTAGAAGAAGAAAAGCCAAGGAAGCAAAGAGAGACTCAAACCAGTGACTCATGGAGTGCCTATTAAATGGAAATGCCCAATATGTTTTGACAAATATAGTTACTTCCGCACCAGCCATTTTCTCTGGAAATGCCATTCCTTTCTTGCTCACCTTCTATTGAGCATCCCATCAATGATGTCTTCTCATCCCATAGCATTCCAGTGTTTTTCTGTAATGCTCAGCTGTGTTTTTTAGACCTGATTTTCTGTGTTTGGTGAGGAGGAAGGGTAACAAAATCCATTTTGAATCTGGACTGGCAAAGCATTATTAAGTTTCTTCTAGTCGCCTTTGGCTTTAATTAGACACTTCTGGTTTGCATGTTAAACTCCTTTTGTTGCTTCCTGATGAACATGCGTGGAAGTGGGTGGATGGGATTAGTGATAGGCCCTTCACTGTTGGGGAAAGGAATTGCTAGATTATAATGCTTATCTGGATCGCCTGTTTTTGGTTCAGCTTTCAGCAAATACTGTTTTTTTTAATTGTATGGGTGGCATTTGTAAATTGCCCCATAACAAAGTTATTTGGGCAGCTTACTGTAAACAAATAAGAAAACAATACACAGAACTAGAAAAGCATAAGCAAAATAAATACAAGAAAACACAACACATTGAAACCCCAAGGTTAAAACACAGATTTTTTTAAAAGTGAGAGGCTATGTCAGTAAAAGACATAATCAGAAAAAGAATTTCCTCTGTAGGGTTAAAGGACTCAAGTGTGGAAGAGGATTATAGTGTGGAAGCAACCTATTCTGTCTTGAAATATAACAGTTTTATATGTTCTCCTATTTCAACAGGGTGCTGTCTGAGTTGTAGTTTCCGAAAGGATTCTCTTTTATTGAGGATTCATAGACAACAGTTGCCCCAGGATGAAAGTGGGCATTTCGAATTAATTTTATCACTTGACAGCAGTCTGAAGTTCACCTTGTGCAGAGGTTCACATTTTCAATCGGTTTTGGAAGTGGGATTTGATTCCCAGACAGTTGCATCCTTCTGAGGGGTCTGTCTGCCCCTGATCTCTAAACTGCAGTCAAGTATGGCTCCATTTTACAGTCTACTTTTCCCTCCTGCTACAAGGTCCCATCATAAACCTTCCTCCAGCATCCCTCCAGCCATCTAATCCCATTATCCATTTTCTTCCTGGGTATTTGCAATGGCTCTGTCAAGCTTTGTTCCCCTCCATAGTCTCTTCTCTTCTGGTCAGTTCCTCATGGTATCAGGACCATGGGTGCCTTCATGTGGTATTCAATGAAAAAAGGTGCCTGTGCTAAATTTGGTGAACTGTATATCATCAACATTATCATGCAGCTCTCCTGAGCTAGATAGAAAAAATGGACACACACACACCTGCCTAGCATTTTGTAAGGCTCTCCTCCCATCATGAGAACAAGCAACATGGAGTCTGATGAAGCTGTGTGAAGATTCCAGTAGAGGCAAAAGTTCATCACAGCCTGCATGGTTGTTCTTTTCTCCAATATTCTAGATGTGCTAATTGATTATTTAAATTTTTTTTTGGTGGAACATCTTACATTTCCCACCAAACCACTTCTCTATTTTGCTATTCTTTGTGTAGGGTCACTGGAGCACACTTGAATCCCCAAGCATCTTGTTCGCCTGCTGTGGCCTCTCCTTTTCCATCTCTCTGTCTCATAAGCTCACAGCCTGATGCTAACTGTAAAACATAGAACGCATAATAAGACAGGAATACCAGACATAAAAAGAGGGGTGAGTACAGCACACAGGGGAGAGGCTGGAAAAATTCAAGGCCAAGGGCGCATTTCAGTGCTAGGGCAAGAAGGCAATGGGAGCTGAAGCAGCATATTATCTGCTCTGGTCAGATCAAGGCAGAAAGGGGACTTGGTTGCTAGCATGTAGCAAAGTCACTTGCAAGCACCAGAACCCTGTGCCTCATGGACAGAGGCAGAATATGGAGCCCTGTGGCTGAAAATACATCCACCTAACCTTTGACTGGTTCAGGGAGGGTGAGGGAGGTGCCCAGTTGGAGAGATCCAAGTCTTGTCTTCAACTTGAAGCGCTGACTGCCTCCCTACATGGGATGCGCAGATGTGATGGAGATCTAAGGCAGACCTCTATACATGGATATAGGCAGTTGCCCAAGGAAGTTGCCCAAATTTCTCTCTCATCTACTTTCAGAATGTGTTTTGACTGGGCTCAGAACCTTTTGATTTAAATTTCAGTGTAGGGCTCAATAGAGCTATCTGTCATCTATTTTTTCAAAGGCTTCTTGCCCTATCAGCTTTAAGCCATCTGTGGATCCATGTTGTCATGCACACAAGCCAAGGTGATAAGCATTTATTAGTACTACTGGCTGCTATTGGTTTAGAGAGTGTGAAGGCATGCGTGTGCCTATGCTTCCAGGCATTGCGACACTCTCTGACTGCCACACCCTTATTTACAGTCAGTCCTCAGCTGCCAGGACAATGTCATCTCTGCGCCAAGGTGAATTAACACTGTGGAACATGATACTGAACATAAATCGCACCATCTCCCAGTCCTTTGGAACGTCCAAGTGTGCTGACGTGATCCATGCTTATCCATAAACCTGTCCCTATGGGTCATTGCCACAGCCAGTAGAACAACCGGGTATTTGACACTTGGTCCTCCAGCAGTTATTACCTGGAACAATTTAAGGATGTCTGCTATGGCCTGGAGGCCCTCTAAGCCTCTGAAAGCAAGAAGTGGCTAATTGTGCAACTCTGCCCTCTGAAGTGTCAGGCATTGGCCACTCACTGCCTATCTCCACCCCTCCCCAATTCAAGTACAATGATTCCTAAAAGGTGGGTTGCTTTTTGGTTTTCCTCAGAGGACAAAATAGCCAATAATCAGGGATGATGGGAGTTGTAGTCCAGCAACATCTGGAAAGCCACAATGCGTTGCCCATCCCTGTGTTAAAAGTAACTGTCAGTCATGTTCCTGAGCAATAGTGGGCAAGGCCTTAGCTGGTTCCTTTTGTTCCTCTCCCCTTGCCCACGACTGGCCACACACATGCAAAAACTGAGATCCTTGTGAGTAGCTTCCTTCCACACTCCCAGACCATGAGTGCTCTGATTCTCTGAGACCCCACTGAGTTCTCTGAGAACACGCAAACAGCACACACAGATTTTTATTCCACATTAACATAGCTCCTTAAATGTTCCAAGTGCATTAAAAAGCACAGCTAATTTTCCCAGAGCTATTTTTTAAAGCTCCTCATTACTCTTAATTGTCCAAACTTCTTTTCTTTTCTCTCTGATTAAAAGCAGATTTTAAAAGAGCGATTCAGCACCACAGCAGTTTCAGAGTCAAATGAAGCCAGCCCCCTCCTCAGTTATTAATAACCCTAGTGCTGCTTTTCCCTCAGGTGTTGCTGGTAAAAGCTCTCAAAGAGTAGGAGGTGACAGCAGCTATCTATCCATCTATAGCGGTGCCAAAGCGTTGTCAAAAAATCCGAGGTAAAAATATGTAAAGGACACCTTTACACAAAGGAGGTCTGTTTTCAGGGGGAAATCAAAGGAGAAGTTGGAGGGAACAAACTACTTACTGCCACAAGATGCAGCCTGATCTTACCGTAGAGCCCTCGCTCTTACTGTTTAGCCTCAGGTCTGCCCGTAATGGGTAAATGCAGCCAAGGGGGGCTAAGAAGCCTGAGTGAATTGGATCTTAATCCTTTAGGGTAGCCTGCCGCTTCTTGTCATCTCTTTTTATCCAGAGTTTGATGAGATTGTTCGTATTTGCTGTATTTATGCCACACCAAGGTTACCTACAAGAATGCGAGGCGTCTGAGTGCGCCAGGGGTGGGGAACCCTTTGCAGCCTAATGGACAGCCGCCTGGGGTTTGCCTGCCAGTGGTGCATGGGGCCGGAGACAGAAGTGGGCAAAGCAACCGATGCGACTCCTAAATTTGTACAGTAATCTACATTCTAAACCCACCTCCACCTCCCTTCTGGCAAGCAAGAAACATGATCTTCATTCAAGGACATGTTCCAATCGGGCAGAAGCACTTGAGGAGGGCAGGCAGTAGGGCTGGTGAGTCACATTGCTTGGGAAGTCTCAAGGGCTGAATAGAGAGGCCTTGGGGCAGCTTTTGGCCCACAGGCCAGAGGTTGCCCACCCCTCTGACTTGGGCTACAGCAGGATCTTTGGGTTTTCTCCCTTTTAGAAATATGCAATAAACACTTGCATTTTAGAGCAGTGGTGAGGGACCTGTGACCTTCCAGATAATGTTGGACAACAGCTCTTCCCATCTCTGGCCATGTTGGCAAGGGCTGAAGGGAGTTGAGAGTCCCATCACTATCTGGAAAGCCACTAGTTCCCCCATCCTTCAGAATATACACTCTGCATCTCTGTAATGTGTCAATGTTTTTGCCACCAGGGCTTAATATTTGAATTTCTAAGGCAAATGCAAAACTGTATAGGAAACAATTGCTACACATCTATACTACTTTTAGTGACAATTAATATACACAAATATTCCCTAAGCTAGAATCGTGTAACAAGCAGCATCCCAGAGAGATGTGGTGTGCCTGTTATAAGAATCAGTTTTGTCCAGAATCCAGGCCTGGCCCTTAGCAAAACTTGCTATTTTTAAAAACGCGTCCCCCTGCCGCACCCCGCATGGGTTGAGGGCCAGTGATAATGTAGCTTAAGAGTTTTCAACCCTTTTTTCTTGACAAAAGTGAGGTGTTTTTTGAACTTTATCACAGGCAGTTAAGTATAACAATGATAACAGACTTCGGAATATGTATTCCCCTTCCCAGCCCAGCTTCGGCAGGGCTCAGATTGTGCAGAAGGCTTTGTACAACTTCCTCAGAAGGAACAGACTCATTAATTAGGTAATCAGCGTTCTTTCTTTGGCCATCAAGAAACGCTTATCAGGCTGGCCTTTTTGTCGTTCAAGGACTTGATGCTCTCGTACCAGGAAGTGGGCAATTTTCAGGAGACAAAACTCCTGGGTTGTAACAGGGTTCTCTGTGGGATGGAAGGCTACCTTTCAGATGCAGATTGTTATGCATGGAGTTTTAATGCTCTCTTGGCTTACCGCTCTGAAAATTGCACACCTGGCCACTGAACGAAGGAAGTGCCACAGATGCTCTTCAGTTTTATAATAGTGGTTGTATATAAGAGCTCCAGAAAGGACTCTTTTATGAAGCAGGAGGAGGCAGTAGAGGAGGAAGCAGGGGCTGAGAGTGAAGCTTAGGCCACAGTTCCCCAACCTGGTGCCCTCTAGGTGATTTCGGTAACAATTCCCATCAACCCTAGCCAGCGTAGGAGTTGTAGTTCAAAGCATCTGGAGGCTACCAGGTTGGGAAAGGCTGGCCCTAGACCTTCACCAGTTACAATCCAGGTCTCCATTTTCCAAAGGAAGGGGTTTACAGCCTAATCGTGCATGTTTACTCCAAAGTACACCCCATTGTGTCCCCTAAGTCATTCTGCAGAGGATTGCAGCCTTTATCACCAGCATACCTTGCTTTTGGAGAAATGGGCAGATCCAGATTTGGGGGTGTTTGGAAAGGGGGCACTTTTCTGAGCAGAACCTGTGCAGTGGCTTGATGCAGTTAATGAGGACTTCTAACATAGGTCGGCAGAGCAAAGGGGTTGAATGGATGGCTTCTCTGAATTCTTTCTGCCCTTGAAGAACTTGACTGTTTGACATACTGGTGTCTTCCGGCTCAGGCTGAAAGAGGAGGAGGAGGGAGGCTCCTTTACAAAACATGTGCACATTTGGCGGCGAGTGCTGGGGAAAGCAAGAGCTAGATTCCCTCCAGGGCAGCTTGAAGGCCTCCTGGTTTCCTGCAGGCCTCTGTTGGGACCAGCAGCATGGTGGGGCTGATTCTTTAGCAAGGCTTCTTCCATGATCCCTAGCCAGCTCTGGCTGTTATCAGCCTTACCCAGCTGCCAGCAGCACCATAGGCTGTGCTTTGGGGGATTCACTGACGCCCTGACCTTGGGATAATCTTCAGAAGGATTAAGAGCTTATACATATCGGTGTAATTGGCGGACTCTTTCCTTTTGCCTCAGCAAAGTGGCTGGCCAGACTGCAAGCTCCCTTAGGGCAAGCCTTTTCATGCCTGCTGGGGGTGGAGGCTGCTCCCAGAAATGCACCCTTCCCCTGTGGGCACCTCGCAGCTTATGCTATGCGGGGGGGGGGGGGTGCTGAACAAAAGAATGGCTAGCAGCAGCTGCCCAAGCACAAGTCCTGAGCTTCTGAGGAGTTGGGATTGCTAGCTTCTGCAAACAGCACCCCTGTACTCCAGCACACCCCAATCCCTCAACCACAATGGTGTCATATCTTGATCCTTTGACTTTGCACGTTCACCAACCATTGCCCACTTGCATATATCCATTTAAATAGATGGGGTGTATTTGTGCATATTTCAAGGGATGGAAGGGGAAGCTCCCGCTCAATGCATTTTGATTCTGGCTGGTCCTCGCCTCCCATTCTTCACTTCCTTTGACAAAGGAACACAGGAAACTGCCTTATACCAGGTGAGGGCTTTCATCCATCTAGGGCTGTATTGTCATCACTAATGGAAAAGAGCTGCCCTGGTTTTCAGGTAGGAATCTCTCCCATGCCTACTGGGAAATGCTGGGCATTGAACTTGTGACCTTCTACATGCAAAAGAGATGCTTTGTCACCCACCAAGACCCTTCCCCAAGTGACTTGGGCTTCTAATGTGGATTGGAAATATTCTGAGCAGGGATGCTGTTGCTGCTTGTTATTCTCTGTAGGCAAAATTAGATGAGAGAGATTCCCCCCACCAATCCCTTTTCCTGATGAAAATCTCCTCCCCCATCTGTTGTTTACCCTAGTGGGGGGGAACCCCTTTTTGTGCCTGCATATTTTATCTTTCTATTTTATTCTGTATGTGTGTGCCTGCGCGCACACTGCTCCTGTTGTACTACTTGGGGCTAAACAAATGTAAAAGAAACTAAGAGGCTCGACACATTTAGAACTGGTGTACATGGAGGACTTTGCTTAATTTTGGCCTGAGTGGCTGATGCATTAAGTTACCAAAGAACCGAGAAACATTGTATGTATAAATTTTTTGTTTATACATGAATTGGCCATAGGCAGCATTGCAGTGAACTTGAGCTGGAGTAATTTTGTTTATTGCAACAATCAGATGCGGGGAAACCCTATACCTGCTGAAAGGGAAAGCATCTCACTATAGTCGGCAGTGGGTCTTCCTTTGATGCAGAACAAATCATGCAGGGACCAAACTGACGCACAATCTCTGCATGGAACTTCTGTATGGAATGAATTTTGCCAGGTTCTGGTACACCACCTGTTCCAGGGGACAAAAATTACGATAGCTTTGCTAATCTGGATATATTGGCTTATTTAAATGTATGCAAATATAACCTTTTGTCCGTTGTATAACATTAAGGTTCTCCTTTGTAGCTGATGCTCCAGGAGATCTCCTCCTGCCTCCCACTCTCATGTCTATGCTCCCTGGAGATTGTAGGCTGTACTGGAATTACATGAATGCATTGGTGGCAGATACTATACCGGTAGAATCTTTTACCCCCTAAATGTAATTGTGCTAATTTGGGTGGGATATATCCCAAATAGCAGCCAACTAGTGACTGTTTGCATGCTGAGCTGCTATCTGCTGGGGGTGAGGGGGAAAGCAACTGAATTCGTAACCCACATGTCCCCAGAGCAAAATTGTGCTGAAATGCATCAAAATAGCTCAATCTGTTATCAACCTTTGACTTATGGTTGCATGTTAAGTTAAAGTTTTTGTGGGGGGAAATTGGCTCTGTTTTTAAAAAATACTTTCTTGACAGGGAATTCTTGATGGCATGGGTTCTGAGTAATTATTTGGGAATCAGAGGGTTTTAACATCTAATCTAATACCCAGTTGTCAGATCAGATAACCCTGAAGTGAACAAGCACTGGGGAAGCTGACCGTGTTCCTGCTGATTTGGAAGGAAGCCCTACTGATTTCAAAGGGACCTAACTCCCAAGTAACTGTGCACAGAACTGGAGACTTAATATGAAAGTCGACTTTGGAATTGCCATGGTTGTGTGCTTCAACTTGAGAACGTAGCCCAAAGGTGGGGGGGGGGGGGGAGAATGGTAGAAGCCAGGAAGGTCAAGAATTGCTTTGATGGTGTTCCTGCTTGGTAGGGGGTTGGACTGGATGGCCCTTGTGGTCTCTTCCAACTCTATGATTCTATGATTCTAGGTCATCTCCTTTAAGCCAAAGTTGATTGCTACTGGTCTTGTTGACCATCTGGCTGAAGGCAGAGGCCATATTGTTATGGCTGCTGCTACTAGGGAGTTGTTTTATAAACCAAGGTAGTGGCATGTTACCAGTGTTTAGACATTGCCCTTATCTCAAAACAGACCTGTCTGGCAAGGGGAGTTTCAGATGCCTTTGGGGTAATTCCCATGTAGGCCTCAAATCAAGCCTCTTCTCTTTACCTGAGTGTATGAGAGTTTGCTGTCCTTTTCTATCTTTATTCCCACCTACCCACATACACACAAGCACACCTTGTCTAGCTAATGGTCCCTGACATTCCAATGAGATTTAGTGCTGAACTTGAGCGCTGAATATTCATGAGGCGCCGGCCCCTGACAGACAGCTTCGTGCTGCGCCGCATTGGCCTGCTCCTACGATTCATAATTTGTTTTTCCATTTAATGTAAACCTTACCTGCACTCACTTCATGGGGGGCTTAATTCACAGCCAGGGCCTCTGCATCCCATCTTCCTAGAAAGAGAAGAGGGAGAGTCCTGGAGCACTGGCCTGGTTTGATACTCTAACCCACAAGGCCCCACTTCTTTCCCTGCCCCTACCCCAAGCTGGAAATTAAATCCCCCCAGGCTTTCTGATCCGTGGATAGAACTCTGGCATAAGAAGAGCCTTGCGTGCATGCACACGAAAGCTCATACCAAGAACAAACTTAGTTGGTCTCTAAGGTGCTACTGGAAGGAATTTTTTTATTTTGTTTTGACTATGACAGACCAACACGGCTATCTACCTGTAACCAGATCAGGCTCAGTTAGCCTAGCGTCCTGTTCTCACAGTAGCCAAACAGATGCCCCATGGGAAGGCCACAGGCAGGAGCTAAGCACAACAGCCACTTCCCCACATGTGGTGTGTGCCCTGACTCTCAATGCCAAACGAAGAAGTCAAACCCCCAGCTCTATTTCTGCCAAGGACTTTAATGCATGAATTAAATCGGTTCATAGGTACAAGGTGCAGCTAGTCCACAAAAGGTATAGGCACATGGCTAAGCGTAACCTAAGGCATAGATCCAACAAGCAACATGCACCCAGCACCTTCCTTTTGAAGTGTGGGGTGGGTACAGCTCTTAGAGTGGCAAGTGGCCAGAGTCCTGGGAAGGCAAACACACCCTCTTTTGAGTGGGGTGGCTCTGTGAGGTGCTGGTGTCTCCATGTCCTTGAAGATGAAGGTGGTGTTGGTGCCACTCAGCATCCAGTTTATTCTCAGTCGCCTCTGCTCAAGGAGGAGATTCCTCACTAACTGGAGGAGGTGCCACAGACAGCTCTACAGCAGGAAGTATCTGACATGGGATGTCTGATTTCACATGGGTGGAACATTCCTCTGTCAACCTGCTTGGTCCCTCCCTTGGATCCAGCACTCCGCTCCTGGATCACTGGCCTCCTCCTTGGGCTTGGACAATTCTTGGGGTCCCAATTTCACTAGCCCATCCTTCTAGCTCCAAGACCCTGAGCTCTCCCGATTCCTCCTTTGGATCTGACTATCCCCTCCATATCATCTCCATGGGGCTAAAGACAATACCTGAGTAACAGGCATACACACAGAGACAGTTGTAGTGTGTGTGGGATTGTGAACAGTAAGGTCAGAGGGAAATGAAATGCAGAAAGTATAGAGACAGTGGTAATTGTGTAATTACGGTGATCATTGTAAATGACCACTGTTAATTATATGATTGTCACTGTCTCTGTTTTCTGGATTTCATTTCCCTCTGACCTCACGGCTTACAGTCTCCCGCCACCATGTGACTCAGGATAACACTTTGTGCATCTGATGAAACAGGCTGTATTCCGAAAGTGCCACAAGGCTCTTGTGTTAGCTTGCTGCAGCAAAAATAACAGACAACTTCTCTGGACAATGTTTTGTGTAGACTTAAAAAAAAAAAGATGTTTCTACCCACACTCTTCTCCTTCCTGTAAGGGACTGAAATTTGTGTTTTTTAGGATGTGAAAGCTATGGTGGTGGTTCTGTCTCATTGTGTGTCATAATTGTTAATCTGGCCTTGGATATTCTGTTTAGTAAGCTTTTGTTCATTAACACATCACTTTTATTATTATGACCTGGTAAATTTCTTTTCAAAAAGAATCTTGCGTCACATCTGCAGGTGTTTGACAGGGATGTTTGACAGGGAAGCCTCACCAAATAATGAAATCACAGCCACCACCTTGTTAAACACCAGTTGTAGGTTGAATTTTGTTTATTTCTGGGATTTGTGCACCTTTTGGGGCTGGGTGAGGGGTTATTGCTCCATTTTTCCTGGTTGGGCAAGATGGCAAAAGTCTGGGTATGTGTATGTTTTTGCAAACTACGCAGTATTTCTAAAGCTGGGCTGGCTGTTAGCTGAGTCAGTGCCTGCAGGGCTGCCATGAACTGGCTGGTTTTCTTCTAGTGGGCTACAAACTGGTTATAGTCATGTAGAGAAGCATTTTAGGGATGAATGTGTACTGTTTCTTCAAGAACCTTCTCCTTAAAGAACCTTCTCCTCTTCCACTCCTAAACACAGTTGTTTATAACTCCCTTTAGACTCTCCTTTGTAATAGGGCATATAGAGAACTTTTTGCCAGCTTTCAATGGACATTCTAGTCCATCCATGCCATTTCCCATGGACATTAGTTTCAACCTCTTTTTCACAACCAAACACAATATAAGAATTTTGGGACTTTTAACAATAGCGCACTGGGCAGAAAATTAACAGGTAATTCCTCCCCCTATCTATACAGCATGCTGTGAAGAGCAGCACCTGTGTGATTTCTGACTTAATAGGCAAAGGAGCCCTTCCAAATAAGTGGACATAATTCACTTTTTTCTCATGACTGAAGCACTGTAGGGCTCTGTAGGGCCACCTTCACTGTCCAGGCAGGTAGTCATGTGATACAACCTTCCCTCAGTAAGCTGTGCATGGACTTTTGGGGGAGTTGGGGTTTATCTTTGGTGTATGTGTGTGTGTTTCAAGCAGGAGTTCAGCTGCTGGCTTTATGACATGGAGAAGCTTTAAGTGGGAATGTTTTTGTATGTGTGTGCGTGAGTGCAATACACACACACACCCTGCCCATGCCATGTGTGAGGGAGATGAGATGCATCTCCTGTGTGCGAGTGCCACAGGGAGCCTTGGGTGGGGGTGGGGCTGTGCTGACATTTCCCATTGCGCTGGCGGTGGTGTTGCAGCTCTGGTGGTTCTGCACAAATTGCATAAATATTCATTGGGAAATGTAAAGAAATTTGACTGTCCCAAATGATTACACGCGCCTGCCCTGAAGGGCGCGATTACTCTGAGCCTCGTGACTTGGAGGGGCTGGGGCCCACCGCTGAGAGAGCTAATGCTAGGCGGGTTAATAAAAGATGCAGTCCAGGTGTGGGGAGCAAGATCTCAGCAGGGGCCCAACCTAGGCATGAACATCCCAATGAGATTGTCTTCTCTTCCCCCCTCCCGCCCCCCACAATCCTTATATGGGGAGGGAGGACAGTTTGGCAGCAGAGGAAGGTGAACCACTGCATAACACACTTGCATACCGATAGTGAAGTGGGTCAGGGACTCAAGTGTGTTTAAGAGAACATGGTTTTGTGTCTTGTCTTCCTTACAGTACCTTTCTGTACTTGAGAATATGTTAACTAAAGATTGTATGTAATAGAGCCCTGACTTCTTTCTTTCTTGAAGGAAGGAATTTAAAAGAGAGGAGCCGCAGATGGGGAGGGGTACTTAACTCTTTCTGTCATTCTCTATTGCAATTTGCCAAGTTCCCACCCGCCTGGAGGAAGGAACTATTTGGAGCAGAGAGCTGACAGGTGGGGAAAGCGTTAAGCTACCTTTGCTCTCAAAGATCCTTTTATTAAGCAGCATCATGCTTCTGTTAGATGTATGTGTAGTTAGCCTGTTCACTTTGCATATGCTTTTCTGTTCCTACTTTACACCACTGAGTATTTTTTTAGATAACAGAAGGAAATGACTATGAGCCAGAGTGCTATGCTTGCAGCATGCCATGTATGAGAGGAAAGGGTCTTCTCTGTGGCTGTCCCTAAGTACTCGTACACACTATGCTAACAACACACATTTTAAGGGCTTTCTTTCCCTCAAAGAATTCTGGGCACAGCCGTTTACCTCTCACAGAGTTACAAGAGTTCCCAGAAACTCTTAACAAACTGCAGTGCCCAGAATTCTTTGAGAGGGGAAATGTGCCTTGAATGTGCTTTAAATGTATAGTGTGTGTGCAGCCTACTAGAATGTGGAACTCTTTGCCCTGGGTTGTTTGACCGGCTCCCTCTCTCATGGTACTGTGCTATGTGGCAAGAAACTTCCTCTTTTTTCAGGTGTTCAATTTAATGGATAAATAAGTGTTTATCCAGTGCCTCTGTTTTATCTGCTGCACCTTTCTCTGTTTTTATGATGGTTGTCATGGATGCCTCAGCTGAGATTCCTGCATTGTAGGGGGTTGAGCTAGATGACCCTTGGGGTCCCTTCCAACTCAATGATTCCTATTTTTAAATTTCATTTAATTTTACATTTGGTTTTAATTATTGCTAGCTGCCCTGAGAGCAGGATATACAGTGTGTGTGTGTGTGTGTGTGTGTGTGTGTGTGTGTGTGTGTGTGTAGATGCATATGTGTAGAGATTTTCTACATTTCCCTTCAGAACATTCACAGGAGTTGACAAGGAAATTCGCCCCATGCTTTAAAGGGGAAATGGTGACTTCTGTAGGCATCCACACTTTGTTTCTGAGGCGTTCACCAGGTGAGTATTTTGTACACTTGCACAGGATTTTAAAAAGGCATCCTTGAGACTTCCTTGCACTTTTTATTCTGCGTGTGAATTCTGATGCTGCATGATAGACCAAGAGAGAAACTGACCTCCTTGGAAGAAAGGCAAGCTAAAACGTAACAAGTCAAGATAGGGACCCCACACACTATCTATCTATCTATCTATCTATCTATCTATCTATCTATCTATCTATCTATCATCTACTTACTTACTTACATACTTATTCATTTTTGTATTTCATCCTTCCTCTTAGCACAGTGGCTATCAGGCAGTCACTGCAGATTTGTAAGAATTGGCATTACAGGACTGCTTTTTGCTGCCCCGCATAATAGCGTGTGAGTGGCATTCTGCACTAGATGTAGCCTCTGGACTGTCTTGAAGGGTAGTCCCATGTCGTATAGATTGCAGCAGTCAAAATGAGAGTTTATTAGAGCACATGGATCCTCCTTGCTCCCCAAGTGTGGTTGATGCTCTTGGGTGGTGCTTTGCTTGTTTGTAATTTTTCTCTGGTCTGTGTTCTATCACTTATTCTTCCAGTTAAAAGGAAAATGCATTGAACAACAACATAAACACAGAGCCATTCTGGATAGGAGAGAACTGGGCTAAACAGTCCAATCATGCGATGGTCTCTTGCTTCTGCAAACCGTGTACTGCCTTTAAAAAAAAGCATCTGGCATTAGCTGTGGACAGCACAGACACTGAGATGGGAGAGAGGAAGAGAAGGGCTGGACTCTGTGGATTAATCCTAGCAAAGTTGATCAAGGTGGTGGGGGAAGGATGGAAGGGGGAGGCAGGCAGTTTCATTTATTCTTCCCTTTCTGTCTCTCATTGGCACTCGAGGTTCCCCACTGTGTCCTCAACGACCTCATGCATAATAGCAAGCCCAATCTTATTAACGCCGCCCCACCATGCACTCCCTGCTTACCGCTGCTGCTCGCCAATGCAATTTCCCCATGATATATGGGGGAAATAATTGAAGTATATTTGAAAATGTATTGAGAATTACCACATGCACAAGCCAGGATTTATTGAGGATATATATTTTGCAAACAGGCAGTGTTGAACGCCTCTGGGGATGCCAGCGATGGTGGGACTGCCCTGTGTGTGTGTGTGTGTGTGTTCCAAGGGATTCACCCAGCTGTGGGCACTGTGCTTGGAGGCTAACTTTTCTGGGTGGAAGTCATTGCCCTTAGCCAGCAGCACAGTTACTCCTAGGTCATGGAAATACCCTGCAGCTAGACAAAGGGGGACGACGACTAGGTTCTGCATTAGATTTCTGTTCCCTTGCACAAGGCTGGGTGTCATGCTCCAATCTGTGGTCCATATTTTTAAAAGCATATGATCTAAGTGAATAAGTGAGGCAGGTCTCAGGCACAATAAGGGAGCCTTCTTGGCAGTGTTCAGCCTGAGCAACACACTACAGCCAAATTTCTCTTTAAATGAGAGGAGATTCCTTGGCAGGGCCAGGAGGATCACTGGAATTTGGCCACCTTGCTGCACATTGACAGCACCATATAATGTACATGAGAGCTTAGATACAACTTTGCAACATGAACTGACGAGACAAAATCAGAATTAATTCACTTTTTCTATATAACCACAGCTTCTTTTTTTTAAATAAAAAACAACAACACCCTACCCTATTTCTTTTCTGCCTTTAGGCTCTAAAAAGAGCTTCCAATGCTGTTTTAGTTCCTAGAGGGAATTCAATATGTATCCTCATTGTTATCATTGCTAAAGTTTAGCTTTGCTCATGTGCCCAGTTCCACCAGTCTGATGTTTGCAGATTCAGAGTGGAAGGCACCTTTGAAGGGCATCTAGTCCAGCACCCTGCTTGATGCAGGAAATCCAGAACTAGAGCATCCCCAGCAGATCCCTGTTTGGTCTCCGCTTGAAGACTCCTGGCAAGGGAAAGTCCCACTCCAACCACTTCTCTTACCAATAAGGCCAGTGGTGGGCTAGAGCCAGACATTCAGGTCTCTCTGTCTGGCCCTTGGAACCCTCCCCAGGTCATGTGTTTTTGCCTGGCTGGAACATACCTTTGAACTTTGATCATGCCTCTTGCTTTTCTGGGTGAAGGATAGGGATGTGTGTGTAGAAACTAGCCTATTGCGCAAAGGTAAAATTCACATTCATTGCTTCTCCCATGTTTGCATCTGCCCACCACTGGCACATTCCCCCAAAGGTTGCCCAGAAGGGAATGCAGCTCTTGGATGGAAAAGGGTCCCTACCCCCGATTGAATATTTTCTTACTAATGTCCAGTCAAAACCTATCCTCCTGTGACTTAAGCTCTTTAGATTTAGTATTTATCTTCTCCTGTATGACAGTCCTGCAAGTATGCTACCATTTCTCTCCTCAGTCCTCTCTTTTCCAGCCTAAACATACCCAGTTTATTAATGTATTTATTTAAAAGCATTTATCTACTGCTCAATATTTCAAAAATCCCTAAGGTGCCTTCTACCATTTATTTATTTTTAAGACCAATTTTCCATGCTAACCATCTATGTTGCCTTCCTCTAAACCTGTGCCGATTTGTCCATGTCCTGGACACAGAAACTACAAGGAAGTAAGGCTGGTGCAAATTAAAGTGGAACTATTATTTTCATGACTTCAAAAATATGAATGCAGTCTAAAATTGCATTAGAATTTTTTTCAGCTTGTGTTTTTGTGATCAGCTACAGTCCCCAATACCTTTTTTAACCCCACTACCACCACAGAGCCTAGGGCTTGCCAATCAGAAGGACGGGGTGAGCTCCTGTTGCTCGGTCCCTGCTCCTGCCAACCTAGCAGTTCAAAAGCACGTCAAAGTGCAAGTAGATAAATAGGTACCGCTCCGGCGGGAAGGTAAACGGCGTTTCCGTGCGCTGCTCTGGTTCGCCAGAAGCGGCTTAGTCATGCTGGCCACATGACCCGGAAGTTGTACACCAGCTCCCTTGGCCAATAAAGCGAGATGAGCGCTACAACCCCAGAGTTGTCCGCGACTGGACCTAATGGTCAGGGGGTCCCTTTACCTTTACCTTTTACCACCAAGCCAGGTATTTCCTATCATGTACCTGTGCGTTTGATTCCCACCCATCCACATTTGTAGAGCTTTGCATTCGTCTCCGTTGAATTTCATTGTGTTAGTTTTAGCCCAATTTTCTGTTCTGTTCATTTTGCATTTTATTCCTGCCTTCTGAGGGGTTAAGTATCTCTCCCAGTTTTGTGACATTTGTAAATTTGGTAGATATTCCTTCTGCTTCATCTTAATTAGTGTTACATTTTTTTGAAGAGTACAGGTCCCAGGACAGAGCCCTGTGGAACCTCCTTAATCCTGGTGAGAAACTATTGGTGAGCACTCTCTGCTTAAAGAGTGTCCAGCTTAGAATCTACCCAACACCTGAATCTAGTCTACATTTAACTAGCTTGCTAATCAAAATACTTGAAATCACAGAATCCCCACAATCTATCAAGCGAGTAAAATTTTAAAAAGATAAAAATCTGGCAAGATTTATTATTGAGAAATGCATAGTGTTTGCTACTAATTGCTGCATTGTTATTAAGATGCATATAATTTAAATCCTTAGTAGTCTGTTCTCTGGTATTGATCATAGTTTGAAATTAAACCATACAGGGGCTGTTGCACTTTGAAGTTTCAACAATTATCTGATAGCCACACACAGCTCCTTGCAAGCACCTGTGATCTGCCCATTTAGTTTCCCCCAGATGTTTTCTGCACTTGAAAATATTTGTGCCGGGATACATGTTTTTGACATATAATACTTTCCTTCCTTTCTGTTTTGTATCTTTTATTTTTTAATAACTGATATCATTCGGTTGCTACATTCCAGTTATGCTCCTACCTTATTTTGCTCCCAAATGCCATGAGACCCTAAGGTAAGGGTGGGAAACCTCCAGATGGCAGCCCTAATTAGGCCCACCAGGCCTTCCCTTTTGGCCCACCAGGCCATTTTAGCCAAGCCATGTACACCTGACAACATATATGGTGTGGGACAGGTAAAGGCAGGGCTTGGACAAAAGGAGCATTGCAGGCCCTTGCAGTTGATCAGTGGTTGTTGCAAAGCTCCTTGCACTGTGCTTCCAAAGTGCTGGTTATTAGGTGGTGGTTGACTTGGAAAGTGCTGGGCACACTTCTTTGCACATGCTTTTTGATTTCAAACTGTGCAGGCAAAAATGGAATACCTGACATCATTGTGCCACCAGGTTATTGACAGGTGGGTAGCCTCCAAACAGTTGACCCATCAGACTTTGCCCATGGACGTGTGTGAAGAAGTTGATCTTCTGATATGACTGACAAGCAATTGATCTGCCCTGTTTGCTATGGTTCTGATAGTTGCACAAAATCAGCTGTATGAATGGGGTATAAATGTTGAAAATTTGCCACAGCAACAGCTCTGTGGTCTTCACAAAATTCTGATAATCATCTGCCCATTCATGCCAAACATTTTTTTAAAAAAAAGTTTTTAAAGATAGCAAAGAGCTACCCTTCTTATGGATCTATCTTTTGTTAGTATAAGGTTTGATTTCAGCACATATTGGTACTCATATTACACAGAGGTCCTCAATTGCACTAGTAGCTCACCAAACAGAGCAAAATAACTTACTAATGCAAGTATAACAAATAGACATGCTTCCTGATTTCCCTCTGGAATTGGCAGTTCTGATTTACCTTATCCTAGTCATGGAGTGGTATCAATACATTTGCTTTCTGTCATTCTTCCAAATTGGATTTTGGAAACTTGTACAGACAGTGTGTGTGCAGCTTTTATTTCATACTGCCCTCCCCTCCAGCTACTCATGTGCATTAAAACTTCACTCATTTGTGTGTGTCTGTGTGTTTTGAACATGTGATTGTGTGCACTATTACATCAACATTGCTTTCCTGCATTTCATTTCATTTGACCTGATCTTTCTATTGATCAGCAGCTTAGTCCCCATTGTCTGCTGCCTCTGGCTTGCCAGTCTCATTGATCTTCCGCCATATCTCTCTGCCCACCTCTATCCACACACAGTCATTGGAACACATAGAATCCCCATGCCCATTCTTCGCTTTTTGAAATTACACTTATGTGCATACCCTTCCTTTTTGTAAAAAGAAAATTTTAATGCTTCCATTTGAGGAGAAAGTTGCTTTAATTGTGCATGGTTCCCCACTGAAAGCTTTGAGCAGCTTGCTAATATTTGGTAATGGTGATGGGAACCTATAATGAGCACTTGCAAGCCCACAAAGGCCTTGAATGGGGGACTACGTGAGCATTGGCAAAATGACCAGCTGAAAGTTTGGATAAAACAGGAACTGCCAAGGAATGTTGATGTGGCTATGTGCAAGATCACATCCTCAAACACAAACTAAATTATGCAATGCATGATGTGTACAATCTTTCATGTGCATGGCTTAGCTGATGATGGGGTCACTTTGGAAATCGTGAGAAATGGAAGTAACTAAGCAGTGCAGGAAGAGCACACAGTGTGTGTGCACCAATTCCAAAATTCATTATGGAAATTCTGTACAAGCAATTGAAAGACAGGTGGAGTGGAACATGGGGCACTGCCAGTCTGTAGAAGACTTGTGCAACAAGGGAGTAAAAGCCACCCTTCATTTCATATCCCTGTAATCAAATAGATAATCCCGGAACCTTGAGCAGCATGTGACAGACTGTTGAAATGGCTTAAAAATCCCGATAGTTTTTCAGACCAGAGACATGCTCAAAAACTGGACTGTTGAGACTGTTTCAACAGATGCAGTTAGATAGGTAAAGTCACGGCAGCTTGGAGTACAGGAACTGAGCAGATGACACTTTTCCTTGAGTGCTGATTCTATGAAGGAAAGTCACATTTTGGTTGTTTAATTTTTGTATTTCTGCCTGTTGTTTTAAAGGCACAGAAGCAGGCCTGCCTAATATGTTCGCAGTCCTAATGTTTTATAGGGAATGTTTATAGGAGCTTGTTTGTTGAATTGGTGATCTCCCTCTTATGCCTGCTAGCCTTAAGATCTGTGACTCTCCCAAATTTTCCCTTGCACGCTCCATATGCAGCACCATTTTAAGGCAAGTATAATTTGAGAACACCTGATGTTTCAGGGATACATCAATATGCTGCTTATTTCAGGAGTTGCATGCAGTTGTGCATAACATCCAATCCCTGCAGTCAGCTCATGCCAGGTCTTCAGCCCACTCTTTTACTCCACAGCTGGTAGGGATGATCAGAGGATTAGTGTGGGCTGTGCACTTCTTACAGCAAGCTTCCTACTATCAGCACGGGGTCTATGTGCACGTGTTTGAGGGGAAGGATGTACCTGCCTCTTCCAGGGCTGCTTTCCGTTCTTTGCATTGTGCAGAATTTTGGAGTCCTTGCTTGAGGCTTTGCTATGTTTAATGTGAGGCAAATGTAGCCATGAAAGCCTGTGGCTGACATTAATTAATGAATTAATTAATTAAATGTATATCCCCCCCCCCCCGCTTTCTCCCAAAGGAGCTGACAGTGGCAAACACACACACAAAATGTACAATTAAAAATAAAACAACAAAAAAGTATTTAAAGCATTCAAAAGCTGTTAAAACCACCCAAACAATTAAACACATTAGAACATTCAAAACAAATTGAAAAACAGATGTAAACAAACCATGTGCCTGGATCAGCCTGCTGAAACGGAAAAGTTTTCAGCAAGTTTTCAAAAAGAGGACAGTGCCTGCCTAATGTCAATAGGCAGGGCGTTCCAAAGCACAGATGCTGCCACACTTAGCTTCAGTTCCCTGCCACAACTTGTGCTTTTAACTGGTACCTTACACCAGCTTTCATTGGAATGACACAGATGCCCTTTAAACAATGTATATAGAGCTGAGATAGCTTCATGCACATTAACAGTAAATCTGTCAACCACCTTCAGCGATATGTTGCTCACCCTCTCTTAAGACCCTGCCTTTTTTATTTTCTCTTGAGATCCTCCTGTTAGTCAAGATTCACTCAACTGCTTTAGCTTACAGGCACACTCATGCATATAGGTAAAGGGACCCCTGACCATTAGGTCCAGTCGTGACCGACTCTGGGGTTGCGGCGCTCATCTCTCATTATTGGCCGAGGGAGCTGGCGTACAGCTTCCGGGTCATGTGGCCAGCATGACAAAGCCGCTTCTGGCGAACCAGAGCAGCACAAGGAAACGGCGTTTACCTTCCCGCTGCAGCGGTACCTATTTATCTACTTGCACTTTGACGTGCTTTCGAACTGCTCATGCATATATAGCCCACCTATATTCAAGGAACAGTAATGCAGTCAGGGCAAACTGGGCACTGAGGCTCTGGAATGAAAACTGCAGTAGTGACAGCCTGCTGGATCCCGAGGTGCTCCTTCCTTGCACCATCCTCTCTCTCTTTTTTCTCTCTGTTCCACTGCCCCACTCCCACATGCAGGACCTCTCACCAGCAGCTGCAGGAAGCTAATTGATCCAAACTGGATCACTCCCTTCCCTTACCAGGTTTACAAATACTGGGAATAGATATTGGGGTCTTGTAGATGGTCCCCACTTCCTCCTTCACACATTTGTATCAAAGATGCCATCATAAAAGCAATGTGGGTTGAACTGAGGGGTCATCAGCTTGTGCCTGGGCTGGGGGCACAGGATATTGAAAGCAGATGTAGCAGAGGTATAGGGAAAGTGAGGAGAGTGCTGTTGCACTCAGGTCCTGTTTGTGGACATCTGGCAGGCCATTGTGAGAATAGGATGCTGGCTATGGTGGGCATTGCTAACTTGGATGCTTGACAGAGCCACAGGCTCTTACTCACATCCAGCTTCTTCACATGTGCTTCTTTTGATTACTTTTCACATCCACACTTGCTTAATACTGTCCCAGGTTGAGGGTTGGAGCCCCCTGGACTTTATTCTTCTCCCGTTGCCATGCTGAGCACGTTCCTCCAATGAGGGAGGTAGAGGGAGGCAGCAGGTGAGGTCACTGCTTGTAGGTGCTGTTGGAAGCATGAATCTTTCATTTCCTGTCAATATCTCTGGCTGCTATTAGATGGCGAAGAGGTGCAGCTGATGCCAGCTGTGATTACAGGGGTAGTGGATAGACTCAATTGATGTCTCCTGCTAGGATCATGTCTCTCTCACGTCTGTGGTGAGGAGCGACATGCCTCAAGTCTTATACTCCTAAACCCAATGTACAGGGCTGGGGTCAGAATTGAGGAGCAGCTGTGAAATGGTTCTTTCAGGAGGGCTGGGATCTGGTTGCAGTGGGGCATTCTGGGGTGATACCATTCTCCTGCACTTGAGTGTCTTTCTTGGGGATGGTGTGGGCCTGATTCCAATTATTGGAACATCTTGTTCTCCCACATTGACACCTGCCCACCCCATCTCATCCAGTTGGGCTTATAACATTTGGCAAAGCATCATGGGAAATCCAAAGTTAGGCTGGCAGATCTCCAAGAGCTGCTCTCCTAGGAGTGATTGTTATGCTAAGCTTAGCTTTAGCCCAGCCTTTCATGCTTTGCTTCATGGTCGCCAGGTTGGCAGCGCTCCAGCTCAAATAATATTTTTCATCTCTCTTTACTTATTCATGTCTTAATTCAGTTAGCTGTGCCTTATGGACCTTGGGTATCCTGGGGCTAACAAGGGACCTGAAGTCCTAAAGGGAGGCTTGGGGAACGAGGAGTGTTTAAAAACTCAAGTCTTGACCAAATGTTTTAGAATGCAAGTTTGGAGTGTTGTATTGGTACATTTCAGATAACAAACATTATGAATAGTAATAATAGTTAAAACAAGCACATCTGGATTTCATTGTTCCTTTTGTTGTTGATGTAAGGAAACTAGAATGCTCCCGTTTGATGCTGCACAGGAATATGGTTTGGAGCCCTGGAGCTATGACTGGCCTACTTGATCTCAAGAGTGATTGCATCCTGGCCTGTCACCCAGCACTTGTAGCCGTTCATATCAGACAGCCAAAGTCTCCTTCATTCTACTGCATGGTCCTGTTTCCCAACTTAGTTACTATTTTTTTAAAAATACTTAAAAATAATTTGTCTGAACTGGAATTTTATCTTTAGCATGCAGACATGCCTTCCTAGTTTGCATCCTAAAGTGTTTGGTATAAATAGTAATTTCTGTGTTTTTTAATTTTAGAGAGTGATAATAATACTAATAAATAAACGATTAGGTGGGTAATGATGTAAAGATACAATTCAAAATGAGAGATGTCATCTTCAAAGGGGCTGAATGCAGAAGGGTCTGAATATAACAATATGTGGGCTTTTGAGTTAAATGCAGACATTGCATTTCTGCTAGAAGACTTCTCCGTAACATGCACCTTTGCATATTGTCCTGTCATTAATAGGTCATTTAACAGAGGGCAGACAGTTGTTCACCAGGCCCGCTAAAGATAAGACAAGAAGAAATGGATTTAAAATTAAAGGGTGGCAGATTTATGTTCAGCATTGGAAAACAAGTGCCCAGCATTTTAAGAACAATGTTCAATAGCAGGGAAACAAGTTACCCCTAGAGAGTTGTGGATCTCTGTCCTTGGAGGCCTTAAAAGAGTATGGCCAGTTATGAGGAGTGATGGGAGTGGTAGTCCAACAACATCTGGTCACCTATCCCTGGGTGTCTGGTCTTAGAACAGAGGTTGCATTGCTGTAATACTGATTTTAGTAACAAACTGGGAAGGCCACTTCCCTGGCTGGAGTTCATCTTGGTTTCGGATTGATGAACTTGGTATGATACAGATGCCACTGCCTATGTTTTATGTTCTGTTATCTCTGGTAAACAGTGTTTTTGGGTTTTCAGTGCTTCAGAGGCCTGTAAAGCCTGTTTGACAGTAGAGAACAGTGGAGGGAAAGAAGTGTGAATGTATTATCATGGTTGAGGAGGCCACTACCATGTACCACCTTCAGATCTTCTTAACTCAGAGGATGCCAAGGACTACTCCGCCTGTGCGAGGGTGGCCCAACCACTGCCCACTGCTTCCAAGGGTCTCCTTCCTTAAATTTCTGCCCATTTCCTCTTCCGTTCTGCTCCCCTCCCTTTGTCCCACCCCTTGCAGTTCTTTGCCATTCGCAACACGTCCCAGTTCTCCCTTTAATTGTCTCCACACAGCTGTTATCTTTAGTGGCAGGAATCAGATCGGAAATCAGGCCGTGGCTCTGCTTCCCTTCCTCCGCCCTCCGTTTTTCTGGCATTTTTTGAAAGCAGCTATAAATACCAGCTCTCACCTCTGGTGCTTGGAGCTGGGCGGGAGCAGCCGGAGACCTGGCATTGATCTTGGCACTGGGCATGCCACGCATGCGGCCCTTTGTTTGTGCTAGCGACAAAGGGATGATCACAGAGCTGGGGCTTGAAAGGGCCAAGAGGGAAGAGAGGGAGTTTGCTCCAGAGCCAGGCATGCTTCTGGGCCTTGTAAGAAGGAAGGAGTTTCCAACACATGGCTCAGCTTGGCAGGTGCTCTTCTTCCCTTCTCTCACAATGCAACAGCCTTCGCTTGCAGTTCTTCCCACATGGTGCCCCAGATAGGTCAGGCTATCCAGAACTGGGAAGACAAAGAGTGTTTTACCAAGAAGTGGTGTGATTATGGAGGAAGAGGGGTGGCAGAAGCATGTAACCTGGTTGAAAGGGCACATCTCAAGCTATGGGCAATGATTACATACACTGAGAACCACTTCCATCTATTGCTACATGGGACAGTCTCCCCCAATCTGGTGCCCTCCAAATGTTTTGGACTAAGGACATAAGAGAACTGCTCATCTAGTCCAGCGTCCTGTTCCCACAGTGGCCAGCCAGATGCCTTTGGGAAGCCCACAAGAAGGACACAAACACTCTCCCAGTTAATCTCTCCAGAAACTGGTATTCAGAGGCATATCTACAAAGCTGCCATGAATAGTAGCCATCAATAGTCTTATCCTCTATGACTACTACTACCAGCATTCTCAGAAAAGCATAGGCAATGGTCAGGGATGATGGGAGCTGGTCTAACAACATATGGAGGAGGCCAGGTATGGAACTGCCACTGTAAGGCAACTGAGCAACCACTTGCAGAAGGAGATACTGTATAGGGCAGGATTTGACTAAGTTGTTGCATACATGGAACGAGGTCTGCTTGCTCAACCCTAAAACTGCTCTTGAGGAGAAAAGGAGGGAAAGTCGCATTGCATGAGTGGGCCTTGTTCTGTGTGTGTATATCCTGTTTAGTGCTATGTCACATTCCACCCATAGTGAGGGAGGATTTAATGCACTTCTCTCTTGAGTCTAATGAGTCATGTTGTGTATAAAATAAGCAGGTGTGGTATTTGCCTGAAGTTGTGTGTCTGTGTGTACATATGGTGCAAGTCAGCTTGCCATCTGTAAAATGGGAACATATTTGACTTAAATCTTAGAATGTTTGTGAAGAGGAATGTGATGATACAAAGCTTTCTTTGCACCAGCAGTACTCCAGAAATTATTGAAAAGAGCGCAAGAAGACCAGTACCCGTTGTTTCTCCAGTATCTCGGGGAACTGGTCTTCATTGGATTATTGTAGGTAATAGTAATAAATAATAATATGGTTGCATTCAACTTTCAAGAGTTTAAAGCCCTTCATGTGCCTTGTTTAGTTGTAAGTTTACAACAACCTTTTGAGGTAAGTCAGCAGTATTATTATCTCTCTTGTTTCCGGGGCAGTAGAATGAGCCTGAGAGAGGATGGCTTGGCTAAGACTATCTAGGACAGTGATGGCCAAACTTGGCCCTCCAGTTGTTTTGGGACTACAATTCCCATCATCCCTGACCACTGGTCCTGTCAGCTAGGGATGATGGGAGTTGTAGTCCCAAAACAGCTGGAGAGCCAAGTTCATAGCTAAGGCGATATTTGAACGAGGAACATCCTGGTTTATAGCTCAGTCCCTTCACCACTAAGGTACACCAGCTCTTGTATATACCAAGAGCTTTCGTCTACTTTTCATCTGTACCCCGTATTTTAGAGGGCCTTTAAAAATGACCTTTCTGTTTAACTTTGAAGTGCAACCCTCCAGGCATAGTAACTGGATTGGAACACAGCTAGTTTCATGGTGTGTGTGTGTGTGTGTGTGTGTGTGTGTGTGAGAGAGAGAGAGAGAGAGAGAGAGAGAGAGAGAGAGAGAGAGAGAGAGAGACCCAACAGAGGATGTGGGTGCAGAGCAGCATTTTCAGGCTGTGGATGTGGCAAGGGTGGGGCTAGTAATTCCCTAAGCACCCCTAGCCTTGGCCTGTTAGAGGTGTTCTTGCCAACCCCAGGGTGCTAACAAGCTGCCTCTGGATCATACAATCCTGCAGAGGACTATCTTGCATCCTTCCATATTAAAGGGGCTTGGGGCAGGCAACAGTTCTGTTGGGGGGTGGGAGTTCCCAGCATGCCAAGAGGCAGTTGGGCTATAAATAGCTGCGCTGGTTTGTGGGGGAAAGAAGGTGTTTGGGAAATGGCTTTGTGATTAGGACAAAGAGGCGGCGGCAGCTTTGCGCTCTCTCTTCATTAGGGAGGACTGGGCCGGATGCGCTCTTGCAGCTGCTGGTGTCACAGGCGCTAACAAAGCGGCTGGAAATAGCCCAGAGTCCCCTTTGAAATCTCAGCAGGGAAAGGGTGGGCAGGAAAGTGGGAGTGGGAGGGCGTCCACAAAGGATTGCAGCAGAAGAGAGCAGCTCTCCTCCCCAGGATGGCTGGGAGGAGAAAAGCACAGCACACTTTTCTCTGGCAAAACTGGCCCCTCTTGGCATGTGGTGGACCTGAGGAACTTGCAGCACTTGCTCCACACTGTCCAGCCAAACCAAGGCATCCTCTTTCAGCCCCCTCTGTCACACTTAGCTGACCTGCTTCAGGCTCGTGTAACTTTTTAAGACTTCTGTGCAGATAGAACCAGTTAAGTTTTTCTTTCCCTTGCTGCATCTTCCAGAGGCATCATCTCCCCTACTTCCTTCACACATCTGATGTTGCATTGAGTCAGTCTCATGGGAAGGAGACTTGAGGGGGGGGGGACATAGCTTGATGCCCTTTAGAGTGGGAATCTTTGAGATGGCTGCACTCTAGCTGGGACCCCAAATTGGCAGTGGCCTTATTTTTTTTTACTCACTGGCTGTGGTGCCATTGCTAAGCCATCCCTGTTCAGGACACCTGAAGGTCTCTCCTGTTATTTATAGTGCAGAGTCAGATTTTGAAACTCTCTCCTGCCTGATTCGTGACACACTCTCTACCTTCCCTGGTTTCCTGAGTGTTTTTTTAGGTGTGGGGTGAAATCTACTGCATGAGAAATTTTCATAAGACCCATCCTTGCACTGGGACAGCCTGAGAGCTGTTTTAATCAATCAGTCAATGGATCAATTAATCAATTTCTTTTATGAACACTTCCTATGAAACATGCTGAAACTAAAGCATATTAAAACAATTTCAAATCCAGTACAGTACAGATCAAGCCGGGGACAAAAATGTCCACCTTCTAGGTGTGTTGAAAAAGGGAGGTCTTCAACAGGTGCTGTGGCCCCCTGGTATTGCACATGCGTGTAGGGGAACACGCCTGTCTAACCACTTAGTGGGCATGTACTGAGGAGCAACAGCCAGTAGCCAAGTGTGGGTTTCTGAGAGCTGAGTGACCCAAGTCTCTCTGTGGTTTACATGTTCTGTCATGTCAAACTCCAGCGTTCACCAACATTTAAATGTGGAGAAGCCTTGGTGATGCAGTTTACTAATTTCAGACTCTGGACTAAATGTACTGCTGGGGATGAGGGGTGGGGATGTTTTTTAGAAGGTAATATATGTTCCTTCGCTCGCTTCAAAATGTGGTAAGCTAGCCCTGGGGGGGGGGGGGGACTTTCTGCACATTCTGCTAGTTAAGCTCTGGATTTTGGCCCCAAAGTCCTGGAAGCAGCCCTCAGTTCAGCCTGAGGCACTCCTTAAAGACATCCTTGACTGCCCCCTTCCCTCCCCTTCCCCGAGGTCTCCTCTGCTCAGTAGTTCATACCAAGAATTTTTCCTAATAATTTGCTAAAATTGCCCGTTCTGCTACATAATTTCTCCTGCCCTTTTGTGTTCCTCTTGGGAAGTCGGAGAGAAAAAGATCCTAATTTTAAAAAATATACTTGAACAAATGCTGCCTTTTCCCACTTGCTAGGCACCACCCCCACCACCCCCTTACCATCCTTCAAGTCTAGCTCTCCTCGCAGCTCTTTCTATTTAAAGCCCAGGCTGCTCGCCATCTCTTGAATCCAGGCCTTCTGACCTGCATCGTCTTCCCTGTCATATGAAGGTCTGTCATGTAGGGCATAGAGATGGCCCAATGCTGTACTTTGTAGCCAGGTTCAAAACAGGATTTGACAAGTTCATGAAGGAGAGGAATGCTGGCAGCTATGAGCTCAGGTGGCCAGAATAATGCTACCTCCTGGCAGGTTGTTTCCTAAGCCTTAAATTGCTGGAGGCTCGGAAGTGATCAAGAGGGATACAAATGCTCCAGTAGCGCTTTGGGCTTTCCCTGTGTAACTTGATGCATCCATGTGTGTGGCTGCTGCCTGAGGAAAAGCGAAGACAAAAGAGGGTTGGCGCACCTCAGGCTATATCCAGCCCTGGCGATTTTTCTGTAATCCATACTTGGAGCTACAAATAATGCCTTGCACAGTCCATACTCCGTTGTGTGACCACACCTTTCCCACTTAAGTGTGTGTGTGTGTGTGTGTGTGTGTGTGTGTGTGTGTGTGTGTGTGAAAGTACTACTCTTCTCTGCATTCCTTTTGCTTATATGGAAAGGATGTTTCTCAGTGTTGGGCGCACCCCTCCTCCTACATCAGGGGTGGGCATATTAAAGGTCACAGTCCATCACAGGAGGGAGCAGCCTGTCATCTCCTGCTGGGGCAGAGACCCTTACACCAAACTCTGTGAGCTCTCTGTTTTGGTACAGCTGCTTGTGGGTTTGAGCCCTCTGAGACTCAGATATTAATTGCTGCTCTGCCCTCTGAAGCATCAGAGCAAAAACCACTGTAGAAATTTCTTCTGTCCAGGTCCATGCCACATGACTCCCTATACATTCTTTCTGCCACCACACACATACACATAAACACTTGGCATTGTATGCCTCCCCATGCTAAAGCTGGCCCCTTTTGCCGCAGCCCCTGGAGGGTTGGCTGCAGCTTGGCACCGAGCTGCTCCATGCCCCGTGAAAGCTGCATCGGCTCAGCATCGGGCGCCTGCAGGGTGGGTAATGCAGCGAGGCAGTTGGATAGGGAAATGGCTATGTCAGCTGAATGCTTGTGCATAAGGGTGCACAGAGAGGCTCATTGCTGACGAGAGCAGGAGGGTGTGGGGAGCCCTTGCGAAGGAACAGAGAGCAGCTTCAAGGGTCTTCAGTCCAGCCTGCCATTGGTATTACAAAGCACTTTGCCATGCTCACTCTCATATTTAGCATATGTGATGCACACATATGCATACATAGGCTCTTTCTATTCACCCTCTGGGAACCCTTTCCCCCAGTCCCCCCTGTCCTTTTGACTTCAATTTACCCTTACCAATCCAAGGCCCTCAATTCCCTCTCATTCAGCATTGCTAACTTGAGACAGAAAGGAAGGATGTGAGATTGAGAGAACAAATCTTTGTTTGTTTCCTTTTCATTATGAATGCAAAGCACAAAACGATGCCAGCCACACCTAAAATTAGGGGAGGGGAGACAGTGCTCACCCTTGCCTTCCACCAGAGATGCAAGTGGGTGGGGAAGCTAATCGAAAATCAAAATGAAATGAAATGAAATGTGTGGGGGCAGGAGCAAGAGGACTCCGTGAGGAGTTTCAGGGAATTAAAAAATAAGAATTGTAATCAGTGCAAGAAATACTAGACAAACAAGCTGCCCATTTTCTGAACTGGTCCAACCAGGGTCCATACTAGGACGAGTCAGGGCAGGTATTGTGTGACCTCAATAAGGAAGCCTCTTTTTTTGTTCCTATAACTACTGAAGTAGATCATATGTTGGCTGTGAGGGGGTTCAGGAATTCCAGAAGGACACTCAGGTTTGGAATTGGCCAAGGGGTGGGGGAACAGTAAGGGCAGGAGTGGTGCCAGGGTGTTAATGGAACAGGATCTCTGTGTCAGTGGGCTCCCATGCTAAAAGATACCAGGAAAGAATTTCTCCCATGCTTTTATGAAAGGTACTTGGTTTTGTAGTCACCCAACGCTGTTCTCAGGTGTCTGTGTGAAAGATCCAAATCTGCTTCAGGTTGTCTCCTGGTTTGTACTCTCATCTGTATTTCTGAGTTGGTGCTTGGTGAGATGTAAATGGTGTTGGGATAATTTTCAGGGCAGAGATTTGGTCTTGTTTGTTCCTAGCTTTGATTTGCTGTCCTGGCAACTGGAATATGATCGTGATAGATGTCACTCTAATCTTTTGCCTCCCCAAGGTTTCTGCGTCAGTTGTTATCAGCTGGGGCACATAGAAGGCTTATGCTAGACATGGGCAGGGGATAGAGCGAGAGAAGCCTGTTTTGTAAAGCCCTTCCAAGTGGAATCCAGCAGGACTGGCGGAAGCCCAGCTTTGAGGCTCTGGGAGGCTGTGCAAGAGGGACTGTTTCTGAGGTTGCATCCACATTCTTCTAATTATCTTCCTGCTCACCAGAAAGGGTGTACTAACTCTGTAATGGTCATAAGTTAGGAAGCAGAGCAAAGGGGGGATATAAGCAGGGCTGTTTCTTTTCTGCACTAAAAATAAAATAAAATTCTAGACCCAGAAGAACCGAATTCTGTTGCATGCATAAATTAGGTGAATTAAAACTCGTTCTGTATAATTTTTTTTCCAAAATGCCTTGGGGCCTATGTAATGCAAGATACTACAGCCCTGCTCCCAACCACTGGAAATCTTAAACCAGCATTTGTCTAGCTCCTGAGATTTCTACAGGCTTTGCCTGTATGTTTGAACATACATTTTTGCACCCATGAGCACTAGAACATGCTTTTTAAAGAAGAGATTCTTTGGAAGCTGAATTCTCTACCCCATTTACCACTTCTGTCACAGAATATATCTATCCTATCCCATCGTGTTCAAGTGAGGAGGTGTATGCTCCCAAATCTAGGGCTGGATGACTTACCTGCTTGGTGTCTATGTAGTTGTCTCAGGATAGAAATCATAAGAAATAGGGAGGTATAGGTGATTATGGGGGTGGGGAGGGGAGCTTCTAGCCTGTGAATTCAGAGGTGGGTGTTACGGTACTTGTGGTTTGGTGCTTGCTTGAGTCACCATCCCTTCTTAGTACCTTTCTGCAGGGCTTGTGTTCCTTGTGCTTATGGCTCCCTGGGGTCTGGATAGAGTAGGTGGCACTTGAGCAAGACCAGCAAGACACTTTGCTGGCTAATGGGGGTGGATGGTGCGTATTAGCCAAGCTCTTAAAACAACACAGCACCCGAGACAGAGAGAGGACAGCTTTGGCCCGCGGCAGGCGCGATGTGACTCGATTAAATGTTCCTCTTTTTTGTGCACATTTCAAGAGCATCGGGGAAAATGTCATATTTACATAAAAATGATACAGCCTCATTGGGAGAACGCAGGCAATTACTAATCCGTTGCGTCTCTGGCGCTCACAGGCAGTGGGCAAATGTGCCTAACCAGTTTCAGCCACTAAATCTGTGCCGATGCATTTATTTGGTAGTCATAGGTGCAAATAGCCTGAGATGAGCTTTGCTGTTTTGTGACACCCACAACTGTCCATCCCTAACAGGTGTTCAGAGTCATAAAGGGACTGGGGCATTATGATTGGTTTAAATTTGCTGACTGACACAAGTTTCTGGTATCCACATAACGCGCAAATGGCAAGGGCATGTTGATGCCTGGGTCGTTTCTAATTTTTATATATTTTGGTGTTATATTAGCAAGCTGCTATAAAGGCCTGATATAGATTGTTTACAGGGACATGTGACCCAGGCAGTTTGCCAGCATGGCACCTAGAGACTGAAGTCACTGGTACCTCTTACGGCTCCTGCAAAAGGTCTCAGTAAATGTCCCCTAAAAATCCACTATGCATCCGAGACTGTCTGCTGTTCCTGCTCAGTTTTTATCTGCACTGACTCAGCCTTTCCTACTTAAAGCAAACCTACATTTAATTGGTTGCCAGAATTGGATCCCCACCTTCCATTCTGAACAGAGCAGAGGTGCAAAGAACTCCTCACTGGGTGTGGCAGTGGCTGATGTAGATGCCTCCCCCGCCACTGGAGGGCTGGATGACGGTTGTGGGGAGGTGCTCACCCCATTTTGTGGGCCTGTCTTTTTTCTGCTCTTCAGGTGCAGCAGTCATTTTTGTTAGGTCACATCCCCACAACAGCCATTTTGTGGCTGAGGCCCTTGGCACTTTCTCAAAAGATGCCCACTGCCTTATCGGCTGAAGTTCCCTGACACACATGAATGAATTCTGAAAATAAATGCCAGCCATTTGCAATCCACATGTTCACCACAGCAAAAATACCGTAGTACTAGTGAAGCACCAGTACAGCCACAGCAAACACAACTGCCATCTTTATGAAGTGGGAAATACGGAACTCTTCTCCCATCTCTGGGGACATGCCAGCCCTTTTCTCAAGCAGATGTTTTCCTGATAGTACTGTTCCATCACCTATTACACCTACCTCTTTCACCCCATAAGCCCTCTCCTACTTTGGAAATATACACAGCGCTGTCCCAGGTATGGTATGCTTGGTATCCTGCTCACATTGTCCCCTTTCAGGTCCCAGTGCAGTTCAAAATCATGGCAGCTAAGAAAAGCATCTAAGGTTCAGTAGGAAGAGGCCTTCTACTCTGCAAATTTTGGAACTGAAAGAGCAAGGGGAATTTTGAAGAGTGATGAAGTCGGTAAGCTGTAATGCTTCCGTGCCCCTGCTCTCCCAGCACAAGTCCCATGTGTGGCTCCGGGATTTAGAGGATGGATTACACCAGCTTGCCCGCTTGCAGTCTAATGACCCTTGCACATTCGGCGGCACTTGTGCCCGAGGGTGGGGGGTGCTTATCCTAACTCCACTCCCTTCAGAAGCAGCAAGGGGTAAAATCGGAGTTTTCTCTGTTCAGAGAACCCCTGAAGCCAAGCAGGCAGCCAGAGCAGATGAGGCGACAGTGCATAGTTGCTGCTGGGAGAGGAACAGCAAACAGCCATGTGCAACAGCTGTGTGACAGGCAGCTGAGCTATTCGGCCATCGTGCTGGGGGGAATCTGCCTATATGTGGGTAAGAGCTGCTTGACATAGTGGGCTTAGCAACTGATGGGGACTCCCCAAAACCAAACCTGAACAGTTGTCTCACCTCCCCACAAACAAATCAGGTTGAATGCTCATTAAATAGTGTTCTCTAACTTCCCTGCAAACTGTTCAAAATGAATGCTGAAAGTGTCCCTGGACATACCGGCTCTGTATGTTCCCTAGGGACTAATGAGCTAAAGAGAAGCACACTGGTTCTGCCGCTGGCCAGGAGATCTAGGGCCACTGGGAAGCTGAATCACCACCCATCCAAAAACATTGTGGCAGGAAGGGGAAGACTGGTCTTCATTCACGAGCCAGAGAATTAAGGTGTTTCTGTATGAAAGAGAGCTTGGGGGGAGGGGTTATTATAACAACCTGTTGCTTGTAAGCCTCTTTTCAACTGAAAAGTGGGAATATATATATAAAAATGGAGGGTACCCAAACACATGGGGAGGTACGGTCCAGGAAAAGCTTTACCACTTGATGCCGCTGAATGCGTAAATGGGTGCTGTTAATCATCAGTGGGTGCTTTGATTAAGTAGCGGGGACTCAAAGCAGAAATCAGAAGGTGGGAGCTCAAACTAAGCAGATTCCCTGTGAGAAATCCCCCTCAGAAATGAGGCCTGGGAGCCAATTCAGGGGTGGGGGGGTGGGGGGATGTGGTGCCATCCTCCTGGGATCGACTGTTCGAACATTCCTCCAAACTCCTTGCCTGTGGAAGATAACCAGGTTGTGGAGGAGAGAGGATTGAAAGGGATTTAATTAAGCAGTGGGACAAGCTACCTAGGTATGAATTTAAATATTCCTTGCATTCCCCAGAGATCAAGTCAGGCCCCCCACTTCCAAGCCCAAACAGCTTGATGGGAGTCGTAACTGGAGCTCATTCTCAGGCTAAACTGAAACCAAAGGAGGGTCAGGCCAGATGGCACATCTGCAATAACTTAATCAAAAGCAAGCCAGCACTTTGGCTGCTTGGACAGCAGGAAGGTTTCATGCAAACAAAGTCCCGACGCAGCAGCAGCGTGGCCATCCGTGTGGCGCATTTTCCTGGAAGGGACCACTCTCTCCCTTCTCTCGCCCCCAAGATGTTGCTGGGTCACTGGTGTGGAGAAGAGCAGGTTGCGGAGGGAGTTCCTCATCTCGCTCCTCTCCCGGCTGCCCAGGATTTATTTCCTGCCCTGCAGCTCCTTCCCTGCAGCGTTTATGGTTACATTTCTATCCGTGCATCACCCGCGATTGATGTCCCCCTGTACGCAGGCAGCAGCCGTAACTCACACCCGTGACTCGGGCTCCCGGCTCGTTACTCACAGGTTGGTGTCAGCCCTGTGAGTTACAGCCTCGCTTTGCTGAGAAAAGTGCATGGAGCAGGCCGGCCGCCGGTCGAGGGAGAGAGATGAACCAGGCCTGGACAGAGGAGAGGGGAATCCTTCTTGTCTACTCTCTTCTTGCCTTTTAGCTTTTAGCCTGGATAGCTAGAGGGCTTGGAGGAATGTACGTGCCCGCAGGTCCTTCAGTCCTTGCCAGTGGGTCTACGATTGCCAGTTATCCCATCATTTGAAGGGGAAGTCTTTTTATTACAGGTGAAGGGTGGTTGATATAATGCCCTTATTTCAGGGTGGTGTGTGTGTGTTGTAGCATTCCCTGGAATAAGCACTACAAGTCCACAGCATCTCTTGGAAAAATTTCAGTTTGGCAAACTTAGTGAGATTTTATAGCCAAATAATTTTCTCATGCAGTTGTTGACCCTGGTAAACAAACTACTCTAGAACAGTTAATAATTAGGGGGAAGGTTGTAGCTCAGTGGTAGAGCACCTGCCTTGCCAGCATAAAATCCCAGGTTCAATTCCTAACATCTCTAGGTAGGGCTGGAGGAGGCCCCTTCCTGACACCCTGAGGATCCACTTCCAGTCAGTGTAGACAATACTGAGCTAGATAGAGCAATGGTCTGACTCAGTAGAAGGCAGCTTCAAAGTTCCAGGCTACCCATTTTCCTGTGAACTTCTTCTCACAGCTGACAGAACTAGAACTGGCCCTACCGTCAGGCCAAATGAAGCACCCACCTCAAGCAGCAATTGCTGGGGGTGGGTAGTCATGATGATGTGTTGGAGGATAGAGCTTTGTATGCCACTTAACATCCCATAAGTGAACCTGCTGGCCGCAGGTTCAGGGCCCCATTACTAGTGTTGAAGGAAGATTCAATTAGCAGTCCAGTTAGCTTCACTACTTGGAATGGTGAGGGAGGAGGGAATTTTGTCCTTTGCCTCAGGCAGCAAAATATCTTGAGCTGGCCTTGTACATAACTGAGCATGTGAGTTCCAACCAGAACAGTGAAATCAGTGCATCAAGCTACTGGTTTTCGGAATGGAGCAGGGGCCAGAGGGAAAGAAGTGCAAAGCCAGAGTGGAGTTAGACGAAGCTTGATGGGCTCCATGCCTGCCAACATTTGAATACCCTAAACTGGCATATTTTGTTTCCCCTTGCCTCTCTTCTAGTAGTCCTGCCCCACTGTTATTATACCAGTCCCTGGCAATGCTGAAAATGAAACCAAAAGTGGGGGGAAAGTGGTGTGAAGAAAACAGACTGTTGGTGTTTTCATAATTCTATTAATTCAAAAAGCTAAATAATACTATTAAAACACACCATATGGGGCTATTTTAAGACTGAAGAGTGGGCTAAGTGTTGTTGCTTTGTTTTTGTTCTACTCAGTTTGTAACTTCTAATATTAAACAGTTTACAGCTGGCCACCTGCAAATCTTATCTTCCTTAAGTCTGCGGAGAAACACAGAGCTCTTGCACAGAGCTCTGCTTTGATCTTGCAGCCCAGGTCCTGCAAACCAGATCTTCCTCACACTAACCACAGATGATGAAATAAATGGTTAGGTAGTAGGTGGATGAATTGGATGAGAGCTGAAACCAACTTCAGGATATTTAGATAAAATCCGAAAGTGGGTTGGGGAGGGTAGATTGCCCTTATCAGAGGAGTCTACCCTGCATCTTAATGTAAACAGCATGTATGCAGATTGGTGGAGAAAGATGATGTGCAGGAGGCTTGACGGAAAGAGCTGAATGCTAGATGGCATCAAAGGAAGATAAAGTCAGTGCAAGATCTCAGGAAGTCCACATGAACTGGCTGGTCGTGGGGAAAGGTGGGGTGAGCTCAGAGCTCACCTAGAACGTTCCCTTCTGGATCATTAATTTTCAGGCTAGCTCTGCTCCTAACTTACCTGGCAGCCATCAGTTATGAGCCAAGCCATCAGAGCAAGTGGCCATGTAACTCGGATTTCCCAGCACTTTACCTGGAGGGTTTTGCTACTCGTAGCACAGAGGAAGCGAGGGGTATGTGTGGAAATGCTGGCAGGCTGTTAATTACAGGTGCTGCTTGGCTGGCGCAGCGATGTCCCGTTGCTCTCCTGGCAGAGCTGCGTGGCGGGTGACAGACTCCATGATAAATTGATATCCCGTTTAGCATCAATTTTCCCTTCTCTGGTGGCAGACAGCTGCACTAATGGGAAGGGACAAGCGCGAATGAAATAACAGGGGCTGATGGAGCAGGTGCCCCTTTTGCGAGACAGACACAGGGGTGCCAAGAGCTCTGAGCAGCTAGCAGGAGCTGGGGAGGGCAATGGGATTTGCTTTCAGTAGCCCCTCAGTTCCCATGTCATGGGCTTGCAGGGAGGACTCTCTTCCCTAAGATTTTTGAAGCTGACCTGAATTTAGCATCTTCAGGACAGACTATACCCCAAAGACACTACCTCTAGCTTATCCCTTCCCCATATCTATACACATGTTTGTTTCCATTAAAAAAAAACCAGATAGAGAATGTAAGAATTGCTCAACTATATAGTGAAGGTGTTGAACATGGATCTTGTGCAATTCGTGGATGGTCAGGAACTTCTACAATAGAACATTAGTGTTTCTTGATGACTGGAAATCTCCCTCATTTGTCTTTGGAAGGCAAAATGCTTCAACTAATGGGAGAGGCAGGGGAAAGTGTTGCAGTTTTGAACTGGGGGTTGGTGAGGGAGACAACCATGAGTTGGCAGAAAGTTACGGTAATCACATTGGGATGCAATGGCAATCTGGGAATTCAATGCAGGATCAGTGGTTTTGCAGTCTGTTTAAATAGTTTATGGTGGCTTCCAGACAACCTGTTTATTGAGCATTCATCCTGATTTATCTGCAGGGAGGTTTTATGACATTGCCTGATGCAGTTGTCACCAACACTCTCCAGTGCATTTCCCCATCACTTGGCTTATCGCAAACAGGTCCAGTTTTTGGGGAAAGTGGGTTTGTTGCACAAGAGCTCCAAATCAACTTTAATTGTGAAACCTGAATATGAAAGTTTGTGAAAGTTTATCCCACCCCAAATAGCAAAAGTCTGGAAGTACCCTAATGTGGCTAATATTCTTTGTTTGAATGTTTGTAAACAACTATCACATACAAAAGTCTGCAGTGTTCACTCTTCTGGAAGAGATTAACCCCCCTGCTGCTGACCTGGGACTTTTCACCACTGAACAATACTAATTTGTCTATTATTATTATTATTATTATTATTATTATTATTATTATTTATTACCAACAACCAAAACACAAATAGTGAAACCCCCCAGGCGGCTGATACATTGTGTGTACATAATTGTCTATTTGCAATCAGGCTGAACTAACATACACTGAAGAGGGTGGATCTTTTGCATGTGTTGGTGGTTGAAACCCTCTTTTGTGATTTGTAAGTAGAGGAAAGGAGGTTAGTAATTATTACACAACATGCCCAAATAAGGCTGCTGGCACACATGATGGGAAAAGGTGCCTTTGAGACTGTCTCTTGAACTGTCGGTGACCATGTGTGAATGTTGTTAGTGTGGGAGAGAAAGCAAAAAAAATTAAACTGAAGTGTTTATCCACACTTACCTTTTGCCCAGCTCTTTTCAGGCATAGGTCTGTGCTTTAAAGATCCATGTCTGAGCGCTCTTACCCCCACCCCACCCCACCCCACCCCTCTGAGCTTTCTCCGCTCTTTAAAGCTGAAGCTCAACAAATGGCAGTTCAAATGGCAGGTTTCTGCAGATTGCCGTTTGCTCTGATTCAGAGGTAAAGAATGGGTGCGGAAGAAATATAAGTGTGTACATTCCAGTTAGTACAGTTCATGCATTTGCAATACAGATGCGTGAAATGAAAAACCACCGTTGTTGTCATTTGTGAAAAGGCCGTAAAAGGATATAACGATTTTGTATCTGTATCTCGTGCATTCTCTCTTGCTCCAGAGGGCATATTGATGCTCTGCTAAGATTCCCTGTCACATGACTGGAATTGGCAGAAACTAGTTAGCAGGGTATGTGTGACGGGTTACTTTGCACAGCGCCTCCTTGCCTAGCTTCACAGCCAGGCGGGGGCAGAGAGGTGTGGGTGTGACCACGGTTCCCGGAGGCTTAGTTAGCCCAAGCGCTTGAGATTACTGTGACGGGCACCGAGCCTCTGTGGCTGCCGGCATAAAATTGAGGCTTTAATCACAGACGCGTCAGGCAACTCAAAGAGATGGTTCCCGCGGCGATGCTAACTCTGCCCCGTGTGTGCCACGATGCCTGGGTGCCTTGATTGGGCTCCATGTGCCACTGAGCTATGGCCGTTCTGGGGACCATATCTTTGAATTTCCCAGCTTGCGTACATTCAGAATCCTGGCTGTAAATGCAGCATTAATGGAGCTTTATTGTTTTGTTTTGTTTTGGGGGACAGGAAGGAGTGAGTGGTGGGGAATTTGTGTCTATATGTATGTGTTAGGCATAGAGCAGCAAATGTAAAACTGGCAGGAGGCATTGTTTTCACAGGAAGCGTGTGTGCATGGTTACATGCACACGTGGCGTGCTGGCTGTGTTCCCCTGCGCTCCTTTCTTCTGCCAGAAAAGGCAAGCGGGGTCCTCCTGATCAACTCGATCTGCTCGCACTTTCTCCGACGTAGCCACCACCCCAGCAAAGTCCCCATCTGGAGTGTGGCGCACAGTCTGGCCCCTTGAGCTCCAGCATAAGAGCATCTGAGCAATTCTCCTGCTGCACGCACTGCCTTGTGCGCTCACGCTCTGCTGGCTCTGCTCCATCCAGCTCCTCCCCTCCTCCCCAGCCCTTCTGTAGGAGAGAAAGCAGACAAGGGAACCCAGGAAGCAGCCGTAGACCAAGTCAGGCCACCTAGCTCAGTACTTTTGACACTTATCAGCTGCGTCTCTCTGGGGTTTCAGGCAAGGGACATTCCCAGCCCTACCTGGTGGTGCCTGGGATTGAACCTAGGCACCTTCTGCATGTAAAGCAGGTGACATTTCACTGAGCTACAGCCCTTCCCCAGGAACTGGAAACAATAGCTCCTGGTTGAGCGGCTAGAACAAGGGCAGCCCACAGACAGAAAGGGAGGTTTGCAGCACCTTAAAGCAGGACTTGCCTTCACCTGTTGTTGTGTTAAATTCAGGCAGTCACGCAGTACAGGTGTTCAGTAGCAGGGTAGTGTAAGAGAACCAGGGAGACATTGTTGATAAAGCAAACAGGTTTATACTGATGAACCCCCTGAGCTAGCTTTTCTGTTGAGTCAACATAGCAAACATCAGTGAAAAGCTATGCGAACAGCTTCTGACACCTGCTGAACAAAGGCTCAGAGTTGGCGCATCTCAGGTTCTTTGTCCAGGGACCCATTTCTGGTATTTAAAATGTATAAATGCGAAACTTGGAGCACTCTCCTGTCCTCAGTGATTTCATTCCTTTCTGGCTGTGTGGAAGTAGCAGGGATTTGTGGTGGGGATTTCCACAGGTAAATCAAAGGGCTGGCAAGGAAATGACTTTCTGGGGGTTCCCTGCCCCTCTTAGTTCTACTCTGTTCCATTCCCTCCCTTGGTATTTATTCCGAGAGGGGAGGAGGGAGTGAACCCTCTTTCCCTCCACGCACATCCACGCTGCCATCTCCCTGATGGAGTGCCCTGCTCTCCTGCCAGCCCCCCCTCCCCTCCCCGGCTGGTGACTCAGCAGGTGCATAATAAAAGATTCATGTTTCCCGTTGGTCGATTCCGTTTCTCCTCCGGGGTCTCCCTGGTCAGGCCCAACATTGCTCGGTTTATGAGTTCTGACAGGAGAGAACAGCCCGAGGTGGGTGGCTGCAGGCAGATGACCTTTCGAGGCACAGGTTTTGCAGCTGAGGGGGGGGACGACTGTTTTTGCTTGAGCCTCAATTTACCCCACCCGCACCAGCTTGTTTTCACTCCTCTCCTCTCCTCCACAACCCCTTTGCACTCTGGGCCCCGTACACCCCAAAACAGAGATCCGGGGCTGGCAGACTAAGTAGTGAGGGGGGGCCACTGCTCCATTGCAGCTCCCCAATCATGTATGCATTCTGGCCTGTTCCATGCTGCTGCAGTATCATTACAGAAGTTTATGGTGCTATTAGCTTTAAAGTTTTATAAAGCACTGCGCAGGTGACAAGTTGAAAAGTAGGCATCACAGAGGGAGGGGCGTGTGCCACCCGGCAGCCTGGAAAATGAGTGCTCTGGTATGAGCAGAGTTAATTACCTGGCTGACGAGATACAGAAGGATATGGACAACAACAACAACAATAGGAGAAGCTTTGCGCTGAGGCTCACTTTGCACCATTAGCTTTTTCTTTTAATGTACACAGAAATAGCTGGGTTTGGATGTAAATCATGTTGCTTGTGCACCCATGCTGAGCACATGCTTGCAAATGTATGCTTTGGGGTACATGCTGATGTGTCATGTTAGGAGCTGTTGTGCTGTGAATGCACATTCACCATGTGTAATATCTTAATCTGTAGTGGTGTGACTCTCCAGCAGTGGATAGTAGTGGTGGGGAGGAGACACTTACCTGACCTCCTGGCACATGAGCCACTGTTGCTTACCGGGAGGCAGCAAGCAGGGTGGCATGGTGCAAACACACTTGCAGGAGCACCAGATTGGCTCCGTAGGCGCATGCTGACCTTGCTGCTGCTTTGTCCCATCCAGTAAGTAGCAGCAATACATCCAAATTGAGCTCAGAGGAGTGGTGCCACCCCACCATACTTTCTGCTGCTGCTGACTAAGATGTAACTACCAGTAAGTATTTAAGAAAGGGTATAGTAGAGGTCTCTTTTTTTCTGTGCAAAATACTTTTTTTATTTGTGTTTTATTTTGTTGGTTTGGGGATTCAGTATATTATTATTTGGATTTGTGTTGTTGTTTTGTTGTTGTTGTTGTTTTTTATTGGCTGGTTTGTGATGTAGTGGCTGGCATGTTGGACGAGTTGCTGATGGGCCAGGGTTCGAATCCCCACTCGGCCATGTAACTCATTGGGCCTTGGGCCAGTCTCTGCCTCTCAGCCCAAGTTACCACACAGGGTTGTTGAGATGATTAAATGAGGTGGGGGAGAACTATGTATGCATGCCACCTTGAGCTCCCTGGAGGAAAAGGTAGGATATAAATGCAAACAAACAAATAAATGGTTAAACCAGGGGTAGGCAACCTAAGGCCCGTGGGCCGGATGCTGCCCAATTGGCTTCTCAATCCAGCCTGCAGACGGTCCAGGAATCAGCGTGTTTTTACATGAGTAGAATGTGTCCTTTTATTTAAAATGCATCTCTGGGTTATTTGTGGGGCACAGGAATTCGTTCATCCCCCCCCCCCAAAAAAAATAGTCCGGCCCACCACATGGTCTGAGGGACCAGCTGAAAAAGGTTGCTGACCCCTGGGTTAAACTGTGCATGTTGTTAATGTTTTAAGCTGCTCTAAATTCTCCCCCCTTTTGGGGGGGGTGTGTGTGTGGAAAGGTGGAATATATGTTTGCACATACATACATACCCGAAAGTGAATACTTCTCTGCTAGTATCGGCTTTCATTTCATTTTATTTTTTAAGTCTCCAGTGGCATATGTAGTATGACATGTAATGATGAGATCCTGAGTGTTAGGCTGAAGAGCAAGTTCAAAGGGAGCCGAACCAAACGTATAGAGAAACATCAATGCTTTCCAGAAAGCCGATGACCGGATGGCCCAGTGAGGTTACAGGCGCGCACACAGCACCAGAGTGCCATACCAAGAGCAAAACCCTGAAATGAAATATCCAACGTGTCAAGGAACATAATGCGAAATCCAGTAATGGCCCCAAATGACACCCAATTGACAATCAAGTTGATTGCTCTTTTTGGAGCAGACATGAACCAACGCCACTGCTGACGTTTGAGAACTCTGAAGTGGAGCCAGCAGTAAAAGCTCAAGCCATAGGTCTAGCCCTACCATTAGGCAGCAGGAGGCAGATGCCTCAGGCAGCAGGTGCAGCAAGGCAAGGAGCAGTGCACCATAAACTAGCCTGCTTCCCTTTCTTGTGGTGGAGGACACTGCAGGTGTTCCTGTAAAATTCAAGTGTACATGGAATGGTGAGGGCATTATCTTGTCCTTTGCCTCATACAGTGTGTTTGGGGTCAGTCCTGTCAAACCTCCCTCCCTAGTAAAAGGCTTCTAGGGACTATTTGGTCATGACATTGTGGCTTGACTTATGGAATTCTATCTCCTTTTTGGAACAGAGCCCATTGATTTCTATATGTTTAGGTACCGTTGACCCTTTTATCACGATGCTAGATCAGGTGGAAAACCCCAACCTATTTGTTAGGTAAAAAAAAACCCCCTCACCCAGTCCACATTGTGGGAGACATTTCACTTGGTTTGTTTGTTTTTGCATTAGTACAAAGATTAGCATTAGCACAGGGAGATTTCCCCCTTCTCCTTTCCCCACACATTCCTTGTGCCCTCCCTGAATCTGCTCTGGAGGATTAGGTGGGGCACAGGGGGAGGAAAGGGAAAGGTTGTTCTGTTTTGTATGGAAAAATCTGCTTAGTACTTCAACCCTACATATATCAAACTACATTTGTGTATTTCCATTGATCCCCCTTTCCTTTTGCTTAATGAGCTTTACTGCTTTGTCTTGTTCCACCTACTCCTCAGCTCTGTGCCTCTAATAAAAGTACTTTGCAGTCACCAACTAGTGGTATAAACCACTAGTTTGAGTCCCTACCTCAAATGATAAATGGCACAGGGTCAATGGCAGTGCACGTTGCTCGTGCCTTATGTTACTTCCCAGCCAGTCTCTTTTGCTTCCCAACTTGTGCCTTAGAAGCACAAACTATAGGAGCAACTCAGTGCAGGGTACATGGTTCCTCTTTCTTATCCAGAAGCAACCAGGTGTTCAGCAAGAAGAAGGGGCTGGTGATTCAGCCCCTCTTTCCCACCTACCCACTTACTCCTCCTTCCCTGCATGGCAGCTGATTGATGGCATTTCAGTTTTCAATAGAAGGAATTCATGTATTTCCCTGCCTCCTCTTCAGCTGGGGAAGCCCTGCTGCTGGGGGAGGGGGGACCCGCAAAAAAACAAACACCCACCCACGACTGTTTCTCTTTCTTTCCTTGGCATCCAGCCCTTTGTTTACAAACCACCCACACTTGTGCTTGCTCCAGCCCCATGGAAAATGCCTGGAAAGTGCTGCAAATTTGAACTTGGCAAAATGCTACAAGGTTGAACTTGGCTTTGTTATGAATGCCTGGGTAACTTCAGAAGTGTGTCTTAAGCCAAAAAGGCAGCCCATCCAGAAGTTCCTTTTCCTTGGTCCCCCCCCCCCCCCCCGTGGCCACATCTCTGGGTTCATTTCCTCCTGTGGGGGAATATTCACCTGGAATATTTCTGTGGCCAAATTCTGAATGGCAAATTCTGAATGGGTGATCCTGAAACCTGAAGACTCAGTGGGTGTTTTCTTTGGAGTAGATACAGGCATACCTCGGATATACTGCGGGTTCAGTTCCAGGCCGCAGCAATAAAGTGAATATTGCAATATAGCAAGTCACAGGTGTGTTTTGTTGTTGTTTCCTAGTGCATGTAAAAGTTACGGCTGAAGGGGCAGGATGGGCAGTGATGGCAGGAGACTTCTTTCCCCTGGAAGTGCCTTCAGCTACACCCACATCCTCTGAAGGAACAGTATCTGCAAAGTGCAATAAAGCAAAGCACAATAAAAAGAGTTATGTCTGTACACGTGGGGACTCCCCAGTGCCCTCTGAGCTGGCAGCATTGTTGACTGTAGAGTGGCTGACTGCCCTACTGACCAAGGGAGGATGCACTTTTGGAGTTGGCAAAGGCAGCCAATTGCAGGGTTGAAGCATGGTGGAAGACGAGAGAGAATCCCTGGCTATGGCAGTGCAGCAGCTTGAGCTGAAAAGTGAGGCTATAGGCCTGAAGAGGCTGGCAACCTGCTAAAATATCTTGATTTGTCATTGTCAATTAGAGAAAGACCAAAGGGCCAGTCTAGTTGCTAGTGAGGCCAATGCTTTTTCTCTGTTCTCTTGTAGCAACAGAATTCATTCACGGCCATGCTAGCAGGTGGAACAAACTGTGGAACCCAAAATTCAGTTTCTGTTGCTGCATATCTACAGCACAGGAGCAAGAGGGTGCAAAGAAATCTGGCCAATGCTAAACAGAGTCCACCCCCCTTTCCACTAATTTTAACCAAAAAGAGGAAACTACAAATATGTATTAATAGCCCACAGAGGTCACTTCTGTCCCAGGAAAAGACCAGAAAAATACAGCCCCCAAATGAGACTGTGATTATGCATTGCTGTATATGAACAAACATTCCTGCTTGTGTTGCTGTATCTGGTGGCAGGCAAGAATTGATTGTTTAGTTTTATATATGTGTTTCTTTTTCTGTTCGTTTTGCATTGGGGTTTTTTACATTCATAATATGTTTTAGTTTGCAACATTGTGCAATCATCTTTTTCACAAATCTTAATAAAAAACTGGGGGGGGGGGAATTGAAGCATAACAGGAGAAAATATATAAATGGTTTATCATAACTGCAGTTTAGAATGAACACTTTTTTGTAATAAATGGTTTATGCAAAATAGAAATCCGACTAGGGTCCAGTAATAAACAGCACATAAACTCACATAATCAGGGGTCACAGTGGGCATGTTATAGCCTAAGTTTAGCACTTTAAAGCCCCATTGATTATAATGGGAGAAATGTCTGTGTACTCATTAAGTTCCCTTGATTGTAATGGGAGGAGTTAACAGTGCTAGCTGTAGTCTTGATTGTGCTCAATATTCTGTACTATTTAGGAAAAAAATCTGGAAAGAAAAAGCCCCGTTGTATGTCAGTTAGCTCCACTCACTTTTGAAAATAGAATTTAAAAGTGCAAATATTGTTATTATTATTATTATTATTATTATTATTATTAAAATTTCTATACTGCCCTTCATATGAAAATCACAGGGTTGTTTACAATGTAAAAATACAAAAATACCACTGCCTCTTTCAAGCAGGCAGGGACCACCACCTCTTCAAAGGAGGTATTAATCACCTCCCTGGCCCAGCCAGCTGCCCCATCCCTGCTAGTTTTTATCAGCCAAGATGGGCCAAGGGTCCAGAGCACAACTGGTTGCCCTGATTGATCCAAACACCTTGTCCACATCCTCGAGCATTACTAACTGAAACTCATCCAACATAACAGAACTAGACAATGCTCTGGCCCCTGTTGAGATTCATCTACTGTAACAGTGGAGTCAAAGTCCTGGTGGATTCAAGTGAATCTATCCTCAAAATGCTTTGCAAACAAATCAAAACGCTTTTCAAAAGATCTACCATTGGTTCTGTCACCTTCTTCAGGTCAAACTGTAAAAGGCCCCACACTACCTAGAAAAGCTTTGCTGGACAGCACAATGACAGCATAATGAGGATGCAATAGAGGCAGCAAAGTATGCCTTCTATGCTGTCTTCACTACCACTAGGTAGGCTTGATGATGAGCCCTCACCAGTGTTTGGTTGCAGTTTTCCTCCACTCACATTCAAGTCATTTCCCAGCTTGCTTCCTCCTCCCAAGCTCTGCAGTATACCAGGGAGCTAAACAAACTGAGAGGGTGCTCAGGAGCAATTGTGTCAATGGCCTGAGCCATTCAGATGTTCCAGAGGTTGTCCAGGGCTTCAACAGGAGCGCCTGTCATATTAGTGAGGGCCAACCGTCATAATAGGTCCCCTGCCCCTGCACAGGGGAAGAGGTGCTGAAAGTCTAAATCTCAACAGGAAGTGATTTGATCATTAAAAGGGACTGGTGTCAATACCGCCCCCCCTTTCAGATCACCCTTTTCCTGTCCAGTTGAGAAAACAAGGTCCAGAGTGAGGCCTGCCACATGTGTTAGGGTGGTGACATGTTGGGGCAGCCCCATGATTGCCATGGCAGCCATTAAGTCTTGAGCCACCCCAGAGCCAGTCATCTCAGCATGGATGCTGAAGTCTTCAACACTACCTCCAAGACTAGTTCTGTCAGCTCAGGCAGGGAGGTTGCTGGGCAGTGAGATGTGCAGTAAACCAGCAGAATCTGTTCTGATTGTCCGATGCCAGGAACACACACTCTAGATTCCTACCCACCCACCCAATGAACAGAGAGCCTGGAGAGTGAGAAAGATAATTTCTGTAGATCACACTAACTCCTCCTCCCTGATCCTCAACTCTGCCATGATGCTGGCACCCAAGTATCCAGGTGGGCACAGCTGGGTGAGTCCAGCTCTACCCTGCTCACCCACCCAGGTCTCAGTGATAAAAAGTCATTGTTAGTGAGTTTGCTTTACTCTCTGGAAAGAACTTTTATAAAAGTGCTTTAAATCTGTAATAGGTATTATTGTTTCCCTCTCCCAAATAAGCAAAACCAAACCATTCATTCCTCTGAATCTTTTGAAAACTGAACTCTCAGCATCAGTAGGTTGATTTGGGTCTCAGTGACCACACGACAGTGGCTGAAGTACACCACTCCCCCCCCCCCGCCATTCCAGAAAGTTCCTTATACTGTACCCCATTGGTGTGTGTGTGTGTGTGTGTGTGTGTGTGTAGTAGTAGATAGAGGATAGAATGTTATCAATAGCAAATTGCAGGTTCTGAAATGTGCTCTGTACTTTCCCAAGGGACTTGTTTTTAAAATTCCCTTCTGTTCAGTGGTTGTTAATAGTACTCTCAATTTCTCAGAGCACATGCTTCCTTCCCTTCCCAGTTGGAGAGCAAATCAACACCCCCCCCCAAAAAAAATCACATCTAGGATTATGGAGTAATGAAGCCTTCTATCAGGATAACACTGACCAATCTGGTGGACAGCTGTTGCCTGTGCTGGTTTTGCTTCAAGATGTGCTGGGAAGACATGCCTGGGAATGCCTCCTCACCAACATTTGGGGACTTATTATGATCCTTGGGCAACAAGAAATATGGGGCTTGGTGAGGGTGCTTGTAGGGGCATGGTAGATGCTATTTTGGTTTAAAACAGCTGTGGGGGGATTTTTCAGTTGCTCATCACTCCCCAAGTAAACTCCCTTCCGGTTCCTCCTTGATAGGCTGGGGATCATTGCCACCCAATTCTGGAGACTCAGGAGGAGAAGACTGGATACCTGCAATGTAAGACGGCCTGGCATTATTGATTAACTTTTTAAAAAGATGTTGCTGGGAAGTGGAAATAGTTCACCTGGTTTAAATATTAATTCATCCATGTGAGACTTACCTACTTGTCTGTCACTAGGTTTCCCCATGGCTCTTCATATTTGACAAATGCTGTAGTTAAACCTGGGGTGCACACTTGCCATGGCAGAATTGCACATTCACTCACTCACCACTAATCTAATTGAAAACATGAACTATGTTTTCTGTAGGTTGGCAGCATTTCAACCACAAGCCATAGGGCTTTCAGTACCTTTCATATTAATGTTGCAATTGCCCTAAACATACCCACCTCTGCCCATTGCATCAGTCAAAGCATCATGTGACATAGCAGTCATCCCAACAATTACCCCTATGAAATGACCAGTCTGTGATCACATGTAACTTCCATAGCAGTAGAAAATAGTACTCTAATGCATTGTAGGGAAACTGTGTTGGCAAATCCAGTGATTATTGGTAGTAAAAAAGATATAATAAACTTGGCTTATGGCAAGTAAACAAAATGCATGTGTTGCTTTCAGTAATTTATGTGATCTGTTGGAAATTAACATTGATTTGTTAAACATACTTAAATTGAGAATACAAGGGATATTGCAGAGAGACATAGAGGAGAAAGGGTGGGAGAAAAGGGCTAGCAAGAAGAGAACATGGGTGGCTCCACCCACCTTGCAGCCCAGAACAGGCCCTCAACAGGAAAAAAAATTCACCATCTCTGACCTCAGCTGTTCTAGCTGCAGAATGCCAGAATGCTCAGAAGGGCAGTTTCTCAATGCTTGTTGCTAATTGGGAAGGTTTAGAACATAGCTTTCAAAACTTTTCATGTTGATGACAGACTTTTTAGACATGCATCATTTTCGCAACACAGTAATTCAGTTTTACTAGCAAACCGGAGGTTAAACTAATCCCTTTCCAGCCCTGGGAGGAGCGCGGGAAGCATTCACGCGACACACTTACACAATGCAGCCGTCACACTAATGTGTCACGACACAGTTTGGAAAGTTCTTGTTTAGAATCTGTGATCCAGTGGAAACTGATGTAACAGAGTCAACAGTCTCTGCTTAAAGTCACAGCTCTGCACGGAAACATCTTTGGTCTCGGAGGAGAAATATTAGCATTTGCTGTCTATAGTGCTGAAGGAAATGGTGCAGTAGCAGGTACAAAGGATATAGCCATGAATGTTCATAAATGGAAGAACACCATATTGTGGGATGAGCACGTGAGCCATAGCAAGAGTAGAATACGATCCATTGTTACAATCCAGAAGTGTAGCACAGTTGCTAACCGTAATGAACAATGGAGGGAGGGATGGGTAAACATACAAATGATGGATGAATATGTGGATACATTTACATTCCATGAGAATTCAAATGAAATCTCACTGGCTTATTATTAATTAAAATATTTCTTAACCATCCTTCACCAAAAGATGTACAAAAAACGTAAATAAAACAAAACCACACAGGATGAGTACAATTTAAACCAACAAATAAGTATAACAAAATAGAACACAAAACACCAAAAGCTAACAAACAAATGAACCACAATTCCAAAAATTATCTATGATTAAAATACCTGGACAAAAAGGAGGGTTTTCACCTGGTGCCAAAAAAACTTACTTGCCTCCTTAGGGAGGGTTTTCTAAAGACAAGGTGCTACCACGGAAAAGGCCTCTCCTTTGTAGAAGCATAATATACTGTACCTCTGCTAAAGGGGGAAGGGTCTTTCTGGAAGATCTGGGCCCCAAGCTGTTCAACTGAACAGTAGAGCAAGTATAGAACCAACATCCCATTGATAATCTCTGTAGATGCAAAACATGCCTCTCTGGGACTGGACAAGCATGTTGTCCCTGTGTTCAGCCCACTGATGTGAGCGGATGAAGTGCATGGATTGCAACTTTGCAATAGGGTACTGGTTGTCCTACTTCTCAGGCTATGAAGCTGGGTTTGCACTGGAGTCAGAAAAACTGCACTGTCTTCTCAAAAGACAGGCAGCACACCAGGCTGCTGAGGTTGCTCATTGTTCCCTGCTACCTACATGTGTGAAGCCGACCAGTGATCTGACTCAGACCAATATTGTCCCTTCTGGTTGGTAGCAGTTCTCTAAAGCCTCAAATTAAGAACTTCCCCATTCCTGTTATCCAAGATGCATAAAGGGAAATGCCAGGGATTTAAATTGGGGCCTTCTGTTTGCAAAGCATATTCTCTGCCATGCAGCTATATCTCCCCTGCCCCTGGAATGAAAGAGCAAAGGTGCTGAATTTCCCTACATAATTCTGATGCCAGAATTCAGGGTGTTTCTGTACATCTATATTCTGTACATCAATACACCTGTCAAGGACTACTCTCTGGTAATGATCCTATAAACCTAAGCAGTGGTATGGTAGTTCCTTGGTAAGCAGTCACTATTTTTCTTTAAGGGTGTAGGGAGTAAGTAAGCTGTTGTTGCTCAGTGATGACAGAAATGCACCCTGTGTATGCCCAGAGGCAATTTTATTGTAGACTCAGCTCTAGTATTGGAAGCAGATTCTTGGGTTGCATTCTGGCATTAGTGAAGCCCTGGACCACTTCCATTTTCCTCTGTACGTACTGGATTTTTGTTGGTGAGTTAACTTGGATGGAGGTAAATAGGCAAGGCTGAAGAAAGGATGGAGTACAAGAGGACACCCACAGTATGTGAAATATCGATCTACCTACCTACCTACCTACCTACCTACACTCTCTCTCTCTCTCTCTCTCTCACACACACACACACACACACACACACACACACACACACACTCCACTGTTTTAAAAGACCTTCGTGCCCTATAGATATGTATGTTAGATGGAAATGTCTAGGCTGGAATTGACCCTAGTTCCCCCACTCCATTAAATATGTTTGACCAAGACTTCTTTACCAGGACTCTTGTAAGAATTACTGAGCTTAACATATGTGAGCCGTTTTGAAGATTTAAAAATTATTATATACATGCTAAGTGCTCTGATCATTATTTGTGAAGCATCCATCATCCTGAATTGGAATTTGCAAATTGTGAAACCGAATCCACAACTTCCCAGGCATCTTAACCAATGCATATTCCCTCCCCATTTTTATTTTGCATTGAATCATGCTGGGCATGGCACTTTGATTGTATCCACATTCTTTGGAAGAGTAGCTGTGATGTTTGTCTAGTAATGTTTGTGTGGTGTATGTGGGCTTTTGGTGTTTTTAAACAAGAGAAACCCCATTGCCTGACTAATGTTGCATGGGGCCTGGATGTATTGGGTGCTTCCCCCCCCCCCTTGTCCTCTCTGCTGCCCACCCTGCTATGCACCCGCCTGCCTGCCATCCCATGCTCCTTCCTCTTAGGCTTCTCTGTGCAAACAGTTGAACAGCCTGCAGAGGAACCAACCATGATGGCTGCACCAGCCCCTCTGGCAGCACATGTATAATTAGACTGGACATCTTGTCATCCCGGATCTCCCCAAAGCGGTGCTGCCTGCCACCCTCATTGAGAGCCTGACCTGCCTGTGATAACAAGCACTACAGGAGGGGCACCAACCAACCCTTCTCTCTCTCTCTCTCTCTCTCTCTCTCTCTCTCTCACTCACTCACTCTTTCACTCTCTCTCTGCCGCAGGTTCAGGAGACTCTGCTTGGCATGAAGCAGAGAGACTCATGCTTCGACCAGCTGGGCTCTGCAGCCACATTGCCTTCAATTAGATCAAAATTAATGATAACTCCCAGATTTGAGCCCCTTTAGGCATGGGGCTGAGCATGCAGCTGGCATGGTCTGAACCGGGGCAGAAGAGGGACCTGGGAAAGGGACGTTGTGCCAGCTTCAGCCAGGATGGGGCCAGGATCCAGGGACCAGCAAGCTCCCAGGGTGGCTTCTAATTCATTGCTGCTGCCACCTGCCCACAATCATGATGGGGCAAGGATGTCACCCAGGGCAGCGGCTCTGCCTGAGTCAGCACAGGGGGAGCAGTGTTACTACCTTGTCAGGCTTAAAGCTGGGTTACTTAATATTTCCTTAAAATTAAAATAAAATTAAAATCTTTATCTGCCACCTGCTTGCCTTTTCACCTGCTACTGGCTTGCCTACTTCATCACTCTCAAACTCTGGGAAATGGTAAGGCATGGCTGGTATTAAAGTGGGGCATGTTTATGCTTCACAATGCCTGTTTGAGGATACTGCCTCCTCTTGCTGTGGGATGCTTGGTCAGCAGGGAACGTTTAGCCCTTTTGCTGGCAAGATCCAGGGGGTGTTACTGGGTTATTGTTTTTATTTTGATTTTATATATTGTGATCTTTTCTGTGAACCGCCCTGAGACCTCCAGGTATAGGGTGGTATATAAATTCAAATAATAATAATAAAACAATAATAATTCAGCACTAAAGAGCAGGCTTTCTAGGGGGAAATGGTGGGGCAAAGGCATAGTCACTTGGATCCAGTTGGACAAATGGATGTGTGGATGAACCCTAAGTGGCGGCCTGCACTTCTCCCTGCTAAATTTGGATTTTCCCAATCCCTGAATAATCTGATGGGAGGAGGATCCACTGAAACACATAGTGTGGGTGGGCGTTTTTGGTTTTTTTTTTTTACATGTGTGCCATCTATTGTCTCACCCCCTACTTCCATTTTGCTTCCATCAGCCCAAAGGAGGAGATGTAGCCTGCCTTTTCCCACCAGTTGTTGCTGAAAGCACATTCCCTGTATTTTTTAAATAGCTTTTTTGTACAGAACTGCTTTTGAACAAAATAAGTGTATTAACAGCAAAATTAAAATTTGCCCTTGTGAGTACAGAAGAGTCTAGAGACCCTCAGTCTAGACCAGCAGTCTTAAACAGACACAAACAATATTTAGTTTGTTTTTGGTTGTTAGTTTATGTTGGTGGTATTGTTTTGTGGATTATGAGTAATGCTTTGTGAATTTTATAATATGACTTTTCTTGTGGTTGTGCTGCTTACCCTATTTTTTTAGTTGTTTGGTAAATAGGTGGTGATTGTTCTACTGATTTGTAATTGTTTTACTGATGATTTGTTAATTATTTTATATGACTTACTTTATAAATGTGATGTTTATTATGTTATTATTTATTGTTTGTTAGCTGCTTTGTGACCCATCTGAGTGAAAAGCAGCATAGAAATATAATGAATAAATGAATGTGGGCTCCAAAGAAGGAAGGAAGAATTTGGGGCGGGGGTGGGGAGAGAGCAGCGTGTAAAGGAGTCGGCATCACCCGTTCCTCGCGTCTACCCCTCTACTGCTTTCCAGGCTGAATCCTAGCAGTGGATGTAACCCTCACCCGAATCTTTCTGTCTTTCTTCCGTCTCTGCATTGATTAATCGCCTCTATCACCTCCTGACACCGCACTTGGCACTCACTGACTAGAATTTTCGCAAACGTTGAACGGGTGGAAGAAATGCATTGTTTAACACGGTTGTGATAAGGCAGGGTGATTAAAGAGTGTTAAGGGTTAACTCATCGGCATTAAGGGATTCGGAGCCGGGGAGGCCAGAGAAGGAACCCCCGCCTGCTCCCCGCCTTTGAACCAGACTCTTTCTGGATGTCTGAATGTGGCCTCCAAGAAATAAACTTGAGCAGTCCGGGCAGGGGGGACGGTGCTTCCTGAAGAAGGTAGACGGGGCCGTCCCTCCGCCCCACCCCATTGATTTAGCACCCCCGCCCTCTCCTGTTATTAATACGGTGGTTCCCTGCCCCCCTTTATGCCCCCTTTCCCCTGCCCCGGTGGTTTCCCGCCCCTTCCTCGTCGCCCTCTCCTCCTCCTCCTCCCGCTGGCCTGGAGCCACCTTGGCCTTCCGCTCTGGGCATCGATCAGCGCCCGCTGCTCAGCCAGGAGAGACCTGTCCTTCCATATTGACCCGCGGGAGGGACGTGTGTATTCCGTGCCAGTCGATTGCAGGGATCGAAGGCGTGTGAGCGTGGCGCTCCTCGGTCCGGATTTGCCCGCTGGCATCGGCCGGGCGGAGTGAAGGTCGCTGTGACCCGCTGAGCCTCGGGGCGGGGGGGGGGGTGGCAGTGCCGCGCGGCTTCCGACTGCGAGAGGGGCGCGTGTTTGGGTGCGAGAGTCCGCGCCGCGGTTCCTGTCTCCTGGCAAGGCGTGCTTTCCGCCGCTGCTCCCCTCCCCCCCAAACAACAACAGCAACAACATCTCATTCTCAGGGAAGTCGGACACGGGTCTTGCCCAACCAAGCTGGGGGTGGTTGGGGATCACCTCCCCACAGCTGAGAGAACGCGCGCTTGGCGTGCAGAAGGGTCTCCGGGCGCAACCCCGGATCTCCCTAGCTGAGCAGCGAGAGCCACCGGCGGCGGAGCGAAGTGGGCCGGTGGCCTGGCTCCGCAAGAGGGCGGCTTCGCAGCGAGCGCAGCGCATGTGGTTCGGCTTGCCGGCAAGAACTTTGCTGGCTTGAGGCTCTCCGGAGTCCTTGGCTGCCGGCGCTTCCTCAACTGGGCAGAGTTGGCGTGTCTGTCTTTCCTGGCCGCCGCCCCACCCGCTAGGCCGCACTGCTCCCCGCCCTCCCCTCGCAGTCTCGGCCCCCTCTTCCTACTAGGGGCGGCCGGGGCACCCCCAGGCCTCCTCTCCCTTCCTCCTCTGCTCGGCCTCCCTGGTCCCGCGCCAGCTGCAGTTGCCGGTGGGGGTTTCCCCTGGCCCTGATTTCACTTTGCCAGGCAGGGGCGGGGAGGCGGCGGCGGCAAACAGACCCTTTTGCAAAAGCAATTAGAACTGCCTCCTAAGCAAACGGGACTGAAGGGAATCAATGGTGCAGGGAAAGCGGCTGCGCTGCAGGCTGGGTCTGGGCAGTGCCGCGGTCCCGGCTGCGCAGCCTTCATTTTCCTCCAGAAAGCACACACCACATACACACCCGCACCCGCTCCTCCCCACCCTGCACACCCGCGCCCCGCACGCCTGCTCCTGCCCTAATCCCCAGCAGCTGTGCTCCCTCCCTCCCTCCGATCAATAAGCCTTTCACTTTTTGCCTCTTGTTTGTTCCGTGGGGAGCGGGATCGATGGGAGGAGGGGGCGTCTCCTCGTTTCCGCTCCCCCTCGTTGGTCGCTCCTTCTCCAATTAGTCAGCCCTGGAGCCTGCGGGCGGGGGGGGGGTGTATTGCGTGTGAGAGCGTGTGCGTGTAGGGGGTTGTTGTGCCGTCGCTGCCGGTTGGACCCGAGCACCAGCCGACGACGCGGGAGGAACGCAGTCCTCTTTTCGTCGTCTTCCCTCTCTGAACTTTTTCCTCCCCTCTCTCGTTTTCCTTTGCTTTCCTTTTGCATCTTTAGCGAGCAGTTTTTCAGATCAGCGGAGATGGAGGAAGGTAGGAATTAGGCGGGGAGCTGTCAATGGGCAGCTGCCTTGGGCACTAGCAAGGGGTACTCACTTGGAGGAAGTGGGTGGCAGGCAGGCAGGCAGGGGGAGAGAGAGAGAGAACCTGCCCTGCCTGAATAGCTTGAGCAGCCCTGAGCAGCAGCAACCCCAGCAGAGGCTGCCTTGTGCTGCCTCCTTTCCTTGGCACAGACTTTGCCAGCTTGCGAGCGATTCAAACAAGTGGCTCCAGCATCACTTTGGAGTGGTGGCTCCAGAGAGCGAAGAGGCTCCTGCTGCCCGGCTCTTCCTTCCTTCCTTCCTTCCTCCTTGCCGCTTGCCTGTCTTTTGCGAGCTTCCCCCGCTTCTTCCTCCCTCCTTCTCCCTCTGTTTTTTTTTATTTGAGGATGAAATAATGTTGACATGCCTTGAATTATTAAGTATCCCCTGGATTTTATTAGCACACGATGCCTAAATGCTGCCTGTATCTGGTGGGGTCTTAACCGGGTGTGCAGAGGAGCAGCAGCGGCACACACAGCGGCACAGGGAGCGGCGGCAGCGGCGGGCAGCTCTGACAGCTGGGCTTGTGCAGATAAGCGGACGGAAGCACCAGGAGATCACTAGTGAGACACTAGTCCCTCCGTCCGGGAGCTCCCAAGAGGCTGGGCCAGGCTCCCCGGTCCTGCTTCACCTCCTCTGCTGGGCTGACTAATTTAGGGGCGTCCTGCAGCAGCCAGGGGAGAGCGGCCGGTGCCGGGCACCCCAGGCTCCCGCTGCCTCCCCTCGCTGGGGGGGTAGCGTGCTGCCTGGTGCCTCAGCACAGATGCCGATTGAGATTGTCTGCAAAATCAAATTTGCAGAGGAGGATGAGAAGCAGGCGGCGAAAGAGGAAGGGGACAAGGAGAGCTTGCTAGAGGAGCCCAGCCAGCCACACCACCGTGACCTGGCTGCCTTTGCTGGGGCCAGCACCCTGCACGGCCTGGGGCACATTTGCCGCCCAGGGCAGCTGGGGGTCCGCCAGGCCCTCTGGGCGCTCGCATTTGTGGCCTCTCTGGCCTTCTTCCTGTACCAGGCGGCCCGGTCAGCGCTCTTCTACCTGGAGCACCCGCACGTCACCACCCTGGACGAGGAGGCGACCCAGAAGATGATATTCCCGGCTGTGACCATCTGCAACATCAACCGCTTCCGCCACTCGGCCCTTACTGATGCCGACATCTTCCACCTGGCCAACATGACTGGGCTGCCGCCCAAGGACCGTGATGGACACAAGGCCTCTGACCTGCTCTACCCCGACCCTGACATGGCCGATATTGTCAACCGCACTGGGCACCAGCTTGAGGACATGCTCAAGAACTGCAGCTTCAGCGGCGAGAACTGCTCTGCGGGGAACTTCACGGTGGTGAGTACTCATTGTGCCTTTCCTACGCTCTCTAGGCCCTTCCGTCAAACACTGGTTGGAATGAATGCATTGCTGGTACCCATGTTTATGCTAAGGTTGAGTTTGCGCCTCAAGTTTCACTGTGGGAGAAAGTACAATAATATAGGAAACTGCCTTATATCGAGTTGAGACACTTATTCTGCCTAGCTTAGTATTATCTACACTGACTAGCAGCTGCTCTCCAGGGTTCAGAGAGGAAGTCTTTCCCAGCCCTACCTGGAGATGCCTGAGATTGGATGTGGGACGTTTGGATCCTCTGCTGTGGCCCTTCCCCAAAGAGCAGATTTTCTGGCCCATGAACAGCTCTAGAGCATGGGTGATGGGACACCAGGTGTGTCAGGTAAGATGCAGGCAGGGAATACCACTGTATGAGGAAATAGAGAGGCATGGAGATAAGCAGATCTGGCACTAAAGGAAATGCCCACTTCTGGTCTGGGCAATTCTTTTTATTTTGCTAGAGTAGCTTGAGACAAGGTAGAGGGGAATAACCCTGTAAGTTATGTGAGGGAAGTTGTAAGTCAGGGATGGGGAACCTGTGGCCCTCCAGGTGTTGTTGGACTCCCATCCTCCCTGACCATTGGCCCAGCTGGCTGGGGTGGAGGGGAGCTGGAGTCCAACAGTCTCTGGGGGTTTGCAGGTTCCTGCATGTTTGCCACAAGCTCTCCAGGTGCTTGGAGAAGATGGGAGCTCCCTGGGCAGTGCTGGCTACACTTGGGGGTTCCAAGATTTTGTCTTTTGTATCCTTAGAGATGCCATTCTTTCCCCAGTTTCAAGCAGACTGTGCCCCCAGCTTGGTGACACTGTCACGGTCCCTGCCAGGGTGGCACAGCAACCACTCCACCTTCCTCTTCATGGCACTTTTTCTGGCATGGCTGTGCCTGCACTATCAGGGAGGCTTCCCGCCGGGTGGAATGAGCTGGCCCCGCGCTTGCTCTAATATTGAGTCTGAAAATCACAAATCCCCGCTGTGGTTTGGGGAAATAAATGTGCTGAGCGGGCGGAATACCTGATGGGACCCTTTTCAGACCATAATGACTCTGGAAATGAGCTGCTTCTCTCCTGCGGACATTGGAGGCTGCTTCGCCTTCTGATCACTGTGTGCGGAGGGGCGGGGGGGGGGAGGGTGGTGCAGGGCAGGGAGAAGCTTAGAAGGTGAGGCTGAGAAGAGAGAAGATAGGGCCATGCATGAGCACGCACGCCAAGTGGATCTAAAGACCATCTTCCTTGCCAGGGCATGCCACAGATGTACTCTCTAGTCCCAAACACTGCTATGGGGGTGCATGTCTGGTATGGCAGACCCAGAGGAAACACATGGCTCAGGACTCAGGAGCACACCACATCTCCCCTGGGCCCTATGCAAAACCTGCCCCACAGTTGACGGGTTGTCTGCTGTCCTTGGTTGCATGAGCCCCTTGCAGGCTGTGTCAGAATGCCAAGAGACTCTCAAAGTTTCGTGGATCTGTGCTGCACTCACTGTTCAATTTTTTTGCTCAAAATCAACGCTGAGAATATTCTGCAGTCTGGAAATATTGGACAAATGAAGCTGTAACCCCTGGAAATCCTGCTCTAAGTACCACTGCACACCTCTTGACTTTGTAACCTTTTTGCTGCTGCGGTTCCTGGAATGTAGCTACAGAGGGCTTTTCTTCGGAGCAGCAGGATGGGGGTGTTTAATATTCCCCTCCCCTATGTTGTTTTCTTGATCCACACCTGCCCCCTCCTCCAGCTGCTGTTTACTCCATTAAGGAAAAACGCAGGACAAGCAGCAGTTCAGGAAGAAAGGATTTTTCAGCAAAAAAATGATGCAGCAAGGAAGGGTTAAGCACCCGCCTTCCCTTCCCACCGCTGGAGGAACTGGCAGTCCCCTGTGACTGCGTTTTAGTAAAAATCAAGGAAGCAAGCAAACAAATGCAAATAAATAAATGTTGGAAAATCCAGTCACAATTCTCCCGCATAAGTTGTCATGGACCCCAGAATTTCACCAGAAATTGCCTACATTTTCAAACAAGATTTTTGTCTCATGGAGGGCTAGAAACTTGCTTTTTATTGTTAAATGGAAGCTTTGATTTCCCCCCCCCCTCCAGCATGCTAAATTCTGGCCCATTACTAAATTCTGTGCTTATGGAACACAGAAATGCAGGCAGAAATGCATGCATTACGCAAGGAAGCAGGTTTTCCTGCAAGCGTGGGGAATGTTGATGGATGGGGGATGCCCCTCCAGTGGGCACCCAGTGCCAAAGTCATTGCTTCGATGAGCGTGGTTTCAGGAGGAATATCCCGCGATAGCCCCTTGGGGGCAGCACACTTGAAGGGCAGCGGGGTGGGGGAACAGGACCTAAATCTTCACTTTTGGGCCGGTTTTGATAGCAGCGTGGGATATCCCTGATCTCTGCTTTTAACCAGTTTCAGCAGCTGCAGCTCTGGATTCTGAGGAATCCACAAAAACGAAGGGAAATGGGGCGTTTGTGGGGGGTGGGGGGTGTAGAAATTAGGGACTAAGTGACCATGTGGTTCAGAAGGACCCCTGAGGAGGCAAACATAGTCAGTCACAGTTGTTCTCCTTTGGAAGGAGCTGCCGCCAGCGCCTACCCTCGCTGTGGCTGCTCTCTCTTGCCTCGGCTGCTGAGCTGCCTGCCGCTCGCGTCGTTGCATCGCATGATGAATCCCCTTTAAAGATCCTGTAAGTAAGAGCCGCGCTCGGTAAATGATCTCCCTCTATTTAGCGTCACAAATCCACATTCTTTATGGGACGGCAAATTAAGGGGCCGCCGGGAAGATTCCCCAGCGTAAGCATCTCGTGTGCAGTAAAGCCCGGCCAGCGTAGTAAATCTTGGTGGGCCGTTTGCTGAGCCGCAGCAGCGAGCCTCCCTCTCCCCGCACCGGCCCCAACTCCTGGGCACCCTCTGCTCTGTTGGAGCTGGGTGATGGGAGGACTGGCCTTGGTTATGCACACAGGAAACGTCTTGCTCCTCCACCACCTTGCCTGCAGTGATGGCCGCTAAATGTGTGTGTGTGAACCCTGCACCTTCGGCTCAAGAAAAGCCCCCACCCCTCCTTCCATCGCTTGAATTGTGCAGGGAAAATCAATTGGCTCTTTGTCCTCTGCTGGACAGGAGATTCCCCAGCAGCCTTGTCCTTCCCTTGCACCAGCTGAGCAGGGTGGGTGGGAGGGAGGGATTGGCATGTTCTGCTTCCCCAGTGTCTGCGCAGGGGGAGGGGGCGTGGAGGGGTCACCGGCACTTGCCTCTGGGCAAAAATGGGATGGGCAGTTAACTCCTTCAGCACTCATCAGGCCGCAGTGGCAGCCCCTAACCAGCCACTTGGGACTGGACCTGACGCTTTGTGGCTCAGTTTGCCCTACCTTGGCTTTTGTGAGTGGATCTGGACCCCATTGTGTCCATAAGCAGAGGGGTTCCTATCCTAGGGCTGCCAGGGACAGCCCCCTGTTTACAGGGCAGGTGGTCTGCAGCTTCCCATCAATGCCGGCCCTAAAATTTTGGGCCCTTTCTCGCATATGTTTATGTAAAAGGGTGCAAGGTGCAAAGAGCTTTTCAAGGATAAGAGGTGTGGTTGATGGAGAGGTTGTGAAGGGAGGGCAGAAGGAAGTGATTGGGAGGGACTTTGCTCTGGGAGGACAGGGGGGGCAATGGAAGCTTGTGCAGATCCACAGGAGGGGGATATGCTCAAGCACACCAGTGTGCACACTCAGAAGAACAATTACCCAGCTGGCACCTGCTCTGCAGGGGTTCCTCTTCCAGCACTTGGAGGGGAGGCTAATGCATTTCTAAAAAATTGGAATCGATGTCAAAGGTGGTTTCTTCTTCTTCTTCTTCTTCTTCTTCTTCTTCTTCTTCTTTTGTATTTCTTATTTTTTTAAATCCCTTGCTGCCAATCTCATCCTGTTTTTTTTGGGGGGGGGAGCATTCTGGGGAAGGTTCCTAAGTATTGGTGGTTGTTTCTATTTCCCATCAGATCAAGTCTCTTTTCTTCAGTCCTGGGGAATTTGTGGGGCATTTGGAAGGCAACTCTCCATGGGAATAGCAGAGTCTCTGAGCTGTAGCCACCCGTAGGGAGATTGGAGTAGTGTGTGTGTATGTGTTTGTGGAGGGAAAGGTGACGTGGGTGTGCAGACAATCAAAATGCTGCAGTTGTGTCTTGCAAATCATCCAAAGAATTAGAGGAGGATGTGTGGATGAGATAGTGCGGGGAGAGCAGGAAGGACTGTGATCCTGATTAAAAAGTGCTGCCTAACAGAGGACTTTCCTGCAGGTTCACATTTTCAAAGGGCTTTGAGGATGTGAGGGTGCTCCCTCCACTAAACTGCTTTGCTTCAGCTTCTCCAAAGTGGTTCCTTGCCTGGAACTCAGGGCGTTTAGAGGTGAGAATGAGCCAGGGTCAGAGAGTGTAGGCAGATGTTGATCCTAAGGCATCCCTGGCTCTACACAGCAGGGATCCCTGCCTGGTGGACTGCAGGCTTGAAGCACAAAAGAACACATGTGTTCTCTCTCTCTCTCTCTCTCTCTCTCTCTCTCTCACACACACACACACACACACACATACACACACCACCCCTCCCCCAAATTGCTGTTGCTCAGCCTGGCTTTGCTGCCTCGTTCCCCAGCTGTATAATCAGTGGCACCCCGTCTCGGTGCTGGGGCTGGCGATGACCTTTCCTCCACAATCGTACTTAATAAATGTCACATTTTCCAGCCTATTTTTACTCTGGGTAAATGAGTTCCCTGCGCTGCCTCCCCCTCCACCTGCCACCTCCTGCCTGCCCATTGGTGCAGCTCCCTGGCCACCACTGTTCAGAGGCAGCTGCGCAATCCATTTCCCTAACCCAAGCCCGCACAATGGAGAGAAGTGAGAAAAGGAGGCTGCAGGCAGTCCCAGGCAGTCCTGCTAGTGTCGGTGGCTTGTAGTTGGGAGGTAGGTGGCAGAGGGGGAGAGAGGGAGGATGGCCTGCTTCCTGCCAGCAGAAGGGACATGGGTAGGCCTGAGGAGGGAACAAATCCCAAAAGGATGTAAGAGTGGGCAGAGGCAAGTTCTGCTTTTTTAAACAAGCGGCTGGATTTATGTGGCCTGTGGCATGCATTTGGACCTGTTGGCAACCCATGCATTTTGGCATCTCGCAGAGGGAAAAGGTGGGACTGGGAGCTGCCTTTGCATACAAGGGCCATCCTCCCTTTCTTGAGCCCTCTTGCCTCTCCACCATCTCTTTCTCTTCACCCCCAGTGCAGATTGCATCCTTAGCAAATGTACTGTCCTCTGATGGCTTAAGGAGCTATCATTGCTACACTGCTTTGTCATGATGGCTGCACCGCCGCCTCTTCTCTAGAGTTCCCTTGCTAGCCCCAAAGCCGGCACAGAGTGGTGTCTGCGTCTCTTGCAGATGACATCTCCATATCCCATCCAATTTGATGTTTGCTTAGCAACATAGGAAGCTGTCTTGTACCAAGTCTTTGACTTGGTTCTTCTAACTCAGTATTGCCTACACTGATTGGCAGCAGCTCTCCAGGGTTTCAAGCAAGGGGACTCTCCCAACCCCATATAGAGTTGCTGGGGATTGAACCTGAGACCTTCTGGATGCAAAGCAGATATTCTATCACTGAGCTGTGGATTTGCTTCTTTCTTATGTATTCCTCCTTCCTTCCAAGGAGCTCATGGCAACATAGATGGCAACCCTGTGATGTAGGTTAGGTTGCAAAAGAGTGACTGGTTCAAGGTCACCATCTTGTCTTGTGCTAATGCTGACATATTCCTGAAGGCTCGCTGTGTTTGGGGTGTTGTAGCAAAAATGATAAATGCCGCTTTACAGACTTAACAAATTGGCTGCAGCACAATATCTGCTTCATCAGTTGTGTGTCATGGAGCAATGCACGTATCCGATGAAGGCAGACCACAAAAACTTCTTATGCCACAATATGTCTTCAGCATGCCACAGGACTCTTCATTGCTTGTGCTCATACTGGGGCCCATAGACTGCTCGGAAATCCATGTGGATTCGAGACCCAATGATTTGTGAGTCACCCTGTTGCTTTAAGGTGAGAAGATGGGAATGTACCTCCCCTCTTCCATAAACAATTTTATTTTGAACACCCATAAGGTCATTTGTACATCTCTGAGCTTGTTCACGCATGTAAATGTACATCATTGGTTATTCAGTCCTCGGTGATACAAAGAACATGTGAAGTCCCTTGCCTGGAAACAATTCATTCAGCCCTGTGTGATATGCAAGGTCCGTCTTCTACGATGACTTCATTCACACAAGCAAGTCATATTGACTGTACAGTCAACGAGTGATGGTTACACTTGTGTGCTGTTCTTTGGCAAGATAGTGACTTAGAGGTGTGTATACAAGTAGACTCCCCACAATTCCTACCCCATTCTAGTTTTACCTCCTAAGAGCCAAATCCCTCTACCTATTGTGGGGTTTTCCCAAGGCCAGACTAATCTGTTAGCCCACATGCTCTGCTACTTTGCAACATGGAAGAGAAGGAGAGGCCACTCATCCCTGGGATCTGGAGGCCATGTAACTTTTCTGTTCCGGTAGCTGCTCTGGCATGGGGGAAAGGGGCAGCGGAAGGGATCAGAGTGGAGCTGTAGCCGCAGAAGGGTTGTTGGCCTTGGCTCTGCAGTGAGAGGAGGCCGATGCTGTGCTCCATCCATCAGAGCTGCCCGCAGGCTGGAAAATGCTAATAAGCAACCAGCAATGAGAGGGAATCTGTGTCCAAAGCATCTGAATAAGTAACCAGTCCCAGGAGCCGATGCAGCCTCCAGGCCTCTGCACCCCTTTCTCCATTCAACCGATCAATTCTGGTTCTGTGCAAAGCTACTTTCTTGGCAGGATATGCTTGCTGCTCTGAGTCTGCCCTGGATGACTTGGCCCTTTTTGTGACTCCACAAATTGCAGAAAGCATACCTTCTGCAGATACAACGTCCCCCAATTTTGACGTCTCTTTGGCTCGAGTGATGCTTTCTCCGTCCTGCCAACCCAGAAGTTGTTTCACATGTCCCTAGCACAAGCAGACTCTTTGTGAAGGTACTTCAGCCAGAGATGATGAACCTGTCATTCTCCTGATATTGCCCTGATCAATGGCCATACTGGCCAGGACTGATGGGAGTTGGAGCCCAACAACATCTAGAGGGCTGCAGGTTCCTCCATCCCTGCCATCAGCTCTTGGTTCAGGCTCTGCCCAGGAGAACCTGGCAATCCAAACCTCCTTTTGACCTGTGGTAAGACCAGCTAACAGAGCATCTTCAAACCTTACCTATACCTCTTGGGCAAACAAGCCCTAAAATACTAACATTGTGTATGACTCTCAGTGTTGGTCACTTGGACAGGAATAGACAGGTCCATTTTGTCAGGATACAGTATATCTGGAGTAGTCTTTGGTTGGATGCAAAGCCCGCATCTTTGCTACCTACTTAAGTGTAATTAATGGGGCTGCCCCTGTTCTGTGGAATAGCATTCCTGTAGAGATACAACAAGCACCCAGTCTCTTCACTTTCTGGAAACAATGGAGGACATTTTTGTTCCAACAGCTTTTCCCAGCCGGATAAAGGGGTATTTGCCATGAGTCTTTATTTCTGTATGGTGTCAGTTTTGTTTTACATGTATTCCCTAAGGGGTTTTCTTTCTATCTTTTTTTGGGCATGCTTTTAACTGTTTTAAACGGTTTTTATTGTGCATCGCCTTAAGATGGTTGTATAGAAGACAATTAATAAATTAATGATCATCACCATCATTATCATTATTTTGGGCTTCCTTTGGCTAGATGGATTTGGAAGCCGGGAAGCCAGAGGGTGACTCAGGCTGATCTCCCACTCTAGTTTTTTCCGTAGTCTGCACTTCTACATATCACAAGGCAAAGGGCAACCTAACCGTAGTTGTGTTTGCTGCTACAATTGGCTGAGAGCCTATGCCTCTTTCTGGACCTGCAAGAGAACCGGTTGCCATGGGCAATAGGCAGAGGCTGAGTGTCACAACATCCTCAAGGCTCTGCTGGGCCCACTTAAGAGATACAACATCCTTGACCAAGCCTGGCTGGTACCACCCCCTGCCCCCAGTTTAGCATCAGCAAAAGCATGCTATCTGCAGGGCAGAGAGCTGTCTCTACAGTCTGACCTTCAAGGTGTATGGGACTGGCTGGGATCCCCTGTTCTGTCCCCCCAATCGCTGCTGAGCGAAAACTTGGCAGAGTGGCTGGCATGGACCCCACATCTCCTGACAGATATTAATTGTTTCCCAGGAGCAGTTAATTAACTGGGGCAGGAGCGCAAGCAGCCTTGGGAGAGCGGAAAGCCTCATTAACTCCTGTGGGGGTGGGGAGGAGGGCAGTGAGAGGGAAGGAAGCAGTTAGATGGAAATGCGGGGGCATTCTTCATCCAGGGTGTGTGTATGATGAGTCAAAGTAGGCCCCGTTGGGCAGGAATCCAAGTCTTTATCCCTACCCACCCACCAAGAGAGATAAGATAGCATTGCTCATTGTCTCTCCCCCATCTGTTTCAGATTTCATCCCAGAATGAATAAGAAGTCAGCCACACTTGGAGAAAGTCAAGCCTGGGATAGCAACAATGGAGTGTCAGGTAGACTTGAGTCAGAAAGGGAGCAAGCAGCCTGTGAATATTAAGGGAGGCCGACGGCAACCCCGGATCAGATAGGAGGGCTTGGTGTGGTCAGTATATGGTACTGACACCCCACTCCGCTAACGGCAGGACTTGGGGAGGGTGTCAGTGTAGAGCGATTTCGCTTGCCTGGGAATGGTGGCACAGCCCAAGAGCAGTCGCAGTTGGGAGTAGAGATGCCGTGGGGGCCAGCAGGCTCAGCACCGTCGCCGTGATTGAGATCAGATTGCTGCCACGCATAAAAAAGCTATCTTCATAATTATATTTAATGAATTGACTTTAAAAGCTCTTACGCTCTTATCTGGGTTAATTTAATATTACACACTTAATAAGCCTGTCTGTAATACTGTCAGGGTATGCATGAGCGCTGGGCCCAAGGAGCATCCTTCAAGCCACTCTTCCCGCTCAGCGCATGAGGGCAGCAGGTGCATGTATGCGCCCGGGTCTGCCTATCCACTGGTGCCAAGGAACAACCTAGCCCTCTGGTTTTGGAGCCTTGTGCCACTGACTCTGCTTTCCTCCCTGTGTCTTTGAGACTGGAGCATAGTTTCCATTTCTGTGGGCAAGCAACTCCTTCAGTTACAGGGGACAAAAGATAAGAAGGGAGGACACAGCAGCCAAAAGGAGCATGTGACCAGAAAGCGGCTGAGCCTGGGACAGCTCTGAGAAGATCCCTTGCTTGATCCCTGCTAATCTGCAGCAAGATCCCCCTCTGATGGAAAATATACTTTGGGACTTGCCCCCTGCAAGTGGGATAAACTGCTAAGAATCCTTTAGAGGCTTTTCTTTGTTGAAGTCTTAACTGTTCCCGCTCTGGGATTTTTTCCGTTGCCTGTAGAGATAGTGTTGGGCTTCCTACAGGAATATCATCAGGCCCCATCTTCTGGGTTCACAGTGGACCAAGGAATTGGCTTAGGGCTTCTGGGCTGAGGAATCTCTTTCCTGCAATTCATTCCGGATGGTCTTCCATTTACCCATCCTTTCCTTTGCCCTAGACGTAGGAGATAGAGAGAAGGGCCACAAGTGTGCTCCCTGTCTGCTTTGAAAACCCCCTCCCTCTCTCAAGTCCTGCTATTCCCATATAAAACAACAATCCTAGCAAGTCTGGAAAATGCCTCTAGGAGCCATCATCTTTATACATTGAGAGAAGTGTTCCTGCTGGGCTCTTTCAGCCCAAATAAATGCTTTGTGGAACCAAGAGTGGCCTTGGAGCAACATAAATACCCCCAGATCTCTCTCTGGATCACTTACAAGCCTGATCTTTCTTTAACGGAGCAGCATGCTTGCTCACAGACACTGGTTTCTCACACAGACGGAGTCTCTTTCAAGCTGCCAGAGGAGTGCATAGCTGCTCTGTTTTTCCTGGCAGCTGGGTGCTTTTCGAGGTCAGGGCTCCAGGACACAGAGACACTGTCCTTGCATCTCCTCCTTTGTCAGCTAGCACACGGCAAATGCCAGAAAAGGATGGACAGTTGTTGCAGTCTTGCTCTCTGAGAATAGTGATAAATATTAAGGCAAAATCTGCTTTTAAAAAAAGAGAAAAAATGCCAACCTTTGTTGGTGTAGCAGTAGGCAAGCTTTCAAGTTACACTGAATTCATCATCAGGTGAATTAGAAAGCTTATTCCAAATAAAACAGAATAGCCTGCTATGTAGCAAAGTGATAGCCTACTAAGCAAAGCCTTTGGAATTTTTTTTTTTTAAGGAGGGAGGTCATACTCCCTGTGAGATAAAGGCAGAGCCAAACACTGTGACTCTGGAAACTCTACAGCTCCACTACATGCTTCCCTCTCCCCTTTTCCTTCCTGCTCTGACTGAAAGATGCAGTGGCAAGTGCCCTGAGCGTGCCCGAGGGGCTTGGCTCTGCCATATGGGGATTAGTGGCTCTGGAGCTGCCAACTTGATTGAAGAAAGAATTGTGTGCATCCTCATCAGCCTGACCAGACCTGGAAGAGCTTAGATGGGGCAGAATCCTACAACACCTCCAGCCATAAATTCCCACCCACCCTTCACTTTCATAAACTGTAAGCAGAAAGGGTTGATTCACACATCCTTACAACTAAATGTGTGAACTGCCTCCGTTGAAGGATATAGTGTCTTGAGGCAATGTCAAGTCAGCGATATGAAAGCTTTGCCTGTGGTCGTGGTTGTTTCATGCAAGTGAGACATCACTAGATGTTGTAGTTTCTGAATTATAAGCGAGCCCATGTGAACTCTCTGTAAGGCAGGGGTCAGCAACCTTTTTCAGCCTTGGGCCGGTCCACTGTCCCTCAGACCATGTGGTGGGCCGGACAATATTTTTTGGGGGGAAATGAACAAATTCCTATGCCCCACAAATAACCCAGAAATGCATTTTAAATAAAAGGACACACTCTACACGCTGATTCCCGGACCGTCCGTGGGCCGGATTGAGAAGGCGATTGGACCACATCCTGCCCATGGGCCTTAGGTTGCCTAGCCCTGCTCTAAGGTGAGGTGGAGTATGGAGGGGGACACATGGCATCCACGTGGAACTGTGTTTCCTTGCATGGAATAAAGTGTGTTTCTGTGGCTGGTTTTCTTGGTTGTTCTGGTAGTGTAAAACTAAACCATGATTTTGAAGTATTCTGGAGTTTGCACATTCCCTTCTCCCCACTCCCCTTCAGGGATCCTTCCCTTTCTGGGTTTTGCCATGTCATAGTTGTCCTTTCATCCAAATGCCATTTGCACTTGTCCTGCAGTCCAGGATTGGAAGCCAATGTTTGATCTCTGATGGACGGAAAGGAAGGGAGGGAGGACTGGTTTGAACCATGCCATAGAGTTAGGCTTCACTGGCTGTGGTAGACTAAGATGAAATTGTATCTTTGTAGTTTGGAATATTACTCAAATTCCCTTTTGGGAACTCACAACTCCACTTGTGGCCCTCAAATTCCCACAGTCCCAGCCAGCCAGCATGGCCAATAGTCAGGGATGCTGGGAGTTGTAGTCCAACAGCAACTGGAGGGCTAGGGGTTTCCTATCCCTGGTTTAAAGTAAGAATGGCAATCAACATTTAAGGGCTCGGCATCAGTCACACAAATTGACTGCCCAGAATGAGAGAAACTTACATAATTTGACCCCAGACATGTGGTGTAAGGCTTTCAAACTTTATCATAGCACTGTTGAGTAAAGCCATACCCCTGCTGGAATATATAAAAGGCCCCTTTGCCAGGGATCAGTGTTGTGCTGGTATATGCATGCCCATATTGGTGAGTGTAAGTCTGCAACTTATGGGTGATGTTGGCTTGCATACCGGTATATGTCAGGAGAAGTATTTGTGAAGAGCTGTTGTTCCCTGCTCTTGTCTTGTGGTAGGGGAGTGGTACGTGATTTTGTATGACCTCATTGATCTGCCTCTAAATCCAAAACTGACTGATGGGACTTATTCAATAGCTAGGATAATAATGATGCCATAGGTAAAGGGTAAAGGGACCCCTGACCATTGGGTCCAGTCGCAGATGACTCTGGGGTTGCGGCGCTCATCTCGCTTTATTGGCCGAGGGAGCTGGCATACAGCTTCTGGGTCATGTGGCCAGCATGACTAAGCCACTTCTGGCGAACCAGAGCAGCGCATGGAAACGCCGTTTACCTTCCTGCCACAGCGGTACCTATTTATCTACTTGCACTTTGACATGCTTTCAAACTGCTAGGTTGGCAGGAGCAGGGACTGAGTAACGGGAGCTCACCCCGTCGCGGGGATTCGACGACCTTCTGATCGGCAAGCCCTGGGCTCTGTGGTTTAGACCACAGCACCACCCGCGTCCCTAATGATATCATAATGTACCTCAAATAAAAGAGATGCTCGTTGTATTGGGAGGCGGTGGGCACACCTTAATATAATACCAGGTTTAAGATAAAATTTAGGTGCAGAATACGAAATCTTTTTAAATATGTTAGAAAGCCTGGGTGGAGAAAAAGGTGTTTACTACTAAAAAGATGTCATTGTAAACCCCAGGCAGGCCTCTCTCTAGGGTAGCATCACCACTGAAAAGGTCCTTTTAGGCAAGGATGGGGAACCTGTGGCCCATCAGAAGTTACTGGACTCCAGCTCCCATCATCCTTGACCAGTAACCAGTGGTGTCTAGGGCCAACTACCTTTGGAAGGCCACGAGTTCTCCATTTGCTCTAAGGGTTGATCTCCTGTTCTGCAGGAGGAGTAGCAATCTGCATCTTACAATCCACACTTCAAAAAAACCGAGGAATTTTTGTGACTATTACACCTCAAAAGCAGCCATAGGAAATGGCCCGGTAGGAGTTGTTTGAGCAACCATCCCTATTCCACTGTTGCACAGAACCACCGAGTTTTTTTAGCAGACTGTGTGAGGGCAATAAATGGACGAAGCTGTCGCAGGCTCTCACAGATGCCGAGACAGTGAAGAAGAAATAGGGAAATGGAGGGGGACTTACAGAGTTATGACCTGACGGAGAGAGGAGTGAGTAGCCTGCGTGTCACTTTTTTGGGGAGGGGAAGAATGGGCATTGAGAGATGTTCTCTGAGAGTGTATCTGTATTGGATTGAATGTGTGCCAGATGTTCCCAGCTGCAACTGTGGGCTGAATCTTTGGGCTCGGGGGTTTCCTGGCAGTACAGCCAGGGTGTATTCTGGTGCCAGGTGCCACCAGTCATCAATGTGTGGGGGGTGACCATATTTACGCACCGGGGGTTCCCGAGCTCCCTGGAACAGGGTTTGTGTGACAGTGCCTCTGCCATTAGGCACTCCACACGGTTTAGCGTGGAGAACAGAAGGTTTACAGAGCTGCGCTAAATGACGCAAATGGTTTGAGGGCCGTAAAGAGGGACGGTTTTATGTCAGACGACTCTATAAAGCACGGCTGCTCTGCCATTGATGAGATATTGGGCTTTATTTATAGAAGGCCCTGATTGCGCTAGAGGCCGGCGTACTCTGAACGCCAGCCAGGGCCTGGGGATAAGAGGACGACTCATTTCCATGCAGCTGCCGTCTCCGCTTTCACACATTAAAGGGGGGAAATTAACAAGTTTGCAGCCAGTCAGGTGGAAAAAACAATAATTGTTTAAAACTGTGTTTCCCCCTTTCTAAACCGCAGACCGCCTGAGACTCCCAACACGCGTGCAGCACGGAGATAACAAAGGGCCAAAAGGTCAAGTCAGGCCTAGCAAATGAGAGAGGGAGGGAGCCTGGATTGTCCCCTTGCCGTTCTGCATTGAGCTTGTGTTGGGCTCTAAGAGTCTCTGCCTCTTTGGCAGCCCATATTTAGTGCCTCTGCAGTGGAGGGCAGTAGAGGAAGAAGCACACGCACACAACACGTTCCTACATGCTCACAGGGCCCTAATGGCAATCGTGTCTTGTGAAAGGAAAACAGCTTGGGTGCACCCGGGAAACAAAAGGTCCAGCAGCAATTTGTGCATATGTTTAACAGCCTTCCCCAACTCAGTGCCCTCCAGTGGTTGTGAGACTACAATTCTCATCATTCAAGGCCATTGACTGTGCTGGCTGGGGCTAAGGGTCGTGAGTTCAAGCCACACGTTGGGCAGAAGATTACTGTATTCCAGGGGGTTGGACTAGATGACCCTTATGGTTCCTTCAAATCTATAGTCCTGTAATTCTATGATTCAATGAATAACTGGAGCCTGGCCACAGGCTGCTGGGGGAGGCTTTTTTAACACATTGCCCCTCGAACACCGATTAGAGAAGCAATACAGACAGCTCCAAGAATCAGAGTAATGGTTTTGTGTCTTCATGACCTGATTGTGACATTTGCAGTCAGCTGAAGGAAGCTTTATATGCCGCAAATACTGAACAAAGAAGGCATGAGATAGAGAGGTATTATTATCGTTATTTATTTATACGGAAATTTCTGTCCTGCCCTTTCGGTGCCTACGCGCCACTCAGTAGCTAACAACAAATAAAAATTAAACATTAAAAATACTGTGTGTGTGTGTGTGTGTGTGTGAGAGAGAGAGAGAGAGAGAGAGAGAGAGAGAGAGAGAGAGAGAGAGAAGTTCAACAGATAAAAGAGAGCCTTTGGCTGAATACTTATCTGTTCAATCACTTCTTAGAGATTTTGTAAACTATTTCGTGGTTTATACATGGATTTAAATAAATAATCAAAGCAAATGTCTGACCAAACCAGAAAGCTGAGTCTCCCAGGGCAAAGAGTTCCACAAGTTAGGTTTAGTCACGTGGGAAGGCCTTTTCTCTAGTCCCCGTCAGCTAAGCTTCCTCCATAGTCTGGACACAAGGGCCCCTTTGTCAGATTTTAGGACATGGACAGGATGGTATGGGAGCAGGTGGCCCATGAAGGCTAAATTAGACAATATATTACCGGTAGCTTTGTATTTGTGTCCTCAAGTACAGTATTTTTTAAAAAAGGAAAACAAATTGCTAGTGTGGTTGGCTTGATTCTGACTTAAACTTTAATGCAGGGATAGTTAATGTGATGCCCTCCATATGGTATTGGACTCCCAACTCCAATCAGCCCCAGCCAACATGGCCAATGGAGAGGGTAGGTAGGGGTTGTAGTCAAACTGTGTCTAGGGCATATTAACCTTTTGAAAGGAGGTCCATGGTTCTGCTCTGCATTGGGGGCCCCATGTCAACAATTTGGCTAGGCCTGCTGCGCTTCAGCAAGGTGGCTGCATCATGTGTCTGCCTTCAGGCAATGCCCCATTGTACATATGCATTTATTTATTACATTTTTATATCACCTTTCCTACAAAGAGCTCAGAGTAATACATGGTCTCTCTCACCCCCAGTTTATCTTCCCAAGAACACTATGCTGAGAGGGGGGGATGTGAATGACTGCCCTAAGGTCACCTAGTAAGGTTCATGGCTAAGTGGGGATTTTAATCTGGATCTCCCTGGTTGTAATCTAAAATTCTAGCCACAACAACACACGAATTTTCTCATGATCTCTCTCTCTACCCTCCCCTCCCCACTTCTTGTGATCCTACCTGCTCAAAGGAGGGGATGAGGCAATGTGATTATGCAAATCAGGTTTACTTTTGTACATGTTATGCAATTTACTCTAGTGAGCATTTGTGTGCAGGGCAGGGATGGGGAACAGGGCTGTGGAAACTGTTGGAAGCTCTATGTTAAATGTGAGCCTTTCCTGGAAGGAACTGAGAAGGCGAGGTGAAGGGAAACAGCAAGATAGAGCAAACTCACCAGCGAAGGGGCAGGGAAGCTGCTCCGGTTCCACCCAGGTTCTCCCACCTATGCAGAATGAGTGTGGGATTTGACCTTGTTGCATTAAGAAGCCTGGTCTGATAGGAAAGGAGATTGTTGGCCCAGCTCCCCAGCTTTGACCTGTAATCCCACCTCATCTGATCCCCTAATGAACTGAACAGCAACTCAGTGACCCGTCCAGCATGTGAATGGCTTGGCTTTCATGGCTGAAGAGCTGCACAGCGCTGATAGGAATGGAAGTTGCGAGGGATATGAGCCCATACTACTGAAAAAAAGGGGAAAAAGTGGTAGAAACAGAATCGCTTTTAGGTCCATGTCTGTTCAAGCAGGTGTCCCATCTGCAATAGTGCCCAGCCTTGACATTCCCGTGTTGCTCATCAAAGCTTTCTGAGCAAATCCCTGCCCTCTCTCTGTCCCTTCCCTCCCTAAAAACAATCTCTGTCATTTGTCAGTAATGTTACTTGTCCTGTGAATGTGTTGTATCAATTGGAACTCATTCACTGGGTTTTTAAATTGTTATTCCCTTCACAAGTGAGCTTCACAGTTTGTTTGTTTTTGGTTATAGGGTTGAATGATTTCTTTATTTTTAAAGTTAAATGTGTGTGAAAATTCCTGCCTTTTGTTTCCTTTAAGACTGCCGCCTCTTTACATCATCTCATAGTTTGCTGCCTTTTGTATTGTACAAAGTATTTCATAGCAATGGAAAACATAGAGGGGGAGTCTCATTGCTTGGTTAGACCATCTGGGAGGTGTGTAGGCTCTTGGGATTAATGGAGTTATTGCTCAAATAGAATAAAAAATAAATGAAAACTGATTACTATCATCTCGGGAATTATGAAGATTATAAGTGGCACCTAGAAGATTTGCACATTTATTATGACATAAGCTGGGGGGCAATCTTTCTGGGCTTGGGACACATTTGGAAATCTAAGAAACAGACGTGGGCACCACAAAATACTAATTTCATAGTAGAGAAACTGACAATGTTCAGAGTCCCTTACAAAACAACCAGGCAGAACAGCTACACCCCCCCCCAGAACAAATAAGATACAAATGAAAAAACAGGGACACACACCCAACAACAACAACTCAAATAAATAAATAAGTCTCAATTTAAAATAGAAAGGGTGGAATTGTGCCGCTCAGTGATGAATGTTCTATCTATGCAAGCTTACCACATGCAGGATTCCTTAGGAGTTCCTTAGTTGATTACTGCCTAAAGATTGGGAGGGGCAAGGAACTTTGGTGGGCACTGGTGGGGTGTGTGTATCAGGATGCCATACTCCTCACAAGCATCACATTGAGGACCCCAGGCAAAAGCTTTTGTGGATTACAGTCCACTTCATCAGATGCACAAAGCAGTCCCAAATTGGACGATACATGTGATTGCCCACTCAGGATTACACTTCCTACATCTGATGTTGTTTACTGTATGTCCTTACTATACACACACACACATATACATACATACATACATACATACATACATACATACATAGTCTTGTACCCCTTTCTGGGATTGCCTGTGGTGATGAAGAGCAGGCTAAGAAATATTTTATATAATTAATAAATATGTAGTGAGAATCTTGTGACATCTTAAAGACTAGCACTGCCAGAGGCGCCAACTTGCGCCAAAGATTGAGGGGGCCGACGTCACACGCATGATGTCACATGTGTGACGCACGATGTGTTGTGTTTTGGGAGGAGCCAGGGGTGGGGCCGAACACTGTGGCCAGCGGCTGCTCTCTCACACTCAGCCTCTGCCATGGGCCAAGAGGAGGAGGACGTGGCCCTCGCTCCTCACTTCCCACTGGTGGCAGGACAAATGCTGAAGTCTCCCTCAGGGTTGACAGATGCGGAAAGCCCACGGTTTAGGGCCGAGGAGAGGAAGGGAGATGGAGGCAGGTGTTATGCAGTAGCAGCAATAGCCACCACGGCCCCCTTCTGAAGCCACCACCTTGTGGCCTTGCAAGGTGTCAACAGAGAGCAACCGCCTCCTTTTCCCAACTGGCTGGCCAGCCAATGGCTATCCTGCACATGCTTGTGTGAGAGGCCCCACCTCAAAATGTATACATCATATACACAATATAAATACACAGTTTGAAACTTTAGAAGTGCAAACAGCATTTCAAACAGAGCTCATTAAAACAACATACTAAAAAAAACAACCCCGAACAATTAAACCCTGTGTTTACAAGAGCTGTGACTGAGAGCTGGCGCATCCAGCCCCCTTGGCTCATGCCCAGTCTTCCCTAAGCCCAAACAGAGCTCCAATGGGTCAGAGAGGGTGAAAAGCTGAATAGTGTGAGCAAGTGCTGGGCGGCAGCTGTATTCCCATCAACTGGGGGGGCACCTCAAATATTGTATGTTTGGGGGCCTCAGCCCCTATGAGCTGGCACCTATTAACACTGCTGCTCTTCTGGAAATTATACACCTCGTATTGAATTTTTAAAAAAATGTGTGTCTTGGTACAGTACTAAAATTCAGAAACCTGGTGGATTTTGAAAATGCCAAAGTGCATGGAAGCCTTGCTTCCCTGGGTCACTGGGACACATTGTGACACCTCCATCCCTCTCTTGACTTATCTTCTATTATTCCCATTGATGTGTGTTAAAGGGTACTTAGCTGCTCCTTCCTCATTGTGTCTGAAAGATCAAAGCCTTGCCAAACTTGTTCCACTTCAAGGTACTCCTTTCCCTACTTTGTCTCCTCTGTTAATTATCTTGTAGCAGTTTCATCCTCTGTCTTTGTCTCCTTTATAAATTGATGTCCTAATATTATTATTGCATCTTCTGCGGTATGGAAATGTTTCCTCCCCTGACTGTTTTGATTCAGCCTGTCTGTGGGCTGAATCTTTTCCAGTTCTGCTGTGTCTTTTCTTCCTACCTTTCTTTCCTCCTTTTTTTGTAGGTAAGGGGTTACCAAAGCTGTGCATGGGCACCCCTTGTATGCACATGCCATTGGCTTATATAAAAGTGCTGAAGCTATTTTCTGTATTATTCTTTTTTTATCCCTTTCATAATTGCTCCTAACATCTTGGCTGCTTTTTGACAGCTGCAGCCCATTGATCTGGTGTTTTCTGGGAGCTAGCCACAAGGACTCCTTTAAATCTCTTTCCTCAGTTGGAGCAACCTTACACTGAGCCCATCATAACTCTTAGCCCAAAAATAAGGGTTGCTTTTCCCAGGATGCCTCACTTTGCACTTGCTGGCATTAAATTTAATCTCCCATTTCATAGTACCTTTTCCCAGTTTTATTGGATCCTTTGGGAAATCCTCCCAGTAGCCTGCTTTAGACTTAAATGGTCTTGAGTATCAACGGCAGGCATCCCCCAACCCTGCCCAACCCTCTGCTTAAATGCCCATCTTTTTTTCTCAGTTACTATTGAACACTCCATTGTTTACTTCTCTCCAGGATGAAAATGGACCACAGATCCTTGCCCTTTGTGTCTTATCTTGTAATCAGTTGCTCATCTATGAAAAGGAGCCCTGATCTTATCTCACCCAGCTACTTAATTTTCTTAAAAGCCTCCAGTTTCAGTACTTGTCAAGAGAACTTCCGAGAAAATTGCTTCCCTTGTACCCATCTTCTTATCTGTTTTCTCTCCCCCCCCCCAACTTCACTTGGGATCTTCCACATCCCCTTTTTGCCTTCTTTTCTCTGTTGGTGGTTCTGCACACCCTAAGAGTAACTATTGCTGGTGCCACAATGGAGGGAAATTCCTTTCCACCTAAGCGCTAGTTGCCTTACATTGTCTTACATAGCATGGGGGCAGCGGCACTATGTTACTGGAGTAACACTTCTTGTGTGCCTTGTTGCAGTCCTAGCTCAGTCATTGCAACTGATACTACTGACCTCTGTACTGTACTGCTTTGCAGATGGGAGAGCTCTTCTTAAATGTTCTTGTTAAAAAAAATTAAACTATCTTTGAAACTGAAACAACATTAAAAAACAACAACTATTTACTAAAATGCAGATAGGGGGGAAAACAAAACTCAGCCAAACACTACAGCATACTATTAGGAGTCCTTTCCTTAAAAGCAGTCAGTTCTCAAAGCCTGCTGGAATAAAAAAAGTCTTCACTTGCCAGCAGAAGGTCAACAAGGAGGAAGCCAGTGTAATTTCTCTAGGAAGGGAGTTCCAAAGCCTGGGAGTAGCCACCAAGAAGACCCTCTCCCACGTCCCTACCAAGTGTGCCTGTGAAGGCACTTTTAGAGGCTTTTTGTCTTGCACAATTAGGGAAGTTTAGCTCAGCTTTTTATTTTCAGGGATTGACAAGGGAAGGGGATAGATACCGGTAGTGGAATTGGGGTTGCCATATGTCCTTTTTCCAGGACACGCCCTCTTTTCCATGGGTAGTCATAGCGATCCATAGTTAAAGGTAGAAGTCAGCCAATGGGTCCTCTTTTTTGCTTTTCAAAAAAAAGCAAAATAGCTCCAGCTTTTCTACCAGCATTTCCCATATCCAGGACATGCAAGTGTGGACAAGTGGTGGTAGTTAGTGCCAGATAGGTGGGAATGCACTCTGTTTTGACATGAAAAGAGGAGCTCCATCTATCAGCTGTTGGGATACTTTGGCTAATCCTACTTGTCTTCAAAGAAGTGACTAGGTGTATGATGAGGAAGCCTTGATTTACAATCCTAACCAGCTTCTAGGGCTAAGCCTATGTCTGGGAGACAGACAGAGTGAGCTCAGCACTTCCTTCCCAGTCCCATCACATTGGAATGGGGTGGCATGTGATGCAGAGGGACTGCAGAGAGGTGTATGGGAAGAACGTCCACCGGCTTCAAGCTAAGTATGGCTTGTGACCCCTGTGACTGAAGGTAGGCCCATCTCAACAGCTGCCAGTGCCCTTGGGAGAGGGGTGGCAGCAAAGTGGTGTGAATGGGGCCCTGATTGATGCAACTGCTCATTATCCCCTCTCCATCCTAGGCTCTCCAGGCCACGGATGCTGTCAAAGTAGCCTCAGCAAAGGAAGCATCCCTGCTGCGACAGCAGCTTTGCGGTGGTTGTGCCCCACCATGGCCCCTGACTTCCTGCTCTCTCCCCTCCACCCTTCCTCCCCATTTGCCTGTCTGTCCACAGCCTGGGAGCTACTAATAGCCAGCTCTGTTGTGCAGGGAGCGCAAGGGTGATAAATAATCTCCAAACAGAACAATTAAGGCTGCATGTGGCGGCCTCTTGCTCCCCCCATCTCTCCCCCTACACACACTCACACTCTTGTGCACGGCGTCCGGGACTCCTAAGGCGGCGAGAATCCCTCTTCATTAATCAAAGATCAGCTACAATTACACTCACTAATTATTTGCAAAGACTCTTTTGTATTTTCTGTCTCTCCAGCAAAATGCTGATTGGACTCTGCAGAGGCTCCACTGCCCTTGGAGACTGAGGACGGGGGAATGAGGATGTGGGTGGAGGAGCACTCCAAAAGAGCCCAATCTTTGGCCTTAACTATCTATCCAGCAATGCCACTAAGCAGACAGGTCTGTCCGCAGTGCCATGGGGAGATCATGTCCATGCAGTACCCTGAACCCACACGGGCTGCAAGCTAGGGTGAGATTGGGATCACAACCCGGGCAGGGGTTTGGGGCATTATACAAATTAAGACAAACCTGTAGCTGTTTCTTTGGAAAAATTCTTTTTCTGCTGGCTGTGCAGGAGGGCAAGTAATATGGCAGATGATCCCTTTGTCAAATGAAGGTCTTTCTCCGTCCCCTTTGGCTCCTGAAATGTCACTAGGCAGTGCACACATACACTTTCAAACTTATCTCCACTGTCATATGGGCTAGAAGCTTCCATGCTTATTGAAATAAAAACTGAGGCTCTTGTGGGGTGTTTGTGCACCGTGCTGCTACATGTCTGCATATATATATATGCACTGCTTGTCTGTGTGTGCAGGAATGCATGTTATCTTTTTGCAACCTTTATAAACGAATTATAAATGGGTAGAAAGGGGCATCCAAAATGATCAAGAGTGCCTCTGTGGAAAGACTAACTGCTGGAAGCTGTGCATTCCGTGTAATGGGCCCAAACCAGTGGAACTCACTCCTAACTGAGAGTAGACAGGCACCCTCCTTGCTGAACTTCAGGAGCATGGCTAAGACTTTCTTGTTCCAGCAGACATTTTAAGGTAGTGCGCAGTTTCATGATAAATTTTATTGTTTTATTGTCCCATTTTCTGTGCATTGTTTTCATGTACACTAGTAATGCAGATAGTTGTTATATAGGACATTCTCTCTTGGGAATATTGAGTTTGAGATAACAATGAATCATCCAGGCAGAAATATCGGGGGGGGGGGTTATCTGCTTACAGCCTTGCAGGTACTAACCCCTTACTAGTGCTAGGCATGGAGAGAAGTAAGGGGAAACTGGAGAAAGTTCAGCGTATCTCTTCTCCTCCTGCCCAAGTTGGAGAACCACAGATTCACATGGCAAAAGGCCCGCTTTCTCCTGGCCAGTGCTTAAAATAGGAGCAGAACTGAAGATGGGGGCCTGTTTCCCACGAGATGCAGGTGTGCCTGGGGCAGAAACAAAGGTCCTGGCTTCTTAACCCTCCCTCTTCCCCATTTCCCACTGGATAGTTTTATGCTTGTCTGTGACCCCCTCCGTGATGTACATTGTGCTCCGCGCTGGCCCTGACAGCAGCAAGGCCGTGCACTTGCTCTGTTGTCTGGGAGACTCTCCATCACTCTGGTGCTGCTGGTGCTGATTGTATCTCTCAGCGCTGAGCGTTGCAAGGATGTTTCCCTAGGAGAGTTCAGCTCGGCACCATTGCCTCCTCCCTCAGCCCAGAGCCCCCCTTCCCCCTCTGCTTGCCTAGTTCCTGCTCCGACATCCTGTTCTCTTATCGCCTGACATGGCCTTAATTAACTCTGGCCTGATAACGCGCCCAGCTGCTTCTGCACAAACCCCATCCTAACACACACACACAGACACTGACACACACTACTCAAGTCAATCCTGTGATTGTGCTCAGAAAGGTGAATGTGTATGTGTACCATCATGGTAGAGTGGAAGGCGTTAGTGTGTTTAGAAGTGGTGCAAATGACCCCTTCACCTATGCCCAAATACAGCAAGTGCACATTTGTCAAAATATTGTGTGTGTGTGTAGAATCCACATCTCCACAATTTGCAAATAATGTGCAAAATAGAAGACGTGTCACTAAAAGCCCTCATAACTGCAATTCATGGTGCAAGCACACATTTTTAATTGGTGTACTAAAGCCAGCTAGTACATTTTGAGCAGGCCTCAATCTCCAAGGAAGACAGTATGAACCTTTGTCAGTGGGTGTAACTTAGAAAGCAGCATGTCTGAAGTGTATTGCATACCTTCTGCCAGCATCAGCCTGCAAATGGCATTCCAGAACCTAGGGATCTTAGGGCAGCTGTCCATGTGAGGGGGCAAACATGATTGCTGTGCGCACATTGACCTTTCCACTGCAACATGGATTATGTATGTGTCTGGGAACACCAGCCAGTGCTTAAGCATTATGCACCTACATACCGGTATGTGTCATCCACACAGCTATGGTAATCACAATTGTAACTTCAGTCCAAACATTTTATTATGCAGGAGTGGAGAGGAAAAAGGGGCCCTCCAGCTGCTGATGGAATCCAATGCCCAGCATATCCAGTGTTCAGGGATGATGGGAGTTGTAGCACAGTAACATCTGGAGGACCACATGTTCCTCACATCTGTTCTAGACAACATTGGTGAGATGAGTGAGGCCCTTTAAAGTGATTTTGTTGTGGATGCCTTTCAGAATGCTCCTAAACGCATCTAAGAGCTGGTCCTACGATTACATATAGGTGACTGCTTAGAGCAGTGCTTATAGCAGTGAAACACATTCAGCAAATGATGAAAGGATCTTCCCTCTCCATTTGCTGTCTAGGGATCAATGTGCTTCAGTGGCTCAGTGACAACAGGCAGTGAAGGAAGGACAAAGCCTGAAGCTAGAGTCAGGCAACAGGGTAAGGGAAGTGGATGTGCAAGTAACCAAAGCAGCCTAGAGCTTAAGTCAGGAATGAGAAGCCTGGGGGCCTCTGGATGTTCTTGGACTACAGTTTCCATAAGGGCCACAGGTTTCCCCTTCCCTGGTCTAAGGAGACAAATTGTAGCATGCAGCATGTTAGGACCTGAGGACAAGAGTTCATTCTGGGGTGCCAAATAAATTGTGTGAGGCAGGGCTCACCATAGTAATAGAAACATAAAACTGTAGAGTTGGAAGGTACCCCAAGGGTCATCTATACCCCTGCAATGCAGAAATCACAGCTAAAGAATCCCTGGCAGATGGGTATCCAACCTTTGCTTAAAAACTTCCAGTGAAAGAGACTCCACCACCTTCCAAGGTAGCCCATTCCACTGTCAAACAACCCTTACTGTCAGAAAGTTCTGGTGTTTGCTTGGAATCTCATTTCTTGTAATTTAAATCTGTCGGCTTGAGTCATATCCTCTGTAGCAGGAGAAAACAAGCTTGCTCCATCTTCCATGTGACAGCCCTTCAGCAAAGTGGCCATCATATCACCTCTTCTCCAGGCTAAACATATCCAACACTCTCAACTGTTTCTCATAAGGCTTGGTTTACAGACCATTTATCATCTTGGTCACTTTCCTCTGTGCACACTCCAGCCTGCCAATATCCTTCTTAAATGGTGGTGCCCAGAACTGGACAAAGTACTCCAGGTGTCATCTGACCAAGGCAGAATAGAGTGATACTTTTACTTATTTTGATTTGAACACTATGCTTCTGTTGATGCAGCCTAGAATAGCATTGTGGTTTTTTGCTGCTGCATCACACTGTTGACTCACGTTAAGCTTGTGGTCTGCTAAGACCCCTAGATCCTTTTCACATGTGCTACTGGCAACCCAGATGTCCCCCATCTTATATTTATTTGTGCAGCTGGTTATTCCTACCTTACTGTTAGAATCTTACATTTGTCTCTATTGAAATTCATTTTGTTTCTGATTCTTAGCTCTTCATTGGTGACAAAAGACATACCCAATATCATTGTTCCCTTAACCAATTTCTAGGCTAGGGAAAGTGGTGGTTTGGATGAATGCCCACTTTGGGCACCTGCCCTTTGGTGGAGACCAGGGTTTATTCTGCCCCTGAGCTCTCCAGCCTTCCTTTTCCCTGTCCTCAGCGCAGTCAATTATTATATCACTGGGGTGGTGGCAATTCAAATACATTCCTGGCAGTTCATCCGCAGCTCTTGGCAAATATTAGCCAAAGGGAGATTATTCCAGAGCAAAGTTTGCTGATGGATATCTCTGAATGGTTGATCTCTTCAGACTCATCCAAGTCACTCTGCCTACCCTCCTCACTCCCTCTGCTCAATGCCAGCAGCTCCAGTACAATATGTGGGTGTGTCCCCCCTACATTATGGGGCACACATAGACCTATTCCCATCTACCACTTCTACTTTCCTGGTTTGAAAACAGCAGCCATTTTTTGTGAATTTCCAAAGGCATTATAGACCAGATGCAACATTCAAATGACCAGTAAGGGGTCTCTGTTGTTGCTGTCCCTTCTACAAGAGTGAAAATGTAGGTGGCATCTTGGTTATGGTGGAGAGGTGCTGTGGGGTAATTGGCTTTTAAAATGGGGAGGTTGGGTAAATTGTGACACAGCAAAGGGGGAGATTGGTGCCCTCTACCAACAGCAATGGGAGGGGACTCCTCTGGGTCTGATGGATCATTCTTCAAAGACAATGGAAGTGGTGGGTGTTCACATTCTGTTTTGTTTATTAAAGGTAAAGGGACCCCTGACTGTTAGGTCCAGTCGTGACCGACTCTGGGGTTGCAGCGCTCATCTCACTTTACTGGCCGAGGGAGCTGGTGTACAGCTTCCGGGTCATGTGGCCAGCATGACTAAGCCGCTTCTGGCGAACCAGAGCAGTGCACGGAAACGCCGTTTACCTTCCTGCCAGAGCAGTACCTATTTATCTACTTGCACTTTGACATGCTTTTGAACTGCTAGGTTGGCAGGAGCAGGGACCGAGCAACGGGAGCTCCCCACTTCGGTTTCGTTTATTACTGGTTGGTATATACACTGCTGATGTGGGGTGGGGACTTGATCAGTGCCTGAAGGGGAAACAGCTTCATGCACACCACTCTTGCACTTTCTGAAGAGCGGAATATAAATAAAATGAAAGGATAAATAAATGTTTATATCTTTACTTCAGTGCCGGAAATACGGCAGGAGAGTGGGGGGACGGGGAGCACAAAGTAGGGCCAATTCTGACTTGCATGCACAAGCTATTATGACAGTGGTACTTTGCAATGCAATGCAAGGTGTGTGTGTATGTGTATGTGTGTGGAGGGCACTAGCGGAGGAACAGGAGTGCGGAGGGAGCGGACCACCCCCGGCACCACTATTCCGGTAGGGTGCCATAGCGGCAGCCCCCTGGACATGTGCCGCGCAACTCCCGTGCGCCACACCCCCACAGGTGGCGCACCACGCCCCCACGGCGGCATGTCACACCCCCAGGATGAGCACCATGCCCCCCCGGGGCGTGCGTCATCCCCCCGGGGCGCCAGCCATGCCCCCGCCTGCTCTCTGCCTCAGTAGTGGAGCATGCAGCTTTGCCATTGTGGAGGGAGGTATTTTTCAGGTAATATTTGCTCTGCCTTGCCCCTATTGTTCTCCTTGCAGCTGATCTATCTTTAGGGATGGTCAAAAACATTTTTAAATGGTTACTGTTGTTATTGTTATTATGTTAATGTTTAAAAATATAGTTTGCGTTAATACAAATGAAGAGCACAAAATAAATCTAAAACGATTCATAATATTTAATAGTTTCAGTATTCTTCAAACTTTGCAGAACTTCCAGAAAAAGGAAATTTTGCAAATGTGAGTCAGCTAGCAAACACACACACACACACACACACACACACACACACACCTTGCAAAATGAATTGAATCCTGGGCTTAGCCAAAGATGAGCAGCACTCAGGGGGATGCGAGTTCCTTGATGGAGACAAGCTAAGCCTCATTGCCTCATTCATGGACAATCCTGGCAGAAAAGTTGTCACCCGTTCTTAACAGGCTAGTTTGGATAGGAGATCTCACTGCTATTAAGGAGGTTGACCTGGAGGATCGCTTCCATATTCACTTTTTTGCTATAGTACCACCCTCCATTAAATGCACACATGGTTGAATTGCAAAACTATTTTAGTGTGGTGAACAGTTGGAATGGCAAGGTCAGTGGTAAATGCTCCAGAAAACTGCATTTTAATTGCTTCACTCAATACTCATGACTAGACACAGTTTTAGAGCTTCCCAAAGAAGGTTGAACAATGAAGTAGCAAACAACAGTCTTGAGTGTGTGACAATGGCTGCTTTATACAGATTTGACTGCTCAGTCACCCGTCACCTGCACCATGATATTTAAAATAGTGCCTGAATCCACATTCATATTCAGGGCTGGCCCAAGTCATTTTGCTGCCTGAGGTGGAGCCCTCCCCACACCCGCAAGATCAGGTACATAATATCCAATATTGGTCAAGTCATTTTTGAACCTGAAGCAAATAATCCCACAAGTGCCTTTCCCCCTCCCTGGCAGGAAAAATCCAACAACAATAATAGCTTGCCATTTGCCGTCATTTCAGAGCAACCAGAATCAGCTGCTTCAGGTGCCATCTCTCTTTGCCTTATGGTAGGGCTGGCCCTGATCACATTCTCCTGGATATGAGGCAGATGCTGCACAGGTTGCCAGCTGCCCTAGAGCTTGCCCAAGCTAGGCTTGCAGGCTCTTCTGTGGGAGTCACTGTTGCCTTGGAATGCCGGGTCCTATCATGTCTGTTTCATTGATTTAAGCACCGCCGAAAGGGTTTTAATCAGCCGTTAGCTGCCTGCTTAGGCATCAAGAACAAACCCATCAGCCAAGAGAGAACCACACAGGGCCAGGGCCAGGGCTGGAGCGGTCCCAACTCTTTAAAGATGCAAATTGGCAATCAAAGATCAAAGCCGTGAAGTTGGCATAATCTCCCTTAAAAGGGTTCCATTATTAACGAGCTGGGCTTGTAGCTCACCCTACTTCACTTGCAGCTTCTGATGAGGCTGCCAGGCTGTGCCCTCCCTCCCTCCCACCGCCTCGGCTGCAGGGGGAAGGATGAGAGGCAAAGGAGTGGGAAGGTCTCGCCCTGTTTGTTTTTCTCTCCTCTCTAATGTGTTGGTGTCAAATTCTCCTTGGCAGAGACTACAAACCCCCAGAATCGAACCACAGGGACACGGGGAGAGAGGAAGAGAGATGTCGGGTCTGAGAGAAAGATACAGAGAGAGGAAAGAGTGGAGAAAGATTCTTGTATGATGGGCTACCGGTAGGTTCTCCTGCACCTTTAGTAGCTGCGTGGAAGAGAGGATTTCAGCATGGCAAGCAACACCTGCCAAAATTCCCTGTTCTATACACAAGTATTAAAGATGCAAGAGAGCCTTGTTTTCTTTCACATCTCTCCACCCCCAATGTTAATGTGCTCCTCATTCCCACCATTGCCAACACCCTGGCTATCCCTTCTCTGGGCATCCTTCTCCCACAGAGACATGCATATCATCTCTCAGTTTTTTTCTGATGCTCTCAGGTCCAGCCTCCCAAGACATTTTGCTTCCTGAAGCAGAGCAGCAAATGGTGCCTCGCCTCACCCCATGCCGTCATAGTGCATGTAGCACCCAAGGCTGGGCAAGGTACCATATTTTTCCATGTATAAGACGCCCCCATGTATAAGACACCCCCTACTTTTGGGGACCCCAAATTTAGAAAATGGGCATATGCACTATCTGTGTATAAGACGCCCCACAGATTTTTAGCCTTATTTTAAAGTAAAAAAACCTAGTCTTATACACGGAAAAGTACGGTAGTTTAATGCCTGAGACAGAAAATCCCAAAAGGGACTTTCCCTTTCCCTGGCAGAAAAGGTATCAGCAGCATCATTATCACATTGCTGCCTTTTCATAACACTGCTGCCTGCTTATGGCAGCTGCCTCACACTGGTAGGGCCAACCCTGTATCTTCTTGGCTTGCCTCTCCCCAATCCCTTCCTTTCTTTCCTTATGAAATGAAGGGGAACATGCCTTTCAGCCGCTGGGCTCTGGAATAAGGGACAGAAGCCATAAAAGGACGTTGACTCAAAAACACTTGGTAAGGGTTGCTTGCCCTACCATTTAACTCACCCCTGTGATCACTAGCCATGGAGGGACCCCCCCACCCCTTTCTGTATTGTGTGTCTGGGCAAACGGGGGTGGGGGTTAATCCACAGTAATAATTTGCATGGAGTCAGGAGGTGTGGATAGTTAATTTCATGTTAATTATTTTGGAATGCAACAGGGTGATTTTGTTTGTGCTGCACAAATGAGCTGTGATTGGAGACAAAACACCTGAAACGAGGGATACAATGAGAGGCAGGCACCCAACTATCTAGAAACAAAAATTAATAAATAATAGAGACAAATTTAATTTATGGAGAGCTGTGTATGGGGAGAGTGGTATGAGGGCGTGAGTGAACTGGGTGGGTAGAGATGCTCGGGGGATTTGTTCTCTCTGAATTCTGGTGTGAGCTGACCTGATCCGCCTTCTCCTGGGCTATCATGAAGATCTGAACACATAGTTATCCTGCAGAGTTTGCTCTTCTTTGAATTTTGTGGTGTAGTTCTCAGCTCAAAAAGCCTACTTGTTTTTAATTGTTCTAAATACGTTTATTTTATTTTTAATTGCATTGTTTAATCCCTGAAGTGTTTGCCACCCACTGGGAGAGCGAAGGGTGGGCTAACCATTTAATAAATATTAATAAATAAATAATAAAGATTTTGAAAATGCATACTTTGAGAGAAAACACATTTATAATTCTGTATCTTATGAGAAAAAGCATTCATATAAAGTTTTTTTAATGTATATTTAATTATGGGGGGTTGGTGCGGATTTTGTATTTAAGAAAGTTTGCAGATTAATGCAGAAATGGGGCAGAACAGGCTTATGAATGATCCTGTGCAAAAGTGGCATAGAACTGGAAATGGAGTGATGTAACCATCCCTACTGATGTGAGCTGTAAGTGGGAGGAGTAGCTGGTGATATGCAGGTGACGAGCTGGTCCTGAGTCCATTCTGCTATCCATAGTAGATTACTGTGGCCATCATTTTTGTCTGGTGTTCCTGATGCTTCTTCCTGAATCGCTTCCTTAGCAGATCTGAGGGGGTCCCTTCAGTAGTAATGGTAATCATGGCACACAGCAAAGTAGCAGTCCTTAAGACCAGCGGTGGAGCAAGCCGACACGGCGCGTGGGGCGGCGTGTGTGCGCCCTGTGCCCCACAGTGTGAGCCGGGGCAGGACGCTCCGTGGGGCCTCTGAGGAGTCTGTCTGCCTCCTCCCATTCAGCCACCCTACAGCTGAGGGGGAGGCGGGTGGTGGACCGTTTGGGGCAGCGCGGAGCCCGCAGGCGCCCAAGCCACAGCATCACTCCCAGGAGAGACGCGTGGCTCGGGTGCGCTGCAGGCTCCTCAGTGAGTGCCGCCCTCCATTTTGTCACCCCCCTCAGTGGTGACACCCGGGGCGGACCGCCCCTGCCACCACCCCTTCCTCCATCCCTGCTTAAGACACTATGGTTGCAAGCAAGTTGAAAACAGAAGAGTACTATAGTTGAGAAATGGGGGCATCAAAAGGATAATTAAATGCTCAGGCCAGGGCTGTACTTGGCCATGGGGTGAATGCAGACATTTACCACATGGTAAATGTGGGAAAGCCTCAGCGCTTGATAAGGCCCCCACTGTTTTCCATGTCATTACAATGTGTGGCATGAGGAAATAGCAACAACAACAATGTTTCCTTAATTCAGAAGACCAAAGTAAACCATAGTATAAAACCTCATACCACTTGGTGAGTGGGTTACCTATATCGAAACAGTGTGGAACAGTGAAGAGGAATGGAGATTATGAACTGTGCAAGGGAGGGCCCCACTCAGAGTGTCCTGCTGATCCTTCATCCCATTGCCCCCAAATGCACTTGGCAGTCTTGACTCCCAACACAGCAATTTGCTTCACCCTGTGCTCTCACCAATTCATTCACCCCATTGCATGTGTGCCAATTCTGCAGCTACAATTCAGGCAGGCACATCCCTTGGTAGGTGCAGAAGGGGACCAACTTGGCCAGACAGGGAGCACTCCTAGGGCTGCCTTGTCTGTCCTAACCCTGCTGGTACTTCCCTAGTTGTGTCCCCTAGTTGGCAGCATGTCCATCTCTACTGAGCTCCCTGTATGCACACTTTATGGCAGGCGTGGGGAAACAATCAACCCTCCAGATGATTTTTTTGGACTACAATCCCCACCATTCCTGGCCACTGGGTATGCTGGCTGGGGCTGATGGGAGTTGGAGTCTAACAATATCTGGAGTGCCATGGAGGTTCCCTATCCTTGCTTTATACCCTTGACCATGGTGAGGTGACAACACCTTGGAGGGAAAGGATTCTTGATTTTAGACACAAAAGCAGGAGTTATAAACTCATGATCACTTGCTAGGGATTTTGATTGCCCCATGTCCCATAATTTCAGGCTAGTTGCAGTGTGAAGCTCACTCCCTTCTGATTCTGGTGGTAGAAAATGATGGTGAACCATTCCCCCGCCCACCCCCGCTGCCCTTGGTACTTGCAGAGGAAGATAGATGGGGCAAGAACAGTGATGCCCTCTGAACTACATGGGAAATTTCCAGTTCTCTTGAACTGGAGGAAGGAATAGGGGATGTAAATGGATTTTCATCATGAACAGCATATGCTTTTCTGCTGAACTATGACACCCATATCCAAGACACCTCTTGCCTTTCTTTCTGAGATGCTTGATATTTTTCAAAAGTCCTGTATGCACACCAGGGGGACCCTGACCAGTGGCAGGTACATATACAAATTATTTAAAAAACCAAATTTATTCATCTTCTGCACTACCACTACACATGCTTGTTGAAACCGTAGTATGTGAAGCAGCCTTGCCAGGTTGACCTCTTGCCGTGCAGGATTTTCTTCCACTTCCCAAACCATTCTCAAGATTCTTCTGTATGGCTGCCTGGCTGGCTTTAATTTCCAAGCCACCAGGGCCCATGACATGCCCCTGGGTCCCTTGCGGAAAGCCACTTTTTCCGATGTTTCCTGCCGAGCTGACTGAGAGCTGCCTGCGCTGTTAACCAGGCATGGAAATTCTGGCGCCATCATCTGGGAGCTGGTGTGACAATAAATCTTATCAGCAGAAGCACATCCTCTCCCGGAGAGATAGGCCCTGCTCCGCACACCCTGGAACACAAGTCTTGCATCTGCACAATGTCACCGTGAAGGATTTTGCAGATAACACCACGGCTGGGTAGGAGATGGATTCTCTACCAGCGCCCAGAAGTGCGATAGGAGATGAGGCCTTTTGTCTAGGTCTTCCCTCTTCCTTAAATCTGCGATGCAGCTGGGCTATTAGCAGGGGGATGGGACAGTGGAAAAATTAGTTTAAGGAAAGCTACAAAGACACAAAAAAGACAAAGGCAAGTCCCCGCTCCACAGCAAGCCCCCAGAGAGCCCCGGTTCCAAACGCATAAGAAGTAAGGCTGTTGCAGGTTACTGACTTGTATCTTGCAGTGCCTGAATCTCTTAACAAAGGGTAAAGCAATGGACTAGCTTTCTTTTTTGTGTGATGGCAGAGAGACGTTGGGCAAACTCGGGAGTCTATAAACTACTGCATGGGGTGGGGGGCAGCTGAGAGGGAAGGAGTCCCAAATTCCCAGTGTATGCAGATGATCATGTTTGGTGTGACATGAGGCTGAGAGTACAGAAGTCAAGTCGTTTATGTCACAAAACCTAGCTCATGCGTTTGTTGGGACAGGCACAAAGACAGCCCCAGAGTATATATAACATACCTTGACTGCGTGATGAGGTGGTGCTGTGTATATTCCCTAATGCTGTAATCACTGCTTAGAAAAGCAGAACTGGGGCTCAGGATTTTTATTTTTATTTTAGGCAAGGTACTAGTCCTTACAGTTGTGAAAATAGGCTTGTAAATGTTTCTTGCGAGAGAAGTCAGCCCAACCCCAATCACACAACCCACACCGCCCTCTTGAGTTGGGTGGATAGGAGCACCCATGTTGTGCTTTTCCCTCCCGCAGCAAACGGGAGAACTCGGGCGTCTCTGGCTTAAATGTAGGCATAAAGTGTGTGTGTTTCTTTGCTAAATAGAGGCATGCAATATTTGTGCGTGTGTGTGTCCCTCCCCAGCACGAAGCGCCTGTGCCAGCGATAAGCGTGCCGAGGGCGCTGCTTTGGCCTGGCAGGCGTCCGCTGCCCCAGGCAGGTCTTAGCCGAGTTTAGTTTTATACACTTGCTCGCGCGCGCGGCCGGCGCGGTCCTGGGAGCGGTAATGAGATGGAGGCAGCAGAAGGACGGTGCGATAAGGCAGCCAGCTCTGCCCCAGCAGATTAAATGCTGGGATTAAGCAGGCGGTGCCAGCGCGGCTGGCGTTTTATCTCCGCAGCGCTCTCCCCTCTCATTCTCCCGCTTGATAGCGAACATTTTCAGAGCTGTCAAGAGAAGAAATTGCTTGTTAACCCTTTGAGGGCCGATCTTAGCCCCGGAGCGGGGACGTGCAGGGGGTGAGGTGGGGGGAGACTCCTGTTCTTGGCTGTCCAAGGGAAGTGACTAGAGCCCTGCAGGCTGGTCCTTTCTGCACCCCCCACCCCACCCCATGTCCCGTTATATGCCTTAGCTGGAGGGAATCGGTCCTTTTTTCCCTCCCCCCCCCCGCAACCATCCAATTCAGGGCTGCAGCAGCACCACCACCACCAATATAATTGTGACCTTTTGATTAGAGCAGCCTAGGAAAAGTTGGTGTGCATCTCTGGAGACTCCAAACAGTAGCATCTTGTGCAACGCCCCTCCCCCCTCCAAGGGGGAAAAGAAGCTTCTTTTTTCTTCACTCATGTGTCATACCATCCCACCCCCCTCCAGTCCTAGATCAGAAAGAAGGGTAGTTATGGCCAAAGCTTTCATGGACAAGGAGGACCCACTTCGTGCATGAAGGGTTTGTATTGTAAAGACATATCTTTTTGCCCAGGCTTCCCCTGACCCATGGGATGGGACCCTCTTTTTATTTGTTTGAATTCTCAGGATTCCCATTTCTATTTGTTTGTATACACAATGACTACTGCTTTACTGGATTTGTGTTGTATCTTTGTTTTAACGATATTGTCTGTTGGCTTTATGTTGTACACTACTGCAATATTTTTTAAAAATACTAAGCAGCTTATAAGTGTACCGGTATTATAGAAAAGAAATAAAGTGTTAGTAGATACATTTCTACATGGCAATGGGGCCCTGAGGCCATAAAAACATGAGTTATAGTATGGAATATTTGTATGCAAAGCTGAAAGGCAGACTAGCCCCCCCCCTGCAAGCGATTAATGCTGTTAGTTCATTGCTGTCCCTCTAGAGTCTAGATGTGATACCATTCATGCAATTAGCACTTTTGTAAATGGCTCTTTTAGAGTAAGTAGCAGCATTTGGATTGGGACTGCAGAGCAGAGCAAATGGTTATTTTCCCCCCCCCCCCCAAGTATTCTGATTTGGATCAGGGGGACACACCTGCTATTTACTCCTTTAGAAAACAATTCACAAGGTTACTAATTGCTTGAAGGGTGTCCCACCCACTGGATCATGAGCACCTTGTCTTGATGCCAGTTCTGTTCAGGTAAAGGGAGCATCTTCTTTTCTCTTGACTTCCTGTCAAGCTCTTTTCCAGCCACTGTGGAAAAGTGATCACTGCTGCTTGTTCCTTGCACTTTAATTGGCTTCCCAGTTTGATTCTTCATCTACTGCTGCTCCTTGCCAGGCAGGACCTATCCTGTTACCTGAGAGCCAGCAACCAATCCTCTCCGGAGCCACACTTTTTTGAGCATTTTTGAGCATACCACTAGCTATTCCGTCTGAATCTGCTCCTGTGACTTTCCCCACCTCTGTTATGGATCATATTACCTCACATATACACAACCCCCCCCTTTCTGCTGCTGTTCTGTCTCTGCTCCCTGCTCCCACTGCTGCCTTTTTAGATACTGGAGCAAACCTGGCCTAGAGTGGGCTCTGCTGGCATCCTTCTGCCAGGCTGAAAATGGACCATTTATCCCTGTGTTTATCCCCCCTCACTTTTCTGCCTCAGTGCCAGTTTGTGATCCATGACAAGCCTCTGCTTCTCATCTCTAGATGGCTCCATTCTCTTCACAGACTCTGCCGAGGAGAGACGTTTGTCAAAGGCTTTGTTGAGAGTCCCAATAAATTCCTGTCCCCCTCTGTGCAGAAATCATTCTCCTTAGCTAAGGAGGGCATTGTTCTTTTCCTACTGGGAGCAGAAGCTCCTGCAACGTGCCAGGCTCAGTTGCTGTTCCTGATCTTGGTGAGGAAAGTGTTGGTGGCTGCCTTTGTGCTTCTGCACACTTTCTTTCTCCAAGATGCTTCTCTGTCTGAATTTGCCCTTACTGTCCCTGTGGAGTGGGGTAGGGGGGAAGAAGTAGGGGAATTGTATGAATATTAAGGGTACAGTTCTATAGCAGATGACTATGGTCCTGCCTATCAAAATTGTGTTAGGAAGACATTGCCTGTCTCTCTAAAATGCTTTCTAAAATGGGCCGGAAGTCTTAAGACCATATCCCTATTGTAAACAAATGGGTAAAAAACAAAACAAAAATCACTACCAAAGATTATCTCCCTGATCACTGCACATTTCCCCATAAGGCTTGGGGCCCAGTTACCAGTAGTCAGGTGGGAGCAACATAAAGAAAGCCCTGCTGGATCAGCCAGTTGCTCATCTAGTCCAGCATCCTGTTCTCTCAGGGGCCAACCAGATGCCAATGAGAAGCACCATCTCTTCAAAGAGGAAAATGAGACTTGGCTACATTTCTGAAATCCTGACCTTAGATATGAAGGTGCAGGGCTGGTGCTTAAAAACCTCCAAGGAAGGAGAGTCCATCACCTCCACTGCTGAACAGCTCTTACTGTCAGAAAGTTTTTCCGAATGTCTCCTCTTTTTCAGGCTAAACATACCCAGCTCCTTCAAGCGCTCCTCATAAGGCTTAGTTTCCAGACCCTTTATCTTATTGGTTGCCCTCCTCTGCACATATTCCAGCTTGTCAACAACCTTCTTAAATTGTGATGCCCAGAATTGAACACAGTTTTCCAAGTGTGGTCTGACTAAGGCAGAATAGAGTGATACTATTACTTCCCTGGATCTATTGATGCAGCCTAGAATACCATTAGCTTTTTTTTTTTTTCTGCTGCTGAATCACACTGTTGTCTCATGTTAAGCTTGTGGTCCACCAAGACCCCTAAATCCTTTTCACATGTACTGCTAGTAAGCCAGGTGTCCCCCATCCTATATTTGTGCGTCAGATTCTACCTGCCTAAGTGCAGTACATTACATTTGTCCCTGTTGAAATTCATTTTGTTAGCTTGCACCCAGTTCTCCAATCTGTTAAGGTCATTTCGAATTCTGATTCTGTCTTCTGCGGCATTAGCTACCCCTCCCAGTTTGGTGTCATCTGCAAATTTGATTAGCATCCCCTCAATTATTCATTCAAGTCAGTTATAAAGACGTTAAACAACAACGGGCCCAGGACAGAACCTTGCGGCACCCCACTTGTCACTTTTTTCCAGGATGGCGAGGAATCATTAATGAGAACTCTTTGGGTTTGGTCAGTCAACCAGCTACAAATCCACCTAACAGTTACCTCGTTCAACTCACATTTTAGCAGCTTCCTCATGAGAATATCATGGGGGACTTTGTCAAAAGCCTTTCTGAAATCAAGATACACTATGTCCACAGCATTTCCCTGATCCACCAAGTTTGTAATTTCATCAAAAAAAGAAATCAAATTGGTCTGGCATGACTTATTTTTGATAAACCCATGCTGGGTCTTAGTAATCACAGCATCCTTTTCTAAATGCTCATAGACCACCTGTTGAATTGTCTGTTCTAGGACCTTCCCTGGTATCGATGTCAAGCTCACTGGTCGGTAGTTATCTGGGTCTTCCTCCCCCCCCTTTTTGAAGATGGGGACAACATTTGCCCTCCTCCAGTCTGTAGGGACCTCACCTGTTCCCGGATTTGCTGCCTCTGTGTCAAGCTCATCCGCATTTTAGTCATTAATAACATGCTTTGTGGGTCAGTAGCTTCTCTTTAGCACACTGCCATCAAATGTGCTATGATTTCTCCTGGAAAACAAAGAGGAGGGCTAACAGAAGAGTTCCCTTTTCACCACTGATAAGCCAAGAGATGTAGAAGGGAGCTGCTGCATGTGAATTCCTCAAGCAAAGAATGACAAAGAAAACTGGTCTCAGGAGAAGAAAGAGAGTTGGCACCATGCTGTGTAAACAGTGATGAAGAGTGGACCAAAGAGATTCAGACCCCAGCTGCAGAATCTTGATTTCTTCCTTATCCCCCTACCCTGGCAAGCACATAAGAAACAAGGTTTAGTTATTTGAAGAAGAGATGCTGGTGCTCCAAGGAGCCAGGAAGCCATGCTTTTCTGACCAGGGAAGCCCTGCCTCCCATTGCCAGGTGCACCGCTGCTGTCTCAGCTCTACTTTCTTTGTTATGAAGGGAAGAGTTCCATGGTGTAATGCTAAATGTTTCACGTGCAGGAGCTCATCACAACAGCCCCCAAAGAGAGATGCGGGCAGGTATATTGATCAGTTCACACAGATACGTACACCAGAGAACAGCAGTACAAAGCATAATATCCAATTCATTAGGATGAGCATGACGACTATGCATAGTTTCCAAGGAGTAAGATGTACTTTGCTTTTTATTTGCATAGGTTCAACCTGTTAAATACATTGAGCTGTATCAAAAGACCATCATCGAGCTGAAAGGCAGCTTTTAAATGGAAATGCAAACGATCTTGGAAAGAACTGTTGCCATTTAAACTGCTAGCTTGAAGTAAGAACTCCATCAAAGGAGAGGAAAGAAGTCTCCAACTCTGCTTCATTCTCTGAGGGTTCATCCACGCTTCTGCTTATCCCGCCACTTTCTCTCAAGGAAACCTGCTCTTTACCGCTGAGTCAAAGCAAACGTCAATCAGGTTTTCTGGGGATTGACATTTACTCCGATTCAGTGGTAAAGAAGCGGAGCAAACAGAAAACTGCTCAGACCCATGCCTTGAAAGCATGGAACAAGTGGCAAACCTCTTGGATCTGTGATTTTTAGGCACGGGACAAGCAAAGTGTGGACGAGTCCTTTATGCTGATTTGTCACAAACTTGAAATAGTTGTTATCACCTCACTCATTTGATGACATCACCACACTTGTTCTGAAAAAAGTTCCAGAAATGTACTATGGAAGGCACCCTGCCCATTCCTGGGGGCACCTTTTTGTTGTTGCTTAGGACTAGCATTCAAAACAAGTTGAACCTCTACTCAGCTTCAGCCATGCTTCCTAAGTGCTCTGCTTCCTAAATGCATGTACGCTTTCTTTTGCCAAGAATGTATCTTTGAATCAAATTAAATTAATTGTGTGCAACTCAGCAGGGTGGCTAGGGAGGATTAATTAGCGTTATATCATTGGGGTACAAATTTCTTGGGATTAAGAGACAATTGCCCCAGGCTTTCATCCAAGGCTAGGCACTGGTCCTGTTGCTCAGGCACAAAAGCCAGTAAAAGTGTTAACAAGCCCTAAAAGAAATTTCATGCAAAATTTATGTAAAAAGAGTGTCACTTGGGCTCCATAGTAACATAGTTCAGAAAATTAGGCAGGGTCCGCCATCCTTTCCAGCCACAGCCTCTCTGCCCAGCAGTTGAACTGAAACACCATGGAACAAGAGTCCTTTATGTCATTGGACTGCAGGGTTTTTAATGGGGGTGAGGGGGTGAGTGAATGGCTACAGAAAGAGGAAAGAAGGCCAGCTGAAACTACCACTGATAAAGATACCTGAATACTCTCTTTGACAATCTGGTGTGCATGAGGATGGAAAAAATCCCCCCTCAAACAGGTGAGGAGGCTCTGAAAGGGAGCAGGGAGAATCTTTGATCAACACCACAGGTCCTCATTTAACCCTTTATTTTGTACGCCATCAGTTCGGGGGAAAACACCCTTGACTTTTGGCCATCCAAATGGACTGAACACCACCAGTTCCTTCACTCCCTAATACACCGTTTTCCAGCTGTCCTCTCAGAGTTGCTGTTCTCTATAACACAATGCTACCAACATTGGAACATCAGGCATAGGAGATCCTTTTTTTTTTTTTAAACTATAACTCCAAGATCTATTAACCAGAACCAGGTGCAAAAGATATACTCAAAGAATTAAAAGAGTTCTGAGCCCAGGAATTTGCAGTGAAGAACTGAACTGACTTCACAATCCTTCCATATAGAAAGCCATTCCTGGAACCCCTTCACCAGCATACAAAATTTCAGCAGTACAGTCTAACTGGGGAGTGTGTGTGTGTGGGGGGGGTCATTTTGCTGCTGCCAATTTTAAACAGTTGGGTTTCAGATACCCTTGCCAATCTCTCGGAGACCTTCCATTAGATCCTGATCTACCTTCTGCCCACACCTAGCATGCAGCTAAACAAGCCAGGCAGATCGTAAACATGCTTACTCTCAGGTAGGTGGAAGACTTCTAATCCCCCTTACTATTTGCTAGGGGGGTGAGATTACCAAATAATGTGTGATTTATTGTGGTGGAGCTCATATGTGAGGTAGGAAGGTTAAACCCCATGTACCATGGTGCCTGTACTGATTGTGTTCTCCCACAGTTGTTTTTTAATAACTCCTCTTCTCCAAAAACCAATAACACTAATCTAACATTCAACTCTTTTTTTCTCTCCATATTGCAAATGGTGGCAAGTTAGGGTTGAAACCTGAGTGATTTCCCCAAGTTCACCCACTGAGGTGAAATCTGAACCAGGGACCCTCCAAATCACATATTATCCTCTCAACCACTACAATATTATGCTCTCAGTCATTGCTTCTGCAAAATTAGTCCCATTCCACCCTCTCATTACTCCCAACCTTTCCATGCTGTCTCAATCACTTTTCTTCCACACTTCATGCACAAAGAGTTTCCCGCACTGCAGGGATTTCTGGTTCATGAATCTCAATGGGATGTCTTCTGTCCTGGTGGCAGGATGATAGGCATGGTAAAGGCTCCTAGTTCAGATCTTTGCCAATGCAGGGGTTTGGGGGAGGTGGGGGGGGGAGAGGAGAGGAGAATATTTAATAGTAGGGCATGGGTGCCTTCTGGTTGGGTTCTCTGGTGCTAGCAATGGACACAGTGTTATGGGTAAATCAGGGATCAGGAGGCATACTGGAGGGATGGGGTCTTTTTTGGAAACAGCTTTGGGAGCCACAATCTTAAATTGTGACTATGCTCATACAAGCTTGTTTTAGGAAAGGCTTGTTTTAGACCCCAAATGACAAGGCTTTTCCCTCTGCCCCTTAATCACATCCAATGCTTTTAACAAAAAACCTAGCCTGGCTTCCAAACCTTGCACATGCCTGGGCTTTCAGAACCAAGCAGTACGAACCAGTGACCAGTGCAAGAGTGACACCCTACCTATTGGTGTTGAGCCACTTTTGCCTGGTTTGGGGACCTGCCTGCCAGGGGCTCACCAGTGCAGAGCAGTCAGCTCCAGATCAAGCAATGGGAAGCACTCTCTGTAGCAGCAGCCTGCCATGTTACAAATGGCTCAGTGGAGCAAATTCATCTGCAGTGGAGCTGCAACCACTGGCACAAGTTAACTGCAACCAGGAACAAGCAGAAGAAGAACATGTCCTGTGTGCTGTAGTCAGACATGGCTATGGTGGCATCCCTAAGAAATGGCAAAGGCCAGAGGGTGGACTGAGAGAAATGGTGAAGTGGGTGACGCTACAAGGCAGCTGCTGGTGGTAGAAGAGAACAGGAGGCCTGGAGATCCAAGGCAAAGGCAGGAGCTGAGCCAATTCCAGCTGAGGGTCTGAAGTAGGCTGTTTGGTCTGGCAGCTGATTAAAAGCAGCAGGGGCCTGTGGATGAGAGGCTGTTGTGCCACAAGTGTAAGAGGCATGCAGTATGCAGGGGCAAGATGAAATTCAAGTTGTCTGAGAAGGGGCTCAGGACGAGGAGGGAAAGGGAGGGGAGGGGGAAGGCAAGTGAGAGGGAGGGAAGGAGGTATCAGAAGTGAAATCCTATCCCACTGGGTCAGAAAATTGCTGCAAAATCAGGCTTGAAATGAATTGAAATTGCTGAATCCAAACGGATCTAATATCCCAAGCCAACAGCAATAGGATGCTGCTATCTGCGCTGTGTTTCCCTCATGGAGCAAACAGGTGGAGGATGTCGGTATGCATGCTGGTGTGCATGAGGAGGGGAGGGGAGTCACAGGGAAGGAGGAGAGAGGGGAGACTTCAGGGGGAGGGGAAGACTGAAACTGTGGAGATCCGTGGACTACAACAAAGGGCATTTGATGAGTGTGTGTGTCAGAGAGAGAGAGAGAGAGAGAGAGATGCATATGGGACAGTCGGAAAAAGCTCTTGACAGCTAGGAGCTCCATCTCTGCTGGACACTGACTTTGCTGAGGGAGCTGATGTCCAGGCCGTGCCCCTGCTCTGACTTTGCCACTTACAGAAGTTGAAACTTCTGCTAGTGTCCCCATCTCCCTGGGCCGTCTCCCTTGGCAACAGGCACTTGTGTGACTCCGGCTCAGCACTCTCACTTAGCAGGCACGGCTTCTGATTTCCACAGCTGCTTTCATGGATGCTGCGTGCGCTTCCTCTTCAGCCCCCAATCTCTGTGCAGCACCCGTAGACAGGAAACCACACATTCCTGGTGCCTAGAGAACCTTTGGGGCCCTGGGATAACCGGGTCAGGCGGTTTTAGGGTAGCACAACCAGTTCGGCTTCACTGGGCACCAGCACCGCAGGTGGTGCCGCAACAATGATGTAGAACAGAGTGCGAGTGGCAAAGGCTGCCACTGTAAATCAAGAGCCCAAAGTCCACCACTGACCCACAAATTCTCCCTCTGTTAACCTGCCTTTGGAAATAGGACGCAACACAGTTTGTAGGGAGGCCTATTTGGCTGCTGTAAGCTCATTCTCCTGTGTGAAGCGTTGTAGGCCATGCAGTTCGGTTGCTGAGTTTGGTAGCCAGGTGGTGGTAAAGATGGTTGGAAGATGACTTGGAGAGAGAGGAGATCATGCAGTGAGAACTGACAGTGATGCCGCAGAAATACTGGCATGCCAGTGTGGTAGGAAAGACTTTTCCTGAACATCCAGGAACTGGACAAGCGGTACAGCAGCTGTAACAAAATCCTGGAAGAAACATGAACGGGTTCCAGCTTTCAGGGCTGCCAATTGAGCTAATTTGCCATGAGCTCGTTTCCATGTAGGCTGGCCAGTATCTGTGCCAGGGCTGCAGGTGATCCAAGTTATGAGGAGCCACAGACCTCTGGGTACCTCACAACAGCTATCTCATATGAGGTCAGGTATGGAAAAAGGGGTCGTGGTTCACCCAAAATGACCTCGCACGCCAACCTCTGAGGCCTGACAGGACTAACTAGGCCCATGGGCAGGAGGTTCCCTACCAAGGGCTCTAATGTAAAGTGAGCACAACAAAACAACTTTCCCCTCTCAGTGTGGCTCCCAAAACAGAGGAAAGCTACGCAGGAGTGGAGTTTTGTGTGGAAAAAACTGTGAACTCATTAAAAACAAATTCCTGGGCTCAAAATGTGATAACAGGCATCCTTTTCTTTAAATCTGTACGTCTTTTGTGCTTGTCTCTGATTGGTAGCACTTGAGGTTCCAGTTCTTTGCTACACTGTACACGCATATGCGTCAGTAAAACCCTTAAGTGCTTTGGAGCGAAACTGTCACTGAATCCACATGTACTAGTCTTTCAGGCAGCCTTTGGAAAGACAGCCTAATCACGGAGATAGCACATAAATGCTCACAGATTAATTACACCATTCAGTAGTGTGCCCCTTGGGGTGACCTCAAGGGGATTATTTTCATACATTTGAGTGAGCTCTGTATCCTCTGGCACTGCCTGTTCTCCAACTGCTCCTCTCCCCGCCCCATAGCCTTCTCATTTGTGACATGTACAAAAAGGATATGGTGAGTCCCATAAACCTATTTACTAGGGTGTCACGTTTGTATCCACCCACCATGAAAGAGACATTGCTTGAGAGTGGGGGCATATTTCAGTAGTATAGCACATGGCTTTTGAGTAGAAAGCAGTGATGAGGGGGCACACACCCATGCCACCTCAATGTTGTTGAACTCTAGCTCCCATCAGCCCCAGTCAGCACAGTCAGGGTTGGGGATGGTGGGAGTTGCAGTCCAACAACATCTGGAGGATTACAGGTTCCCCAACCTTGGCGTAGAAGGTCACAGGTCAATCCTTGCCACTAGCTGTTTAAAAAGCATCTCAACCAGCCTGAGAATGGAGAAACGCTGCCCCTCAGCACAGGTAACACTGCTAGAGGGGCCAATGGTCTGACTCAAAGTAAAATATGTAAGCTTCATATGTTAATGTTTCATTCCCTGTCAGCAGTATATAATTAAGCGTACTTAATTTAGAACAAGAATAGCCAACATGGCGCTCTCCAAATATTTTGGACTTCAACTCCCATCAGTCCCCCAAAGCATGGCCAAAGTTCAGGGATGGTGGGATTTGCAGCCCAAAACATCTGGAAGGCACCATGTTTATTACCCCTGATCTAGGAGCTGCCATTTCTTTTCTTTTAAATTAAAGGATTTTACTTGGGTAATGGTAGTACATACAGAGCCTCTGTTTTCAAGTCGTAGAATCTTACATACAGATCTGTAGCATTTGTGGTGAAACGTTACAAGCAATATGGGGTTGAGAGGTACGAGAAGGGGGAAGAGAGAGGGGAGGAAATGGGGGAATAGTAAAATTTTATTATTTTACATAGTATACAAGCAAAGCTTTTATGCCAGTGTCATGTGAGTGGTTACTTTATTTTTGCTGGCGATGCAAGAGACCAGAGGGCTTGGTTGATTTCATTTGGTTAATTGCAGTGTGTTTTGTTTGTGTGTAGTGGGGGTGTTGTTGGATCAGGTTAACCATATCAATTCATATGCTGTTGGTGGGGATTGGTCATGTCTTGTTGGCTTACATATTTCACTTGGTATATGTATAGAGCTGAGATGAGGAAGGAAACAGGGAACTCTACTACTGAGGACAAAGCAGTCCACTGATTCTGCATCCTCATGGAGTAACCCGAGATCACAGAAAAAGGCCTTGGAAGTGCCAGCCTGGGTCTAGTGCAGGGGTCTGCAACCTTTAAGACAAAAAGAGCCACTTGGACCCGTTTCCGAAGGAAAAAAAAAAACTGGGAGCCGCAAAACCATTGCGACATTTAAAACAAATATAACACTGCAATCACCAGTTTGTTGTTCTTTAAATAAATTAATAAAGACACAGACAATGAAGTTCCCGGCCAATTTGTGTTTAAGTACAAAGCTGACGTTTTCAAACATTGTGGGGGGTGGGGTGGGGGTGGGGTGGGTGTAAAATATTTTTTTCTGGTTTTCCTCCTCTAAAAGGCTGGGAGGGGAGGGAAGAGAGAGAGAAGGAAGGAAAGGAAAGAAAGAAGGAAAGAAGGAAAGAAGGAAGGAAGGAAGGAAGGAAGGAAGGAAGGAAGGAAAGAAAGAAAGAAGGAAGGAAGGAAGGAAGGAAGGAAGGAAGGAAGGAAGGAAGGAAGGAAGGAAGGAAGGAAAGAAAGAAAGAAAAAGAAAGAAAGAAAGAAGGAAGGAAGGAAGGAAGGAAGGAAGGAAGGAAGGAAGGAAGGAAAGAGAATGAAAGAAAGAAGGAAAGGAAGAAGGAAAGAAAGAAAGAAGGAAGGAAGGAAGGAAGGAAAGAAGGAAGGAAGGAAAGAAGGAAGGAAAGAAGGAAGGAAAGCAGGGGTGAGAGAGAGAGAAGGAAGGAAGGAAGGAAGGAAGGAAGGAAGGAAGGGTGAGGGAAGGAAGGAAGGAAGGAAGGAAGGAAGGAAGGAAGGAAGGAAGCAAGCAAGCAAGCAAGCAAGCAAGCAAAGGGTGAGAGAGAAGGAAGGGAAGGGAAGGGAAGGGAAGGGAAGGGAAGGGAAGACCGGCAGCCAGCCACCCTCCCTCTCCCACCCGATTCAGCAAGCGATGGCACGCAACAAACCTCTTCCCAACTCCTCCGTTTACACGGGAACCACCGCTCCGCACCGGGCCATTGATCTGCCCACGTGCGCAAGCGGCGCTCCCTGGGACAAGCAGGGGAGAGCGGCCCTGGCGCCGTGATGCTTCCTCCAGGCGGGGGCGGGAGGAAAGGGAAGGGAAGGGAAGGGAAGGGAAGACCGGCAGCCAGCCAGCCACCCTCCCTCTCCCACCCGATTCAGCAAGCGATGGCACGCAACAAACCTCTTCCCACCTCCTCCGTTTACACGGGAACCACCGCTCCGCACCGGGCCATTGATCCGCCCACGTGCGCAAGCGGCGCTCCCTGGGACAAGCAGGGGAGAGTGGCCCTGGCGCCGCGATGCTTCCTCCAGGCGGGGGCGGGAGGAAAGGGAAGGGAAGGGAAGGGAAGGGAAGGGAAGACCGGAAGCCAGCCAGCCACCCTCCCTCTCCCACCCGATTCAGCAAGCGATGGCACGCAACAAACCTCTTCCCACCTCCTCCGTTTACACGGGAACCACCGCTCCGCACCGGGCCATTGATCCGCCCACGTGCGCAAGCGGCGCTCCCTGGGGCAAGCAGGGGAGAGCGGCCCTGGCGCCGCGATGCTTCCTCCAGGCGGGGGCGGGGCGGGAGCTTCCCCGCAGAGGCTCGGCCCCTTTTCTGGGCTGGCCTGGCCTGGGCAGCTCTGTTTCCCCGCTTCCGAGCTTCTGGGTCAGCAGCCGGCAGCGCCAGAGCCAATTTGCCCTCCCTCTCGGCGACATGGCGGAGCCACGGCAAAGGTGTTACAGAGCCACATGCGGCTCCGGAGCCGCGGGTTGCCGACCCCTGGTCTAGTGCTTCTAGGTAGTGCCCTTCCTCAGGCTAAGCTTCCTTTCCTCTATTCACCCAATGAATTCACCCATTTAGGCTCGAGGCTTCCTGTGGACAAGCTGGGTGCTAGCCGTGGCAGAGAACGGTGGGAAAAGATTGCCCTGCTCGTCACATCTCAGAATGACTCAGAAGGCAGGTTCCCATGTCTCCCATTCCTTTTCATCTTCAGTGGACACCATCACCAGCAGAGTGGGGTTAGCAGCTCTGGATAAAAGAAGAGAAAACCCCCGCCGGGGCTGAGAGAATGTTTGATGATGGCGGATGATATAAAAGCTGAGCTATTTCTGTCAAGGTCAGAGTGTAGCCGAGGTGGCACTGGCAGCAGCGGCTTTGTAGAGCAGGGAAATGAGGGATCTCGTCAGGAAATTACCCTGCTAATGGGGTCTCCCTGGCACACAGCAGGCGGGAATCCCAGACATTCTAGAGCTCCGATGGAAACAGAGGCAAGAGACCAGCACAGGGGTCACTGAGAAATGAGAGATTGGACTGTTAGCTGGAAAAAGAGCACAGATAAACTGAAGGGGCAGAAATGAAGGTCCCCAGGGAGAAATATTAGGGCCAGCTGTTGGGTGGTAGGTGGGTAAAGCAGCCTATCCTGCTTCTATAGAGAAGGGCATATCTTAGCCTTACAGTTTCAAAAATTTAGAATGATCAGGGTTATCTATACATGCTTCTGCCAATGTGCTTTGGCCCCATCTTCACTACACAGTTAAAGCATTATCATACCACTTTAAACAGTCTTGACTTCCCCCAAATAATCCTGGGAGCTGTGGTTTGTTAAGGCTGCTGAAAGTTGTTAGGAGACCCATTCCCCTCATACAGCTACAATTTGCAGAGTGCTTTAACAATCAGTACCTCTTCTCAGGGAACTTTGGCCACAGAGATGCCAGCTAACCCTGAACATGGTGGTGCCCCATTTGTGTTTCCCTCTGCATTTTGGACATACCGTACCTTCATCGTCATCATCCTTTAAAATCAAATGAGGAACCTCTGCCCTGGGGTCTGAATATGACCCTCCAGGCATCTTATCCATCCCTTAGGACTCCTTAGTCTACGCCCCTTACTAATCTATTCTATCCTGGCAAAAGCACTCAAGGAGGGTGTAGAGCAGGGCTAGTGAGGGGTGTGGCCTGGGGAGAGGGGTGTGGTATGGAGAGGGGGTGTGGCCTGCAATAAGTCCCAAGAGCCAAATAGACAGGCCTAGAGAGTATTTGGCCCATGGGCCTGAGGTTCCCCACCCCTGACCTAGATCTTATTTTCCCCTCACATTCAGAGCCTCCAGGCCATTCTTTCCATATATATCAGGCTTTCATTGACCTACTTTTCTGTCATATTCAGCTTCCCAGGCCCCTGTCCTCGTACACTCAGGTGCTCTCATTTCTATTGTTGTCCCTCACATTTGTCTTTGCTCCCCTGGGACGCTCGCTAGTCCCAGGTGCCCACAGTTAGGCAGTTTTTAGCCCATTCCCTCCATAGCCTGCTTTTCCTTCATGCGTCGTACCAAAGGCTTCCCCTTGGCTGTATAGGCCCCTCACCTCCACCACCTACCACATTATCCAACTGCTAACCCTGAGGTTTGTTTCTCCACATCCCTTGTCTCCCCTCTTCTGCCTGAGCCCCCTCCCTCTCACCTGCCAAGCTCCCTGGATCTATGGGCTGCCCTTGTCGGACATAAATTTCCCCTGGCCATTCCCTGGCCATAAATCTTCCTGCTGCAGCTCCCCAAGCGCCACGCTTCCTGACACCTGCCCTGCCCTGGACCATCCACACCCCTTGATTTAATGCCAGGCAGATTTCATTACTGCTGCTTGCTCTCCTCCCTGGGTCGTTAATGAAGATGTTAAAGGAGAAAAGCCCTGCCCCCGACCCTGTGCCCCCACTCATGTCCTGCACTCAAGTGCATCCGCTGCAACTCATCAATCTCTGCCAGCATCCGAGCTGTTCACAATGGGTGTCACCGCAAAATGTAGTGTTGTAAACCCTCCCTCTCCTCCGCCATGCTCAGGTTTCATAGGCTCATCTCTCACCCATGGGCCAGCAGGCAATCCTGTCCTAATCCCCTGCCAGGGGATGGGAAATTTGGGGGAGGTGCCACCCCCCGATTATTCTGGTGTTTTCCACAATTTTTTAGGGTGTGTGTGTGTGTTTGTGTAAAACACATTTTTTCCGGGTGTTTTCCAGGCCTTCACATCTCCAGCAGGCTCTGTCTCTAGCAAGTACCATGCTCTTCTTTTTCTAGGTGTGTTACTGCCTCCTCATCAGAATTCAGTTCATATATTCATATGATGTGTTTGCCTTCAACTAAGCTAGGTGCTCCCCCACTCCTCCAAAAGCAGCTTGCTGAATGATCCCTATACAAATGTGGTACCCCTGGGTGAGCTTGCAAGCTGAACGCAACACACAGTCAAGGTATAGTTGCCCACTAATCCTTCAATAAACCTCCTTTTGCTGCCTGCTTGGCCCCTTATTCGTATAAAGGGGGCACCATACGATACACGGGGGGGGGCACACTCCTGCCTCTGGCATCAGATATGCTATCTGGCCCCATTTTTAGATGCCCATATATTCACATGTCATGAAGGGGGCTCTTGAGACTGCTAAAGGCAGGACTGGGCTGTGAAGCACTTGGCAGACATCTCAGTTTGGTAGTCCACAAGTTTGGAAGAGCAAACTGCTGCTACATGTTTGTATGCTTTATACAACCTCTTTGCTGTCCCCACATGGTGCATGGCCTGTCCTTCAGTCATGTGCTTTCCAGCATATTCTGAGGCCCACAGGAGAAACTCAACTTTGTGTTCTGCTTAGTTGAAAAACGGATTAGACATGAATTGGGCTTTTTCTGTCATGGCACATACTGTATTCTGTGGACCTCTCTTCCTAGAGTGGCCCATCTGAACCCTTCATTAAAGGTCAAAGTGGCATTTAGACTACAGATCAACAGCAGAACATCTGCTTCATCCACAGTCCTGCTGGTTCACTCTGGCCAGGGTAGAATCATAGAATTGTAGAGTTGGAAGGTTTGGAGGTGTGTTTTCTAGGTCTCCCTCCACCCCCCAGTTTTTAATTTTTTTTCTTTCCGTGGGCACTGAGGGCAGGTGGTTCCCCCCCCTTTCCTGGAGGGTATCAGGGATGCTAAGCTTTGGACCCTGCAAATCCAAGATCACAGCCAACACACCCCATTGTAAAGTGTTCCACTCACACAGGACCACAGACAGAGCAATGGTGGTGGTGGTGGAGGAGGAGGAGGGGGAGCTGTCCACTGTCTATGGCAACAAGGAGGGCTCCACCTGTGGATCTCACTTTCCGCCTGCAGAGAGGGAAATCCACAGCATCCAATGGTCCCTTTACTGCCCTCCTCAAGAGTTTAGGATCACTCCCTTAATATTATTCTGACTTTATTATGTTGTTTTAAAATTAAGTTTTATGGTAGGCCCCCCCTTGTTAAAATTTTGGGAGGTGGAAATGTGTAATGTTTGTTTGTTGGTTGGTTGGTTTGTTACTGTGTGTATTTTTTTTATTAAAAAACCCATTAGCCCCCTTGATTGCCCTGGTAGAACAGTGAGAATACAAATGCTTTTAAGAAAATTGTAAAAGAAAATAAATACAGTTTAAAATAAAGACATGCAAGAGCACTGATAAAAGGGAATATGGAACATGCCACAAAGCAAAGGAAATTGCTTTTCACAGCTCCATGCCCCATGGCAATGAGTGCCACCACAGAGTTGCCAGGTTGAAGCCCACCTTTCCATTTGCTGCTGCCTCTGGGGATGGGGCGGTGATGGTTTATCCTGCCTGCTTCTGCCTTCCTCCACCTGCTGTGTAGCACACCTGAGATCTTGTTCATTACAGCAGGCGAGGGGAGGCAGGGGACATGCACAACAGGGCGGTGGGAGGAACGGATAAGAGAAAATGCAGCTGCCTTGCTTCCTGCTGCTTCAGGAAATTTAAGACTGCAATTCTATGCACACTTACCTGAGTCTAAGTGCTGTTGAGCTCAGTGGGTCTTCCTTCCTGGTAAACAGGCTGCACTGCGTCAGAGCAGATCTCCAGGTTGTGTCCTGACAACCCTAGTTCCACAGGCCCAGGGGGACACTGGTACCCAAGCATCACTTCTCTGGACCTGTATAAACTTGTCCCATGGGCCCCCCTTCACTCCCTCTCCCTCACCCTCACAAAAGGCTTTGTCTGTTTTGAAAAACTGGAAGATCATTTGGTGTTCTTTCAGTTTTGTAGGTTCCTTTTTCCCAAGGGTGAGCAGTTCCCTTTAGCCACTGCTTGATGTCTGGGGGATCTAGTGTTAGTTTGTCCATATGCTTTCTGGAGATGAGAAGCCTTACTTTCATATGTTTTGAGGCCTGTCAATCCTCTCCACAGTACTGGCTGCCAACGTCCATGGGATCTCCATGTCCCTGATTAATATGATGCTTGTCCTTCCTGCCGCCTTGTCAGTCAGCTGCCACACCATCTTGGCTCATCCTGCTTGTGAAAAGGAAATACAATCCCCACCCTCCACTGTTCAGGATGTTGCTTGTTCTATTCTAACTCTTCTACTGATTGGTTCTAAATAATAATAATAATAATAATAATAATAATAATAATAATAATAATAATAATAATATTCAGACCCCGTCCATCTAGCTGGGGTTCCCCAGCTACTTTGGGTGGCTTCCAGCAAAACATAAAAAATAAAATAAAACATCAAACATTAAAAACATCCCGATACAGGGCAGCCTTCAGATGTCTTCTAAAGGTTGTGTAGTTCTTTATCTCCTTGACATTTGAAGGGAGGGCCTTCCACAGGGAGGGCACCACTGCTGAGAAGGCCCTCAGCCTGGTTCCCTGTAACTTCACTTCCCACAGTGAGGGAACTGCCAGAAGACCCTCATAGGTGGACCTCATGAGATCATATGAGAAGTGGGTGCCCTTTATAGATATAGGGGAATAGTTTGCATAAACCATCTCCAAGTGTGATCCTCAGTTAAGCTAATCTCTCTCCCCCCCCCCCCCCCGCCCCTCAGACTAGGCCTCCCTGGACCTTTGGGCCCAGTAAAGTATTTTTTTTTCACTCACCATGCAAATAATTGGGCTTTCAGTAACACTGGAAAATGAAAGTGAGCTCAAACTGGAGGCGCCATCAAAAGGAGTATTTAAGGGGGTACCATTTTATCCACAGACTTTCCTCAAACTAAGCAATGGCAAATGGATCATAGTTGGACTGCCCAGTGGCTATCTCTGAAGCATCTAGACTGGGCCCAGTCCCATGCTTTGCAGAATGACTCCCGGTGTCTGTTGCTGAGCTCAGTTTGTTTCCATCCCAACACCTATTGACTTTGCACAATTCCTGGGTAATTAAGGAAGGGCCTCGCCACCATCTTGGGGAAGAAAATATGCCTCTCTCTCAATATTTCAATAATCATAGGGACTTTCAACACCAGCACAAGAGAGCAAGGATGGATACGGAGAAAGAAAATCCCCTAGCATTTGAACATCACAGAAAGGATATCAACATCAAGACAACAGCTATATAGCAGAGGGGAGGGGTGATGGGTTTTTTTTGAGGGGGGAAGGAATCAAGGATTCTTAGAGCTTTCAAGGCTTATCTAAGCGCTGTACAGGCACAGAGCTGAAAGGGGGGAAATTAATTTGGAGGTTAGTCACAAGCTATGTCAACTGTCCCATCTCACACACAGTGCAGCTGACCCCTCCCCACTTGCCCCCATTGTAACTGGCCCACTTTCCACCCAGCCATGAGGCCATGTTTGGGTAGGCACGGCTGCCACAGACATTGCACATTGGCAGGGTTAAATCAACCTATTAGGCAGAAGCTCCCAGCAAAATGACATTTCCTCTCGCCCGGCAGAGCCAGGAACTACCGTCCTCAGCTGTGAGAAAAACTAATATAAAGCTGCCCTTGTGTGAAGGGCCTGATGGTATCAGGGAAGGCGCAATAAATCTCAGCAAGGAACACATTCACTGAGACGGGCACAGCCACACACATACGGCTACTCCACACTCTCAGAGACTCATACACAGATATCTCCTTAGGAGACCCCTGGGTCATTCTCTGTCGCACACGACACATCACCCTACACAACAAGCACATCCAGCTGCCGTTGTTGGCCCCAGCACAGGCGCACGTAGCTGTTCCTCACACACACTGCTACCCTGCTCCCTGCTGTACTGATAGCCCTCACCTACAAAACTAATATATCCTTAACCATGTGTTTGCCAGCCCTTTTTGTGGACAGAATCCCTGCGTCTATGACAGTCACAATTCAACAAGTACAGCACGAACATGCAGTGATAAGGAAAGGCTCACCTGTTGATTTCTTGACAGCCATGCAGCTCCTTGTGTCATGCAACTTGTCGACATAAAAGATGGCAACCCTCACTTAACCCTCATGCCTGAGGCATATGGCTGCCCCTTAGAGCAGACAGGCCCCAAGTATTCATCAGAGAAGGACACAATTTTAGTCTCACATTTCAATCCAGAAACAAAATGCATTCATATACAGGTGTCTCACCAGCATGGGCACAATACAACACTGGCCATTACCCCCCCCCGACACATATACATAAACAGAGCTATTTCTCTCAACACATATATGTACATGCACTTGGGCATCACTACCACAGACATTCAGAAACAGTACCCTATAGATATAAACATATCAGTGCTCCCTCTTACATATCCCTTGCAGACTAACCTCTTCCGGCATACTGCTTTTGTCCCATCTTAGACACTTCCCCCTGTGTAAGGTTATATACATAATTTAAAGTGCACACGAATGTAGAAAAATTCCTCACTAAGGAGAAGTGAACCCTAGAACCAAAGAGTACTGAAATAGGAAGCAGACCCTAAAAGACCTCATATTTTGTAAGTGCATCCACTTATTCCAAAGAAGTTGAGACTGTTGCAAACGCTGAGGTTATTGGCGAAATGACATTTCCCCTTCCTTGGGCTCCCAGGGATTTGGCTGCAACGGTAGTGTGTACAGTGGCTCTGTCTAATTCAAGATCCTGGACTTAGTCCTCTTAGCGCCCCCTTCCTCTTTAGATAGCCATGCCTTACTTCAGTTGTGAAACACACAATATTTTTCTTCCTTGGCACCATTCTGTGCTTTGAAACAGCTTCTACATTTCTGATATGTTAGAGCAAAAAACAAGCCAAATGAAAAGACCAGTTTGCCAACCCTATTATAAGAAGGAATTATTGCGGCATGTTCAGTTGCACATTTTTAAAAACAACACTAAAATCATAGCACTACAGAATAACATGGTGCTTTTCTTCTGCTGCCTTGATTCCCACATTTGCTTGGGAATAAGTTCACCATTTCATTGCAAAAAGGGGTAATATAAATTTTAAGCAAAGAAATAATTAGATGATCATCTGTAATCGTGACTGCCCCCTGACTGTACAGTATTTTTAAAAATAAAAAGAGAATGTTGTGACCAGCATCAGCCCAGTGGGCCCCTGTATGTCTATCCCAGCCTTGGTGTTGATGCTGGGCTTGTTTACTTCTGCCTCGCATCAGCTGCTCTTTGGGTGGTTGTGTTGTGTTGTGTAGCCCTGGACTTCAGTCGCAATGTCCAGCCCTAGCTGAACAACCAGGTGTGCAGTGGCAACTGGTCAGGGATTGATGGACACACTCCAGATAGGGGCTACCGATTGGACCAGTGACTGTAGCTGAGGGTCATTTGTTATAATTTAAGAATATGCAACATGGATACATGTGGTGGCCACAATTATGTTTTAAATGGCCATTCGTGACAAGGAGCCACATGAATGCAGCTCCACGCAAGTGAAATAAGCATGTGCAGCCATTTTAAAACCAGCAATTTAAAACATGACACTCCTTATACACACAATGTACAGTCTTAGTCCATGAGGGCTTGGAAGGGGGGGGGGTTGGAGGGAATCTGTCCAAATCTTACCGGTAGTCACTATAATATGTAAATAGACAGTTGCCATCTGCTTGCAAGTGCTGCCACCTGCTGACTAATTGGAAACTTGGTGCTATGAGCACAGGCTGGTTTTGCTGAACTTTGAAATACTGTAGTACGTCCAGCCTTAGCTGAACATTTTACTAATAAGGGTATTCAGACCAGCAGTTTAAGGCTTCTTTGTTTTTCATGATCATGCAAAGAAGTGCCACAGCCTACTCTGCATTCTCTCTTCCACCATTATTTGCCCCCCCCCAATTCCCTCTTTTTTTCACATGAACATTTGTGCTTTTATGTCAGAAATCCTTTTGTTGTTTTGGGGGCATCAGCTCTCTCCTCACTTGGCCAAACTAAGGGTGATTCATTCTCTCTCTCTCTCTCTCTCTCTCTCTCTCACACACACACACACACACACACACACTTCAGAAGGCAGCTATTGGTGAGAGATTTTGGAACATTGCCATGGGCATGAGAGGAAAGAAGTCCAGCTATTTTTCCTGTGCTTGCAGCCACGGTCCAACACCAACACAGCTGGAGTTTCTAATAGCTGTGGAAAGGGAAACAGACAGGCTCAAACATTTAAGAGATTCATGGCACATTTAAAGTACTTATCTATGCTAGGGTAACAGCTTTAAGCATAGATACATATTTAGAAATCATTACTGGAATTTAAATAGAAATACAATGCATCTTGCCATGGTGGGGAAGGCCATGTGTGTCAGTCTGCCACTCACATGCTCACTGTTGATGGACAATTTCAGTGCCCTGGCTCGCTTTCTAGGGTTATTTATCTTTAAACTGGACATGGAGTGGACAGCCCTTCAAACAGAGAGTGCCTTCAGAGAGAAGACTTTAAAGTAGGACAAATGGCCACCCTGTCCTACTTTAAAGTCTTCTCTCTGAAGGCACTCTCTGAATCCCAACAACCTGAAGTCGCTGCATCTTCCTCACGTGGTACTTCTTTGCTAACAATCCATGGCCTAACCACACTGATGTACAAATGCATTTGTAGGAACCAATATTCAAGTTTAACAACTCCCCCCCGCCCCCCCCAAATGACCTAGGAACTCATGGGACCCTACCCAAGTAAATGCCTTATGTGTGCTTAATCTATACCTACATGTGATAGATTGTTTTAAAGAACACTGGACTCAGTGAATGAATGTTATTCTGCCCATTTGGGCTTCAGCAGAGTTACTGTCAACTTCAGATTGGAACAGAGAACAGGCCCAACCAGAGCCAGAGTGCAGTAATTACTCTGGATTGAGGTCAGAATCTGGTATTTGACCCTGAGATAATCTATCTCTTCAAACTGTACTTAGTAGCATAGAACATCTTGCTATATCGGAGTGTGATTTATCAGCTGTATTTTAAGGCCTGGGAGATGTATGGTATATCAAAAGAAATGAGCAAATATATGTTTAAGTAAACTTTCTAGTTTAATATAGAAAGCAGAAATAAAAAGTCATAGGATTAAAGAAGTGTGAAAATTAAAAATAACTACATGCAAGCTGGCTGCCGCCACCTCCTCAGTTTAGTAGTTTACTCATGTGCCACTTTTCCATGGTGAGCCATGTTCAAAGCAGCTTGCAATAGCATCAGAAAAGTTTGCATAATAAAATACAGCCAACATTTCAGGATCATTCAGTAACCTCAAAGGATTACAGTTAATAGTCATGTAAATATTAAAAGGCCAAACATCTCCCATTAATATGCACTAAGATTAAACAACCCACTAATAATTCATACTATGGCCTAACAATAGAAAGACAAAAAATACAATCCAAACAGCAAAAAGAGTACATTTAATCCTAAACTAAATGTTGCCCCCCAGCAACAGCCCCCTAACAATACATTCCAGTGGATGTTTGCTTAGAAATATATTCCATTGTGTTATGTAGTACTTTCCTAAACCAAATAAACGTGCATCGGGTTGCAACCTACGTCAGTCAATGCAGGCTCGGCTCTCCCAGGCCAGATGGAAATAAGCCAGAATGAGAAGCAAGATCCTAATGAACATTGGCAAGCGGTGACAAGGCTTGACAAGGCAGTAAGCTTCCATTGCATTGGTACAAGAGGTTACATTTTCAAAGGCCAGAAATCCAAGTCCAAAGCAGCTGCTTCCCACTTGTAGTTCCAAGTCACATCATGGATGCAAATTGATAAGAGTCTCTTCCAGCAAAGCTCCATCATAGGCACAGCCAAGGTCCACATAGAGATCCATCTTTTTTCCTTTCTTTAATACAAGAACCTCCTGTGTTTTTTTCTAAAGATCTCAAAATCTAGTATGAGGGATTGCATTAAAAAGTCGTAATCAATCACAGCCTTCATTCAGTGTAAATCAGCTATTCAGATTAAAGGTAAAGGGACCCCTGACCATTAGGTCCAGTCGTGTCCGACTCTAGGGTTGCGGCACTCATCTCGCTTTATTGGCCAAGAGCCGGTGTACAGCTTCCGGGTCATGTGGTCAGCATGACAAAGCCGCTTCTGGCGAACCAGAGCAGCGCACGGAAACACCGTTTACCTTCCCACCAGAGCGGTTCCAATTTATCTACTTGCACTTTGACGTGCTTTCGAACTGCTAGGTGGGCAGGAGCTGGGACCGAGCAACAGGAGCTCACCCCGTCGCAGGGATTCGAACCGCCGACCTTCTGATCAGGAAGCCCTAGGATCTGTTTACCAGGATGTAAAACAAAAGCCGGTTTCTGAAATATCACATTCAACAATGATAGAATTCAAATAAGAAATCTTGCACTACCACATCAAAAAGAGTTCCCTATATCCTATAGCTGGGATAATGTTGGGACTTTAGTTCATGGTTTTGCCATTAAGGTAAATGAGCAGATCTTGTATATAGCAAGTCTGTAGTCGTTCACATATGGCACAAGAAAAAGGAAATTCCACACAAAAAAGGGGTATATCCATATTAATTAAATTTAAAGCCACATTTAGTGTTGATGAGCTTTCTTTTCTCAGCTATTGAACTGGGTTTCTTAAAGTGGTCTGTTCTATTGTGCTTAGCATAAAGGCATAAAGTTGAAGCATCATTAAAGAGGTACAAACCTCCCTAAGATTGGTTTGGCTAGACATCTTGTACTGTCCTACTTCCTCATCACTTTCCCATCCCTCCTCGTTATTTTGTTTACAGTGGATTTCTGTCATTGTACCTGTTTACATTCATTAACCTAGATATGACTTGATAATTTAAAAAAATATAATTTAACAAAAGGTAAGCCTAGCTACTTCATGATTCTGGAGCCCAACTAGTGTCACATTGTTGCCTCAAGGCCTCCACCCCTTTCCTGCACAACCACATCAGATTTATAGGTGTGGTTATGAATGTTCTGGTACAAATGCACAAACTCCATGGTTTATGAAGAAAAAAATGAAAAGACCAAGCTTGCGGTTCCAGGACAAGAAAGTAAGTAAAAATTGTAAACACATAAAGATTAGTACTTGGAAAGCTAAGGGTAATAAAATGAAAATGGAACTAAATGAGGCAGGATGCACCATGACAATTGTGCCAGTTGGCAGAGTGGGCAATAATCATGAATTGGCTAACATTAGCATAAGCTCACAGAGATACAGATGTAGATAGATAGATAGATACCGGTAGATAGATAGATAGATAGATAGATAGATAGATAGATAGATAGATAGATAGAGATAGAAGGATGGGAGGGAGGGAGACCACTGCTGAGCCTTGGTAGGGTCTGACTCAAGCAAAATATTAATTAGGTGGCCCAAATCTTGGGTCCAGTTCACACATTATGGAGAGGCAAATCCAAGTGCATGCTCAACAGGAAGCTGTATCCAATTGTGGGCCCTTGGCAAGTATCCTTGCATGCTACATGTGACCTTCACGCTGTACATTATTTTGTGCACACTAAGAACAGGTGTGCCTCTAAGAATGTAGTGTGTGAATGGGTCTCCTCCTTTTAAAGGTGCTCAGAATACATCTGTGCTCCCCATTTGATAAGGTTTCTATTTCCTATTTAGGATTCTGTGAACCGAAGTTGGGATTGTGACCTTTTGCTCCTGATATGACTACATGGCTTTAGCAGCTACATGACAAGCTCAACAGATCAAACTGTTAAAGGCACAAGAGCTCTGCACGAAATAAAAGTTGGCAACCCTAGCTGAAGGGCCTGAATAGTTGGCAGCCTATTAAACATAGAGCAGTTTTTCAAAGCAGCCCTGGGCCTAATTGACTGCAAACACCATACACTCCTTGTTAGGGGATGAACAAATCCCAAAGCTTCGTTTGCACCCTGGCACCCTCCAGCCTTCAAGATGTGGGGTTTTTTAATGCTGCCTCCCACAGCCTTGAAGGGGAAAGGAAGGTCAGAAACAGAAAAAGGCTTGTACCTCCGCAATGCTTAATTACTGAGGGAGATCAGCTCCAATTGTTGGCTGTAATCAATATTTATTAATTACCACAATTAATTGTGATGCAGAATTAGGGCGGTAATGAGTGGAGTGTGTAATCAGGAAGGGCTCGTTAGGCAACCTGCAAGCTAGACAGGGGGCAAGCTGGCAGGCAGCCACTCGAGAGCCTCTGGGAGTGACAGGGACAACTGAAACAGATAGGAAGGGCTTTGAGGGGGGAGGAATAGGGCAGCACCAGCAGGCAGGTGCATAAAGAGACTGTGACAAGTGATGTTGTGGGTGCTGTGTTCTGTGCCCTGTGGCAGGCCCAACATGCCTTCTTCATTAGTTTTGTCATCTCCTTAGCAAACGTGGATCAGGCCGGTGTCCCATCTAGCCCAGTATTCTCATAGAATCATAGAGTTGGAAGAGACCACAAGGGACATCCAGTCCAACCCCCTGCCAAGCAGGAAACACCATCAGAGCATTCCTGACAGGTGGCTGTCAAGCCTCTGCTTAAAGACCTCCAAAGAAGGAGACTCCACCACACTCCTTGGCAGCAAATTCCACTGTCGAACAGCTCTTACTGTCAGGAAGTTCTTCCTAATGTTTAGGTGGAATCTTCTTTCTTGTAGTTTGAATCCATTGCTCCGTGTCCTCTTCTCAGGAGCAGCAGAAAACAACTTTTCTCCCTCCTCTATATGACATCCTTTTATATGTTCTGTTCTCACAGAGGCCAACCAGATCCCTATGAGGAGAATATGAGCAGGACTTGAGTGCAACGGCACTCGCTCCCCACTTTTGCTCACCAGCAACTGGTACCCAGAGGCATATTGAGCGGGATTCAACTAACTAGCCCCACTAGAGGAAGCCGGGGCAAGGACTTCCATTAGCATAGTGGGGCTTCCCCTCCCCCTGCACATACAAACACACACACAATTGGTTCGGGGTGGTGGTGGTCAGGAGAACCCCCAAAACTGCACATTGGGGGGGGGAGGTTGCGAGGGGGGGCCTTGTTCCATCTGACAAGCTGAAAAGCTTGCACTAAAAGAACAATTGCCATAGTGCTATGCTGAATTCCTCCCACTGTTTCCAACAGTGGAGGTAGAACATAACCATTGTGGCTAGTAGCCTTATCCTCCTAAAATGGGTAACCAATACCATTTCTTGTGTGAGTGTATTCCTAAATGTAACTGTAAGTGCTGTGTGAATAAGTATTTTTTTTTAATTGTTTGTCCTGAATCTTCCATCATTTAGCTTCATTTGAGGTCATTCTTGGATATGACCTTGCAAGGCGAGCCATTGACATTCCTCTGGAACAGATTAATATTCATGTGGGAAGCGTTTAATAAGCCATAGGAAAGTCTTTGCCATTGTCAGATTGCTGGTGGACATTGTCTCCCTCCTCATTTGTGTGGCAAGTGAGTCTTCTGAGCCACAGACCCTTCCTTACCCAGTGGAGTAGGAAATGTCTCAGTGGTGGAGGAGGGGATGCTGTGTTTGTGAATGGAGTCAGTATGGCCAAGTTTGAGAGAAACTAGCAGTGTATTTTACCCCACACCAGAATCAGGCAGTGAACTGAGCTGATGTGAACCCTCTTCACAATTAATCATGAGAAGGTGATGCACCCTACACCCCCCCCCCCCGCACCATCCTTGACGCCTAAGGGTTCAGCATAGATGCCTGAAAAGGAGAAGTATATGTATCTTCTTGGAAGCAGTACAGCTTTGTAGAAGTAAAGCTTAGTCCACAGAGGCAAGGGGCTGGGGTGGGAGGAGAGGAAGAGAAGGAAAGGGAGGACGGGAAAACTTCACAGAATGGCATCAGAATGGGTTCAAACTGTGCTGGGTTAATGTGGTAGGGCAGCAGAGAAGGAAAGAGGCACGGAGCCATGACAGGACAGCCTCAGGCCTGTATGTTGCCATTGCCTGTCAGGCGTGGCCATAGAGAACTTTGATACAGCATAAAGTTTGGTTCCTATTTTTCTCAGCTGGATTTGAAAAGAGGGGCTGGGGATTTGTCGTCTGAATTATTCTGTTCATGATACCCTTACTGCCTGTTCTGTGAGGCCAAGTGAAATGTTCTAAGTCTGAGCAAAAAAGGCCTCCCAAAATTCTCCTCCCTATTTGCTGGTAGCAAAGTTGGAGGGAAGGCATTTTGCTGAATATTCTCCCAGAGCAGAGCGGATTGGGAAGGCAGAATTCCCCAGCAGCTGAGGAAGCACCCCCCCCCAAAAAAAAGCACTGGGTAAACCTGGGAAGCCAGTATTCAAGTCCTCTCTTAGCCAGAAAACTCACTGAGTGACCTTGAGCCAGCCATAGTCTCTCAGCCTAACTTACCTCACAGGGTTGTTTTGAGGATAAAGTGGGGAGGGGGAAAACTTCTGTGTGCCATTTTGAACTCCTTGGGTGAAATAATGGAGAGAAGGACTGGAAAAAGCAAGAGCCAAGCCCACAGCTTCTTACAGTGATATGAAAACATGGTGCCATCACCTTCAATTCTCCACCTATTCATGGGCGAATTGAGGTAGGGATGAGGGACATTTCAGTGAATATTCCCTTGGGGGAGTATTCTCCAACAATCAATCAATCTCCTTTATTGGCATTAAAAAGTGCATCATATACATGGATCAGAACACAAACACAGTTAACGAAACGTAGTGCGTGGGGGAGATGACAACCTGTGGACCTCCAGGTGTTGTTGGACTACAGCTCCCTCATTCCTGACCAATGGCTATGCTGGTTGGGACTGATGGGAGTGGGAGTCCAATAATATCTGGAAGGCACCACCTTGGCTGCCAATCACTGTAAGAGTGTGGGTGGTACAAGCCGCTGTGTTCCTGAGAGCCACACCACACACTCCTGGGCTACACAGCTGAATGGACGGTAGTAGTTTCAGGCTCTTGACATTCATAGGGGGCCTCTGAAAACTCAGTACTCTGCTGTGCTTGATGCTGGGGAGGACACCCTGTAAAACTCTTGTCACTGCATCACACTAGCAAACGAGGCTTCTGTGCTGCCAAAGTATCTGCAGTGAAATGACAGTGGTTCCCTTTGAACGCTGTAGACAAGCTCCCCCTCCCACGTAGTGGAGGCCGTATTGATTAAATGGTCCTGTTGGCAAGTGATGCAGGTGCATAGGATTGAGGTGGAGGAAACATAGAATCCGGAATGTTGTGGGTTCTAAATCAAATCGCAGGGAGGGGCAGATGTCAGTGGTAGACCTTGGGGTCTCACATTTCAGCACACACACACACACCGGCCGCCTCTCACCTTCAATTCTATATCATAGTTGCGGCGCCTCCCAAGGTTTTGCGCTCAGTGTGACCAAACTGGTTGCAGTCCCCTAACTCTGTCTCTACAGATGTATTGGGGTTGGCTAAGGGGTCGATCAAAACTGGTATAGGCCCAAGAGATTTGATTTTGAGAGGTGGACACAGAATCCTTTGGAACCGGCAAGCAGGGGATCTGGCACACAAACCTAGCAATTTAGATGCAACCCAGAGGGTAGCTCAGACTAACAATGCCTAGGGGCAAAAGTGCTCTGTCTTGAGGAGGGGTCCTGACTAGCAGGTAATTGCTGAGTGCACTGGCCAAACACAAGGTTACTGTAGGCAATTAAAAAAACAAATAATGTGGGGTGATGCATGCGCGCGCACACCCCGTCCCCAGGAGATGAGACAGCACCTTCAGCCCTCTCTTACCTGAGATAGAAACGGGTGTTTGAAGTATTAAGGGCAAAGGGAGGGGTGTTGATGCTGGGATCCACCCCTTCCTTCGCTCATCACAGAGCAGCCAGTGGCATCTGACACAATTGGCTCACTGTGGTGGAGGGGACGGGGGACTCCCTGCAGAAAGCAAAACATTGCAGATGAGAATATTGGCTTCCCTCGGGTGGAGCCCCTGGGAAGATCTAGGACACTCAGCCTCAGGGCTCCGCTCTGCCCAACGTCATCTGTTGAGCTGGGGGTTTCTCAGCTGCGGTGAAGATGCCCTTGTCCTGCTGCCCAGATGGGTCCCCTCCTGTGCCCAACTTGGACGGCTCCCTGGCTCGGCTCACCTCCCGCTTCCTGCGTGCGACCAAGCTGCATGGGCTGCACTACATGGGCTCACGCCAGCAGTCCTGGGCACAGCGTCTGTTCTGGAGCGCAGCTTTCTTGACTTCACTGGGGTTGCTGTGCACATGGTCAGCCAACCGGATACGGTACCTGCATGCTAAACCGGTGCACACCAGAGCCCACATGAGCTGGTCTCCCTGGATGCAGTTCCCAGCGGTTACCTTCTGCAACCATAACCCAGCACGCTTCCTCCAGCTCACCAGGCCGGATTTGTACTCAGTAGGACACTGGCTGGGGTTGACCTACAAGAACCACTCCCTGCTTCCCAGCATCTTGGAGGAGTTGCCAGAAGAGCAGCGCCCCTGGCTTAGCCGCCTGGCCAACTACACCCGGTTCCTGCCATCACGCCTCTCTCCACACACAATGGAGAGTTTCTTCCATCGCATGGGACATCAGATTGAGGACATGCTGCTGGATTGCCACTTCCAGGGCAAACCTTGCGGAGCCCAAGACTTCACCCCTGTGAGTGGCTTCCATTCTGCACCAGGACCTGGGGAGGAGGGGCAAAGAGGCTGCAAGGGTGAATAGTCAGGAAAGCAGATTACATCCTTCTTAAAACACTTGGAATCAATTTTTGTGTGTATATGCAATAGGGAACAGGGAAGAGTTGGAGCATATGTTTGCTTTTTTCAATGCATGTTTGAATAGCAGTGCAGCAGCTCTCATCTGCATTAGCAGCTTGAATTGGTTGGTGGTAGTCATTTGATTTTAACAAATCAATCCAGAATTAAAAGGTTTCAACTTGTGTGCCCTAAGGGTGCAGGTGCAAGGGAGCAAACTGCACCCTAGATGAAGATAGCAGAGTTTCCGTCAGGGAAACTCGTGGTCCATTCACTTTGACTCTGCAGAAGTCCCTGGGTTCAGTTCCTTCCTATGTTGTGGGGAGGCAACATTCATCCATTTGCCAGAGAATCTGTCTCAATCTAGACTGTTGCTGCTTCTCTTTGATCATCAGGCAATTGGCTTCAAGATTTGTGTCGCCAAGCTGCAGAACAAACATGGCACTTGCAACAGCCAGGAACTGTTGCCATGAGGGTATTTGCTCCCCTTATCCTCTTAGTCCCATTTGACTTGGCAGCTGGTCCAAAGTGACTGTGATGGTCGGGGACACACACACACAGAGAGAGAGAGAGAAGGGGGGGGCTTATTCTGGGATTGCCTGCACCTTGGAACATGCTCCAGCATCTTCTGCAATGTGTAGGAGTTCCATGGCAGCTGCTGAGAGGTTCCATGGCAGATGAATCACTCTGGAAAATATCTCTTGCAGGGTGGAAGTCTGAAAAATACTCATCAAAGCCATACTTTGTGAATGGGTGCTAATCACAGATAGCGAAAGTGGATAAGCTAGAGTCACCTGCATGTGTCAATTGTGTGAATGGAACGTTGTGCAATTATTAGAGAGCAGCACAATGTTGCTGGTCCTGTCTCTGCCATCAGGCATTCTGTTCGCCCTGCTCCAGTATGGCTGTTCATAGATAGAAGCATTGAAGAAGCCTACACATAAGCATTTGCTGGTGTGGAGGCTTCCAGGTGATTAGCACTTCCAATCAGAAAGGTGTACCAATGATGATGATGATGATGATACCCCATCCAAGAAGGCCTTCTGCATCAATAGCACAAGCTCTCACGTGGAGATTTCTTCAGTACAGATGTCCATGCCAACAGAAAGACTTTCAAGGGCAGGTTCAGCAGTGTACCCAATGCCAAGCAAGGGCCAGCAACACAGCCCTGCTCCCTGGTTATTGTGTGATTCCCTAAGGTGGCTTAGGCTGATGGAATTTCATAAGAGAGAGGGCAGGGAGACCCAGAAGGAGGAAGAGAGAATTACAAGGCTTGAGGCAGACAAGGTAAATGTTTGGTGGCAGTGGATGGTTGTTTTTCTGCTGCAAATGATGAGTCCCACTGCAATGGACTGAGGTACTATGAAATCTAAAGTTAGATCTAAAGTCTAAGTATACTGGGCTTGTTGGGGGGGTTTGTGGAGGGGGGGGGTTGAGAAAGAAATATCGGCTATTTCAGTTTTGTTTTCCTGCCAATCAATATTGCTTCTCCCTAGTGTTTTTAACACCATTCCTCTTGTACCTATTATCATCTCACTTTAAAAAACTACTTTCTTGCTTTGGCACAAACTGTTAATTTCTGTGTGGCTTAAGGTGTTGACCTAGGACGGTCAAATTATTGTTTGTATCTGGACACTGTAGAAATAAACCAATCCTAAAATATTGCTGATGGATCCCAAAGGGTTCAGTACCACCAGAATAGTGGTGGCCAAAGAAAGAGTTAGTTGCTGTAGAGTGATTGGGGTCAGTATCCTGACCCAACCTGGTAAACACAAAACGGGGAGTGCTTGTCTCAGAATGATTTGAGGGAGCAACTGGGCTTTTTGAGGGTCCTTGATGTGGGAGGGGGCGCCATCACAGCTTGGGACCAACAGGGGTGATGTATCAGACCCTGACTTTGAGGTTTCTTCCCCTTGGTTATTTTCAGTCCCAAGCTTGACCTGGGATGAAGTGGTCCTGCTGGTCTACCCTTTGCCTCTGTAGCTGTATCTCCCCACCACTATCCTGCCCCTGCTTAGTCTCCAAGGGTCAAGTACAGTGGTACCTCGACTTACGAGTAACTCGAGTTACGTTTTTTTCGAGTTACGAATGACTTCCGGTAAAACAAAATGGCCGCCGCACCCGAATTTTTTCGACTTGCGAAAAGACGTCGCAGCCGCTTTTAATAGGATTTCTTCGACTTATGAATTTTTGACCTGGATTTTTCGACGAATTCCCCCCCTCCCCAATGCATTCCTATGGGGATTCGACTTACGAATTTTTTTGACTTACGAAAATGGTGTCGGAACGCATTATCGTCGTAAGTCGAGGTACCACTGTACCATTTATCCACTTACCAGTATTTCCTGAAATACAATGTATGCCATGAACTCACAAGAGCTCTGCTGGATCAGATCAAAGGCCTCTCTAGTCCATCATGCTGTTTCTCACAGTGGACAGCCAGGTGCCTTTGGGAAGCCTGCAAGCAGGACATGCCCTTTGACTCTCTGAAGAACCTGACCCTCTTTTTCAGTTGTGTGTCTCCTTCCCAGTTATATGGTGTATTGCAGGGGCCAGCAAACTTTTTCAGCCGTGGGCCGGTCCACTGTCCCTCAGACCTTGTGGGGGGCTGGACTATATTTTTTGGGGGGAAATGAACGAATTCCTATGCCCCACAAATAACCCAGAGGTGCATTTTAAATAAAAGCACACATTCTACTCATGTAAAAACAAGCTAATTCCTGGTCCGTCTGTGGGCCGGATTTAGAAGGCGATTGGTCCGGATCTGGCCCCCGGGCCTTAGTTTGCCTACCCATGGTGTATTGGGTTCAGGCAGGATTTTTATACCCACCTCTCTCCTATGCCAGAGAAACTTCTCCCCCAGTACCTTGTAGGGCTTACAACTTAGGCAGGCAGATCTCATAGATCTTGTCAGGGGAAGAAGCCGTGGTGAAATGGAGGTAGAGTAAAGGATAAGCCAGAAGCTGGAATAGCAGAGGGGTTGTTCCAATTCTGGGTCAAAGGCCTTGGCAGAGTTGAGTGGGGAAGCTTCCTGCTCCTTCTGGCTACGTTGGCATGCACAATATTTGTTGGGCTTCTAGGCATGATGGGCCCTTTCTCTAATCTGCCCCTTTCTCCCCAGGTCTACACACGCTATGGGAAGTGCTACACATTCAATGGCGACCGGAACAAACCCCGAGTGACTCGCCAGAGCGGGATGGGCAACGGGTTGGAGATTATGTTGGACATCCAGCAGGAGGAGTACCTGCCCATCTGGAGAGAGACCAGTAAGAGCTGGGAGAGTGCTGGGAGAGAAGAAAAGACACTGCCCTATGACAATTGCGCCATCTAGCGCAAGGGGTGTGCATGCTCAGGCCTGGGGGCCAAGTGCAGCCCTCCAGGAATCTGCCTGTCCCTAGGGATTCTTCCCAGGCCACATCCCTCCCAGCCATGGTCCACAACCACCTTCATTTCTTTTGCCCGACTGGAATGTGTCCTTGAACTGCAATAATGCCTTTCGCTTGCCTGGATGGAGCGATGAAGCCGTAGAAACCTCTGACTTGTGTGGGACTGGACTTCCATTACTCTGTCCACCACTGGCCTGCGACACCTGGGAAAGGTTTCCCACGAGGCAACAACCATCAGGCTGAAAAAAGTTTCCCATGCCTGATACAGTTTATTATTGCCCATTCTGAATTTCAGAAGCTCTCCAGGGTTTTTTTTTTGGGGGGGGGGGAATATTCCCAGCCTTGCCTGGAGATGTCAAGGATTGAACCTAGTGCCTTCAGGATGCAGAACATGTGTTCTGCTACTGAGCTAAGATGATGGAGTCACTGTGCCAGCAGCTCTAATCTCATAGAATCATAGAATCTTAGAGTTGGAAGAGACCACAAGGGCCATCCAGTCCAACCCCCTGCCAAGCAGGAAACACCATCAAAGCATTCCTGACAGGTGGCTGTCAAGCCTCTGCTTAAAGACCTCCAAAGAGGTCTCCCTGCTCCCAAGCTCCCCTTCTCTCTGCCTACCTCAGTCCTCACTCTCCTGATAACAGATTCCCTCTTATATGGCTCATTGATGTCACTACCAACAGTGAGCAGGAGGGGTTAGCTGCAGTTTTGGGAAAGTAACTAGAAGGTTACCAACATTTTTTCCAGGGAAAGAGCACCTAAAAGAACAAGTTCTACACACTATTCAAAGAGTTAGGAAACACAATAAGAAAACCATTTTTTACAAATATATAAACATAAAAAGCATTCATAAAACAACCAGATGCCTTTTTTGCTATATATTACAATTTAAAAAATGTCACCTGGATCACCAGTTTGCACATACTATCATTTAAAACACTGATGTGCTGGCATGTTCAAATGGATGCTCCTGGCAGCACATTTGTGATATGTTAAAAAATTATAATACATAGCAGTAACCAGAGCTGTTTGTTTTATTAATGCTTTTAATATTTGACAGCTAAAGGGTTCCCCCTTGATTAGGCATCAATCAGCTGCTCTGCTCACAATGGTTGGAAAGGACAGGGATATATGAATGCAAAGGATAGACATGAAGATTTCATTAAATTACATGGCTAAATTCATTCAGCTAAGGTCTAGCAACACCTTCCTTAACTATGGCCTCATTCCTTCCCCTTGCAGATGAGACATCATTTGAAGCCGGAATTCGAGTACAGATCCACAGCCAAGATGAGCCACCCTACATCCACCAACTGGGGTTTGGAGTCTCTCCAGGTTTCCAGACCTTTGTGTCCTGCCAGGAGCAGAGGGTAAAGACCATGAGACAAGGGGAGATGAGTGCAGGGCTGGTGGGGTGGGAGGAGAAAAGGGCTCCAGCTTTTCGGGAAAAGGGAGACTGGAGATTGTGTGGGGTCTGATAACAGTATGTGGGCATAGAGAGATATGCCTCTGGTAGTGGCAGGGACAGGTAGATGCAAATTGTCATAGCCACATTGAGCAAAGAGGTAAGGATTAAGCATTGCTCCCAGTCAGTGAATGTTTATCCCTAGAACCTCCCTATGAGCTGTAAGAGAGGAGGACTAAGCAGTGACTTTAATGACATGCTAGTCAAACATCCCAAAAGGATCTGGACTTGAATGTCACTGTAACAGGCATTTGATAGCCTAGGACCCAGGACTCTTACCTGGTCTGTTTCATTCAGGCTAGTTGGAATGAGGAAAACTGGACAACCTCAACATCTCTCCCACCAGACTCTAGCCTGTAGATAGCAACCAGATGTGATGCTGTTACAGTGACCTCCACTTAGCAGGTTGGACCATGGGTCAACCAGGATTTTTTTTTAAAATCAGATCATTGCTTGCAGAGAAGTTAAATATAAATGATAGGTCTGCTTGCTGACATCTGAAAAAAAAACCCAGCAGCACAGCACATCTTAATGCTATTCAGCAAACTCCACAACTTCTCAGCTAACTCTAATGCAGTTTGAATGAAGACACTGAAGTGTTTACAGATCTTTTGCAGGGATTGTTCTGTGCTTTCTAATGAGGGGGAGCAAATCTATACACTTAAACTGGTTTAATGGTTATTCCATCTTTCCAGGGAACCGTGACATTTGTAATTCAATAGAATAATAAGGATCTTAGGAGGAAAAAAATCTCAGCACCTAACCAAACTACAATTTCTAGGTTTCTTTGGGGGAGCCATGCAAGTTAATATAACATAAAAGCAATATAAATCTGTAGTGTAAATACAAGGTGCTGATTTTTCTCAGTGCTCTGGGAAGAAATGCCTAAATCAGGAGGGGGCAGCCTTTTTGGCTCATCAGGCCAGATCTTTATCTCCCCCCTCCCAACCAGCAATCTTTGTCAGGTGGGCAGGACCACCCACACATCAACCATATGATGTCATATGATTGACATGTGGGTTGTCCTGCCCACCTGTCAACATTGGCCTGCAGGGTTGGGGGAAGATAGCGACCAGGCAGGATTGAACTCCCCGTGCCTCAGTCAACGTGTGATTAATTTAGTCCTGCTTTCTGCAGGGTTTGGGTGCACCATTGAGTTTCCCACCCTAAATGATTGTTTCTTCACAGGCATTGGAATCAGAGGGAAAATCTGAAATGGCAAAACACAGTTCCCATAATCAGAATGAATTGTAGAAGCTTATTTCAGACCCAAAAAAATGCAAGACAGCTGCCGTCCTTTTAGAAGCATTCCTTTATCAGACGTTACATTAATTGCATTGAACTGTGTCAATTTAGTGCCTCATTTCCTTCCTCCACCATGTTCAAATTAAACTCTACCTAGCTTTGTTTTAATTTTAGCTCAGCTTCAGCACAAGGCAGTGAGCAGTTTAATTTTTTTTTCATACATATCAATGAATTGGCATATGCAGATGAGCAATCCTTGCTCCATCTAGCCGGGTGGCAACTCTGATTATTCATCAAAGAATTCCACAGCATTACAATGAAAGAAAGAAAAAATCACCGTAAAAAAGTGTTAAATCAACACTTGTCATTTGAAGGCTCATTTCTTTGCATTCTGTCAGCATCTGCCAGAAAGAAGTTGATCACATCACATCATGTAGGCTTTCTCATTAGATATTGATCTTCAAATACCACCCCCCTCACACACCAATCACCTGCCTTTGTAGGGCTAATGCTTTGTATTTATATAGCACATTTCAAATATTCAAGGTACACATTACTGATAATGTAGTACTGAGTACTTTATCTCTAACCCTTACACAACATTCCTGTAAGTTGGGCTGGTGTCTTAATAGAGCACATTGGAAGGGGAAAGATTGCAGAGGCTGTGAGGACAATGACTTCCTTATGGGAGCTTGTTGTTGATTTGAGATTTGAACTGCAGACTTCCTTAGCCACTGCACTAGATCTGTATGAAGAACTGCCCTTTTCCAAGGCTCAAATGAAAACTGTGTTAGATTCATTTTGCAGATCTGTAGTGAGAGTACAAAGCATGCACACTCTGAAATGTCAAGCAAATCAGTAAAATCTGGTGCAACTGTATTCCCATTAATACAGAGCTCGCTGGTGGTGCCTCATGCATGGGTTTGAACTTCCATGCTGAGGGGGGGCAAAAACCAAGCACCACTAGGGTTATTTACAGTAGAGCTTGTGGGACGCTGGGGGCAGATGGGGACTGGAGAGCTGAGTTGGGACATGGGCTTCAGTGAGAGCCAAACTCCCTGCCCCAGAGCTGCATTGAGAGAGGCATTTTCGGTCCCCCAGCTGGCCAGGGTGCCCCTTTCTCTTGGCTCTTAGCCTGCCCGCCTTCTCCTGCAGCTGACGTACCTGCCCCAGCCCTGGGGCAGCTGCCGGGCCAGCGTGAAGGGGGAACAGGTTCTGCCCGGCTACGAGAGCTACAGTATTGCTGCTTGCAGGCTGCAGTGCGAGAAGGAGGCTGTGGTGCGGAACTGCCAGTGCCGCATGGTGCACATGCCAGGTAAGGTGACCCACCACCACCCCTCCCCTTAAGTCCCACGGACTCCAGGACTCTCTCCTTTTGCTGCCTCGCTGATGTGCTGGAATATGAATTCATTTCTCCCATGTGCTATTTTGACACTGTTGTCATTTTCCTGGACTGCTCTTGTTCCTTTAATGGAGCAGCCAGACATTTGGCAGCCAAGCAAGCGAAGCTTTCCCCATAATCCATTTGTGTGCCAGGAAATTTTTGTGTGTGTCATACAGTTTTTAAAGAGACAGGAGCTGGGGGAGACATAGAGGTAGCACTCCCACATACCCTCTATGGGCCCACCCTGCTCTCAGCCTCCTTACACTGCCATATTCTATGCCTTCTTGGGTATTAGGAACCCTGACACACTCAAGTTACTTGTGGGAGAAGAGACTGTCTTGCATAAGCCCCGGTAATTGTGACTCAGCTTGCCCATAGCACAGATCTTTGCCCTGAGACCTCCCTACTGGAGCAGAAGTGTGACTCCATGCAGGCATGTGAGCACCTTAGGAAAAGATCGTTCAAATTATGTCTCTTCTGACCCAGCCCCTGGAATGTGTTGGGCTGGCTGTAGCTCTTCCTTTCCTACCACACCAACAGCTGTTCAGCCTCCTTCAGTCTCCATTCCCCCCCCCCAGCCATCTGCCACCTTCCAGGGCATCTCAGTACCCACATCACATGAAGTGGACTGAAGTCCACAAACCCCCATGCCACAGTAGAGCCAGAGAGTGATCAATCTGACAATGAAGTCCTGGGAGGACTTGAGTATGTATGTTTAATGTGGAGAAGAGATGATTAAGAGGTGATACAATAGCCATATTCAGTTATTTGAAGGGCTGTCACATAGATGGAGCAAATTTGTTCCCTGTTGCTCCAGAGGGCAGGACCCCAATCAGATTACAAGAAAGGGGATTTCAACTAAATGTTAAGAAAAACTTCCTGACTGTTTGAGAGTGAAACAGACTGCCTTGGAAGGTGTGAGGAGAGGGGCTTTCCTTCATTAGAGGCTTTTAAACTGAGGTTGGAAGGTCGCCTATCAGGGATATTGTAGCAGTGGATTTCCTGTATCCAATGAAGAGTTGGACTAGGTGGCCACTGAGGTCCCATCCAACTCTAGAACGTCTTACCAATACAGGAAATTTACTACTACAGTGTCCCTGTTAAGTTTCAGTCCATCCTCAGCTCAGGACTCATCCAGATTTCCTTTTGTGCTGCATTCTCAGTACTGGCCCCGACTTAGTGGAACGGTCTGTCACAAGAGACCAGGGCCCTGCAGGATTTGGCATCTTTCTGCAGGGCCTGCAAGACAGAGCTGTTCCGCCTGGCCTTTGGGTTGGTTTCAGTTTAACCCTGATGTTTCATTCCTTTATGGTTTGATTGGTGGGCTACTTAAAAATGAGGCTGCATTTTAAACTTTAAATCATATTTTAACCTGCATTTTAATTGATTGTTTTGTAGTGATTTTATTGGTGTTAGCCGCTCTGAGCCCGGTCTTGGCTGGGAAGGGCGGGGTATAAATAAAATAATAATAATAATAATAATAATTATTATTATTATTATTATTATTATTATTATTATTATTATTATTTCTAGGCACAGGTCCAGGCTTTAAAGCTCTGTGTCCGAGTGGTTTTGTTTTGTTTTTTGTCTCTGCACTTTCCCTGGGAAAACCCTTGTTTTACTGCTGAATCAGAGCAAATGGCAATCTGCAAGGGGGAAGCCCTTCCATCAGCAATCCTAGGCAATTGCCTATAATTGCCTAATGAAGTGACCAACCTTCTCTCTTAACACCACGGAGTAACAGCATGAGCTTGAATTGGGGTGAGGAGAGGACCCAACTCTGTATCTCACTAACCAGGTCCTTCTCCATCAGGTAACGAGACCATCTGCTCGCCCAACGTTTACATTGAATGTGCTGACCATACACTAGGTAGGTGCTTCAGCAGATACTGAGCAGCCTGTTGAGGGACCTGAGGGGAGAGGATCTGGCCAGCCAGTAGAACGGAAGGGGAACCCCTATTAAATTTTTGTGGACACAGCTGGGTGTTTGATGGCTTAAGCCATTAAGCGATAAGGCTGAACAGTTTTTGTTTTTTGTTGTTGTTTGTTTTACAGTGTTTATAGTGTGCTCTTCGTGGAATATTTTCAACCCCAGAGCAGGAAAGAAAGTAATAAACAGAGGGGAGGGGGAAAACAACAATATACAACATTACAAAAACTGGTCCAATAAAAACAAATTAACAGTTCTATCATAAGGCAAGTGAGTTTAGTATGGTGGCTTTTGAGGAAGAGTCAGGGAGGCTAATACCACAATCCCTCAGCTAGGGTCTAGTGGGCTGGTACAGAGGAGAGGAGGGCAGCTGTCGCCCTGGGGCGTGATGGAGAGGCATGATGTTGGGCTGTGTCGAAGGTTCCACTGACCCTCTCAGACACGTGTTGGTATACCAACAGGAGTCCCAAGAGGATTTCTAGACCATGAGACATTGCCTCAATAGGCTGCGGGTCCTTTGCCATGTCAGGGATGAGCAGGCAATGGCTCGTTTGATTGTTGTTCCAAAGTGTTCCTATCGTGCCTGACGTGCAGCTCTCTGCTCACAGATACAGCAGTTGAGGATTCCCAGGAGCGCTGTGTCTGCCCCACGCCCTGCAACTTGACCCGCTACGGCAAGGAGATCTCCATGGTGCGCATGCCCAACAAGGGCTCGGCCCGGTACCTTGCTCGCAAGTATAACCGCAATGAGACCTACATCCGGTGAGTGCCCTGTTGCTGATGCACAGCCCACAGGCTGTGGGAGAAGCACCAGATCATTATAAACAAAAATGGGCTAGGAGGGAACTGGGTTGGAGGAATATATGAGCCGGCTCAGCCTCTGAATCCTTTCTCTCCCCTCCGCAACTCCCCCTAGGGAGAACTTCTTGGTGCTAGACATCTTCTTTGAGGCACTGAACTATGAGGCGATTGAGCAGAAGAGGGCATACAACCTGGCAGGGCTTCTCGGTGAGTGAATCTGCTCCTCTACCTGCCACCTTCCTTTGGTTAGGGCTAGTGCTCTTGAGGCAAAGCAAGCTTCGAGAAGGAAGCTACACAGGCAGGCAGGCAGGCAAATGAACCTGTTTGTGATTCACACCTTACGTTGCTGAGACGGAGACATGACGTGGGCTCAACAAAATCCCAAGGTTTTATGCCAACACAGGTGTCACCTCATTGGCCTTTCCCTGTCATCTGACAGCATCTCTGGCTGTTTGCTGCAGTACTGACTTCTGGACTCCATCACTGGTGGTGCCAGCAACGCAGGCCCAACAGCAGTTCCCTCTTGACAAGCCGCCACAGCAAGGCAAAGAAGGCGCCTGGCCTGGACTTTATAGAGCCCCATCCCCCTTCTCCCTGACACACCACACTTCGAGGCCTGTGCTGCCTTACTCCCTGCTGGGCACCCAACCAGTTTGTGGGGAGGTATTGCTCCCATAGCAGCTGTGCTCACACACCTACTTCATCCTCTCCATGAGGTCTTCCTCCAACCTATTCCTCCAGTGCTAGAAGGACCCTGGTGCCCATTGCTTTCAAAAGGAGCTGGAAGCTAACCCTGAAGGAAAGCAAAGTCATACCAATGCTCCTGCTGCTCACCCTCTTGCCTTTCCCCAGGCCACCACATTCAGTCACCATTTCTCCCTCTCTCATTCCCTGATGCTCAATAAAAGCAGCGGGGATCCTGCCTGAGGCCCTGTCACCCTCCTCCCTGCAAGGCCTTCCCAGTGCTCAGGGTCCAGCAGATGACTTGCTTTTCACCATCGTCTCCCTTGCCCTAACTGCCTCCTTTTCTGCCAGGGGACATTGGAGGCCAAATGGGCCTGTTCATCGGGGCCAGCGTCCTCACTGTCCTGGAAATCTTGGACTACATCTATGAGGTGAGGGCCCACCTAGGGGAGAAAGAAAGGGTCTTGTGTTGCATTAGCTGTGACTTTGTACTGGGCTGAGCTTAGAGGTTGCATTGAGGGAAAACCTATAGCTCTGGCACCCCCACTAAGATAGTGCTGTACCGTTAACTGTTGTCACCTTACACAGAGCTGGCAAACTCCCCATGTTGTCCTAAATTCAATGAGTTTACCTGCCGTCAGCACAGGCTATGCTATCCCCCCAAGGTGGTAATAACCAGCACCTGGACCACTTCTAGAGCAAGGATGAGGAACAAGGGATAGTTGGAGTTCATAGAATCATAGAGCTGGAAGAGACCACAAGGGCTATCCAGTCCAACCCAGTTGGAGTCAAACAACAGCTAGGGAGCCACAAGTCTTCCCTGTCTCCAGTACTACAGAACAAGCTGGTAACATCTGCTGCATCTGGACAGCTCCAGCCACAGTCTGTATGATAGGTGCTTGCTATGGTCCATGTAGGATGCCTGGCTGTTCATGAATACCTGCTTGCAGGACTTAGGGCCTCTAAAGTTGTTTTCCAGGAAGAAATCTAGCTTGATGACATCATAGGGCGAAGTGGGAATAGAGCAAAATGCAAGTTGGCAGGAGTTGCCGTGTGTATATGACACACGTTTCCTACCGCAAAGTGATATAGGAGTTTAAACACACATGCAGCTGCCACTCTCTGCCTTTTGCTGTGCCTCAGGTGATCCGTGACAAGGTGGCCCATGGTCTACGACGCCCCAAGCCCCCTCTGAAGAAGCCTTCAGGCAGCATTGCCACCCTGGGACTGGAGGAGATCAAGGAGCAGGTACACTTGTTTCCCTTGCCACCCAGACTATCTCCTGCAGCTGCCATAAAACGGGGAGTGGGTGGATCGCTGGAAGGAAGCGAGGTGCAATTCTTTGGCTTTCCCAGCTTTGAACCTGGTCAGCTAGAGAGTGGGATGGGGAGGGTAAGAGAGAACAAGATTCTATCTCTTTGCATATTTGTATAGGGCAGATCCACACAATGCCCACCGATATGAAAAATGATGTTGGAGAGTTTGTGTCATTTAAGCACGAGAGCCTCGTTTTGTTTGTGGACTACTGCATGCTTTGGGCCATGTGGGCTGCATGTGATGTGCGTCTGTATTTCTTAACAGCATTGGCTGGAAGAGATGCACATTAATGTGTCAGCTGCTGTGCGAATTCTGTGTATTTATTTATGAGATGATTTACAAACTGCTAACTGATAGAATACATCAAGGCGGTGTACAAAAAAAAAGAATTAGAAAACTATAAAATTATAAAACCGTAACATAAAAAACTCAGGGATGGCTCAGTTGGTAGAGCATGAGACCCTTAATCTCAGGGTTGTGGGTTTGAGCACCATGTTGGGCAAAAGGTTCCTGCATTGCAAGGGGTTGAACTAGATGACCCTCGTGGTCCCTTCCAACTCTGTGATTCTAAAACAAATGGCCAGCACTGAATCAAATTAATTGTCTTAGAAATGCTTGGCAAAACGTTTCCAAAATTGTTGGTGCCTGTTTGATTTCAGCAGGAACAGTGTTGCAAGTTACTGGTGCCGCCATGCTAAAAGTTTTGGTTTGTATAGAAATTAAACAAATATGAAATAACTATGAGACAGTAGGTAGGGCTTCTCCAGATGGTCACTGTTTTCTGGCAGTTTATAAAGCACAAGGTGGTCCTTCAGGTAAGGGCTTTATACACTGACAGTAATACTTTGAACTTTGTTTGGTAATGTGCCGGCAGCCAGTGCAAAGCTTTCCACACCAAAATGCTGATGCGGAGCTGCTCTGGCCAAAAACTGGACCGCAGCATTCTGCACTTGCTGCAGTTTCTGAACCACCCTCAAGGGTAACCCAATGTAGGTAACACTGCAGCAGTCCAGTCTAGAGGTCCCCCAGGCATGCAACAGCGTGGCCCATGTATCCCTGTCCAGGAACGGCTGCAGAAGGCATACAAGCCCAAGCTGGAAAAGGCATTCAGTCACCAAGCACCCAGTGACAGTGATGGATCCAAGAGTACTCCCATGCTATGCACCTGTACCTTCAGGGAGAGTGCAACTCCATCAAGAAAAGGCCATTTCTGAAACTGCCCATTTCTGAAACTTGGGAACTGCATACCCACAAAGCTTCCGTCTTACCAAGCTTCAGTGTGTATCTGGACCTGCTAAACAGTGCATCGCCATTGTCATATATTAAAGTGCCTCAACGCTGGGTGTGGTGTTGTGTAGTAAGCAACAAACATTGCTTGAAGTCTTACAGTTCTGTTTGTCTTTTTTGTGCTCTGGACCATGAGAAGAGCCCTGCAGGATCACCAAGTTCCATCTGGTCCAGCACCTTTTCCACACCAACTGTGTCAAGCTAGATATCCCTGGAAGCTCATAGGCAGGACATAGATTTGATGGCTATCTAGTGTTGAAGTTTCATCCTGCTGAAGTTTCATTTAGCTATCATGTTGACAGACCAACATGCTGAGTTCTCATGTGCAACACATGACTATGCTGCTGCAAGCAGTGTGTGGACATGCTCCTATGAGTATATTTTTATATGTTTGTGTGAGCCCATTGTGATCTGGGTAGACAGTGCCTATATACCAGTACATACATGTGTGCATGAATGTATAGATATGCACATACATATGTTTCTGTTTGTTTGTGCATAAAAGAGGCAAGACTGCTTGTGCGATGCCCGCAGAGAAGGCTTTGGCTCCATCTGTGAACCTGTCGTAGTTAAAACTGGGGATTTACTACAAAAGCATCCTGGGCAATAAGTGTTTTACAGTATATAAACCCAGAGAGCAGTCCGTGGATGAAAGCACCTCCTAGCTCAGCTTGAGCATCTGTTCACTCTGCGTCTCTCAAGTGCAGCAGATTCAGTGTGGCCACACAAGTGACAGCTCCTCCCTGCTTTCCTCTTGCTGCATCCCACCTGACATGGGAAACCTACAACAGGGACCAGTATATGGAAAGCGAAGAATATGAGTTATTGCCTAGTGAAATTGACAAGTGTACTTTCCAAAGGTTCTGAGAGCTGAAGGAGATGTTAGGCCTGACTTTTAGAAAATGAGGTCCCTAATCTAAGCCAGTGAAGGCAAGTTGTGCTTCTAAAGAAACCAGTCTCCAATCAGCAATGCTTTCCAGAAGTTTGTTTGCGGTGTTTATAGAAGGTGGCAGCAACTGGAAGCCTTGAGCCAAATCTGTCCCTCTAGGCAGTTGGGGAGTGTGAGATAGTTCCTCCATTTAGGGAGATGGAAACCATTGCCTTGACCCACCACCTCTTACAGCAGTGGAGGGGAATCTCCAGCCTTTCAGATATTGTTGGACTCCCAACTCTCCTCAGCCCCAGCCAGCATGGCCCAACAGTCAAGGATTATGAGAGTTCCATTCCAGAGACAGAATGTCTTGCTGGCCTGGGAATTTACAAAGATAGCCTTTAGATACCCTGTTTCCCCTTTTTTAATACGTAGTCATAAAGTAAGCCATGGCAGGGTTGTTTTACCTTTGTGAGAAGCAAGACGTACCCCAAAAGTAACCCGTGGTGCCGCCATTGTTCCCATCGCCTCCTCAGCCCCTCCTGCATGCGCAGGGAGCCAGCGAACCAGCGAGAGGTGCGGGGGGGGGGGGAACACGCCTCTTGCAGAGTTCTGCCCTGCTTGCTCAGCGCACAGGGGGAGGCTGTACCGTACCATACTGACATAATAAAAATAAGACATCCCCCGAAAATAAGCCACCCTGTGTTTTTTAGAGGAAAAAATATTATAAGACGGTGTCTTAAAAAGGGGGAAAGACGGTACCGTAGCAAATCTTGCCTCCTTGCAAATAAATAATAATCCTAAAGAGAGTGTAGAGAGCACTTCCACAACCTTGATAAAGAGACAAAAGAAAATCAAAGATGCACACTGTTGTTTTTTTCAGGAATAGTTTCTGCAAAAGAATTGACCTACTTTGCTAACAGTTAATGAAGCAAATTGGTAGGGAGAGGAAAGATGGCAGGATATAACTGAACAAAGAAATCTAATCTATAATAGTAACTATTTGAAAAACAAAAGATGTGACCTGGCACTGTACCACAATGACTCTATTTAGCTTTAAATCAGGGAGTTAAGTAGTGTAAACATTTGTGAAGAAAGAGGGGCCCTGATATCTGCCGGCTGTTTGCTCACCTATGAAAATGAATTGTTTAGAAAAGGTGTATCTAACAAGATGCTGATAAATCTCAGACCCTGAGCAGGAAGAAGCTGATAAGGCCATTCAGCTGCAGAAAGAGTTGACTGGGAATACATAAGATGTAAATGCAAGCTAAAGTTGCATCAAATAAGGATCCAGACTATGTATATTTTAAGAACTCCTCCGAATCAAGGAACCTGACCCAGTGACAGTATTCCACCCACGGAAACAGGCTTTCACACCCAGATCAGCTGCAGTGCACACTCAACAGGCTGCCATTTGGAAGGAAAAGATGGTGCCCAGAATGAGATGGCTGAAAATAGAACTGATTGAATTACCCCCTCCAGATCCCTGTGCTGAAGCAATTTCTGAGTAGCTGTGAGTGCAGCTCTGTGCAGATTTATGTAAAGATCCTGGTGCCATATATCAGGGTGAAGAGGTCTAGGAAATGGTCTTTGCATTTTTCACTTTTCTGAAAGGTTATATAAATTTGAAGGTATCTGTTATTTTATTGCACAAATAACAATAAGGATGTCAATCAAATCAACCAAAGGCCTGGTTAAAAAGGAATGTTTTTGCCTGGTGCCTAAAGGTGTATAATGAACATGCCAGGTGAGCCTCCCAGGGGAGCCACTGCAGAAAAGGCTACTTCTCATGTTGCCACCCTCCGGACGTCTTGAGGAGGCGGTACACGAAGAAGGGCCTCAGAATATGATTTCAGAGTCCGGGTAGGTTCATATGAAAAGAGGCAGTCCTTGAGGTATTGCGGTCTTGAGCCATTTAAGGCTTTATAGGTCAAAACCAGCACTTTGAATTGGGCCTGGAAACTAATTGGTAGCCAGTGCAGTCAGACCAGGATCGGTGTAATATGATCAAACCATCCTGCTACAGTAAGCAACCTGGCCACTAAATTCTGCACTGGCTGAAGTTGCCTGTCTCCAGAGGCAGTATAATGCATTGCAGTAATCTAACCCTAAAAATGGGTGTCTCAAGACTTCCTCATATAGTAGTCAATGGTATAATAATGGTCTTGTGCCCTCCTGGGCCTGTTAACTATTATCATTAAAAAGAAACCGGTCTTAACATACCTGTCCCCAAGGGTGCAAAGGAAATGCTACCAAAAATTGAAGAGGGCCCATGCCCAGCTAGCCTTGGTCAAGTGCAGCACTTTAGTTTTCACAGAGGTGTAAGGAAGACAGGTACCATTTTTCTAGACTATGCAGAGGCTCCTGCTCCTGTGAACCACAGCAGACACCTACTGAAAGGAGAGAGAAAATATCTAAGACCTACCAGATTGTTTGGCTAATGGCCTCATTACTACATATCGACATTTTTTCACCGAGATGAATGGGAAGAGAAATAGATGGCAGAGATGGAGAATGAGGATCCATTCGCGGATTTAGGCACCAAGGGTTTTTTTTATAATTTCTTTTTCCTGCCTCCACAGAAGTATCTTTGTCCTGATAACCTCTGCACCGTTAGTCAAGAAAAGGAATGCTTCAGATCTGTTGAGTAGGAAAAGGTGTGCTGCAAATTCCAGCTTGTGACTTTCTCCCCTGCAATATGATGATAGCTGCCGGAAATAAAACCCCTTAATACATTACTCCAGGGTAACTGGTCTATTTGGAAATCACGGTAGGCTGCTCTTCCTTGCTCAGGGCACAAATCCCAAAACCAGGGAGGAAAACCAACAGCATAGTGTGGTTGGGCTTCAGAAGCTGGCAAATGTGAAATGGTACACAGATGCACAAATGTAGCAGCTCTGGCTCTGCTGACTGTTGATTCCCTGCCTGGTACTGCCCAGCCCATGCAAGGAAGATCAATGTGGAACTAAATTGTATCTGCTGTATCATTAGTGGGACCCTGAGACCAACACAGATGCGCAGTTCTTTGTACCAACTTGGAAGCACTGCCCCACCATCAATCCACTGCAAAGTAGCATGTCATCGAGGACGTTGGAAACAGATGGAGGATCCAGGTCACCCTTTGTTTAGACATGAATGGATGGCTCGGAGGCTGAGATTCAGGAACAGATTCAAGGACACAGAACCCGGAGAGGAGAAAATTAAGAGACACATGGAAGACTGGGAAGGTGGAGGAAAGTGGAACAGCCCTCTCCAGGCACAGGCTACACAAGAAGGCAGAGATAACATGAACGAAGCGTACTGAGAGCTGCTGGTGCCAGGCATGGAGAAGCAAGGAATAATCAGTGGTGGCTACCAAAGAAAGGCAGCTGCCTGTAGGGTGAATCCATGCAGTCCGCATGAGATCATATTGTCAGCATTGGAATACAAACAGGTGGCTTTCTAAATGATGGGCTGGTGCCCCTACCTAAGCACATAAGAAGAGTCTGCTGGATCAGGGCCTACGTTCCCTGCTTCCACTGCTTGGCCTTTGGAAAGCTGGAACAGCTGAAAGGCCACAGGTTCCTCCTCTCTCTCCTTTAAGCATCATTCCCTGATGGCTCCCCCAATGGGTGTTCCTGCTGAAATGGTCCCTTTCAGTTGCCTCCTACCTAACCAACCTCTAAAGGCAGGAACCACCTGGAGAAAGGTTGCAGAAGATGATCTTAACATTCAGGCAGGTCTGCATGGTCATGCGTATACAGCAATATAGTGTAATCAGGGCAAGCTGTAATGGTGCGGTTGGGCATTTCCTGGGGCCCCAAGGCCAGCAAGTGACTTGCTGCCTCAACAGTAGTAGTGCCATTCTTATGCTACATGGAGGATTCAAGAAGATCAGAGGCAGCATGACTTGAATTCTAGGTTGGCATGTCCCATAACATCTAGGCTCGCATGCTCCCCAAATCCTGCAGCTGGCACTGAATTGTTTGTGTGCATGTGTGAGTGAGCATGAGAGATAGGGAGAGCTGCACTGCCTGCCTCTAATCTCTTGTGAGCATGATGGTGAGCGAGTGACATATACCGCATGCCTGTATTATGGCATGAGCGGGAGCCGTTCCACTGTTGCATTCAATATCCCAGGAGCCCTGATGTTATATAAAGATAAAACACAGGAGGCAGAGCCAGGGAAAGCCCATCAAACATGCCGATTTTTGGCTGGCTCTGGAGCCTTTGGACAAGGAATAACTAATTAGCAGCTGAGTTTACTTTAATTTCCTGCTGCTGCCAACATTTAAGTCAATAGAAGCTAGGGATCCTTGAAATTCAACCTGGCTGCAGCAAAGGGCTGTAAATAAAGGTGCAGACAGAGAATTACCCAGACTGGTCTTCGTTCCGTGGCAGTTCCAATGCCGCCCCTGATGAGTTGGCTAGTAAGGCACTGAAGGCAAAAGAGGCCCATGTGGCTGCAGCAGGCCCTCTGGGCATCACCCCGGCAAAGCTGTGCTTATTCCTAGCACACCAGCCAAGATGAAAGCAGCATTTTGTATTCCACTTGAGTGGTTGTGGATTTACAGGCTTAAATCTGGACCCAACTCCCTGAAGGAAGTCCTTTGTTCTCATCTTGGCTTTCAGGACATGAAAGCTGCAATCCTGAGCCATTAAAATCAATGAGGGTGTTGCTGTCGATGTCTCAGGATGGCAGCCAAACATCCCAGGGTTACTCCTGGCATGGGATATATGTCTTTACTGCAGTAGACTCAGTACTGTCCACTGCACACTGGCACACTCCATGTGGCTCAGGGTTGAATTTGGACATTGGCTCCTTAACAGCATCGTTTGTCAGCACAGAGATGAGCTATTCTGGGCCGACTGAGCTGTGATTTCTCGGTTCCTTCACTTTCTCCTTTTTTTGTTTTTATTTTAATCTCTCCTGTAATAACCGTGCAGTTGCATATAACTTCGGTTTTTATCACAGAGATGCACAATTGCACAAATCAAGAGGATGTGCCCTAGATACAATGCGAAGCACATACCATAAGGACATATGGAAAGCCTACCAGGTCAGACCAAAGGCCCATCTATCCCAGCATCCTGTTCTCACATTGGTCAGCCAGATGCTCAGGGGAAACCCACAAGCAGCACCTGCGTTCAGCAGCAAGTCCAGCAACTGACATTCACATGGGCCGCCCTGCGTTTAGTACTTTCTTGCTTAAAATCTCAGACAACTGTGCTGGGAGAGTCTTTTGCCCGACACCCTGGACAGCCGCTTCCATTGAGAGCGGGCAGCCGTGAGCTAGATGATGGCCCTGTGTTCCCATCTAGTGCAAGGCAGCTCCTTGTAACCTAAACCAGCTGCATAGTAAGAATTGCAGTTGCACCTGATTTTGGGGGGGGAGCAGCAACTGTGAAGTTGGGAGAGACTGCAAGACAGTTGGTCTTCCTGCCCACACCTGTTGAATGGGAGGGGTGGTCTAATGCTGAACACATTTTCAGCCACAGTAGCAGTGGAGCAACATACACCTATAGGACATGCCACTCTGCTTCAGTATAGGGTCTATCTAAGCAGAAGCAGGAGATATAGATGTTGTTCGTGGTCCCTCCAGGTTAGATGCAAGCAACAGATGCCTTCAATCAATACTTATCTGTGGCAAACAGCTAGTGCAAAATAAGCTCCAGCATAGTTGATGAGCTGTGTTGTCACAGCACCACCTTGTGGACAGAATCATTCTTTTTCTGAGCAAGTAGTGACAGATCATCCTTTCCAGCTCAAGCGCCTGGAGGCCTTGTCTTCAGGAAGGATGGTGGCAAGTCCAGTAATATTATCATGTAGTAAAGGGAGGCAGCCTTTTCTCCAGGAACTTCCGGCTTTGCCAGGCATAACATGTACCCAGCAGTGGCACAGTTAGGTCACCCCTGTGCTGGTGAGCTAATTAGCACATGGAGGGTGGTATTCAGCTAAGTTTTACTCAGCGAAGACCCATGAAATTAATAAGCATGACTAAGATAGATCTATTCTGAGTAAAAGTTAGTTGAACACCGTTTAAACACACACACACACACACACACACACACACACACACACCTCATTCAAGCCGTTCTATCTTTATCCACATTCCATGAAGTGCATATTTGCTTGCCTAATGTTTCTTGGAGACGCTGTATTTGAAATGCAAGCTTTTGTGTGTTTTTGACATGCTAACTCTGTTTTTCCTGTTTGTGAAAGGCATTTCATGCTGTGCACAGGCTATGTTTTCTGAAGACCCAGGGATGCAACTTCCACCTTAACCTATAATTAATCCTGATCCAGCAATGGCAGCTTTATAGCGCAGCAAAAACATTATCCATGGGGTGTAGAACCTCGCTGGAGAGAGTGGGAACCTTTTTCTTGTTTCATAATTGCAGCCATGTCTGCCCTGGTCCCTTACCAAGAGAATATTGCAGTGAAATGGATTAGACATGTGGAATGTATATGGAATGAAAACAGAAAATGTAGTTTAGGCAATGATATTCCCACATAGCAGCTCCATGCCGCTGAAGAAATATCATCTGTGTGCAGCCTCAGCTCTCCGCATTAAAATTGCTAAAGCACCTAGAGACCTCCAATGTTAAGGACCTGAAATAAGTTTCCTGCCCGGGAATCCCACATTTTATTAACATTGGAATTACTACTTAATCAACATGAATTGTTCCCCTTCACCTTATTATACATGCAGCAGCTCAGAATCATCTCTCTGGTCCATTTAAGAATGAGATTGGACATTCTAATCTCTCTAATAATTTTCTCTTTGAATAATATCCACCCTAAAGCATGATTCCTGAGCTCACAGAGCCTCTCTGAATTTGATGGTGTGAAGTATACCATGGTACAGCTTTGCCCTCGGGAGCTATCATTTCATCTCATTTGCTAAATCACACAGGGCACTGCATGTTTCTAACAGTTTTATACCCACAGCTGTAATTATATTTAGAGTCTTGATCTCATCTGACATGGTTGAGTGTGGCATCCCTCCAAGTGTAGATTCCTATTCCATGGGGTGAGATTCCCCACCCCACCCCACCTTTAAGGGTGTGGGAGATTTAACAGGGCTACAGGCAGGGGGTCAAAAGTAGAGCAGGCTCAAGAATTTGCACTGGGAAGGAATTATATTGCTGTTCAGTAGTGGAAATGGGGGACTAGACAAAAAAGGCAGGTGACTGTCAAGTAGGTAAAGGTAAAGGGACCCCTGACCGTTAGGTCCAGTCGCGGACGACTCTGGGGTTGCGGCGCTCATCTTGCTTTATTGGCCAAGGGAGCCGGCGTACAGCTTCCAAGTCATGTGGCCAGCATGACTAAGCCGCTTATGGCGAACCAGAGCAGCGCACGGAAATGCCGTTTACCTTCCCGCTGCAGCGGTACCTATTTATCTACTTGCACTTTCGAACTGCTAGGTTGGCAGGAGCAGGGACCAAGCAACGGGAGCTCACCCTGTTGCGGGGATTCGAACCGCCGACCTTCTGATCGGCAGGCCCTAGGCTCTGGTTTAGTAGGTTTAGTAGGCAGGGACTGCCTAAACCTGGCTTGGTACATGGGATGCCTGGAGAGAGAGAGGTTGTCAGAAGGTGATGGAGCTGTTTAAGGAAGAGCTGAACAGGCAAAGCCTGTGATAGAGCATTCTGAAAGCCCATCTCAGAGAACAAAATTTAGGAGTGGAAGAATATTGCCATTCTGTGCCATAATCTTAACAGCTCCAGCCTTTTGCTACCACCACAGAGGATAAGAGTTCCTGCTGTTCCATGTTTCTTCATCCTGCCTCTTTCTCGTTTCTGGATGCAGCAGACAGTGTAATGTCATCACCAGGGCCACGGCCAGGCTATTGGCGCCCTAGGCAAGGCTAACTACTCACACAACACCCCCCCCCAAAAATAGCTAACTTAAAATTTCAAGAACAGATGTCCTGCAGAAATAAAATTCTCCAAAATATTATCAGGAATTTTTAAGATAAAACAAAAAATAATCTGAATAAAGCTGCCCCTCAAAGGTCAGTCCTGCACTCCTCTGAGGCCTGGGTGCTAGACAGCTGCCTAGTTGGACTGATAATAGCACTGTCCCTGGTCATCACACTGTGTAGCTGGAAGGGGCAGGGCAAGGCATAGATAGCATGCTGATGTTATATCACTTTGCAAGAAAGCAGAGTTTCTCTCCATCACTTCTTGTCACATGCAGCCTTCCTGGAGGAGGTCTCCCTCTAGGAAACATCAACACAATGCTCATAGAGCTATGTGCCACCCACCCACTCAGAGGTAACAGCTGCTGTGCTGACCGTGTTTCTTCTCTCTCTCTCTCTCTCTCTCTCTCTCTCTCTCTCTCTCTCTCTCTCTCTCTCTTTCTCTTTCTCAGAGCTCCTGTGAGAGCCTGGGCCGCCACAACGAGGGCAGCTACCCCACAGGACTTCTACCCAACCACCACCACCGCCACCACTACTCGGGCCAAGGGGTCTTCGAAGACTTTGCTTGCTAAGCCAGCTCATGCGCTGCTCCCCCCCAAACAGCAGCAGTGCCTCTGGAGCAGCTTGGGGCACAGCAGGCTCCGGCCTGCGCCAAGAAGCCTTTCCCAAGTGGCCAGGCCAGGCCTTCCTCCCACCTCCAAAGGCTTCCAAAAAGCACCGTGATGCTTTTATAGCCCCCTCCCTCCTGTAACTAGCCCCCTTCCCCAGCCCAGCTGGTCCTGCCCCTGCCCTCCAGGGCTCAGCACCCCCTCCCCCAACAAACCTTCCCCATACTGAAGCACAGAGAAAGACCGAGGACCAGCTGCCAAGAACAGGGAGGTGGAACGGACTCTAAACTGCTCCACTGATAGGAAGCCAAGCTTGACTGAGGCAGGCAGCCTGCCTGGAATTTCACAAAGTGGGAGGAAGGGGGACATGGAGCACACAAAGGAGCAAAGAGGGCGTCACCAAAGGTAGAGGCAACTCTCTCTCCCAGGGCCCAGTCTATGACACGGTAGCACCACACAGCCCCACATGGCAGCCTCTGCCACAGACTCAGTAGCGGGAGCCATGTTCCCTCCAACACCTCTCACTTTGTCCTGTCTTATCATTACTGTTCCTACTTACACCTCTTCCCTCAGCCTCCTTACAAACATACATTTCCATGTACCACTATTTCACATGCACACAGGGGTATCTCAGGGCAGGAAAGAGGTCCTGTATCCCATTGGCGGCGGCTGCTGTTGGGCAGTGAGTGCCATGATGTACCCCACTGCTCACTTGCTGCTGCCCCCCCCACACTGAGACTGTGCCCACAAGGAGGTTTAAAGACCTGCCATCCTGCCCACGATGTGCCCCTTTACCATATGGGTACAGGCCCCTCACCCCCATGGCTGGCCAGCTGTCGCCCACCCCTTCTTCCCTCAGAACTGTATATTTGTACATAACTGTTTTGGGTCTGTGGTTTTTAGCCGGCTACACTCAAGTCTTTCGTTGCTGCAGCTGGCCCCTGCCGGCATCGCTAAAAACTAATGGTAAGGCTGGACACCACGACATCGACGTCCAATCTCAGGTTCCCTCCCAGCTCAAGTGCAGAGGCCGATGCTGCAGGAGGCTGCTGGCACCAACAAAGCCCGAGTTCCCCTGGGGCAGCCCCTTCCCAGATGTAGAGACGCCCCCCTTCCCCACATCTTCCACCCGTCCACCCTCCTCCAGCAGTATTCAGGGTCCAAGCCACACAGAAACACCCCACCCTCAGGAGAAGAGCCTTACGGGTCCCACACAATGTCAAGGGGAGGATAAGGAGCCCAGGCAGCCCCCCAGGACTCAGATCCGTAGGCTGAAGCACTTAGTAGCAGACTTGCCCAGTGCATCCGCATGTGGGGAGTGTGGGTGTGTGCGATGACTCAAGGGCAGCAGGGGGGAATCATGTCAACTTTCTCTTTGCAGCAGGGCCCTGAGTAAAGGTACAACAGGAAAAAGCCAACCAACCTACCTTGTGCTGTCTTGATGGGACAAGGGAATACCCCAGAACCCAGCTGTGGTCCTCAGCCCTCCATGTAGCAAACCAGAGGGGGCTCCAGCACGCACCGTCGAGACACCTCATGGTGTCATGCCCCACACTTAGGGAAACGTGCCTGTACTTCTGGGGGTGCATTTTCAGGAAGAAAGGTGGCACAGGAATATGCTGCAAATGCCCCCCCTCCAACACCAAACTCTTGCATACACCACCTTCAAGAGCCAAGAGCAATCAAGGCATTTGACTGCTGCAAAGGGAGTAGGATATTGCAGATCAAATCCGCCTGCCTGCTGCATATGTGTGTGATTCCAAGGGTGCAGGCTGCAGGAGACTCTCGACTGGGACCCAGCCAGGGATCTTCCCAGGAGGGGGTCTGTTAATCCCATGACTTTACTGAGCGCGAGTCGCTGTTTTACAAATGTACAAGTTTCTCCCAATAAAGAGGCACAAGTAGAACTCCAGCCTTGTTTCTTGTGTCATCAGTGATTCTGCCCCACTAATATCTAGAGCTCCATCCTTCCTTGGTTTCTTTCCAGCTCTGCCCCTATCAGGGAAGGGATGGGGAAAGGCACTGGACCATGTGAGATAACACTTGCATTGAGGCAATGTCCCCTAACCTCCCTGCCAAGATGTCCAAATGAATGCTCATTAAACAGCCAATATTGTCTAATCACAAACAACTCAGGCTGAATGCTCATCTGCAGGCAATCAAAATGACACCATCCCTGGCTGCTGGAAACAGGCAATCCTTACAGTCACGTAGCCAGCAGACCAAACTAGAAGAAATGGTGGGAAGTAGATCCCATAACTGGTTTTCTTACTGGTCAGTTGGTTGTAGCGCAAGGAGTTGGGCAAAGCAGCCATGGAAGAACCCCAATTGAGTGGGATGAACAGAGTTGGGGAAAGGTATGTTAATTTCTTTCTGCCATATATGCAAGCTTCCCAGTAATAAATCCATAATAGGCTAAATCCTGTACAAGTATATGTTAGCTGCAATTCTTGCATTGCAGGGGATTGGACTATATGGCCCGTTGGGTCCCTTCCAACTCTACAATTCTCTGATTTTACGAACATAAAATGCGTTTGATACCAAGGTCTTCATCAACTGCCTAATATAAAACAAAAACAAATTAAGTATCATGAATCAACAAGCTTTACCTCACATACTCACGAGAGGCTTCGAGTGGGAAAAGATGATAAATTTGTATGGCGGCGGCTGGTTATATTAATTGGCCCAGGAAAGTTTGCTTTGATGAACAACAATTCATTTATCCAGAATGGCTATTTACACTGGAGATGTGAAGTAATTGTTTCGCCTTCCTCCTACAAAGTTTAACATCCAAGAGTCAAAGCTTATTGATTTGCTATGTTTATGGTTTCATTTCATTCATGTTATATTAAAGTACTGCTAAACAGTTGGGGGAGGGTGCAACCCCACTGAAGAGCTGGGACAGATAGGATTCAAAAGCATCTTACAGAGGATACTGTCTTGAATGTGTGTGGGTGTGTGATTTCAGATGACGTAAAGCATAATAGCATAAAGCTTACTGTGGGGGTGGACACTCTCATTCCTTATTCTTTTCCACATATTTTGGCTACTATTGACAGTAGCCTGGTCCCAAGGGAAAGATGATTCAACACCATATTGCAAAGAACACAATCCTGGACATTGGGCCCATCATTTGGGGTGGTCCAAAGCTAACTGTGGGGTGCACCCTCTCAGTTGCTCCTTTGTAATTGTTGTCTGGGCTCACCACATATGGCTGGCCATTGTCCCAAAACTATGGCTTTGACTGGAGGACAATTATTGCCCATCTTGAAGAAGATGGTCACCCAGTCATGATGTGTACATATAATATGGAGCAAACCAAAGCTTGTTTGGGGGTTCTGGGGCATATAAACTTTAGGTCCCTTATTAATAGTTCTGACTGAGCTATGTTTTGAACATTGAATGCAAACAGGGAACTGGTAACCAAGTTCAAGATCAACCCAGTCAGTCTCCTTGTCCACTAGGCCAAACAAAGGATCTACAACCCCTCCCCCCACCCAAAAAGAAAGAAAGAAAAAAGAACAAGAAAAGGGGATGAATTGATACTACTCTTTGTACATATTAAAGGCAGCATGATAGATTTCAGATTTGCCTGTGGCGAACAATTTGGGTGAATACGTGCACAGTGCAAGTACTCTGAGAACTCACAAGTTCACACAATGAAGCCAAATGCCATTCTGCACCACCTAAGTGGTCCTGGATATAGAACCATTGGTACAAGCTTGGCTGCATACAGAGCAGCCAGCAATAGCTGCCAGTTTAGCTCTTTAGGTTTCTTAACCAGTATTCTGGAGCATGTGACTCCACTGTTGTACCATCAGTTTCTAGGCTCAGCATAAAGTGAGCTGTCAGGAAGGACAGAGAGATGGTGGGGAAGAAAAATTGGGAAAACGCTGCTCTTTCTTAATAGGCAATATTTCTTTTGAGCTACAGGCAAATAGACACAACAAAATGTTAAACATGCAAGTTAAACAAAAGCCTCCCTTTTCTCGGCTGATAATTGAACTGGGCCACTTCAGCCAAGGCATTTTTCTTCCCAGCCTACGTTCTGATAACCCATTTTAAACAAATCCACCCTAACTCAGCATGTACTCCCACTGCTAGATAAAAAGTTGGGTGGAATGTATGGGAAGTCTTATCAATAAAAATAAACAAAGTTGACAATAATATGCTAAAAGATCTCTGCCTATATAAATGCTGCTGCCACCATATCTCAATCCTTTCAATACTAGCACCTAGGACTTTTTTTCAGCCAGAACTCAGTTCCGGCACCTCTCAGGTGAGTGCCATTGCCATTATAAGAGAACAAGGGAGGCATTCATGGTGAGTTCCAGCACCTCTTTTTCTAGAAAAACAGCACTGCTGGCACCCATTAGTAATCTGTACCCCTCATTCACCTCCAGGGATTGCCCACCTTTTTTACACCTGGAAGAAGCATAAACCAAGTAACAAGGCTTTCGAAAGCTAGAACACATGACCAAATTATAGTAGCAACAGGTGAGTACAAAATCTGGCTCAACGTGTTTACGCTCCCAGGTAGCAAAAAAATGATGGGTTGACTTGCTTCCTTTTGTCCTAGAATCTGATTTGCAAAAGAGTAGGGCTCCAATTAATTAATTAATCACATCAATCTTATTAGTTGCTCACTATAAAAAAATATCCAAGTGATGTACAAAAACATTCAAAGCTGAAAATGCATAAGGCATTTGCTAGCACTGTGGTCACTATTCCCAGCTGGGTCAACAACACTAACACCAAACAAGTGCAAGTGCACTTAAGCCCAGAGTTGTTGCTCTTTTGGTCAGTTCCATAACCAATTGTTCTAGGGCAGTCAATCGGAGTATCTAGACCTCTTAGTCATGACCAGATCACACGTGTACACAAGTCTATGTGAGGGTAACTGAAATTACACATCACTATGGCACTTCTTCCTTTGGATGCTTACTTGATTTCATTCTCCATCTAAAGCATCCTTTGGATGCTTACTTGATTTCATTCTCCATCTAAAGATCACTTGGGCATTTGGGTCAGGGAGACAACAGTACGTTCCCAGTACTAAATTACTCTTGGGGTCCAGTATCTCCACCCACAGCAATTCTGTGGAAGAGTCTGCTTCTTTGGGATTTCTACTTTGCTGAACTTTAATTTACAGAGCAAGACCACCTCTGGTATACGGCTGCCGATCCTTCCTATGTAGCCTGTATCCAGAGATGAGTGTCCCGTCCCACTCTACCATCTCTCCATTCCACCAGGTTTCGATTATGCCCACTGTGCTCTCCTTTGAGATGAAGCCTTCCAGCTTGCCCAGCTTGACTCAGAGGCTTCTAGTCTGGGCATACTACGATTATGTACTGGGTTTCTTACACACGCTTCACTACAAGTTCCGAGGGCAAGTTACAACATTATACCAAAAAAAGTATATTATTAGAAACAGTTAAAACAGGTTACTACAGTCAGATGAACTGGGTGGATCCTAAAGTCTATAAATTTCAGGTATCAAAAGACCAGAGTGAAGAGGCATGCCTTCAGCATATGAAGAACCCTATAGAAGGGAGGGACCACACAACCCTTAGTGAGGGGGAAATTCCACAGGTTGGGGCTGCCACAGGTAAGGCCATCTCTTTGACCTCCCCCTCAAACCCACAATTGCCCCACCTGCTGAAACACTGCCCCTGCTTCCGAGTGATGGCTGAATCAGGAGAAGTGCAACACCTCACAGATTTACTGAATCAAGGACAACATTTTCTCGGTTAGAAGTCTTTGGGGTACCAGGCGAAGGTCCAAGTCCACCCTTTGCAAATCAGTTTTGTGATACAGAGCCCAAATTATATAAACTGAGTAATTTGCATTGAATGATTGTGATTTTATCATGTTCTAATTTAAACAAATTAAGCAATTTAAATAAATCATAGTAAAGTTTTAATTTAAACAAAGTGTAGGAGGACCCAGCTAAACATCAGGGTGGACTCTCTTTCCTTGGATGATTTTAAGCATAGTTTGGATGAACATCTGTCATTTATGATCTAGTTGAGACCGCTACATTGCAGGGGGTTGGACTAGATGACCCTCGGGGGCCCTTCAAACTCTACAATTCTGATTCTATGACCCAGCATCGGGCATATGAAAGGAAGATCATAGTTTTAATTTAGTTTTCATTCTTGCTTCCCTTGCCCTCATTCTAGCAAACTGATTTCTCTCTAACCATTAAACTCTGCTTTGTTGACTGCAAGTTCCTAATTCTCTAGCCTTTTTTAAATCTTCAGTTGTTTGTCAACACACATCAAAGTGTCCTTATATATTTCAGAAAGGATTAGGAGGAAGGACACGGGCTGGATTAGAAGGGGTGAGAAACGGATGTTCATTACCAAGCAATCATCTTCTGGAAAGAAAAAAATGCTTATGATTAAATGAACAGAATTTGAAGAAGTTAATTTTAAATCTAGCTCAGGAGTGCAAACAGATCAAAGGAGGGAATGTAAATACTTCCCTTAGGCCATGACTTGTTTTGGAAATTCAGAATAACCTATATCATTTGAAATGCATGGACCTCCCTCAGCTGAAATCCTCTGGACCAAACCAGTATGAATATCAGACTGTGGACTCACAGCTGCTCTTACAATGGCACCTCATTGGCATTTCTATGGGACAACTAGCAACTGTGGTTGAGAATCTGACTTTGAAGGCTCCTTCAATCTCATCTTGTCAGTTATGTGTGTTATGCTCTGCATTGTCCTGTCTGGTTTTATGAAAGTAGAGCAATAAATTAAGCAATTCCTGCCTCTCAAAGTTCTTTGCTTTAATTTAAAAGACAACGTAGTATACCTTTGCAGCACATTCTGGGCACTGTAGTTTCTTAAGGGTTGCTGGGAATTGTAACTATGTGAGGGATAAACTACGGTACCCAGAAGTCTTGGGTAGGGGGATGTGCTTTGAATATACTTTGTAAATACAGGGTGGGGAATGGTTTTCACATTGAGTGTTGTATTTCCTCATGGAACCCTCTGGTGCCAGTAGTGGACAGGGCCACAAGCAAAAATGAGTTGGGCAGTGGATATGACTCTTACCTTTCTACAGTGGGCTACATTCCAGCCAAAGGTTTACACACACACACACACACACACACACACACACACACACACACCCCTCTCCATCCAGGCAAGCAAGACCCATTCCCAAATATTCAAGAACACAGGTGTGAACAGGACTGGGCAGAGTCCTAAGAGGCTGGATAGTGAGAGCTAGAGAGCATCATTTATGCCTTCAACCTGAGATTCCCCATACCTGATCTAAATACTGAAAGCATAAAAACTATATGTAGGGAGCCTCCGCAACACTAATCAATTATGCCTTTTCTGGTGGAGTAGTGAATTTGTAATAGAGGAAATCATTAGGCACATTTTACAAACCAATCCAATATTGCTCCTCTTATGAATCTATGAGGTGGCCCTGGAGCCCTTATTGTATCCCGTCCATGGCCTTCGCAAACCTGGTAATCATCGGTTGCCATCAACTCCAGCCAAGACGGCTGCATAAAGACTCCATAGTGTTGCTATTGGTTGCAGCCAGTCAGGAAACAGGTCTGTACTGCAACACATCTATAGCAGTGTTTCTCAACCCTGTGCCTCCAGATGTTTTTGGCCTACAACTCCCATCATCCCTGACCACTGGTCTTGCTAGTTAAAGGTAGATAGCCGTGTTGGTCTGTCATAGTCAAAACAAAATAAAATAAAAAAAATTCCTTCCAGTAGCACCTTAGAGACCAACTAAGTTTGTTCTTGGTATGAGCTTTCGTGTGCATGCACACTTCTTCAGATACACTGAAACAGAAGTCACCAGACCCTGATATATAGTGAGAGGGTGGGGAGGGGTATTACTCAGAGGGGTGGTGGAAATGATTTTCCACCACCCCTCTGTCGTCAACAGGTTTACCACACCTATCAACCTTTCACCCATTTCCACCACCCCTCTGAGTAATACCCCTCCCCACCCTCTCACTATATATCAGGGTCTGGTGACTTCTGTTTCAGTGTATCTGAAGAAGTGTGCATGCACACGAAAGCTCATACCAAGAACAAACTTAGTTGGTCTCTAAGGTGCTACTGGAAGGAATTTTTTTTATTTTATTTTGTTTTGACTGGTCTTGCTAGCGAGGGATGATGGGAGTTGTAGGCCAAAAACATCTGGAGGCACAGGGTTGAGAAACACTGATCTATAGCTTGCTCCATAAAAACATGACACAAACCACCATGGAGAATTGCTTTAGCTGAGAAGCCCACTCAACAAAGTAACCTTTCTGAGGGGCAAAGCAAGAGTGACAGGTTTTAGGAGACATGGCAACTGGGGTCCCCCGTCCCCCCTGCTTTATAATCTAATGTGAAAATCATGTCTGTCACACATATTGTGTGAATCTTTACAGAAAGACATTGTGGAGTCATCTTCTCCATCCCTTGATAGCATTTTATTTCATACCTTCAACAATGGTGCTCTGGATTTTTTCTCTTTGCTGCGTTGCATCCATCAGCCTCCAGAGTGCAACATACCATTTTGACATTTTCTGGTATCTTTCCAGGGGCTCTGATTACTGATTTGTATCCTGTAAAAACACATACTGCATTTTTTTTGTTCCCAATTTGCAATCGCAATAAAAAAAAAAAGCTGTTCTTATGTGTGTGGAAGTAGTACGAATATACAGTGAACTGACTGGTCATGTGGTCCAAGAGCAAAAAGAATAGCATTGATTTATATTTCACTTGCCATTTTTCTCCTGGTGCAGCACAATCGCATATTACATGCATTTAACTTACCGGTATGTGATATCAACTATAGGCAGTTGAATTCCCACAAGTTACAAGCGGAATTGGTGCGTGGAGAGAGCCTTGCTTGAGAAGCAACACACACTTTCCTGGAGCAAAACTTAAGCTCTCTACTTTTGTTTCCTGAGCAAGGCTCCCACAAGATCTCATAGGAACTTGGGCGGCCCCACAAGACCTCGTGAGAGCATCCTGGGTCTGCTGGAGCTTGCACAGGGGTTCGGTTCTAAGGGTTTGGGTATTATGCATTTTTGCATATACACAGAACCCTTGGAATTGAACCCTGCATAAGATACAATCGTACTTTATTATGTGCTGTCCCGCCCACCCCCAGACCACGTTCTTTTTTTCGAGTTGTAAACTTTTGGCCTGCCCTGCACCTCAGCATCAAGGAACATTTACATTTCTAAAAATATGGACCATTCTTTTAAACAGAACAGAACACTGACTGCTTAGGTGTTCACAAACATGGGCCATCACAGAAAACACTCATAAAATTTAAGTAAGGATCAGATGCTATTTCATCAGAAGTTCAGAAACTGTCTGCTCTCAGGGTGAAAAGGATCACTCTGTTAAGGGGTCTCTGCATCATTTCTTTACATGACTTATATGTCAACACTCACCATTCATGGTTAGAGAAGACTGGCCAGAATCTGACCCACTTTTTTATCTGGGCTGGCTTTTGAGCATGCACAGAAGTGAGAATTTTAATGTTTTGATTACTTATGGTGTTAAAATGTTATGCCGTTTTAAGTGGCTGGCTTTTTACACTTTTGGAACACCACTTCCTGTCCATTACATGTATGGGGACAATTTGATGGATGCTACTCCCACACCCCGACTTCCATTTTTTTTTTATCAACCGAAAGGAAAGGGTGCACTTTTCCCACCAGTTGGTGCTGAAGGCATGTTCACAGTGCAGAAGTACTCTTGCCCCCCCCCAAAAAGAAAAAGTTAAAAATAAAAACAAAATTTGCCCTTGCAAGTACAAGAAGCAAGAAAAGGAAAAAGAAAATGGGAAGGAAGCTGCTCTTTTGTGCAAATTGGCATATCAGAAAACCTGTATTTCAAAAATACTGTTTCTTAAAAAAGGTGTGCATGCACAAGTAAGCAATCTTTGCTCTTTTATGCAAATCTCATAGATAGCTAGTTTTAACTTGTTTTAAGGTGTATGCACACAGGTAAACATACCAAGGCGCATGCCCACAAAAGATCTCTGGCTCCTGAAACTTATGGTGTGTAGGGTGCACTCATTGCGCGAATGGAAGAACAACACACGGTGCTACTGTATCCCTTCAAGCATCACCCACTAGCATGAATGGGAAACAGACAGGTTTTGGAGGCATAAAATTGAAAGCACTCATGTGTAGAGGAAAACACACATGCACATTAGCACCCTAGTGTGGACACAGCTACCTAACTACTTGTACCACATTCCTTGAAATACACATCGCTGTTTTCTTTTCGTCTCCAGGGAATCATAAGTTCCAATACGTAATTTAACTTCTATCGATTCCACAATCTCTCTCCATCGTACAAACCAGGCATGCATACAGCCTAGAACAGAAAAATCATAACCAAACACTTTATGGTTCGCTCCAGTTTATTAAAATGCAAAACAACATTTTAGTCGCCAACCCACCCCAAACCCAAGTTAAATATAAACCCACTGGAGAGCCAAGCTCCAACTCCTTCGCACACGTGCACACACACACCGGCACCCTTTCTGGGCCTTGCCCTGGTCCCAGCGCCAGGCTGATTGGCGCAACCCGCTCTGCTGAACAGTTCTGGGCCAACCACACATGGCAGCAAGATGGGCGAAATGTACGTACCTTCAGCCCAGCAGGTGGCAAAAGAGAGGGCAGGCAGCCCCAGAAATACTGTTCATCCCCACCGTGCCAGAGCCAGCCTGGCATCAGGGGGCTGCTTGACTCTCCCACTGAAAGAACTCGCCAGGTCTGTGCCACCCTCTTGCCCCTACCACTCCTAATCTGAGGCTAAAGCAGCCCGAGTCACCGTTTCCAAAAGGAGCAACACCGGACAAAGAGAAAAAGAAATAACCAACCACGATCCCTCTGCCCCTCCCACCCACAGATTATCCTGCACCTACACGTGGAGTGTCCATTAAGTTAACACCCAAACTGCAGCAACGGGACCAAGCAGTGCTCCTGAGGGGGCAGTTTCTTTCCTTCCTGCCTCTATTGCCCCAGAATCCAGAAACCAGCCTCCTCGGCTTCAGCCCACCCCACCCCTCACACACAGAAGCCTCTTCTAAAAGCCCCGGTGCTGCCAAGGCGGCAGCCAGATTTTCGAGGCAGAAGTCCCACAGCAGGCCCTGCCTGCCCTTGCTCGGTTGGCACTTGCAGCTGTTAATCCTGCTGCCCGGGGGGAGGACCTGGGCCTGCATGAGGGGAGCAGAGCAAGGCAGAAGTGGGACTGGATCCTGACCACCCGCCAATGCCCGCTTTCGGTCCACAAGGCAACCTGGACAGCCAAGCAGAACCGCTCCCTTGTGGCCCAGCCTGAGCCATCCTGGGCCGCCGTCCTCTGCCGCTACAGGGAAGACGCGCAGGGGGAGAGGGAAGGTGGCAGGCTGGCCCCGGCCCCATGCTCATGTGCTGTTGCCCTGCTCCTGTTCAAAGAGCACCATGGCCAGCTGCGCCCGGGAGCCCAGGCCCTCCAGGCTGCTCTGCACGCAGCGGTGGTACTGCTCCTCGCTCAGGCGCGGGTTGCAGCCGTGCGGCCTGTAGCGCTGCAGGAGGGCCGGCTCGACCGCCCGGAAGACGTGGAGGTTGGAGTACTTGACAAACAGGTCGTAGATGTCCAGCGTCTCCAGGATGTCCTCGTTGTCCTGGGCGTCGGCGGCCATGCGCGTGCGTGCCGCCATGTAGTCGGCGTTGTAGAAGCAGGCTTCGCTGAAGGCGTCGCGGTCAAAGTGGCCGGCATCCCGCACCAGGTCCAGGCCGGACAGAGGCGGGGGCTGGTTGTGGAAGGCGATGGTGGGGTTGTAGCCCTGGAAGTGGATGGGGAAGAAGACCTGCCAGCTGTTGATGGTGTTCATGCGGCAGCGGTTGAGGAACTCGGCTGTGACCTCGGTGCCCACGCCAGCCACGAAGAAGAGCGTGTCAACGGGGTGCTTCTTGGAAATGATGTCCATCACCTTGATCTGGGAGGGAGCATCCGTCTTGACACTGATCCAGGGGATCTTCACCTGCGCATAGCGCCGCTCGTACTCCGCAATGCGCGCCTTCACCGCCCGGAAGACGTCGTTCTGGGCCACTTGCTGAGCCTCAAAGGGGTCGTAGATGAAGAGGAAGGTCAGCACGGCGTTCTCTGCATTCTCAAAGGCAGCCGCAGCATAGACCTCCAGGAAGCGCGCAGCATAGTCTCGCTCCGGGGCTGTCAGGGGCAGGATGACGTTGACCCGGCTGGCCTCTGTCACGTAGGGCATCGGGATGATCTCCACCTCGCTGAGAGGGCGCAGCAGGTGCACCCGCTTGGCCAGCGACCGGCTGTGCCCCTTCTGCGTCACCACTTCCAGCTGCAGGTCCAGGGTGTACTCCATGCCCCGGGTCGGGTCAAAGCGGCGGTAGCCGTTCAGCAGCTGCTGCTTCCGGACGTGCAGCACCGGCTGGTACCGGCGGTTCAGCTCTTCCACAGCTGCAGCCACCACATCGGCCACGTCGGCTGTGTCTGCGCCATGCAGCTCGCACTTGGGAGCTCCATCCACACAAGAGAAAGCCGCCTCTTCCGTGAAGTAATCCCAGCGAAGCACCTCAAAGCGGGTTTTGGGCTGGAAAGGGGGAGCGATGCCAATGGGCCAGGTGGCACTCAGGTCGCCATCTGCAGACAGGCTGCTAGTGTTCTGGATCTCGAGCTGCAAGGAGAGGGTGCAGGCAGAGTCAATGTAGGCTCAGAATTTAGTTTTTCAGAACTCCCAGCAGTTCCAAATGAATTAAGAGGCACACACAGAAACACACACACACACACACACACACACTTAAGGCAAACTTTCCCCATGGCAAAGAGCAGCTCCCATATTTACTTGGATATTGGCCTTTCTTTCTTTCTCTCTTTCTCTCTCTCTCTCTCTCTTTCTCTCTCTCTTTCTCTCTCTCTCTCTCTTTTACACACACCCCTCTACCTTCCAGGTAAATCTTCATTCAGAGGATCTGTGGTTCTCCAGATGTAACTGACTCCAGTTCCCAACATCCCTGGCTCATGGGAACTGGAGTCGAACCACATCTAGAGGACCACAGCTTCCCCATCCCTGCACTACAGTCAAGTCAGGCACGTCTCTTTAGGATGCCTGACTGGAATACACGACTAGGCGTCCATGAACACTTCAAAAAGCTAAGTACTTGCACCCCTCCAACGCTCCCCAAATAGAGAAAGCATCCATTACATGCTTGATGACCATTAAGTTTGACCACCCCTCCAGCATAGCTACCCCAGAACAGAAACCAACAGGGGCACTGCCAGCTAGACCACAAGAAGTGGCGAGCCTGCGACAAACTGCATTGGGGCACCAGAACTCTCCATATGAGCCCAGATGAACTTCTGCCCAACCCAAAGAGTAGCACATTAAACAAGAGCAGGATCAGCAAGCAGCAGGGTGTGCCAAGTTATACCATCCAGCCACCTGGTGGCAGTGTGGTCCCACACTATGAGCCCAGCTCTGGGGCTAGCTTACCTGTGCTGTTTTGCCCCATGAAGTAAAAAATAAAACAGTATTGTGGTGAAAGATGGGCCACATGGTTCAAAGCAGCCTGTATTTAAGCCAGTCTCCTCACATGCGCCTGTATATCTCACCACACCCAAATACTGAATCCCATTATTCAACATTTATTGCATTTAAATTAGGCCACATTAATTAAATTAACACATTTATTATATATTGATCCCTTTAGAAATTTCTCCATAAACTATTTCCAATTTTATTTCTGGCTTTTAGTCAGGAAATAAAGTGTTGGGTCTGCCTTGCCTAATGTGCCTACAGTATTGTGCTACAGTGGAACCTCCTTTTTGAACATAATACGTTCCGGAAGACTGTTCGATTTCTGAAACGTTCAAAAACCAAGGTTCAATGGGCAGTTGGCAAAATCCATCGAAAAAATGGAGAAACGCCATTCAGAAGCCGTTCGACTTCCAAAGCGCATTCGAAAACGGAAGCAATTACTTCCAGGTTTTCAGCGTTTGGGTTCCGAATTGTTTGGCTTCCAAGATACTCAAAATCCAAGTTTCCATTTTACTTTCTTATACTTTTGGGTTGACCTGTTAGTCTAGGCCAGGGGTGCCCAAACTTTTTTCAAAGAGGGCCAGATTTGATGAAGTGAACATGGGTGAGGGTTTTTTTAAGGATTGAAGTTGCTGAGCTTCTTTTGGGATTTCCCCCCAAAGTTGTTGAGCTTTCTTTAGGATTGAACTTGTTGAGGTTTTTTAAAGGATTTGAACCCCAATAAAGAAACTGCCACGAGGGGCCAGATTAGGCCCCCAAAACGGACTTTGGACATGCCTGGTCTAGGCTCTAGTCCTGTTATCACATTGTTTGAATACTGTATACTGTTTCAGTGCTGCCATTTTTAGATACTTTAATTATTGATTGCATTTCTTTCATGTTGTACACTACCCTGGGCTCTCTTCTGAAGACGAGTGGTAGAAAAAAGAAGTTTAATTAATTAATTAAAACCAGAAGAGACATCACGAAGACCCTAAAGTGGCTTCCCCCAAGTCTGCGAGAGCCTTCAACCCAGCTCTCCCCATTGCTAGATGACGAGCCGAGTCTAAATTAGGTGGAAAAGGCAGCTCCCCTCAGTTTAGGACCCAGCCTAAAACAATCAGGAGTTGGTTTGGCAAAAGGAAGCAAGTGAATTTTAAAAACATATACTTACAGCTTTTACCACCTTTTAAAACGTTTTCATTGGCTATGGAAAAGGTTTCATTCCCCTTTATTTATTCATTTTTGTGTCCAGATTAATATACTGCCATTATTCAAGAAAAGTTCCATTAATTCATAGCAGATTGCAATGGATTAAATATAGTTCGCCTGGTCAAATTATAATTACCCTAATTAATCTCTCTCCATTGTTTATCTGTACTCAGACACCACCTGCTGCTCAAAAAAAAATGACACCTTATGCTGGTGGGCAATTGAGCAAAACACTTTACATTTGCTTCCTCTCCAAGGAGAGCTCTATGCCCTTCGGGGGCTCCACACTCTCTTCCCCTCCAAGCAGGGCATGCGCTCTCTCTCCGTTACTCTCCCTTCCCCCTTTAAAAAAAAAGCCCCCAAATACATTTGCTGCTGTTGTCATCAAGTCCTCCAGGATCCATGGGGAGAACTGACCGTGTCATGTCATTTCCCCACCACCAAAATATATGCTTTTTCTTTCCTCCCATTTCTCTCTTTTTTTAAAAAAAAAAGTTATTTTAAAATGGATTTTCATTTTTTATTACACACATTACTGCATATTACTTTTATGTCATAGTCCCCAAGTGCCAACTGGCAGGGGCACTATATAAATAAATCACTTTAAAACTTATTATAACCTAAGGCAATAGACTCAAATATTAATTTACAGCAGCGCAAAGAAAAGGAAAATCCAATGTGCAATAGCAATCAATGTAATTTAATGTAGCTCCTGAGCACCTGTATGCATTTTCGGTTCCATATTTTACAATTTTTCAAGTATGTTTTCATACATCTCGATATTCTGCCGATTTTATTACATGAACCAAAAAGCTAATAGCGGAACCTATGAAGGCATCAATAACGCCACCCAGTTCCCGTCTTATAGCATGCAGAGTTGCAGCCTATGAGTCAAGGGTCCATCGTGGTAGCCAGTGCTGTGCTCAGCAATGAGATTAAGATGCAGACATCTGTCTGGACTGGTCTGGCCTTTCCCCAAAAGCAAACCTTCACTTTGGAATCTAGGAATTCAGCCCTTCTTGGCTGAACAAACATGCAAGCTTGCTGTCTAAACCTCCAAACTTAGGACTTGGGTTAAGACCTTCATTGAAGGAACCCCACTGCAACAATGCACACTAAGATTCAGCTTGAGGTTATCTGGGATGCATATACAGTGGTACCTCGGTTTAAGAACAGCCCTGTTTACAAATGATACGGTTTACGAACTCCGCAAAACCGGACGTAGTGTCCCAGTTTGTGAACTTTACCTCGGTCTAAGAACAGAAGCCGAATGGTGGAAGGGCACTGGTGGCAGGAGGCCTCATTAGGGAAAGTGCGCCTCGGTTTAAGAATAGTTTCGGTTTAAGAACTGACTTCCGGAATGGATTAAGTTCGTAAACCAAGGTACCACTGTATATATACATACACACACACACACACACACACACACACACACACACACACACACCTATTAACCAAAAATTCTATATATTTTTCAGTTTCACTAATGCACTCTTTATTTTCCCAGTAAAAAGTGGTAGTTAATAGTTCAGCCAACTGAGGGGTTGGAACTGCAGCTGGAGGAAATGGGTTTGGAATGAAAGAAGCAGTGGGTGGGGAAAAGGTTAAGTGTTTATGGAAGCAAGCCAGCACACACACACACACACCATCACCACCTCAAATTCAGCCCTGCCCCCTCCCCAGCCAATCTCCAGTGGTGAAGCTACAGCCAGGGGTCAAGAGCTCAGCATATGCTGCCAAATATGGAGATTTCAGAAACTGCCAACATGAGGGATGCCACAGTTAAGCCCAAAACCTTGGGGGGAAAGGAAAGGTCTAGCTTCAGATTCAAACATCCCCAACGAATGGAGTGTCTAACAAAATCCAGAGCGCCCCAGGTTCCCCATCTCCGCCCTAGAAGACATCAGAAGTGAAATGGGCTCAGTTACTTTCTACAGCTGAGCTACACTGGAGAAAGCCAGTGTGGTGCAGTGGTTAGAGTGTTGGATTAGGGCCTGGGAGACCAAGTTTCAAATCCTCACTCAGCCATGAAGCTCACTCACTAAGTGATCTTTGGCCAGTCAAAGTCCCTCAACCTAACCTACCTCACAGGGTTGTTGTAAGGATGGAATTGGGAAGAGAAGAGGAGTATACGACAATCTTGAGCTCCTTGAAGGAAAAGGTGCGACATAAACGTAAAAATAAACAAAACATGGCTGACTTTCCTATAGCCGCTAAGCAAATGTAGTGCCACAATGGAAACTGTGGCACGTGAGGAGAGTGAACAAAGTCCCCCACTCTGCTCAGCCAGTTACGGACCCAGATCTAACGTCCTCCCCGCCTTACCTGTAGCTGCTGGATTTCCTGGTATGTGTGCTCCAGTTCCACACGCGCAAAATGTCTGTGCAGCCGGTACATCTGGACAGGGTCCAGCACAGGGTGAACAGTGAAGGCCGTGTTGAATCGCGGGTCGCTCTCTCTCTCAGGGTCAGTGTTCTTTCCAAGTTCAAAATACTGGTAATGCAGGCCCTGGTGGGGAGAAGGAATACGAGAAGCACATCGGACGGGGAAATCCAGGCCACCCATGTTAGTACATATAACCATGATATACAACCAGCCGGTATTCCCCTCCAGTTGTAAGGAAACAAAAGCATGTCTGAAGAGGAAGCTCAGCTTTCAACTGGGATCAATAATTCATCCTGTAACATGACCTGGAAGCTGTATGCCGGCTCCCTCGGCCAATAATGCGAGATGAGCGCCGCAACCCCAGATTCGGTCACGACTGGACCTAATGGTCAGGGGTCCCTTTACCTTTACCTTTAATATTGAGTGAGTGGTTGCTCCCCCTAATCTTTGAAACACATGATCATGTTCATTCCACATTTGCAATGCTACCAGTCCCTTGGCTTAGCAGCACCTACACTGCAACTCCCTGCCCCTTCATATTAGGCAGGTGCCTCCTCCATATTGCTTTTTGGCACCTGCCAAAACCCTTTTCGTTTAGGTACCCAGATGTGTAAAGTTGGCCTGTATATCAACAGGCAGTTAAATTTTAAAATTGCTACCTGCTTATTTTATCAGGCCAACTTGTTTTTAACTTTTTACTTGTACCAATAACATTTGCGTATATTGTATGTAAACCGCTTAGAGTTTTTTTATGATTCAGTAGTCATACAAAATAAGTTAAATAAATGAACATCGGAGAGGGACACTACAGTGCAGCTGGCCCTCCTTACCTCACGCTCTGCCACACAATCTACCCCAGTGTAGTCAATGATGCAGCGCCCCAGCCACTCATCGGGATGGGCGCTCAGGATGTCGTTCCGGCAGCTTTCCAGGTGAGGCTGCAACCGCAGGAGAAGGGCCCGGGAAAGCAGGTAGCCAAAGCCGCCATAGCAGTAGCGCCCTTGCGTGTCCCCACCAATGAACTCCTCTGGCCGGCCCATGTAGAGCAGAGTGTCAATGCTGAGGTGAGAGGCCAAGCGGTTCACACGATGGGCCTCAGTGTAGGTGTCGTCCTGCACCAGGAAAACCCAGTCGAAGTCAGCCACGTAATGGTCCAGCACATACTTGACAGTCTGGTACATGTTCCAGATGGGCCTCTCATCGCCGTGTGTCACCACCGTCATGCCGTGAGGGACCTTGCGCCCCCGGGTGCCCGTGAAGTAGACCAAGCGCTCCAGCCGGTGTCCCAAGGTGCGGTTCACCGCCACTGCAAGGGAGTGCAATGTGTTCTTCGAGGTCAGCACTCCCACAAAGAGGCGCTGGCGCATGCCCAGCTCCGTGCTGATGTATCGGGTCCTTTGGGGGAATGGAAAGGGCAGGCAGAAAGAGAGAAGGTGAGGCAGTGAAGGAGGGGAAGAGGAGCCTCCAATTCTCCACCACCAACATCCCCTACCGACCGAGGAAGCATCATCTCAGCCCTGCGTTTCTGAGCATATCTGCAAACACCTTCTGGAGCATTTGAAGAACAGGCTCTGCTGAGACAAGGCTTTGCGCTGCAAGCAGCAAACAATCATGACTCCTCAAGCCCCACATAAAATGACCACAGCGCTTGCCCCACTCGCACATGCCAGCACTGGTGCAGGAGCTGCTTCCTTGTGGTGCAATCCCATGCAGCTCCTTTGTGTGTGCAAATGTGAGAATGCAAGTGTTGCATGACTGGGCCTCATGGCATAAGCCTTCACTTAGCCAGGAATGAAAATTACAAAGGGGTGGGAATGGCCCATGAGGTTCCAGTATTCACACACACACACACACACACACACACACACACACACAAAACCAGCCACATGGGACTACAACACAAAAAAAGTGGCTGGCCTGTGTGCGCATGCACAGGGACAAGGGCCTTAATCTGTAATCGAAATGGCGTCTTAAGTGATATATTTGCCCACACTGCTCTTTTGCTACCTTTACCTCTCCAATCCCTCTCTTTCTCTTGCCACTGTCACACTTTAGCTTGCAAGGTACACCCCCAGAGCGAGGGAACCAGTCCTTTTTTTTTTTTTTTTTTTGGCCTGTGCTACCCTGTAAAGCACCATGTACATTACTGTTATTACATAAATAATAGCAGCCCTGTATGTTCTGTAAGTGTACTACAGATCCTCAGGTGTGTTGAGCATTTTCAAATGCTCAAGTCCCATTTGTTTCAGTGAGCACCTCCATTAGAACCGTACAGGAAATAAACAGATTACCATTTCTGTTTCAGAATACTGTGCCAAGGGCTTATTGAAAGAGCTGTGCTGTCTCTAATACACCCCAAATGCTGAGATATAAAGAGTAGAGGGGATGCACAAAAATTTAAAATTCCTAGTGCTTTCCAAGATACCCTGGGGTCTTAAGTGAGTTGCTAAATCAACAGGACACCACATTTGGGAAACCTGTGGATGTGCATTTCACACACACACCCCGGGTGGGTGGGGGGACACGTACCGGGACAGGGGTAGCACCAGGGACAGGGGTAGATCAGCTGTTAAGCCCATCATTAATCCAAGCATAACTAGCAGTAACCTGGCGATGGATTAGGACCCAGCATTTGGTCAAGGGCAAGATGAGCTAACTGGTATCAATGAGGATGCCAGATCTTTTGCAGACATCAACATCAGAGCAACCACAGCCAGGGCTGTCTTAAGCATATGCGGCGCCGGGGTGCAAAGATCTGCCCCCCCCCCAGGTTGCCCAGAGTTGTTGACATTTTTTTAGGGCAGGCCGGCGAGGGGCGCACAGCAGGGCTGGGCTGGCCAGCCATCTCAGCAACAACAGAGTAGTCCGAGGAGGTGGCGGCGGCAGCAGAGCAAGGCCAGGACTGGGCGCCCGGGGGGGGGGGCAAGCAGAGCCCAGCGCAACAACAGTTGAGCCCGAGGAGGTGCTCTGACGGCCTCTGCTCTGCTCAGCAGCAGCTGTCGGCTCTTCCCAATCCCTGGACTCCAAATCTCGGCCCCGGACTCTTGGCCTGGCACCCGAGAGCCTGGTGCCCGGGTGCCCCGCAGCCCTAGCGCCTATGTGTAAGACGGCCCTGACCACAGCAATAACCAAGAATGTGTTCTGCAACTTCTGTAAGAAACCCAGACTCTCACACAAAGCAACAGAGTATCCCAGAGTGCAACCTCATTGCCTCTGAAATCCTTTCCGCATTACAGTGGTACCTCAGGTTAAGAACTTAATTCATTCTGGAGGTCCGTTCTTAACCTGAAACTGTTCTTAACCTGAGGTACCACTTTAGCTAATTGGGCCTCCCGCTGCTGTTGCGCTGCCGCCATGCGATTTCTGTTCTTATCCTGAAGCAAAGTCTTAACCCGAGGTACTATTTCTGGGTTAGCGGAGTCTGTAACCTGAAACGTCTGTAACCCGAGGTACCACTGTATTCTCCAGCATGAGGCTCAGGTTCAGCATCTTTCTGCATTGTTCTTTCCACCAAAGGAGATCTGAACTGGTTCCCCAGCTCAGAAACCAAGTTTCCATGAAGGCTGAGGGTGTACCACCACCATATATCTGAGTGCAACCCCTACGATCAACAGAGATTCCTTGCATCTCTTAAAATATTTACTCTCACTAGGAGAGCAAGAAGAATGTATATTTAAAGAAGAGTAGAAAATATTTATTTAATATATGGAAAATAATTGTACACAGCTGAAAACGCTGTCAGCATTAAGATAAATTCAACAGAATAAACAATATTTGATTGGTGGAAAATTGGATTTGAATGGTTATACCGGTAATAAAATATGCAGGAACGTATGATATGTAAGATGAACCATGGAAGGAGAAGAAGGGAAGTCATTGGATATTTTAAAATTTGTAAAATGTTTATTTTGAAATGTAGAAAAATGAAAACTCAATAAAAATTGTATATATAAAAAAATAAAATATTTACTCTCACAAGCCATTTTAGACATGCTGCAACTGAAGCCAACCTGCAAGACAGACACCCAGATGGACAAATTAGCAAAATGCTAGAGAGGGTAGCCATGGCTGAGCAGATCTCTGCTTCCATGCTAGACGGCCCCCTAAGGAGCTAATCATAATCCCCAACTGAGTAGCAAGAGGAAGGAGCAATAGTGTAAGGCTCAAGAGTGTGACGAGAAGGGGAGGGTGTCAAGACTAGAATCCAAACGCCTAGGGAATTCAGCTTCCCACCATAATTTGACTGCTGCAATTGTGAATCTGGAGAGGGCGGAAAGACTCTGACATCTCCCAGTTAGGTAGGGGCTGCGTTAAAAAAATGGGGAGGGGGTATCTTGCTCCCTGTGACATTACAGTTGGTGTTAGGATGCAGGTGGCCAGTCTCTTACAATAAGTTTCAGGTTTTAATTATTCAAATGCAGCAGGAAACCATTCCTTCCTTCCTACCCACCCACCCCCATTCCACTCACACAGTGGGCTCATTCAGCCCCTCCGCTTCCTGCCCATCCCACCCACCCTCACTCACTCACTCACTCCTGGGGACAACACGGCTCATTCAGTCCCTCGTCCCTGGGCCCCCAACCCCTAGCATTGATCTCGCCCGTTATTGAGTTGAGGGCACGCAGAAGAAAGGAAGAGATGGTAATCCTGGTGCCAGGGATCAGAGGGGGAGAAACAAAGCAGAGTTTCTCCCCGCCCCCCACATCATGACTGGGAAGGGGATGGGGAACAGGGATGAGGGGATGCTCATGGGGCTCACTTAGACAAGCAATACTCCCAAGGCTGGGAAGGTGAGAAATAAAGGGGTCAACAAACACTGCAGAGAGAGGCAGGCAAGGAAGGAGTGGTGGTGGGAGAGAAAGCAAACACAGAAGATCTGGCACAGAGATGCTGAGGATAAAGGCTTGACATAGTTAAACCTTGTAAGGAACAGGACAATTCCCTGAAAAGGAGGGAGGGAAGGAGGGAAGGAGGGAGGGAGAGACAGAGAAAATGCAGAGAGATAATAAAGGCAAGGCTGTCTTCTGGACTGCCAGCAGGCAGTATTAACCACCAGTAACCCCAGCAAACACAGACACACACATGGACACACGGAGAGTGGGAAGGAGCAGGTGTCACTATAAATTGTCAGAATAAATGACATCCTTAACTAAAAAGAGCAATGAACTGGGCAACCAGCAAACAGAATGGGTGACTATAGGAGCAGCAAGTCTCCTGGTTCCCTTTCCTGGAAACACACAAACGCATGCGCACACACACCCCTCATTCCCATCTCTGGGGAAACAGTGGCCAGGTATGCATGATCAAAGCCTACCTTAAGTAAGCCAGGTTAGGTACGAGGTTTGTGCAACTGCACACAGCCTCTGAGTGCCCACATTGCTTCTCCCTTTCATGCATCACCCTTTCATGCAAGCAGCGAAACAAACTAGGAAGCTACAGTGAGTCCACCATGATTTAAAGTAGGGCTTTAAATCCTGACTTGTTTGGAAGCCCTTAAACACATTTCCCAGTTTGCAAATCCTGGGAAGGCATGGTTAACTGCAGCTTTCTGGCTTGATTCTGCACTTGCACAAAGGGAGAAATGAAGAGAAAAACGGCTGCATTTGAGAGCACAAAGCCTGTGTATATCCTGGCTCATTAAGCTAGGATCTGATAGTCTAAAGCAGGCCCGAAACTTTAGAATGTGGTTCTTTGTCACTGTTAAAGCTCACTTTAACAGTGGAAGAGGCAGTGGAAGCCAGGAGTGCCTGGCGTGCTCTGGTCCATGGGGTCACGGAGAGTCAGACACGACTAAACGACTAAACAACAACAAAGCTCACTGTGCCTGTGCCTTTGGGCTTTCAGCACTCCAGACCCAAAGGGAGAAAGTATTCCCTGCCCACATGGAAATCTCTGCATGGCTCTGATTTCCAGAACTGGGCCTGTATCCTACTGGGTTACACAGAGTTAATGGAGCCACTACAAGACTATACAGGCTGCAGAGACTGTGATTTTTTGTGCCTGGAGCATCAGAGGTGGGTGGGTGGAATGGACCTCTTTCTGAGGGATACCTGTACTTTCTACACTCCATTTTGTGTGCTACAGAACTCAACTATGCTCATGGAAAGCTGCAAGACGGATGTTCCCAGAATTGGACACGGCCGATCACAGACCATGCAGAATGACCTCAATCTTCCCAGAAGCAAATTCAGATAAGGCAACGAGTGATGAGAAGAAGCTCCAGCAGCTGAACCAATAGATAAGTGGCAAAAAGCCCATCATCTAAGGGGGGAGGACTGCCATGCTCCCTTAAAAACCTATTCTCCTGACCCTAAACCCACATACTTAAACCATTAGCCTCCTCTTTCATTTCAGCTGTTATTAAATAATAATACTGCACAGATAGTGCTGTGCTTGTTTTGTTTTAAATTGTGTGGATTTGTTATAATCTTGCAAGTTGAGAAAGGCATCCAAGAAGTGTAATAAATAATTTTTATTGACAGATCACTACCAAGCATTAGGGAGCTGCCCCTCTTGCTTTTCTTTCAACTCTTCTCTGTTCACCAGCACATCCTCTTTGAACCAAAGAGGGGAGCAGAAAGATCAGCCACAAGAAGATGAGCACATAGATGAACACCCACCCATGTCATCCTTGGACCTGTGAGGCCAAGGGGAGAGAGTCAAGCTGTCAAAACATGAGTCTGCACATGCAGATTCGTCTGTTTTTCCTTAAATGCCAGTATGTATACAGCCCCATCATGGTGTTATCATCCTAGCTCTCATTCCCCTTGTCACAACCAAGCGGTGATGGTTGATGCCCACTGATACTGGTAGGATGGCAAGCAAGGAGACCAACAGCAGGCAGAACCAGAGCCAATGACAGACGGAGTCAGCTAATTCTTGTTTTGTTTCCTGCTGAGCACCTCTAAGGCCACATCCACACCATACATCTAAAGCACTTTTAATAAAATAATAAAATAATAAAAATAATAATACCCCACCCATCTGGCTGGGTTTCCCCAGGGCGGCTTACAGAATATAGAAAACATAATAAAACATCAAACATTAAAAACTTCCCTAAACAGGGCTGCCTTCAGATGTCTTCTAAATGTTGTAGATTCAGGCAGGTAGCAGTGTTGGTCTGACACAGTAGAAATACATAGATTTTTTTAAAATGTCCAGTAGCACCTTAGACACCAACTAAGTTTGTTCTTGGTATGAGCTTTCGTGTGCATGCACATTTCTTCAGATACACTGAAACAGAAGTCACCAGACCCTTATATATAGTGAGAGGGTGGGGGGGTATTACTCAGAAGGGTGGTGGGAATGGGTGATTGGCTGATACCGGTAGGTGTGGTAAACCTGTTGACAACTGTTAACGACCACAATTGGTCTTACAGGAAAAAGCAAGGGGTGAGAGGGCCAAAAATAGTTTTATCATGTATAATGAGATAAGAATCCAATGTCTCTATTCAGACCAGGTCTCTCCATGGTTTTAAGTTTGGTAATAAGTTGTAATCAGCAACTTCTCCTTCCAGTCTATTTCTGAAATTCTTTTGTAATATGACAGCTACTTTGATATGTTGTATAGAATGTCCTGGGAGATTGAAGTGCTCTCCTACTGGTTTCTCTGTCCTGTGATTCCTGATGTCAGATTTATGTCCATTTATCCTTTGGCGTAGGGTTTGGCCTGTTTGTCCAATATAGAGAGCTGGAGAGGACTGTTGGCATTTGATAGCATACACAATGTTAGAAGATGAGCAGTTAAATAGTCCTGAGACAGTATGTTTGATGCTGCTGGGTCCAGTGATGGTGTTGTCTAGGTGTATGTGGCAGCAAAGTTGGCATCTGGGTTTATTACAGACTCTGGTACCAGTGTCCATGTTAAGTCTGCTTGCTGTATTATTGTGGGTGAGGAGTTGTTTAAGATTGGGTGGCTGTCTGTAGGCAAAGAAAGGTCTTCCTCCCAAAGCTTGGGAAAGAGAACTGTCCTTGTCTAGGAGAGGTTGTAAATCTCTGATGATGTGTTGGACTGTTTTAACTTGGGAGCTGTATGTGATTACTAGTGGTGTTCTGTTATTTTCTCTTTTGGGTCTGTCTTGCAGCAAGTTCTCTCTGGGTATCTCTTGGGGTCCTCACCAGGCCCTGATAGCAAAGGTGGTTCCATTAGATTGTGAACCACCTGAAAGAGTCTCCTGCTGCTGTTTTCTGCAGATGCAATAGAGAAGGCGAAGAAGGTCCTCTTCACCATCACTATCGCCACTTGGTAGGCTCAACGTTGAGCTCTAACCCATGTTCGGTTCGATTCAGAATGAATTTTCTGCCACCGGCACTCTAGTCTTATCAGCAATTGTTTCATTGCCCTCAGCTCCAGGGAAAACCACAGGGCTGTCTGAGCTCCATGCAATCAGAGAGGGCGCTTCGGAGCCAGACAATCAATAGCCCTGGTTAATTCCGCATTCCAGCGGGCCACCAAGGAATCAGCTGAAAGGCCATGGTTTATCCCAAAGAATCATGGGAACTGTAGTTTGTTAAAGGGTACTAAAAGTTGTTAGAAGCCCACTATTCCACAGATTGGGGGCGCGGAGTTGATTTGATGTTATTTTTGGTTTTTTATGTATTGCTGTAAAATGGAAAGTGATAATTAAAAAAAAAAAGTTAGTGGGTGCAGACAACTCAGTATCAAAAACTTGAGTAGCTTGGTGTGTGATATGACTTCTCCCTCCTAGCAGACACACAGCAGTGTCATGTCCTTTGCCATTCATATGTTCTGCTAGGGACAACCATTACTAACACTTAGTGAGCAGCAAGTTACAGGTGATACTCAAAAAATTAGAATATTGTGGAAAAGTTCATTTATTTCAGGAATTCAATTTAAAAGGTGAAACTAACATATGAGATAGACTCATGACATGCAAAGCGAGAGATGTCAAGCCTTTATTTGTCATAATTGTGATGACTGTGGCGTACAGCTGATGAAAACCCCAAATTCACAATCTCAGAAAATTAGAATATTAAATGAAATCAACAAAACAAGGATTACAAATAGAACAATATTGGACCTCTGAAAAGTAGAAGCATGCATAGGTACTCAGTACTTGGTTTGGGCCCCTTTTGCATCAATTACTGCCTCAATGCGGCATGGCATGGATGCTATCAGGCTGTGGCACTGCTGAGATGTTATGGAAGACCAGGATGCTTCAGTAGCGGCCTTCAGCTCTTCAGCATTGCTCGGTCTCATGTCTCTCATCTTTCTCTTGACAATGCCCCATAGATTCTCTATGGGGTTCAGGTCAGGTGAGTTTGCTGGCCAATCAAGCACAGTAATCCCATGGGCATTGAACCAGGTTTTTTTTTTTTTTTTTTTTTTTTTAATAATTTTTATTGATTTTATAATTTTATAAATATTCAACGTTACATTTCGGTCAGGATTCATCACTCCCCACCTCTCACCTTGGGGAGTTATTTAATCTTACCCTCCCTCTCACAGAGGTAAACCCATTCATTATTTCCCCTGACCTTAAAGCAATCATTATCTGACTTCGGCCTAACCCTGTTACCGGGTAAACCATTCTTAGTTACAAAACTTAGTCATAGTGACTTCCTCCGCACCTCCCCAGTGGCTGCATTAAACAAAATATATCTCCAGTTCAGGTACATAGTTACATTAAGCATATCTTTAACTTTGTAACAAAGCATAGTTCTAACTCTAGCAAAGTAGCATTACATTCTTTTTTCATATCATCTGTTAATTCCAACCTCTGCGTCATCCTCCCAAATCTTTTATAAATTTCCTTCTGACTCCCCTGAATCTTCGGGCTCCCAACTTCGAAAGATCCTAACATAATCATAACTCAAGACCATGTCCGATAGAAATGTTCAAAATCCACACATTTAATCAATCCGGGGTTACCCACCTACACTGTTCAACCCTCCCCTCGCCTTTCCCCAGTCCAAGTCCAAGTGCTTGCTTGCACTTGGACTTCACCTTCTCTTTGACTTCTCAGCTGTTCCTGCTCCCACTTCTTAAACCAATTCTTCTTCTTTATTGGTGTCTTCTTGCGTCGAAAAAAATAATCCTTTGCCAATGTTGTTTTCTTGTTCCTCTTCTTCAGTCTAAATATCTTGCGCCGAGAAGAAATTTTCCTGTGGCGAGGCTTGCCTTTGACCTTGGGGGGGATTTCTCCCCCTTCCATCCTTTGTGCAGCTGGCATGACATCAGTGTTGATTACTTCTCCTCTCATTCTTGCAGTCTCCGCTTGGAATTCCTTTCTCAGTTCCCAGATTTTTTCAAGGACCCTCTTCCAGCCTCCATTTTCAAAATCATCCTCCATTTTCATAGACATAGCTTTGCAATATTCCAGACCGAACCAAGTCCAAGTTCAAAGTCCAAATTCCCGCAATAGAGTCCAACAGGTCCGATTCAGATCCTCTACTTATCAAGAGTGTTAGTTAGGTGCCCCCCCGATCAGGGGTATCAAAAGGATCCAATCTCTGTTGTATAACCAAATTCCATTACAGTTCAACCGCATCGGTAATAAAGTTCCTGATTTGGTGCCACAGTAGCAAGGGACGGACCTCCGTAATTACATCCCAATGCTGTTCCAGATCAGTCCAAATTCTTGAAATTCTTTCTTAATTACTCACATTTAAGTCGTCCGATCTTGTTTTATTTTGGAGGAATCGGCGCGCTCAGGGGGGAAGGACTCGCGGCTTCCACCCGACGGGCAATGGCGATCCGATGAGCTCCGTCGCCCCGCGTCGCTCACGGCGGCCCCTACTGGGGTCTACCGGGGAGTTGGGGCAACGTTCCGAGCTTCTGCCGGATCTTAGGTCCCGGGACAACCCTCCCGGGAGTTTTGGGGGTTGCGTCGCCGTCGCAAGCTCCCCTTTGAGCCGGTCGGGTCGGGGAATGTCAAGAGCGACATTTCCCCCGACCTTCTCCCTCCGGCGCGCCGACCGGAAGCCGCATTGAACCAGGTTTTGGTACTTTTGGCAGTGTGGGTGGGTGCAAAGTCCTGCTGGAAAATGAAGTCAGCATCCCCATAAAGCTCATCTGCGGAAGGAAGCATGAAATGCTCCAAAATCTCCTGGTAGACGGCTGCGTTGACCCTGGACTTAATAAAGCACAGTGGACCAACACCAGCAGATGACATGGCTCCCCAAATCAACACAGACTGTGGAAACTTCACACTGGACTTCAAGCATCTGGCATTGTGTGCCTCCCCATTCTTCCTCCAGACTCTGGGTCCTTGGTTTCCAAATGAGATGCAAAAGTTGCTCTCATCAGAAAAGAGGACTTGAGACCACTGAGCAACAGACCAGTTCTTTTTTTCTGTAGCCCAGATAAGACGCTTCTGACGTCGTTTCTTGTTCAGGAGGGGCTTGACAAGAGGAATACGACATCTAAAGCCCATCTCCAGGATCCGTCTGTGTGTGGTGGCTCTGGATGCACTAACTCCAGCCTCAGTCCACTCCTTGTGAAAGTCCCCAACACGTTTGAATGGTCCTTTCCTGACAATCCTCTCCAGGCTGCGGTCATCCCTGCTGCTTGTGCACCTTTTTCTTCCACATTTTCCCCTTCCGCATAATGTTCCATTAATGTGCTTTGATACAGCACTTTGGGAACATCCAACTTCTTCCGCAATTACCTTTTGAGGCTTTCCCTCCTTATGGAGGGTCTCAATGATGGTTTTCTGCACAGTTGTCAGGTCAGCAGCCTTCCCCATGATTGTGATTCCTACTGAACCAGACTGGGAGACCATTTAAAGGCTCAGGAACCCTTTGCAGGTGTTATGGATTGAGTAGCTACTGCACCTTTTCACAATATTCTAATTTTCTGAGATTGTGAATTTGGGGTTTTCATCAGCTGTACGCCACAGTCATCACAATTATGACAAATAAAGGCTTGACATCTCTCGCTTTGCATGTCATGAGTCTATCTCATATGTTAGTTTCACCTTTTAAGTTGAATTCCTGAAATAAATGAACTTTTCCACGATATTCTAATTTTTTGAGTATCACCTGTACAAGGACAAAATTAACTAAGTATTAAAGTGCAACCAGGGTGTGTGCCCAGACTTCAGCTGCCAGCACTGCTGTCTGCATATTTTGGAATAAACTGGAAATGTAGAAAGAAGGATCCACAATAGTACAAAGCTATTTGTATCCTATATCATCTCCGTTAAACACAGAAAGCTGGTACTTCCCTGGTCAGCAATTTGGACTAAGGGAACATTCCACACAGGGAGAAGGAAAACCTTATATGGTGTGCAGGACTCAAACAATCAACATGCCAAACAATGGCAAATCATTTATGGACATACCTAAAGGTCAACTGGCATGATCACATTTTGGAGCTTTTATACAATCTGCACTATTTTTGTCATTCTGGATTAAATAGATTTGTACCGATACAAATGTCCAAGTGCCCCACCATCAATGAGGACCCTTATAGGAAATATTTGAATGCATGCTGACCTATCAATATGTGTTGACTATTCACATGCATGGACAAAGGGAGCCACAGGACTTTTCTGAAGCATAGCAGCCAGCCCTTTCCTGGAAATTACTTGTTTTCAAAGTTTGGAAGAATCACCCACTCAAAAAGCCATAGACTATGGAGAACACAAAAGCAAAACCACCTTTTCTGCACAACTGCAAATTAAGTTTTTGTGGGCATGGTAAATCAGGATCTGAGCATATGGCAGAGCACTTAGAAGACTCCACCATGCTCTCAGCTTATTTGGGCTACAAAATAATAATAATAAAGGAGAAAGGGTAGAAAGCTATCTAAAACAAACAGTCAAAACCATTTTTCGCCTTTGTGGGATAATCCTAGATGGAGCACTGTGCAGTCCATAAATAATGGACATTGCTGCAAGAAAAGAGGTCACTGTTTTTAAGGAAATAAGCACTTCTGTGCTAGAAAAGTGGGACTTGAAGTATAAAAAGGTTTTTTTAAAAAAATCTTCAAATTGCAAGGCATTGCTAAAAGCAGGCAGAGAGGAACAGTCTTTCTATAATTTTGTTGCCCCAAAATATTCATGCCGTGGGAAATTGCAGTCAAACAAAACTAGAAAAGATAGGGCTAATTACCATATTTTTCCATGTATAAGACGCCCCCATGTATTTTGGGGGATTCCAAATTAAGAAAACACCCTTCAGCACCACCATTGTAAAAGACGAGGCCCAATTTTAAACCTATTTTTTTGGTTAAAACGCCTAGTCTTATACACGGAAAAATATTTTAATGCATGAAGGGGTTAAGACCACAGTTCTATCGCTAGACTCAGTTAGGTCACACACCCCTCACCTTTGGTGAGGAAGTGAAGCTTCTTTCCTTTCCTTTCTTTCCTCACACTATCTTTGTGCCATGTAATCGACCAGGAAGGACATGTCTGAACTTGCTCAGACTGGGTGCTTGTAGCTAATTACCTGTATTTTGCACCCAAGAGTATTCTACCTGTGTTCTCCTTGCTGCTGCATGGAATAATGCATGGATCTGACATTTGGGTTTTGTTAGTAAAGCTTTTAAACGAGTGCAGTTTGCTCATTGAGAGCAAGAGAGAGGGGCAAGTGCTGTAAGCAGATTAAACAGGATATGAAAAGGGGTCTAACAACCTATATTCCCATGCTATACTGCAGCTTAACTCTATGACTGTTTTAAATTTTGCTGGAGGTTCTCCTCCGATGGAGTGTGTGCAAAGTCCCGTGTTTTGAATCCAGGCATCCAGCTGGTTCTTTTATTAATTAACCCACGCAAGGGCCACAGATCTTATTTTCCTCCCACACATGCAAGTACTCCTTTCTTTTACTATTACAGGAGGAGAGTGCAGAGTCTCCAATACATTTTACACATTGTTTTTTTAAAAACACACAGAGAAAATTCATTAGTCAGTGCAACGTGGTAGATGGTGTTGGGAAATGCACTTTCCCAGTGACAAAATAGTGTCTTTGGAGAACTAGAAAAGTCCAGATCCCACCTTTATTCCATGGAATTCAAGGTGGTAGACATAGAAATGCAGTACCCCAAGAACAGGAGGACTTTCATAAACGAAAGTGCCAAAATCACCCAATAAGCTGTACAGACATCTGTAGTATAACAGCTAAGAGAATGAACTATGAATCAGAAGTCCTTGGTTTGAATCTCACCTCTACAATGAAATTAGGTCATTGATTTTTGAAAACAGGCCTTTGGCCACTTTCAGGTGGGCCTCAGAACCACAGACTGCTTAGTTCCTCCTCATTTGCCTGTCCAGCCCCCTAACCATGCCATAGCCTTTCAGTTGGACCAATATCAGCACAAGCAACTCCTTTTGCAAGATGAGTAATGGTGAGAAAGCAAGAGCGAAGTTCAGGAAGAGTTGGAGGAAAGGAAGTTCTTCCTCTGAAGGAAAAGGGTCAGGGGAGGTGTTAAAGGGAAATGAGATAAAATGCAGTGGTAATAGAAAATAATAAACGAAACAAACTGGACATGGAAAGGAAGGGGATATGAGAGGAAAGTTTAAAGGAGGAAGAAGCGAATGTAAAAAGACAATAGAGGAGGGAGGAAAGAAACTGGTTGGGGGCAGGGGGGTAAGTTGAGTATGGAAGGAGAATGGATGAAGAAATTACTGGAGATGGGCAGGAAGCGTGAGAAGGGGGGAAATATAAAAGAAAAAGCTTTCTCTACTTTGTCTCTGGATCAACAAATTCTGCCTTAAATGGGGAGGCTGCCAAAATACCTCCAGAGCAAATGTCTGTACTCCGCTTGAGGAAAGCTGAAATATCCAACTCCGTATCACAAAGAAAATGCTGCAAAGAATGCAGCAATTTCCAAAGATAGGTTAGACATGATGTCAGTAATTGGCAACTAATGCCAAATTATGCCTATCTGCCACCATTTTGTGCCTGCCCCTGCCCCTACACTCGAAGCCAATGTGGTGTAATGGTTAGGGTGTTGGTCTGGAACCTAGGAGACCAGAGTTCAAATCCCCACTCAGCCATGAAGCTCAGTGTGTGTGATATTGAGCCAGTCACTGTCTCTCAGCCTAACCTACCTCACAGAGTTGTTGTGAGAGTAAAATGGGGAGGAAAAGAATAATGCACCCCACTTTGAGCTCCTTGGAGGAAAAGGTGGTATATAAATGTAATAAAAAATAATAATGCACCACTATTTTTTGACTGATGGGCTTCAGTAATTTTCAGCCACTGCAAGTAGGTCCTGGGGGTAGAATATGTGAAATCCCCTGCGCTAGGTAGCCTTAGGTACTTCATTTATCTCATTCTCTGCCCGCCTGCCAAATCTAGGGGATAATAATACTGACTTAGCTTAAAAGGTTATAGTAAGGATTACAGACAGATAAAATAAATGAAATATTTTGAACATCTAAAGTGCTATAAAAATTAAAAATATTATTACATTTATTAAAGGAGGAGAAACAACTGTGTTGAAAGGTTCTGCAGAAGCCCAACATATACACGGTTGTTTGATTAAGCCCTCCTCATTCAGCTACCTCTGGAACAGCAATAGCCATCATTACTTTTCTTTACTCAAGCCCAGTGCTTTTTTTCTAGCAAAATAGGTGCTGGTACTCACCATGAAGTTGTTACAGTAAGTGCCACACTTTTTAACAACAAAAAAGAGGTGCCGGTACTGTGTACCCTTGCATACCCCCTGAAAAAAGCACTGCTCAAGCCCATTTCCTTTCAAAGGAAACTATTTGTATCGAAAGACTTCCTGAATAGGAAGAACACAGCCCCAAGCTTTCCTGTGGGATGTCATAAAGAAGGAAGGCAGCAGTCTGAATAAAGGAGGCAGAAAGAAGGGGGCTCAGAGAACCATAGCACATTCCATGTCCACAATCAGGGATTGGCTCTATTGTACCATGGCCCTCCATAGCTTTTTCATCCAAGGCTGGGGTCTTCTCAAAAAGCAAGTTTTAAACCTTGCAGAGTATCTTCAGGAGAAAAGGCAAAGAAGTAAACCCTTAGGTTGCTTGGCATCTCGTATGCCTCCTTCCAGCAACTCCTGCAGCCAAGTTGGTGCCAAACATATTGCTCTGCTTCCTTTGGACCACATAAGTGAGGCCGAGAGGGGGGTCTTCTTGTCTGGGCAGCCCAGGACCTCCCATATATACTGCCCAGGCTTGTGCCCCTGGGAGGTCACTTCAGTGATGCCAACACAGTGGTTCGACTTCACCCGTGGAGGCACATCTCTATGTCACTTGAGATAGGTGGATGCCAACAACAAAGCTCTCCCCCAGCCCACGGAGCCCTGAAGACCCTTAACCAATCTCTGACTGGAACCACCACAGGAAACAGCCCATGAATCTGCACGTTTGTTCTGAACATAGGCCCACTATGGATGCACTTACAACATCTGGATAGACAGTTAGGTGTTGCACATGGGAGGCATGGATTAAAGTCCCACCTATATCAGGGTTTAACTGTGTGGCCTTGGGCCAGTCACAAGTCCCCAGTCATCTACCTCCACAGGGCTGCTGTGAGGGTGAACGCTATATTGATCGAACGTTACCTACTGGTTTCATTCAGCATTATGAAAGGATTGCTGACATACAAGTATTTATGTCTACAGGCCAGCAGCTACATGGAACCACTAATGGGTCACATAATGTGGCATATTCCCGTCACATGATCCCCGCAGTATAACAAAGAGGCCGCAAATTACACCTACCTGTGAGCCTCTAAAGTCCACAGGAACCCAAACAGTGGCCATGTTACCTTGAGATTACATTTGGGCCAAAGCCCATTTTCCTGTTCCCTTTTCCATACGCACCATTTGCCCCCCCAAAGCCACCCCATTTCCCCCCCCAATACCTGATAGTTTTCTTGGCCGCCTTGCCTGGGTTGGGAGGCTTGTAGGGCAGGACGCGGGGCTCCCAGCTCTGCTCAGGCTCCGTGCCCATCCCCGCAGGGACGGAGTTGGGCTTGCGGGCGGCGTTGCCCTGCCCGCCTTGGTGGTGCTGCTGCTCCATGCCCCCATCTCGCAGGCTGCCTTGGCTGGGGCCGCAGGGCTCCTCCACCCAGGTGACGCTGAGCAGGCTGAGGGTGAAGCCCAGGGACACCCCGACCACCACAGGCCCCACAGGGCGCAGGAGAGACAGCACCAGGGAGAAGCGCATGGCGCCAGTGCGCTGGGGAGAGGGTGGGGCACCTGGGCACAAGCAGGGCAGCGTGGCAAGGGTTGAAGGGGACACCGGGAGGGGCGCCTCGGCGGCCAGACAGGGGAAGGGGCTCAAGGGCGTGCCTTTAAACCTCCTGAGGGGAAGGGGGGAAGCTGTGGGGAGTCCTGAGGCCAAGGAGCCCGGGGGCTCTTGCCCACGAAGGTCACCAGGGGGCCTCTCCGGCAGGCCCAGGGGTCATGGGGGTCGGTGGCTCCTGCCAGGAAGGGCCGCTCCGACGAGGCGCCGGAGCAAAGAGTGGGGGGAGCGAACCGGGTCCCGGCTCCGGGTCCTGGAAAGGGGGAGGGGCCGCCGCTGCCAAGCAACGGAGGGGGCGGGGCGGGCCGGCCCAATTCTGGAACACTTGCGGGATCCGGAGCCTTATTGGTCTAGAGCCGCCCCATCCCGACCCGCGAGGGAGCGCGGTGGGGAGCAGAAGGGCGGAAGGAGCGAGGGGCGGTGGGCAGGGGAGGCGCCGCTCCTGGGTTGTCTCGCAGGAGATCCGCCGCCGGCGCCGTCCGACGTGTCACCCCCGCGCAATCCCCGCCCCCTCCGCTCGACGTCACTGGGCCGGCCGCACCCCCAGCCAATGCCCGCCCGAAGATGCGCGCTCGTCAAAGCCCGCCTTAGGTTTTCTGAACCGTTGATTGAAAGAAGGTGCGGCGAGAGCGGGCGGGGGGTCCGCGGGCCCAGCTGTCCCGTGTGAGCCAGGCAAACTTCCGCTGCTGCTGCTGCTGCTGCTTGTGATGATGCTGCAGGGAGGGAACTGGAGCGCAACCCGTTCTCAAAGCTGGAGAGAAGAAGCGAGGAGCGGAAAGTGTCGCCTGCGATGCAAAGCTGGATTTATGCTTGCAGCAGAATAAGGATTTGGTGGCAAAATTTGCAAAGGAGTGAGATTTTGATGTGCCTGAGACTTAAAATTTAACATCACTCTTAACAAGATCGTTCAAAATGATTTGTGTGCCAAAACATTTTCTTCTGGTATTTGAGAAAAAATAATGAAACGTTGTATTATTATTGCAATTTAAAATAAATTTAACAGTTTCAAGTTTTGTGTTTTTCATTTTTTCCACAATACATTATCCATTTTCGAGGGTGCAAAATAGCACTGCGTAACACACAAAACCAGGCCCCATGCAAGCAGAAAACTACTGGAGCAGGGAGGCACCTTTTGTGCTAGTTACAGTGGTTGCAGCCTACTGTTGTTGTTGTTTAGTCGTTTAGTCGTGTCCGACTCTTCGTGACCCCATGGACCAGAGCACGCCAAGCACTCCTGTCTTCCACTGCCTCCCGCAGTTTGGTCAGACTCATGTTGGTAGCTTCGAGAACACTGTCCAACCATCTCATCCTCTGTCGTCCCCTTCTCCTTGGGCCCTCAATCTTTCCCAACATCAGGGTCTTTTCCAGGGAGTCTTCTCGTGAGGTGGCCCAAGTATTGGAGCCTCAGCTTCAGGATCTGCCCTTCCAGTGAGCACTCGGGGCTGATTTCCTTAAGAATTGATAGGTTTGATCTTCTTGCAGTCCATGGGACTCTCAAGAGTCTCCTCCAGCACCATAATTCAAAAGCATCAATTCTTCAGCGATCAGCCTTCTTTATGGTCCAGCTCTCACTTCCATACATCACTACTGGGAAAACCATAGCTTTAACTATACAGACCTTTGTCAGCAAGGTGATGTCTCTGCTTTTTAAGATGCTGTCTAGGTTTGTCATTGCTTTTCTCCCAAGAAGCAGGCGCCTTTTAATTTCGTGACTGCTGTCACCACCTGCAGTGATCATGGAACCCAAGAAAGTAAAATCTCTCACTGCTTCCATTTCTTCCCCTTCTATTTGCCAGGAGGTGATGGGCCATGATCTTAGTTTTTTTGATGTTGACCTTCAGACCATATTTTGCGCGCTCCTCTTTCACCCTCATTAAAAGGTTCTTTAATTACTCCTCACTTTCTGCCATCAAGGTTGTGTCATCTGCATATCTGAGGTTGTTGATATTTCTTCCGGCAATCTTAATTCCGGCTTGGGATTCAACCAGTCCAGCCTTTTGCATGCTAAATTCTGCACATACCCGGTAAGTTAAATAAGCAGGGACGCAATATACAGCCTTGTCGTTCTCATTTCCCAATTTTGAACCAATCAGTTGTTCCATATCCAGTTCTAACTGTAGCTTCTTGTCCCACATAGAGATTTCTCAGGAGACAGATGAGGTGATCAGGCCTACTAGCCTACTAGTTACACTCTACAGACAGGAGTTTATCTGTATATGGGGCAGGATTCAAATGCAATCTAATATATTTTCATTTCAGGGTCAGCCCAATAGATGAAAGGCAAAATGGTGCCCGCTGCCCACACGGAAGCATGCAAGCCTGGCAGCAGAATCTTACTTCAACAACTAGGGATGAGGTCCTCTGCTGTACCTAAGCCAGTTTAGAGAGGACAGGAGGGGTAGTACTGAAGCATCTGTCATCCAACAAAGGGAAATAGATGGGAGACCTGAGAGGAATGGCCAGGGAGCTACCATTGTTGCCCCCTGCCCAGCCCCAGCTGTTCAGCTTAATTTGCCTAATCTTAGGACTGGCTTTGTTTACATCATATCACAACAGGTCTTTACTACCATATTCTGCTGTATGTATAGATCAGACCTTATACGTGTTGGGGAAGCCATTTCACATACTCCTCCAGACAACCTGTTTATTTAGCATTTATCCTAATTTGCTTGTAGAGTTTTTATACCCCTTCTTGTTAGTCAATCATTACCCTCTTTTCAGTGCATTTCCATGTCACCTTCCAAACTGCAAAAAGTCTAATTCTTTTTTAAAGTGGATTTGTTGCACAAAGGCAATGGAGCCCATGGGTGGGGGGGCAGCTGCCTCCCTAAATCAAGTAAATAAATAAAAAAACTTAACTGACCAATTGCATGGCAGATAACTCAGTTCTGCCCCCCCAACATAAAGCCTGCCCCTCCAAAAATAAATCCTGGCTAAGCCCATGATGGAGCCCTTCAATGGACCAGCAAATCTAAAGTTCAAGCATACACTTGTATCCCACCCACAAAATAGTGACAGCCAGGAGGCATCCCTTGTGGCACACTTTGTGGCATGAAAAGTCACAGGATTTTAGCAGGAAACTACATGATGCCCAAAACATTTTGCAGGCACAAATTGTTATGAAAGCATTATTGTGTATAATCGCCCCAGAAGATCACGAGCATAAATAATGATGAACGGTGAATAAAAATGATGCCTGAAGGGGGCCCGTCATTTAAGAAACAACTTCCAAGGAAGGCGATCCCACAGCTTGTACTTGTCAGAAAACTAATTTCATTAGCCTAAATCTGATGCACTTAATTTGACTCACTTGCAGCTTGTTTTGAAAATGAACTCAGCTGCAGAAGAAAATAATATGGCCTGTGGGTAAAATGATTTTGTTGAGCCAAGGTAGATAGGATCAAGCCATCTAGCATTCCCGTTTTAGTGTTTTTCTTACCAGTGCACAGTGCCTTATTTTTGGCTTTGTAAAATTGTTATCATGGTCATTACAATGCTCAAAATTATTCATGCATTAATCCATTAATTACTTTTGATTAAAAACTAATTCTTCACCTCATTTACAGCTGCTCCTGTTGTATCGCCTGAAAGTTAGCTGCAAAGTCTCTTTATTTATTTTATCTAGTCATTAATGAATATATTCAGTGTTGTGACATCTAGGGCACTCTTCTCAGCTCCAATTTTGAACTTGATTTATTGTTGCATTTATGTGTAAACCCTACTTAAAAGTAATTGGCTTTTCATTACAGAGCCTCATAGATTAGCTAAAACCATGTAACATGCACACACACAATATATATCTACAGTATTACTTTTACATTTTTCATTTAAAACCCTAGTATCAGAACATGTGATCCAAGTACCTTCCACACCATTTTTCAGAAGGGTTGCAAAGTTGCACAACTTTAGGCTGCTCCACACCATCCACTTAGAGCAGAGCTTGCCAAACATTTAATGTTGGTGACACACTTTTTAGACATGCATCATTTTGTGACACAGTAATTCAGTTTTGCTAGCAAACCAGAGGTTAAACTAACCCCTTTCCTGCCCCGGGAGGAGTGTGGGGAGCATTCGCACCACCACTGCAGCCAACACACTAACGTGTCATGACACACACTTTGGAAAGCTCTAATTTAGAGCATATCCAACTGACATTTAAATCACATGGCACCCCCCACAGAAGCCAGGGAGTTGTAGTTTTCCTCACAAAGTTACAATTCCCAGCATCCTTTACAAACTACAGTTCCCAGGATTCTTTGGGGGGAAATCATGTCCTTTAAATATGTGTTTGATATGCTTTAAACAAAGAAACACAAAACTAGAACTGACAAATGGAAAAGGGCACAGGGCTACTGTAGCTTTAACAGCCACACAGAAGAAAGCATGCTATCAAGTGTACATTGCATGACAAGCAACCCCTGCTGAAATTCCCTTTTCCACATAAGCTGCAGGAGTCCTGTTATTTCCAGCTGGCCAGACTACATAAAAAAAACCTTATTTTTATTCCCCTCCTACATCATCTTTACAGTGCCACCCCTAGAATTGGCATTAGTCTCAAGCCACTAGCATTTCATGTACCAGATCTTTAATTAATCAGACTGCAATCTTAAACACACTTACTAGGGAGTAAGCTCCATTAGATGTAGTGGGACATACTTCTGAGTAAACATGCATAGAATTGCACTATCACTCATTGACACACAGTCTATCTATACCTAAGGGACACCCCCCAAAAAAAACCTCTATTTTGCACACACACCTTCAAGCACATTATATTAAAGTTTCATTAGAATCCAAAAACAATTCTGAGTCTGATATTTTTTCAGTCTTATTATTTTTCTCAGACTCACAAAACTGATTTAATGTGAAAAGCCTGATGTTTTGCTTTAGAACTCACACTCAGCCTTGCATTTGAGCTGTTGTGTGGTAGGCATAGGCAACAAGTAACTGCAAGCAAGCAAAGGTTTGGGCTGGTGGAGAAGGGGTACCCCATCCCTTCTCTGATGCCAGCAGAGAAACCAAGTGGGCTGCTGCATGGGGATAGAAGCCCCCACCCCCCATCTTTGTGAGCAGCATATAAATGCAGCAGTCTGCTGGAGAAGGGACCAAGCTCATTGTCCTTCATCTGCCAACCTTCACAGGCAAGTAAACAGACCACCCTGTCTCCTTTGCAGACTAGTAACTTTTACGGGCTTATTTTCAGGGTGGTTGTATACTTTGCAGCTATGGTGGGCAAAGATGGCGTTCTGCATTTATTCCTTTGCTATTAATTGGCTTTCTCTCAGCTCATTTACCCTTGATCCCGCCCCCCTAAAAAATAAATTCCTTTGATATATGTACACTTGGTGTTTACTGCACTTGGATTTGCGCCATATACTTCAAAGAGGTAGGCTGGTCTCAGCTGAAACTCAGTAGGCCTTGTGCTTTAAGGCAGCAGGAATATGGCTAAGAAAGGTTTGGTGCATCAGCTGCTTATCCCCACCCAGATAAGTGTAAAGCTGGTGACAGGCTAAGAAGACTGCTTTACAGGCCAGAGCGACTGGGATTAGGGTTCTGGTGCCCAGACAATAAAAAATAAATTTAAAAAATGGTCTGGTGTGCTGACAATACATGGGTGACATCACCAAGTCTTATACAACCACATAACCTTTAGAGGTGGATATGCATACATATGCATCCCTGCTTGACTATATTACTAAGACCTTTAAATAAAGGTTTCTCTAGGCTACAGGCCAGAGCTAATCACCTGGCACAGCAGAGGAGGATCTAAACTGTCTTAGCTGCTAAAGGCTGAGAGTGGGAAGGGAGGAGATGGCAGTAGGAGCAGCAGTGCCTCATCATCATTCCCACACATCCTCCTCCTCCTTCTCATGACACAGGGAGCTCAGCAGATGGTAAGTGGGATTCAGCCTTGAGCAGTTTCGATGACGTGCCTAAGCCAGTGGAATGACTGACCTCTGGGGTTCAGGGATATCTGGCTTCCCTGAACAGGCTCATATCCCTCCTGTAATCCAAATGCAACTGATTTGGCTACTGTCCTACATGTGAGGGGCAGCATACAGTATAAAAATCCAGCCCAATGGTTGTGGACACGGATCAACTGCAGTTCCTGGACCACATGGCAATGAGAGCTAGAGATTTCTGTGCATATGGTCAGGCCACGGTTTAAGCCACGGGTCCCCAGATGTTGTTGGACTACAACTCCCATCATTCCTAGTTACAAGGATGATGGGAGTTGTAGTCCAATAGCATATATATATATATATATATATATATATATATATATATATATATATATATATATATATAGTAATAGATATTTGCAGCAGCAACCTGTACTTTGGAACTCCCTGCCTATCAGCATTAAGGAAGTGCCATCACTGCTCCTTTGGACACCTGCTGAAAACTTTTTCTGTTTCAGCAGAGCTATCCAGACACATCATTTGGTTATAGCTGTTCTTAAATTCGCTTCAAATGTTTTATTGTGTTTTATTGTTTTCTATGTGTTTTTAACTGTTTTAAAATGTATTCAGTTGTATTGTTATTACTGAAGTGTTTGCTGCCCTGGGCTCCTTTGGGACGAATTCCAGGATACAAATTTAACAAATAACAGAAAGAACAGCCAAGTCAAGGAATCACACATGGTGGTAGGAATGCAGGCCCACAGACAAAAGTGGATGGAGCAATGGAAGTGATTCTTACCTTTATTCAGCAGGGTACATTCCAGAAAAAGCAAATATGAGATGTTTCTACACACCCTGAACCCCATCTTTTCCTCTTCCAAACAAGCAAGCAAGTGTAGAACCACACACAAAGAGGCATTATCAGACAGAGTTCAAATACCCATTCAAACCAATAATGCTAGGGGGGGGGGCACAGAGCAAGGCTGATGGGGGGTGGCGGCCTTAGGAGAGCCTCAGACCTGAGGCAAGTCAAGGCAGAGACTCCAAGGTGGTGGGGCTGCATTCACCCCAGAGACTGGGGTGTCTCAGCACATAAATCATTGTTTACATGGTGTGTCTCTGCTAATAGAAACCTTTTCCTAGACAAAAAAAAACCAAACCAAAACAATTATTTTTTCTAAATGGTGGTAACTGTTGCCTGCAAGACTAAATGCAATGGAGTGTTTTTGTTTTTACATTACAGCAGGGCTGGGAAATGCACTGCACTGGAGTGGGAAGGGATGCAAACAATACAGTTGCAATCCAGCCAGAGGTAGACCGTCGAAGCCGCTGGAGCAATGCAGTTGGGGGCGGGGCAGAAGTGGACAGTCTCACAAGGTGCCATATGGCGAAGGAGCCAGCGTAGGCTGTCCGGCAAGCGGGATTGCACAGTGGTGGTGCACAACATAGTAAGGATCGCAGGTAGTGCGGAGCGCGGGGGCGGGGAGGAAACAAAAATCGGAGCGCGAGGCGGGGAGCGGGGGAGGGGTACAGAGATCCACAAAGGCGGCGATTGATGCAGTGCAATGACAATAGGGAAGCGCCAAGGGCCGGCCGACGTAACGCACTGGAAGCGGGGGGGGGGGAATGGGATGATGAATGCCTAACAAGGGCATCTCCCGCCCGTGCGCCTTCGGAGGGGGAGCGGATAGGATCCTGTGTAGGAGGCTCTGCGGGTGTGCGTGCCTGTGTGACACACGCTCGCCTGTGCGGAGCCCCCGCTACCACCGCCGCGCGCTCCAGGCCCTAAGCGGCGCGGGGGATGAGGAGGGTTGGGGGCGGACGGCGAGGGAGGAGCTGGAAGGGGAACGGAAGGAAGCAGCAGCGGCGGCGGCAGCAGCCTATTTGTTGTGTCCGTGGCGCGCGCCTGGCTGCGTCCGCTCCAGGCAGCCTTTCTCGGCCGCCGTGCGCGCGAGGAGCGGCGGAGGGAGGGGGGCGGCCGAGGGAGAGGACCTGGGCGCTGACGTCACGCGGAGCTGTCCCTCAGCACCGGGCCGAGCCGGGAGGGCTCTGGCGGGCCGGGTTCGAGGCCGGGCCGAGCAGGTAGGGGGAACCGCCGCGGGGAAGAGGAGGAGAGGGAGAGGGTTGCTGGCTGCCGGGTCTGCTGCTCCTTTGCAGCGCCCCTTGCCGGAGGAGGAAGGGAGACGGAAGGAAAGAGGGAGAGAGAGAGACGGTCGCCGCTGCCGCCGCTGGGTTGGGAAAAGGGAAGGAGGGCTCGATCGCGGAGCATTAAAGGAACGGGATTGTTGGAGAAGGAGAGCAAAAAAGAAAAAAAAGAAAAGGCGGCGCTGAATGACTGGGAAGCGCACAAAGAGCGAGCTGGGCGCCTCGGCAGCGCTGGGTAAATGCCAGCGAGAGGAAAGCCATGGATGGCCGTGCCTCGTCTCTCCTGCCCGGGGGCAGCAGGCAGTGGGAAGAAGTTGGAGAGGCAGCGGGGTTGAGTTCACGTGGACGCCCGTCACCCGCGCAGCCATGCTAAAGCAGCCCTGAAGGCCGCCGAGCGAGGGGAGAGAGATGCGCATGAAGCGGGTAGCGGACGGGTGCTATTCCAGACTGTCCCCCGCACATACCCAACAGGCTTTGCTCGTCCAGTGCTGCGGTGAGCCACACATCACACTTTAGCCAGGCTCAGGAATTATCAGCCTTCCCTCACCCGGCTGGAAGGGTAGTTCCAAAAAGTGTGTCTGCCTGAAGCCCCTACTTCTTCTGGCTTGTGTTGCTTAGATGTGATTCCCCGCAGGGAGAACAATAAAAGGGAGAACAATAAAAGCACAGCCTTCTATTTCTAGTTATTAATTAGCATAAACCTATGTTAACAAAGGCTGAGTTTAAAAGAAACAAAAGCAAAATCCTCGATTGGCTGGATGGAAACAATGCCTCCCGCTTCAAAAAGAGAACCATTGTATCCTAAGTCAAGATAGCTATCTGTAGGCATCTATGGGTCCACCAGCCCAGGATCCCCTGGGGACCCCCTCTTTCCAAACAAAGGGAGTCTGGCGGGCTCCCCAGAAGTCTTTGCAGCTCTGTATCCTAGCAACTCCGCAGCTTCCCTTATGGGATCTGCCAGTCCCAAACAAGAATGAAACCTGGTCCAGCATGTACTAGTGGCAGGAACAAGCTGATAAGTAGATGGAGCAGGCTGAGGTGTAAATGGATGAACAAAGCCAGGTATGTGTCGGGCAGGCAGAGGGGAGAGATGGAATGCAGGCTGGTGGAGCTAATCTGCACCAGCCACCATAACGCCAACACAGGAACTACTTCAGAAAAGTTGTGCTTCCTAGAGAGGGGTATGAGTGTGGCTAATTTGGAGCTATCACTGCAGCATCACATTTTCCAGTCCTGCTTTCCATTTGAATTGATAGCAGTCAACATAGGGATTGGGTGTTTTCATCATACCCAATACTTGCAAAACAAAATAAGGAACCCTTTCCAGAAACACCTGCAAGTCCAAGGTTGGATGGGCAAGCTTTGTGCTTGGGGACAGAAAAGGTCAGCATGTCTTGCTATGGAATGGGATGGAGTCTGTCAACTAGATTGCAGTAGAGGGCTGGCACTGCATGGAGCCAGGCAATGTGAAGAGAGGCTATGGTACAGTCATGTGAGATTTGCATGGAACAGGAAAGCTATGTCCCAGTAAAGTACATTTCTCCTTTGAACCTGCCCCATGCTTGATATCCTTCAGACACACTAGCTACAGGCACAAAACAGCTATCCTATGCTAGGGCTCTCCAGTCGGCCACTGAGAGAGCATAGACAGGAAGATCCTGAGCTAGTTCTTCTCTGGAGTCAAAAACTCTTAGGTGCAGGCCACAGGCTCTCGGTAGTGTGTGTTTATATGTGTGTAATGCTTGCAGCTGACTTTTGTACCAAGTGTAGCTGATTTGGGTGCTTTCCAATACAAGTGTTACAAAATCATTTTTAAAAAATCCTTCCTAGAACATAATATAAATACCTTATTGCCACCTCTGTGAAAACTCTGCACAGTGTTTCCTTATAGTGCAACTAGGAGTACCTGCAGGACAGGGCCCTGTCCTGCAGATACTCCTCAAAGTACTGCCACTCCCCTGGGTTACTCCCAGGTTAATAGGATTCTCTCATTAGGAGCTTTTCAGCAAGCTGTCACAGTAATCCCAGCGGCAGGAAGAGGATAAGGCGCCAAGGATTCCCTTCCATATTGCACACAGATCCTATCAGAGTAGGTGTGCCTAACCCTAGCCCAGAAGAAAAGTTCCTGGCATAACATTGTGCCCTGGCACTTTCCCCTAAAATAGGAACAGCTTGGTTATTCATGTTTCTGCATCCTGCAGCAAAAGGTGAGGCAGTGTCTTCCTAGTCCTTCCACAACTATCCTTGCCCCACTCCTACTGAGTAAGAATCCACAACATGCTCTCATGCCCTCCTCATAGTGTCTTCTGTTGGTATAGACCTGTCTTTCTTTCCTAAAACTTCACATGCAGAATCTACATTGTCACAACCTTTTCTAATCACCTCCCTTGCTGAGAGAACCTAGGATTGCAGTATTGGGCACAGCTCCTTTGTGGAGTGGCCTGGTTTCCAGGACTATCCCAGACATACTCCACCAGCCAGGTTTCCAGGAAGTGGTATAAAGAAAGTTCCTCTGCCTCCCTATTCCTCTTCCCTGTGAAATAATCAAGATTACATTTGTATGAAAAGGTCAGTCTCTACTCTAGTTAAGGGTGAAAAGGTTGCGTAGGTTGATGTAGTGTAGCATGTGAAAAGAGCCTGTGGGAAAGTGGGCACTCTTGCCCTCCATCGCTGTGGAAAAGGATTCATCCAATTCCTGGACTGCAGTTGAGCCAGTTGGCCTGGAACCCACAGCAGGGTCATGATTCTCCTCTAGCTGCCTTGGGGGTGGGGAGCAACACTCAAATATATTAAACACTCAAAAGTATTGTTTGAGTTTCCCTGCTCCCATAGAGGAGAGGAAAGGACACAGGCTGTGGTACCTGGTGTCAGCCTGGGCAGAACATTGTTTGTTCAGATACACACTTCTTAACAGGGTTCACAGATCGAGAGCCCCTCCTTACAGAACAGGTATCTGTGTCTATATCAGAGCCACTTCTGGGCCCATAGCAGGCATTAGCTAGCTGTGAACTGCATTGGCCTTTCTTCCTCCCTAGGCAACAGGACCACGTGGAAAGAGGGAGATTAGAATAACTGGCAGGGATTTGGTGCGGAGTGGGGGGAGAGAGCTGGAAAGACTGTGCCACAGAGAAAAACAAATTGGAGCTTGTCTAGAGATAAACTGTTAAGGGCTGGATTTTCCACATTTAGGTTTGGAACGATTTTGGCAGATAGTTGCTGGCATGATGCCAAATGTTGCTGTTTGGGAACAAGAGCATGACAGTTTGTTTATGTCAGCTCCATGGATCTGTGTGATTTTCAGAGATATAAACTAGGTGAGTGATTTCTTTTGATTGAATCTTGTTATGGTAGAAATGTGGAGGCTTTTGAGGTTCACCAAGCTTCAACTATGCAAGCTTACATGTTATACAGATATTACTAGTTCAGCATCTTGCATATTGCTATACCAACAAAAAGTTGGTTAGCATTGGACTAGATCAGGCACCCCCAAACTTCGGCCCTCCAGATGTTTTGGACTACAATTCCCATCATCCCTGACCACTGGTCCTGTTAGCTAGGGATTATGGGAGTTGTAGGCCAAAACATCTGGAGGGCCGCAGTTTGGGGATGCCTGGACTAGATGATTCTCAGGAATCCCTTTCCAACACTACAATTCTATGATTCTACTTTGCATTTTAGTAGCAATTTTTTGCTTTGAAACCCACATGGTGGCAATACTTTATTGATTTTAAAGTTGCCATCCCATGTGCACTTACTTGAATTAAATGGGATTTCTAAGTAAACACTCATTAGAGTGGACCAGAATTCCAATCCAGGAGCAAAGTGTTCAACAAGAGATCCTGGCATGAACTATGTACATGGACCAAGCATTTTGCTCCCACTTTTCCCAATCCAGTTTACATGTTCAGTGGCAGCATATCTCTGAACACAATTTAAAAGAAGATTGGACAAATTCATGGAGGATAAGGCTATCAGTGGGTTATAGCCATGATGGTTATGTTCTTCCTCCACTGTTGGAGGCAGTATGCTTCTGAATATGTCACCAGGGAGCACAAATAGAGAGGGCACTGTTGTACTTAGGTACTGCTTGCAGGCTTCCCTGGGGCATCTGGTTGGTCACTGTGAGAACAGGATGCTGGACTTGATGGGCCTATGGTCTGATCCAGCAGGACCGCCCTTACATTCTTAAATGCTAAGAATAAACAACAGGAAAGGCTGTTGCCCTCCAGTTCTGCTTTGGGGCTTCTTGGAAGCATTGGCTGGCCACAGGATGCTGGGATACTGTAGATGGAGCTTTGATTTAATCCGCCATATGTCTTAAGGTCTTACATTTTCAATTATATTTAGAAGCTGTTTTTAATGACATAGACTACAGAAGTTTGTTGGAGGAACTACATTGGCCACAGTTGTGGGTATCACTCCACCCAGGGTGCACTGTTTACACTGTTTATCATGGACCATTGCTGATTGTATGGCAAGTGAATGTATATCAACCCCCCTCCAGATCAGTCAGTTTCCCACTGATGTTACTTGATGGAAAATCCGACATGGCACCTGGTATTCTGAAGATGTTGGGAATGAGCCCAGCACACCTCTAATTTAAATCCCAATGTGTGGCTGTTAACTCTGCATTTGTTAAGAGCCTGCCTCAATTTTGCCCATTTTACTGCTGTCAGGCAGCCCTCTGTTTTCTGCAGGGAGAAGTGGGAAAGCAACTTTCTGTTAGTTTTGATTATCACTTCCCTGTGAATGGTATACAGTACTTACTTTACATCTCTTGATCCAGCTTGCCTGAATACTGTGTGACATGATTCATTGATGTGCCGATCATGAGGCGATGATCAACCAGATAGTGATGATACAGGGGGAATACAGATGGCTGTGTAACAATTTGCCTTGCCAGTCATCTGTGATCTTCTACCAGGTGGTGAGGAGGGTCCATTATTCCCATTGCATCCCTTGATTTCTGACAGGGAATGGATGTGGGGGGAATTGTCTTCATTGACAGCATAAGAACATAAGAAGTGTCCTGCTGGATCAGGTCAATGGCCCATCTGGCCTAGCATCCTGTTCTGATCAGTGGCTGATCAGATGCCCATGGAAAGTCCACAAACAGGAGCTGGGTGCAATAGTACCTTCCCCTCTTGCGATTCCCAGTGACTGGGATTCAAAGGCATATTGTCTCTGACACTGGAGACACAACATGAAGCCAGAAGCCACTGATATCCTCCATGGATCTGTCTAATACCCTCTTAAAGCCTATGGCAGGACGTTATGGATGACCAGCTTGTCAAATGGTTACATGCCTACCGCAGTAAAGCTTCCATTGGCAAATGACTGACTACGTTCTCCATACAGTGGGCAGCTTTGACTTGAGGTGACAACAGAAATTGAAGTTGCTTTGTCTCTGTGTGTTGAGCTGTGGAGGGGGAAAGTCCAAAGTTCTTAGTGCCAGCCGTTCTTGGTGTAACCCACATACCTAGAAGATTTACTTGCTGACATCAAATATTCTATATGTTGTTGTTTGAATGAAAGTAAACCTTAGATCCTCCTAAGAATAAGAACTGGGTTAGCACAGTCCTCCTCAGGCAGTGCCTTTCTTTGGATCTGTAGCTCCCAAACTTGATGGCAGGCCTTTCCATGTCACAAGGGTCACCAGCTCCTGCCAAGCCAGGAGCCACTTGGGAGTGGGAAGCAAGTGGCACTAGGATGAGCTGTTCTGTCCTTCTGTGACACAAGTTGTGTCTGTGGTTGCACTAATAGTGTGTCCATGATAGCCCTTTTTTATCTCTGCCAATTGTAATGTGGGGGTTTCAGGGGATGTTTGAGGGTTATCAAGAGTGGCTGGGGGGACCCGGCCAGATGGGCGGGGTATAAATAATAAATTATTATTATTATTATTATTATTATTATTATTATTATTATTATTATTATTAAGTGTCTGGGGAACCAGCAGCGAGGACACATATTTGGAATAAGGGCCATTGGCACACGGCTTTTTGGGGGGGAGGGGGGTTGCAGGTGGGATAAAAACTGAAGAGAATCAGGGGGGGGGCGCGTGAGAGAGAAGTAAAGCCACATTCCAAGAGCGGGCGGGGCTTCGTGAGGAAAAAGCCGAGTTGCTGAAACAAAGCGAAAAAGATATAGCCGAGGAGAAGGCCGGCGTTTGGTAATTTCTCAGCATCCAATGGGAAAATGACTTGTTTTCCTTAGCAACAGAGAGTGCACCAATCCGTACGCAGCATGCTTTCAGTACTAGCCGCCATTGGTGCTGGCGGCAGCAGCGGGGAAGGGGGAATGGGAGACAGACAGACATGCAGACAGACAGAGGCGGCGAGGAGGGGGACGCGCGCACGTTGGGATGAGATTTCCCAGGCTCCTGACCTGCTGCTTGTGGGCAGCATGGAAGTGCGGCGGAGAGGCTAAGTCTGTCTCCAGCCACGCTTTCTTCAAGTCTCCTCACCCACCCCCATGCCACTGAGCCCCTACCCTGCAAACACGGTTATTCTGTGCTGGGGTGTGAAAGGGGGCATTAGCTACAATACTTCCAAAAGCCTTACCTGTCTGGAAGTGGGTTCAGAAACACCCCCCACCCCAAACCCCAGTTGCATAATTAGAGTGTCCTCCTGTCTTTTCTTACTTGGGGGCTGCTGGAGTGGGGAGGGCTCGGCTGCTGCTGGACGGATCTGAGCATGTGTGAGCAAGGGAGAACGAACACAAAAGGCTTTTCTCTGTTGTGCCTTCCAGCCTGCAATCCACCAGAAATGAGGAAATGGGGAGGGGTTGGGGTGCGGACAGGGCTCTAGCCTACAAGAAGCACCCAGGGAGAGACTAATCCGCATTTGCAGCTGCTTTCCAAGGCTGAACATCAGAGGTAAAGAGGAAGGAAGATGTTTCAGCCGACTAACCAGTCCTCCTTTGTCTTCAGAGCTGCTCTCAGCCAGCCAGCCAGCCAGCACACAGGGTTAATGAAACTCAAATCTCTGGCAGATGCTTTCCCGAACTGCTACATCTCCCTCTTTGGTGACTCATTCTCCTACCCCACAGGTTCTTTGAGGAAGAAGGTGGGGTGGGGGTGAGTGTTGGAAGTGGGGGAGCATGTGCGTTGTTAAAAGTATCATCTGTTCTTTGCTCGGTTGCCGTGGAGACCATACGGTGGCGATTCTCTTTATAGCCACATTCCCCCCCCCCACCGCCCCGCTTTTCCATTTTGGAAAGTTGTCCCATCCCTTGCTCAGCGCCCTCCTCTTCCTCCCAGCATTGCTCTGATTCCATTCCGACATGGAATATGCTGCTAAGCTCCCTGGCAGGCTGAGGCTGGGGTGACTCAGTGAGATTGGTACTCCTGGGACAGAGGTGGAGAAAGATCAATGGGGATCCTAGAGGCCCAGCTAGGATGCTTGGCCTGCTCTGCCCCTTGCATAATATATTGCCAACACTCAAACCATCTTTTTGCCTGCCAGGAATGACTAGTTGGACTTGGCTTGGAGCCCAGGGAGTTGGTAGGTGTTCCCATCTCTAATCTCGTCACTTTTTAAAAAACCCTCATTGCAGCCTCCAGAAAAGTGGGAGTTGTTTCTTAATGAGTGGAACAGCCCTGCAGAGTGCGGAAGAAATTATGCCTTCAGGTCTCACCTTTTTTGTCCCATCCGCCCTCAATTTCTCTCTCTCTCTCTCTCTCTCTCTCCCACAGGTGGAAGCAATGCCATGAGACAGCATCCCCCGCAGGTGACGGGGAGGGAGTGGGGAGCCTGACATTGCCCCAGGAGACCCTGAAGAGCCATGACGTCAACGGTACAGACCCTGCGTTTCCCGCTGCTGCCGCACGTGCCAAACCAAGACCGGACATACAGCTGTGAGGAGGAGATTGAGCGGCGCTACCAAGTGGTACCTTCGGTGGTCTGCGCCATGTGCTGCCTCTTTGGGATCATCTACTGCTTCTTTGGTGAGAAGGGTTTTGGGTGGGTCTGTGTGCTGTCCTAGGTGCCCGGAGGACAGCTTGAGCTGAGGCATGGGGGCAAAGGAGATCAATGAACTCAATGCCCTTATGAGGCCCAGGGAGCCCATTTCACCCAAAGCCAGCCCTGTGTCACAGTATGTCTGCAACAGGCATGAAGTGGGACTCATGCTCATGAAATACTCTCAGCAATAATCCACTGAGCTTGCACTCAAAACTATGGGGGGGGGCATTTTTGAATATGCATGTTTAGGATGAGGCTGCTAGGGAGATGGAAAAGGCAGGTTCCCAGTTTTTGTAGCCTCCCGCTAGCTTGTTCTATTAGCCCTCCCCGTTCAACACCTAATGCACTAAACAAGGGAGGGGGTTGATTTATATTTTAATCATTATAATTTTGATATGCAATATGCTAACAGTTTGATATGGAAAAAAATTAATAAACCTAATGTAATTCCAAGCTGTTCCAACAGCAGAGAGCTGTGTTAATGCTTTTGATTCTACGGAAGACACCCAAGTGTGTGCTTTAGCCTGCATGGGTCCTTGCCAGTCCTCGTGACTTATAGGAACTAGTATTGGTCTTCCAGACTGCACAACTGGGCTCCTTTGCTAACCGCAGAAGCATCCCAGGAGAAAAAGCTAGCACTGGCTTTCCCTGAGACACTGCTGTACATCCACTTATGCATTACACAGATATTCTGCATGAGCCTCCTAAGTCAGAGGCCAGGACTTTCAGTGCAGGTGGCTCAAAGGAATGTGGATAGCCTGTCCTGCTCAACCAAACAGATGGGCAACCTGTCCTGTGTCCCTGATTGCAGCAATAGCCGCTAGCATCCATTTCTTCCTTTCCTCAGGGTACCGATGCTTCAAGGCAGTGATGTTCCTGACAGGACTGATGTTTGGCTCTGTGATCATCTTCATGCTGTGCTACAAAGAGCGGGTGCTGGACACCCAGCTGAGCGTCGAGGCCTCCGTGGGCATCGGGCTGGGCATCGGGGTGCTCTGCGGGCTGGTGACCATGCTTGTGCGCAGCGTTGGGCTCTTCATGGTCGGGCTGCTGCTGGGGCTGCTGCTGGCGGTGGCTGCGCTGGTGGTGATGGAGCAGTTCTACCACCCACCTACCGTCTGGATCCCCATCGGTTTGCTGCTTGGCATGGGCATGCTGTGTGCGGTGCTCACCTTGCAGTGGCAGCGCCTCTTCACCACGCTCTCCACCGCTGTCTTCGGCAGTGCCGTCATGACCGCCACTGCCGACTACTTTGTCGAGCTCTTCCTGCTGCTGCAGTACGTCTATGAGCGCGTCAAGGTAGCTCCTGCCCGGCCCATCTGCTGGTACAGCTGGGTCATCTTGGGCACTTGGCCAGTCCTGGCATTGTTGGGCGTCCTGGTGCAGTGGAAAGTCACGGCAGAGGGATATTCCCACACAGAAGGTGAGTGCTGTGCAGCAGGGTGGATAGGAAAGGGGGTGGACATTGGCATAAAATTTGAACTGTCATCTTCACTTGCCTGTGTTTTTTATTGCCAGAAGGAAAACCTTAGTGATTTCAGCCAGGAAGACAGGTGTTGTGTCCCAGCTGTGGTTATAAACTGGGAGCCATCTTGAAGTTCCCTTTTCCACAAATTTGGCTGAAGGAGAGGGGAGAAGACACACACATCTGCCCCCTAACAATTAAATTGAGGATTATTTTTATCTGTTGTTAAGGATTTAGCAGAAATTAACTAATTAATGCTTTGAACCCTTATTCTGAGTTACAGAGGGTACATCCAGAGGGTACACCTTTTCTCTGAGGGCTAAACTACATATTGCATCCAAAGAGATATACAGTAGTTGCAACAAGCCTGTTAGCAGGTGATGCCGTGTATGAAAAGCATGAATCATGCTAAGCCACCTTGAGACTCCTGCTGTAGTGAAAGGAGGCTAGTTCCCTTAGGTAGCAAATGCTGCTATATGTGCTGGCACCTCATTTATCTCAGTGGCAGCTCCCTGGAATAAAAATGGTTTGGAACTTTGCACCTTGAGGCTACAGGTGCATTCCCCAGTCACCACACCTAATACTTCATGTTGGCTCTGCCAATTATGAATTTACCTGGTTATAGGAGGTGGTATCTCAGCTCTGCTTTTGGCTTTCACTTCATTCCACAGCAAAGCATTCCAGTAATGGCATCTGCTTGGTACCTTGGGCCACCCCTTCTGACCACACCCCCTTCTCTTCTCTTCTCTCTCCTGCCCCCACCCCCCGCAGTGATTATCAGTCGGCAGCAGCGCCGTGTTCAGCTGATGCGGATCAAGCAACGAGAAGAGCGCAAGGAGAAGAAGAAGAAGAGGCGACCACACCCCCATCCCCATGTGCAACACAAGGCCCACCCACCGGAGCCTGCCTACCGCCGCAAGCCTAATCCTGTGCGCCGATTTGATGGGGATGTGCTCTCCCCAGTGAGTCAATGCCAGTGCCCTCCTGCACAGGGCTAGGGTGGTGGGACTGTATGTATTACACTGCAAAGAATCCAGCTCCCTAGGGGTAAAGACTGATGGGAGTCAACTTGCTCCCAGTTCTATTCCTCCAGGCTTTCCTGCTTTGTTTCCTTTGCTTTTGGATCATCAGTGACACACTTCTGCCTTAAGAGCCAGCCCTGTCAGTCATGCTTTCCACATTCAGAAACCCAGAAGTGTCTCTGGCTTCTGCACCCTTTGCTTCCCACACTCCATTCATACGGACTATCTGTATGGAATTCCCATAGAGAGAGGAGCAGGGACTCCCAGCACTGTTGGCCACTCCCACCCCCATTGATGCCTCTATATGCAGGAAGCCCAGTGCGAGACAAGAACACCATGGCATAACATATATGGAGGGAAGACGGGTAGAGAAACTTTGTCCAAGTTCTGCTTTTTGCTCTACATTTGGCAGTTTCAGTTGGGAACCAAAAGCAGAGCCCTGTGTCTCTTAACATTTTCTTCGTGTGTCTCTGGAAGTTCTCCTCAACCCATGGAGGATTCTCTGCCTAGTACAAATAGTGTTGTCAGGCGGTCCTTGGGGAGCTTTGCTAATTGATGCGGAGGAAAGGCAGTGACTTTCTCATGACATAGCAGAAGAACAGGGTGATCTTTAAATGAAAGTAAACATGTTTAACTATGCCAGCCAATGCATACATCTAGTAAGTCTCTCATCAATTCATTCCCAAAGTCTTCCCAAGTACAAATAGCCCAGGACACGGGACAAGCTGTGCTCTGTTGTGGCACCCTCCCTGTACTAGGGTGTTGAGCTTTGTAGAAAACTAAGGTATTGTGATCTGTTCAAAATTGCAAGCTAACAGGGCTCTGGCAGTGGCCCAGTATGGCCAATATGGAACGTGTGAATGGCAGACACGCATTCTTAAACTTTTTATGGACAGGCACCATAGAATATTGAATGGCTGCCTGTGGCTTCTGGACATATGCAGATTATCTGTCTAATAATGCACATTTGCTGTTCACACTTTTACTGTTCACAGCTCACTGTGAAGCAGCCCTTAGTTTTTCTGGTCACAGCACAGAGAGGCAAACCTCAGCCTCCCTACCAGTCATTTCCAGCAGGACCAGAAGCTCCTCCTACCCCTAACCCAGGAAGCACTATGAGCCCTTTCCAGTAGATGTGGGATAAAATAAATCCTATTACATCTCAAGGCGTTGTGTGGAAGAACAGCTGGTTCTTGGTTACTTGCAAGGAGAGGGTGATATGGCAGCCATTAGGAAGGGCCTTGTCCCAGGAATTGAGGTGGGAAGAGGCTGGACCTGCCCAAAGCACTCAGGAGCAAGTCACAGGCAAGTCCTTCCACACAGGGAAGTTTCAATTACAAATGGGGGATGGAGGCAGCACCCTCATCTTCTGCTTTCCTCCTCCTTGTAGAGCTACATACAGAGCTTCCGGGAGCGGCAGACGGGATCCTCTCTCAACAGCCTCCTGGCCAACGCTCATGCCGCCATTGACATTGACTATGACTGTGGCTCCACCGTGCCCCTGACAACGGGCTCTGGGCCTGCAATGCGGGTATAGTGCACCACTTCCCGCCAGGTCACAAGGACGCTGCCCTCGCACAGTCACGCAGGTCAGGCTTTGTGGGCTTAGCCTAGCGCCTGTGTTCCCGTGAGGACTTGCAGATACTCTTTGCTGCCATTCATAGACCTGGCCTGGACATGCAGTTGTAGCCCAGTTTCTCTCACACTGCAAGGATATGCGGAATTCTCCCCAGTGCAACTCTGGCTCCGGCTAAGCCGCCCTGCAACAAGGGGCAAGGAAAGCATACATGAGCGGGTGCTTGGGGCAAAGGGCTGAAGAGAGACCTGGTTGCTAACCCACCCGAGCCAGGACTGCGGAATGCAGTGAAGGGTGGAAAGGAAAGAGCCAATCGCCTGCATGAAAATGACAAGGAACTGTCAACATTCCCCACCCACCACTGTTGGAGTGACTCATAGATGGAGGGGCCAACGGGGTGTTCCTGTGCTGTTGTCTTGCCACACGATGGACCCACTTCTTGTCCTGGAGTTTTGTCTTTGCCTGAACTGACCCCCACAAGGACTATTTCAGGGCACAAGTGGTAGGATTTGACTCAGTTCACTCTAGTCTGGCTGGGGCAGCCAGCTCAGGGAAATGGGGTCCTCTGGGCCCTGGGCCCCTTGCCCATACCAGTGCCTGGCATACTGTTTGAATGGGCAACTCAAGGAGGGAAGGGAGGAGGGAGGGGTGGGCATCTGGGCCACCTGGGCTGGGCTGTCTAACTGTTGAAGTGTGCAAGTGTGAGTGTGCGAGCGTGTGTGTGGTGGAGCTGGAGCAAGTATGGGGCATTCGGCTGGTATCCAGGCATTGAGCCTTTTTGATACCCCCCTCCTACTTCCCCTTCCCCCTGTTCCTCATTCTGGAGTGAGGGCCAGGGTAGTCAGGGGACTGGGACTGGGGGGGAACATCCATGTACATATTCTTGTTGCAGTTATTTGTATTAATTTATTATTGACAAAGAGCTGGGCCTGAAGAGCTCTGCTGGACCTGGGGTTGGGGGGCAGGGTCCTGCAGTCTTCTTAGCTTTCCTTTCAGGCCCATGCCTGGGGGTGGGTGTCACCCTTTTTTACCCTACCTAGCCTTAAAGAGCTGGGGTGGGAGTGTCCCCCTGCACAGGAGCCTGTCAAAGTGTGGTGGCCCCCACATTTGGAGCTTGTCTCCTTGTTATCTATTGTGTGGGAGGTGGGGGCTGTGAGTCTCTCAGTGTCTCCATCTTTAAGGGGACAGGAGCAGGGAAGATTCACCATCTGTTTCAGGATGGGGGCAAGAGAGGGTCCAGCACAGCTCAGAAAAGCCTCTCCTTCATGGAGAAACTGCATGTTTCTGTCACCAATCGCCACTGTTGTCACCACAGAAACCTTGCACTCTCGTTTTTCTTTGTTTTGTCCTCTCTTTCTCTTTGTATATGTGCCAAACGCTGCCGGGCTGCGGCTGCGCAAGTAAAAAAAAAAAAAAGCCTTTCAGAGCAGCCTCTCCATGAATGAAATGGGCCACAAGCGTTGGACTGCAGCACAAACACTAGCACACATGCATGAGCTTGGATCTTGGACTTGGGCATGAGTCATGCCTGGACTGGGCACAGAAGGAGAATGAGGGTGAGGAATGGGGTCCAGAACTTGAGGCAGCATGCGCAGCAGACCTTTAACCAGCAGAGCTCCTGAGCCGCCACTTCTTTCTGCATGGCAGTAGCATGGCAAACAATGGGTCTGTGCACATGGTGGTGGTAGGGGGGCATGAGCAGAACCTTGTTTGGAGGAAAGAGACCAGAGGAACATAGAGATCCCACTTGCAGAAAATTGGTCCATCTAGCTCAGTACTGTCTGCACCGATTAGCAGCAGCTCTCCAGAGTTTCAGGCAGAAAGTTCTCTCAATCCTACTTGTGGACACTAAAGCTTGAACCTGAGCCCATCTGCACATGGAGCAGATGCTCTACCACTAGGCCCTTTCCCTGTGCTGGATGGGACTGATGAGAGTTGTCGTCCAAAACATGGACGGCATTCTATTGGGGAAGGCTGCTCCACAGCAGAGAGGCAAACGTTAAATCATAGTTTTAGTTACACCCCAGACAATCCCTTCTATGCACCCCCATCTGTGGGTTCTCTTCACAGCCCATGGCCATTCCTTCCTCTTCTCGGACTTCAGGTTTTCCCAGAGGGGTGGGGCTTAGAGCTACATATGCACACACCTATCTATGCTGCCCAGTGTATGCGCCCTGGCACAGGGCTCTTCCCACCTCTTTTGCGAAGCCGGGTGCTGCCTCAGCCTCTCTTCTGCAATGGGGCATTGAGAGAAGGAGGAAACAGCAGTCGCTTGTCCAGTCGCCTACACTGGAGTGTGCTGAAGGGTGTGCTGAGGCACAGGTGGCACAGCTCCAGCGCTTCACCATCCTCCTGCTTGCCTAGGCAATCCCGCCCAGAACAGCCATCTCACCTACCAAAGAGCACCAGCATAACAACAATAATAAACAAACAAACCAGGAATCAAGAGCATTTAATAAAAGCAGATCTTGCTTCCCTTGTCATGCAGAAGAGGGAGACAGGAAGAGGAATTCTCTCTCTCTTTGTGTGTGTCCATTCTTCAGGCTGTCCATGCAAGTGTCAAACATGCTGTTTCCACCTTCCCCTGGTAGACCCAGGGCTTTCCATGCTCACACGTGGCTCTTTTGCTCACAGGGTCTCCCTGATGCTAGCGCTCTGTGGAGAGAATAAGGCATTAGAGAGAAATGCTATCAAGGCAGAGGCACTGTTCAACCACCTCTCCTTCCCTCAGTGATACTGCTTAGACCAGGGATAGGGGACCTGTGGCCTTCCAGGTGCTCAGTCCCAGCCAACGGGGCCAGTAATGAGGGCTGATGGGAGATGGGAGTCCCAACAGCAATTGGGGGGCACCACACTGGCTACCCATGGCGTACACAGCCTTTTGTTGAACCCAAGCAACAGCCCAGCTTTCCCTTCTTCATTTTGTCACCCAGCACCAATGTGTCATCTCACTGTCTTGTTGTGACCCAGCTAGGTCTACAGCAGCGCTCAAGACAATGCAGAAGGGCTGGTCTTTTTCTCCCATGGTTCTTTCTACAGGACAAGGGTTCACCATTCCGCCATTTTAGGATAGAAAATGGCTTGCATTTTTATGTCCTGGAACACACAAACACATATACCCTCTTCAATTTCTTCCCTGCCACCAACCCACTCTGCTGCCAGGCACACGTACCTCGGACTGTGAGGTGGGCTTTAGAACGGGCATTGCCAATAGTAACTTTCACCATCCCACTCATGCCAGGGGTTGTCTGGCAGAGCCTCAGCCTGTGGATATGCCCCATGCTCTCCATGTGCACTTGTGAGCCGGGCTGCAAGTCTTCTCCATTGAGACTCCATTGTGGGCTGCATGCCGGGGGAGCAGAGATTTCGCACTCAAACCGAGCCTCTGCGGGAGCCACCACATCTACGTTCCGCAATGCTCGCACCACCTGGATCCCTTCAGCTGCAGGGGCAGAGAACAGCACCAGTTTCCCATGTGACACACAGCAGCCTGCCTGTCCCCCTACAGTGGCTCTGCCTGCTCTTCATCATTATCCCCTCTACCCCTGGCTGGCAGACAACTTCATGCCAAATCCACCGCATTGTTTGCGAACTCCCCTCTGGGCCCACCCATCTCCACCCCTCTGTAGTTCTTCATGGTACTTGCATGTTCCCCCTGACCTTCCACCAGCAGACGGGCCGTGGAGCGGTCGTCCAGTGCATCGCAGGTATACAGGCCCTCATCTGCAGGCTCAACGCTGTGGATAACGAGGGTTCGGTAGCAGTCCAAGTTGCAGATTTCGTACTTGTGGCCAGCAAAGATCTCTGTGTCCCCACGGAACCAGCGCACTCGGCCACGAGACTGAGACACTGTGCATTCCAGCGTGGCTTTGTGCCGTGCGAGCACAGTCTTGTCCCTCAGCGGCTTCACAATGCGGATGGGCAGCGCTATGGAAGCAGCAGACACATGCACAAGTTCCAGTCTCTCCAGAGATGGTTGGATCAAAGGCAACCTCCAAAGAGGCTCAAGCTGGCTAGGGATGGAGCCTCAAACCCCACACAGGCACCGACCTTTGTCTTTTGCTAGATATGATACATGCCCAGCAACCTGCCTAACATGCAATCCTACCATTCATCAACACACAAGTTGTGTGTTCCCTTAAGTTGATACCAACTCATACATGCATCCATTCAGAGATCTTCCCAGATACAGGCCTGCTTACCCAGACTCCCCACATCACACAAACACTTTCCTACCACACCTGCTAATCCCAGCCCATTCTTCCCACCTGCCTATATTTAGAGTTCTTTATTCCATTTATGTTGCAGAGTATATAGGCTAAAAAATGTAGAAGATGTGGCAGAAAGGGTATCTTATGGTTGGTCAGGTTGAGATTATGCTCATAACCTTGTGTAATGGAAATCTCTCTATATAATAGTACAGCCAGTGACCCAGAGTAAGAGAGACCTCCATTTATCAAAATCCATAACATGCATTGGGTGGCCACACACTTCTCCTGCAATGGTCAATCACATCAATCCATGTTTGCCTATCATTGCAATCCATTCTCACATGATAGCTGAGGGCCAATGGTGAAGCAGCTCCCTTACCCTCCACTTCCAGGCGGGCTTCAGAAGCAGCTGCCTTTGCCACAAAGCGGACCTGGCCTGAATCCTCAGGACGGACACAGCACAGGAGCAGAAAGTGCCGGGTTCCTGTCAAAGACATGAGGAATGCCAACATTCTTAAGGGGGCAGGAGGGTTTCTGCTGCCAGCCCCAGGGAGGACAGGTGTGTGTTGCGATGGTGGTAACTGGAACTACAGATGCTGCACATATCAGCTGTGCTGCTTATTGAGGTAACTATGTGCATGATCCTATACTCAAGATCTGCAGGCTGATGGGCTTTAGAAAGTGGTGGAAGCTTCCAAGGCGTGTTTTTCAATTTCCCCCATTGAACTTGCTGACAGCCCTTTGATCCTTGGTTTCCGAACGTTTTGGAAGTTGAATGGACTTCCGGAATGGATTACGTTCAAAAACCGAGGTTCCACTGTACTCCTACCACAGCCAGGCCAACACCCTTGTCTGCTCAACTTCACGTTAGTCTCAGGCTGTAAGGAATTCCCTTTCCATGGACTTCAGTGTGACAAGGGAGGGGAATAGCTGCCCAGCCCCACACACCTCCTGCCCCACCCATGTTGGTGTGGCAGTACATAGGACACAATGTAAGCCTGCAGCCCGTCCCACCACCACCAGTATATAAATTTCATGCAGGCAGACAACAGCTCAAATGATAGGATATATAGCCTAGGTCTGTCTTTTTCTAGTCTCATGTCATGCACAATTAGAGCTTCCCAGAAGGAACTCTGGGGATAGGAAACACTCTGATAGGGTCTTCAATTCTGCCCCACCCATGTCCTTTGTCACATGTCATGTCTGAACTGTCCAGTTCTGACACCTTCTCCTCCAAGAGGAGGGAGCAGTGTCTTCCACACAGGTGGAGGCACTCACTCCCACATTTAGGTAAGCACTCTGTTGGCAAAGGCCAGGCAATCCACTCTAACCATTGCAAACACTGATCCAAACACTCCTGAGCACTTTTTCCTTGGTGGATCATGTTACGTAGCTCATTCCGGAAGGGAATCTGCATGCATGGGGAAGGTGATTGCTCGCAGATAGCTATGGAGTGGAATGGAAGCAAACTTCAGTCATGAAACTGGCTCATGGTATTAAGCAGACGGGAAGGTCTGTACGGATGGCAAAAATGCCTCTCGCTGCCTGGATTCAGCAATGTGGGGAGCAAAAATGCTGACAAGGCCTTAGTCAAGCTAAGACAGTACGCCAGTGCAGAGAAGATACGAAGATTTGTTACTCCATTTGGCTAGCAGCACTAGACGACCTTCACGATTCTCCCTGCACCCCGATAAGGCTTGAGAATACATCAGTCCCATAAAACAATGGTAAACTGTTTCTGCAGATGTCTGCCCCGTGACTTGCCAGTTACGAATAAAGAAGAGATTTTTTTTGTGTGAGGAAAAAGTGAGGTGACAACAAACAATAAATCAAAAGGCAGAACATTTGGGGTGTCAATGGTGGATCAAAAAGAGATTGTGCTTAGTGCTACAGCTCACTTCTTTGCTTTATTTTATTTTGTTATACTTCATTTCATTTCAATTTATGTTTAGCTTAGCACTAGTTTGCTAATATGCCTTTGCTTATTCTGGGGCCTTGGGAACCCAGTTTACCTTTTCGCCTTCTCTTTAAGAGAATAAAGGATTTTTTACTTTGAAACTGTCCCTTCTTCGGTTTTGAAGAAATATTATAATAATATTCCCCTAAACTAGCCCTTTGGGTCTGGATCTCTGGCTCACAAGCAATCTTGAGCAGATTTAATTTTTAGCAGTTTTTATATATACAGTTTTCTTATTTAATTTTTGCTTGTTTCCTGGTGAGGGTTAAATGTCACAATTTTCTTTCTCAGTCTTTCCCCTCCACTTGGATTCTTCTGAATCCTACCAATCGGACCGATCTTCCAAATCTCCCCTAAGCCCACAGTAACTTGTTCCTTTGAGGTCCTGCTTGGATAGGTAGATATACTTTCATTTCTCTTTTCTTAATATGTAGACCATAAGTACTAGGTAACAGCATTTGCTTGAACTGGTCTGGTGGGAGTTTTAGGTGACAAATCAAAGTAGAATAGAATAGAATAGAATAGAATAGAATAGAATAGAATAGAATAGAATAGAATAGAATAGAATAGAATATATTTTATTGTCATTGTCCCCTCAGGGACAACGAAATTACTTGGCTGCTCCATCCACCCAGATAGAGTTGATTTAAGTTTTACATGCCACAATTTTTGTTTGCCATAGTTGTTCCATCAGATATTGTTGATATTTTTCTTCTGTCTAAGTAGAGCTAAATTTAAAAGGTACATTTTTATTAATCCCAACACAACATAGAACAGTTATTTCACTTTGGGGCTTCAGATTGTATATTCATATCCTATTTTGTTTTTTTCATGTAATCATTGTATTTTTTTGTATACACTGTTCTTTATATTATCCTTTCCTTCTCAAGGTTCATTAATATATTATGTGCTTTTAATTTCTCTTTAATATTCTTTATGCTTACATCTTTTATAAACTGAAATGCATTCTGCTGATGCACTTCAAATACATTTCCTGGACTCATTTCAGGCTCTGGTATCTGGCCACAACCTTCTTGCCAACTGGGGCAAATTAAGGACTCTGCTTTCAGAAAGCAGCACAGATGCATGAAGCGGAACAAGCTGTCACTGTACACAGAGTTCCACTGCTACCCCCAAAGGGGAAGGGAGTGAGTCTGCTTATAGTCAGGATGCTCTCTTTCTCTCCTCCAGTGGTGGGGAGGCAGAGGCATGATCACAGCCTGGGCACTCAAGTGGCACCACTCTCTTAACTCCTCACAAGCAAGCACATGGAGACCCTGAGACTACGTCCTCCAGTCATTGCTGTCTTCTTGGGCCACCCTTTACTCTTGGCAGGCTGTTTTCCTATTGCTAAAGGATCTTTCCCACACCCCATTCTATGCAGTCTAGAAGGGGAACAGTGGCTTTGGGCCTTTAATTTCACCAGCACCCTGTGTGACCCGAACATTCAGCACCCCTCCACCTCTCACTTCCCGGTGTTTGTCATTGTTGCAGGGCCCCCTGTAGTGCCCTCTTGGCTCAGCACCCAGTGTGGGCAAACCAGTTGCACTCCCCTACATCTGCCTCTGAGGGGGACCAGCAAAAAGACCAGGACGGATGTGCCTGACGTTTCCTCTGTGTGGTCGAAATCCTACTTTTTCCAGGAGTTTCCTCTAACCTTGCATGTTCTACGACAAACAGGCAGCAGGTGAGGGAGTTTCTGGGGTGAAGCTAAAGCCATAAGGATACTGCACCCACTGCCTTGCTGTCTGTCAGACCAATGTGCCCTGCTGGGGTGACAATCCCATTCAGTTAGGCTAGAGACCTCTGTGGCCTTCTAGACACTGTTGGATTCTTAACTCCCTTTTAGCCCCAGACCTCAAGGCTAGTGGTCAGGGATGGTGGGAATTGTAGTCCAAGGACATGTGGAGAGCCTTTCATGATCCACTACATCCTGCATGCTGGACAATGCATGCTTTGCCTTTGCCACATGAGTTGTGTCTTTGTTGCTAGGGTGCGGTGGGTTGAGACCCTTTTCCCATACCCTCATTTGCTCTGGCTGCAGCTGGTCTCAGAATGGGCATCTAAAGCGGAGGGGCTCACTCACATGCCCTCGACTGAGGCGGCAGATGCCTCTGGGTGCACAGGTGGGGTGGGTATTGCTGCCAGGATGTGTGAGGTAGCCAGTTGGAGGAAGAGAGGAGGGGGGATTGATGAGGAGAAGTAGGGATGAGGCGGAAAGGGAGTGGGGCTACAAGTCCTGTCGGGGTGCTACCAGGCAAGGCTGGCCTATCAGGCAACAGGGGGGAAGAATGGTCATGTGGGGTGCCAACAGAGATGGACCAAAATGGCTGGTTGTCCCTTGCAGGAGCCATCCTATTTGCCAATGCCATATTCCTGTTGATTGGGCCCAGGTATGTCTGCATGTGGGAGTGTCCTCCCTGCTCCTGTTTAGTTTTGGCGGTCACTCCCTGAATTTGAACCAGGAACCTCCAACCTGTTAAGCATGAGCTGTTCCACCTAGCTAGGGCTCCTCCTGCAGCTCTTGCACTCATGGTACCTAGGAACGGGTGTGAGGTCTGGGGGAATGAAAGTGCTGCATGCCGTGTCCAATTGCTGCATCATGGTTAGGTAGTTGTTCTTTGATGTCTGGGTTTGAGCGCCAGGAACTCCCTCTCTGATATATTTTGTTTTAAACCTATAAAAATATACATTCTATGGGTGGAACTCAATGTTGCGCTAATGCAATTGTTCCGTCAGTGCAAGCATTGCTGCTTGCCAGACAGAATAAGCTTCCCTCCCTGCCTCCTGCTCTGCCAGTTTGGGGTGGGGGTCAGCAGGGGGTGGAGAGGAAACCTCATGGCACTAGTGGGACTCATTGGCTTGGCTCCTGCTGGCAGAGCTGTTTAGTTGAATCTGGCCATAAGTGTCTCCCAGGAATAATCTATGCAACAAACAAGAGACCCAAGTAGTGTAATCCAAATGGTATCAGTATATTTCCTAATACAAATATACATCCATATGTGCTTGTGGAGTGAATACTGACAGCTCATATGTCTTATAGAAGCAGAGTTGGTGACAAGATGACACAGTGAGCTTGAAGAAGTGCACCTGATATAACTATCTTGCAAAGACTAGTGCTTAGCAGTAATTCAAACTGGAATTTGACAAAGAACTTTCTGCCAAGGAATTAGAAGCTGTCAATTATTCACAGGGGCGTCATTGAAACAGACTTTTTAGCCATGTTCTGTTGTGAGGAGTCATAGTATTAATTTAGTTAGACTCTTTTACGTGGTCGTACGCCTGCATTAGGTAAAATACAGATGCAATCTGGATATACTACTCGGTTGTTATATACAGTAGATTTGCTTTTAAAACCAGGCATGCTAAAACTGAGTGGGGATATGTTGCTCCCTTCCCCTTGCTGGGGCTCAAAATCCCTTCAGGTTCCCAAACGTTTGCCCTCTAGAGTGAGCCCATGGAAGGATGCTCTGGCATGGCTGTGTGTGGTGATGCAGGAGGTAGGCCAGGGGTATGCCTGGATCACCATGAGTCCTTTGTGTCCAGATGAACAGTGAATGTCATTGCTGGCACAGTCCCTGACTGGTATATTGTGCTAGTGTTTCCAGCAATGCTGGCAACATGCCTGTTGTTCTCCCACTGGTTTTCTATTTCCTTTTTTAGTATTTCCCCCTACACTCCTCAGGCAGAGTGCATGTAGGATTCAGTGACTGGTCCAACAGCACAGCAACTATGTATGTACAGGCTCGGCATGAGGTAAGTTTATGTCAGGGACTGGCAGGGCTCTGGTGAGTGTGTGGTGGAGGCAGGAGGCCCAGGGACTAATCCAGGAGAGGAGACCAGAGATTTATGAGGTTTGGCGCTGAACCAAGGACAGGGGGAAGAGGACTAGAGATGGGCATGCAGGACATGTTGGAGGAAGAGTCTGTTCAGGCAAGGTAGGGGCCAGCTGAATCCCCACCGTCCCCTGCTCTGCTGCCTCCTAGAACCAGGAGAGGCTTGAAGAGGGAACAGCAGTGGCAGCTTCTGTGTAGGAGAAGCCTCAGGCTACACACACACACACACACACACACACACACACACACACACACACACCAGATGAGGGTACATAAGCTGGGCTGGGGGGTGTCCCACTGTTGCTGCGACTGCTCCACACGGCACAGACCTGGGGACAGATGCCTAGTGGCTAGAAGCATGTGTGCATGTGCATCCATGGCACAGTGGGAGTTGCTGTAAGTGCATGTGCCTTCCTTGGCTAGGGTGCCTAGGACAGTACAGGATTGCTTAGCCCAGGCCTTTCGACATTTGTGTGTCTGTTTGCATAAGAAATAAACGGCTGTTGCCTGGGAGCTGAACATCTTTTGGAAAGCGGAGTGTCTGTTTCAATTTCCCAATTGTTAAACCACAAGATTCAGAGGCTGCAGGGGAAATTCTTTTCCCCCATCCCCATCTATTGCAGGGGAGCAGAACTGGATCTGCCCAACGGGCCGGATCCTGAACTCCCCTACCCACCATGGGCCACTGTGACGGCAGAGACCTATCAATCAATCAATCAATCAATCAATCACTACATCGGGTGATAAAGCTTCAAATGAAATAAGTGGGAGTATTCCAGGTTCTTCTTCTCCTCCTTTGCTGATGTGGTTTGATTTCAAGCCACACATTCAAAGGAAGTTTTTTGAAATCTAGCTGTGGATGCAAAGGAAGAACATTCAGGGTAACAGAGAAAAAGGCACCAAATTCAAAAAGTGCTGACTTTGGCTCCAAAGAACAAATCAAGAACGTGCTTTGAGTGCTCTCCTAGTTCTTCCTTTTAGCCACAGCTTGAAGTTTCCCACTCCTGTCTTCATGACATCAGCTCAGGGAAAGGTAGGTGTGGTTTCCCAAAATGGCCTCGTAAGCCAACCTCTAAACGTGGTAGGCATAATTAGGCCCATGGACTAGAGGTTCTCCACCATTACAAATACTTTGTGGAGTACAGCTGCACAGGTGATTGGATAATGCCCACGACAAGTGACTCAGGCTCCCCCATCCCAGGCATCCTGTGTTCTTTTGAAACCGGGGCACCAATTGCTCCAACAGCCTTTCTGTACAAACAGTGCAAATCCAGCTACATGCCCCATTTATTCCAAAGACAGAGTTATCCATGTGCTTAAAGCTGCCATTACAATCAATGGAACAGAAATGCACTTTACATTAGTGGTTTACAGTGGCAAATGCACATCTACAAATATATCAGAAGGAACACAGAAAGTTGCATTATTGCTGCATCTGGTTCAGTGTTGCTACACTGACTGGCAGCAGCTCTCCAAGGCTTCAGGCAGGGTTCTCTCGTAGCACCACCTGGAGGTGCCTGAAATTGAACCTGAGACTTTTTGCATGCAAACTGTCTGTTCTGCCACAGAGCTGCAGCTTTTCCACAGATTCCTCTCACATCTCCTTTCTCCTGTGCTGGAGCACACATATCTTCTGAAGAGGATATTCTTCTGTAGCAAAGCTATTTTATTATTAGCAAGGCTGCCACAACTTCAGGCATTACAATAGGATGGGATACTATGTCACTGATGTTGGATTTGGGCTAGCATGACTTCCACACGTAGACCAAGGACCACATTTTGGGGTTCTGTACAGGCCCTGCAGGAAAGGCCTATACTTAGGATGAAGATAGATGGCACTTTTCACAGCAGCAACCATGAGTGCTTTAACCATGGTGTGAATCTACCTTTGCAACTTGCATTACAGTTGTACTTCTCCTAGAAAGCTGAACATGGGATCAGCCATCAGGCTTCCTTCTATCCTCACCTTCCAGGGCGACTCAGATGCCATAATAAACCACAGGTATATTGTGATGGGAATGAGCCCACCCCCCCAGCTCTCCTCCTCCAGTGTGACAAATTATGATTAATTTCAACTATGGTTTGTTTTTGAAACAAGCCCATTTCAAACTATGGGTTCTGAAGCTAGTCTGTTTCAAGCAAACCATAGTTAAAATTAGCCAGTTTAGGGTTGGGATGCAATGCTAAACTAGTTAATTGAAATGGGAAGAAAAAACTTTCAATCTCTTCCTTGAGGCTGCGCTTGAGGAGGAGGGAATGGAGAGAGTGGTTTGCCCCCATCACAATAAACTATGGTTTATCATGAAGTCTGAATGCAGCCATTGTGTCACAATTTGACGTCATCAGTTGTCCCTGAGCAGCTGCAATTCTTGCTTGCCTCGACCCAAAGTTAGAGGGGATCACATCCCAGCATGACCACAAGACGGAAGGGGTTCACTTACCTTCCTGCCGTATTTTCACAATGCTGCTGACTTTGATTCTCTCCCCGTCCCGGAACCATTCGCCTTTCACCTCCTCGAGCGACACCTCACACATGAAGACAGCATTCTCGTTCTCTCGCACACGCACATCCTCCAGCTCCCGCACAATCTGAACCTGCCGTTCTATAGAGGGGGAGAAAGCCATGAAGTTGGGGCTGAGGAGCACCTCCTACTGGGTGTCATATGGGCTTACAGGGGTCCACAGAGAACACTGCAACTGACCTGTTTCCACCCCTGACCGTGGGACTCCTTCTGTTTATTACTGGCACAGAAAGACTGATTTCATCCAAGCAAACTTCCTTTTCCATGAATTGGATAATTTGATGAGAATCAGTAAATACATTCTCTCAGACTATAAAAAAGAGCTGGATTAGACAGAGTGCCTCCCTAGTCCAGCATCTTGCTTCCCACAATGGCTGGTCAAATGCCTTCTACAGCAGCCTCTGATCAGGGATTTTCCATTTAGTGCTGCCCTCCTGAACATCTCCCCTTGGATATACCTGCCTTAGGTCATCATTGGAGGCCCTCCTCTTAGTGCCCCCTCCAGTCAAAGCACAGAGAAAGGCTGCAGGAGAAAGGGTCTTTTCAGTGGTGGCTCTCTGACTATGGAATGCGCTCCTCAGGGAGACCTGCCTGGCAACAACTGAGCCAATCCGATTTGGGAACTCCCAAGTGGCACAAATCCCATAAGAGCTTGCATGTGGGACCAAATTTTAAAAAGTTCCATATGCAAGCCCCACTTGTAGAGGAACAATTAGAAATGTGCTTTAAGGCTCCTGCTTGTTCTTTTGCAGCTGCATCTTTACCTGCCGTCATTTAATACCTAGTGTGGGGCAGCTAGCCATGGCTGGGGGGAAACAGCCTCACAAGCCCAATTAGGATCTCGACAGGCCTAATTTGGCCTGTGGGCCAGATGTTCCTCATGTTCTGACTTAAAGAATTCACCATTAATATTCACTTCCTCTGTCTTCCTCTACTTGGATCAAAGAGCTTACAAGTGCCTAAGGAGCTTAAGATACTACCAGGGTTTCCTAGTTTCCTAAGGGATATTTACACTCCAGACAAGCTGGTTTTACATCAGTTTAATGTTCATAATGTTCATTATTTCCTCCAAAGAATCCTGGGAACTGTAGTTTTGTGAGGTGGATTGAAATTATCCCTCATTCTCTTTCCCATCATAGAACTACAGTTCCTGGGGTTCTCTGAGAGAATGGTTTTTTAAATCAATTTAAGTCTATGTAACCCCAGTCATTACCTTTTCTGGCAGGAGCTGCAGTACATAACTGGTCAGTCAAGGGTCAGGTATGCCTGGAAATTATACTGTCTAAATTAGGTGTGTGTGTGTGTGTGTGTGTGTGTGTGTGTGTGTCCGGCTTCCTCATTCCAGTTGTGCATGAGAAAGCTGACTGTCCTTTCTCAGGGATGAAGGAGAGCACTCTGTGCTTGCCCAGAGACATCTCTATCATTATTATGGCATCTTGAATTTCAAGAGCTATTAAAACAGCTTTCAAAGCTGAGCCCTGCTCAGATTAAAACTTGAGAAGCTAGAGTCCCATCCTCCCCACTAATCCCCTCCAGACTTTCCTGCACAGCTTGCTTTCCACCGCAGAGCTGGGAGACATCATCACCCAACGAGTCATTCTACTTCCAGCCCAGTCCCCAGTCCTAAGAAGGGATATCCTATGCTTTTAAAGCAACCTTGACAGGAGGCTGTCAAATGTTTTCTTGAAAGCTTTTAAGGAAGTAAGATTCCTCTCCTGGGCATGCTCTTCCATTGCTGAAATGCTATTATAAGTTAGAAAGATTTCCCTTCAAACCCAGCATTGAATGTTTATCCTTGAGCCCGGCTTCCTGTACAAGCTGTACAAGCTTCAGGAACAAGACTCTGAGTCACCACGGTGTAGCCGATCCCAAGTCTACCTCCAAGGCACAAGAGAGGCAGCTGCCAGGAAGACGCTGCAGGGGGGTGAGTCGACAGCATATGGCAAAAGGGAACAGCAGACAACCCCCCACCCAGAGAATGTGGAGTTAGAGGGCGCTTTGTATAGCCCAGCCCTCTTCCTCGACCTCTGATCCCATATGCAGCCCAGGCCATTCATACCAAAGACCCTCAGTTTGGCGGAGGCACGGCAGTCACCAGCATCGCATGTGTACTCGCCCGCGTCTTCAAGGCCGCAGTGGCTGAGCTGTAGGAGGCGCCGGCGTCCCACTGAATACATGCGGCAGTTTTGCCCTGTCTGGATCTCCTCCCCATCCTAGGGCAGCCGGGGACACAGAAAAGAGAGGCTGGTTAAGGGCCGAGCAAGGCAGTGAGAAGGAGAATGCCAGAGAGCAGGGGATTGGGTGCTGCTCTCGGGTTCGCTAAGGGCACAGTGGGGAGATGTGGAAGCGGGCATCGCAGAAGCACTGGCTCACCCTGCCACAAGTCACGCTCTTCGGAAGGAAAGCCACTGCTCTTGGGAGCTCCGGGGAGCTCCAGGCGAGTTAAAGGAGGGGGCAATGCTAGAGATAGCACCCTCACCTTGTACCATTTCACCTCAGCCAGGGGCCGGGACAGCTCACACTCAAAGGTGGCTGAGCCTGTCTCAGGGATGCCCATATCCTGGGGAAAGCGCAGCATAGTAACTGGTGGCTCTGCAGGGACAGAGACAAAGGCGGGTACAGGTGGCACAAAGATGCATCGACTTGGAGATGGAAAAGATCATTGAGACAGCATAACGCTCTGCTTAGTCAAGCCAGGGCACTCCCTGCAGCCCTTACCCAAGTTCAGTGTGGAAGGCACACACTCACCCAGCTTCCTTACCTCTTGCCTTCACCACTCCCAACCTGACCCCACGGTTAGGTGCTTCGCACTTGACACAGCCCTGCAGAAATAAGGAGCTTTGGACATTGCTCCATAGGAACATGTAAGAAGAGAGCTGCTGGATCAGATGGCAAAGGCTTATCTTGCCAGCACCCCACCTCCCACATTGACCAACCAGATGCCTCTGGGAAGCCCACAAGCAGGACATGAGGGCAACCATTCTCTCCTGCCGCCATTCCCAGCAATGGATATTCAGAGGCAAGGTGCCTCCGATACTGGAGGCAGTACACAGCCATCATGACTAGAAGCCACTGATAGCCTCACCCCAGGTGAGCGTGCCATTTTAATGCTGTCTAAGCTAGTAGTGATCACCACATATTGTGCCAGCAAATTCCGTAAGTATAAACTGAGAGGTTTAATGTAACTGCAAGTGCTGTATTGAGTGTAAAGCAGCTCAAAGCAGTGACAGGTTGAGTGTCTTGTAGGACTAGTGTAGGGATGGGGAATCTCAGGTCCTTGAGACTCTCTCCAGGCCACACACACACCCCTGCCACATCTCTCACAGGCCCTGCTTGGCACCTTCCTTGAATGTTCTTGCTTGGCTGGAATGTGCCCTTGAGATCTCTGATAATACCTTTTGCTTGCCTGGATGGAGGATAGAAAGGGGTGCGTGAGTATGTACAGAAACTGGCCCATTATGCAGAGGCACAATTAACATTAACTGCTCTGCCCATCTTTTTCCCTGGCTCCACCCACTACTGGTATGTGACCACCACCCCAAGAAGGCTACCCAGAACAGAATGCACATGGCTGAATGGAAATGATGCCCCATCCCTGAACTAGTGCTTGTTGTGGTCAATGCATGTGAAGGGGAGAGATGTGCATCTCCTAAAACACAGTGGATGTGCCCTGGGGGCGGGGGGAGCTGCAGCCCAAAGAATGCATTTGCTGCTTGCAGAAGAGAATATTAAACACAGCATTCTATGTGAGCTGGCACTTCTGTGTTGGTGCCGAGGATAGTGGCATTGGATGCATTTTGTTTCTGCTTTGCTCAGCTACTGAAGAGCCCAGACCCAGGGGCCCAACTGGGCAGCAGGAAGCATCATTACTGCAGTTCCAACCCCAGACAGCTGCACATGGAAGGAAGGAAGGAAGGAAGGAAGGAAGGAAGGAAGGAAGGAAGGGGCATGCACAGGGCTTTCCTCCCCTCAGGGTCATTCCAGGCACTATCCCCATTCGCATCTCCTTCCCACTGCTTCCCTTTGACTGCCCATCCCTGCTGAATGTATTAGGTGGGGCTCATCTAGCACAAGGCAATTCTGTCCTTTGCACATGGACTGCCTTGCCCCAGTACCTTGGACAGTAAGGCGGGCACTACTTCGCACGGTGTCAGCGGTGAAGGCCACGGTCCCCGAGTCGTCCAGCGTGAGCCCCAGCAGTGTCAGGCTGTGCACAAAGCCCGTGGCGCTCACTCGGCAGGTGGAGCCTGGCTTCACACGGATGCCATCGCGTGTCCAGACCCCGGCCACGTTGGCGTGGGAGAGCTCCAGCTCAAACGTCACAGTCTCCTTTTCAAAAGTCTCCACATCCAACAGAGGTTTCCTCACCATCACCCTCCGGGCTGAAGTAGTGGGGAAAGAAGGTTAAGAGATTAGTGCAAGTTCCATTTTGGTTTTGTCAAGAAAGCAGCCTGCTCCCCAAGAATAATGGCAGCTGGCTAGGAATGTTATTGATTTATTGCATTAATTCAAATGCATTTCTAAACTGCTTAATTAAAAAAAACCCCTAAGTGTTGCACAATACATACAATATAAAAAAATCCATTAAAACAAAACTACAGCCTAAAATCAATAAAACGGTATTTAAAAAACATATAAAACAGGTTCAAGGGATTCATACACACAAGGTGGGCTCCAATCTTTTCAGTTTTAGGGATGCCTGGGCCAAAAGGTAAGTCCTTACAAATCATCCTAAGCAACTAATGGTTGCTGCTTCACATATGGCAAAGGTAAGGACATTTCACAGAACAGGGGCACACAAAACAAACCTCCTCCAACAGAGCCTCCTCTGAAGATCTTAAGGTATGGCAGGTTGGTAGGGGGAGGGATGCTCCTTCAGATATTTGGGTCCGAAGCCGTTTAGGACATTAAAGGTAAGCTCCTTGTATTGGGCTCAGAAACGAATAGGCAATAAGGATGGGGAAGAAGTCAGAGGTTGGCACCTACGTTCCACACTCAGCCTGGCTTGGGTGCGGTCGTGCAGGCTCTCACAGCGGTAGGTGCCTCGATCTGCAAGCTCAATGTTGTGGATGGTGAGGGTCCGCTGAGACCCACATGCCTCCATGGAGTATTTGGTGTTCTGCTGCAGAAGGATGCCTTGCTTCATCCATTGTACTTCCGCGCTCTCCAAGCTCAGCTCCACTTCCAAGCAGACGTCTTGCCCTTCCTCAGCCATCAAGTCACGCAGTGTCTGCACAAATATCACCTGAGCCTCTGCAGGAAGAAGTCAAAGATTGGTCAACTACAGTAGAAATACATATAAAAAATAAAAAAATTGTCTAGTAGCACCTTAGAGACCAACTAAGTTTGTTCTTGGTATGAGCTTCTGTGTGCATGCACACTTCTTCAGATACCATGCATGCACACAAAAGCACATACCAAGAACAAACTTACGGTAGTTGCTCTCTAAGGTGCTACTGGACAATTTTTATATATATTTCTACTGCATCAGACCAACACGGCTACCTACCATCAACTACAGTTTCATATCCTATCCCGGCATGTTACCAGGCCACACCCCCTGCCTCTCTATCAGGAGAGAACCATGAATCTGTAAGCGCCAAATTTTAACCCTCAAGGTCCAGGTGCGTTTGGCATGCTGGTTGGGACAGAATTTGGTACTGGCTACAGAATCCAGCACCCTGAGAATCTCAGCTTTCGCTTTTTGAAAGTGCAAGGACTTGTAGAGTTACAGGGGATTTTTTTAAAAAAATCAATTTTGCAGCAGCAGGCAAAATCTCATAAGACAAGGGGTGAGGGTGAGGTTTAGCAGAACTTCCAACAAAGCTTCTATTGCCAGCCCTGCAGGGCTAAAGAAGCAAACTATATCATGCCAAATAAGCCAAGACGGGCAATCGTTCTTAATTTGTTTACTTTATTCAGATAGCAGAATTTGCATTTCCTTAACGCACAATTCAGAAGCAGGGTGGGGCACATGATAGATAGGATAAATACAGGTGTCCTTACTGCTTACTACCAATACGTGCCACTGCCCGGCTACTTAGACGCTCCTTTGATCCATCCCAAAACCACATGCTAGCATCACCTTTCTTCTTACCTTGCACACTGAGCCTGGCTGAACTCACCAGACCTTCTGCGTGGACAGTGACTATGCCAGTATCACTCAGCCGGCACTGCTGTATGGTGAGGGTATGGCACAGCCCAACCCTGGTGGTGGTGAACCGCTCACTGGGCACTATATCTTGGCCATGGTGCTGCCACTTGAGAGCCACGTCATCTGGAGACACCACAACCTTGAAGGTGGCATCATCCCCCTCCAGCACAGTTAAGTTGTGGAGCTCGGAAATGATTTCCACTGATCTAGGGACTGGGGAAGAAAGTGCTGAGAGTCAGGGATGGCTAGGCCTGTGTTGGGGAGCCCCTGGCTACCCCCAGAAGCCTATTGATATACAGTATCTTGTCAGTCCTGTAAGCACCCAGCCCTCATAACATCTCAGTGGCCCACAATAAAAATGTAAGTAGGATTATGGACACAGGTTATTGGAACCAGAGCAAGTTGTTCCATGGGAAATAATATAGGTAGCTGCCTTATATTGAGTCAGACCATTGGTACATCCCATTCAGAACTGTCTACACCGACTGACAGCAGCTCTCCAGAAATTTGAAAGGCATTTTTCCCCATCACAGTCCTATGTTGAGGTGCTGGGGATGGAATGTGGGACATTTGGCATGCAAAACAATGAATGCAAAACCACTGAGCTCAGGCCCTTCCCCAAAGGACTCACTCTGCACTGTGAGGATGGCTAGGGTGCGGTCATCCTTGCTTTCACACGAGTATTCACCAGCATCCTCAGGCCCTACGTGTCTCAGGGTCAGGGAACGTTCGCGCCCCTCTGCTCGGATCTCCTGGTGTTCATTGACTTCCAGCTCCTGCCCATCCTTCAGCCAGAGGACATCGCCTTTGGTTTTGCACAGCTCACACCAGAACAGCACCGTCTCCCCCTGCAGTGCCAGCACATCTGAGAGACCCCGAACAAACTTCACTGGGAGCTCTGAGGAGGGCAAGGAATAGTACCACTAAGGTGAGAAGGCAAAAGGCAGAACACATGCTGTCTTACATACTGTGAGTGGTGGTGGTGGTTGTCTGGAAACCTGCAGAAAATCCTGATCATACAGCAACTCATATCTTTTGCACAAGCCCAAGACCCATAATTCTTTCTAAATTTCCAACCTTCATGAAAACAAATAAATATTTGAGGACATAATTTGCTGAAGAAACCCAAAAGATTGAGGAACGGCTTTCACTAAGACCAGAAGGAAAGTCTTCTGAAGTAGCACTCTTCACTCACTCTTAACTCTTCCAAATTGCTGAATAAATGAGGAACTTATGTGAACACATGCAAACATGTATTATTTATGCCAGTCACAGAATTTGAGCACAGGGAACGAGACTCCCTGCTTTCCAATCTTGGCTACAATAGGGCTGGACTGTTCCAAGCTCTACACCAAGCCAAAAATGCCAGTTGCTGAACCAAGGAACAGAAAATCTTGTGTAAATATAATATGGCAGAGAAGTGATTTTAGTTTTTTACGTAGAAAGTACAAGCTGCTTTCATAAAAGTGGGGGCAGGGGTTGGAGTAAATATAAAAATCCTGTATATATGTAGTTGCCTCAGTATACAGTACCCACCCGCCATTGAACCCAAAGTGTTTTGACTATACACGATTTTAGCTTTAAGCGCCATCTCCAGAAAGTAACCCCTGTATAAGTTGTGGGCTTACTGTACTGAGTCAGGCCAGCGTTGTTTCCTCTGCTTAACAAACCAAAGTCTCCTGCACTAGCTTTCCTAGCCCTCCACCCTAGAATCCCTTTAACTGGAGATGCCAAGGACTGAGTCAAGAATCCTGGACATGCAAATCCCACGCTCCACCACCCTTCAAAGCAAAGTCTATATCTTTTTTGTAAAGAAAACCGTCAGGTTTGGAATAAGACTAAACTAGCAATTGCTCCAGGCCAGCCTTCTCCAATGTCATCCAGATGTTTCAGACTACATTTCCCATCAAGCATGGGAATTGTGGTCCAAAACATCTGGAGAATATCAGGCTGGCGAAGGCTGGACTAGCCAGTAAAGGTGCAAGGCTCACTGGGAATAGATACAGGCTCACTGGGAAATACAGAGACTTTGGTGAAGCAGGCTCCTTTGACCATTGTGTAGAAGGGAGAATTTCAACCCATGTGGCTTATCCCAGTGTGGTAGAAGCAGGCACACCTGCCATAATTTTCCCTTTAACAAAATCATTTGATGCAGGCTTCCCTGTGTAGTGGCGTCCAGCTGGGGCTGATGGGAGTTGTAGTCCAAAGCATCTGGAGGCCACTATGTGGGAGAAGCATTAAATTAACAAAACATCCTCACTCCATTTTGAGTCTCACAAGCCATCCTAATGACACTTGCTTCCTTTTTGTTCAGTCCGTCCCACAGAGCCCCAAAGTGCTGCCAGTCTCATATGGGATCGCCTCCCATGTTCCCCAGCACAGACCTCTCACCTTTGACACTCAGCTCAAAGCGCAGCTGGTCATGATGGGAGTGGCATATGTACTCTCCAGCATCTGCTTTGCCCACGTTGCTCAACAGAAGGCTGTGGACCCGGCCCTCTCTGCGCAGCTGGCACTGGTCGCCCGCCACCAAGGCCCCTCGAGGTCCTTCCCACCTCACCATAGCTGGCTCCTTGGAGACGATGGCAGAGAGCACTGCACTGCCACCCTCCAGCACCAACACCTTCTCTGGATGCTCTGGCTTGGGCACAAACAGCACGGGGGCCTCTGGCGGAAGAAGAAGAGGATTAAAGAGGGTAGAAGATGGTCAAAATGGTCTCCAATATCTGCCCAACTGAGCCAAGTGGTTCCTTCAAATCCCCACCCTACACCTTGCACATTGGTGCACTCCACTTCTGGCTTTTCTCTTTAGTTGTTCTATGAACGTCACTCCAACTCTCCCTTGTTATTGGGGAACACAGGAGACTTCCATCAGACCTTGATGTTTGGTCCATAAGTTTCCCCCTTGCCCCACACCACCACCAGGGAGGAAATACCTTTGCAAGGAGGATATTGTAGGTTGATAGTTCACAGGCTGCACGTGGGACCACCCTACAGCTCCTAGCACCATACACATGCTCCTCCTGCCACAGCACCTTGTGATACCACACACTTTTCCCACTGTCAATATCACAGAATGGAACTGCCACAAGGGCTGCCACAGGCTTCCAGAAACATAAGGAAGATGGAGGAGGAGGGGGAACTTGGTTCTGGAAGCTTCTCCTTGCTACTGTCGCCCCATCAGGCCTGGAAAGGGAACTGGTGGGTCCATCTTACCTTGCACATACGTTGTAAAATGCACTTCATCGTCCCCAGTGTCACAGGTATAGGTGCCGCTGTCACCTGGCTCAGCTTGCCTGATGGTGAGGCTGCGCACAGCCCCCTCGCTGCTCACGACCAGGCGTGGCCCAGGATAAAGGGGCCGCATGTTTTTCAGCCACCGGACAGAAGCTTTCTCTTGGGAGAGACGGGCAACCAGGGTCATGTTCTCTCCTTCCTGGACTTCCAAAGGCACATGGGCATCGTTCTTGTTCACAATGTGCACAGGGGGTGCTGGTAACAAGAGATAGAAGACCTCCCTCTTAAGCAAGGCATGGGACATTTTACTGCCCTGTGAAAACATAGCCAACCCCACTGCAAAGCAGGCAGGCTGGTGAAAGGAGGTGGTCTTGGACTTGTGCCATTAAAGGGCTGCTGTTTTTCTTTTTTTAAAGCTGTAGCTCTACAGCTACAGGGGTTGTATTTTACACAAACCCCAACTAACATATTTTCTCCTGGATCATTTATTTTGTGATAGCACTTTAGTACATAATTAAGATTGCCTGGCACAAATTCAGCATTTCTAGACAACAACATATGTGGCTTCCTTCTATTAAGTATTAACATTTTGTTTGCAGAAAAGATCCTAGACAAAAGAGGTCCAGCCTCTCAAATTATAATAATCAAATACAACAGCATCACTGGGAAGTGCAATTTGGATTTTCTGCCCCAGGAGTCAAAATTCCTGAAATCCACTGTGTATAATTTTCTGTTTGGTGAAAAACAGAGTATCATCAGCTTTCATTTTATAAATATACGTAATAAACCAAGTTTCTACTTCATTCTTTTTGTGACAGCAAAAACAGACTTGTGAGTACATAGGCTAGGCTTGCCATATGTCAGGAAAATTCCTGACATGTCCTGGTTTTCGGGTGTAAAAATGGCGTCAGGGGGGAATTTTGCCGAAGTGGCAAAATGTCAGGGAAAACCCGGATGTATGGCGATGTGATGGAAAAAGCAGTGGAAACAGCTCCAAAAGCTTAAGATCACTATTTTGGGGGGAGGTTTCCCCCCAAAAGCTCAATAATTTGGGTTTGTTCCCCAAAAAAGCTCAACACTTTTGAGGTCTCAACAACTTTGTGGATGTCAGGAATTTTACTTTTTGAAATATGGCAACCCTAACATAGGCAATGTCAGGGGACACTTAATCCAGAGGAAAACTAAGTAGGACTCAGTAGTCAACAGCAAGACTCCATGGTTGCTCCCACCCCTTCTTACTCATACCCATTTCAGGAAATAAAATAAATCATGCAGGGCAAGTACATGTCAGCAAACTTGCTTTGTTTACATGTGGTAGCAAAATTTGTATCTTCAAAGTCCTGAACTGCCCTAGCAGCGGGTGCCATAATGAATGGAGCTGAGCGTTTGCCTCAAGACGAAATCCACAGCCACTCTAGAAATGTGTCCTGCTGTTTGCTCTTTGGCTTCCTCTTCTCCCAAGAAGGCACGGTGCCCAGTCCCAGATGCTGGAAAGGCCATTGCTCCTGCCTGCTGGCACCCTACCTTCTTGGCAGAGGCCACTGGGATTACTTCCCTGCCTCTCCTCAAAGCACCTGTCCTGGTAGGGGCAGCCCTTGCCAACTCCCTCCCCCCTCACACTTAAGAAAAGAAAAACAACCTCCAGTCAATAAGGCCTCCCTTGCTTTCAAGGAGGGCAGCATTTGTTGGCAGAAGGTGCAGAAGTAGTGGCGCCTGGGAATCGGCCGAAGTTAAATTTAACCCCCTCACTGGCAGAGTGCAGATAGAGAAGCAGGCTGAACCCTTAACTTGTCACCTGCTGCATTCCATTACTAAGTTCCTCTGAGTCTGAAGGTGGGAGCACAACTCCAGCTCTCTGCACGAACCCCCAAATTCTATCCATGAAGCAGGGAGTCACCATTGTGGCACCCAAGGGCATGCATGCACCCCCAGAGGCCTTCCCTGGTGCCCACAGGGCCCCCTCCTGTTGAATTTAGGCTTGAAAGAAGCATTCTTTGTAGCCAGTAGAATAGGTTATGGTGTGTGCTTGGCTGTGGGTGGGTGGGAATGGTGCCTACAACATGCCCATGGATCCAAAAAGGTTGGCAACCCCTGCCACAAAGCAATGAAACCAGCCAAGGCTGGCACAACCACTGGGCAGAGTGAGGCAGCTGAGGCAGCAGATTTTGGGTGTCATGAAAGGGCAGCAATTTGTTAGCTTGCTTTTTGACTACCTCTGGTCTAAGCCATTGCACGGCACCAGCTCCTGAGTTCTCCATCCAGTGAAGAAGGAATAGGATAAGCAACATTTCTGAGCTGCCCACCTCTCTGTACCCCTGACTTTCAACCCCAGTCATGGCTTGCCAGTTTTCTCGCTTTCTCTGAGGAGGCCTCACCTGCCACTTGAACTGTGGACTCCATTCGGTCAGTGCCTGCATCGCACACATAGGAGCCTGAGTCTCCCGGCTTGGCTCCAAGGATGGTGAGTTGGCGTTGTCTCCCATGGGCTTCAATGCGCACACGCTTGCTGGGTACCAGCTCCTCCCCATTCCGCAGCCAGCGCACAGCAGCACTAGGCGAAGACACCTTGCAAGCCAATACCAGAGCCTCTCCGGACACCAGCGAGTGGTGCTCTGGAACCCCTGTGTTTCCCACAATGGAGATGGGAGGTTCTTAGGAAACAGAGAAAGAGACGAGGTGTCACAGTGCAGGACACAGACAGAGCCTGCTGGTCTAGAGAAAGAAAGGCACACACAACCATCTGCCACCTGGTCAGAGGCGGAGCTAGCTGCACCAGCACCCGGAACGGAGCACATGCTGTGCACCCGGGGGCAGGGCCATGGGGGCGGGGCAAGCGTCCCAGGGGGTGAAACGCCCATGGGGGTGGAGCGAGCCGCCCATGGGAGGTGGGTCGAGCTGCCTATGGCAGGCTGCTTCCGGGGGGCGGGGAGCCGCGCTGCTTTGCCAGCAGCCTTCCTCCCTTCCCTCTTCCTTTAGACAGCTCAGGGGAGGCTCCCCCCCCCAGGAAGCAGCCCAGGAGCAGGGGGCAATGGTGCGCTGCCTGCCCACGACTCCCAAGCCTCCCCCAAGCTGTCAAAACGAAGGGGAAAGGGGGGAAGGCCGCTGGCAAGGCGGCGCAGCTCCGCCCCTTCCCCCGACAGCTCGGGGTAGGCTTGGGAGTTGTGGGCAGGCAGTGCGCCGAATGTCACCCCCCCCTCAGTGATGGCACCCGGGGCACACCGCCCCCTTCCTCCGCCCCTGCACCTGGTAGTCATAAAGAGCCCCCAGAAGGTGAACACAGGCACCAACACAGATAAGATGGAGCAGAGGGGGCACAAAGGAATACCATACAAAAAGGTGGGGAACATTGTGCTTTTCTGACCCAACGAAGGATGAGGCAGCAAATTTCAACCCGATCTCACTTCCCTTCCATCATGAAGCAGGCCCAGGTTTGGGGGAGGGGGAAACTAGAGATTCCTTTAAATGGGCAGAGCCTTAAAAGCTCAGTGTATCCACATGAGACTGATTTCAGAGGACACATGAAGGACTCATAGGCAGTTTGCTATGAAACATCAAACACCAGCGCATTAGAGCCCACAGATGGAGTGATTTCCTTGGGTCTCTTTCCTGGGTGGGCAGCTGTAACAACACAAGAGGAGTCCTGCTGGGTCACACCAAGGACTTCTCTAGTGCAGCATTCTGCTCTCACAATGGTCAGCCAGATGCCCAAGCGAAACACGGGTGCAATCGCCCTCTTCCCACTTGTAATTCCCAGAAACTGGCACTTAGAAGCAGACCGTATGAAATATACTGGAGTTAATACACAGTGATCAGGATTAGCAGCCACCAGTAGCTTTATAACCTGCTCCAGGTCACTTCCAGACAACCTGCTTATAGAGCATGTTTGCACCAAGTCTGCGGGGAGGTTGTTTATTGAGCATTCATTCTAATTCCTGGGGAGATTATACGATTCTGCATCAAGCAGTTGTTATCTGACCGTTTCCAGTGAATTTTCCCATTACTTTCCTTATCACAAAAGGTCCAGTTTTGGGGGAAAGTGGGTTTGTTGCAGGACAGCACCAAATCAACTTGCATTGCAGAAATAAACTGACAGTTTGGAAGTGCCCCCCTGACCCCAGAACAGAACTCAATCTGCCAGGGACTTGTCCTTTGTACTTTTCTGCCACAGCTAAATCTGTTCACAGGCACCTTCTGAGTTTCCACATTAAGTGGTTAAAACCCATCTCTTTTTTTAAAAAAGATTTTACTATATGATTTTATGGTTTTATATTGTTGTAAAACTCTGTGATCTATTTCTATGATACAGTGGTATCTAAATATTTTTTTATATAAATATGTTCTCAACAGCAGTTGGAGATGAGGTGCTAGTATTCTCCAAAACCACCAGCATTCTTGAAAACAAGCAAATAGATATGCATTTGTTTGGTTTTCATAAGTAATTCATGTAGAATACAGCTTTTTTGGTACTGAATGTTGATTGTTGTTAGGCTGCTGGGTTGTTTTTTTTAAGCACCAAGTATCCACAACCCTCATTATTACTGTAAACATCAATAAGAACAAGTTTTAACTCATAAAATCACTATGGATGATGGGAGATTATTTGTTGCAGAGATCCCACTTAACATGTGCTTTGAAGGATAAATGTTACAAGATGTTATATCAGTGGCATTTGAGATAGAAGCTGGAGATGCAACTATGAAGGCAAGCTAATTACATGCATGTTGGTGGCGAGGAGAAGAAACTGAATGCTATTGACATAAAGAAGCCGAGGCAATAAATTACAGGATATGAATTTCCCACTCTTCCTTTTCCTAACATTATGAGGATGCCTCCGAGATTCTATTCAAGAGACATTGAGAATTTGTGGGCAACATTACAATAGCAGCCAGAACTGTAGTTGCTGGAAACATGAAACAAAAGGTGATGACTGTGAATAAGTTGACCTTTTGCAAATGTGCGTGGGAGGACAAATTCCCATCAAAACCTTTTTCTCCCTTGCTGAATTTAGATTACTGAAATAATATTGAAGCAATCTGTACGCTGGAACATGATGCTCTTTCTGCTGTGAGACTGCATTCTTGCCTTGAAAAAAAAGATTTTAAATTTTTTTTAAGGTTCTCAAAAGCGGCCTTTAATCCTTCCCTCTCCCTCCAGGCCCAGACCTTACCCTCTACCGTGACGTAGAAGATGAGGCTGTCATCGCCACTGTCACACAGATACTCCCCTGCATCACAGCGCTCGGCTCCCAGAATCACCAGCGAATGGCACGCGCCATCCTGCTCCAGACGCACACGGTCTGTGTCCTGCAGCTTCTCTCCATCCTTGTACCACTTCACCTCTCCTTTAGGGCAAGACAGCGTCACGGACAGGGTCAGGTCCTCCGAGGTCAGGCAGCGGTGCTGAGTCTGCAGCTCATCACGCCCCACAATCCGCACTGGGGGGTCTGCCAGCATAAACAAAGGTTCTGTTAACTTTTCAGTGCTTCTCAATCCAGTAAACATTTTCATAGCGCTCTTACTGTGCAAAGCATTCTGCAATCCATACTGTTTTCATCCTAACAACAGCCTCCCTACCCAAGAGACTATTTGTTTTCCTGGTTGTACATAAAACGCATCCTAAGCGCTGTGTCATTTAAGAGAACTGGAATGAAATGAAGTGTATCACTTGGGGCACCTAAATTCCACGGGTTTAACCAATGGTATATCATTCTGAGGCTATGGGTCCATTTGACATGGGGATGACTTGCTGCTTAGGGTCAGTCCCAGTGACCTCAGTTAAGCACTAAGAAGGCTTGCTCACAACAGTGTCAGGGAGCAAAGAGTCCTGGGCACAGCAAAGAATATAACAACGATTACTTCCATACAAAAAAATGTGTCAGTATACTGTTTTGGGCATTTTGAGCCAATGGGCAGGTTTACAATGTTAAAGGAGATTAAGATCAATTGAAATAAACTGGGCATAGGAGTTTACGTGCACGTGATATGGAGGGCATTGCCATTTTCACATGTCAAGTTTAAATTGACTTTGAGCCGCCTGTCTCAAACTAGCTATGCGATATCCAATCATCGCTCATGCAGAAGAAAAGTGGAGGAGAGGCTCTGGTCAATGCAAATGACGTGAGCATCCAGGACACTGTAGGCTTTATATGCCCAAATGAAGCAACACGTGAAAACATATCCTATCCTCCTCTTACAGAAGCCTCCCAGGGGTCTCTCATCCAAGAGGCTGACCATGTCTACACATACACCTTCAGCAGCATCATGTACATGTGTTGGGGGGGCACTTAAGATGCCCAATTGCCTTGGAATTTTGTTCCTTTTGTTTCCTTCCCTTCATAACACATTCTTTTTCGCTTGTGAGACAAATTCCCATATCAAATGTGCGTCAGGGCATAAGTTTTCCTTAGCTGTGTGTGACCAACACGCTTCTTGTGGGCCATGCAATCTTTCTCAATCTCAAGTTTATTAATTGACGGAGTTTTCCTTTGGGGCTGCTTGCTTGCTTCTTTACTTACTCCCCCCCCCCGCCCCAAAAAGTCAAAGAACATATTGTCTCCTGGCCTCCGTCCCGTCATTTGGCTATGAGTTCTGAGAAATTGTCTGATAATCACTTACGTGCTGATTCTACTGAAAACAAATCCACTGCCAAGACTACACGCCACTGCAACAAATGCAGTGCCACCTAGAGGCCAAAACTACAAAGCACAGCAGACATTTCCCCCCACTCAAGACTCCTTTTGTTCTCATCAGCACACAGAGTTGTGTACACACTCCCATTGACTCTGCATCCAGGGCGCACCCACCACTGGTTTGGGAAGCTGTGTACACATGACATTACCCACAATCCACATCTATCCTGCAGTTTCTTGAGAAATACTGAGTTTTGATGTGTTTTCCCCTAAACGAGCTTCAATACTATTTGAAAACATAAGTCATATTAGGACTTCTGCGCCCACTCTCTGCCCACTAGCATGGACAGACAGCAGGCAACCTGGAAACACATCCAGCTGTAATGATGTGTATGACAACATCCAAATATAATCTGAAATGCAGCAGGGAGGAGACCTTGCTGCATTTTAACCAGTAATGTGTACGCAGCCCAGCTCACTTTTAGTCAGTTCTCATCAAAGTGTTAGGGGTGCCAATGTGTACTTTATGGAATGACCATGTGTCTTGCTTTACAGAGAGCATTCCTCTTTTTGAAGGAGTTCTTTGTCTGAAGGGTGGTCCAATCCAAGTAATGTTTAAAAATACCGAACCCTGAGAAGGGAGAGCAGCAGGAGGGTCGGGCAGGGGTCTTGACGTTGCCCATCAACAGTGAACACCTGAACAACATACTGAGCAGGCTCATAGTCACCCTGTGGAACGCACTCCCTTCAGATGTCAAGGAGATAAATAACTATACAACTTTTACAAGACATCTGAAGGCAGCCCTGTATAGGGAAGTTTTTTTATGTTTGGTGTTTTATTATGCTTTTATTTCTTGGAAGCTGCCTAGCGTGGCTGGGGCAACCCAGCCAGATGGGCAGGATACAAATAATAAAGTTATTATTATTAATTATTATTATTATTATTATTATCATCATCATCATCATCATTACCACCACCACCACCACATGCAAATCTGTGTCCTCTTTTAGGGAGGCCCTCTGCTAACACCACTGTTAACTACTCCAGCCTCTATGGTGGCTGATAACATTCCTGTGGCTAAACATTCCCGTTTTCCCTGAGTTTCTACTCAAAACATAAAGGATGTCAAAAAAATGTGTTGCAGCTATCCTCAATTCTTCATTTTCCTACCGTATGTGGAATTTGCATTCCCCTGCCACCCCCAATACTATAAAGCCCAGCTTGGAGAACTGGCTGTGACGAACCAATAATGAGGGAAAGGCACTTTCTTCATGATTGGCAGGAGAGAACAGAGAAAGCCTTGTGCCAAAAAACCCGGCAACTGTCCCTCTATACTCCTGTGACCAGAAGTACCATTTAATTAGGTACTTCCTGTTGAGCTTCCTGTTTGCAAGCTACTGTTGCTTATTGGTGTGATGCGGGGTGGAAAACATTTTTGGCACCAAGAAGCCACTAGGGGGTTCTATCTGAGAAGAAAATGACCCCTGAATCCATGCTATTCATTATTGTCTTGCATTAACCCACCTTAATCGTGCCAGATGCACTCATAAAAAGTTTTCATTTTACAAAGCTGGCAACAGTCCTATTAAGTTCTCTAAGCAAAGCAGCAAGGGGATGGGATCCAATTTTCAATCTCAAGGAAGTGCAGAACAAATACTGTTCATCTCCTTCACATTATGAACCTCCACTGGTAAATCATAAAGACACCCACCACCCCACAAGAACATCATGCACTCCTACTAAGCAGCTGCTACCGATCTAATAATATTTCAGAGTAATCAAGTCTTAGGGGTTGGACAAGACCAAAAGTCTTCTTCAGCTTCTCCTCTGTGGCTGAAATGCATCTACAGCACACAGCAACCTCTTCCCCTGCAGTTTTAGCCTTTTACATAACTAAGAGAGTTCATCACAATCAGAGAACAAGTCTCACACCAAAGGATAAAGGTAAAGGTAAAGGGACCCCTGACCATTAGGTCCAGTCGTGACCGACTCTGGGGTTGCGGCGTTCATCTTGCATTATTGGCCGAGGGAGCTGGCATACAGCTTCCAGGTCATGTGGCCAGCATGACAAAGCCGCTTCTGGCGAACCAGAGCAGCACACGGAAACGCTGTTTACCTTCCCGCTGCAGCGGTACCTATTTATCTACTTGCACTTTGACGTGCTTTCGAACTGCTAGGTTGGCAGGAGCAGGAACCTAGCAACGGGAGCTCACCCCGTCGCGGGGATTCAAACCGCCAACCTTCTGATCGGCAAGCCCTAGGCTCTGTGGTTTAACCCACAGCGCCACCCACGTCCCACACCAAAAGATAACTGCATGTAAAGAGTAGCTCAATAAAGCAACCTAGACAGGATTGCTACCTTTGCAATGGCCTTCAATGCCCACAGCATTTCTTGTCACTGCAGCTACATGACAAGAAAAACTTCACCTGTTGGTTTCAGCCTGCCATTCCACTGCTATGGGCATACAACCTCTGTTGGTAAAATACTGTGGCAATCCTTAAAACCAGACAGTTAAAGCAAAAGAAATGGTCCACTTAGGAACAGCAATAGATCTGAACTGGTATCAGGAAGAAGCAGAGTTTCAAATCCCCTCCCAACCCCAACACAGCAGTTCTTTGGACTGGGTAGGAGAAACCTCATATGTGGGCCATATTAGAACCCTCCTATCTACAATATTCCAGGGAACCGGAGCACATTTTTATTCAGTTCAGCTACATTTTTATGGGTTGTCCATTTTAAAAATCGAGTTCTAGGGCATTTATTTTGGCAAGCGAGCATAGCAAGGAAAAATAAGTTTCTTCCATTCATCAAAGTGATCTCAGCACTGCTCTGCACATGCTTTAAATAAGCTGATGGTGATGATGGAGCAAGAGGGGATCTTGTGTGCATGAGGAAGAGTATTTTCAAATCATGAGATGGAACACATTGTTTCTGTGCACAGAACTCCCTGAACCTGACAGCAGTGAGCATTTGTGGGTTTGGGTCTTCAGCCTTTAGTGTGAAGCCAACTACAAACCCCAAGTCTCCCGAGCCTAAATCCTCACCTTGCCACACACAGCATGCATTTCTCTAGTTGTGGCCATCTCTGGAGCCTCAGAGAAAGAAAAGAAAAGGGTAGCGCAAGTCATTTTTGTGCCAGGTGTAGGAAATGCAAATGGTGCTCCCCATAGTAATGGGGAGAGGACCCTGCCCCTAATCTGCCACTAATGATAGGGCTGCATTTGTAGTATGTGGAGTGCTTATGAACTCATGCTCAGAACAACATGCACAAGCTCTCTCTGGCCAATGAATGATGTGCAAACATAGTAGCAGGAACGACGGCATCAAGCGGTACAAGAATGCAGAAAACACAAAGAAAAGCCAGCGCGCACTTCTAGGCAAGCAAAGGAACCAGAAATCCAGGGCAGAAGATCACAAAAAGCCAATGTTTAGAGCAAACACTTCCCGTGGACTTTAATGGTCAGGGGTGTTTGTTATTAGTCTACTGGCAAAGAATGCTACCAAAGTCATACAAGACCAGATTGCAGGCTCAATTCTTTGAGAAATAATACTGTTATGCCTCTGCTTTCATTACCAAACTAGAACCTGTCTGGATTTAGGAGATAAAGTCATGCTGATGCCCAGAGCACCGGCTCTGGTGAATGTACAGCCAGTCCTCATTAATAAGCTCCAGGACAACTTTGCTCAAGCTCTGTACAGAAGGCAGTGCAAGGAACGTGGCCCACAATGAGAGTGTCTGGGGTCTGGAATGGATCAGTACATGAAATCCATCCCAGCAACATTGGCTTGGAATTCCAACACCCCCCTGCCCAAACTACCACCCACCCACACTCTTATCTCAGCTCCCTTCCCTGGTGGTACCAGGGTCCCTGAGCACTGCACTCACCGGACACCTGGACGGCGAAGGCCATGGTATCATCAACAGCGTTGCAGGTGTACTTCCCAGAATGCTCTGGGCCAGCTGCAGGGATGACCAGACACCGCCGGGCACCCTCTTCCTCCAGGATGAGGCCGCTGTTAGCCTCAAGCGTGACACCGTCCTTAACCCAGCGGACTGGCGCATTCCCATGAGAGAGCACACAGGTCAGGGTCACTGTCTCCCCCGTTGAGGCCTTCAGGACAGAGGGAGTCCTGCGGGGCTGCACGATCTTCACAGGGGGCTCTGGAAGGAGAGGGCAGGCAGCCCAGATATGAAGCGGCCACAGGCAACACTGCTGTTGCTGGGCCACCCCCACAATTTTTTCACTGGAGGGGAATGTGGGAGAAACACTGAGGAAACCCTATGTGTAACTGAGTATCACATACAGTTTGGCCTGGCTTCCCCAAACATAGGTCATTCCAACAGTTCTCCAACTTCCCTCTCCAGGAATTATTTTAAAGCCATACTTTTAAATGGGCTGCTAGAACTCAAAACAATGCTGGAGGGTGTCTGCACGGTTAAGAGTAGTTCCTACAAATACACCTGGGGGTGGTATTATTCCTTTTTGCTACAGCACCATGCTAGCAGCTTACGCCCAAACATTTGTAGCTGGAGTCCTCTGTGCAGAATTCAACTCCTTCTACAGGTTTTGCCCAATTCATATACTGGTCAGAATAAATGTTTGAGAGCTGTTTGAAGTGCAGCCATAGAAGGATGCACTCATGCAAATAGCATTGTTGGAACCCCAAACGACAAGGGAGATTCCCTATTTAGGTAGATTGCCTATTTATTTACTGCTTCCTTAGAAACACATTTAGCAAAGCTCTGGCATTTCCACAGTACGCAAAGCCAAAGCTTTGGCCAGCAAAAGCTCATACAATGCATTGTAAACCAATGTTGGTCTAAATAAGAGTTATTATTTTACTGACCCTGTGAATTTTGACCAGTGGGGATTCCCAAACCACCACTATGGCCACCTATGGAGGCCAATCCCTAAGAGATGGGACCTCACGGCGAACACATAACATGCATGCACGGAATGACAATCCCTCCTTTGTATTGATTATTTGAGCTCTCTCAGGGATTGCCTGCAAGAGCACAATAAGTTTATCTATAAAGTAAAAGGTACAGTGTTTAGGGCTTTGTAGTTCGGAAAAAAGGTGAGAAAGGGGGACATGACAGAAGTACATACAATTATGCATGGTGTGGAAAAAGCGGACAGAGAGAAGTTTTTCTCATTCTCATCATACTAGAACCTAGGGTGATCCAGGGAAGCTGAACGTTGGAAGATGCAGGAGGACAGTCAAAATTAAATACTTCTTCACGTAATGAAACTATGCAATTCACTACCAGAAGATGTAGTAACGGCCACCAACTTGGGCAGCTTTAAGAGGGGTTTAGGATAAGGCTACTCGTCACGATGGCTGTGTACTACCTCCAGTGCCAGAGGCAGGATGTCTCTGAATCCCAGTCACTGGGAATCCCAAGCAGGGAGAGTTCTGTTGCACACATGCCTGATTTGTGGGGCTCCCCACAGGCATCTGGTTGGCCACTGCGAGGACAGGATGCCAGACTAAAAAGGCCTTTGGTCTGATCCAGCAGGCCTCTTATGTTCTCATTAGAGAACACTATAATAATCTGCTGATGTAGATTTAGTCGGCATCACACTTGCAGCATCTGTTCTATACTGAACATTTCTGGGCATCAGTGTAGGTACTTCCAATAATATGTTCCAATTGCACTGTACTGAAGAGGGATGAGCCTCTGCTAAAATTTAAAAGGGCATGTATGTGTGTGAAGGCCGGACATTGTCTGATGGCGGTGGAAGACCCACAGCACAATGACACTTTCATTGGATCACCTTACAAGGAAAGAGTATAAAGAGACACAGCGTAATGGCACCTCTTTCTCTTGTACTATTCCATTTGTCCCTGGCATTAATTCTGTTTCCAGAGATTTTATGGGTATCATATACATCGTGAGTGCTTTAATAATAATTCTGTGCCCAAATCTATACACTAATATATAAACCCAGATTTATGGCTGGGACTAGACCAGGGCGAAGAACAAGTGACCCTTCACCTACTGTTGGGACTCCACTAGAATGGCCAATGTCAGAGGCCACAGGTTCCCCATCCCTGGACTAGAACAGGAGAGGCTTCATTTACAGATTAGCCAGTTGGAACTCAGTCTGGGTTGTGTTGGGACTGGAGTTCTTAGAATTTAAGTTTCTGCGCTGGTTTAAAGTTGGAACTGGGTTAGGGCTTTGCGTGCTTTTTCTCCTTCTTCTTCTCAGAACTGCAGGTTCAAGATCAGAGTGCTCACCTGAAACTCTGACATCAAAGGAGACAGACTCATCCTTGGTCTCGCAGATGTATTCACCAGCATCTTCAGCACTTGCCTGCAGGACAACTAGGCGGCGCTCGGCACCTTCCATTTGAAGCAACAAGTTGTTTGTCTCATCCACTTCCAGGCCATCCTTGAACCAGCGCACAGGGGCATTGGGAATGGACACCTCGCAGCTCAGCTCCAAGCACTCAAAAGCCTGTATATGCTTCTCTAGTGAACGCTCCACTGGGTGCAAAATCTGCATGGGTGGCTCTGCAAGACAAATGTAGGAATATATGAGGCTTCATCCCCTGTGTGAGATAACAGAGCTACTTCATTCTAGGAAGCTCTGAGATAGAACAGAAAGGATAGGAACCAGAAATCTCAAATCTGGCTTCCTCTAATTAGCGAAGAACGAACATCTTAGTTAGTAGCAAGAGACAGAAATCCATACCTAAGTCAAAGAGGAAGTGTGAATTGGGGCACAAGATCACTAGGACTGAACTCTGGAGACTTGCTTACCTGTGACAGTGACATTGAAGAAGACAGTGTCGCCCCCAGTGCCACATGCAAACTCCCCTGTGTCCTGAACCTGGGCCGCAATAATAACCAGACGGCGATGAGGCCCTTCGCTCTCCAACAGGAGGCCATCCTTTTCCTCCACCTCCTCTCCATCCTTGTACCAGCACACAATGGCATCAGAGCAGGACAACTCACAATCCAGCACTACACGCTCTGAGACCCGATAGGCATGGGCTGCATCTGCATTGGAGTGCAGAACTCGGACAGGCAGCTCTGCAGGGGAGAATTTTATTTATTTATTATTGCATTCATATCCCCCCTTTTCTCCAAGGTGGTCCCTCCCCTCCGTCTTATCCTCATATCAACCTTGTGAGGTTGGTTAGGCTGAGAGACGGTGATTAGCCCAAGATCACCCAGGGAGAATCATGGTTGATTGGAGATTTGAACCTTGTTGTACCAGGTCTTAGCCACTACACCACACCGGATCTCCATCATAATACCACCATAGCACAGAAATGTCATAAAAGCATAGAATAGAGAGTGAGGGCATAATTTCTTATGTGAGTTGTTGGGGGAGCAATGGAACAGGAGGCTCAGTGCTGTGCATTCCACTGGACCAGAAGGCAGTGAAAGGGACCTTTTGGATGAGGTACAGGTGGGAAGCAGGGATCTTGCTGCCTGCAGCATGCCTGCCGTTTTAGAGGAGACTGGTGCTGCCGAGGTTAACAATCAGTTACGTATGGCACCTATAAATTACACAAAAATGGCAATAAAATAATGAGAGCATGAAGAAAGGCAGAGGTATGGGTGGCCTCAAGTAGATAAACTTGGTTCAGGTCCTAAAATGAAGAGAGAGACTGGGCAGCTGTTCTGAGAAGTTGTCACCAGCTCCTGAGTTTTTTCAGCCAGGAACAGCACTTTAGGTCTAATAGCATTTTTGATCTTCAACTGGTGGGTTGGGACCCTAAAAGAGGTCATGACCTAACATATGGTATGTTGCACCACCATACAACTAGATGGTCAAACAGGGGGAGGGATAAATGAGTCCATCTGAGCTTAAAATGCATCTCAGTTTTGGAAAAGCTGAAGACTATTGGTTTAGGGCTTGCCTCATGCACTCCTTTGACATTTCTTTGACTCAACTCACCATCCACCATCACAGTGAAGTCCACAGTGTCATCAGCTGTGTCACATGTATACGTCCCAGAATCCAAGAGGCAGGCTGAATGAACCAACAGCCTCCGAATGCAGCCCTCTGATTGCACTGTGAAGGTGTCATGGTCCACAGGATTTCCATCCTTGAACCACTGGACAGTAGCATCAGAGGCAGAGACTTCACACTCCAGGAGGAGAGGCATCCCAGTCAGGATTGTCTGGAGACACTGGGCCTCTGACACTGGAGCGATGTGCACCTTGGGAGCTGAAGAGAGACATTGTGAATGGGTGGAGCACCTTTGTGCTCCTGTGGCCACATGAAGGAGGACACATGATCTCAAATTGACCTATAGGGAATCTGTGCTATGGAACAAAATATCCTATCTCAGTTGCCCCTTTAATTTATAGAAAGGGCTCAGTTTCTGAAAAGAGCGGTGGGCTCAATAATAACTAAATGTCATATCCTCTGACCTGCAATGCCTAATTAAAGGGCCTGGTAATTGCTCAGAGATGTGGGTGTGGGGGAGACACTTTGCACATGCTCAGAGGCACGTTGTTTTTCTGCTTCCTAGAGTTCAAAACAGAGCCCTGGTTATGAGCACAGGTGAAAAAGAATGCATTCCAAGGGGTCCCAGCCCCTTGGCACTTTAATTGGCACTTCCCATTTTCAACAGAGTATAACCATTTGTATGGCAACCAATGGCAGACAAACAGGATATCACGCTGGACTCATGTGTGGGCAAGCAACTTCCCCCATCATAGTTCTGCTTCTCAAATAGTGGCTTTCAAACAGGGAGCAGGAAGTGAACTCTGTGTGTTACTCTTGTCTTTTTCTCTTCCCCTGTTTCAACAGGCTCAACTTATACCAGAGGTGCAGTTGAGTGGGATGTGTCTCAAGTTACAGCAATTTGCAATGTTGAACCAAGACTTTTCTCTGAATTGTGCCTTGGAAAAGATCCAGAGCTGAACTCCAGTTCCCTGATGAGGAGCTTATTGGAGTGCCCGTGAATCTGACAGACAACCGAAGAAGTTTAAATTAACTTTACTGAGAAGTTAAAATGAAAGCACAATATGTAATTGAATCGGTATTGAATGAAGAATTGATATTCAGAGGGGTATGCAGAAAGTAATTCAATTTACAACCAGCGATAGTAACTTTTAGGTGAGCCGTAATTCTCTTCTCTGACTTGATCGCCCATTGGGAAAGAATTTGCTTTGATCATTATTTTAGATTTTGCTTTTATTGTTTATTATAGCTATTGGTTGTTTACTGCATATATTCATTATATAAAATATATGTGGGTGTATGTGCGTATATAATAATGTTGGAAACTGTGAAAAATTGCAGAGAGCATTAGGTGGGCGGGAGAGAGAAGGACATCATCAATCAGTGGGCCACTGCAGCCCTGTTAATGTTTCCAGTGCATGGCTAGCCTCATCCAACAGATTTGGAGGAGGATGGATTCCCACAGGGGTCCATAAAGTTGTTGGGTAAACACTACTGTTAGTGGAAGCATTTCCGCCTACCAGGCGGAACTATCTCCCCTCTCTTCCCCTCTCATGCTATCCTAGGGGATCTCCTGACCCTGCTGAGTGGATCTGGGGAGGGAGGGAACACATGAGGAAGGAGTGGGGGATCACGGTGGGGGGGGGTTGATGGAGGAAAATCCTATTGCACTAATAGGAGCCCTTCCATTGGCTTCTGCTAACACAACAATTTAGTTGAATCTGGCCCAGTATCTTGAATAAATATAGACGGGCAAAATTTTCAAGTGTGAAAACCACTGCTCTAGTAGGCAGCTAGTGGGCAGGTTTGCTGGGCAGCAAAACTAGCAAAGGAAGAGGATAGGAGTGTGAGGGTCTGCAATGAGTCAGGAGGGATGGAGCAAAATCTTGGTTTGTTGAGGTAGGGATGGGGGAAACCCTGCCTCTACCCAAACCTACAGAAAGCACAAGAGGGTGAAGGCCATGTTGCTTTCATGATGCCAGCAAACGCTGATAAGGGAGAGCAGTGTAGAGCTACAAGCCCTCAGCCTCTGGAGCCAGGCTGGCCTGCCATATGCTCCCTTCCCACCTCACCTCCTGCTTTGTGCCAGACGACAGCACTTTTAGTTGCATGGATCCCCACTGGATCCCCAAAGCTGCAATGAGAACTTTGTTCTCTCACACAAGACTGCAGGAATGGGGGGATGGCCTTTTTAAGATAGTGAGAAAACTCCACCCATTGGGTCATGATGCAGAGAGCTGGAGAGTGGCTTGCTGCGGCCATCCTCTACGCCAGGGGTGAGGTTCCCCACCTCAATCCCAAGAGCCAATTGTTGCTCTCTGGTCTCTCTATCTGCCTCTCAGGGTTGTCCCCAGCTACACAGCCTCTTCCCAGGCCACCACACCCTTCACTGGCCCTGCTCTGCATCCTTCTCGAGTGTTTTTCCTTGGCTGGGACTGCAACCTTGAGAATTCTGATAATGCCTCTTGCTTCTCTGGATGGAGGACAAAGAGGGTTCTGTGAATGTGTGCAGAAACCAGCCTACTGCACAAAGGTGAATTTTGTATTCGCTGCTCTGCCCACTTTTCCTTCTGGGCCTGCCCACTACTGGCATGTGGCCCCCTGTAGGTTGCTTAGAAAGGAGTGTGGCCCTTAGGCTGGAAAAAGCTTGCCCTGCCCTGCCCTAAGGCCAAGACACACCTCCACAAAGATCCAGCGGGAGAAGCAAGCCCACAGACGCATACCTTTGGCCCACAAAGCCATGACAGGATCTCCACAGCTACTGCAGCCCCTGGCTCTAGAGTTGGGAAGGGCCTAGCTTGAGCACAGAAGCTGCAGTAGGGCTCATAGGGCTCAGCACCATGATTTGGCATTGGGGAAAGCTATGGCTGGCACAGCCCCTCCTAACTAAAGCCAGACACTCACATATGATGCAAATGTGCAGCATGGCGCAGGATCCGTGTTGTGCAGCAAAATCAAGTGTTGGATTGGGATCTAGGAGAGACATTTCTGTTCGGTTCTCTGGGTATCTTGTAACTCTCTCTGAGCCCACTCAGATATGGTAGGAAAGACAATATATACAAACTATATTGCTTTTCGCTATTTTCAGTGTTTCTTAATTTCATTTTCTCATGAACATCTATTCCTCTTTCAATATATATTCAATTACGTATTGTACTTTCATTTAAACTTCTTAGTAAATATCATTTAAATATCTCTGCTTGCCTCTAAGGCTCAGGGGTGGCCCATGGGGGGAGGACAAGAGTTGACTTCTGTCTCCTCCCCACCCTTTCCAATACGTAAATCAATTAATAGAAATCAGAATCCAGGCCTATTAACTTCCACTTTCAAAAGCACCCACTGGGTGCAGCTCTAGCTGGCTTCATTCACCAGCTTCTGCTCTAACCACTGAACCCATATAGTTCTGTGGTGGAGCATACGTTTCACATCCTAGGTTCAATCGCCAGTGTGTCCAGGTGGGGCTTGAGGAAAAAACATGTCAAACCCTGGACAGCTGCTGCCAGTCAGTGTAGGCAACACTGAGCTAGATGGGCAGGTTGTCTGGCTCAATATAAGGCAACTTCCGGTTTTTTTCAGGACGTAGCACAGGAAAAGCTCAAACTGGCATTATCTCTGCCATATGGCTCCACAGTGAAGTGCAATACAGATTATAGAAGCTAAATGCAAATCTGATCCCTGGAATTTGAGCTCAGGTGCCCATGCCCTTGGAACATAGGAAGGTATCTTATACCGGTAACAGGTCACGCAACTTATTGATCTAGCTCAGCTTGGGGAACCTTCAGCCTGCCAGCCAAATTAGGCCTGGCAGGAGTCCTTATTTTCCTCCAGCCACACCCTCCCTCTCACAGCTGACATCCATGGGTAAAACTGAGTCTACTAAGGAACAACTGGGAGCCTTAAAGCCAGCTCTCAGTTGTTCCACTGCAAGTGGGGCTTCCCTTCGGTGCCTTCTAAATTCTCAAGCAGAGTCAGCCCCTGCTGCAACTGGAGCTTACATTTGCTGATGATGAATATAAATTCAGTGCCGAATGCCAGCCTGCAGGGATTAGCTTCAACAGTGAATTCAAGCTGGTGTGCAAAGCGAAATATTTCACCTGATGGCATGCTGACATCAGGTGATTGGCAGGCGGGTGGGGCTGGCCACCTGCCAAAGTGGCCCACAGAGGGTATGGGAACATCAGAATCTGGCCTGTTGTCTAAATCCAGTTTCCCACCCCTAATCTAGCTCAGTATTGTCTACTCTGACAGAAGCTTAGCAACAGGCTTCAAAGTGGGACTCTGAGGAAATATATGCCATGTATTAGAATGGTCAGGGGAATAGTCCTAAGGAAGGCGCCACTGTACATTTACTAACCTGCAACTGTAACCACAAAGAAGGCAGAGTCAGTCCCAGTGTCGCACACAAACTCGCCTGAATCTTGCACCTGGGCTGAGGCAAGGACAAGGCGTCGGACGGGCCCTTCGTTCTCCAGCAGCAAGCGCTCTCCCTCTTCCACTTCCTCCCCATCCTTGTACCAGCGGACAGGGGCACTGGAGCAGGACAGCACACAGGACAGCACCACACGTTCGGAGGCCTGGTAAGAATGGGGCTCGTCTGCGTTGGAGTGCAGAATCTGCACAGGTGGCTCTACAGGGCGTGTGTGTGTGAGAAAGAGAGAGCACAAGAAGTTTCAGGAATTAGAAGCGGATTTGGAGACTGTTGGGGGCAGTAGTGTAGTAGCAAAATCAGAAGTGCAAGGTCCCTTCACAGTTATGTGTCACAGCCACACACCCTCACAGCTATGCCCCTGCTAAGGGTATGCAACTTTCTAAGACTAGACAATAATCTTATAATTATACAATAATAATAATTAAAGGTACATTGCAATGATCAATGCAGATCTTCATTTTAGTTAGATTTACTATTTTCTGCATACATACATGGAAAATTTGGAGTGCTTCAATATCTTATTTCAGGGTAACAGCACACCATTCTCCTGAAACTGAAGCACCTTGTGTTTTCAGTGTTCCTAAATGCTTCACGGTGGATCACAAAGTGGCTTAAAAGCCCCCCCCCCCGCTTCATGCTGATTGGGTGGCTCTAGGAGACTGGAGAGGGACCCAGGTGGCGCTGTGGGTTAAACCACAGAGCCTAGGGCTTGCTGATCAGAAGGTCGGCGGTTCGAATCCCTGCGACGGGGTGAGCTCCCGTTGCTCGGTCCCTGCTCCTGCCCACCTAGCAGTTCGAAAGCATGTCAAAGTGCAAGTAGATAAATAGGAACCGCTCCGGCGGGAAGGTAAATGGCTTTTCCATCTGCTGCTCTGGTTTGCCAGAAGCGGCTTTGTCATGCTGGCCACATGACCCGGAAGCTGTACGCCGGCTCTCGGCCAATAAAGTGAGATGAGCGCCACAACCCCAGAGTCGGACACGACTGGACCTAATGGTCAGGGGTCCCTTTACCTTTAGGAGACTGGAGACCCTGCAGGAACCCTGCTGCAGAAATAGTAGTGGGGTCAACAACCTGGGAAGGTAGCCCATCTAGGAGAAGGAAAACTCTGATCCTAAACCTCCACTGCCTCACAGCTATACTCATTCAGAAAGGTTTCAGGAGTAAATCCTGAGGAACAGTCTGTACCTGCTGCCTTGCACGACATCTTTGGGAGAAGAAAAGGCTAAGGAGTAAACCCTATACAAATCCGGACAGGAGTCCCTAAGGTGGTTGGATGGTGTCTTGTATGCCTCCTTCCGGCAACTCCTGCAGCCAAGCTGGTGCCAAATGTATGCTTTGCTTTGGATCACACCAGTGAGTCTGAGAGTGGTGGTCTTGTCATCTGGCCAGCCCAGGACCTCCATACAGACTGCGCAGGCTTGCGCCCCGAGGAGGTCACTTTGATGCTGCAAACGCAGCAAAAACAACATGGGAGGCAGCAATTACAAGTTATAAGCTCAACCTGATTGGCATTAGGTATAAACGCTATGGGTTGTCTTCGCCAGTGGGAGAAATCATTGTGTCTCACTGGTCAGCTACTGCCTGCCTCATAGCCAGATAGCCCCTGAACAGTAAAGTGCTGACCTGCGACTGTCTGCCTGCTTCAATGGGTGCTTGGAACTCAAAGTATCACATGACAAGCAGAGTGAACTTCTTCAAATCCATCCACCACCAGCACTCCCCCCCCCCCCAACCTCAGACCACTACACCACTGGTTGGGGGAGGGTGCTTGGCAGGTTGCCTTTTTTTCTAACCAAAGTGAAAAGCAGTGGATCAGGAACCAGATAGCAAAGTGAAGGAGGGGGCAGGAGAAACCAATGTGTCATGGCAAGCGTAAGTGTGGGGGCAGAGTGCATGCGAAAGAGACAGGGAAAGCTGATTGAAAATGTCATCTCAGCGTGCTGCCACATTTTTGTTTTTTGGAAGGCAAATGCCGTGCTAGGAATTTTTGAGAAAGTGCCTGAAAATAAAGTACGGTAGCAAGTAACACAACTTCCTTATATAAACCTGTGATGAACCCACATTTATAACAACAGTTATGCATGCCTGGATTGAGAGGGTTCAGGGGTGCAGTGAATGAGGACTGGCTGAAGCTCTGTTTCCTTTCTAAGGAGGTCACTGGAAGCTTACTGGAATTTATAAATACAGTATTTGCAAATTTACAGGTTGAACATAAGTGGCAATTCATAACAGACACTGCTCCTCACTTAGGTTATTGGAAGGCAGCTCCCAGGATCTTCAGAACTCCCCATAAAGCCTATAGGTCTGACCTTTTTCTCAAATTGACTCAGTCTGAATTCAAAGCTCCAAGCTTAGCTCCATTTGCCCTTGACATTTGGCACTGATCTTAATATTGCCATACTTGAAGGAATGAATTACAAAGAGAGGCTCCAGCCTGAAACTGCTGAATTACAATTCATCAAGGCCATCAATTCTATTCAATTGTTTCCCTTCCCACTTCAGATGTTAATTAACTCAGCACTGTCAACCTGATTATCACCTATCACTGCTTTGTAAAGGGTCACTGTGCTTAATTTGCATATATTTCAGCTCTAATTGTCATTATCTGTACTTTTTGCATTTCATCTGTCTCTGACCTCACTGCTTATAAATCCCCCTCTTACAATCTCTGTGTGTGCATCTCGACGTATCTACATACATACATCTGCACCTGAGGATTACACTTCATGAATCTGATGAAGCGGACTGTAGCTCACAAACACTTGTGCCATAACTTTGTTAGTTTTTAAGGTGTCACAAGATTCTTTGTTGTTTTTGCTGCAACAGACTAACACAGCTACTCCTCTGGAAGTAGCAGAGCAAATGATGGCGGAAAAAGGCAACTAAAAGAATTCAGGAGATCAAGTATCTTTCTTGTATATGAAGTAGTTTGATTTTATTTATTTTTTAGCATAAAAAGAAGAAAGACCAATGTCTTCTGAACAGAATTCACTAACGGCATGAAAAAGAGTGAATAGGAAAATATTATTTACTCCCACTCAAGATGTATACTGTAAACTAATCCACTGAAATGGATAAGAAGCGGGAGGTTTCAGACAAACAAAAGAAACAACCTATTTGCACAAGGTATAATCAGCTTATGATACTGACCGACACAGGATGTTGTGACGACAACCAACATAAAGTTTTGTAAAAGGATTAGATAACAAATGGAGGATAGAGTGGCTTACTAATCAGAACAGCCCAAAGTGCAACTCCTGTGTTTATTCGGAGTCAGTAGACCTCTAACCACCAGATACTATCAACAGTGAACATGAACTTCCTTCAGGCAACTGTCTGATGACTGTTCATAAACACAGCACAAAACAAGATGGGCCAGTACAATTTATGCAGCATGGCAGTTATGCATTCCTCTCCCTGTGGTTCTGACCAAAGTACACCAATGAGGCCTTTGAAGCATCAGGAACTGCAGCACAGAAAAGAGCAAAGGACATGGGTTTGGGAGGGGACGTCTCTCTATGAAGATAAATTGATTAGTTCTCTTACCAGTAACCGTGATGTTGAAGAAAACAGAATCACTGCCTGCATCGCACACAAACTCCCCTGCGTCCTTCATCTGCACTGAAGGAATGACCAGCCGTCGATGGGGTCCTTCGCTCTCCAGCAGGAGGCAATCACTTTCTTCCACCTCTTCCCCATCCTTGTACCAGCACACGGAAGCATCAGGGCGGGACAGTTCACAGACCAGCACCACATGCTCTGCAACCTTGTATGTATGGGCCTCCTCAGCATTGGAGCGAAGAGCCCTCACAGGAGGTTCTGTGGCAAGAAGAGACATTCTATAGGTGGGGATCAGTAGAAAGAAACATGCCCCCTCCACCAACACCACACCAAAAGCTTGGGAAGTAGAACAGAACCATATAAAATAGGGCTGGGGGACTCTGGGCCCTTCAGATATTGTTGGACACCAAGGCTGTGCACACACCATACATTTAACACACACTGCTTCCTCAAAAGGATAATGGGAACTGTAGTTTACCTCTCAGAGCTACGGTTCCCAGGATTCTTTGGCAGAACTCGTGTTCTCATTGAACCCTTTGCCAACTCTGTAATTTATACTGGACATATAATCTAGATTGCCTTTAAAACTGAGAAATTGTCAACGAAGTGTTTTGGAGGAGAAGCCATGTTTGTCTGCTGTAGCAAAATCCACCAAGTTTCTGGGCACTGAACTGATAATTAACAAAGTGAAGTCTCCCTAGATGACAAGATATATTCACTCAAGAGTTCTGAATCTGAAGTGGCTGAATTGCTTGCATTAAAGCTATTCAGCAAAGACCTTCAACAAATTTCAGTATAGGGCAGGAAAGTGTCATGGAACAGCCACAGAGAAGAGAGGTTCAGGAGAAATAACCAATGCTTACAAAGGAGAGAGATAAATAAGAAGTTCTCAACTACATGCTCAGACACAATCGCTAATGACAAATAAAGGGGGCAGACTTAATCCTCTTTTGGTATCATTTAACTCAACTTAGCCAACTCAAACATGGCTATGAAAAGTTACAAAAAGGCTGCATAGTATTGAGTTTTAGAAGTGAAAGGCTCTCTAGCCTAAAGATTGCTGACCATTATTAGCCTTAAAATGCATGTCTGGGGGAAAATAACAAATCTCACACTGACCTGTAACAGTAATACTGAAGAAAACTGAGTCGCCACCTGCATCACACACAAACTCTCCTGTGTCCTGCACACAAGCTGAGGCAATGACCAGCCGGTGGTGGGATCCTTCACTCTCTAGCCGAAGTCCCTCACTCTCTTCCACCTCTTCACCATCTTTGTACCAGAGCACAGGGGCATCAGGACGGGACAACTCACAGGACAATGTCACACATTCCAAGATCTGATAGGTATGATCTTCTTCCGCGTTGGAGCGCACAACGTGCACAGGTGGCTCTGTGATAAAAAAGAAGAAGCGTCACCTTCCTTGAGGTTTATATGCAGTGGGTGGATGCTTCAGTTGAGATTCCAGCATTGCTGGGGGATGGACTAGATGATCCTAGAGGTCCCTTCTAATTCTACAATTCTGTGATTCTATGATTCTAGGGAAGGGCCTTAGCTCTGTGGTAAATCACATGCTTTGCATGCAGAAAGTGCCAGGTAGAGCTGAAGAAGAACCCAGCGCTAAACTCTGGAGAGCAGCCACCAGCCAGATAGGCAAGCTCATGTGAGAATCAATAATAATAATAATAATAATAATAATAATAATAATAATAATAATTATTATTATTATTATTATTATTATTATTATTATTATTATTTATACCCCACCCATCTGGCTGGGTTTCCCCAGCCACTCTGGGTGACTTCTAGCAGAATATTAAAATACAATTATTCATCCAGTATTAAAAGCTTCCCTAATGTCTTCTAAAAGTCAGATAGTTGTTTATTTCTTTGACATCTGATGGGAAGGCGTTCCACAGGGCGGGCACCACTACCAAGAAGGCCCTCAGCCTGGTTCCCTGTAACCTCACTTCTCGCAGTGAGGGAACCGCCAGAAGACCCTCGGAGGAGGACCTCAGTGTCCAGAAAGAACGATGGGGGTGGAGACGCTCCTTCAGGTATACTGATGTCAGAGGTGCAAAGGGGAAGCATGGGGAGGCTTGCAAAGCCCTCTGTGATCCTCCTGCAACCCTCCTCACCACCCACAATGTCAGAGGTACAAAGCATGGGGAGGATTGCACAGGATGTTGCAAGTCTTTCTGAGGGGCTCCTTTTGCCCTCCTATGTCAGAGGTGGAAAGGAGCTGCACAGGGCACCTTCAAGGAGCAGTGCTGGGGGAGACAGGGTCTCCCTCAAATGATAACCACTTCTCCCACCCTGAGCAAGTACCCCTTGGCCATCAAGAAGGCAAGATATAAAGGAAATAAATAATGTACATATATAAAAAGTGGGGGAGGGCAGGGGACAGTTCTCACCTGTGATGGTGATGTTGAAGAAGGCAGAGTCACCGCCTGCATCACATACAAACTCCCCTGTATCATGGATTTGCGCAGAGGCAATGACAAGGCGGCGGTGTGGACCCTCACTCTCCAGCAGGAGGCGCTCACTTTCTTCCACCTCTTCCCCATCCTTGTACCAGCGCACAGGAGCATCAGGGCAGGACAGCTGGCAGGCCAGCACCACACGTTCTGAGATTCGGTAGGCATGGGTCTCCTCAGCGCTGGAGTGCAGGATCCTTACAGGAGGGTCTGGGGAGGAAGAGAAGGAGGAGAGAGAACCGCACCATGAAAAGTCTATCACTGACCCAGAGCCTGTTGCATCCCCACTCTAGAATTGGAAACGGACTAAAAAAACTGTGAGCTTTATGGAAACAAGAACCAGTGTTAGGGAGAAAAGGTGGTGCAGTGGTCAAAGTGTTACACTGGGACGTGGGAGATCCGTCACTGCCTCTCCGTCTCACCTGCCTCGCAAGGTTGCTGCGAGGATAAAGTGGAAAGAGCTATGCATATCACCTTAGAGGAAAGGAAGGGTGCAACAAGGAGGCCTGCTTTCAGTGACAGAACCTCATGCCATCATATCTCCCATTACTAAGAGGTCAGCTGGTTTAGAAGACAAAAAGATGAATTTGTATTTGGAAGACTTGGATTTCAAACGTCACCTTTGCCACAGACTTTTTGTTTGGCCTTGAGCAAGCCACTGTTTGTCAACTTCAGTTCTCCCATCTACACACAACAGAGATAATAGTGACCAATCCTTCAGGGTTGTTATGGAATGGGAATTTGCTCACTTAGCAAACAGTAAAAGTACTTTAGAAATTATAAATGCCATTAACATGTAGGGTTTGGACACAGAATGGCCCACATACAGATTCTGACTTTGCCATGAAACTCTAACTGCCCAGCCATTGGGCAAGTCTCCCTCTCTCAATAAGGGAGGGTGCTTGAAAAAGTGTGAGAAGCTGCCAGCTCTGCAGGCAAACAGGGTGAAATAACTGGGCTCCTGAGCCCCACAGGGGTGCCGAAGAAAGAATGTAGTTGGTAAAGGGAGTCATGGACTCAAAAAGGTTGAAATCCTCTCCTTTAGGTCATTCAGAGCAGCTACTTCATTCAAGCTTCATTCCTAAGCCTTTGGGCCAACAATGCTGTTGAACAGGTTTCTTTTGTTTTTCTGGAATGGTGACACCAGCAACTTAGCTGAGAAAAAACAAAAGGGGAGGGGTGTGTTTGAAATACCCTCTGAAAATCTAATTGCGTGTTTGGAACAATGAAGCACCAGTAGACAATTTCAGAAAAGCTCAGCATTTCAGGTTTGTAAAACAGTGATGGAGTGGTTAATTCAAGAGTGTGAGTGCTCTTCACGATAACCCCACAGCTATGCCCCTTCTCAGACTATACATTTTAAAAAGGTATTCCCCCCCTCATATAACCCCATCTGCTTTGCTTAACGTTCAGCCTGATTAAGACTTCTTGTGGACTCAAAAGCTTGCTCACTATTTTGTAACATTTTGGTTAAAGGAACTTCAAGGTTTTTTTTCAAAATAAAAGATCCACTTTCAGCCTTAGTCATGCACACTAATGTAGCCTACATCTTCCTCGGTTTAACTTATTTAATGAGTTTCTCTTGGTGAGAGGCCTTATTTATTTGACATGAGAAGGACTGACAAATATGCCCCAAAAGATTACATTATTATTAATATTAATATTTCTTATCCTCCTTTCACTATAAGGTGAATTAGAAAGCAATTTTAAAACACAATATTAAAAACGGCTTAAAAAAAACAATAGTCACAATAATATGGTGTGTTTCCTGAAAATATCTATCTCTCAGGCCAAGACAATGAGGTGCATCTTCAGCATACAATGAAAACTACATAATGAAAGTGCCAGACACACCTCTGTGCGCTATTGTTCCTGGTCTGCTACATCACTGTTGTAAAATCTTCTGCAACTTAGGTGCCAGAGTCCAGATGGCTGAGAAGAATGCTCCTACTCCTCAGGGAAAAAAATTAAAACCCTACCCCAAACTGAAACATGTGGCACCTTAAAGACAAGCTACTTAATTTTGTCATGAGATTTGATAGACAAGAGCCTACCGTATTTCATCAGAATTAAAAATGGATATCCACCATCTTCATTGTCCATGCATTGGATGAAGCAGGCCTTTCCCTATGAATGCAGATATATATTCCTGTATTGTTTTTAAGTGCCACAAGTCTACTTGTCATTTGTCCCCTTATCTGAGCCAGAAAAAAAGGTTGTTAGCTATCTGATTCTTTGTACCAAGCTATCAAGGACTGAGCAGTGAGGGCATGTTCAGATTGTGGTGACCCTTCATTTGGGGGAAAATACTGACCTGTAACAGTGACGTTGAAGAGCACAGAATCTCCACCTATGTCACACACAAATTCCCCTGCATCCTTCACCTGTGCTGCAGGGATGACCAGACGGTGGTGGGGGCCCTCACTCTCCAGCAAGAAGCTCTCATTTTCTTTCACTGCCTCCCCATCCTTGTACCAGCGCACGGGAGCATTGGGGTGGGACAGCTCACAGGTTAGCACCACACGCTCTGTGACCTGGTAGGTATGGGCCTCCTCAGCATTGGAGTGAACAACCCTCACAGGAGGTTCTGCAACAGCAAAGAGTTACTATAATGGCAGAAAAGAAAATATTCAGAGGATGGAGCACATTTTCTGAATTGGGTGTGGAAAAGATTGGGCTGCAGGCCAAACTCCTGCTGGGACCACTGGATGGCAGAAATTTTAAGGGACCCCTTTATTTTAATAGGTTAGACCTGATTCTAAGACCTTATGCTAGCAAGGGTTGCATAACTTTTTTTAGGCCCATGGGCACATTTGGGTTGTTGAGCAAATGTTGTGGGTGCCACCCATTCTGGTCTCTTCTCCCTCCTGTCCCCTGGACTATTCCTCCTTCTTGCCCTGAGACAGAAAGAGAAAAGGTGTGCGCGCACACAGTTATGTTTTCAAAGGGATCTTGGTAAAAGTCTGACCCCATACAATTAATCTGAGCCTTGGTAAGCGCATAGAGTTGAAAGAGGAAGTGGGAAAGAGTATCAGTCTTCCAATTTTCTCCTTCAGCTCTATGTAATTAGCTTTTTAAGGAAGGAATAGTTAACTATCCTAACCCCCCATGGCCAAGGTGACAGTGAGTGGGTGACCTCAGAGGGTTCACAGGTGTCAGGGAAAGACCTCAATGACACCCTTTTGCCCACAGCAATGGCTCCATTGGTGACCCCAGTAGAACTTACACTAGCTGATCCTCAAAACTAGGCCAACTTCTTTTTCCTCCACTCACCATCCACGGTCACAGTGAAGCTGATGGCATCATCGCCTGCATCGCATGTATATGTCCCAGAGTCCAAAGAGCAGACAGAGGAAATCAACAACCTGTGGATACGGCCTTCGGTTTGGATACCAAAGCGACTATCATCCAAGGCCACAGGATTCCCTTCTTTAAACCAGTTGATGGGGGTGTCAGGTATAGAGACTTCACACTCCAGGAGTAGAGGCATGCCAGCTGTGAGTGTTCGGAGTCGCCTGGCCTCAGGCACTGGGGTGATATGTACCTGTGGGGCTGGGGAGACACAGCGTGTGAAACCTATGCAAAATGAAACATTAACTTCACAGACAGAACAGGTGACGCCACTTGAAAACACCAGGTACACCTGTGAGAGAAAACCTCTGGTCCAGTGTCACATGTGAAAAGCACAGAGGTGGTAATAACTTGTGGTGATAACCACAAGAAAGGGCTGGGATGGAAGAATCATCAGGATATCTGTATTTACACACAACTCTGAATGACAGATCCGAAGCTTGTGTTGATTTGTACCATCTTTCAACACAGTTGGTGCCAAGGCAATGGATCCATAGGCTTAATCCAACTGTTCATAATCTCCTTTACTCAGAAGAATATTGTGACAGTTCCTGCTTTAGTAGCAGTGATTCAGATTAAAAGCCTTCCTTGGGTAATCCTTGTAAATAACTGAAATGCAATGGAAAGATCCTTTAATCACGTCATGCCTCATACATATATTATACAACAGCAGGTATGTTTATATCTATTTATGCACAATGAATTGTAGTATAGAAAAAAACATTTTTAAAGGGCAAGAAAAATTAAAATGTACAGACAAGGCAAACAAGAAGACAAGCTTCCCATTTATTTTAATTGCTTAAACTGTTGCTACCTCTGTTTATCTGATTGTTTTGTTTTTTGGATTGCTGTTTTACTTGTTATGCAATTGCAACAGATGTATTTTATGTTCAGTTGTATTTCTGCATGTATTTATGTATTTTAGCTGTGCTATATGTTTTTAATATATAGGGGAGATGCCTTGGAGGGCACAGAGATCTTGGAAATTAAATTAAACTGAGATTTCAGATTGGCTGAAATGTATCATGTACAGAACTGGATTGTGCCAATTTGGCTTTGGTTTGTGCAAAGACTGGTGCAAATCACAGAAACTCAAAATAAACAAATGCAATTCAGAGTAAACTGTCAGAGGGGAGTTTCAAAGAGATCCGATGCAAATGCCTTGAAGAATCCAGATTCCCAGTTGTTGTCATTTACAGCTAGAAAGATTTCAGCTGCAGGGAATCCAAGCGGAATAACAGCTGGCAGCTTGGAGGGCTAGACCACATATGGCACAGGAAATTCATGATCAGATCTCCTGCTATATTTTTTTGTTTTACTTGAAAATAATTGCAAATGGGGCTCTGGTTTTGACTGGAGCAGCAACACTTATGGAAGAGGTTTTTAAACCTTAACCTCCATGTTGTTATTTCCATCTAAATTCCATCTAAACTATTATTCTCACAGCAGAACAATCCATAGGCCCAACCTCTTTCCTTCTGCCATGGGTCCGTAGATGTTGTTGGACTATAATCCAAAACAGGCCTACCCAAAGGTCAGGGATAATGGGAGTTGTAAGTCCAACAACACCTAGGGACCCAAGGTTGAACACTGTTGTATGTTATGGGCAAAGCACTGCTCTTTTCATGGGATGGTTGCTTGCATGTAATCATTTTAGGTACAGTCGACTGATTCCTGGCCCGTTACCTAGATCCAGCCAAAGGCTCACCTTGTACACACAATGCAGCACATTCTTTCACGCCATTAGCCTCAAATTGCACCTCAGACCCATTGGCTGCTAGCTGCACTCCTTTGATCCGCAAAGCATGGTCCAACCCGCTGTGTGTGATTTGGTACTGCTGGCCTTCTTCCCCCTCCTCCTCTTCCAGCCTTTTCCCATTGAAGAACCAGCAACCGCTCTGAGAGGCTGAAAGCTGCACTGAAAAAGTAGCATCCTCTCCGGCATGAACCTTCACATCTTGCAGTCCTTTTTGTATACGAGCCCTGGGCACTACAAAGGCAGACAGAGATGAAGGAAGTCAGCTCAAAATGGGCGAGGCATGCATTTATACATACACTCAACTGACACACACAAATGGGAAGGAGGGAGTTCAGATTGTGGAAGAAAAGGAATAGGAGGCATTCAACTGTCTGAGGGTACTTCCAGGTGGAAAGTTATTGTGGAATTGGTGCTGCTCACATCTGAAGGTGGGTTTTTTGGGGGGGCAGCATCCATATGACGTCACCATCATCAACATGATAACTTGTATTTTTTATATATTTAATATAGATTTCTGCACACTGTGAAAAAATCCATAAGTGAAAACAATCCATTATATATCACTGTTGTGAAAGCTTGTTAGCACATTTCTCATGGTGGGTGGTTTGTCACATCTGTGGTGATGCTTCAGTGGGTGGCTTGTATTGCCAGATTCCGCTACTGCAGTTTGCTCCTCACCTGAGCACAACCTAGTCATTTTGTTTACAGAGGCCCCAGTACCAGACAAAAGGCATCTACTTCCACGGATATGCCACATGCTGGAAGCATGCCTGGTTTGAAGGAGATACTGTCACAAGATCGCCACACAGTATATTGTGAATTGCCTAAGGTGGAGATGGTAATCACAGCACATACACTGAGCTTTAAAATAAAAAAGAATAGGGAGGTCTCAGACAAGACCTCTTTCTCACTCTTACATATTTGTGCAGATCTCCATATTGAAGAAGAAAACAGGAAATGAGCATTCCCACCCACCCCCCAAAAGAGAAAACCACAAACTTCCAAAGCTGACTGCAGGAAAAACATAGTGATGCTAAAGATACTGGTTAGTTAGTAAGAAATAGCCTAGCTAATTTAGGTGCCCTGCTGAGCAAATGTAAGCAGAAGGTAGCTGGACAGAGTAGTGCTCCTTCCCTTTAAATAGTAATGGTAGTCTAGCAGGCAGGTGGATCATCATGGCCCAGGAAAGCAAGGAAGTGGCAACACTTATAGTGTTTCCACAACTGCAGAGGTCAATGGCAAAGGACAGTGAAAGAAGAGAGTGCCCAGTGGTTCAATAACAAAAGGTCATAGATCCTTGCAATGTCCATGCTTTAATAAGGGACAGTGTCCAGTCACTATTAGGGGGCAGAGAGACTTACCAAGGTGCACAGTGCCTGGGAATTCCACATGGCCACTACATCCATACTGATTGGCAGAACACACACGGAAACGGTAGTCAGCCTCCTGCGGAACACCATCTCCTGGAACTTCAACCATGCTGGCAACATCAGTGGTGAGGCAAGGCACCCACTCAGCTTCTCCTACTGCCTGCCTCTCAAGAATGTAGCTACTTGGTGGGCTGCGGTGAACATCAGGTGGTGGGCACCAAGTTAGGAGGGCAGCATTGTTGCGTGATATGCACATCCTTGCTGCCACGGGTGCACTTGGTGGGATCCTCTTGGCACCTAGAGAAAATAATTCAATTCTATCAATTTTCCATCTTATTAACCTGGGGCATAATCCAGAGCATGGATAACTCTGGCCAGCGTGGCTTATTTAACCCTTGTTCTCCCTCCCCCATTCCAGAGCATGGGAATGAAGCTTGAGGGAATGGGAGAGGAACAAACACCTAGATAAAATATTAAGCAGCCCTTGTCCATTCCAACTACTTTTGCATGATCAATTGCAGCCTCTGAAACTGTTAGCAAAACAAACCATCAAGGCAAAGAAACACACAATTAGGGCATACGTCAGGGAACAGGGAACAGCTTAGATTGTTGGACAGCAGGAAAAACAGAAAACAAAAACAGCTGCTGTCAGCAAAGCCTTCTATGTATGATTAATTTTGTTCCTGAGACATTTCAAGTACAATAACTCTTTATCAAGGGTTATTCATAGATTTCAGCTGTAAAGTCTCACAAGTAGCTAGTTTGTAGCTTAGCTGCAATTTCTTTCTCTTGTGATTCTACAGCAATTTGATCCTCATTCTGGCATAGAGATGCTCAGGGCTCCTCTAGACAACTTATTTATTGAGCATTCATCCTGATTTGCTTGCACAAAGCTTACATGGAGGTTAGATCATATCTGGTCTTTATTTAACATTTATTCTAAAATGTTGGCAGGGTGGTTATACAACAATGAACATTGATCCTCCATTCATCCTGATTTTGCTTGCAGGGTGTTTACTATACAACTTTCCATTAATCATTCATTCATTCCACCTGCTTCAATGCAATTTCCTGCTACTTTCCTAACACAAAAAAGTCCATTTCTTTTTTAAAGTGGGTTTGTTGCACTCTGGTGACATAGCACTTTAACCTACTTTAATTGCACAAACCTAAATTTCACGATATGTGATTGCATCCCTCCTGCAAAATATTGGCAGTCTGGTGACACCCTCTGAAAGGCAGAGTGTGACCTGTGAAGGGCTCTCATAGGAGAATGGATAAAAGACAGCACAAAACCAGAATCTGAGGCCAAAAGAGGGGTTGAAATGTGTTAGTCATTATTAGAATATTGGTTTAAATTTCTGTGACAATTCAGTCATGACCTGACTCCACGTCATTCAGGGCAGTTTCAATCAGGCTGGATCTAGGCCTGGCCTACCAACTACCGTAGAACACTACAGCATATTCCTGCATTGCAGGGGGTTGGTCTTCAGGGTCCCTTTCAGCTCTATAATTCTATGATTTCATTATTCTTTATGGGTGAATCTGGTTTGACACAGAAACCTCTTTTCTGTGCGATATCAATTCCAATCCAGTCCATGATGAAAGACAGGAAATAACAAACTTTTCCTTTAGTGAGAAAACTAACGATTGGAGTTTGTGTCAACGGCCAAATGTAATGGGTTTTGTGGCTAGCTGAATGCTCCTTCTCCTCCTGCAACTATCCCCATCTCTCCTCTCCACTCACATTTGACACGGAGCTGTGCTGAGGTCTGCGACTCGCCCGCCGTGAAAGTGATGACCCCAGCATCGTGCCGTGTTACGTGCACCAGGACCAGAAGATGGGTTTTGCCAAAGCTTCTGATGAGGGTATGTGGCGCCTCCACCAGTTCCTGACCATTACGGCCCCAACTCGGTGCCTCCACAGGTTCCCGCGTCTCCACATAGAAGGCAGCATTCTCCCCTTCCATCACATCCAGCTTCCGCGGCAACCGCTTCACAATCAGACCTGAAGAAAGAGTTTGGACAGTTAGGACAGGAAGAAGAGCCTCTATCATAGCCACACGTGACTCCAAAACTCTCCTCACCTTGCACTGAGAGCTCCCCAACACTGCGGCCCTTGCCCTCCATCTCACACAGGTAAATGCCATCATCATCAGCCCGGGCATCCCGCACTGTCAGCCGCCGCAACAGGCCCTGTTCCTCCATCAGGTACTTGGGGCTGGGCTGCAGGCGCTTGTCTTCAAGATACCACGCTGTAGGGATGGTCTCCAGAGGCACTTGGCACTCTAAGACTGCATCCTGGCGCTCCAGCACTTCCACATCCACCAATGGTGCCTGGAACCGCAGTCGGGGTTCTGTGAGAAAGAGATAAAGATGGACCTGAATGTATGTGGAAACCTGAACATAAGAAAAGGCCTATCTTCACAGAGACAGCTGAAATCTTCAGGGTCCCAGAGCTGAGGAAAAGAGTCAGGGTGCTGGGATCCAGAAAATATCACTCTTCTCCCTCACAAAGGTCCATTCCTTTGTTGTTACCACAACCCTCCTGTCTCAGCCCTCTGGCTTCCTTGTGTTTTGTTTCACAACCAACACAACTGATATTTTCCCCTCTCCATTTGGCTGGGCTCCTACTTCAACCATCAAGCACATTTGCAGCCCAGAAACCCCTATCTGGTTCCACTGGCGGAAGAAGAGGATTGTGGGGGGAGCGCACCGCCCCTGGCAGCGCGATCCCGGCAGGGTGCCATCGCAGCTGCACCCCGCCTGCGCTAGGCGTCACGCCCCTGCAGGCGGCGTGCCCTACCCCTGCATGCCACAACCCTGGGACACGCGCCAGCCCTGCCCCCGCCTGCTCTCCGCCCCCCCCCCCCCCGGTGCCAGAGCATGAAGCTCTGCCACTGTCTGGTTCTTCTTTCTAGAACTTGGGAAGACCAAAGAGCTGAGCACCACGCCACATTTTCTTGGTGTCGTGACACCCACTGACCCCCCCTTCCATCCATCATGAGAAAGTGTCAGTAACTAATTAAACTCTTTGGGGCTTTGCCACATGGAATAATCAGTAAGATGAGCAGAGGCATTAATGGATACTGAATCTCAACATTTACAAATGCACAAGGCAGTTTTAACAAACATGATAGCAATCTCCCTGGCCTATGTTCTTTCTAGAATATTTTGTCATCAAACCTTGAAAGGGAATATGAATGTAAGGGTTTAAACATAATTGTTTTAACAAGCACTAGTGGTTATCTCCTGCCCACATTCTTTCTGGAATGTTTTGCCATCAGACTGAAAAAGGGACTAGATAAACCTGAAAGATCTAACTCAATTGTTTGCAAAGCTGCTGTGGGGCCCTGAGGAAAGGTATTGAGGAATATTCAGCTAGTACCTGCCCTTCCTTTGCCTGCAGAATCAGGAAGCAGAATTGGAAGGCAGAATTGGGAGGCAGAATTGGGGGGAGGGCAGCCAGGTTCTCCTACCAAGGGTTATTCTGAGAAGTGGCAGAGTGCTAAGTGGGTGGCATGTGGTATCTATCACACTCAACCTCTTCGCTGTCAGCTATCCGGGTCCCAGTGCAAAGGGACACCTGCCACCCACACAGCAGCCCAAGGGAATGCAACACAGAGATGGAAATGTGGGAAACAGCAAGGGCAAATTGCTCTGGGAAGAACAGGCAGGGGTTGCTTTGATGGCACAGCTGAGCTCAGTGATTAATTTCAGGACAAAAAGACGCCAGGCTCAAGTCAGTCTGGAAATAATATCCTTTTGTCTGGAAGTCCTTCCCCTTAATCTCCAATGCATGGGGTTTCTATAAGGTTACTCAGTGATAAGATTAATATACTTTGCGCCCAACTGGTAAGAAGTTTCATCTTCTCTCCAATAGCAGCACTGGATTTAGGGTGGTGCGGGCGGTTCCCTTGCACAGGGCGCCAAGCCGAGGGGGCGCAAAATAATAATAATAATATTGAGAAGATCTATTTAAAAAGTAACTGTAGCAAAAGGAATTATTGTGAAAAGCATAATTATTTGGGAGGGGGTGCCAAAATTTGTCCTTGCTCAGGGCACCATATTACCAAAGTCCACCCCTGCTCATAGCTCAGTGGAAAAGTATGTGCCTTGCATCCAGAAGGCCTCTGACTCAATCACCCGGAATCTCCATGGAGATACCCCTGTCCACTGCTCTTTTTTATATATATAAAAAAGGTGCCAGAACTCACCATGAACGCCTCTCTTGTTCTCTTACAATGGCAAAGGCCCCACCTGAACTTGTTGGAACTGAGTTCCGGCAAGTTCCAGCTGAAATAAAGCCCTGCCCCTGTTTGAAATCCTGGAGAACTGGTTCTAGTTAGGGCAGACTGTTCTGAACTAAATGGACGAATGGCGACTCTGTATAAGGCAGCACCCTATATTCTTATTCTTATTCTTATTATTTATTAAATTTGTATTATCGCCCTTCATCCAAAGATCTCAGAACTGAGAATTGATGTCAGGACTGAGGCCTAGCACATATTAAGCCCTGGATGAGAAGACATTAAGACAGATAATAACAAATAATCATTTAAAATGTCTGTCATGTTTTGAAGGGAATTCCCCCTAGAAATAATGTTCTGGTTGGTCTAGGACGGTCAACACAAGCAGTGAGGTGGTGAAACTAATCCTGATTGAGCCACTTCAGTCGGGCAAACCCCCACCCCTACCACACCCAAAGAAAGCTAGCATTTCAGGGGAAATGCCAGGCTGTAACACTTTTCTATCATGTCCCATTTTCTATGAGCAAAGAGTGCTTTATATAGTTTTTATGGTTTTATTGCTGTAATCTGCTTTGATTTTTTTAATGATATAGCAGTATGCAATTTTAAAAAATAATAATGATAAAATAAGCATTTAATTCAATCTGAAGGGGTACAGTCAGGGAGCAGTTGTACTGCCTCATCTACTATTTGCTTAATCCCTTTAAACAATCTGTATTCTGTTTCTCTTCTGTTGACCAGCATGCCACAATAACTTATTCAACTTATTCTTAATGGGCCACAGTTGGCCCACTCAGTTCCTCTGTACAACTAGCCATCTCTCTTTCTCTGCTTCTTCTGAGGGGATTTTTTCTTTCCATCCTTTATCCACTCAGGCTCCCGTCCTGACAGATGTTTCAACTATTTAAAAACTAAAAACAACAACACGAATGCAGGCACTTCAAACTCTCTGGGTAACATGTTCCATTGCGTGGCTATTCTTATGGACAGAAAAACCTTCCTGGTATTCAATCTCTCTCCCCCCCCCCCGTCTTGTAAAGCCCATTTCTCCTCTTGCCTGACCCTCAGTAGGTTCAGAGAACAGTTGGTTCATTTCTTATTAAGGACAGCCTTTGACGTATAACTGAAGCCTGTTATCATGCATCCACCTCCCAGATTCTGCTCTCCAGGCTAAACAAAAGTGCACAACTCAGCAAAGCCTTTATCATCATCTCCCTTGATCTCCTTGGAACCCTCTTCAAAATTAAGGGCTTCAAGCCATCAAAGAATGGGCCCCGTCCATAAGTGCTGTTACACTTCGAAAAACATTTTTTTTAAAGCACACCCTCCCTTTCTCTCCCCTTGTCACACTTTGCCCTCATTTTAGCCAATATGACATGCATTAGTATGAAGGATCCCATACCAGTCCACAAAGGCCCAGGGGTGGCCAGCAGCTTCTACAAGGAATCCTTACTTCTGCTGCGGCAGCACCAAGAACTGTGGGCAGCCCAAGGCCAAACAGGCTCTTTCATAGCCCAGTTTCCAGATCTGACAAAGAATGGGCTATTGTCAACCCTGGCACAGGCAGACCCTTCCCTTCAACATCCTTTCTGAGGCAGAGGTTTAGTTCAACAGCAGGGCAAAACAGTAAAAACCACTTCAAACCACAGGTGGCTAAATGCTAGATGCTCACAGCGCCGGATTAAACCCTGTGGGAAGTCGAACGGGGGGGGGGGGCACAAATTGTGTCCTAATATGTTTTTGTAATTTCCTTTCAAAATCAAATTAATATTATTTTGATCTGTTGTCGTGGGGCCCCTAAAAGGCGTAGGGCCCATAGGCCAGTGCCTACTTGGTAATCTGGCACCGAATGCTCATCCATTTTTATTTTTTAAAGGATTTAGGAGCAAGCTGGACAATAATTTCTCAGCTTGACATCTAGGGTTGCATGTGCAATAGAGGAGGACTCAGTCCTGCAATCCCCACCTACAATCCAGGAGTATTTCCACCTCATCTGCCGTTGTGTAACTAGGCCTCACTTATCCTGCAGCTAGCCAGTAAACAAAATCTCCTTCCTTCAGTTCTCTGAGCCACCAAGAGCCTCCTTCACTCAACAGACTGAGTAGAATCCATGGGTAAAAAGAGGGGATTGTGCCCATTGCCTTCACACACACACAACTTCTATGTGTTGATCAGTAATTCTGGAGAGAAAACCCATGGGCTTATACCGTAGCTTGTAGGCACATACAGTGATCCCTCGACTTACGAGTGACCCGACTTCCATATTTTTCGAGTTACAAGGGATCAAAGTGGCCGCGCAGCTACGAATTTTTTCGACTTCCGAAAGGAAGTCGTGGCCGTTTTAGATAGGGTTTCCTTGACTTCCGAAGTTTAGATAGGGTTTTTTTCGATGTACGAATTTTTTCGCCCAATGCATTCCTATGGGGACTCGACTTACGATTTTTTTGACATCCGACGGTCCCGTCGGAACGGATTACCTTCGTAAGTCGAGGGTCCACTGTAACTCAGAAGACTTGTCATTGTGCAGTTGTTAAGTGAGCAGGCACAAAAGCTGCAGATATTATCCTACACCCCCCCCCACCTACACACACCTCTTGATTTCTTGAGTAATTTCTGCACACATTCATTGTATATGTAAAAAGAGCTATAGTTCCTCTTGCAAGAGGGAAGAATATCCTGCCATGTTATGTTCTAGGACCACTATCTCACATGCCATGTCTCCTCCTTCCGGATGGGAAATATTTCATGTTCAGCCCTGCACTTGGCATCTGACCTGGTCTCTCTGGCTACTACCCAAACTACTCAGCACTTCATAGGCACTGTCAGTGGCGAGTGGCATACACTCCCCATTTCTGGCAAGGCTTCCAGGAATGTGCCAGAAGGGTCAGCCAGACACCTCAGCATAAAAGCAGACAACAAGCAGGGAGCAGTACCCACCACCTTTACAGTGGCCTTTGAGTCTGCTACTACTGTCTCTCAGGCCCCAAAAGAGAAGGCCATATGAGTTCCATATGAGACTGCTTTGGCTCCAGGCCTGCCCCCCTCTGGCAAGTAAACTACCTACTCTGGAGCTTGTACTTCTTTATTGCATCACAGTTCTTATTTTACATAATAAGCTGTCTGTACTCTCCCAGCCTGGAGCAATTGGCTGCTTGGTTCATTATTCCCATTAGGGCAAGGGTGGATCAGAGTTCATGCAGGCATAATTGGTTCCATAATCTAAGAGCAGACCCTCCAAGTGTCCCTATTTTCCCGAGACATTCCCAGATTTACAGAAGCTGTCCCAAATTCTAATTTGATCCCAGAATGTCCCACTTTTCCTTAGGATGCCCCTATTTTCATCAAAGAAATGTAGGAGGGTATGGAGATATGCAATCCCCATAGGCAGCCCTGTATAGGGAAGGTTTTTTAATTATTTATGTTTTATTATCCTTTTATATATGTTGGAAGCTCCTCAGAATGACAGGGGCAAACCAGTCAGATAGGCGGAGAAGAAGGGGAAGGAGAAGGAGAAAAATAGAATAGGACATCCCTATTTTCATGAGAGAAATGTTGAAGGGTGTGTAAGAGGAAGGGTTTACTTTTAAATCAAAACTCAGAATACTGTAACACCAACCACTCTACCCTGTCTCTGCTTTTCTACACCCTCAAGGGGTTGTCCTACATCTAATACTTTAATCCTGTTGAAAACAGGCTCCCCTGTTTTCAACTAGATCAACTCCTTCTTCTGTCCCTTAGAGGCGCCCATAATTGTTCAGGCTTTGCCCTCCCACATGCCAAGCGCCCTTCTCGTTCTGACTCCTGGATTCAGACACCCCCCCTCTGCCCCCCCCCAGTGTACGCACCTTTGACATGGAGGTTCACAGCGCTGAGTGTCTGGCCAGCAGTGTTGCAGGCTGTGCATACATAGAGGCCACAATCCCGAGCTGTGCAATATAGCACCTTGAGGATAAAGTAGCCCTCCCTGTCCTCGTAGAGCAGGTGTCTCCTTCCAGGGGACAGGACCATCCCATCCTTCTGCCAGACGATCTCCGGCTTGGGCTTCCCGGTTACATAGCAGCGAAACTTGGCGTGCTTCCCTTCATTGACGGTAAAGGCCTTTGGCGTGGGTGGGCTAGGAAGCACTTCTCCATTTTGCCTGGATTCTGACAACACCTTTTGCCCAGGATGATGCCACCTCCACTTTTCATCTTGTGCCTCCGGCTGCTTCTTGAAATGGTTGTTTTGGGGTGTAAATGGATCCCTGTGGGGATCACATGCTACAGAATCCACCAGGAGCACAGCTGCAGCCATGGTCTCTCCAAAACTGTTCTGTGCCCGGCATACATAAACACCGGCATCTGGGAGACGGGTGTTATAGATGTGCAGAGAGTGCCAGCCACCAGACTCTCTGCCCACTTTGTAATGGCTGCTCTCAAAGATGTCTGACAGTTTCCACCCATCCTTTTCCCACTCAAGCTCCCCTGAGACCCTGCAGGCAAAGGTCACATCCTCTCCCCTGGTCACGCGTGCAGAGACCGGCCTATTCAGGAAGACCGGAGGTTGAGCGTCAAGCTCTCCTTTGGGTCTCAGCTCTGCTGCCTCCACTTTGAGAGTAGCAGCCGCGTAGGTTTCGCCCACACTGTTCTTAGCTTTGCACACATAGCGCCCGCTGTCCGCCGGACCAGCCTGATACACCAGCAGGCTGTACGCATCCCCATCAGCCTCCACCAACATCCGCCCTGATGGCAGGTCCAGCACAGAGCCGTCCTTCTCCCAGGCGACGCTGGGACGCGGCTCACCAGCTACCTGCCATTTCAGGACTGCATTGGTGCCACTCGGCACTGTAAAAGTACGGGGGTAGGTGAGAAATCGGGGAGCTCCCCCAAAGGCATCCATGGTTGGCACACTCGGGATACAGCTGAGGCCAGGGACCTACAGAGATCAAGAAAGAACCATTGCTGGAGAAGCTGGGGTGAAGGAAAGGGAAGGAGACCTTCCCTGCGATTCAGTTCACTCAACCCAACGGTGATGTTTAAGTGGATCAGAGCTCAATTTGGCATGCAGGCAAGTGACCATGCGATCACTTATCCTACCCATATTTATATCACACTGCTATCCAACCTTTCTTCAGCAGCCAGTGAAGCTATCACATGGCAGATGGAGGCCAGAGCCATTCAACCCACCCACGCTGCTCTCACCACCACAGGCTTCCTTTGGTTGTGCCTCCAGGCCAATCCCGCCAGATAATCCCATTTTATACCAACCTGCTTCAGTGATGCTGGCCCTTTTGTGCCCTGTGCTAGGCCTGTGTGGTTTAGGTTAGCCTGTAGGGGATTAATGAGCAGAAGGTTTCTGTTGTAAGTAGGACAGGGTACTGGACTACCTTCTGGCCCCTATGATCCTGTGGGCAGGTCCTCTGGACAAAATAAGATATCAACAAATGCTCTTTGGGCAGGCGGAGTCCATCAAATTCTCCCCTTGCCCTAATCTCAGCAGCTGCTCCATGCTGGCAGCAGGCCAAGGTCAGGGGCAGACACATGGTCTTGGTGTGCAATTCTACGCCTCCTGAAGAGGTGACCCTTTTTCCTTTCTGCAATTGCACCCACCATGAAGTGCTGTCCCATCAGACTTTTATTCTGCTCTCTCTTTGGACATCTCAAGATAGTTCACACATACCGTATAATGTATATGTGTCAATCAGAAGGGAATGAATGGAGAGACAGGGCTACATTGCGCCTTCATTTTGTGGGCATTCATAGAAATCTGGGAAGAAGCATCATGTATACATGCAACTCTATTCTGCCCCCCCCCATGACCCCAAGACACACAAGTCATGGGAGGGAAGACCCAGGATTCTCCACTCTGGGCCAGGATGGCTACGAGACAGTTCCAAGGCCACCAGTCCACAAAGATGGGGATGATCACATTAAATGAGGCTGATTATTCCTTCATCCAACATATCTCTAGTGTTCGAAATGCTTTTGCCATCCACCAACTATAAAGTAGGTCAGTATTATCATCCACACAGTGTGGGAGGGGAGGGGGTGGAACGGAGGCTAAGAGGATAGCGGATTCTCAAGGACCACTTAGAAAGAGCATAGAGTCTGAGGCGAGATTTGAACTGGGCACCTCACAGCTTGCTTTCTGTGCCCAAACGCCACGCCAGCCCCCAGAGGGCCCGCAGCCGCAATATGCATTCCTGCCCTATCCTGTTCTGTGTAATGCTTCACTGATAACAGGCTGACACCCCATGGAGCAGGAGGGAGGGAGAACATTCCAGAGAGCCTTCTCTTTTCCTCCAGCTCTCACTCAAAAGGCTCCCGTTTTCTGCGTGAACATCCTCCTTGCGCAGAAGGAGCTGGGGGATGAGAAGAGAACGTCTGTGTGCTGTGTACTTGAGTCAGTGGCAGGGACAGGATGGAGAGAAAGGGCTTGCTTCAAAGTAAGGCTCTGGGTTATTATCATCACCTGGTGCAGCATGCACACACACCACCACCACCTCCAGGCTTCAGGTTAGCCAGGCTCTTGGTGCTGCGGTTTCTGCTGGCATCCCAAAGCCAGCCCCAATACTTTCTCATCTGATTCATCCCTCAGTGACTAGGATCTTGGAGGAGCCATCACCACTCACAGCAGCTCCAGAGTACCACTGCCGCCACCATAACTTTGCCTCCCTCCAGCTCCTTCCCCTTTGTCCCCACCATGACACTTACCTCGTAAGGGGCTGTGAGGGGACCGGCCTGCCTTCCTCCCGGCATTCACTAACCTCAAGCCACCTTGTGCATCCACTGTACAACTGCCCCACTCTGTCAATTGATCAGCTCCTCCTCCTCCAGTCAAACGATTTCCACTTGCCCATCCATCCATCTATCCTCATGCCAGCTGCTCTCCTTCGTTCTTCTCTCTCTCTCTGTACCACGGTGCCCCAGACTGGGCATCCCTGCTGCCGGTCTGCCAATCCTGCACCACTTCCCCCCACACCTACCCTCTGCCCCTCACATACTGTGGGTCCCTGGCCTCCTCCTCCTCCTCTCCTCACCAGGCGTCTGAGAGCAGGGACTCGACGTTACAAATGCCTGCAGCTGCTGTCCCCAAAAATACCCTCTGATGACATGGCTGGGCTGATAAGCGGGGGCTGGGGCTTGGCTAAGTATAGAGCCCAGCAGGGAGGAGCACAAAGGCATCCCTCAGCCCTGGAGCTGCCTCAGGCAGAACCCACCTCAGGGGACGGGGAGAAAAGGGTCACCATGCCCTCAAAGCAGGGTAAACCACCCCTCAGGATACACCCCCCAAGGCTGCCTGAAATTCTGGTTCTTGTCACACCACAAGAATGACTGGCTTAAAACGCTGGACAGGAGGTCTGGCATCAGCACCTGGTACTCGAGGACAGCTGCTGGGACCCCAGAGCCCTTATAGGGCCCGCCAGCATCAACACCTGTCCTCCACATGGGGCAACTGGGTCTGCCAGCCTCCATCTTAATTTCCCCAATGCACCAAGGTGACACTATGTTGGACATTCCAGAACATTGTGGGAAATGGAAATTTAGAGGGCTGTAAGCCTGAAGGACGCAGGTGGCACTATGGGTTAAACCACAGAGCCTAGGGCTTGCCAATCAGAAGGTCGGCGGTTCGAATCCCCATGACGGGGTGAGCTCCCGTTGCTCGGTCCCTGCTCCTGCCCACCTAGCAGTTTGAAAGCACATCAAAGTGCAAGTAGATAAATAGGTACTGCTGCAGCGGGAAGGTAAAAGGCGTTTCCGTGCGCTGCTCTGGTTCGCCAGAAGCGGCTTAGTCATGCTGGCCACCTGACCTGGAAGCTGTACGCTGGCTCCCTTGGCCAATAAAGCGAGATGAGCGCCGTAACCCCAGAGTCGGTCACAACTGGACCTAATGGTCAGGGGTCTCTTTACCTTTAAGCCTGAAGGAGCCTATCAGCAAAAAGCAGGTGGGGGCACAATAGGACACTTTGACTGGGGACCCCTTTAACCTGGAGCCATCTCTGCTGCTAGATGCTACTTTGGAAGTAAAATCAGAAACCAGGCCATAGCGCTAGAAAGTATTTTATCACTGAAGACTGGAATGGGGAGGTGACAAAGGATATGGCAACATCAGCCAAAAGAGAACCAGAAGGTCACAGGAAAACTCAATATTCTCTCACTGCCACCATTTCAGCAAGTACTGAGCTGTTAAGTTGTTTTTCTCCCCATAAACTGCATTCTTCATTTGCTTTCCATGTTACAAACATTATCAACAAACAATACTGGTGCCATTTAAACGCACGCATCATTTTCAGGATAATTTGCAACTTTCCCCATTTCCCAAGAGATTGGCTTCCTTCTTTCCCAGGAGGGAACAACTGGCAGCCTGCTCTCAGCTGAGAGGTTAAAAAAGAAAAGAATGGAATCCAGGGTGGGGGCCTGAGAAGGAAGGAGCCGTAGATCCTGCAATGAGGAACACATAGCGGTGGTGGAGAGGCCAGTTTACAACAGCCTCTGCCAACCTGGTGCCCTCCATATGTGCTGGCTGAGGCTGATGGGAGTTGTAGTCCAGAACATCTGGAAGATGTCAGGTTCGCAAAAGCTGGCTTATGCATTTGACAGAATTAAAGGGGAAACTCCCCCCACCCCGAACTGTGCTATCAAAGGCTCAGGTTCGGGCTTACATGTCGTAATGAAATTCAAAAAATAAACAAATCCCCATACTTAAAAAAAATAACCTGTCAGCATACTGCTAAGCTGTAACAGAGATGGGGGTGAATTCATTAGCTTGCTGAGGATGCCTTGGGATGTGGCAGACTCTCCTTCCTTAGAGGTTTTTAAGCAGAGACTGGGAAAACAGCTGTCAGGGATGAGGCAGTAGCTTCCCTGGATTGGCTGATGGTTGGACTAGATGACTGCTGAGATCCCAACTACATGATTCTAATACCCACCTGTACTTAGAAGTGAGACACTATTTATTCTGCTTCATGTAAACTGTTCCAGCTGATGCTGTTTTGTTGAGCACCGGGAAGTTAGGCCTGTACAGGGCATCAAGGGCCTTCCCTGCATTTCTAAAGAAGGTGGGAGGGTTTTGTGATACAAATCCACGATGACCCCTGGGCTGTTTGAACATGAATACTGCCAAGGGATTGAGCTACTTATTCTATAACACAGCATGACACCCACACGCCCATTTCAGTTGCCACCCTCTTTCGTAGAGCCAGATGGGCATACATCACTGGAAACAAAGTCAGATGAGATGGCATTGGCCGCAGTTTCACCCCACCCCAGAGAATGTCCAGGCCAGGCTTGCTTCCTTATCCTTTGGGTCCAGAAATCATCCCCACCAAATCCCTACTGCCAGTGTGAACCAGATCGCACCATAGTTTGAGAGTGCACTGAAATTCAACCTCAGCCAACAGATGCCGGAGCAGCAAGATGTTCTGAATTCTTTGATACGTGCTTGAAAAATTACACTCTTTGTAGTCTCTCCCTCAATTCTTGGACAGCAGTCCCAAAGCCTCTCACTGAGACTGGCAAGCCGTGCCACAGATTGCTAAGTATTCACAAAACCATGAGCTATTTGTCTGCGTTTGGGCTCCAGTCACCACTTCACACATTCTGCGCCCCCAACCCTGGGATGTAGGGAAGGGGTTGAGTTTAGCACTATGAGCAGAAATCTGTGGTGTTGGTTCCCGATTCACTCGACTGACCAGCTCTAGCTGGGACAGGGCCATAGCTCAGCAGTAGAGCACATGCTTGGCATGCTGAAGGTTCCATGTTCAATCTCTGGCATCTCCGGTGAAAGGGATCCCTCTTCACCAAGCTGAAAAGGAGCTTGAGAGCTCCTGCCAGGCAGAGCAGATGGCACCAAGCGAGATAGACCAAGAGTCCGATTCATTGCAAAGGCAGCTTTGTATGGTTCACTGGCCTAAGAATTTGTTCCAGGTCAGAAGCAGCCATGGATTTAGTCTCTTTAGGATTACTGTAAAAGCCATGTAACCAGGCAGGCTGGGATCTGGCAAGCCCATCTCCGAAAGGCGATCCAGGACCAAGGAGCAGGGAGCAGTGGATGGAGCATCCTTCCAGGTGTGGACATTGTTTAATCATCCCACAGTACTCACAACTAAGCAAAATGCAATTAGTTACTCCTTCTCACCACCCATACTGTCTGTAATAAAAGGGTGCGACTTTTAAAAAAAACCCTTTTTAATGCATATTTAAATGTCGTTTTAATCCACTCCAATAATTCTAACACATGCTTTTGGAGACCTCAATCCACTTCAGCACCTATGAACACTGAACCAGTGAGTTGCAAGGTGCAATGCGGTTGTGCTCTTTTGTGTGCGATATCCATGCAGGCTGCCTAGTGAGGCCTTTAGGAATGCAGGATCCTGGGTTGCACAGCAACATTACAGTGCAATCCAATACCTGGCCACCCAGAAGTAAGTTCCACTGAGCTCAAGGGAGCTAAATCCCAGGCTAGTGGGTATCGGATTGTAGCCTGAATCTCCCTAATGATTCCTGGGATTGGTCAGATTGACTAGCTCTGATTTTAGTAACTCAAGAACCAACACGGATCTCCAGGCTGTTATTGAGGGGAGGGGGAGAAAAACTAGGAAGCATTTGCCCTCTTGGTCTCTGCTGTGCCCCATTGCTGCCACCCCAGCCCTCGATTGCCTCCCTCTCTCCCTTAGAGTACCCTACCCTAAAGCCCTGTCCCCTGGGCAGCACTGTCCTTGCATTCCAGACGTCTCCTGTGTTTTGCTGCCCAGGAGATAATATTCATGGCTGGCAGACACTTGCGTCAGTGTCAGATACAGTCTCAATGCCATCCTACTCCAGCAAGGGAGTCAGGAGGCAGAAGGAGCCCGGCAAGTTAGATGCACAGGAGGAAACGTAGGAGCAAGACCACATCACAGAACACATAGGACCTCCGTGCACGCACAAACTCACACACATCCCTTGGACCACGAAGCAGCTCCTGGCCACAGAGACTCAGCCCGCACTCTTACATCCATCCAGCAGCAATTTTGCACACCCTGCATATCCTTCTATTTGCACATGCTGGATCAGAGCTCTCTGCGCACACGGACCCTCATCAGCTCCATGCTGGTCCTGCTGCTGGCTCCGGGTGCCGTGGCTGGCTGCAGCAGCGGGGAGGTTGACAGGCAGCTCATCCTGGAGAAAGTCAGGGCACATTTCCTGGAGTCCTTGGGTCCTGCTTTTCAAGGTGAAAGGGTCCAGGTGGGACGAAGAGGGATCCGCCGGCGCCATGCCTCGGACACACCAGCTGCTCAGAGGTGGGAGGAAGAGGACACATCCCAGGTGATCGCCTTCCCCTCCAGAGGTAAGCAAACCCATTACTTGAGGGCTTACTATGGGAGTTAAGCCACACACCAAGTAGCAATTGTGTGGCATCTTAAAAATTGACTGATTTCTCATGGAAGGAATTTCAATCACCTAGCACCCACTGCCTCACATGCAGCCTTCCCCAGTCTGGTGCCCCCTAGGTGCTTTAGATGACCAACTTCCATCTGCCCCAGTTAGCAGACTTTACACCTGACATATTTGCTTCCCCCAGCTAAACCGTTCCTCTCCAGCTCTAGAAATCCAAAACCTTCCCCCCAAAACCAGAGTCCTTTTTGTTGGGGAGAACCAAGACTGAAATTCCCAGGTGCCAGAAAAGGTTATTTATGTATGCAACAACAAGTGCGGTCTGTGTTTTGTTAGCCCCAAAATGTAAAGTGAGCAAGGTCCCAACTAAAGAGGATTGGCAACTTAAGTTGACAGAATATGCTTAACTTGCAGATTTAACATATAGAATAAGAGAACAAGAAGAACATACATTTAAAGAAGATTGGAAAACGTTTATTGAATATATGGAAAATAACTGTATACAGCTGAAAACGCTGGCAGCATAAAGATAAATTCAACAGAGTAAATAATTTTTGATGGGTGTAAAAGTGGAAAACTGATTTGAATGGTTATAATAAAATGGGCAGGGATGTATTATATGTAAAATGAACCATGGAAAGAGAAGGGAAGTCATTGGATATTTTAAAGTTTGTAAAATGTTGATTTGAAATTGTAAAATTGTAAAATTAATACAAAAAATTATATATATATAGAAATCCACAACCTGCAAATGCTGCTGAGCCTTAAGTGCTTAATTCTGCTTCTCCAGTCGAAACTGAGACTCCCACTGAAGTTCAGTATCATCTGAACATCCCTTCCCTCTTGTAGCTGTGCAGCCCAGTTCTGAGTTTGGATATCCAACTGAGTTTAAAGAGACTTTGCAGTGCAAAGTATGCAATATTTCCTGGAAGTAAGTGAATTCAACAGGACATACCGGGTACTTCTGTGCAGACACACCTAAGGCTGCATTTCTAGTGGGGCTGCAACCTCTCAGCCCAACCTAGCACATATTAACTTAGAAGCAAGCCCCATTGTTTCCAGGGTGCTTCACTGGCATTGTGCATAGGACTGCAGTGCTTATTGAACATTCTTTGAGACAGATACGGACTTTCCCCATTCAGGATTAGCAGACTGGGGAGTTTCCAGTTGTGCATGAAATGGGATGTACATAAGAAAAATGGGAAATTGGTAATTTAAATTCTACGAAAAAAGGAGGTGGGGAGGGGACTTTAAAATTTATGTTGTTTTTTATGGCTTGACTACCGGTAGCTCTTCTGCAGCAACTTAGTCTTTGTGTACAGATGCTGGCATGTTAAGAGAAACAAAAATAAGTCAGCAGTCTTTTATTGGACCCAACTTCCGCTGGCGCAAGGACATGCAGGCTCTCATGTGACACTGCCCATGAGTGTTTGCTTACCCTTATCCCAACCAAAGTTAATTGGTCTAATAAAAGAGAACACCTGACTGAATTTTGCACCACTTTCCAAGTATGTCTGTATAAATATATGCACCTATGACATTTGTCAGGATGTAGCTAGGCATGCAGGAGACAGGATTGCATGCATACCTAGGGTAGGGTGGAAGCAGCCAACTGGATTTCAAAAGGAAGGGTCAGGAGGTAGCACACTGGGGTGGCATTCAGTGTGTCCCATAAAGGAAAATCCAGCCCAGCCTCTGGGGGGGGCTGCTCAAGATATGCAAATATCAGCACATTTTGCTGTGGCGTGTGAGTATAATCTTGACCCAGGTATACTCCAAGTCTCTAGCAACAGATGTGATAACGGTGATGAGAATTATCTCCAAGCTACATCACAGGCACATTTACTTTACAACAGGAAAGTGGGCAAGTTGTAGGCAGATTCAGTACAACAGGTACAAACATTAAAGCTGGAACTAGGAAATGCAAGCCCAACATAAGCATGCTAATTCCAGCTCTTTCAAGCTCTTCAAAGCCAGTGTTCCATTTTAAAATCCTAGCCCACAGTTGCAGGGTGAAGATTAAAATGAGGAACCCACACTTTTGTTGCTGGGAGGAGGAAAAGCAAAGATCTCGTGCTTTTAAAAATCTGTATAGAGCATGAAACAGGCAGAAAGTGTGGGGGGGGGGCAAGCCAGATGCTGGGAGCTATTGTGAAGATTCGAAAAATAGCAACCAGAAAGGAAATCTGGAAACCAGCATTTGACTTTTCTGCCTATAGGTTTGCCTATATTAGGGGTGGGGAACATCTACTCCTCCCCCCAGTGTTATCAGACTCCCAACTCCCATCATGGCCAACGATCAGTTATGATGGGAATTGTAGCCCAGCACCATTGGGGAGGCCACAAGTTCTCCATGGCTGGTCTAGACTGTTTTCTGTTGCCTTTCCAAGTTTGGGCCTGCACAGCAAGCAAAGCCCCTGCTGACCTCTCTTGTCCTTTGCAGACGTGCCATGTGGGCCACCTCAGCCCGATGAGCTCCCGGAGGACGCGGGAGTTTTCACCTACATCTTCCAGTCCTCCACCCACACCCTGAGTCGTGTGGTGACTTTGGCCCAGCTGTGGTTCTACACAGGCCCCGTGACCGTTCAGAGCAGCAACCTCTCAGCAGCAGCATCGAATGGCTCTGAGCCACAGGTAGAGATACTCAAGCTCTCTGACCAAGGCCGGGTCCCTGTGGCCACCATTGCAGTGCCAGCCCCCGAGGGCTGGACCGTCTTCCACTTTGGGGACTCCTTCCTGCCGTACATTTCCCAGAAGATCTTTGTGCTGTTTGTCCGTTGCCCTGGCTGCCCTTGTGTGGCAGATGCCGAGAAGATACCCTTCCTTGTCACAGCAACCAAGCCCAGAGGACGTGACCGGGCCCGGCGTTCATCCGTGGTGCCCGGGACACCAGCCGCTTTCAAGTTACTTAATGAACCTTCGGGTGGCAACTGCCATCGGGCCTCCGTCAACATTTCCTTTGAAGAGCTGGGCTGGGACAAGTGGATCGTGCACCCCAGCAGCTTCATATTCCACTACTGCCACGGGACCTGCTCCGATGCCCAGATGTTCACCCATAAGCCCAACTTGCAAATGTGCTGTGCAGCTTTGCCGGGCACCATGCGCTCCCTGCGGGTCCGCACTACTTCAGACGGTGGCTACTCTTTCAAGTATGAGACATTACCCAACATCCTCACCCAGGACTGTGCCTGCATGTAGCAAGGATCTGTCTTCAGTCCCCATGCACCTTAAGCTGTTGAGCAAGTTTCCTTTCTGGTTGGACCTGTGACTGAGCCCATCTGTCCAAACCCAAGCCGATTCCCTTTTAAGTGTCGTGTTTCAATGTTGTTTCAATGTGTTTTGTTTTAATGTGTTTAATGCTGTTTATAATGTGTTGCAATGCTGGGACTGTAGATTGATGGGTGGGTAAAATAGTAATAGTAATAATGATCATTACCTACCCACTGTAAAGGTTTTCCAGCCAGCCATTGGGCTGGCAGGGGGTGGGGAGGGATCAACAGATCTCATGCAGCTGAAGTTTTAGTCCCATGTTAATTTATTTTACTGAAGACCAGCTTTTGATGTTACAACCGAGAATGGGAAAAGCAGATGTTGGGCAGAGATGCTGCTTAATAGTTTCCTTTCCTGCTTCCCTCCTGTCAAAAAGGCATCCCATCTAATTTCCCTCGCAGGAGGAAAAGCAAAAATCTGGGGAGGAATTTAGAGCAGATAGGCAACAAGAAGGGGAAATGATTAAACAAACCCTCGCCCTGCCCCTTGCGTTCTTTTGATTGTAGCCGCCAAGGCCGCTTTTCAGCAACCATGTAAATTAGATTCCTGTGGGGAAACAGATTGTTCTGGATCCATTTCTCTTGCTAGAGCCAGAAACAGAGCCTTGTTTCCCAATGCCAGAGCACTATTTAGGGCCGTGATGGAGAACCTGATGCTGCTGACCATTCGGCCCAGCTGGGTTAGCATTGCAAGGACAGACCACTTCTGTCACAAGAGGCATCAGGCTGGGACAGCTCTTTGGATCTGCAATAGGGCTCCTGCCTGAAAATATAAGCAGAGGCTTGTTTAGCCTGCCAAACCTGCTCTTCCCTCACACAGGTGATCAATCTGGCCCTTGTAGCCAACTTGCCCAGCACGTTTTCTGGCCTCCAGGATTCTTCATAACTTGGCCTCACCCCAACAAAAACAATGTCAGGTGATCTTTTTAGTCCAGTCTGAGCAATCCGAAGTCTACCCATTTTTGTTAACAGTCCTCAATCCCAACAGGTTGCCCTCCTGCTACCCCAGATCTTTCTATTCCAGCATCCTTCAATATCTAGCCACATTGCAGAATCATAGCAACATAGAATTGTAGAGATGGGAGGGACCCCCAAGGATCATCTAGTCAAACCCCCTGTAATGCTGGCCCAGGGTGATCGAACCTGCAACCTTGGGCCTTATCAGCACCACATTCTAACCAACTGAGTTGCCTTCTCTGCGGGGATCAGGAGGCATGGGCAGCCCAGTCCTTAACCTAAGCAATCCAAGTTCAGGGCCTTCCCTTTTAAGTGCCGAGATGTACCTGGAAGCAGCACAGGGCGGAGGGGAAGGTGAGGGGGGTATACTGCACTGTGGGATCAGCAGGGTTTTCTACCCAGCCTCTAGATTCCTTATAGATCCTATCAAGAGGAATGCTCAAGGGAGCAGGAAAGTAGGACCTAGAAAACAAACAAAAAACTTATCTGGAACACAGCCCCAAACAGCAATTAGCATAGTCCTGCCTGCTCGAGGATTGGGGATGCCTCTTGGCCTGACATTGACAACCAGTGTTTAAGCTCCACTATTAGAACTGCTGCGATAAGGGGAAAGCGACTTAGCTCCTCCTCTTGCTGGCCAGAGCATCTGGGGGTGGGAGCAGAAGGCAACCCAGAAGTTTCCAAGTCCTGCTGCCTGCAGCTGTTGGATGCTTGTAATCAGAACACTGCGTGACAGCCAAAGTGTGGGAGTCTCCTTGCTTTGTTGAACTTTGTATTTTAACATCAGCAGTTGAGCTGTAAAAAAGGCTATTTAGGTGTTTCTGAAACTGTGCAAGATAAATAAACTTATTTTAAAAAATTCTTCCTGAAACCTCAGTGCTATCTTACACCTTTAAGAGATGTTTATCTTGGGACTTCCTGGACTCACCCACTTTGCTGAGCAGACTGAATAAACAGTATAGTGGGGAAGGGGAATGATTCACTCTTGGGTTTCACTTGTGTGCTTGTAAATAACTTTTTGCACGTGATGTAAAGTACACAGCAGCTAGGTAGAGGACCAGGTTGGTCTCCAAGATAGCACAGGCAGGGTGAGAGCTAGCAACTGTGTGAAAACAATCTCTCTCCACACCACACACTGTAGTAATTTCTGACTGTAACACAAGGTTTCGATCAGCAGAGGGCAGCAAAATACTCAAGGTAGCTAGCCGGCAGCACAAAGAACATGGTCCGGACTTGCTTACTTTCAGGCTAAGATTGACGTTCCTATTTAAACCAACTCACCTCTCCTTGAAGGACTTCAAGGAGAAGAGAGGCAAGGCTGACTGCTTGCATTGAATTGTTCAGAAATGTTGAGGGAGGAGAAAGGAAAATTCTCTCCCCCTTCCTCTCTGTGACACTAGAGTCATTACACACATTTGAAGAGGCCTCTCTGTGCATTCCTTAAAAGTGTAGCTGGGAGGCAAGGAGTGTTTCTATTCCATTTATCAAGGTGCAGGGGTCAGTACGAAGGGGCTGGAGAAGCCCAGTGGCACAGTAGGCAAAGGCATACCACCTCCCCCCAAACCAACCAAGCCTTTAGCCATCCTCACCACTGTCCACTCCAACCACCATAGACTTTCTGCTGCATATGGTCAGAATGAGATGCTCCCTTACCATGAGCACTAAGCAGCATCCAGAACCCATTTCCTTTCAGTACCCTGGTTCAGCTCTATCCATGCCCAATGTGGGTCATTGCAACACAAATTGTATTAATTCAGGAAGTCTACCCCACGCTTCATAGAAGCTTTCTCAGGGATGCTTTGCAAGATGGGGATAGCCCAGGGGTTCAGCATCTCCTTTGCATAAGGATTCAATCCTGGGCACACCTTCAAGAAGGGGTGGGAGACTCCTCTGAAAACCTGGGATAGCTGCTGCCAATCAGTGTATAACAATAAAACAATGAACAGGTTGGTGATACAATTACTACTGCCATCGACCAAAGATAATATCCTCCTGATGGAAACATGCAGGTAGGGACAGGTAAGTTTCTATAGATTTTTTGTATTAGTGGGACTGGGGGTATTAACTATGTATGTGTGAATAGACTACCTTTATTATTGTAGATGTATCCCTGCTTTAAGTCATTTATATACTGTCTTCTCTTGTATATTATTTACTACAAAGGTATGTTGGCAGTTCGAATCCCTGCCACGGGGTGAGCTCCCGTTGCTTGGTCCCTGGCTCCTGCCAACCTAGCAGTTCGAAAGCACATCAAAGTGCAAGTAGATAAATAGGTACCGCTGCAGCGGGAAGGTAAACGGTGTTTCCGTGCGCTGCTCTGGTTCGCCAGAAGCGGCTTTGTCATGCTGGCCACATGACCGGGAAGCTGTACGCCAGCTCCCTCGGCCAGTATTGAGAGATGAGCGCCACAACCAGTCGGTCACGACTGCACCTAATGGTCAGGGGTCCCTTTACCTTCACCTATGTCTTAATTATGCATTCTCAACGTATTTTTTATTTTCCTTATTCTACTTGTTAATTCAGTGCAATTCTGTTACAATTGATTTTGACAGCTCGATGACTAAGCTCTTTAGCGGAACGATGTCTGAGCACTGAACCACTGGTATATCACAAGTGAACTCTTTATCTACTGCATTTTCAATTAAGATTAAACCTATTTTGGAAAGAAACTACTTTTGCCATTTTGGGGGGCGTTTATTGTTTGTTTACAGATAGCGGCCTTGGTGATATTATCTTGTGTCAATTGCACAGCCAGTCATTGTAGGCAATAGAGCTATAGTGCTGTTCCTAGAGTGCGCGGACCAAGCCTGCATCCTCTCATTCTTGCCTTGCCTGCACAACCCCCCAAGTTCACCAACCCAACCCATTTCTGAGGATGTGAGGATAGACTGTTCAAACAACCCTTTACAGGAGAAGTCAGTGCTATAGAGCACAGCATGAATCAGAACAGTGTTAATCTCTTAGGGCTTGGCTGAGCTTACAAACCACGCAAATACAACAGGATGTGTTACTGGAGAGGCAGGGGAAGAGACAAGAGACCACAGTAATGTTGCAGAGCAGTCAAGATGGGAGTATATGCTCTGCCATGTATACAGATCCTCAGTTCAACTGAGAAACCCCTGGCCTTCCAGATGTTGCTGGACCAAACCATCCATCATCTCTGCCCATTGGCCATGCCTGCTGGGGCTGATGGGAGTTGGGACTGGAGAGTCATAGCTTCCCCAGCCCTGGTATAATCCCTTCCCCACATACAAATGTGTAGGACAGTCTTCCACAACCCTCCAAATGTTTGGACTACAGCTCCCACCAGCCCCAGCTAGCCAGCATGGCCAATGGGCAGGAATGATGGGAGATGCCATTCAAAAACATCTAGAGGGAATCTGGTTGGGGAAAGCTGGTGTACTGAATGTGTATCCAACATCGGAACCCTCCACCTTAAGCCTGAGGTGGTACAAACCAGCAGCAAATACACCATCTGCCTCACAGTGGGGGGCAAGGCTGGAAAAAAACCCATGTGAAAGACCGGAGGTGTTGCTGCCTGTGGGGATGTGGTGAAAGGACTTCCTAGGGACTGCAGGGGTTTCAGCCTGGGCTTCCTGCTCAGAGGTCAGCTTGAGGGATTAAACAGTATCATTTTTCCCTTCCCCTCCTACCCAGCCTCAGTTTTCAGGGAAATGCTCCCTGTCTGGCAACCTCTAGCCTTTAATGCTTGCCTTTCAACCAACACCCACTTCCTGCTTCCTTCTCAGTTCTGGTTTTCACTTACAGGTAGCTAGCCGTGTTGGTCTGCCATAGTCGAAACAAAATAAAAAAATTCCTTCCAGTAGCACCTTAGAGACCAACTTAGTTAGTTCTTGCTATGAGCTTTCGTGTGCATGCACACTTCTTCAGATACATATCTGCACACGTGCATGCACACGAAAGATCATACCAAGAACTAACTTAGTTGGTCTCTAAGGTGCTACTGGAAGGAATTTTTTTATCTTATTTTCACTGTTGTTAACTTGCAGGACTATGGAACACTTCTCCAGTGCCTGGCAACTGGACCCGATGCCCCTGTGAGAAATTTCCTGTGATTGGCAGAAACACAAGCAAACACACCCATGGTTGTCATGCCAACAGGGTGACTGGTTCCTGCCTTTCCTTAATGGCCTGGTCTTTCCCTGCCTTGGCTCCAAGGCCAGTCATCCAGCGAGACACCCAGAGTGCTAAATTGATCCTTTCCTATCCAACTCGCCCAGTCTTGGGTTTCATGTGGTCAGTGAGGTTTTTAAGACTGCAGTGAAGGATTCATACGGGGCACATCACTGTCCAAACCACCCTCCCCTCCATGGACGCAAAGAAAAGTCAGGAACTCAGGATTCCTATAAAACAAATCTCCTGATTTATACCAAATATATATATATATTCATATAAAAGAGCAAAAAAACACAATTTCATTAACTATTTCTGCAAATTATAAAAAGACAAAAAATACAAACACAATTCATGTTGATCGCTGAGATGATCAAAACGTGACTGGGGTCCCGTTGCAATTCAGTGGGGAACCCAGCACAGCACCCCATAGAGGGCAGGAAGGCAGATGCCATTTAGAAACTGGCATCTTGGAATGTAGTACAATTATCTTTGGCCCAACCACCAACTGCTTGCAAAATCTGGTGTCGGGGGAGAGGGAAAGAGAAAGAGATGGCCAGGCTGTGTGCGGCTGTGTAGAGAAGACAAGAAAGTTATGGACATCTCATTCCTCTTTCTGCTCTCCAACCTATACAGTAAACCCTAACAAAAACAGTGAATGCTGCTATATAGCTGCCTATCCCTGTCCCACTAGTGCAGCCTTCGTCACCTGAAGTCTTCCAGATGTTTTGGACTATCAACTTCCATGGCCATGCTGGCTGGGGGCTGATGGGAGTTGGTAGTCCAAAATACATGGAAGACTCCAGGTTGATGAAAGCTTGACTAGAGAAAACATGAAAATCCCTCCTAAGAGGAGACAAAATAGTACCTTTAGCACATGTATAAAAGTAAAAAAAAATAGTGTCCCTTTTAGAACCTTTTTTTAAAAAAGACACTCGCACATTCACATACATACACGGAGCTAGACTTCCAAACGTGCCCCTCAGGAAGCATGGATGAGGAGGCTTCCATCATTTCCCTTCCTTGCCCTCAACCCAACAAAAATCAGAGAACATCCTCGTCCCCCCGCCCACTCTGTCCGGGCGTTTCCAAACTTCAGGCTAGGAGCAGACATTCACACACTGCCAATTCTTCACAGACACTTCCTGTTGTCATCTGTGCAGCTGCCCAGTGAGGCCCAGTACTTCAGAGGCCTGGAAAAAGGAAGGAAAAACATGTTAGTTTCTCAGTCCAAACTGGGATCCATCAGTGAAGAAAGCTGTGGGCTGGAGAATGGACAGTGAGCTTAGTTCAGTTCTAGCACTCAGGACCATTTCCCAGGCTTAGAATTCTTTAATACTGTGTGGATGTGTTTTGTACCTGCCTCCAGGTAGTAGATCTTGGAAGTTCTAGCAGCAAAAAAAAAAAAAGGGTGTGGGTACAGTTTGTCTGTTTTAGGGAATTCCCCAATTGTTCCCCGAGCGTCAAATTTCCTCATTGTTGATGCTTGCTACATCTGGATGCTAATCATCAACTTTCACTTTAATCCAACCTATTTTCTGGTTGTCTCTCTCAAACACATTGCCACAGGGCAGCATCCTTAACCACATTGCACTTTGATGTAATCCTTCGCAAGGCTCACCTCAGAACCTAAAAGTGGAGGCGGGAAACCCCAGCACTCCATTCTACACTAGCAGCTCTTTTCAAGCTTAACCAGTCAGCACCAGCTAGACGGCATCATGATTCTGGCTCTTCCAGGCTGCAACAGACAGCCTTTGCTGTAGGAAAGCCTAACCCAGGCTTTACTTACCAGTCGGTCGCTCACAGGCTGTGCCTTCCTTCTCATGTGCTGAGTTGAGGCGGTTCTGTTCTGCAGCCAGCCCGTTGGACTCGGGGCTGCTGCTACGAGAGGGGCTGGCCGTGTCCTCCGGCTGCAGGTGGAAGGCCATTTCTAGGTGCTCCTGTGCCATCCGGAGGTGTTTGCGCAGCCGCTCCAACTCATGGCTCGGGACGGTCGGTGCGACAGCATAGCGGTCGGCAGCCAGCCCAGCCAAGCTCCCTCCACCGTAGCCCAGCTTGTCCTTGGCCAGCTGTCTCTTGGAGGTGTCCTTCTTGATAGAATGGTATGTCGGGGGTGCACTGGGATGCTTCTGGACATACTGGGACCTGGGGGGGTCACCACCATCCTTACTATCAAGGCCGCGCAGGGCGTCCCGAATCCCGCCGAAGCCCAGGTGAAACAGCTCACAGACGCTGAGCAGGAGACAAAGGCCGCTCACGGCGTACATGATGAGGAGGAAGATGGTCTTCTCCGTGGGGCGGGAGACAAAGCAATCCACTGTGTGAGGGCAGGGGCTGCGGGTGCAGACGTACGAGGGCATCACCTCGAAGCGGTACAGCACGTACTGCCCCAGCAGGAAGCCCACCTCAAACGCCGAGCGGCACAGCAGCTGTAGCACGTACGCCGTCATCAGCCCGTCCTTCTTGATGCGCCGGCGGCCGTCGTGCTTCTGGCTCTCGGGCTCCTTCACTTCCCTCTCGGGCTCCACCTCCTCAAAGATCATGGGGTCCTCCTCGCCATTGTCCTCGGCCTCCTCGTAGTCGCGGCCAGCGCCGCGGTGCACCACGGGGGCACGGGTTTTCCGAGGCGGCTGGCGCGAGAGGCGGTGCAACGCAAAGCCTAGGTACATCACTGAGGGCGTGGCTATCATGATGATCTGGAAGATCCAGAAGCGGACGTGCGAAAGCGGGGCAAAGGCGTCGTAGCAGACATTTTCGCAGCCCGGCTGCTGCGTGTTGCACACAAACTTGCTCTGCTCATCGTAGTAGATGGACTCGCCACCCACTGCCGTCAGGACAATGCGGAAGACAATCAGCACTGTCAGCCACACCTTCCCCACAAAGGTAGAGTGCTGGTTGATCTCCTCAAGGAGGCGGGTGAGGAAACTCCAGCTCATCTTGGCTCAGCACACGCCTGCAGTCAACAAGCACAGTAGGCAGGAGGTTAAACTGAAGTAATTTCATCCGATTTCCCCACAAGCTTCCAAGTGAACTCCCCAAGAAGGAACGCACAGCCCCCAGTCCCACAAGATGTCGAAGTTTTGTTTTGTTTTTTAAAGTGAAGTAATGGGAGGGGACCACCATTTCTGGTGGTGATGAGAATTGGAAATTTTGGGGGAAACTAACAAGACATTATTATAACTTGGTGCATTAAAGTGTCCTGTTGTTGGGGAACGTATCCCCATGAAAACCACATCATGCCAATTAAACAATAAATAATACATCCTTGAAAACATTACTGTCTCAAAACAAATTTTCTAGTAAGGATCAGTTCCAGACAAATCTAAAGCTTCCTATTCTCAACTTTCATTTTTATCCCCATGGACTTTGGGGTTTGCATGGGTTGGGGGGGGGGGACCCTCTACTGTTTCACTTGTTAGCTTGTTTCTTGACCTGGCACATATTTTCTCAAAGACAAATCAAGTTTTGTGCTGTTTTTTTTTTTAAAAAAAACAGCCATAGCCCTTTGCAAACACTCCACTCTTCGTTCTAAAAGAGAAAATATATATTAAGGGGTTGGTTTTTTTGCGGGGTTATTGTCAATTTTTCCACTTAGAAATTGACAAAATCCTCAGGCAGGACAGAAATGGGGGTTCCCTCCCATTTTCCCATGTAATTATGTAAGAATGAGCTGCACAAAAACCCTGGAGCAGGAGTGAATCATAGCTTAATTCCACTCACTATAAAACAACTTGACTTTTGACTTTTTTGTGGTGACCTCCAACTGATAATCACATAGCATCTACAAAAAGCAACAACTGAGGACCACTTAATAAACTGCTATTTTAAAGATATAGATGCCAACTATTTTATGTATATACATACCCAGCATGTGTGCAACAAATACATACTTGTAAACACATGGATTATACAGGTAAACAGGCAAGAGAACTCAAGTTTGGCGATGGGTTCTTGCCACATTTAAATACATACACTTCCTGCTTACTATTAGAAAGCCAACCAGTGACTCACAGCCCAATCTTTCCATACCCAAAAAGCACAACGCAAGTTTCTAAGACACTTGATACTCCCCCTCCCATCTCTGGAGTCAACTCAGGGCCAAACTAGACTCATGTCCGAGAAGCGTGAATGCATCTCCCAAACAATTTTTGTGTGTGTGTGTTTGGCCAAAAGCAGCCACAAGGGAGACCATTTGGATTTGAAATGCAACATAAGGAGAGGGAGGGAATAACTCTTTCCCTACACTGTGGCCTTGATCCAAACCACTCACCGCCAGAACAATTAGCTGAAAAAGGAAAATGCAGGGGCAACACAGGCGTCTGTATGTTCCACCTTGGGGTGGGTGGGCTAGGGTTTGCTGATCAGAAGGTCGGCGGTTCGAATCCCCGCGACGGGGTGAGCTCCAGTTGTTCGGTCCCTGCTCCTGCCAACCTAGCTGTTTGAAAGCACATCAAAGTGCAAGTAGATAAATAGGTACCGCTCCGGCGGGAAGGTAAAAGGCATTTCCGTGCACTGCTCTGGTTCGCCAGAAGCGGCTTTGTCATGCTGGCCACATGACCTGGAAGCTTCCTCGGCCAATAAAGCGAGATGAGCGCCGCAACCCCAGAGTCAGTCAAGACTGGACCTAATGGTCAGGGGTCCCTTTACCTTTACTTTTTTAGTCCTACCTCATATAAAGTGATGAATTTTGCAGCTTGCTGACATCACATTTGCTTTGACCCTCTTCCTGAGAGGAAACCCAATTCTACTTGACTCATCTCATACACATATTATAACAATGACGCACGCACGCACGCGCGCACACACACACACACACACACACACACACAGTGACAAAGCTGAACAGAGATGAGGACTGGCAAGGGATACGAAGCCAAGTATCTGCCTGTACTACTCATGGGGAGGGTTTATTCTCCCCTGCCTCCTAGGAACACTCCCTCGCTGTCAACTTAGCCCTGAGATCAGTGCAGGAGATTTGGCAGAGCGGTTGCTTCTGGGAGTCAACTCAAGAGGCTTGCCTCAACCTTTGGATGGATGCCATGTCCTGGTGCGCCTGGGGCGGGTGTGACGCCCCAATGCTCACATACAATAAGCATCCTGGAGTAAAGGAGGCACCCCAGCCCCTGGGGTAGACGTTTGTGCTATGCTCAGCTTCTCCAGGGCAAAAGTTTAAGGGTGCTCAATCACCTCTGCTTCCTGTTCCCATCACCATGCCAGGGCTTAGCTAGCGAGGTCCTCCTCCCTCTCTTAGCTATTTGAAAAGTACATGCACAACACACCCAAAGGTGCAGAGGCTAAAGCCGTGCAAAGAGAAGCAAAGTGTTTTATTTCTCCAGCATTCACATGCATGTTGTAAGCAGGGGAATGGAATATTGTTTTCCCTCCCAAGCAGAAGATTGCATCAGTGATGCCGACAAGGGAATGAAGATTCCCACCCACCCACTTTGCTCTGCTTCCTACACCTGCTATCTCCTTTCAGAGGTGGGTATCACTGGAAGGAAAAAAGCAGAAGCTACTCCAATAGCATTCTTCTAACATATGTGGCAGGCGTTTGTTGTGATCTAGGAAATAGCCTGCAATCCCCAACTCTGAGCTGCAACGGTAATGCTTCTTAACTAAACCACCAGTACTTTAAAAGTTGTTAGAACTGCAACCTGCAGAACAGCCTTGTGGGGGCAGACATCCTTCTCAGTTATCCCAAAAGGTGTTCTCTGAACATAGTCAAGAATTCAAAAACCATGACTGCCACAAGTAGCAATATGGGGAAGAAAAGTTTCCTTGGTTTTCTTTTTCTGCAGGAAATTTCCAATTTCCCAAGTTCATCAGTAGCAGTAACTCAATGTGAACTGGAAATAAGTATTAGGAAACCGTGGCAATTTCAAGGTTTTTAGCAGGTGTATACAAAGGAAACAAAACATGCTACATTAGATCACTTCCTAGCATATCAGAAAATTTCCCAAGCCAAACTGAAAATTTCCCAATGCAAATTTCCCTAATTTCCATAGGTTTTCCCAGAACTTTTTCCAGCTCACGATTTTCACTGACCACAAACATTAGTTTGTTTTCTACTCACATAAAGGAGAAAATGGTGATTTGCACACTAGCATCTTGTACCCAGTTGACTAAAGTGACATAAAAAAGACATGAGAAACAGCCACTAATGTGCACTGTAAAGTAGTTTTACAGCACCAGTCAGGACAGAGTTACTTCAGTTTAACAACCTTACTCAATCTCCAACCTGCCTGACACACACACACACACACACACACACACACACACACACACACTTCAGAGCCTGATAAACTTTAAAGGAGACCTGTGCTCAAGGGAGCGCTGCCATCAAGTCAATTCTTTGCAGCTGAGAGTACTGAATACTTTTGCAGGATCTGAAGGTCCACATCCTAGGGAAGGTGGTATGCCGTTATCACAGGTGAAAGCAGCCTAGACCAGTCTTCTCCAGCCTTTGAGACTACAAATCCCATCAGCCCCAACCAGCTAGACAGATTATGGAAGATTTTCACTCTTATCTCTAAAACTACCCCTTTATACGCATTGTCTGCTAACAGCAGAATGCCACAAGGGAAGGCACAGTACATTCACAACTTACACACATTTAACTTGTGCGCATTCAGTTTTATGCGCTTAGCAAAAAACAAACAAACAAAAAAACAATTTTTTTAAAGGGAGTGGAAGGGGGACGGATGTCTCGGAAAAAGAACTTGGGCAATCCCTCCCACTCACCACTGCACCTAATGTCTTTTGACTATGTATGCACAATTTTGGCTGTAGGCACTATCCCAGGAAAATCCCCACTCCTTGAGGGCTTACTGTAGTAATCTTAAAACTGAATGGAGGCAGCCTAATCTCCTGGCAGGGGGGGGGTGATGTAACAGTTGTACTAGTAGACAACCTCACCATACCCACTTGGAAGGTTTGCAAATAAATTCACAAAAATTACTAATCCATAATATACCCTTCTAGCCTTTCCCTCCCATATACTGAAATGGGGGCGGGGTGGAGGACAATTTTCTTCCAATTTACAAAGGCTCCCTTATCTGGTTTCAAGAATGCCATAGGTGACAGATATTTACAAGTCTGTATTCAAAGGGAGTGATAAGAGCAGTTAGAAGGCATGCTAGGAGAATGGGGAAATTACTTTGTTCTTCTGGGTTGGTTCATTTCAATTCTATTCTGTAATGCAATGTGAGCAGCAATGCAACTGAGCACCCAGGAACAAAGTTTTTCTACCTAATACTATAGAAGTTATTTATTTCTAATATGCCATTTTTGACTTGTGTTATAAGAATTCTAAGGTCTCAAATATAGAATGGCCATAAATGTACAAGGCAAACACATACATAAGTATACAAACCACGTGTCTGAAATAGTACAGGAGAGCAATCCTGAAGCCATGTTGACTCTCCCAAATTGACCTCAAATATTTCTCTGCAAGGAGAAAGGAAATGGGAAAAGCTTTCCAACTGTCTTTGGACTGTAGGGACTTACACATTCCTGCAAATACAGTTTGTTAAACTGAGCAAACTATCAATATGTGTAAGAGATTTAGGAACTAAAGTATTCACTATCTCAAAGAAATGGCCAGGCTACCCAGAAAATGCAATGAAGTGAGGCATTATCAGGTATCCTGGCAGACAGGAGCAACACCCTCACATTTCTGCTGGAGACTGCCTCCTTCTGTGATGTATGAATGGGTTTTTTGGGGGGAGGGGGTCTTGCGGTACAGGGTGGGCAATTTCAAAAGTCTTTATAGGGGCTTGGGCACCATTTTTCTGGGTCTCTCCCACGCCCATGCAAAGGAGGGGAGCCAACTCTGTTGCAACAGAAAAATAAAGACCTGCCTTTTATTCTATGGATCTTGCCTCCATCCATTCATCTCTGACCAATCATGGACTTAGGGGACTCAGTCCCTTGGGGAGTTGGGCAGCAAAAGCCAAACTCCCTATTTTTTCTATAACACTTGTCAGAGAGATAACCACAAAGCTCAATTACACACTAGTTTTGGCACCTCTACAAACAGTGCAAAAGTTGTGGAACTCCTTTGAATTGGAAACAAGACTGCCCCTCTCATTACCTGCATTTTGCTGCCAAATAAACAAGTTTTTCTTCTAACAAGCATTGAGAGGGCGGATTAGCTAAGAACTGCTTATTCATTGTGGTTGTATACACTGAAGTTAGAATTTTTATGGCTATATATTTATTAGTTGTATATATCTCTCTCCTAAAATTTATACACTGCTTGCTTTTTTTAAAAAACCCTCAAAGCGGTTTACAAAAAGATAAGACAATAAAACCAAGAAAAAAATAAAACTCTACTTTAAAACATACAAAATTTAAAATACTACACACACACACACACACACAGCTAGCTATATTTTACAGGTGATTGTACCCCACTCTGGGATCCTTTTGGGATGAAGGAAGCTTTATTATATCATACACACACACACACACAATTACATAAATAATGATAAACTAATGCTACCAGAACTCGAAGCAAACAGAGCACGAGGATTGCCTTTTGCTTACAGTTACCATTTTCAACACTGGCCATGTGCCTGTAAGCCCACATGCAGCACAAATCAGGGAACCAAGCTGACTTTGATGCTACTCAAATGAGAATGGAGAATGGAGGAATTCACAGGACAAGCCCTACCAAATAAGAGTCAGCTAGACAAATCCCTTGTTTTATGTTTGGGGTCTATGTCCCTTGTATGATGTTTGGGGTCTTTGTCCACCCCCACCCCTCCATGTTACACTCCGACCAATACCAAGCCTGTTCTTTTCAAGGGATTACTGACCACAAAACTACTTGGCACAAATGCGTGTTTACCAGCAAACGAGCATTTCCTGGGTAATTGGGACAAATATCAGCTGCCCAACGAGCACACCTGAATAAAGCTTGAGCACATAGTTCACTTTAAAATGTCGTGGCCAGCCCTAGACCCCAGGGTGTGTTATCCCTCCTTCAGCTAAGTACGTACTGTACTTCTGTCCCTGTATTATGCCTCAAAACCAACTTTTGCCTCAAAGGAGGCAACTGGAACAAAAAATGCGAGTCACAAGCCCGCATGGCCATATGTAGATGCCCCCTTGGCTCAAAACTCTTCTACTTCGCTAATCTGGGGCATATGCCTCAAATCATTTAACACGGTCCTCGCTATACACGCAAGCAGGGCGACCTGAAAATGGACCCCCTCTCCATTTTTTGTCTTGTTGGGGTGGAGGGGTGGGTATACCATATAAATCACGGCGCGGTTAATTAATCCGCAATCAAGACAGAGTGCTCTTGCGGGCAGCGCAGCGATAAGCTATCGGTGCCCGGAACAATGGGCAACTCCTGGAGTAAAAAAAAGATAGGATTACCTATCACAAAGAAACCAAATTCCTCGAAATGCATAACGTGAGAATCTACTCTTTGCTCTCCCCTTCCTCGCCGGGGCTTGCTTGGAAAACGCTCACACCCAGAAGCTTAGGAATAGGAGGGAAGGCCATGAAGCGAGGATGCTTGACCTCCTGGCCCTGCGAAACCCTTAGTGTGGCCCCCTCAAATTCCAGCTGCCCCCCACCCCAAGCCAGTCACCGAGCCATTTCTCCATTAGCTTCAGAGGGTTTCCGAAGGCTTCACGCGACCTGGCGGAGCTCGCCGGGGAAGACGCGCGCCCAAGGGGACAAGGCAAAAGAGCCCCCAGCCCCAAGCAGCCTCCCCGCCACCCCAGCCCCTCACTTACTGTACTCTCTCGTCCGGCGGAGCTCACAAAAGACTCCCGCCCCGCTGCAATCGCTCTTCTCCCGCCCGTCCGAACAAAGGGGCCCCAGACCGTCGCCGCCCCCCGCCCCCTTCGGCCACGCCTTGGGAGGGACCCCCGCCCCTTTCCCCTCCTCCTCCTCCTCCTCCCGCCTCCCTGCCGGGGGGAAAAAACCCAACGCTGACTAATGAGAGACTGGGGCTGGCGGGCAAAGAGCCCGCGTGTCCGAACGTGTGCATTACACGTCGACACCCATTTCCCTCCCCGGCTGGGGGCGAGGCGGCACACGGTCCGCCTGCCTGCCTTTCCCCTGCCAGTGGCGCGGAGGAAAACAAACTTTCAGCGCTAGGAGCATGTCTTCTGAGTTTGGCGGAGCCGAGAGAGAGAAAGACACGGATCCGCGGCCCGATCCCAGGCACGTGTTTTCTCGGGAGAAAACTCCGCTTACTTCATATATTCGTAGAATCCCTGCAATGGAACTTAAGTTCCAAGGAGAATGGAAACATTCAGAGATGGGATATCCCTGGATGTGAATCATACCAGCCGCTCGCCGGTACGAACTAAAATGATTAACTTTGGGCGGGCGTCACAGGACGAGGAGTCATTGCAACAATCAGTGAAAGTCGTCCCGAAATATTAATCAGAGGAAATTCGTCTATCATCGTCGTCAAAATGTTTGTAGGGTCTGGGCGTCTGTCGGGGGGGGGAGTTCCCCCCACGCCCCGTAAAGCCTTAGGAATCCCTTTCCACTTAAAAAAAAAAAAAAAAAAAAAGCACAGTAAAGTGGTGCGGCTCGAGGCCTTTTGCTTCCCGTCCTCCTCGATTCATTGGTTTGCTTGCCTCCCAATACATTTCCTTACTGCTTAGGCAGAGGCAATGCCTTTTGGATTGCGCGCTGCCCTATCGATAGCCGCCACGCATCTTAACGGGTAGAACCTGCGCCAAGCTATTGCTTGGAATATAGTGATGTGGTCGGGCCTTGAACCTCTTGGCCTGCCTGCTTACCTGGCGCAGCGGGAAGGGAAAATGAGACTCTGGGGCACCCAAAACCCGGTCTGGGTTGCTTGCAAGGGTTAATTTGAGGCGGGGTTCAGTCCCCACCTTATTCCAAATGCAGAGTTTGGTTCTGAAATATATAACAATAAAAATGCCTCTCTGACCACGTACAGAGTGCATCCTACTGGCACTGCATACCTGCAGCTGCTCAGATCCATGCATCTAGGTAGGATCAGAGGGCAAGCATTTAAAGCAGATTTGAACTCCCAGACCCCTCCCCTCCACTTTGTAAATTGACCGCTGGTTATCGGTACTTAAGTGTGTTACTCACCCCTCAGACAGCCTGGAAATTAAAAGTAATTTATCAATATTCCCTCAAATAAATCCATCTAACGCCTTCCTCAAAGGGGCCACAGATTAAACATGAGGGATCCTGAGGGTGTGACTCTTACACCTTAGTAACCTGCAAAACCTGATGCCCAAGGTCACAAGCAACTTCTGGGGACTCGTGGTGACACAATTATGTGGGCCCAAAGAAACAAGCCTGTGTGATCAGGGCCTCAGGTTGTCTCCATAAACTCCAAAGGATTCCGAGGCACTCCACTCAACTCTCACAGAGGCCACTGGGTGCAGTCCTACCTTTCATTTGGTATAAGGCCTTGCACTTCTGTAAGCAAGGCTATCGCATAAGGACAATGAAATTGAGAATTTAGGTCTAGAGCAAGTTCATTTCTGCAAGATACTGCCTTTCAACAGCAGCACACAAGCAAAAACCATCTGTCAGCTGAAAAGGCATGCGTGCATTGCATCAATGGTTAAACCCTGTGCATGTTGAGTCAGATGCACGTTACCCGAGTCCACTATAGCTGACTCCGAAATAAGTTTGCATGGGCATGCAGTAACTTTGACTTTTTCTCCCCTGCCCCTGGCGAGACTCTGAGAAAGTGTACTTTGCAATATAGAAAACCAAGTTGTTCAATGAGATTCTACAGTTTTCATTACTGTACTGCTTGCATGCATATTCAAAGACTGCCTTCTCCCCTCCCCCAGTGCAAGTTGACATATTTCAAATTCAAAGCTCTACAGACCAGTTTGTAAACATTAGCAATTTCCACATAAGTGTGTAAAACTGTTAAACTATTGCCTCACAAGGGCCTGGAAAAGTACAGAGCTAAAAAAGAGACAAGACAAAACTGTAAAATTATGCTCGGTTGAACTGCTTGACAGTGGGATGGACTCCCTCAGGAGATTGTTGGCTCTCTTTCATTGGAGGTTTTTAAGTACTGTTGATGGATGGATGGCCATCTGTCATGGATGCTTTAGCTGAGATTCTTGCATTACAGGCGGTTGGACTAGATGACCCTAAGAGGCCCTTCTGACTATGATTCTATGAATGTGTGAAGGTCCCCTTCATTCACACTTGAACACAACACTGGCCTAGAGCATGCTTATGGCAGTAACCACTGCAGTAAAAAAAACTTGATTATTTAATGGGCTTATAAAACCAAGGTTGACCCCACTTTTTGATAAAATTAGTTTATCCCAGCTGAAAAGCAGAGGCAGAAACGGCCCTTGACCTGCAGCAATCCTAAACACAGTGCAATGAAATTTACTCTGCAATAAGAGCAGAGCTGCATAAAATTAAGTATGGGATGAAAAAAACGGACAGAAGTTGTTTTTCTTCTTTTTCATGCTAGAACCCAAAGCCACCCAGTGAAGCTGAATGCTGTGAGATTCAGGGCAACCAAAAGAGAATGCTTCTAATCAGACTTTCGAATTTGCTACCATGAGGGGATTAGACAAGTTATTGGAGGATAAGTATCAATGGCTATTACGAAAGACAGGTATGTAGTAACCCTCAGCATCAGAAGTGGTAAACCCCTGCATACCAGTTGCTGGGGTGGTTCAAGAGTGGAAGAGCTATTGCACTCAGGCCTTGCTTGCAAGATGCCCCTAAGCATTTGGTTGGCCACCGTGAGAATAAGATACTGGACTAGATAGCCTTTGATGTGATCACTGGGTGGTATTTTTTGTTTCGTTTGTTGTTGTTGTTTAAAAATCTTACAGAATTAAGTTGCCAATATAGAGATCTTTAATTTTATTTCCATGCTTTGATATTTGATGTATTTTATTTGTTTTGTACTTGTGAACTTTTAGCTATATATTCAGATGATTGGATTTGGGGTGGGGAGGACATTCAACAGTACAGTACTCCTTCCACAGTATCCTGCAGCTATTTGAGACAATAGGCCTGATTTCTTCTTTTACCAGATTATTCTCCTCCCTTCTCTTTTTCCATCCATTTGTGTTTTGTTATTTAAATTGTTATTTAAATTTATATTGTTATTTAAATTAAAACCCAGGAGCAGGTTTTAATCTTATCACTGCAAGGCTTCCTGCTCTCCTAGTTACTAAGAAAAGCAAATAACAATAAAACAGTCACAGCTCATGATAGTTAAATGCCTGTAGCTATGCTTGCCACACCAAGGGGCAGGTTACCAGAAAAAAACCTTCTTGATAGGAAAGGCAATGACAATTGCCTATTATATGAGATATTCTGAGCTTAAGTATTTGTAAGCTGTGGGAACAAAACAAGACCACAGTTGAATCTTTCTACCCTTTAAAATCATTCTGTTGCCCCTGGGAAGATTTATGCATTACCTGCACCTATAATGAAAGTTATAAACCAGACATTGGCTAGAATGCACATTCAATTCTAAAAAGGCTTTTTTCTGTTTTCTACACAACATTCACATGTACACACAAATAGTACAGGCAAATTTGAAAGCAATCTTTCCAGCAATGTGCCACTTTCTATTTTGTTTTTATGCTAGGGATAAATTGCCCCTAAATTCTAAAAGAGTAGTTAGGTCCAACCTGCAGACATAAAACAAACCCAGCATGGCTTATTATAACATTATTTTCCTTTATTTGTGGCATGGAGTTATGGGTAACAGCCCTTCTTCATTAAGTCTCCCCCCACCCTTGGTTCAATTTCCATTCTATTCAAATAAGAGAAAATGTTCTATTTCTGACCCCTTTATTTGAGCATTAAAATAGGTAATTTAAACACATTGTTAAAGGGTTAAGGTTTTTCTTTGATGAAGCCTTGTGCAGAGGTGCTGTCTAGCGCCCAAGATTTGGGGTGGGCAGGTGCGTGACATCATACATGCGGCTTGAGGATATCACTATTTGAACCCAATACATTTTGTATGCAGAACATATGCTCCACCAGAAGATAGTAATAGTACAAATAATAGTAAATAGTAAAAATAATAGTAAATAGTAAATAATAGTAAATAATAGTAAAAATAAAAATAAATAATACATTGAGCACTCCACACAGCTTTGGTTATATCATTGTTTGCAGGTAGCAACCAGAAATAGAAAAATGGAAAAACCGGTTGCTATCAGAAACTGAATACTGGGCTAACAGATCTTTTATCTAATCCCATTAGGTGACAACCAAGTAAATCATGTTCAGAGTATGCCCATTTAAATCAATAGGCATTTATTTTATTTATTTACTAGTAGACTTTAAGCCCGTTAAATTAACGGGCGCTAGAACATCATGGAAAGCGGGGACGGCAAGAACTTGGCCCTTCAGCAGGCAGCGCAGGAGGCGCATCGCGGCGGCGGCGGCACTGGCACCAGCCAGGCCCCGGCAGGCCAACTCAGCCGCCACTTGTAACGGCCGCTGCCGCTTAGAAGTAAGTCCACGCGAGCGCGCACCCGCCGCTTCAACAGCCCGGCTGCCCGAAGTCTCTGCGCTCCAATCCCTGTGCCCGTGGGGCACATGCGCAGTTTCGCCCGGCCGCCTGAAGTCTCTGCGCTCCAATCCCTGTGTCCGTGGGGCACATGCACAGTAGGACACAGGGACGGACACAGGGACTGGACGCAGAGACACTTGCACTTTATTACTGTAGAAGTCTATGACAAATGTTGGCTATCACCTATTAACAGTTTATTTTTATTTTTTAAGTTAAATATAAAGCTTTTCTATATTAATAAAGACCTTTGAAGACAGCCTTTTAAGAGCTTACAATTGTATCCTGAATTCTTCAGAATGGTTGCAAGGAACAAAACACAACAAATGCAGGGGAGGGATGAGAAAAGGCATCCTTCAAGGTAGGAGAGATTTGCCAAGGTGTGGGTGGGGTAGGGTTGCCTGCATTTATTTTTATTGTCATCATTGAGACTGCACAGGACCAAATAGGGTGCAAATACACCCTGCAAAACAGGATAAGCACATACAAGAATTCCCCAAATAAGACATTATAATCTTACTACTGATAACTTAGCACACCCTGTGCTTATATTAAGCCTCTTAAGTTAAAGTAAGTGTGTGTGTTTGACACGAACTGGTAGGACTTGTGCTGTTTGCCAACAGTGATGTCTTAGTACCGGTAGGACACAGTGCAGGCATTCATGCTATGACATTCCAAATGACTTAAAAGTGCTATTTATGAGTCGGCCACAGTCAAACGTGTTTCCACATGTAGAGAGTGAGGAAGCCATTTAGGTGCTCCGGCACCAGATGTATGAACTGAAGGGAATACATTTGGCTCTCCACAACTTAACAGTGATAGAGCATTTCTGAAGAGGCCCAAATAGCCTTTGAAATGCTGAAAGCAACCTAGTTCCCACCCATCACGCCAGCATTTTAGTCATGGGTCTGTTGCTCAGTCATTCTGGCAAGTGTAAGGTAGGTAAGTAAGTAAGTAAGTAAGTAAGTAAGTAAGTAAGTAAGTAAATAGGGACTGTAACCTTAGGAGAAAGTGTGTCCATTCCTCATTTCCAATGGCTGCATTGTGGCAAACCCCTCACTGGTGTTCACAACAAAACGTCTGCTTCTTTAGGCTGCTTGACAGCTGCTTCCAGCTGTTTGACACTGAAAGCTGAGCCCCAGAAGTGTAGACGCCATTTTGTCTGTAACCAACTTTGCCTCTGCCCTTTTAAGATCAAGGCTTGGATCAAAGAGCTTCACCTCTAGCCCAAATCAGTTCAGAATTGAAGCCCTAGGCAACCTGGCAATGAAGATTAGCTCTTGAACATTTAAAAAGGATTGTGAATCTGGTCAAAGGGCTCTTCTCCTTTTTAGCATTAGAAAGCACCAGAGAAGCCCACAAGGACTTCAACAGCAGAGTCAAGGAAAGGCCTGTTTTAGGAATTTCGGGGGGGGGACTTCCTTTCAAAACACCCCATTACACTATTTGAGACATGAACAGAGAGGGGTGTCTGAAAACAGCACAGAAAGACAGGCCTCACACCATTTTGACTCCTGACACCATTTTTGACTCTCAAACTGACCAGGTGTTTCTCTGCAAGGAGGAAGGGAGTGGGAAAATCTCCCCATTGTCTCTTTCCTCGGAAATCCTGTCTTGAGGGCACACTCAAGATATGAACAGGGTGTGGGCCTGTGACCTGTGACCTAGATTCAGGAATTAGTGGTTATAATAACAAAAGAGTGGACTGCCCAGGAAATGCAATCAGATAAGACATTATCATGTGAAGTGGCAGACAGGAGGTAAACAACTCAAGATTTCTCCTGGGCTGGAGACCGCCTTTTTCTATGATGTAGCTGTGATGTATCTGAGGGGTGGTCCTGCGTTACACCCCTTTTAGTGATGTATGTATGACGTATAGGGGGTTGGTCTTGAGGGGAAAGGGGGGGAATTTCAAAGTCTATATAGGAGCTTGCCCACCATTGTTCGGGGTCCTTTTCCTGCTCCTGTGTGAGAGGAAAGCACCCTGTTGCAACAGTGAAAATAAAGGCTTTGCTTCTCAATTTTTCTCTGGTTGGCCTCTGTTTTTACTCCTACCGATGGAGAACCTGCAGGGAACTTGCAAGGGCTCTTGTGTACCCCATAAGGGAATAAGGGCAGATTTTTCTACAACAGATGGCGACTCTGGTGGGACCTCGGTTACCCGGACTCTGGGGGCAAAGGAAGGATTGGTGATCCCGTGCACACCAGGCCATTTGCCAGGAGGAGCAACCAATCTTCCATTGATCCCAGGGTCTGGAAATAACTGGAGTCCTAGCGAGGCTTTTTAACCAGAGGAAGCAAAGTTTTTTTTATCAGGCCGGCCTTAAAACAACCAGTTGGAAGATCCCAGGATCTCCAGGAAACAGCGTGTGCGTCGACGTGAGTATAAATAGGAATCTGGTTTGGGAGGGTTTTCCACAGCAACCAATCTTACTGTCTCTTTCTCTCTTTTTCCTGACTGTCTGAAACCTGCTCTTAAGTCACAAAGTCCTAAGTCCTTCGGAGCCTGCCCAGATAAAGAACTTCTGTGACTTCTTTCTCTTCATACTATAACTCCCGGGTGCAGCCGCAAACCTTCTCATGGAGACCTTAATTGGGCATGACCCATGAGAATGGGAACGCAAGGGCGCCCATTCCTTTCCAACCTTTTATTTTCCCAGTCTTGAACTGGCATTGCAACACTGCAAGCGTTCAGGAGAGACTGGTTTAGATTGTACAAGGCAGGGGGTTGCTGTGGTTTCTAAATTTTAATACTGCTGGTGGGTTAGATTAGGGTTTCCTGTCGGAGAGTTGGGTCCATCTTCCCCATCGGAGAGTGTCCACCTACCCCTTCGGAGTGTGTCTGCCTTCCCTAAACTGTCTAAAACCCTTTCCCCTTCGGAAATTGACCACTTACCTATTGGAGAGAAAATCCATCCTTCCTGTTGGAGAGTGTCCGTTTCCCTTTCGGAGTTAGTCCATCTTATAGAAAGGTACCCCTGGTTCCCTAGTTCCCCGGTTACCCCTGAAACCCCAGGTTCCCCGGTTTTGAGAGCTCTGTGTAGATTCCCTTGTTAGAATGGGTGCACCCCTATCAAAGAGACAAAGTTTCCAGGCTCCCAATGAGAAAGAAGCCCAAACTGGTGCTTATTTCCCATCTGGACTCTGAAAGACCCCTTGAATTTGTGTTTAAGAAACTTTGTGTCTGTGTTTAAAAAAAATGGTTTGTGTTTAAAATTGGCCACAACTTCACTTAAGTGTGCACAGTAAAATAAAAAATAATAATAAAAATTGCAAGCTTGCTTTAAAAATTTCATGTAAGGGCTTGATCAACCCAGAAACATTGTGAACATTGAAAAGTGTGGAAGTGATGTGTACATTTTTTTTTAAGAGGCTATAGAAGGCCAATTTTTCTCCAGAGAGTAAAAAGTGTGTGTGTATACTTATTTATTTTTCCTGCAGTAAGGAGAAGCAGGACAAAAAAGGAAATGGGAGATTGGTAACTTTGAAAATGGTTTGTTTAAACTTGGAATTTGTGAGCTCACAATGTTCAAGGTCTGCATAAAAGGAAGACTGTGCTCTGTACTTAATTTTTCCTGCTGCAAAGTTTTAAAAGTTAAGCACACAATGCTTTTTCAATATAAAATGCAGTATCTGGCTTAAAGTAAAAGGTCTTTGAGGAATCCTAAAACTGTTTTTAAAATGCTTTCCCACCCCTCTTTGTTCTATCTGAGTTTTTTTTTCCTTTCCCATCTTACTTCTGTGCTTAAACAGGTAAAACTACTCCTGAGTAAGCTTTGTTTGGAAAGGGGGGGGAAAATGTTTGCTAAAGGTACCCCCATTCCACTTTCCTATGTGTGGTCATTTTAATTCATTGGCTCACCAGGCCTTAGGAAAAAAATGTTCAATTATTCTCTTTTTAGCCTTTCTAAAAATCACTTCTATCAAATCTATGGCTGTTTTATTATTTGTGGGTGGTTATATTAACTCTTGAATTAAACCTATTCCTTATAAAAGACTCTCTTCCTATCTAATCATTTATCTAGGTTAAGATCTGCAAAAGGTTCTGTATAAAGTTGGGTACTCTTATTTCCTCTTCCTTGTTTTGATTCCTTAGAACATGTGCTCGCTTACATGATAGGGGAATGATAGTGTGTCCTTCCCCAGATGTGTCTGTGTACATAAGTATGTGCATCTCTCCAGTAGTAAAAATCTTGCTTTGAAAGGGGGGTGATAGTGTTGAGATCCCTGAATTTCAGAAGGATTGGACTAGATTACTCAGGGTCCCTTCCAACCCTACAAATCTCTTCCTGAGAAAGGAATTAAATGGTAGAATGTATTTTGTATGTGGTGTAAAGGTGCTAAGTAGAGAGAGAGAGAGAGAGAGAGAGAGAATGTGTCTTACAAGCATTGGAGGGTAATTTTTAAATCATGGTGGAAAGATTGCTTTTCAGAGTTTAGAATAGAGTGTGTGTTGTTGTTGTTGTTTTTCCTTTAAGGAGTAATTATCTAAGTTTTACCATTTAAAGTTTTATCTAAGTCTATCATTTAAAGTTTTTTAAGCACATACAAAATTAATCAATCAGAAATGGTAAAACTTTAATGAACAATAAAATATGAATTCTGACCCTGTAGCCATTTCCCCATATATAAGGGGGGCAAGGAATTTCTGCCCATGGCTGAATTTGTTAAGAATATTTGACTTTCTGGGCCATTCTTACTCATAAATAAGAGGGTGGGGATTTCCACTAAATGGCCAGAGAAAAGAAAAGACAAAGAAAAAAGATAGCCCACATTTTAATAGAAATCTGTACCCCAAATCCTGTAGATAAAGGAGGCATTGGTCCCAATTTCTTTGCCTGGGGTGCAGGTATGTTTATTTGATACAGTAAACATGAGTCATTAAATTATATCTAGTTTTGGTGGAAGGGTGGTCTGGATGTTGCAGTCCTATGTAAAGTTTTAAGATTTATAAGCCTATCTCCTAAGCAGCAATAAACAGGAAATAAAATGTGTCAGAAATGGCTTTAAACTGACCAAACCGGAATTTAATTTGACTAATTTATTGCTGATTTTGGTAATAGCATGAACAACTGGATTTCTGTTTAAAATCTAACTTTATTCCTAAAATTCTACTCCCCACGCTTCTCTCCCTTTATTCAAATGGTAATTTAGCCAACAGATGCTATTCTTTCAAATGGTACAATAGATTTATGAGTCATGAACTCTGTATGTGCACAGAGGCTATGTCAACTTTAAAAGAAAAGGGGGGGAAGGTGTTTTTTTTTTAACTAAGAGGTGACAAGGTCATGCTCTATGTAAAACTTGGAGCCCTTTGCTCCAGGGGCTACTTGAGGAATAACAAAAGAGTTAAGTATTGGGCCATAAAAAATAACATGCCAAAATCTTTCCACAGGTAAAATGGGAGGGTAGTGATTTAAATGAATTTTAGAACAGGTTTTCTTTAATGCATTTTAGGAACATCTCCTGACAGAGATTTCCACATGAAGCAATTTTCTCTTTCAACAGGATATTCAGGTCCAAAAGTGTGGAGAAAGAATTTGCAGTTCTTACTGCAAATTCTATCTCCAAGGGGGGGAGGAAAAGGAATGGGGAATTGTTCTCTCCAGGTGACAGACAGAGCAACCAACATTCCATTGTTCTATCTCAGTGGGCACTCAAGATGTGTTATCTCACATTTGCATTTCAACCCAAAGCATTTACCTCTGTTAATCCTTCCCTTCCCTCAATCTAACATGCAAGATTCTTCCACAGCTTTTAGCAGGATATTTGAGAAGCCTCAAACTACTTCCCTCATAAAGAAACATTTTTTCCCTTTTCTTTTCTTTTTATTTGGGATATTTAAAATTAAATTTGTGTGTTTTAGCATTTATTTATTTTTGGTTCCTTTTAAGTTTTTTTTTCTCCATTATTTTACTATTTATTTATTTTTTTTGGAAAAATTATTTAACTGGTGATCTAATTTTTGTTTTTGTTTCCTTTTAATATTTTATCTTTAGGGTAATCAAATTTTTGTTCTTGCTTCCCTTTAATATTTTTATCTTTAAACAGCAGAAGATCACAGAAGTAATTATATAGAAAAGTGATAATAATATTGACATGAATAAAATGCGTAACTCTAAAGTTTTATTGTTTGCAGCTTCCCAGAAAAACTCAAGGAGATTCTCTCCTTTTTGGCTTTTGCTTCTTTCCTTGATAACTCTGTCTTTTAGCCCCAAACCCTACCCCGTACAGGATATCAGATGTTAATGCAGACCCAATGATGGAAAACCCTCAGCCCAATTCCTTGTGACCACAAGACTATCACCTGCAACAGCAACAGACACCAGAGTTTTAAAAGTGGCCACGGAAATCTCATTCAAAAGGACAGACTGGGGGGGGTGAACCTGACAAAGGGGGGAAAGTTGCTCTTTAAGGACATTTTCTCTCTTTTTTTGACCTCAAGCCCTTGTACCTAATGGTTAAGGATACGTGTAAAACCAAGAATTGTCTCAAAAATCTCATGACTTCCTAAAGGATATCCAAATAGTCTGGAATTAATAACTGTATGTTGTGTGTGTTATGTGTTATTATGTAAGAATTCTGAAATGTGCTTGATAATATGTGATTTCCACAAATGGGGAAACAATTGAATTGTAAGGACGTTTTCTCTCTTTTGACCTCAAGACTCTACCCTAGGATTGAAAAGATATATTATGTTTTATGATATTATGCAGAAACATTGAACCATGTCTGACTGTATATGTGATTTCCACAAAAGGGGGGGGAAACCAATTTTGTGTTTGTTTTATGTCTAATGTACTGCTTTAATTCTTATTGCTTACACTAGTGCAGGAATTCTCATGCATTTTATGCTTTCTAGTAGATCAGGCCATTTTATAGTCCCATATTTATATTATTTTATGACCGCATCTCCTTATCGCACCTGGTACTCCAACCTTCTCTATACATTTTAATTCTACCAAGGAGAAGCTTCAGGATCCATGAAAGCCCAGATAACAGAAAAATTGTATATGCTTTGATTTAGCAGGAAGCATCCCTTATAGAATTAAAATTTACCAATTTGGACAACGTGCCCTTTTTATAAGGTTTCTTTGGAAAGTAACAACCATGGGCTAAATAAATTCTAATTTGGCTCAGTTCTGATTGGGCGTGTATCCCAGGTGCAATGAACTTTCTTTGGTCCCCTTAGAACAACTGAGCAATTTTCCCATGAGTGCAAGACCAGCCTATAAAATAAAATTCCATAGGAAGGTTAGGCAAGGACATTTCTCTCATGACGTGTTCAAAGTCTATCCAAATCTATGGCAAGTGCCAGGCGCCAAGGTCAAGAGGAAAGCCCTTAGGGGATTCCCCAGGGATTGTTGCGGCTGTGGTATGGAGGTGAGACCAGAGGAAGCTAGATTTGTCACCTGGGAACATATAAATTGGCAAACAAAAACACTGCACTTTTCAGTCACTTTCCTGCTGAGTGTAAAGCATAGACCACTATTGAGAAAATGTTTATCCCAAAGTCCTGGACTACCACAAGTAATTTAGTAACAAAATGCAACATGTGTTATTTTTCACATATTTTTTATGTCCAGCTATGTGCACTTGCAAATATCCCTTAGGGGCTTGACTTGCAAGACTTCAGATTTACACAAAGGTACCCATTTCATTTTTCCCGCCATGATGACAAACCTCCAAACAGCCCCCACCTTTTCCGAAGTTGTCCCAATGTACTACCTGGGAGAAGGCGAATACGTGAAAACAGATTGTGTGAGGCAATGATTGGTTGTTACACAACAATCTTGCCTCAGAGAGGGGGATTGTTTTAGGAATTTCGGGGGGGGGACTTCCTTTCAAAACACCCCATTACACTATTTGAGACATGAACAGAGAGGGGTGTCTGAAAACAGCACAGAAAGACAGGCCTCACACCATTTTGACTCCTGACACCATTTTTGACTCTCAAACTGACCAGGTGTTTCTCTGCAAGGAGGAAGGGAGTGGGAAAATCTCCCCATTGTCTCTTTCCTCGGAAATCCTGTCTTGAGGGCACACTCAAGATATGAACAGGGTGTGGGCCTGTGACCTGTGACCTAGATTCAGGAATTAGTGGTTATAATAACAAAAGAGTGGACTGCCCAGGAAATGCAATCAGATAAGACATTATCATGTGAAGTGGCAGACAGGAGGTAAACAACTCAAGATTTCTCCTGGGCTGGAGACCGCCTTTTTCTATGTTGTAGCTGTGATGTATCTGAGGGGTGGTCCTGCGTTACACCCCTTTTAGTGATGTATGTATGACGTATAGGGGGTTGGTCTTGAGGGGAAAGGGGGGGAATTTCAAAGTCTATATAGGAGCTTGCCCACCATTGTTCGGGGTCCTTTTCCTGCTCCTGTGTGAGAGGAAAGCACCCTGTTGCAACAGTGAAAATAAAGGCTTTGCTTCTCAATTTTTCTCTGGTTGGCCTCTGTTTTTACTCCTACCGATGGAGAACCTGCAGGGAACTTGCAAGGGCTCTTGTGTACCCCATAAGGGAATAAGGGCAGATTTTTCTACAACAGGCCAAATGGAAGCCTTTTTCTCAACCTGGTGTTCTTCTGAGGAAGCATTTAAGGGCAGGGATGTTGTTCTCCAGTTGCTGTGCACAGGGAAGGGAGGACATTCCTACAAAAACTCAAGACTGACAAGGCCACAGATAGCTTGCTTCTTGGTAAAAACTTGGCAGCTGTTGTGGTCAGATACAATGGCAACGCAAGTCTGTGAGGCTGCGTAGGCAAGGCCTGAGGAAGGAAATGCTTTTCCACAAAACCTCTCCTGTGGGGCTGGATGAAAGGGAAGCAGCTTTTGAGGGGGGGGAATGGAAATTTTAAAAACAGGCATAGAAAGAATGATAGGTCTGTTCTGACAGAAGAGAGATGTACAATAAAGGAATAGGAAAAGGGCAGGAGGGGAAAAACACCCTATGCTGAAAGGGGAAGTGGCTTCCTCATTGCTTATCTCCCAGAATCCTGCTCCCACAGGCACATTATATACAGTACAGTACTCAAATTCTGCCTGAATGGGGTGGTAGCAGAGCTGTGTGTTATCACAGGAGTGGAGTTTGTTGTTGTTGTTATAAGCCTAATAACAATAGGGAGGAAGGAGGTGCCAGACCCCCTTTGCCTGCAATATTTGACCTCTGCACACAGCTCCTCACCCTCAGGTTTGTTCCTCTTGACTGGGGTGAAGTGGGAAATATGCCCCATACAGAGAAATAGGATGGGGTTGAGGGTGATTCAGGACAAAAGCGGTGGGGCAAGGAAAGGATTCTCCTGCTTAGGCCTCTTCTGTTTTAAAATCACCCTACCCCCATCTCCTACTTCACAGCTGTGTGTGGCGTAAGCCATGTTCTAAGACACAGGTCATGCCTCAATTCTTGACTAGCCAGGACTTCACTCAGGGGACAACTATTGTGTAGTAGTTATGCAATGGATTCTCCCCTCATTGCCCCAGGGTTTTCCATTATGTAAAGCAGCTGCAGATGGCTTTAGATTAAGGAGGGAAAGGCAGATAGCCTACTGTGTAACCCCTTCATTCCCAACAGCTGCTTTTGTCTTCAGAGGTAACAAGAATAAAATATAGATCCCAATACCTGATGATTGCTTGAGCAGACCTGATGCCACCTGAGCAAAACATCACACTTGGGACAAAATATTGTGTTAGCTGTGTTAGCTCATATAGTTGACTACCTGCCGTAAAGGTATTAGGTAGCAAAGTGCTTACTCAAATGCTCTATCGTTTTGAAATCCCTGGGACTCTGATTTAAACTGCATTAAACTTTTGGAAACGTAGAATAATTTTCCTCAGATTATACTCTCTATCAACAGCTCTTTGCACAGAATCAAGGTGGCCAACAATTAAGGGAAGAGCAGACTGCGCTCAGTTAAAAAAAATTTCTTAATGCTATTTGGCATTGTCATGTACTGTACTACATGGGATTGGGTGAGAAGCAACTCTGGAAAGCATCTTTTCAAGATGTTTTCAGATGGTTATTATTTTCCAGAATTGAGCTTTGCTTTGACCTTGAGTAAGTGTCAACTAATGGGACGCGGGTGGCGCTGTGGGTTAAACCACAGAGCCTAGGACTTGCTGATCAGAAGGTCAGCGGTTCAGATCCCTGCGACGGGGTGAGCTCCCATTGTTCGTTCCCTGCTCCTGCCAACCTAGCAGTTCAAAAGTACGTCAAAGTGCAAGTAGATAAATAGGTACCGTTTCGGCAGAAAGGTAAATGGCGTTTCCATGCGGTGCTCTGGTTCACCAGAAGCGGCTTAGTCATGCTGGCAACATGACCCGGAAGCTGTCTGCGGACAAACACCAGCTCCCTCGGCCAGTAAAGCGAGATGAGCACCACAACCCCAGAGTTGTCCGCGACTGGACTTAACGGTCAGGGGTCCCTTTACCTTTACCTTTCAGTGTCAACTAAGGGATTGGCTCTTCTGGATAGAATCCAGAAGGCACCTACAACTAATCAGAAACCCACAAATTTCCCCTTGGTATCCACCAAGAGCATTTTAGAGAAGATAGCATTTTAGAGCTAGTTATTTATTGAGCTGCAGTTCCAGGTGATGCCCATTGCATTCTTGGATGGCCACTACAACAAGGTCCCATATGTAGACAGATTTTGCATTTGGGGTCAGCCTCAGGTGGAAGACATCTTCTTTATCTATTAGCCTGCCCCTTATATAGAGATTGCTTTCTGAAACCTCCTGCACTCATCTCGCACTTGCACACTAGGGTCTTTCATTTGTCTCTGCTTAATTTTCATTTGTGGCAGCTCCTGTTTGATGACATTTCCCCTCTGAAGTAGAGGTGGGTTTACCCGCGGTGTTGCTAGGCATCACAAAACAAGAAAAAGTTGATGTGGGCCCATGACAAATTGCCTTTGGGAAAATTAAGGAAGTGGGTGGCAAATGTCTCACCACCACTGCTTTGCAGTGTATCCAGCTGGTTTTTTTTTTTTTTAAAACATGGTTAAAGTGGGAGAGGGGAGGGGACCGATGATGCAGGGCTCACTGCAAAAAAATAATTTGGGGCTCTGGCCCCAGCAAGCCACCAGATCATCCCTGGAGTTTACCAAATGAGTGGAGAGGTGGCTCCACTAGCATTAAAAATGGGAACAAATGTAGATTTCATTCCATTGTGTTGCGTAAGATAACAGTGCAGAGGCATCACCCTCAGACAGGACCCACCCTTGTTGCCTCATGAGATGGAGGCTGTGTGTCATCAATATCCAAGACCCCACTGTGTTCTCTTGAGTATGAGTAATTTCCGGTCACAATTCTGATTATGTTTCCGAGCAGAATTCAAAGAGTTTGTGCTGATCTTTAAAGCCCTAAACAACTTCAGCCCTGTATACCTGAAGGAGTGTCTCCACCCCCCTTGTCCAGCCCAGACACTGAGGTCCTGCTCCAAGGGCCTTCTGGCGGTTCCCTCACTGCAAGAAGTTACAGGGAACCAGAACCAGCCAGAGGGCCTTCTCGGCAGTGACGCCCTCCCTGTGGAACGCCCTCCCATCAGATGTCAAGGCGATAAAGAACTATACAACTTTTAGAAGACATCAGGAAGTTTTTTATGTTTGATATTTTACTGTGTTTGATGTTTTCATTTGTTGGAAGTTGCCTAGAGCGGCTGGGGCAACCCAGTCAGATGGGTTGCATATAAATAAATTATCATCATCATCACCACCACCACCACCACCACAGACATAAAGCTTGATGAGGAAGAATGAGTTCAGCTGAAAGAGTTCCTATTTTGCTGTTTTTGAGATGGTATCAGGCAGCAAGGACTGAACTGAGATTTCCCTTCATTATGTTCAGTCCCTTGAATTGGTAATATTCAGGTTCATTAACCCACCCCACCAGTCCCTGCATACACCAATATAATGCATGTCACACTTGTGGTAGATGAAACATTTTTACACCTTTACATTTACCTTGGTTAGGATTAATTTTTCTGATACAAACTTAGTTTTGTATGCTATTCTCTCATAGGCTGGGTAGTAATAATAACTGAACCCCAAATAACAAAAAAATACCACACACACAAAGCATACTCTCATCTTGAGGCAGTTCCAGCCATTCCTTCATGTGACAAGGAAGTAATAGTTGGCTGCCGTTTACCAGAAAATCCTGTGGTTAACTTTAACAGAACAAGACTACATGAACACAAGCTTATGAAAGCAGAACTACTGGACCACACCAATTCCGCTTTAGCTGTCTTTCCAATTAAGCAATTATCTGGAAAAATGCTGTCAATAGTAATTTATGCATGCATACTAGACCAGTGGTTCTCAAACTTTTCCTCCCCACACCATTTGAAAATTGCTGGGGTGGGGAGTTCTTGGAAGACAACTGATAAACATTCCCTTGTTTTATACACCCACCCACCCCATTTATGTGTGCGGCATGGAAAACTCAAAAGTGGTGGTGGGGGAGAGACCTGAAGAGCCTCAACAAAGCCTTGCTGAACTTCTGACTCATGAGGAGACCCTCCCCGAAACCCAAAGAGGACATTGTCTTCAGGCTTCGGTGAGGTCTCCTCACAAGCTGGAGGCTCAGCAGGGCTTTGCTGAGGATCTTCAAGCCACTGGGCTCAGGAAAGTGGTTGCTACTGCTGCACTTTCCCTTGTGTCAGCCAGAAAGCCCTGGTGCGCCTCTGGCTCATGAGCAGATGCTCCCTGGAGCCTGAAGAGGGTGTCCTTCTTGGGTTCTGGGGAGGGTCTCCTCATGAGTTGGAGGCTTGTTGAGGTTTACTCAGCTGATGCATGGGGAAGCTTTTCTGTGTGTCAGCTGCATGGCTGAATGAAGCCCCACTGAAGTGTGGTGAAACTTTCCCACGCATTAGCTGAGCAGCCTCAACAAGCCTCTGGCTCGTGAGGAGACCCTCCCCAGAGCCCAAAGAGTATGTCCCCTTTGGACTCCGTGGAAGGTCTCCTCACAAGCTGGAGGCACAGTGGAGTGCTCCCCATTTACGCATATTTCACTTATGTGCGCAGGGGGGCAGAACGTAATCCCCATGTAAATGGGGAGTTAGCTGTATAAGTTTCAGTAGGTTGAGAATGTGAGATAGCCAGGCTCATATATGCAACATGTTTGAATCTAATTAATGCATGAAGGGGCTAAGACCATAGAGTAAGCCAGGCTTTCTCAAACTCAGCCCTCCAGATGTTTTGAGACTACAATTCCCATCATTCCTGACCACTGGTCCTGCTAGGACTCATGGGAGTTGTAGGCCAAAAACATCTGGAGGGCTGAGTTTGAGGAAGCCTGGAGTAAGCTGTCCTGCCAGGCTTAACTCACTTAGGGAGGGACTAGGTTATCAAGCCTTTGTTCCCCTTCAGTTTACTTGAGTTCAGTGTGTGAGGAGGTCTAAGCTAATTACTCCAAGCTCAGACCACATGGCTTTCAAAAGCCACTCTTGAGTTCTTTTACCAGTAATTTAGAAACTTTTACCACTTTGCAGCTAAGCCCAAGTTTTACTGCCTGTGCAACTTCTGAATGCTGTATGGAAAAGTACATGAATCTGATATTTGTAGAGGTTGTAAGTAAACCATTTTTAACTTACCAAATGTGTGGTCCTTTTCTATGCTAGGGGAAGTGGGGAATTTTGGGAGGAGCTCACAAGGGCTTATTTTAAAGGTCTAACAGCCTATATTTCCACACTTCACTTTGCCACATATTTTGTGATTTTTAAATCTTTGCTGGGGTTCTTTCACCAATGAGTACTTGCCCCTAACCTGGACTTTGGCATCCAGGGAATTATCCTTTTTGTATATATTTTTTTTCCTCCTGCACCAACAGAGAGGACCTCCACCCACAGTAGTACCATAAAGCAAATGTACAAATATGCATACCTTTTGTTTTGTTAAGAAAACAGGGCAATAGACCTGTTTTGTAACACATGCTTTCCGAAAGAAGAGTTTGCTTCTTGCCCAGGAAAGCCTGTGCCACAAGAAAAGGCTTCTTTAATTCCCAGACAAATCTCAATTGTTTGCCTTGGGTTTTTAAAAAAATCATATCCTGTATCTATAAATTAGAAGGGAACAATTGGTGTTTCTTATAAACTTCTGAAGAAGCGGTAAGAGGGTATGTTGCCCAGAGCCTGACCTCTGCAACTTAATAGTTTTGGACGGCAAACCAATATGTCAAGACATCATAACAGGGAACAAGAAGAGTTAGATTTACTGTATTAAAGAAGCATTCTTACATAAGCAGCCAAGGGGAGTCAGCCCAAAGTGGAGTTCAAGATAGCCGATCAGGTTTTCTGGACAGAAAGATGGACTCCAGATGTTGCAAGTAAATTCCATTTCTACTGAATTCCTTATTTTATTCTCTTCTTGGAGTCACAGAAAATTTGGAAAGATATGAGCCTTCCTGCCTTCGGGGCAATTTCCTAAGCAATAAACACTAGGAGAAACTATCTTTAAATCGAAGCACAGTTCCAAAGTTAAAATAGAAGACTCTGCAGACTCTCTATCAATCTTCAGACACCTTAAAAAAGGGCTTTTTTTGGAAGGCAGTAAACTTCTTGTCTGTGTGATGTAGCTTCCAAGCAATATATGTTGATTTAATAATGAATTGACAAAACACCTTGCATTTTCCTATAAATGGGAAAGCCCAAATGCTTTCTGGCTTAGGACAGCCAGGTTAAAAGGGAGGAATCACAAACATTTTATAGCAAATACAATCCAGAGCCATACTCCTGCTTTCTCCTGTTGTTTACCCACTTGCTATTGCATATGCAACAGAACTGCAATAGTAATGTTATGAGTTTGTGAGTGCCAGACCCCTCTAATTAATCCCTGGATCCAGCAAGTGTTAAAATCTAATCAAGCCAAGCTAGCTTCCCATGAGGTGATAGCCTTGGTTATGAGCTATTAAGGGGCTCATTTGCAAAACAGCAAATGGGTGAGGGGGGTCCCTCCCTCAACAGATATAGCCAGAGTTTAGAGTAGAGAGTTTACCGTGTGTGGTGTGACCTAGAAGCAAATTGGCAAGCAGAGGGTCAGAGAGCAATGTTTGATTTCTGTTTCAGTACAAGGCTGCAGCTATGGGAGAAGCACAACTCTTTTGGTATGTCGATGCTGTGACTCTCTCCACCACAGGCTCAGGTTGTATATATATCTGTAAATAAACCTTGTATCATAAAGACACCACAGTCTCTGCTGTGCCTCATTTCCAAGAACCTTGGGTAAGCGCCTGGAACCCTTGGAATCTCTCACCACTCAGAGACTGGCGTGGCTTGCAACAGTAAGGTATCTACTAAGAGTGGGGTCCGCAAGCTTTCTAGGCCCAGGGGCACATTTGGAAAATTAAGAAATTCACAAGAACCACAAAATACCCATTTCACAGAAGAAAAACAGGCAATGCTCTCTCTCTCTCTCTCTCTCTCTCTCTCTCTCTCTCTCTCTCTAACACACACACACACCAACACCAACCATAAGTAGGCAATACATCTACATATACCCCAAAACAGACAAAAAGAAGCAGGCAACATCCTCTAAAAAACAGGCGCCCACCCACCCTCCGCAAAAAATGAAAATAAAAAAATTGCAAGGGACGGGGGGTTTGGCAGGCACCAAGGGTGTGTGTCAGAGAGCACTATAGTGCTCACTTGTACCACATTGTGGACGCCAGCACTAAAGAGATCAGGAACATACTGGAACAGGGATTCTCAAACTTTTCTATCCTGTGAACCCATGTGAGAGGACTGAAAATTACGGACACCCACAAAACGGTAATGAAAGGTCAAGGCTAGTCACAAAATGGTGGCACATGGAGGCAGAATTTGGCATAGTCAGCTGGTAATTACAGTTATTTTCCACACTGTAAGATACTAAATTCTTTGCCACAGCACTTCACTTATGACAAGGCGTTCCATTGTTCAGCTTTTCTCAAGCTAAGTACCAGGCATTGGTTCTGCAAGCATTATGATAGCATCCCAGTTTTAGGCATAAGTTGACATTTGAAAGATTTGAATAGATCTATTTTCCCTCCCACCATATTTCATATTGCTACCCAGTTGCTGTCATTTCTCCTCCACTACCCCTTTCTTACCCTATTCCCACCCCAATCTGTCAGCTTCTTTCATCCATGCTACTTTTTTACATTCAGTTCTTCCTCCTATAACAGCTTTCCTCTCCATGACGTTTAAAATTTATTACATAATTATTATCCTATTGATATTTTACTCATTTTTTCCCTTCAGCACTTCCTTTGACTCTTTGACACCTCCAAGGCTGGAGACGTCTCTTCCTGAAATCCTGCCTCTTGGCCACCTTTAGCATGTGAGGAATTGCTGGTGCTGGCCGGCATTCATTCAACCAAAAGGCTAGGCATAGCCAAGGAGTGGGGCGGGTGAGTGGAAGTGGTGCTGGGTGGGCTGTGGCACTGTAGTGCGCTGAGGCCATCCTTTGAGAAGCACTGCCCAAGAGAGAGTTTGGTCCCACTGTGCCTCGCGTCTTAGTGGGGTGTTCATCATAAGTGCACACAAAAGCCACGCCTAAGTACGTCATTCATGCCGATTATAAAGCAGAGGTCAATGGTGTTGAAGTCTGTTCCTGTGTTAGCATGCTGGTTCAGGAGGTATATGATCTTTGATACCAAAACATGGCATGTTAAAGTCCACTGCAACTATTTGGCTGATTATTTCCAGAGAAAGCCTAGCATGGTACAAGCAGAATTCCTCCTCCTGCAAAGAACTTAAGTCAGGAGGAGGAGGATCAGAACATCAGCCCCAATCCATGAAGTACAATACCAGGAAACAACTCCGCTTATCAGAGGACAGAGGCAGACCATAAAACTCTCCCAAGACATTCCGTTACCTTTGTATACAAAAGTATGTTTTTCCCCACTTTCCTTTGAAACACCAGTACTTCCTCTCACAAACAACGTGTGCATTTTATTTTCACTTAATATGGTAAACACATTATGAAAACAGTTCAGAAAACTTCTAGAGGCCAGTTATAGCCTTTGAAATAAATGCCTGGTTTCAACTTCTCTGGCCCCACCTACCGAAAACAAGATACAGTATAAGATGCTCATCAGACTTGAACACAAAACCAATTTTAAAGTTCAAGCTATTTTTAAAAAAATGCCATCCTAGAGCCCTCCAGATGTTTTGAACTACAACTCCCATCAGGTGTGCTGGCTAGGACTGTGTGATGTCCTGGTTGGGCATTTGACTATGCCTGGAGAGTGCCAGGTTGGAATCCCCACTTAGTCCAGCATTTCATTGGGTTGTCTTAGACCAGTGACTACCTCACAGGGTTGCTTTGATAAAAGTGGGGGAGGGGGGAAAGACCTCCATATACCATCCTGAGCTCATTAAAAGAAAGATTTTCTGCCCTGGGCTCATTTGGGAGGAAGGGCAGGATATAAATTTAATAACAATATATTCATTTACTAGTTGGAACATAACTGTTACATCATGGAATAATGTGGTTCAGGACTTTAGCTACTCCATTTCATTGTCCCTGTCCCTCCCCAATTTTTTTGCTCCAATGACAAGTCAGCATTCTGTGTCCAGGTTCCAACTTTAGGCTTGTTGTTTGTACTTCTGCAAACTTTGGGGTAGCCCTCAGCTTGCCAGTACCTCACCTTTTGCACTGTGGGTGGTGTCATTTTGGATATATAAGCAATGGTACCCAAAGCCTCTCCTGCCCACCTAGCAGTTCGAAAGGACGTCAAAGTGCAAGTAGATAAATAGGTACCGCTCCGGCGGGAAGGTAAACGGCATTTCGGTGCGCTGCTCTGGTTCGCCAAAAGCGGCTTTGTCATGCTGGCTACATGAGCTGTACGCCGGCTCCCTCGGCCAGTAACGCAAGATGAGCGCCGCAACCTCAGAGTCGGACACAATTGGACCCAATGGTCAGGGGTCCCTTTACCTTTACCTTTTTACCCAAAGCCTGAACAATAGAAATGCATAGCATCATCTGTACAAGCCATAATGATGGCACAAGGGGGGCGTAGTAGGAGAGCAGCAAAGGGATGGCCAGTTTGTCTGAGTCCTGTTCTCTTCCTGATGTCAGGTCCCACCTTCCATGCTACCACAAAGTTACTATAGCAAAACAGCTGCTATAAGTAAACACACACCACAGAGCAGAGGTAGTCAGCATGATGTCTTTCTGATGTTATTGGATTTCACCTCCCATCAGCCCCAAACAGTATGGCCAATTTTCAGGGATAATGAGTCCTGAAGTCTATCAACATCTGGAGGGCACCATACTGGCTACTCCAGCCATATGAAGAACCATGACTATGAAAAAATAAAAAAAATGTCCAGTAGCACCTTAGAGACCAACTAAGTTTGTTATTGGTATAAGCTTTCGTGTGCATGCACACAGATACCAGTGTATCTGAAGTGTGCATGCACACGAAAAGCTTACCGGTATACCAAGAACAAACTTAGTTGGTCTCTTAAGTTGCTAGATATATAATCTCGACTGCGTCAGACCAACATGGCTACCTACCTGAATCTAGAACCATGACTATGAGTTATCTATAAGCTGCCTTGAGTCCTGTCAGGGGAAATGGTGGGGTATAATAAGACAACAACAGTAGTTCGGTCTTGGCCACACTGAAAGACAGGAGATAGTAGATGTGGGGAACCTGTGACCCTCTAAATGTTGCTGAACTTCAACTCCCATCTGCCCCTGTAAGCATGACCAATGCTCAGGGATCATTGGAATTGTAGTCCAGCAACATCTGGACAGCCAAAGATTCCCTGCAGCTGGGATACAGACTTATTCAATAGCCAACCCTTACCCAGATTCAGGAGTATAATCTACAGCAAGGAGCAAGGAAGCAGCTTACATGTGAAGACCATCAACATGAGCTGTTATCACTCTGCCCCCAAGTCTTTGGAGCAAGGAGCATATGTGAGCGTTTGCACTAACAATCAGATGCCGCATCACCAAATGCATCATTTGACTAAACAGCCAACGGCTGGTGCAGGGGGTGGGGAAGAAGGGCAGATGAAGAATTGTCTTCTTAGGCCCTCTTACAGATTAAAATTTTTTCACTGGAGGAAGTTTGTTTACAGACCAATGTACAGGCAATGAAACAGCATTTCCGTGGAACTTGGGTGCATGCAGAAGATACGGTATGTCAGCATGTAATAGTAAGGAAGCAGCAATATATTGCAGGATTTACAAGTGCTTTCTGGGGAAGGGAGGTGGCAGGCCCAGGGCATAGTGAAAGTCAAAAGTCCAGTTAGTGAATATTGAGAAAGAGAGACCAAGGCAGAGTCTGTCTCACCTTGCAAAGGGGCCTGTTGTCTTCTGCTGATTACAGCCTCCAGTTGTGGGTCCTTGGCAGCTGGAGTGCTTCTCTGGGACAAGGAGGTCCTCCAAGTGTGTTCTCTGTGGTGGTTGCTAGCATGTCTGGCATATGGCAGTGGAAGATGTGTTGCAATGTCACACATAGCAGTTCCCAGAGTACAAGGTTACATACAATAATAAAAGAAAATATGACATTTTAGATAAGTGGGGAAGGGTGGGGGTAAGAAGTAAGTTGTTTTCTAGGCTTTGTGTTCCTAGGTCCAAAGCTGATAATTTGAATTTGTGACTGGAAAGCAGGGGTATGTCCCAGAATATTTCTGTGGGTGGTGGCTGCACATTCTCTGGAGGTGTCTGGGGGTATCTGAGCTGTCTGGATTCTCAGCGCTCTCAGGTCTCCAATAGATCTTGGCATCCACCTGTGGGGAAACTCACTGGGCTTGTTGGCAGCATGGTATTGCCTCTGGCCCTAACACCATTGGAGGAAGGCCAAGAAGCTGGGGCTTCCCACTCATGGAGGAGGAGAAGGGACCTGTTTGTGGCTCACCTACAGGGGTCAGCAACCTTTTTCAGTCGTGGGCCAGTCCACCGTCCCTCAGACCATGTGGTGGGCCGGACTATATTTTGAAAAAAAAAATGAACGAATTCCTATGCTCCACAAATAACCCAGAGATGCATTTTAAATAAAAGCACACATTCTACTCATGTAAAAACACCAGGCAGGCCCCACAAATAACCCAGAGATGCATTTTAAAGAAAAGGACACATTCTACTCATGTAAAAACATGCCGATTCCCAGACTGTCCGCGGGCTGGATTGAGAAGGCCCATGGGCCGCATCCGGCCCACGGCCCTTAGGTTGCCTACCCCTGCTGTAGTGGCTCCCCTCTTCTGGGTTAGGGGGGCAGGCTGTTTATTCAGAGTCTTCATGGTCTCTCCCCACAGTGATTGTGGGGGATAAACCGTTTGTGGTTCCTCCCATTCTAGGATTAGAGGGGCGAGCCAGCAGCTCATACTGATGGTGGCCTGTAATGTGTTTGATGTATATGTCTCAGAACAACCAGTTGGCGACTGACACCATCAGTTTGGTATAGCGTTTGCGCACATCACAAGCTGACAATACAGGCTCCTTGTCAGGGTCCCAGCCTCCAGGGTGTGGGAATGTTGAGGGTGGCAGGAGAGATTGATTATTAATATCCTTCCTAACCTTATGGTTTCTATATTTGGACATTTAATCTTAAAACCAGCAATCTCATTTGAACACCTATTTGGATACAGGTATATGGACTGTTTATATTTATTATAATTGGATGGGCTATTTTTATTAATGTGAGCGGATGTTGTTTCTTTTTCTTTCCAATATATTTGCTGCATGTTAAACCCAAAACCAAAATACAGTACACAGCAAAGAAAGAGAGAGGAGAGGGGAAAGCTCAAGGGAGAGTTCTACTACAGCTTCCTGTACTGGATGGGTGAGTTTTGTCTTAATTACTACTGCATTCCCTTCTTCAATAGATGTGTCACCCAATGCAGACTTCATGGGGAGCTGTCTGAAGCATGCACAATGGAAAAGCAGCCTCTCCACCAGCCCCCAAACATTAATGAGTGTCATGTCACCAGACGTATCAAGGTGCACCTGCTACCCCTCACTCATTATAAATCTCATCTCCCAAGATGTGCAGAGGCAAAGGTTTGCCACAATACCATACAGACTACAAGTAGGCACTCCAGCAGCAAAGACCAACGGCAATTAGTGCTAGGGGGAGAGGTTGCCACTTTTTGTTGTTGTTTCAGCAGACAAGAAATTAAAATAAAAGTTCACTATGCTCTGTTGCTCTTTGAATCCTGTCCTGTTCCCATAAAACCAGACCGGGAGAGGGCAAAGTAGGTGCTTGCTCCAGGCTACAATCAGATTGCTTGCCCATAAAATGGTTTAGAAGTTGAGTGTATGCCAATAGCACATTAGAGGCAAGAATATAAGAGCACACCTTTAAAGGCACCTAGATTCCACTTCTACAAGGCAAAGGCTTTCCAAAACACATGCTTAGATTTCTGCTGTGTATCGAGTTCTCTCTATATATACTATATTTTGGTATGAAAAATTGTCGTCATGCTGCAGTTCACATGGCTGCCAACAGACGGCCATGCCAGCTGCAACGTGACAACAGAGCAGCGAGCAGCGTGGATGGCAGCAGGCAGCCCAGGCGAGCTGCTGAGGAAGGAGCAATGTTCAAAGGAGGGTAGAAGGCGCTCCAGAGAGCAGTTTGTTCTCTGAGCCCCCTCCCCCCCACTTGCATTAAACATTACTGGAGCAACATTTAAGGGAATGGGGGGGCACTTCAGAAAGTGGTTTGGCAAACTGCTCTCTGAAGTGCCCAACTGTCTATTAAACAGTTTAATGGGGGGGGGGGGTTGGCCAAGCTGGGATGGGCAGGGTGGATGTGGGTTGGGCAGGTGTAACGGGAAGAGGTTGCCAGGAGTGGGAGCAAGAGGGTGGGGGCATGGGCGTAACCAGGGTTTTTGTTAGCGGGGGCTAGGCCTTTTGTTAGGAGGGGCAGAACTTCAGTTTGCTATGTATTTTTACTGATTTGTGGGGGCAGCTGCCCCTCCCTGCCTCACCTGGGCTACGCCCATGGGTGGGGGATGGCAAGGGGAGCAAGAAGAGACAGCAGCCCCTGGTTTGATAAAAATTATGTGCTTATTGATTGTAAGACAATCTCTAAGCGGTTTGGAAAAACATAAAACATGGATTAAAAAAAATACAGGTATAGAATAACCAATCTTTGCTAGAGTATAAATATGGACAGTTTGGAAATCTCTATCTACGTTGATATCTCACTTAGATAATGTAACCATACTTTCTTCTTCCAACTCTCTATTCTCACTTCTGCCACATGTTCATTTATAAAATTCTCTGTTTCTTATGGATCATTCACCTAACACAGGCAAGCTCCTTGTCTCCGCTTGTTTTATTGTCTGCTTCCACAAAGCTCAAACTCTGGAGTGTTTCTGCCTTTACAACAGGGGTGGGGAACCTGTGACCTTCTGGCTGTTGCGATGCTACAACTCCCATCAGCCCTAGCCAGCCAGTGTGGCCAGTGGTTGGCAGTGATGGGAGCTTTTGTCCCCCAACAACAGACTGCCCACCCATTCCCGCGTTGCATATTCGCACATACCATTGTCACTCCAAGAAAGCTACTCCGAAAAGATGAGATGAGCAACCACTAGCTTCTTTCCCAGATCACAGTATACTAATTTACTGTGCCCTCTGACAACAAAGTAAATGCCTTGCTCTCCAATCCCTAAAGGCCGTCACATTCCTGTTTCTGAACAGGTACTTGCACGCCCTTCGCGCAAAGTATTTGGCTGGAGCGTCCCTTTTCCGATTGTCTAGAAACCCTCTCTCAGTTGATTCAGTCCCAGAAGTGCCTCTTAAGGGAACCTAATTTCTCCCTAATCCAAACTCTCCAGACTGAAGTGGCAGATGGGCCCACAAAGGTCACACATATGCATGTGCCTAAAAGCTGGGGAGGGGGGAGGTCTTAAGCTAGTGGCTCCTTGTCTGCTACTAATGAATCAGCCCATTAGTAGGGCCAGGGAGGCAGCTTAGTCCTCTTTATTTTTTTCCTTAGTGTAAATACATTTCATTGTTTCCCCCCACCCCAACATAGCACCAACTATTCCACATGGTATGCAAGAGTCAGCTTGGCCGCTGCCAAGACCTTCAAAGCTAGGAATGTGCTTACACAGAAGCACAGCACACATCCCAAGAATAGGGGAGGATTAAAGGAAAGGGAGCAGAGAGGTGTTCTCTGTGCCCGTTGCCCTGCTCAGCACAAGGCTCCAACATACCATTTAATATGCAATTTTTAGAACGAAGTGCCCTTGGCTGATCATTGTTCCTTGAGGTTGAAAACTTCACTTGCTTTAATTGTTGCGGACTGGCCAGGTTTCAATTATTCCCCCCCCCCAAGTATTTACATAAGACAGCATGCACCACAGAACCACAACCCACAGAAAAATCCAAAGACAAAGTATTTGCTGTGTAGTGTGGGGGTGGGGAGAGACCTCCGTTTTTTAAACTGTAGGGAATACAGATCCCCTACAGTGCTGCCTTCCTCCTGCACCTTCCAAGGCAGGGGTAGCCCAAGCAGTGTCTGGCAATCAATCCATGATTCTTTACACTCAGTGGCAGACCATATGCACCTGAGGTTCTTTCTACATTCATCTGTGAAATAGATCATGAGGATTAGTGCTGGATTGGGAGCCCCAAGAGTTAGCATAAGCTTAGAAGAGCAAGGGGGATAGAGTTGAAAATGCTTTTGAAACCAATGGGGTATGGGGAGGAGAGAATGGAGCTAGGGAATTGGTGGGAATCTAGATATTGCTGCTTAACCACAAACACCCAGCATCCCTGAGCATTGACCATGCTGGTTGTTGCTGGAGTTGAGTTTCAAGTTGTCAAGTTAATTAATTATTGTATGGATTTGTTTTCTATATTTATTGACATCATGATTCATTTCAATTGTTCTTAATTTGTTTTTTTTATTTATTATTTTTTGTTATCATTCATGTTGTGAGCTACTCTGAGCACCATTGTGCATAAGTGAGAGACAACCAGTGATGATGAACACCTGGAAGGGCATAGGTTCCTCACTGTCAATTTCCAGTGCATATTGCCACAATTACTACGGAAATTTTTAGAAAGAACATGGGCTAAGGAAGGCAGCGCTGCTTTTCTGTGGTCAACAGAGCACCGAGTGTGGCAGGAAGGTCATAAACATTCAAGCTGGGTATTTGGAAAGCCCCAGATTTCTTGTAAGCTCTGAAGTTTACTGGATAGCTTTGAGAAAGCCACTCCAAATCTAACTTGCTTTAGTTTCCACAGCCAGTATGAGTTTTAAAAAAGCTTTGCTCTTTTTGGTGGGAGGGCAGGATGCCAATATAGCAAACAAAGCAGACTCATTCATCACTCAAGTAGGAAGGAGTTTGTTTTTGCAGTGCTCCATTTGCTTTCCTCAAGCAGCCTCCTAGCAGAAGGCTTAGAATGAGGTTAACCAGAGCCATTGTAGAACAATGGTAAGTGGGTACTGTATTGGGTGAGGAGGAATTAGCTTTGCACCCAGGCCAGCGTTTAAGCCACTTTACTCAAGAGTCAGGTGGAGAACTTGAGGAATAGTAAAGATTGAGTAAAAGGTTCGATCTCTTGCCCGCTATGGCACCTGAATGAGCCAGGTCTATACTCCAATCAAAGTCTTGAATCAAAAAGGACAGGCTAGATTTGTGACAGGAAATCTGAGAAATCCCGCTGGGAATTTACACCAGCAGTAGCCATCTTCACCTGCCATCTCCCCAGCTCTCATAAAGGTGTCACACTGGTAACCTGGCAAGCATGACGTGCGCTCTGATTGGCTGGGGGGTAGGGAAAGCCCGCTGTAACTTAACCCAATGTAGGCAGAAAACCCCTTAAAAATGGGCTGTGGATATGCAGTTTTCATCCCACACCGACCATCAGAAAACCACCTATGCTGGGTTGCTCACGAGATTAGAAGCCCATTTGTAAATAGCAAGGTTAGGTTAGATAGATTTGAACCAACAGGTTCAATTTATTTTCCATATCCTGCTTTGTCCATTTGCCTTCCTTTTCATTCTTCATAAAAATTCACATAATATGGCTGTGGGGTCTAATGGGTGTTTATGTGAGCTTTTTGTAATCTCCCACATGCCTAGTTGCTGAGTGCATACTACTGGGGTTGAAAACGTGGGATTTCACAGGGGAAAGAAGGAATTGCACTGAACACCAAGGTGGGGAAGGCAACTAGATGCCAACCCTGCTGTTCCTGATGAATTGAGAGAGATCTGAGAAATGCAGGGTGTGTCGACTCAGGCTACCTTTGGCAGCAATTGCTTTGACCTCCTAGACTTCACTCCACATCGAGTTGTCAAGGTTTAACAGGAAGTGTAGTGGTAGCAATTACTGGATAGTTTTGGCATTGGCACTGGCTTGCTTTACAAGGCCATTGTGAAAGGATGTAAAAAGCAGGGTCCTAGCCCCCCGCTTCTGTTAAACCTAGTAAGGTGTTGTTTTTGGTAAAGAGATAAAAAGAGGTTGTGGCTCTCAAGGCACTAGGTGTGTCCCCCAAACAGAGGCACACCACAGAGGCCTCCTCCCTAGCAGCTGGCCTTTTTGCAGTGCCGTCACAGAATCCACAAAAACCTCAATTATTGCGATATAACTGCCTCTGCTTCAGTCCCTTGTTAGTGCAGGACTGCTGATCAAGGCACGCTTTGTTCTTCGGAACGCAGGTCAGCTAACTGGTCATGCAACATACCCCAGTCATTTCTGTGCTCCAGGGCACCCTGGAAGAAGAACAGATCACACTCTTGCCAGGAATGTCCCTGGACTGATTCTGGAAGAAGCTAGGCTCTCAGCTAGCTTGGCATGCATGGAAAGGAACAGAACCACCATGAAAAAAAGAGGAACAAGGGGAGATGAAACTGGGGACGGAGATTGCACAATTTCCCTGGTCTGCTCAGCACAGTGTCCCCTACTCGTCTCTTCAGATTTCAGCCACCTAGTAGAAGGGAAGCCCCCAAAGAAAGGGGCAGCAAGCCTTGACAGCTTAACATGCCTCTGTAGAAGGAGGTTTCATCAATGACTATGAAAACATACCGGGTAGTTACTTGAGGTCTCCTGGGGACACAAAGATCACCACTAGGATTGTTGCAACACTCCCAATGTTGTCACTGGAGTACCAGGCAAAAAGTGTAGACCCTGCACTTTAATCTCCCTGCACTCCCCAGAAGTCTGCAACTGAAGCACTTTTATTAGACCAGTGTTTCTCAAACTCAGGTCTCCACTTCTTGTTGGACTACAACTCCCATCATCCCTAGCTAGCAGGACCAGTGGTCAGGGACAGTGTTAGAAACTGAGTTATGAAAGCTAGAAGCTAAATGGCACCTTAAGCCTAGGTTATGGGTGCAACAACGGAATGTCTAGATGTGCTTTTTATAACAAGAATGCAAAGATGAAAATAAATGAACTGCAGCTAAAATATTATGTTCGTTTTCAACATGGTCTAGTCCTTCCCTTGCCCACCCCCCTAATATTCTTAAGAGGGAGGGGTCTCTTCTCCAGTCTTCAGAGAATAGCTGGAAGTGGAGAAGCAGAAAATGGTCCTCCTTTCCTTCCACTCTGCAGTTTTAATCTGAAATCTTAGGCACAGTACTGCGCCCAGAGCTCAGAAACTGCTCGCACTAATGAAATTCCCTGTTGCAAAATGCACCTAAAAGGCTGGGTGTTTCAAACACTGGTCAGTGATGATGAGATTTTTATTCCAGCAAAAGTGGATAGCCAAGTTTGAGAACTCCTATTAGACTGTGAAGCTACAGCCCATCTTAAAACTCAGTATTTTCCTACGCAGGGCAACTCTCAGAAGAACAGCAGCATCAGTTACCGTACTTGCAAAATCGAAGCCAGATAGGAATTTGCATCATCTCATCAAGGGGTAACCAAAAGAAGTTAATAAAATGATTTTTATTAAACACCAAAAAATAAAAGTTTCACAGTTAAAATTGTCCCAGGGAAGACAGTAGCTTCCAGTGTGTCATACCCTGAGTGCCCAAATATCTCCACATCCACAAAGTGTAGGAGAGAGTTCTCATATCCTTGTGCCCATAGCTAAGGCAACCCTTAGGAATGTTCGACCAGCACAGGGACAGATTGCAGCATATTCACCTGGCCAGTCTGGAAAGTGAGGCATACACAGCCAAGAAAAGAAGGTCAGACAATTTCCCAATTTCTCCGCAGTGAGAGTGCCAGGCTGGATCAGAACAGTCGAGTTTTGTGTAGAATCCAGGAGAGTTAGGATCTCCAGTAGCTGCTACCCAAGAGAAAGTGATGAGTGCACACGGAACTGCTGTGGAAAGCTTAGTCCTGGCTTTGGGGCCACCCTGAAGCTTCTTCCAGTCTAACAGGAAGTAATATGTGGTCAGACTGCGGCTGGCTCACCTCTTAGCCCTGCAGGAAGCGACCTACACAGCCACCAAGAGGCCTCGCAACTGGCCAGGATTCTGTACTGTCAAAACAGAAGACAGATGCAAGCTTTCCGGTTACAGCTCCCAGATGCCGCTGGGATTTGCAACAGCCGCGAAGTTCAAAATGGTGTCATGCACCACATTCTAGGAAGTGGCTTAAAAAAGAACTTGTCCTTCCAATCCAACAGGGACAGAAACATATTAGTCAGAGCTTCTTTGGTTCAGTCCAACACCTCAAGCACAGTCTTCTGGAGAGGAATGGAGAACATCTCTTCCCAAGGCACACGCAACCATTCTACCAGATCAGCCAGCAGGTCCGGACATTCTGTTCGCAAATGCCAAGTGCTCTCCACCTTCAGGCTCTGCAGAGGAAGAAGGCACAGTTCAGATGATCAGGGAATGGACATACCCAGCAGTAAGCCCCTGGACTGAATTCAGCTTGCACTACTACTGTAAGTATGGCTAGGTCTGAGTTATACCTCCTGACCAAGCAGAACTGCCCTTCCTTCCTCAGACCTGAGATGGCCACCTGCCTTTGCAAGGAGCCAGTAGATTTAGCTACGAGCAAGAGAGCAGTCCTGCAATAATGCTCACCTTTCCCAAGGAAGCATTTACCCCCTTCCATACAAGCATTTTAGTATCCTGGAAAGAAGCGCTGATGCTGTTACTTGTACCTCATCGTAAAGTTGCAGCTTCATATCACAAGGGGAGAAACGGTAAAGTATAACACCACAGATGCTGCTGATTGGTTCTCTCCCTTTCAGCCGGGAGCACTTCTTTGCCTGCTCCTCAACGCCAGTGTATGAGGCAGCAGAGGGTGGGGTGTTTTGCCACTGGTGATCTTCTTCCACCAGGAAGATATTTTTATGGGTGCTGAGCACAGTCACAGGAAAGGCAGAAGCCCCTGGGGAAAAAGAGGTTGGACAGTCGGCTTATGCAACAGAGTTATATCAAGCCACACAAGGATCTTGTTGAGGCTGAAAATGACTCCAGGAACAGCACACCCATACCTTGAATGAGGTATGCCAACAGGTAGAAGAAGGGTCTGGCCAAGCCATGTGCAGCTTCTCTTGCTAAGTCCTTTTCAATAAATGGCCTACAACACAGACACAACATGACTCAGGCAAGTCCTCCAGCAAATCCACTTTCCATTGTTGCTCCTATCCTAGCCAACCACTATACCTCGCCTGCGTAACTTGCAACCTCCCACTTTGTGTCCTTGTCACGCCAGCACCACCTGTAGGCTAAAACCTCATTTACACTGTACAATGGCAATAGGCATCTTACCACAATGGATGCTGCGGATTCATTTCCTCCACAGTAACGTCTGGGATTTTCCTTCTGATTTTGGCTGGCAATTCCTGTGTGAGATCTGGAGAGACATTGAGGGAAGTTATGATGCAATTGTGATACTTGGGCGGTTTCAAGGTAAATTTCCAGGGCAAAGGTCTTAGCCAGCAAGGGCCAGTTCTCAAGACTAAATTTTGCTGTGTCAGTGAAGAGAGCGTCATCTTTCACATAGGGCTTGGATGGGTGAGTGGGAAACCATAGCTCACACAGCAGCAAGCAGGGAGGAGTCGAGTAGCTAGAGTTGGCTCTCTAAGACCATCTGAGCAAAGGCTACAAGGCAGTTAAGCCAAACCAAAAAATAAGAGGAATTCTATTGTACCACATAGCATTCGTCTCTAGTCAACAGGCTTAGCAGAACTGCCCTGACCACAGCACTTGTTTGGGATTGTCACACAAACCACCATTATTCTGGTAACTTTTCTTCCCTGCCAGCGCAGAGACAAGATCAGGGAAGTTTGTACAAATGCACACACAGCCCCATACACCCTCTTACTTGTCAGGCACTGGAGGAATCTTCTGCAGTGACTCTGGTTGCGAAGCAGCAGGTTATAGGAGGAGGTGATGTAGCGATACACAAACTCCATATGCAAGCTTTGATGGCACAGCCCCACCTCCAGGCAAGAGAGGTCAGACAGGCAGTGACTGTCCCCCTTCTTCAGCCAATCATATGGCTGTCCCCTGGTGCAGAAGAACCAAATGTGTCAAGTCAATGCAAGGTAGGGCCCACCTTACCCAGCAAGCTCAAAGAGGGTTGTTGCTTTTGGCAGAGACTAACACCAAGAAGGGATGAGTTTTCTCAGTCAGGAGCACAGAGCTCAGGAGAGGAGCACATGTTTTGCATGAATGAATATCCCAGGTTAAATCCCAGGAATCTCTAGCTAAAGGTTTTAAGGAAGCAGGTGATGGGGGAAGACCTCTGCCTGGGACCTCAAACGCCCATTTACTACTTAAGAGTAGTAGACAATGCCGGGTAACATGGGTTGAAGGCGTTATATGATTTTAATAGAGGTCTTTCTTTATTCTGAAGGCTCTCTTTGCTCTAGCCATATCAAGTGGATGTCAAGACAGGAAACACAACACAAATGAGAACTGCTCCAAGAATAGCCCTTCTCACCTAATCCGTCCTGTAATCTCCAGCACGTGGAAGTGGGTGTCTGACACCACCAGGAGGGCCAAGAATTCCCCAGGCCGGCCATTCTTCACAACAGCCACCTAGAACAAACATGGCAGAAGGCAGGGTCTTATGTGCCTCAGGAAAAAGCACCAACCTACGTGACTGTCAATGCCTAAGCTGCATCCAGATTCCCACCCACCTTAAATGGTCAGTATTGCAGAGAGCTGCCTTTCTTACCTTCAGAAAGCACTTGAACTCCTCCGCCCTGTCTAAGACCTCCATGTCAAAATAAAGCTTGAGCCGATGATCCACAGAGGAGAAGTCCTGCAGGCCCGTAATACTGTGGGTGGCTGAGGGGGCAACAGAGTTTTTAAAAAGAAAAAAAAGTGGGGTTGAGTATTTTAACTCTGCAACCAGGTAGTCATTGGTGCCCGTATCAAACTAGAGCTATTACCGCAGCCAGACTGGGTTTATTTCAGTGACAAGGTCATACCTGAATCAGGCAGAGTTTAGAATCCATCAAAATAGAGATTGTTAGGCCCATCCCTTTTGAAGGCAAGCCTCCCTCTGCTAGAATATGCTTATCATCTGACTAGGTCCCAAGCTAGATAGATCAATGGAAATGTGGACCACATGCCAAAGGTTGCTAATGGGCTTCCCAGTACAAGATCTATGCAGAACTCCTCTTCTGTGCCATGTAGCTTTCACCCAGACAATATTATGCTCTATGAAACCCAGCTCTAATAGAAACTCATGGCTCTTCTACAGTTGAAGTAGGGAAAAGAGGCACAGATTAGAACCAGGGTGGGAAACCTGTGCTGTTGGGAGCAGAACCTCTGACCATTGGCCATGCTGAGATATGATAGCTAAATATCGAAAGGGCTGTCACATGGAAGATGAAGCAAGCTTGTTTTCTCCAGCACTGGAGGGGATGACCTGAATCAATGGATTCAAGTTACAAGAAAGGAGATTCTAACTAAACATCAGGAAGAACAGAGGTGGTGGACTCTCCTTCCTTGGAGGTTTATAAGCAGAGGTTGGATGGCCCTCTGTCAAGGATGCTTTAGTTGAGATTCCTGCATTGCAGGGGGTTGAACTAGATGACCCTAGGGATCCGTTCCAACTCTACAATTCGGTGATTCTATGATAGGCAAGTTCAGGGTCACAGATGCTCCTACACAGAGATGGGAGTAAGCTGGCAACAATGTCTGTGTAAACGTTTGCTAAAGGTTTAGCAGTGACTGCATTTGGATTGGTAGTTCCAAAGTAAGGGGACGGCAGGCAGGTTGCTTTAATTCAGGCCTGCATAAGTGGAGTGGCTGGGGATGGGGAGCTCTCGGGGTGGGGTGCTACCAGACAACCTCCATTGTTGCCAGCTTACTCCCATCTCTGTGTAGAAGCATCTGTGACCCTGAACTTGCCTATCATAGAAACTTGCTAATGTTGCAAGCCACCTCCTCTTGGCTGCATTCAAATTGCAGCTAAAAAACGAAACACTTCCAATAAATAGCCACACAGTGCTCTTAACAATCAGCAGATGGAGCTCCTGCTTCACTTCTGCAGGAAAAAAAACAACTCTTTTTATAGGAATACCAGCCTGGGCAGTGGCAGGAGTTGAGGCAGTTTCAAAGATATGCTCTAAGGTTAATACTGAGTCTTGGGTTAGAGGATGACATTTCTTTTAGTATACCTCTACCCCCTCTAACTGTGCAGAATTCAGTGCTCCCCTTGACTTTGCAGACCCACCCCTACCAGGCTGCCAGCACTCACGGGGGCTCAGATTCCAGTGTTCCTCCTGCGAGCTCGAGAGCTGGGGAGCGGTGGGCGCACGGGGAGGGGTGGGCCCATACTGATAGCTCCCCAACAGGCCACTGGTATCCGCCTGGCTGAGGAAGGAGTTGCGGCCCTTGGAACTCAAGCCGCTCTTGTTGCCACTGCCGTCCGCCCCTTCCGAACTGCGGGAGCTGGAATGGGCAGCGCTGCCTTTGTCACTGCTCAGCTCTTGGATCTGGGAACTGGAGCCGGTTCCCGTTTCAGAGGTAGTCTCTTCGCCAAAGTAGAACTTTTCCGACTCGGCCTCCTGCTGGCTTTCCCCAGGAAGCAATGGAGTGCTGGAACGCCCCTCGCAGGGCAAGATAACCACATGGTCGCTGGAGCAGCTGGGGCAGATGGTGGGCTCACTGAGAGCAGTGGCACCTGAAGAGGAAGAAGAGGAACATAGCAGAACCTGGTCTGGCAGCCACAGTCCTAGTTGCAAACTAATCAAGCACCAGGCTCTATTCTCAGGGACCCATAGTCTAACATGTTAGTCCCTTGATGCCCTGCCTTCTCCTTAAGGGAGTTTCCATGTTAATCCCTTGATGCTCTGGTCTCGCTGGCTAATTATGCAGCAAAGCACTGTATTCATCTCTTGTGATCAACCTCGAAAAAATTAAGAAAAGCACAAGTTGAATACTATGTCAAGGCATTCCCCCACTCCAAAGGAATTCATCCAAATAGCTAAGACAATGACATATGGTCAAATAACACAACACTCTCACAAAGATGGAAAGCTAACTAGAAAAAAATAATCAATATAATTCATAGCATTATAGAGAAATTTAACAGCTGGGCAGCAAAAGTCCTACCATAGAAACATGCAGATGTAGCGGAGGACTAAACACACCTAGAAAGAAGGCAAAGTAGCTGTAGTAGCCAATTTACTCATTCAAAGGCTCCAAATCCCCTAGACACAGGTTCAGAAAGTGTTGTGACGACTAAGTCCCAAAGAGAGCCCAGCCTACTAATCCATTTTAGATCTCTCTTCTTCAAGGGAGAACAAATCAGACTATAAGTGGTCAACCACAGTGTTTTCACATTCCAATGAGCGCTTTGAACTTATAGGGCTTTAGCACAACCCAGTAGGTATGACCCCCATTTTGCAAATAGGGATATACCCTGTTCATCCCATACCTTGTTCAGAGAAAGCTGAAGTGTCTATAGTGGAGCCTGGATTCTGCCGTCCAAGTGACAAGCATCCAGCAAATTCCTGTTTACATTTTAGACACTGGAGCTTTGAACTTCCCTCGGCCTTCTTCTGGTTTTCCTCCAGGGTGGGTCCCAGCACCCGGAGCAAGTCCTTAAAAAAAAAAAAAGAGCAAGAAGTGGGCAGAACAGCTGCAGAAGAATGCGAGGGCAGCTGAGATACCACTGCCTCCCTTTACACCAGAGTGAATATCGCAACTAGCACCTTTCTTAGCCTTGGGCAGAGAGGGCGGGAGGCCAGGAACACCGAAGGAAGCACTGCACTTCTCTCTAAGCTGACTAGCAGCTGGTTTAGGACAGATAAGGTGAAATGCAAAATTTATAGAATTTGTTTCCACAAGATGCGGTGGCTCAGATAGATGACTTTAAAAGGGGATTAGACCTTTCGTCCCTGAATTTGTCCAACTCAAGTGGCTATTAGTCTTGGCAGCATTTTGAAACTCAAGGTTTGGAAGCCGTATGTCATGGAATGCCAGTACCTGGGGAGCAGGAAATGATCATCAACTTCCATGCCCTCCATTTGGGTTTCCCACACTCATCAGATGGCGACTGAGGGAAACAGGATGGTAGACTAGATGGGACCATTGACTTGTTCAGACAGGGCTGCTCTTGAGTCAAGCGGGCCCCACCTCAGAGACAACACCCACTCCCACTAAATTTGGAAAGTTAAGGTTCTGCAGGCAGAGGCGTAGCAAGCCCAGGTGGTACCCGGGGCGGAATTTTTTTTGTCACCCCCACCACTTTAATTTAAAAAAAATTAAAAGGTGTCACCCCCCTCTGATGGTGCCACTTTGTGAGGTGTGGGGGTTTTGTGTGAGTGTGTCTATTATCTCTTTTTTTCTTCAATAAAGTTAAAATAAAAATAAAAATAAATAAAAATAATAAAAATAAATAAAAATAAAAAGTGTCACCCCCCTCTGATGGTGCCACTTTGTGAGATGTGGGGGGTTGTGTGTGTGTGTCTATTATCTCTTTTTTTAATGAAGTTAAAATTTAAAAAAAAAATTAAAAACATTTTTTAAATTTTTTTTTTAAAGTGTCACCCCCCTCTGGGGTGGAACCCGGGGCTGCCTGCCCCCCGCTCCCCTTGCTACGCCCCTGTCTGCAGGGGCATCCTCCCCTTCCACTCCAATCTGAGCTGTGTACCAAGCACCTCCTCACCTACCTGCACACACAGCTCAGGGTGGTCTTCCAACACTACGTATCGGCGCTTCCGACGATCCTTGCGGATGTAGCTGAAGTGCAGTGTGAGAACAGGAAACACCCGCTCCAGCTCCTGCCAGGAAGAGATAGGTTTCTGGTCAGGACAAGCTTCCCCAATGAAAAGAAACCTGCCCTGCAATGGACCTTTAACTTGGACCAACCGGCAACTGCAGCCGCTTGCTGATCCTAGCACAGGTTGTGTGTCTCTGCATTAGGAGTTCCTCGAAAACCTCTCTGGCAAGGTAACCCAATAATTTGCATCCCCCCGTTCTGTTAGCCATTGGGGGAGGAGAGAGACAAGGAAGAGCTACAGAGGACACTGAACTGTTCACCTGCTGCTACTAGTCATGACTATGATCTACCTCCACAGTTGGGAGGCAGAAATGCTTCCGAATACCAGTTGCTGGAAACCACAGGAGAGGAGAGAGATCTTACGCTCATGTTTTGCTCACTAGTTTCCCACAGGCATCTGGTTGGTCACTGTGAGAACAGGACGCTGAACTACATGGGCCATGGGCCTGATCCAGCAGGCTGCTCTTATGTTCTGGGATTTCAGCAAACGTCGCCCGCATATTTCCAAGCTCATCTTCACACCTATGACTAGCAACTTGTTTGCTCCAGATGGGGAGGAGGAAGTTTTATCAAGACGCTGAATTCTGCAACCAATGTCAGACTATGCTTGCATGGCTGAAACCAATTATGGAATGTAAAACAACTGTAGTGAAGTGAATATAGGGAACCCACTATACCCCAGAATGCCTCCTTTGAAGAAACTGACAGAGCAGACACCAAATACACAGTGGGGAGGGAGACATGGACAGAGCCCACCACAAGGCTCTCCTGGATACTTATATCCCAGTGCAATGCTGCTGTGAATAGGGTGGTTTTCTCTTCTCAGTGAGATTAACTGAATATTGGGCAAAAGTACTGTTGAGGTGCCCTCTCTACATGCACTACCAGGTACTGGTGCTTCTATTTCTGTATTATCTGAAGGCAACCAAGCAGGTTCAAGCTACCACAAAACCTTAGATGCTTAAAAACAAGGCTGACACTGCCGTTCATTAAGTTGTTGGGAAATAAGAAGAAAGCTGAACCCAGGGCAGCAGCAAGTGAGAGGAAAGACTGGTTTTGTCTGGAGCTTTCAAATTCCTGCAGCCATAAATGCAGAAACTCTGCAAAACAGTGCCAGCACCAGCTTCTGCTCACCCAGCTGTAATGTGATCATGTGCTTTATAGTAGCAGTGGGGGCAGGGGGGAAAGTGGATTTGAAGCAGAGGGTATGGACTAGAGTAAGCAACTCTGTTTCAGGGAAAGAAAATAATGTACTAAGTTTCCTATTGACAAGAATCTTCACTTGCTTGGTAGATCTGCCCAGCCTGATCGACTGCTCTATACCATATGTCACACCCGAAATAATCTAATATACCTGTGCACTGCCTGGAAAGAGCCAGCTAATACTTGCACACGATCATTAGACAATGCTATACTGGAGTTCATGGTGGTCAGTTTACTGGAAACCCTGTCCCCCCCACAAAAGCAACTGGAACTCACCATCCTTCTCCAGTGCATCTCTGAGGTTTCTACTTTCTGAAGGCTTTTCAGCTCCAGCTTGCGCACAACCTTGCCTTTTCTCAGCTCTACCTCCATTATGTGTCGGGAAGTGATCTGCAAAAAGATCCAGTCTGGTTCTGGGTCACAATCATCTTCTATCTGGCTTACCAGCACAGGCTGGTAGAGCTCCACTGCCAAGATAAATGAGAGCATTAGTCCCTACCTATTTCAGCATCCAGTCCCAGCAACAATGAAAGTCTGCAAATCCCCACATATTCAAAGACTGCCTACGGAAACTGCAGGGTTGCAAAGCCCACTGAAAGCAAGAGACAAGTTATGAAATTAAGGGCAAGCAAAGTACTTTTCTTGGAAGAATATTGTCACATAATGTAGTCTGCTCTAGGGCTGGAACTGGGACATCATGTACCTAGCTTGAAATCCTGGCTCCATGGGCTTTCACATGTCCATCATTCTCAGCCAATGATACCGCTCAGTCTGTGAGGACTTAATGTCACTCTGAACTCCTTTTGAAAAAGGAATGCTATGCGTCTTACTGTCAGGCACAGAGGGAGCCTGGATTCCCAATTTCTGTATGGTATGACGAGATTTGTCAACACTGAACAAGAAGTATTCCCCTTATGAAAGATCACAGTGAGTCAAACAATTTACACTCAAGTTTATTAAATATATGGCATCTGGTTGGTATTCAGTGGTAGAAAGTAAACACAGAGTTGCGAATTGTCAACTATTAACAAGCAAATAGCTTTCAAGGTGTTATTTCTCGGCGGTGGTAGGCAGGTGGGGAGATTCAGCCTCACAGAAAGAAAGGGTTTGCTCTGTAAATGTTGCCCAGAAGGTAAATAAAGGTCAAGCGCACGCAATTTGGGATCTCCTTTTCCCATCAGTAACATGCCAAGGGCTTGCTAGCTTAGAATGGCATTACCTTTTTGTACTTTCTAGGAAGAGGAAGCTTTTACTTAAATTGGGGGTGGGGAAACTTGTGGCCCTCCAGATATTGTTGGCCTCCAGCACCCATCAGCCCCAGCCAGCATGGTCAACAGGCAGGGCTGATGGGAGTTGGAGGCCAACAGCACCTGCAAGGTCACACGTTCCCCACTGTTGATATGAATGAAGTGTACTTGTCAACGTGTATCCACACCACAAATACGGTATCACAATACCCAGATTTTGAGGCAAGACGAACTTGTAAGTTTTTAATTTTAGGTTTTTTGGCAACATTAGGAATTCTGCCACCACAGGTTATGGATGTAACAGAAGCTAGGACTGAGCACATTTAGTATTGATTAAGGGGGCCCAGGCAAAGCCTCTGCACATTGAGACAGACTTGATTTTATTTATTGCTTTATTTATTTATTTATTTCTGCATGAAGCATTATCATACACTGTGCTCTACTCATACCTATGCAGAGTCCAAGGCCATTCAATAAGCTGCATATGAACAGGTTCTAGAATAGGGACAGCCAACTTCCGCCCCATAGGCCTAATTAGGCCCAGCAGGTCTTCCCATAAGGCAGTTTTATCGAAGCCACATAATCCTATATTATGTCAGATATGGAGCAGGTAAAGACACAGCTGGCCCAAAAGGGGCTTGTAGGCAAAGGACAGGTGAATGGCTCCTCCTGCCTATCCAATTTGGCCCACAGGCAGTGGGGAAGATCAAGATCTGGCCCACACTGGCCAGCTCCAGTTCTCCTTCCCTGTACTGGAGGGTCCAGTACTGTACTGAGTCCCCAGTTCCAACAGGAAAAGGACTACATGTGGGCATATTCGCAGCTTAAGGCCTTGCAGAACGAAATGCTTTAGCCAGGTATAGAATGCAAGCAAAGACACAGGCAAAGGGTTTGAGACATGACAGAAGTCAGACAGGAGGGGGGGGGGGGAGGAAAGAAAATATAAATACTATAGATGTCTTGCACTTTTGAGATTTCAGCACTAACCATATGCCAGCCCAAATGCCCACTGCCTCTCACCTTCCTATGGAAGTGGACAGTGAGCTAACAGCAGAAGCATTTACCTTCTGGTTTTTCCTCCTGGCCTTTATCTTCTTTAACTGGCATCTTCTCAGTTTCCACTACTGCCTGGGGGCCTTCTGCCAGGATTTCAGGCATAGGCAGCTCCGGTTCCTTCTCCTCTGTGGCCTCAGGAACCTTTTGCTCCTCTATGGAGTTCTTGCTTTGTTGGGAAGCCTCGCCTGAGCTGCCCAGATATTCTACTGTGGGGCTGCCAGAAGGGGTGATGGCTGCTGCCTGTCCATCTGCTTCTAGGTGTCGCCTGTACTGGAGCCAGCGGGTACCAAAGCGATCCCGGAAACTGTCCATGCGCTCCATCTCTGCCTGGTGCTGCCGAACTATACCTGTGGGACAACAGACAGCCTCCCAAGTTTGCAACGGTGTCTTGCACACACCCAGCCCCTGGTCACAGCCCCGTTGCCATGTGCCTCACCTGCCGAGACGGGCAGGCTTCTGTACTCATGTTCAGTATCACTGGGCTCTGAAATGCTGGCCCTGCGCACTTTCACTTGCCCCTGAAGGAGAGATAAGCTGTTAAGTATAGGCTGGAAATGGCTGTCACATTCCTTAACGGTAGCATTTCAATACCTTAATTTTATCATTAATTGCTTCACGCTTTTGGAAAGAAGGCTTTTTTAGAAGTGTATAATTAAATGTGTTTTTGCTGAAAATCTTAAAGTGTTTTCTTGGCAACTATCCCCCCATGCCCACCACCTTTCAAACGATGCAAAACAAAGAGCTTAGGATGCTGCACAACACTAGATTAGTGTTTCTCAAACTTGAGTCTTCAGCTGTTGTTGGACTACAACTCCCATTATCCCTGACCACTGGTCCTGCTAGCTTGGGATGATGTGAGTTCTAGTCTAACAACAGAGGGAGACCCATGTTTGAGGAGCACTGTAGATGGATATTTGAGATCTTCTTCCATACTGGACATAATTGAAGGATGGGGAGCCTGCAGTTCTCCAAATGTTGAACTACAGCTCCATCAGCCCCTATCTGCATGGCCAATGGTCAGAGATGATAGCTGTAGGAGTCCAACAGCTACAGGTTCCCTCATCCCTGTGCAAAAACATAGTTTATTGTTACAAGGATGAACCTAGCCTTCCCCTGCAAGCTGCTGCACTTCCTCCTCCTCTGGCATGGTCATGAGTTCCATTTTGGATCAATAATGCTGCATCATCTAAACCTGGACAACCCATGCTTAATCTAAACTATAGCCAGTGGAAACAAGCCAACCTCAAACCATGGTTAATGAAGCCGGCTTGTTTTCAACAGTCATAGTTAAGGTTATCCATAGTTTAGGGAATTAATGACACACTGAACTGCAGTTGATCTAAGAATGGAAGCAGAAGCTTATTACCTTTGTGTGGCTGCACTGGAAGAGGAGTGGGAGAGCATTCAAACCCTAGGGAGGCTAGCCTCATTCTCATAATGGTAAACCACATCCAAAGCATTGCTATTGTTTATGTTCCTGCAACGCCTCCTGAATAAGTTAATGTGAGTGATCACATGGTACACAAATCACCAGTAGATGAACAGTTTCCTCTCCTCCCACAATTCCTGAACACTCCAAGCAGCAAGAACACCTTATTTCTCTTCCGAGGTGGTAATAGGGGTGGTCTGCTCTCTGCAGGGGACTGGCTGTCACTTTGGTCTGCAGCACATGAACTTTCCAGGGCACTGCGGTCTGTCGGGGCCCTCTCTGAGACCGAGGTGCAGAGTGATTGGACAGCAGCCCGATCCAGCTTTGATAGGTGCTGAAAGAGACAGAATGAACCCAAGGGAAGTAAGAATGGCGGGTTTGAAGACTTCTCTCTTCTTTCACCCTCTACCCTCCTCTTTGAGAAGTGGCTAGCCTGTGCTGTTTTAGTAGCCTTACATGACGATACATAGCCATTCTTCAGGAGAGAGGCTTCTGGATAAGCAATAGCATCTGAGCCAACAATACCATTATTGGCTTCCCATTATTCTGAAGGATCAAGATAGTCTAGATCACACTGAGGATGAGACAGTTTCCAGCAGCAAAAGGTTCTGCACCCCACCTCCTCTTCTTTCCACCACAACACCTGGAAAAGTAATATTTGTATACCCTACTCACCCTCAGGTCAAAGGCAGACAGTGGCTCTTCATCAAGAAGGAACTGGTATTAGAACAAAACATGGCAGTTAAGACACCAATAACCCCATTTCCTAGTCACTCACATAACCAAGAAATCAGCAAAGCCCTTTCCTACAAATGGACATGCCATAGCAAAGGAGCCACATAAAATACAGATATAGCTAGATGGTTGGCTATACAAAATACATTCTAAGAATTACAATTAAACAAAGGAAAGAGTTAACAACTGTCCTTGAACACCAATAAAACATATGAACGAATGGACTTTCTTTACCAGGCATTAAACAGGTTAGTCAGATGGTAGATCTTATTCTAATTGCCCCAGCTTAAAAAATTTCCATGTTTGCTGCAGATGGACATGGAATTCTCAGGCTCATTCCAGGTATCTTTACCAAAAGAGCGTGTGAAGTCAGGAACAGGAAACTGAGCTTCTGGGCTCAGCAAATGGCTAAATCAACATTACCCCTAGTTGGAGAGCAGGAGATGGCTTCTCTTTGTACAACAGGCCCAAGTGGCTGACACCTTTTATGCTGGCTCCCTGTGGTGGAAATGCAAGTCCTGCATCCTTTTATATGGGACTGAGTAGCCAGAGTAGCCAACAAGGATTTCTGGAGGTACAGACCCCAACTTCAGTTCACAGATGGAGAAGAACATTTTGGCAAAAAGTGGGGAGCAACCTTTTTTTGGTACACAGTTTACATACTAGTGTGTAAACACACACAGGGTTTGCTTCCCATACGAAAGTATTTAAATAGGAGTAGACCACAGGCAAGTGTCTACTATGCTATGCCATCTTTGCATCTGAGTTGGGATGAACTGCAGCGCAGACCACATATACTCACATTGCTGGAGATAGATCTAGGAGACAAGTGACTTATGGTAGCAGGCCGGTGGTTCTGATGGAACCCTAAAGGATTCCCCTCCAGGTGCAGCTGTAGCGGGTGGGGGTGGGGAGAAAAAGAACAGTTATGTTTCATTTAACAAAACCACACTACTAACTGCCAGAACTTTGTCTACCTCACCATGGATGTAGCCAGGATTTATGGGGGCAGAACCTGTTAGTTAAGTATTTATTATTGATTTACTTGATGGGGGAGGGCAGCTGCCCCCAGGCTATGCCCATGTACCTCACTGCCTTTCCCCTGCACTCTTGCTAGGAAAATTTGTATTCTACTTTCCAGCTTCCTTCAAGGAGTTCCTTGACCTCTTTTATCTTATAAAACAACCCTATGGAGGTAGGTGAAGCCAAGAGATGGCAACTGGCCTGAGATTGCTTAGCCCTGAAGAGTTCACAAGAATTTGTACTCAAGTTTTTAGTCCTGTACCCTAACCATTATACCACATGGGTATTTAGAACAATTCCCTCCCCCCAAGACAGGGAATCCATTGTAAATTGGAGAGCTATATGTTAGGAGTGCCATAGGCATCTACTGGCTACTATCCTTAAATAACAAGGATTCCTTCCTCAAACAAAATACAGTCTTATAATGTTGTCTTACTCAAATGCCCAAACCACTAAACAGACACTAATAAACTGACCACCAATCAGAACCAGTGAAGTGCAGTGGTTATAGTGCTGGGGGAGGCCTGAGACACCAGGGTCCAAATCCCCACTCAGAAATGAAGCTCATTGAATGACCTTGGGTCTGTCACCCACAGCCAGCCTAGCCTACCTCACAGGGCTCTGGGGATGAAATGGGGAAGGGGAGAAACACGTGCATCGCCTTGAGTTCCTTGGTGGAATGTTAGGGTATAAATGCAATAAATAACCAATCAGGTTGATTGCTCACTCTTCTCAGGTTGTGCAACGATGACAGCGGTGCCAACGCAGTGTGTTCCAGCAGCAGGTTATAGGCAACATCCAAATGCTGAAGGCTGGGAAGCTTTTCCACACCTATGGAAAAAGTAGAGTAATGTCGGAAGAGAACCCTTGCGGGGATGGCGATACAACGAGACTCGGAGACAGGATGAATGTCCGGGAAGGCGACCTCCATTCTTTGCGAGCGCCCCCTTTTATTGGGTTTTCACAGCATGTTAAACATTAACTTAGCATAAGCACAACCCAGGTCCAAACAAGGAAAACTTTGAAAACTTTCCACCCCATGTATGGTAAGGGGTGACACCCACAAGCCTCACCCAGGACCCTGCCATTGCGTACGTGACTGTTCCTCATGCTCCCTCCATGCACCCTCCTCGTGCTCATCTCGTGTTTCCTGGTACATTTCCATGCGTCCGCCATTATCCATTGTTGTCCTTGACATGTGTCTGCCATTCCGACGTTCGGAGCGACGTGGCTTGCCAGCACGTCACCCCTGATTGGCGCAGAGACACCTGTGGTATGCCAGCGTGGTGTACGACGTGTATGGTGCGCTTTGTGGGCTCATAAAACCGTCCCAACAAACCCTTCTCCCCAATACTGTGCCACCCTGTGGGCCTCCTTTTTTCAGTCTGGTACAATGCAGCATGACCTAGTTTCCAGGCTACCCCTCATATCAGCAGCTCTACTACAGTCTTACCATTAATGTTATCAAGCTGGTTGTACCGCAGGATCAAGGCCACCAGTTTAGCCTGGCTGTGTAGCCCAAGTTCAGGCATCTTGGGCAAGAGGTTATAAGCCACATTTAAATATTCCAGCTCTGTCAGCACCTGTAAAGAAAATAAGGCAGTTCTCCACATTGCTCACCCATGTCCTCGTCCTCCCTGCCACACTGAACAACCGTCAAAGTGAACCCCCAGCCCCGAGAACATATTGTTAACGTGAGGTACACATGGCGGATCAAAAGAGCAGAACCCAACACACTCAGGCTCATGACAGCACAAAGATTAGAGAGTTCTTGGCAGAGGGCTTCTTTCGCTTAAAACTGTTCAGGAAATCTACCAGGGCTGCACATGATCTCAACTCTGCTCTTGCTCAGACAGCCACATGTGGCACTTGGGGGGTAGGAGAGGCAGCAGCATCACAGTAGGAGGAGGAAGCCAGCACCCAAGGAGGACTGGCAGTTCTCCCAACACAGACACAGCTACCCATTTGAGAAGCACTTGCTGTTAATTGCTAATTTAGGTTGTATACCATTTGCATTTTTATGCTGAAGCCGCCTTCAGTTTCTAGTAGGAAGGCAGGATCCAGACTTTACGCAGAAACAAAATCAATCATGGAAGGAACACTTGGGAACTAGAAGGCATCTATTCCAGCCCCGGCAGAGGGGAAGGCTCTGCCACATAAACAGCCCCTCAAAGACTAATAGTATGAAAAAAGAAAAAGAAAAAAGCCAGGGGGTGGTGGAATGAGTGCACAGGGTCCAAGATTCCTACCGTAAGAAGATTTATATAGTATAAATAAAGCAGCCTCACATTTAGCTATACAACACACCGGAAGGTGAAGCCTCCTCTCAGGCTCACAAGCATGTTTGACTTCAAGGGGGGGCGGGGAATGCTACTCAAGTATGTGGTTTTGTTAAACACAAAGTAGGAAATCCCCCTTCCCCTTTCTACCACACCCACAGTTCTCCAATATATGTTACCAAGGCTTGAAAAGAGTCAACCCAGCAATGAAGGAAGAAGAAAGGAAGTAGTTGCTAACTGCTCATAATGGATTTCAAAAGGGTGGTATTGAGCCCTCTGCCAGATACTTACTGTCAGGTAGCACTCACAGTCCTGGATGAGATTATGACTGAGATCCAGAGCCTTCAGGGCATTCAACAATTGCTTATCAGAAACAAGAAAGAAGGGATAAGAGGTTAGTGATGGCAACTGAGTCAATCCCATAGAGCAGGCATGGCCAAACTTGGCCCTCCAGCTGTTTTGGGACTACAACTCCCATCATCCCTAGCTAACAGGATCAGTGGTCAAGGATGATGGGAGTTGTAGTCCCAAAACAGCTGGAGGGCCAAGTTTGGCCACCACTGCCATAGAGCAAGCAGCCTCAAGACTAGGTGGCCAGTTATGGCACAGCCATCCAGAAGCCCAAGTCCTACCTGACCTACTCAGAAGGAGAAACACTAACAAGAGGACTGTCAGAATGAGAAACCCAAGCTGCCAGAAAACAATTGTACAATTGCCCTCTGTCTCAGTATTCCATTAAGAAAAATGCTATTCTCATCACCTACTACTGGTACATCTCCCCCAATTCTCAATTCTTCAGCATACCAGTGAATCATCCAAGGCTACAATGGAGTTATAGCTGAAGTTGACAGTCTGTAGTTCCAGCCATGGAAGGGCAGAACTGAGGTCCCCTCCACATGCAGAGATGATCTCCTGCAGGATAAAACACAAGTTGACAAGGAAGAAGGAGCTGTCTTTGCATCTTGCCAACTTCTTATGAACTAGCCCCTGGAGCAAGGTCTAGAATAGCAGTTTGAGCTACGGCAACTAACAGATGTGTAAGCCTCCCTCGATGCTGTGAACAGCTTCACAAGCTAATTCCTGCACATCAAGCAAAGGCTCAAGAGCAAGCCAGCTGGCAACGCTACCTGGCTAGCATACTCCACAGGACATTTTGAGGTACTAGTTTTAGTTAAATCACTCCTGACCTGAGATTTAACACAGCATATAGTTTTCAGGGGTAGAGAGGACATAAAAATATTTGGGAGCACGTTCATGCAACTGAGCAGCATGCGCAGTGTGAGTCTGTGGCAGCCTCCCTTGAAAACAGCTCTAGCACCTTCCCTCCTGAGGCAGAAAGCAATCAAGTTAGGCATCTTCACTCACCTTCAGAGAGTTCACACATTTGGAACAGGTTAAAGCCTCCAACTGAGAATAGACACACCGCAGGCCCCGCAGATAGTGCAAAGGAACACACTTCAGCTAAGGCAAGGGAGGAAGCCGGGAGTCAGGAGAAGAGAAAGAAGAGGGCAAAACACATAAAAAGTCACATAGGCCTAAGGGCTCTTCTACAGAAAAGGGCACACATACTTTTAGGCCCTCATTATTTCCCCCTTGAGACATTATCCCGTGCATTCATTTCCTTAACCAAAGACTTCCCTCACCTCCATGTAACAGCATGGCTAAATTCAGTCTTGATTCCTATAAAGGCCATTTCTCCAAATCAAATATTTTGATTCTAGATTTAGAAAGTCTTACTTTAGTCCAAAGTGCAGGAAAATAAAATTGCTTGGCTACTGTGAGAAACTATGGAACTCCCACTCTAGTCCACCCACTCTAGTCCACCCACCATTCTGTGCATGCTATGGACAGCACAGCTCAGGGGTCAGCAACCTTTTTCAGCCGAGGGCCAGTCCACCATCCCTCAGACCATGTGGTGGGCCAGACTATTTGGGGGGGGGGTGAACGAATTCCTATGCCCCACAAATAACCCAGAGATGCATTTTAAATCAAAGCACACATTCTACTCAGGTAAAAACGCGCTGATTCCCGGACTGTCCGTGGGCCGGATTGAGAAGGCGATTGGGCCGCATCCGGCCCACGGGCCTTAGGTTGCCTACCCCTGGCACAGCTTCTCACCCCACAGCAGCCACCAGAAATAGGCCAAGCCACCATCTAGCCCCTATTCCAGAGGCTCCTCACCCAGCATCTGGGACTCACCTCTAAACGTCGCAAAGACTTGAAGGGGAAAATCTTCACATCAACTGGCAGAGCATAATCAGGAACATGAACAAGCTAAAGCAGGAGGAGTGGGGGAGAGTGATAATGAAGAAAGGAGTCACCCACTAGCAACAGGCTTCACCTCTACAAGTCCATTACCCCACCCCGCAGTATGGTAAAAGGTAAAAGGACCCCTGGACGGTAAGTCCAGTCAAAGGCGACTATTGGGTGTGACGCTCATCTCGCTTTTCAGGCTGAATTTAACAAGAAGATCAGAATCATCCTGGCAACAGTGCAATATAATAGATGAAGTGTCTGATTTGGAACAGGGAAGCCTAGTTTTGAATCCCTGCTGAGCTATGTGGCTCACTAAGGGCCAAACTGGACTATATGCCAGAAAGCCGCAATCAGATGGTACCTCTCTTAAAACATTTTGTTAAAAGCAACTGCAGAAGATTGGGACCTCAGTGCTGAGGGAATAGGGTAACCTTTCCCAATTAAAATTGCCTCCAAAAGTCACTATTTGCCTATTAGAATCAAACAGAAGCAAGGTATCTCCCAGCAGCTGCTTTGTACAAAAAGAAAAAAAAAAATCAAGACAGCAGATTTGATCATGGATCTCTAATGTCTCTGCTTAACTATCACCCAGAGTGGCTGCAACAATAAAATGGGGGTAAGGAACCATATGTTGCGCTCTGAGCTCCCTGAAGGAAAGGATTGGAAAAAATAAAACACACAATCTTTATCAGCATGGTCAGAGTAAATGACAACTGATTCTCCCACATGGCCTCGCCAACAGCAATCTCTCCTCATCGTCCCCAAAGTAACCCGCTACTGTTCTCTTCACTGTAGAAGCACTATTATTAAACCAAATGCAACTGCAATCTAATCCAATATAACGGTAAAATTCAAGAATTGATATCAGCTAAGGATGTGGGCCTTTTGCCCAGATTGCTAACCAAAGCCCACATTAAAAATAGAACAAAGCAGGCTATTGCACTAGTAGATCACATCATAGTAGCACGTGCAAAGATAGTGAGAATGTAACCAGTAACAACAGCCACAAGGCGGAAGCTAGAGAGGTTCAAAGTCACTCTGAAGTCAAACAAATGACAGTGCAGGCTGTGCAAGGAACAAAGTGAAACAAAACCACCTTTAAATACTAAATTGATTTGAAGTTTTTCAACACAAAATATGAGTCACATATATGGATGGACCTATACAGTGTAATAATCTTCATCAAAATATGTTATCTGGGAGTGTTGGGTAATTACAAACGTCAGAGTTTACACTAGATTAGGAGGAGGAAAAGGCATGCAGATCAGATACTGTAGTGATGATAGGCTGTCACAAGGGCTTCAGATACAAGTAACAGATCTGTGGTTGTATCCAGTGCGTAGGGCTAAGTAAGTCTCCCATCACTGCAAGGATTTTCACCTGTACAACAGGACCTCTCCTTTCCCAATATGCACCCCATAACTCTGTTCTGAGGCTTTCCCCTACCCTCTGGATCAGATGTGGTGAGGGGGGAAGAGTCCTGTTGTGCATGTGGAAATCCTGGCACTGACAGGATGTGTTTGTTGGATACTGCCCATAGCCCCCAATGGGAATTCTGTATCTGACAGATATCATTGACCCTTCTTGTTGGCTTGAGAAACATCCTACCAACAAACACAAATCTGAGACCCTGCTCAATATATAAAGGCTTCACGTGTCCTCACAGAGCATCTGTTGGGAATGAGACTGCACCAGCAGCTTCCATGTAGATGCTTCAAAGAACTCTCATATCCCTTTTTATTTAAAAGGTTAATCTGGAACTCAGATTTTCCAAACTTCAACACAAAATATCCATCCGGCTGAAGAGATTTAATTTATTGCACTAACTCATGCAAACACCAGAGGCCCACAACATAGATAACGAAAGTGGCAAGCACATTTCAATCCCTATCTGTGTGTCATTGCTGCTCTGGCTAAAAACCTCATGACCAGCAGAGCAAACATACGCAACGGAAACAACCTGAACAATTACCCTAGAGATAAAACCCAATATACCGGTACACAACGCACCTTGAAGGGTAAAAGTCACAAACTAATGAAGTTGGTTATTGAATGATACAAATCTTATTTCACAGAAGGAAGATTCTACACAGCACCAAACAGCATCTATCATTGACACAAATCTGACTCTACCACATCCTTTGCCCTTCTTTCCTGCTGCTATCACTTGTTAACTATGCGTTTTTAAAATAATATTTATGACATTTCAATGATATATTGTAATTATGTTTCATTTTGATGTATATTTATATATTTTGATGTTTTGTGCACAATTGATTTTTGTGATTCTTAGATGTTATGCTTTATATATATTGTTTAGAGAGATTTAATTTGATGTTACTTACAATGTGAAATTGATGATTAAGGAGGAAGAATATACCTGGTATGCAATTTGTATTGTATTTCTTACATAGATTCCTTTCTGTGGGGATTTATAAACTGCTTAGAGAATTCTGTGGGCATATGAAGCAGTATGTAAATTAACTAAATAAAATAAATATATATAAACTGGTGTGCATACTGAGTGATTATATAGAAATGTTAGTACTATCACACACAAACACACACACACACACACACACACACACACACAGAGAGAGAGAGAGCCAGAGAGAGCGCTACACTGAATGGATGTAGGTGGTACCAAGTTTGGTTGAACTGTTTTCAGACTTCCTGCCTCCTTCCAAGTCTTTGCCCTTCAGAATGCCACATATTCCATCAGAGAACAAGGAGTATACAGTACAAAGATTTTGTCCCTTCCCTCTGCTCTGCCACTAACCCATGTGAATAAGGAGAAAGGAGGGGAACAGGAATATCCAAGACTGCACCATCAGAATAAATCTGCAAGTTCAGGAAATGGATACAAATATTCCTACTTAAATAATTGATGCAAACAGACCTGAAATTTGTAATGCAGATCAGCTGAAGACTTCCCGTCTTCATGCTTTAACTTTAGTTTATCAGCTAGATTACTTTTCATATTGCCTTACCTCTACCACTACGCATCTCCTCAGTTATTTTAAGACTAAATTACTGAGCATTCTTGAACAGCAACCACAGTTCATCCCAATTCCCTCAATCTGTTTTTTGTCTGCTTGAACAGACGGCACGAATATACATTTACAGCCAAGAGGAAGCTAGTTCCTTTTCCAATCTTCCACCACCCCCTCAGCCTTATGCCAGTCAGTCCTGGCTGATTCTGCTGTTGCCTACACCCTAATCTCCAGTCAAAGAGTAGAGAACACTCAAAGACATTATGTGATTTTTAAAAAATTGGAATATCAGCATCTTCCATACTTTTTGTTCTGGCTGGTTAAACAAACTCATCTGGAGGCAATATATAATATTTTTCTTATCAGAGCTGTACTGAATCATGCAAAACTTATTAAGCACACCATCCAGAAAATGCTGGAGGATACTGAAAGTATGTGCTGCTTCTGTACCAAATCACATGGCTGCCTGTATCCTAAAGAGGTAAGAATGCCAGTTTAGTGATGAACTAAGCCATAACTGAACTGGGTTTGGCATCAATTGAGAAAAAGCAAGTTTCCCAATTAAGACAGACTCTGACCAAGGAATCATGTAAAACATTAACAGCATTGGGGGTTTAGCAGAGTAGTAGGGAAGGGCCATAGGTCAGCAGTCAAACTAATGTGGTGCATGTACTAAGGTGCAGGTTTGATCCTGAGCATCTCCACTTAAAACCATCTGAGACACCATGCTTTCTGGAGCTCTTGGGGAGCGGGTGCCAGTCAGTACTGGGCTACATGGACCAACTCAGGCCAAGGACAGTGCATTTTAAAAAATAATGCCTAATAATCATATTTTATTTATTTATTTTTATTTCTAATACTTTTCTGCTACCTTTCAAAGTAAGTCCTCCCAATGTGACTGAGGAAATAAAATACAACTAAAATAATTTTCAAAACTATCATCTGTATAAACAAGTGAGAAATATAGCTACATCAACACCAGTATCCTCACTGCAAGATAAGGCAAGAAGCATAGACCTGCTGCTCACAGACTCCTACTTTGGCACGTACCTTCAGAGAGAGTGTCTTTTGCAAGACATCAAAGAGAAACTGGGCTTGAAGGATGGCAGATGTTTCAGCAGGGTGTGAGGAGAGTGCAATGAAGCCATGGTTCTGGTTTCGTGGTAAAAGGTGCTGCTCAAATATCTGAGTAAGAATCTGCAGTGTGGAGGTGAATAAGGTCAAGGTGCTAGTACCATCCAGAATCAAGTCTCCTGAAGAAAAAGAATAATTAGCATTAATAAATCCATATGTACTCCCTACCATCATAAACCAAACAAAGAAAGGTTCATAAGAACATAAGAGCCCTGCTGAATCAGACCAAAGGCCGATGTAATCCTATTTTCTATAGTGGTCAATGAGACACCTACAGGAAGACTACAATGACTGGAATTTAGAGGTCTGCCTGTATGTGGCACCAAATTCTGTAGTTTAACCATGTGAAGCAATACCTTGTTGATGCAGCCCTGAGTCTTCCACTGTTCAGTTTCACTGGATGACCCCGAGTTCCAGTACATGTATTACAAGAGAGGCAAATGTCTCTGTCTACACCAAGCATAATTTTTTGTACATCTCTATTGCGTCCTCCCCAATTTGCCTTTTTTTCTAAACTAAAAAGCCCCAAATGTTATAACCTTTCCTCATAGGCAATTTGCTCCAGCGCCCTTATTGTACGTCTGCCACCATAACTCCACAGCCTTGTCACACCTATTGAATGTGAATGAAGTACTACACGTTACAGTATAGTTATTTCTGAAGTAGCTCTTAGTTCTGTGCTCATCGCATAATTTGTAAATACTGGACATTCTTGACTTTCCTGAACCATCACTACCTCTCACACAGACAGAAAATTCCGGTTCAGTGGAACAATATGAAGGGCTTCCTAGACCACTCTCCTAGGCTACTCCACCCACATCCCAATGACTTGCAAATCTCCGAATACAGTTTACAATAAAAAGGAAGGACATCAATAAAGAGCTGGTTCCTAGACTGGAATTACAACCATCTTCCTTTACTTGGACAAGAGTCTTAGGACAGGCTGGAACCCTGCCCTACTAGAGTAATAACCTTATAACCAACCAGAGCATGATTTCTCTGAAGAACTTACCTCAGTGAATACGGGTTAAAGAACATCCAGCATTTGTTCAGTAGTGGCAATTATCCAAATAAAAGTGGCAACATCAAGCACCATTTTGCATGTTACATTTTCACTAAATACACATGCTGTGTTTTATGCACACATGTTTAAGATATTAACATGGCGCTTTACTGCGTATGCTAAAGAAATTAGCACATGCCAATGAATGCCCATTTAACCTGATATATGCAACAGGAAGTTAGATTAGCTGCATTGCCCACCATAAGCATGCGCTGTGAGTAAACTGATGCAGACAAACAAGATGTGAAATGGCTCTAAAGCATTACTGAATAATGTCTGTTAATAAAACTGTGGTATATTTTTTTTCCTCCTTAAAAAGCATAATCATGTCTACTGCAGTTCATCCCATGTACTGTAGTTCCTATATTCAGTCATTACCACCAACTCTGACCCCAAACCCAAGTCACACCCACACCATACATTTAAACCATATGGCTTTCTCCAAAGAATCCTGGGAACCATAGCTGGAAATTCTAGCTCTGTGAGGCGTAAACTACAGTTCGAAGGATTCTTTGCAGGAAAGTCATGTGCTTTATGGTGTAGATGTGACCCTAATGTATGGCCATTATATTACCACCTAGAACAAAGCAAAGAGCACACTTTAATGTGGAGGTGCTTCAAACCACCAGAACCTCACCAGATTCCTGCAGTAGATGGGCTAAGCTCTGGAGCATTATTTCCTTTGGTGTGCCAGGAGCCATCTGCAAAGAAAAAGGTGAGAATCATCACTTGGGAACCCAAGAGCCCCCATATCACAGTTACAAGTATCTGAAAACAAGGTGCTGTAAATAACTCACCAGTTCACCAGCCAACCAAAATTCCTGCTTAAGAAAGAGTCTGAGCCCACTGGCCATAGAGATTTTTTACACTAACCTCCCAGGGCTGTGATTTTTTTAGAGCCACAAGTTCTCGGGCCAACCTAGTGCAGACACCAAGACCCTCGCAAAGTCAGCAGCTACGGTGCTCGCACACAGGCACGTGACAGTGACAGGAATTACCCTTATTCCCCACGACGACGCCGACGACGCCCCGCCTCAGACGGTCCCAGGGGCCTTCTCGGAAGCCCACCGGAGAGAGGAGAGGCGGGGGGTGACCCCAAGCTGGTCACCAAACCCCAGAGACTACCCTATGGGGCAGGAAAAAGCAAGCAGCAGGCACATGATACAGGGGAGCGCCTGCCTGGAAGGAAGGCAGTAACCATAGCAACGCCCACGCAGCCTCTCGTACCAGACAACCCCCCCCCCCGACTAACACCACACACCCGCCCTTACCTGGAATGCCGACGGCCGGTTTCTTACACAGCGTCCCGACCATAGACGCAAGACAAGCCCCCGAATCTTTTACTCACTTCCGCGTTACCATAGAGTATTTAAAGACATACGAGCTAGAGCGTCCTCGGCTGGCTTAATAAGCGAGCCGGTGCCGCGCCTTCAAAGCTCCGCCCTCTCTTTCTATGGCGTTGCGCTTCGCCATCTCCTTCACTGTGTTGCAGAAAGCCCTTCCTTTTAGGGAGTGCAGTGTGGCAGGTCTCATGATCTGTTAGCAAGCAGGGCTCCCGAAAGCGGGGAGTTTTTGTCTACGATACTACGCTTCGGAGTTGAGGAAACCTGTCGCTGCAGGTATCCTTGGACTCCAGCTCCCATCAGCCTCAGCCAGCATAGGCGATGGCCAGGGGTGGTGGGAGTTATAACCAACAACATTTGGAGAGCCGCAAGTTCTCCTTCCCCTGCTCTACGCTTTCTGGTCACACCTGTCTTTTCTTACAATTTCATATTGAATCAGACCTCCAGCTGCAGTGTCCACAGATTGAACTAGGGACCTGCTGTTGCACTTTTCCTATAGAACCAACATAATGGTGGGAAATGATTATTTGCAGAAGTCGATGATAAGCTGGGGGATATCGTACTTTACCATGTTTTGATGGTCAAACTTGAGTCTTGAGGCTCTAGTGACTAGGGGTGGAGAAACTTTGGCTTTCCAGAAGTCGTTGGACAACAACTCCCATCATTTCTGACCATTGACTATACTGGTTGATAGGAACATCCAGAGGGCCAGGATTCCCCATTCTTCTGTGGATCACTGTGCTTCAGGTCTTAATAATGAGTGCCATGTAATAATTTATTTGAGGCAGGGCTTGTTTAGTACTCAGTACCACCTTCTGTTTTCAGAAGGGCCTGAACCATGGGAATTTTGGATTAGGGCAGAAATAAATGCACAGCCATGTTTCTTGGATCTTTTGCCAGTTTCCAGAGAAGTTTTACTGAAAACATGTTCTGTCTTTGTTTCTGACGATCTGTGCAGAGTAGCCAGGATAGCTCCATTTAGTGTGCCTCTGTAGAAGTCTGGTTCTCTGTTGAGCCCTGGCATTTCTCCCTCACCATGCTGGACATGCACACATACACCTTAAAACAAATAAAGCAAGCCATGCTGCGCACAGCATGGTCCTCCAATTGTATGGGAGGTCTTAGTATTAACCAAATGTTTGATGGATGTTTACGGATTCCTTATTCACAGAGTCATTAGTGAATGCTGGTCAAAGGGAGGACAAGAGTTCTCAGGTTTGACATTGCTTTGCAAAGAACCAAGTTTCATATCACATCAGGACAGAGCCTTCCTATTTTTGTACAAGAAATTCCCCTAATCAGGTGTGCATGCCTAAAGCTTTAGTTAGAATTTATAGGAAGTCCAAGCCATGTTCCTTCTGCTTTTCTGCTTCTATTTTTATTTTATTTATATTCATAACGATTACAGCCAGTCATAATTCTAAAAATCCCCTATGCTTACATTAATCAGTTATTCTTGTGAGCCCAATGCTTTAATCCATTGCTATTACCTCTTGTCTACACATTATTTAAAGCAGGGGTGGGGAACCTGTGTGCCCCCACCCAGGAGTTGTTGGACTGACCACTGGCCATACTGGTTGGGGCTGATAGGAGTTGGAATCCAACAACATGGGGAAGGCCACAGGTTCTCCACACCTGCTTTAAGATATGGAATTCAAATATGCATGCGCGCCAGCACAATAGATGTGGGAGATAATACAAAAACATCCCATCCAGAAACTTAGCTGTGACTAAGGGCTCATCCACAATAACTGCCCAGACCCATATTTTCTAGGCACGGCACAACCAGAAGTGTGGCTGAGCCCTTAGCTATGTTTCTTGATAAAATCCTTCCATTGCTCATTTGGGAATAACTCACTGCAAAGTACAAATGTTCGGTGGAACTAAGAGTTTTAGGTACTGTTGTCACCTGCAAGTCACTTAAAATCAGTTAACCCACTGAGGTCAGTTAGGTGACTTAAATGCTCCTACTCCATTCTAAGTAGTTTGTGAATTATTCCAATAAGTGTGTGTGCATGTATGTATGTATGTATGTATGAATAAACAAACAAACAAACAAATAAAGGACCAGCTTTGGGTGTGGGAACTCCTTCTTGGTCCACAGAGCATTCAGAATATTTAACACACAACAAAAATGATTTAATTGAACAGATCTGCTCTCTCCTCTCTGGGAGATAAATTCTCAATTTTCATGTCAAAGCTTTCCCTTATGAAAGAATTATAATAGGGCACCAACAGTTGCTCCTGTCATTCATGTTAAACACTTTTGAGAAAATAGTTGAAGGTCAAATAATCAGGTCTAATTTGGGTGGAAGCAGAACTACTTTTTGTGTCCTATATTATAGCGCAGGGACAAGGAATACTTTTTTTATGTATGGTTTATTGAGTTGACAAGATTAGCAAACAGCTGATTGTGCATAGATTTTAAACAAACAAACAAAAAATCCTAGCATGCACCTGTGAATATATGATCTGTGTAGTGTCTCTTTATAAATAATACACCTTTAACCTGGCTTCAGTTTCAGATGTAAGGCTGCTTTAAATTTACACACACACTATTTCCTGTTAATATTATATTTTTGTTTTGTTCACACAACATGTGTGATAATTTATTAGTTTGCTTAGTTATTCATGGAGCACCTCTCAGCTAAAGCACCCGAGGTGACTTAAAACTGGCACAAAAATTTGCACAGGAATTATAATAGTTGAAATTTGTATAGCATTTGCAAGTATTCAAAGCACTTTGCTTGCAATGTCAGAGTTGGCCCCATCATTAAGGAGAATGAGGCAGCCTGGGTATAATGGCAGGAAACATATTTTTATTTGTTGTTAATGTGTTATTTATTTTTCAGAGTGTTGCTTGTGGGATTTTTTGTCTTAGACCCTATGCACTTTGACTTGGGAGGTGAGAGGCACATTTGCTGCTGTGCCTCAGGCACCACAAAGTATTGAGTCTGCCCTGCAGCACATTAACTAGCTGTAATCTCACAACAACCCTGCAAGGTACATCTGAGAAAGAGTGACTTGCCTAAGTGAGTTCATAACAGTGTTGAGATTCAAAGTGGGAGCTCTTTAATGATTTAAAGAGGTATTACTATGCTGCCCCATAATTGAAATTCTCTGGGCAGTGTACATTTTTTTTTAAAAAAGGTTAAGATTCATGATAAACAATTTTTTAAAAATACAGCTGCAATGTAAAACATGGATTAAGAATTCAGTCTTTAAAGTTTAAAAAGCCAAAACCTCAAAACTTATTAAGAAGCCCCAGGAGGGCTGAGTCTCTTAGCCACTGGTATCATTCTCAATTTGGCATGTGCAACACTTTGGAATAACAATGCATCATGCAAGTTGGTATGTAGATACTTGGGGCCGATGTCCCTTCCGTTCCCCCAATAAAATATTTGAGGGAGCTAGAGCCCCCAAAGTTGAAGGGCATTGCCGTTCAAATGGTGTGTGTGCTCCACGTCTTGTGATCAATTATGTTGGGCAGGGCTTATGGCTCCTCACCCCAATATTTTATTTGTTGGCACCTCTGAGAGATGGAAAATTGTGTGCAGGCATCAAGTGATGCCTGCACCACTGCGTTACCCAGCCATGCGGTTTTGCCCCAGTGCCATGCTCCTTGGGTGTGGAGGTGCCAGTGAGGCTGCCTTAGCAAGGGAGGTGACTTGGCGTCCCTCCTTCCCTCCCACCATCCTGTGACTCTCCAGAATAGCCACTCGGCTCAGCTGCTGCCTGCTTCTGCGAAAAGCAGCGAGTGACTCATAGCCTGAGCGGCTCGCCACACAGAATTTTAAATAAGGGAGCCAGAGCAGCCAATGTGCAGCTCGTCTCCAAGCAGAGCCAGTAACAGCGGATGGCTGCCTGCAGGAGGAGCAGGAAGCTGCTGCTGCTGCTGCACTGAAGAGGAGGAGGCAGAGGTGGTGGAGGAGGAGAGGAGGTGTCTCAAACAGCCGCCCTACCTGAGCCACTAGCAGGGAAATGGACACATGTTGAGTGATCTCCAGCAGCAGCAGCAGGAGGGAGAGCAAGAAGAGGCCAGTCGCAGCAGCGTGAATTCGGTGGACCCCTGGCTGGAGGCAGGCAGCTCTCCTTCTCATCAGCAGCGAGGTACAGTATAGCCTCTTTCCCCACCCCCACTCCTGCCTTCATCCCATCCTGGTCCAGCATCCTCATGTCCCTGACATTGCCAGGTGCAGGGCAGAGAGAGAGAGAGAGAGTCTTCCGCAGGGAGCAAAGCTGTGGATCTCATAGCAGGACCCTTCTAGGTGGGCTTGCCTTCACCTCTCTCGTGCTTGGCACACAGGTTTGGGGCTTTCTTTCTCCGGAGTGTCAAGTCCTTGCTGCAAAAAATAAATAAATAAAAGGGAGCGAGGGCCCCCTAAGCATCTGCCAGGGCAGCAGAGGAGACTGCAGGGTATGTGCATGCTTTGTGAGTTGTTCGGAGAGCAGAAGAAGGAAAAAAGGGGAGGGGAGACATTTCAGTACAGGCCGTGTATGTGTCTGCATTCTCACCGCCCAGCATGCCCACATTTGGGCATGCCCACAAAAGATGCCAGTGATGTGTCCTGCTTGGGAAATCTGGAGCCTCCTGAACATGACAAGTGACAATGCAAGCCCCCTCCCCCAGTGCAAAATCTAGTGCAATAAATCAGCAATCCTTTGATGAGAGAGAGAGAGAGAGAGAGAGTAGTAATATGAGCTGAGACTCAGCTCTAGGTAACAGGTCTCAGTTTGGGAAAATTTGAAGCAATGCAGATGAGAGTGCCTCTGAGCATGTGTAGAGTACTTTCCCTCACCAAACTCTGTGCTTGTGGTATCAGTGGCCAGGACTTCCAGGTCAGAGGGTGTGGCTGTCAGTTAGGTGCAAGCTCCAGCACTACTCACACACAGAAATTAACCACCACTGTGATCCCCCCAAAATATGCATATGCCACAGTACTCCTGGCATAGACACTCTCATTTGTGTTTCTGTGCTTTTGTACATGTCATACCTTCAGTTCAGTCCCATCTACTGCACATTTATATCTCAGTGTGTGCTCCACGTCTCCAGTTTCTCATCATATTCAAGGGTCCCTTCCTCCTCAGGCAGGGGTTTGAACTTTGGGCATGCGCTAAGTGAGATTTTGAGCCCTTGTCTCCTGCTCTGTTGCACAGGACACTGCATCTTGTCCCTCTCTTGGTCTTCCTTTGGCGCCAACAGCCTATCATTTGGGAGTGACGTGCGTCTCTCTAATCAAATCTGTCCTTTTCTTCCTCCTCTTGTTTATTGCCATGGGTCTAACAAGCTTCAGGTATGAGCCATGCCCTGACCACGCTCAGCAGTGTATAAATACATGGCCTCAAAGCCCCCATAGTCTGAATGTAAAAGTGGGGACAGCTAGACAGATAGACAAGGAAGTCCAAGTAAAATGATACTGGCTTGTATGAGAGAAAGATACATTATTGGCAAGGCTATAAAAGGTCATAAGAATTAAGAGCTGCTTTAATCGTCAGCACCAGTGGCCCATCTGGCCTATTAACAGGAGCCTTTAAAGGAAGTGTCCACAGCACATGGCTTTAATAGATTAATGTCCTTGTCAATCACTCCCAGTAAGACTTGCTGACTCTTTAACAGCTGTTTGAGCAGCACAAATGCAGTAGGATCAGGACTAGCGTGCAGGTACACTGGTGGGAGGAGTTCCACTTTCTTCCAGCTTCTGGTAAAGAGAAGACAAAAGTTTCCTTGCCAACGGAGAGCATCATGCAAAAATCTGGTTGACATCGCAGCCTCTGTCACTGTTTTCCTTCCTCCCCCACTTCTCTCCTGCTTCCAGCTGTTCCTAGCCATGCAGCTGCCCCTTCCCTGCCTCCTCCACTCTCGGCCGCAGTCCCACGGAATGTCTGTTTTGGGCTTTCCACAGAGCCATGTCCTGCTACTGTTACTGACATCTACTTTTCTCAAGTTCCCTCCTCCGCATTACCCTCTCGAGCACTCCCAGTCCTAGTATGTAACCAACAGAATGGAGTGGGCGAGGGCAAATGTCAAATGCAAATGATCCCGTTCTTGCATTGCTGCAGTCTTGAACTGCCACCCTTTTGTCTGAGTATGGTCTTGGCGGGGGGAACCCTTGTGAAGAGGATGTATAACACACTGACCATAATGGAAAGGGAGTGCATGCTCAGGCCTCAATCCCTGGCATTTCCAGTTAAAATCATCAGGTAGCAGACAAATAGAAAGTCCTCTGCTGCAAACCCTTGGAGAACTACTTGCCAGTCAGCAGAAAAAATACTGGGCTGAATGGGACCGATGATCTGTCAAGTATAAGGCAACTTCATATGTCCATCTGTGATAACAGAAATGTATACCTAATTACATGGTGTGTGTCCCCTTTTATCCTCACAACAACCATTTGAAGTAGGTTGGACTGAGAGAGAGGGAAAGTGATTCAGTCACCCACCCAATGAGCTTCATGGTTGGATGGAAAGTCAAACTTAGATGTCCCAGGTCATTGTTGAATACTCAACCCCACAAACTATGTTTCTATTTTGGAGTCAGCCCACTTTCTCAGTCCCTTCTCATGGCATTCTATACATTTTGAAAGGGGGAATTCTTTCATTTTTACGTTCTAAATAAATGAGTATTGAGACTCATGACTATTGAGACTGCATGGAAAGTAATACAGTGGTACCTCGGGTTACATACGCTTCAGGTAACATATGCTTCAGGTTACAGACTCTGCTAACCCAGAAATATTACCTCGGGTTAAGAGCTTTGCTTCAGGATGAGAACAGAAATTGGGCAGCAGCGGTGCAGTGGCAGGGGGAGGCCCCATTAGCTAAAGTGGTGCTTCAGGTTAAGAACGTTTTCAGATTAAGAACGGACCTCCGGAGCGAATTAAGTATGTAACCAGAGGTACCACTGTACTCTCCAACCCAGAGGTCCCCCAAGCATCCCTTATTCATGGCATCATAGACACATACATTAATGAATGGACGGACCCAAGCTCAGTGTTAGATAGGAGAAGGAAGATATTTCATATGCAGAAAGTCCCCGGTTCAATTCCTGGCAACTCTGGTTAAAAGCAAAACAAAACAAAAATAAGATGGTATGCGGGTGTTATAGGCAGATATACTTCGTGCTACATGCGTATGTAACTTTAGCTAGAATCATCTACATGCATAGGAGACCCTAATTCATTTTTAGGCAATACCAGCAGCAGTCTTAACAAGCTGCTTGCTCTGGAGGCACTGCATTTAAGTTTACAAAACTTCTTTTGGGACTACTCAGGAGGAAAGGATTTGTCAAGATCAGCCCAAGCCAACACAAAATACAATGAGTTGAAAGTCACAGAGGCAAATTAAAGCAAGAAATAAAGTGCATGTTTATAATTGCACTTAGCAAAAGCGGTAGATTCACTATTACAGGCCAGGGTGTTGGTCATCTAAGCTACACAATAGCTATTATCGCTCAAGGAGCAGTATTTTGACATTCAGGGATAATTAGACGTTGAAGCAACAGCAGGCTCCAGCTTAGTGATTGCATTCCTTGTCTCAGAAATCTATTACTGTCTTAATTATGGTTGGGTTTAGTCAAATTCTTAGCCCAACATTTACCAGAATTTCTGCAAGTCTGCACCAGTATGTTTCTGACACTCTTCTGTGCTGAAATGTTGTTTTCAAGAGACCTGTTTGCAATGCTTTTCCAGGAGCTCTAACAATGTATGACTAACTGAGGTTTATTTACTGCGCGTCATTATTTCCTCAATTTGTACACTAAAAGCAATCCTATACACGTCTGCTCAGAAGTAAGTCCTATTAAGCTCAATGGGACTTACTCCCAGGTAAATGTGTATAGGATTGCAGCCTAGATCCACAAAAGCAGTTTAATGTTACCTGCAATCCTATTGCTTAGAGACTTTTGCAGTTCCTGTCCCAGAGGAGAGTTTACTTCCTCTCCCAGACAAAACAACCATTTGTATGCTTTAATGTATGGAGACATACACATATTGAAAGCTGACCAACACCTAAAACTGAAATGGAGCTCTTTTTAAAAAACCTAGCCAGGTGGGAGGGGGGGCCCTCTCATGAGTCCTATATAAATCCAGCAAGGAAGCAATGCTATGCACAGTCTACTTTGTCCAACTATTTTGAAGAGAAGACAGAAAATCCCCAGAGGGCTATTAAGAGACCAAGTCTCTGCTCAGTGAAACCCAGTAGCTACGTAGGGCTTACGCAAACAGAGGGATTACTCAGCTATGCTTCCTTGATTAGCTATAAATTACTGCCTTTTAACCCTTGCAATCATTTTCCTTTGCTTTGCTGTTTATTATTTACAAACATCTGTTGTGTCATCTCAAGCTGTTTGCCTGTGCTCTCAAAGTCCTCTTTCTATCCCCATAAAGAGGCTTTTCCTCCACAAAACCCAGCACACAGCACACTCCCCACCCCCATTTCTTTATGAGATTGGTGACTAGAATGGCACATGACTCTCCAGAGGAGGACATCATTAGACTATCATTATTATTATGCCACACGCCATTCCTTTTACATCCTGACACTTAGCGGCATGCAATCTGAGCCAAGCAAGTTGTTGAGCTGTCCATAGCAATATCCAGGTCACTTTTCTGAGTGCTTATAATTAATTTAGAACTCCGTGTCTTGCGTAAGGGTGTCGCATGATTCTGAGCTGTGGCTCTTAACTTTCCATTAGTTCTTATTCATCACAAATATAGCTACACACCCTTGCCATTTCTCTGGTCCAGATGTCCATGTGTTCTATCCTTTCTCCACAGGTTATGCCACGCCTCAGACTTACTGGTTGCCTGCTAATGAAAGAGAAGGGTTGATATTTGCCCAAACATTGCATGACGGTCCATAGATCTTAAACCAAGATGGCAGATGGAAAAAATGCTCCTTTGGGAGGCATCTTCACTACAGTGCAGCAGGTGATTTTGAAATATATATACATAATAGATTTGCTTTTCAAGCACTGGTAAAACGTTTTTGCTGTGGAAAATGAGATTTGTGTACAAATTACAGCAGTTCTTTTGACTGAATTTCTTTGACTATGAGCCCTGCTCAGAGTCTTCTCAGCACACATTACGTGGGAAAATCTATACCCTAGTTCACTGGTCTCAAGAGGAAAAAAACATAACAGATTTGCACAACCAGTGAAAACAAGTCTTATAGCACTTAAGACTAACCAAATTTATTTATATGATTCCATTTATGAATTGCTGCCCATAAATATCTCTAAGCAACTTTACCACAAAAACACAGACAACAAAAACAACTTTAAACAATTCCGTATCTAAAAAAAAAACAATTTCACATTAAAAAAACATTTCAGATCCTATACAGATTGGGATAAATTGTGACATAAGTTTAAAGCTAGAGCTCTTTAAATCTTTAAGGTGTCACAAGACTTGCTTTTTCTGCAGCAGGCTAACATGACTACCCTTCTGAAGACACTGCAGCAGTGTTTATTCTTTGAAGTTTGGTATTCCAGAAGTGATAGCTCAAAGCATTTCCCCTCTTTAACACCCAGAAATGAGTTTTAAAAGACATTGGCTTTGATCCTAAGATAAGTTAACTCAAGGAAGGTCATGGAATAAAAGTGTCCAGTTCCCTTACTTCTTCCTGAAGTCAACTTCACGTCACAAAAGCCTCTCCAGAGGGTGAAGGCCTGTATGAATACAGTAATGTGCAATGGGGCACAGGGGGTTTCTGGGGAAGGGGAAAACTGACCAAAAGAGGGCAGGCCTCCACCTAATTTTGGGCAATTCCCCCTGATATGTTTTTCAGCGGGTGGGGGTAGGTGCAGGGCAACAACAGGAAACTTTAATTCCATGGCTTTTAAAAACTTAATTTTCTTGGGATCCAAGCTCTCCTGTTTTTAATATATATTTGTGGACTTGGCTTTCCTAGTGATGCTCAAGAGAACAGAAAACTTCTGTCTACAGATGGTTGCATAGGATTAACTTTTTCTAAATGGATCAGTGATACTAATCAGCCAGTCATTTTGCAATATTATAGACTATATCAATATAGCACTATTTATTCATATGGTGCTTTACAAAGAATAAGAGACCACCATGTGACATAGATTTGTTGCTGATATGACATAATAACCTATAGCCTTTATCAGGCTAGTGAAAGCTAGAGTTATCTGATAGGAATCTAGAAATACTGAATGTAAGATTTTGGAGGTGGAGTCACTCATTCTGCAGCTATTGTTACAAGGTTGTCCCAGGTGATCAGGTACTCACTATATCGCTGGTATTCACTATATAACCTGTGGATCAAAAGATGGTTGCTATATATTTTTGGCACATGAAGCAAATAATTGTGGACTTGAGCAACTGACTTGTGTGATTTTGTGATATTATGAGATATTCATGTCTGTAAGAAATGACCAAACTTTGTTTTCATTCTCCATGTGGAATAAAGCTATTTTTAAATTATTATTTTTTTACATTTGGAGTGTCTATATCACAATATGTCTGCAACTTTGATTCCCTATATGGAGGGAATCTAGTAATGTATTCTTTGCCCTGCACCTTAGACCAGGCTCTTTCAACATAAACCAGAAATGATGCTTCAAAGTAATCCTTAATATCTAAAATGATAGGTGCAGGGGTTCAGGCCTTTAAAATCCTGTATCATACTTTCTGCTGTGTAAGTTCAGCTGTGATCACTCCATGTTGAGTGAAATGTGCTTCCTTCACAACCTTGCAGGTACTCTTTAAACGCTGAAAGCAAACTCCAGGGCTGAGCCCTGTCTCAAATTAAGCCCTTGTGCAGGGGGGCCCTGCCTTTCCAGGAGCAATGGCAACACTGTACCTACACACCTGCATGTGTATGTACAGATGCACAGTAGCACAGATATTGTAGCTTTTCGTGACTGTTTATCTAGGGGTGGGTGTTGGGAGCTGTTCAGCGGTTTTACTTCCTATTCTGGTTCAGCAAGGACCTGCCACTGCTGGGCCTACTGTGTTGCCATGGTAACCGAGGAGTCCACAACAGTTTGGCACCAGCATTTCAGGCTAAATTGACAGGAATTCTTCTTCTTTTAACCAGTGTCTGCAGCTGAGGATTGGTAAGGGGTAAAACTGACAGAGCTCATAGCTGCAGGATTGAACTGTGGCGCTTGGAAAAGGCACAGGAAGGACTGAAATGGATCCAGAAAGAAAGGCGAGGTATCCAGAGCTGTACAGTAAAGTGGCCATAACAGATATTCCAAAGTGGAAGATTGTGACGGAGAGCATGGGATGGGGTCAGAGCCTGTGGTAAAGACTCAGGATAGAAGAAGGCAAGATGGAAGAAAAAGACCAGAGGATCAGATGGGAGGGGAGGGAGACTGGGATTACACAGGTGTGCTCTGCAGGCAACCAATAGGAAACATCAGACTACTGTGACATGGACTAGCCAACACTGGATCTCGCGATCCAAGCCTATGTCCTATACTTCCTGTTCTACCTGTTTCCTGAGGTGAATCGCCATTTATCCAATCTCTTTTTGGCTTTGCTCCTCCCGCCCCTCAAATAAACTGGAGACCAAGGGATCTTCTCCTTTCTGGAATGCAGAAGGGGATGAGAAAGAACTCGACAGTTAAAATATCAGATTGTGAGAGACACTGATCATAGAGGAGTGGAGAGAGAACAAGAGGAGAGAGGGTAAAGGAGGGTCTTGAACGGATGGATTTGGACACAGTCTGTTGTTCACCTTCTGGATATCTAAAATTGTACAGTGCACACGACAATAAACTTCACAGTCCCAATCTGGGGAAGAAGGCAGACAAGATTAGGAAGGCAAGTTCGATTTAAATGGATATCTGGGTGGACAACCCTGCCAAGCATTTTGCTTTCTGTTGTTTTGAGGGCTCTTGTGACGCCATCATTGTGAAATGTGAATGTGGGTACTATTGGGGAAGGAGACTGGGAACAGGGAAAAGGGGTTAGCATTTTTCTATGCCTCTCTGTATTAAGAGACTGTTTTCAGGCACTGTGTGATTTATCAGTTCTGTGGATTTGTGTGCAGGGTGGGGAGGATGCTGAGACAGCCTTTCCTGGCACGGAGGATGAGGAGGATTTGGACAAGACCTTGGCTATCGAACGGTTCGGAGACTTGATCAGCAAGTCTGTGCTAAGAGACCAGGAGAAGCTAGGTCGCAGCTACAGCGAGAGCGACTTTGAATGTACGTATGTCTTATAAACAAACTGGCCCCAGCTTACAATCAGAGCACAGACCAAGCACAGCCTTCAGGTAGGAACCATATTTAATGATATGGAAGGCCTGCTTACAATAGCCTATTTTTGGGTTGGTATATTTCAAAAAGTGAAAATCCGGACTCAAGTTGTTGGGCTTTTTCTTTTCTTCCCCCCCCCCCAATATCGACCTCCCCCCATTGTGTTTTTGAGCTTTTTTGTGAAAAAATATATATCTGGATTTCCCCAGGAATTGTAACCGATTTCTGAAAGTTCCGCCCGGATGCTGTTTTCGGCAGATGAAACCTGGGTATGTCCAGGAAATTCCAGATGTATGGCAGCCCTGTGTGTGTAACACATTTATGGTCTTTCCATACTATCAAGCTGGGAAGTACTAGAGTTTACCCAATCCAACTAGAACTGAAACAAATGGAAATGATATTTTAAGAAGTGAACTTTACATCCTGCTTTTCAAAAAATTATACTTAACTTTTGCAACACTGTTTGGAGAATTTGGTGAAACGAGTGTGTATATGTCAGTAGTAACATTTCAGTGGCATAACGCAACATTTTCAAACTGAAATCTGATATCTAGCGAAAAAAGGATTCACAAATAAAAGTTTCAATTATTTCACTTCAAATAATGTCATTAATTCCAAATATAGACAATATATCATATTGATCAGTTACTGTACAAATTATCCATTTGTCTCTCTGACTGGTGGCAATTGATTTTGAGTAGCTAATATCTGATTTCATTCTCCCCTTAAAGTTTATTGTAAAGCTATGAAACCTTATTGGAGGTTGCTTCATGGAAGCCAAACTGGCTATTGACAGGCAGTTTTTTCTGATGCTGCCTAGAATTTATCAAAGAAGTTAGTTTCACATATTCGTCCAGCTGGAGTCCCAGATATCAGGCTACAACCAAATTATTAACTTTGTTTATTTCTGTACTGTTAGGGTGGGGCAGTGGGAGGTGACAGAGTTTGTGCTTGAAGGTGAGGCATATTTTCCTTGTTCATCTATCCTGAGAGAGAAAGGAAGCTGTAGCAGCTGTTTCTTCTTGCGTAGAATGTACTGTGAATACACATATAATATTTTTAGAGCAAGGAGGCTGACCTGGAAGCACTCTCAATGGTTTCATTCTGAATGTAACTTTCCATTCCATGGCTGACTTCTTAAGATTATTATTTTTTGCAAGTTTGAGGTGGAAGTTTGTCAGTGCTGATTTGCTACTAGATACATGCAATATCATAAAGACCCCCCCATAATAATAATAATAATAATAATAATAATAATAATAATAAATTTTTATTTGTACCCCGCCCTCCCCAGCCGAAACCGGGCTCAGGGCGGCTAACAACAGTAAAAATCACAATAGAATAAAAACCAATTAGGTTAAAATACAAGTTAAAAACCAGTTTAAAATGCCGATTCATTTGCACCCATTACCAAACCAGGGGGAGGAAACCATCAGACTTTAAGTGTCCGACCCGAAGGCCAGGTGGAACAACTCTGTCTTGCAGGCCCTGCGGAAAGATGTCAAATCCCGCAGGGCCCTAGTCTCTTGCGACAGAGTGTTCCACCAGGTTGGGGCCAGAACTGAAAAAGCCCTGGCCCTGGTTGACACCAGTCTGGCAGCCTTGTGGCTCGGGATCTCCAGCAGGTTATTATTAGTAGACCTTAAGGTCCTTTGCGGGGCATAATGGGAGAGGCGGTCCTGTAGGTACGAGGGTCCTAGGCCGCATAAGGCTTTAAAGGTCAAAACCAGCACCTTGAACCTGATCCTGTACTCCACCGGGAGCCAGTGAAGCTGGTAAAGCACTGGATGAATGTGGTCCCGCGGCAAGGACCCCGTAAGGAGCCTCGCCGCGGCATTCTGCACCCGCTGGAGTTTCTGGATCAACTTCAAGGGCAGCCCCGCGTAGAGCGAGTTACAATAATCAAGCCTGGAGGTGACCGTCGCATGGATCACTGTGGCCAGATCCGGGCGAGAAAGGTAGGGGACCAACTGCTTGATACGTCGGAGATGGAAAAATGCCACCCTTGCTGTGGCTGCAACCTGCGCCTCCATGGAAAGGGAGGCGTCGAAGGTTACACCCAAACTCTTGACAGAAGGCACTGGCGCTAATTGGGCCCCTGCAAGAGATGGGAGTTGGCCCCCCAGCCCCATGTCGCCCCGACCCAGCCAGAGGACCTCTGTCTTCGAAGGATTTAGCTTCAACCGGCTCCCACGCATCCATCCAGCCACAGCTTCCAAGCACCTGGTCAGTGTGTCTGGGACCGAGTCAGGGCGGCCGTCCATCAACAGATAAAGCTGGGTGTCATCAGCATATTGATGACAACCCAGCCCAAAACTCCGGACAATCTGGGCAAGAGGGCGCATAAAGATGTTAAAAAGCATCGGGGAAAGGATTGCGCCCTGCGGGACTCCACACACCAAGGAGTGCCGCGGCGACAACTCCCTCCCTAGTGCCACTCTCTGTCCCCGACCTGAGATAAAGGAGCGCAGCCATTGTCGGACTGTGCCCTGAATCCCCACGTCGGCAAGGCGGTGGTCTAAAAGTTCATGATCGACCATGTCAAAGGCTGCTGACAAATCTAAAAGGATCAGCAGTCCTGACCCGCCTTGATCCAGCTGTCTACGGAGATCGTCTGTTAGCGCGACTAAAGCCGTCTCGGTCCCATAACCAGGGCGAAAGCCGGACTGGAATGGATCCAAAGCCGATGTTTCCTCCAGAAATCCACCAAGCTGTTCAGCGACCGCTCTCTCAATTACCTTACCCAGGAACGGAAGGTTCGAAACTGGGCGGTAATTGGATAGATCTAAAGGATCTAAAGATGTTTTCTTTAAGAGCGGACGCACCACTGCTTCCTTCAACTCTCCTGGGAACTCTCCCATCCCTAAAGTAGTTTTGTACTTAAAAATATAAGTACCGGTAATAAGGCGATCGGGACCCAGGTGGCGCTGTGGGTTAAACCACAGAACCTAGGGCTTGCTGATCAGAAGGTCGGCGGTTCGAATCCCTGCAACGGGGTGAGCTCCCGTTGCTCGGTCCCTGCTCCTGCCACCCTAGCAGTTCGAAAGCACGTCAAAGTGCAAGTAGATAAATAGGAACCACTCTGGCGGGAAGGTAAATGGCATTTCCGTGCGCTACTCTGGTTCACCAGAAGCGGCTTTGTCATGCTGGCCACATGACCTGGAAGCTGTACGCCGGCTCTCGGCCAATAAAGCGAGATGAGCGCCGCAACCCCAGAGTCAGACATGACTAGACCTAATGGTCAGGGGTCCCTTTACCTTTACCTAATAAGGCGATCAATGGATTGATAAATGCTCATGTGACACTTTTGAAAAATTAACAAAAAGGTGGACACTTTTCCTGAACTTTAGAGGAGGAACAAGTGACAGGACAGCTAACTTTCATTCTATCCAGATTTTCCCCCAATCTGGCTGCTGGTTGAGGTTGATGAGAAATGTAGTTCAAAACTACTGGAGGGCACCAAGTTGGGGGGAAACTGTCATTTCTGTTGTGAAGCTTATAGAAAGCCCACACAGAGGCTGAAAAATAGACAGTGAGTTCTGTTTTTATATTATTTCTGTTTTCACCCTGATTGTAATATTAAAATAATTAAGTATGAAATGAATCACTATTAGTGAACATGCTTGGATTCTAGCAAGCCACTGATTTAAAATACAAGGCCCATTTTCAACTGCTGCATGATAGCCACCAGTACCAAGCAAAGGCAGCATGTGTGCTGGTGGTGCATGCAGGACCCTGGGGTCTAGGCACACAGCCCAAATGTCTTGCTGGCAGTGACAAGCTAAAATTTGGTGCGTGAAGAATCCACTACTGTGTTACCAGTGTCTCATAGTCAGCACAAGCAACTGCTCCCCTACCAAGAATCGATTGTGAACATGGGCACCTGGATCCATTTCCATCTAGATTTAGGCCTGCTTTGGGAACTAAATCAGCTTTGATCGCCCTGATGGATGACCTGTATCAGGAGAGGGACAGGGGGATTGCGACCTTGTTACTCTTACTTGTTCTGTCAGTGATCTTTGATACCATTGACCAGGCTTCCTCAAACTCGGCCCTCCAGATGTTTTTGGCCTACAACTCCCACGATCCCTAGCTAGCAGAACCAGTGGTCAGGGACGATGGGAATTGTAGTCTCAAAACATCTGGAGGGCCGAGTTTGAGGAAGCCTGCCATTGACCATGGTATCCTCCTAGATTGATTGACTGAGTGGGGTGGACATTGGAGGCACTGTACTACAGTTGTGCTGTTCCTACCTGTGTGGTTGAGTCCAAAGAGTAACACTGGGGGGGGGGTGCACTTCAAGCCCCTGACACTTGTGCTGCGGTGTTCCACATTGTCTCCAATGTTATTTAACATCTACATGAAGCCGCTAGGAAGCTTAGGGCAAAAACCCCCTTAATAAACTAGTGATCAACTGCAAAGGGGACTTGGAGATTTGTACATTTTGTATGAGAACTACCTTTTATTTCTATAACAAAGAATTTTAGTTGATTTGACTATGGTTTTACTGTATATATAGTGACTGTTGATGTTTTTGGATGATGCCATGGCCTTTGGCTAGTGCAATAAAAGTTTATGAAATTTATATGAAGCCGTTGGGAGCAGTCATTTGGAGTTTTGGAGCATGTTGCCATCAGTACCCTGATGACACACAGCTCTTTCTCCATAGTATCTGAAACAGGAGAGGGCGTGCAAGTCCTGGTAGACTGGATGATGGTCAATGAAATGCGTTTGAATCCTGGGAAGTTGGAGGCGATGTGGGTGGGTGGTTCCTCCTGTGTGTGGAAGATAAGCCAGTGATTTTCATAGTACATATCATTCCTTCCTCATTTCCCACCAATTAAACATTTCTGACCAACATTTATTCTGCTTGCCCCAAAATGCTGGCTGTTGCAGTTCATGGTTTTCTGTTTCCAAAGGCATGCTCTGGTTTGTTTACAAGCAAATGACAACCCTTGCACATGCTAACATGTTTAACTGCATGTGCAGTTTTGGTGCTGATGGGGACTAATTCTATGTTACATTGCTAAGCTGCACAGAGCATCCTTCAACTTCATTGCTAAATTCCAAATTAAAATGCTGTCAAACTCCATCAGATCTTTGACCTCAGACATGCAGGGATGCCTGGTAACATCCCCAAAACCAGAGTGCTCTGAGCTGTGAACTCAAAGCACTTCATTTCTATTTTAACACCAGTATCCTTACCCTCCACAGACTAATGACTATAATATGCTATATTAAGATTCAGCCGCTTCATAGAAGTAGAGAGGAATGTGGTGTAGACAAACCTATTTTAGAATAAACCCTGAGCAAAGCTTTGACATGCCTTACCCAAAAGGAATATTTATTTTAGAAGAACACAATGGTCAAATTCTTATTGTTGTTGTTTTTTAAATTGCCCTATGTCATAATAATTGCCACAGTTCTAGATCCATTTCCAGGATGACTTACTCTCTTGGCCTAGACAGTAAAACACAAGTGAGCCTATGTTTGGTAGGCAGTATCTAGTTATAGTAACAGAGGTGCAGGTTAATGCTAAAGCTAAAAGAATATAGCTTAGGACACGCCTTTTGTATAAGTCATGGTGTAATTTGGCATGATTGTCATAATCAAATCCATGTCATTCTAGGCCAATTGTATTGCCGTTCCCATGGAGACAGTGCTTGAGCTAATTTCCTTCAGCATCAAAGCTATAATAAACTAGCAAATAAGTAAAGCATTGAAAGCAAAAACACAAAACACAATGAAAAAAACCACAGGAATATTGGTGGAATCTGATCCATCAAGTTATTTGGGGGCTTTGCTTGGCAACATGTAGAAACTTGTAAATGTTATGGCACTTCTTTTCCATGTATGATGATGGTAGTTTAGGATGTTTTATACATGCTGTATCCTTCATGTTGTCTTGTCACTTTTTGATGGAGGATATTAGTCAGGAGTATAGATATGATACATAATATAATTTTTATATGATATCTGCATGTAGATTATATTGATGAAAATTACAAGTATTCATTTTCACAGAGTAGTCTTTGAGGAAGTTGTTGTTGTTGTTGTTGTTGTTGTTTGGCTGTAAGAAGTTCAAGCTTCCTACTTGTGGCACACACCGTTGTTTTAGACCACATAGCCTGAGTAACAACCACTACTGATTCAGATCCAGAGACTATGGCTTACTGACAAAAGGGAGGCAAAGTGAATGCTAAAAAGGACTGTTAAAATTCAGGGTTGTTTCTTACTTACAGGATTAGACTGATAGACCTGGAAGCAAGATGGCAGCTTTGGATGGTGAACAGAGTTGTATGGTGCATTGCTGTTTTGAGGGAAACATCAATACTGTTTCTTGGATTGTTTCACTGACATCTGATGATTTCTTTGTATTTGAGGCTACTCAGCAGTGCTCATTCATGTGGATGCTTCCACTATCACAGTCATGAACTCTACTGAAATATCTTACAAGGCAGGTCTGACTTTGGACAACTAACTACATCAGGGAGAGTAGTACTCCAGAGAGTAATGCATAGGCAAAGCCACAGCTGAGCCCAGGAACAAGAACAATCAAGATTCTTCTTTCACAAAGCATCTCTTCTTTATAAGCATGGCTTCACTCTGAAGGCAGCCCCCTCATCCTCATCAGACCACATCTAAGAGGAAAACAACATATTACACATAAATGTGGGCAATGACACAATGGTGTCATTTTTAAAAAAAAATGGAAAACAAGTTTTTTTAAAATGAAAAAGAGGCTGCAGATTTGATAGAACTGGTGAGGAGGAGAGGGTATTTTTTAACTCTTTCCCTCCTGCTGTTTTTCCCTGATTTGTTTAACTTTTTTCCCTATGGGGGGGAAAGCAGCTTGATTGGAAAACAGCTAGTGGGAAAGGATTAAGCACCCTTTTCTTACCACTCCTCCAGTCAAATTTGTGGCTTCCCGGGGATGGTTTTTCATTAATAATAAAATGATAATGACTTTGTGATTTGTATTTGTGTGTAAAATGTAATTTGCCTGGTAGAAAGTTGAGCATCCTAGACAAAATATTAAAGCTAACTCCTATTGCTTCCTTAAAAGATATTCTGGAACTCTTCTGAGCCTTGCAGCCATTTCTCATGCATTTTGCTTTGGTTTGATAGGACTACTGTGGTCATGAGCCCTACTTTACAGAGAAGACTTCTCTATTTGAAGGGCTATCCAGTCAAACTCCAGTTTAAGGATAAAGAACTATAGGAATGGAGAGCAGGGGCCTTGAAGTTGCCCATCACCAGTTAACACCTGCAGACTGCAAGCATGCAGTTCACCTTGCCCAAGTCTTCCCACTATGGTGAAATCTGTTGTACTTCTGTTTAAATGATAGTCATTCTGTGCCCACCCGCAAATAATTTATCTCTACGTATAAATCTGTGCCCTCTTCTCTTTTGGGTGATACATTTCCTCTTTTTGACAATGTGTAAGTGGCTACCCTAAATGAAGCAGTGAAATCCTCACACCCAGGACTAGTTGGAGTCCCTGCCTCTTCACTGTCCCAGTAAGCTGTAGTTTCTAGATTCCATTGGGCTGCTGCTACCTAATCAGTGAAGTGAAATTCGTTGTTTTTGCCCCTTTATAGCATTAATCTGTTGCTTTAGCAAAAGTCTTGCCCTAGGCTGCCACCTACAGCCATGTTGTGGTAAAGCTGATCCTGACTCAATTTTGTTCTTTTTCTTAAAATAGATCCTGGTAATGCTTAATGGTTGAGATAGAGTTACAGAGTTTTGCAAAGTTAGATTGAGGGGAAATACTGAATCCAAGCAGGATGGAGTGGCTTTCTGATAATTGCAGTTTACTGATTTTTGCCTGATTTCATTTTCAAATCGCTTTCCATGTTAAAGACTGAGAATGGCTAATTTGTGAGGTCCACTGCTTAGAGAGGATATTATATTTGCTGGGAAGACACACACACACACACACACACACACACACACACACACACACACTTTACTGAAGAAAACTGTGGAAATGCTGTATCATGGCGGCAACAGGAACTGAGTATTGGGCTCAGGACAGATAAAATATGCAATTCTGAGATATTTTTGGGGTGCCTTAGGGGTTGTTAGACTTCTCTTAGAAAGGGACACGGGAGCGCTGTGGTCTAAACCACTGAGCCTCTTGGGCTTGCCAATCGGAAGGTCAGCGGTTTGAATCTGTGTGACGGTGGTGAGCTCCCATTGCTCTGTCCCAGCTTCTGCCAACCTTGCAGTTTGAAAGCACACCAGTGTAAGTAGATAAATAGGTACTGCTGTGGTGGGAAGGTAAACAGCGGTTTCTGTGTGCTCTGGCACTCATCACGGTGTCCTGTGCATTAGTAGCGGTTTAGTCATGCTGGCCACATGACCCGGAAAGCTGTCTGTGGACAAATGCCAAGGGGGCATAACCAAGGGGGGCAGCTGTCTTCCCTAGATCAAGTAAAACAATCAAAATATTTAACTAACTGACCAATCACATCGGTTCTGCCCCCACTAACAGAAGTCCTGCACCCCTAACAAAGTCCTGCCCTCCCTAACAAAAATCCTGTCTACGCCTATGAATGCCAGCTCTCTCGGCCTGAAAAGTGAGATGAGCGAAACAGCCCATAGTCACCTTAACCATCCAGGGGTCCTTTACCTTTGCCTTTACCTCTTAGAAAGTTTAAAGCCATATGAAGCAGATGATGTAGTTTCTTTCTTACAGTGACTGAGAAAGAAATGCCTGTGTTGCTGGAGGGGGGCATTGCTCAGTGGTAAAGCATGTGCTTTGCATACTCTAGGTCCCATATTCAATCCTCAGCATCTCCAGCTAGATCTGCAGAGTCACTGCCAGTCAATATAGACAGTACTGAGCTAGATGGACCAGTGGTCTGACTCAGTATAAAGCAGCTTCCTGAGTTCTTTGGGTGTGTTGCAGTGGGAATCCTAGCAGGGACAAGAAAAGCTTGCTAAAATGGAGTGTAGGTGTTTTCTGTCTTTTCTTCCCCAATCCCCGTTTGCCATTCCCTGCAGGATGCTTTCCTGCCCTCTCTCCATGATGCAATCCCTCCCTCTGTTTCTTTCCCACAGTCCATCGCCAGACATCCCACCACATCCACCACCCCCTCTCCACCCACCTGCCTCTCCCCTACAAGAGGAGACTTCCCCACTCTGACAGAAAGAAGAAGAAAAAGAAAAAACCAAGAAAGACCTCTGTACCTCCCTCTGATGTCACCCCCACCATCCAGGAGGTGGAGGAAGAGGAAGAAGAGGAGGAGGAGGAAGAAGAGGAAGCAGAATCTGAAGGGGAGGAGGTTCTAGAGAAGGATGCCTCGGCAGAGTCTGACCTTGAAGCCTCTCCCAAAGGAGAGTCTCATGGCAAACCAAAAGCAGGGCTGGCAGAAGGAAGCATTGAGGTGAGAGATTTCCTGCTCACACAGCAACAAGGGCCATGGGCTTGGAGATGCATATACAAGAATTAGGTACGGTGGAAACAAGGTTGAAAGATTTCCAGTACCCCCTGTGTTACGATGAGGCAGTGCAGATATTTTGTAGTGCTGGCTGACCCGACCATTAGTCAGAGTGTGGGTGTTACCTCAGGCAGCTGGTTTTTAGCATCATGAAAAGATAGCAAAGTGTTAGTTATGTATATTTATTTCTAGAGTGAGGTGCTTTTGACCTTTTCTGTTTCAGACGCCAAAAGAACTTGGCCAGCCTCGACTTGGGTATGTGTGTGTGCCATTTTTTGTTCTGCCATAGGCAGCAAATTTTTTTGGGCCAGCCCTGATTGTGATTGTGTGCATGTGCATTATCTGTTAAAGACTGGTGGAATAATCACATACAGTGGTACCTTGGTTTAAGAACAGCTTAGTTTATGAACAACTTGTATTAAGAACGCTGCAAACCCAGAAGTAGGTGTTTTGGTTTGTGAACTTTGCCTTGGAATAAGAACATGTTTCACTTCCTGTTGAGTGTGTTCCATTTGTAAATTGAGTCCCCCTGCTGCTTTGGGAAAGCACGCCTTGGTTTAAGAACAGACTTCCGGAACAGATTAAGTTCATAAACCAAGGTACCACTGTAGTATGAAACAGCTGGATAGTATGAAGCATATGGGAAAAAATTTGGGGCGATGGCAGTTTTCCAAATGATAAAGACTCACAGCCTTCCTTCTTTTTGTCAGTCTTAGCCAGGGCAATAGGAGTGGCATTTCCCAGGCTTCCTGACTGCTGTGCAAGATAGGCTCTTTGCTTTGCTTCATTACAGTTTATCATTGGGAGTGATGAGGAGGAGGAAGAGGAGGAGGAGGAGAAAGCCTGTGGCAGCCCTTTGCCATTTCATGTGGCAGAGGAATGCAGTCACCTCTCTCCACTCCCTTATCTCTCCGATCTGCTGCCAGAGAAAGGACCTATTTCTTCCAAAAGGTAAGAGGGCTCAGGTCTTTACATGGTTTGGGCTTTAGATGGGATGCAGATGTTGTGGGTAGTGAAAGAAAGGCGCTTGTATGTACCCAATTCATGACCAAAATATTGTTCTGAAGACCCAAACACAGGTGGGACTGGACTTAATTTAATACAGTAATAATAATTTGAGTCACATGTAATCCAAGTTTAGTTCTAGAACCTATTTCCAATTTCCATGTTCAGTCCTGGAATTTGTAAATAGCTAGGGAGTGTGGATCTTTCTTTTCATAACTGAGAAACATATGTGATGCCATCAGTGTGCTATATGCTTCTGGGCTTGAATTAGGGAGATATAAGCTCAAATCTCCGCTTTGCCTTGAAGCCCTCTGGTTGACCTTGGCCCAGTCAATATCTCAGATTGTCCTATCACTGAGGGTATGGTGTGAGGATATTATGGAATAACCCCCATGTACCGTGCCCTGAGTTCTTTGAGGAACATGATACAAATGTGATTGTTAACAATCATCACAACAGGCCCTCATGCACCTGAGATTAGAGGTCAGTTTTCCCAGGCAGAAGACCTGCTTTCCAAGCAAGCTTAAGCAGTGAGCAGCTTTGGTTTTTAGAAGTGCAATTCTAAAAAAGGAACACCAGCTCTGATGTAACAAGATACTCCATCAGTTGGATGGAGAGGGTTCGTTTGCAGGGTTCATCCTTCCCACTAGGAAATAGCTTGTTTCTGCTGAGGCAACATTCTCCCTTGCTTCTAGGATTGTTTAAAAAGGTAAAGGTAAAGGGACCCCTGACCGTTAGGTCCAGTCGCGGACGTTTAGGAGAGATCAAATTATGTAGCCAGTCTCGTTCCATGGCTCGTCTCCCTTCTAGGAACAACTTTTCCTATTGCAATGCCTGTGCCAACATCATACCCTCTGTTGCTGGTCTCCACAGTTTCCCTGGATCTAAAGATAACAGAGTTTGGGAAAAGCGCAAACTTTGGAGTCAGGTGCCAAGTGGGCAACGGGCAAGCTACGACCTGAAGGAGAGGGTGTGTATCGGCAGCATGACCGCCATGGAGAGTGCCACCTACCAGCGAATTCCCACAGATGAAGCTGAGGCTCAGATGCTGGCTTCTGCTGACCTTGATGATATGAAAAGTGAGGTTCCGATTGGGTCCCTGGTGATGGGGGTGGGGTGATAGTGATGGTGTCTGTCTGCCAAGATTCTCTCCTAGCGCAGCACTGAATGAATATGGGAGGCTTATAAATGCATAAATATTGCTATGCTGCATAGAACAATAGGCCTTTGTACTAAAAGTGGGCAATTAGATTGCGCAGTAGCTTTCACAAGAAAGACACAATGAAGGTATATGTACCTTTTGTTTATCCCTCATATATTTAGTACTTAGATGGATACTGCCTCTAAAAGAGGTTGTGTTTTTGGCTATCACAGCATGCTCATTTATATTAATGGCTATTATAATATCTTCTAGCAATGGCTTCCATAGGTTAATTATGCATTGTGTGAAGAACTGGTTCTTTGTTTGTCTTTAAGCCTACTGTTGATCAATAACCACAAGCTTTTGTATTTGTGAAGATTTATGGTCCAATCCTGCACATATTTACTCAGAAATAAGCCTCTGAGATCAATGGGACTTAAGTAACTCTTAAGTAAATGCGCATAGGATTGTAAACAGAGAATAATTGTTCCTGTTTTCTCTGTCCACCCCAGTCATGATTCTGCTAAACCACTGTTTGTACCTCCTCTGACCCCTTTTTTATGAAGAGCTAAAAACCTAACTGGTTCCCTAGACCCCAATTGATCCCTCTACTCTCTGAGATCAGCACAAAGAAGTCCTACTTGCACCTACTCTAGTGTCAAATTGTTTACCCAAGCCACACAAAAATAATTCCTCTTGAGCTATTGTCAGAACTGCCTCCATCTTCCAGGCAGAAATAGGCACACTTTAAGCCAGGCATAGGCAACATCGACCCTCCAGATGTTTTGGGACTACAACTCCCATCATCCCTGACCATTGGTCCTGTTAGCTAGCGATCATGGGAGTTGTAGTCCCAAAACATCTGGAAGGCCGAGGTTGCCTATGCCTAAGCCCAGGTCCTAAGAACAAAATAGCAGCCCTGCTGGATCAGACCAAAGGCCTATGTTGTTCAGCATCCTGTTTTTCACAGGGATGGATGAGATGCCTATGGAAAACCCACAAAAGCCCTTTCTCACTGTTCTCCAGTAACTGGTATTCAAAGGCATGCTGCCTTTGCTTCAGAAGGTTGTATGTGTAGCCATCATGACTAGCAGCCTCTGATAGCCTTGCCCTCCATGAATTTGTCTAAATAATTTTTAAAGCTTGTCCAAATTGGTGGCCATTCCCATATTTTGTGGTAGCAAATTCCATATGTGATGTGTGAATAAGTAATTCATTTTGTCTGTCTGGAATCCCCCACCATTCAGTTTCCTTGGATGATCTCTAGGCAATAGCAGACAGTGTGGTTGGGCAGTGATGCTCACCTGACCTCCCAACAGCTGAGTTGCTGTTGCTAAATAGGAAAGGAGGGGAGTGGGGGAGCAGTAGGAAATTCAGCACAGTGCAAACACACTGGCAGGAGTGGCAGATTAACTCCATCAGTAGATTTGTGCTTTGCTGGACTTCCCACTGCCTCTTCCCCTGCTCCCCCTCTCCTTCCTGGTAAGCAGTAGGGACTCAGCTATTGGGAGGTCAGGCGAATGCTGCCACTCTGCCATGCCTTCCACTACTGCCCCCAAGTTCAAGTATTATATGAAAGGAAGAAAAAGTCTCTATTCAGGCCCTCCTGAATATGTCAAAAAATATCCTAAATGTTGCTGTAAGTCATTAGATAGTCTCAGTGCATAAACACTGCCTTAAAGGTTTATTTAAAGTGTGCAATGACTTTACTGAAAGGAATATAAGGTGTGAGAGTCTGGAATAGAGGTAAGAAAAAGAACTGCGCTGAAATAAAATAACGGGAACTTACCGGTAGCTTATATTTTGAAATTAACTCGTAGGATACCCTTACTTGTGAGGCTTAAATAAATTTGTGCTGAAAATCTATGATATGAATGTAAAACCTAGTTTTTCTTCGGTGATGTAGCTCATGTTAACAACATTCATATGTAACACAAATGCCACAAGGAATGAGTAAATGGCAGGGAAGCAAGAGAGCAAGATCTGGTAAAGTCTCTTGAAAAATTATTCAGGCATGGAGGGGTCAAAGTAGAACTTGCAAGGGAAACACAGAATTCTCAAAATAACACTAATGTGGGGAGTGGGGGGGGCATTTGCGGGGGAGAATCAGCAGGTAGGATGGGAGTGTGTAGCCTTCCACCTGCTGATTCTCCCCTGGAAGTGTCCTTCCCTTGGACTGATTAATTCCCTTCCCTGGAGCTAAAAACTGAAAACTGAAAACTAGCCTAATTGGGGGGTGGGGGTAGCTATGTAGGGGCATTTTCAGAGGATAATCGGCAGACAAGGGATGGTTTGAACACTGCTTTCTTCCACCCACAGATCCTTCTCGGTGAGTGCCAAGCACTGCCATTACCTCTGCTAAGGTGAAGTTGGGTGCTTGCTTTTGACAACATAACCTCTAGTGTGGCCCAAAGCCAGGAAGGAAGCAGACTGAAATAGGTTGTGTGGGGAGATTGATGGATATGAATCATCTGACTTAAGCCTACTAGGCATCTATCTGTGACTGCTCGTAAAGTGAACCTTACGTTAGTACCACACTATACCCTAGTTTGCAATCAGTGAAAGATTTGTGCCCAGTGCAAAATAGCATTCTTTAGAAAATGGCTTTTTCTCAGGACCACAGCAGGGAAGAAAATGGTTAAATTTCCTCTCAGGGCTGGATGGGATAATCATTACATGTTAAATGCAAAGACACATTTAGCATCATGTGTAGTTTGGCCCTTACACAGGTAGTGCAGTGTGTCAGGCTCCCAGCTTGATCCCCCCAAAATCAAGTGTTTAGAACCCCATCCGCATTTCCTCTCCACTCTGGGAATATTTCCCCCTTCCTCCCCCCTCCTCTCCTGTCCCCATATTAAACATGGTTTTGCATTATTTTGTGCTGACACAAATCATAGTTAAATCAAACAAGGTCCCCTTATAACTCTTGTTTACAAATCCACTTCCTCATAATATCCTGTTCATACCAGGGTGAGGTGGGTCAATGGCAATGGAAAGTAGTTCTGTAATAGCTGCTGTATCCTCTTGCCAGCTGAAAACTACCAGGGCAAATAATTTCTGAGTTGTTTCTTTCAACAATACTTTAAGGAAACATCAATGTAATCACTAGGGCCAGAAAAATGCATGTTCAGTGTCTACATGGAACTTTGCCATTCATTCTTCAGCTTAGTTCACACCTATACTCCCAACACTGTATTCAGAATCCACTGGTGAGGATTCTCTAGGCCTTAGTGCACTAGAGAAAAAGTCTTGAAATACTTAACTTCCTTTCTAGCTCTGGCCAGTGACCCACAGTCTAGATGTGGTCTTCTGTTGCCAAGGGCTCAGTTTTGATTTATGAGTTTATGTCTTAAGATGCTGTCCATCCATAATTGACTGGATGGAATTCTGAGATGGTCAGGCAGGCCCTGTATCTTCCCAGGACTTTTATTTTCCCTACTGACTTTCTTGGCTCAGAGTTATCAGCAACCTTTTGTCTTCTGAGAGATCTATGCATTTTATCTCCTGAAGGGAGTGGCCACAATTAGATCCAGTTTCCTGCTCAGAGGGTCTAGTGTTGTTGCAATTGCTGAAAAGTTTCAAAGCCATTAGGATTCAGTTTATGTACATGTATGGGCTGTGCTCTATGCCATGTCCCTCCCCATATGCTGGTCCTTTCTATGTGAGAGCACAGAAGAGACGTCATGGAAATGCCAGCTCTGAGCCCCAGGACACAGAAAAGCCAATAGGCTGCTTTCCAGGCTTCAGTGGGAGGAGACACCCAAAGAGTGTAAGGGGGCACAACAGGCAGTGCCACAAGCCAAGGAACCTCTGCCAGCAGCACATGCATTGGATCTCCTACAGCAAACTTCCTACTGAGCTGTGGCAACGAGCAAGGATACATATATGCTCCCTTGGACTCCAAGCAAGCAGGGGAAGTCTTTACACTTTTCGCTTGCCTAGATAACGTATGCTGGTATTTCCTCTCAAATCCTGTCAGAAGAAATCCTGAATACTGGATCTAGCAGCTTCCTGGATTGTGTGCTGCCTGAAGAGCTTCAATCAGAAAAAGGGTCCACCTGCTAAGTCCTGCTCCTTGCCAATGTTGTGATTGTCACATGCCCCTCGATTCCCACCTTCTTAAGGACATAGCAATGGCTGTTCCAGACAGAGAGGATGCGGTGAAGGAGACAGGAGTAGGAGACAGCTCGGAAGTAGGGATAGCCATCTGTGTCCGTAACTCTTTTGGCTATGAGGACTTTGAGGAGTTTGCGCTCAACTTTGAAGACTATGACCTATGGGAGGCCATCCAGAACCACTTGGGCTATCCTAACTTGGACCCCACTCGTAAGTACCTGCTGAGACTTATACACGCACATATGCACATTCCCTCACACAACCTGATCTCAACTTTGCTTAGAGTCTAGTCTTGATTGGGTGACCAGGTTCAAAAGAGGTCAGGACCTTTAATAGTTGTGCAGACAATTTCATCCCTGTGTGACAGTTAGCATAAAAAAATTCCTTCTAAAGAATTATTAAAGGTACAGGAATGTTGTCCTTCTTTGCATCTGGTTATCCTGTCTACCCCTGGGCACATACCTGTACAGAGCACAGGGAAGTTATACCTTGCCCTATCCCATAAACATACTTTCAGGCATTTGTGTTATTTTGGCATGGAGTCTATCTGTACAAATCTACAAGGGGTGGGAGGCTGAAGACACTCAATGACTGTATACTTCCTCATTCATACGCAAATAGTTACGCTCATGATTTTGCAGTTTGGTTCAAGGTTGTAATTTGTAATTTCTAGAAATACGGCTTCTGGTTACAGTTAAACGAGCGTCATGTTCTTTTTTTTTGAAACTATTTTTGTTGATTTTTATCCATATAACCCAAGTAACAAAATAAACTGTCATGAGACAAACACATAAAAACTAAACCAAACCAAATCAGGGTTGGCATGGGATGTTACATTCCCAAGAAGAAATCATAAAGCTGTTTATCCTGATATATGAGCATATATACTCACAGTGAAACATACATCTTATAATCCTACTCATATGCACTAAAACCGTATTGTGGCACAGAAAACCCTGGGTCTTAATATATCACCCAGGAGTTCCTATTATCAGTGCTGGACAGAACCACATAGCGTACTTGCTAGAATTGAGTCAGCTCAGGCTAAGAAGCAGAGTGGGAGCTTGCAGTGTTTATTTATCCAAAGACTTTCCTTTGGGGCCCACAGCCTCCCAGGTCAATTCCATCATGAATACATAGAGAAATAAGTGAGCAGCTCTGATCTTGGGACGTACAGGAGGAATGTTTTCTATGCTGCTCATTGGAGTTCTGGCTGATCTAGAGCATGTCTAAATCCTACAATTTAAAGCAGCTATCAGCCCTTTTTTGGGGAGGGGGGAATATAGGCACCATACAGATACATGTACTTTCCCCGTGTGGTGCTAATGGCAGAAGGGTTTTTACATCAATAAAACAGCACTGGGGGAAGAGAGTTAAATCTCCTTTCCCCCACAACTGCTGCAATCAGAATTGCAGCTACCAAATGCCATTTAATATTTTTTTAAGAAGGCAGGAGATCTTATTATGGATCTCCCACATCAGATCTGTTTGTTCTTGAAGCACCAAACTCTACTTCTGTCTGCACTGCTCAATCCCTCTCCAATGGGATGTCAGGTATGGGAGGGGGACACAGATGTATGTGACTGACATGTGAGTAGGCTAATATTATTCTCTATGTTTATAATACAGTCAAACAATTGCACCTGACATGCTTTATACATTTTACACAAGTACACGAGTCATACACCTGTATCACACATATATTTGCCCTCAGATGTTATTTCTGTCTCCAGATGAACTGTACAACTTGCCTGTAGAAATTATGAGCACTACGTATAATATGACCCCCAGAATAGCAGCTCTAAGCAGCTAGAGTGCATTAGTATTGATGAGCACTTATTGGTTTTTGTCACTCTTGTGTAGCTGTAAATGGGATGGTGTGATATCCAGCTGTCAACAGGCCTCAAATCAGGCGCACAGCCAGTGGGAGGAAAAACCCTCCAGCAATGTATAGATTTTGTTTATATTTAATTTACAGTGCAATTTGTACATGTCTACTCAGAAGCAAGCTTCATTAAGTTCAATGGAACTTACACTGAGGTAAGCATGCATAGAATTGCAGTGTTAGTGACCCAGATTCCCAAGGTGTCAGGCTGTAAAATGGTCCTTCCCATGAGAATGTGGAACAGGGGAGTGAATCCTAGCATTGCATAGGAGACTGAGAGGAGATATGATAACCATCTTCAAATATCTAAAGGACTGTCACGTGAAACAAGCTTGCTTTCTCCTGCTCCAGAGGCTAGGACCTGAACCAATCAATTCAAATTACAAGAAAGGAGACACAACATCAGGAAGAGCTTTCTGACAGTAAGCTGTCTGACAATGGAACAGACTCCCATGAGAGGTGGTGGACCCTTCTTCCTTGGAAGTTTTTATGTAGAGGTTGGATGGCCATCTGTCAGGGATGCTTTAGTTGAGATTCCTGTATTGCAGGCCGTTGGGACTACATGACCCTTGGGGTCCCTTCCAACTCTATGATTCTACTGCATTTCATACTCCCAAGATTTATTAAAAGTAGATGAAGAATAGAAAGAGGGCATGGATAGCTGAACTATCCTGAGAACACTTGGGCAATACTGTCCAGAAGTGCTGTATTGCTCATAATTTATGCTACCTTTCAGTAATTCCACTGCTCTTGGGGAAAAATGAGAACCCCTGAACAGTTGCCCTTGGCATGAACCATTAACTTAATCAACCCCTCTCAGCTGTTTTCTGAGAGAGACCACACCACAGCTCCCATTTTAGGTCAGAGAAGCCCTCAACTTTAGCATTTGAACCAATGACATGAGAATGTCTGCCCTGGCGTTAGCTCCCAAGGCCTGTCTAGACATTGGCACACACCACCTTAAACACTGCCTGCTTTTTGATGTGGGAGAACAGAAAGGCAGGGAAAAGTTGCTTTTTAACTTGTTCATAAATGATCTGGAATGAAGGGTGAGCAGTGTGGTGACACCAAATTGTCCAGGGTGGTAAAAGCAAAAAGGAGTTGTGAGGAGCTCCAAAAGCTCCACACTGGACATGGGTAAAATAGCAAATGAGGCTTAATTTCAGCAAGTGTCAAGTGATGCACATTAGGATATTTCCCCCACCCTAACTTCTAGGGTCTGAACTGACAGTGACTAACCAGAAAAGAGATCCCGAGATCACGGTGCAGAGCTCAATAAAAATGGCAACCCAATGTGCAGCAGCTGGAAAAAAGGCAATTCCGTGTTAGAGATCATTAGGAAAGAGATTGAAAATGAAACTACCGTACCAGTTTGATAATGCTGTTACAATACTCCACGGTGCAACTGCACCTGGAGTACTGTATACTCTAGTCACCTCACCTCAAAAAAGGATGTTATAGAGCTGCAAAAAGAGCAGAGAAAGATAACCAAATGATCAAGGCGGGGGGAGCGGTGATGAAGAACTCCCTTTGGAGGAGAGGTTACATTTGAGGCTTTTTAGCTGAGGAAAAGGTAAGTAATAGGGAACATGATAGAGGTATAGTCGTGGTGAGGAGAAGGTGGATGCAGAAAAGTTTTTCTCTCCATCTCAAAGTACTGCAAATGAGGCTAAATATGGGGAGGTTCTTCACATAGCTATCCTGTGGAATTTGCTGCCATCCAATATAAAGACAGCCACCAACTTGGACAGGGGTTTAGGCAAATTAATGGCGAGGCTATCAGTGGCTACTAGTTATGATCGCTGTGTGCTGTCATCAGTATCGGCATGCCTTTCAGTACCATTTGCTGGGGAACATGTGTGGTGAGAGAGCGCATGTTGTACTTGTGGGTTTCCCATAGGCATCTAGCAGCCCCCCTGAGAGCAGGAGCTGGATTAGGTGGGCCTTTGGTCTCATCCTGCAGGGCTTTTTCATTCTTAACCTTTGATAGATTACAGGCATCCCCAAACTTCGGCCCTCCAGATGTTTTGGACTACAATTCCCATCATCCCTGAACACCGGTCCTGTTAGCTAGGGATCATGGGAGTTGTAGGCCAAAACATCTGGAGGTCCGTAGTTTGGGGATGCCTGGATTACGCCCTAGGTAATTTATTTATTTATGTGAGGGAACCACAAAGCAAAACAGAATAAAGTTTGCTCTGTAACATCTCATCTTGTGAAACAAAGTTCAGCCTTGTGTATTCTAAACTATGCAGTTATATGAATGATCTTGTCACTATGTGATAATATGCAAATAGCACACATGTATGTAAATATTTAGTTCTTCTAAAATGTGGACTGTTTTCCAAAAACATGCTGATCAAAGGGGGCAAATTATAATCTTCAAAAGCATGACAATCAGATGTCAAGATGTTTGCTGTGGGGAGAGTCAGCCTGGTATAGTGTTGGACTAGGTCGGACTACGACGATCCAGGTTCAAATGCCAACTCAGCTACAAAGCTCACTAGGTGACCATGGGGCAGTCACTCGCTGCCTAATCTGCCTCACAAGGTTGTGGTGAGGATAAAATGGGAGCAGGAGAATACTGTGTACTGCCAGAGCTTCTTCAAGGAGAGGATGATAAAAAATGTAATAGATAAAATAATAAAGGGTGTGCCTATATACCTGTGATACAATAAAATTCCCTTCCTATACTGTCACCTACAAAGCCCTGAAAACCCTTCTCCCCACTCCCTGACAGCCACAGGTAAGCACATTATGTGCCCCCACTGCCTTGGCATTGTTTCTGCGGCTCCCAGAAAACAAACAGCAACAACAAATTGTAGCTGAGCAGAGGTTTTGCCATGCTTCATGGAGTATATCACAGTAGTCATCTGTGCCTCTCTTGTGATAGAGATCTATTGCATAAGCACCTGCACCTGCACCTGCTCAAGAAGAGTGTTCAGGAACAAATGTGTGGGAATAAAAGCCTCTGTTACCTGGCTGTGTTGCAAACTGCTTCACAGTCCGAATGTAGAGCAAGACAAGGACAGAGAGGGGCCAATGCTCAGTGGTAGAGCATTTGTTTTGCATGCAGAAAACCCCAGGTTCAGCATCCAGCATCTCCTGTTAGAAGCATCTTGGGTAGAAGGGCTGGAGAGCTGCTGCCTTTTGGAGTAAACAGTACTGATCAAGGCCTGGCTCCTTGTGGGACATTTTCATAGCTACCTTGAGACTGCAGCAATCCTGAAAAGAGAGGGGCTGTGTATGCTCTACTTTAAAAAGGAAACATAACACCCCTGGTTATCCAAGCTGTGCACTGAGAAAAGCTTAATTCTGTGTTTTGTATAAATTAAGCAAATTAGAATGAATAGGCTCATTTTTCATAATTTATTCTGCTTCTTATAGACATGCTGGGGAAGGAAGGAGCTATGCAGAATACTGCGTCCATGCCCCAGCCTGAGCTAGCAGAAATTCTGCTCATCCCTCTTCTGAAAAAAGGGATTTTGCTAAAAAAGCCAATGCAATTCTGGGCTGCATCAATAGGAGTATAGCATCTAGATCAAGGGAAGTAATAGTACCACTGTATTCCGCTCTGGTCAGACCCCACCTGGAATACTGTGTCCAGTTCTGGGCACCACAGTTCAAGAAGGATATTGACAAGCTGGAACGTGTCCAGAGGAGGGCAACCAAAATGGTCAAAGGCCTGGAAACGATGCCTTATGAGGAACGGCTTAGGGAGCTGGGTATGTTTAGCCTGGAGAAGAGACGGTTAAGGGGTGATATGATAGCCATGTTCAAATATATAAAAGGATGTCATATAGAGGAGGGAGAAAGGTTGTTTTCTGCTGCTCCAGAGAAGCGGACACGGAGCAATGGATTCAAACTACAAGAAAGAAGATTCCACCTAAACATTAGGAAGAATTTCTTGACAGTAAGAGCTGTTCGACAATGGAATTTGCTGCCAAGGAGTGTGGTGGAGTCTCCTTCTTTGGAGGTCTTTAAGCAGAGGCTTGACAGCCACCTGTCAGGAATGCTTTGATGGTGTTTCCTGCTTGGCAGGGGGTTGGACTGGATGGCCCTTGTGGTCTCTTCCAACTCTATGATTCTGTGATTCTGAATGATAAGTTTTCACCTAGTATTGCTTACCCATCTCTTAGGGTTAGAAACATGGGGCTGAAAGCTGAGCTGCTCAGATTTCTGACTATGCTCCCATGGTTGTAGTTATGGCATACATACAACCCTGGCTACAGAAGGACAAGTTGCTTTTCTCTTCATTCTTCTGCTTGCCCTTGCTCCTGCCCTGCCTTTTTTCTAGGCCACCGTTTTGAAGATAATCCAGGCGTAAGAAGACATCTGGTTAAGAAACCCTCCCGGAGCCAGACTACCAGAAGCAGCAAAAAGTCTTTGACTTCACAGTCTGTCAAGAAGAAGAAGAAGAAGAAAAAGCTTGACAGGAAACCCCACGAGGTAATGGCCCTGCCTTGTGGAGACCTCACAATCTACAGGCAAAATCGGTAGCTTCAATCAGGTGCTGGCCATGTTGCCTGTTGGTGAATTATTTCCCACAGAGGCAGTAATCATAGTCTTATAAGACTGTGTGACCCAAAAGTGGGGCTGAAGCAGTGTCTACAGAGTTCATGGCAAGTAGGTAAGTATAGGTAAGTAGTCTTATCCTAATCTGTGCTATTTGGGTCTCCCTTGATACAAGATGCCCTATTTCGAGAGGAGAAATGGCTGGCCTGGAAGGGGAAACTAAGGGCTCATCCACATTTTCTGCTTGTGCCATGCCTAGAAGAAGGAGAAGTGTGGATGAGCCCTAAATCTTTAGAGACAGTTGAGATAATATGAGTCTAGACCTCCTCCAGTTATATTCTTTGTGTACTCTTGGCCCACAGGCTGTATCAGATCCACAGGATGAAGGCAGGCACATATTTCCTCTGAAGTTATCTCTATTCTCTCATAGCAGATCTTAAGCATTCTGTCATCAACAGGGATCTCTGGTGCTAAGAGGACAGAGCTAAAGAGCACCACCCCATGACAGCAATAGGTGCTAGGTAGGCTATTCTCATGAAAGAACTTGGACAGAGGAAGCAATTGCAGTTCAGTTCCCTTTCTTTCCTCTGACAGGTATTTGTGGAGTTGAATGAATTAGTGGTGGAGAAGAACCAGGACATGCACTGGAAGGAGACAGCGCGCTGGATCAAATTTGAGGAGGATGTGGAGGAGGACACAGCACGGTGGGGGAAGCCTCATGTGGCTTCACTGTCCTTTCGCAGCCTTCTGGAGCTCAGGAAGACTATTGCCCATGGTGAGTAATCAAGGTGGGGCTGGGCTTTTGTCCTGAGATGTATGTTGACAAGACCTTGATAAAAGCTAGATCCCAACCTGCAAACAAAAGACACAAATCAACAAGATCTCTCATGATTCAAACTCTCTCAAGGGAAAGAGAGAGAATGGTAGACAATTGTGGGTTGTCTTCTGATTGCCAGGATATCTTTTCCATCATTCATGGCAGCCTGGTCCTGCAGCTGAATGTGCAACACTGAAGTCTTGGGCTATGAAGGAGGCCACCAAAAAGGTTTGCTTTTTCTCACAAGAGGTTCAGATCCAATTGAAGATTTAGGGCAGGATTCAACTAAGTTGTTGCGTGCAAAGAATGAGGTCCACTCGCACAATGGGACTTCCCTCCTCCTCCTGTGCACTCCCTATGCCCCCTAAATCTGCTCTGGGTGGTTGAGGGAGCCCCTAGAACAGGTTTAGGATATGGGGTGGGAAGGTGAGGGGGGAAGTCCTGTTGAGGGAGAAATACCCCTGGGAGATTCTGGGGAGATTAAGTGATGTGTGAAATCCCATGCAGTGGGGTACAGATACATTTTTGTGAGTGAACAACACAATGCCCTGAGTCATTGAGATACTGTTATTGCTGTCAGAAGCAAAGTGGTATGAGCTAAAATTTCCTTTGCACAGGAAAAATGATAGGAGACAACAGTCTGAGATACTTTGTGCCTGAGAAATCTCTTCAATGATCTTAAATGACCTAAACCTATTGGTCTTCCTGATCCCAGGAGCTGTTCTGTTGGACCTGGAGCAAACAACATTACCTGGCATTGCTCACCTGGTGGTAGAGACCATGATAATATCAGACCAGATCAAGGCCGAAGACAGAGCCAATGTGCTCAGGGCCCTGCTGCTCAAGCACAGGTAATGTATTGTGCTGGCATTAGAAAGACAGCAGGTTGGGCTTTGAGTGGCAGGGTCACATGTGGAAGAGCTGCTGAATGTTAAGAAAGAGTGAACAGTGTCATAATACATAAATGACTGCACAAAAAGACCAGGAATGGCAAGAGGGAGTTGGGTGAGAACAAGATAATTTTTCAGTGTGGAGCTGATGAGGTTCCCGAGGTCCTCTTAGGAACTAGATATACATAAAGATGTTGGCTGTCTTGGGGCAGTGAAATGGATATCTCTAAGTGAAGGTGTGGTAGTGAAAGGAGCTCATACTGTAGCTTAAGATATATATGGGCAGGGAGACCAGGACTTTGGGGTATATAAAGGTCAGGAAAATGGGAGTAGGGAAGCAGGGAAATAGATGAGCAGGGATTTGTTGCTGTGGACACAACAGTAATAAATTATGTGAAAGGTATATTTTCATTTTGGTCAAGCTCCAAGCTGCAATAAACTTTAGCCAAAGAAAGCTGGCCACTGTCCTTTAACATCCGCATTATTTCTTCAGCCACCCTAATGATGAAAAGGAGGTATTCTTTCCCCGGAACCATTCCAACTCCAGCATGAACTCTATGGTAGGAAACCACCATCACCACCACAACCATGCAGTTGACACATGCATGCCATTGATGGGGGAAGAACGCATTGAGATGACAGAGCCCAGAATCCATGACCCTGATTATAGAGAGGTGAGTGAGAAACAGGCATGGAGAGCTGAATTGTTCTGAAAAGTACCGTATTTTTCCGTGTATAACATGCCCCCATGTATAAGACGCTCCCTATTTTGGGGGACTCAAAATTAAGAAAATGGGGGGAGATTGCCCCCGTGTTTAAGACAACCCTCCCCCTTTTAACATTATTTTTTTAGTAAAAAAGACCTAGTCTTATACACAGAAAAGTACGGTAAGTAGAGTGAAATCTGTGTGTGAGCTAAAGAAAATGCTGAGACCTTCATTACTACACTGGGCCTTGCTAAGAAATAATGAATTCAAAGCAAGGTGCAGAGATTTCAATCTTTTCCACAGCTTACTTTATTTCTGCTGGTCACAGGGAAGGAACAAGGAAAAGTAAGAGAAGTGGCATTGGTCAAGAGGTGGGGGGAAATAGTTGTGGGAATCATTGGCCTAAAGGCTTAGAAATTCTCTGAATTTTCTTCATTTTTATTACGATGTATATATATATATATCACTTGATTGTAAAAAAAAAACTTCAAAGCAAGCAAGCAAGTGAATGAATGTTATAGCATATGCCAAAACAATCAATTTCTAAATTTGCCTAAAATGAGCATTTAGAATCACAGAGAGCAGCAGGAAAACTATTGGACTTCAGCAACCAGAATGCAGCCTGTCTTTTTATGGTCCTTTCATTTAGAGAGCCAAGTGGCGCTCCAACAGTGTGGGGAGTAAATGTTTTCATAGGCAGCCCTGGCTAATGAGAACCTTTGTTGTTGAGACAGAAAAGCATGCACCTTCACAGCTCTGAGGGACATCGTGGCAAATATCTCAAGCTGATGGAGAAGATTCCCGATGATGCAGAGGCCACTGTAGTGCTTGTTGGTAAGGAGTCCAGAGCCAAAATCTAGCACTGAGGCCTTGAGCAGGTCTCATCAGGAGACCTGTGGATTTAACAACAGTAGCATTCTTCCTTTTGCTGGCATTGTCTCATGGGGAGTTCAGGGGTTCGGTGCTGCTGCTACACTGGTGGAGCAGCCATCTTAACCTACACTCTCTCAGCCCAGGTGGGGAGGGGTTCAAACCCCACCATGGGGTAGGAGAAGTAATATGGCTCCACTCACCTTTCATATGCCTGGCTGAAAACTGTCTTGGCAAAGGCAAAAAATGTATTGGCCAGCATATTTGAAGTGTTCTGCTGCTGTGCTTGTCATGAAAGCAGCATCGTTTGCATTTTGCCAGTGTAATAGAGCTTCTGTCAAGTCCTATAGCCCCTCAGTTACAGCAACTCAAGTATAGGATTGCTTGTAAACCTGCTCAGAATTTCTAGGTCAGTCAGAGGTTCTTGATAGCGAAAAGACAATTCTCTAGTACGTTCTGCTTAGCTGTGGTATGGATGGAGGGAACTCCAGAGAAGCTTCTGAATTTGGCCCTTGGCTTTGTTGAGGTGGCTTCAGAATTAGATCAAGATCACCTCATTAATGGAGATGTCATTTTTCAGTTGCAGTCTTCCCCACTTCTCCTGCAAAAGTAGGGAATGGAGCAGTAACCTCAAACTCTGCGTGCTCAGATGTTGCATCCTGTGTTACTCACACTGCCCACTGTTAGCAGGTGCTGTAGAGAGGGCACTGCCAGGTGGAACTTGCAGCTAAGGGCTCATCCACACCTCTGTTTGCCCCACCACTTTCTCCTGGGAAAACCCACAGTTTATCTCCGAATTGGACCAAAAGGAAATCGGGTTTTCTGCAGACTGCTGTTTGTTCCAGTTCAGCCGTAAAAAGCATATTTTCCAGGGGAAAGCTGTGGGGCAAATGCAAAACCACTTGCAACCATGCCTAGAAAGCATGGGACAAGGGGAAGTGTGGACAAGCCCTAAGTGTGTACATATGTGTCATTTTGCCAAGACTCCCTAAACCTGGAGCATACTTCCTGATCTCAGAAGCTTGTTGCTTCCACACTGATCATCATGGTCTTATGCTTCCCTTCCTGATAGGTTGTGTTCAGTTCCTTGAGCAACCAACAATGGCTTTTGTCCGTTTGAATGAGGCTGTGTTCTTGGAGTCAGTCCTGGAAGTCCCAGTTCCTGTTCGCTTCATCTTTGTCTTGCTGGGGCCAAGCCAGTCCAACATGGACTACCATGAGATCGGACGTTCCATCTCCACTCTCATGTCAGACAAGGTGAGGAGGAGCTGAATGTTGGTTCAGGCTGGAGAAGACACGAGAAGGGTAACAGCAAAGGTGCTGAAAGATGCATTAGAAAGGGAACATCATGAAGACGCAGCACAATGCCAAGGGAACACAAGTCAGGAAGGGTTTGTAAACTTGTTTCATGCCTAGAAAGCACAGGTCTGAGTGGTTTTCTGCTTCTTATGCTCCTTTCCCAGGGAAAACCCATTCTTTAGTGCTAAACTGGAGCAAATGTCAATCAGGAGAACACCCGAATTGCTATTTGCTCTGATTGAGTAGTTTTCTGGAGGACAGGGAGGGCAGGGGAGCAGCAGGACAAAAGGAAGCATGGATAAGCATGGTGGGGGCAAGTTGGGAGGCAGGGGATGTTTGCTCCCCTCTGGCACCACCTTTGTCAAGCAATTGATCCAGTATTTCTGCACCACAGACTGCTCTGTGTATGAACCCTCTTCCCTTTGCCTCCAGCCATTTTCCTCCTTTGGTTGAATACTCTGCTAATGATTTATGCATGCCCACACGCCCCCTGACTTGCCAACATGGGGGATGTGGGGAACTGTAAATATGCATGGGCTATGCAGTCTGCACAAAGGAAGGAATGCTCCCTTGGGAGGACTTCTGATGCACATTAAAGCATAGAACCCAGGGAAGAGGAATGTGTTGGGTGGACATGCCCTTTCAGATGCCCCAAATAGCTCAACTGGTGCATTCCTTCACCATGCTGTCCAAACACACTCCTCTAAGTATCAAACATTTTTCTGAAGGCTCTTCCACACTTGCTAGAAGTTGTTTTTATTTGCTCTAAAATACTCTGTCCTGAATTGGTTTCTGAAGAAGGTATGCTAGCAAACTGACCATAGCAACTTCCTTTAAAAACAACAAGGTTATTACAATTTTTAATCTTACAGTGCATCCCACTGTTCATAGGATGGAATAGGTGCAAGTCAAACACATTCAACAATATTGCACACTTGGATAAATTGTTAGTGAGCGAATAGAAGGGAAACTGTATACTGTACTTTTATGCATAGACAATCAAGAAAAAAATACATGGATATCCACTGAATAAAAAGTTCATTAAATTTAGTGAACTCATGCTCACAGTAATGGCACCCCAACAATCTCCCCCAAAAGGCAAAATAGACATAAAATAGTGATGGTAATATGCCAGGACAGGAATCAAATGAACAGGGATAAGTGGAGCATATGCTGTTGCCATGACACTGGATTAATACAGCTGTCAATCTGAACTGAGAAGAGAGTTACAGGGTCCTTTGATGACACTGAGATAATATTGGCTTTGCAAGTAGATTGATGAGCTCGTCTTGGGTCCGAGACAGCATCACCAGGCAATGTTATACTGGAGGACAGAGGATAAGTGATGGGCTGCTCTCTGCCTGACTGACCATCTCCCCTTGTTGGCTGACAGCATTTCCATGAAGCTGCTTACATGGCAGATGACCGCCAGGACCTGCTCAATGCCATCAATGAGTTCCTCGACTGTAGCATTGTCATCCCTCCATCAGAAGTGGAGGGGAAGGATTTGCTCAAGTCAATTGCCACCTTCCAGAAAGAGCTGCTGAGGAAGAGGAAAGAGCGGGACCAGAAGAAGTCCACCAAAGAAGGGAATGTTCAGGAAGCCAAAGGTCTCTTCTCTCCTTGCCTTTTGCACCTTGCCATTCTGCTTCATGGCCTGGGTAGGGTGGGTGAGGAAGGATTAGCACAGTCCATGTCTTGCCTCTGCATCAGCTTAAAAGAGACACAGCACAATTTAGTTGATGCTGAGGGAGGGGAGACTTTCTGAAAGTTGGAGTAGGCAGGTATGAGGAACCTGAGTCCGCCCTGTCTAGGGATGTTGGAGGCTGGCACTGGGTGTGAAGGTATCTTGTGTCTACTTCCCTCTCCCTTCCCCTCACCCCCACCATGCTGTCTTTCCAGAGATCTGTGAGGTAAAAGCTGAGGAGGAGGAAGAAGGCGAGGAGGAGGATGACCCTCTGAAGCGCACTGGCATTGTCTTTGGTGGTTTGGTGCGGGACATAAAGCGCAGGTACCCCAAGTATCTGAGTGACCTCAAAGATGCCCTGCACACCCAGTGCCTCGCAGCTGTGCTATTCATCTACTTCGCTGCTCTCTCCCCCGCCATCACCTTTGGGGGACTGCTAGGTAACGAGTCCACCCTCCTCTTCCTTCCTCACCTCACCTCCCCTGCCCCACCCTAGTTCCTTGCTCAAGCTGGTTCCTGTTCAGCTAGGCTGCCCAAGAGACTGAGCACATTAGTTCAATTTTTGCCTGTGCTTATACTGGCTAAGTGGCTGGGATTGGTTCATCTGTGCCTGTGCCCTTGCTGGGCAAGTGGGTGGGCTCAGATGGCTCTTGCTATGTTCAGATGGGTTTGGCTCTGTCCCATTGCACTCTTGCCTGGCTCTGGGGCTTTCCAGTCTATGCATGTTCCTTTCCTGTTCTCTATGGTAACAATAAAAGCATTTTACTGCTCTTAATAGTCACTCCCCAATATTGCTAATTTGCATGTAACCCAGAGTCCTAAATTGGATGGGCAGAGGCCAGTGTAGGACAGGAAAGGGTCTCAACAGATCTCTGCAGAGAAACATCAGTAAGGATCAAAATGGCCTCCTGCAACCCACCAAAATGCTGGGGGCCAAGGCTTGCACGTGGACATTGCGCTCATATTCCTGAAAGCAAATAACAGTGCACAGGCACTAGCCCTTAACTATCTGGGGTTAGGAGAAAGAATTTGTTTAATGGTGAGAAGAATTGTCCCTTTGTTATTGAACAGATTGGGGGTATCTTAAGCCCAATTACCCACAACCCATTCTTCTATACATGTTCATGGGCGCCAATGTATTTATTACTTCTTAAGCACTTGATGCAACAATATTGCTAAAGCAAAGTAGGTCTGATTTTGATCAGTTCCTGGATGGGGGACTCTGCTTGCGAACCCTATGTATGCTGCCTTAAGTTCCATTATGGAAGAAAGGTGGGATATAAATGTAAAGAAATAAATGATTTTTTTAAAGGTGTCATATAATATAAAAATAATAATAACTGTAACAGAGTCATATATCCACGGGCTTACATTCTGCACTTTCCTCTCATATTAGAGGTAGATCCAGACATCAGTTTACCCTGCTCCAACAGGGTGGGTACTTCAGAAAAATGTGTTCCTTTCCCCCCATGTTTATGGGTAGGGACCAGTGCAAACACTCCCAAGAAGGTAACTGAAATAAGCAGAGGATTCAAGATCTCTGCAGCTGGAATATATCTCCCATCACTTGCTGGATTCTCTAACAAGGGTGTATAAAGGAATGCATTCTGTGATGAAAATTATCTGTTAGAATTTAATATGAGGGAATTTGTTCATGTTGAGGTTCCTTGGCCTAACTGTTCCACAAAATTTTCCAACAGTAGCGTATCTGTGCTTGGAGGGACTCATTGGCAGTGACAATTGAGAGAAAAGGCTATGAGTTTTCTCCTGTGGTGAGCCCCACCCACCAGGGGGAGCTGGGCACATGTTTCTGTCTGCCACTCTGCAGTTTGTCCCAGAGACATTGCTCTTTCTCTACAGGTGAGAAGACAGAAGGTCTCATGGGCGTTTCGGAGTTGATCATCTCCACCTCAGTGCTGGGCATACTCTTTTCTCTCCTGAGTGCCCAGCCTCTCCTTGTCATTGGCTTCTCAGGGCCCCTGCTGGTCTTTGAAGAAGCTTTTTACAAGGTACCTGTAAACTGGTGTCTTCCTTGGTTCTACATTGCCACTTTCACATGCAGATGTCCCATATACCGCATGCTGCTTTGCACTGCTTATGAAGTGCCCATATAGGACACGATAAGGCTTAAATCTGGCCTAATTCACACATTACTTGAGTGGTGAGGGTGTCACCAAAATTCCAAATGACATCGGGGCAGAACTGTGTGGGAAACTGTTTTTGTTAACTTATTTTCACCTATATGGATGGGGTTTTAACTACCTCAGTGGAATCACCTGAAAATGAAAGGTTTGTGTTCCCAGCTACATGGGAGTCGCTGTACACAAATGGATTTATTTCCTGCTTACATGCTGACCCCACACTGCTTAGGTAATATTATAATTTAGTGACTTCAAGGCTGGAATTGACTCCATGCTGAGAGGTGACTCCTCTCAAATAATCCCCATCATCTTCTGTACCCTCTCAAATCATCACAATAATCTTCTGCAGCCTGCAAATAGGGCAATTTGGTTTATTAAACAATGTGCCTACATTATCCTTGTTGAGGAAATGCTATGCCCATACCAGAGAGCGCCACTGCACAGGGTAGGAGCATGTGCTCTCAATTTAATGATACAGGATGCATGCATTGCTTTAACCAAGGAGGCCCAACTGCCTCAATCTGTCATGGTGGGCTGAAAGAGTAGTTATTGGCCAACACTGCTGCTATTTCTGTTGCTTTGGGCATTTCTGATCTTTGCTTGCATGGGAATTTGCCCACAGAGTGTCCCTGAGTTACCTCAAGAGGGTTTGGCAATTATGGTGGGGCAAGACTCGAGCACAAATTTCAAAAGTATTTGGTGATGGGTATGCAGTACAGTGTTTATGGTGGATAATACTCAAATGTGCCTCAAAACAGCCTGGTAACGTTTTGGTAGCACAAGACACTGGATGCTGATGACCATGTAACTGAACAGAGGATGAAGCCTGATGATTTCCTTTTCTTGCTGGGTTGTTTGGCACCTCCCCTCCATCAAACCAGGAGGGGTTTATAATGCCTCAACTGCAGGCTTGCATACTTCCCATAGGGGTTGCACTAAAACTCTATTTGTGTTGCCCTCCTGGGACTGCAAACACAGTGAGCTTGTCCAATACATAAAAGTCTGCAAAGTTTAGCAGGCCACATGTTGTGCAGACTTGCTCTTCAAAATGAGCCAAGGTGCAAAGAATGGAAGGGAAACATGTTCAAGCCAGCTCCCTTATTTCTGTCACCTCTGTTTCTTTTTCTTTTTGGCAGTTCTGCCAGAGCCAGGGCATCGAGTATCTAACAGGCCGGGTGTGGATTGGCCTCTGGCTTATTGTCTTCATTTTCATCATTGTGGCTGCTGAGGGCAGCTTCCTGGTGCGGTACATCTCCCCCTTTACCCAGGAGATCTTTGCCTTCCTTATCTCCCTCATCTTTATTTATGAAACATTCTACAAACTTTACAAGGTGAGCTTTGGATCTGGATCTGCCTGGCTGGCCTGCTGGTATCAACTCTGTGCCAGCATTATGAGACAAATTGTGGGCTATTGATGACTTCTTGCAACCACCCTTGAGTAGGTAGATTAACAACTCCTCCGTCTTTCATGGCTGTCTGTAAGTGTCCTCTTTTCTGGCACTATATTCCCAGGTATTTACAGAGCACCCACTACTGAGGTTCTACCCGCCAAATCTTCAGAGAGATCTAAATGGCAGCACATTGCCTCCTGATTCCATGGCTCTTGACACTCAGATGCAGCCCAACACTGCCCTGCTGTCCCTCATCCTCATGTTGGGAACCTTCTTCATTGCCTTCTTCATGCGCAAGTTTAAGAACAGCCGTTTCCTAGGAGGAAAGGTGAGGCTAAGGCCTAAGGCCTAAATTGCAAGAAGTGTGGTGGCGTTTCCCCATACAGACATTTTGGTGGGACATCTAGCCTTTCCATTCTACATGTTCAGTGAAGCAGGGGAATTTTTCCTGTACTAAGAGCCATAATAGGTGGAGATATTGTTTTGATCCCCTTCCATGCATAGCTTTTTATGGAGAGAGCCTGGCTCTAGTCAATACCACGGAGCCCAAAGGTACATTACTTCCCCCAGGATGCTGAAGTTCAACCATAGAAATGCAGAGGCTCAGCTGGGCACTCCACAGGGCATCTTTTCTCAACAAAGCGCTCTTCAGATGTTTTGGACTCCAACTCTTACCAGCCTTGGGCTCCATGGCTAATAGTAAGAGATGTTGGTAGTTCTAGTCCAAATGGAGGGCACCAGGTTGGGGAATGCTGCTCTGGGGCATGCCCAAATGTTATCCAGATACCATTTTGAATCTGGCTGGCATCCCCATATGATTGACATATAAGGTGGCCAGGGACTGGCAGTGTAGAGGTGGAGAGAAGGATCAGACATCTTAGCATCATCTTTAAGAACTTTATTCTACTATACCAAACCCCATCACCAAGCATTTTCAGGCAGAGTCATATTCTTTGTGCTATGGTGAGAAATTCTTCAGTGGATGAAAGACCAGATAGGGTCTTTTGGGCTCAGCGCCCAGCAACATCTCCAGCATGCCCTGTATTTACTTTCATCTCTTGTGCTTGGTCTGTAGGCCCGGCGAATCATTGGAGATTTTGGAATTCCTATCTCCATCCTTGTCATGGTTCTGGTGGACTACACCATCACTGATACATATACCCAGGTAGGTACTGCCTGTTCCAACTCTTCACCACCCAGTGGGTATGAGGGACATGTGTTTTTAAACGAGTTTGGACTTTAATCTGAGACTTCCATTGTCTATGTGGGTGCCAGCATCTGTGTCTTTTCAATCAGTGTAAATTTCACATGAAAGCAAGACTTCTAAACAGGAAACAAATCTGGTTCAGGCCATTCCGTGAGTTACATTGTTGAATGTGTCCCTGTTACCTCTAGCAGGATTGTCTGTGGAATGTATAGTCACCTAAGGACAGAATGCATGTCTGGCTGGGCTTCCGAATAGTGTCAGGTGCTATATTGGCCTAGGGTCTTCAGGTTGGCTGTGGTGGCTGTGCTGAGAGAGGCATACATGTCTTTACTGTGCACACAAGCTGTAGTTTGGAATTGCTATCTACAACTGGTAGTTTTATCATGTTAGGCTGGGATTCCTTCTAATCTGCAGTAACTTCAAAATGGGGCTGTGTTTAGGACCATCAGTCTTTGCTGAGGACCACCAAGAAAAGATGCAAAATCTGCCATGTGAAGACTTCTGTGATCCCTGATCAGTGTTCTAAACTAGAAATGGAGCAAGGGAAGTAGGATATTACAAAGCAATGCAGATGTTTTGCATCCCAGCCACATTTCCCCGTGTGACTGCACAGCCCATCATTATATACATATAGAGAAGCAGAGCCCACTGCAGACAGTGCACAGGTGCACTACAGCAGCTATGGGAATTGAGCAAGCTCAGTGAATGCATCTGAGACCCATTAAGACATACACCCATACGCCTGTACAGGCATGTCCAATTAATGTGACTTTGACATAGATGCCAAAATAGAACAGCACATTCCAAGCTTTCTGTGGCATTCCTAATGGAACTGGGACCTACTGGTGAAGGGTGGGTAATAAATTTCTTGTTGATTATGATATCTATTCCATGCAGAAAACAAGACTGATGTCTTTTCCTCCATGTTTTATGCTGTCACCACAGAAGCTGAATGTTCCCTCAGTGCTGTCAGTTACAACCCCCAACAAGCGTGGCTGGTTCATCCATCCCTTAGGAAGCAACCAGGTGTTTCCCATGTGGATGATGTTTGCTTCTGCCATCCCTGCACTTCTGGTCTTCATCCTTATCTTTATGGAAACCCAGATCACCACGTAAGTGCCAGGCCTCCACAATGGGGGCCAGCTCATTCTGTACCTATCACCCTGTAGAAATGCTAAGTAAAATTAAATAATTGCAGCAGCTATAATTGGAATTGGTGTTGGGTGGGAAGTGAAGTCAGAATCAAGGGGATGGACAGAGTGAGCCCTTCTGAGGGGATGTGACAACAGGCTACTAACTTCATTTGTCCTTGCTGTCTACATTGAACAATAAGGGACTATTGTTTCCATAGCTCCCAGGAGGTCTTTTCTATAGTGTGATGCTTGTTATTTGTCTTGCATGCTCCCTTTGCTGACCACATGCCTTGATTCTTCCAAGTCTCCCAATTAGAAAGAGCTGCTGCAAAAATAATAGCAATAAATTCAAAATACCGTGTGCCACTGCTCCCCTTGCTAGAGCAAAAATCTGGTCACTGAAACCCATATTTGTTCTGTCCCCCTCCCTTCCCATCTCCTTTGTTTGCAGCCTGATTGTCAGCAAGAAGGAGCGGAAGTTGATAAAGGGATCGGGCTTCCACCTTGATTTGCTGCTCATTGGTACAATGGGAGGGCTCTGTGCCCTTTTTGGGCTGCCTTGGCTCACGGCTGCCACGGTCCGCTCAGTCACCCACGTCAACGCCCTCACAGTCATGAGCAAGGCCATTGCACCTGGTGAGAAGCCAAAGATTGAGGAAGTGAAGGAGCAGCGTGTGACAGGAGTGCTCATCGCTGGCCTTGTTGGTGAGGTCCACACAGAGGAGCTTGTTCTCTGAGGTGGTTGTGTGCGTCTTAGCTCATTTGAGCAACCTGAATTTGTTCTGCAGGCATTCATTCCCCTGTGGTGTAGTGACACTCCCTACTTGTGGCATACTGTGGTGGTGGTGGGGTGGAGCTTGTGGGAACATGGCTCCGTGAAACTAGTGGACACATACAGTAGAACAGTGAGCCTGCAAATCTCCTTGTTCTTTCTAACCATAGTTCTGTGTCTCTATATAACCACCAGGCCTATTCAGTATATATCCAGGGGTGTACATGTGTGTCAATATCAGGCATTGTCCCATGTTCTGATCGTGAAGTATGGGTGTACCTGTGTGTAGAAAGAGAATGCAACACTGTATCCTGCTCTTCAGGCATGTCCATCGTGATGGGGAATGTACTACGCCAGATCCCATTGGCTGTGCTGTTTGGGATTTTCCTATATATGGGTGTGACGTCACTGACTGGCATCCAGCTCTATGAGCGGCTCCTCCTTATCTTCATGCCATCCAAGCACCACCCTGATCATGTCTATGTTGTCAAGGTAGGTGCACTGGGGGAGTGGTGAAAGGGATGGCAAGTTCAGTGGGTGGCAAGTTGAGATGGGCCTGAAAATAAAGATGGGGAAGGACAGGGGAAAGGCATGCAGTGGCTGGCTTGACTGGCATGGGGAGGAAACCACTTACTGAGTGGTACCAGCACAGCTTTATGAGAGATAACCGTTCCATAGAAGGGAATGGAGTATTACACTGAAGGTCTGGTACTTTGTCAAGTGCTAAAAAATAGAGCTGCCCAAAGAAGGGTGCATCATCTGGCTGGCTTACCTTTAGGTGAAGACCTGGAGAATGAACCTGTTCACATGCATCCAGCTAGCCTGCATTGTGCTGCTGTGGGTGGTGAAATCCACTGCGGCATCGCTGGCTTTCCCATTTGTCCTGATCATGACAGTCCCCCTGCGACGATTCCTGCTGCCACGTTTCTTCCATGAGAGAGAACTCAAAGCGGTAAGCAAACGCCATTGCCTGATGTCTTAAACTGTTATGGGAGTCCCAGTCCTTATTCAGCCATTGGTCTAAACTGTATGCATCAGATTTAGTCAATATCATAACTAAAAAACTTTTCATGGCATCGTGATATAATGTTTGAAGCTAGAGAGCAAGAGACTTTGTTGTCACCTTCTTTACTGTCCTGCAGTACAGTGGTACCTCTGGTTACGTACTTAATTCGTTCCGAAGGTCCGTTCTTAACCTGAAAACGTTCTTAACCTGAAGCACCACTTTAGCTAATGGGGCCTGCCGCTGTGCCGCTGCTGCCTGATTTCTGTTCTCATCCTCAAGCAAAGTTCTTAACCCGTGGTAATATTTCTGGGTTAGCAGAGTCTGTAACCTGAAGCGTATGTAACCCAAGGTACCACTGTACTGTATTGGAGAACCAGTTTGGGAAGCGCACATTGTGAATTTTCCCAGAGACCACCCAAACCTGCCTGTAGATTCACTGTGCTCTGAGGTCTCTGCTCTGAAAAAGAGATGGCCTTGGACCACCTTGTATTTGAATGGCTGCTTAACTCTTTTTCTTCTATCCTTCCCTCCCACTTGCAGCTGGATTCCGAGGATGCAGAACCAAACTTTGATGAAGATGGGCAGGATGAGTACAATGAGCTTCACATGCCTGTGTGAGAAGTTGACATGTGTCTACAGGCCCTGGTACTCCCTTGGCTTCATGGGATAAGCCTTCTTTCCTTGTGCTTTCCTTGAACAACCACCAACCTGAAGTGGCTTTGAAGTGATTGTGGGCCTGGACCAACTGGCAGCTGTGTCATAGCCCTTCAAGGAAGCCCCAGGCCACAAAGGAAGCTTGGGCCAAGCAGCGCAAGAGATGCTGCCTTCTGGACAGACACAGAGTATGGGGCCAGCACCACCACCACCCCATTTCCCCCAAGCAGAGGTTGCTGGTGTTGGTGCTGTGCCATGCGTAGGCCAGAGTAGGTACCTTAGCCAGCTCTCATTAGCCTCCTCCCCTCAGAAGAGAAGTAGACTGCACTGTTTTGCTAAGGGGAGAACAGCAGCAGGCCAGCAAAGGAAAAGAGCAGCTAGGTCCTGCCAGAAATGCCAAGCCTGATAGCATTCAGGCAGAGCCAACAGATTCCTGGGGTGGGAGATTTCACATGCACCAACTGGTCTCTCCATGCTGAACCATTGCCATTCAGTCCCATGACTGTGCCCATGAACATTCAACAGCCTGTGGTCCACCTGCCATTCTGCATGATGTCCTTAGCTAAGATTTCCTGCCCATGGAAGACTCTGAACCTCTTCCATTTGAGGAATGGCAGTGATGATTGCTGAAGCCAGTAAACTGCTGGGTGAGTGAGCAATGACCTTATGTACCCTGATTTGCTCTGCAAGTATAATGCAGGTACTTGTGCAATATCCATGTGCACATGTGTCTGCTTGTGCACGGTGCTCTCAGGACAGCCGTAAAGGTGGCCCAAAGAGCAGACAGTGATTTGTGAAGTAGATCTCCACCCCTCAGACAGAAAAAGGAAGTGCAGGTAAAACTTGCCAACATAACCTGGAGACCAGGAAAACAGCTAACCTAATGATTGAATGAAGACTAAGATCATTTCACGGTCAGGAAATCATCACACAGATTTGACACCACTCTTGTGGCTCACTGCCCTCTTCAGGCCCAGTGGAAAACAGGAACTCCCAACACCAGTGTAGTAGGCAAGCGGCAAAAAGCCACGCCAGGTATAAACACTGGCACCTTGGCCTTTGGTATTTGCCTGATCACATAACAGAACCTCTTACCTATTGTACTAGACTTTGTGCTTCAGACTACAACTTCTCCTTCAGTATTTCCAGCTTCATCTTGTTTCTTGCTGTAGCCTCTTCCTCACAGCTCCTGCTCTATTCTCCATCCTCTGCATGGCTATTGCATTTCTCACCTTGTTCTTGCCGTGTAGTGGCCCCAGCTTGAGCAAGATTCACTACCAGATCCAAGTCTCCAGGAGGCCACTCCCTAGCCTGGCCTTAGCAACTGGAATGGGGATGGCTCTGAGGAGGGCTGAGGTACTCTGCCACTGTGGCATTGAGCCATTGCACTGTATGAGCCCTCTGTAGCACCTGGGGCTTCTCTTCATTCATCCCTAGACATTTCCAAGTTGATGGCCTCCCATTCCTGGCTCCTCCTCACTCCCCCAACACCATCATCAGCTGCCTTCTTGTACTCTTAAACCCTGCTATTTTCATATTTCCCTTCAACTGCCATATAAAGAAAATTCAGATTTTTGTGATAGGACTAAATTGCACAGAAATATGCATTTGTTTCAGTCACCGATTCTGATTTTTTAGAAACAGAATACTGTGCTCCCTTGTACTTCATTGGTGAATGTCATGTATCTAGTCCTGGGCACTGCACAGGTAGTGTGTTCCATGCGGTTGAGCACATGCACAAACACCATCAGTGCAAGGTTTCAAAGAGCTGCTCTCCCACTGGGCCATCACATGGGGACTCTACACTGTGATGTCCTGTAGCTAAATCTGTTCTTTTAGATTACGTATATGGAATAATGGGGTGTGCAAATGTGCCAGCTGTGACTCCTGCCGTAGCCAGGCATAAAACCATGTGGCTTAAGAGTTTGGCTCACGGAACTACTCCGGGCCATTGCTTGCTCCCTGTCTATAAAATGGAGGCTGTCCCTCCCCACCTACCTCAGGGGCTGCCTGCTGATGGCTGGATAGTTATGAGGCCATATGTTTTCCTCTACTCATTCCCAGCTGGCTGCCAGCCTGCCCCACCCATAGACAGTGACCTCCATTGTGCCCTGTATAGCCAGGATTAGGAAACTTGAACTGTTGGGGGCAAAGTCCCTGGTACTCTGCCTGTGCATTACGACTCCTCTGAATGTAATAGGAATGGATATGCACCAATAAACCCTTCACTGGAGCACTGCGCCTGGATTCTTGTTCTGCGCACCAGAAACAGACACCTCAGGAAGGAATAGCCACTCAAGTAGGATCATAGGAACAAACTGGAGTACGGTAGGCCCTTCCTAGCATGACATGGATGCATGTATTCTTAACATAAGGCAACATCATTTGTCAATATGCTGGTCTGAGGCTTCAGATTCCAGCAGTAAGGCTGTGTGGAGGCATAGCTTGCTAGCGAGGTCTGTTTCTAGAAAATGCACATCCCTGTGCACACATCCCTGTTGCTGGAATCTCTCATGTTTCTGAAGCCTCAGTCCAGCATATTAACAAATGGATGTTTGGCTGGCAGTGTCTCTTCAAGGTCTCACTATCAAGCTCATGATATTGAGGCAAAAACTAACATCAGATCATCCCTCCACTTAAATTGCACATTTAAAGCTGGATTTCCCCCCGTACGTTGCATAGAGATGCATGTAACAAAGCAAAACAGGCTGCTTGTAAGGAAAGAGAGGGGAAGCACACATCTGGAACCCTGCAAGTGTGTTTGCGGAGCAGCGTGAAGGCAGGAGGTCCAGCAGAAAAGAAGTGGGCAAGGGAAGGGTAAAGAGCCCCTCCTGAACTGCTTCTCCACTCTAAGCATCCTTTCTCCAAGCTGCTTTTCCCTAACAGAAGTAGCCACCCTAGCTTTGTTAAATATGGCTGTAAAGTACAGTCCCACTCTAAACAAGTAGTTTTTCACAGCCTTCATGAATGCCTGCAGGAATAACTTTTGTAGGCAATTTCCCTCCAAACACCTGGGCTGTGCTAGGAGTGGCCCTTTTCTGATCCCTTCTCAGACGGAATGAATTCTGGTGAAAATCAGGGCTTTCTCAGATGACCTTGGTGGCAGAGGCTGGTCAAACAGCTCTCAGGCTATCATCAAGGGGAAATTTAAACAGTTGTACCTTGGTTCCCGAACGCCTTGGGAGTCGAACTTTCCGGCTCCCGAACGATCGAAAACCGGGAGTGTCCCGGTTTTCAAACATTCTTTTGGAAGCCGAATGTCCAATGGGGCTTCCGATTGGCTGCAGGAGCTTCCTGCAGCCAATCAGAAGCCACACTTTGGAAGTCAAACGTTTCAGAAGTTGAACAGACTTCTGGAACAGATTCTGTTCGACTTCCGAGGTATGACTGTATTTGTTTTGAAGTTATAACACCACTTTGCATGTATATAGTGCTTTTCAAGTGATCAAAGCCTTTCCCATACATTACATTGTTACGCCTTTTAACAGCCTTGTAAGATGTCAATAGGGAAGCGGGTGGCACTGTGGTCTAAACCACAGAGCCTAGGGCTTGCCGATCAGAAGGTTGGCGGTTTGAATCCCCGCGAGGGGGTGAGCTCCCGTTGTTCGGTCCCAGCTCCTGCCCACCTAGCAGTTCGAAAGCACGCCAAGTGCAAGTAGATAAATAGGTACCGCTCTGGCGGGAAGGTAAACGGTGTTTCCGTGCACTGCTCTGGTTCGCCAGAAGTGGCTTAGTCATGCTGGCCACATGACCTTGAACCTGGCTCCCTTGGCCTATAGAGCGAGATGAATGCGCAACCCCAGAGTGGTCCGCGACTGGACCTAACGGTCAGGGGTACTTTTACCTTTACCTTAAGATGTCAATAATTCCACCTCCATAGTATAGACTGGAAGCTGTAGGGAAGCTGTGGCTTTCCAGACCACTAATGAGGAACCTGTGGCCTACTACAACTACAACTTCCACCATCCCTAACCACTGGCCACGTTGGCTGGGGTTAATGAGAGTTAGAGTCCAACAACATCTGGAGAGCTACTTGTTCCCCATCCTTGAACTTGCCTGAAGCTACATACTGTTACTTGGGTGGTATTTGAACCAGGGTTTTCTCTGGTCAAATTCTCAGCTACTGCGCATCAGAACTTTCATTTATTGTACAGTAATGGCAAGGTCTAATTGCAACAGAAAGGGTGGTAGCCTTCTCAGGGTAGTAAAAAGCACTTCTGGCCTCCACCACACTCCTAGAGTTCAAGATGCAGCAGTAGCTGCAGAAGCACCCCAGGTCACAAACTTGAGTAGCCAGCGGTGGCTGAACTCATCATCAAGCAACATGTGTCCCTGTTTCCCCCCATCATGCAGCCCACTGACTATCATGACTTCAAGTCATGATTGATTTCATCACTACCACAGACTGGTTCTCATTTGGAATTTGGTCAGCTTCCCCACCCAGATGCTGGTTCCTGTTTTGCTTCCCTTTACTTTATCGGAAAACTTCTTGGTGGCTGATACTCTGTCCCTGGGGAAATACTGACTTGTCACCAAGTTCCAGTTCTGCTTTAAAAACAGCTGCATGCGCCGAGCATATGGAAACCCAAACAAGTGAACAAGGAATACTCCATGTCTAGCTACTAACCGTGTGTGTGTGAGAGAAAGAGAGAGAGAGAGAGAGAGAGAGAAACAGCATCTCAGCAAAAAAAAGGTTGGTGACCACAGCTGAATGGACCACAGCTCCCTTACTACCATATACACATTGTGTACTCACTACACTATAGTGGAACAAGGTCCTGTGCTGTGCAAGCAAGCAAGAGCTATCCAAACCCCTACAGAAGCTAGCAATTCTCACTTGCATCCTACCTTGCACAACTGTAGCTATTACTAGAACTGGAATTAAAGCCGCTGCTACTAGATGCTAGACTAGAGGGCGGGTTTGGGAAGGGTGTTCTTTGCAGGCTGTGGACATTCCAGGGACAACAACGGATCTACCTGAACAGTTTTCACCAACGAAAGAGACACCATGCCGAATTGTTTTATTTAGCAATCAATATATATAACCTACCCCATCCCAAACTAGAACACCAACTGAAGTGTAAAAAAAAATGTTAAAAATCCAAACTCTCTATCACATTTTGTTGGATTCCCAACTCTGACTCCCATAGCCAATGGTTAGTAATGATGGGTGTTGGAGTCTTCTGGAGGGCTGCAGATTTCCCACCCATGCTCTACCAGCTTAAATCACGCCTCCCCCCCACCCCCCCGTGACAGGAGATGGATCACTGTGTCTCACACTAAATGGAGCTTCTGGATAGTCATGAATGGCAGCCCAAAGTAAAATACATTGCAGCGATCAACCTAACGGAAGCTAGGCTTGGGGTGGTATATATTAAGTGATGCACCCAGAGGCAAGTCGACCTTCATTTGAGAGGCAGGAAACCAAGCAGAAGGGAGAGTCTATGTTTCACTGGGAAGGTGAAGATCCAGGGGAACCTCTTCCCTACCCTGCGATAGCTGTGCAAGCTCCTGGCAGCGTTCCTGCAGCTGGAAGAAAGATAAAAAGACACACATTTCATCTCTCAAAGGGGAATGAATTTTTCCATCCTTTGTCCCAAGATCGCTATTCTCTCTTTTGTTCATCGCCCTTTGGTTCCACCCGAGACCCAGTTCTATGCAGCCACAGGCCCACCACCTTCCAGCTGCAAGCAATCTAGCCCGCTCTGTTTCTGGGCTGGCAGCATACTGCCCACCTTTGGGTCCCACAATTGGTTAACTTCCTAGCTTCTTACTGTATTTATTGGTCGCATAAGGACTGGCCTGACCTCCAACTCTAGCAGCCAGTCACCTTGCAGGATGCTCTTGCGGTATTCTTCCAGCCTCAGCTGCCTCCCCAAGGCATCCAGCTCACAGAGAACAGCCTGGCGCTGTGGGCAGGGCACACTCAAATGGTCTTTCTCCAGTTGCTGCTCAAGGGCTTCCAGTTCCCTTTCCTTAGTCACCCGGTGATGCCGCAGGTTGGAAATGCTCTGGTTTACCTCCTGAATCTCTGCTTCCAAGCTCAGAGAACGTTCCTCCCGCCACAGCAGGGACATGAGTTCCCCACGGATCTCGTGCAGCTCGTTCCTTCCCTGGCTGGCACTTCTCATGCAGGTGCCCCTCTCATTGCTGCACCTGCTGCTGCTGGCTTTCGGCGGCGGCCAAACCTCCAAGCAATCATGTTGGGCTTGGGGTAACCCAGGCTGGCAAAGGGAACTGTTGTACCCATGGTGTTCCAAGCTGTCCGCAGCCAGTCCTTTGCCTCTCTTGGTTGAGCCTAGATCTGAGGGCACTGGGCGGGTGCCGTGGCTGCTGGCATGGCGCTCCACCCACAGCCTGGCAAGCTGGGCAGTAGCCAAGCCCTTGTGAAAGAGGTCAGGAACCAACCTCAAGACCTTCCCAAAGGGACAGGCGTTGCCAAAGCCCTGCACATCAAGCCAGCTTTGGGGGCTGAAAAACTGCGCATCAATTGTGTCCCCTTTCAGGAGCAATGCCCATTTCCTCCTGACAGAGAACAACTGCTTGGCTGTGCGCGCAACGGATGCTGGGGCACGAAGGCCACGTCCTCTCCTGTGTCCCAAGGTCAATGCATCAAGTGAGTCATCATTGACGTACAGGTTTTCACACAATGGAAACACAACCTTGGTGTCAAACGACCCTTTCAAGGAGCCCAGGTACCGCACATAGGAGACAAACCAGGAGATGTAGCTGGCAATGTCACACTTATCACAGCCGGCTGTGATCCTCACTCTATCCTGTCCATCCTGCTCCCTGGACTCAACAAGCTTTTCCAGCTGCTCGAGGCTCTGGATATCTGCGGCAGGGGACAGCAGCAGCAACACATTGTAAAGGGTGTCAATGTCAAAAGTTTGCTGGCAGCTTCTTATGTGTCCCTCAAAGGACTGGATCTGATCTTGCAGAGCAGTATACAGGGCTTCCATCGATGCCATCAGCAGCCTGAGAAAGCAGAATGGGGAAAGGTTAGGTAAGTTGTGAAAAGCAACTCAACAGGCAAAGCTTTCCCTGTCACTGCAGTTGTTAAAGACACAGGATTGTGAGCAGAACAAGGCAACCCTCAAAATAAAGAGGTGTGTAAACAAATGGAGTCAAACGGCAATTAAATGCAAAAAAATTGCAGCCTGTGACAATTCACTGTTTACAAAATCTCTTTATACCTTTGTGTAGACCCACTTAATACCAACTGAGGATAACGCCTCGAGCATCTGATACGGTGGGCCCTGGGCCACCAAAATTCAGTACTTCTGTTGCTCTTGTTGCAATGGACGAACACAGCTTCTCCACTGGAAGCTATAACCCTCATTGTCAGAGTGACAAGGCAACCAGAGTAAGTATTGAGACACAAAGGTGTCTGTGGTCTAAAGAGGTGCCACTCCCCCACCCCACCCTCTCTGTATGAAAAGTACACCCAGTCCCCCCTTATCTCAAACGTCCTCCACGGCCCCCAACACTTTCTGCAGTTGGGAACTTACCACCTCCAGGAACAGCAGTCACCTGCAGAAAGAAGAACCAGGTTATGTCTCACCGCACAGAGGGACAAATAAACACCCTTTGCCATGGACACAGCATGTTGGGACACGCTTTCAGCACTGCAACATGGGAACTCAGTCCTTACAACTTTAGCTATAATCAGTGGGGCAAAATCTGCAGTTGGCATAAGCCAGTCACGCTAGCAAGGAAGTACTCGTAATAAGGGAAATTCCTGTGCCAGAACTAACAGGGTCAAAGGACCGGATGCCAAGGAAGACAATGCTCCTTTAGCATTAAAAGTGAGTTTTTCCTCATCCCTGTGGAACAAGCCGAACTTGCAAAAAGGTACTGCTAAAGCACCAGTGCCACATAGAAACTTACTTCTTTTCTTTACCTTGTGATCTTCCTAGGAATAGCACAGAACCCTGTTGCCAAGGTCTGCTTTCCCTGGTCAGAATGGATGTAAAAAAAAGGTAAAGGAGCCCTGGATGGTTAAGTGCAGTCAAAGGTGACTATGGGGTGCAGCGTTCATCTCGCTTCAGGCTGAGGGAGCCGGCCTTTGTCCACAGATAGCTTTCCGGGTCATGTGGCCAGCATGACTAAACCGCTTCTGGCATAATGGGGCACCATGACGAGAACCAGAGCACATGGAAATGCCGTTTACCTTCCCGCTGCAGTGGTACTTATTTAACTACTTGCACTGGTGTGCTTTCAAACTGCTAGGTTGGCAGGAGCTGGGACAGAGCAATGGGGGCTCACTCTGTCAAACCACCAATTGGCAAGTCCAATAGGCTCAGTGGTTTAGACCACAGCGCCACCCACTGGGAGGGAAAATGGATGATAATATACTGTAATTGTATGGGGCTTCTCAGTCTGTACCCCCCAAAATTGAGAAATCTGGGGGGATCGCCTATCTTCTTGGCTGAAGAAGGTATCTTCAAAATCTTGCGGAAATTTCCTAAACTGGAATCATTTCTCCACAACACACACCTGAGTAGCCTACACCTGTCCTCTTCTCATTTCATCTCCACTGACCCCCCCACCCCCACCCCTCTGCTGCCTTGGACCACACATCACCTTCCTTTTGCCTAGTGCTTAACAAAGAGTCACCTGGAGAGGGGTAAATGTTCAGGTTTAGAAAACAGACATGCAAATGAAGAAATGTTCCCCTGGCGGTTGATAACAGGGAAGTGATCAGGTGCCTGGATTTCTGAAAAAAAGAGGAACTGCTCTCTCTGTGTTAGAATCAACATCCTAGCACAACAGCACAGCAGAGGCACTGTGGAATTAGGATTTGTTACCTTCTTGGAGAAAGAAGAGTGAAGGCAGGGGCCTTGGCCAGCAAGAACCACCAGAGCAGGCTTTCTGTCAAAATATGCATAGTGCGTTCTTTGGGAGAGACACTGTCCAGGGACAGTGAAGGGTCTTGTGCTGATTAGTGCTTATAGCAGGGGTGGGGAAACCTTTCCAACCCAAGGGACACATTACTGGTACTTCACACGCAACCATCTGGGGTGTGTGTGTGTATGCGTGTGTGTACGTGCATGTGCCACCAGTAGGCCTGGAGAAGAAGCAAACGTGCAAAGTAAGGAATGTGCCTCTCCTGGCTTGGAGGCGAGCACTCCTCCTGCGGGAACTCAGTTCCCTTCGCCTCTCTGCCCTGAGCCTCTGCAGCTCAGGAGAGGCTGGAGGGTTACCGGACCCAGAGGCAACCTCAGCTTCCCCTGACGGGGCTGATAGTGGAGCACCTGCATGCAATGGGTCTTCCATCCCAGCAGGAGCCAGAGCAGACTCATCAGATGCCTGCACCTGAGGATCCAGCACAGGTGAGGACCCTTCAGACTCAGGCCCTAGCCCCAACTCTGCTGGTTCTGGAGGCGGGGAATCCTGTGCAGGCTGGGATCCCTCAGGTTCAGCATCTGAGTCTGAATCCCAGGCCATCACAGTCTGCGTTAAGACTTCTGTGCCTGAGTTTCTTCACCATTAGTCTTTTTAGGTGGGCATCATAAAAGTTGTGGTAAGGATCCCTGTTTCTCTAGCATAAACACTGGATCCCTGCTTGAGAACCAGGCTCCTTTTTCAGCCCTTTATTTTTATTTTTTAAAACCATTTTGCTTCTTTGCCCCATTCTTGGGTAACCTTAAGTATGGTTTCCAGAGGGGTCACTGTCCGTTGCAGCATAAACAGCGAAGAGCTTTGTGCTTACCCCACACCTTAAAGGCTGGCAAATTTATTATGGCACATGCTTTTGCGAACCAGAGTGCACTTCGTCTGATACAGCTACAAGGCCTGCTGACTATGCATGTATTCTTCTCATATCAGGAGAAGGCGACAGAAAACTGATTAGCAGCAAAGGTGCTCTGATATCCAGATGTCTGCACTTACATCTGCGGGATGCAGCATGAATAGGAAGCCGCTCTCTCCAACAGCTGGCTTTAAAGGCAGAACAGGCCATGAAGATTTGCCCGACACTACGGCCCGCAACAACTTCTTGCCTTACTTACTCTGCTATGAAACTCTATGTCAGTTACAGAATTGTATTCAGCCTGCGATCCCAATCTTAGAACTGAATCTACAGAGCTGGCCTCATGGCTATCCAGCCTAAATTTTGCACCTTTATTTTTTCTCCCCCACCTCAATCCCACCCCGATTTGTGTAACATCTTTCCTGATTAAGAGTTCTGGAGACCTCAAAACTTGCCATGATTTTGTGGCCTTTGGGTTGGTCTCCCAAAAAGGAACTGTCCAGCTGTGGATTTTGGATTGTGCTTATGGACCAAAACAGCTCCCTTTATTTTTATTTACTTCTTGTGAATTTCCCTAGGAGGCAGCAGAGGGCCAGAGTAGCATAGTCTAGTAGCATAGTCTTGGGGAACGATGCAGGCCTGGGCGAGGGGCAGGGGGAGTGTTTAGGTAACTTTCAATTACCCTACACACGCACCGAGGAATATAATGCTTATTTCACTTTGGTGGTTCTTAAGCGTCACGAGGAACCACATTATCTCTTACCTTTACTGACTGGGAAACCCTCTTTTTAGCACAGTGCTGCCAATTTATAAAGCAGGGCCAGGCAATAACTAGTTAATCCCACACCATGATTTCAAGAAGGTGAATGGGCACTTTACTATCTAGTATAAATAATGGGCAATCTCCACACAGGCAGTATGAGGCTTCAAAAGCAGGTTTGCCCTTTGGAAGGGAGGCCTATTGATCCTTCCATCCTAGGGCTTACAGTGCTTGAGCTGCTGTTGGTGGGGGGAGTGGTAAACAGCAACTAAAATGCAGGGGGGCCAATGAAGGAGGTGGTTGTGAGTGAGCCAGTCCCAGGTATCAAAAGGTTTGCAACATTTTCTCCCCTCATGCTTTTTTTGGGGGAGGGGGGGTACTTTTACCAACTGCATTACAGTGAGAAGTGCAGTAGACCCGACCTGGTGCCTTCCATGTTTTGAAATACAACCCGCATCAGACCCAACCTGTGTGGTCAATGGCCAGGGATGCTATCAGTAGTTGTTCAAACAATCTGGAAGGCAAAGGCTACAGTAGAGGAAGGCTCTTCCATCATTGCATCCTCCATGCTCAGGAAGGCTTGATCTGATGAATCTGTTGGACGTGCACAGAAGCCCTGGCAGTAGCCCCTTGGCATCAAAAAACCTGAACTGGTCAGTGGGCAGGGAAAGCCAATGTGGTGACTTCCCGAAGTTGCTGTACCACAACTCCGATCAGTCCCACCCAGCTTGGCCAGTGGTCAAAGGCGATGGCATCTTGTTGGCTTTGACTCAGGGCACCAACCTTTCCGTGCAGATGGAGACTTCCTGCTAGACAAGACTCCAGTTGCTAGAAAAAGCTGAGCAGGCTGCTGGAAGGGGAACCGCAGGCAAGCCATGAAATGAAGATGTTGCAGAAGCACAAAAGATGTATAGCCCTGGCCAAGAAAGGCACTACAAATTACTGAAAGGGTGGTGGTGATTTCAACTGGGTGTCCTGCCTAACCTTCTGCAGTGAAAGTGCGTTCTGACAGCCCAGGAATGGAAAGCATGTGGCCCTCCAGATGTTGTTGGACTCTCAACTCACTTCAGCCCTGCTGTAGTCCAGGGGTGGGGAACCTGAGGCCTGTGAGATACCGCTGGACTACAACTCCCATCATTTCTAGCCACTGACGGTTGTTCAACAACATTTGTAGGGCCACAGGTTCCTCATCCCTGTGCTAGCACAAAGCCACCACTAGTTGTAGGAAGGACAGAAATGTTTCCCAGATCAACCCAAACTACTCTATTTATTCTGCAACTGCAATTGCAACAAGAATGTGGTATCTACTCCATGCACAAACACACACATTATGCAGGACCCAAATCAGCCATTAAATCACCAACGCATTTCTGCTTGCCTTTCTGAGTATGAACTTATGCAGCCAAACAACAATGCCAAGCCAGGAAGAGGTAATATCAAAGCTTCCAACTGTACCAGAGACAGACACACTTCATCCGAGCTGGCTTGAAGAGGTGGAAAATATGCCAAACTTTGGGAGATACATTGCTTCATAAAGAATACAATTTCAGCAGTGCATTTATTTTATTTTTTATTTATTTTGCCACTTGTAAACATGGTTCCTCTCTATGCACCCTAAGTCAAATATCAGCATATGGTGAAGCTGGAGAATCTTTTCCAATAGACCTTCTGCACACTGAGTTTACAGGGACACAAACACATGTTCGGCCCCACTAGGTAAAAGCAAAGATATTAGCTCATTAGTAAGATACAGATCTCAAACGCCTCGGTTCCCGAACAAATTGGATCCCGAATGATCAAAACCCGGAAGTGAGTGTTCTGGTTTTTGAACGATTTTCGGAAGCCAAACGTCTGGCGTGGCTTCCAATTGGCTGCAGGAGCCGCACTTTGGTTTCCGAACGTTTTGGAAGTCGAACAAACTTTGGGAACAGATTCCGTTCGACTTCCAAGGTATGACTGTATATTTAAAATAATATTAGGAACAAGCTGAAGTATATCACCTCATAATGAAGGGGGTGCAACTGCAGCAGGTTCTCACCAAAGCTCATCAGCCATCACAAATGGAAACTGGAAGGCACAAAACCTCATCACCCCGTCCTTCGCCCAAACCAAAAGAGCAGAGGCTTAGCATTCAACACAACAGAGGAGACCACACTTTCTTCCACACCCCTCCTCCAATAAGGGGAAGTGTGTACAAGATATTTCCTCAAACAGTCTTATGATTAGCCAAACTTCTCATAAAAATGGGGTGTGGAGAAGTAATTAATAATCCTGGGCGAATGAAGCACGTTTGCAGCTCATACATTGCTGAGCGAAACGCTTGTGAACCGAGGATGGTCTGGAATAGGGGATCAAATCCCCATTTCGTTTGGACGATTTTGGATGGGATAAGCTTATAACTATGAAGACGGGTGATGGCATTATGCAGTTTGTCTTCCCAATAAAGTTAACGTTTAATAATAAACAAGCAAACCATGGTCTAACGTCATCATTAACATTGCTGCTGCTGCTGCTACTGCTGTTTTTATTGTTGTGGTTGAAGTTAGAGCTCCTTAAGAGTTAGGAGGAGCCTAGAGATACCAGGGTCTAAAGGATATCCACTTAGGGCAGACCACATCTACTACAAAGTCAGCAGCCACTGCCCAAGCTATTGGAAGAGGCAGCTATTGCATTGCATTGCATTGTCCTTGCCTGTTCTCGGCTTGCAGTCAGAAACATTTTACATTAGGAATGCCAGCCAGTGGGCAGCTTTGACTGGGATAGCAATGTCCTTTACGCAATCCCCTTCTCTTCTGGTGGGAGCAGGTGTTACAGGTCCCCAGTGTGATCCTGTGAAAGCCTCTCACACCCCCTTAATCTCATTCCACGGGAGCAAGGGCACAGCTGGTGTGAACACGATCCTATCTCAAGGGAGCCAGGCCTAATTCCTACAAAAGCAACACGGAGAGGGGGGCGGAAACATGTCCAAAAAAGGTCACTGATTGAAAATGCAGAAGACCAGAGCTGAGCAATGCCCAAGCCCCTCTCTCTTCCAGCACTGTCAGAGCAACGCAGCACACGTTTGTAGCCAGACAATGTGTCCAGTAATGTTGACATGTGTTTTAATCTGGTTTTTAGCATACTTTAAAGTTATTTTTGAATGTTTTTATACCGGTAGTAGTTGTATCTAACTAGGTTAAAAAAAAACACCCTGATAATTTATTATTTTATTTTTATTTTTGGAAATCTCTTTGAGGTTATATTGCAATGAAGCAGTGTAGAAATCCTATGAAATCAAAAGATAATAGTTGCCAACTGGTTTTTGTTTAAATAAGAACCCAACACATTTTTATTGCTTTTATTCATATGAAGAACACTACAAAAGCAAACCAGCAAATCACAGAAGTCTCTAGCATAAGTAACAGTTGTTACAGGAACATCAGTAGAGCAGTGTTTCCCAACCTTGGGCTGCCAGCTGTTTTTGGACTACAACTCCCATCATCCCTCGCTAGCAAGACCAGTGGTCAGGGATGATGGGAATTGTAGTCCGAAAACAGTTGGAGGCCCAAGGTTGGGGAACACTGCAGTAGAGGACTGCAGAACTGTTCAGGTTGTGAAATTATTTCTTTCCTGCATAGGCATTCCTTCACATTCATTTCAACCACAAACACACACTCCTGGGGCAGATAAGAAAGATTTGCAGGATCTGTTTATCCTGAGGTCCAAATCTGAAGATTTGGCTGGAGCCTATCTCATGACACACATTCAGGTAGATGTCCTTTGAGCAAGCAGAGTGCACATTCACAACCCACCATGAAGAGAGTGGACACATTGCAACAAGTAGCAGCAGCTAAATAAAACCTCTCTTGCACAACAAACCCACTCCCTCCTGCCTGCCCTGGCAAAGAAAAAAGTCTTTGAGGGGTAAGAAAAGAGACAGAAAACTACAGTGGAAAAGCAAAAGATAGCAGCACCTTGACGGCAACATCGTATAACCTTCACGCAACTCTTACGGAAACAAATCAGGCAGATTGCCCAATGTGCGCTTGGTCTGGAAAAAAACAGAATCCATCTTCACATTGGAGATTCATGAACTGACAAATTTTAATAGCCATGCAAGCCAATCAACATGAATACAGTAAGCCTGCAACTTGCATGCATTTAACTTGTGTGCATTCAGCTTTATGTGCATGGAGGGAAAGTTAAATAAATAAGAAAGGGGAACAGAAAAGGGAGGGGTTCTGGAAAAAATGTGTTTGGCAATCCCACCCACCATTGAACCCAATGGGTTTTGACGGTACAGTACATGATTTTGGCTTTAGGCCCGATCCCCAGAATGTAACACCTGTGCAAGTTGTGGGCCTATCCTATATAATAAAGTCCCTGTGTCCCTGCGTCCAGTCCGTGTGTCAGTGGAATTGCGCTACTGCGCATGTCCCACAGGGACACAGGGATTGGACGACGCAGAGACTTCGGGCGGCCAGGGATTGGAGGAACAGCTCCGGCTGCCGGAGAAACCGTTGGGGCTGGCGAGGCGGCAGGTCGCAGCCAAGGGCGGCGCTGATGCAGTTGGTCTGAGGGGCGGCTGCTGAGGCGGCGGCGGGCGAAGCAGCCGCCCGGCCTGAGGGAGAGAGAGAGAGAAAGCGCAGGATGGCGACGATGAGGCTTCCCTTGCGCGCGCGCGCACACACACACACAAAGGGAGCCTCCACCGCGGCGCGAGGCCGGGCTCTGTGCCTTCTCCCCAACGGAAGCAAAGTGAAGGGGGGAGGGGAGAGAGCGCGCGGAAGGAACGAAGGCTCCTCCTGCCTCTACCTCCTCCCCGCACCCCAACCCATCACTCCAAAGAACCTACTTACCGCCCGGCGAGCGGCGAAGGAGGGCAGGAGAAGCCCAAGCCGAGGGGACCACGGTCGGGTCGGAGGCGGGGTGGGAGGGGGGAAGAAGAGGAGGAGGAGGAGGAGCCGGGCAGGCTCACGAGAGCAAAGAGGTTCTAGCGCCCATTAATTTAACGGGCTGAACGTCCACTAGTCGTAAGATATTAACCTCCCAAAACTTCCTTTCCCTGCATTATTTTCCACACGCAGATCTTGAGAGAAACAACTGAGAGTGTTGGGTTCATATCAACCCATTTATCATTACAAGAAATATGTTGGGCGATGAACAGGCCCAACAACTGCAGACGGTTAATAAAATATTGAAGCAAATTTTACTCAAAGTAACACGACTGCCATGGAATATGTCTGAGATTATGGCAAGGATGGGGAACTAGATGTTGCTGGATTTCAACTCTCATGTCCTCAGCTAGCATTGCCAAACGCCAGAAATGGTGAGAAATGTGGCCTAGCAGCATCTGCAGTGTTGTAAGTTCCGTGTCTCTGGATTGTGAGATGACTCAGATAAGTTGTATTCCTTTGCCTACAGCTGTGCACGCAAAGATCTATCTTATTTGTGCAGAACTCTAGAGCAGGGGTAGGCAACCTAAGGCCCATGGGCCGGATGCGGCCCAATCGCCTTCTCAATCCAGCCCATGGGTGATCCGGGAATCAGCGCGTTTTTACATGAGTAGAATGTGTGCTTTTATTTAAAATGCATCTCTGGGTTATTTGTGGGGCATAGGAATTCGTTCAATTTTTTTTCCCAAAATATAGTCCGGCCCACCACATGGTCTGAGGGATGGTGGACCGGCCCACGACTGAAAAAGGTTGCTGACCCCTGCTCTAGAGCAACAGCTGCAAAGCAAAACTATACGCCACAGATGTTAACCATCGAGAGGACAATTCTGTCTTGAGGAGTCACCTCAACTAAAGCAACCACAATTCCGTGCATTGCTAAGCGCTAAAAGATCAAAACCTAAACCCAAAGAAAATGCAATCCACTCTTATGCATCATTACCATGCAAGGGTAGACAACCTCCTGATTTGCTGAGACAGGCGAGAAACACCGTAACACACACAAAAATGAGTTCCCCACCACAGCTAACTAAGGCAGATTCCTCACAGCATACATTCCGGAGGGGTATCCCTGTTGCCGGTAAGTCTTTTGGCAGAAAAAACAGTGAAGAGTTTTGTTTCACCTTAAAGCCTTATCGTGGCATAAGATTTCATGGGTTAGAGAGTTCATATCTGATGTTGTGGGCTTTAGTCCAAAAAAAGCTTATGCCAAGATAAATCTACAATCTTCTAGATGCCACAAGACTCTTGGTTGTTCTTTCATAACAGTAAAGATGTGGATTGTAGGATTTACTATTGGAAACCATTAGAAAAACTGGAAGAATTGTGGCCACAAATACTGGTAGGGATTTGTAAATATGGCTATGGGCATGGAAAGAATTGGTATTTTTCATTTATCTCAGACTTCATATACATTTTGCAAAATCTGAGTGAAAGAGTACTGTACTTAGTTACATAAAAATATTATCACTATGCTCAGATGTCAGACTGCAGACACCTTGGGTTCAAATCCCCACTCAGCCATGAAGCTTACTGGATGGCCTTATGCCAAACCTACCTGTCAGGGTTGTTGTGAGGATAAAATGGAAACGGGGAAAACTATGTAAGCCTTGGAAGAAACCTGGGAAATATATGCAAGAAATCAACAAAACAAACCATAGGAGAAAGTGTATGGCTTGGTTAGTATGCCAGAAAGAAAGAAAGAAAGAAAGAAAGAAAGAAAGAAAGAAAGAAAGAAAGAAAGAAATCTTTTGTTCCAAGATCTCCAAAATTAGGAATTTCAAAATTGGACAACATCTCCCAAGGACCAGAAAAGGAGGTCTGCGGTTCAAAGGGCACAGCACCTCCCATGGATGCAAAAGGTCCCAGGTTCAGTCGCCAGCACCTCCAGATAGGTCTGGGGACAGCTGGGCTGAAATCCCCAAAAGCTGCTGCCAGTTGGTGCAGACAACATTGAGGTAGATGGAAGAATGGCACGACTCACTACAAAACCATTCCCTATGTTCTGATCGATATGGGAGAGCTAGCAAAAATCGGAGAGAGAGCCTCACGCTGTGCTACCAAAATGATCCCAGACTGGGAATAGGATGAACAATCAACCTAGAGGCAATCGTAGAATCGTGGGAGATCCCACCCCAAATATGGTGCATGAAGCCACTGTGAGTTAAGGTAGGTGTTGCCCGCAGGCAGAAGCTCCTGTCTATTTATATTTTGATAAAGCAGGTCTGACTCATATGGAGCTAGTGACATCATTGAATCGAAGTTGTACATTCATTCAGGGCATGTCTCATCTGCTGGCAAGCTTACACACCTTGAGATATGGGTGGGTTATGCACAGACATAGTACACATTTCCTGCTGCGCTTCCTGCAGCCCCCAGCACAATGGGAAATTCCCTCTCGGCTGCTTCCTGCTAAAGGTGTGTGTGTGGGAGCATAGGTGCTGTCCTATGGTGGGGGATTGCGGGGGGGGGGGGATGCATTTGGACTGAGATGCAAGAAGTCCATGAGCGTCTCTCAGTGCTCCAGGGCAGGCAAATCCCTCTTCTCTCCTCTCCTTCCCCCTCCCCCTCTTGAATGACCTCATCTAAGGAGCTGCAGCAGGAAGGCAGGAAATGGGTGCTCACCAGACCCTCCTTTGATGTGCTGATGGGTCTGTGTCAGTGACCAGGCGCATCTCCAGGCCCCTGCCAATCCCAGGCAGACAGGATGGCTCCCTCTCTGCAACAGGAGAGCATCCTAGATAGGGATCGCCTACTTGTCATTCAAAATGCTTGATAAGGACGGGGCTCCCAGAAGGAAGAACAAACTAACCTAGGCAGGAATTGGGAAATAATGACACAGGATCCAATAGAGTCCTGGATGATCCTGCCTTTTGCCCAAAGCCCAGCTGTTAACCTCTCCCAGCTTTGTCAGTTCTTCAGTCTCCTCTGCATCCGATTTCTACTCTCTGAGGCTTAGGTTTCCCATCCCTGGCTCTTGATGGTGCAACTAGCCCCCCCCCCTCCCCACCATGCCATCCCTGAGCTCTTTCCCCCACCTTCGTCCCTCCCTCCATTTTATTTGCTTCAAATCTCTCCTCAAAACCCACCTATTTATTAGAACTGGCAGAACCAGGGGCAGCACCGGGGGGGGGAGCACCCCCCCAAAGGAGCTCACCCTCCAATTTGTAGACTGTTATTAACATACACTGTTATTTTTCTTTCAGAGTTCTTACGGTAATATGTGGAACACAACTCACCCACTTAGAAATATATTTTGCCCCTTCTATGCCCCCCCCAACCCATTTTTCTCTGGTGCCACCACAGGGCGCAACTCCTTCGCTGGCATACCCTACTATAACTCTGTAATTTAAGCCTAAACACATCTAACTGAAACAATCACTTATCGCTTTCCTAATCACTGTGCCCCCTTCTCAGCTTTCCCTTCCTTGGCCATTTCCTTGCTTCCTAGCAGATCCACAGCACACATTCAAAGCACATTCAATGCACATGAGTTCCTGCAAAGAATCTTGGGAGCTGTAGTTTCCTCTGCACAATTCCCAGTACCCTTAATTTTCAGACTGTAAGCCCCTGAAAGCAGGGACCTTCCCTCTTATGCTCAGCAAGGCACCACACACCCTGATGTGCTGCGTGTCTGATTTCCACAATGATTCAGTGATGAAAGTCCCAGTCACAGGAAAAGAGTCAAGAGAAACGGAATGAGTTTCAGTGTTTCAGGTTACAACAGCGGAAATGGCCTTGGATGGGAGCCACTATTTTGCCACCAGGCACTTAGACTGAGGTCCTCTTGGCTACCTCCAGTTGTGGCTTTGTGGCTGCCCTTCATGGAGGAAATGGGAATTGCCTGATCAATGACTGTAACATTCCAGTTCTTTCACTATGGTGTGCCCAACCCTCTCATTCATGGGCATTTGGCACTTGAAGGAGATACCAAGGGGGGAAACAGCCCATTTTTCTCTTTACAGACCAGAAGAGAGATAAAAGAGGGAGGGGAGGGATCATGTTTCCATTTTTGGGTTTTGTAGCTTATGTCGTTATCCATCTAAAGCCGCAATCTGACATACTACTAGCCTCTGCACCTAGCCGATTCCAGATAGAAGTCTCAGCTCCGGGGAATGTGGGACAAAGGGAACAGAATGTTTCCGTTCTTTTCCAGAGCTGGCAAAGCAAGTGACAGGAATCCCAGCAGCAGTGTTTTCTGTTCACTCCTTTGGCACACAAAAATCTCCATACCTGCTGAAAGACATCTGTGCCAGAGCCTCATTCCTGGCGTTCTGAGGAACTGCACCACAGCCTGGAGGGTTTTTCTGGAAGCAAAACTCCTCTGAAATAACTAGAATCATGTGCCAAATTTTGCAGCCAGATCCTAAACTAGCTATGCTCTCAATCTATGGGGCCCAATATAAATTTACACCTCTCAAAGACCTTAACGCCTTTCTTATCACTGCAGCCATAGAGAGATATTTGAAGAACTGGTGTTCAAAAGGGTGTGGCAATTAACAGAGGCGCACTGGTGGAATCTCCAGTATCTCATGCACCTTTTTGGAAAGGCACTCTCATCTGATTGCACAAAGCCACTCTGTTCTCATCTACACAAATATATAGCCTGGAGTCTGTACTGCTCTAATAGACCATTTGTTCTCCTATTTTGTTGTATGCTAGGAATGGGAAGCCTGTGGCTCTCCAGATGTTGTTGGATAGCAACTTTCATCACCTCTGCCACTGCCCATGTTGGCTGGGACTGATGAGAGAAGGGAGCCCAACATCTGGAGGTCCACAGTTTCCTTATCCCTCCTGCATATGTAGATATTCTTATTCTGTTGCGGAACATCTTTTCTCAATAAAATATGTGTTTGTTGGATTGGTCTAGTGGCCCATCTAGTTCAGCATCCTCTTCTCACGGTGGCCTATGGAAAACCTGCAAGCAGGACCAGAACACAGAACACTCTCCCCTCCTGCGATTTCCAGCAATTGGTATTTAGAAGCATTTACACCTCTGACCGTGGAGGTGGAATGAGGAATCAGGCTTAGTAGCCATTGACAGCTTTATCATCTTAAGAATTCGTCAAACCTTCATTTATACCCATCCAAGTCTGTGGTGATCACTGACTCTTGTGGGAGCGAATGCCATCATTTAACTATATGTTGTTTGAAGAAGTATTTTTGGATGTCCAGAACCTCTCAACATTCAGCTTCACTGGATGTCCCCAAACACCAGTTGGTGAGACCATGGTGCTGATCATCCCAAGGTTGCAGGTTTGATTCCCGTATGGGACAGCTGCATATTCATTCCTGCAATGCAGGGGGTTGGACTAGCTGATCCTTAGGGTCCCTTCCAACTCAACAGTTCTACGATTCTAGTGTTATGAGAGATGGAGAAAAACCTTCTCCACCCTAGGCATTATTCTATACACTTCTCTCATGCCGCTTTTCATGTGGCGTGTGGGTGGCGTGTATAGTGTGAGTTGCACTTGCTGCTCACAAACATTACCTTGAGGAAGCATCCATCCATCTTCATCTCACATACAAAGAACAACTGACACATATAAGGGATGAAATAAGTAAGATAGAGGTTACAGAAAGGGAAAGCATTACCATTTCCAACTGGGTATTGTGAATGTCTCCTTTTAGGTCACTAAAGAGGCCGCCTTGAACTGGAGGACTCCTGCCGCAATTTCCCCGCAGAGACCCTAAAACCCCACTAATGGGTTTGCCACATGACTGGTGGCTATGGACAATCACTTCCCGGCTCTGATACAGACACCAAGCAGCAAGCTTTGCATCTCTTTTCATCCTTTCTTTCACCAGAACAAAAAGGAGTTCTTATGGCAGATGCATTTTGGCAGGTGCTTTTCATGGACTTGCAACCAACTCATCAGGTACACGAAGCACCCATCTTGCTCAGCACAACCACACACAAACATGAGTTGCAACACTGAGTCAATTAATAGATTAATTGGTTTAAAATATTTCAATCAATGAATTGGGCAGGAGATTTGTAAATGTTTCCAAACAGCCAGTACTTTAAAAAAAAAAAAGATTGTGGTGTACCTTACATGCCTGCTGAGAATAGGTGTCCCCTCATCAGAGTAGGGAGGCTGCATTTTTTAAGAGGATGCCCCATGCAGGTAGCAACTACAAACAGTGGGTGCCTTGCAAAAATCAGAATGTTTTTCTTCTTATAGGCAAACATATTCAGTTTAAATTGATGAATGTATTGCTTAACTAAACAAAACTCAAAATGATTAATCAAATCAATCTCCTTTAACATGCAACAGCTGCAATATAGATGCAAACTTCTCTCTGAGTTATGGCATATTCTTGGTGTTTCAATGCCTACTGAAAACTCTTTTATTCCCCCAAACCTTTGTTGGCAATTATTATCAGTCTGTTTTTAATCTTTTTGCATTGGATTAACTATTATTGTTGTTATTACAATACAGGTTGTGGTTTTGTGGTAGTTTTTATATTCTGCTGTACACTCCTTTGTGGTTTTTAAATAAAAATTGGTATAAAAACATGTTTTTAATAAATACATACTAATGCACACACACACATACAGTACTGTATGTCCCAACTCCCTAATTATGAGGGTCAGTCCTTTTTTATAGTCCCCACCCCCAATAAAGAACGATCTTTATTTTATCCCTATTTTTTTGTCTTTGGGAGATGCCACTTAAATATTTGGTAACTAATGTGAGCTAACTGCCTTATAATAATAATAACAACAATAAAAACAACAACAATAATTTATTACATATACCCCGCCCATCTGGCCGGGCCTCCCCAGTCACTCTGGGCCTTGCCCATTTTTCATGGTTCCACTTCTTCCCTTGCAGACTTCCAGATATTTTGGACTACAACTCCCAGCATCGCTGATCACTGGCCACGCTGGCAGGAACTAATTGGAGTGGTAGTCCAAAAATAAAAAATGGACAGGCAGGTGGGGAAGAGTGTCCCAAGCCCTCTATTCTATTTCTGAGTGTTTTCTTGTGAGTGACTGATTCTTGTTTTCTAAGAGCGCATGCATGCACTTGAACACTATGGCGCACAGCCTGTCATTTCACACATTACATCTGCTGGTGGATATTTTAAACGCTGAAAACATACTGAAAGGCAATTAACACACATACCCCACATATATTTAACCAAAATATTAGAATCCTCTTGTAGAGAATTCACTGGAGAGACAAGCTGTTGCAGAATAAAGAAATACAACAGGCACATACCCTCCATCATTTCTCCATTGAAAATAGGGACGTCCCTTTCCATAATTATAATTTTACTATTTATACTCCGTACATCTTACTGGGTTGCCCCAGCCACTCTGGGCAGCTTCCAACATAATAAAACATTAAACATTAAAAAAAGCTTCCCTATACAGGATTGCCTTCAGACGGCTTGGGGGTCGGATAATTCCATACCCTCCAGCGAAAATAGGGACACCCTAAGGAAAAGTGGGACATTGCAGGATCAAATCAGGAACCGGAACGGCTTCTCTAAATCGGGGGATGTTCCTTGAAAATAGGGGCACTCTGCAGAGCCCACGACAGTGTGTAAACAGGTACGGCGAATCTGTGGCCTTCCAGGTATTTTTGGAGACTATAATCCCTGATCTTTGTCTAGGCTCAGTTAAAGGTAGATAGCCGTGTTGGTCTGTCATAGTCAAAACAAAATAAAATAAAAAAAAATTCCTTCCAGTAGCACCTTAGAGACCAACTAAGTTTGTTCTTGGTATGAGCTTTCGTGTGCATGCACACTTCTTCAGATACACTGAAACAGAAGTCACCAGACCCTGATATATAGTGAGGGTGGGGAGGGGTATTACTCAGAGGGGTGGTGGAAATGGGTGAAAGGTTGATAGCTGTGGTAAACCTGTTGACGACTGTTAACGGCTGCAATTAGTCTTACAGGAAAAAGCAAGGGGTGAGAAGGTTAAAAAAGCTTTGTCATGTATAATGAGATAAGAATCCAATGTCTTTGTTCAGACCAGGTCTCTCCATGGTTTTAAGCTTGGTAATGAGTTGCAAGGCTGACAGAGACTAAATATGAGTTGCAACGAGAGAACCCTATTGGATACCATAAGATCATTGGGAGGAAAAAACAGAATCAAAGTTGGAAGGGATCACGAGGGTCATCTAGTCCAACCCCCTGCAATGCAGGAATCTTTTGCTCGAACCCACGACCCTGAGATTAAGAGCCTCATGCTCACGTGCGATACAAATGTGAAAATAAATAAAATTACCAGCCTGCGTGTCGCTATGTCCAACTTAGCACATCAGAATCTCCAGGTCTCAAGCCATGGAACATATACTCGGCGCTAAGCACGAACAATAGAGCTTCTGAGCAAGTGCAGAGTGCTTTCCCGCTACCCACAAACGGGATCACAGAGGGCAGGACTTCCAGGCCAGCGTTCCTCGGCATGACCTCCCTGATCCCTCCGCGCCTCGAGGCGGGCAGAGGCGAAGGTGGGGCAACAGGCCGGCGCTGGCGCGAAGCAGGCGCCACCCAAGGCGCTCTCGGGCTCCAATCAGGCGTCGGGGCGGAGCCGAGGCTGGAGCCGGCCACTGGGCTCGCTCTGCCTGCGGGATGCTCGTGCTGCGGCTCTTGCTACCGAGCGCGCCGGGGAGGCGCTGAAGATTTGGAGCGAGGGCGCCGCCGCCGCCGCCTCACCAGGCCAGGTGGACGCCTATGAGGGAGAAGCGCCTCCGCCTCTGGAATCGGCGTTGCCTTCGGAGCAGATGGACCCCCAGCTGCAGGAGGTGAGAGCGCGGCGAGGGCGAGCCTGAAGGCACAGTCCCGCCCCCTCCAAGATGCTAGTCCCTCGACACTAGGGCTCTTCTTCCCTTGCCTTTGCGCCCCTCGCCTTCCTTTCAAGCGCGGCGGCGGGCGGAGGGCGCGCGGGATCCCTTTCCCGCTGGCCGGCCAAAGAGGAGGGGTGGCCCCCCAGTCCGCAGGCGCCCCTGCTAGGCTCGGCTGGGCTGCCGTCAAACGGCTGAGCGAGACTGCCCGGGCAGGGGGTGGGTGGGTGTGTCGGGGGTCGGGTCTCGTTTTGATCCAAGGGTCTCTCTGGCGGAGGGTCGAGACTGGAGACGCGAGGCTGAGGCCAAGGGCTTCTCCCCCTTTAGATCCAAGGAGCAGTGGGGGGCTTCTCTGCCCATGAAAGGTGAAGGAGGGGCACCTCGTTTCCCCCACCATCCTCACACTTAACCCTGGCATTGGGAAGAAGAGGGAGGGGGAAAGCTGCAGGGTCTCCAGCGGGAAACAGAACCGGGTCCGGTGGGGACCTTTTGGAGAGCAAGGGGTGATGATCCATTTGCTAGACCGGGGCTATGCTAGTCGAGCTTCGCTGGAGCAGGAGTTTCCTTCTGGGAGGGGAAGGCGGGTGTGAGACAGTCTGGTTGCTGTGGGTGACTCTTAAAACTGACCCCGAGAATCTCCCACCCTTCAGCCAGTCTGTACAGTCTGTTGATGTCCAAGCCTCTCCAGTGATGACAAGGGAGGCTTTGAACCTTGACTTGTTGGGATCTAGCGGGCAGATTTGGCACATCTGATTTCCTCCTTTGCTTCTGCCGAGGATGGGTGCATCCTACTGTGTGAATGAGTAATATACCCCAACAGACGCATTAAATCCAGAACTCGTTCTGAAATGGATGAGCCATTTGGGGATTTTATGTCTGTCTGTGTTACTAATTCACACACTGGATTTTTGCTATGCTCATGTAGCATCTACTCTCTGGGGAGAGGAGATGACAGGGTGCTCCCTTGATTGAAAGTGGCACTCAGCTGCTGTTGTGTGTGAGGGTTTTTTTTGTTTTTTTAAAGTGAAAACAGTCACCTTACCCTCCTCCAAATGAGCAAATTCGGGCTCTGTGCCCAAGGAATTCCCGTCAATACAGTTGAAGAGGGCTGGTGTGTGCGCGCATGCGCATGTGCACATGCATATTTCCACATGGAATGTGGAATGGGTGCTGGACAAATACTGGGGAGAGGAGGGGAAAAGGGAGAGTAAAGCAGGGGGGGAAATAGTCATGAATAGTCTTGCCTGTTGATTCCTGGTATCTGAAGAAGTGTGCATGCACACGAAAGCTCATACCAAGAACAAACTTAGTTGGTCTCTAAGGTGCTACTGGAAGGAATTTTTTATTATTATTATTTTGTTTTGACTGCTGATTCCTGAAAGAGAAATAACTACATTTCACATTAACCATCTCCAATATTTCCTCCGAAGTCAGTCTTGTTGACTTTGATAGAGTAAACTTTCAAGTTTTAGGAATCCATACTTATTTCATGTGCCAGTTTGTTATTCAGTTATAATTTATACAGTACTGTATGTGAAAGGACCTTTTCTTTAAGTAACCACCAGGGGTCCAGCAACAGTTTGTGTGTGTTAGATGAGGGGGGTGAAGCTATTTGCCTGGAAAACACTTGCTGCCTCACTTGGCCTCTACTATTGCCTATGTGTGTTTGGACTTGGTCTTTGTAACCCAGAACACTTACTCCAAGCGCCATTGGTGGCTGCTGCTAAGTCTCCTTCATACCAGGGGCAACTTGGCCTGTTGCAGCCTGCCTTCAGGAGATGGAGCCCAAAGCCCTAATTTCCCCCTGACCATTGCAACCTGTATACCCCTCTCTTCCCAAGAGCTGCAGCTGTACAGACAACTGGCAGGTGTCTTGTTAATGCAGCAATGGGCTGCTGCTGTGCAAGCAAGAGTGCCTTCTTACTCTGGCCTAGAAGCACCCAAGAAAACTAAGGGCTGACAGTGGCCTTTATGTGAACAGAGATGCTGCACGGTCTACTTGTCGCTGCCCTTTCCTGAAGCAGCACCAGATGACTGAGCAGTAAATGGCTAGCCATGGCAGTCCTAATTCTGCTTTACGGGACCATAGTGCGGAAGAGTTGTGTGGGAGCACAGCTAAGCTGTGGCTTGGACTGGGGGGGGGTTGACAGTCTTTGGACCACTTTGGCCTTTGGCTTTCCCCTTGACTTATGCTAGAGGTTTTCCCACCCTCTGTTAGTTTCTGGGCCATTAAGCTCAGTGTCTGAGCTGTCCAGGCACTAAGGGAGCAGGAGCAGATAATGGGTTTAAGGGGCTCCATCTTGCCCCCACCCTCTCTTTGTTTTCTTTATCTGAACAGATGTTTTTATGGATTCCACCCTCCTCTCCCCTCCTCACACAGCAGGCCGTGTCTGCTGTTCCCTCCCCCAATTCTCCTTGCACAGAATGTGGCCGGGAGCTGCTGTTGCACCCTTTAACTGATTAACCTAATGCTGCGCAGAGCGTCTGGTGCCTGGCTGTAATTGTAGGGAGCCCCATTAGCTCGCAAAGGAGCATCTTGCCCCATCAACCCTCTGCGCCCCAGCCAGTATGGAAAGGACTTGAAATGCAGGCAGAACAAAGCACCAGCCCTCCTTTTACATCCGTGACAGTTCTTTGCAGCCCTTCACCTGCACACAGACACACACACACACACACACACACACACACACACACACACACTGCTCACTAGAAGCATGGCTCTATAGGGCAGACACTGCAGGGATCAGGGCTTTTCTCAATAGTCTTCAAGCATAGTTGCAGGTACCTCCAGTGGGTAGTCAAGTAGCCAAAAAGGATCTGCACAGAAAGATAGCTGTCTTATTCTGAGTCAGACCATTGGTCCATCTACCGGTAGCTCAGTAATGTCTCCAATGACTGGCAATGGGTCACCAGGATTTCAGATGGGAGGACATTGCCAGTCCTCCTTGGTGACCTGGGATCCTCTACATGCAAAGCAGCATGTAGCTGCCCTTGGCTGGAATGCCTAAGTTTGTGATTCTTTTTTTAAAAAAATACGGAAGGGCACTCTAGACCTGGTTAGAGGCACTTTCCGTATTATTTATTTATGCATCTATTTTTACATTATCCAAGAGCTGCGCTTGTTACTGGAACAGATTCTGGCAGCCCAGCACAAATGCAAGACACTACAACCAACAGGCTATGTTTGCTCCTTTGCTTTTAAATTATATCCTACTTTTCTGCTGAACAACTTTCCCTGCATGTCTGTGGGCAGGAAGTGGGTGACACAGAGGATGTGATTCTCTGTCTTGTCTGCCTTTTTGGACTGTGGCTCTTTGGGATGAGCAGGGAGGTCTGGGTCAAACTCTGAGAAGCTGCTTCTCTTTCGACATCCATTTCTGGTTTGAGCGGCTCATCCAAAGCGGTGAGTAAAATCAAACCTAAATACAGCCATCTGCAATTTTTAAAATATAACTAAATAGAAGGGCGGGGGTGGGGTGGGGAAGAAGAACAGAAACAGAAATGAGGCATAGCAGACCAAACAACAACAACTAACCCTCTTCTGAAGTCCTCTAAAACAGTGTTCCCCAACCTTGGGCCTCCAGCTGTTTTTGGACTACAATTCCCATCATCCCTTACCACTGGTCTTGCTAGCGAGGGATGATGGGAGTTGTAGTCCAAAAACAGCTGGAGGCCCAAGGTTGGGGAACACTGCTCTAAAACACAAGAGTTTGCTCCTACCACAGTGATGGAAGGTCAGGAAGGAGGGCTCCCAAGGCCTGTTGGGTGTGCAGTGGCTGAAAAGGTGTCCTGTTATCTACCTAACCTTCAAAGATGCCCCTCAGCAATGAGAGCAGATAGGCTTATATGGAGGAAGATTAGAGAGGGATACAAATCCCAAAGGAAATGCTTTATTTGGTGGGGGAGAGGGAGGAGGAGAGCATGTACAAAGTCAAGACTGAGAAAAGCAATTGCGTGGATGGATGGAGGCTGAGATGAGGAAGCCGACTGTGGCAGGAGGGACAGAGTGTGAACTGAGTGGGACATGTGGGCATGGGGCTGCTCATATTTGCTTGCCCTCTTGCCCAGCTGGCTGCCACTTCTGTGCTTGGCATGATTTGCTGGCTGGACAACTTGGCTTCAAGCAGTAGCTCCGTGCTGTGTCTTGAGTTTATGAAACAAAACCAAACCACACAGCAACACTCAGAATGGGCTCAATGGCTTGAAGGGCATCCCCTGTGGTGTTGTGGAAGTCCTGGGTGGCACAGAGCCCATTGTGCCTTTTAGTGCCTCTGCATGTATGGTGGGCAGGCTGCCCTGCTCTCTGGAGAAGCCTGCCAGCAGGCGCGGGCACTTCCCTTTGCAGGCTGAAAACCAGAGCAAACAGTTGAATGGTTGCCTTGCACTCCCTTCCCCCTCTGATCTCAGAGAAGCCAAATCTTCCACAGTGGTCTAGTCACCCTGGCCTGCTTCTTCCCTGGACATGTAGCCAGAAGCAGCTCAGGGGAGAGGTAGAGGTGGAATGGGGGGAGGAAGATGACTGCAGCTCTGTGCCAGGAGGAAAGTGGCTTGCAATCGCAATGAAAACTCCACAGCTGGATGTGTGTGTGTGAGAGAGAACCGGGTGGTCAGGGAGAGAAAATGGTGGCAAGGGCTGCCCAAAGGGAGTTGTGACTATGACAGTGTTTTCCCTGTGTATCTGTGGGCAGGAAGTGGATGGCCACAGAGGATGTGGTCCATGTGTTTGTCTGCCTCTTGCTCTCTGCCTTTTTTGTGCCAGGGCTTTTTCGGGATGAATGGCGGGGAGGTCTGGGTCAAGCTCTGAGAAGTTGCTCCTCTGCTCTCGTAATCCATTTCTGGTCTGGATGGTTTGTCTACTACATGTTCCAAAACTTTGTGCCTCGCTTAGCTCTCTGAGGAGTTAGGTGGCTGCGTTTTTCCGTACGCCATCATCTTCCCAAGTGACTTTTGTTTGGTTGAGAAGATGGTGGAGCCATAGGGCATGTAACAACCTTTGTCTAAAACCCCTTTGGTGACTCTTTTGGCTCCCGAACAAGTAGCTTGCCACCATAGAAGGGAATAAAGCTTGTTCAGCATAAGTGAAGGTTGGATTACTGTACATGGGGCATGTTTGGCCAGGGAGATGGTTGCCTCACTGCTCTCTTCCTGAGAGACAGGGGTGATGGATTGATTGATTGATTGTGTGTGTTAGGGATAGGATATGTAGTGCCCTCCAGATGTTTTGGTCTATGACTCTCATCAGCCTCAGCCAGCATGGTCAAGGATGATGGGAGTTGTAGTCTAGCAACATTTTGAGGGCACCACACGACCCCGCTGAAATCAGGAGGCGAGTGTGGCACTGACTGTCTTTATCTGACTGCCCATTTTTTGATGTAAGAGTGCTGAACCAGATGTTGGTCTGATCTCACAAGACTAAATATTTTTTGTTCGCTTATTACAACCCAGTCCTTTCTTCCAGAGAGTATAGGGTTTTCCGTTTTATACTAAAAACAACCCTGGAAGGTAAACTAGACTAAGAGAGAGAGAGAGAGAGAGTGATAGGCCCAAGGTCACCCAGTGCAATTCATGACTGAGAACCTCCTTGGTCTTAGCCAGCACTAACCAGTATATCTCACTAGAACTGAATTGTTATGTTCAAGACACACACCTTTCTGGATACCAGTATATGGCAGGGAAGATAACATGGGCCAGAAAAAAAAGCCTCAGGAGTGGTGATCAAAGAGGTTCCTTATGGGAACTTAAAGGATATTAAAGGTGATAGGGAGGCATACAGTGTGATTGGCTGAGCAATTGCACTTGCCTTCAGAAGTTGGTGTACAATCTAAGGTACAATCTAAGGCTGAGTGCTATTGCGCTCAGGTCCTGCTTTCAGGCTTCCCATGGGCATCTAGCTGGCTGCTGTATATGCAGGATATATGGGGTAGATAGGCCAGCGGCCTAATCCTGTAAGGATCTTCTTATGTTCTTATTTCACATGTGTGTGTTTTTCACTTGTGTGCAACATCAACATTTTCCTGTGTGGTTCATAAGAGAGCTTTCATATTGCCAGACACCAGCTCAATACACAAATTTGGTGGCAAGTTAATGAGTGTTGAGTATTTGGCTGGGAAGAGGACAGAGAAGTGAATCAGCTCCTAAGAATTTCTAACTCCTTCCCCACCCCCTTTTAAAGATACCAATGCATCATTCATTGTAAGGCTACTTAACCATTCTGAAAAAGTAAGTTTCCAATTATATAAGAAATATCACTTCAAGAACACAGGGTAGGTGTTTGGGAATGCTTTTTTTTAATGTAAGGTGTTGTTGCATTCCATTGCTTTCTGTGCCACCTCTGTCTATTAACACTCGGGTTAATTGCAAGGTGGGGTAGTATGGTTAGTTATTACACTGTGAATCCAACAGCATCACATTAGCAATAAACAATTAGCAAATATAGTGGACCACAGTTTTTGTTAGGAAGAAACGAACTGGCAGCCCAGGAGCTCAGAATGGCCTCCGTAGCATCCGATCCCTGGGATGTCCTCCCATTATTATGCACCTTCGCAGCCCCTCTTTCTGAGGCAAACCAACTGGAGTCTTGTCCAAAACTTGCGTCTTCTCACCTTCAGAGGCTCTTCCATTCGTGCAAACACAGCTGAGATGCTGAGTTGCATAAGGGAGAGAATTTTAGCAGAGTTTCTGTGGCTGTTCATGACAAAGAGGGATTTAAATAATGAGCCCTTTGCTAGTGACTTGGACTAAGATGCTGACGCTCATCAGGAGGAGACATGAGAAGATCATAAGTAGAGCTTGCTTGCTGGATCATGCCAATGGCCCCATCTAGTCCAGCACCCTGTTCTCACAGTGGCTAACCAGGCTGCCTGAGAGCTTTGCCAGAGCCTGCTTACCCTGGCAAGGAGAGGGTTAATGAGCCCTTGTCTGTGTTTTGACATGTAAGTGAACCCCTATTAAAAAAAGTAATAGCTGATCATGAATCTAGGTCCCTTGTTTGTCCCTATCCCCTACCTAATCACCCCCACACTGATGTACATCTGGATTTTTTTAAACCTTGGAGGCTGGGATGGGTAGGTTTCTGTCCAACATCTACTGCTTTCATTTCCTTTGGATTTCTCTTTCCCCATTATAGAGAGCTCCAGTGCTTGAATTTTGCCAAGGTCATTCTTGAATTTCATTTGTGTCCTCTTCCAGCATTTGCGATTCCCTGGGGGACAAGAGGGGGAATGAACCTTGCATCTATTCTTAGGCAAGGGAGAAAGGAGGATCCAACAAATCATGAACCTGTTAGCTCGACTTTGGTCCCAGCCTTTTTTGCTAGAACGAATCGTAAAACCATCCGTCTTGAGGACGGAGCTGATGTCACCCTGGAGGGTAGCGTTGTGGTGTTTAAAACAACAGCAGCCAGCACAGCTCTGACGGGGATGCTTCATGCCAACCGGCCAACGGGCGTGCGCCCCCTCCTCTTTCGAAAATGTGACTGGCCTGATCTATGCGAGGAGATGGGGGAGGGATGCAGTTTGCAAATGCACCTTGTCTTTCAGTAAAGCACTTTGGCACAGCTCCATACGATGTGCTCATGCAGAAGCACAGAAATGTGTGGCTGCCTCGCAGCAGCTCCACCAGGCCCACGCTTACCTATAAACGAGCTCCCTGCTAATGCTGATCGTTCTAATAGTTTCCTATAAAAATAACAGCTGGAACATTCACCCAAATCTTATTTTGTTGTGCCCAGAGCATTCAAGCTTGTGATGGTGCTCAGCTCAGATGCTGAATGCAGATGTGTCTCGGCTCAGATCTTCCTAGTATGGCACAACAGAGAGAGAGAGAGAGAGAGAGAACGAGAACGAGAACTCTTGGAATGATGAATGTCCCATAAGATCAAAGTCAAAATGCTACTCTTTGATTGTAACAGAAATTAAGGAAAATGTGTAGTGCATGACTGGTTCATAGTCACAAAGAAAGAGAGTGAAACGAGACCCTGGGTGGGATTTAAAGAACACTCACGCCATTTTTAACCAGACATGTGGATTCATCGAAAGCTCCTTTGACATGCCTGTGTTGCAAAGGAAAGTAGGTGTTCAGCCTCTTCATCAGAAGGCGAAGGTTCTAGAAACACAAACAATATAACATTAAATAATAAAATCCCAGTGAGCTGTATTTTGAGAATTTGATAGTTTCCCATAGAAACACGTGTCATTTTTGGATCCAGATATCTGCTTGCACTTCAACCAGTGCAATGCCAGTGACACACACTGTTCTGCTTTTTCTTATTTTGCCCCACTCTTCTATTCTACTAGCTGTTTGTACGGCTGAGAAAGGTTCAGATACAATTCTTTTTGGCAAGCGTGGAAAAAAGCAGCAGCAGCTTAAGCTGAACGAAATTGGAATAAAAGACCTATAAGTCTGAAGTGGACAAAAATAATTCTGTCACATCTGCAATGGGATCTGAGTCTGACCCAAATCTGAGAAACATTCATTTTTAAAAAAGGAAAAAAGGAGGGGGGGCACTGAACAGACTATTGATTAAACTGCTGACCTTCTTTCACTTGTGTGTTAACAAAGGAAACCAGTAGTGAATAGATGTTTTAAGAAATATAAAGCTAGGAAGCCATGTAGTTCTAATACTCTATTGGCTTTGAAGCAAAAAAGCAGCTGTTAAACAATTCCAGAGTTTATAAATCTTTTTTTTAAAAAAAAAATATAAAACCCTCATCCTTTAGACATGGCCAGGTGAGCTGGTTGGTGCAAAACTCTGATGTTGGCGATGTGTTTAATGGATTGCCGTAAGACATGAATGCACCTGCCACAGATCAGCGGATGCAGCAGCCTTCCCCAACTCAGGCAATGCCTTAATGGTGACTTGCTATGCACAGTTCTAGGAAAAGGCTGTATCAGATGGCGCCATTGACTCCAGCACCAACCCTGTAGGGTAGCCTGGAAGCAACAGTGTGTCAAGTCCTATTTCTCTCTCTGTTGGCCACCACCCACATATGCACCATTTATTTTACTGTATTTATTTTATTACATTTATATACCACCTTTATCTTCCAAGGAGCTGAAGGTGATGTACATGGTTCTCCTCCTCCCCCATTTCACCCTCACAACAACCCTGTGAGGGGTGTTAGGCTAAGAGATGGTGACTGGCCCAAGGTCACCCAGTAAGCTTCATGGCTGAGTGGGGATTCGAACTCTGGCCCTTGACCCCGGTGAGTTCTGACTGACAGACGACTTTGTCCAGCCAATAGGAGGAGTGGCACACAGCCAGGAAAATGGCCAGGGGTCTAGGATGAAGCAAGCAAGGTGGCAGGGTTGTCAAGGTGTTGGACATCAACCTTTCCTCTGAGTGCCTATTGGGGAGTTGGTGGGAGTGACCCGAACCTTTCCAGGATGAGGTGTATGAACAAAATGGAAAGAGTTTGGGCCACAGAATAAAAATTTAACGAGTGTCTATATAATGACCCAAGTTCACACCTGCATGCCATTCTAGTCACTTGATTCTTTAATGCTTGTAGTACTGTTCATTTGACCAGCCTGTGAAGTTTGAGTTTGTATGTTAGGGCATTTGCATTGCAACTGCAAACCCCACCCATTCAGTTGATTGCATGACTACATTATTTGTACACATGTAGGGTTTATGTGCATGATGAGGGATCCCATAAAAAGCAACCAATCAAATGCATTCAGGGTCAGGGAGGGATCCCCCCCCAATCCTATTCTCTCTCCCCATTCTCCCCAATTTATTCTATCCTGATTGGTCATGTGGACAGTGCTATTTGTTTAAACTGGTTTGTGCTTCAAGTGGTATATACATTCTGCCTGTACTATTTGATGCCTGTAACGACTTATTCATGCATGCAGGCCACCAGCTGATGTAGAGATAATCACACAACAAACATTCATGTGTCAACTATTCTTAAAACGGACATGGTTCTGTATTGACACAGTTCAGTATCCAAAGACACCATCAACAGTTGGGAGAGCATCTGATGGGCCAGGAGAGAGCTGTCATTTGTTTCTATGTAGATGGAAGCAAATATCTGTACATTCTCCTCATTTTCAATGATGGAACAACTGCTTGGTGTAGCTCAGCGTAGGAATTAGAATAAATTATACATACAGTGGTACCTCGGGTTAAGTACGCTTCAGGTTAAGAACTCGGCTAAGAACAGAAATCGTGCTCTGGCGGCGCAGCGGCAGCAGGAGGTCCCATTAGCTAAAGTGGTGCTTCAGGTTAAGTACGCTTCAGGTTAAGAACGGACCTCCGGAATGAATTAAGTACTTAACCCGAGGTACCACTGTATTAGAATTCTACCAAAGGGCCTTTGAAAGTAGCATCAAACACCAGGTGTCTTAATACCATGCTGCTGAGTAGTCTCCACTGTCATGGTCATCAAGGAAGTCTGGATCGTGGAAGGAATTTTAGGCTGCCTTACCAGACCTTTGAGTACAGTACAGTAAGCTGAATTCTCACCTCTTCTAGATTGTGGAGAGGTAATGCGGAAGAAAAGTTCAGGGGGAGTCATCAGTGCGGAGACGAGAACTCCTTTCCAAACAGGCTACCTCTTGTAATCCACTCATCATAGAATTTGTGTGTATGTAAGAAGATGGCAATGGTTTTACTTTGATTTTATTGATGCTGACCCCATGCGACATGCTGTCGCTGTAGATAACAGTGAGGAGTGCATTTGCACGTTAATTGCCGTGAGGTGACTGAATAGATGTTGTTCTGTGTTTTCTTTTTTTGAGAGAGAGAGAGCAAAGCAATTGCAGTTTGTGTGGAGGCAGAGTGGAATTTAATGTCAAAGGGAACCCTGAACACCCACTCTTCAGCAAAAAACTCCCCAGTTTCTTTGCTCCAGCAAACCTTCTTGCCTTGATACACAATGAACATGCAGCGTTGCTCAGCAAGGTGCAAACACTTGGTGGATCTGGGCAGAAGGGTGACACGGGAGCTCACCTGCAGCGCTTTAAGATCCCAGTAAGGGGAATACTAAGTGGGTGGCGCTGTGGGTTAAACCACAGAGCCTAAGGCTTGCTGATTGGAAGGTCGGCGGTTCGAATCCCTGTGACGGGGTGAGCTCCCGTTGCTCAGTCCCAGCTCCTGCACGTCAAAGTGCAAGTAGATAAATAGGTACCACTCCAGCGGGAAGGTAAATGGCGTTTCCGTGTGCTGCTCTGGTTCGCCAGAAGCAGCTTAGTCATGCTGGCCACATGACCCGGAAGCTGTACGCCGGCTCCCTCGGCCAATAATGCGAGATGAGCGCTGCAACCCCAGAGTCGTCTGCAACTGGACCTAACGGTCAGGGGTCCCTTTACCTTTAAGCAATTCCCTATATTGCCATTTGTGGGATGAGTAGATGCAGCTGCTACTACAGCTGAAGACACTTTTGGAACCAGTAGATCAGGGAGCTGGAAATTAGATTAGTCTAAAGGCATTGCTTGATTCCTGTTCCCTGGGGCGGTGAGTCTCCAGCCAGATCTCGCTGCCTGTGACCTTGCCCGGATTTGCAAGCTAAGCACAGCTGAGGAGAGTGGGTGGGTCTCTGCTGCAGGGAAGACCTCCAAGAAAGGAAGGGCGGTGTCAGCTGGTTCGCCCTGACCTGCAGCCACCAATGGCACAGCCTGAGTTTCTCTTCTCCCTTGTTATTTCCTTGCTGCTTGCTGACAGGGCAGCCTCCCTTTTTTCATATCAATTGCTCTTTTAGGCAGGTATGTTGTCTCATTCTTGAAAATGAAGAAGGTATATCATCTCACGATTTATTAGTCTTGCAAACTGGGAATTGCTGCAGTCCCCTGCAACCCACCTTTCTCTACCATGGAAAAAATGACACTGACACAGAGAGGAGCAGGATAATTTGTACTTGGTTTCCCTGCTGTCCCATAAACCTAGTTTATGCATGGCAGTATCACATATATAATTACAATGTATATATAATGTGAGCAGAACTAGTAGGTTCCACTTAAAAGATGTAAAGGGATAAAGTCTACCTGGAAAATGCTGGAAAAAAGAGTATCTGAATATGTCAAGCTAACAGATGGAGCTAACATTTAAAAAAATACAGAAAATAAAAATGAATGTGAAACTGAAGATAATCATGAATAAGCATACAGGTATTGACTATTGCTCTGCCATCATCATGAATTCAATGTCTCTTATGAATGCCAACTTAGTACTGTATCTGTTTCAGCACAAATCTTATTCCTAGGCTAAAAACAAGTAGATGTCATCCACAAAGAAAAAAAAAGTGCTGTCATTGACCATGAGTCAGTTCTAACTATTGTACACTCTTGTATCCCCCCCTCTCAAAGCAACTCTAGAGAGCCATAGCAGAAGATTTTTCGACACAATAAAATATTGCAGTGGTTATGAAATGCAGTATTCACACAATAGAAAAGAAGTGCCAAACAAATGGATAAAACCTGTATACTGTATTCATTACCGCTTTTCCTTCTGCAGGGTTCAAAACGTGTTTGCAAGGGCATCCCGTTATTGCAAAACTGACCACTTGTCGTGTCCCCAATGGTGACTGTAGCTAGCTGTCAAGAACGCACGCCACTCCGAGAAGTCAGCGGAAGTTGTCTTGAAGTTTATTGTACAGCACACAGAGAAACGTGGAAAGTCCGTGAGGATTCTGAGGAGGCCACCTCAGAATCCCCCTTATGTACACCTTGCTGGGTGACTCCCAATTCCCCCCTCCCTTCTGCCCTAAAGGTCCGGGGGTAATCCTCTTCCCCACCCGGGGTGGCTTGGACAAAAGAGTTAACTGCTCTGGTCTACCTGCACCATTCATGGGTGCTTTTTGCATTGTTGTTGCGATGCTGCCGGTTCCACCACGCCCGCTGCTGATGGCTCGTTAGCGGTCGTTATCGCCCATTCTGGGGTTGTTTACCCCGCGGGGCATGCCTGGGCGAGGTCGGGCCTTGCTGCGCTCGGTTTAACCCCTGCGCGCCTGGCTCCGCAGTCGCCCCCTTCTCTGGCCCGCTGCATGGTTCCCCTTCCTGGCGCCCGCATGGCGCGACCCTGGCGGACCCCGGTCTATCAGTGTCTAGTCGGGTCGCGACATCCTGCCCCCCCGAAACTGACTCCCCCCTCCCCTGGGGAGCGTTCTGAGTCCCGGGGCCCCCCGGCCGGTTTGGCCACTGTTGGTGGAATCTCTTGACCAGCTGTGGGGCCAAAACGTCCGACGCCCACACCCATTCTCGGTCCCCCATAGCAAAGTCCTTCCACTCCACCAGGTACTGCAAACGCCCTCTGTAGAGTCTGGAGTCCAAAATGTCCTTGACCTCATGGTGCTCCCCTCCCGCCAGGATCAACGGGGTGGGTGGCGCCGCCACGGGGTGCCAACCGTCGTCCTCCGGGGACTTCTTCAGCAAGCTGAAGTGGAACACCGGGTGTATCTGTTGCAAGTTCTTTGGGAGTTCCAGCTTCGCAGATACTCCGTTGATTACCTCTAGCACTTTAAACGGGCCCAAGTACCGGGGCCCGAGTTTCTTGCTGGGGAGGCCCAGCTTCAAGTGCCGCGTGGACAGGTAGACCCGGCACCCCGCTTTGATGTCCCCCGCCGGTCTTCTTCGCTGGTCCGCCGTCCTCTTCTGCGCTGCCTTGACCTCCAGCAGTTGTTCCCGAAGGGACTCCCAGCACCTGGTCGTCCTCTCTCTCCACTTTCCGAGCTCCTCCGGCTCCCGGGCGGTGGGCTCCCCCAAGTCCGGCAGGTGCCTCAGGTCGGTCCCGTAGACCACGGCGAAGGGGGACATCTCCGTGCTGCTATGTACGGAGTTATTGTAAGCGAACTCCGCCAACGGAAGCAGCTGTGACCAGTCGTCCTGCTGGTAGCAGCCAAAACACCGCAGGTACTGCTCCAGCACCTGGTTGACACGTTCCGTCTGTCCGTCAGTCTGGGGGTGGTAGGCCGAGCTGAGTCCCTGTTCGATCCCCAGCAATCCCAGGAACGCCTTCCAAAATCGGGACACAAACTGGGAGCCGCGATCGGAAATGACCTTGTCTGGAACCCCATGGAGCCGGAAGATGTGCTCCATGAACAGTTTTGCCACCTGGGTGGCGGTAGGCAGTGAGGCGCAGGGCACGAAATGGGCTTGCTTGGAGAACAGGTCCACCACGACCCATATTGCTGTCTTGCCTCGGCTGGGTGGCAGATCTGTAATAAAGTCCATGGAGATCACCGACCAAGGTCGAGGTGGGACCTCCAGAGGCTGTAGGAGGCCCTGCGGCTTGCCCACTGCCGGCTTGCAGGTGAGGCAGATGGGGCAGCCCGCAACGTAGTCCTTGACATCTTTGCGGAGCGTGGGCCACCAGAAGCTCCGCCGAACCAGCTTCCACGTCTTGACGAAGCCGAAGTGCCCAGCCGCTTTGGCGTCGTGGCATGCCTCCAGGGCGGCCCTCCGGAGGGGTTCCGGGACGTACGCGGCGCTCCCCCTTCTCCAGATGTCCCCTTCCAGTGTCAAGGAGTCCCGCAGGTTCTGTAGTTCCGCGTCTGTTGGATACGCTGCCACTAGTCTGTCGCGGAGCGCTGCAGAAGGCTGGCTGCGCTCCCGGGGGGGTGTCCCATCTTGACCCCCTGTCTGTCCTTCTTTCCTCCTAGCCTGGTTACGGGTGGTGACGGCTCGGGCTAGGTGTTTGTCCTCAAATAGTGGACACATCTCTGTGCGGACATCCGCCTCGTACTGGGGCAGGCGAGACAGGGCGTCCGCGAGGAAGTTGTCCTTCCCGGGGATGTGGCTTAGCTGGAAATCGTACCGGGAGAAGAACTCTGCCCACCGCATGTGCTTGGCAGTCAGCTTCCGTGGCTGTCGGAGGGCCTCGAGGTTGCGGTGGTCTGTCCAGACCTCAAACGGTTCCCTTGCCCCCTCCAGCCAGTGCCTCCACTCCTCAAGCGCCATGCGGATGGCCGCTGCCTCCTTCTCCCAGGTAGACCAATTCCTTTCCGCCTTCCCAAACTTCCGGGACAGGTACGCTCCGGGCCTGAGACGGCCCTCCCCGTCCCTCTGCAGGAGTACCGCTCCCATGGCCACATCACTAGCGTCTACCTGTACCACCATGGGCCGGGCTGGATCCACATGGATCAGCGTAGGCTCAGCGGCGAACGCCCCTTTGAGCCCCTGGAAAGCCTCCTCCACCCGGGACCCCCAATCCAGAGCCGCCCCGGGACGCTTGGCCCCCTTTCCTTTCCCCTTGGTGCCTAGGAGATCGGTGAGGGGGGTCACCAAGGCCGAATAGTTGGGCAAAAAGCCCCTGCAGAAATTTGCGAACCCTAGCAAGCTCTGGAGTTGGCGCCGTGTCCGCGGCCGCTCCCACCCCAGGACTGCCTCCACCTTCTGGGGATCCATGGCCACCCCCGCCGCCGAGATCCTATACCCCAGGTAATCTAAGGAGGGGCGGTGGAACTCGCACTTGGGCAACTTGACGTATAGGTGGTTGTCCAGGAGTCTCTGCAAGACCTCCCGGACCAACCGGACGTGTTCCTGGGGGTCCTGACTGTACACCAGCACATCGTCCAGGTAGACCACCACCCCTTTGTACAGGAGGTCGTGGAGTACCTCGTTGATGAGGCTCATGAACACCCCCGGGGCCCCGCTCAAACCGAACGGCATTACCAGGAACTCGAACTGTCCAAACTGGCAGTTAAAAGCCGTCTTCCATTCGTCCCCCTCCCGGACCCGCACCCGGTAGTATGCCTCCCTCAAGTCTAGCTTCGTGAAGATCGTGCCGGTACCCAACTGGTCCAGCAGATCCGGGATGAGGGGAAGCGGGTACGCGTTCCCTGCCGCTATGGCGTTCAACCCTCTGTAGTCCTGGCACAACCTCCGGGTGCCATCCTTCTTGCCCACGAAGATGACCGGAGCCCCCATGGGGCTCTTGGCGGGGCGGATGAACCCTCTGGCCAGATTCTTGTCCAGGAACTCCCTGAGGTCCTGGAGTTCCTCCCCGGACATCTTGTAGATGCGTCCCTTGGGGAGGACCGCATCCTCTGGGATGTCGATGGCGCAATCTGTGCGGCGGTGGGGGGGCAGCTCGTCTGCCTCGGTTTCCCCGAACACCGCCGCCAGATCCCGGTACTCCGGGGGTATCTCCGGCGCCACCACATCCAGCTTGCCCTCGTCCCCGTGGACCCCTTTGGCCTCCCCCTTCCCGGGGCACTGGGGGTCCGATTCGACCCTGTGCTGCCCACACCTATCCAGGTCGAACGTCAGGCGCCCTGAGCGCCAGTCTACTATGGGGTTATGTTCCATCAGCCAGTCCAACCCCAGCACTACCTGGTACCCATCCGTGGGGACCCTAACTAGCATCCTGGACTCCCGGTGGTCCCCCACCCACAAGGAGACCGGCCCCACTTCCACCCCGAACGGACCCCCCTTTATGGGACTGCCGTCCATCTGGACGAAAACTAAGGGGGTGCTCCGAACCTGGGTGGGCAAGTCCAGTTCCTTGGCCACTTCGGGGTGCAGCATACTGTGGTCGCAGCCCGAGTCCAGTAGCGCATCGCCCGTCCATTGCTTGCCGCCGTCCGGGTTTTCCAGCCTCACCCGGACCAGGTTGGGTGGTCTTCCCGCCCGTTTCTTGGGGTCCGTTGACCCTGGCAGGACCTGCAGCCGGGCGTCCTTCACTGCAGGTCCAGGTCGTTTCCCGACTCCGAGCCCTCGGAGTCGGACTGACGCTTTCCCCTTGGCTCCGACGCGACAGCCGCCCGGCTCCCGGTCTTGGGTGTCCTACTGGTTCCCGACGTCGCTTGGGACCCTGCCGGGGTCCGAACCTCTCCCGGGGGTCGCTTGGGGCACGCCACCGCATAGTGTCCTGCCCCTCCGCACCTCATGCAGAGTCCCTCCCGGCGTCTCCTCTCCCGTTCCGGGTCGGGGGTGCGCTTGGGCTGGGGGACCCCCGCGCCATTGGCGGGACGGGGGGTCCCTGAGTTCTCCGCGGGCCTTCGGTCCTTGCCCGCCCTGGGTTCTAACTCCAGCATCCCCAGGTCTGCTTCCAACTGAGCCACCGTGCGGCACCAGCCGTCCAGCGTCGACAGCTCCCGAGGGGTCCCCTTCACTACGGCCCACTTGCAGAGCTCAGGATGGAGGCCCTCCTTGAAATAGTGGACGAGGACCTCCTCGTTCCAAGAGGAGATTCGGGCGGCCTCCCCCCTGAACATGTCTACATAGTCCTGTACTGGGAGACCCCCTTGCCTGGCCTTCTGGACCCGTCGCTTCGCCTTCTCCTCCGCCTGCGGGTCTTGGAAGCGCTCTCGTAGGGCCGCCAAGAAGTCCTCCAGGGTGGCCAGAGCCGGGTCCCTGCAGTCGACCAGGAGCATGGCCCACTGGCCGGCCTTCCCCTGCAGGGAGGAGATGACCGCCGCTACCAAGTCCTCTGGGTCGCAGTCGCCTCCCCCATACCTTCTGCCGTGGTTCCTTGCGTGGAAGATGAAGGTGGAGAGTTCCGCCGGGTCCCCCTCGTAAGTGGCCCTCAGCTCCGGGGGCGGCCTGCGCCGCGCCGTCGCCCTCCGGCGGACGTGCCTCCCGCGGGCCTCCGGGGTCGCTGCCGCGCGCTCGTCCTCGCTGCTGTCACCCGTGGAACTCCCCGCCACTGCGTCGTCCTCCAGCCGGCTGCTGCGACGTCTTGGCAGGGGAAGCACCTGCCCCCTCGGGGCCGTCCCGTCCAACCACGTCAGCCGCTGAGACACTCCGGGCTCCTGACCTGAGCCCTCCCCTGGGGTCTGCCGACTGCAGACCCCCGATCCCGCGTGGCCTTGGCTCCCGCCGCCGCTACGACTTGTCCGGGGCACCGCGCCCCCACAGGCCTGGTCCAACAACCGGCCCGACTCCTCGCCAACCCGCAGCCGCTCCCAGATGAGGCGGTTCAGCTGCTCCTGGAGTCGCCGTAGCTCGCCCAGGCTCCCGCTGTCTGGTCCGGCCGAGGAAAGGCTCCGTTGATTCGAGGTGAACAGATCCGCCGGCCGCTCGAGTAGGGTGCTCGAGGTAACGGGGGTCTGAAAACGTGCCGCTCCGCGCCATGGGGTCGCCATCTCGGTAGCTGCCGGTAAGCGATCCCAACACGATACGGACGTTGAAGTTTTGGAGAATCCTCACTCTGTCGTGTCCCCAATGGTGACTGTAGCTAGCTGTCAAGAACGCACGCCACTCCGAGAAGTCAGCGGAAGTTGTCTTGAAGTTTATTGTACAGCACACAGAGAAACGTGGAAAGTCCGTGAGGATTCTGAGGAGGCCACCTCAGAATCCCCCTTATGTACACCTTGCTGGGTGACTCCCAATTCCCCCCTCCCTTCTGCCCTAAAGGTCCGGGGGTAATCCTCTTCCCCACCCGGGGTGGCTTGGACAAAAGAGTTAACTGCTCTGGTCTACCTGCACCATTCATGGGTGCTTTTTGCATTGTTGTTGCGATGCTGCCGGTTCCACCACGCCCGCTGCTGATGGCTCGTTAGCGGTCGTTATCGCCCATTCTGGGGTTGTTTACCCCGCGGGGCATGCCTGGGCGAGGTCGGGCCTTGCTGCGCTCGGTTTAACCCCTGCGCGCCTGGCTCCGCAGTCGCCCCCTTCTCTGGCCCGCTGCATGGTTCCCCTTCCTGGCGCCCGCATGGCGCGACCCTGGCGGACCCCGGTCTATCAGTGTCTAGTCGGGTCGCGACACCACTTAAGAAGTCTCCTAAGCATTATTGCCTTGAGGCTTATATGAAGTTTCTAGCTAGCCCTTACTTTCGGAGCACTTCATCTCCTGCTGATTTGCCTCCTACCTCTGCCTCTTCCCATATATCCCTTCTTTCCATTTTGCAAAAGCTCATCATCCTGGCCCATTCACCAAGCTGCTTCCTCTGGTCAACTCCTGATTGGTAGTTCATGCTCTCTTGTCACACTATTAACTGTTTTGAATGGTGTGTCTGAGCCAGTTCCTAGGCGGGACAGTAGGGAGCATGTAAAGGCTGAAGACAAGCTCTGTTTGGTGTTGAGAGAGGCAACAGGTCTCCAGCCTAAGAGGGAAGGCATGCTTGTCAAGGTTTAAAAATGGCGTTACTAGCAAAGGGGAAGGTGTTGGCTCTTCTGGCGGGGAAGACCAGTAGGCAAGATGATTATGGTGATAATGATGATGATGATGGGTGTGAGATCAGGCTGTGGAATCGCAATGCTGTTCGAGAAGTATAAATGAAAGTCCCCATCTACGATCCATGTGGTGTGGCCTCCCTTTCTGAAAGCCATTATTGATTCCCTCCTCTCCAAACCTTCCTTGGGGACTGATCAGATAACCTTTTTTTCTCTTGTGGGTATAGTGGATGCTCTTCCCCCTGGCAGTGCTCTTACTCCTGCTTCCATTAGCTAATTTCTGTTTATATGTATCCATCACTTATTCATGATCCATTGGATCAATCAGAAGATGCATTTGTTGAAACCTGATTCAAGCCTTATGTGGAGACTGTAGGCCTCCCCCAAGGCTGAGGCCAGGAGGATAGGTTAGCTATTTTGATAAAAGTCTTGTAACGTGGCCATCAAACCACAGGGCAGGAACTTGGTTCTTGGCCAATTGTAGTGGTTCAAAAAGCTCTTTCTCCCCAAGAGATGCCACCATAATGCCCAGGGTGTTGGACTTCTACTACCAAAGACAGCAGGACAGGGATCTATCTCCTGCTTCAGATAGTGTACCCCCAGGTGAGTCTTTCACTGTACATCTTCTACCATGGGTGAACCATAGTCAAGAGAAGGACCATCATTCACTTGTAATGCATACAGAAGGTCCCACATTTAATTCTTGGTGTTTCTGGTTAAAAGAATTGAGCAGCAGATAATGGGTTCTGCCAGAGCTCTGGAGAGCCTCTGCTAACCATGTTAGCCAAGACTAGCAAGACGAAGTGACTCCACACTGTACCCTGATTTGTCATATTATTATTGTGACTTAACACATCTCAACAAATAAAAACGTACAGCGCTTACCATTGAAATGTGATACAAAAAAAGCACACCTCTCGAGTCACAGGCCAGACACCAAATTGAAGGCTGTTGTGTTTTTTTTTGATGAAAAATCCCAACATTCCCCACCCTTTTCATCTTCTGGTGTTTGAGCTTTTCAAGTACACTGTGCATCATGGGCACAAGCCGACACATTTTTAGCTCTTGAGTCAGGATCCCATGAAACTCTGGAATTTTGCAAGACCCTGAGGTGTCTTCAGGAGAAAGGTTCCTCTAGGGCAGTGTTCCCCAACCTTGGGCCTCCAGCTGTTTTCGGACTACAATTCCCATCATCCCTGACCACTGGTCTTGCTAGCGAGGGATGATGGGAGTTGTAGTCCAAAAACAGCTGGAGGCCCAAGGTTGGGGAACACTGCTCTAGGGCATCTTGTCATGCAGCTCATCTGCAACCAAGAACAAACATGAGCTAAATCATCATGGAGAGGCATAAAGGAAGCAGGCTCCCTGCATTCATTGCCATAGCTTGCATTGTAGCATCCTGGCTCTCGACCAGCCCCCCACCCAGGCTGCCCTTCTGCTGATAACCGCAGCACTTTCCAATCAATCCTTCCTCTGTAGGTTTCCCATAAACCTTCTTGCCTCATGTTGAAATCTCTTTAGAGGTGGTGCAGAGCTAGACATGATTTGAATGATGATATTCATCAAGCTGGGTATTAAATCTCTTTTGCTAGACTTTTTTTAAAAGACAAAAATGCTGTAAAGATATCCATATGTAGGTCATACTCTCTCCCTATAACATTTCTGTGAAGCCACACAATTTGGTAGTGACGTGGAGTGGAAAAATGGAGGGGTTGCCTAACCTCTTCACTGATTTGCTGCATCTGTGCTCCAAGCTGCCCTCGTGAGTTGCATTTTCTCCCGCAGGGTTGCAGAACATATTGCTCAGTGCTTTTTTTTCCCCTTAAAAAAATGTTTAGGGGTACTCTCATTTTCCTACTCATTTTGAAATACTACCCCTCAATGAGACCAAACTTAGATTCACAAAATGTTTAGGGGTATGCGTACCCTTGCAAACCCCCCCTTCCGGAAAAAAACACTGATATTGCTGCATTGTATTATTGCAAATCTGTTAAAACTCATTGAATACCGTTTAGAAGTAAGAATTTGCTTGTTCTGGTTTTGCACACTGGGTTTAAATCAATATTTCCTGCTACTGTAACTCTAGTCATGTCTGACCTCCGAGGGAAGAGCAAAAGTCCCATCTCCGATGCGTGACCTGTTTGCAGAGAGGGACATTTGCCGCTTTTATTAGCAGCAAATTAGGAAACACGTTTCTGAGTGTGTATATCGAGTGGTATCTTTTGGAGGTCAGGGGAAGTCCCCAATTTGGTTTCATCCCCTCCCCACCCGCCCCGGTTTGGCCTTGTTTCCCATTTCTGCTCAATTTCCTCATTTCAAGAAGATGGTAAAATATATGCCATTTAAAAGGAGGATCTGTGACGAGTATTTAGTGGAGACCATCTGTGTGAGGACCTGTTCACAGAGCTCTTCCCTCCTAAACCTGGTCAATCCTCACCTGTCCTTGGCCAAGCAGGGTCCTGTGTTTCCTGTGGAAAGGAGTACTGTATTGAACTGGTGGTGCTCAGCTGCAACCAGCAGCCATTTCTACAATTGTCACAGCACCTTCCCCAGTCACTGTGTGGCCGTAAGAATCGTTGCTGACTACCTACACACTGCCAGTTTATGTTATCTGTTTCTCCACACAAATGTCTGCCTGAGGATCATCAAAGCTGCACATGTAGGAAGATGGTGGTGAGGGAAGTATTTTTTAAATATTGCAGTTGCATCCCACCTCCTGCCAAGGAGGTAGTAGTGGCATTTTTAGCCTCACAGGAGACCCTGTGAGGTACATTGGGAGGGAAACAGCGTAGGGTACAGTTCAAGGTGGAGTGTGGATTTGAGTTTGCATTTCCTACACTAGCCAAAGGCCACAGCTGTGTAAGAGATGTGATTGGGAGAGAGGAAGGGCTGCATCTGGGGATGGGAGAGGTCTCAGTTAGGTCTCATTTAAAGCCAAATCTGTCAAATCTGCACTTTATGGAATGATATGCAAACTGAAGCACAGCTATCCTTTGAAATTCACACTTATCCAAATATTGCTATGCAGTTTCCCAACTGAACAATGTCTACAAAAATGCAGGTATGAAGGGAATGTGTACGTGGGTAGGTTCTCCTATTCATTTATTAGTTTTCATTGGCGGTGTGGGAGATTGGTGGGCCCTGGGAAGACCTGATATATGTAGACTGCAGCAACGGGAGGAATTTAAGCCCTGTTTACTGACTAGGTCTCAGCATTCATGGCATGTGTGGGCCTGTCTGCAGTGTGCCTGCAGGTGTATGCTTGAAGGTACATTGGAGGCATGTGTAATGGGTGGGGGAACAGGCCTGGCCGCCACCCCCCCCCTTCGTGCACACTTCTTGCATTAATTGAACATGGGAGCTACACTCCTGGCCATTACAGTCAGCCAGTAAAGTCTCACACTCTACATTTTCTTTTTTTAAAAAAATAATTTTTATTAAGTTTTACGACATAAAACCACATATAAACAACTACATTACATAAAAAAAAAGAAAAAACAAACATATAAAAATACACAACACCAAAAATAACTTCTGTCTCTATCTAGTTTCTTATCTTGTTGGGTGGACTTCCTCCGCCTCCCTCCACTGCGTTTCTTATTCCTAATATATATTCACAGATACTTATCATTATCTTCTTTATATCAATGATTATCTCTAATACTTTAAATCTTATCCTTGATTTATTTACTCTTTATCTTAATCTTATATTCAATCTTAAACTACGTTTAGCAATATAATTCCCAGCAACTCTTATCTTGTACTCAGCTATAACAATAACAACTAACTTCAACTTTATCTAATTTCTAATTTTGCAACACTTATTAATATAGGTCTTGAATTTCTTCCATTCCTGTTCAGTCGCCTCTTCCCTCTGGTCTCGGAGTCTCGAGGTCAGCTCAGCAAGTTCCATGTAGTCCATCATTTTCATCTGCCATTCCTCCAATTTTGGTAGATCCTTCGTTTTCCAGTATTTAGCAATCAAAATTCTAGCTGCTGTAGTGGCATACATGAAGAAAGTGTGGTCTGTTCTAGGTATTTCGTGGTTGACCATTCCAAGCAGAAATGCCTCTGGTTTCTTGGTAAATGTGTTTTTCTGGGAGACAATCTATAATGAAATTAAAAAGGTGTTGAAAAACTCACACTCTACATTTTCACAGCTTGCTACAGAAATGTAAACAAAACAAAACAAAAACCCACCACAAGACACCATGTCCCCTGTGATGATGCAGTTGGAGCCTGTGTAGGCATGCATGTTTCCTGATTTCTCACCATTTCACAACTTGGTGCCATCTGATGACAGAATATGTGAACAGACGCCCTTGAAAAGCTTTGTCCTAAAGGTGACACCTGCGGTATGGACAGTCCCTCTCTGGTGGCTCCTCCACACCAGTCATGGCTAACTGCTGCAGTCATTCAGAGATGCCCATGTGTGAACCAGCCCACAGGCTTCATTTCTGGAAGGGAGGCTGCTTCCGCTGATGGTTGAGGGCAACTGCAGGAAGCAACATTAAGGGTAGATATGCTCATAAGGAATGCGGGTGGCGCTGTGGTCTAAACCACTGAGCCTAGGGCTTGCCGATCGGAAGGTCGGCGGTTCAAATCACCGCGACAGGGTGAGTTCCTGTTGCTCGGTCCTAGCTCCTGCCCACCTAGCAGTTCGAAAGCACGTCAAAAAAGTGCGAGTAAATAAATAGGTACCACTCCGGCGGGAAGGTAAATGGCGTTTCTGTGTGCTGATCTGGTTCGCCAGAAGCTGCTTAGTCATGCTGGCCACATGACCTGGAAGCAGTTTGCAGACAAACGCCGGCCCCCTCTGCCTATAGAGCGAGATGAGCGCTGCAACTCCAGAGTCGTCCTTGACTGGACTTAACGGTCAGGGGTACCTTTACGCTCATGAGTGCACAGATAAGTGTGGTCAGGTGTAGAGCATATGGCTTAAATCCTGCTATGATTGGTTGCAGGGAACACGTGTGTGGCTGCAGGAGCAGGACCGGCTGCAGCCCTGCACGGTTGGCTCTTGTGTTGATGGATCCGTGCTCTTCACTTCAGACTATGGCGAGGTAAGTGAAATGGAAGCACAGCATTTTCATGAGCCACCAAAGGAAACCCTTCCAGGTCATTCCCTTGCACATTTGGGCTAAATAAAAGCTGGTGGCTCAGGAGACTCTTCCCCCCCCCTCCTGTGGCCGTAATATGCAGCACCTTTAAGGTTGCCAAGTTACAAAGAAAAAACCTTCTTTGCATTCCTCCCTAGGTGGCTTTGGCAGGTACGATTTTCTTAAGGCTTTGTCCTCCTTTTCTTAAGGCTTGCAAATTGGTTTTTCCTTGAATTATCACTGCTTGTTGACATTGCCACAAAGCACTTACCCGTAGATACTCAGGAGAGGCGTCTGCAAAAGCCAGACAGACTGAAGGCTTTGGAAGCAGCTGTATGCAAGCAATTCACACCTCTTAGCATTTCTAAAAGTGGCTGCCTCTGAAATTGGTGATAATCCCTGTAGTGATGCGGGAGCCAGTCCACTTCCACCTCCTTTCTCCTATAATCTCTTTGGTTTATGTAAGGAAGGGAGATTAGCATCTTTCTCAGACCCTCCCATAGCATATAAGACAAAATGACTTCATGAAGATCAGTTATTTTTATAGTGTTACTTCCAACTATTGGGGCCTGTTAACAGAGTGGCAGGGACGTAGGTGGTGCTGTGGTCTAAACCAGTGTTTCTCAACCAGTGTGCCTCCAGATGTTTTGGGACTACAACTCCCATCATCCCTCGCTAGCAATACCAGTGGTCAGGGATGATGGGAATTGTAGTCCCAAAACATCTGGAGGCACACTGGTTGGGAAACACTGGTCTAAACTACAGAGCCTAGGGCTTGTCGGCGGTTCGAATTCCCTGCGACTGAGCTCCCATTGTTCGGTCCCAGCTCCTGTCCACCTAGCAGTTCGAAAGCACGTCAAGTGCAAGTAGATAAATAGGTACCGCTCCGGCGGGAAGGTAAACGGCGTTTCCGTGCGCTTCTCTGGTTCGCCAGAAGCGGCTTAGTTATGCTGGCCACATGACCCGGACGCTGTCTGTGGACAAACGCCGGCTCCCTCGGCCTATAGAGCAAGATGAGTGCACAACCTCAGAGTCATCCGCGACGGGACCTAACAGTCAGGGGTACCTTTACCTTAACAGAGTGGCAGAAGGGTGGGGTTTCTTCCAAGCCATTAGCTATCAAACTTTCCAGGCGCAGAAAATTTGTATTCTGATTCCCCTTCTGAGATAGGTAACTATAGATATAGATAATTGGTATACACCTAAAAGTGCAAAGTGTGGAGGTAAGAAGCTCATTTGTACAAAGATGTTTCTGCTTGTAAAACACAATGTAAAACACACTTCAGTTCACTGTTGGGTGAACTCACCCAGCGGTGAGTTCAGATGTGTTCACTGAGAGGACTCATTCAATGAATCCTGCTCAATGTGTATAAATCATGTAGGATGGCATTCAGCTTAAGCTTTACTCAAAAGTAGACTTGTTGAAATGAAAGGACCAAACTTAGTCATGCCTAGTAATTTCAGTGACACTACTGTTGAGTAAAACTTGGTTGAGTACCACCCATGGTTTTAATTTATTTTTTATTGTAGAAATAAAAGTTTAAAGTAGATGTGAAAGGACAAGGTAAATACAGAAGAGGGGTTGACCCCTCCCATTTCCTGTTCCTTACGCCTCTACACTTTTGTTTCTTTCAGCCTCTGGAACTGAACTGGGAACAGTGAAAAATGGCTGGGGGGAATGAACAGAGGGGATGTTAAGACATGGGAGAAGAGAGGGTTCAGTGTCCCTTCCCCTTTTACTGTTGAGCCCACCCACTTCATAAATAAACAGGCAAGAAACGTGCTGGCCATCATTGCATTTGGTTCAGCCCGAAGGCACAGAAGAGAGTCAACTGGCTCAACTGCCAAGAGTTACAGCCCCCCACAGAATCCTGCATCTCTACATGCACCATCTTTTCCTTCCCTCCAGGTGTTCTGCTACCCGTGGGCCTCTGTGCCCAGAGAGAAAGTCCTGCCGATGCATCGGTCGAGTATGGAGGGGGTGGAGGACATGTCCATGCTGGGGGACCTGCACGAGGCAGCCATTTTGCTCAATCTGCACCAGCGCTACCAGCAGGACCACATCTATGTGAGTGACCAAAGCAGACAGATTCTTTGCTAGCCCACCAACAGGCTGCCAGAGCAGAAGCGGCCTGAAAAGAAAGCTCAGCTGCACGACTGTCCTTTACCGCATCCCACCCGATTTGGAGACCTCTTAACCATGGCTTGGACAGGAGTCTGTGTCTCCTCCTGGTTGTGCTGAATCCAGTTAGTATTCCTGGGTCACTTGACACACATTTGGAACACAGCATCACAAGCTAAGGCCCTGTCTACACATGCAGAATTTTTTGGGTGCGTGTGTAATAGACTATACCATTTCAGATTGCAGGTGGGGAGTTACACACACACACACACACACACACACACACACACACACACACACACATATAATTATGGGAGTGCTGTTTTTAATGCTTCCCTATAGTAAAAAGAAAAGCCTGTAAGTTTGGAAAAAGACCCACCCAAAATTAGCACACCAGTTTTTGCCCTAGCCTGTTCTGTAGGCACTAGTTTTCTACTTGCAAGGGGCATTTTTACAAAAGGGAGAATTCAAAAATGCAATCCCATCATCTGCATTCCATAGTGATATACTCTATTTTGCCATTTTGGAAACTACCTCGTTCTGTTGAATGCCTAGTCTAGACTTGAGTGTCCAGGAGTAGCTACTGGGCTGCTGCAGATGAGAAATGCAGTAATGTTTGCCCTGCCATCAGTGGTTGGTTCTCTTTGCAAGAGGATTCTCAGCAGCTGGCATTGAAGATGCTCCAGGTGTTTCTTCCTGGAGCAGGTTTCCTAGGTTGAATGACAGACATGTGCACCAGAGGCAGTACACGTCCTCTTTCATCACACTTCAGGAGCTGTGTACGGGAGGCAGAGAGATGCAGGGGGGCTCGGTGCCATTTATGGTGTTTGCAAGATTACCTGGGACTGCGAGAAGGGCCATGAGGCATGCTCCTCCTTCTTTCTTACCTGTGTGCAAGCCCGTTCAAATTCTGATATTGAAATGTGGATCTTAGGCTGTGTTGCATAGCAACAGTTACTAAGGCAACAGGACTGTATGCATCTTGTATTCCAGTAAATGATCAATTAAGTGACCCGATTTCTGGGAAGCATCTTCTCCATTTTGGGCAGACAAGGAAGTTGCAAAGTCTGTTTTGCATAGTAATGAATCTTTGCTGTCTTGTGATGGACATGCCTTCTCTTTCTGCTCTCTTGACCCAGGTCTATCTCCATTCTGCAACATCTCAAGTGTTCCCTGTGCAAGCAGCTCTTTACTGCCCAGACCTTAACAATCGGATCTTACCCTCTTGAACATCCCTTTGACAACTGCCTACCCTAATTTCCTCAGTTTGCTACTTCTTCCCTCCCTCCCCCATCTCTCGCTTTGCTGTAGGGAAATAGAATAATAATGATAATAATTAGCATTTACATATATGTTTAAATGATCAGAGAGTATTTTGCAGACACTGTATTGGGGCCATCCTAGAACTTGTATGAGACGCGGCGCTGTGGCTGCTCCTGCTCTCTGTTCCTTGTAATATCTAAGACAGATAGTACGTGACACGATGTCATTGCACTGTGCATTTCCCCATCCCTGCCAAGCAGCGATGCGAGGTACAGGCAGCACACACACACACACACACACACACACACACACAGAGTGCAATGATACTCCCACCATACATGGTTTACGTTGGATTTTTCCAAGGAGGGGAGAGTGTGAAGAGACTCAGAAGCAGTAGCTCAGAGTCTCTTGTAAAATCTGGTTTCAGTAATCCAGTGACAACCCTGTACGTTCAGTGTTATTATCCCCATTTTGTAGATGGTGGGCTGAGAGAAGATTTAGGCAGGAGGATGTATGCCTGTGGATACTTTTTAAAAATCCCTGAAGGCACTTAACGATTTATTGTGAGAGACAGTAAGTCCTGACACATTTCAGACCCATAGCTCTACCTTGGGGCAAAAGAGATTATAGAAAATTAAACTGATCTTTTCTTAAAAAAAAAACACAATAAAAAAAACCCTTCATTTTGCTATAATTCATTTTCCCTCAGAAATGGGGCTACACTCTGAAATGCGAAAGACTTACTGGTCGCCAGAGTAAACCAGAGTTTAGTGGGGCAAGTTGCAGTGAGCTTTCAGTGTGTGCACTCCCCCCCCCCCCCGCAGCATAGCCAGGAGGAGGGAATTGGAAACTTCAGCTTCTGTTTTCAGTTAGCCACAGTTTTAGTGTGTCGTCTAAACCCCATGGTTAACTATGGTTTGCTGAAACAAGTCAGCTTTGTAAACTATGGTTTGAAATTGGGTTTCAAACAAAGCATATTTAAAATTAAGCACACTTTGCTAGGTTCAGATGTCATAGCAAGCTGCAGTTAATTTAATCAAGATGGCCTCTTGTGACTGTGCCAGAGGAGGAAGAGGAGAGGGGTGCAGAAGGAGGAAGCTAGCCTTGTTCCCACAACGCTAAACTGTATTTTTTGACATCAGAACCAGGCCTGCTCCTGCGGTGCTACCGAAAAACAAGACACTGTTTGCCTTTAGTGTTATGTCATGGTTTGCCTCCCTCAAAAAAACCATGAGCCAAGAACAACCCTTGGTTAGAGTTCATGGTTTATTATTTGGAGTGAGGCAAATCACAAGCCTGGATTTGGATGTAACATTGGCTTAGCTCTCAGCAGCATTGCAGCAGGAGATGAAGTCGATTTTCTCATTGTGCTCCAGCATGGTTGCTTGTTCAGTGAACCAGGCTGAGTGACTTAAAGACTACTGAGCAGTCTCCCCCACCACCACCATGAAACATCACCACCAGCTCCCCAGCTTGCTTTCTTTTTTCCCCAAGAAGAGTACATCTCTAGCATCTTGTAGAAACTGACATACGAGGCAACATGTACAGGCACTGTTCTTGTTTTCTAAGAAACTATCCTGCTTCCCCCTTTCGGTGTTTTTCTTTGCCCACCCTACTCCCAGAAACATCCCGGCAGACTCCCATTCAGCCAAGCCTGCACAGTGGTGTCCTGCTTCTTCAAAGCATGGCCAAGGAGTAATACAGGGAAGGGAAGGAACGGGAGAGAGGCCAACCAAGGATGATTTCCTTACAGAGATGAGGCTTCCACTCAGCCCAAGGCCATGACTTGTCAAGAAACTCTAAGAATCCCATAGAGGTTTCCTTGCCACGTGAGCACTATAGTATTCTCCATCTAATGTCCCATCTCCAGTTGTGGTCATCTCTACCTCTAAGGAAGGATTTGGGGGGGGGCACTAAATAGGAGGGGAACATTCTTGCTCCACCCTGGACTCCAGTGAAACTTCAGGTATATCATTTAGTATCCCTGAAATGTACTTAGCTCTGAAATGTACTTAAAATGTACTGAAATGTACTTAAAATAAAAACCAATAAAAAAATCTTCATCGCTGAAGGTCCCCTAGGGTGATTCTTCCCAAATATGAATTCTTCTGACCATTAGAATGCATCCTACATTTTGTTGAATGGGCAGCTTATATAATAGTTTCTTCTTGTTCTCAGTAATGTCCTGTACCCTAAATTAGCATGTCTCCCTCTACATTAATAGCTACCTCCCTCCAATTATTTTTAGAGAGCTGTAATGTACCCTCTTAGCTTCCCTTTTTTCTTTTCTTTTTTCGGCTGGGCTGAAGAGGCTCAGTCCTTTTAAGCCTTCTCTCAAGACCAGGCCTCCACTTAAAACCATTGATTTCTGTCCTGTGAATGATGGATCCTTTCCACCCTCAGGTATATAATAGCCTTTGGTGTTCCCTATCCTCTCCAGAAGGATATCAGTGAGCCCAAAGTAGGTCTGAGGGCCAAACGGTGCGATAGGTGGGAGGTTTGTGATTGTTGATCTTACAAGATCTGTGCTTGCATCTCTTTTTGGAAGGCCTCTGGCCGGCCTGAGCACAACCATCTGTAATATGGCGATTCATGTAGATATCTGCAAGAAGGTGACTGAAACAAATCACTCTGTATGGAGCTTATTAGCACTGTCAGATTTTATGGGTTCAAAGTGCCCGGAGGGAGGTAGGATGTTGCCCTCTTGTGGCAAACAGTGAGTGGCAGTTCTTACAGAAGCACATGTGTACAAATGTATGGAGTTGGTCCCTAGCAGCTCACTAAAACCGCTTGTTTATTTTGCTGTTCTTCCCGCTTTCTTCTCCAGACAAACATCGGCTCCATCTTGGTCTCTGTGAATCCCTACAAGCCCATCGCTGGATTGTATGATGCTGAAGCCATTGACCTATACCGCCAGCACTGTCTGGGTGAGCTGCCACCCCACATCTTTGCCACAGCCAGCGAGTGCTACAGCTGCCTGTGGAGGCGCCATGACAGCCAGTGCGTCCTCATCAGGTGAGGGAGGCACTTTGGATCAGGAGGGCAGACGAATCGGAGCACTCCCCCACCCCATAGCATATAGTTAAACAATGGAGGATGTAGCGATGGCCGCCATCTTTAAAAGAGATCGGGCAAATTCACAGAGGATAAGGCTCTCAGTGTCCTACCTTGAAGGCCACATGCCTCTGAATACCAGTTGTTGAACCCGGGTGGACAGCTGGCCTGCTGCACCAGGGCTCTCCTTATATTTTTATGCTCATTGCAGTAAACAACTCCCCAACCATTAGTTGGGATTTTTTGGGGGAATGCTGCACGTACATTCTGGAGCCATTCTTTCTGACTTGCCATTGAGGCTGGCATTCCCTTTGGTTGGCGCTGTCCTGAGCAGGTTGTTTTTGGCTGTCCATTTAACAGTGGCGAAAGTGGAGCTGGAAAGACAGAGAGCACCAAGTTGCTGCTGAAGTTCCTATCAGCCATGAGCCAGACCTCACTGGGCGGCCCTGCGTCAGAGAAGAGCACACATGTGGAGGAGGCCATCATGGAGAGCAGGTACAAGCCCACACAGCACAGGGCTGGCGTGAGTGTGCGGTTTGGAGGTGTCTCCTCTCAGGGGAGCCACGTCACGGGCAAGGGGTTGGACTGGCACTCAGCTTCCCAACTATCTGCCTTCTAGTTATGGCCCGCAAACTTCCCTTTTCAGCTAGGGGGCTGTAATGCATAGAGAGTGTCCAGCAAAAGTCCTTATTCCTTGGGATATTTCTGCACTTGATATGGAGAATCCATCTGCCTGACTTTTTCCAGGTACCCTTCAGAGGTCAGAGGTCTGTGCTGTTTTGAACCAGGGGAGCAGAGACGGGAAATTGATAATGCCTGCCATGCTCATTCCTGGTGGCTGTTTCCACGTCCATTTCCTCAGGTGTCTGACATGTATAAGTGGGACTGCTTGGTGCACTAAGAAAAGCGGGGTTGTGCAGCATGTATAAGCTATATTAATTGAAAATGTTCACATATATTTGGTTGATTCTGCTTCTGCTGGTCAAGGGGGAGAAGCAATTTGCAGTAAACACAGACTTTGGAGATATCAAGTCTGTCATTGCAGACATGAGGGCTAGAAACTTGGAAGGTTGTGTTTTTTGGAGGGTGTTGTGTTAAGAGAGAGCTCAGTTCCTCAAAATTTGAAAGGTCTCCACAGTAAACTTATGCCTTGAGTTAAAGAAAGTGCATAGTCTACCCTTATTATACACCCCAAATATCACTACTAATCTTCTTCCTTCCTTTCCTTTCCTTCCTTCCTTCCTTCCTTCCTAGCCCAGTACTGGAGGCTTTTGGAAATGCCAAGACAGTCTACAACAACAATTCTAGTCGCTTTGGCAAGTTCATCCAGCTGCACTTTTCCCAGCATGGGCATATCCAGGGTGGGAGAGTCACTGACTGTATCCTTCTTTTTGGTGGTTTTATCCCTGATTTCCTTAGCGCACACCCAAGGCCAAGCAGAGCTGGTGAGCTGGTTGTGTCTCCACTGCTTTCTTAGCAGGGTATAATCATGTCAGGCAAGGGGACCTTCCTCCCCATTTTCCAGCTCATTTCCGATTCTCTGCTGAGTTTTCCTTTGCAAAAAAGGGTAGCTCTCTAACCATTTAGAATCCAGGAACGAAACAATCCTGACCCATATAAGTTGGGGGCACAGTTCTTTGCAGCCAGATTCCTATGTCGTTGAAAGATTCTTTTCCAGACATTGGGAAGTCTTTCTAGGAGCCATCGTACCATTGCTTCCTCCTTAACTCATTGCCCAGATTTATTGGAGAAGGTGAGTAAAGTTTATTTTGATCGTGCCCCTCTTCTTTGCCCTTCCACAATGCCCAGATGATATGGAGATGCTATGATGGCTACTCCTGGGTAGGGTACTGTCTCAACACCCCTAAAAGTTCTGCTCAGTAGAAACTCTGGTGTGTCTGCACTAAATTAACCTATATTCCCCCTTTTTTTGGTTTCATTTCACTATAAACCTTCACCGTCTCAGAAAGAACCACAAGTTTCCCATAATACATATGCTTCCTCATCCTTGAATATCTATGTTATTAATAAATGTTCTGTTTTGCGCAATTGCATCTGTGCAATTGCACTAATGGACCCACACACAAGACAGTACTGGAAAGGGAGAAGTGAGGCTGATTTGCTTTGCTAGGGAAAAGGGAGTAGTCAGATTCTGAGACTGTGAAGTAGGCAAATGAGCAACGTGTCCCGGTGGGAAAGTGCATGGATGAAATGGTGCTAAATTAATCAAAAAGAAAAAAGGGTGAGAGGCTCCAGTAGTAGCGAAGGAGCAGCGACAAGAAAATGGCAGTGAAGGAAGACAGCACAAGACCTCAATCCTCAGTAATCACTCAAGAAGCCCCACTCAAGGAGGGATATAATTTGGCACATGGAAATGGAGATTAAACGGTGACTGGTTATGGGTTCCCTCATTCTTGCATAGACCCCAGGACCAATTGCATGTAAAACTGTATGCGGCGACGCACACCTACCTGGATTCTTTTCATGCTGTTGATGTAGCAGAAACAGGGCTAAGCACAGTGTCTGTCCTTCCTCCTATGTCGAGCACACATTTCATTGCCAGGAGCCCTGCTAGTTTGTGTGTGCCTTTGGAGTCACACACCCTTCATTCTTCTTTGTTTCAGAACAGAGTTGTTCACCAGAACCCAGAGGAACGTAATTATCATATCTTCTATGCCTTGTTAGCGGGCGTCAGCGAGGAACACAAAGGTAATGAGGTTTCCCAGAGTTGCTTTCTCTCATTCAATGAGAAGAGCAATGCTCCTGCAGTCAGGCAGCGGTGGGGAACCTTTTTGGGCCAGATCCTTATTAGGGTTCCTCACGGGCCAAACTTGACAGGTGGGTGGGGCCATTCACCAGTCAAAATCCTTTCGGCACTGAATTGAAATTAAGGGAGGGAGGCTTGCAAAGGACTGGAACTTTGTGCACTTCTCCTGTGGGCAGTGGCAGCAGCCGAGCAAAGGACAAGAGCCTCTCCCCACCTCCCCCTTGTTGCCACCCTCCTGCTCATGGGAGAAGCAGCTCCCATGGTCTCATTTCAGCTGAAACCGGACCAGGGGTTTCTCTTAATTAAAGCCTTCTCAAAAGTGCTGCTTCTCCTGTGAGCTGGTGCTTGGTGGCACAGGGGAGGGTGGGGTAGACTCTTCCCCCCCTCCCCTCGCTTCTGCTGCTGGCCAGAGAAGCACAGGAGCTGCAATTTTGAGAAGGCTTTAATTTCCGCCCATCAGCTGATAAGTGGAGATTAAATCTTGCTGCCTTTTGCTGTGTGATAAGTGTTCCCTGCTGGAAACAGGGCATGTGGGCAGGCAGTGCAGGATTAAACTTTGTCCTCCCACCCATTTGCTGACGTCAACACTGATGTCAGCTGATGGACGAGTGGGTGTGGTTTGGCCTTGCAGACCAAACTGAAGCCCCTGGAGGGCCAAGATTGCCCATGTGGGCTGGAGGATCCCCACTCTTGCAGAGTGGGCAGGCTAATATCCCATGTTTCAGAGGAGGAACAGACTCAGAATCTTAAGGATAAAAATCTACACCAGGGTGGGAATTTTTTGTCAGCCCAAGGGCCACATTCCTTTCCAGTCAACGCTCTGAGGGCGGGTGGAGCCAGAGGCAAAAGCAAGTCGAACAGCAGATGTAAATTGTACCTTTATACTGAAGTAAGCAAAATTTTACTAGGAAAGGCATAAAGTTGGGTCCGGTTTCCCCAAGGGGGAGTCCGGATTTTTCTCCCTGGGAAGAGCTGGAATTTTAGAGCTTTTCCCTTCGTGCCACAGACAGAGACCACACCAGAGTTATCAAAAGCAAAGCACAGCTTCCCATTTATTGAATCTGTTGCAACAGAGGTTCCCCCCCCCCAACGTAACGAAGAACCCAGGACAATGGTGTGTCAGCTCCTATATAGACTTTGAAATTCCCCCCCACTTGGCTCAAGACCAACCCCCTATACATCATACATACATCACGAAAAGGGGTGTAACCCAGGACCACCCCTCAGATACATCATGGCTACACCATAACTTGGGAGGGTCAGAGGAGGTAACTTGAGAATTTCCCACACCTGGTCATCCCTCCTCGACCCCTCCCAAACACACATTTCTGGATAACAAAAGGTTTCCTGACAAGGGAGTCATCCTGCGGCTTATGTAGATCGTCTATCTTCTGGGCTTATGCAGATCTATGCAGGTGGTTCTGCTGACACGATAGTTTGCTTACAGGGAAGTGATAAGTGTCGGAGATATGCATGCAGAGGGGAGTGGAGAGGGAAATTGATCTTAATCTGGGGTCTCCTGTAGGTCACAGTAGGTAAGGAAAAGGTTCTATTTCCTTGAAATGGCTTCCCTGATGTCAAGAGTTGTGGTGGTTGAAGTCCAGGAAGCCAGGGCCCCCTCTCTGTTCATGGGGTACAGTGTAGGAGGGTAGGGTGACCTCTTATGACAATACAGTAGGCCAGTTTTCACACAAACACCCTTCTGTCTTCCATCCAGGCAAGTGAGAGGCGCTGTCAGGACTCATTCTAGGCAGAAACACTTGAGGGACCAGTGAGGGGCGGGGTATGGTCTGGGGAGAGTGCCAAAGAGTAGACAGAGAGGCCTAGAGGGCTGGATTTGGCCCCTGATGCACCCTTGCTCTGTACAAATTAATGGTGGAGTCCTGAACTCAGAATTCCAGTTTGTGAATGGCATTTCTCCTACAACTTCAAGTGGACGATGTCTTTAAATGATGGCTTGTATTTCCTGTTTAGGGCCTACTCGTCTCTCTTGTAGGAGAGGAGTGCAGAAGGGAGCAGGGAGACACCTGCGTTGCCCACAGAATCAGTAGCCCAATTTCTGTACTTAACCATGCCCTTGGACAGTTAACAGAGGCATGTTTTTCACAAGGGCTGGTCAGTGCATTGCTCTCTTCCTTCCACCAGCCCTTTCTAAATCTCCCAGCCCACCACGCTTCTTGCAGCTCCCTGTGCCTTGCCGCTGATCAGATTCAACTTCCCCTCCCTCCTGCCACAGGAAGACTTGCGCATTTCCCCCAGAACCCCCTTCTTCCTTTGAGGGATTGTCCGTGACCTAAATCAGTTGAATTAGCAATGGTTAGTTTTCCATGTTACATGCCGCCACGTTAACCGTAGCCACAAATTCAAAGTTGGGGGTGGGGGTGGGGAACCTTACACTAGAAGCAAGAAAATTTTGGTTGAATTGTTTTGAGGAAAATGCCTCAGGGGTTTATGTCCCAGAAATCCCATGATGAATGTGGGGCACTACAAGAGGCAAGGCTGAAATTGGAATTAGCCATGAAAAATTTGCATTGGAGACGCACCTCAGACTTCCTCGGGCCATTCTCTGCTTGGGTTGTTTTGGAGGGAGTGGCCTTTATTTCTGATGCAGTCGGCCTAGTTTAAGAGGGAAAGGGTGTAGCTTCTGATACAAAGACCAAGCTGTGGTACCCACTTAAATAAATAATACTTTTATCAGGATCCTAGTGAGCCTGGGAATGGAGCTGAAAACCCCTGACCTGAGATTCCAGTGAGTGGAATTTGTGGTATTTCCTCTGTGGTGTGTCTGCAACTGGGCCAAACTCTGCTTCCTGAAAAAAGTTCAACAATTTCCGGGGTGTCCTTTTTACTTTTTGAAATATGGCAACCCTGTATCTCAGATTAGCAGAGAGGGAATTTGCAGTGGCATCCAGGAATGTCCCTAGCAGAGTAATACGGTACCTTCACACACTTTAGCAGTCCCTGGGCTGGAGAAGGGGGAATTTCTTGCCGGCAACCACAGGAAGGTGTATCTATTTGGCAGAATTGCTGCTGTACTTACTGATGCACCAATAACTGGGTTTAGAAGTCTTCTGCAATTAGATGCCTGGGGATTGGTTGTTTAGTTCCCAGTATTTTGAGCATTGGGGCAAACTAGACATTACAAGTTACTTCCTAGCAAGTTTATTGGACAAGAAAAGAAGAGAAAAACAGCATTGGGTGTCTCTAACTTTGAGCAGAGGAACAGCAAAAGGAGGGTATACTTAAACCGATTAACCCACTTGCTCTTTTCCAACTCTAAACCACCCATCCAGGCTACATTCACCACAGGTTGGCCACTGTGGGAAGCAGAATGCTGGACTAGATAGGCCTTTAATCTGATCCAGCAGGATCCTTCTTCCGTTTTTACCTCATGGATTATGTACCCTCTCACTTGCCATTCAAAACTGCAAGTTGCCAGGGCTGCTTACAATTTTAAAATGTCTTATTTCCGCTGTGGACAAGGCAGTTACAGGCTAGTGTTGGCTCCCCACAACTTATTCCACAATATATTGTCCTTGAGTTGTTGTTATTTGGGGGGGGGGAGACTTTGCCATGCTGTGGTTTGGTCCTATGATGTTGAACTGGGAGTTCTGTATAGACAACCCCAGAGAAAGGAGCAAGGGTTGGTTGCTTTCTGGATGTCCCTGGCTCATCTCTCCCTCTTCTCTTCCCCCACCCTCCTACCCCGACCTCCAATATGTTCACTTCTCTTTTGGGGAGCTGCCTCCCTACAGAAGCCCTGGTCCTGCTGGAGCCCAAGAGCTATCGTTACCTAAACCAGTCTGGCTGTGTAACCAATGAGAACCTGGACGACAAAGAGATGTTCAGCAAGGTCATGGTGAGTCTTCCTTTTGACTCCAGGCAAGACTTTAGGCTAGGTGTGGGTAAGCTGTGGCCATCCAGATATTGTGGAACTACAACTCCCATCAGCCCTAGCAAGCAGGGCCAATGGCCAGGGACGATGCATGTTGTAGTTCAGCAACATCTGGGGGATACAAAGGTTTCACACACCTGCATTAGGCAATGCTGTGAGGACAGGGGCTTCACACTGTGTGTGTGTGTGTGTGTGTGTGTTTAAAGGGAAAGGTGTGCCTGTTCCTTCCTTCGATGAAGACTAAATTGCAAAATAATTGAATGCAAGAGGATCATTTTTCACTCTTGATGGCCTGTCTGTACGTGGTGCCTGCTAATTGTGTGCTTTGTTTGATAGCAATTTAGAGAGGCTGCTTAGACTAAAGTAACGGTAGCTTGAAGACGCTTCTCATTGTCTGCCCACTAGCGTATCCCCCCCCCAATTGTTTCTTGCAGTTCTGCACTACTACATTTGTTCCTATCACTTAAAAAAAAAAGAGCTGGGGAAGGATTTAGCCTGCAAAAATATGGGCACTGATTTGTAATGTAGAAGTAGGGAAAAGATGTGAGGGTGCTATAGGAATCATATTTATTATTTATAAAGCACTTTTGAAGCAGAGTTCTGTATAGGAGATAAAATCGAAAGGCAGACGGTAGAATAAGGGCAAGGAAAGGGCATGCTAGGAAGAGAGCAGAAGAGGATTCACGTAAGGAAAAGCCTGGAAGTACAAGAGGGTCTTCTTGTAGCTCAGGGATAAGAGATCCTGTGGCCCTCAGGTTTTTCTGGACAGTGTCAGCCAATGCGGACACTGCTGAGGGATCATGGGAGCTGTAGTCCAGCAACAGCTGGAAGGTCACAGGATCTCTGCCCCTGTTGTGGATCCTCTTGCATATTGGGTCTGACAGCCACCAGGATATAAGGTGCAAGGCTAACTGAAACCAGGCTCAACTTATTACCCAGAGCATTCTTGGCTCTGTGTTCATTGTGGCAAAAATCACAACTGCAATATGGAATCAAGGAAACAGGTGAGTCTATGAAACAGTCTCTCCAAAGGACTGAACTAGGACGATCCCAACAGTTTTACTCAGAAGTAAGTTCCATGGACCTTAGTAGAGCTGCTTCATAGTGAGTGTGTTTAGGATGCTAGCCTTAGAAAGCAAAATCTCACAGAGGGATGTGTTAACTGGTTTGTGTGCACTGATGTGTAAGGATTGCTTTATAGCAAGTCTAAGATTGGCCCGATGGTGGTGGGTGACAGTGGAGTTAACCTAACTCCAATGTGTTTTGAGCAGACAGCCCTCGAAGTGATGGGATTCGGTTCTGAAGAGATCAGAGACATTTTCAAACTCCTGTCTGGAATCCTGCAACTTGGAAACATTGAATTTATGACGGCCGGAGGAGCTCAGATTACAACAAAAACTGGTAAGCGGCACCCTTCTGTGAAGGGCGTCCCCACCTGGCATCTACTTCTCCTCCCTCATCGTTTTGGTGATCATGCTGAGCCACTGGGCAGGCTTTGCTGCCTTTCTGCTACTGCTCACAGGACAAAATGGATGCCCAGGAACTGTAGGAGTTGGGGGACAATTCCAAGTCTAGTTCTTCCCAATATGAGACACTGTTAAATTCACAGTAAATTTTTAACCCCCCAATTCAGGTTAGGTTTTGAGTGTGTGAATGGGCTCAAACATGCACACCCCATGTTGTGAAACTATAGTTTCATGCTTACAAATCCTCTACCCTAGTTGTCATGCTGGCTTGCCAGAGATAGCTTTGCCACGTTTTGGAATGTCACAGTTACTGTGTTTCTGTTATTTTCCCGCCTTCCCCCTGGGCCTATCAGTGGAGTCTTGGGGGATCAAGAGTTGCCAGCAAGGTCTCTCCAAACGTCTATCCCGCCTCTTGATTGTATTGGCTTCCTGTCCCTTTTTGAGGAGAGGTCCCCTCCCTCATCAATCACTTCCACATAACAAGAACACATTATTGCAAGCATTACTGCCATCTCTCTTTTATCATCCTCTCTCCTAGTGCTGAATAACGTCAGTGAGCTGCTTGGCTTGGATGCCTTCCAGTTGTCTGAGGTGCTCACCCAGAGATCCATGTTCCTACGGGGAGAGGAGATCAGCTCTCCCCTCACTGTGGAGCAGGTGAGTGAGTAGCCAACGGCTTTGCACTAAGCATGGTGCACATAGCCTGGCTATGAAGGGCACTTGCCTCTAGGTGGCAGCACTCACATAGTTGTCAAGGGGAAATGGCACTTGAGGGATACCTCGGATTTGAACATTACATACTCCCCCCGCCCCCCTCCAACCCTTGAGGAGGGCTTCCCAGAATGTGCACTGTGGCTCAGGAATTTGAGTAAGCTGGGATGTAGGGAAGCCCTTTGCAAGGCAGGAAGAGTGGGTGAATCAGCCTTGTTAACAACTTTACCGCTGTAGAGCTGGGCTGGGGAATCTTTTTCAGCTGCCTTCTGAGGGCCACATGCTGGCACCAAGTGGGACCAAAGGTAAATGGGGACAGAGCGATGAATGTGACTCTTGTACAGTAGGGTAGCTTCTGCATGGAGCCTCACACTTCTCTGTATCTTCCACCCAGATGAGCAAGAGGCATTCTCAGAGTTCAGGGACACATTCCAGCCGGGCAAAACCCTCAAGGAGAGTGCAGAGCAGGGGCCAGTAAGGTGTGTGGTCCAGGTAGAGACCTGTGGGTCAGGTAGAGTGGCTTGGAGGGCTGCATTTGGCCCTCAGGCCTGAGTCCCCAGCCCCAATCTCTGCTGCAGATGCTGCATAATGTGAACTGGGTGTCTCTGGAGAAGCAACAAGCAAATAAATGGATTCTCTTGTAGATAAGTGCAGCAAGCACTCTGCAGAGGATGCAGCCCTGTTGCATCAGCCCAAAGGCCCACTCAGCCCAGCACTCTCTTCCCACAGTGGCAAATCAGATGCCTATTGGAAACCCGCAATCAGAACATGAGGGCACTGTGGCACACTCAATAGCCTTTCCTCACTAGTTAGACTTCCTGCTGCCAAATGCCCACTTTCCCCATCCCAGCTTTCCAGGAATGCCAGCCAACTATTGCCAGATGCATGAGAGAATGTGATGCCAGTCAGTTTGCAGTGTACGCAGAGCTAATTATAATGCCAAGCCCTGGCATTTCCCAGTGCGTTAGACAGAAGGAGCTGAGGCCAGTCAATGGGGCCTTTGACAGAACGCACGTGTCTGTGTGCCGCCCGCCCCTGCTTTTGTCCTAGTCCCGGGTGTGTTGAGTCAAGCACCCGTTCCTGGAAGATGTTGCAGAGATGTTAAATTACCAGGCAGTCTGGCCACTTGAGTTCTGCTCCTCCCTGTCTGTGCTTCGCTAAGCGCAGTTGGCTCCGGCCCAAACTATACAATACAGGGAATGTGTAGCTGTTGCCCACCTGCATCTTTCCACCATGTCTTTTCGGCCCTGTTTAGTTAAAGACCGTTTGAGAGGGCATCATTGTGCCCAGAGTTTCCTTTCCCCCTGCAAGCAGCAGCCAGTGATGCAGAGCAGGGGCAGGGAAAGTCTCAATGTGCTGGCATCATGCATCTTCCTTGACTAAATAGTACCGAGGAGGTGCAAGGAGGCAGCCACCAAGTATTCTTTGTAACGTGATTTAGGCCTCAGGCTTCCTAAAGGACAGTGGTGGTCACTGAGCCAAAGGAGAGACCTTGTGGCTCTCCTGCCTTCTGATCTATGGTTTCCTGTGAGCAGCGCTGTTTTAGCATATGCGCCGCCGGGGTCCAAAGATCCGCCCAGCGCCCCCAAATTTAGTTTAGCCCCCAAATTAACTTTTATTATGCTTATGTCAGACACCACTCTTATGCCTTATCTCTTGTTTACGAAAGAAGGGAGGAAAAAGAAACAAACTTTTTTATTTGCTCATTTATTTGCAATACACTTATACTTAAGTATACAACACCACCACACTTAAACTTATAATTATTGTTTAGGCACCTACTTAGGAGAAACATCAGTTGTGTTAAAGGTGCTGCTGACCCCACTGCCACATAGTAGCTCAATACAATACGTAACATAATATTTTGATGTAAGAGTTAATTTTGCGTGCACGGCACTGTTGTGAATGACAAGCGCTGTCGTTGAGTCTGACAAGAGCCGCTGGTGCAGCGCGTCTTTGGTAAATGAGCACACAAAGTCGAAAGTCCTTTTGGGAAACAGTAGGTATACATTTCAGTAATGCCTAGGTATATATGTATTTTGTTTTTCTAGCTTGATCAGATTTATTTATTATTTCATAACAGGTAGATAGTTAAGAGCTTAAGCGGCTTAAGCGCTCCCCCCCAATTCAGCACCCAGGTGCCCTGCACCCCTTGCATCCCCGGGTAAAGACGGCCTGTGAGAAGCGAAAACACTTGGTAGTGTGAGGCAGCTCATGGAGGAAAGCAAAGGGGCTTCTTTAGGCACCCTCCTAGAGGAGGAAGCTTGGACTGACAAGGGCCTAATTCTCACAAACAATAACCAAGGCAATGAAACTACATGTCTCCACTGGACCTTTTCAGATTCCTCTTCATGGAAGGCTCGCATGCCGTGTAAAAGACTAGGCTAGACCCTTTTCTTCAAAACATGTCTATATAGTATGTAAGTCCCCCACTTGCAGTCCAGACCCAGGTTTATACCTCATTTTCTCATGGTGAGAACAAGGCCCAGTTTGGCACAGATGGAGTTGGGAGGCATGCTTGATAGCAGTCATCCCATCCTTGGCAATTCAGGCACCTGAGTTTCAGCTGCAGTTTCTCTGCTGTTCTATACTTAAAATTAGTTTCCCAGGGATAATGTTCATTTGCTAGGCCTTTGCTGCCTCGATCTCCCTATAGTTTGCTATGTTGCTCTCCAGCATATAGAGTGATGTTTGGTGTTGTCGTCCCCCCTCACTTCATTGCTTACTGACAAGCATTGTCTTCTTCCCTGTTTGCCCCTAGGCTGCTGACTCTAGAGACTCTCTCGCCATGGCCCTTTATTCACAGTGCTTCTCATGGATCATTGGCAAGATTAACTCAAAGATAAAAGGGAAGGAGAACTTTAAGTCTGTTGGAATCCTGGATATCTTCGGGTTTGAGAATTTCCAGGTTAGAAATTAAACTATTGGGGAATGCTGCGTGAACCAAAGAAAGTTCCAGTGCATTCAGAAAACAAGCTGAGCTGACTACCTGGAGGCAGGGCAGAGGCCTTCCAGGGTAATTTCAGTACATTGGAACATAAATTGCTCGTTACCAAGCCAGTTGGGCAGGGGATGGCATTGTAATTGCCCCCTTGAACCTCATTCTTGTAATTGGAAACAAAGGCAGCTGCCATACACCAAGTCAAAGTCACACAAAAAATTTGCTCGTATATCACTACACCCTGTATATTGTTTGTTGAAATACACCAAGTCAGGCAACCAGACAGGGGTGGAGGAAGGTGGGGGCGATGGGCGCCCCGCCCCCATTGGCGCAATCCGGGGGGGGTGTCCATCGCGGCTGCCCCCCGCCCGCGCTGGGTGTCCCGCCCTCGCAGGCTGCGCGCTCTGCCCCCAGAACGCGCGCCATGCCATTGCAGGTGGCGCGCCACGCCCCCAGTATGTGCGCCCTGCCCCAGGACGCGTGCCAGCCCCGTCGCCTGCTCCCCCGCCCCTGGTGCCAGAGAATGAAACTCCGCCACTGCAACCAGGTCCATCTACCTCAGTATTGTCTACACAGACTGGCAGCGACTTTCCAGGGCTCCAGGCAGAGGGCATTCCCAGTCATACCTGGAGAACCCAGGGATTGAACCTGGGACTTTCTGGATGCAAAGCATATGCTCTTATCACTGAGCTACAGCCCTTCCCCAAACTTTGACAATGTCCTGTGAAAATTACTTTGGTAAGGCATTGAGTCAAACTCTTGGCATGTATGTTACATGGGCATGCACTCCCTTGTGTCCCCCCCATTTCATTATTACATTTATATTCCACCTTTTCTCCAAAGAGCTTAAGGTGGCACTGCATATTTATTATTATTATTATTATTATTATTATTATTATTATTATTATTATTATATACCCCACCTCCTTCCCTGATGGGTCTCAACCACGCAACAACTTATCCATGTCACAACCCTGTGAGGTAGATTAGGTTGAGAGACTGAGACTGACCCAAGGTCACCCAGTGAGCGTCATTCACTGATCCTTTTCTTTATGTGCCCTGTTTTCACCTTGAATGGGCAGTCTTGTCATTTGCAGTCTCTGTTGTTCCTGTGCCACTGCATGCCCAGACTGGCAGCATCCAGCAGGAGAGGCAATAACAAGCTGACCCTCCCTTGCTTCCCGCATGCACTTCCTCTTCCTTGCAGCCCTCAAGGGAAAAAAGGTTTTCCCCCAGACCAAGAACATGGGTGCTAATATTGGTTTCTCTTGTCACACGCACAGGTGAATCGTTTTGAGCAGTTTAACATTAACTATGCAAATGAGAAGCTCCAGGAGTACTTCAACAAGCACATATTCTCCCTGGAGCAGCTTGAGTACAACAGGTAGTTAAAAGTGGCCTTTTCAGGAGGCAGTGGCTATTGCTTATTGGTAGTGCCCCTTGGCAACCAAGGGAGCCCATTGCTCTCAGGTGGAGGAGGAACAACTGCTAGCAGGAAAGCCGCTTTGGATTTCACCACTGACAATCCATGTGGGGGTCAAGCAAATCCTTGGAAAGCTTGATAAAAGCAAGAGTTGTCCACTACTTTGCTGCCTGGGAGCAGTTTTACCTTCCTCTCTGCTTTCCCCCTCCCAGGGATGATATTCTCCTTTTCTTGCACTTCTGTCCTGTCCAAAGCGTCTTGCTGTTTCTTAACTCCTGCTCTCTGCAAATATGAGTGCCTGACCTGTGTTTCCCCTCTCTTTTTGGCAGAGAGGGGATAAGCTGGGAAGCCATTGATTGGATGGACAATGCCGAATGCCTGGATCTTATTGAGAAGGTAGGCCTCTCTCCAGTGCGATGGGTTAGCATGCAGTCAAGCGTCTGCTTCCTCTGTAGACGGGGCTTTTCTCTCTGACCTTGATCCCAAGTAGCAAGCCTTGTTTCTGTGCCTCAGTTTGTAGCTGGTATTTTGCCTCTCCCCACCTTGGCTTCTGTTACTTTTATGGAAATGGACAGGCTTCATTCAGAAGTTAGAAGAGTTCATTGTGAAGAAAAAGAAGAAGAGTGTAAGGAAAAAGAAGGGGGGAGGTATGAGTGGAAATCATGGCTAGCTCAAGGGGTGTGTGTGTGTGTGTGTGTTTGCTGTCCTTAAAAGGTAAAGAGACCCCTGACCATTAGGTCCAGTAGTGACCGACTCTGGGATTGCGGCACTCATCTCACTTTATTGGCCGAGGGAGCCGGCGTACAGCTTCCAGGTCACGTGGCCAGCATGACTAAGCCGCTTCTGACGAACCAGAGCAGTGCACGGAAACGCCGTTTACCTTCCCGCCAGAGCGGTACCTATTTATCTACTTGCACTTTGATGTGCTTTCGAACTGCTAGGTTGGCAGGAGCAGGAACCGAGCAACGGGAGCTCACCCCGTCGTGGGGATTCAAACCGCCGACCTTCTGATCAGCAAGCCCTAGGCTCTGTGGTTTAACCCACAGCGCCACCTGCTTCCCAGTTTGCTGTCCTTACATACATACAATTTTTACACCCCCTTCAACCTTACTTTAGGCTGAGCAACATAACATTACATTAAATGATCACTAGTTACCTGGGCTATTACCATTTTTGGGGCATGGCTTATATTTCACAAATGCGTAGAAATCCTGCTGCGGCTTATTTTATGGCTACGTCTTATTTTAGGAGAAACAGGGTAGTTCCTCATTTTCATTTTTAATGTCATTTCTTTGCTCATTCCCCTTTACATCTGCGTAGCTACAACTGTTTTCTAAAATGCCCTGCCCTCCGCACCCCCACATCCCAGTTAGATGTCTTGCTTCCCTCTCCACCTTACATCCCACCTTGTCACCTGCGGCCATAGTCTGTTGGCTGACTGCAAGTCTCTTTCTTCTTTGGCTACAGAAACTTGGTTTGCTGGCCTTGGTTAATGAAGAGAGTAGATTCCCCAAAGGCACAGACAGTACTCTTTTGGAAAAGCTGCACAACCAGCATGGGGTAAGTGAAGATGCATATATACACAACACTTGCATGCATTTATCTATGCATTTCTAAAATGTGTATCATAGGCTAATAATAATAATAATAATAATAATAATAATAATAATATAGAAACCAATGTAAAATATTACAATCTCAATACAGTAAGCCTGCTTTTAACTTGTGTGTATTCAACTTTATTTAAATAATAATAATAATAATAATAATAATAATAATAATAATGGGGCCGAAAGCTGGCAGGCACCTGGGAAAAAAGACTTTGGCAATCCCTCCCAACACTGAACCCAATGGTCTTTTGACTATGTGCAATCTCCAGAAAGTAACCCCTGCATAAATTGCAGGAATGCTGTATTAACAAACCAGAAATTGGAAGGCAAACTCATTTTCATTTTTAGTTCAGTTGCCTCCCAGAAACCAAAACACCTTTGTGGATAAAATGATTTATAAGCATCCTTCTAAGAATCAGGAGTGAGTGGGCAGACCTTCTTAGACAAGGAGTTTGAAAGATAAGATGCCATTGCAGAGACAGTCCCAGATCTCATAGCCCCCAACAACGGGGTGGTGAGTGGGAACAAAACGGGACTTTGCCTGATGACCGTGAAGCAGAAAGGGGGAACATTTAGGGAGGAGGCATTCCTTCAAGGACCTGAAACCCAGACCACTTAAGGTTTTAAAAGTCAAAACCAGGACTTTGAATTGGACCTGGAAACAAATTAATTGACATCCATTCTGAATAACTGCAGTGGTATTTGATCTGCTTGGCTGGCATTAGTTGGCAGCTGACCCTCTGCATTCTGGACCAGCTGCAGCTTCCAGACAGTATTGAGGGGCAGCCCTGTGTAGAATGCATATATTGCAGTGGGTGGTGGTATATAGTTTTGATTCCTATATCTGACACACCAAAGGGATAGGAAGAGCAAGGTGTAGATTAAAGAGAAGAGAAACCTGTATGGAACCATAGTTTGATGCCCCTCAGGGATTTGTTCCATGCTCTTTTCTCCCCACCCCACCACCCCACATTAACACACAGGATGTGTTCCCACAAACTACACTTTACATAATCTTGATGTTTTAAATTTCCTCTCATCTATGAACAAAGTAGGTGGTGCTCTGTTTGTTGCATGAAATGGGAACTACTTCCACTGTGGATTTTTAAAAGAAGGCCACAAAGTGAGCAAGAGGAACACAGTCCACAAAGAACCAGTTATCAGCAGTTCATCTATTGGAACCTCTTTGGCTGAGCCTCTGCTTCAGCCTTGGAAGGCTCCTTTGGTGTCTTCTGATAGAAAAGGCAATCAAACTGTGAGGCCAAATTAACCCTCTTCAAAGCAAAGCAAACAAAATTGCATAATGTGTCTCTTAAGCAGATGACCCTAAGTCTCTTACCAAATGAATAGCTGCTAAGATTCAGCGGGTGGAGGTTTAAAATTAGGTTAACAATTCAGGGTAGAATAGCTTTCCTTGTTCAGTTTACTGGATAATGGCTAAAAGCTAACAGACACAACCAGTACTCTGTGAAGAACATTGTATTTTAGCAGTTCTGGGAATTCCAGTAGGCAGACTGATCCTAGTGGCTTGTGACATAGCTGGGATGCTTCAATCTGAGGCAGGGAATCTTCCAGAAGGAAAATTTCTGGCTCGTCAGAATGTCTGAGTTGTAGCACTGACAGAGATGTTTGCCAGGATAGTTCTCTGTTTTTGGCTCCACCAAAATACTCTTAACTGACTGTTGTGGTTACTGTGCAGCCATTTTGGGACCGACAGTTTATGAAGTGCGATAGTACTGCACCAGAGTGTGGTCCTGGCCCTCACTGTTTGGCTTGGTTATGCGCAAAAAATTACTACCACTCGTGATATTTAAAAACAGCTGCTGATGTGTTGCTTCAGGTGCTAGTGTAGTATAAACAGTGCTTCGCTCACTTCTGTTTCAGAGCAACCAATACTATATGAAGCCTCGAGTAACAGATTTTCAGTTTGGAATCCAGCACTATGCCGGAGAGGTAAGTGCATTTTAGCCTGATAGCTGAGCAGCTGGCTGAGTTTGGGGCCTACAAGCCAGTGAGCAGTTAGGCCAAAGGTGTTTTAAAACACCTTTAAGTAGCCAATTTGAGATTTAGGCGTATCAAATATTATTTTGTTGAACCCCCACAGATGATAGACTTGTTTGGGACCAGAACACAAGTTACAGTTGCTGTGGTTTAGAACAGCCTATCAGTCTTGGCCCACCAGAGTTTCTAATCTGGTCTGTGAGGCCATTTCCCCCCAAATCATGCCCGCCCCCATCAGATGATAGCACTGCTGAAACCAGCTGATGGGCAGGAGGGCAGGGTTTAATCCTGCATTAACTGCATGCCCTGTTCCCAGCAGGGAACAGGATGGCGCAGCCAAGGCAGCAGGATTTAATCCCTGCTCTGGCTACTAGATTGGTGTTGAAGGGAGGTTGAATTAAACTCTCTTGTTGAGAGACAGTGGGCTGCAGAATTTATTTATCTTTGACACATTTATCTACCCTTCTTCCAAGGAGCTCATGGTGGCATTTCTGACCCTCCTTCCTTTGCATTATCATAACAACCCTTTAAGGTAGTCTAGGCTGAAAGGTATTGATTGGTCCAAGATCACCTGGTGAGATTAATGGCCGAGAGGGGATGTTTGGACTTGTCTTCCTAGTTGTTGTCCAAGGCTCTGGTGGCCACTACAGTACATTGATCCTGTAACATAGCAGAACAGGGCTCTACACATCGCCTCTGGGCTAGCTCCCCCTGCCCTTAATCAATAAAGGGCTTGAGAGATGCATAAGGTATTTGGCAGCTTTGGCTGTGTGAGTTCAAGAGTTTTTCCTCCTCGTTCAATGCATCTGTGTTGTGCTAATTTATCATGATGGCACATTTTAATGCTTGTCACCTGCAGGTCCTCTATGATGTGAGGGGCTTTCTGGAGAAAAACAGAGACACCTTTAGAGATGATATTTTAAACATGCTGAAAGACAGCAGGTAAGCAACTGTTTTCGAATGAAGCCCAATCTAGTTGGGAGCTACAGATGGGCATGGAGCAGAGTTGCAGAGCGTACATAACATCTGAACACTTTGATTGGGGCCAGGGAAGCTGTTTCTTGGACATTCAATACTGTAGACAGAAGGATGGGGAGCTGGTACGAAGTCCTAGCACATGCTTTGGACCATTTTGCAAGCCCCCAGAGGCAATCCGTGGCTGTTGAAGCTTTAGCTCCAGTTTTCTCAATCAGCTCTTTGCCACAGGACTTCAGGTACCCAACCTTTGCATAAGATCCAGCAGAATGCAGCACTTTCCAAGATTGCTCTGGACTACTGTTGTTCATCAAAAGGAAGAATGAATGCATCATGCAGTTTCAGAAAGAGATAGGCAGCACCAGAATTTGGCAGTACAGCATGATTGCATCTTGCGTGCAGTTAACTTGCGTGATTTCAGCTTTACATGGTTGAAAGCCAGCCAGTTGAAATCTCACAAGTTAATTGCACATAAGGCAGAGAGCTCAAAAGCTCCTTTTGTGATGGGTTTTTCTGGGGCGGAAAGAGCTTTTAAGTTCTCAGAATTGCTTACTGGACTCTGGGATGCTCTTGCACTTGGGCAGCCCTGCAAAATCTTGCGAGAGCATCCCAGTCTGAGAGCTTAAAAGCTCTCTGCCATGCTTGGAAGGTAAAGATCAGGTATCCCCAAACTGCGGCCCTCCAGATGTTTTGGCCTACAACTCCCATGATCCCTAGCTAACAGGACCAGTTGTCAGGGATGATGGGAATTGTAGTCCAAAACATCTGGAGGGCTGAAGTTTGGGGATGCCTGGTAAAGATGGTCATCTGGGCCCAGTTCCAAGGTGGTGATCTGGGTATATGTGATTTTGCGTATATGTAGCACCCGCAGAGCATAACCCCCATGCAAGATGGGATCAAATACATGTTTTCTCTGCCTTATGCTCCTCTTTGTCTGCAGGCTGGATTTCATCTATGATCTCTTTGAAAGAGTTGCTAGCTGCAGCAGTGAAGACACACTGAAGATGGGAACTCAGAGGCGCAGGCCGACTGTCAGCTCACAGTTCAGGGTAGGAGCAGCAGGCCCAATGAAGGGGCAGGCAGACATTCAGACATAACAGCAGAAGCCCCAATAGGGTTTTTCTTGCCTGGGATGAGCTCATCTTCTACACTGAATTGTGCTACGAACAGGACAGACATGCATATGCCACCACTGAAGTGTTGTTTAGACCTTAGGCTTGCTACTCTCTCTGCTTCACACAGACGCTCTGCCTTTTCTTTGATTTTTAAAGTGCCCTTTGTACATTTATTCATCAAAACATGCATTTCCCTCAATCTCTTTTTCTTTTTCAAAAAGTCATTAGTCGGTGGTTTTTTTTTTAAGGTTATAAAACAGCTCTGGGGATTGCAGGGAGCATTAACCAGTCAGTGCTGTGCATTGCTACCAAACACTGCAAACTAGCAAAACTGCGTTCCACTGAGCCCAGCCTGGTCAGAAAGCTGTGTGTGTGATGAGAATGTGGTGATTGTTTGCTTTCACCACAGATTCTGTGCGCATGGACACAACCTGAAAGAAATGTTGGGCCACACGAAATCCACTGTTCAGAGGTTCCTGTTTCCCCATCCTATCCACAAAGTTTTTGTATGACTGGCTGGTGGCGGGGTGGGGACAAGAGAGAGGTCAGAATCTTAATTTTCCAAAAAAGTGATTCCTTTTCAGTGTTCTTTTTCTTCTTCTTTTTAGGACTCCCTACACTCTTTGATGGCCACGCTCAGCACTTGCAACCCACTATTCATTCGCTGCATTAAACCCAACCAGGAAAAGGTGACTTTCTAGAGCTGCAACAGACAGTTGGGCAAGGCGGGCGGAGAGCCACCAGACCTTAAATGATATCTAGGCTAGACTGGAAAGTGGTGTTGGTGTTTGGGGAACTTTCTACCCTGTTCTTCAGAAGATGGTGATCTTATAACCCACCAAAGCTGCAGGCAGAAAAAAATAGGGCCTATTGTGGTAATGGAGGAATGTTTTGTGACTCTGGTCTGGCCACTTACAGGGTCCTCTCCTCTTTTGACCAGAGCTAGCACAGAAAGGAGTGGAACAAAGCATGCTGATGTCTGAGCCAGGGCTAGATTTCTTTCAGTGGATTCTTAATGCAAGGGGTTGTGCTGTCTGTGCCATATAAGTCCACGGAGTGCCTTTCCTCTTAACACAGGGGTAGAGAGCTTGTGGTACTCCCTATGTTGTTTGCCTACACCTCCCATCCACCCCAGCCAACATGATCAATGCTCACAAGTGATGTGTGTTGTAGTCCAGCAACATTAGGAAGGCCACGGGTTCCCTACCCCTTCCCTAACACATTTGAAGATGCATCTTACATAGCAACAATTTTCTCAATCCTAGAGATAATTTGTTTATCTGCTTGATCTGTATGTGTGTGTATTCACAAGTGTCTGCACACTCATGTAAGTGGGGCTCATTATATGAGAATCTGAGGTTGCCCTTCACAATGCTGAGGCCAATATAATACTTTTTATACAAGGAAATCATTTCTTTTTTTTTGTCTCCTATCCTTGGCTTGGCTGCACTCCTTGCTTTGCATAGTCTCCAAATCTCTTCAACCCAGAGGTGGTGCTGAAACAACTGCGATACTCAGGCATGCTGGAGACAGTGAAGGTCCGAAGAGCTGGCTTTCCTGTACGGTGGATCTTTCAAGATTTCCTCCTCAGGTAAAAGTGACAGTGCAACCAAGAGGGTGGATTTTTTCTGCCAATTGTGGCCTTCAGTGCTTTGGGACTGTGTGTGTGTGTGTGTGTCTGTGTGTGTGTGTGTGAAATAAATGACTGGATGTGGATGTTTTGCTTGTGGATAAGAGGAAAGCTAGGAGACCTGCTTTTGAGCAAAAAGCACAAGGTGAGTCTGGGCAGGTTGTCTCTTTGTCTCCTATAAAATTTGACAATGATTGCAGGCTACTGCTTTCATTTTTGTTGTCTGAACAAAGAGACTTGCACGTCTATAACCATTTGAGATGGCTGGTTGGAAGGGAAAGGACAAAAAATAAACATTTCCCAAGCGAAGTATATTTCACTTGTTAAGCTGCAGTTCAGGACCTGGGTTAAACTACATTTTCTAAGTTTTAATGTTTGGGGCAATTGATTACTCTTAAGAGTTATTGCACTTCTGTAGTTGGATGCCAGTTGCTTGTGCTTTCAGACTGACTGGAAAAGACAGTGAAGGGCAGCCAGTTACCAGCTGTTAAGAGCTTCTAACCTGTCAGCACTCAGAAGCAAAAGGAAAGAGCGGAATAGCCCTTCACAGGGGTAGGAAGCTTTGCTGAGGGAAAGAAATTGCTTTGTACCTTAACTGCTGGTCAAGAGCTTTCATTGGGTTCTCTCAGGTACAAGATGCTCTTGAAGAACTGGGGCAATCCTGACGGTGCAAAAGCCACTTGTGCCTCCTTTCTGCAGACATATGACAGCACCCAGAGAGAATGGAAGCTGGGGAAAACCAAGGTATGCCCTTTGTGTGCAAAAGAGCATGTGGAGCAACGCTCTGTGCTAAAGGAATCTTTCCAGAGGTAGCCTGGGTAAAAGATTGATGTGTCTACTAGAAGCTTCTGTGCCTACCTCTGCATAGATCATTGGCCTCTGCTGCACTATGACTAGGCTTACTGAAACACACCCACCCCATCCTACTCCCAGCAACTCCATTCAGAAGTATAGTACACCCCTCATTGCTAAGCCACAGGCTGTATCTTCTCAGGAGGTTCCTGTGTCACTTCTTCGGCATTTTGACACTGAAAAGAGAACACAATAAAATGTCTCAGAAGATGCTGTGAAAATGCTACCTGTTTTTTTGCGGGGAGGGGGGAATCTGTGTTGACATGCCGCTTCTTTATTCTTGCATGCTGTATCTTCCTACTATCTCTGCAGCCCTCTCCTCCCACCCCATCCTGCAGTGCAAACGAGGAAGGGACTCGTGGGTTGGATGTAGACACACAGTTGAACTGAGTGGGGGTCAGGTGTGCATCAAACACTCCGCCCCCCTCCCATAAAGGTCCATGCTGATTTGTTCTCCCAAGATTGGGAGAAGAGTTTGCGGTGCATGCTGTGTGCCATTGGGAATGATGGAATCCCCAGTGAGGGCTGGGCTATAAAATCTCAGTGGAAGCTTGCATGCTTTGCATTTAAAAGGTCCCAACTCCATAGAATTGGAAGGGATCTGAACCCCCAGTTGGCATCTGCAGTTAAAAGAATCTACAGATAAAGGAATTGGGGAAAGACCCTTCCTTGAGACCTTGAGGAGCTGGTGCCACAGCACAGTGCTCGAGTGGATGTTTCTAGGATCTGGTTCGGTACAAAGCGGCTCCTTGTGTGTGCTGGCCTTATGCCAGCGTTTCTTAAGCAACAAGGCAGATATTAGTGTTGCAGTCATCTGGGGTACAGATGGGCGTGGGGTAGCTTCTGATGCATAACTAGCCTGCAAATATGTGCTTATGCAAACCCAGCTGAATGAAACAGAAGCAGCTTGGGGGTTTGTTTTTGTTTTGTTCTTCAAAGAAAAAGGACCCACGATTCCTCCACCCCGGCCCCTTTCCAAATGTCCAAATCAACAGACTGTAATTACAGGCCTGATGTAATTTCATTGCTAGGCACGCAGCCAACAAGGAACTTTGACAATGAGCATGCCTGTATGTATCTACAGCAATGTGTAGAAGATAATGGATATTAACATCACGAATAGTGCATATCAAATGGGTAAAATCTGTTTCACTGATAGAAATTTGGGTGCTACATTTGGGGTGATTGTGATTCTGCATACTGAGCAAAGGTGGAATTTGGCATTGGGTGTGTCACGTTTAGAATCTAGTCCAGAAATTCAAATCTGTTATTTATTTCAAAGCAAGTTTTTAACTTTTAAGGCTGGACAGATATGCTTTAAAGCAAATGAGTGGTGCTCGGTGAATGCAGGAGAACAAGAACAGTGTCTATGTAGATTTGGAGAAGGGACCTATTAAATTTATTTTATTTAGAAAATGTAAAGGTAAAGGTAAAGGGACCCCTGACCATTAGGTCCAGTCGTGACTGACTCTGGGGTTGGGGCGCTCATCTCGCGTTACTGGCTGAGGGAGCCGGCAGAGAGCTTCCGGGTCATGTGGCCAGCATGACAAAGCCGCTTCTGGCGAACCAGAGCAGCACATGGAAACGCCATTTACCTTCCCGCTGCAGCGGTACCTATTTATCTACTTGCACTTTCGAACTGCTAGGTTGGCAGGAGCAGGGACCGAGCAACGGGAGCTCACCCCGTCGCGGGGATTCGAACCACCGACCTTCTGATCGGCAAGCCCTAGGCTCAGTGGTTTAACCCACAGCGCCACCCACATCCCGACATATCTGGGTAGGCTTCCTGAAATAAAAAAAGTTTCCAGCAAGCATCTAAAGCAATACAGTGAGAGGGGCCCCTGCCATTAAGGTGTAGCCACCAGCATTGCTGTCTCTTCTTCACCCAAGGGGTCTGCACCAGATTTGCTTTGTGTCTTTGTTAGGAATAAATTAGATGTTCTGAGTTAATAAGGCCGCTAGGGAGCACAGTTGCTTGGGACAGCAATTCAAGAAGTAGTCCGGCAGGTCACAAATGTGCCTTCCTTAAAAGGCACGTGGGGGGGGGGATATGGGGAGCCATAGACTCTTACTGATTAGGCAAGGGCAACCAGTCACAATTGCCAGCTGCATTTAGAGCCCCTGTATCTACAGCATGCCAAATTCAGGGTGAAGTAACTGGGCCCAGCCAGGACATTTTAGGCTGCTGTGTGATTCTTTTATGCAGCTTATCTTTCATGTGTCATTGGCTTACCATTTCCCAGTGACACGATGTACAGTCTATGCATTATATTAATGTTCTGCAGCTTGTGCTGCCTTAAACGAAACTGGGGAGACCAAAGGCGGCTTGCCACTAGCAAGAGAGGAGAAAGGAAACTGCTGTCTCTCTGCATACCAAGCACTTGGAGTTAATAAATCAACATTGGAGCCATTAAAGAGAACAGGCTCTAAGTGACTGGTGCAGCAGACAACTGACCTTTGACCCCACCGAGAACAATAGAACTTTCCCTCTCTCACTCACTCTGAGTTGCTGGTCCATCTGAGAAGGGACTGGCTGCCTCGCTGCCCTTTGCTTGCTGTTCAGGGAAGCAGGGCCACTTGGGGCAGCGCTCGAGCTCTTTGAAGCCTTCGCTTCTCAGGATGAGCAGGGAAGAGGAGCAACAGGGTGGGTTGAAGAGGCTCTGCCGCCTATCCAGATGGGATTGATTTCAGAGGCAGGAGAGAAGGGAGGATGGCCAACTTTATGAAAGACGTTGGAGGAGCGAGAAAAGAGAGTCACATCCCTGATAAGTGGCAAGGCAGCTAATGGATCATGCTAAAGCAGATGAGAATTGTTGGGGCACACAGACCACTTTTAAAAATTACTGTGAGCCACAAGGTGGAAATGACAAGGAAGGAGAAGAAACCATTGGAAGTAGGAGGCAGGTCAAATCTAAGCTACAAAGTTGGTTTTCTGGCATCCAAATAAAATGGTACTTTTTTTAACCTTGGTTATTAAGGTGGTAGTTTGGGGACATTTGCGTAGCAATGTGGGGGGTCTGGCATTTACAGAGATCAGTATGTTCAGTGTCAGTGGTGCTCTGTCCTCTGCATTGCAGATGGAGAAGTCAGTTGCTGGGTTGAGCAGTTCTATGGAAGGGCAGGAGCAACATTTGCACAGGGTTCTCTATGGGGGGTTTCATTGCATATAAGCTTGCAGAAGCTAAACTTGGGGGGGTTAGTGAAGAGGTACAGTTCATGGAGGAGAGGGCTACTAGCCATAATGGCAAGTACCCAGTCAAGGCAAGTCAATGCAATGCAAGATTGGGAGTCACACAAAAAGGTTCTTAGAACCATTCCACACATTACATGGCAGTGAGCTAAGACTTGTCACCAAGTGTAAAGGCAACATGTTGCTGCGGACTATCCTTGCTCCTTAAGTAGTGTGCATGTGTCCAAATGCATGTTTCCAGCATTCTTACATTTTTAGGTACATGCCTTTAAAAAAATAAATGTTGAAGTTGAAGGAGGAATCTATACTTTTGTAGGAACACCACAAAGGTGTTAAAGAATGATAAAATTTTTAGCCTTCACCTAGAATGCCGTAATATGGTATTCTTGCACCAAGGATAGAGCTGCCTTATTTCAGTGGCCTTGCCTCTGTTCTTTTAACAGTGGCCTCACCCACAAATTAAGCTGGCGTTTTGTTTATTATTTATTTATTTATTTATTTATTTATTTATTTATTTATTTATTTATACCCTGCCCATCTGGCTGGGTTTCCCCAGCCATTCTTGGTGGCTTCTAATGGAGTACAGTGGTACCTCGGGTTAAGTACTTAATTTGTTCCGGAGGTCCGTTCTTAACCTGAAGCGTACTTAACCTGAAGCACCACTTTAGCTAATGGGACCTCCTGCTGCCGCTGCGCCGCCAGAGCACGATTTCTGTTCTTAGCAGAGTTCTTAACCTGAAGCGTACTTAACCTGAGGTACCACTGTATTAAAAACATGATAAAACATCAAACATTAAAAACTTCCCTAAACAGGGCTGCCTTCAGGTGTCTTCTAAAAGTCAGCTTTTCCTGGCTAAGTGGTGTCTCAATCTGCTGTTACATGCACAGGAGCAGAGTGAGCAAAAACGTTGGCAATCCTAGCCCTAGGCAGAGCAGACTTTCCAGTTCTGATCACTTAAAACTCTTGCTCCATAGTGGTGCAGCATCTGTAGTTATTGCTGGCGATTAGGAACGTGGGAAGTTGTGTTTCTATTGAGTCAAGCACCTTGGTCCACCTAGCTTAGTACTGTTCACACTGACCTACAGTGACTCCTCCAGTGTTTTCCAGCCCTGTCTGGAGATGCCAGGGACTGGATCTGGAACCTTCTTGCATGCAAGGCATGCGCCCCACCGCAGAGCCACAGCTCTCCTTTTCCTTTGCTGCCTAGAAAACAAATAGGTCTTAAAAGAGTCATGAGTTTGCCTTGTGAGCCCAGTCCCTTTGTGCTTGTCAAGAGGCCCTGCCTCTGCGTTGAAGCATAGGGCCCCTCTTTGTCTCTGGAGGTGAGGCCGAGGTTGAGGGCTAGTGACATGTCCCTGCCCAATGAGCCTCTTTGGCCTGTTCGGCTCCTCCAGGGTGTTGCTGAGGGCTTTATGAGCAACCTGGGCAGGCGAGGCTTGAGGAGTCCCTGCACCCACACGTGAGTGTGGGTGTGGGCTTGCACATGTGCTGGGCAGGATGGGGGAAGGAGTGGGAAGTGCTTCCTGTGCAGTATATTTCAAGGGGGGGATTTCTATACTGAGCAATTGTTTAGTGGAGGAAGGAAAAGGGCTAGTATAAAGAATTGTAGAGCACAGGAAAGGAAGGGGAAGGCAGGATGGTCTTTGTGTTTCTCATTAGGGACAGAGGGGAGCAGCTGCTGGTTGTCCACTGTGGCAGTCTGGACTTTGTCTGGATTCTTATGGCACAAGTTTGGGCAGGGGACAACTAGGCAGAGAGGGACTGTGCTATACTTTTTCCTTGCCAGCTTTGCCCTTCACACCAGTTTCCGCAAGCCTCCAGCTTCCTGCCTCAAGCTTGGGAGTTCTGAAAGGCATCTGTGATTTCCTCCTTTCTTCTATTTGATTTCTGCAAATGCTGCTCTACCAATTTTGAGCAAGGCCATGTGTCCAACACTTGAGGCTTTATAAGTGTGCATGTCTGCACAGGTTGTGTCCAAATGGTCTCCCCTGCCCACCCACCCCCCTTGCGGGCCGCTCATTCACATCCCCTAAGCCACACAGCACCCATGATGATCCCCTTGCCCTCCGTATAGCTTTCTCTGCAAATATTCATGTGCTCCTGCTTCAGAACGTCAATGCAGAAAGGAGACTTTAATGCATTGGCAGCCTAAGCATTTGGTTGCATTGCCTTCACCTCAGGCAAACGTGGGAGGCTAGCCATGAATGCAGGTGATGAAAACAGATTTTCTTGGGGATGTTAATGCAATCTTCAACCACTCGAGTCCTCCAGAAGAATGCCGCATTCAAAATACCAAAGGCATTTGCTACCCCAAATATCTGTGCCACATAATCCAGGGATTGTGCCCCAGAGTCTTTGCAGCATTACAATGCATCCTCGGAGTCACCTTTTGGATTGTGTGTCACTTTAATGGAGTACCAATGTTTTTGGTCCACCGACAGCCACACAGGTGGACCGGGCCTGACCCTTCTATCCTTCTGGAACCTCCCAGACAGGAATGAGTAACAGACCCAGGCCCATGGATGTTTCCTGGACCCCACCGTTGGAATTCCAAGACCTCATCATGGGGCCGCTGAAATATCTAATGGGATTGATGCAATTTTCCTGACCCATGTGCTATCATGCATCACCCACCAGAGCCACAAGTGTAGCCTGTTCTGAAAGCAGGCTTCATGCCCCCTGGTTTCAGGAATAGCACCCAGGTGTGTCTTAAAAAAAAAAAAAGCAAAAGCAGAATGACCACTTGTTCTTGTGTGCATTCAGGGTGAGCCACACCTCTTGGGAAGGTTTGATTGCAGAAAAGGCAATGAAAGTGAGAAGGAATCTTCCAGCCAACAAGACAGCTTGGAGACAGGCTGGCACTGAGGCAGTGATGCAAAGAAGCAGCCAGGGGGAAAATATGTGTGGATTATCTGCAGTGCAGGAAATGATATTTGAAAAGATTCTTCCTCTCCCCCCCCCAGCTTCTTTTCTTGGAATGGGTATCTTGTCATAGTTTGGCGAGTTTTTCTTCTGCATTTTGCATGCAGCGCCTGGAATGCTGACACACATACCCAGAGCCTCATTAGCAGGCCCAGATAGCCTTAAAAGATGTCACTGAGCCAAAGAAAGGGTTAATAGTTAAAAGCAGTGCAACCTCCTCCCCCCTTTTTCTCTCTCCCTTAATCCTTGAGCCTGCAGTGTGGAAGAGAGAGAGAGAGAGAGTGCGGGGGCTGGGCTGAGTTTGGCTCCTCTCCCTGCACAACTTTCTCCCTTGTCCATCAGCGACAGCACCCAAAGGGGAAGGGCTGGCAGAACAGGGACTGGCTCTGGCGCAGGAGCATAAAAGGAGCCCTGTGTGCCTTGGCAGGCAGGCAGGCAGGCAGGCAGGCATGGGACCTGCTGGTGCTGCCTGGGACTTGCTGTTTCCTCTCTTTGTGTTTGATGAAACTCCTCCCCGGGGTACCAGGTTTTCCTGAAGGAGGCTCTGGAGCAAAAACTGGAGAAGGCCCGGGAAGAGGAGCTGAGGAAGGCGGCAACCATCATCCGAGCCCACGTCCTGGGCTACATGGCAAGGTCAGTGCTTGAATCGCCTCCTTTGCCCAGCTGCTGGAATGCTCCTTGCTGCCAGGTCTCTCTCTTTTCCAGCTTGCTGCTTCTGGCTGGGCTTCCACCGCTTTCCCCTTTCTCTGCTCCCTCTTGAAATCCCCATGCATTTCCAATGCAGGCCACTGACTGCCAAGTTGCTTACCTGCCCGGGTCTCTGTCCCCTGCCTCTTTCCTGTTGCATCTGTAATCCTCCTATGAAACTGCCCTGCAGAGAAACTCCCCAGCTCTCCCTCTCTTGCTCTGCACTGAAGACCCTCAGCTCAATCTCTGTCTTTATTTGCCAGACCCAGGCCAGTCTTCCTCACTTATAGCCCCCCTCTCCAGATTCTGCTTCCCTGGTGGGCTCTTCTGGGTGCAGAGAAGAGGGTGGGGGTAGCTGTGAGCTGGCTGGCTCTGCATCCCCACCATCTATCTGTCTCTGCCTTTTCATCTTGCTGTTAATTGTTGTATGTTCAGTGGGGCAGGCCTCTGTCTTGTCTTGTTCTGGCAAATTGCTATGTGTGCCCATTCGGACCGTCACCTGTGCTCCGCAAGGACACTGGTGTTGCTTTGAGGAATTATTGCATGGGCTGCCTGTATTCCAGGATTGGGGGTTGCTACTAGACAAGGAATTCAGCACCCTGGCAATTCAGCTTCATTTTTTAAAAAGTTTCTAGCCTTTAAGGTTGCAGAGAGGCCTGAAAATGTGTGAGCAGCCCCTGGTGATATCTCAAACGCTATTGGCTAGGGAAAGTGGAGGATGGGAGCTGAGCTGAACTGCTAGGAGGCGGGGGAGGGGGCTCCATGTGCTTTTTTTCCTCCTTCCTGTAACTATCTGAATAAGACTAAATATTATGGAAACGCTGCCTATGCAAATTTACATAATATGCAAATAAAACTGGCACCTACCTTTCCTTAAAATAATTTTTTTTTGCAAAGTTCACAAAGCCCTTGGTTTAGTTTAGATTTGGGCCTAGCAAACTAGAATGTTGATTGGTGAACAGAATAACGGCAATCTGACTAGTCGCCGTCCCCCACACTATCCAGGGGGGAGGCAGGCTCCGTTGTTCAGGCAAGGAAGTCAAAGCTGCATCTGCTGTCCACAGCAAGACTTGGCTGGACTCCAGCTGCTAACATGGATTTCCCAGGCTGTGAAAACCATCTGCATTTTGAGGGTATAATCATGAGCTAGGCCCAGGTCCAGGCCATTGCATACGAACTGGGATATTGTTGCTAATGCCATTGTTGCCACTGCCAGTGCTGCTAATCACCAGAATTCTGCACCAAAATAACCCTCTGGAATTCTGCAAACTAAGAACCTTTGCGTACAGATTGTTTTATTTTCCACAACCTATTCTGCTTCTGTTAGTTGTATGCAAGAGCCATGCAGGACACTGGAACAAGACTAGCCCTACCATCAGGGAAGGTGTGTCATTGGCATGCAGCAAATTGGCCGTTGTTTTGTTTATTATAATTATTATAATTTAGCTTGCCATTGGGGAGTGGGTGCTACTTGGATCTCCTGTCTTGGGCCATAGGAATCTTACTGGATTCCTAACCCCCCTAATCACTGGAAACCTTGTTCTGTCACCATGCCTGCTTCTGAAGCCTAACAGGATATGATGGCAGCACAAACTGTGTGCTAGACGATTGGTTCTGCAGAACCGGCAGAACAGTTTTGAAGCAAACAAGCAGTGCGCTGGAAGGGGTGAGGAACATGCTTTCCCTGCTGAAAATGCCTCTCCACCACTTTTCTCATGGCAGGGCTTCTCAGGTGGGAGAAAAGGACTGGGGTGGGGGGGAGTATTGGGCAATAGCATGAGCAGGGAGACTCCTTCCACTTTGCATTCCTTTGCATGCAATTGTCCCCTTAAATTCCCCACTCTATATCCATTTGATGGCAGACTCTGGATGAGTCTCCTGGTGTGTCTTGTTAGACCTTGAGGTTTCGCTGGGGTTTGCACACAGGCTTTGAATCTTATCAGCTTTAAGCATGTGAGGAAACTTGTTTGTTTGGGTATTTAAAAAAGTAAGTTTTAATTTAAGCTTTGATTCTCAGGATGCTGAACTCAGTGTCAATATCCATTTCAATTCTTGTGCAATGAAGCTACAGGCTTGCAGAGCACACACATTCCCTGTTCTTTAGCAGGAGGCACCTCATAGTGCCACATGGAGTGTTAAACAGTAGCAACTGCCTGACTCTTGTAAGTATATTTCCTAGATAATGCTTCTATTCCACAGAAATAACTAAAACAAAATAAAAAAATTCCTTCCAGTAGCACCTTGGTCTCTAAGGTGCTACTGGAAGGATTTTTTTTTTTTTTTTTTGACTATGACAGACCAACACGGCTATCTACCTGTAACTGGAACAGAAATAACTAGTTCTTCATATTGGTCCTCAAAAAGAAAAAGAAAAGCATATAATCCATATTGGATTCATGTGGACTGGCCTTAATTGCACTAATAAAAGAACCAGACCCTCAATTCAGGCCAGGAATGTTAGGACCTAGAATTTGAGTTTTTTCTACACCTGCAGATTAGCTACAGAGAAGGGAGATGCTGAACATGTACAGAGTGCCCAGTCTCATTACTAAATAAAAGGCATTCCCCAACTCTCTCTCTCTCTCTCTCTCTCTCTCTCTCTCTCTCTCTCTCTCTCTCCCTCCCCTCTCTCTCTTTCTATGGTACGGGGACCTTAGCTTTATATGGTACGGGGACCTTAGCTTCCATATGTGGTGTGGGTGGGTGTAAAAACTACTCATTCCTCTGTTTTAGGAGAACAGTGCATGGCTGTTTATGTGGGAGCATCTGGAAAAAAGACATATGCTGGGAGGAGGTCATGACACGAACCATCCCTTTATTGTTTGGAGGAATGGGGGAATCTGCCATTTTGCCTTGGGTTGGGAGGCTCCTTGCCATTGGGTAGACAGTGTGCCTCACACCACTCAAAGTGCTTAGCAAAGACAGAGCTGGTGTAGAAACAGGAAATGAGTGGCCCCAAGAGGGAGATGCCTAAAGCATTCTCCAGAACCCAGGTGGGTGACAGATGGAGGAGAAAGGAAAGCATGGAAGGAGTGGCTTCCTGGGGAAATGTTTTTGGGAGAAATCGGCTGTGGTCGTGCTGATTCATTGAATCTGGCATCTTGGTACCCCTGGGTCAGATGGTTTCTGAGGCAGATGCTGAGGAGAACCTGGTGAGCAATGGTCGTTGATTGACAATAACCCCCCCCCTCGCTTTTGTTGACTCAGGAAGAGGTATCGAAGGGTGCTAGCCAGTGTCGTGACTATCCAAAAGAACTACCGTGCTCACTTCTGGAAGAAGTCCCTCCTGCGCCTGAAGGCCTCTGCCATTGTCCTGCAGAAGCACTGGCGTGGGCAGCTGGCTCGCAGCCTCTACCGGCACCTGCTAGAGGAGGAACAGCAGCGGAAACAGGAAGCTGAGGAGCAGAGGCGGCGAGAGGAAGAGCGGATTAGAAAGGAGGAAGAGGAAAGACAATGGCAAGAAGAGAGGGAGCGTAGGAGGAAGCAGGAGGAGGAAGAGGAGAAGAAAAGGTACAAAGGCAGTCTTGGTTCTGTCTCCCTGGCCCAGCTTTCACAAAACTGCGACTGTAGAGGCAGGCCTGTGCCAGGACTGTACCACTTCAGACTGCAGGAGTGAGAGGGATGTACATGATTTAATGTTCCTCCATGTAAAGTATTCCCTGTGTGCCAGGGATAAGGATTTTGGCTTAACTACCTCTGGTGTTTTAGTTTTCTATGTGGAGGACTATGGGGTGTTTTTCACCCCTCTTGCCATTTGATCAGCCCCCTGTAGCCTGAAGCGGAACAGACCAAACAGGACTCTGCCTTTGATGAGTTGCTCGTGATAAGCAGAGTTTTTTATATTCACCACTTTAAAAAAACAGCAACACAGTACCAAACTTCTATATCCAGGTGAGCCAAATTGTGCTCAGACAGACTTGAATTCGGTGACCTTTTAAAAAATGAATTAGTAAGTCTGCATATATATGTTTCTAGTAGGGGAGGAGCCATGCATGGCCCTGAAGCCCCGCCTCCTGGCATTGGAAACATTACCCAACATCCTCTCTGCCTTTGCAGATTTTACCAGTTACTTCCTGCATTCTTTTTTGAGCCCAACCTCACTCCTTTATAGCTGCAAGCTGATACTAAATTCCATACTTAGTGAGAATTGTAGAACACACAGTGCTAATGACAGGGCTCATCTAGATCAGGCATAGGCAACCTTGGCTCTCCAGATGTTTTGGAACTACAACCCCCATGATCCCTAGCTAACAGGGCCAGTGGTCAGGGATGATGGGAATTGTAGTTCCAAAACATCTGGAGAGCCAAGGTTGCCTATGCCTGATCTAGATGATACCACTAAGCTGGGACTTTTTCCTTTTGGGCACTCCTATACTCAGCACAAGAGACTAGCTATGGAGGTTGCACAACTTGTTCTGGTCAAGTGCTGGTCCCTGTGAGCCAGGTAGGCCAAGGTAGTCTGAAGCTTCCTGAATATCTGGACTCTGCAGAATTTGGAAGCCCCAAAGCAGCGCACCTGGGCATGTCTTTTAAAAAGTCTCTGGGCTGAAAGGATGACTAAGCGCTAGGCTCTGAGGTTGTCACAGGACATCATTGCAGGTGGCTGTTTCTGGGCTACAAGGGTGAGCGCCACAGGTTGCAATGCAGTGGTAGTAACTGCTCCCTTCTAGGACTATGATCCTACTTTCTATAAACATAAATTTTATGAAATAAACAAATAAGGGTGTATGGTTTCTAAACTACTTTTTATTTGAAGGCATAACCTCCAAGTGGCACAACAATAAAATAACACAGCAGCAGTAGCATCTCAATAAAACATTGTGGAAAAAACCACCTCATTAAAACATCAGTACCATGTTTTTAATATTGTTTGTAGTTCACCCAGGGAATATTGATTGATCAATTGCTATAGAAATTTAATTTATTATTAATAATAATGTGTACAGTTTCTCTGTCCCTGACATACACCCATTTGCAGTGAGCTTTAAAAAAAATTTAAATAGGTATTGGTTTTTTTTAGTTGTGTATGCGCCTAACACTGTTCCATATATGTTACCACAGTCAACAGCTCTAATAATAATGAAGTGATGATTACCAGCCAAGTTATTACTTTTACCCTTGGAAACTGATATGTGACTTTAGGGAGATGTGTATTTTTAGAAGGCTTCTTCTTTAGGGACACTACTGCATAATACTTTTCTTTAAAAACACAGTTTCAGAGCCCACATTATTTATTTATTTATTCTAGAAGTCCAGCCTCCAATTCCCTTTGCTTGGCTTTGTGGTCAGTCAGGAGTCTTCAGTGTGACCTTGCCTCCATTCCACTCTGTCCAGTTTCTTAGCTTGGTCCTCAATCACAAGAGGGGAGAGCCGGGGAAGTCTTGACACAGCTGCACACCTCAAATTAAACCAAGCCTGAGAGAATCTGGCTGTCCTATGGGAAGAGGGTGCCTTCAGCTACCTTAAGCTGTGGTAAATTGTTGAGGCCTCCCCAAGTTTGACTAAAGAGTATGTTCATATGACATTTTTTATCCACTGTGAGGCAGCCACCATTTCACTCCACATACATTCTGCATTGTGAATTGTTCCATGTGTGTTCAATAGCAGTCAGCATCTGTTCTGAAGCCTTACCAAAAAAAAAAAAAAAAACCCCAACCAGCCTTCTGAAAACCCAAGCCTTTCATTAATATAATAATTTCCCTTGGTTTAAAGGCTTTGTTACAGCTCATAATTTTTTTGATCTGGATGCAAATGACTGAGGCAGCAGTGTTATTTAAAACTTCATTGATTTCAGCAAATTTTCATGGCAAGCTGGACTGTAAGTTTTATTGATGAGTTTGTTCTTTGTTTTTGAACAGAGAAAAAGAGCAGCTTGAAGCAGCACTGCAGATGGCTCAGGTGTGTTCCATTATGACTCCCATCATATGCCTCTCATTTCAGAATAATACTAAGCAGAATACAAAGACATGCTGGTGATCTTTGGTGCTTGACCTTTTCCTCTTTACAGGCTAATCCAAGGTACTGCTTGCAGAATGCAGTGCTATGCTATGCTATGCTATGGTGACTCCGTCCTCAGACTAGATGACGCTCCACTCCTATAAATTAATATAAACACCTAGGGTTGTATGCCAGCAGGCATCAACTTGCACAACAGAACTTCCCTCTCCTATCCTCTCATCTTTCTTGAAGTTCACCACACATCCTCAAAATCTTCTCCAGAAGGTTGGGGGACCCTCTGGAGCAGATTTTAGGGGTGTGCAAGGAGCAGATGGGGAAGTCCAACTGCACAAGCGGAGGTTTGTTGCACGAGCTGAATAACGGTGTTGGATATGTCCCTAGATGTTGAGTGTTACATGTAGCTTGATCCTAGGAACGGCGGTACAGTGTCATCTAGACTGAGGACAGTTTCAAAGTACTGTAATAAACAGAACTGCATTCTGCAAACACCGGATACAACCCATAGTTTTACAAATATAGTGGAATGTGTAAATGTCAGCTGCTGTGGGATCCTGATCAGGGTTAGGAATGTGGGATGGTGGGTTTACCTCTTTCTTTTGTGCCACAGTCCCATTTGCCCCCCACCCCCAGCTGCTATTTGGCTCTGAATGATAGCTTGCATTGGTGCCGGTGGAAATTTCCCCCTTGAACCAGATAGAGGCTCAAGGGGCTCATTTTTTCAAAATGGTGCAGGGGACTGCAGTTGAGAGGTGGAATCAGCAAAAAACACTTCCCCACTGACCCCTGTTCATTAATGAGATCTTCTGATGGATCAAAGACACTTCCATCCAAGGCACATTTGAATCCAGCCTATTGTCACTTGGCTTGGAGATAGACCATAGCCTTTTAAGAGAGTTGGAAGTGCCTGTGAGAACCTTTGCTTCCCATGGTGTACAGTACAGATGCTTAGTTCTTTTGCCCCATGAGTACCTCATCAAACAGGTTGTTGTTTTTTAAAAGCAATACAAAACAGCCAAAGGCCAGTGGCCAAAGTGGTGTGAACATTCCCATCACAAAACAGTAACCCTCTCTCAAGCCACCTTAAACTTTACGGGGAGGACATAAAATTTTAAGTAAGACCCATCTCTAGCCACTGTTAGAGGCTGCATGCCTCTGAATACCAATTGCTAGGATCACAAGGGGTGAGAGAGTGCTGTCACGCTCAGTCCTGCTTGCAGGCTTGACATGGGCATTTTGAGAGAACAAGATGCTGGATTAGATGGGCCATTGGCCTGATGCAGGGCTCTTCTTAGGTTCTCATGCCTTAGAACAATTAGAAGAAATGTTGCACATGCAGGGAGCAGAGGGAAGTGCCACTTGGCCGCCATGCAAGCTCCTGCTTTCTCAGATCTGTTACTGTGATTCCATTAAGGCTGATCTTAGAAAGTTTGTCATCTGCGCCACTTTGGGTGACCCTTTCTTCCAGATGGAGGCGCTAAGGACCCAAGAGGAAGACCAGCCTTTACAGGAAGAGGAGCAGCGTCAGATGGAAGAGATCCTGCGACTGGAGAGGGAGATTGAGAAGCTGCAGTGGCAGCAGAAGACCGACCACATCACCTGTGAGAACACCAAGAACGAGATAAAGCGGCAGCGGGAAGAGGAGATCCAGAGGCTGGAGAAGGAGGCATCCAGGGTCGCGCAGGAGTTCCTGGAGCTGCTGGATTTTGGGAATTTGGATGAGAGCGTGCAAGGCTTTGAGCACTCTCTGTCCAACGAAGGGACCCTCAACATTGAATGCAGCCTTGTAGCTCCCCTGGCTGAGGAAGAAGAAGACGAGGGCTTTCCTGCAGATGAAGAGGGACCACCAGTTCCCAGCCCAAGTCTCCTGAACCAGGACAGCAGCACCAGAACCAGTGACAACTATTACTCCGAGGAAGATGCTTCTCCGAATATGCCAGTGCCTAGGAAGGGCGAGAACGAGGAGGGCAACTCTCTGTGTCTTTCCACAGAGAGATCTACAAGCGCCCAGAAGGAGCAGCCCATGGAAAGCATCTACCAGGCGGCCTCGGAAATCCTGCAGAGTGACAATGGGGACTCGGAAGAGCCAATTTACAGCTTGCCTCCAGATGTGGAGTCTGACTATGACCACGAGGAGTTTGATGGCAGCGGAGAGGCTGGCAGCACGTCCGCTGAGCCCCTGAATGGGGAGGAGGCCTTGCGCAATTCCCACAGCAACGGCATGGACTCCAACCGCGGCAGCTTGGACTCGGTAAGGGCCGTTTGCCTTGAAGCAAAAAACAGATCCTGCTCTGAAGCAGGAAGTGTGCTTTTCTTTTTATCTTTCCTGTGCATGTTTGGCACCTCAGTGCTCTCTTGTGTTAGCTCCTTGGGGTTAAAAGGGACTTTTGTTTTCTTCAGGCCACATTCACAGCCATTGCATTTCATCATTATGCTTGTGAACACATTTCTGCTCCCTCCCATCCATAGGATTGCCTAGTTTCATCTTGCATAACTGTCCAATCCTTGTGGTCTCTCATGCGCATCTCCCAGCTTGGTTTCATTGGAAAAATTTAATCCACACTCTTCCTGTTTGCAATCCAAGTTGCAAACCAAAAAGATAGGGGGAAATGTAGTGAATAAAGTAAGTCCCAAGACTGATTCCTAAAGAACTCCACTTCTTCTTGCAAGCTAACCTTGGAACTTTTTCAGTCTTCCCTTGTCTCAGGATGTGGTTTTGAAGGTACAGGATGCAATAGCTTGGATGAAGCCAAGAAGTTTTGGGCTTGGGCAATGCCTGGATGGGAGACTTCCAGGGAACTGTGTGTGTTGCCTTGAGTTCCATCATAAAAGAAAGGCAGGATATAAATATAATGGAAGAAAGGCAGGATAGAAATAATAAAATATAGGCGCAGGATTTTGTTTTGTTTTTAAGTGTTAAAATCCATTGTGTTGTGTTTCCTTTAACCCAGGGGTAGCCTTTGGGCTCCAGCTCCCATTAGCCCCAGCCAGCATGGCTCAGGGGTCAGGGATGCTGGAAGTTGTAGTCCAACAACATTCGGAGGAAATCGCATTGACTGCCTTAACCTACTGGTTACTTTACCCATTTTCTGCCGTGTTTGTATTTTTCTGTGTGATACTAAAAGCTTACTTGCACAACTGATGTGTCTGTGCGCACATGTTTGCATATGCATCCCATATATGCACATACATTTCCCATTTGTTCTTCACATCTTCATGCACATTTGTATGTTTTTTATATATGTTGGAATATGGATTTTGTGCCTGGTGTTGGTGCATTACTTGCAGCTACAATTACTGTATGGGTGTTTGTGTCTGTCAGATTTACAAGGGCATTTACTGGATATTGTTTGACCCGATTAATCAGGCACACAACAGCCACCGTCCCCGAGAACACACTCATTGTGTGAACCTTTTGAGGGGTGATCTTAAAAAGGGAGTTCATCTACTTTAGAAGCTATCCCATGTAGAATGGCAGTTCACCCCTGTTTAATCTATTTAACGCCTTTGTGCTGCCCATAAGGGCATATTTTGTGTGTGTGTGTGTGTGTGTGTGTGTGTGTGTGTGTGTGTGTGTGTATGTGTTAGGTTGTGTGTAAAGTTGTAGCTTTTCACATGATCTGCTGCAGAAGGGGGTTAGACACACACACACACCCCGGAAGGGGAATAATGAGAGACAGAAGCTGAGATGGCCAGAATGCATTTGGCTGAACATCAGAGAGCTGTTGCAATAGAAAATTGGAGGTTCTTAAAGCAGATAGTTCCAAAATGGAAATAGAGGCCAAAGTCCACATGTTGGCAACTGAGTATGGCAGGTTTTGGCCTTTGCCTTGAAATCACTCACCCACTTTAGAACATTCCTGCTTCTGTATGGTTATCATACTACCTGGCCAGCTCAGCACTCAGATCTGTAGCAGAAGTGTAATAGGACTTGGCAGGTTGTGCTGCTTTGTTTCTGGAGGGTAACCATTCTTTTTGCCTCCAGTTTCTAGACAGTGAGGATGAAGGGGATGCTTATATGGACACGGATGAAGAATTCTGCACCAACCGGGTCACTGTGCTCAATGGATCGGGGCCAGCCTATTTTCACAGCTATCTCTACATGAAAGGTAAGCAGCTTTGTCAGTCCCCTAAGCTGAGCCATTTCCCCCTGCTCCCTAATCCCCTCTCATCTCCCCTCAGTATTTGCTCCCTGTTTTGCTGTTTTGTTCTTCTTCATTTCCAAGATAAAGTCAGTAAGGCTTTTTTGTCAAGGAGGGATTAGAAGGGACCTTGGTTGCTTTGCACTGGCATCCACACAAAGGCTGTGATATCCAGTCCCAAGTGTTAGGTCTTTATGGGCATGTACAGATGATAACAGTTTTTAGAGATGGCAGGGGCCCTGTTGTGGAACATGCTTGAAGTGATCTGGCAGCAGCACTGTGAAGCAGTATTTGGGGTGGTAGTAAGGGGGTGGATAAATGAAATTAACGCTTGATGCTACAAAATTTGCATTTATAAAAAAGATACTGGTCTTAGTGGGGAGGGAGGGGGCACCATTTGGGCCTCACTTCAGGTAACAAAATATCTCATGCCAGTTTTGTGTGGGCTTGTGCAAGTATACACATTTACCTCCTCACTCCTAAATTTACTTTGATAACTGGCAGACGAGGGTGTTTTTTTTTAGGGTTGTAGGGGGAGGTAGTAATACAAAAAGTCAACTCCTGCCTCGCTGTACATTGCAGCTAATGCCACTGTGATAAAGATGTGCATGCTTTTGCATGTTAGCATTCTGTCTCTACAGGAGGCCCTACATTTTTCAGGGAACTGTTATGGCCAAGGGCAGGAAGATACACCTGCCACTGTCTTTGCCAGGTGCTTGTGGAGTGCAGGATGGGGGCATTCTGGTGGTGCAGTAACTTTGACTGTGTCTCTTTTCTCTTCCTGGCAAGGGGGCCTGATGAACCCCTGGAGACGGCGCTGGTGTGTCCTGAAGAACGAGGCCTTCATGTGGTTTCGAGCCAAGCAAGAGGCCTTGAAGTCAGGCTGGCTTTACAAGAAGGGAGGAGGCATGTCCACACTGTCTCGCCGGAATTGGAAACGGCGCTGGTTTGTGCTGAGAGAGGCCAAGCTGATGTACTTTGAGAACGACAGTGAAGAGAAGCTGAAAGGGACGATTGACATCAGGAAGGCCAAGTATGGGACACTATTATGTCTGTACGCCCATTGTTGGTAACAGGAGATGTTTGGGGAATCCTTAACAACCTGGGCCTGAGGGGAAATTGTTTGACTCCTTAAGTCCTGTGGGACATCTTTAGGCCTGAGGCTGTTAGAGAGGGTGGGGCCTTAGAGCCCCTTACCTGAGTGCAAGGGTTATTTTTAAAGCTTCAGTGTCAGTTGTGCATGCAGAATAATGACGCTCTAGGACCAGGCCCGTGCAGAGCTTGTCTGAGGCCTGGGGCGGGAGTCTTGTTCTTGGCATGATAGCTTAGGTCTGGCAGGCCCCTGGTGGGGTCCCCCAGCCAGTATAGCCCTCTGAGGCCTGTGAAAAGTGCAACTGACTGCCCCCTCACCTGCATGGGCCTATTTAGGACTGATTTGAGAATTTTCTTGTAGCAAATTTTGTCCCACGTTCTTGCGCACTCCTCCTGGCCTCTCTTGTCAGTACCCTTCAACTTGAATTGGTTTAGCTGCCTCTTTGCCCACATTAAAAGTCTTTTCAGTGATGTTGCCCTTGCATTGGATCCTTATCAACACAGCCCCCAAAGGGGGTCTCCAGGTGCAGTAGGCAGTGCCCTCATTCCCACACCAGCCTGTCACCTTACTTCATCTTTGGGTGCTGTTGTTTTCTTGTTCTCAAGTCTTTTCAAGAGTTTGGGGAAGCGCTGAGCCTCCTTGAGAGACCAGGCAGGCCAATGGAGATGGATGCCAAACATTGACAAACTGCTTTTTCACCCTGGTTCTTCACACCTGTTGTTTTTCAGGGAGATTGTGGATATTCATGAAAAAGAGAATGCCCTTGATATTGTGACAAGTGATCGAGTTTACCACATAGTGGCAGAATCACCAGAGGATGCCAGGTAGGAGGTTCAGGGATAAGTCTGTTGTTTTTTTTTTAAAGTTTCTGCTTTTTCCCAAGGCGAGGGGTGGGAGAGCTGGAAGCAACACCCCTCCCATGATGTTGTGCTCTAAATAGAGAAGGAGTTATAAAATAAGGAAAGGCTGGAGAGTGGAAGATGAATCATGATATAAGTGTTATCAAATCATTTTTTCAGCCTCTGTATGATGTTATCGGTATTAGTAAATATCTTACTTCTATGATACTTTGTATACAACTGCATATTCATTATAGTATTCTAGACTATTAAAAATTAACCATTTCAGTAATAAATATATACGGGGTTTTTTTTTACAAGTGTCTTCTGCTTCTGTCTTTTTTACAGTGACTGGTTTAACGTCCTGAGCCGTGTGCACAGTGCTACAGAGCAACAGCTGAGAGAGATGCAGGATGAACAAGCCAACCCAAAGAATGCTGTGGTGAGTGGTGGGTCAAGTGGAACCCTGAAACTGTCACTCTTCTGGCTGCCTAGCAGCTGATGAAGGATGTTCCTAGGCATTTGGTTGTCCACTGAGAATAAGATGCAGGACTAGATGGGCCGTTGGTCTGATCCAGCAGCTGGGCTCTTCTTACATTCATCAGTAAACAGCAGGCGAGTTCTTCATGGGCACCCTTTTACAGAACTGAGTTTGAAATAAAAGGGAGACTGCCTGAAGGATTTAACGCCCTCAGCTAGTTTGATGGCAGGTATGGTGGGCAAAGGACATGCCTGAAGCAGGATTTGGGCAAAGGGATTATGATCAATGCTAGGCAGATCTTTGTGGGGAGAGGTGTGTACACCAAGTGTCATTTGAAGAGGTGACCAACCCTCCAGGACTGTCATCCTCAAAGAATTGTTTAGGGTGAAGGGATACGGGAGCCCCATTTTGTTAATAAACGAGAGCAAATATGTCTGACACCAAACCAAGAATACCGTCAAAGGTGGACTATGCCCAGGAACTGTAGCTTGCAAATGGAAGGGGAAGGTGGGCTTTTAAAATTCCACTCTTGATAGCAGAAAGCTTGAAGTTGTTAGGGTGCGTTTCAGGGTGCTTCCAGACAGAAGGTGTTACGTTACAGATAACTGAATCAGCATATCTGACCCCTGCATGCCGTATTGGGGCTGTACTGATTCCTGCTAATCAGAACAGTAGATTCGGATCTAGTAGGACTTGTGTGGGAGACACAGTCTAAATCTGCAACAGGAGAATATAACCCCATGCTAGCTGGTACTTTTTCCCTTGGAGGTATCTTCCCTGATGCTTCTTCGATTTTACAGTGTGTGTGTATGTCTAGATAAGTGTATGCACACATACATACAAAGAGAGCTCATTCACACACCGGTATAAGGACTTCCGGGGAGGGGGAGTGCCATGTCTCACCCCTGGCAGAATCTTAGCATGCACACATTGGAACTTGGTCGTCCATAGAGGTCAGAGGTTTTTCATCCACACAGTCATTCATTCCTACAGGACGTCCAGATGTTGGGATTGATTACAGTCCCATCATCTCTCATCATTGACCATGCTGTTTCAGGCTAACGGGAGTTGTAGTCCAAAGCATCTGGAGGGCAACAGGTTGAGGAAAGTTGCACTCTAGGAGAAAGTAAAGGGGTGCACTTAGGGACTCAACATGTTCACTGCCTTCTGGTGACACCAACAATTATGAATGCGGCCTCCTTCTAACTGCAGAGTCACATCATGTATTGTTATTGCTGCTGTCTTCCACAAACGTCCCAATGTGATGTAAAGGTAAAGGGACCCCTGACCATTAGGTCCAGTCGTGACCGACTCTGGGGTTGCGCGCTCATCTCACATTATTGGCCGAGGGAGCCGGCGTACAGCTTCCGGGTCATGTGGCCAGCATGACTAAGCCACTTCTGGCGAACCAGAGCAGTGCACGGAAACATCGTCTACCTTCCCGCTGCAGCGGTACCTATTTATCTACTTGCACTTTGACGTGCTTTCAAACTGCTAGGTTGGCAGGAGCAGGGACCAAGCAACGGGAGCTCACCCCGTCGCGGGGATTCAAACCGCCGACCTTCTGATCAGCAAGCCCTAGGCTCTGTGGTTTAACCCACAGCGCCACCCGCGTCCCTCAATGTGATGTACAAAAGATAATAAAAACAGCCAAAAATCAGTTTAAAACAGCAGGAAAAAAACAAGATTATTTAAAAGCAATAGAAAGTGGATGCCTATGTGTGGATCACACTGGAATGGAACAGAATGGTAGGAACTGGATCTTGCATTTATCTAGAAGTTTGTTCCATTTTTTGTTGTTGTTTTAAAGGGAACCCTGGACGTGGGGCTCATAGACTCAGTCTGTGCTTCTGACAATCCTGACAGGTAAGCTACAGCTGAGTTCCTCTTTGTGTGTGCTTTTTCGTTTTGTGATTTTCAAATATTTTTGGTGCAGCAACAATTGTGTAACGGGGGAAAACATTTAAATCCATCTACTGCATATTTGAGTAAATATAAATGCAACAGATAAGGAGCTACTTAAAATGCCTCCAGTCAGTATAAATATCTCCCAAATGGCTGTGTTTATTTTTAGTGACTGGCCATTGGCTCCAGAAGCTCCTTGAAGCATTTGCTTTCCTCTTAATAAAGTCTAGTTGCTGTGGGTTTGGGTTCTCGAGCTCTGGGTGTTTCATACTTCAGGAAAGTGTGTGCAACTACACACTACCTGCCCTATGAGATAAAGTTGTGTGTGCTCCACAGAGAGATGGCTGCTTTTATGGCACAGTGCCATCCTGTGGGGTGCTTTCCCTTATATATTACCGTTGTTTTTGTTTTAATTATTATTATTATTTAATTATACCCCGCTTTTCTCCCTGCTGGGACTCAGGCAGCTTACAGATAGAAACAAGAACCACTAAAAACATTTTAAAAAATCAATAATGAAAACTTTATACGTATATAAAATCTGCTTAAGGCATACCAATAATTACAATCAAAACAGCATGGCACCAGCCCTTTAATTAAAAGCAGTTAGTTCCCAAAAGCCTGTTGAGACAAGAAAGCCTTTACCTGCCAGTGCAAAGGCAACAAGGACCCAGTCTAGCTTCTCTAGGGAGAGAGTTCCAGAGACTGGGAGCAGCCACCAAGAAGGCCCTCTCCCCTGTCCCCACCAAGCATGCCTGTGAGGGTGGCGGGACCAGAAGAAGGGCCTCACCTCAAGACGACCCAGGCAGGTTTGTATAGGTCAATAAGGTCCTTCAGACAGCCTGGGCATAAGCCATATGGTGCTATATAGGTAATAACCTGCACTTTGAATTGTGCCCAGAAACAGACCTGTAGCCAGTGGAACTGTTCTAGCAAGGGAGCCGTCTGCTCCCTATAACCAGCCCGTCAACAATCTGGCTGCAGCTTTTGGAGCCAGTTGAAGTTTCGGAGTACTGTTCAAAGGCAGCCCCACATAGAGTGTGTTAGAGTAATCCAAACTGGATGTAACTAAGACATCTGTCACTATGGCCAAATCGGACATCTCATACACTTCCCCCTCTTCCCCACGACACATGCCCATTTCTTCCAGAATAGTAGTTTTTCTGGAAGTGGCAAACACTAAGCACTTCCACAGTTTTAAAGTTGCATCTGAAGCAGTAATCTGACTTGCATCCTTGAAAAGGAGAGCAAAATCAATGTGTTTCTGTGTATGACCTAACCTTCACATGTTTTCTTCTTGCTCAGCTTGAGTCTGGGCAAAAAACAAACAGATTTGTGTTGTGGCTTTGGAAAAATATTAATATTGATGATGATGATGCTAATTTTGATGATGGTGATTTTTCAGGCCAAACTCCTTTGTGATCATCACAGCAAATAGAGTGATTCACTGCAACAGTGACATCCCTGAAGAGATGCACCACTGGATCTCCCTCCTGCAGAAGCCCAAAGGCGAATCCCGGGTCGATGGGCAGGAGTTTCTTGTGAGAGGTATGAAGGCAAGATGAAAGAGCTGGCTAAATATATTGTGCCTGAGGCAGAACACCTACACAATACCCTCCTTGCCCCAGTGGTGTTAATAATACAAATAAGTCATTTGCTGGCCTTTGAGGCAGCCTATCTCACCATAGCACTAGTAGCTACAGTCATGGCACAGCTCACGCTTCCAAAGTGATAATGGCATTTCCCACTTTATAAATGGGATATGAAGTTGCTGATGACCATGAGAACTGATGCAGTAAAGGTAAAGGGACCCCTGACCATTAGGTCCAGTTGTGTCCGACTGGGGTTGCGGCGCTCATCTCGCTTTATTGGCCAAGAGCCGGCGTACAGCTTCCAGGTCATGTGGCCAGCATGACAAAGCTGCTTCTGGCGAACCAGAGCAGCGCACGGAAACGCCGTTTACCTTCCCGCCGGAGTGGTTCCTATTTATCTACTTGCACTTTGACGTGCTTTCGAACTGCTAGGTTGGCAGGAGCTGGGACCGAGCAACGGGACCTCACCCCGTCGCAGGGATTCGAACCGCCGACCTTCTGATCAGCAAGCCCTAGGCTCTGTGGTTTAACCCACAGCGCCACCTAGGTCCCTGATTGCCACTGATGCAATAGAGTGGCATCACATGCGGTGATAACATGCGGTGGTAAGAGCCTCCAGTTCAAATCTCCCCTCAGCCAGGAATTCTCTAGGTGGCCATGGGCAAGTTTGCTGCTTTCTTTGCCTCAAACCCACCTGTTCATATTGGCATTGCAGGATGCTTGTAAGGATTTACAAAGATGAAGCCACCATAGTCTTAATGTTCTAACGTTAGTGTATAAGTGTTAAGAACTGAGGTATGTATTCACACCCTTTAAGCGTGGGTTTCACTGACAAGATACCCAGGGTTAGCAGCAGAGTATTTAATCTGAGGAATGATGAAAACAGACTGAAGTTTGAGGTGAATGTGATTCATCCCAGTAGTTAAATGCATTCCCATCCAGCTGATCCTGTCAATCAATCAATCAAATTTTATTACGGTCATAGACCAGCATTCAGCTGATCCTGTCATCGCTCTCTCAACTCAAAATTCCCACCCACCACCCCAACCGTCATTCAGCACTCTCTTCAGCTGCCCCCCCCACTTGCCTTAACATTCTGTATCCCAAGCAGTCTCCTCCCGCCCCCTCACTTCCCTCCAAACACAAACGCCAAACATGATTCATTAAAAGCTCTTTGGGTGGTTGAAGTGTGTTACCTAAACACTTTAGTTAGTTAGTTAGTTAGTTAGTTATTTGCAATGCATGCTCTGATAGTGAAGCCAGGAAGTCAGCCGGGGGAGCTGAAGGTTTAGACTGAATTGTGCCTCCTCCTTCCTCTGTTCTTTAAAAGAAAGGAACAGGAATTTGAAAGTCTCCAGCAGCACCCCATTAGCAGGAGAGCAAACTCGATTTCTTGAATTTCAATTCCATTTGGCCCTCTTGTCCCTGCAGGCTGGCTTCATAAGGAGGTCCAGAGCAGTAGCAAGACCTCTTCCCTGAAGGTGAAGAAACGCTGGTTTGTGCTGACCAACACTGCCCTTGATTACTACAAATCATCCGAGCGCACAGCCACCAAGCTCGGGACACTGGTGCTGAACAGCCTCTGCTCAGTGGTCCAGCCTGATGAAAGGGTCTTCAAAGAAACAGGTAAGGAAGGGGGAAAGGTGTTCTTTGTGTGCCACTGTGTCCTTCTCTGGAGTGTTCATTGCCATTCTTTACCATTTTGTGCACAGCTATAAATGTGTGGAATATCATTTTGGTCATTTGTAATAGGACACAGTCCTGGCAGACTATGGAGAGGGTCTGTATTTTGCATGTAGAGGGTCCCAGCTTCAATCCTCATTTCAAAGGATCCAGCATCAGCGCTTGGGAGAATCTCTGCCTGTGAGACCAGCTGCTAGTATAGGGATAGATGGGACCCTGGCTGGACTTTGTATGATACAGATCACATGTTCATATGCCTGTGTCTGTTCTGCATTCATAGCTGGTAAGGCCCGAAAAGAATTCCTGAACTGACTCTGTTCATCCTATAAACCATAACATTTAATTTGCTGGTTTCTTTGCAGTGAAATAGCATTTGTGTCATGGGAATGATGGCACAGAGTGAGTCCTGTGGGGTTAAGTTAGTGCTCCATGGGCCAAGCCAATCAAGTGCACAAAGGAATATCAGGGGCTTTCTGTAGACCCCTTTGGGTGCCGCTGGCCAGTCAACATTGGCACCAGGATCTGGCCTCTGCCACCTCACACTTTTCTCTCTCGCTGTATCATTTGTCATCTCAATTACTCCAAGATTGGGCAGTAGTTGCCTGTTTCTGTTTGTGCCTTCAGGCTACTGGAACATCACTGTGCATGGCAGAAAGCACTCGTACCGGCTCTACACAAAGCTGTTGAATGAAGCCATGCGCTGGGTCTCTGCCATACAAGGCGTCATTGACAGCAAGGTTCCCATTGAAACACCCACGCAGCAGCTGATTCGGGACATTAGAGTAAGTGCCTTTAACTCTTAAAGCACATGAGTATGAGCTCTATAGCCAGAGTACTAGGATCCCCTTATACTCACAGGTTTAAGATATTATGGAAATTAGCTTTCCTTGCTCTCTTCATATACAACTTTTTAGGATTTGCTCGTGTGTGTGTAAATACCCAGGTATTTGAGCTTCCCTCCCATTATTTGCATCATTCTGCTCAGTTCAGAAGTGGAGATGTCCCTTGGCACTTTCCCTTTCTTCCTGCCCCTTTTCTAGGTATACAATTTCTCTCTGCACACACGTTGGAATAATCAAAAGCAAGAATGTAACATTTTTGTACACAAAGGACAGGGTCTATTAATTCTTAAGTAGTAGGTCTGGATTCTACAAAGGACTCTGGTAGAATCCCTCTTTCAGCGGGAATAGTGTGTTAAGGCACATTCATACATGCAGGGTAATCCAAAGGCTGCACATTTTTATGTGAGAGTCATAGCTCAGTGGCGGATCACATTGTTTGCATACAGAACCTCCCTGGTACAATACCTGACATCTCCCATGAAAGAAGGATATCCAGTATCAGGGCTGAGGAAAACCTCTCAGACCTTGGAGGGCAGCTGCCAGTCAGAATAAAGAACACTGGCTGAACCAGTAGTTTGACTGTATAGAAGGCAGCTTTATGTGTTTTAATCATAGGGAACCCTCCAGTCAGCTACAAAGAAGCACCTCTTGTAATTTCCTCTCTGAAGTTTGCTGTTTGCCCCCCCTCCCTTTCAGTGGTCCCTTTACCTTTACCTTTCAGGGAGACAGATGGAAATGCATATACTCTTGGTTAGATTCCCTACACACACACACACACACACACACACACACACACACAATTAAAATTGACAGAAGAGTGTGGATGCACATTTAATTCAACAACAACTAAAAGCAATATTATGATCTGTCAGAACATGGCATGTTTCTAAATATTCAGAATTCCTTTTGATGAAAGGGATGTTGTTGGCCTGAGATACTCTGGATACAGTGAATTCTGTGGAATAAAGTGATTTCCAAATCCTTCTATGGACTTGCTTTGGCAGTTTCCCCTGTTGCTGACCACCTTGCCATTTTTGCAGTACAAGGCCTTTAACTGTTGTTTTATCTTTTCTGTAATGGACTGGGAGCACTTCCATTTAATAGTGCAATTAGATATTTGGAGGGAAAGAGTGAAGCCCTGTAAAGGTAACCTCTACTTGCCCCCACCCCTTCCTTTCAGGAGAACAGCATGAACCCTGAAGTGGTAGAACAGACCTACCGGAGGAATCCTATCCTGAGATACACCCAGCACCCCTTGCACTCGCCGCTTCTACCACTGCCATATGGGGACGTTGGGGTCAACTGTGAGTGACATGGTGGCTTTCGAGGATGCAGTGTCAAGGGTTCAAAAGGAATAATTTTTGAGAGGATGGGATGGGACTGAGGCAGAATCTGGCCGGGATGAAGGTCATCCAGCTTTACAGTGCAACCCAGTATACATATTTCCTCAAAAGTAGGTTCAACTTCAGTGTGACTTACTTCTTAGCTGAGTGTGCACAAGAATTCTGTGTACATTGACTCAGAAGTAAGTCTCAGTGGGCCTTACATCCTAATTAACATGCATAGAATTGCACGGTAAATCAGAGTTATTGTGTTGACTCCGGCTGAACTCTGATGCGTAAAAAAAACACCGTAGAAGTGGGAAGATGCAGTGAACTTACCCAGTGGAATGGAATTCACTAGCTGATATACAAAGAATTGTGCATTAAGAAAGGAGCAGAATCACAACCCTATCATGTAACCGTTTCTAATGGGGGGAATTGAATTGTCTCTCAAGTGACCTTTGAGTAGTGATAATTGTCAGAGGAGTTTCCTTTCTCCTCTGGGTTGTGGGCATGAGCAAATGTGTTTCTTGGAGTGATGAACTACCAGCTGGCCAGTCCATAGTTGGAGGACATACTGACTGCCTTCTCCCTGTCTTGTTGTTTGTGCCGCCTCCTCCCACTGCAGTGCAGCAAGAGAAAGGCTACAGCAGCCTCCAGGACGAAGCAATGAAGATCTTTAACTCCCTCCAGGAGATCGAGACAGTCTCTGACCCCATCCCCATTATCCAGGGCATTTTGCAGACCTGCCATGATCTCAGGCCCCTCCGGGACGAGGTGTACTGTCAGCTGATCAAGCAGACAAACCACGTGCCACAGCCCAACAGCCCGGGGAACCTTCACCACTGGCAGCTGATGACCTGCATGAGCTGCACCTTCCTGCCCAGCAGAGGAATCCTCCGTTACCTCAAGTTCCACCTCAGAAGGTCAGAACCGCCCTGGAGGAATTTCTCTGCAATTTTAGCTAGCTCACTGACTCCATAGCACTGAGGAATACATTACATAGCACCAGTCACTGCAGACATATAGAAACATGGGAAGGCTGCTTCATATTGAGTCAGCCCACCAGTCCGACTAGCTTAGTATTATCTCCATTAAAGGGCAACAGCTCTCCCGGATTCAGTCCTAGCTGGAGATAGAACCAGGAACCTTCTGCATGCAAAACAGGAGGCCCTTTGCCTAATACTTGGATCCTTAGAGATCATTGCAGAGGCCACCCACCCCCAATTTACCCCTCCACCTTGCTTTGTGTAAACTCCAGTGCTTCCTGTACTACTGTCCCTCATACCTGCTTTCTACTAAGCAGCAGTACCAAGCTGGTCCTGATATTTTTAGACAAAGGTGTAAATATTGGTCTCAGAGGCAGAAAATAGTAAATAACCTCTGTCCAAATGAATGAAATTTGCTTATATTAAGTGGTGGTAGCCCACAGCCTCTTGAGTTGGCTTGGCCTCGCTATACAAATGACACGGTTCTAGATCCAAGTTTGTTTCACGACAGAATGGCAATAAGTTATTTACCTCTTCTCTTTCCTCACCCTCCTTCAACCAGATTAAAAGATCTTTTCCCAGGCACTGAAATAGATCGGTATTCTCAGTTCATCACTGATTCACTGAAGAGAACCAAGAGCAGGGAGTTTGTCCCCTCCCAGGAGGAAATACAGGCCCTCATCACCCGGGAGGAAATGACCACCACTGTCTACTGCCACGGAGGAGGTTCCTGTCAAATTACCATCAATTCTCATACCAGTGCCGGAGAGGTAAGAACGAAGGCAGAATTTGCAAGGCAAAGTTGTCCAGGGAAGAAGGGGCAGTCAGCTTGCTTCAGATGGCCTTTACTAGCAGGTGGAGGGAATCTCTCTCTCTCTCTCTCTCTCTCTCTCTCTCTCTCTCTCTCTCTCTCTCATTCCATCCTGTTTGCATCTGTCTGAGAGGTTCCTTGTGCAACCAAATCCTTTGTGGAGTGATGTGGTCTCTCTCCTCCCTTTGTAGGTGGTAGAGAAGCTGATCCGGGGGTTGGCCATGGAAGATAGTCGGAACATGTTTGCCCTCTTTGAACGCAACAAGCATGTGGACAAGGCCATTGAGAGTCGGGTGATTGTAGCTGATGTTCTGGCCAAGTTTGAGAGGTAGGTGTTTCACAGGAATAATCCTCCTGTTTAGCATCGGGGGATCTGATACTTTCTAAACAAGAAGGCCTTCTGCCATGTTGCTACGGAGATGCTGTTTTCAGAGGCAGATACTACATGTAGACCAGCTCTTCTTAACCAACAAACCAGATGGTAACCAGCTTCTTCCTCATCTTTTAGACTTGCTGGGTCCGTGGAAGAGGAGGATGAGGATGGGCACTGGCAGCTCTACTTTAAACTGTATTGTTTCTTGGATGTTGAAAATGTTCCTAAGGAAGGGGTGGAATTTGCTTTCATGTTTGAGCAGGTAAGTCTTCGCATGGGAGAGAATAAGCAGATGGGTGGCTGGGTCAGGCCAAGGTTGTGGAGAATTTGCCTTCAACAGCCCGTTGCTATTAGGAGACTGAGTTGTTCATCTTGACTTATAAGGCAATATACATAAGTTTATTATAATTCCAAAGGGGTAACCATAGGCATTGGGATGGTCTCTTGAAGCAAACAGCCTTTGGAAAAAACATATTTTAGTTAGCTAGTTATTTGCCTGCTTTTTAGTGTATCTACCTCCCAAGGCTGCTTACAACATACCAATGTACAGTATTAAAATCCCAAAGTTTTAAACAACAATAAAATAGCAAGTAACAACATTTATAGACCCATGAATAAAATTGCTCCTTCTGCCATTCACAGGCTCATGAAAGTCTCATTGACGGCCATTTCCCTGGCCCAGAGGAGACACTGCAGCACTTGGCTGCCCTGAGACTGCAGTACCTCTATGGGGATATTTCCAAAATCTCCTGGTCCCTGGACAACACCTATCCAGTGAAGAGGCTGAAGTCCAAAATCCTGCAGTCCATGAAGAGTAGCGGTCCCAGCAGCCATGCTCTGGAGAAAAGGCGGACTAGCTTCCTGGAGGGCACTCTGAAGCGTAGCTTTAAGGCGGGCTCAGTGAAGAAGCAAAAGGTGGAAGAGGAGCAGATGATGGAGATGTGGGTGAAAGAGGAGCTGTCGGCGGCTCGGGCCAGCATAACAGAAAAGTGGTGCAAACTGCAGGGGCTGCTCCAGCAGCAAGCCATGGTGGCCTACATGAACATCATGAAGGAATGGTCGGGCTACGGCTCCACTGTCTTTGATGTGGAGGTGAGCCTCAGTATTAATCCTTCTTCTTTTGAAAGATGCTACAGGAGGATTATGTTCATTATCTCAGTTGCACTTCATAAGAACCTTCAAATATGGTTCCATTTTATTACCCCCACTATTACAGATTGGGGATTGTGGGGGAGGGAATTGAGGTGCAAGCTAATTGACGAATTGTTGAAGAGCCCATGTAGGTGTAGCGAAGAGCATTGGGCTAGGAGGGTGGATACCCAGGTTCAACTCCTGGCTCAGCCACAGCGAAATTACCTCACAGCATTGTTGGGAGAATAAAACAGGGAAGTAGGAGAGAACAGAGTACTCAGACCTGAACTGTCTGGAAAGGCAGGATGTAAACACAATAAATAAATATTGCCTACCAAGCCTGTTCATGGTTGAGCTAAGATTTGGCAGATCCCATTAAAGAATGAAGTGGAAATCGAAGTAAATAAATCAGATATTTTGGGTCTTATTTTGACACCATTTTTTAATTATTTGCTTTTGAGGAGGGAATCTTTACTAATTACTCGGGGGGGGGGGAGGATTGTTTTTTGACCAGGGGCTTTCAGTCTTCGGTTCAGTCGTCCACTGCATGCTTCCCCCCCAAGCAACACCTCCCCTTTGCTAACTCTTCTTGTTTCTTTCCTGCAGTGTAAGGAAGGTGGCTTTCCCAATGACCTCTGGCTTAGTGTCAGCACAGAGAATGTGTCGGTGTACAAACGGGGAGACCCCAAACCCCTAGAAACGTTCCAGTATGAGCACATTGTCTTCTTTGGGGCTCCCCAGCCCAATACCTTCAAGCTGACAGTGGATGAGAGAGAGATGTACTTTGAAACCCCCCAGGTATGCTTCATGGAACACTAAGTTAGCCTGTTTTGTGAGTGACCACAAGGACTTGTGCTGAGGCAGGATTGGGTGGGCAAAAAGCATACGCCAAGAGGCTTCCTTTTTAAAGTATGCTGCAGGGGTGGGGAACCCTTTTAGCTCCCCAGATTGGCCACATGGGTCAGATTTGACAGGTGGGTGGGGCTTAGGAAATCACCAGTCACAAAGCTAGCAAAGCATTTCTTTCTCCCTCCTGTTCCCTGAGCAATGGAGGGGGGCGGGAAGCAAGGAAGAAGCCTGCATTTGACAGGTTTTTTGGGCTGTTCTTTGAGCGGAATTTAAACCCCACTTACAAACGGGGGTTGAATTCTGCTCAGGGAACAGGTGTGCACAGCCAAAGAAAGTCTGTCAAATGCAGGCTTCTTTCTTGCGTTTCCCAAAGTGATAGTAGCAGTAGAGGTTGGGAGAAAGAAAGGGGATACAGAAGACCCTTTGCAAAGTCCCCATTCCAGTTATGTTCCATTGGCTTCTGGCCACCATCAGAAATTGCTATGTAGCTGCTCAGCGCGTTAAGTGATCCTGACCATCCCCTCTTTATCTTATTAGGTGGGAGAGATCATTAAAATCATGAAAGCCTACATCAACATGATTGTGAAGAAATGTTGTAGCATCAAATCGGCCACCAGCCTGGACAGTCGTGCGAGTATCTGGACGAGGTGATGAGGCCTGTGGCACTGCACTGAGCCCTTGAGGAAAGATACACACTGTGTCCCAGCCAGATTTGTAGCAAAAATCCTTTTTTTGTAAGAAGGAAAAAACACCTCCCTTTTTTCCTTTGCTTTGAGAGAAGGAAAAAGGGACTGATGCTGAGCACCCACAGCTGCAGGGCTTGCTCTTTAACCAAAACCACAACCCCGACTACTCTGGCTAGCTACTCAAGGCAGCTGGAGGCCAGGCTCCCTCTGGCCTCACTCTTGGAGTAAAGACCTTACTGCAGATGCAAAGTGAGACCACCAGAAGCAAATGTGGCTACCTTTCTTGAAGAGATTGAGGCGCGGAAATATTTTGTGCAATAAAAGCAGCAGAAAGGCGGGTGGGTGGGTGGGGAGTCTCAATGTTGTGCTGTGATGCACCAAGCAAGATTCCCGTATGCGCAAGAGATAAGAGGCTCCAGTTAATTTGGCAGCCAAGCTCTCCAATGGTAAAGACTAAACTAACCCTTTGGGGGGCTGATGTTCGCTCAGGGATGAGCTGCTACTACTGAATAGACTAGTATTGGAAGCCTCTCTGCTGCGTGGGGGTGGGTGGGTTGTGTTGTGTTATCAGTATTACCATCCCCAGAGGTTTAAGGTTTAATTACTTCCAAATCACAGTGTTTTCAAAGCTACCATTGTTAAAAGGCCACCACTCTCTGTTTGATGTTAGCGGAGATCCTCACAGAGGCTTGTGACTCTTGAAGCAGGATCCTTATGGAAACAACCAGCTGTGTGTAAAACGACACGTATTTTTTTCAGTGCTGTTCTTCCAAGCCCTTTGGAGAGGAGCTATTTCTCATGGTGCATGTTTGGAGAGTTTGCCACTCGGTAGTATAAAAAAAACCAATTTCTCTTATTAGTTCAGGGGTGAGAATTGTGGATAGATTTGTGTGTATCCAGTTGCAAGGAGAACAGTCCCTTTTCCCTGATCACTTTGATGCTGCTTTCCCTTCATTCCTGGAGTTTGGGCTGCTTTTACTCCTTATCCTTTTCTATAGACTAGTTTTTATGCCACACAAAGCCTTGGGAGGCTACAGATAATGTATGGATTTCGAGGAGGGAGCTGGTTGCGAAGGCGGCAGAGAAAAAACCCCAACTAGAGTCAAGGTAACTGGGAACACAGAAGGCTGAAGGATCCTCTGTGCTTGATGAGGTAGGGAAGGAACAGGGCACTGGGAGGAGTCGGCTGTACATCTCTGAATCCCCACCTGTCAGAGGACTTGCACCATTCTCTCCTGAAGGCCTCCAGCATGCCAACCTGGGAAGAATGTGTTTATACTGTAAGCTGCTGAAGCCCTAGGGCAGGGATGGGGGATCTGTGGCCCTCCAGGTGTTCCTGGGCTACACTTACCTTCATCCCTGTCCATGGGCTGTGCTAGCTGGAGCTTATGGAGGGGTTCGTCCACCTGGAGACCAACAAGTTTCCACTAGGCTAAGTGCCACGTTGGTCCATTGTGGTTGCTTAGAAAAGCCATGTACATAAGCCCTCCAAAGTTACTAGCATGCAGTGTGTTGGCAGATGATAGATGAAAGGCAGTTAATGCAAAATATGTCTCTCTATCCTGCTTCTGCTAGCAGTAGGAAAGGGGTAAAGAGGTGGATAAAGTATTGAAGTCCAGTCCACCCACCTCCTGCCTTCTGAGACATCTCTGGCCATTACCCAGGTATTTGTAAGCATCTTTTCATAGCCTATGGGGCTAGGTACTTAATTTTGTAAAAAGAAAAATACAGCCAAGATTCTCAGGATCCTGAATTCTTTGTCTACTATCCATTCCTGCATTCGTGTAATTTGAGGGGAATTATATTCAACTATGCCTTCCTGTCTAAGCACAAAGGCAGCATTTTTCCCTATTCCAGGCTATTTTGGGGTTTCCCACTTTCTTTTTCAGCTAAGCAAATCAAGCTGCCAATCTGCTCTAACCTACCACGGTTGAATTTCAAATCTCTTGTCCAGCCCACTCAGTAAAACCCAAAGAATCTGGAACTTTTCCTCTACAAAGGATTGTCCAATCAGGGATCTCGTTTCCACACTCCCATCCCTTTGTCCCTGGGAATGCAAATAAAGTAAGTCACACCTGTCTGAAGAAGCCATCCAGTGACGTAATTATAATTGCTTTTTTATTGAAGCGGAAACACAAAAGCCACAGTTCAGGGTTTAGCAGCCACCTCTTTTCTCCTGTAAGGTGCCCACCCAAATATCCTGTGCATGTTATGTAGTTACATCACCCAGGCTGGACAGTCTTGTCTCACCATTCTGTAGTTTTGAAAGAGAAACATTGCCTTAAGACACCAGACTGAGTCACATTAAGAGTTCTTACCTCTTTGTTTTGGCCCTCACCAGGTTGCAAAGTGGAACAAAGACGACTAGTGAACTTGATATTCCCTATTTGGTCTGATACAAACTAGAACCTTCTTAGTACACCTTCCTGCTCCCCAGTCCTTAGCCCTGAACTACTGCTCTGTCCTGGCTCATGGGTTGCTGCAGGCAGCTTAAACCCAATTAGAAGTATAACTTCCATTAATTCTATTGCAGATTTCCTTCTGCTCTTTTTGTTTGTTTAATTTGTAACTGGCTTTACAAGATGGAAGTTTAATAAATTATTGGATTGAAATTGTTATTTGTTTCAGTACCTCACTCACAGGCTCACAAGACTTTTTTTGTAAAATTCTTTCCCATTTTTTATTTTTTTCAAATTCCTTGGATTGTTTTTAAACAGTCCATTCACGGGTGGAATGAACTTGCGTAGCAGAAGTCCACCTTCCTCTCCTTCCCCCTGCAGTCTTCCCACAATTTTAGGAACCATAGGAGCTGCAGAGGTGAGGAGAAAAAGGTGGAAGTCCTGTTGTGAAAGTGGATGTAAACTTGTTCTGTCCATTATTAGTAACAGCAGACCAAAAAAAAAAAAAAAAGAGCAGAAAAAACTGCTGTGTGAGCAAAATCTAGCTTATGGGGATCCAGCCCATGGGCTAAAACTTTTCACATTTCAGAAGTGCTTGATTCCTTCCTGGACTGCTTTATAAAATTTCTATCCCATCATTGAGGGGAGGGATTAGGCTACAGAAAGTCAACTGAACAGGGTACAATAATTTTACTTACATGGCTGTGCCTGTGTTGATTTCCTGAGCCAACTCCTTGTTCAAGCCATTGAACAGGAGAGTAGGTATACAGATGTTTCAACTTTCCTTTATACCAAATTACTTGTTTTCATTCGTGGAAGAAAAAGTTGCAATTTTTCTTATTGACGGCAATTCAGAGGTAAACGGGGGTCTAGACTAAGCACACCAGTTTTCAATCCTCTGGCTTCTTTTCTAGTTTCCACCAGGAGCCAAAGATGCCAGAACTGTCACCAAATTGCTTTTGAATATGTTTAATTTTTATATAAACAAATACCATACACTTGAACCTGCAATATAGAAACACAATGATTTTTAAAAATTATTTCCCAAAGATTTTGTGTTAGCCAGGCTTGTCTTCTGCAACTGATTTGCACTAGCAGTACAGAGACTTTGAAGGTGTAGCATGAGACTCAAAGCTGACCAACAAAGCCCTACCTCCTCCAAATATAGATATGGTCCAGAAAAAAAGCAGTACAACCTTTGTAGCTCAAAGACAGACAGCGTACAGTAATCTAACCATTAAAAAACATAAGCAAAAGCATTTTCTTGCAGTACTTTGTGGTAGAGAGGAAACTTTATTGTACAACTCTGAATTCTACTGCTGGTTATTTAGATGACCATTACTGAGCACAATCTACTGCCAAGTTCAGCAGTGCAAGAGCCACTGAACTGAATGGGAGCCGCACAGAAATAATAGATTGTGCCAACTGTGGCGTTCGATCCTACATTCTCTGTTCACCCACTTTATCCCTAGGGGCATGTGCTAGGCTAAATATACATTGGGTAGCAAATTTTAAAGCCACAGAAGGGTGAACAAAGTGTTCCTTTCTGCTTGGTTCATGACATTTCAATTTTGATTTAGTATGGTGTTTGGATGATCTCCCATTTTCTCTGCAAGTGCATGTAATATCAGAACAACAATGGGCTGACCTCTGGAGTAGAAGTTGGAGTGTGCAGGCACACAGTACTTTGAAAAAGCAAGGTTCCTTTTCCCCATGGGACACCTCAACAGCTTCAGTTGTTAATCCAGCTATACAGACTGCGCTATGCACACTGGTGCTGAAAACAGTCTGGAGGGGGATCTGCACTGTGTACAGATGCGTACTGAAGAGAGACAGCACAGACCAGCAAAACAATAAAGGAAAGGAAAGGTAACTGGGAAGATGTAAAAAAAAATTAAAATCATACATTATTGGCTCTGTAGATGTATTTGGTAGGAACACAAGTAATCTAATTTGAACTGGGTAGGTAAATGGTATCTCCCACTTTTAGGGCCAGTTTCACAGTCCAGGCAAAGACTGCAATCACACTCACCATACAACAGGGAATCATTGTCCTGACATTGCTCAGGTATGAACTCCACTGTTTCTGTACCCAAGATTGGCAATGCAAACACAAAACCCATTCTAACAAGCAAATAACCTTGGTGGGTTGGGGCGAAGATCCTTCCTCGCGGAAGAATGCCCTGAACAAGTGTTCTTTGTATCCTAAGTCTTTCAGTGAATCTGACTGTCTTTGATTCAGTTTCTGAAATAATTAAAGGGAAAAAGCTGCTTATGACGGCATGTCCACCCATCATCTTTTCCTACACAGAAGGAAGTGAAAAACACTCTCTGAGCCTTTGACATGATCCCCTTACTGTTGGCTGCTGCTATACTCACAGGGAAAGTTGCTGCTTATGAGGCACTGCCCTCCTGGTGTGCCCTTGGCCTTCGGTAAGTCACTGGCGCCAACAATTACCTGTGCCGCTTGATGTGGCTTAGACGTTTCAGAAGGTGGCAAAAGTCACCCTTAATCAAAGTCACCCTTGGAGTTTCATAATATTCTGCACAGTATATTGCTCAAATATATACATTCTAGCAGGGGCTGGTTGGCTGGCCTCGCCTTTTGCTATTTGCTCCCTAAGCCCTACCTCTCAGAGAAGGGAGGAAGGGCTGAGGCCTGTTGCTGTGCTGCATGAGTTTGGAATATTTGCCACTGGGGGCATCAAGAAACAACATGCACAGGACTCCTCTCTCTCTCTCTCTCTCTCTCTCTCTCTGCCATGTACTAAAGGCCCAAAGAAATGAAGACTTCTTCATTTTAGCAGAATTTTTTTTGAAACTGCCTCTTCTTCCAACCAGCTACAAGAACAAGAAGGAATGTTGACAGCAGCCATTACATCAAGTAACAGGGAAGCTGGCATTCGGCAGAACCTCCTAGATTGCAAAGCAGCACAGGGCACCGCATGTCTATGGTTGACCTATCACACCACAACACACTTTAACTAAAGAAGCCAATGGTTTCCAACACAACAACCACAATGCAGTAGGTGCAGTCTCTCTTTCCTTTAAAAAGACCTGCTGGACGGAGCATCCAATGGTTTGGTTCCTTCTTACGGAGCAGTACAGACACCACGTAAGCTTCCCTCACAAAGGGAGATGTATTTGTATCCCGGGGCATCATCCCACACAGCCAGGAGCCAGAAAAGGGCAACCTCACCTTATAACCTGCACACTAGCCAGGATGGACTGAGTACAAGCGCAAACACATGCACTACTGCACACAGAGGGCTTGGCAAGGAGGAATGGCGCTCAAAGGGAGAACTGATCACCTTCATGCAACTCTCATCACAAATGGCCCATTCAGCCTGCCCTGCTCCCTAACAGCAGGAGGGGATGGCGGGATGGAAAGGAAGCCTTGGCCCACAACACAAAGCAAACCTCACAGTATCTCCTGGCAGCTCTCACAAAAGCAAAGTTTCTCTCTTCATGAGCAACACAGGAAAAGGCACCGTGTGCAATGGAACAGGGTAAAGGGTCACTTGGAGGGATAACATAAGAGGCTCACACCTAATCTGGCAGACACATTCCTCTTTGGCCTGGGAAATCAGAAAGCCTTCCCTTCCCTCTCCCTCTTCCCTTCGGCAAATACTGCTATTTGCGCAGAGGCAACATACTTTGCTGACAAGAAAGGGCGGCTCCCCCAATATCTGTGCAAAGGGAAGGGCCACACTAGCCCTGAGCCAAGGAGTCGCATGGTCCATTGGCGCTGCCTGGCCCTAGAGCGCTGACAGCAAAGCCTCAGCTGTCCCTAGTGGGACAGCAGCAGGCGGCATTGTGGCTACTGGGAGAATATGCCTTTGAAACGGATCTTGTCCTCGTCTTCTTTCTGACGTAAGCGGGTCTCCAGGCTACGCAGCTCCCGGGCGACCACAGGGCCCAACGACGGATCCAGCTGCAAGACCTTGGCAAAGTCAGCCTGCGCTTCGGTTGCATTCCAAACAGCAGCATGGGCCTTGGCTCGCTTGAAGTAGGCTTTGACGTTATCTGCGGGGAGAGCCAACACCTGAGTAATGCAGGCAGGCAAGCTCCCCCCTCAACCCCCGTTACTTGCAAGGACTCTCTTATTTACTTAAAATGACACATGTCACACCTATCCCCCTAGGTGGTGCACCAGGGCTCTCCCCTTCTCATTTTCTCTTCACAACCCTGTGAGGTTGGACAGGCTAGGAGACAGTGACTAGCATAGCACAAGGTCACCCAGTGAGCTTCATGTCTGAGAGATTTGCACCCTGGTCTCCCAGGTCCTAGTCCAACACGTTAACCACTATACCACGCTGGCTCTCTAAAACCACAGGTCTCCTCTGCCCCCACATGCAGTCCCTCGCAACACAAAGTTAGATTAATCGAATCCCACAACTCCCTATTTTCAGAGCTGCTTCCCAGTCCCCACTAGGGCACGGTGTGGCCAGCAAAATGCCTTACCTTCATACTTGTTGAGAATAGAGGAGCAGTGATCCAGAACCTCGTAATACTCCTCGTTCAGCAGCTTACACTGGCAGTAATTCAGCAGCAAAGGGGTGATTTGTTGGTCCAGCTGGATCCAGTCTGGGGATCCGGGCTGCTCCTGGGGTACAGGACAAGGAAAGGAGTGTGAGGCACAGCTGGAGGATGTCAAGGGTTCCCCTACATATGAGAACAGAGATGTCATGATGGCTGGGCAGCACAACCAAGGGCCCTGTTGACTGAAAAGGAGTGGCCGCCTGGAAGCTCTGCCATCAGAGCAGACCTTATGGAATGAAAGGCAGGGGAGGAACTGCGATGGAAGCAAGGCTGCCCTTTATGCGGTGCCAACCCTGGCTATCAATCCACAACTCACATCTGCCTCTGCAGCATGATGCAAGGGAAGTGGGATCACTGCTACACCCGGAGCTGACACACCCACCCTCTTAGTACAAATGTGTAGACAAAAGTGAAGCTGCACTAGGGTGTGAGGAAGACCGCCTTCAGTCACCTTCATCTGCAGGTTCTTGAGGCAAGCGATGGCATCGTAGTACTTGGCAGCTGCCTCCTGCACTTTGCCTTCCTTGTAGAGCTCATTGCCTTCCTGGTGGATCAGGGGCACGGCCTTCACTTTCTCGTCATCTGACATGGCCCAAGGATCTTGCCGGTATGTGCCAGGAACTTCCACCTAAGCGAGGCACAAAGGCAGCACGCTGGGTTAGATAGTGGGGGCAAAGTGAGCACTGTAAGAGCCCGCCTGACTGTGTGCCTTCCGCATCCCAGGGTACAGGTAAGAAAAAAACAGTCTTTGATGAGATTTATGAAACTGGGGGGGGGGGGAGTGAGATAATAGGAGGGTTCTCAATAGAGAAAAGCTAGCAAAATCACCTCATGTATTTAGCCAAGTAAATAAAAGTGGAGACCAAGACAGATCTGTTGGGAATCAGCTTTCCCCTCCCTTTTTGCACATCCATACACCCACATACAGGAGAAACTCCCAAATACACAAGAGAGCCATCACTCTCCTGATTCTGACTGTCCCAGAGGACCTCACCTTTCCTTCCCCTCACCTTGAGCATCTCAATGGCAAAGATGAGGGGCTGGGGGTTCTGCTGCAGCTCATCGAGGTCTGGGTAACCCAGGGAGTGATGCTCATGCATCTGAGCAATGCCACAGCAATGCCGTTGTCCCTCCAGTGGATCTTTCCCAGCCGCAATGTTCCTCAAGCTCTTTGACACCATTGGGTACAAGACCACATGCTGGAGAGAAAGAAAGAAAAGATCAGGCATAGTTCTTCTTGCTAGGGAAGAAGAACCTCTCCCAGGGAATACCATCAGCCCAAAAGATACAAAATAATTTTTTTTGCACGTGCTGAAATGGTGTATTGTCTCTCCAAAAAGAGCAAATCTGGCATTCCATCACCTGTGCCAGGTCCAAATAACTTAGTTGTGAGTTGTGGAAGGAGAATCCTGAAAGCTGCAACCAAGGAAACTCCAATTCTGCACCAAGAAAGCATAATTATGTGTACAATATGTTAGGGAAACTACAGATGCCAGGGTTAGGGAAGAGGCCTGGTATGTCTAAGCCACTTCCCACACTAGACCAAGCTAGCTTGCAGCAGAAGTGGGGCTTCTGGGTTCAAGTTTAAAATAGGTATATAGAAAGAAGAGTACCTGGATGCCAAGATCCAAGTTTGAGGCAAGTACTGTTAGTGAGAGAACCCCAGCAGATTTAAAATAGCAAAATATACAGCAAACTAAAGTGTGGAAATATAAGTTGTTAGACCTTCATAATACACCCTTCCAAGCGCCTTCCAAAGGTTTTCTTGTCCCCAACATAGAAAAAGACCACACATTGGGTAAGTTAAAAATGGTTTACTTACTTCAAATGGCTTCATAAAGTTGCACACAGTAAAAGTTAGCTAAGTTACAAAGTGGTTAAAGTTTCTAAATTATTGGTATAGGAACTCAAAAGAGTGGTTTTTGAGAGCCATGTAGTCTGAACTCTTTACACGCTGAGCTTCTCAGGTAGATGTGCGCGGAGGTTAGAACAATAGACTTGATGATCTAAGGGGAAGTGACCTAACTAAGCCTGGCAGGACAGCTTATTCTGTGGTATTAACCCCTTCATGCATTAATTAGACTTAAGAATGTTGGTTGTATGATAGCTCAGTTGGTAGAGCATGAGACTCTTAATCTCAAGGTCATGGGTTTGAGCCCCACTTCCTGCATTGCAGGGGATTGGACTAGATGACCCTCGTGGTCCCTTCCAACTCAACAATTCTATGAGGCTGATTATCCCACAAGGATTACCTTTGTGTCACACAAGAACTCAGCCATCTCTCCCTCTCTCATGGTGTGCAGGATAGTCTCCCAAACGGGCAGCTTGAATTTCTTGCCAATGATGAGCTCCATGGGCTTCCCTCGGGTACGGCTGTCATCCAAGACTCGCTGGTCTGGACTGCAGAGCAGTGTGCGGTAGTGGAAGGTCACCTGAAGAGAAGGAGAAGCAGAGTGGTTGGATCAAGGGACTGACGTGGTATTACATCGACTTCTAATACCATGGTGAATAAAGCTTATAGCACAGTACATTGCCCTCACTGTATACAAGTGACAGAGTTAGTGCAATCAAGCTCAGAACAAAGTTTGTAGAAATTTCAGCTTATTAGCTGCTCCATTCCATGCACTGTAGGAACTGGACCTTTAACATGGTGGTACCTACCCTATGAAGCTCCCTTTCATGACATCAAGCAGGCATCAACTCTTTCATCTTTTTGGTGCCTATCAAATAACCTTCCTTTTCTACAATAAGCTTTTCAAGTAGAGTTCCACCCCCCCACCCCCGTCTGTATCTGTCTTTGACGTGTACACACACACACACACACACACACACACGGATGTTGCTAAATCACTTTGGGATTTTATATGGGAAGCATTAAATACAAATGTGATTCTCAACATCCATTTAAATAACTGGTCAAATCAACTGGCAAACAGATATAGCCCAGGGTTGTAAATAAGCCCAGGGAAGTTACCTAGCCTGCAAAAAATGTTTATTAGTCAGCTGGGGGCTGGCAAAGAAAGACTGGAGAGTTGCAGTACCAAGCTGGATGCAGAGGAACAGAGCACTCTTTCCCTCCTCTGCTAGCCCATTCACTCACCTACATGCAAGTCCTGGCCACCTATGGCTACGACTTAAACACAAGCCTGTACCAGCCCACTCACCATACCATACTGCTATGCGGGTGGATTGAACAGCAGGTCTCACAAGCTACTGGGCCAGAAGAAACTGTTATTCATGAAGCTGTAGGGGAATTATACAGCAAATAAAAATAACTTTTATAAATGTCTCTGGCCCCCCAATTTCTCAGGCAGAGAATAAAGGGGGGGGAGTTACTGCATTAGGAAGTGTAAATGGAGGAAGGGGCTTCAGCATCTTATAAACACAGATCTGCTACTAGCTGAAGGTGGCTTAGGTGACTTTTATCACAGGAAGCTACTTTATAGCAGATCAGACTATTTGCCCCCTAGTTTAGGGTTGCATGCTCTGACTAGCAGCAGCTGCTCAACAGGGTCTCGGGAAGAGGAGGTCCTTTCCTCCCCCTTCCTATCTGTTCCTTTTAATTGGAGATGCCTGGTGCAGAACCTGCATACAGAGCACCTGTTCTGCTACTCACCTATGGCCCTTCTTAAAGGAATAAAGGTTTCTCTCACGCATACTACGACTGGGAGAAGCAACACACATCAAGTGTCTTCACTATCCAATTATGCAGATTAATCTGTAAAGTGTTTACTGGTAGCACAGATGTGGCTTTATCCTATTTTAATGCACATATTCAGTTTACAAGTACCAAGCCTGTTCTCACTGCAAATATGACCCTATTTTGAAGGTTGGGGCAGGGCCTCTTGTATCTATTGATGCTTTGGGGAAAGATCCTGGGTGCTTCATTGGCATTGTCAAAGTGCTTGAGGGAAAGTGCTGAATACAAAAGTGAATGACAAGCTACCTATTGGCTGTCACTATTCCTGTTGCACCCCACATGAAAAGATAGAAATAGGAATGATTTAAACATGATGCTGGATTCCAAGCTTCCAATCACCAACAGAAATCAGATCACGCTTCACCTGTAACTAGCAAAGAAGAGAGGAAGCTCTCTGTGCACCACACTTTGTCCACCCCAAAAAAGGAAACTGATGTGCATGTAGCCATTTTGTAGATGCACCCCCAAATATAAAACCCAGAAGCCACAGGAATAGTAGCACGATCCCTTGACCCGAAAGCTGCAGTTAGTGCAAAATGCTGTGACACGATTGCTGGCAGAAGTGAGGCCTTGTGGGCATATAACACCTGTGCTGGTTGCAGATTTGTAAGGTTTTACTATTAGTGTAAAAATCCCTTAACAACTTGGAGGCAATTTACTTACGAGATTGTGCCACAAAATACTCATTCTGCATTTGTAAGAACTTGTTTAGTGTGATAGCGCCTACACTTTGGAACTCCCTGCCTATTGACATAAAGCAGGCACATTCACTGTTCTCTTGTTGGTGCCTTCTAAAAGCATTCCTGTTTAGACGATGCTTAGAAATTGAGACAATTTTAATGTTTTAGTATTTTAATGTGCATGTATTAATGTAGTTGTACATTTTTCTTGATTTTGCTGCTTTATCTTTTGTAAACAGCTTTTTTGTGTGTGTGGTGTTTTTTGTGGGTTTTTTTTTACAGTCAAGCAGTGTATACATTTTATTAAATAAATAAGACCCCCCCACACACACATACTTCCTCCCCCCCGGATTAACCCGTAACATATTCGAAGTGGACTGGAAGCACAGCTTGCAAAATGCACATTTATGGGCGGGGTGGGGGGAAGAATCCCTCCATCTCGAAGGCAGGAACAAATCAGCCTCGAGTTAGCAAAATTCTGGATGTATTAAAGCGTGGGTAACGAACTCAACTCGCAATCCCCGCACCCCACTATCTGCCCTGCGCACGCGTATTTTAGCCTCCCCGTGCGTCATCGCCGCTCGCTTGCGCATGCGCGTTCCTCCGGCCCCGTTCCGTTATTTACCTCAGCACCGAGAAACCGTCCTCTCTCACCTTGGTACCATCTTGGTAATCTGGTAGGGGCCCTCGGCCTTCCTGCACCAACCGCTTCTGGATGCCATCCGCCCGGAGCTGCGCGACCTGGTCCGCCATGATGGCTCCTCGCAAGAGTTTTGCTTCGAGGCAACCTTCGTGCGTCTCCGTAGCCTACGGATGAGCCGCCGAAGCTCTCTTCGGCGGATGCCGGATGTCGTCGGTTATTTCCGTATCCGGCTTCGGACGCGTCTGGCGGCAGCCGAAGTCTTTCGGAAGGACTCGGGCTCAGCCTCGGCCGGCTATACTTATTGTAAACAGAGGGGCGGGCGGCGCTGCGTTGCGTTGCGCGGATCTGGGCTCTCAACTCCTGTCCCAAGTAGCGTCCTGAGCCCAGTCTGCGCCTGCGCGCTTTTCTTTGCGCGCCTGTTGCGTCTCCCGAGTCTGCGGGGGAGCTCCTTGCCTTCGTACAGAGCTACGGAGTCTGCAGACTGTAAAATACCGTAATGCACAAACCTTTTCTTCAGTCAGGCGAAGCATCGAACGCCGAGCCATTGTTAAACTAACTTAGCCGCGTCCACTGACTTCAGTCGGACACTAGTACTGCCAAAAACCTCATTGTAAATACGAAATAAATTGTAATATGTTTAACATGCAATTTTCAGTAGCGTTTAAAATGCACAAGTCGTGTTTCAGTAACGTAGTAGTTGTTGCATACTGTACTGCTAATCGGCTGTTGTAATACAAAAAATGTTAATACTGCCTACAGTGGGAATAGAACAGCAGAGCAACGTTGCACACAAAATCTCAACATACTGAGATAACTTGCTAATACCAAGGTTACGGGTTTGAATGATCCCGGTATGAGTGCATATTCCTGCACTGCAGGGGGCCAGACTAGATGATCCATGGGGTCCCTTCCAACTCTGATTCTATTACTGTATTCTATGCTGGGCTAAATGTAAAAAGAAATGCCATATCCTGTTTCTGCTCGTCTAGGTCACTAATTCTCCCTTTCTCTCTTAATTACAGAAAATCTAAATGAAGAAGCCTTTCTCCCATCAGGTTTCCTTCCTATTGGTTTGCTAATCCAGAAGTTCTTTTCAGTGCTTAACACCCTTGAAGACCATTTTTGACAGTTTAGGAAGCACCAGTTTAGAAATCACCATAATAGAATATAAATGTCTTGTTGAAACTTGTTTCTAATAGCCTTGCTGCTTTTCCTTCATCATTATGAACAGCTCAGTTATTATTTTCTAGCAATCATGGACTTCTGTAATTCATTTGACTCCCCTGGTGATGCACTAGTTGCTGTATGGAGCGCAAGAGTATTTCTAATCAAACTCGTTTGTGGTTCCCTTGGGTTACACTCAAAGGATTGCAAAGCAAAACCATTATGCATTAATTGAGAATATGTGGGGTCTTTAAAGGTGTTAATAACCAGGAAATAGAGCAAGAAGTTATTTCTCTGAATTGTGGGTGGGGGACCTGTGCTCAACCAGATGTTATGGTATCCAGTTCTTATCAGCCACAGCTAGCATAGCCAATGGCCAATCAGCTGAGAATGGAGGCACCATACATAGTTATGGAAAACCATCTGTTCCAAGACAGAGTTTGAGAAACTTGGACAAGCACCAGAATCTAAGAATGTGTTTTTTCCTACATTTGTTTTTCTACCAGATTTTTTTTATTTTTTGCAAAGGTTTCAATATGTTTTGTATTTTTAGTAGTTGGCATCTGTCTGACTCGGGAGACAGTGAAAGAGTGCACCTTCAGGAGTGAAGTCAAACCATTGAGAGTTGTAGTACCCGCTGTGGCTGTAGAGACTAATACAGGAGAGACATGTTTTATTGCAGGTGGCGTTTTATTGCATCTGGTTTTGTTGCTACAGGGGCACCATGGCATTTCTTCTCTCTGCACTCCACCCAGCAGTCATTTCTCCTCTGATCACTGTTATGGATGCACAACATGGCAGCATAGACATCGCTGAGACAGAAGAGCAAACTTGCTGGAAATGTGGGCTTAGGAGAGCACACCTTGCATTTTACAGCAAAGTTAAATTAGTTTCACATGTGCTTGGGCTGTAAATTGTTCAGAAATTTTGGAATAAGGCAATAGTTCCATTGGGAACTCAACTACAAGATGCTATACTACTGGAAGTGAAGTAAGTGCAGCCTAATCCCATAGGAGGACCCATGTAAATCAGTGAGATGCACTCCCTAGTACAGAGCTTTCCAAACTGTGTGTCGCGACAGGTTAGTGTGTTGGCTGCAGCATGTAGGTGTGTCACGTGAATGAAGAATGCTCTTCCCGGGGCTGGAAAGGGGTTAATTTATGTCTAAAAACTGTCACCAACATGAAAAGTTTGGAAAGCTCTGCCCTAGTAATTGCACTTCGGATTGCATCTTTACAATGCAATCCTATATGCCTACTCCATTGAGTTCAGTGGAAATGACTCCCAGATACGTGTGTCTAGGCTTTGTCAATTTCCTCACGATAACTAGATTGCAAATCAAAGGGTAGTGATTAAATTATGAGTGTCTGAGTGATTACAAAAATCATGGGAAGTGAGTGAACTAATGTAAAAATGTAATTATGTAAGAATTTTGCATATTTACATTTTACATACTATAATAGGATTAATTGTGTATAAAATTGATTTTTATATATCCACACATGGCTGATATTTTCACTAGATAGATGGATAGATATAATTCAAATATTGTATATTGTTGTGCACTTTTTAAAGCAAATAAGGGTCCTTTCAAGAAGGCCTTGCTAAACATGTGTGACCTGTGGAGAACACCCCCCCACACCTACATTCCATGATTTGCAGGCTTTGATCTCTTTCTGATTTTGTCCTAGTACTCCTTTGTCCTAGCTGGCTGCTGGCCATGAATTTCCCATTTCTCCAGCTTCGATTTTTTTCCTGCTTTGTCGTTTACATTCTCCTTCACATTCTTAACTAGGATGTTAGGGATGTGTGTTTTTTAATAATTAACCAATAAATAAATAAAAACAACATGTTTGACAGGGACAGGATAACTGTTTCCAAGCTAGGTTCAACCATTTCCCCTGTGGGCTCAGAAAATGTGGGGATGAATCATTTGCCTGCTGCATGAGGACAATCTGGCAGAGGATTCTTCACCTTCTCTCTTCGCCCCTAACAGCCTCTGATGACTGTGCAGACTGACAAGAGGACTCTAGCCCTTTCCATTGTACCTGGCAGGTAAGAGGTCCTGCTGAAGAGAATATTTCCTTCCCCTTTTGCAACGCCCCCAAAACTGGATCCAGAAACACCCTCATATCATTTTGCAGACGGTAAGTGCCCAATTAAGGAGGAGATGGGAGCACTACAGAGCTCCACACACCACGATTAGGTATTTTGGTGTTTTTAGTTCAGATCTAAGCTGCCTTTCTAGCACTGACAGCTGCCGCTTCTCCTGCTAGGTTTTAATATGATAAGTTATACTTTTGCTTTTTGATGTATTCAACAAGGTTGATTTCTGAATATCTGGGTCTTGCTTGGCCATTACAAAGAAATCTGATTGTGCCAAGGGTCCACATTGGAGTTAGAATCTTTTATTGACTGGTTTAGGATTGTCAGACACAGAGGACAAACACCTTGTACCTTTAACAGATGAGTAAGAGAGAAAAAGGGACGCAGGTGGCGCTGTGGGTTAAACCACAGAGCTCAGGGCTTGCCGATCAGAAGGTCGGCGGTTCGAATCCCCGCGATGGGGTGAGCTCCCGTTGCTTGGTCCCTGCTCCTGCCAACCTAGCAGTTTGAAAGCACGTCAAAGTGCAAGTAGATAAATAGGTACCGCTCCGGCGGGAAGGTAAACGGCGTTTCCGTGCGCTGCTCTGGTTCGCCAGAAGCGACTTAGTCATGCTGGCCACATGACCCAGAAGCTGTACGCCGGGTCCCTCGGCCAATAATGCGAGATGAGCGCCGCAACCCCAGAGTCAGTCATGACTGGACCTAGTGGTCAGGGGTCCCTTTACCTTTATCTAAGAGAGAATTGGGACAGATGCCGTTCGTAATGGAGAGATAAGCAGAAGACGCATTGGCTGATGCACACATGCCCCAACCATGAGCAAATAGTAAAGGCCCAGGACCCTTGCTCTAAGGGTATTCCAAGTCCTGTGCTTGGCACTTGGGAAGCACTGAACACTAGAAAGTGTGTAGTACAGCACTTCCAAAGCACTCAACAAGCAGCTGATTGTTGGATACTTAGGAAGCTCCGATTGCTCTGTCCCAGCTCCTGCCAACCTAGCAAAAGCATACCAGTGTGAGTAGATAAATAGGTGCCGCTGTGACAGGAAGGTAAATGGTGTTTCCATGTGCTCTGGCACTCGTCATGGTGTCCTGTTGAGCCAGAAGTGGTTTAGTCATGCTGGCCACATGACCCGGAAAGTGGTCTGCGGGAAAATGCCGGCTCCCTCAGCCTGAAGCGAGATGAGTGCCGCACCCCATAGTCAAGTTTGACTGGACTTAACCGTCCAGGGGTCCTTTACCTTTTACTTAGGAAGCACTGCAGAGGGGGCTTTGCAGGTAAAGGGTATGGCAGATGATGGCCTGCTCAAAATTATCCTGTGGGTCAAATTACAGCCAAGGGCTGTAAGTTCCCTACCCTTGTCTTAGGGCATATCTCATTACACTGTTTAAAATGTGTGGGCCCTTTCCTGAAACATGTCAAAAAATAAATAGGAACAATGTACATAAAGGATTAAGGAATTACCGGTACTTTCAGTACTATCGTTCCTAACTATTACACACTGGACTTTACATCTAAAGAGTTCCCAGTTTTGTTTTATTGCTTTATTCCATTTATTATGCTGCCTTTCCCATATGATAGGCTCAGTCAGCTCTCCAATGTCACCAGATCAGCGAATTGGTATTGGTTGCGTGACTGTACCCATTTGGGCTGCCATCAATGCTAGCGCACCTGCAGAGATGTTATTCCTGCATGAATGTTGTGTGACAGATGCCAGTGTAAATTAACATGAAAGGCAATCGATGAAAGGCTTGAATTCTGAACTTTATCCAGAGTGATCTGGTGTTTCCTTCCTCCACTTAAGACATTGTCCTCCTTTCTTCTGTTCGAGAGCACTTGGGAGAGTTTAGGGGGGAAAGATGCCATTTGATTTAGCCTCTATTCCAAAAGCAGAAAAGTTGGATGCAGGGTGCCACCAGCAGAGCATAGGTGTGTTGCAGAAAGATGGGTTAATATAGAAGCAGGGGCGTAGGAAGGGGGTGCGGTCCACCCTGGGTGTCAAAATGGCACACCGCGGGGGGTGGCACTTACTGCGGGACCTGGCCTGCAGTGCGCCTGAGCCACACGTCTCTCCTGGGAGTGACGCGGTGGCTCAGGAGCCCGCACTGCCTGAAACGGCAGCGTGGGGCTTGTGTCCGCCAGGCGGACTCCGTGGGCAGCTTGCCGGCCAACCCCCTGGGCGGATCGCTGTGGCGCCCCTGCCACTCCGGGTGCCGGAGCAGCTAGCTACGTTGCATTGAAGTAGCTCCAGGCGATTCTCTCAAACAAATGAAGGGGAAGGCCTCAGGAACAAGCTAGCTTGCCAATGATGTCCCAAGATGTCTTAGTTAAAAATTATTTTGCCTTGGACTTTGAATTCATCAAGAACTCCTGACTCTGTTGAGACAGAACCCTGTTACTGATCAAGCTGTTACTAACCTTGAATGCACTTACTCCAAAACTTGTAGGGCATTGAATCACTCTCATCAATTTCCAAGTGTCCCATCTTTTAGATTGGGGTGTGAAAGGAGGCACAGCAGTGCCATTTTGTACAGCTCATTGTCTGTGTTCTATGGCATTTACCCAGTCATATGACCCAAGTAAATCTGAGACTGGCAAAGTTCTACATCCCAGCATCATTAAAAGGTGTGTTGCTTTTTCTGCCATGGCTGAAAGGGAAGTACAAGGGAAGGTCACATCCTTTCACCCCAAGCACCATTGGTCTTTGTCTTCATTTCTGGAGCATCTGCAGGCCCAGCCTACTCTGAGGATGCTGGTGTTAGTCAACAAGGATGAGCTTCGAGTGCTGAAGAAAGAGCTGAGGAGCTGCTTCCCCGAATCTCTAAAGGTGAGAGGGCATCCTCCTCTGCTCTTTGCCAGGCAGATGCAGAACCTCTGCTGGGGTGATGAATCCAACCCAAAGCTTAATGTGAACACCACCAGGAGCCCAGTCTGTGACAGATACCTCTTCAATCCAAGAATCAGGGAAGGGAGTAGTGGTTTCTTTCTTAGCCTTTAGAGCTGGAAATGTTAGGAGATCAAGGAAATGTACTCTGGGCACGAGGGCTTTCCAGAAAATGGCAGATAAGGCTGGGCTGGCAATGTCACTGTTGCCTTCATGGATCAACTAATCACTGACAAGGTTAACGGCAAGGCTGGCCACAAAACTGACAGGCGACATTTGAAAGCAACCAGGAACACATCTGAATTCTTTTAATGTGCCTGTTTCTGTTACGTCAAGATGGCTGAAATGGCCATGCTGTGCCCCCTCCCTCTTGTCCCAACAGGTCCATGGGGCTGTGCTGAACGTGTGTCAGGGAAACGCTTTCCATCAGGAGATACTGGTAGATTCATGGCCCAGCTTCCGAGTGGTCATTGCACGGCTCCAGAGAGAGGTATTGCTGGGATGGGACATTCAAGAGAGGGATGTTTGACTTGGTTCTGTGAGTAGCATCAGCAAAGGGCTTGAATTGTGAGGACGAAGAAAGCACTGAGAAGGTGAAAATAAAGGTAAAAGACCCCTGACAGTGAAGTCCAGTCACGAACGACTCTGGGGTTGCGGTGCTCATCTCACTCTACTGGCCCGAGGGAGCCGACGTTTGTCCGCAGTTTTCCTGGGTCATGTGGCCACCATGACTAAGCCGCTTCTGGCGAACCAGAGCAGCGCATTGAAATGCCGTTTACCTTCCCACCAGAGCGGTACCTATTTATCTACTTGCACTTTGACGTGCTTGGCAGGCAAAGCCATAATTCTCTGCCCAGTCTGGCAGAAAGTGAAGCAGATAGCAATCGTTTTGCATGTTAGCCTTAACCTCAATTTGGTGCTGATAGCTTGATAACTTGTACTTATACTCTCATAGCGTAGGGGTATGGCGCATTGGTGCTGGGGCAGCAACATGTCTGCCCCATTATTTTTAAAGGGGCATGATGCACACTTTTACCCAAGGGAGAGTACAGCCACATACAAAGATTCATAGTGGGGAAGATGGGATTGGGAGGTGGAGCATTCCTGGTGCAGGAAATTCTCTTGTTGCCAGGATGCAAACAACACCCCAACAGGTGCCTAACTCCTTTGCACAAGTACTTTCCACAGCACCATAAATGAGGTACGAGCTGGGGCATATTTTCCTGGCAATGAAATATTGTCAGCTGAATGCTAGGGAAATGCTGTTCTCTACATCAGATATGCTAGTGGGAGGAGTCATTTGAGCCCCCTAAAACAGAAAAACTGCACATATTTTGCATATTAACACTTAATTGGTTTAAAGCAAGGGTTGCAAACCCCCAACCCAGAGGCTGATCAAAGACCTCCCCGATATTGGGAGCAGGAGCAAAAAGAGGGGAGAAATTAAAAAATGATGAGATTGATCATCTGAGGCTGGATGCAAATTGCACCTCCATCATCTGAAGAGGGGCGTTTGCCACTGATCAGATGAGCAATCTGATGTGTGCTTTCTGTGGTTGCCTATGTCTTGCAGAGGGTTTGCTATAATAAAAAAAAAATCTTATCCACTTGTTTTAAAGCTTTTTAAGCCTGCTCTTTAGATGAAGACTCCTAGGTTGACTAGTGCAGTGTTTCCCAACCAGTGTGCCTCCAGATGTTTTGGGACTACAATTCCCATCATCCCTGACCACTGGTATTGCTAGTGAGGGATGATGGGAGTTGTAGTCCCAAAACATCTGGAGGCACACTGGTTGGGAAACACTGGACTAGTGTGTGCAAAGAAATGACCTCTTCCCATCTTTCCTTCTTGTTTTTGCCTAGAAAGTGCCTTCAGAAATGAACTATTTTACCCAATCTTGTGCAGTTTTCTATAAGGACCTGGATGCCTATGAGAAATTGGTGAAAGATTCTGATGCCATTGATTGGAAACAAGAATTCTTACTTCAGGGTAAGACACCTGAACACCCAAAGCTCTGTGCATGTGCCAGTGTTACTAATTTAGAATTCTTAAAAAAGGAATATTGTATGCACAAGTTTTAAGAGTGTGTATGTACTTTTCTAAACTGTTTCAGCACTGGCACAAGCATTTAGACAAGTGTTATTGTCACCTGTTCTGCATCTGTGGAAGAAAATCTTAGTTTTGGTGCTGCTGAAATCCTCTTTGCTAGTCAGAGCAAGGCTTCCTTGAGGTGATCACCATTTTCCCTTTCCCATAATCATATAGAGTTGTGGTCTATGCTTCTGCGACTTCAGCACCTCACTAATCCCCACACCATTTTCCACACCCAGGTCTGCAGGATGGTGTGTATCAGACATCTCAAAACCTAGCAGCTGCCAAGCATTTCTCTGCAAAGCTGGTGACTCGGACCCAGGTTTTTGTTGTGCAGAAACCCTTGAATTTGTCTTCTTCCACACCCACGTATGTCACGCTCTATGACTCGGGGGTTGCAGGTAGCAAGCAATACAAGGAAGGCAGGATACATTTGCCAGTGCAGTAGTAATTTAGAGCATGGTGCCCACTCACTGGAGACCTGTAACAGGGGGAAATATGTGCAAGAGGAAATAAACTCAATGCCAAGAGGAGATTCTTATGCTAGGCAGTTATCTTTTCAGGAAGAAAGGACAAGGACCTTGGCAGTTGTAACTGCAGAAAGACTCCTCAATGTTTCTGACCCCCCCCCAATAATTCAAATGAGAGATGATTCCCGCTTCTTACCCAGGTACTCTGCACATGCCCAAGGTACTCTGCACATGCCCAAGGACACAAGCAAGGTGATTAGGAGCAAGCACAAACAATGGCTGGCTAGTAAGCCAATGTTTGTGGATCTCTGCAAATCATATTTGTAGGCTTTACAAAAGGCAGATACTTAGTAATGTTCATCACGACCACTGGATAAGTCCTCTGTAAAATGGGAAGGGGAGGGGAAGACATTCAACTGGGCAGGCAGTGAGGTTAGGATGTAACATCACTGTTGATAAATATTACAATAAAGGATTGTGCTTTCATAGGGTTAATATTCCTGAAACATTTCATCTCTAGAGTGGGATCAACTTACCAAAAGCATAGCTGTAGTTTATACTACTATGAGTCCACTTGGCTAATAGCAGCTACACAATGTAATTAGCTCCTCTGTACTAAAGCTTTGCTGGTATTAAATCAGGCTTCCTCAAACTTTGCCCCCCAGATGTTTTTCGCCTACACCTCCCATGATCCCTAGCTAGCAGGACCAGGGGTCAGGGATGATGGGAATTGTAGTCTCAAAACACCTGGAGGGCCAAGTTTGAGGAAGCCTGTTAAATATTCAAGATTTAACTCTGTTGCAGCAAGTACAGGAACAAACAACATTGGTGGCATTTAATAGTCTCATAACAATGCCACTCATTATTCCCTCTTAATTAATTTTGGGGAAATGTAGCCCAAGCAAGGAAGTCAGCATAAAAACTGGGTCCCTCACTAATAACAGTAGGGAATAAATTTAATAAATAATAAACTAGCTAGGACCTCCCATTCTCCATGACTAGAGATAGAACAAGCACCACCATGTGCTCGTAGATCTAGGAAAGCTACAGTTACACCTTTTGTCATGTTAACCTTCAGGTGGTTGCAGGGCATCCCAGCTCTATCTGCAGACTTCAAGCTTGACACTTGGGTGCTGTAGCTGGCTGGTTCATCATGCCTTAAGTGTTACTTCTGAAGGTAGGTCTTAACCTTTCTTTCCTTCTTCAGGTCAGGATCAGAGCTGAAACTCTCATCACTCAACACCACTCATGTTGCCCTGCTGAATGAGACCTGGAGTGTAGGCGGCAATGAGCTGAGTCTCTGCTATCTGACTCGGCTAATCGACTGCTTCCCTAGTAGTTGCCTTCTGGATGCTGGAGGATGTCCTATCTCTTGGGTCCTGCTGGATCAATTTGGGTGTCTGACCCATGCTTACACCATGCCAGCGCACCGTGGCAAAGGCTACATACAGCTGGTGATAGCAGCACTAGGCAGGAAGCTACAGAGCCTCAATTACCCAGTCTATGGTGATGTCCTGGAAAACAACACATCGATGCAGAGAGCCTTACAATGCCTTGAAGCCAACTTTACTAGTTGCTTTCTGTCCTATGACCTGCATACACCCATTTCTCTGCTGTGACAGGCTCTTCAAAAGCTGTCAGTAAAAAATAAACCAGAGGTAGTAGAAACAGATGGTTTAAATGAGAAAAATCATATATATATATGAAAAGTTGTATGAAGTTTCTCTCAAGAACTAGGTTCACATTTAATAATCTGGACACAAGCACATTGGCCCTACAGTTAACATCTAAGCTGAATCAATACCTTTCCAGCTAAAACAGATTAGATCCAGACCTCAAACAAATAGCCAGCAGATGAAGGATAGATTTGATTTTCACCGATTCCATCTGTGCTCCTGGAAGAGTTGCATCTGAGGGTTGCTGGACCCAGAAGCCTACAAACTCCTAGGCTTCAGGACTGTATCATGACGAATCAAAATGACTGAAGTAAGTCTACTGAGAACTTTTGACAGGTCTGAAGCCTCCAGTTGGCTAACCTAACAGTGCTGCTCCCTGTTTATGCCCTGACAAAACATTACTGTAGACCTCTTGTAGAGGCTCAGTAAAGTAATAGAAATGATAACGTCTGTAAACAGAACCTTAAATGAAGTATTGAGAGAAGCTATGTGCAATCGCTGCAGATAACTGTTAAGGCATGTGCTATACAATATTCGACTTTTAACACCGGAAAATTCCAATTAAAGTACGGTATATCACATTTGTAAAATGCACACTGTTTAGCCTGAGGACCAACAGATGATACATAGGGCCAGAGTCAACTGGTCCCCCATCAGAAGCCCACACAGGAGTTTGCTAGCACAATAGGGCTTTCTCCTCGTGCCATGTGCTCCCTGAAATTGGCTCATAGGGTGGGAGGTGTTGAGAGAACCCCAAGAACAGCATGCAGTGGGAGGAGAGGAGAGATTGGTCTGTCTGGCAAGCAGAAAGTGACAGAAGACTGTGAAGCTCAATTCTTCCCATAGTTTCTAGTATTCAATGCATGAGTGCACTTCCAGCAGTATACCACAAGGGCTACTGTTGGGAGCCCATTTCTCATACCTGTTCATCATTGCTGAACGACAGCTTCAAATAACAATTCAAACTTTACTGATCCCAAGGAATAAAATAGCTACATTTGAGCAAGTACAAAGTATTATCTGGAGCATTAAAAAAACCCAAAAAATGCAACAACCCTGTAATAATGCATTTAGCTGTTCTAGAAGCCAAGAACAAGAGGTCCTACCTAAGCTTGGGGGAAACACACACATTGTCTGGTACAATGTTAATAGTTTACTGGAAAATTGCACAGGTGTGTGTACACTCTTAGTACTTGTGGGCAATTCTCTGCATCATCTGCACTCCTATCCTCTATCCATTTAGACAAGATGTTTCTTACTCCAGATCCAAAAACATCTGGAGGGCACAACTCCCATCCACCCCAGCTAGCATGACTAATAATCAGTGATGATGTGAATTGTAGTCCAAAATATCTGGTGGGTACCATACTGATGAAGGCCAATTTAGGCTCTTAGAAATGTAAGTATCTTACCTGTGCTACTGGCCCCACCAGCATAGTAGATATGCAGCTGCTTTTGCATTTCATGACATTATGTCCACCTATGTTCACCACCCTAATTCATATTCATTATTATCGATTTGGTCACATACTAGTGCAGTTTGATCCATTCATCCTCCAAGAAATGGCGGCCTTGCTCCAAAATCCACAAACCAACCAACCCCTAAATGCCATCTAGAGTGAGTGTAAGATGAGAGCTAAGAAAGAAGAAAAATGTGGCTGGAAATGTAACTGCCTTTTATAGTTTGCAAACGAGTGTACAAAATACCCCTGTCTAAAAGCTACATCTTTAGGCTGTAGACAAATACGGCAAACTGCCACCTCCTTCCCTCACAAACCCAGCATTTCTTTTTTGGAGATGGTAATGTGACGTGAGTAGCAGCAACCGTGCTTTTTTTGTGAAATCATGGAAGGTCGAAGAGCGAGTAGCACAGATCGCGCAGGAATGAGGACAGGGGTCTAACCTCACCCTCTTCTGCCTTAGCTGGCTGGTTCGTACGAGAACAAAAGCCTACAGGAATTATGCCTTCTGGTTACACTGTCTACAACTTTATTAACAAAGAATGCTAATAGAGACTTTCCTAATAGCATACTGAGTTAACACGTCACATTCCGCACTGCCAGTGGTTTCACGGTCATGCTTTCAAAGAGCAATTTTGCTAGGCACAGACACATAAGAACTCACCTCTTTTAGAACCTCTTATGGCCAATAGACTGCATTTGACACATTTCAATCCTCTTGGAAAAACACTTTCAGAAGACATTTGCCTTCTATTTCCCCCAGTTTGTTCAGAACCCCTGAAACAGTAGCAGATGAGATGCAGGGACTTGTTCCTTAGAGTACCCAAACGCTTTGGCTGTGGAGGCCCAATTCACAAATTACTGTGACCACAGAGAGGCCAATTTGGATCACGATATGGCAGCCATCACTGTGTGGGAGCCTTGTGCACACCACCTCAGACTGTGTCATTTCCACCACAAATCTGACTGCTTGCAGTGGCTTGATTGGGTAAGGGGAGGAAGCCTGCCTAATCCACATAGTCAGCATCTGCCCTGAAACACCCCTCCATGCAATGGCCGTGTGGAACCATTTCAAGCAACCTTCTCCATGGTGGCTATCGTGTTGCCAAGGAAATTTAGAGGCACACTCCAGATCTGCTTGGTGACAGCATACATGCTTGATTTGCCCACCACAGCTTCCATAATGCTTAACTCTCTGCACAGCCAAGCAGGGCTAGCAATTTGCCAGCAATCTTTTCATGCCTGAATATAACAAAATGTTTGAAGGGGAGAAGGCTAAGAGCTGTACTGTCTGGGGACAGGAGGAAAAAAAAATATTGGTCCACTTTCCCCCTGCACAAGGCCATATTCAACCCCACAGGTAGTTTTTGTTTCGGGGGGGCACTTTCCCAGCAACCCACAGTAGTCCTGGGATGGTACCATCAGAAGGTAGGAGCTGGGGAGAAAGACAGCATTCCCATCAACACAGACATCAGTGCTCTCTGGAAAAGGAAAAGAACTCTCCACATTCCCAACAGTGTAAGCCATCTCCCCCCACCCCTCCGACAGGGGTAGTTTTCCTGCCATCCTTGCTCCTGCTGCCTTCCACCAATCTGAGAGGTGGAAATGAAACTCCCCCCATCACACTTGTCATTAAGTCATGCTCACAGCCAGGTCCATTGCCCAAGATTAATTTGATTATTTTTCTTTTTTAAAAAACTGTATAGAAATCAACACACTGCCATCATTCTGTGCATCTGGAGCGGCCGCAAGAGGCGCAGGGGCTCAGTGAAATCTCTTCTCTTCCCACACATACCGCTTCCCTGCAGGCACCTTCCGGAAAAACAGGCTGTTCCCTCTGCTCATGTTGCCCTGAAAACATGAGGGAAAAGGAGGCATGAGAGGGAATGTGAATAGAAACTGAGCCTTTGGGGACAAGAGGTCCAGCATCTTGCCAGCAACAAATACAGAGGGGTTTGGTTTTATTTTCCTATTGAGGGTAAACTTCTGTCATGGGTAATCTGTTTTAATTGGAGTGGGGGCAGAGTCTCTCTCTCTCTTCCTTCCTAAAGAAAGAAAGCTTGGAGAGGGCTCCCCATTTCAAGGCTCTCCCAACCATAAAATTAAGTCCCAAGAGATGAAGCTTGCCCACCCTGGAACATCAACACTTGGTGTGGCAGCTGGAATGCACCCAGAAGAGGTGAGGGCACCCCAAGCCACACAGTGACATCTTGGTCTGGCATCCTTGCTTGGGAGGCTGGTACACCCAAAGGCCGAAACCCCTGGAAGAACTGGAGAGAGGGACTCTGTATTGCCAATTATTCCTCTCCCACCCACATCAAGGGCAAGGTGCTATGGTCCTCTAATGAAAGGGCAGACAAGACAGACATACCTCCCCCTGTAGCTGGCTCCAGCACTGTAACCAGGACGAGTAGGCTGGGGCATAAGGAGGGAGGCCACCAGCGAGCCTGAAAAACAACAAGAGACCAGGGTAATTTACCAAAATGGCTCACCAACAATATCCCATGTGTAGAACATGCATTTCTAGCTTCATAGTCACTTGGGAAACAGTAGCCCAGGTGCAACTTCTAGACTAGAGCAATTACTTCCACTCCAAAGAATATTCAGGTTGAGCTTTTATATTTAAAAAGAGAGAGAGAGAGAGGTTTGAATCAATGAGCAAAGTAAAAGGTCTGTTCCTTCTAGATAAAAATGCATTTGTACACCAGCAGCTCAGGCTTGCAGCCAGCTTTTTGCTGTGCTGTTCAAGGCAAGGCACCCAGACAACCAAAGCCCATCTTTACTACCGTGATGAGTCAGCTCTGGTGTAAAGCAAAGCAAAATTATTTGTCCAGAGAGAGTTAAAAAAAGAAAGAAAAAGAGCTCAGAGGAGAATGCAAGAGGTTTATAACATCTTGAATAATGTAGAGATAAGTGAATAAAAATATAAACATTTCTCCCCTTCTCATAGATTTGCACTGCGGTGGGGGAGAGTAAACACAGTGAAACAAGCTGGCAGGGCATTCAGAACTAACAAACAGAAATGTTTTTTCACATAACTGATACAGTGGCTAATAGAATCCCCATGTTTAGAGGCAGACTCTGTTAATATCATATGCTGGAGACAAATGACAAGGAAGGGTTGTTGCTTTCATGCTCTTCTTGCAATTTGTCTCTGAGAATATGACTACCTGTTGTTGGAAACAGAAATAATGATAGGCCTAACTTGCACATAGCCATAGTTAATGCTTAAAACCATGGTTGCAAGTTTAACCATGGTTTATTGTGAAAGCGCAGTGGGCTCAGAAGTTCTTACTCCTCAGCTTCTGTCTGCATGGGGAGCAACAAACCACAAGTCTTGGCTTGTTGTGTCATCTGAACCACAAGGTTTGTGGTTTGCTTCTCTTCAAACCAAGCAGTAAGCCCATAACATGCTCATTCACATTAACTATGGTTTCATGTGATACATGAACCAGACCTATAATTTAAGTATTTTCTCAAGAGACTCCACAGTTCTCAACATCCTGTCTCCTAGTGGCCAGAAGGTACATCCCAGTGTCTAACCCAGACTTCCTCAACCTCGGCCCTCCAGATGTTTTGGACTACAACTCCCATGATCCCTAGCTAGCAGGACCAGTGGTCAGGGATGGTGGAAATTGTAGTCTCAAAACATCTGGAGGGCCAAGGTTGAGGAAGCCTGGTCTAACCCATCAAACAATGAAATAATCACAATTTTCTACCTCTGTGTGATCAGACTCATTAATAAAATCAACACCCATAAACCATGTAGTAAGATAAAAATGAATAATCAAAAAAGCTTGACAACCACGGGAAGAAACAGGACAGATCCCTTATTTTCTCTTGAGACTGAAAATCTACTGAATAGACCTGTAGTGTCCACATGAATTTAAAAATATTTACTGGATTTGCAGATGACCACAAGATTGAAAGCCAGGTTCAAATTTTTAGAAGTCCTTAGCTGCATCTCCAGCCACAACTATTTTGAACATAGGCAGGGCACAGTGAAGGAGATGGCTCTTTGACCGCTGAACTTTTAAATTAAACCCTTAAGAGCTATTCTAAGAGACTTTCCATGTCAGATGCTTTATTTTCAAGCTCTGTGGGTTGTGGTACCTAAACACTGAAAAGCAGCTGCTGAAAATATGAAGAGAACAGATGCGAGATGTAGCACATTGCTAAAACTCTCATCGCTTCATGAAGGAAAGGGAGCTGAAAAACCAAGACTAAATGAGACTGAACTGCTTGTATTATACATTTGAAAACACACAATCAAAAGCCAAGTTAGAGAAATCAGACTCTGCACTCACCCACAACTATTAATGGCCATCAGGTTTGAGACGAGTACAAAGGGGTAAGTCAGCATACTGGCAAAGAACTGCAGATACAATACAGCAAAATACACCAATTAAAAGAGTCCCTCGGTTTTCCTTCACAAGCCTCACCCAGCTGATGGCCAGTTAAGGGCAGAACCTTCTTAGAGCTACAGTACAGCAAATTGAACAGTCACCCGTTGCAGGGAGCATGCCTTAGGCTAGAGAGAAGCAGCTCCACAGGGCAGTGAAGCATTATTGCAGTCGCAATTCTGTTTCAGGACAGGAGTTCACAGCAATCACAAAGCAGATAAAATGAAACAGCTGGTAATTGTTCTGCTTAAGCTGAACAGTAGTTTGAGCCAAGCAACAGCACCTACTTAAGAGCTCAGCACTAGAGATCTAGATCAGGGGTCAGCAACCTTTTTCAGCCGTGGGCCGGTCCACCGTCCCTCAGACCATGTGGTGGGCTGGACTATATTTTGAAAAAAAATAATGAACGAATTCCTATGCCCCACAAATAACCCAGAGATGCATTTTAAATAAAATTACACATTCTACTCATGTAAAAACATGCTGATTCCCAGACTGTCCGCGGGCTGGATTGAGAAGGCGATTGGGCCGCATCCGGTCCTGGGCCTTAGGTTGCCTACCCCTGACCTAGACGGATATCACAGGTATTGAACAGAGATCCTGAGGTGTACAGCTTGCAAGGCTTCTTGCACAGGACATCACCAGCATCACCCCTAACTTCAGGATGAAGTGGTCAAGCCTACACTCACATCCCTCAGGACAGAACCTGCCCCCTCTTCCCACAGAAAAGAGAAATCAACTGTACACTCACTCCAGTGACAGCCTGAGAATAGCTTTTCATCTCACTCATGGTGGAGACCTAGAAAGAAGAGAAACAAAGTAATTGATCCCTGTTCCTCAATTAAGAGTAGTCATTCCCAAGTCCATCATAACCCCTGCACTGGAGCAAAATCTGAAGGAGCTGCCTGAAATTACTAGATGTAATGGAGGTAGCAACATGCAACCACATTCAGAGGTTGGGGACAAAAAGGATATACAGTGGTACCTCTGGTTGCGAACGGGATCCGTTCTAGAGGTCTGGCCGTATCCCAAAGTTTTCGCAACTGGAGAGACCGCTTCTGTGCATGTGAACGGGGCGAAACACTTCCAGGTTTGCTGCTTTCGCAACCCGAAGTTTATGTTACCTGAGGGTAACCTAACCCAAGGTCCCACTGTATTGCTCAGGAGGATGTTGCAGCAGGACCACGATAGGGACCTTTCAAGCTGACCAAGGCTAGGGGAGGACACCTTTCATACCTGCCTACCTGAGCTCAGCACTCCACTGTCCACACCCCATACATCACACTACTTGTAGTCTACTTACCCCACTCTCCAGTGCATAGGTATTGATGAGGTAGGCCAGCATGTTACAGAGCCACAAGGACAAGATGTCCCCAAGCAAGCGGGGAATAAGGCCCCTGGAAAAGGAAAAAAAATGTTAAGTGAGAAGGCCACATACTGCCTGGAAAAAACATGTTACATACATATGCACGCTTCCCTCCAGTGTGTGAGGCAGAAAGTCTGGCTGTATTTCCATGATGGGAGGCTGATCAACTTTAGTGCAAAGCACAATGTTACACATTCTCACAAGAAAGATCACAATCTGCTTAAGAAAATTTGGGCTGAATTAGACAAAAGTTTCAACTAGTTGAACATTCTTCCATGAGCTCTGGCCATAATTGGACTCGCCCTCTGTCCCTCCCTGTTCCCCATGTCGCCCATGAACCAACAACCATGGCAGGTACAAAAGCAAGTTCACACACATACACACACAAGCAAGTACTCACGCAAAAAATCCCAAGATGCCCTCTTCCCGGTAAATGGTGACAAAGGAGCTCAACACCCCACTGAAAATTAAGAAAGACATTCATTTACTCTCAGAAATCAAGAAACAAGTGACTCTCCCTGATCCCCCCCCGTTTTCAACTTCAATGATGACAGGAAACCTCTATGCTCACACACTAATTGCTCCCTGGCCTCTTTTTAAGTTCTCCTACAAAAAAGGCATTGGCCTTGCGGGCTAAAGTCCAAAGGAAGCCACCTGGTCACAAATATGCACATACCTGTACTTGGTCTCTCTGCCAATGAACTGCACCATACACCTCAACGTGATCACTGAAGGACAAGGACGGAGGGAAAAGGGAAATGACATCAGCAATGATTGTCCCCACTCTCCTTCCCCTACTCAGGCCAACACAGGAACACACTGCTTCGCCACTCTCCTAATTGGAGCTTAATTCAGACAGGACAGATATGCCCCTGGTTTGGGAACAGGGGTTCAACTACAGTTAAATGGAATAGAATGTCCCTTGAAAATTCAGGCTCATGGTAAGGAGCTATGACCTTGGATGCCCAAGTGACAGCTGTGGCCAGAATGCCTTTGCCTAGCGGACACCAGCGTGCCAACTATGCCCATTCTTAGTCACGACAACACTTGCCTCATACACATCACATTTGGATTACTGCAGTGCTTGTTACATTGGGCTGCTTTTGAAAGCTACAATTGGCAGAATGCTGCATCCAGCCTGTTAACAGGGGCTGCATAGAGGGACCACGTGGCCCCCTTACTGAAACAACTGCACTGGCTTCCAGTGTGTTTTGACTCATTTTGTTAGGCACCATCAGCTGATTAGGAAAAACGGAGTATAAATGTCATCAGTAAATAAACACGTATCAGATAATTGATCAAAGCCAGCAGTGTGAAAGATGGGTACCCCAAGCACAAAAAACAATGACCATGAAGGGACCTGAATGTAGCAAGGAAAGGCTGGTGAATGAATGACTTTCCTCTTTCTTGTTGCCAGGGAGGTAAATGTGTGCTGGCAGTGACCAAAGGGCTACTGGCCCATACTTACCATGAAAAGGGTGGGTGACTAGCGTAGCAGCAGAACGTGCAATCATCTCTTGAGAAGTCTAAGACCAAAAAGAATGGAAAAACATCAGCAAAAAGCCAGCCAAGGAAACGGCAAGATTTAAAGTGACAGCATGCGCCCCATCTGACCAGGTTCCATAAAGCACCTAATGGCTGTTACTTAGTGTAAGTTACAACTTGAAGCATTTGTGTTAAGGAGCTGCACTTTGAGGTTAAAACTGAGTTTATCATTCCTCTACCAATCAAAGCTAGTTTCAGCCAAGCCACAGGTTTCAGCTTATTTAGAAACAGTGCTCTGCTCTATTATCACGCTAAGCACAGACTTTCCAAGTGCATCCTATTGCCCACTATAGCACACTGGAAGGGCTTTCTAGGTGCCTCATCTCTCTAGTTCTAGGACTTCTGTGCCTGGATGTACACTGCCCTTTAAACAGCTTGCAGACACCCTGTCATATTGGGTGGGATTCACCTAACAAACTCATCAGCAGAAGCCCTGCCCAAGGGCTTGTACAATGTGCTTTCCCCCCCAGTCTCCTCTCCGCCATGGAAGCCAATGCAAGGATTCCCACTCATGTAACAGGACTTTCCCTCCCTCTCCTCCTGCCACATCCTCCTCACATCTGCTCTGGAGAATTGAGAGTACCCCCAGGACAGTGCACAGTGGGAGGAGAGAAGAAATTGCTCCTTCGGGCAAGCAGAACCCTCCTTAATGCTGGGTTGATTACAACCCAATATTGCATGCTGAAAGTCATTTCTCCTGGCCTCTGTTCACTGATATGGAACAAAACTGGCAGGCAATGTGGGACACTTCTGCAACATTGCCAGTCACCAACCAAGGGCCCCATAGGCTCTAAAGGGTTCCCCACTGCCTGACTTGTCTTTGCCACCCAGTCATTCACCTCACACACCCTGCTGCTCCCCCAGCATCTTTTAGCAGTGGGTAGGTGGCAGTGCCTCTTTTGAAGGGGAGCCAAGCTTGGCTCCTATTCCTGGAGCCTACCCATGTTAATTTATCCAAAACGCAATGCCTGATCAGTTCTGTCGGTGAACAGATTGTCACCATTCAACCCTGGCACCTGTGCATGTGAAATCCTAATACATCCCAGCTTAGCCCGTGACAAATGAATCCATCTCTTACCTCCTTAACAACTTGCTCCAAGGAGGACGAAAGTTCCTTGGGGCTGATCCCTGGGTCCTGGAGAGAAAAGTGAGCATCAGAAGTCATGGGGTGATGGCATTTCCAGTGCTGTCTGTAGAAGGTATCTTCTTGTGCTGTCTAATTCTGGATGGAAGATATTCTGGAGAACCCCAGAACTCCAAGAGAATGCACTACTCTACATACCATCTGATACAGACAGGGAGAGGCAACTCATGCAAACAAATAAAAGCTAAGAACCTACTTACCTCAACTAGATCAGCTTCCTGGCAGTGCTAGAAGTAGGAAAACAGAGAAAAATGAGCCCATGGCTTATCTCCTCATTCTCAGCATGTTAAGCATACGTAATTGTCTTTGCATTCACTTTCCCATTCCCACAATTGAATTGCAAGAAATGAAATACTTTATTGTCACTTATACAACTTGTATACAGTGAGATTACACAAGAAAAGGTGTCTAATAAATTTATTTAATAAGAATAAGAATATTCCATACTTCTAGATTCAGGTAGGCAGCCGTGTTGGTCTGACACTGTCAAAATATTAAAAAAATAATAATGTCCTGTAGTACCTTAAGAGACCAACTAAGTTTGTTCTTGGTATAAGCTTTCATGTGCATGCACACTTCTTCAGGTATCTGAAGAAGTGTGCATGCACACAAAAGCTTATACCAAGAACTAACTTAGTTGGTCTCTAAGGTGCTACTGGAATTTCTAAAAAATTTTTTTTAATATATTTCAATATTCCATGCTGTCTGTCTCAAAAATGTCAAGATTGTTACTTGAATTATTCCCAATGAAAAAAAAGTACACATTACGTTTTGTACTCTTATTGCAAGTCAGCTGGGTTTTGGGGAAAATGTAATACATACTGTATTTTTAAAGTTTAAAATTGGGGGTTGTCTTATACATGGGGGCGTCTTATAGACGGAAAAATACGGCGCTTCTGAAAGATTTTCATATACCTATAAAAACTTGCATGTTACTCTGCATCTATTATCCCACAACATGTTCAGTGATTTCTCCACTATGTATTCTAAGTCAACAACACTACTTATATATCTATGAGTTATATAGGATTCTTCACAAATTAATTCTTGAAAGCAATGTGCATTTGAGTCATCATGTATGAATTCCAAAACCAAGGTAATTGAAAAAGCTAGTAGGCCCTGCCAGTCTAGTTCTTCTGTGTAACTAAAAGCGGAGAAACAGCCTCACAAATCTGAAACTGCTACTTATAGGTTGGCACAACCAAGTGGCCACAGTAGCAATCCAAGCAGTCCACAGAAAACAAGGCTAAACTAAATTTAGAGCAAAATGGTGCACCCTATAAATAAACAGTTTTGATGCTTAGAGACCTGATTGTATGGTCGAAACCATGTGTTGTATCCAAAATAGTAGTTCTGTTAGTGCAATAAAACTTCATCTTACTCTCCTCACCCGTGCACCCTCCCCAAATCTGCTTCAGAGGATTGGGGTAACCCCCGGAACACATTTAGAGGATGCATGGGGAGAGAAGGAAGGGAAGTTCTGCTGCACAGCCAGAAGCCCTTGCACTAACAAAATACTTTGTTGGAAACCACCCCATGAAACTGCCAAGTATCTTCCCATTCACTATCAGCATCAATCACAATAATTATTGGCAGCAACCAAAAAGTCTGACTTGCAAATACCTTTATTTGGAACTGCTATTGGCTTGGGCCATATAATGCCAAGCTCTAAGAACAAATTTTGTCTGCCAAGGCTTTAAGCTAGTTTACAACCCCTGTGTGAATGCTGAGTACACACCATACCCTGATTATTTGAATACAATTGGAAATTTGGGCTTACACTGAAGAGGATGTAATTTAATGAATGGGAGCACACAAGAAAAGGAGGGGAGCAGAATGTGTCACTCATTCAAGTGACACATTCCATGTGGAAACAGCCCACTGTGTTTAATAACGCTTAATCCTAGACAACTACAAACACCCTCCCTATATCTGCCATAGGAAGAATCCCTTCCAATCTCTGAAAAGCCACAGAACGCAACTTGAGTCTAGGGAAGGCGGGAATAATACCTAAAGTTGCACAATGTTCTACAGGTGTTCCAAATAACGACTTTCACTGCCTTAAAAAGGCAGCTAACATCTTATTGGCAGGGCTTAGGAGGGCATGGCTGACCTTATTAGATTGTGAAATGTTTAGCATACTAATGTTGCTATAGAATAAAATTATATAGTACCTGTAAAACCTTACTGTGCACTATAGTGCCGATAGCTCCTGAGCAGAGTCTAGGAGTCAAACCTTTGAAGAGTCCAGCCCTTCCATCAATCTTCATAATGTGTTTAGCTGAAAACAGAAGTCAATACAGATCATACTCAACACTGACTGCTCACCCCATTCACCCACCTGCCTAGAGGAGATTCCAGCACTCAAAAATGTGTGTGTGGGGGGGAGTTAGGGATGCAAAACTACGGTATTTAAAACTTGGCCTATCCCATGCTAGAGAAGACCGGGCCTGATGCCAAGCTAGAAACTTCAGTACAAAGGTCACGATACACAGCTGCAGGCATAATCTCCTGCACAGCAAAGCATGCTCATGTCCTATTTATTTCAGCATGCTCAACTGAACATTGGATTACACTTAAAATAATGTCAGCATGCACCAGCACCCTGCTTGCCCTTCCCAAACTCTGCCATCCTCTACAGCAAGGAGGGAAAGTCACAGGTTTCCCAGATATTGGCCACTGGTTAGGAAGTTGAACAACATCTAGAGGGTCACAGCTCCCCCATCTCTGGATTGCAATAACAAAGTACTTGTTAATGATCCTAAGTTTGAGCAACAGTGTGCAAGAAAGCAAGCTCAGAGCCAATAATATCATTATACAAGCCGGAGCATGAAGTGTGGCATTGCTGGGACATGCACATGCATGCACAGGCCAAATCATATGAAGGATACTTGAAGGGCAATAGGCTACAGGAAGAGAGGCTCAAATGCCCAAACATTGTACTTTCCTGTTATTCTAACTGTCTCACTTCATGAATTCAAAAGCCAATGATCATGGCTATAGCACTGAAGCTTCTTGAGAATTGAGACTCACCACTTTACCTATATAAACTGCCACTGTTCCAACAGTTGCAGGATCACTAGCTAATCCTTGTACACATGAGAAGTTCTGCTTCAAAGGCATAGGCAGTGCAGCAATTACAGCAATCCAATCCTGCTTTAAGTTTTTCTGGCTCATTCACAAATCTTATACATCATACACTCACCATAAGCAAAGAGACCAGGCAGCTGATAGACCTGTCGCCCAAAGATATTTCTTCCCAGAGTTGGAGGGAGGGGTTCATATCCCACCTTCAAAATAAAGAGACAGCCTGCAGCAACCTCTACAGGGAATAACCCCAACATTCCCTAGCAGTGAACAACTACGGCTGTTCCACTGGACATTTGAAAACTGAACCATATGAGAAAATATGATCGATTTTTTGTTCTTAGAATTCTATGGCTGTGCTACTAACTGTAAGTTTAAGGTTCTAAAACCACTATATTCAGAAGATGGTAATAGTTTGTAGCTCACATTAAATGTCTGGGTGGTCTGCAGTTCAGCAGAAAGTCTGGCAAGGTCACTGGATACCAGGTGCCATCTCTTAATGCTATACATATATATGTCTTACTAGTGATTACGGTATCATAAGATGTTCTGGGAATCTTTTTGGCTAAAGAACGGGAAATAAATACTTAAAATTTGGAGCTACAGACCAAACATATATCCCCACAGACACCGCACTATATTCCCCCACTTCTTCGCTCCAAAGTGATTCCCCCCTGCATTTTTTCCAACCAGGTGAAGTTATTTAAAAGCATTTTTCCATGATGTGATCTAGCTGACTCTGAAGATAAGTTTGCTGTGATTAAATGTTAAACAACTAGTTGAGAACATGGAGCTATTTTGCTTTGTATGCTGTGAATAGCCACTTGATTTGTCACAATATATCATACTAGGCAACGTGTTTTCCATAGTTTTTAACTCACATTATCAAGGTCTGCAATTTAGCAAAAAAAATTACGGACAAATTGGATACTGTGTTTCACAAGTCCAATTTACCAAAGAAGACAATGTGCTTTCTTGGCAGAGGTGGCCGGTATTTATTTTTGAGATAGATATCCCACTACATAGCTCCACATATCCTCTGTGTAGTGAATCATATGAGAACCACTAGGGGCTAATAACAGGAAGCCTCACAATTGTCCTTTGTCCTTAAATTCTGAACCTTACATTATAGGAATTTGTGTATCCAAACTCCGAAGTGCTAATGTGCTTCCCATTCCTGCATTTTTTATTAGAAGGTGGATGTGCAGGCTGTTAAATATTTTAAGAGACAGGGCTGTTGTACCTGGGGCAGCTATGCTTTTCAGCCAATGATGATACGAGTACAAAGCCACAGCTGGCCAAAAGCAACATGCAGCCAAATATACTAAATAAAGAAGCTCTTGAGGCTGGAACTACTGGGAGTGTCCAAAACTCTACCAATAAAAATGAGAAGAGGACAAATTTGAATATGAGGCACACATAAAACCAGCACAGAAAACTGATCTGGATTCAGAAATCAGCCAGGCTCACAAAAACATTTGAGTGAGGTAAGCCAGTCTGAAACTGGTGAAAATTAAACATTGGCTTCTGCAATGAGGATTGTTCTGTGGCTAGCACTGGCAATTTTGTTCTCTCAGGAATGCGGACACAGCAAAGGCAGCAAGCGAGAGAAACGCAGTGTCTTGGATCTGATTTTGACCCTCTGGTGTTACCGGCACCGGTTGCAAATCCCACTGCTAGGACTCAATCTATACGGCTGCTACTGTGGAACTGGTGGTTCTGGAAGCCCCGTGGATGCAGTGGATCAGTGCTGTTTCATTCATGACTGCTGTTACCGCCACACCAGGGTCTCCTTAAAATGTCACCGCAGGGTAAAGTGGCAGCGGTATAAACTCTCGTGCAACGGATCAGAAACGGAATGCCAGTCCACGAGTATCTGTGGCAGGATGGCATGCGAGTGTGACAAGCAGCTGGCGGAGTGCTTGACAGCAGCAAAACCTCGCAGGAAGCATTCTTTCTACAACAGGGAGGCTCTCTGCAAAGGACCCAGGGACCCTTGCCCAGCCGTTCACCGTAACTGGACTGAAATTCTACCCTGGGGTAGTCTTTCCCCTCTACCAGTCTCGAGGTGGGGCTCGTAAGTAACCATTCAACTCTGGAAGAGAACAGGCTGCGGCTGCTGATTCCCAAGGGCTCCCCTCGCCGGACCCACCTTAACACCTGCGGTTCTAGGCAGCGCAATAAAGAAAGACTCAAATGCGAAGTTGCACTGCAAATGACGGCTGATGCGAAAATGAGGAAGAGCTTCCCGCGTCCCTACGAGCGGCTTTCTTTCCCTCCGCCGGGGCGGCGGCGCTACTGCTACGCCTCGGGGCAGGGAGGAGAGCAGCCGCCGCCCTGCGAATAGGGAGTCTGAAGCAAAGCAAGGCCCGGACCCGACCAAAGGCGAAGGGCGACTCCGCTACTTCGAGGGGCTGCTGGCTACGCGGGGAAGGGGGGGCCGCTCCCATGGAAACGCGTTTGGGAGAGTGGAGGCAACTTCTTCCCCAGTGAGCGACTTGGGGCTGCTCTGACATCCTCCCTCCCACCCACCCACTCAGTGCCGTCCCCTTCCTCGCCCTCACGAGCGAGGAAAACCTGCCAGGACTGAAGGCCTCACCTGCACGAGCACCTTCACGTACATGAGCGGCTGCGAGAGCACAGTGAGGCCGGAGCCCAGCAGCATCTGAGAGGCCGTGTCCGACATGCTGCAGCCGCGCCGGGCTCCGCCGAGGGGGGTGGGGGGTGGGGTGGAAGCAGAGGCTACCGCGCCACCTCCACGTGACCTGCGGTAGAGGAAGATACGGCTCGAGCCGCTGCCTCCACGTCCTTTCCCTCCCCTCCCACTTCAACTACTTCCGGCTCCAGCTAGTCTCTGTGTCCGCCACTTCTAGAGCGCGATAGGCCTCGCTAGCCGATGGGGCGGGGGGGAGCAATATTGACAGTGACCTGCAGCCTGAACTTCCGGTAAAAACCAACCAACCCGAAAGCTATGATTCTCTATGGTCGCCGCTCTATAGCTTTGCTGCTCTGTGGTAAAAAGGGTATAGAACTGAAGTGTCAGCGAGGTTTACGGCTGAACACAACTCTACATCCCCCCCGCCCCATTGAATTTCTTTTGGCATTTCTCGTCGTGCTTCTTAGATCTGTTTCTGACAGCCAATAAGGCAGGGGGCGGGGGAATAGGCTTTTGCGTCACACGGTAGGTGGGCTAAGAATTTTCTGACCTAGAGGTAGGAAAGTGTAGATTTTGAATCGCGTGCATCGGAGTAGCCACTGCAGAATGAGAGGCCGGGAAGAAGCTGTCGCGAGAAGAGTAAACTGTCCGCGCCCAGTTTTAGCTACATAGTAAGTCATTGGCAGGCGCCGGATGTGAAATAGAGGGCACTGAAGTCGGGACAGTAAACGGGTGTTTAATATAGTTAGTTTATTCGCCAATACGTCAGGTTTTCAGCAATTTTTAGGTTTTCTTTGCTCTGTGTACCATTAGATACTTACGAGTTAAAATGTTCATGGCTAATGAAAACCCAGGGTTGTTTTTCTTCTACTTCCATGCATAGCTGTCAACTTTCGGATTTGAAAATAAGGGATTTTTTCAAACTTTCGGATTTGAAAATAAGGGATACCGCGAGGGCGGTGCAATGGCACCAAGTAGCCTCGCCACCCTGCACTCCAGAGGCTGTGCGCGAACGAGTGAGCGAAAGAGCGAGCGCATAGACGGCAGCCAGGCTGCCTTGTCTGGTTGGGCGTGAGGGTCTGGCTGCACAAGGCATGCAAGCTCCGCCCCCAGTTGAGGAAGAAGAAGAAGAGTTTGGATTTGATATCCCGCTTTATCACTACCCAAAGGAGTCTCAAAGCAGCTAACATTCTCCTTTCCCTTCCTCCCCCACAACAAACACTCTGTGAGGTGAGTGGGGCTGAGAGACTTCAGAGAAGCGTGACTAGCCCAAGGTCACCCAGCAGCTGCATGTGGAGGAGCGGAGACACGAACCCGGTTCACCAGATTACGAGTCCACCGCTCTTAACTACTACACCACATTGGCTCTCAGACTCCTTATTGGCAGCCGAGGAACGCAGCTGAGGAGCCTCCCTGGTCGGCAGGGAGGGAGAGGAGCTGCTTCCTTTGAAATCCGGGAAATTTAAGGGATATCAACAATCCGGGATAGCAGCGGGAAACGGCATTGGAATAAGGGAGTTTCCCGCCAAAAAAAGGGAGGGTTGACAGCTATGCTTCCATGCCTGGCAGTTCCTAGCGGAACTGTAGTACAATTGACATTGACCACAAAGGACTTCTTATTTCAGACCTGCTGTTCAGTAAGCATTTGCAGGATCACTTTTGTTATAAACAAAAATCTGCCCTTATTCCCTTATGGGGTACATAAGAGCCCTTGCAAGTTCCCTGCAGGTTCTCCATCGGTAGGAGTAAAAACAGAGGCCAACCAGAGAAAAATTGAGAAGCAAAGCCTTTATTTTCACTGTTGCAACAGGGTGCTTTCCTCTCACACATGAGCAGGAAAAGGACCCAGAACAATGGTGTGCAAACTCCTATATAGACTTTGAAATTCCCCCCTTCCGCTCAAGACCACCCCCCTATACATCATACATACATCACAAAAAGGGGTGTAACCCAGGACCACCCCAGAAACATCCAGAGAAGGGATGGAAATCTGGGTGTGTTGTTTCTTCCTGTCTGCCAGGTCACCTGATTGGATTACCTGGGTTTGGCCACTCTTGTTATTATAACCACTAATTCCTGAATCTAGGTCACAGGTCACAGGCCCACACCCTGTTCATATATTGAGTGTGCCCTTAAGACAGGATTTGTGAGGACAGGATTTCTGAGGAAAGAGACAATGGAAAGGTTCTCTCACACACACCCTTCCTCCTTGGAGAGAAACACCTGGTCAGTTTTTGAGAGTCAAAATGGTGCCAGGAGTCAAAATGGCTTCAGACACTCTGGTCCCAGTCACCCCTCTCTGTTCATGTCTCAAACAGTGTACTGGGGTGTTTCAAAAGGAAGCCCCCCCCCCCCCCGATATTCCTATAACATCCTCCATCAGTAGGAGAAAATAACAGAGGCCAACCAGAGAAAATTGAGAAGCAAAGCAGCTAAGCTTGATCTTTATTAAAGCTGTTGCAACAGGGTCCTCACTCACCACATGCAGGAGGGAGGAGGAACCCAGAACAATGGTGTGCAAGCTCCTATATAGACTTTTGAAATTGCCCCCCTCCCGCTCAAGACCACCCCTCAATACATCATACATACATCACAGAAGGGACGGTCTACAGACTTTCCTAGTAGAAAGTCAAACTAACAAACAAAGCAAGCGCTGCTGCTGCTGCCACCGCTGCTCTATTTAGTTTGCAATTCAAATCTCATCTTATTTTGGAGCAAAATCAAGCATTCGTTTTAAAGTGCTTTAATTATTATCCAGGAATTTTCCACATTCGGTAAATATGCAATACTACCAAAGCTTCTAGCGCTAGACCCTTGTGCAGTCTCAAAATGTAATATCCTTTCAACCCATCCCCACTGAAAATTTCCCTTCATCATCTCTCCCTTTCCCACTTTCCAGAGAAACAAGCCTTGTCTAATTTTTCTTAAATGTTGCTGGTGCACATGCCTGCCCTTTTACAGAAAAAAACAACTAGTTCCCTCTCATTCTCAGAACAGCAGCAGCAATAGCAACAAGGAAAATGGAGTGGACAGGTGAAGTATTCCCAAAGTTTTGAAACCAACACATCCCTCCCATTATTGGGACACTGAAGGAAATTTCCATATAGAGAAGAGAGACAGGAGGAGGCAGTGAACAAAGTAAAATTATAGCTGCATACAAGGTACATTTTAGTTCAAATACGCTTTTCTGCCAGAATAATTGATTAAAAAATATGTGAAATTGTACTTTTCCTAGATTTTTTGTGTATTTGGGGACAAAAACAGGTAGTGAAAGAGTTACTTGAAATAAATAAATTGTAGCAGATGCTAATACTAAAGAGAGGAAGAGGAAAATGCATGTAGATTTGCCAGTCTCATTTGCAGTTCAGACACATATTTAATGTGAGATTTCTTCGTTCCTTCCTGGATTATAATCCAAAATCTTCATAGTGAGAATAAATTATAGCTTTATGGTTCTATGGGCCAATGGCTGTAATAAAACATTACTTACTTACTAGCTTTATGGTAACACAACTGACTTGTTTATAACAGGTCATCAAAGTCTACACCCGAGTCCAGGATATAGTTTTGATGGATTCTTCACAGAAATAGTTTTTAGCTACATTATGCAAAATGAAGAAGAAGAAGAGAAGAGTTTGGAGTTGATATCCTGCTTTATCACTACCCGAAGGAGTCTCCAAGTGGCTAACATTCTCCTTTCCCTTCCTCCCCCACAAAAAACACTCTGTGAGGTAAGTGGGGCTGAGAGACTTCAAAGAAATGTGACTAGCCCAAGGTCACCCAGCAGCTGCATGTGGAGGAGCAGAGACGCGAACCCGGTTCCCCAGATTACGAGTCTACTGCTCTTAACCACTACACCACATTGGCTCTCATTCAATAGATTCAATAGAAATATCATTCAATAGATTCAATAGAAATATCATTCAATAGATTTCTACATAAATATGTTCTGTTTGGCTGTATTTTAGAACACTAACAATTATTTTATGACAATTGGAAACTTTAAAAAAAATAGAGCTGCACCTTCAGTACCTTTACTATGCCGTTTAATGTTCAACAAGACATACTTTCCACTCACAAAGAGCAATAGTACCACTTTAGAGGTAAAAATGCAACAAAACTTGTACCTGAGTATTGCATTTTTTCCTTGTGTGGTTCCAACATTACAGCAACAGAATTGTTTATTATTGTGCCCACTGCTACACAATAATCTATTATTAATTCAACGTAACAGTTTTCAGATATTCACCCTTCATCATTAAAGTAATAATAATTCATGTACATATTTGATAGGAAACTTTTTTGGGGGGGGGGTTACAAAAAGAAAAAAAATGGTGGAATGACATGCAACCTCAATAAATGTGAAGTTGGGAAGTAATGGTGGAGGTTTGGGAATGCGTGTCTGATGGTGGAAGTGGAATTTATAGAGAATTAGCATGAGGGAAAGGCTGTTTAACCCCTCACACTCACTGAATCATCCTATGCCCACTGGATCTTTCCCCTCAGCTGATTTTCGACCCTGACTTGGTGGGGAATAATTAAAAATAGCCATGTGAGGCATCTTCAGGGCAGAAGCTGCGGGCAAGGAGGTTAAGCACCTCCCACCTGCCAATACATCCTTGCAAGTACTTCCTACATACCTTATGAATAAAATATAGGGGTGGAAATTATGCGTTCTCCCTGAAATGCATTGTACTAACCAAAGGTCTTAACAGGGGAAAAAGCTTTGCCCTTTCATATTAGTTAATCTCAGCTACAGACCTATAAAAATAAGACAACTGAAATGTCCCATCCTCTTTGCCAATACTCCAAATTCTCTCTCATCATCAAAATGCAGTAGACTTGGTGCCAAACATTTGTAATAGGGCCTGCAACAGGAGAGTGCCAGCTTTCCTTCCAACAAGTTAACTCTTTGTGAGTTATTAAAAGTTTATGGCTTCATAGGAGGGCACAAGATGTTGCTTGTACACAAACTTTGGCTTTGGATTAGCCTCTCTGTTCTTCGGTAATGAATATTTTTGTCCAATCATGTTTGGAGTTCCCCTGACTTTGGCATGATGTTCGTTTTCAGACTTCAGAACCATGTGGTCAGTTTTAAGTGGTTTCCATTTGTATTCTCGGTGGGGAATAATCTGTGACCTGCTTTGGTTCAGATTCCACAGGTTTTTGTTGTCAATACTATGAGATTTCAAAGAAAGACTTCGACGCAGCATTAAAGTCACAGAAGGCACTTCAGGATTCCACCACATGGACCTAAAAAGAGGGTTGGGGGAGAAAAATAGTTCTTTTAAATAATTAAATTTCGAATGCTGTATTGTAGATAAAAAGTGGTATACAAGCACTTGTGATTAATTAATAAATTGAGAGTGAAAGAAATTCATTTCACAAAGACATAGCAGGGACCAAGGCTTATCCACAACCTAAAGGTATTAGCATTTCATGCAGTTCACAGCAGGAAAATGTCAGTTATCAGGGTTAGACTCTTCACTTGAGCAATTGTATTTAACATGTCTGGGGGGCACTGTTTGTTAAATAACAGTTGCAAGGACCCCTGAATAGAATAAGGACCACAGTATACAGGGAGGGGAGGGGAGGCAAGGGGAGGGGAGGAGCTTCTCCCTAACAACAGAAGCAGTTTCCAGTAGAAAAAGGGCCCTACCATGGTCCTGATCCCAACAAGTTTCCAGTGGCCATTAAACAAAAATCCTGAGACAAATGCAATAAAGCATAATAAAGCATGTAGTTTTGCCTTGATTTCTGATTTTCATTCATGTTCTAAAAGGTGAGATAATACAATACAGTGGCGGTTGTTTTACCAAGCAGGATTAGCAATCGCTGGAGTGCTGACAGAGATTACTTTTGTATGTCTCAACCGAGTAGCCTTTTATTTGTTGAATTATCATATATCTCAAAGATAAATGAAGAGCAACTAGCCAAGGTTACTTTCCAAATTTCACCTTGCATTAAATACAAACTACATCGCACCACGCATTAGGCACCCAGCCTCAATTCACCTAGTTTAACCTGATTATAATACACACACGCACACCAGGCAACAGTCAGTGGGTACAGAAGATGCCCTTTACACAGCCTCAGCATGGAAAGAGCATTCACATCACACTATACACATAACTGTAAACCTAACACCATAAGCATCTTGTGGCCTCTTAAACACTAAACAATTCCTTATGGGAACAATGCATACACACATGGTTTTTTGGGGGGTGGGAGGGGGGTTGTATACATGATGAGGGTGGCTGTAAATGAGGTCCAAAAACATACAGATGAAATACTTATTTGCAGTGTACTGTATTCCACAAAAGCTTATGCCACAATAAATGTATTTGCCTTTAAGGTGCCACAAGACACTTTGTTGTTTTTGATGCAAAAGACTAATCCACCTTGCTTTCTGGAAGTACACGTAATGTTTTCCTGCACATGTATCATCATGTAAGTAAATTGTAAGTGAAAAGGCCTGAAGTTAGACAATTAAATCAATGCCATTTCAAGAGGCTGTCATGGTGCCCAGGAGGAGTTCTGACCCGGTAGTACCTGTGTCGTTTGACTCCAAGACGAGGACATTCGGATGGAACACAAGTGCCTGTAAAGAAGTAAAGGGAAACACAAATGTCAAATCAAAACTAAATAGCAGTAGCACATTTCTGGCTGGACTAAAGTCAGCAATGATGTGAATTTTCCTCAGTGTCTTGGCTGATGAGAAGATTGTCTGCTTGTGATGGATGAAATGTTTCACTTAATACAATGGTTTAGATTTGGTGTCTGACAGACATTCCAATTAAAGAGAACAAGTACCCGTCTTGTCCAGCTTCACACCAGAATTTGTCTTCTTCATCTGGCAGAATTTTATTATGATCATTCACTCCTAAATGCTCATTCTGTCCCTTAAACTCACAGGTAAATTTGTCTGCTTAACTACCCCAGTCCCGTACCAGCATTCTGTTTCTCATGTTTCTCATGAGGTTCTCCATCAGGCTGTACATGGAAGGAATATGGCTGCTGTTTGATGGGTGACTTTTTGAGGCTCCGTCGCTGTTCTATTGATGGAATCATAGCCACGAGGAGCGGCTTGGGATCCTTGATCTTGATCTCAGGTTCAATTATTGGGGTGTTCTGCTTACCCAAAGTGAGTTCTACACAGTGGAAAGACACAGGTAAGATGAAGGAACGTAAAATGCATTCAAAATATCCTCTGCAACCAGAAAGTCTATATTCTGCTACGAATTCAGTACACTGCAAGATAAATGTCTGTGACAAATACTCTGATGTAGCTCAATATTGCCCCCTGGAGTGTCTGCAACGAAAGATATGGGCAAAATCCAATTGTGGCATCCTGCTTCCACAACTGCCAAGTGGAGCTGAATAGCCCTGTTTTTTCAGTCACAATTTTAATTGTGATTCCATACCAATGGGTAGAGCTTAGTAGAATGCATCTGGGCTGTCTGGGTTTTTTGCTCCTCCCTATACTCACTCCTCCCATACCCTCCACTATCTTTTTCTTTTCTGGGCATGGGGTGGTGGTGGTTGGCTTACCTTAAAAAAAGAAAAAACCCAGAAAGTGTGCAAAAGCACAACAGCGAATATTGCCAGCCTTATTTATCAAGTGGATGCCAATTCCCATTTTCTTTTTTGAATTTTCAAAATACCACTATCTTCCAAAATTGATAAATGGGTCCTGAAAGTGCTGTACTGGCTATAAGTGAATGATGGCACCTTGAGACCCACGTACCTAAAAGAGCACCTCTCCCACTATCAACCATCTTAGGCCCTACAACCAGTAGTATAAACTCTGTTGGTGGTTACACCTCTGGCTGGTGCTCAGTTGGTGTTGACCCATGTTAGAACCTTGGTGGCAGTTCAGTATTTGTGAAATGCCCTTCTGAGTGGGGTGCATCTGTCTCCCTCCCAGTACATTCCGAGCACAATTCAAAGTGATGGTACTGACATTTAAAGCCCTAAACAGCCTCAGCCCAGTATACCCGAAGGAGTGTCTCCACCCCCATCATTCAAGCCTGGACACTGAGGTCCAGCTCCAAGGCCCTTCTGGCAGTTCCTTCACTGCGAGAAGTTACAGGGAACCAGGCAGTGGCACCCCTCCTGTGGAACGTCCTCCCATCAGATGTCAAGGAGATAAAAAACTACACAACTTTTAGAAGACATCTGAAGGCAGCCCTGTTTAGGGAATTTTTTAATGTTTGATGTTTTACTGTGTTTTTAATATTCAGTTGGGAGCCGCACAGAGTTGCTGGGGAAATCCAGTCAGATGGGTGGGGTATTATTAATTAATTATTAATTTTCAGGTGGAACTTTAAAAAGTTTCTGTATATCCAGGTATTTGATGGCTGAAGGACACTTTTTGGTAACCTTGAAATTATTAACTGAAAAGCAGCAACATGGTCACATCCACACTATACATTTTAAGGCACTTTCAACACACATTTAAGGCACATAACATTCTCCAAAGAATTCTAGAAACTGTAGTTGACCCCTCAGAGAGCTACAAATCCCAACACCCTTAACAAACTACAGATGTCACTACCCTGCTAGAAATATATGCCATCCTCTGCCTTGTACTTGGGAGTATACAGAAACTATTTTAAAATTCCTATTTATATGTACAGTACAGGCAATCCTCATTTTGCACAGGGGTTACATTCTGGATCCCCTGCATGTTAGTGGGGCCTGCATAAAGTTTTTCACCCCACCCACATTCCACTATGTTAGTGATAGTTTAGTGACATTTTTGGGTCACTTCTGGGTTCGGCACTGTGTGCGTGTGTGCAATCACACATCAGTTGGCCGTTGCCTGTACATGAAAAAACAGGTGCATATCCATATACCGGTATGTGCTCATGTACACCACTCTAAAAAAGGGCAGTGGACACTTAAAGTTTCCCTTAGGTGAGAATTGGACTAGGCTTTGATTATAATGTAATCCAGAGAAATTTACCACTTGATTTATATAGGCCTAGGTACAGGTACAATTTGGAAATTAGGGAAAAAGAGTAAACTTTTGCCTTCTGTCCCCATCATGTTTGTATATTTATAAAGCAATAATAGTTAATCATGGTGGCATGGTAGTGGCTCCTGTCTGCCACAACTTAAACAGTCTTTCGCCATAGCACAGACATGTATACACCCCCCCCAAAATAAAGTCACTTTCTGCAATGTGTGTAAGGATAGATTCCTCACCTTGATACTTCTTATCTACGTTTCCTTCTTGCAAAAATAGGGAGAGTGAATTTTCTAGATTTCGCTTCTGTATAAAAAAAATGTAGAAAATAAATCAGTATCTGACTTTCTTATTTTCATATATGCCTCATAATATGAATATTAAAGTGCACCCTATATATTTCCCCCCCACCATGTATGCACATTCATTGCCCATGTGTGTCCAGGTGTTGCTCACCAAAACATTTCGATTCCCTATTTTACCTTTCCCGTTGATACAGACTTTCTTCTCTTCAGTCAACCAGGAAGATTGCCTTTGTCCTTTTACAAGGGCCTGTGTTCTGCTTTTGATCATGTATTTGTTTTATTCAATTCAAAAACTAAGCTAAGCAATGCTGAAAAGGCTACCTTTCAGTATGGACTGATACTTACCTCAAAGCCTCCAACACCACTTTATTTTAGATGTACCTCATAGGCAGCATTTTTCTTACACTGGTTTGCATAAGTATAGGAAAGAGTATAGTACACTTTTGTACATCTACCATGTGAAGATCACACATATGCCTGTTTTGCTGCATGTTGGGAAGCAGTGATCCCTTCTTTATCCTTTTCTCAGTGTTTTCATATTAGAAGTATGCACTCAAACCCAAGGGACTTCCATTGTAAGTGTTCCTACCCCATTATTTCCCTCCAGACATATTTTCCATTAAATACCCTCCAACTATATTAGGTGCTAAGGTTTCTAGTATCCTTGACAGTAACGTTTGGTTATTTTTATATCTTCTCTCTTTGGTGTGTCCAAAGTGTATTGATATATAACTGTAGGATTTTTCCAAAGCATTTTTCAGCCCTCTATTCTTGTTAAATTTCCTTGGCAATATTAAAAGAGCTCTTGATTCAAACATCTCTTTGTAGTTTATTATATGCTGTGATGTCAGTCATCTTTGTGATACCCTATATCAGTGCTTTCCAACCTTACTGAGTCCACGGCTCCCTTGACCAACCATGTTCTTTCTGCTGCTCCCCTGTGGAAGTCACTTACACTGGGGTTCCATTAAAGGACATGCGTAAGTGGGGGTTTGCCCGTTCCACCCCCACCCCATTCCACCCTGCCCCTTTTCGGAGCCATTTTTGGGGCACGTGTAAGTGGGAACGCATGTATTGACCAGAACCCAAGCAATGCCACTGCTCTGCAGGGCCAAGCTGATGCATCCCGCAAGGCATCCCCAGCATGCCTTTTCCTAAATTAGTGTGCAAATGGGGGGGGAAGGGAGGGCAAAACAAGATTAACATCAGAAGCAGAAATATTTTGTTATTGCATGAAAGGAAAGCGAGAAACACACAGCACAGGACACACACGCAGACATTGTCCTTTTCTGCAACATTCTCCCTGTCCTGATAAAGTTTGGTGACTGTTAAGGAAGAGGGGGGTGCCTGTGGTGAGAGGTAGGGAAGAAGAGCAGGGAGGGATGTTGGAGGTAGGAGAGGGAAATGCAGAAGACACTTTCAAGGTTATTTTTAAATCCCTCCTTATAGCGCACACACACATCTAGGCACACACCAGCAAGCTACTTTGCTATTTTCTTGCATTTCTCAAGCCCTCTGTGTAAAACTAAGGAACTGTTAGTTAGTGAAGCTGAGGAGGATTTTTGTTGGGGGGAAGATTTTAAGAAGATAAACAGTCATGCAAAAGTGTTTCCCCACTTTTTTGCTGCTGTTTTATTTCGGGAAGATAATGGGCTACAAGTTAATGCTGCCGGCTCCCCTGAATGTTCCTAAGAAGGAAAGAGAGAGATGATGCAGGAAGATATGAGCTACAAGTTAATGAAAGGACAGTCCCCCACCCCACCCCCAGCCTCTCCTGACTGTTCCTCAAGTCACCCCAGGGTGCCACGGCACACTGGTTGAAAACCAATGCCCTATATTAAATTCTTGTTATAGCTCTCTGAATGTATGGTCGCCAAGTAACCATTGAAATGGTTCACTGCCCACGTTATTTTAGTAATTAAGATAAAACGTTATGCCCACTGTGGCAAAATGTTTTGTGCAGCCACCTACAACATATGCACTCAAAAGGGAACAAGTTTATGCTTCAACACTATATCCAATCTAACATTTCCTTAAAGTATTTTTCAAAGATTTATTTCAAGCACACTCCTTTATTATTCGTATCATGGGTCAGTCTCCAAGATGAATTGTGTAATGCAGTTCTTTAGTGTATTGAGACACTTATAAATTTCATCTGAAAGGCACGGAGCATATGGTGAATTGTAACAGAAAATTAGATTCCACAAACCAACCTGACACACACAGAGTACTTGATTCATTTGCTTGTCCTTCTGTTCTGAAATGTTGTCTCTCCATGATCTCTTGCAAAGGCTATGATTTTTTTCAACACTTAGAGAAATTGTGCTTTCCTAAAGGAATTTAATAGAGAGATGGTATCTTGGCTCACTCTGAAATCACAGTGAAAGGATTCAATGGGAAGCTGTCCAAGGTCTCTTAACAGAGACTCATTATTCCACTCAAACAGGAAAAGCAGAGGAGAGTCGAGAAATTCAGAGGAGGAAACGGTCACTCAGAGAGAGTCTCATTCACCACAAGATACTTCGCACATGGTTGAAGGTTCAATTGTCTCTGCAGTTACAGAAGTGAACATATATCAATTTAATATTGTACATATAGGCAAATATGTATGCCTGCCATCTGATCAATATAATAAACATGAGTTCTGGAACATCATGCATTCTAAATCAATTCAAATAGTTGGATATGGGTGGTCTATTGATATAATGTGCCTTGACAATTAGAGTTCTTCAAACACAATCCTTGCTAATGGTTTTAAAATGCAAAATAATAATGAAAATGTCCTTTCACCAATATCTTTTTTATAAAGTCCTTTCATTGATTACACATCCATTAATCAGATCAGGATGACCAACCAGCAGTCGGTGAAGAACATCAGCATGGTTTTGTCTGGGCCTCACAACCTGTTACTAATGCTAACTGATTTGGAGTACAAGTCAGGGTGACACAATGGTGAAAGTTCATTGGCTTCCTCTTTCACAAGCAGAGATACAATAAAATAAGTCATAGTTATCTAATGCCATTGGTGCTATTGCAGCAAAAAAGCTAGTACGCTCCACTTTTTGCCCCCTCAGTGGAACTTATTTTAATCCAGAAACTCCTTGTAGGTCACATCCACTCAAAACAACTCTTTCACACCTGCAGGGAAGGTTTGCCCCTTCCCACCATCTGACAAGAAAGTCAAAAAATTTGATTTACACCTCTGGTCCCATCTCCCTGTGCCATTGGCAAATGCTAATGATCAAAATGTCTCTGTATATGTGATGAATCTCAGGCATGCCAAGCTGAGCTGGCTACAGAACAGGCTGATTGCCTTCCTATCTAATTACACCCTCCCACAATCTTCAGGAAATAAGAAAGTAGATGGCTCTTTCTGCTGACCTACAATGTGCCATTTAGTTGCCTTGTTTCAGTAGCATATTTAGGGAGGGGTACAGGGGGCAGGCCACCCCAGGCGGTGCTTGGCCGGTAGGGTGGATGTGTGCTCCTTCCGTCATCCTCCCTCGCTGCGCCTCCTCTCACCTGGCAACTAACTGTAGCTGGAGTTTGCTGGCAGGATGTTGTCTGGTGCCCTGTAGCGATTCTGCTTCCCCTTTCCTTTGAAGATCCTCCTTCCCCTTTCCCCATGAAGCAGAAGATGGGCTGCTGCCCTGTCTGGTTTTGCAACTGTGTGAGAGAGAAAACCTGGATAGAGGAAGGGGTGGGGGAAGGCTTCCCTCCAAGCAAAGTTGGAGTAAGCAGTAATGTGCACACAGCCCAGCCAACCCTCTTATTATTTTCCTCCCCTCAACGTCTCAGAGATCAATTAAAAGTGGTGAAGAGATCAGACTACCATCTTCTGTCCTTTTTGGAAACAGGATATTTTATCAGGATTAAACAATTTAAATGGCAATGTTACAAGATAAGCACTTTGGAGTATTGCTTGCTTATAATGTGTGTGTGTGTGTGTGTGTGTGTGTTTAGATCTAGAGGGCAACCTACATGTTTATGCCATGTGAATACATAAAGAGGGCACTGTTGTATACAATCAGCTGCAAAAGCAGAGTCTCATTTACACTGAAAATAAAATACCATTGACAATTGGATAAGCTGAGAAATAGTGACTGGCCCAAGGTCAGATGGTCAATTTGTGGCTGATTGAATATCTGAAATTGCATCTCTCCAGTCCTACAGAACAATGCTAACCCTGCCCTGAAGGATGATGAGAGTGGGAGATCCACTGTCAATCTGAATTCCTTCTGGTTCCTGCAGTGAATGGTGGAAGGTGGGAAGGGCTATTTTCTTGAGGTTTTGCTGCACCAAGCTGGCACAGTAGAGAAACACAAATTGGAGCAACAGAAGCTCACCCCGTGATGGGGATTCAAACCACTGACCTTCTGATCAGCAAGCCCAAGAGGCTCAGTGGTACCCCTCTACAGCTGGGTTATGCATGCCCCACTGTTCACAGATACAATGTGAAAGACACAGACCATGGCATAATAATTGTCATACCCACACTCACTGACTTATGTTTACCACTGCCAAAGTCCTTCATGGTATTGTTTGACAACAACAGCTCTCTCGCCCTCGCTCTCTATTATTCCTCATAAACTAAATTTTCCAGAGGCGGAGTCTTATGGCACCTTCAAGACTGCATCTGATGAAGCTGACTATGATCTATGAAAGCTCTATTCTGGTGCACGACAAGACTGAAGCTGGTCTGTAGGATCTGGCTGAGCGTGTGATTATATATAGTCTGCTATTGGGATAGGCACAGCTATGAAACATCATTGGCTGTATTTTGGCACACACTCGTCCTCTCTCTTTCCCTTCTTCCCTTTTCACCTGTCAGCAGTTTTCTTATTTGGACAATGTTGCAAGGTCAATGGCATCAAGAAGAGAAGGAGTACAGGTAGGAAAGAAGAAGAGGAGTAAGGAGTAAGAAAGAAGCGTTCTCTCTCAGTCTCCTTCTGCCAGGTAGGTGTATAGGCATGGGAACACACACTTCCCTCCACTGTTGCCATGGACTTGCACAAAACACAGCGATAAACCTGCTTATTCACTCTCCCTTCTGCTGCTCAGCTGAACTAGCACACTCTACCTGGAGGAGTGAATTGCAGGAAAACCAAAGGCACAGACAGAGGCAGGATGCTGCCAGCACCTCCACATTTTTCTCACTGGCACTCCCTCCCAGCCAGCAGAAAGTGGGAAAGGAGTGTGCAGATTTAATGTTCAAAGCAGGAAGCAAGCTGGCTGTAGAGCCAAAAACTGACAGAGTGAGGTAGCTGGCTGAACAGCCAGATTTTGGGGCATGTAGGACCTCAAAAATCTTCCACTCTAAAAAGTGCACTTCCCAAACATGCCTTGCCCAGGCTAGTTAGTGCAGTCATGTCAATGATGAAGGACTGAGGCCGATGAGAAGCTTCTGCTTGTCTTTCTAACAATGCAGCTCTACTAAGTTGTGTCAGTAGACAGTACCAGACAGCCAACGCAGCAAGCACTGGCAACCCCTGTTGCCACCTGGCAGCCCAAGAAAACCAGACCTTTCCATGAGACAATGAGTGACCCACTTAGATTTCTTAAGGGATAGCAGCACTGACCAGGCTTGCTGCAGGACAGTAGTGTGGTAAGTGACCAGTTAGTCAGTGGAGGCCTGGCTATGGCCAGTAACAAGGGAGTAGGAGGAGTGGCACCAAACTTAAAAGATGTAGGGAGGCAGCGCACCATCAATTTACTGTGTAGGACAATAAACAAAAAATGAGGGTGATGTGAGCAAAACTGGGGAGGTAAGAGTAATAACTTGTGGGGATGGGGGGGACTGTGAGGGGGGAGAAAAGGCACTGATCTGTCACCCACGGCCTGAGGCAAGGGTCTCAGTCAGCCCCATAAAAGTGTCAGTCATGAGAATAACCTAGACCATTTCAATAATACAGGAATAAAAAACCCCAGCAACGACTAGACAGAAAACTAGTGAAATTCCATTGGGAAACATTTCTAGCTGGCTGTCCTCCTCCAGCAAAGGCACTTATCTGGTCTGTTTTAATTTGCCTCTTACCAGGATATCTTTCTTATGTTTTGGTGTTAGAGTAAGTTTCTGATGCAACTCATTCCTTTCCTTCCTTGTTCTCAGTTGTTTATTTTTCTTTTTCTTTTTCTCATTAAAATCCTTCAGAGAATAAAAAACAACAACACAATTGTGAAAATGTTCCCAGTTACCACCTAAATGCAGTCAAACAATGGTTCTGTTTGCATGCTAAACTACACAAAACAATCATAAAGATTCCAAGAGGAGATTTCAGCAACTTTGCTTCTCCCTAGTCATTCTGCTGATCTGCAATCCTGAGCTAAGCCATGGCTTGGCATAACACAGGGGTCGGCAACCTCCGGACCTCCGGTTTAACCGGCCCACAAGCCGTCCGGTTACTGGCGCGGCGCAGGGACCCCACAAGCCATCCGATTACCGACGCGGCGACTCGCACAGACGCCGGAAATTGCATCTGCGCAGGCGTCTTGGCATGCGCAGAAGCGATTTCCGTCGCTGGGTGACATGCGCAGACGCGATTTCTGGCATCACGTCTGCACATGTCCGGCCCATGGACGAGCTCCGTGAGACGCATCCGGCCCATGGCCGGATAATGTTGCCGACGGCTGGCATAACATTTTGCCAAATCCAGGCTTGTGGTTTAGTTCTCTCCAGATTAACCCATACCCTCCAACAATTGTCCAGTGAAAATAAGGGCATCCCATTCCATAATGATAATTTTACTATTTATACCTCGCACATCTTACTGGGTTGCCCCAGCCTCTCTGGGCTGCTTCCAAGATATATAAAAACATAGTAAACATTAAATATTAAAAAAACCTTCCCTATACAGGATTGCCTTCAAACAGCTCGGGGATCAGATAACTCCATACCCTCCAACATTTCTCCATTGAAAAGTGGGTCATTCTGGGACCAAATCAGAACCCAGGACAGTTACAGGTAGATAGCCGTGTTGGTCTGTCATAGTCAAAACAAAATAAAAAAATTCCTTCCAGTAGCACCTTAGAGACCAACTAAGTTTGTTCTTGGTATGAGCTTTCGTGTGCATGCACACTTCTTCAGATACCTGAAGAAGTGTGCATGCACACGAAAGCTCATACCAAGAACAAACTTAGTTGGTCTCTAAGGTGCTACTGGAAAGAACCCAGGACAGTTTCTCTAAATCAAGGACATCCCTGGAAAATAGGGACATTTGGAGGTTCTGCTAACCACAAGCTGCAACTGATTGTCTTATGGCTTGTCTGAGAGAGCTAAGGCATGAGCCTGGGTTCAGACAGCATGCTAAACCAAACCGCAGCTTGCCACAGCAGCAGAATGACCAGGGAGCAGTAAAGTAGCCATGATTTCCCCTCAAACAGCTTGTACCCCTGCATGTTCATGCTAAGCTATGGTATGGTTTAGTGTGACGTGCAAACCAGGCCTTAAAGTCCATTTCTATTTCCTTCAGCGACCAAAGTATTCCTAGATTACAAATATATAATAATTTAGAAATTATTGAGATTGCTCTGTGGCATTTAGGCTGTAATCTTGTGCACACTTACATTTGAGTAAGTTCTGTTGAACACAGTTGTATTTACTTCTGAGTCAACAAGCATAGGAAATACAGTTTATCTCCCAGTGTTTGTTGTATTTTTCTGCTCAGTTCTTAAGTCCCACAGTATAATTATTGTTCTTTTGCACAGTATAGTCCTAATAAGTTACCTATCCAGGCTTCAATAGCAACCAATAGCATAGTTGTCATCTTCTGGAAGACAGAAGTGCCTGCTTTACGTATTTGTTGCAGGCAGTCCAGATATCTTCATCCAAAATATAAGTTCTGTGGCTGCATTTTCCCAGCACTAAAACCACACTACATTATTGGCAGGAAAATGCAATTCTCCTTCCAGTTCATGTATGTTTTACTCTAGCAACCGCTATGTGGAAACAGGTCTCAAAGGCATCTCACAGAAAACAACTGACAAAATCAATTCAACTATGGTGTGTGTGTGTGTGTGTGTGTGTGTGTGTGTAGATTTTTAAAATATTTAGAGACTGAACACTTGCTATATCACCAAAGAACTAGGATATTAATGGTGTTCCTTAAACAGAAAAAGACAAATGGAAAGCACCTCCTTCTCTAGCAGAAATGCCTAGCCTTTTAAGGCATGCTTAAAAGAACTTGCTGAAATGTGTTTTCCAAAGACAGCCAGTGTGACTATACAATGTAGAATTTCAATTGCTAGTATCAAAACAAGCTTGGTATTGAAAAAACCATCTTTGCATAGATTACAATACCACTAGCATACATTTCATTGACAATAAATTACCGGTAGTACAAAAAGCATGAGGAAAATAAACTATAGAAAACAGATACAGCAACGAAATAAAAAAAAGCCTCATCAATCAATTTTTTCCATTTTTCATTAAATCCTTTGAAATATGTGCATTTTTTCTTTCCAGTAACAGAATGCACATCTCCTGTAATGGTCTCTTTCTAAGCCACTAACATCAATAGCAACCCACTCTGTAGTAAGGTTAGTGTCCCCATTCCATTACAAGGGACCAGGATATTGAAGATTTTATATTTCTCCAGGTAGATTTATTCACCCAAAAATGAATAGCTCTCACCTTCTGATCCATGTTGAAAAAATGTGCAGGGGGGCCATCCGACTGGGAACTGTCTGAGCCACTTGTGCTAATTAAAGGAAAAGAAAGCCACAGGTGTGATGCAGGGCAACATAAGAACATAAGAAGGACCTCCAGGATCAGGCCAATGGCTTATCTAGTCCAGTATCTTGTTTTCACAGTGGTTGAACAGTGACTGGGAAACCAGCAGGATTCAAGCACAAGAGCACTTTTTCCTCCTGTGGTTTCCAGCAACTGCTATTCTGCCTCCTGTGCGATATATGTGAAATAGAGATGATCCAGTTGACATTGTTTACTTAGAATTTGAAAAAGCTTTTCGTAAAATCCTACACCAAGGTTTCCTGGGTAAACTTAGCAGGCATGGAATAAGAGGAGAGATCCTCTTATGAGTCAGTAATTAGTTAAGAAACAGGAAGCAGAGAGTAGGAATCAGTTATCAGTACTGTCAATGGAGGGGCAAAGAAAGTGAAGTCCCCAAGGACTGGTATTGGAACCTGGTTTTTTAACTTTTCCATAAATGACCTGGAATTAGGGTGAGAAGTGATGTAGCCAGCTTTGCTGATACCACCACACTGTTCAGGATGGTTAAACAAAAAGGGATTGCATGGAGCTCCAAAAGGGTCTCTCCAAAGTGGATGAATGGGCAGTAAAACAGAAAATGCCCATTCAGAAAATTTTAAGCCAGAGTAAAGTGATGCACAAAAAAGCCATGTGTGTGACACTAAAAGAACTCTTGAAAGGTTAGTGGCATTGCAAAGCCATGCTGATTCTACTTCAGAAAGACTTATTCTTGTAACTTTAACCATTTCCCCACCAGTTTTCCTGGAACAGATGGTAAGCTAACTGGCCTGTAATATCCCAAATATTGGGATATCCCAAAAAGGACCTCTGATCCTTTAAAAAAAACTGGTATTACATCAGATCCTCAGGTATGGGGACTGATCTTAGGGACAAGTTACATATTTTTTTAGAAGATTAGCAATTTCACATTTAAGTTCTTTAAGAACTTTTGAGTAGAACTTTTGAGTAGACTGGGTGATATGTGAGGTTTTAATTTGTCAATAAAGCCTGGAACGTCACCTGTTGTCAGCACTATTTCCTTGTCATTTCTCTAAGGTTCAGAGTCAGTAAAAGCTTGCAGACTTGAGTTACCTGGATTCAACATCTGATAGAGAGATGTCACTCCAAGTACCATCTATGTTTTGTACATGGCCCAGCTCTGAGAGCTTTCTCTGGATTTTTTGCTTCAGTAGTTCCTTAAGTTCAGATAAGCATTGCTGAAACTAAGAGAAAGGGTAGAAAGCATGTGCGAATTGCCGATTAAAACCTTACATAATGCAGTTTTTTGGTTAGCAAATATCTCATCTGAGCAGGATTAAAGCACTCAGGGTAGTATAAATTTGCTAACCATTTTTAGGTTTTTTTAACCACTTTCATGTTTTTTCTTACAATCAAGCAGTATATAAATGTATGAAACAAATAATAACTACTTGAAGGTTTTTGTTGTTTCTTGCATATCTCAGATATATGAGCAGCCGAGAGGAAACTAGAAGCTTTGCTAAATGCATGTCTCAGATTTGTATCCGACCATGCTCCCATTACAAATCCAAATATCTCTGGCTTTCGATTAACACTTTTTCAAAATGTGAAAAGTAAAAAAGGCAGTATCAGAGGCAGGTCTCAGAAAAACAGGAAATAGTTAAAGACACTGGCTGGTCCATCATTGTCCTTTGACCCTGCTTAGCAGTAACAGGAAACTCTCACCTTAGAACGGTCAGGGTCACAAAAGTCCAATAAGGTGTCACAGACATGGTAGCCCAGAGATTTGAGATCCTCATAGGTAAAATGAGAGTTATTATTATTGCCTGAGAAAGACAAACAGACAAGTAGTTCTTCAATCTTTAGCAAATTACTCTCCAGTGCACAACATCCAGCATGGAAAAATTTTCATGCTGAATGTCTTTTAAAAACTATTAAATGCATTGATGATTGAAACAGAGGTTATAACTTAACCTCTTTCTTTTCTTTCTTCCTACCTTTCTACCCATTGTTATGACAAGCCAGAAATTACACAGCATGATAACGGAAAAATAGATGTGATGGAGGTGATAATGGATCAGCTGAGGGGAAAGGCTCTGTGTGCCTCTGTGTGTATTCTGCATGCATGTGTATGTATGTGTCCTGTGGTTGCAATAATGTGGGGCAGCTACACTCACAACTGCTATGTGATCCCTGGAATGCTGGCCAAAAGTGAATGTTGACCCTCGGCCCCCCAAAAGTTAGTCACTCCTATGCTACATCCCACTACTGTACTGCGGTATACCACCAGTTTTTCATTGACAAATAATGTCTACTTTGGTCTTGGACAAAAATGTACACTTACCCAGAGTTGCCCCGCTGAACGTAGATTCCATAGTATAACTATTCACTATCCCCATTCGCCACATCACAACCCGTCCTGTTCCTTCTTTGCACTTTTGGACTTGAAACTTACAGCTGTTGAAAGAAAACTAAACATCCAGATTGGTAAAATTATATTGTATTTTTAGAACTAATTTATAATCTCTCTTTAGAACTTAAGACGAGCCCTGGTGGATCAACCAAGGGCCCACATAACCCACAGTGACCAAGCAGACACCTCTTGAAATACTAGAACATCTTCTCTATTTACATTACTATATAGGACAGTTCTTAGTATTTTAAAAATTCCTGTATATTCCACATCTATTATTTCCCAGTCAATTCCTAAAGTATCATCACCCAAGCCCATTTTATGTATACATTAACTAATCTGGACATCTAATGTTAGTCATTGAACAGACAAACTGACATCAATGGAGTGAGTCTATTCTGAGTATGATTTAGCTGGCTATCACCCAATGTTTTACTAATCACATATTGGAACCAAATGAAGAGTTTGTTTAAATTATATTTTAGCTCAAAGCAGGAAAAAACAACCTAGATTCAATATGCATCATCTGCTGTCATGTCACTTCAAGTGTGGAATGACTGAATCTAAAAAATATAAGCCAGAATGTTTACTTCAGCTAAGTGATGAAAAATCTGGGCATTATAATGTAAATTGTTAGGAAGATAAAGTATCTTCCTATCATGAGAAGAGTAGTAGGCCAGATATAATAGCCAGCTTTAAGGTAATTTATAGACACTCTCATTTAAAAACCCAGGAGATAAGGAAATGTGGAGACATGCTTTACTCAGAACTGAGTGAAGAAACTGAAATAGGAAAACACATTGCAACAAAAGGTAATTTCCAACACATAATTCATAATGAACTAAGATCTTCCTATAAACTACCGGTATACCCCACCTTGTCAGGAATATTCTTGCTTAGCATAAGAGGAAAGATTCGTTCATGGAATAATCGCTCTTGTGCATATTTGTTGTTACAGCCATACATGAATATATTATTCTTCCGGCTGTGCCCATGGAAGTCACAGTACAACAGAACTTCACGTTCCTCAAGGACCCTTGCAGAGAAAAGGTATAAGCAAAGAAATCAAAACCAATTAAACATATAAATGGCTAGCTGTCTGCACACAAATAACCATGCTGTTCTGTTTCTTTCCCACTGATGTGGAAGAATTAAGTAGTTGGAACAAGTTCTAGAAGCATTCCTGAATGAATGAAATCCCTTAAGCTAGGTCTCTATTTGATGCCTCATAAGGTAAATAGGCAACCTGACCCTATGTTCCCAGCTAATGCTGCATTAATGTAGTTGCAATACCATGGAGTTGAAACAACTAAGCAGAAAGCACAGTAACAGCTGTAGGAACCAAAGAAACTGCAGCAACACTGGCAGACATTCCCACAGCTTTCTGGGCAACTCTATCACCACTCATCAGTCACAAAGTTGCTCACCAGTGCCATTCACAGATTAAAGGTAAAGGTAAAGGTACCCCTGACAGTTAAGTCCAGTCGCGGACGACTCTGGGGTTGCACGCTCATCTCGTTCTATAGGCCGAGGGAGCTGGCGTTTGTCCGCAGACAGTTTTCCAGGTCATGTGGCCAGGATGACTAAGCCGCTTCTGGCGAACCAGAGCAGCGCACGGAAACGCCGTTTACCTTCCCGCCGGAGCGGTACCTATTTATCTACTTGCACTTTGACGTGCTTTCAAACTGCTAAGTGGGCAGGAGCTGGAACCGAGCAACGGGAGCTCACCCCGTCGCGGGGATTCGAACCTTCTGATCAGCTAGCCCTAGGCTCAGTGGTTTAGACCACAGTGCCACCGTGTCCCATCATTCACACATTAGCCATGCATGAAAAGCACCAAACAGCATGTGGTACTGGCACAAATGGCAAAATAACATCATTTCCCTTCATTTCCCCACCCATCTTTCCATATGTGAATATTATATCCTCTTGTGCAAACTGTTTGTGCTATGACATTCTTTCCTCCTCCAACAGCAGAAAGCTGTGTCCTACACACAGGAGGTACTCAGCCCCATACACAGGTAAACTCTCTTTTGGCAAAGGCCAGGCACTGAGCACTGCAACCATTACCACTACAGTGGTACCTCAGGTTACAGACGCTTCAGGTTAGACGCTTCAGGTTACAGACTCTGCTAACCCAGAAATAGTACCTCAGGTTAAGAACTTTGCTTCAGGATGAGAACAGAAATTGTGCTCTGGCGGCGCAGCAGCAGCGGGAGGCCCCATTAGCTAAAGCGTTACCTCAGGTTAAGAACAGTTTCAGGTTAAGAACGGACCTTCAGAACGAATTAAGTTCTTAACCCGAGGTACCACTGTATTGGCCAAACGCTCATGAGCACTTTTGCCTTGCAGGATCACAGATACACAAGGAAGATCAGCCACCGCATCCACAGAGCTCCCCTGGGACCCCCAAGAGAAAAGGGGTAAATATAATCAGTTACTGCAATCTCCCCCTCTCTCCCATGTTGAGGGAGAAGGGACTGAAACATGAACACTACTGTGCAGGTTTAGAGAACATGTGTTTCAATCTGATTATTGCTCTTTACTCTTAGTTCTAATGGAAGTATAGGAATGCTCTGTTGATCATTACATACACTACACAAAACTGCCATGGAAATTGTCCATGGACAGATCTCTGTTCATGCACAGCATTCCCCCTCACATTCACAGCAGCTGTCTTTTTATGTTTCCCAGGAAAGACAAGTATTCAGTTTTTACAGTTGTCTCAAGAACTATTTCTTTTCCTTCCTGATCTGTATTTGCCAACATTCCCAATACAAGAGCAGCAAACCATGATAAAACAATAAAAATAGATTAAAACACAATTCCAGTGCAGATTCTTAAAACCAATCTACATAATCTTTTCAATTTGAAAAATATATAGAGAGATTACTAAAAATGTACATTTAGTCACAAAGGCTCTATAATGGTTTCCTTTGTGTGGTTCTGAATTTCGCCAACTCTGCGCCCAGGTATTGAGATCCAGTTCATATAATGGTTTGTCACGCACCTTTTGATCATGGCTCGAGTGTGCCAAATGCAAGGAAAGGATTCCTTCAGTACTGTTCTGTAGTTCCTGTTCAAGTCCCTTCCTGCCAGTGAGCAGCGGTAATTTCCAACAATTACTCCATCTGGGTTTAGCATGGGCACAACCTTGAATATGAAGAGATCCCGAAGGAGTCGAGCATCAGGGGAATCACTTAAGATGAAATCAAGGAAGCCTCTCATCACCCACGAACTGTTTGTTTCCCCAGGATGAACTCTGGCACTTAGTACAATAGCTTTCTTTGCAGCAGCAGCAATGACACTTTTGGATGGATTGGTAATAGTGAGGAGGTAGACTGTGTTCCCAGCAAGACTGCGGCACAGAGGGCGAAGTTTGCAATACTGAGAGTAGTGTGGATTATTTACCAAAGTCAAGAGGTAGTGCTGTAGATCTGTATAGGTGTAGGGATAGAAGTGAGCAAAATAACATGTATCATGGCTATGTGGAAAACAAAATGTCCAGGTGAGGCAATATAGGGTCTGACCTTCTTCTGTGTTGTATTTATAATATTTAATGTCACTGCCCTCTCTCCTCCAGCCAATACCATGAGACTTGGCATCCTTTTCAGAGTACAGGAGAGGCTTCATCCCTACACTGTAGAGACTCTTGGCTTTCATCAGATTAACAATAGTGAAGCGATAGGTGACATCCTTTCTAGTATTTTGTACTCTGAAATAGTACCATTGCGTGTACTTGCTGGTATAAAGATCTGTCCGCAATGTGAGTTCATATTCATACTCTCCTCTGAAATGCAGTAATCAAGAAAAAATGCATAAGAAGTCATCAGAAACTTTCCCATACATGGAGGGAAATGTTACATATCATCAAAATTCTACAGAGTAAGGGTGATTCCAGACTATCACTATTTTCAGGTGGGATTCAATCATATACAAAAAAAAATTCAGGTTGCACAATTACAATTACTTAACTTCATGAGCTGATTGCTATGACAATGAATTGGGCATTAGCTAATAACCATGAATGGACAAGATTGGAATAGAACCCCACACTCTGAGCTTAAATCAGTTTAGAGTTGGTGTGAAAACTGCTGAACTGAAAGCTCAACAGAAAAATTGCATGTAGTTGGGAAAGTGGCTGCTCTATCAAAACTAAAAAGAACTGATAAGCTAAGTGCAGTATATATTTTAAATATTATTTCAATGCACTCACACAAGCTCACTGGTGAGGAAATGCTTACCTAATAATTCGATGCTGTTTAGCAAATTCTGCTAATATTAAATATCCTCAGAACACAGCATGAGCAATATGTTTCTTATTCAGCTTCAACATTTATTTTATTTGGAACATAAGATGCTGCCTTATACTGAGTCACGCCATTGGTCCATCTTGTTCAGCAATGTCTTTATTTGCTTGAAGTGGCTCTCTAGGGCAGAGCTTTCCAAACTTTCCATGTTGGTGGCACACTTTTTAGACATGCATCATTTCGTGACACAGTTTTACTAGCAAACCAGAGGTTAAACTAACCCCTTCCCAGCTCCGGGAGGAGTGTGACACACCTACACACAGCAGCCGACACACTAACGTGTCAGGACACACAATTTGGAAAGCTCTGCTCTAGGGTTTCATGTAGACATTTTCATACACACACATTTTCAAAGCACTGGAAACCTCAGCAAACTAGCATTCATACTTTAGTGATGTTGAGAATAAGATAAAATGCCAAATTCACAAAGGAAATTTCAGAGGAGACTTTGTTGTAACAGAATTATACAAGAATTTATTGTGGCAACTTAAAGACTAACAGAAATTTTATGCCCACATATGTCCACAGATTTGCAATAATTAAAGGTAGTTGGAATAATGTAGCAGAAATTTTATGCCCACATATGTCCACAGAATTGCAATAATTAAAGGTATTTGGAATAATGTCACAATAAATGCAAGCTAGCCATAATATATTCAATAAATTTCTGGTCATAAGATACTCAATATCAAAAACTGTTTAGGATCGCATCAGATAGATGAGCAGCACTTGAAGATCTAAGGCATGTATGATGGGTACTCTAGTACTTAAATAAAGTCTCAAAAATGCAAGATTATAGAAAAAGCTAAAGAGAACTGTCAGTTGATGACCCAGACTCGTGGTGGGGAATCTTTTCAACCTAAAAGTAGGCAAGTCTAGTGCCAAAAATTGGCAAAACAAAAAATGTGACTCTTACCTTTGTACAATACAGTGGTACCTTGGTTCTTGAACTTAATCCATTCCGGAAGTCCGTTCAACTCCTGAAACAGTTTAAAAACCAAGGCGCGGCTTCCGATTGGCGGCAGGAGCTTCCTGCACTCAAGCCGGAAGCTGCGTAAGACGTTTGGCTTCCAAAAAACATTCTCAAACCGGAACACTTACCGTACTTCTGGGTTTGCGGGGTTCGGGAGCCGATTTGTTCGGCAACTAAACCATTCGAGAACCAAGGTACCACTGTATGCTACATTCCACCTGTACGCTACATTCCAGCAGTTTCTACACCCGCCCCCATCTCTCTCCAGCCAAGCAAGCAAGACAAATAATCAAAGTCCAAGGACACAGTTCAAACAAAAGCACTTGAGGAGGAAGAAGTGCAGGACCAGTGAGGGATGGGGCCAAGGAAGAGTGCCAGGGCCAGTTAGAGTCCTGGAGCACTGTATGTGACCCCAGGTTTGAGGTTCCACACCCATCATAACCGTATTAAAAAGTTTCCCCCTCTTTTAGTTCCAGATAGTTCCTCTTACTCACACCCTGATGGCTTTCTGGAGATTCCCACTCTCAAAGCGTGATTCAAACAACAGCGTGGTGTCTTCTGGATCTCTTAAGCTGACTGCAGCTGATTTGATGGGCTCTTTCGACCCTCCAACTCGGGAACCAGTGAAACACGTACCCTTGGTTGCTGCAGAAGAGGAAGCATGGCTATCACTGACTTAGCACTGCAGTTTTGTCTCAATTAGCAGGTATGTGTGCCAGTTGTTAGAAACTTTACAAATTTGAGGCAGCTACTATTTTTAGGATTAAATTGTTCACTATTTATAATAATTTCAAGCTGTTTAAAAAAATCAGACTTCCGAGTTTACATTTTCATGCCTGTATTCTTGTTTACTGGAACGGACACTATATGCAATGTACTATATCCTTTATTACATTTTATTGTCAGTGTATGTATGCAAATACCTGGATCTATGACATAGACAACAATTCCATGATCCTCTCCCATTACTTCTGGAGCCATTTCATTTTCTGTTGGCTGATAGAAAGGTTCAGGTTCAGGAGGAATCCACTCTAACAAAATACACAATGACATATATTTCCATTGTGGCCTTATTTGTACTTTTAGAAGAAAAAAATAAGACATTAAATAAGAATTGAAGTATTTCCCCTCAATCTCTAGTTGTATGACAAGGAAAACAAATAAGTAGGAAGAATGGAATACAAATAAAATTACTTAATTACTTAAACTGAAAACTATATGTGCTTTAACATGAATTAGAGTAGTGATAGGAAAACTTTGGCCTACAAGCCAAATTAGGTCCAGCAGTGGACCTAATTTGGTCTGTGTGGCCTGTCACCTGATGCCATGGTGAAGTCATGGGATTAACAGATGGGTGGCCCTGCCCACCTATCAAAGTAACCATGGGAGATGTCAGGATTTGGCCCACCGGCTGGATCAACTTCTCCAGCCCTGGGACTCTGAAGAAAGGAAAACGCACAAAATAAAAGCCAAATCAATGAAGGTTATTGGGGCTTATTTTATAAACATTTTCATTAGAGACCATAGTAATGATAAATCTGCAGATAATGCCAAGTTATGAGTCACAGCTAATACATAGATTTTCCCCAATATTAATTTTATGACCTCATTAACTCATCTTATTAAATAAAAAGTGAGTGACAGTCAATATTAAACTTACACTCGGCCATCTGATGACAAACACTGAAATGGCAGTGTATTTGGCTTCTCAAATACACTGATACCACTATTCACACATTATATTTTACATATTTTCCTAACATAAGTTTTGATTTCCTTGCTATAACAAGGGAATGTGAGAAATGGTCTTAATTAAATCCTGCAACCATAATGGTTATTTAATCCACAATACACTTATAACAACAAAATTGGGAATCTCATCTCCATAGAGCCAACTGAAATAATGGTTGGTTGGTTTTAGTATGGAAGCACTATGAAAAGTGATTGAGTATTATATATTCACATTTTTTAAAACTGCCCAAGAGAATCTTAATCTTACATTGTTCATTTTGGAGTGGGTTATCTGGATTTGTGCAAATGAAAAAGTATTCAGTCACAGTCCTTGTATGGCCATAAAGCTTTAAAGCAAAACATTATCAACCATGTAAAACATTGATTCCAATCCAAGAAATTACCAATGTGGTGGATATAATCCTTGATCACTTCGCATTCTACTGGCCAGAGTGGAGCCAACAGTGAATCTGTATCATTTGGAACAGAAAAAAGATTCCGAGGTTCTCTCAAGCGCGGAATACCAGGCCCCTCTGGATGGTCAAACGTAAGTTGGTTGCTTTTAAGAAGTGCAGTCTCCATCATAAGTGAACCTGAAAAGGGAAAAGAAATAATACAAAATAAATTTATTTACAGATACCCAGGAGCCTTGCAGCTATGAGGCCACAATCATACATTTCATTCACAGCAAATCAATCAATATATTTCTCATATCAGGCTTACAGCTTACTTACAGAATGAGTTCTTGCTTGAATTATTTTCTGCTCCATCTTTCCTGTGGAAGTTGCCCGACTTCGACACAGGGCAAGAACGCTTCCAGCTTTCAAGAGGCAAACTGGGGCTCTGATGAATATTTTCATCTGGGGGGGGGAATTCTTCTATTAATGTGAAAAACTAGACCAAACTAATATAGGCAAAATCAATTTATTTTGGAGCTGATTGTTATTGTAGTGAGCTACTATACTGGCATGAAAAACCCACTGAACAAAAATTTAAAACTAACATTATAGTATCAGGGCTACTTTTTATATGCCAGCAGCATAGCTTGTATGCATAGCTATCAGTATCATCCAAATAATAAGGAGGAACTATGTCAATCTACAGTGCAATCCTATATATGTCTACTCAGAAATAGGTCTCACTGAATTCACCGAAGCCTTAAACAGAGATCTAACATAACAGACATTAGGCAGACAAATAAATTAAGATATTGCATACACATATTCTGAAGTAAATTTCACTAAAGTCAACAAGTGTTGCTTCAGGCTAGTTAGAATTTGGGTATAAGGGGAAAATTACAATGAAGGGTCTTTTGGCACCTTAAGGACTAAGTTCATGGACGACAGTCCATTTCATAACATGCATGAAAAGTCTTGAAAAACAAATTAACACAAATCAGAATGGCAATATTCAGAAACCTGTAGGATAGTGGTAAGGAATCTTCTTTCAATCTAAGGTTTCATTCCTTTGTGCAACATTCCAGTGGCCATAGGCCACTGGTAGGTGAGGCCACGGTCAAAAGCGGGAGAAACAACAGATGTGACTCTTACCTTTGCACACTAGGCTTCATCCCAGTCATGCAAAAGTCAATAAATTCTCTCACTCACACTCACACACCCCTCCATCCTGCATCCAGGCAAGCAAAACACATTATCACTGAGATGAGGGTGTGGGGCCAGGTGCAGGGCCTGTGAGGAGGCGCATGGCCTAAGGAGAGTTCCAAAGGCCAGATACAGAAGCTTGGGGGTCATGGGCATAGCCAGGAAGGCAGGGGGGACAGCCCCCCCAAGACAAAGTAAATAAATAAAAATACTTAACTGACAAATGTTGCAGATAGCTCAGTTTTGCCCCCCTAATATAAATCCTGCCCCCCACAATATAAATGATTATTTATTGTTTTTGCTACAAAATTCTTACAGAACAATCCTAACCACATCCACGCAGAAGTAAGTCCTATTGAGCTCAATGGGCTTTACTCCCAGGTAAATAGGGTGAGGATTGTAGGCTACCCTTCTGAAAGAAGGTTTTTAAAAAGACTTCTGTGTTTGATAGTCTGCATTACTAAATTACAAAGTTAATACTGCTATTTCCCCAGCATAGTATCCCTCACTGCTTTTTTTTTTAAGTTAACCAGAGACCAGACACTATTTCTTTCTACAACTACAATTATTCACAAATGTTCAAAACATAAAATGAAACAGTAGAGGTACTTTTGGCTCAGAAAAAATTGTTCTATTTATTTATTACATTTCTATGCTACACTTCCTCTCAAAGGAGTCCAGGGCAGCAAACAGCAAAACAATTAAAAACATTTAGAAATGTCTGAAAACGTTTTATAACAATCAATTACAGAGCCTGATAATGGCAGATAAAACAAAACAAACCGATCCGTTTGGGACCCAATCCCAGACTGGGATCAGATTCTTACCTTTGAAATAGCCATAGTATTGAAGATGCTGATGTATGAACCTTTCATATGGCTCCTTAAACTGCTAAGGGAAAATGAGCAATGAGCACAATGAGCCTCATTTACCAAAACCACTGCATGCATTGATATTTATTCACTACATTTACATCCCACCTTTCCTCCAAGGGGCTCGAGGCAACACACATGGTTCTCACCTCTCCCATGTTATCCTCACAATAACCCTGTGAGGTAGGTTAGGCTGAGAAAGTGACTGGCCCAAGGTCACTCAGCAAGTTGCATGGCTGAGTTGGGATTTGAACCCTGATCTCACAGGTCCTTGTCCGACACTCTCTAACCACTCAGCTACCCTGTTAAGTTACAATGCTGAGATAATGAATAAATTCTCTGAGTGCACAGTATCTCAAAATGAACCAGACGCAATCAAAGCGTATCGTTCTAACCTCCGCTAAAGATATCTGAAAGGTTTTCTAGCATCCCACCAATACTTACAACCAGCTCAGAACTAGGAGGTGACTGACACCATCTTTGGACTGACTTTTGTACTGACCTCAGATGGTGGATCTGCCGGACACATGTCATTCAGCACAACAGCACAACTATCTGATGATGCCTCCTACAGAGAAGCGGAGAAAAAGCGTGAATAAAAAAAAAGAAAGCCTATATGAAGTAGCCTCGTCTTCCACTTGGCAAGAATAACAAAGGCTGATTATTCTGCCAGTCTCCACCCATGAAACTCCCCGCGAAGTCGGTCTGGCGTTGTGTGTGTGTGTGTGTGTGTGTGTGTGTGTGTGTGTGTGAGAGAGAGAGAGAGAGAGAGAGAGAGAGAGAGAGGATAATTGTGACAAAGGGACTGAGATATTGGGTGGGTGGGTGGGAAATGGGATAAATGATAAATACGGAAGAAGAGGCTTCAAAGCAGGCTTTTAAAAAGGTGACCTGCGCTTCCTCTGACTAAGGCAAAAAGAAAGATATTCTACCTCAAGCGCCCGGCAACCCTTTCCGCCGACCCATACGAAGCTGAAAGGCTTCTATGGCGACACAGCTTTGGTCACTCACAACAAAACGCCCGCAGACGCACACGGGACCGGCGCGCGCGCCTGCTTTTCATAACCGTCGACGGGAGGTCGCTCGCTCGCTCGCTCGCGGGCTGAGCCAATAACATCCGCCCAATCTCGGGACGGGGGGCAGGGAGTGGCAGGACTTGCTGCCTACCAGATATGTGACTCTCGCGCCCGCCCCCTGCCCGCCCCTCCTCAGTGCTCTCAGGAGCGCTCCCCGCGCCCCGGCCGCCTCCTTGCCCTCTTCAGTCTTAACTACCACTACTTCAGAGGAGGGGGGACAGGGTATCCTAGCTACCAGCCACGCCAGAACCAGACAGGTTGGGGGTGGGACTAGCCGTTCATTGGTCCGTCAGTGCGGAGTGGCAGCGGTACAAGCCATTGCTTGAACTAGGACAGCTGCACGCCTTGGTGGGGTTTGGGGCTTTTTTCGTGCAGGTGGGGAGGGACCTCTTGCTTCTGTCCGATCATTGTCGTTTCAGTCTTATGTCTCAGTGTAGACTGGGGCCATTTTGGGGGGTGGAGGGCATCTGTTTGTCTCGAAAGACAATGGAGCAGGTGTGTCAACTTGAATACTTGAGACCTCCGGATATAGAGTGGTATATTAATTAAATAATTAAATAATTAAATATAATAATAATAATAATAAATATGTGTTTGGCACCAGCTTGGCTGCAAGAGTTGCAAGGAGGTGTACAAGGCACCATTCTACTGCCTTGGGGACTCCACTCTGGATAGAAACACTAGAATTGAAGATTTGGAAGGGACCTAGAGGGTCATCTAGTCCAACCCCCTGCAATGCAGGAATCTCAACGAAACCACCCACGGGAGAGAACCTCAGTTTTTTTTATTGATTGCACGGTGGGGGGGGGGAATGCTTCCCTGCCCACACTTGGCTACACCCATGCATTGAGCAAAATAAAGGCAATTACTGAGCAACAGAAAAGGGAAATTTGCAGACAATCATTTAAAAATAGATGCAGGAAATATTTAAACACTGTAATTTTATTCTGAGTGCTGTTTATTTACTTTTCCCTAGTAATTACCCTGCAATTATGGAAACTTCCAGCAGAGTGTAGATTAAAGTAAGGAGCAGCAATTATGGTTAGATTGTATTTCTAATTGTAAAAAGACTACCTTCCCATGAGACAGAATCATCCAGGTTTTAACTGCTGTATTACAGAAAAGAGCATTTGGACAGCATGAACGAAAAAGTCAGGACTTTTTGACAAAATCTTGGGAGTCCTTTCTTCCTATGGGTTAGCTTCTATGAAAAAGTTTATTTCCTTCCTTTAAAAAATGAACTTGTAAGAAATTAGTTGTTAGATGACAGTAGTAGAAGAAATTTTAAATTAATTTCTTTGTATACTTGTACGCTATACTTTTTGATAAAAGTGGAAAACGCTTTAAGTGATTAAAATCACAACATTTAAGCACCATGCTATAACTACAGTTTTAAGCAGAAAAATAGGAAGAGATAGGATCCAGGGAGTGGGGAGTCAGTTACTTGGTATGCCACTGTCCTCCAGGACTAATTCCTACTTTCCTGCCATCAAAAGCTAGTGGGAGCTCTAGAAATGATGCACCTTAGACAAGCCACTCTCTTTCAGCCTCAGCTCTCAATTTAAAAAATGGGGTTAACATTAATATACCTTACAGGACTGTCTGTAAGTTTAGACTATGCCAAGTTATAAAAACTAAGTATTGTTTATCTAGATTTTCAGGAAGCACCTGTTTTTCTAGGAAACCAATAAGATCAGATTTCCTTTTCTTCAGTCAGTGATGAGAGGCACTATTCAAGGATAAAAAACCAAAACAAGCCTTCAAAAAGTCTTCCATCAGATAACTTTAAATCCCTCTGTATAGCTTCTGTTTACTACTGCCCTCGCTTTCAAAAATATTATTGGAAGCAGGGAATTTAATTTCTATAATTCTATGGTTTTACTGAGCAGAGCAGTAGCATGTTTCTGATATCAACTACTCCCCAACCACCTCTGTGGTATAAAACATCACATTCCCAAGCATATGTATGTCATTGAACTTTACAATTAATACTGCCAATAGAGTCAAAGAAAAACAAGGAAGGTTCTGAAGTATAAAAAGTGATTTTATTAATGTATATGTACAAATTTACAAAGCCAGAAACTGGAGAAATACAAACAGCGTTCAACCATAAACTGCCTTTTCTTTCATTTACAGAAAATCAATACCACTTGATTCCGTTTTTAAAAAAGTAAACAAGGGAAAAGACGCAATACATTGACAGGTTGGATAAATATTCAGCCTGGCTTTAAATGTAGACAAAGACCCTACTTTTGCTGGAACCTGACAAGAGGGGCTCAGAACTGAGTAACAGAGAAATGCTAATTTTCCCTCTCCTCGCTGCTAATGGCTTCTAGTACACATCCACCAAGCAGCAGCTATTGAGATGGGGAACAGTGCTGGATAGTGAGCAAGGGAGAACATAGCCACCCCATGCCTTCACCAGTGAGCATTCAGAGAAGGAGCAGCTGATGCAGCACTGTGCAGGCACACAGCGGCTGACTGGCTCATGCTGACTTGAAGTGCTGAGCCAGCTACCCCCTACCTCTCTTTGCCCACCAATGAAGGCATTAGGAACAACCCACCAGTCCAGTGCTCAAGTGCTCAGTGGAGGAGGCTGAAAACTGCTTTCTGTCCCACCTCACTATAGCCACACCAATGAAACTATTAGCATGTTACAGCACCAAAAGTGTATTCTAGGGTAACATTACAGGAAAAATAGCTAGTCTGATACAGGTTCTAGGACAGAAACAAGAATTGATTCTATGAAATCTAGCAAGAAGAGCAATGCTACCAAAACCAAGGCGCTGGCAAACATTAGGAATGGAACAAGGGGTTCAAATCATGCAGAACTGTGTCTGTTGTGAAAAGAATGTGCATCTTTAATTTGCATGTTCTGTAACACCCAATTGCAAATGGTCATTATCTTGTAGAAATATTTCCAGGAAGTGGAAGAACACTTTTGGGCTTAGCAAGGAAGAGTCAAAATGGCAGGTTCCATTTCCAACTCCACAAAGTGCATTAATAAATTCTGGTACCAGCTCTACCCAGGAACTGGACATAATGGTATTCCACCTTTGTGTGAACTGGGATTAGGAGGAGTTTAAGACAGGAGTGGTCAAGCCTATTCATTATTTCATAAGCCTATTTGCCAAATACACCTCTAAAAGGATTCACAAGTCCACGCAATTTCTCTGTCAGGTCGTTCAACTGAAAAATATGTATCCTCAAAAAGTTACATTTATCCAACAGTAAAAGTTTCTGAACTGTACATGTGTGGTTAAAAAACAAAATAACAACGAAGTTGACTCATGTGCTTGAAGTAGCTTTCCGCCTCTTGAGTCGAGATCGCCAGTCATCAGGCAAAGCCTCAAAATTTGCATTTCTCTCTGCCATACCACTGTGAAGAACAAAACATTAGGATTGCCAGTCAGCAATGGGAGAACTAAAGAAATCAAGATTTCTGATAAGAGTTATTTTCCAGACTGTGCCCATTTGTGAATGCAACTGATCCCCCAAAGAACCTGCTTTCATGTTTACGCGATACCTACTTACAAAGCGCAGTATCCAACTAGCATGTCCTGCCAGTGCAAAGATGTATGCCTGTACAATGGAAATGTTTCCTCCTCTCCTCCCCTGTCCCTGTCCTCCCCAAATCTTTCTGGAGGGTTGAGTGAACCCTAGAACAGATTTAGCAGGCACATGGGAGGAAGAGGGGAGTTCTGTTGTGCAAACATAAATCCTTGCAATGATGGGATGTGTTACATATCACCCACATTCACTATTATATCAATACATAGTATGATAAAGGTAAAGGTAAAGGGACCCCTGACCATTAGGTCCAGTCGTGACCGACTCTGGGGTTGCGGCGCTCATCTCGCATTATTGGCCGAGGGAGCCGGCGTATAGCTTCCAGGTCATGTGGCCAGCATGACTAAGCCGCTTCTGGCAAACCAAAGCAGCGCACGGAAACACCGTTTACCTTCCCGCTGCAGCGGTACCTATTGGTCTACTTGCACTTTGACATGCTTTCGAACTGCTAGGTTGGCAGGAGCAGAGACCAAGCAACGGGAGCTCACCCCATCGCGGGGATTCGAACCGCTGACCTTCTGATCAGCAAGCCCTAGGCTCTGTGGTTTACACCACAGCGCCACCCGCGTCACATAGTATGATATAGCACATTAAATCCATTCTGCATATAAGGAGTCACAGAATTAATAAATCACTTCATATGCAAGAGGAAACTAACTCTTTAAAGGAATGCTGCAAGTACATAACATTTCTTTCTCTTCTGCCTCACATACAAGGTTTTCCCCAAGGTTGTGCTGTGACTGCTGGAAATTAGGCCTACAAGTTTGCCTACTGAAACCCCCATATCCACTTCTGTTCTGCGTGTGTTACATTCCCCATCTTCAATTTTGCCCAATGCCCCTGAAAACAGGACAAGACTCCAATCTTCCTTTAAAAAGGAACAGTGACAATTAGACCAACCTAACCCCTGCAGTGGCACAAGTCACTTAAACCAGCAACCATGGGCTGACAGTTCACACTGCACAGAAATCTGGAATCATTTACCTAAAGCAAATCACACTGGGCGATGCAAGGAGTGGGGTGCTATCAGACCGCATCTTGCAATCTCTCTCATACCTGACTAACTGCTGCTGTTTCCATTCCTCAATTCTCTTCTGTGAGATCACGTCCCGATCCTCATCACTTGAGCTGGAGTTTTCTTCCTCATCCAGTTCCCGCTGAATGCTCTGCCACTTCTTTACAAGAGAGGGCATCTTTGTCTTGGTTTTTTTTCTCTGCTGGGGAAATATTTAGCATGTTACCCTGATGACTAGAGTTAGGCCTCGTGAGATAAGGTAGGCAAGACAGGAAGTAAAACAATGATTTTACCCATTCTTTTTGCTTAATCTCACATTAGAGTGGATCATAAAAAGTGTTCTGGCTAGCAGAGCACACATCCCAGCACAAAAACCACAATGGCCCCCCAAAAGAAAACCAAACAGAACCAGCTTGGTATCTCCAAGGTTAGGCCTCTCAGGTGTTGGTGGACTCAAAGACCTAAAAAGAGCGCCTCCTTCTCTAATGCATTTCTGAAATCCCATCAGCTTCCAGTTCTGAAGCTGCAAAGTTACTTATTCCGTACCTATTGTCATACAAGATGTATCAGTTCTAAAGTCTAGCAGAGTAAAATAATACACATTTCAACCTATACGAAAGCTTGTCCAGTTTTTGGCATGTACGACAGGAAGTACAAATTTAAGTACTCACCTTGCCAGCTCTCCTAAGCTTCTTTGACTTCTCTGGAGGTAGTGTTTTGGGTGGCGGTGGAGACAGTGGAGGAGGTGGTGGAGGCGGCGGCGACAGCTGTTCTGTAGTGCTAGTGGCAGGAGCGGCTCCTTGTGCAGGAACTGGCTGTGTGGTGCTGGCAGAAAGACCAACAGGCACACTACACTCAGAATAGTTAATGAGTGCCGGCTGCGTTATTCCAAGGTAACTCTGTTGCAAACTCACCCCTGGGGTCTGGGAGCCTGTATACACAAAGGGGGGGAAATGGGAATGATTTCCAAAACACTTTCCCAGCGATATCAAGCAGCTAAGCAGAAGGATGTGGATGTTACTCACCCACACCTATGACTGACTGCCCGTAAAGCACTGGACAGCTTCCAATGGTTGCTGCTCGTTGCACCAGTCCAGCACTAATTTCAGAAGCTTTTCTCTTTAGAGTTTTAGCGGAGAGAGGTGCAGATACGTTGGTCTCAGAGCTGGCCTGGAAGCAGACAGATGTCAGTTAGTTTGGTTCTTTTAAATAGCCTCTGTACATTTTTGGAGCATGCGTGTCTTTTCTTATAAAATTCCATGTAGTTTCAGGGAAACTGTCTTGGATGTGTAGGCGCTTTTACACTAACAAATCAAATCACTGCAGATTATCTGACGGGCAATTTTAGTTCTTGTGAAAAAGCAACATTCATTTCCTCTATCTGAAATCATTCTGTTGGCTTCTCACTTTGCAACATCACTATCACAGCATGTATTTCCATATTGTATATGGGTCATACAAATCCGTTTTCTGACACACATTTTACAAGGGACTTTGGCATAAAACTTGAATGGCAGAAACAAACTACTTTTCATTTACCGACTGCTATAGAAGATTATAGTAGAAAGTTTATGCTACAGGCGGCAAAGAGGGCAAGACGGTTTTACAATATAAAACGCAAGAATTCAGCAGAAGATTCACAGGTCAAAGCTGCCTACAATCCACACCTGATACTAGCTTTTATAGAACTGCTAGAGGGTCCATATGCACTAACTCACTTGGCTGTTGGCAACTGCTGGTCGGAGAAGAGGTTTCAGTACAGCATCTTCCTCTGTTCCTGGTGCTGGTGGTTCCTCATCTCCGTCATCCTCCATCTCTACTTCCTGTATTTCCCCATCTTCTCCTGGTGGTGGAGGTGGTGGCGGCGGGGGAGGTGGGGGAGGGGGTGACTCTGGAGGGGGTGGTGGTGGGGGTGGCATTTCCAAAGGTAAAGGGGGCTGAAGTACAGGGACAGAGGGCTGAAGCACAGTCCAAAATGGACTGAGAGGCACAAGAGAGGTAGCTGCAGCTTGACTAGAAAGAGGCTCTTTAAGAAGAGACCCTAAAAATGAAAAAAAGAAAAGAAAAATAGAACATGTAAGGTTTTTTTATTACCCCATACCTGCAAGAACTATTCACCCATCTTATAACTCATAACTTCCACTGTTATGCTTCTTCTTTTCACAGGAGACAAACTTCCTTGGGAAAGTATTATAATGATCCCACTAATCAGCCCCCAATTTTAAAAACCAAATTGGAAAAACAATACAAGCAGAAAGAAATGATACTTCCCATGTCAATATGGCATAGCGGGTATGCTATATGAACCACATGCGTAACAATTGGCAGAGATATCTCTAAAGTTGGGTAAAGATGAGAGTGAGGAACTTGTGGCACTATGGATATTGCTAAACACAGGACCACAGGTCCTAATACAGGACCACAGGGCTTGCTGGCTGTGGCTGATGGGCACTTAACACCTGGAGTCCAGCAGGTTCCCCATCATAGTACAGAAAAATGTTTTGCAAGTAATGCACTAATTTCAGTTCATCTCCACCTGGCTGAATACTAAAATACAAAGAAGGATTTCTGAGCAACTGCCTTTGGGCATTGAATATACTTACGAGAAGTAATAACAAGGAGCCTACCTTCTTAAAAACATTATTCCAAATTGGGCTAACTTTCTTTTAGCAAACCCTCAAGGTCCAGTACCTGTAGTATTATCAGACGATTCTGCAACAGACTCCATTTTCTCCTTTAGTCCTTGTTTAGGAAGAGCTTCCATTTTATTCTCTAGGATTTGCCCCTCCTCTTCCTCCTCCCCATCTGGGAACTCCCATTGGGATTCGCCTGATTGTTCGTTAACATAGAAATAGCGTCTATGATCCCTAAATCACAAGAAAGAAAACAAGGTTTTATGCTCTCGCCCCTGCACTGACACAATGATATAGTCCTCTCCCGCGACAGCGGAGTGCTCTCACAGGAAGAACCTCTTACAGTAGGACTGCTGTTCACAAAGGCAACAAACAGCTTTGAGGAAGGATTTGCAAGATGGGCTTACTCCAAACTGTTTGCGCTGCTGGCTCTGTGATCACAGCCCTGACCCTCCACTCTAAAAGTAGAGGGTTATTGAAGCAGCTTGTGGCTGGTGTGCAATTAAAGGTTCAAGGATGCATTAGGAAATAGACTTTTTAGGTAGTCTCAGGATTCATTTCCTTCCAGAATAGCAAAAAGAGAAACAGCCCAATTTATGAAAGATGGCTGCTCCCCCATGGACTGCTGCAGTCACATTTATGATACTCTTGGTGTCAGACATAGTGAATTGCTACTGAGAGGGAGAGGATCTGGGAGCTGAAAAACAAAAGAGCAAAGATTTCAAATAAACAAAAATAATCAAGAAAGCCAAATATAAGAAGAAATAGTTTGGTCTGACCTGCTGGCAGGAGACAGTTATCTTGTTCTTCGTTGAGATCCTCAGTGAGGGAGCTTTCCATAAGGACACAGGCGTTACTTGGGAGCGGAGTTCCTGAGATCCTGCAATGTGCACAGAGCTCTCGCATGCGCGACCCCCCAAGCCCGCCCTCCTTAGCGTATTTACACTCAAGAGTAAACACCAGCTCTGTCCAATCGCGGAATCAAATCCATTTCAACACACTTAACACAGACTTTATATTTCTCCAATTTTTGTGGCTGGCTGAAACTCTGTATGTGCCAGAGGCTCTCTGCCCGCTCAGCACCGCTAAGTGCAGCTGCTCTCAGTCTCCAGACAGATGACGGCACGTCGGCAGGTGGTGATGGTCACAAATCATGTCTGAGATGTCAAAGGTGAAAGGTGAAAAGGGGAGAAGAGTGCGTACCTGTCCCAGTGGCAGGACCAGCCTTTAGGGGCGGCGTTTATTTCATACTGTTTTAGCTGTTCAGCTGCATCTTGCAATTTGCGTTTGAGGTAGTTTCCTTGGAGAGCTCCTTCCCGCCAGTCTGCAATACGGGTCTATACCAAGCAGGCAAAGAAAAATAATGAAAAACCTGTAGAGACAATTGGCCTCATGCATATCACTTTCCACTGAACTTTGCAGTTCTACACAGTGGGTGGAATTCAATGTCAGTTGTTGTGTTTGCACACACATGACAGCTTGCCAGATAGAACCATCTCCTCCTCTCCTACCCCAATGTATGCTGTTCTGTGGGTTCTACTGACACCCCCCCCCCGTGCCAATTTTGGGGGGCACAGGGGGCATGCAAGGGAGAGGACTGGGAAGCCCAGTTGCACAAGGAAAAATCAGACTGATTAGATGAATCTCACCCAATGTTAGCAGCACTAATACAAGAGTCAGCACTAATGACAGAGAACATGATGAGAACTACATATAGATCAAGAAAGCCTCAGATACGTTACTGGACTAAAGCATTCCGCTTGGGGGCCAAGGGGGAGGGAGCGGGAAGGAACGAGGGAGAGGAAGCCTGTTATCCATGCCATAATACTTAAAACTTCCTAGATTCCTATCACACTGCAATGCTGCCAGTTGTTTGGCTCCCTATGATTAATTTTCAATAAAAGGTAAACTTTCGATACCTCAGTCTGCAATAGTAGCATGTGGAAGTTAGAGATGGATTGTCTACTGATGCCCAAGAACTCCAGCTTGCTTATCAACATGTTGGCCAGCTCTCCAATCTGAAACTGCCAGAAGTAAAGCAAGCAAGGGGTCAATAATTTTGTGCTAGTCACAATGCACAAGGCAATTGCAATGCTGAAGTGTACAAGACACCATCTGTTTTAACAAAAAAGGTGTGATCTGACCAGTAACTTACAATTGGCAAAAAATTGTGCCAAATTCTGAAAGTATGCTCTACCCACAGCATTAGCAGCCATTTTGCAGGAATACGTTGAGGCTATCTAATATTTTCTCTACCTTTAACTCGAGTGTTACACATGGATAATCCATATGACTAATGCAACAATTTTCAATTTCTTCTCACACAAGAAGAGACTGTCCCATTTCCCAGTGCCAACATCTTCTAAACAGCAACACTTAATACAGGGATAATAGGTACAGGGAACACACAAAGAACATAACGGCTGAATGTTATTTCCAACTAAATATTTCTGACAGGCATTAACAACTGCATTTAAGTGCCACACTTTCCAAATTCCTATCAAGAAATACATTATTTGCTAGTAATACCTGACACACATGTCACTAAAAAGCAGTATCAGAAGCACCCCTACAGAATAATAACCTAGAAGAATTTCAAAACTACTCTGCACAATAAAGCTACACAGCTTTGAAGTCTCCTAGCCAAGGTTAAGTACTGATAGGGATCTAAAGGCCAATATAACACACAAGAAGGGTGGCAGTTTCAAACTGAGTTGAACTACAAACTTCATGTGTACACATTCATTGTGGGCTCAGATTCCAGACAGTCCATAATCAATTGCATACTTTAGGTATTTCCAATCAGGGCAGCAGCACCTAATCATACCATGAAAAGGACCAATCCCTGTGTGGCAATTTCAACTGACTGAAGAAAAGATAAAGTAAAAAGGAGAAAGAAGCCAACTCAATTTGAAGACATTTGGAACTGTGTGAACTGCCTAAAGTAATGTTAGGTTTCACAGCAGAACCATAAACCCACATACCTTTAAGTCCTGCTCCTCATCTTCTGCTTTGAAAGTCCCTTGTGTTTTCACTTTGTCTTGCAATTCCTCTGTGTCTGGCTCAGTGTCCGAGCTCTGCTCAGCCACTTCTGGCTCTTCTTTCACCGCTGAACAGAAAACAAGAGGGTATGGGGAGTGTTTGTAAGTCATTCTCTATTTAGTGCCCAGTATATCTTCCCTTTTACAATGGACTGGCATAGGTAAGAAAATGATAGGCAACTTACTTAGGGAAGGGTGGGGAGGAGAATCCTGCCTTTTCAACCTACTATGTTGTATTATTTTTTTCTTTAACACAAGAGGAGACCATTTCAGACACTGGATTGGAATTATTGGTGTGACCAATAGCTTCCTACCTCAATCTTGGGGAGACACACCTAACACCCATTTTAAAAACTTAAGGGTGGGATTCACTTAAGGAGCCCATCAGCAGAAGCTCTGGACAAGGGTTTCTGCTTGTGCAATGAGGTTTCCCCCTCCCCCTTGTCCCCTCAAATTGGCTCAGGGGCGGGGGCCTTGAGAACGTGCAAAACAGCACACAGGGGGAGGAGAGGAGGGATTGTTCCATCTGACAAGCTGAAATGGTTGCACAGACAGAATGTTCATAATACAGTAGTGCAATGCTAAATTCCACCAATAGTTTTCCTCCTTAGTAGCACTAGAAATAACTGAAGAGACAAAAAGGGTCCTAAGTAGGAGACTCTTACCTGCTTGTCCAGGTTCAGGACTCTCTTGACCTGTCTTGCTAGACCCTCGGCTGGTGGATTCTGGGCTGGCAACCCCAAAGAGCTTCCATTTTCCTGGCTTGGGTAGCAACCGTCGTGCTAGCTCTGACTGACTTCCATCAGAAAGTGGACTGGAACCCGAAATACTCCCATCACCTTCTTCTAAAGCACGTAGCTCTGCCTATAAGGGGAACAACTTATTTATTTCTCTTCCTATTCCTCTGCATTTGTCTACATGTCCATTCTCCCCCTTCTATTTTACACAGCTAGTACAACTTCTCAGGACAGAGATTACTTCAGAGGCAGTAGTCTTCAACACTGCAGAAAAATAAGACATTTATCTTTTTCATGAAGTTATCCTGTTAAATGCAAAGGTTCCTCCTGCCCAGAGCCTGCACCTGCTTAGAGACAAACTCAGGCTGCTTATATAGTTTTTAAGAGGTTGCAGATGTAGGATTGCTACTTGTGCACCCTTCTTAAACAGTCATATATTGAAAAGGAAGAATCAAGATGAGGAGGCAGGCAAGCAAAGATAGGATCAGGGCCTACTCCAGTCGAGCTGTCCACTCCCCACCACAGGACCAACTTTACATTTTATATAATTCATTTGTTTAAATATTTTAAAACTATAAACTACTTTGAATGCTTTGGCAGAAAGGTGGTATATAACTGCAATTGATCAATCAAAATTAAAGACCAATGGCAGGCCAGACACTACCTTGGAAAGAGGGTGGGGAGGGGAACACAATATTAAAAAAGTCTTCTCAAAGTGTTACACTACTCAAACCACAATACTTTTGTGACTAGAAAAAGCAACACCTCCTTAAGACAGCTAATGACTGTTGTCTGCAACATAATGAGGAATGAAGGAAACAATTTGCTTTGCCCTCTGCTGTCCTCAAAATTTCTGCATCATTTCATTGATTTGTTTAAAAAAAACCTGCATAGCCCTCAGTGAAGTTTCAGTGGTGGACCATTTACCAAATCGACAGCAGAGAGGGCAAATGGCTCATAGAAGAGTTCCCACAACTTCACTGCAAATGACCTACCTTCTTCCTCTCCAATACCATCTCTAGCTCAAGAGTATCCTGCTCCTCTTCTTCCTCTGCACTCTCCCCTGATTGCACCACACTACACAGGTCCTCCTGAGAAGGGTCTTCTCCAATATCTCGGTTGCATTCCAGCTGCTGAACAGCAATAGTTGCTACTTGCTCTGGTGCCACATCATCTTCCACCAATGGATCCACCTCCTCCTTGCAGATAACTTTCCGCCTCCAGCGCTCCTCTTCCTCCTTCACCACCTCGGGAAGTAGTGGAGCCAGCAGTGATGCAGCCACTCCCTTTTTCTCTTCCTCATTACTTGAAAGGGCCTGAATACCTTCATTCACTTCCTGTGAAGGCAATATGATTTTGCACCAAATCATTAGCTTCCTGCAGTCAGTCACAGAGAACACTAATAACCTACTTAAAGAAAAACAAGTTTCTAGTTCTCATTCTGCAAAGTTTGCTAGTGTGTGTGCCCAGCATTTAACAAAGGCCCTGGAATCAGAGCTTCCAATGAGATGGTGAGAATCGCTCAGAGCATAAAAGTCCCATTTTCCAGACTTGGTAGTTGAAATCCTTTTAAATAGAAATGCCAGAAACTAATCGAGGAACTTATACATGCAAACTCTGTGCTCTTCCACTGAGCTATTCAATCCCTCCCATCCTTTTATGACTCTTTTGAATTATCCATATGCAACAAGACAGATCTGTCTATAATTTATTTATAAAACCCTGATAATATGACTTATGCTGTGAACATGCTCTGCACGGGAGTTCTTGCTCCAAAGTGCATGCAGTTCATTCTTGCTATCTTGCCATCTGGAAAAATAAATCAGATGCCTACACAGTGCAAAACAAATATAATAGAGAAAAGTGGGGTTGCTGTTTTTTCTTCTCTTAAATTTCCATTAAAAAACAAGTATTTTAAGCCAGCCAGGCAAATACTAACCTTCTTCAATTCACGCTTCACAAGAGCCGCCCTACGTCCAGCACTGCTAGCAGCTGTAGCACCACCACCTTTTCCCTGGGAGCTTAAGTCTGCAACCACTTGGCAGTTTTCTTCAGCCTCTGTCACAGAACTAAGAGAAAAGCAAATTCAACAAGGGAAACTCAAGAAGCACAAATTCAGTCTCCTCTTCAGTGCCATTCTTACCTGTGCTGGTAATGCTGGATGCCCTGAACTTGTGTTGCAAGGTACTGGGGCAGCTCCCAGGTAACCTCATTAGTCTGAATATTCCAGTAATAATAGCAGCCTGTGTTTTCATCCCAAACTTCTTGCCAGTCTCCCATCTCCACTCCCACTATAGGAAGAAAGCAAGACTTCAGTGAGCATCCTCTCCTATCTGAGTATCCTCAGCTCTGCTCTATATACCTAGAGAAGATTGCAATTATATAGCCTCTCTCATCACTCTCAATTGTTATTCCACCCAACATTCACCAGCTGCCTTTAATAATCCTTTGAAAGCACAGACCTGGTCAGATTAGCCAGAAAAGGCTCCCAACTTTCATCTTCACACCACAACCAAATTGCTTTCAGTTAGAAAAGACATGGGAATTCATGGGTTATCTACCCTTGCAATGCCTCTAGTATACAAGCTTGTGTAGTAGCACAAGCTATTATATGGAGCTCACCTCCTGACAGGGAGCACTGAGTGTCATACTGCCACTCAGCCACCTGGTCTGTTCCATTTGCAGTTGCCAAAACTTGACTGGAAGCAGACTCCTTGGGTTCTGGCCGTGGAGGAGTTGGAGGTGGAGCAGTGGAGGGAACAGTGTTTTCAGCAGGCTGTGAAGGTGCTGTAATTGCATCTATTTCCTTTAAAAATACAAATGAGATAAAACAGGACATCATTTGACTCAAAAAATTAAGAGCATTTAAATATTTAGCAATAACGTAGAAAGAGAAATTGCTCAACCCATACATCAAAGATTTAAAACATCTATCCATCAGTCTAACGTTGTACACATTTTCATGGAAACTGTAATGTATTGCTGTGAATATCTGTATGTTCTACCCAGGTTGAAACAACAGTATTAATTATTTAATGAACCAAAACACAATTCATACTAACCGCTAGGAAGTTGGCTAGGGTACTGTCAATGTCTGTTGAATTATTGCCATTTGCATCTGTGGACTGTGCTGGTTTCTCAGACATCTCACTGTCTTCTTCATCGCTGTCTTCATAAGCGCCAAGTAAACATAAGCCACCTAGAACAAAAAGTCAATGTGACCATAACTGAGATAATGTATTAAAATAACCTACACTTGATCTTAGCCAAAAGGCAAAGAAGCCCTGAAAATTTGCTCCAGAGAGTCCTCCAGTTTTTGAGGATGTAGGGGATAGGAGGAGAAAGTTTCATTGTGCAAGTGGAAGTCAGCTGTGCTACTGGAACAGCAATGTTGGATACAAGCAGTCTTGCAAACACTGGCACTAGTGTTGCTTTCCCAAGTCTCACCTCACTTGCACAGAATAAATTATCTGTCAAAGACATCAGAGTGCCTTGCACTAGTGTCAAAATTCTTTTTTATCCACAAAAGCCAGTCCTGTTGTCTTTGCTTTATCACTAGTATGTGAAATAAACACTGGAAAGATGCTTCCCAGGTCTTTCCTGTAAGAATAAACAGCTCATCTGCCACAATTTTCAATGAATGGTTGCATGGAAAAATCTGAAAAAGCAGGCAGTAGTCCCATAGTCCTAAAATGACAAGTTCAGTCAAACATAAGTAGACTGAGGTTTTTTTCATATTAAAAATGGCATTGAGGCCAATATTCTTAATGTTTACAACCTTCTATGTTAGCTGTAATCTCTAAATCCAATCAGCCCCCTGTAAAAATGAGCAACAAGCCACAGTAAAGCACCCCTGATATGTGTAAAACACAAGACAAAATGTCTGTTAATAAACAACTCTATAGGCATCTGTCAGGAGCTGGAGTCAGGCAGAGGTCAGCAATAAAACAATATAGCAAATGATGTCAGTGAAGTTAACTCTATTGAAAGAAACAAAACAGTTCAGCCCTGGTGGTCACAGCTACCCTTCCCAGTAAGTCTTGCCCCAATGAAGCAGTCGCGAGGATTGAGGATCTGTCTTCCCACCGCTCTCTAAGGTTCCTCCCCCGACTTCCTTCCCCAGCAGCCTAAAGCTTCATCATCTTGTCTCTCATTGCTCTGCTCTCTTAATTTCTCTGCATGTTCTGGGAGACCAAGGGGGAAGGGAGCTGCTTACAGCAGGCAGGGGAAACCGCCTGCATTCTTCAGCAGCCTACCTCATCTCTGTTCCCCTCCTCTCCTGTCTCTGAGACTGAACTGCACTCTGCCGCAGCCTCTTCCTGCTCACTAAATCCTGCTGCCTCTTCAGCTTCCGACACCTTCTCCTCTCAGTCTGCTCCCACTTCTCCCTTGGACCACTCGTCATCGTCCCACCACCAAGAAGGCTCTGAGCCTTCTTCCCTTGGGGGTTCCCCAGCTGGTGCCTCCCACCACAGCTCTGCATTCAGCCAGTTCATGACACCATCCTTCTCTCACAAGGATTTGTTTGTTGCTTTCACATTGTTCTTAAGATTGGTACACATCCACTGTACAGTGGACGCTCAGGTTGCAAACGTGATCCGTGCGGGAGGTGCGTTTGCAACCCGCAGCGTTTGCAACCCGCACCGCGTCTGCGTGGGTTGCAATTTGGCGCTTCTGCGCAAAGCGCAATTTAGCGCTTTTGCGCATGCGCAGAAACCCGGAAGTAACCCGTTCCGGTACTTCCAGGTTTGGCGTGGTGCACAACCCGAAATCGTGCAACCTGAAGCAGCCATAACCCGAGGTATGACTGTATACCAATAACTTGACCTTTGTAACTGCAGATTAAGTTAGTATTAAAAGGGAAATTGAGAAAGGTGCTACCTGTTGGTTTGACAGCTACAGGCCCAAGAGGCATGCTAGTTTGAGGCGGGTTTGGGGCTGTCCTTGGAGCCTCTTCAGTCACTTCGAATTCGTCTGGAAAGAAACAGATGAAATTGGAAACTATAGTTGATGCCTTCTTGGTTTGCTCATACCATGAAGAGAGGAGAAAAGGGGTCACATGAGTGGGCAAAACCTTTCTTCATATCTCAGCTCACTAAACTAAGATATGATCATCTGAATACAACCATTCTTAGAAAGGCCATCCTTAACACTTTATTTTTAATTTTCTATTACTGTAACATTTGTGAATCAATAAACCTCCAAAAATGAATGCCTACTTTTATCTCACAGGTCCAGCAATTAAAGTTCCCCCTTACAAATTCATTAACTAATTTAAAAAGCTTTAAATCAGCAATTTGTTTATTGAACTGAATAAAGCACTACACTAGTTGTTGTGGGTCCCCACTTGTATTTTTCAATTCAAAACAAACCCCTAAAAGTGGCTAACAGCATTAAATTGGTAAAATAACCATTAAATACAAAATTAAATAAACTAAAACAAAGGTAACACAAGTTCAAAAAATCAGTTCTACAGCAGCAACATATGACAGCAAATACAACACCGTTAGATATTTGCCATAATGTGAAGAAATAGCAAAAATTCTACCATAAAAACAAAAGCAACATTTAAAGCGAGTAAAACAGTATATAATTTAATTAGCATACATATTTAACTAGCAATCCCAGGGGATAGGGAAAAAATACTTAAGACACACTGGAATGAGATGTTGTTGTTGTTTTTTAGTCGTTTAGTCGTGTCCAAATCTTCATGACCCCATGGACCAGAGCACGCCAGGCACTCCTGTCTTCCACTGCCTCCCGCAGTTTGGTCAAACTCATGTTGGTAGCTTCGAGAACACTGTCCAACCATCTCGTCCTCTGCTGTCCCCTTCTCCTTGTGCCCTCAATCTTTCCCAGCATCAGGGTCTTTTCCAGAGAGTCTTCTCTTCTCATGATGTGGCCAAAGTACTGGAGCTTCAGCTTCAGGATCTGTCCTTTCAGTGAGCACTCAGGGCTGATTTCCTTCAGAATGGATAGGTTTGATCTTCTTGCAGTCCATGGGACTCTCAAGTGTCTCCTCCAGCACCATAATTCAAAAGCATCAATTCTTTGGCGATCAGCCTTCTTTATGGTCCAGCTGTCACTTCCATACATCACTACTGGGAAAACCATAGCTTTAACTATACGGACCTTTGTTGGCAAGGTGATGTCTTTGCTTTTTAAGATGCTGTCTAGGTTTGTCATTGCTGTTCTCCCAAGAAGCAAGCGTCTTTTAATTTCGTGACTGCTGTCACCATCTGCAGTGATCATGGAACCCAAGAAAGTAAAATCTCTCACTGCCTCCATTTCTTCCCCTTCTATTTGCCAGGAGGTGATGGGACCAGTGGCAATGATCTTAGTTTTTTTGATGTTGAGCTTCAGACCATATTTTGCGCTCTCCTCTTTCACCTTCATTAAAAGGTTCTTTGATTCCTCCTCACTTTCTGCCATCAAGGTTGTGTCATCAGCATATCTGAGGTTGTTGATATTTCTTCCGGCAATCTTAATTCCGGTTTGGGATTCATCCAGTCCAGCCTTTTGCATGATGAATTCTGCGTATAAGTTAAATAAGCAGGGAGACAATATACAGCCTTGTCGTGCTCCTTTCCCAATTTTGAACCAATCAGTTATTCCATGTCCAGTTCTAACTGTAGCTTCTTGTCCCACATAGAGATTTCTCAGGAGACAGATGAGGTGGTCAGGCACTCCCATTTCTTTAAGAACTTGCCATAGTTTGCTGTGGTCGACACAAAATGCTTTTGCGTAGTCAATGAAACAGAAGTAGATGTTTTTCTGGAGCTCTCTAGCTTTCTCCATAATGCAGCGCATGTTTGCAATTTGGTCTCTGGTTCCTCTGCCCCTTCGAAATCCAGCTTGCACTTCTGGGAGTTCTCGGTCCACATACTGCTTAAGCCTGCCTTGTAGAATTTTAAGCATAACCTTGCTAGCACGTGAAATGAGCGCAATTGTGCGGTAGTTGGAGCATTCTTGGAAACTATTTAGGGCACATGCCCCTATGCTAATTAGCTTTATATTGTTTTTAATCAGTTTTAGAGACAGCAGCATGCTGCTAGAAAGAGCAAAACTAACTATATCTTCAGTTTTGGCCAATTACAATCATAACATCATTTTTGGTAGAGGCATCTTTACACCATTCTAATAATTTCTTAGCAACTTGCCAGAAGATTAATTTTACTGTGCAATATATAAACAGCTGCACGACATTTAGTCACCTTCTCTCATTTTCATAGCACTTGCGTCACAACACTTTGTTGTGGGAAAGCACAATCTTTGCCCCCAGTTAGAGTAATCATTGTTACTGAACGCTATGTAGAATGTGGTTGCCTGAGTGTTAAGACATTCCACCAGGGTAATTCCTGTGCTGTTGCAAGTGAGAAGACACAAATTCCATGCAGTGTTTTAATTATTGTGCCTGGCCTTAAATGTGCTACTACAGCACAAAATCACTCATCTGATTCTATTCTTCTAATCCATCCCCTTACCCCCCACCCCACCCTACAAAACAGCAAGTCCTTCCTCCTGGACCCCATTACCTGGGGAAAGCCTAACACAATCAACTTGACATTTTTCTTATGAGTTACTGGTTTATAAATACCCTTACAGACAGATAAATAAAATCAGTATCAGAGAAAGGCTACAGTAAATAAATCAGCAAGAATTTACAAGGCCTTTTCAGCTCAACACAATCATTTGGAATTCCCACCTCAGGAAAACCATTGAGAGAGGCAGTGAAAACCTGGTTCTTTATTAAGCTTTTTGGATAGTGATGCTATACTGTTTTTATACTGTAATGTATTTTTCTGCTAAGTATTTTATGGAATTTTACAGTTGTCCACTGTTTTATTCTTTGCTGCTTTTATTCATAAGCTGCCTGGAAAGCCTTCAGGGCTAAAAATTGCAGGGTATGAAACAGAGTAAATAAATAAGAATAAAAACCATTCTTACTTGCACCTGGGAAAATCCTAAAACAGTTTTCAAATAGGCTTTCGCACTTGGGAAAATATATTATCAGTTCCTCCCAGCATTGTTTGCATAGCAGCTACTCTCTGTGGACTGCTGCTGCAAAACATTCTGCTCACATTGGTGTTTAAAGCCCTAAATGACTTAGGCTCCAAATACCTGAAAGACAACTTCCCAACAGACTATAATGGATATTAAGATCAGCAAAGGGGGCTCTCTTGGAAGTTTTGCTACCCTCAGAGGTGTGGGGAATGACAGCCCAGGAGAGGGCTTTCCCTGTGGCAGCCTCTAATTGTAGAATTTACTTCCCAGAGGTTTTCCTCATATAGTTTCTGCCATATGCTGAAAACACACCACTTCACCCTAGGCTTTGACAGTAAAGTTATCTTGTTTTGTGGCACCCCCCTTTTGGTGAATCTATACTGTTTTGGTTGGAACAGTTTTCCTGTTCTATGTTTTATAACCATAAACATTTTACTTGAGTTTTAATAACCACAGTATATGATTATATTGTTGTAACCAACCCTGGGTGTTTCTGGTGATGGGTTGGTAAATAACTTATAAATAACAAACTTATAAATAACAAACTTATAAATGTGTACATGCATGCACAAATCAGTGTACATTGTGCTTTACAAAACAACACCCCCAACAGAAACAAATATAAATCTATTTAAGCTTGCAGTCTAAATAACAATGGGGTGCATAACAATAGAAATTTTAACAAATAAATAAGCTAAAAGATGCAGATGTAATTATAAAGATGCATTGCAGATGTTTCTATACGTGCCTACAACATCCATTTTAGATGTCATTTTAGGTATCCCGTAGCATATTCTGAAGCTACAGGGTACATACTAAAGCACATCTGGGTCTGGTTAGTGCTTGGCTGGAATGCCACCTGGGAAGTTGTTAAGATATAAATACTATATATTACATAAATAAAAATAAGAACACCCAAGATTAAGGGGATGTACATAATATGAACTATACTACACTGTACTGGTACCAGGATTGCTGTAGAGCACAAATGGAAAATGCATCCAGTCACCTGTCCAGATCATTCTCTCTCCTACCCACTCCACAGGCCACGTTTGACAGGTGGGTGGGGCTGTCTACCTGTCAATCACCAGGCATCACAATTACATCAGATGACCCATTTTTGCCTACATGGTTTAGTGATGATCAGCTGATCATTGAGTCTTGTGGAGCACTATGCATAACGCTTGGCAGGCTCACAGCTGATTGTGTACAACCTGTGCACGGAATTTCCCAAGCTCTGACAATCCATTGATAGCCAGTGCTTGGACAGCCCTGTGCAAGGAATATTGTAGGAAAAGTTCCTTTAATCCAAGCTCTGTCTGTAATAGACATCAGGTGTAGGGCAGGTGGGTGGCTTGGCTGAAAGGATCTGGTGGGCCTGAGCCTGTGGACCAGAGATTTCCCACTAATGCAGTAGAGTAACATGGAGTCAGCATCCTCCTCCATCATACACCAATACCCCTCACAATATACCCGCTATACGAATATGCACAAGAGCACTACACTAATCCCTATTGAAATGGCAGCATCAACCCAAGCTAAAGTTGCACAGGAACCAAGCAGTCTAGGTAGAACAGCAGACTGAACAGGAACTCAGAAACATTGTGTCTCCTGTTCAGTAGGCTAATCCCACAGGCACAGGCCGGATCAAGAGAAAAAAAGGAAGCATCTATATATGTATTTTGTGTACAGGATAGAGCAATCATCACCTTGGAGAATGAGAGGGTCATCACTAGAAAGACAGCACAATCCTATGGGAATTTACCTGGAAGTTTAATTCCATTGTGCTCAATGATGCTAACTAACTCCCAGGTAAGCCCGCACACGATTTCAGCTTTATTTCTTTACACTGCTTTTGCTAACTAGATTAAAGGGACAATAGAATTAAGCTAAACATATCGAAGAACAAGAGTCCGGGAAGGGGTGGGGGGGTCTGAGGAAGCACAGTGAGTAGCAACAAACCCAAGCAAACTGACTAGGAGGCCCGGACCAAGTTAGGATCTCCCAGCCTCAAGCTTCCCGTCTGCAAAATGGGCAAAAGCAACGGCCCAGCTCATCTAGTAGTGGGAAGGGCGACCGAGATTAAGAATGTAAAGAGCCATTGGGAACCTCGTAAGATAAACAACGAGGACTAAGATAATGGTGTTGACATAGTGGAAACGATGCGCCAGTGCAAGGAACGGGGCCAGAAGGAGGGCAGCCGGACACACCCGGGTGACACGATCAACCACAGAGACCAAACTACTGCGGCGAAGGCGCCCCCGGGGGTGGGAGGGGGGCTGAGAGGCAGCCTTATAAACAAACCCTTAAACGCCCCCCCAAAAAACCCCTGTGCTCTCGCGGTCGGGAAGCGCCCCATTGAGCGTCACAAGACCAAGTATGTCTTTCAACGGAAGCCCCGAAGGGATACGAAGCCCCCCGCCAAGCGCCTAGGCCGCGCGGCCTGCCTGCCTGCCCCCTCACCCGCTTCCGATGCCGAGTCCCCATCGCCCGGTGCCGCTTCTTCCCGGCGAGGCCCAGGCGGCGACAGCTGGAGGATAGGCCTGCGCCCGGCTGGCGCCGCCCGCGACTTCTTCCCCATGGGAGCTGCTCCGAGCCTCACTCCGCCCGAAGGAGACGCCGCCGGAGAAGGGAGAGGGGAGAGGCCGGACGGGGCGCAGAGAAGCGAGCGGCGCCTGGGCCTGCCTGTCCGCCGAGGGTGGGGCGGGGCGCAAAGGGTGTCGGGATGCCGGGGCGGGGCCTGCGCCCAGCGCCGACCCGCCTCGCCAGGCGCGGCGTCTGTTTCCCTGACAAGGGCCCAGAGCGAGGGCAGGCCTAGGCGCGGGAGGCGCTCGCCGCTGAGACATTTCTTAGCGCATCCCTTCGGATGTATGATTGTGTCAAGCCTTGCCCACTACTGCAGCATGGCATTCTATAGCAGGGTGGTTAACCTTGTGCCCTCCAGATGTTGCTGAGCTCTCATCATCTCTGTCCCTCAGGTATGCTGGCTAGGGCTGATGGGAGGTGTAGCTGAGCACAGGTAATCCACCCCTGCTCTACAGCTTTGCCCCAGGGTAATGTAGCCCTTGGTCTGAAAACAGTTCTTCATGTTATACACTTTGTATTCCATTCTAGTTTTTACTGGTAAGAAACCAGCCAGAAAATGAGACCCACATCTATGCTCAAATGCCATCTCAGTTGCCCAGGGGTCTAACTGCTTTATTTGTTTTCTGAGCTGGACAAACATATTGACAAGGCAGCTCCAGCAATGGTTCAATTCTACAAAAAGTATGTGTATATGTAATTCTTAACGTATTAGCGCCTTGCAAACAAGTCATGACAACTGCTTGCTGCTTCGGCATCCGTTCAGTCTGTAAAAGCAGCAGGGCTCTGCTGGCTGTGATGCAAGATCACTTTTCTTTAATAAAGCACTGGAAGTGGCCATTTTCACATTTTTTTACATCCTCCTTTGGTATCCCTGCATCAAGCCACTCGCACAGGCACTCCTTTGGGTCTGCAGATCCGGACGCTGGCTTCAATGTCACTTGAGAGAACGTGGTCATAACCCATATCAATACAATGACATCTTACCATTTGAAACTCAGATAATGCTAGCACCTAGTTTTTGTGTTGGTGATGATGTCATTTACACTCAAAGTTGCAAAACAAATATTGCACAAGTATGAAGCATTGACATTACTTCAGCAAATTTTCCACTGGAACAAAATTGTCAGTACAGTCAGGAATAGAAACTTCCAATGAGAACTAGTAAATAACTGATCATTATCTGTTCCCATTTCCTCCTTCAATTGAAATATCAGATCACACTTTATATTTGTCTCCTTCAAAATACATATTTCCCTATGGAAAGATGCACTGCCACAAGCTATTGTGAAAAACGACTCTGGATTTTTAAACAAAGTTCATTTTATTAAAGATAATTCAAAAAACTGTCACAATAAATAAGACCAACATTAGCTCCCATATATAGTACAGTATAAGGAATAATTCAGTAGAAAGATGGTAGGAACATGCAATGTACAACCATGGTTTCATTCCTGGAAATTATTAGCACCCAGTTCGGTGCAGGCTTAAAAGCTTAAATTTAACTCAGCGTCCCCAACATATTTATTTTTAAAAGTCTATCATTCCCTGGTAGGGAATGTTTGGTTCATTGTGAAAAAATAGAATTTGTAATAATAGCACCACCAGCAGCGCACAGGGTTCCCTATGACTCCAGCCAATCCATGCAAAGCAAATGCTTCACACGTACTTCATGCCAGTTATTTACATTAGCACAGTCTTTTTTTGTATCTTTGTCTGAAGGGCCACCAGGCACAAGGTGATTAAGTAAAGTCACACAATCCAGGTCCATCTGCTAGTTCCGACGATACAGAAGATCCCGAGTTGCCTTATCAACCTGGTTTTGGTAGACCTCTAGTTTGTCTTGCACCTTCTGATATAGCTGGAAAGGAATAGAAGAAGTACAATCGTTTTCTGTTAAAAGGTATAGTTGAGGGATTGAGGATGCAAGAGATACAACTGCCCTTTATTGCCTTATACCAAATATTGCAGCCTGTACTGACTCCCAAAGCAGCTGGTAACAATTTAATTTCAACAGAAAATGCTAAAGATTCCTGCAGTATTTTCTGACCCCCAGCAGTTGATTACATAGTTCAGGTTTCAACCTCTTCCCTTCAGAAAGCATTAGGGCAGCAGATGGAATTGAGGTCTAGCTCATGATAAACACATAAGCTTTATAAACTCCATTAGTCATGAAATGAGGGAAGAAAACCTGCAGCAGGTAAGTTTTATTATAGCATTTTGCATCTTCCCAAGTGAAACTTAAAGGTAAAGGTACCCCTGACCGTTAGGTCCAGTCGCGGACGACTGGGGTTGCGGCGCTCATCTTGCTCTATAGGCCGAGGGAGCCGGAGTTTGTCCGCAGACAGCTTCTGGGTCATGTGGCCAGCATGACTAAGCCGCTTCTGGCAAAAAAATTGCTGGAGGATAGACATTTCTCTGCGCTGGTTCTTATACCTTTTTCAGGAGACTGAGTGCACAAACTGTTGTAATAATCAGTAACCAAAGGCATGGAGACAGATATAATTAATTTATATATGAAAACATTTTACTACATTCTGGTTCAACAAAAATCTTCATATGCCTCTTGACCTAAGCCACAATATTTGTAATCATATCCTATATATTAATATCAAACACATTCAGTATCAAGAAAGCTTGTAGTTGCCCCACTTTAACCTTATCTACCACCTTTTCTAAGAAGAGTGCATTTGCAGCTGCTTGGTAGCTAGTCAAAGCAATGGGTCCAGGCCTGGTTTCTTGAGGAGTATCCACACCACTGCATTTTCATGATGGCAGGGACCATCCCTTACACCTTGAAGTCACACCCTGGACCTAATCTGTCAGCCCAACCCCCATCAGTAATATTTAATAAGCGAAGGATCAAAAGGCATATGGTCAAGCACAGAGCTGAAAGCACCTTGTGCACATCACTAGGTTACATACATTCAAAGTGATACAGTAAGCTAAGACACTCCATAGCACTGGACATGCTGATTTCTATTTTCCATCAGACATACTTACCACTGTGTTATGGCGATTGGTTGCATTTTCTCCTAGCACTTGAAGAAGCTGGTCAATTGCAGAATATGGAAGCCAAACCATAGGAGTTGTAGCTGATAGTGGGAACTAAAAAGAAAATGAAATACAGCTGAATGAGACATTAGCTGAATGAGAAACATCCCAAGTGCAAAAAATGTAAAACCATTGTACATGGCAGAGGTGGGGGAGCTGGATACAGCATATAGTGGTACTCCAGTCTGGAGTAACTAGGGCGTGAATCACTTTGGCCAGGTCTCTAGGCTGCCACATGGTCATCCAGGAGCACTCCTTGTCTGTGAACCTGTTTTTTTCTTAGTTATTCCATAATTCTTCAAGCTAGCTGCATTCCATCACCTTTTCTCATTTGTAAAAAATATATATAGCGGAATGAACTGAACACCCAATTGTACCTCAATGCCAAAGTAATGAGGTCCTTTCCCAAGTAAGGCATCCACATATTCCAGCACCAAATCCACAGCTTCTTCCAAGAGGTCATAATTCAAATAGAGGCGGAGAAGTTCAGCAGCATCTACCATCTGTAGAGAAACAAATGAAACTGAGCAGATACTTACTGGAAAGTCTTTTTATATTTAAGAAGCTTAGTGGATGACCAGTAGCCCTCATTACTGGTGAGATTTATATGAACCCAACACAAGACACACAAAGCATACTGAAACATAACCCATTGCAGAGACTCTTGTAAAATTCTGGACTGATTTGTTCTGGTGAAGCACAACTCTTTTATTTCCTGCACTCAAGGCCATGGCTAGCTTGCTTCCCTGTCTTTCAGATCCCTGTGTTGCTTCCAATTTCTACCCCCTTAAACATTTGCAAATTATTTCCTTTATTTAACAAAGTCTTAAAATGAAGAATCCAAATTGTTTACTGGGGTTGAAATGACTTTGGACCCCATGGTGGATGACCTACACCAGACAGATAGAGTGTATTGCTGTTGGTTCTGCCAGATCTCTCAGAGGCTTTTGTTATCATCTGAAATGTTTGGCTGATATTTATTTTATTATACAAATTCATAAACCACTTCACAGCCTGTGGGCATCAAAGCAGTATACAATAAAGTAAAATGATATAAGGTAAAAATAAGGTAAAATGCAAAAGTCACAAATTGTCACATCAAAGTTCCCGTTTCATTTACAATATTAAGAACATGCAATTTACTCACCACTATGCAGATTTTAGCTCCTGAATTACTATTATTTGACAATTACTCAAGCTACAAACAAGTGTCACTGAAACTCATTTATCACACTTTTAAAGCAGTCAACTGGGAAGTAATGAGCCAGCATTGTACATTTATCCTCCACTGAACACCAGCTTAATTTTGCACAGATCAGGTATTTACTTTGTAACTGTTGATAAGCCAGTTAGGCAAGGGCACTCCATGAGACAGCAACTTGTTGATTACACAGCGATGGTATGGACAGTTCTGAGACTTATATCTGTCCAGGTAGGAGGACAAAAGACGCCATGCTTCATCTGTTGCACTGCAACACAATTGGAATACCATTAACTGTTAAACAGATGGATGGATACACGCATGTTTCTGGCTGCTCGTGAAAATCTCAATTCCTGAATCTATTGATGGTTCACAGGGGAGTCTATACATTCCCTCTTTCCACAATCTTGCTCAACTTTTTATACGTGAACGTGTGTTTTCTTCTGTTCTTAATTCAGTTAAGCCAAAGTTTCTGGACCCCTAGAAAGTGTTGCCATGTGGTTTTATCTGAAGTACAAGAGCTACTACAGGTTGTCCTTAACGTTTGCACTTAAACCATCCTTCAAAATATACAAAGCAAAAAAGAAAGCATGAACAAACACTTTACTACTGCTGCTTCAAGATGGTTTGTTGAAGACTAAATGAAGCAGGACAACCACAATCCTGAAGTGCAATGTCTGGTATTTTATTAGCAAGAAATATTTATTTCTATGCAGATTTCTTGGACCACAAAGTACAGTACTTGCTTTCTTTTCCTGCAAAATATATCACAGTACCTGGTCTCCTTGGTTGTGATGACTGATGACAACTGATTTGCAGCTAGCCAATCCCATGCTTCTGTTAATGCTGTTTCCCCTCCAAACTGGAGTTTAATACATCTGGAATACAAATAACCAGGCACACTTCAGATACTGTATGTACAATAGTAATTCTAATCCTTTTTTTTTTCTTAAAAAAAAACCTGATTGAATTCTTGCCACCCACCCCATATGGAGTTATCCCTGCTTTGTTGTAACAACTTTATTCTCTGGATGAGAACAATCAAGTTCACCTGAGCAGGAAATTGAATCCTGGTCTTACTTTTCCAAACATTCCATCTTACAATTGCTCTTTGCTTCAATTACAGATGCTGAAGTAATGGCTGTGCTCTAGAACCCTACATATGCACCTGCCTGTGCTTGATAAGGAGATCAGTGAGCTTACTGAATGCTTCTACTATTCATGGAACATCTTTGCTTATTCAGAACTGTATCAGTGACTGTCACCCATCTTTAAAACATCCTGCCACAACTTTAGCCACCAGCACAAGTGTCACTGGTTTAGTTGCTACCAAGATAGTTGAAATCAAACTGATACTTATGAAGATAACATCAACACAACAGGAAATGATTGAGAGGTTATACAAACCAACCACAGAAGCTTAAGTGAAACTGAAAATGTGTATTTGTAATAAAATAATACTGATATACTTTGTCACATCTTGATGTTACTGGACAAGTTTCAGGCCTTGATTACCCAAAGATATCTGAGACCTTCCAAGGATATCTGAGACCTTCAAACGAGAGTTGGCCAAGGCAAAATGTGAGGTTATGAGCAAGAATACACCAAATGCTCTAGCCTCAATGCTGTCATAATCACTCCCACTTCATATCACATTCTCATATTACTCAGGCTTTGACATAGTTTTAAAGCAAGAGTGTATGATTTCACTTAAAAAGTACGTACTTTCAAATCTGAATATACTTTCCCCAAAAGATCAATAGATATTTCACTACACACATTATGTACTTAAGTCCAATAATATGTTACATACTTGAAAGTAAGTCCCTCAAACACAGGTGTTAAGGGAAAGTTGTAGGTCTGGCAGAGAGAAATGGCAGTGTCAAAGAGACCAGCCTGCACCAACAGGGTTACCAGCTCCTTGGGGGATGAGTTTCCTGGGTAGATAACATAACAGAATAACATCATCTCAACCGCACATATTCATGTTTCCTGATTAATAAATATGACATGCAATTATACACTTATGTATATAAAAAGTAAAGGTACCCCTGATTGTTAGGTCCAGTCGTGGACGACTCTGGGGTTGCGGCGCCCCTCTCGCTCTATAGGTCGAGGGAGCCGGCGTTTGTCCACAGACAGCTTCTGGGTCATGTGGCTAGCATGACTAAGCCGCTTCTGGCGAACCAGAGCAGTGCAGAGACGCCATTTACCTTCCCGCCGGAGCGGTACCTATTTATCTACTTGCACTTTGACGTGAATTTGAACTGCTAGGTGGGCAGGAGCTGGGACCGAACAATGGGAGCTCACCCCATCGCAGGGATTCGAACCGCCGACCTTCTGATCGGCAAGCCCTAGGCTCAGTGGTTTAGACTACAGCGCCACCCGCGTCCCTACTTTTGTACAGTGGTACCTCGGGTTAAGTACTTAATTCGTTCCGGAGGTCCATTCTTAACCTGAAGCGTAGTTAACCTGAAGCACCACTTTAGCTAATGGGACCTCCTGCTGCCGCTGTGCCGCCAGAGCACAATTTCTGTTCTTAGCGGAGTTCTTAACCTGAAGCGTACTTAACCTGAAGCGTACTTAACCCGAGGTACCACTGTATATAAGTGGGCAATATTCAAATAACTTTTTGTACTAGCACAAGGATTAGCACAAGCACAAGGGGATTTCCCTTCTCCTCCCCATGTGTACTGCCACCCCCAAATCCGCTCTGGAGTGCTGAGTGAACCCACAGAACAGATTAAGGGGCACTTATGGAACTTTAACATTAGCGCTCTGTTTAATACAACTCTCTCTATCCGCCACGATTGTATACAGAGTAATTGCAGCATTCAGTTCTTATAGATGCAAAGTCACACACCCTGTCTCTCATAATTGAGTAGACCATGCCTACTGTGGATATGAGATCACAGAACACTATTTAGCAGAATCTCCTCTTGCTGCACATGTAGCAGCAGCATAATAACAGTAGTGAGTGTGTCACAAATTAAGATTGGATTCCACATCCCACAAACAGCAACAGAGGGGGATGTGGAAATACATTTCTTGTGGGTTACTGATATCCCACACAGAGATTAAATTGTTCACCCCTGTGTACAGTTATTAAGCCAAGTAGTATGAACGTAAATCCTGAGCTTACCTGTAATAGCGGTTGTTGTTGAATCATGTTGTGCTAAAGTTAGCCGTATGCGAGCCAGCACACATTCTTTTTCCAAATCCTGCAGCTCCAAGATTTCAATCCGACTTCCCGCTGTACCAAAATAATCATTTATTTACAATGTGGCAACTTCAAGCATCTACTATTGAGAATTTAAAGTAAAACAAGGCAATATAAAGGCAAAAGTCTGCTCTCGAGTGATGAACAGCTACTATACTAGCTTTCTTTTAGTCAACCCCAACATTTTACACATAAAAGGTTTCCCACTAATCATCAACTTTATAAGGGGGCAGCTGATTAGCTGGATGTATTAAAGTCATCTGCAAATTAATATTTATATTTATCCTGATTTCCTATTTGAACAAGGACATTTTCTTTGGTATTATCATAAATAGGAATGTTGGACCCTTACCATGAATGTTCTTTCTAACTAGGGCAAGACATCAAATATGCTGGATTATATCCACCAATAACCCTAGTAGGCAATGAAACATATGATAGTCTTTTGGGCCAGCCATGTGACCCTAGGCTCTTCCTTTAATTATTTAGTTGAAAGTATAAGACAGATGCTGAAGGCATTCCAAAACTAACACCAATGGCAGCTATGAAAGAGAAGAATAATGCACACAGATCCAAAGTTAAGAGTTACATCCAGAGGAGGCTGAAGGGAGCTGGAAGAAAAAGGTTAAGTCCTGGGTGAAAACAGAGAAAGAACTGGAGGAGGAATCTAGGGTCACATGGCTGGCCCAAAAGACTATAATATGTTTCCCTGCCTTCCTGTGTTAAGAAATGCCTTTAAGATCATAGGCTGTAAAGTTCCCATATCCTTTCTTCCTGTAGTGCTGCAGTGAGAAAAATGGCAACAGGCAAAATGTTCTCCTCAGCACTAATGAAAATACAGGAGTCTTCTTAACTTGGCAATCCTCTGCCCTTTTGACCCTCCAGAATAGTGGTTGTATTTTCACAGCTCATACCTACTCTGCCCCCAACAACAGCTCAGAGAACACTGTCTACTGCACAATTATTGCGATCAATTCAAAATACTGAGCTATGTGGGTAAGAAACCAGTGCACCAGACTCTCACATCTCAAGGAGACATCCCAGATAACTAGCATAATACAGATAAAAATATGTAGACAAGATATGGGAGGGCAGGAAGGAACAAGACTAAAGGCAAATGCCCTGCAAACATGAATCAAAACTACCCAAACATAAACTGGAAAGCGAGCAAGTCGGAAAAATTAAGCTGGTTGATCGGAATTTAAGAGTAGAAATTTGGAATTATCTGCATTTGAGAAAGTAGAACAGCAGAAGACTCACTTGGGGCAGCAGCACACTCTCCATCATGACTTCTCTTGGGGGATGCTCCTGGACGTTCATACTAGTGAGAGATAGGATAAGCACTGTAAATAACTGGATATACAAATCTTCAGTCTCTACAACATCTTCACTAGTGTTTAAGCACCACCAGGATTCCGTCTATTTTCCCCAAGATTTCAGTGCAGAAACATGCAAAGTGACATCCTCGGTTTGACTTGCAAGAAAATGGCAAATTCTGTAGCAAACTTGCATATCTGCTTATTCTGCATATTTTTATTCATTGAACATTACTATGGGCAGAATTAAGCTAAATAGTTGTGCTAGTGCAAAGATTTGTGCTAGTGCAATGCAATTCCCCTCTCTCCCTGTCCCCAAATCTGCTCTAGGAGGTTTGGGGAAACCTCAGAACAGATCTAGGGGGCATGTGGGGGGGTGCGGTGGGGGGATCAAGTTCAGTTGCAGAAGGAGAAATCCTTGAGATGATGGAACATTTTGCTGCATGCTACATTGAATATAACACTATGAATATTTATACTAGCTGTGTAACCATTTGCCTACATCCAATGAAATGCTGATGCAGACGTACCTTGGAAGTCAAACGGAATCCGTTCTGGAAGTCTGTTCGACTTCCAAGGCACGGCTTCTGATTGGCTGCAGGACCCGTGCCAGACGTTCAGCTTCCAAAATCATTCAAAAACCAGAACAATCACTGTCAAACATTGGCTTGTCATCTCATCTGAAGCTGGGCACATGGTTTGTTTCCACCAAATAAACCATGAGCAGTAAGCAAATAATTTTTTTTTTTGCTACTGCTTGTGGTTTGTTTAAGCAGCCTTTCTCAATTGTGGGTCCACAACTCACATCCCTAGGTAGCAGGTCAGAGATGATAGGAGTTGTAGTTCAACATCATCTGGGGACCCAAGGCTGAGAAAGGCTGGTTTTGGGAGAATCACATCACGGGCCTGGGTTTGGATGACATGACAAGTCAAAGTTTTCACTCCAGGGCAGAATGACTAGGAGTGTGGGAGAAACAAAGCAGGAATTTCTGAGTACTTCTGTATGTTGACACTACAAATCTGTGTCAAACTAGAGTTAAACATGATTTAATGTGATCTGTGAACCAGGCAGTGTGACAGAGGTTGCTGTTTTCTTAAACATACTTGCAAACAGCAGCCAAGGTCTTCATGAAAGAGAGACTGCTAATAAAGTGAGATCAAATCTTGAAAAAAGGGATGTTTCATACCACTGCACCAGAAGCTGGCTGAACTATCCATGCATATTCAGGGCGAATGAGCCGCAAACAATTAAGAGCTGCAAGATAACAGTTGGCTTGCTTCTGCAGTCCAGAGTGGGTACGGACTTCTCTGCCAAGGCGCATTCCATATTCAAACATCACTGTTCCAGCTGAGTAAAGAAATAAGACAATACAACAGTCAACTCTTCCCCAACTGAAATATAACAGTTTCAGGTCAGAACAGGCTATAGTAGGAACTTAAAGTAGAAACAACTTGAAACAGAGTGGCCAGATGGGCGGGGTACAAAGAAAAAAATTATTATTATTATTATTATTATTATTATTATTATTATTATTATTATTATTATTATTATTATTAAATCACCTATAATCTAGTGGAGAGGGGGAGAAACTAAGCAAAAGAGAAATTAAAATTTGTAAAGCTTCAGAGCTGGACACTAAAACAGGAGATACTCCTAATTTTAAAGGTTGTCAGCATTGAGGAAATAAATGGATGAAGTCAGGGTACAACAACTTCATATTAGTTTAACTCCCCTGCCTTCCCTCAAAGTAATCTGGTTTTTGCAGTTTAGCATGGATGCGTATATAGCCTACACCGTGGTGTTCAGCCTTCAAAAACACTTTTCTATTGTATACTTTTTCCATTCAACTAAGAACATATTCAGTAAATATATCGTTCCAATCATACACTTGGAGCATATATGCAGTATGCAGCAAAAGGGCAGAGCATCCTCTCCCATACCATTCTCCCCTGCAAATACTCCCCCCTTCATGGCCCTCACATTAGTGTTTATCACAGAAACATGGGGTTTAGGACTTGGCTTTTCTAATCCTCTAGCACAGATTAGCTATCATTGCTGCACTCTTTCACCACATGCACAGACTGCTCATTAATGGGACACAAATAATCATCTGATTAATGCCACAAGAATTGACATTTGAACAGGTGGGGCAATTTTCTCTTTTATATAATCTGTCATACCTTTCCGGTAATTATGGCGATAAATATGGAAAGCATATAGCAGCTCATAGTAATTATGTGTCATCAGATCTACTGCCCGAGCACGATATTCAATTATTCCCACAACCTATAATACAAACAACAGTTAGACATAGCTGAAGATTTCCTTATACCACTCACTACCTTACTGCTAACAAAAGCAGACCATTTACCTCATTGTGGAGATTCACATAGGGGAACTCCACAAGATCCTGGAGCTGGGAGCGTTCACAGAGAACTACCACCAACTGCCGTAAACAATCCAGCTGCCTAGAAGGGAGAAAGAAAGAGGTAACTCTTTCCTATCATGCACTGGGAATTCTGTGGACTGGTTTCTCACATTTTAAAGCAGTGTACACATTTAAACAGCATATAAATGTCTTAAATTAGAAAAACACAGCACTTTAGAACCTAGGCAATATTTTCAGGGTTTTTTTAAAGAGCCAAAAAAAAAAACCCCAAAAAGACAAAACAAAAACCAACCACCTGTGGTTGGCACTTGATTCATAAAAATAATGTATATCAATGCCTAAAATATATGAAGTATTACCTGCTAGAATCTGGGTTATGGGTCATGGCTTCATATGCTTGACTGTTATGTCCTAAATCCAAGTGGTGTTTGAAAATGCATGTCCTCAGGGTAGCCTGCAATACAAATATGGTAGTTAAGCCATCTATAACCAGCTGGAAAATTAGTGTGGTGGCACAAACAAATGCTGGATGAGAAGGGCACGCATCCCATAACAGCAAAACTTAATTCCTTACTTGGCTTCTCCAATCATCAGCTGCTTCTGTGATTGCTAAGGTAGCCAACTGAATGATCAGTTCAGGTAGACCCATGGTATCCAGAAGACGCAGAACCTAGGGAGGGGAATATACAGCCAAGAATGTTTTACCTGAACTATTTGTGAAAATGTTAAGTACATGTTATGCCACACCTTCTACAAGAAAAGTTAAAAGCTTGGCAACAAAAATACCTTGTCATAGTACTGTAGCCGTGGGGTTGAAGCCATTTCAACATCCTCCGATCTAATTAGTCTATCCAAAAACTCCTCTTTTCCAACTTCTGAGGCTGCTTCACAGAAACAGTCCAGAGCCTGAAAGAAAAAAGAAGAACTTAAACCAAGGCTTGGGACGAAGTTAATCCGAAGCACAGAATAAACTGGGATCACTTCCATATTGTTTTGCTACAGTTATCAATTCCATACTGTATTTCAGAGGTTGCCAAACTTTTTAGGCCAGTGGTCACATCTGGAATTCTGAGGAACTGCCAACAGCGTCAGTCACAAAATGGCACGCAGGTGCATGCTGTGGTTATCAAGTCACTACACATTGTAACTCAACATGGATACCACTAAAAACTATTACTAGGAATGGTCTATGCACACACCCACACCCTGCCAGAAGCTGCCACTGAAGGCCGGAAATTAACAGCAAAGCATCTGACTCTAGGGAAGCAGTAGACAGATTCATCTGAATAAAGCCTAGATTGGTAACACTATTAACACAGTTGATGCTTATTTTTATATTTTGCTCCTTTTTAGAACAAAGCCGTCAAATCTACAGCACTCTGCAGACATAAAGCTCCTCAAAAGTAACTGAGAATCTCTCACTCCTAGCTATGACCACTGTCTAACCAACTTCTCTCCTTTTGTTTCTCAACTCAAACAATAAAATGTTTATCTGTTTTAGAGAAATAAGAATTTACCTTGTGCCCTTCTCCCATAACAAGGTAGCAGCGTCCCATCATAAAACAGCATGATCCCATATTCACATGGCACCAAGGTCCCAGAAAACGAATATATTCCTAATATACAAACATCCACTAATCAGACAAATCAATGTTATGTCTTACTTCCCACTGTACTCAGACAGACACTGTTTAATGCACACCAATTAAAAAACATGAACAGGCAAGCAGCTAGGCTGGATTCTGATCTAGACATCTAGGCTTGGAGCCTCTGTTCCTGTGAGATTAACTCTGTTCACAGGATACTCCCAGTGGTATAGTAGGGAGAGAAGAGAGGCATTGTCAAACACCCCTGCCCCCCCAAACCTCTGCTCCATACCTTTGGGGGAACCTATAGAAAAACATGGAAGTTTCTGCTGTAACTGCAGCTGAGGGGGGTCGGTAAAAGTGGCCTCCCCAAATCAGCCAGTGGGAGCCTCTACTGGATTGAGAATCCCTTCCATAATATCCAGTTTTGATCCAATTGCCTGATTTATATGGAACTTTGTTCTTGCCGCAAAATCGGGGCTACCTTTGAGTAAAGTTTTTTTTTTTTTTAGGGCAGCATACACATAGCATCCTTCCCCGCAACTAATCCATTGCTTTGAACCAGTGCTAGCTTTCTTTTTGCCAATTTTAAAAATAGATTTTCAAAATTATTATTATTTTCAAAATATAAATCTTGCCAAATTAGTTCAATTTAATACAGTTTTCCAAAACCAGCTTCCCACACTCCTTATAAGACATCTCCAAGATGAACCCCTGTTGCTGCTCACATTCTCAGTTAATCTCTGATAACATCCCACAGTATGTACCAATGATCCATCAGGTGCCCCTTTACATCCCTACATACAAAACCAGGGCTAGCTTTCAACCAGGCTCCCACCTGATCTACTTAAGTATTTTCCTTCTATCCTTTAAATATTAATGTAAAGGATTTCACAAATAAGGATCTCACCTGCAATTGAGCATACTGACAAGCCCCCATCAAACATTCTGGAAAGAGGAAATTAGGATTGCTTGGCCACCTGAAGACTGTATAAGGACTATAGGTTCTTCAATGGATGACAAGACCATGGCTTAATTTTACGAACTTCTATCATATCACGTCTTCCTCGCCTTTTCTCTTCTAACTAAGAAGTCCCAAACATTGCAATCTTTCTTCCTAGGGGAGTCGCTCCACCCCCTTGATCATTTTGGTCAGGGGTCCCCAAACTAAGGCCAGGGGGCCGGATGCGGCCCAATCGCCTTCTCAATCCGGCCCACAGACGGTCCGGGAATCAGCGTGTTTTTACATGAGTAGAATGTGTCCTTTTATTTAAAATGCATCTCTGGGTTATTTGTGGGGCATATGAATTCATTCATATTTTTTTTTCAAAATATAGTCCCACAAGGTCTGAGGGACAGTGGACCCGGCCCCCTGCTGAAAAAGTTTGCTGACCCCTGATTTTGGTTGTCCCTTGACTGTGCTGTAGTCTTTTGGATGAATCAGCACCACGAACAGCAGCTCCTCACATGTACAATCATAGCGATGCATGGGAGCAGGAGCTGGTTGGAGAGCGAGGCTGCAGCATGCAGAGTTGGTGGGCAGGAACAGAAAGGGAGAAGAGGAAATAGACAAGAGATGGGTAGTGCGGCAGGCTTAGTGTGAGGGAAGGAAGAGGAAGAACAGGAAGACGGGAGGCAAAAGGACAGACAAAGTGCTTGGGGCTTCTCTTGTGCCTTCTGGTCCCTCCACTTCTCTCTCACACAGTCTTATACCTCAGTCCTCTTTCCTTGCTGCCCACCCTCTGAAAGGAAAGGGAGGGAGGAGGGATTAGCAAGTAAGATGAAACATTAAAAAAAAAACAACCTAGAGAACCCCCAGAAGAGCATGCAGGGAGGGAGGATACATCTGGCAAGCTGGAATGCTTGCGCAGGAAGAACTGAATGAGCACAATGATGAATTCCAACCAACGTCTGTACTTTACCTGAATAAAACTGAACTGTAACTCCCTGCCACAGAGGAATCACTGGAGCAAAGGATTTCAGAAATTTGCAAAGGAGATGATTAGTATAAAATGTCAGTAACTGTCAGCTGGTTATGCCAAACTGTGCCTCTGTCTGCTGACTCTGCCCCTGCACTGCAACATTGCGTTTGGAGAGCCCCAGTTAATTTTTATCCCAGGGGTAGAAAGTTTAAGAATCCCCACACTAGAGGAACAGAAGAAAGCATAGCTTCTGTCCACCGTTTCAAGTAGAAGCTGCAACTGAAGGATACAAGAACTGCAGGAGATAACTGGAAATTGCAGAAAACATTTGAGGCCAACTCAAACTTGATTCATCCAAGGCTGCGTTAGGTGGAAACAGTTGAGATATTATGTGTTTTCGGGCTACCTCCTGAAAGAACAGCTCCACGATAGTTTGAGGGCTGGACACTGAAACAGATTAAAAGATGTTGTCTGCATCAATATCTCCAAACAATGAGAAAATGCCATAAACATGTTTTTTACATGACTCTTCATTTAATGGTTACCCTAATACTAACTTCTATCTTCCACTTCTAATAAATCCAAGTGGGGTTCAGAGAAGAAAGGCTGTAAACTTAAATGCCAATTTTTAGATTTTGCTTAAGATGTACTTTGCATTTTTAGACACAACATCAACTGTTTTGACAGCTAAAGACTAGATTTTCTAGCTATCTATATGATAACTATTGAGTTTGAAAAATCTAGGCATAGGAAATAAGGCACGTGGGATACTTAAAATCTGGGAAATCCCAACAATTTTTAAATTAAAAATCTAGCCTAATGACTGCAGGTAAAGGTGGCTGGGTTAATGTTAAAAATGGCCCCTGAGCTATAGCAGTTTTGGTTCTGTGAGCAACGATTTCAGCACTATCTTGCTTTAAAGTATTTTAATCTGAGCACTGGAGAACTGATGTCTATAAACATGATTAATCTTTTAGCAAAGCCTTGTATTGTCACTTTTAAAAAACAGTAACTGAACATACTTACAACCAAAAAGAGACAAAAAGCTTTTAATTTCTTACCTAGCTTGAGTGGTGTTATAGCTGTAGAATCTGTCAGTTTTAATACAGAAAGATGCTGTAGGTTACATTCCCTGAAGAAACCAAGAAAAAATACTTATCAGACACAAAAGTCCTGACCAGAACCTGCCCAAATTAGCTGCTTGTTATTGTCAAACAAAATGCCTATTTTTGCTAAAGGAAAAGAGAATGGCCAAGCCTACTTCATTCATCATATTAATAACAAACTAGAAGTAAAGAACTTACAGCTCATCAACTGGAACATCTGATGCCAAGCGTTGACTTGCCCACCTGATCAGGTAATATGATAATATCAAATGAGATGTGCGATGCAGCAAGTTCTGTTGAGTGTGGTATAGCTGGCCTCCGCCCAATACCTAAAAACACAACATAAGTATTAGTAGTCGTTCAATAGATGCCAATGGCCAAGTACTTTCACATCATTCAGAAAAGATGCAAAAATCCTTGTGGTATTATCCTCCCCTTCTCCATATAGACATTTATACCCCGTTTTGATTTTGGTATAGCAATATCTTCAGGGCTGTCCCTAAACAGTTGCTAGAAAGGAGAGGAATGAAGCCAACAAATATTGAAAGAAAGACAGCCAAAGGCAGGAGTGCTATTTTAAGTGGGTTGAATGGGACTGAAGGGAAATCAACCCAGAGCCTATCTAACTGAAGTAAAGCAGCTGGTGGCTTATGTTGGAAACATGACATTACTATCTGATCTGAATCAACTTAAGCTCCTTCTTGTTAATAAGGATAATGGCTTGGATTCAGACGTGCTACTCTGTGACAAGACATGTTTTGGCCCCCAAGTTCTTTCCTGGCTGCCAAGAAAGTAGCAGCAGCAACACAGTGCACCCTGACAGCCAAGAGGAAATGTCCATTCGGCAACAATTGTAACCATTCCATTATTATTCAACACCCATTTTCTCTGGCAAAAAAATGTACGCTGTTCAGCTACGGTAATGATGTAAGGATTGTGCTGCTTGAGGTCATACAGTCACTTTGTTCCAATATACTCACAGTATCTCCAAGCCGTAGCAAGAGCTGCTGTAAAATCAACAAGTCCCGACAAAGCAAAAAGCGAGTCATGGACATCTTGTACACACACCGACACACCATGTTTACTGTTGTGCTACTACCATAGAGCTGTGAGAGATGCACGCGCACATTTAGGGGTTGGACTGTAGAAAGAAAGGTGAGAAAAGGCAAAAATATGTGCATCTACCGACATAAGCAGCTTTCACTTAATCAAAATGTTAGGGGGAGGGAGAGCAGAGCCACTGTTCTCTCACCAATATTGAGTCCTCTTTCCATTTCCGCATCTGTCTCATAGTCCATTTCCCGGATAAGCACCCCAATAGCATCAATTGGGTTTTTGATTTCTTGCAATTTACTGTGAATATCCTCCATTAGATTCTCTCTTCAAGGAAACCAGCAAAATGTGTTAGGCTTCATAAAATATATTGAGAATTTATTCAGCTATGAGGGAGTAAACATGATACAGAAGACACACAATCCACCCTATTAAGAATTATATGTGGCATCCTACAACTAATTTTTCCACACACTGTCTCATGGACTATGACACCCTAGGGTTGAAGAACATGAAATTGTAAGATACAAGTAATCTGGAACTGGAACTTGCAATCAGCTGACTGTAATTTGTACACTACCTTGAGACAGATTGTAATAGGCAGTATATAAAAACTCTTCATAGAAAAATGAAGTAACAAAAACACTGTACAACTTTTGAATTTATATGGCTGCTTTTTAGCACAGGGACCCTAGGGATTTTGCTTGTAGTGTGACCTTGGTTCAAACTGTCTTGGGCCTCAGTTGGAAATATACAGTGTTTTACCTGTCTGAGGGGAAGTGAGATTGAGGACATTCTTAACAAAAAAAAAAGAAATTGAAGGCCGAATCTTTCAGCTCTGACAGAAAAATAACTTAGGCCTTGGTGTGTAACACGACTCTCTTGAAGAAGGCAGGGCCTAAAATCTGGAAGGACATTTCTTCACAGGGAGGGTTATCAACTGTGCTGCCTCTGCCCTCTGAGGGGAAGGAATAGTGAGCCCAATTTTCTGAGAACTACAGCTACTGGAACTTTGTGGCTAGAAATCTCTCTCTCTCTCTCTCTCTCTCTCTCTCTCTCTCTCACACACACACACACACACACACACACACACTTATCCAATCAGCTAAATGCTGTAGAGGGAGTGAGAAAATCATTTTTTATAAATGGCCTACTTTGCTCATAGCCCATGCTTACGTGTCATTAGCAATCAAGTCATGAAGGATCTGTCCTGCAGCTCTCTCTGGCGGCTGGGAACGGCAGCAAGCCATTTCCATTGTTAGTGCCATCTCCACAGAAATTGATTCACCAATTAACCGAAGGCACTGAACAAGACTCACAAGATCATGAGAAAATTCAGATTCTACAATGAAAAGGTGGTGTTTAGAACTTATTTCAGAGTGTATATATATTAATCACAATAAAAAAGCCAACTATGCTGGAAAAGCAGGGAGAAAACCAGTTAAGAATATACTTTATTCTTGCTTACACATTCTATCCAGGGGCAAAACACAAAAAATCACTTCATTAGTGCCTACTAAAGTCAACAGGACACCTAAGAAGCACCAAGAATGAACTTCCCTAGTTATGTTACACTCCCACAGTGCATGATTTTGAAACATCAATAGGTTTTACAACTCTCAATCCAGCCTTGCAATTTATCCATTTGGCAGCTGACATGAGGCAAGTGCTTCTAGGAAAGTGTTCATGAACTGATTCCTTGTAAGTTCTTGGAGAGAGACGCACCAAGGTTATTGTTACCTGCTAGGATATAACTACCGGTAACTGAAAAGAAACAACATGATCAGGAATCCAAAGAGGTGAGAAATTAGATCCATGAGCCCAGAGACCCTTCATGCTTACACTTCTTGAGCAAAAGCTCCACATGCTAACATGGTAAATTGCTTTTAAAACAGAGGAGGGTTACCAAAGCAGTTTATTTTACATGCAAGTAAAGTTTTGTTTTGAGAACTTGGAAGTTCCACTGCACTACTGGTAGTGGAAGCCTGATGTGATTGGCTTTCTGGATCCTGGCTAGTTATCAGAAAAATAAAACACTTTTTAAAAAAAATGTAAAGACTATGTTCTAAATTCTGCTCTGCCGACATCTTATAGTGGGTTCGTGTGCTCACTCTCTCTTACCATCTAAGCCAGTGCTTTCAACTTCATTCACCAGTTGTTCATCAAGCGAAAGGTAAAGGTGATCCATTAGGGAGCAGGGCACAAGAAAAGACAGGTATCCCTGTGTGGGGAGAAGATACACTCATCTTTTAGTTTTCAAACATTTACTTTCATGGAAAGCTCAAAGCAACATTCTGAAGGGGGGAAAATGCCCATAGCCAGAGTGGTCCACATTCTCAGCATCATAAATATTCAAAGATACAATTTGCCTCTTTCTAACCTGATTCTCACCTTTTTAAGCAGACACACCATGCTAGTGCATTGATTCAAGAGAAGTGCAAGTGGGCGTGAGAGTTCTTCTTGGTACTGAACACAGTAAGCATAGAATTTTGACCAAAATTCTATTTGCAGCTGTCTAAATACTTCTTGTGAGAATTCATACTCAGTCACATTTCCTTGGAACTGGAAAACAAGAAAAAAAACACAGACAGAAGGTTAGCTATCCAAATAAGCAGTTCTGCTAAATCAAGGATGTTGGCTGCTAAAGGTAATTTCCTCCCTCTCCTCTCCCCATGTGCCCCCATAATTTGTTCTAGGGAGACACACATGGAAATCCTAACCCTAGCAGAAGTACTTCATTGGATTGGATACCACCCTAAAAACTAGCATTACAACAGTAGAGCATTGTTTGAGCTATCTTAAAACGAACACATAAATATAAGCACAATTATTACAAAGAACCCATGAAGTAAGAATCCAAGAATGAAGGTAATCTTCATTACCAAGAGGGGCAAAGACTAAATGGAAATCTTACCTCATTTTCCAGAGCTATAGTAATTTCTTTTCTCAGCTCATCCCAGGACAGGTCTGTGAGGTGCTCAGCTCTTTGAGAAAATATCTAAGGGAAAATTAAAAGATGTTTCTCACCATTAAACCTAAAAGCACACAGTGCCAGGGCTTACCAGATCTCACACTTGAATTCTAACAGCATGCCAAGCAGTGTCAAAAAGAATGTTCTATGTAGATGACTGCTGATAGTATGCCACTGTAGCTGTGAACTGGCAGAGCAGAGCAGAGGAGTGCTCTGCCCTTCTGCCTCAAATGCCAATATTGCCATTTTGTGCAAAGTGAAATCTTAATTGACTTGTTAGTGTAAGTTGTAATGGTTTTGCATAAACTCCCCAACAAATGATTATGTTCCTGCTCACCTGTAAAGCTTTAAGCAAAGTCGCATTTGTGAACTGTCCAGGCATGAAGATGGCCTCTGTAAATGTTTCCTGTAAGAGTCAGAAGAATTAATTATTTCCCAAGCAGATCATGTGATTCATTTTATTCCCTTCCACTAACAGCTACGTCCAAATATTGTCCCATGACTATGTTCTAGCAACTGCTCAACTTCAGTTTAAATTACAATTTCCAATGTACACTACAGTGGAACCCCAGGTTACACACGCGATCCATTCCGGGGTCGCGCTACGTAACCCGGGCATGTGTATCACGAACACACAAAAAAACCACAAAAAACACGGAAGTGCGATTTGAGCACTTTTGCGCATGCGCAAAATGTGCAGAACGCTTCTGCGCACCCACACGCGCTCCGCGGAGGACTTCCGGGTCGCCGCAGTGCGTATCCCGAACGTACGCAACACAGAGCGTATGCAACACGAGGTATGACTGTATATATTAACTATGTGAAATTGTTAATACATTAGAGCTCCACACATGCTGCCTAAACCTTGAAAGAAATAATAAATCAACCTTGAAACTAAGAGTAAAATGAAGTGTAGAAATTGATGCACTGTTCATTTCTGAAACACAAAGTTTTGAACAAAAAAAATGAGCTTAACAAAATAAGGCATGCTTCTGGTGGCCAAAGGAATCTTGCTTTCAGACACTTTGGGACACAAGAAGCATCAAGAGTAATATCAAGCGAGCGAGCGCACACACGCACACACACACAGAGAGAACAAAATTTACACATAAATTAGTCAAAGCCAAAAGTCTTGCACTTCAGACCAAACAAAATGCATGTTTGCCACTACTAATCTAACACTTTTTTAAAAAAAGATCCAAAGATCCATCATTTCACTGGTCTTCCTTCTTAGCAACTGAGCACACAAATTTGTTTTTTCCATATATATGCAATGTTCATACTTTTAGGGATTCATACAAGTGCTACTCATCTGTGTTTTGCCATTCAAATTCATAATTAATTAATTTGAAGAACACACCCTTGGGTCCTGGTCATCTCTAATATCCACTTCTTCAGGTGGCAGGGGCTGCACAGAGACTTGGTTCCACTGACCTGCAACATTGCTAAAACAAGACTGGACCATTTTAGCCAACTTTACATTTATAGTTCAAAAAAGATTACTTCCAAGTAGAATAAATAAATAAATAAATAAATAAATAAATAAATAAATAAAATTAAACATAACCAACATCTTCCATATTTTTGACCCATGACTCCACAAACCTACAATTATAAACTAAAAACAGATGAATGAAAGTTTGTTGATGCGGGTTTCCCCTACATGGACAGGTGTGTATGCACACACAGAGACTATCATCGTCCCCTCCCCTCAATGCCAAGTGGGATATCTAAGGGACTGTATTTCAGCAGCTCTGCAGCTTTCCAAATCCAGTCGTTTTCCTCCCACCTACAAAATGGAGGGAAGTCTTCCTGTTCCTGTGATGCTGGCCCTGCCAGTCCAGTGTATGACCCTTCAAAACCACAACATCCCCAGACAACGTAGCTTTTGTCCATTTCTCCAAGATGGCTGACACATATAATTGCTGGTTGTTTCAACAAATAGTCTAAGAGCTCCTGTGACATGTCAAGTCTACCAGGAGACAGAGAAATCTCCTGTCCAATTTTCACCTTGTGTCGCCACCTCTTAGTTTAAACAGGTGTGAAGCATGAAACTAATTGCTTGAGCAAGCCTGCATGCTGCTCACAGCCCATCCTAAGTATAAACATGGCTCCCCTGAATTTTTGTCAACCTCCTTAGCCATCCAGAAATGCCTACGCAGAACTGTATGGTAACTCCATGCTTCATCAATAGGTATCAAATCCTTGTTAGAAGTGCCAGCATAGGTTATAGTTATTTTCTTTGAAGTATATTTCTGCTATCTCTTAGTGTTGAGAGAATCTCCTTTTAATTTGGATTCAGGGCTTAAAGTGACAATTACTTTTTCCTCACCCACTTTACTGCTCATGGTTACACTATGGGTGGACAAAACTTACTGCTCAAAATTGATGTATTTCACAGTGGTCCTATTTTCATCATCATGCCAGAGTGCCCAGATCTCAGCAGTAGTTAAGGAAAAGTCAACAAGGGTCTCCTAAGTTAAAAACATACCACAGTGAGTGGATAGAACAATGAATATGATTTTCAAACCTAAATGTACTCAAGAGAATGAAACTAAATAATAACAGTACAATGAAGAGAACTTAAATTTTGTTGAATCTATAAAAACTAAAAAAAAATTAATTTATTACTAGCAGACAAATACTGAGGCTATACACAGAAGATCCCATAGATCAGAAGTAACTGAATATACAGGAGGCAGGTATACACATCCCTTTCTCTCCAACATCACATCATGTTGCTTCCATAGGATGGAAGATGGAATGGAAGACAGTACTCTACTGACCCCTATCAGTGCAGAGTGCATGTTTCTTAACAGACACATTCATTTCAATGTAAATCTTATTCATTCCCACCTGAGAAGTGAACAGTGACGATATGTGATCAAGACTATAGCGTTGACTCTCTGTGCTGACCAACTGGAAGACACAGAACTGCAAAAAATGATTCTGTCATTAGTGAAAATATTTTATCCTATCCTTATATTCCAGTTCTCTAATTATAATACCCAGTAACCATTCAGGATGTAGTAATGGCACTAGACTGTGAAAATCAAGTTGAACAGAGGCTTTTTAAGTTGGTTGTTTTAGCATTTGTAGAGAAGAGGACATCCTTAGTAATTAATTCACTTTTCAGACTTTCTCTTTCTGAGGAGGAGCAATAGGTTCCCTATGGAGATATCGCAGGTGCATTTGAATTGGAATGCCTCCATGCCCAAGGCATAGGAGACATAGTACCCCTTTATGTAAGGTGTAATTTTGTCCTCTGCAGACACCTACATAGTGCTTTCCATTTCCTTTTTTCTCTAGCCTTCTTCATCTTACTTTCTTGTTTGCAAAGCTTGGAGATCCAAGAAAACTGATACAGAAAATAGGGTTTGGGGCTCAGACAGGAATGCACCAATCCTGTATGCTGCATCTCCAGAAAATAGTCTCCACGTTTCCCCCCAAAAAAACTACACCAATGAATTATCTGCCATAGAAGGAAATGAGAAATTGTTCTTCCTTGGAACAATATACAGTACAGTATTTGATAAGTCCTTCTGAAAGAACTTCATCAAAATACATCTTATCAAGTATCAAGGAGCTATTATTTCCCCGTTTTTAAAGCAAAAGACATTTGAAATTGTCAGCAAGCTCTTTTAATCCAGGATCAAAAGCTATGTCATTTTGTAAACTTCCAGGACTGGACAAATCATGTTTAAAATTATTGAATAAAACTTTTCTTATCCACATAAACTCTGAAACTGATGGGTCATACTAGTAGTTCCCTGACTCTCTGATGGGTCATACTAGTAGTTCCCTAACAGCAAACTAAAATTCTACAAATATAAGACAATTCAAGTACCTGTCCTTGTTTGGGTGCATGCAAGTATACACCAATGTAAAGCCCCAGGGTCTCAGAATATGCCAACTGTAATCTGTGTCCTGTCCCAGCAGCAAGTCTTAGGTCCTTACTTACAGGTACAAATTCCAACATATCAGCCACCATCAGGCACATTTGATCCTGCCAAAATAAGAAGCCAGATAAGTAACACAATCTGCAAATGGGACAAATGTTTTAAACATGCCTGCCAAAACAGCAGCTTGATATACTAGACAGATACTTTACCGTGTGTTCCTTTACAGTAAAGGATACAGATCTGAAGCTTGTGCATGTTCACAGCAGACCACAGAAAAGGTAATTAATATACTGTAGCTTGCATATTCAAAGGGACATGTTGCCGAAAACCAACATTTGGAAAGTATCATTAGTCATATGAATAATCAACCATCAGCAATGACAACAATATTCTATCAGAAATTAGCATTTCACACTCACTTTGTAAGACCACATTCGAAGTTTATGATCCTGGTAGAGTGCAAAGAGGAGGGCATCATGCTCACGACAGTGGACAGACAAGCTAACAGGAAGCTCTGAAGGACCTTGGTCTCCTCTGGAAAAGATTTAAACTAAATTATATATATAATAAACAAAAAAAAAAACAAGCACAGAATTTACAAGAATTTAAAAGTTAGAAGTGCCAAATCTTCACCTGATGTCATGGTGACGTATGATTGAGAGGTGGATATCGCCACCCACCTTGTCAATCATGTCCCATGAGGTATAGGGGAGATAAGAATCTGGCCCACCAGTCAGATTAGGTTCCCCATTCCTGGTTTATGGTGAAGCACTACCTTTTCATATAAAACCATACCCCTTTCAAGATAAAAGTTACGACATTTGCTCTTCTAAATATTCCAAGCAACCATCAATCACAATGCAGCCATTTAGCCTCCAAAGTTTGAGAGCATGAATTTGTCAGATTTTCGTTCCACACTTCCTCAGTGTATCAGAATTATCTCTTCACAACTCTTCTCTATGGTAGGTTAGGCTAAGAGATCATGATGACCACCTGCTGAGTCATCTGGCTGAGTAAAGAATTTCTTACTTCCAGACCTAACGCTAGCCACACAGGCTCTCTGAACAATAGCCATCATGTCTGGAAATAAAAAGGATGTAACCTTCTTACTAAAAAGTAGGGAACTGTGAAAAACAGTCAAATGTACATATTTTCTAACCAATGGACTATGGGCAGATTTGGAACACCTCTGCTACATGCAATTGTAGCTGAAGTACTGAATCCAACAGCATCCCTGGCCTTCATATGGAAAAGAAAAGGCTGACTGTCTTCTGCAGGTTCCTATTCCCTCAAAACATGTTCATTCCTTTTGCTTTGTCCAGATCTGAGACCGACAGGAGCCATTTCAAGATTAAATTAATATGCTTGTTTAGGAGAGAGAGCCACCTAAGAAAAAGCACATTACACTTCCAATAATTAATTACACTTCTAGACCTGGCTGAAAAAGCTAGGTACAAATGATTTTAGATAGCTCATTTGGTTACTGAAAAGAAATATCCTCCAATGAATAATAGACAGAGTGCTCATTCAAGCCTGTTCCAACTATGCCACTGGTTACTGTAGAGACTTCAAGAGCTCTGTTTGCCATCAAAATACTAGCCTGATAGCTGTTGGCATCCAACCTGTAAGCAAGCGCTGCATGACTGAACTCTGTTTCAACTCCACGACTAGAGTTGAAACCATCCCTAAAAACAAAACAAAAATGATTTGTTAATAATGCATGCATATATGGCGCACAACAGAAACTAAATCAGATGAATAATCTTTCAGAAGTCCCATGTGGAAACATTCAAGACAAAATGACTACTGATTTGAGACATTAATTGATGATGTCCAAAATTGCAAAAGCAGGTTCTGCTGCTGTCTTTGTTCCCTTAGTTTAATCAATTAGTACAGCATACACTTCTTGAAACAGTTTTGCGGATATGGGGAATCAATTGCCTTATGCACATTAGAAAATATTTTAAACCTGCTTTAAATTCTTCTTCAATGTGTAATTTCTGAGATTTATAAATGAAAAACAAAGCAACTTTAAATAAATTATCTAGATCAGCTTCTACACTTACCATGAGTACTGTGAGGTGGCAGATTAAGGACAAAAATCCCACCAGATGCAGATGGCAAAGCAAAGAGTGCTCCTCCATCACTGGTAAGCCAAGCTGCTGAAGCAGTGGAATGAGTTGACAGACCAGGGATTGCAGGAATCACGCAATAGTTAAAAGGATCTCTTAAATGAACTTTTCCAACATCTGTGAAAACTGACTGCACATGACTTTCTGTGATCAGCTCCTATTAAGAAAATCCCCAATAAGTTATCAATAAGAAATATAAATTTGAAGTATGAACATGGAAAAGTCAAATAGGAAATGCCTTTTCTATTCAAATTCCTCTTGTAACATATGACCTAGAAGTGTCTGAAAAATGGTATTAAAGGAAACATTAGACAAAAGCAGTTTCTTCAGAGCAATCAAAGGAACATAGGAAGCTGCTTTATACCATGTCAGACTGTTTGTTCAGCTAATCCAGTATTGTGTATTTTGGTGGCTCTCTAAGATCTCAGGAACAGGATTTTTACATGATCTGCTCCTGTAATTCTTTTAATGGGAGACACCAGGGATTTAAGCCAGGACCTGGTGCATGCCAACAAGGGCTCTGTCAATGACCTATCACCCTTCTCAGTGCATTTTATCTTGGACAGATTACTTTGTACTATCTATATGTTTTGCTCAATACCAAAATGTTACCCAGCAAATTGTTCAACATGAATTTGCAACAATAAAAACATTTGAGAATTAGATTTTCTTTAATTTTCTATATAAAAAATGAAACCAAACATGTGGCCAAAAAAATACATTACAAAAAAACGAATTAGAGAATATTTCACAGCCCATTCCCAGAAAGGGTCAGTTCAGAATCTATAAAACCATATGTCCAAATCAACAGCCTGCAGTTAGTGATTGCCCTTCAAACCAGAATCAACCCCTATACCAAGGATGAGTTGGGTTCAAGGGTTAGCCATAGTTTTCCAGTTCAGACATCACAATCATCTATGATTAACACTAAATAAGAAAAAACCTAAACACAAGGTGAGAGACAAGTCTGGGGCTTGTTTCTGACACTCCAAATCATAGTTTAGTGTATTACCTGAACTGAACATGTTATACAGTATATGTAATCACAATCCAAAATGATAGCTTTGTCTGTGTATTATAAATCTGCTTGTGTGTTAATTCACACTCTTAGAATAGTTTGGGAAAAAAGGTTACTTACACTCCTATACATCCGAGTGGGGTGTGGTAAAATCAACCTATGTACTGTCTGATTGGTTGAAATCAAGATAACAACATTATTCTGGGTTTCAAATATATGTACTCCTCCAGGTAAGAGGCTACAATTCTGAAATTTGAGCTGAACAGCATTGTTCAAAAGGTTTATATCAAGGGATTCCTCTACCAGTTCCAAGGTTGCGCCTGACGTAGCCCTGCAAAAGAAAACAAGTAAATACATATAGGAATTATGTTTTCAGAGTACAATTCAACCCAGTATTTGCATGGTGGAAAGACAATAGCACCAAGAAGCAAATCTCAAGAGTCAGATATATGTGCTACCTGTATTTCTATATGCCTTAGATTTTGCAAGCATACAAAGAGCATGCAGTGCACACCAGTGTACAGTGGTACACAAGGAGGTAAAGCAGTAGGTTGCCCTTCCTCGAATTCTGGAAGTCCTGGGAGGTTTACAGCACAATCATACTAAAACATCTCAACCAAACTATTTTCATACTGCAGCAGACAAACACAAAATACAACTATGAGATTCAACATCACTTTAATCTTCTCTCCCTTCACAAAGCCAGAACGGGGAATATTTGAATAACTATACAAGACTGGGAATGCAAAAAGGCACAAACAGCTGAAGGAGTTGCTAGGAGGCAGAGATAGACACCATTGGGAACATAATTGTGTGAGGCTACTGAGCTCCATGGTTAGATGCATACCGGTAGCTTCCTGTTGATCTAGCCATGTATTTCACCAAGACAGCACTAAAACACAATAGCTCTATAGTGTGGTTCAATTAATTTTGTGGGCCTTTGCTCCTCAATACAGCTTCATTTGCTAATTTGTCCTTCTCACTTCCTACATAATCATCCAGCTTTTTTCTTCAAACTGGTTCCTCATGCCCTAACTGTAATCCATATCACTTTCCATGCACTGAGATACCCATTCAAACTTACAGAACTCTCTAATTTCAACTTCAATGGCCATTTTGCTGTCACATACAGTTATTATCAAAGATTACTGTCAATTACTGCTCAGGTCACCTGTCATTCATTTTAATGCCTTAACATTTTTTGTTGTGGACCTTTTCTCTGCATGCTTTCCTTAGCATACATCCCAAGTTTAGAATTCTATTCCCATAGAGCTACAACTGGTGCTGTCATACCATTCTGTTCATAACTGCACTAGATTGTGTTTTTTAAAAAAGCATTTTAAACTGCTAGCTTGCTTTAGTTTTGCTCTGGAAGAGCCAACGGCTCAAAACACTTCACCAGTTTTTTCCTAACCGTTTCCCTAGCTGAGTGAAGAACAGATCAAAACCAAAAGAAAAATATCATCTGGTTTATTTGGGTATATCACCCTAGTTACAGGCTAAACGGCATCAGGTATCAGAAGAAGATGCCTGGAGGGGAAGCCCGGCCAAAGAGGATGGCAGCTCCTCTTCACTCTCCCAGCGGAGTGAGCGGGCAGGATCCGATCCGTGGCACTGACTGGCGGGTGGGCTGCAGAAGCAAGGCCACGTCCTCGGACCACTCACCAGTGGATGAAGCGGTTCCTGGTCACAGACCCCAGCTGCGCGTTCTCTTGGTACCAGAATCCTCCGGCGCTGTCGGCGTAGCGAACGGGCGTGAGGGACGAGCCGCCGCCTGCGAGGGACAAGGCAAAGGAGGCACGTCAATCCGCGCGCGCGGCTGGCAGACAGGAGCAGCAGCAGCAGCAGCGTGACTTTTACCATGCGTGCTACAGCAGTGACACCCGCCCAGCAACCCACGTCCGCCGCCCGCTCCCTGGCCGGGCGCCGCTACCTGGGAGGCTGAACACGAGCTCGCGAACCCGGCGCCGCGCTCCCCGCTCAGCGCCCACCAGCTCCAAATATCCCCGCTCCGGGAGCCCGACAGCCGCCGCCATCTTCCCTTCCCGCGCGCGGAGCCGCATTGGATCACGGGATAGTGGGAAGGAGGCGCGGCCGAACCGAGCCTGCTTTCGCGGTGCATCATGGGAAGCAGAGGTGGCCTGAGGGGTCTCTGTCCAGCGAAGAGCTTAGAAGGAGCGACTCCTGGGGAAGGAGCGCAGCCAGACGCCCGTCCAGACGCGGCACGTGCTTCGTTTTCTGTTTTTTCCCGGGAAAGGTCCTTGTTATCATGGAAGGACTTAATCCTCAGGCTGCTTGTTGCAACGTGCACGTTGCAGGCGCAATAGGGAAGGGGCATTTTATGGAGCAGGTTTGGCCAACCTGGCGCCCCTCCAGATGTTTTGGACTGCATTTCTGCTGGCTGGGCCTGATGGGAGTTGTAGTCCAAGACCTCTGGAAGGCACCAAGTCGTCAAAGAGTGGTGAAATAAACAGAAATCTGCTCTTATGGGGTACAGTGGCAGCCAGGCAGACTTGGATGAAAAATTAATTCAATGGTTCCAGTTACAGGTAGGTAGCCGTGTTGGTCTGTCATAGCCAAAACAAAATAAAAAAATTCCTTCCAGTAGCACCTTAGAGACCAACTAAGTTTGTTCTTGGTATGAGCTTTCGTGTGCATGCATCTGAAGAAGTGTGCATGCACACGAAAGCTCATACCAAGAACAAACTTAGTTGGTCTCTAAGGTGCTACTGGAAGGAATTTTTTTATTTTGTTTTAATTCAATGGTGTAAGCTAGCGAAGGGGGAAATGCAAGCAGATGGCTTCACGGAGACGCGGGCCCCGTTCCTTCCGTATGTTAATTCACAAGGTGTGGCGAGACACTTTTACCTGATTCTGGCTTTTTTGTATTCCACCTTAATGTAACCAATGCAAGTCTGCTTAGAGGCATTGTTGTTAGAAGTATCACAGTTTCTCACTGTAATAAGAGTTTCAATGTTGTTTTGTTATAATTTCAAAAATAAATTACACAGGAAAAAAGGAGCAACTCAGGTAGTTTAGGACATTCACACACAAAAAAGAGGCCCTTGAGTTACCTATGACAGCAGAGAAGAGGACCATTCATTTCCTATCTAAAGTTTGCTATAGTCTGTTTAGGTCACAAAACGGTAGGGCATAATCCAGCCAAAGTTAAGCAGTTGTTTTTTATTAAAAAATTCAAATATATTTTAGAATTCAAAGATAGAGTTTTGATTGAGGAAGGGTATCTTTGCAGGGTGGGTAAAAAGCAGTAGGGCTGGACCTGCAGTGGTGCTGCCCACCATGGCCATCTGTGCCAGGCATGGGGCAACACAAAGCTGAGGGCCTGAACAGTTGCCCCTATCCACCCCCACAACCATCCACAAAGCCCTCAGCTGAAGCAAAAAACTTCAGTTGGACCAGTGTTGGCACTCTAGTCAATCAAAAGTGAGCTTAATGAGGAAATTAAGCATAAAAAAATACTAGCAGTGTTATTGGCAGTGGCTCAATTAGAATTAACAGGCTGCTGGAAAGGGAATACACCTCCTACAAAACACGGTTTTCAGGTATCCCCAAACTGCGGCCCTCCAGATGTTTTGGCCTACAACTCCCATGATCCCTAGCTAACAGGACCAGTGGTCAGGGATGATGGGAATTGTAGTCCAAAACATCTGGATGCCGAAGTTTGGGGATGCCTGGTTTGTATGTTAAAATATGGGATCATGTAGCACTGCCTGAGTGCTTCGCACAGGATAGAGGGGTTATTCAAGGTAAAGCAAAAAAAAAAGGGGGGGGGACGTTTTGATACTATTTTATATGGTTTCCATTTATTAGCTGTATTAATAAATGGACTTCATCCTTGCCCTCTAGTGACTAATCCAACTTTGTGGCAGGGTTATCTCCATTCTTCAACAGGATACATGTGGAAATATATTGTGCTGATAATTATCTTCTGTAATTAGCAAACAAGTGTTGTTTGTTTTTGGTTGCCTTGTTTGTAAATTAAAAGCAGTTTCCCCACCTTACCCAATGCTCCTCTTCTGCTATTCTGGGAGCTGTTTCTCAGAACCAGGTTTTGGTTCTGGATAGTCCCTAAAATGCATGACACACATTCCAGACAGCACTACCATGAGCCAGTGCAATCCCTCAGTCCTGACAAGAATAATCTTTGGCTGGAACTGGGCACAGAACCAGCAGCTGACACTTAAGATTATTTCATCCTCCTTCCTTCTGCTGTGTGTTCCATGGCTGAAGGTGCAGCTTTCAGTGGCAAGGTCCAGCCTTCCCTGCCTCCCTAAGTCCTTGTTCCAGGGCCTCACAGCACCAAGAGAGGGCAGGGCCACCACCAGCTGCTGTGGGATGGAGATGTGGAGGACTCTGAATGGCGCTGTTCTGTCTGCTGGGAGCAGCTCTGCCTCCCTGGTGTTGGGAAGAGGTTGAAGGGCTGGGTCATCTCAAACAATACTTTCTTTCAGGCAGAAGAACTGCATGAACAGCTCTTAGGCGGCTATGGCTGTACAATGCACCCTGTCTTCCTATGCAGAATGGCAGCATTATTGTGCCAGTCAGGTGGCTGACGAAGGCCTGCTTCTGGGAACGTAGGCACTAGCTAGAACAGGCCCTGGGCTGGAACAGAGACACAATGGTGGACCAGGACAGCTTCTAAGTGGACCCACCTGTATTTCACATATCCGCAGGGAGAGGCAAAGGCAACCTTCCCACTGCCTATCTCTGTACCTGACCAACCCTTTCTAGTTCCATGCTTCTCAAGGCCTGACTATCCATTGGACTAATGGAATACTTAGGAAATCAGGTCTACAAGGGAAGCTGAGCTGCCAATGGCACACATACCAATAAACTATAAGCAACACATATGGTGTATAGAAAATATTCCAAAACAGTTTCGCATTCTAAAGCCTTATATTAATAGTTCAAAGTTGAGAGAAATACATGCACAATATTATTCAGAAGCCAGAGATGCAGAAGCTCCTTGAGGTTTTTCCTATGCGGAGACTTCTCAGTTTTTGAGGTTTTTTATGTGTTGGCCCAGCTCCTGTTGGTATCGTTGCACAAACAGACAGGGTGCCGGCGTTTGTAACCTGTTTCGCCCCCAATGAGTTCTGGGCTTCTTCAGTGAGTTCTCTCTCATAAAACCGGTGTATTTACATGCATTCACTGGTGGTGTAAACCAAACCTTATTAGTATTTAAAACATTCATAGTGTAAGGTAACAAGGTTGCAAATAAATTTCTAAAAGGACAATTATAATAATCAATACTCACAATGCATATGCTATAATCTTTTCTTGGTTAGGCTACAATATAAACTTTCCTTCTTCAATACATTCTTTCTTACAGTCTTGATGTGTTTATATACATTCTGTAGTAATATAAATCAAATTCCATAAGTATTACAACATTAACAATGAAACAACGATGTTTCTAGGTAAATTTTCATACAATAAAGCACAAGAGTAAATACTTACTCTTAGGTTGTATCACTCCTAACCCTGCACTAGGCAGCCGTCTATATAGTGGGGTAGGAGAGCCCCCCTCCATATCATAGAATGGTAGAGTTGGAAGGGACCCCAAGGGTCATCTAGGCCACCTCCTGCAAAGTCGACCATAAAAATATATTGACATTATTCTCAGCTCTCCCACCCCACTAATATTGCTTCTCTGTTGCATTGCTGCTTACAGATTGGAACAATTTCCCTCCAACTCACATCAAGCAAAAACTGCTAATCTGAACAATGCTACAGGCCTTTGTTCTTCTAGTTAGTTAACCCAGAGCTTTGCTTATGGCTTTCTTGATGGGTCATCACCCTGTCTTTGTTTGTTTAATGACCCAGCCATTATCAGGTTGGCCTGGACAAGGGAAGATGAGTCCCGTTATTAAGAGTGTGTCTACCAGTTTAACTCTCCAAACACTGATTGCATTCTAACACTTACTAAATCCAGAAATTATGGGTGCCTGACATCCACAATGCTGCAACTTGCATCTGGTTGGTTGTATTTTGGGTCATGTTTTGGGTATCTGGAAGCTATATCTGCCTTCCTGGCATATTTGCTATTACATTTAGGTAGTTTGCAAGTCTGTAGATTACAGCTTGTTGCATGCGCATGAAAACTCAGTCAAGCTTTTAAAAAGGCATCAAGCATCCTATTTTGGCTCAAATAATTCCACATGCAATCATATACCGGTAGTGTCATGGTGCATACCCAGGCTTCTTGTTATTTCCTAAAATATTGCACGTACTGTATATATTGTACTGCATGAATTATTTTCACATTTTTATTCTCATACTTTTGTATACACATCCTAGCATGCTTGATCAGATCATTGCACATCTAAGTAAGCATTATTCGTCCAACAGCAACCAACCAAATGCCTCTGGAAGTCTACCAGCAGGTCATAAAATTGATGGCCATCCCCATGCAGTATGCATGGTTCTATTTAGCTATAATGACTAATAGCTGTGGATACACAATGCATCCAGGGTAAAACACCAGATAGGGGCCAGCATCAGCTTCCCTTAGGTTCAATGCAGGGTTGCACATGAGTCTCCGGGAATGATTTATTTCAATGTATGTTACCACAGAAGCACTGCATAGGAGAGGTCTTTTTAATTTATTTGTTAATAAGAAGTTTTATTGATTTTTCAGTGTATAACCATAATCACAAAGGAGAGGTCTTATTGTGCATAAAGATTTCTTAGATAGTTGCATTGGATGAAATTGCTTTGCTACTCATAATAAGCCTGACTTGATAGATTCAGACAAATCCCGTGCCAATCACAGATGTCCTCAGAAATGACCCCCTCTAGCTCCTCCCTTTTTGTTGTGTAAACAGTGACTGATGTTCATTTTAAAATATTTATCTGCAACCCATACAGTGGTACCTCTGGTTAAGTACTTAATTCGTTCCGGAGGTCCGTTCTTAACCTGAAGCACCACTTCAGCTAATGGTGCCTCCCGCTGCTGCTGGGCCGCCAGAGCACAATTTCTGTTCTTATCCTGAAGCAAAGTTCTTAACCTGAAGCATTATTTCTGGGTTAGCGGAGTTCTTAACCTGAAGCGTATGTAACCTGAGGTACCACTGTATTTGAACTCTGAGGGCTGCTGCAATGTTTGAGTAACACCAGCTTAGAATCAGGCCTGCCTACCTATACATGTTATGTGCTTTATTTAAGATGACTGTAAATTGCTACCACTAACAGGGAAAGCTAAGTATTCAGTCATAAAATGTTCACCTGTTTCTCCCATGGCATTTATTTATTTATTTATTTATTTATTTATTTATTTATTTATTTTGCAGGTTTTACAAGGAAAAAGAAAAGGAAAAATAGGAAATAAAATTAAAGAGGAAAGAGAACACAAAACAACACAACAAATTATTATTATTAGTGTTAGTAGTAGTAGTAGTAGTAGTAGTAACAGTAACAGTAACAGAAACAGAAACCACCATCAGTTCACATTATGGATACAGTGACCATCAATAAATAAATCTTAAATTACACGTATACATCAATATAAGCCCTCCATATGTCCAAATTGAAGCTGATGCCTATATGAAATATGTTTATGTAGCTGGGCAGTGAGGTCCTCAGACCATTGTGTATTTGGCAGTAGGTATTTAGCCTTCCAGTCGCTTAACCACCATAAAGGCTTGCAAAATCTACTTTTGTCCATCCATTAAACCTCGTATAGGGACATAATTAAAAAGTGGTATATAAAAAGGTAAAGGACCCCTGACGGGTAAGTCCAGTCACAGACAACTCTAGCTTTACAGGCCGAGGGAGCCGGAGTTTGTCCGCAGACAGTTTTTCTGGGTCATGTGGCCAGCATGACTAAGCCGCTTCTGGCACAACGGAGCACCGAAACCAGAGCAGCGCATGGAAATGCCGTTTACCTTCCCGCTGGAGCGGTATCTATTTATCTACTTGCACTTTTGGGCGTGCTTTCGAACTGCTAGGTTGACAGGAGCTGGGACCAAGCAACAGGAGCTCACTCCGTCATGGGGGTTCGAACCACCAACCTTCTGATCGGCAAGCCCAAGAGGCTCAGTGGTTTAGACCACAGCACCACTCGCGCTGCAAATATCAAGGATTTTGCCAATACAAAATTGAGGCGAGTAACAACTTCAGACCACTGGATAAGCTCACACCATATGCCTCAAAGAGGCATTTTCAGCATTACATCTCCAACATCTTTCTGTATTAGACAGTATAATCTTATACAGAAGTTGTGGAGTCCAATATACTCAAAATATTACTTTTTGCTGAATCAATCTCAGGTCCAAGGAAATATTCTGTATAGACTAAAGCAATTTTCTATTGTTAGGCTATGTAATACCTTCTGATCCACACTTCTCTAAGTTCCTGAATTTCTGCCTTACCAAAATCCATTAAGCATTTATAAGCATTGGTTATAGGTTTAGTTTTCTGTTTCTCCCATAGCTGTGGAGTTCATTGTTTGCATCTCTGAGTTTTGTGCCAAACACAACAAAAGATGGATGTGAATGAGTGAAGTGGCAACTGGCAGCTGTAATTAAAATAAATACTACAAGATGAAACAAAATAAAAAAAATACTTCCAGTAGCACCTTGGAGACCAACTAAGCTTGTTATTGGTATGAGCTTTTGTGTGCATGCACACAAAATATTATTATTAATTATTAATATTAATAATTATTAATTAATATTAATAAGTGTGCATGCACACGGAATCTCATACCAATAGCAAACTTAGTTGGTCTCTAAGGTGCTACTGGAAGGAATTTTTTTTATTTTGTTTCGACTATGGCAGACCAACACAACTACCTATCTGTAACTACTACAAGGTGAATAGTCTGGTCTTCTATTGAAGTGGTTAACTCAGCACTCTCAGCTGAAATTGTATAAATGGTCAAATAACAAGTGACAGGTCTTCCAAAGCAGTTTCCTTTGTCTATGTGACATTAGTTGGTTGAAACATAATATTTTCCAGCCTAATCCTAAGCATGCTTGGCTGGAAAAAGTCCCACTGATTCTAATGGGATTTACTTTATAATCTTGTTTCCTTTTTATTTTTAAATGAAGAATTATTTAAAAACATACTTTATTCAAAATAAAAAAATTCCATCCAGTAGCACCTTAGAAACCAAGTGCTAAGGAAGGAAGGATTTTTTTTTATTTTGTTTCGACTACGGCAGACCAACACGGCTACCTACCTATACTTTATTCAAGTGAATGTACAGACAGAGTCTATATTCAGCCACAGACCTAGAACCATAACATACAGATCAGACATAAGGTCAGCACATTATCCTCACTCAAAGTACTTCCCATCTACTGTGTTGCCATTATAGACAGCACCGAATATTGTAGCACAGTGAAGTCTGACCAATTTCTTTTAGCACCAGCTTTTACAGACAATTGTTCATCTGACGAAGTCTCTTGCAGCAAAAACAAGGATTTTTCTAGCCACCTACCGTAAAAGGCTAAGAAATTTATTACAGCATATGCTTTCAAAGACTCCCATCCATTGAATCAGATACATGAAATGCTATACTGTATATGTACAACATGGTTTGAAGGGGGGTAATTATACACCGTGAGTTTAGAGTGAAAGCAAATGCAGAAGAGTGCAATCATGTAATTAGTTGTGGTAACTTACAAAACAATTGTTGACAACACAGGCGTCCTGTAATTGGTAAGCCAATTAACCCATATAATGGTTAAAAATTCGTAGTCTGGATTCAATCCACAAATTATAACATTTGATATGTGGTTCGTTATGGCTAGTTCACTACATCCCGGCAGTTTCTGCACTACTGTTATACTAACGGAAGCTTGGCCCAATATAAAAACATCACCTTTGTTCCCCTTTTTTGGTGTGGCGTTCCATATGGAGGCGATCGTTAGCAGGTGCCTGCAAGTCCGATACCGGCAGGGTCAGGCCAGGGGAGTGTCTCCCCCCCCCCTTGTCCTAAATCTGGCATGGGGAGGGCAAGGGCAAGGCAGGCGGGAGTTTCGGGGCGGTGCCATTGCCCCGAGCTATAGCTCGGCAACTCCGACTTGCTCCGCCCGGCCTAGTGGCGCGCCCTCCCCGGGAGAGGAGAAACTGCGCGTGGCGGCGGCGGCCCAGGTAGCTCTGGGTTAATAATTACTAGGAAGAGGGAAGAGCCGCTTCGCTTCCTCCGACCGCGGCCCCTCCTTGCGGCTCCGGAGTCTCCACCTACCCGGAGCGTTGGTGACCCGCCCGCTCTTTCTTTCCCCCTTCCTTCCCTAAAAGCGTCCTTCGGCGGGGAGCTTCCTGCCTAGCCAGCTCTAATCTCAGCGGAGTCTTTCGTCGCGTGGATCTCCAACTACTGAGCGCCGGAGCTGCTTCCACGGCTTTACGGAGCCCGGGTCAGTTTAAAAAAAATAAAAAAAATCGGGTGGGAAAACTCTTGGAGGATTTTTAGGGGGTGGGATCGCTGCCTGCATTAAGTGGCTCTGGATCCAAACCCCTATGGGACGGGGGTTCTTCTCGAGTCTCTCTCTTGCACCGGAGACAGGATTAAGGACCGTGTGCATGTTCCGGACTGGGATTTGGCGACTCTCCTTCAGTCCTTGTCTCGCTCCCCGTTTCCTTTGACACGGCCCCGTCCCCGGACGGGTGGGCTCATCCGGGCGCAGGTGCCTCCCTGCCGTCGGGGTTCCCACCTCGCCAGGGATTATTCGGAATCGCTTATCCTCTAAAAAGCTTTGCCCGCCCACGCGGAAATTGGCTTGTGTGCTGCTACATATAATCGCGCGCTTCCCGAGTTGTTAAGGGAGGCGTGGACCTACATTTGCTTCTCTCGCACAGCCGTTTGTAAATAAATTATTTCTCTCTCTCTCTCACACACACACACCCGGGAATTCTGTAGACGGCTCTTGGGATCCTGCTGAGCCCGGGAAACGCGCGCGCGGGCGCAGTTGCGCCTTTCTTGATGCTCCTTTTGAGTTAGGCAAGTCCGTATCCATCCTCCTCCCTAAAGTACCACTGAAGGAAATCGCGGGTGTTTGCTTTTTCCTTTCCTTAAGGTCCCTTGAGGCACGATAGTTCTCCATCCCATACGTGCCTGGCTCAGAAGTAAGATCCGCTGAGCTCCGACAGTTTACTCCCAGTTAGAGAAGGATTGCCGTTTAAATCGCTTTTAGTTACTCTTCGTTTGCACAACTGAGATGAATTTTCCGACCCCTCCAAGCGAATTCTCATGGGTGGAATACGTAGTGGACTGGAAAGGCGGGACTGGAGAATCTGAGGAATTTTGGAGCAATTCGCCAGAAATAATGTGGCCTAATGGTGTGTATGTGCCCTCAGCCACCGGGAGTGGTGAGTTTTTAACCGCAAATGGGAAATAATTGGGTTTGAGGCTTAAACTGTGTGTGTGTGTGCCCCCCTCCAGGGGAAACCTGATGGCCGTGTGTGAACCTGAAGATAATGTGAATGGCTTTGGAATAGGAGGGAATTCGAGGCTGGCCAGTGACCCCAGGGGGCTATTAGAGCGAAAACTGTAGCTCTCCATCTCCTGCTGTTCAGGAATGTTGTTATGTCAGGAGATCAGTGCAGACATGTGCATATAATCGTTGCCCTAAAACACACTGGCCTGTAGTCTCACCCCTCACCTGACTCCTGCCTTGCTTCCCTCCTGCCCCTCGTGTGTGTGTGTGTGTGTGTGTGTGTGTGTGTGTGTAGGTTGGGCAACTCCCATTGTAAATTATTTAAGTCTGGCTTTTCAGAATTTTTAAGCATGATTGTGTAGTAGCAGGTGGGGAACCTGTAGCCCAGCAGCATATATAGGGCCACAATTCCCACCAGTTGTCACCAGCATGACTTGATGGTGAGGGATGATGGGAGCTGGAGTCCAACAGGATATGGAGGGCTGCAAGTTCCCCACCCCTGTTGCATAATAAAGGTGGGGGGGACAACCTCTCAGTACTGAGAGATTTTTGAGGACCTATACATAGGGAAAGCAGTATCTATCACTGAACCAATAGAGGTCTGTGTGGTTTTTGAGTTCTTCCTTACACATATAATTAGTCTAATAGAGAAGTCCTTTTTTGCCTTTGTTCTCTGAGAATGACATCTCAAATACTGTGGGGTTTTTTTTTTTACAGTGTTTCATTTAAACAATTTGGGACAACCCTCAATATGGTGCCTGATTGTGCCCTTGTGGGTAGTAGTATGCAGATTTTTCCTTATCCGTTATCCGTTATCCGTTTACACTTGCCTTTTCCTTATCCGTTATCATTATTGTTATTGCTCCTTTTATACCCTGCCCTTCCTCCTGAAGCAGCCATGTTTGGCTGAGGCAGCAATGATAAAAAAAATTCTAAAAATAGTTTAAAATATTATCTCAATCGGTTATCTCAGGGTTGCAACAAAACTTTATTTCAAAATGTGAGAAAGTAGCCAGAAAACCCTCCATGGGTGGTCTACGGGACTGAGAGGTCCTGCTTTTAGGTGCAGTTGTTTTAAAATGTGTTGATTGTCAACCAACCCACTAACATAATGTACTACCACAATGTGTGAATTTTAACCTTGGAGGTTTTTGAGCTGCGTAAATGCACTGAGAATGCTAAAACTTGGGGGAGGGAAGTAATGCAATGAATGTAAACACATGCATGTGGAAGTAAGTCCTACTTCAAAGGCTCAAAGGAAAACTATGCATTCTGAAATATCACATGGTACATCATTATTTGGGCCATGTCATTTCAGGCTGCAGATAAGGGGATAATTTGTTTAAATGCTCTCCCATTTAAAGCACCTTCCTGTGTGCCTAAAGCTAGCATAATGTGAATTCTCAACTGGCAGGGCATTCTTGGACATTTATAGCTTGGCTCTTAACTTCAAGCTTCCATCCAGTATGTTTAGTCATAGGAATTGGCTATTATTATCCAAAGAGAAAGAGGCAACCCAAAATTCTTGTTTCACTGGTATTATTGCAACCTGTGGCCCAGGCCTACTTTACACTTGCCTTTTCACAGATATGCTGTTGTAACAGTTAAGGAGCCGGTAAATTCATGTTTAGTAGATGTGTCTCCAGCAGGGAAGGCCTTTCCCAGCTTGTGCTTATTGAAGTGCATATTATTGACATGCACTGTGCAAGCTGTCACACAGCCACAGAGGCATTCTGCCACACGGTACAGCTTCAGTCAGGTTTATGTCAAGCACTGAAAATTCAAAGTATCCCAGGCTCCTTTTGCACATTCCTGGAGAGATGTGGTTGCCTTGGTTGTTCACAATAATGATAAAAAAAACTTCTGCCCACATCACTGGGTTTTCTTGTTGAAACAGGGCAGAACTTGTCCCTGATAACCCAGCCTGAGAAAGGTAATGACAGAGGATGTCATTATGTGCTTGGCCATGTTGACTGATAAACCATAATTTGCCTTTGTTTCGCAACGGCTACATTTGCAATGGTGGTAAATGGCAGTAGGCTATTTTGGTGCAACATGGTGCAGCGGCAAGGGTATTGGGTTCGGATGTGAATAGAAAACATAATATTCAGATCCCGAGTGAACTAACCAAGTCACATACCCATAAGAGAGCAATCCAATACACAAGAAGCTGCTATAAAGCATGCTGGTGTAAGTGAAGACAGAGTAAAGTTACATCAGATTGAAACGGTTCAGCAGTGGGGCTACTGCTGAATGAGGTGGGCTAAGGCTGGCAGAGGGGAAACGAGCCTTTAAAATAGTGCTTGAATTACAGCACCCTTTTTAGCTTTACAAGGTACATCCCATTACCAGGTCATGTGACTGATCTGAACAGGCTTAGGATCTAGCCCCTTTATGGTTCTGCCCATGTCCTGCCCCCAGAGCACCCCTTTTTCAGAGCATATGCCAGATTAAACTCCACTGGGCCAGCTGGGCCCTGGCTGAGATGAGATGGGGGAGATATAGCTGAGGATGAGGAAGTTAAGCTGGTGTAGCCTGGCTATATTCGGAACTTTATTGCACGGCTGGATATCCACTGGATCCTCACCTGCTCATCTTGCTATGGGATTCCTTCCTAAATGACTAGAATATAATATATGTATATTCAACCTTTTCAGACCCAGGACCCACTTTTAACCCAAATTTTCATTTGGGAACCCATTTCTTGATCTTTTACCATATATTTGCATAGTGGTCGTGTTCCTGTTGCAACCCACCTGCAACTGGTCCAGACCCACCAGTTGAAGAGCGAGTGATATGCTATTCATACATCTAGCAGCCAATAAACAATAAGAGATGTTGTTGATTCCAAATAGTTGAGGATGGTTAAAGTAAAAAGTTACTGTGAAGAGCTCCAAAGGGATGTCTCCTAAATTAGGGGTTGTCCACACTTTTCCGCTTGTCCCGCTGCTTTCCCCTGGAAAAACTTGCTGTTTACCACTGAATCGGAGCAAATGTCCATCGATTGACGTCGGCAGATTGATGTTTGTTTCAATTCAGTGGTAGTAGTGGGTTTTCCTGGGGAAAGCAATGGGATAAATGAAAGGCCATTTGGACCCATGCCTAGAAAGCATGGGGCAAGCAGAAGTGTGGATGAACCCTTGGTGGAATGGGCAGTAAAATGGCCAATGGAATTCACTGTAAACAAGTGCAATAATAATAATAACAATAATAATTTTACATATATGCTCATGGGGTCTGAACTGGAGGTGAGTTATCAGGAATGAGAACTTAGGCAGGTAGTGGACTGTTCAGTGAAGATGTCGATCCCATGTGTGGCAGTTGTGGAAAATATAAATCCCATGGTGGGGATCATTAGGAAAGGAACTGAAAAGAAAACTGCCAACATCCTAATGCCATTATACAGATCTATGGTGCGTCTGCCTTTGGAATACTGTGTACTTGCCTCTTTGCCTCACCTCGGAAAGGATATTGTAGAGCTGGAAAAGCGTTCCGAAAGGGGCAACCAAAATGATCAAGGAGACAGAGCAACTCCCCCATGAGGAAAGGCTACAACATACGGAACTTTTCAGCTTTTCTTGCTCTCTCATAATACCGCAACTCATGGACATCCAGTGAAGCCGTATGTTGGAAGATTCAGGACAGCCCCCCAAAAGTACTTCTTCCCACACTCATAGATAACTATGGAATTTGTTCTCACAGGAAGCATTGATGGCTACCAACTTGGATGGCTTTAGAAGAGAGAGAAATTCATGAAGGATAAGGCTACCAGTGGCTACTAGCCACATTGTCCACTGTTGGAGGCAGCATGCCCCTGAATTTGAGTTGCTTGAATTCATGATGATGCAGTTGTGCTCATGTTCTGCTTTCAGGCTTCCCCTAGGCATCTGGTTGTCCACTGTGATGCTGAACCAGATTGGCCTTTGCCCTGATCTAGCAGGCCCTTGTGCTCTTACATTAATAGCTGTGTTGTATTTCCTTGCAAGCTCCTTCGTGCATACAAAGGAGAACGCCTAGGTTAACAAAGGTGTGTTTGACAATGTAGAATCTCCTAGTTCAATGTCTTTTCTCTCTCTCAATGAGCAGCCCATGAAAGTCCTTGGACTTCTCAAGAGACACAGATCTTCTTTCTCCTTCCCAGGTTGTAGATTCAGCTCTCAAGGCGATGCAATTGGCTTTTGTGTACAAATGCAGTACGGAACCCCTTCCGTTATATGGTTTATAAACCCTTTTCTTCTTCCACAGTGTGATTTGCATAGGCAAACACAGTATGAGCACCAAATCTCCAAGAATGAACTGGATTCAGAAATGTTAACTTGGCAAAAACAATAACTCCCGATGCAGCTAGCTAGTAGGAGTGTGTGTGTGTGTGTGCTTGTGCATATGTAAGTGTGTGTGTAGGGGAGCTGGCACTGGAATTCCAGACAGGCTGGTGGCGGCGGCTGCTACAGCTGCAGGAATGACATTTTGGCCTCTGCTGCCCTTTAATTTCAAACTCTCTGCTCCATCATACTTTTCTATTCAGCTCCTTATTTCCTCCTCACCCCCCATTCCCTTCCCTCCCTCACTCATGGGTACTGAGGAGTCAGAATGGAAGAATGAGCTCTATGAAACCACCTTAGGCAGTGCTGTTTTTCAGAACTTCTTATGCAATAATGTGATTTGATACTTGGGGGCCCCTTCCCCTACAACTCTCATTTTGTACAGCATGGCCTGAGCTGTGCGCTGTTGCTTATGCTGTGGTAAACTGAGTAATAGTGGGCCATCCTATTATTGACCATTATTTTATTTTAGATTTTTATTAATTATCTGTTACAGAATCAGTGGCAAAGCCTTCACAAAGCAATTATTATAATTTCTGCGTAGAAACATAAATAATAAAACATGACAAGACTAACAAAGGGCAGGTCACGGGTGTGGGCGGGAATGCAAAACACGAGCCGCCTTTTTATTTTAATTCCTTGGTTCTTTGCAAAGTCACAAAGAGGTAACAGGCAAGAAGTGAAAGGTGTCTGCTGAAGAGTGATTGTGGGCAGTGCTAGAAGTTACTGAGCTATCTGGACTTTCATCCATGCCCTGAACAGTGGAAATCAATTGCAGCCATAAGCACTAGAAATGAATGTACATCTGAAAAAAGAGATCCTGAAACCTGTGTGATATTCCCTCTCTCCCTCTCTCTCTCTCTCTCTCTCTCTCTCTCTCTCTCTTGCAACACACAAGCATATAGTATATGTTTAGCCCAGAGATGAGCCAGAACAGTGCAAGGAGGAAGAGATGATTAATGGGCAATGATAATATGATGGATAATGAAGACAATCTCTGATGTTGGAGGTAATCCCTGGTGTGACTGTTGTAATCCTGCCCTCAAGTGTAGGATGTTGTAGGAGGGGTAGATCCTTAGTCTCTTAGTACTGTATTGATCATACAATTTGCCTTTCTTGCCCAGCTGCACAGTTATGAATTGGACACTTCCCTTCTTTTATTCCTAGTGTTCATCCTCTGCAGATGGGAATGGGCCTCCACTGTGAGACCAATCTGGGGATCCGTTCTTCACACAGAGTCTTTGGGTGACTCCTGATGAGCTCATTTGGCTTTTGCAAGCAGCTGCCTAACAAAAATACCAGCTGTGCCATTAAAAGAGCCTAGCAGACAAGCCTCATTGAATCAACAGTCACACCCAGTGCATTACCAGTCTGCAAGCGTGAGCATGCTCCCATTACTACGCTGCTTTGCACAGAAACATCCACAATCCCCAACACACACACACACACACACTCATACACACACAGACGTAGGTTGTTTGTAACACACTGCAGAGACCTGACAATTGCACAGCTTGTCTCCAACAGTAATAAGTAAAGCGGAAGGTGTGTTGTGTTTGCTTTTAATTAGGGAGGCATTTACCGTGCATGAGAATTTAAGAGCCAAATTATTTCATGATAAAATGGGTGATCTTGATAGTGAGATCTAGTGTTATTATCTTTCCTTGGCAGGTATGGGATGATAGATGTGTTAAACGGACTGACAACCAGATCGCAAACAAGTTAAGCTGGTGCACTTGAATTTAGCACTGCTTAATCCTAATACAGTATTTTGAATATACTTGTTTATTGATAGAATTGTTCAGGGCCATTGCACTCCCCAACCCAAACTGGGGATCCTAGGCCCAGAAGTGCCCCCGCTATGTAAAAAATGAGGATGTGCAGGCTTGCACTGGGCACAGATTGTATAAAACTGCTGACTGCAAGTATGGTGTTGAACAATATACAAATAGCTTAGAACATTCTAACAAAGCCTTTTAGAAGTTGTGGCAATGAAGTTCAATGATGATTAAAAAATAAGCTAGACTTGTCCAAGGGCCCAAAGGGGTAGCCTCAGTTCTGTTGACTTGCTTCTTGAGAACACCTTTGTGCCATTCATAATTTTCTCCATTGTTATGTAACTGAAGAGGCAGATTGGAGATGATGCATTCAAACAGGGCCATCCTTGATTTTGTACATGTGTCACATATACATGGAACTTGTTTCTTGTAGGTCATAGTAGATCACAGCAGTAAAAGCTGCAATTTGCTGATGGAGCTAAATGGTCAAAGTACCAAAGTGAGATTTTGCAGAGTTGGTTTTTAAAAAGAGAGATCCCTTTGAATATACTGGATCTAGAGAAGTCTCCCTGAAAAGGTCACATTCCATGTCTGTTGTGCCTTTGAACTCATGTTGTTATGGGCTAATGTTCATATACTGGTCTGACTGATGCAACTTTCACCTCAACTAAGAATTTTTCTGCTTTCTAATTTAAGGGTAGTTGCAGCTCTCAGTCTCTGCAAAATAATTATTATAGATCACTTGTTTGAGACAGGATCTTATGGTTAATAGGTACCGTACCAGAGCATCTTGCAGTTCACCTTCCTGCCTTAAGGCAGGAATGCTCACCCACCCACTCCTTGCATAATCCAGACCATAGTGTGCCACAAGCTTAGTGCCAGGGTGACTGAGGCGTCTTATGTAGACGGTGTAAAATTATCCAGATGCTTCAAGTTAGTGAGCCAAAGCACATATTGCAAGGCCTTCTAGTTAAATGTGATGTGGACTAAAATTCCTTCCAAATAAAAGGATAAGATGTTCTTTAGTGTTTCAATAGGTTGTACATTTCTGTAAGTTTCCTCAGTATTTTGGTCGCTAAAGAGAAAAATGTAATCCGGGGCTTCTCCATTCTGCTTATATCCTTTAGGGGTGCATAACAAAAGCTGAAATTGTTCCACGTGAAGCTCATTCCGCAGGGAAATGGAGAAATCTAGCTCCAAAGCATCCCCCTGAGATGTAGGGAGTATAAAATTGAAGGCAGTGAAAATTGATTTCCAGTGAAATCAGCAACAGAAGCAACAACCCCATCAGACTCCTTTTTTTAAAAGGTTTTTTTAAAGGTTTTAAAGGTTCTTGTTCAGGGAAATGCAGTTATCATTTCTGCACAAAGATCTCTTCAGTGGTGCCAGTAGCATTTGACAAAAAAAGAAAAGAAAAAAGATTTTCATTGTGATGCTGGTTTGACTTGGTGTACCATAGCAAAGGAGAACAGTGATGCCATCTGTCATCCTTGGCTGAGGTGGGAATAGATTTGGGGGGGGGGGCTGGACTAGAGTTTCCGCTGCTCCTTGCCAATAACTCTGATCAAGCTGGTTGTGTCCTGGAAAGGTTGCACACTGCTCTTAAGGGTAAAGTTAGATCTAATCTGGCTGGCTGCTTCCGAAGTAGCAGAGAGATTGAAATCTGCAGATTTTGACAGCCTGCCGGGAAAGGGGCAATGGCATTCTCTTCTCATGGGATGGATTTAGATGCGAGGGATCAGAGCTAACTAAAAGGAAGGAATGTGCATGAGGTATACAGATGGATAAGCAGAACCGGTATGCTGCTTAACTTTCCAGCAATCAAGCGGTCTCTGCGGGGGTGTAATCCTGGGTGGGTTGCTAATCTGCTCAGTGTATCTCAAAAGGTCAGGAAGAGCTCAGTGGATGTAGTGTCATGGGTGGCGCTTAAAGGTGACATGAAAAGGATTCTAAAAATTCCACAGAGGCATTTATTCTTGGTTGGACAGCAGTGTCTTAGGAACATAATCAAGGTTTAAGCCCCCATGGTCACAGATCACAACCCACTGATAAAAGCATCTGCTTCAAAAAACCTTGTACCAGCAAAGGGTCTCCCTGCACTTACAATAAGTCCATGAACCCACACCACTTATCAGCCTTTCTCCTCTCCCCTCCACTCCTGCTCCCTCACACTGGCCCAGTGAAGGATCAGTGGAAATATTTGGTTTGAATTCCAGTGCAAATATTTGTTTGAGACTCTAAACAAGCCTCTGGAAAGGTCTGTCTGCTGCTACTGTGCAAGCATGGAAAAGTAAAACTGGCCATAATCATCAAAGAAAAAGGAATTTCTTTAAATGCTTAAGATGAAAGGGCCCTTCAGACGAACATGGCGACCATTTTACAAAGCGGCAACATGCCAATATCTGCCTAGCTGCCACATGGGGACGTGGATGAGAAAGTTACTGCACATTCTCACTCTGTGTCAGAGAGTTGGGGAAGCCAGGGAGTGATGCAATTCTCAGCTTCCTTTGGCAGTATGGCATACAACCATCTTCCTTCCTGGTTACATGCACACTGTAGTAACTTACATAGTAACACAATTAGTGGAGTATGAATTCAGGATGAATTTAGAGTGCAGGAGGTGGATGTCTGGCTGATGGGGGGGGTGATTGTAGCAGGGTCCTGACCCCTGCCTGCTAAAGGGGAGGTTTAGCTAAATGGCTATAGTGAGGTTCTTTTCCCCAGTCATTCCAAACATGTCTTCAAAAGCAGTGTTGGCTGGTGCCTCTTGGGACTGGCAGTGAGGAAGCAGAGAGGGCCAACAAAAGGTGAAGGCAGAGTCAGTGGACAGGCAGAAACAGCTAGTTCTGATTTTGCCCCCCAGACACTTTCTAGTTGAGTTCCTCAAAGGTAATGCTGAGATTAAGCAGGTGGGAGCTGGCAAGCAGTGCCACCCCCGGGGCTGGTTGTAAGTACGAAGGCAGGCAGGTGGGATCTGGCCGAGAGCAGTTTCTTTGTTTCACAAAATGTATGTATCCCATGAATGTAAGAGAACCTCTAAGCAAATTACAAAAGTATAAAACAAAACATGAAAATTATTGATAAACAGGTAAAAACAGGCATTTAAAGATACTCAAAAGATGATTGACATCACCAGTAGCTAAAACTAAATAAAACACATGTTGCTTCTGCATGTCTGGAAGTTGGAAGGCTGGTGGGGCAGTGCCCTGTTTGCCCTAGTAGGCCAGCCAAAAGAGTTGGGAACGTTTCCTGCCAGCCAGAATGGAGTCTGGAATTGGAAGCTGCAGGCAGAAAAGACAGTTGGCTTTTTTGTTGTTGTTCAGTGAGGGGCTTGGGGACCCTTGGTTCTTTCTGTCTGGAGAGTACACCATTTCCATTAAGAGGACTGTGGTGGCTGGTGTATAAATTTAGTTTAGATTGTGCCCCTAAGAAAATAAAAAGTAAAGTAAGAGATGTGTGAGCCCTGCTGTGTCTCTAAGTACTGGGTAGCTGCAGCAGAGGCCAGACTGAAGGTCCACAACAAACCAGCTTCTCATGCCCTTCATCTGTGGCGTTGGTTCCATCCAGTTCTGGCAGGGATTTGATAAACATTAGCCTGATGTTTGTGGTGAATTTCAGAACTGGTGAAAGCTGCTAGACTGGCTCTGGAAACGCTTCGTTTTTAGCAAAAAACAACAAGTAAAGTCCTTGATGGCTTTTCAATTTGTTCGCCTCATTGCAATAAAGGTCAAGCTGGGAACTGAAACCCTGTAGCCCAAAGAGGCTAGTGTCATCTAGGTTGGAAAAGCAGATATACCTTGTTTATTTGTCCTCTCTGAAGGCTTCTGAAACTGTGTGAGTCTTAAGGGATAGGAGGGGGGAAGTATTAGTTGTGGCCAGTATTGCATAGAGTTTTGAAGCCGCATTTGAACAGGAAGGTATTAAGAGTATATAATTGGAAGGATCAGTAGATGAATTGTTTCTTAATATGTCTTAACTGCCTTATGGTATTCACAATTCAGGCAGGGACTTGTAGAGTGGTTATTATAAAATTAGCATAGGGTAACTGCATAGGGTGGAAGGCAGGAAAGTAGCAAGGCAAGTGTTGCATCCCTGCAACCAAAGGGAGATATGGAGCAGTGGGGATGTAGTTACACTTAATCCCTCCCATGGCGGTTTATAACTTTTTAAAAACGAATTGGGGAAAAACCCACCTTGGAGATCTAATCATGGATCTCTTGCCATATCATCTAGTTTGGCTCTTGGATATGCTTCTAGGAATGTAAACTGTGAATGTAACAAGTGTTTCAAAGAGGTATATGAACAGAGAACCTGAGATAGAATGGAATAGACCACATGCTAATATAAATGAAATTAATACAAGAACGAATTAAAAAATGTTAGGTTAATGTTACATGAATAAAATAATACAGTTATATAGTTAACGATAACTGTACTATTTTATTCATGTAACATTAACCTAACATTTATTATTATTATTATTATTATTATTATTATTATTATTAATTTATTCATTATTTTTTTTAAAATTGTCTACAATGCAAAGCTTATAAACAATTTATAAATATATTTTAAGGAAAAGGTACACCTGTTGGGGATGGGCTGCAGCTACCTGTTGAGTGTCTGCCTGGTTTTGCCCCTGTGACATGCATGAAACAGTCCTCAGGTGGTTGGCAGGCAGTGACTGAACACTTCTGGTCCCATTACAGACAGGGCTCTCTTTGAATGTGAGTCCCAAAGTTTTCCTTTTTGAAAATCTTTGCCTCTGTTTGCAAATATTCCGGGGAACGTTGAAGCCAAAGGATTCCACTCTTCATCACTATACATATCCCACTGAAGCAAATAACTAAGCAACATAGAATCCTTTGGCTCACTGGCAAATTTTGGTCTTTGATCCTGATCCCATCTTCTTAGCGCTGGAGAAATGTGGAGAATCTGACATGCTGGCAGAACCGGTTTCAAAAGTTTCTTATGAAACACTTCCCCCCCCCCCCAGTGTCTACTGCCCTTTATCTTCCAAGTCTACGGCCGCTTTCATGCTAACGAAAATTATGGCTTCAGTGCTGATTGGAATTCAGGAGAAGAGTTCCATGTCCACATGTAAAATAAGGTGCGGCAGGTGCAGTTCTAAGAAGAGAGGCCTCCAGGTACATTCCATGTTGTTTCTGTCATTATTAGCTGTTCTTCCTGTGAGTCAATACTGAACCCTGGACAACTGAGCTCTGTACACATCCTGTCCCCCATCCACAATCTTGTGGTTAGTCCCTTTCTTTCATACTGTTTTCCTGAAACCTACCTTCCCATTTCCTGCTTGTTAAAATGCACAGTTAGCCATTGCAGTGCTTTACAATAGGTACCGGTACTTGATATTATTTGGATTTTACATTACTGTTATCCTTGATATAGAGCTTGGATGATCCTAATCCTTACATTTATCCTATTGTTTGGAATCTTTGGGCACAGAAGTTCTAGCTTCAGTATATGAAATAAGGGTAGATTAGAAATCCCATCTGGCTCCATAAATTCAGATTCCTGCCTGGTTGACAAAATGATAGTCATGCGCAGTGATGTGGGTTTAAAAAAAAGTAGACTGTTTTCTGGCTAATTTTCAGATGCACTAAATTGATTGATTTAGAATGTGTATTTGACTTCTTTTAAAAGTTTTAGTTACAGGTAGATAGCCGTGTTGGTCTGTCATAGTCAAAACAAAATAAAATAAAATTCCTTCCAGTAGCACCTTAGAGACCAACTAAGTTTGTTCTTGGTATGAGCTTTCGTGTGCATGCACACTTCTTCAGATACCAAAACTTTAAAAGTTTTGTTTACTAAATGTGTGCTATGTTGATTTACATGCCTACAAACATCTCAGCAGATTTTACCAGTCGCTAAAAGTATTTGAAGTGTAATATTTTGATTAGGAAAAATATAACTGAAGGACACTTAGCAGTGCAATCTTACGTATGTTTGCTCAGAAATAGGTCCCCTAGTGTTGCCAGGCTAAGTGTGCATAGGATTGCTGCCAGAAATGAGGTTCAAATGTATTAAAACTAATGCAAGGATGTACTTGGAAATTATTTTTATTAGAATACTTAAATATTTTTTACTAAACACATAAGTTTAAGATACGGCAACTCAATAGTGTATATACTTACATTGTTTAAGTTTTAAGGAAAAAGTTAAAGCACTGAGAGCTGCTAACATACCGGTACTAATCTTAGTACATTCAAAGAGCTATGCATCTTTATTTGCTGGGTTGCCCTTCTGTGATAATCCTACAGAGGCTCTTATGGGGTGGCAGGGTGGGGGAAAGGATTTTTTCCCCAATTCACACCCTTCCCTGCACAACCCCCAGTGCCATCTCCCATGCTGGTTTGGAGGGTCCTGGCTTGGAGAAGGGGGAATTAGCAAAATTCTCTCTCCCCCACCCTTCAGCAGAAACATCTCGTGAGCTGAACTCTGCTGGCAGGAAGTCTGGAAACAAAACACACGCACATTTTTCCTAGGGGTCGTCACTTGGAAAAGAAAGTTAATTGCCCCTTTGAATGTGCCTCATTTGACTGGTACTATATCCATTAAATATATTTGTAATGTTATGAAACAATGCAGTTTTAGAAATGGAAAATGTTTCACTGAAAAAATATAGGAGTGGGACATTTGCCACAATGGAAACTTTTCTGCCCAACATCCATGGATAGGTGTAGTATTACAGCGGAGTCTTGCACATTCTTGCAGAAGTCTTAGATCCAACTTATTTAAGTTTCACATTCTGGTAATGTAGGTGACATCAGTAGCAATGAAAACTAGATAATACAGTTTTACAACCCTATGCAACTTCCTGGATTAAGTACCGTATTTATTTAGATACTGAAGAAAAAGAGATATTCCTGGTTGTTTCTGAAAATCCCTCTTTACTCCAAATGAGGATTGTTGGAAGTGTAAGAAAGGGAAGTTTCACACCCTGTGTACCCAATCTGACGTGTGACCTGGCTTGCTATCTGCTATAATGCTGGCTGTGATAATGGGGTAGACCTATGAACTGAGAGGCATAAAAAGTGCTGTTAGATTTTTTTATTGATATATTGGACTTTGATACCACAGTGAGTAAAGGAGCATATCCTGCTTCTTCTAAATAGATGACAATGCTGCTGCCTTCACGGTGGCCACAACTGATATGAGAACATGTACTCACTGTGAGATTGTCTGCACACTCTGCTCCTAGCAATACTGTATCAGACGTCATGATCTTTGGGCTCAACAGGTTGGTTGTATGATCAGTGACTACAAAAAACTATATAGTGAAGCGACAGAAAGAATTGCTTCCTGCATAATTCCTAGCCACTTGAAAACAGAATAGTGGGTTGGACTTCTCGATTCACTAATCGGAAGTTTTGAGTGTGGCTTGGTGGGGGTGACTGCTAATCTCACATAGTGTCCTATCCACTGGGTGGCGCTGTGGCTTTTGTCTGGCTCTGAACATCCTAAGCAAAAGGCAACAGAATTAGATGAAAATAAGACTGGTAAATTTAAGGTCATGGGCACGTTCTTGCTTAAAATGTATAAAGATAGATGATTTAGACTAGTGCATCTCCAGTTTGTGAGAACTTGTAAGTTAGATTTGAATGGTGTTCAGTAGCTTATCGTGAGGAGTGAACTATGTATTTTCACTTTCAACAAGTTTTGATAAATTCCCTCACCCCTAAGGACACCTGAGTAAGCTTGGCTGTCATGTGATAAAAGGATAGGTCCTCTTATGGATCAGTAATTGGCTAAGGAAAAGGAAGCAGAGAGTAGGGAAAAAAGAAGTTCTCACAATGGTTTGAAACACTTCAACTTATGTACCTACTGGCAACACCTAATAGTGATCTTACTACATTTGAAACCTTGGGGTGAAAACTCGGGGTGTTTTAGGGAAAGGGCTTGTATCTGCAAGATACAGGAAATTGTTAGATCTGTCTACTAGATCCCTTATAGGACTAAGACACTATGGGACATGGATATGGGGATGGTTATATCAGAAACTAAGTGGAAGAAATTATGGACCTATGAACTATATTGACTTATATGCAGGAATGTTTGTTGAGCATCTAAAGATGGTGTCGCATGTTGTTTCATCTTTCACATATAACTTCACAAATGACATCATGTTGTTGGCATGGCTGTGGAGGCACAAGGGTTGTTGTTTTTCTGTTTACGGTGGGAGTGTCCTCTAGTACAGAACATTTGGTCTGAGGTGTATCTGGGAATTTCTGCTGTTTGTAAGACTCCTGTTCAAATGACTCCGCAACTTTCACTTTCAAATGTATGGGATGATCAGACACAGCAAGAACAAAACGTGGTTGTTGGCAGCAGCCAGGATATCTATTTGCATGCAAGTGGAAGACATTGCAAGGATTACAGATTTCCCTATGGCATAAAAATGTATGGAACATTGAGATAGTGGGGGAAATCCTATATAATAAACTTGCTGTGTCCCTGCGTCCGTTCTGTGTGTCATGGAAGTGCGCTACTGCGCATGACCGGGACCCACACGGACGCAGGGATTGGAGAGGGGGGCGTGTCCGCGAGGCAGCGGCGGCGCACGCGCGTTGTCATTTGCGCCAGCGCCGCTGCCTCGCACGGACGCAGAGGGCCGCCCCATCCTCGCCGCCGCTACCGCCACCGCTACCCCAATGGAAGGAAGAGCTACAACTGGGGCTGAAGTCGGAATACCTGCAGCCAGGGGCATGCGCGCCGGGGAGCAGCAGTGAGAGCTGCTGGAAAGGGAAGAAGAAGCCGAGGAGGGAGAATCGCCCGGCGACCCGCCCGCCATCCTCCGCGGTGGGCCAAGCGGACGCGCCGGGAGGCGGAGGACGGGGCCGAAAGGGAAGCCGACGGCGGCCGAAGCGGGACAGAAAGCCTCGGTGGCACCGAGCGCCCGAGACCGGCCCCTTCCCTCCTGCCTCCTCCTCCTCTAGCGCCCGTTATTGAACAGGCTAACTTCAACTAGTAGTGCATAATTGAATTGAATTGTTTCCAAGGGATTGGAAACACCAGAACATTTCTATCCTGTGTGATGAGAGTTCATTTCTTATACTGCTACAAATAGCCTTCAGGACATTGTAGCTTTACCAACACCTAAAATATGACATATCTAAGGATTTGTGAATGTTTTATATATTATTGTGTCTCTCTATTGTGATTTTGTATCAACTGAGAAAATTTGTTTATAGTCCCTGTCATCCCTGGTTAGGTTGTACTGTATAGTGTGTGTGTGTGTGTCAATAACAATGATAAGACAATGGGATTGCTATTGGCTCCTGTGCTTTGCAACTTGCTCATAAGTGACTTGGAGTTTGGTGTGAGCAGTGTGGTGGCCAAATTTCCTGAGGAAACCAAATTGTTCAGTGTGGTATAACAAGGGATTGTGAAATCCAAAAGGGTATATCCAAACTAGCTGAATGGGCATTAAAATGCACCTGCAATTCAGTGTAAGCAAATGTAAAATGATTTGCATTTGGGCAAAAAACCCTAACTTCACATACGGGCTGTGAGCTGGTGGTTCCTGACCAGGAAAGAGATTTTGGAGTTGTGGAGCACAGCTCCACAAAAATGCTCCCAGTATGTGGCATGAGTGGAAAAAGGTGAATTCAGTGTTGAGGATTGTGAGGAAAGGGTTTCAAGATAAAACTGCTACTATCATATAATTTTAGCTAGGAGTATAAATCATTTGGGTGTATTATACCGGGTATGTTCCAAGACTATTCTTTGAACAATCAGATACCATTTAACTTTAAAGATGAGAATTTTGCTCTACTTAGGTGTAGGTAAGACTAACCTGATATTTCTTTAGACATATTTCAAACGAGGAATGAGGTATGATTTTACTTTTTCAGACAGCAGTGTCCAGCCTATTCAGTAACTTGTTATTGAGTTACTCTGCAAAGTATCTAGAGAATTCCTGGAAACAAGACCTTTGGTCAAAGCAATGTTTACAAACTTCTTTCCTTACCTGGACTTTCTTTTTTAAAAAATCTGTGAGCTTTATCTCAGCAAAAGTGAAAATAAAGATGCAAATGTTTTTGCTAGATAAAGTCAAGGTCTTGCAAGTTCAGCTTTCTGTTTCTATCAGCTCAGTTCATCAAATGCCTCTGACAATTAATAAGGGGGAATTTTGTCTGCAGCATCTGGCTGGGAAAGTTACTGCCTATGACCATGGAGGTTTCATTTACCGGTAGCTGCCTTAACTAATAATGGCTTCTGACCTATTCTTTCTGAATTTCTTCAGTCCTTTAAAAAAGTCACCTGAGGTAAAAGTTCATACCTCAGGGTTCCATAGGTTACTTCTTCAGACAGTACATACCGGTACATTGGTCAGTCTTGAACCTACTGCCAATCAACCTCAGGGGTGTTCCAAGTTCCGGCATTACGAGAGTGTGAGAAACATTTATTTTTGTGTTGCATTCCCACTCACACTTCCCCCCTCCCCCTTAAGTTTGTTAGTTTAGAAAACTAGACTTTCTTTGTAGGAAGGTGTTTGATGCCTTTGATTTTAGCCCACAATCCGGTGCACACTTCCTTGGAAGTAAATCCCCTAGTAGAAACTGGGACTAACTGAGCAATCCTATCGTTGAGTAATGCTGGCTGAGGGACTTTAGCATATGGCAGAAGCCCCACTATGTTAGTGGAACTCAATATATACTGGCAGAACATTTCACTGGCCTATCTGAAGTATTCTGCCCATGAACATGCTCTCAGAAAGGCCAAAATGGGGTGAAGCCAACGGCAGGACAGAGCAGCAGCGAAGGAGCACAATTATACCTGTATTACCGTATGCAGTCCTCCAGGCCACACCCACACTCCCATCAGAGGAGTAACATTACACTGGCTCCAGACCTGGCTCAAGAAATTTCCTTCTCATTAAGTTCAATGGGAGGAGGGGCCTTTCCCCACATCAACTCCTCCCACCCCAAAACACCATGTGCTACGCTTATTCATGGTATCGCAGCTCTCAGTCTCAGCACACCACCACAGATGTATAAATTCCACACAGGGAAACCATAACTCTGGTGTTAGGCCATGCAAGGTGGGGCTATATTTGCCTGGTTGTGTACACTTAGAGCTCATAAAGGGGAAGCTTAGGGAGCGGAATTATGAGGAAAGGGCACATTGTGCAAACACCCTTTCTCCAAGACACACATGGGGACTGGAGCACATGACTAACACTTCTCCTATCACCCCAACATGTTCCTCTCCTTTGATATATTAAAAATTGCAGAACAGCAGTGAAAATCAGAACTCTGCTAGATAAATTAAATAACGAAATAATACAGAAACCAGAAAAAATCAGGTCAGCAGTTAAATTGTAAAAAAGGAAAGGGAGGGGAACCTTGTCTGGCTCTCAGATGAACAATAAATATGGGGCACAATTTGTCACACATCCAAAGGCTGAGCCTTGGCATTTGGAATGGGGTTCTAGAGTGCAACACTGGCAAAATGGAAGCCCTCCCTTCCAAGAGGATCTTCAGCTCTCTGCCCCAACAAAAACCCTCTTATTTCTCTTGAGGCTCCCACTTTTGGATTGCCCTGCTCTGAAAAGTAATAGACACTATAGGCATTGGTCCTTCAGAACGTGGGCTTTCCTATAAAGTTGTGCACATTTTCTGTTTAGTCAGTCATATGAGCTCCTCCAGCTAGTTTGCAAACTGCTGTCAGGTTAAGTGGTTCTTAAATAAACAGCACTTTAGTAGGGAGACTCAGGCCAAGCAGGTTCCCAGACACTTGGCCAGAAACACTTCCTTTTCTTTGGTTTTCCCTGGTCTGCCTTTCAAGGCAGCATCCACCCCTATTACATCCAGTCTCATGGCTTCAGCCTGCCTTTCTTGGATAGAATCTCTGCAGCTGTTAACCACAGGGCCCAGCCTTACCCTATGATACCGTGTGAGCAAAGGCTCATGTCTTCCACATCATAAAAGGAGAGGCCTTGGATTTTTTCTTGAGGAAAGCTTGTTGCTTCTAGTGCGGAATCAAATGAGCACGTCAATATTATGTCACCACATTCCAGTGGGTCCCTCTACACAAGGAACCCTTAATTGAAGGTAGAAGGTGTGTTGCCTGTCAGTGATGAGCTTGGGAGATGATGGATAATATGCATGTTGGTGCATACAATGGGGTGCCCAGTGTCAGAGGCAAATAGGTCCACAGTGAAATCATGGGAACTCAAGGGTGTGTTAAGAGTTAAGGAATTGTTGAAACTGTTCATGGCAGTGTTGTCGTGGTGTATGATAGCAGTGTGGACATCCAGCTCTCATGGTTTTTGCAATGAACCCACTTTTTGCAGTTGGACCACCAGTGTGTTTTTAAAAAATACAGTACTTTTAATTTTGGTTTTATTTTTTTAAAAATCCAAAAGAGAAGCCTTTTCAAAAGAATTAGAAACTGAGATTTAAAAGATCGCCCCATTCTTGTGCGTGTGTGACATTTAGTGGCAAACATAACAAGCATACTATGTGTGCCATATATTTGAGTAAATAAGTTTGAGTAGTACATTATACAGAAGTATGCAGTTACCTTTTAGAGGCAATTTTTATTGTTGTCAGTCTTCAGAAAGTCCCTACGAGGTTCCTGATTTCAGAGTCACTCAGTGTCAAATTTGGTGAAATCCCTTGGGATGAATGGCTTTATAACGCCATAATAACCCATGGCTCCTAGGACACTTTGAGGGATGGGGAAATCCATGATTAGAGTCGGTGCTATTTTAGCAGCTTGCCAGCACACGAAAGTGTTTCCGGACACTTCCAAGCCAGACCAGCTGTGTCCTCTTTCCTCCCTCTCTTGTTTGTGTGGGAGGAAGTGTGTGTGTGTGTCTCAGCCGAAGTCCTCAGTGGGAAATGAGGAGCCAGGTTTTGTTCTGGGCGTGGTGCTCATATGTAGGAGTGTTTGGGGGGGGGGAGAAAGACGTCAGCAGCCTCCACACCTTCAGGGTTCAGAGGCCGTTCCCGGCTTCATTTGGCAGATTTGCCACCTGCAGCAGCAGCAGCGCAGACACCCTGGCAGACAGACGAGTGAGGGATGTTGATCTGGGAGGAGAAGAGCACCCTGGAATGGCTTCCATCGCAGATTGTTAAGCTGTTTGGTGAGGAGTTGGTTTTTCCTTAATGAAAAAGTGACCCCCCCCCTCCGTTCAGGTACTAGGACTTTGTGAAATGGGTCTAGGACATGGGTAGGCAAACTAAGGCCCCGAGGCTGGATCCGGCCCAATCGCCTTCTAAATCCGGCCCGCGGACGGTCCGGGAATCAGCATGTTTTTACATGAGTAGAATGTGTGCTTTCATTTAAAATGCATCTCTGGGTTATTTGTGGGGCATAGGCATTCGTTCACCCCCCCCCAAAAAAAATAGTCTGGCCCCCACACAAGGTCTGAGGGACAGTGGACCAGCCCCCTGCTGAAAAAGTTTGCTGACCCCTGGTCTAGGAGCAGGGAAAGTTTCCTCCTGGCAGCCAGAAGGAATCTGGATAGAGATGGAAGTTACAGTAGCTGACAGAACACGGGCTTGTTGCCACTCGCTTGTCTACCTGCTTGGAGCTAGTGGAGAATGCCAGGCAGTGTTACGCTATACCTTTGAAGGACACTCAAAGTGCATTCCTGCCCCCCTCCAATGAATTATGGGCAATGTAGTTTGTTCAGAGTTGCTGGGAATTATAACTCTGTGAAGGGTAAATGACAGTGCCCAGAATTCTTTGAGGGAATGAATGTGTTTCAAATAAGCTTTAAAGGTATAATGTGTAGGAAGAGGCTGTGGCAGAGAGCAGGTCAGAGTCAGAAGTGGAGGCTGGAAAGGAGGGAGGCCCAGAGGCAGAGTGGAGGCAGGCTGTTGAAGATGGAAGGGGGTCTCCCCTTCCTGATGTGATCAGCTCTCCTCCCTCCTGGTCTTCCAGAACATGCAGAGGAATGAAGAGGGCAGATCAAAGAGAGACAAGACAAAGGACCCTCAGGATTGGAGGAGCCTTAGAGAGCGGTGGAGAAGCAGAGACCCTTCAGTCCTTGCAACTGCCTCATTGGGGCAAGATGTGCTGGGAACAGTTGTTGTGACCACTAAGCCTGAGATGTTTTGTTTCTTTGAATAAAGAGTTAACCTCACAGATGTTTTGTGAGTTATTGCTGACCTGCTCTCGGCTTCCGCCTTCAGAACACCTCACTTGTGGAGTGTTCTGGGCACTTAGTCTTCAAGAACTTGTTTATCATCCTTTCATATGTACGGTGAAAACCTAGTAGAAATCCTTAATTTCACGATTGCTTCCATATATGTACATAAAAGTTATAGAGCAAAAGATACATGAACTATATGTCTCATTGAAACATAATCCTAGATAGTACAAAAACTCTGCTGAGTTGCAAACAAATATGTTTTTGCACCAGTTAATAGACATGCTTTATTTAGGAAATAGCTGAATTAGAAAGCTGGAAAATGTTTAAATCAATTATGTACAGCAGCCCTTTCATCTTGCTGGTTTCCACTTTGATTAAAATCGCTGTTCCCAGCAACTCCCTCTAATTTATGTGTCAGGTAAAATTTGTGTAAGACGAACCTTAACATTTCAGGATTCCCTGACAAAACTTTCTCTCCGTGCAGACTTCCCTCGGTTCCTGCTTACCCCGTCGCCTGGCAGAGATGACGTGGTTCCAACCTCTGCTGCCTCAGGCATGAGCTCTTCAGAGCACCCTCTGAACCATCCACCTGCAGCCCTGACCAATGCTAGCCACATTATGGAGGACTGGAGCGATGTGGCCCAAACACCTTCTGATGCTACCTCACTGAGGGCTGGACTGCTGCACAACGCCAACAACAATGCCTCCTCAGGGCCCTGGCGAGGCCTGAAGAGCCCTTCCCTTTCTTCTGCTGTCTCCCATTCCAAACTAAGCTACCTGGAGCGTGTGGTCTTGGAGATTGTGGAGTCGGAACGCATGTACGTGCGGGATTTGCGAAGTATCATAGAGGTGAGCGCGCCCATAATGCTTGCCTGCCTGTGAGGATGAAGTTCTCCAGTTCACTGCCGCAGTGTGTTCTGTCATATAAGGGCCTTCCATCTTCTGATCTGGGCATTAAAGATGTCTTCTATCTAGCCGTAGGAAAACCTGGCCTGGACAGAAGGTTAGGAGCAGGTGCCTGCAGGCCTTCCATCAGCCTTCAGGCCAAGATGACCCCATAGTATTTTACTGTGCAGAGTCCTTGTGCTTTGCCCTCAGCAGCTAACTTCACACACTGTTTCCCAAACGGGGATGTACTGATCATTTTTTTTCAGAGGCACAAAACACTGCCTGCCTGCCATGTGTGAATGCAGCACATTGTGTGCACTGCTAGGGGCCCTGCTTATTTGCATGCTGTGGCTGAAGGGCCAGGTAGTTCTGGTGCTAATTATTTCCTGGTTTAGAGAACAGAAAGGGTATTTCTGCCCTGTTGGGACACTGTTTAGGCTGAGTATAGGGAACAGAGAGTGTATGGTGGGAGCTGTGGACTATGGATTATATGGGGGGGTCTGAGGCCCTCCTGATGTTGGTGGCCTCCAGTTCCAATTAGCCCCAACCAACAGAGTCAACTGTCAGGAATGATGGGAGTTGCAGTCCAACAAGATATGGAGGGCCCCAGGTTCCCCACACCTGGATAATATGGAAATTCCCTAGAACATTGATTAGGTTGCCATCCCCACCACCACCACATGTTTAGGTGGCTGGAGCTTGGAGCGGTCTGTCTTATTTGCTTGCTTATTTTGCTATGTGACAATACTTATGACACAATGTGACTTGGCAGAATTACTTGGCGAAGATCATAGACACTCAAGAGCTGCTTCTACGGCCAGAACAAGTTAGTGCGCTCTTTGGGAACATCGAGGATATCTATGAACTGAACAGGTGAGTGCGATGTTTGATCCCCATGGCTTCACTGGCAACTGCCCCTGCCCCACCCATTATCTCTATATTTGCCAGCAGAAGGTACCCCCTTCCCTAAATGGTCACAGTCCTATCATGACAGTGGGACAGGTTGGCAGATGGCAGGAGACTCACTTGCTTTGCTCTCCCTTGCCTTCCTGCTTTCTCCCTGTCTGCATAAGCTCCACTGACACGTCTTAGGCTGCAGTCGTAGAATCGTAGAATTGTGGAGTTGGAAGGGACCTTGAGGGTCATATAGTCCAACCCCCTGCAATGAAGGAATCAGCATTCCCCCATCCAATTTGAAACTATACTGGACCCCTTATCCCAATATCCCACTTACCTGGGATAATCAGTAGAACTTCTAAGTAGACGTCATTTAGGATTGCATTGTTATTAATGAGAAGCCAGCCCTGTGTTTTGCACATTGCTGAAGTCTGCCTTGGGACAGGCATTTTCCTGTCACCTCTTTGCCGTGAACTTGAAACACTTTACGCATCTTATGGAAGCTGATAGATGCAGATTAATGCCTACTGATTGTGTTATCAAGCTGATGCTGGCTGGAGGGTTGGGTGGTGTGGGTGGCAAGCTTCTGATAAGTTCTGTTCCTCCCTTGACCCAGCTCCCCCATTGCTGGAAAGCGGGAGCCAGAATTCTTTCAGATTTAGCCAGAAGGTTTGTCTCCTTCTGAAAGTCTGCAAAATAACAACATGGATGTTTGACCCTTGGGGTTTATTTCATCAGTCCTGGGCAGACATAGCAGTGGAGAGGAAAGTGGAGAGACGGTGTTGGTCTCAGAGCAGGGAAGCAACATCCCTCCCTATATGATGAAGCACTGAGGAGAGGAGAGGTCAGAGGGGCAGACTGATTGCTCAGTCAAATTGCTCCCGGCTTACTGGGCGTTCTTGGTTTTGTTGCTTGCCTGTTCTGTGAACTAGCTTCCCCCCCCGAAATGACAAAGTTCCTTGGGGCAGAAATGAGCTCATAGCTTGTCTCCAAGACACTTTGGGCAGTGGGGAAATGCTGTTTGTAACAAATAGGCTACACAAATAGTTGCTGGAGCAGCTAGTTGGCCATTTTAACCAACGAGTGCCCCTCTTTCTGTGTAACTGCTGCCTTGTGTTTTTGGCTCCCTGGCAACAGTGGAAGGGCTTCCCCTGTGCAGGTGGGTGCTGTGAGTACTGTTCCCAAATCTTTGCATGCCTTGGATTTTGCTTCTATGTTTGGGACTTGGAGGGGAGGGAAATGTTTGCATTTTGCCTCCCGCATGTACCCATCCTGCCCCTTGAGTGCCTATGCTACTGAGATGCTGTGCTTAGAATATGTGACACAAGAGGCTTCACCATGTGTGTCTGTCTGACTCACTGATTCTTCCTTTTCTCAATTTCTGCTCAGTGAGCTTCTGCAGGATCTGGACAGCTGCCACAATGATCCTGTTGCCGTGGCAAGATGTTTTGTGGACAGGGTAAGGAGATGAGCAGATACTGTGTTGTGGTAATCTCTGACTGTATAATGGAGTGTCGCAGAATTCTGCTGCACAAGCCCTTTCGACACCCTTATTGGGTGCTTCCATTGAAGGTATGAGGGCTTAAACAAACAGTACGTAGGGTGAGGTTGGCATTCCTTTTATACTGCTGTACTGGGCATGTTTTGAGAGGCAAGTTGAGATTATTGCTAAGTGAATATCCAGCCATCTCCTACTGATTGCTCTTTCTCTCTCTCCCCGCGACAGAGTCAGGATTTTGATATCTACACTCAATACTGTAACAACTACCCCAAGTGAGTATCCTTTGCAATGAAGGGAGAACTGGTTTCATGGGGCCTTGGGTGACCCTTTCCCCCCTAATAACGTAATCTTTTTACACAGATGAAACCTCTGGTCAGCCTCTGTCTGTGCGGAACACAGAATAGTTTGTAGGTTTTGTTTTTTTAAAGTGAGAGTTCAGTGACAAGATAACCCAAATCTTGCACTAAAACCAGCTGAATTCTTCAGACTGAACATTTTATATTGGGAATAGCCACTGTGGTGCCCTCCACATGTTGTGGGATTACAAGTCCCTTCAGCCTCACCCAGCCTAGCCTATGGTCCGGGCTGATGGGAGCTGTAGTCCAGCAACATATGAAGGGCAACATGTTGTTGTTTGTATTAATAAAATTTGTATACTCCCTTCATCCAAAGATCTCAGGGCACTTCACAGCATAAAGATACAGAATAAAACCACAAAGCACCTAATGTTGGCTGCCCTTGATTTATATAGTCTAGCAGAAACAGAACATGTTTATGAAAGCTAAGCAGTTTTGCGTGATTTATATAAATCTGTTTATTTAGGGAAGTTTTTAACGTGTGACATCTTAACGTGTGACATCTTAATGTATTTTTAATCTTTGTTGGAAGCCACCCAGAGTGGCTGAGGAAACCCAGCCAGATGGGCAGGGTACAAATAATAAATTATTATTATTATTATTATTATTATTATTATTATTATTATTATATTTTTCATAAATGTTTCTGCAAATCATAGCAAGATGCAAAGAACTAGGCAAGGTAATGAAGCCCCACAGCTGTTCTCAAAAGTCCTGCTCCAGGGGTCTTCCTCTTCTTTCCCTCTAACAGGCTGACTTTCCAGGTTTCCCCACACTCATCAAAGGAAATTCCCTGTAGGAGGTACAGGGTGTGCTATATTGCCAAAGTCTGATTGCTTCTCTCTGTTAGCCAGTCTGGCTGTCACTGGCTTCCAGATCTTGTTTTTAGACCCTTGCACTGCAGTCCCTTGTCGGGGTGTTTGAGCATGCCTGTCCGTCAACTCATCTTCAAGGGAAGGTGGGAGATTCTCTGCTTTGATCTTCAGTGCTATTCATTATACCATGATGGGTTTGACCCTCTAGCTCTGTGGCGGCTCTGACCGAATGCATGAGGAACAAACAGCTGGCCAAGTTCTTTCGCGAGCGGCAAGAGCAAATCCGTCACTCGTTGCCCCTTGGTTCCTACCTTCTCAAGCCTGTCCAGCGCATTCTCAAATATCACCTGCTCCTTCAGGTAATATAGCAGTAGGCTAGTTGTGTTGTCTAACTTTGCAGTTTTGGGACCTGTGTGTTTCACAATCTACCCGTTTTGTCTAAAATTCAACCATAAAATGTGCAGATCTGTGTTCAAGCAAATTTCACCTCTCTTAGAAAATGTATTGGCCACTAATCAAGTGGGAACAGTTGAGAACTAATACAGAATTTGAGTATTTGCAATTATACAAATAGCCTCCGTGGGTCACACATGAGTAAATATAGATTGTAGGAATTAGCTATACAAGAAAATGGTTTCTCAGAAATCTCTCTGTATTTCAAAACCAGCCCTATTTCTGTGAAGGAATCAGATTTGTTACCAGTGTTTATCCATTTATGCAGAGATAGGAGACTTTCCCCACTTGCTCTACATTATGTTTTTCATAATTCAAATACATAAATAACAAAATTAATGTAAGAAGGGGACCCAGGTGGCGCTGTGGGTTAAACCACAGAGCCTAGGGCTTGCTGATCAGAAGGTCGGCAGTTCGAATCCCTGCGACGGGGTGAGCTCCCGTTGCTCGGTCCCTGCTCCTGCCAACCTAGCAGTTCGAAAGCACGTCAAAGTGCAAGTAGATAAATAGGAACCGCTCCGGCGGGAAGGTAAACGGCGTTTCCGTGCACTGCTCTGGTTCGCCAGAAGCGGCTTTGCCATGCTGGCCACATGACCTGGAAGCTGTACGCCGGCTCTCGGCCAATAAAGCGAGATGAGCGCCGCAACCCCAGAGTCAGACACAACTGGACCAAATGGTCAGGGGTCCCTTTACCTTTACCTTTTAATGTAAGAAGAGCCCTGGTGGATCAGGCCAAAGGCCAATCTGTCCCAGCACCCTGTAATTGGCGAATAGCCTGTCGGAAGCCTGCAGGCAATTCATCATACCGCTAAAGCCTACATCTTCCTATGCTGATTTTCATAAAACGTTCTTGATACTGTCATATTTTAAGTTTAACAACAATAGACATAACATTTGAGTAACTTAATGGGTGTGCTTTTTTAATATAACCACTGAAATGATTCCACCCCTGATCTTTTCTCCAATTAATATGGCCATAATGGCCAAATCCCACACAATCTTTTGTGTAAATTAAACTTGTTGCAGTAAGTTACGATTTCTTACTCGTATTTATCCAATGGACTGATCCTTCAATATGGTTCAAAGGAAAAAGACTAGATCTAATTGAATTTGCTACCGGTAGCCTAGAATCTACCAAGCAATCCCACCATAGATCATCACCTTTTTGTACTTCCTTAGGTGAGTGACTTTAGTTGTTGCTGCTGCTGCTGCAATCATGACATCTTGCCACCATGTTGGAAAAGTTTTCTTGCATTGTTATTTTTAAAGAAATCATGGGACTTTGGTTCCAAAGATTCTCCCTAAAAACCTATGGAAATTTCACTGATCCAGCAGAAGTTTCCATGAAAGGGTGAAGTGAGCCACTTCTACCTACAGCTCCCGTGCCATCTTCCTAACCTGCTCCAGAGGGTTTCCCAACCCTCTGGAGCAGATTTTTGAGGACTCACAGTGTTACATAGGGAAGAGGGATCAACAGACATTGTCTCATACATCCCAGCTGTTCACAGAAGCTCCCCCCCGGGATCAGGAAGCCTTTTTCATGAATGGAAAGAGCTCCAATGGAGACAACCAGTATTTATGTCATGAGATTTATGCTTCTTAAGGCTTTGGGGAAGGGCCATAGTTCAGTGATAAGAGTATCAACTTCAAAAGCAGAAGGTCCCATGTCCAATTCCTGGCATTTCCAGGCCGGGTTGGAATGTCCTACCTAACTCGAGAGACCTGCTGTCTATGGACAGTTCTGAACTAGGTTGACCAATGATCTGACTCACTCAGCATAATGGGTTTTTTAAAATGGCTTTAAGTTATTACTTGGCCTGACCCTTGTGTACTCTCCTGGGCCCCAGAGCTTAGTAAACTGGGCAGTGGTCAAGAGACAACAAACTGGCAAAATGGATAGGTGTTGGAGAGCCTTACAACTCTTGGCTTACCTTCTTGGCTGTGTGGTTTTGTCCTAGGAGATAGCAAAGCACTTCGACATAGAAGAGGATGGCTATGAAGTGGTGGAAGAGGCGATTGACACCATGACCTGTGTGGCTTGGTATATCAATGACATGAAACGGAAGCACGAGCATGCTGTGCGCCTGCAGGTAATGTGAAAGGGGAAAGTTGTCCCAGGTGTGGCATTAAACTTAGAGAGCTGTGGCAATTCACAAGTAAGTGTTGTGTATTCACACTGACTGATGCATCAGGCATTGGCACCTTTCACAACCCATAAAGGGAAATTCAAATTCCCTTAAATACGTATATGCAAAATGAAACTGACTTGCAAAACACGATGGCAACCATGTGTGTTATTACTATCTTTAGTGGTTTGCTCTCTTTCCTGCTGCTTCCTAGCACTACAACATTCCTTACCATGAAGTGTTGCTAGCTAAAGGGATTTTTAAGATAGATCGATAGATAAAAGGCATTTTTGGTGCAGTATTCCCTTTTCCTCATTCCAGTTTGCAATGTCTAATTTCCCCTTTTTTCAGACCTCAGTACACACATACACTGTGTTGTTTTTGCTGTGCTGCATTCCCCCCCTTCCCATGATTTCAGTCACATCACAGCAGCACACTTTTCAACGTTTTGTGCCAGTCATTTAAGCCCTTTCATAAAATGTTTAACTTCATGACCCTTCCAACAATACCCATGGAGCTTAACATCAAGGAGATGTGACAAGAATAGAATAGAATATATTTTATTGTCATTGTGCCCTTTCGGGTACAACGGAATTACTCGGCTGCTCCATCCACCCAGATAGGGCACTCCACGTAAAAACAAAACAACTACAAAAACATTGATTAAAACCATACAGTATGATACAGCATAACAGGTAAGATTAGATGACTTTCAAAGTCCAGGCTTTCCATTCAAGGCCGAGATCGCTCTGGAGAAGAAGCTGTTCCTAAGACGGCTTGTTCTTGTCCTCATTGTCCTGTATCTCCGTCCCGATGGCAAGAGCTCGAAGAGACGGTGACCAGGATGCGATGGGTCTTTTACTATGTCCAGTGCCTTTCTGTGGCACCTCGTGGCATAAATCTGCTCTAAGGTGGAGAGCGAGCAGCCAACAATGCTCTCTGCTGCCTTAACAACTCTGCACAACAGGACTCAAGCCTGGAAATCCCAGATGAGGAAGTGATTATCTGCATTTCTTTCCTGATGCATAACAAGTTCAGGGTCTGACTCCTAGTACTGAAAATCAATTTTTGGTTTGAGCTTTAACACAATTAGAGTCCTGCAAATAGTCTCAAAATATCACCCCAGCAGATTTTAAGTGCATTCCCAGTTTCCTTGCACTTCCTTATCCTCTCATCATTCCAGATTTCATTTACATTATTCAGTCTTGCAAACACCCTTGTGAGGACTCCACCCTTATCAGCATTAGTGTCATGGAAATTTAATGACAAGTTTCCAAACATTGAATTTAAATTTTTCTCTCCTCGAGGTTTTAGAAGTGCATGTAGGTTGCTGTAGGTCAGGCATGGCCAAACTTGGCCCTCCAGCTGTTTTGGGACTACAACTCCCATCATCCCTAGCTAACAGGACCAGGGATGATGGAAGTTGTAGTCCCAAAACAGCTGGAGGACCAAGTTTGGCCATGCCTGCTGTAGGGGCCTTACCTTAGTTTTCATCTGTGTTTTCAGCCAATTAATTTATTTCTGCAGGGAATTTGAGCAAGGTGATGATGGCATCCTATGGAAACAATAGGCAAGCTTTAAGATAACTACAAAAGTAATTTGAACTGGGGCAGTCAATTCTTTAGTCACCTGCAATATACAGTGGTACCTCGGTTTAAGAACAGTCCTGTTTACAAACAATTCGGTTTATGAACTCCACAAAACCAGAAGTAGTGTTCCGGTTTGCAAACTTTACCTCGGTCTACAAACGGAATCCGAATGGTGGAAGGACACCGGCGGCAGGAGGCCTCATTAGGGAAAGCACGCCTCAGTTTAAGAACAGATTCGGTTTAAGAACGGACTTCAGGAACGGATTAAGTTCGTAAACTGAGGTACCACTGTAATGGCATGAAAACACCCACAAATTGGAAACTACATAAGGATTAGAAAGAAAGAGCAAGTTACTAAAAATGAAGGGTTGCCACCTGTAGTGATCTGTCCAGAGCGAAGGAAGATGGTGGGAGCAAAATTCTTTCTAAATTACTCTTTTTAATGGATTGGCGGTTTATATTACACAAGCTGTGGATCAGATTCTGATCTGTGGGGGCTGTGTAGCAAATGCTTCTTGACTGGGCTTCAGGCAAGATGCAGGAATTGCTGATGGAATGTCCTGTAATAATACCAGAGCTCTGGCTGAATGATTTGTCATGATGCCCCTTCTGGCTTCAACCTGTAACACTAGAACCCTCTGACTCAGGAATGGGGAACCTGTGCCCACGCTAAGATGTTGCTGGACTGTAACTCCCATCATCCCTGAACATTGGCCGTGCTGACTTGGGGCTGATGGGAATTGGAGTCCAGTTTGAAGGTGTACATGTTCTCATGGATAGCAGAGGGAACACTGAGGCAGAGAGAGAAGCAGCCTTGAATAGTTTGTTAGAAGACTGGGTATAAATGACAGAAATATATAAAAATAGGGACTTGTGTTCCCTAGCTGCTTTGGTTCAGCCTCACAGAGTGACTTTACACTGGACTAATCTACCTTTCCAGTGTCTCATTTGGAAGATCCTTAGAACCTTTCAAACTAAGTAGAAGAAAGGGACAAATATTTAGAATACTTAAGATTCCCTTCTTTAACTTTTGCAGATGAAAGAGACCCTCTGGGTACGAAACCATTCAGATCATTTTGTTGTTGGTAATGCTAGGCATTTATTTTCAAGACTGCTGACAGATTTAGAAAATATTTTGAATGTTTGTGAAGGTTAAACAGTGGACACTTTGGGGGGAAACTTATATTCTGAGTTGTGTTGAAATGAATGTGTTCTGCAGGCTAAATGTATAGCATTGTATCCAATGCTGTCATTCCTCTTTTGCAATGGGACTTCCCCCCCTCTCTGCTGTTATCTCCCCTCAAGCCCCCTGCACATACTCAAAATCTGCTCCAGAGGGTAGGAAGACCTCCTGGAGCAACCTTTGGGGACATGTGGGGAGAGGAAGCCCTGTTGCACTAGTGGAACACTGTTTGTGTGGCATTGGGTACTACCCACACGGCCATAAAACTTCTTTTCTTTCAAAATTCTCAAGTGGCTGTAATTCTGTCACAGCACAGACTACAACCAATGCCGGCATCTTCGTGACTCTGTTTGGGGTTGCCTTGACATGGCTGCTAATAGGGATGGAAATATTTCACCTTTTTTCTGACCTCCCCCCTTTTTTTGCTGTTTTATAGGAGATTCAGTCATTGCTTATAAACTGGAAGGGTCCTGACCTGACCACTTATGGAGAGCTTGTGCTGGAGGGTACTTTCCGTGTCCATCGGGTCAGGAATGAGAGAACTTTCTTCTTGTTTGACAAAATCTTGCTGATAACAAAGAAACGGGGCGATCATTATATATACAAAAGCCACATTCCAGTAAGTAGTCCCAACCTTGCAATTCTGTTCATTCACAGGGATGAGCGAATCTTTGCAGTTTTGGTTTCTGTCAATTTTCCAATCTTAAGTTCAGTCCTCCACATTTCCACATCAGTTTATTTACAGTCTATGAAAATTCACCAGCATTTTACTGTGAATTTCTCCTGATACATACACATTTATGCAAAGCAACTTCCCCTAACCTATTTTTTTTTATGCTATTTACCCTGATGTGTGTGGTTTTATGCACACTTTGCCCTAATACTTGCATTTTTGTACACGTTACTTGGCTGGAGAACTGCACTGCAAAATTCGGAGAAATGCCAATTCCAAAGGCTGGCTGAGTTTTGTTTATTTTGCAAGTGCACTATTAAATGTGAACTGAAAAGAAGTTCATCTCCCCCTCCTCCCTATGAGTAGGCAGTGTGATTAATTCTTCCTCCCTGTTTTTGAGGGATCAGGAGGGCATCTTGGGTATCACGGTAGGAGGGGGTGTGAGCATGAATCATTCTTTGTCACTTTGGAACTCATACCTGACAGCTGAAACAGATGTGAATTTATGATCCAGTGTACAAGGCCCCAAGGCAAACTTTTCTCTACCTGACCTGACTCTCCTGCTGCTGCTGCTGCTGCCTTCCGTCTTCCAGCACAATCCTAGGCATAACCTAGGAGGGGAGAGGGATGAAGAGGGCATTTCTCAAAGGCCACATACATGAGAGCAACAGTGTGAATTTGTTACCCTTCAAATACCCAGTTGCAAGAAAACGAGGATTGTTCCACAGACACATTTGCATTAGTGACTTCGAATGCAAAATCAAAGGAGTGGTGGCTTTTCCAGACTAATTAAGAGGAAAAGAGTATCAATGAGTGTGCTACTATTTCCACACAAGATACACTGAAATAAATAGCTATACCAAGAACTCTGGCCAGAAGTTTCAACAAAAGAAATAATATCTACTCGTGAGTCAAAATCAAATAGGGTATATATTCTGTTAAGAATTACAGTCTTAAATGCAGTTGCAGATTAAAACAAAAATTATAATTTCAAACAAAGATACAGATTCAAACTCACAATAATATGTGTAGTATGATATTATGTATAATATAAGGCACACAAAATCCCAAATACATTGAATATAAATCCGTATCCAAAAGTTCAAGGAGAGCATTTTGTATGTAAAGCCGAAATGAAGAGTCTAATAGGAGTTGAAATAAGGACTTCTGGAATGAGGACCAGATGTACGATGCAAAACTAGGGACCAGGACAGGGCCCTGTTTCGGAGCAGATGCCTTCGTCAGCTCGTTTTTTGAAAAAGTGTAAATTAATGAGGTTTATGGAGAGGTATCATATGATTTCTGTCTTTTTTGAAATCTTTTTCAAATGTAACGTCTTGAATGGGTGGATCAATATGTATCCAAGTTTCTTTGTGAAACTATTATTTTCGTTTAAGACTGTAATTCCTAACAGGATTGGTATGATATTTGAATTTACTCACGAGTAAACTTATTCTTTTGTTAAAACTTGTGGCCAGAGTTCTTGGTAACATTTATTCCAGTGTCTCTGTTTATCCTGGCAGCCCTCAGATGATTCAGAGAGATGGCAGATTTGGCGAACTTTTGTTGTTGACGTTGTAATGGGTACATTGGTTTGACATCTCTCCCTCTGCTCCTGCAGTGCTCCTCCCTGATGCTGATTGAGAGTACACGAGACTCACTGTGCTTCACCGTCACCCATTACAAGCACAGCAAACAGCAATACAACATCCAGGTGAGATGAGCCACTGTCCTTTATAAGGGGTTTCGAAAGTGATTTGGGGGCAAGGTGCAGAGATAGTTGGAAATGTGTGTTGGTGGGGTGCCTGATGCAGAACTGGCAGCCTGAATAAGGGCAGGCGCTGAGTGGAAATAAGAGGGCCAGTAACAGGACCTGAGAAAATGGGTCTTGATGGGTTTTAGTGCAGAGAATGCAAGGGTCAGGTTGTGTGTTTTGGAAGGAAGAGGATGTGAGTGAGGGGTTAGGGCAGTTTGGTGGTGCGTTGCAGTGCCAAACTTTGTCAGTGTGTGGAGATACTGGTGATAAGAATGCCAACTGGGGATTATCATAAGAGTGTGAGTTGTTAAGTGTCCGCAGAATGTGAGGCTGGTGGCAAGGTTTGGGAAGGAGCCCTGGTGTGTGCATTTGCATGGTAACAGCAGAAAGAGTGGCAGCACTCAAAAAGGGCTGAGGTGTAGCTGAGACAGGTGAGTAATCCTGGCTTCCAAGCTACATAAGGTGTACTTTTGTTCCCAGGCCAAATCAGGGGAGGAGAAGCGGGTTTGGACTCACCACATCAAGCGCCTGATTCTGGAAAACCACCACGCCATCATCCCTCAGAAAGTAAGTGGGAGCTCTCCTTCCTTCTGCTTAGCATGCCTGTAGAATGGATGCTGGAGACCCCATGGAGTTCTCTGCCTTTCTTTAAAGCTTAGTCTGAGCCATGTCTCAAGAAATGTTCTTTTTCTTTTTTGAGTCAGAGGGGTGCTGTGGGAGGTGTTCTTTCTTCTATACATCATTGCCTTTTCTTTACTCTTGAGTATGCTTGATTGGTTCTCTTTGCTGAATCATAACAAAGCCCAGCCATATCAAGCTAGGCCTAGGCCTAGGAGCTTCCATAACGTTGGTATGAGAGGTTTGGTGTTTGGAATTTTGTCTGCTCCTTTGTCCAACTGAGAAAGGGGCAACAGTTGTGGTGGAATTTGTTCCTAGTGTCCAGGGATGATGGGGCTGAGGGGAACCCCCTTTCTCATTTCCTCTCTGTCCGCTATTCTTTGGGGGAGGGAAGAGAGGTGGGAACTCCCCATTGCCTCAGGTTTCAGGGTCCTGGATTTCCATTTCCTTTTCAGTTTAGTGCTAAGCCAATACCTTCTTTTCTTCAGGCCAAGGAAGCTATCTTGGAAATGGACTCATACTGTAAGTTTCCATTATTTTCTAAAAAAAATTTGTCCCAGTAGTTTGTTTTTTAGAAACGCTCCTCCTGCTTACTGTGTCCTCAGCAGGGCAAGACAGCAGATATGTCAGAATTTCCCAACACAAGTCTAAGAATGTACTCTGCCTCGTGGGGTTAGGTTCTTTCATCTGGTTGCAGGAAGATTACACAACACAGACATCAACAATAAGTGGAATGTGATTCTGAGATGTGATGCTGTATTGATGATCCAGTTCTCTGTCTCTTGTAATTAATATAATTGTCACCTCCTTGGATTGTGAATTGAGCCTGAGTTTGCTTGCTGGAGCCTCTGCTGCTAAATGTAATATTCAGGGGATTAGAATGGTAAGGTGGTGTCAGCTTGGTTTCATGCATGAGGGGGTTGGCCATACCAAGTGGGGGCAGTTAACAGGTTCTCAAACACTCCTGCCGCTTCCTTTAGATCCTTCTCGCTACAAATACAGTCCAGAGAGGCTGAAGAAGTCCTGGTCATACCAACCTACAGAAGACATTCCTCAGTATGGCCGGCAGGGGCGCCGGCAATCAGGTAAACAGGGCAGGGGTAGGGATGTACCTATCCAAGCGGTGGTGTGTGTGTGTGTGTGTGTGTGTGTGTGTGTGTGTGTGTGTGTGGTGTGTTTAGCTGTTGTTACTGTATCCTGATGTCATATCTTGTGTGTACTGTTGCTGTTGCTGTTGCCGTTGCCTATAGGGCAGAAGTTTTTGTTTTCTTTAGTGGCTTGTCCAGTAGTCTGTTGATAGAAATTAATATTTGGCCTTGGAGCTTAGTGCAGCTGACAGGTGCTGGAGCATTTACTCTGCCAAGGCCTAATGACCTCTGGCACACCACAAACACACACAGAGAATGTTCAGAGAACATACCTTTGTTTGTTCTGGACAGTTCTATGGGAATTTTTCTTCCAGTGTCACTGTGAACTTGTCACCTTCACTTCAGCAATACAGGAAGCACCATGAAGAATCAAAACAGAAAGGAGAACAGGTCCAGTGCTTGCTGGTAGAATACTTTTTCTTTTTCGTTCTACACATTTTGGAGTGAAATACTCCCCCTTCAGGAGCTGTAGACCAGGTATAGGGAACCTTTGGCCCTCCAGATGTTGCTGCATTACAACCTCCATCAGCCTCAGAAAGCATGGCTGATGGCAAGGGATGTTGAGAGTTATAGTTCAGCAACATCTGTTGGACTGAAGATTCCCCATAACTGCTATAAATGGAGTTAATGGACATTGAAATACTGATTCTTAAACATAGGATAATATTCATTTATACCATATACATTTTTACATACATAAATGCAAAATAAAAACTACAGAACTTTGGTTGTCATAGACCAGGCATCCCCAAACTGCAGCCCTCCAGATGTTTTGGACTACAATTCCCATCATCCCTGACCACTGGTCCTGTTAGCTAGGGATCATGGGAGTTGTAGGCCAAAACATCTGGAGGGCCGCAGTTTGGGGGTGCCTGTCATAGACCATATTAAACTTTTGTTTTAAAAAACACACTATTCAACAACATACACAGAGCTAAAAAGAGGTCTTGTTTCAAGTAAGTACTAGAGCAGGCATCCCCAACCTGCGGCCCTCCAGATGTTTTGGCCAACAACTCCCATGATCCCTAGCTAACAGGACCGGTGGTCAGGGATGATGGGAATTGTAGTCCAAAACATCTAGAGGGCCGAAGTTTGGGGATGCCTGCACTAGAGCCTGTTCTCCTTCCTGTTTTGAACCTCTGCTTCAGAAATAGGTAATTCAGAGTTGGAACATGCCAGTAAACATCTTTGTACTCTCCCCATACCTGGTCCCTCTTGCATCTGCCATCAGTAGCCAAAACTGTGGCAATGGCAACCTGACTATTTCTTGGCAGGAAGGTGATGAATTGGTTCAGCCTTTTGGTCTGATCCATCAGCTGTTAGGACAGTCTTCACTGGCCTGGGGCTGGTGGGAATTGTAGTCAAAAACATCTGGAGGCAAACATTTGGCAAATGCTATCCTATGCAATTTCCACACTCAAGAAGTATTTACCATTCTTTCACAACATCCAGGCCAATCTGCTTCCAAATTCAAGAGGCTGGGATAGGTGGACACGCTGCCTTGAACACACGCAGCTGACAGACTTCAACCGGGCTAGTCCTCCATCCGCAGCCTTGATCTGTGTTAGTTTCCCAGGGTGTCAGGTAGAGAGGCCTTTCCCATTCCTTCTACCTGAAATCCAGGCTGGGAGCTGAACTGGGAAGTCTACCACTGAACTAGTAACCCCTCTCCCATTGCTCCCTCTGACGGCTCTTCAGATTGTTGTGTAGAACAACCACCTTTCACCAATGTGTTAGGCAAGCTTGTGCAAGTCAGGGCAGGCAGGTTCCATTTCATTGAGTCTCCTGGGTGTTGTACTTTCATACCAAAACATGGAAGCCGTTCCAAATCCCTTTTGTTCCTACTTGACTTCTTATCCTAACAAAGGGTGCTCTCGCTGTCAACAACTCCTTACATGGCATAGGTTTTTTTTGGGGGGGGAACCACACACATCATGGCCTGCTTTTGCGACTCACAACTCTAGTAGATACCTGTGGGTCTCTGTGTGCTGGGCTGAGTTTGTGGCGTGTAAAAGTGTGCTGAGGTCCTGTGTGCCTTGTTTGATTCTTGATTGCTGTGCCAAGAGAGAACTGCTTGGGTGCTGCAAGCCTAGACAGCTTCTAAAGAGAACTCACTAGAGCAGCGTTTTTCAACCGGTGTGCCGCGGCACAGTAGTGTGCCGCAAGACACCGGCTGCTGTGCCGCCCTGGGCCGCTTCCGCTTCCGGGTCGGTCTGGGCTGGCGTCGCCTCGGCTCCGCTTCCCGCTCGCCGACCGCCGCCTTCGCCGGGGCTGCCGGGCGCTTCGCCCGCTGCCTCTGCCGCCCCGGTCGCGGTCGGGGACGGGCGGGAGGTGCCGGTGCCACCGGGCTCGCTCGGGGCCGGGTGGAGGTGCTGCCGGGGGGCTGGGCGCGGGAGGTGGAGGGCGGGCGCCTGGCCCGCCGCGGTCGCCGATCTCCAGCTCCGTTTTTGCCCGCCTGGGTTCTTCCCCTCCCTCCCGCCAGGGCGCACGGACACCCCGCCCCCCGGGGCGGGGGGGTCGGGGTGCATGTGGTGGTGGTGTGCCGCGAGATTTTTTCCCTGGGACAGGTGTGCCGTTGCCCCGAGGAGGTTGAAAAACACTGCACTAGAGGATCTTCTGAAGGGCACCTGCTTGTTAAAAGCAGATCGTTAAAAGGTTTTATCCAGGAGTGTTGAGAAAATGGGCCTCTTAAATAGCTGTTGGGTGGCATTATGGACCTAATGTAGTCATGTTCATTAATTTCAGCAGGTCTGCTCTGAGTAAAACGCAACGTAATATTCATGCCTGCAACAAGTGTCAAAACAACATGCTCTTTGTGCCCTGAAAATAATTTAGAATGGCCCAGAGAGTTGGAAGAAGACCCTACAAATAATCTAGTTCACACTGCAACTGGCAGCAGTATAGGACCATACAGCATAGGTTCCTCTTATGCTCCCCCCAGAAACAGGCAGTTCTTCTCTCCTAGCATCATCTCCTCCTCCTCCGTTTCCAGTGGACATGAGGCAGGCAAGTACGCTTGCCAAAGGAGGAAGGCAAGAGCAGTGGTAGCAGCACCTCTCTGGGTACCAAGCAGTTGCCATTGTACTTGCCCCCAGTGCACTGTTCTGGGGCATTGTGGGCAATTCAGCACTGTGTTCATCAAAGTGGCAAACAAGGGAATCTGGGGCAGCAGAGGTGGCAGCGATGGATCCTCAGCAGGTGCCCCACTGCACTGAGTCACAGCATCCCTAGTGTGGTGCAGGCCCCAGCAAGGCAGGGATTTAGTAACGTCCCCAGCAGAATGGTATTGACTCTAACAGGTATCTTATATCCTATCCTTAGAGCCTTTCCGTGGCAAAAACACTGCTGAGAGGCTCCTAGATGGACTCGAGCGTAAAGGCCGCAGGAAATCTGGTGCGGGCTCCACTGGTTTAGCATGTGGCACGAAGGGTCTCTGCCATCTGGTGTTGTGGGGCTGGGAGCAAGCAAGTGGAGCTCTTTGGGTCAAAAACCTTACTGCGGAGTAGCTTATGGGCTTTGCCTCCTGGACAAGATGCTGGCTGAACATGCCTCTCAGTCTCCAGCAAACATAATAGATGATGCTGACTTTTAAAGCTCTATAGGCAGGGCTGTGTTTATTCCATGCGTTCACAAATCTGGTATCTGACACGGAATTGCGAGAATCGCATTTTTTCCCTCCTCTCTTTTTCTTTTATCAACTATACTAATTATATAACCTACATAGTTAATTTCATTTAGCAAAGTCAGCATAGAAATAAATCATGTTCTACAAGGAGAACAATAATTCGATTAATTTGCACATGTGTCAAAAGAATGATACTAATTACAGTATACAGTCAACTCAATATTCAAAAATCTGATCACACCCATATGTGTGATTCCCTCATTCCCTCTTCGTAGTTGCTTATTTAGATTAATTCTACATTAGTGCATGTTAAATCAGGGGTGGGGAACTCTTTAGCTCAGGGGCTGCATTCACTTTTGGACAGTCTTCCAGGGGCTGCATGTCATTGGTGGGCAGGGCCAGAGGCAAAAGTGACACATACCCCAGGCAAGCAAGGGGCATTAGCATAGTTCAAGGACACATTCCAGCCAGGCAAAAACACTCAAGGGAGGGTCAAAGCAAGACTGTTGAAAGATGTGGCCTGGAGAGAGACTTCAGATAGGCCTGGAGGGCTGCATCTGGGCCCCTGACCCGGAAGTTCCCCATATCTGTATTGCAATATCAAGCAATAGCACCAGACACAGTAAATGTGAAGTTCTTGTGGCTTCTGAAAAGATGTGGGAAATGTCTCTTGAAATCATAGAAGCCTAAGAAGGGCAAACAGGGCTTCAGGCACCTGGAAAGTGGGACACCCTGTTTCCTGCCTGGGTTTGTGGCCTCCTTTCATCTTATTTGCTGCCCCCTGCAGTCCAACTTAGATTCTCAAAGTCGAATAAATCCTGCATGATAAGAAACTGATGAGTTTGCAGGGGGGAGGTGTTTGATTATGGGCAGCAGAATCTGGATTTTTATTTTTATTTGCTGATGGAGTATACACATCCCCTTCTGTAGAAGAGTGGGTGAGAGACAGGACTCACTTTTTAAAAATCTGCTGGTTTATTTGGCCTCCTAGTTCATTCAGTTTTGGTGGCTTGCAAGCACAGATTTATTTATTTAAATTTAAACAATTTATATACCGCTTAACTACAATCATCTTTAAGCAGTGTGCAAGGAACAGGATACAGAAAAGGTAAAACCTGGTTAAAACTAGAAAATCAAACTTAAATGCCTGTTGGAATAATAATTTGAAAAGTCGTCTGTAGGCACTGGAAGTCCAACAGGGAGGGGTCCGGTCTGACCTCAACTGGAAGGGCATTCCATAAAATTGGGTCCACAATACTGAACACACTGTTCTTTGTGGATAAGACCCATACATCTGAGCCATGGAGAACTACTAACCGGGACTCCCCTGAAGGCCTGTGATTGGGCAGGGATGGAGGGATTAGGCGGCCCTTGACAGATGAAAGACTGGTGATGCTGTTCTCTGAGAGGCTTGTTCTGCACTGCACAGAGGAGGCTAGTGCTGTTCTGCACTTCACTCAGATGCTTCAAGGTGTTTCCTTCTGGAGGGGCAGAGGTGGCGGGCTGAGGCTGGTGCTGGGGTTCTCCCCACCTTTTCTGGTATTTCTGGGCTCTGAACCAGCATTTCAAGAACTGATCTTGCAAACTTTCCTTTCATTGCAGAACCAACAAAACAGATTCTCAAGCAACTGAGCAACAGAGGTGAGTGGATGTCCCCCTTTCCCACATCCCCCCAGCCTAGGTGGAAGAAGCTCTGTACTGACCAGATTTCCCTGTCCCAGGTTTACTTGACCAGTGTGGGTGGGAGGGATTTGACAGGTGCCCATGGTCACTCCTATCTCAGATTTATTACAGCTAGCAGTTTTGAGCACAGGGCAATTCTATATTGCTAAACAAGGCACCTTAGGTGCTGAAAGGCAGGGATGGGGGAAGTGTGTGAGCCTGAATTGTTCCTTTACTCAGTCACTCCTTCAGCAGTGACTTCTTCCTGTTGCCTTGTGGCTGACCCACTGCCTTCTCAGGGGAACCACAGTCGCTGGAAGGAACTGTAATAAGCTATAAGTGACGTAAAAATGGCTCTCTGCCAGCATGTTTGTTGTGTCTGCTGCTTATACAGAGTAAGAGTGTGCCTGGAATGAAGATTGGGAATTAGGGAGGAAGACTACCTGGGCAGGGAAATGAGACCCCACCTTTTCCCTAATGGCCTCTTTTTCCCTCCTTCTTCTTCCTGTGCTACAAATCTGGCAATAGGACTAAAGGTAAGAGACAGAAATTCTGGAAGACAAAATAAATGAGGGAAAGGAAGAAGGGTCTTCCCTTTTTAAGGAAATTGGGTGACATGCGATGGGCTTTGGGTCCCTTACCAAAACGCCACCTTAAAGGTAAACTGCTCTGGGGTAAATGTTGGTGCAGGGGCCATTATTCATTTTAATAACAGAATGACATTTCCCTCTGACCACCCCCATCTCCCATAGGGTGGCCAGCAAGCTTCTCACAGCCCTAAGCTGTGTGCTTCTGCTCACATGTTGAGCAGGCAGCGATCGAGCGCAGGTTGAGGAAAGGGCACCCCAAGCGGCTTCTCTGCTGGTGCCCCAGCACTGGGGCCTTTCTAAAAGCCCCTGCTTGCCCTCACTTCACGTAGCATGCAGGCAGTGACGGAGCCCTTTTGGAGTTTGGGGAGCCCTCGCACCCCACCAACAGCTTGCCACAGCAGCAGCAGCAGGATCGGAAGGCCCTTCCCCAGGAATCTCTGGAAGAGTTGGCTGAAAGCGATGGCAGCGAGAAGGATATGGGGCCGGAGGAAGAAGACGAAGAGGAGGAGGAAGAGGAGGAGAGGCTGGTAGGAACGGAGCAGGTGGCAGACTTTGCAAGCTCCTTGATGGCCGTCCTCCACTGCTGGCACTATCGGGCCAACGCTTTGCTTTTCTCCTGGGGCAGCACGGTGAGGTGCCTGTTCAACCCCTGCTGCATCTCCCTCCTGCATGCTGGCTTGGTGCATGGCTCGCGGCTGCCCTCCGTTCCTTCTGTGCCACCTTCCCGTTAATCAGATGTGGGACAGCAACAGAGGTTCCCGTGTGGTTTCTTTTGCAGCTGTTTTAACCCTTCGGTGATACTACTGACTGACTTGGTGCTTTTGTGCAATCCTTCACGGGGGCTAACAAGATTTGTGGCTTGATAACAAAAGAGGCTCTTTGGGTCTTACCACCTCTGTATCTGTAGGAGGTCCTTTTCCTGCGGCTCCCTGTCCTCTTGCCAGGAAGGTTCTTCCACGTTAGCAGCTTGATAATGAGACAAAGCTAACGTTAAGCAGGATCCTCTTCCAAGTCCTGTTGCCTGTGCTATTGGACCATCCCTGGATCCAGCACTAACTGTGCACCTTCCAGATAGTTTAACTAGTGCACTCCGCCGGCCACACCAAAGTGCTGCAAGACGGGAAAGCTGTGTGAAATTGGGACTGGCTTAAGCAACTGCAAGGCTCCTCTGTGCCAGGGCAGCAAGTGAACCAGAGCCACCAGCACTTGCGTTCACCTGCTGCTTGCAAGGCTGATGGATGCAACATCAGGTGGTTTTTGTTGCTGTGTCCAATGGCTAGAATATTGGACTTGGACCTGTGTGGGCACTCGTGATGCATTTTAGCTATCTGGGACAAGCTACGATCTCTGACTTCCTCTGTAAAGTCATTTGGTGTTTTAGAATGACAAATAACAATGGCTAGGGATGTTTGGCTGCTCTTGTCCAATGGCTCCTTCCCAGCAGCATGTACTCAACTCTCTAATGTTTCTGTTTCGGTTCAGGCCAAAAGCCACAAGGCACAGGAAGGGCCCAAGCAATACCAGTCGCCAGGCAGCAGTGGTGAGAAAAACAGGGTCGGGGATAATGTCTCATCTGTCCCAAAGGTGAGTGGTTGGTGGAGGTGCTGTTTGGGGAAGTGCCATTGCCCAGTGGGTAGAGCTCCCAGGTTCAGTTGCTGGCATCTCCAGGGAAGGCTGGGAATGTCCCTTCTGAAACCCTGGAGAACCTCAACCGGTGAGATCACAGGTCCATCCAGGTCAAGACTGTCTGGTCTGTAAGGCAGCTTCTTACATTCCTTGGGGAGAATGGAATTTCTGCTCATGCCAATTTTGAGACAGGGAAACTCTTGGCCCTTAACACTAAAAATAGGATTCAAAGCCAAAGGCTCCTGGACATTCCACTTCCCAGACTCAGTTCCCATACTGGGCATTCCATGCCATTGTCCTTTCCAATGGATGGTCCATGTTGTCCCCAAAAGATATGACATTAAACGAGCAATATTTCTGTCTGCTGTTGAGTCAACTTAGTGGTTGGTGTGTTCCCTGCCTTAGAAGCCAACATATTTGCTGGGTTCAAGAGTTGGTTGCATTTGAGTAGTGACTATTAACTTAGCCCTTAAACTGTTTATCTGCGTGACCACCATTTTTGGGGTTGTGCGTTAAGTGTGCAAAACTTTCATTCTCTTTTTGGGGGCACATTTCCTAGGCACGATCAGCCCTCGAACTCAGCATGGTCTTAGAAGCTTCTCCCCTCAAGGAAGAGTACCTGGAAGAGGGTCCTTCAGACCCTGAGTTGGTGGGCAACCCGGAGCCAGTCCTGGCAGGCCAGTGGGGGACCCTGAATCAACAGCGTTCAGATGGCCTGGAGCCCACTGAAAATACCGAACTGAAGCCACTTAGTAGTGAGGAGGAGGAGGAGGAAGAAGAAGAGGAGGAGGAAGAGGAGGAGGACAGACGTGCACCCCGGACCAGAAGCATCCTCCCTTTCTCTGTGCTGGATCAGGCCAGCGTCATTGCAGAGCGCTTTGCCAGCAGCCTCTCTCGCCGCAGCAGCCTGGCACTCGAGGAGGGCAAGGGCTACCTGACCCCAAAGCAGGCTAGCCGCAGCGGCAGCGTCTTGAGCCTGGATGGCAGCGAGAAGGCCGGATGTCGCACGAACAGCACCACGGACTCCCTGCCGCAAGAGCCCCCGGGTGAGCCCAGCAGTGCCTGCAGCGGGGCTGCCTCGCCTGGGCTGCTCGAGACGGACCATGCCTCCTGCAAGCGGAAGGAGTCCATGCTCTCCCGTCAGGACCGGCTGCTGCTAGACAAGATCAAGAGCTACTACGATTACGCGGAGCACCAGGATGCTGGCTTCAGCGTCAGGCGGCGGGAGAGCCTGTCCTACATCCCCAAAGGGATGGTGAGGAATTCTGTCTTCAGGATCAACAGCCTTCCCCAGCCAGAGCCTGAGCAGGAGGGGCTGAAGCACAAGAGGCAGGGGGGCCCTGCCAGTGGTGGGGCTGGCCCCACAGCAGACTGGGTGTTGTCCAATAGGCCCGTGGCTGGGCTACAGGCCCCCCGCTCCGAGGCAGCCTCTGCTGCAAGCCCCCCGCCCATCACGGAAGCGGAGTTCAGGCCGCCGGCTGAGATGATTAAAATCTGGGAGGAGTTGGAGAAGCCGAGCGGAGAGGGCTGGAGCAGGAGGCCCGAAGGTGTCACTCGGCCAGGCACGGCGAATGGGCAGGTGGCCGGGGGCTCCTCTCTGCGGCACGCAGAGAGGCTCCGGGGCCAGGAGAACGGCTTTGACCTCCACGAGCCGCTTCTCATCCTGGAGGACGAGGATCTTGGGGCCATCACAGAGGAGTCGGCGGTGCCCTCGCCTGAGAGCAAGTCTCCCGTGGAGCGGGCTGTGCCTTCTAGGAAGCCCTGGAAGCTGGCCCATGAGCTAGGGGGCTCTGAGCAAGATCGGTATCTGCCCCGCTTGCACCCCCGGATAATGCAGCTGGCCCACCTGACGGAGGCGGAGCTGGCGGAGAAGGTGAAGAACAAGGTCTACCAGCTGGCCCGCCAGTACAGCCTCCGAATCAAGGGCCAGAAGCCTGCAGCGCATAGGAGGCTTGCTGAGCTGGAGGAGGAGATGAAAGGCAATACTTTGACTGTCCAGCAGGAGGCAGATAAGAAAAGCAAGGGTATGTATTGGCCGGAGGGCACTGTGCTATCACAGGCAGGACCTCATTGTTCATATTATATGAATTTCAGCAGTGCCTAGAAGCCACGACTGTGAGCGTAAATATAGGACATTCATTGTGACTTATATTTTAAAGTTTAAGATTAATGACTTGTCCTTTCCTCTTGGGCTCGTAGGAGGTAGCAACCTTCATTAAAAACACCCTGCCAGCAACATCCACATTTTTAAAAAAAAATACTGAAATGTGCTTATTACAATAGTAGTAGTGGATTCTGTTTCCAGAGGAGTTTATAGTCTAGAGCAGAACTCTTTGACAGCTGGAGCCAAGTACCACTTGCTGGGCCAGAGCAATATCACCTGGGCAGGGAGGACACAAGAGGCAGTGCACATGCCACATTTTTGTGGCTGCTCAAAAACCCGAACCTGTGCTACTTTAACGGCAAAAGCCCAAGTGGGTGGCCTGTTTTTCAGACCTCCCAGCATCCTCAAGACAGCTTTCCATGCTCCTGTTTCTTTCCCTGGGGCACCTGTGTTTGGTGAGCACTGTCCAACCCCCCAAACCGGGAAAAAGCACAATTTGTAAACATCGTGCAAAGGGCGCAGATTTGCAGATCTGTAGATTCTGGAGATAGAGATGTTCTGGGGAGAAAACTCTTTCCTGGCATCTAGGAGAAAGTTGAAATGGCCTGAACTGAAGGAAGGGGGCTCCGTCTCGCCAGTCTGTTCCTGCATTGGGCTGCACTCACTGCTGAACTCTGCCTTTTTCTCAGTGCTGGGGGAACTCTTGCCCCAGTGTAGCCAGTCTCCTCAGAGCTCTCTGACCTAGCCACACACACCTTCCTCCTTATCCAGGCCTGCTCCACACCTTCCTCAGGTGCTCTTTCCTGACCGGAATGTGCCCTTGAAGTGTGATAATGCCTCTTTTCTTGCCTGGCTAGAGAGGGCAGGGGGGATTATAACAACCTCTGAAATGTAGTTTACAGTGCAAAGGTAGGAGTCGTTTCTGGCCCTGCATAGGAATGTTGCCCTTGAGCAGAGAAAGGTTTTCCACCCTGATTTAGCTTAATTCAATTAATTCCATTGCTTCTCCCTCTGTTGGAGAAGCCCCGGGTGCCCCATCCAGCTACTGTATATCTCTGAGATGGAATTGATGGAGGCCCCAGAAGGGATTGCAGAGGTGAACAGGGAGGGATCTTTCTGGCTTGGATATATCTGAATACGAAAGGTTTCCACCAGGACAAACCTCTGCCTCTAGGATATTTTAACAAGGGTCCTCACAAAAGTGCCCAAGAACTTGGTAATTCTCAACTCCTCAAGCTTGAACAGCCTCTGGGAGCCTCCTTCCCTCTTTGCTGTTTTAAAGAGAAACAGCACAGCTGCTGTTCAGCCGACAAAACTGGAGCTGCTGAGATTGGGGAGTGGGGGGGGGACCACCGTTGCAGCCCGCCCACCCAGCAAACCCCTTGCCTTATTGCTGCCTCGCTCATTCCTTGTTGGTTTTTCTTCTAGGCAAACGGAAGCCAGCCTTGACCCTCCCCAATACTTACGAGCAAGTATTGCTGCAGGAGGCCAGCCCACTGACTCTCCCCCCATCGTCATCCTCATCTCTGGAGAAGTCCCCCAAGCGCTTCTCTTTCAGCCCCTCCTCCAGCAGCCCGCGGCTTGCCTCCCCCACCAGCAGCACCCTGTCTTGCAGCCCCCTCAGCCCCGTCGTAGCTGAGAAGTTCAACTGGCCAGACGTGCGGGAGCTCAGGTCCAAATATTCCTGTCCATCAGGGAATCAGAAGTGCAGGCCCCAGCCTGTCAACAGGAGCCGCTCAGCCCCTGAAAAAATGGTGGATACAGCCGGTAGAGCTCTGGAGGAGCACCAGTGCTCCAAGAGGATTGTGAAGGCAGCGGACAAACCCCAGCAAGGGGACATGCCAGGCTGCAAAAGGGAAGCTCCACCAGACTCCATCCCCCAGGGCCACGCCTGCGACGCGCACAAGGAATTGAGCGTTACGGCCGAGACCTCTCTGGAGGAGAACCGTCAGCGAGTGGTTGTCATGGAAAAGCTGCTGGATGTGACTGTCGATCCGGACGAGAGCTATGTGCAGATTCGCTCTCCTACTTCCCGGGAGAAGATCTCTCTCAAGGCCGTGGTAGAGAGGTGCAAGGCCTACCAGGACTCGGAAGAATACCGCAGGCGTGAGGAGGACCTCCAGGAAGCAGCTCCCCACAAAGCACTTCAACAGGTTTGCCGGGAGAAAACAGACAGCAGCCAGCAGAGCCTGGTAAAGAACCTGAGGGAGAAATTCCAGACCCTCAATTCCAACAGTTGAGCTCCTATGTCTGTTGCTTCCCATGCTGCTAAGCCCTATTTTATGAACTAGGATGGTTCTGGAGTTGATGTCATTTTCTCCCCCAGCTCCTTGAGAGGAGAAAGGATGGGTGACAGTCTCTTCCTCCTCCTCCTCCCCCGGCCTGGTTTGCTACCTGGCTCATTGTGCTCCAACCTTCATGTCCAGCTGCCTCTACCTTCTGGGAAGTTGCTGAGCTCATGGCTGTGCATTCTGAGCCAGGTGGTTGCTGTCCTTCGTTGGGAAGTACTCTTCACACGTTTCCTGGAAGCACTGAGAAGCTTCCCATCAGGACAGGCATACCACAAATCAGACTCCTTTGCAGCTACCCATACGGTCCACTAAGAAAAGGTGTGTCCTTTCCCTTCAGGACCAAATCCTTGCTTTGCCAAGCCAGAGCAGAAATGAATGAGCCTTCTGTTGCTCAGTCTCATAGGATAACCATAAGTTATTGTTCCAAATTATGTTTTGTCTGTACTTTTTTATTTTTAAGAGCGTGATTTTACTGTGGCTGGCGGAGGGTTGATCTGTTCTAAGACTCCCAGTTTGATAGTATATAATCTTAATATTGGTTGTGTACACATTTCAGTCTGTACACACTGTGCAATAACCACTTTTGACCAGAAAATGTGGCTGTGGTTTCTTCACTTGGAGGGTGGGTGGAGGGAATGGGGGGGGGGGGAAATTGCAGCCCATGATTTTTTACTGCAGAAGTAAGATTGAGAAGAGTCTTGAGCATCACAGAGCTCTCTTAAGTTCACCAGTGGCATGGGCTAACGCTAGTGTGGTTCTGATCCACTATAGGTCTTAAAAGACCTGCACATCCCTTGGTAGAAGATTTATTCTATTCACTGGTCAGGCTGGAAAGATCACTGCCCCCTACCCCAACTACTGGATGTTTTTAGATCAAGTTTCTCTAAGGTGGGACACTTTGCCAAAGGAAGCAATGCAGCTCCAGTAGGGGAGAGCTCTGTATGGAGAAATAGGAACAAGTCAGGAAGGTGCTGCTGCTGCCCAGTCTTATTATCAAATGTTAGGTTGAAGGGTAGGCAGTGACGGTTGAGAGATGGGGGGGCACACACACATTCTGGATTTCGGGTGCAGGATTCAGGGTGCAATGGTGGGGTTTTCATCAGCTGGGTTGGGGAGTATTTGAGGTTATTTCTCCACCAAACAGCAGAGAAGCAATGCCCAGCTGCTTAGGGGTGAGTTTAAAACAAAAGAGGGCCTGCTCCATTCCTCTCTCTGCCTGCCAAAGACTATCCCAGAGGTCCTTAGGCATAATCTCTGGACATGTTCAAGGATACTTTGCATTAAAGGCTATTCAAGATAACTTTTGGGGGTGCTCCCTTTTCTTTTGTAAGCTTGAAACGGTGGGTGTTCCAGGCAGCAAAATGACTGCATAGTGTTTTGTTTTTCCTTAATTTTGACAAAATTTATATATCGCTTGATTGCACCTCTGAGGGGTTTACAAAAATATAAACATTTAAATTCTCAATATGGGGATTTTAAAACATTCAGAGCAACAGTAGCTGAAGAGAGATAAAACACATGTAACTGCTCCATGTCTGGGTAGGCTTGCCTAAACAGAAATGTTTTAAGCAAGCGACAAAAATAATATAGCAAAGATGCCTGCCTGATGTCAATAGGAAGGGAGTTTCAAAGTGCAGGTGCTGCGATATGAAAAGGTGGATTTCTTAAAAGTGCAGAAAAGGTCTTATGTTGCACCTGTAACAGTGGCAGTTCCGCAGACCCAAGCCATCAAGAGGGCACATGTGGGGTAAGGTGATCCTGCAAGTAAACTGGTCCCGATCCAGCAAAGGCTTTACATACCAATAGTAACACTTTGAGCTTGGCCTGTTAGCAAATGGACATCTAGAGCTTTGAGCAGAGGTGTTACACACAGGTCCCTAGGCTCTCACACGTGTCTTTAACCATACTGCAGGTAACTGTGGGGGAGCCCTTAACGAACAGAAATTGCACATAAAATCCAGGAGCCAAGAAGGGTTTATTTGTTCGTTTATTAGAAAAATGTTATTAAATTGCTTCTGAAGCACATTCTGAAGCTTTAGCTCTTTTCTCTGGACAGTGGAAGCACATTGGAGCAGGTGGAACTTGGTGCCTAGCTGTTTTTTTAAAAGAGTATGAACCCCCAAACCCTATAAACCTGTAGGAGAGGTCCTGGGCTACTTTAGCTGTTCTCCGGATCTCCAGGAAACAGCCCTTGCTCTTCTGAAGCAAACATGTTCTGGGCCTGGTGCATGTGGAGCTCCCTTCTGACAGGTCCTGACCTCTGCGTTAGTAGTGGGGTCTTGGAGAGCTAAGCCTGATGGCGGAGCCACTTGACAGAGGTGAAGTCGCTTTAAATCAAGCTCTAAGAAGGGAGAGCTAGGCGCAGCCAGGCACGGGAAGGCTGCAAGTTGCCAGACAGCAAATGGTTCCTGCTAGGGAAATGACAAAACCTCCTGGGTCTGTAATGGGTAGGAGCACAATGCAGCGAGACATAGTGGCACACAGACAACAACTGCACTCGAAACGTGCCAAGCTGAAACCAAACAGAGGTCTGGGAGCACAGCTTATGGTGCTGTGCACAAGCAAAAGGTTAAAGAATCGGGGGAGCAGAACAAGTACACATAAGGTCTGAAGCAACTTCCTTATTTAGCACATAGCCTAGTATAGGGCGGTGGTCATACAGCAGGAATAGTCTCAAATAGCATTTCAGCCTAGCTTTGTGTGTTTTCAGCTTCCTGAAAAGGAGCATTTTACCATACCTGAAACTCAGGAGTTGACAGGTGAAAATATCCTCCAGGAAGGGAAGGGATGGCTGAGCTTGCTAAAGCCAGAATGTTTATGAGGTCCCAAAGGTATGTTTGTTGTACAATTGCAATCGGGTAGCATGTTTAGTAAATATTTCTCTTCCTGGTGGCATTTGCTGGAGAATCAGCTCCTCCAAATTCTCATGTGCTTTGTTGTCTTAAAGAAAACGGTCACCCTAAAGTTGCAGGATCCCTACTATTCCTTGCCTGGTGCCTCTCCTAGACAGAGCTGCCTCACATAAGATTTTCTTTTTTTAAAATCCCACAATGAAGTCAAAACCTCCTGCCTTTTTTTCTTTTCTTAGTTGAGCCATTCTGTGCTCAGTTCAGCAGGCTGATAAAGTATATCTCTCCTCTCTAAGCATGGACTGGAAGAGTGGAGAAAATACCACTTTGGGGGCATTCAGATTGTAAGTATGGCAGGCAGTGCTTTCTTTTCTAGAAAAAAAGGTGCCAGTACTGCTCAGCGGCAGGCGGGGGGACTCTCTGCATATGCTCAGAGACGCACTGCTCTTTCCCAATGCTGGCATCGGCTGACGATAAGCAGCCCGCAGGTTTTCGGCACGGCTTTGCAAGGTCACCAGAAGAATGCCGATTCCAGGCAGGCTGGGGGCTCCTGTTCCTAAGAGTGCCCACTGTTTTTGCCAGAGAAGAGTTCCCCCTCCCTTTTGCACCTTTGAGCTCTCCCTAGCAATAACCATCAGTACCCTGGTGGAGAGAATCCTTCCACGTTTTAGCCTTGAAATGGAGCATAAAGGCATTCTGCTTAAATAGGCCTTGTTTCACGTGTGCCTAAGCTAACTGCTTTCAGTGAGCTTAGGCACCCCTTTATCTGCACAGGCTAGGGCTGCATGCCTTGAGGATCAGTGCTGTGGCAAATTATCCACAATATTTAAGTCTTTGTTGTAATAGCATGCTATATCACTGACTAGTGTCCTAACTGTGCAGCAACAGAGAAGTATTAGTGGGTTGGCTGCTCTGACTGAGGGTCTTTATGGGCGCTGCTTGCTCTTCCTCTGGAAGCAAGAAAGGCTTGTGGAAGCTGTGGAAGCTTCTCCACTAGAACTAATGGGGCTCTCATGGCTACCTACCTGCCTTCCCACTTAGGACCAGTCAAGAGTGTGGCACTGCTGCTCAGTCTTGGTGTTGCACTTGTAGAACACAGTGGCAAAACCAGATTTAGTTGGCTCTAGCTAAGCCTACTGCAGGTCTCCTTGCCTTTTGCCCTATCAGCCCCCAATTGGCACCAGTTACCAGCATCATTGAGGGATGCTTAATTAGTAAGGCTGCCTGCTCTACTTTTCAACTTTCTTCTCCACCTCCCCTTGCAATCACCCCTGCACCTACTGATTAATTTCTTATTAAAAACCCCAATTTTGCAATATGTGGGTTGTGGTACAATCTGCTGTTCAGCAGTCACCTAGGTGTGCATCCTACTCTTAACATAAAAGGTGGAAGATCATCCTTTATGGCAGTGATGTTTTATAATGGCAGAAAGAAGGAGAATGCTGGCTGCTAAGCCGTCGTATAACTGCACCGGTAATGTTCAGTGGGGTTAATGCTACCAGACTCCACAACCCGGAACGCAATAATTCAAAACCATTTAGATGTATTGGCTTTTCGAATGTAGCATTGTGGAAGAATCTGCTCTGCTCATCACAATAGTGAGGGAGCCTATTGTCAGCTACCCATTACAGCTCAGGAGATCTGGAAAAGTTTAGCACTTTTGAGACTTGACAAAAGGTAACATGTGGAAAAACCTCAAGCCTCAGCTGTTGGTACCTGGATCCATGACAGCAAGTGTCAAGCCAAGCCCTGCTTTTCCCCACAGCTGTGGGTGTGAGGCAAAGACAGCCCCCCCCAATCACCATCCCTTTTGCTTAAAGAGACAGTTTCATAGCTTCCTTTTCGAGCGAGGAGAATCCAAACCGATCTGTGCATGGTATTTACAGAGCCTGCACACTCCTGGAGTGATGATAATGGGATGCCCCTAGGTTAAGGCACTTTTTATATGGTATATGGCACCCACAAAGAAAACATGATTTAGAAATCGCAATGAGCCCTAGGGGTGGGGTGCTCAAAAGACAACTGAAGAATGGGAGCCTACTGTTTTCAGAATCCTTAGTATTACTATCGCTGCAAAGAGGCCATTGCAGAAAAGGCAATCTCCAGGCTCCACTCAATGTCAAAAGCAATGAGCTCTCCAGCAATATGTTCCAAAAGAGCAATACAGCTGAGCAGCCATCTGTCTTTGGGAGGGGGGGATGATGAATTCCTTCCTTGGATAAGGGGCTTGTGAACTTTATCATAAAGTCAGAGCTAGATGTGCCTGTATATATTTTAAACAGCCATTCAGACACCCACACATCACAGGCAGAGGTCTCTGCAGAAGGGAGCAGTTGGGATTAAGACTGCATCTACAGTAACTGAGAAAGCCACACCCCATTCTACAGAAGTGTAAGCAGTGCAGTGGATTACCAAAGGCCATGCTTGGGCACAATGCATCCTCGGAGGGATAAGAGAGGAGCCATTTGCTTCTGGAGAGCTGAGCCAACACGGAGCAGATGTTTACAGAAAGCTCAGGGGAGGGGAGGGCATCTGGATTCAGCCTAGTCACAAAGTTAACCCCGGCATAAATATAGTGGGGCTGATAAAAACCTCATTAAGTAATGTGGGGCACAATCCAGCAAAAGTTAATGGTGGCTAAAGTCCACTGAAACCAACAGGCCGCTTCTCAGTGGGGCGTAGCTGCAACTAACTTTAGCTTCATTGTATTCCTAGTGCTTGCAGCGGGTGAGCAAACTTCCTCTCTTTTCCACAAACACACACACATTTCTAACACGTCTCCATTCTAACCAATTTAGTGCAGAAGTCTGAACATGGATCATGCTCTCCTCTTTGGTTGCAACCCTGATTCATTTATAATCGAGCAAGGATTCCCCCACCAACACGGTGGACTCTGGGTGGAACCTTTTGGTGAGAAAGTTCTGTGCTTTGTGACACGGTATTGTGCATGTGTGTGTGCATACGTCGCAGATGCCCCTGCAAAGAGGAGCATCAGACCTGCTGAAAAGTGAAAACTGACTTCCAGCATGAGGGTTGGATCTTGATGCATGGTGTGCCTGTACTGTAGATGACGGTGAAATTCCACGTGACGGTTCTATTCCAACAGACGATTTGGGAAAGCAGCTTCTGGGAACCAGGGCTTTTGGCAATGAGCTGAGGACGTATTTTTCCCAAACTCCGAGATAAGCAGAATTGCTCCAGAGCCATCATGGTTTTCATTCAGTTCCCTTTTGGGGTGGGCTAGGTTCCTGCTTCACTCCTTTCTTCCATAAAAAGCCCCTGAAATCGACACAGTGTCTTCTCCCCTGAAGCAGTTCTTTGTTCACAGAGAGGTGTGCAAAGCATGATCACGCACAAGGTCAGCCTTGCTGAACTCTGCATTCCCAATAAACCAACTAAGGACACACACCTCGCAGCTCTGCTTGCAGCAGGGATGTCGCCTTGTTACCTGAAACACTGGCTTGATGCCCTGGGATTGTGTGGGGGAGAGAGATGGGGGTGTGGTGGGAAATGAGAAGCAAGGCTGTGTTGTGGAGATGAGAACAGTGTTTTGAGTGGTGCCAGGAGTGCCCAGGGACACTCAGACATGCAGGTTTCCCCCCGTTATGCACATTAGAACATAGGCATCTGGCTGGACCAAGCCACCTGTCTGGCTATTTCTTTTTGGGAAAGAAGCTGAATCTCTTCTCTTTGTCTTTCTTGGTCAGACTCACGTCCATGGTAGTGATGGAAGGCAGAGGCAGGCTTTGGGCCTTGGTTTTAATGCTTTGGGATTCGATTATTGCTGTGCTGAAGCCCTGAAGCCAGGTGTGCATCTCATCCTGTCAACAACAACAATCCGGTTTACACACACTTCAGTTACCAATTGCTACCCAAAGCAATGTTGCCAAAAGAAAAGAAAAAAGACATTTCAGCAGTTTTGACTATGTACTTTCTACATTTTTAAATGTTTCTTCAAAAACATCCAAAATATTGGCTGATTGTGGATAGCTGCCCCAGAGAAAAGCTGAGGGGCAGGAACACATTGAACTAAGGAAGGGAAAAATGTTAAAGCAGAACAATTCAAAATAGATTAAGAAGCCAATAAATTCAATTACCGTACCAAGAGAATGATCAGTTCACACATAAAGATTTATACATCTGAGTAGACATGTATACTCAACTGCAATCCTATATGCAGTGCTTTTTTTTCTAAAAAAAAAAAAAAAGTTTAGGGGTACTCTCATTTTCCTACTCATTGAAATACTGCCCCTCAATGAGGTCAAACTTAGATTCACAAAATGTTTAGGGGCATGTCCCCCCAGAAAAAAGCACTGCCTATATGTGTCTACTTAGAAGTGAGCCCCATTAAGTTCACTGGTGCTTCCAAGTAAGTGGGCATAGGATTGCAGCCTCAATCTCCTTATTTAAAAAAAAGGTTGCACATTAATTCTATTCACAGAACCCTACCTAGAGACCCATTTTATTTTGCTTCCCTTTCTATTAGAAATCAATGTTAGTTGCTTTTCACATGGCATTTCAATCATCCAATGCCAGTATTTCTACATATGGCTGCAGCCATTAAGTTGGCTCTGAATAGAATGTTGAGCTTTCCTGACTTCCCCAAAGTTCCCTGAGCAGTCATTTAAAGGCAATTTCCCTTATGAGGAGAGAATACAGGAGACTCGAGGAGTTTCCCCTCTAATATCTGGTAATTCAAATATATACCGGTACATAGGTTGAGAGGCAAGCAGACACACAGATGCAACTAGTCTCAATACACTCAGTCCTCAAAAAGCAACAGCAAGCCCCAAGGTGGCATTTTGCTAAACAGCTCTAGTAACTTAAAATAGTTCTTTGACTAAATACAAATTCTCCTTTTATCCTACCCTATGAAAACTTAAATAGATTCCAGCTCCTTCCCACTCTGTCAAGTGGGTGTGACCCTAGCTGTCCTTGACTGCTGATTTAATGAGCAGTCGTGGTTAGTGGCCCAGCCGTGCCAAAGCTTTGATTAGTAAAGCAGCATGATGCAAAGTGGTACCATTTACTTCAGTACATTCATGACAACACCTACCTCATCTTTGCCATGGAAGAGCCATTCACTCCCATTGCTGAGTCTGCAAAGTACAAGAATCATTATATAATACACTTTTTTTTAAAAAAAACCAGTCACCTGGCTCTAAGGGTGACTTTAAAAGGGTGACTCTAAGAGTTTGCTTTTCTTGTCAGGAGGTCCACACAGAGTTGGAAGGGACTTCAAAAAGTCACCTAGTGTAACCTGACATTGCAGAAAATCCACTGCTATAGCATCCTTGATAGGTGGCTATCTAGCTTCTGCTTAAAAACATTTAATGGAGAGTCCACACCTTCCAAGCTAGTCCGTGCCATTGTTTCAACAGCTTGTACTGTCTGGAAGTTTCTTCCTAATGTTTAGTCAAAAATTCCTTTAATGAATCATTGGTTCAGATCCTATTCCACTGGAGTTAACGGGAGGGGGATCTACTCCATCCTTTATGTGACAGCCCCTCAAATATCTGAAGATGGCTATCACTTCACCTCTTAATCATCTCTTCTCCAGGCTAAACTCCTTTAACCTTTCTAGAAAGATGGCCCCTCAACATCTTTGTCATCCTTCTCTGAATACAGTGAGAAATGCAAAGATGTGCTACTGCATGCTTTAAGAACCAAATCATTACGGAGTTGGAAGATACCAAAACATCACCTCATTTAACTCCCTTGCCCTTACCTCACAATCCAGTACAGTATGTGCAACTTGTGAAGACTAAACGCAATGCATACAAACTGCTCAATGAACTAATTCTGCCCTGGGCTCATTTGGGAGGAAGGGCAGGTTATAAAGGTCATCATTAGCAAACAAACAAACAGTTTGAGGTGACTCTGGCAAATAAGTGTTTTAATTAATGTACCAAAGTGCACTAAAATAGGGTTAGCAGACGTCCCCAGTTCCCAGGGACAGTCCCTGGATTTGCAAATCTGTCCCCGGACAAATTCCATCCCCGGAATGTCCCCAGATTTGCAAATCTGTCCCCAGGAAATGTGGCAGTGGCAGCCTCAGCAGTCCGGAGCCAGCCTGGTAGCGCAGGTGGCTCTGGCTGGCTTCAGGAGCTGCTCGCTGCCGTGGATGTTGGGCTGGATGGGCTTGTGGTTTGATGCAATGGAGAGTTCTCTTACGTGTTCATCACTTTGGACTCAGTAAACATTTTCCAGAAATCATGACCTTAAAATATGTGTTCCACTCTGAGCCACACCTTGAAAGGCACCATTTCCCCAGATAACCTCTTGGTTGTTCAGACGGAAGATTGCCTGTACCCAGAAAGCTTATCTTGCTAAAGGATCTACAGCAATCTTATGGCCAGAGACTGTCTGCCTTAAGAGTTTGACCCAAACTGGCTCACACTGGAACACAGTTTTGGAAAGCTGTTAGGGGCCTTACCTCAACTTGAAGACGTGTTTTTTCTTCTTGTAACCAGCAGCTACTTCACAGAAGGCATTCTTCAGCCGGAAAGGCTCCTCTCCATGGTAAGGCACACCCAAGGCCAAACTTTTGGCATCCTTAAAGAAGGTCAGCTCACTGTTTCTGAGCACACAGTATAACGTATTCCAGGACCTGCCAAGAAGAAACACGGCTTACAATAGGGGACACAAACTCTTCTGAGGATGTATGCCACACTCCGAAACACAGCCCATTAAACACAACAGGACTCACTTCTGAGTAAACTTTTATAGGATTGTGTTGCATGACTCCCCCCTCCCTCATCAGACTAAAAAGATTTGTTTTGTTCATTCCTAGCTCATTTTCTAGAATCAGAAAAACAGGGCTTGATTTTGATCTCTTAAATAGAATTGGCTATTAGTGTCTTTGGTAAAACTAGTTTTTTAAAATATCAGATTTAAGTTTTGGCATCGGAAGAACATTATTATTATTGTATTCCCCAAGCCTTTCAAGCCTAATTTTGATGGAGGGGACTCTGAGGCACATTGACTCATTAGTTCACATTGGGGCACATTGGCAACCTTGATAGTAAACCATCAGATCTGAGGAGAAAGTACAGAAAGCAGTACCAGAGTACTATTTTTAAAATGCCGTAATTGTAGAAAGAAGAATACATTTATGTATTCTGAACTGTGAGGGGGAGGAATAACTTTTAGATCTGAAAGCATTGAAAAAAAGTTTCTTCATTCCATGTGGAAGACAAAGCCTTTGCGTAACCTGGCGGGAAGGAATTGCAAAATACATGTGGTAAAAGAAGGGTCAGAGGAGTCGGCAGACAGTCAGTGACACCATGGATTGCTCTTCTCTTCCAACCTGTTACCCAATATGCTCGTTGGCTACTCGACACAAAGATGTGATGTACACACCCTGCAGCTTTTTCTGATGATGATGCGGCACAAGTATATTACAGCAGCCACAGCATATCCCAACTATGAGACAGCGGCACAACCAGCCAATAAGTGCCGGATTCCACCAGTTTGGGCTAAAATAGCTCAAGATACTTGTAAGGACTTACAGGCACTGTAGACCACACCTTGTTCTTGAATTTAAGGATATGCAGGGCTGACCTGTTCTTGCCTTTCTGAGCTGACCTCACTGGGCTCCTGCAGTGCTGTGCTCCTGCATTTGTATGTCACAAATGCTACAGTCATGCTAAGAAGTCTCACAACCACCGCACTCATAGAATCATAGCGTTGGAAGAGACCACAAGGGCCATCCAGTCCAACCCCCTGCCAAGCAGGAAACACCATCAAAGCATTCCTGACAGGTGGCTGTCAAGCCTCTGCTTAAAGACCTCCAAAGAAGGAGACTCCACCACACTCCTTGGCAGCAAATTCCACTGTCGAACAGCTCTTACTGTCAAGAAATTATTCCTAATGTTTAGGTGGAATCTTCTTTCTTGTAGTTTGAATCCATTGCTCCGTGTCCGCTTCTCTGGAGCAGCTTCGGCCCCAATCTCCTCTGGAGCACAAAGGCTTTGCCAGCATGGGCCTTACAATGCAGGAAAGCTTTTCACTTCTCCTTTCCATAAAGCCCAACGTGCCAAGAACCTTTCACACATGCAGGGGCGGCAATGCTGGTGCCGCCACCTATATAATCTCCATCATTTGCCTCGATCTGTTGTGAACTCCTAGGATTTGACTTCATTTTATTTGTCCTGCAGTGGAGAACTACCTGCCTGTGGCCCCCAGTAATAGCAACTCTGTAAAGCAGCCTTTGTCAATGTGGTACTCTCCATAAATTTTGTACTACAATTCCCATCAGCCCAGTCAATGGTCATGGATCATGGGAGTTGTAGTTCCAAACAACCAGAAGGCACCAGGTAGGCAATGGCTGCTGTGTATGTTAATTAGGGAAGCTGTTGCCAATTCTTCATACTAGAGACCAGCCCAGAAGCCATGCAAACATTCAACTGTACCTGTTGGAAGCCCTCTTGTTGGGCGCCTCTATATCGTGCTTCCGTCCTAGGTAGCCCTCAAGTTGTACGCTGTGAGATCTATCCAGCTGTGCAGGAAGGGTGGCTGTCTCATCGATCTCGCTCACAGGGGTCTGGACCACTTTGAACAGGGATTCCTTTGTGGAAGTTTCCTCATCAACCACTCTGATCTCCATCTCAGGCAGTTTTTCCTCGGGCAGCTCTTCCGAAACCAATTCGTGATGTGGTTTCCCATTTTCTTGCATCTGCACGAGAGGGACAACTTGTTCAACCAAAAACAGGACCATTCAAGATGGTGTGTGTTTCTGGCTTTTGCTCCATTCCACGGAAGGAACTGAGGGTCATTCTTCACATTTTTTTAGACTGAGGCAGTTGACTGTAGTGAACAAATGCTGTACCATACCACTTCAGAGGGCAGGAGGGAAGCATATATTGGAATGCCCACCACCCCACACGTTCCCCTGGCACAGCAGTGGGGATTGCTTTGTATAGCCCTCTCCCTTACTAGGTGCAGAGAGCTTTTTCAGAGGGGAAGGAATCAAAATATAACCCCTCACTTGCAAAATTCTACCACGCCTATCACCTCAAAGCTTTTATTCAAATCATGTTTGTAAAAAAGAGATGCCACTGCAGCCAAGTTCCTTCCTGTACTATTTGGGTACATGGAGAAGCCTGTGTGTGTGTGTGTGTGTGTGTGTGTGTAGGGGGGTGGCAGCCAACACTGCCAATACTATATTATTGCTTTATTTCTAAAATCTGATTGTAGATGCAGTTATCTCAGAGGATAACCTGAACACTGGGCTTTAAATAGCAATGCTAAAGTCACAGAGAATAAGTAGTTTGAAACTCACCCATCCCATCCCATCCACACACACACACACACACACACACACACACTTTCCCAGTCCATGTCTGAGTGCTTCCCCCAGGAAAACCCACTCTTTGACACCGAATAGGAGCAAATGGCAATTTGGGCTTTTAGCAGATTGCCGTTTGTTCCAATTCAGTGGGAAAGAGAGGAGTTTGCAGGGAAATTGTGGGGCAAAAAAACAAAGAGTTCAGATCTGGATCTGGAAAGCTTGAACCTGTGCCTACAAATGCAAAGCAAAGGTAAGTGTGGATGAGCCCTAAAATCCTGCTGGCACATCCTTAAAGCAGCCTTTCCCAACCTCGTGCCCTCCAGATGTTTTGGAACACATCCTATCAGTCTGAGCCAGCTGGACTGTGCTGCCTGGGGCTAATGGGAGCTCTAGTCCAAAACATCTGGAAGGTACAAGGTTGGCAAAAGCTGTCTTAGAGGATCTACAACTACTCCTGGGAAATGCCCCTTATTTCAAAGAAGGTTAAGTTTGTAATAGTCTACAGACAGCAATATATTTCATGCATTGATTTACGTAGCCCCATCAGTGTGCATTGTACTTTAGAGAATATGAAAGGAAAAGCTGCGGAAGTTAGCAGAGAAGGAATATATGGTTGTTTCAAATACACACGGTTAGGCTTAATTAGCCAGCATGCTACATTATGACATATAATCATAGAATCGTAGAGTTGGAAGGGACCGCAAAGGCCATCCAAGTCCACCGCCCTGCAATGCTGGAATCTCAACACGCGGTCACCCATCCAACTTGAAAGCATACTAGACCCTGCTGAGCTTTGCAAATGTGCTAGCAGTTTTATTGCTGCACCACTAGGTGGAATACATAGGAAATAATATGTTTGTGTTAAAGACTCTGGGCAGAAAATATTACTTCTGATGAGGGATTTCAAGTAAGAGAGGAGCCACCATGTACGTGTTATGGGAAGAAGTTCTGAGCATACAGGGCAGCAAGGCGGAGAGTCTTTTGAAGCAGGAGACAAGCTCTGGATGATAGATTGTTGGGAAGCAATCCCTACTCATGATCAGCAGTCAACCACAAAACAAAGGACTGAGCCTGAGACAAATCCTAGTGCCCTCTCTTTTCCATCAACAATAACATCAGCCAGGCACATTATCAATTCACAGACAAGTCCTCCAACCATCATCCACCACCAGTACTTTTCAGTAATTTACCCTAGCCAAGTGGGAATCCGTAATGCAAAGGATGAATGGGCACAACGCAAACATTAAACCTGCAGAAACCGGTGGGCTCAGCTCTCCCACATGTCCTATGTCCAGTTTTTCAGTACCCAACTACATGCCTGGGGAAACAATATAGTGCAGCCTCCCTGGTATCATACGTCAGGGCACCGGTGGAGTTTGCATGTTTAAATATTTCCCTGACATACAAAATCTCTGGTGCATGTCTAGCTAACCAGCATGCCAGACAGGTTTAGATCCTGTCTTCCTAACACGATAGCACTCTTTGTGTAAGCAGTGTTTTTGCCACAAGGGAACACTCCATTGTGGAATTTCCACACCAGTATTATAGTGCCTTACAGACTGTGCCATGTGATTTTTCTGAATGTGTAGATTGGCATTTACTTGCAAGGATCAGAAGTGCTATTCTGACCCTCATTCCAGATGCACAAGGATGATTTGGTTTGCAATGGTCCACACAACTGATGATCTTGGCTTGGAACCATCATAGGCTGTACAGTGCCTGTAGCTGGCTTCACTTTGGGGGTTTAGATGTTCCACAGGACGTAGTGTTGGCCACCAACTTGGATAACCTTAGAAGAGGATTAGATAAATTCATAGAGGATCAGGCTATCAATGGCCATGTTCTACCTTCTCTGTCAGAGGCAGTGTGTCTCTTGAATACTACTTGCTGGGCATCACAAGTGGGGAGGTTGCTCTTGTGCTCAGGTCCTGCTTGTGGGCTTCCCAAAGGCATCTGGGTGGCCACTGTGAGAGCATCCAAATGGGCCTTTGACCTGATTCAACAGGCTCTTCTTATGTTCTTACGATTCCAAGCTGCCTAAATGGATCAGCTGCTACAGGGCAAGAGGGACAGAGAAGTGCTTTGTGTCGGTAGGGGCATATAAAGCCAGCAACATTAGGCACTTCTTGAGGCTTATATTTGCATCTCATACTGCCTCCAATTCAGTGGGTCAGAGGAAGCAAAAGGAACTGAGGTCAACAGTCCACAGCACAGCTAAGAAGAGAGAGCATATTGTAATGTCTCTGTTAGGCATGTGTGATGCCATAGAAAAGCAGTAGCCAGCAGGGAATGCAGAGATAAGCACCCTGCCCAGTCACTTTAGAAACCAGTTGACAGCAAATCTGTTCAGCCTGGTACTGCCTAGAAGTGATAATTCCATGGAGGACATTGTAGACCTACATCACAATGTTAAGGTCCAACTAAATATTACATGGGACAGGTAGATGTTGCTGACCCATCTCATTCCTGCCTCATCTTCTTGGTAATATTTGGTAAAGAACATATGAGATGATGCCAATGTGTTCTTCTGCATATCCCTGCTCTCTACAAGTGAAAGTCTAAGTAAGGGCAGAGAAATACTGACATCACTTTTCTTTTAACAAACATTACTGGGAGTAGTATGTTGGCAGGGAGATGTCCTTGACATCCAGGTATTCTCTGCAATATATACTGGTAGTTGGAAACCTAAAGTGGCTTCAGTTGTCATCCCACCTCTCCACTGAACTGAGGTTTTGTTTGCGGGGTGGGGGTGGGCAGTGGCTAAAGGGTAAAGGTAAAGGGACCCCTGACCATTAGGTCCAGTCGTGGATGACTCTGGGGTTGCGGCGCTCATCTCACTTTATTGGCCGAGGGAGCCAGCATACAGCTTCCGGGTCATGTGGCCAGCATGACAAAGCCGCTTCTGGCGAACCAGAGCAGCTCACGGAAACGCCGTTTACCTTCCCACTGCAGCGGTACCTATTTATCTACTTGCACTTTGACGTGCTTTCGAACTGCTGGGTTGGCAGGAGCTGGGACCGAACAACGGGAGCTCACCCCGTCGTGGGGATTTGAGCCGCTGATCAGCAAGCCCTAAGGTCTGTGGTTTAACCCACAGCGCCACCTGCATCCCTCGGGCAGTGGCTAGGGATCTCTTAATAGCTAATTCTCAGCAGCAACCACAGTTCCCAGGATTCCTTTGGGGGAAGCCATGACCGTTAAACTGATATAATGCTGCTACAAAGGTGTAGCACAGATATGCAGGGTGAGTCTCAGGGTCGTTCCTGCCCAATAAACCTCCAGCACCACACAAGTCACCAACATAGCTACAATGTTGAAAGTCTGAATAGAGGATGTTGGAAAGGGTCACATCCAAGAACCAATTTACGCAGTTGTTTCATTCCTGTAGATACTGTAGCTGTTGGTTTCACACTTGTGCGAAACTATTTATCACAAATCTATGGTGGACGCAATCTGAGCTCATGAAGGCAACCTGTAAGCTAGTTTGTAATATTGGACTGCAATATTCCTCCCAGTTTTACATAAAATTTAAACCAGATGAGACAGAGTTCTTATGGTCAGCTGGAAAGCTAACCTGAGAGTGATTATTCAGTTTGCTAGTGCTTGGAGGGGCATGGTTCGGCCATGGCCAGGAGCTTCACTTAGTGTGCCAGATGCAGCCCCTTCCAGAAAAGGGGGGATCTGGCCACTACCACACATACTTTGGACCACTCTGTGGGAGGCTGCCTTTGAAAACTGTTCAGTAACTATAGCTGGCTCAGAATGCCAGGCAATTACTAGAGGTCTTTATTTGGAGCATTTGACGGTATTGCCTTTTGCCCTGGCTTGCAGTGTGTGTCCAAGCCCAATTCAGCCCTGGCTATAACCTCTAAAGCCACATATAGTTTAGGTCTGGGAAATCTGAAGCGCTATCTGCTCCCCACTCATGATTCCGCCCTCCTTTTAAGATCCTCTGGGATGCTCTGCTGTTTACCCTACTATCATCTGAGGTTGCTTGATGAGTACCTTCGTGGTTGTGCTGCCCAGGTTCACAGGCTCCCTTCCCAGCTTTCAGAAAGATAATTAAAACTCTTTTGGTTAAGATTTGCTTTTGGTACCACAGAATAGGTTTATGATGCTGCTGTTGTTTGCAAGTATGTAAGCCCCATTGAGGCCTAGTGGACTTACCTTTGCATAACTGGTAGAAGAATTTCCTTATCAACTGCATTTCCTTCGTGTTTGCAACATTGAGAACTGCAAGTGCATTGTGTGATTGTGGGTCTAAGTGCAGAATGTAATAATGGAACCACAAAGCTGGAATGAACCCCAAGGTAAGCAACGACTCTAAACACGAGACTAAGGAGTGAACAGCACCCTTAAAAAGGTAAAGGTAAAGGACCCCTGACAGTTAAGTCCAGTCGCAAACGACTCTGGAGTTGCGGTGCTCATCTCACTTTACTGGCTGAGGGAGCTGACGTTTGTCTGCAGACAGTTTTTGTGGGTCATGTGGCCAACATGACCAAGCTGCTTCTGGCGAAACGCAGTGCACGGAAACGCCGTTTACCTTCCCGCCGGAGCGGTACCTATTTATCTGCGTTGATGTGCTTTCGAAGTGCTGGGTTGGCAGGAGCTGGGACCCAACAACGGGAGCTCACCCTGTCGCGGGGATTCGAACTGCCGACCTTCCGATCGGCAAGCCCTAGACTCAGTGGTTTAGACCACAGCGCCACCAGCATCCCTTAACAGCACTCTTAGGTGCCAGGAAAATATTGACAGTTCTATCTTATGCGTGTCTAAGTTCCATTAACTTCAATAGAACATTGCCAGGTGTGGCCAGGAATGCAGCCTAAGGCATCTGTATTTGGACCACACAGTGTAACTACCCCTCAGCATGCACCCAACATTCAACCAGCTGTGCAGAGTAGTGCAGGTCAGCCTTCCCAAACTTGGTGCCCACTGGCTGGGGATGATAAGAGTTGTAGTCCAAAACATCTGGCGGGTACCAGGTTGGCCAAAGGCTCTTTAGGTTATGCTGGCTAATTCTGCATTGGCATCACACATTGAATGTAAAGCACACCGGTAGATCTGTGCTTGCGCCAGGTCAGAGAAATTACTGGGCCTGATGCCAGAGGTAGGATTCTATGCTTCTTGTCTTCCTACCAATGCTGACTTCTAATGGAGCAGTGCTAAGGACAGAATTTGTTTTGTTGAGATCTTCAATAACTGTGCGGTATTTACCTTTCAAAATGTCAAAAGTTTGCCTTTGGGGGGGAGTATTTTCCTCACCATTTGTTGTATGAATAAATTCTGTGATAAAAGAGCACAGGTGCCTATTTTACCACGTAAGCACGCTGTAGGAAACAGCTGCTAATCAAGGCTTCCTGCCATGAGCATAACAACAGGGAAAGCTGCCTTGTCATAACACGGCAAGTTATAGGAATGATACACGCATTTCATCAGTTGTGACGTGGCCTTTATGGCTGTGGTCCTTCAGATGCTGTAGCCCAGCAACATCTGGATGGCCACAGAACTCCTAGCCCAGCTTTAAGGGGAGGCTAAAAAGTGTTTTGGGGCTGCTTCAGGGACAAATAAATAGGCTACCTGAGGCAACTCCATGTATGACTTGTGAGGAATCTTTTCAGCAAAGCGCTTCTTGCTTCTACAGTTTTGAATGTAATCCCCAACAAAACTTGTGCAACTCCTATTGATTTGAGGCACATGGCAAAATACACCTAGACGCCACAGCTCAACAACTGAGTCTCTGGAAGAGGGGGGTATTAAAAATCTAAATTAGTGGAATAAATAATTCGCCCAAAGGTAGCCCCTAGCAAAGTGTTCCTCAGTCTTAATCGTCCCTGTCCCAATCTTAGGTCCAATGCCTTGTCCTTTCATGCTGTCATCTGCTGGCTGGCTGGGATTCCCAAGTGCAGTTATTTTTCAGTGCTATGACAGAAACACCTGAAAAATCTAAACCGTTTGACTATAAAAACCACAGTGTGCTTCCTTTTCCTGGTACCCTCTGCCCTCCTTATCTCGTTGCAACAGGCCTTCTTGGTGCATCACAGTGAAGAAGACAAGGTATGGAACAAACTGTCCCAACGCCTGCTGGAATCCATAGAAACTCAACTTTGTGAACAGCTCCACAAAGACTTGTTTTCTCAAAAGCAGTCACTCTTTTGCAGGGCACCTTATCCAGACACTTGGCCTTTGCTACTGTGACAGTGATCAGCTATTCCACAGAGAGGAGCAAAGCTCCAAGACCTTAAATACCTGCAGAGAGTGGATGGTCACAATAAACCGGTCCCAGAAGAAAACTGATATTACAGAACAGTCAGTCCCCATGCGACTTAAGAAAAATGGCTTCTGAATTGCCTGCGAAACAAAATGCTTACAAGTGAGGGGTTGTTGGAAGCGCGTGTACTGAGAAAACAGCGGCTTCAAGTTGCTGCCTTCTTTTGTGATTAGCCACAACTTACTTTGCAGTGTGTAGCATACATTCCCAATTGCCACAAACGTCAAGGCCAGTAATTGTCACCAAGTTAGTAGAAAAGGCTGGATGGAAGCAGATATGAGAGACAAGCAGCAACAGCAGCAGAGATTCCCTTCTCTTTTTTTGGCAGGATGGCCTCCTTCAAAACTCTGCTCCAGGCCTCCAGGATTTATCCTTAACAGCGAACCTGAGAGGGATTGCTCCAAGGTCCCATTCTATTGCCAGGCTTACATGTGACCCATCATTCATCTGGTCATGCAAAATGGCTTGACCACTGGAGAGGCTGTTTCAGACAGGCACTTACTGCAGAGGTGGAGCCTTGGCATCAACTGATCTGAACAAAAGTTCAGAGAAGACGTCAGTGCTGCTTGGCACCCCACTCCCAAGTATGGCCCAAAGCCTGTAGGGCAAGAATGGAAGGAGGCTTATGTATTCGGGGAAGAAAGAAGCAAGTATGCATGGGAAGAAGCATAAGAGGGGACGACAGGAACAGATTGAGCCAGGGAGTAATAATAATAATAATAATAATAATAATAACTCCCAGGGAGTACTTTGGATGACTTGTCGATTAAAGACACATTGAGGGTCTGTCCTCAGATATTAAGCTGGCAGCAACAGGACACAAAGAAAAATTTCAAGATATTGTAAGCAAGCTGCTTAAGGGGGGGAAAGAGAAGTAAGACTAAGAAGAAGGGGAAAAGTGGAAGAAGGCTGAGAGAAACAATGGCACAGAGAAGCGCAAAGGCTTACAGAAAGCGACAAAAGTGTTGGCAGAGTTGTGGATATTTTGCTGGACAGTGCAGGGATGAGTAGGAGTAGTGGGGAAAAAGTTGGCAGCAAGAAGGGCCTGGCTGCAGATTATCTGATGAGCTACGTGTCTTGCACTGTTAATGAGGAAGCACCTATCAATCGCCATGTAGGAGGAAAGACTTGATTAGTGTATGTGGCGAAGACTGATCCTCTCAGAATGATGGCTTGTGCTTCCCAGTGTAGATACTTGTGGAGTTTTTAGATGTTCAGATACACAACTGCCTTGGATAAATACAAAATGAAAATGGATGTGGATGCACACTTGTGGGTGAGTGTGCAGGACTGAGATTACTGTGCCTTAATACTGCGTCTTCACACTCCAACAAATGAGCCTTTTTAGAACAAAATAGAACATTTATTGGCTGCATTGTGCTTCTGTTGCTTAGGGAAACTTTAACTGCATGCTTTGGGCTTATTTTGTGAAGCCACGGTGCCTCCAAATCACGTTGAGAGGTACATGTGGAAGGAGAGCTACTACCACATCTATCTGCAGTAACAAACCTCCATTTACAGAAGGGATGGGGAAACCATGGACCTCTAGATGTCACTGGCCAATGGGTCAGTTTGATAGGAGATGTGGTTTGGCAACATCTGAGGGCATAGGTTCTTCAGACCTGATTTACAGCAAAAGTGAAAAGCAACCACAGAACTGCTTTTGGTTGGCATGTTATGCTGAGGTGCATTGCCACAGGTCTTCCTTTGTACCTGTGTGTCAGGGGACACCCTGCGTCATAAAGTAAGCCCAACTTACAAAAAAACAAAAAACAAAAAAAGAATTAAGAGTTTCCATGAGTTTGGGTGCCTCTGGTATAGCAGGGATTGTCCTAACAATTCATTTTGATGTTTCTGGAAGCACCTGTAAGTTTAATAGTATCACAGCTACATAGGAAGAAATCTTTTAGGTATGGTTCTTTCTTAGTTGCTTTTAAGAAACGTCATGATCACAGCACCTTCATCATCGTCCATTCGTTGCCCATGATCTTCCGTTTTATAAGCACAAAATGCAGCCCACTTTTCCAGGAAGGCCAAGGTCACTCTATAAATTGCTAACAAAGACAGCAATGCAGACATAAATTCCATCTTGTGATTTCTCTTCACTAACTATAGGGTGTATTTTATGCATTTCTGTAGGCTCAATCACTCTACTCTTCTTCTCACCAGGCCATTGCACTGCACCTACTCATTAGCGTGAAAATGTATTCTGACTTATGCATCAATACACCTGACACATTCTTCCCTCGCAAGAGAATGAAACTTGGATCCTAAGACGATAGAGCAAACTGGGATGTAGGCCCGAGTAGCCCACGCTGGAATTTTGCTCATCACTTTCTTTTCACCATGAGTACAACAAGGCCTATCTTGATTCCTTGAAAGGGCAGAGTGGAATAAAGAAGAAAGCAAATGCTTATTAAAAACAATGTACAAAAAATATGTTGTTGGAGTGGCCAAGTTGGATACAAAGTCCCCAGACAGATCAGATCTTCTTTTCAAAAGGGTTTCCCAAATGCCTGAAAAATAAAATATATATAGAACAACCCTCTCTTCTGGATACAGTTGGGTTTCGAATAAACATTTGACTCCTTGATCCAGACAGCATTCGGAGCTGTGGGTAGGGAACAGGAAATACTCCACAGGAACAGCAGGGAGATCAGGTGGTGAATATCTTTGAAACATTCATTCATTTGATGCGGCTGGACTAATTAAAATCACTTGGAAGCCAGGAGCTTCTTTGGCTTTATAAAGAGATCAGGATCAAGCCTGTAAAGAGGAAAGTGCCTCAGGAATCTCTCCAGAGAAGGTGAGTCAATGATTAAGCTAAGAGTGTTTGTACTCTTCTCTCCACCTGGCTTCACACTTTTTCTACAAGAACTATCAGATACTGTACTTCCATTCTAGAGCTCTAAACCCAACATTCTTCTGCACAAATGCCTTACTCTACACCACTATTAAATGACCAGAAATCTTGTCTTCTTTTCCATCTAGCCACACTACTTACGATACCCTGGGTTTAAGGTTTCTGACACCGAAACTATTCCAAAAAGCACACTGCTAGGCTTGTGTGCTGTTGCCAGGATCCTAACTGAGAAATGTGTGTAGCTAACAGACTAATCGTGAACAGTCAAAACTGTGCACCTGCCATAAGCATTAGACACTGTCAGATACAGTAGCTCCTTCAATGAGAATACAGCAGCTCTCCAGTTCAAAACATATATGCAAGTGAGTCTATGAAGGATCTGTTACAGCAAAAATATAATTTAGGGGGAACTGTAGAGCAGCCTTTCCCAACCTTGGGTTCCCAGATGCTGCTGGACTCCAACTAACTATCAGCTCCACCCAGCATGGCCAATGACCAGGGATGATGGGAGCTGCAGTCCAGCAACATCTCAAGAGCACCAGGTTGAGAAAGTACATATTAAAATAGCAACATTAATCTTTATTTAACAGATCCATTTTGCAGTTATACACATTGGCTCCAAATTTCCCGATATTTACTATATTTATCAAAGAAGAAGACTGTGAAGAGCACTGCAAGTTAAAGTTCTAAATAACTAAACATAAGAGAATTCTTTTTCTCTTTCTTTTGCCAGAAAAATACATTTTGTGTATTTTTACAAAGATGCAACAAAATTGGATAACTGAATTAAGCTACAGAGGTTTCCAGGAAGGAGGAACTAAAACTGATAACTGACCAGTGATGAGTCTTCTGCATCAGGAGAAATGGCATCTTCTAAACTTAACTCCTCCTTCTTCTCCCTCTCTTCTTCAGGCCTACAGTAAACACAGAAGAACATAGTCCAGTATATAAAATGGAAACAACATGGAGCACAATAATAATTCCTCCCTGTGCTATTGCTTGAGCAGAGATGTCCACTAATAGAGGAGGAGGGACCTTCCAGAACAGATTGGGGAGGGAGGGGCTGCAGGAAAAATTGCCTACCCTCTTCCACTAGTGCTTGCCTCCTGCTGGATCAAACGCCCCTTTGTCTGTGCAACATCACCAATTAGATACAGCCTACTGCTGAAGTTTATTTGTGTGTGTTTTCAAAGAAGAAAAAACTATATATATATAGTGTCTATACAAATATAATTGCAGCGGTGCAGAGTGTGGAGCTGACGTTTCCAATTGTGTAAATAATGTGCATGCAAAACCCAGAGCTCAACCCCATACAACCAAACTCAGTAGCAACAAAGATACTAGGAATCTCTCAGCCCTAGGTTAAGTAGGATAGTTTTCGCAACCACAAGAGGGCGGCATCTCAGTCCTTTTTTTCCTTTCAAACTCAACAAAGATCAACTCTACATTCATGAGATAGCTGTTGCCTCTGCCAATACACCAGACTCAAAAAATAGTCTCAGGTTGCACTCCAGCATAGGACAGAAATGTTAATCCTAATTGTGAAATTACACCCCTGGGACATCAGTTGATATTGTTCATCTTGAGAGCACCATCTTCTTCAGCGTTATGAAAGGAGTTTCACTTATTGTGACCCAAAGATGTGGATAAGGCGGTGTTGAAGAGGTCCAGCAAGCTACATGATCTCTGGATCAGTGTCTGGAGGCAGTAATGGACTGGATGGGAGCCAACAAACTGAATCCTAACAAAATGGAGATACTGTTGGTGGGTGGTCCTTGTGTCTGGGAATTGAGGATTTGGCTGTTCTTGATGGAGTTCTGCTGACACTCGGGGAAATAACAGCCCAAAGGGCAACTTACATGCATGTAACCTACCTTATCTCAGGTTCTGTCTCTGTCTCAAAGTCAAACTCCAGGTCTGTGGTCCTAGCCACTTTGTGCTGCGAAAGGTCTTCTGGAATCGTTCTATTCCTTAGTAATTCAAGCTGAAAAAGAATATTTTGGGGGGGATATTAAAGAACACACAGGGTGGGGTTTTTTGTATAGGTAGATGTGAAAGAGGTCACTCCCTATTCCCTGTTGCACCTGTGACCTCATTTTCATCTACCCCAGCCCTTCATGGGTCAGTTTTGCCTTTCCTACACCTAGACATTTCCCCCATATTGCACTTCACTGTGCTATTTGCCTTTTATATTGCCATATCACTGCTCTAGGGTCTAGCACTGGTTTTACTGAGAGAGTTATTAGCAGCTGTTAGGGTGCTATAACAGGTATTGAAACCAATGTTTTGTCCAATAATTCATTTCCTAACAAATATACATATATTCATCTCCAAATTATTATTTTTTCAGCCCAATACTCTGCAGAAATATTCAAGAAAGAGCTTTATGAAAAGCTTCACATGAAAATAAAATGAATCACAAATTAGGCTTTCTAATAATACAGTGGTACCTTGGTTTTCGAGCATCTCGGAAGATGAACATTTCGGAACCCGAATGCTGAAAACTAATTGCTTCCATTTTCAAATGCGCCTCGGAAGTCGAATGGCTTCCGCTGCGTTTCCCCCCTTTTTTTCTCCATTGACTTTGCTGACTGCCCTTTGACCCTCGGTTGTTGAACATTTCGGAAGTCGAACGGTCTTTCGGAATGGATTACGTTCAACAACCGAGGTACCATTGTAGTAATAGTTGGATCCCCATATTCCCAACCAGCTTGGTTAGTAGGTTTCCATTATTGTTAACCATACAAACTGCTGGCGGGCTCTTCCTTCTGTAGGCTACTTACTGTGGTCAGACGCTGCAAGGCAGCAAAACGTTCTTCCCACGTGGCTGTGGATTTCTCAAAGGCTTCGTGTCTTTTCAGTAGCTTCTCCACAGCATCCACAGTTTGCCCGTAATCACCGCTGGAGAGATAGGGCTCCTGGGCAATGAGCCACGCCTCAGCCACTGAGGCATCCCTGGAAAACTGGCACACCTCGAGCACTGGTGTGTGAAGAGGAGAAGGGAAACCAGAGAGAGGGTCATGACTCAACACACATTGATGGCTGGGCCTTGCCCTACATGGAAAAGGGCCCACTTGTGTGGAACAGCCTCATTCGAGTCAGCCCACCTAGGAAACACCCCGTGGGATACTTACACAAGCGAAGCCAGTCCCAACGCCTGTCCCACTTCTCCACCATCTCCCTCCTCTTCTCTGCCAGCTGCATCAGTTTTTCTTTTATCTAAAAGGAGAGGGAGGAAAGTTTTCTCTCTCCCTCCCTGCCACAGGTTTCATGGCAGTTAGGTTAAGTGCACAGAGATTCCTGCTATAATTTGCTGTAATTATGTATAATGCTTACATGAATTCTGTTTTTGAAAACCTCCAAGACAGGACACACACACACAGAGCAATGATGACATGGGCAGATGCTCAAAGCTAAGCACACCTAAGTGCTTTAGATTTCCCTCTGTGCTGGGTTGTGGACAGAAGGCATGGAATACCTATTAGATATTCACATAATATAGATGAAGTGTGGGAATTATTCACTCTGTAGTTCCTTGGGACAATTAAAACTATTGTGCATGAGCAAAAAACACAGGCAAAATAGGGAGCAGCTCATGCCCACGTCTTATGTCATGGCAGCAGACCCAGTCTTTAAATGATAGTTTGCTCCATGCATGTGGTAGGCACTGAACTGTCCTACCTATTCAAGCTTTTGCCACCCTCTACAGCTCCTCTTCCCCCTCTTGGAGCAATGGATACACCCCCACCATGAGGTTGCAGGCATGCACTGTGCAATGGAGAACTCCCTCCCACAACCAATGCCTGCAAAAAGCCGGCTTCTTTCTCTCCCTTCCACTTTCCCCATCAGCTGACGGGCAGGAGAAAGAAGTGCTTTGCCAGCCTATGCTCATCCCTTTCCAAAGTGCCAAGCATAGGGTTGGCAATGCCCCGTGTTCTATGGTTCCCAACTGGCTCTCAGGTGCTTGGGAAAGTCACATAAGGGATTTTAACAGGTGGATGGGACAAACCACCCGTCACTCATATGATGACATAGATGAGCAGGACAGCCTGCCTGACAGTCATTGTCACAGATGTTCATGGGAATTCCCCAGAGTGAAAAAGGGTCCCCTTCCCCTAAACAGAACTCTGAATGGGTTGCTGAAAATGTCAAGAGGGGGAGAGGGGCTGCTCTGTCATAAATGCCACCTGGACTCAGGGCTGAAGGAGGAAGCACCTTAGTTCCAGAAAGCCACTGCCTCCACCTACATCCGCAGGAACCTAAGGTGGGGGGCAGCCATGCTTAATGCAATCTTGCATATGTACAGTATGTGTTAGTCGTCTGTCACAACAAAACTTGTGCTAGGAAGCCCTCACCTCATCTGCAGCATGGTGCCTGCGCTGCAGCAGGGCTTTGCCAAGATCAAAGCAAGTGGTGAAGCTTTTCTGCCTGGTGTCTATCTCGGACTTTATGCCCTGGTGGTGTTTCATCAGAAGCTCCACAGAAGAAACATCCCTTTAAACGGGGAAGATAATTGAAGAATAAACAAGCAGCAGAACGTTACTAACACCGAGCGATCCTCAGAGGTGCTGAAAAGCCCAAGGACTGCTTCTCAAGTTGTAGGAGATCTCCTGAAAACCAGTCTCAAAGGCATGCAAAGCCTGAATCAGCAAATGCGATGTGCAACTGGCTTCCAGCCAGGCTGCTTCCCAGAATGTTACAGCTCACAGGGCTGATTTTTTTTTATTTTAGATTATGAACTTGGTAAGCAGCTCTTGAGGGTTGCATCAGCATGCCAGGAACTGCAAATTGTTTCTCTAGCATCTGGGTGGGGGGGAAGGGGGGGAGTGAATTCCCATTCCATCTTGTTACCTGGGCTTCTCCTGTGTTTCAATCTGCCGGATCACACTCCCCATCCAAGATATGAGGTCCCGGACCATGCTGAAGAAGCGGAACTTCTCTGCCGTGTCAACCAGCTGAGCCCGCCGCCCCTCACAGGCAGTCAGCAGGGCCTTCCAGGCCCTCACCACCTCCTGCTCTTGCTGCTGAATAGCGACGGCCCTTTCCCCAGCATAGGCTGCCTGCAGGCGTACCGCCACCTCCTGGAAATGCTGAACCTGCCAGAGAAGAGGGAACTTTATATTGCAACCCAAGAACGTATACTTCACACCTCAGCCTGATTTGTCTGTGGGGAGATTAGACAATGTTGCATCATTATCCAACACTTTCCTTACTGCAAAAACTCTCGGCTTTTGGGGAAATTTGTTTCGGACGTCCACATCAAGCATCTGTTGTGCAGCCTGAATTCGTTAGACGCGACAGAAGCCTGCTCAAAAATACCGGCAGTATGGCAGCATGCTAGCTATGCAAGTCTCTCCCAGACATGGTTTCCTAATTTTAAAATGGAAGCAAGAAGGACCAGTTTCATAGGGAAACTAAAACATTGAGAATCTGGTTTGGGCTCCGTAGCGCAATAAATCAAGTATGCCAGTTAAGCCAGAAGAGACTGTTTCCCTTATGTTCCAAAGTCTTCCAAGGGAGGGTGCTAATTTCAATCAGATCTGGAAAACGCCACACAGACCTGTTTAATTTCCCTTTAGCACACACATAAGACAGAAAAATGTGGAAGGTCAAGGCCGAGCATCCCTGGAGTGCTCAAACAGATATATTTCTTATCTATACCAGGGATTACACCAATACAGTTCCCCATGTCTTCCAGTAGTGAGCTATAGACCTGTAAGGTATGTGGTTACCTGCTGCCCCAACAAGTGTATGTCTCGCTCAAACGCTGTGTGCATCCTGTGGAAAGACTCTGCTGTGTTGACGTCCCGGCCCAACTCCTCCGGCAGCTCCTTGTGCTTCTCCTCAATGAGAACCAGGATCTCACCACCATCATAGAAGAACTTGTGCAGTTCATAGGAGGCAGCCAGCAGCTGTATCCTGGTATCAATCAACTCTAACAAGTCAGCCCAGCTCTCATTCAGACTGTCCTTCCACTCCGCAATCGTGGCAGCTTCCGGGTGGCCAACATCAATCAGCTGCTCAATTATGAGATTGACACCATCCACCCGCTCCTGCCCGATGTTTCCTGTTTCCCGGGTGAAGTCACGGAACTTATCTCGCAGTAGCTAGCCAAGAAACAAACCAGAGAGAACATGAGCATTCTAAGAGGTCTAATCTCATTCAACAAATGGATGCAATGTCACTTTCTGTAGATCCAGAACCCATGTTCAGTCCCAAACTACAACATGACTCACTTGAAAAGACACACACACACACACACACACACACACACAGAGAGAGAGAGAGAGAGAGAGAGAGAGAGAGAGAGAGAGAGAGAGAGAATCTCCCAATTTTATCCCTTTTCTCTCTAGGATAACCATATGCAAAGGAGGGTAGGGTCTTTTATTTTGCATAGTGATGTAAAAGAATGTTGTAGTTTTTCAGTTGCAGGCTGTCACCCAAAATTCAAAAAGCCTACCAACATATGAAAGCTTATGCCATAAGACATTTGTTAGCCTTTAAGGTACCACATTGTTCTTTCTTGTTTTTTTCTGCAGCACACTAATGTGGCTGCTGTTCTGAAAACAGCTTACAACAGCCACTCTCGTCATAACACAAGCTCTCTTCAGACATTAGCCAAGTGCAGGTATGTTGGAGTGGCAGCATCATGCGCTCCAGCCTGTCCCTGACTACACATAGCAACACAGTCTGAAGGGGGCTCCTAAGCAAGTTTGCTTGAGCATGCCTTCAAGTCCTCCACTGTGGCTGGGAAGCCTGCATGATCAGGGCTCTCAAGGACAGAGAGGCTTGTAAGCATGTTCAAGGGAACACATTTGCGAGCGCAATTGTGACGTTGCTGCTGAATGTGGTAAAGTCAGGAGTAGAGGTGGCAAGGTTGGCGGACACAGTGCCATGTCTCTAGCACACTTTCACTTTCTGAATATTTGAAGAAAACTACAGGGATTTCTGCACTGCAAGCTGCATGCTTTTTGTTATAGAAAAGATAGTGCCTAAACATGTAAGTACAAAAAGACATATTAAGCACAGGATAATTTTAACAGGGAAAAGGGAAAAGAGAGAAAAAATTAGAATTAATATGTAAATATATATGTAATCAAGAGGACAAAATAAGAAAATTAAATTATCCTTTAAATTACTAAATAGTTTGCAACAGCATATGTGGTTACTTATTTTCTTGTGCCTTATTGCACCAGTACATGGCAAAATGATTCCACTTTTTAAAAAATGACCAGCTTGTTTGTGCCTTTCCTCAATCTTATAACATTAGTTAACTTTGCCATGTGGGCTGATTCCCATACCCAAACAATCCAGTCTTCCAGCATAAGAATAAATGATAACTTTCAATTGTAAATGTGCAGTGGTTAAACCCTGCATACATAGGGGGTTCCCTGTATGTTAAATGCAATTGAATTTTAACACACCCTGTACCACCTAGCAGCAATGTTTCATCTGGCCACCACAGGACCATGTGCAGTCAAATAACACCACTCACCACCCACTGTCCTCATTCACATGGTACTTATACCCCTAAAGTGGGACTGGCATCTCAAGAGAGATGGGAGACTAAGACAATGGGCTGTCTAATGCACATTCTGACAGTGCTTGCTCACAGTGACATGGTCGAGGTCTTGGCCCATCTCTGGGGATGATGCCACTACATCTCTCTCTGCGATCCACTGCTCCAGGTCATCAACTTCTCGCTTCAGCTTGAAGAGGTGGCACATGTGCTCCAGCTTACGCCTGCGCTCCTCAGAATGGTCTTTCAAGCCCGCATACTGCTTGTCTACTTGCCCCTGCAGCCGGATTATCTCCTCCCTGGAAAACACCAAAGGAGGACATGCCTGAGCCATATCGCCTGCCAAAGGAAGAAAGACACAATCCAGCAGATATGCAGTGGGCTGCGTTTCCGGAGAGCTAAATGACAAGGTATGGGATCTATGATGGGTCAGTTGATACCACGCTCCACAGAAATCTCCTCGCTGTTCTCTTCCAAAGCTTTGAGAGACTGGGAAACAGCAGCCAAACATACTTACCCTTCCGGGTGTCCAGCAGAGAGCAGCTTCTGAGCCCGGCCAGCCAGCTGCTTGATGTTTTTCCCGTACTCTTCTATGGACCGCTGCTGGCGAAGGTGTCTCTTCAGCATCACAATGCCACTCTCTTCATCCTGGGAAAAGAAAACCCCTCCAGTTACTGATGGGATCTTTTGCTGCTCCGGAGTGGAGCCAACCCAGAAGTGGCACGTCCCATTTCACTGTGCTGCCCCACCACTGCCCCCCCCCCCCGATCTGGGGTTGTGGCAGTAGCTTCCAGCGATATTAGCACCTTTACCTCTGGCCTCTCATCAGTCCCCATATAGAGCTCCTGCTCGCTTATCCAGGCCTCTGCTTCACCAGCATCCAAGTAATATCGCTGAGCCTCACTTGCTTCTTCCAGGCGCTGCAACCTCTTTGACGTTTCCTCTTGCAAAGTGCTCCAGGAATCCCTCAGCTGCTTCAGGCGCTCTTCGGTATCCCGGAAGTCTCCATCCCCCTCCGCTCCAGCCAGCATGGCCTCCCCTCTGAAAAGGACGTCCTCAATGCGTGGGGCATGGCCAGCAATTTCTTTCTGCAGCGTCTAGCAAGGGGACAGAGGCACTTTTAAGGAGGTTTGGATAAGATCAGAAACCTATTTGAAGGGAGCTCTTCCCATTTACTGAGTAGTCATTAATAGGGGCTACTGACAACAACGTCTAAAGTGATGGCAATATTCAGGCCTTGCAGGCTGCTGCAGAGGGAAGCATTTGGGCATCTACCTGCATCCCCACCCACCTCCAGGGAACTCCTTTCACTCAGGGCTTACACACCAGTTTAGTGTGGGCTAGGGTCTGCCTGTGTCCCCATTTATGCAGCATCGTCCACATAACGTAACTCTCAAATCAAGCTGTAAGGGGAAGGGGCTTGGCAAGGGGGTGAGGCATCTGGCAGAGAGTGGTGAGTAGGCAAAGCTGGAGAGCTCCTGGTACATGCATATTTGAGAAATCCTCCCACTCCATTTGCTAACAGCTATTATACAGACACCACTGAACTTTTGGATGTTTGCAGCCACAGCCAAAATCCACTCAGCCAGCCTATGTGTTCATTCCAAAATGCAATTAAATTAAATTGGATGGGGTGGGGGGGACAAAACTCAGAGGTGGTGGACAGACTCACCTGCATTTTCTTCATAAGCATCTGTACTGACAGGAGGTTTGTGCCATGGTCAGTGGACTGAGCAAGAGGCAATCGCTCTTGTACCCAAAGCTGGAATACAGAAGAATGACTAAAGTGCAGGTACAGAAAAGTCAGGTTATATATGTGTACACAAGTGGAGTGGGTGGAGGATGAAGTAACACTCGTATCTTGGATCCCAAACACCCTGGAACTTGGACGTTTTGGCTCCTGAACGCCGCAACCTGGAAGTGATTGTTCCGGTTTGTGAACTTTCTTCTGGAACCCGAATGTCCGATGGGGCTTTCACAGCTTCTGATTGGCTGCAGGAGCTTCCTGCAGCCAATCAGAAGCCTCAATTTGGTTTTTGAATGTTTTGGAAGTTGAATGGACTTCTGGAACAGATTCCGTTCGACTTCCAAGGTTCAACTGTATTACTCTGTTTATCTAACACAGACTGCCTATGTGTCTCATGGGGACTAGTTGTACTGTAACAGAGCCCCCTGCCCTCTAAATTAAAGTAATAAGGTTGACTAGAAGTCTTTCCTAATGGCACATTCAGATGATAGCTCACCAGTTCATCTTCCAGATCCCGGTCCAACTGGTAACGAGCCTTGGTTGTCTCCAGCTCCTTCCTCCTCTTACCCAATGGCTGCAGAAGATCCTGGAACCTTCTCTCAATGATCTCATGCTTGCCATCTGCTTCATGCAGGTCTCCTCTGGATGGAGGGGCGTGAGACAGCAAGTCTTCCATCTCTTTCTTCCTCACACTTACTTGCTCATCTAGTCGCTGAAATTAGAAAGCCTCTATTAACTCAGCCATCTTGTCAAAATTTATATTTTTTGGCCATAGGCTTTGGGCTTGGTCACATATTTACAAGTTTCCAGCCTGACTTTCCTTTCCCATTTCATTTCCTAGAAAAACAAGGACACCTCTTTTATTCACACCTGAGACTGGAGAGACTTGAAGAGAACCATCATGGAAACAGTAATTGAGGAGGGTTGAGCCTTTTTTTGTGAGGGGTAAGAAAATTGTGGGCTCAGCAAAAAATGGAGAGCCCCTGTTCTGATAGCAAAGGTGAAAGAATACACTGGAATCAGGGTGAAAACGGATTATTGCAATATCTAAGGTCTTAACCACACTTATGTTCTGCCCTGCTCTTTCCAGACACATGTCCTAAGCTCCGTGTCTGAGTGCTGGTTGGGGTTTTTGTTTTTTTGTTTTTTGCCCTGGAGCTTTCCCCATGAAAACCCACTCTTTAGCACTCAATTGGAGCAAATGTCAAGTCAGGCTTGTTGTGGATTGCTGTTTGCTCCGATTGAACTTTAAAGAGGTGTTTTAACATGGAAAGTTCTGAAGCAAAAAAAGGGGAGCAGTTCAAAAGCTGGTGCACAGCCCTGCCACACCCCCTAGTTGGGGCAGGGGGGTTGTTAACAGATAACCACCCCACTGCCTGGCAGCAGGGCTTTGCACTGACTTTCCAGATCCCCCTCTCTCCCCCTTGGCAATGGGTATCTGCATCGACTCCTCCCTCCACCCTGGAAGTGGTATTTGACTAAGTTTTTAATCAGACTAGACCCACTGAAAATAACGTACCTAATTTAGTCATGTTCGTTAATCGGCGAATGCCACCCCCCTGTGACTTACTTTCAGGTTCTTCAGTAGGATGTTGACACTGGTGAGATCTTTCCCTTGGGCATCAGATTTCAGCTGCTCCTCCATCTCACTAATCCATGCCCCAAGGTCAGCACAGCTCTGTGCATAAAGGTCAGAGCGGTTGGCATCAAACAGGTGCTGAGCCTTCTCATCTGTGGTTGCTTGCAGCTTGTCCCAAAGCTGGTGCAGCTCCACTAGCCTCTGGCAAACAATGTGTTCATACTGGGGCTTCTGCTCTGCTAGCTTCTGCCCTTCCTGGAGAAAAGAGAGAGGGGGTGGGCGGGGGTAAGACATGGAAGCACTTGTCAGAGCAAAGGACTGGCTAAGAGGAAGGCCATCTATTTCTCATCAAGAAAATACAGAGTAAGAAATACAGGGTTGGGAGGAGATGGGTCTTTCTAGTCAACTACATGCAGTGCTCCAAGTGGTTGCAGGCAACACAACATTAGCTGGTGGCTGGATGAGGAAAGGATAATGCTCTGAAATATCAGGAGTCACTAAGGTATAGAGGCAATGGGAGAAAAGAGCTGGGAGAGATGTCACACTGCTCCAATTCTTGCAAGAACTTACCTCATCTACATTATCTAGCCATCCTTGGTTAGAAGCAAGTTCTGCCATGAAAGACTGGTGCTTCAACCATTTGCTGTGCAGGTTCCGGGCTTCGTCGTAGGATATGTCTTGCGCTGTGAGCATCTTCTCATCAATCCAGATAGTAAGCTGCAAACAAAGGAAGTTAATTACTGCAAAGGGAGGTTATAGGCTTTTGCCAAACTCCCTTAACATTTTGCTAGTACTCGAAGCTAAGTGATAAATGCGGGTAAAATAATTAGCTAAACAAACTCAAGACTGTTTTGCTCATATTCTTACTTAATTCTCTCCCCACCCACCCACTTTATTTCAGCCACTTTTTAATGACTGATTGTGCTCTTCTGAAGTACTTGGAATCATAGGGCTGAATTTCTTTTTCCTGCTCCAGAGGCTAGGACCCGAACCAATGGATTCAAGTTACAAGAAAAGAGTTGTAAACATCAGGAATAACTTTTTGACAGTAAGAGCTGTTTGACAATGGAATGGACTCCCATGAGAGGTGGTGGGCTCTCCTTCACTGGATGTTTTCTAGCAGAGGTTGGATGGCCATCTGTCATGTATGATCTAGTTGAAATTCCTAAATTGCGGGGGGCTAGACTAGATGTCCCTCAGGGTCCCTTCCAACGCTACAATTCTATGATTCTAGAAACTGAAAGGTGCAGTGAGAAGTATTTACAGCTGACATAATCCAAAGGTATAACCATCATTTGGAGAAGAAGGATAAATGCAGATGCACCTTAGATTGGTGGAAGCAGGAGTAGTAGGCCGAGCATCCTTACCTCTTGGCAATTCTGTAGGAAGTTCCGCAGCTCATGATTGTCCTTCAGCAGCACCAAGGCCTCTTGAGATTTTGCAATGTTTCTATTGTACCTAGAAACAACAATAGTGCCATTGTTAAATGGCTATTATTTATTCAATTTATATCCTGCCCTTCCTCCCAATTGTCCAACAGCTTAGCTCAGAGGTTTTCAACCTTTTTGAGTCCACGGCTCCCTTAACCAACTACATTCTTTCTGCAGCAACCTTGTGGGGCTCAGGAGCCCAGTTATGTCACCCCTTGTCTGCAGAGCTGGCAGCCTCTCTCCCTTTTTCAAAAACTGTCCCTTGTGAAGTGTTCCCTCAACCTCCTCTCCTCTCCCTCTCATTGGAAGTCCTCTGGGCAGCTGCTGCTGCTGCTGCCTTCCCTGGTCTCTGAGTTGCCTCCCACCCCCACCCCAAATGGAGATGCCTCCCAGAGGCACCATTTACCTGCAGAGCTTATACCCAGGGCTGCTGCAACCATTGGGAGGCAGAGACTTGAGAGGGCATCAGAGGAGGGAGGGAAGGAAAGAGGGACAGAGGCCAATGTTGCCCGCGGCATCCCTGACCATCATTCAAACCACTGGCTTAGCTAGTATCATAGCACATTGGTCCCAACAACCCAGAGAACCCTGCTACATTTGTCTGTATCTGTGTAAAGCAGCTGCACACTGCAGATTTCCAATGACAGTCCTCTAGAGAAGGGCTGTAGCTCAGTGGTAGAACCAGCTGCTTTGTATGCAAAAGGTCTCAGGTGTAACCCCTGGCATCTCCCCAGGTAGGGCTGGGAGAGACTCCCCGCCTGAAGCCCTGGAGAGCCACTGCCAATCATCATAGTCGAAACTGAGCTAGATGAGCTGCTTCCTAAACTCCTGAATCATTTCATATCTCAAGCACAGAGGCAGAAAATAAGAATCGCACATCAATGGGGCTCAAGCCTTGTATGTGGTCAAAAACAGAATGCTGCTATGTAGGGCTAGAAATGGGACAGCTCCGTCGAAAGAGCATGAGGCACTTAATCTCAGGGTCGTGGGTTCAAGCCCCACATTGGGCAAAAGATTCCTGCATTCCCCGGGGTTGGACTAGATGACCCTTTGGGGTACCTTTCCATCTCTTCAATTCTATGATTCTATACAGTAATCACTGCAAGGTAAACAGGGCACAGCACAATAGAGAAACCAGGTAAACTGACTTCTCCATCCCTGCCTTATCTACATTTTTGCTGCTCCTCAAATGGCAGCTTTCAGTTTGGAACTGCAAGCTCAGACTGTTGTCATGCTTGTCTTTTATTATCCTGGTTAAAGATGTATGAATTTTCCTTTTTAATAAGACTTGTGGGGAGGGGAGGGTTTGCAGCTCAGAAAAGGCCTCTCCAGATCTCCTCATAAGCATCTCTTGTTTTGGGCTATTATTGCCTCAGAACAAAAATCTGGGTGATGGTTTTGCTCTGTTTGAAGATATAACAAAATCTCTCCCTTTCTCTCTCCTCCCCCCTCTTACACACACCTTCTCCAGAGTGCTGTTCACTGTGATATCAGAGTACAGTGCAATATCTTGTAATGTAAGCAATGGTCCTGAGCTGTCCCGTTGAAACTATTCTACGGAAATTACCTCTCTTGGATCAGCTGCACTTTTTCCTTGATTTTATCAGAGTAAATATTTCCTTCAGTCACCAGCTTGTTCCCACTGGCCACCAGCCCAGTAATTTTTTCCTTGTTTGCTTCCATAGTAGCAAGGAAATCTTCAAATTTTCGGATAGCAGCCTCTGATGCTTCCAAGGTGTCCGGGGGCTCGATGTGAGCCAGAGTGTATTCCTAAAGCAGATATTGAGGAAGAAAGCAAGTCAATTACTTAGGAACACAGCACAGGAAGTTTTTTTAAAAAACCTCTCTTCTGCAAGGCCTAAGGCCAGTTCTAGTCCGCAACAGTATGCATGTTAGTTTGGCACACTGCAGGCATTCTATGCATGTCAGCTAAAGAGAAATCACTTGAAATGCCTACATAAAATAGAGTCCAGCTTTTGTAAACTGCTTGTATCAACTTGTCACTAAGCACCGGATTTGGCTTTCAGCATGCATCAGGAAGACTTGTTTCTCCAAAATTTCTCAAAATGTGCTGAAATGCAGCTCCTGTACAGGAGAGGGTGCACAGCATGGGCAGGATTTTTCTGTGGCTGCCACATGCCAGCAGACAAGCTTTGTAAGACATCCAAGTGCTCAGATGGCAAATTCCACTACTGCTTCTCTGTAGAGCGCAACACTTACGACACTCAAGCACCAGGATGCAATCTTGAGACACTAAATGCAACATACATAAAAGTTATAAGATGCACGTTCTCTGCTTGCCATACCTGATTAGTAAGAATGATTTCCACTTGCTTTGCATCTTTAAGAAATTCCTGGAAACCAAGACACTTGTTGAGGAATTTCTCCCTGCTATCCCACATTTTACACAAGGCATTCCAGCCTGTATCCATCCCCTGAAGCCGCTGCTCTAGCTGCTGATACTCGACATCTGTCTGTCCTTGGGTCACTCTGTCTCCTATCTCCTTGACACTGTGGTAATCATCCTTGTGTTGGTCAATTTCTTCCTTAATGGCAGCATGCTGCTGCAGGAGGTGCTCCGCTTCTACCAATGAGTTGGGCACCTCTTCTGAAGCAACAGCTTTTTGGGCCTTGAAGAGCCATGCCTGGAAGTCATCTAAGTCCTGCAAGAATTTGTGCAGCTTGCTGGCTTCTCCGAGAGAGGCCTCCTGGCTCTGCAATGTATTCTGCAGGTCCAGCCAGACTCCAGTGACAGCTGTCAGTCGACTGCAGATGTCATCAGCTAGGTCGGGGTGCTCTTCGGCTAGCCGGTGTGCTTCCTGCTGCAGGGACGCAAGCCGGGCTTGGATAGCCGCTAGGTCACGTTCAATGCCATATAACTTCCTCTGCATGGCAATCATGCCTGCCAGGTTTTTGCCAAGGTCCTGCGTAGATTCGATGACTTCGGTTTTTTCCAGGATCCATTTCCTTGTCTCCTCGCAATCCACACAGTAATTGTGGAGGCTAAGGGCAAAGTCCACAGCTTTCCGCCTCTGAGCTACCATCTCCTGGAAGACTTTCCATCTAAAAGAAGCAAAGCAAAATGAATGAATGAAAGAATCATTGCATTGAGTGCAGCAGAGATCTTTTCTTTAGCTCCTTCTTCTTCATGCATCTGTTTTGATCCTTTTTAGGGGAACTTACCTGGCATTCAGACGCTGCTGACACTGCCTCACACTCACACTGCGTGGATGCCCACTTTCTATTAGTCCAAAGGCAGCTTGATTGACCCCTTCAATCTGAGAAGCCAGGTTGTTCATTTCTTGCTCCAGAATATCAAACCTGAAATCAAGATCAGTTAATTAATTGAAAACTCAACATTTCCCAAAGATGCACAGTGGATAACTTCTAAAGTCCTACTTTGAATGTGTTGTCTTGGTCCCATTCCTCCAAAAGCCAATTTGAATTATAAGGTCTCATGCCACATTTAGAAAACACCTAAACTCAGGTATTGGTCTCATCTACCCCTGGCATGAGACCAAGGTCACCAGGGGAATGGAAATCCAGAGTAAAAAGCCTCTCCCCATGCCCTTGTGGCCCTGAGTCTTGCATACATGGTAATTTTGCTTCCAGTCTATCTTCATATAGTACACTATTGCAATACAGGAATACAATGGAGGAGGTTCAGGCTGCTAAGGACTAGGCCCGACGAACTGAACCTTGAATTAAGCCCTTCATCTGCATTTTAGTGCTATATTTTTGAGGTCATTTCATGCATAAGAAATCATGTTTGCCAGGGTAACGTGTAGTTCTTTACAAAGTGGACTGTAACCCACCAATTACAGGTAGATAGCCGTGTTGGTCTGTCATAGTAAAAACAAAATAAAAAATAAAAAAATCCTTCCAGTAGCACCTTAGAGACCAACTAAGTTTGTTCTTGGTATGAGCTTTCGTGTGCATGCACACTTCTTCAGATACACTGAAACAGAAGCCACCAGACCCTTATATATAGTGAGAGGGTGGGGAGGGGTATTACTCAGAGGGGTGGTGGGAATTCACTCATTCCACAATTAGATCCTGCAGTTGCTCCTTAATTGTCCCAGTTAATGTATGAAGCACTTCCTCCATACCATTAACTTGCTTAGTTTGAGACAAATGTTCCAGACATCCAACATACACTGCCCAGGGAACAATCTCAGACATTTACCTGTGTTGCACGACATCCAGGTCCTCCAAGGTATCAGGAATCTCCATTTGTTCCAACCACTTCTCCTTCTCACTCATCCAAAGCTCACATGCATCTGTCTCACTGAAAACTTTGTAGAGATCCAAGGCATCCTGCAGCTTCTGCCTACGCAGATCTGCTAGGGACACAACTTCATTGTACATTGCCTGGATGGCCTTCAGTCTGTTCTCAAATCCTGGATCATCCCGAAACTCCGTGGGGAAGTTCTGTGCTTGCCTGTTCAGGTTGTCCATGACTCTCTTGTTGTCTGCTACATCGTCTAAAAGGTCCCTGTGCTTTTTAACAAGGGCTAGAGTGGAATATTCATCATGCCCCACATCCTCACTCGACACCAGACGATGGGCATCTTGCAGCCAGGCCATCAAGTCATCTGCATCAACCTGGAACTGGAAGAAGCTCTCAGCATCCTGCAAGTTTTTCTTGTGGAAAGCTGCCAGTTCCTGCAGCTGGGCCCAGAGGGCTTTCACTTCCTCAATCCTTCTGCGGATTTTAAGTGCACCAAAATGATTCTGAGCAATCATAGCTTCTCCCTCTTTGATGGTGTGCTGCAGGTGGGTTTCCTGAACACGCAGCTCATCCTCGAAAGCCTTGTGTTTCCTCTGCAAGATGAGAACGCTGGTCAGGTCTTTCCCATAATCCAGGGAGGAATAGATTTGATCTTTCTCTTTGATCCAGCTTTCAGCTTCGTCCAGTTCCCAAAAGAATTTCCAAAGGCGTTTGGACTGCTCCAGGCGAGCTTTCCTTTCCGCAGCCAAAGCCATCAGCTCTCGATGGCACAGCTGCAGGTGGTTCACCCGGTCCTGTATCACCTTTGGGTCACAAGGCCGATAACCTGCACAAGCATGTGTGGACAGAAAGCTACTATCAGCAGAGGTGCATTATGCATTTTCCTTTCAGTCAGAAAGGGGAAAGGCGCAAGATCTATACGGCACTTTCAGGTGGTTTTTTAAAAATGCTAGAGACAGCCCACCTAACAGGTGGCTGTGACATGAAGACATGTGACATGTGGGGGATAACTATAGTTGTGCTTTCCATTTGTTCATTGATTCTAACAAAAAAGCAAAGGCAGAGATATGTGCTTTGCAGAGCTTCAGAGGGACAATGCACACCATCCCAAAAATAAAAAGGAAACAGAAAAAGGAATCATTGCATGAAATAGTGGAGTACAGGTCTGAGCGGAGAAAGTGGCTCTGATGGAATTTGCTACTGAAATTTATTTTAAAAGGTTACATGAGTGCTTGCAAGCTTTAGATGCACAGTGGACAGACTCTAAATAGTTTAAAGTGGACTTTTAAAAAATGGCACATAGATCCTGGAGTGTAGGAACTATGTAATTCTTCATTAGTGGCACCCAACAAACAGAGACAGATGAATTTATCAGTTTTGGTTTCTCTCAGTTTTTCATTTTTTCCCCTTTCTAAGTTCAGTTCTACAAATTTTCAAACACTTTGTGGAAAACACATCAGCATTTTAGTGTGAATTTCTCCTAACATATAACATATTTGCTTATTGTGCACATATTTACAAAGCCATGTTCCCTAATAAAATGCATTTTTGTATGTTATTTTCACCAATACATGCATTTTTGTGCACGTTTTGCCCTAGTGGATGCATTTTTTTAAAAACCCCTTTTTTACAAAGTACTTGGCCCTGCAAAATTGGGAAAAGTTAGAATTCTAAAAGATGGCAATGTTTCAGCTTGCCTATAGCTTCAGAAAGTATGAATTATGTAGGTTCACCTTTAAACATGAACTGAATCAGTTTTCTTCCCCATCCCCAGTCACAAATACTATTTGGTAAGCTACTGGGGTACTGGCACACACCCACATTTCTGTCAGCACTCCAACCCACACTAGTCAACCAGTAGAGGTGAGAATTGCATTTCTGCCACACATAATACATTGACATTCACATCATGAGTAAATGTAATATTTCCTAAAAAGAAGCACATCTTTTGAGGGAAGACAATGGGAAGCAGTACAACAAATGAGCAACAACTGTGCAATTCTTGCACTGAAAATCATTATCTGGAAAAGTCTCCAATATCATTCAGACTCCACCTCCCAATCCTTCTTTCTATTATCACACCAGCTAGGGCCAAGAGGTAAAGGTAAAGGTACCCCTAACCATTAGGTCCAGTTGCAGACGACTCTGGGGTTGCGGCGCTCATCTCGCTCTACAGGCCGAGGAGCCGGCGTTTGTCTGCAGACAGCTTCCGGGTCATGTGGCCAGCATGACTAAGCTGCTTCTGGCGAAACCAGAGCAGCGCCCGGAAATGCCATTTACCTTCCCGCCAGAGCAGTACCTATTTATCTACTTGCACTTGACATGCTTTCGAACTGCTAGGTGGGCAGGAGCAGGGATCGAACAACGGGAGCTCACCTTGTCGCGGGGATTTGAACCGCCAACCTTCTGATCAGCAAGCCCTAGGCTCTGTGGTTTAGACCACAGCGCCACTCGCGTCCCCAGGGCCAAGAGGTAGCCGCCTGAAACCCTAGGACCCTGCAGTTTTCAAGGCAACAAGTACTATAGATTCTAGCTGAACTTAAAAGGCCCTACTTATGAATTAATGTGCACCTTGGACCCGTTTTACTATGAATTCAGTCAATTTAAGGTGAAACAGGAGATGACTGGGATAGCTCCATCGGCAGAGCATGAGACTCAATCTCAGGGTCGCAGGTTCGAGCCCCACATTGGGCAAAAGACTCCTGCATTGCAGGGGATTGGACAAGACAACCCCCGGGGTCCCTTCCAACTCTATGATTCTAAGAGGACAGAGGCATTTTCTTTAAACCATTTTTTAAAAGGAAGAGGCAAGGATAATAATAATAATAATAATAATAATAATAATAATAATAATAATAATAAATTTTTATTTATACCCCGCCCTCCCCAGCCAGAACCGGGCTCAGGGCGGCTAACATCAACAAAAATTACAGTAGAATATAAAAACCATTAATTAAAATACAAGTTAAATGCAGATGGATACAGATGGTCTCCCGTCACTCCTTCCCCTTTTATACTTAGGGCTTCTCAACTCAGAAATTATCATTCATCACTCACTCACTCACTCACTCACTCACTCACTCACTCACAGAAGTCATAAAATTCTTCTTGGAAAACAAACACCTACCATCTCCGTTGGCAAATCTAAGGGCAGCTGCACTGACATCACGAACCTTCTCAGCCTGGATGACCATGTCTGCCTCCATCAGCTTATGCTTCTGAAGAAGGTATTCCACTTCCAACAGGTGCTTCCCAAATTCAGGAGACAGTAGTTTAGCCTGTAGAAGCACAAAGGAAGAATGAAGAATGTACCAGATTATGTACAACCACATGTAGTGCAGCCTGATGGCGACTGTTATTTTAAGAAAAGCAGCTTCAGAATGAATTGATTTTGGGCAGAAAAGTAGCAGAAATAAAGCTTAATCCTTTTCCTGCCTGCCATTTCTTCATTCCAAACTACCACACACAGCTTGCCTCCCTAGGGTTTATAATGCTGCATTTTGAACCCGGGGCAGGGGGGAATCACTTGGGAAGATGATCTGTCTTGGGGAAATGGCAAGCAAGGGGAGCACGGGATGAGCCTCCACCTCAATTTGCTGGCTTCTTTCTATCAACCTGCAGTATTCCACCCAAGCCCTTCCTTACTTTCATCTCATCTATCCAGTCAATACTGTGAAGCATGTCTTGGAACAGCTGCTGCAGCTTAAGGTTCATCTCCAGCCGCCGCCGCCGGGCCTGCAGCAACTCCAGCAGGTACTCCCAGAGCCGCAGGATGTTGTCCTTGCGAGCATTGATGCGCTTGATGTCGTGGTAATTCTCCATCTCCAGCTCCTTGGCCACCTCCTCTATGGCCTGGACCCGTTCCTTGTAGGCTGCAGTATCGGTTTCAATGGCTTCATGCTTCTTCTTTGCTGCCTCCACAGCTGGCAAGTCATTTCCAAAGTTATCCTGCCCAAATTAAATTCGCTTTTGGTTAGCAACTGTGTGGCGGCATGTTGCCTGTTCTTGTGCATGCTATAGAGCAGAAGGTGCCGGGGCGGGGGGCGTGCAAAATTAACCCCAGAAGGGATCTGGGTACCATTTTAAGCTGGTGCCAACAGAGTGCTTGTGTCCTCCCCCCCCCCAACATCCCCTGCTGTTTCTGATGCCACCAGGCAGATCAGAGACTGGAGCCAGCACACTCCCTGAAGCCGCACATTACCTGTGCAACAAGGCGCTGGTTTTCATTAAGCCACGTCTCCCGCATTGCTGCCTTGCGATCAAAGCGCCGGGCAAGCTGCTCCAGCTTCTCCTGCCTAATAAGCTCGTTTCTCAGCGCCAGCTCCCGTTCATGCTCCGCCTTCTCCAGCTTCTCCCAGGCCTGTGCAAATGTGTGCACACAGGAGAACGAGAATTCAGTACGCAGGTACAGAATATACAAATCAAGAGGCCGCAGCAATTCCTATGTAATGCCGCGTGGCACATTCTACAAAGCATCCCATTCATATACGGGCTGCGCTAACCAACCTCACATCAGCAAAATGTTGCTTGGCCAGATAAAGAGCTATTGTTCCTCCTTGTATTTTTCTCTAAGGGATTGTTCTCACAACACTTTTCTTGTATATGCAAATAGCCCTGTTTTTTTTCCAGGCACCTGCTCATGTGAACACACACACACATATATATGCGAAAACCTCATCCACGTTTTATGATTGTCCATGTGAGCAGTTATTCAGTGTTGCTAGAATGAATAGGAAAAGTATTGTACAAAGCAGATCTAAGGTACTTGATGGGAAACATATACAGCTTGTGGTGTGAGATCACATCCAGCTGTCCCTGTAGCTTCTTGGTTTCCACATTAGCTGCTGATCACCTCTCTAATCTTGCTGTATCATTTTTTTTGCCATGCAGTAGTAAGGATTGAACCATGGATGCTATGAGTCCAAATTATGTGCCCTGTTACTAACATAAGGCCCTTTCCCAACCAGCCAAATTAATTAAACAAGAATTTTAAAAAGTTCTAGAAGAAAAGTCCTAACACTGAAATTCTCAATCTATCACATTTCTGTTAACCATTTTAAGCGACTGCATTAGGTACCCTGTTGATGTCAGACACTAGTTTTCCTTCGTGAGGCGTATACACTTTCTGATTGTTGGCCCGCATTCTTGACTGGATGGTAAACAGCAGGACTTCCAGGTTCCCCTTCTCCTGAAACCTGCCCAAGAACACAGCAAAAACGCGGAAACATACTTTTAAGTGAAGAAGGCACAATGAGCAACACAAGCAATGTCTATTAGTGTCACTGAAATACAGTGTGTTCTGAGCTCAGGCCATAGAAGCTTAATGGTAAAAAGCAGTGATATAAACTAATCATCTATCCAGAAGTCTAGCTTATCAGCGTTTAGGGCAGTTATTGCAATTTGCATGCAGATAAATAATAAATATAAATAAATAAAAAAGAATGACGGTAACAAAAGTTCTTTTAAAAAGCTGGAACACAAACACCTTATAGCTATTTGGGGTTGATTCAAACCTACACATATGCAATAGTGTCTTTGGTATTGTAGCCTCTAAAACATAACCCCAGCACTACGTGGTATCTTTTTCAAGCTACCACCAAGTTGTCATCTTTATGTTTAGAAACCCTTGGTTAATACAGTAGTTATACAGGTAGAAGGGGAGGCATTTTTCCTTTTCCTCTCTTTGGAACTCAAGGTCAGGGGATCGCTAGGCATTCACAAAGCAACATTTGCCAAATTCCTCCTGTTTGAAAGAAGAAGGAAGGCAGCAGAACTGCACCAAAAGAACCCACTGAAACTGCATTTTATTTTGGCATCGTAACAAAATGCAATTCAGGGCACATCAACTGCCTTGTTCCCCTTCAGCTTGGCTCCTCGCTGTTATTTGTTACAGTATCATTATCATCATCGTCACGATGTGCCAATCTGCACAGAAAACCTCGGACCACAACCGAATGAGTCACAATGCAGATGGGCACAGTTTAAGCTACTGGGGGGGAAATGGTAAACATCAGCAAAAAGCAGGGGTGGAGGGACATCCTCCTTTCAGCTGACAGGTGCTTACTTGGGCGGTTTTTCCACTGTGCGGTATGTACTGAAGGACTGGAGCTGCTGCTGCACGCCTGCCAGAGAATTAGCGAACTTGCGGCTGTTGAGAATGGTAATGGTCTGTTCTATCCACGTCAGCAGGTCTGAAGCCAGTCCACTGTACTTATCGATCATTTTCTCAGTCTCCATCACATGGTCCATTACCTGAGGAAAGGAATAAACAAAGTGTTGCTCCCCTGGCACCTGCTGCTCGAGGAAATATGTCAAGCCCGTTGTCAACCTACAGATCCTGCACATGGGAATCTTCTTCTGCACTGTCAACAAGCCTGACGTTAGAAATTCTGGGCTGCATGACAGGCTGGAAGTCTCAGGCCTGTCAGGGGAGATTAACAAGAACCACCTGTCCAGCTGCAAAAGGAAGTGTGAGAATAGCAAGATGCCACCAAATGTTAAGGCAGAGAAACTAAAACTGAGTTATCACGCACAAACTTCTTTATAACCATGCTACTCCCTTATGAAGGCTCCTAGGCACATGGGAAAAGCCACTCCCTGGTAGTTAACAGAGAGTCTCTCACCCCCTCACAGTTATTTTTCTGTCAGAAGTTTCCACAACCTCTGGCAGTTAGGGCCTAACTAACAGAACCAAGGTGGGTCTATGATGATAGGGGCTACCTCAGTTCTCAGTGGCTTGAGTAAATCAGCTGCATTCTGGGAATCAAAGAGTAAAGCGGAATGGGGGTATTTTTTATACATTTGTTTTTAAATTATTGTAATGCTTTTATGTATTTAATGGATTTTTAAGTAGTTTAGAGGCATTTTTTGTGGAAAGGGATGACTATGTCAAATAAACAATAATACAATATTGTTCGTATTCAGTAATAACAAGTTCAAACTAGAATAGCTGCGAAGAAGAGCTATTAAATGGACTAGCCTATACGTGAAGAAAGCCAGCCTAGCAGAAGAAGAGGTTGAGAGGTGGCAGGGCTGCCATTGCAGCAAATTACTGGCCTTTGTTGCTTGTCAGTCATCATGGCTTAGTAAGGAAGTAGTAAAGAAACCGTTTTCTTTGGGAGTAAAGGGGACCTGCCTGCTGTACAGTGGTATTATGTGACCATGCCCTTACCTTTCCAACTCTCTTCCCCTCCACAGCAAGCACCTTCATCTTGGAGAAGTAGTGGTAGAAAGCAACTACGTAGGTGATGATGGATTTCTCATCCGGGTTCTCCGTGAAGACATCTGAATAGAAAACAGAATGTCAAGAGAGCTCTGCCCTGTGCCCAAGAGCTTTGTTTTCCAATTTGTAGCAGAACGAGACACCTCACCGCCCAGCCAGCCTCAGATAAGAAAACAATGGAATGCATGGGAGGAAAGACAGAGGCATAAGAACTTGGCTTTCCTATACGGAATAATGCATGTAGCAGCCCTGACTCTCTAATAAACAAACAAAAGCAAAACAATAACAACCTCAACTGTACTGAATTCCATGGGGAGGATATGCGAAATGTCTAAAGGAAAGAGGTACCGGTATGTGCCTTCTAACAGTACGACAACTTACTGAGGAGCAGGAACACTTCCCACAATTTCTAGGGGCAGGTGTGTCATCTAAACTGGATCATGGAGTTCAGCACCACTGCATTCTGACTTTAAGAAAGCCCTGCTTGGTAATTAATTAGCTGACTAATTGCTGGGCACAAACTCTCTCTCACCCAACCAGGCGTGGTGAACTATAGGCCCTGCAAGCAATTTTTAGCACCCTTCCCTACACCCACAAGAAGTTGCTGGTGCCAAAAAAAGAAAGGAAAAGGAAAAGATTTCATGCACCACCAGCATTGGGAGAACTCTAGAAATAAGTGAGAGCAGCCTGATCCAGTGCCTCCTGTGCATTCAGGTGATGACCAATACCTGAGAAACACTGCAGCATCTGCCATGTCATTACAGCCCAGGGCACAGCAAGTGGACGGAGCAGAGCTGAGCTGGTGTGCACTGCCACCCCCCACCCCTTGAAAGCAACACAGCACACTCAGATACACACACCTCGCTCTTCACAGCAAGAGAACTCCACAGCCTACTCAGATTGCAACTGAGCTGACACTCACCTTCATTGCTCCCACTCCACTTCTGTCACTTGATAGACCGCCTGGACCAGTCCCAGGAAGATCTTCGCTTCTTCCCCTTCCCACCCACCCATCTCCTGGCTACACAGCGGGGACATTTCCCCCAATTCTTTATTACAAAGTAATTCTTTTTTTAAAACACACACACAAACACTGCCCATCCTTGTAGGAGAAACTTATTGTAGAAGAATTTTGCATTGCGTGCCCAGCCGCAGAGTCCCCCCCATCTGGCACACCTAACTGCTAAAGAGGGAAAATGAATGGACACAACAACGGTCTGGGATTTAATATGGATGGAACTTTATTGAATTCAGATGTAGGAAGCCTTGGCATAGGCATTGGGCATGTATCCCTCCCAGCTCCCACGCTGGGGAACTGAGGCATGACAGGGTCTATTCGGGGGTGGATCCATTGCAAAACGCGGGTTTATGTGGATGGCCCCCCAATGCCGAGGGAAGCCCACTGGCCCTATGCAACTGGCTCTTTGGACAGAGACTTCCCTCCAGACCCCTCTAACAGGGTAGGTACCCTGTTATTGCCGCTGCAGAGAACCACTTCACCACCACCACGACCCAATTGGATGAAGACTATAGGATTCCGCCCAAGGCCTAAACCACCAAAGTTGTGACTAGTGCTAAGGGGATGTTTTTTAATGCACTCCACAGCTGTCAAACCAGGAGGAATCTATGGTCCTCTCTGCTGTTGGGACTACAACTCTCATCACTCCTAACCATTAGCTATGCTGGCTTTACAGAAAAACATTCATGGAGCACAACTGGAGGAATGACTTCCACCAAGAACTTTTTCATACTGCATGCAGCATGGCTGATTTGTGTCTATGTGCAGGGCTTAAATTATTTATTTGGACTTTTATAGCTTTCCTTTCTATTATAAAAAAATCAGATGGAATGCGGCTCATAAATAAAAATATAGGAAAGAAGGAAAACAATCTCAACAACAAAACACACGTAACACATCATCATAGAACCCATGATCAGGAACAGCAGACTAAAAATACAGCACCAAAGGCTCTGATTAAAAAATGCATGCACCAGAATACAGAAAGATTTAGAATCAAAGAATCATGGAGTTGGGAGGGACCGTGAGGGTCGTTTAGTCCACTCCTCTGCAAGGGAGGAATCTTTGGCCCAAAGTGGAACTTGAACCCATGACACTGAGATGAAGAGTCTCATGCTCTTCTGACTGAGCTATCCCTGTAACTCCCTTTCATTTCAGAGAAATGCAGCAACAGAAGAGCTTACAGCTGCAAAAAACCCTCAGAGCTTTGCATCCACCTTTATGTATACATAACTTCATGATATTCTATAGTCAGACATTCTGCAGCCAATTCAGAGGCTTCCTCAGGTGAGCCACCATTTCCTCAGCACTTACGGACACTTCTTCTGTATAATTCTCATCTGCCTCGTCAGCTCAATTCTCAATTTAAAAAGGGCAGGCACAGAGCCAAACAAACTCACCTTCTGGGTCAAGAAGCTGGGTGATGCCAAGTTGCCGTTCTGCCACAATGAAAGCATGCTCCAAGTTGTGCCTGGCGTTCGAGTGCTTCAGCTTTTCAAAGTCAATCAAGTCAGGCCTAAAAATTAAGAGGACAATGGGAAAGTTAAAGCATGCAGTATGGTAGGCCAACTCGACCATGCAAAAGGAAGTGAAAGCTAAGTTTCCCAGTGAGGCCTGCAACAAAATGCTGCAGTGTGGTCTGCTCCTCTTCGGTGGCTCTGTCAGTGAGATACTCCATTCTGTTCCTCCTCACACACAATATCCCCCTCCTCCCCAACATTCAGAGTTATATTCAACTAACTTTTATTCAGAATAGACCCATGGGAATTAATAGCCACGAATAACCTAGGACTTTTCATTTCAATGGGTCTACTCTGAGTAAAAAGTTGGTTGCATACAAGTCTATTTTAGCATTCCATGACTGCTGGGCATGCTCAGTCCCCATTGGCCTGGTTCTTTTGTGTTCATGGATCATGATGTTTTAAACACATAAGAAATGGCACTCACCTCTCAAATAGCAGAAATAGCAAGAATGATAACTGAGACTTATAGCAGACTAGTGGAGGGAACGAGGCAGAGTTCATGGAGGAAAGATGAGGCCAAATGTCTGCACATACACTCATCATTACTAGGCTAGCTCAGGCACACCAGCAAAACATTCAGGTGTCCATCAACCCACTGCGCTTAAGTTCTCTGAAGGGCTTTCCCCCAGTCCTTACCTGTGCTTGTGAATAAGGGCATTGAATGCCAAGCCATCCTTCCAGCTGGATGTAAAATTGGTGACGTTAACATGGGGATAGCTGCGTTGCAAAGGGAAATAGGAGGGAAGACAAAAGGATTTATAATTCAGTCCAAGAGATTGCAAAACGGTAATCCAATTACAGACATTATTTTATATGAGGAAAAGCTTTTCTCTAAAAGAGAAAACAACCGATGCACAATTCGTTTGGCACAAGTTACATTTTCGAGCCACATCTTGTACTTTGGAAAACACCAGAATTAACTTTTAATTAAAAGGCAGGTGTGGAAAACGCTAACAGGCACAGTTTGCATTTCAAAGTGCAGGTTCTGCTCCATAAAAAGAAGGATGTTTGGTATGGATGGACAATTCTGATCATCCAGGTTTGGGGTAGCCAACATGGTTACCTCCAGGTGTTGTTGGACTCCAGTTCCCATCAGCACCAGTTAGCATGGACAATGGTCAGGTATGATGGGAGTTGTAGTCCAACAACTTCTGGAAGGCACCATGTTGGCGGCTCCTGAATTCTGCTCCAAGACCAGCAAAGACCAATTAGCATTCCACGGGATGGACAAGCTCAGCCTTCCTTAACCTGGTGCCTTCTAGTTGCTTTGGACTGTAACTCCCATTAGCCCCAACCAACATAGCTAGGGATAACGGGAGTTGTAGCTCAGAATATCTGAAGGGAACCAGGTTGGGGAATGCTGACTGTGGCCCACAGGCTGTTTCCATCCTTTCTAGCTACTTCCTTCTATGCACTCCAAAAATACACAAAGATATATGCTTCCTTAATCATGTTGGAAGCAGATTTCCAATTTTAAAACAATATAATAATGATGAGGATCAGAGGGGCTACTCCTGCAATTGATTCTCCTCACTGTGAAAATGGAAATGTTCTGGCTCCTAGTTTCATCTGCACTGAGACAGTCATGTCAAGGTCAACATATCATGGGATGTTTTGGCTTTTTGCACCCTCCTGAAGTAGATTTTCAAGCATATAAAGTGATAAATAAAAAAAGCCCTATAGAGAGTTCTACATGCATTATCAGTCTACCCACAAATGACTCAGTTTATGGCACTTGAAACAAGACGTCAGCATGTGCAGATAGAGCTGGAAGAGATTCTTGCTCCCTCCACTGCGAGCATTTGTATACCCACCAAAGTGCAATGTTGGAAGACACTTTAAATATTTCCACCTTGTCTCAAACATAGGACAATCCAAAAGAGATTCCTTCAAAAATATAAGGAATCAATTACAAGGCTTAAGCCTTCGTGAAAAGCCAAAGATACCAGGGTGGTGGAGGGGAGAGAAGCTGTGCTTGGATTCTTTACAGAGAAAGGGGCCGTTGTGGCACAGAAGAGAATATTATGAGGACAATTATAAAAACAGTCATATGTCCCAATTTAAAACAACCTTATGACACAGCCCTGAAAGATCTCTGTCCTTTGTGGTATACTTTGATGGAGAGATTCAGTTATATCATTGGTAAGAACTGAGTAGGAACATGGCCCAACATCATGGACCAATCCAGGTTTCCCTAGCTGGTTCTGCAGGCTTAAGTCAACTGGTTACAGTGCATTCACCAAGTTGGAAATATTAGCAGTCATCATACCCAGCAGTTTTCATTTGACACCAGAGTAACAATGCATCCTTCGCGGAACGGGTTTCCCGGCCTTCTTGAGTCTGAACAATGATGTCCTGGATCTAAATTGAAATAAAAAAATATTCCACACTAAAGGCCTATCACTACAGATGCTTTGTGTATTAGTATGTGCATCTCAGGTTCTTAGCACACACAACTTAGTAAAGGTAACAGTTATCAGCTTTATTTCCTTTCACATCATTACAACATGGGGGAGGGGGAATCTGCTGAATTTGCACAGTGAATGGATTATGATGCCTCTTCTCTTGAACAATATTGCCATTCCAAAGTGTACTTTGCACAGCACCATTTCCACTCCACCTTGAACACTATTATTTGTTCCAGGGACTCCCCCTTATTACCTTTTCTTGACCACCCTGCTTTCCACTTTCAAGATAAATATGCTCCATATCAGGGGTGGAAGGAAAAAGGGTTGTACAAAATTAGAGATTTAATGGCTAGAGGGAGACCTATACAAGGAATGTCTTACATGACAAGTTTCAGGGTGTTAAACACTCCTGGCTTAAGTCGTTACAGATTATTAGGTCGTTCCTTAAAAGGTTATTCAAGGAAGTAACTAGTCTGTGCTTCACCACGGTTTTTGAACATTCTGCTTCGTACGCGAAGGGTTCTGCTTCTTTTATTTATAAACTGCTGATTGACTGCAAGATGGGAAATGCAGATGGATTGCACTAGGCATGAAAATACGACCTAGGCACAACACTATATGAAGACCCCTGGAGTAAAATATGGGCAAAGCCTCCTATAAGGACCATTTTGGCCAGAGTCCAGGAGGCAGTGCTGAAGGTAGTGCTCTGCTGGCAGTGGACTCTGGTCAAGCTCTCTCGCATCACCTCTGCGACTTCATCCCAATGTTGGTGGGGCCGCAACAAGAGAGGGAGCATTATACATTTAGGGTGGGAGTGTGACGAGCTTCTTGGCAAAACATTTCTGATGTCATTTCCAAAATTATTAGTCAACCTCTGAATCCAAGCCCAGCTTTGGCCCTTCTGTCACTAAGACACTGATCTAGACCCTACCCTTATTCATAAGGATCTAACCGCCATGCTGTCTACCGCTGCCAATTTAGAGATCCACCTCCCACTATAAAGACTCCAAGGGACCATCTCTGACAGGATGGCAAGGGGAAGTTCAGGATCTGGCCGTCTCTGCACATCTGACACATCACATAAGGGTGGTTAGATTATCCACCACCGCACACTAAAGTTAAATTCTCAAAATTATTTATAACGTAAAGTTGAAAATCCAATATAAATGGCATAATACAATGTAAAACTGTAAGACAGACACACTTCAGGGCGCCTATTTCTGGTAATACACCTAAAGAAGAAGAAGAAAAAAAACCCACCCTACCCTCAGTCACTGGTCTCCCAGTGATTCAAGCTGCAATCCTATGTAGCCCCAATGAACACAGTGAGACTTACTTCTGAGTAAACATGCATAGGTTTGCACTGAACAAGTTGCAAACATACCAAACATTTCATTCTTCTCCTGCCATCTTATTTGCAGCGTTAAAAAAAAAGATGGATTCTCAGCTAGGGTGTCATTAACATTGCTGTTGCAAGAGAACTAAGTATAAACTGCCGCATGTCGTCTTTTGTGCTGGACAGTGCAGAAAGGCACAGTCTTGTTGCTCCAAAAAGGCTTACACTTGAACTGCTTTGAAAACCACCAGCATCCTTTCATATCACAATGGGTCAGATTAGTACAACCAAAAAGGGATTAGCTGCTGCCCACAGCAGCAGTTGTATGTGTAACTTGTTTGCACAAGCCCCAGAACAAATAGACATGATCCAGCCTAAAATGACACCCGAGAGCAATTCTAGCACACATACTCAGATTATGGGGGAGCCTTATCTCTGGCACAATGGTCAATGCAGCAGAAGTTACAATACTATGGAAGCAACATTTCATATTGTCATTGAGAGTCGCACAGAAACCTTCCAGTGGAGCTTGGGGAAACCATAGACAGGGCTTTTGACAGTGATGGGGCTGCTGCTTTTATAAGAAAAAAAGAGAAAACTTTCATGTTTTGGGAGCTCAAGCGTTCAGGAGTATGCTTGCTCTGCCTTCCTCCAAGCCTCACAGCAGACTTTCCCGTCCCTGGGTGGCAAGATCTCCCTGCTCCTTTCTCTGCTTTCTTTATGTCCTTCAGTGGCATGAAAAGTCAAAGAGTGCTAATGGCTAAAATTTAATGGAGCAACATTTATTAACATACAATAAAAGACATGGCTTCATCCATTCTATAAAAACTCTACACTGGCTACTTGCTCCAGCCTGGAAGAATTAATTCTTAGCATATGATAAGCATAGGGTTGGCATATGTCTGGAATTTCCTGGACATTCCTAGAATAGGGTCCGGGGAAATCCGAACGTATGGCAACCAATGTCGACAGTGTTGTTTTTGCCAATTTCCCTAAAAATAGCTCAAAAACATCATTTATTTATTTTACTGATTTTGCAAAAAAATGTTCATCAACTTTGGGCAAAACTAGAAAAACAACTTTTCTGTCCAGATTTTCACTTTCTGAAATATTGCAACCCTAGACAAGCAAGAGTGTGGATCTGAAAACCCCAAATAGTAATCTGCCAACAGGTAGATATCAGAACGTGATATCCTACTGATAACCTCCTCTTTGTCTTTTTGTGGGGTTCTGGCCTAGCACTCACCTGGAAGCGCAGGATGATTGTCCAGATAAGGCCCAGCACCAGACGGTGATTGCCATCAACAATGTCGTGAGACCCCATGTTCTCCAGGTGTACCCGTTGCTCCTTGAGAAACTGCAGGGCCTTGTCCACATTCTCCAGGCAATGGATCCGCATGCGCCCCTTGGTGGGTTTGGGCTATGAAGTGAGGAAAAGGTGGTATTTAGACTTCTAAGAGTGTTCGCCCACCACCCAATTCCCTGAAGGGAGAGCACCCTCATTGCATCTACTCTCTTTTAAGAAACAAATTCTAACTCTTGCAATAGCAAAAGGGGATCTCCTCAATAGCGCAGAATCTAAACCTTTGCTAAAATAATGATAAACGGAAGGTTTCCAAATATGCAGAACATACATACATTCCAGCTACATATTACAAAATCGCCTACTAATTCTTCTCACCTACTTAAATGTGCAGCCTACTTTTTGTTCTCAAAAGCAAAAAATGCAAAACATAGTATGTGTATATGATATCTGATATCATACAACCATGGAACCAGAACAAAGCTCACTTTTGTGATATCCAGTCCACAACACCAAAGCACAATCTTCCATTTATCTTGTTCTCCAATGGTCATCTTATCTCATCTAGATTACAATGTGCCATGTGCTGAAAGGAGGAGAAGATGAAGGGATGGCTGTTGAAAAACAGCCTGTACAGTATTAGAGTAACTTTACAGGTTAAACTAATCCCAAAATGGGAAACACAAAATGGCTTCCCGGTACCAGTATATGCTGTGAAAAACCTGTATCCACAATCATTAGTCCTGATGCTCTACACACAATTTGCACCTTGTTTTCTATGCTGAAGAATAATTTTGTAATCCGAGAAGTATACTTAGGAAGAGCATGATTATTTTCCTTAGAGCAAGAATTCATGTATCTTATGCACTGTTAATTCTATAGAAGAGCGAAAGTAAGAGGGAACTCTACCAGCAGCTCTCCAGAAAGAACCTCCAGCAGTTTGATTAACATCCTTCCATCTCTGAGGTCCATGTAGAGATCAGAAATGCGACAGGTCACACGTGCCAGGTGGGAATTCACCCATTTGGTGAAGGTTTTCTTCTGCACGCCTTCCCGCTCATCTGAAAACAAGAGAAGACTATCTTAATCACTGAACTCAAACACTCATAATGAAAATGCACACCCACATGAATTCTGTAAAGCTGCTGCACAGGTGCAAACTCTAGTATGCGGTGGGAAATTTTGTATTCTGATAATCTCAATGATTTGTTTTTGTTTTAAAACTAGTCAGCTTCTAGGCCTTATACTTAGCATCCAAGGAAAGTTTAAATGTTTGGACAGTATTTGGTAAGATGCCCATAGCCAGACAGGAGCTTTGTAAAGGTCAGAATTTAGTGCCCTGCACAGTTCCTTCCCTTATAACAGGGGTGGCCAACTCCCAAGAGACTGTGATCTACTTACAGAATTAAAAACTGGCAGTGATCTACCCCCTTTTTGGGGGTTCAGGTCAAAGTTGTTGAGCTTTTTTGGGGAGGAGGAAAGCCCCATTTTTTAGGAATTCAGGTCAAAGTTGTTGTTGATCTTTTTTTAGGGAGAAGGAAAGCCCTGTTTTTTGGTGCAGGGCAAAAAAAAAATGAGGTTTTTAAGGGAAGCCAAAGTTGTTGAGCTACTTTGGGGGAGCCAGTGATCTACCAGTGATCTACCACAGACGTCCAGTGATCTACCAGTAGATCACAATCTACCTGTTGGACGTGCCTGCCCTATAACTATTATTCTCTTGCACTCAAATTCCAAAGCCCAACTACCACTACTCTGTTCTGGAGTTACAACGTTTCAGCAGGCAGCTACTGGACATGCACTTATTGGAAACAAAGCAGTATGGCTGCCCTGGGGTCTTGCCCACACTGGAGTCTACTCTGTGACTGCAGCTGTTTGCATTTCCATTTAAGTTGTGTGGTGCATGTGACCCTCAAGGGCCCACTCTGCCACAGGGACATGAAGCCTTGAACTGGGAATCACATTGGCTGAGGCCGAGCCAATCAAGACTGCATGTGCTGACGAATCAGAACCACCTTAAGGCACAGTAGAGAACAAGGCTCTGAAAAACTGGCAAATGTGACTTTCAGGCAGTATGAAGCTCTGGATTGGCCAGGACTGATATGAATATTAGGATTTCAGTATTAGGATATTGAACTTTAGTCCTTCCTTGATCAATAGTAGTACAGTATCTTTTGGGAAGCAGGTGGCGCTGTGGGTTAAACCACAGAACCTAGGGCTTGCCGATCAGAAGGTCGGCGGTTCAAATCCCCATGACGGGGTGAGCTCCCGTTGCTCGGTCCCAGCTCCTACCCACCTAGCAGTTCGAAAGCACGTCAATGTGCAAGTAGATAAATAGGTACCGCTTCGGTGGGAAGGTAAACGGCGTTTCCGTGCGCTGCTCTGGTTTGCCAGAAGCGGCTTAGTCATGCTGGCCACATGACCTGGAAGCTGTACGCCGGCTCCCTCGGCCAGTAAAGCGAGATGAGCGCCGCAACCCCAGAATCGTCTGCAACTGGACCTAACAGTCAGGGGTCCCTTTACCTTTACAGTATATTTTGCCTCCTGCCCTTCACACTAATGATCTTTGAAGCTTAAAACGACACTGCAGTAAGAACAAAAGCTGTTTAAGATAAGTTCCTGAACTTGGCTTCTTCACTATTATACCTTTATAGACTTCTTGAAGCTGAGTTACACAGATCAATTAAAGAGAGAGTCTGAATTTGTTCTGAGAACTTTTTATTAGGTGCAGCATGTCCACAATTTGGCACTTACTCTGATGCTAATTGCATTTCCCAGGACCAGAAAACTAAATGAACAATACACAGCTCATCTAATTGCATCACCACTGTAATTTAATTTAAACTATCCTAGCCTTTCCCCTCACTCTGCCTCCCCCTCCTTTGTGTAAAGCGAGGAATGGGAGGCAAGAAGGAGCCATGAAGGAGAAAGAAGCTAAGGTGCACTCCCATTTGAAAATCAGGCAGCTTTTAGAAAGCTAACTACTGGATACAGGGGTTGTGTGATGTGTCAGGCATCCAAGACCAGAATTTCCAAAATGTAATTCTCAAGTCATGTGTCAGAGTGACTAAAATAGCTATGGCAGTTACCAGAATCACTGATAACAGCAAGGTACTGTTTGAACCCATCTGAAAAAGGGACAAACAGCGCTTTGGGGCACAGTAATACACAGGGCTTATCCACACTTACCTTTGCCCTGCTTTTTCCTGCTCTTTGCCCTGCTCTTTTTGAACTTTAAAGAGCAGGTTTTTGCAGAGAAAATGCCAGAGCAAAAAAAAAGGGGGGGGCTTGGACAAAGTGTTTTAAATCATGGACCATGCCTAGAAATAGTGGAGGAAAGGTGAGAGTGGATAAGTCCTCAGGCACTTCCTTGACCTTCAAGCATTCTGATAAATACAAGGCACACCTGCCTGCCACTCAAATAAAAATCCACCCCTTTCACCACTCTTTCATCCTCACAGCCATGGTACATCATGGTCACTTCCAGACTGCCACTATCTTCTGGTTGGATCCAATCACATACTGGCAAATTCAGATTGTGAAATTGTAGTTGATTGGGAGGTCTTGTGCAACAAACTCACTTCCCTAAAAGATGGGGTGGGGGTGGGGAGGTTGTGCTAAGGAAAGTGATGGGGAAATATACTGGAAAGTGCAGGATAATGGTTTGACACATCATCTAACCTCCCTGCAAACAAATTGGAATGGCTGTATTAGATAGCCAACATTGTCTAATCTCCATGAGAAGAAATCAGGATAAATGTTCAATAAAAGAGGCCATCCGGAAGCACCTAATGTAGGTTCAGAAATAATTAACCCACGTCATTTGAACTTGCTGTGTAGCCACACAGAAGGCATGCTTAAAGAAAACTTGTTTCTTAGGACCCAGGCAACTGGGTTTGCCACATGGTGTATTGTCAACAGGAAGCTTGCAGGCAATTCCAAATTATTGAGGAGCGTACCTGCAGTAAACTATTATTGCTTCACTCTCCCATTTCCCCCAGAATCCTCCAATGCAGAATTCACTTCCCCTATTCCCCAATATATCTCCCAAGTTGTACTAAGGAAACATTACTGCCTGTTTATTGCACGTTTCCCCTGCAGGGAGAAAGTGCATTTGACTAGGGACCCCTCTAATTGCAGTAGATTCTTCCTCCCACCCACCCAACTTAATTGGATGAGCTCCAGGCTCCCAAGGGCTTAAAATTCTATTTAGCCAAACTGATGGCTTCAAATACAAAAGTGAACTGGGGAGTGAGTAATATTTAGACAATATGATCTCAGTTTATTGTTCAGCTAATTCAGATTTTGTTAAGAGTCGTGACTTGAGGCACATGTCAGATTCAAGCCTTCATTAGAGGACCGAGGCTGCACATAAAGCATTAAAACGCAGGCTGGGAACTATCATCCTGCACCCCAGTTATTAACTGAACAATTCACATGAAGATACAGCAGGTGGTTCATTGTAAGGAATTCTTGAGCTGTGTTTCTACACTGCAAATGTGAGCTGTTTTGAGGATCATTTGTTAAAGCTTCATTGCCACTTCCAAGATTTACAAACCTTAAAGATATTAGGCCAGAAGCTGAAATAGTTAAACAAGTCTGAAGCTTGTTTAGATTTGTATTGGTTTGAAATTAGCGTTTTGTATCAAGGCTGAAAAGTGTGTGTTTTTTTGCTAAAAATTAGAGATTTCAAGCCAGATATATGAATGACATGGGGAGTTTCTTGCTTTCATCCAGAAGGCTACCAAGTTAGGTGGCCACTCTTCTGCCCTTGCAATCTGGCCTATAATATACAGTGATATCCATTTAAATAAAGAACCCCTGCAGATTCACAAACAGAATCTCCCACTGTTTCTGCCTCCTCTCTCACTGAACTGGAAGGCCTTTCCTTGGGCTAAACATAAATTCCTACCACTTTCATCTGTCTACACTCAGTTTTTCATTCATTCTACACGGCTGTGCTGTGCCCAAAGTTATGCGGTTCAGTAGGTAATGTATATGCCACATCTCTTTCTCCCAAGTGCAAAGAAGCCTGTTAAAAACACTTAACAGTCTTGTTCTGCAAGCACTGGCTTTCTAGTTGCAAGACAAAGCTCTTAGTGGGTGGCTGACTTGACAAACCCCCTTGTCTGTCCACCTTTCCCATTGGCACCTGCCTACTCAGACCTCTCTGCACCTGATTATTGGCCGCAAAGGAAACACAATACAGCAATATGTTTGCTGCATACACCTTGTCTCTTGTTTTCCTTCCAAGTGCATGTGTGTATGTGAGTATGTGCTTGCAGGATCTTGTAGCCATATTTCCCCAGCTGGGGGAAAACAGCAGCCTGCTATATAGCTACTTATGTGTATGAGCTCTCTCCCCTTCTCTTTGAGAGACTGCCCTTGATATGATGGTAGCAAAAGGGAGTGTTGGATGAGAGAGAGGCAGATGGCCACAGCAGGTGATATATGGCCTCAGTACTTATTTGCAAAGCTACATTAAAGCCTCCAAGATGCTCCGACACTAGCCTATGGTGAAGGATCATATAAGCACCACCTAACATAATATTAGGCTCTAACGCAATCCCAGACAACCTGACCAACGCAAGCCAAATGCAACCTACCAGCCACATACATTAGGCTGTCAGAGTCTTAACAAAGCTCTTGTTTTTTCCTGCCTGTCTGGGACTACGAAAACAGAGAAGCCATCAAGAACTTGGCAGACTGGTGCTTGGCAATTGGGCTGGCGGCCTGCAGGTTGTGCAGAGCTCTTAAGAGGGCTCTTTGAAAAATGAAGGGATAGCAGCAAATAACAGATCCTACCAACGTGTGCTGCTACTCAGTGAGGAGAGAAAAGTTAGGGGTCAGCATATAAAGAAATGTCTCCATGAGGCAATGCCGTGTGTACCTGCCAGAGCTTTGATCCGAGATCTCTCGAACAGCCTAGCAGAACTGTTGTCATTGTCCAGCTCATCGTCAGATGCTTCCCAGCGAGCGTTGATCCGACTGTACTGCTGCTGAATCTCCAAGTGATCAAAATCAGTGGCCGATGTCATAGTTCTGGGCGTTTGGCTGCTGTTCTTGTTTTAGTTAGCATGAAAAGGCCCCTGAAGGGAAGCAAAGCAAAGTGTTACCTCTCCCAGGAAAACATGTTCTCAGTCTCTCACTGCCACCAAAACACACACATACTCATACACACACACACATATCTAAAAGCAAAACAAGACACCTCAAGATAATTCAAGGAAGCTGCAAGCCACAATTGCCGTTTACATATTTTTCTAACTCCCGGCTTCTGCACGTTATGAAATATTGCAGCAGCCACCAGCAGGGTATTTGAATGCATCAGAGTTAACTGTGCCCAGTAGGTGGGGATATAACTTACAGGAAGATTGCATTTCGCATAGCACAGCCTGCCTTTGTGTGGAGCTTTCAGAAGGCTGAAAAACATTCTGCTGGTCTCAGGATTTACTTTGAAGTGGAATCGATGCATCCCATGTGTGTATATTTTTCACGTTGTCCACATGAAATTGTCCTCATTCAAGTGGCAGCCTGTGCTGGCGTTGTCCTCCATCCTCCCAACTTTAATTGAGATTTTCTGGGGGGGGGGGGAGATCTAACATGTTTTTCATGTTACCCAACTGTGGACGTACTGAAGCACATTGTGTGGGTTATTTCAATGTGTGTGGGGACTATCCTCCCTACTTCCATTGGTGGACTGTTTGTGCATCTAGGCACAACACACACACTTTCTTATTTTTTTAACCTACTGTTTTGTGCAAGTCTGTTATATTAGAAAACTTATAGCTCATTTTGTTTTTTTAATGGCAATGGACAGGTAAATAAATGCCTGTCTGCATGCCTAAAATGGAACTCCTGTTTCTGGAACAGGGTGGGCAAGCTGCTAGAGGGCTTGGTATGACACAGAAATTGAGTTGTGGACATTACCTTCTCCAAAAGGGGGAAATGAATTCACAATGGGAAGAACACAGGAAGGGGCTAGAAGGACTGGTCCTCTCTCTTTCTAATAATCCACATTTTCTGTCCTTTTTTTTGGTGGGGGGGGGGAGACGTAACATGAATTCTGGCTACCTTCTAAAAGAGCAGAAAGAAAGACTCTGGTGATGCACACAAGCTCAAGCTCTTTTGCAATACTAGGCAAAATTTAAAACTTAATTTTCACCCTATACAACCTGCCATATCTTGTTGTATGCAAGGGTAGGAATTGTTTTCCTGCTGAAGGGATTTTCCTGCTTCAGCCCCCTTCCCCTGCTCCAAGTGAATGGAGAAAACTTTCTTCCATTCACTACGAAGCAACAGAAAATAAGGTACAACCAGCAAACCCAGGAAGGAGGGGTAAGGACACAGGGAAGGATAACCAAGTACCAAATATTGTCACCCAGAGGAACAGAGCCTCTGTCTTATCTGCACTGAATTTGTTCACCCACATTAATTCCACAGGTTTGTTGCTTATGTTGAAAGGTAGAGCTGCATGTCATTCTCAGTCGTTTCACACAGATATTAAAAAGCAATGGGGACAAGATGAAATCTTGTGGCACCCTGAATGCCAAAGGCTACAAAGTCTATAGTCTCCCAGCACCACCTTCTAGGATCAATCCTCCACAATGATCAGAACCACTGCAAGACTGTGTTCCCTAATCCTACCACCACAAAGTACCCAGAAACATAGCATAGTAAATTGCACTGAAAGTTATGTGAGAGGCCTAGGACAATCAACAAGGTCACATTCATTATTTCTATTTACTGATATAGGTTACCCACTAACACAGGCGTAGCCATCCTGATGTTCTCAACACCCATCAGCCCCAGCCAACATGGTCAGGGATAATGGGAGTTGTAGTATAACAACACTTAGAAGGCATTACATTGGCTACTTATGCACTAATGCAATCAATACAGTTTTTATTATAAAACCAGTCCAGAAAGGATCTTAAAAATCAGTTTAATCCAGAAATACATGGAGTAGAGATGCCACAATATACTAAAATGTGTTGCATAAAAAGGCATGTTCAATAACAGGAAACAGTTACGCTCACTCAATTCTAAATTGGATTCCTACCCCTTTTTCTCCAGGAATCACACCAGCATTTCCTTTCAGGGGGTTGGCACTACATTCCCCCTCCAAAAGAATAAAAACAAAACCACCACTGGCTGTCTGAAAGAATGAAACCAAAACACCTGCTCTGGTAGCTCTAATCCGTCAAGGTGGACTAGATGCTTCTGATTACGCATTGCCAAATCAAATTGGAAATTCTGGAGAGGGGATGCAATTTTATGAGCCTTTAAATCCCTAATTTATAGCTGCTGACATTATAGCGAAAGCAGGGCAGCTCAAGAAATCCCTGCATCCCCAATAGTCTACACTGTTACAGATAAACTGTCCTTATAGCATTACAATCTATACAAGGCCTTCTACAGGAGAATGGACATACCGTACTCAAAACTTCCTCTTTCCTGAAACATTTGTAAAGACTACAGTCCTGGACCAAACATGCTCTTTTAGGATTTCAAAACAAACCAAAACCAAAACATGCCACCAATGCTAAACTAGCAGCACAGCTACCGTAGCTATTATTGAAGGTTTGCTTCTCTCCCTTGGCACTACTGTTTCTTGTAACACCTGTGATAAACTGAGGGAAGATAGGGCACAGAAACTGCATTCTCTACTGTTAGACTGCATAGTTTATCAGAATTCATTTTTCCACCTTTTCTGTTCAGTTTCTTTGGGATTTCCTTTGGTCATGGTAAGTGATGGAAAAATTTAAGAAAACTAAACTAATGTGGCTAATTAATTTCTATCCAAGTTCAACTCATAGTTCTGTACAATCCCAACTAATACAATCCACTGAAATCAGCATGATCTAAGCACAGTGTTATTTTCTTTTTTATTTCAGTGAGACTTAAAGTGTGTTTCACTTTCTCTTAACTGTATCTTTTTTCTGCATGATGCTTCAAGCCAGGGGCTTTGCAGAACACAAGTAAAACACATTTAATTGATCAGATCTTCTTAAGTGGAGAAATTGGCCCACAAACCTAAATGTGAAATTATGGCTAAGAGGCTATGTTTAAGCTGCTAATAAGGATTTAATGTCTCACACAATTTAGCAAGTGCTCATGTGATCCATGATTGCTGAGAGTATGGCCAAAAGACTCAAAAATTCTGCTGGTGTGTTAGTGTTCTTCAATATTTACCAGACAAGACCCCCATTCCCAATGTATCAGACTGAAGGAAAAGTTATCTTTCAGCTAGCCTATGAGAGGATGTTCTCCCCCATTTTATCTGTTTACTAGCCAGATTCCCAGCAAACAGTGGGGACATGTAAGGGTGGGAGATTCCACAAATAATGCTTGTCTTTATTTTCATATTTACCTCTTCCTCTGGGACAATATTTCTCAAAGTCTGCTCACAGCCGACTGCTCTTACATCTACTGCTCTCTTCTCTCACTCTGGTTCGAGCATCCCATGGTTGCTCTCTACAGCTTCTACTTATCTAGTCTACATATGCACATATTCATGTGTACATGTACATGCACATGCACAGACATGCACAGACATGGCCCATATTCCAGGGGTTGGGCACATGTGGCTCTCAACATCTTTGTGCTGGCTGGGGCATTGGGGAAGGAGAGGCAACTGGGCAAGAGAGCTATGCCTGTTAACTGTGACATAAGGAGGCCCTTCCACAAGGTTAAAATGTGAAGAAGAAAAAATCACAAATACATATAGTGACATGAGGGAAATGATGGGTGGGGCACTAAACAGCAGACAGAATGTGTCTTATCACAGGTGACATAAAAATACACTGAAGTTGAAATAAGATTATAAATCCACCTTCCTTCATTAGTCATCAATCAATTAAACACCCACCCCGATACAATCGCATTTAAAACTGCCTTTTTGCATTTCACACATTCACACCAACAGATGGGAAGAAGCTCAAAAACACTTTAAGTGGCAGGTATAAAATTTGTCTGACAGTCACTCTGTGTATTTCCCTCAGCCAGACCTCACAGGCAGCATAATAAAGCATAAGCTGCTCTAACCCTATACAGTGGCACATACATTTTAATGCACATACAATTTACTTCAACCTGTCCTGTGATTATGTTTGGGAGAAAGGAATGAGAGACTGGACCTGTGATAGCCTGAACCTATTACACTTATAACTATAATTGCTCCTCGGCTTTTGTTACACTTTCCTTTTGTTACACTTTCCTTACACAGTCATTTCCTTTTGACCAGAACTCCTTTGAACACACAGTCTGAGATGAGAGTCACAACAGTTTGAAATACAGTGGTACATTGGGTTACATACGCTTCAGGTTATAGACTCTGCTAACCCAGAAATATTACCTCGGGTTAAGAACTTTGCTTCAGGATGAGAACAGAAATCAGGCAGCAGCAGCGCAGCGGCAGTGGGAGGCCCCATTAGCTAAAGTGGTAGCTCAGGTTAAGAACGGACCTCCGGAACGAATTAAGTACGTAACCAGAGGTACCACTGTATCTCAGCAGTTCCATGTCACTTGATGGCAGCAGAATTGTAAACATATGAACAGGTGTGCAAAGGAGGAGGAGATGGCTGAGGTAGCCATGAAGACATTCATGCCAGCTTATAAACTATTGTCTCAAGTATTTGCTTTACTGTGGTTTTCCCCACTGCAGCTTTAAAGATGAAGGGGTTTTTTTGGGGGGGTGCTGTTTCTCCTGGAAAATAAGTTGATGACTAAGCCGCTTTTTACATTCTCCATCACTTTCCACGTCAGCAAAGTGAGTCCAGGAGGAAAAGGTGGACACACAGACAGATGTATAAATATGGAAAATTGTGTAGATAGGTAAGTTATTTTTGCAAGATTCTCTCTGTCTGGTCAGCAGTTATGTGTAGGCAGCTGTTCCCTGCTGTTGAGCTGTGTCTTCCTGTTCAGATGTAAAAACTTTTCTAGGCCATGTCCCCTGAAGTGGAGGTTTTTCTGTCTTATGAAACGGACCAAAAATTCCCACCAGGTAGAGATTATTTTTATAGCCACCTTTTCTGCCATCTTAAGTACTTTCTCTCCACCCTCTCTTATCTGTTTGCAGATCTTCAAGCATTTTAATGCCTTTGGCCTGGGCACAAAGCTCTCTAGTAAACACGCTCCCTGCTCTGACTTCCTTGCCAAACACTATTCTAATAATACCATCCCAGCTCCAACATTCCTGTCATCAGAGGATACCCGAGTGTTCAGATATTTCTGTGTACTGGAACTGCTTCTATGATCACTGAAACAGGACCCTAGAACAGCCCTGAACAGGAAGTGAGCTAGGATGGAATGTAGGACAAAACAGCCACCTGTGCAGTAAGGAAGAGGAAAGGTTTGCTGTCTCCACAGCAATTTATTAGAGCCCTATGAGGAGTGATTTTCAGGGCCTCAACTTCAGGAAGGAAGGAAAGAAGCCAGGCGAGGGAATTCAATATGCTGCAAGCTGCTAGGCACTTAGTACTATCCGGGGATGTTGGGCCAAATAACAATCCTCAGACCAGCATTATAATTCCATATTAAGATGGAGGGCTGGGCTAAGAGATCTACTTATAAAAGTAAAGTAGGGGTGGGGAACTGGATCTGGCCAGCAAGTCAGATAGTTATTTCCCCCGTCCCTTATGGGCCAAGTCTGACAGGTGGGGAGGGTCACCCACCCATCTTTGACCTGAGATATCACAATGATGTCAGGTGACCTCTTTGGTTTTTTGCCCACACAGGTATTGTGGAGTACTTCGCAAAGAATTTCACTAGACCCTTGCAATGTTCTGTGCAATACCCAACCATCAGTTGACAGTTGGGGCTTGTGGAGCACTGTTAACAGGGCTTTGCGGGCACTGCCATTCAGCTGAAGTGCCTGCAAAGTCCCTTTCGGCTAAGCTAGATCATCAATAGTCCCACATCTGCTGTCACACATGACATCAGGTATAGGGCAGATGGGCTTGGCTTGGTTTAGCAGAAATGACCTTGTGAGTCAAATGGGCATCCTCTACCTGAAGTAGAGCAAAGGTGCCTCCATATGGTCACTATTTGGGGGGGGTGCATTTAAAGTGGATCATTAAAGGGCTCTGTCATCCTGGTGCAACTTTTTAAAAAAAGAACCTGACTTTTTGCAGTTTGGAAAGTGATGAGAAATGCGTTGAAAAGTGTGGGATGAACAAATGGCTAAAGGAAGACACGTGAACACCCCACCCCCACCCCGAAGAAAAAATGAATTATATAATTTCGCCTAAGAAAATGGTTCAGAAAATGCACCTGCTGTAGAATTCGGCAGCCAGGTTGTTGACCAACGCAAGGAGGTCTGAACATATAACACCAATTCTGGCACAACTGCACTGGCTTCCAATTATCTCTGGACTCAATTAAAGGTGCTGCTTTAACCCAGGCATCCCCAAACTTCGGCCCTCCAGATGTTTTGGACTACAGTTCCCATCATCCCTGACCACTGGTCCTGTTAGCTAGGGATCATGGGAGTTGTAGGCCAAAACATCTGGAGGGCCGCAGTTTGGGGATGCCTGGTTTAACCTATAAAGCCTTATGTGGCTCAGGGTCCCAAAACCTTGAAAACCTAATCTCTTCACATGAACCAGCCCAGACCCTGTATTCATCATCCCAGGGAGGCCCTTCTTTGTCTGCCCCTTCCGAATGGTTGCTCCTCGCTTATGTGATTATCATGGGAAACTATTGGACAGTGGAAAAATCACTTTCCCGTGTAGAGAAAGTTTTGAATTAGTTTTAAAGGATTTTAATGTTTTGTAGGAAGTATAGAACATGTGAGAGGATGAATACATGAACATTCCAATTCTCAAGCTGGAGCCAGGCACACATACCCTCGAACATTTCTCTGATGAAAATAGGGACATCCCATTCCATAATGATAATTTTACATCTTATTGGTTTGCCCCAGCACTCTGGGCAGCTCCTAACATATATAAAAGCATAATGAAACATTAAACATTTTTAAAAAAACTTTCCTATACAGGACTGCCTTCAGATGGCTCAGGGGTTGGATAACTCCATACCCTCCAACATTTCTCCAATGAAAATAGGGACATCCTAAGGAAAACCAGGGCATTCCGGGATCAAATCAGAAACCAGGACAGGGATGTCCCTGGAAAATAGGGACACTTGGAGGGTCTGAGGCAGTAGTTTTGGAGGAAACTGGATGACTTGAGAGAGGCATTATTTACTTTGTCCCATTGTTACCTATGGTCAACCAGGTTTTTGGAAGAATATAAAACCCTGCAAAACCTGTTTACCAGAAGTAAAAATGGGTTGAACACTGGTCCCTCTCTTACTTTCGCTTCTTTGAGAAACCTATCCAGTAGAAGGAAAAGATTCTCAAGAATCCAAAAAGTCAGTTGAAGAACTGAGCCACACCCACTTAAGGCATAACCTCTTGCAACGTAACCCAGCAGTGTTATCTGGGTTTTTATGCTTGGTCTAGCCTCCTCTCCTCTAACCCCACCCATGTACATCCATGTGCAGGCATTGATAGTAGCACTTTGTGACTAGCAGTTGTCACAGGCAATGTACAGAAGTATAATTAATGTGCATTGGGAATGTTTCCTGCACTATTAAATTAAACTAATTAACTAGTGCTAATTAAATGGGGTATTTAAAAAAAATGTTTCACTAAGTACACAGATCTCCATTCAGGATCCAGTGTCTCTTGGCTCCTTTTGCTGGGTGAGCAAATGGAGCCAAGAGGCACTAGATCCCGAGTATTCAATAACTTTGTATTCAAAACTGCCTCCTTTTCCTCCTTGCATCAATGGTGTCTCCAACATCCATAGACTTCATTTTATTTTTATTTTAGGGGTGGCAGTGGAATCTTTACTGTTTATCATCATGGAAGGTAGAGGGTTTCAAAGGCAGGGGAGCTATGCACCACAGGGCCAATGGTGGGAAGAATCCAAGAGTGCCCAGGACTAGCAAGGGAGGAACTCTTCCTGATCCAGATTTACTAGAATTGAGACATGAGAACACAAAATCACAATACAATCTTCAGAAATGTATTGCATTCTGTCCTTGAACCCAGCAAAGTTCTTTATTCCCTGTCAGGTCAGACCAGAGTTTCATAGCTCTTTAAGTTTAAAGAAACAGCATGCAAATTATTTCCCCATCTAAATTTATGAATTTCCAATATGTAATTCAGTCTGCTGGGTTCTCACAATCCATTGTTTCCCCTTAAGAAAATTCAAAGCAAATGATCTTTTGGAGAAAAGCAGCCTCCACCTATCCTCTTTTGGACATCTTTCTCAGTACTTTTGGATCGTGCACATGTTCCTGGCTGGCCCCAACCCATACTTTCAGTGGAATGCATCTATGCTACATCACTGACATGCGGGATCTGTGCAAGGCAGCTGTTTCACTCCAAGTACACACTGGGCACACAGTGAGGCAGACAGGCACTGGTACTCCTACCCTACGGATTCCAACTATACGGATTCCAACTCTACTTTTTACTACCAGTCTCCTTTGAAGGCAGCCTGTCTGCAACTTCTCGTTATTCAGAACCATATTTTCATTACCAAACCAGAGGTGAATCATGCCAGCCATTTGCCTTCAAAGGCAGCTTTTTTGTCAAAAATGAACAATGATATCCACACTCTCCAATGCATTTAAAGAGGAAAACTAGCTAAGACCACCTAGTCTATCGTGCTCCTGTTCCTTTCAAGCGTGTCAGGACTTTTAAGTGTTGGACACCACGCTGAAAGCATCAAATACCGCTGCCTGAAGTGAAGTAATTCCAAGGTACATGCAAGGCTGATAACATGATCACGTTTACTGAAGAAGATCAGTGTTACATCACTCCAATCAGCTGCTGTTGGTGGACTACAGTTGCACAAGCACACAAAATGAACTACACAGAAAGGCTGCTTACCTCAAGCTCTCTTTCAGCCCAGAATTAGTTAAAGAAGTTTGTGGTATGCCTCTTGCAAACAATTCTCAGCTCTGTATACTTGGGTAAAGGCAGCAACAATGAATGACAACTGTCAAGTCTCTCTCCCTCTTTCTTTCTCTCTCTCTTTCTCTGTCTCTCCAGGCTGGCACGATAGAGAGGGTGGGGGAAGTATGTGCATGCCAGTGCAGGTCATTTGAAAGATATAGATAGCAAGTGTGTGCACATATATCTAAAATTGTCTGCAAGCAGCTGTTAGTTCAGAACAGCTCTAAGAGGATCAGGTTTTCTCCTGCAGCCCCAGCATGTATCTGTGGAGTATGAGCAGCAACAAAGACAGTTAGTTTATACAGCATCATTCAGCATGTGAAGTCTTGTACAACTGCCATGTCTATCCTGACAATAATCCAGTGAGGTGGGTTAGACTGCAACACAGCAACTTGCCCAAGGCAAGCTTAGTGACTCAGTGGTAATTTGCACTTTGATCTCCTACACTCAAATTCCAACTCTCCACCCACTTCACCAAATTTGAGTTAAGAAGCATAGGGTTGCTAGCAACAACAGGAAGAAGAGGTTGCCAGAAACATAATAATAAGGATGATCTGTCATTTTGGAGATAAAGCTTGAGATAAATAAAACTGAATGGCAACACATGAAAGAGTGGGTATTGCTAACATAATGCTTCCATCATCCATAAATATGCTAATATGAGGCTGATGGAAGTTGGAGTCCAACACATCTGGAGGGCTACAGGTTCCTCACCCCTGGGTTCAACTTTTGGAAAGAAAGAACCAGAAATATAGAAGTCAAAGTTGGGAAGAAGGGCAGTGGAGTCTCAGGAGTGTTAGTCCAACATTTTAATTTCTTCTATTCAGCAAAGAAGTTGCCTATTCCCTCCCTTCAGATTATCTACCGTATTAAAAAGATTCTAATTCACGGGAGAGGAAAATTCTGCAGTGCCTCTTCTGCGTTGTGTTTGTAGCTCCTGCCAAGGGTTCTTGCAGTCAGTGGTTACTGTTGCCCTAGTAATCACTTTACTACGTACTGCTGTATGAGAAAAGTTCAAGGCCATCTTTGTAACAAATTTTGTTAAAGAAAGCCAGCTCTTCACCACCACTCTCAGCTGTCAGGGGGAAAAACCCAGATGCCAATGTAACACCTTTTTTTTGTTACCTGTGCCATAATTACAGCACGCAAAATGTCTGCACAATACAGTACTGTAAACTAGGAAAGTGCACACCATGCCAACACAATTAGATGGGCGAGGCAGGCACAGGGGGCTCCAAAATTTGGGCAGAAATGACTCCCATTGCCCATCCTGAATAGCATGCCCACAGTCTGAATAGGGGCTTCTGGATATACATGTGCAAGTCTCCCTAGCTGAGATTCCTAGAGCTAAGTGAGGTGGAGGAAAACATGCCTATTTCCCAAAATGTGGAAGAAACATATTTCCAGGAAATTAATTGCCTTTTCTGTAGAAGAGACCTGATTTCCTGCCAGGTAATGTAAATCACTCCAACGGATTATACCAGTTATGGCTGCTTGGGGACAGAGCCTAAACCAAATAACTTCCATCTGCCTGCTGAATGGGTAAAAAGCAAGAAGCTCCACATTGCAGAAGACGGGCAAATATAATCCCTCTTATGTACATGCAAATAGCAGCAGCCTTCACATCATTGTTCCATTCATGGCAACATGTCCACGGGTTAATTCCATGTCAAGTACCTTAGGCATCATTTTCTGAACTGCACTGAACAAATTTTCATATAAAATTTAAGCGGCAGCTATGTCAGCTATTTCAGAGCAGTTAATGAGAACAAAAGCCAAGGTTTTCAGCCACTCTGCTTGAAGAAGTGGGCATGCACATCATTTTCCATTGCAAGCTGACTGGGAGGCACTACATCCTATGCATAAGAATGTGGAAGGCTGCTTTCTCTTCTCGGCCACAATCCTGCACACAGTTACCAACAAGATAACCCTACTGATTTCCAATGAAACTTGTGCATTGGTATCAGTTGAACAGCATTATTACTTTGCTTTTATATACTGTAATCACATTAATGCCAGCAAAACACCAGGCAAGTACAAACATTTTTGTGCCCTATTTCTGTTTTGACAGATGTTCAATAAAACTTGTGAACTGCTTTGGGCTCAACATCCCTGGAGCATAGGAGCTCACTGTTGATATTTTAAACAGTTGTCAGCCACTCTTGGACGTTAAAACTCCCTCCACACCTCCTGACAACCCTCAGCACAATCACATTAGCATGAAGGCTTTTCCATGTTGGCACCTGAAGCCTCTCTCCTAGCTCAATGCTTTTCTGAATGCAGACAGATACCATTAAGCACTCTACCATTTGTGCTGGCTCATCTAAAAATCCGTGTTCAAATTTATTCCGCTTTCAATAACAATAAAAAAACATTATTCTGCTAAGCTGCACATTGCAGTTTTACCATTGTCAGCCCTTAATGAAGATGGAGCAAAACAAAACAAACAGCCAAAAATGCTTAAGTCCCTAGAAAGATTGGTATTAATTTTGAAACTTGGGGGGGGGGGAGGCAGCCAAGTATACTACGTGCACAGTATGATCAGCCTCCCTTGATTTAAATACAGTAGTACCTCGGGTTAAGAACTTAATTCGTTCCAGAGGTCCGTTCTTAACCTGAAACTGTTCTTAACCTGAGGTACCACTTTAACTAATGGGGCCTCCTGCTGCCGCAGCGCCGCCACTGCCCAATTTCTGTTCTCATCCTGAAGCAAAGTTCTTAACCCGAGGTACTATTTCTGGGTTAGCGGAGTCTGTAACCTGAAGCGTCTGTAACCTGAAGCGTCTGTAACCTGAGGTACCACTGTATAGCTGTTGTTGGTTTTCTCTTCCTCCCTTCAAAAACGAATATATTTAATGAACCAGTGCTAGAACATCATGTGGGGCCAAGGCAGCAGTACATAGCTTCCCGTGGGAGAGACCTAGAACAGCACTTCCTTCCCAGATCCTGTGCAGCACAGGTGTGGCATTCAAAAGCTGAAGTGCAACAGTGGAAAACGCAACAATAATGTCCCTTTACATGGCACCCTGTGAACTTTTTGATCCACGAAAGCCATTTCTCAAGTTAATGGAATAATTCAGCCACAAGACCAGCAGTAGCAGCAGCATAAATCACCAAGGCTGCTATGCAGTTACATCTTAAGCCAATCCCATAGCATCATCAAGGACAGTAACTGTTTACGAGGCTAATGAAATGTAACAAAGGCTGGAGATAGAGAATAGTTTTATCAGAGAGCTGAAGGCATTCTGAAAGAAGGGTCATTGCTTCTGGTGAAGATGCTAATTCTACTTTTTGCTTCTGGTAAATAGGTTCTGCATTGTTTCGTAAGCATTCCAGAAGTTACAGGGAACAAAATAAATGCATTTCGAGCCCCACACTGGGTGAACATTGCAGGGGGATTGGACTAGATGACCCTTGTGGTTTCTTCCAACTCTACAATTCTGTGAATCTATGTACCAAGGAAAGTGATGTCTCTCTCAACCACTTCCAGCTGTTTAAAAACATTGCATTTTTAAAGTTGGAGATAGCTTTATAATTTGTAAGCCACATTGCTTTGAAACAATTCCAATAAATTTCAATAAACCATAAATTAGGGGTCAGCAACCTTTTTGGACTAGTGGACACATTTCAAATTTTATGAGAGGGCTAGGGCGCTATTCACAAGATGGCTGCCATGCAGTGTGTGTGTGTGTGTGTGTGTGTGTGTGTGTGTGTGTGTGTGTGTAGCATAACACAAAATGGCTGCCAATGGGAGTGTAACAGAACACAAAATTAGAGAGACAAGCATATGCTTACCATGGGAAGTCAGCTATGTCCCACTGGTCTTTTGGAGACTCTCTCTCTCTCTCTCTCTCTCACACACACACACACACACACACAGAGAGAGAGAGAGAGAGAGAGAGAGAAAGAGAGAGAGAGAGAGAGATTGTTGCTGTCAAATAATGACAGGGAGCATTCCCAATTCCAGGAAATATATACAAAGTAGCACACCACTCTCATTTTACAGAAATTGTTAAGAAATTATAGCATCATTCAGAAGGTACCTGCACATTTTGTCCCGCAAGGAGGGCTGGAGACTTCTGCCCCGAGGAAGCTCTATTTTGCACCTTCAGTTCTGCAAGTTTGGAACATGCAAACAGCAAAACCCCTCCCTTACAGGGTTGTTGAAAGTCGGCACAAGAAAAAGCCTATAAAGCACTTTTTGCATACTTATATATTAATTAATAAGAATGTGGATGTGAAAATACCATGAGTAGTTTTAGAAGACTGCATTTTTCATTTCTATAATTCCAGGAATTAAGAACCACTGGCTGGCAGCAGGTTAGACAAATTTATTTTCAACATAAAATATTAATTATCAGTAATACATGTTCATTCAAACAAGGAGATGCTTGCCATAGTCATTCTACAGAGGTCAGCCCCACCATTTCAAGGGTTGAGCAGTCCAAGCGGGGTTTAAAGATAAGAAGGGGCAGCAGGAGTCTTGAGTAACCCATCAAAAGTGAGCACCTGAATCAGCATATGCACATTTTATGCAAATCTGTCTTCTTTAGTTGTCATTTTCATTAAGTGTAAATGGCTACACCATATAGGATTGCATGGCAAATCATAAGCTGATACCTTCCCTTAAAAAGTTATACACAGCAAAATTCCACAGCCTTGGCATGCTGCAAACTGAGATTAAATGCTTATGATCAGATGAAGTATTTTCATTTCTGTCACAATCTTGAGTTTGTGGTTATTATTGGTTGTGCTTTATTTTTTTGTTTCACTGGGCTGCTGCCAAGCAAATTCTAACAGGATCCAAGTACTGTTGGCACTTTGGCTAAGACTTGGCATGGTATGCACTTGCTTTGATTGGATCCCCAAATTAACAGGGCCAATACAAGAACACTGTGGCACCTCAAGTTAGACTCCAGGGGTAGGCAACCTAAGGCCTGGGGGCCGGATCCGGCCCAATCGCCTTCTCAATCCGGCCCACGGATGGTCCAGGAATCAGCGTGTTTTTAGATGAGCAGAGTGTGTCCTTTTATTTAAAATGCATCTCTGGGTTATTTGTGGGATCTTCCTGGTGTTTTTACATTAGTAGAATGTGTGCTTTTATTTAAAATGCATTTCTGGGTTATTTGTTGGGCATAGGAATTCGTTCATTTTAATTTTTTTTCCAAAATATAGTCCGCCCCTCACAAGGTCTGAGGGACAGTGGACTGGCCCAGGGCTGAAAAAGGTTGCTGACCCCTGGTTGCTAAACTCTTACTTCCTCAAATATTTTTGAAGGGGTTTAGTCAATGGCACAGATTAGTAGTAGTGATAGACTACAGTGGTACCTCTGGTTATGCACTTAAATCGTTCCGGAGGTCCGTTCTTAACCTGAAATCGTTCTTAACCTGAAGCACCACTTTAGCTAATGAGGCCTTCCGCTGCTGCCGCGCCGCCACTGCCCAATTTCTGTTCTCATCCTGAAACAAAGTTCTTAACCCGAGGTACTATTTCTGGGTTAGCGGAGTCTGTAACCTGAAGCGTCTGTAACCTGAAGCCTCTGTAACCCGAGGTACCACTGTATTGTCAATTCCAGACTGCCTGTTTATTTAGCATCAATCCTGATTTGTGCATTTGTGGGGCTTTGGATGAAATGACAAGCTATGGTGAATCTAAAGCAAGCAAAAGCTGTGCTAGAGAAGGAAAACAAGGGCATACAGTAGAGTGCAAGATCAAGGCTCGCAGTGGGTTATTCCCATCATGATATACAATGGTTTGTGGTGATCCCAAACTGGCCCACAAAGGGTTTGTTTGTTTTTAAACTGCACATTCAATTTTGATGGAAATCATTAGTTAGGCTCATACTGGTGAGAGAATTGGGACCAAACTAGAGAAGACATCATTTATGCAATTAGTAATAATGTGAGTGGCGTTTTAAAGTGAATAGCTGATGTGAGGGCACAATACGGATTGAGAACCTAGCACGGGGAATAGTGGGTCTTGCTTTGCTACCCCCCCCCATCCCCAGCTGAGATCCTGATCTAGCGCTGGCTCCCTGTGTCTGCTATTTTCATAGGTGGGATCTTCCATTTGCATAATGGAAGCTGTTATTCCAATACCCAATGCATGCCCCCTGTGATAAGGACTACAACATAAGGACTATGAGGAGTAAACAGCTAAAGCTACCCATATGCCAGGGGTTTCCTGTCACTTGTTTTTTATTTTTAAGTTGTTTACTCAGTTGCTAATTGCATGAATGGTGTCTCATTTAGTTTGGCCCTTAAGTAGATCTCTGCTGGAAAACTATGCAAGTCAAACAGGCCTGTTCCTTTCTCCACTTTGCTTTTCAAACCAATACTGTTCAATTAAGGATTCTCTTTGAAAATGTTTTTCCTATTATTAGTATACTTCTCATAGAGCTTGACAGGGACTGAGAGGAGTGAGTTTCTTTGTACCTGACAGTTCTCTGAGAATGTTCAATGCACCATTTCCATTTAATATAGCTTGGGTTTCCCACAGAGCAAAAAAGGGAAACATTCTTTAGCACAAGAAAAATGGGATGGTCAAACCATAAAATAGACAAAAAGTATTGGGACAGGGAGTAAAATTCTTCTAATGCAATTTCTTCAACTCATTAGATTTAATTTATGATCAAAATAAAATTAAAACAGGGATTTTAAATGCAACATTATTATGACAACACACATATTGTAATTTATTAGTTGCTTTCATTATGTATAAGATTAACATGCCCAGTTTTTAATTTATGGAACAGTACAACACTATAAGATAAACTGCAATTTATCTTACCTGTTTTTTTGAATTTGAACATGATTTTTAATATGAATGCTTTTTTAAAAAAAAATTGCTATTGCATACTCTGTGTTGAGAATGTGAAATGCACACTGTAAATTAAAGGGTAGTTTATAGTAGTTAATGGAAAGTTGCATAAGCTGCTAGTTGAAAGACAGACAAGGTCAGGGACTAATTTGAACAATTTTAATCCACTTGGTTCTTTCATATGCATAAATGAATAGCTTTCAGAAGGATCTCACACATTTCTCTAAACTTAAATACAATATGAAACTTTCTCACAGTAGTAATGGACCTAAGCATGCAGAAATAGCTCAGTCTTGAAGCCAGATAAATTCTTCTCACCTGTGAAATATTATATTAGTGCATACAAAGAGAACAATAACCATACTCTGGTATTATGCACAACATATAGCCTAGGAATCTCATACGGCAAACTCACACAGCAATTCCCGTACCAACGCCTGTCATTTCTCATTGTTTACAGAAGGTGGTGTAGATTTAGAACTCTGGCATCATGCAGTAACCTGACAATATGCTTTAATCTCCACTGCCTCCTTTCATCCCAGAGCACTTTACTTGCTAATGCATGTTGCACAAAGGGATTGCTTCATCCAACTATAAGTATGTCCTCATCTTTAAGAAGACAGCATTTTAACTGCAGAGGAATATTTTCTTATAGATCAAAATAGGAAACTATAATAATTGTCCAGTAGCACCTTAGAGACCAACTAAGTTTGTTTTTGGTATGAGCTTTCGTGTGCATGCACACTTCTTCAGATATTATTATTATTATTATTATTATTATTATTATTATTATTATTATTCACCCTGAGGTCCCAAGGCAGGCAAAAAATACTGAAGCCTTATTTCACATAATGAGTATACAACCATAACTCAAATTATGATGGGGAGGAAGATGCAGTACCCTTGCTCTGGTGGAATGAACACTGCATCAAATATGTGCTCAGACATGGAAGAAAAGAGACAAACATAGAACAAGTAAAATATATTTTAAAATGTAAAAATTACAGACATGTCCACATTGTCAGGTTTGCTCACCAGGGCAAGTCAGTTTGAGCATATCTCAGTGATCCTTGCCTGACTGCACTGGCTGCCAGTCAATTTCCAGGCTCAATTCAAAGTGCTGGTTCTGACCTATAAAGCCTTAAAGGGCTCAGGAACACAATACCTCAAGGACCACCTCTGCTCATATGAACCAACCCAAAGCCCTTCTTCATGTGTCCTCTCCACTAGAGGTCTAGAGGCTAGCAACACAAGAAGGGGCCTTTTCTGTGTTGGCTCCGTTTGTGGAATGCTCCCCAGGGAGGCTTGCCCAATGCCTTAGTTACATATCTTTAGGCACCAGGCAAATATGTTTTTCTATAACCAAGTCTTTGGCTGATTAAGCAATCTACAGTGGTACCTCGGGTTAAGAACTTAATTCGTTCCAGAGGTTCGTTCTTAACCTGAAACGGTTCTTAACCTGAGGCGTGCTTTCGCTAATGGGGCCTCCCGCTGCCGCTGCACCACTGGCGCACGATTTCTGTTCTTATCGTGGGGCAAAGTTCTTAACCTGGAGCAACCACTTCCTGCTTAGCGGAGTTTGTAACCCGAAGCGTCTGTAACCCGAAGCGTCTGTAACCTGAGGTACCACTGTATGGCCTTTTAAATATGTATGTAGGCCAGGGGGAGGGTTATTGGTTCAATTTTGTTCCTTTTGTTATGTATTTTGTGTTCTCTTCAGATGAAAGGTGCTATACAAATTTAATAAATAACAATAACACTATCCATTAATCAGGGCAATGTCTGCATACAACATGGACATGGAGGGAAAATCAACTCAAACGGGAGAAAGCTGGAGCATATCCATCAAAACACTATATTCTCAGCGTGCAAGATACACAAAAGGCTAAGCAGCAGCCGAAAGTTCAGTCAAGTCCACAGAAGATTGCTTGTTCAAATCTCCCGCTAGCAGAACACATTAGCTGAATTCGACCCATTGCCTTTTCCCCTAACCCAAAATAAATCTTATACACTAGTTTTGTACAAAGTGCTCTCTTTGCATACAAAGTGTCCTTTCTTTTCATCCCCCCCCCAAAAAAAAACCCTCCCCCATGCAAAGCTGAAGTGCACATGACATGGGGCCAGACTGACCCTATAATCTGAGTTATGATCTCCACATGTGGGCGCTATATACGGATGGTGCCAGTTGTGCTGTGACAGCCTGAGCTGGGCAGTCATTAACACAGGAGGGAAATTTGTGCCAGGTTTGGGGTTTCATATCAATGTGGCTCTGAACTGAATGGATATGCAATCTGGCGTAAGTGTGCTCCTTGACCGTCACAACTCCACCACATTTTAGCCATTCCACAGGCCTGTTTCCACTGGGAAAACAGCTCCACTGTCAGGATACTCTACCTTTTCACTAGCTTACTTATCATGGCATCAGCTTATCTAGTGTTTGCCAGTGTAGTGAGATTTCTACAGCCGGCAGATATTCAGTATGAGATTGCTCACGAAGCCTCTGAGTCATTTTGTTAATTTTTATAAGTTCTAAATATGGATATGTTTTTACAAAATTTATTAATTGCAGCAAAATCATATTAGCAAAGCACTGGAAACATGCTGCCCTATCTCCTGTTTCAGGGCAGCCAAGAAATTTATTTGATATAACAGAAGTACAAAATATTTTATGGCTCTTGTACATTTGCAACTAATTATTTCACAGATAAGAAGCAAGGCTCCCATTCATAAAAGACTGGAATGCGAATTCAAATTAACATTCATATTTCTTTTAAAAAGGGGAGAAGGGAACTGAGGGAGAACAGTGTTCTTATACCTATGTCCTGGAAAATAGGTAGCTGTGCAAATAATTCCTCAAACTGTGACCCTTTTATGACATGCATAAAATCATAGAGTGACAAGCAAGCTCCTGATCAGGAGCAGCCAAAATGGTGCCCTCCAGATGTTGTTGAACTACAACTCCCATCATCCCTGGCTGTAGCTGATGGGAGTTAGAGTCCAACAACTTCTGGAGGGCATCACGCTGGCTCTCTCTGCTCTAGTTCAATCCAACTGGGAATATTCCAAATAACCCCACCTGGATTCAGGAGTTAGTAGACTTTGGAATCGGCCACAATATATACTGTATTGGTTTTAAGTACTGAGAAGCAGCTACTGTACCTTTTGCCCACAAATGCAAGCACTTTCATCTGGCTCCCTCCCCCTCATTCTCTGATGCAGAGTTCCTAAGTGTTTCTCATGCAGAATCTTCAGACAGCATGCAATTCCATAAATAGCAACCATCTCTGACCCAGGCCTCCACAGCATGCAAGGGAGAGACTAAGTGGTTTGATAACACCAGCGCAAATATAAAACACCAATCTTGGCAAAGCACCAGAAAGTTAAAGCCCATAAAAGTGCCGATTTTTTGGACATTCTCAGAGTTAAAGCCTGAGAGACAGAGTCTACAAAATAACAGGCAGTTTTCAAATTTATGTTTAAATTGGCATGTGCAAATGAGCAGCCAGAGGCTTTGCTCCTTTTGGAAGAGGTAGCAGTTCTGACATGCAACATTCTCTTTTATCTCTTCCCCACATACCACACACGCCTGGATACTGTGTCTCTGCACCATCTCAAGGTTTCTATCACAGCTCCACTTTCTCTTTTGCCACTCTACCATCACGCTACACTGCTATCATTTGATTGCATCAATAATGCTTGATTCAAGGCCAGTTCTGTTACAAAGGGTGTATGTATACAACCTCAGAGGTTTGTTTTTAGGCAGGAGCGGGGAGCAGAGAACTGCTGTAATATCCCCTTGTGGCCTTTAGAATCAACATCTAGAAACATGTCCCAATCTAGTTTCTGAAATACTTCAGATCATTATTCAGGTTAACTTTTGTCAGCAATTCTCTGAGGACTAACAGCAGGTTTGGCCTTGGGAACAATGCATTTTGGCTCAATGACAGCTGGTTCTCTTTATTTTTGGAGGAGGGGAAAAGGTTGGGCTGGCAGCTTCAGCTTGTGTCCTAGACTCTGAGAAAGCCTTAGCCAGCAAATTACCCCTGACAAAGAAGTTAATATTGCCACTTCAGCAAGATGTCCCTACCCCTTCACCTCCCTGAGAAATCTCTACATTCCATAATTCTAGAGGCAGAAAACCTCAACAATAGATATGCATTGTGGCAGCACACAGGAAGGTAACAAGAAATCAAGACGAGCGGATGTGAAAGCTGCCTGGAATAAAGTGTTTGCTATGCTCCCTCTGTCTCATCATCATCTCTCTCACAAACACAGTAAAATATGGAAAGCCAACTGTCCATCTGATACTGATAATACAAAGCAAGATTAGAAAATTCAATAGTGCTACAGGCTCAGTGGTGGCACCTCAAGGTTAACCACCTGAACAATTACATGCCTATGTTTCCTCATCTTGCATGTAATGAAGTAGGCCCTTGGAAGCTTATCTGTTCTATAATGTATTTGTGAGGATGAGAGACTGTTTGGTACTGCAGGGTGGCAACTTCCACCTGCCATCGTTCCACCCTCCTGCCCATTGGAGCTAGGGAGCTGCAGAGAGAAGGAGTTTCTAGCCTTTGGGGTCTTGGTATAAATGGGAAATTGCTATGTACTAACTTTGGAGATAATACGGAGTATTATTTACTGACCTATTGGTGTGCTTTATGCTCAATTAATTTTATTTACTTGTGTTTTAGGGACGCGGGTGGCGCTGTGGGTTAAACCACAGAGCCTAGGACTTGCTGATCAGGTCGGCGGTTTGAATCCCCGCAACAGGGTGAGCTCCCGTTGCTTGGTCCCTGCTCCTGCCAACCTAGCAGTTCGAAAGCATGTCAAGGTGCAAGTACCTGTAGATAAATAGGTACTGCTGCAGCGGGAAGGTAAACGGCGTTTCCGTGTCCTGCTCTGGTTCGTCGGAAGCGGCTTAGTCATGCTGGCCACATGACCTGGAAACTGTACGCCGGCTCCCTCGGCCACTAAAGCGAGATGAGCGCCGCAACCCCAGAGTCGGTCACAACTGGACCTAATGGTCAGGGGTCCCTTTACCTTTTTACTTGTGTTTTAAATGAATTGTTAATTATTCAATTGTTAGTGTTATGCTGTAGCAATATTATAGTTTTTATTTTGCATTATTGTCCTTGTACTTATGCACCCTCTACCTTCCACTCTGGGCTAGTACAGCTGTGGCAGAAGACCCACTGTGCTGTGCCCCCCCCAGCCCCTCCTGGGATTCCTCTACCCAACTACAACTATTTGGATTGGAGCTGCAGTTATATTTGGATTAGCATTTTCAGATATGCTGCGATTTGTTTTGTGGCACATGTACTTCAAAAAATAGATTAAAAATACTTTGAATAATGATTCTGTGATGAAATACAATGTGGTCATAGTAAACCCTCAGGGATTTGCCTTGCTTTTGACTCCTGGCCTGGAATATGAATGATGTCCATTCTTTTTCCTTCATGACTAAGAAGTGGGTCACAACTCAATATTTTTCTGTGGGTGTTGTTATTGTTTCCTGAATTGCGTTAACATACTTATTATATCATTTCTCCAAATATGTAAACTGCTTTAACTTCAGCTTAATAATACAATGCATGTTTCCTCACAGTTCAGTCAAAGCTAGCAGAAATGAGGCACCATAAACCTTCTTCCTGAACATACCAGTCTGCCATATCTTATTCCATGCATGAAAACTTAATTTCAATAGGCAAGTATGCTAAGATGCATATCCCAGTGCTCCCCTGTATGTTAAGAAATACCGTTTTAAAGTGAATCTAATGTGCCCTTGAATCTAATGCGCACCTCAATTTTCAAAATCTTGAAACCAATAAAGTTGCTGGCAAATGTAAATGCGGCATCAAATCTAATGTGCACCCTAATTTTCACGATGTCATTTGGCCAAAAAAGTGTGCATTGCATTTGAGTAAATATGGTATATATTCTTATATATCACAGATACCAACTTGAAGGTATCCTTACAATTAATTAATTAATTAATGTGCCCAATAACCAAGATACTAGTTTATCTTTTGATAATGCTTTGCTACTTAATAATTGCTCAAGATTCTTTTAGTATATTTGGGCTAGCAGTAAACAGCATGGTAACTAGCACAACCCTTGCAGGTGTCAGGCATGCCAATTTGATGTGTGCGAAGCTCACAAATCCTTTCATTGTTTAGAGTGCAGACCATGGACTAGAATCCATGCAAAAATACAGACACACAGAGAAGTGTTGGTTTTACAACAACACTAGAATTGTTGTTGGCACGACAATTCTAGTCCACACATTCTTGTCCTTGAGAAATGCCTTGTGTATAACTAACTTTCTGATATAAGACAGCTGTTTCTTTGAATAGCCAGCAACATATGAAGCGTCTATTGCTCTCTATGAAGGGCATTATCTTCCCCACATTTTTACATTATCATACCTGTATTATGTTTACAGGAGCTAGAGATAAGTAGACAGAGTATCTGTACATTCCCAGGCTTTTTATTTATTTAATAGATTTAAATCTGGGTAGATATCGTAGGGACGTGGGTGCCGCTGTGATCTAAACCACAGAGCCTAGGGTTTGCCGATCAGAAGGTCGGCAGTTCGAATCCCTGCGACGGGGTGAGCTCCCGTTGTTCGGTCCCAGCTCCTGCCCACCTACCGTCTTTCCCCCTTTTTAAGACACCGTCTTATAAATTTTTTCCCTAAAAAAACACAGGGTGGCTTATTTTCGGGGGATGTCTTATTTTTATTACGTCAGTATGGTACGGTACAGCCTCCCCCTGCATGCTGAGCAGGCGGGGCAGAACTCCGCAAGAGGCGCGTTTTCCCTCCGCGCCTCTCGCTGGTTTGCTGGCTCCCTGTGCACGGGGAACAGGCGGGGCAGGAAGAGGCGTCTCCCCCCCCCCCGTGCCTCTCCCTGCGCGCTAAGCAGGCGGGGCAGAACTCCGCAAGAGGTGCGTTTCCCCCCCGCGCCTCTCGCTGGCTCCCTGCGCACGCAGGAGGGGCTGAGGAGGCGACGGGAACAATGGCGGCACCACGGCTTACTTTTGGGGTACGTCTTACTTCTCACAAAGGTAAAAAACCCCTGCCATGGCTTACTTTATGACTACGTATTAAAAAAGGGGAAACAGGGTAGCAGTTTGAAAGCATGTCAAAGTGCAAGTAGATAAATAGGTACCACTCTGGCGGGAAGGTAAACGGCGTTTCCGTGCACTGCTCTGATAGAGCGAGATGAGCGCACAACCCCAGAGTTGTCTGCGACTGGACCTAATGGTCAGGGGTACCTTTACCTTTTAGATATCGTAGCAGGTGGAGTCAACATCTATTAAATAAAAAAAATAAAACAGATACAAGTGGGTATGCCAATCTTGAGGTTCTTTAGAAATCATAACCTAAGAAAGTGAGTTAAAGTCTTTTAGGTAAAAAATAATAATGAAGTCAACTTGAGTGATTATGCAAATCACAAAACTATTTCAAAATCATTTCCAAACAATAACCTGAGTAGAATGTCAAAATCTGAGGACAGAGTAAAATAGAACAAAATCTGCAAGACGCAAGATATGTGTCTTTTCTTATATCACAACAGGCACCTGATTTTCTTAATGCAGTGGCAGGGTTCAACTCTGACCAGAGCTCATACCAAGGTCTCTTCAGCTGGGGAGCAGATCTCTACAATGCTGATGAACCTGAGGAGCCACTGGATGTGCTCCCCACAACACTGCCTGAATTCTTACACAGCTCTCACTCACCCGCCATTTCCCCCAGGAACAGAGAAGATGGTGAGCGAGGCAGGAACTTCAGAAATACTGCTGCCAAAGTGCCCATATAATTGCCTGAGACATCACATGGAAGCACCTGCATGAATCATGTCCTAAGAGCCTGGAAAGGGTGAGCCTCCAGCTCTTACATAAATTTCAAGGCTGAGCTACTTCATTGCTGCAAAAGCAGATCCAGTCTTCCGGATCTGGAGCAACAACACTTGGCTGGATCTCATTATTCAAACATATGTTTGTTGTTAACACTGAAATACAAAATTATTAATTTCATTATGAAAGCGTAAATCATTTGAGCTGTGCATGTTAAATTGCCCTAGGATGGCTATTGATGGCGCGGAGCATTCATTCTTTTGTTTTCTTTACCACTTAGTGCAAATACTCATTTGTTTTGCTTTAAAATGAATGAATGCTTGTATATTTTAAAATACATTTTATTGAGAGTTGGGATTCAATAGATTTCTGCCACCTTCTTAAGAATTGTCTTATAAAATGGTTCATGCTTTAAAATATATTTGGGCTTATCTGAGCAGCTGATGAGTCCAAGGAGGCTTAAGCCAGAAAGGACTTTGGGTTCTTCATAGGCCCTGGCTTCCAGATGGAGGCCTTATATCACAATTTTTGTTTGTGTGCATTTTAAGATTTGAAACCTTTCCAACCCAGTGGGTCATTAGAAGAACTTTTAACTAAGAACTTTCACCAGTGTTTGATTATTTCCTCTTCCCTCCCAATCCATTTTCACTTTGTGCCATTTTAGGCTCTACACGTAAGGGTATAAACAGCCTTGTTTATAGTGCTCTGGAAGCTGCCCTGGGAATCAGTTTTGGCTGGAGAGTGCGATTTTTTTTTTTAAAAAAATTATTTTTAAAGACAAATCTTTAAACAACTGATTGGGCTCAAGAGCTACAAAATGGCTAAACAGGATCTCAACCACACTAACTGATTGCCATTGTGTGCTGATACAGCCTATTTGTACCACTAGCAAGAGTAGCTCTCACAATGAAAGAAAAATGGGGTTTGGAAGATTGGTTCATACATGTGTCACACTTTTTCTATTGCATGAAAGCATTTTATGGACCTGCTTCCCCAAAGAGACATTAAAGTTTTGGGCTTTCTTTCTGAGAGGGAAAAACTGGCTAAATATAAGTGGTGCCATTTTTTAATACATTTGAACTCAAAGGTCTGAAAAGCATTTCTTTTCTACAATTTTTTTTTAAAAGCAACTTCAGACAGCCTCAGATGGAAGATGCAACCTGTATACAATGACTTTATTTTATGGGGATTAGTATATGGACTCATTAAAAAGGAAAAGGAAATTGAATTCCAAGCACCTTTTGTGCTCACTGCGGCTGAGATGACTCAATTCTGCTGTAAAGTGCAACCCTTTTTCCGATCTTTGCTACAGTCTTAGAATTGTCCAATGATGTTATGCAGCTCTTGCTTCTGCACTTTCTTCGCACAAATGGAAGAGAATAACTAGCTAACTCCAATCATACCAGTCTCGGAAGCAGCCTTTGAATTGTATAACAAGGACACTCCATTTTTAGGTGAGAATACTGAGAAATACTTAAAGATGAACAAAGCAAGGAAGTGTGTCTGAAATCCTACACACACTTATCTGGAAGAAAGTCCCACAGAGTTTCTGAATAGTATAGGATTTGCACTGTATACCTATTTACCTGGGAGTATGGCCTGCTTCACTGAATGGAGCTTATTTCTGACTGTATAGGATTTCTGCATAGGATTGCACTGTGCATTGTTGTCATTCACAGCAATTTATACCTTCTGGGATCGTGCTGGGCAGAAAGCTCATTGTAGCAGTTTCTGTGTGCATGTGCAACAGAATTCCATAGCACCACAGGCTATACTACAGGCACTTACACCCCAAGGGGCACGTTTGACTCCCATCTGGCATTAAAAGTTTTATTGAACAAAATTAAGCTGGGAATTAATTAAGACTGTGTCAAGACTTTCTCGTCCTGCAGAGCTTGTGTCTTTAAATTTGACAGGCGCTGGTCTAGAAGGGTTGTCATGCTGTTTGGTGCTGCCATCTCTCCCTCTTTGCATTTGTGTAGTTTCATATCAAAGCCACATGCTACATTTACTACATCAATATAAATGCACTATTAGACCATCATCTCCTCTGGAGTACAGGGCTCCCTCTCTTTTCAGCCAAAAGGAAGTGCAGAAAAGCGAACAGAGTATTATTCTCATCTCTGCTCAGCTATCAAGCTCCCTAGGTGGCCTCGGGCAAGTCTATTTCAACCAAAATCAGCGGGCAATTCAAAGTTTTAAAAATGCCACTCAGAGCTCCTTGGAGGAAGGAAAGGTTACAAATGAAACAAACAAATTAATTAACAGACACAGAGCTTGGTCAGACAGGGCAAGCAGGAACATAGACAAAGCAATTAATCCATGGTGAAGGGTTGGATGAAACAAAGGTAGTCTCAAAACTCCTCTGAACTACTAAGCTCTCCCCTGTCCTATTAAAAATCAGTTAATTTTCCTGACTATATTAACTCATCCATCATGGCAGTGACACTGCCCTACTGCAAAGTAAAGCCAAGGGGAGCAGTAATTTAGCAAATAATCCCTCTTGAGCTGCAGGAGTAGTGAGCAAAGGAAGCATTGGACTAAGACCTGTTAATACACAAAACAGTTTCTCAGGAGCAAACAAACTGCAAAGCGGATATTGTAATTCTAACCTACATTCAGTACATTCCAAAAAGGCACACAGACTGGAGTGTCCTGTGTCAATTAATCTGCAACAGCATGGAACAAACACAAATGCTCCGCATACATCTTACACTAAAAATAGATGAGTTACATAAAACAAAACAGCATCTCTCACACACATACACAAAATGCCTTGGAAATTTCCCCTTATACACACAACCATCTCACAAATTTCAGTGCTGCCATCTCTCATAATTTATATTACATGTCCAAATCTCCTTAGGAGAGGCTAGTAGAATTCCATTCCTGGAGTCAAGTGTGCCTGTCTTCTTTTAATTTAGGGTCCACACGCATCAAGGTCAACAGATTCCATAGCACAGAATGATACGAACAACTGGTGAGACCTAGGCCAGTATCAGTATGCTCAAAAACTCCACCCCGATGTCTCACTATGGTTTTTTAAATAAGTCAAACACACCTCCTAGGTTTACCACATGTATACTAAGCTAGAATTGCAAGAGCACATCAAGAGGCATTTTGGGTGGCTGCTCTTCAACTTCTTTTGGAAAAAAAATCCAAGTCTGGTTCTTTCTAGAATAGTGTTTTTCTTTCGTTCTTAGTATCAGCTCATTTCAGATAGTCAAGGGTTAGACTAGTCAGCAAAGGTAGCTAGTTGATTTAATTGGATGGTTTTATAAACCTATTTTTGCTTTTATATATTGCTACCTGCCGTGAACTTTTGGCATGAGGGGAGCTACAATTTAATAGAAGGATTTTTATTATTTAAAAATCCCTAACTTCACAGCATGTGGTATCACACTTGCTTTGACACAATGTAATTTAACCTCCCATAAATGATTCAGGATGAATACTCAACATACATAATAATGTAGCTCAATTCTGTAAAGGAATTAAACTTCTATGTTCAAAATAAATTATGCAAACTAATATGACTTATACAACTTTTAACTTGCAACTCTGCTGCAGGATTTAATTTGAAACTGATTATTTCAAAAATTGCTCCTGGATTTGTTTTTGCAAGAAACATATACTTTGGGTCCAAAAAACCATGAGCAGAAGGAGAAAATATTGATAGTGGTGTTCTGAAAACTCTTGAACAAGTGCTAGCAGACTCCTCACGGTGTAGTACCGCAATGTATTGAGGGTGGTGTTACAGTATGAGCAACATGATGGAGAATACAGGATGTAAACTCTACAGCAGGGGTCAGCAATCTTTTTCAGCCGTAGGCCGGTCCACCGTCCCTCAGACCAGAGATGCATTTTAAATAAAAGCACACATTCTACTCATGTAAAAACACCAGGCAGGCCCCACAAATAATCCAGAGATGCATTTTAAATAAAAGGACACATTCTACTCATGTTAAAACACGCTGATTCCCAGACCGTCTGCGGGCTGGATTGAGAAAGCGATTGGGCTGCATCCAGCCCACGGGCCTTAGGTTGCCTACCCCTGCTTTACAGTGAGCCGTAACAAGGTCTGAAGAAAGAGCTTGTACAAAGTCACACAGACTTCTGATCTCATGCCATGTTTTTCATTAAGGCTGGAAATAGTGCTTCTGCTTTCAGAAGAGAACTTTAAATTCATGTTCATGTGTGGTATCAGAACAGATAGGCAACGCTGATAGAAATGTAGCTTTAAAAAATCACTCTATGAGAGGAACCCATGAAGAGAAGAGAAGCTCCATATTGTGAACCCTTTGGGGATATTGCTAAGTAATGCCCAAAACAATCCTTAACCAGAAGAGCTGCATTTAAAAACAATAAATTTTGGTTCCCATGAATCCAAAACCTGTTTCAAGATAGAAAATGCTACACCAAATTCACCTTATGAGGCATGACTGAAGATTAAGAACTCAAGATTTACCTTTCCATTTGTCCCTTTATTAGGCTAGACATAACAGTTAAGAGAATCATGTGTGCGCACATACGCACAAACAAAAACCTGCAAAATGACATAGTTGTGTTGCAGCAAATCATCAATAAGATCCACAAAGATGATTAATTAAGGAAGGGTAGCATCAGGGAATTTACAACACCAGAGGTACAGTAATTCTTCAAATGATTTTACAGTGGACAAGCAATTTAATGCAAGTTTCCAGTGCTGTGGCATAGCCAAAGAGACTAATGTGGTCTCTGGTTGTATTAACATCGAGTAATAAGAACATAAAACAATTTACCCCTGTTAATTGTTTACAACAGTGGCAAGATTCCTTCCAGAATATTGCACAGTGTTCTGTGTTCCACATTAAAAAGAAACTGCAAAACTGGAAAGATTACAGAAGAGGCACTACAATAGTTAAGTCTGACAACAGCAAATGGAAAAAAAAACTTTATTTTGCCTGTCCAGTGCAAAACCACTTTTCTCTCTCATAAATATAGTAAATTGGATTAATCTATGACCCATCAAACCACACACTGACACAGCTCAATATCTATGTATGCTATCCCACCAGAAGCAGTAAACCACCTGTTTTTGCAGCCTGTCTGGGGATGTGGAAGAGGAGTGTTGCCAATCATTTGGCAGGACACAATTCAAGGCTGGTGGGCTGTGTTTGACCTTATGGAACACAAGTTGTGCTGGGCTCCATTAGGAAGCTCAGCCCATTGATGAGATTAATGTGTGTTTTCTGTACTCAAATTCTACCAAGGGAAGTGACATCTAGTGCTTACAGATTAGAAATCTTACACATGAGGCTCATGAAAACTAGCAGTTAAAATATGTATATTATGATACATGAGGGTTCTGTGGCTGGAGTTTCCCTCACCACCACAACCCCCCCCCAATTCTTAAAAAGTAGTCACAGGGTGTGGGGCTATTTGGATTTGGGATGTGGTGGGGGGAGGGGTCTTAACTATTTGAACCTGTATTTATTCTAATCTCTTCCCAAGAATGCTATTGACTATAAAGAGGGAAACATATGAACACTGTGTACTTGTTAAGGCTTCCTCTTTGCACCCAACAGCACTTTCAGAGGGAAATTTGGATTGGGGCTGCAGCACACACACAAACTAAAGTCCTAATCTTGCCACTGGTCACTCTCCCCTCCATTTTCCTCAAGTAAGGCCAGCACGTATACTGCTAGCTCCTGAATCCACCAACCTCTTGAAAAGCATGGTCTGGCAAGAAATTTGGAAAAGCTCAGGACAGATTTCCACCAAGAGATAGCCATCTATGCCTGCCCCAATGTCTAGCAACATGCCCCCCCCACACAAAGGTGTCACACTAGGTACCTTCCAAATATCACATGGGTGCTGATTAATCAAAAGGAGCAATGCATGAGGCATCCCTTCCAGATCGGGGTACATTTGATCCCCCAGTGACCCCTGGAAAACCTGCAACTGACTTTCCTTACAGCTTTACTCTTGAGAAGATGAAAACACCTTGTTGTGAGTAATTCACATAGAAGCAGACAGGCTTGAGTCACCCAGCTCCATTTGTTTTCATTCTGTTTTGTCCAATTGCCTTCTTACCTTCTCTTGTTTATTCTTAATAAAAAGTCTAATATAATTTGGCTGCCGGGGTTTGAAGTGTGGTTTTGCCAAACACGATGATTCTGGCAATTTCCCACATGTGCTAGTAGGGAAGAAGAGTGGGTTTCACGGGGAGACAGTTGGAGGTGGATGCTAACAGAGGGAACTAGCTCGGAAATACAGGGTGTTTGTCTCAGGACAGCAGGCACCAATACTTCTTTGAGCACCCCAGGTTCCCCTCCCATGTGGAGCTGTAAGTCTGAAACAGAGCAGTGGGGGCAGCAACTATTGGGATATTAAGAGACAACAGGCCAACCCTATAGAGCTGTTATGCAGCAGTTGCGCAAGGAAGGTTGCCAGCAGTTCTTCCTAGCCTTCTCCCCTTTTGTTACAACCACAAAAACTCCTTTTCTTTTCAAGAAAAAAAGGAGAGAGTTCCAATCACAGGACTCCCATCCATGTTGATGACTCAGGGAAAGGCCCCAGCTCAATATCAGAGGGAACACCTTGCACACAGATGGTCCCATGTTAAATCTCCAGGTAAGGTTTGGAGTGTCTGAAACCTTGGGCAGCCGCTGCCAGTCAGTGTAGACAGTAATGAGCTATATGGAGTGATAGTCTGACTTGGCATAAGGCAGCTTCCTATGTTCTAATGGGGTACCCCAAGTTTGTTGTATAATATGATTATTGCTCTGATAATAATCTGTGTTTTTTATTATTATTAAAGAAGAGTACTCATTGCATAGAGTTTGGCCCATGCTGGAAAGGGCTCCCCTGCTTTTAAGATTATTATTATTTTACATACCACTGAATGCCAAAACAGCTCTACAATGGACAGAGTGCATCAGGTGTGGATTCTCCAGTAAGAAAAAGCACACAGCACTTAAAGGAATGGATGTGTTGGCTAGCATCAGATTGGGCAACTTTGAAAACCAAATACTGTACAACAGTGAGCCAATAATGAAGGGCTTCTAGCTTCATCACACTAAATATGTTGGGCTGAGTTCAGACCACTTTTTGATTTACCTTAGTGTAACCTATGCCTTATCTTTTTTTTCTATGCAAAATACTTCTATCAACTAACTAAGAATTCAAAATTTCAAACAATATAGCTTCACAATCCTTTTGTACTATTCTTCTTTGAAAGCAGAAGAAAAGGTAACATTATTTGCCCAGCCATTTCACAGTTTCAGTAAAAGTTCACACTGTAGCATCTGTGAAGGAGTTCCAGCTTAGACAGGAGGCTCCAACACATGGATCAGTATGGAAACATAAGGTTTTGGGGCCAGTCTCCTGAACCCTAAGATCAGGAAACAAAAGAAAACAACCTGAGCAGACCAAGCCATATCCAGATGCAACTCTTCAACCAGAGTTTGCATATTCTCCAACTCTAATTTCAGTATAAACCATATTGGCTAGAACCTGTGTTTGGTCTTAAAATGCATTTCCTCCTGATTTTTCCCCCTGCGTTAACAACATTTCTCAAGTTGATGCATTCCATATGAAAAGAACACCCACTTGCAAGAACGTCCAGCTGGGGAAACAGTGACATAGTCTGTCAAATTCAGGTTCAGTTCCTTCATTGCTTTTCAGGGCTAGCCTGGGAATCAAACTGCATAGTAACTTCTAATTATTTAATCTAGATTGCTCACTACCGGTAACTTATGAAAAACAGTATTCAGAATATTTCAGTAAAATAATGTATTTATTGAGTACTATTATAGCAACAAATGTGATCTCCCCACCGCTACCACCACCAATAACGTACAAACTTAAGTCATAACAAAATCAAAGGAAAGCCATAACCATATCCTTTCATGTCCCGGTTCAGGAAATATTCGCCAAGGTGACATAAAACAGAACAGACACAAATCGCATCTACTTGTATGAAACATACTATTATATTAGCATGCCAGTCATCTCCAACTTTGGGGAAATAGTTCCTTGATAGGCTCAAGGCTAAAGTATGAGACTAGACTACAAACAGGCCTTACAAGTTTCAACATGTTCAGTACAAAATAAAAAATAAAAAAGCAAGCCGACTCCTCTCCTCAAAAAGCCGATATGAGTTGGTATCTAACCAATATGGTTTTAGACTGATATGGTAGTAAACTATATGCATTGCACTGCACTTCTTAAAGGAATGGGAGGAGCCACAACTCAATGGGAAGGACACATGCTTTGCCTGCAGATGATCTCCAAGTACAATCCCTGACATCTTCTATTAAGAAACCTCAGGTGGCAGAGTCTTCCTGAAGCCCTGGAGAGCCACTACAGCCTATGCTGAACCAGATGGACAAATAGTCTGCCCTGATATAAAGCAGCTCCCTATCTTATTTGAGAATGTGATGCTGCTGACCAACCCTAACCTACATACAGTACCCGAGTACTTTCTTATTTAAGGATACTTTATATGGAACATTTTCTCCTGAGTAGAGGATAAGTCACATACGAAATGGACCTTAGTCCCATCTCAATCTTCCAATACCAATAACTCCCTCCAGTCACAACAGCCACCAGTCAAGGAAAGAATGCCACAGAATTTGTCAAAATTGCTCCACGTCCCAGTTACAGCAGCACCACTGGAAGAAGCAAGGCAGTGTGATTGCTCAACTCCTGATGTGCCTGCCGTTTGTAAGGGGCCATGGATAGTGTCAACACAGCACCATGTCTGGCACAGGGCAGTTGTGGGTCAGTCCTTTAGATTATACACAAACAATGGTGGCACAAATGGAAAAGCAGAAGATATGGATGAAAAAATCCCAGGCTAATTTTGAGGTAGCTTATTTAGGCAGTGCCACAAGACAGATAGGATCACAGGCAGATTTGATGCTTACTGTGGAGGGAGCACAAGATGGGCTGGCAAAGGAGGTTGATCTGGGCACTGCGAATGGTTTGTAGAGAGACTGCAGATACAACACAATGAAGAACAAAGCATAAGAACTAAGAATAGGATGTTTTTAGGCACATTATACACAATTGGTTGGTAAGAGAGAGAGAGAGAGAGAGAGAGAGAGAGAGAGAGAGAGAGAGAGAGAGAAAGCTAATAATAGCACATCCCGCAATGGTTAACAGATATTTAGGCTAAGAAAAGCAAGGGTATTTTTTGTAAGTCCCATATCTTTTGTCTCTATATTCCTACCCCTTCTCTTTATTTCTGACACATCGGAGAAGATGCACAATTTGCAGAGATAGCAATCAGGGATTTTTTAACGTAATACCAAACAATAACAGTTGTCTTCTCCACAGACGTAAATCAGTGCACTGAATATCACACAAACCTTTTTCTTTATCAAGACAGATAGGGAAGAAAATAGTGACAGCCTTGCTACTGGACCTTTCCTCCCTCAACAGAATAAACATGTTTATGGAGACTGGGAGAGAAACGCTTACATTGCCCCTTTCAGTATAGATATTTGACTAAGTCCCAGACCGGAGATTTATTTTATAAGTTTTGTGATAACAATAATTTATGACTCTGACCACAGATAATGAATAGGTATGAAAAATGTGTGTGTGCGTGTGTGCGCGCTGGAAAAGGATACCTATATAATGCAGCCATAAAACTGAGAGTTAATGCTAACAGGCAGGCAGGCAGGCAGGCAGGCAGGCCGAAAGAAAGAAAGAAAGAAAGAAAGAAAGAAAGAAAGAAAGAAAGAAAGAAAGAAAGACTTCGTTCATCCCTTTTACGGATTATTTTGTATGTGGTTATGAATTGTACACACCACAAACATAACAAGCAGGAGCTCAATTAACACAATGCATTAAATGGTGTATGCCTAAACTCTTTTCCCTAATCACATTTAGATGGGAACAAGTCCTCCTCAATGTCACTGATGATTTCCCCTATGACATCACAGTCCAAGGCTGCCATCCTAAACTTGTTCCCTGGAATTACTTCGAAGTAAACATTCATAGTGAAATCCCTGAGACATCCACAAAGCGTATCACACAATTCTCTCATACTCAAGGTTTCTGCATACATTATTTATAACCACAGATATACCATTATTTATATCAATAGTCATTAATATTTTTTTCTAATTACCTTTACTTAAAAGAAAGAAGGAAGGCAATCCTAGGGTGGAAGATGACTATATTAAGAAATAGGAATTGCAATACCATACCATTTGCAGACTGAGAACTGCTTGACATCTAAACTGATACAACCTTGTAGTCTACACTAACTGTATTTGCCACACCAATAAATATGAGCAGACAAAAGTTGCAGCCCAAGGTTCCCCTGCAGGCCAAGCAAGTAAAATACTCTTAATCCATTATTTGTCAGTTTCAAGCCTCCGCTGTTCTGAACACTGAAGGTGCCAAACTGAAGCCTAAAGCCGGTCAGAACAAACAAGCCCACATCTATATACAGATAGGTAGGTACAGCAACCACATTAGCCCACATAAACAATGCAGATCACAAGATGACGTTTAAGGCTTCAGCCTCATGCATCATTATGCATCTCTTTATTTCTCTCATAATATTTATATACCACTGGATGGAGGTTTTTCTACAAAGCAGTGACATAACAAAGTGCATTTTTTAAAAATCTAGAAAAATGGCCAAACAGATCAGATTTGGTTTGTGACATCTTTTCTATGCCCTTGTGACAGAATGTATGAGCTATAGAATGATTTCTGTAGAATGCAGAGGGAGATAACTTGCAACTTCAGTTTGCATACACATGCTTATTGTGAGGACAAACAAATTCCAGGGCTAAAAAAATCCAGCACATGAAATGCTAGCTCGCTATTTAGGTAAGAAGTTCAATGGAGAGTCCTGCCCTGTGCAAAAAAAACCAAACCAGGTTAATCGTTGCTGGTTTTATGTAACATCAGCACAGAAGGCTCTGTCCTTACCTTGTCTTTACTCCTATAAACACACTTTTTCTAAAATTGAATGACTGAAGAAAGCCATATTTACAACATAAAACAATGTCTTGCCTGCACCCAACAAATGATACAAAGCTACTACAACTTGCTTACATCAACCAATGCGACCCACACATCTCCTCTATCACAGGATCTCCCCAAAACAAATAAGAGATGCTCCAATGCTGAATCCCATTAACGGAGTATTACAAATGTGTGGGACGATATAATATTGCATCACCTAGTGCTCCTTTCCAGGTTTGGGACATACATTTATACAAAAGGAAGCACGAGCAAGCCATAAATCACATGTCTAAAGAGGTTCCAGGGGGCAAGTGTGCAAGAGGCAAATCCGGGAGGGGGGCCCCTCTTATTCTACTGTACGCAGCAAAAGCAACAAAGTCTTGTAGCACAAGACATTTATTGTCTTGAAGGCACTACAAGACACCTTGCAGGGGGGAACGGTAGGAGCACAGTTGAATTCAAGCAGGCATGCTGTCTCCCAAGTCCTGAATCAATCACACATCGACGCCGGTAACATAACAGTGTGTGGGAGAAGGAGACATCGTTAGGTGTCTGAGAAAGGTTACCCACCACAAGGGCTCCCTTTCGAGATTCCACTTCCAGGTGCGCTGCTGGGAATGGGACAGTTCCAAAATCTTGTAAGAGGCAGATTCACACGCACACGCAAACTCCTAACTTTGCCTTCTCCTCAGCCCCATCGCTCCCGCGCCTTTCCCGTCAGCAACCTTGGCTCGGATCTAGGGGGCAGCCGAGAATCTTAACTTCTCTTCTCAGTGGGCCAACGCCAACCCCCTGGCTGTCAGCCTCGGAGAAGGTGGCGGGGGAGGGGGGCCGGCGGCAATAAGGAACTGCAAGCCTTTCCCTCTCTTAATTTTCCCCTCGGTGTTCCTCACAGCCACAACATCCGTTCGCTCTTATAAAAAACTCCGCCTGCTTGGGGTGGCAGATGCCTGCCACATTGCGACCTCCGCCTCCCCACCTCCTCCTCCTCCTCCAGCAGCCCGACCCACCACCTGCCCGACTCCATCCCTCGCCGTGCGCTCCAGGTGCCAAGCGGCGTCTCTCCCTGGTCAGACTCACCTGCCTAGGGCACCAGCAGCACAGAGCGCGGGGCGGCGGCGAGACAGAGACCCGCGGGGGCCCGGGTGGTCCTGGGAGCGCTGAGCGGAGCCGCCCTGCCAGCCGGCGATATAAATAACATTATCTGGGCGAGCAGGGACATTCCTGCCCAGGGACAGCTCTGCTGCCCGGCCCAGATAGCCCTGCTCCCTCCGGGGGAGGGAACAGAGGGAAGGGGGGGGAAGCAGGCGGGCGGGCGGGGGAGGAGGCGCCTGCCCTGCAATGCAGCACAGCGGCCCCCCCAGGCCAGCGCCAGCAGCGGCACCTGGCAATGCCCAGCACAGCAGCTGCCGCCGCTGGTACCTGCCTCTTGCTGCTGTTGCCCAGAGGCTGAGAGGGAGTCCCTCTTCGCTCCTCCCCCCCAAAAAAACAACCACCCTCACCCGCTCCCCTGAGCCGGGCGGCGCCCGGTGCAAGGCGAGAGTGTGTGAGGTGGTCGCTTTCTCCTCAGAAGCCCTTGCACGAGGCGCTCCAGGGAGAAGAAGGAGCCACAAGCAAAGGCAGAAAGGGGCAGGGGGGCACAAGTGGGAAAAGGCGCCAGAATCTCCTCTCTCTCGAGGCGCGAGCGTGAACGCCAAGCTGTGAGGGAGATCTGCCACAGGCAGCAGGCTGGCAGCGTGCTGCTCCGGCGAGGCGGGAGTCGCCTGGGATGCCCCGGGCAAATGACTGGAAGGGAGGGAGGGAAGCCGCCCTTGGCTCCTCCCGCCTCTCGCAAAAACGCGCGCCGCTCCGTTAGGCGACTGACGGGGAAACGTCGCGGTGTGTCGTCTCCCCCCTTCGCCTGCCCCACCACGCGCGGCTGAAAGGCCAGCTAGGGCGCTGGCTGGGGCCGTGTCCACGGCTGCTGGGGGGCCGTATGCCAGAAAAATAGCCTCACTGTTTAAAAATAATTGGCAGCTTTCCTCACGCACACACGCGCCCCGCCCGCCCGGCTGTATCTCTGCTTCCCACTTTTTTTCTCAGCGAGTGGAAAATGGAAAGTTTACAGGTTCCAAGCCGCGCGCACGCGCGCCCCTGTGGGCTTTTCTGTATGCGTTTTCGTGCTGCCCACCGAGCAAGTTGTTTCGAGAGGAGCTTCTGCCTTCACTCACTTGCAGCAGAAATCCCAAGTCACGGCGATCGATCAAGCTGCGCTTCAGATTGCTAGCTCTGCTGCCCTCAACAATCCGTTCCGCATAAGAACCAAAACGCTGCAGGCAGCAGAGGCAGCGATAGCTGGATACCCAACGGCCCCTGCTGTAGCACGGGCGCAGCAGCATTTTTTCTGCGCGGCGAAACTACAAGGGAAAGGCAAGCCGAGGACTGAAACGCTCCTTACAGACTCAACGCGCGAGGCAAGAATTTAAGCAAGCGGGAGGGCGGAGGGAGGCGATTGACTCACACCTCGTAAGAGCTGCAGAGACGCTCGCGGGGATCGGACGAAGACTGAATCCGCTTTTCAGGTCCCGGCTGCAGCAGAATTGTTGCAATGCAAACTCCTGCTTCTCCCAAGTCAACAAATCCCGTTCGCCAAAAGAAAGTTGCTTGTGTGGCAGACGGTCACCATTGACACATGGTTTGGTCCCATTAATGTCCTGTCGCTAAGATATGCTAGAGGAGGTTGTGCATGCAGGAATAATTAACGTTCTTGATAGCTTTAGACGCTTTTAAAAAAGTAAAAAAAAACAAAAATTAAGGTATTTATGTGCATAACAGAAATACTGGAATATTTTAAATGGAAACCACTGGAGCACCTTGACGCCTATTCAGGACCAACAAGCAGAGGAAAGGTCTAGAAAGAGTGGGCAGAAGATAGATAGACAGGGATCTGCTGAACTCTGAGTTATTCCTAGAGGATCAGCAAGGATTCTGAATCCCAGTTGTTTAAGAATAAATAACACAAGCAAAAAAAAAATCTCCCTTGCTCTCATCTAAATTAGGCTACTAATATGAAGAAAGCTTGAAGATGGGGTACAAGAACTAGGTTTTCACAGGGGTTTTAGAATTTACTCAGATGTGCCCTGTTCTTCAATCCTAAGGGTATGTTGTCCCACACTCAATACTATTTTGCAGTTAGCTCCAGTGCAAATATATTGTCAAGGCTGAAGTCTGCCTGCTGGTGGTCTAGAACACATCTTCTTAAGAACATAAGAAAAGCCCTCCTGGATCAGGCTAAAGTCCCATTTTTTTCACAGCTGCTTTTCTGGTGCTTATGGGAGCCTGGAAACAGGCCATGAGCACCACAGCATCCCCCCTCCCTCTTTTGCAATTCCCAGCAATTGGTAATCAAAAGGATACAACCACAGATCCTGGAAGCAATACACAGCAATAATAATAATAATAGTATTTATAGCCTACCTTTTCCCCAGGCAGAACTCAAGATGTCTTACAGAGAAAAACAAGAATAGCTAAAAACAAAAAATTATAAACAATTAAATATTAACATAATTAAAAGTATATACATATATAAAATCTGTTCAAAACATACAAATAATTATGACAAAAACACCACAACACCAGCCCTTTCATTAAAAGCAGTCAATTTCCTACATCTCGTTGGAGCAAGGAGCTCTTCACCTGCCAGTGGAAGGACAACAAGGAGGGAACCAGTCAAATTTTTTAAGGGAAGAGGTTCCACAATCTGGGAGCAGCCACCAAGAAGGCCCTTCCCTGTGTCCCCACAAAAATGCCTAGTGACCATTTATGGCCGTGTCCACCATTAATTTGTCTAAACTCCTTTTAAAGGAAAGGGGTTGGTGAGGTCTCCTCCTGATGCCTTCTCTGGACAAAAATTCATAGGAGTCACTACACTGCCTCTTTGTCAATCCCAATGTAAGGTGTTATTATACTCCTGGGTCTTGAGCAGGGTGGAAATCCAACAGAAGCACTGTTTTAGACCTCAAAACATTCTCAGCATTGCCCTTTGCATTTTGTAGGTGAATTAAACCAATTTTAGGGTGTAATAATAGCTATTTTAAAATTATTACTTGCTAATTTGAAAATCAAAGGAAGAAAAAATTAATGCCCCAGCCTGATCACATTTAGTCAAACATTCTATTTCTGACTGAAAGAGTTGCCCAGGAGCAAGAAAAATCTGAATCAGTTTCTAATTTATTGTGAATAAGCTGCTATGGAGGCTTTGGAATTAGATCACTGGCAACTTACCGGCATTTACAAATAAACAATATAGTCTGAGCATAGGTCTAGATTGACATCTTAAGAACACAGCATGTGCTCCAGAAACTTATGCAGCTCCAGTCTAGCTCTTTAACCCTCTGTCTCTCCAAATCTATTGTCCACCCTGCCCCTTGCTTACACCAATCACACCCCATCCCCATGGATGAGGTGGAAAAGAGGCTTCCTTCTTTCCAGACTCAGAACAGGCTAGGGCAGGGGTGTCAAACTCAAATTCATCGGGGGCCGCATCAGCAGTTTGGTCACCCTCAAAGGGCCGGTTGTATCTATAACGACCATCCCGGCGAGCGAGAGATCAAAAGGCCGGCAGAGAAATCTCCAGCCGGTACTAGAATTACAGCGAAGGACGGGGGGGGGAGAACCCCTCTCGCTCCACCTTCCCAAGCGATTCACACGCCGTGACAAAAAACGTGTTTGGGAGTTTCAGAGGTGGGAACCACGCGGTACCTTGTTTAGACACCAAGGGGAGGGAATCGGTTTTGGGGGCACTCCGGAAAGTAGCTTCTTGGGAACTGAATGGTTCTCCTCCTCACCCAGAGACAACAGAAAGGCTCGAGCGCAAAGGGGCAAGAAAGAAAGCCCCACGTTGGAGTATGAAAACAGCAGCTAGTGGTAAAAGGAAGGATGTTGAAGAGCTGAGGGTACAGGAGCTACACTGGAGGGGAGCGGTGGCTTGCGTGCTTCTGGAAAGGAGAGATAAAGGGAAATAGCTCGTTTGGAGGGAGTCTTTAAAGACAGGTTGGGATGAAAGCAGGACACCACAGTTATCTTAAAAAAGGAAAGAAAAGAGAGGGCTGGAGAGGCATTTCCCCCGGGGAATAGTGGTGGCCAGAAAAGACGGGGGGGAGAGAGAGGGAGGGAGGGAAGACGTTCCACGTTGGGCAGGCTGTGCACGACAATGGAACGCGCGCGGGTGGGGGGGAAGGGGAGGGAGGGGGAGGGGAACAAAGCCCAAGCGATAGCCAAGCGGGGGTGACTGTAGGTCTCGCTCTTCCCCCCCTCCAACCCGCGCAGCCCCACCTGCCCTGCCGAGGTCCGCTGGAGAGAGAGCTCCTCTCTCTCTCTCTCGTCTCTCTTTCTCTCTCTCTGCGGCCAAGTACCAAAAAGGGTGACGATCGCATGCAGTACGCTTGAGTCTTGGGAGACTTCTCCCGTGCGTGGGGAGGGGGGACCTCGACGAGGCAATCTTTTTCCTCAGCACCCCCGCCCCCAGACCTGGCTGGGGTGCGCCTGTGTGTGTGTGTGTGTGTGTGTGTGTGAAAGAAAGCGCGCGCGTTGGTCCCAGCCTCCCTCTCCTCGGTTGGGATCGTTACCAGAATGTCTCTCAACCTGAAACGATCCGGGCTCGGAGGAGGAGGGCGGCGTGGAGGCGAGGGAGATGTTTGCGAGCACAGCGGTCACCGCCTGAATGTGCCTTGGCCGGGGAGAGGCGGGACGCGGAGGCGTCGGGTGGGGGGAGTGCTCCGAGGGGCGGGTGTGTTGTGCGGGTTTGTTGAAGTTTGCAGGGTTGTGAAGAGAGGCGCGAGGTGGGGGTGGGGGGAGCGAGCGAGCGAGCGAGCGACGAGGAAAGGGGAAGCTGCCGGTCTCGCTCTGTCTGCTCCAGCAGGAAGGAGGTGGCGGGCAGAGGGGGATAGAGAGAAGAGGCTTCCCGGCGGCTACACGGGCCACATGACGAGGTCTGGCGGGCCGGATTCGGCCCGCGGGCCTTGTGTTTGACACCCGTGGGCTAGGGCTATTGACCAGCCATCTTTATAACAAAGGAGTTACTTGCCTGGGTCATTAACACAATCTCCAGTAGTCTGACTGGTTTAATCAGTTTAAAAGACCTCAATCTTACAATGATAGAACCATGGAGTTGAAAAGGAAACCCCAGGAGATCATTTAGCTCAAGCTTCAATCCATTAACACTATTTGTAATCACTCCATAATTTCCTCATTAAATCCTTTGCAGCATTTTCTTTGCTTCAGTCATTTAGGTCATCAGAAAGAAAAAGTGTACAGTGCTTATATTGCCCCAATTCAGATTCAAACTTGTCTCATTTATACTAATGTCTCATTTTTGTTTGTTACATTGTCTATTTGTTCTATCTTAATGCAGGATTATCTCATAGCATAGACTAGAATCATCCATTCACAGATGACTGTCCTTCCTTCCATTATTAGTTTTATAGGAACTTAAATAGACTTCCCAAGACTGGAGTCAGCCACCACTGGTCAAGATCATATAGGCAGCATCTTAGTATCCTGCAGCCAAAGTAGTCCCATCTGTGTTCCTATCTACACCAGTGTGCAAGGCATGAGCTTGTGGGCTGTGTGAGTACATTGCCCCACAAGATCAATCAAGAGGAGGCACATCTTTATCTAGCAACCAGCAATCTCATAATACCAAAATATTTTCTTTCAGATTAGTACAACATGGTGATTGAGGCAAAAAAGTCATACACTATATATTTGCAATAAGTAGACAATAAATCTCGATAAGGAACTATTAACAGATTCAGGTAGGTAGCCGTGTTGGTCTGACACAGTCAAAATAAATAAAAAAAGTAAAAAATTGTCCAGTAGCACCTTATACCCAGAACAAACTTAGTTGGTCTCTAAGATGCTACTGGACAATTTTTTTTTAACTATGATTAGATACTCCTCTTCAGAATATTTGTAGTTGTGGTCTATAGGCACTGATTCTAAACCCAGTGCTGCCTTTGTTAGCATTCTAGAATTGAAAACATACAAAATCATGGACGAATAAGCTTGTGGATAGGATAAATCAGGGCGGTTCAATGCATGCACCCCACAAGACCTTTTTTGGCAGTACTCTGGCAACACTTGACGCCCTTGGGCTACCTTCCGAAAGCTGGTTAAGTGAGGCTCTGGGTTTGGGGGAGGGGAAGGCGGTGTGAGGCCTCTGACAGGGTCCCAGAGTCTTCCCTCCTCCTTCCCAAAACCTATTTGGCTCTTTTCCAGCTTTGGGAAGGAGATATGAGGGCTCTAGGACCCTGCCAGAGCCTTGTGCCTCCTTCCCCAAGCCTGGTGCCTGGCTGGCTTAGCTGACTTTGGGAAGGCAGTGCTATGGCTGATGTGGGGGTGTCCATTTTTAGCCTCACCATGTGACAAGGCAGTGTGTGGCCAGTGGGTTCCTTGTCAAAGTACTCTTGCAGACCACTTAGTATGAAAAGTTGGATAAATTGCCCTGGGATAAATAGTGGCAAGAGCTTTCATTAGCTAGCTACCGGTAGCTAGCTAGCTATTTCAGACCTGTAGAACTGTGTGAGCTATTTGGTGAACGAGGCCCACTCCAGTATAGCAAGGACCTTCATAATGGGACAGCCATTTACACCTGGTGTTTAATTGGGGGGGTGTGTTCCTGTTCATTAGGAGAAGCAAGATCTATGGTTGTTTTATTTGTTATTATAGGCATATCCTCCTCCCCTTCAAGCAAATTCCCAGAGCAGTTGATCCACTTGTTGGAAGACAGTTTGAGCCTTTGGGTGCAATTCTGTACTCCATTAGCTGGAAGTAAACCCCACTAAACTTAGTAGGACTTAATTCTGAGTAGACACAATAGGCTTGCACTACTAGACTCTCACTTTTTCCCTTCAGAGTAAAAAAAAAAAACACAAACTGTTGAACAGCTGCACTTGCTCTCAGGTAGAACTTATTTTTGTTAATAGCCAGAGCAGATGGTTAAAGGTAACAAAATATGGTAAGGCCATAACTAACTTAAGTAACATTTACTTAAGTTAGTTATAATATATGTACTCTGCCCTTACTTTGTCAAAGGAGCTGATTATATTGTACTTCTAGCTGTTCTGTAAACTGAAGGTTCTATGGGAGCTGTAGTGAGCTGAGAGGCTGCTCCAGATGTTTTAAATCAACTTAAAAATATACAGTAACTTGTATGACTTATGATTTGCTGCTGCACAGTAACAAGGGGTGGAAACAGGCTATTTGCTAATATTGATGTCTCTGTCATCTTCTATATAGCCTGGAGTCAAAAGCACAAAATGTCAGAAATGCTTCAAATATGACATTTAGTATAGCTTTTTTTCTTGAAGATATATTTCAGAACAGCACTGCAGAATGACTCAAAAACAATTTGCCTAGCCCTAAGGAAGCACAGACATTTTCAATTAAATAAGGGTATACTTTGTCAAAACTTCTTTCACTTTTATAATGAAAAGAGGGCTGCAGTTTTGTGCACTCTTACTTTGAGATAAGTCTCATTAAACAATAGCTGCAATCTGAATCATGTCTCTTCAGAAGAAGTACTGGTAAGTAGGACTTAATTCAATTGGGTTTACTTCCAGGTAAATGGGATTAAGACTGCAGCTTTAGTTCTTAGAAAACATGCATAGAATTGGATTGTGTCTAAGCTTGATAGCCCTCAAAGTTGCCCTCTTAGTACAGTAGTTTCTGATACGTACTCAAAGTAAGTACAGTACCTAAAGCTAAATGCACAATGAAGTTAAATGAAACAATGTTGATTTAAACAGATTTATATGGCAATATTAAAGTCAGTCAAGATGCTATCCTCAAACATTTTATTCAGCAACAGTCCCACTTTCTCTCTCCCCCCCCCCAAATAATATTGGGACCTGTAGTTGCTGGGAAGTGTAGCTCTGTGAAGGGTAAACTACAGTTCCCAGGATTCTGGGTGTGGGTATGTGCTTGGGAAATAGTTGTTTTTATTTCCTGTAATTAATTTTTTTTGTACTTCTAGCTGTGATCCTACTCTTTAATTTCTGATGCTTTTATTTATTGTAATGTTAATAAATAGCTTACCTTGAACCTTTGAGTTTGAAGAAACAGGCCTGCTGTCATGACCTGTCATTCCAACCAGATCTGTGTTAATTTAAATCAAACGAGATCACATTAAATCCATATATTTTGATTACATTGAATGTGAACAGGAATCCATGCATTCAAGATCTAACTGCAGGAATCTAGAGTATCTTGCCATCTCTCTCTCTCTCTCTCTCTCTCTCTCTCTCCCCCCCCCCCAATCCTCACAGTTTTGGGACCAGTTCACAACTTTAACTGGATTAGCATTAGTGCATACTTTCCTTCCATTTTAAGAGGTGTGGATGTGGAAGATAAAATTTTCAAAATGTAAGTAACGTGCAGAGAGCCTAGGTCCACCAGATTAGTCCACAATATGTTGCACATCTGACAACTGGGCCCCAGTGCTGATGGGAATGTTAGACTGCCTTGTTCTGTTCTATCATGTCATTTTCTGCATTATTCACTCATAGATAGCAAATCCTTCAGGAAAACTAATGTGCTACTACATAATTATCAAAATAATTTAATGTGAGCTACAGGATAGAATTGCCCCTAAGAAATAACTACTGTGACCAACCAACCTCAAACCCAAGCATTTGGAAGCCTAAAATCTCAGCATTTTTATTTGCTTGACTTGTTTTTGCTTAATTAACATCTGGCAGTGAATGTCTATTAGCCAAATTCTGTGAAACTCATCAGCAGACAACAGCTCTGGCTTAAGCACTGCAATTGCTCCAGGAAACTCCACTTAAACTAACACTCAAACAATGTGTGGGAGAAAGGTAATTAAAAGCAGGGGTGGGGGAAACTGGGAATAAGTTAGTAGGTCTTCAGAAGAGCACAAAGTTAACCACCTTCATTTTTTTCAGTATTGGTATTTATGAAACAGACATTTTGTAATACAAACCTTGAGCAGAATGCACCATAAGACTCTTTGACTTCCTATGAAAAGCTGTCAGAGGCAGGTGTTAAATTTTATTATGCCTGGATTATGTTTCCCTGGAAGTAAGACCTGTGCAGTAGGTCTGCCACAGGGGTGGGGAACCTCCAGCCCAGAGCTAGACTTGGCCCACCAGAAGTCCCAGTTTGGCTCATGAGGTAATTTTCTGTGGGATAACATTTGCTTGATGCAACCTCATATTAAGTTCCCATAAATAAATTGGAATGATTTCTCAATAAATCTAATCTACCCCTAAATAAGTCCGGATGAATGCTCAATAAATATATCATTTGAAAGCGACTTTAGTTTGTAAGCCTGATGACAGAGACATTCTCTAGCTCTCTCTTTTAAATTAATAAAAGCCAATTTGAGAGACAATAATTGTCTAAAAGTTGAGATAAAAATTTGATAAATAGAAAGTATGTAAAAGATAAGCAGGCTACCAGACCATGGCTTCTCCTGAATCTCCTCTCAGCCTTATAATGTTGCTTGGGTATTGGGAGTGTGCATGGAGACAAATGCCTCATAATATGTCTGATTACAGTGGTTGGAGAGTTAGGGAGCTAGCCTTTGATGCTTGCAGTGTGATGAATTGGTATGCTGGGAGCGCCCCTTCTTTTGCCTTGGCATTACATTGTTTAAGAGGCTGTGGAAGAGGGTAATGGGAGCATGTTACCCATATTCTTCTGGTTGGGATTAAACTTTTATATCCTACTTCCCAGATCTCTGCTTTATCCTTTTCTGAGCCAGGGCCACATTGACCCAGTTATAAATTTATGGTGTACATAGTTGGGTTTTTTGGGTGGGGTGGGGTGGGTGACAGATACAGTTTGTGGACAATAGGTTAGCCACTCCTGGTCTATCCTATGGAGCAAACCCCACAGCTGCGGCTGCCATTGTGTATCCTGGCCTCTCCCATTGGCTGCTTGTCAAAGAGTGCTTTGCTTCCTGTGTGGGACTTGAATCCTTGTCCCAGGGAGGTCTCTTTGCAGGCATCCCATCCAGGAATCTCTGTGTATGCTGTTTTGTGCACCTTCTTCGATATCCTCTGTGGTTTGCTTGCAAAACAGTGGCCATGTGAGGAGCGTTGAACCCGTGTGTAGGAATGCTTGGGGACTGGCAGCTGTAGGGTCATTGAAGGCTGTGCACCAGGGTTGATAAAGTGGGGTACTGTGGCATCGCACCATCTTGTGTGTTGTGATGCTGGGGTGTGCGCTGGGGGCACGTCTCCAACACCCCTGTGAATGAATAGGCTATGTGTAGTGTAACTGGCACAGTCCCAAAGTATTATTATCAATTTGTCCTGTTTTTATGTGCTTGTTCCAATGTACATTGGAAGTAAATTTACACGTTTTGTGGGTCTTATTGCTGGTTGTGTATACAGTATTATATAGGGACCACACTGCAAATGGTACTGCAGTGTTAGCCAACATGGTACACACCAGATTATGTTGGACTCCCATTCCCACTAGCCCTGACCAGCACAGCCAGTGGTCAGGGACGATGGGAACTGAAGTCTCAACAACATCTGAAGCACACTATGTTGGCTACCCCTGTTGTGCTGTATCTTTGGAGGGGGGAATCACAAAACTATCCGCTTCTATTCATCACAGAGTTCAATGGGACTTTTTCTGAGGTAAATGCATATGATTGCTGTCTCAACAGTCCGTGTTACGGTAAGTCTGAACTGGATAGAATGAATGAACTGATACATTCTCGTTCAGCTGTTTAGTGCTGGACTGGAGCCAACTTTCTGAAGGCTTTTTTTTTTAAAAAAAAGACATGGTGACTTAAACGAATCAGCAACAGACCCGCCGTGGGATGTTAGTTAACTAGATGTTGCCATTTGTTGATGTCAGGTTTGTGACTGAAAGCCTCCTCCAGTTCCCGAGTGAGTTATTTCATCTGCAGCAGTACATATAGGTCACATTTAAGCTCCATTATATATTTTTTTTCTCGAATTACGAGCGCTTAGTAAAGAAAACATAGTTCGCAAAAAGGCTGCGCGGCACAAGGAAATATCTGCTGTTAAGGAAGCCACCTTCGCACCGCCTTTAGGCACCGCAGAACGTTCCGCGCCCGAAAGATGACCTCATCTCTTCCTCAGCTCCTCGTACCTGCAAACCCAACCAGAGGCCCCGCCCACAGCCCAGACTCCTCCTTCCAAGACAGAGAAGAAGTCTCGTTTGTTTCCTTCTTGTCTCGCGTGAAGTGTGACGCGCAGAACCAGGAAGCAACTGCAGAGGCAACATGTGCGGGGGCTGCGTGAAGACCGAGTACCCGTCGCGGGTAAGGGGCGGGCGGAGGCAGGGGTGGGCAGCAGGCGCCCTCTCCTCTCTCGACAGGTTCACGAGAATGACCCGCCCCCACCTTGCTCCAGATCAGCTTGGCACCCGCCACTCTATAGGCTGCCATGAAGCCAGCGGGTGTCCCGTTTCTTCCTTTATATATATAAGGCGGGCCTCGCCTCTGGGCCCGTCGGAAGTGCTGTTCCGTTAGATCTGGGCAGCTACAGCCCACTCTCGCACACGGGGGTTGAGCGGGGGCTTCCAGGTCAGAAGGTGTGACTTGGCAGCCGACAGTCCTAACCTCTACCCACTTCTTACAAAGTAAGGTCTGTTCCACGCCCCCCCTTCTCGGTGCTGCACTGTTCCCACCCAGTGCCTTCACCTTGGTACTGATTTGTTCGCTTTTAATAGGGACATCCGATGCCCCAGGCAGCTGCAGGAAGTCAGATTCAGAGTAGGTGGGTGGATTCGTGCAGAATACTGAATGACGGCATTTTGGGTGGTGGCTGCACCCCAGTTTCCTGCAGGAAGGGTACAACCCTAGGTTAGCCTTTCCAGCCGTGTGCCATCATCCCAGCCACAGGGCCAGTGGTCATGGATGATGGAAATTGTAGTCCAAAATGTCTGGAGAGTGCCAGTTTGAGAGAGCCTGGTTTAGAACATTTGAAATTCTAGAAAAGCCTCACTGCTGAACTCAGTAAGTGTCTAGGGTTGGGGTTTACAGGTGACAGAGTGGTTTTAGGTTATAATCTATGAATATATTTACATATATTATGTTAGGATAATTGAGAATATGTGTGTAAAGTAATTGAGTATTACTAGCCCCATATGGTCTATGTGGATGGCTGGAGGGAAGCAGACAGGCATTGGCACTGAAAGACAGTGGCTTGCCTAAGACCACTAAATATTTGTGGCTTGCCTAATACTAGAACTGGAGAGGTCCAGTCATGCTATTAATAACTTTTACATCCTCTATTAAAGCAAAACTAGATTTTGCACCTAGTATATAAATTGTGTCTGTTAAGTTTCCACCTTCAATGCTAATAGCGGCTGTGGAAGGGATTTACTGTATATATGGAAATCTGTGTATCCCTGAATCAAATCACCCCATTGCTGATTTTTTAAAAAAGAAAAAAAAATTGTTCTGGTTGCAGAACTCCCATGTATTACATAATTTGACCATTAAATGAAGCTGTTATACGAAGAGAGCATTGGTTTCACAATAATAATTTTGTTCTTCTGAATGCCTTAGGGTAACACCTGCTTGGAGAACGGGTCCTATTTGATGAACTACGTGGGTTGCATTGAATGTAAAAAAAAGGATTTCGTGTTGATAACAAACAAAGTAGCAGAAGATGATGATGGAGAGGAAATTATCACTTATGATCGTAAGGAGGCTGAACTTTTATCAACTGTACAGACGTGCTCAGGGCCTAAGACGCTCATCCCAGAAGCCTGTGTGTTGAAAGCTGAATATGTTCAGAAGAAGCACTTTTTATGGTGGTTACATTTTCAAATAGGTGGTAGTGATCCACTGTGACATGGCGCTCTCCAGGATACTTTTTGCAGCTGATGGAGGTAGTCAGTCTCAGTTGTAAGCGTAACTACATGACCAAATTCTCTTGGAATTGTGGCTGCTGCTGAAAGAAAACCTATGTTCCCATTTCTTTCTATCTGGCTCTTGGGGAAATCTGCTACCAGCCCTCCTCTTATTTATTTCCTATAGCTTCCAAGAATAGTTTCTATCCCCATCTCTTTCACCATGCTTGAAAGCTGCTTATTTATTATATTTCTTTATTGAATTTATATACTGCCCTATGCTCACATGTCTTAGGACGATTCACAGAATAAAATCAAAATATAAAACCACAAAATACATAATCAAAATAAAAACAACAACCACCCAATAACTCCCCCCCCCCCTTCAGTGAAATTGCTTGGAAATGTAATGCATGCAACTTTTGGTGATGATTGAATGAATGAACCAGTATTTCTCTTGTGTTATCTGGCTAGTGCCACTCTTTAGAAACCAAATCAGCCATCTTCAAGTCATGTAGAGATGTAAAATTTTCTAAATAAATTTGTCATAAAATTGTGATGGCAGTGAAAGATTTAAGTTGCGATTAGATTAATTACCTAACTTGCAAAGGCTGTAAAAAGCAACCGTGTTCAGCAGCTGTGGCCGCGAAAAGAAACTTCTTCTTTTGGAACATCATTCTAAGATTGGGTGTATCTTCCTGGATTTTGCCACTTGGCTATTCAAACAATTTTAAATGAGCAACCAAGTGTCAAACTACACTGCTTCCCCCTCCAACTTCTCTGTACACTTCTGCTGTTCCTACTCCCCTTTTTTGTAGCTACTGCTGCTACAATGGTTATTTCTAGCTGGATGGGCGTTGTTATAGTAGCTACATATGTGCAGCTTCTCTCCTGTCAGTTTGGACAGTGGTAGCGATAGAAAAGGCAAAGTGAACATAGTATTATGAGAAAGCATAAATAATGGATGTGCACCCTCACATCCTTATGTGCGTGGCTGGCCTAACAAATGTCTTCCTTTGGATTCCTGTTTGACTGGGTGAATATCTTTTTGAAACAAGGGATTGATTCAGAGCATGAGCATGATTGGGGCCTAAGTGGTCCTACTGTCCAAGCTAATGATCTTTTCTAAATTTATTGGTTTTCCTTTCAGATGTATGTAAGAACTGTCACCATGTGATAGCCAGGCACGAATATACTTTCAGCGTAGTGGACGATTACCAGGTAAAACGCTTGTGACATTCATTAGTCTCCTGTAACTTGTTTGCTTGTTTTTGTTATAAGCTTCTGTGTCACTAAGATGCAAGAAGTATTGGCAGCCAAGGTTGCAGTCCTGTGCGTACATATCTGGGAGTATGCCTCATTGAACATACCAGGATGTATTTTGAATACATAAGCACAGAATTGTGTTGTATATAGTTGTAATATAAAATTTCCACCTCTTTGGGGGGGGGATCTAAAGACCATGTGTGCTTTGCCTGACATGCTTCTGGGTTGTACTAGCTGCAGAATATGTTGCATCTGCTACACTGCTTACAGTTATTCATTCTCTCTGTGTGTGTTTTAACAGTCTTTCATTTGAGAAATATGTCAAGGCACTATGAGGTCCATATCAAATGACAGACTATCCAACAGATACTACCAAACTTCTTTGTCAGTTATGTTTTGCATGGGGGGTGGGTGTTGCTTTGCTGATAGCCTCTAATATAAAGATAGCTCTTAATGTTTTACATCATGTTCGGTGGTGATAAGTGCTATTGCTGTTGCTGTCCACATCCCCTCTTATAGTTGTATTTTTTTTTTCCATTTTGTCTTTTGTTTGCTTATGCAATTGCTTACATTCTGCATGATGTGCATGGCAGTACAGTGGTACCTCTGGTTATGTACTTAATTCGTTCCGGAGGTCCGTTCTTAACCTGAAAACGTTCTTAACCTGAAGCACCACTTTAGCTAATGGGACCTGCTGCTGCCGCCCAATTTCTGTTCTCATCCTGAAGCAAAGTTCTTAACCCGAGGTAATATTTCTGGGTTAGCAGAGTCTGTAACCTGAAGCATATGTAACCCGAGGTACCACTGTATTTAGCATCTAATACAGACTGTTGCTTTTTAGAATCTCTGCTTTCATTATATACACATGCATGCAAGTTTCTAGCCCTCAACCAGTTGAAAGAAAAGCAAGGGGTAAAGTAGAAGGTTTTTTCCTGTGCTGGCCCAGGCCCACTCCGCACCCACTCACCCACACTGAAAGCCAGGCTTTGGAAGAGTTGGTCAGCTTCTGAGCTGTACGTTCCTGAGTGCAACTTCCCAGACCGAACACAATGTTGTATCTCTGTCTCCCTCTGCTGGGTGGATATTGGATCTTTGTTAACATTCTCTCAGATAATTCATTAGTCCTTATGACTCATGCACAACTGGTAGTGCTTATTAAATTTTCAACTGGATGGTTACACAACCCACATACTACTCCTGGGTCGCTACCCGTACATGCTGCTCCCAGTGACAGCCACCACAGTTTCCTTTATAATAAAATCCTCTCACATAGGCATATTTCTCTCTTTTTCTTAAATGCAGTCACCAAAAGTAGATGATAAAAAGATATGATCAGAAGTGGTAAGGGTGGGCATAGTGGGGAGGATACAGATTGAAGAGCACTGATTATAAAGAGTCTTAGAAGGTCTGGTGTGACCCATAAGGAGCTTCCATTGTGGCTCCTTTAAGTGAAAAGTCTTGTGTTCAGTTTCTGCAGTTATTCTGCAATGCCATGTCTATGTGCTCTCCATGGTTAAAAAACAAATAATAGAACTGTGGGTCAAGAACAGTTGAATTCTGCACTCTAGTTCTTGCAACAGTTAAGCAAATATGCATATACTTGTTTTTTTGTATACTTGGGTCTCTGGTATAATTCTGAGAAGGGACAGGGAAGTATAGAAGCCTGCTTTTTTGTCTACTCTCCCCCTAGTCTGGCATTGCCTGCAAATTTTAAAGATTTTATTTGTAACCATAAGGAGAAGAAATTCAACAGGCTCTTTAAAAAATGAGATCTGAGGTTTTCCAGATGCTAAAGTCTACACCCAGCACTTCATTTCATTTTCATAGCGTTGCACTGGTTCTGAGCAGCTGGAATTGTACAGGCATGTCTTCACAATAAAAAAAAGAAAAAGTAGTATTGTCTCATGTGGAAGCAAGTTCTAACAAACATGTCTTCAACATGATGTGACATGGGCAAACGGCACATTCAAGGTCTTGGTTTGTAAAACAGCAGCATTCTTTGATGACCTGGAGACTATCCATTGTAAGTTTCAACTAGGTAGATGCTAGATTAGCCTGATGTAGCCTGGCCCGTGTTATGGGCAGCAAGTGTTTTCTCTCTCTCCCCCAACGTAAGTATGTTTTGTCTCTTGTTCTAGGAATACACCATGCTGTGCATGCTCTGTGGCAGGGCAGAAGATTCTATCAGTGTCTTGCCAGACGATCCTCATCTGATGACTCCATTGTTCTGAGCCTCTTGTTTTTAGCCGATTGTTTCATGTTAATTTTGTAACAGCAAGTCATGAAACATGGATTTTTTGGGGGGGAGGGGGAATCCTGTTCAGTCCATGCAGAGTCAAGTGATATAACCCTCCTCCATGTTTTTAAGTTACAAGCTGCTTACCTGTCGTCCTCTCCACAATTGGTCCATTGGCTTCCTAAACTTGTAGGTGATAAAGAAGCCAATTTCCTCTGTGCTGGCTTTAGGGCCTAATTTTTACGACCCATTGTCAGCTGGCTTTGGTAGGAGAAACAAAAATAATAATTCTGAGAGGGGGGTGTTCTGCAGTTGGCTTCATGCAGAAATGATAGCAGCATCTGAGAGAGAATTGAAATTAATCCTCAGCAGGAAAGAAAGTTGGTGGGCAAGAACTGCCCAGATTATTTCTTTTTCAGTGTCAGGAAAACTATTTAGTGAATTGGCTCAAGTATGGCAGGTGTTGGGTTCCTTTGGCCCTTCTGATGTTGCTGTACTACCAACTCCCATTATCCTTGGCCATTGGCCATGCTAGATGGGGCTGATGGGAGTTGTAGCTCAGCAACATCTGGCAGGCCAAAGGTTCCCCACACTTAACACCTGAAGCGTGTTAGTGTTTTAGTTTAACAATTGCAGTTCTGTCCTAAGTCAGTACCAGCCTGTGGTCCTTGGCTAGTTCTACCTCAGGCATAGGCAACCTTGGCTCTCCAGATGTTTTGGGACTACAATTCCCATCATCCCTGACCACTGGCCCTGTTAGCTAGGGATCATGGGAATTGTAGTTCCAAAACATCTGGAGAGCCAATATTGCCTATGCCTGTTCTACCTGGCTTTGGTTGGGTTGTGAAATTAGGCGGGGGGTGGGGAGGATCTGGTGTGAGGCTGAGTAAAATGTGAAGTTTCCCTTCAGGAACAAAGCCAAGTGCTGTAACTTTTCAGCCACTGCTTCTGATAACTCCTGAGTATCAGCCTCTGGGTCGCCCATTTTGGAAGTGTAATGTACTACCAGTATATATTTTAGAAAGTTGTTTTGTTTGCTATGCATTTTGACATCGAAGATACCAAAACCAAATTTTGCATGGTGGTTTCTGAGATCAAGGAGCAGGTTTTTGTCTATGTTTGAAAACTATTGGATGCCACTTTGACTCACGATAGTGGACTGAGCCTTTCAAAACTCTGCTGATTTTAACCACTGATTTCAAAGCAAGCAACACTGGGGACAAAGGCTGCTAGTGCTTGATGAGATGGGTCTTTGGTATGATCCAGCAAGACAGTTCTTGCATTCGGAATTAAAGCTTTCTTTAAACCCATGGTGTTGGAACTATTTCTTTCCTAAATGGCTAACTGGACCCACTAGAAAATCGCAAGGGTACACTGACAAGCTTCATGCCAAAAATAAAGCATATTTTAGCCATCTTGTTGGACAGCATAGTAGGTGCAATACAGCTTATGCTTCTGTCCCATTGAAATAAACGAGGCAAATGATCCTGGGCTGCACCCATTGCGTGGGATTCAACCTTGTGCTATTAGGATTATCCCATCAGCACAAGCATTTTTTGCTTGCCAGATCGAACAATCCCCTCTCTTCTTTCCCTGTGTACTGTTCTGGTGGTTTTCCCAACCCCACAGTGCTGATTTTGGGGAAGAGAGGCGTAGAAGCCTTGTTGTGCTAGCAGGACTTCCTGTGCTGGCTCCTGCAAGAGCAACTTTTTAAAAAATCTGCCCCATTTTTTAAATAAAGTGTTACACTAGCCAGCACTTCCTTTAGCAGAATTGCACATTGCTCTCCCTGCTCTGAAGGAAACCCTCTGTTCTTGCCACTTAGTGTTAGTTTCTTGGACCTGTATTGATTTTAATTCCTGGAAGGCCTGACTAAATGGAGTCTGTAATGAGCTTCATAGATTTATTTATATTTTAGACTAAAAGGGGGGAGGGGGGGTCTAACAGGACCTGACTCATTAGATGTCTGTGTTTCTTTCCTCTTGCACTTTAAGCACTTCAGGGGAAAGTCTTTGTATTGCAGCCAGTCAAAAATGTGGTAGCGGCGGGTCCCAGTCTCCGCATTCCTGCTGAAGGACTTGCCATGAAATACGGTGCTGTAAATACAGTAAACAGGCCTTGATATTCTGAAGTGCACAAAGAAAACTACAGCAGCCACCTCATTCAATCAACAGCACAAGGAATGCATTGGAAATAAGGACCCTGCAAAGAACAGGGGCTGTGTTGATGTGCAAAATGCCCATCCTTTCTTTGTGGTCCGCAGCATGCTTTTATTATTGATTTTTATGGTTCTGCGATACCTGAAGAGCGTAGACTCTCCCAGGGTCATACAGGTGGACAACGGCAGGACATGGCGAGTGTTGAATCTCCCTCTTCATCTGGCAACGTGACTCCCGTTAAGAGCAGGCCTTGCTTTGAATGGAAGTCACGTCGCATTGTACAGCTGACCCAGTTTGCAAAAGCTGGCCTTGTTCCATACAGCATATTAAGATACCTGCACAAAGCTGTATCGTGGGCGGGGGGGGGGAGGCATCTCTACTTTGTTCTGTTGTTCCTTCTGCTCTTCCCAGTCAAAACTTTGCTAATGTGTCTCTTCGTGAGGGTGAGCTGCGTTAGGCTCCCTATGATCTTTAATAGGAGTTTACTGAATAAGTGGGGCATGCATATAGAGACTGGGATTATAGTTTGTGATGTGGCAAGCCCAGGTGCAGGGAAGCAGGGCTTATCATTTAAAATGATCATAATGAATCTCAGCAATTAAATATGTGCATCTCTGGCATACATTAGACTAGCCTCTCCTTAAGCAAAAGGCATTTTGTCAAGACACACTCAGGTTTACCATTTCCTAACTCGGACATGTCCTTTTGCACCTGCTTCGTGCCCTCTCATTTACCTTGACAGTTTTTGGAGTGATTCTGAACTCCCAAATTCTGCTTTACCTGTGTGGCCAGCTCTCCCTGGCTGGTTGGACAGAGTGCCAGCGACGGGGAGTGCTGCAGTCTGCCACTGTCAGATGAAAGCGGGTGGTGGTGGTGGAGGAGGAATGATAAACAGAACTGCAGGCATTTCATCCGCCTGCAGAATTTGTGAGACCAGGTCAGCTTTTCTGCAGTGGGTGCCAGGTGCATGCCCCTCAAACCCAAATCCTAGACGGGGACAGTTTGCATTTTATTTGCCCTAGGTTAAACACAGAGTAAACTATGATATAAAGAATGTTTTTATGAGATGGCAGAGGCTTCTGGATGTTTCCTGAGATGTGCATAAGAGTATGGTAAAGAGTAGAGCAGGTTCCAATGAGTTGGATGTGAACAGGAAAAGCATATAAAGAAAAATAGCAGCGACATAAATGGCTCACCTGAGTTCAGCCGGCAGGACAAAAGCAGAAGCAGGAGGTTTGGTACCGCTGAAGGCGATACAATCAGAAGTGGAGGTGGTAGATTCCATAAAATTAGAATCTTAATTGCCTGATTTTCCCCTGGATTAGGAAGAGTTTCTGCCACTTGCACTGAGTGATTATCAGAACATAAGAGCTTTCTGGATCGAGTCTAGCCTTCTGATCTCACATTGCCAACCAGATGCTTATGGAAAGCCCGTAAGCAGGAGCTGAGCATCAGAGCACTCTCCTCTCCTGCAGATTCCAGCAACTGGTATTATGATTTACTTTGGTTAGTAGCAAAGCCCAATTTATTTGCGCTGCACTAGCAAATATGTGTTAACAAAGCTGGGCATTTTAATACTTCCTGCATGGAGCTGGGGCAGCATGTAAATTTTCTAACTAGGTATAGTCCCAATATCTTAAGACAAAGGGGCCTGATAGAATACTGCAAGTCATATATGTTAAGTCTATACTCTCACGGGGGGAAATCATGAATTGTAGCAGGGAATTCTTTTACCTAGTAGAGGTTAGGGTCGTTTTTCAAGCCTTGTTGAATGGTTGGAGCCTTTGGGGGATGTGGAAGGACAGAAATATTAAGCTAATAAATGGCCCCTGGTGATTCTGCCTGGTCTTGTACACATACTGCTTTGTTTAATGCCACGATTTATGGGAAATGGGAATAAAAAGGACACTGAAGGCCAGAAATGGGAAAGAGACGAGGTTTTTTGCTTTTTCAGCCTAGGAAGCAAAAGCAACCATTTTGAAGATGTGTGATAAGAAAACAAGGGATTCTTCAACTCATTTATTGGACTCATGAAACAAGGAGTGCCCAGCAAGCAAGGGCCAGGGAATCAGCACCTTTACACCTTTCGGGCCCCCTCCGTTGAGCTTTAGGAGGGCACCGTCACTCAGTAAAAGTCTGATGTTGGCTCTGCCAGGAGCTAGGAGGAAGCACCTGATGTACTCAGAAAGAAGATGAGGGAGTTGGGGCGTGGGGGTGTTTCTACAGGTGGGCAGGGAGGAGACATCCATGATCACAGCGCAGTGAACATCAAGCCATTCTTATGACCCCCCCTTACTTCATCAGGACTCTTAGAATAACCCAGTGGTGGCTGGTGCCCATTGGGGCCGAACACGGGGAGATCCACAGTAAGTGGGGCCAGGGCCAATGACAGACAGAGCCCACTAACTCTAGTGATGCCTCCATCCTCCTCCCTTCTGAGTTCTACAAGAGCAAAACAGAGAAGGAAGAGGAGGAAGCTGGTGGGCCGTGTCACCTCTCGGGGTATTTGTAAGAAAAAAGGTGAGGGCAGGCTGAGGTTGCCCTAATGGACCAGTCTCCACTGGAATAATCTTGGGGATGCTTGTTCTCCTCTTATTTGGCAAGCTTCAGGAGGCGCTGGATGTCGGGCTCGATGTTGGTGGCGAGGAATCGGGGGCTGTAGCGCTTGAAAGGCTCGCCTTCGGGCCCCACCAGGAACTTCTCAAAGTTCCAGGAGATGTCATGGCGGTGCACCGGGCTCCAGATGATGAACTTGGGTTCCATCATGAAACAGGAAGGGTTGTCATCTGGGTAAGGAAGTTTGTCCTTCAAGTAGGCAAAGACGGAGTGGGTGTTCTTGCCGTTCACCTCGCATTTCTGGCAAAGGGTAAAGTTGGGTTCGAATCCGGACCCAGGCCGCACATACTTCAGACTGTTGAGGATCTCTTCATTCGTGCAGTTCTCCTGATGGAGAGAAGCGGGAAGCACAATGAGCATTGGGATGCCCTGTACAAATCAAGCTCAGTCTATTCCCTGCTGCGCTTAGCAGAACCAGCAGAGCACTTTGGACGCAATCTTGCTTTGGTTCCTGCTATGCTCAAATGCATGGCTGGTTTGACTTATGTGAAAGTGTCTTCCTTGCAGGGGCTGAAGCTCATACAAGATGGTATTGCACAACATTCTGGGGGGGGGGGCTCCCTAGAACAGATGTGAGAAACAAGGGACTCTTGTTGCTTTCAAGGCAGAAGTTTCATATATGTGTTTATAAGCAATAATTGGTTTCGAATCATCTTCATTTTGACCAGTGAGATGATTTTCCTGTTCTTTTAGCATATTGCAGCACCCCCCCTCCCACAGATGCTACTAGACCAGGCATCCCCAAACTTCAGCCCTCCAGATGTTTTGGCCTACAACTCCCATGATCCCTAGCTAACAGGACCAGTGGTCAGGGATGATGGGAATTGTAGTCCAAAACATCTGGAGGGCCGAAGTTTGGGGGTGCCTGTACTAGACTCTAGAAGTCTTTCTGGAATTGTAGAATACTAACTCTAAAGTTGGATGGATTCTGTCAAGTCCTACGTGCAGTGAACCTTTTTTAATTATTATTTTTAAAAGTCTTTTGAACACATCTTTTGTTTTCAAACCTTATATGGATCCTGTCTGGGGTGGCGAGGAGTGTGGGTTGCATGTGTGAGAGAGGAGTGGCTTGCCCCTCTGCAGCATGAGGCCACCAGATGATTGGCTCGGGGTGTGTGTGTGGATAACTTGTTATCTCTATTCTAGGGTGTTAGGTTTCCACAACTGGAAATAAGTGTGGTGCATTTGTGGTTCAGTGCCAAGAATATTTTCTCCTTGGGTAGGCTGGCCAATGGCATTTGTTTTATATTCAGGTCCTTTGTGTTCAGTGTTTGGCACTGAGGAAGGAGCTGCCTGCTGGAGACAGCACAGAGACAGTTTGAGAGTGTGGATTGGCAATGACCTTAGGTCTTTCTCAGTTCTGTCATTCTAATCAGGACTACCTATTTTAGGTTTGTCTGCCGCTTTACAATTTATAGAGCAATCCTGTGCCTGTTTACTCAGCAGGAACTCCTTGTTCAGGGGGATTTACACTCAAGTAGCAGCAGCCTTGGTGAGACAAACAGTCCTGTTGCAAATTGCTCCCATGTACGCAAACATCCTTACAAAATCCTCATAGCTGGCTCCTAGACTGATGAGAGCTACTTCTACCATTTCCTCTGCTGCCTGCAGTGAAAGGGACAAAGTCATGTGTTTAGTGTGCTACCGCAAAGCCCATGCATTATTGCTAGCAAAGCAAAGTTTATCCCAGTGCAAACAAGTGGCGATGAGTAATTTCCTTCCTGGGCACTTGGCATGATGGGCAACAGAAATCTTCTTATGGATTAAGGGCAAGCTCAGGAACTGATGTAAGTAGTGTCAGGATCACAAACGGTGACTGAATTAAACTCCTGACTGATCCCTAGTGAAAAAATAGGTGCCTACAATGAAGCAGCTCAAAAAAAACTGAAAAGCTAAAGTAAAAAAAAAAAAATCAGTGTATCGATAAGTTGATAGCAGAAGAAAGTATAAATCAACCTTCGGATGGTATACACCTTCTTGAATCAAGCACCCCCCTTTTTTTAAAGAAAATGTCATTTAATATTTATAATGCAGAAAGATTGGAAATCTAAATACCTGGTATAACATAAGCAATTGTATGAGCTTTTGTTACATTTTATTAGTTTTTATGATTGCAATTTTTGTAATAGGAAGTTTAAACTGTTTTTAACACCACCCTGAGACTGTAGGGTGGGTGGAGTGTCATAAATGAAATAATAATAGAAATAGTAAAAACAATGTAACTGGCATAGATAATAATGGCTTTCTCTGGAATTATGGAGTGACCCAAAGTTTCCTCTAGCAGAGCTACACTTCCCCAAACCCTTAACAAACTACAGTTCCCTGGATTCTTTGGGAGAAGTCATGTGCTTTAAATGTATGATGTGTACACAGACATTCTCTTACAAATTTCTACATTTTTGCTCCAAATAGAGCCTTTGCGATGCCTTTAAAAGTGGCAATATTATAGGGTCGTAAATATGCTAAATTACATGTGCATCTCTTAACAGAAGAGCCAGAATAAGTGTCGATTTATAGCAATTGAATTGTTTCTGAACAACGTATTTGAATTTTATTCACCTGGCACTTTGCTTCTCTCTTCTCCTGAGAATCCTGCAGGATTGAACAGTTGTTCAGAAGTCACAGTCCAGGAGGCTTTCAGATAAGTAAAATTATCCCTCCTACACAATACACATGCAGCTTGACCCTCCTGTGTGAGAGCAAAACCCCATTCATAGGGGCTGCAATCCCTCACTTCTCAAACAAGTGCGTATAGGATCCACAAAGGAATGATGATAGTGTATTGAAGAGAATGGGCATACTTGACGGGGGGAGCTGTAGCTCAGCGGAAGAGCATCTGCTTTGCATGCCAAAGGTCCCAGGTTCAATCCCCGGCAGCTCCAGGTAGGGCTGAGAAACACCCATCTAAAGATTTCGACTGCCGCCATACCACCAGTCAGTGTCAACAATACTGAGCCAGATGGTCTGACTTTGTATAAGGCTGAGAGATGGAGCCATCTTTTGCCAATCAAGGCTGGCCAAAGAGAGAAGGAACCAGGTCACTTACCTGGTAGCCAAACTGGTTGCAAGGGAAACCCAGCACAACCAACCGTCGAGGGTATTTGCTCTGCAGCTGGTTCATCTGGGTGTAATCCCTCACCGTTGTGCCTCAGAGGGAGGCCACGTTTTCTATCAAGACCACCCTCCCTCTGAAGTTGTTGAAATCCACCTTCTCCCCTTGGAGGTCGGTGGCGTTGAGATCGTAGAAAGATTTGGCTATGGGAGTCATGGCTGCAAGGACCACGGACAGCAGCAGCAGCAGGACAGCAGTGAGCCCCTTGCAGATACAGTGACTTGCTTAAAATGCCCCTCTGTGGGTTCACGCGATTGGCTGCACCCGGGTCCTGCTGGGATGGGCGGAAAGTGGAGCCATTGCCTGTTATCAATCCAGCTCTTTACTGATTCGGAACAAAAGGCGCAGGTCAGGCTACGGTGTGTTCCATTGCAAGCATGTAGCTCAGGAAGGATATCCAAGCCACGGTGATACTTAGGCCAGCTCTCAATAATTCATGTTGCTTAAGACAAAGGAGCTTGACTTGGAGAATGCCATTGTGATCCTCAGGAGTAAGTCCCACTGTGCTCACTAGAGCTTATTCCCTCGGAAACGTGCTCAGCATTGCAGCCTGGGCTGGGAGGGCAAGAATTGAAAATGCAGCGGCTTGTTGCTTTTGTAGTAGCACTTCGGGATCATTAACAGAGGTCAGGACATAGTTAGGCCGGGCAAAACTATATAGGCTTAGTACTGCATAAGTTCATTATGCAAAGTTCTGTGTGGAGCCCAGTGAAGGCACATTTGCAGTACGATATCAAAGCGGAATTGGTGTGTTGTAAGAAACTGCTGCTGTTTTGAACCATTTATAGCAGGGCCTGAGAATTGTTTCCTGTTGAATCTGCAACGAAGTGTTGCTGCGTGGAGTTGCTTCTCTTCTGGGTTCCAGACACTCCATCTCTCCCGCAGTTTTTTTCCATCCCCGCCCCCAACAGCCTATGAGCATTTCATGTCCACTGAGGTGTAGTGTGTGTGTTTTGAGTAGTGTCTGCGTTTAGAGCAGTGGCTCCCAATTAGCCAATTACTGAGGACCTCCTATTTTTCAAAAGCCAACCCTTTTGAAAATTTTGATAGCTAGGGGGCAGGGGGGGCGGGAATCCCGGGTGGCACTTACATTGGGGTGGCATGCCAGATCCTAAGGTGAAGCACAAGTCCAGGCACCCCAGAGCCCGGTGCGCTGCTCCCAACAGCAGCACAGCCTGGGGCTGGGCTCTTAGTGCGCTGAGCTGCTGCGTCCCACCCACCCACCCTCCAAATAGCGGCTGAGAAGGATGCAACTGGCACACATTGGCACTGGCAGTGGGGCTGGGCCTGCAGTGTGCCCAAACCATGGCATCTCTCCTGGGAGTGAAAAAGCAGCGTGGGGCTGGCATCCGCCTGCCACCTCCCCCTTAGCTGCCCTCCAGCAAGAGGGCGACTGTGAGTGACTGCAGGGCACCAGAGCTGCCTGTTTTCACAGGCAGTGGTGGGCTGGCGCATGCACACTGCAACCTACTCAGCGGCGCTCCAGGTGGAGGGTGCTGGGAGGGACACAGTTCTGGCAGCTTGCCTCACCCCCCTGGGCGGCCTAGCCGCAGGCCACGCCCACCCACCACAGGGGCCTGCTACGCTGCTGACTCTATGGTAGTTACCTCTGCAAAGCAATTTTTTTGAACAAAATGTGGGGTGGTAGTCCCTAGTAAGCAGAGGATTTTGTTGTTGTTTAGTCATGTCTGACTCTTCGTGACCCTATGGACCAGAGCACGCCAGGCACTCCTGTCTTCCACTGCCTCCCGCAGAGGATTTTAGGTATACTAAAAAACAAACTAGGGCTGAGCAATATCTTGTTTTCAACATTGTGATATATCGGCAGCTAAACACGGTGATACTGTGAAATATCACAAGGTCTGAAATTGGAGACCTTGTGGGGATGAGGGAAAGAGCATTAATGGAGATCGGGTGGGTGGGGGGAGGAGAGGAAGAGGAAGAAGAAGAGGAGGAGGAGGAGGAGGAGGAGGAGGAGTTTGGATTTGATATCCCGCTTTATCACTACCCGAAGGAGTCTCAAAGCGGCTCACATTCTCCTTTCCCTTCCTCCCCCACAACAAACACTCTGTGAGGTGAGTGGGGCTGAGAGACATCAGAGAAGTGTGACTAGCCCAAGGTCACCCAGCAGCTGCATGTGGAGGAGTGGAGACGTGAACCCGGTTCACCAGATTACAAGTCTACCGCTCTTAACCACTACACCACACTGGCTCTCCTGTCACCACCACTGCATGAGGGGATGGGGATGGGGTGGGCATCAAGCTGCCACTGTGGCGGCTGCTGCTGCTGCTGCTTTCCTGCTGACTGAGAAAAGCTGTTCCGCCTCAGTGCCAGGGGAAGGTAGTGCCATGGTGCCTTGAAGCGAGGGCAATCAGCTACTCTGTTTCCCCTCAGCATGAGGGAAGGCAGCTCAAATCAGCAGCAATATCATGCTAGGAGCGATATATTGCTGTGAACTGCCAGGTCAAAATCGTTACCATAGTGTGATTTCAAAACCAATGTAACTGATTTGTAAGAAAGACTGTACAACCTGAAAAAAAGAGACAAGGCATGTACTTTTGTAAACCAAGAAAATCTTTAATAAATTTTTTTTTTTAATTTAAAAAAAATCAATTTTGGCCAATATATTGAAAAATCTCACAGTGCTAAAACAGACCATAAAATTTGTGATATTACCATGCAGAAATAACAAAAATAAATAAATAAATAAATAGGGGGGGGAGTCGAGGGATGGGGCCATGGACCCCCTGGGTGCATTCTGCAGACACCCCCCAGGGGTCCCTGGACCTCTGATTGGGAATCACTTGTTTAAAGAACGAAAAATAAACCAGTCTTTTTGGAATAATAAGCTGCATCCAAACATAAGTATTGTAAGACTTTGTTGGTGGAGGGAGAACCATGCGGAGTGTCTGAAGCAAGCAGGAATGAGCATCCCTCTTGGAAGCCATGTGTCATGTCTTCTTTCTCTTTCTGAACCACCTCTCTGAGGTGTACTATTGAGATAGTCCATTTGATACAGTCTGCTGAAGATGTCTGTGAAAGGGCCCCAGATAACAGTCACATTTGTCAGCCTTCCTGCAGCTGATGATACAGTTAATCACCACTCTCTCCCTATTCAGACGCTAATGATGATGAAGAACCTGCGTTTTACAGATAGAACAAATACTAGGGGAGGAAGCAGCAGATTCTTTCTGAGCCTTTATGGCAAAAAGGAGCCATTGAGGTTGACAGCAAATTGGTCTCCCGCAAGGCAACAGACTGGCAACTGGGCTAGTGAATTGACACAACTCGGTAAGGACTACTAGCCTTTTCCTTGATGCTTATAATTACCACTCAGGATAACTATCAAAAGTAGTAACTCTGCATTTGAAAGGGTGTGCAAATTGCCCCTTTGGACCTACGGAGGGCAGCTCCCTGTGTATGTAGCAGTATATGGTATATCATTCGGCTAAGCATAAAGGATAAAAATATATATTGTCAAGTAACTAGCTTTGCTATCTTGTTATGCGAGCAAAGAACATTTCCCCACATATATTCCTTATGCAATTTGTATTGCTACAGGATTGAATAAATGAGGTTTCCAATTCTTTGATTGTAAAAAGAGGCTAATTGGGTGCTTCAGACCTGGCAGAGTAGATACAGCTTAGCAGATCCCCATAGTTAGTGAATTGCAGGCCAATGGCTCTTAATGGCTGTCTGCATTAATGGTTGGCAGAGATCAAAATGGGTTGCTCTTTTCCTTTCCTTTCCCCAGCTTTCTCTATGTATGCAGGAACAAATAAGACAGAGCTTGGGAGAGTCCGAGAGCTCAGCCTGGACTCTGCAAGTAGCATCCCTGCCTGCTACAAGCTCTCTGCAGGCACCATGTGGGTGCAGCATTAATATTGAGTGGAGCGTGGCTTGACACTGGTGTCACTTGCTTACCTGGATAGGGCAGGAACAAGTAGTTTGGGGCCATGCAGTTGCACCGCTGGGAACATCAGATTGGCTGGTGGTCCTGGCCTCACCATTATCCCCACCCCAGCCCCATCCAGGTAAGGCGCAGTGACTTAGGTGTCAGAAGGGGCAGTTTCACCCACCACAAACACGGCTGGGGTACGATGAACTTCGGTATTTGTTGGAGTGGTTTAATATCGTATCTCCACCTATGCTCAACATATATATTTGCAAATAACAAAACAATGGCATGCCTCCAGTGCCCTCATCCCAAAATGAGACCCGGGCCAGTTAAGGACAACTCCCCTGAAATGTCTCATGGTTCAGTGAAGTAGGGGTGTGCATAACAATATTAACCATATCTTGTGTCAACCTAGAATAGATGCAAACCTTTCCCATAATAGTTTTTTTATTGACTGCTGAGGTCTGTTCTGAGAATTATAGCAGTGTTTTGAAAGGAAAAAAGAAAAATTACTTCCACTGCTGCAATGCACGTCCCCGTTCCAAAAACAGCTTGATAATGAAAACCTCTAATGAGAATCCTGCTTCTCCTGCCACGAGGAGGAGCAGGCTGAATTATTAACAGCTGGATCAGATTCCCTGTAAGCTCAAGTAGAGGAAGCTGGGGCATGTAACCAAAGTACAGAGATCAGATAATTCTCTGTAGCAGGAGGGAAGGGATACAGACCCACTTCACCAGCACAGCTCAGACACCAGCAACTCTTGGCTCTGTCCAGTAAAGTGTATCTATCCTAGCTGGCCCTTAGAAGAATGGGTACTTGAGCTTGCTTATTTCCTTCTCCCTCCCGATCAATTTTCATTTTGTGTTGTGCCTTTTAGAGTGTAAGCCTGAGGGCAGGGGTTGTCTTGTTTTTATGGATCTGCAAGATGCACTCTGGGAGCTTATTACTATTTTGCTAATGAGCAGAATAATAAAAAAGAAGAATATAGGATGGAGGACTTACCTTAATGCAAGTTACCTCAGTGCCTCAGCAAAGCAGTCCAAGAACATGAAAAGCACAAAGAGCTGTTTTGTCTGACTCCAAACAGCTACATCAACCATGTGAAATCTCTGTCTATACTACAGACTACGAAACCAGATTCACACACCCCCTGCCTGAATTGAGTGCATCAAATAGGGCAGGCAGACAGCAATACAGGCTTAGGGCCAGCTCAACATTCTTGTCTACACCAAACTAAAACATAGCCGAAGAGCCTTGCTGGGTGAGGCCCAAGTCCCATCCTGTTCTCACACTAGCCAACCAGATGCCTATAAGAAGCCCATACACAGGTCCTGAGTGTGATGGGACTCTTCCCACTCGTGATTCCCTGCAGCTGGTATTCAGAGGCACGCTGCCTCCACCAGAGGAGGTAGAACATCCACTGTCCAACAGCAGATGTAGCTACTGTAGGAGAACCTACAACATGCTTTCACTCTATTGAGAGAATATGGAGTGTGGAGGAAACTCTGGATGATGACTTGTTCGCTCTTCCTTCCCCTAAATTTGTAGTGTTGCAGGACTTAAAGATAGAGGGAGATAGGGTTTAACAACATGCGGTATCTGTTCAAAAACATCTAAGCTGTGGTCCTCCTGTTGACCCACAACTTCCATCACCCCTGGAGACTGACTATGCAGACTAGGGCCCAAAAGGTGTTCAGAAACACCTGGCAGACTACAGATTCCCCAGCCAAGTAAATTGATGCAGAGTAGCAGGCAACTTGAGCTCTTGCAGTCTCCTTTTGAAGGAGGGATTTTATATTCCTCGCTACAGTACAAAAATAGCTGCAAATACATATAATGTTAACTCCAGGACTCTGCCAATTCCAGGTGGTCCCATGTGGGCAGAACTAATCCTTGCTTGTTGCAATTTTTTCTGGACAAAAGCTGGTTGCACTGATGCATGTTCCAAGCTACATCCGTTCCACCCCTGGTTTGCTTCTTTGGCTCCTTTCTTGTGCAACTGAGCCTGTTTGCAGCATGAATTAAACATAGCTCTATTCTGAATGTGTTCTCTACATAGGGAAGCGTTTGCTGTTTGACCTCCTGGATTTCACTTCAAGTGAGATTCTTAGCAGCAACACAGCTTCTTCGTTGCAGAGGACCGGGTTAGCCACCCAGCGAGGAACTAAAGCAGCCACCAACCACTTTGAGAATCTTTATTTTTGTAAAGATCTTTCTTGTTTAAAACCATGAGTTACAATGACAGGCCATACAAGGAAACCCAGTCAGAGTGCAAAGTCCACAAATTACAGACACAGCAGAGGATTCAGAAAGTTCTAAGTTTGGCTGGATCCCATGACAAGTTTATATGCAACGGTTTCTGCTAGACAGAATGATCCGTGACTCAACAGGACGGAGGGAGCCTCAGAATACTGGAGAGTATTAGATTCCCAGACTCATCCTCCCTTCCCCAAGCACTGGCCTGAAACCAAGAAGCACTTTGTGGCCTCCTGAGAGCACCACTCCAATCTGCACACAGAAAAATCAGCATTGATTAGGGAGCTTTTCTCGCACTGAAAGAGTTGTCTTAATGACCCAGAATGCACACTATTAGTGTGGCTTGTTTTGCTCAGTGTTGGGAGCCAGAGGCTTCGTCAACCACTTGTTTGTGAGTTCAACCCAGTTAAGAGGCCATTGCTGACTCTACACAATAAGGACTCCAGCTCATGCCATAAGAAGGCAAAGAGCTTCTCACCTGTTCCCCTTTCTGGTCTTGTGTGTGGTGAAGATTACATTGGAGTCTAGTTTGTGCGTTATAGTTGACAGCATCAGCAGCCCAGCTTCTATTATATTGGTGGGATATGGTCTTAGATCCTAGGTGGAGCAAGCGGCGCCGATGTGATGCTGAATTGCAGCAGGCAAGGAAGAGCTACAGTGGGGACATCTCTTTGGGCTCTCCTAGCTTGCAGAGCCAGAGATACTGGGAAGCCTCCTGTGCTCATTTCAGGGACAGAATGACATCCCTCTCTTTGATCCTTTCAGACACACCACCTTGAGGGCAGCTCTAGCAACAGAGCTTTAAAGAACAGGGTGCAAGGTACCAGCTGAGACAACCACTCTCTGCAGGCAGCTAGCTAGCCACTGTTTTTTTTGTTTCCCAGTTGCACTGAGAACATGCCAAGTGAGTTACAGTGGTACCTCAAGTTACAAACGCCTCAGGTTACAAACGCTTCAGGTTACAAACTCCGCTAACCTGGAAAAGTTACCTAGAGTTGAGAACTTTGCCCCAGGATGAGAACGGAAACTATGTGCCGGCGGCACAGCGGCAGCAAGAGGCCCCATTAGCGAAAGCACGCCTCTAGTTAAGTACAGTTTCAGGTTAAGAACGGACCTTCGGAACGAATTAAGTTCGTAACTAGAGGTACCACCGTATTCCATGTTTCTCATCACACATATGCCTAAGCATGGCAGTTCTGCATGCTGCCACAGGCCTTCCACGCTGTAGGTTTAAGTGGTTGTGCAAACCTGCTTTCTACACTTACAGCATGCCCATTCACCTTGGGTGCAGTGTAATCCAGTCAGAAAACAGGAGCGGGGGTTGGGGGTGGGGAGAGAAGACAACACAGGCCACATAGACTCTTTGTGCAAGAATTGGCCCTCAGTCTTCATTCGAACCTCCTAACAAGCTAGGCAGACCAAAGCCAGCAAGGCCTCAACCAATCAGCCCAACAGAGTTTGGGCTTACAAAAGAGGCAAAAAAGCTCTTCCTTTGCTGTGGGGCCCATCCATTTCCCTCAGTCTCTACATGCCTCCTCTCTCAGGGCAAAGATGCCTAGTTCCCCACCTGCACAAGTCCTCATTTCTTTGCATTTTCACCCATTCTTACAGAATTTGGGTCCTACTTCATCATGGCTGGGAGGAAGCTTTGGTCCTCCAGGTGTTGCTTGATTCCAGCTCCCCTCACACCGTCACAGCCAGCACGGCCCTATGGTAAGGCATGGTGGGAGTTGTAGTTCAAAAACTAAACAGGCTACCAGCTACGTGTGTCTCTAATTAAGTGTCTACAATATCTCCAGCTTCACACTAGGTCCCTTGCGGTCAAGCCGTTTCGTGCCTCTTTCCTCCCAGACCCTGGGACTGGGGTCTTCCCAGAGGACTGTGGCTACAGGAGAGCTGCTCCTGCCAACAGCAGGCACTGTGTGTAGAACTTCGCTGTTCCCCCCTTACATTTCCAGTGGCTTGATACCTGTTCAAACCCACCCAGCACAAAGAAAGAGGTAAAACTGGTGGTTTTGAGAGTGGAGCCTTTTTTGGAAATGCAAGGCACCCTTGCTTTTAGGACAAGCATCACAGCACAGCCAACTTCATTCCCGGTACATGCTACTCCCCTTCCTCTCCTTCACCGGGTAAAAGTATTTTCCATCTGCTCTGAGAGAGAAAGTCAACCACCAACTGGAGGAGGAAGAGGAAAAATGAGCAGGGAAATGTAGATCAGTCTGCTCTCTGGTATGACCTGGTTAGGGAAGGGCAGATCATCACATGGAGGTAAGAACCATTTTCTATGGCTCAAGTGGATTGTGCCTAAGCCCCACCCCCTCCATCAAAGGCAGCCTCTCTAGGCAGCAGGAGGACTTATGCACCGCCATCCCACCCAGAAAGCTTCTGGTTGACACCCGTCCTTTCTAGATCCGCAAATGTAGCCCACTACTGGCACGTACGTAGGAAGGGAAAGGAGTCTTAGGCTCCCCAAGGTGTTGGCACGCAGGGAGCAGCTACTCTGGAGCAGGCAGGCGCATATAGATTAGAATTACCATGGCATGCTGCCAAGTGTCTTTAGGCCTCCCCCGCCAAGCATGTCAAGGTGAGAGGGGGATGCTGGTACAACATGCAGGCAGCCAGGCTGGTTTCAGTTTGCTTGGATCAAGCCATGTTAAGCAGCACATGGCAAAAGAACCAAATAAATTGGATACCCTGGAATCTACCAAGCTGAGCTTCCAAGGAAATTCCTTCTGTGGAGGAACTTCTAAAAAGAGCCCACGAAAGGGTCTTGAGCAACTTCTTACAGGTTGGACCTCAAGAGTGAGAAGAAACCAATGAGGGAAGGGCTCTATGCACAGATTACAGTGTGTTTCCATATCAGCGCTTTGGTGAATAGTTGGGAAAGTCATTCCAAGGGGGCTCTCAAAGCCAGTTCCACACAGGTGACACACAGACAGGGTGGGCTCTCTGCCTCCATTGGTGCAGGCTAAGCGGGTGCCTGATGTACCTGCACCAGCAAAGATACCCAAGGGGAGCCAAGCAAAGATGCCCTACAAAATTTTCGAGTAAATATAGTAGGCAAGGATGTTGCTTGGTGTGCAATACAAGGCCCCAAGGAGTTAAAAGTAGGAGCCTCGTTTGACCTAGGAAGAAGCAAACATTCTTTGCAACTGGTAAGGCGAGTCTGAATTTAAAGCCCCCAATTTCCATCATCCTACCCCTTTCCCAGCAGGGCTAGACTCTTGCTGCTCCCAGCAGCTTACACTTAGCAGGGCAAGAGATGCCACTGCGCACAAGCCCCAATTTGGCAAGGTGCCGTGATCAGAGGTGGTTTTTTTTTTTAACAACCTCCAGGCAGCCAGGTATGTACAAGACACTGTATCCAATAAAGCCGCAAAGCCCCAACCCTGCACAAAGCTTGCAGGCATTAGGGCAGATGCTGAAATGGCAAGGCAATGTATGGGTGGGCGGGCAGGGGGCGGATACAAACAGACAAGCCTTCAGCAGGCCTGCTATCGAGGGTGTGCAAGCAAACGGTCTGTCAGGAGGCGAGTGAATGAAGTGGGACATTCCTCCCTCCTTGAGCGCCCTGTTCTCAGAGGACAGGCCTAGTTGCACCCAGGCACAGAACCCAACTGGCTCAGCTGCCCCCTGGAAAAGGGCAAGGCTGCAGAGAACCTGGAGGTTGAGAGGCTGCTGAATAGGCCTCGGCTGCTGCGACCGCCAACCACAGCTCTTCCGCAAAGGTGGCAGGGTGATGTTCTGCATATTGTGAGCCCCCCCGAAGAGAGATTTGGATCCAGGGAGTTTGGGGGAACAACAGAAATCACCAATCAAGGAGAAACACCAGGAAATCCAAAGAGGATCCAGCAGGGCAGAGAGTGGGCAGGCAGGCAGGCAGGCAACCAGAGACCAAAGAGATGGAGCCCTCTCTAGGTGGCAGCCTCTCTGCCTGCACTGGGGGACAGAAGAAAAGGAAGAGCCCTGGGAGGCTTTCAGCACCAGCAGGTCTTGGGGGAGTGCTCTGTGCCCTCTGGCCTGCTTGCCTCTTCCTCCAGCTCAACCAGGTTCAGTTCATCAGCCGCATACGTGCGGAGTCCGTCCAGCTCCTTCTTGTGGGCCTGCAGGACCAGCTCTGTCAGACGAGTGAAAGACTGAAAGAGATGAGGGTTGTTTTTTTAAGAAAGTGAGGTTTAGTACATAGCTTTAGATCAGCAAACAAGTCCACACAAGTTACTAGCCCACAATGTATTTACTAGTGTGCTTGGGTGCACATGTCTAAATGTTTTAGACATTTGAGGTAGGTTTTGTTTTTTTAAAAGACTACTTCTCAAACTTTCAGTTTGGCTTCCCACTTGGTGGCAATTTTTATTTGCTACATGCAAGAGTCAATTTACAATCCAGTTTTACACAGGAGAGTTACGTGCATGCTTGAATATGTCCCACTGAGATCAAGAGTGGGCTCCTGCTCCATGTATGTATGAGTTTTGACACTAATATTATCACACATAGGGGCGTATCCAACTGAACCCATTTTCGACAATTCTGCTGCCCACTGTAGCCCTCTGCAAAGCCACTCCTGAGGGTATAGAGACCATCCAGAACAGGTATGGGATATGGCACGAAAGGCCACAGTAGATGGGGGGTGTGTGAATCCAGATACACCACCGTACATAAGTGTAAGTACTTCTGAGATTAAATAAAATATATATGTTACATTTGCAACAATATATAGTGCAAATTTGCTTTCTCTCCCAAAGGTGAGGTGCCTACTGGCTGCTATGGTCAAAAACTACAGGTGAGCCCAAGGATTTTCCACCATGATCTCTCTTTTGTTCTGTATTTCTACTTGCTCTGCAAAGGTGATACACTGACTGCAAAGCACCAGACACCTGGAAGTTCCATATGCAGAGTTCTTACCTCTTTGATGTTTAAGTTGCTGCAGGCACTTGTTTCATAGAAATCCATGCCATACTCCTTGGCCAGCTGGAAGACAGTAGTTCCAACAGCTTTACACACAGGTATAATAGTGACTGTCAATAGATTGTACAGATAGATCTGAAGAAACTAGAACATTCTTACATCACCACCTCCAAGACTGAGAAGATAACTTGGGCAAAAAAAATGAAAGGCACAAATACAGGATGGGTAACACCTGGCTTGAGAGCAGTACATGTGAAAAGGATCTAGGAGTCTTGGTAGACCATAAACTTGACATGAGTCAACAGTGTGATGCAGCAGCTAAAAAAGCCAATGCAATTCTGGGCTGCATCAATAGGAGTATAGCATCTAGATCAAGGGAAGTAATAGTACCACTGTATTCCGCTCTGGTCAGACCCCACCTGGAATACTGTGTCCAATTCTGGGCACCACAGTTCAAGAAGGATACTGACAAGCTGGAACGTGTCCAGAAGAGGGCAACTAAAATGGTCAAAGGCTTGGAAACGATGCCTTATGAGGAACGGCTTAGGGAGCTGGGTATGTTTAGCCTGGAGAAGAGAAGGTTAAGGGGTGATATGATAGCCATGTTCAAATATATAAAAGGATGTCATATAGAGGAGGGAGAAAGGTTGTTTTCTGCTGCTCCAGAGAAGCGGACACGGAGCAATGGATTCAAACTACAAGAAAGAAGATTCCACCTAAACATTAGGAAGAACTTCCTGACTGGAAGAGCTGTTCGACAGTGGAATTTGCTGCCAAGGAGTGTGGTGGAGTCTCCTTCTTTGGAGGTCTTTAAGCAGAGGCTTGACAGCCATCTGTCAAGAATGCTTTGATGGTGTTCCTGCTTGGCAGGGGGTTGGACTGGATGGCCCTTGTGGTCTCTTCCAACTCTATGATTCTATGAACTTGTATTATTATTTTTTTAAAAACAGGCTAGGTAACATTTGAAGTTTCTGAATGGGGAAAAAGAGCACTGTTACAGGCATAGCGTGTCTCTCTGATTAACCAGGGCTGGAAAAATTAGTAGAATGAAGTCCAGCTCCAGATCCCAGTGCCACCTCTAATATAAACAGTGACCCAGGAACACTGTAAAACAGAGCTTGTCTATGCCAGAAGGAAACCAGGTTCCAGAACTCATTTCCACAAGTTCCTGGACCTTGACAAAATTTAACTGCTCCTACCATCTAGTTTTCTAGATCAGACTCTGCCCTAGTTCAAACCCACAGCAGATGAGGCAACCAACCTGTTCCTGACTATACCAGACTATGTGGGCGGCTCACACAACTGCATGTGCTTCTGAACAACAACAACAGAACCTATCATATAGCAAGAAGGGTTCCTGACAATGCCATTGTCTTACATAGAGGAATTTGGTTGGGGAGGTGTATGGGGCAAGATCCAATCATATGAGGCCCCATTTGCAGTTTGAAGTGGTACAGTGTGGAACAAGTTGGCTTCATTTATTTATGACACTCGCATGCCATCCCATAACAAGGTTCTCCGGGCATCTCACAATTAATAATTAAGAAAACAATTAAAAACATAAAACCATTTAAATAAAAAGCAACGTAAACACAACTAAAGCAGAACTCACTGCACCGCCAATGTCAAAACAGATTTAAAAAACGGAGAGGCCCAGACCACATCGTTATTTACAAGGCCTGAGTGAACAGAATCAGCTCAGTGACAGAGCATCTGCTTTGTAGATGGTCTGACCCACCTGGCACCGTCAGTTTTACTATATCATCTGCTATGAGTGAGGCTTAGGTCTCAAAGGAGAACAACTAGCAGCGACCCAAGAAGTTTACCTGGAGGCCTTGCTCTTTGCCTACTTGCCTCTTCTCCTCCTCGTCTGCTTTATTCCCAATGAGGATCTTCTGGACGCCATCTGGGGCATACTGGAGAGAAGGGAGAGACCTTAGCCCATTCCAATCAGCATAGATTAGAAGCAGCATAGTTAAAAGCTGAGCTGTACGGACTGTTCAGACTTGGGACTGTCAAATGCACCATTCCTGTTGCCTTTTAACTGTTGCACAGGGCAAAGAATTTTCATAGCAATTGGGCTTCTTCCACCTCTGCAACACAAACATCTGGAAAATGGCACCGCCCAACACATTTCTGATCTTAACAAAGCAATTAAAAGAATCGCAGGACGGTCTTACAGAAAAGAGGGCTTCCACAGACCAAAGCCAATCAAAGAAACAGGGCAGCTAGAAAATCCCCCCCCAAAAAACCCAGGGGCCAACAGAGTTGATCGCACATGCCCAACAGCATCTCCTTCAGTCCAGACCTGTTCATCTCCCCATTAAGTTCACTGCAAAAGCAGCAGATTACTTCAGTGCCAGTTGTGGCAGAGTGTTAAGAGTCACCATGTAAAAATGTACACCACCTTCACCAGCCCAGTGCCTCCAGGTGTTCTGGACCACAACTCTCATCAGCCCCAGGACTGGCTGAGGCTGATGGGAGTTGTAGTCTCAACACATTTGGAGGGCACCAACCTGGCAAAGGCTAATCTATAAAAAAATCCCTAACAGTGTAAAGGCAGAACGTATGTGCACAAGGACACAAAGTTAGCACCCTGGCAGTATCCAAGATGCCTCCATCAGTTATTCAACAGCAGTGTATTTTATTTGTTTTTACATTTATATAGCCATCTATCAATAAATATTCACTAGATGGTTTACATGCAAAACAATATAATAGTTATTGTCGCAGCAAAGATGGCATGCTACAGCTCAGATTTATATTAGATGTTCCTCTAGTCCCTGCATAATCTTCTAGTTAGCACTTGCTAAATACTGAGGAGGTTACACAAGGTATAAGCCCTTTTACAGGAAATAAGGACACCCCAAATGTGTTATGCCTTTTTCAAGGACATCCGGACTGTCTGTTGAATTCCCAAGGCTATTTTAATCCTACAATCTCTAGATAAACCAAGCACCTAAGCCAAACGTGCTATTTCCCTGTTTGAACAAGGCTTCTCAAGACAAGAGAGTGCATGTATATACACACACAGGCCTTGAGCAGGAGTTCATCCGATTTTGCCATGGCAACTTCTCCCACACTGGGGCCAACAGTCCCCAACAATAGGGGGAAGAAGCAGGGAGACCCCCTTGCTTACCTCATCTACATCGCTGGCCCATTTCATGATGTGCTGGTATGAGCGCTCACTGCTGATGTCGTACACCAAGAATATCCCCTGGGGAGAGAAGCAGGTCAAGAAAACAGAATGGAGGACAACATGCAACATAAACCCAAAGGTGAAATGACTTCTGCTTAAAGGGAAGGGGTGTGTGTGTGTGTGTAATTGTTAATTTAACAGGACATTCCCTATGCACCCTCTGCCCAGGAATTATGCTGGAGGGTTGAAGAATAGGAACTAGACATTTGGGGATTATTCTTTCTTCTGTCCTGTTAGATTCTGCATACATCTGCATGTAGGCCAAGCTCACTGTGAAACCTTCATGGCAGATGTGGCCTTTAACTACTACCGATAAACCAAAAGCATTTGTGGTTTGACAGTTGTTCCTACATGATTGTTACAGAGCAGGCTGCCACCACGCTAGATAACAGACAACTGTTTAATGAATATGTCAGTCTTTCCCCCTGGGGACCTGGGTAATCAGTCTGCATTCCCTGCAGAAACACAGCAGGCTGCTTTGGCTGCAGTTTTACTAAACGCTCCTTATGTCTTCATGTCTCAGAGATCTAGCACCAGTATGGCTCAAGGCATGAAGCGGCAGGCAACAGGTGACCTACAGGCAGCAGTCAGGGGGCACAACATTTACTGTATTTTTCCGTCTATAAGACGAGGTTTTTTACCCAGTTTTTTAGGTCTTAAAACGTGGGTCGTCTTATCCACGGAATATAGCAATTAAATATATAAATGAATGCGGAACTTGCTCTAGCAGTCGCAGCTCCTGGCACTGGCAAGCCGCGGGGCCTCCGTAGTCTGCTTGCCTCCTCCCACTCTGCCCGCCCTACAGCGGGGAGGGAGGCTGTAGGCAGTCCGTTTTTGCTGTGTGGTGTCTTCGCGCAGCTCCATTTGTGTGCAGGCAGTGCAACGTTACACAGGAGTGGTGCGGCGATTGAAGTAATATCCCCCCCCCCGCGCCTTTAACATCAGTGAAACATTGTGCCTTGTGATCCTCCTGTGTAATGTTATGCCGCCCCCACACAAATGGAGACGCACAAAGACGCCACGCAGAAAAAACAGATCACACACGCAGCCTCCCCCACCCAGCCTCTGCCTGTAGGGTGGGCAGAGTGGGAGGAGGCAAGCAGACTGAGAATGCCCCGTGGGAAAGGCGCTGCCTCTCCAGTCAGCTGCGGTGATCGAAGATATCTCTCCCCTCCGCGCCTTTCCCGTGGGTTTTTGGATTGCTTTCTCATGGGCCAACATTACTGCATTTTATGCACCAAGTTAGCATCAGTAACACTAAATTCCTCAAGTATGCAGCTTGTCTTCAGCCCTTGAGGCCAGCTGACATCCCCAACACTGGACTGCTGGCTTGCTGCCTTTCAATTTAGCTGAGGTTTAATGTTGGGACCCTTTCTGTGTTCCAGTGCTAACCTTTGTCAGCATTAGCCCCAAAGTTGTGTGTGTCTCTGTGTCTGTCTCCAAGTAGGAACTTATGGCCTGGATTCAACTAAGTTGTTTCACTTGCAGAAGCTACTGCAACAAGATCCACTGGTGCAACAATACTACCCCTCCTCTCCCTGTGCCCTCCCCCCCCAAAATTCTGCTTTGGAGGGTAGGGAAAACCCCCAGAATAGTGCATGGGTGAAAGGGAGGCAAGATTCAATTCAGCAGGACGATCTCCTTAGAACGATGTTTAATTCCACTCAATATAAAAAATGGAGAGAATTCCAGAGCTGTCCACCTCTGTCAGGTCATCTCCATGAATTCTGCTTGCATCTCTGGCAACAAATGAAGATGTCAGATAAATAGCACCGAGGTCAATGCTGGGACAATTCCTGCAAAAGCCAGCTAGTCATTCCCAGGTCTCTCCACGCTTTTCGCACTACTTCTAGTTTAGGAGAAAACAGATTTACCTGGGCTCGCCTGTAGTACTGCTTCGTGATGGTCTGGTATCGCTCCTGACCTGCAGTGTCCCTGGAACAAAAGCAGACGTCATTAGAGTTGCTCCAAGTTACACACAGATGGAGGGCTCTGCACTGCAATTTTTATCCCCAGCATCCATCTGGACTGCAGCAGAGTTGCCGCTCACATGGACAAGGGAATTATTACCATCAGCTATTGGGTTGTATCCAGCGCTGCCCATGAGTGAGTGGAACAGACTTCTGCTTATGAAACAGGACTTCACCAGCCTCTCCTCCCTGCTGCAGTCCCTCAAAATCAGCACTGGAGGGTTGGGATAAGCTCCAGAGCAGATTTTGGCATGGGGCAGAGGGAAAGGGGCTGCAAGGGGAGAAGAGGAAGGTGAAGTCTTGTTGTGCAAGCTGAGGTCTGCTTGTGCAGTTGGGATTCTGCTAATCATTTACAACGTTGTTTAGAATTTACTAAAGCAGTGTTTTTCAACCTTTTTTGGGCAAAGGCACACTTGTTTCATGAAAAAAATCACGAGGCACACCACCATTAGAAAATGTTAAAAAATTTAACTCTGTGCCTATATTGACTATATATAAAGTAATTCTCTTGAATAGGAATCAAATAAACACAAAGAAAGTATTTTATAATTACTTTATTATGAAATAGTAAGTAAACAGAAATATGAAAAATTATAAAATACTTTATTCAGTATTTTTCAATTTTTCCCACGGCACACCAGGCAACATCTCGCGGCACACTAGTGTGCCACGGAACAGTGGTTGAAAAACACTGTACTAAAGCACTGTCCAGAGATTGAAGAACAAAAGAGCCACTACCCATAAGCTTACAAACTAAGATACATGATGCAAGAGGAAAATAAGAAAAGTTGGGCATCAGTTCTTTTAAGAGTTACATGGCAGTTCTTAAGAGTGACCAGCTGGAACAGAAATAGTTCAGGGAGAAGAGGAGCCAAATGGTAACTGGCCTCAGCTGATGTAATGGACTGGGCCCCCGTTATCCCATATCGCCCTCTGTATTATGCCAAGTGAGCAATTGGATAGCCAGGAGCAGTTCTCATCATTACACAAATTCCTCCTCCTCACCTCTGCTAAAGTAGCTGCCAAACACACTTCCTAACATGCAGCCTTGACTTTCTGCAACGTCAGAAGACGAGCCCAAACAGCAGATTTGTGCTAAACTGCAGTCAAGTCATCATAAAGCATGACTAATTGTTGCTCTGCAGTATCATCTTATGACCGACTTGCTCTTTGATCCACAAATGGTCATCGTCACTAATATTGTCACAAGGCAATTTCCTTGCAGTACAGGCACCCAAGAACACACAGGATCACTTCAGCTATGGAGGTTTATGCAATTTGACTGCTCCCTGCTGGGCTGTTTTAAATCTACTTCTGTGAAGGCAATCGCATCTAGGGTCTTCCCAGAAAAGATTATCATTATTTTCATGCTGACAAACAACAAAGCATCCGTGTCCCATTTTTAAAAGACTTATTGTTTTGTTTTTAATTAGTTCTTTGAATGCTATCTAAGACCCCCACCCCAGTATTTCACACACACCCCATTAGAAACCAACACCATAAAGTGGAAAACTTCCTGGGTCAAAGCCACTCCCCTTCTATTGCACGAAAACAGGATAAAGCACCAGTGGTGCTGGGTAGGTACTAACACTACCTAAAAGAGAGAAGTATGTTTTTCTAAATAACAACAATAGTTTGAAATGGCATCTATTGCAGTTTAGGCATGGAGCTTTAATCCACACCCCGAAAAACAGCCCCAGTCCCCATTCAGGCAACCACAGGGAGGCTACATTACACACATGGTATATAACAACCTGCTACATTACTGCCCAGGAACCCAAATGGCTTCTCCCTCTCAGTCCTACTGGACCTCTCTTTGCAGATGGTGTTCAATAACTACTTATTGATTCCCTGCTACTTTTGATAATTTACCAATCACTTCATTTGGAGAGTGCTTTACAGTCTCTCTGCATGTTCACTTTATGGCAATCTTGCTGGCTGAGTTACTTGCCATTCCCATTTTGCAGATAAAAGAACTGAGGCTGAGAATGGGCAACTCGCCAAAGTTCTCACTATGTATTCACAGCAAGGAACTCTTATCTGGTCTCCCAGATCCAGAGTTCAGCTCTCTGTCCGAAGATCTACTTTGCAATAGCTAAAATCACTTACCAGATCTGTATTCGGACCTTAATGCCATCTACTTCTATAGTCTTCATTTTAAAATCGACTCCTGTGAATAACAAAAGCAAAAGATAAGTTACAAGGGCGACTCCACCCCTACCCAGTAGATTCTGCTGAGTGTAATTAGGTTATGTGATGTTTAGAACATATATATGGAGACCTACAAATATCCATGCACGTGTTTCTCACGTGCAGCATTTTCCTTGGGCTTTATTCCCGCTAGCAGAAGATTGTGCAAGTCCTTCCACTAGCACAACACTGCTTCCCCCCATCCAAAAATTGGCTCTTAGATTCCCCCCAACAGTGATTGGGGGAAGGGAGAAGGTGGGGGAATCATTCCATCTGGCAAGCTGAAATGCTTGCACTGACGGAACCAATGCCATGGTGCTACACTGAATTTCTTCCCCTATATCTATCTTCTCTTCAGTCTACTGCACAACTACCCCACTATGTGAATATGCAAACAATATTCACACACACAATCTAAGAGTAGATCACCATTGTTAAGGAGCTGGATCCTCCCTTCTCTGCTGAACTCCTCCTCACCAGCAGCCCAACCTGTCTCTGGCCTTGCCATACAGCGCTGACAGTTCTTTTAAACTTCTGAGCAGTTGACATATTCATACAAACTCCCTAACACTACAGCAGCTAAGTCAGTAGCTAGGAAGAGCTCATTTTAATCAACTCAAACTAGTGCTCTCACTCTGATGGTCACCAGTCACAGAACTACGGGGTGAACACACCAAGCAGGCCTCTGGTTGAGGTCTCAGTGTGTGGGCAAGATGTCACAGATGCTGCAAGACAGCTCATAACCTTTTAGGGCTTCAAAGTTTAAAACCAGCCCTTTAAAATGGGTCTACAAAGCCAGTATACTTACTATAATATAGATGTTGTTGACGCTGAAAACAGTATACCCATCAGGATTATGGCGACTGCCTTTTGGACCAGTTGAAGTTTCTAGACACCATTTAAAGGAAGCCCCGTGCAGAGTGCCTTATCTGTGTCTAGTCTGGAAATAGATCACTGTGGCTAATTTTGTCCTCTGCAGAAATGGCCACCATTGGCATACCAGCTGAAACGGATGAAGCACACCCCTAGCTACCGACACTACTTGGGCTTCACTATTCAGCACCCAAGCCAGCAGCATTTGCAATGTGGGCTTGGGTCTTTTAGGGGAAGTGGAACCTCATCTGGGGGATATCCCAGCCCACAGCACATCCGCCTTGCGTGGATTTAACCTCTGCTTGTTCGCCCTCATCCATCTCAGAATTGCCTCCAGGCACCAGTTTAGAGTTTCAAAAACCTGATATCAGAAGATGGGAAAGAAAGACAGAGTTCCATGTCATCAACCTTTGGATGACTTCCCCCAGTAGCTTCATGCAGCTCTTAAAACGCACGGAAGACAAAACAAAGCCCTGTGGCATCCTGAAAGCCATAGGGCACAGGGCAAGATTTGCCCAACATTATCACCCGAGAACTTCCATCATGGAACTAGAACAAATGTAAAAAAGTGTCCACTAAGCCCAATACCCAATAGTTGACCCAGAAGGATACTTGGTTGATAGCTTTCCTGGACTTCTCAGTGGCTTTTGATACTAACAGGGTAGCACTCCTTCCAAGCTTCCTCCAGAGCACATCATCCACCAGGGTGACCAAGGCTATTTCCATCCCAGAGCTGGGCCTGGCCATTGGTGGGGTTGATGACAGTTGGAATCCAACAACATATGGAGGGGTGCTGGCTGTCCACCTCTGGTCTAGGCCAATGTGGGTCATAAATGAATAGTTTACTATACAATCTAACATACGTTGCCTTTGCATGCTCAGCCATGGTGTGTGTGTGTGTGTGTGTGTGTGTGTGTAGATTAAATAGTATAAAAACAGGAGAAGAAAATCTTACTGGAGTAGGGAACATACCCATGAAAGGAATCATGGGAAAGTACTAGCGAATTCACCTTCATTTTGTCAGAGGTTGGAGATCTAACCTTTGTAGACTGTGCAGCTTCAACTTATCTGTGATCCGGTCTAGATTCTTTTGAAGCCTTTTCTCCTCGTATAAGAACAACAGCCCAACTCCCCAGTTCTCTGCAGGAGAGCCAGCAAAAGCAGAAAGCACCAAAGACTCTGTGTGTTTCTTTGAAGTTTCTACTGCAGCTGCTTGCCCACACTGCTGAAGAAGCAGGTACCTTTCAGCAGCACGGGGGACTGCAAGATAAATGCCACCAAAGCTGCACACAGCTTCCTACGCAACCCGTCTTTCCAAGGTGGTGTGCCACAGCGCGATAAAGCTTGGCTGACAAAACACCTCAGCGGTAACGCATATGCCCAAACCAAGCAGCACCTACCTGCTGCCTTGCAATATTTCTCTTCTGAGTTTGCCCTTCTTCTGGTTGCAGGGCAGGGTAGAGCTGCTTGAGAGTACCAGCTTTATAAGCCTTGCATGAGGCCTTCCTCATGTCAGCCATAGCTTAAGAAACTGTGGCAATCAAACCCAGAAGTGAATCCATAAGACAACAGTTTTTAGATCCATGATTGGGCAGGTTTGAGGCTACAAAACAGGCAGTGGCCCAATGGGAGAGCAGGTACTTTGCATGGAAAAGGCCCTAGGTCCAGTCGCTGGCATCTTCAGACATGGCTGAGGGAAGTGCCCCATCTGAAAGCCTGGAAAGGTGCTGCCTATCAGGGTAGAGAAGGCAAGACCAAGGTAGGTAGACCAGTGGTCTGCCTTGGTGTGAGGCAGGTTCCTACATCTACCAGTGGTTGTTAACTATGCGAAATAAATGTTAAGAGGCAGTATAGTTCCAATTATCAGAAACTGATTGCAAACCAAAAGGGACGGTGACCCTCGTGCCTTGCTTATGAATTTCCTCCAGGAACCCAGCTAGCTTCTGTTGGGAGACAAGATTCCTGAACTAGATGGACACTTGGCCTGATCCAGCAAAACAAAGCCTTGCATTCTGCACACAAAAAAGCTCCCTGATCCAAGATTAAGTTTATTTTCTCCTCAGAAAATTGTGTAGCTTTCTGAGGGTGACTCACATATCGTGCACGATTCACCAAGCAGGAACAAGTTTAAAGTGATCCTTTGTACTCCGCAAGGCATTTTCTACTCGCTCTGTGGTCACAATGAGAACTTCATTAACTTAACGCAGATGAGGACTGTGTGCTTGCGTCACCGTGTGGGAGAACAGGACCGTTTTGGAAATGGTCCACTGCTGGAGAAAATATAAACTCAAGGAGGAACATATCCCATTACAAAGCTATTCATACATAGAAGCTACCTGGCTAAAACCGGCTATGGTCAACCTGAGTGGGTTTAAGTTCAAGCAGATCTAAGCAGCAGGTCACATGAAGAACAAGCTTTTCAAGAGAGGTGGCACTTCTGTTCACTCTTCCACAACCCTCCTAATGTCCCATCTCAGGAGAATAGGGAAGTGAAAACCCAACCTAGTGATAGTCTTCACTGCCTACTCACCTGAATGAAGACCATTTAATACCTGATTTTCCCCCTATAAAGCAGAGTGGGGGACCTGTGGCCCTCCAGATGTTGATGGACTACAACTCCTATCATTCCTTACCACTGGCCATGTTGGCTGGGACTGATGGGAGTTGGAGTCCTACAAATATCTGGTGGCTCCACCCCTGCTAAAAGGAGGTAATCTCCCTGTGTGAACACCATTGTGAGTAGTATATTAGGGCACACCCTGGAAGTGGAAGTGGCTCGGCCATTCTTTGTTTACTACCATTGTTCCCGTGGTACATTGGATGGCAGCAGCATTAGGCAGAAGGTAGGCCACGATCTACTTGGTAGATCTCTGGGTGTTTTGCAGTAGATAAGTAAGTGTTTCTCAATTGACGATAGCAACAACTAAAAGGCTTCCCTCGCTAAATTAGAGGGCTTGAACAAAGAAACCTTGTGGGGAAACCAGGAATGGATTTTTGCCCTGGACTGAATATGCGCTTGATTCTTAATGCGTGTCTGCCTTCCTGAGGCACTATTTTACACTTGGCTTCAGTTGGTGACCCTCCGGATTCTACAAATTGTAATAAAGCTTAAAGCCTGTTCACTGGCCAGATGTTACTGGAAGAATCAGTGACTTGTTGGAGGATATTAAGCAACTGGAGGGGCAGAAGAGAGGAGAGACTCTGTAGCATATGGATGCAAATACACATCACGAGTGAGGAATTGGGTGAAATTTGGAAAAGCATGATTTACAAGAAATCATGGGGCTAAGCAGAAAACCTTGCTTTCTTAGCACCAGAAGTTCCAAGAAAGCTTTTAAAAATCAGCTTTATTTCTGTATGGACAATTTTCCTTTTCATAAGTTTGCTAGTAACAATGGGTGCCAACTGCAAACAAATACAGTCGTACCTCATGTTGCGAACGCTGCGTGTTGCGTTCAACACGGGTTACAACCCGCCGAACCCGGAAGTACCAGAACGGGTTACTTCTGGGTTTGGCGGTTTGCGCATGCGCAGACGCGCAAAATGACGTCATGCGCATGTGCAGAAGCGCATGTCAATCAGTGTCAATGATTTTAGGTTGGTTTACTAAATACAAGTAATATAATTATTATTATTATTATTATTATTATTATTATATTACTTGTATTTAGTAAACCAACCTAAAATCGGCTTCCAATCAAATATTAAAACAATACAGCATTAATATAAACTTGCTAACTTAGACCACTCTCTAGACTAGAGCAAATGAACGTTTTCCAATGCTAATTGAAAATTTTCTGGTGCAAATTTCTTTAATTACTCTTTAAAAAATCCCAGTTCATTTTTTTCTTGACCACTGACTACAAAAGCATTTAAACAGGAAGCAAAGGGAATTTCATCCCATTTCCTAAAACAGACCATGGTAGGAAAGTAACTTATTGTCTAGAAAGCTAAATACTGGAATATGCAATTCAGTGTGTAGCAGGGATGGGAAACCTGTGTCCTCCACCCCAACGCTACTGAACTCCAACACCCATCAGTCCCCAACAAATGGGATGATGGAGGAAGTTGGGAACTTCTCACTTTCCAGATGGATTCCATCATAAGCTTGCAAACTGACCAAATACTCAAATCTGAAATTAATAGCTTCAATACACTCCACTAATAACACTAATGCCCAACCCCCCACATGTGTGTTGGCCTTACTTGCAAGTCCTATGCCTGATTAGGGCTACAGAGCTCTTTCAGATGGAGCCGTGTCAATATGGACATGCCCCAAAGCAGCTTTCTTCTCGAGCTGCCAGCTGCTGAATGCAAGCCTGAGGAATTGAGCCATAGCTGGGGAGCTTCAGGCCCAGAGGCCAAATGCAGCCAATCACAACTCTCTATATGGCACCTTCTCTCCCCAGGCCACACCCCTAACCCTCCCGGCTTCACACTTTCCTTGAATACTTTTGACTGCCTGGAATGTGTCCTTGAAAACCTGCATTGCCTTTTGCTTGCCTGGATGGAGGATAGAGAAGTGTGTGCATGTGTGTGTGTACAAACTGACTTATTGTATAGATGTAAAATTTGCATTCGTTGCCCCACCCACCTTGGCCTCTGGCCCCACCCACTGGCATGTGGCCCCTGGACAGTTGCCCAGAAGGGAATGTGGCCCTTGGACTGAAAAAAAATGTTCCCCACCCCTGCTATATGTTATGCATGCCTAGAACAATGGTAGAAACAAATGGTTTCTACAGGAAAACATCAACGTGTTGCCCTCGCAAAGTCAGAGGCAGGTGGGGAAGCTCAGCCACAGCCTTCTTTTACCACATTTCAAGCAACGCTTCATTATCTCACCACCATCCAAAAAAAAAACCCTGCATTATTTTTGGACGTTTGCTACATTTCTAAAAATGAAAGACACACTAGTAGTCACACCTTCTGAGATGAAAGCTTTGTGCCTAATTTCAGAACTGTGGGGCCTGAGTGAGGTCATTCTCTGGGAACCTCCATTCATGTTTTAAAAGGTCCCTTTTTATTTAATGTGTTTCATGACCAACAGAGCTAACAGAAGAGCCCTGCTGGATCAGGCCAAGCCCATTTAGTCCAGCACTCTGTTTTCACAGTGAACAACCAGATCACCATAGGAAGCCAACAAGCAGGACCTGGGTGCAACAGCATTCTCCACACCTGCAGTTTCCGGCAACTGGTATCCAGAGGCACACTGCGTCCAGCAGTGAAGGCAAACCATTGGAGCTAGTGTGGTGCAGCTGTCGTGGCAGGGGTCCCCAACCTTCTGGGGCGCAAGGGCGTATTCTGAAATCTAAGGAACTGTCAAACGGACCAAAAAGTACCCATTTCACAGAAGAAAAACTGGTGATGCTCAGAACTGCCCCTCAACTGGCCAAACACCTACACTCCCAATAAATAAAATGAGGGCAGGGCGGGGAGCAGGCAATGTCTTTCCCAACCAACTAACCCCCCTTGCAAAAGCAAAAAGAAACCACCCAAAAATCTCTACTGCCTTGAGCTCATTGGAGAAAAGGTGGAATATAAATGCAAAATATAAAGGCCTGGTGCTACAAACAGCTAAAACCCCAGTTTATCCTATCATCTGTTCTTGGCCACTTCAGATATGCCCTGCACATCACTCAGAAAAACAGGGAACATCCAATGTTTAGTCTCTCTTAAGGATGCTTTGCGTGTTATGTTCTGAGCTCACCAGCATGCTCCCACAAGTCACTCCTGTGTCTAAAAATAGAATGGGCTCATACAGTAGCTGCTTCCAGATTCTCAGCACACATATGCGCCTGCTAACACCCACAAAAAAGCAGATGTTCTAAAGAAGCACGCATATTCCAAGTAATGGGTTTAGGCTCAGGTTGGACTTATCAGAGGGCTGTTTTTTTAAGAGCCCATGAGGAGCTGACTTTATTCCCTGGGACCAGCATAGCCACCACTGGGGATTTCAGAAAGCAAAGCAGGTCTGCCTTCCCTCTGGCTTTCTCTCTTCCATCCGCTCCCCACCTCCATATGACTCATGGTGTTATGCCTACCTCATATTTTCGAACAATGACGTCGCATTTATTTTCACCTTTGAGGTGAGCTGGCATTACTGCATTTAGCAGCAGCAGCAGCAACATGTACAGTGACCGGGGAGCCGGGTGGTTATTGAACAAAAACTGGCTCCCAACACAGGCAACGCAGGAGCCAAGGCCCGGTATTGGTGCAGCATCTAACAACAGGTAACTGGAAGCTAAGGCACTGAAAGGGGGGGCGGGATTTCGGGGAGAAGGGGGCGCTTTCCGCGACCCCTGCCTTAGTAAGGGGTGTCAGCTTTGCTTCAGGGAGCCTGAGCCTCAGAACTGAATCGCCCGCTCCCCCGGTTCCGTTACGGGGCTTGCTATGGGCTACTGTGCAGGTACACTCTCATCTTAATCCGTGCCAAAGACGCAGTGTCTTTACGCGCGATGCAACCCAGCCACCCCTCCCCTCCTCCCCAGTCCAGCAGCGAAGCCCCCAAGGCCGCAAGTGTGGCCCACGAGGTCTTCCTCCCTCGAGCCCGGCCCCAGATGATGCCCTACGAAGGAGTCGCCGCGGCTCGCTCTTGTTCGAGGGCGAATCTCGTCGGCCCTACTCAGCCTTTGTCCCCGCTCCCGGTGGATACGGTGGAAGAGGCAGGGCTGGCAGATCCCCCCCCCCCCGACTTCTCTTCCTTCCCCACCCCACCAGCCCCGGCGTACCGATGGTGGAGATGTGCGAAGGGTGGAACTCGTTGTCGGTGAAGCGGCACAGCAAGCAGGTCTTGCCCACGCCCGAGTCCCCGATGAGCAGCAGGCGAAAGAGCACGTCGTACTGCTTGGCCATGGCGGGCGCCGCTCCGGCTTCAGCCCCGCGCGGCACCCGCTGCCATCCCAGCTAAGCGCGCTCTCCTCCGCCCGCGGCGTCCGTGCGCGTCTGGGGAGAGGCAGCCCCAGCCGCAAGACCCGGCGGGCGAAGCGAGGTGGAAGGAAGGAAGGAAGGAGGGGACGGTGGGAAGGAGGGAGAACCGACGCCGACGCCTCGGCTGCTGAGATCCGCCGGGGGTGGATCTCCAGAAGAGCGGGAGAAATTGAAGGCTGCCGAGGCGCTGGCGCCGGGGAGGGAATCACTTCCCCGCTCTCGGAGCGCCAAGCGGGGAGTCCTACTGCTCCCTATTGGAGAGCGCAGGGGAAACAGGGGCGCGCGAGGCGGACGCCTCGGACGCGCAGAGTCGGGACGCAGCAGCCGGCGCTTTTCGGGCTAAATTGCGCTCGCCAGCCAGCCGGCGTGCTCGCTTTGCACCACGTGCCTAACAACCAAAAGAAGGGGCGGAGAAGAAGGGAAGGCGGCCCGCTCAAATCAAGGCGAGCAGGCCAAGCTGCGGCGCCTGTTGCCAAAGCCGGGGCGTGACCCTGGAACATAGGCCGAGTAAGATGGGATGCGAAGCTCGGGAGCGGGCGCAGAATCACAAGTTTCCATCGCCATCAGTGCCGGCTTTACGTTTAAGCTAAACAAGATATAGCTTAGGGCCCCACTCTCTTGCCCCCCCCCCAAAATGAAAGAAAAAAACACCTGGATGTACATTTCCAAAATATAAGATAAAAAACAAATAAAACCTACATACAGCAACAGTGTTTTGTGTTGTGTAGGCTCCTATGATGTAAGTAATGGGCCCCACCTGCTAGCCTGCTCCCTAAAATATCACTGGTAATTATTTCACTATTAACATACTTCTTAATTGTATTTCACCATTAATATACTTCTTCTTAATTGTATTTCAGTTCAACAATTACTTTGATAGAATACATATTTTTTATGTGCAAATGGCTTCAGATACCTATTAGGTCCATAAATTACCATATAGCATATATTCAACACAAAAAAAACAGTGACAATTTGTTGTTGACAAAGGACATTTGGGCATATAAAGGGCCCCATTACCTTCAGTAGCTTAGGACCTCATCAAACCTAAATCCGGCCCTGGTCGCCATGGATAACTAAAGAGAAACCCAGTTTGCAGGTATTGGGAATAAACAAGGGACCGAATTTCTCTGGTTATCTGCTCAGGATATACCTTGTTTGCATGAAATTAAGGTCAGAGAGCTCTGTAACTTCTCTTGTTCCCTGAACTCAGAAGGATTTTATAGGCATATTTGCTTGGTCAATTCTTTATCAACTCCCCATCCCCAAAAGACACACACACATGAAAGTTGAGGGGGTGGGAAATCGAGGGTTGTATTTGAGGATTAGCCAGAGTTCCTTAGGGCTGTGTTCAGAACTGGAGACACAGCTCATGAGAAAGGGCAGTAATGGAGGGGGATTCTCTCAGTGGCTATGGGATGCCGGCTGTTTAGGGGGTTGGGTGGGAAAACAGGTGGATGGAATGGAAGATTTTGGAAGAGAGCATGGCTAGCTGATTGGAACTTGAACAGCAGCCTTCCACACTGCAGGTCCTACTTGTAAAATTATGATTGCCATAGAAATATGAGTGTTTGCCATGATGATGATGATGATGATTTATTTATTTATACATACATACATACATACCCCACCCATCTGGCTGGGTTTCCCCGGCCACTCTGGGTGGCTTCCAACACCACTCTGGGTGGCTTCCAACAAAATATTAAAAATACAATAAAACATCAAACATTAAAAACTTCCCTAAACAGGGCTGCCGTGTGTGTGTGTGTGCGCGTGCGTGCGTGTGTGCGCACGCTATATAATGAGTAGCATATAAACCACATACAGGTACATACCCAGTTAAATGAAAGGTAACTTGCAAGGGAGTGGGGAGAAGGAAGCATAAGCAGTTTGTTATGCCAAGAGTATAATTTAGAAATCATTTTTTAAAAACCCTATGGATTGTCAAATGTTAAATGGTGTCCTTCCTGAACGATTGATTTCCCTGCCCAAATCAATGGCCAATCAATTATATAAGCAGTTACCCAAAGCTCTTGCTAGAAGAGATGTGAAATCCAACTTAATTTCACACTTACTCAAACTTAATCCAATTGATCTCAACAGGATTTATGATCAGCAAGACAGCAGCCTTAAAATCTGTCCAATCCTGTAACTTGTGAATGTCAAGGAAACTAGTTGACATTTCATGCTTTAGGAAATGTAAATATTTTACGTACATTGAGCACCTTGAGACGAAGTTCTGAGATTGGTTAGAACTGATGTCACCTTTGCTTTTGTTTGCTTCTTTTCTTCTCTTAAGTTTGCCCCAGGTCCCCGAACTGACAGATCTGGTTTGTCAGTATCTTAATTCTATGCATGCTACCTTCTTAGGACAAAAGAAGCTTTGCTGTATGTGGCTAAAGTGCTGTAGCCTGTTTGACTACGGGTATATGTAAATTATAATTCCCAGGCAATGCAAGTGAATGTAACCCATTCTAAGCCAACATTCTGTTTGAATTTTATTTCTTTTGCTTCCTGGTTGATCTCTGTGCCTGTGGTTAAAGGTAAAGGGGCCCCTGGCCATTAGGTCCAGTCACGGACGACTCTGAGGTTGTGGCGCTCATCTCGCTTTATTGGCCGAGGGAGCCGGGTCATGTACAGCTTCTGGGTCATGTGGCCAGCATGACTAAGCCACTTCTGGCAAACCAGAGCAGCGCACGGAAACGCCGTTTACCTTCCTGCTGGAGCAGTACCTATTTATCTACTTGCACTTTGACATGCTTTCGAACTGCTAGGTTGGCAGGAGCAGGGACCAAGCAACAGGAGCTCACCCCGTCGCGGGGATTCGAAACGCCGACCTTCTGATCGACAAGCCCTAGGCTCTTTGGTTTAACCCACAGCGCCGCACTGAGTATTGAAGTACTTTCCCTTAAAAGTACTGATTATTTTTAATTTTTGGCCTAGAAGTAGTGAATACATCCTGTGTGTATTCTAAGCAGAATGGGGTCTTCACAAAATATGCTATACAACAGGCATGTCCAAAGTCCGTTCTGGGGGCCTAATCCGGCCCCCCGGTCGGCTCAATCCGGCCCCTGTGGCAGTTTATTTTCTGGGGTAAAATCCTAAAAAAGCTCAACAACTTCAATCCTAAAAAAAGGTTAACAAATAACAACTTTGGTTGGCCCTTTGGTCGGCCCTCACGGCCCGTCACTTCATCAAATCTGGCCCTCTTTGAAAAACGTTTGGACACCACTGAATAGAACATCAAGGGGTGGGGAGAGAGTTGTGCACTGTGACAATAGAAAAAAATAGATAATGACTTAAAATGTGGAAAAGTGCAATGAACAGTGGGGGGAGGGTGGTGGGGGTTTTACAACACAGGTAAAGCCAAAGGACCCCTAGATGGTTAAGTCCAGTCAAAGGCGACTATGGGATGCAGTGCTCATCTCGCTTTTCAGGCCAAGGGAGCCGCCGACGTTTGACAGACAGCTTTCCGGGTCACGTGGTATGCAGGACTACACAGAGGTAGGTAACATTGAGTTCAGTGGGGCTTACTCCCAGAAAGTGTGAACAGAATTGTGGCCAAATTCAGTTGAAATAAGTGGGGTTTTCTTCTGAGTAAACAGGATTTTGCTACATATGTAACCCACTAGATATGTGCTCTGCTAGTCAAGCATGAAGTTAGCAGCAGTGAACGATTGCCGATTTCAAGAGGATTCAGAATAAGCGTGTGATAATCAACATTTTTTCTCCCTTTGACAAGTTCTTCCCATCCTGAGCTGCTCATGGTGTTACTCCCAAAGCAGCATCCTAAGGCAGAGGATCAGAGCTGCTAATATACAAGTTACAGATTGAGAGCAGAGGCAGAGAAAAGGCGTAATATTTTATCAAGGCTGCACAATACATAGCCTGATAAACACATTTCTCTGTTTGTCATAGATCAACTTCAAGGCAACAAGGCCCGCCTTTCTCAGTACTTTACATATTTGTAAGCAGATTAAAAGGCAAGCAAACTCAAAATGACATCATTGCATTACATGATGCAAGCAAGCATTGGCTTACTCCTTAAGAATACAGGGTTATATATCGGCAAATTTATGAGAATGGAGACATTGAAAATTATGAGCATGGAGTCACTGAATTGGCCAAAACTATGCACACATATTTGGGAGTAAGCCCTATTACAAACAACGGAGCTTACTTTAGAATAAGTATGTTTAGGATTTCACTTGTGCAAATACATCTCTCTTCTGCATCTTAAGCTCCATAATGACTGACATGAGTGTTCCTTCTTTGAATCTGTCAGTACCCACGTTGGTTGCTATGGCAGTTCTCTATGACAGTGACCTCACTTCTGCCAAAAGCAGGAGTGTTCTCTGAGCTGCTCAATGTACACAGGAAGACTTATTTCTGTAGTTCAAGCAATATTGCATATGCATGAGCCCTCAGAAAATATACAGAGGATCAGCTCCATGTGACTAACAAGGTGCATGAGAACAAGCGACACCTTCCTTACATTGCTGTTCTATTTTGAATGAATCGTTGCAGATTGTTGACAGGGGAGGAAACGAATCAGATGGAGGCTGCATGACAGTTAATACTTGTAATGCTTAAGGAAGACTAGCAGGCCAAGGACACACTTTTATCTCAAACATTACATAATTGGGAAAGTTTCAGCCACTCTGAGAAAACTATTAATGGGTCCATTTCAGATTATGCCACCAAACTTGAATGTAATCTATTCACTTTACTTACCACGTCTAGAACACTTGGTTCATCTTGGTCACCTCCTCTAGAAATGGAGACTATAGAAACAGAGAACATCAAGGCTCCTAAATGAAAATGCTAAATAAATAAACTTGCATAGAAACACTAAAGTAGTAATGACTATGATTACTGTTTTGCTTTCTACACTATCATTCAGTTTGTAGGCATGTAATAACAAACCTGGCTGCGTGCTCACAGTCTGCACCTGCCTTCGACATCCCTCTCATGTAATATGTGCTTCTTCTCATGCAATATGACACAAAACATCAACATTAAAGATAGCATGAAAGGAAGCGTCTTATTTTAACACTGAATTGCTAAATGGGTTGGTCAAATTTTATGCTATGCTGTGAACAACAAACATGTCTGTCCAATACACATTGGTGCTGGGGGGGGGGATTTCTTAATTTTATTTTAAAATGGAGCAATTGTGTATAAACAAATAAATCTGTCACAGCTACTTAGGCTCTTTTTTACCACTACTTTAAGCTACTGTACATTTCATAAGCTTTTTTAAAAGTGGAATTTCACTATCGCTGATAAATGTGGAAGATACCAGTATATTCTTTGTGTCAGGATGAGAAAATCTGTAACTGCTGAATAATCTCAGCCAGAGGGATTTCTATAATTACCGGTACTTCATATTCACTTACCGTAGGGCAGCGAAGGCTATCAGTGTCAGTCAAAAGAAGGTGGTATTATTTTAACTCCCAGCCTCTCAATACCAAGAATGTTAGTTACGCCATCCATTTTTACATAAAACAGTGAATACCTTTCAACTGAACAGCATTCATGGCAATTCTAAGATTCTTGTTCTCCACGTTAGGCAAAATTCTCCACGTTAGGCAAGATTATTGCACCTGGTCTGTCCCATCCTTCTGCTCTTGCTTAAGGATATTTATATTCTCCAAAGTTTGCGTTATCAGTCTAGTAATAGAACACCATCTCTTACAGATTTCAAAATAAATTATTTTACCTTAGTCTACACGTTCCAATAAATTTTAGAATTTCCTCCTGCCCTGCTCCTTCAAAGTGCAGAGGTCACTGACAGGTAGGTGGCCCCACCCACCTGTCAACTTTGGCCCTTCAGGAGTGGGAAGATAAGAATCTGGCCTGCCAGCCAGAAAATGTTTCCCACCCCTGCTTTGAACTGTGGAGCAAAAGCTTCATAAACAGAACAAAACCTCTTTTGTTTTTCTTGAATTTCATGACAGCAGCCTGAATATGGACACCTTTAACTTGCTCAGCAATTTGGATCCACAACACATAAGATCCTTTTGGATTGCAGGTCTATGGATTTATCCTCTGAGCTTTTCAAGAGAATATTTGGTCCAGTTGTGACCACTACTACACACTTCCCATTGAATGAACTGTAACTTCCTGTGTCCCATTCTGTGACAGTTAGCTCATTACAACTCTAGATTATGCCTGTGCTTCTTTTGAGAGCTGTTGTCTCTCGGGCAATGGTCAAGTGAATAATTTCCTGTACTATTGGGTTTACTGCAACATGGTAGAAGTCTGCACATCTAAAGGAAATTAAAATATTGATTTGTATTTCTGTTGTAAACATGGCTTGAGCAAGTACAGGAGACTAAAATGTCTACCTACTTTTATGCAGACAGCAACACTTAAAGAACACGTGTCAAATAAATAATACGGCTATTTCATTGTCAACACAGTGTTTTATTGGAGGAATTTAATGACAAACAATTTATAGTTGGGTAGAAGATAAACAAAAATGTTGATTTAAATATGATTTTCATGATTTAATGTATCTTAAGTGTACTCCATCTGTATGAACAAACTGGAGCACCATAAGATTTTCCTGGACTGTGCTTATACGTTACATTGAAAAGATAATTCTCACTCTAATACCGTTAATCAGTCATATGTGGGGAGGGGTGGATTAGGGATTTTGTTGTAGTGGTTTGTGTTGTATATTTAAAAAACACACTAATTCAAACATTAAAAGAGGAAGAAAATATGTTGATTTAAATGCACCACCTGCTTTTCCATTTCTACTATTCTGCCTTGATATCCTTGTACATCAATCAGTTTCTAACATGTCTGCAGCTCTGCCTGTTGGATTACAGTTCTGCAAAAGGCTTCAAATTGTTCGGAGGGGATAATCAAATAGCCCTCATTGTTTGTCATCTGCATTATGACACAAGCTTTCATGGAATAGTCACTAGCAGTGCTTTTTTTCTGGGGGTACGCATACCCCTAAACATTTTGTGAATCTAAGTTTGGCCTCATTGAGGGGCAGTATTTCAATATGAGTAGGAAAAGGAGAGTACCCCTAAACATTTTTTTAAGAAAAAAAGCACTGGTCACTAGAGAACTCTTCATGAGATACATGTAAGCGTTACCCTAAGTTGCAGTTTCCTTCTGAATCTTGGAGAAGATGGGTTAAACTTATTTTGAAGCAATTTTTAAATTTCTCCACCTCTTTGTTTCTGCGTAGGTTCTTCTCCCAGGTTTTCTGAACTGAGAGCTTGATTTGGTGTCTCACATGAAGATCTTTATGCGCATCCCATGAAGACTGGTTCATTAGGGCAGATGGGGCACTGCGGTTGTAAAGCTTGCCTGTTCGCAGAAAAAGGGAAATGCAGCTATTTTAAAGCTAATGCTATCACACAAGCTGGCCTGCTCATGTTGAGAAATACAAAGATTTCAGTCCCTTCAGTTTCAGGAGAGGAAAAATTGGAGGCAGATTTTCTTAAAACGAGAGAGATGAATGTCAGCCCACACACAATGCCTATTTGGGGGCGGGGGGGGGCACACAAAAAAAGAAACCAAGAACTAGTCTGAAGAAAGAGAACCACTCAGGGCCCTAGGCTCCACTCCAATGAACCCAGGTTGGAACCCTACTCCCTTGTCCGCCTCAGTTTTTATCAATCAATTTCTCTCCAAACGCACAATAATTCCCCTTTGTTGAGCAAAATCTGCCCTCCTCCTTACATTTGAATGATCATAGCTAGTTCTAAATACTGGAAATGCAAGATAGGCATAAAAAGGGCAGAGCCATAGCTATAGGGGGGCTAGCCAGGTTTTTTGTCCTGGGTGAAACCTCCAGAGGGGCACCATTGAGGCTCCCAGCTTCTGATGTGTTTACGCAAATGCACATGGCGTGTGTGTATGCCAAACTGGGTCTTTGACCTGGGTGAAAATGAGCCTAATTTCACCCCTGAAAAGGGATTATTTAGCCCTCTAGCTGGATCCACATATGGGACACAGGTGGCGCTGTGGTCTAAACCACAGAGCCTAGGAGGGCTTGCCGATCAGAAGGTTGGCAGTTCGAATCGCGACAGGGTGAGCTCCCGTTGCTCGGTCCCAGCTCCTGCCAACCTAGCAGTTCGAAAGCACGTCAAAAGCACGTTTCCGTGCGCTGCTCTGGTTCGCCAGAAGCTGCTTAGTCATGCTGGCCACATGACCAGGAACAACTGTCTGCGGACAAACGCTGGCTCCTCGGCCTATAGAGCGAGATGAGCGCCGCAACCCCCGAGTCGTCCACAACTGGACCTAACGGTCAGGGGTCCCTTTACCCTTGTTGTAAGAATCTCATTAGCTGGATCCACAACTAATACTGAGCTGCCCAGAGTGGCTGGGGAAACCCTGCCAGATGGGCGGGGTATAAATAAATTATTATTATTATTATACCTGCTGATCTCTGCAGCATTGCTCAAATCTAAAGAGACCTTTTGTGTGTGTGTGTGTGTGTGTGTGTGTGTGTGAGTGTGTGTGTGAGAGAGAGAGAGAGAGAGAGAAGGGAAACATAAGAAAGTATACTTTTGAAGCCACTACAGCAAGGATGGGGTAACCTGTGACCAGGTATTGTTAGGCTCCTATTCCCATCAGCCCCAGCCAGCGTGGCCAATGGTCAGGGATAACGGGAGTGCAAAAAACTGGGAAGCCACAGGTTCCCTGGGCCTATTGAAGTCACGAGCAATGCAGCACTCTTAAACCGGCAAGGAGACTGGGAACAAAGCACAGTCATGGTAAGTAGGAGTTCTGTTTTCCATCTGGAGCCACCGGAGAGCAACTCTTCCCACACACCACCTGTCCACGCTGGAAAGGGAGAATTGCCTTACAACAAGCAGCCTGCCTAGAGCTTTCCAGGAGCTGTTGTCTGCTCAGCTCACTCACTCGCTAACGCAAGCAAAAGCGGGCTAAAAAGCAGGGCAAGTAACTTGGGAACCCACTTCCCCTTTAAATAAACTGGTCTGTGAAGAGGGAGGGGAACTCCCTTTTCATGCCGCGTGGACAGCTCTGGTACCTGTAGTTAAACTGGTTTGAGGGTTCCCTCCTGTGCTTCCCCCAGCCCTTAAGCAGGGCGCATTGCGTCAGAGAGAGAGGGTTCCCGCCTGGGATCACAGCGTCTAGCAGTCGCTTGCCGCATCTGAGGTCATATTATAAGAGCTGAAACTGGCGGGTTAAAATAGGCGCCACGTGGGGGCGGCAGTGAGTTACCGACGCTACCCCCGGCGCTTCCCATCGAGTTTGGGCGGAGCTGCTACAGTATAATAGAGCAGCGCGCTCGGACCTTTCTTGCCTTCAGTGAGCCGCCGTAGCCGGGCTTGAGCACACTGCCTCTCGGGCTGCCAGCCTCAGTCGCGCGGGCTGAGCGGCTCTGTGGGATCATGGCGGCCGCCGCTTCTACCCAGCCCGTCGCCGACAGGAGACGCTACCGGCGGGGCGGCACGGAAGCGGGCCGGGAGAGGCTGGAGGACGACGGAGTTCGGACCCTCACTTCAGCTGAGCAGGTGGGGCTGGGAGCCGCCCCCTCTTTCCAGGGAGAGGGACTACAACTCCCAGGGTGCACTTCGCGGGCGTGTGGCTTCAGGGGTCCGGTCTGTTTCTCTGCACGGGCGGGGAGAGAACGATGCCCCTGTGGCCGCCCTGTAGATCCATTGTGCTCAGTACAGTGAGCATCTCCAAGGTTGTGGGGTGGGGCTTTTTTTGAGGTATAGTATCTTGTTAGATTTGGCTTAGCCTCTACTTCTCCATGTGCCGTCTTAAGTCCATTTCAGGTAGCCCATTGCCCATGGAAGCTGATGCATTAATATGCTTAAGTCGCTTCTGGACTTAAGTCTAGTCCTCCTCTCCTATATTTTTTGCCATTTGTCTCCAGAGCTGTCCGCTTCCCATCTCACACGAGGGAGTTCCTTGTCGGCACACCTTGGAGAACCGCTTTGCATCTCCTCTTTTGTTGTTTGAAATCTTGTTAGAGAAGAACTGTTTGTGGGGAAACAGGAGAAAAACGTGGTGTGCTGCTGGTGTTCCTCGCATTTTGTGAATTTGGACCCCACTATAAAACTCGCCCTACCTTTGGGGAATCTAGATTGGGACAAATGGAGATTCAGGGTGGTTTTAATACCAGGTAGTGGTGTTTCCCCATCTCTATCAGCCAAACTTTCCCACTTCCAGCTCACACCTATTTGTAGTTATAGGCACACATCCTATTCATATCCAGAACTTACTGTATCCCTGCAACTTTCAAGTCTGCCTATTTGTATGCTAACAGAAGTGGTCTTAGAAAAATATATTACTGTACCTATTTATTTTTTTTAAATACAAGCAAGGTTACAACGGTTATACAGAGTGCTGGGTTCAAATGATATGGGGTTGCATCCCACACCAGTTCCCTTTCCACTAGCTGCTATCTCTCACCACCCTTCTCACCCAGTTCTGTCATGGACACTTTTATCAGGTTCCCCAATAGAATCCCTATGTGGTTCTTTCCTACATAAGGTCAGAGACTGAATTGAGGGGTGCACAGTGACAATGATGTGCATGTCTGTGTCCTCCTACACCGTTTGGTGTTCCAGTACTTAATTTAGAAATTCAATGGTAGCGAAGAACACTGAATTGCTAAATTTAAGTACTGGAACACCAAACGGTGTAGGTACAGGCACCCCCAAACTTCGGCCCTCCAGATGTTTTGGACTACAATTCCCATCATCCCTGACCACTGGTCCTGTTAGCTAGGGATCATGGGAGTTGTAGGCCAAAACATCTGGAGGGCCGCAGTTTGGGGTTTCTTCCATAACCTTAAACAAAAAAGTTGTGAGGACTGATACATTTGGAACCAGGCAAAGCTTTAACATCTTTGGAGATAAAAGGGCTAGAATACTAGTGCTTCCCAAGCTTTTCTATCTATTCCTAGTTTAACAATAAGTATTTTGAGGGAAAGAGAAGTGGGTATTTTATACTACATCAATATTATAAGCCTTAGTGATTAAGCATTTATTGCTGCCAGTGCCTAATTACTATGACGCTTAGTAACTTTATGCCTTTATAAAACCTGTTTGAAATTTGCATGTTAAGCAGTTCCTGACCCGCCTGGCTGTCAGGTTTGATTATGGAGCATTGTTTGCAATGTTCAGGGGGAAGGTAGCCTTGGAACTACGTGACCTTTGAAAAGTTGGTACTCTGTGGAGGATGATGCTTCTAAAACAGCAGATGATGGGAAGGCATCATCCTGATGTACATGTTTTGAGTGCTTACGAACAACAAGAGGTGAAAAGATAAAAGGCTTGAACTCACAGAGGAGCAAGGACATAGGCTTGGAATTCAGAGGTTGGGGACAGAAGGGCAGCAATAAACTATCAGGACTCAGAGAGAAGGACTCTTTGGTGATCAGCAAGTTACAAGGCTCCATAGGATAACTGTTCAAAGCATGGTCCTCCATCATATAATATGGTGTGTGTTTTTAAACACTGAACTAAATGTAAGGCTACATCTTTCTCAATACATAGTGAAACACTCAGCAGTTTTGTTGTATGTATGCTGTATGTATGCTGCTGCTGTGGTATTGTATTGAGGAACTGTGTTTAAGAAAGGGCAAGCAACAAACATAGCTGATTCACCAACAAACAAACATGGCTAACCCTGTGGAATCAATCAAAGGTGTCCTTTCAATCACATCACAATTTTGTTGTGTTAATAAAACGTGTGGAGAAATTTACTGATATATTTTAAGCATTCAAGTTACCTGCTGAAAGGTCTCTGTAATTCAGTGAGTATATCCTGTGGTTTGTTCTCTGTGGAAGACATCTTAATTATTGACCAGGAGGAGATAAAGGGGGTTGAGCTTTAGTTAGTAGGGCATAAATTCTCTGTTTCTGGAATTAATCAGTGAGAGGAAAGACCTCTACCTGCTCTTGGGCTGACTGTTCTTCAATGCTGGTTGGACAGTCATCTGACTTTGTGTAAGGTGACCCATATTTTTAGGTGGGAAATGTGATAGGTATTGGTAGACCTGCTTCCTATGGTGATTGTGTGGTAAGACCTGCATATACTTTCCCTCAGACATATAGATGGCAAAATGGTAGTAATCCAGTAGATTTTTATGTTCTTATGTTGTAAACTGCAAGTCTCAAACCACTTGTTCTGTTAACTTCGGTAGGCTAAAGCCTGTCTCTTTTACCATAACAAACATTTTCATTCATATTTCTGACACCATTGTGTTTTTTAATTGTGCAAAAGTTGGATGGGCGTGGCCAGGTATGCCCCTTCATAAGAATTGAGCTTTTTGGCCCAGGAAGACAGGCTATAGAAGACTGAGATTTAACAATCTTACTTGTGTAAAATCAGAGCATAAATGGATAAGTAGTGTTGGATAGACACAGCTGAGTAGAGCACTAATAGTTATGATTTTCCTTTGGTTTGGTTGTGTAAAAGAATTACGCAGTAAATCATTTCCAGTTAAATCATGGAAGTGACTATCCTAGAGTTTATAGGACTTAAATTATCATTCTACTGGTTTTAATTAAGTCCTGTTAGTCATGGAAATACTTCATTCTTTGAAGCTCAACTGGCTGGACAATGAACAAATTATAAGTCTTGCTTAACCGATAGTGTCTGACCATCTTTTTCTTGATGGATATGTTTTCTACAGCTGCAAAGCTGAGCGAAAGGAACTTGTGTAAAGTTACTCAGTTGCTTAATTCATTTGACCCTTCCCTTCCAAATAGTACTTAACCCTTGAGAGAAGCTCTGAAATTGAGGGGAAGCCAACTGCCTTTCCTAAGGTTCTGGAAAGAAATTTGCTAAAGTCAAAGCATATGTGGCTGGCAAAATAGTTCTTTGTATTAGAAACTGAATGCACATGAGTTCCCCCAAATAATCCTGTGAACTGTAGTTAAAAGTGCTGTGAATTGTAGCCCCATGAGAGGTAAATCAGAGTTATCAGGATTCTTTGCGGAGATGTCATTTGCTTTAAACGTATTGTGTGGATGTAGTCTTGGATTTTGTGGCCTACTTCTGATTTTAGTTGCACTTGCCGCTTTCCACTGTTAAGACCAAAGCAGCTGAAATTATAGTCATCCAGTAAACATGATTACTAGTTGGACTTGCTTCCTTGCTGGAGGCCTGAGACATCCCTGAGGGGTGATTGCTGCTCATTATCTCTCCCTAGAATCTGACCTTTAATGGAGAAGGGAGCACTTTTCAAATCCAAGACAGTGAGAAAACATTAGATACCAGGGCAAAAGAGCAGGAAAGTGTCAATTGAGGCGTTGTGGCCCCAATTAAGGTGAGCTGTGGAATAAGGATGTGAATGCCGATGTGGATTTCTTTGTTCATGTAGCCATAGAGTAGGAGTACAGCATGAGCTGGTCAGAGACCTCATAGATTTCCCTGTTCCGTTGCTGAGCATTTAGTGCTGGCTTCAGCTTAGCCTGGCTGCTTTGATGCTTTAGGCAAATTATTAAAACTGAGGGCGTTCATGCACACACCTTGCACTGATCCTGCAACTCCTAGTTCCTAGAGCCTTTCCTCACCTATCACACCCAACCTTACGACTTGTTGAATTTCTTCCTCTCTTCTCCCCTCACAATTTCCTTTCTGCCTCTCTCAGTGAGCTTTGTTTCTACTGAGTTCTTCTCCCCCATGCATGCTTCATAGCAGTTCTTTTGTTGGGAGCTGGAGCAGCAACCTCTTAGAGAAGAGAAAGAATTCTGGAACCCTGTGGTTGTGTTTAAATACCCTGCTGCCATGCTTCTCTCCTTCTTGCACTTCTTCCCCATCACCTGTCTTTCATTAAGTAATTCATTTATTATATTTCTATACCTCTTTTCACTCACACAAATCACAAAGCGGCTTACAAATACAGCGGTACCTTGGTTTTCGAATGTCTCCGTTGACGAACATTTCGATTACAAACGCCATAAACCCGGAAGTAAATGCTTCGGTTTTTGAACACGCCTCAGAAGTCGAACATGCCACACGGCTTCTGCTGAGTGCAAGATCCTGAGGCCTAGCTGTCGGCTGTTGAGTCCTCGGTTTTCGAACGTTTCAGAACTCAAACGGTCTTCCAGAACAGATTACATTCGAAAACCGAGGTAGCATAGTAAAACATCCCAATTACAACATACGGTAAATCATACAAAATAATTTAACAAATCAGTAAAACAGCCACCTTGTATAAAACACTATTAATAAAGCGACTTAAAAAATAGGCTAAACAGCACAACCACAAGAAAAGTTATATTATAAAATTCACAAAGCATTGCAGCACTCATAATCCACAAAACAATGTGAACATTAACAAACTAACAACCAAAAACAAAACTAAGCACTGTTGAATTCACACACACTCTTTCTCCACCCCCATGACTCAGACTTCCACTCAGTTCACCAAAAGACGCATACACACAATGCCCGTGGCAGCAACTGCTTTCTGAAGGCTTCTAGGGCTCCGAGGGTTGGAGGGTGGGGCAAGGCAGGTGGAACAAGTCCTTGCCTTGTCAGCAGAAAGTCCCATCACCTTTAAGATGCTCCTTACTGAAGTGGTGGTGTCTCACAAATAATATAGGAATGTATGATATCACTGTGTTGGCAGACATTTAGTTATGGCAAAGGCGGCGGGCAAACTAAGCCAGAGCTTAGCTTAATATAAGCATGGCAGCAGTAAGTTATTAGCCTGCAAGTTTCTCATTTCACGGCGAAATGCTCTCCATTCACTGTTGCCAGTTACTCTCTGATGGAACAATGCGCTAAAAATGATTCCATTCTATCCAAATGGAGTGCCTCACAACAAGATTTTGCAAGTGTTGTGTCCTCTGCTGCCTAAATATATATGTGATCTAATCCAGGGTGGATTGGATTTAAATCAAATTGATTTAAATCACGATTTAAATCACGATTTAAATCACTAGTCAGTAAGGCTTGATTTAAATCACTAGTCAGTAAGGCTTGATTTAAATATTTTCTTTACAGAAAGACTCCTTCCTGCTGGTATAATCTCAATATTTACAACCATATGAAGGTTTCATTTTTGGAATAATAAATTTTCAGAGTGGTTTTTACAGTTATATCAAAAATTACTGATTTGGTTATACTACTAGAAATACATAGACAGATAATTATGAAATTATGGTGAGGTTTAATAAGTTAACTGTTTATATTTGGACAACTTTTCTGCTGTACTTTATTGAAAGGAGAAAAATAATCATTTCCTTAATAACCATTTAAACAATTTATTGAACTAAAACAATAACATGATAGCATATGTATCCATGTTTGTTAACTGATGTGGTTAAACATTTAAAAAAAAACTTAGACTGAGTTTTAGCACACTTGATAAACTTAAAACAAATCCTTATTTCCTGATGAATAGCCTTTGGACTACAATGTAACTTAAATAGAAGACTATATTTAGAAAGATTTTTCCTCCAAAAGCATTTTATTTTAAAAATCCGATTTAAATCAAAAAAATCCGATTTAAATCAAAAAATTTTTTTTGATTTTTTAAAAAAAATCATTGATTTTTATCCACCCTGATCTAATCTAATGTCGACTATCATACCAACTATTGATTTTGCTCCCATGCATTCTGTTTGATGGTACGTTTCACTGAGGAGATGGATGGAGGGCTTCATTATGTGTCTTGATTCTAGCTATGTGCTCTTAAGGGGGCTGAAACCCACACTGATTCTTGGAAAGTGCTTATGGTCAACTTCCCCCCCCCCCCCAAAGGATCAGCCTGGGTTCTGCATACTGTACAGTGCTACATGGGTTGGGATGTCCTGGGAGCAGAAGAGCCTTTTTGATTGTGTGCTGCAACACTGAACCATAGGCACATAAGAAGTTGCCTTAGACCAGGTCAAAGCATTGACCCATCTATCTCAGTGCTGCCTTTCTTAATTTTGGACTAGAGTCTTTTTCCTGGTCATTCCTGGAGATGCCAGGGATTGAACCTGGGACATTCTGCCTTTCATCTGTGGCCTTTCCTCATGGGCAGCAGTTGTGTAGATGTGATATACTAAAGGAGCTATAGCTTGTTATTCGTTACCATCCACTTCTTTTACGAGCCTCTGTGTTGTTTTTTAAAACTGGAGCAACAGCAGCCCTCTTGAACTCTGACACCCTTTTAACAATTACTCAACAGCTGCCGTAGACGCTTTTCTTCTTGGTATGCCGTGCCATATTGCTCCATTTGTGCTGTGATGGTTGTTTCTTAGCAGTGCTGTCTTCTGAGTGCAGAGGGGTTCTTGCATTCTGATTTTTACCTGTCATGTTTTTATGTTTAAGGAAATATTTTGCTTTCCTGTTACATATGCTGCATTAAATGTGTCAATCTGTTTTATTTTGATATTTTGTAATGTTGTGTCTTACATGTTAATTTACATAGTAAATTGCTTTGAGACCTTTGAAAAAAGTGGTGTAGAAATTATTTTAATAATAATAGTAATAATAAATGCTAGCATATAGTGTTCTCTGCATCCTCCCCACCCATAGTTATTGTACCTCTTCTTTAACTTGTTGCAGACAAAAGTAGAAGATATAGTCCAAGAGGTCTTTGATGCTTATAAGACAAATCATCATGATGCGCAGTAAGTTATTGTATCCATGCAATCTTTCTTCCACTTGCTCCATATTCTTGTTTGACTGCTGATTTATATACCCCATCCCACATTATTCAGGAGGGCCCTCAACTTTCTGGAGAGGCTTTTGGGGAATGGGGTGTGTGTGTGTGCAGGTAGCTGCAATAGTGAGGAAGTACTGGAAGACTTTCTTGTGAACTGCCTTCCTTTCTCTTAGGATTCAAGCAATGCCTTTATATAGAGTTGTAGTACACTCATGTTTACAATACTTTAGATGGTTCTGGTCATTCCATCACAAAATGGATATTGCTGAGCTGGCCCCCATGCTTGCAGGTTAGCATTGGAAGGAAAGCTTCGACTGGCACAAATGGGAGCTTTGCTTCCTATACACACAGCTAGGGTTGCCATATTTCAAAATCCAGACAGAAGAGTTGTTGAGCTTTTTTTTAGTTTTGCCCAAAGTTGAGCTTTTTTTGGCATATGACAAAAAAAAAAAAGTTTTCCAGACATATGCCAACCCTACCCACAACAGATGCAGGGGCCTGATCCCCTTGCCAGGGGCCCGGTCCAAATTGGCTCCTGGCTCCTGCTGTTTACCTTTTTATAAAATAAAAACCATACAATTACCGTTGTGTACCGTAAATGATGTTGCTTCTAGTTTGGCCTTTAATTTAAAAAAAGATGTCTCAGGAGGGACATAACAGGTTTATAAAATTATGAACAGCGGCTTCTTCTCTCTTCTCATCTTTGCTTAAATGTCTTGCTTGTTCTCCCTGGTCCTCTCTGCTCCCATCTTTATCAGCTCCTACTGGGGGCCTTTGCTGTACAGGTATTATTCTTCTAGGAATAACTTAAGAATACTTCCTCTGTCAATCCCATCTGCAGGGTTTCCCTCCTGTCTCTCTCTGCACCATTACCATATGGATTTCAGATGAGATGCCCACTATCCTGGATGGTTTTAAAGGAGGGTTAAACAAACACACATGGCTGTAGTGCACTTATGTGGCTTTGTGACTCTTGGATCATTTGTATATCTTTTGGTCTATCCTTCAGGTTTGTTTTGCAGCGAGAGAAACACTTCCACTACCTGAAGAGAGGGCTGAGACAACTGACAGATGCCTATGAGGTAATCCCTTCCGGCTGAAGGAGTTTGTACTGTTTCCATATTTGATGGTGGGTTAACATGATTATGGCTCATTATCCTCCTTGCTTTTTCTACTGCTGAGGTTTCTTTAACTTTTCTCTGGAATCTGAGGTATCAGGGGACTTCCTTTTCCTGTCTCACTGAGGGGGCACTTTTATAGGCCATAGAAACAGTGGCTGTGTTCCTGTTGGCCTTGCTAAATCCATTTTCTAGGAGCCACTTCATTTGTAGTGCTGGCTCCTCTGGGGTTGAAAGCTAAATATTTGTTACCCGTGTCTTTTGCTCTGTCCATTTGGTGATAAATGAAAAGAGGTATTTATGTTAGCTTGGGATTGTGTGAATAAAGAAGCTATTCTTAAAGAGGTATGTAAATTCCCTTCATAAATTGGTGTCCTTCTAAACCTCTTACTTTCCAGTTCTGATTTGCCTTCTTTGCCCTCCTTTTGTTGGGGTGTAACAAATGCAGCTGTGTCAGTCATGGATTTTAACAGCTGTTGTTTTCTCTTCCAAGTGTCTAGATGCCAGCCGCCCATGGTTGTGCTACTGGATCTTGCACAGCCTTGAACTGCTTGAGGAACCCATCCCGGAATCTGTAACTTCAGAGTAAGATCTGTTTTATATTTCACTTCTGTTCCTGCAAAACACCTTGCCATTTATTCCGAGCATTCTCGTTATGTAACTGCTCTGAAAGTTCCCAACTCATACTGGGAGAAACTAAAAAATTATGCAGGCGGCTTCTGTTGATGGCTCAGAAACCAAAGAGGATCTTTGGGCAGAGCTTTGAATTATGTGTTTTCAGAGTTTCTCTTTTGTTAGCAAGCTATTTAGTAAAGTTGCCTATCTAGACATTTGGAGGTAAATTCAGAACTCAAACGTTTAGAGAAATAAGGACTAAGTATAACCTGAAAAAACTTTCTGCTCCACTTTCTGACTTATAAATGATAGGAGAAATTAACTTCCAGAAGTCTTCCTTATCTTTGCACAGTGTGTGCCTCTCTGGGCTAACCTCCCAATGTCCCTGAATGATGCATAAGAGCGTTTTTTTGAAATACAACAGTGCATTGTCTTGTTCGTCTTGCTCCAACAATGACCTCTCAATAGCTTTTTCCTTGAGTGGAAGCTTTTGGTGCATCTTGTGATCAGCAAAGATGGTGGCGGTAAGAGATCAGCTTCAGCCACTAGGAGAAAGAAACCCATTCCCTGTAGGGTTTGAAAATCTGTGTCTGCAGAAAGGGTGGTGGTGATTAGGAGAGAGAAGGGGTTTTTTTTGCATTTGAAAGAAGTATTGCTTGCAAATTGTTTTTCAAAGAAGAGAAGTTTTGCAATTTGTAAGGAGAAAGAGGGAAAATTAGTAAGCTTGGGTTGCTTTCACCCAGGAGGAGTTGGGTTGAGTGGAATTTGAGTTGCAGAATTTTGGGAAATGTTGAAAGAAACCTCGTTTTCGTGAGGGGGTGGGAGTGGAATGAAAATTTTGGGGGAAATTGTAATATTTGTAATACTTTTTAACACCCTTTACAGATTTCAAGTTGTATTGTTACTTTAGGAACATAAAATGTGTCCTGTATAACTTGGTTATACATTAAATTATACTGATTGGTATTTCAAAAGTTCAGATCCGTATCCAGGAGCTACTGTTGCTGTGGAATATAACCATTACAGAAAGGAGTTTCGTTCCTTTAATCAGCATGTCCAGAAGGCACTCTGGATGCTGTTTTGCAGTGTTGTTGCCACTTACAACAAGATTTGTTGTAGATGAGTAGATTTGCACTTTCTGTGACCTGTCCCCCTACGTCCGGGGCTGGATGTGTTGCATTTCAACGTGTGACTACTGCAGTTGCATTGCAAACATTTCCATATACACATATATTGTGTGTAAGTTGATCTTAAATTCAAAGACTTGTTGTAGGGGGTGTTGTTAGTGTTACTTGTTTCTTAATAAGTAAAATGTAAATTGCAGTACGTCATTAAATGATGCCCCAAATCAATATTTTAAGGGTGGGGAGAGACAAACCCTTCTTTGATCGCAAAGGCCTTCCATGTAGGCAGCTTCTGTCCCAAAATAGATCAGGGGGAGAGCCTGGGAAAGGGCGCCTGTAACAGACCTTTGTGCATATTTGGATTAAAACAATAACAAACAATGGAATAGCATGGCAAAAGCGGAGGAGAATGCTTGTTCTGCTGTTGAGATTCGGCTAGATGGCTCTGGTGAGAGAGAACCTTCCAGGGGGTCCTTCGTGCAAGTGCAAGGCCTTCCCCGCTTTCTGCTGATATTTTCCTCTCCCGCTGCAGTTCTCCTGTACCTCATCCCACTTGTGATTATTGGGAGCAACTTCTGGTGTGTTGTGGGATGTATGTGGACACGGCTGCCAAGGGAAGTGTGAGAGCCTCATTATTTGACTGGAGTCCAGCTTCTCCAGATCCAACCCAATTCATTTAGTGTCTGAGTTGTCCATTTGCTTCAATTTCCCCCTTCCTCCTGCGCTATGTGGCAATGGACTGTAGTGCCACTGGCACAGTGTCAAACACTGCTGCTAGGTATCTGAAGAAGTGTGCATGCACATGAAAGCTCATACCAATAACGAACTTAGTCGGTCTCTAAGGTGCTACTGGACGGAATTGTTCTTATTTTGTTTCGACTGCTGCTAGTATAAGAGCTGTGGTCCTTATTTCTTAGCCCGGGAAGGCCCTGTGCTGCTTGTTTTGTGTTTAAATGCTTCTAGCTTATAAAAACTAAGCTTGCCCTTGGTCTTTCCTCTGTGCCTAGTGTGTGCCAGTTCCTGAGCCGCTGTCAGAGCCCCAGCGGAGGCTTTGGAGGGGGACCAAACCAGTACCCACATCTTGCTCCAACGTACGCAGCCGTCAATGCTCTCTGCATTATTGGGACTGAAGAGGCATACAGTGTTATCAACAGGTAAAATCGTAGGAGGGACCCCCTCCCCTCTGCTCAGAACCAAGATATTAGGTGAAGCCTGAAGCATTCTTGACCAATGTCTGCCAGTACAGCCCCCCTCTTCAGCCTTCCTACTTGCTGAAGAAGAAAGGTTAGCTGGTAAGCTGGGCAGGTGGCCCTTTCCCAACACAGCCTTTGCCACAATGTGCTGCTTGGTGTCTACATCCACCACGCTGCCTCCTGTCCACTTGTTGGTAGCTTCCTTTGCTTTGAATCAAGGAGAGCAAAGCTCTTCTTGGTGCTCAGGCCTCTCTTGCACGCCAGGACTAGAGAAGGGTTAGCTCCATATTTAGAAAAAAGGAGTCTAGGTGGTTAGTCCAGGTTCATGTTTTTATTCAGGGTTCTGCAGAACCTTTGGAGTCCACTTTCATCGCTAGGCATTCCAACGTACACCTCAGGCACGTCACGTTCCCGTCTTGCACCAGCCAGGCATCCCCACTCAAAGACTGGGAGTGGCCACAAGTCACACGCGGCCTGATCTGGTCCCATAGTGCATCATGGGACATTCAGTGCTGAAATGGTCAAAATCAGTCTCTGTCTGTGAGCGGTGGGTCCAAACATGCAGGTTGTGTGAGATGATGTATTTCTTTTATTTAGGCTTGTACAGCAGGGCAATGGATAGGAGGTTTTACCTTAACATGAAAACACAGTGGTGGGGACAAAGTCAGAAGAAGTTATGGAACCTTCTTTTTTGGAGGGAAAGTTGGCAGGGGGCTCTTATTGGTAGGGAGAGGGGGTTGGGTTGCCATAGGATATCATGACATGTTGGAGGGGTTCCTCAGCCAGCGAAGAACTGAAAACCCCTGGCCTAGATGATCCTGAAGCCCAATTTCACTCATGTGGGTTAGCTCTTCCAGCATCTCAGTTGTTGTTTTCTCTTAATAGGGATAAATGTTCTCTAGAGCCAGTGTGGTGTAGTGGTTAGGAGCGGTAGACTCGTAATCTGGTGAACCGGGTTCGTGTCTCCGCTCCTCCACATGCAGCTGCTGGGTGACCTTGGGCTAGTCACACTTCTCTGAAGTCTCTCAGCCCCACTCACCTCACAGAGTGTTTGTTGTGGGGGAGGAACGGAAAGGAGAATGTTAGCCGCTTTGAGACTCCTTCGGGTAGTGATAAAGCGGGATATCAAATCCAAACTCTTCTTCTACTCTTCTTCTATTGTTTTTTCAGAGAGAAGCTTCTGGACTATTTGTATTCCCTGAAGCAGCCTGACGGCTCCTTCATCATGCACATAGGGGGAGAGGTGGATGTCAGGTGTGTTGGAAATGTTTCAAGTATTTCTTTCATGTGATGCTCAGCAGCAGCAGCTTTGGGTTCTGATGAATTTTTTGTAGCAATGATGTTCATAGAGAGTTTTGTCTTAGCACAGCAAGCATTAATCCTGTTTTGTAATAGTGCATCTAAACTTCAGTGGAGGAATAAGATCCTGGCTTCTAATGTTAGGAAGATTATGGGAGCCATTATTTGCTCCTTTCAGCTGTAAGCGATGTTAAATATTCCTGGCTTGTCCCTCTAGGGGGCAGGAAAAGGCAGTCCTTGGCTGCAGTTCAAGAGATGTGCTTGCATGTGGAAAGAATGGCAGACATGGCCAGAGTTTGTTTTGGTGCAGCAGATTCTAAAGCTGAAGAAGAAAATCTTTTTCAGCTTGTACAGTGGCTTGCTGTGACAAAACCATTTTAAATGAAGCTCTGGCTCTTCTTTCAGGGAAGAATGTAACCTTTATTTTTCTTCCCCTGGGATCCCAATGAATAATGTTGTGAGCAAGGCTTTTTCTGTCTTAATTAACAATATTGAAATCCGCTCAGTATCTTTCTGTGGCTACTAATATAAATCTAGGATACCAGTCCCTTGGTACATCAAGGAAGGGAAGAAATGGATGCACTGGGATAAACTCTTCTGAATTTAGCTCCTGGTGTACCTTCCATTCTAATAACCTCATCCAGAGTAATTTTATTTAAAAACAAACAAAACATGGTCTTTCTCTCTCTCCCTCCCTCTCCTCCCACCCTCGCCAACATGCTGATTGAGTGCATTGAGCAAATGCCTTCTCAGGGTTGCTCAGATATTAAAACCAAGTCTTGAGTATACAATGACTTAACTTCCAAGTGCTCTCTTCATGACATTTCTATGGTCATGGCTGGGGGGTGGATTGTGCAGTTTAATGTGACTGGTGTCTCCCTGACATCAGTAGCTCGGCTTGCATCATTCTTCAGCCATGTGTAGAAATTAAATAGTCTCCTATTTAAATCTCAGGAGTGCGTATTGTGCTGCATCAGTGGCCTCGCTTACCAACATCATCACACCAACTCTCTTTGAAGGGACAGCGGATTGGATAGCAAGGTAGGAAAACATTTAGCTCTTGTTTGGACTTGGACACCCGGTGCTTCTTTGGTTGCCAAGTTTGAGTGTAGTTACCTGCCCAGCAGCAGGAGTCTAGAGAACGAGCAGGAAGATATTTGTTGTATTGGGGACAAGAAAACATATCCTGTGTCCCCCCCCCCCCACCCGTTTTTGTGTTTTGCTTTTGAATTAGATGTCAGAACTGGGAGGGTGGGATCGGTGGCGTCCCTGGCATGGAGGCCCACGGAGGGTACACTTTCTGTGGACTGGCAGCGCTGGTCATTCTGAAAAGTGAGCACGTCTTGAATCTGAAAAGCTTATTGGTAAGTAACCATTTGCCAGCCTGGTTCTAATTCTCTCTGTGCTGCTGTTTCAACATTCGCTATGGCTCAGATCAAGAGCTCCCGTAAGCAGAGCGCTGTTCATGGGTGGAGAAGTGAATTTTAGCATTCCCCGTAAAGCTGCTCCAGAGCGTCAGGGGACCCTTCAGAGCAGAACAGTGGGTGGCACAGAGTAACCAGTGAAAATCCCTTGCCTCCTCTTCTGCAAATGAAGGAAATCTAGAAGGCCCTCTAGATGGAGCCTTATCAGTGCAGAAGGCACTGTCATGGCCACCACAATGCCAAAACATAGGATCCCACTGGATTTCAGTATCTGAGATTGGGATTCCCCCTTTGCCCTGCCCCTTCCATTCTTATGCTCTCCCTAAAGTGTCTGTCTGTACAGTCACAGCACGTATTCATAATCATTCCCTTGAGCTCTGCATTAATTGATTAAAAGGAAACATGTACCATTTCTAACATTATTTCATAATATCGTGAAACCCCATTTTGTCTGTAATGGTCTTTAAATACAGGCATCCCTCCACTGATGCGTGATTAGCTTGCATGTGACCGTGCATACGTGCAGCACCGGGAAATAAATAAATAATTTGTTTCAAACCTGAAATGGCAGGATCTCAGGGCCATTCATAAGATAGAAACACGATCTCTTGATGTTCACCAACACAATTTCTCATTTCCAGTTTCATTGGTTTGCTTGGTTGCTTGTTTCCTCATTTAGTTTAATTATCGAAAACCTCTTCATATTTTCCGTGGCAACCTGGGTATGTTAGATTTTGCTGCAGGAAACACATGAAGCATGAAGGGGACGGGACGGGTGTGTGCCCTCAGACTCCCCGAAGTGTGCTAGGGGACTGCAGTTCTCTGTGGCTCCCTCTGTTGATATGTCCGCTGGGTGTAGCAGGTCCTGTGGCTGCACTGAGCAATAGTGATGTTTGCTTTCTCTCCCTGCTAGCACTGGGTTACAAGCCGCCAGATGCGTTTTGAAGGAGGGTTTCAGGGCCGTTGCAACAAGCTGGTAGATGGCTGCTACTCATTCTGGCAGGCTGGCTTGCTGCCTCTCTTACATCGAGCCATGCATGCCAAAGGTGAGTCTGAGCTGTGATTCCCCAGGTATGCTGCCCCTCTCACTTGTTTCCTCTCACCCCCAAACCTGTTAGATGTGGAGACTTTTGTTTGACGAGGCTAGCGTGAGCAAAAGACACAGGGACACAAGATGTGCTTCACTGCAGCATTTGTATTCTCTGCCTTTGTGGAAACAAAACAAAAAAATACCTCCCTTTCAATGTTACAGTAGAACCGGTATTAACATGTCATAGGACTGAAAATAACAAAGCTGTTGGGAGACCCATGAAAAATGTCTTTGAACTTGCCCTCCACTCCCCCCCCCAAATGTCCCTCATTCATCTGCTTTTTCCATGCTTACCTCCCCGCACCTTCACAGCCAAACTTTCCAACTCCCCTTCACTTAACTGCTGTCCTTGTAGAGATTTTGTGAAGCTGATGGGCAGCGGATGTGACAGCTGCACTCTGAGAGGCAAAAGGGACCCAAGTAATAACTGCACTTTAATGCACAGCCATCACCCTAAACTGGGGTGGGGTTTTTTTGGGAGGGGGGTTCCTGGGAGGGTGATTTATGAGCAAAAGGGGTGGGTGCCCTCCTTTCTTGCCTCTCTCTCCACTAGATGCAAGAGGGCAATGTAATAAGTGAGATTTAAAAATATATATATTATAATGCACAGTTGCTTCACAGAACTCTCTGCTTACAAATGTATCAGGGTATAATTTAATTTTAAAAGGACCTACACATCTATGGAAATAGTTCCTAAGCAGTATAGTCATGGCATCCATATGTACAAGGAAATCTCCAACACTTTCCTTGCTTATTGAACGTAGGGTGCTAGCTTGATGCTCTGTGATTTTAAAACTTCCTGAAATCTCTGGATGTGGCCAGTGTCAGAGGACCAATCTGAAGCGATGTGGGGCATGATGGTTTGTTTATAAGCATATCTGTGCAGGGTTACCGGTTCCTTTGGCATGTACAGAAATATCCCTGTTGTGCTAACACTGTAGGAATTAGCAACGGTTTAAAAGTGACAATAGCAGGGAGCAGGGGTTATGTTGCTTTTAAAAGCAAAATGAAAGCACACTCTGCAACCTTCTTCTGTCAGACCTCAGAGATGGAATACTAGCCAGATGAGCCATTTTGCACCGATGTAGGAGATAGTTTCAACACGCAGAGAGGAGAGTTCTATTCGCAGGATGCAATGAATTTCTATTATTAGGCTAACTGCCTCAGATGAACTCTGCCAGCACATGCTCCTTGTGTGCTTCCCTTCCACCTTTCCTTGTCCCATCCCCTCCACAAGCTGCTGCTTGTTATCTGCTTGCTGTCCTCTTAGAACACTTGTTTTCTCTCATTAGATTAGGGGACAAGGAAATGACTGCCTGATAGCAAAAATGGAAGGCTTCTGTGAGGACAAGGCCAGGAAGTGGGTGGCCATAGCTCCGCTCTTGCGAAGCGGAAGAAGGGAGGGAGGGAGTGCAGTCTTCCATTTGGTGTCTTCCCATTGGCCTGCTCTTTCTCCAGTGGAAGTTAGCCTCTTACTGGGGTTTTTGTTCCTTTTAGGTGACTCTGCCCTCAGTATGACACACTGGATGTTTGACCAGGAAGCGCTTCAAGAGTACATCCTGCTATGCTGTCAGTGCCCTGCAGGGGGCCTCTTGGACAAGCCGGGCAAGTGAGTGTTGGTCACCCTAACTGAGAAAATTTCAACTTGTGGCTCAGCATACAGCAGGAATACCCATGACTGGGATTAAATTTACAAGCAGTTTTTTAAACAACAGAAGTACAATGGTACAGTGATCCCTCGACTTACGAATGCCCCGACTTCCGTATTTTTCGAGTTACGAGGGATCAAAGCAGCCGCCACTTCCGAATTTTTTCGACTTCCGATCGCAAGCCGTGGCCGCTTTAGATAGGGTTTTTTCGAGTTCCGAAGCTTTTTTCGACCTACGAATGTGTTCTCCAACGCATTCCTATGGGGACTCGACTTACGATTTTTTTGAGTTCCGACGCTCCCGTCGGAACGGATTACATTCGTAAGTCGAGGGTCCACTGTACCTTGGTTCCCGAACTTAATCTGTTCTGGAAGTCCGTTCGACTTCCAAAACGTTTGCAAACCAAGGCGCGGCTTCTGATTGGCCCCGGAAACAATGCCAACAGCTGAAACGGACGTTCGGCTTCCAAAAAAAGTTCGCAAGCTGGAACACTTACTTCCAGGTTTGCGGCATTCGGGAGCCAATTTGTTTGGGAGCCAAGCTGTTCGGGAACAAATGTACCACTGTACTAGAAGGTGAAAGAATATCACAAAGAAGAAGCCTACGGGAAACTAATCTGGCACCCAACTTGGGGCTTTGCGTACCCTGCACTGAAACAAATGGAGATTTTGCCCCCGAGGGTGGCTGAATGGAACAGTTGGGCTTCCAGTTTCTCACTGACCTCAACATTGTGTATGTTTCTACCGCCAGGTTCCGGGATTTTTACCATACCTGCTATTGCCTCAGTGGGCTGTCGATAGCACAGCATTTTGGCAGCGGGGACCTTCTCCATGAAGTAGTGCTAGGAGTGCCAGAGAACCGCCTGGTAAGCTATGCCAGGATGTGGCTGCGTGTGTTTTGTGTGTGTCTTAGGATTGAACCCAAGTGAAAGTGACACAGACCTGGAAGATGCTGCTCCGATCCATCTGTTCTGTCACATTTCCCATATTTCATCAATGGGTTTTTTAAGGAAATCTAATGAAAATTGCATTTGTTTGCGTATTTAAATATGGAAATTGCCACAAAAAATAGTTATTTCTGACCATATTTTCTCTCAAAATGCACGCCTTTGAACAATTTTATCCTAAAACACAAATGCTTTTATATTGCTATTTAAGCAGAGACGTGCATAACAAAATTGGGAGAACTGCAGAATCCAAAGGATAACTATGTTCTGATCTGCATCTTAGTCCAAATGGTGCAGAACAAGTCAGTTCATAACAGAATTTCCAATCACATACTTTTGAATAGGTAGAAAGTAAGCTAGTGCTTTTGAGGATGCCATTCGGCTGCAAGTAAATCCTGTCTGCAACTCATAATCATGGAGACACTAGTGAAAGTTCAATATGTGTATTACAGTGGTGAATTGATTCCATTCTTTTTTGCCGTCTCACTGTGCACTGGTAATGGCAGCCTTCGTTGGCTCCATGCCTTGGCATGAAGGCTGCTTTCAGACACTGCTGCTGCTGCTAAGACTAGTGAGATAGGGCAGGGACTCTGAATCCCCCTCCCTTCCCTTCCCACAGCCGTGTTAAAAAGGTCTTCAGACAGAGCTGCCCCTGCTACTGAGGAAGGCAGGAGGTGACATTCCACAGCCAACAGGCCTCAATATCCTGTTGCCTCTGCATCTTCATAGGCCTGCCTCTTAAAGATTAGGGTAGAAACATCTCAAATTTGTTGTGTCGTAGTTTTGGGTTTCCTTTATATTTTAACTCTTCTCATCAGGAAAGTGTGCCAGAAATTTGGCATAAACCTTCCCTCTCTGTGACAGCCCCTGCTCCATAGCCAAAGGCAGAAAAGGATACCACACAGTGGTTAGACTGTGAACCACCCTGAGACCTCCGGGTAAAGGGCAGTATATAAATTCAATAAATAATAATTAATAATCATCAGGCAGGACCAGAAATGGTGTTTACAGGGTGTGTGTATGTGTGTGGTGGATCCGAGTAGTGCACTTGCCACACCAAATAGTTTGTTGTTGTTGTAAGTCGCATGGTGGCTATGGATGCTTAATTTCACAGCGTTTGAGATAACAGGGCTTGACGGGTTAGGAGGAAGGAGTGAGGTTTGGGATAGAGAGCAGTGTGGATAAGGCAGAATAGGAGGTACAGTGGTACCTCTGGTTACATACTTAATTCGTTCCGGAGGTCCGTTCTTAACCTGAAGCACCACTTTAACTAATGGGGCCTCCCCCTGCCGCTGCACCGCTGCTGCCCAATTTCTGTTCTCATCCTGAAGCAAAGTTCTTAACCCGAGGTGCTATTTCTGGGTTAGCCAGAGTCTGTTACCTGAAGCGTATGTAACCTGAGGTACCACTGTATAGTGAAAGAGGGGCTTGCTGAGGCTCTTGTGTCTTTCTGCATAGGCAGTGTGAGCTCCAGATATGATTTCCTTTGGTCTGTGAGCTTTCAACAGGCACAGCCTTCCTGTTCTCTTCTATGACCCTCCATCCCAAGCCAGATTCTCCTGCTGTGTGGTATGCGTTAAGTATGATTACAGCCTTGAACTATGAACTTTGCTTCTCATTGTGCATTCCTTATTCCTCTCATGGGGAAACGTCCCTCTTGCACTGGGAACATTTCGAAGAGAAGCATTTTCTTGTGAGATTGCCCCAGTGCTGCTGTGATGATGATGATGATGATGATGATGATGATGATGCAGTGAATGTCTCCTCAGAGAGGCTTGAACAAGGCCAGCTCCAGGTTTAGGAGGCGGGGCTTGGCAATATGCTCTTTCTGTGGAACCACCCCTTTCCTTTGTTGTGTCCCTGCAACAGCTGGTAGGCAGGGAGTGATAAGGAACAATTCTTACCTCCAGCTAGAGGGGAGGGCAGGGAGCCAGGGTTTTTGTGGTTCCTTGCTGCTGTTGCTGCTTGCCCACTTGAGAGGCAGGTGGGCTGGCAAGCAAGTGGTCGCACAATGGGAAGCCCGGGGTTGGTGCTGAGGCCTTGGCAGCTGCTCAAGGATAATGACCCCTGTAAAGTTGAAAATATGTGGATAATGTCTAGTAAACTCTCAAAAGCTACAGCGGGGCTGAGAAAACCTTTCAGTGGTCAGGATGCTGGGCTTCAGACTCCTGTAGCTCCATACATATTGCCATGAAATATGTCCTTAAATAACTTGCTTTCATTAACTTAGTTGACAGACTTGGCTTCTCTTGCTATGGAACTGGTGAGGGTAGACACAGTTTCAACTTTAATTCCTGTTTGTTTCCTTCCCTCCAACAGCAGCCTACGCACCCTGTGTACAACATCTCCCCTGACAAAGTGGTGCAAGCCGTGATGCACTTCCTGAAGAAGCCTGTTCCAAATACAAAGGAGGAGCCTGTTGCTAACTGAGAGGGGCTGCTGCCCGGGTAGACACTGTGCAGTGCCGTGTCCTGCCTGGCACTGCAAGTTGTCTTGGCCATTGTGGGGGGGCCCTGGCCCTGGAGCTAACTTTTTGATTATTTTCAAACTGGGCTCAACTTTTGTGTGTGCATCTTTTGAGAGAGTTCTGCTAGCCATACCAAAACCTGATCAGTTTTCAGGACCTAGTAGCAGATTGGCTGTGTGGTGGCATACGGTTAGACATGCTGGCTGCTCATTTGCGTGGGACGCTCTATCACCTTGCAAGCGGGAGCAGTTTTGGTTTTGAAACAATGCAGCATGTTAGTATCTTGAGCATCTGGCAAACCAGTTCTGTTGTTTCATTTGCACTATGCTAAGTATCTTGGGGGTGGTGGGGCCAGCTTCCTAATAGGCTGATTACTGGCCTAGCCAGAGTTGGTGCGCTGATCCCATACCCTTACAGGCAATATATTCTGTCCATTTATACTCCCTGAAGCTATTCCAAGTACTGCTAACCAAGACATGGGACTCTGGCTTTAAAATGTAAGCATATTCTGAGTCAATAGTGTGCACACCAACACCGTATTAGTTGTACGTCGGCTGCTGGAGCACATCCCAGGGGTGTTGTCTTGGATACCCCCCTTGTGTTACGCTCTTTTCCATTATGTAAAGTGGTGTTGAAGGTCTCACTCTGCATCGAGCAAAAAAGAGGCCACTGGCAAGATTCTGTGCAAAATTCTTCCCCTCCCTTGCATATTGGTACTAGCCTGCCTAGTGGCGGGACTGACAATGTAATAATGTTTGTGCATTTTATTAAACATAAACTAATTCCTTTCTTATTATCTGTCCAGTTGTGACCGTTCATAAAACTTTTTGATGCAATTGTATTTAAGGTTTTAATTTGTATGTCTGCTAGGAGGGCCCTTTGGTGCTTGTTTGGGAGGGAAATCACAACATTTTCCTTTTGGGACTGTACCGTTTGCAATGCTTTCTCAAGGCATGCTTATTAGCGCTTACTTCTAACCAGTGTATTGAAGATGCACAACACTTCTGTTGAAGCTAAGCAGCCCTGATATTGAACCCTTCCTGGAAACTATATGTAAACTGAACTCTTGGAGGAATTACGGCGTCAAAGAGGTAAACAATCCTAGCCTTTCGTAAGCAGAGCAGACTAATACATAACCTGTAGAACCACTGTCATCCTTAATGAGTACCATAATAGCCTCAACAACAGGGCTTGTGAGATTTTAGCTCCATGCAAGTAACCATGTGCGGTGGGTGGGGCTGTGTGTGCTTGCCCTGTGGTTTTCCCCTTGCATGGAGGGAAAGTCTGAAGCAGGGAAGGAAGCTTGTTGAATGGTCACAGGCTGTTCCTCTCAGCTGGAACCCTGAATACCCAGGGCAGCAGCTCTCACCGAGACAGCCTATATGTGATCAAACATGCTTCAAACCTCCCCACAACATGTAGATAGCATGGGGCAGGGTGATATTGCTTGGAGATATAACAGCTGGAAATTATAATTTACTTTTCAAGCGGCTGCAATTTGTCTCCTGATCTTGGAAAGAATATAGATAACTGTTAAGTGGTATCGTCACTGGAGGAAGGCGGGAACAACACATTGGAAGGTATTTTTCCTTTGTTTGCTCCTGGCTCCTCTTTCTGCTCTCTTCCTCTGTCCTTGCCAGGTTTCTACTCTCTCCTGGCTCCATCTCCCTCTCTTTTTCCTCCTCCCAGCTTCCATTTCTCTTTTTCTTTGGCACACCTGTACCTTGAGCTGCCAAGCCAGGCCAGGCCCTGCTAAAATAAACACAACTTTGCAACAATCCTAAGCACATGTATAAAAGCAGCTTTGTGGACCAAACTGGTACTTTGGGAGGAGAATGAAAGTGTGTTTGAACTGCTGAATGAAAATTTCAATCCTAGTTCAAGTTGCCAGTAGCTTGCAAAATTGCCAGTAGGATTCTGTGTTATGTGCTTTGATTCCATGCAAACGTGGAAAAGCTTTAGAATTTGGTATTGGGTGCACACATGAAGGCTGCAAGGATAGCTGTAAAATGGCTGGGCAATGCTTGGTGATATTTCTTAAGGCAGAGGGATACTAAGAGAATTTCTGGACATCAAGTGGATTTAAAGCTTTAGCAGCATGTGTCCTACCTCTGATGCCTGAAAGTGGCGTAAATTACAGCTGTAGGTGTTAAGACGCACATTGATTTGGCAATACACTACAATCCAGCTTTCTGGACTCTGAAGTCGAGTTTCTTTGGTGTAAAACTCAGCCCTGCCAACCTCTTCTCTTGAAGGGATCACGGCTTCTTCATTAAGTCTTCAAAATCTTGACCAATCTGAAGAGAAGACACACTGCAAGCTGCTTCCATGAGGGTGGGGGGAAGGCACTGTGAACAATATAACTTCCTAGGTAGTAGTGAAAAGGGTGCTTAGGAGGCAGGGTTGTTAAAAGCAACTTCATTCCCCTTGTGGGAAATGTGATTTCCAGGGAGATGTTTATGCATATATAGCAAAGGTATGCTCTTATTGAAGAACTGCTGACTAGATGGCAATTACTAGAGCAGTGTTGCCATCCACTGCAAATTAGGGTAATAATTGGTTTAATTGGTAGAAAGCTGTAGAACAGGAATGGGAAACCTGTATGTATCCTCCCAAATGTTGAACTACAACTCCCATTATCCCTAACCATTGGCTCTGCTGGCTGGGGCTGATGGGAGCCCAACAACAGCGAGCGAGTCACAGGTTCCCCATCCCTGTTGCAAATGTGACAAAGGGCAACTGGCTGCTGTATAGGTAGCTCTGTTTGCACAATCAGCAATAGTGGGGTGGACTATAACCACAGCCATAAAGCAGCACTGATCTTTCTGTTCGGCAAAACCGCACAGCGGTGTCTTCTTACCACTCCTTAATGAAGAAAATGGTAACATATTTTCATTGCATCTCAAGATGGCTAAACTTACATGCAAGATGCTGTTGTCATAGGAACTTTTAAAAGGAGATTGTCCCCATCTGCACTTTGAAAAAGTACAGCCTCCTCTCTAGTGTAGCTTTTGGTCAGAGACTGGCCTGCATTCTAGGTTAGAACCTAAGGGACTTTTTGAGAGCCTTGAGTTCTACATGGTTTAAAGGCGGGGGCGGGGGGGGGGGAAAGCTTAAAACAAAGTCAAGAGCAAGCCAGAGAATTCTGCCTGTAAAAAAAACATTAACCTTCCTTGTATAGCTGAGGTCACAGGGCGTTAAAGCTGGTGTTCTGCTGAGCTGATTGTTACAGATCAAGGCCAGTTTCCAGCTACCAATGAGTTGAGCTGCGAGAGGAAGTGCTTCCTGGATCCCTCTTCCTGCTTAACTATTGTTCTAGGAGATGCCCCACCCACCCCCCTCTTGCATACACCATCAGTAGTGTGCGCAGAGGTGGTGACACTGCTGCCCTGCAGCCAAAGCCTGTCACCTTCTGAATTTCAAGAGGTGAGAAACTGCTAGCACCCATTTTGTGGCTTTTATGCTGTACCTCGTACAAAGCTTGTGTACGTCCAAAAATTGAGCAAAATCCTAGCGATGCCTCCTGTATATGTGGGGCTGTTGCTGAGAGCGCTGTGGCCCAAGAGGAGGAAGCACTCAGGACCAGAAATGTTGCAATATTTCACATTAAAACTAGGAAGCAACCATTGCCATTTCCTGTTATGTGTGTGTGTGAGACATAGGACCACTATAGCCACCTGCTTGTTTTTTTATCAGCATCTTTCTGCAAAGGTTTATACTCGTTTGGCCCAAAGAACCATTTCAAGATAGCACCATTCACAAATAAGACCTCCATCTTTCTTAGCTGTAGATAGATATTTCTCACCATTATGTGACAAGCTGCAGCTGCATAGATGGGGATACATGCTGCCCTCAAAACAAAGGGAAACAGCCATTCTGTCCCCCCCCCAATTGGTTTTAGGGTAGTATGTGCAATTGGAAACATGTAGCAAAGGCGATCTTTCTTATCCCACTAGAAGAGATATACTTGCAAAACTCTTCCTTTATTTGATCAACTTACTACCGTAAAAGTACAGAAGCACTTTACAGTAACTCCCCTGTATCAGCACATCAGAGAAGTGCAAGATTTGGAGACCTTAAATAAATGTTGAGTTTGCCTGTGAAGCCTTGCTCATAATTCTATTTCCTATTATTCAACAGGTTAAGCCTTTTCTCACGTGGGAATAGAAATTCTTCTTTCCCTAACGTCAGAAAAGTGGAAGCAAAACTGCCAAGAGGCATACCCGCCCCTATCGCTGTTTCCACAAAGACACCAGTACCACTCAAAAGGATAAAATACTTTTTTATTTATAGTCTTATAGTAAAGGGAAGCCTTAACTTGCAAGACAATTCTTGGGCAGTATGTACAACATACTTCAGTTCATGGAATAGACTCACACCTGGACAGAGACCAAGCTACACTTGTATACACTAAATTCAGAAAACGTCACAAACAAGAGTGGGAAGAAGACAAAAATATAAGGTCACACACACCGACACACACACACACGCATATGCACGCTCATGCACATGTGCGTGCACATGCACACATACACACAGTGGCCTTTGCTCACTCACAGCCTGTGCCCATTTAAGTCATTATGGGGTAACTGGCCCATTTGCCAGAGGGCAGGAGGTCCACGCTTTGATGCAGTTATTAGTACCAAGTAACAAAGCTTGTGGTGTGTATTTACATTATAAAAGCTGGCTCTAATTCTGAGAAATTCATTAAGAGGGAAGAATTGATCATGGTATGAATCTGTAGCTTCACGTAACCAATGTCCGCAGCAAGAGGAGGAATCTGATCAGATTGAGTTTCCATAGAAGGAAATAAATACCAATTAATCACTTGCCAAAGTACAAAAAGGAAATCCATCTCCCTGCTTCACCCTGAATCCTGCACCATCCCTTCAGGAAACTAAGGACATGCACTCGCATGGATCGGCATGATTCCCTTCCCCCACCAAGATCCTTCAGGGGACATTTGGCTTTGTTGTCATAAATAAACATATTTTGATGAGTCAGTGACTGGAACGGCTCTAGTGAAAGGATGGAGAGGTCATTGTCACCACAGAGTCCAGGCAACCATAGACTCATGAGTTCATCGAATGGCCTGGGCATTCCTGACACTAGAACATGCAGCTACGAGGCAGGACAAGACAAAACTACATCCTGCTCCAAGCTATGGCCGGTGTCTTCCAGAAGGTAAGCTGCCAAGCCAAGGGGTTGGGTTAACTCAAAAGGGGCCACATAGGGGCAAGGAACAGGGGAAGCTGCAGTCCAAGAGCCTCTACTAAAGAAAAAAAAGGAAAGTCCTTAAGCAGCCAGCGAGTGTCTAATGGCAGCGGGAACAGAGGCCTCTTCTAGCTGGCCTCCATACGAAGCTTCTTCCGGCTCTGTGGCTCTTCCAGCTCAGACTCTGAACTGGAGTCGGAGCCTCCATCAAAGGCGGAGATGGTACTGCCCTTGGGATTGGTGTAGAGGCTGTTGTCTGAAGAGGAATAGTTGGCCTGCAGCTGAGCACTTGACCTTGCCTTCTCCAGGGCACGAACTAAAAGGCAAGAACAAGGATATGGAAATAGGCAGGGGGAAAGTAGGCGTTGCGCATAACATGAACATGCTCTCATGTTGGTGATCTTTGGTTTCGGTAGGCATACCCTGCTTTTTAAAAACTAAATGTAGTTAAGGTGTAGTATAAATACAATTTTAAAAATTAAAATTAAAAAGAAAGATTCCCGAATCTTTCAGTTCTATAAGATTGGTACCTCTAAAGATGTTAAGGCCCAAACTGGGGGAAGATTGAGATAGTTTTGGAAATATACCACTTTCTCCTAAGGTCTGATAAAAAAAACAGTCATAGGTTTGGGAAACGTGAAATAAATTACATTTTTTCAGAAAGATTAGTGAAAGTATGTTAATTGCATTATGGGGAAATTCATTTGTGTTCTCCCTCTCTTTTCTGTTTGTCTCATAGGACTGAACCTAACTAAGTTCTACTCCGAGTAAACCCACTGAAATTAATGGACCTAAGTTAGCCATGTACAGTAATTCCAGTTTTTGCCATACTGTTGACAGCTCGGCCCATGGCCCATCTGTGTGTCCTAGCCAGGACATTCTGGCGCTTTAAGTCATCAATGCACAAGAGAGAGCCTTCTGGTTACACATAGAATGTAGAAATCTCTGTCTTGGGAAGTTTGGTTCCATTTCTAAATTATTCTGCTGCCCATCAAAAACATTCATTTTTTCAGCCAGCTTTCAACTTGCCTGCAAATTAGCAATGGCTGTTGGTTCACTGGCTCTTTAATTGTTTGTCTGTTGCTCTTTTACTCAATTGTTTCCATAACTGAATTTTGATTGTATATTTAGTTTTAGTTATGTAAGCTGCCTTGTGTTTCCTTTTGGAACAGGAGAAGGGGAGTAAAAAAAATCTAACAAATGCCTGCTGCACTCTGAAATGAGCCAGTGTAGTTCAGTGCTAGACTATGAATCTTCCATCAATACACCTTTGCAATTAACTATTATTGGGTTGTTTTATGCCCCGTTTCCGGTATCGGAAGCAGAGGTGCAGTGGAGTTGGGCTTTAAGGTTTGATAAATCCACACACACACACACACACCCCAGCACTGTGAAACTTGCTACTTATACTTCTGCCTAGTGGCAACCATTAGTCCTCCCTCGTGAGCAGCAACTTACTAGTCTGCTTTAAATATGTTGTAATTATTCTGCTTGAGAAAACTTTGTATGCTTCAAAACAGGAACATGCCACTTACACTGTTCCATCAAACGGTCCCACCATAACCACCATCCTGGCATAAACTGTACATCTTAGGCAAGGGAGAAAGACTTCTCAGAGCAAACCCCAATCCTTGGGCTGTTTTGAATGACTGGATTCAATGGCTTCATTGCCAATGTGCAAAACTTTGGATCTTCTCACTCCAGCCACACCTTACTTCATGGGTTCCTGATCACTGGACACCTTACAGCAGTCTTCCCCAACTTGGTTTCCTTCAAGTTTCTTGGACTAACTCCCATCAGCCCCAGCCAGCAAACATATGCAGGCTGGGAGTTGTAGACCAAGACATCTTGAAGGCATCAGGTTGGGAAAGATTCCCTGGCAGAGAAACACGGGTAGCAGAGGGTTTTGTTGAGAGGTGGCACAATATCCTTACCCATGAGATGGCATATGGAGTGCCCTAACGCAGCCCCACTCACCTTGCTGCTCCAGCAGGGCGTTCTGGCGCTTTAAGTCATCAATGTCCTGCTGGTGTGTGTGGTTTTTCCGACGCATGTACTGGATGTACTCTGTGGCTTTATCTAGGATTTGGGCCCGGGATGCCTGTTGCAATAGTAGGAAAAAACACACACCAGATAAAGTCCTAGTTCACGTAGGCAGCAAGTCTGATACTCCCTTCTGCAGGGAGGCTAGAGAACTGATTCCACAACCCAGTCCACATTTGACTTAGGTGCAATCTTGAATACCATGTAATACTTGCAAAAAGTTCGGCACTAGAGAAAGCAGCTTTGAGACTCAAAATATGTTAACTGTTTTCCAATCCCACTATACTGAGCTCCTGATTATATAGAATCAACTGTACTAATGACACCTGTTCCCAATACTAAAGCAACAGCAGATGGAGCAATCAATGAAACTCCTACAGGGAGCTATAGACTTGGATCATTCCCCATGCCAGCAATTCTGCAAACAAATCCTTCTGCTCACAAGAACTCCTTCAGCAAAGTAGAGTCTTCCAACTGCTATTCAGTATCCACAGAACAATCTGCTGTTTTCCTCCACAGAGATAAAGCAAAATGCAAATTATTCCCACATTATTGGCACCTGAGCTTAATGTTCCCTGACCATCAAAACAGACACTCAGATCACTTAACAGCAAAATTCAACACTGTGCTACCAAATCTTTGCTCACACTGTGGGATCCCTTGTTCCCCATCCTCTAAATGGATCCAGAGGGTGTCCCACCCCAGCCCCCAAAGAAGATTTTGGGGCATATAGGTGGAAGGAGAGGAACAGGAACAGGAAGACCCATTGCATGAGCAAAAGTCCACTCTACTCTTGTACAGACACCACTGGATACCATCCTAAATTAATAATGCAGTGCTCTGCTGCAGCTATGCTTCTCCTGGCTAACGTTTTCGCTCAGCAACTGTGACTGCAGAATGCTGGCCCTCAAACTCAGCAGCAGCCTGAAGCTATACAAGGCAATTGCTTACCTGCTCTCTTAAAAACTCAGGTTCGTAAAATGTTCTTGCAAAGTTTTTCAAAGCTGCTTGTTGACTATATATGCATGTATATTTTTAATGCAGTACTCATTTATACTGAAGTTACTGACTGGAAGACTCAAGTGGGATGAGAAATAAGAAAAGGGCTGCTGATGGCTTCAACTGCAGACTGGAAAGAAAAGGAAGGAAGGAGAACCTAGTCTGAAGGCATTTTTGAGGGAAGGCTCTCTTCATTACTGGATGCTTCTGGATCACACAAACTTGCCCTATGGAAGGTCAAGGAGGCAGGCTGTACTGTTCAAAGGACTGGTTGGAACTGCTTTGTTTTGATGGGCTTCAATTTCCCTTTGTAAGTAGGACTAAAATTATATCATGTGCTCTTTATCTGAAGATGTTTTATGAAAGACATCATGGCTCTCATTAAAATATGTGAAGCTCAAACCTGAATAAGTAGCTATGGCAGATTTTAGAGGGCCAGGGTCCCTTGCACAGAAAGTTGCATCTATTTTACAAGATTTGTATACCGCTTAATTGTAATAACCTCTCAGTGGTCTACAGATTTGGACAGCAATACTTGAACTTGGTAACGTATTCAGTAGCTTCACACTGGCAAAGCACACCCCCACCACCTGTAAAAAACTGTTTATTAAAGAAAGAAACTGGGGAAAGAAAACACAAACCAGGCCTATTTTAAAGCATCATTGTTAGCTAAACAGCTGCATAACACAAAAACAAGGCTGATATGCAGTTAAGTTTTAGTTTCATTTTCAAATTGCAAACATTTAAAGAAGGAGGATATTTATGGTGGTGCAATAAGATGGCAGACAAGAGGCAATAATACACATATTTATATTTAATTTTTGAATAGTCACATTTGTATTTGCCAACAGATATTCCTGTTTTCAACATTTTCTTCTGGTTTTTATAACAGGAACACACAGCTCTAAGCTAAAGAATAATGCAATCACAGAGAAATATAGTTAGGCAGTCATAAACTCTGTGGGTTTTTTTGTTTTTTTTAAAGGTATCAATTCTGATGTGGCAACAATGCCAACATTCTTTCTAAGTTTTAAAAAGGATCAAGTATTGTATATTGCCATCTTGGCTGGACAGTGTTGTATGCCAAACCAAAAACCACTAGCTCTATACTGTCCACATAACTTTGCTGTCAATTTAGCTATAGTCTACTTTTCAGAATTAAACCTGGTACTTGCCACTGTCAAACTATTTCCCCTCCAGGACTTTCATCGTGTGAGTTCTGTGAACAACCCTGCTTTTATGTAGATCTCACCCAGCTTCACTATGTTCTCATCCTGCCACTAAATGTATTGTCCCTCTCTACCAGTGCTCCAGGAACATTTGGTCGTACATGAATGTATCATAAAATGTTCAGCATGTATATTGACCCACATCCATCATTTTCTTTCTTAATATTTCCTGACACTGTGTATAACCTGGCAAAAGTTAGCCATTATATGTCCCACTGAGTTTGGTGGACAAGTTAAGTGTGTCCTTAACCCTCTCATTAAAGTTAATGGGACTTGGAAATACCTTTTATTACTGGAATTTGCCCATTTCTTCTTCTAATGATGGCTGCAGCATTTCTTCAGAATGCAATTAAGGTTGGGCAAGACAGTCTCTACAATTAGCAAATGAGAAACAGCAGCAAATATGTCACTTTTAGTAATTAATCCAAGTGACTCTACTTCACCTGCATGCATCAACTTGGTACTTTATGGTCCATGGTCCCAGTATAATGAAACATTTCTTCATTGTCCAGCCTGCCTTACTAAGTTAATTTTGCTTGCAAAAATGCCACTCTCCAAGCCAGTGAGAAGATCTTGGTATGACTTTCACTATGTGGCTCTGCCTCATCCCCCATATTGCAGAGGTGGGGGACATACTAACTGTTGTAAATATGAAAATTTGATAATGCATATGAAGTGCTTTAAATACTTGAAAGCAATATGTAAATCTTATTTATTATTATTGCTACTCAGTACAAATTTTAATGCAATTTGCTTTTTAATTCTCAACATTTGGGAAAAAAAACACTGCATGTGCCATTTCCTCCTAATGAACTACTGTTGTCAACATGAAAAGCATATTCTGCTAGAGGTGTTTATGAATTCTAACCTGGGAGACAATAAGCTCCCATTATTGTTTATTTGATTGCTCTTAGCGTTTTGGAGGCAATTTACCACAAGCTTATACAGCAATGGCATATTTTCACTTAGTTCATAGCTGGTTTTCAGCTAACCTGGTTGCTGAATCTCAATTTGCTTCCAGATTGTCCATTAAACTTGAATTGCTTATATCTTCTACAGTAACCTGCTTTTTAAAAAATTAATAAATTGAAGTGCAATACAGATTTTCATCAAATTGCATTCCAGTAAAGTATCCTCCCACTGGAGTCAAGCTGGAATGAAGAAAGATTTAAACACAGACAGGCTACCCCTTTCAGATCCCAGTCAAAGAATATAGGTTTGAGAGTTATTCATTTTAATGCAAAGTTTCAGAGCCTTGCCTTATTAGTAGCAAGAGCTTTTCTGCTCTTGAAAACAGAAGCTTGCCAAAAGCTGGGCTTCATGTTCAACATAGCAGGCTGCCCTCAACTAGAGACAGTCAACTCCTCTGCTCCTTCTTTGATCAGCAGTGGGACCTTTTTTAATTATATCTGTGTGTCAAGTTGAAACAGCAAAGGTGCAGACACAAATCCATGTTAAACCCTGAACAGTTTATCAAAAGCAGGGTAGGACCCCCAAGCTAGACTTACTTTTAGAGGTTGGGTTAAGCTGGCAGGCAGACCATTAGCCGTTACTGAAATCTAGCCAGGCTTTAAAATGATTATGTGCCTGAAGAAGCCCTCCCTGACACCCACAGGGCTCCTTTGTTTTCCCCCTTCCCACACTGAAAATAGGCTTGAAAGAAGCATCCTATTGTGGTCAACAGTATAGGTTCCAACGTATGTACAGTGTGTGAGATATTCCCTTCAACAGTTTATCGAATTTGCAAATAAACCCAAACCCCAAATGTTAAGTAGGCTTTGTACTAGAATGTGGATGTGCATTAGAAAATGCAGCCAGATGTTCATCAAATAAATTGTAACTAAAGTGTTTAAGTGGTAAAATACCACTGCTAGGGTTCAACAATAGGCTTACGTCATTTTTATGTATTAAACAGAAACTGGTGTTGACCCCATGCTGTCACTGCACCCCAGATACGCAGAACAATATAAGCAGCATGGCTTTCAAATATTTTGAACTCCAATGGAGTTGACATCACCATAAAGAAACCCTGCCAATCAAACAGGGCATAAAATTCCAGGCGCTTTACTCAGAAGCTTGCGCTAACCTCAACGGGGAATTCAAAAAGCAGAAAAGCAGGCCACATATTTTAACTAACATTCATTTATTTATTATTTAAAAACATTTATAGGCCACCTTTATGAGTCAAAGTCACAACAATTTAGGTTGTGTACATGCCATACATTTTAAGCACATGACTTTGAATCCCCAAAGAATGCTGGGAATCAGCATGTTTTTACATGAGTAGAATGTGTCCTTTTATTTAAAATGCATCTCTGGGTTATTTGTGGGGCCTGCCTGGTGTTTTTACATGAGTAGAATGTGGGGCATAGGAATTAGATCATTCCCCCAAAAAAAATATAGTCCGGCCCCCCACAAGGTCTGAGGGACAGTGGACCAGCCCCCTGCTGAAAAAGTTTGCTAGCCCCTGTGATACACGGATATATCACAATGTCTGAAATAAGGTTGGAACTATGTACAGTAGAAGCGAATGGGGTAATGTCCTGGGAACTGCTACTAACTGATACATTTAGTTACCTTTAACATACTGTTGCAACTTATTTTATAGTACAGAACAACAAGGGGTGGCGACATCATGAGAGAAGCAATGACAGGCTTCACAATTTTCCCCACATCATAATTTTTTACGTAGCACACACGCATTGTGATTTGTGATATATTGCCATGTCTTATATTATGAAACTTTTACCATTATGTGGACTTCCAACCAATTTTGGACAATGTATCCATAAATCGCCCAGCCCTAATAACCAATTTAGACCAATTAATTTCAGTGGGTCTACTCCAAGTAAAAGTTAAGTTGGATACTATAGTAAAATAATAAAATACCATGAAAACAGACTATACCACAGCATTAATAAAAAGCTGAGTTCTGGCAGCTTTGCCTACATAACCTGAGTACTAAATGGGTGTGTCTTGACAATGTCTAGGACAGTGTCATCAGAGGTGACTGCACATAAAAAATGTTGCCTATCAACCTTGTACTGAGCTTCTGCAGAAAACCCTGTAGGTAGTCTAACCACTGGTGATTAACAGAGCACAATTTCCTCATTCCTTTTTAGAACAGCCACTTTAGCACTAAGGAAAGCTAAAAGTTACCTGCTAGCATTATTTATTCATTACCTGCAAGTATAGAGAAGAAGGGCAAGGAAGTCAACCTTCACACATTCTCTGCACACCTAGGGCTAATTCACACGATTATTCTACTCATGGGTGCCTGCTCGTTCTCAAGACTGAAGGACGCCCGTCTCAACTGTTTGCCACAAGCCTAAACTGAAATTCTACATGCCAATATTTCTAAGCACAGATTGAGGGGTGGTCATGTGCTCATGGCAAATAACTGAAAACACCCCTACACCAAAAGCAAATTTTAATGTGGGTAAGGCAAACACAGATGACTTATCACAAGCTGAGATCCAATGAAATGGTCCTACATCACCCTCATAAAGGAAGAGGTAGATGGATCAGGAAGAAGCACCATCTCTTCAGGCCTGTGAAGCCACGTGGTAAAAGACTTTCCATTATTTAGAAATGCTTGATGGAAGGGTAAGTTACTTCTCACAACAATATTTCATCTTCATTTTACTATTAGCTTTCTGAAGCAGCAGAAACATTTCTAAGCTGTATTGGCACTGGCTCCTTTCTGCTCAGAAACTTAATGCAAAATGGGACTGGGATGCAAATCCTTTGTGATTATGACAGAACCCAGGGGAAGATCATCGCTTCTCTCAATAAACTCACCTTCTCTCCCTGAAGTGATGGCACAGAGTCCCGCAGGCTGTGGAAACTGTCCTTAATGTGGTCCCTACGTTTGCGCTCCAGTGCATTGTGGTGAGCACGTTTGTCAGCCTAAGACAGACAAAACAGAGAACAAGCGTTAGAATCATCACTGTCCCAGTGGGAAACAGAGCATGTGGCTGCCACTGAACACCAGCCCCCTAGATTACGGTGCACAGAACAAAATTTTTTGAATCAAAACTCTGCTAAGAGAGGGAAAGAAACGAAGGGTCGGCAAAAGAAGCATTCAAGGCTGTTCAAGTCCAGAGCAAGCACACAAAACAATTATGATTAGTAAAGAGGAGGGTGGGTTTTTGCCCTGCAGCAAGCTGCTTGATCAAACTCATCTGCACATGATTGGCTAGAAAGACCTTTGTGACACCTCCTGGACTAGAGATTATCTGTCCCCAAAGAGAGCACTAAGAATTCAAAATATGCTCCATGATTCACTAAGGACGGGAGTCAGAAGACCATTGCCAGTAACAAGAATTTCTGGGTACTGCGCTACAGAGAGACTTCAAGTGCAATTGCCAAAGCACTACAGGAAACATATGGAATATCACCTTATCTGTTCATAGAAGAAAAGAAAAGATAGGACTACTTTGTTTCGCTATAGCACCGCAGCTGAACATTTAAAATTCAATGCCGTTCAAAATCCAAAGCTAGGTTCTTGATTGAAGAAATGGACTTCAACACCTGGATTATTTTTATGTAGGAGCTCCATGGTGATAGAATGCCATTCAAATTTCAGAGTAGAAGCAGCCGAAGGATGTGAACACAGCTGCAAGTCTATCAAAGGCTGCTCAGAGGATTTCTGGGAGAAAATATATTTCCAGAGTAGCACCACCATCTACTGACACATGCAAGATCAGCTACCCTAGTCCTCAACTCCCACCATGCACCTAGGACTCGCTTATCACAACCCAGATCCAATAATTCCCAATAGCCATTCTCTACCATAAAATAGATCATTGTCATTAGGCCCTTTGAAGTGAACTGTATGAAAAAAACACACACACACACACAAAAACACCCCCAAACCCCACCCTTTTCCTATCCCTCACCATAATGGACACACCACTAATGGTCTATGCCATTTAAAGTCAAATATAGTGCAACAGAAGATGCTGCTTTAAGTGTTACACCTGAATTTATCATTAAAATCTCACACTTTTAAGTCATTTTTTTTCCTTCAGGAAAAAGACTCATTTCTGTTTAATTTAATCCCTCTCTAATTATGAAGACTGATTATAGAAAAATATGGTGTGTCGGGAAATGCAGTGTTTTCCCAGTGTGTTTTTCGGGTAACTTTTTGAAGCAGCTTTAAAATACATTTAAAGTATTTCTGAAGCACATCACATTTACACCATCTCTGGCTTCCTCTTCCTCTTTTCTGGACTGACTACTGATACCCTTTTGTTCTCATTGCCTTTTAAAGGCAATTCCGGTGGCACACTGAACTCAAGCTATGATTAATGGAACCCCACCTTTCAAATGTCAAGGCAGTCTCCAGTCACACAGGTCTGGCAATGATCCCACACCCAGCTCCAGACGCAGAAATTGTCTGTCAGATGTAAACAGGCACTCTGGGTGTGGCTGGACCCCAAATCCAAAGCACAAAGAACTTCTTTCTGTCTGTCATAGTTCCCTTTAGGTCACATTGTTAGAGGAAGAGCTTGACTAACAAGGTGTGGTCCAATCTTTTCCTCCGACACAGGTCACTACAAGGTCCAGAACTTTGTGGTGGCAAAGTAGGAGACACACAGGTCACTTGGATCTGCCAGACAGTTACTACTTTAAAAAGGAAAGGAAAGGAAGAACAAGTTCAAGGGATACCGATGATATTTGTTGTCAGCCCATCTGCAGTTATTAAACTCTGTGCATCAAGAGTGCAAGAGGCAAGCTACCGGTAGCTATGGTGAAAAGGCAGACTAAATTCCAAGTTCACATACACTATCTTCAGAGATCTCAAGCCAAGAACTGGCCAGCAACAAAATGCTTCAATGTTAGCCAAAGAAGAAAGTGACTCAAATCATACCAACACGTAAAAAAGGAAAAAAACATCATCCTGAAAAAGGACTAGGACCCAAACTCACTAGTGTCCTATGGTGTTACTTAAGGCCACGCCAGAAAAGAAAACGTGCAATTTAGTTAAGGTATTGAGTAATGTGGAAAAAACACACCAAATTGTTGTAAATGTAAGTCCCTGTGTTAATAATGTGCCAAATGATGCAATTTAAGGAGATGATCCTCCATAGCTTCTAGATTTGTAGGCATTTGAAAAGTTAATGCAAAGCAGTTGCATATGTATAAAGTGCTGCCCAAATGACCTTAAGGAGCTCAGGAAAGTAGGAAACTCGAAGAGCCTCAAATCTGCTCCCACTAGTTGCCAAGTGGCTGCACTGGTCTCTAAGATTACATAAGAAGCCATGACTATGACCACGGTAAAAATAGGATAAAGAAAAATATACTGGTGATATTATCTGCATCCAGAGGAATAAAATAGAGAAGGTATAACTCTAACTGACACACTGCACTGTAGTCAAGTTACCACAGAATGACCAAAGTGCTAGATGCAGACACTTTCCCATACAGGAGTTAATTTTGAGGTGGTGTGATAATGATTACTGGTTGCATATCTAACACCACTTTCTTACAACCAGTTCAGCAAAATAGCCACAGAATCTTCCTATGGACCACAGTAGTTGTAACTATTTCCAGTTACCCTTTAATACTTGGCCATGTGTGTGCTTTTAACAAGAATCTACTTCAGTGTAATAACTAGGATTTTATTTATTTATTTTTAAGAATTTTATAGAAGCCTAAACGAATAGACATAAAAAAGGTTGCCAAATAGCTGGAGAGTGCCCAACACAGAGTCATAAACAGATATGATAGAAGGCCACTGCCTAATTGTCCGCAGTTCATGGGGTAGTACCGCTAAAATTATTAGTGCCACTACAAATGTTAATGCCAGTCACAGCAGTGCTGAGATATTCTAAAATTTATGTTATCACATGTCCATTCAGGCAATTTTATTGCATGCTGAGCAGTGTTAAAAATTAGGCAGGTGCATTTTGCTACTGGTGCAGGTCCAATTGTGACCATGTGGAGATCTCTGGATGCCAGGTTGGTGACTGACATCTCCATCTGGTTGACCTCTCCAAGCAGGTAAGCGAAAGAGCTTATTTATTGCATTTATATCCCACCTTTTTCCTCCAAGGAGTACATGATTCACCCCCCCCTCATCAATTCATCCCTACAACAACCCTGTGAGAATCATAGAACTGTAGAGTTGGAAAGGATCCTGAGGATCATCTAGTCCAACCCCCTGCAATGCAGGAATATGCAGCTGTGCTGTCCCATATGGGGATCAAACCTGCAACTCTGGTATTATCAGCACCATGCTCTAACCAACTGGTGAGGTAGGTTAGGAGGCTGTGACTGGTCCAAGGTGAGCTTTATGATTGAGTGGCGATTTGAACCCTGATCTCCCAGGTCCTAGTCCGACATTCCAACCATTACACCTAGGGTACTTCTACTATGGGGCAGCTATATAAATTAAGTAGATAAATAAATATGCAGAAAGCAAAATGTCACTTAGAGGAGGATCTGAAATATTTTTCTTGAAGCTTGAATTTGTTTTATTCTGGATTGTTGTATTTGATGTTTTAGTGTGTTGTAAACTGCTTTGAGTTTTTTTCTTTAAAATATAAAGCGGCATAGAAATGAAATGAAGAAGAAATTCCTTGGGGGGGATATTGTGCTTAGACATTGAGTTGTGGCGACTGTAATGTAGGTTTAAGGTGCCATCTGGCTTATATATGTGAGTTTCTAACACTGATGCTGATCTCAAAAGCCAGTTCAACTACCTTAGCTAATTTCACCAAGCCTAAACAAGTATGTATTGCCATATTTGTGAAATATTACATTAATTTAAAGGCAAACTATAAAAACATTGACCATTGAAAATATAACCCTGCTCCCCATTTCATAGCTGGTACATTTCATTGGCAGTTCTGGGGAATTCTAAGGAACCTATAAAACCAAGGTAATGCAGGTGAGCTATCCTTTTTCTATTAAGAGAAGCCCAATATCACAACTATGGCCAAGGTGACACAGATACCATTGGTTGTGGTATGCTAAACGCCATGTTTCCTCAAATCGCTTTGTAACTATGGGCCCAGTTAACAGTGGATATAGCACCTGGCCCTACTGTAACGTACTACTGGCAATAATTCAAAGCAAGTGAATTGCATTTAGGAAAGACTGCCAAATCTAATCCAATGAGTTCTGGCTGGCACATGCCAAACTAAATGCCGAATAAGGATAGCAAGAAAACACTAGCCTCCATTCATCAGAGTACGGTGGCCCACTGCCATGCCACTCTCCATTACTACCTCATCAGCTACTTTCAAAACCATTGGACTGTCCAGGAAAATATCAGCTCCTGGCAAGGAAAGAGGCCTGAGAAGAGGGAGGAAACCAATATTCTTCTGTCTTAATAGAGCCTGACAGTTAGAACTGTGTGTAATGTACATGAACTCATGGATAGGAACCCATTCAAACCAGAAAAGAAACAGTGGAATTTAGCTCTGAAAACCCAATCTTGGTTTTATAACTCGTCAGGAGTCAGGCAGTTGAATATAAAGGAGGGAGCTCAGTCTTTTATTCAGGTAGGTATGTTAAGACAGATCATGAGTTTGACAGCAACTACGGTAGGCCCACACTGAAGGCTCAAGTCTTTGGCAGCTGAAAATATGTATTTATTATTTCACTGTTGTATCCAACTTAACTTTTACTTAGAGTAGCCCCACTGAAATTAATTGGCCCAAGCTGATCATTAGGGCTAGGCAATGTATCAATAAATTGTCCAAAATTGGTTGGAAGTCCACATTGTGGTAACAGTTTCATAATATTCGGCACGGTGATATATCACAAATTATGATGTGTGCATGTGCTATGTAAAAAATCGTGATGTGATGTGGGGAAAGCTGTGGTGTCGGTCATGGCTTCTTTCATGTTTCCAGTCTCCACTGTTACTTTATAGTCGTACCTTGTAAGTCAAACGGAATCCGTTTTGGAAATCTGTTTGACTTCCAAAACCAAATTGCGGCTTCCGATTAGCTTCAGGAAGCTCCTGCAGCCAATCAGAAGCCGCATAAGCCCCGTTGGATGTCCGGGTTCCAAAAGAACATTCGCAAACCGGAACAATCACTTTCAGGTTTGTGGCATTTGGGAGCCAAAACGCCTGAGTCCCAGGGTGTTCGGGATCCAAGGTACAACTGTACTATAAAATAGCAGTTGTAACAATATGTTAAAAGTAAATAAAAATGTATGTGTTTTAGACTCCTAAGTACTGTAGTAGCAGTTGCCAGAGCACTACCCCATTCACCTCTACAATAGTTCCATCCTTATTTAGACATCGCTCAGCCCTACTAGCCACTGAAAGCATGTTGTTTCTCAGAAACATGACTTTTTGGGAGGATATTCCCAAATTTCTATATGGAATGGCACCCACAAGCCTGTGCTCATCTCACGCAATTGGCAAATATTTAGTACAGTGGTACCTCGGGTTTAGTACGCTTCAGGTTAAGTACGCTTCAGGTTAAGAACTCCGCTAAGAACAGAAATCGTGCTCTGGCGGCGCAGCGGCAGCAGGAGGTTCCATTAGCTAAAGTAGTGCTTCAGGTTAAGTACGCTTCAGGTTAAGAACGGACCTCCAGAACGAATTACCGGTAAGTACTTAACCCGAGGTACCACTGTACTCTCCTTCACATACTGGCATTCACCAATACAACAGAGAAGTGCCTTTGAATTTGTAGTCATCACAAATTAAATTATGTAGCGATGTTACAAAACTCAAATAAAAGTTGTTCTCCTAAAATATAATGAGTAGTCTAAGTACACTGAGTGAATTCTATCATGGTGCTCACCCACCATAAGAATCAAAAGTATCTCACAGGAACACTGTTGCCATATGCCAAGTTAGACCACTGTTCCATCTAACTCAATATTGTCTATACTGACTGGCAGCGGCTCCCCAGTATTTTAGAGAGGGGTCTATCCCATCCCTACCGGTACATGGAGATGCTGGGAATTGAACCTGGAGCACTCTGCATGTAAAGCACATTCTCTACTCCTAAGCTACCGTACAGCCCCTTTCCCCACAAAAAATGCACCACGGTTAGAAAGTCAATTTGCAAAAATGGGAGGACTTGAAACAAAACAATCCAACTACAGGTAGAAAGAAGGGTTCCAGCACACACACACCAGAAACGCAACACACATCCTTGAGGTATATGAAATGCTTTTAATGCAAGTGAAGTGCTACCTGTTAGTTGCTTCCCCCCCTTAACACAACTGGTTTCTCAACACTTGCAAATGCACATTATGAACATGAATTTGCCAGAATAAAACAAAATAGACATTTTCATTAATAATCAATAAAATTAATGCAACCATTCACACAAGATTTTGAAAACATAATGCTGATTTTTCTCACCTATTCAGCTTTAGTCAACCTCCTAGCAGCTCTCTGTGAAACATCACCCACTGGCCTTCAACCCAGTCATATTTTAAAGGAAATGTCAATAGCTTAAAATTCTTCTGTAGACCTACTGTTCCTAGGAATATCCACCAGAAAGTAAGTACAAATAATTTTGCTTCTTTCTTTAGCAACATGAATTTCAGTGGTTGCATATTTCACCATGGAAACAGAATTATTTTTCTAAGGTATGTTTTCCTGTTTAGCACGAGGAGGAAAAGCGTCTTATACCTTGATTTGTTAAACTGAGTAAATATTAAGCTGGACCTCTGTACATTCTCTAAAGCCAGGCAATTTGAACTGGACGGGCATGCACAACAGCAACTAAGTTAGTTTTTCTCAAGGTGGATCAGTATTCATTATTAAAAACCAGATTTTATATAACATCCTTTAAAATGGAATCCTAATTTAATACAAATGTTAAGCTCTACACTTACAATCTCTTAAAACTAAATCATGGCAATCTATTAAACACATTTACTGTTAAAAAGAGTGCTTTTCTATTTAAAGATGCATAGAAGAATACATATAAGGGGAAATATGAATTTGGCAAAAAACAAACAAACAAACCTAATACCAATCATTATAAATACATGACATTTTTGTGGCATCCTAAGGGGCACAGGTTTGTATGGTTCCAGCATAGGAGTTACTCCTGCTTGTGGAAGGAACTGAGATTTGCTGGAGGCTCCTGCTGGAAGGTAGGGTCACAAAGCCCCATCCCACCAATCCTCTGGAGGAGCTTTTCAGGGGAACAGAGGAAGTTGCAGGAAGTAAGAGCCTCTCCATCCTTCTTCTAATGGGAGTTTTCAAATTATTGATATTTTTGACAACCGGCATGGACATTCACTTTTCAGTGAAGTTTCCTTTTTGCCCAATAACTAATGTTTAATGGAGCAGGTGCAAGTTTGCAGCCAACCTGCACTGCATGGCTGAAGGTTTTGGATTATACTGCTGGTTTGTATAAAAGCTGTGTTTAGCTGCAAGTCAATATGCTTTGCTACAGAAACTAGTTTGCTCACTGAACTGCTTGTTCGGTAGACATGTGGATTTCAAATAGGAAACTTGACTTAAGTTTGACATTTTTTCTTTACAATTTAATTAGAAATCAATCCACCCTTTTTCTAAAATGCTGACTATACATTAAACACTACTCTCCTTTGCACTTTTATCCACACTCAACAAGCGAAGTTACTTAATCAAATTCCTATAGAGGCTGTAGTATACCAGCATCCACAAGTTTCTAGTGCTACAATACATTACAAGAAACTTTCCAGCAAGCAAAGACAACACAGAAAAACCCTATCACTGGCTGTTCTGCATGGTCACAAACAAAGCTGTGCATCATAGTGTAGATTTCAAGAATAAGAAGACTTTAACCCTGAAATTCGCTTTTACTATAAATTGCTAGGGATGCTAGAAAGCACATCCAAGTAGCACGCACACACACACACACACACACACACAAATTAAATATTCAACAACTGAGTCTGAGTAAGCTGCTTTGTGGAAGTTTTCTGTAGAGGCCAGCATTTCCACTATAATCCACTAAGGAGATTAAACACCAAAATAAGAGAATTCCCAGCTTCTCGCTCATTAAATCCCCTGGCAGCAGCAGAAGGAGGGGGGCTCTTCCACAACCCTCTTGGAACCTTCAGCATTCAGCATCCTGCAAGCAGAAAACCCTTCAAACACGACGCCCCAATGAGGTCTTTCAAATACAGAACACTTTGCTACACTGAAAGATAAGGCTACAGACCAGGGATATACATTTTAAAATACCCACCCCCGATTATTTGTGGACGTCTTTTTTCTAAAGCCCCTGCTCCTCCAGACAGCGTGTCTTCGGCTCCTCCAGACCCCCAAGGAAATAAATAGTGTTTTATGCTTTCTGCCAATGTAGGCAATTCCCCTCTGCAGTACAGTATATGACTCCATCACATGCCTGGCCTGGGAGCCGGGATGCAGCTCAAGGGTGAAACTGCCAGGGCTCCCATCACAGCCAACCCTCCTCACCCCACTGCAAAATTGTGGTTTCGGCCTTTGCTGCGAATCATCTATATTCAACACGACAATGGCTGCTCCCTGCCCCAGATTTTCGACTCTGCACTCTTGGCCTTCAGCCCACAGTCGCCCCCCCCAAAAAAACTCGGAACACCTCGTCCTTTGCTTCCCCCTCTAATCCCTTCACCTCCCCCCATCTCCAACCACCACCATCACTACCCAGCCAGGCTGCACGAGGCCTAGATAAAAGTCTCCTCCCCTGGAGCCCAGCCCAGGAGCAGCTCCAGCCTCGCCACCGCCACAATCTCTCCCAAACAGGTGTCTGTCTGTCTCTCCGACCCCAGACGCAGACGCCCCCCCCCCGCCCCTCTTCCTCCCCCTTCAGGCGAGACTGCGGGCCAGGACGAGGCGGCTGCCAACAAAACACACAAACACCCCACACCCCCCCGCTGCTGCTGCTGCTCCTCCTCCCCGCCAACCCGGGCAGGGGCTCCGGCCGCCGGGCCTCTCTCTCTCTGCCTGAGGAGCCGGGTGGGGAGAAAGGCCGCGGGGCCTGTGAAGAGATAAGCACCGGGGGCTGATACCTCGGCTGCTCTTCCTGCAATGAGAGACACACGGACGGACAGAGAGAGAGAGACCCGCGCGGGTGTCCCTGTCGGCGCACCGACTGGCCGACCGAGCAAACGCCGGGAAGGGAAAGAGGGAGATTGGGGAAGGGGAGCGGGGAGGAAGCGCCGAGAGAGACTCACGTCGCTCTCCACCTCGATGTCATCGTTGTCGCTCATGCTGCCGATGGTGCTGCCGTCGCCCGGCCGAGCGGCTCGGGGGCTTCCCTGGCGCGCGCTGCGGGCCGAGCCGCGGAGAGCGACGAAAACAGCCCCCGCGCAGCGCAGCCAGAGCAACAGCGGCGGAAACAGCGGCGGCAGCGGCAGCCTCCGCCTCCACCGTCGTCGTCGTCTTCTTCTTCGTCGTCGTCGTCTCCGTCTCCTCCTCCTCCAGCATCAACGGCACACGCACCTCGTACTGCACGTGACTGGCTGACCCCGCGCCGTCGGCTCGCCCTCACGCCATCGCCTCCGCCCCGCAGAGCATGCTGGGGGATGGAGTCCTCCTCGGCGTACTGCGCCGCAGACGCCGCGCAGCTCCGAACTATACTTCCCGGAAGCCTCTAGGCAGCGGAGGGCCTTTGAGGTCACTCTCTGCGCTTGCGCAGTGCCGGCCGAAGTGCATTATGGAGGTCGTAGTCCTCAGCAAAAGAGGAAGGACTCTGCTTCCCGGCAGCCTAAGGAGGGGACACGTGGATGGGAGGAAAGCGAGCACAGTCTATTTAAGCATCATCTGTCTCCTCCCTCCCCCCGCCTCCTATTGACCCCCCCCCCCATTAAAGAGCGAATAGCGTTATTCTTAGGAAGAGGAAACACAACAGAAGGCCACTTCTGGCAGTTATCTACATAAGCCAAACTGGGTTGTTTCAATGCAAGATACCGTATCACTCAATACATGGAAGGAAACGAACCAAACATTAAAAAAATTGTGACACTCAGAAACCGCCGAGGGAGAATTTTGGTCTCCCTGGATATTCTGTTTAGGGAAGTTTTTAATCTGTAATATTTTAATGTATTTTAGTGTTTGTTGGAGGCCGCCCAGAGTGGCTGGGGGGACCCAGTCAGATGGGCGGGGTACAAATAATAAATTATTATTATTATTATTATTATTATTATTATTATTATGTAACAAACTGGAAAGTTGTCTTACTTCAAAAAGGAGAGTCCAACAGAATGGCTGAGTGAATTCATTTGTAGATCTGACACTCCCACCCAATCGACTGAGAATGGCCATTGCATTGCCGAAAGTCGCTGTTGTTTCTAAGTGTTTATGATTTTTGTTTTCAGTTGTGTGTTTTGGTTTTTTATATATATATTTTAGGAAGGCTCTTCTACTCCATTACATTTGTGTAGCTGAGATTAGTACATTGGCAGGATCTGGGCTGCCCAGATGTAGAATGTTACCTTTAGTATTAAAAACCTCACACAAAACATAGTAGACAAATGTACACTCACACATTTGTTGGCAAGCCCTAAACCGCCATACAAAAGTGTTTCATACAGTTAGTCTTCATAACCACACTTCCCAACTGTTGTAGAAAATTGAGGGTTGGCTTTTGCACAAAAATATACGGTAAGTCACATTGCTCCACTCCACTCTGACCCTTAACCACCACTGCCATGCAACACCCTTCAGGGAGATGTGGCCTTTGTGCTGAAAAAGATCCCCTACAACAATTTTTAAGGTTTGTTCCCACATGGTATCAGTACAGATGAAGGCTGGTCTATAAATATTTTTAATCATAAACAAGCACATAGATAAATCGCTGCTGAGCTGCCCCTACAATTGTGAGGCCTGAGATTATGATGCAGCATCCTCAGCTGTTGCCATTGGCTACAGACTATCTGTGACATCACAAAAGAACATGGCAACCTAGTGAATATAAATGTGGGCCTTTTACTCTTTCCCAACAGAACACAGAAAGCAACAGCTGTGACATTCAGCATTGCCTGGTCTTATTCCACATGGAGGATGTGAATTGGCAGATGGACAAATGTGATCATCTGGCTGTGGGATGCTATGGAGTGATAAGGCAACTTTACTTGATGAGCAGGATCACAGCTTGAAAGTGGCTGATATCCATGGTAAGGAGCTGGCTGATGTCTGGTAATCTATGTAGCAAAAGCAAGCAGATATTGGTGGATGTAAGCTGGTGGAGTTCACATTCGGAAGCCCATGGGTGTCGGAAGGCTGAAGCTGGCTGATATTTGGGGATGTAAGTTGGTTGAAATTCACCTTCAGAAGCTGGTCAACTGAAGCTGGTGGATGTTTGTGGATTAAAGGCAGGGCATGAACGTGAATGAATGCAGAGTGAAATATGAGTGAATGTGTCTGCTGGAATTATTCATGGATGTTAGCTTATGCCTGTGTGTATGGAAGGTTTAAAATATGGTCATGTGAGTGTACGCATGTGAAAGGAAACTGGTGGATATTCATGAACAGATGAAACCTGTAGAAGTTGGCAGGTAAATATTTTTCTATATACCTTGACCTGTAGTGTCTATTCTATCTTTTTATTCAAAGACAGATAATGGAAGATAAAATACCTGAGTTTATTATGAGACCTGCCTCACCCATATCAGCAAACATGAAGGGTGGGCTGTAAATATTTTTAATAATTGAAAAAAATTACTGCTGAGGTGCCCCCAGAATTTTCAGGCTCAGGGAGTCTGTACTGATGCTGTTAGCTACGGACTGCCTCTGATGTCACAAAAGGACAAGGGGCAGTTAATAGGGGAGGGGAGGGGAGGGGAGGGGAGGGAAGAACTCCAAGAGAATGCAGCTGAAGGAAAGCTGGGGTAGGACCAGCTAGAGGCACAGAAGGGAAATCAGGGTTGGCTCCTTCCTGTCTACTTGAGTTGCCAACTTTTTGGTCTCTCCGGATTTCCATGCCTGTCACACCTACACAGATGTAAAACATAGATGTGACTTTCAATAATTCCTCAATCCCAAATAATTTTATAAGGATCCCTAGGGTTGGAAAAGTTCTCCTTTCATTGAAATATATTTGCTGCATCTCTTAAGGCATTTGCTTCAAGTGAACCTTTATTAATGTATTTTATTTAAATTCATTTAGAAACAGTTTCACCATTTTAAAAAAATATACAGTGTAGAATTATACAATGTAGAAACACTATAAACAACTAAAACAAAAATACAAAACCAGTAAAACAGTAGTATAAAGGCATATTAAAAACGATAAAAACAGGTTTTGAGGGAACTGAAGCATATAAAAATAGGGTCCGATCCTAAGGATCAGGGAAAGTGGGCAGGATCCTTTACAATAATGAATATTCGTGGTGCAATACAGTGGCTCACTGTCTGAGGTACGATGAGCAATGAAGATTTGAGTTGGAATCTCACCTCTGCACACACACACCCAACTCAAGAGATTGCCTTGGGGAGGATGTTCTTTCCACAGTGCCCCTACTTCTTCCCTGCCCCAAATATTTACAGTATTGCCTGATTTCCTTTCAGCTGTCAGTGTTATGCTGAGGATTAAACTTGGGTCCTTGCACCAAGAAGACAGGGCACTGTCTTGCATCCCTTCAGGCCACTGGACTACCTAGCTCAGTGTTGCCTTCATCTGGCTTTGCCAACATGGTCCCTGCAGATGCCATGGTGCCCACAATGCCCTGCCAAGCTCCCCTCTGCCCCCCAGTTCAGGATTCAAAGCTTGAGGAAGCTGCCCAAGATTCTCTCCTTACTAGGGTCAAACCCAAAAGGCAACCTGAAATCTCCAGATGACTGACACCTGTCAAAGCCTCCTTGCACATCACTTCCCAAGCACCTGGCAGCAAGTCAGTGATGTGCAAAGTGCTTCCCAAGCACTACACACAGAGCTGGAAAAGCTGCCCTCTGCAGAGTGTGACTGTATAAGTTCCTCATGGAGAACCCAAGTCATACAGCCAATCATGCTGCATCTTTACCTGCCCTGCAGCTGATATCAGGTGTGGGGCAGGTGAGTATAGTTTGGGGGGAAATAGGCCTCATGGGCGAAATTGGGCCCTGGCTTACAACCAAAGAGCAATCACTGCATAGTGCTCAGGAACTGTGCAGTTGGAAGTTCCTGCTAAGTAAGACAGCTGACACACAGCTGCTGGCAGTCAACTTTTATGCTGAGTACAATTTATCAACAGTTGAAGACAAGGTTCTTTATTGGTTTATCATGTGAGCACTGGGTGTCAAATGAGCAGGATCAATTTTGTTGCAAGGTAATTAGTGGATAAACTTGCATATTATCAGAGAGACAGACAATACCCACCAACAATAGGGCCAACTGTGAGTGTGATAGGCCACAGAAACACCTTCAGGAGCCAACCTACACAGTAAAAGAACTTATGAAAATGTACCAAAACTTTACTGCCATTTGTTTCTGAAGACTAAGAAAAGTTTGACGTAATCCCCCTTCTCCCAACCTCCGAGAGCTTACGCATCTTAAGCGTTGACATTTTGTACCTTGTACTTATTTCTCACAATCCACCTAAACTGTTCCATGGGGAGATGCCTGGATATATTGTACCACCCACAGTCTGAAGTTGGAGATTATGAATCCCGCCACATATTAGGCAGGGGAGGCATGAAGAACTTTTGTCAGGAAGTGTGCCTTTGAAGCTTCCTTCTCTTCCAACTGGAGCTGAAGTGTCAGGAGCGAGGTAAGGAAATGGCTCAAACACAGCCTGTGGTCCCAACAAAGTTGAAACATGGCAGAAAGAGGATTCAAGCAATGGAGAGAGGCTGATGCCAAAGGCACCTGAGAGTCATGTCCCAACCCAGACAGGTGAGAAAAGGGCAGGCACTAACCCACATTCTCTCCCCCTTCCCCACCCAAGGCCTGCTCATAGGAACATCTGTTCCTTCGGCGAGGTCGATCTCGGAGGCCATTGGGTTCCTCCCCTTCTGTCTCTTCCTCAGAGGAGTCGCTCTCCTTATCCTCTTCCTTCTCAGAGCCAGTCTCGTCAGAGTTGTCATCATCCATGTAGCGGTAGCCCCGCACCTTGTGACGGGGCTTGGGAATTTTGGGGAGGCGATGAGGGATCATCTGGGCTACTTTACGCTCCATCCACAGGTAAGATAATACTGCAGCTACCAGAGTAGCGAGCAGGATGGATAACTTGGCCTAGAAGGAAGAGAGATGCCATCAGTTAACACAAAGGTCAGTTCTGCAAGTATGACCTAGGCAAAGGAGAACTGTCACCTAGGCGCCTTCCATTATCCCTTTCTGCTCATTCCTTCAAGTTCCTTCACAACACTACTGGCTTTAGATTTATTCTCTTATTATCCCCAGGCCAGAGGAGCTCTCAAAGTCATCTTCCTACGCCATCAAGAGCCAGAGAGGTCAAAGAATTCATGCAATGCCAGGCTTCCCACTTACCTTCATGGGCAGTCCAGACCAGAGATAAACAACAAAGATGGCTATGGCTTGCCACCAGTGATATATGGTGAAGACGAAGTCCTGACGCTCCTTGTCTTCATAAAGTATCCCCAGGAGTGCTGTAGGGAAAGGGCAGGGGACAGGGATGCAGCAGCTAGATTCAGAGACTATTAGCTTTCATTGCCTATCTTATTCTTCACAATCGCCCTTCACCCATATATGTGTGTGTGTGTGTGTGTGTATGTGTGTGTGCATGCACACACAAACACATGGACCTGATAACCCTTAATGATTCTGAAGAAGCAGACTGCAATCCAAGAAATCTTATGCCATAATAAATGTGTTAAACCTTCTAAGGTGCTACAAGACACCGCTGCATTATTTCCGCTGCTCTCAGTACAGACTGGTTTGAAAGGTTAGGAAAATAATGCATCTTATAAAATGCTCCCCTCCAAAATGTGTAACCATGGAAAAATCTCTTTGGGGCAGTTAGTAGGGGTGCTCACGCATGACCAGTCTATAATGCATGTACACAAATGAGCTGTACACTCACACAGTTGTTGACATGTAATGTTCAGCTGTGTACACAATAGATCAACAAGCATACAGTGTTTCACATAGACACTTGTACAGATGGGAGAAACCACTTGCATCTGTGTTGAGTGCCATGTGTGAACAAGCCCATTATTTTGCTCTACTAGTGATCAATGACGCAGTCAAGGGAGACTGAAGTTCACAGAAGACACTATCTGCCATTCAAGCAGTTAGAATCGAGCCTCTTCCAGGTAACCAGCATCTATCACACCATTTCAGAGAGTTGTTGTTACCATGGTATTGTCCAGCTCAGCTTGCTGTACCTCCTAGTCTAGAGGAAGCCAAGGTGATGTCCTCCAGATGTCGTTGGACTCCCAACTCCTATCATCCCTGGCCATTGACCATGCCAGCTGGGGCTGATGGGAGTTGAGAGTCCAACAGCAGGGCACAGCATTGGCTACTCCTGTCCTAGCCTATGGAAGGTACAACAGCTACTACACCAAGTGCAGGCAATGTTTGCAGCCTCTGCTTCGCAAGCAGAAGGTCCTAGGTTCAATCCCAAGCATCTCCAGGTAGGATGGGAGAGAACTGTGGCTGAAAGCCTCGGGAGTTGCTGCCAGTCGCTGTAGACCAGGGTTTCCCAAACTTGGGTCTCCTGCTATTTTTCGACTACAACTCCCATCATCCCTAGCTAGCAGGACCAGTGGTCAGGGATGGTGGGAATTGTAGTTTAAAAAAAAGAGCTGGAGACCCAAGTTTGGGAAACACTGCCATAGACAATAGTGAGGTAGACAGACTGATGATCTGACTTGATATAAGGCTCCGACACAAAAGGGGTATTGTTTTACTCACAGCTGAGGCCTGTCTTGTTGAGGGCACTGCCAAGACCCCAGAGTGCAGCTACGAGATAGAGCAGGGCTTCTTCACCTAAGCTACGGGGCTGAGGTGCCCAACAGAAGAGGCCAATCAAGAGGATGGCATGGACTGATGTTCCGGCAAGCAGGGGAACTTGGCGAGGCAGACACAGCATAGAGAGACCCAGGGTGCAGCAGACAGCAGAGGAGAGTCCATAAGCGGTGAGGATGTACGCCATGCGCTCCAGGCCGATGGAGCAGACACCATAGTTCTGGGAAGTAGAGAGGAAGGACCTAGTTAGCACGGAGGTACTTGTGTGCCCAGCCCTTCCTGTCTCCAAACCCGGGAGGACTTCGCATTACCAGGGTGAAGCCAGTGCAGAAGAAGACCACCTCAAATCCACTGTAGATGAAGAAGACAATGAGGTGGCGCAGGCGGTAGTCCCGCATGTGCTTGAAAGGCAGCTGGAAGATGTTGCCCCAGCCAATGCTGCGCAAATCTATCTCCTCTGTGGGGCGATATGCTGAGCCACACAGAAGCAACACCTGTGGAAAGAGAAAGGTGTGGCGCTGAGATATCAGAAGCTGGGCAAAAAGGACCAGGGCTCTCCCTATACTCTACTTGTTAAAAGGAGGAATGAGGGCACCCGTGACCTTCCACACGATAGCAGAACTCCAACTCAGCCCCAGCCAGCATGGCCAATGGTCAGGGATGATGGAAGCTGCAGTCCACAAATTATAAGGAGGGCCACAGATCCCCCATCTCTTCTGGGAATGTTTAAGCATAATTTCCTGCGTTGTCCCATCACCTCCCCTGCCAAACATAGACATCGGCAGCAGCCAATGATGTGAGGCAGAGAAATATGCAACAAGATGACATCAGAAGTCTGTGTAAGTATTACAGATGGGGCAAAGAGAACTTGACATGGGGCTGCTGTTTTCAATGGCAACCCAGTATCCATATTAATTCTGCCCCTTGCAAGGTAAAATAAAGAAATGAATCACATTTACATAGACCAGACCAGAGATTTTGTTCATTCTCATTTAACCTCATTTCCCCCTATATTAAGGGACAGTTTTGATATGGCTGTATCTTTGCATGGTACTACTTGAAAGCTCTTACCTGGGTCCACAATCCATGTGGCTATGGCTATGGCTATGGCAGCAGCAGCAACAACAACGCTTAGCCTATGCTCCAGCCCATACAGGTGGAGCACCCATACCCAGCTAGGTAAAGACAGAGGCAATCCTAGTGTGTGGCTGCTGCAGATATACAGGTCAACGCACTGATCCATAGTTATGTTTCCGGCTGGGACATATTCCTCAACCTGCCTGGAATGCAGCCACACAACCTTCATTGTCAAGAGACAATATCCTTCTGAATACCAGCTGCTAGAAACAGCAGGAGGGGACAGTGCTGTTATGCCCATGTCCTGCTTCCAGGCAAATTTTCATAGGCATCTGGTTAGCCTATGTGAGAACAGGATGCTGGACTAGATGGGCCACTGGCCTGATCCAGCAGGCTCTTCTTATGTACATAGGGGGTTCAAGAGGATTGCACCATCACGTGCACATTCACAATGAACACATTTGCTTTGTGATTTACCTGCCAACCGTGTACACATTTTAGGGGCAGAGGAATCTGGGTTGCAGAATGTATTGCTTTTACTACTGATTTCATGATGACCACAAGCCTGGCGAGTTAATCCATGCCTTTGCCCTTGTGCTTTTTTGTCCCTAGCTTCATACCAGGAGCATGGAGAGGAAGGCCACTCCCATGAGCACACTCTCCACCGTGATGAGCTCATTGCTGCGTGGCAGCTTCTGCAGAACTGTGGTGTTGAACCCTGTGAGAATCCCATGGCTCTTCGTCCCTGGAAGGGGAAAAAACAGCACTTTCAGAGGCCACAGGTCTAGTTGGGAGAGGGTCCCCAAAGATTAGGATCATGGGTATAAAGGGCAGTGTGATGGCCTGGGAGTCAGACTCAGACGCTGAACCTGAGGGATCCCAGCCTGCACAGGATTCACTGCCCTCAGAAACAGCAGAGCCAGGGCTGGGGCCTGGGTCTCAAGGGGACTCACCTGTGCTGGATCCTCAGGTGCAGGCTTCGGCTGAGGTTGATCTGGCTCCTAATGGGATGGAGGACTTACTGCCTACAGGTGCTCCACTCCCCACCCAGTCAGGGGAAGCTGAGGTTGCCTCTGGGTCCGGTAACCCTCCAGCTTCTCCTGAGCTGCAAAGGCTCAGGGCAGAGAGGCGAAGGGAACTAAGTTCTCGCAGGAGGAGTGCTCGCCTCCAAGCCAGGAGAGGCGAGTCACCTGGGGATCGTAGCCGCCCTTCGCCTCGGGACAGATAAAGCCGGCCAGTCCCAGTCCCAAGTCGCAGGAGCAACATCGTTGCTGGAGAGTTCTGCTTGCTCCCTGCCCGGTTGTTCTGCCTGAACTCTTGACCTGCCTTGGTTTCCTGTTTATCCTTCCGTCCCTGACCTTGCCGGACTCCTTGCCCTGACCCTGCTCCTGTTTATTTGGACTGCCTTCACGTACCTCTGACCTCGGACCGGACTTCGACCTCGCTTCCTGGATACCCCACGGGACCAGCACAGTTTGCTCCTGCCACACCCGCACTCCCCCTTCGTTGGGGTGCGTTCGGGAGGAACCTGTCGTCATGACTGACCAAGCGGCGGAGCTGGTAGCATTGGCCCAGGAGAACCAGGTCTTGACCCACACAGTGCAGCAGCTAAGCAGTGCGGTTACGGCGCTTCAGCAGCGTTTGGATGCCTTACTGGCTCCTGGTGCCGACGCCCCAGCTCCAGGCAAGTACCCAGTGGCCCTGCCAGAGAAATTCGATGGGTCCCCGACCAGCTTTCCCATGTTTCTCGCCCAGGCCAAGCTGTATATTCAGGGGCGAGCCCGGGATTTCCCCGACGACCGCACCAAGGTGCACTTCCTGATCAGCTTGCTGAAGGACCAGGCGGCCAAGTGGGCGTTGCCGCTGCTCCAGCAAGACTCCCCCTTGCTGACAGACTATAGGGGGTTTTGCAACCATTTGGAAACCACGTTCGCCAACCCCCAGAAGGGGAGTCAAGCCAATCGGGCGATTCGGCGGTTGAAACAGGGCAAGTCCACAGTGGCCGCCTACGCCACGGAATTTCGGCTGTTGGCGCAGGACTTGACCTGGAACGACTCCGCACTTCGGGACCAGTATCTCGAGGGGCTCTCGGACGAGATACTGGACCAGCTGGCCACGTTGGATCGCCCCGCCACGCTGGATGCCCTCGTCCATCGGAGTCTGCAGATAGATGATCGGTTGGAGGACCGTCGCCAGGCCCGGGCCCGCCGGCACTCTGGGCTCCCGGCCCCGGTGCTTCCCAGCAGTTCCACGGCCAGGGCCGAGTCACCGGAGCAGCCGATGCAGCTCGGGGCAGCACGACCTTGCCTCTCCCCCTCGGAGAAGACTCGGCGTCGGGAGGGGAACCTGTGTCTCTACTGCGGTGGGAGTGGACACTACGCCCGAACCTGCCCCGAGAAATGCCAGCCGCAGGGAACCACGCCAACCCCAGTAGCCAATGGCCCAGGCTACCTGGGGCCCCAAGCGTCACATGATGGACCCTCACCGGTGGAATTGCAACACCTCATGATCCCGGTGCGTCTGTACCCCCCCGGCGGGCCCTGGATTCTCACCCACGCTCTAGTGGATTCGGGGGCAACCCGCTCCTATATGGACTCTGCCTTCGCGGCTCAGCATCGGGTGCCGCTCCAGAACAAGCTAGAACCGATACAGGTGGAGGCAATTGACGGACGGCTCCTGCGGTCGGGCGCCGTTACTCGGGAGACCCAGCCCTTGGTCCTGTGCCACCAGCAGCACCGGGAGGTACGTATCCTGGACATTGCCACCATGCCCCGGTTTCCGCTGGTGCTTGGGATGGACTGGCTGGAGTCTCACAATGTTCAGATCGATTGGGTCAATCGAACTGTACGCTTCCCAGACTCGGGTTCGAATGCTCAGTCCGAGATGCTATCGGCCGCTTCCATGGGGGAGGCTGCGTCAACGCTCCCCGCCGTGTACCGGGACTACGTAGACGTGTTCGAGGAACAGGGAGCAGACCGGCTGCCTCCTCATCGATCCTTCGACTGCGGCATAGACCTCCAGCCCGGGGCGCCCCTGCCTGTGAGTCGCCTATACTCTCTTTCAGAGCCAGAGCGTGAAGCCCTGCAGGACTTCCTTCACAAGAACCTGGAGCGCGGGTTCATTAGGCCCTCTACCTCTCCCACGGCCGCTCCAGTACTCTTCGTTAAGAAGAAGTGTGGGGAGCTTCGCCTTTGCCATGATTACCGAGCCCTGAATAAGATCACCATCCCAGACCGGTATCCCTTGCCCCTTATTGCGGAGCTGCTGGAGCGGGTGCAGGGGGCGCAGATGTTCACCAAACTAGACCTCCGGGGGGCCTACAACTTGATTCGAATCCGTGCCGGGGACGAGTGGAAGACAGCATTCGGGACCCGTTATGGGCAGTTCGAATACCTGGTCATGCCATTCGGATTATGCAACGCGCCCGCCGTGTTCCAACGGTACATCAACCACGTGTTCCAGGACTTGTTAGACAAGTACGTGGTGGTGTACCTAGATGACATTTTGATTTATTCCCGTGACCCGGCTCGCCACGAGAGTCATGTCCGGTCCGTGTTGCAGCGCTTGCGGGAGCACCGCCTGTATGCTAAACTCAGCAAGTGCGAGTTCCACCAGCGGTCAGTGGACTTCCTTGGACACCGACTCTCCCTGGACGGCGTGCAGATGGACCCTGGGAAGGTGTCTGCGGTTCGAGAGTGGGCGGCGCCGCGGAACCGCAAGGACCTACAGCGGTTTTTGGGGTTCGCCAACTATTACCGGACATTCATTGCGGACTATGCTCATCGCACCACCCCGTTGACCCGACTGCTGCGCCCCAAGACGCCCTTCGCCTGGGATGAGGAGGCTGAGGTGGCATTCCAGGGATTGAAAGCCTGTTTCCAGAAGGCGCCAATTTTGCAGCATCCTGATCCCTCTCGTCCCTTCGTGGTGGAGACTGACGCCTCCAGTACGGCTCTCGGTGCCATCTTGTCCCAGCAACACGGACCTGATGCGCCACTGTTACCCTGCGCCTACTACTCCCGGCAGCTCCTTCCGGCGGAGCGTAACTATACCGTGTGGGAGCGGGAACTACTGGCCATCAAGGTGGCCTTTGAGGTCTGGCGCCATCATCTTGAGGGGGCACGACACCCAGTGGAAGTGAGAACTGACCACCGGAATCTGGAGTACCTCCAGACCACCCGCAAGTTGAACCAAAGGCAGATCCGGTGGGCGCTGTTCTTTTCCCGGTTCCAGTTCCGGATCCGCTACATCCCTAGCTCCCAGAACCGGAAGGCGGACGCCTTGTCCCGGAAACCCGAGGACGTCGCAGACACGGTACAGCAGGCAGTACCAACGACGATCTTACCACCAGCCGCATTCCTGGCCACTCGGGAGGCTCAGCCACTGCGGGCTCGGGTGCGGGAACAGCAACGGGTCGATGCTTGGGCGCAAGAACGGCTCCAGGAACTGTCCGATGGGTCATGCCCTCGATATCCAGGGCTGGCCCTGCACCAGGGCCTACTGTTGCACCAGGGTCGTCTGTACATCCCGCCAGGACCATTGCGAGCCGAGGTTCTCCGGATGTCCCATGATGCCCCGGCAGCGGGTCACTTCGGGCGGTACAGGACCACCCATCTGGTAAGCCGTGAGTTTTGGTGGCCCCGCCTGAAAGCTGACGTGGCACGCTACGTTGCTGGTTGTGACGTCTGCCGGCGGGCCAAGGGTCCTACTGGGCGACCCCCTGGCCTGCTCCAGCCGTTGCCAGTCCCACCACGTCCCTGGCACACGGTCTCGCTGGACTTTGTGGTGGACTTACCCTCGTCTCGTAACTGTACCTGCCTCCTGGTTTTCACAGACCATTTCACTAAGATGGTGCACTGTGCCCCCTGCCCATCTGTACCCACAGCTAAGGAAACGGCTCAACTGTACCTTCAGCATGTCTTCCGCCTGCATGGCCTACCCGAGCGTCTGGTATCCGACCGGGGCGTCCAGTTCACATCCCGCTTCTGGCGAGCCTTACACCAGGCCCTCGGGACGGAGGTCTGTCTATCGTCGGCCCACCACCCGCAGACTGACGGCCAGACAGAACGAGCAAATGCAGTTCTGGAGCAGTACCTCCGGTGTTATTGCAGCTTCCAGCAGGACGACTGGGTCGACCACTTGCCGTTGGCGGAGTTCGCGTACAACAATGCGGTGAACGCCTCCACCCAACAGACCCCGTTCCAGGCCACTTACGGTTACCATCCACGTTTGTTCCCGGACGTGCTGCCAGCATCCGCTGTCCCCGCAGTGACCGACTGGCTCCAGGAGCTCCAGTCTCAGCAACAACTATTGATGGAGCAGCTGCGCCAGGCCAAGGACGCTTACAAGGCCCAGGCCGACCGCCACCGCCAGGTGGGACCAGAACTCCGTGTCGGCGACCTGGTATGGCTCTCCACTCGCCACCTGCACCCCTCTCGGCCTTCGCGGAAGCTGGATGCTCGCTTCACCGGCCCATTTCCAATCGTGGACCAGGTCTCGCCAGTGGCATTCCGTCTCCGGTTACCCTCGACCCTGAAGGTCCACCCGGTATTCCACCGGTCCCTCCTCAGTCCGGTCGCCCCGCCCGACGAGTTCCACCCAGACCATCCACGACCGCAGCCAGTTTTGGTTCAGGGGGAGCCCGAGTACGAGGTGGAGCACATTCTTGACTCTCGATACCGCAGGGGGAAGCTCCAATACCTCATTGACTGGAAGGGGTATGGGCCCGAGGATCGTTCGTGGGAACCAGCGGAGAACGTCCACGCACCTGCATGCCTCCGTGATTTCCATGCGTCTTACCCCAGCAAGCCTGGTCCGGCCCCTCGGTTGAGGGGGGGGCCTGGGAGGGGGGATGGTGTGATGGCCTGGGAGTCAGACTCAGACGCTGAACCTGAGGGATCCCAGCCTGCACAGGATTCACTGCCCTCAGAAACAGCAGAGCCAGGGCTGGGGCCTGGGTCTCAAGGGGACTCACCTGTGCTGGATCCTCAGGTGCAGGCTTCGGCTGAGGTTGATCTGGCTCCTAATGGGATGGAGGACTTACTGCCTACAGGTGCTCCACTCCCCACCCAGTCAGGGGAAGCTGAGGTTGCCTCTGGGTCCGGTAACCCTCCAGCTTCTCCTGAGCTGCAAAGGCTCAGGGCAGAGAGGCGAAGGGAACTAAGTTCTCGCAGGAGGAATGCTCGCCTCCAAGCCAGGAGAGGCGAGTCACCTGGGGATCGTAGCCGCCCTTCGCCTCGGGACAGATAAAGCCGGCCAGTCCCAGTCCCAAGTCGCAGGAGCAACATCGTTGCTGGAGAGTTCTGCTTGCTCCCTGCCCGGTTGTTCTGCCTGAACTCTTGACCTGCCTTGGTTTCCTGTTTATCCTTCCGTCCCTGACCTTGCCGGACTCCTTGCCCTGACCCTGCTCCTGTTTATTTGGACTGCCTTCACGTACCTCTGACCTCGGACCGGACTTCGACCTCGCTTCCTGGATACCCCACGGGACCAGCACAGGCAGGGGTGGGAACACTTATTGCCCAGAGGTGGCTGTGTATGGACAGTTGGAAGTTGCATGCCAGTGGATGAGGCTAGAGCCAGAAGTTTGTAAGGCCTAGACCATTCACTGACTCACTTGCTCCAAGACACTCCCAAAGAATTTTCTCCAAATCGCCCTATTTTCCCCATTCATTTTTTCATTAACTGCACAGGTAATTTTGCCTGGTAACCCTACCTCCTCCCAATACATAGACAGGTAACTTTACAACAAATTCCTCCTTCAATCTGCCCCACTCCCAAGATCTCGGAGAGACAACTTACATTAAGCTCAATTTGCTCAAGGAATGGGGGTGGAGGTAAATGGCTACCTTACAGCAAGCCAGCCAGCAAAACACCTCTTCTGCATGCAAGACAGATGCTCTACCCACTGAGCTACAGCCCCTCAGCCAGGATACTCACCGCAGTGCTGTACGCTGTAGAGAGTGTGGTTCAAATCAGAGAGGTGCCCCTTTATGAAGAAAAACATGGGAAACTGGGCACAGACAAAGCTCAGCTGGAAAACAGGGCGAGAGAGAATGCGAGATAAACCAACCGTGGGCAGGAGAGAGAGAGAGAAACCCAACATGTGCAGAGAGTGAGAGGGTGTCCCCTCACTGAACTATATCACCGATGCTGCCATTTCCCAAAAGACAAGCAGAGACAATGGGGAATACATACACATCCCGCTCCACCCCAAAGGTGCATGAAAAAAACCCTTGTAATAGAGCTCTCACATAGAAGATGGCATAAAAGACAGTCTGGAAGCCAACAATGTAGGAGTTGTAGGCCCCACGTGGTGCCCTTTGCTGCTCCTGGACATGTTCCAACTTGTAGTTTGCATATTCATAGTACTTCTGTGCCATCCTGTTGAGGCAAGTTGAACATATCAGATGACCAGGTGAGTGCATCCAGCTGCCCACCTGCTCTGGGCCAGGGTAGGGAGCCTGTGGCGCTCCAGATTTATTTGTTTTATTCATTTATAAAAAATATGTACACACTGCTACACCACAAAAATACATCAAAGCACGACCGAATGAAAACCATACAATAAAAGCACAACAAGTCAAAAACGAAGTACAGTACAGTCGTACTTCAGAAGTTGAATGGAATCCGTTCCAGAAATCCATTTGACTTTCAAAACGTTCGGGAACCAAGGCGCAGCTTCCGATTGGCTGCAGGAAGCTCCTGCAGCCAATCGGAAGGTGCGGAAACCACAATGGATATTCGGGTTCCAAAGAACGTTTGCAAACTGGAACAATCACTTCCGGGTTTGCAGCATTCGGGAGCCAAAACGTTTGTCTCGCAAGGCGTTCGACTTCCGAGGTACGACTGTATATTTATGTTGTGAGATGCTCCCACCACCCCTATGCTGGCTGTGGCTGATGGGAGCAAGAGTCTAAGGACATCTGGAGGGCCACATGCTCCTTATACCTGCTGTAACATTCCTCCTCCCATGGAAGCTGCCAAGAAATGCTTCTGCAGGTTGGTGCAACCAGAACACCCAAAACCCATTTACCACACTGACGATGGAACATCTCAATGCCAACACCGGTTGGGAATTCGCAATATTGTTAAGGAGAGTCGCTAAGTGACCAGAATGGTACTTATATATGGTAAGGGCCGTGCAAAGACACTCGGGGAGGTCTTTCAGTCTAGTGTCTTTCCCTTCTGCAACAGGCTCACCGGGTGACATAATTGCCCATGGAGGCCCAGAGAGGTATAATGGCAGCCCCGATGGCCACGGCTGATGGCACCAAGGTATAGTAGCGTTCCCAGTAGTTGGTGGAGACAAAGAGTGTGTAGACACCCACGGCCAAGAACAGCATCCATTTGGTGCCAAAGAATCTGGAAAGACAGAAAAAAAGAGGTCTGTGTTCTGGGCAGGGCGAAATGTTTTAACAACTGTGATCTAGCTACCTCAGGACACAGGATTCAGGTTTTTCCACCCCTTCCAAAAGAATGGCGCGTCCACACTGAGGGTTTTTAGCACTGCCCACTGATTGTTCTCCCACTATAAGCTACATAATCTTCCATGCTTCAGGAGGTGCATTCTCCCCATCTCTTGTCATGTTTTCGCTCAATTTTGGCAAGTGTGAGAAGTCAACCCCCAGCATGGGCGCACCCAAAATTTGTATTCCAGGCACAGCCCCCCCCAACAAAAAAAATATGAATAGCATGAAGAGTATTCAGAGGGGATGATCAGGAAGTCAGAGCAGAGGAATACCTGATGAGCATCGGAGTGTAGAGCAGGGCAACAATAGGTGTGACATTGATGCCCATCAGCATCTTGCTGTCAATGTTCTGTAGTTCCAGGTTGCTATATTTCACCTCTCGGTACGTCTCGTCATAGTGTAGGATGAGCTGCATCTGCAGCAAGCCTAGGGGAGATGACAGGGACACTTAAGAGTTGGCACAACCTTATTCAGTACAGGTACCACACTGCTAAACTAGCTCCCCACCCACCCAAGGGGGGGGGAAAAGCTAACAGTGGCTGATGAAGGCTCTCCTCTCCAAGCGGCAGGGAATATTCAGAGATTGCACCAGGGCTGCAAGATATTGTCATGTTCAGAAACAGAGCTGACTTGTCCAGGATCCCTCTGCTTACTTCCTCAATGAGTTCAACACCACACTGAGACCCACACCATCCAACAGGACCAAGTGGGTGAAATTGTTAAAAAGTCACCCGTTTTAATATACTCTTGGAAGCTGAGGCAGAGGCCCAGGTTTCATCAGGATGTCAAGCACCATAAGCTGCTTCTCCTCCCTGCCACTGGATCTGCTCCTGTTAGATTGGTAAAGGTAAAGGTAAAGGGACCCCTGACCATTAGGTCCAGTCACAGATGACTCTGGGGTTGCGGCGCTCATCTCGCTTTACTGGCCGAGGGAGCCGGCGTACAGCTTCTGGGTCATGTGGCCAGCATGACTAAGCCACTTCTGGCGAAACCAGAGCAGCGCACGGAAACGCCGTTTACCTTCCCACCGGTGCGGTACCTATTTATCTACTGCTAGGTTGGCAGGAGCAGGGACCAAGCAACGGGAGCTCACCCCATCGCGGGGATTCAAACCACCGACCTTCTGATCGGCAAGCCCTAGGCTCTGTGGTTTAACCCACAGCGCCACCCGCGTTAGATTGGTAGGATGGTGCTATTATGTTATTCTGCTGCAGAGGAATAGTAGGATACAACTTGCACATCCTGCTCCTTCACAACAAGGTAAGGTCCAAAACCATTGGATCTGAATCAAATGTGCAAAATGAAAATGAAAACAGATAGTGCTTCCTCTGGGACTATGCCACCAGAATGCCCTTGTAACGAAGACAGCATATTTTTAGGGCTCCCACATAGAGAGACACATGCAGTTCCCTAAACATCAGTGTCGCCTCCATTAATTATCATGCACAATGACCATGGAAGAGGTCCAAGGAGAGGTTTCAAAACAGTGCTGTTTGGTGGACTGAGCCCCTAAAAACCAAGCAAATCAACACCTGTAATCCCAAAGGGTCTTTATGAACTACAAAGTAGCACTTTCCTCCATTTTATGAAGTAACGGGTATGCTACATGCAACGAATCGCCACTAGAGATTTAAGTTTGCAACAGGTCACCATTTCAGATTTAATTTTATCACAGTAAACCAACACTTTTCTGTTGGGTTTTGACTTCTGCAACTTCAGCTTGAACTGAAAGAGGAAATAAAGATTTCACCCAAGCAGATGTTGCAATCCTGGCTTAGAGACCAGAAATATTGCAATCGTAACGATTGTGGTGCTATGTGAGCAACCCACGGCATCATGTCCTAGGCTGGTATGAAATCGCTGTGATCAGAACCACAGGAAAAGCACTGAGCTGTCACAGGACTGGATCAGCCGCTGAAAACAAAGATAGGGAACCGAACCAGGAGAAACAGACAGGCAAGAACACAAAAAGAGCTCATCTGGATCAGACCAAAGGCTCATCTAGTCCAGCATCCCCTTCCTTTCCTGTAGTGGCCTCTGGGAAGGCCATGAGCAGAACATGAACACAACAGCACTTCTCTACTTGCGTTCCCTGAAACGCTATTCAGAAACATGCTGCCTCTAGTCCTGGAGGTAGTTATGTAGCCATCATGGCTAGTGGCCACAGATACATATATCCTCCATTCATGTGTTTAATCTCCTTTGAAAGCCATCCAATATGGTGGCCATCACTACATCTTGCGGTAGCAAATTCTAGAGTTTAATTATACACAGTATGAGGAAGTACTTCCTTTTGTCTTCCAATATTCAGCTTCATTGCATGGCTCCAGCTTCTAGTATTGAGAGATGCAGAAACTGTCCATTCCAAATGGTTTTCAACCTGTATCTGCTCTACATCTCAGCAGGCTATAACCTCCCTATGGTGGTGGAGTCCTGATCCTGGAGTTTCCCATCCAGCTGCCTGGTCCTTCCATGCCTCGCTATACCACTAAGTTTGGAAGCTGCAAGTTGCCTTGAGACATCATTATTTCAACCATTTATATACCGCTTAATTGCAGTGACTTCTATAGAAGAAGCTCAATATAATGCAAACATAAATCTTGTTAAAATGATAAAACCAGAATTCAGCTAAAATGCCTGATGCAATATATTTTTGAAAAAGTCTTCAGTCGGCATAGGAAGTTCAAAAGGGCAGGATCCTGCCTGATCTCAACTCTGCAAAATTAGGTCTGCAATGTTGGACGCACAGTTCCTAGTGGATACAAGCCATGTATCTGAACCATAGGGCATAACTAACAGTTACTCCCCTTGAAGATCATAGAATAATAATATTGTAGAGTTGGAAGGGGTACCAATGGTCATCTAGTCCGACCCCCTGCAATGCAGGAATCTCAGCTAAACCATCCATGACAGATAACCATCCAACCTCTGCTTAAAAACCTCCAATGAAGCAGAGTCTACAACCTCCCTAGAGAGTCCATTCCATGTCAGTGATCAGGCAGGGATATCAGGGATCAAATTATTTCAAAAATAAATATAAAATAGCTGGTGGGAAAGTCTTCTTGGAAGGCAGCCCTGGGAACTGCTGTTTTCATGACACCCCCTTTTACACTTTGCCCCAGAATCTTGGCAATGGATCAATATGACCAGAAAAAGGTTAGCCACACCTGACCTAGAGGTATGGCTGGACTTGCAGGTAGATGAGCATCTGATGGAGACTAGGCTATGGGTAGCAGCAGGAGATGAAGACGACAAAAGTGTAGCATACCTAGAAAGACCCCGTAAGTCAGCATTCCCCCCAAGCTGGCTGCCAAGAGGTTCTTGATCACACCAAAGCGCTTGCGGCGGAAGTACTTGCTCTCCTCCTCCTCTTCGTCGTACTCGGCATGAGCTCCCACGAAGTCATCCAGCTGGAGACAGAAGCGTCACATGGGGGTTAAGAGAAACACCCTGGCAAACCCCCCATGGCGGAGAGCCAGCATGCCACATATCTCAGAGGGAGAGAGAAAGAACTGAGGGCCACTGTGAGGTAGTGGATAGAGTGCCAGACTAGGAGCTGGGAGACCAAGTTTCAAAGCCCCACTTTGGCCATGAAGCTCACTCTGTGACCTTGAGTTAGTCTCTGCCTCTCAGCCTAACCAACCTCGCAGGATGGTTGTGGGGATTAAATGAGGAGGCAGGGAACCCTGTTCACCACCTTGAGCTCCCTGGACAAGAAAGCAGGATATAAATGCAAATAAAGATGTTTAGGGAAGTTTTTAATGTTTGATGTTTTAATGTGTTTTTAATATTCTGTTGGCTGGGGAGGCCCAGCCAGATGGTCAGGGTATAAGTAATAAATAATAATTATTATTAAAATAAATAAAAAGGCCATGACTTAGGGTGAGGAAGGCACTGCTAGAGAGGGCTGTTCTCCATTCCAAGGCTGATTATTATTATTATTATTATTATTAGGCTGCTGAGAATAAGTGGTATGCACGTGTTCTTGCATGCATGTTGAAGAGCCAGCATACATGCCAAAAATAAAATTTATAGCATGTTGATGTGGAGGGGCTTTCCCCCCTCCACATCAAAGAAAGCAAGCCCCTGTTCTTTTGCTCATCCAGGCTGTGTGGTGGTGTTTTTCTCCGCCATAAGAAACAGCGGGTCTGTATTTAGCTTCCATGTAACAGACAGGGAGAAGAGAATTTCGCTGCAGAAGGAAGGACTGCACACGACTCCCTGCCCTTTTGTTTTTAATCATGAGAGACGAGCAACTCTGATTTGAAAGAACATCTGCAGAGGAAGGATTGCAGTTACCTCTCCTGCCCCCGCCCTTCTTTTTTAATCAAAGGAGATGAGCAAATCTGAAAGAACATCAGCAAAGGTGGCGGGGCTGCTTCTTTTTCACAGTAGGCTATTGCTGCACAGGGTGGGTTTTTGCTAGTATTTCCCTTTTTTGTTGTTTTGTTGTTGTTTCTCCTGTTACCTGCATTGGGAAGGCTGATCCTACGAACAGGTTTACAGAGCAAGCATAAATGGGGCTGGAGAGGACCAAAGTGGCACAGCCAGGCAAAACAGAAGGTGGTGGCTAACTTCTTGAGCTGAGGGGCTCAATGACTGCATCCCTTGGGGGATCCCCAGGGCTTTGGATCCATTATTGCATTTTGCTGCTGGTGGCGCTCCAGCGGAAAGGTAAACAGTGTTTCCGTGCGCTGCTCTGGTTTGCCAGAAGCGGCTTAGTCATGCTGGCCACATGACCCGGAAGCTGTACGCCGGCTCCCTCGGCCAGTAAAGCGAGATGAGCGCCGCAACCCCACTGTTGTCTGCAACTGGACCCAACGGTCAGGGGTCCCTTTACCTTTACCACAGCAGAACAGATCTCTCACCCTTCCTTCCCTCCAGCAGCAACAACGACCCTTTCTGCTGGCAGAGGTGACCGCACTGCATCCTAACCACCACCACCACCAGCAGCCTCTATAAACAAACCAAACTGTTTAATTCTTTCATGAAACAACATGGGCATTCAGGTGGAATAGGGGTGTGACTTTTATAATCTTTGACATCAGGTGTGTTTGCCAGCGAATGCCCATTAACACTTGCAAATGATCTTCCGCTCATAAAACCCATAGGCATAAGCACCTACTGGGTGAACATTGCTTTTCTCAAAGTGACAGAATCCTGCAGCTCAAGTGTTGGGGGGGAAAGACAATGTCACTGTGGCAAAGCACTTTCTTGGAAGGGAAAGAAGCCAGAGATCTTTGCAACCACTGGGAAAACAACTGCACACGCATGGTCCTAAGAAACAGCTGTGAAGCAAAGTCCTCCCAACTACATTACTGAAGTCAACAACGTTCCTTCACTCTATTCTTGTGAAGGGAAACCCAACAAATATTATTCCCTAACAACAACAACAACAACAACTTACTTATACCCCGCCCATCTGACTGGCTTGCCCCAGCCACTCTGGGCAGCTTCCAACTTAATATAAAAACGCAGCAAGACATCAAACATTATAAACTTCCCGATACAGGGCTGATTTCAGATGTCTTTGGAACGTGCCACTGCCAAGAAGGTTCCCTGTAACTTCACTTCCCCGCATATGAAGCTGAAGGATCTATCATTGCGCACTAGTTCAGGAATAAGTTCTTGACAGCCAAGGACGTACAGTATTTTATTGTTTCATTAAAAAAAAAACTTAAACAAGCACATCCAGCTCAAACGTTCCAGAAAGCTGACTACAAAAGTAACCCAGGCTGCAGATTGTACAGCGCTTCTCTAAAGAATGCCCCATTTCATTCTGCAGGGCTTACTTCTGATTGGGCATGCGGACCATTTATTTATTTACTTTTCATTTCACTTATATCCCACCTTTCCCCATCTTATCCTCACAACTGTACTTCTTCCACAAAAGCTGCTGCTTGCCTTCTATCACTGTGCCATTGAGAGCGTGCTCACTTATGGCTTATGTGTGTGGTACGGAAGCTGTACTACCAAGGACAGGATGGGGTTGTGCAGACTTGTTAAGGCAGCAGAGAGCATTGTTGGCTGCTCGCTCTCCACCTTAGAGCAGATTTATGCCATGAGGTGCCACAGAAAGGCACTGGACATAGTGAAAGATCCATTGCATCCTGGTCACTGTCTCTTTGAACTTTTGCCATCGGGACGGAGATACAGGACGATGACAACAAGAACAAGCCGTCTTAGAAACAGCTTTTTCTCCAGAGCGATCGCGGCCTTGAATGGGAAGCCTGGACTTTGAAGTCATCTAATCTTACCTGTTATGTTTTATCATTGTATGGTTTTAATCAGTGTTTTTGTAGTTGTTTTGTTTTTGCGTGGAGTGCCCTATCTGGGTGGATGAAGCAGCCAAGTAATTTCGTTGTCCCCAAAGGGGACAATGATAATAAAATATATTCTATATTCTATTCTATATTCTAACAACCCTGGGAGGTAGGCTAGGCTGAGTGAGCGAGCTCCATGGCCCAGTGAGCATGCAAAACCTGGTCCTAGTCTGACTCTGACACTCTCCAACCACTGTGCAGAACTGATCGCATTCTTAAACGCATTGAAAGACAATTTCCACCCATTATGAATACTTTGCTGGGGAGTGGGAGGGGCCTCTTACCTGAACCTCTGGGCCATTCAGGACAGGACCGTTTATGACGTCGATCCCCTGGCCGTCGGGGGGCGGCGCGTGGCCCGGCGCCTCTTCGTACACATTGCCACCTGCAGGGAACACAAGGCGAGGAGGAAACGAAAGCTGAACACTCCGCGCCTCCCTCTCCCTTCCCTCGGGACTGCAAACTCCGCCGCAGACTCGGGGGTCCCGGAGCAGTTCGACCAGCAGCTCTCCTTTTTTAAAAAAGAAACGCCCGCCACGTCTAGACCACGTCAAGTTTTCTGCTTGCACCGTTTCACGGCTTACCGGGCAAAGAGAAATACACGAATATACAAACGGAAGTAATAACTAACTAAATCTTTCCTTCATCGGCACTGACACCGATTTCGCGCTGGGACAGGTGGCGGTTACGCTCGCTCCACTTTGGGAGAAAGGATGCAAACGATAAGGAACGTCAGAAAGTTGTGCTAGGATAAAACGGGATTCTAGGAAAGAGAGGGCGCTTCTAAAAGCATGCGAAGGGGTAGCGGCGCAAATTCCCGGGTTGTTTTCCCCACCCCCACCCATCCCGGATCCTGATCCCCCTCCCACGCAAGGATCAATTTATACGGTACCTGGTTCCATGGCAGCTCCAGAGGCGTCGCTGCTTCTCAAAAAGTGGAGGGTTCGCTGCGCTTTTCCGGCTCCACTGGGGTAGGCGGGGTGGAGAAAGGGAGGGGGCGAACTCTTAAAGAGGTAGGAGTATCAGAAAGGCAAGCTAGGGGAGCGGATTCTATACGTATGTCATATTATACAGTACACAGTAAGCGTGTGTGCGTGTGTGCAAAGCGGTTTCTGTGCTTACTCTACTTAAACGGCTGCATTAAAACATTGAAATAGTTCGCCCAAAATACTCTTGATAAATCGGGGAGCAGATTACTACTACTACTACTACTACTACTACTACTTTTAGTACAGGTACTTACAACAACCGATTTTAAAAAGGCACCTACTCTTCTTTCCCATCCATTTCTGCAGTCTAGATGTGCATTGCGAATATAGATATATAGATACATGATACAGATATGGTTACAGTGTGGTGTAGTGGTTAAGAGCGGTAGACTTGTAATCTGGGGTTCCTGTCTCCGCTCCTCCACATGCAGCTGCTGGGTGACCTTGGGCTAGTCACACTTCTTTGAAGTCTCTCAGCCCCACTCACCTCACAGAGTGTTTGTTGTGGGGGAGGAAGGGAAAGGAGAATGTTAGCTGCTTTGAAACTCCTTCGGGTAGTGATAAAGCGGGATATCAAATCCAAACTCTCTTCTTCTTCTTACAATGGTCATAAAATTAAAACAATAACAGCGCAGGAGGCATGGGATGAAGAATGGGAGGAGAGTAAGATGTTGCAGTGTAGTCAGTTGCTGCACCCTAGAGCTGTGCGTCTCCCTCTCCTTTATCACAGTATCCTTGACTACTGCTGCAGCTCAGCCCCACTAGTCTTCAGGAACAGTGTAACCCAGCCTTTCTCAACCTATGGTCCCTATACATTGTGGGACTACAACTTCCATTATCCCTGACCTCTGGTCCTGCTAGTGAGGGATGATGGGAGTTGTATTCCAACAACACCTGGAGACCCAAAGGCTGGATTCTAACCCATTCTGTTGCCCTGTTCCAGGGTCCCTGCTCACAGTCCAACATCCCTACTTTCTTTTGCATTAGGCAAAGCAGCATGGACAGCTCCCAGGGCAGGATAATTCCTACCCCATTCTATATCAAACAGTTTACTGTGGAGATGAGCACATATTAAAGCAGGACATCTAACCAGCCGGCAGCTGTCAACACCATGCCCTACAGATGTTGTTGGGATCCAACTCCCATCTGCACCAGCAAGTATGGCCAATGGCCAGGGATTATGGGATATGGAGTCTAGCAATATCAGAAAGGCACAACATTTGCTTTCTCTGTAATAGAGAGATGTATGCTGCAAGGCCCAACCATTTTTCTCAAAGTGAGGCTCAGCAATAAAGCTTTGTTTTCTCCTTCATCTCTCAATTCCTACCCCCTCCACACAGACATACTCAAAAAGCTAAATCTCTCATTCCTTGTAAACATGTAATGCAGGAGCCCAAGCAATCGGGATGTGTTCTGCTAAATTCATTTCCTGTCCTTGAGACAAATCTAATTTAACGTCATTACTGGGGTTCCTAGAAGAGTTATTGTAGCTTTAACAAGCAAAAATCCAACTGGCTAAATTCTCTCCAGTGTTGCTTTATACCAAAGGAAACTTTTGCCTGTAGAGTATCTCGCTATCATATTCAAGCATGGGAGTCCATGCCAGAAAACAAAGGCTCCCACTAATCTGGCATGCTCACTTCTGCACTTGGCTTGTGACACATATGGATTGTTGCCACAGAGAAAGGCTGTAGCTTCCTCTTCTTCCCTAAACCTTTGCTTGTGCCTTCTGCTCCATGTGCACCTGATCATGGCTCCTTCCTTCCCCTTTCCCCTTGCTGTTGCATGCAACGGTCTGAAAGGGGACAGGGGTGCTGATGCAATGGCTGCTGATGACATGGTCTATTATCTTCCCCAAACTTTCTGCTTTCAAAAGAAAGCTGCAAAAGATGAAGAAGAGGAGGTAGAGAAAGCGACCTGCAGAGATGTGAGGCATTATTTAAGATGCTGCAGTTGTGGGGTGAGCGGGTCCAGTAAGGCCTAGCAGAAGGCCTCCCCACTTGGCCCCTGAGCCATTTCAGTCAAGGCACACCCATGAGACATCATATATGATATATGTGTGGGGAAGGCAAAGACATGGCTCCCTGCTGAAAAGGGAGGTCTCCAGGCACCACTGATCATCTGATTGTTGGTATTGGCAAAGCCCTGCCAACAATCAGATGACAAGTGCTTGCAAAACCCTGTGCCTTTGCTAGGGTGGTTTGATTTCAAGTCACACAGGCAAAGGGAAACATCATAGGGACGTCAGGTGGTTGATTAATGGGCATCCCTGCCCACCTGTCAAAAGTGGCCAGTGGGGGTTGGGGGGACCTAAGCGTCCAGCCCACTGAGTGTTCCCCACCCCAGTAAAGACAGAGGGTTCTTCTTCGACACAAAGGATTCAACTAAAGTTTCTTCTGCATTCCATCTGCCCCTACATTCAGCTATCATAAATCCCAGGGTAATATGAATGAAGTGTGATTTTTTTTTAACAAGGGAAAGAGAACGGCTATCTGATGCATGTATCTCACAGGGATCCTGAGTTCACCACAGTGAATAATGACACTTCTGCACAAGTGGAGCTCAGCTTTTTACAGACTCTTTAGCCACCTGCAAGGGTGAGTAGGTGGAAATGGTTCATATAGGTTTCATTTTCTCCAAGTTCCATTTCTCCTGTGTGTGCTGCACACTCTCCAAGTTCCCTTTTAACTTCTGCTTTTAAGCACAGTCATTCTCAAACTTTCATTTTCAGTTCTGCATACTTTGTAGGCGATGTGATAAAAGGCTTTTGTGCACATTTTATTTCAACACATTTTTGTTATTTGTAAGTTGCACTTCCTCTGAAAGATACCAGGGTGATGTACACCAAACATATGAACCAAATACAATAGAATAGTGCTTAGCACACGAACATAAACAAGTTGCAGATCATTTAAAACAGCAATTCATATACTGTACGTATTGCAGATGAGTACACCTCTTATCTATCAACTTGTGAAACCCTGGACCAGGCATAGGCAACCTTGGCTCTCCAGGTGTTTTGGAACTACAACTCCCATGATCCCTAGCTAACAGGGCCAGTGGTCAGGGATGATGGGAATTGTAGTCCCAAAACATCTGGAAAGCCAAGGTTGACTAAGCCTGCCCTGGACAAATAAGCATTACTACGGTTGGTGTCTGAAACCCAACAATGTGAAAGACAAACATACTGTGGCAGCCTGGGGTGCCTTGAATGAGGTTGCCGCAGGCAACACTGGCCTCTGTCCCTCTTTCCTTCCCTCCTTGTGTCTCTGCCTCCCAAAGGCTTGCACATCTGTTTGTTGCAGCAGCCCTGGCTACAAGCTCCTCAGGCAAATGGTGCCTCTGGGGCTGGCCAGGGGGTGCTTCCCAGGTCCCTGTGGGACAGTGTGAGGAGGCACCTCTCTTGGGGGCAGGAGGGGGCAGCTCAGAGACCAGGGGTGGCAGCAGTGGCTGCCCAGAGAACTCCTAAGGAGACGGAAGAGGAGGCTGAGAGAACACTCCACAAGGGAGGGTGTTTGAAAAGGGGTGAGGGGCTCCTGGCTCTGCAGGCAAACAGGATAACATAACTGGGTACCTGGGCCCCACAGGGGTGCCGCAGAAATAATGTAGTTGGTCAAGGGTGCTGTGGACTCAAAAAGGTTGAAAACCTCTGCTCCAAGGGGAAACCATGGAGAAGAACCTTCTATGCATCCTCTCACCTCAAATCCTGATGGGACCATGAGCAGAGTTTCCATCTTCCCTGCTGCTCTTGAGATCAAATTGGCTGGTTTTTGGAGGAGGTATTCTGCAGGTATTTAGGACCCAAGGTTTGTAAAGCATCACCAATCCTCAGTAGCCAGCTTTGAGAAAAAGTGTTGCACAATTCCATCCCACTGCCCCAGTTAATAACCTGGCATCTGCATTCTGCCCTAGCTGAAGCCTCTGACCATTTTCATAGGCAGTCCCACATAGACAAGCACATTGCAAAAATCCAAGCAATAGATCACCAGAACTTGAGTTATTGAGAGCAGGCTATCCCAGTCCAGGAATGACTAGTTGGTGAACCAGATATAGCTGGAAATAGGCACTGAGCCTCCAGTGACAATTGTGGATAAAGGAGTACCTCCAAGCTGCAAATCTGCTCCATCAAGGGACTGCTACCCCATCCAAAATGGGCTGTTTCTCCAATTCCTTGATGAAGGAACTGCCTATCCACAGTAGTTCTGTTTTATTGCGATTCAGCTGGGATTCTGCCAGCTCACCCACCCAGGTCTTAATTAAGTGCCTACTTAAACTATGGAACTACGAGTCTCTGCTTTCATACCAGAACCCGAACAGTATAGAGAAGAATACATGGAAGTGGCTCCCCCAGTGCAAAACTTAAAATTTAATCCTTCCTTAAAAAGGAATCCTAATTTTGCAAATTTGTTTAGAAGTATGCTTCATTTGAATAGTCAAGACCAGGGTTTTAATTTCCTATTTAAACCTAGTGCATCATTGTAAGAGAAGGGAGATAGGCAGACAATTCATTAATTGACAAGTGGAGCAACTCTATTATATACTGTTGCAACAAACACAGGAAAACAATCACCCATACATATTACTGGAAACCATTGATCAGGCTATAGGCTCATCTAATTTGCTTCTCCTAAAATTAAAATAATTAAAATGAACTTAGCATTTCACAACTGTTGTGCTTCCCCCACCCCTAGCCTTTGGTAACAGCATGCTTGAGATTCCACAGGTGCAAAGTGCATAAGGTAACAACTCTATCAGTTGTAGCAGTTAGTAAGATTAATGCAACCATTGAGGAGACCTAGTACAGTACAGTACTACATACAGAAATTCATATGTAAACCAGCCACAAGAGGGAGTAGGTGTGCCACATAAATTTTAGCCTTGTTTATGCACGCTCTTAGAAAAGACATGTGATGAGTCCTATCTTCTAGCGCAGTATATCTCCCCTTCCTCCTAAAGCATAAGGATTTACCTGAGGCACCTGCCAAAGCCCGTATCCCAGTAGACACCCCACTGCCAATCCTGGGAGCCTCCTGGTCTACTGCTTCTCCTCCGTGCTGTTGACTAATTCACCTGGTCTACCTGAGCAGGTGGGACGCGGGTGGCGCTGTGGTCTAAACCAGTGTTTCTCAACCAGTGTGCCTCCAGATGTTTTGGGACTACAACTCCCATCATCCCTCGCTAGCAATACCAGTGGTCAGGGATGATGGGAATTGTAGTCCCAACACATCTGGAGGCACACTGGTTGGGAAACACTGGTCTAAACCACAGAGCCTAGAGCTTGCCTATCGGAAGGTCAGCAGTTCGAATCCCCGTGACGGGGTAAGCTCCCATTGTTTGGTCCCAGCTCCTGCCCACCTAGCAGTTCAAAAGCACATCAAGTGCAAGTAGATAAATATGTACCGCTCCGGCAGGAAGGTAAACGGTGTTTCCGTGTGCTGCTCTGGTTTGCCAGAAGTGGCTTAGTCATGCTGGCCACATGACCCGGAAGCTGTCTGCGGACAAACGCCGGCTCCCTTGGCCTATAGAGCGAGATGAGCACGCAACCTCAGAGTCGTCTGCGACTGGACCTAACAGTCAGGGGTACCTTTACCTTTACCTTTACCTGAGCAAGTAAGCAGAGAGGGGAAGGAACAGTAACCTCTATGCCCCTTGTCCTTTCCCTCTGGCAGGGGATTTGGACTGGGCCCAGGGGAAGATGCAAGCAGATCAGCAGAGACAACAGTGACAAGATGCGGTCTCACTCAGGGGGTCCCTGAAAATGTGGAAACAATTACAGGCTCTGCTCCATAGTAAGTGTCCAATCTATATTTTTGGACCTTTGTTGTTGTTCAGTCGTGTCCGACTCTTCGTGACCCCATGGACCAGAGCACGCCAGGCACGCCTATCCTCCACTGCCTCTCGCAGTTTGGCCAAACTCATGTTAGTAGCTTCGAGAACACTGTCCAACCATCTCATCTTCTGTCGTCCCCTTCTTCTTGTGCCCTCAATCCTTCCCAACATCAGGGTCTTTTCTAGGGAGTCTTCTCTTCTCATGAGGTGGCCAAAGTACTGGAGCCTCAACTTCAGGATCTGTCCTTCTAATGAGCACTCAGGGTTGATTTCTTTAAGAATGGATAGGTTTGATCTTCTTGCAGTTCATGGGACTCTCAAGAGTCTCCTCCAGCACCATAATTCAAACGCATCAATTCTTCGGCGATCAGCCTTCTTTATGGTCCAGCTCTCACTTCCGTACATTACTACTGGGAAAACCATAGCTTTAACTATACGGACCTTTGTTGGCAAGGTGATGTCTTTGCTTTTTAAGATGCTGTCTAGGTTTGTCATTGCTTTTCTCCCAAGAAGCAGGCGTCTTCTAATTTCGTGACTGCTGTCACCATCTGCAGTGATCATGGAACCCAAGAAAGTGAAATCTCTCACTGCCTCCATTTCTTCCCCTTCTATTTGCCAGGAGGTGATGGGACCAGTGGCCATGATCTTAGTTTTTTTGATGTTGAGCTTCAGACCATATTTTGCGCTCTCCTCTTTCACCCTCATTAAAAGGTTCTTTAATTCCTCCTCACTTTCTGCCATCAAGGTTGTGTCATCAGCATATCTGAGGTTGTTGATATTTCTTCCGGCAATCTTAATTCCGGTTTGGGATTCATCCAGTCCAGCCTTTCGCATGATGAATTCTGCATATAAGTTAAATAAGCAGGGAGACAATATACAGCCTTGTCGTACTCCTTTGTCGTACTCCTTTTTGGACCTTTACAGGCTACATTTAGGGCTTAAAGGCAGCTGTAGAGTAGGAAGAACATTCATACTTTTTGTGCTTTCAGAAGAGTTTCACTTCTGATTGCCTCAGAATTTGTCTGAAGGCTCTTCAGAGGATTACCTTATATTGAACCCTGGGGAACAGAGCAGATTAAAGAAAAAATCTGATGATCAAAACATTTTTGCTTCCATAAATACGCCTATGTCCCTGTACCCCGAAGCTTTCCTAAGTACTTTGCAAAAAGGATGAACAATTGTCTCGGCATTAAAAACCGCATTGGCAATCTAGCAGAGGGAGGGCCGCCTGCTGCAAAAGTCTGCACGTTTGACTTCTACGTCATAAAAACAAACTGGATAACACTTGCATGAATGTGAGGATTGCCAGGTCACTACCGGTGAGTGTTCTCGGTTCATTCTTTCTGTGCTGCTGTTTGTGAATTTCCTGTGCCCGGCTTAAAGCGGCAGTTTATAGGATCCTTTGTCGTTCGTCATCACTTAAACACAGGCACAGTGTAAACATATGGCTAAGCTTTATGATTATGCTTTAGCAATTAAGGTGTTAAGACCTACTCCAGAGAGATGTGGGTTCCAATGTAATATGCAAAATATGCACCTTGTGTGCCTCCCTAATCTCTGAGCAGTGCGAAATTCAAGCTGTTTCAGGCGCTTAGTCAGGGTTCAGTTTGTGTTTCCTCTTGGAATGAAGGACAGTGGAGACTGTGGTGCCTTTAGGATATATGGTTTATTCACACATATCTGCAATCTGAGCCTTCTGTGATGCAGGGGTTCACAGCATGCACTCTCCAAAAGGATCGTGTTTCTTTTATTTCAGACAAAATAAAACATTGCTCTCAGAAGTTGTTCTGACTGACTCACCAGCTTGCTGCTTTACCTCCAGGTCATATCACTGCCACTTTCAACTCTAAACTCAGGCTTTGTCCTTCTAAGTATCTCTGAGTTGAGGGAGGGCCCCCACTCAATTTCCTCATATAGAATGCATTTTTGTATGCTACTATTATATGTGTTTTATTCACCTTTTACCCTTGCATACACCCCCATATTTTTTCATGTATAAGACGCCCCCATGTATAAGACACCCCCTATTTTGGGGGACTCCAAATTAAGAAAGCACCCCTCAGCACTACCTGTGTATGAGATGAGCCCCAATTTTAAACCTATTTTTTTGGTAAAAAAAACCTAGTCTTATACACAGAAAGATACGGTGTGTGTGTGTGTGTGTGTGTGTGTGTGTGTGTGTGTGTGTACACACACACACACACACACATGATTGTACACATAACGTGGTTGGAGAACTGCACTGCAAAATTTGAAGCATTTTGAATTTTGTAAAATGGCCGTATTTCAGTTCCAGTATTATTTCTGATAGTGCCAATTAGAGAGACTCACTTTTAAATGCAAACTGAACTGAATTTCTCACCCACCCCAACACAGTTCCCTGAGAAGAGAGAACGCTGGTGTGCTTAGGGCTTTGTCATAACTCCTGTAACTAGCAGGTTCGCCAACAAGCTCTATAGGGATGCGGGTGGCGCTGTGGTCTAAACCACTGAGCCTCTGGGGCTTGCCAATCAGAAGGTTGGCATTTCGAATCCACGTGACGTTGGTGAGCTCCCGTTGCTCTGTCCCAACTTCTGCCAACCTAGCAGTTTGAAAACACACCAGTGCAAATAGATAAATAGGTACTGCTGCGGCGGGAAGGTAAATGCTGTTTCCATGCGCTCTGGCTTCTGTCACGGTGTCCCGTTGCACCAGAAGCAGTTTAGTCATGCTGGCCACATGACCCGGAAAGCTGTGGACCAACGCCGGCTCTCTCGGCCTGAAAGCGAGATGAGCGCCGCAACCCCATAGTCGCCTTTGAGTTGACTTAACCATCTAGGGATCCTTTACCTTTACCTTATAGAGGATAGATTCCATAGCCTCCTTTTGATCCTCATCTACCTCTACTGTGTTTGTTTGAGCATGTTTATTGGTCCATTGAAGTTTCTTAAAGAAGGTAGCCTGCAATTTTATTTATTAGATGGATAAATCAACAATGGTTGCATTTATCAGAGATTTGTTTCAAAGCTTCCTTTGGAATGAAGAGGTTTTGTTGGAGCTCATTATCAAGCCTTGCAGTAATTTTCAGGCATAACAAAAAGAAGTTTGGAAAGGATTTGCATCTATAGTTCAGGTTTTTGAAATGGCAGTGGACAGTGTCCTCATGTTATTTTCTTTGACCAAAGCCTCAGCGATGGGCTTTAAATGAGGATGTACCACCTTGGCAAGTGGGAGGCTGAAGAGGAAATTACCGTAAGCCCTGACTTTAATAATGTTTCAAAATGTGCTGCTATTTAGAGGGAAAAGGTTATTGCATTTTATTGCACTGTATTGTATTTTCTCAGTTTAATTGTTTCTTATATATACATACTGAATTGTAATTGTTATTTTGTAAACTGCTTAGAAACTGTATTAAATGGTATATAACTGTAGTAATAAAGACACAATCCTAGAACTGCCAGGATGAGTATAGATAGTTATGATCCAGCAGATCTCTGACCGAGCCAGATTATATCCCTGATCCTGAAATACATCAAGCCCAGCAGATCTGGCCCAACTGCACTGGCTGCCAATTAGTTTACGGCCCCAATTCAAAGTGCTGGTCCTGACCCATAAATCCCTGAATGGCTCATAACTGCAATATCTAAAGGGCCGCTTCTCCCCCTATGAACCAGCCCAGCCCCTGCGATCATCATCCAAGGCTCTTCTTTTTGTGCCTCCTTCATGAGAGGTTCAGAGGGTGGCAACACAATAACAGGCCTTTTCTGCGGTGGCTTCCCATTTGTGGAATGCTCTCCCCAAGGAGGCTCACCTGACACCCTTGTTACATATCTTTAGGTGCCCAGCAAAAACATTGTTCTTCACCCAGGCCTTTGGGTAATTGAACCATTTATGACCCTTTAAACTGGTGTGTGTGTGTGGTGTTGTTGCTTTGTTTGTTTCTATGTTGTGTATTTTTGTGTTCTTTTATTGTAAACCACCCTACAATCCTTGGATGAAGGCTGGTATAGAAATTTAATGAATAAAAAAATACATATTGTATTGGCAAGTGTAAATTACTGGAATATGCGGAAATGGCGCAATTGACTAACAGACTAAGAGGTAATACAAGGCAATCATTTATTCAAAAATGGGATATGTATAAGATATATTTACAGAATAATAACAGCGGCACAATATCTATGGCAGTGTTTGAATGACCCTTGTCTTAACGAACTGTTAAGAAACAAGCAAAAAGGTACGAATTGTTTTAAGAAAGTATTAGAAAACACAGAAAGAGTAAGGTAATAATGATAAGTACATTCATCACCAGAAAGGTTACATGCATCGGGAAATGATAGGAAGTCTATTCTATGTTAGCAAAAAGATAGGAAAAAGGAGATTATATAAATTTAATTTAAATTCAATTTTTGTAAACATATATAAGATTGTTAGTACACGATTGTTTTCATCTTGGTATATTGTATATGTTATCTATGAATTTCAATATCAAATGAATTTCAAAAGTATTTAAACTGGGTGGGGGAAAAGAATAAAAAAAATACATCTTATTTATTTACTTTTTATGGTTATTCTGAAAACCCCAGACTTGGTAGCTGAAGTGGTCTGTTGATGACTCAGTCTTCAGACTGACCTCTTCTAAGTTTTCCAGGTGGTGGAATGGTAGGTATTTTTAAGGCGCTAATAAAACTTCTCTGGTCATGACTCATTATACAATTGCCGGAATTGGCAACCTGATAATAGTGCCCCGTAAGTGCAGAATTATGGTAATGTCTTCAGGTGGGTGTGGATTAACATGCATCAGTCTATGACTACTGCATATTAATGTTTATTATAATTGACAGCCAGCACTTACTCAGCTATTTGAAACAGAAGCTGTTGCACATTTCCACTGCTACTGAATGTGAAAGTTTTTTAGGATAGGTTAGGTGACAAGGTGGTGCCAGGCGGAAGGACTGCTGAAAAGCTACAAACCAACAGAAATTCATATGATGGCAATTTTTGCTCAGTTCTACGATAACAATGGTGATGACAACAACACTGGTTAATGGCTGAAACGTGGCTGTTTCATCTCTCCTGTAAGTCCCCTACCATGGGCTGAATAGCTGTGATGTCATGGAATACTTATCAACACATGATGCATGTGTCGTCAACAGAATGTTGGAATTGAAACAGTGAAGATCCTGTGAACTACAAGAGAGCAAAAAGGGGATAGGATAACAAGAAAGTGGCATGGAAGTAAATTTCAACATATTTTATTCCAGGATCAGACATCACAGAAACCGAAACATTAAACTATTAGAGCTCAGATTTGAATTTAGCATTGCCCACCCCACCCGCAAGGCATCTTTTCCAAGTACTGTAAAAGTATATATGTGAGTATGTATCACACAAAGTGGAGACCAGTGATCATTCATAAGGCAGACAAGTGGACCTTTCCCTTGTGATTGCAGTGGTGTGATCAATTGCAAATGGACAGTTGTTCATCATTGCCCAAAGGATCTTGAGGGGGTGGGATGGGGAGAAGTTATCGTGAAGCATGTATCCTCATGCCATTTCTTCCATGTCCTAGCAGATGGCAGTGAGTTCCGGTCCACTAATGGAGATATTTCTTGGGAACATGAGGGTGATGTGCATGTGCAACCCTTTCCTATGTCTTTGTGAACTACAGCTCCCATCAGCCCCATCCAACACAGCTGTGGTGACTGGAGATGATGGGAGTTGTACTCAAAGACATATTGTGGGCACCAGGTTGACAACGTTGACACCTCCACCCTGAACCTCACAATATTAATGTAGTGCTGCATCACAATCCTTGATTTACAAGAAATTTGAGGATGGGGGCAGGGGAGCAAAACAGAAGGTGGGTTGTTCAACACCAGCAGCCATTGCATGGGAGCGAGAAGTGGGGGGGGGCACAAAAAGCAGAAATGTGGTTTTAAATTACAGTAGATGCAGGGGTCAGCAAACTTTTTCAGTAGGGGGCCAGTCCACTGTCCCTCAGACCTTGATGGGGGGCTGGACTATATATATATATTTTTTGGGGGGATGAACAAATTCCTATGCCCCACAAGTAACCCAGAGTTGCATTTTAAATAAAAGGACACATTCTACTCACGTTAAAACATGCTGATTCCCAGACCGTCCGTGGGCCGGATTTAGAAGGCGATTGGGCCGGATCCAGCCCCCGGGCCTTAGTTTGCCTACCCATGCAGTAGAGATTTGAATAAAGCAGGGATGGAGTTTCATGCAAAAACACTGAGTGAATGTACTGTTTATTTCAGGTTCTCATTTCACCTGATCAGATGCTTTTTTTTGTATTCTGGATCACATATATAATTGCCCGCTATTTCTCTTTTGAGGGGGCAGGTGTGTTCCTTTAGCCTACCAGTTTTAAGATGGGTCACACTTGAAATGTACTGTGGTTAAAGAACTGCATAGTTGTACCTTTGGTTCTAAAATCTGTACTTTTATATTTGAAAATAAATAACAAGCAAATAAAAAAGCAGGAGATGGAGGAACACAGGAAAATGTTATTTTAAACAATAGAATAGATTTGTGTAGAGTGAGCAGTGGGAAACACTGAAATGGGGAGTGGCAGTTTAAAACAAGATTTGTGTACAGTAAGACGGGAGTTTGGAAAGGCTCTGTTATGTTAGCTTTTTGATGTTAGCTTCTGCACTGTATCCACCTCTGCTATTTATCCCTGTTAAAACTGGTTTGTTTGTTTGTTTTTTAAAAACAACAACAACAACAACAACAACAACAACAACAACTCGGTGTTCCTCCATCCCTGCTTTTTTCAAAGCTCTGTCATTGTTTAAAAACACAGTTTTCATTTCAGTGCTCCTCCATCCCTGCTTTACTCAAACTTCTGCTGTTATTTGATTACAATGAGAAGGGAGTGATACTGAAAGGAAACAATTGGCTGTTTTAAACTTCTGCCTCTCCCATTCCTCAGTTGCCTCATGTGTGAGGTAAAGCATGCCAAGACCCCAAATACTCTATAGTACCATCCTACAATCATGTATTTCACTCTTGGTACTGTATGTTGTCTTCAACATTAAGTTCCAGACTCAGTTTCAGACTTCAGAAAATATACTTTTACAAGAAAACACTCATGTATGTACAACATCCATCAACTGAACTTAACATTCTCTAACTGAATAAGTTGACAGGCTTGCTCCTTAAGATTCTATTCAACTTTAAGATACAGTAGGATATATCAGCATGGTGTGTTTGTGCAGAGGCGGCTGCAGAATAGGAGAGAGGTGGAATAAAATGGGGGGTGGTCTGTGTACAATAGAAAGTTGGGGGAAAGGGGTGGTGATAATGCAGAAGCGGCTGCGCCATAGAAGAGAGGATAAAGCATGGAAATGGGGTGGGGAGTGATCTGTGTGCAAGGAAAAGTTGAGAAAAATGAGGAGCGTGGAGGGAAAGGGGGCCCTATACCTTTAGATCAAGTGAGTTTGCTGCCCCAGGCAGCAGATTCTGAGTGTTCTGAAAGGACTATGAATCATTATTTACTTTGTCATTATTATAACAAATAGAAAATATATGAAAGAGGTGCCAAATGGAATGGAAAAGCAAACATAGCAGAGCTTTCTAAAGGATCTTCAAGAGCACTCTGATAACTGAACTTGGGATATCTAAGAGAGAGAAATATTTGCATCAGAATGGAATGATGGTCAAGGGCCCATATGTCACTTAAATTGTAGCAAGCTCCATGATGACATCAGTAAGACGTCCACAGCGAGAATAAGGACTAAGCATTAAATATAAAGACTTAATTATTTGCAACTAGGACAAAGGAGAGCATCAGAATAACTTGCATTAATCATCACATAAGTAGTACATCATCTGCTCAGAGAATGTGGTGTAGCCAGCTGACAAATTTTAGCAAAGGGATGTGGTATGTTAAATTGCACAGGATCTCCTTGAGTTTCTCTGCTTTCCAGCATCCAGAACTTTCTTCTCACACCCTGCCCCTGTGGGACCCAACTCCCTGGATATTTATTTGCATCTTCATTTCACCAAAGCACAAAAAAGGTATGTGTGCGTGCGTGTGCGTGCATGTGTACACATACACAGCTCTCATTCAGATACATTATTGCAACCAAGGCAAATTTAATTCAAGCCAGACCTTGCCACAGTTTATCCCTGGATACAGGAATCAGTACTGAGGGTAAGGGTGGAAGGATATGTAAATTCAAATTCTTTCAGTTCATTTCCCCCCCGCCCCCAATCTTAAATTCAGTTCTTCACATTTCTGAAGTTTCTGCATTATTTTTAAAAAAAATCCTCATGAAAATTCACCATAATTTTAGTGTGAAATTAGCCTAATAAATACATTTTTATATGCAGTTTTGACATTATGTGCACAGGTTGCTAAGCAATTTCCTCTAGCATAATGCATTCTTGCAAGCAATGTTCATGATCAAATTATTTTTTATGCACACTCTCATAATATATGCATTTTTGCAAATTCAGATAAAGTTAAATTTCAAAGGGTGCCTGTGTTTCAGTTCCAATACTATTTTGAATTTGATAGATTTGCCTTTAAATGCAATCTGGACTGAATTTCTCCCCTATCCTTACTGAGGGGGCAGAGATTCTTCCATTATCAAGGGGGCCATGTCTGGAATTCCAGCTGTCAAACAAGAATACAAACGTTCTACATCTCCTCAACTTAGGTTCTGACGGAGCACCCACATTTATTTTGTCCCTCCCCCCATTTTTTGCCTCCAAATATTTTGATGCCAGTCTTGGCACCAGAAACACATTTCAATGCTGGTCTAGTATCTTGTGAAGAAACAAGGAAGAGAGCATATTTCTTTTCCTACTGACAGTGCCTCCAGTCTGTCACCATTCTGTGGGGTGGATTCAAGTGCAGAGTGCACATTTAGGTTTGTGCAATAAAGCAGTGTGGCTGGGGGGCGGCACACTGGGTGCCACTCACCCAGGGGGGAGGCACTTACCGCAGGGCCTGCAGCGCGCCTAAGCCATGCATCTCTTCTGGGAGTGACACAGTGGTTCGGGCGCCTGCAGCCACCGCACTGCCTTTTCGGGCAGTGTGGGGTTCGTGTCAGCCCACCGCCTCCCCCTCAGCTGGAGGGTGGCTGAGAGGGGGAGGCGGTGGGCGGACTCCATGTAGGCTCTGCCCAGAGCACCCAACTCGGCTCACCCCACCCCCATGGACAGCTTGCCCCGCTCCCGGGCATAGCTGTCAACCCTCCCCTTTTTTGCGGGAAACTCCCTTATTCCAGCGCCATTTCCCGCTGCTATCTCGGATTGTTGATATCCCTTAAATTTCCCGGATTTCAAAGGAAGCAGCTCCTCTCCCTCCCTGCCGGCCAGGGAGGCTCCTCAGCTGCTTTGCTCAGCTGCCAATAAGGAGTCTGAGACTGACTGGGGGCGGAGCTTGCATGCCTTGTGCATCCAGACCCTCATGCCCAACCAGACAGACAGCCTGCCTGCCATCTACGCGCTCGCTCTTTCGCTCCCCCGTTCGCGCGCAGCCTCTGGAGCACAGGGTGGCGAGGCTACTTGATGCCATTGCACCGCCCTCGCGGCATCCCTTATTTTCAAATCCGAAAGTTGACAGCTATGCTCCCGGGTGCCTGAGCAGCTTGCTACGCCACTGGTGCAATAGAAGTGAATTAAAACCCTATTTCACCTTAGCACAGCAAATCTTCTTTTCTAGGGGAGAAAAAGACTTCTTGCAGTTGGGGTGAAAAATATGGGGTGAATGAATGAATAGTGGGAAGATGTATCAAGTAAATAAAATAAAAATAGAACCACTGCTCAAGCGAATAAGGATGAATTCAAAATGAATGTTCATTGTCACATTATCTCCCCACAAAGAAATCAAAACAAGAGCTCAATGAAGACTGGACATAGCCTAACCATAAGCTTTGTGACACAAAATCAGGAGGAATGCTGAATAAACAGATGGCCCTTAGTTGGGGTGTCTGATTTTGACAGAAAAAAGCCCCCCTTTAGGGAAAGGTAAGTGCCTCTTCCCACATGCAAGCTCTCACAGATGTCAGTTTCTTCCTACACTGCACTGGATTACAAAGTCAGGGGGGAGGAAGAACAAAGATGGATGCCAATGAGTTTCACATACAGCAGGGGCCACCCACCTCAAACCAGAGAAAATGTCATGGGCATCCCCACCCCAGATGTTTCCTCCCAACCTGAAATTGCTCCTGTGCCATAATTAGGCTTGATTTAAAAAAAAAAATCCTTTGGCCAAAGGAGGGGTTTTCCAAGCCTAATTTCAGTGGAAAGATTGTCCCTGTGGGTTTCAGGGAAGGCATCTGTGGGCACATGTGCACCCACACTGGCCACCTATGATGTACAGGGTGCAAAACAAGAATAATAATGGCCTTGTTGTTGTGAGGATGGAAGCGATAAGAGTCAGAAAACACTTTGAACAATTCAAAGCTGGCCAGTGATTAATGATTTTAATCCATGGGTAGAGGCTAAACCCAAGCGTACGCTGAGCCAAACACCAGTAGCTTCTTTCTTTCAGGTGACTTAGCTTTCCCAGGTTATGTACTGAGTCATGCTCGATAGCATCTATATGGTTATGGTCATGGACAAACCTTTAAGAGATGCTGTGTGTGTGGAAGATCGTGGGACCATTGGCTCTCATCATGCCCTCAGCAATTACCTAAACCAAAGTTGGGAAGAGCCCTCATGAGTCAGCTGCTGCTCCTTTTTTTAATATAAGTATGTATATTTTAATTTTTTAGATCACACCTTCATCCACACATGTATCTCATGGTAGCAGCCACAAAAATAGTCATACAATATTAAAACAAAGAATCAAAACCAAAGCAACACAGTAAAAACAAAAGTAATATAGCAGAAGCTAAAACAACATAGCACATTTCTCTAGTTGCTCTAAGGGTCGTATAGATCCTTCCTTTATTTCTTCCCAGCAACACCCGTCCAAAAAGAAGTGTTGCGTAAGTCATCTCTAAAATGATCAGTGCTGTGGTATTCATAGAAAAAGAAACTTGCCACTCATTTGTACATGTTAACAGTAGGGAGATGCTTGAATTTTGCACAAGTGGGGCTTTAACTGAAGTCTAGACAGATTTGCAAATGTCTGTAGCAATTTCCGAGCCCCGTGTGTTTTTAAAAATATACTTCCAGAATGTATGCCTGCCACTGTTACAGAAAATAGTTGTTCTGCGTTTCAGCCATCTTGTTGTTGGCATCCATTTGTTTTGAGAGACAATGACGTGCGTCTCCTGGGGTTAAGTCAAACCACTGTGTTAGCAGCACCTGCATTTTTAAGCAATATATGACAAAAGTCCAGTGCTTTTTTAAAAGGGGGTGCGCAGGTACGCAGTACCGGCATCTCTTTTTTGTTTTTTGTTTTTGTTGATAAAAAGTATGGCACTTACTTTAACAACTTCATGGTGAGTACTGGCACCTATTTTTCTAGAAAAAAAGCACTGCAAAAGCCAAAACTAGTACTGTGCAAATACAGACTAGATATGAAGTGACAGCTACTATTAGTGTCACAGTAAATAATAATAATAATAATAATAATAATAATAATAATAATAATAATAATAATAATTTTACCCCAGTCACCTCCCTGTACAGTGCTGCCTTCACATGTAAACTCCCATAGTCTATCATTACAACCCCACTTTTGTTTACAGCTTTGTTTTCAGACATACATAGAAGCATTCTTTTTATACTGTGAAATCCTTTACCTGCTTTACCACATAGATGTTCATAAAATAATTTAATCTCCCCGCCCCCCAAAAAACCCCTACATAAATGAGGATCAATGTATGAGGTATGAAGACAAGTCAAACGGACAAAAAAGCAGGGGAACTATCAAAAGCCTACAACAGGGGCCGGCAACCTTTAAGACAAAAAGAGCCACTTGGACCCATTTCCGAAGGAAAAAAAAACCTGGGAGCCGCTTTTCGCACCCTAGGCGAGGGGGCGGGGCCATGTGACGTCATTGCGCATGACGTACGGTGCCCCGCCCCCTGCCGCCCCGCGCCGCTGCGATTTAGGCAAGCGTCCATCAGGAGCCTCCTGCGAGATGGCAGCACGTCTGCCAGCGCTGGCCCAGCTCAAATACAGCTGCACGGGCTTTGTCTGGGGCTCGATGCCTCCTCTCCACACACACACACACACACACACACACACACACACACCAGCTTTTGTGTGCGCGCTGCACGGGCTTTGTCTGGGGCTCGCTGCCTCCTCTCCACACACACACACACACACACCAGCTTTTGTGTGCGCGCTGCACGGGCTTTGTCTGGGGCTCGCTGCCTCCTCTCCACACACACACACACACCAGCTTTTGTGTGTGCGCTGCACGGGCTTTGTCTGGGGCTCGCTGCCTCCTCTCCACACACACACACACACACACACACCAGCTTTTGTGTGCGCGCTGCACGGGCTTTGTCTGGGGCTCGCTGCCTCCTCTCCACACACACACACACACACACCAGCTTTTGTGTGCGCGCTGCACGGGCTTTGTCTGGGGCTCGCTGCCTCCTCTCCACACACACACACACACCAGCTTTTGTGTGTGCGCTGCACAGGCTTTGTCTGGGGCTCGCTGCCTCCTCTCCACACACACACACACACACAAACACCAGCTTTTGTGTGCGCGCTGCACGGGCTTTGTCTGGGGCTCGCTGCCTCCTCTCCACACACACACACACACCAGCTTTTGTGTGCACGCTGCACGGGCTTTGTCTGGGGCTCGCTGCCTCCTCTCCACACACACACACACACACACACACCAGCTTTTGTGTGCGTGCGCGTTTCGCTCTCCCTCCCTCCGGCCCTAGACAGGCAGCGAGTGAGCGCAGCATGATAATGAGCTCTGTCAATTGCCCAGCCGGGAAGGAGGAGGAGGAGGCGCTGCTCTCGCTCTCGGGCTCCGCGCTCGGCTCTGGTTTGCCGTCAACGTGCCCGTCGCAGCTCGCCAACTTCTCTTTCTCTCTGCAGCTCGCTCTCCCGCCGCCCCCCCGACTACACACACCGACGCGACGGGAGGGAAAGGGAAGCGGGAGAAGACACGCCACCCCGGAGCCGCGGCAAAGGTGAAAAAGAGCCACATGCGGCTCCGGAGCCGCGGGTTGCAGACCCCTGGCCTACAAGAAGGAATGGTTCTTTCAAGCTGAGTGAGCCAATCCATTTTGCATGCAGGAGAAAGCAAATTGCAGGAAGGACTGAGGGAAGTGTGGGATAATGAAAAAGCTTTGCTGGCCAAACAACAAAGACTGCGCAAGACCCTGGGGGCACAAATGAACCCAAGGAGATGGCAGCCAATTATTAACATTAGTACACCTGAAGTTGCAACAAACAGTTGCAAAAGTTGGAACAGAAAATACGGTAGATAATTGAAACAACTTGCATCGGTCTGCAGAACACAATGTCAACTTAAAAGGCATTTTGTAAACCAAGTTACTTTATGAGCAGATTTTGTGCAAGGTAATTCTGTAAACAAATTAATGCAAAAATTACTGTGACTTCAGTCCCTAGTTAACAGATATGCTTTAGGGTATGGACTGATCTCTAGAAAACAAAGTCAATTGCCCTTCCAATATATTTGATTCACTTGCATGGTGTTTACAAGTCTTTCTCTTAATCATTTGTTTATCCCACATTTCTCTGTCAGTTTGCTAACTGCAAAAAGCCCTGGGCTCCTTTGGGAGGAAGGGTGGGATATAAATTTAATAAAGTTAATAAATAAATAAATAAATAAAGGGGGGATTTGTTGTGTTAGGGTGACAGAGTGCTTTATTCCACTTTAGAGATCCCTATTATTGCATGTCATAATTATTCCCAGGGCTTTTTTCCCAGCCGGAACACACTGGATCTCAGCTCTGGCACCCATCAGGTGGGTGCCATTGGCATTCTAAGAGAACAAAGGAGGTGAGTTCCAGCACCTCTTTTTGTGGAAAAATAGCACTGATTGTTCCATTTTCAGTACTGTTTGCAGCTGCAAAAGTTTGGGTTGAGCAACTCTGCTTCATCTTCAATCAGTGCATAAACTGAAATCCAGTAACTTTCTACACCACAAATGTTCTGACTTATTACTGTTCTGCTTTTGTTGCACTATATCCTGTCCAGATGGCAATAATGTGTTAGCATTGGGGAAGAATCGTAAAACAACTGCTCAAGTGGAATAAATTCAGCACTAATGCATTAATCTTTTGTCGAGAACATGTTTCAGAATACACCTGCTTTAAACTCCAGTTAGGAGGCCCTGTTGGGTTATTACCTCAGTACAGAAGTGTACCATGGATAGCATGAGGTGGACTTCCTTGAAGGGGTGTGACTAGGGACAGGATGTTTATGCATCTATATTTATATCCCTTTACTCATCATGCATACATGATATGTGGCATTTCCTCAATGAGCTTCAGAACTCCCGAGTTACAAAAATTACATAACCTTTCTTTAGTGGCAGTGGTATAAATTTTCTCTACAGAAAACTGCTGTAAAAATATATATGATAATTTTATTATTTATACCCCACCCATCTGGCTGGGTTGTCCCAGCCACTCTGTGTGGCTTCCAACATAATAAAAACACAGCAAACTTCAAACACTTAAGACTTCCCGATACAGGTGTTCAGGTGTTTTCAGAAAGTTTTTTTAGTTGTTTATCTGTTTGACATCTGATAGGAGGGCGTTCCAAAGGGTGGGCACCACTACTGAGAAGGCTGCAAAGGGCCTAAACCATAAAGTTTGTGAACAAATAAAATGTATTACGTGCTGCAGAAAAAGTAAGAGGTTCATGGTGAAATTCTCTCCAATGCCCAATACCCTGACCAGCTATTATTATTGCTCCAGAAATCAGCATGAGAACGGCACACTTGGCCAGCCCAGTTTTACATGCTACAACGTTCTGTTCAGTTCTTAAGTTTATTGTTCTAGCCAAACCCAAGATAAGCTTGTAGCAATAATATTAATAAAATACAGAACATCCACCCATAATAAAAGCCAACCTCCATGATGTAAGAGAGAGAGAAGATACCAGAGACACAAACAAGCTAGTTTAATTTCAAATTAAACCTCCGAATCTCCCAGCCTGAGAGCTCTTGATGCTACCCAGTTATTGCTGTTTTGTAAAACTGCAATTGACTTCCCACTGGGTCACATTATTTCTCAATGCACATCCTGCTATGTTACATGCACACCGTTGGGCTCCTCCAAAAGGCTTATTTATTCAGCATTCATCCTGATTTGCTTATAGAAAGACTACTCAGAGGTTACACAATTGTAGTTGATGGGGAGGTCTTGCACAGCAAACTCACTTTCCCATAATACTGAACTTTTTTGTGATAAGGACAGAAGAATGCACTGGAAAGTATGAGATAACACTTGTTTTTGATGCAACATCATCTGGTGCAACATCATCTAACCTCCCTATAAACAAATCATTAAATAGCCGACATAATCTAATTAACCTGCCATCAATGAAGGATGAATGCTCAGTAAGCAGGTGGTCTGGAAATTACCATGGTAAGAGAAACACAACAGAGACATGTAAGTTGCTTGCATTCTTTCACTGCTGCGCCACGATGGAGAGGAGAGTCAATACTATGTAGTTTGCAAAGCCCATTTTTGCTATGGTGCCCTGAATTTTCAAAGCCCAGTGTTGAGGTGTGCATCTGTGGGTACACAGATAAACAACAGGCAGCACAGCAGTGGCCATCTTCAATGCTGTATCCTGCCCTGGAACCTTCTAGTGAAGGTTAAGCTATAATTCTGATAATAATAAAGGACTCATCATCAATATCTTGCTGAGAGCAACAGATCAAGCTGCTTGCCACTCATTGTTTATTGGATGCAAAGTTTAAATTGTTTTTTAATTTTTATAGGGCGATTGCTTTATTTCTTGTCTGCTTCTGAATTTTTATTGATCATTGTGAAGGCTTATTGTTCACAGTAATAAAATACTGACTGAAGCCAATTACTTTAAGCTGGTTTGAGCTGCTGTGAAAAAAACTGGGACATAATTTCTAAGACAGATTAATAAAATGCAGTGCACATCTTTTTCCCATTGCCTGTAGTAAAAAGCAAATGTGCTTGAAGGAAATGTACAACATGTGTACTTTATAAACCATAATTAAACCCACTTCAGTAACCATAATTTAAACCTTGTCTTTCAAGCTTGTTTAATCAACAAGAACCCACTAAGGCTACAAAAGCAGCTTTCAATGTCTTTATTTCTGCCAGTACTGCAGGACATCATAAATCATCCAAGGCACTGAATACATACCCTGCTGTTATAGAAAAGCTATGTGGGCTGTCTGGTGAGTGCAGCGGTCTTCAGCCTTTTCAGGTCTGGGAACCATTTTCAACACAATGTCTCTCTTTATTTCTTTCTTTACCATATGCTGTTATACTGGTAGTGCTGCTGTTGTGACCCACTGTAGATCAGGCATTGACCCAGTGGTGCATTCTGACCCACCTAAAAGAGACCAGTTTTATTTAAACAATAGTCAATTGACTCAAGGGACCTATTACACAGAAAGCAATAAGCTGGTCTGAGTCAGTGTTTTGAAATTTGAAAGCATTTGCTCCATGATAAGCATGTACATGTACAGGCTGCTTAGTTGGCTAAGAATCATTTTGGAATGGTTGCCCAGAGTCAGTCAAACCGCAACTTGTTGCTTACAAACAGCATTCAGGCAGCAAAAATTTGTCAGATCCATATTTGCCACAGTGAAATACAAAATGTGTCAAATTTGTGACATTAGAAGTCAGACCAACTAGCTCTGTATCATCCCTCTGATGTAGGCTCCTTATAAAATCAAACAGCAGTACCCTATATAGAGTGCATTTCAAACGTTACGTTGTCCATGCTTATTCCATATTGCTGCTTACACTGGACAACATATTTAGACATTTGTTTCTAACATACTTGTTTTGAAAGTTACAAGAAGGAAGAAAAGAAAAAAAAAAGACTGAACATATGCAATTTTGGGCTTGCCACACCTGAGTTTATTGTGTGTTTGCAGTGTTCCCATTCAGGTTGTGTAGCCCACATGATGATGCCCTCAAAGAACACCAATCTCAATGCTTTTCTTTAAATTCAGGTTACCCGATAAGGGGATAATCCAATAAATTGGGGGAAATCAGGCTCTAAACCTCTCCAGTTGGGGCTGCAGATCATTTCTTTCAGTGTTTTTGGATGGGCAGGTCAGTTGTCACTTTCTGCTATTCCGCTTTCCATGCCCACTGCTTCCTGCTTTGATTTCTTCTCCATTTGTGATGTTTCCAGTATGCTCCTGAGCAGAGTTGAAACCAGAAAACTGCACAAGCAAACCATGGGGGTGGGGAATCTACACCCGAAATACAGGGCAGCAATCTGAAAAATGGGTGCTAAGAATTTACAGTTTTTTTCACTGCTCTGGTTCTCCAGAAGCGGCGTAGTCATGCTGGCCACATGACCCGGAGGGAAGCTGTATGCCGGCTCCCTCGGCCAATAAAGTGAGATGAGCGCCGCAACCCCATAGTCGTCCGCGACTGGACCTAACGGTCAGGGGTCCCTTTACCTTTACTTTTCCTTTCTTTTCCAGCATGTTAGTAAGGGAGAGTGCTTTTGCACACTTCTTGGGCAGGGAATTTGAAAAGCAAACAAACAAGATGCACATATTCATGTCCTGTTGGTACTTAATTGTCACAACAGAATCAACAAATTAGAAGACAGGGGTAAACACAAAAGGAAAGCTCACTGGTATGAATAGAAATGACCAAAGATGCTCCACATATACAAAATCCAAATACATGCAGGTGTGAATTATTCCAGCCTAATTTGAATGGGGGGGGGGGGAGCGGGTTAATAGCAAAATAATGCTGAAATGTGGGCAAGCCCTTTGTAATATTGAAATAGTAGGCTTGTGAAATGCAGTAGGTTGCCATCTATGTGGTCTACCTCTTTTCCCAGACAAAATGGAAAACAGATCACGATGTGTCCTGTCTCCACTCTTTAATGTCATTATATTTTAGAAATATTCCTCCAGGGGATTCCTAACTTTTCCACAGAGAGGAGTGGATTTTTTATTTTGGAGAATTTCCAGTGGCTAAGGGCGAGAAACAGAGTGGTCTTTGGAAGCTGTTCTATGGCTGTGTACACACCATACATTTAATCCACATTCTCCCCTCCCACAAGTATTCTAGGAACTATAGCTCTGTGAGGGGTAAACTACAGTTCCCAGGATTTTTTGGAAGGGAAATGTGTTTTAAATGGGCTTTACATGTATGGTGCGTCTGAAACATGTGTGAGGTGCCACCTGTAACATGCACACATGTATTGATGTGAACATTGTATAAAATACTGCTGCTTAATCTTATAATTAATCTTAATCTTATAATAGTTTTCTTGGGGAGGAAGATGAATTGGGGCTGTACTAAAATGAATGAAAAGAACAGTCATGGAAATACACTGATTCCTTACACCCCGGCCACAGGAATACACTGTTCTGAAGTGACTTCAGATTTTCTGGAAAGCGTGACCCTGCTATTTCCAGGCATTCCAGAACTGAGACGCCATACCCATCACGTGCTGTCCAAGTGCCACATATACTTGAATCAGCCACGATAAGATTCTTGTGGTTTCTAAGTACACAGCAAATGTGTCTAAGGTTTTCCAGCCCTGCCTGTTGCCTGCAGCGCAGGATGCTCATTAAGAGTCCTCTTCAAGCAGATTAAGACCAAAACTCTTTCATTATGTGCTGAAAGATTACACCATCTAGCAGATGAATTATTTTCAGTTGTGCAAAGAGCAGGTAGGGCTCCTGGGCAATGTGTAGGATTATGACGATTTGGATCGCGGTGCTTCAAGGGCACATCTCACTCCAGTATGCCTCAAAATAACAATTAATGATGACAGCGATGATAAGCCAAGAATCTCTGCTTGCCAGTAGGGGTGTATGCTCCAGAATGCATCTCAAGGAAAACAGAGAGAGAGAGAGAGAGAGAGAGAGAGAGAGAGAAAGTAACTTCCAGGCCAGAGGTCCACAAAAGGGGTACCACTATTACCTGGGCAATAATGAGAAATGGGCAAAGAAAAGTACGTTCCAAATTTGCTTTGTGTTTGGGGAGAAGAAGAGGCATGTCCTTCTCTTGCATTCAGGTCACCTCCTTCAGGATTGTCCTGCAAAGGAAACAATAGTGTCTGAGGGGAAAGGGTTTCTTTCTTACACTTAGGGTCCAATTGCCTTCACGTGAGTTCTCCTGCCTTCTAGGGCTGTGTCCATGCAGTTCCATAAGGCCAGCACAGCCTCCACGTGCCCCTTTTATGGGTTATCCCCACCCTTCCAGTCATATCCTTTGCAGGGCTTATTCTTGTGGTTTGAGCAGAGGCCCCGCCCCTTTCTCCTCCAGCCCCAATCAGCTGCTAGGTGGCTTGGACAGCACCCAATCACCTCCACTAGAGATGAAGGGCAGGAAAAACAAAGAAGCAAAAATGCGCTGAGTCAAAGATAGTTCCCAGAGAAACAAATAAGGTGCTGAGGCTTCCTCCCATCAGTAGCACCCAGAGCCAGCCAGACATAAAGAAGCAGGAAGACAGGCTGAGGATTGCAGCAACAGCAGCAGTAGCAATGGAAAGAGGTACTACTTGTACTATGAAATGTTGGTTGGATGAGATCCAGATTTGTCCCTCTAGGGGGTGCTAGTTCCATCCCATCTTCAAGGAATTGGATAGCTGAGAGGGCAAGGATAACAGCATGTTCTGCCTCCATGTTCAGATCGGCACATCCCTAGTGTTGTCAGTGGCTGAGGGGATGTTGTGTACAGAATGAGTTTGTGAAAAGCTACAGATAGCATATTGGTGCTCTTGCATCAGATCTGAGAAACGCAGGATGCAATCCCGGTTCTAGACACTGCAAGGCCCCGAATGTTGCTATATCTCAGCTTCTGGTTTCCATCTGTAAAATGGAAATAAGAAGCTTTCTTCATAGGCTCATTGTGAAAAGAAGCTTCGCAAGGAAATGTTGATGTGTGGCCTGAGCCTTTGGCTGGACTGTATAGCTAAGAAAGTGTTGTGGATGTTTGGCCAGCAGGACATTTGACAATGACAGCTATTTTAGCAACAGTTTTTACAAAGCCATATAAGGAGTCTGAAGGGCCTTTTCAGTGGTGGCTCCCAGCTTGTAGAATGTGCTCTCCAGGGATCTGGCACCATCTTTATCCAGCTTTAGGCACCAAGCAAAGCCTTTTCTCTATTCCTGGCCTTTTGGCCCTTAATTTGAAGAATAGCACTGTGGTGTCTTTTAGTGGGGCAGGGCCTGTAGTTCTGCCTTTTCGTTTTTAGCTGTGTTTTTAGGCTTTTTTATATGTATTGCTTGAATTATAGGTTTTTATTGTTGCTTTGAATTGGTTTTAATGTCAGTCCCCTTGAATTACTTTGCAAGAAAATAAACTGGCAAATATTAACATTAAAAATAATAAAGTGTCTGGCCTGTATTAGGATCGAGGCAAGTAGCAACCTACTCTATCAGAGGTCATGGTAGTTCACAGCATTGAGTGCACTCTTCAAACCCTCTGGCTATGCAGGGGCTTCTGGGCAACCTATCACTAATAATGGCTTTTGTTCTCATGCTATGGAAGTTACTTGAACAAAGGAAAATTCAGAAATCTATTGAGCAACAGTGACTTTGAGTCACATGATGGTTTTTGCTGATGTGATGTCCCTTAGCTTCTCCCTCAGAGGACATCACTGGGACTCCTTTATCCAAGACACTGAGGAGAACTTTGTCTGTGAAACATTTGGGGCTCCTGGAATGAATCCTGCCTGAGTCCCACCAGGGATGAATGCTGTTATTCTCTGTCTAGGCAGAAAAAGACAAATCTAGAACCAGACCAAAAGTCCATTGTTAGCAACATCCACGAAAGCTTCCACTGTGAGCAAGAACATCAATTTCTCGGGTGAGGGAACTACCGGTAGTAATTATCTGTCTCCCGCTCCCCGTATTTACCAGGGAAATGGTATAATCAAAATTATAGGCAAGATTCGATGAAACAGTTGCGCTAGCGAGAACCAGCACAAGTGCCACTAGTACAGTGGGATTTTCTCCCCTCTCCTTCCCCACATCAGATCTGGGGGGTCAGGATAATAGTGTGAAAGGAGAGGAGAGGGGAGATTCCTCCATCAGGGAAACAGAGATGCTTGCAGTGACTGAGCAATTTTCTAACTGGTGTTTTGATTCCACCCAACAGTATTTCCCTGCAAAGGATATTGCAGTTCTATAGAAGTTTTTCAGAATTTGATCTACTTACTAAAAACAGAGAGAGTGTGTGAAAGCATACAGCAAAGGCAGAGGACTTGTTGCACTCTAGGTGTTGCTGGACTCCAACTCCCATTAACCCCAGTGAGCCAATGGTGAAGTATGATGGGCATTGTAGTCTAGCAACATGTTGGAGGGGGCATAAGTCTCTCCTTCCTGCTGTAATAGGTTCAATGGAATCTGTATACTAGGGAGGACAACTGGAGTCCCATTGGCCAAATCTGGCCTCCTGGGTGGTGTTATGTGGCCTCTTTCCCCAGGGGGAAAGAGGGGTGTGAAGGAGCATTGTGTGTGGCAAGGGGATGTGGCAACCTGCCACATTTAGGAGGGGAGGTTGGGCTTTGGCCTTCCCCTCTCTTGCCTGAAGTGGTCTTAAATTGACAAAAAGAGTTGCTGACTAGCTCGCTGTTTACATGGGAACAGGATTATTGCATTGCAGGTGGTTGGACTAGATGACCCTCGGCGTCCCTTCCAACTATTCAGTTCTACGGTTCTGTAAGTTAAATGGATGCTCAGACAGCTCCCTGTTTCTCAAACAGTCTGGTTTGACAGCAATAGAAAAACATACAATTAGAATACAATACAATTATATTATCTGTCTTATTAATCTCTATAACTAAAATGCAGGGTGTAGATACATTTAAACAGATAACCAAAGGGTAGCAACCGAGTTTAACAAGTCCAATGAATCACATAAAGTATTTTCATTTTCAGCAAAGGCAAAGGTGGAAGGCAGCTAATTTGAGCTCATTCACGGGCGATTTGAGACCTGATATAAATAGTAAAGACACTGAAGGCTATCACATGACATTTTGCCCTTGCCACGGTTCCCCAACTACAAAGCAGATGTGTGTCTGACATTTTCTTTCAGAGATGTTGAATTTCTGAGAGGAATTCAATATCACATTTTCCCAGTCGTTCTGTCAGCTTGCCAGGTGGAACAATCTCCCCTCTTCTCCCCCATGTGCTGTTTTAGGGGTTCCCTTGACCCCCCCCAAGCCAAATTTGTGGGGGTCACATGAGGGGAGACAGTGGGGAAGCCCCATTGTACTAGTGGAAGCTCTTGTAGTCCTCTGTTTCCTTTTAAAATACTTTTAAAATGGATTGAGTCTGTGCTTGCATGTATTTTAAAAGGGGTGGTGGCAATGGTGGCAGTTTCCATACATGCCTATATTACATTTGTTGCGATAAGAACACATTTCTGTATTTACGTATTGGCAATACTGAGGTAACCTTGAAACAGTTTCAGACCCACTGACTCCAAAGAAATGTTTAGATTCTGGATTCCTATAGAAATTGGAGTTCTTGGTGATGTACAGCAGTCAAAATTGTAGAATGCAAGACACATTGGTACACTTTGACCATGAAAATTTAGCGAAACAGGGCCTTGTCCTGGAACAGGAATTTATTTCAACTGGAATTTGTTGCAATACTATAATATTAAAACTGTTTGAAGATTCAAAAACTGATCTACTGCCTGGCCAGAGTTCTTGCATTCTACAATTTTGACTGCTAGATTCTGGATTCCTAGCTTCCAGTTAAGCAACTGGTGTGTTGTTGTTTTTACCAACTTGGTCAACAACATATGTCAGTAAACTCTTAGGTCATATTATGTAACAGGTCAATTTTATATTGGAGTATGACTAAGCTTTAAAAAAGGTTTCTGAAACTGACAGTTACAAAAAAAATACTGCATTGTCCAGTAAATTTAATTTGATTGAGGTTTGTTTTTGTTTACAGTAAAATAGCAATATGTAACCTTTCTCCCCAATTTAAATAAATGTTTATATAAGGTAGATAGCCAGATGTGAAGTGTTCAGTAGCTATACAGTTTCATTTCTACTACTGTAGTTTATTTTTTTTTAAAAAAACTTGAGTTTAACGTATAAATTTATTGTTTTATACAATCACAATTTGAAGACATAACTAGAACAGTACTAAAAATGTGACATAGGAACTGATATGAACAGAATTAAAACAGAAAGTATTAATGCCTTAAATTGGGGTGTCAGTTTTTACCAGAGTGTCAAGAACTGTTCAGGTAGATACAATGCCAGTTTTGGGGATCACACTGCTCTATGGACCCCACAAAGGCTGCAGACAACACCCACAATCTGCTAGATTATTAGGCAGCATGGTGTGAAAAAAAGAATACTATTTTATCTCCTAAATGGAACAAAACAGCACAGTAAGCTAGCATTGTACAGGGAAAAACCTGTTGAGTCACTTCTGACAAGCCATAAGGAGGTAATCTGAGTAAAGACGTTTACAGAAGGAAAGACATGATGATGCTTCCAAAAAATGACATTTCGGTTCGTTTAACTATCTCTGCACCACACTGCATGCTATTTATGCTACTTTGCAATAGTTTTGTATGGCGAGGCTGTTTTGACATGTTGGTTTTTATAAACCAGAATGCCCTTGATTTTCAGAGGAAGCTTCACTTGTTGTCATTTTATTTATTGACTTAAGTTTTTTCCAGACCACCTTTTGCACTGAACCTTCCTTGCATAAAGAAAAACCACCAAAATTGATTGGCATTCATAAATAAAAGAAAAACACACAAACGCTTCCTAACATTTATTGGGGCTGAGCCAAAATCAAGTTGTAATTAAAATGAGCCGGAGGAAATTTGGAACACGGTAAATTATGCCCGCCGTTTGACAGCCTACATTATTTACATCTAGAAAATCAGATAACATGCAAACCAGCAATCTTGATCAGACATGCATCATCACAATCTCACCCACATCAGGGCTTTTTAAAAAACAAAAAATAGACAACCAGACCCAGTTATACGAAAAAAATGGGCAGTTCGAAAACTCAAGCCATGCAAAAGTTATGTTATGACATTCTTAGCAGGGAACTGATTGGAGCAGTTGCATGAAACATTTGTGCCTGAAGGTATCATCACAGCACAAAACCATTGAATTTTAGCTTCAAAAACAGATAAATCCTCTATCTAGGTTACAGATAGATGATCTGTTAATTTGAGTTTTCTGAGTTTCTCATCTTAAATTCAGTTCTCCATATTTCTGCAGCAATTTGTCATTTTAAAATATCATGAAAATTTGTCAGCATTTTAGTATGAGTTTCTTTTCTATACACATTAATTAATTAATTATTAATTAAATGTATTAGTCACTTGTTTTGCCACAGCAACTCAAAGTGACTTACAATATTTTAAGCAAAAAACCACATACATTGAAACCAGCATTAAAATGCAATTTTGTTTGTTCTTTTCATTAATATATTCATTTTTATGCATACTTTGCCCTAATATATGATTTTTTTTGTAAAAAAAACAAAACTGTTTGGTTGGAAAACTGCACCACCAAGTTCAGATAACTGCGAATTCCAAAGGATACCTGGTGTTGCGGTTCGCACATTTTTTCAATAAAGTACAAATTTGGTTAGTTCTCCTTTAAATGTGAACTGAATCAGATTTCTTCCCCATGCCACATCTAGATGTAGGACTGCAATGAGAGTCAGACACATACTAACCTCAAAGAGCTACTTGGGAAGGATGAGTGCTTAGTCAAAAGTCACCCGTATCCAAGAACCACCCTCCCCTAAAGCGGTTTCTCTTTAAAAACAAACAACTTTACAATCTAAATCCATTTTTCCTTTTCAAACCAACCATCCATTCAACAAAAACTCAGTAGTGAGGAACCACTGCCAATCAGTACAGACAGTGCTGAGCTAGATGAACCACTGGTCTGACTCAGTACAAGACAGCTTCCTATATGTCCCTAGTGTTTGACTGAAGGGATGCCTCTGGTAGAAGAAAAAGAAGAAAGGCAGTTTTTGTCTATCCCTCTCGTTCTATAGTGCCCAGTGCCCTCTGAAAATTGGTCTCAGAGGGTTGGGTGACCTTCCGGAATATGGTGGAAGGTGGCATTGGGGCTTTCAAGGGGAGAGAACAAATCATCATTGTCAACAAAATTGTTTCCCTTTTTCATTAGCAGAAGAATCTGCAGGATCGAAAGTCCATTTGTGAGCACAAGCTCACTGGATTCCAACAAACAGCAGCAACTGGATTCCACTCATAGGGAACAGCATGCCAGAAAGCACAGTATGAGGACACTCAGGGGGCTAGCAGCAGGTGACATGAGAGGAAGCAATGACTATGCTGAAAGGAAGGCTAGGGGGTAGCATTAATTCATCCAGGCATATTCATTGCCTGCTGACTCTTGCTTTGCTGGATCAGATTAAGGTCAACCTGTTCCAGTACTCTGCTTCCAATAGCAGCTAACCAAACACCTATGGAAACTCACACAGAAGAAGCATGAAGGTGATGTCATTGTCTGTTTAGAACCAGGTTGTCTCCAGCCACTGGTACAGAGCAGAAGCTACACCATCTTTGAACATCAAGGCTCCATTTAGTGAACATAACTATCAGCCATTGACAGGACTTGACCTCCATGAATTTGTTTTGTCCTGGTTTTTTTGAAGTTGCTTTATAAAGCCATCCAAGCTAAGGGCCAACATGATGTTTTGTGACAATGAATTACGCAAGTTAATTATGCTTCTTACCATCTGTTTTGTAGCACTTCCTTCCATGTGTTTTTAACACCAGGTGATTACTTGCTTCCATGTGTGAATCAGCCACCCTGAAATTTCAGTGGAGACAGTTCATGTATTTAGTTGAATTATTGATTGAACATACATATTGGAGCCTTATATTTCTTTCTCTTTGTATACCACCCCAGTATGTCTGCAGATGAAGGTGCAACCAAGAGGCATTTTTACTGAAGTAAATAATGATAAATATGTGAATCAGTTGGGAGCTGTGGTTCAACATCTGGAGGACCACAGGCTCCCTGTCCCTGATTTAAGAAGAGAATTGACAGGGTCATAGCATTTGAAGGAAAACATGGTTTTAGCCAATGCATTTACAACCAACTAGAGGAAGACAGAAGTAGGAAGAAGGCCCATGGCACTGTATCGTGTTTTCAGGTTATCAGAAGCAGTGTTTAAAAACATTGAAAAACATTGGTCTAGGGGAGAGACTACCAGAAGGATGGGCAAAGGCTTTAGCAGGAGATTCAGAAAGGAAAGAGTAGATCTTGAAAAGGAAGACATGATGTGATTGTTGTGACTGCACCTGAGAGATAGACAAATGGAAGAAGGGAGTGAAGAGATGACCTCAGTCTTATGATGCTATTGGATGAGAAAAAATGACTTCCCTCCACTACTTTAATGCAGAATGCTGATGTAATTGAAATTACATCAATTTGTGGATCATAGAAGTCTCAGATTCAAGGAAGGGACCCAGTCTCTCCTAGTTAGACACTTCCTTCATACTCATGCTTTGTTTCCTCAAGACAAGTTTGGCCAGTTCTGGGGCAGTTCTAGCCAGAAAATCTGAGTCAGCTATTATCCGCGTGACACATTATGCGGACAGTGATCTTGTTTTAAACACAGAGTTAGGACACTCATTGCTCGCTGCCAGCCCAATAAACAAGCAGATTCCTGAGGGGTCATTAAGGCCCCACCCTTAATAACCCCACCATTCTCTTCTGGAAGGATGCTATCTTCTGGTTTTCAATAAGCGTCCTTCACATATTACTGTTTTTATGTGTAGAAGTTTAAAAAAAAACTTCTGTGTCAAAGACAGGGGTCTCTGAATTCAGAGCTCAAACCCCCACTAAGGGCCCATGGAGTCAGGATCCAAGTCCTAAACCTCCATGCTCCAACTGCAAGCGAGTGGAGGAGAGTACCCAATTATGAGCCAGCTCTAATTAAACCAGGAATGAATTCCAGAATACTTTGATTAACCTAGGATACTGACTCATACAAGGGACTTCATCCTAGGCTGCACACGTTTGCACGAACTTCCTCCAGGTGACGATTCTGTGTGTTTCCTATGTTCACTAGCAACCAGTAAACATTATAACAGGCACACTTATTTCTTGCAGAAATGAACTGCAAGACAGACTGGGAATGCCAAATTGTAAAATTGAAACATAGCTCAGAGGGGGCCTGAGTCAACGGCGCAAAGGTGGGTGGGGAAAGAAAGAGAAATGGGCTAATTTTATGTATCCTTTGCTTTTTGAGCTGTTGTGGGAGTACCAGACTTTTGTGTGAAGGAAATTCGTGCTCTGGTTTTTAGAAGACACTTGAAGGGGCAAACACGCTCAACAGAATCAGGTAGCAGAATGGACTGTAACACTTCTTGCTGCAGAGAGTGGCTGCCCATATAAAAGTCCCTGCAAATCTGTGCACACAAAGAAAGAAATGTAGTAGTGTTTGCCTGCTGTGCTAGTTTTTGACTTACAGGGAGGAATGTGAGGGAGCATTTATATAATCACAACCTGCTAATAGTGGAGGCTGGCTTATGGGGCACGGCCACACTGACCACAGTCTGCCCCCAGCCAGCCCCCACATGCCTGCCTTATTACTTACAAGCAGCCCAGGGAGTTGCACTGCCTGTCAGTTCCTTTGTCTCAGTGTGGTCCCTTGTAGGATTCGGCAGCAGGGAGGATGAGGACAAACCTAGAATGAGTTGGCCCTTTCTGTAATTGGCTCTTGCTCCACCTACAACTGACCCCCATCTTCCACCCTACCAGTCCCTAGGGGCATTAGCCGTCACTGCCCTGCAATGCCAGGGTGAGACTGACTACCACTTGGGTGTGTGTGGCAAATCCAGAATGTGCTCGGTCGCAAAAGGGAAAAGCCGAGGCACAGAAAAGTACAATGCAGGGCATTCCAACAAGCAAGGCTGTTTGCCTGCACAGCAATGCCTGGGTCCACTTGCCAGCCCTGCTCCTTTGTCACCCAAACATATACAGCGGGCTTTGGGTGTAATGATGGGGAGAAGTTCCCTCCAGTTGTGAAATTCCCTTTTTTCTCTCTAGACAGGCTCAAGCCAGTGTCCCCATTAATAGCTGTCCAGTGCCAGGCGAAGACCTAGGGATTGTAATGTTGTTTTAGCATCATTTCCACACCTTGTATTGATATTCATTATGCGAGTCTCAGCTGTTATCCTGATTAATTTATTTTGCCCTGTGCAGTGTGTTAACCCTGTCATTTTGATTAGTTCACCTCCATCATTTTAGTGTTGTGCTATGATTTTTAGGTTTGATTAAGTCAGTGGTTCTCAAAGGATGTGGTGCGCCACATTGGTGTGGCAGGAGAGGATGGCAAGTGTCGTGGGAAGATTCAAGGACAATCAAAGAAACATTTAAACATTTCAGTGAAGTATAGTATTGAATCAAAATAATATTTTTTTATTTGCTGAATATGGATAAATATCTTCTCAAAATGGCAGCAAGTGATGTTGATGACAATCCTAGTTGTGTTTCCCAATGTATTTTTTTCTTTCTTTTTTATTAGATATATATTTTATTGATTTTAAATATTGCATCACAAGAGTACAAAAAACAAACACCACTCATTGGTTAGCAAAAATATATTATATAGAAATTTGAAGCTACTAACATGAGTTTGGCCAAACTGCGAGAGGCAGTGAAGGATAGGCGTGCCTGGCATGCTCTGGTCCATGGGGTCACGAAGAGTCGGACACAACTGAACGACTGAACAACAACAAATTATATAGAAATAAAAATAATTACCAAAAAATAAATATTGCATATAAATAAAATACAGTTCTTCCATACTTTAAGACTTCCGTCTCTCTCAGCATGGGTCCTTCATTTCCTCATTGACTGCATTATATTATAACAATTAACTTAAGATATATTGTCTATATTCTTTATATCATATTATATTGCGGAATGTATAGTGTCCCAATCTATTTCTTATCAGTAAAAAAATTGATGTGGTGCAAAGTACATTTTTATTCTAAAAGTATGGCCCAGATAAAAAAGTTTGAGAACTTCTGGATTAAGTTTGTTTTAAAATAATAAATGCTGTTATTTAAATAAACTGCACCACCCAGAGAACTCTGGTTATGGGGTGACTCAGAAACACCGTAAATAAATAAATTGAGGCACTGAGCAAGACAAGCTGCAAATGTCCCCTGAGAGTTTAGAATTATTTTGAGTCCATAGACATAACACCAGTGCAAGCTAAGAACCACCTAAGCCAGCTCTGTTTAAGAATAGAACACCTTCCACCTTTCCCTAGGAAGGTGCAATCGTACCCAAAGCCAATAGGAATTTCTGCCAGTCAGAGAGCACACTTGACTTACTCTGTTTTCTTCTCTCTTTCTAGCTGGAGAAATAGTGCAAAGTGTCTTCTCAGGACAGTGGGACCTAAGGCAACAGCGCAAAGTTCCAGAAATTCCCAAACAACTTAAAGATACGCAGAGCACAGAAGGTGCAGGGGCGCAACCACAACAACACAAATTCCAGGAAATTCCTCTCCAAAGTGATGCAGGACAAGCAGGGAGCTCTGGATCTTCAGGACAACAACGAGGGTCTTCAGGGCAAGCAGGGAGCTCTGGATCTTCAGGACAACGAGGGTCTTCAGGGCAAGCAGGGAGCTGTAGCTCTTCAGGACAACGAGGGTCTTCAGGGCAAGCAGGGAGCTGTGGCTCTTCAGGACAAGCAGGCAGCTCTGGCACTTCAGGACGACAATGGGGCTTTCCAGGACAGTCAAAGAGCTGTGGTTCTTCAGGTCAACCAGGGAGCTCTGGCTCTTCAGGACAAGCAGGGAGCTCTGGTTCTTCAGGACAAGCAGGCAGCTCTGGCTCTTCAGGACGAGGGTCTTCAGGGCAAGCAGGGAGCTCTGGCTCTTCAGGACAAGCAGGCAGCTCTGGCGCTTCAGGACGACAATGGGGCTTTCCAGGACAGTCAAAGAGCTGTGGTTCTTCAGGTCAACCAGGGAGCTCTGGTTCTTCAGGACAAGCAGGGAGCTCTGGCTCTTCAGGACAAGCAGGGAGCTCTGGCTCTTCAGGACAAGCAGGGAGCTCTGGTTCTTCAGGACGAGGGTCTTCAGGGCAAGCAGGGAGCTCTGACTCTTCAGGACGAGGGTCTTCAGGGCAAGCAGGGAGCTCTGGCTCTTCAGGACGAGGGTCTTCAGGGCAAGCAGGGAGCTCTGGCTCTTCAGGACGAGGGTCTTCAGGACAACAACAGCAAAAAATCCAGGACCTTCCTAGTCCAAGCCAAGACAACAAGGGCGGTGAATTATCTAGGTAAGGAATGGGCACTGAGAGGACAAGTTAGAAAGGATCTCTTGTGGTTTACTGAACCCTATTTTCTGTTCAGTTCAGGTATGTGTACAGTACATAGTCACAACTTCAGAGTCTGAAGAGGATACACAAATAAGTCACACTGCACCTGGATTACGTACCCCAAAATTGTTTTTTTCTAGGAAAACCCAAAAGTTGGAAAATCTGGATGTATAACAGCCCTACCTTACAGTCAGATGTACGGGGCTCCAGGAAAAGGTGTTTAGCATTGCATCCCACAAGGGGGTTAGAAAGAGGGAGAGAGAGCCAAGTGTTGGATTGGGACTCAGTTAATATAGCCACCTCTCCCAAAAGAGTATCTGTACCTTTAACTGTGATATAAGAGGCATCATTATCATCACCAACAAATGCAACTTCCTCCTTTTACTGTATCTCTGTATTTGTAGAAGTTGTTCATGCTTAGTTCCTATTCATGCAGCTTTTGCCAAGAAAAACTGTAGCAACCCTGCTGCTCAGTTTGGCACTCACTGGAATAGTCCTGTGAGCATCACTTTCTCACACCCTTATTTTCCCATCTGTAAAAATGAGAATAATAACAACTAAGTTCATAGTTCAGTTGTGATGATAAGCAGGATGACAATTGTTGAAGCACTTTGCATTTTAAAGGTGTCATTGTTACCGGTAGTTTGAACTTGTCCCACTAAACTCAGTGGAAAACTACTTCTAAAAATATATATTTTACAGCACCTAAATGCATGGTAAGTAATTATGTATAAAACAGCATTATATGCAGAGCTACTCATAGGGTATACCATGAAATACACAATCTAGACTAGACCCTAAAATAGAACTTGCCTCCCTGGAAATCTTAACATTTCTTAAGGTAGGTTTTTGATCCTTGCGGCTTGGGAAAACATTTGAAAATTGGCGATTAATGCCCATGGAAGATTCAGGCTGCATATGTACATTTGAAACACACGGCCCATGAAAAAAAATTCCTGGAAACTGAAGTTTAAGCTTCACAGAGCTACAATTCCCTGCTTCCTTCACAAACTACAGTTCCTAAGATTATTGGGGTGAGTGTGCCTCATAGTTCGTTAAAAAAAGAAAACGAAAAGGTGGACTTTCAGAATTGCATTCCCTATGCATTGCTGAGTTCCCTTCTCTCCATCTTTCTCACCTGCTGTCCTAGCCAACATTTTCCTTCTTTTTGTGTCCTGCACCATCTAAATCCATGCCAAAATATTTCTAATGGATTTGTGTGTTTGAATACTATGGAATACTACTGTAAGAGCACAGAATGCAAGCTTACCCATTCATTTTCACAAAAATGTTGAGTTTTTGGTGCAGGCCAGATGCTGAGTTTTGCATTTTATTCATGTGCTTTGAGAAATGGGGATGCATCCAACTGCATTTTGCTCAGAATAGGCCCATTGAAATTAATGGACCTAAGTTAGTCGTGGTTATTAATTTCAATGGGTCACACAACCCATGGTTGCTCCACCACAATACAGGTCATTTGGGCATGGATATAACTTGTTTGCAACGTATGCACTTTTTACATAGTTGCCTGTCGTTTTCTATCCATGCCCAGTGCTCCAATTCTATACAAGAAGTATAATAGGTTGCTGCCTTCCTATTATAAGTAAACCAACAACAGGACTGTAGGAGTCACTACAAAGGTTGCCATAGCAAAGAAGCCACACTGTTTATCTACCCAGGCACACTGTTCTAGTTGTTCCAGCCAGTTTCCACAACCATTCCCATTTGTTGTTGTTGTTGTTGTTAATTGAATTTCTATACCACCCTTCATCTGAGGATCACAGGGCAGTTTACAATATAAAAACACAAAAATACATAATGTAATATTAGGTTGCCATGGCATGGGTGTTTTGTTGAGACTTCTTCCAATGCAATTTGTTCTTCTCCACAACCATAATGAAAAACCTATTCAGATGAATTGATTCAGAGTGGACCCATTGAAATGAATGAACATAACTGTTAGGTCCCTTCATTTCTACTCTATGTAAAACTCAGCTGAATGCCACGTGAAAGGTTTATGCAATCAAAGGTTTGCAATGGGGACATGTCCTGCAGTTTCCTCAATAACTGCATTGCATTTGCCTTACCTGGGTCAGCTAGTTCCTCTATTTGTCAGTCAGCTGATCTGCTGAGATACACACAATTTGTGTCAATCAGGGCATGATTTCTTTTGAGCATGGACACAGCCCTGGAATACATGCAATCATGATAAAACTAGTGAGCACCTGCATCTGGAAACAGGTACAAAGGGTTTTTTTTTAACTCTCTGTGCAAGAGAGACCATGTGATCTCAAGCCTGGTTTAAATTTAAAACACAAGTTGATTCGTTCCACAGAGAGATTATAGTATGTGTTTGGTCAAAGGACTTAAAAGAAAGAAAGAACAGGCAGATCAAGACTGCTAGCTTAGCTGCCCACGCCTGGAAGCATGAAGCCAACCACAAATCAGGCACAATGTAAGCGGACTGGCAAAACTGGTTTATGGAAAATCGCCACAATCTGGAAGATAAACCAAAGCCCAGGAGATCCATGTGACACTTTTCAGTTAGGTCAGGGCAAAGTATTATTTAAAAGCAGTTTGATTACAATGATGAACCTGAGCTAGGAATCTAAAGCAAGTATTGTTCTCGAACCACAACAACTTGCTCTGCTCTCCAGCATTTAAGGAATAAAAGTTCAATGAGATTCCCACACCAAAAAAACCCCAAGAATCCCCAGTAATCCTACCTCCTCATTTCCTGTTTTGCACAACTGCCCTGCAAGAAACTTTCTGGGATAATCAGAGGGGAAAGCTTGGATGGAGATTTCCCCCCATTCCTCTTTCAATTCTCCACCCACCTTTTTGGGGTTCAAACTGGCAGTCTTCCTGTCAGCAAAAGCTGTCCAATCAGCTGCCGGGAAGCTGAGACAAGGGCAATGCTACTCAGCATGACAGGACCGCATCCATGCGACCTGTACATCTCCAAAGATGTTGCAGCAGCAAGTGCCAGGCCAGGTCTCAGGGGGGAGACTATTCAATGGGAAACATCAGAGATGGAAATAGCTCAGGAAACAGGATTTGTCTTTTAAAAACGTTGTGCATTTGGAAATTCAGGGGTAGATAGAGTTGTTGCTTTGCTCTGTGCACTGGGTTAGGTTTTTGGAGGTTGGTCAACATCTGTTCTTCACAGGTTATGATACTCCTCTCCAGAAGTCAGACCAGTCCTGGATCACAGGGTGCTAAACGTTTTGCTTTGCTTTATCCTGCAGAAAGCTACAGTTCACAGCACCCTTAACAAACTAGGATTCATGGGATGTGTATGTGCTTTAAATGTATGGGGTATGCCTTCTTGTGCCTGTTTCTTCCCCAGTCTTCTGTTCTCTCTTCTAGTCCTTCCACACCGTCTTGTGGCACCTACATCTCCTTTCTTATAGAATCATAAAATCACAGAATTGTAGAGTTGGAAGGGTTCCTGAGGGTTATCTAGTCCAACCCCCTGCAATGCAGGCATCTCAGCACACGGTCTTCCATCCAGTTTGAAACCATACTGTACCCTGCTTAGCTTTGCAAATGTGCTAGCATTTATATTACTGAGCCACTACTGTTGGAGTCTGTCCAATCAGACAAGAAGGGAGTGGGTGCAGGCAGTGAAGGCGGACCATTTGATGAACAAATCCAGCATGGAAAATTCAGCTCAACCGATGGGCATCATGGTGTGCCTGTTGCAGTGTTGTAGTGTCTGTGGACACCCCGTTGATGACCCTCCACAGTAGTTGAGAACATGCTGTAGACAGTTTCCTTTACTTCTTGTTGCAGTGGGTGGCATTGAATGCTAGTCCTACACAGAGTAGACCCACTGAAGTGAACAAACATGACTCTCATTCATTCATTTCAGTGGCTCTGCTCTGGACTTAGCCCAATAAAATCCAGTGCAACCCAAAGTTATTTTGACTTTGAACAGATGAGGCAAGTACAGTGGTACCTCAGGTTACATACGCTTCAGGTTACATACGCTTCAGGTTAAGAACTCCGCTAACCCAGAAATAATGCTTCAGGTTAAGAACTTTGCTTCAGGATAAGAACAGAAATTGTGTTCTGGCGGTGCAGCGGCAGCGGGAGGCCCCATCAGCTAAAGTGGTGCTTCAGGTTAAGAACAGTTTCAGGTAAGAACGGACCTCTGGAAAGAATTAAGTACTTAACCAGAGGTTATTGCTAACGCGCAGTCTGTCCAGTGAGCAGCCAGTTCTTAGTGGGGCTCCGTTGATTCTCTGAATGTTACCCTTATCAGCTGAGTTTGTGAGGTAAATGTGGTGGTAGCTCCTAAATACCAGTCCCTATTGTGTGTGTGGAATATGCATACCAGCCCGAACGTGACCCACACCCCACTCCAGAGCACGAAGGAAAAACATTTCATTGACCCTTTCCTGAGGTACAATAGGGTTTTGTGCATCTTGTTCCCTCCTACATTAATAGGATGAGAAGCTGTTGAGCAGGAGATGATTCTCCCCAGGTAGGCACACAATAATGAACAAAATAAGGAAAGCAGACACCCACCAAGGACGATACAATTCTGGGGCATCCTGCTTTAGGGGATGGTGTTTTCATAAATGATCCATGACAGCAGCTCTTCAATCTGCTTTGGGTCCATACAAGGAAAAGTGATATACACAAGCCTCAAATAAGTAAAAAAAATAAATGAGAGCGCCTGCTTTCTCTCCAGAATGAACCCCTACGCTGGCCTTGTGGACTGCCTGCGTGCCACCTGGCTGACGGGGAAGACACGTCCCATGGAGTATCGGCAAGGGCAGCTGGAGGCACTGGGTCGCTTCCTGGACGAGAGGAGGGGGGATCTCCTGCATGCCCTGAATCAAGACATGCGAAGGGTGAGTGTGGTCATCCAGGTCAGAGGAACCACAAGGGTTACGGCATGGTGTGACTCTTCAGCCCAGAATGGACTCTGCTAACGTAGTTTCTTTCTTGCGTCCTCTGTACAGCCCCATTTTGAAGGGGAGGTCGCTGAGGTTGCCTTCACAAGGAGTGAGGTGAACAACGCCCTTAACAACCTGTCCTGCTGGATGAAGGATGAGAACGTGAGCAAGAACTTGGTAAGGAGGCTGAGTTGAGAAAAGAGGAAAGATGACCTCGTGTGTTAAATGGGGAGAAAAGTCTAGAAGCTGTGCTCGTTAAACTGGGGGTGGATCTTGTATCTGTGCAGTGCCCTTTCAAAATGGTTATAGGGATGTTCTATTCAAAGGAGTCATTTATTCACTATTATTACTCTATATCTATCTATCTATCATCTATCTATCTATCTATCATCTATCTATCTATCTATCTATCTATCTATCTATCTATCATCTATCTATCATCTATCTATCTAATCTATCATCTATCTATATCTAACTAACTAATCTATATCTATCTATCATCTCTACATACATTTATTTGTATGTTAGGTCTCAAACTGGGACCTCCAGCAGCAAGTCTCCTAGTGCTTTAGTTCCTGTGCCAGCAGCACTCAAATTCCCACTGGTTTAGTAAGATCACGTACGTCCCCCATTTTAGCTATGTTGACTGAGTGCATTTTCGCACTAAAAATCAGCAATGGCTGAAATGCACATTCAGGCTTTCATTTCTACAACTTGCTTCGCTCTTCTTCACTCTGCTCCACTTGCTTAATAGATTTTTGTGTGTGCCTTCACTTCCCTATAGGCCACCCAGCTTGACTGTGCCTTCATCCGCAAGGACCCGTACGGCGTGGCCGTCATCATTGCACCCTATAACTACCCCATCAATCTTCTCTTGGTGCCTCTTGTGGGGGCCATCGCAGCTGGTGAGTGAAAAACCATCAGGGGTCCTCCATCTAGTGCTTCACGGAGGAATCCCCACTGGCATCTCCCTTCTTCCACTGGTCTCTCTACAGTAACAGCGGCTGCTGCTGCTTGTTTCCAGGCATGCTGTAGTCTTTCTGTCTCGTGTCATTATGGTCATGTGTCCCTTCTCTCCCACCAGGGAACTGCGTGATTGTCAAACCCGCAGAGCTAGCCCGCCACACCGAAAGGCTTCTTGCCGAAGCGCTGCCTTGCTACCTTGACCCGGTGAGTTCCTCGGTCCCATCTTGTTTTCTCAGAGCATAACTGATGCCAACTTACATGCCTTCTTCCTGCTCCTGAGCATTACAGTTGTCTCCCTTCCCCGGTGTGATGGGTAAACTGAATTGCATAAGAGGAGCTGTGCTGGATCTAGTCCAGGACTCTGTTTTCCACAGTAGCCAACCTGATGCCTATGGGAGGTCTGCAAGGGAGGAATGAACACACCACCACGTTTTTGCTGTTGTTCCACAGCAACTGGTATCCCAGAGGCTCAGTATCACTGATCTTGGAGAGCTGCACTCTTCATAACAATAGTCACTGGTAGACTTATCCTGCATGAATTTGTCTGACGTGAACCTTCTCTTATTTTACAGGAAACCTTTGCTGTAGTGACAGGTGGCACTGAAGAGGTCACCAAACTACTGGAGAACCAGTTTGATTACATCTTTTTCACAGGTGATCTCTTTTTTTATTTTTATTTTTTAAAACCTCCATTTTTATTAACATCACCCTTTATATAGTGCTTAGAAAATTGAAGCATTCTCATAAGCCACATCCCAACAGAATGTCAGATTTCAACTTTTTTTTTAAAAAAAGGCACACCTTTATCTTGGAACGGCAGTAAATTATAAAAATTTAATATGGGCTATGTTACTTATTGGGGACGTGAGTGGCGCTGTGGGTTAAACCAGAGCCTAGGGCTTGTCAATCAGAAGGTCGGCGGTTCGAATCCCCGCGACGGGGTGAGCTCCCATTGCTTGGTCCCTGCTCCTGCCAACCTAGCAGTTCGAAAGCACATCAAAGTGCAAGTAGATAAATAGGTACCACTCTGGTGGGAAGGTAAACGGTGTTTCCGTGCGCTGCTCTGGTTTGCCAGAAGTGGCTTAGTCATGCTGGCCACATGACCCGGAAGCTGTACGCCGGCTCCCTCGGCCACTAAAGTGAGATGAGCGCACAACCCCAGAGTCGGTCACGACTGGACCTAATGGTCAGGGGTCCCTTGACCTTTACTATGTTACTTATTTCCAGAATTCATTTTTACACAGATTCTTTCTTTAAGCACAGGATTTGGGGTTCCTTGGTGCAGAATGTGAGGTGGGAGTTTGGGGAGTAGCGGCCTGCATCTCTCTCTCTCATGACTCCCCTAAATCTTGCCATCCCTCTGCAGGGAGTCCTCGTGTGGGAAAGATTATCATGACTGCAGCAGCCAAACACCTGACCCCATTGACTCTGGAGCTGGGGGGCAAAAACCCCTGCTACGTGGATAAATGCTGCAATTTCCAGAACGCGGCCAACCGAATTGTCTGGGGAAAGTTCTTCAACGCTGGCCAGACTTGCATTGCACCAGACTATGTGATCTGCACCATTGAAACGCAGGAGAGGCTGATGCCCTGCCTGCGCCAAGCTATCCGCGAGTTCTATGGTGACTGCCCCCAGGATTCGCCCGACTTTGGCCGCCTGATCGACGATAAGCACTTCCGGCGCCTTCGAGCATTCCTGGAATGTGGCCGAGTGGCCATTGGTGGAGAGTCTGATGAATGTGACCGTTACATTGGTGAGCTAGTGACCTGCTGGCGGGGAGCCTGGGGTGGGGGAAGACCGGGAGACCCTCTTTGATATTTCCCCCCTTTTTATTTTTGACATTTATATCCTGCCCTTTCTCCCAAAGGAGCCCTTCAGGCAAGAGATATAGAACAATTAGATCAAGAACAAATAGATTGAAGAATAGTTTCTACCCAAGAGCTATAACCATCTTAAATGCTGTAACTAGATAATATCACCTTGGAGAGTTGTGATGGGTGTGTACATATGTGCATGTGTGGCTGAAAATGTGTGGGTTTTGTTTTGGGGGTTTTTGTGCTGTTTTTTGTTTTGTTTTTATGGGATGGCATTCAATTTCGTTGCACTTGTACAACGTTGCACTTGTACTTGTACAATGGCAATAAAGAAATCTTATCTTATCTTAAACAATGGAGCAAAACAGAATTAAAATATATTTAAAACGTTTAACAACACAAGAAGAGCCCTGATGGTTCAGGCCAAAGACCCATCTAGTCCAGCACCTTGTTCTCACAGTAGCCAACCAGACGTCTATGGGGAAGCCCACAAGCGAGTCCTGAGCACAAGAGCACTCGACCCACTTGCGCTCCCTAGGAACCGGCATTCAGAGGCATATTGTGGGCTTGGGAACCATGAAGTGCAGCCTTGGGTAAAATGAAGGCCGTGGCTGAATGGGAGGGCATGGGAGCAATCTGAGAGTATAATGTGTCTTGGTGCAATCTTCTGCCTGCAGCCCCCACTGTACTGGCTGATGTGAAGGAATGGGAGCCGATCATGCAAGAAGAGGTCTTTGGGCCCATCTTGCCCATTTTCACCGTGGGAGACTTGGACGAGGCCATCCACTACATCAATAGAAAGCAACGCCCACTGGTTGCCTATGTCTTCTCCTGCGACTGCAAGGTACGCCTTAGGGTTAGAGCTCTCCTAATCCAGGAAGTTGGGGGTGGTTAAGGGAACATGACCCAAGCTGGCCAACAGCCAGAGAGGTGTGGTGCTGCTTTCAAAATGTGCTTATGCTTGGCTGAATTAACATTCGTATAATGTCCATGGAACAGCTCCCAGCAGCATATCTCTGCATGCCCATAGTGCTTAAACAGTGCGCAGGTGGCAAGGAGGCAGGTTGGACCTCCAGCTTCTGTGTAACATACAACAAATGTTTGTGTATATGGTAAATGCACAGCCCAGTGCTTGTTTCTTAAGACATGAATTCCATGGAGGTAAAGGAGACTTAGCTACAGCATAATCCTATACATGTTTATTAAGAAACGTGTATGGGCTTACTCCCATAGAGGGTTGCAGCCTTGTTCCCCAAGTAAGTATGTATAGGATTGTAGCCTGAGCAAGAAGGAGCAAGCTATATTTGCCCCATGAAAACCAGTGACCACATACCAGTCAACACCAAATTCTGACAGCAGTGAATTTGCTCTGACCTACAGACATAGAACATGAGGCTATTTGTGGTTGTGATGGACAAGGATACAGATGTATGCCCACTAAGCCTTTTTTTAAAAAAATGCAGCAAAGTATCTAGCTATACACGGAACAAGGACCATAAAGTGGTGCTACAAGTAATCTAGTGTGCAGCTGTTTGAAAAATAGTTTGCAGAGCAGTAGTTCAGAATTTGGTCTATGGCCAACTCTCTTCCTATTTACAGTGGTGCCTCGCAAGACGAAATTAATTCGTTCTGCGAGTTTTGTCATCTTGCGAGTTTTGTCGTCTTGCGAAGCACGGTCTTGCGAAGCGCGGTTTCCCATAGGAATGCATTGAAGCGCGGTTTCACATAGGAATGCATTGGGAACTCGCAAGACGTTTTCGTCTCGCGAAGCAAGCCCATAGGGAAATTCGTCTTGTGAAGCGACTCCAAAAACGAAAAACTCTTTCGTCTTGCGAGTTTTTTGTCTTGAGAGGCATTCGTCTTGCGGGGTACCACTGTATTCCCCCGTCCCTTAGCCTAACATTAAGAGATGATCACCAAGTCACAGAAAGTAGAGCTGATGATTTAGGGCCCTCAATTATCTTTGCAGTTAGGGAGGGTGTGTGGCTGAGACACGCTAGAATGCCTTGCTGGTGTACTTGAAGTTATTAACATCTCTGTGGCGGCGGAGACTTTAATCATCAGGCTTCAAAGCAGCCCGCACCTACACCAGTTATCACGTACCATATTTTTCGCACCATTACATGCACCTAACCATAAGACGCACCTAGTTTTTAGAGGAGGAAAACAAGAAAAAAAATAAAGTGGCTTAGTCATGCTGGCCACATGACTGTACGCCGGCTCCCTCGGCCAATAAAGTGAGATGAGTGCCGCAACCCCAGAGTCGTCCGCGACTGGACCTAATGGTCAGGGGTCCCTTTACCTTTTTACTCTTCTAGTCTTCTGTGAACCCCAAGAACTCATCAATGCTAGAGTCAGAATCATCCCTTCCTCCAAAAATTTACAGGCACATACTCTGGCTTTTTAAAAGCCAGTTACAAAGTCAAGTTTGCAAGCACGGGCAAGCAATTTCATAATTTTTATGTATGCATAAAAGAGCGTGCCCCGCTGGGGGGGAGCGGTGCGGAGAAACAAAAAAGGCCCTTGCAGAGTGTCGGATGCAAAGTGTCGATCAGAGCCTGTGCCCAGGGAAATGAATGGAGAGGAATTGCATGCAGGGGAGAGAGAGAGAGAGAGAGAGAGAGAGAGAGAGAGAGACAGAGACAGAGACTGTAAGGCACATGCGGCGGGGGAGGGGGCGTAGAAATCTGTATGGCTGGAGAAACAGAAGAGCGGGGCTGAGGCCGGGGTTGCCGCCCGAGCGGGGAGAGCCCGAAGGGGAGGGGCAGCCTGGCTGGGAGTGAATGAGTCGGCAATGGGGGTGGGGAGAGGGAGGCAGAAGCAGAGAATTGGCTGCTACTCCTCAGAGCCAGAACGGTGGCGGCGGGGACGGAGAGGTGGCCACCCTCGCTGCTTGCTCGCCGCCTTGCTTGCTCGCCCACCCGCCTGCCTGGTCGCCTCCCTCGGGGAGCACAGAACCGCAGGCGCTTTGCTTTACAGTGATTGGGGAAGGAGGGGCGGGCAGGGCTTTGCCGCTTTGATTGCTTGACAGCGGGGCGGGAAGGAGGGGCGGGCGGGAATCGGCTCCCGCCATCCCCTCCTTCCCCAATCACTCTAAAGCAAGCAAAGCGGGGCAGAAGCCGTGTATGCGGCTTTTGCTTTGCTTGCTTTACAGCGAGCGACGGACGGGAGCCATGGCTCCGGCGGCAGAGGCATCCCTCCGCTCGCGACTGCAGCGGCAGCCGAGGGATCCCGCTGCCACCCAGTGCCTTCGCTCCATAAGACGCTCAGACATGTCCCCTTACTTTTTAGGAGGGAAAAAGTGCGTCTTATGGAGCGAAAAATACGGTATATCAGTGGCATAAATCACACACAGAGGCTTTCGGCTTCTGCACAAAAGACAGTGTGCTCTGTAAAACCGCCTTTCTAGGTAAATCCTTCTTCCAAGCCAGAGTTCCTGGTAAACAGCAATTCCTGCACTGAAGTAGCATGAATATTGGGAGAGCTTTGGATGTGGGGCGACAGTGTTAGTGTACGAAGTACTTCTTTGGATAGTGGGTCTGACATTGCAGTACAGTTCCAGTCCCCCCACCTACCTGCGAGATTTTGAGCCATTTCTTTTTTAAAGGGGAGGGAGTACCCAATGCTTTGTATCTTTTAGTTTTAAAAGATCTCTGAAGGGTGTGCACCCCTTTTGTCTGATGCTAGTGCAAGCGCTCTCTCTCTCTCTCTCTCACACACACACACTTTCAGAATGCAATGTCTTGTGCTAGCCAGTGAGAAGGTGAGTGGAAAGGTCTTAGACTGCATGAAAATTCTAGAAGCTAACTTTTGTGCAGCATGAATGAATAAAGAACAATAGCTTAATTTCAAAAATTTCGTATGTGTCACATGAACAGTGGCAAAATGGCCATTCCAACACAATTCTATGCATGCTCACATGGAAGTTAGTTCCACTGAATTAAGTGGAGGCTTATTGTGCAATCCAAAGTGGGGAAATTCTGCAAGGGGTCAGACACGCTTGTGATTTACCCCATGCAACGTCCACAACATCCAAACCCCTCCTAGCCAGCAGACCTGGTGGTTTGGATTGCTCTTTGCCTCTCAGGAAAATCTGTATAGGATTTCAGCATTAATTTAATGTGCCACAAGACTCTTTGTTGTTTTTGTTCAAAATTTCAGTTCGCGTTTAAAATAAACCACCTTATTTAAGGGGAAAGACCCTTAAAATGTGATATATAGCATAAGTGAATTAAGAACCCTATGCAGCGCATGGGAACAATCCATTGGGAAAAGTTCTTACCGGTATACAAATGCCATTGAAATGAATGGAAACTGTGCCACAGTCCTAGGTGTCAGTTCATATCCCAGATGTGTACAGTATATTTTTCATAGGGGCAAATGAAGCTGGCTTATACAGAGTCAGATCATTGGCCCATCCAGCTCAGCATTGTCAGGCAGGGGTCTCTACCTAGAGATGCCAGGGATCGAACCTGCTGAGACTTTCTATATACAGTACAACTCAGTTCTGCCGCTGAGTTGAACCTCACCCTCCCAGCCCCAACAAGGATTTGCTGGGCAGTCAGCTGTGGCCGATCCCAGATCCCTTGTGACTTGGCTTGTATCAGACTCACAAGGCCTTGTTTGCTTAATTCATTCACCAAATGGGCACTGAAAACAGTTGTATGATGTATCTTCAAAATGTAATACGCGCTACTGTTTTCCTGTTTGGGGTGACTGGGCTGCCTCTGAAACGTAAGCTCCTGCCGCAACTGCTGCCAATGGCCAGTAGATGGTGCTAGTGCAGCAGACATATATTATTTCATTTTGACATCTATTTGCATGCACGTTTTAGTTCTTCTGTAAACTTTCCCACTCATCTCCTCTGCTGTCTATCAGAAGCCTGAGTTGTATGTAATTTTCTTTTTAAGAATCCAGACTCTGAATGCAAGGGGTCCGTTTATTAACAGAGGACGGCAACTCCTGCAGTGCATCAGCTGTGCACACATCTCTTGCAGTTCCTTTAGGTTTAGCAAACTTCTAGACAGTAGCCCCAGCATTTGATCTTGCATCCTTTAAAAGTCAGAGCACCTGCTATGATTGTCATAGGGACACTACTGAACACGATCTCCCCTGGATAGCTCAGTTGGTTAGAGTGTGGTGCTAATAACACCAAGGTTGCAGGTTTGATCCCCATATGGGACATTTGCATATGCCTGCATTGCAGTTCACACATGATTTGCTAGACACTGTCATCAGTGCAGAAACTTTTAGAAAGGACTAAGAGAACATGAATGGAAAAACGCTAATAAATGTATCGACTCACAGAAACAGACAGTAATCAGTGAGCACTACCTCATTGGGTCAGGGACTTTCCATTTGGGTCTTGAGATGCAAAATGTCAGTAAACATCTATGGAGCAAGTTTGATGATACAGCTCTGAAAAAAACAAATGGTTGGAAGTGTCTCTAATTACAAAAGCTAAAACCTGTCAAACCCCAAGCTTGAGGCTACCAGGAACAAGGCCCTTGATATTCTTCTGCTCTTTTTTCTCTCCATAGGTTGTGAACCGCGTATTGGATTGTACAAGCAGTGGCAACTACTGTGGCAATGATACCATTATATACTCAACATTGCTCTCCTTACCATTTGGTGGCATAGGTATGAATAAGGCCTTTCTCCCCTACCTCTGCACATGCTTCCTCCCAATTTGATACTCCTTCCTTTCCCATGGGTGAAGGCCAAAGGCCTCGAAGGTTTCCATGTTGCTCTTGGTGCATTTGTTGATTACATGCACAAAATGCAAAATAGAAAAGAAAATGGAATTAACTGCAAACACGCGCCCCAGCGTGCCATTTAGAAGCTGTAGTCTGGGGATCTGCTGGCAGGAAGGGCTCTAGGCTTTGAACCCTTCCTTTACCAAATTATAGCAATCCTTCTGGGTTAACTTTGTTGTTGTGGGGCTGGAAGAATCACTGTTCAATTCAGGCCAGGTCCCAGTACCTCTAGTTCTAGAAGTAGTAGTTGCTTCATATTCATAGGTACTATTTATATACATACACATTACACTTTTGCAGCATATACACCAAGATAACCATCTGTCTCCATAGGAATATAACAATTTTTTGTATTCAAATCTGCCAGAATGCAGCATCTCCTTCCCCTCCAGTATTCATATAAGGCAGGCTTAATCAAAGGAATGTGTTTCACATGTCCAGCACAATGCTGTGCATGTTTACTCATTCATTAGCTCCAGTATACTGAGGTCTTGCTCCCAGGCAAGAATTTCCTTACATTTTTTAAAGCTGTCATGGTTATTCTTTTTTATGTGCCACTCCACGAATCATTTTCACTAATGATAGTAAAGTGGGAAGTCTAATAATAAATAATAATAATTTTATTATTTTCTGGCTGGGCCATGCCCAGGCTGTTGGGCAAACACTAAGCTTTTGCCAGGGAGCAGGATCTGAACTGTATGCTTTCTTCTTCTGTTGCAGGATACAGTGGCTTCGGCAAGTACCACGGCAAGTTCAGCTTCGACACATTCACTCATCACCGTGGTTGCCTCTTGCGCTGCATGGGATTGGAGGCAATCAACACCGTTCGCTACCCTCCCTATACCGAAAGCAAATTACAATTGTTGCTCTCCCTTGTTGGAGTCAAGCGTAAAGGCATGTGCACCTTGATGTGAACTCCATGAATCACATACGCCTTCTGGCCCCAGGAGCTGCTAGGAAGAATTTAGCTGCTAGAGACAGAGAAGATTGTTTTATCTGGCTCTCTCCTCACCTCCCAATAAGGCACTTGCCTAAACTCTTACCTCCTGGAAAAGCCTTGCCCCATTATCCTGATTACTTGCTACATGCCCTCCCACCCCTCCCCTTTTTCTGGTCCCCTGTTTTGGTTGGTCCAATGCCTAGCTGGTGGTTATATTTCGATGTCATACAATGTATAGGACCACCTACTTCAGTTAACTAAGTACTTGCAAGGTTTTTGCAGGAGGTAAAATCAGAGTTTAATTTCCCTTTTAACAGAGTTTTATGAAGCTAATTACTGATTTAATGTCCATGATCACCAATTCCTTTGTAAAGACTGGTGAACACTGTACACTGGAATAGCTATCCTCACAAATATATCTGTATCTGTATGATTTCTTAAGGAGTGATATTTTTATGGGAAAGTAGAGGCTGGTGCTTAAACCAATTTAATTCCAAGGAGATTCAAAGTTAAATCCATGCTTGTTGTACAGCCAAATATTCTTTTAGTTCTATACCCTCAATGCAGTCATGCACTATCCCTCAGATATACCCCTTCTAGTCATCACAATTCTTCTGATATCAGTTTCTGTACATTAGCCACATCCTTAACTCAGACTCCTCATCCCATCAATAACTTCTGCACTAGGCAATCCTAAGCATCTGTACTCAAAAGTTAATTCCTACCAAGTTCAATGGGGTTTGCTTGCTAGTAATTATGCTTATGAATGCTGCCTTATTAACACTGCTTGCATAACCGAACATTTTACAAATAAATGTTTTATTTCTGTAATAAAGATCTTCCATCAAATCTAACCAGTTGTTCACTTGTATTATTCAAATGGTGCCATCAATATACTTAGCACAGTAATTTCCTGCCCCAAGGAACAGAAAGGGACCAGTAGCAGTACTGAGTGAAGAAATCATAAATGGTTCCTAACAAGGAAATTTCCATCCAGAATGTCTGCTTTGTATTTTATTTTTGCAGGAACTATCCACGTTATCAGGTTTCTTCATCAATCATAATGATTTTTTAAATGAACTGTCATTCTCTGCATGTCCTCAGATTCCAAGTTTTCTCCACCTTTTCTCCACTCCACAGTGTAAATTCTAATCAACTGTTATGAGAGCACGTTGTATTTCCATGCAGATTTTGAAACCCTTCCTCTTCACTCAGTTGGCTGAAAGACAGCCCTCCAAAGTGGGTTGCACAGTAGGAAGCTGCCCATCATTCACCTGTAGTTATGATCACAGCTACACATGTGTGTGTGTGTGTATTCATTCCTATTTGCACTACATACAACTGGAAATCAGATATGTGCCTATTTTGTAATTAAAGCTTTTCTTTTTTCATGCAAAACTAAGACTGCAATTATATATTATTATTATATCCCACCTTTTTCCCTGACAGGGACTCAAGGTGGCTTACAGCTAAAATAGGTGGGCATATAGCTGTTTTTATGTGGAAATAAGGCCCACACTACCCATTTATATCAAAACAAAAGGTATACTCTTGACACAGCTATCTCGCTAACTGGTTTGTATGGATATTTTGAAGAGGAGAAATGAATGATCATACCAATACGAAATCATTCAACTTACCAAGGTACTCTGCAATTGACTTCAAGGCAATCTTATTGAAAGAGAACAACTTCAAAAGAGAACTAATACGTTAAACCATTGAATTACGAGTAATCAGGAGGGACTGTGTTATTGTGGATAGGACCGGACAATGGATTTTTATCATAGATGTTAACTGGCTTACCAACATCAAGATGTTTTTTGCAAACAGTCACTTGCAATAACATAATAGCACCATACCTTCTACATCTCCTTTCGTTCTGACCTCACTTTCGTTCTGACCCCCCAAAGATTCATGCACATGCTGCAACTCAGGATAGCATTTCAGGCATCCGATGGAGCAAACTAGTCGACGAAAGCTTATGCAATTTGTTGGTTTTCAAGGCGCCTCTGAGGATAACACAGAGGTGGCGGGGAAGAACTCGGTATGCTGCGCTGAGCTCATTGGAGGGGGTGGGGGTGGAGAAGGAATACAGTAATTAATGTAGCAAATAAATAAATAAGATTTTTTTTTTAATGTACGCTTCGATCCACTTCGATTGCTAGTAAAAGTCCACGCTGCAGGGATTTATGTTAGGAACCGCTCCGTGCTTCCCATACGGTACATGGAAGCGGGTACCTGCCAGCAGCAAGAACGGCAAAAGCGGAGACCGGCAGCGGTACCATGCAACGCGAAGACGGGATTCCATGAACCTTCAGCAAACCACCTCCGCCAATCCCTGTGGGCTTCTAAAAAGCTCGCAGCCAATTACGTACTGTTATTGTTCGCGTCATCAACCCACCCTTCCCCCTCAAAACATTCCGCCCCTTCCTATCCTTCCATCCAACCAACCAGCGAAGAAATCCCGCCTCTTCTCAGGGCGCTTCTAGCCAATGAACATTCAGGAAAGCGGCGATTGGTCCCAGTTCTTACTCCCGCTAGCCGCCGGCTTGGAGCAGAGCTGTGGTCTCTGTCGCGGGTGAGTTCTTTGGCGTCCTTCTTGACGCTCCGTGACGCCGGGCCGAGCGCGCGCTTTCCCCCCTCCAGGCTCCTGAAAATTCTGTCCTCGCGAAAGGAAGGAGAGGGACGGGGGGAGGGGTGGAACGGAGGCCGTAGCGGCGCCTGTGCGCCGAGGACCTTCACGGGGGAGCCAAAGGACATGGAGCTACGCATGCGTGAGGCCGGCTGAGGTCGTGACGGCGCATGCGCCTGGTGAGCCTTGAAGGAGCAAGCAGGGGGACGTGCGCATGCGGATTTATTCTCCTCCTATGGCTGAGAGGGAAGGCCGAATTGGCACCGCCCAGAGGGCGGGAGAACAAGCCAAGGCCCCGCCCTCTGAGTTCCACCTCGACCCCTGCGCCCCACGTTGCTCTCTCGGTTGCCTGAGTAAGTGTCAGCAGCGCCCTCCCCAGGTCTCGTTGTCGTCTATGGCGGCAGGGCCGTGCTAGGCCCCGGGTGGGCAGGGGATTCCCTCCCGCTAAGGAGCAGGTGGCGCCTCGCCTAAGTTCCAAGCTGCCGCAGGTGCGGCGCGCCTGGCTCTGGGATGCTTCTGCCCGGTTCTGTGTGGGCTGCTGACCGGGATTATTTTAACATTTAACTATAGCAGCCTGTGCACTCTGATAACTTACCGACTGGATTGCTGCAGTGTGTGCTTGGTGGGGCTTCCCTTGGAAGCTGCCCCGTGACAGTGTCACTGCAGTGAGCGGAGACCGTGTTACACCCATTCTGAAAGTGCTGGACTTGCTGCTGGTGAGCTACGGGGTTCAGTGCGAGGTGTTGGTACAAGTGTACAAAGCTCTGGGTGCTTTAAGACTCATGTGTATGGCTTCCTCCGGCACCTGCCAACTGGGTTTTTGCAGTCTGCAGGGAAGGCCAGACTTGTGATGTCCTTGGGGAATATTGGGGCACCAATATTTTGCATTGCAGTTCTAATTTTGTTTTTAATGTTGCATACTTATTAGCCACACTGGGCTCTCATGAGAGAAATGGTGGGGTGTAGGTAATAAAATAATATCTGAATGACTGCTGTCATTTGTATTTTCAAAGGGAGAATAGTTATTGTTTCCCTGGCCAATAAGCCTTCAGTGCAACCTGAAATTTTCTTTGTACCTTTCCACAGTCTAACCCAGTCAACAGTGCAATCGTATGTGTGCGTACTCAGAAGTCTCACTGTGTTTGGTAGGGCTTATTTGCTAGTAAGTGAACATTGGCTTGTATAATAATCCTACATATTATGCTTAGAAGTAAGAGCCGGTTTGTTCAATAGGGTTTGCTTCCAAGTAAGTGTGTATGCTATGTCTGCATAATGCCACCATCACTCCATATTAAGATTATGACAAATTGCAGATGGGGGCTTCTTCAACATGTCCAGAAATATATATTTTCTCGCCCTCCTTTAAAAAAACCTTTTAACATCCGGTTTGTTTGAGTCCTGGTGAATTTGGATCACTTGAATTTTCCTGTGGAATATTTTAATTCATCATATGAAACACAACTGTGACTGCTGGATTAACAAGATTAGGTAATGGATTTAACCGGACTTGATTTCTGCTACCTTTTTTTTTACAAGAATGTTTTTGTTTTCCTTCCTTGTTCCCTTTGCAGAGGAGTCCTAGACTCAGGTTGAACATGCCTGTGTTGTGGATAATACGCCAAGCTTCCCGAACAGGTAGGTTGCAACAAAAAAGGCATTCGAGTTCAAAGTTGGCATTTGATCAGAATCCAAGAAGGAATATTTGTTTATGTAGACCGTAAATCCATAGAAATAAAGTTGCAATGACTGATGCTGTCTAATATCCTTGAAGAAGAAACAAAGGGAAGTCTACCATGGGTGATGAAAGTAGACATCTTGTTGGATTTTAAACAACTTCTCTGGCACCTCTTATGATAATACCTGTATATTTAACTGTTTTGAAGAAGTATTTAAGGAAAGTCCTCCAGTGTTCTGGCTGTCTCCTAGTTGGATTCTACAGTTGAAGAACCTGAAGGGAACAATATGAATTCTGTGCATACATTGTGGATGCCATTGTTCTTGTGCTACATAATGGTCTACATAAACCCCAAGTGCTTGAGCCAATTTTGTAGCCTTGGCCTGCTTAAAGGCACAGCATAGGTTTTGAAGTGCTTCTGGTAGAATTCTCTGGAAAGGTAATTGCATAGTTTCATTTCAAAGTGTACATGTGAATACCAAGATTATGGACCTACAATGTATTAGAAGTGGCATATGAATCTGACTAAATAATGGTTCTGTGCTCCTTTGGGACTCTGGGACTAGTGTTTCTACTCTTATTTAGCATGTTGCCCAACTTTTCTGTTGTTCTCTAGGGACTCCAGTATGCTTAAGTCTTACCCGACATCTCAGCAACACAACCCCAAGAGCTTCCTACAGTAAGTACATAATGGTGTTCTGTCTGTCTGAACTACTTGAAAGGATAGTTTAGATCATTTGTCTCTAGAGGTTGGTCCTAGAGGCTCTTCTTGGGGGCATACTGTCGATATGAATTTTGATAATATCTGCATGTCCCCAAAAGTGACACCACACATGAACATTTGGGCATGGATATTTCTCTTTGAAATCTTTGTTTTAATGAATATTAACATGGGAAATTCTTCGTAGGAATGTATTACAATTAAATCTTTGGTGTTTTTGGACAGCAACAGCTTACACTTTTCTGTTTTGGCTGCAGAATATGTAAATCTAAGAGAGGAGCCAACAGACATGAAATCCATTACTGACAAGGCTGCACAGACCGTCCTGTGGACAGAACTTATCCGAGGTGAGAACCAGAATGATGGTTGGAATGGCTGAGCTGGTAAAGAAGAGAAACTAGTTTTGTAACTTCGAGCAGTTTGTCCGAGTGGGCATGAAGGTGAAGACTCTAATATGCAGTCCTAGAATGGATTATCCAGAGAGCTGGCAACCTCCTCATATCCATGGTCTCCATAGCAGTTTTGTCTTGAACCATGACAAGGGATTATCATCTCATGCCGACTGGCTGGCTGTAACTACAGGCAACTCTCAATTTACATGTGTTCAATTGGCGTGCTGTGTCTTTCCCCAGCATTATAGCTACATGGGAAAGTGGAAATAGTGCCCCACCAGGGCATTATTTGCCATTGAGCTAGGTACCTGGTGGTAATTGTGACTTGTTCTAGGTAAGCAGGCAAGCTGTAGCACTGCAACAAACAATTGGAATATTAAATCTAGTTTAGTTCTAGGTTATTTACTTAGCAGTTAAATAACTGTCTTATAATTTGTTTGAACTCTTGTTGTTGACATGCTCCAAAGTTTGAGGGTGAACTGTGTATTTAAATAAAACATCTGCTTTGTCCTATCCCTTAGGCTTGGCTATGACCTTGAGCTACCTCTTTAGGGAACCTGCCACCATCAACTATCCCTTTGAGAAGGGTCCCCTGAGTCCCCGCTTCCGTGGGGAGCATGCTTTACGCAGATATCCATCTGGAGAGGAGAGGTGCATTGCCTGTAAGCTTTGTGAGGCTGTTTGCCCTGCTCAGGTAAGGCCCTTGTTATCAGCTCTTTGCTTCCTTTCTGATGTGGCATGTGATGTTTGTAAGCCTATGGAAAGCTGCAAGCCATCTGGGAGATAAACTCACACACAACCTGTATGGATTGGGTAATAGGGCCTATATATAGTCCTGTTCAGATTCTATTTGTGAGTAAATTCCATATCCATGGGACCTACTTTCTTTATCTGAACTATGTGAATGTTCGTTCTCTTCCATTTGCATGCAGCTGGTAGCAAGAAGTGAAATATTTTGTCTACTTGGTGCTACAATGCTGGGATAAAAATGACAATGTATGGTAGATCACTTGCTTCTGCTTCACATCCATGCGTGCGCACACCCTTGCTGAGCTAGTGCTTGAAATAGTGCTTCCTTTTTGAGCAGGATGGTAGGCTCTTGTTGAACTACAGTGTTGACTGTGACATCCCTCTAAGCTTGGGTCCCTTCTCTTCCATGACATTTTTGCAGTTCTGTTGAATCTCTGAGCCTCTTGATTGCAAATGAGGTTGCCTTCATTCCAGCAGGGATAAACTTGCTGTTGCTCCTCCTCTAGTTCAGCATGGGTTTTCAAGACTTCTATAACTGGGGCTTGGGGAATGCCACATGCTAGTGAGTTACGCCTCTTTCTCCCTCACAGGCAATCACCATTGAGGCAGAGCCCCGTGCTGATGGCAGCCGCAGGACCACTCGCTATGACATTGACATGACCAAGTGCATCTATTGTGGATTCTGCCAAGAAGCTTGTCCCGTTGACGCCATTGTGGAGGTGAATGGGCTGGGTGTTTTCAGGCTAATGAAGAGGTGCTGTTACATTTGCCCACTTTCAATTTGTGTCTAGAAGATGGAGCTACTCAGAGAGAGAGTATGCAGTATGCACATGTCTGTGTGTACATGTAATTTTTATTTGACTTCATCCTCCATTCTGTGTTATGCAGGGACCCAACTTTGAGTTCTCCACGGAAACACATGAAGAGCTTCTGTACAACAAGGAGAAGCTGCTCAACAATGGTGACAAGTGGGAAGCTGAGATTGCTGCTAACATACAAGCTGACTACTTGTACCGGTGATGGAGCATATACTACAACCCCCACACATCCTCACCAGCCGAAGCCAAGTCTGCAATAAAGGGCATGCACTCATTGTTTGTCTCCCTGTGTCTTGAGAGTGAGGAAGACATTGTAGGCAAACTTTTTGAAGATAATGTAGAATGCAGAGTCCTACTTGGAGAGGAAAGGATGAGGGGACACACAATCCATCTTTTCTTTTAATGTAGGAGTTTTTATTGCTGTAAGGGGAGAAATTTAAGAGGAAGTGTAAGGGTGTTGGTCTGAGGACAGTTGATGGATAAGGTGAGAGAAAGAAATAGTAGACCTTTTTTGTCGTTGGAAAGATTCTTTTCTATTTCAGGTAGTGGCCTCAAACTTTTTGGACAGGTGTGTATATTTGGAATTTTGGGTGTGTGTCATGGGTGGAATCACAAAATGGCTTTTATGCTGGGCATGGCTCTTATTTCTGGTAGGGGCCCCAAACACACACTCCTCAGACTCTGTGAACATGCACACACGCAAACCACACATAGTTCCCATCTGCACAGATTCCTGTCCTCCTTTCTCTCCACCTCCCTGCCACTAATTGGCTTACCTGAGCTGCTTCATTTCTCACCTCTCACAAGCTTACCATACAGCAACAGTGATGGGGCTCCTTCCCCCCCCCTTTTTTTACAAGGAAAACAAGAATGTGCTGCAGTGCACTGGCCTCCTCCTGCCCCTTATCTTCATCTCGTGGGAATGCACTTGGGCCCATGTTGGGCACTGAGGCAGTGTGGGAAGATGAAAATGGCAGCAGCTGGAGGCCAGCGCTTCACTTTACAGTAAGCCCTGGGAACCACTGCATTCGGAACATTGTGGAATCAGTTCAGATATTCTGGAAAACCTGTTAAGAGTTCCATCAAGGTTAGAAACATGATGCAGGCAGAAAGTTACCTTTCTCCAAGGTGGGCTAAGCAAGAACCTTACCCACTGACAGAATACCTTTCCTCATAAAGTACGTTTTCTCACATGAGAGAGAATTTTAAAGAGGTAACTTGCCTCCCTCCACCTAGATGCATTCAGTTTGGTGCAGTTGTGGGAATCCTATACTGCATGCTTTTTTCAGAATGTTTGAATTGGTTCTGAATAGAGTTGAAAAAGCTGTTTTTGTACTAAGATAGCTACTGCTCAGAGCATTCTTATCTCTATTCTGCAGTGAAAGCTTTGTCAGTACTTGCTTGTTTAAGATATACCTGAGTGGATAAAGGAGGGACATGCATTAAACACATATAAAAGTCTTGCTTTGAGAAGCGGGCACAACCTTCAGCTGTTTAGCTGCTTATTGTCCATCAGAGGGAGAACTCTTATCTGCCTCTTGCATTTTGTTCAGTCCTAGAAACCCTGTTCTCCAGGCAGAAAGCATAGTTTTCTTTTGTTCACATTGGTCTGTACCACTACTGTGTCTATACCATACTTATGGGGGTTCCAGCAGGCCTCTCAGAAGCTGGGTTGCATTATCGCTGAACTCTGATAATTTAAGCAGCCTTGAAAAACAGAAATATTCTTTCTCTCCCACCCCCACCCTCTCTTAAGGATGGAGCCAATTTCTTCTGCTGTTGGAACATGATCTGAGTTGTGTTGCACATTGAATTCCTGTTCTGATGCAGTGTTGTCACGTAGCTTTTATTTCTGTTGTGACAGAGCACCCACCCTCAATTCTGGAGGCTCAGGGTCGTGTTAGTATTCACTGGCCCTGTGGAAGAGTAGCCTATATACCGTCTTTTTTCGTGTATAAGGCTCGGTTTCCCCCCTAAAAAATAATGTCAAAAATTAGGGGGCGTCTTATACTCTGGGCCATCTCCCCCCCCTCCCCGTTTCCATCTTATAGATCAGTGTTTCTCAACCTTTTCTGGGCAACGGCACACTTGTTTTATGAAAAAAATCTCGCGGCACACCACCCACAAAATGGCGGCGGCAACGTCGCTATGGTAACGGAAATCACGGAGTTATGCGCCCAAAGCAGCCCCACTGGTATGAAAAGCCCGCCCCTGGGACTGTGAAAGAAAACCCGAAAGGAAAGACTTAGCTGATCCCAGGCAGCGAGTGAGGACGGCGAGTGGAGCCGGGGAGGCTTCTCAGCTGGCTGGCTGGCGGTTGGAGTGCTCGCAGAGCGCTCCTCCTTAGGGTGGCGGCCATTTTGACCGGGTGGCTACTGGCAGCCCTCGCGTCTCCTTCCTCTGACTTCCTATTGGTCCCTGGCAACCAATCAGATTCGGCGGCGAGCTCCCAGCTTGCGCATGCGCGGTAGAGCCCGGCAGCTTCTCCGCGGTGCCTCTTCTCGGCGGTGGCTTTCTGCGCTCCCTTTCCCCCACTGGAGCCGCTGCTACGCGTTTGCGGCGTGGGTCCCTAACGGTTTTCCCACGGCACACCAGCCGACGTCTCGCGGCACAGTACTGTGCCGCGGAACACTGGTTGAGAAACGCTGTTATAGATGGAAAAAATCAGTAATTTTCTTCTACCAGCAGCATCTTTAAAACTATCAGCACTTAGAAAACAAAGATATGACTTATGAGTAGGAATGGGGAAGGTTGGAACAAAGCAGTACTGGTGCAAAGAGAAAAAAATCCCTACTTAAGTGTGTAGGTGTGTTGATAACAATTTACTATTGATAAGCGTTTGATCTCAAAAGTACACTGAGATCTGCATACAATTGTTTATCACAATGCTGGCTCCTCCTGATGCACTGATCATAGTCAGGAGGAACAATCGCCTCCTATCTGCATACTACTGTTTCAATCAGTTCTATCCAATAAGGTCTGCATGACCTGCTAGTTCAGTCTATAGTAACCTGCTTATCTCAAGATTCTTCCTCTAAATGCTTTTTGTTCTCATTAATATACACACCATCTCTTGTACAGGACAGGAAGCTTGAAACACTGAACAGTTGAAGGGTGCCACCATGAGGCTGGGGGAGGGAGGAGACTCAGTGGGAAGTTAGTTGCCACCACATTCCAGGCAGGAAAAGGTAGATAGCAGTGTATACCTCCAATAAGTAGGAGAAGCTATCTGATTAGTGACAAACATTTCCTATACTGTATTTCCACTGATACATTTTTAGTGAGGATGAATCAGTATGTATAACCAAACCTGAAATAGTATTTGAGACTTGTCACGGGAGAAAAGGAACTAAGAGGGAGTCAAATGCTTTTCCATTGGAGAAAATGAAACTTGTAAACCGGGCAGCTGGTGCTGAGTAAGTCCCCACGCCAGCTGGCATTTCCACATGTGTAGTTTTTAAATCAAAATGACCATATAATCTCTTAACGTAGCGTGAATTGTATTTAGAGCAAAGTTCAGTTGAACTACCTTGGTTTGAACATGTATATGCCATTGTATAAAGGAGGATAAAGGATTGTCATGATGGAAGTGGACAGTAGTGTGTTGCTTATTTATAATAAGGTGGAGGGGGCTAATTGTCACAAAAGCTGCTGATGAATAGCTCAGGGCTACAGTAGCACAACCTTAGTTCAGTGGAACATGTTAAGTTGTACACACTTAACAGGCACCTGAGGCATCTGGTTATTGTAAAACAAATTACGGTGCAGAATAGCATCTGTATACAATTGCTCCACACAGTCAACATTTTTATTTGAGTATGGCTCCAATAGCCCTCTTGGGTTATTGCCAGCTCAGCCCCCATCACTGTATATGTGAAGCTGTTTAGCACCAGTGTGCACTGCTTTACACTTACATTTAGCTGCATTTGCCATGTTATTGTCTATCCACTTTAGACAGATCTTTTGGAGCTTTCATTCATTTTATAGTCCCTCATTCTGAATGATGTGATGTCGTCAGCAAACTTGGCCACCTTGCTGCTCACCCCCAACTCCAGATAATTTATGTATGTTGAAGAATTACCGATACTGATTCTTGGAGAGATCTATTTCTTACATCCATGTGCTGTGGTTCTGTTTGACCAGTTACCAGTCCATAAAAGGATCTGTCCTTTATTTTTTAGCATGCCAGAGGTTCCTTCTTGCTGTATAGTATTCAAAGAGCTTCACCTACCATCATAAACGGAATAGTCCTGCAACACGTGTTAGTATTCTATTCCCCCCCCCCCCGGCCCATGTTGCTAATAAATGCAATATAAACTAGGACTGGCTGGGAATCTCCAGCCTACAGGCCAGACTTGGCCCAGTAGAATTTGCCATTTGGCCAGTGAGGTTGTTTCCCCCTGAAACAATGTAATAATCGGGTGTAGCACTGGTAAAAATGCAGGATTAACACCCTCCCCTCTCATTGTGCATCAGCTGATTCATTAGGTTATGAATAAAAGCTACTAATAAATTATTGTAGCCCACTCCAGCGTGGCATAAGATCCCAGGCTAAACAGTACCTTTATCTGAGCTATTCAAAATACCAGACCACAAAGAAATACAGAACTGAAATAAAAAGGCATGTTTAATGGGGTTGGAAAACTGCCTGAGGACACCATATCAGGGAACATCCCTTGTGCACAGCAAGTCACTAGTTCAATGTCTGCCACTTTGTGAAAAGTTGCTTGAGGGATTTTTCATATTGTTTGGCTGCCTTTTGTTTTATATTATTTTTATGTTTATACTGTACCTCACCTTTCCTTCAAGGAGGGTGTATATAGTTTTCCCCATTTTATTCCTGCAACAAACCTGTGAGTTAGGTTAGGCTGAGAGTGAGTGACTGGCCCAAGGTCATCCAATGGTCTCCTAGGTCCCACACTGGCTGTCAAATATCTCTCTTGACAGTGATATTTTTCTAGAAATAGATGTGCTGGAACTCAGCATGAACGCCTCTCTTGTTCTCTTATAATGGCAATGGCGCCCACCTGAGAGGTGCCAGAACTGAGTTCTGGCCAGGAAAAAAAGCCTGTCTTTTGATAATGTATCTGCTGTGTGATGCTAGCAGCTTTGGATTTCCTTTTTAAAGGAAAATGGGGTCACAAATGCACAATTAAATTCAATGAATAAGTAGCTGGCCCTCCAGCATGCTCTGTATTGCACATGCAGCTTCCACTGGTTTGTTGGTTTGCTTCTAGTTGAATTGAGTGTTGCAGGCAGGCAAGAGCCTAGGCCTCCCTCCATTCCAAAGCCAGACCCACAGGTGCCCAGTCTAGGCATGCCAGAGATTCCTGTCGTTTTTGCCATTACTGGTTCTGGTGCTCCGCAGGCTGTCAAGTCCACGATAACCAAACCCTTGCCGTGCCAAGGAGGTGGTGGGCATCCGAGGTGGGTGCCCTTACCTGGGTGGCCATCAGGCCCTCGGGTACCCTGTACATTCTTGCACAATCACGACGTCCTTTTGGGCATCGCTTTGTCTAGCCACGGAAAGCACCCCCGGACATTTTCCTGGGAGCAAGCCCCGCTGAATAAAAGGTGCAGGCTCAGGGCTGCACGTGGGATTTACTCCAAGGAGGGGAATTCAGTATTCTGTTGGAGGGGAGGAAAGTGCCTTTAAAGCCCTCATCTGCTGGGGAGGCGAAAGGGAACCGGGCCACCGACCTCCTCAATCTCCTCTCCCCCCCCCTACCCCCACCCCCGGCCTCGCTGGAGCAGCAGGAAGTTCCTGGGAACCGCGTGAGGGGAATCCTCTTGGGGCGGGACAGATCTCGGTCCTTCCTGGAAGAAGGACAAGCGCCTGTTCCGCGCGCTCAGGACCGCGCTCCGAGGCGCCCGCTTGCTTCTTCCGCCGCATCGCGAGGTTGGTACGGCGCCTTGCCGGCCGGCCCCACCCGTGCCCTACTTCCTCCGAGCGGTCTCCGCCCGCCTTCCTCCTCCGTGCCGGGCTGCTCTTCCTTCTCGCTGCATCCGCTGCCTCGGAAGCGGCCTCAGGTCTCCCCAGAAAAGCAACTTTCCCCCGATGCGCCTCCTTCCCCCGGGACTGGTTCTCCATCCCGCTGCTCTTTGTTCCTGGGAGGGACGGAAGGAGGCGGCGCTCGGTTTAGGGGGCTTCCTCCCGCAGTGGATCAGCCGCAGATCCGGAGGCAGCGGCGCAGCCCGCGCACCAGTTGTGGCTGCGGGTGGGGGAGAGTAGGTAATGGTTACGGGCCAGAGCGTGGATTGGTTGGTGAGCTTATGGGGTGGGAGTTGCGGGGTTGCTCGAGAAGGAGGTTGGCGGGTGGTTCGCGGAGGGGATCTCTTGGCCTCTCTCCATCTGCGTTTATTTGAGCCGGGGGCCGGGGAGCACATCTAGCCGGGCCCCTGTTTTTCTTCCTGGGGTGCGATAGTGCTGGGTTTCCTCATCCACCCACGTGCCTGAGCAAGTCGGGGGGAAAGGTGGTTTCCTTCCGGAAATGCCGTCCTGCCTTCACAATGGCCGCGCTCGTGTGCGGCTGTTCTTTGAGGGTGGCGGCGAGGGTGAAAAGAGCAGCCAACCTCTGCTTTTTGGTGGGCTTCCAAACGCAGTTCTATAGCCGGATTGAGAATCGAGAGGAATCTACAGTGATCTGGTTTCTAGATCTTCTGGGTGGGGGTAGTCAACTGCATACACACCATCCCCCACAAAAAAAGAAAGAATCGTGGGAAGTGTAGTTTGTGTAGCTCAGTGTGCTGTAAACTATGGTTCCTGGAATTCATTAGGGGGATGTGCTTTAAATTCCCTATATATAGCCCAAACTTTTCAAACACAGGTTATGGCTACTGTATTCCCCTCGCCCCCACCCCCAAATCTAGAGATAACAAGTAGGTGAAGTTGTATCTTTTTGTTAGGGTATGTTGTTCTGATGCTAAGGGTCCTCTGTGGAAGTGGTGGTGACATCACAGAACCTCCCTTATTTTTTTTTACAACTTCCCCACTCAGAACAAAAAATATTAAAGGCAGTGCTTTTTTTCAACCATGAAGTTATTATAGTAAGTGCCACACTTTTAAAGAACAAAAAAGGTGCCAGCACTTTGTACCATTGAGTACCCCCTGAGAGAAAAAAAGCACTGATTAGAGGCATGACCCCAGAAAAAAAAGGTTGCAGCACTTGTTTTTCATTTTTCCATGCCCTCTTCTTTTTATTTTTATATGATTCTATGGTTCCCAGAATTGGCACAGAAGAGGGGTTGATTGTTAACCACTCTGAATTGTAGCTCTGTGAGGAAAACAGAGGCACCTAACGATTCACAGCACCCTCAACAAATTACAGTTCCCAAGACTGTTTGGGGCTAGCCATGACTGTTTAGAATGATACTTCTTTAAAGTATCTGCACTGTATTTGGGAGGGGGCACACCTGTACACTTCCATGTTCATCAAATAAAAACACAATTTTGCTTATATCTTTTGTTCTCTGGGACTAACACTGCACAAAGATGGGAAAAATAATGACCTGGAGTTCCTTTATTTTAAGTCTTGTTATGTTGCACAGTGTTTTTTCTGTGTACTGTGGGAACACAAAGTTCTGAGAGAGAGAGAAAGAGAGAGAAAGAGAAAGAGAAAGAGAAAGAAATGTGCTTCTTAGACACCTCTGGAGACTACACAGGACCTCACAAGGCCTGATACGCAGCAGGGAGTGCCTAGGTCTTCTGCCAGTAAATTAATAGATCCCCTCTGGGACAGGATTCCTTCCTTTTGAGAGCTCTGGAGAAAGGCATTGTTCATTGTGTGCACATATTCTCTCTTGCCACTGCAGACAGAATTGTAACGGAATAAATTTGCACCTATGGCACTTCTTGACCAGACCCTTAAAGGAATAGAAGACTTGTTCTTAACTAAATATTTCCATCGCTAATACAGGGATGCGGAACCTGCTCCCACCAGATATTGTTGAGGCTCCAACTCCCATTGGCTGCAGCCAGCATGGTCGGTGCTCAGGGATGATGGGAGTCGTAGTTCATAAATATCAGGAATGCCATAAGTTTTCCACGCCTGTCCTCATATAAGGTGCATCCCCCTTCAATAACATCCAAATAGTAATCAGCCTGGAGTCAATGGGATCTTCAAAGTAGAAGATAGGTGCTTGGGGTGAAACTAGGCCTACATGTCTTGGAGGTGGTGCTTTGAGGGGATTGCAGGGTACGTGGGTGGGAGCGAGACACGGAAAGTGGCGAACCGGCAAGTTTCTCGGAAAAAATGGGAAGAATGGTGGCTGCACATTTTACCTCATAACTTGGGTTCCATAAATGCTAGCAATTTATTCTTACAAAAAGAGGGAGGGGGAGAGAACTAGGAATCTGGGGATTATGGTTCATGGGGACAGGAGTCCAGATGACACCCATCCCCCTGGACACCCATGCCAGGGTGCCCTGCTATGAATATGTAGCTTCTATAGCAAGAAATGGCCTTATGCAGTTTGCTGACCTGGAATACTAGATATTATCTTTAACCGTAGCCTTGCAGTGGTGTCTGTGGTCTAGACACATATCTCTGTATGTACTGTATTTTGACTGTTAGTAAGTCTTCATAGTTTCTCCAGACAAGCAGAGAGTTATGGGAGGTGCCACTCTTCAGCTATTGCTATTGCTATTGCTATTGCTGTCTCTGCAGAGGAGATTTGCTTTCTCCCAGCACAAGTGATCCACCACTGAGGTTAGTTCTCAGGCACTTCTAACAATGTGGAGAAGAGAAATTGAGAATGAAGATTTGAGGGGGGAAATGCGATTTTTTTTTTTGACTGACCACCAGATCTTCCCTATTGCTTCCACTTCTCCTCAGGCCCGGCTAATGGCTGCAAGGATCTCTCCCCTGTTTTGTCCAACCTGAGTACCGCAGTGCTCCGCCACCTCGGGACATTTTGACCTCTCAGTGAGCAGCTTGGGAGTTCTGAGTCAGGCGCCTGTTGTGAAACGGGAGGTCGGGTCTTGCCCTGGAAATTGTGTCGCAATCCCACAGCTCAGAAAATCCCACGTGAGTCATCAGAGTCTGGGCACCAGCTGCAAGCAGTCAGCCCCTCGGAGCTGCAAAAGACACAACTGGAAAGTTGCTGCCTGTGGAGCTCCTGCAGGATTGGCCCCATCTTCCTGCCGCCTTTCCACTTCGTGAAACACCTAGAGGTAAGGGAGAACCCTTTTTGCCAAGTAGACTTAGGGGGCTTTCGCTGTTACTGCACCCGAGCTTCATGTAGACTTTTCCTACATTCTTAGTGATGACCTTCTGCAGGTTGTCTGTGCCCTCCTTCCTGAGCCTCTTTTTTCTGGTCTGTTATTTCCCCTCCAATGGACTGTCCCTGAAGGCATCTTCTTTCCTCTGCACAATCCTGTTCCTATTCCCAGTCATCGATTCATTGTAGTAGGACAGTTGTTGATGAGGGGAGGAAACCCCAAATTCCTCTCCGCCTTCCTGGTACTAGTACAAATGAATGCTAGCCCATCAAGGGAGGTGATATGTGTGCTAGTTCCATTTGGGCCTCATCAGCTCTTTTCTCTTCTCCCTTTTAGGACACAGCTATACAGCTGCAAATAAAACCTTTTAAATGTGTTGTAAAGTGCAATATACAAATGTGACACTAGATGGCGAAAGTCAGCTATGCCAAATTCAATGTATTTTTCAAAACTTTTTTCTTTTTTTTTTAAACACAGCGTTTTAAATGTGTGTGTAGATTCCACCTTGGTCTCCTCCAGCAAACATGGGCTCCATGTTCCGCAGTGAAGAGATTTGCCTGGCCCAGCTCTTCTTGCAGTCGGCTTCGGCGTACAGTTGCGTCAGCGAATTAGGCGAGCAAGGACTTGTGGAATTCCGTGATGTACGTGCAAGAGGGTTTGGGGAACCTTTTTTGGGGGGGGGGGAACCAAACAAGCATGTTGTGGCTGTTTTCATAGATTAAGGGATTCACGATTTCCCTGTCTTTTACTGCTTATTTATTTAAATTTTAAATTATTTAAAAATTTTGTTTTTGAGGGGGGAATCCCTAAGCAGTTTACAGAAATTATAAAATGAATAAAGAAAATACAAATTTTCTTACAAAATGTACATTAAAAATCCATCCTAAATTCCAATTCCAGTGCCCTTGGTCATTGTGATGATTTTATAGATTTGTATTGGGGTTTTTTCACCATCTAAGTCTCAAAAAGTCTTATGACAGTAAAAAGACATAATATACAAATTTTAAAAAACAAATTTAAGACATCAGAAATGTAATGACAGGTCTTTGCTTTTAAGTTCCCTGTCTGAGTGCTTTTTCTTTTCTCCATCGCTTTTCCCATTAAAAAAACCCTGCTTTTCACTGCTGAATCAGAACAAATGGCAAATCTGCGGAAAATCCAAATTGCCATTCATTCCAATTCAGTATTAAAGAGCGTTGTTTTCTTGGAAAAAGCAGCAGGGCGGGGGGGGGAAGGGCTCAGACACAGACTAGGAATGCCTAGAAAGCGTAGGGCAAAAGGTAAGTGTGGATGAGCCTTAATAAAATGGTCAGGGAAACCTGGAGAAGATGGTAGAATTGGGGTGAGATAGAGAAATGGATGTTTTATACCAGGGGAAAGGGTCTTGATGTCATGTTAAGAATGGGTCAGCAAGCAATGGAAAATTGGGCTGCCTGGTTTCCAATGTTATCTGCGCAATCACTAGTAATGTGCTTCTTTTCCTTCCAGCTGAACCCCCATGTCAGCGCCTTCCAGCGACGTTTTGTGGGGGAAATCCGGCGGTGTGAAGATATGGAGAAATCCTTCAGTGAGTGGCACTCCTGTAGGGGGAGGGGGAGGGCTGTCCTCTGCTGGGTGGCTTGGATGATGACCTTGCCATCGGGTCGGTGACAAAAATCTTCTGAAGACGCACCCAGGCCAGCCGTGTTGCCACAAAACTGCCTTACACACTGCCAAGAGCAGTCAGAAGACTGGGCCAAGTTTCTGGGCGTTGAAATTGCATTAGGAAAATCATGAGACTTTTGCAAACAATGCAACATTTTAGATGTAATTTCGGGTTTCTGGCTGAGGATAGTTGCACTTCCTCTCTTGGCCTGTTTTTACTGCCCTTGTTCAATCGGAAGCATCTGTAAAAATGGAGAAGGGGTTAGTCAGTTGGTGCATTGGCCATCTGTGTTAGCTGGCTGCTATAATTTGCACTTCCTGCCCTCCACCTGCCAGTTGTGACTTCCTGTTTCTTCTTCCTCTATCATCAGTCTGTAGCATTTAAGGGTGGTTTGCATATTCCATATTTTTCTTTTCTAATGTCCTTAGCTAATTAAGATCACATTTAACATCGTTGACATTTTTTTGGCACTCAGAACGTTTTGGGAAAGCACTAAGAGCATTTTGAAAAGCACATCATGTTACTATTACATGAAACAAACGTATCTCAAAAAGTTTTTCCAGTAGTCAAAAGTCGTTAATGTGAAATATTTGATTCAGGGGGGAAATCCAATAAAGCACATTTGCTGCTACTACTAATATTAAGCATGCATATGGTGCTTTCAAGAGTTTAAAAGTCCTCATGTGTATTGTTTGGTTCAGGGCTGGGGTACCTTTCCCAGTCAGCCATATTTCCTGGGGGAAATGGGGGCTGCATCTCTCTCTCTCTCTCTCTCTCTCTCTCTCGGTGCAATTTCCTAGGGGGGGGGTGGACCCCTTGTTTGTGCCAAAGGGGAAAATTTCCCCAGTGCAAATGGGAGCCACTTGGGCCCAATCTAGATTGGAAGCCTGGCACTGGGTGGGGGTGGGGCTTTAATCCTTTGCTGCCCACTGTAGTCTCAATACAGATTAGGGCAGGCATCGGCAACCTCCGGCCCATGGGCCGGATGCAGCCCATGAAGCCAGTTCATCCGGCTCACGAGCCGCCCGGTCACCGAGCCGCCTGCTTGGCATGTCCTCTGCGCTAAAGCGGTGCGGTGCGGGGACTCGCAGGCGCCGAAAATCGCTTCTGCGCAGGCGTCTGGGCATGCGCAGAAGCGATTTCCGGCTCCGGGGGGACATGCGCAGACGCGATTTCCGGTATCGCGCTGCACATGTCCGGCCCACGGACGAGCTCCGTGGGATCGATCTGGCCCACGGCCGGATAACGTTGCCGATGCCTGGATTAGGCGCTGCACAAGTGCAGTCTGCATTGCCAAAAAAGGATCAATTTGTCTGAACGGCTCTTTTTTGGTGATGCAAATTGCCAGTGTGGCCCCCTCCATTTTGGTTCAGCACTGAAGCAAGGGGTAAAGGATTAAAGCCTCCTTATTCCCATACAGCAGGATCCTGATTCTTATCGGGCTGTACTGGCTGGGGAAGAAGAGTAGCTAGCACAGAAGTTCAGGAAGGGGCAGGGTGGGGACTATTAGTAAATGCCCTCTGGGCTTGGATGATGGTGATGAATGATTAAATTTCTATCCTGGCCTTCTTCCCAGCAGAGCTCCGAGCAGCAAACATCAAAATGTTTAAACAATGCAATTTATACAAATAATACAATGTTTGTAATTTTAGGAAGCAATCCGCTTTTGGAAAGCAAGCCTTTTCCACAGTAAAACAAAGCAGAGGAAACCTTTTCCCCCTTACTTTAGGAAAAATATTTCTGCTTACATCCCTGGCTGCAGTGCACTCTGCAAATTCACAGTGCTGTTTATGATTAGATGGTCTGGTCACCACCTACTGTGGCTCCTGGATTCAGTTGCAGCAAACGAAAATTATACTGGTTATTTCTGACATCCTGTGCTCAGCTTAGAAGAGCCAGAGGACCGCTTCTTTCTTCTAAATGGAAGCTCTCACAATTTCATAACGATGTAATTCTCGTAATTGCAGAAGCTGGCGTATTTAGGAAATTCCTGACTTTCACAAGCCTGGCTAAAGCCTGAGAATTACTTAAATATATAAGAAGTGCCCTGCAGGATCAGGCCAAAGGAACATCCACTCCAGCATCTTGCCCTCACAGGGGCCAATGAGATGTAGATAGGAAGCACACAATCCTGAGATTAAGAGTCTCATGCTTTGCCAACGGAGCTATCTCGCTATCCTCCGAAAAATCTTTCAAAGCTATCTTTTAAAGCTATCCAAGTTGGTGGCCGTTGCTATACCTTGGGAGTAGCAAATTCCAAAGTTTAAATATATGCTGTGTGTCTTTGTGCGGTGCATCTTTGGCAGGCTTGTACAGCATCCAGCCAAATGCAGCTATACCAGAGTCGGCAACCTTTTGGGGCCAGTGGGCCCATTTTGAGAAAGTGCCACGATCTCCTGTCCCAAAATGGGTGCCATAAGGGCACGGCCTAACACAAAATGGCTGCTGCAACTAAAAGAGCAGGAAAAGTGACAGCATCAAAAAATGGTGTCAGTATGCCCCTTCTCATCAGCCCCCATCAGTGGGGGTGGGGGGTGGGGGTGGGGGAGGCACTTACACCAGCCTATTTCAGTCGCAGAGAGATGCTCCTTGCACCTCCCCTCTGTTCAGAACAGATGGGAGGGTGAGTGTCCAATCCTGGCCTCTAATAAAATTTGGGCATGCTTAAGAGATTTGTGTTTAACGTACGAGAGTTTGAGTACAGGTAGAACCAACTGTGTCCCATGTTCTGGATCTTTTTATTTATTTATAAATCTTTTTTGTTGAGTTTTACATTACAAATTTAAATTCAAACATCATAATCATTTAGGATTCCCTGAATCCTTTGACTCCCCTCCACCCTCCCATGGTTACCATTTTCAATCTTTTCCCACTGCTTCACATATTTTCTCTATTTTTCTAAAATAGTACAGTTTTACCTTAGTTTTTCATACAAGCGTTACTTGGATCCTGCCAAAGGTTTTGGTTGTTTACAGTGTCCTCTTAGGTATATTGTAAATTTCCCCCATTCCTTATTAAAGTTCCTCTCTTCCTGGTTTCTGTTTTTCCCGGTCCATTTCGGCATAGTCCATCATCTTCATCAGCCATTCGTCTCTGGTCGGGACTTTATCTTCTTTCCATCTCCCATGTTCTGGATCTTTGAGGGGATATTTACATCGCAAACTCTTTCAGCCGAATGTTTTATGAACCTTGGGAGCAGAGGACAGTCCCAGGTTCTGCTGCTCCTCCTCCTCCTCATGTCTCGAATCTCCCTCTCCAGCTTTCTTAGCACAGCAAGTGTGGAAGGCAGGCCTGACCCTGACACCCCCTGAGGAGAACCTGCCGGCTCCTCTGGCTCGGGATGCCCTGCAGATCCAGGAGCAGTCTGAGCGGCTGGTGCAGGAGCTGAGGGAGGTCAGCCACAACCGTGAGAAGCTGGTTGGTCGGCTGCAGGAGCTGCGGGAGCACATTCAGGTGCTGCAGGAGGGACAGCGTTTCACTGGCCAACTGGTGAGTTCCGCCCCTTCCGCTTCCTGCTCCATCAAGGCTCTCTGCTGCGCTTGGAGGAGAAAGGGATGCAACTGCAGCCGATTAGCTGAAAGTTAGGTCACGCTTGCTGAAATTGTACATTGCTTCCCATAGCGGGGGGGGGGTGGTGGTGGTGGTGGTGGTGGTGGAACTTAAAGCAATTTTCTGCAAGAATGAAATACAATACAGTGGTACCTTGGTTCTCAAATGCCTTGGTACTCAAACAACTTGGAACCCAAACACTGCAAACCCGGAAGTAAGTGTTCTGGTTTGCAAAAAAGATTTTGGAAGCCGAACATGCTCTGTTTTGAGTTTTATGCTTCCGTTTTGAGTTCTGAAGAAGTGTGCATGCACACGAAAGCTCATACCAAGAACAAACTTAGTTGGTCTCTAAGGTGCTACTGGAAGGAATGTTTTTATTTTGTTCCGTTTTGAGTGTTAAGCTGGGGTCTGTCTGTTTTTGCAGCTCTTTGCTTTTGTGACTGTGTGGAACCCAGTTCAGCTACTGATTGATTGTGTGACTAAAGTACATTGTTTATTGCTTTCATTTTATGGATCAATGGTCTCGTTAAATAGTAAAATTCATGTTAAATTGCTGCTTTAGGAGTTGTTTTAAAAGTCTGTAACAGATTAATCCATTTTGCATTACTTTCTATGGGAAAGCGCGTCTTGGTTTTGGAACGGACTTCGGGAACGGATTAAGTTTGAGAACCAAGGTACCACTGTAACGGAAAGGAGATCCTTGAGGCAATATGGAAAAAAATATGCTAAAAAGAAAATAATTCGGGGGGGGGTTGCCAAAAAAGAGGGTCATGTGTTTCACAGTGACAGCTACTACTACTACTACTACTACTACTTATAGGCATAGAGTATCAAGCCCGTAGGTGATTTTCTTATTTGCTGTTCTCCTAATGCTTTAAAACTACTTGAATATTATTTGACAATATCTGAGTGGCCTGTTGCTCCAAAAAAGTAAAAATTGACCCTGGCACTCTCCTTCCCTCCCTGTGCTCTGTCTTTTGAAGCAGTCTTCTCCTAGCTGGATTCTGATAGAGCAAATGAGCTTGACCGAAGAGAAAAAACACTTTAGATGGTGGAGCACAGCCCAGTTAGGAGGGGAGAGCCTCACCTTGCCTGCATGTTTTAAACTTTTTGTTAAAAAATCAACTTGACTCCTCCACCCATGACTTTTTTTTTTTTTTACTTGAATTAGCAAATACATGAAGAACAACTCTGGCTGTCCCTGTTGCATTTAACTTGACCCTAGCTAACTATTAGCCCCTGAATTTTATTACCGCAGACTATCAACCTTAAGGATATTGTGATGTTTGAACACTGAGGGTGGTCCTGGGACATCTGCGAGGGAGCTCATGAGTCCTGGGATGGTAGCAGGCCCTTCTCTCACAGGCTGTTTTCCCATCAGCAGGTGCCGTTAGCATCGCCAGCAGCGCGCCCACGAGCCTTCTCTGACAGAGAACCTCTGCTTGACCCATCCATGGCACAGCGGCTTGACCTCAAAGTAAAGTGAGTTGGGGGGGGGCGGATCATTCAGGTTGACAGTTCTGTACAGAGCTTGTCAAGTAAACCAAAGCCATTGTTCCTGAAGTGAGAGCTGATGTAGCCTAATGGTTAAGAACATGAAGCAGGACATCTTCAATTCAATTTAAAAAAATAAAAATGCCAGTGTCACAAACTCTTACGTGGCCTTGCATAAGCCACTATTTAACTAATAATAATGATCCCAATATTAATAATAATTGAATAGTGTTCAGTAATAACCACAGTACTAATAATAATTGTATAATAGTCAATAATGATAATTGCAGTGGGCAGTTCTGCTAGGGAAAGCACTTAAGGAATTTCCCATACCTGTCCTCTCCCTCAGTGCCCCCTAAATCTCCTGAAGGTTGAGGGAAAACCCACAACAGCTTTAAAGAGGCACACAGGGCGTGTGCAAGGAGAGGAGAAGGGGGAGGTGTTTCATTGCACAGCCCAAAGTGCCTTGCACTAGCAAAACTGTTCAGTTGGACACCGTCCAGTATTAAAAGTAACCAAAATCCAGAATAAAATTTTTGTCAGCAGAGAGTAAAACAGCATGGAAAGTATGACAAGACTTTCAGGAGGGCATTCTGTAACTGGAGTGCCACCACTGAGAAGGCCCTTTCCTCAGTTGATGGGGGCATCTGAAGAAGGTAATCTGAAATTGACCTTGATTACCTAAGGTAAATGCTCGGCTAGCTTCTAGGGTTGCTAAAGGGATTACTATGATCATCTTTACGAGGCACTTGGTAGACTACAAATGCAGTATCTAGATGCTAAGGGCTTGTTACTGTGTGCCCGGCCTCACGTGTGCAGTTTCAGTGTGCATTTTGTATGCTCTCCCCTTTGCTCTCAAGCTTTGTCGCAGGTGTGATCCACCCATGGCGGGTGAATGTGTTTGAACGGCTGCTGTGGCGCGCATGCCGTGGCTACCTTGTGGCCAACTTCACTGAGATGCCGGAGCCCATGGAAAACCCAGCCACGGTGAGATGAAATGAAGAAAACGGGTGGGTGGGGTGTGAAATGGCTGCCTGTGAGGGGTTGGCAGGCAATGTAGAGGGGTCTGTGGGGTATGTGTGAGAGATTCAAGGCCTGAGTTTGGGTGGAGCAGGGTGTGGCACAGTTTGGGAGGCTGCAAGTACACTCTGTCCTGTGGCTTAGGCTGAAGGCCCGAATGGTCCTTCTCCTGCTCCTCTCAAGTGCAGAGGTTTCTGAGCAACCTTTCCCCTCATGTGTAGGGCGAGAGCGTCACCTGGGTCATCTTTCTCATCTCCTTCTGGGGGGAACAGATTGGGCAGAAAATCCGCAAGATTGCTGACTGGTGAGTGCTATGGGTGGTGCATGTTCCCTCTGATGTCTGTTGATGCTGAATAACACCCCTCATTTGCCTGCCTTGGTCTCCTTCTGCCCGCTGTTTATAATTTTCCTACTCTGGTGCTATAACATCCCAAAGGCACAACAAATCACAGGCCCTGCAATGTTTCCCCCTTCCCCCCTGTTTGACACATGATGTGCCTTTTTACCTCCTCAAGAGGCCTGCCAATCACAAACCTTCCAAATCAGTTCCTGTGGTATGTGCCTTGCTCCAGTGGTGTCTGACAGACCACGGGGCTGAGGAGGGAGACTATCTTCCTTGTGCCCTAAGGCAGTTCTGTGCCCATCTTCACACAACTGGCCAAACTACCCACCATCTTTCAACAAAATGCTCCCTCTGCTTCCCTGTGTTGCCGCCCGCCAGTGTGTTCGCATGCGCCTGTGTGTATTCACTCTGTGCTGTGTCCCCTCCACAGCTTTCACTGCCACCTGTATCCTTACGCCGACAAGGAGGCTGACCGCTTGGAGACACTGTATAAACTGCGCACTCAGATTGAAGATCTGACCACGGTACGGTGATAAGGGCTGCTTAGGGTGGTACATGGGGCAGGCTCAAAAGTGGGGAAATGCTGTCAGAGGGTTTTTCAGAGTATCCATGGTTTGCAGTTCTGGGGCAGGAAAGGAGATTGCTTGGGTGCAGTGGTGAGAGTCTATCACTGCAGATGATTAATTTCTTTTTCAGATTTTAAATAGAGGAGGGGGGTTGGTGTTTGTTTGTTAATTGGTTTGCAGCTGTTGTTGTCATTGTATTTGCTCGTTTCTTTATACAAAAAGAAGTGTCTCACTGTGACTTGGCAGCAAAATATGAAGAGGTGAAATGATTAAAAACACACACACAAAATGACATACAATTCAAAATTCTTAAGATGCTCATCCAGCCATGCAATAAATAAGGACAAGTCCTAGCCCAAACCACTAAAAGATGAGCATCGCAGAGGCTAATTAAGGCCTCATCATTTAAAACAGGATCACGCCACTTTGGACAGGCATGGCTTCCCCTAAAGAATATTGGGAACTGGAGGTTAAGGGCTCTTAAACCGCTCAGAGTTGTAATTCTGTGAGTTTAACAGTCAGGCCCTCTTCCCAGGGAATTCTGGGAACTGTCGCTCTGTGAGGGGAGTAGGATTCTCCTAACAGCTCTAAGCACCCTAAACAAACTACAGTTCCCAGGATTCTTTGGCAGAAGCCATGACTGTTTAAATTTGTATGGCATTGCTTTAAACGTATAGTGCAGATGGGGCCTTGAACGTACTTTCCTCCTACCCCAGATCCTAATTTCTCTGGGCGGGAAAGGCCAGTATATTGGTGCAAGTGCTCCTCCCCACAATGGTTTTCTCCACTGCATTCATGCAGAGTGTCCCATTTCAAAGCTGCAACCACACTCTGTACTTCCTGTGGCCCCATGTGCAGCCACATTTCCAGACTAGTAGCTCTAAGCAGCACATTCCACTGCTAAACTGATCCCCAATTTTTATTTTTAAATCCTTACAACTCTAAATCCCCCTTTTTGCTTCCAAGTCTTCCATGGTCTCCCTCAGTTCTGCCTCATATTGCTTATGAAAAAACAGGTCTTGGGCCAGACGGAGCAATACCTGGACCAGCTGCTGCAGAAGGTGCTCTTGGAATTGCCTGCCTGGCAAGTGCGGATACAGAAGATGAAGGCCATCTACTTCATCCTCAACCAGTGCAGCTTCAACATCACCGACAAGTGCCTCATCGGGGAGGTCTGGTGTCCTGTCCGCGACCTTCCTGCTGTGCAGCAGGCTCTGCGTGAGGGATCGGTATGTGCCACAGAATATCGGCTCCCTTCTGCTTCTCCTTTGATGTACCTTCCATTTCATGTCCCCCTCCCCCTTCTTTTTGTACGCCTACCTGTTTGCACAAGTTAAGAGCAAAATATTTTGAGTCAGGGGTTGATACATGTGCTTTGCGCCCCGCCCCCCGGTGGGTTGGGCCAAAGGAAGGTAAATAGGGCTCCCAGCGGGGCAAGGGCCAAGAGATTTTGCTGCCTGAGGCGAAGGACAAGATGGTACTCTCTCCCCATTCCATATACAAAAGTCCACCTTACTGGCAGGTTGACTCGTCCTTCAACACTGGTTATGGGACGGTGTCCTCCACTGCACCTGAGGGCAGCAGGCTAGCTTAAGGAGCACAGGACCAGGGTAGCTTCTGGGGCTCTGTGGGAACAGTAGGGTGGAGCTGCCATTGCTCTCTTGCTCCCTAGGATTTCATGCCGGAGGCTGCTACCTTGGCTTGCCTAATGGTAGGGCCAGCTCTGGGCAATACAGTCGTACCTTGGAAGCCAAATGCCTTGGCACTCATACGTTTTGGCTCCCGAATGCCGCAAACCCGGAAGTGAATGTTCCGGTTTGCAAATGTTCTTTGGAACCCAAACATCTGGCATGGCTTCCAATAATCGGAAGCCACACCTTGGTTTCCAAACGTTTTGGAAGTCAAAAGGACTTCCAGAACGGATTCCATTTGACTTCCGAAGGTACGACTGTACATTGGTAATATATTGAGACAAATTTAGGATAAGGCAATGTTCTTCTCCCTCCCTCCCTCTCCCTCCCTCCCTCTCCCTTTCCCCACCCCCCACTAGCCAGGACCACACCCAGCTGCATGAATGCCTCTCTCCTTTTTCAAAGCTCCTTGGCAAACCAATGTACTTGATGCTCCTGAACTGCCCAGTTTGACCCTCTCTTCCCCTTACAGCACCGCAGCGGTTCTGGGGTGGAGTGCTTTGTTCATCAGATTCCCTGCACTGAGAGCCCCCCGACCCTCATTCGCACCAACAGGTTCACTGCTGGCTTCCAGAGCATTGTTGACGCCTACGGGGTGGCCAGCTATCAGGAGGTGAACCCAGGTGAGCAGATTTGCCACATCCCGCTCTTGACCTTGCAAGGGGCACACGCACAGTTGCTCAGTGGAACATCCTCTTTTCGGCGAAAGAGGGAGGGCACCAGGGCGTTGCTCACTGACCTTTGGGAGATTGCTCCCAAGAAAGGAAGGCTGTGTGTTTTCTTGGCTATGGGACAGAGAGAAGAAGGAGGAAAACTAGAATGGGTCTTGTGGGTGGAATTGTCTTCATGGTTGGCCAGGAGTGGAGCGTTTGCCGCCCTCCCCCCCACTCCAAAGATGCCACTGAACTACAGTTCCAATCAATCCTGACCAGTGGCCATGCTGGCTGGGGCTGATGGGAGTTGGAGTCCAACGACATCTGGAGTTGCACAGGTTCCTTGCCCCTGCTGTAAGTCAAGTGGAGCAGGGCGAGAGTGGATTATATATTTTTATATCCTACTTGATTAGTATCATTAGATTAGATGCTTTGCAGTTCAAAGAAAGGAGGGGTTTTTGATTAGGTGAAATGGCAGTTGGCTCTGTGGTTTCTTTGTGGGGGTTGCAAAGGGGGCTGTTTGCCTCGACTTCCTATCTGACGCTAGACCTGCTTTGCAGCTCCCTATACCATCATCACCTTCCCTTTCCTGTTTGCTGTCATGTTTGGGGATGTTGGCCATGGGCTGCTGATGTTCCTCTTTGCCCTTTGGATGGTGCTGGCTGAGAACCGCCCCAGCATGAAGAAGGTGCAGAATGAGGTGAGCCCCAGATTGCGGAAGAGGCAGCAGGTGGAGAGGGGATACGCTTTGGGTGGATGGAAAAGGATCGCATGCTTTCCGCATTACACCTCGGGATATGTTTTTATTTTATTTAGTACCTTTATCTCCCACTTCTTCTCCAAGGAGCTGAGAGAGAGTATGGTTCTCCCCAGTCCTGTTTCTCTAGAAAAAGAGGTGCCGGAACTCACCATGAACACCTCCCTTGTTCTCTTATCATGGCAATGGCGCCCACTGGAGAGGTGCCGGAACTGAGTTCCGGCTGAGAAAAAAGCCCTGGTTCTCCCTCGCCCCCATTTTACCCTTGCAAGCAACCCTGCGAGGTAGGCTTAGAGATAGCGACAGGCCCAAGGTCACCCAGTGAGATTCATGACCAAGTGGGGATTTGAACCTGGGTCTAATCCAGGTTCTGATCGGCCACACTAGCCACACCGACTCTCAGAGGTTTACCGTCTCGCCAAACACACCCTTGTCTTCCTGCCCCCAGATCTGGCAGATGTTCTTTGAGGGCCGCTACCTCATCCTCCTGATGGGCGCCTTCTCTGTCTACACTGGCTTCATCTACAACGAGTGCTTCAGCAAGGCCACCAACATCTTCCCCTCTGCCTGGAGCATCGCTACCATGGCCAATCAGTCGAACTGGAGGTACTGACTAGCCCATGACCCAAAGCAATGCTGGCGGCCTCTTCTTTCATGACGGCTGCATCATTCTCATATGCTGAAGCCATTCCTTCTCCTTACAGCGAGGACTTTTTAGCTGGAAACCCTGTTCTTGCTCTGAACCCCAACGTCACGGGAGTTTTCAAAGGTCCTTACCCTTTTGGGATAGATCCGGTAAGTACGGCAAGAGCTGTTTCTCAGCTTTCCCCAGGCTGGTGCCCTCCATGGGTTGCAGTGCCCATGAGGGCACCGGATTTGTGAGGCTGCTTTAACTGATTTAACAATGGGGGACCCCTGGTAATTGCTGTTTGATGTGTGAAGGCCAGATAAGGGTGTTCTGTGGGGTGTTAGGGGAGGGGCAGGTATCTCTGGTGGGGGACACATCAAGCTCCTTCTGGGTAGTTCGTCCACCATTGGTCCCCACCCTGCACTCAGCTCTCACCTGTGGCTCCTAGAAGCTGTCAGCATGTGACAGTGGCCACACCCCGGGTAATGGTTCAACCACACGAGGGTAGCCAATGGGTCTTAAACCCTCAGTGGGTTAGGGACTTGCATGCAAAAAGATTGAGCGGATGAGACCAATCATGGTAGGGAAGACGGTTTCTGCACGTGCCGTAGAGGGAAATGGGGGGCAGATCAGACTAATCAACCTGGGAAGGTAGCCCATCTAGGAGAAGGAAAGCTGATCCTTAACCTCCGTTGCCTTGCGGGATATCTTCAGGAGAAGAAAAGGCTAAGGAGTAAACCCTACACAAATCCAGAGTGGAGTCCCTAAGGTGGTTTGGATGGTGCCTTATATGCCTCCTTCTGGCAACTCCTGTAGCTAAGCTGGTGCCAAACGTATTGCTCTGCTTTGCTTCGGACCACATCAGTGAGACTGAGAGGGGGGTCTTGTTGCCTGGGCAACCCAGGACCTCCATACACACTGCCCGGGCTTGCACCCTGGAGAGGTGCTAATGCAGCAAAAACAACATGGGAGGCAGCAGTTACGGGGAGGTGTTCTCTCCTCATCCCCTCTTCTAAAAGAGGTTCACACTGTGTATTGATTGCAGCCTTCTGCAACCTGGTGTAGTTTTGGACTACAATTCCCATCTGCCCTTAGCCAGCATGTCCAGTGGTCAGGGCTGATGGGACTTGTAGTCCAAAATATGTGGAGGGCACCAAGTTGGGGGAGGCTGGCTTATCACATATGCGTGTTCTTGATTCTTCCCTTCCACGCCTGTGACTCAGATCTGGAGCCTGGCCATCAACCACCTCACCTTCTTGAACTCCTTCAAGATGAAGATGTCTGTGATCCTGGGCATTGTGCACATGAGCTTTGGGGTCTGGCTTGGCATCTTCAACTACATGTAAGTACTGGGCTGGTTCTCCACCTGCAGCTGCTCCTGCGAGGGACGCGAAGGACACCTCTGGCGCCATTTCACCCATTGATTCCTGCCAAAGGAATCCTTGTCTTGCTTTCAGCCAGCAGATAGGGATTCAAAAGGGGGATTAGACAAATTCATGGAAAATAAGGCTATCAGTGGCAACTAGCCATGATGGTTGTATGCTATGTCCATTGTTGGAGGTGGGAAGCCTCTGTATATGTACCGGTAGTTCCTTGAGTGTCCCTAAGTGTGCAAAGGGCTGTTGCACTTGGCTCCTGCGTGTGGTCTTCCCATAGGCGTCTGGATAGTAACTCTGCAAGCAGGATGATGCACTGCATGGACCCAGCAGGGATCTTCTTATGATCCTGACACATTCATTCTCATTCTCCCTCTGTTGTTTGCTCGTTTCCTTTTTGCAGCCACTTCAAGAACTACTACAAGATTCTCCTGGTTTTCGTTCCGGAGATCATCTTCCTGCTGGCACTCTTCGGCTACCTTGTCATCCTGATCTTTTACAAATGGCTGGCGTATGACGTCTCCGATTCCCAGTCTGCGCCCAGCATCCTCATCCACTTCATTAATATGTTCATGTTTTCAAACGATGCCAGCAACGTCCCACTCTTTAACCACCAGGTAACATCTTGGGGCACTGTACTTTATCTGTTGGGTGTCTGACGGGTGTTGACATCCAACTCCTCCAACTCCACCCCGTCCATACGGGCATCCGTACAGGCTGCCTCTCGCATGACGACTGTACGGGCTGCTGCGCATGCGCAGTCCGTATGGGATGCCGCACATGCACAGTTTGTATGGGATGCTGCGCATGCGTCACCGGGTGGTTCACCCCGCCCCTCGGCGTCCCACCCTGGGTGCCGGAGAGGGTTCCTCCGCCACTGCCCAGCCTGCCTTGCTTCTGGCTGTTCTGACTTGCAAGATCTTTCTCTTTCACTCCAGGCCCTGGTGCAGACAGTGTTGGTGGTGGTAGCCCTGGCCTGTGTGCCTGTCCTGCTACTGGGGACCCCCTTGTACCTCTGGAGCCGGCATCGACAGAAGGCCTCTTTGTCCAGGGTAAGACCCCTCTATAGGACTGGGCCTGGGGCTGCTGCCCAACCCTGCCTTTCTATATCCCAGCCCCCTTGTTGGGTCAGGGTCTTTGCAGATATGCATTGAGATCCTGGTACCACCAGGAGCAGGGCACTAAATCTCGAGGACTGAGTCTGGGGATGATCTCGGATGGCCACCTAGATGCCACAAGTGAAGCTATGTGCCATGGGAAGGGTTCTTTGGAGGAACAGCGTCACTTTTAACCTTGTGGGTTCAGGATTGTGATGCTTGAAGCCCTTCTGTGTGCAAGGCCGTCCATTTCCCCGCCGCTGACCAATGTGTTTCTGGGATGCTTGCAGCACAATCCTTCCAGCGAAGAAGAACGCCAGGCTCTGCTAAACTGTCAGGAGCCGAGCAGATCTGTGAATGTTGCTGAGGATGATGTGGATTGTGCCAAATCCAAAGAGGAGCTGGAGGTAACTTTCTGTCCGGGAGGTCAGGATTCTAGGACGTGACTCCGATTTTCACCACTGAAGTAAATTATGCAGAATTCGGCTTGGGAGTCTGGTTTTCCTTAGGAACATGTTTAGGCTGAAAAGGCTCTTCTCATTTGCAGAAAGTTCTTTAAAAAGTCCTTATATGCTCTCCACCAAGTCCTTAGCCTTAGACCAGGGCTGAAGAACCTGTTGCCCTCCAGATGCTGCTGAACTACAGTTCCCATCATCCTTTGGGAACTATTGGCTGTGCTGCCTGGGGGCTGATGGGAGCTGGAAGGCCACAGGGTTTCCCAGCCCCCTGCCTTACACTCTGGAAGCAGCTCATGCAGGAGCGGGCTTTCATTTGAGTCCCTAGGCTGGTTCAGAGTATTAGACTAATCCATGGGTAGGCAAACTAAGGCCCGGAGACCAGATCCGGCTCAATCGCCTTTTAAATCTGGGGAATCAGCATGTTTTTACATGAGTAGAATGCGTGCTTTTATTTAAAATGCATCTCTGGGTTATTTGTGGGGCATAGGAATTTGTTCATTTCCCCCCAAAAAATATAGTCCGGCCCCCCACAAGGTCTGAGGGACAGTGGACCGGCCCCCTGCTGAAGAAGTTTGCTGACCCCTGGACTAATCCCTGCCACCCCACTGATTCTTGCCTTTCCACCCTTCAGTTTGACTTCTCCGAAGTGTTCATGCATCAGGCGATCCACACCATCGAGTACTGCCTGGGCTGCATCTCGAACACAGCCTCCTACCTCCGTCTCTGGGCTCTCAGCTTGGCCCACGCACGTGAGTTTCAGGGGCTAGGAGAGGAACGGGCAGAAAGCAGGAAGCGCGGCAAGGGATTTGGCCACATAGACCTGGGGGAGGGTGGTGGGCAATATGTATTTTGGGAGATCTCACCACATGATATAGGCATCAGGCCCCCTTCCTGCATTGATGGAGGCTCCCTTGCAGCCCATTCTGAAAGCTTTTGAGGGAGTCTCTCTGCCCCAGCATGTTTGTGATGTGGTTTAGATTTTTTTATGGCAATATCTTAGTCTTCAGACTAGCAATGTGTATTGGGATTGTGGGGTGCTTGGATTTGTTAGCTGCCTTGAGTGTCTTTTAAACATTAGGTGAGATACGTGTTTTTAAAATAAAAAAAGTGTTTTTTACCTGGTGGGTGTATCCAAGGCCTTTAGGGAACAGGAAGGTGTGTGTGTGTGTGTGTGTGTTAGCGGGTGGGGCTTTACATCAGTGCTAAGGGTGGAATTCAGCGCAAGCATTTCTGCTTGTCAGATGGAACAACCTGCCTTCTCCAAGCCCCCAAAGCTGCTTTTGGGGCTGGGGGAAATCCCATAGCGCTAGCAGGACTCATTGTGCTGGTTCCCATTGGTGCAACTCCTCAGTTGGATCCAACCTTGGGTGGTCTGTAAGGGAGGGGAAAGGCTCTTTGGCTGCTCTACTGCTCCCTGACAAGTCCTGCACCCATCCTTCCCCACAGAGCTCTCAGAGGTCCTGTGGACCATGGTGATGAGGAACGGCCTCCACTTTACGGGCTACAAAGGCGGGGTCCTCCTCGTCCCGGTTTTTGCCTTCTTTGCGGTACTGACTGTGGCCATCCTGCTGGTGATGGAGGGGCTGTCGGCTTTCCTGCATGCCCTGCGTCTGCACTGGTGAGAGACACAAATGTATATATACCCACTTTCTGTCAGTGAATCCTGTGTGAGAGCCACTCTCTCACTTGGCTTGCTGCCCTGGGCTCTTTGGGGCGGGAATGCGGGAGATAAATCCAGTCAATCAATAAGACTGCCAGGTGGGGTTAGGGGTGTGGGTGATAGAGGACTCTCCTGCTCATGAGGTCAGGAAAATTGTTCTGTGTGAGAGGGAGGGACCTGGAGTGGCAGAGTTTATTTCTGCTTCCCCCGCCCAGCTGGGAATCAGGCCGGGACCTGCCTGTTTCAGGGATTGTGTTGCTACTGGGATTAGTGTTGCAAGCTGAGGGCAGTGCTTCTGGATCTCGACTTGACCGCTCTTGTGCTGTTGTTTTCCAGGGTGGAATTCCAGAACAAATTCTACACAGGCTCTGGGTACCGGTTCACCCCGTTCACCTTCACTACAGACACCTGGGTCTAAGAGAGAAAGGACTTCTTTCTTCCCAGAGAGCAGATGTACTGTGTGCCCTATGAGCCAATTGGCTTATGCTGTGTTTTTTTACATGAGCAACTGTCTCTTGCTTCTTTCTTTCTACCACTTGTGCCTTGTGTCTGACCGGAAGATGTGGCAGAACTTCTTTAACTCCCCTGACACGCACCTTTCTTGGGGAAGGAACTACCTGCTCTGTCCCCGTCTGTCTGTTACAATTAAAGTGAGGTCCTTTGCTGCCTCACTGCCGGGATATCAGTATTTAGGATGGAGTTCTGGAATTCAGGGTTTATCAAGCCACGTTCCTTCCAGTTCTCGATCCTTATGACTTGCAGCTGAACCAGCCTGCCTTGTGCATATCTCTATAGCCGTTAAGAGTTGCTTCTGGGAAGGAATGGGAAGCGGCCTTAAGGAACATCAGAATATGGATACCACTCACTATATGGGTGTTTCTACAGGGCTGCTAGGTAGCACTGTCTCTCTCCTTGCTTCATCCCTGTTTGCTGGGGTGCAGCCTTTCTGATGCACATCAGAGGACAAGAGACCCGGCCCCAGGCACTTGGGCCTTCTGCTTTTTCTAAATTTACATTCAGTTGCAGTTGGTATTGTCATCCAGGTCTGAGACTCTCTTGTTTCCCTGATGGAGAGCCTGGAGTTGACATTGCATCAGCCAATGCATGATGTGGGGCTGCACATTAGAGCCAAGCCCTCGGTGCATGCATGTTTTTGAAAGGACTGTCTACCTGTGCTAGCAAGCTAGCTGATATGCTGGGAGCTGATGTGGCTAGCAATGCCTGTCTTTTCCTCATTCATGCTCTGTTTTACCAACTGCTAGCAAAATCCACCAACAGTTGGGGACAACAGCTCTGTACAGGTGGAACACGGAGACTTAAGTTGCCAAGGGCAAGAGAGGGGCTCCTGCCCTGGATTCAGGGGCGCCTACTATAGAGGGCTCTGGGTGTCACAAATTTTTTTTGTGGGCATCCACACTGCAGGGCCCCCCCCACAACTTCTGAGGTCTCACGAGGCCCCGGAACCTGACTTCCAGTGCCACCGCGAGTCACTTTCTGAGTCCAGGGGGCGCGTGTGACATCATGATGTCATGCTGCATGTGACGTCATGATGTCACGAGCACTGGGCACCCATAACCTGGGGCCCAAGTTGGCTCCCCTGCCTGGATTGCAGAACAAGCTTCCTTCATACTGACGGCACAGCATGTCATGGGCAGGACTCAAGACTCACGCTGCCATTTAAGAGAAAGACAATGCTTGTGAGCAGGCTGCTGAGAATTCTGTGCTTTAAAAGCCCCCATAAACTCTTTGTCGCCGTAGCTACCAAACCCTGCAATAAAGACAAGATTCGTAACCTTCCCTGCATTTTAATATTTTCCTCTGAGTTTATTTTTGATGCAAAGCTGGTTTAGGATTTCTGATTTGTAGAATTGGGTTTTCAGCCATTTTTTCAGCGCTGTGGGGTTTTGGAATTGGGGGGCAAATTGCTTTACAACGAGCTGAGGAGCAGAACCAGTTAGGAAACGGCCAGTATCTCAGCCAAGTATGTTTCTTACACCTCACCATGCTTCAGCTTGGGCTCTGCACCCCTTTTAAAGGAGACTGATACTGTACCCAGCCTCTGCTAACTGTTTAATTGTCCATATACGAGGGGACAATAAGTTAGAAATTACGTTTGCCTCGGGCGGGGAAGAGGGAAGGGTACCAGGGCTTGAAGGTACTGTCCACAAAGTGCCCTGGAAGGTACAGTATTTTCCTGCGTATAAGACTACTTTTTTACCCAGGAAAATCTTCTTAAAAGTCGGGGGTCGTCTTATACGCCGGGTCATATTTCTTATACGGTGAGTATATCCCAAACTCTATATTTTAACTGGGAAAGTTGGGGGTCGTCTTATGCGCCCAGTCGTCTTATATGCCGGAAAATACCGTAAACAGAGGAATGGACTAGACCTCCTTAGCAGGCAATGCAGCGATGGATGCTGCTTGAGGAGAAGGTGGACCTGAGGCGAATCCCCGGAAGATAGGCTCAGCCTTGGGGTAGGTGTGGGGGAGAGAAGAGGAGGGAACTGCCTGATCTGTCCACTGGATCTCTCTTCCTTCACTGTTCATAGTCCCCGGCAGTGTAGATGTTGAGAGCGTGGAAGCTGGTAGCCCGGCTGCTGGGGAGGGCGTAGGGTGTTGCCCGGGAGCGGGCTCCCACGTAGATGCTGTGATAGGAGAGGTGCTTGTAGGGCAGGGCCCCTGATGCTTCACTCAAGGGTCGTCGAGCAAGGCACATATCTGGGAGGGTGGCAGGGGTGACCAGGGGTGGGTGCTGCAGCTGGGAGGCTTCTCTGAAGACGGAAGGAGGGAGGTGATGATTGCTGGCAAACCCTAGAAAAAGAGAAGGAGCTTAGAGCTGAATGACTTCCCTGGCCAACCAAAGTCAGTCCCTACACAGCATGACTCACTCCTGGAAATATTTAAGTCTGCCACTTTTTTTTCCTGATCCTGCCAACTCGATCCATTCTGTTAATCAGAATGGAGAAGGCTAAGCCATCAGTGACTGAGAAATCTGCTCCAAACTTTCACCCCTGCAGTTTACCTCCATTCAATCTCACTAAACCCAGGATCTCTGCAGACTATGCCATGGCTTATACTATACCACAGCAGCTGCTGAAATGCTTCTCTCGGGTAGTTGTGGCTCCATATTTGTAGCAATACCGTACGCATACACTAACTGCATGGTTTGGGCTAGGTCATGTGGTTGGTTTCTATACCAGTGGTTCTCCCAGTGCAGATGTGGCACTTGTTTAGAAGGTGACCATGCCACCTTGCTGAACAATGTAATTGCTACTCGCATGCTCTACTGAGATCTCACAGAGCACTGCATGAATATGACTACACTGCAGTTAGGAAAACAGAAAAACCAAACTGCATATGAAGAAAGGCATAGTGAGCAAAATATCCAGAAGATCAAAGGGAGATATTACTTGTTTGTTAATAGCATTTTTACACCACTTAATATTTCAGATATCTCCAAGATGTTATGCTACGTATTTTTGTGTTTCTTTGTTGTAAACCACACTGTTATCCTCGGATAAAAGGTGGTATAGAAATAAAAATAAATAGAATTTAAATAAAAGATGTTAAAAGATACGAAGAACACTGAGAAGCTGCTCCCTAGTCACTGGAAGCCCTTACTTTGCAGCATTCCCTCTCGTTAGGAATTATTACATGTATGATTCTTAGCTAATTTTTGCACACATAAGCACCAGAAACTTGGGGGGACAGGAGAAAGTTGAAATTATTAGCATCAAACATTTAAGTTTGTGCCTGAGAAAACCCCATCATGCCCTGTGCCTTCCCATGGAGTTCTCTACATGCAAGGCTTACTTACTATTTGCTTTTTTCACCTTACCCTTTTCTGTGGTTTCTTGAAGCTGGGCTAAGGGAGCCGCACCCCCATTCCGAGATAAGCAGCCTAATAGTTGTCCTGGTGAGCCAGGCCTAGGCAGAAAGACAAGATGTGCACTTACTTCATTGGTGATGGGCTTTGTGGAAATAAAATACACTCAAATAGGACAGGCAGAGCTATAGAAGTTACTGGGAGCAGTCCCAGACTTGGCTGCTTCTGTGCTCACTACCATTATCCCTCCCATCTCCTTTTGCTCCACTTCATAGGGTAAAAAGGTAAAGGGACCCCTGACCATTAGGTCCAGTCGTGACCGACTCTGGGGTTGCAGCGCTCATCTCACTTTATTGGCCGAGGGAGCCAGCGTAGCTTCTGGGTCATGTGGCCAGCATGACTAAGCTGCTTCTGGCAAACAGAGCAGCTCACGGAAATGCCGTTTACCTTCCCGCTGGAGCGGTACCTATTTATCTACATGCACTTCGACATGCTTTCGAACTGCTAGGTGGGCAGGAGCTGGGACTGAGCAACGGGAGCTCACCCCGTCACAGGGATTCAAACTGCCGACCTTATCGGCAAGCTCTAGGCTCTGGTTTAACCCACAGCACCACCTGCGTCATAGGGTAGCTGGATGCAAAAGAGGACAGGGCTCCTGGACCTTTGTTTAATAGCTATGCAGAAGAAGGAATTTCAGCCTGTGTAGGTTGCTACACATACCAGAATTCCCTCTTCTACGCACTCATTAAGGGGCCACAAGCTTTGTTTTCCCTGGCATGTGGCCACCCCAGCAATTCAGGTGGCGCACAGATTGTCAGCACATACTGACCTAGAATTTCCAACCCAGTGTTTGTTTCTAAAATGCATCTTCTGCCTGTCTTCCCCACTCAGAGTAATACTCCTCTAAAGGTGCAATCTTATATAAACTTAACTGGTAGCAAGCACCATTGTATTCAGTGGTGCTTGCTTTTGAGTAGACAGGCATAGCAGCTGTGTATTTTATCAGCTTGCCATAAGTGACCAGGAATTTCATATGAGTGAGTGGGCTGGTGGAGGGATGGACCTCTCACTTCCATTGCTAGTCTGCTTGGTTTCCATGCTTCCTGTGGAGGAAGGGAAATCTATCCCCGAGTTCTATTAGCCTGTTTGGTAGAAGACAACTTTGATTTTACAAGCCTGCTTAAAAGGCTTTGGAGGAGCAGCCAAATAGGAAACAAAGGCTGCTGGTCTTAGCCATCTAGAGGCTAGTAACATTTGTGGGCTTACTTACAAGGGTGATGTGTATAGGATTGCAGCCTGAGAATGGAATTTGCTCTGTTTGCAGCTACATTGCAGAATAATTAATTAATTAATTAATTAATTAATTTTTTATTTATACCCTGCCCTTCCTGGTTCAGAAACCCGGGCTCAGGGCGGCTAACAACAGATTTAAAACACATAAGAGGCTTGTCCCTCCACCTGTATTTGAGAAGGCAGCGCCATGTGCAGAGACTTACCAGTCATCTGGCTCACACTCCCGGAACCCTTTTGCGAAGGGGTTGCTAGCAATTTTCAGCTGTGTGATCTGCGGAGAGAGTGAATGAGTTTTCAAGTACACACATTTTCCCTGCCGCTCCCTCTCTTGCTATAGTGGAGCTGTTGCTCTAACTAATTACTGCCTGAGAAAGCAACACCAGCCATGATGTTACTACTGTGGTGCATCCCGATCTATGTCACGATGCTATGAAACTTAAGCACACTGCTGGGAGCTCTTTGAAAGAAGAGCAGGATACATATATTTAGCATTCAATCCCAGGACATAGTGTTGAAGCTAAGCAGGTCTGGGTATGATTAGTACCTGGATGGGAGACGACCTGGGCACTGCAAGCATGCCACTTTGGATTCTATGAGGGATGTAGGTGGGACGTACAAAAGCGGAATATTTGTACATTGATTTGTCTGTGTATGTTCGCTTTTTATCCTTGCAACAATTCTGTGATATAGGTTATGTTGGTGATTTAAGGCTACCCAATGAAAGCCATGGCTGAGTAGGTTTACAGTTCACAGCTATCTCTAAAAAGATTACACCACATTAAACAGTTAAAGGAAAACATTGTAGTAATTATTATGGCACCGTGAAAAATGCATTAGGAATGCTGCACAGCTTGGATTGCAGAGCAAAAGGTGTCAGTGTATGTATAGATCTGTTTGCCAGTCTCCACCAGCCACACTTAGTCCTGTACCAATCCTGACTCTCTCCAATAGGCCAGCTCTCCCATGTGATACCGACCAGTGTCATCTGAGGGTTGTGTGTGTGTGTGTGTGTGTGTGTGTGTGTGTGTGTGTGTGTGTTCTCTCACCCGGTGGTTCTGATAGGCTGTCACTGCCATGAACTGAGTCTCCGTGAAGATGAAAGACTTGAAATTCTCCTGGGCGTAGCGCTCGCTATCTGGCCGTGGATCTACCACCACCACATGGAAGCGTGGCTGGTACCTGTGCATGGAGTTCAGGATGATCTGTTTGATCAAGACAAAGCGACATTTCAGGTGGCTGTTCAATACATGGGCTCTCATTTAACAACTCTCGTTTACACACCCAGGAACATCAAACGACTCCCACCCCATGCCTATTCCACATGTAAATGTATCCCCTGGTGGGGATTAACAAATCCTGAGTGGTGCACAGATTAAGTGGGAAGTCCCATAAATACACTCACACTCTTGCAAGTTGTTTTCATTTTAAGTAGAAGGAACATAGGAAGCTGCCTTATAAGGGAGTCTCTACCAGCCCTACCTGGAGATGCCAGGGACTGAACTTATAAATACATTTATTATGTTACATACGGTGCATATTTTTCTGCTCACTCCCATTTTTCTGAGATAGGAAAACTTGCAGGGAAGCAGTGTTAACCCTGATTTGGTTTCCCTCCCTTCAGGTACAACTAAGTACAGTGCCACCTCGTGACTAAACTCTATAATGACAACATCTGCAAAGACACTGCACAATTAACTTACATGGCCATTGTCATCCATCAAGTTGTTGGTGAGCTTGAGCTTGTCAAAGGAGACAATTTGCCTCATCCACTGGCCTCCCTTGGCAGGGGAGTCAGGGTGGAAGTGAACCCGGCCAGGTGTAGCAGGATCTGCCTTGCCAGCTACCAGCCAAGCGGAGCTATGGAACGCATATCTGCAGGGGAAAGGCATTATGTTGAGGCAGGCCCCGATTGAAGACCTGTGAGAGTTTGGAGTTTGGGTGGGTCTACTACTTTTGCCTTGGTGTTTTGTTGTGTATATAGAATTCAAGCATATTTTTATGGAGCATTCTACAGCAAGGTAAGGGATGCGGGTGGCACTGTGGGTTAAACCACAGAGCCTAGAGCTTGCCGATCAGAAGATCGGTGGTTCGAATCCCCGCCACAGGGAGTCCCTGCTCCTGCCAACCTAGCAATTCGAAAGCATGTCAAAGTGCAAGTAGATAAATACTGGCGGGAAGGTAAACGGTGTTTCCATGCGCTGCTCTGGTTCACCAGAAGCGGCTTAGTCATGCTGGCCACATGACCCGGAAGCTGTATGCCGACTCCATTGGCGAATAAAGCGAGATGAGCGCCGCATTAAAGCAAGATGAGCGCCACAATCCCAGAGTCCACGACTGGACCTAATGGTCAGGGGTCCCTTTACCTTTACCTTACAGCAAGGTAAAACAAGAGGCAGGATTCATGTATAGCAAACATTCAGATTGAGAGGCTTAACAACCATGAAAATTTCTGAACTCAAGCATTTTCAGTGCAGGGAACAGCAGAAGCTGCAAGGTCAGAATAGCGCAAAAGGAAAATAAATGGAGGGAAATTGGAATCTCCACATGCAGTACTGCATATAACATATTGCATTTTATCCTTCATGTACATCATAAGTTCAGAGACCATCTCGGCCACCATTAACTAATTCCAGCCCAATTCCCTGTATGTTCTTGGTGGGCAACTAATACTGGCAAAACGTCACATTGGCGAGCTATATTTCCCTCACCCAAAATGGCCTGGTGCCAAGTGCCTCCAGGATTGACGACAGAGAGCCAAACCTGGCCAGAGGGCTAATGCTTTCCTAAGGTAGACAGTGCATGCTGTTTTGCTGCAGAAACTTTCCAGATGCAAATCCCTTCTACATATTATGCGGTGCAGAAAACCGCTGGGCTGTTTTGTGTGTTGTCAATAGTTTATCAGGGTTTTCTTCTGGCTTGAAGCCCTTCTGCATTCCCTCTGTAGTTTCCTCTCCCCTCCAATCTCACACATCCTTACTCGCCAACCCTTAAACTCACTACACACTTTCAAACTCCAAACAATACAAGAAAGAGAAATAAAAGAAATCAATCAGTCAGTCAGTCAATCAATCCATCATGGCACTATTAAAGATAGTAAAATTAATTTTAAACCTCCCTCAAATAATTAAGTTGCTTTAACTGATAATAGTCTTTTTATGTTGTTGTAACCCACCCTGCGACCTTACGGTGAAGGATGGGGAAGAAATCTGATAGTGTGTGTGTGTGAGTGTGTGTGATGTCTACTCCAAATCTCTACATCTTTTTGTGTTTTACCAAACAGATGTGTCCTGGCTCAGAGTGCAAGGGTGGAGTTGACTATATTCCATTATTAGCCTGCTCTCCACCCCTTCCAAAGGGTCTAAATAGCACATGGTTCCCATTAGGGATAGTGGTTAATTTGTACAATTAAATCCCACCTGGAAGCTACTTCTCATAACTGATGTGGTCAAGGGGTTACTGTGGGGTAACTTGGTGATGAGGGAAGTAGTACTTTTTAATTTTTTATTTCCTTTATTACTACATTCAATGGCAAGATTTGAAACTTGATTCTGGAACAGAATTGCAGCTCAATTTAAGGCTTGATTCAATTAACACTCTACACAAAGAGCACAGATTATTTTATATTATTCCATTCATTTGATTAACATAGGAACCTGTACATATCTGGAATACAACAAAACAGCAACGAGCAGCTCCATGTAATAAATCAACACGTCTCCTGCAGGTTTAAAAAGTCAGGGTGCCTCAGTTCAGAACTCCCTGCTACTACCTCTGAATTTATAGAAATCCTTCCATTAACACTTATCAGGCCTAGCCACACGCCATGCCTTCTGAGTCTCACTGCGGCCTAGTTTGCTCTCTCTGGCTGGCTAACTAGCAGAAATGGCTCCAAACTCATTGTCCCAGAACCAGGCCCAGGCCATACCGGTATCTCTTGTCATCCAAAGGCACGAAGTCCATGAGCAGCACATAATCAGCCAAGGGATCCATGCCGGATATCTTCACCTGGAAGGTGGGGAACATCCTCCTGCCACAGGGAGAAAGGAGTTTGCCGGGTGATTCTGCTTTCCCACTGCCCGCTAACCTCCATCTTACCCAGGGTAGGACAGGGGTAGCCAACTGTGTGTCTTCTAGATGCTGTTGGACTCTCCTCAGCCCCAGCCAGAATAGCCAGCTACAGTCCTTAGAGCAATGGTTCATGGTTTCTTGCCCATTGTGGTGGGAAACGCACCTCAGGCTTTGTTGTAGGGGGCACAATAAACACTCTTGGATCACACTTTCCCTGATGGTACACACAGAGTTGTGGTACTGTGGCAGTGGCCCAAAGGGCCATAATGATTGTGATAATGTGAACCCCTATAAATCCTTGAATATGCTTCTATAGAGAAGTTATGGTAACCTGTTGCTTTAAGAATCTGATGATTTGGCAAAGGGCCTTCCCCACTGGGAAAGAAATACAGTGAATACGTAAATCACAAAGATGCAGCTCATAAGCTAGAACATAAGTTGATACATGGTGAAAATGGCTACACGTAACACAGGTTCCCATGTATGCGTACTAACAAAATGTAACAGATCATTAAGAATCAAGGTTTACTTAGCAATGCTGATTGCGCATGTGTATTAAACTAGGACGAGGTAATGATTGTACATGCGTACTAAACATTAATGAGGTAATGATGAACTTGATTGGTTAAATTGAAATCCTTTGTTTGAAATGTTATACAGTGGTCCCTCGACTTACGAAATACTCGACATCCGAATTTTTCAATTTACGAATGAAAAAAGTGGCCGCACGCCTACGAATTTTTCGACATCCGAATGGAAATCGTTGCCGGTTTTAGATGCGGTTTCCTTGACTTACGAATTTTAGATGCGGTTTCCTCGACTTACGAATTTTTCCGAATATTTTTTCTCCCAATGCATTCCTATGGGAAATCGCTTTTTCGACTTACAAACTTTTCGACCTACAAGTGTCCATTCGGAATGGATTAAATTCGTAAGTCAAGGGACCACTGTAAATACCCCTGCCTGGACCTTTGGGCGGGGTTGCAGGTTTGCGAAAAGATTCGACTGTAACCTTATTGCTTTGCAATAAATAACAATGAACTCCTAGCTCCTCTTGTCTCTGAGTTTTATTGGCCTAACTCAGAAGACAGGCCAATTTAGGCCTTTACAACAGTACAGTTTGTAACTCTAGGAGTTTGCTCTATTTAAATGGCAGGCCTGCACATTGTTTTGGGCTGTGGTCCTGGGACTGGGAGTTGTCTGAAAGATAATCTCCTTCCCTACAAACACTCCTGGACATGAAGAACAGCAGAGGGGGCTCTACTGGCTGTTCTGCTGCCCTCAAAAACTCAGGGTGGAGGTGGCCCAGGAGAGGGCATTCTCTGCGGCAGCCCCTAGGTTGTGTAAGTACCTCCTCACATAGGTGCACCTGGCAACTCGGCTATACCATTTTCAGCAAATGCTGAAGAGGCACCTCTTTACCCTGACCTTTGACACCTGAGATGTATAGTTTCAACATCTGATTTTGGTGTGTACCTTAAGGTGAAGGGCAGGTAAATAAAAATAATGCCGAATGCCTGAATAAACGGGTATTCCATTATATAGGGCACATTATTAAGGGCATTGTAATTTGGTGTTACTCCTTAATGTTAGGCTAGTAAAAGCTAGTAAGGATTATTGTAGTTCCTGTTTAGTCACCTTATAGATCAAAGCTGTGTTTTTAATCCTCAATCCTTGGGCCAAAGGACATTATACCTACCGCCCTGCCTTGGTGACAATCATCTCAGTGCCAAGGCAATTGAACTCCTCCCAGAGACTCCTCATCTCCAGTTGCACAGTGACGCCAGAGACACACTGGTTTTTCCTGGCCAACTGGGAGCTGACCCCTTGCTTCGCTGCTCCCTCCACCTCATACTGCTCAAACTCTGGTGTTGTCGCCAGCAGGCACGGTGCTCCCACAGGGCTTGGCGAGAAGGGGCAGCCATCGGACGTCAGTACACTCAGGCTTGCGGCAATGAATGCTGGGGATGGAGGGAAGGACAACTGGCATAATGACTGTATTATGACTATGTACGAACACAGGAGCCTGCCTTACAACAAGTCAGACCTTTGCCCCATGTAGTCAGCACAGACTGAAAGCAGCTTTATTAGATTTCAGACAAGGGGACATTCTTAGCCCCACCTGGAAATGCCGGGGTTTGTACCTGTGAGCCTTTAGCATGCCCCTTCAGCTCTGACATGAACGACTGTAGATCAGGAACCGTCTGCCAAAGGAGGATGCTGACTCTGAGGCTACTCCATCCCTGTAGTTGCTTCAGGCAGAGCCATAGCTATGGGGGGGGCACTAGCTAGGTTCTTTGCCTCGGATGAAGCATCCAGAGGGGCGCCATTGAGGCTCCCAGCCTGTGTGTGTATGCAAATGTGCATGTGCTGGGGGTAGCCAAACTGGGATGAAATAAAGCTTAGTTTCACCCCTGGCTTCAGGGATACAATGAGGGCTCAGCCCCCCCAAAATGACTTGGGGGAGAGAACTGGGCTCGGAGGTATCACACCAGAAGGTCCACATGCATGGACTATCTTTGAGCCTAACTCTTTCCTTCCTCCCAGTCTGCAAGAGGGGTGGCGGTAGATGGCTGACTGGCCTCTCTAGAGTAAGGGCTCATCAATGCTTTCCTCTGCTCCGTGCTTTCTAGGCACTTGTCTGGGTTTCCAAGTCCATCTCCAAGCAGCTGGGTTTTCTTTTCCTGGCACTTTCCCCAGGAAAACCTGTGCTTTACTGTTGAATTGGAGCAAACAGAAAGCCACGGAAAACCCAATTGCCATTTGCTCCAATTCATTGCTAAAACACCAGGGGAAAAAAGCAAAACAAAACAAAACCCTGCTCGGACAAAGACCTGGAAAACTCAGACCTGTGCCTAGAAATGTGACACAAAAGGGAATGTGGATGAACCTTAATCCTGCCTGGCTTAGAAGCTCCCATGCACCCATACCATGTCTCCTCAGACCCATGGCTAGTACCTGCTGCTGAGGACACTTTCCAGTGGCACAAGAGAAGAGTATGGCTGTCCTGCATGCTCCAGGCAGTTTAGAGAGAAGAGTTTGGATTTGATACCCCGCTTTATCACTACCCGAAGGAGTCTCAAAGCGGCTAACATTCTCCTTTCCCTTCCTCCCCCACAACAAACACTCTGTGAGGTGAGTGGGGCTGAGAGACTTCAAAGAAGTGTGACTAGCCCAAGGTCACCCAGCAGCTGCATGTGGAGGAGCGGAGACGCGAACCCGGTTCACCAGATTACGAGTCTACCGCTCTTAACCACTACACCACACTGGAGAGGACACCAGAGTCCAGTAATCCGACGCTCCACCCCACTGACACCCCACCTGACATCTAGTTTGGTCCTGTAACTCACTGCCAAGGCTAGCCCTCACATATAACAGGGACTGGTGTTGGTGGGGTTCTACTTCAAGCAGCAAAATGTCTTGGGTCTGCACTTGGGTCTGCTGCAGTCTGCAGCAATCAGTGTAATGGGGCTACCGGTATGCCACTCACCTAACCGCTCTGGCTGGGTCAACAGAATAGCAGCGCAAACATGCCAGTGGAGCCCATTTGGCACTCCTGCCAAAGCATCTATACCACCTGGGCATTGTCTCTGCCCCTCACCATCTTGGAATGCTGCAGCAGCTCAGCCACAGGGAGATCAGGCGAGTGGCGCAGCCTCACTGCCCTGTCCACTGCTGCCGGCTGCTTACCTGGGTTGGCATGAGGTCCACAGGAGGCTTGTGGCAATTTGTGGAGACCTCCCAGTGAACCAGCCTGCACACTAAGATGTTCCACAGCTAAACCTCAGTTCTGTCTCTGTCCTCAAGTTGCTTTGAAAACTCCAAACTATATGCTGTCCTTTCCGCACAGGCTGAACGGGGGCTGGGAGGAGGGAGAGAATACCTTCTCATGTATTTTCTTAGCCATGCTTAAGATCAGCTATTGAGAGCCAGCAGCCCAGTCCTTATAACCAGGCTAAATTTATCCAACTGGGCGCAACCCTTCTTTTGCAATTACAGAATCACACAGTTGGAAGGGACCTTGAGCGGTCATTTGGCCCAAACCCAATAATAATATGGAAATAGTTGAGCTGGATCTGATCCATAGTCACAGCCATGTCATTAGAGGAAATCCCTATGACGTTCTAGAAGTCCCCCTTGAACTTCTGGAGGTTTCTCAATAATTCCCAACCATTAGACCCGTTCTCTCCCTTAAATCTGGTAGTATTGTTACAGGTCTAGATAAGAGGCAAAGAGACATTCCTCCTGGGAACTACTGCGGGGGGGGGCAAGATTTCAACCCACAAGTCACACACATCCTAAGCACCACAGCATCCACCTTGCTTCCCACTTGGGGTGCCGAAGAACCACCAGCTTCATGATCCAAGTACTTAGCTGGAGAGCAGCTCATGGAAAATTTGCCTGAGGAGATGCAGCTCTTCAGCTATGTTGAATGGCAGGGCAAAAGAGCCATGAATGCAAAGCTCCTAACCCACTTTAAGGAATCAAGAGGTCTCTACAGATGTCATAAAATGCCCAAAGAGAAAAGTAACAGGGTCCAGAGCACCGATAGGTGCGTGTCTGGCTCCTGCAGTGCCAAGCAGGCTTTACCTGACATTGCCCGCGATGCTGGGATGACTCTGGGTTGTTTGGTTTGGCTCGTCTCTCTCCGTCTCGCCACGTCCCCCTTTGCAATGTTCTGAGTTGAATCTCTGGGATGGTGTGAGCGATTTTATTTTCCTTCATTACAGCGTTGGGGGGCAGGAGGTGGACCCACGTCAGCCAAGACTTCCACTCCCTCCAATGGGAAGCAAGATGGGGAAATGGGTGGATGGGGGAGAGGCTTGGTTGGGTGACATGGCGAGACCAACAGCGCATGCTGGAGGCATTTGAGTAGCTACACGTACATGCAGCAAATAAAATGCACGGCAATGAATGAGTAGGATGAGCAGGTGGCCGGGAGCAGCAACCCGGGGACCACATCCTGGGCCGAGACAATATTGCTGAAGCCGGAGGGTTTAAAAGGATAGTGGGTGCAACAGCTTTAATTTGTTGTTAGCGTTCCTCAGTGATCCTCATAAAAACCAAGGTGGATGTGACAGAAGGGTCAAAGTCTGTAGCATATAGACAAGAGGGGACAGGGCTCCAGGTCAAGTTGTTTAGAGGAGGGTTGTTTTTTTGGCAGTACAGCTTTCCTTACTGCCGGAGTTTTAATGGCATGATGAGATGCCCCTGCTACATCCCCCTTCTGTGTAACTGTTTAGGGCACAGGAACTCCCACCATCTTTAGGGGCACAGGGAGGCTGCCTTGTACTGAGTCAAGACGAGCTGTTTGATGGAGGCGGCTTGTCAAACCACTGTGGAAAATGGTCTCTGAGATGCCTCCCCCTCCTTTAAATGGGCTGTTTAGTGAGATGGGAGGGGAAGCATGTTGGGGGGGGGAAGCTGTGAGGAGAGCGGCTGGGGTCAAGCTGTGAGGTGTAAAACGAGGAAGAGTTGGCCAGGTGTGGGGGAAGGGAGGTTGGCAGCAGGGTTGGCTGGTGGAGCAAAGCAGGGGTAACAACATACAAAAAATAAGAATAGTATCTGTACATTTTGTCTCATATATCATACTCTGCCAATGCTACAAACGTACTTTTTTAATGAAAGCTGGGAATCTGGAGATTATGTTTCCTCCGGGAGGCGCAACTGTCCCCTATTGCCTTCTCTCTCCCCCGCCCCCATGGATGCCCACTACTAACACACAAAGCTCCCCACCCGTCCTCTTCCTCATGCCCTCTCCAAGCATGCAAATAAGGATGCAAGAGCAGCAGCTGCCTCCATTTCCCTTGCCCTCTCCTGCTGGGCCCAGAGGGAGAGGGAAAGGGGTTGGGCAGTGGCAGGAGTGGCAAGGAGGTGGGCTCGCTCAGGGGGCAGACAGCCAGATCAAGGCTTACACAAGAGGGTCAGTAGGCCAGTGCGGGAGCCATCTTCCCTTCCTCTCCTCCTCTCCATGCTCAGCCCTCAGGCACAGGGCCATGTTCTTCCCCTCCATCCATCTTCCTCCTGCCAAGCTGGCGACAGCTGCTCCTTGTACCTTCTCACACCTCCTCATCTTGCCGCTCAATACCTGCCGGGGAGTTATTAGAGCTGCCACTGCTGGTGACAGAAGGAGATAAATGGGCAGTAGCAGAAAAGGGTGCCCCCTCGGCAATGAGACTGTGAGGGAGGCCAGATCTGGGGTGGGTGTGATGGTACTCTTAGCATGAGGAAGGAAAGGATGGCTCCCAGAGAGCAGCAGACAAGAGAAGTCCTTACTGAGGTATTTTGCAGGGAGAGAAAATAACATGAAGGATGGAATGGATTCTATTCATCACAGGCCCCAAAGAGCCAGTGGTTTCTCCAGGAGTCCTATGCTGCAGAAGACTAGGGCACAAGTGTCAATTCTACCTATTTATATCGCTATAAATTTGAGCTGGTCTATGGCTTTTGAATCTTGCCTGTCACCTCTGGTCAGTTTAAGCTGCAATCCTATGCACACTTACCTAGACAGGGTCAGCCCTACCACTAGGTAGAGTGAGGCAGCTGCCTCAGACAGCAAATGCTAGAGGGACAGGGACTGGAGGCGAGGCGTTAGAAGACATAGTTGCGTTTGTTTGCCACATAGTTTGCCCTGCTGTGCTGTGGAGGACGCTGTCCCATTGCCAGTGTTGAAGTAAAATTAAACTGGTTAGCTTCTATATGTGGAAATGAGGGAAGGCACTATCTTGTCCTTTGTTTCAAGAAGCAAAATGCCTTGGACCAGTCCTGTAGCTGGTAAGAACACAGACTCTCTCCTACATGACACTGTTGCCCTATCAGTGATGGCTAACCTTGACACTCCAGATGTTTTGGGACTACAACTCCCATCATCCCTGACCACTGATCCTGTTAGCTAGGGATGATGGGAGTTGTAGTTCCAAAACATCTGGAGTGTCAAGGTTAGCCATCACTACATAAAGATCTTCCACATGACATTGTTTTGTGCTTCCCAACCAAATAGTAGAAAATTCCACTAATGACTGGAATCTGTGGCTAGAAGACCATTCTTTTGCTAGGAGTGATAGTAGCTAAGAGCACAGTGATGTTTCTCAATGGGAGCTCATGGCTGGTAGCTACCTAGAAATCTTGCTCAGTTGTTCGAAGGAGATGGAAATCTGAACTTGGAGCAGGAGACCCAAAGTTAGTGGGGGGGATATTGTAAAGTGGGTGCATTTGTGTGTGAGGAAGAAGAGAAAGGCATTTGTGGAGTCTGGAGCGAGACAAAGAGAGAGCTACACTCGCTGAATATACATTGGGGTGCAAGGCATCTTTCTCTGGCAGTGCTGCCCATGCAACTTCTCATGGCTCAAGGAAGTGAGGGAGAATGCAAGAGTGTTTAGAAATATATCTGAAGAAGTGTGCATGCACACGAAAGCTCATACCAAGAACAAACTTAGTTGGTCTCTAAGGTGCTACTGGAAGGAATTTTTTTATTTTTTATTTTGTTTTGACTATGGCAGACCAACAAGGCTACCTACCTGTAACTAGAAATATATGTTCATTAATAAGCAGACAGAGCAGTTGTAAACAGTGTGAGCCCCAAAGCTGCATCCAGTTTTGGATCATCATCATCAGTGCTATTTTTCTGGGGGGCCGCAGGGGTACACATACCCCTAAACATTTTGTGAATCTTTGTACTTTTGTCCATTTACTGTATTTATTTTTCCTGATTTGATCTATAAAATGGTGGTTTTCTTGAGTCAAAATGAGAGTACCCCTAAACATTTTTTAAGAAAAAAAGCACTGATCATCAGTATCCATGGACCTCAAACAGTAGACTAGACATTATTATGTCTTATCCTTTGTCTAGGACTAGATTCTGGGGGGGGGGTGCACAACTCAGGGTGCTCCCAGGCAACATGGTTACTGAGCACTCATCCTGATTTGCTTACAGGGTGGATATAGGCAATGTCAGCTAGTTAATGAGTGGGCTTCTTGTGCAAGACCTCCCAATCAACTGGCATTGTGCAGCCTGAATTTGCCAGTATGTGATTGAATCCCACCTGAAAATAGCAATAGTCTGCAAATGTCCTCAGCTTGAAGTGTGAACCCAACCACACAGGCTCGGGTGATTTCATACTTAATCCCTAGCAATTATTCTTAATTTCTTGCCCGGTTTGGGTTCTTTGACTCAGAACTTAAGACAGGGCAACATTTTGGTGCAGATGCAGTAGTGTGGTCCATAGGTCACTGGCAATTGCAACAAGAAAATAATTCACCAGGCTCCAAACAGCTAGAGCTAAAGGTTAAATGTTTGCTTTCCAGCCTCACTGTGACTCTAACAGCTCAAGTGCAATGAAGTGACAGGAGCCGTCCTGAGCTAAGAACCCATATTAATTTAAGTCCTCTGACTGGTAAGTGTTCCCAACTCCTGTTATTTTCCCACTGAACATTGTGAAGGCCAAGAGCTTACTTTGGATAGCAGGACTGTGTTCATTTACATTTTTCCATACGCTTTGGTAAACTAAATCATCTTATGGGGCACGAATGTTTCCTATTCTTCTCATAAGCCCTTCTTCCAGATATCTTTGGATTTCCTCAGCGTTGTCCTTCCTCCATCTGCAGTTCTGCAAAGTCTTCACAAGATACTTGCAAGTTTGTGGATTCTCCAGATGCAGGTATATGGATTTGTACAGATTAGGAACTGGCAGCCAAATAACGAGCTGTTTAATTCAAATTAATATGGGACATTTAGTACTATGACCCTTCTCACCTGCTTCGGGTTGTTTGGTCACAATGCTGAAGTGACAATAGAAACCACAACTGGAAGAGTTGCCCTCCTACGTCATTCATAAATGGTAGCATAAATGCTGTCTGGTCTAGACTCCAGTCTACAAACTGTGCTCCCTTGCCAGCTTCCTCTTTGCCCACAGTGTACAGCTCCTCCTATCTGTAGGTCTTACGTATGGTCTTGCACAGTCCTATATGGCTCTTTCTTTCTCCAACTGCACCCACCCATTGTTTTCTCAGCTTTCTGCTTTTCAGATCACTTCCTACTTCAAGGAACATGTGGCCCTTCAGATGCTTTTGGACTTCAGCTCATAGCTGTCAACCCTCCCTTTTTTTGTGGGAAACTCCCTTATTTCAATGCCGTTTCCCGCTGCTATCCCGGATTGTTGATATCCCTTAAATTTCCCGGATTTCAAAGGAAGCAGCTCCTCTCCCTCCCTGCCGGCCAGGGAGGCTCCTCAGCTGCGTTGCTCGGCTGCCAATAAGGAGTCTGAGACCGACTGGGGGCGGAGCTTGCATGCCTTGTGCAGCCAGACCCTCACGCCCAACCAGACAGACAGCCTGCCTGCCGTCTACACGCTCGCTCTTTCGCTCACCCATTCACGCGCAGCCTCTGGAGCGCAGGGTGGCGAGGCTACTTGGTGCCATTGCACCGCCCTCGCGGCATCCCTTATTTTCAAATCTGAAAGTTTGAAAAAATCCCTTATTTTCAAATCCGAAAGTTGACAGATATGCTTCAGCTCCTTTCAGGCCCAGCCAGCGTGGCTAATGATCAGGGGTGATGGGAGTTGAAATCCAATTGCAGAGCCATAAAAGATGGGCAAAAGCAGTGCTTTTTTCTAAAATAAAAATGTTTAGGGGTACTCTCATTTTCCTACTCATATTGAAATGCTGCCCCTCAATGAGGCCAAACTTAGATTCACAAAATGTTTAGGGGGATGCGTACCCCCAGAAAAAAGCACTGGGTGAAACACAGTACGCTGCACTGATGTAGATCATGGTTGCTGTTTGCCGCTTTCCCTCCCCTTCGCTGTGACCCTTGTTGCCGACACCATCTTTTCCCTTCTCCACTACTTTTCTGCCGCTGCTCCTCTTCCCTCTGCCATTGCCTCCAATGCAAGGACATCCTTGCAGCATCTTTGCAGCTCAGTATCACACTGCAAGGAAGAGGTCTTTCCTCAGAGCAAGGTATGGCAGTTATGGTAGTCACAGAGAGGGTAGTCACCACTGCCAGTCTGCTACCACCGTGGCAAATATGGTTGAAAGTTTGTCTCTGCAGTGACTACATAACTGCATGAGCACTGTTCCAGAGTATTTTTCATTTTCATGTATATTATATCTATTCAAAAAAATATTGGTTAATGGAGAAATTATCTACTAACGAATATTGAACTAATTCGCTGATGAAGAATTCAACGAAACAGTAGCTGTTATCCGGAAACACTGTTCAGAGTTGGACATTTGCTGATTATACAAAGCTTCACAGCTTGTTCTCCACCGGGTAAAGTCTGGCACCATTTAAGGACTTTCAGAGACTTCAGTTTGTTAGTTTTGATGTTTTGAATCATTCCATAAAGTTTTTCATATTGTATTTGTTTCTGGTCATCATGTTGCTTTTGATATTGCTGACAAACTTTAAAGTTCAGCAGAGGGCCAAGTGTCAGTGGTCCCTCAGTCACAATGCCTTGTGCTCTTTCTCTCTGCAGATCAGCTGTTCCTTACCCTCAGAGCATTATTCAGCATTCAGTTTGGCCTTTTTGAGCATTGTAGCTGCTTTTTATACATTGACTCCTCTCAAGAGATTTAGTTGTATCTCATGGGTGGTATTCAACTAACTCCTTGCCCTAAGTTGTTTTCTCCCAGTGGCTCGACTTTTCCATATCGTGATCCCCTGAAGGCAGGCATTTCTGGATTTCTTCTTCTGCTGTTCCTAGGAAGAATTGTGGCTGCCACTTGCATCATCTGTTTGCACCCCCTCGGAGGTTTCTAGCTGCAGATCAGTTAGCAGCCCTCCCACTTCTTGCAGGATGGATGCAGAGTAAAAATTGCCAGCTAACTTGAAGAGGAAATCCCCAACGATACTGCAATCCCAGTTTCTGCAGTTTCTCCATTATAGGCTTGAAGCTCTGCCACACTGTCCCAGGGCTTCAAAAATAGATCTTAACAAGCTGAACTTTCACTTCCCCATGTTTCAGCACGTGGAAATTGTGCAACGTCTTAAGCACAGCTTCTTTAATTCTAAACCTCTTAAATCTTATCACTAGATCTCTCACTTTGCTGCTGTTGGGCTCGCTTGGACTGGGGGCCCAATAAGCTTGCTCAGTGTCCTGCGAGGTCACTTCTACTGGCAATTTCAAGTCCTGGAACCAGTGCAATATAAATGACGCGGGGCCCTCCCATTCCTCTCTCCAGAAGGCCCCAGACTTGAACATAAGATTTTACCCTGCATATTCTCCTGCTTCTCCAGGCGTAACTGTAAGTCTCTAGCTGCCATTTTCAATTTCCATTTTCTTTTCAGAGCATTTTAAGGTAAGCTAGAATTTCCTCTTTTATTTAACTGGGCCCCACCTCTTTTTAGTGGTGTGCTGAGTTGCCACTCTAACTGAAACCTATCTCTGCTCTTTCACTGTTTAACCTGGCAGGCAGAAGGAGCAAGGGGTCTACATTGCAGCTTCCATTCACTTGTCCACCGCTGTGCAGTCCTATAGAAGAGTCACAGTCTTCACAGAATTGTAGAGTTGGAAGGGACCATGAGGGTCATCTAGTCCAACCCCCTGCAGTGCAGGACTCTTTTGCCCAACGTGAGTCTTGAACCCACAACCCTGAGATTAAAAGACCTCTGCTCTACCAACTGAGCTGCCCAGCAGCTAGGGTTCAGGAGGCGCACACATCAGCTGTCTAGCTCCCTCCCATGGTTAGAATCAGGCAGGCACACTGGCAGACAGAAAGGCGTATTGCAAAACAAAAACAAAAAAACCCAAGAACACACATGCTGCAGAGGCAACAACCTATGGCATTTTGGTGCCTGAGGCAGAAAATCCATAGTGTGCACAGCAATGATCACAAGCAACCGTGCCATGTTTGAAAGGGTAGGGGGTGGCAAAGGTTTTTTTCCAGAGGTGGTGGTAACTGTGGAAGGGATAGCCTCTGTTGTTGTTGTTCAGTCGTTCAGTCGTGTCCGACTCTTCGTGACCCCATGGACCAGAGCCCGCCAGGCACGCCTATCCTTCACTGCCTCTCGCAGTTTGGCCAAACTCATGTTAGTAGCTTCGAGAACACTGTCCAACCATCTCATCCTCTGTCGTCCCCTTCTCCTTGTGCCCTCAATCTTTCCCAACATCAGGGTCTTTTCTAGGGAGTCTTCTCTTCTCATGAGGTGGCCAAAGTATTGGAGCCTCAACTTCAGGATCTGTCCTTCTAGTGAGCATTCAGGGCTGATTTCTTTAAGAATGGATAGGTTTGATCTTCTTGCAGGCCATGGGACTCTCAAGAGTCTCCTCCAGCACCATAATTCAAAAGCATCAATTCTTCGGCGCCTTCTTTAGCAGACAGCAAATTTAACTGGGCATCAGATTCCAAGGAGAACCCCTGCACCTCATGGTACTCCACAACCAGCCAACTCATAGCTCCATATGCTCCCTCCAAATGTCTCCTGGTCCGTTCGTCTACTTCTTTTAATTTTTACAATTTATTTTTAATTTCAAGTAACGAAACATATCCATACAAGGATTATAGAGCTTAGTAGCTGTACAGAAAAGAAAGCAAAATAGCGGCTGATGTTTGTAGTTTTAGACGTTCCAGGAAAGGCAATCAAACGAAAGTGTCTCTCCATCAGGTTCAAGGAGTTGATGGAGGGTGAAAACTATGCTCAATTGTCTTAACAAAGTCTCTCTGATCCTTTCCTAATTGAAAGCTGGTGACAAACTGCTTCTTTGCCCCTCCGCTTAGATATGAGGAGTGTCGTGTTCCCAGATGCTCCTGGGTGTTGCATTCTAAAGGCTGCCAGGTCCCCAGCTATCAGAAAAACATATTAAGTTATTAATGACTACAGCAGTTCTTTTGTTAACGTCTCTGGCAGCTCATCAGCTGGGCGTTCCCCATTATCAAGATGGCCAAATTCATGACGTTATGAAAGATGAAATTTTAGAACATGAGTGTTTCTCCCTTCTCCCTCTTTTTTATTATTTAAATCTCATAATAATTAAAATCATGTGGGTGGGTGTGCACTTGTTTTTTAAGCAGCAGATCTGTGGGTTTTTTTGCATATGCATACCAATAACATGCAAACCATTTAAATGTTTGAGATGCAAACTCCCTCTGCTGGTCTCTCCAAATAACACCTATGCTTTCAAGTCATGCCAAGGTGAAGGGAGATTGCCAAGGCCTGATGAGGTGGAGAAATGGAAGTAGCAGAAAGTTAACTATTTGAAGACACTGCAGGATGTGTGAGGCTTTGAAAGTGCTTCAGAAAATGGGAATTGGGAGCACGGTATTACAGTGGTCCCAATCCTGCCTTCAGAACCAAGTCCAGAGAGTAGCATTGGGAGAGTGCCCCCTGGTGGCTCTTATGGGGTGCTGCAGGGGACTGTCTTATTGCCACTGCTGTTTAATATCATTCTACATGAAGCCGCTGGGAGTGGTCATTAGGAGTTTTGGGGCAAGGTGCCAATGGTTATTTCTCCTTAACCATTGAATCAAAAGAGGCTGCTGCACAGTTCCTGAGCCATTGCCTGGACGCAGCGGTGAAATGGATGAGCTAAAACAAGTTGACAGAGGCTCTGGGGGTGAGTAGCTCCCGTGTCCGAGAAATTGGTCAGTTGTCTACCCTGGATGGGGCTGCACTCCCTCTGAAGGAGCAGGTTCGCAGTTTGGGGGTGCTTCTGGTCCAGCTTGGTCACAGGAGGCTCAGGTAGTAGCCTCTGTGGCTAGACATTCCTTTGACCAGCTGCGACTAATTCGACAGCAACAGTCATTCCTGGACTGGGAAAGCCTTGCCACAGTAGTTCGTGAATTTTCAATGCTGTGAATTTGCGTGTTTAGACCTTTTAACCACCCTCTAGAAATAAATTCAGTCAAGACTCAAATTTTGGTTTGGTTTTTGGCAGAATTTAGGCCACAACTTTATTGATTACAATCAAGTGAGTGGTTGCATAGGCTCTGGTTCGACTAGCTCCCTGCACCCTTGCAGGCAGCGCTGACCCAGAGCTCTATCGTAGATCAGCCAAGGGTGAACACCTGGAACAGTGGAAAGCAGAGACATACTAGTCCACCATCCAGATGCCCCCTTTGGACTCTGGCACGGGCACAACCCCTTTGAGGGAGGACCCGATATACTGCAATGTATGTGGGGTTTCCCTCTTGCTTGATCCGGAAACTGCAATTAGTACAAAATGCTGCAGCATGAGTGCTGACAGGAGTGAGGCCTTGTCAGCATATAACACCTGTGCTCAGAGATCTGCACTGGTTGCTGATTTGCTGCCGAGCCAAGTTTAAGGTGTCACTATTAGGATATAAAGCCCTTAAGAACTGGGGACTGGTTTATGTATGAGATCACCTTACCCTCCATGTGCCCCCTCGGCCGTTTTGATTGTCGAAATCGGCACTACATAATAGGTGCCACATAATACCTGTTCTACTACATAAGAAAATACCTGAAGGCAGCCCTGTTTAGGGAAGTTTTTAATCTGTAACATGTTAATGTTAGAAAAGACCTGAAGGCAGCCCTGTTTAGGGAAGTTTTTAATCTGTAACATGTTAATGTATTTTAATATTTGCTGGAAGCTGCCCAGAGTGGCTGGCGAGACTCAGCCAGATGGGCGGGGTACAAATAATAATAATAATAATAATAATAATAATAATAATAATAATAATAATATATTATTATTATTATTATTATTATTATTATTATTATTATTATTATTATTATTTTCTGTATTTGTAAGATCAAGAGGTGTCTTCATTGCACTCTTTTTTGTGCCTGCTAGAAACATTCTTGTTTGGGCAAGCCCACCTTGATGCTTAGGAAGTAATCTTAATCTGTTTTAGTATTTCAACATCTGTATGTTTTAAAATAGGGTTGCAATTTTCCTGTTTTATCTTTTGTAAACTGCTTTGAATGTTTTTTTACAATCAAGCAACATATAAATGTTATGAAATAAACAAATAAAGGCTTTGCAGAAGTGGCTATTAAGGAGGGCTTTGGGGCACAGAAATGGTTTGGCTAGGTGCAAGTGGGGGGGGGGATTCTTTTCTCTGATATTTCCAAAAGGGCAGCAGTCCTTTCTTGGCTTTCTGTCTCCTAACAGGAGCCAAAACTACCGCAGTCATGGCGGAACCTCAACGTCTTCCCTCCTTGAAACGAGTGGCCGTTTGTGGGGGCACTCATGGGAATGAGATGTCGGGAGTTTACCTGGCCAAGCACTGGCTCAGGGACCCCTCTGAGTTGCGACGTGGCACCTTCCATGCTACGCCCTTCCTGGGCAACCCACGGGCAGTTGAGCAATGTGTGCGCTACATTGGGAGGGATCTTAATCGGGCATTCCTCGATGAATTTCTCACGTGAGTCTATGGCACTGTGTGTTGCTCTGCAGAGCCTCCCTAGGAAAGGCAAGAGTTATGCCACTCCTGCTACTGGGGAAGGGAAACTGCTTTGGCTGGCATTCCTCTCAGCTAGATCTGAGGATGTGTTGGAGTGCTAAATCATCACTCAAGGCTGGCTTTTGCTGCATAAGGCTGGAGTGGGGAACTTTTGCCCCTCTAGATGTTTCTGAACTACAACTCCTCTCATCCCAGGCCATTGGCCATGCTTGCTAGGGCTGATGGGAGTTGTAGTTCAGAAACATCTGGAAGGCCTCTGAAATATACTTGAAGTCTCTCTTTTGGCCCGGTAATCTGCCAATTTGCCATCGCCTTTGTTTTGCTCATCTGTTTCTTAGCTCCAAGGACTCTGACATAGACCACTATGAAGTTCAACGTGCTCAGGAGATCAACCAGAGTTTTGGGCCCAGGGGTTCATCTCAGGCCTATGACTTTATGTTTGACCTACATAACACCACAGCCAACATGGGCGCCTGCCTTTTTGTGGCCATTGAGCACTGCCTGTTGCCCATGCACATGTGTCACTACATTCAGGTAAGCCCTGAAAATCTCATTTCTCCAGCTTTTTCAGGGAAGTAAGGCTGAGGTTTCCCCTTAAAAGCTACTTCTGTTCTTTTCTCCACAGAAACATTACTCACTGGGGCCCTGCACCATCTTCCTTTATCAGCAGCCAGGAGAGGAGACTCTTTACCTCACTTCAGTGGCCAAAGCTGGAATAGGTAGGGAGTGATAATCAGCCTGGGCATTCCTGATGGCAGAGAACTATCCGTTCCAGGTCAACTTTGACAGGAGGGGCAGGGCCACTCACCTGTCAGTCATCTCATATCATGATGCAGGGAGGGGGTCTGCTTTGCCAGTGCATTCAGCAACCAGCAGGACTGAACTCTCTGCTCTTCAGCTGTCCAGCAGAGGGTCATTAGCTGGTGAGCAAGGGTTAAGTCCTGCTGCTTTGGCTACATGTGCCCATTCTCAGCAGGGGATTGAAGTGAGCTGATTGGCAGATGGATATGGTTTGGGGAAAATTGCCTCCTGGCCAAATTGGAAACCCCCACCCCCAAGCAGGCCAAGATTGTACAGTACAGTACAATCTGTATTGTACAGTACTGTGAACCAAAGGTTCCTCACTTCTGTTTTAGGGGGTGCCTGTCTTTTGAAGGGGAAGGACCCAGATGGAGTAGATTTATCTAGGTTTCGGGTGATGGGCCTTAAATATGCAACAGTTATACTCTGAAGTTATACTTCAGGTGCCCCTGTCTCCCATCGTGCTCAGGTCTTAAATGCCAGTTTTCCTCACCTACACGAGTCATTCTAGTTGTCACGGCCTTCAAGGGCCACTAAATGTTTTTGGTTCTTGGCATGGCACAGTGGGCCATATTGAGATACCTATTTACCTACTCACTCATGAGGTGTTTTTTAAATAAAGAAATGATTGTGTATCATGCTCCCCAGAGGGTAGGAGACATGTTTTCCCTCAGCTTTACACTCACAGTACCCCTGGGAGGAAGAATAAGCTAAGAGGCAGTGAGTGGTCCAAGACCACCCAATAAACTTTGTGGGTGAGAGGGGGTTTAATCCTAGGCCACCGTCCTCCAAATCCAATGCTCTCAACAACTATGCTATATATCACACTGGCTCTGATACTGAGCAGGGCTGGGGTGGAAATGTGTTTCATATAGATGTACTAACAGCAGGCGTTTGACCCAAAAGTAATGGCATGCTGTGCTTAAAAAATTACCAAAGCAAGGGAGTGAAATGCACAGGATCAGACCATCGCTGTGCCAGTTATGCAAAAGGCTTTCGGGAAGCTTATGCTTTATGTAAGATAGGCAGAGGGACTCTGCTGAGATAATTCCATGACCACTTCTCTGTTATTCCCCTACAGCGTTAGAGCTGGGTCCTCAGCCCCAAGGAGTGGCGCGAGCTGACTGTCTTGCTCAGATGAAATCCATCATGGCCTGTGCTCTGGACTTCATTGAGCTTTTTAACAAAGGTGACCTATCCCATCATTCCTCGTTCTGTACTGATTCTTGGGATTTGGAGCTGGGCTAAATCAGAGGCGGGAACTCTGTTCACCCTCAGACACTGCATTTCCTCACGAGGAGCCTCCTTCTGGGAGGCATCGTGACAGTGGTGCACAGGCCTAGAGACAAAAGTGGGTGGGGCAGAGCCAGTGGTAAAATGGGCGGAGCCACAGGTGATACTCTTCCCTTTGTACAGTAGGTGCCATTCCAGCCATGCAAAGGTCAGAGGTTTTGACAAACACACTCCTCTTCGTCTTCCATCCGGCCAAGCGAGAGGCATTGTTGCTGAAGGGCAAATTCCAGCCAGGCAAAAGCACCTGAGGAAATCTCAGAGCAGGGCCTGTGTGGTCTAGGGAAGGGGTGTGGTCTGGGGAGAGGCATGAGGGCCTGAAAAAGAGCCCCTAGGAAGCCACATTTGGCCTCCACCCTTGAGCTAAATGGATGTGACTGGCATGGGTTCGAGAGCTTTTCTTTTGCCTTGCTGTTTTCCCTGGGAAACGCTCTGTTTATTGCTGAATTGGAAGAAATGTCAATAGGGTTTTCTGCAAATTGACGCTTGTTCTGATTCAGCAGTAAACGGCGGGTTTTCCCAGAGAAAGTGACAGGACCAAAAAAAAACCCTCTCAGAGAAATCACAGGAAAAACAGAAGAAACTGAAGGACAAAGGAAAGTCTGAGTGAGCCCTTAGAAAGTTGACGTTGCCTTTTTAGTTTTAGTGGTGAATGTTGACAGTCTCCCCGCCCCCCCGTACACACACATTTTTCTCTTTTGAGTATATAGACAGAAGTAGATAGTGTGTGTCTGGCCTACCAAACAACTACCATACATTACTCAGAAATCATTCTGATGATATGATTCATGTTTTATGATATATGCTTCTAGAGTGGTCCACAGTGTGATTTATGATATTCCATCTATTAGAGAGCTCTGTTGTTGTTTTTAAATGAACTTCGGCATGAAGCCTTGACCAACGCTCAGGTGCCACGCCCTGACACACAGCCCCATAGTGATTGTGGCTCGGGAGTGGGGTGTGGACCCAGCATTTTCTTCTGCCCTAATGGACCATTGGCCATTAAGTGAGACACTCTCCCTTTCTCTGGTCTGGTTGTCTTTCCATCTCCTTTTGTCAGGCACATTGTTCCCAGCCTTTGAGATTGAAGCATATAAGGTGGTTGAACGTGTGGATTTTCCCCGCTATCCTGATGGTGAGATCTCTGCTGTGATACATCCCAATCTGCAGGTGAGTATGGAGAGAAAAGGAAAGAAGGGAGGAGCAGATTCCCCCCCCCCCCGTGTGTGTGTGTGTGTGTGTGAAAAATGTAAACTGTATGCATCTTTGTAGCAGCTGCTGCTCTTACACAATGTGTTAAAGGACTAGGCTCCTACACCCAGGGGCGTCTTACCCATAGAGGCTAGTGGTGCGGGGCGCCAGGGCGCCAAGTTCTGGAGGGCGCCAGGGAAGAGGCGGAGGCTGGACACGGCGCCTCCCGGCATCAGCCATGCCATGCCGAAGCAGTGCCGCGCTCAGAGCCTCCGTCTGCCGTGGCCACCGTGGCACGAAGCGGCCAGCTGAGCCGGGAGGCGCCGCGTCCAGACTCCGCCTCTTCCCCGCCAGCAGCACCGTCCTCCCTAAAAAAAGGTGGACAACTCTGGGAAACGGGGGGGGGCACCGGAGGGAGCTTTGCACCACGGCACCGAATATGCTTAAGACGGCCCTGGGCTACACCTTTAAAAAGTGTGTAGAAATGAGAATGTTGGTAGGTGTTGCAAAGGGGAGGAAACTTGCAGCTGCCAGAATTCTTTCCCATACACAATTGTTGTAAGTGTCTTAGCTGTCACTTTCTGCTAAATCTTATCACTCATCACCCTGCAGGCAGCAGCGTGGGAAAACTCTTGTTGTATCTGTTCCAGCTTCTGTGAGAGTTGCTCTTGCCACTCTTGTGCAGAGAAGATGTAGGAATGCTTTCTCCAGGTGATGCTTCTGATTGTTCTGCCTTTAGCTTATAATCAAATCCTCTCTCTTTAGGATAAAGATTTCCAGCCCCTGAAGCCCGGGGACCCCATTTTCCAGACGCTCAGTGGAGATGTGATTCTGTATGAGGGTGACAGCATCACCTACCCAGCCTTCATCAATGAGGCAGCCTACTATGAGAAGAAAGTGGCCTTCGTCAAGATGGAGAAACGCACATTCGCCCAACCTGCACTGCAGAAGGAGCTCTAAATAAGTCATGTTTAATCCCAGGAACAAAGCAGACATCACCAGAAGCCAGTTCAGATGAATACATTTGATATAATCTAAGAAGCCTCTGTAGTGTACCTCGCCTAGGCACCATATATTTGCACAAAAAATGAAGAGTCCTTGTATAATTTCATAGTTTATTACTGGAGACAGCTCTATCTTGTGCTTATAGGATACAATAACATCATTCTCTGAAACAGTACGGTAGTTCATTGCCTTTTCATCCAAAGAATTTGCACTGGGCTGGTCCCCCTGCAAGTTTTCTAGATTGCCTTTTAATACCTGTGGGATGGATCTGTTCTGTTGGAGTGGATCACTGTGTTCTAATATGGTTAGAGTTAGCATGAATACAAGGTGTGAGTCTAGATCAGGCATAGGCAAACGCCGGCCCTCCAGATGTTTGGGACTACAATTCCCATCATCCCTAGCTAACAGGACCAGTGGTCAGGGATGCCTATGCCTGGTCTAGATTCAGCTGCCCTACCCCCCAAATGTCCTTCTTCATGAGGGTGGCCACACAAATAAAATGAAGCTTATTTGCATAATCCAATTTTACGTGTATCATTGCGAATTTGGAAATTGTTTATAATTTATAATTTAAATGAAAGTACAATGCATCTCATTATACGTACTGGGAAAGACTGTGACCAGGTGACTTGTGTGCCAGCTCAGTCTCCTGCCCTGTGCTGTGAATGGGAAACTTCAAAGGATCCAGCTCTCTCATATACAAGGCCCCTGCCCTTCCTTTTTATGGTTCTTTATCTTTAAAATGGACTTGGACTGGATTGCCCTTCAGTTAGAGACCACCTGCCAATTAGAGGACTGTCCCTTGTAAGGTAAAGCACATGGCCACCCTTTCCCTCTCAGTGGTGACACTGTTGGGAATGATCAATGACATAATGGCAGTGTTATCCGATGGCCGTGTGGGAGGAGGGAAGAAGGATTCTCTCTCACTTCTAAAATAGATATATAATCTTATGAGTGAAAGGTTCCCCAGAGCTCACAGTCTTACGATTCTGGGAGCCTAATTGTTAACAGTATTGGATCTGCCCCACTGCTTGTTGCATACAATGCTGCTTTTCCATTTTTTCCAATATGCTAGCTATGAGGTTGCCCCATACTCAGTTGGGCTACCTAGTCAAGACCCAGCACTGTCTGCTTTGCCTGGTGGTAACTCTCTGGGGTTTCATTCAGTGGGCCTTTCCTAACCTTCCTACAGCTACGAAGAAGAGTAGAAGAGTTTGGATTTGATATCCCGCTTTATCACTACCCGAAGGAGTCTCAAAGCGGCTAACATTCTCCTTTCCCCTCCTCCCCCACAACAAACACTCTGTGAGGTGAGTGAGGCTGAGAGACTTCAAAGAAGTGTGACTAGCCCAAGGTCACCCAGCAGCTGCATGTGGAGGAGCGGAGACGCGAACCCGGTTCACCAGGTTACGAGTCTACCACTCTTAACCACCCTACCTCTTGGCTCAAAACGCTGGTGATGCAGCCTGGGAACTTTAGAACGTGGGATATGGACACTGAGAACACTGAGCTATGCTCTACAAACCCTTTTATTTTGCAGTACAGGCTCCTGCCAGCTCTTGGCATAGGAGAGAGAGAGGACTTGAACTGTGGTTTAAACTGTTGCACTACAAAAAAATACAAAGTTGAGGCTTCAGCAAGGTAGTCCTTGGGGAGCACTTCACATCTTGTGGAAATACATAGCAATGGGCTGGTTCTTCCAGTTCACTACTGGCTAGCCTGAGTTTTGTTTTATTGATTTAACCAGATAGTGCACCCCCCCCCCCAGTAACGTAGCCTAGTGGGGACGGACAGAAGCACACTAAGGTTCATTTCCTCCCATTCCAGCTTAAGGCCTCTGCAAACAGGCCTTTCATTCACGTATTTGTTTTGCCCCGGAGATATATGGATACCACCATTCAAGTTCAGGAAAATACTGACATCCCAAGGGGGAGTGAAATATGAAATTTTGCTCTGAACGACTCCCTGATTTTAGTAGGATTCTCCAGGGATTCTGGGTTCATGGATGAAGCCCAAAACTGAATGTATTTTGCTTTGATATTATTTGTTACAGTGTTTTGCTTTTAACTGAGATTTTGTATACCAGACAGACAGACAAATATTAGATTGGTTTGTGATATAGAAATGAAAGGATAAAATAGAAAAATACCATGCAGAAAGCTTGGATACAGGAAAATCACCCAAAGCTTCAGATATGATCCATAGTTAGGAACGATATTCCATATCCAGAGGAGAGAGGAGGCCTCTTCAGAAGCCCAGCTGCAGGATAGCTCCCCTGGGTCAGAGTTTTCCCCCTGAGATATCTTGCACCATGTGAAGGTGGAGTTAGCTGGTAGTTGGGTGTGCATGGGTTTTCACTGAAGGACCCAGAATTGGAGGAGATACTGCAGCCTTCTGTGGGTGTTGCCCCACTATGTCCAGGAGGTGAAGAGACATCAAAGGGCAGTCAGCTCCCTCTGGCTATCAGGGGGAAAGGGCAGTAATTCTAGAAGTAAGAAAACACTCACTTCCCCTTTGGATCTTGTTACCTGCTTGACAGCATCATCACAAACTCTGAAACAGGTGGGAAGAGGAGAATCAGTCCCCGAGAAAGCCACTGTGTGCATGCATCCCCCATGCCATACACATGACATTAGCCACAATCCACATCTATTCTGTTTCTATCCCCCCTAACCCCTGTCGCATTTAGAGAAGACAGTTAATAGGGAAGGTGCTCTGTTCTCTCACCATCAAAGTCCACTCTTCCATCCCCATTGAGGTCCATGTCCTGCAGGATCTCATCCACTTCCTGGCCATTGAGTTGCTCCCCCAGGAGTACAGTCACAGCCTGGCGCAGCTCTGCCCCACTGATCGCTCCATCCCCATCTGTGTCAAACTTCAGAAAGAAGGGCACATGCACAATGTTACCTCCAGCTCAGACGCTTCGGTTTCCTTTCCCCTCAAATCCCCCAAGACCCTCCTCTTTTCATGCTTACCCCCATGCTCCCCAATCCAGGTCACCCCACTCCACCTCGGCTCCTCTATCCTAAGCTGGCAAGCATTTACTAGTAGCCTGGTCCCCTTCACACAACCACCTGCAGCAGCAAAGGAGTTGTTTCCCTGTGGTATCATGCCCTTCAGGAATGTGTGGGGTGTTGTGTGAATGAATGAATGAATGAATGAATGAATGAATGAACGAACGAACGAACGAACGAATGAAGTATCCATCTAGTGAGAGACAGTTGCAGGTGTCTTTCTCATTCATCTAGTATTTTACCTCCTCATGTAGTGCCAAACGCCATTGGCTGCACTCCTTTATACATACGCAGCCTCCCACCAATGTGCAATTGCACCAGAGAGAAGCAGCTGTCTCTCACCATTGTGGGTATGTGGATGTGAGAACCAAGTTCATATATCATTTACATTTGCCGGGTCTAACATGGCTGCTTGCAGCCCTACCAGGGTAAGGTTGTTTTAGCTTATTTTAGAAGCCGCTCCTCGTTCCATAGCATCAAGAGAAACCTATCAGGCACCTCTTGTCTCAGTTCCCCTTATGTGCACATAGCAGCTCAATGAAGAGACATCACAGACACCAGCACTAAGACAGGAGATATGCTTCTGAACACATGTTAGCCATATCTAAGGTGTTCTACTGCACTTTAGTTGCCCCCTAGGAGCTTGCACAACACAGAAACACGTTCTCCTGCATAGGCTAAAATGTTCCACCTGCCAAGAAATATTGTTATTCACATACACAGCCGCCAGAGGGCAATGTATTAATACTTCATCTAATTAGTTCCCTTTATTTGGCCATAGCAAGATCCATCATGGGCAGCCAACCATTCTTCCAACTGTCATCTCTAATTCTGTGGAGCCAGTAGGACTACCAAGCACTCCAACCAAAATAAGCCAAGATTATGGTTGATATGTTTTACAGACTAATGTGGTAAACACAGGGCTATTCTGCATACACAGAGCACTATCCAAGACCCTGAAAAGGCTGGAAGAACTTTCATATTTATTTCTGAAATGTATATGCCATATTGCTAGCCCTGTGGGATCTTCAAAAAGCTTGCAGTTTAAAAACAACAATGAAAAATATATTATCTAGTGCAGGCTTCCTCAACCTCGGCCCTCCAGATGTTTTTGGCCTACAACTCCCATAATCCCTAGCTAGCAGGAGCAGTCGTCAGAGATGATGGGAATTGTAGTCTCAAAACATCTGGAGGGCCGAAGTTGAGGAAGCCTGATCTAGTGCTAGTAAGTTACCTTGTTTTGTGGATTGCTGAGAATCAGTTACTTTTTTGACCCTTAATAATTGATAAACAATATAACTTGATTCCAGTAGTGAGAGGACAGGGTAACTATGACTGTCCTCAGATGTGACTGTAGCTCAGATGTGAGGAGCCTTTGGCCCTCCAGGTGCTGCTGAACTACAACTCTCATCAGCCACAGAAAGCACAGCCAACGGCCAAGGATATTGGGAAATGTAGTTCAACAACATCTGGAGGGCCATGATGATTCCTTGGCTAGTTGCCACCCACATTTCTAGCCTGAGCCTACATACTTCTGTGTGTCATACAATTCATCAGGGATGAATCCCTTACAATGTCAGGGCTTATGGAAATATAATGTGCAGTTGTATCTAAAGCATTACATGGAATATGGTTTGAGGAATATCACAATTCCCTGCTTGCCTCCCACTGATTGGCCTCCCATCATACCTCACGGAAGGCAATTTTCAGCTCCCTCACGCCCACCATGTGAGCAGTCTCCTCACGCAACTTTGGGCCCATCATCTCTACGAAGTCCTCAAAGTCTACACGACCTCCCACTATGAGGAAAGAGAAGGAGAGAAAAAGTCAGCTTCCCAAGGACTGGGCAGAGAAGCTAGCTGCACTTTTTGCGGAATGACTGCAGCACACTCAGTAACACAAATGGAACCTGCAGCATAATGTTGCAGCATGGAGAGCTCCTGTTCATTGTTCTAGTCAGTCCGCCATGCCCTTCTTTTTCATAATTCTCTTTTCCAGGGCGGTCCAGCATGTGGCCTGAGGCCTCAAGGTCATTTTTGGTGGCCCTTGACAATACACACCCTGCCCCACCGCAGCCCTCTGTGCTGCCTTCCCAAAGCCAGGTAAGCGAGGTGCTGGGCTTTGGAAAAGAGGTGTGAGAGTTCTGACAAGGCCCTAGCATCATCCTACCTCCTTCCCAAAGGAGGTAGGCCAGAGCCTCACTTAATTTATCAGTTTTGGGAAGGCAGCATGAGGGCTGGGAAGGGGCATCAAATTTTGGCCTTGCTCCCCTCTCCTGCATGAATCCTCTAAAATGTCTGCTGCTGCTTCTTTTTTTGAATTGTCCCTTAAAGACAATTCTGAATATCAGAAAGTCTACCCCTGGTAATAGGAACCACCGAAACTGCAATTCTGGGTGAGGGCATTCAGCCAGAGGCCTTCGGGCTGTAAGGAACAGGGCAGTATTTCCTGAGGCAGATTTTGGGTACATATCCCCCGCCTGCACCCCGCAACTCACTGCGCATTTTGATGTGTTGGGAGATCTCAATCAGCTCCATCTCGGTGGGCATGTAGCCCATAGTTCGCATGCACTCTCCCAGGTCCTTGTAACTGATGTAGCCGTCCTGGTCAGTGTCAAACTCCTTGAAGGCATCTAGCAGTTCTGCAAGGCAAGTCCCAAATACATTTCACAGAAGTGAGGCAATGATACCTGCCTTGACCTCCTCTCTCCTCACCTTGAGGACACAGGAAGACCATGCAGTCATGGAGGAGACAAGAGGACAACAGAAAGGACAAACTTACCCTCAGGGGTTGCTCTAGTTATGAAACTTCAAAGGGTTGCTGGACACTAATAAAGGCAAGTTGCTTTTGAAGAGATTTAATGCACAGCTTTTGTGTTTGTGATAAACGCTGCGGAAAATGAAATTGCTGTGTGGGACTATAATGGCCATTTAGGCACCAGTGTCCTGTTTTCCAACTCTTGATGTTTTTAATTATGAAATGTAACAATGTGACCAGACACCAGTGATTATGCCATGGTCCTAGTAAGTCCCATGTTGACATTGCTTATTTTGCCTAACTAATGGATAGTTCGTAATTAGTGGCAACTCTAAATTAAATTGCCAAGTAGGAGTGTCCCGCATCTTTTTGTGCCAACCCAGAGCTGCTATCTCATGCATTGGCCCCAGAATCACGACAGCTAGGAAAAGGGCGCTAGCAGCCATGCATGGTAGTGGGAAAAACTATTACATGTGTAATGGTGATGGAAAAGATTGGGGAACAGTCAGATTCTTGGCAGGCAGAATAAAGAGGATCAAGTAATCTGGTTGAGGGATGCCTGCTGAGGAGCAGAATGTCCTATTGATTCATCTCATCTACTGAGAATCCTTTGCTACACAATTTATTTACTTCATGAGATTTTTATTTTGCTTGATTGTAACAACAAACAAACCTCAAAGCAGTGTGATGAGCAGAGGTTGTTCCCAAGGCGAATTACAACACCTAGTTTGGGGGCAGCAAAAATATGGTACCAACAGTCATTTAGTGAGCAAACATTTTGCTACATTTGCTTTGTAGAATTGAGATAGCAAATGGGTGATGGAGTGAAGGTAAAAATGACTGCATTATTGACCTTCTTAATTTGAAAGGCCTTTGTGCAGCATAGGCCCAGTTTGCATATAATGCTAAAGGACCCATTAATCCTTGGCTTGTCTGATCATTCAAACACTGCCCAGTGGCTTAACTGTGGTTTGTTCACTGCCAACAAAGCACAATCTGAAGCCATGGTTGGTTGTTGGCTTACGATTCTTGGTTTGTGTTTTAACAATGGCTTGATGTTACGTGCTAACCCAACACCCTTCCTTAGCCACGATTTGCCACCCCAGAGATGTTCATTAAGTTACAAAGTCATGAGGCAAGAGCAGCTGGAAACCAAATCAAACTTTGGAGAAACAAGCCGTGGTTTGTTTAATCGTTTGTAGGGCAATTTGGGTTAGCTCATGGTTTGTAGTGTTGGTGTGCCGAATAATTCATAGCTATTTTATTTTATTTTCGTATGTTCATGATGTACATGTGATTTTTCCTCCGCAGCATTTTGAATGAAATGTGGGAAATTGCTCTCTCTTTTGCTCTGATAAAAAATATATACATTTGGCATCACTTCCAAACTAGGATGCTGAAGAACTATCCCAGGGATACCGGTATTGGGGGAAAGTGATGGGATCTATGCGCTGTCCTTTTACTGTGTCTGCTGTAGTGAAAAACAGCGTACTGCATTTCCCCTCTCCTGTGCCCCATGAAGTTAGGACTCCAATTCCCCAGCACCTTCTTTCAACAATGCCAACTCACCATCCAGCTCCACTGGTGAAAGCTCCCTCTCCTGGCAAAAAGGGAGACAAAAAAAACAAGGAGAGTAGAGAGTTAGAGCCCAAGTCTCTTGCAAACTGCCTCTATTTACTCTGTCTAGAAGTGAATCATCATGAGCAGAGTTAAGGGGGTGGGTGAAATATCAGAAAGGGGAACTCCTACAAGACATTTGTCTGTTTTTTGCTTTTTTTTCTAAGCTACCTTATCTTAAGAGCAATGGAGCTGCATTAGGAGAATGTACCTCTTAGAGGAAAATATTTGTTTTAGGGTTGTCATACGTCTGGAATTTCAGCCCTCTTAAACAGCGTCCAGGCAGAAATCACTGAAATGTCCAGGGAAATGTATGGCAGCCCAGACATATGGCAGCTCGTGTCGGTAGTGACGATTTTTGCAATTTCCATAAAAAATACCGTAGCTCAAAAACTCATTTTTTGTGTTGAGTTTCTGCAATTAAAGCTCAACAACTTTGGCAAAAAAGAAAAGCTAAACAACTTTGCCAATAACTTTTGTGTCCAGATTTTCATTTTTTTCAAATATGGCAACCCTATACTTGGATAGGCTGCTGAGACTCAAAGACTAGTATCAGCAATTTGCAGTGCAATCCTTTCCATGTCCCCTAATGTATAAGCCCTATTGAATTCATTAGGGTTTACTCACATGTAGGGTTAGGATTGCAATCTAACTTCTGGGTCTTATGTCTCCAGCTGTGCTCCCCCCTTTCCTTATTGGACCATCAATGGCAGGATCCTGGCCAGGTTGTCAGCTGACTTTTTTTTAAAAATGACTTTTCATATATTCTCCAATGTTTTGATTTATGTAAGTAAAAGCTGCCTGGTCTTGCACTATGCAGTTCCCCTTTCAAGCCTTTCAGGAAATACCCATCTATTTCCAACCACTCTCAAAATATACTTGCATGGTTTAACCATCCATTATGTAATACATCTGATTATTAGTATGTGCAGTGCAGCATTTTTTTCCCCATGACCTAATGTATTTGTCCTGGAATCTGTTTGCTTTTCGTATTCCAGTTATTAAATTCCAGATTGGATCTGTGCAGCCCAGTCTTACATGTGTTTACCCAGAAGTAAGATTTAATTAAGTTCAGTTGGTCTTGCTGCTAAGTTAGGGCACATAATACATCCCAGTAAATATCACCTCTCCCTCAAAGAGAATCCTTCTACAGTTCTGTCAGGTATATCCTCCTAGTGGTGCAGCAATACAATTGCCAGCACATTTGCAAAGCTCCAGTCCAGTTGCAAAGGTAAGCAACTGCGTGTTGAGATTCCTGCAGTGGGTTTGGACTAAATGACTCTCAGGACCCCTCACAACTCTACAATTCTATTATTCTATGTAGGAAATAGTTGTAATTCACAGTGCAGTAGCAACATGTATTCAGTCAAATGTACATTTTATGTAGTCAAACAAAGGTTTAAAAAAGTTTCCAATTAACAAAAACAAAAGTGTTTTACTCAGCTTTACACGTATACAGCAATCTTCTTCAGTAAGTTTCTTATTGAACTACCCTCCAAATTGTTTCATTTTCACTTTCTCCCATATCGAGATTATGTCTTACTGACTGAATGAAGTTTGGATATAATTTGGTTCTCAAAGCTCACCATTATTATTACCCAGAATTTTATCATTGGGTGGGTGGGGAATATCCGTAGCCTTTTCAACAATTTATCAGAGAGAGAAAATCATACAGTAGGAAATTAAGGCTGCCACCATGATTACTTGGACATTACAAAGTGAACAATTTTGTCCAAAATAAATAGATTATAAGCTGTATCGAGTGCTTTTTTTCTTTAAAAAATGTTTAGGAGTACATTAAAAAAATGTTTAGGGGTACATTTTCCTACTCATATTCAAATACTGCCCCTCAATGAGGCCAAACTTAGATTCACAAAATGTTTAGGGGTATGTGTCCCCCTGTGTGGCCCAAGAAAAAAGCACTGGCTGTATCTAAATATGATGGGTCCCTATTGTATCAGCAGGGTTGTTGATAGTTTATTTTTGTCCTGCTTTTATCGTGCTATAGCCCCTCCAGACGACAACAACGTGGTAGCATTGGGAAAGCATCAAAGCTGAATAAACCTACCTCTGATGCACTATCACTGTGTTAAGAACATTATGCAGAATGCATTTGCTGTGAAACGCCCAGTGTGGAGGGACCCACAGAAGTTGAGGGCACACTGCAGCGTTTTGTTACAGGACCTGCCTATCTTTACTGCTAAGCAAATATTTCCCTGTCGGTGTTCTCTGAGAAATCCTCCCTCCCACCCCGTCTTTCGGAAGGCAGCAGCTCATTAGCACGGAGGGAAGATTGCATAATAAACCGAGGCTCAGAACAACCCTCCCCACCTCCACCCCACTAAGAAATCGCTTCCCAAATTAACCTGCTGAAGGTTGGATTAAATGGATTGGAGGTCAAGAGCAGATCACTGACTCACCAGATCCTTTCTCTGCCAACCCTGTGTGAACAGAAGAAGGCTGCTAGCACAGGGAGGTTGACTAAAAGCTGGTGCTGGTGCTGCTGCTCCTAGGGAGCTGACTGCCTGTGTCCCCATGGGACCCCTCGGGAACCCACTCCCAACCAGAATAGAGCCTTGGGAAACCCCCAAGGGCTAGGCTACAGTTCCTTCAGCCCTTCTTCCCACCTATCTCTAGGGCTAATGGGATTTCCTGCCCTCCCAGCAGGGCATCCTCAGTCTCCAGCTATTTATATGAACTAATCAAGTTGGGGTCAGGATGTTGCAGAGGGCTAGTTATAATCTTCACAGGCGTTCCGCCACCCCTCTTGCTTGCTGTGTCCAAGTGGATCTGCTCTGTTCTGGTTCCTGAAGCCCACCCAGCCTCCGCACTAAAGACTAGCTTTTGCATCTGCAAGGAAACCTTTGTCAGGAAATAAGCACCCTCCCCGGAGCTATCCAAAGCTGTACAAATCAATGGCCCCTAAATCAGGGCAAGGTAATGGTAGAGAATAAGGCTGGTGCCATCCAGATGTTTTGGACTATTAGCCCCAGCCAGCACAGCTGTGCTCCAATCAGCCTCAGCATCATACAACCTTGCAGGCTGGGGCTGATGATAGTTGCTGCTGTTGTTTGTTAAACAAATGTATAGATGGCATATAGCTATCTAAGTGGTAAAACTGGAATAAAACACAGGAACACAAACGCTAAGAACAATAAAATCAATTCAACAAACTCTAAAACAATAACACCATCCATACAAACTTTAAAAACAGTGAAAACATTTCATCCAATATAAATTACTGGGTTACACGTCTGGGAAAGGTAAACAGAAATGTCTTCAGTAGGTGCCTAAACATCATAATGCCAGGTGCCTGTCTGATTTCTGCTGGTAATTAATTCCCAAGATCTGGAGTTGCAGCACTCAAAGCCCAATTTCTAGCACGGACTAAGCACATCTCTGGAGCATACAGTCCTCTTGGCAGTGTCCTGTCTGAGCAGCTCAGTTGCCAGGCAGGAATATAGTGGGCAAGGTAGTCCCTTAGCTATCCTGATCCCAAGTTGTTTAGGGCTTTTAATGCTGGAAGCGAAACATCTGGGAGGCGCCAGCTTGGGAAAGGCTGGAATAAGGCATACAGATGCAGCAGCATTACAGAGTTGTAATGCAGGCAGTAAACTGCCATCCCTGCTCTCCAGGCATTCCATCCATGCCTTACTGCCAGTAATATACCTTCTTCTTCAGTGAAGATATCACACTTAAACACTCTGCTGACCAACTAACTTCCATTAACGCGATGCTAGGCTGTGGAGAAATGTCATGTAACTTGCTATTTTATTTATTTATTTATTTTATTTATTTTTTACCTTATATTTTGGAAATGTACATCCAGTTGTTTTTTCCCTTTATTTTTTGGGGGGCCCCCAAGAGAGTGGGGCCCTAAGCTATAACTTGTTTAGCTTATATGTAAATCCGGCACTGGGTAGCACAAAGTGCACTCCCCATGATGCTCTGCTCAAGCAAACCGTTGTCTTTGCAGGGGCAAAATCTGAGGGGGAACCTGGCTCTGCAAGTTTGCAGTGGAAAACCAGCAGTGCACAACAAAGATTGGCTAGTGCTTGCGAGGTCACAAAACCAGCCTGCCCACTTTCCCTGGATCAGTTTTGTATTCTTTTCAAAACTTTTCTCAACGAGTAAACAAGATGGCAAACAGTTCAATGGCTGAATACATGACATCCTAAAGAGACACATTTGACGATGGGACAACACATTGGAAGCATAATGGGAGAGGTGGCAAAGCTAACTATTGTACCAGTATAACTAGCTGGCCACTATGCCCATCTCTGACACTACAAAGGTGGGAGGAAGCCCCATTCATTTCATTCCCAACCCAGGAGATACCGGTAATTCTGTTGCCACTCCTGTGCTCATGTTACATGTGGGCACCACCTCAGCTTTGAGCCAACACTGAATGGGCTGCCTGCCCCCACCCAGCAACTCTGCACAATACGTTGCTTGTACTTCATCGCCATTTATCCTAGACCACTTTCCGCATTGTCCTTCCTGAGTCCACTCAGCCCTTACTGCTCCGCTTTCCTGGTTCCCTTTTCTGCATTCCCCATGTGGGACCTGCAACAAAATGTAGGGGGCCACACTTCCAGGGACGTTTGTGCCCACCTCCCCATTTTATTCCACACCCTCTCAACCATTAGCCCACTGAATCTGCTCAATCCTCATTTGACTGTTATAGGGGGTCTCCCCTTAATATTCTTTAATTTTTTCCTACTTCTGCAAACCCTGGGGGTTTCCTCCAAGCCTGCCGATACCACCTTCATGCGCATGGATGGCTCCGTTTTGGCTACACAAAGATCTCCTTGGAGCATGAGTTTGCCATTGATGTACAGGACCATCGCCTCTCAGCCCCTCTTCTCCCTCCTGCATCCCCTCCTGCTACAGAGTGCAACTCACCTTGCCAAAGACAGTGTTGAGGAAAGGGGAGTAGGTCTTGATGGCAGCTGCATGGGGGTCGGCCTGATGCTTCTTGCTGTGTTTGCGCCCGTGGCCGGAGTGGGATCTTTGCCTTGATTCAGAGCCAGGGCTTCTGCTGCCCTTGGGCTCGCTTTCTTCCTTGGCGGGCTGCTCGCCTTCCTGTGCTTTGCCCTTGGCCGGGCCCTCTGCCTCTCCGGACTGCTTGCGTTGCATGGGACAGGTGTGTCTCTCGGAGATAGGCACCCAGTGAAGACTGAGAATGTTGGGGGGGGGCGGTTTAAGAAGAAGCCAAGAAATCCTCTTATACTCCACCTCCAGGGAGGAGCAGGGTGGGGTGGGGAAGCCAATTAGTGAGGATTATTGTAGAGATAGCAGGGCTGGCTTCCAACCCCTTTGTCCCATGGCTCCTGCCAGAGAAGCCATCTCCAAGCTCTCCCATCTATAGTTGCCAAGTGGCAGAGCATGTGTTGTTGTTTTTCCAGGCACATTGCCTTGAGCATGAGCTAGCCGTCTCCAGTTAAGCTCTCTCTAGCAGCGGAAATGAGGACATCAGTGGCCAAAAGGAGACAAGGAATTAGGTCCCAGAGTTGCAACCGTGGTATAAATTCACCACGAGACAGTTGTTGTAATGTACCTGCTCATCACGCCTATAGCACTTGCAGTCCTTCCCTAATTTTCTGGACCTTTAGCTCCACATAGTGGCTGATTTTCCAACTCTGGACATAAGACACCACACCATAGGATCCTATGCATGGTTATTCACAAGCAAGTCCCACTGAATTAAGTATAACTCATGCCCTAGTCTGCAGAAATGCAGCCAGGGTCTTCTCGCAAACAACACTCACTTTGGGGGGATGGAAGCCAGGATAGTCTCATTAGCCACAGGAAAACAAGAATATAATATATGCAAAAGGTGATGCCTCCCAGCACTGCACTGAAATTACCAACAACTCTCGGTCATTGAGGAGGCAGCACACACCTTTTAGAACAGGGATTTCCAACAGGTCGATTGCGATCTACCGGTGGATCGCAGGGTGTCCCTGGTTGATCATGGTTGATTGCGAGGCCCTTACCCCCCCCCCAAAAAAGCTCAACACCTTTGGCTCATCCTCCCCACCCCACCCCAAAAAAGCTCAACAACTCTGGTCAATCCAATGGGTAGATCACTGCCAGTTTTTTTTAATATAGTGGGAGTAGATTGCAGTCTCTTGGAAGTTGGATGTGCCTGCTTTAGAACAAACTGGATTGAACAGGGTATATGAAAACAAAGCAGGGAATACGTTCTGTGTAGTTGGATTACATTATATGTGTGGTGTAACAACACACCAGCTTTCAATTTACACACAACTCAATCTCAATTATGTTTATTGCTTTATTGTTAAATGAACAAGGTCATCTCAAAGATCACAAACGACAGAAGATAAAACAGGTAAAATCAAAAGAAGTGAAACCACTTTCAGCAGAGGGAAGATAATGAAAGGTAGTACATACAAATACCTTTCAACAAAGCAAGTCTCCTACATTTCTGAGCAGTCGGAAGCTTTTGCAACTTTCAGTGTAACCTTTTCCCTCCTTGTCAGATAGGTGACAGGCTCTATTAAATAAGCTATTCTTGGTTTGCATCATTTTCTCATCAAATTTCCTTCTAGGCAGAACTTGGTATAAAATATGGCAACATACTGTTAACTGAGCAAGCTCCACAAATACACATTAGCTAATCTACTGCAATTTTATGTTAATAGCCCTAGAGATAATGGGGAAGCTTTCTGTTTCTGGGAAGGCCTTATGTAAAAAAGTGAAATGTTTGTTTAAATAACTAAATATGGAGTAAGCCTACTTGAACACAGGGGGGCTTACTTCTGAGATGTTTGCAATGCATCTCTCTTGCAAGTGTTACTTTAATAAGTTGAATGTAACAAAAATATAGAGGATTTAGCAAATTTCTTATCAGCCATATAAGCTTCCTCAATTGGTTTAAACAAAATAAAAAAAAATCCTTCCAGTAGCACCTTAGAGACCAACTAAGTTTATTATCTGATATCTGAAGAAGTGTGCATGCACACGAAAGCTCATACCAATAACAAACTTAGCTGGTCTCTAAGGTGCTACTGGAAGGAATTTTTTTATTTTGTTTCAACTATGGCAGACCAACACGGCTACCTACCTGCAACTAGATCAATTGGTGTGGGATGTATAACACTGGTGCAGTCAATCACAACATTCCTAGAGTGTACACAAAGGGGCCTTGGTCCTCCAGGTAGAGTTTCCTGTGCCAAGGCTGAAATCACTTCCTTTGTGTGACCAGAAGTGGGAGTGGCCTTACCTGTAGCTATTCAAAGATACAGGTGAGCTGCTACTCTCCCTCTCTTCCCACCAGGACTCCGAGGATGCAACATCTCAGGAGATGCTCTCTTGGCTTCCAGCCAAGAGAGGCCCACATGGAGCCTTTCTCACATAAGGAGAATCTCCACATGTAAATACATTTAATCTAAGCTAGCCTGCCTTTCTGAGACTGTAGAAGCTTGAAATGACTGTGAGTAAAACCTTTATACTTTTATAAGCTTATGTGTCGTGTATTTTCTTTTAAGAGGGAACCAGGGGAAATATGTGCCAGGATCTGCCTTATTCTAGAAGTTCATAGGAACTTAAACGCCACGCTTTGCTGCGCTTTATTGGGGATGAGAAACTCTGCTAGTTTGGAGCTTGTTAGCACAAGCTGGGATAGGAAATATTAAACAATATTCCCTCATCCACATTCCTCTCATCTCCCACAAAGGGTTTTGAGGCCCAGAACTGCGTATTTTGTGTATTTTTAAAGGATTGCTTTGGATTGTGATTTTTGGCAGAGTAGAATTTTTCTGTTTGCACTTCCTGGTAAGCACATGGTCTTTTGTTCTCCATTGTGCTGTGAAAGGGGGATTAGCGACCCCTCCCCTCCCTCAGAGCTCACAGACCTCAGAGGCAGTGAAGATTTGTTTGCATTTTGAAATTTTTGAGTTTTGATTTTTGAATTTTAGCCATTTTTGGGAATTTTGAAATTTTGAAAATTTTTCAATTTTTGAGGATTAAGATGGCAAGCTCAGGATTTGATAGTGAAGCAAGATCAAGCTTTATGCTGCTGAATGATCGTAACTTTGTGCAATGGAAGCAGCGCCTTTTAGTGCATCTTGGTGCAAAACAAGTGCTTAAAGCGGTGAAAGATCCCAAACCTGATTTTGCTGATTTAACCAAGAAAGCAGATTGGGAAAGGCAAGATGCAGAAGCTAAACACATAATTTTGAGCAGTTTGAAAGATGAGCATTTATCTCTGATTGACTATGAAAGTGATGCATCTCAGATTCTAAAGGATATTGAGAGGGTTTATGCACAATCATCAGAGAACTCTTATAGACATTTATTGGATAAACTGCTGAAGTTAAAGATGAATTCCAGAGAACAATTTACAGGGCATTTTAAGGACTTTAATGAAATTGTTCAAAGGATTGCCCTAACTCCCAGAGCTTTTGATGATGCAACCAAAGTGACTTTTATGCTGGCATCATTAGGAAAAGAATTTACTTCATTTAAGAGTATAATGGATCACACCAGAGATTTGACTTTTAATGAACTAGTAAATCACTTAAGAGAGGAATGCAGAGATTACCTTGATTCTCCACAAAGGAATCCAAGGAGGGACACAAGTTATGTTTCTAAGCAATTTCCCAAGTCTAAGGAAGTGTCCAAAGAATTAATATGCCATAACTGCAATTTAAAAGGGCACATTGCAAGGAGTTGCCAGAAGCCCAAGAATAAGTCCCGCCCCTTTCAACCAAAAGGTGAAAAGAAGGGGGGTCACGAGCGTACATTTCTACTGCAAGAAAAGAGTTTAAATGTGCAAAGAAATGAAAGGAAAAGTGACCAATTTATTTTAGATTCGGGAGCTACAAGCCATTTTGCGCATAAAAGAGAATATTTCAGAGAAATTAATGATAGTGAATGGACTGAAATCCAGATTGCTGATGGAAATGTTCTAAAATCACAAGGTGCAGGTTCAATGCGTTTGAAATTCAAGGTGAACAATGAATCTCTTGAAACAACTGTGCCTAATGTTCAATATGTCCCAGAATTGAATTGTAACTTGCTTAGTGTGTCTGCTTTAGACAAGAAAGGTTTCAAGGTTACATTTGCCAATGGAGAATGCAATGTAACGAAAAATGATGAGGTTTATGCTCAAGGGAAACTAATCAATGGTGTTTATGAGATTAACGTTTCAGAAAACCAATCAGCACAAGTGGCCCAATCCAAGCAGAAGCATGAAGCAGATCTGGAGCTCTGGCATCGAAGACTGGGTCACCGGGATATCAGAGTCATCCAGGGACTGCAGAATGGAGATCTTGTGAGAGGTCTACAGGTAAACAAAAGTAGCACACCCACACCAAAATGTGTAACTTGTGTAAGTGAAAAAGGAGTCAAACCTTCTTTCCCACGTTGTGCAGAAAAGAGAAGCACAAAAGTTCTGGACATTGTGTACACTGATTTAGCTGGACCTATGAATATACCTTCCTTAGGAGGAAATAAGTATATTTTGATATTTTTGGATGATTATTCAAGGTTTTGTGTGGGATACCTTCTCAAAGAGAAGAGTGAAACAGTGGAATTGTTCAAGCAATACGTAAGCATGGTCAAGAACAAATTCCGGCGAGCACCCACCACCCTAATGTCTGATAATGGTGGGGAGTTTTGCTCACGTGAAATGGAAGCCTTCATGGCTCAGGAAGGCATAGCACATGTGACCACAGTAAGCTACACACCTCAACAAAACTCTATTGCTGAGAGGAAATTTAGGTCCATCCTAGAGATGACAAGGTGTATGCTAAAAGGATCCAACTTGTCGAAGAAACTTTGGGGCGAGGCAGCAAATACTGCGATTTATATACAGAATAGACTGCCAACAAAAGGCACAGAGCGCACGCCATTTGAACTTTGGCATGGAAGAGCCCCAAATTTGTCACACATACGTGTATTTGGAAGTTTGTGCTATTACCACGTGCCCAAGGAGCACAGACACAAACTTGACTCCAGAGCAAAGCCTGGTATCCTAGTTGGATATGCTTCTGGAGGAAAAGGCTACAGAGTTGTGGACTTACAAACAGGGAAAACAAGTTCACATCACGTGATTCATTTTGAGGAGTATGAAAAGGCTGACACAAGGAACACAGCAATTGACTGTTCCAATGAGCCAGCAACAGAGGAGTTTGTAAGTTTTCCTTTTGAAGCCATACCAGAAACTAATCCACCTCCTAGTATTGTACCTCCTAGTGTTGTAGCACCCCCTACAGATGACACCCCAGAAGACGCGGAGGACCAGATGTCAGAAGGCTCCAGAGACGAAGAGGACCCGTATGCAGGGATGCCGCCATTGGAAGGAGATGAGGAAGCTGATGCGGTTCAACAAGAGCCAGAGGTCAGACGTTCCTCCAGGTCCAACAGAGGCGTTCCACCACTACGACTGTCCTACTTTGCAGGGTCGGCGCCACCACAGGAACCTTCCACGTGGGAACAGGTTCAACGGTTGCCAGCTGCTGAGGCCAGTCTCTGGAAGCAAGCCGCGCAGGAAGAGATGGATGCACTGCATCGCAACAAGACCTGGACCCTGACAGAGCTACCTCCTGGTAAGAAGGCAATTGGGTCCAAGTGGGTGTTCAAGCTTAAGAAGGGGTCAGAAGGGGAGGTGCAACGCTACAAAGCTAGGCTTGTAGCACAAGGATTTTCACAACAGTATGGCGAAGACTATGATCAAGTATTTGCGCCTACAGTGCGATACAGCAGTGTTAGATTACTTCTAAGTATTGCAGCATCTAAAGGCCTATCAGTCCGTCATGTCGACATAGCAACAGCTTTTCTTCATGGGACGATTTCTGAACAGATTTATATGAAGCAGCCCAAAGGCTTTATCAAGCAAAATGAGGCACATCTTGTATGCAAACTTCAGAAAGGAATTTACGGTTTGAAACAAGCTGCAAGAGCATGGAACCAGAAATTACATGAAATGCTGGTTCAGCTTGGGTACAAGCAGTCAACAGCTGACAAGTGCCTGTACACTAAGAACAGAAATGGACAATTCTCTTACATTCTGGCTTTTGTCGATGATTTATTAATATCAACGTCCAATGACAGAGACTATAAAGACATAGTCAGACATCTCAACAAAGAGGTGGAAGTAAAGGAATTGGGACTTGTCCAGTATTACTTGGGAATTCAAATTGAGAGAGAAGAAGACGGCTCATTTCTTCTCAGCCAGAAGCAGAAGATAATAGAACTGATAGAAAGCATGCAGATGCAAGGTGCACACCCTGTCGCGACACCCATGGCCACAGATTTTCTAAAGAATCAACAAGATTCGAAGCTGCTGCCAGACAACAGCGAATACAGCCTTATCGTCCACAGAGAGTGAATATATTTCAGCTTCGGAAGCATGCAGAGAGATCATCTGGCTGGATCAACTCCTGACAGACTTTGGTTTGCCGAGAAAAGGACCTGTCAGCTTGATGGAGGACAATCAAGGCTGCCTGCAGCTAGCGCAAACCGAAAAGTTCCTTGCACGTTCAAAACACATTGGGGTCAGGTATCACTTCATTCGCCAGATGATCCAAGATGGACTAGTAGAAATGTCCTACTGTAGTACACAGGAGATGACTGCGGACATTCTCACGAAACCCTTGCCACGAGAGAGTTTCCAGAACCTACGTGTCAAGCTGGGACTCTGGGTGGTTGAATAAAGTTGTTTTATGTTTGTTAAATGTTGTTCAGACTGAGAAGGGGTTTGTGGGATGTATAACACTGGTGCAGTCAATCACAACATTCCTAGAGTGTACACAAAGGGGCCTTGGTCCTCCAGGTAGAGTTTCCTGTGCCAAGGCTGAAATCACTTCCTTTGTGTGACCAGAAGTGGGAGTGGCCTTACCTGTAGCTATTCAAAGATACAGGTGAGCTGCTACTCTCCCTCTCTTCCCACCAGGACTCCGAGGATGCAACATCTCAGGAGATGCTCTCTTGGCTTCCAGCCAAGAGAGGCCCACATGGAGCCTTTCTCACATAAGGAGAATCTCCACATGTAAATACATTTAATCTAAGCTAGCCTGCCTTTCTGAGACTGTAGAAGCTTGAAATGACTGTGAGTAAAACCTTTATACTTTTATAAGCTTATGTGTCGTGTATTTTCTTTTAAGAGGGAACCAGGGGAAATATGTGCCAGGATCTGCCTTATTCTAGAAGTTCATAGGAACTTAAACGCCACGCTTTGCTGCGCTTTATTGGGGATGAGAAACTCTGCTAGTTTGGAGCTTGTTAGCACAAGCTGGGATAGGAAATATTAAACAATATTCCCTCATCCACATTCCTCTCATCTCCCACAATTGGTTTAGGGTTTTTTTGCAACAGTTTTTCATGCATTTGAGTTTCAAACTGGAGCATCCAGTTGTTGACATTTTTGGAAGTAATACAGATAATACAGATTGTCGTAACACTAGGTAAAGGTAAAGGAACCCCTGACCATTAGGTCCAGTCGTGTCTGACTCTGGGGTTGCGGCGCTCATCTCGCATTATTGGCCGAGGGAGCCGGCGTACAGCTTCTGGGTCATGTGGCCAGCATGACTAAGCTGCTTCTGGCGAACCAGAGCAGCGCACAGAAACGCCGTTTACCTTCCCACCAGAGCGGTTCCTATTTATCTACTTGCACTTTGACGTGCTTTCGAACTGCTAGGTGGGCAGCAGCTGCGACCGAGCAACGGGAGCTCACCCTGTCGCAGGGATTCAAACCGCCGACCTTCTGATCAGCAAGCCCTAGGCTCTGTGGTTTAACCCACAGTGCCACCTGGGTCCCTGTCACAACACTACATAAGCTTAATATGCATAAATTGTTTGTGCTCTAATTCATTCAACAGAGATCCCAGTCAAAAACTTAAAATTGTTTTGTGGCATTTACAATTGACTCACCTCTGATAACATACAGATTCACAGAGGAAGCAGTTTCCCGGGCATACATCCCGAGCCCCGGGGAGATAAAGAGTGGTAGTCTACTAACTTTTTTACACAAATTAGACCCATTGAACAGTAATTCCAATGCATCTACTCTGAGCAAAACTTAGTTGAATCCCAATCAATGTCTTCAGTTCCTGCAAAGGTCAGGATTATTTGCAAATACCTGGTGCCTACTGGGACTGTTGGGGCAGAAGGCTGGAAGCCAGGGTCAAGGACAAGCTGAGTCAACTAATTCCAGCTTTGTCCCCATCCTGCCCCCTGCTGAGTTCTACAAAAGGCAACACTGAGACCAAAGAGGAGGAAGAGGAGGAGGAGGTTGATAGGCTGTGCCACTCCCGGAAAGGTTGTAAGGCGGATGACAGACAGGCAGGTGGGAGCTGGCTAAGAGCAGTCTGAGGTTGGTGGGGCCACGCCCCTCTTACCTAATGGCCAACCTCTAATGGGACGGGGTCCAAAATCCATCCCCTTTTCCCATTTGCTCCCTGGTTCATCCCTTTCACTTGTCAGGGCAATCCTATGTGTCTACTCAGAAGCAAGCCCGACTGAGTTCAATGAGACTTACTCCCAGCCAAGCGAGCACTGGAATACAACCACTGGCTTCACATTCAAATTCGAATGTAAGCTCTTTGGGGCAGGGAACTTTTTCTGTTGTGTTTTCTTTCTTAATGCCTGATGTACATTGATGGGACTATATAAAGAACTGCAATAAATTCTGAACAAGCCCATCCTGCCTGAAGCAAAAAAAAAAATAAAAAAAAATTCCTTCCAGTAGCACCTTAGAGACCAACTAAGTTTGTTCTTGGTATGAGTTTTCGTGTGCATGCACACTTCTTCAGATACACACTGAAGTGTATCTGAAGTGTGCATGCACACGAAAGCTCATACCAAGAACAAACTTAGTTGGTCTCTAAGGTGCTACTGGAAGGAATTTTTTTTTTCTTTTTTTTTTCTATGACAGACCAACACGGCTATCTACCTTTAACTGGAACTGCCTGAAGCAGTTGCGTGTCTCCTTCCAAGTACAGTTCAGGACAGTCCACACCAGCGGGCTCAGAATAGAGCAAAGCTCAGGCACCTTCCACGCACCGGCCGACACGGAACTGGCAGGCTTAAAAGTCTGCGCCCTGCGAGTCAAAGGAAATGGTGTGTGACTGTATGCGATCTTAGAATCACTTACATTATATTATGCGCAGCCCACTCTACAAAGAATGAGAGGGTAGCTCCGTCCCTGCCCTGAGAGGCTTTATAGCCTCCCACCACCCTAAGGCAACTTTCACATCACTAGGAGCAAGTTTCTCATCAAGAAAAGCGGTCCCGACGCCCACAATTCCCCCAAAGGAGACCTCCTGAAAAATCCCTTCACAATTTGGTTAATCTCATTAGTTCCCGGCTGGGAATGCAGAGGTGCACTCAGCGCATGCTCAGAGGCACTCTCTCCTCCACTCAAGCCCCGGGCGGCCCCGCCGTCGAAAAACGCCATGCTGGCGGAGTTCTGCGCAAGAGTCTCTTGCGCCACCCTCGCAGCCTGGAAATTGCGCGCCAAGACAAGCGGCGGCGGCGGCAGTCCCTCGGCCAGGCCAGGCCCATCTCCCCCGTCCCGTCGCGGCGGGTGTTGCCCGGGCAGGCAGCCCTTGGCGCGCGCCGGGGTGCGTGGCCGGCCGCTGACCCCAGAGGCGGCCCTTCGCCTCGCCTTGCCTCTCCCAGCCCCGAAGGCAGGTGAACTGGGCGCGGGGAAGGAAGCTTCCTCGGCCTGCCCTCGCCGCTGCTGCTGTCACTTCCTGTAGCCGCCGAGAGCCCAGCCCAGCCCGGGTCCTCCTCCTCCTGCTTCTGCTGCTCCCTCCCCGCAGCCGCTTGCACCGCCCTGGGCAGCGCGCAAGGGAGAGGCTGCTGCGGTCGCCCCCGTCCTCCCCAGCCGGTGAGTGGCGGTGGGCGGGTGAAGGGGATTGCGGGTGGGGAGAGGGGAGGCGGAGAGAGCCGGGCCCGGAGGCGCTTCCCGGGCGGGGAGAGCGGGGAATCGGGCAGGCTAAAGAGAGGAGGAAGAGGCGGAGGCGTCGGTTTCGCCAGACCCAGCTCGGTTGCTGTTCCTCTGCGCCCCCGCCTCCCGAGAGTCCCGCCCTGCTGCTGTGCCTTTGCCTCTCCGGTGCCGGGAACGGGAAGGGAGCGGCAATTCCCCCCCCCCCCGCCTCCCCAGCTTCCCTTTCGGTACTTTCTAGATCGAGAGCTTGCTGCTTATATGCAAACCAAAATGCATGTATAAGGAAGCGGTTCCTCGGTGCTAGGGGGAGGGAAAGCACTTTGTATGTGCTCAGAGGCTCCCTTGGGCTGTGCCTGTGCCATCGGGCTCGACCGCTAGCATTCAATAGCTTCTGGGGCTAAGCCCCAGCAGAGTTGCTCTTCCCTATTGAAAATGTACCCGGTCAGGTCACTCCCCTCGCCCCAGCAAGGCTTGTATAGTGCCTTGGCCCCTTAAAAGGGTATGTTGTAGTTTGGAGGGAGGTAGGGTATGCTCCAGGTAAGCGCTGGTGGGGCCACACCTTCCTTGCGCCAGATTCTTCTGGCCCCTTTTCGTCCAATAGTAACAGCTGCGCTTTGGTTGCAAAATGTTCAACTGCACATCCGGCTGCGTCTTCAGTGGACCAACTGTGCTGTGATTTAACTATTTCCCTGTGGGGTTGTTTCTTTCAGGAAATGAGTTTTCGGGAAACACTTCCTTTCCCAAGGAAAGGAGTGTGTGTGTGTGTGTGTGTGCAACAACAACCCTGAACCCGTTGCTTTTCTCAAGTTCTTGCTTTATGTCATTTTCTCCCCCCTGCCTCCTTTTGGTCCCCAAACTCCAAAACAGGAAGACTTCTGGGTTCGAAGTTCTGGTTCGCTGATGTTAGGTAGCATCCGGCCAATTCTTCTGCACCTTCCTGTCTTCCTCCAAAGTTTTCCTGGCTGCGCAGAAGAATAAACAAGGCTTGCCCATTCTTGAGTCCTTCTCTGTCATCGGCCATTCTCACAGGAACCACCCAAAGGGAACTTTCTCCTGTGGCTTTGAGTCACACCTGGTTACAGTTTGGAGTAGTGGGTGGGGCTGCCACTGAAACCTGAAGACGGAAGCAGCCGGGTGAGGATGGTAGTTTGTACCCCATCTCCCCAAAAGTTCTGTGTGCTTGAAACAGAACTTGTGCTTAAATGGAATGATTCCCTTTACTGTAAGGGTTGTGTGCTGTGGTTGCAGAGCTTTTAAATGCTTGCGTCTAGCCTTAAAGGTTTTTGTTTGGTCTCACTCTGATCAAGTGTTGAAGCAGCAGGCTGAATTTTGCTTTTGGTGGGCACTGCTTCCATGGAAAACACATCTATATAAGGCTACAGGAAGTTCAGTGCATTTTCCTTCTCTTGAGACTGACTGCTGAAGGTCCGCTGTCAGTCATCCATAGATAGGCCTTTTGATTAATAACACCAAGGAGTTTTAACTTCAGTGATTTTGGCCTGCCACTTTTCAGGGGTGACATTGGGGTGGGTACTGGTATGTACTCTGGTCTTGTAAGTGTATTTTCATTTCTGGCATTTCACATGTAAACCAAAGAAACGGGATAGCAGAGTCTGTGTACCAGATTGTGTAGAGCACTGTATCTTTTGATTTGCGGTGTGCACGCATCTATTGAAAGGGCAAGTGTTTGGAATGAAGGTGGGATTCTACTGGAGGATTCATAAAGTAGAAAGCTGCTAATTCCCTCTTCCGCTGTGTTTCCCTCCCACCCGCATGGAGCCGAATCGAGGTAGAAACCCACCCTCCCGTAATAAAGGAGGTTGGATATTAGACGATAGACTGCCAGCGACTGAAACAGAAACAGGACAACAAGTGGCAAATAATCCAGCCAGAGGCTAGTCATCAATGAGCCTCTGCACGTGACTATTGCCTATACACAGAAGCAAAGCACAGAGAAAATGCGAGTTGTCAATTATAAAATGAGCTGGAGTGCAAAAATTTGTATGGAGGCCAAAAATGTAGAGCTGCCGAGAGCCTGATTGCAGAGAGGTATTTATGTATATAGGGGAAAATATGAATGTTGGGTGGGGGGGGGTGTCCAAGTTTGATCAAGACCACCCGAGGCTTCCTGCTTATTGTCGAAAGAGGTCAGACTTGCAACATCTTCAGCAAGTGAAGTGATTGCGATCTGTGCGGCAGCTCTGCCGAATTCCTTTGATTCCTGCTCCACATTTCTGAACAGCCTTATTACAATCCTATTAGAAATCATATTGCAGCATCGCCCTTGGGGAGAGCGTTGTGCGTGAGCCAGCCTGCGAGATTATAAAGGTGTGTCGCTTTTCTTCTCTTCTGCCTCTGCAGCCATGTCCTTCCGAAAGGTTGTGCGCCAGAGCAAATTCCGCCACGTCTTTGGGCAGCCCGTCAAGAATGACCAGTGCTACGATGACATCCGGGTGTCACGAGTCACTTGGGACAGCACTTTCTGCGCTGTCAACCCCAAGTTTGTGGCTGTGATTATAGAGGCCAGTGGAGGAGGGGCCTTCATGGTGCTCCCGCTACAGAAGGTGAGGGAACAGACTTGACTTGGGAAGCATTGGGCTCGCTTTCATTGGAGGTTCTTAAGCAGAAGCCAGTGACCATGGGGGGTGGCGCCAGCCACAGATTTCCTGCATCAGCAGAAGGTTAGACCAGATGACATTTTGAAGTCCCTCCCAAACCTAACACTCTTAAGTACTGTACTGGGGGTGTCACTAGATGGGAGTAGGAACAGGGAAGATGTGCACAAGGTTGACTGACCTCAAGAATTCCTCAACTCATAAGAAGAGGCTTCCTGGATCAGGCCAGTGACTCATCTAGTCCAGCATCCTGTTCTCACAGTGGCCAACCAGATGCATTGTGGGAAACCTGCAAGCAGGACCAAAAGCACAAGAGCACTCTTCCCCTCCTGCGGTTTCCATATGGCCTCCGGTTATGGAGGCAGAGCATAGCCATCGTTGCTAGTACCCATTGATAGTCTTGTCCTCCCTGAATTAGTCTAATCCTTTCTTAAAGTCATCCAGGTTGGTGGCCACCATTGCCTCATGTGGGGGAGAGTTCCATAGTTTAATTCTGCACTGCATGAAGAAGCACCGGTACTTTTTTTTTAATCTGTCCTGAATCTTGCAACATTCAAACTTGGGTCCCACTATATTCCTTCTTCTGCTTCTTCTCCTATCTTATGTTTTGTGTCACTGAGCACATAATATTTTATGGGTACTGAGGGGTTGTACTGGGACTGCTGATAGTCTTGTGGGGGCAAATGGGGAAAGCTGGGACAGGAAACAGGATAGTGGCTTTGAGGAGCCTGGAAGGGACTGCCTGATGACTCTTGTCCCCTTTGGTTATTTTTCCCCAGACCGGACGCATTGATAAGTCTTACCCTACGGTGTGTGGGCACACAGGACCTGTTTTGGACATTGACTGGTGCCCGCACAATGATAACGTCATCGCTAGTGGCTCTGAGGATTGCACTGTTATGGTGAGGGGCAGCTGGTAAAAGCACTCTTTGTGTGTGTGTGTGTGTGTGTGTGTGAGAGAGAGAGAGAGAGAGAGAGAGAGAGAGAGAGAGAGAAGGGGGGGCCTCACCTGTAGCCATGCTCTTGGCTAAATATATACTGAAGGTTGGGGCTATACAGATTGATGGATCAAGCAGTCAATATTGAGTGGCAAATTCAGCATGCTGTGCATTTGAAAATTCTATTTTTAAAGCAAGTTTCTAATCCTTCAGATTGTGGAGGCTTGAAAGCGCAGACTCTCTGAAGTTTGGTATGTGTGTACAGGCAGGATAGCTGAGCAAGATTTTCAGCAGCAGGGCGGGGAGGCCTGTTCACTTCCCCAGATACTGCTTGGTCTCTTATCATGATTATTTAGCAGAGGCAGACCAAATTAGGCAAATTAAGTCTGCATATGCAAATGTGTTTTGTTACAATACGAAGCACAGGGCAAAGAATTCAGACGGAGGAGCTATTAGCTGGGCTGTAGACATGGGAAGCAAGATGCTACCTGCAGAATGTGGGATGATGGGATCAGGAGAAAGACCCTTTGGTGTGGAGCAAACTAAAGCCAGAGTGTATGGGTCAGGGTGATGGGAGAGTGAGGTTTTGTGGGAGGCTGTGCCACTGGTGACAGGATCGGAGCAGACGAAAGTGCTTTGCCGGCTGAGCCATTTCACTCCCATCTTTCTCTCCAGGTATGGCAGATCCCCGATAATGGATTGACACTGCCTCTGACGGAGCCAGTGGTTGTTCTAGAAGGGCACTCTAAGCGTGTGGGCATCATCACTTGGCATCCAACTGCCCGCAACGTCCTTCTCAGTGCAGGTACTATCTGTGGTGGTGGTGGTGGTGGAGTAAGAGGCAGAATAAAAGTGGAGAACATCTGGCTGCAAACTTGCATGCTGGGGCGGTTGAGAACCAAAGTTAAGGGCAGCCTAACACAGAACTCTGTGGCAAACCTCTTCCAATGAGCACCTTTTCTCCCCAGGCTGTGACAATGTGGTGATCGTGTGGAACGTGGGCACAACCGAAGAGCTTTACCGCCTGGAAGATCTGCATCCTGACCTCATTTATAATGTCAGCTGGAACCGTGACGGCAGCCTCTTCTGCTCGGCCTGCAAGGATAAAAGTGTGCGCATCATTGACCCCCGCCGTGGGCAGGTTGTCGCGGTATGTTTCTCCCTCCTTTGAAGCTTTTTGGTTCTGGTCTGTCTATTTTGCCATTCTTGACCTGTTTACATGAGTGTTCCCTCTCTTAGGCAATCTATTACTTCCTGGCCATTCTGCAAGTCAAAGGGACTCTGCTTTGTGTTTTGGGATGTTGTAGTGGGATGTGTTTGGGCCACAGTCAGTCCTCCCTGTCCTGTTATCTGAGCGGAGGTATCTCTCTGTGGTTTGTGCCTCCCTAGTCCCCTTTTCTAGCTTGGTTGCAAGGCTCACGCTTGAGATGTGACCTGCGCTGCTTTGACTGTGCAGTAATTTGGTGATGGGAAGCTCACGCTTTGCCTCCTGGGTTAATTAGCTCTCAGCAGTGCTGATCTTTATGTAGTCGACATGTTAGTGGGCTATCTATAAGATAGGCTCTGATGCGTGGCAGTGTTTATATTGCTTATTGGATAGTGCTTGGAGAAGCCTAATTTTAATTTAAGATGGAGGCCGCATGTGGAATGTGCTCTAGGCAGAGGTGCTGGCTTACGATGAATCTAAATTTCACAACCGGCAAAAACCAGACTTTGCACTTTCATTTTCGGTAGAGCAAGTTATGCACATGTTCAGATCAAGTAAATGAATTTATATGTGTGTGTGCACGTATCAGCAAGAGTTCTAGGCGGGGTCGTCTTTGCTACGCAGGGGACACTGTGCTAATGGCAAAATATACAGGAGGGAAGGAGGCATGAGGTTGATAAGATGATGTTAAATAGGGGAGCAGAAGCAGGGGATCTATGCAGAGAGAGGCTGTGAAACAAGGGTGAACTCCCTTCAGCCCCAGAGAGCTTGTCTGATAGTCGGGGGTGGTGTGATCCAGAAACATCTGGAGAGCCACTGATCCCCACCCCTGTTCTGGAATCCTCATCAGATCCCTCTGAGGCTTCACCCACCTCTTCCTCTCTTCCATCTCCTTCCCAAGCCTTTTATGAGAATTAATAAGGGCTTCTCATCAGGCGTCTCAGGAATCTGACCATGCTGTCAATGATAATGCATAAGCATTTCCCAGGTGTGTTTCTATAATATTATTGAGAAATCAATTCACAGGTGTTTCCAGCTAAGCCCCCAGTTTTGGTATGTGACTATATATAAAGTGGCAGTGCTGTATAGGATTGGAAAATGATTAAATTGGTGTTGTCTGTGAGATTGCTTCCCCAGATCTCCCTGCTGTTCCCAGCTTGAGACTCAGGCCTGTATATAATTTAATGTGTTGTGACCTCTGAGGCCCAACCTCTTCCTTCCCCCTCTCCTACATAGGTTGATCTGGAACCTGAAGAAGGGATGAAAATGGGTTAACTTTTTTAAAATATAAAAGGTTAATTTAAGAAGGAAGTAATATTTCAAAACAACGTATCTCTATGCTATACTTGAAAAGGGACCCAGGTGGCGCTGTGGGTTAAACCACAGAGCCTAGGACTTGCTGATCATAAGGTCGGTGGTTCGAATCCCTGTGACGGGGTGAGCTCCTGTTGCTCGGTCCCAGCTCCTGCCAACCTAGCATTTCAAAAGCACGTCAAAGTGCAAGTAGATAAATAGGTACCGCTCCGGCGGGAAGGTAAACGGCGTTTCTGTGCGCTGCTCTGGTTCGCCAGAAGCGGCTTAGTCATGCTGGCCACACAACCTGGAAGCTGTACGCCAGCTCCCTCGGCCAATAAAGCGAGATGAGTGCCGCAACCCCAGAGTTGGACACGACTGGACCTAATGGTCAGGGGTCCCTTTACCTTTACCTTATGCTATATTTGCACTCATCTGTCGTCATGCTGGCGAACGAGGGCACATGAATACTCAAGTTAAAACAGGGCGAAGGAAGCCCGAGAAGCCCTGAGTGGGCAGGCTGGCACAAAGAGTGGGCAGGTGGCCCAGGCACGCCCTCCTTCCCTCCCTCTGCCATCGCCACAGCCACTTGCCAGGTGGAAGGAACTGAAGGCAGGGAAAGTCCTTCTCCTCTTCATCCACCTTTTGCTGCTGAGAGAAGGAAGCCTGTATTTTAAAATGAAGGCTCTTTTTTCCTGGCTGAGACAGTGGGGGGGAACGAAGAGGGGAAACATTCTCCCCTTCATTCCCTCCCCACTGCCAGTGGTGACAGTGGTAAAGGGAACGTGGGGATGGGTGGGTTGGGGTGAGGTGAGTTGTAACGGAAGGGAGTTGGCAATGGGATGGTGGGAAGGTGGGTTTTGGGGGCAAAGTGAGCTGAGGCAGCAGCCCCAAGCGCAGCATAAACACATCTAAACAGTATAGCCCAGGGGTAGGCAACCTAAGGCCTGTGGGCTGGATGCGGCCCAATCGCCTTCTCAATCCGGCCTGCGGACGGTCCAGGAATCAGCGTGTTTTTACATGAGTAGAATGTGTCCTTTTATTTAAAATGCATCTCTGGGTTATTTGTGGTGTTTTTATATGAGTAGAATGTGTGCTTTTATTTAAAATGCATCTCTGGGTTATTTATGGGGCAAAGGAATTCGTTCATTTTTTTTTCAAAGTATAGTCCAGCCCACCACATGGTCTGAGGGACGGTGGACCGGCCCACGGCTGAAAAAGGTTGCTGAGCCCTGGTATAGCCGTATATAACAATGCACCAAGAGTGGATTGATTCTGAGTGGGGGTTTTTTGGGGGGGGTGTTGGAGGAGATGATATTAGGAAGTTATCCAGGTTGATAGACAAGTTTTGACTTTCTAACGTACAACCTTTTTGGAGTGGGATTCCTTTGTCAATAGCAACATGGCCGTAAGTAGTTTTAACAGATGTCGTTCTTCCATTCATTGCAGCACTACGTTAGGAGAGGCTGCCAGGCTTTTAAATTCTGCTGTTGTTAAAGGGACACACAGACGCATCAAATGCCTTTGCATATCTGAACACTGTGTCCTTTTAGACTCCAGATCATGCCCTTTGTCTGCGCAGCCCCATGTTGCCTGCACTGACTACAGCAGTGGCTCTCGGAACGAGTCTCTCAGCCCTGCGGTGAGAGGCCCTCCTAGCTGGAGATGCCTAGATTTGAATCTCAGACCCTTCTGCGTACAAGACACCTCCACTTACCTTCCTCTGGAGTGGGGTGGAATGAGCTGCTGAGGGCCAGGCACAGTCTGACCCTGGGGAAAGGCGCTCATGATTTGGGGGGGAATGTAAACTCAGATGAGTGACTTTCCTGTTGTAGTTCGGATTCAGCATAGCAGATATGGGAGCAAAACCCGCAGTTGTGCTGCAGTATTGCGGAGCCTGCCTGCTGCTTCACCTCTTGAATTCCCCACGTCTTACCCTTCTTTTTTTTTTTGCTCCACAGGAGAAGGAGAAAGCCCACGAGGGAGCACGCCCTATGCGGGCCATTTTCTTAGCGGATGGGAAGATCTTCACGACCGGTTTCAGCCGTATGAGTGAACGACAGCTGGCACTCTGGGACCCGGTGAGTGGGAAGGTGGATCTGGGTGAGAAGTGTGTGTTAAACTGCTGGGATGTGGTGGTTGTGTGTGTGTGTAAGCTCTCTCTGTGTGTTCAGGGTCTGTTGTCCCGAGCAAAGAACTCCTGTTGAACTCCATGTGTTTGAGAGGTGAGAGGCAACATCTGAAGAGAGACTGCTTTGTGCACATAGGCTTGTCCCCACCCCTCAATTGGGGTCTTAACCATGCAGGGTTTTCAATCTCGGTGGGTTCATGGGCATATGGAGCATGCTCCCCTCTTGCTCTCAAGTGAATGGTGTCAGGATGGCTGGTGGGTGTGGCCCTGCTGCCTTCCTCCCCAAGATTGTGATGTTGTGAAGCAGGGGTCGGCAAATTTACCAGGCCCCGGGCCAGTTCCTCCAGCACTGATCACGCAGTGGGCCGGAAGGCGGAGCACGCGCCTATACGCGTGCGCACACACTATTTCCGGCGCACTTCCGGGTCGGCAGAGCGCCGGAAATATCTTGTGTGCGTGCGCACAGGCTTTCTCAGACCCGGAAGTGCGCCGGAAATTATGTTTGCACATGCGCACAAGCTATTTCTGGTGCTCCGCCAACCTGGAAGTGGGCAGCCGCGCCGGTAAGAGCAGGCAGCGGGGGTCGCCGGGGGCCGGATAAATGAGCCCCTTGGACGGTAGTTTGGGGACGTCTGGTGTGAAGGATAGCATTTGAACAAGGAGGTCTGTAACCTGTGCCTTTCTGTTTTTGCAGGAGAATCTGGAGGAGCCCATGGCATTGCAAGAGCTGGACTCAAGCAATGGGGCCCTTCTTCCCTTCTATGACCCGGACACCAACGTTGTGTATGTCTGTGGCAAGGTATGCTTTCCTACTAAGCAGAAATGAGTGAAATTAAGTTAAAACCAGAGTCTGCATTTGACAGCTTGCAGTTTAATATACCTTCGGGTATAGGGCGGTATATAAATTCAATAAATAAAGTAAAATAAAAAAGGAAAAGGTTCCAGTTTCAGTCCCTGGCATCTGCAAATGGGGCAAAAGAAGACTCCTGCAGGCAGTCCCTGCAGGCCAGATGCCCCCGACCTGGTGTTTTCCAGATGGTTTGGACTACAATTCCCATCATCCCTAACCATAGCCCATGCTGACTGGGGCTGATGGTAGTTGGAGTCTTACCTATGCCTGGAGGGTGTCAGGTTGGGGGGAAGCTGCTGTAGAGAATACTGAACTAAGTGGACTCCAGGGTCTGACCTCCGTATAAGAGGGTTAAAGGGCAAAGCTGGCTTCTTGGGGTTCCAGAACTCTGGGTTTGCACCCTCTCTCTGAAGTGGGAGTTAATACCATGCAAGGTGGGTATTCCCTTGGCCCCTCTTCCTCAACCAGTCTGTCCCACTGAAAGCGAAGTGCTCGGGAGGGAAGTGGCGCGCCGAGGGACGCCAAGCATTGCAATGTCCCCGGTAGGCTTAGTAACACTGTGTGCATCCTTTGTGCCCTCTCCCCCTTCCAGGGTGACTCCAGCATCCGGTACTTCGAGATCACGGCAGAAGCACCCTACATCCACTTCCTGAACACATTCATTAGCAAAGAACCCCAGCGTGGCATGGGATGGATGCCCAAGCGGGGTCTGGATGTAAACAAGTGTGAGATTGCCAGGTATTCTGAATAATGCTGGGGCTGGGGGGGTTGTGTGTGTGTGACAGCAGCGAAAGAACTGATAGTCTTGACTGCCTGCCTGTGCTTCAATCTTTCTCTCTTGGTGTGTTTCTGCAGGTTTTACAAACTCCACGAACGCAAGTGTGAGCCCATTATCATGACTGTGCCAAGGAAGGTGGGTGTTTGATAGTGGGGGCTAGCCTACTTTTTCAAGAAACTGCTGCTTAAACTACAAGGGGCGGGGGCGGGGGCTTCCCTTGCTGTTGTTTCGGGACCAAGCAATTGCAGATGAGCCATGACCTGTCTGTGGGTGGCTTGATGGTTCTGCATTAAAATCTTGAAACATTAATCCATGGGGCTGTTGCCACTGCTGTGTTCACCCAGCAAGTTGACAGGAGAATCACACATAAGCTCATGTACTCTGGAAGGTTGTAGGCATTTCAGTTCTGGCCATTGGGACAGGTGGTTGTGTCCCTTTGAAGGTGTAGCTTGGTATTTCCATCCAGCGCTTTTCTTCCCTCTGGTTTCCAGCTGGCCAGAAGGATCTTCTAAAGTCATATGCTGGAACCATTGCCATTTCCAGACTGTTCCTTCTATGATCAGAAGCATTTTCCCCCCCAACGGTTGTGTGTGCTTTACTTACCTATAAACCAAGCCGGGCGTTACATAAGCATTAAATATCTATACAACTTTTAGAAGACATCTGAAGGCAGGCTTGTATCGGGAAGTTTTTAATGTTTGATGTTTTATTTTATTTTTATGTGTTGGGAGCCGCCCAGAGTGGTTGAGGCAACCCAGCCAGATGGGTGGGTTATAAATAATAAAATTATTATTATTATTATTATTATTATTAAGCAAATCCCTCCAGTGTTCAGGTCTCAAGCTTTATACATCTGCCTGTTTTCGTTGCTTAGAAATTGGATCTGTGCTCCTGTCTAGCTTTGAAACTATGTGGATTTAATAATAATGCTACTGCTTGACAGTTAAATAGCTTGTTAGCCAAAGCACGCTATCTGTTTCTTCTTTTAAAACTGCTCTGTAAGATAAACCAATATAAAGTGGAGACTGAGAATTGGAAATTTTGAAACACAGCAAATTTGTTGGGTGTTTTACCTTGTCCATCCCATGGGGGGGGGGGGAGCACTGTTCCACATGGCCCCAGGCTCTTAACGCTGCCCTCTTTCTCTCTCTCTCTGCAGTCAGATTTGTTCCAAGATGATTTGTACCCAGACACAGCTGGGCCAGAAGCCACCATGGAAGCCGAGGAATGGGTGGCAGGGAAGACGGCGGGGCCCATTCTGATCTCGCTGCGCGAAGCCTACGTGCCCACCAAGCAGCGTGACCTCAAAGTCAGCCGGAGGAGCTTGCTGCAAGAGAGCCGCCCCGCTGCTGCCCCCAGCGCCGGGCTGAGTGCCACACACCCCAGTGCCATGTCTCAGTCTGCTGCCACGCCCGCCATTAGCGTCAGCGCTGCCAGTGGGGTATGTACAGGGCTGGCACCTGCGCCGAAACAAGGGGGGGTTTCTGTGGGTGGGCTGTTTGATTGGCGCTTCTCTGTCGTCCCTCGCAGGGTTGCAGAGCGGTTGAGCTGGGGGGTGGGTGGGGGTGGATGTGGGTTAGAGCCAAGTGCAAGCAGCAGAAGAGGATTCTGATGTGCCTTGGGGAGGGAGAACAGAGGAGAAGGTCTGCATGTCCAATGTTCGCTCTCCAGCATGCTCTCCAATAATAATAATAATAATAATAATAATAATAATAATAATTAAATAATAATAAAGCAAATCCTTTGTAGTGTTGGAGAAGTCATCCAATTTCAGTTGTTGGGAGAAAAGCCAGTAGGGCTTGACTAGAGGCTGTGGTTAGAAAGTGGGCTTCCCATACCCTGCAAAGTACCCTTGCCACAGAGAGCAAATAAGCCTACAAAGGTTACCAGTGTGAGTGGCTTTAGGCAAATCCGTGGAGGGCAAGGCTATATTCTACCTTCAGGCACAGGATGCCTCTGAATGCCAGTTGCTGGAGAGGAGAGGAGAGGGCTCTTGTGCTCAGGCTTCACCTGTGCACCTCGTTGGCCACAGGATGCTGGGATCCAGCAGAGCTTTCCTTACATTCTACTATCCTGCTAATCAGCTAGCAATCTGCATTTCCATGCTATCTGCAGGGGAAAGGATGCCACCTCCTCCATAGCCAGCCTGGAAACAGAGGCAGATGGGGGGGGGGGAATGAAAATGCCTTCTTCTAAGCAGACTGGCAGAGGCGGAACAGGATGGTCCATGCTCTGCTCTTCGCTAGCCCACTCAGGCATCTGTGTGGAATTCCTGGCTGTCAAGGACAAGGATGCTTTAGGGCATTTTTAACCTGAATGCCAGGCTGTTCGTAGTTGAACAGATCCTATGAAGTCAGTCAGTCTGCTGAGGATTTCTTTCTTTGGGTGTCTAATAGCCTGCTTCTTTCCACTGCGTGTGGGCATGTGTTGACCAAGCATTTGCCAGTGTTGCTTTCTTCCTCCCTTCCCCCCAACATATGTGTGGGTACATACATGCACACACGTGTGTGTGTGCACATACATGGCACACTCCCTCTCACACATGCACTGGGGGAGGGAGAAGAGGCGCAAGTCCCACTGGTCCCAGGAGTACAGGTCCTGAGGTGGTTTTGAGCTGAGCAGCTGGGATCCCGTTGGGAAGAGCAGCATGACCCTGCTTTCTTCTTCTTCTTTGCAGGACGGCGGGCAGGTCATTGAAGAAGTGCTGCGTGAAGTGGCGTCACTGCGGGTGCTTGTGGCTGCGCAGGGCGAGCGCATTGTGCGGCTAGAGGAGCAGCTGAGCCGCATTGAGAATGGCGATGTCTAGGAGGGGTGGGGTGGGGCTTTCCCCACGGAGGAGACCTCACCAACATGGATCATCTTAAACGCTTCACCTTTTTTTGAGCTGCCAGTAATCCCTTTATACACTGCCTCATCCTGCCCTGTGGTGTGAGACAGGGACTTGCCCTCTCTTGCTGCTACTGGGAATGTTTCTTGGGTTTTGTCTCGGACCAAATCTCCTCCTTCTCCCGCACCCTGTATTACCCAAGGGGCGATGTGCTGGTCTCCCCACATCTGTCCCTTTGCCTTATTCTGGCCAGAGTCCCTCTGGCCTTGTCCCCTTCCCATGGCTTGTATGTCCCCCTGTGGGGATCAGGACTAGCTAACTGCGCAGCCTGACATGCCCACGCTTTCCACCGGAGAGAAGGCTGGGATTCCCCTTCCCAATCTCTCATGGCGGGTGGATTTTGCGGTTTATTAGAAGCCAGTGCCTCCTATGGGCCAGGCCTCTTCCCCCCATTTCCCCTGCTAGGACCACTGAGAATCCTGTTGAGGATTCTTCTGCTTCCTTGCCTGAATTTTATTTTATTTCAAAGAGACCATGGATGGGATCGTTGGGGCTTGACTATGAAATAAATCTGCCATCTAGTCACAGTCCTTAAGTTTCTTGTCTCTGGGACCACTCCTCTCTCCCTCCTTCCAGCCCTCAGATGCTAAGCAGGTTCTGACAAAACACATGAGGGTGGTGGAGGCGAAAAGAAACTGTTCAGGTTCAATAATCTATATTTTCATTCCAAATAAAAGTCTTTATAAAGCCACAGCTCTGTGCACAAATCTGTTGCTGCCGCCTCCCTTCTTCCCACAGAGGAGTTCAGGGTAAGTGCAGACTTTTCCTGGAGCATTTGCTGTCTTCCCACCATTTTATGTGGGTTCACTTTCAGCGTGGTGGAAAAACACAGGGGAACAGGCAACAGCCCTGGCATTTCTTGCTCACCTAGAGCTGCCCAAAGAAACCAAGAAGGACACAAGTCATGTTGGATGCTTGCAGGAAAAACAGCAACACTTCACTTAAACTTCAGCCTTTCTAAATCAGTGTTAGGAAATGATTGGTGTCTGCTTGTGCCATATAGCTTTTAGGGGTATGGGAGCCAAACTTTACATGGAAAGGTAGGGCTGTCTGTGTGAGCAAGCAATGGTTTTCTAACCTGAACTTCTAATGTTTACTTTTTTTTAATTGGAAGATTGCTTCACTTGTTCTGTGTTTATACTGGGTTTCAGAGCGGCTTGCATGCCCTGAACATGTGTGAATATTCAGGCCTTTTCCCGTTGGCTGCTCCACTTTTGTTTTGAATTCTAACAAAGCTTATTTCCTGTTACTTATAATCTGGATTTTTAAGCAAGGTAAAATGCATGCTTGCTGCTACTTTTGAATGTAACTGGAACATTCCTTGTGTGTATGTGTAGCAAGGGAACTTGCATTTTTTTTATTAAAGAGGAACAAGGTTGGAGAAGTTTGCACTATAGAGGCAGGAGGTTAAATGAGGCCACCCTCTTCTGGAAGATAGAGGAATGTAGGTAGAGCTATCCCTCACACAAACAGAGCAAACTACTACATGCCAGCCCTAGATATTTACCTGGTGAGATCCCTGCTCAAGGAGGGACAGGAAACAGGCTTGCTTTCGTAGTTGCATTTTGACTTGAGCAGGTCAGGCTCCCTCTGGTTTCTGCCACTTCCCACAATTTTAGTTGCTGAGCCAAATTTAATCTGGGTTTTAGTTTGGCAATATCTCTCGATATCCTTAAAAGGATAGGTTTTCTGGCACTCTCCACTAGGGGGATTTTCATGTTCAGTTGGCTTACAGTGCTTTGGCCCTTTCAAATGAACAGAAGCTTTTCTCCTGCAACTCCTGTTGCCTCTTCCCTTCCCTTCCTCTCCCCTTCCTTTTTGATCTGGCATCTGCCTGAGCTTTTGCTCAGTGCTTGCATTTGTTGCAAGAAACTCCTTCCGTTCCAGTGGCGCATCCCTCCTTTGAGCTTGGAACAGCCAGCCTTGGGCATGTGCAAGAGGAATGTGTTCTGCAGCTGTGTGTGCACAGGCACATGCCTAACGTGCATAAAAGTGGTACATGCCTTTTTGAGTGCAGCCCACTTGTTGGAGCTCAGTCTTTGCTTTGATATGGAACTGGGAGCAATGAGACAGTGGAGCTGATGACTTGTGGCAAATCTTGACAGAATGGGGGCTACGCTGCGGCAGAGAGCCTTCTTACGCCTGAGGGCCACATTCTCTTCTAGGCAAACTTCCAAGGGCCATATGCTGCTGGTGGGCAGGGACAGGAGCAAAAGTGGGTGGAGCTAAAAAAAAAAACACCAAACAATTCCCTCCTACATCTCTCTCTGTTCTCCCATCAAGGCCACATCATACATGCAAAACACTCTTGCACCACTTTTGCAAGAGTCATGCCTGGGTCACATCCTGCTTGGACTGCTGCAACGTTGTGGGGCTGCTTTGGATGAGCATTTGGAATCTGCAGCTAATGGAGGATGCTGACGCCAGGAGCTTGTGACATGAGGCATGGGGCTCCTTTGTTTAATCTGCACTCATTTCTGGTGTATTTCCAACCAAGCCCAGTTCAGGGAATTCAAAGAACTAGCCGATTCTGCTTACCCTGGGAGATCTGCTAGAGGGAGTGTGTGTGTTTCTGTTCCACCTCCCTCTATTGAAGCATAGTTCAGAAGGGTGAGAGATACATCTCTAGCTTCCTCCCTTTGACGTTTTGGAGGCTGCTGAAGGCCACATTGTTTAGGCAGGCCTTGGGTTTGAATTAGCTCCTGCCGAATTGCCTTTTATGCGGTCCTATCAACTGCTATATTCATTACTCTCTGTGTGTATGTGCGCACACACTCACTTATTGTTTGTTTCCACTGTTTAAAAATACCGCAATGAATTGAATGCTCCCTTAGGAGCTTTTTCTGAAAAGCAGGTTTTTTTTTTTAAAAAAAGCAAAGTAATTCAGAAACATTCAATCTCCCACCGCAGTAAGCACTGAATGTGCAGAGAGAGAATCTCGTGGGCTTGTGGGGCATCCAGCTCCTAGCAACATCTTTTGTGGCTGCTGGAGAAGCCAATATGATTTCTACCAAAGTGCATGCACGCTGTAGGTACCCGCTGCACATTAAGGTTCTCCGGAAGAGTGTAGGTGGCGGGTGGCAGGTGTGCTGCTCTTCCTGACCTAGACCAAGCAGCAGAAGCTGTTCTGCAGGGGGGCGGCAGGAAACTTGTGGTTGGCACGGTTGAATTAAGGCCTCTCTGCTGCCTGAGCCTGCAGGAAATAGTGTTGTTGTAAGGTGAATGCAAACCATGCATGCAAAGTCTCCACACTGCAGTACCAATTTGTGCTCTCTGCGCTCTGCATAGACAAAAGCTGCTGACGGGATAGAAAAGTGTTCACTCTCTTTTCCCATAAGACTGCAAGGGATATGAAGTGGTGGAAATGAAGAGAGCACTTCCTGGCTCTACTTTTCCCGGGCAAGGAAACAGCTGCAAAGTTTTCTCGAGCATCCTCTGTACATCTTCTATATCAGGGGTGGCCAACTCCCAAGAGACTGCAATTTTAAGGTCAAAGTTGTTGAGCTTTTTTTAGGAAGGAGGAAGGCCCATTTGGGGGGGGGGTTGGGTCAAAGTTGTTGAGTTTTTTTCAGGGAGGATGTAAAATGTTGAGCTTTTTTTAGGGGAGCCACAGTTGTTCAGCTTCTTTGGGGGGAGCCAATTATCTACCAGTGATCTAGCGCAGACGTCCAGTGATCTACCGATAGATCACGATCTACCTGTTGGACATGCCTGTTCTATATTACACACCCCACCCCGCCGTCCTCCTCGCAGGATGTAGGTGGTGTAGAAGTGTGCTTTACTTTTTTTTAAACTCATATCAGCTGCAGTGGGCTATCCTTTACAATCAGGAGTCCTTAATCCTGTTGTACAAGCCCAGATGAGGAGCAAACAAACACAGGAATCTGCTACAGTACATAGCATAGGCCCTGAAAGCCTTGTGAATAAGGTGGGGCAACCATTGATAGCTGTCCAACGTACTTGATTTGGTACATTTTATATATCTCTCTTCCCCACCCCTGCCCCCCAAATTAAAGCAGAACAGACATTGGCATGGAAAACAAATTCTGAGCTAATTCTGGCTTCCTTCCCAATGAGAGATGCTTATCAGTGCAATGGGGAAGTTCTGCTTAAGCCTGATAATGGTTGGAAGTACCCAAAATAGGTAAATAGTTGATTCTTTGCATCAGGTGCTAAGTATAGCTTTGCAGTGTTTTCTCTGTGCAGGGTGAGGAGCAGAGGCAGGAAACACATCTCTCCGCCACCCCCAAAGTGCACACACAGGGCCACTGCTTGCAAAGTTTCATTTTCCTCCAGGCTACATGCAGTGCAGCAGAGCAAAGAGCACTCCACTCCTGACGATGGTAAGAAAGAGGGTAGGCCCAACAGGGTTGGAGAAGATGAATTTGGAAGGGTGACGTGTGTGAGAGAGAGAGTGTGTACGTGTGAGAGAGCGAAAAGCGGCAAAGTTGCGTAACCCTACTGGACATGGGACAGTAGTGGCTGAGACTTTTAGAAACCAGAATGTTTCCTTTTCGCAAATAGCTGGTTAAGCTTTGAGCCTCTCACTGGGCTCTTTCCATTTGCTGTTCTTTGGCTTCTGTAAGAAGGAGCCAGGCTCTCTTTTTCTCCAGGAGTTGACCAGGTAGGGCTACTAAGGCAGATAAGGAAGAATAAGAGAGGTGCTGTTGGCACAGGCTGATTAAATGCTGCTCATAAGGTGCTGGCCCTGCCCATCGCCATCCCTGGTTGGCCAGAGGGACTCCACTTTGTCTTCTCTCTCCTGCCACTGTCAGGGGGATGGGAATGGGAATCCAGCAGCCATTCTGCTGCTGGTCTAGAATTTGTTTTGCTACAATGGGGGAGAAGGTGCTCCCTTGGGCATTTTCTTAAGTGAAAAGGCTGCACGGAAAATTGTAAAATAATTCAAGAGATGCCTTGAGGTGCTGCATGCTCTTCCTCCCTACGCGTGAGACCACTTGGAAGCGGCAAAAGCTCTTAAAAGGTATCAATGGCGCCTGGTTTCCCTTGTGTGAAAGCTCAGGACCTGCAGCACTGGAATGGCTCCTCTTTCATTGCTTATAGACCTTTGTTCTGTGTTCCCTCCTTATTCCACTGGGCAGTTTTGATAAGGTGCACTGCTGTGGCACATTGGCTTCTTGGACACTTCTGTTTCCTTTTATGTTCTGCTTTAACTCTTAAAGTTCTTCTGTTCCATCAGATGACATTTCTGCTTTGGGGCTAGAGAACTCCAAGATTAAGCTATGCTCTAATGCTGGCCTCTTTAATGGTCATTGCGAGTAGTTGAAAACTGGGCCTTTTGCCGCCTTCAATCCTTTGTTGGTAAAGCTGCTCCCTTTAATATGGGATGGAACAAACGGCTTTTCTGCTGCAGTAGATAGCAGTGATAGGAAATCTGTTGCTCACCAGATATTATTGAACTCCCAACTACCAGTAGCCTCAGCCAGCATGGCTAATGGTCAGGGACTATAGAAACATAGGAAGCTGCCTTATACTGAGTCAGGCCATTGGTCCATCTAGCTCAGTATTGTCTACACCAGGGTTTCCCAAACTTGGATCTCCAGCTGTTTTTGGACTACAATTCCCATCATCCCTAGCTAGCAGGACCGGTAGTCACGGATGGTGGGAATTGTTGTCCAAAAACAGCTGGAGACCCGAGTTTGGGAAGCCCTGGTCTACACTGACTGCCAGCAGCCCCTGAGGGTCTCAGGCAGGGATCTATCCTAGCCCTAACTAGAGATTCTAGAACGTGAACCTGGAACCTGTGGCATGCAAAGCAGATACTTGCTCTGCCACTGACCTATGGCCCTATGTCAGCTGTGGTCTACCCCCTGCAGGAGAGCCACAAGTTCCTCATCCGTGCTTTGTGTCTTGCTGCATTCTTCAGAAATACTGTAGCGTAGGCCCATTGGCTGCCGTTCTAGTTGTTTCAGGGAAGGAGACCGATGTCTGCTGTACAGATTCTATATAAAAAATGGGTCACCTAATAGCGCTCAGTAGCCTAACTGTTTTACCATTTTGAAGAAGCATCGGCTTTGTTGTCTAACAAAACTGATACTTCTTCAAAATGCTAAAAGTGTGACAAAGGCTAACCCCACAGCCCACCTGTAATACATATGCAAATAGCCTTCTGACAAGGTATCTCGCTTGGAGGGTGGGTGGAGTAGAATTCAGCTTCCATTTAGTGTAGCTCAGGGATGGGGTTCTCCGGCTATCGTTGGTCTCCCATGATTCCTGCCCTTTGGCTATGGAGTCCTGGAGTCCTGAAAGAGCTACACAGAATGGAAGCTAAAGGGTCACCAGGTCTCCACCCTTGCTGCAGATGATGATAATTTGCTGCAGGGGCTACCCAAGTGGCAATGTCCATCCTGTGGCCTCCTTTCTCCCTCACAGGCCTTTCGATGCTCTTGCTCTTTCTCTGCGTAAAGGAGCAAGCAGCCGGTTGCAGAGGCCTGCGACTTTTCAGAGAAAGCTGTTGCTGCAGCCATTTGCTAATGTTCACGTTGTGCTGCTTGTGGGACCTGATGGCGCCAGATGGCTGCTCTCTTCTAAACAACATGCAGAGGGCAAGTTCTTAAAAGTGAGAGTACCAAGGCTGCAAGGTACACAGGCACATGAGGTGGTATTCAACTAAATACACTAGATTAATGCGGGGCACAGAGAGATGAGTGTGACAATGCTGTGTCACACGAGAAATCCTTGTGCTGACGGGATGGATCTCTTTAGCACAACTTTGAATACAACCCAGAGGTTTCACTAGTGCGCTTGCCCACAAAAGGTCTCTAGAAATAACCCCCCCTCAAAAAAGCCCTAACATTTGCACTTCCTGTTTGTATTGGCTCAGACTATCCTTCACTTAGCACACATCCTTAAACATACCCACATTTCATTGGAGAATAGGACTAGACATGCACTCTTTCTTCTGCAAAAGGCTTCCCTGTGACTCGTATTTGTGCCTTTCCCCCGTTGACTGAGGAGGGGGGCGCCTGCACCATTTTATGGTCCTGTATTTTTTAGATGTGGCAGCCATTTTGTGACTGATGCCCATGACACTCACTCCAGATTCCAAGTGTGCCTATTGAAAGGGTTGACAACCATTGGCTTCGGTATAGATGTGAACTTAGCGGATCAGAAAACAAAACAGATCCAGCACCCACAGGAAATAGCCTCAAAATGTAGGGAACCTGCTGATAGCTCTATCAAACTCTCGTCTCCTAGCCTAACTTTATTCTACTTCACCACCCCCCTAACAAAACAAAAAAATCCTGTTAGTGGACTGGAAGTCCTGTAAAGATACTTTGGTGATTAGTATCGTGGAACGTGGGGAAAGACTTTGCTGTTCCTGTGCTGCCAGGGACATTGGTTTCCTTTGCTGCTGCTTTCTCTGCCTAACGCTACTATTTCTTCTTACTTCACTACTTTCAGGTCACAGAAGACCACAAATATCCAAGGTGCAGGTTAGTTAAAGCTTAGTTATACAGGCTGTCTCCCAAGATTGATTTGGAACTTCCCTCTCCCTGCATGTTCAGCCCTAATATTCTCCTTCCATATGTCTAATAGGACATTTACCATTTGACAAACACACCCCATAAAATTAGCTGAAGCAAGACCTGCCCAGGTTAAATGGACCAGCTCTTTCTTGGTAACTACAAAGCTTGATAGTTGGCACTGTCTACCTTCATATGCTGGCTTGGCAGAAATATATCTTCTTTCCTCACCTGACATACTGAGCCTCAGGTCATTTGGAGCAGACAGTACAGTAATGGTCAATGGCCAAAGCACCAAAAAGAGGTTCTGCCTTCTGAAGCAAAGGTTGAGGTTAAATTGAGGGTGGCTTTGTATACAGAATTCAGCTTTCTACAGAATCACAGCTTTTATATTTAAAAGTACATGCTTTATCATATCTTCACAATCATAAGTATGAGAAAGTATGAGAAATTCTTGCTGAATTTCCAAAACCACAGTAGTCACTGAAGATGACTTCCAAAGACCTTACATAGCTCCTTGTCCCTCCCTAACATAGCAGAGTAAATTATGTAAAAATTATGTAAAAATATGCAAGAAAAATATATATGCACGCACATTTTCTTAAGCCTGCATAATTTATAGTCAACTTGCTATAAGCTCTTATTAGCTGTAGTTTCTCCTCTGCCATCTGGATATGTCTTTATGACTGTATCATTGGAGCTTGTGCTAGGAAACAATCACACACACTCTTGCTCCTCTTACATTATATCGCTTCAGCAAATGTCTACTGGTCTGTGAGCCGCCACTGATGATGCAAAGCCCCCATTAGCAGATCTACTGCAGCATCCAATAAAATCCCCAAACATCACACAAGGCCAGGAACTCATTTTTTCATCTTCTTTAATTGCAAGCCCTCCTAGCTGCAGCATGTAGGTTAAAAATATATATATGCAGGCAGTTGCTGGTGAACATTTTAAAAACTAAGACAGCTTCCGAGCAAGGCCAGTGCCCTGCTCTTTTCACCATGATCCATGATCCCTCCTTAACATCTACATCAGAGTCCAATTAACACTGTGCAAGTGGGAGTTTTCAGGGCACGATTCCATGATCCACACAGCCCAGGGAACAGCGCCACTGCTGCAGACAGCAGGCCAACATTCAAGGCTCCTTGTCATATTAAAATTGCAGGGGCAGGGACTCATCCTGGCTCCTTTTTCTCCATAGAGGCCCCAGTTCGTCCACGCGCTCTCTGCCCTGCTCCTGCTGTTTCCAGGGAAAGCCATGGGAGCAGCTCCAGAGAGAGGTGGTGGCCGCGGCAAGAGCAGCGACGACATCGTCGTGAGTTTCCTGGTCTGCCTGCTGCTGCTCCTTCTCCTCTTGCTGTTCCTGGCGTGGCGTCGGCTGAGCCGCAATTCAGAAGGAAGGTACCACCCCCGGCGCCTGCTGAGGGGTCTGGTGCTCCGATGGCAAGGGCTTTGGGGAGGGGAACTCCCCGAAGAGCCGTTACAGGGACACCAGGACGAGAAGCTGGGAGACGAAGAGTCCGGGGAGGAGCAACCCATTGATGTGGGGGATGAGAGGGAGCAGCAGCAGCAGCTCCTCCAAGGAGAAGACGAGGAGGAAGAGGAGGAAGAGGAGGAAAAGCAAGAAGCATCCAAAGAGAAGGCCGATCCGGAGCAGGCAGAAGATAAAGCAGTGCAGGAGGCCTCGGAGGAAGAAGGGGCCACAAAGGCAACCGAGAGCAGCGCAGGGGCTCTCCTGAGTGATCTGCATTCTTTCTCTGGGACAGCGGCCTGGGAAGACCCAGGCAAACAGCTGCATGTCACTGCCCTCTAGAAGTAGCAGGATAGAGGGCACTGAAGCACTCGCTGCAAAGACAGCTACAGACTGAAGGCAGTTCACCGCCCCATCCCATGGACATAGCTTTTGCCCTGTGTTGCCTATTGACCCCTTCCCGTTTGCACCTAGCTTGCTCGGTCGCCTGTCCCCTGAGTTTCCATTTTGTTTCGAAAGTTTCCTATGACAAATAAAGTTGAGGGGAGGTAAGAGACACCTTAGCGGTCTCCTTGTGGACTGAAGCACAGCATGGCTCTCTCCCACCGTAACAGTACTACCTGGCATAGGCCAAGCTTCACGGGCATCGTGGCAACAGTCCTCAGAAACAAGCTGTTAAATCCTTGCCACTTACCAGCCCATCGTCTGGGCGGCAACTAGACTGCTAGGATTCACTCACAGTCAAGGGTACAGAAAGAGGCACTGCTAGATAGGTAGTAGCCCGGGGGAGAGACTGACCTGGCCGCGGCCACTTAGGGAGCAGCATCAGTTTTTGGCACTTGGTGCACACTGGGGAAAGTAGACGGGTGCAGAAGTTTCCCGCGAGAGGGTGCAACTCCACCTAGTAGGATTCTCTCAATCCTTTCCGCCTGGTCAAAGTTGTGCCCCTTGCTTTACAAGTCCTAATTGCCACGGATCTGGCAGCAGCGAGGAGAGCCAGACCGCATGTCCTAACAGCAAAGTCCTCCCTACCCCCAGTTCACACTCACGCAAAATGCACCGCCAGTAAGATGGCAGCGTACTCAGCCCCGAGGCAGGCGCCTTCTGACCGATCCTTTGTGTGTCTCAACGTCCCTCCGTTCCCACCACGTTTCACTAAATATTTCAAAAGAAAGCACCTCACGTAGGGATCGTTCCCTATGACGGAAAAGCACCGACACCACACCACCCTTTGCAGCTGGGAGGGAAGGTGGCCCCTTGCAGCAGGGGAGAAAAGGTGCTCCCCAAACAGGGCTTGACGTTGCTGTGGCACAGCTCTCTCCACCTGAGCAACCAGAGAGCTCCGCCCTGTCAAGGCGGACGGTCCAATGATCTCGCTGCCTCAGCTACCGGGCCCGCCCCCGGCCCTTCTTCTTCTTGGTGCCTGATGGGGTCTTGATGGGCAGCGGAGCGCTGACTTCTGGCACTGGCATGAGCGAGGGCGGCGACAGCTCCATCTGTTCCGCGCTTGTGCTTGGCTTGAAGGCTTCAAAGGGTGAGAACTTCAATGGGCTGCAAAACATGGGCTGGAGTTAAGCCAGTTACTGACTTCACCACTTACATGCCTCCCTGTCCTCTCCTGCCCCCCATTTCACATAGAACCACAGGTATCACAGCGACTAAGTCCCAGACAGCACAGCCGTTCCCCTGGGGAAGGGATACCGGAGGCAACATTTATTGTCGTAAGCAAGGCCCTGAGCTCACCCTGCTTTTGCCTTAGTCCCATGAGGAATGCACTCTAGAATCTAGGCCACCTCGTGGCTCTCCCTTACCTGACGGGGGTGCGGGGGCTGCTGTTGAGACGGCGGGGAGATCGCAGCTTGGGCTGGAAGGAGAAGCCTTCCTTGATGCTCTCCAACACTGATGGGGCTACATAGGTGAATCCCTGCAGAAGGAAACAGCTGGTCAACGTGGCTACGATCCGGGCCGCTACTGCAACCTCAGGATTTGGTTTAACTCAGAAGCAGCAGCAACCCCGCAGCCCCTTCGCTGGGGAAAGGCCAACACTGCTGCATGTCCCTTACCAAGAAGGCCTGGTTGGCGCTCTCGCTGAGGAAGCCATCATCAGGACTATCCACGGGGGTCTGCCGGGTGAAGCGGGTGTCAAACTGGCTGACATCGTCTTCGGATTGCTGCGGGTGGGAAAAGGAGGAAGAGGTGATCAGTATACAGTGGCACCTTGGTTCTCAAATGGCTTAGTTGTCAAACAAATTGGCTCCCGAATGCTGCAAACCCAAAAGTAAGTGTTCAGGTTTGCAAACGTTTTTTGGAAGCCAAACGTCCAACACGGCTTCTGATTGAGTGCAGGAAGCTCCTGCAGACAATCGGAAGCCGGGCCTTGGTTTTCAAATGGTTTCGGGAGTCGAACGGACTCCAGGAACGGATTAAGTTCTAGAACCATGGTACCACTGTACAGAGAGCAAGAGGACTAGCAGGAGTTCCAGGGAGACACCACACCACCCTCCTCTGGGCTGATTAGGCAGGGCAAATTGGTACAGGAAGAATGGGATGCAGAGGTACTATAGCCCATCTACAACAGCTCAGGGGACCATCTTGAAGGCAAGATCACTCAACATGGATTTATTATCCATTTAGCCATCCTGTTTTTCTTACACTCTGCATCTTTGATCTCTGCCATCAATTCCATGCATGGTTATGAGGAAACAGAGTTGTCATCCATTTTATCAACTACCTACGCAAACCAAGGGCTGCTATTTTGACCAGGCAACAAAGAACACCTGGTGCTTCTGGTAAACCTTTCCCCAAACCTGGCATCCTCCAGATATTTTGGCTACAATTTGCATTGTTGCTGACCCTTGGGCCCTGCTGGCTAGGGCATACAGTCCAAAACGTGGTGGTCCTCAGGTTTGGGGAGTCTGTTCCACAGGAGCCACACAGTTAACCAACCAAGGTTAGCCACAACTACACTGGAATTGCCCAAGGGGTGAAGCTAAGAAGGACAGAGTGAAATGATCTGATAATGGATCTTCGGACAAATATGGCACTAGGATCTGGGGGTGGGGGTGGGGGACAAAACAGCACCTTAGCAGAGTTACTGTGCAGAGGGAGGGAGATATAGAGCACATGGGTTTAAAAGGAATCGTGGCCTTTAGCCAGCCAAAGGAAAGGGTGTGTGGCGCAGAATGCAATTACTGTTTCAGTTTCACAAGCCAGCACTCTTTTAAGCTACAACACAGGATTAAAGTGCTGAGGACCGAGAAGGCCATGGGCTGAAATATGGGCTAGGTGAGAAGAAAGGAGTCCTACCAGTGATGGTCGGAAGGGTGGGTCAACTCTCCTAGCCAGCAAGTCATCCCAGTTAATGTGTCGGAAAAACGGGTGTCTCTGAAAGGCAAGGCAGGGAAGTTATTGCTACCCAGAACTATCCGAGGTTCCTGAAACAAAAAAGCCCTCAAAATCCTAAAATTTGAGGCTGCTCTCATAATGCCTGCAAGACGGCAGACACATCTACAACCAGGTAGAAAAAATACACTCCATAGATTTATAGTTATGGTGTCAGGGAAACGCTCTCTCTCTCTCTCTCTCCCCCCCCCCCCCCCCGCTTCCTTGTCTATCAAGCACAATAGCCAGAGAAGCAGGATGGCTACAGTGCTCACAGACACCACAGTGGCTACCCATCACTTGAACACCAAACAAAAAGCTGACTTCCTCTTGTAAAATTCCCATTTGTGGTCAGGCAACAAATGTAGGCCTTTTCAAGTACAGAATTAGGGCCCAATCTGCATGTTTCAGAAAATGAATTGGAGGTACAGCCTTCTAAAGATGGTGCCACTTCAGAATGTGAATATTGGATCAGGGATTGGAGTGTTTCCTGCAAGAACAACATTTTCCTATCTATAGAAGTTAGCATGTCAAAGAGAAGATTCTTGGTGCCACAGTCCATGGGTGGCTGTACTGCATGCTTTTTCCTGAATGTAGAGCTCGGTCCTGATTGACTTCAAATTAAATGGGTGACTTGAACAGCAGAACACCATATACGGCTAGGGATGAAAATCAGTGGTCACAAAATTATTGAGAAATGGTGGTGAAAAGGCTACGCACAGACCACGAAAGTCACATTACGTGTGCCAGATTTCCCTCCCCTTAACATGGTACTGCTTACACAAATGGTATAGAGTGTAACATTGGTGGGTTTTCCCAGCAAGTTTTCTCCAACAAGCTTCTCAGCTACTAAAATTGGCATGCAGGTGAACCACCAGATATCAGTAGTGCAGAATTTTATGAGATGAGAAGAAGAAAAACCCTTGGGAGGGGATAAAGGGAGAAGAGAAGAGGACAGGAGCCTGTAAAGGACTTCAGGTTGCTTCTATCTTGCCTATCCTATCCAAAGAACTCAGGAAAGATGAACTTAAGAAATCAAAGTACCTCACTGAAATCATATACCATGAAAAGCTGACTTCTGCAACCTAGATGGTTTCGTTTAAGCACATTTGCAGAAATATAGGTAAAGGTAAAGGGAGCCCTGACCATTAGGTCCAGTCGCGGACGACTCTGGGGTTGCGGCGCTCATCTCATTTTACTGGCCGAGGGAGCTTCCGGGTCATTTGGCCAGCATGACTAAGCTGCTTCTGGCGAACCAGAGCAGCGCAAGGAAACACCGTTTACCTTCCTGCCGGAGCAGTACCTATTTATCTACTTGCACTTTGACATGCTTTCGAACTGCTAGGTTGGCAGGAGCAGGGACCAAGCAACAGGAGCTCACCCCGTTGCAGGGATCTGAACCGCTGACCTTCTGGTCGGCAAGCCCTAGGCTCTGTGGTTTAACCCACAGCACCACCTGCGTCCCTTTGCAGAAATATACTCTGCTTTAAATCATTATTGGAAGAGGCAAAGAACTATGCAAGCTGCTGAAGATTTGGAAATGCTGCCCAGAGCACAGATCCCTCCCTGCTCCACTCCAGAAATTTCACCAGGCATATGTGCTTACATATTTTAAAAGGATAGAAACTTGCCTTTAATATATTCTTATAAGCATAGATTCTCAGGGTTCTGAATTCTTTGCTCAATTCCTGCCCCAGCAGGCCTGGAAATATGCTACACTTTTGTTTGAGTTCACTAACACCATCTCCATCCCGAGCACAGCCTGCCACTGTCCCCTCGTCCAATTTACCTGTACATCTGCAGCATCGCCTGGCCCGCCCCCGATCCTCTGGCTGGCATGCCTTTTGAGGAACTGGGAAAAGAGAGAGAATGCATGGAAGAGATATTGCTCGGGTAAGGTCAAAGGGCAGAAGCAGATGGGACTCACAACCATAGCACTTCCACAGTAACCTCCATTTTATTCTACTCGGGACGTTAGAATGCAGGATGAGGTTTGAGTCCACTATTATCAGAACATGAGCAGGAGTCTACACATCAACTCCCCCCCCCCCCCACTATGGCAGCCTTCCCCCATCTGGCACCTCCAGATGTTATGGACTACGGTTCCCATACCAGCAAACAACTGGCCATGCTGACATGTCATCACCACTATCCATGGAGGCACAAGCTTCCACCTGGTTCCCTCCCCAACACTAGCCAGTACCAGGCACACGGCCTGCCCCTCCTCACTGCCTCTCAGTGCAATGGAGCACTTGGTGTGAGAGGTGCTGCTGCCCTCCACCCACCACATCCCCATCCATTTCATCCCAAGTCCACTGGAGCAGGGGATGTGCCTGTATGCTCTGCAGCATCAGCTTCTGCACCAAGTACTTCCTGAAGCTGAGAGATAGCGGACAGGCCATACTGGAGAGACAGCTGGCCTCTCCACCATACAGGAAGGGAAGAGGTGGTCACGCAGCAGCCAGAGGCAAGAGAAAGGAATGGCAAGCCCCCTCCTCCCGCTTCACCATTGCCAAGCTTAGGAGGAAATGATCATCTGCATGGTGGTATGCCAACTACGCACACACATGCACACTCACACACAAAAACTTTCCAGTTCTAGCAGCTCCGGGAAGACGGAAATGATAGGTCATGTACTGAAAGGTATTGGACAGTTCTGGTTGATGTCAGCATTGCAGGGGGTTGGAATAGGTGACCCTCAGGATCCCTTCCAACTATACAGATCTACGATTCTGCTCTAGAGAGCCCTTCTGAGCTTGGAACCAAGAAGGGGACAATCACTGGGCTGGTGCTGAACCTCAGGGGTTCCTACTTCCAAAGCTGAGTGTCACATTGAATACAGACACTCTCCCCTCCCCATCTCTCTCAACCACCACAAGTTTTGGCCTGGCTGCCAAAGTATGCTGGCCCCGCCTACCCTTACATACCCATACCCATAAGTAATGCATTTATTAAAGCATATATGCAGCATTTGCAAGATGCTCGGGGGAGGAAGGTATGATAGCAACCTAAGCAACAAGACAGTCAAAATGCAATCTTCGGGGCCCAATTCAATGACAGGTGGGCTGGTACCTTCTTGATCAGGTCACGGGCATCGGGGGTCAAGTAAGGTGGAAGCGCCAACTTTCCTTTCAGGATCTTGTCCATGGTCTTTTTGCGGTTTTCAGCTGTAAATGGCGGCTGCAAGGCAGGGACACAGAGGGTTCAGCACAGGAGGAGGAAGAATCTGCTTGGAAGCTCAAGCAAGTGCAGGTGGCCAGGGTGGGGAGAAGGGAAACAGCGAGGGAAAGGCTAAGGGTGCAGCAAGGAAACTGACAGCAAAAACATTGGTGTAAACCCCTTGAAGAAGAAGAAGAGTTTGGATTTGATATCCCGCTTTATCACTACCCGAAGGAGTCTCAAAGCAGCTAACCTTCTCCTTTCCCTCCCTCCCCCACAACAAACACTGTGAGGTGAGTGGGGCTGAGAGACTTCAAAGAAGTGTGACTAGCCCAAGGTCACCCAGCAGCTGCATGTGGAGGAGCGGGGACGCGAACCCGGTTCACCAGATAACGAGTCCACCGCTCTTAACCACTACACCACACTGGCACTCCTTGAGAATAGAAGGTGGAGACAATGAAGTTGTCCTAGGCCCCGGGACAGAGACATGAAGACACACAGACAAGGAAGCAGCAGCAGTCACCCCCACCCCACCCCTTCAAACGCCTTACTAGACAGTACTAGCAGTGAGATGTTGCCATTTCCCCCCCCCCCAGAACCTGTTCAGTTGGTTGCTTAGTATCTAAGACCACTGCCAGCTGACCCAGATACAAGGCTACCTGCAACCCGACCCATCGTTAACCACTGATCTACAATTCTTCCCTCTCTCAGTCATGTGTGGCATCCCTTCTGTTGATGCCCTGTGCCCTGTTGCTTCCAACCCCGCCTTCAAACACAGCATGAGCGAGACTTGCCGATCCAGTGAGCATGTCATACATCAGAGCACCGAGGCTCCACCAATCCACTGCTCGGTTGTGGCCGCTGCGCAGCAATATCTCTGGGGCCCTGGAATGCAAGTGGGGGGCAGGGGCAGAGGGAGAAATAATATTGTGACAGTAGTCATCTACATATATTTCCCACCAGAAGAAAGCCTGTGCTGATTTCTCAAAAATGCCCAGGAGTCCAGGTCACCTACATGTATTCTATGGTACCACAAAAGGTGTGGGTGACAGCACCGTCGTGGATGGACTCCTTACAGAGGCCAAAGTCCGTCAGCTTGATGTGCCCTGCAGAAGAGGAAACCAGGAAAGTGAGTTCCTGTTACTGCCTTGGCAGTAACTTCAAGATTAGGTTATTTTAATGTGCTCCATGTGGGGATGCCCTTGAGGATAACTTGGAAACTTCAACTGGTCCAAAATGCAGTTGCTGGAAACCACAGAAGGGAAGAGTTCTTTTGTTCTTGAAACGTGTGGTGGTTGGGACTCTGATAGAGAACAGGGATGGAACTCTGTATTCAAAGGGTGAGGGGCGGGTAATAAATTAGCATTATTAGTAATAAATAAATTGAGGGTCTAAGGAGCATACTGAAACCAAGCCACGCACCCACCATCCATGCACACTCCTTTTGCACACTGGGAATACCGCTGCCTACCCTGGCTGTTTAACATGATGTTCTCAGGCTTGAGATCCCGGTAGATGATGCCACTAGAGTGCAGGTGACCAAGGGCCAGAGTGATCTCACTCAGATAGAAACTGGAAGAAGAGGGAAAAGTACTCAGTCAGCAGCAGGAACACAAGCCACCCAAACAGTTCAGAATGGGCTTGCCATGTCAATATTTGAGGAACCACCACTCAAGGGTCCCAACAACAGGCAGTGCAAACCACTAACAGAAAGCCTGGTGTCAATCAAAAAGGGAGGGCAATCCACAAGATTCAGTCCATCTGTGGGACTGAAGGACCCAACTGCCAAGAAAGCAGCTGGATGGGAAGTTGCATCTTCTGGTACAGCTAGGAATACCTGTTTGGTGCAGGTAAGTCAAGGTTCCTTTTGGCTTGGGGAAGTGGAAAGAATGTGATGGTTTCTGGAATTTTAATGAGCAGGGGCAAGGCAGCCAATATTTACTCTGCTTTTGAATTATGGTGCTGGAGGAGACTCTTGAGAGTCCCATGGACTGCAAGAAGATCAAACCTATCCACTCTGAAGGAAATCAGCCCTGAGTGCTCACTAGAAGGACAGATCCTGAAGTTGAGGCTCCAATACTTTGGCCACCTCATGAGAAGACTCCCTGGAAAAGACCCTGATGTTTTTGGAAAGATTGAGGGCACAAGGAGAAGGGGACGACAGAGGACGAGATGGTTGGACAGTGTTCTCGAAGCTACCAACATGAGTCTGACCAAACTGCGGGAGGCAGTGGAAGACAGGAGTGCCTGGCGTGCTCTGGTCCATGGGGTCACGAAGAGTCGGACACGACTAAACAACTAAACAACAAACAGAGACCTACAAGTTCCCAAGAATCCTTTCTGAACATCACTGAGTTGTTTGCTCCAATGTGCCTCAAGAGCATAGTTGAGCAATCCAGTATTTTATGCTGGTGTTTATTGCATTACCTCATGCCCTCCCACTTCCAGCAACAGTTAAAAGCTCTGGAAGCCCCACAGAAGAATCATCAGGGTTGAGAACAGCTACATGCATTTATAGGGCACTCCTTCCTGTCAGGCCGGAGGGAGGAGCAGCAACATGCCGCTGCACACAAATACAATGACCCTCTTTCATTGGACAACAATGGGGAGAGCTGCCTTATTTGAGAATGCTCGATCTGCTCCTCTTCCCTGTTTGGCAAGTGCTTTTGAATTTCTGTCGCATCTGCATTTATCCCACTGTGCATTTATCTCACCGTGTGCACTATGGATTTTTTAAACGGCAGCTTGTTTGATGTTACAGTGCAGGCAGGAGATAAACCAACGCCATGGCTGCAGGAGTAGTCATTTCAAGTGAATTGTTGCAGTTGCAACAATTTTCCATGGGTTCATTTTATGATGCAGCTGTATGCTCAATGGCCCGCAGTGATGTGGGCAAGACCAGTCACAAGGGGTGTTAGCTTAAAATCACTGCCCTGGCCAGCTGACAATTTTGTGTTGTCTGGTGCGCTGGACTCTTCCCAAGAGGGCTGCCAGTCCTTGAACACAGTAGCTGCTCATGGGATAAATCCCCAAAGAAACAGCTCTGAGACTGAAGCTGTAATTTTTAATAGGTACCCAAGTCAGATTAGGTGTGCTCTAAAAAATCCACATAGTAACACGTCACTGTGGATGTTCAACTGACAGTGATGCTTAAAAAGACCAAAACAATCTATTTTAGAATAAATGGTTACAGGCGAAGGCAACAAAAACTCATACGAGGGAAAGGACACTGATTAAAGCAGCACTGCTAAACACACAACAGTAAACTATGCTCAGCAGACTGGGATTTATTTCCAAGTAAACACACAGGGGATTGAGTCAGCAATGGAACAAAGGCAAGGCAGGCTGCACCCTATGATGTTTGTCCTGAGAAGATAAACAACAAAATCTCTCTTTTTTTCATGGATCAAGTAAAACCAGATGGTTCAAGCTACTACTCATATGGTAGATTAGTTTAGTAATGTCATCCAGATAGTTCAAAAAAGAGAGCCACATTAGAAGACAAGGTTTTTGTTTTGCTTTAAAGAAACCACACCAGGGTCATTTCCCTGTATTTATCCTGCATTGTTCAATGAGCACAAAGCTACTGAATTGTCATCGTTAAGGATCTGGGCCAATTTACCACCCCATGTTCAAACAATGGATTAGGTTAGGATTTTCAAACAGTCTTGGCTTTGTTTTGTTTTTAAAGGCATATCCATTAAACCCATTCATTCAATCCCTACCTACAGAACTGCTGCAAGTGATACAGAGCAGAGATGGACCACCTAGGCCCCTCCAGGTGTTGTTGGGCTAGAACTCCCACAATCCCTGACCATGTGGGTGGCCACAGATTTCCTACCCCTAACACAAGATATTATATGGCCAGTGTACGAAGCAGGAGAGAGATCCTGCAGCTAACTCCAGTCCTCCCGACTACCCCCATTCAGTCTAGGGCGGTGCTTGCACTGACCAGGCTGTGTCCTCCAGGAAGATGCCTTCTCGCTCCAGCTGCATGAAAAGCTCCCCACCTAGAAAACACAGGAGGGAGAGAAACCATCAGCCCACACCCCAAAATCCACCTGGAGTTGAAGGGTTTGGTTCCCAGGCAGTTGCACCAAGCCACTGGGACAGTCCCCTTTCCACTGACTGAGTCTGATCTTTGTTTCCATACCACTGAGACATTCCAGGATGAGGTAGAGTTTACCACCAGTTTGGAAGGCATAGATGAGGTCCACAATGAAGGGGTGCTTGATGGCCTCCAGGATATTTCTCTCTGCCCTTGTGTGGGCTGTGTCCTTGGCATTACAGGCAATCTTGGCCTGCAGGAGACACCGAGAGAGAATGAAGGTCCCCGCTACGGGATGAAACGGGACACATACCCTCTACTGCAAAGAGACAGGCAGCTCACCTTCTTTAGGACTTTCATGGCAAATATTCTCCCAGCATTTGTGCCCTGCACCTTCCGTACCTGGAACACCTACAGTGGGCACAGAAGCAGTAAGCAAGATGAGCAGCCCGTGGCAGACTGAAAAGAAGAGCCACATGAGGTCCCACCCATTTTCTAGCTTTGCCAGGTATCATTGGCCCTCAGACTCCCACATCCAGTCTCTGCAACCTTCATCTCCTGTGTGCTCAACCTTTATGTAAGAGAATGTCATAGGGAACAAGCAAGGCTCATCACACGGCATGCTGGCACAAATCCAGAATGGATCAGGTATATCACAGACCTCAGTACAGAGCCCTGGGTACTCTGCACACTCCTGCTTCAGAGTAGGCATCTAACGACACTACTGCCAATAACTCACAGCACTGCCCCCTCTTCCCCAGGGGCAAAAGCTAGAGCAGCTTTTCCCAACCTGGTGCCCTCCAGATATGTTTCACACTAATTTTGCATCATTGCAGACTACTGGCCATATTGATTGAGGATGCTGGGCGTTGTAGGCCAAACATCTCGAGAGCACCAGGCTGGAGAAGGCTAGGCTAGAGGGAGGGCCATCCTGTCAAGGACTCAAGAAACCAGATATCTGGAAACTAAACAAAAGAGGCCCCAATCCTGTCAACTACACAACTGGAAGCCCACCTTGCAGCATGAGGGTTGCTTGAACGTGATGCAACTCCATGATGCAATGATGCATGTGTACATTTCTATGAACTGCGCAACCATGCAGGAAGTCCTTTGGGGAAGGGATGACAGAAGCATCTGTTTTTTGTCGTACATCTCCTTGAGATGATTGCATTGAAGGCCCTTAATAAAGTAAAGTCGTACCTTGGTTGTCAAACAGAATCCGTTCCGGAAGTCTGTTCGACTTCCGAAAACTTTTGACAACCAAGGTGCGGCTTCTGATTTGGCTGCAGGAGTTTCCAAAGTTTGCAAAGAACATTTGCAAACTGGAACACTCACTTCCGGGTTTGCGGTGTTTGGGAGCCAAAACGTTCGACTTGCAAGGCATTTGGGATCCAAGGTACAACTGTAATGATGGTGATAATGAATAATAATGGGAGATAGATAGATACACAGCCTGCATGTCTGATTCAGCTCCCATCTGACCGCCCAGGGTCAGTCCCCAGCCATAGTCAGATACCACACAGTCAATGAAACTATAGGACAAGGAAAAGTTGGCATGTTATGGTTTCCCAGTCTATTTGCCTTAGCAGATTCAAGGAAAACAAAAGAAAGTCTAAATCAACATGGCATGGCCTTAAAATAACCTGCATTTTTACTGGTCAACTTTGCCATAAGTCAAACGCTCCCTGCCTCCTACATGTCTCTCTTCCTGTTTCATCCATCTCACTTCCTCCATAAGCCTGAAATTACCTAAGAACCAGATAAACACAAAAAATGGTGATCACAAAAAACCTGAGCAGAGTACACAACAAAAAATTAGGAGTCAAATTGCAGGAAACTACTTACCTTGGGTAAACGTGAATTTTAAAGAGGTGTTTAAAGATCACTACTGCCTCCACCTCACAAGTTACCCAAGGGAGGGCAACCTAGAGGATGTTGTTGTTGTTCAGTCGTTTAGTCGTGTCTGACTCTTCGTGACCCCATGGACCAGAGCACGCCAGGCACTCCTGTCTTCCACTGCCTCCCACAGTTGTTTGGTCAGACTCATGTTGGTAGAGGATAGTTCAGCAAATGGTCATTTGCTGGTCATGGAAGGACAAGCAGGGGCTTCATGGGAAATTGTAAAGAATGGCTTCTACTGCCAGTGGGAGGCCACCTGCCAGGTATCCTGGTCTCCAGTTGTTTAGGGTTTAAAAGTCAGCATGGAAACTTTGAACTTGGTTGGTAGCCAATTGGGAGCCAGTGCAGATATTTAAACAGTGGTGGAAAGCTTTACATCCTAAGCAGCCTGGCAGCTCTTATATAATATTTGTGAATCTTAGGTTGTTTTTACTCTCACTTTCACACTTATTTTTAATATTTGTTTTTGCAAGTTGTTTTCTAAAAAAAGAGCAACTAATTAATAGCAACAAAACAGATTGGTTGCTTTTGTTGCTATTAATTATTTGTTGTTCTTTTTCAACAACAGGGGACAGGGATATTCACATTCCAAAGCATAACTGCCCTACTTTTCCCACCCTCCCAACGCACACCACCCCAAAGCACTGCTCACCTTGCCATAGCCACCCTTGCCCAAAACACGTAGCAATTCGAAGCAGTGGGGCCCAATGCGCTCCGGGCCATTGTTGACAATACTCTCAGAGATTTCAATTTCCTCATAATGACCTGGCACCAGCCTGTGGAAGTGAAAGGAGGACAAGGGAAATAAAGGAACAGGATATATGGGGCAAGGCAGAGAAGCTCCTTCAAAGTGAAGTTTGACAGTTATATATCTATAAAGAGTGAAGTGAACCACTGAAACCACAAATTGTCATACAGTATGTGTTCTATAAAGGTATAGGCATGGACTCCAAGATGAGTTAACTTAAGAAAGTTCACAGAAAGCTAATTTCCCATTTCCTCCTCTCCTCTGCAAAGCCTCACTGGGTTAAAGCAGGGCCTTCCTGAACCATGCAGAATGAAGCATTATTGAAGAGAGGCAGGACCAGGAAATTTACCTTCTGTGAAGTTCCTTAAGTTACGTTACCTTAGAACACAAGCCTAGAGTGTTTAGAAATGAAAGAAAACCACTACTCCTCTGGCAAACTGATAGTCTAGATCAGGGGCAGGCCAGCTGGATCCTTACCTCCCCCACCCACTACAGGCCAACTCTGGCAGGTGAAGAGACTGTGCCTTCAAAGGGCTATAAATGCTGATCAGGGGTTACAACAAGCCTCTTTGAAGACAGTTTTCCTCTGCAAAATGGCAGAAGAAAAATGTCTGTTTGCAGACATGGTTTGCATCCAAATCAATTGCAAACAGGAAACTTTAATGAGGCTCGCTCTCGGCACCAAACAGCTGGTGAGGAACTCTCTAGCCCAGGTGATCCCACTGAGACTTACTTGCAGAGAGCGCCGTTTGCCAAAGGACAACCAGGGGTGCACTTTTGGCTCCCGATTTGCTCCTTTGCAGCTATATATTTACCTGCCCCACACTTGATGTCACATATGACATCAGGTGTGAAGCAGGTAGTCATGGTTTGGGGTAAATGGCCTCAAAAGCAAAATCAGGACCCTTGCTGAAGTCTAACTAGAGAACTGGCCACGTGAGTTGACTTTCCTGACAGGTGGGAGAGGAACAGCTCTTTCACACTGTGTGTAAACAGTACAAATGACACATTCTGACTTATCTATACAGCAACTGCTGCTTGCTCACTGGAACAGAACAAAAGTTGAAAACTAAGGCAAATAGGGTAGATAAGGGTTCACTGATAGCCAAAGGTACTGAAGGGTATGGCTACACTGGTCCACACTTTCTTGAAGTTTTGTTACTGTAGCTACAGGCACAAGACTAAGTTCACATACTCAATATCTCATAGCATTCCTAGATTGCCAGCCCTGAACCTACTGCCAAAGAAATACAGTATAAGCTATCTGATGGCTAAATGGAATCTCTGCATCCTGTTAAATGTCAAACATTGCTACCATCACCTCCATGCCCTGCTTTGTGAATGCCCTGAAGCATCTGATCTAGCTGGCTGTTTTTTTGGAAAAAATACATGCTCAACTACACAGGCCTTAGTCTCCAATTCAGCAAAGCAATTATATTACCTCCAACATATTCCCCATTAGAGTGGTAAACAGTGGATTGCATTGTCAGTGGAAACCGAGTGGCAGTAGTTTTAATAAATTTTGCATGTAGCATCCTGGTTAGCTTTGCTTCTCCCATCCTATCCCTTTGTTGCCACCCTTCCATCAAAAGGCTGACTGTAAAGGGCCTGTAATTTGACTTACACATTGCTTTGAAGTGCCGTCATGTTACAATGACAGCACCATATAACAAAATGACAACATGCCTTTGGGCTTAGGGAAGCCTCTAAGTACTAGATGCCAAGACCATCTGATTAGCTGAGACTACAGATGGGCCCCCTGTGACTCACCAAGGCAATTCTTGCCAGTCTGCCTATATCTCAGACAAGAAACCTAGTCTAGACAAGCCTGAGAGGCAAGAGGGACAGGGTAAGCTGGTTGTGGTCAAGGAAGCACAGCAAAATCCTCCCAGGGAGGCAATGCAGGACTTTGTATTATACTCACTCAGAGCCTGTGTGGCAAAGATATGGGTCCACCTCCTGAAAAGAATGGTGGGGAGATAGAGAGACAAAGCAGAGGTCAATCAGTACCAGGGAAAATTGAGTGTCCCAGCCAGTGTGGGAGCCGTATTAGGCACCAAGGCTGCAAATGAGCTCCACTGAAGCTCAGAGGTGCTGCCTTCTCAGTAGACATGCACAGGACCGCACTGATGGGCTGCAATCCTATACCAACATGCCTGGAAGGAACCCCCCTTGAGCTCCGTGGGGTTTACTTCCGAGTAAGCATCTATATTATTGCGCTCTTACTTACTGGCTTAACTTGCTTCTTCCCTCCCTCCTTTCCACTCCCCAGCCTGCCTTCCTGCCTTCCTTGCTAGGCCCACCCCCTTTTCCCTTCTATCAGTCTCTAACCCGCCTCACCAAGGCCCCCAGTTCAGGCTCCTCCCCGTCGCTCCCCTCCTCCGTTTCCAGGTCGATGTCGAAGACGCCGGCCATAGCAGGGGATCCCCGATTACCCCCGCGGCCTTCCGGGCCCCGCCTCCCTGCGTGTCGTCATCTCCCCAGCGACGCCAGTGTTATCGTCGTCATGGGACCGAGGCTTCCGCCCTTTCTGCGGGAGCGTATCATAGAGAGGCGAGAGAAGAGCGGCCGCACTCGCACCTCACTCCCGGTTTCCTGTTTTAACGTTGCGGGTGAAGTGGTCGTCTCCATTTTACACTGTGAATAAAGAGGGCGAAGTGTAACACCTTCTTGCACGCTGCACACGTGCACCCCTTTCCACACACACACACACACAGCCGTTTGTGGTGTGCTGGCAGAAGGGGCTTAAGCCTTCCATTTGTCGCTCCATCTGTAGCACCATAAAAAAAATTCCTTCCAGTAGCACCTTAGAGACCAACTAAGTTTGTTATTGGTATGAGCTTTCGTGTGCATGCACACTTCTTCAGTTAAGAAGTAGCACCAGAGTCTGTTTTAACCCCACCAAGCATCTCGGGTTGCATAGGCAACGCGGGAAGCAGCGTTATACTGAGAAGACCAATGGGTCCAACTAGCTTAGTATTGTGCACACCGACTGGCAGCGGCTCTCCATGGTTTTTTTATTAATTTATATACCGCCCTATAGCCTACCTGGGGGTGTCAGGGCAGTTCATAGAATAAAATCAAAATATAAAACCTCAAAATACATAATAAAAATAAAACAACAACAACCCAACAGCCCACTCCTGGGGTGTCTCCCAGCCCTACTGGAGATGTTGGGGATTGAACTTGAGACCTGGAGGCAAAACAGATGCCCTGCCACTGATAATAATAATTTATTATTTATAGCCCACTCATCTGATTCTGTTTTAAAGCCACCCCATACCTCTTGCCTGCTGGGGGAAACTTCAACATGATAGTGAATTTACATTTTCCTCTCATTCAGAATGTTACAGCTTCCAATCTAGAATAATAAACGTTACCACAACCAGCTTACCCTGTCCTTCTTGCCTCTCAGGCTTGTATTTAGTAAGGCATATGATATATGCTCCTTAAGGTCAGGACAACTTGGGGAATTTTTTGCTCTCCATCCTCATCTAGATTTTTGCCTGAAAGGCCAAGTGTGGATGCATCGAGGGTAAGTTTAAGTCAGCACGTGTGTCATTGCACAACCTGACTAATGATCAAGAGGCATGTATGTGAAGACATCAGCCTTAACTTCTGGTTCTCATGCTTTGTGGAGTTTGAGCCAGTTCAAGATAGCCTTAATTTTGTTGCTAAACCTGCAGGGTTTGTTGTTAGCTGAATGACACCGCAAATCCATGGTGCCCATATGGGAATCACAGCGGGTGACAGCTTTCTACTTTTACTAGAAGTTTATGCTATGTGTCATTTGATATTTTACTATCTGCACAACTCTTAATTTCTCTGCAAAAAATCCACCTTCTCTTCTATGGAGTGAGGTTGTTCAACAGTGGCCTCTTGTGATAGTTCCTAGTACTGCTATGTTATCCTCTACGTCTACGTCAGGGGTGGCCAACTCCCAAGAGACTGCGATCTACTCACAGAGTTAAAAACTGGCAGTGGTCTACCCTCTTTTTTTGGGTTCAGGTCAAAGTTCTTGAGCTTTTTTTAGGATGGAGGAAGGCCCATTTTGGGGGGGGGGTTGGGTCAAAGTTGTTGAGTTTTTTCAGGGAGGGGGTAAAATGTTGAGCTTTTTTTTAGGGAAGCCACAGTTGTTCAGTTTTTTTAGGGGAGCCAGTGATCTACCACAGACATCCAGTGATCTACCGGTAGATCACCATCTACCTGTTGGACATGCCTGCTCTACGTCTACATGGATCAGAAATAAGTCTTGCTGAACCAGAACTCTTCAGTATTTTCAGACCCAGAATCCATCTTTAGGTCAACCAAGAATGCATTTGAGAATCCGCTTCTTAACTTTTCTACCATATATTTGTCTGGGGGTAGTATAGAAGTTGTTACACACCTCAGATCAAGTTGTGACACCATGCTGCCAGTAGGTTAATCACAGCTATAGCCTGCTTTGGCAAGTTTAGCGAATCTTGCAGCACAAATCACAAGGTATGTTGAGGAAATGAAAGATGTTTAACATATCTGCTGACTGTTGCCTATTTGCATAAACACTTGGTAAATCTTAGGTGTGAAGAGCTATAGCACCGAGAACACAGAAGACATTCAATCCTTCCATTCCATCTGCCTAGTTTCCACTCATGGGTGTGATACTTTTGCAAAAAACAGTATATATTTGATTGCCAGAATACTTTTCCTGCATGTACTGGAAACAATTTCTGAATTATGTGAGCACGCCCTCAGGGTTTGTTTGTTTTACATGTTCAACATTTTAGGAGTGTGGGTTTGTGATGTCCACGAAGTCATTGACCATATGAGCATCATTGAACTGGGTAGATGTGTGTGTTTTTAAAAAATGTGCAGAAGGATGTACATCTGCATCCAGGCCCATCAGTTGTAACACACGACAAGCTGCCTGTACAGAGAACTGGATCAAGGCCATAGTCCTTGGAACAACAGTTCATCCAATGTTCCCATGGGAATGTTCCGAGTTAAGGGCTAATACAAACAAGAAAATCAAATGATCAAACTTTTATTCAGACAGGTAGAGGTGCATGTTAGAATTTCACCCCGAGACTTTGTGCTTGTCCTAGCCAGCAAGAAACTCTTTACAAAGGCAAAGTGGTGCAGTTTAATGTTCAGGTACCTGTGCCCTAAAGCAGTCTCCAGCAGTTTTGAGTTCTGCTCAGGCATTGAAGTGACTCCTTCCTGCTTCAGCTCTTCGGTAGAACTTAGGCCTCCTAAACACATTTAGTTCTCGCCTTTTCAACAAATCACAGGACAGGCCCCCAACTTTCCTTTCAGCTCTTTGTGCTGGCTCCTTGACCTTCCTTCTCCAACCCTCTGGTTTGCTTTTCTCAATTATAACAGATTCCTGGAGCTTTGTTCCTGTCCTGGAGAACTAAATGTTGAAAAGAAGACTCATATCACAGGACTAGACTTCTGGAAAGTTCTGTTCTGTAGAAGGCAACATCTCAGAGAGACTCCAAGGTTGAGAGGAGGCCGCCCTCTGCTAGAGCCAACAGATTGCTAGGCTTTGCCGACTGAAGAAGGTAGGCCAAGAGATACTTTTGATATTACCGGTAATTCATTTGCATCCTGGACCTTATTGCAGACAGTGTTGTAAATAATATGTGTGTTAGAGGCAACAAACATTCAGTTTTGAGCAACCATTTTGTGAAGATCTCCATCAACCCTTATTATATCATAATGGTAAGACAGAAACAGAATCTTAAACATACTTTACAGAGATAACAATTTATAACAGGAATACTTTTAGCCACAAAAAATTTAATTTAGGGTGGGGGCTCAGAGTCATAGTTTTGCTTTCTGTGGCAAGGGAGTCTCAGAACCCAACTATATGTTAAGAAAGTGAGATAATCTCTTCCCCAAAATAATTGGGGGGTCCCCTTATTCTTCCATTCATTCATATTCACCTCTATTTTTCTTGCTCCATCACTCTCTTTTTCATTTCCCAAGATTACCTATGTTTCCTTCCTTCTGTTTTTTTATTCCTTACTCTCTCTCTCTGTTAATTCTTACTTTCTTCTTCTATCTTTCATGTTCTTTCAGTTACAAAAAGTTCAGGGGTGAACAGTGTACCGGCTGCTTGTTCAGTGGGACAAGAATCTTGGAGTAAACCCCGGTGCTATGTTGAATGCAACTCATAGATTGCCTTGGACCTAATCTTCTACCTTTTTTAAAAAAGTGTGGTTGTGAACCTATCACCCCACACATCTGGTTGGACATATATTTGCTTTTGCCTTTCGCAGTGGCAGCATTTTATCAGCATGCTTTTTTGTTTACACAATAATTTAATTTGTGCTGAAACACCATGTCACAGCACCAAAATGAAAAAGCACTTTAACACAATTTTTAAAAACAAAAACCAGGGGTCCCCCCTCCCATCAGCAGCATTTTAGTAGTTTCTTTCCCACCTCATCTTCTAATTTGCTATTAAACACTTCTAATTTGCCTTCTCTACACACAAGACCATGTCAAGCTCACTAGAATGGGAAGAAGATATTGAAAATGTATACTGACAAAGAGTGCTGTACTCCTGAAATCTGAAAATTACAAGCGTACAAAATTGCACATGCAGCTTACAATAGGAGAGCAATGGTTGTGGTAGTGCTAGGAGCTACCAGCCTTAGACATACCCAAATACATCTGAGTTCAGTGGAAACTATTGCATAGTAAATGTACGGTACTTAAGATTGCAGCCTAGTAAGAGTGTGCTTAAGATTAACACATTCTTGAGTTGGTTTGTTTTTAGAAAGAGGCAGTAAATTAAATCTCCTAGGATAGAAATCTAGAGCGATCTATTCTTCAGTTTTCAAAAACGCTTGTGCTGCTATGGGCTTCCTAATTAGACCACTGTGGAGTAGGAGTAATGGCTTATTCGGGACATGCTGATGTTTGAGTTACTAACATGACTAGTTCTAAATTAATTTTTTTTAATGTTTATTATGTTTGTACCCCTGCCTTTCTTCCATCCCGGAGTTCAAGGTGTAATGTACATGGGGTTCTTGTCCGATCTCCCATCAAAGCAGTGCTAGAAACTGAGAAACGAAAGCTAGGAGCTAAATGGCACCTTAAACCTAGGTTATGGGCGCAAAAACAGAATGTCTAGGTGAGCTTTTTTTTATAACAATACAAAGTTGAAAACAAACGAACTGCAGCTAAAATATTACATTCATTTTTCACATGGTCTAGTCCTTCCTCTGCCCACCCCCCTAATATTCTTAAGAGGGTCTCTTCTCCAGTCTTCAGAGTAGGTGGAAGTGGGGAGGCAGAAAAAGGTCCTCCTTTCCTTCCACTCTGCAGTTTTAATCTGAAATCTTAGGCACAGTACTGCGCCCAGAACTCAGAAACTGTTCGTGCTAATGAAATTCCGTTGCAAAATGCGCCTAGAACAATGGGAGTTTCAAACACTGCATCAAAGTACTGACTAGACCCAAACCAACTTAGGTTTGACAAGGTTTTGTATCATATTCCCTTCAGACCATACCTTGGAAGCATATCTACCTTCTGTTACACAACCTTGTTATTCGTCTTTAAAAGATCATTCGCGTAATACTTGCCTTTCTGCAATCTGCATTGGCTTTGTAGGGCTTCAAACCACTACTTTTGATTTAATCCACAATGGTTATGATTCCAAACAAACAAGCGCGTACAGTGTACAGTGGTACCTCGGGTTACATACGCTTCAGGTTACATACGCTTCAGGTGATGGTGTCATGTGCATGCCCGGGGGGGGGGGGGGAGTAAGAAACTTTGTGGAGACAATGTTATAAAACAGCCGTCTGAAAACACCCTAGGCCTAGATCTCTGCATTAAAGAAAAGTTGAAATGCTTCTGAGGGGGTGACTATGGCTACGTACACAGTATACCTTTAGAGCACATTGGAAGCACATTCTTTCCCTCAAATAATTACAGTGGTACCTCTGGTTACAGACGCTTCAGGTTACAGACGCTTCAGGTTACATACGCTTCAGGTGGTGGTGTCATGTGCATGCCCGGGGGGGGGGGGGAGTAAGAAACTTTGTGGAGACAATGTTATAAAACAGCCGTCTGAAAACACCCTAGGCCTAGATCTCTGCATTAAGGAAAAGTTGAAATGCTTCTGAGGGGGTGACTATGGCTACGTACACAGTATACCTTTAGAGCACATTGGAAGCACATTCTTTCCCTCAAATAATTACAGTGGTACCTCTGGTTACAGACGCTTCAGGTTACAGACGCTTCAGGTTACAGACTCTGCTAACCCAGAAATATTCCCTCGGGTTAAGAACTTTGCTTCAGGATAAGAACAGAAATCGGGCGGCGGGAGGCCCCATTAGCTAAAGTGGTGCTTCAGGTTAAGAACATTTTCAGGTTAAGAACGGACCTCTGGAACGAATTAAGTACGTAACCAGAGGTACCACTGTACATTACATAGACAGGATTATTACTGCAGTAGCTTTTGCTCTAAACATCTCCTGAGTATATAAAACTTTGAGCTGGAAGCTACTATTGCAAAAACAGTGGATAAATTTGGTGTTTGCATTAAAATGATGCCTGTGGATTAGGAGATTGCAACTAAGTGCTATGTGAGTTTATTAGTTGGTGTGTGTGTGTGTAATTAGAGACGTGCAGTTAAAAGCTCTTAGCGGGGAGGAATCCACAGAATTCAGATTCCAAATTAGAGTTACTGGATCTCATCTGGGAAAATCATGATTTGGATAGAATCATGAGTCCACTTTACAGTGGATTCCTTTATGAGGTGGTCTGAGTGCTACAGCACTTCCTCTGCCCCCCCTTTTTTTTTAGATCCAGGGAAGACTGCCAGCCATCCACAGCCTGGAGTGGTTAGCAGGGCTTCTTGCCACTCTCACTCTCAGAGGGAATTGTACATAGTACTGGGACAGACTGGACTTTAATGGGTCTGTCTACCTCTAGAGATCAAGTAAGCTTAGAAGGTTTGATTTTGACATTGCTGTGGAGAAGAGTTAATTATTGTGCTAGAGAAGTGGAATTAGGAACTACTGTAGCTGCTTTCTGGTAGCCCATATATGCAGCTCAAAGCCTCAATTGTTGATGAACTAGAATCAGACATATTTTTTACTGTAAAGGTAAAGGGACCCCTTACCATTAGGTCCAGTCGTGTCCAACTCTGGGGTTGCGGCGCTCATCTCGCGTTACTGGCCAAGGGAGCCGGCGTACAGCTTCCGGGTCATGTGGGCAGCATGACAAAGCCGCTTCTGGTGAACCAGAGCAGCGCACAGAAACACCGTTTACCTTCCCGCCGGAGTGGTACCTATTATCTACTTGCACTTTGACGTGCTTTCGAACTGTTAGGTTGACAGGAGCTGGGACCAAGCCACGGGAGCTCACCCCGTCGCAGGGATTTGAACCGCCAACCTTCTGATCGGCAAGCCCTAGGCTCTGTGGTTTAACCCACAGCGCCACCTGGGTCCCATTTTTTACTGTAACATGACATAAAATGAAGGTGTAATCTGTGTAACATGATGAGATTGGTTGTCACCTGCTTTCACAGATGCTAATAGATGTTAAGAGGCTTCCATGTTCCACATCACTGTTCTCTGATGCAATGTCATGTGGCTTGGACCTGCAAGCTGAGATTCCTGCATCGCAGGGGGGTTGAACTAGATTACCCTTGGGGAACATTCCAACTCTACAGTTTTATTAACCTATGCAAATATGAGGGTGAGTCAGAGAGCTTGGATCGTTTGCTGATTGCAGGGGAAAGCCCCACATAATCTGCTCTGACCACATGGTTGCAAAATTCACACACCCTGTGGAACTGTATTGCAGAAAGATGACTTCCACATGGGTGCATGTGAAAAAAGCACAAGTAGCAAGAATTCCACCAGCCATATCAACTCTGATGCCTGTTGCTGCTTTTGGAAAATGGCAACAATATTTACCTAATCAGAAAGGAGGGAAAATATGTAAACTTTACATGATCAGCAAAGGGGGGGGGGATGACATTCTGTTACTTCCAGCAGTATATAAATTCCAAAAACAATCTCTTATATGCTTCAGCAGTTATCACCAGTACACTGATTACAGCTGCACTGTGATGTTGGGATTTTTCAAAGATGTTAAGACTTGTAGGTATAGATGGGTCCCCACAAACATAAGAGTCCTGCTGGATCAGGCCAAAGACTCATCTAGCCTAGCATCCTGTTCTCACAGTGGCCAAGTGGATGGCTGAGGGATGCCCACAAGCAGTACATGAGAGCCGAACAGCACTCTCCCCACTTGTATTCCACAGCATCTAGTAGACATGCTACCTCTGATACTAGAATACACAGCCATTGTGGCTAGAAGCCATGGAGAGACTTAAAAGGTAAAGGTAAAGGGACCCCTGACCATTAGGTCCAGTCGTGACCGACTCTGGGGTTGCGGCGCTCATCTCGCTTTATTGGCCGAGGGAGCTGGCGTACAGCTTCCAGGTCATGTGGCCAGCATGACTAAGCCGCTTCTGGCGAACCAGAGCAGCGCACGGAAACGCCGTTTACCTCCCCACTGCAGCGGTACCTATTTATCTACTTGCACTTTGACGTGCTTTTGAACTGCTAGGTTGGCAGGAGATGGAGAGACTTATCCTCCATTAATTTGTGCAAACCCCTTTTGAAGCCGTGCAAGTCAGTGGTCATTACATTGTCTAGCAGCAAATTCTGTAGTTTTAAGTATGTGTGCTGCGAAGAGGTGGTCTATTTTGTGTTTCTTGTACTACTTTAATCAATCTTCTTTATGGCATTTTTTTTTAACCATATGAAAGCAATCAAGTCCATTCCCTCATCTCCTTTCTTCTGAGCTAAACATTTCTAGATGAATCTTATTTCCTTGACTCTTTACTGTTGGGTTTTTCCGTGGTAGTTTTAGCAACCCTCAAGAGGCCTCTTCATTATTACCCTGTTGATCTTGTTAGCCTTCTCAGTGGCTTTTGATACCTTGGATCAGATGGGAAGAACAGCTAGCTTTTTGGAGCTGGCTTTTCAGTATTTTTCCTTGTTTTCCCACCCTCAAAGAGTTGTCATTTGTGATGCTCGTTGGCATGGGGTGTTCCAGAAGACTTTGTGTTCTCATTAATGCCGCTTAATGTCTACATCATCTATGAAGGTACTGGGACAGCCTTGGAATTCTGTATCGCTAGCTAAACAGACAGGATTGACAGGCTGATGTAACCAGTGTCCGGAGGTTGTGAATGAGTGGACTAGAGGGGAAAAGCCAAAGGGATCCAGACAAGATGCTGCTGGTGGGGTAAACCTAGGGCTGTGGAAGTGATTAGTGTGCCCATGATAGATGTGGTGGAGATATCCAGATTTGAATAAATTTGTAATCTAGGTAGAGTTCTGGATCCAACTCCTGGATAAGGAAGTATTGGTGGTAGCCAGAGGAAACTTTTACCAATGGTGACTGTTACATAGACTCTGCCACTTTTTGGAGGGACTCCCCTACACTCATGCATGCTTTTATAGCTTCTTGACTACTACAATGTGGCCTGTGGAGTTTCCATCTAAGATCACTCAGAAGCTGCAGGAATATGTTCTTGCTCATCTCCTGATGGACTTTGGGAGGCATTAGCATATTCAGTTAGTCTTGTGGCCTCTGCATTGTCACTGTTAGCTTCCAGGCTTACCTGAGACTTGACATGCCTTTGGAGCCATCTCTTCCTGCATTAATCCAATAAACAGCCTTTGTTCAGTATACCTGAAGGAGCATCTCCACCCCCATTGCTCAGTCTGGACACAGAAATCCTCCTCTGAGGGTCTTCTGGCGGCTCCCACTCTGAGAAGTGAAGTTACAGCGAACCAGGCAGAGGGCCTTTTGGGTAGTGGAGCCCTCCCTGTGGAACGCCCTCCCATCAGATGTCAAGGAGATAAAGAACTACATAACTTTTAGAAGACATCTGAAGGCAGCCCTGTATCGGGAAGTTGCTAATGTTTGCTGTTTTACTATGTTTTTATATGCACTGTAAGCTGCCCAGAGTGGCTGGGGAAACTCAGCCAGATGGGTGGAGTATAAACAATACCCCTTGTATCTTCATTTTATGAAGTCCAAACACCAGCTGTTAAGAGAAGGGCCTTTCTGCTTTTTAAAAAGCTATAAGACTTACTGGTTTTGGCTAGCAGTTTACAATTAACTGCTTACTCATTAGCAAGCTGTGGTTTCTTTAACTAGCATGTGTTGTTTTTAATTCTGCAGTTAGTTGCTTAGCAGCATGAGGGCAACTGACATGCAGAAACCCGAGACCCCATAAGTTCTAGGAGTAATGTTGGGTGGGCTATCTTTCTACAAAGGTAGGTTCTCCACACCATTGGTAGAGAACCTCTTCCACTATGCTAAAAGCCCTCTTGTGTGTCCTTCACTATGGCATTGAGGCTTATTAATATAGAGACACTGTGGCTGTTGTCTTCTTTTCTTAATAAACATCATTTGCTGGTTTGGCACCCCAGATATGTTGTTCAGTTCTAAAAATTCTGGTGGTATCTCAGTCCATCTATTGCCATATGACTTTATAGAAGTCAGCAACTACAGACTCCTGGGCCAAATCCTGCCTTTAGAGAGGTGGCCCCTGGCCCCAGCTTAGATCTGAGGAAGAGATGCATCCATTGTAATGAAGTTCCTTTAGAAGTGGAGCACTGGCCCATCATGATCTTCTTAAAGTGTTCTGCAGAAAGACTAGGTATGGTATTCACCAGAGATTTATAGAAATTACCTTGTGATCTGAGACATTTGGTAGGCTCCCAGCTCAAGGGCCAATGGAAGCGTGGGTTTTTCCTAACATGGGTAATCCTCTCATGGGGATACATTGAAATGTTACCTAACTCTCTAATAAAGACCGATGTAAGTTTCCTCTTATTCTTCGCCTATGTGGGTTAACATGCAGCTTGACCAGCCTCCGTATTCTGCCGCTAAAGCCCTGTATGGTATAGGGTTACGCATGCTAAAAGACACCCAAGATTGCGAACATTGTTTCTACCCACGTGGTCAGCAATGACCTTCATGCTGGCACTCCTGTTGAGAAACTAGAGGAAGAGAAGGCTCAAACAGAAGAGAGGATATAAAGTGGGGAGTGCATTTCAAGGCAGCACAAAAACCTGAAAGATTTAACTGGCCTGACAGCGTGCTGCTTATTCAGAGCCATTTACAAAGCACACTGATGTGTTTGGTAACCAAGAGAACACAAAAGCACTGGCCCAGTGAAATATTTTTATGTGCTCTTGATATTCTCCCTCCCTCCCCAAGTGTTTCTTCCCTTGGCACTTAGAGGGAAGAACTAGCATGGATTAGATGTCAAAAAAACAGGGCTCCCTGAGTTCTGAGCTCTCCCAGTATCCCGGGTAGAACGGTTAAGGCTACAGAATGTCAAATGCCTGGGACTTGTGCATTCTCCATGGTTGAACAGAAGTGGCTTGGCAGTTACTTCCTCTCCCTTTCTCCACTGCTCAGTCCCTCTGCCAACAGCACCCCTTACCCCATTTCATTTTACAGCTTTCGACTTTTTAACCCTCCGGCACTTTCCTGCTGAAGCACTTTTCTCACGCTACATCACTGCCAAAGCATTACAAATTCCATGACAACATTATGGAATTACTCAATGAGCAGAAGTTAATGCAAATTGAGAAAGTTTGCCAGAGCTTCTCTCCCCCCCCCCCCTTTTCCCTCTCTTCAATATGCCTACTGCATTCCGGTCACGTAATTAGGTTTCTTCATGGTACGTTTTGTATCTAGAATTCACGAGCACGCTGGTCTTAGTTAAGTACAAAGATTGTTTTGTGAAGAGAAGGCAGGCTTTGGTTCCGATGGCAAGGCCTGAAGTGTGTCAGGCTTCATTCCAAAGCGGCAGAGAAGACTCATTTTTCACAGGTTATTCATAACTATGTAGGCGAGGGGTAGGTTAAAGCGGAACCAAGAGAACAGAATGACAGCTACACCTACCTCACCCTCCTTATTGGAGAATGTCAAACCCCTCCCCTCAAGTCGTTTTGGTTAAAGATTGCAGCTCAACTGAGCAGATCTGCCTAAACCTGCAAAGTGCTTAAGACAAAGGGAGAGCGGCTCTTTCCTTTCAATAATTGGGGGAAGGGGATAAATTCCAGTTCAACTGCTCTAAACACCCTAGGTCAGAGGAGAGAATACCCTTGGGCAGAACAGTGCAGAAAAAAACATCTGGTCTGGGTGCTGAATGAAGCCAGTCTTTGTTCTTCACATAAGATGATGAACAGCCAAACTCTGGAACGCTATTTCCACACACACCCCTTCGGGAGCAGCTTCTTATAGAAGCATCTGGAAGCCTCCCTGAAGTGGACAGGTCCATGGGGTGAGGGGTGTGTGTGGCTGTGCAGAGACTTCTCCATCCAGCGAAGTCCTCCAAAATCCACTTGCTTCTCAGCGTATCTTCATTCTCTGCCAGGTTTTCTTTCACCGGCCAGTAAGCAATTGGGTACTGAGCTCTGGAGCAGGTGCAAATAACACCTCTGCAGTCTGGATGTTTTTACACGGCATTTTATTGTGGGGGAGGAACTATTATGCCTGCCTGGTTACAGAAGTGTTGGGAAGGATAGGCAGGCAGGAAGGCAGGGTCACCAACCCATGTTAGGAGGGCACATTTAACTAATGGTCCTGCTGTTAGTCACCCAATCATGGGCACCCTGAATCTCTCTGTTCCTGCCTCCCCTCTCCCCCAATGGGATCAATATGCCTGTCATTTTAAGCCTCACAGGCTCTGGAATGTCATCCCAGGCCCTTCAGGTCTCCATCCTGCAACTGCTCTTTCAGAAGCTGCAGGAAACCCATGAGCTATTAAACAAGTGTGGTAGGCTGATGGGCCCTCTAGACGCTGTTGGACTGCAGCTCCCATCATCTCTGATCATTGGCCATGTCTGGTTGGGGCTGACAGAAGTCGTAGTCCAACCGCTTCTGGAGGGCCAGTGTTTTCCACTAGCGTGCTAAACAGACAAGAGATGCTCTTCCACCATGCCAGTCAAAACTGCTTTTGCTTCTTTTTCCTTTATGCTGGTTATAGGCATTTTTAAGGATGCTGGTACTATATTGGTAACGTCACTTATTTGGGGATGCTAGGACTATGCACAAAGCATTACTACTTCACCATAATTCAGAGTGGTGGCAAGGTCGTGGCTTGTTATTGCAGAAACACTCAGGAATGCTGGCACTATGGTTTCTTAGTAGTGTAGGGTCTTCAGGGGCATTGGAAGGGGCTTCCGTTGGAAGGCTGATTATTTTAAGGTAAGTCAGGAGTGCTGGTGCTGTTTTTCACTGGAGATTCTCATATGCTAATGGGTTACTGGTGGGTGCTTGGAAGCGCTGTCACAGCGATATCCTACTGTAGGGTCTCTCTTGGGACACTGCAGGGAGATTGTTACAGCAGTTTCTCTTGCAAGCACTGAAAACTTGGTTGGCGGCTTCTCCCAGCACTAAGCATGCATGTCAGAGATTGCCACCGCATCACTGTTTGCCCTCTTGTTATTTCTATGGTCATTTTATGAGCACAGTATTGTGCATGCTCATTAGCTCCTAAAAGGATCACGCGGCGCTAGGATGTTACTGCGGGGGGTTGCAAGTGCTGAGTCAGTGGAACTAGCTTGTTAATGTCTTACATTCTACTGCTCTGTAAACATCTGTTATTGTAGGCTTGCATATGGTCCTTTTGTTACAGTAGGTTGGCAGAGGAGTTTGCGGAACTTTCCTGTAAGTAGATGACGTTTGCATACGGGGGTTCGATACTGGGGGGTGGGGGAGAATGCTCAGAGTCAGCATTGCACTATTTTGCTCTTGCAGGATCACTGAAGTATTGTGGCTGGTGGGGACTGTAAAAAATATTTGACCCCAGCCCTCTTTCCACTGATTTTGGAAGCATGAAGTAGGATCTCTCCAGGGGATGCCTGGCCATGAGCCAACAACTTTTCCCCCAGCGGAAGAAAGGGAAAGTGAAGAGGCAAAATCTTGCCTCTGTGTATGGTGGTGGGGAGGAACAATGTAGGACCCAAGGTTGTAGTCGGGGAATTAAGCAGAGCTGCAAATAAAGGAAGAGGAGATGACTTCAAGAAGGGTGGCAAAGAAGGGTGGGACTCTGCATTGAATAGGACCCCCCCCACAAAAGGAGGATGTGAGCCCATTCAAGGGTGTGAATGGTGTGTGTGTGGCACTTACCAGAGATGGCACCAGATGGTGCCACGCTCCTTCCTGAGGGAGACAGCAGCCACTTGAGATAAGACTGTAGGAAATAGGGTGTATGTGTAACAATGCAAACCCCAGTGGTGAGTTGGGAGCAAGGGAAGGCTAATTTAGGAGCGGGGGCAGGCAAGGCTCCCTCTCCGGAGCAGGCCCAGGCTCAGCTCCAGACGGAGGGAGCCGTATCTCCAAGGCTATTTGAAATGTGAGAGGAAGTGGGCCACAGGGTAGTGTGGGGAGTCGATGCCCAGCACCTGGCAGATGCCTAGCAGCTTGAGGCAGGCCTCGCGGCGGCTAGAGCTGGCACAAGCCACGTTGCAGTAGGGCTCCTCATACTCGCTGGACACGAGCTCATCATCGAGCAGGTTGAGGCGGATGACGCCACGCTCATGCAGGGCCTGGAGCGTCTCCAGGCTGGCCGTGGACTTGAGGGCCTGCAGGTGCTGCGACACCAAGCACATCACTCCCACCAGGTGCATGCGGGGGCGAGAGCGAGAAGGCAGGAGCGGGACCACCCCGCAGGCAACCATGACGGAGGCCAGCATGATGTCTACGCCGTAGATCTCCTGAATCCAATCGCGGAGGTAGAAGCCGCCCATGCGGGGGTTGATCTCGATGAGCTTGGGGCCGGACGCGGTCAGCTTGAGCTCCACGTTGAACACGCCGTCGGTGAGGCCGCAGCCTAAGCAGCACTGGTAGGCAGCGCGGATGAGCTGCGCCTCACGGTCAGGGGGCAGGCAGGTGGGCATGCAGGCTGCCGTTTCGGTGAAGTTGGGGACCCGGGTGGGCCCGTTGTCAGAGACAAAAGCCCCCAGCATCCGCCCTTCATACATCACCAGATCCACGTCGTGCTCGGTGCCGGAGACATACTCCATCAACAGCATGGCGTTGCCCCAGCCCAGCCCGATGCCCGGGTGGTCCGAGTCATCCTGCAGGTCCCTGGAGATCTTGTCAAAGTGCAGGTGGCACTGCTGTGCATCCTCCACCAGCTTGACCCCCACAGCCCCGGCCCCGTACTCTAGCTTCATGACCCCAGGGAAGTTGATGTGGCTTGCAGCCCGCTCCACATCCGTGTGGCTCTCTAGGTGGCAGCAGGGCACGGCATAGAGCGCTGCCGAGGGCCAGCGAGCCCCCTCCTTGCGACGGCGCAGCAAGTGCAGGTGAGTGCGGCTCTTCTGCTTGGCCACGCGCATGGCTGTCGGGGAGCTGCAGCGCAGGCCCAGCCCTTCGCACACCAGTGCTGTCAGGACCATGCAGTCGTCCCAGTAGGAGAGGCAGCCGTCCAGATGCAAGCCCCGCTCCTGCACAAGCCCCAGCAGCCTCTGGGCATGCTCTTCATCCCTCTTGTGGTCTGTGGTGTCATAGTGGATGAAGGTCTGCACCAGCTGGGAGGCAAAGTGGTTGGGGTCGGACTCCACCAGGTGGATCTGGGGATGGGAAAGATCAGAAAGAGAGAGAGAAAGAAAGAAAGAGAGGGGGTGGAGATGGAGAGAGAGAGAGTGGGGTAGGAGAGAGGTAGGAGTGGGAGCAGGGTCGGGGAAGAAGGAAGGGCAGACACAGAAGGGCAGAGATGCAGAGAAGATGGGAGAAAAATCAGAGATGCATCACTACTGACAGTACCAGAGAAGGACAGCTCCTTGGGACCAGGCACGGCACAACAGCCCCCTGGGAGGTAGGCTCCAATCTATGGGCAGCAACTCCCCATCTTACAGGCATCCCATCTGTGCTCTCGGTGGGACAGCTTCCATTGGAACCCACAGGTTTGGTGGCAGGGGAGGGAGACGGGATCTGATCATTCTCTACATGCCTGCTTCAGCAACAAGAGAATTTAGAATGAGGAAACATTGTCCTCTAGGTGTAGGAGGAGGAGGTGCTGGCAGGCAAGAGGGCGGAAACAAAAAGCTGAGCCAGGTGGTTGCATGGGGGGTGTGTGTGCAAAAGGGAGTCACTCTTCTGCTCTGCATCTCCACTGTGCCTCCTTAAACTGGATTCAGTTTGCATCAGGGAGGTGCCTCCATTCAGCTCACTGGTCTTTGTGAGCTATAAGCATATCCATTGTGTGCCTTTAAGTCTTACGTTACACCGCTTAATATAAATAGCTTAAGTAAATAACTAAACAAACAAATAAGCCGAGTGGATGGGTAAGGCAGTTTCACTGCTGATGATGTTAGCAGGGACATATAGCAACTCCAGAGACATGGGGACATCCAAGCAGGCTCCCCCCCCAACTACTTTAAAGCAATTCCAGAGCACAGCCATTTTCTAGGAGAATAAAGCATACAGACTGTCCCATTGCGAAGACCGTAGCTGTTGACATAGACTCTGGTCAACATATTTTGTTCAGGGTTTGAACTGCAAAATGGCAGCAAGACTCCAACAGGGGGCAAATTCAGCCCTCAGAGGAATAAACTGGCATCAAGGCACTTGGGCTTTTGAAAGAAAAATGGGACTAGTTGCTGCTGGCTAAACCGCCAGCTGTCTCCTCCTACCAATTTAGTTTTCATTTCATTACAACATCACCACCACACCACCCCACCCACATACTATCCTCATATCTATTCTGCTTCCCAGTCTCCCGCCTATTCAGAGGGGTCCCATTTGTGGCTCCAAACTGGTGGGGACAAGGTAATCTAGAGGTCCCGGAAACAGGATAACCCAGGACAGTTCATTCTTGAAACTGCACTGTACACCCAAAAGAGACAATAACCAGCACAGTTATGTCCCAGCACCAAGAACGGAACAGGGTTTCTCTCCTGAGTTTGGAGAAGCCACAAAACTACAATGTTTAGGAAGGTAAGAATGAAAGTCACTTGGAGACCTTTAGTTAACAAGTGACTAACAAGTCTAATAAATAATGATACAAGGGATGGGAGAGGCAAAGCAGGGGTATTTTATTGAAAAAGCTCTTTTTATGTATCCCTGCCGCCTCAGCTGTAAGGCTCCCATCCCATTTCCTTTAGCCTGTACCTTTAAACAGCTGCACACTGTGGTGGAGATGCAGTGACAGAAGAAGCTTCAGCCTCTGAAGCTTCCTGGCTGCTATAGAAGGCCAGGAACAAGGAAGCAAGTGCTGCTTGGCAGTGGGCAGGTCACATCCCACAATGGCCGAATCTGGAGCCAGACTGGGACCTTTGGGATTCAAACCTGCACAGCAGTTGTGCCCCATGTTTGCTTCCTACCATTTTTAAATGGAGGCAAGATGTGGTTAAGAAAGAAGCAGACCTGGCTACGCCTGAAATCCTCAAGAACTCACTTCCATCCCCAGTGACTCGTCCAACTTAAAACTTGGTTCCAGACTGGGCTGTCCGATGCCCTGCTCGAAGTAATCCTGATAAGATGGCCAGCCTCAAGAATAGCATGACTGGGGAGCAGCAATGCAGAAAGCAGGCCAGCTCCACTGGCGTAAGTGCATAGCACAATGGCGAGCCCTTTTGGTTGGCAAGGGGACTGTGCCTTTCTCCCCTCTCTGTGCTTAGATGGCACCCATAAAGTTTATATTATATGGATGGGGGCTTTAAGGGGGGGTGCTGCTCTAGTTAGTCCATCCTGCAGCCTGTGGGGGGCTGCATGGCTCCGGTTTCCGCATCTTACTTTTAGCCCGTAGTCCCTGGCTGCCTCCCAGACGAACTTTTTGCTGACTCCGCCGGCCCCAATGACCAACACGTGTTTGCCCTCCATCAGGTGGCACTGCGCGCGACGCATCATCGTCTCCACCAGGGGGCGTGCTGCCTCGCCCGCTGGAGCCCCCACCACCCGGCCCATGGACTCGAAGACGGAGCAGGTCTCTAGGCACAGCTGCGAGTTCATCTCCAGGGCCACCAGCTGCAGCACCTGTTCCTCTGAACTTAGGAGAAAATCCACACCTGGAGAAAGGAGAAGCAAAGGAAGCCCTGTCAATCAAGACCATGTAGCTGAAGATCACTGAACTTCTGGTCAGCTCAACCATTGGCTGAATCCTAAGGGTGAGTTGATGGTATAAAGAATCCCACTGAAGTAAGAGCTCCTTCATTATACGCATGAGCAGCCCTGGTAGGATCTGCTTAAGGTCCATCTCATCCAGCATCCCATTTCACATGGATTGCCAACCACACGCCTCCCCCCAGGAAACCATCAAGGCAGCAGTACTCTTCTGTCACCCACTAGGGCAGTGGTGGCTAACCTTGGCACTCCAGATGTTTTGGAACTACAACTCCCATCATCCCTGACCACTGGTCCTGTTAGCTAGGGATGATGGGAGTTGTAGTTCCAAAACAGCTGGAGTGCCAAGGTTAGCCACCACTGCACTAGGGTCTGATACTGAGCATCCCACCCTGCTTTCTGAACATGGTGCTTTTTACTAAAAAAATATTTTATTTTTAATTCCTTCCCTAATAATTCCTAATGTGGAATTTGCACTTTTCACTACTGCTGAACACACTGAGAAGTCATGCCGCTGCTGCTGTACCTCTCGCCCCACCTGCCCCATCAGTTCCCTTGCCAGCTGTCAGGCCAAATTTGCAGCTGCTGCTGGCTCTCTTGCCTTAGAGGTTGGCAGCTGGCAGCAACCCTCTTCCTAGGAGCAGCTGGACCAGCCCCTCATTCCGTAAAGGCTGGAGGATTAGACATTGGGCCAATAGGGAACATCTCTCATCGAAATGAACTATTGGGCCAAATGTGTCATAAAGACAGAAAAGGAATGAAAGAGAAGAAACCTCAAAGGTGCACCAAGAACAATGGATTAATCCAAGTATGGGGAACCTGTAACCAGCGGGCGGCAACTGGGTTTGTCATTTTTTCTGTTTTGTTTTAGGAAGAATGATTGCCATAGAAACCTGTTGCTCAAGAATTTTATTGAGGCAAAGAGTTCTCAGAAGGCATTACAGCAGAAGTTTCCACAATAGCAACTCAGGCGCCACCACTGAGCTGCAGAAACTTAAGGGATTGGTTCTTGCACTACCAGAAACATACACTGAAGATAATGGGGAATCATTACTTAAGACAGTTTCATGTCCACATCAGAGGCCGGAACAAAAAGGTGTATGCAACTCTGGGGTTGTGGGATTTCAGGGTCCCAACCTGCCACTGGTTCAAAAGGAGGAATTCAGCACCACACTTTGCCAATCATTCTGCCAGTGCAAGGATTTCTGAACACAAGGGCTTGGCAAGGACTTCCCCATAGCTGATTAAAATGGAGTTTTGCTTGCTGGTGCATAGCTAAGTGCAGCTGCTTCGCACTGCTGCCCCACAGGTAATGGAGACTGGGCTTGAGGAACGCTGATAGCCTCATGCTATTCTGGGCATCGGAAGTGCAGGGCCCCACAGTGTCTTAGAAGCAGCCTCCGTAATGACTTGACAGGGTAACTCACCAATGATGTCGGTTTGTGCTCGGCGACCACCTCGTTGCTCAACTGACAGGCCAGCTTCCATGTCCATGAAGGCCTTCATGGCTGCTTCAGCCTTCTGCTTTATCTGGGCATGAATGGCTGCAATCTGGGCCTCATCCTTTAGTCCCCACTGACGCAGGCTGCTCTCCAAAGTCTGGGGCACTGTGGCCTGGTGCTTCAGGGGCTTATCTGCCCGGCCCACACCACACACTACCTGAAAGAGAACCAAAAGATGCATGCAGTCTCTCTGGGCTGCTGTCATTCAAGCATCCGTTCCTCCAGTTAGTCTTAACATCTCCATACCAACAGTCCAAATTGGAACTGCTCCACTTTCTTCTGTTCATACTGTGGGTTATGGTTGTGTGCGTGCAAGGTGTCTGTGGGATTTTGTGCCGTGATCTATCATTTCTGGAGTCTTTCCAGGTAAAGGTTAGAGACTGTGGGTGGGACAGCTGATAAAATAAACTAGCCTGGTTCCAAACAAGAAATTATTTTGGAGTCAAAAGATCACCCAAATCTACAAATACCAATCAGTGTTTGTGTGTCTTCCCCACAAAACAGTTTAAAACTGGGCAGAGCCACCTATTTCCTTGCCATCAACCAACAGTTTGTTCCCCTGAAAGCAGGTAAAAGGAATGGACTACAGGGCTACAATTTTTCTGCCAGTGAGGATTCCTTGGGCTTTCTTCCCCCAATCTGTAGTGGAGCTCTGGGCTTTGGTTACCTTGCTCAGTAGAGGCTGGTCTTTTCGGGATCTGCAGACAACAGCACATATTCGGACTGCTAGATTGGGCTGTGGAGATGAATTGCCTGGAATCGGAGATGTAGGAGAGGGAGATAGATATATCAGAGAGGCAAATTGATAGGAGTGGAGCATGTGGAGGGGAGTGAAGAGAAGAAGGGGTGCCTCCAGACTCATCATTTTGCAGGAGGGATTCGAGTGGATGCTGGAACTTTAGCCTTGCATGTTTACAAGGTACCAAAGGGCTCTATTGGCTTAGCACAACAAATGCACTTTTTAAAGAAATACTTTCTGTGGTTTGGAAAGTGACAGCAAAATGCGGTGAAGTGTGGGATAAACAAATGACCAGTGGAAAGACATGTAAATACCCCCAAAGCCAATCAGGGATGAATGCAGGACAAATTGCCCTTGATGTATAACCACCCCATAAACAACTCAGAACACTTGTCAATAAAGACCAGATGTAATCAAACCTCTGCATAAGCTTTGTGCAAGCAAGGTCATCAGAAGAGGCCCAAAGTCTGGAGTGCAATCAACAATGCAACATGATCCTGGAGGATTATCAGATTCCAACCTGGTAGCCTCCCCAACCTACCCATGCCATCTTTTGCCCACTTTGACCCCTTCAGAAAATAGTTGGTGCAAGGCAACTCTTTCAAATGCTCTTGAGTGGGCAAGAGATGACATGAAGCACAGGCAATGGGAGAGACTCGCTTGTGGAGTAAACTATCATAATCGTGGGCGCTAATTTGGAGGACAGTTCATTATGTGGACCGACCTCAGTGAGAAGGGATGAAAATATATCCCTTACATGGAGAGCCGTTCGTGTCAGCAGGGCCAGGCCGGACCACATGAGCAGTGGGAATGAAGGCCTCCAGCAAAATGCTCTCTTCCTCTTCCAGGGTCTCCAGCAGCGTGAGGACAGCTTGAAGGACGCATCCCTGTTCCGACTTAGCATGGAATGACACAGCTTGGGCTCCGTTCCAGCGCCAGCCTGATGGTTTTACCACCACCTATAGGAAGCACAACAGAGACAACACTTAGGCTCAGAGCATTATCTTGGCTCAAACTCCAGGAGGGAGGAACCTGAGGCCCTCCACATGTTGCTTTACTGCAAGTTGCACCTACCCTGGCCACTGGCCATGCTAGTTGGGGCTGATGGTAGGGCCATCAGTTGGCCACCCCTGCCCCATAGTTTGCCTATCCAGCTGTCCTGGATACAGGAAGTGCACTGCTCTTGCCGTATAATAACGCACCTTTCCAAGCCTCCCTTTTGTAGCTTTCCATCTCAGGTTCAGGGCTCCTCACCTGGCCGTAGGACTCCATTGCGCCACTCTGCAGGAAGGCTGCTATTTCCTCCTGCAGCAGGTTGTCCTGCCCCTCGCGGCCGCTCAGCTCCACCATGCGGACGCGCTGCTCCTCCGTCACACTTCGCAGAGGCAGCGGGCGCTTGAAGGTGAAGGCCAGGGTGGGGGGCACGGCCACACATGCCTGCTGGTCCATCAGCTGGCGGGTCAGGAGCTTGTCCTCCAGCAGGCGAGCGAGCTCTCCTGAGCCCCCCGTGGGGCAGTCGAGGTCTCGGGCCAGTTCTGCAGCCGACTGGCCCTGCACCTTGCAGGGCCCAAAGCAGCCAGTGAAGTAGGTGACACGGCGCGGGGGTGCAAACTCTTCCAGGGTTGTGCGGCCGCCGAGTTCAAAGGTCACGGCCTTGAAGACCAGCAAGGACGACTCTCCCGGGTGGGATTCCGATGGTGCCTTCGAGAGCCAGGCTGGCGACAGGCAGAGCAGCATGTTACCTGGGGAGGAGAAGGCAGAGAGCAAACCCAGCCCATGAGCGTGTGCAAGATAAGACTCACACAGCAGAGAAACGTGTCCTGAGCTGGACCAGGGTGGCAAAAATGTCTCCCCTGCTCAAGGTTCTGGGCGGGGTTGCCAAAATGCGGCAGCCTGTGCGACAGTCGCGTCAGAGTAATCAGCAGCAGCTGGGAGACTTGGCGCCTTATGTGCTCTCGGTGCCGTCAACACCCTGATTATCTGCCCCGACAACTGCCTTTGAACCAACTAAGCGGGAGTATATCTTATTCTGGCTCTCTGGAAAGTGTTACTCTGTCACGCTTCCCCATAAGTCACCAATGAATGGAGAGAGATTGAACAGGGGAAAGGAAATGGAATCATCTGTTGTGACATCATTAGCACCTCTTCTACATTTCCTCCCCATCAGTAGCCAGTGGCACGAATGCTCCATTTATATCACATTAGCAAAACTGGTCTGTTCATAATGCCAGTGCTTTTAGGGCTTACAGAGATGGCAAGTCAAATTTTACCCTCTAGAAATGGCCTGGGGGATCCAGTGGCCCTCCAGATGTTGCTGAACTACAATGCCCATCACCTCTGTTAGCAATGCAGGCTGGGAGTGATGGGATTTGAAGTCCCAGCAACCCTCTGGAGGGCCACAGAGGTTGTCTAGCCCTGCTCTAAAACCACAGACTTGGCAGGGAACTTGGAGGACTTCTAGTGCACCCCACTGCAGAGTCTGCAGTGCAAGATGCAATTATAGCATCCCTGGCCGATGGCTGTCCGGCCTCTGCTTAAATACCTCCAGTGAAGAAAGAGTCCACCATCTCCTAAGACAATAATAATAATAATAATAATAATAATAATAATAATTTATTATTTATACCCCGCCCATCTGGCTGGGTCTCCCCAGCCACTCTGGGCGGCTTCCAAAAGAACATTAAAATACAGTAATCTATTAAACATTAAAAGCCTCCCTAAACAGGGCTGCCTTCAGATGTCTTCTAAAGGTCTGATAGTTGTTGTTCTCTTTGACATCTGAAGGGAGGGCGTTCCACAGGGCGGGCGCCACTACAGACAAGTCTCCTCCACTGTCCCGACAGCTTTTACTGCATCAGGACATGTCTCCTAATGCTTAGCTGAAATCTGCTTCCTTGCAATTTCCACCCTCTGGAGCAATAGAGAACAAGTCTACTCCATCTTCTGTGTGATAGCCCTCCAGGTATTTGAAAACTGCAGGCAAAATACACCCAGCCTTCTCAACCAGCCTTCACCATTCTGGTCACCCTCTTTGGAACACAACCCGATTTTAATCTTTTACATCTTTAATGCATTTTAATCTTTGAGGGGTTGCTCCCCCCCAGTCCGAAACTAGTCAGTAATGCGGTATTCAATACAAAGTTGAGGAGGGGAGCATGCCCAAAATATAGAAGATATCCTTAGATAAGACAAAACTTTCAACTATACATGCATTACAGTGGGACCTCGACTTACGAAGATAATGCGTTCCAACGCGATCTTCGGTAGTCGAAAACACTCGTAAGTCGAGTCCCCATAGGGATGCATTCAGTGAAAAAAATTCGTAAGTCGAAGAAATCCTATTCAAAAATTCGTAAGTCGAAGAAATTCTATTCAAAGCAGCCGCGACTTCCTTTCGGAAGTCGAAAAATTCGGTTGTGGCGGCCATTTTTCTTCTTCTGGAAGTCATTCAGAAGTCGAAAAACACGTAAGTCAGGTCACTCGTAAGTCGAGGTCCCACTGTACTTTACAAAGCTGAAGGCTATTGCCTCTGTGTGGATATATATATACAGTATATATGTGCTTCTCTGTTTTGGTTTCTCATTTTATGCTTTGGCTATCTGAAACTAAACCCACACCCTTTTGTTTACCTCCAATTCAACGGCAACAGATGGGAGGGTGAGGCATTTCCTTTGACCCACAGAAAAGATATTCATCATGCAAAGTAAAAGTAAACTAAACTAAGAGAAACTCTTCACCATCACACTCTCCCTTACTGAGATAATATGTGTGTGTTAACCCATAGCACTGGGGGCCGGGAGAAGCACTTCTTATCTTCTCAGGCAGCCATACCTGGAACTGAGCTGTCAGATTATCAGTTTTGTTTCATTAAGACAGAGCTTCAAAATCCTCCAGTTTCGTAACTAAATTCTCATACTCTGGCGGCGGGGAGGCAAGGAGGAAAAAACCTTTCCTCACACAGCAGCACTATAAGCCACTTCACCTCTAATGAAGTGCCTTGCAGTAACGCAGCTGCTCCATCCTTCAAAAATGTCTCACCTCGGGCAGCAGTGACCTGAGGCATATCCACTGTCCCTCATACCTAATCTAATTTAAAGGGATGCAGAGTTCTTAACTCTCTTAGGCCGCATTCACACCATACATTTGAAGCATTTGGATGCCACGTTAATCAGAAACGGCTTCCCCGAAAGAATTCTGGGAGCTGTAGTTTGTTCAGCGTTCTGAGAGGAGAACCCGTTCCCCTCCCAGAGCTACAATGCCAGAGTTCCCTGTGAAGAGGGATCTATAGTTTAAACACTCTGGGAATTGTAGCTCTGGGAGGGGAGTGGGGCATCCTAACAACCCTCAGCACCCTTAGCCAGGCATGGCCAAACTTGGCCCTCCAGCTGTTTTGGGACTACAACTCCCATCATCCCTAGCTAACAGGACCAGTGGTCAGGGATGATGGGAACTGTAGTCCCAAAAACAGCGAGAGGGCCAAATTTGGCCATGCCTGCGGGCCTTAGCAAATGACACCTCCCAGAATTCTTTGGGGGAAGCAAGCCATGACTATTTAAAGTGGTATCATAGTGCTTTAAATGTATGGTGTGAATGTGGCCTTAGGGAAACTTTGCCCTTTTCCACTTCACTTTGCCAGCAGCACTGTGAGAGGCATGCAGCTCTCACTTTACCTCTAGACGTTGGACATTTTCAGATGGAACACAGGAAGTAGCTTTATATCAAGCCAGGCCACTGTTGAATCTAACTCAACATTGTCACTACACTGACTGGCAACAGCTCTTTAGGATTCAGACAGGGGACATTCCCAGCCCTACCTGAAGATGCTGGGGATTCAACGTGGGTTCTGGGATCATGCAAAGCAGATGCTCTAGCCACTGAGCTACAGCTTTCCAAAGGGCAGTCCCTACTCTCAGTCTCCCAAATGGATCACGTGGAACCTCAGGATTCCCGATAGTTGCAGGAAGGGAGCTGTGTGTATGTCCAGCATTTGTAGAATCTCTACAGTCAGCCTAACACACAGAGGCTGAATGGGGACAGCACATGCAACCCTACTTTCTTTGTACATGCACTGTAGTCTGTCAGAAGACCTAAACAGAGGAGTGGGGGGAAACCCTTTCCTCATACTCTGCTACTGTAGGGAAGCAGCACATGCAGAACCCCCCCCCAAACAGTTGGGGCAACATCTGCACTAGAGAAGGAAAAAGCTATTCCCACCCGTGTCACATTCTTATGCTTGAGATTCACCAGCCATGTTGGGAACTGCTATTTTAGCTGGTACCAAAATTAGCGGCTACGCTGGGCAAATCTAATTCTAAATGTATATGTGTCGGACAGCACAAAAGACCTTGTTTTTGTACAGAGGTCACCACGTTCCCGTACCATGACAATACTTGCAGCATCGAACCACACGGAATTAAGACACATAGGGAGAAGTGGAGGTAAAGTAGGAAGGAGCCCCTCTCATCACTATGGAGGGCTCTGGACATCAAGCTGGACTACAGGACCAGAAGTCTTTCAGGTGCAGACCTTTCCACTATTAAGACTCATTTCCTTGCCACCTTAGCAGTGCCCCGTTCCCTAGAAACTTTTGCATCTGTTTCTTTGCAGATAGATGATTGAAAGCTACTAGGCCACGGAAGCCACTCTTGTATCTGTCAGCTGGGAAAGAGAACTGAATAATTTCAATTCTACAGTTACAGGTAGGTAGCCGTGTTGGTCTGCCATAGTCAAAACAAAATAAAAAATAAAAAAAATTCCTTCCAGTAGCACCTTAGAGACCAACTAAGTTTGTTCTTGGTATGAGCTTTCGTGTGCATGCACACTTCTTCAGATACACACTGTGTGTATCTTCAGTGTTGACCTTCAGATACACAGTGTGTATCTGAAGAAGTGTGCATGCACACGAAAGCTCATACCAAGAACAAACTTAGTTGATCTCTAAGGTGCTACTGGAAGGAAATTTTTTTTTGTCTCAATTCTACAAATGCTCATAGGTTGGGCTAGTTATTATCTCTAGGAAACCGCAGCACTTTCAAAACATGGAAAAAGGGTGGGTGGGGGGATTATTTGGATACGCCCTGCTCTAAAACCACACCTTTAATTTTCCCTGCAGCTGGGAGCTGTCCAGTCTGGATTCAAAATAAAGAGGTTACCCTTTAAACAATCTCTCTCTCTCTCTTTAAACAATCTCTCTCTCTCTCTCTCTCTCTCTCTCTCTCTCTCTCTCTCTCTCTCTCACACACACACACACACACACACACACACAGAGGGGGGGATTCTAGTTAAACAGCAACATAAAAATAAGATGAAGTCTTAATTGCAAGCAGATTGTGTGCATTTTAGAGGCTGGATTTCCGTGCCCTGAACACAGAAATGGTACCTGATCCTTTCCCAGAACCCAGTGCCGCATGTGTATTCTGCCATTGGGAATCCGGTGCTTTTAAAGTGTGAATTAGCCCTCGGAATCCCAGCAGAAATGCTGCCAGAGCATTCACTGATCAGAACAAAGAGTTGCTGAGCCCTATGGGAGGCTGATGGGTGGAGGGATTGTGCCTTGGTGTGGGAGGTTGGAGAGTTGACCTTCTGGTTTATTCCAGCCCTGTTCTTCTATATGCACTTTAGCCAGCGGGAAATCTGAGCAGCTCAGCTGCCACGAGAGCTCTGGTTACCACCAGCCCGTCTCGGCCTCTGAGAAGAGACGGGAAGAATGCCAGGAATACAGCGCAGCAGCTGCCCAAGAGAGTCTCTAAGAAGCATGCACAGCCAGATAGCTTGGTTGAGACAGGATTGCAGCTAGAGACAGCATTCTGATGAACTTCAGGCACCGGGTTTGTAATGAAGTGGTCTGTTACAATGCACTTGTAAATACAATAATTATATTGCTGGCTCAGATATACAAATCAAAATTTGTCCTGATTGAATCCGATTTCACTGGGTTAGGGAAAAAGATCCAGTTCAGTGCACATGTCACTTCAATAAGGCTGAGAGAGCAATAGTTTGTTTTTATCTATCAAGTTGCCTGTTTGTTTGTTTGTATAGGAATTGTGATAGCAAATTCCCCATCTTCTGGAACTGCCTCTATGCTGAGCATAGTGTTGACTTGTTTTTAACAGGGCTTTTGCATGCCACTGATCAAAAAGTCAGCTTCCATTACTTTTTCCCACAATGGAACAGCTGCACTGTTTCCTCAGGTGTAGGTAACCCATAATCCAGCTCTTCCAGCCTACAGTTTGGTAATGGCCTCCAAAGATTGTGCTCTAACCATTTCCATCTCTGTGGTCCATCTCCCCTCTCTAGGAACCCACTCTATCAGTTTAATCAACCCTCCCTTTTCCAAATGGTGCTGCCTTTACACCCATTTATTTTATTTTCCACCCTAAATTGCAGCTGAGGAGGGGGAAGGCAATCATGACTGGAGATGCAGCCAGGGGAGGAGGAAAGACTATTTAACCATTTCCGCACATGCCATAGTTCCAAATAAAATTGAAGCTTGGGAAAGGGGCACTGATCCCTTGGCTGCAGAATGTTATTTGCACCTGTATAAACTCTGTGGTTGAAACAAGACAATTTTGGCAACGTTAAGGCCCTACCATGTGTTATTATATAGATAAATCTTTGTATAATCATGTTCTTTATTTCTACAATTAGGTATAAGCAGTATTTTTATTTATTAAAATATGTATTAAATTAATTCAATGAATGCTAATGATGTGATTACATGTAAAGTGTAATGGCATCAGAGCTTGACTATTAGTCTCCAACCTTATGTGGAGTGTGAGAGCTACCAGGATGAACATAAAACTCGATGGGTGGCCGGGGGGGGGGGGAGGAGAGTGATAAGACTTTGCAATGGTTCTCAACAGCTGTTTCTGCGGCAAGAGACAACAGGCTCTGCATAGTAACCATGTCACTTTGTTGCAGCAAGAACAGAGACCGAATCAGACCAATTTTAAAAGTTCAAAAGGAATATGAGCGAAGAATCATTTTATATATTTCTTTTGTTCCACCGTTTTGAAACTGCTCTAAAAGTTTTCAAAACTGCTATAAAACTTGCTTACCGGTGGCAGAATTGTGACAAGTGTACAAGTGGAGATCTCAAACAACTACCTTCATCCTTCTGAAAAATACTACTGCCTGTCTTCCTGATAATGTATTGTGTCTCTTCCATTTTCTTTGCCTTGCTTTTTAAGACTCCTTTTCATCAGTGTGTGGGTTGTGTGTACGTGTGTGTACGCAAACACACACTTTCCAGACCTCAGTATGCTTCTGGTGAAATAGGCAGTATTGAATAAAAGGTTGTGACATATTAAAACTGTAATGCTTTATTATAGATGACAGTTAGCAGCATAAGGTTGGGTACAAATAATATACTGTTGATTTATATGGCTTGAGTCCGCAGTCTGAGCCAAACTAGATGCGACAAGAGATCCACTGGTATTTTATTCGGATGTCTCCCTGAACTATTAAGGAAGTCTATTTTTAAAGCAAAAACATTTCTCTTCCTTGTCTTAACTTGCTATACTCCATTGTTTGAGACTATTTCCTTCTAGCCCAGCTCATATGCTGCAAGTGAGCCAAAGTGGAGAAGGGACAGAGCTTATTGATGGGAGGCAGCAAAGTTTAGCTCCTGTTATGTATTTAATTAAAAAACCCACTTCTCTCCCTTTTAACCAGAGCACTGCAATCAAATGAATAAAATACATACAACTGTGACCTGCGACAAAATGCTGCAGTGTGAAGTGCTGCTGTTCAGTGTTCCAGCCAGCCAGCCAGGCCTTCTTTCAAGCTACTCCATTCCATGGTTCCTCATTCTGGTTTTCCACCCTATCCACACCCAGACACTCAGAAGGGCTGCAGAGTCCTCACTGGGCTGACTGCATTTTTTGTCCCCTTAGGGTTTCCTCCCCTGAAGTTTCTCTTTCTATTTCAGCAAACCTTGGGCTTGCTCTGAGCATGCTGACACTCCCTTCTTATATCTCTGTAGTCCTATTTCAGCTACAAAGTCAACACCCCAGTTTACTATTTGCATATGATTATGGTTGGTCTGTCACAATCATTGGGACTTAAAGTACCTTCATAATGTAGCCGGTATGTTTGAACCAGTGTACAGTTTTGAGGGAATAATTGTGTTAAACACATGCAACTTTTCCATAATAAATTGACAGAACATGAAGAATTAAGCAGGTATATTGTCCAAAACTGGTTTGAAGTTCACATAATGATAATTGTTTCTTAATATTTGAGCTGGCAATATATCGCGAATCACAGGCGATACCTGGTTTTCAATGTTGCGATAACTCACCAGCTAAACATCGCAATAACTCACCAGCTAACTGTTATCAGTGGCTAACCTCACAATATCACCAGCTAAACCACATACCGGTAATATCACCAGCTAAATGTTGCAATGTTATCACCAGCTAAATATTGCAATCTACCACAATGTCTGAAATAAGGATTGAACTATACAGAGGCGAACAGGACAGCCTCATGACAGCAAAAATAAAATAAAAAATGGCGGCAGTAGCAGTGGCACCCTGCAAGGCCTTGCTGCAGCAGCAGCAGAAACAGCAGTGGACTGCAAGGCCTTGCGGTGGTGATAGTGATGGCACTAGTGGCGGCGGACTGTGAGGACTTGAGGAAGCAATGGTAGGTGGTGGCAGTAGTGGTGGCAGCCTGTAAGGCCTTGCGGTAATGGCAGGAGGTGGCGTGTGAGGCCTCATGGCGGTGATGGAAAGTAGTGGCAGTAACGGCACTGGCCTGCGAGGCCTCACAGTGGCAACAGGATTTGGCAGCAGCAGCAGAGGTGGCCTGCAGGGACTCACGGCAGTGACAGGAGGTGACGGCAGTAGCGGCATCCTGTGAGGCCTTACAGCAGCAATGGGAGATGGCGGCAATAGTAGCGGCAGCCTGTGAGGCCTCGTAGTGACACAAGCAGTAGGGCTTGCAAAGTCTCACCGTGGTGTCAAGAAGTGGTGGCGGCCTGCAAGTCCTCCTGGCAGTAGTGGGAGGTGGTGGCAGAAGCTGTGGCAGCCTGCCTCAGCAAGGCCTTGCAGGCCACCTCTGCTTCTGCCATCGTCTCCTGCCACCACCACATGACCTTGCAAGCTGCCACTACTGGCACTGCCATAACAAGGCCTCGCAGGCTGCTGCCACTTCTGCCACCCCCTGCCCACAGTCATAGTGAGGCTTCACAGGCTGCTGGTTATTGTGCCCCTGCTGTGAGGCTGCTCCCCTCCCCTGTTGTTGATTCTGCCACCTAGTAGGCCTGCTGGTAGTCCCAGATTATTTATATTCAATATGACTCATCGCTGTACTTTGGATTGTCCTGAATACCACCATTTGGTAGCCAAGCCCCAAGCCAAAAGTGTCATTTGAATGCATTTTGGCTTGCCTGCTGCTGAAAGTGACCATGAGGTGATTGATAATATCATCATTTATCAGTTTTAGACCCGTAAGTAGTAGCAGTTGCCAGGACATTCTCCTGTTTGCCTGTGTGTAATTCCTTATTTCAGATATCATGATATATCGATATATCACGATGTTTAGCTGGTGATATATCGCAATATTGAAAACCAGTTATCGCCCAGCCCTAGCAGGTATATATAACTGCTTGCTGTGACAAAAGTTAATTCCAGGTGCCTTCAGCTGGCATACAGGTAAGTGAAGCAATCCAGTGAGTTAAAAGTTCTTGAAGATGAAATTTAAGCTAAAAGAAAAGAATCAACCCCAAAGGAAGTGGACAAATTCAGTTGCAGACACCAGCTGGGGTGGAACTCTGTATGGTAACTCAAAACGGTAAGCAGCTCTGGTTCAATACAATACAAGCTGCACAGCTTCTGTTTCAGAAACAAAATAGTAGTAAGTATCCCAGCCAGCAGCCAGTCAAGACTTGAGGATTCAAGCAACCTCTTCAGGCAGCCCCTCGCAGATAACTCCCCCCCCCCCAATTTGGAGTTTAATTGCTCCTGGTTACCAATTGCTCCTGGTTAGCCCCCTTCCCTTAAGGAGAATGTACAAAAAATGGGGTGTGACTCACCGGAGTGACCTTCAAAAGTGCTAAATGGTGTCACCTTGGGTGACCATCTCCACTGGATTTTAAGGGCCTGTGTGGCAAGGAAGCAAAAAGGCAGCCCCTTCTCTCCTTTCCTCTCCAGATTTCCTGGTTTGCCTCTAGAGGAAAGCACTGCTCAGTTCCTCTATTGAGGAGAAAGGGAATAAGGCTAGTTGACTCTTACTGGCAAGATGCTTTAGTGGGAGGCAAAGCTTTGGAAATTCATTGACTGCCTGTGGGAGTTTTAACCTAGTGGTCCTGCTGGGTGAGGTGAGGGGGGACACCACTGGAGTCCTCAGTACTTCACCAGCCATGAGTAAATGGTAAGGATGAGTGAGTCACCCAGCAGGGCCAAGGCAAAGAGATGACCTAAGGCTTTTGGCCATGGCATTCGGATGGAACTCACCAGGACACTGGTTGCCACCTTCCAGAAGCACAGACAAGTATGAAGTGGGAGAGCCCAAGACACAGATGGTTATGTCTGATGGTCCAAACCCTGGGAAAGAAAAGAAATGAGTTGGTGACCTGATCCTCATACGAGATCTGGGAACCCTAATGTCCCAGCTCCATGAACTCCACGTGCTGGGATTTGAAGACAGAATTAACTCTGCTCTCTTAGCCACAGCCCATATCCCAGAGTCATTCTACAGATGGATTCAGATGAGGCACTGGGGTGGAAACGGTGATGATGCCACCATGCGATCCATCTATCACATTTACCATTAGTGCAGATGCTCTGAAAACGGCAGCCTTCCAGCCAAAGAAGGACTCACCTGTTCGAGGCTCTTTGGTGTGGTCAATTGTCTCTGGGAGCCCCTCCTGCTGCAAGGTGCACTGCAGCAGGTCATAGTAGTAAGCCGTCCAGGCCCGGGCCTGTGCATCCTCAGGGCTGATCTTGCAGTCCAGAGGCACATCCCGGCGCCAGGCACAGCGCAAGGGGCTCAGGGGTGGTAGAAACCCCTGTTCTGCCCAATCCAGTTCCTTGGGAGTTGGAGGTGGCTCAGTGTGGATCTGGTCCAGAGACAGCTACAGAAAGAGAAAGGCAAAGGGTTGGGAAATAGGCCTGGAAAAGGAGAAGGAACTTAGCCGCAGCATCGATCCCACCAAAGGAATGGGGAGAAGATCATTCCTGCCAGTAGCCAGTGGAGAACATTGCTCTTTTCCCAGGCCTTTGGCTAGTTAAGCTATCTATGGCAGTAATGGCCAAACTCGGCCCTCCAGCTGTTTTGGGACTACAATTCCCATCATCCCTGACCACTGGTCCTGTTATGATGCGAGTTGTAGTCCCAAAACAGCTGGAGGGCCAAGTTTGGCCATCACTGATCTATGGTCTTTTAAACTGTGGGGGGTTATAGTTTCTATTTGCTATTATGTTACATTTTTCTTTTCTTTTTTAATATTGTAAACTGCCCTGTGATCAACAGATGAAGGGTGGTATAGACATTTTAACAACAACAATGTCCAAGGGTCTGTTGCTGCAGTGTGGCACTGGCTGGGTGAGTAGCTGATCCTCAGTGTCATGGAGGACTAAAGAGGCTGGGAACCCATGGGAGAACTGAAGAATTTTCACATAGAAAGGGAAGATGGTACTAGCAAAGTTCTGGTGTTGCCCAGACTACACCTAACAGGTTTTTTTCTTCATGTTGTTTAGCCACTACAAAAATAAACATGTCTCAATGAGAGACAAAAAAAAGGAGGATATTTTGGCCAGAACAAAGGGAGTTCAACAAAAATGGGTCTCACAAACAAGTACCTAGAAGGAAAAGCAAAAACACCCCTGGCAGAGTAGACAAGAAAAAGGACTATTGAACCAATGTGTTTTGTATTCTACTGGTTCATCCTCAGGGAGTTACAGAACAGAAATTCATATATGCTGCATTTTCGAATTACTGCTGTTTTGAGTTTCCCCAAAGAGGAACCATAAGGTCAAAATGGGAGCTATATAAGGTGTGAGGAGGAGAAAGCCAAAGAAAGACTCACCATCATTCCAGGTGAAGATGCTGCAAGGAAAGAAGAAAAAAGAGATATGTGAATATTTTTGTACTGCTTGTGACCCAGGGCTATCCCATCTCCAAAGGGGATTATGAATGGTGAAATGACACAATTTATTGTGCTCGGCTGTGAAGGTGCAAGGGCCAGGGAGAAGCTACAATGGAACTACACTGCCTGATTTGCTGCCCTCAATACACCCATGAGCAAGAGGATATCTGGCTTTTAACTTGCCATCTTGAAATCAATCATGCTTCTTTAGTCCATACTGAAAAGAGAACATTAGATTACTTAAGAACTGACAATCTGTTACATGATTTTTCAATGCCCGTTTTTGTCTTGTGTGTGCACATATCAAAGAATAAAGGCTGTAAGTTTTAAGCGAGGCAACCCCATGTATGCTTCCCACTGCATTCAACAGGGTTTACTCCCTAATAAGTATGTTTAGGATTGCAGCTGACCAGCACTGACAGCAATCAAACAGTGCTGTGCTCATCCCTATTCCACAATGAAGGTTGGCACAGAGAGGACAGTTAGAAAACACTTGCAGCTGGTATGTGCCTGGGGCTCTGTGCTGGGCTTTTGGGTGTGTTTTGGTGCCAGGCAAGTGCCCTGCTCTGTGTATACAGGCCAGGCTGTTTTCTGAGCACAGATCAGTGAGCTGTGAAATTCCCAGTTATTCAAGAAGATTAAGGGGGCATGGGATGAGGTTAGGATTAAACTAACATGCTCACCCACCCTTCCTCCTCGGTCTACTACTGCTGGCTCAGAAGGTTCATGCAAGGCCTCCATTTTATCTGGTCTGTCAGTGGCTTTCCTGTCCCACTAAATAACAGTTGCCCCAGGACCCAAGGCTGCCAGAAAGGACAATGGGGGGATGTAAACATGGCAAGTTTACTACAAGTATTTGGCAATCGTTTTTAATTACTTAGGCTATAATGTATGCAATTTAACACACATTTTACTTAGCAAACAAAAATAAATTATATTAATTTAACCAAAATATATTTTAAATTCCCAAGTCATGGTACAACTTTTTAGCACCCCTCATTTTTTGGAATTTGAAAAATTCAATGTGCCTTATTGCCTACCCATCTCTACACACCGTATTTTCCCGTGCATTAGACGAGGTTTTTTGACTCAAAAATTGTGTCAAAAAACTGGGGTCGTCCAATACACGGATAGTGACATGGGGGGGGGGGGATAAGCTCAACAACTTTGCCCCATCTCCCCTCATTTTCTTAAAATTGAGTCCCCAAAAACAGGGGGGTGTCTTATACATGGGGGCATCTTATAGAAGGAAAAATACGGCACTTGCACACAAATGCTCTGCGAATGAAGTGTGCAAATGAAAGTTAACTTGATGCAAGTTTCTCCATTTCCCTAATGTATATCAGCAGCAGCAGTACATTATTACAGAAAGGCAAGCTTCATCTTGGCCTCTAACCCTCCATGATGCTTTCCTGCAAGACGGCACCATGGTGCCAAGGTCATCTAGTCCTTTTTGTGCAACAAACACAGTCAAAACCTTTATACGCTTGCTGGTAACTGGCAGTAGCACCAACCCGGAGCTTCAATATACCGGTATTACAAGGTTCCTGTGCCTTTAATAATTTTGAAGACAAGGGTGTTTGATCAGCTGCAGCTTCTCCCTCTCCAGGACTGCCTTTGCACAGAAGCCTAACCTGTCCCACAAAGTCATTGTGTAGCTACACGTTGTTTGTTTGAGGAACATATATCCCCCTTTAGCTTCAAAAAGAAACCAACGTGGCTAACAATAAGAAAACAATAAGCACAAAAACACACACACAAACACACACAAACAAACAAACAAACAAACACACACACACACACACACACGTTTTTAGTTAAGCCAGTGTTTCTTGCATCCTCTGGAGTAACTGTCTGGTCCACAAGCTTCATTCAGGTGGTCTGAGGCATGTCCTCGTTATGTAGTCATTTTGTTTTTTAATTGTATTTTTATTGCCTATTGTATTTCTTATATTGCATTTTATTGTATTACAATTTGAATTCTATGGCACACTTAGAAATGTGTATGACTAAGCAATATAAAAGCGTTATAGCAATTTTCAAATGGTGCATGAGGGGAAAGGTACCACTGGCTAAGTCATTCTGGCACAGAGCAACTTTTCTCCTCCTGATTCATAGGAAGGATGTGTTGATAGTAAGCAATACTGCTATGGGCCAAGCAACAAGACAAATTGTAGCCTGAGCAAACCTCCTCCTTCAAAATATCTTTAAGGCAGAATTCCTGCATTTGTTTCTTGGCTCACAGAGGTTCTAGATAAGCTCCTCTGACACACCCATTTGAGGCAACATCACCATTCAAACAAAACCCAGCTACTATATACAATTTAAGCTTCATCTTGAAATGATCTGATGAAGCCACTTTCTGGGATATTAGTTCAATTTTTTTTCTAAACGCCAAAGTCTCCAGAAGCAATTTGAATTCCCTATTCCAAAGCAATTATTCAAATATAAAATAAAAGGATGTCATTTAACAACAACAACAAAGTTTGTACAGCTTATCTACTTCTCATTAGTTTATCCCTAGGATCTCCAATGTGGTGCCCTTGGCACTCACAAATGGCCCTTAACCCTCCCGTTTTTTGTTATTTTGAACAGGGGCATTTGAACGCCCTCCCTTCAGATGTCAAAGAGAACAATTACCACCAGACCTTTAGAAGACATCTGAAGGCAGCCCTGTTTAGGGAAGCTTTTAATGTTTAATAGATTATTGTATTTTAATGTTCTGTTGAAAGCCGCCCAGAGTGGCTGGGGAAACCCAGCCAGATGGGTGGGGTATAAATAATAATAATAATAATAATAATAATAATAATAATAATAATTATTATTATTATTATTATTATTATTATTATTATTATTATTATTGTGTTTGGCAGGGACTTGCCTGCAATGCCCGTTTTATCTGTATTTTGGGGAGGCGGTTTTACCTGTTTGGAGGGAGGTGGGGTCTGAGCATCACCTGTGGCACCCACAGCAGTTACTGCAATTTCCAAATATGTCTTCAGGTCCCAGGAGATGAGAACCCTTGATTTAAATAACTACTGAAACAACCATTAATGCTTGAGATAACCATTCCCTAACAGATGGGCTTGCTGTGATCAAGAGGTTTTAACAGCTAGACTTCCCCATTCCTTGCCACATTCTATATATGAATATTCTTATTAGGCACATGGAGACTACTTATCCCCATTCCCTTTGCAGGTAACATGAGAGCCACTGAAGGTGTGAGCTGAAACAGCATGCAGGAAAAGAAGTACCTCCTGGCTCTCAGCCTACTGTACTTTCCCCTAGTCTGTAAGGGATCACTTTCCCTCTTCACCCCGTCTATTCTTGGATGCTACTCCCATACATCTGGATTATGTTAAAGAAGTACCTGGGAAACCGTCAGAATCTGGAAGAATATTAACAAACATGTAGGGTTATTTCCACCAATAAAAACATCAACTCTAGCTCCAAGGTTTCTTATAAGCCAGAGGCAATCATATCTCTGCAATGATGAATCCCACACAACCATAAAGGTATTGACTGCAGTCCTGCTCACAAGATACTTGAATTCCAACAGCACCAGTGAAATTGTGCTGGTTGGGAATGATGGGAATTGTATTCCAGAAAATCTGGAGCATCCCAGGTTAGGGATACCCGGGGTGCCATACTGCTGCCACACCCCTCCACAGATTGGCAACATGACACTAAGCACTGTTTTACAGCAGGGCTGGTACCTTGGAATTTAATGAACAAAATTGCCACTGATCTGACAGTAGACCAGTGATGGCTAACCTTGACACCCCAGATGTTTTGGAACTACAACTCCCATCATCCCTAGCTAACAGAATCAGTGGTCAGGGATGATGGGAGTTGTAGTCCCAAAACATCTGGAGTGTCAATGTTAGCCATCACTGCGGTAGACGATTCCTTTCATGTGCTCACCATCAAATCTGTGAATATGGAATTCTCCCAAGTGACAGTATAATTATAGCTTTAAAATGGACATGTTCAAAACCTATAGACAATCTAGACAGGAACACAGCAAGATGCCTTATACTGCTATGACGTTTAGTCTGCTGACCTTAGTAATGGCAACAATTGCCAGCAACGAGAAGAGCAGTAGCACCCCGATACGGTATCTACAGCAGCAAGTCCTTTAAATCCTAAATCCCTGAGTCTTCACTTGCTGTGAGTCCCACTGATTAATCAGGGATCAATTTTTAATCTGTGATTAAAGCTTTAGTTGATTAATCTCACCAATTAATCAATTAAGGCTTGAAGCTCTACCTACTTAGTGCTCTAAATTTGGCAAAATCTTGCTTCCAAGTCTAGCTAGGGTAGAATTACTTGAGTCTTCAATAATTCAAGTAATTAATTCATTAGTAAATCCATTAATAAGTTTTTATAAAAAAAATTGGGGCTCATTAGTAAGATTTTAATCTAAATTGAACTATGTGAAGTGGGTACTTGATGGCAAAAGCAGTTGTAATCAATGTACACACACACACATATTGAACTTAATCTACAAAGGAAGAAGTAATTCTGCCTGTATGATTTTTGTCAAGGGAACCTGTTATCTACTACAAAGAATATAAGTTTGAATTGGCTGCTAAATAATCACTGAAAGCCCAAGGGTTAATTATCAGTTCACTAGATGAGGCAAGGGAGCATACCTGTACAGTCAGGCTTCATTTGTTTTAAGGGATAGATCCCTTTAGACTTTGGGGGAAATGCCACCTGCATTTCTGCCAGGACTGTGCAACTGCTTTGCTGCTGCAGAACTTACTAAGAGAGGTGATCTGCAGTTTACACATTACCTGGCAGAAGTTTGGTGTGTTAACTCCAATTTATTTCCCACTGGAAGTTCTTGCAGTAGCACAAACATCCCTGTGTTAAAATGGGTGGCGCAGGTTATTTTAGGGCTGTGCCATCACATGCTTCCCTTTGAACAGAAATGGTTGAACGGCAGAGTGTGGCTCTGCCCTACCCCATCCTGTCACTTTGGGATTGCACAGTTCTTTATTACCGGTACATCCAGGCAGAAAAGTCACGTCTGGTCTTCCAAGACACATCAGTGTCGCCTCACAGCAGAAGTGGGCAAATCCGGCAGCAGTTAACAGCCCACCTCTCAACTTTCCCAGAAGTGTGAAGCACTCCTTCCTGAAGTGCATGGCCATCCTATGATTGGCTGGGCTTAGCAACCTGTCACTCAAAGCCACCTTGGCATAAAAGACCATAAATGCATGGTCCATGTGGTCTGTTGCCCCTCTTGCCACCAATGCCAGACCATTGTTCTGTCAGCTTTGCCTGATGTAGGGTTAGACCAACATCCTGGTGTGCTGTTTAATTTTCATTTTGATTCTGGACACTTGCTGTTTTGGATTTGTGAATTTCTGGACACACTCAAGAGCTGGCTGCGCCCCCGCATTGGTTAAACCTTCTCGGTTAGGCTATTAGTTGTTAAAGTACCTGGAATATCCAAAGAGGAGATTGGCTGAGGTGGCCAAGCAGGGGAGCTGGAATTCAGCTGTTTGTTCCTTTACTCCTGAATAGACCACCTTGAGGCAGTGGGAATCCCCTTGCCCTAGGTGACATTAAACAGGTGGTGGCAAGCAGAGAGGGAGGGGAGGGGAGGGAGCAAGGAATGTCACCTGTTACTAGAGGACTACCCTACTGGGTTGATGTAGCAAGTAGTGTGCTGCCCTCCACCACAGTGAGTAGCCATTCCCAATACAGCAGCCTCGGTGAGCAAACACCTGCTCATGGCAAGAAATGGTATTTAGGGTTTATGCACTATCCCTGTATGAGACATAGAGTGTGATACATCATCGACTGTCATCTACTGTTTTCCTGCCAGGCATATTAAACTGGATGGGTTGCAAATGATCTTGGCAGCAAGGCTGACAGTTTTTTACTGGCCCCACAAAGCTTTTGACATTAGCAGGTGATCATGATGAGATCTCCAGGTCTTAACAATTTCCCCCCCCCTGTTGCTCAACCTGCTGCGAAGAGCAGATGAGGCCAGTTTTCATTGTCCGTTGGCATCTCTGAGTTTGGGTGACAAACCACACATATTGACTCACTTTACCAAATGCAGTATGTGCTTTTAGTCCCAAACTGTCCTAAGCCTACTTTATTGAGCTAAGTAAAGTTTAAATGACCACCAGGAGACTGAATGGTTTCCCCAAACCATCTGGGGATGTGTTTGCATCGCTCCTTAAAATGGAAAACATTCTTATTAGAAGTTTTAGCTTGCCGTTTCATTGTTATGAAAACCTAATTCATAAATTGTTGTTTGGGAAACTGGCATTGAGTAATGTGCTGATGTAACTTGGTGGTTGGTGGCATGTATGTCACATCTGCAGTGCGGCTGGAAACAAAGGTTTACTTCAAATCAAATGAATTCCAAGTAAAAACTGAATAAACAAACTGAGGTTAACACCTGACTCCACAAAGCAGCCTCCTATGCTTATGCAGCCTGAGCCTGTTCATCAGGGGTGGGCAACCCTTTTTGTCCCCTTTCCAGGGTTGCATTCCCTCAGTGTCATCTGACAAGGGTCACATAATGCCAGTAGGCAGAGAGAGTGTCAAAGTGGGTAGGGCCACTCCTTTTCCTTTTTCTCTCTGTCTGTCACCTGCTTTCCCACTCCTTACCACTTGCATGAAACTAGGGTTGTGTACACACTGTTATCTGTAAGCACATTCAGAATACCTTATTTCCCTCAAAGAATTCTGGGTAATGCAGTTTACTCCTCACAGAGGTACAATTCCCAGCAACCCTTAACAAACTACAGTTCCCAGAATCCTTTGAGGAAAAGAATGTGCTTCAAAAGTGCTTTAAAGGTATAGTGTGTATATATTTGCATCTCACCCCCTCCCTAGTGCCATGTTTAGGAAGTTTATTTATGACATTTCTATTCCATCTTTCCTTCTACAAGCTCAAAATGGAGTACTTGGTTCCCCCCCCCCCACACATTTTAGCCTAAGAAACTGTGACTGCCCCAAAGCTGTCCACTGAGGAGGATTTGAACCTGGGTCTCTCCCCAGTCCTAAGCTGACACTCTTAACTGCTATGCATCTGCTGATGTGGTCTCTAGTCCATGAAAGCATATGCCACAATAGATTGATTAGTCTTTAAGGCACCACAGTGTTCTTTGTTGATTTTGCTCCAACAGACTAACCCAACTTCCCCTCTGGAAATTGTCTGAATGAAAAAGGAGAGCATTTTTAAAAAAATGATTCCCAAAAAGCTACACTACCTGGAGGTGCCTCTTGCTTGCCACAGGCAAGGGGTAAGTTGCTGCTCCCAACCACTGGCTTATCAGCAGCTTTCTCAATTGTTTGGCTCTTATCTAAAGTGAAAACAGGGAATGATCTGCGATCATTCAACAACTTTGTGTAAAGTGTTGGCTGCCGCTATCATGTGATGAGTAATGTAGATTCAGTAAAAATCCAAGTACGAGGAAAAATAACTTTGGATTTTAATTATTTGAAAGACCATTTTTTATTTCAGCTCCACTTGCAAAATCATTCGCTCTTCAAGCCTGCATCTAGGACTTGGAATGGCATTGGATTGAGTGTCTATTATTTGACTGCCATCAACTATTTCATGAAGTCAAGAATGCCATTAAGTAGAGGGCACCTACTTCTTCTTCTTTTATTTCATTAGGGTGTCGTTTCTTAGCAAGAGCAAGAGTGATGGGGAGGTTGCCTTTGGTCCCACAGAAGTTCCTGGGGCCAAACCCAGGGCCACGGTCAGGTGTGGGAGCCCCTTGCCAATCCCTGGAGCTTCACAGCCCAGCTCCTCTGCTTTGCTGCTCCCTGTTCACTTGCCCTCTCCAGGCAAGCAGTGAGAAAAAAGGGCAGGAACATGCTTTGTCTTCCCCCTCTATGAGATGGTGTGCACTAGGACCCAGAGGGAGAGGCAAACTAGTGGGTACCAGCAATAATAGGAGGAGGCAGGTGCATTGAGGGGGACCCACTGAAAGGACCATGCCTAACCCCCCTCCCCCAAATAAAACCCCTGGAAGCAGTACAGTACTGTGTTGGACAAGCCTTGGAGCAAAGCCAAGCTTCTCCTGTTGGCCACCAGCTAGAACTGCAGGCATCACCAAATATTAGCAACAGTTGCTACCTAGGACGGTCCATGACTCCATCTTGCTTGCCTTAAGAATCAGAGTTGATGCTTGAATAACTGGTCTGCTGCCTACTTAGCACAGCTTCCTTTAGAAACTGACTTTTGACAGCCTTTTTCTTTTATAGTTACTTCTACTTTATTTCTGTTTTAATTTTGTTTAAGGTATAGCTGCAGGCTGACTGATGTACCAGGATTACCACCCAAGGGAATGTGAATTATTCACTATTATAGGACCCTTTGCTACCATTCTTAAAATTTATAGCAATATGTTATAACTGTTTTTTATGTTAATTTCATTGTTTCACAGCAACAGGTAACGAAATTAGTTGTTCATTAGTTGTTCTAATGAAGTTAGTGCTTTAAATATACTTTACCATTCCTTGAAAATATTTGACGGGAGTCAACTGACTAAAACCGTTTTTGGGGGTGTCATCCCAATATTACCTTTCCAGGATGCAAAAGTGCCACCACCCAAAGTTTAATATATTTTCTCACCTGACCCTCAAAGGAAGCTTCATTAACTATGAACCCTGAAATTTGAGAGTGAAGTGGACAGTGTTGGATTTCTGGGTGTTAACCACAAACTCCAGATTGATGTATCAATTTCTCAGTTTGGGGGCCCCTACAAAACACAGAGTTTGCCCTACAAAACCATACAAAAGGTCTGGAGGGGAACCCAATTTCAGGGTTCACAGTTGATGAAGCCCTCAAAGCACAGTAGTGGCATTGTGTTCATCTAATAAAGGAACTTGTATATTGTGATTTTTTTAAAAAAAAATTATTATTATTTACTCTGTGTTGTTGTTGTTTAGTCGTTTAGTTGTGTCCCAACTCTTCGTGACCCCATGGACCAGAGCACATCAGGCTCTGTGTAGCGATCAGCAACTTGCCCCAAGACCATGTGGTGAAGAGAAGGATATAAAGTCCCTAAATAAACAAACTTCTATCACTTCCTGAATGCTGTTAACAAGTCCATCAGAGACCAAGTTCATGGAAGACAATCTTACTCGGCTAGGAGTGATCGCCAAAGAAGAAAGACAGAGATCCCTATTGTGTTAGTTTATTCCACACAGGATACTTTACAGCCAATGGTTTACATATAAACAGTGGAATGACTTCCCCACAGTTGGCAACTGCAAGGTAATATAATTAATCAATCATTACCTGCAGAGACCCAACAGCTTCACTGAGGAGAGACACCCATGGAGCGCTCCTGTTCTTTAGGATTTTTATGCATCTAGGGACATAAGGTGCTGCCTTTTACCAAGTCAGACTTTTGGTTTGTCTAGCTCAGAACTGTCTACACTGACCAGCAGCAACCCTGCATCTTTCAGGGTTTCTCCCTGATCTACCTGCAGATGCCAGGAATTCAACCTGGGACTTTGGCGTGCATAGCAGAAGCTCTCCCCACCCGCTGCGCTTTCCCAGCCTTCTCTCCAAGCTCACTGCTGCCTTAATTTCTTGTGCCACGCTGCCCCTAGCACCCACTGCTACAGGCCTGGAGACTCACAGATAAGAGCTCGCTTGGCAGGTCTTCAACTCACCGGCCGGAAAGGGAAAGATGTCTCATAACTATTTGACCTGGTTGGGGAAAATTAGACCACAGGCATGGGGGAAACGATAAACAGAAATACCTGTACATTTTCAAATTCACTGACGAAGTATTACGGCAAGGGCACATCTTTCATGGAGCTTGGGCTGTGGCATGGATCAAATGGCTCATATGCAGGGCTTCTGATCCGCTACCACTTAGGGGTCCACTTAGCCACATGGTAGAGGACGACTGTGGGGCCCTTGTACATGGCACAAAGTCTGCACAGCTGGCTTCCTGTTACTAGTAAAGGGGAAGAATTCCAGGGTTGTTTCAAATTTCTCTCTGTGTGTATAATATGTGTGTATTTGTGTTAAATTATCTCTCTCTGTGTGTATCTCACTTAATGCCAAAAGAAACTTCCTTCTTTTCAAATCAAGCTTTCCAAGACTCCCATGGGGAATGCAGAAAGTTGCCTGCCATCTATGTTCTAAGCATAAGCCCATGGCACTTCCCAGCACGACCTTCCTTTTGTTAGCACACACCAAGGAGAAAGAGGGAGGGCTTTGAATTATACCCCCCCCCCGCATTTCAGCTCCTGCTTATGTGCAGGAGAAATAGTGCGTCCAATCTGCAAGGGGAGGTGAGAACTGATGTAGGGGGAGGGAGTTACTCCGTACCGTTTAATCGAGCAAAAAGAGAAAAAAATTACAGGCGGCGATTTCGCGTGCCGGTATTCCTACACCAGTGTAAGCATCAAGATGCCCGCAGGCTCCCTTGAAGCCAGTGCCCAGTTGCATCAGCTGGGGATCCTAGCCTTCCCCAACCTTTTTTGTCCATAGGAACTTGATGCTTTTATTCCCCAGCCAATTCTAAAAAAGAAAAGGAAAGGAGGGGGGGGGACGCCCAGGAGCAGGGCGATTGGCGGAGACGGCCCGTGTGGGCGGGACTTCGGGTCAAGCAGGGACCCCGCCAGGCGCTCGAGAAGCCCCTTTCCCTGCCCCCCACCGCCAGGCAGAAGAGCAGCAGCCTTACTGCACGTCCCTCAGCTTTGTGCTTCCCGCAACCCGCCTCCCGTCTCCCTCCGCGACCTGCAGGGCGATCCGCGCGCTTCTCGCGCGGCAACAACTGGCGGCAGCAGGCATAATAAAAACAGGTTGCACCAATTCCAGGTGGCCCATTGTAACCGAGGGGAGACTTACATGAGAAAGGAATGGCATGACTCCCGTTCCGTCCGCCCTGCTCACCAGGCGCACCGCAATTCTTCAAGCGAGCCGCGCGCGCGCGCGCGCACACACACACACACACACACACACACACGTGGTCCCGGCCGACCCCCTTTCTTTCCCGTCCTCTCCAGCAACAGGCTGCGCTCGCGCGACCCCCGGGCGCCAGCGCCGCCCCCTCCCCCAACCCCCCGATCCGGGCCTCACTCCGGGCGGGAAAGGCGCCCGAGACCCACCCGGGGCTGGGAGAGAAACCCAACGTCCACCCCCGCCGCCCCCCCCAACGTTACCTTGTTGCAGCGCAGCGGCAACCGCGGCTCTCGGTGCAGATCTGCGGGCGATGCTGAGGCCGGGCGAGCGGCGCGATCCAGCGCAATCCGATGGCGAGGGGCGGGGTGGAAGGAGCCGGGGAATGTCCAGGGATTAACTCCGGCGGGTTTTATATAGAAACGGAGCGGGCATGCCCAGTAAGGCGAGGCAGCTTATCGAGCATCGGGGCAAGGCGGGCAGGCACTCGCCAGCGCCGGAGACACCCACAGCCATTGACCGAAGCAGATACGCGCTCCCGGGGGCTGGCTGGGAGCGAGTGAGCGCCGGGGTGGGTGTGCGCGGGAGCGTAATGGGCGCGAGGGGGCTGGCAGCGCCTCGCAGAGGTGGCGGAGGAGTGCTATGCAAAGCGGAGGTGGGAGGGGTTCCACCCGAGTTAGCGCGGGGGAGACGCCGCGCGGAGGAGGGGAGAGGAGCGGGGGCCGGAGCCGAGGAATTTCTTGCTTAAAGAGCCCATCCGCTCCCATGACGTGCGGCAGATAAACGCGGGGCTGTTGCTAACCATTTTGTAGCCAAGTGCTTTCTGGGTGAGGAGCCCGTTCACTCTCGCTGGGTTAAGCAAACCTTATGCCCATTTTACAGATGGGCAACCGAAGTGGCTTTCCCAAAGGCTGGGGTGTGGGGGGCGCTGCTCCCAGAACTATGTAAGGCACACGTTTTTATTATTTACTAGCGGGCCCGGCCACGCCTTGCTGTGGCTGATTTTATGCTTATTACCATCAGTAGCAGCCGCAGCCAAAATAACCCCCTGCCGGCGTCGTGTGCACTCTGCATGCGCTCAGGTGCCCTCTCACGGCCTGTGGCAGAAAAAGCCAAGGAAGGAGGCCTCTGACGCCGTCTGAGGGAAAAGCACTATGGAAACGCACAGATAAAAAACACACATCGGGAGATCACAGAGGGACGATCACGGTGGCCATTTCCCGGCGTGCCTTGCCTGTGGCCATTTCAAGGGGGAAAGTGCTAGTAACCCTCTACAGAGAGGATTTGATTCCATTTCCCAGAGTGCCTTGAGCGCGCAGTTGGTTGGGATAATAAGCCCACCGTTTCCCAGCATGCCTTGCGGTTTGGGCGAAAGAGCTTAGTTCACCCATAGGGCGCCTTGACTCCATTTCCCAGCGTGCCTTGCGGGTCCGGCCTAGTTAACTGCGAGAGGCGGCAGCCTCCATTTCCCAGCGTGCCTTTGACAAAAGAGATATTTACATTTCCCTGTTTCCCAGCCAAATTAATAACACCTGAGACAATCCCCCCTCCTTCCTTGCAGAGAAACAGTTTGTCAGTTTGGGAGTGAAAATGGAGACAGGCCTGAGGCCTGTCTTCAGACATGTGGCCTTGTTTTGCTTGGCACAGACCTTGATATTCTTACAACACCTTGCGGGTCTGGCCTAGCTAACTGCGAGAGGCGGCTGCCTCCATTTCCCAGCGTGCCTTGCGACTATTAAAAGCCTATTAAAAGCTGAGTCGACTATCAGGGAAAGAGGCAGGCCATCGCTTCTTTGAACTCTATTTCCCAGATATCCTTGCGGCCCTTAAGAGTCCATTGAGATATGACGCTGCCCTGCGATGAGCCTTTCTATTGGAAGCTGATGATGACATATAATATGTGCGCCATTTTTTTGGCCTTTATTCTATATTTTAGGCATGATAGGTGTGGTTTGTTTGAATTTTTATTATGCCAGATCCTTCCTTGATGGTCATGCTACGCTGTGTCCTAAATTTGATGCGATTCGGTCCAGCGGTTACGGAGCACGGTGGTGTCCGCCGCGCATGCAATGGGAACATTTTTATATATGTAGATTCCATTATAACCTTTGTGCTCCTTTCCTCCAAGGAGGGTGTTAGCCGCACAACAATCTAGAAGGATGGAGGGAGCGGCTTAGCAACGTACTCATGGTTGACTCAGGAGATTAGGAACCACCACAGTGACATGCCTAAGAAAAGGAGGCACTAAAACACCCAAGGTCGCCTGTTCCCCAACCCCTGGTGGGTGGCTAAAAACCAAATTCGAGGCTGGGACTGGGAGTTCCAGTTTTGCACAGAAATGTTACAGGAGGTTCCTCTTGCATTTCATGACCTTTTTGGCTTCACAGTTTTATCTTTCACCACCTGGTCCCACGTGTATACAGCTAGCACATCTTGCACCCGATGTAACGGGTTCTAGTTCACAAGAGTGTCTGCCGCAATAAATCACTTTGTCTTAGATAAATGTGGATTACCCATATATTAGTGAACTGATAACAACTTAAGGGTTTTAAACATCTGAGCATGTGAGCAGATCCAGCTATCACCTAAATGCAGCAAGGAAAAACTGAACTTGGTTGCACTACTGCCATCTTAGCATACATTAATAAAGCGGAGCGACAATTTCTATGTATGTATTGTACATAAGCTACATACGGTGTAGCTTATATACTTCCCCAAGTACATCCAACTGAATATGGGGTTGCTGTTTGCAATTTTGTCCTGTGTGCAGTTTGAACACCTAGGAAATGCTGCCTGGAAGTTGGAAACATGCTTCATAAATAGCATCATGGATTCCACGGCTACACAGCGTGTCCCTGGAGCATGGGCTGCGATAGGACCTGAGTGTGCTGCAGCAAATGTGTGTGCAGCACAGGAAGGGCACAGACAAGCTGAGGTGGGGTCACACTGGGACAGTGAGACTTGAGATGCTGCACTGCAGCCAGGCTATTGCACTTGAATGCACTATACTGCACTATATTAGATAGTCTGCTGCTTTTGTTAAGAATCCCTGAAAATGAAAAGGTGGACATTTCAAAACATGCCCATATGATGGTGATGACTGAATTTATTACTCATCCTTCAGCAGCAGGTTCCAGTGCATATTACAACGATTTAAAATTCAAAACAAATTTGGGGGAACCCTGGGTTAGAGAGATAAAAAGCAGGTATTATTTTTGCTAAGACGGGTCTAGGCTGCTTCATCTTTCTAGTACCGGTACTTATGCATGGTGCTTCAAATTCCCATGCCTGTAGAGTATTCAGAATGCTGGCAAAAAAAATTTCTGCTCATCTTCTGCAGGAGTATGTTTAGCACTGTGAGCAGCAATGGAAGTATACATATTTTAAGGGGTTGGGGATAAGGTGGCATTTATTTATTGAGTGGGGTTATTAGTTTGTTTCATTTTTGTTTTATTATGTATTTTGTATTTTCCTGGTGTCAACTACCCTGGGATCTTCCAATGAAGGGTGGTATACAAATTTAATAAATAGTAATGATAACAGTTAAAACAAATTATAGTCGCAGGAAAAGAGTAATAATAATAATAATTTATTATTTATACCCCACCCATCTGGCTGGGTTTCCCCAGCTTCCAACAGAATATTAAAATACAATAGAGTGAGCCCTGAAAGCATCTTCAGCATTTGGAGGAAGCTTCCTTGGAGTTGGCTGGGACAAGAGGCTCCATATCACAATGCCCTGCAGGTCACATACCAAACCAGTATCCCTTTGACTCCCCATAGCTGTTCAGCAAGGGAAGCCTCACCATCTCAGTCCTACTTCTCGCCTCCTAGAGGGGATTGCTGGTGTTAATTACCTTTTCCTCCAGCGTTCCCTGACAACATGGGTTGCCTCTTCACTGTGTCAATTGCCCTTCTAGCTGTCAATCAAGATCACATCCATTAAAAAGCATAAAACGTGGCATTGTGCTCACATTCTTTGTCACTCATCTTCCAACCACCTCCAAAGGCTACCAACTATGGAATCAACCTATCTATCACATGTGGCTGGGGCAATTTATACCATGGGTATAAATAATAAAATGATGTTGTTGATGATGATGTGTTCAAATTAAGTGCCCATCTTCATGTGAATTGTAGCCAAGGATTAGATGTTAGAGGATAGTGAAGGAGTATTTCACTCCATTGCTTACTCCCAATTTCTGTCTGTCCAGAGTCTAGGAACATTCCTCACACCATCAGCACTGTGTACTGGTAATGACATTATGACAGACTACTTCCTTTCCTTCCTTCCTTCCTTCCTTCCTTCCTTCCTTCCTTCCTTCCTTCCTTTCTGTTTTCCATAAGTATCTTAACTCATAGTTTCATATGCAATATAGTGCCAAATCTGCAATTATACCATACCCATGCGTGCGGGCAAATCTGTCTGTTTCAATTTCTCATTTTTAAATTCTTAATTTCAGTTCTCAATATCTCAACCTCAGGCTGTGATTTTTGTAAAAGGTCCTCATGAAAATGCACCAGCTTTTTGTTGCAAATGTGTCCTAATATACACATTTGTGCATTCACTATTGTACAATACTGTTGGACAATACAGACATTTTCGCAAAGTCATTTCCCCTAATGCAATGTGTTTTGTCACTAATATATGCCTGTATATGGGCACTTCATTTTGTAGACATTACTTGGTTGTGGAACTGCATTGCAAAATTCAGAGAAATGCAGATTTGAAAGGATGGCTCCGTTTCAGTCCCCATACTATTTAAGAAAGTGTGAATTAGGTAGGTTCAGCTTCAAATGTAAATCGAATCCCCCCCTCAATCCCTACTTGGGAGTAACACCCACTGGATTCAGTAAGCCTTATTTCTGAGTAGACAGTCATAGGATTAGGCTGCATGTTTCAATGGTCAATATTGTAATCTCTCATATGCCGCCATAATGGGTTAGATTTCTGCAGAAAGAATGGCAACATTTCTGTGCTATAACCGAAACACTTTTAACTGTTACAACTCCCGCTACGTTCATAAATAACTCAATGAAATGCAATTCTCGAAACGTGCTTGGGATATTTGAACAGCTCTTAGCATCCAGATAAGTCTGCAATTCCCATAATTCTTCAGGAGCAGCCTGCACCCTCTTTTTAATGTCTTTAGCATCAAATATAACTGTGCACAAAACAAGTGGTAGAGAGTATAAGCAATAGCTTTAACCATGGCCATATATGAGAATCTGGGGCTGCTTTTGTTTAGTATAAGCAGATGCCCATAATAAGTACAGGTTAATGAGGGCACTGCTCTGCTCCTGTTTATCTAAGGTCAGTGGTTCCCAACTGGGGGTCTGCATAACCCACCCAGGGGATCCGTGGCACCATTCACTTAACAAAAGCTACCCTTGAGACATAAAAATTTTCAAAAGTAGGGGGTCCATGGCTTGGCTTTTGAAAAACAGGTGGTCTAATTGGGAAACACTGATCTAAATGATTATATTACCTCAGATCCACACTTTAGTTTATGATTGGATACCTACCACATATACTTTTGCAAATTGTTTTGAAGTATTTTTATCTTCTGAAACAACAAAAGCCCGTGAAACCATTGGGGGGGAGCCAGAACTCAGTAGTAGAGCAGCTGTCTTGCATGAAGAAGGCCCCAAATTCCATGCTTCCAGGTAAGGCTGGGAGAGACTTCTACCTGGAACCCTGGAAAGCCACTGCCAGTCATGGTAGACGGTACTGAACCAGATGGACTGACTCAAGATAAGGGAGCTTCCTGTGTTCCAATATTCAAAAATGATTTTCAGTCTACAGTTGCAATGGTCTGATCGAAACAGATGGATAGTTTCTACCTCCTAAGTATCTTACTAGCTTTCCAGCATTATTCCCTTACTTGGATCTTGTGAAATACTGTGGAATAGAAGGCTTAATCCTAGCTAAACCCCTTCACTGGATTATGCCACACACACCCCAAAAAAATTACGTAGAGCATCTAAAATGGCTGTACTCCAGCTTTGCGAGAATAAAAAAAAAAACATCCAAGAAATGCATAGCTGAAGGTCAAACTTGTCTTCTTACACAAGTAGACCTCATAATAACTTAGCTGCTTCACTGGATCAAGGTCTAAGTCTATTTCAGAAGGCTAGCCAAAATCCAAAAAAAAGTCTGTGATTGGCTGAGCCAGATGGGTGGGGGGAAAGCTTGAAGTACTACGAAAGGTCCTACTGCTCCCTCCCCAGCTGTCAGAAGTCCTGTCATAGGCATGGTGAGCTCACCAAAGTAACACTTTGGATTGTGGCCTCTGTCACCAATATCAACCAGCCAGGTGCACTTTAGACACTCTCAGGCAGGGCATGAGGGAGGAAGCCTTCCTCTAGGTTTCGTCCCCCAAACCTGGCAACCAGCGGTATGCTTCATTTGAAAAAAAACATATCCTGCAGAAACAGGCATACACCATCTAGGACTCAGATATGGCTTGCAGGATCAGCAGCCTCTCCCGAGGCCTGTACACCAGTAGCCCACTTTTATATACCCAACAGTTATTTCGGGACAATAGTGACTAGCTCATTCGGTAGAGCAAGAGACTCTTAATCTCAGAGCCCTGGGTTCAATTGCCATGTTGGGTGAAAGATTCCTGAATTGCAGGGGGTTGTCCAGATGGCACCTGAGGATTCCTTCCATCTCCACATTTCTACGAAATCCTTGCTGAATGGGAATTGTAACTGCAAGAGCATACCACTAATGTTGTCAGGAGCGTATACATGGCAAAGGGACACCAGAAAAGCCCAGGTTCAGCAAATCGGCCCTCTTTTGTTCCCAACAGTTGCCAGCCAGATTCATTTATTCATCACACCCTAATCAGGATGGTTACGTAGCTGCCTTGTGATGTTGAGCACTTCTACTGTAACGTCCATTATTGGCCAGGAGGACTAGAGATGGGATACTGAGTAGATGGGCCAGTATGGGCAGTTCTCAGAGTTCAAAGGATTACTGTCCAAAAATGACCCGTAATATAACACCCTAGAGATTTTGGCCATGGGAATAAGGCTTAGGGATTTACAAGCTGCATTCTGCCTTTTTGCACAAAGTTGGATCGTCTCCAGTCCACATTCATCTGCACTTGCTTTGGGGCTCCTGCACAACAAAAAGAGTGAACACCCAATAATACAGAGATCACAAGAGACTCCTTGTGGGGAAATGGAAATTTTAGGGGCCAGTGTTTTCTCAAGGCAGCAGATAATCCAAATAAAGGCAAACACATGCATGCAAAACCTTGGTACTAAAGTCTTCAGCCTCAGCAACGGCCTACTTATGTAAGTCACACAGAGGGGGTCACACACAGGTAGATTTGGGAAGCCAGTGGGAATTGCTAAGCTGTACCAGGGACTTTCTGCCACGTGGCCTGGGAAAGGAGCTTGTCTGTCCAATGCCAGATTTGCACCCATAATAAAGCAAGTCTGGCCAGAATGAAGAGGAGTTGTACTGCTTTTTCCAGACTGGATAGGAAAAGACTCTGGATCCCTTTGAAAACAGAAAACGAATGGATGATTTCACTTCATACTTTTGGCCCCAGGAAGGAAAGACAACCCCAATTCCATCTTTGTGTTGGGAAATTGTCAAGTCCTGAGACTTTATGCTGTTGGAGAGAAAATACCATTGCTCAGGAAGCAGAGAAGAATGCACAGCTGGACATGGCTTCACTGTAGTACCAGCGCTCACTCAGTTGAAAAAGCCAGCCAGCTTTAAAGAAGCCATTCTGGGGAGAGACCTGAGTTCTAATCCTTGTTCAGCCATGAAGCTCACTGGGTCATCTTTGGCTAATCATCCATCTCACTCTCACCTACCACAAGAGGCACCATCTTGTACCCAAGATTTAGGGGAGGGGGCATGGTTGGGAGGAGGCCGAGCAGGGAGTCCTGCGCAGTGTGGCTTCCTCTCTCATGCTTGGGAGGAGCCAGCCATTGAATCCTGCCGCACTTGGCCTCCTCCACCCCCTCAACACTGAGGGGGCCGAATACACCTCCACCCCTAGGAGTTGGCGTGCCAGCCTACCACAGAGACTTGTTTATGAGAGCAAAATGGAATCACACACAGGAAGGCCACTCTAAAACTCATTAGAGGCAGACAAAATTAGCAGACAAATGATAAGGAATAGGAGCTTACCCAATCAGCTGTGGTGAATGCCTTCATACTTCAGACTTCATGTGCACCTGCCTCTCCCTAGCCCCTGCATGTAGTTGTATAGGATCGTAACCAAAGCTGCCTGTATTTTAGGATCAACTGTGGCTGCATACACACCATGCAGCCACAGAGGCAGATTTAGGGGAGCGTGACTGGTTCGTCCGCACTGGGCGCCAAGCTGAGAAGGCACTGCAGCAGTGACTTAGAATGGAAGGCAAGAGGCAGGGGGTGCTGTATTTTGGAGTTACAAAGGGTGCCACTGCTATTGGAAAGCCCAATGTCCACAATTGCCATGCATTTAAAGCATACCCCCCCCTGAATCCTGGAAAGTGTAGTTTGTTAAGGGTGCTGAGAATTGTAGCTCTGTGAAAGGTAAACTAGTTCCCGGGATTCTTCCGGGTGGGGTGGGTGTGCTTTGAATGTACAGTGGTGTATACGCAGCCTCTGTTATGCACAAGCCCTTTCCCAAACAGCTCTAATCATTTGCATCAGGTCGTGGAAGAGTAGAGAGCAAACACTCTGGGACATGGGTAGGCAAACTAAGGCCTGGGGGCCGGATCCGGCCCAATCTCCTTCTAAATCCGGCCCACGGACAGTCCGGGAATCAGCGTGTTTTTACATGAGTAGAATGTGTCCTTTTATTTAAAATGCATCTCTGGGTTATTTGTGGGGCATAGGAATTTGTTCTTTTTTCCCCTTCCAAAATATAGCCCAGCCCCCCACAAGGTGTGAGGGACAGTGGACCGGCCCCCTGCTAAAAACGTTTGCTGACCCCTGCTCTGGGAGAACGGAGGGCCAGAACTATGCAGAGAGGAAGCATGCCCAGATCTGCCATAAAACTGGCTGCCTGCCTCAGCTGCAACTACATGCATAAGATGACTCTTGCACCTAAGTAGCAAGTTATTAGGACAATTTTGGCACATTTTCTTCCTGTACTGAATGATTGCCAGAGGGGTGCAGATTGAGAGGTGCCGTAGAGGAAATTGCCAGCATCCACACAGATCAGAATGTTGGCAAGATACGTCCCCCAGGACTCCCTGGTGCGCTGGGAAACCAGGAATTTAACTAGGCTGGATATCAGGTGGCAGCCTTGGATGCAGAAAAGAGGAAAAGCACAACGCCTTTCCATTACAGATCTGGGTGTTCCAGAATCATTAGTGCTGCAAGGGATACTTCTGAGGACCAAACAAGACCCAGTGGTTGAGGGGGGTGTCAATGGGGTTAAGAGATGAAGGGCACAAGGTTCCACTTTCAGATGGATGATATCAGAGGTGCTATGCATCAGGCTCCCTTTGCTCTATTCCTGGCATAAGGGTGTGTGGTGGAGTCTGGCTCTGTAAGCGATGGAATTTCGTTTCAGGATCCGGCTCAGGAGATTAGACTCTTTTTCTGTCTCCATGCGCAACAACCTTGAACATGCCCTCTGTTCAGATCTTGTAAATGTAAGGCGAGGAAACACTTTATGAATTAAGATCCTTCATGTCAAAAGGCTCAGGCATATGCTGTTGCTCCTGCTCAGATCTAAACAAATCATTTGCCAAAACAGAGAAATCAAAGACCAAAAAACCATCCTTAAGGGAAGGTTAACCAATGTGGTGTATTTCAGATATAATAGACTACAAATCTTATCAGCCCCAGCTAATGGCTAATGGCCATGAATTATTGGAATTGTAGTCTGCAACATCGCAAGGGCTCCATGTTGGTTATTGTAGCTTTAACAAAACTGGCCCAAATTCAGCAGGCCCTTAACTGCACACTGAAACAGCTTCCTTTTACTATTGCCTACAGATGTAGAGAGCAGGTTTAGGAAGGATGTGACTGGGATGTCAGAGGGTTGCCACCTCTGCCCATTCTGCAGGGCTCCTGTGCCTTCAACAGCTGCCTGGCATGCAGAAATTCAACAGATTCAGATTTTCTTCAGCATGAAGATACAGTGATGAGGAATGTTCACACAACCATTAAGCTTTCTGTGTGAACTGAGACTCTGCCATTCCTCCAATCAGCTCAGGTCAGCTTTCATGGTTCTTGCATCTCCTTTTGAGAGAGGTTAGGCTGAAAGATGGTGACTGGCCCAAGGTCGCCTCAGTGAGCTTAACGGCTGAGTTAAGATTTGAACCTGGATCTCCCCAGCGCTAGTCCTAACACTTCAACCACTACACCACACTGGAACACCACACTTATGCCCAGGTTAGATTAACTGAAGAGTAGAAGCAAGTTCTATTCAAGGGTTTCTTAATGAAATAGGAGTAAGAAGCAACTCAACAACTAGGCACTATATTAAAAGTCAGTGTTAAGGAATGAGCTAGGGCTGCCGTACATCCGGATTTTCCCAGACATTATTGGGATTTCAAAGCAGAATTGACAGGAGGGGGATTTCTGAAAGGTAGCGCTTTGTCCTGATCTACATACATAAAACAAATTCACGCACAGGTGTCTTCCAAAAACCCAACCCAAACCCAAAAAAGTCCCATGGCAATTGGCAAATGGTAACAGGGGCAGTGCTTTTTTTCTGGGGGGGGGGGGACACAGGGGTATGCATACCCCTAAATATTTTGTGAATCTTTGTACTTTTGTCCATTTGCTGTATTTATTGTTCCCGATTTGAACTATAAAATGGTGATTTTCTTGAGTCAAAATGAGCTCTGAAAGTGCAGCTTTCTCCTGATTGAAGTGCAGAGTGTTTGAGGACGGACATTCACAGGGAAACTAAAATGCATGTTTACAAAGCTATTGTACTACCAACCTTACTGTACGCTTTTGAAACATGGACCACTTATAAACACCATATCCAACTCCTTGAAAGATTCCATCAATGGTGTCTCCGAAAAATTCTACATACTGGTATCACTTGGGAACACAGACGAACTAATGCCAGTGTACTGGGAGAAGCAAAGATCACCAGTGTTGAAGCAATGATTCTTCAACATCATTTGTTGGACTGGTCATGTTGTTCGGATGCCTTATCGTCTTCCAAAGCAACTACTCTATTCCAAACTTGACAATGGAAAGTGTGATGCTGGTGGTCAACAAAAGAGGTTTAAAGACTCTCTCAAGGCAAATTTTAAAAAATATAGGCTTAAAACCAATAATTGGGAAACACTGGCCTGTGAGCGCTCCAACTGGAGAACAGCCTTTACCAAAAGGTGTCATGGACTTTGAAGATGCTCAAACTCAGGACGAAAGGGAGAAATGTGCTAAGAGGTTTGGCAAACCCTCACCATGATCAACTCCCACCTGGAAACCTATGTCCCCACTGTGGAAGGACATGTGGATCCAGAACTGGCCTCCACAGTCACTTACAGACTCACTGTTAAGACCATGTTCATGGAAGACAATCTTACTCGACTATGAGTGATGGCCAAAGAAGCAGAAGACCTCTTTATGCAAACCTCAGCAAATAGCTGCGTCCTGATTGGCTAGGCATTTCCAATTTCAAGGAGATAAGACCATCTGGAGAATTGGTGAGTGCCATTGTCCTACCTAACACTGTTTTTCTCTGGGAACTGGGGGTGGAGTTGTGCCATGAAAACTGTGAACTGACTTTTCCTTTACAAACCCTTTATTGCTATCAGTTTTCTGTAAAACTGAATGGAGCCATTCAGGAGCCAGGATTCTAAAGCACCTAATTTTGTTATTTTCCTTTCTAACTCTTTTTCTTTCTAACTCACTGCCAGAATGGAGAGAAAGCATTTCTAAACAACAGCAACAACACAACTGCATCAAGATTGCAGCACCATCATACCATCTCTTCTCCCTATTTGGGGAAAAGCAATGATTATTAAGAATGATTAGCACAGCACTGTCTTCTAAGCTGTGCACAAACATCATGCTAATGAGTCATCACAGCGGTCCATGGGGTAATGACACTTTTGTTCATGTTTCCTGAAAGGGACTGCAAGCAGGGTGAAATAGTATCGAGTAATTTACTCAAGGGGAGCAACAACCAAATAGGCTTCTGCAAGCAAAGTAATTTTTTCTCTTGGAAAGAAGTCACACAGTGAGCACACTTTACATGCTGAGGATTGAGCTGCAAGAGCTTCATGTTTCAAGTTGCCATGCTTTTCTGTGGCAGGGCTCCTGTGACTTTAAGAGCTGCATGGGAGACAAAACTTCAACAGCCAGTGCACCATGCCAGGAAAGACTGTCAAACTTCTGTCTGTCCCACAGCTCTTACTTAAAGCCTTGATATACCACCCTTCATGATCAAATTCCAGGGCAGTTTGAAACTTTAAAACAACAACATACTAAAATCATAAATACAATAATCTGCTAGTAAAGGCACCAAGAGCTCTGCCAGAAGAACATGGCAACCCTAGAGATGCTGCAGCCATAGAAACAGTGTCAAAGCAAAGCAGCAGCAACCACTGGCAGCCTCATCCCCACTGCCTGCCTGCAAATGTAATGAGCTCCCATAGGCATTTCTGTGCTGGACGAGGGGAGGAAACTTTGTCACTGGGAAGTAGAGGTTGTGTCAAAAACTGTATTCCCCATGTACCCACTGGGATTCCTTGCTTCCTTGCTAGTTAAGAGCTTGACCAGTCCAGTAAGACCTAAGTACTGCCCCATCAGACACCCATGGCAAAAACTACGTAGTCGATCCAATCTCATTTGACATGTTCTGACCCATCACAGTCCTTACAATCAAAAATTCAAGACAGCCATGTTAGTGCTGACTTTGTTGTGTCCCACACACAATGCCCTGTCACATGATTTGGTCCTGCACTAGAGTCACAGCCTTTTGGTCAGAGGTCATCAGCTGCATAAATGTGGTTTTGGATACTTCCTTGTGATTTACAGGTGCTAATGTTCAGACAATTTGACTGGCTTCTAAGAACACTTATGATGGCCAAATGTATTAATGCTTCAATACTGGAAGGAGAAGTCTTCCCCGCATACTGCAATTGTGCAGTGGACAGAGGACATGACTCAGGCGGCAGCAAATAAGGTGACTTTCCATAAACATAAGACAGATAGAACGTTCTCTAATATTTGGACTCCTTATACAGTTCTATTTGCTTGGATGTCTAACACTGAGCTGGTCTGGACCCCTAGCCATTCCCCACTCCTGCTCGCTTGTACACATAGCCTTGTTTTATTATGATTTAGTTTGTATTGTTTGATTGTGCTTGTTTATGTTTTGAAAATTAAAAAAACAAACTATTAACAGCAACAAAAAGGAGAGAAAAACTCCTTCAACAGTCACAGTACTGTAATTCCTTAATAGAACCAACTAAATATCACAGAATTGTGATGCCTTCCATAGTTCCAGTTACAGGTAGGTAGCCGTGTTGGTCTGCCGTAGTCAAAACAAAAAACAAAAAAATAAAAAAATCCTTCCAGCAGCACCTTAGAGACTTAGTTAGTCTCTAAGGTGCTACTGGAAGGATTTTTTTTATTTTTTGTTTTGACAGAATTGTGAGTTCTCCAGAACTCTTCATCAAGCAAGATGCTGAATAAAATAAAAGCAGATGGGGAGAAAAAAAGGAGGGGGACTTGAAGCTGGGAAAAAGTTCAGAAACAGGGAACCAAAATGAACAAAGAGGGGTAGAGCAACTCCCCTTTGAAAGAAGGGTTGCAACATTTGGGGCTTTATAGTTTAGAGAAAACGTGAGCAAGAGGAGGCATGATCGAAGTGTATAAATTTATACATGGTGTGGAGAAAGTGGAACCAGGAAAGTTGTTCTCCTCTTATGATGCCAGAGCTCATGGACATCCAATGAAACTTAAGGTTGGAAGGTTCAGTCAGGACAGACGAAAGGAAGTACAGTACTTCTTCATACAGTACATACTTGAACTATGCCGGAATTCACTTCCACAAGAGGTAGTGACAGCCACCAACTTGGATGTCTTTAAAAGAGTATTAGACAAATTAATGGAGGATAAGGTTATCAATTGACTACTAGCCAGGATGGCTATGTTCTACCTCTACTGGCAGAGGAAGGATGCCTCTGGATACCACTTGCTGGGAATAGCAAGTGGGGAGAGTGCTTTTTCATTCAGGTCCTGCTTTTGGGCTTCCTATAGGCACCAGCAGTTGCCAGTGTGAGAACAGGATGCAGGGCTGTTGCACCGGTCAGCACAAAAGAGGTCCCAATGTTTTCCTCCTGGTTTAATTCATATTCGCCACGGCCACCAGTCTGCCATGGCTGATTGCTTTCAGCATATACAGTATACATGCAAGGGAACAAATTGGGCAGATGCACTGGAGAGGTAGAGATACAGGGAGATTTGGTAACAAGATTCCCTTGGGCTGATCTATGTGTTTCTGATAAATAATAATAATCCCCCATCGAGGGATGGGGTTACCTCAGTGCACAGTGGCAAACCTACGTGACTGATCTAGAAGAGTGAGGATAAAGTCAATCCCATGTGCCTGTCAGAAATTCCCTCACAATTGACAGAATGGAGTCCCAGCCTCAAAACTTGTGTAGCTTCTTCCATAGCCACGGTCCTGGATGCAAACAGCCCCCACATTTCTCTGCCTTCTGCTTTCTCCTTGTCATATATCTCATGTCTCTAAGCTTATTATATCTAACTCTCTATTTTAAACTCCTGCCTTTTATCTGCAGAGCAAGGGGGTCCTCATTCAATTGCTTTTTCACACTTTGAGCCTGTGTGTTGTCTGAATGGTTCATCCCTGCCCCGCCTGCTATCACCTCCAAGGAAATTAGTCTGACTTTATTAGCTTCTTAACACATGTTGATTCCTTCAGATTTAGAAGTGTCAAATACACAGTTCAGGAAGTTGCCTGGCTCAATTAGTTTTTAAATTCATATTGAAATATTAATTCCAGAGGATGAAAAGTGTCCCACGCACATATACATGGGTATTGAGTACATTCTAACACTTGAGGATCTGATACAGTTTTAACACACAATCTTTAATTAAGTTCTAACATTTACTGATCCCAGGAATTTAACACCCCACAAACTCACAACAATACTATATATTTAACTAGTCACAGTTTGCTTCCTGCCAGTTGCCCTGGGCCTACAAAGCAGAAAGGTAAGGCACACACTCTGGCAAATGCCACCAGTCAAGGGATCAAGGATCACCGGGAGGATGCGCTGGCTGCCACCCACAAAAAAACATCCTAGCAGGGGAAGATCAGTCTGGCCCCATCCGTTGGCCAGAAAATGAGCAGCTTTCCTGCTTCCTGCCTGAAATAATTCTGTTCCAGGGCTTGATTTCCTGTTCCCACCCCATTGCTTTTTCATTGTGTCCATTAGATTGTGAGCCTGCACACAGTCTTACCTTTTTTCAATATCTATACAACTCTGAGGGGGGAAATCACTTTATGTAGGTGAGCAACAACAACAATATAAGTAGAAACATGTTGTGGAAATAGTTGTCTCTCACGATATGTTAAATGTTGAGTACATTTTTGGTTGGGGAAACAATTGTTTAAATGAAAAATGAATTATTATTATTATTATTATTATTATTATTATTATTATTATAAATCCAATTTCATTGTACTTGTACAATGACAATAAAGATATAAAGATAAAGATAATCCATTCCCTGTAATAGGTAATAGCGTTAATGCCCCATACATTCCAGGCCCCATACAATCCAAACCAACCATTCTTCCTGATCAGACACCCGTCCTCCCTGCTTCTGCCTTCCCGAGTGGAGCTCTTTCCCTAAATATCCCCAGGGGCTTTCGCAGGCCAGGCTCCTCCTGGACTACCACCTCCCCCTCTCATTGCCTCTCCTTCTTGGCATGCAGGCACCCAGCCACTCGCAGCAGCCTGTGCGGTGGTGCGGGGGCACCTGAGGCCCTGCAGACAAAGGCAGCTCTGTGGGCCCCATTGGCTGGGAATTGCCTTTATCCTTTGTTTAGAGGAACACTTGTCATTTGTTTCTTCACGCACCAGGCCCTGCTCTGGTGGCCTGTGTTCCTTTCTTTCTTTTGTGTGCTCTCTCCCCACTCTCACTTTGTAAACAAGTAAATGGATTAGGAAACCCTTGCAGGGGATGGCCCCACAACATACCCAATGAAACAGAATTGGGCTGCCCCGTCCACATGACCACTGGCACAATCCCATTGGGAGACAACAGGCCAAATCTTCAGACAACAACGACAACAACAAGCGAATACTTAGCATTTACATAGAGGTTTTAAGCATGTTCAACAAGCCTGAAAACATTGCCTCAGTAATCCTTACAAGAACTCTCTGGGGAGAGCCTTCCCAAACTACGGTAGTGCAAAGACCCTTCCCGCCTAATTTCAGAGAGTGGGAGCATTTGCAGAAAGGCCTCCAATCCGGGGGTGGGGGGGCGCTTATGCATCATTCAGGAAAGGAGGAATCACGTCGCCAAAATGGGGGTCAAAAAGAGAGCACACGTGTGCATTAAATCCACATATGAAGTGTGCATGAAATCATAGGTGCATAATTACTATCATTTAAATAGAAATACAGTATGCAGGTGGCGCTGTGATCTAAACCACTGAGCCTAGGGCTTGCCAATCAGAAGGTCAGTGGTTCGAATCCCCGTGACAGGGTGAGCTCCCGTTGCTCGGTCCCTGCTCCTGCCAACCTAACAGTTCAAAAGCACGTCAAAGTGCAAGTAGATAAATAGGTACTGCTCCGGGGGGGGGGGTAAACGGCGTTTCCGTGCGCTGCTCTGGTTTTGCCAGAAGTGGCTTAGTCATGCTGGCCACATGACCCAGAAAAACTGTCTGCGGACAAACGTCGGCTCCCTCAGCCAGTAAAGCGAGATGAGCACCGCAACCCCAGAGTCGTTCACGACTGGACTTAACTGTTGGGGTCCTTTACCATTACCTTTTAAATAGAAATACAGTACATCTCACCATAGTGGGGAAGGCTCTGGCCAGGTGAGCTGTGTGCATGCTCAGACAGCGGTCTAACTGTGGATGACTGCTCTCCCTTCTTACACATTTTTAAAGCAGGCTTGGATCAGACAGACCTTCAAAAAGATGCCTTCCCTCTGTACCGCAGACCACACATGGCTACCTTGCCTCCAATTATCTTAATGCATGGGCAGGGATACTGTATGTGGAAAAAGGCCTTCCCGCAGGTACGCACATCACAAGCTGTTGTGGGCTTCAAAGGGAAGTGTATTTGGAAATGGACCAGCAGCCAGAGCAAATGTTTCCAAAATTATGACGACGGTAACATCTTTAAGCCGAATGCAAGTAATAACCATGGAACCAAAGAGCTGAAAGAGACCATGAGCTTATCCATGCCCCCTGCCCCCCTGGAGAATGCATTGGGTTGGGCCGCAGAGAATGGCGTCTGATGGCAGACTATGCTATTACATTGTGAGGCAAGGCACAACCACACAAGGTCATTAGCCAGTCCTTACCTGGAGACAACTGGCACAACAGGGGTACATTAACATTTCTCCACTCATTTATACGCCAGCCATCTAAAATTATCGTAAATTCTACACATAGAACAGTCACAGGCCTATCCTAGAGATTATTTCTCATCCATTTTTCTGGTTTCTTTTGTTTTCTTTCTAAAAAGATTGCGAACAATCACGCCAGGAAGCAAATGAAAAAGCCCAAAGAAAGTAGCTTTGTCTATAAGCCACAATCTGATTCTTCTGATCCGATTTCAGGCTTTTCAATAGAGTTAAACAAAACCAAACTGGTTGTGTAACTTGCAATTCCGCCCCCCACCCCTTGCTTCTGCCTCAGCAAATACAGTATAAAAGGTTTAACAACACAGAGCTTGATTAAGGGAATACAGAAGCCTTAAATGACAAAGCAGTCGTGCCCACAGCAGGAGTGGGGAGAAAAGAAGGAGCCAACAAAATACAGATCAGGCCACGAGTCTATGAACCACATTTCCAGCAGGTCTGATATACAAAGGCCTTAGCCTGCCAAACCTATGCTGGGAAACAGATTTAGCAGCAGTCCAGTCCAACTGCTGGACAAACTTGGGAGAAGGGATAAGCAGAGGTCTGAGGCAGATGGATCCCCCATAATTATTTGAGGGAGAGAATGTGCTTCCAATGTGCTCTAAAGGTATACTGTGCACGTAGCCATAGTCACCCCCTAGAAGCATTTCAACTTTTCTTTAATGCAGAGATCTAGGGTGTTTTCAGATGGCTGTTTTATAACATTGTCTCCACAAAGTTTCTTACTCCCCCCCCCCGGCATGCACATGACACCATCAGCCTTTTGCAATCAACCCATGCCCCTGCTTCCTTTCACCCATTTCTTCAGCAAACATGGAAAATCCAAATTTTGTAAAAGGTCTGGGACAGCATCACAAAAAGGTGCAGATGTTTATTTGCACTTTCGTCCCTTAGCTTTAGGAGGGTGTGGTTTTGACATGGGCAGTAGGGATGGGTGAAATATGTCAATTTTGGTTTCTCTCAGTATCTCATTTCTCCAGTCATCACTTCTCCAGATTCTCACATCAGTTTACAATATTTTTTTTATAAAAAAAACTTCATGAAAATTGACCAGCATTTTACCATAAATTCCTCCTAACGTACACATTCTTGCAACGCAATTTCCCCTAATTTAATGCATTTTTGTAACTTATTTTCACGAATATATGAATTTTTATACACACTTTGTCCCATTATATGCATTTTTGCGCACATTACTTGTCCAGAGAACTACATTGCAAAATTCAGAGATACACACATTTTGGAGGATGGCTCTGTTTAGGTTCATGTATTGTTCTGGAAAGTGGGAATTTTCCTCAGTAAGATTCTACCTCATTTGGGCTCAGTTCTAATCCCATTAACTCTTGGATGCAATCATCATCATAATTTTACATTTGAATTTGGAATCAGTCTGGATCACAAAAAATGAATCAGAAACAAGCTTGTTAAAAAGGTAGGTTAGGTATTGCTTTGTCTGCCAGTTTCACTAGGAAGTTAGACTACATGTTTTATGGGCATCACCCTGATTTATTTCCAGGGAGATTAGATTGCTTTGGCTATTTAATGGGAAGTAAGTGCTTTCCCACCCTTTCCAGTATACTTCCCCATCACTTTGCTCATCACAGAAAGTCTGATATTTTGCAGAAGTGGAATGGTTGCAGATGACCTCCCAATCTATAATTGTGCAGCCTGGATTTTCCAGTATGTGATTGAATCCCACCCTAAAATAGTGACTGTCTAGAAGCAAAACAATAAGTTTGAAAATTTCATGAATGATGTAACACAACCTTTGAGCAGAGGCTCAAATAAATGAGTCATAAGGGCTGGACAAGCCCATAGATGCACATGAGTCCCAATAAATCTCAAGCTTTGCAAAAAACTGTTGGATTTGCATTATGCCATAGTAGAGATGCTCAGAGTTTGTCAACCTCAAAATAGTTGGGGTGGTATTTGATTGTTATTCATTTCGTATTTGAAACTTCTCTCTCCTCTCTCTCTCTCTCTCTCTCCTTTGGAACTTATTATTTATAATCAGGCTGGGTAGTTTCTTCTCCTTCCAAACAACTTGAAGAAACAAAGACATGTTCAAAATTAATAGACCCTCCAAAAAAGCAAGGTTCAGGTTTGAGGTGGCCCTAGCAAAATACTGGGTTGTGAGGCCTCTCCTTTGTCAGGGCTTATCTCGCTGTGATGAAAGGACTTTGAACAGAATTAGAGGGATAGGTCTACCCTGTCCTTACATTTCCCACAATTCCTCGGAGATGCTGAGGGAAATTAAAATGGTGGCAAACAGCAATGAGTCCCCGTAGGTGCCCCAAGACACCAAGTTCTGGCCCTGGCTGTTTTTCACTTCATCTATGAATTAGATCTTAAAGAGTGAAAGTCATATCAGCCAAAAGAAAAGCATAGGACTCTGGTTACTACTATACCAGTATACAAAATTTGCCATGCCAGTTTTCATGGTTACCTGAAAACAATCACCTTGAACTCTCCCAGCAGTAACTCAAGCATTATTGATTTCCTAAGTAGAAATGTCGTTTCCTACAATCTGAATTTTCAGATTCATTTGAGGGGCACATGGCTTTTAGGCAGTGGGAAACTCAATGTAATATGCTAGTACAAACTTTGTAAAATTATACAACAGGAGACTGAGATGTAGAAGGAAGAAACATTGACTTACTTTTACTACAACCAAAGTCAAAACAGCTTCTACCATAGGTTTCAGGTCTCCACTGGTGTTCCGCAGAATTGCTTCCCTCCATGCACCCACACCTGGAATACTTTGGTTCCTGCTATCCTTACATTCTCCACCCCTTCTTAAGAGGCCTTTCTCATTCTGCTTTTGTGTAGTCCATCCTTACACATATTCCCTAGCAAGAAAATCCCAGTGAAGCTTAACCCCAAGTATGCTTTTTGGAGGAGGGGGAATACTGTTGCAGCCAACCTGGTAGGTCATTGAAATGTATGTTGGAAATGGTTAGACAGAGATTAGGTTCTAATTTTACTCCTCTTTGTTTTTTCATGGGCCTCATTTTGCATGGCATTTGTTTTCAAATCCTGCCTTGAATAGGGGTTGGTACTTGCATTTTAAGGTCGTATGTTTCCCCTCTGTTCCACTTTGTATCTATTTAAGGGCAACTGCTGAGTGCCAGGCAGAGTCAAACGCTTTTCTGAAGTCAATGAAGCGAGCAACTATTTAGCCCTGGGGTGCAAGTATTTTTAATGTGCAGATGTGACCGTGGCTAGTTTTCAAGTGTAGAAGCCAATACTGTTAAGTCACTTGTATGTGTCACAGCTAGGATCAACAGTAGTGAGTGAACATCCCTTCCGCAACAGAAAATATCTAATTAAAAACTGCCTCACAAACAAATCTAGATTTAGGGCCTCTGCAGGTTGGTGTCGTTTTGTTTTGTTTTGTTTTGTTTTGTTTTGTTTTGTTTTGTTTTGTTTGGTAGGTATATGCTGCACATTTTCCACATTACTGCATTTGGAGAAGAAACAAAAGTAAACAAACCAAGAACATTTGTGGTTTGAAAAGTTACAGGATTTCATCAGAAATCTACTCGACACTCACTGTATGGAAACAAACCAGAACGTTTTCACTGAAATTTTTGTAGGTGCAGACAGTATTGAAAGCCTGAATGTGTATAATCACCCAAATACCACCATGAGCGCAAATTATCCTGACTGCTCAAGAAAAAGGACGTCTGGAGGAGCTTATTGTCTAAAAACCATGTGAGCTTTGTGCAAGCAAGTCAGGATGAATGCTGAATAAACAGGTCAAGTTGAGCATGACTGACAGGTGATAAGGGTCCTACATCCTAACCCTGCTCCATTTTGGCCAAGTTATCGGAAAGTACCCCTGGGAGAGAGAGACTATCGACACTCCTCTGCAGTTGCTTTGCTCTCTCTCTCTCAACACACACCCTCTCCCCTTCGACCTACTTTCTTTCTCAGGGGTGATTTATCCTGGGGAAGTAAAAAAGGGAGCAGCACAGATAGGAGAATGTATTCCATTCCTGTGTGACACAATGCATGCCACCACCAGTATATAAAAAAGGAATGTACCACACAAGAGGGAACTCTCCTATACAGAGTGCCCTCATCACCTTTCCTCACCCAGTTGTTGGGTTGCCTCCCCACCAGCTGGATGGATGGGCTGACACTTTAACCACTCTCAATCTTCCCAGACTCTGGCTTCTTCCTCTTTCAAAACCTGGCTCAGCCGGCCTCCCTGGAACTGAAACAGCCTTCCCCCCTCCTCCCCGCTAACATCCATCACCATGTCTTCTGGTTGTCTTTACCTATCTCAGCTGACTCTACAAGCACTCCCGGGTTTGGGGCTGGTAAATGTCAGTTCTGAATATCCACTTTCATTTTGGAAATGGAGAAGATTTTCCAAAGAGGCTGCCAGTTGTGGGGCGTGGGAGGGTATGAGGACTCCTCACACTTAGGATGCCAAAAAAATAAAAATGAAAACCAGCACTCCCCTGTAAGTGCCTCTTTCTTTCTTTTAGAATGCATTATGGATGATGTCATCTGAGAAGACCCTTGGGTCACTACGCCAATAAAATCTGACATTTTGTCCTGCTAAATGTACCAACTACATTAGTCGTCATACCATAAGCGTGAAATACTGAGTAATTTTCAGCTGCCCTTTCCAACCTGTTAGAAGAATATACTCAGTAACAGGTGTGCAATCCCAAAGATTCTGTACACCTATCTGGTAAGAACCATGGCTTCTTAGGTTAAAGCCTCAAGGAGTGAGCGAGGGCCAAGTAAAAGTGAAAAAATGGGGGAGGGGGGTCTCATGCATTCAATAGATTATTTCTCCACTCTGAAGGTCTGAGTCTCTAGAAGCATTTGCAGTACAGGTACTTCCTCATATGTAACCAGGGCCAGTCCAAGACATTCTGCTGCCTGAGGCAAAGGGCAAGATGGCCTCCCTCTCCATTCCACATGCAGAATGTCCTGAGCACGCCCTGCCCAAGGAGGACAGATGGCTGGTAGTTGACAAAGCACACGCGGTGGTAGCAAGCTTCAGACAACTCAGTAGCTGGCTTGTGCTCCGAGCTGGACGGTCGGAACGACAGTGTAACCATGCCTCCACTCAAACTTAAGTACCCTTGTCTGATGGCACACCCGCAAGCAGCCTGAGACTTCTCCTGTACAGAAGTTGCCACGGTGACTGTCTCTTCAAGCTCTTCCTGGTCCTGGGGGACAACAGAAGAAGGGATATAGGGGATTCTATCACCACCACCCCTCAGGCAGCATCTCATCCTCCACTCCTGGCGCGTCCTGCCTTTTCTCCAGCATGGCTCTTGTGCCATGTCTTGCACCCCTCCCCTGTCTCTTTCTGCTCAGACTCTTCCCCTCCCTCCAGCTCCTGCTCCGCCCTAGCAGGACGAGCAAAACCCACTGCCCCCTTCCCCTGGGTCAGTCTCTGGCCCTACAACTGCCGCCACCCACTCCTCAGTGCCTTGCCAATCCCTGACACAGAAGCTGACTGGCCTGGAAATTGACTCCTTACTTCAGCAGCGTCAACAGAACGTTGGCTTCCACCACACCTGAGGGGAGCAGGCTAACTTGTGGGACACAGAGCAGGCTGTGTGCTGCTCTTGTGGGACACAGAGGGAACAGGCTAGGATGCTTGGGAGGAATGCCACTGCTCCACCTCACACCCCAAAATCTGTTGCCTGAGGCAGCCACCTCACTCTGCCTAACGGTAGGAACGGCCATGCTCATAAATGCTTGTAGCAGAAGAAATATCTGTAAAGAATCCTAAGCAGATGGTTCTTCTCACTGAAGTGCACCAAGCACAGGGCCAGCAGAGATCCCTCAAGTAAACAATGATTCACCAGCTGAGAGGCCTTTAGTTCACACCTCTGTGGAAACAGCTCCAGATAAGTACCTGAAGGGTGGAAAGGGGTGGACGCAAACTCACTGCAGGCTGCAGTTTCCCAGGTGTTTGCACTCCAATCCTGCCCCATCAACCTCATACCATGATGTGTGGGTGGGGAAGACTTGATGCGGAAGAGAGAGCTATGCTGTGGAGGAAACGGCCTGTATGTTATTTTTTCCTCCCTTTCACAAGCAAAATACATAGTGCTGGAGAGGGGCTGCAGGCAGCCAAATATAGAAAGCTTCACAAAATAGCAGAACGTTGATACAGGGAAGTGGACTTGCTAGTGATGACTGCCAGTTTTGTCTTTTTTTACAGGCCACATGAATTCTGCTGTGCTCCAATGATTCAGCACTGAGCATTTACCCTATAAAGGTGTTTAATGGGGGACAGGTGTACCTTTACAAAAGTTTACAACACACAATGGGACGGCAAGAGAGATGTGTCATGCACTGAGGAACTGACATTATCCGAAAGGTGCTCATGGTGTTATACTCTCTCTCTCTCTCTCTCTCTCTCTCTCTCTCTCTCTCTCTCTCTTGGAAGTGGTGAAAAAATGGCCAAAAACGACTCTAAAATTGCACAGAAAGGTAGATAAGGTATGAAAGCCCTTGCACCGATCACTGAGGCCTGTGGAGAGTTGGAGCAAGGAGTTTTGGAGGGAGTGACTGTGGTGGAGTTTTTCAAATGTTTCGAGAAGTTTAGGGGAGGTTTGCAGGCTTTTCAAATGGTGTTTCAAATACAAATTTATAAATATTATCCAATATTTATCCTGCCCTTCTTTCCAAAGGAGCTCAGGGTGGCAAACCTATAAGTAATGCAAACTTTTTAAAAGGTTTTATAAAAACAGTTATAAAATATTCTAAAAACATTCAACCAATGATTTCAAGGTTGCCAGGAACAGTATATTTCAGTCATCCCATGTCTGGGTAAACAGGAATGCTTTAAACTTCCTCCTAAAAGTCAATAATAAAGGAGGCAGATACAATAAGGGAGCCAGGCCCTGTGATGGGTCAATGCCAGGCAGGCATTCCACAGTTACAGCACCACCAGCCAGGCCTCACCTGCCAATCGTAGGGTCCAAGATGGTTGATATTAAGAAATGCACTCTTTTAGGTACTTGTGTCCCAACCCATTTAGGGCTCTGTGCGCTAGTACTATCACTTTTCATAAGGTAGATCACACAGAGAAAGCACACGTGATAGGAACATGTGACACTCCTGAAATAAAAAATTAAAAAAAACATTGGGAGAAAGTGTTTGTGTTCCTGCAAAAACTCATTGCAAATGGTGCAATAAAACCACTGTAAAAAAAAACAAAAACAACCCACTGCTGAAACAGCAATGCCTTTCTCACTTTGCAAAGAGCACCCAAGGTCAGAGGTAGGATGAGGTAAGTCTCAGTTTGCACGCACACACCTCTTCTAGATTAAAGGAGGGCATGGCTGAGGGAGCCAGGTCCAGTGATGCCAAAGCCACTGCCCCAAGACCACCGATCATTGCCATGTTCTGACAGCAGACCACTCCTTGAGATGGGGAAAAGAACACAGGAGCCCTGATTTCTGGCAACTCTGGGGTCCTTTTTGTGAAACTAAGGCCAGGGGCCAGATCCGGCCCAATCACCTTCTAAATCCAGCCTGTGGACGGTCCGGGAATCAGCATGTTTTTACATGAGTAGAATGTGTCCTTTTATTTAAAATGCATCTTTGGGTTATTTGTGGGGCATAGGAATTTGTTCATTATTATTTTTTTCAAAATATAGTCTGGCCCCTCACAAGGTCTGAGGGACTGTGGACTGGCCCCCTGCTAAAAAAGTTTGCTGACCCCTGGTTGAGACAGTGGATGGCACTAGCCTGGGGAAGCCTGGCTTAGAGTAAGGTGGACTCCCCATCCCAGCTTTAGGATTGTAGTCTAAGAGTGATAACCAAAGTAGGATGTAAAATGGCTAGAAGCCCCACCTTCATGGACAATTTATGGCCACTAAGTCACCAGAAAGTTGACCCAAGAATCCTTGATGGCAACTTCCATCCACCACAGACAGAAATTCCAGACCCTTGCAGATGTGATCTGCATGCTGTCCTAGGACTGAGTGCACAAAGCAGGCCCCACCCCACAAATCAGGATGTGTAGTTGGACTGTGCCTTATTATACACCTTCCTGTGTAGAACTATCGAGTGGGCAGCCTAAAGTCAGCCCAGGGCCTGAAAGTACTTCACTGAGAAGATGCCTCCTGCAATTAAAAGGTTCCTAACATGGGGGAGCTGCATACAGATCTAGTGCTTACTCAGTAAGTGTGACCTTTGGTGAGGCACAGCCACAGATTACTTCATATGGGGCAGTGCACATCTAACGTAGCTAGCCCAAAACAACTTACAGGCACTTTAATGTTCTCAGTTGAAATAGTATTTCACAATCCATGTTCGATCTGGGAAATATCACTGTTTGCTAGAATTCTATATGCGTTTAGCCCAGGGGAGAGGGTGAAAACATGGCATCTTGAGAGCATCTTGGTCACTGCTGCTGGTCAGCAGCTGGTCAGTGTCCTTCTGATGGGAAACTTCTGGTGGCTCCCTACTTGCCTGAGTTTCGGTTGGCCTTCACTAGGGACTGAGTCTTTAGTGTACTAGGCCCTGCCCTGTGGAATTTCCTACCAGTGGAGGTTCCCTGCCTTCTTTCAGATGTCTTCTGAAAACGACTCCGTTTAGACAGCCATCACAATATGATTTTTTATTGAAACCGGAATCTACGGATGTTTTGCTGATGTTTTAAGCTAAGCTTTATAGATACATATAGACTGATCTTATCGTGTTTCAAGTGTAAGCGCCTTGTTATATTTTATGAAAGAGCATATTATACATTTTCAAACAAATAAACAAACAAATAGGCATGTAAAATTAACATGGCTGCACTTTCCAATGTTTCGGTTACTAAGTCAAGTACATAAGCATGCTAAACCAGATCCCGCTTTATTTATGTCATTGCAATATGTTACGGAATGCTTTCCAATTTTAAAAAATGTCCAACTCCCCCCCCCCCCATCATTGCTGAAGTGTGGCAGAGTGGCACTGAGCATTTCAAGCTAGCGTTTAGGCAAGGGATTATCCCTACTCAACAGACGAAGCTCTAACCTGATGCTCATTGACATGAACGTGACCTCCCCAAGGTTGCACAGGGAATTTGTGACAGTTGGGAAGAGCAGCTGAGTCAGCCCACTCTGAAGACACCTGACTCCCTACTTATACCAGTTCGGAGGTTGCATAACCACATCATCCCTTGAAATTAGGCATGTGACTAGGGACAATGGAAGTATTGCTTTCATCATCAAGAGTGGTGCAGTGGTTAGACGGTGGGGCTAGAGATTCCCAAGTTCAGATCCCCACTCTACCACAAATCTCACTGGTTGACCTTGGGCCAGCAACTCATCCTCAGTCTAGCCTACATCATAGGGCTGTTATAAGGATATGTTGTATGTGTGAAATCCTGTACGTTGCCCTGAGATCTTGGAGAAATCACAGGCCATAAGAACACAAGAAGAGCACTTCTGGGTCAGGTTAATGGCCCATCTAGTCCAATGTCCTGTTGTCACAGTGGCCGGCCAGACGCTTATGAGAAGCCCACAAGCAGGACTTGAGTCCAGCAGCACTCTCCCTTCCTGAAGTTTTCTGCATCTAGTATAAATGTAACAAAATAAATAAAACACACCTGTATTTCCAGAGTTTTCAAAGTAACATCTCTACTGGGTGTGTGCGCGCATATGCAGGCCTACTGACAGCACCCAGCACCTTCATGCAGCTGCCAACCTGGCACATTTCACCAATCCTTTCCCCCACCTTGGGCATCTGGCTATTGGCTTACTTGGCAGTTGCAGGTGACCATTTTAATTTCCCACAATGCCCTGGGGCAATGCTATATTTTGGAGTGGGTGAGGAATTTAAATGGCTGTCCACCGCCGCCACTGCCAGGTAATCCCATGGCTGGGTTGGGGAGCTCTGACTAAGAAGGGGCCCCATCATGGTGCACTTTGCTGAAGGCATATATAAATCTGTGGTTGGGTCTGTGTGTTGCGACCCTTCCCCTGGGGAGAAAAAAAGCATACCTCCTCCCAGAACTGCAGTGGGGTGAAAAGACTCTCTTTTTCAACCTGTTCAACTAAGACTACAGAGGCAGTTTTCATTCTGTATTCCATAGAGTTCTGGGATTCCTGAGAAGTCAGGATGGACAACTTAGAAGAAGCATAAGCTGAACTAGAGTCAGTATTCTAGGTAAAGGATTTTACTTCTTATCAGCTTATACAGATAGTGAAGTAGAACTCCAGACAACCAGGTGATTATTCTCTCCCTTCCACCAAAAAATAGCAGTAAAATTAAAAAAAAAAATGGTTTAAGATGTTGTCAGCTGCATTATTACAGGGCATCTGTAAACATGCAGAAAGTTCTGCACATGTCAATCCATGATCTGCTTCACTGTTCAAAGGAGAGCCTCTTCCTTGTATGTAACCTGAAACCTGTTTGTCTCACAGCTGAAATGGGTCCCTCAATAGGCAACAGTGGGAGCCACAAGTTGGGATCCTAATTATCTATTTCTCCTTTGGCTGTACAATGCCATGCCATCGCCAGTGAGAATGGAGAGGAGCGGATAGAGATCACAGCAAGGTGCAGAAAATCCTTGTAAGGTAAAGAGCTACAGATTGAAATCAAACAGATCCCTGCCCAGTTAAACCACAACTTGCTCTATTTCTACACAACACAGAGACACCTTGTGGTCGATTTATATATTCCCATTTTAATAACTTGCATATGTCCCTGGCTGGCAATTAGCAAGTTTTGTCACTGTTGTTTTTGCTGCAACAGACCAACACGGCTTTTACCCCTCTGGAATTTGTCACTCGGTATAAAATAATGAGCCAAGTTTCACTGTCTACATTCATTCCATGCACAGTGCTCTGCCAACCATTCCTGCTCATTCCACTAAGCAAGTCAGCTGATTCTGAGCTAGTTCCTGATTGGCCTTTCCCCCTATAATAACTGCCGCACCCGTTTCCAGTTATCCCTGCTGGAATCTGCACCTGTGCTTTGCTTTTGGCCTTATGCTCCTAGGCCCCAGCAGTTGTATTGTTGCACCCTACCCCATCCTGCGAGTGGTGCGAGATTTCAGGGGTTCTAGGCCCCGGGTTCAGTTTCCTTGGAATGGGGGACAGTGGAGACTGTGATGTCTCAATGATACATAGTATGATTTATTTACACATATATACAACCTCAGCCAAAGATGGAGGGGCTCACAGCATTAAAACCCCCAAAGGTCTTGCTCAGTGCTTTTTTCAATATAAATAGGTGCTGGAACCCACCATGAAGTTGTTACAGTAAGTTGCCACGTGACTCTGAGCAGCCCTGAACAGATGTTGGTTTGGCAACAGCTGCATTCAGGGCCCACAGAGGTGCTAAAAACTATGGCAAGTTGTCTCCTAGCTGGTTTGGGGGTTGTCCCTGGTTCTGGTGCAGGCCAAATAAATGTGCCCCCACCTCCCTCGTTTTCTTAAGATTCAGGGGGATGACTAGGGCAGCTCGGAAGGACCCTTGCGCAAACGCATGTGTGTGCAATGGTAGAGGCCTGGCTGGAAGGCCTACAGGCTGCCACCGCTACACGGGAGACAGACCGAAGACCAAGAAATACAAATTGGCCCCACCCCATAGCTTGACCATAGCTAGGAGTTAGGAGGACTCATAGATCTTTTTAAAAAGTGTAGACTCGCACAAGCTGGCCAGCTTCCGTTTTGACTTGAAATGTCAAAAAGACATCAATGTTGTAACCTTTCCTCATAATGGCCCGGGACCGGATCACATCTGTGGCTCACTCAGTATATTCAGCTACTCTCAGGCCTATGCCTTGTCATAGGGAGAGACTTCCAAACCTTGTGCAATTTGCAGGGTGGACTTAATCCTGTTTGAGCACTAATGGGGGGGGGGGAGCCGAACAGGTGCAGGTGTCAGGCCAGGCTGAGGAGGGGATTAGCTGAGAAGACATCCCTGCAGGTGCTCTGCTGTCTCTCTCCACATAATCTGACAAGGGACTAAACTAGTTACCGCTAGCAAGGACGATAACATTTATCTGGGGTCATTATTCAGGCATGTGTGTACTACTGCTCACAGGAGGAACTAAAAGAATTTTTGCCACACTGTTGGGGGCTACATCTTTTTAAAAACAAAATGAGATACTCTATTAAAGCTACATTCTGGATATGAGCCAACCTTGATAAAACTTGACACTGTTTTCCAGAACCTCCCCTCTTATGCCTGCTGCTTGAGCGGGAAAATCCTTGTGTGCAGTGATGTGTATCTTATTAGTATGAGAAACTAAGGATTGGGGGAAACATATTGTGTGTTATTTTAGTTATAATACTGCCACCTTCCTCTTCTTCTCTTGACTGGCAACAGGGGCCACCTGGCTGCATGAGTCTGAATGACACATGTGTGTGTATATGCATTTGCACACCAGGCCTTTTCACTGATAGTAACACCATTTGCTCACTCAGTTCCTAAGAATGCAGATGATGATTGTCCCAAACCATTTCCATAGCTGGCATTCCTGGCTCTTGTTTCCAGCAGTCCTGGTTTTCCCAGCTGCTGTTTTCCACTGACTTTTGACACCCTCTTGTCACACAGTGGCTTTGCAATCATTTTGAGCTCTGAACTGATGAGGTGCCGTTGTCTCACCTGGCATAGATTTATCATTAGCTATATGGTGAGTGCCAGTTTCCACACACCCAATCCTTTAATTATTAGGAGAAAGGTAGAGGCCCCCCCTCAATGAAATCCACATTACCCTAACCCTAACCCCTACCCCTTTTAGCCAAATAATACCCACCTCCTAAATCTGTAGGTAAAACGTCTGCCGCCAAGGGTAGGAAGGATGGAATCTCCCTCCCTGCTATAATTCATGCACTGCCACACATCAGGGCTTAAGGAGCAGGGCTCCTGAATGAGGAAGTGTTGAGTCCCCACCATCTCTTTTGTTTCTTTTTAAAAACTGAGCACAGGCTTCAAGGCCTCATGTGCTACAGATGATCACATGCACAATGAAACCAGGGCAGTGATAGAGGCTTGAATTTTGTTTCCTCTGCAGAGGCCTAGCTCTGTTCAGAACCTCTTCAGATCCACGTTCAGAATCATGTGTCTACATAGAAGGAAGACTTCCTCCCTACAACGTCTGGCTCCAGCCTTCCCTCTGTTCTGCTGGTGGGCTGTGGCATGAAGTGAAAGGTCTTCCCTCGTGTGTCTGGCTTCTTTCTCGCCTTCTTTTTTTTCTGGTCTGGTGCTTCAGAGGCCTTCTCCAGCTTCTTCTTCTCATTGGGGGATGAAGGGGGAGGATCAACCGTGATCTGGGGGATGGTAAATGTATGGGTGCGGCTTCCAGGATCCTCCTCGTCGTTCCGCGTGTACTCCAGCTGCTGTGCATCAAAGATGGCCTTTGAGCCAGACAGCCGAAGTTCTGGGCTGTACTGGAAGTCAGGCCGAGATGCGCGCAGCTTCTTCAGTTGGGCTCTGCATTCACGTTCCAGATCACGGTCTGAGATGGGCACGTCATGTACCTGCCAGATACGAGGAAAGCTTTTAGGATCTGAGGCCTCAAACCTGTAACTTGGGATTTGGGGCCTGCTGCCTAAGGAAAGGGGGCTCCCAAGAAGGCAATCTGGAATGGCTGTCATAATGTTAGGAATCTATCAACAGATAGAAAGTGAGGAAGGGAGAAGCAGAAGAATATCAGTCAATAAACTGAACGCTTGTTGGATAGAGGCTGCTGCCCAGTCTGAGGCAGCAGAGCCAAACAGATCTGGCAGCTGACACGTGTGTGTGTGTTTGAACACAGTCTAGTGGTTGTGAGCAGAGCTCCTTGAGGCAATGTGTTCAGCTGGTGTTGGCCCCAAGAAAGCTTGGCTGGGGAAAGGTTGTTTTCAGGCGGCCCTTTCCCCATTGTTCTGTTGTTTTTATAGGTAACCATACACATATATTTATATTTATGTGTATAAAGGTAAAAGTAAAGGGACGCGGGTGGCACTGTGGGTAAAACCACAGAGTCTAGGGCTTGCTGATCAGAAGGTCGGTGGTTCGAATCCCCGTGACGGGATGAGCTCCTGTTGCTTGGTCCCTGCTCCTGCCAACCTAGTTCTTCGAAAGCCCATCAAAGCGCAAGTAGATAAATAGGTACCGCTCCGGTGGGAAGGTAAATGGCGTTTCCGTGCGCTGCTCTGGTTCACCAGAAGTGGCTTAGTCATGCTGGCCACATGACCCAGAAGCTGTACGCCGGCTCCCTCGACCAATAAAGTGAGATGAGCGCCGCAACCCCAGAGTCATCCGCGACTGGACATAATGGTCAGGGGTCCCTTTACCTTTACCTTTATACACATAAATATAAAATTTGGGAGCATGGCAAACACATTTGCAAGCATATGTAGCATGTTCATCTTGCAGCCAGGCTTGGCCAAGGCTCCCTGTCATAGGATCACAGAGTTGGAAGGGGACTCAGAAGGTGTGAGCGTTTAAGCTACAGGGCAATCGTCTCATGGACTATGCGCTTAAGGGATGCCTAGATGAAAGTTTAACTGAAACTTGATAATTATCTCCTCCCCATGATCACCCTCACTGGGGCTGCTAATTTTCTTAATCACCTCTTGCTCCTAGGCGGGACCTGCGGTCACTAACAGGTGAACACACTTCTTCATGTCTTCCAACTCTACAATTCAATAATTCTATGTCATGAAAAGCTTTGCCTGCTTATTTTTGCACATCAGGATTCTGTGAAAGGCACAAGAGCAGGTTTTTTGGCAATCCTAACACACACAGAGGGAGCCTGCTGTATCTGATGCAGACAGAAACAAGAAAGGGAGCTGCAGGTGATTTAAATGTAGGGCAGGGATAAGGAACCTGTGGCTCTCCTGTTGCTGCTGCACAACAGCTCTCATCACCCCTGGCCATTGGCCATGCTGGCAGGGCGGGGGCGTTAATGGGAGTTGGAGTCTAACAACATCTGAAGGGCCACAGGTTCCCCACCCCAGATGTAGGATGATCTCCTGTTGCTGCTGATGGCAATTCAGTAGACTCTGGGTAAAAGTCCCAGGAAGAGGAGCTCCAGTGGTTTCTACCTCAGCCATGAATGTGTCTTCTTGCAGGAGGTGAGCTGGGATACTGCGCAGCTTCTCCAGGGTCTCCACCACCCCTGCGCAGTCACGTAGTTTCTCTGAGGAGCCCAGGGCCAAGCGGATCAACAGCACCCCCACACGAAACAGCACCTTGATCCCTGCAGAAGAAAAATTGGGGCAGAGTTTAGGGCACTTAGATATGGTCAGAAACTCCCTTATACTAGGCCAGGCTACTTGTTCATCTGTCTAAGGAATGTCTCTTCTTCTTGGCCAGAGAACACCTTCCACATCACCGGCTACCTGACCTTTTCAGCTAGAGGTGGGACCTTTGGTGTAACACATAGCTTAGAGGTAGACAATCCGCCTTGTACACAGAGGGTCCCAAGTTCAATCCCTGGCATCTCCAGGTAGGGCTGGGGAGAGACATCTTTGTGAAACCCTGAAGAGCCATTGCCAGCCAGTGTAGGCAATACTGAGCTAGATGGACGAATGACCTGACTCAGTAGAAGGCAGGTTCCTATGTTTCTATGTTCCAAAACAAACATTCCTCACCTAGGCCTCTGCCAACTCTAACCACTCCATTGAGGCCTTGCGATGTTTCGCCCAGATTCTCTCCTCCTCCACCCTTTGAATGGGCCCACAGTTCCTTAAGTTCATGGCAGCCACTCACCCTCGCTGAGAAAGGCATCCCACACCCTCAGCACTGTGGGAAAGGGCAGGGTGCGGGTAAAGAGGCACAGAAACCACTCTGGCATGTAGAGCAGAGGGCCCACGCCATGCTTCTGCAAGTGCTTAAGCGCCTTGGGGCACACCCGGCGCAGAAGGGCAACAAACACTTCGCTGTCCAGCAACAGCGCTTCCTGCAGGAGAAGGGAGAGAAAATGTCATGGTTAAATATAGGGTTGGTCACATGTTCTCAGATACTGTCCCAAAGGACTTCATCCCGTCATAACCCACAAACTCCACCTTTCGCATCTTTCAAAATGAATGGCTCTTTCTAATTTGCCAGAAACTGTTTCCGGAGTCTGTGTTGCCCATTTTATCTGGCAGAAGTCTTGCACCTTAGCAGCTGTGGGACAGGCCAAAAAGCAACTGCTGAAGATTCCCTCACAGTCATCGCTGTTGAAAGCTGCAGCTCTTGAATCCCTGTCTTTTATTCAGCTATTCAAACGTGCAAAAGCCATATCTTCAAAATGGTGGTGGCCCTACTAGTACTTGAGATGGAGGCCCTACAAATCAGACCTTTCTGCCCCCCCCCAAAGTCAGCCCACATCCACAGTAATCCTAGATTATTCCCCAACCTGGTGTCCTTCAGATGTTGCTGGACTCTTCGCAAGTGGCCATGTTGGGTGGCGCTGATGGGAGTTCAGCGCCAAATTATCTGACAACCGCTCCCCAAATTATCTGACAACCACTCTCAGAAGGTAAGTGTAGGGGTTTCTACACAGCTCTGCCCTCAGTGGGAAATGTCCCTGACTCAGCGTCACAACTGCCCACTTCCTGTTGCCCCAGGGAGGCCTCTCCTCCTTCCCCCAGTCTATTACCATCTTGGGGCTGTAGTAGCCAGGCAGGTAGCAGTCGCAGATCTGCACCAGGCACCAGAAGGCTTGCTGGAAAGGACAAGTAGGCTGAATTAGTGAAACTTTCAGGCAAATGGGAACTGGGGGTGGGGGTGGGGAGGCAGGAGGGAAGGGAAAGAAGTGTGATGGGAAGAATGAGAGAAATGATGCTAATAAAGAAGAGGAAGGAATCATGACAACAATAGGAACAAAGGGCATCCCTTCCAAGTGCCATGGAAAAAACTGGACATCCCATTCTTTTCGTGCAATATCTTGGTGGCCATTTTGGGTGTTGTGATCTTGCACGCTCTCACGCTGCACTTGCCCCCCCCCCGCAATGCTTTTTCGGGGTAAGAGTATGCCCAAGAAGATGCACAAACTTGGTTTTGGGTCAGAAAAAGTCAAACTTGGCATGAGACTCACCTCTGGAGGCATGTGCATGAGCAGCAAAGCACCCAGCGGTCCCTGGGCCTGACAGTAACCCTCCTGTGGCCGATACACAGTGTAGGCTTTCAGCAGTTGCAGGAGCCCTTGCTGCCTGTAAGGGAACAGAGGCTTAGAGAGAAGCCTGGAATTCATAGACACAGCCTTACATTTAGTCACTCCACTCCAGCCAGAAAAAGCAAACCTGCTCCATTCTCCTGTTGTCCTACATTAGACCACAGGCCAGGTTCAATGAACTGGTCCTGTTAGTGGAAGCCCATGCAAGGACTTCCAGTAGCACAGCGGGGCTTTCTCACCTCCACTCTCCCCAAATCTGCTCTGGAGGGTTGGGGGAACCCCTAGAACAGATTTAGGAGGTACACGGGGTAGGAGAGAGGGAAATCACTTGCACTGATGAGACATTACTCAGCCCTCCTTTGGATACAGCCCTATGTGCACAAACTGCTTTAGACATTTGAATATTAAATAGCTTATAAATACTGCCAATAAAGAAATGAATAAACAGAGTCAGCTGCCTTGGAATTGGGCATCCTAAAGAATGTCATTTAGAAACAAGCAACCCTCAATTGCCAGCTCTCATGCTTGTGGAGGAGAGGGGGGAAGGAGGAAAATGAGAAAACAAATGCAGCATTAAGCGTCTCTTCCAAGTGGTCAGTGAAATAGTACAACTCATGGCATGACCTCATTTCATGTATACACCAACAGCTTTTGAAGCTACCCCGTTCATCCACCCCATCAACGTTCCTTCCTTCCTGCTCTATTTCCTCCTTGGTTTTCATGGCTTTTAAAAGTGGTTTCCCCCACTCCTCTCCTTCTGCCGCAGCTACTATTCTTTTGTCCCTCTGCCCACCTATTACCACACTTGATGCCCTTTTCTCTCCCCCCCCCCACCTTTGTTTTCTAATCTCTTCCATCCCAATCCTTGCTAGGTCATTCCAAATTGTTTGAAAAACTAAAGCCTGAAATAATTATGCAAAGGAAATAAGTGTATGCATATATAGCTTATGTTCTGTGTGCAGAATCTGGATTACTGATTTGTTTATTATAGTCCCAAGGCATGCACACTGTCTGTTTGGCCGTGGTCTGGCAATGCAGGAAGAGTGTTTTGGATCACTGGTCTACAAAGGGTGGGTGGATCAGGTCCCACTACTGAGTTCCAGCCTGAACTGAGGTGGGTCGCAACAGCAGCACTACCACCAGGCAAATATATAGTAAAAACACAAGAAGAAATGGGTTCCCAAATGCATGTCTGGGTTAAAGGTGGGTCCCAGGTATGAAAAAAACTATTTTGGATGACTCCTTAGATTCCTCCACAGCAGCTGGGTCCTTCTGCTGTCACAACAGTCAGACTAGACAATTACTGGGCTAGATGGGGCAAAGAATCTGACTTGGGCTAAAGCAGTTTTCTATGCCAGCAGCATCAGAGAAAAATAAGAACCCAGTCTCAGTACATTAGATAGTTAAGTACTAAAATGGTAATGATGAAACAAGGTAGCTAAAATGACAAGAGGAAACAAAATGACTTAAGAGGAAACAAAATGACTTAAGAGGAAACAAAAAACAAAGAGGAAACAAAAAAATAAAAAATGAAGTTTGAACTATGTATGGGTTGAAGTATGTCAACTGCATGTACTGTATACTGAAAAAGGCCTAGGAATAAAGGGTCTTTAGCTCCCCCTGGAGGAAATGAAACAAAAAGAGAAGCAGGGCTCCCTTGGGTTGGTTACTATAGCGTCACACGGTCCCCTTGTTCCAAGAGGAAATCGCAATCTGTACTTCATAGAAAGCTTGAGTCTTTTTCAGAAGACAATGAAACAGGGCTTCCCATGTGCAACCTCCCCCCTGCCTCTGATCACATGCCAATATATCCAAAAGGAAACAAGTTCATGGTACCTGTGAGGAGGAGAGGGAAAGAGAGAGAGAGAGAGAGCTATGCTAGCACAGATAGCAGTGCAGTACAGATTACTGGTAGGTATTCTGAGGCTGAAATCCTATTTGGACTCAGTGAGGCTTGCTTCTGCATAGACATATTGGATTGCACTGTTAGCCTGTCAGGGAATCTGTGGCCATCCAGATGTTGTTTGACTTTCACAACTCACCAGCCCCAGCCAGCATGGCCTAGGGCAGTGTTTCTCAACCAGTGTGCCTCCAGATGTTTTGGGACTACAACTCCCATCATCCCTCGCTAGCAATACCAGTGGTCAGGGATGATGGGAATTGTAGTCCCAAAACATCTGGAGGCACACTGGTTGAGAAACACTGGCCTAGGGTCAAGGGTCATATAGTGGGAGTTGTCGCCCAACAACATCTGGAGGGCATCAGCTTCCCTGCCCCTCAGCTACAGGGTGATAGATTGTGTGCAAGTATTTAACTGTGGCTGAAATAATTATACTCTAATGATCTAATGATTTTGATATTTGTTTTGTTTGTGTTCTGTCTTCAAGGTTTCTGGGAGATTCAAATTGCACTGGATGTGCCCTTGAGTGCAATCCACCTTCCCCGGATGCCTAAAAAGGTAAATAAATGTCCATTACGAACATCAGGACTGCCTTGCTGCTAATTCATGTCCGTCTCCTCCAGCCTCCTGTCTCTGCCGCAGGTGGCCAGATGCCCCTGAAAACTCACAAGCAGGGCATCATCATGGTGAGGATTCCCTCTTGTGTGTCTCCATTAATATTAATGTCGTAAGAGTGTGTCTTTTGCAGCCACGTTTAGAAAAGCAATACAGATACAATTTGCTGCTTTGTCTCTGGAGGGAACTTAGGCAACTTGGCTGCTGTTGGCAAGGCCTTCCAGGTTGTGATCTCATGGACAGAGCCCTCATTCACAAGACTGTGTGTGTAAAGTGTGCTCCAGCCAGCGGTGGAGGAAGCCACTTGGGTGCCTGGGGCAGGGTGAGCCGCCCATAGGGGCGGGGCAAGGGCCGAGCGAGCCACCCAAAGGAGTGGGGCGCACCATGGGGCCTCCGGAGTCTGCCTGCCTCCTCCCACTCAGCCGCCCTACAGCTGGGGGGGAGGCAGCAGGCGGACCGTTGGGGCAGGGCAGAGCCTGCGCGTGCCCAAGCCGTCGCGTCTCTCCCAGGCGAGATGCGTGGCTTGGGCGCACTGCAGGCCCCCGTGGTGAGTGCCGCCCGGCATTTTGTGACCCCCAGTGGTGACACCCGGGGTGGGCAGCACCCTGTTCCTCCTCCCCTGCCTCCAGCCACAGGTTTACTTTCCTTTGTGAGACTCTCCTGTAACTCACAACATGTGCTAGAACTTCAGGCTTGGAAATTTGCACATTTCACTTCCCTGCTATCAAAGCCAGAGAAATGAAACTGTAATAGGAACATAGAGTCTGACCAAACTGCGGGAGGCAGTGGAAGACAGGAGTGCTCTGGTCCATGGGGTCACAAAGAGTCGGACACGACTAAACGACTAAACAACAACAAAGCTGCCATGCATCACATCAGGCTGCTTGCCCATCTAGCCCACTATTGTCCACTTTGACAGGCAGCAGCAGTTCTCCTGGTTCTCAAGCAAATATCTTTTCAATCACCTGCTACCTAATGCTTTTTAACTGGAGATGCCAAGGGTTGAACCAGAGACCTGCTGCATACTCTGCCGCTGAGCTATGGTTCCTTCCTCAAACACGGAGATTGTGGGCAGTGTTCAACAAAATAGTTGCATGTGCACACAAGGATGACCACTAAGTTCAAAGGGATTCCTCCCCCCCCTGCCATCTCCAGATCTGGTCTGAAGGGTTGGAGGAAGCCCTAGAACAGATTTAGGGAGTGCACAGAGGGACCAAAGGGGTAAGAATGTACCATTGCACAAGGAGAAATTCACTTGAGTGTTACCAGGTAAGTTGAATACAATCCTGTGTCTGCACCTAGGTAACTGGTGAATGGTAGAGTACACCCGTTGAAGGATTCTGTTTAAATGAAGACCAAAACTGGGAATGAGTGTCAGAAGCCCATTTACTAGTATTTGTCCAGTTTTGTTTTCATTTAAAGTTTGGATGTGTGCTCCCCTGTTCAAGTTCTACAGCAAGATTCCATGAAACCTCCACATTAAATGAAGAAGCACAGCCAGACGCCTTCTTTCACTTTCATATGGCTTACAGAAGAAGCATGTTTACATTTTATTTTAAAAGTGTTTCTTACACTGCATTCAGGAAACTTGAATTGCTGAAAGACCCTCCATTCAACTCCACACCTTTTAAACCCTATGGTAGTCTATCCAGAAATTAATCTGCCTCTCCTGTTCACATTATTAGCCCTTCACTTACCCAGGCCCTTCAGGGGACAGAAACATCTCATGGAAAGGGAACTGGCGATGAATGTCCTTTGTGATGGTCTCCACCCATTGAGGATCACCAGGTATCTCCTGCAGCTCCTACAACAACAAACTACTTTCAGAATGACCTGGATAGAAGGGTTACTAGATTCGGGAGAGATCACACACACACACACACACACACACACACACACACAGAGAGAGAGAGAGAGAGAGAGAGAGAGAGAGAGAGAGAGAGAGATATGCTGAAGACACAGACTATTCCTGAAGGAAGTACCGGTATATATGGTTCCAACTTTTTTAGCCGCAAACAGACCTAGATAACTTTTGTTGTTGTTTCAATCTACATTTTACCAAAATTGCAGGGCTTTTCATCTGCTGCTGTTTTAGTTTTGTAATTAGATTGTTTTTGATGTATTTAAACATTTTTCAGATTGTTTTTCCATAGATTGTTTGTGAGCTGCCTTGAGAAAGCTTTGCTCTGAAAGGCAGTATATGAGCTGATTAAATAAGTGGAAACATGCAAAGGAATAAACAATGGCAAGGTCAAGGTTTCCTTCCTTCCTTCCGGAATGAGGAACAGCACGTTTAACAGCCCAATCCAGGGGTCAGCAACCTTTTTCAGCCGTGGGCCGGTCCACCGTCCCTCCATGTGGTGGGCCAGACTATATTTTTTTGGGGGTGTGTGAATGAATTCATATGCTCCACAAATATCCCAGAGATGCATTTTAAATAAAGGGACACATTCTACTCATGTAAAAACACACTGATTCCAGGACCGTCCGCGAGCCGGATTGAGAAGGCGACTGGGCCCCCAGGCCTTAGGTTGGTGACCCCTGGCCCAATCCTATGCATGTTGACTTAAGTCCCATTATCTTAAAGGAGACTTAAAGTAAAGGTAAAGGGACCCCTGACCGTTAGGTCCAGCTCTGGGGTTGCGGTGCTCATCTTGCTTTATTGGCCGAGGGAGCTGATGTACAGCTTCTGGGTCATGTGGCCAGCATGACTAAGCCGCTTCTGGCGAAACCAGAGCAGCGCACAGAAACGTCGTTTACCTTCCCACCGGAGTGGTACCTATTTATCTACTTGAACTTTGACGTGCTTTCGAACTGCTAGGTGGGCAGGAGCTGGGACCAAGCAACGGGAGCTCACCCCGTCGCGGGGATTTGAACCGCTGACCTTCCAATCAGCAAGCCCTAGACTCAGTGGTTTAGACCACAGTGCCACCCGTGTCCCATAAAGGAGACTTACTTCAAGGTAGCATTATACTGCACTGCACAGCATTCCTTACTTGCTATGAGAACTGGTCTTGCCATAACTATGTCTGGGCAGCCACCAGATGATAACGTAAAATATCCAAATCAGCAATCTCAGCCAGGAAGAACAAGGTGATGGGTTGCCCAATGAACCATGAGATGAAATGAGGGTTTACAGGAAGAGGACATGGAAGAAGAGGATGAGGAGGCGAGTAATGGCAGAAGCTGCAGCAAGCAGAGACCTACAGGAATGTCAGAGCGCAAGTACAGCTGAACGAGATGTGACCTCACCTGGTACTTTCCAGGGTTCCTCGTCATTTTGGCTTGTCCTCCACACAGCAGAGGCCAACAGCGGACACGTAAGGATGAAGGGATCCCCTTCCGGCATAGCAGCTTTACCTGAGCCAACAGACCTCATCAGCAAAACAGTGATCCTGTACAATGCTGTACAATCAGAAGGTGGACCCAAATGCAGGCCCATCATAGAGCCAGTCAAGACTGGGGCCAGAGATAGCTGGCAGGTGTCCATCTTGTTTCCCATGCCTTTTAACATCCACACGAAACCCCTGAATGATGGTCAAATGCAGATTTAGGGCAAGGTGTCATCAGTATGTGGTGGATGATGATGCCCAGCTCTGTTTCTCCTTTACATTTCATTTTGTTGAGGCTGCAGAAATGCTAGATTGGCGTCTGGGACCAGTAATGGACTGGATTCATTAATTTTGAGAGTATATATTGGATTCATTTATTTTGAGAGTATATATTGTCATTTCATACAACATATAACAACATGGTAAAGGTAAAGGTAAAGGGACCCTTGACCATTAGGTCCAGTCATGGACAACTCTGGGGTTGCGGCGCTCATCTCGCTTTATTGGCCGAGGGAGTCGGCTTACAGCTTCCAGGTCATGTGGCCAGCATGACAAAGTCGCTTCTGGTGAACCAGAGCAGCGCACGGAAACGCCGTTTACCTTCCCGCCGGAGCGGTACCTATTTATATACTTGCACTTTGACGTGTTTTTGAACTGCTAGGTTGGCAGGAGCAGGGACCAAGCAACGGGAGCTCACCCCGTCGCAAGGATTCGAACCGCCGACCTTCTGATCGGCAAGCCCTAGGCTCTGTGATTTAACCCACAGCGCCACCCGCATCCCTATAACATGGTAGTGTACAACAATATATACAATAAAATATAAACCACAATGAAAACAGTAAAAAATAACAATAATTATGCATATGTTAGGGGATCAATAAACTAAAACTCAGTCCCCTTGATAAGATGGAGGTACTGTTGATATGTGGTTTATCAATCAGAGGAGGTGGTGTTCAACCTGGTCTGAATGGGGTTGCATTCTTTCCCTGAACAAGAATGGTTAACCGATGGTCCTCCAGATGTTGCTAGACTACAACTTCCACCAAGCTTGAACCATAATTCTGCCATGATCTCTTCTCACTGTGCTAGTATTTGGAGGAAGATCAGGGAGGGTGGATTTAGGAATGCTGGTGAATACGCTTGCTATGGGAGGAGCAGGTCTCCAAAAATGTGGAGCAAATTCTCATTGTGTAGGCAGAATATGAGCTGTTGTTCTTTGTCTATGAGTCAGTGAGAGAAACTCCTTGTGAACATTATTTTGTGATCCTAATGGGACTCATCAAATGCTCCATTTAAAGAGGATAGCAGTACCACCAATAAAGCAAATTTCCTCTTACCTTCCTGTAACGCCGGGCCATGGTTTTCTCCCAATGATTTGTCATCTCCAGCCACTTGGTCTCACGGTGCCGGATGAGCTCAACTGTGAGCTGCCCTAGGCTATATGTGGGAGAGACAAGAACAAGGCTGAGGACATCTTCCTCTTCCCTCACTTACTGGCCACTTTATTTTTTAACGCATCCATCATGTCTCATTAGATTCACCTAGCCAATCTTACAATGTTTAAACAAAATAAAATAAAAAAAATTCCTTCCAGTAGCACCTTAGAGACCAACTAAGTTTGTTCTTGGTATGAGCTTTCGTGTGCATGCACACTTCTTCAGATACACATATCTGAAGAAGTGTGCATGCACACGAAAGCTCATACCAAGAACAAACTTAGTTGGTCTCTAAGGTGCTACTGGAAGGATTTTTTTTAATTTTTTTTTTGTTTTGACTATGACAGACCAACACGGCTATCTACCTTTAACTGTTACAATGTTTAATTTATTGAGGGCTGCTTGTAATTTTTTTAGTGTGTTTTAAAATTATTTGCAACTCATCTAGAGGCCGCTATGTATTAGGCAACAAACAAATCAAATAATACTAATGTAAAAATGAGGCAAGTTGTCATTCCTTCAGATCCACCTCAGAACCACTTTCCTTTGAGGTGCAAATGCAAAAATGGCCACTACTACTGGGAGCTACTTCAGAAAAAGCACACTCCTTCATTGCCACCCACAGAGACAGGCCTCAGATGTTGATGATCTTGGGTTCTGGGCAGCGTCCTATGGATTTAGCGGTCCTGAGTGATATAAGAGCTTAAAAGTAAAAAACAACACTTTTAATTGGGCCTGGAAACAAATCAGCAGCTAACATAGTAATGTCAGAACCAGTGCTATATATTCACATTTTCTTGTCCCAGTTACGGATCTAGCCACCATGTTCTGCACTATTTGTGATTTCCAAACAGTCCAAGGCAGCCCCATGCACTTCAGGTCTGTAGGATCTATTTTGGGTTTTTCCCTTAGAACCCTGAGGCCCATCAGCTGGAACTTGGTGCCAAATAGTGACTCAGGCAGGCAGGCATATGCTAAGAATTAAGAAGCAGGATGTTTCTGAGGACATGCTCAGCCTAGGAACTTGTGAGCAGTACTAGAACCAACTTCACATGTCCCTTTGCACAAAAATCTGTTCCTGTTTCCTTCCCCTGCTTTTCTTTTTCAGCAGCCTAATCAGAAAGGAGAAAGCTTTTCTGTTGTTGCCAGCTGTCGCTGATCTACTGCAGATTAGCCAGAGATCTACCAGTTGATCCCGATCTACTTTCTGCCCTCTTGGTTTAAGTTCTAACTGTAATTAGTAAGCAAATATAGAGCAGCCCTAAACAAATGGTGTAATGAGCAAGTAAACACTGATTAAATCTTAAAGTATGGTTGGGGGGTTGGCTACTTGGTTTCTCCCCCACCCCTCTAGAGAAATATTCAATTTTATAGATCCAGAGACACAGCATGGCTCCTTATAGTCCTGTTTTTATGTGTCATGTTCCTTGAGTGACAGAGAAATGCTCTGAAAATTGTGGGATGAAAAATAATTAACGGGAAGACATGTTAGCATCCTGCAAGCAAATCAGGATGAAGCATCACTGTCATTGTAACTAAACAAATCAGAAAGAATGTTAAATAAAGGCTGGATATTATCTAACTTCCGCGTAAGCTTTGTGCAGGCAAATCAGGATGAATGTTCAATAAATAGATGGTCAGGAGCAGCTTTTTAATACTTTCATGCTCTCTTTCCCAGGAAGAAAATTGTACATTGGCCAGGAAGAAGGGAAAAACTTTTTATCTTTAACAGGAAAGTCTCAGCATCTCACTAAACTCCAGTTTTCTATGACCCTTGGGGGAAGTTATGAAAGCTAAAGTTGTATTAAGTTGCATCCAGACTGATGCAGATTTGCAATGTAGGTGTCAAACTGACGTACGTTAGATTTGCAGGGCTTCTGAATCTCCTGTGCAGTACTCCCTGCACGCAGGCAAGTTGAAGAAACCTTGTCGCTAACCACTGTAACCACCCCTGTTGCCATGGCGCACAAGTTGTCATGGACACAGTGAGAGGATGTGGCCACGCATGATTGCTATAACAGGAAGTGTTAGTTCATAGGTAGGCAGAGACATTTTCCTATGGAGGCTTCTCCTTCTACCTTACAGTAAATCTTAACATTTGGTCCACTGCTCATTGCAGCCCAGTCTTTATAGCCCTGTTAGAAGTTGGACTTCAAGCCAGCTAGAGAATCTATCTAGTATTAATATGCATATACGAGTAATATTGCAGAGAGCTTCCGAGACAACTTTGCATTGCATTGTTTCATTTATTTATTTATCACACTTGTACACCACGTAATCATTTACATATCTAAGTGGTGTACCTAAAAGCAAACCACAGAAAATGGGACAAACATTAAAGGGTGAGCTATGTAGAAGTAAGGGAGGGAAGTGGGCAATCTGTTTCCACCAAGACTTGATTTCCCCACTCTCTACTAGCTACCTAAATTCTAGACTGCAAGCAACAATGATTGGGTCAATTTCTCTTGAGTTCCATTATGCAAAAAGTCAATCTGGATTGCTTTTTAATTCCCCCTGCACCCCCTTCTGTCTTTTCCAATACATGCAACCACTTTGCTAAGCAGTTTTAACCCTGCACTGAAAATATTCCTGGAGTATTGAAGCTTGGCAAATGAAGCCTAAGGAGTGTATCCCCTCTACATCTTAGAAGACCTTGTTTCAAATTATACCATCCCAATCAACAGCATCTATCAACCTCACCTATTCCAGCCATTTTCCCATTGCAAATAACTGTAATAAAATAAAGATGGGGCTTTGATGGTGATTTAAGGAAGGCAACTGACCAGGCAGAAAAACAACAACATATGGGCCTGTTTCTATATGACTGCAAACAAACTATATATTTAAAGCACATTTGAAGCACATTCTTTCCCTCAAAGAATTCCGGGCACTATAGTTTACCCTTCACAGAGTTACAATTCCCAGGACCCCTGAACTATCTACAGTGCCCAGAATTTATTTAGTTTTCCAACCATCCCATGAGGTTTTCCTGTTAAGCATTAGGCCTATGAAGAATTCAACCTTGAATAGTTAACTATAGAATAAGACCTTATCAATTTCAAGACAAGAGGGAAGTTTTGCAAGAAATGAGATTCCAGATTGCCTCTAGATTGTCATTAGAGTACACATGAAGCAGGTACATCTCCAGTCTGTCGCAGTTTGTATAGCTTCACCAAGGAAAGTGAAAATAACACATAGAATGCTGCATAAAGTTCGGGGGGAAATTATTTGGGGTGATACAGGGTCATATAATACATTAAATATGTTGGGCTATGACCAATGTCTGCAGCAGAGAGAGCCAGAAGGATCGTATATAACAAGCAAAATTCATAAAGAAATACGGTAACTAGATGAGACAAATTGATGACACCATCTGTACAATAGGCCAATACGTTATTCATGTAAATATGCTGAACTGTAGAAGTGTTAACAGGTATCAAATTTTGAATCTGTGATAATTATCTGTTTCCCCAGGCAAGGCGATAGCCACTATCCTGCTCCAGCAAATGAGATATATATATGGAAACAGGCCTCCATGTTCCCAGTTAACAAAGATGCAGATGAGAAGAGCACGTCTGTCACAATGGTTAGGGAATTGATCTGACTGGATGCATTTTTGCTATTTCTATGGATTGCTTGAGCTGAGTCAAGATTTCTGTCCTCCTACATCAGGGACAGGAGGCTTATGGCCCTCCAGATGTTGCTGGAATCCAACCCTAACCATTGGCACTGCTGGTTGGGGCTAATAGGATGGGAGTCAACAGCATCTGGAAGGCCACATGTTCCTACATAAGGAAGGATGAAGGAAGGTTTAGAACTAAGTACCAGAGATCTTGACCCCTTTCATCCTCTCCATAAATAAAACCCAATCCTAGTCTCCCAAATAGCCATAATTCACTTAAATTAAATATGGGACTGGGTCACATTCCCTGATCCATTCTGCTTCTTCTTTTTCATTTCACAGTTACCAATATGTGTTTTAGAGCTACCTAAACAAAACTGGAAGCAATAATTATACATTTCTTCCCCTTGGCTTTAAATCACATTTATTGGTAATGAAATTAAGGATTATTATTATGGGATCTCCGGACCCAGATGAGAATGAGAGTATCCTTCAGAAGAATTATGCTCATCACATTCCATAAACCTGTGCCTGCCTTTACAAACTGGACCAGCAAGCAAGGATCTAGAAATGATAATACTGGGGCATAATGTGTCCCACCATCTTGAAAACTGCTACCATGCAGAGGTATTCAATGTCATTTTCCAAAAAGTGCTGCTTCACCCTCTCCCAAAGCTTCCTCCCCCTTCTTCCCGTGGTCTTTGCAACAGAAGGCCTGCCTTACCCATTCTGGAGGCTACTGCCCCCGATGAAGCCATAGCGATCAGCTTGGCGATATGGAGGCATCCCATTCAGCTCGGAGTCAGACCCGAGAGAGCTGGCATCATCGTTCAGGGATAAATCAAAGGCATCTGGCAATTCAACCGCAGCTTGGCTCACATCAGGGAGCTCTTCGGAAAGAGTGAGGTCCGACATCCTTCTGTCCGAGAACAGCACCCTTATCTCAGGCTGGTTGCTACTGCGCCCTTGACTTCACATCTGAATAATGAGAAACACGGAGCTGCATCTTATGATTGGGCCCCTTCTCGGTACTCCTGTGACTCTAGTTCCCCACAAAGCTCTGCAAGCTATTTCCTCCCACAACCATTTCCTGATGCAACTGACAGCACCCGGAGCTCTGCAAAGTGAACAGGGCAAAGGGGGCAGGGAGAGAGAGAAATGTGGGGAGCTGAAAATATGTGGGAAGCTAAACCAGGCATCCCCAAACTGCGGCCCTCCAGATGTTTTGTCCTACAACTCCCATGATCCCTAGCTAACAGGACCAGTGGTCAGGAATGATGGGAATTGTAGTCCAAAACATCTGGAGGGCCGAAGTTTGGGGATGCCTGAGCTAAACACTAGACAGCTCCCTACAGAGAGACTTGGAAGGTAGCCAACCCATCCCAGCGAATGGCCTTACCTGCTCTCCATGTACAAACATAGCCTTACTCCAAGTCAGGCTGTTGGCCATGTTGCTTAGTACACTCTAAACTGACTGGCAACTGAGTTCAATGTGTCTATCCACCTCCCTGGAGCCCTAAACGGAGCTGCCAAGAATTGAACCTGGGACCTTCTGCATGCAAAGCAGAAGCGGTGCCACTCAGCCATGGCCATCCCCACTGAGCTATAGTTTGGAAAATCCAGGTGTAGCCAGGAGCTTCTTCCCCTGTCAGTATGCATGTCTTGCCATACCACCTGCTGGGGGACATCCTTATTATTTCATCTACCTATTCATGTGTACTTTCATAGCCCAGTTTATCCGAGCATATATTAAGTAGGTTAAGTTGGGCATGTGTCTGTGTGATGATTGATTCAAACCCACTTGTGAGCTTCACTGCTAAGTGGGGTTCTCCGCCTGGGTTTTCCCAATCCTAGGTCACTATACCACTATGTTGAAAACTGTGTGGTTAAAGTGAATACCTACCGGTATATATGCAGTGGTGGCTGATGCTCATTGAGACTGGTAGGGCAGAAGGCTGGGAGCCCAACAGTAGGTGGCGCCAGAGTCAATGTTAGGCGGAGCTAATTGAATCTATTTTTGCTCCCATATTCATTCCTGCTGAGTTCTATAAGAGCAACACTGATGCTAAGGAAGAGGAAGCTGACAGATATTCCTACCCTCCCTGGGCTGGGTGTAAGTAGGCAGGTAGGCTGAGGACAGACTGAGGTTGCCGAGGTTGCACCCAAAAGGACCAGCTTCCACTGAATTTATGACAAAACCACTGGTTGGTATACAAAATGGACCCAGTGGGGCACGTGAAAGAATCCAGCTGGTCTGGATCATTTAGAGATCAGTCAGAAACAAGTGTGTGCTACTCCTGCCTTAGCTGAAATCACTCAGCCAAACGAATGAGACTGAAATCTCTGGGGAAGGCTGTGTTTACAGACATAGTTCCCAGTGGTATGCGTGTGGCGTCATGATTTGGAAAGTCACTAGCCTGAGTCACTGACTGCATAAACAACCACCCAGCACAACATTATTGGCTAGAAGATGCTGAAAACAATAGCTTCAAGTTCTCTGACCAAGCCTGCCTCACCCCACCTGCTGTGGTTAAGAGAGGCAGGAACTAGGGTAGCAAAAGAGTTCTTCCATACCAGGGCTAGTCAAGATGTTGTTAGACTACAACTCCCATCAGCCCGTCAACATAGCCAGTGGTCAAGAATGAAGGGAGTTGGGAGTCCAGCATCTGGAAACCACCAGAGTGACTGCCCTGTTTAGTGCTGCAGCCGCATAGGCACTGCTCTCTAGGAGCCATGATTTCCCTGTAATACTTACTGAATCTGGGGTTTATATATTTCAACTGGACTTGGAAAAGCCCTCCTATGCCAGGTTCACACATTTCCAAATGGAAGGCAGTTATCTATAGGCACATGTAGATCAAAGGATCACAAATTTTGGTGTTTTTTTCATGCTGCATACATCATAGCTCCTCAATCTAGTGAATACAGAGAATGAAAAAGGTATAAATGTCACATGTGCACATAAACGGCTAAACAAATAAATGCCTCCCATGTGCTAATTTTGTAATCTGTGAAGCAGCAGCCTGGCCTATACTCAAGGAAATCTATTAAGAAGTATCCTAGACTCAGGTTTGCCCTTCTCTCTTGGCATAGCGTCCTATGCTATGGCTCCAGCTACTTTCTGTTCCTCAGAATTGGGGAAACTACAACCTGGAAGTGGAACGAAAATTTCCACTCTAGAGGATTCTCATAAAAAGCAGCTGGAGAGAGGCCAAATGCAAAGCCCCGATTTGTACAGAACTTTAGTGGGTTTATATCCTACTACTGTATAGTGGTGCACCACATCAATGTTGGGTCTCTGGACTCCAATCCTCAGAAAACAGGGACACTGTATTCTACATCAGTAGAATGTCCCTATTTTCTGAGGAATGTTGGAGGGTCAATCTTCCTATCTGTAAAATTGGGGGGGTGGGGACTGACCTCACAGGTTAGTCGTGGAATGAACAGGTTAAAGCGTTGCACATGTTTTATTTTACACAGATATACGTATCCTCTTGGAAATAAGTACTTTGGGAAGCTCAGCGTTCCGGGCACTGGGGACGCCGTTTCCTCAGCCGCCTTAGGGAAGGCTCTGGGGCTGGGACCGAGAAACGCCACCGTTTCCCTCCGCGCCGCTTCCCTCTTTGTGGGGAGAGGCCACGGCCCGCGCAGTCGCAGCTCGCCGGCTCCGGGGCGCGCGCTGATCCCTCCAGCCTGTAGGTGGTGGTGGCGGCGAGGGCGGCCGCCGGGGCCTGTGCGCTCGCGTCTGCCCTTCCTGCTCGCTGCTTCTTTCGGCGGAGGCTCCTCGGCGAAGAGGTAGAAGAAGAGCCGAGCCGGCGCTGCCCCTTGCTTTTCGCCTGCGCTGGGACCACCGAGTCGGGCCGGCGGGAGGGTGCGTGGAAAGAGAGAGCGGAGGAGGAGGAGGAGGGAGAGAGAGCGGAGCCCAGGCAGCGCAGCTTCCTCTCTCCAAGCGGGCCGCCATGTCGGACGGCGAGAAGCTCAATTTGGATTCCATCATCGGGCGCCTCCTGGAAGGTGAGCCGCGGGGGCCGGACGCGCAGCTGGGGTGGGGGGACCCCTGACCATTGGCTGCGGCGCCGCCGCCCCGCGAGGATATTGCGCGCGTAGCTGGACTGAGCTGCTGGAGGTTCCCGATCGCCCTCCTGCTCCCCTCCCCGCGCTGGAATGTGCGGCGGAGGCGCCCCCGCTCGCGCTGCTGCTTCAGCCTCCGCCGCGAACGCGCGTGGCGGCGAGAAATCCGCGCGGACCCCTGCACTAGCTTTGCACCCACGCACGCAACAGCCACTTTGGCGGGGGAGGGGGGGAGATGTCTGGTGTGAGTGTTTGAGCTGAACCATTCTCCTTTGTCTTTTTTTGGGGGGGGGTGGAGGTTCTCATTCGGTATATCACCAGGGTAGGTTTTGCGTGGGTTCAGTGCTCCTCACGGTTCCTTCCCCCCCCCCCAATCCACTCCTGTGAAACTCGCAACTCAAGCTCCCCCCTCCCCCCACATAGTGAGGCCCTGGCATGAACTTCCGTGGAGGAAGCGGCGCTGCAAGGGAGGGTTGGGTTAGCAGGACTAAATGCAGTAAGACAGCCGTGATCTCGCGTGGGCGCCCTCGGACTCAACTCGGAGCTTCCCTCCCCTGCGAAATCGCTGCTGCCCTCTTTTTGCCCGATCTCGGAAGGGCCGGGTGCGGCTCCCTCCTCGCAACTTCCCGCTAGGGGAGGCCTGGATAAGGACGGCGGATTCCTGAATCCGAAGCGGGCTACTTGCAGGATGGAGGCTCAGCGAGGGGAATTGGGGGCGGGCGGGGGGGGCGCCTCCAGAAGGGCGTGTCGACGCCCGTGGGATTTCCTTGCTCGCGCGTGTCTGGCGGGGGAGCGCCCCTCGCGACGTAATGCTAACAATGACGGTGATGGAACCCTATTGAGCGATTGGGCAAGCATTGCGAGCGTGGGAACCGAGCCGCCTCGATGCTCCGCAGGCGCCGGCGAGGGGAGAGGGAGGCGCTGTTCCTCTTTACGGGGAAATCTCCTTGCCTTTTGGCTCGGCTTTGTGGGCGGGGTGGAGCGCAGGTGTCGGCCCACCTCCGCCTGGCCGACGGACCTGGGAGCGGAGCCCGGCGGATTCCCGTCCGCTCTCACGGGCTCTTCCGCAGGCGGCTGTAGCCTTGGATCGGCGACCAGAGGCCCCCGAAAGGGGCCTGTCCCCAGCAAACCTCTCCACTTCTTCGCAGTTGGATCTGGCCAAGAATCTAGACGGGGCATTGCGCTGGCAAAAACCCTTAGGAAGAAACTAACGGCCCCAAGCCTCAGCATGTTTACTTGAGAGTAGGGCCCACTGAGTTCAGCAGTTGGGGAAGGCTGGGGTTGTAACCACTCCAGGGAAGGTGCTGGATTTTTCCTGGCCAAATGCATTTCCTGTGCTGGTGCCTTGAGATTTCAGTTTGGCTGGGACTATCCTAAACCACTTCCTTGTAAGGTAGGACACTTCTGTTCCTATTGCCCATGTTGTAAACAAAATCTGCCCTTATTCCCTTATGGGGTACACAAGAGCCCTTTGTAGGTTCTCCATCTGTAGGAGAATATAGCACAGGCCAACCAGAGAAAATTGAGAAGCAAAATCTTTATTATAGCTGTTGCAACAGGGTGACTCCCCTCACACACAGGAGAGCAGGGGAGGGACCCAGAGCCATGTGTGCAAGCCCGTATATAGACATTTCAAAAATCCCTCCTGGAGTCCAGGCCCACCCCCAGAAACCGCACACATATATCACAGAAGGGGTGTAGCCCAAGACCATCCCCCCCCCCCAGATACATCATGGTTACATCATGAAAGGGGAGGTCTGGTGGCAGTAATCTGAGCATCCTGGACCCTGCCCCATGGCTCCTGTTGCCCTCTATCAAAAACCCATCAAGTGAAGCAAAAGAGATATTTACATTTCCCTGTTTCCCAGCCGAGTTAATCACACCCTTTTTTCTTCATCTGGGTTCTGGCTACTCTTTTGTCATTTTGTTGTTTAGTCGTTACCCCATGGACCAGAGCACGCCAGGCACTCCTGTCTTCCACTGCCTCCCGCAGTTTGGTCAGACTCGTGTTGGTACCGGTAGCTTCGAGAACACTGTCCAACCATTTTTTTGTCATTATAACTACTTAATTCCTGAATCTAGGTCACAGGTCACAGGCTCACACCCTGTTCATATCTTGAATGTGCCCTTAAGACAGGATTAGTGAGGACAGCAGAGAAATATTTGGTCCCTTTGCTGCCTTAGACATGTGGCCTATACATTCATGTACATGTTTGCTTGGTACACTTACGAACATTTATTATATATCTAAGACCTTAAAATTCCTATTAAACCCAGGTAAAGGATAGAAGCTGAAAAAAGCAGCAGTGTACACAAGAACAGGCAGAGTTAAGCTTGTTTGGGTTTGCCCAGCTGTGCATTTCATATGTCCGAAGCCTTCACCTGGCATACTAGCATTAGTCAGCATTGGTTACTCATAGGAACATAAGAAACTGCCTTGTACGGAGTTGGACTATGGGTTCATCTAGCTCTTGGATTGTCTACACCAGGGGTAGTCAACCTTTTTATACCTACTGCCCACTAATGCATCTTTCTTGATGGTAAAATTTCCTTACTGCCCACCAGTGCTCGATGGAGTAGAACCCCCTACTGCCCACCTAGAATCCTGAAACGCCCACTAGTGGGCTAGGTTGACAACCAGGTTAGGACCAGGTTGACAACCCCTGGTCTACACTGTCTGGAAGCAGCTCTTTCCAATGTTCCCAGCCCCACCTGGAGATGCCAGGAATTGAACCTGGGATCTTTTGCAATCAAAGCTGATGCTCTACTTGCGATGTGCGTTTAATGAGAAAAATACAACAAAAAAAATATTTCACACACATACTGTGCATATTAGAAAAAAACCAGTGCTTTTTTCCCTTTAGAAATGTTTAAGGGTACTCTCATTTTCCTACTCATATTGAAATACTGCCCCTCAATGAGCCCAAACTTAGATTCACAAAATGTTTAGGGGTATGCGTCCCCCCCCCCCAGAAAAAAAGCACTGGGGGAAACGCATCAGGACATTTTTAGATGCCTTTAAACAGTGATTGATTAACCATGTTTATTTACTTGCATTTAGTAAGCAAAAGTATTTAAAAACAAAAACCTCCCAAGTTTGTCTAATACTTGCATTTGGGATCCAATCCTTGTTACTGGTGACCTTATGAAAGTTCCTTTGCAACTATTATACAATTGAGTTGTGTGCACCAGCCTATTCCAGATGGTGGTGGGGCTTTCTGGTAGCACTGCTGCAATTCCAAAGCTCTAGGTTTTCACATGCCAGCGGCGTGTACTGATCCTGCTTGTTTCACTCTGCTGCTCTTGTCCCCGTGAGCATGGCTAAAGGTGGTGGATTTTTTTAAACAGAAGTAGTTACCTGCATTTAAAAAAAAATTGGACTCCTCCTCCTGGTGTCTTGTAATGCTTCTGTACCAGAGGGTATAGGTCAGGCTGGCAACAGACTCGCAGGGGGGGAGCAGGAAAACTGCCAGCCTCATGTCTGGTAATGAGTAACATAGGTGCTGGAACAGAAGTCGCACTAAAGTAAATAATGCAGGTGTGGTGCAGCTTTAGGCCTTCTAATGTGACAAGCGAAGATTTCCAGTACTAGCCTCTTGAGGCACTTATACATTGGTGGACTTCAAGGGAGCTGGCTTTGCATGTCCTGCCCAACTCTCCTTGCCACCCCAAAGTCAATAATGCAGCTCTGCCTCTGGAGACGTGACAATCTCCATGGCATGGAGAGGAAGGAAATGAATTAGGAGGGGGGACCAGGACTGTTTCCAGAGAGGAGAGCGCTGGGAATGTCTCTGCGATGGGGCTGTGAGTGGGGAAGACTGGCGTTTACGAAGGATGGGGCGGAGTGTGTTGCAGATGTCAGCTGGCATGTTTTGGTTTTCCAGTGCAAGGCTCGCGCCCGGGCAAGAATGTGCAGCTGTCCGAAAACGAGATTCGGGGCCTGTGCCTGAAGTCGCGAGAAATCTTCTTGAGCCAGCCCATCCTGTTGGAGTTGGAAGCCCCGCTCAAAATTTGCGGTAAGTTTCCACCTACTGTTTAGTACAGCCGTCGGCCTATAATTGCTCAAGCGGGATACATCTGATACGCATCTCAATATTTTGGTAAACTGGGAATGCCTATTTCCTCCTCCCCACGAGCGGCTTTTATTCATCATACTTTTATTCAATCCGTGGCGTTTACATTCATGTATAAAGGTATTCGTTAAGTTCTGCCACATCTGTACTGTTTTTGGAGATGGGTGGTAATTTGATGCTATTGTTGCTGCCTCAGCTGAGGTCCTATGCTAGTGGGGCACTGGCCAATGGCCCAGGTGGTTTGAGAGGCCCACAGACCTCCCCTCTAAGACGGCAATCTGCCTGCTCACTCTGTTAGGTCGCTTAACCTCGCCACTGTCTGCCAGTGATGAACCTTCATCTGATTCCCTGCTCGTTTTGGTTTCAGGCAAGTTGACATTAGGAAGGGGCAAAAGTCACAGGGAGGTGCGAATTAAAAGTGGCAGAGAAGGTGGCAGAAGTCAGAAGGAAGTGAGCGAAAGTAAAGCGAGAGGGAGGCAGGCAATATCAGCAGGTGAAAGGAAGTAGAAGAAGGGGAGAAGATGAAGAAAGGAGGACAGTAATATTTGAGAACATAAAAGAAGCAGAGAGGAAGAGGTAAGGGGTGGGGCTTGAGGAGATGGAGAGGACAAAGGGGTTCACTGGTACCCTGTGCGTGAGACCTCAGTAACCTGGACCTGTGTTGCCACCTCTTCCTTAGAAGCACATCAGACCCTTGCAGCTGAGAGGAGGAAAGAGGGTCATCTGCATTCGTACCCCTCTTGGTCTCTTGCTCTCTCCCATGCTCAGAAAAAGAGAGAGCTGTGTTATGATCCGTCCTACATTTCCAACTGTTCCATCAGCGCTCCTCTTCCGTTATCAACTTCCCCCCTCCCCTCTTCCAGGTGACATCCACGGGCAGTACTATGACCTGCTCCGACTCTTTGAATACGGGGGCTTCCCCCCAGAGAGCAACTACCTCTTCTTGGGCGACTACGTGGACCGAGGGAAGCAGTCGCTGGAGACAATCTGCCTGCTCTTGGCCTACAAGATTAAATACCCCGAGAACTTCTTCCTGCTGCGGGGGAACCACGAGTGTGCCAGCATCAACCGCATCTATGGCTTTTATGATGAATGTGAGTACAAGGCTCCTAGTTAGAACTGGGGGTGTGCAAGTGTAGGGGGTGGAGAGAGGATAGGGATGGGGAAACATATGACCGGAGACTAAATGTGGCCCTCCTAACCTGTCAGTCTGGCCTTCCAAACTCTTCCTGGGACATATGCTTCACTGGTCCTGCCTTGGTTTCTCAACTGCTCCACTCAATTTGCCTCTGCCCACTGCTGCTATGTGGCCCCTGGAAGCTTGCCCAGAAAGGAATGTGGCCCTCGGACTCTCAAAGGTTTTCCATCCCTGCCATAGGTGAGCAGGGCAGCATTTGGCCGGGGAAGGTCTTTTGTCCCACAGCATCTGTCTGTCCTTACTGGGATGCTCTTCTTTCTCTCCCTTCCCCCTGACCCTGGCCCCCTACTTCGCAGGAGCATGGCTCCTCAAAACAGCCCCCCCTGCTTTCTCTCCTTGCTAACGCTTCCCGCTTCCCCCACTTTTTGCAGGTAAAAGGCGCTATAACATCAAACTGTGGAAGACCTTCACGGACTGCTTCAACTGCCTGCCTATTGCTGCCATTGTCGATGAGAAGATCTTCTGCTGCCATGGAGGTGGGCCAGCCCCGGAAAAGATGGGATTGGGTTGGAGGGGAGCAAATGCTGCTCCTGCTGCTGCCTGGTGGCAACAGAGTGTGCTAGGCACCGGCGACTGTTTGCGTGGCCTGTCCCCAGGTGGTTTGCGACCAGCATTGTCTCCGGCAATCAACAAAAGCTGCTGCAGCCACAGGCCGTGGGAGCAACCTACCTTGGAATTAGGTGCCTTGGCGCATGCTGAGCTGGTGCTCTTCCTCGGGGGGGGGGGGCCAGAATAAAAGCCCCGGGAAATGAATGGGAAGAAGGTCAAGACTTTTTACAAGGGTTTCCTCGTTTATTTATTTGTTTTTACTGCAGAATTTGGAGCGAAGGCTTTTCCCAGGTCTCTTTTGGCCCACTGGGAGAGCATCAGCTCAGCGCGTGTTTGGCAGGGGCAAGACAGGATTCGGGCTTGCAGGATTTGCTTTGTTTATCGGCACCACAAAAGTTCAATAACTGGAGGCAGGTGGGAAATAGTGGCTGCTGGCAGAGGCATCTGCCTCCTCCACCCAGCAAGCTCTGCATTCTGTGACCTGCATAGACAAGTACATATTTGTAGCTGGGTTGCTCTAGATAAGGGAGTCCAACACACAGGTTTAAAACCATCCAACAGAGCTGTACAGAGCTGGTTGATGGCAACCAGTTATTACTCGTATTTTATAGGTGAGGAGCACGGAGGCTGAGAGGCTAGCAATTAGTAGAAGGCCAGGCACGGAGGAGAAGAACTTGCAGCTTTAAGGAACAGTGTGCACTCCTAAGCATAAAGTTTAATTTTACATTTAGGGAAATAGAATGCCAAGGATTGAACCTGGTGCTCTACCACTGAGCTATGCCCTTCCCTTAAGGATTGCGGCGGCTGAAATATTTACAACTTGTCCATGGATCGGGCATGTAGGTTTGCAAACGGCTGCAGCCTCTCTCTCTCTCTCTCTCTCTCTCTCTCTCTCTCTCTCTCTCTCTCTTTTTGGTGCTGTTTGTAAATAATGAAGAATTGGAAACCACAATTGATCCTTACAAATCATCCAGAAATTTACCAGGCTACCTTCTGCCCACTCATGCTGTAGAATACTTAATTCCATTTAGCTTTTCTTTCTCTGTTATTTCCTGATACTGCTTCTTTTTTCCTTCTTTCAATGTGACAAGACATAAAGTAGCAGTTGGGGTTAGTTAAGAGAAGAGTATGTGTAAGGGGGGGCGTGGCCCAGCCCTACCATTAGGCAGAGTCAGGAGGCTGCCATGGGGAGATGATACTGGGTGATGTAAAAGGGCAGCTGTTTTGCTTTATTAATATTTTTAACTGTAGGAGAGGCTTGTGTAATTTTTCTGCCTTGGGCGCCAGAATAACTTGGCTGGCCTTGGGTACTATATGCCTTGGCTCAAGGAGGGGGGTGGGTGCCATTTGCTGCTCTGCCTCAGGCAGCAAAATGGGTTGAGCTGGCCCTGGCAGAGGATGTAAACTTGGCACAACTCCCCTCCCCATCTGCTGTCCCTTAGCAGCATTGACAGTACGTATGCCTTGTTTTCCAGGGCTCTCCCCTGACCTCCAGTCCATGGAACAGATTCGGCGGATCATGAGGCCCACCGATGTCCCTGACCAGGGCCTTCTCTGTGACTTGCTCTGGTCCGATCCTGACAAAGACGTGCAGGGCTGGGGCGAGAATGACCGCGGGGTCTCCTTCACCTTCGGCTCAGAAGTCGTCGCCAAATTCCTTCACAAGCACGATCTGGACTTGATCTGCCGAGCACACCAGGTTGGGGCACTGAGGCCGCCCTGGAAGAGGGGAGGGTGTCCGTGCCTGGGCTGTGGGAGTGGGAACAGGAGAAGAGCCCTGCTACGTCAATCAAGGGCCCATCTAGCCCAGCATCGCCTTCTCATAGCGGCCAACCAGATGCCAAGGAGAAGCCCACAAGCAGGACGTGGGGAATATGTACACATTTATGCCTGCTTCACAGTTAATTCTCTGCCCCCTCCTTCTGTTTCTCTGTCTTCCCCCTCCAATAGGTGGTAGAAGACGGCTATGAGTTTTTTGCCAAACGGCAGCTGGTGACTCTCTTTTCTGCCCCGAACTACTGTGGAGAGTTTGATAACGCAGGTGCAATGATGAGTGTTGACGAGACTCTTATGTGCTCCTTCCAGGTAAAGACTATTGAGCATAGCACTTCCCTCTTTTCCTATTACCAGTACTCTACCCTCTTCTGATGGTGTTGTAGGTTGTAAAGGAGGATAGAAGCCTTAAAAAAAAATAGAGGCAGATTTCTTGGTGATCCACTATCTGGTGTTGGATGCCACGTAAGATGTGTGGGACCTCAGAATATGAACATCCCTCTTTTGATTTTAAATATATCTCATAAATTATCTGTCCTGTTTCAAAATGGTTTTCTGTATGCTGAATTGCTTATCAGGATGTGTTTCTGTACAAACGTGAACTGGGATGTCCAAATAACTTGCCTTCTGGGGCTACAGTAACTTTTTTTTTTAATGTGAAACTTGTTTACATTCTTCCATTGGGAGCTCTTCCAGTTAGCTTTTGCCCAGTGCTCATCTAGAGCTATGTGCTATTTTTAACTAGAAAAAAAAATCCCAAAGCCACAGGGTGATAATATGTATGGAAGAAATTCAGTGTTGCACTTTTCTGATCGTTCCATCAGCACAAAAACCGCCAGGTGCTGTATTGAGGGGTGAAGGGAGAATAGGATATTAAAAACCCCGCCGAGGCAGCTTTTACAGTACATTTTATTTATTTATGTACATGAAATACAATGACCTTAAAACGATAGTATAAAAGTGATCATGAAACAATTAAAAGAACAATAAATAGATGAACTAACACTGTATTTTAGCTTAAAAGATTAAAAAAATATATGCCAAAATTAGCAGTATCAAAAAGCTACCAAGGAAGAAAACATGTATTGAAATAGATTAGGTCTTAAGGCCTGTTTAAAGACCTGGATTTAAGTGCTGAAAATCTGACTTAGAGGGCTTCAGTCCTTGTTTTGTTGCTTTATTTAGCATCTGAACGAGAGGTAAAATGGGGTTGTGGGTTGCAATGAGACACTATAAACTTTTACCCTGAAACTAACCTTTTCTCTCCTATCCCCTTCCCCACCCCTCATTTCTTGAATTCTACAGATCTTGAAACCGGCTGACAAGAATAAGGGCAAATATGGCCAGTTCAGTGGATTGAACCCTGGTGGGCGCCCAATCACTCCGCCACGCAACTCTGCCAAAGCCAAGAAGTAACTAGCCCTGCCTGCCCCCCTAGCTGTAGGTGTGGGGCCCAGGCTGTCTTGTGTAGCGGTTACACTGTACAGCGGCTGCTTACCTCCCCAGGGCCCAGCCATGTAATTTTTTAAAAGAAAACGGCTGAATAAGAATTCAATACCAAAAATTCTGCTCCCCTGGGATTGGGGATGTCTTTATTTTTGGGGGTATTTTTGATTGACTTTTTTGCCAACTTTGTCCTGATGTGTGCTCCCCCCCTTTCCCCCGTGGGGGGTTACTACATCTTTTTGAATAAACATGTAAGATTCTTATGTAGCTGCTCCTTTGTCGACTGGGGAGAATAAAATGAATGGGGCTGCATGATGCGGCTTGGAGGATGAAACGAGCTCTCCTTAGGAGGTATGGAGGAGAGGGTGTTTGAAGATTCAGGACAGATAAAATGAAGTCCTCCTTCCACAGTGCCTAGCTAAACGGTGGAGCTTGCTTCCATTAGATGTAGTGATGGCCAACAGCTTTGATGGCTTGAAAAGGGGATTAGGCAAATGCATGGAGGGTAGGGCTACTGATAGCTGTAGTAGAGGTGGCATGCCTCTGCAATACCAGCTGTTGGGCCAGATGGGGCTTTGGTGCAGCAAGGCTGCACACACATTCTTAGAAATGGGAGCAAGTTACACGATCAAGACGAAGCATCCTAAAAGACATCTTGCCCTTTATCCCTGATTACCTTTCCATATTTCTCCTGCTAAAATCCCTTTGCACTTTGGCTGACATGGAGCCATTTGTGACTACCTGTCGTGTCCCCAATGGTAACTGTAGCTAGCCGTCAAGAACGCACGCCACTCCGAGAAGTCAGCGGAAGATGTCTTGAAGTTTATTGTACAGCACACAGAGAAACGTGGAAAGTCCGTGAGGATTCTGAGGAGGCCATCTCAGAATCCCCCTTATGTACACCTTGCTGGGTGACTCCCAATTCCCCCCTCCCTTCTGCCCTAAAGGTCCGGGGTTAATCCTCTTCCCCACCCGGGGTGGCTTGGACAAAAGAGTTAACTGCTCTGGTCTACCTGCACTATTCATGGGTGCTTTTTACATTGTTATTGCGATGCTGACGGTTCCCGCCCGCCGCTGATGATTTGCGGTTCCCTTCCGCACCTGGGGTTGGGCCATCAGGTACGCACCCATCCTGGGGTTGTTTACCCCTCGAGGCATGCCTGGGCGAGGTCGGGTCTTGCTGCGCTCGGTTTAACCCCTGCGCGCCTGGCTCCGCTGTCGCCCCCTTTCCTGGCCCGCTGCAAGGTTCCCCTTCCTGGCGCCCGCATGGCGCGACCCTGTCTAGTCGGGTCGCGACACTACCTTTGCAGGTTCCTCTGCTTACCGGTTTTAAGACTTTCACGTTGAAACACTGGCTGGCTTCGGTATCTCTGTAGTGCCAAGTTTTCTTCACTAACCACCACCTTATATCTTACTCTCCTCCACCTACCTGCATTGCCTGCAAGCTTTAAATGGAATAGAGAAGCTGAGCTATGCAGTGGCACTATGTGGTAAGACAGCCCCTTTCGTAGAGGCATGAAGGCTTCCTAGCTCTGAAGAGCATAAGTGTATATGTGGCATGAATAGCATGAGCTGCGCAAGGGACCCTAAAGATGCAGACAAGGTCCTTATTTTAGATTCTTCTACATCCATTAGCTCACACAGACCAGTGGATTAGGAATCGGTAAAATACTGTGTACTAATGCACCCAATTTTGATTCCAGTAGGGCTGTCCTGAAAGCTCCCAGGATACTTTTAACACGATACTCCTAATAGGGTTATGTAACACAACCACCTCGCCGTAAGCTGTTTAAGGGAGCCTTTGCCCCTGCCTTCTTAATGTGAATTGGTCCGTTGTTGCTTGATCTCTAGTTAAATCCCAAGCCACAGCACAGTTATCAGCAGTTTGTAGGAATTAGCTGTGGTCCTCAGCCAAGGCAATCCTGCGGGGCTTAAGCAAAAAGCAAGGCAGGACACGGGAAGCTGAGCCTATCCAGTAGAATAGAACTAGAGGCCTACTAAGGACATATATTTTGGGCCAGGAAAGGCAAGAGTTCTTATTAGATAGCTAACAGCATTTTGAACTACACTGACAGGGTGGGGATTGGTTCTGCATTAGGAGTGGGATTCAGCTGATGAATCCCACCAGTGGAAATTGCGCAAGGATTTCCGCTTGCACAACATGGTTCTCCCATTGCAAAATAAGCTCTGGGAGGCGTTGGGAGGACCCCTAGAGCAGCATAGGATGGGGATTGTTCTACCTGGCAAGCCAAAATGCAATAAGAGAACAATGCTGACTTCCTCCCCTCGATTCCATCTGGAAAAGACATCAGGCCTGCACTGTGGATGGGCACCATTGTTTTACCAGAGGGACGGACTTCTTAAAGTGCCTTTATATTGTGGCAGCAGAGGATAACAAAGTACGTTTGCCAATGATTCTGATGCTTGTAGTTGGGGCTGAAATATATTCACCTGCCTGCAGAAGGAAATAGGAAATAGCCATGCTCTCCTTTGCTGCCTCCTGTGCTTTACATAGTATTGCAGTTTACTAATACCACCCTGGCTGCTTCAGATCCCTTTCCTGTAATCAACCTTCAATTCCCATCTGCCCGACAGCTAAATTATAGGTTTAGCAATGAAACAGGTTAATTACAAGGGAGGAAGAGAAGGCTGGCTCAAGAGGCGTGGAGTGGAAGGCAGTAAAAAGGCTACAGCAACTGATGGATAACCACAGCAACAATTCACACCACAGTCAAAACATCTAAAAAAATTTTATTAGAAAATAAGTATTCTACGTCTATGGATGTTAGCCGCAAACCCACTGGAGGAAGGTCTCTCGCAGCCGCCTCCCTTTCAAAGACGTGCAGTAATACTTTAACAAAGAAGGTAGATCTATGTGTTTGTCGCAATGTGGTTCTTTCTACAGAAGGTTTTTTCTCCATGATGGAAGAACCACACACTTCAGCATTGATTCTCTGGGGAGCAGCAGAAGAGCTGAAGAGGGGCAGCCTGGGATCCAACCCAAAAGAGGGCTCAAGCTGCTTAGCTTGAAACATCTCATTTCTAGCAGTAGAGGTGTCTTTATCATGCACCAGTAGCTGGGGGACCTCTCACGTTTCTCCCTCACTGTCTTCTGCCAACACCTCTTGGCTTGTACATGAGTGGACCAGGGGCTGTGACGGGCTGAGGACCGACCCAAAGAACAAGGAGCGGAACTGCAAATGAAACAAAAGCAGGGCAAAGACATTTCTTGGGGGTGCAGGTTTGCAAGAGATTTGGAAATAGTACGTTGCTGACATGCCAGAATCTTGCAAGGTTGATAATATTAAAAATGTATTAGGTTAAGAAAGCCATAGAAATATACTTGAAAATAAGCATATGGCATTCAGTAGGGGGCATGCTGTGCTCAGGACCTGAGTGTTCAGCTAGTTTCCATGTTCCTCCAAACCACTCCCAAACTAACAGCATCTCTTAAGTGTCTAGTTTCTACCACACCCTACTGATTCCCTTCCACTGTCTTAAAAAACCCAGATTTTGCAATCGTGCCATTACCAAAGCTTGACTGCTGCCACTGGAATTCTATGGCTCTGCTCCAGCTCCAGATAGTCATGATTAAGGGCCAATGAACAAGCAAGGTGTTAAGTGACTACAGCCTCTTTGCTTTCCATGGAAGTCTAGTTTCAATGAACTTTAACTGAATCAAGAGTAAGTAAGGGATGTGCAACATTACAGCACTAGCAGGTACATATTCCAAGGCTCAACATGCACCCTCTTGTGACCTGTACTGTGTGGATGCACACTGCCGAAACAGACTATGCCTATCATGCCTTCCTGTACTGAAACAGATTCCACCTTTTTTGCCTCCTGCATTATGGGTACATTCTGAACCACCGAATGCGCACCCACTAGAATTGTAAAGTGGTCAAGAGATCTGCAGAGCCACAATGCCTCACACTTTCCACTACACATTCATGCTCTGATCCCCTCTGCACGTACCCTTTTTTGTGGCGGTGTGCCAGGCACAGTTCCCTCAGGATCGCTTTCCAACTCCCTTGCATCGGAAAAGGTGCGTCTTGAGGGGAAGGTGGGGCTGGGAGGGGCTTCTGCTCCCTCTGTGCCATCGCAGGTGGTTTCCATGGCTATCATGTAGGCATCGATGTCATCACTGGCAAAATCGTAAGTGGGCTTGGATGTGCTGGCATGAGAGAGAGATAGGAACAGAGCTGTGAGGAAACACCTGTGAAGAGACACCCCAACAAATACAAATGGTTTCTTTTGGGGGACTCATGACTAAGGTGTTTGTTTTATTGATTTGAGGGTTCCGAGAGAGAAATTCAATAAGCTAGAAGGAAATCATAGGGTTGGAAGGGACTTCATAGGGCCTTCATCTCTCACACCCATATCCATTTAAGCAAGCCCCACTTCCAAACACACTGTTTGACACAAACTACCTAACTTTAAAAGGCTGAAAATGACATAAAATGCTTAACAGAAAGCTGAGACACTGAGCTGTTCCAAGAGTAACCAAGGCAACCGTATATAGCTGCTAAGATGGTAGCTCAGGTCAGCACTGGAAAATGACAGGCAGATCTGTTCACTATGCTATAAAAACACCTACCGGTATGACAAAATGATGCCAAGAGCACAGAATTCATCCTTTCTATGTGCCAAGCGGAGACGGTGCTCCTATCAAATATGCCATTGTCCTCCGGGATCCTCCCCGCACCCTGCTCCACTTTAGGGCGTGCCAGATTTTGTGGTGCAGGAGCTTCAACCCTGCTTACCCGTTGTTGTTCTTCTGTGAACTCTCTCTCTCAGCCAGAGTGGCCAAGACCAGGTGCACGTTCAGCACAGGGTCCTCCAGGGCGAAGATAGCTGGCCTGCGAGGAGAGAACTGGTGAGGGCAGGATTCTCAAGACACAGGCTTGGGGGCTAAAGGGGAATCAAGGGGGGACGGCAGAGAAAGCGGCAGCTAATGGAGCCAAGGACCCCACTCTTGCAATGACGCAAACGAAGTCTGGCTGCTGGCTGTTACAGGACTGGCAACAAACCAGGGCTGCTCTTCTGGACAACCTCACAAGATCAGACCAAAGGACCATGTGGTCCAGCACCCTCGCTTCCGCAGTGGCCAACCAGGTCCCCCTAGGAAGCTCGCAAGCATGATGGCAACTAACCCTCCCTGGCATTCAGTGGCCTACTGCCTCCTGCAGGCGGGAGTTTCATTTAGCCACGAAGGTGCTTCCCCTCCAGAACATCCCTCATGAAGGCCTACCTGCCAGGGATGTCAAAGTGGATGTTGAGGGGGAGATTTGAGGACTCAGCAAAGCTCAGGAGGCCCTGTTAGAGAGAGGTGAAACGGGTTGGAAAGAGCACAAGGCCACCCATTTCAGATGAGAGCAAGGAGAGGGGAAGCAAACTCACCCGGAATTCCTTGAGGCAGAAAGTGACTTGCGTCTCTTCCTTGACATGGAAGGCCTGGAACTCGTCCTCGCTCAAACAGAGCTCAGTCACCATCATCCGGCTGGGCTCTGAGGGAGAGGTAAGGATCAAAGAAGGCCCTCGTTTGACAGCTACCACTGTCTATGCTTCCCACAAGAAAACTGCTAAGGAGAAACTGCTAGCCACATAAAGGCAGACCAGGGACCCTGCAGAAACTCTCCACCTTCTATCAGCCCCAGTTGCACATACAGAATGCCCTCAGATTTGATCTAAAGGTTCTTGAGATGGGCAAACTAAGTATCACCACTTTTGATGGACTCTGGGGATAAGATGGAAGTCAGGTCATGGCAGGCAACTCACCTGTCTCTTCTTCCAGGTAACTGCGCAAGGTCACCTTTCCAGAAGGACTGGCACCCAGGGTCACCTCAGCCTGTGTCAATGGAAAATGCACCACAGCATCCACCAATAGCCTGAAATAGATGAAGGAGGGGCAGAGAAAGGGGCTGAGAGGGGGAAGTGGCTTTCATGGCTGAGCACCCCCACTTTCCTTCTGCATATAATACTCTTTGCCATAATTAAATAACCATGGCATAGCATCAGTCCACACAAAGCATCCATTGATTCCCAGACCCATCAGCAACCCATGTTCCTCATTCCTTCCAAGCAGCAGTTGATGCATCTTTAGTATAAGTGGACTGGTCTATGCAAATCAATTGCAAGAACCTTCATCCATCCCATTCCCTTCTGCCTATACTGCAATCTCTCTCAACCATACCATGGTCCCACCTGGGAGGGGCCTGAAGAGCATGAGCACACTGCCCTGTGTCAAAGACTGCCTGCAGGGATTCACAGTCCTGGAATGACAAGTCATGGGTCTTGATGACACCTGCAGAGACATAGATAGAGAGTGTCTCAGTGGGAAATGGCTCCAGGGCATTCTGTCTCCCGGAAGACTCTGAGCAACGCAAGGAGCACACATAAGGAGAAGGCAGCAATGGTCTACCCCACCCAAGGCCTACAATTGAAAACAATCTGGAAGTCTGCCAGGCGCACTGCTCCTGCAGGGTGGAAGCAAAGCTTTCACAAAGCACAGCCTCCATCTCCTCTTGCTTCTCATGCATCTCAAGATTCCTCCATCTTCTGCATGAAGTGAACCGGGCTGATCAATGGTTGAACCACCAAATTGCCGTGTGAAAGAATGGAGAAGTGAAAGAACTGAGAAGCTTGTTTCTATTCATATTAACCTTTCTTTTTCCCATGAAGTTTAAAGCAAAAGTGCAGAGGGATTTCAAATGAGGATTCTGATTAAATGAAATAAGCTTATGCTAGCGCTTTCAATGGAAATGCTGTTCACTGGGATAGAGGAAGATAAAAGCAGATACAATAAAAGAAGCAAAAATAAAGCTAGAATTAGTGGGCTTTGTATACCATTGGCTCTGGCTTCTCCTCCTGCTGGCCTCTCTGCCTTCTGGCCTGCCAGTCTCAATGGGCACTAGCCACCACTGGTGAGAACCCTCACATTTGGGAGACATCAGTCACCGCTATGTCCCTACCCTCTGCCCCCATTAGAACAGGACCATGATCTTCAATTATGCTAGGATATTTACTCAGGGTTGTGGATTCTTTGCAGCTCTTTGCTCCTCAGGATTAAGCAAGGCAGAGGGCTCATGACTCACAAAACTGATCTTCACTGGATTCTCCCTTCCTTGGTTGCTCCCTTTCTTGGTTGTATTATTTTCTCCCCATGCATTTGGAACATCTCATGGCCGTCTCTTAACTCAGTACCGGCAGCCTGATGGACTGCACTGGAGATGGCACTCTGGGCCACACTTTCAGCCATATTTATCCCTACCATATTAGCTGTGATTCCTGCACTGCAGGGGGTTAGACTAAAGGACCCTTCCCATGCTACATTTCAAGGATTCTACATCTTCCAGTGTATCACTCTGCACACCCAAGTAGGGTTCCTCCTCTTCCCCCCCCCCCAACACTCACCATATTTGCAGTACAGCTGCACACGGAACCGGCTAGCATGGGAACTGAGCGAGATGAGGCATTTTTCCACCGTCTTCTCCAGTGAGGGGAGTGAGCGGAAGATAGCCAGGAAAGACTGGAGGGAATGAGAAGGAAAGCCAGAGTTCTGTGCATGTGTTTTCCTCAGAGACCCTCCTCAAAAGGGAAAGCCAGAACCAGTGTGGGGCAGTGGTTAGTGTCTGACTAGGCCTGGGGAGACTCAGGTTCATATCTCCACTCAGCTTCAATGTGTCATCTTGGGCCAGACACTATCTCTAGGCTTTTTCTACCTCACAGGTTCATCATGAGGATAAAACTGAGGGGAAACAGAGACCACCTATGCCACAGAGAGGAAAGATGGGATATAATGAATGTAATAAATAAACAGTCTAGTGCTGAAGCCACTAACTTTGTCTCAGAGAACTGAGCTGGGGTGCTCTGATTCTGGCAGAGTTACTTCCAGGAGGAGTAAAAACAATTCAGTTTTGAAAGTCTGAACAAATACTGTTTTCTTGCCACTTAGTTCAGCAACAATAGGAAATAGCAATGACCTTAATATGAGCTGCAGATGGAGCCTAGAAGGCACTTGTTTCTTAAAGCCTTGGAAAGTATTTGTGGCAATCAACAGAGGGTGCACAGAGGGTGAAAAATCACAGTGGCTTATAAAAATAACCTGTACATTGAAAGCTCTCCTCCACCCTGAAACACACAAACACCAAAAACATTCCTCTACCTATCCTTGCACCGCTGAATCAGGCCAAGCATCCCTCTAAAGCAGCGTTCCAATGACCATGGTCATCTAGATGCTTCTGAGAAGCTAGCAAGCAGGGCATTAAGGCAATGTCCTTCCTTTAGTTTTTTTCGTTAGCATTGTTACTCAGAGGTATATTGCTCCTCAACCTGGAAGTTCCATTCAGCATTATGTCTAAAACTTCACCATCTTATCAGAACAGAATTTAGGGAGATGGAAAATCCTTGACTTGGAAGGATCTGTGCAGCACAATATGGAGCACATTTCAACCACTCAACCCATTGAGTGCCTGCTGCTTTGCTTAAAAAAAAGTACATGTGAAAAAAATAACTAAATGTCAGAGAATTACTTAGCCAAGCCTCTTCTCTGACATGCCATTTTTGCAACTATGCAGTGATTTTTCACCACTATCACCTGCAGTACAAAGTGGTACATATGGGGTGTTTGTGCAGACCAGGCCATCATTGGTGCTTGCAAAGAGAACTATAGGCAACAAGTACCAGGTTGGAGTTCATTGGTCTTCTGATAAAAAGCCTGCATTGCCCCATCCTGACCTTTCAACAAACAGCCCCACGTGGGCCCCTCACCTTCATGAGCACTTTGCACCGGAAACCACCTGCATCCAAGTCAGATTCCGATTCCCCTGGCTGGTAGAGCTGGAAGAAGAGCGGGGCAAACAGGAAGCAGGCGTAGGCCGAGCGGGACGCATTGACCGTACGCAAGGAGAGCTGGGGAATCAAGGATGGGAAGTGTCATTAACTCCATCATTGTCACAGAGAAGATTCCCCACACCCCTCTTAGCTTCCTTGTCCTAAGTAGTTCAAATCCTGCTTTCTAATGACACAGCATCGCTGCCTCCAAAATAGGACAAACTTGCATCATCAAACAGCTCTCAGCACATACAACATGCTGACCAATGAGACAGCTGCAATGGCTTAGGCAGAGGAACCTGTGGCTCTCTGGATGCTGCGGGACTACAACCCCCATCTTCCCTGACCCCTGGATGTGCTGGCCAGGAAAAGTAGGAGCTGGCAGTCCAAGTCTAAGGCCGCATACCCCATCCCCAGCCATGCAGTGATTGCAGTACCAGGATAGTGTTGCTGCTCTGCAACAGAGACTCCCCTCACTTAGCTCACAGATGATGTGTCACTGACAAACGTTCCATTCTGAGAGTTATAAGCAATAAACACACTAGACAGACCCTCCCTACACCTCCCAGCCTGTCACCTTACCCCTTCTTGAAGAGGCTCAATGTAGATTTCATCTCCGACACGGGAAAGAGAGTGCACTGCTTTCCCCAGGGCTGCACAAGAGACAAAAGAACACTGAGCACGTATGGATCAACGTAAGCCTCTTCCGACGTCTGATCTTGCATTCCACCTCAGCCTGCCTCTTTGTGCAGGCTGAGACCATGCCCTGCAGAATCCCTCTTCTATTAAATAACCACCTGGGTCTATTATTTACTCAGAAGCCCCAGACATGCCAAAACATGCGTCATTCTTCTCATGTCACACAGGTATAATAACCCCACCCTCCACACACACACACACACACACACACACACACACACACACACATTCTCACTTGCTACTCTTACTATCGTCTCATCAGGAAAGTCCCCTTATAACAGAGGTAGAGAAGCTGTAGTCCAGGCATCCCCAAACTCGGCCCTCCAGCTGTTTTGGGACTATAATTCCCATCATCTCTGACCACTGGTCCTGTTAGCTAGGGATGAAGGGAGTTGTAGTCCCAAAACAGCTGGAGGGCCAAGTTTGGGGATGTCTGCTGTAGTCCATGCGTTGCTGGACTACAACTCCCATCATCCCTGACTGATGGCCTTGCTGGTTCTGATGGGAACTGAAGTCCAACTAGAGAATGACAGGTTCCCTACTCCTGCCTTCACAGGTTTAGCTCATTTCAGGAGGCTTCCCTTCTTCCTGTAACCATACACAAGCCCCTTTCCCGGTCAAACATCAAGCAATAGTCAATTTTGCCCACCGCTGAATACCCCAAATCCAAATAGTTACATCTTGCCTCACCTTTCACATTGCCCCCAGTAATTGTGCACTTCATGCCAAGGCAGAGAAGCCTCAAAGTTCCCCCACACCAGACACAAGGTGGGGGGAACTAAACATCCGATGTATTCACCAAGTACACTGTGGCCAGCTCTGTTTTCTAATGGAGGGAACACCCCAGAACTCCAAGTAGATGCTGAGGGGTGAGGAGAAAGAGAATGTATATGTACACATATATCACACATACATTGTTACAACTAACCATTTCTTAGACTGCTTCTACAGACCAAGGATAAGCTCCACTAGTATTGTGATCACCAGAACACTTTGAAATCAAGTATAACCCATTGCGACTGCAGTTTCTATTTGCTATTTTTTCCAGTTGCCTTCCAAAGCAAAGTCCTAATCTAATAGTTTGTAAAAAAACAAAAAAAAAATTATCATTTTCTGACACAGATGTATTGTAAGATCCCTAATAGGTTAAAAATTCATTCCCCCTCTACCCCATTAACATAAAAGCTAAATGATGCATACTTTTAAAGGGTTTATAGGAACTATAGGTAGAATTTAAATTGCATGGCTGGAGGATTTGGATTGCACTATGCCATTTTGAAAATTAAAACCATCTCCCCCAGAAAGTGCTATTCGCCCTATGAGGGAAAATATACACCCTTAAACTATTAGAGTAAAAGTTGTTTATACTTTTCCATCTTTCTAAAGTATTGTCTTATCATATCCTTCTTTACTCAGAAGTATGTCTAACTGGATTCAGTGGGACATGCCCAACTAAGTTTGCCCAGGACTGCAGCCTCTGTATCTGCATAGACATTACAAGGCGTGAACATTGCTTTTATTTTTTAAAAAAGTCTAGGGCACTTGGAATCTGAATTATGAACACATTTATTAATGCTGCTGAGTGTTCTGTTAGCAGCATGTAGTGTTTAATCCAGGGGTCAGCAAGGTTTATCTTGCCTGGGCTGGATTGGTCCCGCGGAGATCCCTCCGTGGGTCAGATTGCGTGTGTGCGTGCCCCCCCCCCAATTTTTGGAGTCTGCGTTTGCACAGACGTGATTTCTGGCACCGTGGAAGTAAGTCCCCATACTGCGCCAGTTTAGCGCAGCGTGTGAGCAGGAAGCTCAATTCGGGGGTGGCTCGTGGGCCGGTCAAACGACCTCTGCAGGGCGCTTCCGGCCCATGGGCCTTAGGTTGGTGACCCCTGGTTTAATCTTTTCTTACCTATGCCCCTGCTCACCATCCCAGTTAACCCCTCCCCTTTACAACTCACCCTGTCCCTCCTTCTTCCTTTACAGCTCACCCAGGCCCCATCCCCTCACAGCTTGCACCTCAGACTTTCTCCCCCCCCCCCAGCACCACCAGTGGTGATGATGATGATGACAGAGAGATCTTGGCTGCTACCGGTATTTTCTCTCCTTCCCAGATCAGCAGCCAGTGTTCTCCTTTGTTCCCCCTCCCACTGCCAGCATCATGACAGTCTTACAATTTTATTGCATGCTAAAAGCTTTGGAGGCCAAGGAGGGGCAAGGGGGCAGCTTCCCCCCCCCCAAAAAAAAATCCTGGCTATGCCCATGCGGGCTTTGCAAGGAGTAATTCCTTTCACATGGCAGTACCTATACATTAGAAGTGCCAATTCTGTAGATCAAAGGAATGCAGTTCACACATACTGGGTAAGTAAACTGATCTGAAAACCTTATGGGCTTTATATACCAAGAATAGCATCTTGAACTGAACTGAACTATCCAAAGTTTGCAAAAGGCACTCCTAGCCACTGAGGCCTCCAGTGACAGGGGGTTGGACTAGATGACCCTCAGGGTCCCTTCCACCTCTACAATTCTATGACAAAGTTGGATCCAGGGGCATTCCAAGCTTGAGTGCTTTTCATTGATGCAGCAAAATGCCTAGAAAAGATACTGAGAAGTAGATTTGCAAGTCCATTCACATAGCAACTGGCTTAACACTTTCGAGAAACCTTTCTCATCTCTGCGTTGGCAACTGTGCATGGGAACAATCAGTGTTCCTTAGGCAGACTGATTTGGCCCTGGGGGTGCGGGCGTCCAGAAAGAGGGTCACAGTTTCAAGAGCGTGCAAGAGGGGAAGGGTTCTTGTCCCTGGACAAAATAACAGCGCCTCAGGACAGAAGCTGCACCTGGTGACCTTGCCACACGGCGCGTTCCAGAGGCACAGGCGCATTCCACAAGGGCTGACGTTGGCAACCCAAAGCTGGAGGAATCGGATCTCCCAAGAACGCCTTGGGTTACCGACAGAAGCACGTCTTACCGGTTGATTCCCCGCCCTACGGTGGCCTCAAGCGCCGTTAGACACGCGGCCGGTTGCTTTAAGGAACTAGCAGCCGGGCTACAGCCGCCGCCCCCCACCCGTCTTCCCTACAGGAGGCTCCTCTTACCTCCCATCCAAAGTCAAACCCAAGTTCCGAACTCGCGCTCTAGGGCCGCCCACCTCCGCGCGCCCCACGCTGCCTTCTCATTGGACAGCATAGCTGTCATCTTCTAGGAGAGCAGAACGCAAGCACGGGCAGGTCGGGGCTAATGATCGAATCCTACTTCCGTTCACGTGATACAACAAGAGCGGAGGAAGCAAGCTCATGCTCCGCCCAGTCGGTGAAGGTGGGGCTGGGCTCTCGCGTAGGATCCTCTGGAAGCCCCGCCCCCGCTTCAGCCTCTCGCACCGCCTTCTTCTAGGAAGGCGGGAGGAATGGAGAGACGAGAGCGCAACTGCGCACGCGCCATGTTAAGACGATGCCGGAGCAACGATGCGCTCCTGCATCAATTAATGCAGCCGGGTGGGGGCGCTTGGTGTGAGGAGGCTGCTTACTTACGGATCTTTCCTTGCAGTCCAAATGCGCTTCTGTCGCTTTCCTGCCGCGCTGCACCGAGTTGTCCTTCCCGCTCTTTTGTCACCCTGTCGAGTTTACGTTCTTAACGCGGCAGACGGACGTCAGGGACCTGGTTTGCCCGGAGGGAAGAGGCCACACCGCTAAGCTACCAGAGCTTGCAGCTGTTCTTGCCCTTCCTGGTTGTGTTTTCCTGCCACGTCGGACCAGGAGGGCCTTTAGGAAAGCCGAACATTCATAGGCTGCGCTTGACAGTGCAGACTCTTCGGGAACTATTGCGCCCTCGACTCTCGCCTGCCTTGTTTGCTCTTGGGCTTCCAGGCCCAGTTCCAGGGGCTGATTCTGACCTATAATGTCTTGCATGGTCTGGGCCTCCAGCACCAGAAAGGATGCAGATCTTTCTTTAGGTATTTGGGTCCCAGCTATTTGTATGCTAGTACATGTATTAATGGGGACGTGGGTGGCGCTGTGGGTTAAACCACAGAGCCTAGGGCTTGCCGATCAGAAGGTTGGCGGTTCGAATCCCCGCGACGGGGTGAGCTCCCGTTGCTCGGTCCCTGCTCCTGCCAACCTACCAGTTTGAAAGCACATCAAAGTGCAAGTAGATAAATAGGTACCGCTCCGGCAGGAAGGTAAATGGCGTTTCCGTGCGCTGCTCTGGTTCACCAGAAGCGGCTTAGTCATGCTGGCCACATGACCCGGAAGCTGTACGCTGGCTCCCTTGGCCAGTAAAGCGAGATGAGCGCCGCAACCCCAGGGTTGTCCGCGACGACCTAACGGTCAGGGGCCATTTACCTTTTACATGTATTAACACCTTGATGAAATGTCACATAGAAAGGGAATTGGTAGTATAGGTAGAACTATTTCATCTCTAACGCTGCTGCTGAAGAAATCTGGAATAAATAACAAAACGACCCCTGGAGATGACTGAGCATTCATCCTGATTTGCTTTCCACAAAGCTTATGTGGGGGTTCTATTATATCCAGTCTTAATTGAGCATTCATTCTGATTTGTTTGTGGGGCTACTACATGACAATCCGCATTCATATACTCATTTGCTTGTGGGGTGTTTAGACGTCTTCCTGTAATTTGTTCATCTCACACTGTGCATTTCCCTTTCATTTTCTAAACATCAATAACTTTATTTTTTTTTAAAGGTGGATTTGTTGTGTTAGGGCAAGCAAGTGCTGAAATCCCATTTAAACGCGTAAACTTGATATTGTGGTATGCACTTGCATCCTTCCTATAAAATAGTGTCTGGAGGCACCCAGACTTCCTCATACAGTTGCTTATTTATTTATTGACATTATCCCTAGTTTCATAAAGACAAAGCACTAGGTGGCTCTAAATTAGAGGCAAGATCTAACATTGAGTTTTGCATGAGCTCACACACCACTTTGCCCTGGGCAAGCTGCAGGGAGAGCATGGAGGCCCCCACCCCCCTGTCCCAACATTTCATTTCCTTTCTAAGTCCTGAAGCGCTCTGCTTAGTTCTTTCTTTCTTTCTTTCTTTCTTTCTTTCTTTCATTTATTTATAATTATTACATTTATATCCCACCTTTCCTCCAAGGAGCAAAAAGTGGCGTACTTGGTTTTCCCTCTACCCATTTTATCATCACAACCAACCCTGTGAGGTATGAGACTGAGATACAGTGACAAGCCCAAGGTCACCCAGTGAGGACTAGAACCCTGATTTCCCAGGCCTTAGTCCAACATTATAACCACTACATCACATTAGTTCTCATTATACACCCCTTAAGCGAAATAAGAGGTGTAAGGACCACCATGTACAAAGTTACAAGGAAAGCCATGTGACCACCTGAAATTACCATACATCTGAACTTGAAACTACTATGAGAGTGTTTTGTTCAAATAAGATTTATGAGGACAAGTGGGACTGAGAGAGAGATTAAGGTTGCAATCCTATGAACATTTCCTTGGCAGAAAGTCTCTTCTAAAAAGACATACAAAGCATTGCGTTCAAGCTTTTTTTTCTTAGCTCAAGTATTAGCAGCAGTATTCAACATTTCATTATTAGTTTCACTGCATGACACTGCTGTTTGGGAAATTGCTGTAACTTTATTTTCTGTATTCTGAACTGTATTGTGTCCAGTACTGCATCTGCATGCTAAAAGATGTAAATTTGCTTTGCTTCAGTGGCTGCCTGTTTTTTGTTACTTTTACAGTAATTAACATGTGCTATAAAACATGGGAAGAAAAAACCCCCTAAAAACAAACACATTTTACATTTTAGCTTTAAACAACCTCAAAAGCAGCACCTTCAGTCTTTGCTGAAAATTGACCCTTTCCTCCCCCTTTTCACTCCCTAGAAACAAAAAACAGCACCCCTGAACCCATACCTAAAAATCCATAAAATTCAAATAGATTTCCTTTCTGAAACAAAAATCTCTTGGCAGCAGAAACTGACATATATATATTTAAAAAAACAAGAGGGCAATATTTGCCTGCTTTAAGTGAGCACCTGGGGATAAACTTGGCACCCGGATACTGCAAAACAGAACTGAAAGGTAAACCTATGACCTCATTGCATCCAGGCCCAATTTAATCAACTACAGGGTATACAGATTAGTAAAAATAAACCTCTTCAATAAAAACCAGTTGCAAAAATCCAACTCTCCCGACTGCTCAGCCTGGACAATTAGTGGTCTACAATAATCAAGGCCAGGAATATCTCTGAAGCATCTGAAACTTAATTGCCCTCTAATACTAACAGTAGTCCACAATCAAGGCAAGCTGAATTCTTTGGATTTAACCTGACTGAGTCCCAGTTACACAATGGGATTAAGAAATCCAAGTATTTTGTCTTAAATAAATGCATTATGAATCAGGCTGTTAAACTGAGTTGGCCACAGTCCAGGGAACCCTGTGAATAACTCAGGTTGCCCAGTGGGGGCTTTGGTCTTGTGTTTCTCCAGCAGCTGCTCCCAATACTGCATAGCAAACACTTTCCAAAACTCAGGGGAACTTTAAAAGAAATTTGTGGTTGATGATTTTTTGTTTCTCAAAACAAATCAGAAGTCTGCTGGGAGCACCCAAAGTAATTCTTGTGAGTGCCAAAACAGACTTGACATGGGAAATCCATGATTGGCTCTTTCCCCTCTCCTTAATCTTTCTTTACAAGCAGCTCTTTGGGGCGAGGACTAGATTTAGGCAATGGTACTAGATGAAGGGGGGGGGGGTTTAACCTCCCCCTGCCACTTTGTGCCGCAATAGAAATGGCTTCCCCTGAAGCTGTTCTTTCAGCCTTACTTAGGAAGTGGGGGACAAGTTACACTGATGGTAGGTACATCAGTGGACAAAATCCACAGTACTTACAAAGGAAAACACTTTGAAGGGGGGATCAGTCCTGAAAAAACATTTGGTCCTTCATTTTGTTTACTTAAGGAAGTATTACAGTCCAAAAAGTCTCTGTTTTTCATTCTCTTATAGGCTACGGTCTGTCTGTTCTGGCTAGCTGGTACATCATATAGGTGCTGCCAATATTTATGTATACTACATCTTAAAAAGATATTTATGTTGAATGTTAGGCTTTATTTTTCTTATCCTTCTCTGTCCATGCTCAAGTAACTGTGTCTTCTGTTCTTTTGTAGCTGTCAACTATGCTTTCTGCATAAATTGTTTGGAATAGTCAAGATCTGTCACACAGATCTTTACTTAACTTGGTTGTCTGAGGTTGCATACACATGACGCTTTACTTCTAGAATCAGTGGAAACTGAGTACCTGGTTGTTGTTTTTTACACAGTCCAGATCTATATATTTTTCCGCCTCTGAAAAGCTCTTCTTGGGAAACTGGTTTCATTTTGAAAATACAAGCTCACTGCAGCTATGTGTCCATTTGAAAACAGATGTAGGTGGTCCCAGAAATGCAGAGGTGTATCTACACTTGTCCAATGATGCTTGGCGGGGGGGGGGGGGTTATACCAAGATCACAATCACCATTTCTTTCTTCATTCATGTGGGGTATGTGCAGGGAATAATCAAGGGGAGGATTTTTCAGGTAATCACACCGACTCTTCTGGATGGCAGGATCTAGAATCAATCTAGATTGAAAGCAACATGTTGAGGATGATCATGAACAATTCCAGAGAGAAAATCTATATTATTATTATTTTGCTAGAAATGGGTTAGTGTGTACACAGCCTGAGTGTCATAGTTTAAAGTTCTGAATAATAGGAGATATCCAACATCATGTGAGACCAGCTTGTGTAATGGGGGAGTTGGGAGTCCGACAACTTCTGGAGGGCTTCAGGTTCCCAATCCCTCCTCTAAAAGAAAACAATGTATTCATCTTTATTAACTACAGTACAAAACAAACGTATCTTTTAGAACAAGGATTGTGAACCTGTAGCATTCCAGCTTCAGCCACCAAGGTCAATGGCCAAGGATGATGGGAATTGTAGTCCAGCAACAACTGGAGGCCTCTGCGTTCCTTATTTGTGATTTGACTCACTTCAAGAGATGACCTGAAGACTGAACATCCACTTGTAAAGACATCAACAATTTATTGTAAATTTGGCAAATGTCCGATTGAAATTTTATAACCCTATCAAACACTCAAATAGATTTTCAGATGAGTATATATACTGTGAATAGGTGTGTGTGTCAATCTGAACTTATTCTATAGTCATGGCATAAATAAAGGGATTGGCTCCAGAATGCCCTTGCAGTTGAGATCTGCTTGGTCTCTTCTCTAAGCTCCTTTAGACAGGAGCTGAAAAGGTAGCTTATAATTGACCAATTAAAAATTTATCTGCAATCAGGTGATTTCAAAATTAGATGGTTGCTGGCTGAGTAGATCACTTTGTTTTCTACTACAGCTTTTCATTTACTAGCAATGAGAAACTTATGGGCTACATTTTTGACCCAACATAATCTTAACTGCCAAGGTGATTGTTTTAATTAAATGATTATGAGAACTGTATGTTTTAAGAACTTACTCTTAGATAGGATTGTTTGCTTTTCGTGAGTTTCATTGTAATGGTCATTGGTTGCACACAATAAAAATATTCCTAACTGATTAAAACTAACTTAGGGTTTTTCTTTTTTTAAAAAAAGTTGGTTTGTATTTTCTGCTTTTAATTTTTAATTGTTTCATAGTGCACTTGCATGATATTTTTTAATGAGGGGTGCTCTGAGTACAATTGTAGAACAGGATATAAATACAGTTGTATCTTGGAAGTCAAATGGAATCTGTTTCGGAAGTCCGTTGGACTTCAAAACCAAAGCACGGCTTCTGATTGGCTTCAGGAAGCTCCTTCAGCCAATCGGAAGCCGTGGAAGCCCCGTCAGATGTTCAGCATCCAAAAGCAGGTTCAAAAACTGGAACAGTCACTTCCGGGTTTTGATCGTTCGGGAGCCAAAAGGTTCGAGAACTAGGCTGTTTGACTTCCAAGGTATGACTGTAATTACTTTTGTCAATTTGACTGGCTACAAGGTGTATGCTACCATACCGCTTTCAGATCAAAATGATTGTCCATTCTATTCTTATTTAAAAACATATTGGAGTGCTTCTGATGACCTGTTTATTATTTATCCCGATTTGTTTGCGGGGAGATTTGACGATGGTGGCTATTTAATGAGCATTCATATTGATTTGTTTGCAGGGAGGTTAGAGAATGTTGTATCAAGCATTATTCCACACATTCCATTGCATTTCACCATCCCTTTCCTTATTGCAAAGTCCAATCTGAATTTGCTGGTATGTGACTGAATTCACCCCAAAATAGTGACAGTCTGGAAGCATCCTTTATCGGCTACTTCTTAACTGGAAGGCTTTTTGGTATGAAATTTCTGTTGTTTTCCCCTCTTTCCTTGGACAGTAGGGGGCAATCTGCACTCATTACTTTAAAACTTCGTACTTCCTGTGAGTACTTGAGATCAACTTGGGAAAAGAGAGCATTTATTGATGAGATGGAAAGCCAATGTCAATGCTATTCTGTATAGTCATAAACATTAATAATTTTAGAACTGAACACATTGAAAAAATTGCATAGTAGGCAAAAACAAACAAACAAACAACAGGGTTGGCACACAGCAAAATGCCAGCACACCTGTAAAAAAACCCTCACATAACGTGTTTTTGTGTGTACACAGTTGGACAACTTGCAATTCCTTACTGGATTTTCTTCTCTTATTTGATTATCTGCAGATCAGAAAATCGGAATTTAGCAGGGTGAGGAGGATGTTGTGTGGATGCCACAAAAAAGATGCACAAGCAGCTTCATAGCGTTAAGCTCCCGCGTGGATGAGTCCTTCATACTTTTAAATGCACAGGGAAAAGGGTGGGGGGTAATGGGAATTTTGAAGAAAAGAATTAGGGCTGATGTGAGCAGCTCCTTTGAGAGTGAAAAATTAGGTAAGCTATTTCATTCCCCTTTTTCTTATAATTAATGGATTTATTACATGTTTTCTTATTCCTTTGCTTTCTCTAACAACCATCCTGGCAGTGATGAGAACATGTTGCTCAAAGCTTTAAGCCAAGTAGGGATAAGAACATTCCAAAGCTAGCTTACTAGCTATCACACCACACTGCCCTTTCCTTTGCTGCTTCTGGCAATATGAAAGAGAGCAAGAGATAACCTGCTGGAAGTTATTCAGATAGGTTAAACTAAGTGGTAAACTTGATGCACTAAAGTATACAAACTTGATTTGCACCATACAGATGTTATGTTGCCAAGATTTGGGGATCTTGTATATAGTAACCATAGAAATGAGGGGGCAAACCATTAAAAAAAGTTTGGAAAACTTAACATTAGATGTTCCAACTCGGCTTTCATTCAAACTGAAGCTGCCAATGACGTCTATTGAGGTTGCTTAACTTTCCGCTATAATACCATTTCCAGTTGCTCATATCTTTGCCCAATTATAACCATCAGTGCAAAAGCTGTGCAGTCACCAGTGTTTCCCCTGGGCTGATTTTTTAAAAAGAAAAAGTTGCAGTCATAATGGGAATGATGGGCCCGAGGCACAAAATGCATGTGTGTGTGTGTGTGTTTTGTTTTTTTTAAACCCAAGCCTAGTTCTTCCGACGTTTTCATTGAGAAATTCCAGCACCTCTGTGCTTTGGAGCAAGGACTTGAAATTTGGCAACAGACAGGTCTCACTTTGGTGTTACGCAAGAGCCTTGCTTTTGTCGGCCTCGGGAAAATCTGCCCACATTTGGCCAGATTGGAAGTCTCCAAAACATTGCAGCTTATGCATGCTTAGCAGAGACTTTTAAGAACTTGGCAGAAGAGATTGCCAAGTTGTCTGCACTCTGAGCGAGCCAGCAATCGGATGGGAAGTCTGAGGGAAATCCACACAGAGGTGTGCTTCCTGACCGCCAGGGGGTGCTGCAGTGCCAACAAGCAGGGAGTATCTTGCTGTTTGCAGGATTCCTCCTGCTGGCTGCGAAGGGTAGAATCCAGGGCTTTTTTTTCTAGAAAGAGGTGCCGGAACTTGACCTTTTTTTAGGGGGAGCACCCGCCATTGTGTCTCTTTCCTCAGCAATATCATACTACTGAACTGCTTTATCGGATGGCTGTAAAAACTGTTGAGATGTAAAGTGCTTGAGACACACCCTATAAATTCTAGGTACTGTTATTATTATGCTAAGATGGCTGAAACGTCTTATCCAAATTGTATCCTAGACAGCGTCAGCTAAAATCTGACTGGCAGCAATGTGAAAAAGAGGTTTGTGTAGGCAGATCACATCATGATGAAAAATTGCCCCCTTTTTAATGGCTGTTTCCAGTTGAAATAAGTGGTTGGTTGCAAATGCTGTACTGCCATTGTCCTATCCTTATGTTGGTTTCATCACAACTGACCGATTCCCAATTAACTTAGGGCTCTGACTGCAGCAACTCCTTTGCCAAAATGTCTCTATGGAGGTTGGTTACCATTCTCGTTGTATATCAGGGATGGGGAGCCTGTGACCCTCCTATAGATTACAACTCCCATCTTTTTGGCCACGCTGCCTGGGGATGAGTCCCACAACACCTTGGACAGCAGGTCACAAGTTCTCCATCGCTATTGTACATTATAAATGACGATGGTATCCAGTGGAGTGGGTGGTCTCTAGGAATTCAACATCTTGTCTGGTATGTATAATTATTTCCAAGAAAGGTTAAAACACATGGGTAACAGTAAATAGATTAATAAAGGCATTGTCTTATTTCTTTGGCCATAGTAGGAATACATGGCATTTTGATATGCTAAGATGATAGGATCAATGAGAAGAATGCAAGATTAAGGAAAAAGCAATGGTCACTATATAGATTAAGGTTCTGAAACCATCACAGATCAGAGACTGCTTCCCCACTTAACCTTTTAATTAGATTTATTAGATTTTTTATGGAACATCCATACATCTTTTATTATGTCACTGCATTTCAGTATTTTCTGTTGTCAGTTCATGGTTGGCAAGGGGGGGATAATATGTGGAAGTTTTTTAAAAAAATGAGCTGTACTTTTCATTAAAATTTTCTGTTTGCAAGTTCTACCTGTTTTATGGCTTCCTGTTGATTGAATATGGGCTATTAGCACCAAATTTCCTTTTACTTCTTCCATTTCAGGAGTTTAGAAGGTAACAAGAGTTACTAAAATACTTCCCCTCCCAATCTTTAATTGAAATAGCATTTTGCATATATGGAAGCAAAAATAATGATGGATTAAGTAATTACTGCTTCTCACTCCATACAGAAACAGAACCTGGCCCTGGACAGTTATGAGAGGCTACTGAAGGGACAGGGACCCAGGTGGCGCTGTGGGTTAAACCACAGAGCCTAGGGCTTGCTGATCACAAGGTTGGCGGTTCGAATCCCTGTGACGGGGTGAGCTCCCGTTGCTTGGTCCCTGCTCCTACCAACCTAGCAGTTCGAAAGCACGTCAAAGTGCAAGTAGATAAATAGGTACCGCTCCGGCGGGAAGGTAAACGGCGTTTCCGTGTGCTGCTCTGGTTCGCCAGAAGCGGCTGGTCACATGACCCGGAAGCTGTACGCCGGCTCCCTCGGCCAGTAACGCGAGATGAGCACCGCAACCCCAGAGTCGGACACGACTGGACCTAATGGTCAGGGGTCCCTTTACCTTTAACTGAAGGGTCATTCATTACTAATCCTCAGAAAGTCATGGAACAAGCAAAACCTGCAAACAGGAAACTTGGTTTGCAAAACTTTTAATATTTATCTGAGAAGTTCCATCAAACTGAATGGGGCTTCTGAGCATAGGGTTGCACTTATAATTAATGTTGCTGGGAACCTTTAATTCTAAGTAAACATTATAGCAAGATCTTGGCCATGGAGAAGGGCACTGCTGGATAATATAATCCTTGTGTAGAACTGCTAATTTAATTCTGCTGCCTTCCAATTAACTATGGAAAAGCAATGCCTTGGCAGCACTCTAGTATGGAAGCAACCCTGGAATACAAAAGGGAATTCTTGATTCCCGTCACACCGAGAAACCCATTGAAAAATTGCCTATATGTTAATTTCCATGATTAATTTGGCATTTGTGTAGGTCGGATGAATCCATGTAGTGGATTCAACAGTCACGCATGTGTTCCCCATCCAACTTTCTTCACACTTACTGTGCTGTTGTTCAATCCACTTTGGGCAGTTTTTGCAATGGCGTAATAAAATGAGCAGCCACAAGCAACATGTATTCTGAAGAAATCTCATGGCTGCTTCACCACAGTCTCATCATGCCATTGGCTCAAGCAGCTCACCTTACTGCAATGCCTGTCCAAGGGCTTAGGGCTTTCCAAAGCCTGCTACTCGGAACTTGCTGTGCCAGGCAGTGAGCTGGGATACGTGCCCTGTATTCTACCAATGAGCTATGGCCTCTTTGGAGGAATGAACCTGCCTTCCTAGAGTGGGATTAAAATTCACCTTTCAAAGAACTGAAATACTGTTTTGGGGCCAAACCGATAACAGTTGTGAATCACCATGATCTCACAAAATGTCATTTAAAAAATCTAATAGAAAGCACCCTTCTTCTGAAATAAGTTTGCCTGCTTAGACCTTCAGTGGCAATGGCAGAGACTTGGTGCAATTTACCTCTGTTTTTTGTCAATATATACTAAGATGACGCCAGGTGTAAACAGGTGTGCCTAAGAACAAGTGGAGTCCAAAGAAGGGCACTCACACCAATTTGATCAGGCATACAAGCCTTTCTTTAGAAGTGTTTCATGGCTGGTGCTGATAGGCTAGTACCTATGTTATCACCAAGAAACAACCCCCTTTCATGAGAGCAGATTTTAATTTATTTATTTTAAGCACCAAGTGAGCTTTTAATTGCATAAGTGTACAAGTTGTTCTTTAAAACATAAAAAAGGACAGCCCTGCTAACATTGCTGGGGGGGGGGAAGAAAGAGGAGGACATGAAGCCTAAATCAGCACTGGAAAGGGAAGCAAACACATCCTAAATTGCAAGATGAATGTGGAAGTAAGCCTGGCAGGAGATAAAAACGCACCCTCCCACTCCTGTTTTGAGGTGTGTCTGCACACACCTAGTTTTCGTTATGTAATTTCATGCTAGCTTTTCCATGATGTAGTTAGCTCATTCCACATCAATATTGTACTCAGAGCAAATACTTTTTGTTGCAGAAGCTGAGGGTGTTACCTTTTAAGAACACCTGCCTTGTTTGTATGCAAAAACGGAACTTGCCTTGGCCATAGTTGACATGAAAGACTAGTCAAATTAACTTGCTAGGTGCATAACCCACATGACTGCGAAGTTTTGTGATGACTAACTGTTTGTTCCCCACTGATGTTCAGAATGCGTAACTCAGGGCTTACAGATGCTTTAAGATGTGCAAGGTTCCAAGCAAGTTATCAACAATTTGCTCAAGACTTGTTCACAGGAATCCTTGGGCACACAAATGTATATACAGTGGTACCTCGGTTTACGAACTGAATCCGTTCCGGAAGTCCGTTCTTAAACTGAAACCGTTTCCCTAATGAGGCCTCCCGCCGCCAGTGCCCTTCCACCGTTCGGATTCCATTCTTAGACCGAGGTAAAGTTCGCAATCCGAGACACTATTTCCGGTTTTGCAGAAACCGAATTGTTCTTAAACAGGACTGTTCTTAAACCAAGGTACTACTGTATAGAAAGCTACAAAGGAGGGTCTGCAAAATGGGACACAGGAATGTTAAAGGTTGTGCATCTGTATATATAAGTAGTGAGGGGATTCTTGCCCTCCTCTCCACAAGCCTCCTGCATAAATCCAGAAGACATTTGCTCTACTGTTTTAGATCTTGCGGTGTAGTAAGGGAATTCCAAGTGCTGAACACAAGACAATGCTTTGTAAGAACTACTACTAATCAGGGCATGAATCATAAGGAGGGGACCCCAAATTAAAGGAGCATTTTTATCATTATAACGTATTAGCTAATCAAGATGAGATGTTGTGAAGATAACTGACACTTGTTGATAAAAGAAGGAGTGATGTAGGACACCCTGTGGGGGAATGAGTAATTCTCTAGTTAGGGCAGCATTTAACGGTTGCTGTAAACAGAGCCAAGGGCTATAAAATGAGTGATGAGAGTAACATTGAAATAGGGAAGTTACCAACATGGAGTGAACAACTATGTACTGACAAAATGCCTTTCTCCTCAAATAGTCCTTGGTTTAAAAAACAAAACAAAACAAAACGCAGCAGCCTAAGGTGTTTTTTTTTTACCTAAATCTGCTTTAGATGGGATACCTGAGTTAAAAACGGAGGCACTTTTGTGCATATGTTATGAAAATTATTGTCACAATACCTGTGTTTTCCCCAGATTCATTTTAGCTTAAGAACGTAAGAAGAGCCCTGCTGGATCAGGCCAAATGCCCATTTAAGCCAGCATCCTGTTCTCACAGAGGAGGGTAAGCAGCAGTAGCTGAAAAGGGAAATTTGCTGGCAAGCAGGTCAGAGCTAAAGGGGTTTTCAGAACTTGTTCAGAGTTTGCAGGGGTACCGATGAAGGGATTTTAACAGACAAGATGGGAATGCATGTCTAGTTGTGTTTTAAGATGCTTTAAGATGATCCTGTAACTGATCCCCTGCCTCTTATAAGAACTGGAATGAGCCAAAAGTCCAGCATCCTGTTCTCACAGTGGCCAACCATATGCCCACAAGCAGGACTTAAGTAGAACAGTACTCCCCACTGGTACTCCCCAGAAACAGGTATTTCAAAGCAATACTGCTTCTAATACTGAAAGCTAGAAGCCATTGATAGCTTTAGCCTTCATGAGTTTGCCCATCCAAACTGGTGGCCATCACTACATCTCGTGGGAGCAAATTTCAAAGATTTAACTAAGATGGATTTTATTTTGTCCTTCTTGAATCTTCGAATATTCAGCTTTAGCAGATGTCCCTGAGTTATAGTATTATGAGTTAGAAAAACATTTTCTAATCCATTTTAAACTACTACTCAACTTTAAAAATAATAATAATGAAAAACTGTACACAATCTTATTTTTAGTTCACAAGGCATGGGCCATTTGTTAGTCCCTAAATTGCCACAAGACTCTTGTTTTGCTTTTGCTGCAAGAGACCAATGTAGATATCTCTCTCTGAAATGTCTTATCTTAACCTGAAACATGTTATTATTGTATTTGGGTGACAGGAGAAATCTCACTGAAAACAAAGGTTTTCACTCTCAGTCATAAAGAAACTCCCCAAACTTCCATCGCTTTGATAATATTTACATGGAGTAATAATGTTGCTACAGAAAGGCCAATAACATTTACATGTAACTCTCACATAAGTACCTAATGCGGCTTTCCATCTGTATAGCACATTGTCTTTCCAGACTCCCAATTTAGGACCTAAACACCCTTAAGCCAGAAAAAACAACACATTTTGGGCCTGCCATGGGGCGGGGAATGAGGAGTATGTAGGGCCAAACACATCATTATTCTATGGCTTGCAGACACTGAATGAGATGCTACTACTGTGCCTCATGTCCCACTCAGCAATGGAGCATGCCGTTTTCCCTCTGGTTTATTTAACATTGAGTGCCATAGCTCAGTTGGCATAGCACATGGTTTGCATATGAAAGGTCCCATGTTCAATCCCTGGTTATCTCCCATGTTCAATCCCTGGTTATCTCCAGGTATGGCTGGGAGAGACTCCTGCATGAAATCCCGGAGACCTATTGGTGGTCTGTGTTGACAGTACTGAACTGAATGAGCCAATGGTCTGATTTTGTATAAGGCAGCTTCCTATGATCCTAGTGCTCACTGTGTGTTACAACTAAAAGTCTAACACCATGACAAAGGTATATTATCTTGTCGTTTCTTTTTAGCATTCACTGTATTGATTTTACTTGTGGCTGTAGGTAGAGCAAAGTACATCACAAATGTGACCAATGGTGGTTCCTGACCTGGATTGCCAAAAGAACATGAAATGATAAGTCTGTGGAGCACCCAACCCCATTAATCACTTTGGAATGTCAGCTTATAAAATCCCATGACGTCATTTCCCTGTCACAGAATCAACTCCTTTGCCAATCCCTTTAGTGGATGGATAGGAAACAGGTAAGAGGGGAACCTCGAGCGAGAGGGTTATGAACTTGAAAAGAGCAGCTGTGGGAAGACAGCACAGGCATGTGGTGGAGCGAGAGCAAGGAATGAATGAGAGGCAAGAGGGGAAGGGCTGGAAGAGAAAAGAGCAGCATCTTTCTGTGACATCAGCATATATTTATAGCATGGAGAATAGAATCAGCAGCCATTGCTAGGGTTTGCAGCAACCTTCGCCAACCTGGAGCTCCCCAGACATTTCGGACTAAAACTCCCATCAGCCACAGCCTGTGTGTGCTGGAGAGCATCAGGCACAGGCTGATGGGAGTTGTAGTCCAAAACATCTGGAGGGCACCAGGTTAGGGAAGGCTGGTTTACAGTACTAACAGCTAGGATTTCAGCCTGATGCCTGTGGGATCTTCCTAGAGATATCACTGCAGGCTGACAGAAGAGCCAGAAATGTTATATGATTTTCCTGTCCCACTGCCCTTATTTAAACCTTTGCCAAAACAACAGACCACTCAATAAGAATAGCTATTGGGGAAGCGGGGGGGGGGGAGGCTGGGAAGGAGCTCAATCAAACATTGGCAGTGGGAGGTTTGGCTAGTGCTGATGCCTCTAGAGATTGGGGGAAGGACTCACCCCTCTCTGGTGAGCTCAAAACCACCCACAGTGCTTCCTGTGATGCAGCAGGGTGGGGGGAAGGAGGTAAGAGAGGCAGGGCTGCCAATGGTAGAGCTGGGCAGCCTGCCAGGACTTTGTGAACCAGGTGGTACCCTATGCTTCCATGTAAGGAATGGCTCGGCCTCATGCCAGGGATTGGGCTAAGTGTCGAGCAAGGACACGACCCGCAGAGGCCGACTTCTTCATGAGAAGGCCATTGAAGAAGAAGCCTTCAAGACTCCCAAAACTCTGACAGTCCATGGAAGAAACTCTGGTCTGCCAGGAGTGGTCAGAAGGGTGGCTGTGGGGCTGAGGGACTTGGTGCTGCTCTTTGGAAGGACATCTCAAAAGGCCACAGCACCCGCCTGACATATGGGGAATGTGGGCTCAAATCTTCACTCTGACACGTCCCTGGCAGATTTGGGCAAGTCCCTTTCTGACCTACATCTCAATCTGAAACGAGGATATCTCACTTTTCTGGTAAGGAGGCAAAGTGCATTCCATGGCACGAAGTACCAATACTTCAGGAAAATGGCTGAAGAGATTTTAAAAATGGGCAGCAGGAAGGAATAGAAAGGAGTTCACGAAAGCGCTGGAGATGGCAGGATGCAAGATGGCAGGATGCTTGGTGGTTATTTAATGGAGATTGAAAAGAGAAGAAAGCCTTTAACTGATCACCTCCTCATAAATGGGTGTTTGGACATGCAAACTGGAGTCAGCCACAATTCATTGCTGTGGGAGGAAAGAGAGTTGGAACTGCTTTTGGTGGCATTTACAAGAGTACCACAAAAGCAACATTAGGTACTTCTGAGTTCTAAAAACCGTACTTTGATTTCTGTACAATTAATATGCATTTTAAGAAATAGACTACCTAATGCCCCAGGAGATCCCATTCAGTGATGTCATATGCAGGTATCCCAGAATTCCTCTTAACTCTACTTCCTAGAGGGCAATTAAGCTATAATTTCTGCAGTTGTCAAGAGGCACCCTGGAAAGGGGGGAAAGAAGGTTTTGTTTCCACAATATTCCTGCAGATGTAAGGAACAAGAATTATGGTATTAAAAGTGGGGTCCATACTCTTCCTACTGCTGCGTTTTAACTACACAATGAGAATAGTACAGGAGTTAGGGAGCATTAAGCACAGCAAATGGCTGGTTAAAGTAACTGTGTGAATGTGGTCCAGGAATGTTGAGGAGATGGAAGACTGCCTGAGGCAAAGGCAAAGAGCGAACAGAATTTATAGGTATCTGGCTGTCATATCCAAGCTGGATCAATTTAGCAGACCTAACGAGACATTCACAAGATCACTTAATGCAGAAACGCAAAGCGTTAAAGCACTTTATCTTTACTCAAGCTTGTTTTTCAAATCTTTTAAGAGTTGCCACATGAAGCAATCTTGATCAGTCTTTTTAATGGCTGGGGTAATAAAAAACAACAAGCAAGGATGGTATTTACTCTACATTAATTAGCCTGAGAGCATATATCAACTGAAGACAATGCTGCAGGAGTAGTCCTTTTGTCAAGGCATATAACCATCTACATAACATAGAGAGGCTTCTACGGTTAGGGTTTACGTGCCTGCTTCCTAATGTCCCCCCCCCCCATATTATCCAAAGTAGACTTTTCACACATGCACACTTGCTGCAATGAAATGAATAAGCTGAAATGGAACCGGTGGCATTTCTGCAACTCCCCAAGAGGGTGAAATCTGAAAGTTCTATTTGAGATGACAACAGAGAACTGCAGGAGCAAAAAAAGCATCACTCTCGTGCTTCCTGTCTGTCTATTCCCCCAGTTTTATAACATCTGAAGCGGCTCTGGCTTCAGGGAAACATCTGTGTTCTAGCCAGAACCCTAAAAATCTCACTTTTAAAAAAGTATGTTTTGAGACCTCACGGTTGTAGAACGACACTTAAAAGGTGAAGGCAGAATCTGCTGTAAAGCCAGGGTAATCTGTGGGTGGGTTAAAGTGGCCAGGAAGTGGAGCTTCATTCTGTATAACTCCTCAAACTCCAGCCAATGCTCCCCCACATTCTCAGTGTCCTGTATATGTCATTCCTCACCAATAGTTCTGAAAAAAGAAAACTTACGAGAACAAAGCTCACAAAATATACACTAATATGTATTTCCCAACCACACAATTAGGGCTAGGTCGCTTTTTTAAAGTACAATTCCTGGAACACTTGAATATACATCTTTTGGCAAAGGATAAATTTGTATTATTTTAAGCCTTAAGAATGAAGCTGCCTGTGAGAAGCAAGTAGTATTTCGGATAGCAAAAGTGGCTCCCCTTGTCTTTTGGCTTCCATAATGGTTAGAATTAGTACCTACAGTCAAATGTGTTAGGGCTCATCCACACTTGCCCTTGTTCCACTGCCCCCCCCCCCCCCGGAAAACCCTCTTTATCACCGAATCAGAGTAAATGTCAATTAGGTTTCCCAAGGATTGACATTTGCTCCAATTCAGCTGTAAAGAGCTGGCGTTCCCGGGGAAAGCAAAGGGGCAAACAGTAAACTGCTCAGACCCGTGCCATCCCTAGAAAGCATGAGACAAGCAGAAAACCACTCAGCAATGTGTGGATGAGCCCTTAGTCTTGTAAGGCAAAATAATGTGCCCTTTGGGTCAGCTGCAGTTACCAAACAGGCCTGGCTGTTAATCTGGAATGCAAATCTCTTAAGGTACATGTGCCCTTTCTCCTATTCAGAGTGGCTCTGCCCCAGGTTCTGATGTATCAAATTACAACTCACATAACCCATAACGACCCAAAGGACGCAAATTGTCTACGCAAGTTTTGTAAACTGGTCGTATGACACAGCTGCTGCTCTTTCAGTCTGTAAATTCCCACTGTGTGCTTTGGGCATGTCTCTCATCTACATTTCTGGACCCAACTACTGCTTATCCAGGATGGGAAGTTGATGAACTATGATCTAGATCCAGGCCTCTATTCCACCATGTTTCATGGAATGTGAAAAATACTATATTGTAAAAGTAGGGCTGGGGGACCTATGGCCCTCCAGATGCTGCTGGACTCCAACTCCCATCAGCCCCCGCCAGCATGGCCAATGGCCAAGGATAATGAGAGTTGTAGTCCAGCAACATCTGAAGGACCACAGGGTCTCCCAGCCCTGTTGTAAAGGAATATGCTTATATGTACTGGGAAACAACCATGTTGTGAACCCCTCCACTATTACTTTTCAAACCTTTTTTGAAATTTCCTTGGCTGCTACTGCATATTAGCATTTTCACTACATGTGGTTAATTCTAGCTAAGACTGGCAGTCACAATTTGTTTTACAGGATCCTTCTGATTTCAAGGGCTGGCTACCGCTCTAGAGCATTTTTAATACGGCAGGACAAAACACAGGTCACATATTTTTCACACGTCCTTGGCACATGATGGGTGTCTTTTACACTCCAAGCTTCCCAAATGCCCCTTTGTAAATAAAATGAAAATAAATAACATAAAATCTGGAAGTCCAAGGTTCAGAGTTTATCTGCTAGAAAAGAAAACCTGAGTTATTTTCAAATAGAAGCATCTCTTCTTTAGATCAAGAACCAAAAACTCACAACTTGGGACATGCCTTTCTGGGTCCCACACTGCACCTTCCCTCATTCAACCCTCAAAGCCCATTTCAACTAATTTTGCACTCTTTTGCAGAAGGCTCAAGAAAACACACCATGGAACAAGGACTAGGCAGCGAAGTGCCTGAAAACTTCTACGCATTTTACAAACATGTAACTTGTGTCTAGACAAAAAGAAAAGGCAGCGCTTTGTGCAGGACTCAGTTTCTTGTAAATATATAAATTGGACTGCTGCTGCTTACCTTAGATTTATTTATTCTGTACACAAAAGAAATATCAGTTCACCTTGGCCCTATTGGAGGTACATAAATCTCCAATGACTAAGAAATAAATGAGTATGTGAAACAGTTAAGTGAATAGTTACTTTAAATAAAGAATGGAAAGCCCATGAATTCACGGCTTAAAACATTTTATAAGATTTAAAATGCTGAGCGGTTCAAACTGGACTGCATTTGAGAAAAATGCTAAATTTCACCTTTTGGAGGCACAAGGCTCTTGGGGGGCTGGAAATGCTAAAATTAGTTGTGTCTGTGAGTGCCTTTGTTTTTACACGAAGCACTGCGCAAAAGCCTGCAAGGGGAAAAAAGGAATACGTCCCCCAACCCCTCTTTCCAAAAATTCAAAGCCCCATAATAGTTTTTCCATGTAAATAACGAGTCAGGTTTTAACAATGAAAAAACGTATATATTCACGAACGCAATTAATTTTGGATGAAGTGATTGGATTTCCTTGTATAGCACAAAGCCCTTCTCTCCCTTGCTTTTCTTGTTTGCAAAATATGTAAATATTTAGTAATGTGAATAAACAGGCTTTGGTTCCTTTTTTCCTTCGTTTTTGCTATATACCTGGCATGCCAGCTTTAATAACATTTGATAGTTTATTTTAAATGTGAAGTTTATTTCCAAAGTCCTCATCTAGTTAGAAAGACTCCCATCAGCAAAGTCAGTCCTAATCAAAGGAAGGGTAATTGAAAATAAACAATTTCTTAGCCATTGAAATTCAAAGAGAGAATTTCTTTTGTCAGATAACTTTTTTAAGCAACATGGGGTGAGGGGTGGGGAAAATACATTTCAATGCAGCTCCAAAGCCCCAACTAAAAACAACCTCTACACCGATCCCAGAGCTCAGCAACTGGGTAGCAGAAGGGACGGAATGCAAACACCCAAACTAATGCAGTGGAGGTTTGGTGGATCAGAACCACTTATGCTGACAATTTGCTAACGGAGATGTTGCATCTGCAAGGTCTGCAGAACTGGGGCCTGTCAAAAAAATTGCTTGCTTGCATGGTTACATGTGTGCAAACCCTGATGAATGGGGCATATCAGTATATACTAAGTGGACAAATATGAACAACCAAACCAATGCTCAGAACTGGTGGGATGGGGAAAGTTATGCTAAGTTGTAAGGGTTCTATGAAAGATACAGCACTATCTTTCAGTAAGTAGGGTGCTGCTATCACTTCAGTATTAACATTTCCATTCCCATACATATCACTTGCAAGGCTATTTTTAAAGGAATACTTCCTCTGTAGCAAACCAAATCTCCCCCCCTTCAAACAACCCCCTGAACTCTTTTGCAGCCTTCCCTGATTCCTCATCAGAGCCCGTTTCCAATGAGTCCATCCAGCGTAAGGGAGGTTGCCCCTAAAGTTGGAAAGCAGAGTGCTGAGTCACAAGCCTTGTGTTGAAATAGGACTGACAAGTCTTTTGCTGATTAATGAATTACGATCAGAACTTATATATGTATATATTACACACAAACACACAAAGGAACGGAAGGAAGAACACTGGGATGAATGAGAGACAAATGTGTATGATTTTTTTTTCCTGGGGGAAGAGAAAGAGACAAAAGACCCCCTTACCAATGCCCTTGACTGCCTGCCTGCTGAGCAAACTATCTCTCGGTACTCACTCCTACATCAGCCTTTCATGACATCTGTCGCCTGGAGGTTTAGTCACCTGCTGGTGACTAAACGCCACCACTCCGATTGTGAGAATGGGACAAGCATCCGACAACAACCCACTGGCAAGCCATTGTGTTTTGTTTCCTGCAAAAGGGCAGTGGGAAGGCAGCCGCCGGCCCCAGTTGCTTGGCACTTGGCTGGGGCGCGGATGTCAAAAAGCCTGCCGCAGACCGGGCCAAAAGTCTGGGCCAAGGGGATTCTTAGACAGGCAAGTACTGCAGGGAGTCAGAACGGGAAGCATGAGGAAAGGCGAAAGAAGTGGAGAAAGAGAATGGGTCAGTTTCTACCGTCTATCCCCACCCCTTTTCTCTCCCCCCCCCCATCTTCCTCCCCCCCCCACATCTCCCTCCACCTCCCTTTTCCAAATCTGGCATTTCAGCCTGAGACAGGGTGGCTTCACACACTCACCTCGGCTTGTCTCTTTGTAGGGGAGAGGAGCCAATCTGCGGTGCCTCTCCTCCTCCCCCCCCATGCCCCCCCACATACTCCCACCCTCTGGGACTGGGCTTTGCTTTGTGGTTAAAGCTTTACACGTCAGAAAGGAGGAAGGGGGGGTAGAAGGGAAGGTTTCGTGAATATCTTCACCAAATTAAAAAACAACAACAAACCACACACACACACAAAAACCAAACCCACAACCAAACCCTAGTGAGTGGGATTGGCAAATGGGATTATTAATCCTGGCCCAGAATAAAGGAGGCAGCAGACTCCATGCAGACCCCTCGGCGAAAGGAAGCATCCAGCCACACACCTACCTTCAAGGGCTGCACCGGACTGGGGCTTTAACCAGATGGAGTTCAGAGCAGGTAGGAGTCCCGGGTACCTTTCTGCAGGCCTCCCCTCCTGCGCAGGGAAGCCAGCCCACCTCTCCCCACTGAGAACCTCAACTGAGCCCTCACGAACACGATCAATTTCTCCAGCATTTACTGGAAGACCCCCCTTTCTTCCTTTTTCTTCTTTTTTGTTTGTTTGTTAAAAAATGCCACTAGCAAATCTTGGCAGCATCCAGAGATCTAGAGAGCGGGGTTGGGAGGGGGTTAGGGTGGGGTATGGTGGGCTGGCATTTCCTCTGGATAGTTCTTTAACAAAACAAAACAAAAGTTTTCTCCTGCTTCCTTCTTTTACTTTCAGGGAAATGCATACTGCTAGCTCCTTTACCTTTCTCTTGCCCCTCCCCACCCCAAAGTTTGAAGAGCTGCAGTGGGGTATGTTGAGGTGGGTGGCAAATGTGGGGTGTGTGGGGGGGAGAGAGAGAGAGAAAGAAAGAAGGAGAAAGAAATGAATGACCCTCCGCTTGTATACAATTGCATCAAATACATTCTTGAAAGCAACCTGGTTCTGCTTAACACTTGATTTAAAAAAAAAGGAAAGGAAAGAAAAAGGAAAGGAAAGGCAGCCGCTTCGAGAGAGGGTGTATGCACTTTTTTTCCCTTTTTCTTTTTTATATTCTTACATTCCTGGACACCAATCAAAAGAGCAAATCACGGGAGGTGGAAGAGGAGAGAGAGAGAGAGAGAGAAAGAGAGAGAGAGAGAGAGAGAGGTGAAAACTTTGCACACATACCAAAAAAAAAAGCGTACAGACAACTTTTCCCACCTAACACCCAGCAAACACAAACCAAAACAAATAGGGAAAAGGGGGGAGGGAAAAAAAAGGAACGGAACCGGGGGCAGAGCCAGCCGGGGAGAAAGGCAATTTTTTTTCACTCTGCGCCAGGAGCTTCGGAACAAAACCGTTTGCCTGCTAACCCGCAGCGTCGCCCCCAGCCCAAACTCTGAGTCTACTATGCTATGTGTTGCTGGGGGGGGTTCAGGTAAGGGCTCGCATCTCATTCAGTTTTGAGAGGGGGGATGGGGCGGCGGGGGGTTCTTGCCATGCGCCTCATCTTCCCCCCACCCCAAAACCGCTGCTGATTCTAATTTGATTTGATTAAAACGTCTGTCTGGCTTTGGGACTGATTTAAGACTTTCCCTTTGCCCCCCCCCTTTCTCTCTTTTTCATGCATGTTTGTGATTACTGCGGGGGGGGGGAGAGAAGGGGAGAGAGAGACGCTGCTTAGTAAGGGAATAACATCCAAAACTGACAGAGGAAAATCAAAGTCACCAGCATTTTAGACAAGGGCTATAAAGGGTTACCACCACCCCCTTGTCGTGCTTTAAGTGCTGCCCCAGCACAGAAAGAAAGTATGTTTGGTTACCAAAATAAAGGTTTGTTTGTTTGTTTTTAAACAAAGAACAGGAGAAGTGAAAGGGGAGGGGGGAACCACCCTGAAACAAGTTTTTTCTGCAAAGAACGAGGAAACGTCCTTTGCTCCGGCGGATGGAAGGGGGGGGCACAAAACCCTAGGAAGTGTCCAGTCTTCCTAAATAATGTTAGGGTTTTTTGTTGCTGTTGTTGTTAATCCTTAGAGTTTTAACATTTGCAGCCGGTTAAGAAAACTTTTCTTGCTGTTACTTTGAAAAGGTTGGAAAGGAGTTGCGGAGGGGGGCGCGATTACTTGGAATGAGAGAACTTTTTCCTGCAGGGTGTAATTTTTATAAGCAATGGGGGTTTTGTGTTTTGCAGACAACACCCCAGGCTTTCTGGGAGAGGGCTTGTGTTTAAAATAAAATAAAAATGTAAAAACAAGCCTTAAAAGGTCAAAAGTGGTTTGTTTCCTGGACTGGCTCTTTTGACAATCACGCTGTTTGGGGGAGAGGGGAGTCTCTTGCTCCCACAGAGTCAGCTATTTTAAAAAAAGAAAGAGCAAACAAACAAAGCAAAACAAAAACAGAAAAATCTTTGGGATTTTTTTCTCCCTTGCCTGGATGCTGGAAAAGGCAAAGCAGGGAACGTGGAGGGGGATATGCCGGAAAATGTGAGGCCGAGGAGACCAGTAGACAGGCATACGCAGAACTTGCTCTTTCATGTCTCAAATGAACAACAGCCCAAATTCTCACTGCTAGGTCTGTTGGGGAAAGATGCTGTCTATCGGCTTGGGTCTCTTTACTGCCGGTCAGTTCTGCTCCTTGGCTGAGATAGCCAGGAAAAGTGAAAAGGCATGGGAGGGGGGGCAGCGCAGGGAGGGAGGGAGAGAATAGAGCCACAACTGATAGACGCAAATGGTTCTATCACTCCCATCCAGCAGCTGCAGCTAACAGCTTGGGACTAGGCATCTTTTTAAAGGATTTCTCTCCAGAACAGCCCAAATTAGAGAGGGATCCTACCCAGCAATACATTGGGCTGATAGGCTGTTGGCTCTTTTTGCTTTAAAGCAGAAAGCTGCTTAGAGTTGGGTAGCAGAGGGGGGGTGGGGAGGATGCTGTGCAGGAGGGAACTGAATGGGGTAGGTGTGACTACAAAGGGCAATGGTGTGCTGGGAAAATGGCACAGATCCCACAAAACACACATCTTCTTTACTTGTGTGTACACACACAGCAATTACAAGTGCATGCCTGTGAGATTATCTATAGGGATGATGTCTTTGGAAACGAGTTGAACCCTGCTTGCGTGCTGCATAGTTGGGCACCAGTGCAGGCTGGCAAGCAGCAGGCAACATGGCCCTGTTTGTGTGCAAGAGGGGATGTAGGAGCCCGTCCTCCAAACAGACAGCCAACCGCCACACCTGAAAAGGGTCTATGCTGTGGAATACCATGGCTGCAGATCCACTGTACTCATAGGAAGGTCAACCTTAGCTTATATGTTCAGGGATAAAAAGGTGGCTCACTGTTTTGGAGGGAGCATCTCAAAAGAGAGGCTGGGACTATCCCAGGGAAAGTATCCAGGCATGTTATGGAGCCACATGTAGATTGGTATACATCCCCTAGTTAAGGACCATACATACTCCTCATGCTCAAAACAGCCATGTACGTGCATATGCCAGGAGCCTTTACTATTGGCTTATTTTCCATTTTCATCTGTCCATCCCAAGTTGGCAAAGACATTAAGAGCCCCCAAAAGGGTCAGCTTTGAATGAGTTTTGTTCCTGGTGTTGATGCATAGCAAAATCATTGCTGTGAACTGCATGTGGAAAGGCCAACTACTCTTGTCCTTCTCTTCTTAGAAACCAAAGTGTTTTATTGTACTGTCCGGTGGCTTAGTGGGACACCTTGGGGTGCTCTTTTGAAAAAGCACACGCATGGCTGTGTGCATAAGGATGTCCCCTCTTGCGAATGGCAGCATCTGAGTGAGCTCTGGGCCCTGCTCAGAACAAAAGTGGGGGATGGAATTAATTTCAGTGCGTGAGAAGGGTAGAAATCTGTGTGAGATCAGGGCTTGCTCAGTAGAACAGTGTGGCTATATATAACTAGTAAACAGACAGAATGTAAACAGTCAGTGTAAGGATAGTAAGGTACGAGACAGGATGGGCACTAAATTCATGTGCGTAGCACAGTCCTATTCAGAAACATAATACTTTTAACAGCCACGTTGCTTAATACCTAAAACGAAAGGTGCCTGGAGTTATTGCCTCAGCCCTTTGAGGACAACACACTCTAGCATGCACTTTAAGCCACTGTCTTCCTGATGGCTACTTCATAGGTTTCACACCTGAGGACTGGAAAGCCAGTCTTGAGTTGGTGTACAAGCACACCTTCACACATTTGAGTGCTGCCGCAAGCTACTGGGGTTGCGCCACACAACTTTCATCTACGGTAGGGAAAATGGCACACTAGATAGAAACGAGACTAGGTCTGGCTGTGGTCAGAAGGCACATTGGACCACCTCCTTGCTGAAGCTAAGCAGGTTTGGGTCTGGTCAGTGCCTGGATGAGAGACCACCTGGGAATCCCATGTCCACTGCCTTGGGTTCCATGATTGAAGAAAGGTGGGATATAACATAAACCTTGGCTGTGAGCACTACATTGTACAGCACAACTTGCTCAGTAAATGGGGAACAGAGGAAGTCTTGCCACTGTCTCAGTCTGGGCTTGCACCGTGCCTTATATCAGGACTGGCTCCCCCCCCCCCCAATAAGATGAGTTCAAGGCAGCCTCAGAGTTCTGACAGGTAGACCTCCTGCTGTCCAGCCCTGTGGGTTTGCACACATCTGTGTGTGTAAGCGCACCCGCGTGCGTGCACACACACACACACACACACACACACTTCCACGTGCATGCCCTTTCTGTACAGATGCTCCTCATTAAGTTTGCTGCTGGTTTAGGTTTGCTGATCCTAAGCCTGCAGCCAGGAAATTAAAGAGGGGAAAGGGAAAAGTTATAGGGAATGGTTTGAAGGTTCTGTGTGCTATTGCGACAAGACAGTAACAGGCTTATATACGGAAAGCGGCACAAATGAGGCTCGAGCAGGATATTTTGAGAGACAGGCTTCAGTTTTAGGGGCACATATAGACAGCCGTTTCCCACACTCCTGGCTCAGTGCTGTAGTGCAGGGATGGCCAAGTTCTGTGTTCTCAGGGACCACTCTATTCTCCAGGCAGTAGTCCGGAAACCGGAAGTATAGTTTGATGCACAGCCCAACCTCCTCACAGGTGGCCAGGCTTTACAATTCAGCCTCTGCGTAGCTATCAGACGGGGCACTGTTTATAACACACCCCTCCCAATAATCACATTTAAAGTATGGAATAACTCACATATCTCGCAACATTTGCAAACAAATTTCCTCTCCTTGCATATGAAACCATGGGCAAAATGCATACCACATGGTTAGCATTTGGCAGGGCTGCCAAGAGCCTGATAAAACTGTTTCACAGGCCAGGTCTGACATCCAATGGAGCAAATGCTTTCTCCCCCACAGATCCACGCCAGGCCACCCACATGCTTTCTGTGAGAAGGTCCTGATCCCATGCAGGTTGCAGTCAGTTGTGTAGACCAACAGGGGCAGAAATGCTCTGGTGGGATTTAGTCATTTAGATACAGTACAGATGGGGAAAGCTGTGGCCCTCCAGATGATGTTGGGACTCCAGCTCCCATCAGCCCCAGCCAGCATGTTCAATAGTCAGGGGTGATCGGAGCTGCAATTCAGCAGTGTCTGCTGGGCTATAGGTTCCCCATCCCAACATACAGGGGGAAAGCCTGTCCAGCCACTAAATTAGATCCAGCCAGATGTTCCGTTATACTATGTGAACTGAAAACACACTAAAAATCTGGAAGGTAGTACAAATTCAAAAAGAACCTTATAAAAACTGCAACCTTCCCACCCCCCAGCAATCCCCAAGTCAGTCGTGGTGATTTCAGTCCAAACACAGACACCCGCTGCCAGTTAGTAACTCTATTCTCAGAACTACTAAGACCAAGTCCAGATTCAAGTTTTCCTGCTGTTAAGACACCCTACACACACCCAAGGTCACAGAAGTAACGAAATAACCAGGAGTTGTGGTGACAATTTCCCCTGGGTTGAGAAAGTGGTAGCAATCTATTCCTTCTTTAGACATTTACCTCCCAAACTTCAGGTGTTTGTTGTTGGGATAGATGCAGGAAACAAAGCATTTAAGCACAGTCACAAGCTACAGGTACCTATTGTCAGGGGAAGCCGATGGCTGTGGGAGGCTAGTCAATCAGTTTCCTCACAAAAAGGAGGACTTTCAACAAACAACAGGACAGGTGGCCTATTGTGTTGTAGCCTAGGAAGAAACTGGGAAATATTAGGACTAGAATCAGCCTCAGAATGAGAATAAAACTAGATTGATCATGTAAGCCAGGGATGGCTAACCTGTGGTCCCCCAAATGCTATTTGACTGCAACTCCCATCAACCCTAACTATAGGCTATGATGGTTGAGGGTGATGGGAGTTGAGTGTAGTCAGCCCTGGTGTAAAGGCAAGAGAGAAGCATGGCAAAGGAGTCAGAAGACTGGGCCTTGAATCAGCATGCTAAACAGTAGTACAGAGGCAAGGATGGGGCCATGGATGGAGCGAGGAAAGTATCACACAGGTAGAGAAGGCAATACTGCAATAATACGGGCCACAAGCAATAACTTTGGATGCTAGCCCAGATGCTGCGGATGACTTAGTCACTAGAACGTAATCGCAGAGGGATGCTTGAGGTCTTGAAAGGAGGCTGAGCAAAATGCATCATGGTACCCTGACTATATATGGGAAAATGAAAACTCCATTCTGACCACACTAGATTTCAGGTCGCTCATTATTGCAAAGCTATACAGCCAACAGCCGAAAAGAAAAACCTGATGTGAGTGGCAAGTTCGTTCAGTACTGGGGCACAGAGGAGCTTCAGATGGAGCTCTAACATTCCTCACATGAAAGATGGGTGTGCGGGCAATGGAGTCATTCAGGAGATGGCAGACTTTCAAGGGAAGCTGACCTAAAAGGATGTTCAAAGGAGATGAGGGCAAAGTGGTGTTTCTGAGTTCAGACCAGAGATGTTACATCAGCTGTTTTGGGGAAAACTCTGGCTGCAGTCTGTATGAACGAATAATGAGTGGAGGAAGATAAGAAAGTGAATTGAGGCTTTCTTGTGGAATCTTTATCTGCAGCAGGGATAGGAAACGTAGCCCTCCACATGTTATGGGACTACAACTCCCATCATCATTGGCCACTGCCTATGCTGGATGGGACTGATGGGCATTGGGAGTCCAACACCATCCGGAGGACGAAATGTTTCTCAATCCATGATCTACAGCATCTGAACCCTGCTTACAAGGACAGTTTGAAGAAGGTGCCGAGGTCCAGTCTGTGTGGAAAGCAGTCTCCTCGTGGCTACTGCACAGTGATTGCTATTTTCTTAGTATGGACAGTTCCTGTGCAGTGATTTCTCATTTAGATTCTAGGAATCTCAGTGGAGTGCTATTTACTGCAAGTGTCCCAAGTGCATTTTTTGTGCTCTGGCATAAAAGCTCTTTGGTATAATTGACGCTGGCTAAATTGCACAGTGCTGACATGCTAGTTCTTCATTATTCTGCCCACAAGACTCTTGAGAGCCCTCTTGGAAATTTAACCGTGTCTCCCCATTAATAGCCCCAGGAACACCAGATTCTCTGCCAATCCCTGTGTCTAATATAGGAAGGACTCAAATTAAGGCTTCCCATATTAAGATTTCTTTAAATGAAGCGCTCACAGACCACTAAGCCATTCCCTGCCATGAATGCTTTGAAATCCCAAGGGGGAACAACCGGTCATAAACTCTTGCCAACAGCTTAATTCTTCCAGGAGAAGCCAGCTAGAAAAAGAAAAGCTCACAAACTTGAAAGGTGATCAGCCTGCTTTAAACTTGTAGCATTAGGGTGACCAACAATCTTGGAGCATTTCCATGGTCATGAAAATCCACAAGGCACCTCTAGTTTTCTGTGATCAAAGAATATGCTGCACCCCTAAACGTGAATCATGTTAGGGGGTTTTGTCTTCTGTTTCTTGCATTGGCTCTAAATTTCACAGCTGGATACTTGAGCATGGCTAAATGCTATTCATGCCTCGTCAAGATAGGATACCACAGACTCTGTTCTTACCTGTCTCAATAACCAGATGGGCACTAGGAATTATACTTAGTGTTACTAATCTCCATTCTGCATAGTATTAACACATGAAGGCTTTTGTACAGAACCCCAATGCATGCAGTAAGGTGCCCTCAATATGACTTTCTGCTCCGACTTTGGGTTTTTCCTACTGCCTTCCTTTCAGCCTTTATACTCTTGTAAGCTCACATCACAGTTTTGAACCAGGCCAGACTGGTTTCAATGCAGCTTAGCTCAATACTGTATATGCTTTGCCTCCACATGTTCCCATATTCAACAGTAGAGTTACACACCTAAAAAGCCTGTGTCAGAAAAACTCTTGTCAACAACCACATCCATATATATCTTACAGGCTCAGGACAGTTTTGAGGTCACACAGGCCAATAATATTTCATGTTTACCCAGAAATAAATCCAACTGAGCTCAATGGTGCTTACTTCCTAGCTAATGCATGCATAGGAGTGACTTCAATATACACCCAAGGCTGCAGTTTCAGGATTGTTTCAGAGAAACATCTGTCTATTCTCAAAAGCTTTCCTCTTACCAATCCTATCCCTGAAGTGGGCTATTCTTTTGCTATCAGCCAGTTTTCCCAATCAATACTTCCCTCCTAAGAATGTCTCGCTATAAAACCTGATGCCAACTAACACCTCACCATATGCAGCAACTGAAATAAAGCATTTCCACACTCCCCTTGTTCTCTGCACGCCCGAGGTCTTTCCACTGATACAGTTGCTTTTACCTCAGTGGAAATCTATTACACATCACCCTGCAGGAAGCCTCTTTGTTATGCTAAGATTGCAATCCTAAATTAATCTATTAAGAGTAGGGCTGCAATCCTATGCACATTCACCCCACGTAAACATGTATAAAGTTTGTGGTGCAAGTTCCACTGAACTAAGGAGGACTTGCTTCTGAGTAAGCATGCAATAGACTTGACTAAGCGCACGTTACCACCTCATGAGTTCTGAGTGGTCCAAGCAGTGATGTTCTTGTAATCTCAGGTATTTACTATCCCACACAGAAATCCTTTAAGCACAGATCTAAAAAGAAGGAAGTTAAAGGTGCAGAGTTTGGCACTTTCTGTGTTGAGTTGGAACTGCCAAACTCCTTGGCTTGCACCCAAATCTGAAATTATTTTTGCATTGTGCAGTCTAGACATGATCTCCTCAACTGTCCTCCAGGGGCACTATGCACACTTGGTGGCCCTGCTCACAACTTTTGGGCCTAGGCAAACGCTCAGCTTGTTTGGTTTTTATGATAGAGGCCAGGCTCCTATCCCAAAAAGCATCTCATTTTACCATTTGGTCTGATGCCACTTCTGTCTCTCTCACTAACAGGAGGCTTTATGTAGCAATATTATTACAATCATCCTCATTGTCATCCAATTTATGTACCACTTATATGTCAACTATAAAATCAATACATAATCAATACATAGATAGATAGATAGATAGATAGATAATTTATTGTTACGGTTCTCCGCCAGCACATCTGGAGGGGGTAAGTCATTTATTATGGGTTCAGATGACGTTTTGTTAAGTATTCTGGGCCTTGGGGACCTTGCAGACTTGACTGTAGCTAATAATGCAGATTACAGTTATGATCTGCCAGCCAACAAAGATGCCTTTCGGAAAACATGGAATCCTAAGTATACGCTACGCAGCCACTTCGATGGAGTGCGGGCATTAGCTTTTCATCCTGTAGAGCCTGTGCTGGTTACGGCCTCTGAGAATCATACCCTAAAACTTTGGAACTTGCAAAAGACAGTTCCTGCCAAAAAGAGTGCCTCTTTAGATGTGGAATCTATCTACACATTTAGAGCCATATTGGACCTGTATTATCATTGGCAGTTAGTTCCAATGGAGAGCAGTGTTTTAGTGGTGGAATAGATGCAACTATACAATGGTAGATAATCAATACATAATTAAAATACACAGTAAGTATTCCATTGTGGCATTTGAAAAAGCAAAACAAAAGCCCCTATTGAAACAATAAAATCCTAAATTCACTTTGGGGAATGCTTGCCTAAACAGGTGTGCCTAAACAGCAGGCCTATGATGGTTAAAGTGTCCTACTGACTGAGGCAGGTTGTAACAACATTTTAACCACTTGAAAGAGCTCTGCTTGATGGAAATGGAATGGTGGACCTTTTTCGCTGCCATCATCGCTTTGTGATAGTTGCAGATATGCATTCTAACCACTGTTCAGCCTGCTATAGCTGTTATCTGGCCTCTTTTGTTGCTCGTAGCTATGAAGAGAACTGAGGAGTAGAATGAGCTCTGTAGTGTCAGACCAGACACACTGAAGCGACTGTGTCAAAAGGGCTCCTCACCCTAATGTTCCACAATGAGGAAACAGCCTCAACAAAACCACTAAAATTGGCTACTGGAAAATCCTCCAGAGCACTCAGAAATTGATCAGATTTCATAAGTCTCCAAGGGCATGCCGTCCAAATTGGCCCCTCCCCACAGCAAAGGGATCAATATACAAACCACCAGCCACTCACCCTGAAGTGAAGCCTAAAGCTAATGTGTGTCCTACCCTGTGTATTGGTCCATTGACAATTTGGGACAGGCCCATGAAGGCCATGAAGTCCCAAACTGGACCAGACAAAGCAACCTTGGCATGAATGTCGAGGTCATGCGGAACCACTGTCCTGGGGTCCCCCAACACTGGACTTGAGACTACCTTAGACAGTCATTGGGCAACAGGGTGGGCACTTAACCAACAGCATCCCTAATCTCTTCCACTGACTCAACTACAGGTACAGGTCTCCAAGACCAATTCCAAGACTATGGGGTATTCTGGCAAGCTGCATAGATGTCTTATGGACCGCAGTGACTCCCCCAATCTGGCCTTCTAACTTTTATAGCCTTAGTGCATCCAGGTTCACTAAACAGCTTGTCAGAGTTTCTGCCAATGGCTTCTGCATGGTGCTTTGTAGGCAACTCTGTAGGAACTAAGCACACAGCTAAGTGATTTGCATGGAATGTGTGCACCTAACCCCTGTATTGCACCCCTTGTGTTTTATTCTTCAGCCCCTAAGCTTCCAACTCAGCTGTCCATTCAGCTGTCTTCCCTTCTCACTTGACCTCATCTGTCCTCACATCCTTTGCCTCAATTCCCCATTCTGCCCTTGTTTGCTGCTGCCTATAAGTGTGGGTGGTCACTGACTATCCTCTGCCTGTTCTTTTGCTACAGGTATTTAACTTTAGGAGCTGTTCACAAACTGTTGTTGAACTTTTAAGCATACTTGCCAGGAAACAAGTCTCAGTGAAATCAATAGGGTTTGGTTCCAAGTAAATGTGATTAAGATCAGGCTCTAAGTTTGACATTAAATGGTTAAAAATGTGTTGGAGGACCCAGTAAAGTTTCTTATGTACAGTATTCTAGCATATGCTCTGTTGTGTGCCCATTTGTAAACAGCTGCAAGTTCCTCCGTGGGCTATATAACCTGCAGAGTCTCCCATCCATCTAGGAATCTCCTTCTGTGCCTCATTCATTTTCACACTTTTTCTGTTCCCTGTCACTTCCTACTTCACCCTACACTTCTCTCTCCCGGAGTGATGCAGCTTACCTCAGAATGGAAAAATCCTTACAAAGCACAGCCACTGTCTGGTTAATTTCATTGTCCGCTTTCTTGCACGGCCTTGACTCTGTCATTATTGATGCAAACAAGTCTGCCGGCTGTTTGGGGCTCCCCAGTGTCATCAGCAGACTCCTCCATTTGCTCAGCCCGGAGTATGCCTAAGGGAATACACAGATGTAAGGACAAGCAGGGTACACAACCAACGTCACTCCAGCCCACCCAGCCCCTACTTACTGAAGACATGGGGGAACTTTGTTCCAATCCCGTCAGCTGAAGATTCACCAGAAAGCCTAAACAATGTATTTTATTTTGCTCAGCCTCTGTTCTGTAAAATGGCAATAATGAACAGCCCAGCTCATAGGTTGTTTCCAGACTAAAAGCAGCAATGGTGATAGAGGCACCTGGCTCTCTAAAAGTGGTGCTGGTTCTTTGCCATGCTCCACACACCAACGTCAGATGTCAAGTCATTCATAGCCCACTATAGGAGACACTATATAATTCACAAAGGTTGATATTCCACTCAGTAGAACCAGCAGTTTTAAGACCTTGGATTACTAGGTGAAATTTTCAACATTGCACCACATTGTAACAATGCTAAAAGGTATACTAATATATGTTCTACTTTCTTGGACCTTTTCATAAGACAATTAAGGAGAAAGTTGATAATGTGGGCATCTAAATTTTAGATGTGTACAATGGAGCAGTTCACTGTTTGTCTGAGCAGAATGGGAAATTCACATGTCCAGGACCACTGCAGGCTTAAGCTTCCTACAGACACACCTGCACATGCACACACACTTTTGAGGCTTCCTGCAACTGCAGTATATGAAAAACAAACTTTAAATCAAGCAGAGAAAATGACAGGTGTCAGACATCAGGTTTGCTTATGTGAAACTTTTATATGTTAGTAAAAAAGAAAGAAAGGTAAAGGACCCCTGGATGGTTAAGTCCTGTCAAAGGTGACTATGGGGTGCGGCACTCATCTTGCTTCAGGCCGAGGGAGCTGGCGTTTGTCCACAGACAGCTTTCCAGGTCATGTGGCCAGCACAACTAAACCGCTCCTGGTGCAACAGAACACCTGGAAACACTTTACCTTCCCGCCACAGCAGTACCTATTTATTTATTTGCAATGGTGTACTTTCAAACTGCTAGACAGGCAGAAGCTGGGACACAGTAAAAAGAGCTTACACAAATTCAAACTGCTGCCAGTGGTTTAGACCACAGTGCCACCTGCTCCCTCAGGTACCATGGTACTCAGCTAAGTCATTGAGATAGTTTATGGCAAAGTGGGTGCCCTCTCAGTTTCCGGGTAGCACTTTAAATGTCATACAGTATTAAGTTATCCAGAGTATCTACTGCAGCCTAGTTCTGAACACATACAGTATGCAAGACTCTTCCTTCAACCTTTCTGAATATACAGAATGCTTTTATCATTTCATAACCACTCTGATTTTGCACAGAAGCAAGGTTAAAGGTGTTAAGGGTCCATATATAATCTTATGTACCCTAAGTAGTACAAATCCGCTCTCCAACACGCTTCTGCTCCACTTGCAATCCTGGGTCAACTCCAATGTGCCTCTGGCCCATTAATGAACTGATTTCCCCCTCCATATTACATATTTGAGGATTGAAGTTGCCACGGGGACCGGATAAAATTGACCAGCCGGCGGGCTGGATTAGCCCCCCCCCCCGCCAAAATTGACTTTGGACATGCCTGTCTTAGTCCTTCCCTTTGTGTGTGAACTAGGAGGACGGGTGGCTATCCCAGTTCACTGCATCAAAGGCTTCCTATCAAAGTATTATGCATATCTGCAAGGTGAAAAGCAATTGCTCCCTTTACACCCTTTGCTCTCCAGTAGCCTCTTTCACCCTGGAGATTTAGATTTAGATTAAGCCCTCCCCGCTAAACATAAGGGCAATCAGTTGCTCCTTTAATTTTTTTTCCGAGAGTGGGGTGGGCAGAGTGATCTCTTGTACTGACTCCTAAAGGCAGGGCGCGTATTTTCTTGGCCTGCTGCTCTGACTTTCAGCCTCAAATCAAAATAAAACTTCCTTATCACGTAAATCATAGAAGGGACCTACCTCCCAGGATAAATCTGGTGGGTATCAATGCAAAACTAGTCTATTATCTTTTCCATGTACGCATTCGCTTAGCATCCATAAAATAAAACGGCTGGAGAAATGAAGCGAGAATCTTCCACGGTGAGCTTTCTGGGCTCACCATACGCATTCCCCGTAACTTCAGCCGCCATTAAACAACCCGACCAACTCTGCTGGTCTGGTTTTTAAAGTGGTTTCTTATACTGGCAGCCGCTTTCGAAGTTCCGGTGACAAAGCGGAATATAAATCTTAAAATAAATGAATGCAGCTCGTTGATTGCAATGGCCGGGTATGTTCAGGGATCCACAAGTCAGTTCCCTTCCTCCTCCTCCTCCCGTATCTACAACCTTTTCCGCAGGCCGCAATCAGGTCCTTATCTAGCCTGATCCAACTTCTCTTTTGTACGTGAGGGAGAAAAAGTAAATGCACCCCCTCCCCCGGTGGTGAAGAACCTCTTTTCTTCGGATCGCTTTCTAAAAAGTTGCAAAAATGCGCTGGGACCCCTTCCCGCCACGTTTCGATTGCTTCTTCCCATTCTCGCCTCAGGGCCACCCTAATCTGTGCCCAGCTTGCCGTCGTCCACACCCCTCGACCCCTTCAGCCTCCCCCCACCACGCCACGTAAAAGTCTACGGCCAGCTTTGTTGTTTGTTTTGGAACCAACATCGCCCGCAACTCTGGAAACTCGACCCTCCTCCTTCTCCTCTCGCCCCCGCCCCGCCCAGGCTCTCACACCATAACATGTGGGGCTGAGCTGTTTAAAAAACCCAAAACCTTCGTGGGGGCTCACGGCACCGCGGGGCTCAGCCAACCCAAACAGAAAGGGGAGTGAGTCACAAGCGAGCAACCCCCCCCCCAAAACCGGGTTCAGCACCGTCCGTTTTCAGTTCAGCTCGGATGCCTCACTCTGGCCGAGAGGTGTAGGAATCAGGTAAATGCTCTTAGGGCTGTTTTCAATCCACACCCCATAAAGTCGATCCCGATTCCCTAAGGTTGATCTACTGTATCCCCCCCCCCCCGCGCGCGCGCCCTTGTGCCTTCCTCACTTGACTGGTGAAGAGATACTCTACGTTGCTATCTTCTGGAAATCAGGCTTTTGGAGAATAGAAGGAAGAAAAGAAATTGAAATATATTGTGATATAAGCAAGCGTCTTGGATTCCTAGGTGAAGAGTTGTTTTCTTTCTCTGATTTATTCATCCAGGCAACACAGGAGTTTTGAACTCCTTTGCAATCCTTTGCACACATAGCCAGGAGTAAGGCCCATTGAGCATAGCAGTACTTGCTTCTTCTGGGTAAAAGTGTATAGGATTGCTGTGCAAATGTACAGTCCTGTATTCTCCAGTCCTGGGAGAAAGACCCACTGGAACTTGATAGAACTTGTTTCTGTGTATAGGATTGCCTTATGAGGCTGCAATCCTAAACACACAAGGGAGTATGCCTCATTGAACACAAAGGGACTTACTTCTGAGTAAACATGCAGAGGACTGCAGCATAAAAGACTTTTGTGTTTGCTGCATCAGTGATGTGAATGCAGAACCAACACTGGCTACTAGAAAATGCATCTTTATTTAAAGATTGTTCTCATCTGCCTTCTAGACTGCATTTACAACATTCAAACATGCACATAAATAGGGTGAGGGAGACTCAGAGGTGCAGAACAGTCCAGTGCATGCTTGCTCAGAATTAAGTCTGCCCTGAAGCAAAGCAGGGTCAGGCCTGGTTAGTACTTGGATAGAAGAAGTTAGTCCACCCAATGAGCTTATACCTAGGTTGCATCCTTAGTGCCTTGTAATGAGTGTTTATTCAGTGGCAGAAAAATCATGGATAAGCACAACCACATATGGTTAGGATAACACATGCACCAAGAAGCAAAGAATACTCAAAATCCAGTCATGCTTGCTGTCAAGTACCATTGCCTTAGTTTTTTGCTGTGATAGGGAATCATGGGAGACCCATAAACCCTTAAGTGGGCATCACATTTAAGGCTGCAATCCTATGGGTATTTGCATTGAATTTTGTGGGACTTACATCTCAGTCAACTTCCACAGTGCTGGTCTATAAGGTTCACAAAGGTTGATATGTTATCTTGAACGACTTGATTTTTTTCCTGTTCAGGCATTTTCACCCTGTTTGGATTGTTGGACTGTTTGCTTATTTTCTCATTGAGTTTTGTGCTTTAAAAAACTGACATTCTGGAACAGGGCACTCAAAAGGCAGGGTTGCTTTTATAGACATGGCATGTATTGCCAAAGTATATGGGAAAGACAGGGCCAGAAAATAAGAACCAGGGATCTTCCCGCCACACATTCCTTATGTCAAAGGCCCTTTTGTTCAGTGTTCCTTAGTGCCAATATTACTTAGTGACATATTACTGTCCAGTCTGTGGTGTGTGTTTTTAAGAGCAGATTTTCCTCATTACTTTTTGATGGGAATTAATGTACGTACAGTCTCTGATAAGTGGAAGTTGTTTTCTCATATTTCTTCTTCTCTCTGGTTAGTTGAGGCAGGAATCACCATGCATTAATTCTACCAGTCATAGAATTGGAGAGGGCCTTGTAGCCAGACAAGTTCAGCCAGGGCCAGTCCTACCATTAGGACCTCAAGCAGCAGTTCATCCTCTGAAGCCCCCAGGGTATTTCCCTTTGCTGGAAGACAGAGCTGTGTATGCTACCCAATTTGGCCCTCCCCTGCTAAACTAGCCTGCTGCCTCAGATGTAGTAGAGGACACTATCTCATCATCACTCACTGGTACTGAAGTTAGGTTAAACTACCAGTCCAGGAAATCAAACGCTATCTTGTCCTTCACCTCAGGCAGCAAAATTCTCAGGGAAGCCAGAGATCGAGATGCCTTCCAGCCTCTTCCAATGAGGGAGAGTCTATTCCCACTCCAATATAATCACTGCCATTGTTAAACTGTTGTCACCATCAAGAGGTGTCTCCGAAAATAAGCCTATTAGATCTAGTCCTTCCTTCTGGAGCAGACAGAAGGACGCCCTTCTGGTGACAGCCCTTCAGGTATTTGAAGAGTGCTTCATTTACCCCCTCGGCCTTCTTTTCTCCAGGCTGAACATAACCAGATCCTTCGACCTTTCTCAATAAAATGTGCTTTGTCCAATTTGCCTACATTTCCATTAAAGTGAAAGTGGGGGCAGTATTACAGATTACTAGACAAGAGCCCAAGAAGGTTTAAGAACATAAGAAGAGCTCTGGATCGTGTGAAAGATTGATGTAGCCCAGCATTCAATTCCTAGCAGCAGCTGGACAGATGCTTTGTGAGGCCCACTAGCAGGGCTTGAGTAGCTGCCTTTAGCCATTATTTTGCCATCAGAAATTGCAAAAGGCAGAGTGAGGCAACCACCTCAGGTGGCAGGTGCTGGTCAGCAGTGTTAGCCCTGCTTGGCTGTTTCCCCTTAGAGAAAAAGGCAATGTGTGCCATGGGGCCTGCCCTGTGCCCCCACAAAACTGCCTGCTGCCCTCGGGCATGGTGGAGGATGCTTTTCAGTTGTCAGGCTGAGTGAGGTGGCTGCCTCAGGCAGCTGGGTTTGAATGTCACAAAAGGGCTGAAAACGTTGGGTTTTTATTCAACCGTAGCGCTATGTAAATTTTTGTGCAAGTGGAAATCCGCTTGACCAACAAGCCCTCTAAATTCATTCTGGGGCTTCTTCCAACCCTCAGGAGTAGATTTGGGGATGTGAATAGTGGTGGGGGGGGGAGTCCTATTTCACAAGTGAAAGTTGTTCCTTCCACACACGGATCTAGTTGAATGCTGCCCTTAATTTTTACTCTCAGGAAAAGGTACTTGTGGGATTCTCCACCTCAGGTGCCAAAATAACTTGGCCAGCCTATCATTAATGTGACCAGGACTTGGCGAGAGGAGTGGATGCTATTTACCATTCTGCCTCAGGCAGCAAAATGTCTTGGGCCAGCTCTGTATTACAGTAAGTTTCACCTGCCAGTCCAGTATGTGGAATTTGTGGGTGTCTGTGTGGGTGTCCAGCTTGTCTTCTGCTTCAGGCAGAAAAATATATTGGGCCAGCTCTGACTTTGGGAACCGCTTCAGATGAGAGAATGCTGTGAAGTACACTATTGAGGGCCCTCAGAGAGCCAAAATGGCAGTGTGTGTGTGTGCGTGTGTACATTTAAAGATATATAGAAATAAAATGGGTGTAGGGTTTCCTCACAAATCTCTAAATGCATGTTTGACTGCAAAAATTGATGTGAATAGGTTTCCTGTGCAATTATACGTGAAATTTGAGCGTGTATGTGTGTGCACATGCAAAGGAAGCCTGAGGCCTGCAGGCTGAGCTTAAAGCCTGCCTTTGGAACTGAACGCTGAAATTCTCTCACCAGCTCTGGATTATCAAATCAGATTGATGGACAATTGTTGGCAGAACCAAGGCAGGATCTCCCAGTTATGGGAAGTGACGGGATTTCCTCCACCGCCCCCATTTTCTCCCATTACATACACACGCATGCACACCACTACATGCCGAGAAAGATGCCAGTTGGATGAAAATGTGTTGGAACCAGACATGACCTTTCCCTGTGTTGGGAACAGGCACTTTCGTAATGGGCCTCTGACGTCAGGAACCTCCGTGGTTTCTTGCGAGGCCAGAAAGGTCACTGTATTGTTCTGGCCTGGCTCCCTCTCTTCTTCCCTCACAAGGAATTCCCTCCAACTATCAGCCTCTTCCCCTGAGTCACTCACTGCAGCCTCCTGCGTATATATATTCCTTTGGACATCTCTCCCTCTAATCTCACCACATCTCAACCTCACTGTTTAGTTCTTCAGTAGCTGCCTGACTTTGGAAACCGTCTAGCCAAAATTCAGTGGCAGAGGATAGGATAATTTTGCCACAAGCTCCCCATCTCCTATGCTGCTTCCTCCATGGGACCCCATCCTGGAACCCGTCCCCCTCACTTTAGATTGGAGATTTGGTGGGGCTGGGGGCAGTGCTATCTACCCCTCCCTGCATCAAGGTCTGTTTAGTCTGCGGCTCTATAATAACCCCCCTTCCTCAGCACCACTGTAAACATCTGTCAGGGTCAATCTATCCCAGGGCCTTGCCAGGCATAGCTTCCTTTCCCCCCTCCCCCTCTCCTCTTCCCTCCCTTCCCCCTCATCTTGCACCGCGCACAGACAATAAATCCCAGGATCCATTTGCTCAGGAGCTGGTGAGAGGAAAGTGGGGTACACACTTCTTCTTTCTGTTCCTTTTCAGGTCATGGGATAAGACATCAGTGTACCCTCCTAACAATGGAAGATCGAACATAAGCACACCCTTGTTATGTGAGCCCGTGACTCATGGTGTGGTAGTGAGCAATCAAAGCTATTGAGTGAATGAGGCATGCCCCCCCTGAAGGTTTTTTGAAATGCTGGCTGTAGAATATTTTGGCATAGACGGTACCTTTCCGTTCTGCCTAATGGCAAGTTCTGTGTAACTCAAAAGCTTGCAAACTCCTATACTGGCAGGAGAAGGTATCACCTTACCTACTTTGTAACTACAAAATATGCAATTTCCTGCAACTTACAAAGCAGATGTTTACATTTAGATACCACAAATCACTGGCACATTCTTCACAATCTCTCTCGCCAGCTTTCTCTCCCAAATACTAATTTTAAAGAATGGATACACATTAGTAAACTCATTTTAGATGCTATCAAAACCAGCAGGCAGTATCAGCAGTCAGACAGGGGCTGTTGGAGGTTCATGTGATCTTTTTTATAACATAAGAGTTAGCCCTGCAGCCTGTTCATGGTGGTACAGCATAGTAGAGCAAAGGGATTTGAGCATATGCAGAGTGCATTTCCTTCACTCAACAGTAACTAAAATGCAACATGTAAGTTAACACACCACATATCCTGATTTTATGAGGAAGGGTTTCAAGAAGAAAACAGGACTTTCAAAAAGGCCTGGGCTCTCACATTTTACATTTTAGAAATAAAGCACTGACATTTCCAAGACCAGGCTGCAAATGGTCATATTATTATTTTAAGCATATGTGTCCTGCCTGCTTACAGTAACTAAAATCAGAAAGAAATGGGAGGCTGCAGGCCATGTCGGAAAGATATTGGCAGATCTCTAGAGATAGCCATTTTGCTATAGCTAAAATACTGGAATGTGGGCTGAACCCATTTTGGGGACATTGTTGAGGGCTGGTCTGTAGCTTGAGAATTGGGGGTGGGGGAGAGTTTATGTAGAGTTATTTGCATCTGTAATCCCAGGGACAGGTTTGCAGGAATCATGGGGCACAAAGGGAGCTATTTACAGGGAGCTGAGGATTAGACTAGCAGGATGAGGGTGGAATCACAGAATGGAGTCAGAACTATTTTTATGGGAAGCCCTGATCTGGAATAGAGAAGTTGGTCAGCAAGTTGGGGTCAATGCTCATCTGCAAGGGGAGAGCGGGTGTGCGTGGGCAAGGGCTGTGCGCAGCACTGGAGGAGGGAGACGGCCCATTTTTCCTCGCTAGAACATTAATAGTCAATGACTTCAACCGGCCAAATATCCTTGTGGTGTCCAGTGAGCCAGCAGCTTGCAGACCATATAAAGGATTGTTTCCCAACTTGCTACAGAGTAAGGGAAAGCTGTTGTGGACTGAGCTTGGAGTCGCCCAGCGGGGTCAGGTCACAGTGCCTGCTGTGCTGGGGAACGAAGCCCAGTACAGTACAGGCCTGGCAGACACAACTGAGGGAGGTGCAGCCGCCCAAATAACGGGATGCCAGGAACCGATAAGACAGTGAATTTGTCTCCCAGAGGTTCTGAACACAGAGCAGAGCTAAATGGCCAGTCCTTTTACTTTGCTGAGTTGCAAACAAAGCCATCCCCAATACACTTCAGGGATTCTGTCATGCAGGAGAGATCTGCAGATTTCCCCCCTGTCTTATCAAAACACATCAGGAACAGTGATCTGGTCTCTCTTGTGGTGACTGGGTTGCTTATTCTTTTGGGGATCCAGAGTTAATGGCTGTATGATAAGACCTCCCCAGCTTTTGCTGTCATTATTATACATCATTTTTATTGTGCTTTTACACTGAATGATTTACCATCATTATTTTGCACTCAGTTTGAATGCATTGGAAAAGACCTGTTGCTAAGGAGGAGTGGGGTTTACATGGAAAGCAAGATCATATAACAGAAGTTGTACAAAAGTTACTGTTTGACACATATCCTTCTAGAACACTAAACAAGGCAGAATGTCGGTCTCCTAAAACTTTGAAGGCGGTGAAGTATTATAGTGCACATGTATGACCTTGAAATTTGCTCTCCTAGAACACATCACGGCTCACATGTCTCCACCTACTGACATGAGCACTGAATTCACTCCTCTTCTGCTCCTCCATCTCTTTCTCTCTCTTGCCATCACTTCTTCCATCTGAGTTCCCCTGTGCTGCTATGTTTCATAAGAAACAGAAACCTTTCAGGCCCAGCTACCCTCTGGATCTTTCTACCTGGCAACATGGCCCCGTGGTCTTTCTTTACAGCAGGAGTGGGCAACCTGAGAGTCACATGTAGTGGTGACTAGACACTCAAGGACCGCTTGTCAGTGGGCATGGCCCCTTGGCACATTCTCTCTTTCTCACACACATACAAAAACAAACGTAGTAACACCCTGTCTCATACTTCTTCATCCTCATCTGATTTTTCTACTTGCTCTGCTTTAACACAGGGGACCATGCTGCACCCAGGTAATAAGAAACACAAAAAGGTGTATATTTGTGATTGGGCTATAATCCCTATGCACACACTTATCTGGAAGTAAGCCCCATCAATGGCACTTGCATCTTAATAGACATGCATAGGATGACACTTTCAGCCTCACACTCTATGCCTAAGATCTGCCTACCCTTCAGATTTGCCTGGAAAGTCACAAAGGCTTGTACACATTTTCAGGAAAAGATGCTGATCTATGAAAATATATTACCCTCCCCCTTTTTCTTTCTTTCTTATAAACTTATTTCCTTTATATTCACACTCCCCCCCACCATTTGCTGTCCTTCATACCACATATTCGTTTGATAGTTACGGTAATCATGTGAGGGTCTTTTCTGCTGCCTCTTCCATAGCCCTCAACCAGTGAGTTTGCCCTTATTCTGAACAACTTTGCACACAGTCTTACATGAACTCATGTTAAGGGACCATAATTTTTCACCTACCCAGTGGCCAGCTTACTTGCCAGTATTGCACTGTGTTTATTTAATTACTTCTCTTTTGGGGATTATTACCCCACTCTTCATTAACATTTCCATAGCAACTTTACAAATTTCAAAGCCCAGTTAAATAAATTAAAAACATACAAATCAAAACATTAAACAAACGAAAATCGCTAGGAGCAGTATAAAAATAGAAAACCCAGCCAATTTAAAACACATCAAACTATATTAAAACCTGAGAAAAAATTTAAAAGTTGCCAAAATGCAAGGATACTTGGGGAGAGCATTCCAGTCATGGTGCCACCACTAAGAAGGCCCTTCCCTTCATAGCACCCTCCCTCAGATAGTGGGTATTAAAACCAGGGGGGGCAGTTAAACGACTCCCTAAAAATCCCAAGCCCCCACCACAGCCTCAAACTAAGGCCAGGACAATGAGCCAGACTAATCTCCACTGTTTACACAAGCACCATCCATGCACAACAGCAAAGCGGCTCAGAAAAGTAGTCTATAAAACTGTAGCAATAAATTGTACAATATATCATACTGTTTCCTCTGACTATCCAATATAGAAAATTGTAGGAACTTCAAATAATCACCAAAATTCAACGGTTTGACCAATTTCCTTTGTTCCAATGGCTAATGACTCCTCTGAAAGAGGGGGATCAGGGTTCACCCTGCCTCCATAATTCCTTAAATATATGGTCACTTATTCCTTACCTCTCCGTAAGGTGTGAGCTTAGCTTTACAGTAGGATGGCAAGGGGCAATCAAGGGCAGAATCCCATTGGGATGGTGGACTGAATCCTGATACTTTCAAAGGAGAAGTGCAGGAAACCTTTGCAGCTAGGGGGATGTGTAAATACTTTTATTGTTCTTTGGAGAAGAGGGTAGTTAAAAGTTGTTGGGAACTGGAATGATTGACGGGTGGATGACAGTTTCATATTTCTGCATGCCAGCCACTCCTCTTTCATGACATTTTGATGATCATGTGAGTGACGTATTATGGGAAAGCTGGGAAAGTTTCAGAAGTCTGTGGAGCCCCATGCTCTGGGTTCTTTCTCTTTTTGCGTTTGAGCCTTGGTTGCAACAAATAAAGATCAGGTCCACTGACCACTGATTTGCTTCTGTAACTTGGCTGGAGACTCCTTCTTTGCTGACCAGAGGGACCTGTGGGGAGTGGCACCCCAACAAGCTGGGTTGTGGAGTAAGTCCTGTACCCCAGGGTTTTTTCCTTAACAGTGGGGGAACCCAGAGAAGGACCTCTGTTGAAGATCTTAGCATATAGATACTGTACTATGAAGAGCTTTAAAGGTTAAAAAACCCACTTTGAATTGAGCCTGGAAACTGACCAGAAGCTAATTGTGTGTATTGTTTAGGGGGCATAATATAAATGATCTGATAGGAAAAGCACAGTTGTTAAGTCTGCATTTCTAGTGAATTTTGTTCCTTTGTGTGTCATATATATATGGCAGCCTGTCTTAAAATAACATGACATCTCTCTATGACTATCCGTTCAAGAAACTCAGTTACTTCAGGAAAGAGAACTCCTATAATGCTACAAGTGCTGATTGCAGGTATTGGTCTGCAGATATCCCTCCCCCCCCCCCACTGCTTTATACCTCTTACTGCTGCAGATATTAGATGTGGCAAATTCTTCTACTACAGCAGTTTGTCATGGGGCAAAAGATATGAGCAGGTAGATTTGTCCTCCAGGCATAATATCTCAAAGGGTTCCTCCAAGCTGGTGTTCAGTTATGGGTGTATTCTGCAACATGTTCTTGACACAGCGAAAGTGCATTTTGTGGTGGATTTATTTTGCTTTATTCGTTCTGGGATGCTTCCCCAATGCTAACACATTATTGCTGTCTGGAGGGCCTGTAGCGCTACGAAAGGACCCCCGCCCAAAAATTATTTGGGTATGAAAATTTAGGAGACCCCTGAAATGTTTGGAGGGGAAACATTTCCGAGGCACAAGTGTGGTGGGTAGTAGGGCATTTTTTGTCCTGTGTGGAATCACAGAACATTGTTAGTTTCTTTTAAGTCTAGCACAGGCAAAGAAGATATGCTTGGGTTCAGAAAGCAGCCGAGGACTTTTCTGACACTAGGCTTGTGTCCATTAGTGCAGTTGTTGCTGGCTTTAAAGGGTTTGGGATTCCTTTGACAATAATGTGTATCTTTTCCACTTACCGGTACTTTGAAACCTGGTAAGCCTTCCCTGCTGTGTTTGGGAGCCCTCCTGCTCTTTCAGCTGAATGGGGCCCTCGACTTCTCCCCTAAAGTCCTCCTTTCACTGCTCTCCTTTGCAACCACAACTCAAGATGTGGATCTGGAGAAAGTATTGCTCTGTATGTTTGCACGCACCACCTTGGGGCACTAGAGATTGAAATCATCTCCCCTGTTTTAGTGTACTTTCGCATGTAATGCCATAAAAGCCTTCCTGTCTGGGATGCGTCACTTTTGAATACTGCTAATAGAAGAGAGGGTGTTTTTAATTGAACGTATGTTCTAGTCAGCTTTGATACAACCTCTTTGCAATGTCGGAGCACCGTTGTTCCGCGAAGGTCTGGACTGTTTTATGATTCACAGTTCCCACTTCTAGTTTATGGCCGCGGCTTCTATATGGTAGTGGAACCCTCCCTGTGGAATGCTCTCCCTTCAGATGTCAAGGACATAAAGAACTACATAACTTTTAGAAGACATCTGAAGGCAGCCCTGTATCAGGAAATTTTTAATGTTTGATATTTTACTATGTTTTATATATGCTGTAAGCTGCCCAGAGTGGGGTATAAATAATTTTTTTACTATTATTATTATTATTATTACTGTTGTTGTTATTTCTACTTGTCAGTTTGCTCCCTAGCTAGCCTACTAAGGATTGCAGCCTTCGTTTTTGCCAGTGTCGTTGAGGTGAGGTCAGGCACTCTGCTGCTTCCCAAATGTTAAGGGGGAGACACCAACAAAATATGGTCATTGCTCACAGCTCCAATATTGGTTCCAACTTCTTGTGCTATATTGTAAGTTCTGACTGCTGGGGGGGCCTCCTAAAAGGTTCACACACACCCTTTGCAACCTACCAAGACTTAAAACAATGCTTGTGTGAAGGGATCCATACAAAGCAGGCCTATCTTGGTCAGGGATTTCATTTGCTTATTTCAATGATGTGTGTTTTTGTTGATGGCTTGGCATCTTCAACCCCTTTCAGTTCTGTTGGTTTGATCTGCAGGTCAGGAGGTGTATAGCATGGGGAACAGTAGTTATCTGGTGAGTGGGTGGGTGGGTGTATTGTTTGTGTATAATCTCACAGTATATATTGCAGTTTTTGTGGTGGATGAAAAGAGGTGGGTGGGATTGTAATAGATCTCACATACTAGGGCTGCATGGGCCCCTACGTGTGTGTGTGTGTGTGTGTGTGTGAGAGAGAGAGAGAGAGAGAGAGAGAGAGAGAGAGAGAGACGGGTGGGGGGGGGGAGAAGGAGCGGTCCAGGACTGCAGTGGGAACCATGGCTCACTGCTCCTTGGATCCTGCCCCCAGGGTCCCCCTCGCCTCTCCAGGCTGGGCTCTTAAAGGGAAATCGTGGCGCCTGCACATGCCAAGTGACCCAGGTGAAGGAACATGTGATACCTGCTTTAATGGGCTGCCGGCTTCCTCCGCTGAACCAGGGCCAGCTCCACTCCGGCCCCCGGCCAAGTCGGCAGGGAGGGGTCACCAGAAGGCTCACCGCAGGGGGAGGCCGAGGAGGAGCGGAGACACGGGAGAGCCACAGCGGTGGTGGAAGGATGGAGGAGAAGACGCGGTGGGGAGGGAGTGGGAATGGGGCGAGGAGGAAGGAGGAAGCCCCCCGCCGCCCCGATCCGTTTCCCCCTCGCTCTCCCAGTGCACTCCTGCCAGCTGGACACGCTCTTTCCATTAAGAGCTGGCAAGGCTACGCAGGGAGAAATCCCCCCTCCTCTTCTTCGCCTCCTTCCACTCCCGTCGCTGTTGATCCAGTACATGCAACCCCCCCCCCGCCCTCAGCATCCCCATCCCACCCACCCATTCTACTGTTAATTATTGTAAGGGGTATGTGACATCAGAGCTTTCTTGGCCAATCGACCCTCAAAGTGCCGTAGTGTAATTTGCATGTTGCCCTCCTACTGGCCGCGTAGCAGAAGCGGGCAAGATCGGTGGGCAAACTCTCACCCCTTTGGGTAAAGAAGCAAGGAGCGTAAAATCCAATAGGGTAACCAGCAGACTTTTTTTTTTTTTTTGCATGCTGCCCGGTCCTTCCCTAATAGCCACACGCACCAAATAACTTTCAGCATCGTTTTTAGCGGTCAGAGTTGCCTAACAAGACTGTTCTTCTCGTGCAGCCCTGTATGTGTTTTCTTGGAAGGTGGAGTACATCCTTTTGAGATTTACTCCCAGGTAAACGTGCATGTAAACTGCAGCCTCAGCAACTCAGCTGCGCGCTGCATTGTTTTGGGATACCTCTTAATGTTTCAAATCAGGACCAGTAACCCCAGAAAGATGGCACTGCATTATGCTTGCTGACATGGAACTGATCCGAGTCAGCTGCTTTCTATAAAAACTACTGTGTTAACATAGTTAGGGATCATCGTGTAAAGAAACTGTACCCCTGTGCTTATCTGTGCCATTCAGACTGACTTGGGATACTGTTACCACTTTTTTTAAAAAAAAACCCAACCCCACCAGCCCTGTATCTTTAGCAGCAACCTGAAACATAAATTTAACAGGTGACATGAAGTGATGGGGGGAAGCTTTATGTGCTAAATTTCTGTGAGCTAAGATGATGATAAAAGACTTAAAAGCAAAGCCAGCAAAATAAAAGGTGGCAACCCTGCCTGGGGCAAAAGTGCTATTTCTGTGGAAGCACATATAGGCATCCCTTTTGTAACTATTTATTTTTTAAAAAATTATTACAACAATGCATGGTGTACAACATATACCAGAAATTTCTTTGGGTACAAAAAGTTGGTGCAAATACATTTCATTGTCTGTTTGATCATAGGTTAAGATGAAGTTGTGAGGCTCTTTAGGAAATGACCTGCCTTCTGCTTCTTTCTAAAGTGCAATATTCTCTGCAAGGTGTTTACATAATTATTCATTTCTATTTATTTCTAAGATTTCTTATCCGCTGATCACCACCAGGTTACAAAAATAAAATATAAAATTAGACTGTGTACGCACCATACATTAAAGACACACCAACACAAATAATTGTAGTTTATCCCTCATGGAGCTACAATTCCCAGTATCTTCAAAAAACTACAGTTTCCAGGATTATTGGGGGTTGGGGAGTGTTCTTTAAATGTATGCAGCCTTACAAAAACAGATAAAACCTTTACAGTGATAAAACTTGTAAAAACAATTTCAAATAGAACATAATGATACAAATTCAGCATTCAGGTAAAGAGGTGTGTTATCCAAGAGCACTGGGAGGGGTCACTCATGGGGCTTTCTGTACTCCTCCTTTTAAAACCATCATTTATTTTTACTCTGCTTAGAGAGTGGTCTGCTGAGCTTGCAACAAAGCACAGCGGCATTGAGGACCCTGAGAAATTTGTGCCATGGGCCTGTGCCCCCAAGTCCTTTAAGTGCCTAGAAACGCCCCTTGTTGTTCTCCCTTCAGCTTGCTTCGCTGATTCCTCCTGTCACTCACACCACCAATGCATAGAGACCCCTCCCTTCTGTGGTTCCTAATACAGTACTCTTAAGATAGTCTTAAGATGGTGGAAGGGTTAATAACATCCAGGTCTAATTACGGTAAAGTGCAAAAGAGATTTCAGGATGCACCAAGGGCTCCAGGGACAAAGAAAATATACAATATTTTTGTATGAAAATATAAAAGCCGAAGAAAAGTCACACAGCTAAGAGGTGCTGCGGAAAAGAAAACATCCCCATTTTCCAGCAGCTGCTTACTCAGTCTTGACGCATATGCCACATTCCAATCTTTGCAGGATGGGCCAGTAAGACCCATTTTCCAATAATCACTGAACATGTTCCAGTGAGCTCTTCCCCAGGCAACCCCATAAAAATCATTGAGCTAGCTATGAGGATCATCCATCAAGCCCACGCAGTGGTATCAAGCCTAGCCCCTGGGGAACAAGGGGGCCCAGAGTTTCCTCTGACTCAGTTGTTTTAGAGTTGCCACCTCTTCTGGAGGGGGAGAAGGGAAGCCCGTTGCTCATATGTCAATTAATTTGCAATTACGCAATTTTACAGGATGCTGGACTAGATGCGCCATTGGTCTGATGCTGCAGGCTCTTCATATGTTCTTAAGTTGAGTGGTGATGCTATGGGAATTGATCCTACGCCCATAACACTCTAATGATGCATGTAGAATTGCTTTCTGTTGATAGCTCTGTACCTGCGTGTTCCTGCCTACTTCTCCGTGAGATTGGGAGGGTGGGGAGCAAAGTTAGATGGTGCAAAACAAGCCAAATGGGAGTTACAGTTGTTTGTAAACTTGGAGCCCTCTAAGCAATTGGAGAAAGGAGCCTTGGACCATGTTTCAGACCCAATGACTATTTAATCTGCCATTGGCAAAAACCTTGTTCATATAGCACTGAGCAGAACTGTGTGTATGTTTATATGCCTGTGATTGCTGCCCTGTATATCACATGCCTCTCACTTCCAGCTACTACTATGGTTCCTTCTATAGCTCAGTGGCAACGGGGCCTGAATTTTGGAGAAGCAAGAGAGATTGAGTTTGATCACGGCTGCTACCCTGATGGATTCCAGATGTTCGTGATTTCACTAACATATACATAGAAGTCACTTCCCATACCAATACAGTTCAGGCACATCTTAGGAGCACCACAGCTAGTTGTTAAACAGGGATACCTTTTCCCCAGTTGCTCCCGAAGGTACTTCCTGGTGATTTGTTCTACCTTCCTGGTGATTTGTTCGTGGAGCATTCATTCAGATTTGCTTGCAGGGAGATCAGCATTGGGCTTTTTAAATGAGCATTCATTCAGATTTGTTTGTGGGGAGCTCTGGCAAACCTACATCAAAGCAAGTGTTTCACTTTCTTGTCATTTTCCTGATCACAAAAAGTTAGGTCTTTGGGGGAAGCGGGTTTGTTGTGAAAGACCTCCCAGTCAAGTATAATAGAGCAAGCTGAATTTGCCAGCATGTGATTGCTTGCATCTCATCTGAAAAGAGCAACAGTCTGGAAGTGCTCTGAATTGTGGATGAGATACTAGAGTTCTTACCTGTTTACACGTGTGTGTGTGTAGGTGTAGCCACATACACAAGCACCTATATTTGTTGATGCTTCCAGGCCCCTATCAGTTTACAAACTGGAATAAACTTTACACCCAACCTAACAGCTGCAATTATTGCCTCAACTTTCTAAGATACTGTGTGATATTACCGAATCTTTACTGTAGTCCATCTTGTTTTACCCTGACTGAGTCAGCCTCTCAGTTCATTGACTGACTGAATCTATTGAGGGTGGGGAGAATATTATTTTAGTATAGGAAATGCATACCCTTCAACATTTCTCTGATGAAAATAGGGTCGTCCCTTTCCATAATGATCATTATACTATTTATACTCCACACATCTTACTGGGTTGCCACAGACACTCTTTGCAGCCTCCAACATATATAAAAACATAAAATATTAAACATTAAAAAACTTCCCTAAACAGGATTGCCTTCAGACGGCTCGGAGGTCAGGTAACTCCATACCCTCCAACATTTCTCCAATGAAAATAAGGACATCCTAAGGAAAAGTGGGACATTCTGGGATGAAATCAGAAACCAGGATCGCTTCTCTAAATCAGGGATGTCCCTGGAAAATAGGGACACTTGGAGGGTCTGGGAAATGCCTTAAGGTTTCAGGACATAATAACAGCCAGTTTTGCCAGTTCCTTCTCCAGGTGGATCACATTTAGTCTAAACTCTCAGCTATGACCTGTCCGTCTTGGGTGGCCCTGCACGGCATAGCTCATAGCTTCTTGGAGTTATTCAAGACCCTTCGCCATGACAAGGCAGTGATCCATGAAGGGGAAATCATAATTACCTACATGTAATTAATAAAATTATTATAAATGGTGGATAATAGGTGCCACTGATTATAACTTTTCTCATTTAATTATAATTCTAAATTTCAGGCTCTAATTTAAATACAGAGTGATAGCAACACACAATACTGTATATCAGGGGTGGCCAACTTCCAAGAGACTGCGATCTACTCATAGTTAAAAACTGGCAGTTATCTACCCCTTTTTGGGGGGTTCAGGTCAAAGTTGTTGAGCTTTTTTTAGGAAGGAAAGCCCTGTTTTTGAGCTTCTTTAGGGAGGAGGAAAGCGATGTTGAGCTTTTTTTAGGAAGGAAAGCCCTGTTTTTGGTGCTTCAGGTCATTTTAGGGGTGCAGGGCAAAGATGTTGAGGTCTTTTTAGGGGAGCCAAAGTTTTTTAGCTTCTTTGGGGGGAGCTACTGATCTACCGGTGATCTACCACAGACGTCCAGTGATCTACTGGTAGATCACGATCTACCTGTTGGACATGCCTGCTGTATATGGTTTCCACCAGTCATGGTTATGGTTAGTTACGACACTGGCTCTGTGCTATAGTGAAGCGAGCTGTTGATTTACATGTTCAACTGATTTCTTAGTGAACTTCAGGTTTGCATAGCACAAATCCTGTTGGCCCACTGTTCCCCCTTCTTCATTTGTGCCCTCCTGAAGTAATTCCTATGGCTTGTGGCCATTTCCATTTTCTGTATGGAGTCATCTAAGAGCCACGCAGATATGTGCCATTCGCATGGAAAGATAATGTGACTGTCTGTTTTTAAAAAATAAGGGGGCATATAGCTTGTTAAGTACGGAGCCCTTTTCCTGCTTGCTGCTTACCTCCCTGCTCTCTGTGCCTTCTAGGTGCCTACCTCCTCAGCCGAGCTCCAATACTGGAATTATGATCAACTTTGAAAAAAGCATAAAATTTAACTAATGGACAACACAACGATTTGGCAGTCCTTACCCAAGTTCACCTTTTGCTGCTAAATATTTTGTTTTCTTCATTTATCATATTTATACACCACTTTTCCTCCAAGGAGCACAAGATGGTGTATAAGCTTCTCTCCCTTCCTATTTTATCCTCAGAACAATCCTATGAGATACGGTAGTTTAGGCTGAGAGACAGTGACTGGCCAAGGTTACCCAGTGAGCGTCATTGATAAATGAGTGTTTGAATCCTGGACTCCTAAGTCCTAGTCCAATACAGTGGTACCTCGGGTTAAGTATGCTTCAGGTTAAGAACGGACCTCAGGAACGAACTAAGTACTTAACCCGAGGTACCACTGTACTTGTAAGCACTACACCATGCTTGCTGGTATATAGATTTCAACATCCCTCTTTTTCTGTGTCACTGGAGCAGATTAATATTTACATAACTGAATCTGCTGCCAGCACCATAAAGTGAGGGTGGAGGTGTGAGAGAGAAAGCTAACATCCTGCCCTCTCTATTGCTTCTCTTCCCCAATTCCTGCCTTTTGCAGCCAGTCATTCTACACAGCTCAGGCGACTCTTCCAGACTATTGATTGATTGATTGATTGATTTAATTTATATACCACCCTATATCTGTTGGTCTCAGGGCGGTCCACAACACAAAGTTACAGTATACAAAGCACAAAACACACAATTAAAAACAATAGAAACACAATAGAAACAATCAAAACAATTAACAATACTAATGTATGCACACGAATGAACAATACGCACTAATAAATAAGACAGATTTCTGGGAGTGAAAGCTTTTTGAATTGTTGCTGCTGAACTTCCCAAGGAGGAGGAGGAGAGGGGACAGGAAGAAAAATGGAAGGAAGAAAAAGAGGATATTGGGAAATGAGAAAGGAGAGAGTTTCCTGCATAGTGGGCCGGGGAGGGGGGAGGGAAGAAGGTAGCTGAGCTATGGAGGTTCTTCAATGTTGGCAGTGTCTCGAGAGAAAAGGAGGTGCACTGAAGTGACTTCTTAAGTGCACAAGCCTGGGGAGAATGTATGGAGATCCTGGGCTGTCCAGACAACAAGACCCCCGCACCCAGTCTCATTGATGTGGTCCAAAGGAAAGCAGAGCAATATGTTTGGTTGCAGGAGTTTCCGGAAGGAGGTGTACACGGCACCTGATTCCTATAATGGGTAAAGAGTGAAAGACCAGGAGAACTGCAAGATGGGGATACAGAGAGATCTGTAGAGGGACGAAACAGAGAAAAGGGAGTAGAAATAATAGAGCTAGGGAGACAAAGAGAACTGTAGTGGTAGTGCACAGATTCCACATTAACTGTGGAAAAACATTTGTTAGAATTTTAATTCAGTGCCTTCTTTTTAACCCATTCTCTGTTCATTCCTCTGTGACTCTCAGCATCACATCTCACTCCACAGGCCTTTCCGAACATTTCTCCCTGTTAAGACTACATGTTTTCCTTCTCTCTATTCTGTAAAACTGACTTTCTTCTCTCTGAGCGTAGAATATGCTCTGGAGGCACAGAGAGACACCCCCCCCCCCAAAAAGGGCCAACAGAGAAAGGGTTGTAAATGATAATGATTGATCACTATTTGATTGTTTTGATGTTGTTAGCAACCTTGGCTATTTCTATGGAAAGGTGGGATAAAAATGTTTCTAATAACTGTCACCATAATTAATGTGCTGAATTAAAATCGTAACAAAGGAAGGCTATAGGATATTCCCATGTAGGCTGTCCCTAAGCTCCTTGGGGGGAAAACAGGGGCTACTGCAAATGTGATCAATCAAAGTAATTAACTAACTGACAATAGATACAGCTAGAATATTTCCCTGTACATGGCAATGAAAAACACTTCAAAGGGGGAAGCTGCATGCTTACTTCTTTGTAGGAAAACCAACTACTGCCAGTGCTCCTTCAGGGGGTACTCAAGGGTACACAGTACCAGCACCTCTTTTTTGGTTAAAAACTGTGACACTTATTGTAACAACTTCATAGTGAGTACTGGCACCTATTTTTCTAGAAAAAAAAACACTGATTACTACTATTATTCCTACTAAAATGTTTCTTCTTCTTCTTCTTCTTCTTCTTCTTCCTCTTCCTCTTCCTCTTCCTCTTCCTCTTCCTCTTCTTCTTCTTCTTCTCCTCCTCCTCATAGGCCCTATGTGCTTTAAATTCATAAAATCCCAGTACAAAAACATGGCCCAAATACAGCACAACTTTCACATGGCATATAAGGATATAGAATCATCAAATTGTAGGGTTGGAAGGGACCTCAAGGTTCATATAGTCCAACCCCCCGCAAAGCAGGAATCTTTTGCCCAACACGGGGCTCGAATCCACGACCCTGAGATCGAGAATTTAGTGCTCACCCAACTGAGCTATGTTTCTGAGAAAGCTGCAAGGGCAATTATGTAACAGAAATGTTAACAGCAGCAGAGGCAAAAGGACCTACAGTATGTAGCGCTGTGGATGTAGCTTTTAATTAAAGTGGTAGCAGATACAATTAAATGCTGATTTGAGATACCAAATTGACTGGGGTTTTGTGGGGGCTTCCCCAGAAAGTCCCACTGATAGTTCCACAGATTGCACAGCAGCAGCTCTGCAAGCTCCAGCAAGCATCAACCGCTTGCCGGCTTGTGATTCCAGGTTGCTAAGCAAGGCACACCTTTGGCACCTTGCTACAGGCTCATACAACGGCATGCTGCAGCAGTGGCTTTTCACAGAGTGCCTGTGTGTTTCAGGAAACAGTTTTCCCTCCACAACACAAGCTCACAAAAGGATGTGATGCTTTGCGAAAAGCCACTCTCCCCGTTCCTTTGCCAGCAAGCGTAAAGATGCCAGAAAAATCCAGCGCACATCCATCGTTGCAAAACACGCTGAACATGAGTTACGATTCCTGTCTCCTGCATCTGTCCTTTGCTGATGTAGAACAAGACAGGAAATCTGCGGTTGAGGTTCACGCTGATGTTGTCTTACATCTGGCACACAGTTCTATGGTATTCTGAACTAAGACCTTACTACTCTTTATCACTAATCATTCCCACCTCCACCATCAAGATACATTCCGAAACCCAAGAAGACGCAAAGGGAAAGGGAAGGAGAAAGACAAGGAGTTGATTTAACTCATTCTAGGGGTTGGGTATACAAAACTATTCATGCATTAATTCCATCTCATTCCAAGTGCTTTGTATTAACCTGTCTTTTTACTACAATGCTCCATATAGGCTGACTCGTTTTGCTTTGCTTTTCCTCTTTTTAAAAAATTTGGTTTTGGAATCTGCTTATCTAGAGCAAAGTTGGGCTAGCTAATGAATACAGGTAGCAGTGTAGCATACCACATACGTTTGCCAAATGTATGACAACATCAGGATGGAGCCTGACCTCTCTACTTCCTGGCTTGTTATAGCTTGGGAAAGAAAAAGAAAAAAAGTTTAGTATGCTTAAGACTCATATTAAAAGTTGCTGTGCTCTAAAATCTATATTAGATCTTGGACAGCTAAAGATAAGGCTGATCATGAAACTAAATACGGATGGCTGACTAGGGGTAAATGTTCGCAAGCTACGGTAATTGCATTTGTTTTGCAAAAAGAAGATAGTTTTATCAGTAGTATGCCTAATTCAAGAGGACCATTTTGTAATGGCAGAAAGAAAGATTTAGAGAAAGAGAAGAAAGAAACCTACTAGATTGGCAAAAATGTATAAATCAAAATCGAGTAAGTTGGAAATGTAAAGAGAAAGAAGGCACCTTTTATCATATGTGGTGGTCTTGTAATAAGGTAAAAGCGTATTGGGAAATGATATAATATGAATTGAAAAAGATGTTTAAGTTAACATTTGTTAAAAACAAGCAAACCAGCAGCTTTTCTTTTGGGAATTATAGGTGCAGATTTACCTAGACAGTATAGAAATTTATTTATGTATGCAACCACAGCTGCAAGAATGTTATTTGCCCAAAAATGGAAAGATGAAGGAATCCAGATGAAAGAATAATGGCTACAAAAACTTATGGGCTATGCAGAAATGGCAAACTTATTGGAAGAATAAGAAATCAGGATAACAATTTTTTTATAAAGGAATGGAAATGGTATATTGAATATTTACAGACAAATTGCAAACAGATAAAAACACTGGCAGGACTATTGTAATAACCTGTAGTTTTTAAAATATAGATATATGAAAATAGATGAATAAAAGAATGATGATTAAAAGAATTTAATATAACTTAGAATATGTAGGGAATGATGATAAAAAAATTAACGAACTGCAGAAAGAAGAGGAAAGAAGACAAGATTTGAAATGTCTGAATTATTGTTAAATTACGACTGAAATGTATATAAATGAAAATCATAAATAAAATTTAAGAAAAGAAAAGAAACTGATTTTAAAATCTGAAGAGGGTAGGGGTTGTGTCTGCTTACCGGTAGTTGCTTATAATTCCATTAAAATCTTAAAGGAATATCAATAGTCCTTTAATTGCAAATATTGTTAAAAAGAAATGATAAAAATAATGGGGCAAGCTAAGTATTATTGGTGAAAAGAGGCAGCTATGTGCAATGTTTTTAATGTTTGATGTCTTACTGTGTTTTAATTCATTGGAAGCTGCCCACAGTGGCTGGGGTAACCCAGTCAGATAGGTGGCATATAAAATTATTATTATTATTATTATTATTATTATTATTATTATTATTATTATTATTACTACTACTACTACTACTACAACTACATTTTTTCTTATGGACTAACATAAGAAAACATAACATGCTTTTTTATGTATGACTGCACTATAAAGGAACATAGCTGTAACAATGTAATAGATCCCCTACCAGCTAATAATGTGAAAATTTTCAATCACAATGCAGAAAAAGGTAGATTCCAAGAATTGTGATGTGGTGTGATGTTATTTAACAACATTTATATACTGCTTGAAAACCTTTAAGCGGTTTATAAAAAATAAAATAAAAAACATTAAAAACAGGGATTTAAACATATTCAAAAGATAATTAAAATGAACAGTAGCTAAAAAGAAATAAAACACATGTAACTTTTACAATTTTTATAGGCTTGCCTAAACATGGGAGAATAGAACAATGTGCTTGTGTAGTACAGTAGAAATACTATAGAGATCTGCAGGAATTAGTAACAAGTACTTAAAATTACAGCTCTAGGTTGTGTATCTATATATTTATAATTTTGTTCCCCACTCCCAAGTCATTAAAAAACCATTTTTGCTGTGTGTATGTAGAAATGGCACTGTATTTCTATATTTACTACAAACGCTTATAGGACATGGAAACCTCTGGTCTTTAACCTGCTCCCAGCTGAACATTCTAGGTTGTTTGGTTGTGTTGTATGAATTGTCAGATGACTCTCAAAGTTTGGGGCAGGCTGCCCAGCCACTTTGAGCAGCGTGCACCAATCCTTGATCCCTCTCAATGTGCTTTTATCAGGCTAGGAAACGAAAGCCATGCGCTTAGGATGAAGAGAGATGTAATGCAAAAAGCGGGCTCGTGGTGCATCCCTCAGCTGCAGGATAAGTCTGGCTTCCTCCTAGCTTCACATTTGAAAAGGAAGACTTGCACACACAGGTGAATCAAATGCTGACTCAGCTCTTAACTACTGTCCTCTTCCCCCACCCCATGCTTCAGGCACCGTGTCTGCCTTTCAGTAGATTTTTTAAAGCACAACGTGAATGTTCATGCATTTATCGTTGGCATTCGTTTTTCAAAAAGAAGCTTTTTAAAAGTGCAAAGCTACTCCCGGCTTAGGGAGCAAATTTTGCCTTGTGGGTGCCAGCCAATCAGCTCCTGGCACAGCCAGCTGCTGATTCAAACCTACAGAACGGCCCACCCCTGCACTCTGCTTCCCCTTGAGAGGAAAGGTACATTTCGGCTGAATGCTGTGATGACACTTCCAGAGCAGACTGCTATTTTTTTAATTATTTTTTTAAGTACACCCCTATTGTGTTGGCTGCATACTGTAGTGTTGAATGTTTGGTGCTGATGACTAGAGGAGCAACCTCCTGTTTTTCACAGGCAGTTTGCTTCCCTATGTCCCTCCCTTGTGGATCTTAAGGTACTCTGTAAAAATATTGGATCTGCTTTTATGGAGTAAATGTATTCCCTCCCCCGCACTTTAGTTGAACATGACCTAAATACATCCAAAGCAAAGTACTGAGCTGTTCCTTTCCTATCAGATTCTAGCTCAAACTCATTTGGCATCTACAGTACTTGCCCAACTAATAAGGCCTTGACTGTCCATTTAGAGTGCGTTGAGCTCAAAGAGGTGATGGTAGAGGCTCACCCGCAGGCCAGATGTAGCCCCTGGGGCTTCCCTGTCTGGTCCTCAGAGGCCTTGCCTCGCCCATCCTCAGCTGCAATTAGCCTTGGAAAAAGCCTCTTGTTGCAGCCAATAAAAGGCTGCACACACACAATGGTCTAATTGCATTGTGGGGGACAATTTCAGAGGGGGGAGGGTTGCAGCTGGGGAGGGAGGTTTAACCCTTCCCCAAGTGCTGCAACCTTCACACCAAAAAATAACCCCTCTCCGGCGACACATTTAGGCTTGAAAAAGCCTTCTATAATATAGAATACAGTATTTTTCTTGTGTCAGGTATAATATAGAGCATTTGCCTTCTCTCCAATCCAATATGAACTAAATCTAAAATCCATTCTTTAAGTTTAGGCGATAATATATTTCATCAGATGCATGAAGTGGAATGAAAAGGTGATGAGACATCTATAAACTTGGGTAAAGCCAAGCATCTGTATTCTGTTATCTGGGATGTGAACTATATTTCACAATTTAAACATAAAGGTGTATCTGCTGGAACACCAAAGCAAAAATAACAAATCCCCTGGGAAGAGCATACATTTCCTATGAATAGGCTTTATTCTGAGTTAGACCATTGCTTCATCTAGCCCAGCTTTGTCTATTCTGACTGGCAGCAGCCTTCTCAGTCTTGCTCCCTGTGATTGTCTTAAGTAGGGATTCCAGGGACTGAGCTTGGAATGTTTTGTAAGCAAAGCATGGGCTTTACCAACTGACCTAGGTGAGTGTTATGAGAAGAGAATGGAGCGGAGCGTGATTCAACCAGAGCAACCCAACCACCATTCCCCAAAAGTGGACTATGTACCAAAATGTTGCATTGACACAGCAGCCACTCCCATCACTCCTCTCTTGTTTTTGGCTTGGAAAAAGTGTGTGTGTGTGTACTGATGGTACTTGGAGGGGTGGGGTGGATTTGACCCTGAGGCCTCCAGTTGTCGATTCCTGTTCTAGATTCCTGCTATAACAGCAAATGAAGCACAAGTACCTTTTGTATTTTTATTTAAACAATGGGATGCAGTGTCAATTTGCTAATGAATTCTGTTCTGAAAAATAGCTTCTCCATTACGTTTTTAGGAATTCAAGAGTCGGAATCTGATGCGTATGTGAAATGCTTTAGTATGTGACCTCCCATTGCAGAAATACCATTTCACAATGTTCTACATTCATTTCGCTCATTAGATCACACAGAGCATCTCACGTTCAATGCAGTTCCATACCAACGCTAGTAATTCTTGTCAATAAACTGTGCCATGGGGATCCCATATAATCCTTAAATATTCTCTGATATAAAGCCCATAATGGGCGGTTGTGACCATATGACCGCCAAATGGCCTGGGAAATGCTATAGTCAGAAACGTAGAAATTCCGTGTAGTGATAAATAACAAGGTCGGAGTCAGTTATACATGGTGGCAGTGATCAATTCTTAGAATGGGGTCATTAGAACCAGAGGACCTGTTGTAAAATCATTTGTTGAGGAGTGAAGACTATAGGTCACACTCTTAGGCTGTGTCCAGATGGCAGCTTTCACCACAGCTGATTTAATGCTGCAGAACACTAAACCAGAAGTGGGGGATGCTATCTCAAGGAAGAGCTATCACCTGTTATAGGGATTTTATGCTGCACTTGGTCCATGCCACCCATTCTGATTCTGCTAGTCTTTGGTCTGTTGTGGACTAATTAGCATAGTCCTCCTGTGGTTTGCAAGCACTAAGTGCTCTGGCCCAGCATGGCCAACGCTCCCCATATGAAGGTGCCCATAGATGGCAGGGAGAAATAACCTGGGGAAAACTAACTGTTTTTCATAGAATCTATGATTTTTAAGGAAAGAGTTTTTAACAGTGCTGTACTGTTTTCATTATTTGTATTTTAATAGATTTTTTTAAAAAATATTGTGTTAATTCTATTAGAGTTTAATTACTTTTTAAGTTTCATCTTTTTATGTTTTTAGCCTTTTACATTTTATTGCAATTTGCTTTGATTTTTGTAAGCCTCCTTGAGTCCCTACCTGGGGAAAAGGTGGGATATAAACAAATACAATGCTACTAGTAGTAATACAAGCAATGAACCTTAACAGAGATGCTGTGGTTTATAGAGCATATGCGATTCTTGGCTGTGTACATACGGTAATAAGATACAAAGCAAGAAGTATGGTTTTCCCTTTGCTAGGAGATAACCAATATTAGAATGGTATACCACACCGCTATTATCCATTTCAAAACATTTCTATTAAGCATTTATTGTTTGGTAAAAAATGGAAAGAATTTCTGGAAAGAGCTTTGGTGAAAACTGCAGAGCAACTATCCAAAATGCTATGACGTCTCACCGTGGGAATTTAAGATGCACTTCTCTGTTTAGGTTATGCAACGGGAGATTGAAAAGTAATTTAGTCATCTGCCATAGAGAATGACCTAAGGCAGTGGTGGCTAACCTTGGCACTCCAAATGTTTTGGGACTACAACTCCCAGCATCCCTGACCACTGGTCCTGTTAGCTAGGGATGATGGGAGTTGTAGTTCCAAAACATCTGGAGTGCCAAGGTTAGCCACCACTGACTAAGGAAAACTTAAAAAAACACACACAACTTATTTATTAACAGTTTCATTCTGATATATCAAAACATTTTGGGGGGGGGGATCTGACTTGCACTTGTAACATAAACTGTTACAAGTGCAAATTGGATGTTTTTCAGAATTAAAATATTCAAAGCAGCTTTCAAGAGGACAAGATACTTAGCAGATTCCAGCTATTTCCACCACAGCTCTAAAAAGATGTTGTTTTCTTTCACTCGTTTGGGCATTAGACTTGATGGGTCACCTTTTCCATTACTAGTGTTTTTCAGACTTTTAGGAACAGTTAGTAATTGTATGGGGGTGCCGCTCCTTTTTTCCTGTTCCTCGCAATCGACGTTCAGGCAGCTGCTTGTAAGTGTCTGGTCTGTTCGTTATCAATGCAAAGCTTTCAGAAAGAATTATTAAGAATGCTAAGTGGTTCTCTGACAATGGTCCTGTCGTTTGTTTTTTTAGCACAGCCCATTATTTTCCCATCTGCGTATATATATTGGGGGAAGTATGCTAGATATGATATCTGAAGGAAGAAGATTTTTGATGGTTGTATAATTTTGTAGACAGCAGACATATATCAGGATAATTAAAGGCTAGAACTAGACATATTTAGACTAAACTTGGAAATAAACACAAATCCTTAACCATGAGGGTACTAGCCTCAGGGGCTGCCTACGTGAGATTGTAGTAGATTGTGTGTGAGTCAGTGGAAGAAGGTTTCACGGCTCTCTCTCATTAATCTGCAGCAGTCCAACTAGTGATTGCATTGCTCTGCCTTGTATGCAGAGGACCAGACAGGATTGTGATCACGGTTTAAACAGGGCTAGATGGACTACTATGATGCTTTAGTTGAGATTTAGGCATTGCTAAAGGTTGGATTAGATGACTCTCGGGGTCGCTTTCAACTCTACAACTCTATGGTTCTATGAACTCTTTGGATTCCGGATGAAAACAACAGTGGAGTCCTCTACACTGTTTCCTTATCTCATATTATCTTGACAGAAACAATATGAAGTATAGACTGTATGCAGTATAGAGCACCCTAGCACAAACTATAGAATCATGCATTTTAAGGAAGTACAACCACTATTATGATTTTAAAAGTTATACTACTATTGTGATTTAGAAATTAACAACAGCTCCATTTGCATGTTCCTGCCTAGTGGAGCGAGTGGGAAGGACAACCATTTTGAAGATATTATATATAGTTGTACCTTGAAAGCCTAACGCCCTGGAACTCAGACGTTTTGGCTCCTGAACGCCACAAACACAGTGAGTGTTCTGGTTTGCGAACATTCTTTGAAACTGGAACGTCCGGCGCGGCTTCCGATTGGGAGCCTCCTGCAGCCAATCGGAAGCTGCGCCTTGGTTTCCGAACGTTTTGGAAGTCAAACGGACTTCCGGAATGGATTCCATTCGACTTCCGAGCTACGACTGTATTATGTAATAAATTTATATACTGTCCTTCATCCAAAGATCACATATGTTTACAACATAAAAACACAAATGCATCACATTATAATTTTTGTTGTTGTTGTTTAGTCATTTAGTCATGTCCAACTCTTTGTGACCCCATGGACCAGAGCACGCCAGGCACTCCTGTCTTTTTTTAAAAGCATGTTTAAAAGGCCATAGGTTGTTTAATAGCTTCCCCATGAAGACACATTCACTAGAGCCCCCTGCTGGTTGGGAGCACCTGCCCTTTAGGCTCTTCTTGTTGACCGTAAAGGAATCTGTAGGGAAGAAAAGGGCTGAATTGTGCAAAGTGCGTAGGAGAGGGAATGGGCGGGCCTCATCCCCAGTGGGAAGAACAGCGGAAGCACTGAAGCAGGATGGAATCGTCTGGGCTGGGGCTGGGCGTGGTGCAAGCAGGAAAATGCCGCGGGATAGTCTTTAATGAAGCGCAAGTGGCCAGGGCCGGGCTGCGTGTTTCATGGGTGAATCATCACAAGTGGGAGGCCTTGGCATGAGTTATGGGGTAGGCTTCCGTGGTGGCTATGCAGGCACAACCACGTTCCCAGCCTTGGCCTGCTGGAATCAGAAGACACACACAGACGCTTCAGCATCTGACAAGACTGGGGAAGTCAAACAAAGAAGCCACACTTAGTTCCCACAAAAGAAATGTGGAAATCCATGTTTTTTCTCCATGTCTGCAGTTTCTGAGCATATTCAGCCACATACATGTCCCCACCGCCATATATTTCTCCTCATCTATTGTAACCCAACATCTCACTCTCAAGATTCTATGATATTCAGCATCGTTTTGGCCTAAAAAAATTAAAAGTTAGGGAGAAAAACTCCAGCTTGGGTTGATATTCTGTTTATGTACTCAGTGCAGTCCCCTAACCTGTTCACATAATGTGAAAACAGATACGTACTGTATTTATTAAGCAGGTGCAGTTAGATATTACACGTGCAGCAATGAACTTGATCGCCAACCTAAACTCTCCCACTAGCCTGCGCCACTTAACTATAGCATGGATATGGCTCCTGATGCCCTCCAGATGTTGTTGGACCACAATTCCCATCATCCCTGTTGGCCATGCTGGATGGGGCTGATGGGAGTTGTAGGCTAATGACACCTGGAAGGCAACAGGCTTTCCACCCCTGACCTAAAGCATTAGCCATGTCCTGCCACAAAGACAGTCTCTTGCCCCATATCTAAATTTTCACAGTGTGGTTAGTAAAGATCCTTAGAATGACCCATTGCCATCCAGGGTCCTGCACTTTGCATCTACAACAGTGAATGCTGGTGGGGAGGGGCCTGTGGAAAAACAGATACAGTCGTACCTTGGAAGTTGGACGGAATCCGTTCTGGAAGTCCGTTCAACTTCCAAAACGTTCGGAAACCAAAGTGCGACTTTTGATTGGCTGCAGGAAGCTCCTGCAGCCAATCGGAAGCAACGGAAGCCCCGTCAGACATTCGGCTTCCAAACGCAGTTCGCAAACTGGAACAGTCACTTCCAGGTTTGCAGTGTTTGGGAGCCAAAACAATCGAGAACGAAGCTGTTTGAAAACCAAGGTACGACTGTATTATGTGTGGCCTTTATGCCTTGAACCAGGTTGATGACTCTTGTCTCCAGTTCCCATCGTGCCTTGGGGCCCAACCTAGATATAGCATAAATTGTGTGAATGCAGTTAACATGCACACTTTCTGTAATGTAAATGCTAATAGAAGCCATTTCAGTGGTGGGGAGAGAGAGAAGTTAACCCTTTCTGCCCTGCCATGGTCATGATGAAAGTTTGTCTTATTTCTACTGGCATGATGAATGGGATCAGACTGTGCACTAGAAAACAACAAAGTTTCTGATGAGTTGGTAGTGGTTGGAGGGCAGTTGGAACCATCTTGTTTGCATGAAGAGAACAAGGCTGCTCTGCCCTGGGCAGAGGGTGTGGTGGTGGGGATAATGGCAAAGTCCCTTTTGTAGTTAGCTCCTTCTCTTTGTCCCTGTTGTTATCCAAGGTGGGGCCAGCATCAAAACCCTGTACAACTCTCAGCCAAGTTCTTTGGAGGTCTTTGGACTATGCAATAAATGTTGGGGTATATATTTTTATATGAACTGGGCTATAGAAGCAGGCTGCGTTGAGCACTTTGTCCCTGAGTCTTCTCCTGGGAATGGTGGTGTGGGGGCGGGAATGGGCGATGCAGGCTTTGCTCCCCCTGTCACAGTGCTCCCTTCGCCCACAGCTCCTTACAAGTGTGCTCCCTGCAGGAGATTCGTGGGGGATCCTTGCCTTCCTGTGTGCCACGCTCTGGAACCTGCCTGTGGTGCCTGCACTGAACAGCACGGACCAAGTGACTACCACCAGACAGTCCATCCAGCAGACGTACGACCTTACTCGCTACCTGGAACACCAGCTGCACTCGCTTGCAGCTACTTATGTGAGTGTAGAAGCTTGGAGAGGGTTGGGGACTACTGAGTTGAGCAACCTAGTAGGAAACACCTCTCCCTTCCCTTGCGTGCCCTTTCTTCTTCCTCTTCCTGCCCAGACTCTATTCCCTCTCTGTAAACTGTGCTTCACTGTCTCTTTCATCTCTGATGTCTCTGTCGCTAGGTGAGGTCAGGCTGCGTTTCTCTCTCTAACCGAGTTGAGAACCCAATGGATTGCAGGCACACGCATAACTTTAATCCCAAAAGCTCAGTGCAAAGAGGAGTGTATCAACAGGCGACAGCATCTGTCCCTACTCAGTATGTGGGGAAGAGATTCATGCAGGTGGACATTCTAAGACTTTAAACTGCCTGCAACACCCTCTAACAACACCATCTGCAAAACACCCCACCCCACCCCCACCCCCCGAAATTTCCTTCTGCATGGTGAATAGCTAAAATACGGCTCTTTCCCCAGCCATGGCCCTCACTTGGCAGAATATCTGACATGCTTCCCCCTCCCTGCCTTCAGGCACCGGTGGAGTCTCCCTGTTTACAATCTGTTCTGCATCTCCTGCTGGGGTGAGGTGAGGCCTTGTCTGTCAGAACTCGCCAGGGAAACGCCCGGCTGCGTGGAGAGCAGAGACTGGGGGCAGACCCTCATCATCTACTGCATGGCATCCCTGCTCCCTGGCCTACCTGGCATTCCAAGCCCTACCCCTTGGCTGGGTTCCCTGGCACTGAGCATTCATCAAGAACAGTCACAAGAGTGAAACGAAGGGATTGATTTGGTTTGGGTATGGGAAATGGTAGAGGCTCATATTTTCCAGCATATCTGGGTTCAAGAGGTTTCCTTTTTTAAACACAAAATTGAGAAGCCTGGATCTCCATAGGAAAAATAAGAAGTGGACCCATTATACACCAACCTATGTCCATCTTATTTGTTGCGTTCCTGTGTGCCACACCATCAACTGGAACAACATTCTCTAACAAGGGCCCCCAGTGATAACACATAATTCCCATAATGAGCCACTGTATTGAAAAGCATTAAAAATACTTACCGGTAATTAACTGAAGTTCTGCCCATCCAGCAGAAGCCTGCCCCGCCTAACAAAAGCATCCCCACCATAATGCTCTCTTTTTGGGGTGTTTTTTGTTTTTTTACCTGTAATCTCCCCCCAAAAAGCTCAACATCTCCCCCCCCCCCACAAAAAAAATCCTTGCTACGCCCATGCCACTAGGTGGGAGCCTAAATTCACAATTAGCATGTTAAAGCCCATGGTTCATCTGGAGGAAGATAAACCATAAGCCTGGCTTTGGACAACTTGCTAAGCCAAACCATGGCTTAGCTGGCGGCAGCAGGACCAGAGGAAGAGCAAAGGAGCCACAATCTCCTCTCCAGGAGCCTGCATGCTCACACGTATGTGCTAAGTCATGGTTTGGACCAGGTCAATGTTTCATCTGTCTTCAGCTTCCTATGATGACGGTAAGGGTGAATTCCTATAGAGGCAATAATCTAAGCCTTCATGAGATATCACTGCACATTTGTGATGCTTTGGAACATTTGTGGTTCCTTTGGATAGAGCAGTCCCACCTCTTGAGGTTATGGCTTTTAGGAGCCCATCCCATTTCCATTTGACTGACAAAAATGTGTCCCTTCATGCAGGCTTGAAAGGCCCATACTTTTCTTTTCACCGGGCTTATGGGCTCAAAGACCCAGAATGTGTAAAGAACACAAATCTCCTTGCAAACGTTTTTTGGAGCAAGACGGGGTTGGAATTGTTGAGCCCTTTTGTTGAAATAAGAAGTTACTGTTAAGAAGTTGTCTATCTTTGGAGGGAGCCAGAAGTTAACATGGAGAGGCTGTTCTGTAGAGATGCCATGAGAGGAACTGGGGCAGTAATAAAAGGAATCTTCTCCTGGCTCAAGGAGGTTAAGGTTAGGGAGGACTGCATAGGCTACCATTGGAGGTTATGCTATTTCCAGCAGAAATCAGGCCTTCTCCACTATCAGAGCTCCAGCACTTTAACCTTAAAATTTAGCACTACGTAGACCTTATATAATAGCATATGCAACCATTTCATTTCATTATGATTCCCCTATTCTCTGTACGTCCTAATGGTTGCCTCCTTGCCTTCAGTGTTCCCGTAAGTAGGTTGGCATTCACTGGTGCAAAATGATTGGCAATCTGACTCAGCGGGACAGGAAATGCACACCCATGTGCCGGCATGCGCACTGCCGCATAGCCCCAGGGCTTCTGTATCAGCATAGGAAAAGGAAACCAGTCAATTGTGCTGTCTTGTTGGCTGCTTCTTGAGGGATGTTGTGAAATTTCTGCCAAGGGATTTCTACTGAAGCAAAGCTGCTCCCATATGTGGCGATGTAAGCTGTGGACAGAGATGGCTATTCAAACAGCTGGGGGGAAATGAAATAAAACATCTCGACAGCTGAGGAACACTGGGGTCACAGCTGCATGGGTCTTATTTGGGGGATTGGATGTGCCGTTCAAGTGCATCAAATCTCCAAAGTAGGAAGGCCCAAGGTGTTTTCAACCTGCAGTGGTCCTTGCCTGCTTGTTTGCTGGGCCAATAGGGAGGATTGCAGGATTCGGCCATCATCTGATGTGGTGGGCATGAGCACATGCAAGGGGGGAAAGATGCCTTTCCTTTCTATGCTCCCAGCACTAAGTCCAGTGGCATCTCTAGCTGGGACCACGGACAACCACTGTCTAGGCCAGACCTACAACCAGGGTGGTGTGAATTTCAGCAGCTCTGTGCAAATATATGATTTGTGAGTGCAATTCCTGAGAATTCTCTGCTTTCTATTCTTTTTTCTTTTTTAAAAGTTTCTAGCCCTTACAGCTTCAAAGATAGGTTTGAATATATATGTATATATCAACAACGCCTGATAAAAGCTTAGAAAACTAAGAGATTCCCATAGTCACTTTTTGATCCTTCTCAAGAGTAGATGAAACAGAATAAATGGTAAAAAGAAAACAATCCCCTACTCCATAATTTCTACAGGACCCCAACCTTAGTATTTCCTGGCATAATTTTTTAATAATCTTGAAACAGAATTTAACCCATCTTAAAATTTAATACAGATCAAAACTCAAGTGTCCAGAAGAGAGCATTCAGGCAGAATCCTTTTGAGCACTGCTGCCGTTGCTGCCCAGATTGCAGTTGCATTGTATTCTCTTCTCCTTGCTCCCACCCAACACCTTCAGCAAAGCTTACCTTGTGGGCCACTTTTAGCAGTTCTGTACTGATGCTCAGGGAAGCCTGAGAGCCAATGCACTCTCCTTCAAGAGACCCTTCCCTCCTTTGCCCATAGAAACAACTTGTCTGTAAGAAAAGCTTGACTGCAGCCTGCGCTTTGATGTCTTGTCTTTTAAAATTTGTGTTTTTACTGTTGGCTTCTCTCTCTCCCATTGATGTGAATTGCTTTCAGAGACCAACATTGTCTGAAAAGCAGGATAAGCACATAGTAAACAAATGAACGAAGGCACAGAACAAACAAACAAAAACCCCCACCCAAATTAAAAGGACCCAAAATATCATTTTGAAATCTTTTTGAGATTCACTGGTGGGATGGGGTGGGTGTGAGGGTAGAATTCATTCCTTTTGAGCACTTAAGGACAACAGCATGGCTACAGGCGGTGCACATGCTGGCCCAGGGTCCTTGGCTTGCCTGAGGGGTATTAAGCCCCGCGAGGAAAGGCAAAATGGGGAAGGCAAGGCTGTGTGCTGAAGGCTCACACAAACCCTCTTTAGATTCCCCAGCAACGCGTCTCCCAATTAGCTTCCCATGCGGCTGCCTCACGCCATCTTCTTTGCCTATTATTATTTACTTATTGCATTTAAATCCTGCCTTTCCTCACAGGAGCACAAGGCGGCATGCATAGTTCACCACTTCCCTGTTTCATCCTCCTAACAACCCTGTGTGGTAGGTTCAGCTGGGAGTGAGTGACTGGCCCAAGGTCACCCAAAGAGCTTCCTGGCTGAGTCAGGATTTGAACCTTGGTCTCCCAGGTCCCAGCCCAACGCTCTAATCACTACACCACAATGGCTGTCTAAAAGAAAAGAAAAAATCCACTTCCTTTCTTTGATCTTAAAGTCCAGGCCCTTTAAGTATTAGAGAAGTCACGCTTCAGCTTCCCTCTCCCCGCCCCCCCCCCTGCGCTGGTTTGATGGCGTTGGCCACGTCCCAGCCTGCCCTGTGAGTTGGTTTCTGCTGGCGTGTTGTTTGGGGAGAACCCGTCCCTACTTGCCCCCGGGCGACACAGAGGAAATTAATTTGTCTCCTGAGCTTGTCAGATTGTTCACACAGCCGCGGGCTTTGACACAGCTCCCTTCCGCTCTGTGCTTCACCCCACCCGCTCACCCCGCTGCCTGGGCAATCCTGCTGCCCCTCAGGGCACCAATGCTGGCAGAGGGGGGTGGGGCGGGGAATCCCAGGAACGCAGCTTAGCAGGGCAGGCGGGTGTGAATAAATGTGTGTGTGTGTGTGTGTCTACCAGAATATTCATGGCAAAGCAGGGATCCCTCAGTAAGTGCCTATTTGACTGTGCTGCAGTCGCAATATGTCACCGGGTAAAAAGGAGATAATCAGCATGTCAGTGGATCCCATAATATTTGCATGCACAGGGCACACATACACAATGCAGCTGTTCAGACTAATAAAGGATGTCAGTGTGCACTCATGCCTGGCGTGTTGTGCATATCGCTAAGGAATTAAAATTGCTCGCTCCCATACTGCCATACCTCACCGCCTCACTGAGTGGGAGCAGGAGGAAGAGCTTGTGGAAAGGATGAGTGGAATGGTATGTGCAACTGCGCTACTCCCGTATAATAAGCATGTCTAACCCCCCGCTTGTCTTTCCGCCCTCAGCTCAGCTACCTGGGGCCACCTTTCAATGAGCCGGACTTTGATCCTCCCCGGCTAATCGGGGCAGAGGCTGTGCCCAGCGCCACCGTGGACTTTCAGGAATGGCACAGCCTGAATGACAATGCCCGGCTGGCAGCCAACTACCAGGCCTACAGCCACCTGCTGTGCTACCTGAGCACCATGGATGGGAAATCCCCAGTCGCCATGCCCACCCTGCGTCACAGCCTCGCGCACTTCCGCGCCAGCCTGCAAGGGCTGCTGGGCTCCATCGCCGGCATCATGGCTTCCCTGGGCTACCAGCTTCCGCCGACGCCGACGGATGGCACGCCTCCACTCCGCAGCCAGTTCCTGCGCAAGATGGACGACTTTTGGCTGCTCAAGGAGCTGCAGACCTGGCTGTGGCGCTCGGCCAAGGACTTCAACAGGCTGCGCAAGAGGGTGCCCCCTTCTGCTGTTATGCTGCACCTCGAGAGCAGGGGCTTCTGATCCCTGCCCTTCACCAGCCTCTCTGCCTTCGCCTCATCCACTGACGTCATGCCCACCCCTCAAGGCCAAGGGCTTTCCAGAATCCACAGCCTGCCTGCCCCTCTCCACCTCCAACCCACCTCCAACCTGACTCCTGCTGCCACACCTTCATGGTGCTGCACTGCTCTCTGTTATGAAGCCGTGCCTCTAGGTGAGCAAACCCACACCTCTCTGTTTCTTCTTTTCCTTCCTTCCTCCGCCTTCTTAGTGGCCTGCCTTTCTCTTGTTCTTCCCAGAGGGGGCCATTAATTTTCCAGGATCAGAGGAAAAGCCCTGCTCCCTCCCACCCCAGTGATGAGCAATAAAGCCCTGGCTGCAGGGCAGCAAACATCTGGCAGCCTCCACCTCTGGCACTCGGCTCTCCTTAAATGGAGCTCCCCCAGAGCCTGGGTTCCTGCCCCCCCCTCTCTCATAGAGGATTGTGCCAATTAGGTGCTTACGAAGGGGGTTTACTTCCCACAAACCTGCCTCTGATCAAACCCGCTGGCTCAAGATGATGCCCAGCTCTGGCCTTCCTTTCGGGCCATGAACTCTGCAGCAGGGGTGGGGAACCTTCCTGAAGCTGGGGGGTCATATCCCCACCTGGTTAATTCTTCCAGGCGCCAAAAGCAAAGCAGACAGAGCCAGAGCTTGCAGCAGGTGGAGATACCTTATGCCATCTTTCACCCCCCACACACACACATGTGCACAGGCATGCATGCAGAGAACTTCCCTCTCTGCAGTCTCATCTCCAGATTGGGTGGCAGATGAGCAGCGGGCTGCAAAGGGGGCTGCCCCACACTCTTTCTCAGACACATGCATGCACATTGCGCTGCAAACACGCACAACCTCCCCTCCCTGCAGTCTCCTCCTTGCCGCTTAGCTGACTGAGGAACAGATGAGCAGCCAGGAAGGCAGCAGTGTCCCAGGCCTGATCCCTTGATTCCTGACCAGCTAGGCAGCAGGTGGGGTGGGAAGATCGCAGGCTGGCAGTTCCCTACCCCTGCTCTAGAGGCAACCTCACCCCGCAAGGGCGAAATGGGACTCTGAATAGGCATTGCAATGAGGCATGAAGCATAAGGGATACGGTTTAATGCAGGCACTGGCGAGCTCTCAGCCTTTTTCTCTCTCTTTTGCAGTGGTCAACTCAAGAGGCTCCCCTATCACTCATCAAAGCCAAAAGCTGCAGCAGAGTTGCCCACGACAGGGCCATCTTCCTAGCCAGCCCCAGCAATGGTCTCCGCCTGCCTGTACCTCTCCCTTCCCGCTGTGGCAGGCGGGCCTAGTGAGGCTGTGTGGTTTACTGTCACCAGCAAAGGACAAGGGGAGGAGTTTCCCATAGGTGGCCCAATCCATAGGTCTCTCTCTCTCTCCCCTCCCCTCTCCTTCTGCCTCCCCCCCCCCTGTCAGGTTGTGTTATTCTCAGTTTGTCTGTATTAATATTTATTTATTTTCAGATGTTATTTATTAGATTGTATTTATTGCAGAATTTCTATTCTTGTATTAACAAAATAAAAGGCTTTCTTCAGGAGCTATGCTGGCCTTATTTATTTCTCTGCAGAGCATTCTCTGGGCAGATCTTCTTTTATACGCAGTAAACAAACTGTGTGTGTGCATTCAAATACCTTCCTTCAACTGGCCTGCCAATAAGGTCTGGGTTTTGCCCCCAGTTGTAGGACAACAATTCCCATCATTCATTGGACTCTTGAGCTGGGGGCTAATGGGAGTCCAACAACATCGAGAGAGCCACAGGTTCCCCACCCCTGCAACAAGAAAGCTGTGGTCTTGAAACACACAGTGTGCCATCTCCTTTAAGCCAAACAAATCCTGGGTCACTTCACTTTGCCCCCAAAAGCGATGATGCAGATGGGAGAAGCTCAACTTACAGGATTATTGCATTGGCCCCAGAACCTATCCGTCTCCTTCCCTTCCGATTTTATGTCCTAAAATAAATGCAAAGGAGAACATGGGCTCCAGCACAAAGATAGTGGAAACTGTAGCCTGGATTTGTGGGCACATTGTGATTTTTTTTTTTTTTTTTTTTTTAAACTGTGGGCTCCACACCCTAAAATGGCTGCCATTTTTTGTGGATCCCTTCACCCTGTACACACATTCCGCATGCCATCCACCCATTTATAAGCATTCACCAAATTCATCCCAACACACACATTCCTCCTTTTGCCTACATCCCAGGCCCCATCTGCTCTCTTTTTACTCCCCTGAGGCTCCACCCACCCTTCATCCATAGCTCTGGCTTATCCCTTTACAGTGGTACCTCGGGTTACAAACGCTTCGGGTTACAGACTCTGCTAACCCGGAAGTAGTACCTCGGGTTAAGAACTTTGCTTCAGGATGAGAACAGAAATCGTGCAGTGGCGGCAGCGGGAGGCCCCATTAGCTAAATTGGTACCTCAGGTTAAGACCAGTTTCAAGTTAAGAACGGACCTCCAGAACGAATTAAGTTCTTAGCCAGAGGTACCACTGTATTGCCTTGGTGTTATGTACTGAGCTGAATAGGATCAAAAATGCAGCAGTCTGATTGGTCCTAGAACAATAGGATCCAGAATGCAGCAGTCTGATTGGTCCTAAAACAATAGGATCCAGAATGCAGCAGGTTGATTGGTCCGCAGGAGCCACCCAATCCAGCTCCAGGTGGAAGTGAATCCGCAACCTGATTGGCCTACAGGAGTATCCCGGAATTAGCCAATCACGTGGGACCCATTGTGTAAATAATATATATAAAGCAGACGTTCTGGGGGAACATTCATTTCCTCGCTACTATGAACTGAATAAAGAGCATGAAATCCACACTCAACTCCGAGTATATTTCACTTCCCATGGATTCTTTTTTCACCCCCAACATCCCCACCTCTTTTCTGTCTCCCCTCCCCTTGCTACCTTTCCTTCCTCGGGTCATGGACACACAGACACATACTTCAGCTACCACCGCCACCATCACAGGCCCTTATCTTTCTTCCTCCAACCAGTCCAAAGGCCACCTGCCCTCTAACCAGAACAGAAGTGGGCAGGTGCAACGAAAACCTGGCAAGGAACCACAAGCAGCTGGAGCAGCAACACAGGGGCACAATTTTAATTCTATTTTGGATGTGTGTTTATCGTGGGGAGCAGAGCAGGTGGCCTAGCAGGTGCCACAACAGCCCTCTGGGGTCCTGTGGGCATCACGTTGCTGACTCCAGAACCACAGCGATGGGGGGAAGTTCACCTCCTAATTTGAACTACAGTAGTAGCTTTCCACCCATTGCAATACAACCAGGATATCCTGTCTCTGTGCATAAGAGTTGCTGGCCATCTATCCTTGTAGAATCAATCTTGGCCATTTCCAGCTGAGCAAAGGAGGCAAGAGCGAGCCCTAATGTCCACCTCTGTTTTTGGGTGGGATTCAATGACGTGCCAGCAAATTCAGGTGGTGCAATTACGGTTTATTGAGAAGTCTTGGCAACAAGCTGGCTTCCTCAAATGATCAGACTTTTTGTGATAAGGAAAACTACAGGAAAATGCACTGGGAAGTATTGGAGAACAGTTGCTTTGATATAACTTTGCCTGTGTACGCGTTATACATTTAAAGCACATTGTTAATTAATTAATTAAATTTTTATCCTGCCCTTCATCTGTAGATCTTAGGACGGTTCACAACATAAAATTACAATATAAAAAAACACAACATACATCATGAAAATAGAAACAAAAAACAAATAATCTCCCCCTCCCACAACACATTTATAAGGGCATCAGATGTCAATTAGCCAAAGGCCTGGTTGAAGAGGAACATTTTCACCTGGCCCCTAAAGGTGTATAAACTGTCTCAGACTCTGCATTCATCATCTGAGGCCCTTCTTTGTGTGCCTCCTCCACATGAGGGTGGCAACATGAGAACGGGCCTTTTCTGTAGTGGCTCCCCATTTATGGAATGCTTTCCCCAGAGAGGTTCGCTTGGTGCCTTCATTATATATATTTTAGGTGCCAGGTGAAAACATTCCTCTTCAACCAGGCCTTTGGTTGTTTAATATTCCACAGCCTTTTAAATGTGTCTGTGGGAACAAAATAATGTTATTTTTGTTTAAATTATTTACTTGTTTTTTATCTTGTATTTTATTCTTTGAACTGCCCTGAGATCTTGTGATGAAGGGTGGTAAATAAATAATAATATAATATAATATAATATAATATAATATAATATAATATAATATAATATAAACAACATAACATAACATAACATAACATAACATAACATTATAATATAATATAATATAATATAATATAATATAATATAATATAATAGCCAGCTGAAACTCCCTGGGGAGAGCATTCCACAAACAGAGAACCAGTGCAGAAAAGGTGTTGCCACTCTCTGGACCTCTCGTGGATAATTCAATGATAATTCAATATGCTGAGAGGGTGTCTAATGAATTTATATTTATCTTATTCCAGTTGAAGAATTTTCGAAACAGGGCCCTGTCCTGGTGTACAGTATATACTTCATCTGACATATAAACTTAAATAAATCCATCTACAGAAGAGACTATTTGAAACAATTGTATCATTTGAACCACTATCCAGTATTATTTTACTTCTGTGGCCTGAGTTCTTGCCCTTCTACTATTTTCGTCTGAGCTTCAATCAAGAACTCCAACTTCTTTAGTTACATATATATGGCATACATATATATGTGCCCATTTCCTTTCTCTGAAACTCTAAGGTAACTGTGCAGAGGGCACTTCTAACATCCAGCAGCTGCTTTTTGGTAAGCTGTTCTTCCCCGAAGTACCAAGAGAACAGGGAGAATGTCAACCAGTCGGAAGGCAGCTTATTCCTGAGCCACACTATGAAGGCGATAAAAATCTGCTGGAGTCCATAAACAGAGAAAGAGGAAGTCTCAGCAGCTGACAAAAAACCCCAGAAGAACCAACAACCAGGGTGGACTGCACAGATTCCAGATTCCAGCTCCATCCTTCTTGCTCTCCGACTCAGCCGCAGTAGATCTTACTCCCATCTCTGAGCCAGGAATACAGCAGAAAGATCCTTGCTCCCCCCCTCCCATGCTGTCACTAGCAGGGCCTCCCACGCCTCACCTCTTAAAATGTGCCGCACAATACAGCCTGTGAGAAGCCAGCCATAGCCCCCGGAGATAGATAACTTGAGGGTCTCAGCATCCAGGTTGGCTGCTTGGCCCCTTTCCAGCTGTGGTGAGATCACTACAGCATTCAACAAGGAGAGAACAGAGCCCAACCTTCTGGCTCGTCCCCTGTCTACCCCCCCCGCCCCTCACTCTCTCAATCCATCACATGCATTGCTTGTGACAGTCAAAGGAGCCGGGCTATAGCGCCTCTGCTCCTCTTGTGCAACTCTCCAGATGATTTTCATTGTGTCTTCCTCTTTAAAGCTGCTGCATGACAACAACCCTACTCCAGTCGTCCTTCCAGATTTCCTCCCTGGGGTGGTTATGCACAAGTCTTCCTTATCACCTGTTTCATGGTGCAGGAACTTTTTTTTGTGGCAGTTGCCTTCTTCTTGAGCTAAGAATTCACTTCCCCTTGGATGGTTTTCTTGTTTAGCTCTACAACTTTGGTTGGGGTAGATAGAAAGTTATCCAGCTCTACAATCCGTCTCTTCCTCCCCCCTTCCCCAAACACCTACTCTAGTTTCTCATCCTGTACCTACAGGGCTCTGCTCCCACCAAGAATCCCATCCCTACAAGTTAACCACTCCAACTTCTTCACTTCCAAGAGGTTTCTTCAGATGCCCCTTCCTACTGGCCACTCAGGCACCCTTTTGAGGTGGGAAGCCTCATGGTCTATTTCGTTTCTAGCTGCTTTGATCAGGACTGTTATAGCCAGAAAGGTGCAGTGATAGCAGAGGGAGAAACCTAAGGGAACATTGAGGATCTGTTTACATTACTGCTTACTCCTCACACAGTGCCCTTCCCATTGCTAATTTTTGTAGCCGCTTTCACACGTTAGCCACAACCCATACTGATCCTGGTGTTTCTTGACAAATAGTGCTTGGTGTTGAGTCAAGGTACTGGGATACACTAATAAAACAACCGAACCCTGCTTTTGATGGGAACCAACCTGTGATATTCAAATCTGGTTCCTGAATGCTACCACTGTCAGCGAGCAAGTTTGTTAGATCCAATATCAAAGCAAGACAGTTGGTGCTCTACAAGACGTATTGTTACAGCTGGAATATGTGCTCTAAAATGAAGGATAAACTGGGCTGGATAAGGCAAGATGAGGCAACCCCCTTGGGGGGCAGGATCCATAAGAGCAGCAGACCCCAATGTAGATCTTTATTCCCCCCCCCTTGTTCCTGATTTAGAGCTTGACCCACCCCCTCTTCCCCAGTGGGGATGGGGGTGCCATTTTGTGGTTTGCCTCAGATGTCAAAATGTTTTTGGGGCAACCTGTTATAGAGAGCATTTAAAGGAGATGCTACACCTAATGAATATGTACAAATGAAAATAATGCATCCCTGCTGGGCAAAATTTGCATCTGCTAAGAGGATTTAAGCCCTGGGCCATAGCAAATGTGCCAAGAGAGCTGGAGGGACATCAATGGGTGTTGAGAATGGTCTTTGCCATTCTTCCCTGAAACCAATGGATTGCATTCTTCTTTTTCTGAGTCAAGAGCTAAGGATGTGGATTTTGGTTCATAAAAGCAGGTCAGGCCTCCACCGTAGCTCCATAAAATGAAGCCCATAGCTGGAGCTGAGCCTAGTAAAATACATTAGTCATTGCATAGCGTAAGGATAAAGGGAAGGCTGGAGAAATGCTGAGGATGAAGGGGGAAAGAGGGCTAGAGAGGCTGCATTGATCCCCGTCCTACTTGTTCGGGTCTCCTTTCTCCTAGACCCCACTTGCTCCTTGTGGGGTAGGGGGAGAGCCTGATGATTCATGCCCTAGTGGATTCCTAACTCCCATGGGTGAGTCTGGGGCAGCATCTGGGGTCAGCATCTCCTGCTTTGCCTTTGTCTCCTGGAGTTTCTTGTCCTGGAAATAAACTGACTCAGTCTTGATTCCCAGCAGGGGACAAAGCCTCCACGAAGGAGGCCAGGAAACAACCTTGAGCTAACCACAGCCACCCCTTGCCCTCAGTTGTCTGCCCTGGACTTGTCCACTAGCCAGGCAGGCTGCAATGCTAACCGAGGGCCTGGTCAATGGCAGTCTCCACGGCAGCTGTACTAACCACAGGCATTTTTATATGGCTGTAGTGGCAGCCCCTATATCCTCCATTTTCAGTGCTTTGTGGGAAACTTATTGGGCTCTGGGGAAGGCACTATTCAGAAACCTATGTTTGATCAAAGACTTTTTGGAGTCAACCCAGCGTCGTTTTGCCCCTGTGAGTAAAAGAGCAACTAGACAAAGTGGCAGGGCAAGCAGTAACTTTAGGAGGACTTCAACTGGGAAAAAAACCCACGGGATGTCCAATCGTACATTTCCTATTGTGTCATCTATTTAGATGTGACCTCAGGGAGTGGGGGGAGATATGGACATAGGCTGAGATAAATTGTGTGCTGAGCTGCACCATGAATGGGGCTGAAGTGTACCATCCTATCGAGGCAGAAGTAGAGAATCTCCAAACAGTATTTAGTTCCTCTTTCATCCTGCAAAGCCTGGTCTATTGGGGCAAATGGAGCGCCACACCACCAGCCTCAGCCTGCCCCCAGCTAGTTCCCAGCTGCCTGCCTGCCTTCTTGCAACCTGTCTAGAGGTGGTGGCACCTTAGTTTCAGTATTGCCATTGTTGAATTCAGCATGGAGAAGGATGGGGACAAATCTAGAAGCAGTTGGTTTTGCCTCTGGGGGATCAGAGCTCCTTGTTTTCAGGGGCAGCACATTCTGTTTCACTGCCTGAGGTGAAATGCGAACATGCCACCCCCCTCACCTCCTCACTTGAGTTGCATGGCAGCACATTCTAGCAAGATCTCATACACGCTGTGAACTCTCATGAGATTTTGGCAAGATCTTAGTTTTATAGCTAACTGTACCTACCCATGTCGGAGCTGGAAAATTAATGTTCAGATTATACATCCGCCTCATTGATGTATTAGAATGAGCTGGATATTAAGGTGATTATTGTGATGGTGATATAAAGATGGGTACTAGTTGCATTATGGGAAAGCTGACTACTAATGCCCCTTAAAAAAAAATGAGAGCAGGAATGGCTAACCTGTCTCCCTTCAGATATTTCTGGACCCTAAGTCCCATTATCCTTAAACATTGGCCATGCTGACTGGGATTGATAGGAGCTGAAAACCAACAGCATCTGCCTTGAGTATAGGACCTAGACATTGATATTTATTTTCAAAGTGGATATGACAAGCAAAATAACCAGTGTCCTTACCCATGTTAGCAGTCCTAAGAATCAGATATTTACTTTTTAACAGTGGGGATTTTAGAGCTCATCTCTCCATTAAGTAGGAGATTTGCCTAGATTTATTATGAAAACCCTAAGGTAAAGCTGTAATCTGAACTTTACAGTTTCCCTCTTCATGTTGGTTGATGAAGACAAATTAAACAGCTAGCTTTTAGTTTTTAATCTTTTTCATGGACCGCTTAAATAGACCCTGGCTGTGGCATTTTATGGGGGCAAAAGCGACACCTGGTGGCCAGAAGCGCAGTTCATTAATCCTTTGAGTCTATGGAAATGTTTTCACCACATCACACATCACATCAATCGCTAGAAGTCCACAACAGTTATTTCCCCACTTATTTTGATGCAATTGTTGATTCACGAGGGTGTGCAAAAACTGGTCCCTTAAATTCATGGCAAGTTGGATAAAACTATGTTTTTTGTGTTGCTGAATTAATAGTTTATTTTTTTAAACGTTAAATTCTTTATAATCCTGGGGTGATCTAGCACAAGAATCCGGTGTGCACGTTGTCCCGTTATGATTGCCACAGTCTAACTTGGCAAATAATGTATGGCCCAACCATTTATCATACCACGGGAGGCAAATCAAGGATACCACCACCACTTGCAATTGTGGGTACCTAAGCACCATCATTTATTTTATTAATAAATACGGCATTGAAAACAGTTGACTTATGGTTATCACAGGCCCCTCTTTATCCTACACTGTGGAATGGAGATTACGAACTAACACAATGTGCTCTAGTTCCACAAAACACCTTTATTGCTTTGTTTGGGAAAACAACAACAGGCTTTCTATCATTCTTTTCTTCTTTCCAGAAATATTTTTTCTCAATCATATTTTGAAACAGAAGACACCATTGAATCTGCTGTTGCAGAACATAAGGAAAACCTTTCCCATAATAACTTTCCTATAAAACTTATAAAATGCAATGAATGTCTGCTCATAGATCTCTAGGATGTTTTATGGTAAAACATCTCAAGTTGGGGTTTTTTTTTGTTGGTGAAGTTTTGATACACCTTCCTGAAAACAAGGAAGGAAGGGTTTGAATTTTTATTTTTTCTTGCTTTCCCAATGCATACTGAGGGAGCCTGGCCCCCTCCTTGAATTTTGTTTTGGGGGGAGGAGGTCGCTCAGCCCCCCTTTAGATGGTACCCTGGCAGGTGAAAAAGCTTAACTTCATGTGGTTGGCTTAAAAAATGGAAAAATACCCCTTCATTTGCTGATCATTCTGCTGAGACAAGACCAGATCAAGCTGGATTTTCCTTCCTGGTATAACCAATATGCAGCGTGGACAAAAAAAGCAGAGATAGTGAGGAAGCAGCCAGGTGACTGTTTTTCCATGTAGGGAACGTTATTATACACAAGAGTCCTGTATTTGATTGATAGATTTCATTTAAATCCCATCTTCCAATGAGTATCACAAGGTGGCAAACATGGCTCTCCTCCTCCCCTTTTTATCCTCACAACCACCCAGTGAGGTAGATCAGGCTGAGAGACAGTGATTGACCATGGGTCAGACAGCAACTTTCTTTTTTTTTGCCATATAATTTTTTAAATTAATTTTATAACAATACAATAATAAATCCATCACATAATCTTTACAATTCCTAACATTTTGGCTTTTTAAGGCCGTGACTTCTATCAAACCCTCCTTATGATATCCTAACATTCATCACTAATATCCATACTTCACAGACAGCAACTTTCATGACAGAGTAGGGATTTGAACCCTGATCGTCTCCCAGGTCCCCATCCTGCACTCTGGTAGCAACTGCTATAACATACTGGAGAGTTATGTTCAGTTGCCCTGAGTTAGAGCTTCAGACTCAGTTTGTAGCCTTCTATCCTTGACTTCAATAAAGTTAGAAACCAACTGTATAAAAGAGATTTGCTATCACAATCTTAAATCTGGGCAATTAAGCTTCCAGGAGAAAGGCTGCGCACACATCATGCATTTTAAGCATCTTCCCCCTCCAAAAGAATCCTGGGAAATGTAGTTTTGTAAAGGGTGCTCAGAATAGTAGCTTTATGAGGGGGTAAGGGTAGAAGAAGCAAATGCTTGTTCAACTTAAGTACTCTGTTAACCTTTTCTTTTATTGCTGGGGCAGAGACCCTTCCCTCTTCAGGCCCCACATTATAAATTTGTCTTGCCAACTACTTGCTGTAATCTGACTCTAGTTTTAATGAAAATGGAGAGTGAATATGTAATTTCACTGAATCACCCTCGCAATCCTTTTCGCCTGCCAGAAATTCCAGTTTCCCCCTAAGTAGGGGACTGAGAACTGGGGGGATTCTGAAAACCATTCAAGGCCTCAGTCGCAGGTCACACGCTCTCTCCACAGAGACCTTCACTCAGGTGAGTGACAAGAGCCGGAGAATATGGACTTGGTTAAATTATTTAAGATAGCTGCATAATCTTCAAATCCTATTTCATAGGAGTAAGATAGGAAGTCCCCTTCATTACTAAACTCTTCCCACCAATTTTACTGCAAAATGCAATCCTAAAAGAAATAAATAGAGTGAAGGAGTACATTCAAGCCTACAGGGAGGTGATGGCCCAAGTGTTTGGGCCTGAGTGGCCTCCCTTCTGCTTTCCCTCAGATCACACAGGTCTTTCCTGAGGAGGCCCTGGGAAGATGGGGGAGAGGATGTCCCAACATCTCTCTTGGGCTGCTGCTGATTCTGTCACAGACCGATGGTGTGCATCTCTGCTGCTTTCCTTCATCGCAAAACGCTATCATGCCTTTACTTTTTGAATTCTGACCTGGTACTCAGTTTACTAAGTGCTAAGGTAAAGGACCCCTGGACGGTAAAGTGCAGTCAAAGGCGACTATGGGGTTGCGACGCTCATCTCGCTTTCAGGCTGAGGGAGCCAACGTTTGTCCACAGACAGCTTTCCGGGTCATGTGGCCAGCGTGACTAAACCGCTGCTAGGAAGCTGGAAATAGACATAGGCCCTCACTCTTTCGCTTCAGCCACCAATGCAGCCATGACTGGTCTTGCGTGTGCAAACATCCGGGGAAGGTGGTCTCTTAGAGCAAATGGGGCAAAAGCCCACCAACCTCAGCCAGTGCCCACATGCCTGTCTCCTTACTTGCAACCTGCCTGGGGGGTGGGGGGTACTGGCTGTCAACTCCCTTATCTGAAGGTCACTTCCTCCCCATAGGTTTAAAGCCCTCTTCCACCATTTTAACCAGGGGCGTTCCTAGCCCCTTGGCTGCCCGGGGCGGGAAGCCAAGAGGCACCCCTGGGGACTGGGCGTCGCGGCGTGTACGTCATGACGCACGCGCACAGTGCGATGCCCTGCCCTCGGGGGTGCCAGGCGCCGGCTTCGGGAGACTCCCGAAGCCGCTACCCGGCACTCCTTGGTGCAGCAGCTGCTCGTGCCAGCGCACCAAGGGGTGCCGGACGGGCGGCGGCTTCGGGAGTCTCTGCAGCCCGCAGAGACCCCTGAAGCCGCCGCCCGGACTCCGTCGGCGGAACACAACTCGGGGCAGGGAGAGGGGCGGGCCAGCGAGGAGGGGTGACACCCCTCCTCACTGACCCGCCCCTTTCCATTCCCCAGCTCTGCAAGGCAGCCAGTGGCGGAAAAAGCCGCTGGAAGGGGGGGGCTATTTTCGACGCTGCCGGGGCGGAGCCACAGGGGCGGCCAGCGGGGGGTGTGTGACAAAAAAGCCCAAATTGTCACCCCCAGCAGGGCGCTGCCCGGGGCGACCCGCCCCCCACCCCCTTGCTACGCCCCTGATTTTAACAGTCTTGGAGAGTGTGGGGAAATTGCAGTTTGTTAAGGATGCTGGAAACTGCAGCTCTTAGTGAGGTCAGGACCCTCAAGAAACTATAATAATAATAATAATTTATTATTTGTACCCCGCCCATCTGGCTGGGTCTCCCCAGCCACTCTGGGCGGCTTCTAGCAACATTGAAATACATTAACACATCACAGATGAAAAACTTCCCTGAACAGGGCTGCCTTCAGGTGTTTTCTAAATGTCATGTAGTTGTTGATCCTTCTAACCTCTGTTGGGGGGGCGTTCTACAGGGCGGGCGCCACTACCGAGAAGGCCCTCTGCCTGGTTCCCTGTAGCTTTGCTTCTCGCAATGAGGGAACCACCAGAAGGCCCCCGGCGCTGGATCTCAGTGTCCGTCCTCTCCCCCATGCTTTTTAATATCTATATGAAGCCGCTGGGAGAGATCATCAGGGGGTTTGGGCTGGGTGTTCATCAGTATGCGGATGATACCCAGCTCTACCTCTCTTTCAAATCAGAACCAGTGAAGGCGGTGAAGGTCCTGTGTGAGTGCCTGGAGGCGGTTGGAGGATGGATGGAGGCTAACAGATTGAGGTTGAATCCTGACAAAACAGAAGTACTGTTTTTGGGGGACAGGGGGCGGGCGGGTATGGGGGATTCCCTGGTCCTGAATGGGGTAATTGTGCCCCTGAAGGACCAGGTGCGCAGTCTGGGAGTCATTTTGGACTCACAGCTGTCCATGGAGGTGCAGGTTAATTCTGTGTCCAGGGCGGCTGTCTACCAGCTCCATCTGGTACCCAGGCTGAGACCCTACCTGCCCACAGACTGTCTCACCAGAGTGGTGCATGCTCTAGTTATCTCCCGCTTGGACTACTGCAATGCGCTCTACGTGGGGCTACCTTTGAAGGTGACCCGGAAACTGCAATTAATCCAGAATGGTGAGTGGAAGGACTGGGCAGGATCCTGGAAAACCACTATTGCTCTCTCTTCCTCTCACTGAGAAGCTGGAGAATGGATGCAGTAATGACATGGTTCAGATAATCTTTGGAGACCAAGGGAGACCAGCAGTTTCTGCTGGGGGGCATTATCTAGGGCAACAAGGCCATATACAGGGAAGCCAGCAGCATGGACACGCATTCCATGTACTCTCTGCACCATAGATGAATAGCCCCTTCGGCGGTGGGATGGAAGGGTATAGCTGTGTCCACCTGTGCCCCAAGATTCCATGATGCTCCAGCTGATAGGATGACCATTGGAGTCCAGTATGCAGGTACTGGGGAAACATCGCACCATGTTGGCCAGGTATTTCCGGCTGTGTTCACTGCCCCCATAGTGCCACGTTTCATTCAGCAGGTCAATGTGGGAGCTATTCAAGGAGGAAAAGGTGAAGCCTGGATCTAGCCTAGGAGAGCAGAAAGATGAGCAATGAGGAGGGAGCTGAACATGAATGCAGAAATTACGGTATCTTCCTCAAAGTCTCATCCTCAAAGTCTTCCCTAGTTCAACATTGTTAACAGTGGCCAGACAGATACCCTGGCAAAACCACCAGCAAACTGGCATGAAAATGATACTGATTCCTTGTCGTTTGCCCTAACATCCAGTAGTTTGGACTAATGACCAATTGATACCTGTTAGAAATGACCAATAATGCATCCCCCCAACTGATTTTGTGTGTGTGTGTGTGTGTGTGTGTGTGTGAAAATGGCAGATATCAGGTCAGGAGCCATTTGATTAGTTGTGTTCCCCTCCCTTCAATCTCACCCCAGCAGAGCATGCCTCATCTAAGATGGTGCCTGTCACAGAAAGAACTGCTCATTCTGCTCTTGGGATGCCTTTTCTAAACTAGACCCCTGATGCAAACCGCCTTTTGTGGGGCATTCCTCCTTCCTTCCTAGAGTGGGCAGCGCCACCCCTTTTGAGGGCTGCCTTTGGTGCTTTGCTATCCCAACTACGAGAAGGAGTGAATGCCAGGTTTTCCATAGGCAAAATCATAGAGTTGGAAGGGACCCTGAAATGCAGGAATTTCAACTAAAGTATCCATGGCAGACTGCCATCCAACTTTGACTATGGAAACAGTAGTGTCGCAACGAGGGGCGGTGCACCCCGGGTGCCATGTCTGTGTGTGTGTGTGACAAGAAGGCACCATGTGGGGACTGGCGGCGGCGTGAGCACCTATCGCGGCGCCGCAGCCACATGTGGAGGATCCTCCGTTTGCAGCTGCAGCCGCGAGCAGAGGATCCCGGCGCCGGCGGCAAACCGCTATGTACAGCGCATGTGCGGCATCGCACGCGTGCGCTGTATGCAACGACGATGCACATGCGCCGTACATAGCGGTTTGCCGCCAGGGGCGCTCAAGCACCATACTGGCAGCAGTTGGATCCCTCCATCACTGCTACAGCCACGAACGGAAGATCCTCTGTTCGCGGCTGCAGCTGTGAGCAGAGGATCCCGGCACCGTCCGTACGGCACTGGAGCACCGCTGGCGGCAAACCGCTATGTACAGCGCATATGCGGCATCGCTACATACGGTGCGTGCACTGTACGTAGCGATGCCGCACATGCACCGTACATAGCTGCTTGCCGCCCCGGGTGTCATGGCGCCTTCGTTCGCCCCTGTATGGAGATTCTCCTATTGGAAGCACACAGGTTAGCCAGTGCCTCAACCAGGAAGTAGGGAGCAGAATGGAACGCACCGGGGCTGAGGCTGTTGATCTGGCTTGGGGTCCAGGTAGATGAAGTAGGGAATTGCAGTCAACTGGACTTTCTTGACAGCAACAGCATCTTTAGAGACTTCGTATATCCCATCATGGTTCCCTGTATAAAGCAGTAAAAAGTAAGAAAGAGAATGGTGTTTTTGGGTGAGGCCAGAAATTGTTAGGTACACATATATTGAACTGCTATCATTCAGATGGTCATCCAAGGTATGTTGCTCCCTTTCTGCATTTAGATGGTGAAAAGTCCTATTGTCCTTGTGGTGCTGTGGAGCGAATACGTGTGCAGTCTGTAGGGAAGGGCAAATCTGTCACTTTTAATTTCCCTCAATTTCTCATTTTCCCAATGTGAAGTTCAGTTCTCTACATTTCACATCAGTTTTCAATTAAAAAAAAATCCTCATGAGACTGGAGTGGGCTGTAGGAGGCGAGACAGCTTCTCAGATACCCAGATCCAGAATACATCAGTAGAAAAACCTGGAATCAAATTCATGTGTCCGCCTGCCCCCCATGTATTGTTTTGTATTTTATTTTGCTCATGTTTCTCCATTACATTCACTTTAGTCACTTCCATTTCCTCATCAAATTTAGATTAAGTAACTAAACTGAGTCTCCTTATCTCATAACTCCTTCCTTAGAAAGAACAGCTTGTTACCACAGAGAGAAAAGGCTTGGTCCCAGTTGATGGCATCTGTGTCCAGCAACAGTCTCCGGTACGCATCAAGATCCCGATAAAATGCTGCATATATATTGTTAAAGGAATCCGCCCTGTCAGAAACAGCCTAAAAGAGAGACATACAGTTTAACAGGTAAGGCTTTTCTCGATGTTGAGATGAAATGATGGATGAAGTTTCGCCTGCTCCCTTTGGCAGCTGTTAATGCCAAAGGTGCCCTCCTAGACAAAAGCCAACATCCCCTTTCAGTTTGAGCCTGGCTTAGAGGAGACCCCAGCACGGAACACGCAGCATTTCCTGCTGACATCCCACCAAGCACCTCCCACAAAATCAGAGAATCACAGAGCTGGAAGGGACCATGAGGGTCATCTAGTCCAACCCCCTGCAATGCAGGAATCTTTTTGCCCAACCTGGGACTCCAAACCATGACCCTGACATTAAGAGTCTCATGCTCTACCCATTGAGCTATCCTTTGCACAAAGGCTATTACCGGTACCTCTCTCTGTGGACGAGTCAGGACCGCTTTGAAATCCGGCCAAGAATCCACAATCACCTCATGACCCACTGGGTTCCCACGGTTTATGTTCATGACTGCACCATAGACCTGTCAAAAGTCATAGGATGTCAGAGTTGGTGCTGCAGTTGAAGGAGGCAGCCTGGGAGAAATGTGTGGGGTCTGGGGTGTGGTGTGTCAGACTTGTATCTGCTACATGCCTTGAGTGGGGTGTCCTGAGTGATGAACAGGGATAGAAGAATCAGTTGATTTTCTGTTTCCCTCAGTTTATCATTTTTCCCGTCCTAAGCTCAGTCCTCCGCATTTCTACATCAGTTTGCATGTTTTTAAAATGAAAGTTCATTGGCATTTTTGTGTTAATTTTGCCTAATATGCATGATTATTACTAATTCACACATTTTTAGAAAGCAATTTCCGCAATGCAATGTCATTGTACTTACATGTGCATTTTTAACACACAGTTTACTCTCTCAGTTTTGTGAATGTTACCTACTTGGCTGGAGAACTTCATAGCAAAATTCAGAGAAATGTAAATTTCAAAGGGCAGCTGAATTTTGTCATGCATTGCTTCAGAATGTGCAAATTAGGTAAGTTCACCTATAAATGCAAACTGAATCAAATTTCTCCCTCTTCCCTAGTGAGGACTTCGTACCTATCACCCAATGAACTAATTGTAGGAATTCACATGGTCATTTCACATACTATATACACATTTCACACCAACTGTACCCTCAATATGGAGCTGCAGCCAATATTAGCTCTCTGTGGAGTATATCAGTATGGTACCCTATTCAAGCACCTATTTATTGAATTTAAAAAACCTTCTCAGATTCCAAATGTGGATCTTTGGGAAGATGCAGGATTTTGGCAGGAATTTTGTCCCATATTCCTAGCTAATAACCCAGAATACATGGCTCAAGATCACCTGAAGTGTCTGAGGGAGGCTTTTCTTCAGCAGTCCCTCTAGGATCTGCAACTTGGAAGAACAGGATAGGATCAACATAGCGAGGGAGGCTGATGCAGGTACCAGCAGAAACAGTGTGGGTCGTAAGCACCTGAGAGAGAAAGAGAGAGACTACCGTAGTTCTCTATACCTCAGTGTAATCCCCAAACTGAGATGCCTTCTTTTTAGGGTTGCCAGGTCTGCTTCCCAAAAATAGTGGACAAGCGGGGTGCGTGCGTGTGGGTTAAATTAAATTAAATTATATATTTTCTTACAAACATTTTAACACGTATTAAAATAATCACTTCAAAACTTTACTTAAAATTCAAAACATCAAATATATTATAATAATATGTAAAATATTAAATTACATTTTACTTTGCTGTCATGTGTATTTTTTATTTGACTGCGCAGCTTTGATCAATTCTTTGTGTTTAAGGAATAATTCTTTAATTTCAGTACAACGTTGAGAAATATTAAATATAATTTTATAATCTAAATCTTAATTTAATCTTAATTTTATAATCTTAATCTTAGCGTCATGGGTTCGAGCCCCCATGGGTTCAATTCTTGCCTTGCAGGGGGGTTGGACTAGATGATCCTTGTGGTCCCTTCCAACAACTCTACAATTCTATGTTTCTATGCTTGTTTCTTAGGGATCCTTGGGGCAAAACTACCCAAGTTCCCAACAGGGGTTCCTTCTTACCGTTCCTGTATTAGGGAGGCGATCCTTGGGGCAAGGATCTCGCTCCTTCAGATCATCGGGCAAGTCTCTTCCAAGCCCGCCTCCCCCCCCCCCCCGCGCCTCTACCGATAGCTAGTTTGCTGCTGCAAACAGGAAGAGGCATTTTTTTCTTTTGCGCCTCTCCCTTTTGTTCTCCCCGTGAGTCAGGAACAGGCGGGGCAGAACTCCGGCAAGAGGCGCCTCCCCCCCCCTTTTTAAATGTCTTGTGAAACAATTGAGTATGATTAATAATTTTTTCGGAGAATCGAGTTCAATGGATATTCGATCTTGGTCTCATTCTTATGAAAAAAAAGACAAAACGCGATTCTCTTATCCTTATTTTCTTAGACTGTGCAGCTTTAGATTACGTACCATTTCATCATAAAGCTTTTGAATAAAAAAAATGTCCACTATTTTGTGAAAAAAAATAATGAACATAATGTGAAAAAAGCGGACTGTCCGTTCAAATAGTGGACACCTGGCAACCCTACTTCTTTTTCACTGAAATGATGGACTTACTTAACCAACAATGGTGCAACAACTGAGTTTCTAAATGTAACAGGAATCCCTTCCTCAATAAATAGAGAATAAAACATTCTCTTATGAGCAACTGGTGTTCTCCCACACTGTCATCTGCTCACCTGTAGTCCTCCGTGTCTTCTTGTTGAGTGGTACAGATTCTCTTAAGAGCCTCTGGTGTGCTGTCAAATTGCTCAGTCAGAGTCTCCTTCAGCAAGCTCTTTGTGTTGGCTGCTTTCTTTCAACGACGGGGGAGGGAATGTGTAAGTTTACCAGAATGAATGAACTATTAACAGCCATCTTCCTGATGTTCAGTGGTGCATCTACACACATTAAGACCCTGGACTTAATGGACTTTGGGCCTTTCTCTTTAGATGGCCATGTGATTTCAGTTGTGAAGCATATAATTAACATTGCTCTTCTCCCTCTGACTGCCATTTCATCCTTTACAACTGCTGTGTCAGAGCAGCAAAGAAGGATGCAAGATGCTTGTGTACACAGGCAGCCTACCCCATATCCGTGCAACACAGGGGAGTTCACTGACAGCCTTTCAGTGTATGGCCAGTGACTCCCATTTTATAAACCCCTTTAAGAGGGGACCCTGGAATCGCCGTTGCGGAGGGTGTGAGTCACCACTCCCCCCCCCCCATTTAGGGAACAGACTAAAGGATTCCGCCCAAGGCCTAAAACCGCCAAAGTTGTGACAAATTGCTACGGGGAAGGCAAAACGTGCCAATGCAGGAAAATTCCTTCCCAGCTCTTCAACAGCAAAAGGCCATAGCAGTGCCCGCTGAACAGGAAGGAAGGGTTAACCTGCAAACAAGCATTAGACAAAGGAAGGGTTGGGTGGGTGAAGCTCCGGAGCCTACTGCATGTTTGCTGTCTCCTCCTCCTATTTATGCAACTGGCCCGCCTCTGGACAGTGCTGATATGTTAACTGGGGTTTGGCGGGAACCCCCAATGATTAGCACAGGGAGGTGGGCCAGCCCAACCAGTTGGTGAGTCTCACGTGGCCCAAGGTGCTGTGTGCAGTCCCGCAAAGGGGGCCCACAAAGGAAGGTGTGGGCGCTCATTATGAACATGCACAGTTCTGCATAATAAAAACACTTAAATTACAGCACTGTCCTGGCTACAGGAATAAACTTGAGCAGACATTGCTGACATGTTTTGGAACGCTGCTTTATCAGAGTCCCCCATCACATGGGGTATCCTACTCATATTAAAGTGAATGCAGGAACAAGCCCATGTAACTGCTACCTATATGGGTAGGATTGCCTAAGCAAAAACGTTTTAAGCAGGTCCCAGAAAGAGAACAGTTATGGTGCCTCCTTAATGTCAATAGACAGAAAGTTCCAATCAATAAATTAAAATACCAATGAATGAATATGTCAGCATCCAAAGAGATGGCATTTAAAACTTCTTATTTTGGCATATTGGCGTTGTTTCATGACCAGCAACAAATGGAAAAAAGAGACAACCCTGCTACCCAGAACAGAAAACATTTTATTCATTGGATTTATATATTGCCTTCCTGCCAAGTTACCAAAGGTGGTTTACAACTTTAAAATACTAAAACAAAAAAAATTACATAAAATGTATAGTCGATTCAGGCCTACTGGGTGGTGATAGCCAAAACTGGAGCAAAACTTTGGCAAAAGTTTTGCAGGGTTTTGCAATGCCCCATAAACAGAGCAATGGGCACTCAAACTCAGGGGTCACAGGGCCATGGGGTCACCCAAAAACCAAACGTCATCTGATTCGCTCCAAACAGGGGCCAAACTTTGAGAAACGTTTTGCAGCAGTGTTTTGCAGCGAAAACACTGCATTTTGCAGTGCCCCACAAACGGAGCAATAGACACTCAAAATGGGGGTCATGGGTATCACCCAAAAACCCAACGTTGTCTGATACAGTCCAAACCCAGCACCAAAGATTTTAATCAACAGGAATTGAGGTGGCATTTAAATGGAAAATAGAGTAATGGGGAATGGTTCTTGAGAGGGTGTGATAATCTCCCTCTCTCCCATTCAGAGGACTGGTGAGTGAAAGGATTGAGCAGGATCCTGGGAAACGACTGTTGCTCTCTCCTCCTCTCACTGAGAAGCTGGAGAATGGATGCAGTAATGACACAGTTCAAATAATCTTTGGAAGCCAAGGGAGACCAGCAGTTTCTGCTGGGGGGTATTATCTAGGGCAACAAGGCCATATACAGGGAAGCCAGCAGCATGGACACGCATGGCCTGTACTCTCTGCACCATAGATGAGTAGCCCCTTCGGCGGTGGGATGGAAGGGTGTAGCTGTGTCTCAGTGTACCCAGAGAGTCCATGATGATCCAGCTGATAGGATGACCATTGGAGTCCAGTATGCAGGTATTGGGGAAACATCGCACCATGTTGGCCAGGTATCTCCGGCTGTGTTCACTGCCCCCATAGTGCCACGTTTCATTCAGCAGGTCAATGTGGGAGCTATTCAAGGAGGAAAAGGTGAAGCCTGGATCTAGCCTAGGAGAGCAGAGAGATGAGCAATGAGGAGGGAGCTGAACATAAGAATGCAGAAATTATCTTTCTGGCTTATCCTCAAAGTCTCCTTAGTTCAACAGCCTTAACAAAACCACCAGCAAGCTGGCATGAAAATGATACTGATTCCCTGTTGTTTGCCCTAACACCCAGTAGTTTAAAAGGTAAAGGTAAAGGGACCCCTGACCATTAGGTCCAGTCGCGGATGACTCTGGGGTTGCGGTCTTCATCTCGCTTTACTAGCTAAGGGAGCCGGCGTACAGCTTCCGGGTCATGTGACCAGCATGACAAAGCCGCTTCTGGCGAACCAGAGCAGCGCACTGAAACGCCGTTTACCTTCCCGCCAGAGCGGTACCTATTTATCTACTTATACTTTGTGCTTTCGAACTGCTAGGTTGGCAGGAGCTGGGACCGAGCAACGGGAGCTCACCCTATTGCGGGGATTTGAACCGCCGACCTTCTGATCTGCAAGCCCTAGGCTCTGTGGTTTAATCCACAGCGCCACCCGCGTCCCATTAGTTTAAACTAATGACCAATTAATTGTTTAGTTGAATAGATAAAAAAGAACCCCATTAAAAGTGATTGAAAATGTATCCTCCTATTAATCAAACACTATAATGTGGAAAAATAACAGATGGCTGGCACCAGTTTGGAAGTGATATTCACACACACCCTTCAGTCTCACCCAGCAGAGCATGCATCTTCTAAGATGGTTCCTGCTACATGAAGAACTGCTCGCTCTGCTGTTGGGATTCCTTTTCTAAACTTGACCCCTGATGTAAACCTACTTTTGTGTGGTATTCTTCCTCCCTTCCTTGAGTGGGCAGTGCCACCCCCTTGGAGTGCTGCCTTTGGTGCCTTGCTGTCCCAGCTACATGAAGGCAAACTAAGGAGTAAACACCAGGTTCGTCCATACGCATTTTGACTATGGAGATTCTCCTACTGAAGAACCACAGGTTAGCCAGTGCCTCAACCAGAAAAGATGTAGGGAGCACAATGGACACTCACCGGGGCTCAGGCTGTTTATCTGGGTTGAGGTTCAGGTAGATGAAGTAGGGGGTTGCAGTCAACTGGACTTCCTTGGCAGCAACAGCCTCTTTAGATACTTCGTATATCCCATCATGGTTCCCTATACAAAGCAGTAGAAAGTCACCAAGAGAGTGGTATTGTCAGGTAGGACAAGAAATTGTTAGCTGCACATATACTGAACTGCCATCACTCAGGTCATCCAAGGTTCATTGTTCCCTTTCTGCCCTTGGACAATGAAAAGTCCCATTGTCCTTGGAGGCTGTGGAAGGAATACATGTGCAGCTGGTAAGGAAGGGTGAATCTATCAGTTTTGATTTCCCTCAGTTTCTTATTTTTTCAGCCTTGCTCATTTCTCCACATTTGATGAAAATTCATCAACATTTTAAGTGCAAATTTCTTCTCTCACATACACACAGATTGTTTTCACTAATATATGCATCTTAATGCACACTTTACTCTAGCATGTGCATTGGATTACTTGGCTAGAGAACTGCATCACAAAATACCCTATCACTCTAAATATTGCTAAAACCCATTATTGTTGTCTCTCTTTACTGAAAGTATGTATTGACTGGTTTTCTTTTAAAATGTATTCTCAACTCTTTGAGGAGCTTCCTCCACAAAGTCTCCAATAAAAAACCAACTCCACTTGAATATTTAGCTATAAAAATGCAAAATACTGTACAAATAAAGGTGTGGAGAAACAGTATATTAAACATAATACAGGTTATCAACACAGCATTAAGAAATAAAAATCAACCAGGATTTGAAAGAGCACAAATAGAATGGACTCATTCAGGAATGCTTGGGAGAAAACGAAAGTTTCAATAACCATCAAAAACATATCAATGTGGGGGCTTGCTTTGCTTTTAAGATGAGAGAACTTCAGAATATTCTGGTACCACTATACTAGAAAGCCCATGCTCACATCACAGCATTCTTTACCACCAGACCTGTGTAGGGCTTTATACACCTATAGTAAAGCCTGGAATGTAACTCATATGTTACTTCCCCAGTGTATTGTTTTGTATTTTATTTTGCTCATATTTCTCTATTACATTTACTTCAGTCACTTCCTCATCAAATTCATATTAAGTAACTAAACTGAGTCTCCTCATCTCATAACTCTTCCCTTAGAAATTACAGCCTGCTACCGTAGAGAGCAAAGGTTTGGTCCCAGTTGATGGCATCTGTGTCTAGCAACAGTTTCCGGTAAGCATCAAGATCCCGATAAAATGCTGCATATATGTTGCTCAAGAAATCCGCATTGTCTGAAACAGCCTAAAAGAGAGACATACAGTTTAACAAGTAAACCTTTTCCTGATGTTGAGATGAAATGATGGATGAAGTTTCACCTGCTCCCTTTGGCAGTTGTTAATGCCAAAGGTGCGCTCCTAGACAAAAGCCAACATCTCCTTTCAGTTTGAGCCTGGTTTAGAGGAGGCTCCAGCACAGAACATGCAGCATTTCCTGCCGACATCCCACAAAATGTGTCCCGCAAAATCCCCAAGGGCCAGTACCTCTCTCTGTGGACGAGTCACGACCACCTTGAAATCTGGCCAAGTATCCACAATCACCTCGTGGCCCACTGGGTTCCCGCGGTTTATGTTCATGACTGTACCATAGACCTGTCAAGAGTCACATGATGTCAGAGTTGGTGCTGCAGTTGAAGGAGGCTGCCTGGGAGAAATGTTTGGGGTCGGAGAGAGAATTAGTAGTTTATGCCAGGCTTGTATCCGCTGCATGCCTTGATTGGGGTGTCCTGAGTGAGTACTAGGGATAGGAAAGTCTGTTGATTTTTCATTTCTCTCAGTCCCCCCCCCCCATTTTTCCTATCTGAAGCTCAGTCCTCATTTCCACATTAGTGTGCATTAAAAAAAAAGTCATACAAATTAATGGCATTGTTTGGTGTTAATTTCGCCTAATATGCACGATTATAACTAATTCACATGTTTTTAGAAAGCAATTTCCCCAATACAATGCCTTTTTATGAATCCTTTACTTTAGTATATGCATTTTGTGATTGTAACTTGGATGGAGACAATAGTGCTGGCAATGGTTGCTACGCCATTGCATGAAGAACAGCATTGCAAGATTCAGAAAAATGCAGAATTTATAGGGCAGCTGTGTTTTGACATGTATTGTTTCGGGAAGCGCAAATTAGGTTGTGCAAACTGAATTGAATTTCTCCCTCATCCCTAGTGAGGGCATTCTACATCCCACCTGACAAACCAAGTGTAGGAATTCACAGGGCCATTTCACATATCACACACTCAGTTCACATCAGCTGTGCCCTCAACATGGAGCTGCGGCCAATCTTATCTCTCTGTGCAGTGTATCTGTATAATACCCATATTTTCAAGCACCTGTTTATTGAATTAAAAAACCTTCTCAGATTCCAAATGTGGATCTTTGGGAAGATGCAGGATTTTGGCAGGAATTTGGTCCCATATTCCTAGCTAATAACCCAGAATACATTGCTCAAGATCACCTCAGGTGTCTGAGGGAGGCTTTTCTTCAGCAGTCCCTCTAGGACCTGCAACTTGGAAGAGCAGGATAGGATCAACATAGCGAGGGAGGCTGATGCAGGTACCAGCAGAAACAGCACCTGAGAAAGAGAGAGACCACTTCTCTGTACCTCACTGTAATCCCCATACTGTAAAGCTTCCTATGTGACTGAAATTATAGATTTATTTAAGCCCTGTGCTAATACAATGGAGCTTCTAATTTAACAGGAATCCCTTCCCCTCCTTCCCGCTTAACAGACAGAGGAAAAAAAAATTCTCTTTGGAGCCGCTGATGATCTGTTACACTTACACTGTCACCTGCTCACCTGTGGTCCTCTGGGACTTCTGTTGAAAGTTACAGATTCTCTTATTAACTTCTGGTGCTTTGTCACATTCTCAACTGCTCACTTACGGTCCTCCATGAACCAAAGCAGCAACACAAACCTACTCACTCAATGTCTTGCTCACCCAGCTAGATCTTTGGACTGCTTTGTGGGGGGAATGTGCAAATTTACTAGAATGAGTGAACTATTAACATACATCTTCCCAATATTCAATGGTGCCTCTACATATAGTTAGACTCTGGACTTAATGGACTAGACCCCTCTCTTTAGATGGCCATGTGATATCTGTTGCGTAAAAGCGCAATTAATATTTATCTCCCCCTTCCACTGCCATGTCACGTTTTCCAAATGCTGTGTTGGGGCAGGACATGAGTTTTCTACCCCTGATTAAAAATGAAAATAAATTATGACCATATGTAGTTCCACATGATGAAACCCCTTAAATCACAGCACCTTCATAGCGACTCGAATAAAACTGAGCAGACACTCTGCATGTGATTAGGAACACTGCTTTATTAGGGTCCCCAATCACATGAGATGTCCTCCTCACATTGAAGTGAATGCAAGAACAAGCCCATCACAAATCTTTCCTACTCAACACTGGGGAAGACATGGACTGATAGAGGAGCATGTGTGCGTGGCTGTTGGGGATGAAGCTTGCATGTGCACCCTGGGTCTCCCTCCCCATCCACAGATACACGCCTAACATTTTGCTGTTAATGGCTACTGATCCTGGTGGCTTGGTGTGTACTACTTTAGTAGCAGAAGCAGTATGCCTCTGAACACCAGTTGCTGGGGAACATGAGTGGGAAGAGTACTGCTACTCTGAACTCATGTCCTGCTTGTGGGCTTCTCATAGGCATCTAGCTGGCCTCTGTGAGAACTGGATACTGGACTAGATTTCCCCCCCTTCTCTAATCCACTGGAGGGTCTTTTCTGTTCTTAAAGCCAAGTGTAAGAGTCCCAGTGTCTTTTTTGTTGAAAAAGTGATGGATGAGAAAGAAGTGCTTAAGGAGAAGACTTGTGTGAGAAAATAAACAAATGTAGTTTTTTTCCTGTGGAGGAAGTTGAGTTGAGGGAATCCAGATTGGGAGGGTTTGGAAATAGATACGTTAATTTTAGGAGGCTGATCGTTTTTGAACATGGCTATTTTGTCTGAGAGGGTGAAGTTGGTATTGTTCCATTTCCTCAAGTCAATTTCCCTTCCTATAATGGATTTTTGTATATTATTTTCACTAATATCTTCATTTCTTCACAGTTATATGCACTTTTGTAAACATTGGTTGGAAAACTGCATTGCAAAAATTTGAAAAAGGGTAAATTTCAAAGGACAGCTGTGTTTCAGTTCATCTTGGGTTTTGGAAGTGCAAAATGCAGTCTGAATCAAATTTTCCCTCCATCCCTGATTCTGACCAACAGTACTCAGTCAGCCCCCTATCTTTTTTTCTTTCCTTTTGGCAGAAGAAGTGGTGACTGAATCAACCTTATTTTGCAACATGTAAATAGGCCTGTTGCAAACTTCACCTGGAGGTGTTTCCCAATAACTGACTATGGGCTCCAATTCACATTCAGATTTTAGTATGTGTGAATTCTTTCTTAGGTAACATTTGACATAGCCTGTGAATTGGTTGAACCAGACACACCATTAATCTCCCCACAAGTTATATCAAAAGTTATTTCAGTCAAGGTTATTGTGGTGAACTAGAAGTCAAAGTTGCTGGAGCAAATTGAATAAAGCTGTCAGTTTGAACTGAGTTGAGGAAGAATATACCGTAATCTCCTGCCCCCAGACTGCCTGGAGAGAGAGAGATTTGGAATCCTTGGGTACTCAGTGTTCTGGATAAATAGAAATAGTATTTGTCACATAGGGTTATCCAGAAGCGAGTAGCTCTTCCCCACTTGCCCATGACTACATCTGTAGCTTGACTCTCAGGGAGAATTAATAGGATGTTTCAAATAAGAGCCTGAGGAGAAGCAGAGGCTTTAGCTGCTGGGTGCCACTATCAATGGCCCAACCCCACATGAATTCACACTTCCTCTGAGGTGACCTGGAAGCCCACCCAGCCTCTCTCTCTCTTTTCCACAACAACCCTGTGAGGTACATTAAATTAAGAGACAGTAACATGTCCAACTCTACTTAGCAAATGAATACAGTCAGTTCTCCTTTCTTTGGATGACTGCCCCCAATCTTCACAAGTACAAGTTAAAACCCAGTGCATTTACTGCAGCCATGATTGAAGAATAACTGAGCACTGGAGTCTTATCAATTAATATGTATTTCATTAAATATTATATAATTTTATTTATTATATAACAAATTCTTATATTTCCTTATGCTGCTCTTCCTTTAGCAAGCTCAGAGTAGCTTCCTTGGGGGAATCCCAGTGGTCTTACTTCCAGACACTGCTTTGATCCATCATTCCCATGCTCAGTGAGGTCCTTCTACAGCAATGAGACAGACAGAAAAGGTATGTGTAGAAGAAATGCAAATAAATTCAGTAACAGTTATTCCCATTTATCCTGTTTCCTTTCTCTGTGTTCATTTTCTTCTTCCTTGCTTCCTTCCTTCTGGCCGAGAACGTGCTGGCCATGAAAGCTGAGAGCCGTGGGACAGTCTCGCCTCCAGATGGATCATTTGCTTAAGTTGACCGTAAAATTGTGTCTGCTCCAGTGCCGCCATAGTGGCGCTGGAGGGAGCCTAGTCCATTCCAGCTGTTTGGCACAGTGGGTGGAGAGGGCATGCAGGATGCCAAGTTAGGACTCCCTAGAGGGTAGGCATGGTTCAAATGCCTCCCTTTCAGTCTGTGGCATGAATATTGCCTCTGAGAAGAGCAACTGGTGGTATCTCAGCCTGAAGAGGAGTCCCTGCTGCTTTGACATCATTGCCGTTTGGAGAATTCCTTCATTCATATAGTTGTTCTGTGGTGGGAGGCAAGAACTCTGGACAGATGCCAAGGCCTACCAGCTGGTCCCCACTTGCAGTTCCGGCCCCAGTTTGTCTGCAGTCTGCCCAGGGCTTCTCCTAGAAACAGCTTCTGCAAGTTGGATGGAAGAATAAATGCTTGTTTAGAGCACCAAGGTGGTCTAGCCCCAGTTAACATGGCAGTTGCTTTGTGCCAATTTGCTTTGCAAAACCAACCAACCAGGATAAATAGTTCTTAAAGCCAGGCTTTATGTGGCATTCCATTCTGTTTATTTTTGAACTGTATGCGCCTTTAAAACTTGTTTGGTTTTGCAATGGCTATTGGTGATAAAGTAAATTGATTAACTGCATAGTCCAAGGGATGATTTACTACTGAACAGGGATGCCAACAGGATTTTCTGGGGCCAGTATACTGTGTGGGGATTCAGCCCTCTGCTGCACATGCAAAAGAAGACACATATGTGAACATAATTTGCATATAGTGTATATCATATGCAGATTTGTACCCTTTTTTGCGGGTAGGTCTGGAACATATCAGGGATCACACACAGAAATAAGAGGTCTGACGGACAAAATATCAATAGGGGAAGTTTTCCCCATAACTGTAGTTCCATACCAGTAAAAGTTTGCTCTGTTTAATATCCCTCTGCAAGAAGATCAAACCTATCAATTCTTAAGGAAATCAGCCCGGAGTGCTCACTGGAAGGACAGATCCTGAAACTGAGGCTCCAATACTTTGGCCACCTCATGAGAAGAGAAGACTCCCTGGAAAAGACCCTGATGTTGGGAAAGATGGAGGGCACAAGGAGAAGGGGACAACAGAGGACAAGATGGTTGGACAGTGTTCTTGAAGCTACCAACATGAGTCTGACCAAACTGCGGGAGGCAGTGGAAGACAGGAGTGCCTGGCGTGCTCTGGTCCATGGGGTCACGAAGAGTTGGACACGACTAAACAACTAAACAACAACAACAACATAGCTGGTAAAGACATGAGAAAACTGCTCTCCTCCACAGCCAGCCCCAAACCATGCAAATAAATCAAGTTTCATATGTTGTAAACTAGTTATCTTATTGTAGGTCTTTTGTCTGCTGATTTTAGGATAGCAAAACTGCATTCAGCGTAAGCTCAACCTAGTATTGCAGATGGAGGGAGTCAAAAGCGATTTAAGATTTAGGCAGTTCTGTTCATATGCTCATGACTGGATAGCAAGATTTAAATAGGGGGGGAAACAAGCAGAGTATTAATTTGTTGTGGTTATTTATTAATAATAATAACTACACCATTTTTTTTCTTTTTTTGAGCAAACAGGATTTGAAATCCCTACTCAGCCATGAAGCTCATTTTGTGCCCATGAACCAGACACTGTCTCTTAGAATAACCCACCTCACAGGAGAAACATGTACCACCGTCAAGTGAGCTAACTTAGGACTGAGGTAATACAACTGAAGTGGTCCTCTCTGCCTGCACCTAGAGAGTACATCATCCCCCTTGGCCCCAATTGGAGCTGGAGATGCAGCCTGTTATATAAACAACATGTAAAAATTGTGAGCTATCTGTGTCGTTAAGCTATTTCAGCAGCTAAATGTCTGCTTTGTTTACTATTGTTGTGGATGAACTACAGAGAGGTCCAAGACCAGAGGCGGAAAGAGTCAAAGCCAAATGATGGGTGTTTCTTGACCTGAAGTTGGACCTGTTTATTGAATCCCCCAAGGCAAAGGAAAGTAGTTATTATTTAAAGTTGATCCCTAGATGGCAGCAAGAACACAGCTTTACTTCTCTTGTACCTCCAACAAAACCTATTTAGGTGGTGTATTACTCAGTCTATGCAGGAGAAGGTACCATTGATAGGTTGTATTGAATAAATTTCCCTTCAAATTAGCCCTAATTGGTACTGATGGTATAGATTTGAACAACTATTCCTACTCAGTTCACTGCATTGTAAGATTATATTTTATCAGCTCCCTTCCCCATTTCCTTTTATATGTTGGTTGTACCTAATTGTTCTCTTTTCAGTGCAGACAGAATTAGATATATTTTGTAGTGTTTATTTCTGGTTGACTTGTAACAAATGGAGTTTTCAGATGGAGTTTCAAGGCATGGTGTTCCATGTTTTATTAATAATAGTTTGATTATGTGTCTTAGTTGAAAAAACCATAAACAAGCTGATGACATTTTTTGATTTACTAGAATTAGTGCTTGATCATAAGAGATAATGTTGTGGGATAACCAGGCTCATATAACCAACAACACTTAAGTCTAATTATTGCATGAAGGGGTTAATACCATAAACTATTCTGCCAAACTTAGCTATGTCCACTTCCTCTCACCTTGGGAAGAACTACGTAATCAAGCCTTTGTTCTCTCCCAGTCTACTTGAGAAGCTCAGTGAGTGAAGAGGTTTGAACTGGTTGCTCCAGTTCAGACTGCATGGCTCTCACAAGCCACTCTTAGGTTCCTATACCAGTAATTTTGGAACTTTCACCACTTTGCAACTAAGCCAAGTTTTATTGCCTGTGCAACTTTCTGAAGCACACAGATCTGACCTTTGAAGAGTTTGTAAGTAAACCATTATTAACTTACCAAACATGGTCTTTTTCTATGTTAGGGGAAGAGGGAAACTTTGGAAGGAACTTCAATTTTAAAGGTCTAACTACCTATATTTCCATGCTTTACTTTGATGTGTTTTGTGATTTTAAATCTCTGCTGGGGTTAAGTACTTAATTCATTCCGGAGGTCCGTTCTTAACCTGAAGCGTACTTAACCTGAAGCACCACTTTAACTAATAGGGACCTCCTGCTGCCGCTGCGCCGATTTCTGTTTTTAGCCGAGTTCTTAACCTGAAGTTACTTAACCCGAGGTACCACTATATATATATATATATATATATATATATATATATATATATATATGAATATATATATGAATATATATGAATATATTGAATAATTGATTGAATAATTGATAATACATTGTGCTTAACTTCTTGCATATTCATGTTAAGAATGAAGTTAAAGGAGATATTCCAAGAGCTTTACCTTCTTCACTGCTTGCCAGACGCCACCAAACAGAGGATCTGGAATGAAAGTTCTGGATAATAATTTCCTGCCCAGAAGGCTACTTCCAGCACCACTCAAAGTTTAAAGTGGAGGTGGGGCAAATAAGTTGAAAACCAAGTTTCCTCCCTGCTTAGGCAGCATGATGCTACAGCATGCCATGAGTACTTGCACATGGACAGCTGAATAACAAAATCAAAACCCATAGTATAAAACAGCTTTGAAAATACAGAGGATAAAAATGCAGAAATTGTCAGAGGGGTACAGATTAGCTAATGTTTCATGAGGTGCATGTGGAACTCACAGGCTACAGTAGCAGGTGAAAACCTTTACTCAAATTGGCCTCAAATTAACTTGGCCCTCTTAGCCAGGGAAAGTATACTCATGCTAGATTTAAACAAGCTTGGAACTAGCTCAAACAATCTGGAAATGACAAACAAACTGAAGTGCTTGGAAATCTTTTTTCATAAAAGAAATGCTGTACAATAAATCAGATAGCCTTGTAAAACACCACCAATATAGGCCCAGAAAAAAGAATTACCTTATTTCTTCTGGACATACCGGTAAGCTAGTCAGATCCACTCATTTCAATTGGTCTACTCCATATGAATAACATTGGATACAACCCTATGGTAGGTAGGCATATAGATAGTTAGGTAGGCTTCCTGTGTTATAGGCTGTGTTATAGGCTGTGTTATAAGGCTAGAAACCTTGATCAACAGCTTATGGAGAAGTAAATCGAAAAAGTGGTAAAAGGGAACAATGTGAGAAGTCTTACATCTAGTAGCGCTACACAGATTGTTGTGGTTTCATCTTCTTTGTTTGTTTGGTTTGTCTTTGTAATGATTTGTTACTCTTTAATTGAATGGTGACATATTGGCTATATATATATTTAGGGATCCCCCCGATGACCTATGTACTGAGCATTGATCCTGATTCTTCCTTGGAGGCATTTAAGCAGAGGTTGGATGGCGATCTGTCATGTATGATCTAGTTGAGATCCCTGTATTGCAGGGGGTTGGAGTTGATGACCCCCAGGGTCCCTTCCAAGATACATTTTTATTATTCCGACTCTAGAAACAAACTGGTGCCTATTGTGTCAGAGGCAGACCTCCATCACATCCCCCTAGTAATGTTACAATGCTTTACAAGGGATTTATTCTCTTTACGTGAATGAATGATTAAATGGATGTGGTGCTTTAGTAAATAATAATATCTGCAGTATTGGGCAGCGGGTGACAGGAAACTCAACCAGCATTTGCATCACTGATATATGTCTCAAACGCATTGTATGTGTTTGGTGAAATTGAGCTCCTCTGTGGGAGAGATAAATATGACGAGCCCTGCTTAAAGGTGCCTCTGTAGGTATGCTTAGATGGCGATGGCATCCAAAAAAGATATATTTGTGTCTAAAGTGTTGGGCTCTGCCTGACATTCTATGGTACAGAATATGAGCCAGGTTGACTCAAAGAGACTTAATGTGACACTTAAGATTGACTTAAAAGAGACAGAAGGGAAAATGTGTTTTAGACTAACTGAATATCCATCAGGACTAACTTTAACCTTAGTTCTTATCGGGTATGAAAAGTAGCCGCAATAGCTGCTTTGGTATGTATTTCAATTTAATTTTAAATATGTCCAGAGTAGGCCACTAAATCTGGCCATGATGCTAACTAACCCTGAAGTGATGTGCACAGTTCTGGGAGCAAAAGGTTGCAGTGTGCTATCTTGTGGGCTGGAGGCTTGGTGTAAAGAAAAGCGCATAATTCGTCAAGGGCAAGATGTGGAATCCTTGACGCTTCAATGTCTGTTTGCTAGGCTGGTTGTCTGCCAAAACCGTAGTATACAGGGGGAACCCACATGCATGCAACTTCACAGCTGTTGCCCTTGTCACAGCTGCCACACAGCCTTGTCCTCGGTACTGAGGGAGGGTGTAGCCATGCGTCAAACAACCCATTTGATCAGTAAGGCACCAGGAAACCAGCTGGCCTTCTTTGTCCAGGAGGCAAGCACTAGGGAAGTTGCGGATCAGGCTGTCCAGATAGCGCAGGCTCCGATCATTGCGCCCAGCACTCCAATTTTCATTGAGCAGAGCTGAATGAGAGGAGTTGAGGCTGCCAAAGTGGAAGAGGTCACTTCTGTACCTGAAACACAAAGAGAGGCAGTGATGGCAGTCCAGCAGACTGAAAGCATCCCTTAGGCTTAAAAAGTATTTCATCCATCAACAAAGGAACAGGAAGTTGCAAGAGAAAGCCCAGGAAGTGACTCTTTGACTTTCTCCTCCTTGTGGGCACGACTATGCCAGGACGTAGGCTTGGACTATAGCAATTAGATGTGGAACTTTGTGTTGGGTTACAATTCACTGCTTACTGATTATGAGGAGGAACGTCTGAGAATTCTGATGAAAATAGAAGCAGAAATTGCTAATGTTCACCTAGTCAGTCCTTTTCCAGAACAGAAAACAGCCCAATGAATACTGCATATTTGCTGATGTTATTTTCAGTCCACAAATAATATGTAACGCTATTGTTAAGAGTTGCAGGGGAAAGCTGAGGCCCTCCTTACCCCTGGACCCAGGAAGTGTTAAAATATAAGTCAGGCTAGTTTCCTGTGCTGATGTGATCACCTGGGTGATGGGCCATTAAGAGAACAAAGGATTAAGAGGCTTGGTGTGAGATAGTAAATGGGTAGGGGCCCCCTCTCTTAACTAAATTTCAAAGGATGGTTGTATTTAAGGAAAGTGCAAGTTAAATAAATTTGCCTTTAAATGGGAACTAAATTTAATTTCTCCCCTTCTCCAGTCAACAGACTCCCATCAATTAGATACCCCAGGGGTGAGAGTGCACTCACTAACCGGCTCTGACAGTAGGCAGATGGGTCAGGATGCAGGATTGTCTGGTAGAAGTATGGCTTAAGATTGACATGACTGGACTCTGCAATATCTCTGGCAGCTTCATATAAGCCATATTGGAGCCCTGCACACAATGAAAATGAGATGTCAACCTGGGGGCAAGAGTGGGGAATAATATTTTCTAAAACTCTGTGTCTTCACCTTTCTTGCTATCGTATGATTATAGTGTTGTGTGCCACTCCAATCTTTGAGCGGTGCAAGATTCCAGGGGTTTCAGGCACTTACCCAGGGTTGGTGTTTCCTTTGGAATGATGTTCAGCAGAGACTGTGGTGTCTCTATGGCATGTGGTTTATTTACACCAGGCTTCCTCAAACTCGGCCCTCCAGATGTTTTTGGCCTATGACTCCCATGATCCCTAGCTAGCAGGACCAGTAGTCAGGGATGATGGGAATTGTAGTCTCAAAACATCTGGAGGGCCGAGTTTGAAGAAGACTGATTTCCACATATATACAACCTGAGCTTATGAAGGAGGGGTTCACAGTATTAACACCCCAAGAGGGACTTGCTTCCCCCATGGTCACAGCCTTCTATTCAAACAGAAATCAAACATTGTGTTCACTCTCGCTCTCTCGCTCTCTTTCTCTTTCTTCCCGGCTTGCTAATGTGCTCACATCACTCCAACTCTCTGTTCTCAACTCAGCCTTTGCCCTTCGAACTACCCACCCATTTTCCATCTCACACAGAGCCACTTTCTTTGTACCTCTCAATGTCTCATCACCTTACCAGGAAGCTAGCTCTGCTATTCCAGGAATGGAATAGGTTAAGCATGTGGAACTTTACCTTGAAGTTGAAAGGCCTTTCCCCAGTCAATGGCTTCTGCATTTTCCAACAGTGTTCGCCAGGCGTCGACATCCAAGTAGAAAGCAGTATGAAAGTTGGCGTAGTAATCCTGCTTGTCTTTCACCACCTGCAGAACGTGGCACAGTCATTTGGCTATTGACAGGACACAGGCAGCAGGGGTTGGTTGGGTCTTATTAACGACGGAGAGCAGGAGAAAGAGAAAGAGAAAGGCAAAGGAGGCAGGAACAGGCCCAGCACCACCACGGAGTGCATCTCCAATGGCTTTCCAGCCTCAGAAGCTCCCGTCTCTTGGGCTTTCTCTCACAAATTCAGGTGACGGGTTATGGGAGAATTCTTACCTCCTTACGTGGGCGGGTAAGGACAACTTTAAACTCCGGCCAAGAGTCCACCACCACTTCGTGCTGAGCTGGATTTCTACGGTTGATGTGCATCACAGCTCCGTAGGCCTGCCAAGGAAAGGAGGGGAGTTACCCAGAGCAAAAATCCATGTTGTTCCATGAGAAAATTATAGGAAATGCCATTTGTTAAATTGATGGGGAAAGGGGATGGCAGTAGAGGAGTGAGAACTACCGGAAGAGCCTGGGGCAGGTGCCTTTGTAGCACAGTCTCAAGCAGCTTCAACTTGGAGGGGCAGGTCAGGATCTGCATGGCTGGCCAAACAGGGGATGGTGGCTACGTCAGGTCCCAGTAAAGATAACGTGGTTGGGAAGGAAGCACTTGAAGGGGAAGAAACACAGAGAGATATGCATCAGACCCTTCACTCAGTGCTTCCAGACAATCCACAACCAGAATGACTTGCCCTTTTTCATGAAATCTCTAGTACTCAAATTACATCACTAATTATGTCTGTAGATCAGGGAAATGTGGAGTTGATTCCTATTCCGGCTGAGGAGATGGACACTGGCTGCCCCTCATTCAGACAGTCCCCTACTCCCCTTTGCGACTAGTCAAACCATTCCCTCATTTTTCTAGCACTGAGGCAGAGTTGAATTGGTAGGCAATAAATTTGAGTCCCACTTATTTAGGGGGATTAGATTGTCCCCTTCAGAGGTCCACAATGACAGCTGCAGTGCTTACCTGAAAGGACACGTCTGCCTTTGAGAAGAAGGTAGCAGCCTCCTATCGCAGGGCCACTGGCATGATATGGAATGTCATCCTTGTTGAGGCAATTTATCCACTTAAGCATTTTTTAAAAAATTCCTCAAGCAATAAGCCATTAACAGGCTGGTGCCTTGGCCTTTTTCCCAGTGTCTCAACGGAGAAGGAAATTTGGCTGCAACATGTTTTTGCTGAAGAAGTATCTGAAGAAGTGTGCATGCACACGAAAGCTCATACCAAGAACAAACTTAGTTAGTCTCTAAGGTGCTACTGGAAGGATTTTTTTTATTTTTTATTATGTTTTTGCTTGACTCAGATGGTCACAAGTCCAGAGAACATGAGAGATTTGGCATATACTATGACTTATGTCCAGGCTTCCATGCGCCCTTGGCAAGGAGCTGTAACATCAACTCTGAAGTCACCCTGCTGGGCGCTTCACCCCTCCAAGCCAGAGTCAAGGGGCGTGATTTTGACGTCCCACTGGGAGCGGAGGCCAACCTAACCAATCCCTAGGTACGCCCCTGCTTACACTTGGCCAAGTTTTCTCAACCCCACACAGATCTATTTTGCTCCAAGTTCAGAGCAGGACAGCTATGTAATAATTCACCAGGGTCCCTTTCTTATTTCGCTGCAATGTGGTAATGGGATGAACTCTGACAACATGAAAAAGTCAGGATGCCCAACCTCCCCAGTGGGGTAATAGTTCCCTTTCAATCTGTTTCAGTAAGAATCCAAGAAAATGCACTCCAAGTTATACACCAGGGGTATATATATACACCGGTATCCTCTGTCTAGGTGCCAAATTTTGATAAGTCGATCCAGAGTACACAGTGAGCTGGTTCACACATAACTTTAAACCACTGTTAAAACTAAACTATGATTTAATGTTCACCTAAGGATGGAAGCAGACCTGAGTAACAAGTTCTTCTTTTTAGAGATGAGAAAGCCTTCTATAGTAGAAGGTGATTAAGCTGACCTGGTATGGGAAGAGGTGATGGTGGGCATAGCTGAGGAAGAAAGGGTTAACTCTTCCCTCTCCAGGTGCAATTTCCAAAATTGTCCAATTTCTGTTACAACTAGATTTGGAAACAAAGCATACTCCTGGCTCCAATGTAATTGTTGTGGGATGATCTTCCTGGAAATTCCGCTGGTGCGCTCTCCACAAAGAGCAGCCCTGGTATTACATTTTTTTAAAAATGGAAAATACCTTTTTCAAGAGTAATTGCTAGTGGGGCTGCGGGTGAGTAGGGTTTAGAGTGAGTGTGTGACTGCAGTGCAAATGTGAGCGGTTGTAAATGGCAGTTTATCAGGTTTGCAAATATGCCCATTGTCCCAAAAAAGATTGGCCACCATTGCCAACCCATGACTTTTGGGAGAACTCAAAAGCATGTGCAATATACTGTGATATTTTTGTTGGCCTAATGGTATTTATTTACCAGTATGTATTCTTTATTAAATTTGCATACCCCGCCCTTCATCCATAGATCTCAGGGCAGCTCACAACATAAAAATACAATATAAAATCACAAAATACATAATAAAATCAAGAACAAACAAACAAAACACAAACCAATATACCCCCCTTAAAAAGTATTGGAAATGCTAGTATTTCACTATTATAACTTTAGACCAGTGATGGCTAACCTTGACACTCCAGATGTTTTGGAACTACAACTCCCATCATCCCTAGCTAACAGGATCAGTGGTCAGGGATGATGGGAGTTGTAGTCCCAAAAAATCTGGAGTGTCAAGGTTAGCCATCACTGCTTTAGACCATTGCTTGGCTGGTTGACCATACTCAATATATGGCTTAAGGTACCTTATGTGAAGGGACACGGGTGGCGCTGTGGTCAAAACCACAGAGCCTAGGGCTTGCCGATCAGAAGGTCGGCGGTTCGAATCCCCGCGACGGGGTAAGCTCCCGTTGCTTGGTCCCTGCTCCTGCCAACCTAGCAGTTCGAAAGCACGTCAAAGTGCAAGTAGATAAATAGGTACCACTCTGTCAGGAAGGTAAACGGCATTTCCATGCATTGCTCTGGTTCGCCAGAAGCGGCTTAGTCATGCTGGCCACATGACCCGGAAGCCGTACGCCGGCTCTCTTGGCCACTAAAGCGAGATGAGCGCCGCAACCCCAGAGTCGTCCACGACTGGACTTAACTGTCAGGGGTCCCTTTACCTTTACCTTATGTGAAATATTTTTTTAAACCAATATGTATAAGAGAGGGACAGGAAACTCCAGTATTGGTGGAGTGATGGATTTGTTTCTCTTTCATTCAGAGAGCTACGGAAGTCAAAGAGAGGAGATACTCTGGGACTCTCTCCTCCTCCCTTTACTAAGCTGAAGAATGTATGCAGATATGACACAATTCAGATAATCTCTGGTGGCCCATATAATCCAGCAAATTCTGTGTTTGAACATTATTCAAGGCAGTATGGCCATATACAGGGCACCCTGCCGCATGGCTTTGCATGGACAGTGCCCTCATCACTATAGCTAAATAGCCCCTTCGGCGGTGGGATGGAAGGGTGTAGCCATGTATTTGTGCACCAAGAGGATCCATGATGTTCCAGCTGATCGGATGACCATTGGAGTCCAGGATGCAGATACTGGGGAAGCACTTCACCATGTTGTCCAGGAACCGTCGACTTTGTTCATTGCCCCCATGGGGCCATGTTTCATTTAGGATGTCAACATGGGAGCTTTTCAAGGCAGACATTGTGAAGCCGGGATCTAGCCTAGAAGAAAAGACAGGCAAGAACTGTTAGGAACTCTGGAAGTGCCTACGTGCAGCTATGCACATCAAGCAATTAAGAGTTGGCTGAAGGCCAAGATCTTCCCTATCTCTGCCTGGTAACAGGGCCTTAGTAACAACCATCTCATTGGGTGGAAAGTTCCATAAAGGCAAGAGTGACCATGTGCTCATGTGGTTGGTGTAATGGAGTTTGCGATTGTTGGAAAGGTTGTGTAAGAGAGATAGTGAGAGGAAAGGTTTTGCTTTTGTTTCTTTATTTTCCTAAGTCTATATATAGTAACTTGTGGATACTGTTTGCTTCAATAAAGCTGTATATAGTTATCAAGTTACTAGTGGCAGTGAGTTCCTGCGTCATCATGTTCAGTCAACGCTATACAACCAGTAGCTTCCTGAAGGACTGCATGCACTCTGCTGTGTCCAGGATTCTGTTCTTTCCTGACACAAATTCCCATCAAGAACAATATAGCCAGAGATGTTGGAAGAACACAGGAACCACCTTTTTGGCTCAGACCAAAGGTTCATCTAGTCCAGGGGTGGCCAACTCCCAAGAGACTGCAATCTACACACAGTTAAAAACTGGCAGTGATCTACCCACTTTTTGGTGGTTCGGGTCAAAGTTGTTGAGTTTTTTCAGGGAGAAGGTAAAATGTTGATCTTTTTTTAGGGGAGCCACAGTTGTTCAGCTTCTTTGGGGGGAGCCACTGATCTCCCATTGATCTACTGCAGACGTCCAGTGATCTACCGGTAGATCACTATCTACCTGTTGGACATGCCTGATCTAGTCCAACACATGTTAACACTGGCCAGCAACCTGAGTAAGTCTCAAGCAGGAAACCAGTTTGCTTTTGCATACTGGTGTCAACTTAGCCATTAATAGACAAAACATATTTAGGAAACTTGTAGTGTCACCTTTGGTGCTTTGCTGTGCCAGCCATGAGAAGGCAGACTTGGAAAGAGTGACTGCAAGGTTTGACCATAGTATTTTGGCTATGGAGATTGTCCAACTGGAAGCACCACAGGTTAACCAGTGCCTCAACCAGAAAGGAAGAAGGGGGGAGCAAGGTGGACACTTACTGGCGCTGAGGCATTTTATCTGGGTTAGGGTTCAGGTAGGTGAAGTGGGGAATTGCAGTCAGATGAATTTTCTTGGCGGCGGCTGCATCTTTAGAGACGTCATAGATCCCATTCTGGTTCCCTGTAGAATAGTAAAATATTCAACAACGAAGAGAACGATATGTATGTGTGTGTTTTGAGGATAGGACAAGAAGTTGTTCAGTGCATCAGGACCACAGTAGGAGGCCAAATGTTAAAGCCCCCTACCCATCTTCCAATTTGACACCTGATATTGACATTTTAAAAGCCCTTCGTATAACAACAACAACAACAACAACAACAACATTAATTCAACTTATACACCGCCCTATACCCGGAGGTCTCAGGGCGGTTCACAACAAGACCACAGCATATAAAATCAAACCAAAAGCAGTAACCCAGTACCCCCCCCAAAAGCCACATTCTAAAATGATGTTGGATGTCAATAAGATCAACCAAAGCCCTGGTTAAAAAGGAACGTATTTGCCTTGCACTTAAAGGTATATAATGATGGCACCAGGTGAACTTCCCTGGGGAGAGCATTCCATAGACAGGGAGCCACTACAAAGAAGGCCCGCTCTCGTGTTGCCATGTGATGCCATTGCTGATTTATGTGAATTATGTCACTCGTGCCTAGTTTGGGCCTAAGGTGTAGTTACACCCTCTCTGCCTCTGCAGTCCTAAACAACAAGGAGCAAGGAATACTGACTATTTCCCTATCCCGCAGTCTGTATGTGGGATAGATATGATGAAAAGGGATTATTGGAATAGCCATAATGAGCACATGATAATTGTAGTTTGGGTTGGCTTCAGTCTAATCCAGGGTACAGCCCTAGAAATCAAATAAAAATATATTCAAATGTTACCACGCTGCTTAAAGGGTAAAGGGTCCAGTCATGGACGACTCTGGTGTTGTGGCGCTCATCTCGCGTTACTGGCAGAGGGAGCCGGCGTACAGCTTCCGGGTCATGTGGCCAGCATGACAAAGCCGCTTCTGGCGAACCAGAGCAGCGCACGGAAACGCCGTTTACCTTTCTGCCAGAGCGGTTCCTATTTATCTACTTGCACTTTGACGTGCTTTCGAACTGCTAGGTTAGCTACCTTTTATTTGCCATTTAAAAATTCATAGCCAAGGTGCGAAAAGACAGTTAGAAGGGACCACATAGGTAATCTAGTCCAACGGCCTGCAATGCAAGGATCTTTTGCCCAACGTGGGGCTTTGAGCTCGTGACCCTGAGATTAAGAGTCTCATGCTCTACCGGCTGAGCTATCCCAAGTTTATTATCTTATTTTTTCTATGCTTGACTATTGCAGTTCTCTTCTTTCTATTTTGCCTGTTTTCCTGTTCACCCAGACTTCTATTCTTAATTCAGCTGCCTGTGTGGTTTCCTCCCATGTTTTGGTTTCCCTACATTTCCTCTTGGTTGCACTCCAGTGACTTCCTTTTCGTTAAAGGATCTCATAAAGTTGAAGTGATCACATAAAGTATTTTCACTCTTTAGCTCTTTCTCTTTTCTTCCTTTGCCTTCCTCTCATTTCCACTCACTGATATTCTTCACCTCCTGGCTAAACCTCCACGTACTCTTCGATTTCACAGCTCCAGCTTTTCTCTCTCTTGATTCACATTTCCTTCGGAAACCATCATGGCCTCTCAGTAGTCACATTGCTCTTCCCTTGCAAATGTTGCAGTAGCATGTGAAAATGCCTCTCTCTTCCCAAACCTTTAACCACTACTTTCTTGATCCCCTTCACGTTCCTTTTGAGTCCCTCCCTCCTTCTCAATGGGATTCCACTTTTTGACTTCATTTCTCAACAGCACTTAAGTGTATGAGACACTTTATCAGGGACATCACATCTTGTTTTGCCATCTGAGGTGAAACCGGAAGTGCCACCTTGCCACTGCCACCACCATCCACTGGCAGAGAAGCGGCACAGGTATTGGTACTGAATTTGGGTGAGAGCATGTTAATTAGGGGTGAGATCTCACTCCACAAGATCTCGTGCAATTTTGGCAACATCTCACTGGAAATCAGCACTGGGGCAAGCGAGGGAACCACCTTGGGGCATCCACTGCCTCACTCCGCCTGATGGCTGTGCTGGTCCTGCCCTTCAGATGTCAAAGAGAACAACAACTACCAGACCTTTAGAAGACATCTGAAGGCAGCCCTGTTTAGGGAGGCTTTTAATGTTTTATAGATTATTGTATTTTAATGCTCTGTTGAAAGCCACCCAGAGTGGCTGGGGAAACCCAGCCAGATGGGCAGGGTATAAATAATAAATTATTATTATTATTATTATTATTATTATTATTATTATTATTATTGTGGAGGCTGGTCTTTTAGGGTGATAGGGCCTGCTTCATCAAGCGCTATCTGCTCACAGCCAGCTCCCCCCACCTGCTTTTTACTTTCATTCAGTCTGTGGGGGAACACTTCTATCAGCTTCCTCCTCCATAGTCTCAGTTTTGCCTCTCATACCGGTAGAAGGCAAATGCTGCCCATTATGGGTTCTGGATTCACCTATGTTGGTCTCCTTGCCTTCTGCCCTACCAGTTCCAATGAGAACCACCCACCAGAGTTTACATTAATTACAGTAATGTCATTTTAAAGGGGGGGGACTCTCTCTTCTCATAACTTTTCCCTTAGAAAGAACAGCCTTCTACCATAGAGACGAAAGGTTTGCTTCCAGTTGACGGCATCTGTGTCCAGCAACAGTCTCCGGTACACATCAAGATCCCAGTAAAAGGCTGCATATATGTTTTTATACAAATCTGTATTGTCTGTATCAGCCTAAAAGAGAGAGACATGGAACTCATTAGGATGAAACCTAGTGTACACCCTTCCCTTACGGTTGGAAAAAAACCCCTTAAATTTCCCCCCTCTATCTCAAAACGGTTTTAATTTTATAGCACTTCAAAATTTCATGAAATCTGCATTGTCTGTCCCTCTTGAGACCCTCAGCACATGTACATTATATATTGTTTCTCCATAACCAATGATCAGATCTCTTTGAAATTTTACACAGAGCTCAATAAGAGGATGAGGATTTCAGGAAAAATGCACCAGAACTCAAAAGATTTAATAAATGCCTAAAAAAATTATGAATGTATTTTGTTTTGGTGGAAAAACCAGGTTTAGAAAATCTCAATTTTCAGTGTGTGGACATGATGGAACTCAAGGTTTTTGATGTTGAAAATTATTGCAAAGACATGCTCTTTCTCAAAAAAGAATGAAATTTATGGATTTTTTATTCCTTCTAATGAAAATTTTACATTTTTTGGACAAAAGTAGTGTATCTGCTTGATGTGAGGAAAATTATCTTTTATATATCTCAAAACTATTTCCTGAGTATACTATATTCACATCATGCTTTAAATAATCAGAAACAATGCAATGGGATGAGATCATCTTCTTGCTGTTAGGACTTTTATAATGCACTACCACAGGATGCAAAGTACAAGAATCATTTGAGGAGTCAAATGTTCTATTTTGTCTGTTAGATCATCAATGAACTCATCTAGTGTAGAAGTGGTTTTGCTCAAGTATGTTTGATCTGTGGAAATCCATTGTGAAAATTCAATGGGGTCACTTCCCGATAGCCAGTTTTCATAACTTCAAATTCAAATATCCCCAAATTAAAACAAGTATGCACTTTACTTTTGGGGGAAAACTTATAATAACCAATATTATGTTAATTTTTATGATGAACAACTTTGTTTCATTAATTTTTTCTATTACAGCTATGGATTGTAGGAAAGTTGTACCCAGTAGCCATTTTTCTCCCCACAATGTCCAAAAACCATAAAATATTCATTACAAGGAATAAAAAACCCCATAATTTTTTAGATAGAGGGGGGAAATTTAAGGGGGTTTCTTTCAACCATAAGGGAAGGGTGTACAACAAGTTTCATCAAAATCTGAGACAGTGGGTGACAAAACCCTTGTTTGATGTGGAATGACCACTGCTCTAATGCCAAAGGTGCCCTCCTAAACAAAAGCCAACATCCCCTTTCAGTTTGAGCCTGGCTTAGAGGAAGTCCCAGCACAGAACACACAGCATTTCCTGCTGACATCCCACAAAGCACCTCCCACAAAATCCCCACAGGCTACTTACTACCTCTGTCCGTGGACGAGTCAGGACCACTTTGAAATCCGGCCAAGAATCCACAATCACCTCATGGCCCACTGGGTTCCCACGGTTTATATTCACGACTGCACCATAGACCTGTCAAAAGTCATAGGATGTCAGAGTTGGTGCTGCAGTTGAAGGAGGCAGCCTGGGAGAAATGTGTGGAAGCTGGGGAGAGAATTAGTGGTGTGGTGTGTCAGGCTTGTATCTGCTGCATGCCTTGAGTGGGGAGTCCTGATCTGAGTGAGCATTGGGACAGGAGAATCTGTTGATTTCCCTTGGTGTTACAGCTGAAAGAGACAGCTTGAGACAAAAGTTTGAGGAGAGAATCAGTGGTGTGGCCCCTAATTCAGATTTTGATCTGCTGCATGAATCCCCACTGTTAGTGCATAGCCCTTGAATGGTATTACCTTGACTGAGGACTCCCTGTTTACCAGCTGATTAACAAAATCTAGGAGCCCACATGCCCATTTCACATATTACACATATTTCTCATGAATCCTGAAAATGCTGAGCGTTTCAACATGATGCACACATCTTCAAGCATCTGCTTGTGGAACTTAAAAACTTAAGGCATGCACCTAAAAATGTAACATGTATAGTGGTACCTCGGGTTACAGACGCTTCAGGTTACAGACTCTGCTAACCCAGAAATAGTACCTCGGGTTAAGAACTTTGCTTCAGGATGAGAACAGAAATCGCGTGGCAGCAGCGGGAGGCTCCATTAGCTAAAGTGGTACCTCAGGTTAAGAACAGTTTCAGGTTAAGAACGGACCTCCAGAACGAATTAAGTTCTTAACCCGAGGTACCACTGTAATGGTGTTCTCAAATTCAAAATGTGGAGTTTTGGAAAGATAAGAGATGTTGACAGGAACCTGCCCCCATTCCTAGCTCTTAAACCAGATTACAAAACTCAAGATTACCACAACTGTTTGAGGGAGGTTTCTCTTCAGCAGCGTCTCCAGCAACTGCAACTTGGACGCACAGGATAGGATCAACATAGCTTGGGAGGTGAAAGCCGATGGGCTGGTACCAGCAGAAACAATGCCTGTGATAAGCACCTGGGAGAGAGATCAGTTCTTTGTTGCTCACCAGAATCCTCAAACTGAGAAGTCTTCTGTGTCACTGAAGTCCAGTCAGATGGGCAGGGTACAAATAATAAAATTATTTTTATTATTACTTATTTAACCCCTATGTCTGCACACCAGTGTCAGATGGCACAGCTCCCCCTATAAGGAAAGCCCGTGCCTTCCTTCCAGCTCAATTCTGATAAACAAAAACCTTCTCTTGTGAACTACAGACAAGATGCTCTCTTATGCTGCTCACCTGCTGTCCAAAACAGTAACACGGACCTTTGCAGTTGGAGTCCTCTTTCCAGCTTGGTAACTTTAGGGACTGCTTTGATTAGGAGGGGGAATCTATATACATTTTTACTAGAGTGAGTGAACCATTAACAGAATTGTTCCTTGGATTGTGGCCACAGGCCTTGTGGGATTGGATCCCAATGACACAGAAGAAAACAAGCAAAGTCCCAATGATACAGAAGTCCCAAATCCCAATGATACAGAAGAAAACAAGCAAAGTCCCAACTAAAGAAGAATGGCAATTTAAACTACAGTGGACCCTCGGGTTACGTACCGCTCTGGATACGTAATCTTCAGGTTGTGAAAGTGGCAAACCCGGAAGTGTATTCCGGGTTTCGCCGCTCATGCATCCGCAGAAGCGTGCTATTGCGCTGCGTGCGTGTGAAGAAGCAGCACCTCTTGTTACGGATTTTTCGGGGTGCACACGGACCCCCAAAATGAACTAAATTCATAACCGGAGGGTCCACACAGTTAATGATCTCCTGAGCAATAACCGGAGGGTCCACACAGTTAATGATCTCCTGAGCAATAAATGATTTACTGACAGTCCCTGTCATGCTATTCAAATGATCCGTAAAACTGATCTTGAGTATTAGCGTGCTTGTGCATGGGTATAAAGGTTGGGCTCAGAAGAGGGTTCAGTCATTGGTTTAATCATTCTGTAACAAGTCTAACAGAACTACAGGGATTATTTAAATAGGTCTATTGTAAATTACAATTAGTGAACCATTGGGGAGGGTCTTGGTAGGGGTTGGGATTGAAGTAAGCTGGTTTCCCCTCCATGGCTGCAAAACTTCCAACAACTTGCATCTCTGATAAAGATACATTTCTCTTCCATCAGCTAGAATTGGCAGCTAGAATTGTTTCCATAAAGTATTGGAAAGCAAATCTGATACTGACACTCTAAGAATATGTCAAATTTTAAATAAATCAACTTTGAGCTAGCCAGAAAAAAGACTGTACTTGTGCTTGTAGGTTTGAAGAAAATTGGGGATACACCAAACAATTGCGAAATGACCAGCAAATTGCAATGTTGGGCTGCCTTTTGGTCTTACAGAAATTATTCATTCTTATGTTTGTAGGATGTATCTAATATATTTAGTGAGGAAATATCTTTGAATAAATTGGATGGATTTGTACTTACATATTGACATAGAATGAATTATCTTAGATATTTTGTTTGATAAATGTATATAAATAATCTGGTTGGCCATGATGAGAACAGGATGCTGGACTTGATTGGCCCGATCCAGCAGGCTCTTATGTTCTAGTTTCTATGTGAAGCATAATTAAACTAGATATCTTTATTGATCTTCCAATTTCTGGAGGGATAAATTTTAAAATGTGGTAAAGGGGAATAATGAGAGAATTCTTGTATTTATTAGGATAGGTCTACAGAGAGTAAACTAATTGGAAAAACAATTGGAGAAAAAAATGATGCATCCCATCTATGAGGTTTTCTCTGAATTTTTTCTCTTTTTTTGCAATTTTTGAATGCAATTTGTTTTATCATTAATGGAGAATGGTAAAAAATGCAGTATAATTTTTCATTAAAGCACTAGTTTTCACTCTTGTTCTTTTCTTTGTAAGTTGCTTTGGGTTGCCCTGCGTAAGATAAAGTGACTAACAAATTCAGTAAATAATAATTTCCAATTTAATGAAACATAAAAATAATAAAAGACACCTGTATGTTGTTGTAGAAAAATCTGCCCTTATTCCCTTATGGGGTACACAAGAGCCCTTGCAAGTTCCCTGCAGGTTCTCCATCGGTAGGAGTAAAAACAGAGGCCAACCAGAGAAAAATTGAGAAGCAAAGCCTTTATTTTCACTGTTGCAACAGGGTGCTTTCCTCTCACACAGGAGCAGGAAAAGGACCCACAACAATGGTGGGCAAGCTCCTATATAGACTTTGAAATTCCCCCCCTTCCCCTCAAGACCAACCCCCTATACGTCATACATACATCACTAAAAGGGGTGTAACGCAGGACCACCCCTCAGATACATCACAGCTACATCATAGAAAAAGGCGGTCTCCAGCCCAGCAGAAATCTTGAGTTGTTTACCTCCTGTCTGCCACTTCATGTGATAATGTCTTATCTGATTGCATATCCTGGGGAGTCCACTCTTTTGTTATTATAACCACTAATTCCTGAATCTAGGTCACAGGTCACAGGCCCACACCCTGTTCATATCTTGAGTGTGCCCTTAAGACAGGATTTGTGAGGAAAGAGACAATGGGGAGATTTTCCCACTCCCTTCCTCCTTGCACAGAAACACCTGGTCAGTTTGAGAGTCAAAAATGGTGTCAGGAGTCAAAATGGTGTGAGGCCTGTCTTTCTGTGCTGTTTTCAGACACCCCTCTCTGTTCATGTCTCAAATAGTGTAATGGGGTGTTTTAAAAGGAAGTCGTCCCCCCCCCGAAATTCCTACAACAATGTAAGTGTTGTTCTGTGAAACAGTCACTACATTTATCTGTAGAAATGAACTCCTGCTCCAGGCTGTACCCCTAAGTCCAAGCTTTTTAAATGAACCAAAATTTGACCCACAATCCCCACTTAGGTTTGAAACACAAATTCCAAACCCTGGCACAGGATCTTAAAATCCTCACACCTTCTACTGCAACCAATAGAGCTCTTTTTTCAAGCCTAGCAGCATGGAGGAAATTTTCAATAGGTTGCAGCTAGTGTGTGTGTGTGTATGGGGTTAACCCTCCCGAGATAAGACTCCTGAGCTCATCCTTCTCTTAATGCAATTGATTTTGAAAGAAGCCAATAGAAGGCTTCCTTGTCTCTGAAAGCTGTTAGTCAGGTCTGCTTCCATTCTTAGGAACCATAACTTAGGAACCATGGTTTAAAGTTATGTGTGAACCAGTTCACTGTGTACTCTACATTGATTTATCAGTATTTGCCACTGATGAAGAACCGGACAAAGCATATTTGGCAATTTAAACTGTTGTTTATGCACAGCAGTTTGCAAAGCTATGCATTCTTCTGTCTTCCAATCAACTTTATATTTTATTATTCTGCTCAAAAGTTGTATGCTATGCACAACAATATATTGAGCAAAATTTGCAATGGGTAAACTACAGTTCCCAGGATTCTTGGTATGTGAATGAATATGCTTTAAATGTTGGTGTGTGTACACAGCCTGAAATTAGGGATTTATTTAACACAGGTGCAAGAAGGCACAGCTCCTGAACTTATAGGAGTAATAGCTCAGTGATCTAGATAGACAAGAAAAACATGGTCTTATGCGAGCTACTGATGCTCCACAAACCATGCTTTCAGCTACTCACTTGTGGTCTTCCTGTTGATAAAAGCAGATTAGGAATGAGAAACCAAAGCTGAACACCCATCCACTGTGTGTGTCTTGTCCAGCTTGGTCTGTCTAAGGGGTGCTTTGCTTCGGGGAGCGAGGGATGGTGGTGTTACGAATATGTTATACTGAATTGTTCATTCATTCCACAAAATTGTTTCTTGGGTTGCAGATTATACAGAATAATCGGCCGATTCTCTGAATGAAAGATCCCCCTAATAATGTTACAATGCTTTACAAGGGATTTATTCTCTTTACATGAGGCAAGTGAATGAATGATTAAATGGATATGGTGCTTTAGTAAATACTGTATATTCCTGCGTATAAGACTACTTTTTAACCCAGGAAAATCTTCTCAAAAGTTGGGGGTCGTCTTATACGCCGGGTCGTATTTCTTATACGGCGAGTATATCCCAAACTCTATATTTTAACTGGAAAAGTTGGGGGTCGTCTTATATGCCCAGTCTTATACGCCGGAATGTACGGCAATAATATCTGCAGTATTGGGCAGCGCGTGACAGGCAACTCAACCAGCATTTGCGTCACTGATATATGTCTGTCTCAAGCGCATTGTATGTGTTTGGTGAAATTGGGCGCATCTGTGGGAGAGATAAATATGACGAGCCCTGCTTAAAGGTGCCTCTGTAGGTATGCTTATGATATAAGTAAAGAAAACTGTTCCTTTTCCCTTATGGGGTACCCAAGAGCCCATATACAGTCCTTTTGTAGGTTCTCTATCGGTAGGAGAAAATAACAGAGACCAACCAGAGAATATTGAGAGGCAAAGCAGCTAGTAAGCCTGATCTTTATTGACTGTTGCAACAGGGTGCTCCCCCACACGCAGGAGAGAGGAGGAGGACCCTGAACAATGGCGTGCAAGGCCTTATATATCCATTTTGAAATTCCCTGCCCTGGAGAAGAAGAAGAGTTTGGATTTGATATCCCGCTTTATCACTACCCGAAGGAGTCTCAAAGCGGCTAACATTCTCCTTTCCCTTCCTCCCCCACAACAAACACTCTGTAAGGTGAGTGGGGCTGAGAGACTTCAAAGAAGTGTGACTAGCCCAAGGTGCAGCTGCATGTGGAGGAGCGGAGACGTGAACCCGGTTCACCAGATTACAAGTCTACCACTCTTAACCACTACACCACACTGGAGCTCAAGACCACCCCTCCATACATCATACATACACCACAGAAATTTGAATGTTGTTGTTTTTCCTGTCTGCCAGGTTATCTGATAATGCCTGATCTGATTGCCTTTTCTGGTAGTCTGGCCATTCCTTTGAGATGGTAATTACTTACAATACCTGAGACAATGGTTTAAGGACTGTCTTCCTGTGCTGCTTCAGACACGTGGTTTATATATTTATATATTTATGTACATGTTTGCTTGGTACATTTATGAACATTTATTATAAATTATATAGCTAAGACCTTAAAATTCTTATAACACTTAGATGGCAATGGCATGCAAACAGGATATATTTGTGTTCAAAGTGTTGGGCTATGCCTGACAATCTATGGTACAGAATATGAGCTGGGTTGACTCAAAGAGACTTAAGATTGACTTAAAAGAGACAGAAGGGAAAATGTGTTTTAGACTAACTGAATACCCACCAGGACTAACTTTAACCTTAATTCTTATCGGGTATGAAAAGTAGCCGCAATAGCTGCTTTGCTATGTATTTCAATTTAATTTTAAATATATCCAGATCCAAATCTGGCCATGATGCTAACTAACCCTGAAGTGATGTGCACAGTTCTGGGAGCAAAAGGCTGCAGTGTGCTATCTTGTGTGCTGGTGGCTTGGTGTAAAGAGAAGCATATACTTCGTCAAGGGCAAGATGTGGAATCCTTGACGCTTCAATGCCTGTTTGCTAGGCTGGTTGTCTGCCAAAACCCCACCATACAGGGGGAACCCACATGCGTGCAACTTCATAGCTGTTGCCCTTGTCACAGCTGCCACACAGCCTTGTCCTCGGTACTGAGGGAGGGTGTAGCCATGCGTCAAACAACCCATTGAATCAGTAAGGCACCAGGAAACCAGCTGGCCTTCTTTGTCCAGGAGGCAAGCACTAGGGAAGTTGCGGATCAGGCTGTCCAGATAGCGCAGGCTCCAATCATTGCGCCCAGCACTCCAATTTTCATTGAGCAGAGCTGAATGAGAGGAGTTGAGGCTGCCAAAGTGGAAGAGGTCACTTCTGTACCTGAAACACAAAGAGAGGCAGTGATTGTCATGAGACAAAGGTTCTTGAGAGCAGAAGAAGCAGTAAGGCCTACAAGGCCTACAAAATCATTCAAGCCTAAGCCTGCTAACTGTTAACAGCAAACTGCTAAGTCACTGTTATTTGTGACTCATCTTGGGTGAAGACTCATTCTCCCTGTAAAAGTAGCCAGCCTCTCTATGGGCCTCAGTCAGATTGCTGAATGGATTGTGTGGAGCAGTGCGTGGAACAGTGCTGTTGTTGTTGCCATGTAAAGCTAAGGCAGACAGAGTGGCTCCAGGACTCTAGTGAATCAGTAACTAAGACTGTGCCTCTATGAAGAGTCAGATAGCTGCTATGAGCACTCTGCTGTTTCTGAACAAGTTTATTTTCTTCAGTAAATTTTATTCTGTTTATAAAGAAGACTCTGTTTTGATTAATTTACCACTGCGCGGCAGTGATGGCGGTTGAGCAGACTGAAAGCATCCCTTAGGCTTAAAAGCATTGCGTCACCATCAACCAGAATAAAGGAACAGGAAAGTTGCAAGAGAAAGCTCAGGAAGTGACTCTGTGACTGTCTTCTCCTGCTTTGTGGGCGGGACTAAGCCAGGACGTAGCAATCAGCTTGTGGAAATTTGTGTTGGGTTACAATTCACTACTTACTGATTATGAGGAGGAACGTCTGAGAATTCTGATGAAAATAGAAGCAGAAATTGCTAATGTTCACCTAGTCAGTCCTTTTCCAGAACAGAAAACAGCCCAATGAATACTGCATATTTGCTGATGTTATTTTCAATCCACAAATAATGTATAACGATATTGTTAAGAGTTGCAGGGGAGAGCTGAGGCCCTCCTTACCCCTGGACCCAGGAAGTGTTAAAATATAAGTCAGGCTAGTTTCCTGTGCTGACGTGATCACCTGGGTGATGGGCCATTAAGAGAACAAAGGATTAAGAAGCTTGGTGTGAGATGGTAAATGGGTAGGGGCCCCCTCTCTTAACTAAATTTCAAAGGATGGTTGTATTTAAGGAAAGTGCAAGTTAAATAAATTTGTCTTTAAATGGGAACTAAATTTAATTTCTCCCCTTCTCCAGTCAACAGACTCCCATCAATTAGATACCCCAGGGGTGAGAGTGCACTCACTAACCGGCTCTGACAGTAGGCAGATGGGTCGGGATGCAGGAATGTCTGATAGAAGTATGGTTTAAGATTGACATGTCTGGACTCTGCAATATCTCTGGCAGCTTCAAATAAGCCATCTTGGAGCCCTGCACACAATGAAAATGAGATGTCAACCTGGGGGCAAGAGTGGGGAATTACGGTATATTTTCTAAAGCTCTGTGTCTGCACCTCTCTTGCTATCGTATGATTATAATTTTGTGTGCCACCCGAATCTGAGCGGTGCGAGATTCCAGGGGTTCCAGGCGCTTACCCAGGGTTGGTGTTTCCTTTGGAATGAGATTCAGCAGAGACTGTGGTGTCACTATGGTATGTGGCTTATTTTCACATATATATACAACCTGAGCTTATGAAGGAGGGGTTCACAGTATTAACACCCCAAGAGGAACTTGCTTCCCCCATGGTCACAGCCTTCTATTCAAACAGAAATCAAACATTGTGTTCACTCTCGCTCTCTTTCTTTTTCTTCCCAGCTTGCTAATGTGCTCACATCACTCCAACTCCCTGTTCTCAACTCAGCCTTTGCCCTTCGAACTACTCACCCATTTTCCATCTCACACAGAGCCACTTTCTTTGTACCTCTCAATGTCTCATCACCTTACCAGGAAGCTAGCTCTGCTATTCCAGGAATAAAATAGGTAAAGCATGTGGAGCTTTACCTTGAAGTTGAAAGGCCTTTCCCCAGTCAATGGCTTCTGCATTTTCCAACAGTGTTCGCCAGGCGTCGACATCCAAGTAGAAAGCAGTATGACAGTTGGCGTAGTAATCCTGCTTGTCTTTCACCACCTGCAGAACGTGGCACAGTCATTTGGCTATTGACAGGACACAGGCAGCAGGGGTTGGTTGGGTCTTATTAACGACGGAGAGCAGGAGAAAGAGAAAGAGAAAGGCAAAGGAGGCAGGAACAGGCCCAGCACCACCACGGAGTGCATCTCCAATGGCTTTCCAGCCTCAGAAGCTCCCGTCCCTTGGGCTTTCTCTCACAAATTTAGGTGACGGGTTATGGGAGAATTCTTACCTCCTTACGTGGGCGGGTAAGGACAACTTTAAACTCCGGCCAAGAGTCCACCACCACTTCGTGCTGAGCTGGATTTCTATGGTTGATGTGCATCACAGCTCCGTAGGCCTGCCAAGGAAAGGAGGGGAGTTACCCAGAGCAAAAATCCATGTTGCTCCATGAGAAAATGATAGCAAATGCCATTTGTTAAATTGATGGGGAAAGGGGATGGCAGTAGAGGAGTGAGAATTACCGGAAGAGCCTGAGGCAGGTGCCGTTGTAGCACAGTCTCAAGCAGCTTCAACTTGGAGGGGCAGGTCAGGATCTGCATGGCTGGCCAAACGGGGGCTGGTGGTTACGTCAGGTTCCAGTAAAGATAACGTGGTTGGGAAGGAAGCACTTGAAGGGGAAGAAACACAGAAATGCATCAGACCCTTCACTCAGTGCTTCCAGACAATCCACAACCAGAATGACTTGCCCTTTTTCATGAAATCTCTAGTACTCAAATTACATCACTAATTTTGTCTGTAGATCAGAGATATGTGGAGTTGATTCCTATTCCGGCTGAGGAGATGGACACTGGCTGCCCCTCATTCAGACAGTCCCCTACTCCCCTTTGCGACTAGTCAAACCATTTCCTCATTTTTCTAGCACTGAGGCAGAGCTGAATTGGTAGACAAGAAGATTTGAGTCCCACTTATTTAGGGGGATTAGATTGTCCCCCTCAGAGGTCCACAATGACAGCTGCAGTGCTTACCTGAAGGGACACGTCTGCCTTTGAGAAGAATGTAGCAGCCTCCTATCGCAGGGCCACTGGCATGATATGGAATGCCATCCTTGTTGAGGCAATTTATCCACTTAAGCATTTTTTTTTAATTCCTCAAGCAATAAGCCATTAACAGGCTGGTGCCTTGGCCTTTTTCCCAGTGTCTCAACAGAGAAGGAAATTTGGCTGCAACATGTTTTTGCTTGACTCAAATGGTCACATGTCCAGAGAACACGAGAGATTTGGCATATACTATGACTTGTGTCCAGGCTATCATGCGCCCTTGGCAAGGAGCTGTAACATCAACTCTGAAGTCACCCTGCTGGGCACTCCACCCCTCCAAGCCAGAGTCGAGGGGCGTGATTTTGACGCCTCCCTGGGAGCAGGGGCCAACCTAACCAATCCCTAGGTACGCCCCTGCTTACACTTGACCAAGTCTTCTCAACCTTACGCAGATCTATTTTGCTCCAAGTTCAGAACAGGACAGCTAGGTATTCATTCACCAGGGACCCTTTCTCATTTCACAGCAATGTGGTAATGGGATGAACTTTGACTACATGCAAAAGTCAGGATGCCCAACTTCCCCAGTGGGGTAATAGTTCCCTTTCAATCTGCTTCAGTAAGAATCCAAGAAAATGCACTCCAAGTTATTCACCAGGGGTGTTTTATATATATACCGTATATATCCTATATAATAAAGAGCCTGTGTCCCTCCGTAGCTTTCCGTCCGTCAGTGGAAATCGCAACTGCGCGTGCGCTCCACTGACACACGGATTGGAGGACGCAGACCAATAGGAGCGGGGGCAGCGGCGCAACGCGCCGCTTCCCGCAGCCTCCTGCTGTCGGCCATCTTCAGCGGACCTTTCCGCTGTAGGAGCGGGGGTGCCGACGCTCCCTCCGCCCGGGACAGGGGTTGCTCCGCCGCCGCCGCCCGCCCGCCCCGCGATGCCGAAGCTGACGCAGCTGCAGCCGCCTCTCAGGCTGAGGCGGCAGCTGCTGCTGCGCGCGGACTGAGGCGACGCGCGGGAAGGGGCGGTTGGCCGGCGCGGCTGCTGCGGCGGCGGCGGCGGCTGCTCCAAGACGCTCCCTCCGCCCGGGACAGGGGCTGCTCCGCCGCCGCCGCCCGCCCGCCCGCGATGGGAGGGAGACGCGAACTACGGCAGCTGCTGCTGCGCGCAGACTGAGGCGACGCGCGGGAAGGGGCGGTTGGCCGGCGCTGTGTGTGTGGGAGGGGGAGGGAGAGGGAGGGAGACAGAGCCAAACTGTTTGTGGAGGTCTGGGAAGTGGGGGAGGAGGAGGTGTGTGTGTGTGTGTGTGAGAGAGAGAGAGAGAGAGAGAGAGAGAGTGGTGTGGCCCCTATTTCAGATTTTGATCTGCTACATGAATCCCCACTGTTAGTGCCTAGTCCTTGAATGGTATTACCTTGACTGAGGACTCCCTGTTTACTAGCTGATTAACAAAATATAGGAGCACACATGGCCATTTCACATATTTCACATATTTCTCATGAATCCTGAAAATGCTGAGCGTTTCAACATGATACACACATTTTCAAGCACCTGCTTGTTGAACTTAAAAACGTAAGGCATGCACCTAAAAATGTAACATGTATAGTGGTACCTCGGGTTACAGATGCTTCAGGTTACAGACTCTGCTAACCCAGAAATAGTACCTCGGGTTAAGAACTTTGCTTCAGGATGAGAACAGAAATCGTGTGGCAGCGGCAGCGGGAGGCTCCATTAGCTAAAGTGGTACCTCAGGTTAAGAACAGTTTCAGGTTAAGAACGGACCTCCAGAACGAATTAAGTTCTTAACCCAAGGTACCACTGTAATGGTGTTCTCAAATTCAAAATGTGGAGTTTTGGAAAGATCAAGAGATGTTGACAGGAACCTGCCCCCATTCCTAGCTCTTAAACCAGATTACAAAACTCAAGATTACCACAACTGTTTGAGGGAGGTTTCTCTTCAGCAGCGTCTCCAGCAACTGCAACTTGGACGCACAGGATAGGATCAACATAGCTTGGGAGGTGAAAGCCGATGGGCTGGTACCAGCAGAAACAATGCCTGTGATAAGCACCTGGGAGAGAGATCAGTTCTTTGTTGCTCACCAGAATCCTCAAACTGAGAAGTCTTCTGTGTCATTGAAGTCCAGTCAGATGGGCAGGGTACAAATAATAAAATTATTTTTATTATTACTTATTTAACCCCTATGTCTGCACACCAGTGTCAGATGGCACAGCTCCCCCTATAAGGAAAGCCCTTGCCTTCCTTCCAGCTCAATTCTGATAAACAAAAACCTTCTCTTGTGAACTACAGACAAGATGCTCTCTTATACTGCTCACCTGCTGTCCAAAACAGTAACACGGACCTTTGCAGTTGGAGTCCTCTTTCCAGCTTGGTAACTTTAGGGACTGCTTTGATTAGGAGGGGGAATCTATATACATTTTTACTAGAGTGAGTGAACCATTAACAGAATCATTCCTTGGATTGTGGCCACAGGCCTTGTGGGATTGGATCCCAATGATACAGAAGAAAACAAGCAAAGTCCCAATGATACAGAAGTCCCAAAGTCCCAATGATACAGAAGAAAACAAGCAAAGTCCCAACTAAAGAAGAATGGCAACTTAAACTACAGTGGACCCTCGGGTTACGTACTGCTCTGGATACGTAATCTTCAGGTTGCGAAAGTGGCAAACCTGGAAGTGTATTCCGGGTTTCGCCGCTCATGCATCCGCAGAAGCGCACTATCGCGCTGCGTGCGTGTGAAAAAGCAGCACCTCTTGTTACGGATTTTTCGGGGTGCACACAGACCCCCAAAATGAACTAAATTCGTAACCGGAGGGTCCACTGTAAACAGTTAATGATCTCCTAAGCAATAAATGTTTTACTGACAGTCCCTGTCATGCTATTCAAATGATCCGTAAAACTGATCTTGAGTATTAGCGTGCTTGTGCATGGGTATAAAGGTTGGGCTCAGAAGAGGGTTCAGTCATTGGTTTAATCATTCTGTAAGAAGTCTAACAGAACTACAGGGATTATTTAAATAGGTCTATTGTAAATTACAATTAGTGAACCATTGGGGAAGGTCTTGGTAGGGGTTGGGATTGAAGTAAGCTGGTTTCCCCTCCATGGCTGCAAAACTTCCAACAACTTGCATCTCTGATAAAGATACATTTCTCTTCCATCAGCTAGAATTGGCAGCTAGAATTGTGTCCCTAAAGTATTGGAAAGCAAATCTGATACTGACACTCTAAGAATATGTCAAATTTTTAAACAAATCAACTTTGAGCTAGCCAGAAAAAACTGTACTTGTACTAGGTTTGAAGAAAATTGGGGATACACCAAACAATTGCGAAATGACCAGCAAATTGCAATGTTGGGCTGCCTTTTGGTCTTGATTATTTCTCTATCTTAGATATTTTGTGAGGAAATATCTTTGGATAAATTGGATGGACTTGTACTTACATATTGACATAGAATGAATTATCTTAGATATTTTGTTTGGTAAATATATATAAATAATCTGCTTGGCCATGGTGAGAACAGGATGCTGGACTTGATTGACCCAATCCAGCAGGGTCTTATGTTCTAGTTTCTATGTGAAGCATAATTAAACTAGATATCTTTATTGATCTTCCAATTTCTGGAGGGATAAATTTTAAAATGTGGTAAAGGGGAATAATGAGACAATTCTTATATTTATTAGGATAGGTCTACAGAGAGTAAATTAAATGAAAAAAAACAATTGGAGAAAAAAATGATGCATCCCATCTATGAGGATTTCTCTGAATTTTTTCTCTTTTTTTGCAATTTTTGAATGCAATTTGTTTTATCATTAATGGAGAATGGTAAAAAAATGCAGTATAATTTTTCATTAAAGCACTAGCTCTCACTCTTGTTCTTTTCTTTGTAAGTTGCTTTGGGTTGCCCTGCGTACGATAAAGTGACTAACAAATTCAGTAAGTAAGTAAATACATACATACATACATACATACCCGTGTTTCTCCTAAAATAAGACACCGTCTTATAATTTTTTTATCCTCCAAAAAACACAGTATGGCTTATTTTCGGGGGATGTCTTATTTTTATTAAGTGTGGTACAGCAATCTACATTTATTCAATTATAATTAAGTCATCTTCTGGAACATCCCCCGAGAGAGAGACCCACCCACAGTGATGAGTAAAACAGCAGACTTTTACTGTCATGCATGCAATTGCAGCTTGCATCAACCATGCATAAATACGGTATTGCTGGTACTTTTGCACCAAGCAAAAGCACCCTGGTGGTGAAAGCAATTGCATGCAATTACCGTTACCGTACAGTTTGCATCAACCATGCATAAATACCGGTATTACTTTTGCACCAAGCAAAAGCACCCTGTGCATTCTGATTTATTACCGGTACCATTGATATCAAACCAACCCCCCCCCCCAAAAAAAAGCAAAAAAAAAAGCAGAGGATTATCTACCGGTAAATGGTTATGCCAGCTCGGTACCTTGGACTGCTGCTGCTGCTGCTGCTGGCTCCCGGCAACTGAGGGCTTCGCGTGGCGCGCTGCTGCTGGCTCCCGGTGGATCAGGGACCCACGTGGCGCGCGCTGCAGCTGCGGCTGCGTCCCGGCCACTCGGGGCTTCGTGCGGCACGCTGCTGCTGCGTCCCGGCCACACAAGGGATTCGCGCAGCGCGCTGCTGCTGGCTCCTGGTTGATCGGGGACCCACTTGGCGCGCGCTGCAGCTGAGGCTGGGTCCCGGCCACTCGGAGCTTCGCGCGGCGCGCTGCTGCTGCGGCCCGGCCATGCAAGGGATTCGCACAGCACGCTGCTGCTGGCTCCCGGTGGATCGGGGACCCACTTGGCGTGCGCTGCAGCTGAGGCTGGGTCCCGGCCACTCGGAGCTTCGCGCGGCGCGCTGCTGCTGCGTCCCGGCCATGCAAGGGATTCGCACAGCACGCTGCTGCTGGCTCCCGGTGGATCGGGGACCCACTTGGCGTGCGCTGCAGCTGAGGCTGGGTCCCGGCCACTCGGAGCTTCGCGCGGCGCGCTGCTGCTGCGTCCCGGCCATGCAAGGGATTCGCACAGCACGCTGCTGCTGGCTCCCGGTGGATCGGGGACCCACTTGGCGTGCGCTGCAGCTGAGGCTGGGTCCCGGCCACTCGGGGCTTCGCACGGCGCGCTGCAGCTGGGTCCCGGCCACTCAGGGATTCGCACAGCGCGCTGCTGCTTGCTCCCGGTGGATCGGGACCCACGTGGCGAGCGCTGCGGCTGCGGCTTCGGGCACACTCACCAGGTATGGTACCCGATATGGTATTACTCCCGGTACCTGGTACGCCTTATTTTCGGGGTACGCCTTATATTTTCTGACCCCTTAAAAATCCTTCCATGCCTTATATTTTAGGCATGTCTTATATTATGAGAAACACGGTACTACTAATAATTTCCAATTTAAGGAAACAGAACGACACTTACATACAGGTGTCTTTTATTATTTTTATGTGAAACAGTCACTACATTTATCTGTAGAAATGAAGCTGTACCCCTAAGTCCAAGCTTTTTAAATGAACCAGAATTTGACCTACAATCCCCACTCAGGTTTGAAACACAAATTCCAAACCCTGGCACGGGATCTTAAAATCCTCACACCCTCTACTGCAACCAGTAGAATGCTTTTTTCAAGCCTAGCAGCATAGAGGAAATTTTCAATAGGTTGTGGCTAACGTCTGTGTGTGTGTGTGTGTTTAACCCTCCCCAGGTGTGACTCCTGAACTCTTCCTTCTCTTAATGCAATTGATTTTGAAAGAAGCCAATAGAAGGCTTCCTTATCTCTGAAAGCTGTTACTCAGGTCTGCTTCCATTCTTAGGAACCATAACTTAGGAACCATGGTTTAAAGTTATGTGTGAACCAGTTCACTGTGTACTTACATTGATTTATCAGTATTTGCCACTGATGAAGAACCCGACAAAGCATATTTGGCAATTTGAACTGTTGTTTATGCACAGCAGTTTGCAAAGCTATGCATTCTCCTGTCTTCCAATCAACTTTATATTTTATTATTCTGCTCAAAAGTTGTATGCTATGCACAACAATATATTGAGCAAAATTTGCAATGGGTAAACTACAGTTCCCAGGATTCTTGGTATGTGTGAATGAATATGCTTTAAATGTTGGTGTGCGTACACAGCCTGAAATTAGGGATTTATTTAACACAGGTGCAAGAAGGCACAGCTCCTGAACTTATAGGAGTAACAGCTCAGTGATCTAGAATGGATAGACAAGAAAAACATGGTCTTATACGAGCTACTGATGCTCCACCAACCATGCTTTCAGATACTCACTTGTGGTCTTCCTGTTGAGAAAAGCAGATTAGGAATGAGAAACCAAAGCTGAACACCCACCCACTGTGTGTGTCTTGTCCAGCTTGGTCTGTCTAAGGGGTGCTTTGCTTCGGGGAGCGAGGGATGGTGCTGTTATGTATATAATGGTTCATTCACTCCACAAAATTGTTTCTTGGGTTGCAGCCGCAGGCCCAGTGGGATGTGATCCGGATGAAACAGAGTGATCGGCAGATTCTCCGATTGAAAAAGTGGCGGCTCTGCTTCCAAAGAACGGGAGATGAGTGCTTGCTTCGGGGAAGCTTCTGCCGGCTGCAGCCTCTCCCACCAGGTGGTGCTGAAGGAAATCGCGGAGAAGCAGGGATCGAGGGAGCTGTAAGGGAGAGGACCACTGCTGCTGGTGAAGAGGAGGCTGCTCTCAAGTTCAGTGATTTTGGGGGAAACCCTCTTCAGGTAAAGCATTTATTTTCTGCTCAGGTTCCCCACTCCTTACCCCAACAACTGCTAAGCTAGCGCAGCAGGCAAGTTGCTATGGCGTCGTTTCCTCGTTTCCTCGCTCATTTCTTGGTCCGTCTCCGGATCAGCGTTTTAGCCCGGACATGTCCCGTGTCTTACTATATTAATCGGCAGGCGTCTCGTTGCATGCTACCTCTGGCGATTCTGTGGCTTCTGCTCCTCTGATCGCGGCAAAATCTCTCGAGCAAAAGGAGGAGAGCGCATGGATGCGGCGCGGGACTGGGGGTGGAGTGCGGGGAGCGCAGGAAACAGCTGGGAGAATAGCGGGGCCACGAAGAGCAAGAGGGGCCTTTAAGCCGCCGTCTTTCCCCGGGTTGGCCGCCAGGGGCGCTTCCTCCTCCTCCTCCGCCTTGAACGCAAAGCGAAAGCAGCGCTGCCATTGGCCGATCCGTGCAAAAACAACAAGCGGCTGCTCCGGGGAGACTCAGAGCGGCTCCGGTGGGGGAATCGGGAGCAGTTTGTGCCAGCAACTCCCACCCCACAGTCCTCGCATCGCCCCCAAGAGACATTTGGGGTGGGGAGCACCGACAGCCCCCGGCTCAGCTCCTGGTAAGGACGCAGCTGCTTCTAGAGATCTCGCGGAGCCGTTTTTCCGGGGTGACAGGAGGAGAGAGACCATCCCTGCCCTTCCGCGTTCGGGCATTAGGGGAAGGAACTCCAGGGGGCGACACGAAAAGGCTGCGGGGGGTCGTCTGGAAGGGAAGGGGCCAAAATCTGGAACGCGGCTGCTATAGAAGGAACATGAGGGTGGTATATCTATTTGTTCAGGGGGGTGAGAGGAAGGGGATCGTTTTGATCCCCACAGGACTCTTGGATTCTTGGGTGTGTGGGGGAGAGTAACCAGTGGTTAGAGCAGGAACCGGGGAGTCTGTTCTCGAGGTGTGGATGAGGAGAGGGCCAAGTCGTGCATTGCTTTGATGGCTGCAGGAGGAAGCAGAGTCCAGGATGGGGACCGCAAGGGATTCTGTCGCACTTCTTGACAGAGAAATAGCCTCCCGCTCAGGGAAAGGACTTTGCCCTGCCTTGGAGTCGGGCTGAGAATTTTTCAGTGTCAACACACAGTCCTGGAAAATGCAAAGGCATTTATAAAGAGCGTAGGGGCTCTAACCATGCACAGAATATACTTCCTTCTCCTTTACATAAACTTAGGCTGTTTAATGTGTTTGGAGGCAAAGAGCTTCCACGTGGGAGTTCACCAGCTAGGAGAGTCCAGACACCTTTTTACGGGTTTCTCTCTCCCAGAAATGAAGTCATTTTGACTGGTAGGTGGGTATTAGGACAGTAGGTTTGGAGATAGAAGGTCCTAGTCAGCAGCTTGTCTAACAGTCTTTGCTTCTCCTCAGCTTCTTGTTTAGAGCAGCCTGTTAATGCTCTGTGAGCATTGCCACATGGAACCATGGGCAGGAAACGGCTAATCACAGACTCCTTCCAAGTGGTGAAGAAGAGGAAAAGAGACAGTAAGGAAACAAAGAAGGCTCAGAGCCCGCTCCATGGTGAGTATTGCTAGGAAGGGATGAGTGAATTTCAGCAGCACCTGGTGCGACACCAAAATTCAGCGCCCCTCACCTCTCTCACTTCATTCTAAATCATACTTTCAGCATTCCCTGCGGCATCACCAAGACTCCGTGCCCAGTGCAACCGATTTGGTCATGCTCCCATAAATCCTCCTCCTTCTTTGGTGATCCCTCGTAGCCGAGTAAGATTGTCTTCCATGAACACGATCTTAACAGTGAGTCCATAAGTGACTGTGGAGGCCAGTTCTGGATCCACACGTCCTTCCACAGTGGGGACATAGGTTTCTAGGCGGGAGTTGATCATGGTGAGGGTTTGCCAAACGTGTCTTCCTCTTACTGCGTTTCTCCCTTGCATCCTGAGTTCGAGCATCTTCAAAGTTCATGACACCTTTGGTAAAGGCTGTTCTCCAATTGGAGCGCTCACAAGCCAATGTTTCCCAATTGTCAGTTTTTATACTACATTTTTAAAATGTTGCCTTGGGGAGTCTTTAAATATCTTTTGTTGACCACCAGCATTACGCTTTCCATTTTTAAGTTCAGAATAGAGTAGTTGCTTTGGAAGACGATAATCAGGCGTCTGCACATGACCAGTCCAACGTAGTTGATGCTGAAGAATCATTGCTTTGACACTGGTGATCTTTGCTTCTTCCAGTACACTGGCATTAATTAGTTCACCTGTCTTCCCAAGTGATGTGTAAAAATTTTCAGAGACACCGTTACCATTTGCCGATCGCCATGGGAGTTTTATGAGTGAGTTTGGTATGGGTTTTTGGAAGATGCTTGTGCGTGAATTTGTTTCGTGTGTAGATCAGTGCACACTGACCAAAGCAGTCTTCACAGTAAGGCTCTATTCCAATGGCATGAGTATCACAACGACCGGTAGAATCTTATCTGCTGCAGCCTTCATCCGCCTTCACAGCCGTTGTAACATGCCACTTGTTATCTTCCGCCTGCTCTGTCGTTGAGGACTTCTTGCATCATTCTTTGTTTAGCTCCTCCCCTTTGACCTTACCACCTTGGGTGACCCTGTTGGGAGTACGAGACTCCCGACGGCTTCGCTCACAAGGGTCATAGGCATGTGCAAGCCCACTCACCACGACAAAGTGATACCTCTGCTACCAGTAGCAAGGTGATACCCTGCTGCCCAGATAATCTGAACGGGGGGAAAGGGTGAAAATCCAGCAGCTTTAGGTGGGGAGTAGATGGATGCCCATTGGAGTGGCCCTTCTTTTGAGATTTGCAAGACATCAGTTCTTGCAAACTCTTTCCCTGCATGGTCTTGCTTTGGTCGTCTCCTACCGGTAGGTTGTTTGTTGGATCTGCACATAACTCAATACCACGGTTATGCAAGTAAGGGTTAATCAGTAATAGGCGTACCACTTGCTTAGCTAGCAAGTTGCTATAGTACAGTAGTGATGAATTGTTGCACAGGATTGCTGTGAAAGTGAAGTATTTGAAAAATCATTTAGCAGGAAATAAAATTATATGAAACGTATACTCCCAAAAGGTGGGGAACCCTTAACAGAAGAGGAGCATTCTCAATTAGCAATGGATTAATTATGTTAGTGTTGTTTCCTTCAGTCAGCACATGTAGTGTGTGTTCATATTTACATGAGATCGAAGTGTGAGTGAACAGATGCTAAAAAAACACAGGCAGGGTTATATGGGTTGTAGAGCAAGCCACAGATAACTAATGTAATGGTGTTGGGTAAAGAATTGTTAACCCTTTCCTGCACACTCATTTCATACAAGGGCTCTCCATAATGCGGTGATAATCATTCCCTATCATACATTACATACATTCCCTAACATACATACATTACATCCTCGTACATCTCTATACATCTCCTTACCCCCAACACAATACATTCCCTCCTGTCTGTAATGTATGTAATGTTTGTAAGGTGATGCATGAGAAGAGGTGTGTTATGTATATAAGGGGAAATTGAAATTTGTATGTGGTGTCTATTTTGTTTTTGTTTTTGTTTTTTTATATTCAATAAAATTTATAAAAAAAAACAAAAACAAAAACAAACAAAAAACATAATGCGGTGATAATCATCCATTTTTCTCTGATCAGACACAGTGACAGTCCAGGCAGTCCAAGATGCTGCACATCCAGACCAGCTGGAGACACTAAAGCGATTTGACCTCAGCTGGCAGTATGGCCCCTGTACAGGTAAGAACTTCCAATCATGCTGCTACTACAACTGAGCCAAAGTACACATCACTGCAATGAAAGCATAGGTTTTCCCTGCCTCCCTCCATGCACAATTTTAGATATACCTCCATGGGGCAGGGACCAGTCTCCCTATGCTCTGTTAAAGTGTTACATTATAATTAGTGGCAGCATACCAGGAAAAGGGGACTCCTAATTAATTCTCAAGTTCATCCAGTGGCAACAGACTTGCAAGGAAGGTGGTTGAAGATCGCTGGTGTTGAAGAGGCAACTTTGAGAGACCTTTTTTTTCTGACAGGAATCACTCGCTTGCAGCGCTGGGAGAGGGCAGAGTTACTGGGTCTCAACCCCCCTGCTATGGTGCGGGAATTGCTAGAGAAGCACAACAAGGACCCTCTCGTTACGTACAGGTTAGTATAGACAAGCTGCTCTGTCCTTCTCAGGCACTGGGTGGAAGCATCTATTCTAGGGTAATGAGATCTATCTGGAAGAGGAAGACTATTGAGGTTGGGCTCGGTGGTGCTGTACGTCCAACCCACAGCATTTACTACAATTCCATTTGAAGCATTGAGCACTGAAGCCTTAGTATGTATTTACAGTTTACTTGCTATAGGAAGCACCAAGTAGCTTACATGGTGCTTCTTTGTCTCACATCCAAACATGACTTTGGTCCATCATTTTTATGCTCACTAGAGTCTCTGATAGCAGCTCAGGGCCCAACTTTAAGGGAGCAATGAAAATTTTAAAGGGTTAAAAAGGCTCACATGCAAGAAATATGGACACATTCAGTAACAGGTATTCCCATTTATCCCTTCCCCCAGTTCCTTTCTATGTATTCCTTTTCCTACTCGCCACCTTCTCTCTGGCCAGTAACTTGCTAGAATTGAAAGCTGAGAGCTGTGGCCTCCCCACAGATCATTTGCTTATACAGATCATTTGCTTAAACATGCACCTGCTCCATTGCTGTTGTACTGCCCATGCCTGCTGTTTGGCACAGTAGGTGGAGGAGGCATGTAAGATGCAAAGTCAGGATTCTTTCAGACAGTAACCATGTTCCAAATGCTTCCCTTGCAGCCTGTGGCATGGATATTGCCTCTGAGAGGAGAATGTGATGGTATCTCAGCTTGAGAAGTCCCTGAGTTTTGACATTATTGGATAACTCCTTCATTCCTATCGTGGAAATTCTGTGCTTGGACGTAACAGTCCTAAAAAGATGCCAAGGTCTACTAGCTGGTCTCCACTTAAGGGTTCTGGCCCCAGCCTATCTGCCACTTATAAATAATAATCAAAGCTTCTTAGGGAGTACTTAGATGGCTGAGGTCAAATGAAGGTGAGGATTGATTTGGATCAATATGCTGTGCTGGGGCGGAAAAATCTCAAAAACTGGGTGACTAGTTCTTGGAAGCCGGGCTTAGTATGGCACTGCATCCTGTTTATTTTACTGTTGTGTGCTCTTTGAAAACTTGCTTGATTTGTTGAATTGGCTATCAAGTTAACTGACTGAGAAATAAAACAGTTGCACATCTAACAGCTGCATGTGTCAATGGGGCCACATCTGAATAGTTTGTGACACATTATTCTCTCCACCCTGCTCAAGGAAGATGTATAGACTCCTCAACCCCATCACCACACAGAGAGATCTATTGCATACCTCCCTACCTGCTGCCCAGCTGAGTAGCACTACGAACAACTGAATAGTATGCCCCACCAACTGAAGTGCTATTTTGGCTATTCCTAGGCCTTAGCAGCTGAGCAGTGGGAATGGCTGGGCAGAAGTTGGTTGTGGGATGTTTTTGAAAGATGGAACTACAAAGCCCAGCAGGTGCTTTTGCAGTTTGGCCAAAGGCTGGCAGCTGCTTACATGTATGAAGAGAGTGGATTTTCTGAATTCTGAATTTTCTGAACTTCTGAATTTAGAAGTAGTGATGGACAGAACTGGCTCCTAATTATCAATGACTGGGACCACGAAGTCATGGTTCAAGAAAGTCAGTACAATTTTTGTATTTCTTTAGAACCTCTAACGGTCGCAGTAATATATATATTTATTACAAAAAACATTGAGGGGTTTATATAAATCATCAGTTAAGGCAAGTGCAATTGTGAAAAAGGAAAACGCCGCTTAAAGATTACTCAAATGTATTTTAGTGACATGTGGAACATACAGAAATAGTGCTGAAATTACAAAATGATATAGAAACACAAGAAAACTCAAAGGGTCCACTGAATATTTTTCAATATAGAATTCATAATTCACGTGTGCTCTCATTCTTATTTTTTAAGACACTTTAACTGAGGAAATCCTACAGGACTGGAGGAAGTAGTGCTATCAGTAATTACATCCAGGTGAGCAAGCACTGGGAGTCTTTTCTGCAGTGAACCTCCCATGCTGAACAGTGAAAGGGTCAGCTGTATTGTGCATTAACTTCACATAAATGTAGAGTGGTTACCTTCAGCTAATGCAGATTCTTAAAAAGCACCATCATCATTCAGTGAGTAAAAGAGGTACACAAAAGGGCGGGGCCATCTAACATCCCATTGAGGCGATTCTCCCATGGAAATCAATCATTTGCCCATTCCTTGGTTAAAGTGGCTGATGGAAAGCTGCCATACTATTATTATATTCCTATATGATAATATAATAGCTTTTTTGGTTTTGTTGCTGAAAGTTTTGGGCCTATAGTAGAATGAAGAAATACTAAATCAGTAAAACCAAAAACAAACCACACACACACCTAGGCCAGATCTCAACAACGAACCCCACGTTGGGTGAAAGATTTCTGCATTGCAAGGGGCTGGACTAGATGATCCTCGTGGTCCCTTCCAACTCTTTCTCTCGTGTATTTCTGGACACATAAGTATCAGAATATCTTGTATGCAAGCAGCTAGAACAATTTCCAATCACCAAAGGCTTTCACCTCATAATGAAAGATAAGGCAATAGAGCTTACCCATCAGGAATGAAAAGGATCTATGCACCACCACAGTTCCTGCTAATTTCAATGGTTGTACATGTTAACGGGGGGGGGGGGGGAGAGGTGACATTTGTATTCTCTGTTATCAGGTGCCAAAATATCCAGAGCTACTTCAGATATTCTGGAAACTCTGGAAAGGGTAAAAAAGCATTTTCCCTAGTTTAGTCAGCTAGGCTCCTGTTCCTGTAGGCATTAGCTTTATGACTAATTTGGGAGTTTGGAATGAGGTATTGCTATTTGCAGAAGGTTATGCAATCATACACTTACAGCAGCGGAGAGAGAACAGGTTGCCTATCAGTGGTTAGGTGGTGTCTTCCCAATCATCATACAACCTTCTTATGGTCAAATGTCAAGAGTTGTACATTAGCCTAGAACAAAATCTGGCAAACATAGTACAGTACAGGATGTGTTGTGCATAAATAAACTCCAGATTCCACGCCAAGCTAATCTGTAACTTGAGAAAAGAAACATGAGCATAGGGGATGGAGAATGGCAGAATGCCAGACACGTCCAACAGGTAGATCGTGATCTACTGGTAGATAGGTAAAGGTAAAGGGACCCGTGACCATTAGGTCCAGTCGTGTCCGACTCTGGGGTTGCGGCGCTCATCTCGCTTTATTGGCCAAGAGCCGGCGTACAGCTTCCGGGTCATGTGGCCAGCATGACTAAGCCACTTCTGGCGAACCAGAGCAGCGCACGGAAACGCCGTCTACCTTCTCGCCAGAGCGGTACCTATTTATCTACTTGCACTTTGACGTGCTTTCAAACTGCTAGGTGGCCAGGAGCTGGGACCTAGCAACGGGAGCTCATCCCGTCGCAGGGATTCGAACCGCCGACCTTCTGATCAGCAAGCCCTAGGCTCTGTGGTTTAACCCACAGCGCCACCTGGGTCCCTTGGTAGATCAGTAGCTCCCCCCAAAGAAGCTGAACAACTTTTGCTCCCCTTTTTTGCCCTGTACCCCTAAAAACGGGCCTTCCTCCTTCCTACAAAAAGCTCAACAACATAGACATAGACCTGCACCCCAAAAAGGGGGGTAGATCACTGCCAGTTTTTAATTATGTGAGTAGATTGCAGACTCTTGGGAGTTGGCCACCCCTGGGCTATGCAGTACACTGAAGGTACAATCCTTAGAGCAAAGAGTATCATCACACCGTCAAATACAGAATCAGATTCCGCCCCCTGTAAAAATTCAGCAGATCTACAGAAAATACACAGTCCTACAAAAGGTGTCTGAGCTAAAATGAAAGATGGGGAAAATTGATCCTCTACACTCAAGAGAGGGTTCATGGGTATGGTTGCATAGGTAAAATCTGCCATCAACATATACTGCATATGGGGGAGGGAGGAATGACAGTTAGCCACAAAGACTCAAATTTAGTGAGGAACAAAGCCATGAATCATACAGAGGAAGTATCTCTCTATTGAGAAGGCCTGTAAGAATCACTTTCACTGCCCTCTGGTGGGAAAACACAGGAAATGGAGGCCACACAAATTCTTATGCAGCTAATCTTTCACCCCAGTTCTGAAAGAGGCTAAAGCCATGACTAGCATCCTGCATCTGGCAATTACCAGTAAATCTGCATTCTGGCTCTGTGTCTTGCCTTACGCCCCACATCCCCCACTCTACTACCTGAAGCTCTGCAAAAAGAGTATTAAGAGGTGTCCAGCACCAAAATGAATATTCAGAGATTCTCTGCTCTGGCAATCTAAACCCCAATACTGTCAAACATAAGCTTCTTTGTTGCATGGCAAATGAATTCCTGAGATAGAGGTCCCTGCTGCTGGGTTTCCTGGTAGTGTGTGAGGATGTCCATATAGCACTGGACCTGGTCTTCATCCTAGCTGTTGCTCTTGCAGTGTGAAGGCCCAGCTACCGCTTGCAGGGCTTGTTCACGCAACTGGGTTGGCCGAGTCAATATGGATGTGATCTTGCTTAGCTGCAGGAGGGAGCCAGAGATAGCTGTGGGACAAAAAACCAAAACAGTAACAATGAACTCAATGCAGACACTTTCTCCTAATTCCTAGAAAGAGAATCCTTTCAAGTCTTCAGGGTGTATCAGGAATAGAAGACTTGTGAGAACAGCTGGCATCTCCAGCTAGATTTGTTCCTAAACACTACAAAGCCAGGTAACTCCAAGGTCACATCTGTGCCTTGCTTTAAGTCAGGGCCCAATAATCTTGCTTCAGGGCAAGGAAAGGATCACAGTGATGGGCAATTGTGTCCAGTAACTTAGCAAGGCAGAAAAAGGGAATTGGGAATGTGGAGTATAATTGGTAAGCCATGGTTTTGCTCCACTCTCTTAGTTATGTGTGAACGTAAGAGTACTTAGGATGGGTGAATGATACACAAGCATGTGCTAGATTTCAGAGCAGAAGGCAGGCAAGGATCATTGAAAGCCATGGGGGGGGGGGGGAGGAAGAGATGGGTCAGTGAAGGGAAAGACATTTCTAAATTTCCCTGTTGATCCATACCAGGACGCAAGATGGGCAGGGTGCAGTGCTGCTCCAGCCAGCTCAACACTGAGTCGCAGAATTCCTTGACGTTGCCTGTGCTCACTGTCCTGGTGTAGCTCTCAAAGAGTGGCTTAATCACCATGCTGAACTGCAAGTTGGAAGAGGTTAAGGAGCCTATGCAGCCAAGTCTCCCTGCTCCCCTTAAGGACCCAGCAGGCCACTGATGCCATGCCAAACACCTTCCCTTGCTTTCTTTCTTGCACCCTAACCTGTCCCATCCCATCCCATCCGCTCGCTGGTGGATACAAGCCAGAAGCGCCAGTCCTGCAGGGTGCGCTTGCGCACATACTCTTCATAGAGCTGAGAAGCCTGGTCCGACTGTGGTGGCAGCACAGGAGCTCCCGTAGGTGGAAGCTGGCGCTGAAAGTCACTGCAGGGAAGAGAAAAGCCACAACTTGTTGACAGGAGTTCCCCTCTCACCTTTTAACTTGTATCCCTGATCCAATGAAAATTCAACCCCTTAAGCTAACTCACTCAATGGCAGTGCTCAGCTCTTTGATTTCCCCACGTAGTCTTTCAACTGTCTCCTGAGCTTGTCGGCGCTCTTGCTGCAGTCTTTCCACATGTGCCGCACTTTTCTGCAGAAGCATCGCTTTGCTGAACTGGGGAGGTGAGGGGGTGGAGTAAAGGCGTAAGATGGATTGGCAGGGCAAAGACCACAAGAATGGCTGCAGCAGGTTCACAAAGCAAATTGGGAGGACTGGACAAACAGCAGAGAATATGTGCCCTTCCACCCTCTGGTACAATGGGGGATGCGTACCTTAGTGCTGCTTTGATCAGGTCCTGTCAACACCAGACTGGCAAGAGTGTTGAAGCCGGAGCTGATGACCCTACGGCGGGCACAGTCAGCCGAGGTAAGTGTTGATCTGCGACTTCCCTGCAAGAGCCAATCAAGCCATGATTTGAGACACTGCCAGGCTACTACCCCTTTGGCTATCGTCTTTGAGACAAGATGTCTTCTCCCACAATGCTCAAGCCAACAAGATGGGGTACAGCGGTGTGCGTATCCTTATTACCTTGGCAGTACAGCATTTGTCCACTTCCTGGGGTTTGCAGAGTGTGTTGTCCTCAGCTCTCTCCTTGGTTTTCGCACCTGAAATAATCCCAAAAATACTGGGGTAGGTGAGTTCCCCTTAAGGAGTGTATTCAATTTCTACTTTGGCACAGCATATAGACCAATCCAGTGAAAGCGGATGAGATATTGCTAAGAAGAGAGGCCGAGTGACTTTGCACCCTCCTGAGCCAGCTTACCAGTATCAGGGGAAGCAGCAGCAGAGGCAAGTGGAGGAGACTTCACCGTTGCCGAGAATGAGTTCAGCATATTCGCAGGGGGCTTTGGGACGCCACACACCTGTCGGAGAGGAAAAGCAGGGTTGAGAGAAAGAGAGAGCAGCCAAATAGAAAGATAGAAAAATACCACGCCTGTCAACTCCAAGGAGGCAAAAAGCAGAATAGAGATAGGAGGCCTCGCAGAAGAAAGGTGGCAGACGAGAGCATCCTTACCTGCACAGAGTTCATGACTGGAGTGAGGGGCAGTGGGGCAGGACCTAGAGATGAAAGAGATGTTCTTATTTTCCCAGCCTCTATGTATTAACCCCCAATGCGTGTACAAAACTTGGCTGGCTGAAGCAGCATCACTCACTCCCTGTAACTACGCAGCTTCAGTTTAGCTGCTCACCAGTAGACCAAGTTTTTGAATGTGGCAGAATTTATTTAATGAAAAGGAGTCTGCTGCTTTATGAAATCCCACCCACCACAACTGGAAATACAATTCGGGCCAACGGTCTCTACTTAAATGCATGGCACCCTACCCAACGGAGAGGCCAATGAACATCCTTGCCTCATGGATCCCTTCCAAAACATACCTAGGCCTGGTTTCCCCATAACCATCAGCGTCTCATAAAATTCCTGCATGCACCAGCCAATCTGACAGCAACTGTTTGGTACCCACTTTGCCATCAGACACAGAGGATAGGACTTCTGGACCTTTATGTGTGAGTTTTAAATGGGGTAGAGAGGAAAGTTTCATAGTTACAGATTCTCTCTTCATAATGCTTGCACATTAGAAGACTCTACAGTTCTTGACAACTTTTCCCGTTCAAAAAAGCTACAAACAAGAGCCTTGTTCTGCATTGGGTCAAGAAAATATTTGCTCACTTGTAGATTTAAGAGAAATTAAAATATAATTTTAAAAAGCTAGTAAATATGTATAGTTATATTAATGAGCTGTCATTCACTTCTACTAATGAGTTGAAGGTTTTTTATGAAGCATTTGGACGAATGTTAACATTTGTAGTTTTGCTTGATTCAGCTGGTTCAATCTGCTGGCTGCATAAAAACAAAAAGCTTAACACTCCAGAGAAGCAAGGAGGGGATCAAAGCAGGAATCTGGGCATAGAGGACTTTTTCTTTCCCTTTCCAAACAGCAGCTCCCAGACATCTTTACACATATGTATAGTTGCAAGTAAGATTGCCACCTTAAATCTGTCTCCAATACCTGTGACAAACTGAACTATTCTACGGACTAGTCAGTACATAGTTTTGACACACAATTTCTGCAAGGCTAAACCCTAAATCCACTGAAGGAGATGCAGGCACTGTTACTTAATGCCTATCAGCTCAAGTCAGATACAGTGGTACCTCAGTTTTCAAACACGCCTCAGAAGTCAAACATGCCACATGGCTTCCATATTGAGTTTTTCATACTGAGGCTTCCATACTGAGTTTTCGGTTTTCAAACGTTTCAGAATTTGAATGGTCTGGAAAGGATTACATTCAAAAACCAAGTACCACTGTATATAATTTTAAAATTCTGCCGTAACACAAAAAACTACCTCCCTGGACCACATATTTTATTTTTCCAGTACAGAAAAATCCTTTTGCTTCCAGTGATTCCCAAGTATGAAGCTAAACTCCAGCTTCAGATAATTACATCAAAATAAACACTAATAATGCATGCAGTTGTTTAAACTAGGGTTTCCAAAAGTTGATCCTGGTGAGATTTGCTTGAGAAAACAACAACCAAAAAGAAAAGAGAATTCTGCAGTATGACTTAAAACTCCAAATGGATCTAGAGAAGCATTGTAGTCTAGGTCAGCAATGCCTCAATTTCCCCTACAGAGAGCCTGTCCTTGCAGGCACATACCAGTTGCAAGCAGGCAGGGGAGCGGAGCACCGGGAAGGGCTGGCTGCTGGCTAGAGAAGGGTGCTGGAGCAATCGGTTGCAGGTGTCTGCATTTCCTATCCTTGGGTGGCGGAGCAGAGACTGGCACAGCAAAAGTGTCCCGAAATATAGACGGGGAGTTTGTTTCTGATCCTGTGTGCGTGATGACAGAGAAGACCAAAGTGGTTTGAGGCTGCATGCGCAAGATGGGAGAGACAGGCGGCGGGCTGATCCTCAGTGGGGAGGTAGGGAAGAATGGCAGGAAGGTCTGCTGTCCATTCAAAGGTATAGGCGGCTCCACATCCAGTGAGATGGGAATGGGGTTGAGAGAGTCTCCAGGCGGTGGGAGATCCTTGGTCCCAGGGGCAATGAGAGGTGCATCTGGGTTGCACTGGTTCAAGGCACTAGCATCCATTACTGCAGGAGCCTAAGAGGGGGGAGAAGAGAGTGTGAATCAAACACAATTCCTGAGTCCAGGCTGGAGATGGCTGCACTGAAAATCATACAAGTGGGAGAACTTCCACTGCTCAGTTTCTTTTGCAATGCTGAGAAAAGGCTATTGCCTTTCCAAAATCAAAATCAAGCACAGACCAGTATCTGCAATAAGCATCAGGGGGTGCAGAAGCCCAAGGAGTTTGTAAGCTATCAGATAAATTTATTCTCCTTACCTGGATCATGGGCTGAGAACGACAGGAAGTGATGAATTCTGTGAAAAGAAAGCAAAGATTTAAAAGGTACATGGCTGGGAGGAGATGAAGAGCAACTGGTAGAAGATAACTGGCTGGTGTGTCTGAATCAGTTAAGCAAGGAATCATCAGGATTTCACCATACAGGTAGTAGGCTGGCTGTTTGGCCATAATAATAAACATTCATTCATTCATTCACATCCACCATACAAGCAGACATCAATTGGTGGTTTCGAAGAAAGATGAGACCTAAAATCCAGGATATGTCAACTGAACCATTTGGTAGAGAAACTAAAGTCAAGAACAGGAGCTATCTGCAGGTGGGGACTGCTGATCTCAGAGTTATGTGACGGAGTGGCAGGAATGAAACTGAAATAGGCTCAATATGTAGATGCTATACTTGCAAGTAGAAATTTTGAGATGAAAAACTTGTAACTTTAAGATTTTTCAAATTAAGAATTCATACAAGATTAATTTGCCTACTTTATTCTTCCTGTGAAAAGGGGATATACAGTGGCTCTGAAGAATTTGTCCTGGCTGATTCAGAAAATGGGATAGGGGACAAACAATATATAAAGCACAGTATGCATGTGATTATATAGAGAATGAGTCTTCTATTAGAGCATTGGACGCCCAAAAAAGGATTTTTATGTGCATGCTGACTGATTTAAATAATGTCTAGTCTTACAAGGACATGTCATATTTGCTCAGCAGCATTCTGCTCTGGCCTTGGGTGAACTAGAATTTCATCAATATCAGGTTGGAAATAGTCTCCTCTCACCAGTGATAGCTTTCAGCCCACTTTGGTGACCCAGACTCAGATGTTATTTACTCTCGAGGTCACAAGTTAATCTTTCAAAACTGGTGATTAACTTGTGGGCTTAAAAAAATAATAATACATGTTTCTATTTGATTTTTGGGCCTTGATAACACACTTTTCATATTTTGTTCAGTTTTCTCCCAAACAGTGAGTGAGTTTAGTAAATATGCAAGCTGCAATTCTGAGGAATCTTAGGGCTCTTATACAGATAAGCACTGGAGGGAATTGCAGCTGATCAGGAGATCCTAGCAGCATGTACCCAGTAGTATTTATAAACAAACGCAATTCTTTTAAGTGTGTACGGTATGGATACAGAATTTAAACACAGTCTGAAGTGGTCTTAAGAAGCCATACAAAGTGCTTCAGAGGATGTCTTTCAGCTTTGAGATGCACCACCTTACCACTAAGTACAGCCATATAAATCTCTGCTGTTACCTTGAATGGGGTCCAAGTCCATAAACTCCTCCCCAAAGATGGGGTGCAGTTGGGTCAGGGTGGGCTGGATCATATCCGCATTTCCCTGGTGAGCTGAAGACACAAAATGAGAAATAATATCACTCGCTCACTATTTTGTTCCATAGCAAAGAATTGTTCTCTGGTGCACAAACAAGGGACTGGCTCTCCTATGGAGATACTTCAAAAGCTCTCTCCACCCTTTAGAGGCATCTGTACTAGCCTCAAGGGACAGTGGAGAAAACTTACAAGGGTTTCTTGGTAGAAAGGGACAGATCCAGGATAGATGGAATGAGCACAAAGCAAGGCCTCTCACCAAGGCCACGGAGGTTGGGGCCACCATAAGGGTTGCGGCTAGAAATGAAGGTGTCCAGAAGTGCATCCAGGTCATGCAAGGGGTCGAGGTCCATGGGGTTTGCATCTGTTCCATCCGTTTTCAGCTCTGCCCTTGGAACATCATCAGCTACTTCCTGTTCAGAATGGGAGAGAAAGAGCTGTGAACTCCAACTTTAGGCAAACTCAAATGAGGGGCTGGAATACTGAATGGCTGCGGACAACCCCCAAGCTTTTTTAATTCCACCCTCTGCCATGGGGAAAGGGGAATCTGCAGGGTGCAGTATAGGAACAAGGCTAAGCGAAGCATTAAAATAGCACCTGAGCAGAACCATAGACGGGTTTATCCATCTTCTTTGAAGCCTAAAACAAAATGCACAGAATGTTTAGGATTAGGCCACTGAAAGTACTACAATTACAATACTTAGCTAGAGGAAAACCATAGGTGGTTAAATAAAATCATATCTGGCCCATTGCTGCCCTGGACACATCTGGGAGGAAGGGCTAGGTATAATGTACTATTATTATTATTATTATTATTACTACTACTACTACTACTACTACTGCTACAACAACAATGAACACCTGAGGCCTCAGCAAGCCAATGCAGACCACAATAATCACCCAGGGATAGCTGCGTGACCAGTGTGTGTCTTTGTGGAAGTGAGAGAGAGGGCAAGAGAATGAGAGCTTTTGGCAGCTATGGAAATGAGTCTATAGGCCAAGGCACCCATCAGAGTAAGATAGAAGGGTAGCCTTGCCAGTCTAGTACCAGATCTACTCATAACCACCAGCTCCAGTCTATGATAGCCTGGGAAGAAGCATCTAGAAAAGCCACCTTCTTACAATGGAGTTCCAAGGTGCTTCTGGATGGGGCTACCTGATTTCCTTGGTTGACACTAAAAAGGACTGTATGAGCTTGGGTGGAACATGTCATCTAGGGGTGAAGGGGAGCTATATGAAGTACAACACATCTTGCTGGAGAAGACACTTACCTGGGTATAGGAAAACAACCTCCATTTGTGATATTCCCTGATGACAACCCCAATTTGGCGTTTCCAGTACTTTCCTTCCATGATGACAGCCTGTCAAATAAAGGTGCAGCCAGGGGTCACTTACAGAAACGCATAATCTGTCTTCCTTGTACGTTCTTAAGTAAGAAGGGCCCAAGTAACCTTTGCTCACCTCAGGCTTGCGGTGCACATCTACATCACTGCACTCTAGTGGGGTCACAAAACTGCACACTGGGTTCTGCCGCTTCTCCACATCTGCATCCAGAATGAAACAGCAGAAAAGGGGCTGTAATCTGCAGTACAGCTTCAAGCAGGACCAAACAGAGAAAATACTTGCTGGCTGGTTGGCAGTCACTCCCATTTCAGCATCCACTAAATAGGGCAGTAGAGCTGAAGAGCTTTAAATCCATAAGCAATTAATATGTGACTTTTGCTAGCATAAAGCTTTGCAAACTTGCAATACGTAATTCTGTGCAAAACAGTCTCCTTGGTTGAGGAAGTCATAGGGATGGAGGAAGAACCGATTTTTTGTGGATTTATACACAGAATTTGGTGGTTCCCACCTAATCTGCCCATATCGGATCACCTTTTACATGATTGGTTTTTTTGTTTTGTTTTTTTAAATACCTTCTTCCAGGCTACTTACACTGCAGATACCAGGCCCTCCAGATGGCATTATTGAGTCGAATCTTGTCACGCTGTAGCAGTTTCAGCCCTTTGAAGGTTTTCCATTTGGGAGAGACAAGTTTCTCACTACAAATGAGAAAGCCAAAAAAAACTCCACCTATTGTAATACCAAGTACTGTATATCTGCCTTTCAAGGGGAAACAGGGCCAGGCAACAACCCAAAGAAGAAAAAGGCATATCAAAACACAGTGGCCAGGCGCATCTCTTCAATAAGCTTGACTATTCTATAGCCACAGTTTATTACTAATCTGTGCCAATAAAGCTAAATTCTGCACTCAAAACTATAAACTGTAAACTACTCAGATGTATACAAATGTTCACCTTTTGCACAGATTGACCCAATATGCCTGCTTTATTCTAAACCTCTCACTGGATGTTGATTCCTCCTCAACTATGGATTTTAGAGCAAACTGTGGGAGAAGGAGAAAAACGAACAAGTGAGAAGTAGCATATGCTTATAAGTGTAGAACATAATTATAGACCATATATAGGGATAAGAAGCTGTGTTGATTACAGAAGCTCTGCCCACAGAACTACATGGCTCTCTATGTATACAGCCTTCCTGTTTTTCTGATGAATCTCCTCAACAAAGGACAAAATCTTGCTTTTAAAAAGTATGCTATAGATCAGTGTTTCTCAACCAGTGTGCCTCCAGATGTTTTGGGACTACAACTCCCATCATCCCTCGCTAGCAATACCAGTGGTCAGGGATGATGGGAATTGTAGTCCCAAAACATCTGGAGGCACACTGGTTGGGAAACACTGCTATAGATACCAGCCTTGGGGTGGAATTCCATGTGGCAATTATGACAGAAGGAAAAAATAGCCCTGGATTTAGGTGGCAGATCTGGAAAAAAAAACCCACTCCCAGCCTTACTATAAGGGGTCTTCCCCATTCATTATTGTTGCAGAACCCCATCTACGAAGAGCCAGTGAGTGCTGGACAACTATTTCCTGGACAGAACCTAATTCAATTATTCTGAAGAAATGCAGCATAATTTAAAACACATCCAGTTAAATGATTTGTGTTTTGCTATTAATAACCAATTCATTAGTGAGTGTATCTCTCTACAACACAGAAATATAGTATTGACTTGAGTGATCCAAATGATTAAAAACATCTTGGAAGGTTAATTCAGTGGTTTATTTCTTCCTCTGTTAAAGTAAAACTGTGCCTCACCTGTATGTTCTTATGAAGGAGAAGAAATTATAATGAGCCAGCATCTCCTTAGGAATACAGGCAGACACTGGCAGCTTGCATACCACTCGCGCTCCCTGTTTAATCAGTAGCAACACACACCCATATTCTGCCCTTCAGAAGTTCATGTGAAGGTGCACAAACATCCCACATGAAAATCCTCACACTAAGCGTATTGGACTACATTCTCAGGCCACCCTATTGCACTCTGCCCCATTACACTTCAAACCTGGCAGCTGATTCACTGAACAGTTGTGTAAAAGAACAAACAAGATACTGTTCAGAACCCATGCCCCTTCTTTGCTTTTCTGACACAACAGCTTCTTATTCAAAACTGCACCTGCTTTAGACAGAATGAATACAGTGGTACCTCGGGTTAAGAACTTAATTCGTTCTAGAGGTCTGTTCTTAACCTAAAACTGTTCTTAACCTGAGGTACCACTTTAGCTAATGGGGCCTCCCGCTGCCGCCGCCGAGCGATTTCTGTTCTCATCCTGAAGCAAAGTTCTTAACCCAAAGTACTATTTCTGGGCTAGCAGAGTCTGTAACCTGAAGCATCTGTAACCCGAGGTACCACTGTAATGAATAATCCCAGGCAGATATATCAGTCACAGTTCTAATGCATAGCTGTGCAAAGATTCAATATATAATTTGAGCAAAATATGTCTATTTCACTGGCTGGGGGCAGAGGCTTGCACTGCTAGCTGAAACCAGTGGGCTCAGGTATATGGTAAACTGAGCTTTTGACAAAGCTAATGCCAAAAAGGACACTGTTGAGGGGATTTCTTGTTTCAGGCATCCAAACTCCTCATACTACTTTTGTCCTTTTGCTTAGTCCATGATGACATCTCATAATGTATTATGTTGTGGGAGATTAACTAGAAAATACCTAAAGGAGTCAACGTTTGAAATGTCCTAATGCTGGAAGTCAAAGAACAGACCGAAAAATCCCAGTTCTCAGGATCTATTCTGCAACATACTGCTGTGGCATCCGCTGAATGTGCAACTCAGGTAAGAATACAACTTTTATATGAAAGGCTATTTAATTCAAAACTCTATATGCTAACATCAAGGCCAGGCACTCCTGGGAATGGGATACTGGTTAAAACAAATGCTGTCTGTTCCAGTGTGGTACTTTTTATTTTAATTATTTTTAGCACTAGGAGAAATCCCAAAGGTCAAGACCAGTGCAGGACAGGCTGTTTGGCACCAAGAACCAGAAAAGAGAGTTGTTGTTTTACCATCACATGTCCAAAATGGTCTATGCAATCATGTCAAATGTTACTTTAAAAAAGAAACACTAGAATTTCTAAACTTTTAAGAGGCACACAGCTAGCAATCAAGTGTTCTGGGTGCCATATGCAGCGAGCAGACTGCAAGTTTTTGATCCCTAATCTAGTCCAAGTTATGCCCTGAAGCACAGTAATGTAAAACATTCCAGAGAGTTTCCCCCACCCCACCCCACCGGCCTTTCTTTGAAAGTTTCCAAGGAAGCAAATTTCATTACCTCCCTAAGCAGCTTGTTTCATTGCTCAAGTTTCTCTCCTACTTCTCAGAAATGTTGGGGGGGAAACAGGCAACCAATTCAAAAAATTCAGGGCATGTATTAATTTTCAACATAGTACAGCACAGGTAACAATAATTAAAACTAGACTGTGCAAAACAAGCCAATTAGTTCCTTAACATAAATCATTAAAATTCTGCACAAGAGTTCACATTAAAATTCCATTAGGAAGCTAAAGGGAGCACAGGCAGAAATACATGTCCTGTGAAAACTTCCTGTTTATATAATTTGCCAGGTTTTTATGCTTTAGCAACACTACTATCAGAAAGGGGACAAAACAGACCTTTACCACAGTGGATATACTTTCTGATATTTAATCCCACATAACCCAGACAGCTTTTTGATATTATGTCTCTAGCATCTGGCAGGGACAACTTGGGTCATGGTCCATTTCTCACTTTAATACTCATGACAACCATATATCCACTACACTCTATCAAATAGAATTTTCTATTATTTAAAAGTTTCTCTCCTTTCCACACATTAAAGGAGTCTGACTGAGAGCTGATTAAAGATTAAAGGACTTGACTGCTTAATGAACAAGTCAACTGGGGTATGAGATACACTGAAGATGGGGTAGATAAAAACCAAAGTAATATGTATGGATCAGAAACACTGTCTAAGCAGCAAGATGTGCTTTTCTGATATGATTTTCTGGGAAGACTAAATACAGGTAGGTAGCCGTGTTGGTCTGCCATAGTCAAAACAAAATAAAAAATAAAAAAATTCCTTCCAGTAGCACCTTAGAGACCAACTAAGTTTGTTCTGTAAGATTAATTGCAGTCATTAACAGTCGTCAACAGGTTTACCACAGCTATCAGCCTATCACCCATTCCCACCACCCTTCTGAGTAATACCCCTCCCACCCTCTCACTATATATAAGGGTCTGGTGACTTCTGTTTCAGTGTATCTGAAGAAGTGTGCATGCACTCGAAAGCTCATACCAAGAACAAACTTAGTTGGTCTCTAAGGTGCTACTGGAAGGAATTTTTTTATTTTGTATTTTGTTTTGGGAAGACTAAAGTTAGTGTCAATTCCCCTCCTCTATGCTGTGCTTATATGAATATATCCCAATATGCCACTAGAGACGCTATTGGGCACCTTGCAAATACAGTAAAACAAGTAGCAGTGCAATCCCCTGCACCTTTTCTCAGAAGTAACTCCTACGGAGTTCAATGAGACTTATTCATTGATTCTAATCCCTTGTGTGTAGAACTGCAACCAGAGTGAGTAAATAAATAAATAATGCTGTGCCAGAAAGCAAGTGGTAGTACAATGCTGGAGAACCAGGCACAATTCTATGTCATATCTAGGCCCCCTGCTTTTTTTTTTTTTAACTACAAAACTGGATTTGTCGGTTTCAACAGATGTATGCGTTTCTGACTCTAAAATGTCAATTTCGTTCCTTGACTACTCCGTTCTCACACGTGATGCCTGAGAACCTCCCTCCCATAAGTGAAAGTTCTTAAGGTGGAATGAAAGGTTGTAGGCGAGCACTTCTTAACTGGCCAACTACATATCTAGATGTATTTATACACTCATTTAGATTTTAACTTGGCATGACAGATACGACAACGGCAAGCTGCACCTTTGAAATGCCTTCTTGGGCGAAAATGCCCTTTATGTCTTTAGTTACAAGGAATCCGAGGCTTTTATTTAACGATGCCAAGTTACCTGCAGATGGATTCTCTTATTAGTATTGTTTATCTGCATGTATAGTAGTATACCTTGCGTATGAATGGCAGGCTAATTGGTTGTGCTGCAGTTCCCACAGCAGGCACTCTGTAATCCCAAATGGGGATAGGCATAGTCTGGTTCCCTGAATGCATCCCGAGAGGCAAGGGCAGGAGGCAAGAAAGAAAGCCTCCCGGCGGGCCCTTCTCTATCCCTTCCTACTGTGTCACTCCACATTTTCCCACAGCCACACACGGCCCGCTGTGCCCCGTTCGTTCGGGGGCAGCCCTGCCCACCCCGCCCTTACCTGTAGGCGAGCGTCATGCACTCGAAGAGCTTCGTGAGCGAAGGGTCGATGCTGAGGGCTCCGCTGCTTCGAGGCCCGTAGCGGTAGCACAGGCACGCGGCCTCGTTCACCGTGTCGAAGTCGTACGCGGCGGCGGAGGTCAGCTGGGCCCCGTCACCAGCCTTCCCGGCCGCGGTCTTCCGCGCGGAGCCGGTCCTCCTCGCTCTCTCCGCCGCGCTCGGCGGGGCGCCTTGGCCTGGCTGGCTCAGAGCCGCCTCGGGGTCCGGGTCCGGGTCGGCGTGGGGCTCCGACACCATGAAGTGGCCGCTGTGGATGATCTGCGGCCGCGACATCCTCCCAGGGCGAGGCTTCGCTGCCTCCCTCGCCGTCTCCCGGGGCATCTTTACCACACGAGGGGCAACGCCAAAGCCGCCGCCGCCGCCATGGCAACGAGAGGCCACCGCCGGCGCAAACCCCAGCCGGGAAAGAGTCGCGATAGGTGCCAAAATGCCCCCGTCGCAGCGGAGGCACAAAAGAGAACGCGGACTCTACCTCTTCCCGGCAGCTGCCCTGCCGTAGGCTCCCATAGCAACAAGGAAAGAGCGTTCTGCGCATGTGTCCTAGACTCCGCCCCCTTCCCGTGGCCGCAGGGCATGATGGTTATGGTAGTTTTGTTTCAGCATCCACCTAGCGGCGAGAACGAGACAAGTTACTCGCTAGCTAGTATAGACTTCACTATGTAGAGTGACACACAGGGATCTACTTCCGGTATTTTAGACTTGCTTTAACATTTAACAGTGCAACTCTTCTGCATGCAAGTCAGTAAACACAGGGCTTCTGTGCGCAACTTTTCTGGAGTGCAGCTGATAGGGGCGCAATCCAATTAACATGCCACTGATACTAAAACCCAAGACATGTTTTATGTGGTGGACTTTGGGCTGGAAATTTAAGGCAGCCTCAGCCCTGCCTCCACCCTTCATTCAGTGACACTACATTGCAAGGCTGCTGAAAGCCATGCTCTTCTGTAATATTGAACTGTACTGGCCCTGGCAGGGCACTTTTAATTTCCACGTGAAGTAAGGCCTGAATTAAAACATCAGCTGCTGTCCCTCTGCTTTCTGGTTCTGCTTCTCAGTCAACAACTACGCTGAAATCTTGAATCTCTCCGCCAATTACCAAGGGCAACTCTCGCTTTCAGCTTGAGGAGACAAAAAAATATTATACATCAATCTTCCCCCATCTGGCAATGAGACAAGCTACTCTATAAGTTTCTAGCTCTGTTCTTTTTAGCAGGCATGAGATGGCGGCAACGCCAAATTACGCAACGACGCCATGGCGCAAGCAGGAAGCGGACCGAAAGGGATGCTGGTAACTGTAGTTTCCCCAACCCTCCGCTAGAGGTTCTGATGCTTACATGTAATGAAACCAGGATCGCCAATTCTCCCTGGGTTTCGTCACCGCTCGGAGAAGTTGGGGCGAGTGTGACTTTGCCGTCTGCACACTCTACTGGTCACATGGTGAGCTGCGCCCTCATTCTGCATAGGTAAAACTCAGCTCACCGCATGATCGAGGGGCCCACGGAAAACTGATTCTGCAAACAGCCAGATGTTGTGGGATGCTTTACTGACCCGTTGTTCCACCTAACGCAAATGGCCAGTGGCTAAAATGACCAGCTACCGGTATTACCACGCAGCCACGCTGTCTTTAACAGAGCCCCACAGCTGTGTGGATACTGAGTAGCCTAGCCAGAGGAAAAACTGTCCTCTGTTTCCCTCCCTCAGGTAGGTGAGTTTGTGGTCACACATTAGGTCCCAAGCATTAGGACACACATTTCAAAGAAAAGGACAAGACCAGAGTTCCAGCAAGTGGAAAGTTAACCAACTCTTTTATTCCCAAGCAGAGTGAAGCTGGCAATGGCACAGTGGTTGTGTATAGGTGTGCAAAAGTAAACAGGGGCAGTTTCTTCCCTGGTTAGGATCACAGTGAGATGCTACTTCCCTAGCCCCACCTCATAAAGCAGGGATGTGGGGAGCCCAGAGCACTCCTCATGTGCTGGACTACTACTCTCATCATCTCTGACCATTCACCATGCTGGCAGGGCTGGAGAGAGTTAAGAGACCAGCGACATCTTGGGAGGCCACAGGGATCCCCACGGCTTTAACAAAGGGTAGTGTTATCAAAAGTGAGTTGAAGGAAGAAGCAGAAGTGCCCTGCGGTATAGATCTTGGAGCTGTGCAGTCTTCAAGGCCATTTAGAGGTCTGAAATAAGTGGATAGGACAGAGCCCCACAAGAGCGCTGGTTGCCCCACAGTGCAGTTCCATAGCTAGGGAAAGAGATGGAGAGCCTGTGAAGCACTATAGTCTCTTAAAGGGATGGTCTCCCTTCCTCCTCTTTCCTGCCCTTCTCCCAGGCATCTTTAAATTGCCACTTCCCACACCAGCTGCCAATAGTGCTTCTGGCAGAGGAAAGAAGCCCCCAATGATAGGAAGTGAACCTGTTCGGCCTTCAGGGCTCCATTTATCACTCCACTTATGAACAGAAGAAAAGGAGAAATGCCACAGCAAGGGCTTCACCCTGAGTTGGGGTCCATGTCTACGCTGGCCTGGCGAACCATCCGCCGGGACCGGGAGCAGGGCAAGGAAGAACAGAGGGCAGTGCTTTCCTCGGGTTTGGATTCTTGAGAAGGGGACCGGAGCTTGTCTGGTCCTTCGGGATCTGTGTGTCCCTCAAACTCCTTGGCCCGGCTCACCACCAGGGCAGCATCAGCCAGCTGAGCCACAGAGAGCCGGTGCTGTAAGGCGGGCCTGCGGCCAAATGGGACAGGGCCCTCCATGCGCCGGACAACTTTGCGCACCCTGCCAGGTGCCGGGTAGTATGAAAGCTGCTTGCAGACATGGGAACGTCCCCGGTGAGCCCTCCGCCCGCGTCGCCTGGCCCTGCGACCCTGAGCCTCCTCTCCCTCTGGCAGTGCCGCCTTTGCTGTAGAGTCTGTTCCTGACCCTGAATTCTCTTCATTTTGGGGAGATGGCTCAAAGGTCACAGTCGTCTTCTTTTTATCATGAAGAAATACCTGTTGGAGGAAGAATAGGTAGATTGAATGAGGGCCAGCAACTACAAAGGATTTTCCTTCATCCTGCCTCTACCATTCATCTTCGCATTAGTTGAGGTTCCAGATCCATTGATTTATGCCCTGCCATTTTTGTTTCCCTTGTATGCCTTGAGGCTCCGTTATAAGTTCCCTTACTCTTTCCACTTGCCTCTCTCTGGGAGCATGCCCTTACATGACCCTCTTACCTCTTCCTCAGTGGCACACTCTGGTACAGAGATGTGGTGTTCTGGGCTGTCCATTTCACTGATGCTGCGCATGACAGCATAGAGATTGATGCGTTCCCGTCTGAGCGTGGCTTGCTTCTCTGGCACTCTCATCGTAGCCAGGTGTCTTCGCACTTCCTCAGCTCCAGAGTCATCCGATGCCCCAGGTTCTTCTGCGGCCTGAAGACTGAGCCTGGGACTATCAGGAGGGTCCACAGGATGGTGAGGTTCTTCAGGAGGTTCCCGCAAAGGACGAAAGCAATACTGGGGGGTTGTCACTGGCTCCTCTGGTTCCTCTTCTGAGCTTAAAGTCTCATAGTATGGGCTTCCTGAAGGATCACTGCTGGCATCACTTATATCTGGAGAACCTTCTGAGTGGGCATCTCCTGCCTTTTGTTCCCATAGGCTGCTGTGTCGGCTGCGTAGTAACATGAGGTGAACAATGTAAGAGATTATTCAGCAAGGAATGCTAAATAAAGATCCAAATAAAGAATGGACTTAGAATCCAGTCAGTTACAGTGAGAAGCATTAATTACACATATTACAAATAATCACAATGTCTATTTAATTTTTGCTGCACTATTAGTGTGGGACAATTTTGCTATCAGTGGCTCCCTGTTTAAGATTAAATATCGTGTGCATAACAATATGAAACAGCTCTTTTTAACTGGAAGAAGTGCTTTGGAGTGGGAAGTTGAAAATGGAGCAGTTGGCATGGGTGCCGGATCTTTTCCTTGCCACTCTTTGGCACCCCCATCATTTTTTTCCACACGGAAGGTTTCCCGTTTGCCTTTGCACACAGGTGCTTAGAATCCCAGGAAGGGGAGATATTCTCTGATCCCAACAGCCCCACTGAAAGTAGATTTTCCAGTCTAAGAGGCTCATCATGCTGTTTCATGTAACATGTAGTTTGGCCCTTGAACAATAACAACAAAGCCTTCTGCTGTGGTCTGATCAGGCTGGTCAGCTGCAGCTCCCATCAGTCTCCCTTGCCCTCCCCACATACATACACACACAGTGACCAGACCTGCTCTCTCTCCCCTTGGATTTACCTTGCGTCCAGAATGCCTTGATACAGCTCCAGCTGCCTCATGAATCCTGGATTGGGGTGGACAATTGGGCGTCGTTCCCTTACATGGGAAAGGGCCTGCTCAAGTGACCACCCGTACTCCTTCATGGCATATGCAATCACTGTGGAGCCAGAGCGGCTCACGCCCATCTTACAGTGCACCAACACCCGAGAGCCTTGCGCCCTGTGGGGAATGAATATTTGCTGTAAGCAGGGCTGCAGCATCACCCAGGACAGTAATGAAATTCAACATCCAGTTGCTGTACCCTCAGCTGAGTAGGATACCCCAGCTTCTTGGCCCAACTCAACACTTGCCAAGGCACAGATTAGTTATGTTATGCTGAGGCCACTCTGCTGTGATCATGATGAATCCAAGTGAGTGACTATCATTGCTGTTCGGGAAACATTATGGTTGCTCAACAGCCAGTGTGATGTAGTGGTTAGAGTGCTGGGCTAGGACCTGGGAGACCAGGGTTTAAATCCCCACTTGGCCAGGAAGCAAGCTCACTGTGGCCAGTCACCATCTCTTAGCCTAACCTACCTCACAGGGTCGTCGTGAAGGTAAACTGGGGAAAAGGAAAATAGTATGTGCTACCCTGAGATCTTTGGAGGAAAGGTGAGATATAAATGTAGTAATAAAAATATATGAAACAGAGATATAGCTAGGGCATGGATGGGGAACTTCTGCCCCTCCATATGGTGTTGAACTCTTAACCCCCATCATTCCTGGCCATTAGCCATGCTGATGAGAGTAGCAGTCCAACATCATGTAGAGTGACGTCACAGTTTCTTGAATGCTGAGCTAAGGCAACAATGGGAATTCCAGATACTGTTTCCAGCAGTGGTGACTGCAGCTCTGAGCTATGAATATGGGAGGAGATGGTTGGATTCAGCTGCTTGCTCTTCCAAACGGGTAACTGGCTGTGTCAAATCTGACAGAGATCAAAAGCTAGGAACTGATGGCATGGTACTTCTTAAAGAAGCAGGGGGTGCATTGGGGCAACCCAGTCTGATGGGACTTATATTATATTATTATTGTTGTTGTTATTGTTATTATTATCAAGGGCTGTGCCAAATTCTCACCTGCAAAATCTTCTGGGGTGAAAGGAGAGAATGGGTTGACAGTCCTACCTGGTAACACAGGCCCTCTCAAACAACAGCTGACATTTCATTCCGGGAGGTGGGGGCTTTTGCGACAAGAGCCCTCCTCTTCCACCTCAGTCCTTGGATTCCCACTGAAAAGCCCCCTTTTCTGTGCCTGCAATCCCATTGACTAGATGGGGACCATGTTGGTTAGCCCAGCTTGCAATGCACGAGTGCTGCAGCTGAAATCACAACTACTATCTTGGTGTCCGCTTCTCACCAGGCAGCCGAAATGAAGTTGTAGGTTTCCTTCCAGTGCGGCAGCAGCTGTGAGGTTTCCTCATCGTAGAGCCGGACATTCATGTATGTAAAGTGCTCTGGGAAGAAGTTGTCGATCTCACGGGTGACATTAAGGATGTGGCTGACCCTGTAAGGCAAGGCAAGGAGACAATGCGAGCAGCTCTTTTTCGCCATGTTTTTAGCATGGCCTCAACTTACTAAACCATGTCCCATTTCCTAAACATCCCCCACTGCAGTTGCTCAGTATCTCAGTCGGGTTGGAATGCACAGCAGAAATCCCTTCTGACTAGAAGGCAAGTTTACACAGAGAGGTGTGGCAAATGGTCATCTCAGTGTCCAAGGAATCCAGATCAGATGAAGTTCCCGAAGGCACTAGTCTTGCTCTCTGACCAGCATCTTGTGGTGACATACCTGTTCCTTTGAAGTTCCTCAAAGTTGGCTGCATTCCATTCAGAGCCCTGAGACAAAAAGGAACAACACCAACCACAGCTCAGTCCCAGGCGAGTGCAAATAGTTTACAAACATTCAGCCATCCTGCGATTGCTCATTAAATACTCAAAACCGAACACCACATTTAACCAAATCATGTGGTAGAGTCCCTTCTAGCTTATACCACTGCAGACTGCAGGTGATGGAACTGAGGTTTTGAATATGTCCCCAACAGGAAAAATTGCCTGCATGTAGAAAGTTAGCAGAGTGTTGTCTTCCTGATGTGCTTGGTTGTGATTTTTATGTGCAGGGAGTAACTGTGAACTGCCCTGAAACCTACGGGTATAGGGTGATATACTAATTTAATACCGCCTGCCCAGTTTTTTAGGTCAGCTTCCAAGGCTGTTCTGTACGTTCCACCACCTGTTGAGGCTAGACTGATGGCCACCGAAGATGGAGCCTTTTCAATGCAAACCATATGTTTAGGACTGCAGCCTTAGCTGCTTGCTGCGATCTTCAACTTTGTATGAAGTAAAGAATATAAAACTGTTGCCCCAGGCTATCTCTCAAGAAGGCCCTGTAGGTAGTATAAGGGAGAGTATAAGGGAGAGGCTTTACAGGGTGCTTTGCTTCCTCTTATTGTGGAAGGGAAGGCAAGGCCTGGAGGCCTCAAAATAACAGCAAGGCTTCCATCTTCCTGCCATTCCAGGAAAGAATTTTGATGCCTCTTAAGTCGAGAGGAGGGACTGCCATATTTAGGGGCTTGGAGCTCCTGTCTGCTGGCATCATGGATCCCTTTCCTGTACTTCCTCACCAAGTAAAGGTAAAGGACCCCTGACAATTAGGTCCAGTCGTGTCCGACTCTGGGGTTGCGTCGCTCATCTCGCTTTATTGGCCGAGGAAGCTGGCATACAGCTTCCGGGTCATGTGGCCAGCATGACTAAGCCGCTTCTGGCGAACCAGAGCAGCGCAAGGAAACACCGTTTACCTTCCTGCTGGAGCGGTACCTATTTATCTACTTGCACTTTGACGTGCTTTCAAACTGCTAGGTGGGCAGGAGTCCTCACCAAGTAGAGATAGTCAAAAATCCTGGAGGGCCGATCCATCTGAGCCATAATGAGAAGCATTTCATTGTCAATAAACTCCTTATAGTCGTTCAGGCTCCGACCGGCTCTCCGCTCCAGTTCTGTACGGATCTGCAGGAAGAGAGGGAGGGAGCTTGTGAAACCCTGAGGTCGCTTTCGAGCCTGGCTGCTTTTTAATGCCATGCCCGTTCCCTGTCCCTCACCCCAACCCCTATATATACCCCTGCTTTCCCACATTCCCTTCCCAAATTCTCTTCCCAGTCCCTGTTTTACATATCCTGCTCCCCACCCCTACCCCCCCACGTCTCCATTCCCTCACATTCTCTCTCCCCATCCCCCTCCTCCCTCACCCCCTTGGCCCAACATCCCACCTCCTTGGAGGTGATGTTCTCCAGGTCAGTGGTGGCCATCACCTCACGCAGCTTGGCCCGGATCATCCGCTCTGTCATCTCCTGTGCTGTCGGCCTGAGGCACAGAGACGGAGGGTCGGCAAAGCTCTTGGGCTCGCCAGACTCTGCCCCAGACACCATGGCACGCCTAGAGCACCCCTCCCCCATCGGCAGTAGGGTTACAAATCTTGACACCACGCCAAAGCTTTGCATTTCCCTAGATAGCTTTTACGCATTTGTAAATGCGCTCGTTCATTTGTTGCATGTATATCCCGACCTTCCTCTGAGGGCCTTAAGGATTACTCCTCCCCCCCACCTTCCTCAATTTTATTCTCACAAGTTGCTGTGAGGTAGGTTAGGCTCTGACTGACCCAATATCACCCTGTGAACTCAATGGCTGGGTGAGAATGTTAACCTGGGTACCCAAACCACTCCACTCCAGTGCACACCACAAAAAGTGATGCTACATGTCCTGAACTGGAGATGGGCTTCTGCTCTGATCTGTGTCTCTGATCAGCATCTCCCTCCCTCCATTATTACAAAATAATAATAATAATAATAATAATAATAATAATAATAATAACCCTTCCCTTTCATGACCTACAGGAGAGGAACTTTCTGCACAGTAGTCCCTAAAACTGGCTAGCAGGGCCACCTGAAATGTCTGTGCTTTGGACTACTGCATGGTATCGAGTTCCGCCTTGGAACCACTGCAGCTCTGCTGACTACATCATTCACAGCCTATAACCAGCCCTAGGAGGGGAAGGGCCATCACTGACTGGTCAGAGAAGGCTGCAGGAGAAGTGGGCCGCACAGATTCCAAGTCGGACATGGCTAGCCATTCATTAATGCAGCTCTGCTCCGAGTTCACAGCCTTCTGATACCACTCGGTCCAGCTCAACGCACTGCCTCCTGGGAAATGGTTGTTGCAGACGGCTTCGCTGCATGCCTTGTGCAGCACTTGCAGCGCTGACCTGAGTGCAGAGATGACAGTCAGACATCAGAGATACGCTGAAAAACCCTCTGAAGGGTTTTCCTCCATAATGCCCCTCTCCCAGCCTACCAAAAGCAATAGTGGCAATTATATCCTTGTTCCCCGCATTCATCCTTTCCCACCCATGTCCTTGCGCACCCCACCTGACAGCCTTGCTTACCACATGGTCTGGACTGAAATGGGCTTAAAGATGCGGGTCTGCCCCCCAGACGTCACACTGAAGCCCCTGGGGAAAGAGAAGGGGAGAGTAGTGTCCCAGTTAACTTGGGAGTGCTCCATCTGAGATGCAGATATATGGAAAGAGGCAAATAACAATGCAGTACTTGGCACAGTTGTGAAACTAGCTTGAGATCTTCCATGGTGCCAGGTTCCATTTGTAAGCAAAAAAAGAGAATCTGATCCTTTTCTGCCCAGCCACTCTGGGCGGCTCCCATCAGATTAAAAACAGAATAAAACATCAAACATTTAAAACTTCCCTAAACAGGGCTAATTAAGGCACAGAGGTCCATCTCTTTGCTCTTTCATCCCAAAATATGGCCACTCAAGGCCTTTGTGCCTCAAGCTCAACCACCTTCAACTGCCTGAAGCTCTCCTGCTAACTCAGATGACTCTGCCTTTTACCCCCTTTTGCCCCTTATGCCTAGAACTGCTCTCCAGGAAACCTGTGTGAAGTAGACCCTCTTGGACTTCCTTCAAAACATACCTTTCCTGTGAAAAGTCTGGCATGAACACACATACCCTAGTCCTCTTCCATCATGGAACCAAACACAAGTATGACTCACTGAAATAAAGCTGTGCACATTAGCGGTGCTACATGGCTATTATTATTATTAACAACAACAACCGTAAGATGAGGCACAGCATGGGGCAGGCACTCAAGGAGACTTTTTAAGGAAAAGAGACCACACAGAAAAGAATGGTTGGTTTCCACTTAATACAGGAGGGAGAGACAGCAAAAAAACCAAAAACCCTCCCGTAGCTATTCAGGATGTAAGTGGTTTGTAGTCTGTGGAGACCATTTTAAAGTCAGATGAGAGAGGAGGCAGTGTTGGTGAAACTAGGCGAGGAGAAAAATAAACACACACCAATAAAAATGGCCTCTCACTATCTCACTCAGTCTGTTTGAGTATCCTAGTTTGTTTGCAAAGCACAAAGCTTATATGAGGATTACTATTACATGGAGCATTGTGGGTGCCTGGTGGGGTTAGGTCTGTCTTACCCATCGCCATCAAGGAAGACCTGAGTGTCACTCCAAAGCGGAAGCACCATCCCCAGCGTGCAGGCAGCCGAGCTGGGAGGCAAAGAGAGAAGAGATCAGGTAGCTACTGAAGGGGTTATTATAGTCCCTGTGCTTGTCCTACAAACCTTCCCCATTCACCTCTTAACCGGCTTTTTCAGTAGCTTGGTCAGCATTGTAAAAATCACTGATAGCAAAGCCAAGCAAGCATTCCAGAGCTGTGACAGAGGTGCACTGCTATCTTCCATTCAGCTCCTTGATTTGGACGTCTTCCTGCGGCAGGCTCGAGTGCCTGTGCCCTTACTGAATACATGAACAAAGGTTCTTCTGGAGCACAGACATTGGGAATGGGGTGGAGAGGAAAGACTGGGTGAAGGGTTGCCAAACCAGTTCGACCAGGGAGTAAAAGACATTACAGAGTTTAGATACACACAGAGAGAGGAGGACAGAAAGAAAGAACTCTGAAGCAAAGATGCTTTCGATAAGGGTTTTGAACAAACATCATGCAGAAAGAAAAGGGGTTGTGTTCTTCTAAGTGCATTTTCTTGGAAGCATGCCCTATTAATTTCAATGGTACTTGCCTTCGGCTAATGGTAATTTGGAACACAACCTTGGTTATTGAAGCAGAGAATGTTGCCTGTTCCCTATGCATGTTTGTTCAGAAGTAAGGTAAAGGTAAAGGGACCCCTGGCAGTTAGGTCCAGTCGTGACAGACTCTGGGGTTGCGGCGCTCATCTCGCTTTACTGGCCGAGGGAGCCGGCGTACAGCTTCCAGGTCATGTGGCCAGCATGACTAAGCAGCTTCTGGCGAACCAGAGCAGCGCACGGAAACGGCGTTTACCTTCCTGCCAGAGCAGTACCTATTTATCTAGTTGCACTTTGACGTGCTTTCGAACTGCTAGGTTGTTCAGAGTAAGAGCCATGAAGTTCAATGGGACTTACTTTCAAGAAAGTAGTGTGCATCAGACTGTAGTCTAAGAGACTTTCAGCACAATCCTAGTCGTGTCTACTCAGAACGAAAGTCCTATATAATTAAATGGGGCTTACTCTCAGGCAAGTGGGCCAAGGATAGTAGCCTTATTGGGTATCTCATTTTGGTCCAAGCCTTGATAAAAGACACCATGCGGAAGATACAAGGCAGGACAGTATAGACTGCTGGAAGCTTTGTAGCTTAGAAGTGCCTGGGCCCCACCCCTTCTGCATCTTCTTGCTCCTTCCCTTGTCCTCTCACCCTTCTTCAGGGAAGTCAACTCCCAGCAGCACCATCTCACTCTTGCTCTCCACCTCTGCTGCTGACACAACCAGCAAGTACCGGATCCGGTGAGCTCGAGCCGACTCAAGCCTCACAGCCTGGAGGAGAAAAAAACATACAGTGGTTTTATTTACATACAGTATAATATTGTTACTTGCGTGGAAATAACATAAGATAGCAACTTGGGATAATCCAAGTAGGCCTAGGACAGAGTGCACCTTGTTCCTTGTCTGTAGCCATTTGTGCAATTTTCAGTGCAAAGGGGGGGGGGGAAGGTTTTGAAGAAAAACTCCATTTACATTATCCAGAAATAAGTGCGTCTCATTTTCATCTCTGAGCCCAAGAGCCCTGGCACTGAGGTTCTCAAAGCTATTAAATCATCCATTGAAAATCATATTATACAAGGCTTTTAGCATAAAATCATTAGGAAAATAAAACGGGAGTTTCAGAAAAAGGTCCCCCACCCCTGGATTAAGTGAATGCAGTTTGACATTGCGTGGTAGGATCACAGGGAAGAGCCTCTGGACCTAAGTGTTATGGGAGTGTTTTTCATACTTTTCTGCACACTTTCCACATTGGCAAATGCCATAGATCTTCAGTAGTTTTGCCAAGGGGTTTGGGGCATGTTCTTGGAAGACACACACAGAGAGGGAGCAGGGAGTGTTATTGTGGACCACTAGACAAGCATATGAGACCTCAGTATTGACTTGCCTGAACTGAGAGTATACTGGACAGATGCACGTTTATTTATTTAGTTCTCCATTTTCCACACTGCAAGGGAAGATACGCAGTGGGGAGCAAGCCATCTTTTAGGGCAGCTTGTCTGCTGCTACTGAACTTCCGACTGAGCCACATCTAAGCTCCCGAGAACATCAGCAGCTACCAGAAAGCAGCATGAGAACCGCTGCCTTCAGGAACTGCCCCAGGTACTTGGAGGCTGTTGTGACTCACTCGCTAGAAAAGAAAGAAAACCCAGCACATGCTACTTTGGAAATCTCCCAGCAGAGTCCCCAAAGCCAAAGCCGGGATCAGACTCGGAAGAGACGCCAGCTCTGGCTGTCTGCCCAAGAGAGCAAAAGCCCCGCAGGCCATAAATGGGGAAGTGGCTGCAGCTCCCGGCTGAATGTCTGCCTGAAAACCACATTCCTCAAGGAGAGGAATCCCTCGCCGCCCTGCTCTGAGCCTCCACAAGCGCAGACAATGAGGCCCTCAGAAGCCAGGCCTCTCCAGCACAGAGTTTTGCAGCAGGAAAGCAAAGCGGAATCAGTTTATCACAGGACTCCCAAGCAAGAGGCAACACAGATTCTAGAATCGCACTAAGAGGAGGAGAAAGGTGAAGATCAAGGTCAAGAGGAAGGAGTTAATAGTCGGGTGTCTACTCCACAGACCAGCTGAACTAGCCTGGGAAGCAATGTGGGTCACTAAGGAGTTCTCTTGTGCCCTTTCAGGCTTCAGGTGCGATCCCACGATGGAAGGATTCAGTCATGTGAATCCCACCCACAGCCTGAAGCGATACTGTCTTCTAGACCAGTGTTCCCCAACCTTGGGCCTCCAGCTGTTTTTGGACTACAACTCCCATCATCCCTCGCAAGCAAGACCAGTGGTCAGGGATGATGGGAATTGTAGTCCAAAAACAGCTGGAGGCCCAAGGTTGGGGAACACTGTTCTAGACACAAGTTTACTGCCTCTTAGAACTAGGCCGGAGCCTGAGGGCACACACCTCATTTTTCTGAAATACTGTGTCTGCCCTCTTTCATTTCAGAACAGGTGTCTCTTGTGGCACGGCTTGCCCAACCAGGCCTGTAGGACAGCAGCAAGGCACACTGAGTACAGCTGGTGGCTCTGGACAGGAGGGCAGGAAAGCACTTATGCCATTAAGGAGAGGAATCCCACTAACATACATGTAAAGCACAGCTATACCACCTTAATAGTCACAACTTCCCATGGGAGCTGCAATAAATAAAACAAATACTCTGTGGTGATGGGGATGTTATTGTTTTTGTTTGTTACTGTGCTGTATATTTTTGTGTTTTTATATTGTAAATCACTCTGTGATCCTCAGATGGAGGGTGGTGTAGAAATTTAATGTTATAAACAAATAGTTTACCAATCACAGACCTATAGTAAACAGCACCAACCTACAGGGCTCTTTGGGGTGTGCTTTAATTGTAATTTGTGGGTGTTACTACAGAAGGTCAACTCTGATAAGATAAGATCATTTGATGAACAGAATGAACCTTAAACTGGCCTGGCTTGGCAGCAGAAAGCTGGATCATTTTTTGTTCCAATAGTAAGCAATGCTGAGCCAGGCAGGGAAGGGAATTTGCCCTAAGTGTTGGGCCTTGGCAGGGCTGAGTGGGTGGAAATGGAGACCGTGCTGATTCCAGAACAGGAGGAGGGAAAAGGGCAAAGGCCCAGCCCCAAGCAAGCTCTTTTACAAGGCAGTCAAAAACACTGAACTCCATAACTGCCTGCTCCAGACTCTTTATCCGAAGAGGCACATTTTGCGGTCAGGCCAATTGCTTTCCTGTCTCTTCTCATCTGCACTCTGCCGTATCTCCCTGCCCTCACAGTCTCACCAGCCGGATGCTGTCTTCTGGCCGCATCAAGCCCACCATTTGCTGTAAGTGCAGCTCCTGTTGTTCAGCCGCGGCATTCTCACTCTTAGGCTTGTGGTCCAGGGGGGTGGCTGGACCTTCCTGCACGGACTCCAGCTTTTCTTCTTCCTGCAGGAGCAAAGCAGCTCCTTTGACCATGACGAAGCTGTGGCTGAAAAGGGAAAGAAATGGCGATAGGTAGAAAAAAACCCTCTTGCTCCAGAAGGAGAGCTTGCCCCATTAAATCCTTCCCCATTCCAAGGAGAACATAAGAAGCTGCCTTACCCCGACAATGATCCATTGAATTGAGCGTTTTCTACACTGATCAGCAGCAACTCTCTAGTTTCTAGTTTCAGGCTGGGAATCTCTCCCAGTCCACCTGGAGACGCCTGGGACTGAACCTACCTGAGACCTTCTGTATAAAAGGAGGTGCTCTATCACTGAACTACAGCCCTTTCCCATGAACGCTTGGGAGCAATTTGCGATTACAGAACAGTCACAAAATCTGAAGTAGTCCAAGAGAGACAGGCCTAGCCATCAAGGGAAACTAAGTAGGTTCTGCTAGCTAGAAGCCTTAAGGCCTATTAAATGTATACAGAGGTGGCGGTATATTGAAAAATCACATCAGATTTTAAAATAAAATGTTGAAAAACGTTGACTCTAAGGAATATATAACCAATATTAGCTATACTCAGCTGGAATACAAGCAAGCATTTTAGAAATTGCAACCTCTTTTTAAAAAAAAGTCAACATTGATTTATTACCTACTTTTTAAAAAACAAAAACAAAGTAAAATGCATTTCCTCCCCCCAAGAGTGCCCTTAGCCTTTTCAAAATAATTTTTAAAAACTATTTGCCAAATCTCCGCTTTTCTCACACTTTTTAAAAAGAGATGTGTGCTCTAAAAATGACCACCAACCCCTGACAAATTAGATAGAAAGGCTATGACACTCCCTACATGCTACACACGTGCGTGTGTAACAGTGCTCCCACCATTTTTTAAATAGCAGAGATTAGCTAGGGGAAGCGATTTAGAGTGGAGGAGCAGTAGAGGAAGTGGGCAGTATCCGTTCCCCCAGCCATTATTTCTCTGTTCACCTCGGCTCGGCCCCCTGCCCCACCTCAGTGCAGAGTTCAAAGGTGTTTGAAAAGATGGCAAGTTCCGTTACAGAGGACGAGGGAATTAGATCCTTCCAGTTCACCAGAATTAGAGATCTTTCCACTATACTGTACATTTATATTTAATGCACAGTATCCTCCCATGTATTCGTTTGGTGCACATTTTCCATTGCAAGATAATTTATCCTATTTCCCAGTCTTCTTTGCAAGGTTCTTTACACTCCTCTTTTCAGAGCAACAAACATGCAGTTGTTATGCTTTTGCTGCACACAATCTTGTCTCAAGATTGCACTTCTCTTGGGAAAATGTAGTTCTTCCCTCCAATGCAACTGGGACTGCGGTGTACAATTTGGTTTTGCAAATGCCATGGGATATTAATGAGGAACACAACTCTCTCCTCCCCACCGCCAAACACCCACATCAGTTGGTCGCTGTGGCTCAGGCACTGATAACCTTGAGTTTGGATTACTGCAGTGTGCTTTACGTGGGGCTGCCCTTAGCTTGCCCTGCAAGCTGCAACTGGTGCAAAATGCAGCAATTAGACAACTCACCGGGGTGCCTTATCACATGCATATTACACCACTCCTAAAGGAGCTGCACTAGCTGCCATTTAGCCGCTGACCCAGGTTTAAGGTTTTGCTTTTGACCTATACTGCCTTAACAGTTTGGGACCTGAAGGATTCCCTTCTCCTTCTTGTTCATTATAATCAGCTATGGCACACTTTTTATGTGTGTTTGGCAGTAACCAAGAAGAGTATTCTCTGTGCAGGCACCCTCTCTCCCTTCAGCTTAAAGAGGCACCAGAATATGCTCCTAAATGTTTGCTGCTTTTTGATTCCAGAGTATGGTATCACGGTTTTAATTTACACTGGGTCACTGTTCAAATTTATTATTACGGTCACAGACCAGTACCAACCCACATACAGTATCAAAAAAATAAAACACGATAGGGACAATACAGATATAGCAACAATTAAAAATGTATAAAAATTAAAACTTAGTCACTAAAATGTAATCTAAAATTATCATTTAAGGCCTTAATCATTATGATACTAGTAACACCGCTTGTTCCCTAAGTTTTATGGCAATCGAACAGAATTTGGCTACTCTTAACGTGATCTCAGGATCCTTGTCCTCTACCAGGGATTTTAGACATTGAAGTTCAGATTCATTTGGAGATTTTTGCATAGTAGGGGTAATGAATACCGAACGTATCTCCCCATAGAAACGGCAGCGTAACAAGGCATGAGAGACAGTTTCTACCTCCATCAAGCCGCAGGGGCAGACTCGTTCCACATATGGTTTACCCTCGAATCTTCCCTGCAATAAGGCAGATGGCAGCACGTTGAATCTGGCGAGGGTAAATGACCGCCTGTATTTAGGTATTTGTAATTTTGATAATTTGCTGGGGTAAATCCTCTCCCATTATCTTTTATTGCTGGGTGTTTATTCATCTCACTCACGTGGCATTGCAGTTCCACATCCCAAATTGGGTCACTGTTGTCTTTTTAACCTGTAGGTTTTTCAATGGTTTAACTTGTTATCTTTTGTTGTACACCACTTTGGATGCTTCATGAAAAACGGGTTAAAAATAAATCAACTATTTTTTCCTGTTTGAACTCCTACACTATATTTTTCTAGTACTGGGACACTTGGTGCAGCACTAGTTTGTTTTTTTTAAAGTTATAAGAAGCAGCAATGCTCCACCTTCCTGCACTACCACTAACCACTGCACTGTTTTGGAATATTTATATTCTCTTCCTTCTGCATTTCTTCACGATGTAGCTCCAGCATTGGAACCATCATTTAAAAAATGAGTTGCAAAGTGCAACTTCCCCCCACCCTAATGCCTTAAGTGGGTGGGAAAATACTCTGGTGCTGGGTTCCTGCTACTGGGAGTAACACACTAAATCCAATTTTTTTAAAAAAAAAATTGTGTGAAAAAGCCCAGAAGCTGGTTTGGGAGGACCCTGGTTTTTTTGTTTGTATGTGTGAAGGGACAGGATTACAAAGGCTAGCTCCTTACCGTCGCTGCAGCTGTCTCTTCCGAGGAACATCTTCATCCTGCAAGGGAATTCCAGGTAGATCAGTTACTTCTGATCCAGAGCAAAGAAGAAGAAATTTCCTGCACCAGACTAAACGATGTTCTAAGTTTTCACACATGTGGCACCAATCTACTAGACATGGTCATTTCCACCAAGGGCTCTTCCAAGGCATTTTGCTTCCTGAGCCAAAGGGCCAAGATGGCGCTCCCCTTATTCCATATGCAGAAGCCAACCAGGCAGGCCCTTGAATATCACCTGAACAGGATCCTTCCTTGGACCTGAGGACAGCAGGCTAGTTTGGGAGCTGCAAGGCAGATCACATGGCACACTCAGCTCTGTTTGCTCTGCACTCCTCAGCAAATGCTGCCCAAAACAGCCATCTTATTCTGCCTAATGGTAGAGGTGGCCCTGCTACCAAGGTCTTCCAGAGATAAGCAGGTCCCTACAGAGCAGGGGGCCCTCAGAGTTTCAGCTGGAACTCTCCGGAACTCAGTCCCGGCATCTCTCAGGTGGGCACCATTGCCTTCTAAGAGAATGAGGAAGGTGTTCATGGCGAGTTCCAGAACCTCTTTTTCTAGAAAAATGGCACTGGCTCCTCAGAGGGCTAAGCTGGCTGGGGAAGCATGCAAGACTTGCACTCTCATGCCTCCTAGCCAACTGGGGACTCCCACCCCAGGCCTCAAGCAAGCTCTGCATGGGCCTGGGGGATAAAACAGTTTGACCCAATTAAATCACTGAGGCTTTTACCTTGGTGGGACTTGGGAGTGATAACAGGCTGCCTTTCTTTTAAGTGGTGGATAAGTTTATTTGTCTAGACCACAAAGCCATAACATACAGCAATGCACAAACATAGTCAATGCAGGCTATAAAACCATAAAATATCCTACCATTTATTATTAAAATCATCTACCTCATGCACAGCTAGAATGTTTTAAGCTCACGCTTGCCAACACAAAAGGCATACAAAGAAAGCACTGCTGGCGTGTACAGGTTTAAGGGCTTCTCCACACTTGCCTTTCCTCTGCTCTTTTCCAGGGACAGTCAGTGCTTCAAAGGTACGTGTCCAAGCAACTTTTTTTTTTTGCTCCAGAGCTTTCCCTGCAAAAAGCCGCTCTTTAGTATTCAGTCGGAGCACACATCAATCTGCAGAAAACCAGAATTGACATTTGCTCTGATTTCAGAGGGAAAGCTCCGTAGCAAATAAGAAAAAAAAAAAGAAACACACTTGGACACAGAGCTTTAAAGCGCAGACTTGTGCCTGGAAAGAGTGGGGCAAAAGGTAAGTGTGGATAAGGCCCAAGTCCTGGCTGGCTACACCCATGGCTAGGGCAGGTGGTTGGCGCCTTCCATAGCAGCTTCAGAGAGATTCCTTTATACCAGAAGAACCAAACCACCTCACAATTGCCTTTGCACTGTTGGCTCTGCCATGGAAAAACCCAGCATGACATAATGTTCCTGTTCCAAGCAGTCCCTTCTGCGCCACAAGCACAGAACTGTTGTGCCACCTCTGATCCCGAACATCAACAGGACTTCCATACAGGGCTCTGTATTTTACAGGCCCCAACCGACAGCCTGACTTTGTGCATTGGTGTTTATTTTGGATCGTTTTTTATTATTTCAGAAGAGAGAAGAGCCGAGTCGGAGCACTGAAGCCTAAAGTCTTGGAAGCCTTGCTCTGCCTTCTGAATTTCGCAATTTCGCAACAGGTTCCCAATTTATCTCAGCACCAAAAGGGTTAGAGATGTTCTCTTTTGAAGGGGGAAAAGAAAAAGAAAGAACCCCAAATGTCTCATCATGCAGCTAATCAAATACAGTGGTACCTCAGGTTACATACGCTTCAGGTTAAGAACTCCACTAACCCAGAAATAATGCTTCAGGTTAAGAACTTTGCTTCAGGATAAGAACAGAAATTGTGCTCTGGTGGCGCAGCAGCAGCGGAAGGCCCCATTAGCTAAAGTGGTGCTTCAGGTTAAGAACAGTTTCAGGTTAAGAACGGACCTCCGGAACGAATTAAGTACTTAACCAGAGGTACCACTGTACTAAGGATGCATGCTACAATTAGACACAGAATGCAGACACTGTCCCCCTTCACAGAAGCTGGCTTGGTTCTCAACCTTATTTGAAAGAGATGTTGAAGTAGCTAGGCTTTTGTTATGGGCCTACAAGTCAAGGCTGGATCTGGGGCCTATGGCAACAGATTCCAGAAGGGTGCCATTTTCCCACCTCCAATTTCTTGTCTTCGTGTCATTAAAAAAACCCACTCAGAACTGAACAAAAGGTCACCATATTGATTTTCACTTCAGGTGGAAAACCAGGGCTGGCTCTACAGTGAATATGGGATTCTGCCATAAAAGGGATGCTTTTGCAAACCTGCTGGTTCTTGGCCTATATAAGAAGCTAGAACACTTGCTGAAAACAAAGGTGACCAATTACCGTAATAACAATCATAGAATTGTAGAGTTGGAAGGGACCCTGAGGATCATCTAGTCTAACCCCCTGCAATGCAGGGGAAATATGCAGCTGCCCCATATGGGGACCAAACCTACAACCTTGGTGTTATCAGCACCACACTCTAACCAATCGAGTTTTCCAGGCTCTTGGTTGGATATAATGACAAGGACTCATTACTATGTATGTAATCAGGCTGGGTCATACATGAGGGTTCTCTCCATTTACTTAGCATTACAATAGATTTCAATAGTGAGATCAATCCACATGCATTATCTCAACAATCCCTATAACAGCCACAGGGAACTGGTGGCCCTCTAGACATTGCTGAACAACAACTCCCATCATCCCGACGGTGACCACTGGTCATGCTGGTTGGGGCTGATGGGAGTTCAACAACATTTGGCCATAGGTCCCCCAGCCCTGCACTACAACAACCCCACAAAGTATGCCAGTATTGTTATCCCTGCACTATTGATGGTGGGGTTGAGGCCAAAAGAGAGTGGTTTGTCCAAAGCTACAAAATGAGTTCCCTGCTAAGGCAAGGGTCAAGACACCAAGGACTTTACAGCTCACGCTGTTAGCTACTACACTAATTCTTAGCATCCTGCACTAAGCCTGGACATCTTATGTCCCACTAAGCTGAGTGTTCCCTGCGGACCACATCTATGGGCTGAGAGGTGCTCTCCACCATGTTTTTTGTAGGCCCATATCCCATATAAGCAAGAAACTAGAAGATTTTATCAAGCCTTGTGCGTTTCACAATCTGCGATCGGTGGTCTGTGTTTGCCCTGGTGGATCACAAGCTGTGCAGACCTGCACAATGTCACAGTTCCACAGCTGAGGGCTGGTGGGTGGGTGGGAGGGAATCCAGCTTGGAAATACACAGTGTGGTTCCATTTTAGGACACTGCTAGTCTCCCGTCTCCTTGGAATGGTTGCAAATATTTTCCTGGAGCGGCCTTGAATTCAGGCTCTTGCATAACCTTATCTATGTGATTCCCAGTCTGTTGGCAATTTCCTGTGACATTTTTAAGCATGGAAAAAACCACAAACCGTGCCCCTGCCACTTCCTAATTGCCAGCTCCTTGCACAATGTCTAATTACGCTTGAAACACAATCAGCCCAGCAAACTGCCAATCTTGGGGTGTGAGGACTCTGGCGCTAGGCACCCCAGTGCAAAGGGACACAGAGGTATCCCAGGGTTGGTGTTCCGGAGTGGGGAAATCTTGCTTTTCTGAGGCTATTACGCAAGGGATATTTTTTGCTGCCTTCCACGGGCCTCTGACGTTGCAATCTGCAAGGAACCGGCAGGAAGTGGCAAGTTGTGAAACTGCCTGACAAGTCACTTATTAATGCCCAGTTCTCTTGCACAGGATCCTGAGCTGTCAAGAGCTGATTAGAGGAAGAAAAGGGGAAGGAGTAAGGACTGAGGAAAGCATATCTGTGGGGACCCAAGCAAGGAGAGGCAATTGACCACTGTGGTAGGCTTTTGACAGGCTTCCTTACATGGAGAATTGAGAGAGAGAGAGAGTTGATCAGGGAGGGAAGGAATCCCACAACAAGGCACCCTGTGTGGGGCAGAGAGGCTCAGGCCAGAGGGAGCTGAATGGGCGTTTCACAGCTGGCCCCTGCTCTCAGTCGCAATGAGGAGGGACTGTGAAGCTCAAACATTCTGGCTTCACGCAGCCAGATTATTCCACTCTATAAGAACCCCTCATTCCACCCAGGAAGGCTATGAGTTGTGCCAGCCCAAGGAAGATGCTGGTAAAATGCCTCCACCATACCTTTCTGGGGATGCCACATACTCAAGATCATGCCGCTCCATTAGGCAACCCAGAACTGTTTACAATAAGGTTACCAGATGTCCCTGTTTCCCGGGGACAGTCCCCAGATTTACAAATCAGTCCCCTGACAAAATCCACTGAATTTGACTGAAGTTTAAACGTGTCCCCGGATTCACTGAAAAAAAATCTGGTAACCTTAGTTCTGTAGCCACAACTACCAGCACAGAGGTAATTGCTTCTGCTTGGACATTTTAATACTACTCCATAAGAGGTGTTGTTAACATAGGAAGCTGCCTTAGACCAAATTAGACCATTGGCCCACCTAGGTCAATGTTATCTACATGGTCTGGCAGCACCTCTTCAGGGTTTCAGGCAGGGGGCATTCCCAGCCCTGCCTGCAAACTCTGGGAATCGAACCTGCAGGCAGAGCAGATGCAGTCCAGAACATAAGAAGAGCCTGCTGGATCAGGCCCAAGGCCCATTTAATCCAGCATCCTGTTCTCAGAGTGGTCAAACCAGATGCCTGCAGGAAGCCTGCAAACAGGGCATGGCAGCAACAGCAGCTGGGATTTCCAGCAACCGGTATTCAGAAGGATGGAGGAGGAACATAGCCATCATGGGGATCTACAGCCCTTCCCCTAGAAAGGATGACTTAAAAACAAAAACCCCACCGTTTTGCCACTCTGTGACTTACGCTGAATGCAAGTATGACAGAACAGCTAAGTGGGGTTCGTGTTTCAGGTTGAGAGTGGCCCACCTTGAGTGGCAAAGGCGGGAAACACGAGTCCCTGCTGCAGCAGGTAAAGAAATCCTACATATAAGCGTGGCAGACCGTCGTTTTCTTTCCCTATCCCACTCGAGTCGTCCTACTGCTTCACCCCAGGGAGCTCCCTCTACTGGGAAGAAGAGGACTAGAGACAGAGGGAAATCTCTTGCCTGATATTTGGCGCGTGGGCCCCCTTCTCTGCGCAATATCGCCCCCCACCCCGCGCAAGCCAGTCCTTCTTCCGACAGCGCCCCTGCAGGGAGGTGCGAGAACAAACGGCCAGATCCTTCGGGGCCAAAATGGTGCAAGGTGCCAGTCGCTTGCACAGCTCAGCATACAGCTTGCAACGGGAGACAGAGAGGTGGCGAGAAAGGGGCACACGATGGCGCAGCCGTCGAAACACAACACCCCCCGCCAGCCCCAGAAAGGGGATGGTGGATCGCAGCCGTGCCTCAAAGAAGAGCCGCTGCTGTGTGGGTCCCGTCGGGGGATCAGGGTGGGGTTCTCCTGGGGCGGCTTGAGGCTGGGCTAGAAGCGGCGTGCGAGCTCACCTTGCTGCCGGTGGGTGTCGAGTGCCCGCTCCCCGACGGGGAGCGACAGACGGTCACCAGCGCCATGCGCGGCTTCCTGCGCCCTTCCTCCGCTCCCAGCGCGCCAGGAGCCGACGGGGAAAGATCGTGCCACTCGGCGCCGCTGCCGCCGCTGCAGACAGCCTCCAGGGGGCGGGCGTGCCCAGCCTTCCGCGCACTCCCTGGGTCACGCCAGGGTGGGACCTGCCGCCCGTAAACTTTCTTCTCCTGCACCCGGCCGCCTTAACCAGGAAGCTCAAGGATGCTGCGCGGCGGAATCGCGCACGTCCTTCGCGGGAGGCTCTTAAAGGAACCAGCCCCAATACGCGGGAGGGTTTTCCCCAGCCGGGAGCGGAGGTGGGAGGAGCGTCGGGCTTCTCGGGGCTCGCTTCCCCAAGCCGCAGTGGCACCCTTTCATCATAGGGGGCAAGCCTCAGCCCCGGCACCTATTCTGAGTGCTGCTAGGCCTGCGTGTGGTGTGAAGCGGGGTAACAAGGTGCCAACGAATGAAATATTGGGGGGGGGACAGGGAAGCCCCGACCCACATAATCGATCACATGACACGCACACTATTTGAATGGCAAAGCCCATCAACTTTTTTTGGGAGGGGGCGCTCAAATATTTTATTAAGGGGGGCGGCAAAAGGGACCCCAGCGGCCCCTAGGAGTTGGCTCCTATGCCTCTGAGGATGTGCAGAGGTTGCTGCAGCTGCTGTGAGGTTGCTGCTGCTTCTGCCTCGGGAGTGTTGGTGCAGCCGTGTGAAACGGAGGAGGCTCTCTTTCCCGTTGTGGCCTCGACATTAGGGAGGGCGGCGGGCACCGTGTTTGTTTCCATGCATGCAGAGTTAAAATCTCAGCTAACACCAGAGTCGGAGCTTAAAATGGAAAGCTAACGCCTGGCCGCCGCTGCTGATCCCCCCCCCCCGGCATATTACTACAAATGACTCAGCAGGTGGTCGAGCGAAAAGCCGAACGTCAGAGGCTGGAGAAGCAGCACAGCGCCCCCCCTCCCCACATCAGGCACGACGGCCGCATGGATCCCACTGCCACCCCCGCCGCATATCGGAATCCAAAAAGCAGCCTTCCTAATCCATAGCATAGCGACCCACAAGCACCGCCCTGCAAACATCGCCAGCTGCTGATACCACCGGGCCAGGCTATCGAAGGTAAAAGTTCAGAACTCAGCAGTGCTGAAATTCTAAATGCTTCGGATATTGCGGAATGCTGCCAGCAGACGACCTAGATACACACCCAGCTCTTCCCCCTAAAAGCTCAAATTGCTAACCAGTTCTCATTGGAAGCAGTTTTGAGCCAAAGCATTTCAAGCAACTAGCCCTTTGTAAGGGGAATGCTTAAAAAAATTTATCAACGAAATGATCATATATTTTAAAACATTAAAGTGCAAGTTGCATAGTGCACACTAGTTTCCACAGTTAAACCTCCAAGAATCATAGAACTGGAAGGGGCCACAAGGATCATCTAGTCCAACCCCCTGCAATGCAGGAATCTTCCGCCCACACCCTTGAGATGAAGAGTCTCATGCTCTACCAACTGAGAGATTTGTTCAGTGTAGAAGATACAGCAGGAACTGCAGCTATTTCCTGGGGCTTTTTGTTGTTGATGCTTAATGTAAGCTGCTTCGTGAACATAACAGAATTGTTTGCCTTGCATTTGATGTTTAAACACTCAGAACCAATGAAAGGGCGGGCAACCACTGCACTTTCCTACCTGCCCTTGCTAGTTGTGTAAGACCCAGCAGGTGGAAAGAAGCGTGGGCAGGTGGGTCAGCGGTGTGAAGGCAGCAGCATCTCTTGTTGCTTTGGAGCTTTCGAAAGGAGTAGGCAGGATTTTCAGGTTCACTGCAGGCAGCCCTAATCTCGGCACACTCAGCCTACCCATCCCCTCGATTCCCCAAGCCAGCCCGCCAGCCCCAGGCACACAGTTACAATACAGCCTATATGACACAGTGCTGCAATTTGGACCCAAAATTGCTGCAGGCAGTTATGAAGCTGTTTTATAGCAAATCGGGCTATTGGCACGTCTAGGTCAGTTGTATTGCTTGCACTCTCTGGCAGCACATCCTTAAGGGTTTCAGATGGGGAAGCCGTTTCCCAGCCCCAGCTGGAGACACCAGGGGTTGAACCTGGGATCTTTGGTTGCGGAGCATGTGCTGCACTACCACGGAGTACAGCTCTTCCCCCCAAATGCATCTGGTTAAGGCAGCAGAGCAGCTCTCAGGAGCCCCTTGCACCCCTTCTAAACTGGCATGGGAGACCTGGCAACTGAAACCAGCCAAAGCAATTTTAACAGTACCATTGCCACCTGCTCTGTTTAAGGTCCTATGAAACACTGTGCTATCACGTGGCAGCCACGGTTCTTCACTGTGTACAATAATCGTGCCTGGCTTCCTAAATTGCACCATGCAGAAGGTTGAGCAAAGGGGGGGACGGGACGGGACAAATTGCAGTTCTGTGTATGCACACTAGATGGGGATATGCATTGTGTCAGGCAAGGCCAACAGGGATTTATACAAAGCGCGGTATGTATGCATATATTTGCACTTGGGCAGTCCAAAACTATGATGCTAGGTTGGCTGAGCAGACATTTAATTTCAGTGGCTCAGAGAACAAATCCATTGGTAGTCCAGTTTCTTTGAGGCAAGATGGAAGTTGTCGGTTGGATTAAAGTTAAGAAAGGACATGGACGGACAAGGAGTGGCAGAGATGTGTTGACGAAGAGCAATGGGGAAAAGGAAGAGTATCGGTGCAAAAATGATGCACATGGTGTAGATGGTGCAAGGGCTGTGTACTATTGGCAGGAAGGGAGGAAGCAAAGGTGGAGGGTAGAGGATTGCTAGACTCTGCCAAGAAACTAAGCTACTTGTTGCTTTACTGTCACTGGGGCATTGGACTAACAGGGCAATGAGGGCAAAGGAAGTGTGTAGATTTCACTTAATGATTTAACCCGAATACTTTCTGAGTGCAGTTGTTGTAAGAAAAAGGATGGTACCACTCTATGACTCCAAGATTGTATTATCCTCCCTCCCTCTCTCACCCCCCCCTCTGCCCTCTACTATTGCTCCCGCCAAATTGGGGATTAATAGCAATGTAGCCTGTTGAAGAACCTAAAGCAGCTTCAGTTACAGGTAGGTAGCCGTGTTGGTCTGCCATAGTCAAAACAAAATAAAAAATAAAAAAAATTCCTTCCAGTAGCACCTTAGAGACCAACTAAGTTTGTTCTTGGTATGAGCTTTCGTGTGCATGCAGCTTGTAAACCTTATCGTTTACCAAAATGGATACAGACTATCACCAACATATGGAGTCCCATTAGTGCAGGCATCCCCAAACTTCGGCCCTCCAGATGTTTTGGACTACAATTCCCATCATCCCTGACCACTGGTCCTGTTAGCTAGGGATCATGGGAGTTGTAGACCAAAACATCTGGAGGGCTGCAGTTTGGGGGTGCCTGCATTAGTGTATTGAGGGAGCAAAGTTTGCTCATGATACTAAATTGTTCAGAGTTGTTAAAACAAAACAAAACAAGGGATTGCAAGGAGTTCCAAAAGAATTTCTCCAAACTGGGTGAACGTAAAATAGCACAATGTAAGCAAAATAAATCCTCATTTGACATATATTGTAATGGGGTCTGAACTGGCAGTGACTGGCAGCACACACACTGTATACCTTTAAAGGACATTCAAAGCACATTCCCCCTCAAAAGTATTCTGGGTACAGTAGTTTATCTCTCAGAGGGTTACAGTTCCCAGCAACATTGAACAAACTACAGTGCCTAGAATTCTGGGAAGGGACAATATGTTCTGAATGTGCTTTTAAGGGTGTAGTTTGTATGCAGCCTAGGAAAGACCTTGTGGTCATAGTGGATATCTTGATGAAAGTGATGTCAACCCTGCATGTAGCAGCTGTGAAAAAGGTGAATTCCATGCCAGGGATCATTAGGAACAAAATAATGCTGGTATAATGTTCTTATGTTCCAAACTATCAGGGTTTTTGGGGTTTTTTTGTGAGTATACTAATTAGCATGTTTGCTAATTTTCATAAGGAGAGCCACAGAAATCCTAGCAGGTTCTGGAGCCAAGTTTTATGTTTATGTCACAGCTATGCAACCCGAGACCAAGATGGAAGAAAACGGAAGAACGTCACAGCAGAGCAATGCTGGTTTCTTAGTTTTATTTAGTAGTTCCTGCTGCCCAGAGCCCCCTGTGCCTGGTTCCCAGACGACAGGAGAAAGCCGCTCAGGAGTGGGCACAGCTGTTCCCTTTAGACCCACTGGGTTCAGTTTCTTTAAAAAAAAAATAACCACATACCTCCCACTCCCCTTCTTGTATATCTTCAGAGATATAAATAAAATAAATTAAAAATAAGGGGAGCAGGGAGAGCAGCAGCTCGCAATGAGGAGGAAAATAAAACGCGGGAATGAAAATTATTCACCACACGGCAGCCTGGCGCAAAACATCAGCGCATCGAGCTCCAGGCTTCCCCACCGCCTTCTATTGCCACTTCCCCAACTTGGTCCCGTCCCCAACAGGCCCAAACCCTTGCAAGGAAAGAGAAAGCAGCACATTCACCATCAGTCTCAGAAAAATCTCATGCCGAGGTGATAAAAATTTCCTCAACGTCTTCCTCCCCTGCCCCCCATCCCGTCCCCTTCTTATTTGTCACTGCTCCTCTTCTCCAACCTGCCTCTCTGTGCTGTAGAAAACATTTCCTCAGTGAAGGTTGAGGATATAAAGCAAATTTTTAAAAAACCTTACAGGAAATAATACCAGAGGATGGAACCGAGTGAGTCCCAGGAAATGCAGAAGGTGCCGTCTTCTCACATCCAGCCTGACCCTCAACTGGGAAGGGGCAAAGCATGAAACCCACCCCACCCCACCCCCAGAGGTTAAAAATACAATGACGGCAAGGACAGCTAGGCTGGGCGGTGTGAGGCTTGAGGGAGGCTAGGGGCCCCTTGCTGGCAGGCTGGGACGCTACTTCTCCGTCAGAGAGAGCTGGAGGATGCGCTGCAGCTCCTCGTCCTCCTCGCGGCGTAGGCGCTCCCTCTCCTCCTGCTCCCTCGAAGACAGCTCCATGGCCAAGCGCAGCTGCTCGTCAAAGCTGGGATAGGGCGGGGGCAAGGCCGAGGAGCCACCGCCATTGGTGCTGAGAGGTGGGCTGCTCTCGGGAGGAGGAGCGCCGCCGTTGCCACCTCCAGACTCGACTGGGCTCAGGCCCGGCCCCGCCTGAAGGAACATGCTCTCCTGGATAGCCCTGAGAGGACACAGAATGAGAAGGAGGCATCAGCAAACAGGGCAGCAAGATTGGTCATGCTTCTCAGGCCTGGTTCAGGCAAGCTTGCTCAAGCTGCTCTCAGGTATGTCCCAACACCCCCAGCCCAATCTGGGCTTCCTCCGTTCCCGCACAACTGCCCAGAGCCTGCTGGATGCTAGTAAAAAAATAAATAGGCTGGCCTTTGGGCTCAGTCTGGTTCCCAGCGTGCCTGATAGCTTTCTCTGCATCAATACAATTCACAGGTAAAAACAGTGCTTTTTGTGTAATTGTAATACTGTGCACCTATTTTCACACCGAGGGGGCTTCAAAGCGACTTGAACATCCATGCCGATTTGTTAGCAGAGAGATTAGACAAGGTTGGCTATCTAAAGGTTTGCTGGAGGCTACCTCAAAGCAAGTGTTATCTCACACTTTCCAGGGCATTTCCACATCATTTCCCATTGTCTAACATCAGAGATAACCTGACAACTGGTTTGCCCAAAATGGGCTGGAAGGCTTAATTCATGGCCAAATTCAAAGCCCTGGTGGGCCTAATTAGGCCTGTGGGCCACTGTGGCTTTAGCTGGTGGGGATACTCAGTGAAGACCCTCCAAAGTTGACCTTACTTCATGGAAAGGCTCATCTTGTGATTAGGTGACTCTTCAGGCCCCAAGCCCCACACTTCATATTGTTCTCAGAAATGAACCAGGGGCCAGTGCAGTTGTTTAAATGTTGGTGATATGTTTGAAACACCTGGTCCCATTTCACAGTCTAGTAGTTGTATTTTACATTAATTACAGTTTCTGGACAGTTTTCAAAAGTACTCCCATGTAGAATTTATTTTAGTAATCCAGCCTTGAGGTTACCAGGGAATGGATACCCAAAGTATAGGCTACCCCCTGTCCAGGGCACAGCCACAAGCTGGTGCACTTGTCTCAAGGTGCTCTGTCCCACTTGGGCCTCTAGTGAGAAAGTGGGGTGTAGAAGCCCCCTAAACTGTGAGCATGATATATAATCCCATGCAGAATAGACTGAATAGCATTCTCTGGACATAGGCATTGCCCATCAATAATTTCCCCATCTTATCTGGATTGGATAAACAGCAGTCTTTGTATCATCTAGGCCTTTGAAAGGCTTGTGCCTTTTCTTCCTGTTGTCCCCAGATTGTTGCGTTGCATCACAACTGTGGGTGGGTTCCTTGCTGGGCAGCAACTCAGGAAATGTAGGAGAAAGGGGAAGAGGCTATTGCTTGTAGTGAAGCAAATGTCTCACTGCCTGCACAGGCCACACCCTGACCCAGGGGTTTCCCCCGTTTGTTCCCTGGTTTTCACTCCTTATGCCTTTCTATGCCCTACAAGAAGCCTGAAGGATCTCCTGTGATGCAGTCTATGTGTGCTCTTACCTACACTGCTATACTCTACATCTCAGCAAAGGGCTTGCACCAGTTCTGGATCAGTGTGGGGAATGTTCACACCAATTCTCTCAAAACAGCCGTCGTTTACTGCTGAGATTACTGCCAGGGCAATTTTGCAGGAGTAGTCTGTTTCAGTGACGAGAACAAAGCATCTTGTGGTACTGTAAAGATTGTGGCCATTTTGCAGCATGAACTTTTTGAGGGCTAAAGCCCATTTTGTTAGATGGAGTAGTGAACCTTTCTTTCCACAAGGTGTGGCCAACTTCCCCCCACCCCAAGCAATACAAAAGATAGCAGGTTTGCCACAATACTAGCCAGAGCACAAATAAACTACGTTCATTTGCTTGTATCTGGTGGACCCACTCAGAGCAGGTGTGACTCTTTCTCAACAAGGGTCTGCTGGGGTGACTAGGCATAGCAAGCTGAATCAGGTAAATAAAGACCAAAAGAAAGACAAATATGTTAGTTAACTAGCCACTCCTGGTCTTCATCAAGTCCAAGTTTCACTGCAGCAAACTTGGTGATGAATTTCAACGAATGGCTGAAGTGATTTGAAAGCACCTAAGGCCACCTCTTTGCTAAAGGTGTGAACTTGGTCAGTGCCTGGGAGACCACCTGGGAACCATCTGTATGCCAGAAGAAAGGCAGGATATAAATTTAAGAAAAATTAAAGAACACCCTCCACCCCCAGGCCCGATCTCACACAAGAATCTCCATTTGAAACTTTGTGGTCTGCTTGTACTTTTAAGTAGGGGACCTCAAGGTCTGTTTCAATAAGTTCTGGGAGACTGAAATGCTCCTCTTGCCTTGGCTTCTGTGACTATTTTCATGTCTGATTTGTGTCTGTTTATTCCTTCATGTCACAACTGAGCAGTCTGATCCATGTAAACAACGGCATTGTCAGCAGATGACAGAATACGTAACATGAGAAGATGCACTGGCCAATGAACCCTTAATGGAATGGCTGGTGTTATTTGGTCCTGAGACAGCATTTGAGTAGACACAGGGGACAGAATTGGAGTAAAGTATGTCACTTCTGGGCTGTCTGCACTGCCTGAATAGTAAAGGTAAAGGTACCCCTGACCATTAGGTCCAGTCGCAGACGACTCTGGGGTTGCGGCTCTCATCTCGCTCTATAGGCCAAGGGAGCCCACGTTTGTCCACAGACAGCTTCCAGGTCATGTGGCCAGCATGACTAAGCCGCTTCTGGTGAATCAGAGCAGCGCACGGAAACACCGTTTACCTTCCCGCCGGAGCGGTACCTATTTATCTACTTGCATTTTGACATGCTTTCGAACTGCTAGGTGGGCAGGAGCTGGGACCGAACAACGGGAGCTCACCCTGTCACGGGGATTCGAACCGCCAACCTTCTGATCGGCAAGCCCTAGGCTCAGTGGTTTAGACCACAGCGCCACCCATGTCCCTGCCTGAATAGTAGGAGTAAACTAAACTGGCAGTGTTGACAACACAGAAGAAACGAACTAAATTCCTGCAATGCAGGGGGTTGGATTAGATGACCCATGTGGTCCCTTCCAACCCCACAATTCTAAGATTCTCTTATCTCAGAAGTTACTGCTGGGAGTAAATTCCTGCTGCTTGAGAGCATAGGTGCAAATGTGTCTTCAGTGTTCTCTCAACTGCTGAATTTTAAGGAAGCTCTGTGCTTGTAGAGCAATGGATGGTTACTCATACCAAAAAACTTCCTTCAGGCTCTCTCAGCCTTCTCAGTTCTGTTGGCATCGCTCTCCAATTGGTGCCGGAAAGCGGGTGGTGCTTGCTTTCCACCCACTGGCAGACTGCAATTGTTCAATAGATTTTCAAATTATTATTAGAAATAAGAACTGGCACCGTTGCAAAAACCCACAGAGGAATCTTACAGCTGAATGTGAAATATTACAAGCGCCTCCCAAAAAAACAAATCCCCATCCATGCCCCCAGCAGGATATAAAGCTGTGCATCAAGACAGCCTTATTTTCCTCACGTGGAAGAAAATCCATGTGACAGATAAACAATCACACTTCATACTAGGCCAGTGATGGCTAACCTTGACACTCCAGATGTTTTGGGACTACAACTCCCATCATCCCTGACCACTGGTCCTGTTAGCTAGGGATGATGGGAGTTGTAGTTCCAAAACATCTGGAGTGTCAAGGTTAGCCATCACTGTACTAGGCAGAGTGGCCAAAGGCATGAGAGAGGAAGATGAGAGGAGGTGGTAGGAAAACCAGCTGGGTCCACACAACACCCACAATTATGAAGGCTGAAGAGGGGAAATTTCTCCAAATACATTCGCATCTGCTTGAGCTGGAGGATTTTTTCCTATCTTCAAAGTGTTTACAATCTGAACTATGCCAAGCTCAGTTTCTCGTAGCACCTATATCAATTCCTGGGGATCTCCCAGACAGACGGGTATATCGCTTCCAAGCAGGCAAACTCCATTCATGGGTGACGCACTGGAAGCTAATTCAAGCACGCCCCAATTCCTTCTCTGCCATCATGTTCCCCAAGAAACCCTAAGAAAGGATGAGAGAAGGGGAATGCGAGGTGACCGAGGAAGATGCCCTGCACCCCGCTTTATAGTGGAATATGAAGGGAAACAGCTGGGGAAGAACACTGCATTCAGCCGATGGGAGAGGTCCTGTGAGGATATGGAGATGCTGCTCAGTTCTGTCTGCTCTTCCTTGAACCCCACTGAGGCAGTGAAATCCTTGAAACAGTATCTGGAAGCAGTGGGGGTATGGATGAGGCCTGGCAAGACTGAAGCTCAATCCAGCTAAGATGGAATTGTTGCTGGTGGGTGGACCAAGTGACCACAAAGTAGGTTTTAGAAAATAAGACACCTTAACGTACAGGTTGCAGAACTGAATCCGTAATACCATCTCTTCCTTCTTGCTACGGAAACACTCACCGTTCCAGCTGTAGCTCCTCATCATAGGACGGAGGATTGGATCCTGGCCGTGTGTTGGTCAGAGCTTCCCAGATGGTCACCTGGTGTAACACACAAGAATGAATATGCTAAAACCGATAGCAAACAGACAGAATGGGTGTGTACTCCTGCTGTAGCAGGTAATAATTTGAGGCTTGGACTTGGAATAATGCTAAAATAATAAGCCATAATGCTTTAGTTAAGCCATGGACTCTCTGGGAGGTCTGAGGCAAGCCATAATCTGATGGCCTCAGGTTCCACCCCCTCACACAAACACACACACATGCAAAAAGGAAATATATAATCACCAGTTCCTACTGGGATGTAAAAGCCTTAATGAGATCAAGGTTTGCAAAGCACTCAGTGCTACATTTATAAGTGGCAGCCAAGAATTATCTCCACTCCGAGTTCCAACAACTGGGAGTTAGTTTGCTACACCACTCAATCCAACCTCTACTTGGTCCCCGCACAACCATCCTGGCACCATGAGCCCTCCCTCCAAGAACCAGTTAGTCATACGTGCCTGCTATAATTTCACCCCTAGCGCAGGCAGGTTTCCGCCCTCCCAATCACCTGGTCTGTCTCTGTGCCAGCATCCAGGAGGCTCTGCTGAATGGCGAACTGGAGCAGGTCATCATCCTCGTCCCGCATGGGCTCTGTACGGCCTGCGCCCAACATTGTGTAGCCCTGGGGCACCTCAAATACTGATGGGTCCACCTCACAGGGGAAAGGGTACACTGGGGGAGGAAGGGAGAACAATGGTTAGCACGCTGGCCAACGGACTACGCAATTTCCACAATGTCCTGTGTCACCGAAGACCAGTCCCTTCATCTTTGCTTCACTTTCTCCACCCGTGAAAAGGGCTCTTAAAAACTTTTGCCAAAGGACATCTCCCTAGGGCCTAAGGTATTGGTACTGATTGTCACTACTTTGCAGGAGAGACTCAACACGCACCGGAAATTTAGGTTTGTGCAACTGAAGCACATTAAAGGGCTCTGTTGCCCTTGCACAAAAAATGCTGTTTTAAAAAGAATCCAGCTTTTTTGCAGTTTGGGAAGGGGTGGCAAAGTGCACTGAAAATTGCAGGGTGAGCAAATGACTAACAGGAAGCCATATCAACAGCCTGCAAGCAAATCAGGATGAATGTGGGACGAATGCTTGTCGGGGCATAGCTGGCCCACAAACCAATCAGAATGAATGCTCAATAAAAACCAGATACAATCTAACCTCCGTGTAAGCTTTGCGCAAGCAAATCCGGGTAAAAGTTGAATACACAATGGGAAACAAAAGGAACATGGCTGTGTTAGCATTCTTGAAGCGGAAAGACTTGATGTTTTTAAAAAATGACGATCAACACCTTGAGCCAGTATGTCCATTTTTAAAATGTGATGGTCAGTAGCGGGATCATGGAGAAGGATGTGTCAGTTCTAGAAAGCACGCTTTCCCTTCCACAGGGAAGGAGAGTCACCCGTTTTCCAGTCACTCAGACCTCTTACACTTTCACATCTCCTTCTTAACCCTTTTGTCTCCCAGTCCTGCAATACGGGCTCGCAGCCACTGCACCCTAACGCTGCCTCCCTCCCTCTCCCAGCCTGCGGGAACATCCTCCACCTCTTCCACTCTTCTCCCGCCTCAAAGGTTTAGATTAGCTGTTGGAAGTCCTGACCCTGGCTCCCCAACCCCATGCTCCCCACCCTACCTTTGGTGTTGTTGGCTGCCTCTGCCCCAGCAGTCAGCTCCTCGGTGCTCTCTGGGGTGTGGGTGGGAGTACAGATTCGCACTGAGCTCAGCGGCTCATCACAGCCGCACAAGTTACTAAAAGTGATCCGGGCATTCAGCACGTGGAAGAGGGGGATTTCTGGGGAAAAGAAAGAAAATGTACAAAGGAAGGTTGGGGGGTTGGTAAACCTCTATTTTCAAGCTTCTCACTGGTTTCCCCCATGACCGCTCCCCTCCCCAGGACATTATCCCTTTCCCACAACAAAGGCGGAGGGTTTCTCCCAATTGGGGACTGCACTATATATTTAAAGCTGTATCATACTATTTTAAACATTCATGGCTTACCCCCAAGAATTGTGGGAGCTGTAATTTGCTAAGGGTTTTGAGAGTTATTAGGAGATCTCTATTCCCTTCACAAGGGACGCGGGTGGCGCTGTGGTCTAAACCACAGAGCCTAGGGCTTGCCGATCAGAAGGTCAGCGGTTTGAATCCCCGCAATGGGGTGAGCTCCCGTTGCTTGGTCCCTGCTCCTGCCAACCTAGCAGTTCGAAAGCATGTCAAAATCAAGTAGATAAATAGGTACCACTCCGGCGGGAAGGTAAACGGCGTTTACGTGTGCTGCTCTGGTTCGCCAGAAGCGGCTTAGTCATGCTGGCCACATGACCCGGAAGCTGTACGCCGGCTCCCTCGGCCAGTAAAGCGAGATGAGCGCCGCAACCCTAGAGTCGTTCGCAACTGGACCTAATGGTCAGGGGTCCCTTTACTTTTACCTTTTATTCCCTTCACAGACCTGCAATTCCCAGACTTCCCTGGAAAGAGGGGCCGATTGTTAAACCACCTGAGAATTTTGGCTTTGTGAAGAGAAGAGGGAACTCTTTAACAATTCATAGCACCCTCTAACTACAGTTCCCAGGATTCTTGGGGGGGGGGGAACAACCCATGCCTGTTCAAAGTGGTATGATACTGCTTTAAATTTAAAGTGCAGATGGATCTAGGTTTTTCTTTTCTGTAGGTGTATTCTGCAATAATAGTGCATTAGTGGTGCATTTATAGCAGACTCTCCACACATCATTCTGCTTTATTAGTTGTTCTGAGATGTTTTCCCAAAGTTATTGCATTATTGCCATCTGGAGGGGCACTCTTGCACCCACCCCAGAACATTTGAGGTATGAAACGTTACAGGATTTCACCAATTTGAAAAGAAGCAGTACGTCCGCTCTGAAACCTTTGCAGGCACAAACGGCATTGAAAGCAAGATACCTTCATGAGCACAAATCATCATGGATGTACAACAGAAAGAATGTCTGGAGAGGCCTGGCCCCACAGTTTCATTCTCTGCCTTCCTTTTCTCTCTTCCCCTCTTGATCTGCCTCCTGTCAGCTTGTCTCCACGCCCCCCCCACCAGTTGCTAATGTCCCCCCCCCCCAACCAGCCAGGCTTCACACCTCTCACCGATTTTGACAGGGAAGCCAGGAGGTAACTTGAGGGTGATGAAGTCACGCAGCTTGGCAAAGTGGGCGTTGCTGATAGCCATCAGGTCAATTATGGGCGTCACCTGCTCCACCAGGGAGAGGGGATGGTCCTCGCAGAGCCACAGAGTGGCCTTGAACCTGTCGCACAAGGAGCATGTTAGTCTTCCCGGAGATCCATCCAGCTCCCTGCCCCCAACATCTGCCCACAGAGAGACTGGGCCTGCAACTCCCCTACACGGGTGAATTATCTGCAGGGACATGCTTTTATTTCCTCCACCTTTTGTTTCTTACCTTTCTCTGGAAAAACGAGTACCTTTTGTAAGAGTTACGTCCCGTCCTGACATCTTCTTCCATTTCTGACCCCACCCCACTAATCCATGCAGTATCTCCCATCCTTCTCACCTCTGCACCTTGTTGGACATCTCAATAGGGCGGCCAATATTGCGGGACTCCAGGTTGAAGTCAGGGTCAAAGTATTCCTCAGGGGTAATAGATGTTGGGTTGGTTGGGCTGGCTGACTGCAGCACAGGGGCCTGCAAAAGTGAGGATCAGGGTCTGGATCTGGGCAGGAACTAGAACACCAACACTCGGGAGCCGCACATTCCCTTCTCTGGCATATCCTCCCCCTTGTGATCTGCTTCCCCACCTCATGTACCCCTAGGCTAAATTTGTGTGGCTGGGCCAGCATCTCCTTTCCCCATATACGGACAGGATCTGACCTTGTCACTCACCCCATTCTGGGCAGCATGCTGCTGGGCGATTCCCAGGAAGGACTGGAATGGAGTCTTAGAACCTGGAAGGCAAAAGGAGGGTGTCCAAGTGAATGAGTCCTCTCCAAAGAACCTACCACCACCTCCACCACTTTAGTGCAATTTATTTGTTACCTTATTTTTAGTTATCTCAAGTCGTTTTAGAGTGCCTTTACACAGCAATGTTCAAGGCAGCTAGTAACATTAGAACGACAAAATCCAAGGAAAATGCAGCAAAAACAGTCATTGATAAGAGATAAAAGGGGCAGAGGCAGCTGATTAAAAAAGGAAGTGACCTGCCTGGGAGGTTAAGGTCAGCAGCTCGACAGACCAAATGCCTGCCAAGAAAGGAAGATATTTGGGTCTCTCTCAACAGAGAGTTGCAGGGAAAAGGGTGTAGAAAAGTTCCTCTCTATTACTACCACAGATACTGATATCCATGAACTGAATGATTTTTACATTATGGGGGAAGATCTACACAAGGATTGCTAGATGAATCATGGAACCACCAGCATCATGGAATCACCAGGCTCCTCTACCTGCCATAGCCGCTAAGGCTAGCCCATCTGCTGCCTGACATCCTCCTCCTCAGACTCCTTCTTCATGAAAGTGGGTGCCTTCCATTGGCCTGCATGGCCCAAGTGGTCCCTCCCCTCTCAAACTCCCACAGTTATGCTGTGTACATATTACCATTTACTCTGCATCTCCCACCAGTGGTTTGGGAAGCTGTCTACACAGGACAACAGCCAAAATCCATATCTATCTATCCTGTTGCTTCTTAGGCAGCGGAATCAGGGAGGAATGAAGTGGCAGCAATATTCGCTTGGAGCACTTGTGCAATTTTTCATTCTTGCTTAGCCATGGTTTGGCTGAGCGTTACATATAGACCAGGCCAATATTCAGTATATGCTGTTGCCATTTTTGTTCTCTTTTAACCACCAGGTGAAGCCTATAAATGGGAGCACATCATGACTAATGAGCACAAGTCACTTGTGGTCAAAGGGCAGGCAGGAGCCGCCAAACAGCAAGTGCAGCACACAATCAAGCGGAGTTCTGGGAGTTGTAGCGTAGAATAATCCCTAGCAGCATGAAGGGTCATTGGATGAGTCAACACACCGAGTCACAACTGGAGGCGGTTCAACATCTGCTTTTACCTTTGTTGCGTGTCTTGTCCTGGTCTGACAGGTGCTCAGTACGGGTTTTGGTGACAAGCTCCACGTTGCTGGCACTGTAAACCTGGAAAAAGGACAAAGAGACCGTTGATATCACCTGGTCCCATCCAACACAAGCCCTGGTTCCTCAAAACAGTGAAGCTAAGCTAAACTTTGCTGAATTTTTCAGATTTTTGCATGTAAGGAACAGGAATGGGGGAGAGTTGTACCTTGGCTTCATAGCCGCTGATGTTTTCCATCTTCTCAGAGCGCCAGCCCCAGATGCCAGACTTGTTCCTGCAGAGAGGAAAGCCCTTAGGTCAAGAGCGATAGAGTTTGCCATTGCAGACCTCAGCTGCCCCCCCGCTCCAATGCAGCCTAAAGATATCCATTTCTTCAAATGCCACTTTCTCAAACACCACCCCGACAATCAAGCTTCATCTCTTCCAACCCTTTTCAGACTTAGAAGGCCCCCCTACTCTTCAGCCTAAAAGATAACCATCTCATCAAATGCCACTTTCTCTCTCTCACACACAGCTCTGCCTTCCCCTCTTCCGACCCTGCCCTTGAAAGACTTGGACTAGGGAGCTGCAAGTGGAGGTCTCTCCTCTGAGGGGAGATGAGGCATGTGCGATAACAGGGCTGCAGACACCTATGGCAGTAGAAGCTGGGGCCTTGGTCCCCCCCTTTTCTTGCAAAACTAGTTGATGCTCGAGGGCCTGGGCAGACTTCATCCTTCCCAGCTTTGATCTCATGGGCCTCATCCTCTACCATAAAAAGAGCCCTGCAGCTGGATCACATCCATGGTGCCTCTAGTCTAGCATCCCATTTCCCACAATGACCAATCAGATGCCTCTGGGAAGCCAGCAATCGTGGTGCCATTAGCCCTTTCCCGCTGCTGTCCCCTGACAATTCCGGTATTCTGAACAGCATGAGGCTGCCTCTGATCCTGGAGGCGGCATATACAGTAGTCACCGGGGTTAACAACCAGCGACAACAGCAGCACATGGTTCACACAGACCCATACGCTACCCTTCCCCCTGCCCCAGCTCACCGCTCAAAGGCAATGTTCTTGGTATCCAGGTGGGTGGAGACGATGGGCGAAGTGAGCCGGCTGGCCACGTGCTCCTCGGAAGGCTGCATGGCAGCCAGCATCAGCTCCGGCTCATGCAAGGCTAGAGACAACGTTTCGGTGTACACCACCTGCTTGTCGTGGTCAACCTCCATCACCACAGCATTCTCATCTGGCCAAAGAGGGGAAGGAGAAAAGAGGGTGAAGGAACAAGAGAGAGAAAAGCAGTCAGTATCATAGCCCCCCCCCACCTCGCCAAGCACGCACCAATCTCCCCAGAAAAGAGATATTCTGACCTTCGCCTTTAAAGATGTAGCTGCGGCGGCCCCGCTGCCAGGTCATGTGCTCAAAGCCCAGCAAGGTGGTGTCAACCCGCAAGTTTTCCCCACGCTTCCACACCCGGTACACGTCACTTGGGCATATCTTGGAGACCAGGGGCACTGGTGACGGAGAGGAAGAGAGGGAGCAGAGGGAGAGGGAACATTGGTTAGCATCATTTACTTGTTTGCCACATTTGTACCTCGCCCATAGAAACACAGGGAGCTGCCTTATACTGATCCATCTGGTCCAGCTAACTGGTCCATCTAATACTGGTCCATCAATTTCTGTATTGTCTACATTGACTAGCAGCAGCTCTCCAGGATTTCAGGATGAGAGGCTCATCCCAGCCCTACATAGAGATGCCTGACTGAACCTGGGATCTTCTGTGTGAAAAGCAGGTGCTCTCCCACTGAGCTACAGCCCTTCAGAGAGGCACCATAGCCTCAGTGTGGAAGGTCAAGCAGAGAGATAGCGACATGCTCCAAAGTACCCAATGAGTCACATGGCTGAGAGGTACTTCTTCCCCTCTCTGCCTGGCATCAACTCATTCCTTCAGAGTGTCACACCTCTAGGACACCATGTGTCAATAGCTTGGATTCTGCTCCTTGGTGAAGCCACGGCACCGACTGCAGAGAAAGGAGAATGCTTCCTTCTTCCTCAAAATGCTGTCTAGGTTCCTATGCTTCTGAGCTCAGAAGGGCTAAAGTAGTTATCTCTTCTGCTGCATCCTTTCCCCAGGCCAAACTCCTCCCTTATTGGATAGCTCTCTCCTGTCACTTGCTCTGGCTTTTGTGGACCACTCCCAGAAGTGAAGCACTGACTTACCCCAGCTGGTAAACTCCCACTTCATCTCCACGTAGAAATCAGGAGCCTGTGGAGATGGAGAACCAAAGTGAGGGGGCAGAGCACTGCAAGTGAGAGAAGGCGCAGCGAGAACAGCCAATCCCTGTTCTCTAAAGGGACTACATTTTGCTGTGACCATAATCTTATTAAGAGTCACACTTTGCCAATGGGAGTTCAATTAGATCTAGCAACTGCTAGCTAGAAAACCCAAGAGTGCTTTTGAGCATCCCAGGGGGTTTAAAGGAGAAGAGGGTTGATGCTTCTGGGATGCAGAGTAACTGCTACCGCTGTCATCTTGAAATCATGCTGTTCAAATGCTTCATCTTCCAAGCCCCTTTGCAAGGGAATGTGGGAGGGACAAGAGTGTTCCCCTTCTTGAAGTATGCATTAGAAGAACATAGGAATGGTTAAATTGCAATGGTTCTGTGCCCACACAAAAGTGAGGGCTTTAATGCTGGTGCTCTATGGAAGAAGTATCCAGAGAGAGGGTTGTTGCTTTTAATTAACACAAACACAACCAGAGTTTTAGAAAGAAAAGGAGATTCCAATAAGATCCTAAGAGAGGGCAGCTTTGGCAAGATTTCTTTCTCCCTTCGCCAGGGGTCCTGACAAGAGTACAGGTTGGGCACCCCTATAATAAAATCTGTAGACACTGAGAAATACACAAGGACTGAAGTTGGCTGGGAGTTGACAGTACATACTCGGCGCAGTTTGTTGAGCAATTCTGGGATGCCGCCTAGGCGCTGTGTGGCCCTCTGGTAATCGCGATACTGGAGCACCAGCTGCACCATCTCTGGGTCCCCTGTGCTTACTGCCTCCTGCAGGACTAGAGAGGCAGAGGGGGAAAAAATCAGTATTTGGCTTCTTGGCCCCACTCACTGTGCCCATCATCTCTCAAGTCCAAACGAGTTTCTCCTCTATCCTCACTCCCAACCAGGAGCAGACAGCCTATTGATCTGCCAAAAGGACATGTCTGGCTGCCAAGGGCACAGGTATCATGCCAATCAGTGCTCAGTTCCCAGGGAAACTGGGCAGGGCAAAGCAAGGCTCCAGAAACTTAAGCCAGAGAAGCAAGGATAGGTGCCTTACACAAAAGTATTGGGAAGAGTTCTGCCTTCAAAGCACACATATTACTCCAGTACTGGCCTAAGCACTGGACTCTGGGCTTTCATTAGTGTTGCTTACCCCTCAAAACCACAGCCCTCATGCCTCAGGTCTTTCATTTCTCAACTGCTGTCTTCCCTTGCTCAGCTTTCACAACAACCCTTTCAACACATTCCTTCTCTTTCCCCCCTTGCCTAGGATATAAGGAGATGCTTCAATATGAATGACTGTTATTGAGCCCAGTATTAGGCAGCAGCACTGCAAGGTCTCAAGCAGAAGGCGTTTCACAGGCGTGCAACCTGACCATCCTGACGAACATGTGGCTCTCCAGGTTTTGTTGGACTCCATCTCCCATCAGCCTACAGCCAGCGTGGGAGTTGTAAGTGCAACAAAAACTGGAGGGCTGCAGGTTCCTCACCCCAGCTTTAAGCGGAGGAGACAGAAATTGAAACGGACCAACATGGGGCACATCCCCTTGCCCACTGAGCCTTCATACCTGTCCAGCCATTGGCATTCTCCTGGCCCACACTGGCATTGTGTCGCAACAGCACCCGGACGGATTCCAGGTTCCCCAGGCACACGGCCAGCTCCAGGGGTGTTCGGCCTCGTGGGTCCAGCATCTCAATATCGTGCTGCAAAAGAGCCACAGGATTAATAAGCTAGGTAGACATTCCTTTGCAGGAGAACAAGGGCTGAGGCTTTCTCTGTGCTGGGGCTCATTCCTGGAAACAGTTTTCAGTGCTAGGACTCAGCAAGGGTTTTAATGCCCTTGCACCAGTATCTCTTGCAAAAGAGGAAGATTCATTCAGAGCTTGTCCCCAGATAATGCTGTCCCTGACCTACAAGGACATCCAGGATACTAGGATAGAATTCACATATCCTATAGAATATCCGACCCAAGGGACCATGACGTATCATATCCACTGGCCAGAATAGAAGAGCCGGCCTTGTTGCTTAATCTAAGCTTGCGCATGCTGATATTCAGATATTCAAAAGCCTTGATGGGACTGCAGAAGTGAAGGGCAGCACATTAGGGCTACAGCCCAGTTGCCCTCCAAGGAAGAATATCATGGCAAGGAGACCAACCTGGCCCCAACCACCAGCCAGAGAACCAGCAGGCTACATGGAACTCACCTTCTACCTTCCTACTCAGCTCCAACTCGCCCCAGGACTATAGAAACAAAAGGGAGAAGTTTGAAGCGCTTGCCCCACCCATTGGTCAAAAGAGCTGGAGCCAACAATTCCTTTTCAAGTGAGAACATCAGCAAGGGAAGGTTTCCTACCCTGGCCTCCACTGAGCATAAATGCCCTCTCTTATAGCTCACCACTTTGTTCTAGCCTGGAAGGACTGATCTCTCTCCCACTCCCCTTCCCTTTCCTTGTGTGTCTTGTCTTTTCAGTTTGCAAGCCTGCTGGCAGGGCCTGACTGTTTTTGAACCACTTTGGGAGACTCTTGATTGCTTGAAAAGTGGGGGGAAATCTAAGTATGTATAGAAATCAATTAATGTTGTGTCTTGGCTTCCTGGTGCAAGGACCTTCTTTGCAATGGCAAATGCTGCCTTGTTCCAAGATGCAATTAGAAGGGGTCATTCACCACAAAGGCCTTTGTCCCCACATGATAGAACAGAATAGGGACTAGCCCAGCCATATTGTGAAACAACCTGTTTTGTTTTTAATTGTAAGAGTGCACTCAAGTGCTACAGAAGGAGAGTACACGGCTTATGAATTAAAGAAAAAAAAAAGAAAAAAAACAACCACAAGTAAACACGCTTTTGAGGGATGGATAATAAAAATGGATCAGGGCTGTGGTGCTTTGTGCAGATGTCATGGGCACCTTCCTTATGCTGAGGGTAGTGTAATCGCTTCAAGCACTGGGGCTCAGAATCACATTTTTTCACAGTGGGTTACCAGCAATTCACCAACAATGGGAGTGCTTGCTGCAGAGAGGTCAGACTGGTTCCATCATAGCTCCAGAATCCTTCTGTGTTACCTGGAACAGGCCAGGGTCTCTTATATCCTACATAAGCTGCCTATTTTCACTGCACTTGCAGACTAGTTGACCACAAGAGTATATCTGAAAATAGCCAGAATGTGATTTCTTCTACCACCAAGTTAAGTCATGGGCAGGGTGGCTGAGCATCCTAAAGCATCTGCAAAAAAGATATAACAGCACCTGATACCTTCAGAAATTCAGGATGTTACAAATCTGCCCATCCTGCCAAGCCATTCCCTTGCCTAGGCTCCATCCACTCAAAGCTCCATCCACCCAACACCCACTCTGAAAGTCATCATTTGATGGAAGCACCACAATATTCAGAAAGAATTTGCCTCTGAATGTCAGCTGCTGGATACAAGCAACAGCAGAACACTGTTGACCTCAGGCCTCGCTTGTAAAAATTTCAGATGCATTTGGCTGACCACTGCTGGAAACAGAATGCTGGACTAGATGGAGACACCTGACTTTCTCCAAGACTGCAAACTGAGTACAATGCAAAGGTAGAGCATGAGCTCTACACACCAAACCACTTCTTTGACCTCACATTTGATACTGCAACATCCATTTTACAGAAGGAGAACTGGTGAGACTGAGAGACAAGTGACCTAGCCAAATTGAACACAAGGCAGAGCCCCAAACCTTCCACACCATTACCTTCCAAATATCTGCCCTGACCCAACTTTTGTTGTGATGCCACTGTATGCCATACTCTGAATCGTTGCTCTCCCACCTTTCCCAGACTGCCCATGATTTTTTAGAGACAAGATAAAAGCAAATTCAGACACTTTGTCACTCAAGGGGTAATTAACTCATGGAATTCACTGCTGTGAGGTATGTTGATGGCCACTAGCTTAAGTTAGTTTCAAAAAGAATTTGATAAATTCACAGAGGACAGGTCTGTCAACAGCTACTAGCCTCAACCGCCAAATTAAATAGAACCTCCCCCTTCAAAGGTAACATACCTCTGAGTATCAGCTGTTAGAGACTGACAACAAGAGAAGGCCATCACCTGAGTGCCCTATGTAATTAGATTCCAGAAACATCCGGCTGACCAAACCTCCACCGCAAATTCCTTTCTTTTTGAGATCCTCCCAAAAGTCATCCCCTCAGTGGTGGCTAACCTTGGCACTCCAGATGTTTTGGGACTACAACTCCCATCATCCCTGACCACTGGTCCTGTTAGCTAGGGATGATGGGAGTTGTAGTTCCAAAACATCTGGAGTGCCAAGGTTAGCCACCACTGCTAGATCTATCAATCAGTTCATTCCCCGTTTCCCCCTTCCAAAACAAGAATTGGGAATCATCATTATCTCAGGTACCATCAGTTATCTCCAGCTCAGTCTTCTTTTAAGCCATGCTCCCTGATCTGCATTTCTCCCAGTTCCAAATCAGTTGCCAGGCAGAACTCTTCCGGTCAGTCTTCTCCCATCCAGGTATTCTAATGACTCTGTTCTCTTGGTTCTAACTCTAGGTGGGAGAACCAAGTCCCACCATTCGAAATGGGCAGTTGTCCAACCAGCAGCCACCCACCTGGGGCCCTGCTTTCACCACACTTTATTTTTAAAGTATAGATGCTCAGCCTAGTCCAGTGCTCAGCTGTGGTCCATAGGGGCAAGCAAGAAGGAAACCCTGTGAATTTCCCTTCTCCAATGCAACAGGGTGCTAGAGTTGCTTGGAGGCTCTAATAATTGAATTAAATTAAATTTTTAAAAGAGACCAATACCAGCTGTGCACAGGCACATCGATCTTTAAGGATTATTTTGCCTTTCCCCATTTTTCTCTTTTCCAAAATGGTGGCTATCAGTGCACTAAACATGAAGCCACCACAGGAAGGTTGTTTTTTAAAAAAGAAAAGACTAGGCCTCAATTGCTAGAGGATGTTATGGGACTGAGTATCATGGCACCCTTCAGAACCAACTGAGTGTGCGGATCCCTCGCTTGCCTTGCCCTCATGTGCCCAAATCACTACGAGGGGGCCTAAGACGAAGGAGCAGTGGATTCTGGGATTCCAAACAGATGGCCTCAAATGAGGATTGCTGTTTGCTTCAAAGCTTCAACTGCCAAGTCTGATGAGGAATTATGAGGTTGGGGATTCCCAGCCCAAAAGAATCACCAAACATCTATACAGCTATTCTGAAACCACCAGTTCGGCTGGGGTGAGGCGGGAAGAGTTACAACCCAGAGGTACAAAGAGAAGGAATGGAGAGGGGGGACCAGGAGCATTACACAGGTGGGGGGAAAGGTGATGATGCTATCACGGCTGGGGGGTCAAGCATCCTTGGGCAGCTTTCCTGCTTGTGTGTGTGGCATGGCTGGGAAGGGGGGGATTAACTGGATGTGGCAGGTTTAACAGGATGCAGGTGGAACAAACCTAGGTTAGCAGCAGCCACCCCAGGACTAGGTGCCAGTATCTGGCCCTTGTTCATTCTCTCTCCCAGTGGCGGCAGCAGCAGCAGCAGCAGCAGCAGCAGGGCTACCAACGGGGTGGGGGGTGGGGAGCGAAGGACTGGGACCATCTTGGAAGGATCCCACATCACATCCCCCTCCCCGGCTGCCACATCGCCAACTCCGGCTGGAAGGGGCACCTGGAATGCGGGGTTAAGGAAGGAGGGAGACCTAGGAGATTGGGGGGGTGTCGAGGGGCTCCCCCATACCTGTCCCTTGCGCAGCTCGCTGTCCAGCGCCTGGTGCCGGTTGTGCCAGACGAGCAGGTGCAGGGGGAAGGCGTCTGTGATGCGGGCCATCCCGTCACCATGTCCCCGCGCCCGGCCGGGTCTCTGCTCCGATCCCTCTCTGCCCGAGGCCTTTCCGGGTGGCGGCGGCGGCGCTTTCCCTCCTGCTCGGTTTTGCGCTGGGCCCCGCTGCGGCGGCGGCGGCGGCGGCTGCGCTCCCGGGAGGAGAGGCAGGCAGGCAGGCGGAGAGGAAGGGACGGCGGGGCGCACGCGCGGCCTGGCCGGGGTTCGCTCGCTGCGGCTCCCGGGGCCGACCCAGAGCCAGGGAGCGGCGGGGCTGGGGGAGAAGGGGCGGGCCTGCGGGGCGCAGGGAGGAGACAGCGGCGGCAGGCAGGGGCGCGGAAAGCTGGCCCAGGCACTTTTCCGGCCTCGCTCGCTCCCCGCTCCAGCCCACGCGAGAGGGCCACGCTCTGGGCGTCGAGGACAGGCAACACCCCTTGCGTCACCACCAGCAGCGGGAGGGAGCGGAGCCGGCCGCCTTGGGCAGCCTGCCTCCCTCGTCAGCCGCCAGGGGAAGCGGGCGGAGGCGAAATTGCAGCGGGAGCCACGGCCTCCTCGGGGTCCTCAGTCCCCAGAAGGGTGGGCGATTGGGCCGGCTTGGCTCCGCTTGCTTGCTTGCTGGGAGCGGACGGGAAGGCTGAGGCTGCAGTCAGATATCCATTCACCCGAGAGGAACTGGAAGGGATCCCAAGGGTCATCTAGTCCAGCCCCCTGCAGTGTGTGCAGGAATCTTAGCTAGATCGACAGGTGGCCATCCAAGCTCTGCTTAAAAACCTCCCGAGGAAGGCGAGTCTACCACCTCACCTGGAGTCCGAACACCTTTTACTGCCCGGAAGTTCTTCCTCATGTTTAGTCAAAATCTCCTTTCTTGCAACTTGAATCCATTGGTTTGGGGCCTATTAAGCTCTGCCGAGTTTACTTCTGAGTAGAGATATATGTAGGATCATGTTCAGTTGAGAGCCTTCTTCCCCTTGCATCTTTTATTATTCAGGGAAATAAGAATGGCACCAGGAGGGGTCGTGGGTGGCTTCTGGTTAGTGGCAAGCTGAAACCTGGAGCTGCCTCCTATGCTGTTTGCCTTGCCAGGGCTCAGCTGTGAAACGTGGTTCAATAAACCAGTGCACCTAAGCATATGCAGAGTGCACCTTTCTCTACTGAGTAGGAACAATCAGGACTCCAGCCAAGCTTCTTGAACTTCACACAACTCATTCTAGAAATTAAACTCTACCCTTCCAATCCTAAATATGGGCTATCCACTGCTTTTTATTTAAAGTTGTTTTGTGTATGCGTCTTTCAAGCTAGAATGATCTAGGACTGGGAAATCATTTCTAAAAACACATTCCTAGACCTGTGCATTCAGAAATGAGTCCCTCTGTGTTTAGTGGGTATTAGGTCACAGGTATTGGTCATCCAATATACCCCCTGGGAATAAATCTTATTCAGCTCAATGACGCTTAATTCTGAGTAGACATAGATATGATTATTGCAGTGTCTTTCAGTAATGGCTCCCTCAGGTTTTCACATGCAGGACCTGCTCTCTACCTGCTTGGGTAAGTGTTGCCTTGTTGCAGGCTTGTTCAGTGGTTGAAGTAACAAAGTAGTTGGCACCCAGTTAAACCTGAAACGAAGTAGTTGTTGTTTTTGCTAGGGAGAGGCAGTCATGGAGTAAACAGACCTTCCATGACTAGGCCTAGAAAAATGCAGCACAGGAAGTGTAGAGGAGGCACCTTAAAACAGCAAGGCTGTTGGAAAGGTTACTATTCCTTCTCAAGAGTCAAGAAACGTGTTTTGTGAATCATAAAGCCTCCACCTCCAGACATACACCCCAGCCTGTCTTTCCCTCCATTTTTGACAGAGAGGGGTTCCATTGGTTTTTAACAGTTATGTGATGGGCAGAAATTCAACAGGGAAGCTTACTCCAACATGGCTTCCTTTAGAGTGTGAAAAGCTCCCTGTTACATTTCTGCCTCAAACAGATACTATTAAATTATTGTCAAATGTTGTTAAGAGGGATGGGGAAATGGAATTCCACTGGGCCATGAAGGTCATTTATGGAGAGAAAAGTATTCCAGCTGTTGTGTTAAGCTCCAGCCCAGCTGTGTCCAGTTTGTTTTGGTAAGTTCATTGAGACTCTTGTATCAGAAACAAGCAAGTCTTGTGGCACCTTCAAGACTGATTTGTTGTGACAGAAGCTTTCATGAACTAGCACGCATGACATCAGATGCATGAAGTGTTATCCTCAGTTGACAGATAATATATACATGCACATAGCTGTAGAGGGGGAAATGTAAACAGTGGGTCCAAGAGGCTATAAAATGCAAGGGGTTGCAGCAGGTCTGTGACGTTTTTGTGCATAGCTCAAATGTATGCAAGATAAGCACAGACTGGTGTACTATCAGCAGCAGTCACTATACTCCTATTGATCTTTCTGTGCTGTTTATTGATGCTAGTGTTTTTTTTTCTTTTTGAGAGTTTTTGTAGTTCATGAAACCCCCCATATGGGTTCTATGGGAAGAGTGGGGCATGAATAATTTACTATGCAATGCTAATTCAGCACTTCCATAGCATGTTCGCAGGGGAGAACCACAGTCTCCATTATGTCCAAATTGAACAGAACTGAATGTGATGATAAATTATAATTTAGCTATTTTATGCTGGAGTATCCCTTAGAAACCCCTTTTTTGTGAAGCATGGAAATATTGAGGATCTCAGAAATGTTCTCCCACCACTTTGTTTATCCTATGGGGACAGCAGAAGGACTTGGTTTGTTAGTGATGCACTATATTACGTTGGAGCTTGAGACCCATAGGAGAGAGTTGGTTGGTCACCTATTATAATGCAAGAATTTCTTGACATATTTGTGTGCTTCCTACCATAGATCCCTAAATGGATGCTTCAATTTAGAGCAGGGGTGAGGAAACTTTGCTCCTCTAGATGTTACTGAACTACAGTTCCCATCAGCCTTGACTAATGGCCATGCTGACTGGGGCTGATGGGAGATGTAGTTTAGCAACACCTGGAGGGCCAAAAATTTCTCATCCTTGCTCCAGAGAAAGGAAAAGGAGCACCCATATCACCATGGAAAACACACAATCTGCATGCCTATGGCCCCAGCTTCAGTCTCCAGTCTAAATGGTCTTGTGGCTGGATTCTGCCATAGACCAGCCTTCCCCAACCTGGTGGGCTACAGCTCCCACTATCTGTGACAATTGGTCTTGTTGACTGGGGCTAATGGAGGCTGTATTCTTAAAACACCTGCATTGGATACCAGCTTTGGAAAAGCTGGAGTAGACATCCCTGAGCCAACAGCCCAACTCAATCTACGTCAGCGACACGTTTTATGCATTCTGGTGCCGAGAGCCACAGAAGAGCCTGCGTTTTTCTAAGCTTTGTGGGTTTTGGATTTTTTTTATTATAAAAACAGTCTTTTTATCCCACTCATTAAAATCACATTCAAAAATCGGCAAAAAATCCATAATAATAACCCAGAGAGACAAACCAGAGATCAATATTTACAAACACTGCAGGGAAAGGGGGGGGGGCTCCCGCTCTACCCCTCCCCCTCCCAGGGCCAATCGCCTTGGGAGGAATGTGGGAGCCATGTAGCAGAACAGGCAAAAACTCATCACGTGAGGCGGAGTGGGGGGGGGGCATGCAGCAGAGGCAATCGCATGCGCTTGGGGCATGACACCATGGGGATGAGAGACCTGATCCCCAACCGAAAGCCATCTACCCTTAACCCCTCTGTTAAACCGCAGATGGAAGGAAGAGGAGGAGGAGGGGTACAGGGTCAATTCAACCTGAGATTTCTCCCCATCCTGTGGGAGAAACCGTAACACTGCTAGGGGAAGGGGAGGTGGTGAGTGGGGGGAGCTGTTAATACAGAGGGATACTGGAAGGGAGGGGCAGAATGGGCCTAGTTTTTCCACACCCAGCCAGGCCCCCCCTTGGCACAAAGATATTTACAGAGTCCTTCAGACACTTGGGACTTGGCACAGGGCCTCATCCAGGCCGAGCTTCCAGTGACCGCACCCCCCCGCACTCCAGGCTCAGCCCAGAGAGGCCCTGAGAGCAGAGGGGCTGGGCAGCTCAGAAATCTCTTTTGGCATGAAACCTGCTGCCCCTCCCCGCTTTCCACAGCAAAGCAAGATGGGCGTTTGGCAGTAGAGACAGCAGAGCAAGAGGCAGTTCTCATCCCACTCCAAGGAGAAGATTCAGAGGCAATAGTACAGAGACTGGGCAAGCCAAACGCAAGGAGCTTGTCCAGATTCAGCCCCAGGGAGTACGGCTTTTTGCAGACTCTCCACGGGGCCAACTGGGAAGGGCACAACAATCTTGAAATTTGGCACAGTTGATAACAGAATGCCTGGGAGAGCAGGGTGGCAAGAGGCAGAGGGCAGGCCACAACTCTGAGGCGGCAGCAAGAGCAGCAGCAGCAGCCGCTGCCCCAGGTCAGGAATTCGGGATTTGGAATGGCAATTGGCGGGACCAGAAGAGGGTGGTAGGGAAGGATACAGGACGTGAACTCGGGGACGAAGGGAAGAGAACAGAACAGGAGCAAGCCTTCATTTTTTGTTAGACATTTTCGTTACAGTGTAAGAGTTTCAAGGCAATTCCTTATCACACTCTAGAGTGCAAACCCAGCCAATGCTGAAGGGGGTTGCTTATGGCACAGTGGCTGCCTAGCCGATATTCTGTGAGTGACGGGCGGCGGGAAATGCACTCTTTTGAGCTATCCCATCCACGCTAGAACCAGGGCGCCCTTTCTGCAGGGGGCCTTCTGTGGAACCGTACGCCAGAGCCTGGCGCTGGAAAGAAAAGGGGCTGGGAACACGGCTTGTCGTGCCGATGCGTCTCTTCACCTCAGCTGGTGTGAAGGGACTCACCTGAGAGGACATGCCCTGCCAGCCACTCCACGGGGAGCAAGGCCTAAGCCAGCAGGCTCTCTCGCGAGTGCGCTAGCGCATGCCTGGCACCCACAGGGGAAGAAGCAGGAAGGACACAAGATGTGTGGCACACCTCAGGGCATCTCCTTCCCTTGGTCCTATTTAGAGGCAGGGCTTTAATCCCAGCTTTCCTTCGTGGGGGGCAGAGGGGGTAGACGCTCATCCACCTTGCCAACCAGGCTCCTTCCCCTCAAATGGGTATTGGTCTCCCTGTGCTGGGGGATGGGGAGAGGGAAGTCTGTCCCACACCTTCTGGATGCCCCACCCCCCCACTATAATACCCCAGGGGGCTGGGGTGGACATCACAATGATCAGCGAAAGGAGACAGGAGAGAGGGTGGGGATGGTGGACAAACCCAGCCAAATAAATTAAGGATGGGAGAGGAAGTCAAGGAGGGTCAGAGGCCGTTGGTGCTGCTGCTGCTGCGCTGGAGCAGAGGGACCTTGCTGAGCTCCACCACCGGAGAGCGCGGCTTGTGTTTCATTTTGGGCACCCTCTGCAGCAGCTGCTGGGCTTCCTGGTAGGCATTGCACAGCTCCTTCTTCCATTGCACCAACTCTGGATCGCTCTGGAGGAAGAAAGGCAAAGGATTAGCATGGGGGCCCCCTAGAATACAAAGGAGACACCTCTCAAGGCAGCAGCCATTATTTTTGCTGGGGGCAGGAGAGGGTATCAATCGCCTTGGATCATACAATAGGCTTGGGAGTGGTGCTGCCATAACTGGTTGGTGCCCAGTTGGCACTTACCCAGGACAGGGCCTTCTGAGAGGTGGCTCCGGGTTTATGGAATACCCTCCCTGGCGAGATGCGTCCATCTCCCTCATTATTAAGGTTTGGGAGAAACTTTAAAACCTATGATGGGACACGGGTGGCACTGTGGGTTAAACCACAGAGCCTAGGGCTTGCTGATCAGAAGGTCAGCGGTTCGAATCCCCACGATGAGATGAGCTCCCGTTGCTCGGTCCCAGCTCCTGCCAACCTAGCAGTTCGAAAGCACGTGAAAGGGCAAGTAGATACATAGGTACCGCTCCGGCGGGAAGGTATACGGCGTTTCCGTGCGCTACTCTGGTTTGCCAGAAGCGGCTTTGTCATGCTGGCCACATGACCCGGAAGCTGTACCAATAATGCGAAATGAGCGCCGCAACTCCAGAGTCGGTCACGACTGGACCTAATGGTCAGGGGTCCCTTTACCTTTACGATGGCTGAAAGATACTGTTCTTGGCACCCTTGACATCATTAGCTGTGCAAACGTGATTGTTTTTAAATGTTCTAAACATTGTCAGAAAACAACAACCAACCAGACTAAATTTCTGGAAGCTGTGTACAAATGGTTAATGCTTTCAGGCATTATTTCCTAATGGCACCTCTCTGTGCCAGCCCATTAGCACCAATACTTTGTCTCTGTGGAGAAGGAATAGGAAGCCAGAGGTAAAGAGTTTCTCAGCACAGCTCCTGATCATAAGGAGCCTCTTGTTGTTCACCTAAGATGCTTTTCTCCTGCATGGACCAACACCCAGGGAAAAGGCTGTTTAATCCCCACACATATTACCTGTGTTGATTTCCTCTTATGTATCACAACTGCTCAGTCACATTTGCCTGTCGCTTGGCTTGAGCGTGAAAGCCAGAGCTCAGGGGCACAATATAGGGCAGACTGCCAAAGCCCCTATCATTGCTCGTACTGGAGCAGAGAGGGGTTAAAGAGGTGCTTGCCTGTATATGGGGTCATGTGGGAGTGAGACAATGGACGCAGCCAATGATTAACCTTCCCTTAATTCAAAATATGGCCTTTGTTAAAAACATATAGATTCCTGAGTACTATAGATCTATCAACGATGCAGCATCAGAGGGAGAAGAGGTGCCTTTGAAAGGTCAAGGCAGAGGCACCCAATTTTTGGGATGCTAGCTAGGCTGTCTGCAGTAGGACCATCACAGCGACAGTGAGGGACACCTCAGCAAAAATGCAGGCTTTTAAAAATGAACTAAATAGCACAAATTCAATCGTCAATTTATTTCAGGTCTAGGTATGTGTGTGCATCCACTCTTGAGGATGGATTTGGCCCATGGGTTAGCTACCCCTGCTACACAAACTTGCCTGGGGGAAAGAAAACCCCACTGAATTAGTGGGGCCTACTTCAGAGTAGGCAAGTTTAGGATTGCATTGCAGATGGGTTTTCCAGCAAAGGGATAAACCTCTTGCACCCACACAAAGTCCTTGCCTCCCAATACAATAACACACGCTACTCCAACTCCTCTAGGCTTGAACAAGTTCTAAGAGAATTATGCAGCTTCAGCTATATTCTGTACGTCTGATGAATACATATAATTATTCTGGTTGTAGAGAAATTTCTTCCCCTTTTAATGCAAAGCACACACCACCCTATTTATAGCCTAAAATGTGAACTAGCTTTCTTAACTGAACAGGACATTCCATCCCCCCCCCCCCATAGATTGAGAAGGAACTCCCCCTCCTCCAGTAGCCTGTAGGGGACCTCGTGACCACAGAATTCAAGAAATCACAGAACAGGAAGGGAACACAGGCCATCGAGTTAAATAGGGAGAACAGGAAGCACAACTGTTTTACACTTCCTGTTTCTGCTCTGTCATATCACTCTTATCTCTTTTGGCTCTCCTAAGCTGTCCCCACACTTGCTCACCCCCTTGTGAGGGTAGACTTGAAAAGACCTGTTTCAGGTTTGAATGAGAAACAAACACAAGAGCTACAAGATACTTGTGCCTCTGATTCATCTTACACCTGAGGGTTCAAATTTGATTCAACTGCAAGAAAGGACCATCCACCCTTCCCCTGATCTCATCTGACCAGAACAACCTACCAAATCAAGAATACAACTTCAGAAAGGTGTTGGTCTAATACCTCCAGGTGACTAAAACAAGCTGCAAACTTCAGGAATGTAAGCAAGCCCCTTCCACTATCGATCTATCTTGGCAGCATGGAGGCACTGTGGGTGTTTCCTGTGTCAGAGAAATTTGTCATTTGCCCACCTTGGATGGAGTTGCTCTCTTCTTGAAGGGGCAGGCACACAATTTTTGAGTGCTTCTGGTACCCTGAGGAGCTAGAAGCATCTTTTACCAGCTGCACAAGGTATGACAGCTATGATCGTTCCTGGACCAGGGGAGCTTAATCACAGGCACTGTTGACTTCAAGGCTGAATTATTGCTGCAATGTACTCTATGTGGACCTTCCCATGTGCTTGATCCAGAAATTGCAGTTAGTGCAGAATGCTGCAGCATGGCTGCTGACCGCAGGGAGATCCTGCCATCATATTACACCTCTGTTCTGAGATCTGCACTGGTTGCTGATTTGTTACCATTCAAGGTGTTACTATTTATATATAAAGCCTTTAACAGTTTGGGAATACAGTGGTACCTCTGGTTACGAACTTAATTCGTTCCAGAGGTACGTTCTTAACCTGAGGTACCACTTTAGCTAATGGGGCCTCCCACTGCCGCCACCGCACGATATCTGTTCTCATCCTGAGGTAAAGTTCTTAACCTGAGGTACTACGTCCGGGTTAGCGGAGTCTGTAACCTGAAGTGTTTGTAACCTGAGGTGTTTGTAACCCGAAGTACCACTGTAGTCTACTTTGCTTCAATCTGTGGTACTGGCACCATTACAGGTGTCACATAAAGCCATTTGTAAGAAATTGCTCTTTCAGTGTAGCAGTACTCAACCCTTTGGAACTCCCTGCTTATTGACATCAGGCTGCATTCTTTTCAGCACCTGCTTAACAGTTTTATTTAGGCAAGCCCAGCCAAACATGTAGAATGTGACCTCAGCAGGATTTTTATTAATCCCGGGTACAGAAATAAGGCCATAAACTAGTGTAGCATAAAAAGGTAAAGGACCCCTGACAGTTAAGTCCAGTCGCGAACAACTCTGGGGTTGTGGTGCTCATCTTGCTTTACTGGCCGAGGGAGCCGACGTTTGTCCGCAGTTTTTCTGGGTCATGTGGCCAGCATGACTAAGCCGTTTCTGGCGAAACCAGAGCAGCGCACGGAAACGCCGTTTACCTTCCCACCAGAGCGGTACCTATTTATCTACTTGCACTTTGACATGCTTTCGAACTGCTAGGTTGGCAGGAGCTGGGACCGAGCAACGGGAGCTCACCCCATCACGGGGATTCGAACCGCCGACCTTCCGATTGGCGAGCCCTAGGCTCAGTGGTTTAGACCACAGCGTCGTGAAATCAGGAAGCCTCAGGTTGTAATCTTGCCTCCGGCATGTATTCACTGGGTGGGGTTATGCAAGCAAAGTTCTCTCTCAGCCTCAGCCCCCCCCTCACCCATTTGCACTATGGGGACAACAATGGTCACCTGTCTTACAAAGGCCTTGTAAGAATCACTGAGATGATGCACGTGAAACACTTCAAGCAGTCAAGGTGTGCTATATTATCCTAAGTCCTGTCCAGTCATCAAACCATGCCAAGGGAAATTGGGGGCTGCCCATCACCAGGTTTGGGCAACCTCACTACTTTTTGGACTTTCTTCTAGGAGAGGCAATGTGAGGAAAAACTCACGTCACACTGCAGGACAAACTGCTTGCCACCCCGGATCTTTAGGAGGATGCACTTTCGATCCTTTATCTGTGTCTCCTCAACAGTTTGGATCTCTTCCATGGTGAGCAGCGACTGCTGTGGTAGGGTCCAAAACATCTTTGGTCAAAGAAAGAGCCACTTATATAATCCCAGGTTAAACATGCATTCTACATCCCTTGCCCACCTCCACATAATCCCATCCTCCAAGCACTGCAATCAATGCCTAATCCTATCCCCCCCACCCTGCCCCAAACCCATCTCAGACAAACCTAGGCTCTCACACTTGTATACAGCAAGACACTCCACCCTCACCCCAAACCTGCCATTTCCCCCTCCCCTCCTTCCTTATATATCCCCTCTTACCGGGGATTCTCCTTCTCCACGCCACTCCAACCGATTTGGGAAGAGGTAGAAGTACCGCCTCTGCCACTGCGTGAGGAAAGGGTTCCCCAGTTTTGCCATGTAGCCATGCATGATGCAGTCCTTGCCATGGGCATAATCTGTGTACAGGAATGGCAAAGAGAAGAGAATCAAGGACAGGCAAAAACAAAACAAAACACCCCACAAGAAACAAAACAAGGGAGACACCAAAGGGAACAGTTCAGGGGGAAACAACCCAAGTCAACCAGCCATGCCTTCTCTCCATAGTGGGTGTTGCAGCAAAGAGTTTCCAAAAGCAGGTGCCCTGCAAACTGGATTCTGGCAGGCAGAGCTGGGTGGCAATGGCGGCTGAGGAGGACTGGGGCATGGAGCAGAGCTAGCCTGAACGAGGGAACCCACTGCCACTTGTCCTACCGGCCCTGGGTCTCACCTTCCTCGTGGCCCAACTGCTTGTTCTTGGCTCTTTTGCGAGCCTCCAGCTTGTCAGTCTCGGCGTTGACTGTGTCAAAGACGGTCTCTGTCACCTCCTGCTGCCAACGCTCCGAGATGGTGAGTGGAAAGTTGCGATAGAGCTCCTGGTCACTGTCCAACAGCTGGAATGAGAAGTGAGCCACGTTGCCCTTGTTTCCAGGATAACAGGCACAGTCCCCCTGCTCTGCATATCAGCTCCCAGGGAAACCACAGCAAGAGAGGGCTACTGCCCTCGTGTGCCCTTTGAGGCCTATCCAACGGGCCACTGTAGGAAGCAGGATGTGGCACTATAGGTCTGATCCAGCAGCGTTCTTCTACTGTGGAGGTTTGGGGTGAGTCCCACTTCTGCCTTTCTATCTTAAGTATCTGGCATGGATATTTTCTCCAGCTCTGCCTTCTGCACTTCTCCACCTTCCCAGCCTTGCACCACCTCTGCTAGGCACTAAAACCGAAACCCACCAGGTTTTCCCCAATCACTTCCCAGCCGATCTCCTCAGCTCTCTCCAGTTCTCTCTCAACCAACTCAGACACAACACCTCTCCCATCCTGCCTGCAACGGGGAGGGAAGCATTATGCAGCTCAGGATCCCAATACCTAAAGGAGCAGTTCTCCCCTCCAGAATAAACCCAGATCCTGCCTTCATCATTTGAGGGCATTCTGTGTGTGCTCCTTCCAAGACAGGCAGGGAGGGTGGTGACACAAGAGTGGGCCTTTTCAATGGTGGCTCCCTGGTTGTGGAATCCTCTCCCAAGGGAAGCAAGCCTGGCACCATCATTGTTTGCCTTTAGGTGCCAGTTTTATTTACCCAGCCCCTCAAGCCTTAATTTGGAGGTTATTTAGTTATGTCTGTTGCCTCCTTTTTTGGTCTTCCTTTTAGTGGAGTACATTCTTTGTATATTTATCTATGGATGCACATTTTAAAGTTCTTTATTGCCGTGTGTGTGTGATTTCTGTTCTTTACTTTGTAACTCGCTTTGGCTTAAAGTCAAGTAACTTTTCTCAGTCTGGTAAGCCCCTCTACACAAAATTCTGTTTGCCTTAGTACCAAATGCATTTGGAGAAACGCTGGATTATTAGACACGTCTCAAAACACTCCCAAAGGTTGCTGTTCAGAACAGTAGATTTAGGTTCTAGGGCAGGCTTCCTCAACCTAGGCCCTCCAGATGTTTTGAGACTACAATTCCCATCAACCCTGACCACTGGTCCTGCTAGCTAGGGATCATGGGAGTTGTAGGCCAAAAACATCTGGAGGGCCGAGGTTGAGGAAGCCTGTTCTAGGGAATGCAGCAATCGTATGACAAACTTCTTCCACATATAAGGAATAGTTTTGCTAAGGCTGAACACCCCTGTTTTATGTGCTATTTACTTTGTGGACTTCATTACCAAAGATGACACGCTGGCCACTACCCAAGTAGCTCTTCAAAGGTTTAAACACATGCATGGCTGTTCGCCAGGATAAATGAAACCTCTATGTTCAGAGGCAGTATAGCTCCAACTACTGGAGGCAAAAAGAGAGTGTGTGTGTGTGTGTGTGTGTGTGTGTGTGTGAGAGAGAGAGAGAGAGAGAGAGAGAGAGAGAGAGAGAGAGAGAAAGGGTGTCTATCTCCATCATGCTCTGCCTGTGAGCTTCCCAGTGGTCTGTGGCTGGCCTTAAGTGTTGGAGACAAGGTGCTGAACTAGATGGACCGAAGCCAACATATCAGTCCAGTAACATTCATTTGTCAAATCAGTCCAGTAACATTCATTTGTCTGCATTACCCTATTCCCTAGGAACAGAACATAGTATTGCAGCCTACAGTGCAGTTCCACCCATTAGCGCTGCTGCTTTCACTTTGCTGCTGAAGCCCTCACCGTGTATTTGTAATTAAACCTGCTCTGAGTACCTCGTTTGGAAGAAAAATGGGAGATGCATTTATTAATTATATTATTATTAATATTATTATTATTATTATTATTATTATTATTATTTAAAGTAGAGGTATGTTCAAACCAAAGAGCAGAGGAGGAAGCTGCAGCTGCCCTAGCAGAGAGTAGGTTAAGGGCTGCCCCTCACGTACCTTGATGCCTTTGGTGTCCTCTTCATCAAAGGAACCAATGTCAAAAGCGTCAGCTGCATTCACCTCCCCGCGTGGTGGGATCAAGGGGGGCGGATACTGTGAAGACATGATGGGGGGAAAGTCAACCAAGATGCAGAGGAGAGTCACTTCTCCCTTACAATTCCTTCCTTCCCTGATGGCCATCTTCAACTACCTAAAGGGCTGTCACACTGAAGAGGGAACAAGCTTGTTTTCTTCTGCTCTCAAGACTAGGTCCCGAACCAGTGGATTCAATTACAAGAAAGGAGACTCCGACTAAACTTCAGGAAGAGCTTTATGACAGTAAGAGCTGTTCAACAGTGAAACAGACTCTCTCGGGAGGTTGTGGGCTCTCCTTGATTGGAAGTTTTTAAGCAGAGGCTGGGTGGCCATCTGTCACGGATGCTTTAGTGGAGATTCCTGTATTGCAGGGCGTTGGACTAGATCAGTGATGGCTAACCTTGACACTCCAGATGTTTTGGAACTACAACTCCCATCATCCCTAGCTAACAGGACCAGTGGTCAGGGATGATGGGAGTTGTAGTCCCAAAACATCTGGAGTGTCAAGGTTAGCCATCACTGGACTAGATGATCCCTGGGGTCCCTTCTAACTCTGTGATTCATGATGACCGAGCAGAGTCTTTATTCCCAGCAACTCCATTGTCCTCCCAACTCACCTTCTGGAGGAAAACCATCTGCCAGTCTAGACCCTGGAAGAAAGGACTCTCCTTCACCTCAAGCGCCCTGTTGGAAAGACAGTTGCAAGATTACACAGAGTTCCCTCCTCCCTTTGACCACTGAATAGTTAGGGCAGGGGTAGCTAATGCGGTGCCCACCAGACGGTATGAACTATTACACCCTTCAGCCCCAGCCAGTTTGGTCAATGGGGAGGGAGGCTGGGTGCTGTTCATTACTATCCCTTGTCAGCTGCCTGAGTTAGGGGCTAGAGAAAAGCTTGGGAACAACAGCTTCATCATGAACAGCCACACAGAACTGGAATGCTGCCTTTGTGCTCGTCTAACTGCTGAGCAATTTCCTTTGAAGGAAAACTTGTTTTGTTTAAAAAGGACATCAGGATTTAGCTTGGCTGTAACCACATCTGCAAGGGACGCGGGTGGCGCTGTGGGATAAACCACAGAGCCTAGGGCAGGGGTCTGCAACCCGCGGCTCCGGAGCCGCATGTGGCTCTTTTACACCTTTGCCACGGCTCCGGGGTGGCGTGTCTTCTCCCGCTCCCCTTTCCCTCCCGTCGCATCAGTGTGTGTAGTCGGGTAGACAGGAGACAGGGTCGGCGGGAGAGCGAGCTGCAGAGAGAAAGAGAAGTTGGCGAGCTGCGACGGGCGCGTTGACGGCAAACCAGAGCCGAGCGCGGAGCCCGAGAGTGAGAGCAGCGCCTCCTCCTCCTCCTCCTCCCGCTTCCCGGCTGGGCAATTGACAGAGCTCATTATCATGCTGCGCTCACTCGCTGCCTGTCTAGGGCCGGAGGGAGGGAGAGCGAAACGCGCGCGCACACAAAAGCTTGTGTGTGTGTGTGTGTGTGGAGAGGAGGCAGCGAGCCCCAGACAAAGCCCGTGCAGCGCGCACACAAAAGCTGGTGTGTGTGTGTGTGTGTGTGTGGAGAGGAGGCAGCGAGCCCCAGACAAAGCCCGTGCAGCGCGCACACAAAAGCTGGTGTGTGTGTGTGTGTGTGTGTGGAGAGGAGGCAGCGAGCCCCAGACAAAGCCCGTGCAGCGCGCACACAAAAGCTGGTGTGTGTGTGTGTGTGTGTGTGTGGAGAGGAGGCAGCGCGCCCCAGACAAAGCCCGTGCAGCGCGCACACAAAAGCTGGTGTGTGTGTGTGTGTGTGTGTGTGTGGAGAGGAGGCATCGAGCCCCAGACAAAGCCTGTGCAGCTGTATTTGAGCTGGGCCAGCGCTGGCAGACGTGCTGCCATCTCGCAGGAGGCTCCTGATGGACGCTTGCCTAAATCGCAGCGGCGCGGGGCGGCAGGGGGGCGGGGCACCGTACGTCATGCGCAATGACGTCACATGGCCCCGCCCCCTCGCCTAGGGCGCGAAAAGCGGCTCCCAGGTTTTTTTTTCCTTCGGAAATGGGTCCAAGTGGCTCTTTTTGTCTTAAAGGTTGCCGACCCCTGGCCTAGGGCTTGCCGATCAGAAGGTTGGCAATCCCTGCGATGGGGTGAGCTCCCGTTGCTCAGTCCCTGCTCCTGCAAACCTAGCAGTTCGAAGCACGTCAAAGTGCAAGTAGATAAATAGGTACCACTCCGGTGGGAAGGTAAATGGCATTTCCGTGCGCTGCTCTGGTTCGCCAGAAGCGGCTTAGTCATGCTGGCCACATGACCAGGAAGCTGTACGCCGGCTCCCTTGGCCAATAAAGCGAGATGAGCGCCGTAACCCCAGAGTCGTCAGGGGTCCCTTTACCTTTTTAACCATATCTGCACCTCGACGTTTACCTCCTAGAATAACTCAGCCTGGTGTGCCTTCTTTGCCCCCCGCCAATAAACCCCAACAACCCTGAGCTGTTCTGTTTTGTTACAGCAAACAAAGGACAAGCAGGACATTAAGCAACTTAAAGGTAGGGCTGTGCATATGCTGCAATTCTACAGGTGCTTAGAAAAAGGGTAGATCTGAACTTCTCAGAAAGCTGGATTCTGCACCCAGAATCCAGCTTTCTGAGAAGTCCAGGTCTCATATTTAAGGCAGGCAAGTCTGTAGTCCTTATGGTTTTGAATATATATTTGAAAGTATGTGAGCTATGCTTACTAAAAACTCAGAACCTAGAGAAAGATGATCAGAGGTTCAGGGGTGGGCAGCTTCAGTCCTCTGTATGGCTTATTGCCCCTCTCCATGGGAAAAGAAAACCAGAGCAAATTATGCAAAAATAGCAAAAGCTCAGAAGAAACTGTGATTGATGAGAGAAAATGTGCAAACCTCTTATATACAAGTCAAAGAACACAGCTCTTGTTGACACAGAATTTGGATTGCCTAGCCACAGAATGCTGTTAACGCGAAGTCTGCACATCACACCTTAGAGGCTAAGTGACTCATCGTAGCACAAACGTTTATAGGAAAGAGCCGACTTCATCAGATGCAGGATGTAAACAAAGCTGATTTGTCCTTACGTGAGACACGTCAGTTTCTGGGTTATATATATTTGTCGCAAGAGTTGAGAATAGCCTATTCTGGGGCAGGATTGTTTAATTTGTTCCATTATTATTTTATGAAAGGGTGAATCAGCAAGTACCTAGGCAGGGACTCCCATCCACCATTCTCCCTAGAACAGATATTGTATATGCAAGTGAGTAATAACAATTCATAGCTCTGAAAAGACCTGAAAAGTGTTGTGATAGAAAATTTTGTGTTTTGAGAAAAATCAAAACTAGGTTAACAAAATCAGAAATAGTGGAGAATAAAAGACAGCAGGGGGAAGAGACAGACTGCTGGGGTGCAGGGTAACATGAGGTGCACATTTTGCACATAGCAGCCAATTCAGTCCCAGGGTGTGGCTTCCAAGATTGCTTCTCTGCAACCATTAAAAGCCATAAACCGGATTTTTTAAGCAAGCAAAATCTGTGATTCTTTGAATTCCAGATCCTATCTTAGGTCCTGCACTGAATAGGGTACTACATGGAAAGTCCGGAGCCTTGCCGATGAAGGAATAACGTTGCTGGAGCATTCCTTAGCTCTCGCAGTACATCCTCTGCTTCAAGGTCATCTAAATTTGAGTTATCAGATTGTGGCTTGAATCTGAACCTGAGGAACAGGGCAAGCAAGGAGCCTGGGAAAGCTAAGCTAACAGCAGGATGTTAAGCCTGCCCCATAAATACTTTTTTAAAAATGGAAGGCATTTCTTGGTCCCGTAGTGCAATACACATGTATTTTAAACCTGCCCTTGTTGTAGCAACCAGAGCACCTGGAAATATCACGCTTGTCCATTTCCCCAGGTTGTTGTTGTTTTTTTCAAACGAGAAGGGCTGAAGTATTCTTAGCTGAGTTCCAAACAACAAAACTCTACTCCACTGATAATTCTGAAAGCATTATTTGTATAAGAAGGTTGAGGAACTTAATCCCCTCAACCAACCAATGGCCTCCCAGATGCACTTGGGCTACAGTTTCCCCTGACTGCTGACCAACCAGTCCAGCAACAACTGGAGGGCCACAGGAATCTCACTCCCCACCAACATCCCTGCCCTACAGCCCATCCAGGCGCTTCAGCTGTCCCCCCACCCCGGAGACTCACCCGCGGCCCATACATCCCAGCCGACGGTTCACATCTCTCTGCAGCAACCCCTCCAGCAGAGAGCGCAGCTCAGGTGAGAAGGAGTCTGGGAGCTCCACAGCCTGTGGGAACGAGAAGGCCAGAATCATTCTCATTATTAATTCTTACATTTGCACACCGCCCTACACCCGCAGGTCTCAGGGCAGTTACAACATAAAATCACAATATAAAAACACAATATACATAGTAAAAACAACAATAACCCAGTAACACCCCCTCCCTCCCCAACACATTTTAAAAGGGCACTGGATGTCAATCATGGAAACGGGGATGGGAAGGATCTGGAGCAAGAAAGATCCTGCTAGGGTTTAGTGGCCCTCTGGATATTGTTGGACTCCAACTCCCAACAGCCTCAGCCAGCATGGCCAATGTTCAGGGATAATGGGAACTGCAGTCCAGCAACATTGGGAGGAGGTGCCAGAGTTTCCTCATCCCTATCGTACAGGAAGAATGTCCTTTGGCATCTAGGGGCATTATTCCCACTAATCTGTCCCCATGGCTCAAAGCTGTGCAGAACGACCGGGTCAGTTTATTTCATTCATTATGACAGAAGGGACAGGCCCTCCTATTCCTGGAGCCCACAGAGAGTCCTCAGGAAAGACAACTTTCACCCAGTGGCAATGGAGTCACACTCCTGGCAGGAGGTGTAGGAGAGAGAGGCAGTGGGCTAAAGGACTCCTCAGTTGTCATCAGAAGAAAAGGTGTTTTAATATCAAATGCCAACCCAGCTGTGAAACATTCTCTCTCTCTCTCTCTCTCTCTCTCTCTCTCTCTCACACACACACACACACACACACACAAACACGCAGTGGCATAGCTAGCTGTTCGGGTGCCTGGTGCGGGGGCGTGTTCTACAGTCGGGGGCAGGGCGAGCCTCTCCAACGCTTGGAATTCTCCGCCGCCTCCCCCTCAGCTATAGGGCGGCTGAGGGAAAGGCAGTAGGCAGAGGTAAGTCCCACGCTGCCCTCTCAGGCAACGCGGAACCTGCAGGCGCCTAAGCCACCACGTCACTCCTTAAAAGTTTTGTGAGCCCAATTTTTTAAAAAAACTCATTTTGTCAACCCCCCCCCCGTGATGAGACACCCAGGGCAAACCACCCCCCTCCTACCCCCTTCCTCCGCCACTGCAAACACAGATCTGAAAATAGCTGTCTTAATTGCCCACCTATTTTAAGTTTGCCCACAAGCACAATTTCTCCACAACTTGCCTTGCACGATAAAAGTGGCTTGGCTATTGCAAACATCCAGAGCTGCTTCTTATGCACCTTAAACCCCATTCAGGTCCCTCCCATCTCACCAGAAAGCCTGTCAAACAGTTAGGCAGCTGATGCATCACAACCCGAGTCTGTCATGATGATCTGTATTGTCTCCCTCTTCCCCTCGCTGTCGGCATTGCCCGGTTCTGCTGTGTGCAAAAAGGGCTGTGGGAGGGACCCTACACCCTCACGGAAATCTAGGGTGATACACATGAGCTCTGCTGGAAGAAGAATTGAAATCTAGGGCTTTCTAGAAGCAGCAGCTGCAGCAGCAGTCCTCAGAACCACCCATAAACTTTTGCTAAATGAAGAGGGAACCCCACCCCTGCCACACACTTTGTATAAGTCATGCCCTGAATTAACCTCAACAGCAAATAGTTGCAACCACACCACAGCTGTACACCAAAGGCATGGAGGGAGGGCCTTTTCACGACAGCCGCACCCGGGGCTGGCACAAAGCATTTTTATGCCCAGCCCAGGAATTTCTAAGGGCACCTTTGCCTGACACTGCTTAGCAGCCTGACACCTTGGCAAGAGTTGTGCTGCTTGCCTTGCCAAACAGTAATTGTTGAGTTCAACCAAACTGCATCTGCTTACAGTCTCTGCACGTTCTCTAGGGAAGGGAATTTCTTTGTGATTTGTCTGTGCGGTGCTAAAAATAGAAGGTCCCCGATCTATTCATGTTCTTCAGGCAGTAGCATAACTTACAGTAATAGTGGGAAATTTAATTCTGTGTACCCATTTCCCTCCTTCCTTCACACAAACGCGCACACTGAACCACCCAGCTAACCAAACAGAGGGCACTGGAACTCACAGAAATGGACCCGGTTCAAAGTGTAGGGGTATTTGACTTCGAGGGAGAATAATGGGGGGTTCAGCACAAGAAAAACCTCATGTCCAAATGCTGAATCTATTTGGGAAGATGTGCTAAGTCCACATGAAACTGGCAAGTTGACATGTAGTATAGGTCAACCAGGCTCTGCAAAGCACGGGTATAACTCTGATGACTGGCGAAGGGAAGATCTGAGATTTCGGAGACCCGAGGGGCAAGAGGGGAACGATTCAGCACCTGGAAGCTTTGGGATCCAGGCTGATCCCTGACTGAGCTTGACGACATTTCCTTACCATAGTGAGCGTCATGCGGTCGATCTCGTGCTTGTCTTTAGTCTTGTGCTGCCGAAAGGGGCTATGCCTGAGAAGAAGAGCCAGGAGAACATCAGAAGGAGACTCAGGCCTCACAGGTACCCCCTAAGACTTCATCATCATCATCATCATCATCATTATTATTATTATTATTATTATTAGTTAAATTTGTATAGCGCCCAATACCTGTAGATCTCAGGGCGGTTTTTCCCAATACTTGCCATTCCCATTGCAATCAATGCAACCCAGCACTCTCTGGATTCAACCACGGCTCCCTCTGCCAGCTAGGCCTCCTTCCCACCCCCATCCCTGCAAACTCATCTCCACCTTGGGCTCTCCCCCACTTACCCCCTCAGTAGTTTGAAGAGCATGCAGCCTAGAGAGAACCAGTCAGCACTGCTGTCATAGGCAACGCCCTTCTGCAGCACCTCTGGCGCCATGTACCCATGTGTGCCACTGCAGGGGTGGAGGGAAACGGAGAGTTACAAAAGACAGCGCAGCGTCTGCGGGGGGGGGGCGGCTGGGAGGCCTCAGCAGGGACAGGTCAATGGGTAAGGAATCCTTTTCGAAAAATAAACACACAGGAAAAATAAACACACAGGCCAGTGACAAATAGATCTGTGTACACTTATGAAATACGCACATTCACATGGGAGGAGCATTCACTTATGAATCTGGGTACGCATGTGCTTGCAAATGGAGGCAGGTACTAATTCCTCCTTACAAAGCCCCTTTAAACCACAGTTGTGGCCTGTAGGAATTGTCTCCCCACAAAATACGAGTGGTTCCAAGCAGAAAAAGTTAGAGAGGGGCCATTTTCCTTGCAACACCGGCATCTCCCAAGAACAAGTGATCACATAAAGACATTCGCTCCTATGCAAGCTGAGCATTGGGACTGAACTAGCTCGTTCTATCCCACACACCCCAGAATCAGAAAGCCCCTTTGCAGAGGAATCCACTACCGGAATCTGAGGCCTGTAATCTGTAGGTTCTAGTTTAGTGGTCCATATTTTGGGTCTCCATTACTGGACAGAGGCCGTAGGGCAAATGTCCCAATGAGTGGATGTTGAACAGGTGATATTGTGATCCCCGGATAATACAGGAATTAACACCTATAGAAAGCTAGAGGAAGCAACAGTGGAGGAACTTCTAGTAGCTCACCCTGCAGCTGGGGGAGAAGGGGAAAAGGTGTTCTGACATTTATCAAGACCCACAACTCCTGGGACGGGAGCAGTTTTAGGTCCAGATACAGAGAACGGAGCTGCTGGCTGAGGATTAGATTCCTGTCTGATACTCACACGCTGGCATGAGGCTTCTTCTTGGAGAAATCACAAGCGAGCCCCAGATCCGAGATACGCACATGGCCAAACTCATCTAGCAAGATGTTGGCTGGCTGCAGGGGAATAAGAGCAGCAATGAATGGCAGCCAGGGGGAAGAGAGGATTTGCTGGGGAAAGTAGGGGAGAGAATAAACCCTCCTCCTTCATCCTTTGGCCTGGGCCTCTGCAGCAGCACTGATGAAACAGAGGGAGCAATTCCTGCAGTGGGTATGCTTAATTTTGAAGAGCGGCATAGTGAGGTCATGATACGGAAAAAAAGACAAGCAAGCTCGCAAGATCCCTCCCTGCTTTGGATCAACCTGCAACGGTGACAAGTGGGTTGTCAAAAGTAGCTTTGATAACCCACAGTACCAAATCCCAAGGCATTTTGAGTGGGAGTGCACTTCCATCAAGGCAACAATCTCCCTCTGTAAAATAAAAAACACCTTCAAACCTCACATTTTCTGAAATAGATGTTAGAAGTTGAGATCCTGATATTCCCCAGTGAGGAATGGTGCCACCCTGAACGACTCATGGCACACAGCACAGTACTGGCTTCTAAGGCGGAGGAGGAGGAAGCAGGGCTCTGTGTAAGAGGCAGTTGCCATGAAGTCAGGGTATACACTAGAGAACTCTCTTTTCTGTGGGTGCGGGTGCAACACCGAGGGACCCCACGCTGAAGGCAGAAATTGCCTCTCTTTGTGGAAAGAGAAGCCTATGGTGAGGTTTTTCTCTTTCCATTTTAAAACCAGTTACAGGTAGGTAGCCGTGTTGGTCTGCCGTAGTCGAAACAAAATTTAAAAATTCCTTCCAGTAGCACCTTAGAGATATCAGGTATCTGAAGAAGTGTGCATGCACACAAAAGCTCACACCAAGAAAAGACATAGTTGGTCTCTAAGGTGCTACTAGAAGGAATTTTTTCATTTTAAAACCAGGTTTTTAGACTTCTTTGAATTTTATTCTTTCAACCTGGTGTAGCTTGGCATGGCATAGTTGTCAGAGGGTGGGACTAGGGTGGGGAGTTCAAATCTCAACCCACACAGCCATGAAGCTTGCTAGGTGACATTGGGCCAGTCAGTCTCATTCTCCCTCTCTCTCACCTACCTCACAGGGTTGCTGTGAGGGCAAAATAGGGAGCAGCGTGGGGGAAGGAAGCATGTACAGTGGTGCCTCGGGTTACAAACGCTTCGGGTTACAAACTCTTTGGGTTACAGACTCCCCTAACCCGGAAGTAGTACCTCGGGTTAAGAACTTTACCTCAGGATGAGAACAGAAATCATGTGGCGGCAGCGCAGCGGCAGCGGCAGCAGCAGGCCCCATTAGCTAAAGTGGTATCTCAGGTTAAGAACAGTTTCAGGTTAAGAACAGACCTCCAGAATGAATTAAGTTCTTAACCAGAGGTATCACTGTAAGCCCCCTAGAGCTCCTTGGGAGAGAAGGCAGGAAATAAATGCTGCAATTAATTAATTAATTGTTTGACGACACCCATTGCCTCGAAAGGGCTGCATAGGCCTGGCAGGCAACATACAAACATCTAGATAAAGGATGTTGAACGATGCAGCATTCGGGGGGGGGGGGGAGGAAGGTGTGCTCACCTTGAGGTCGCGATACACCACGAAGCGGTTGTGCATGTGTTCCAGCCCCAGGATGATCTCTGCTGCGTAGAAGCGCATCTCTGCCTCGGAGAAGACCCCATGCTGGGAGAGGTGGTAATGTAGGTCACCCCCTGCAGGAAACGGAGCAGAGAGCCATGTGAGGCACACAACCTGAGTATCGGCAGAGGGGAGAAGTGGTGAGGCAGGGATGCCTCTGTGTGTGGATCCCTTCGAGAAGCAGGGGAGGGAAGGGGAAGGGGGAGAGGCAGAGGCTCTCTACAGGCTGGGTTCTGGCTCTCACCATTCATGAGGTCCAGGATGAAGCTGAGCTTGTCAGGTGTTTGGAAGGCGTATGACATGCACACGATGAAGGGGCAATCCTGGCAGAGACACGAGGAAACAAGTCACAGCAGGGGAAAAAGAGAGGGGGGGAAAATACATAAATGAATCACCAAGTCTGCATGCACATGTGCGTGAACGAGTTCCCTCGCTCTACGTTCTGCTCACGCCCGGAATCCACAGGCCTTCCTGAAAGCTCCACGTTTCCATTCTGCGCTCTCAGAGTCATGCCTCGCACATGCATGCTTCCTACCACAGTTCCCCTGCACCCAGGAGCACACTTGCATCTGATTGCGCAACAGGGCCCTCGGCCTCTTGCCTCACACGTCGCCACTGCCTCCTTCCCTCTGCCAGCTCTTCCATTAACCCCTCGCTCCCGCCCCCCATTTTCTGCCGTGGGTTTTGCACCGACTCCTACACAGCCGTCACGTCGCCTGCCGGCTCCTTTGCCCCGCCTCCCCCACCCATGCAAACTTGTCACAAACCCCTACGGTGGGCTCCCCTGTCTCCCCCCGTGCCCCTTGAGCAAGGAGCCCCCGCCCTGCCCCTCTCTCTTCCCCTCCTGCCCTCCTCCTGCCGTTGCGCACATTGAACTGCCTCCCCTCCCCTTCCGTGCGCATAATAATTCGCTGCGCTGCCTACACACATCCCAGCCCTGCTGCTAGTTTACTGCAGGCATCACACTCCCAGCCACATGCTCAGTGCCACCTCCAGCACACTTCATCACCGTCATCCCTCCCCCCTGCCTTTAATTACCAGTGTGTGCTTCAAAATACCTGCCATGTCTATACCGGCATTATCATAGCTTTGATTGCAAGCACAATACAGGAACCCAAGCATTCGCCTCTACCCACTTGACGGATCTCTTTCCCCTCCCTGTTGGACTGGGCAGACTTGGGGGCTTGCCAATTCTCTGCCTCCCCCCTGCTCAATGTAGCCAGACTCACCCCGGTGCTGACAAGCGAGAGCATGATGCGCTCGTTCAGGGCCAATGTCTCCCCCTGCTTCATCTTAATGCGCTTCTTATCCAGACATTTCATGGCATACCTGCCAAGGGAGAAAGAAGAATCTGCAACCCTGCGGTGTTGCTCTCGCCAGGTCTTGCTGCCTCCCAGGGAATCGCCCCTGCCGATATCCCTCCACGCAGAACAGCCTGCGCGCCTCCTTTGTGGAAACCTACCAAGCTCATTCCGCTTGGCACTTCCTTAATTACACCCATCACGACCCCCATCTGAGTCCTGAGTCACCTGCTATGACTAAACTCCCCCCAACACTTCTTTGGTTTCCCACAGAGGAGATTTACCCCAGATGTCCCTGGGGTGTCTGCTAATGCTCACTGAGCTCCCCCTATATGAGAACAGCCTTGCTTTGTGGGGGACAGGGGTGGGTGGGCTCTCCCGCACTTGGGGTATTGAAGCGAAGGCTGAACTGCCAAGTCTGCCAGTTAGTAGATTCTGCATTGCAAGGTTCTTGGGTTGAGCTGGGGACCTTGATGAGATGGCCTCTTTTCAACACTAACATTTGATGGGCTGGATCCAGAACAAGACAGACGAGCCCAGTTCCCATTGGAATCAGTGGGACTTCACCCAGGGCTTGTCCACACTTCTCTGCCTAAAAAGCACAGGTCTGAGCAGTTTTCCATTAGCCTTGGAAAACTTGGTTCTTTAGTGCTGAATTGGAGCAAACATTAATCCACAGAAAACCTGGTTCCTCCAGGTTTCTTTGGCGTTTGCTCCAATTCAGCGCTAAGGATCGGGTTTTCCTGGGTGAAAACAGCGGGACAAGCGAAGTCTGGATGAGCCCTAAGTCATGACTAATTTTTTCACATTTATGTCAATGGGGCTTCAATGCGATTGACTTACTCTGGATCTAGCCCTATGATTCTCTGAACCTGCCACCCCCTAAGCAATAAACACCTGGATTAAACCCGTCCTTATTGTATCTGACCCACTTTTTAATGATATCTGCTTCCTCTCTTGTTTGACTGGATGCTAGTTTTGCTTTATGAATGCTGCTGCTGTTTTCATTATATTGTTTTAAGATGACACTCAATGGCTTTGCTCCATCTTGCTGTTAGCTACCTCAAAACCTCAGTAAATAAAGAATAAAATCTGAGACACTGACTCTACGAAGGCAGAAACTGTTTTTCCTAACCTTTCATATGTGCATTGGAAGAATCTGAGTTTAGCGCAGGCACCAATCTGGTACCCCAGAAAATAAAGTCAAGTTGGGGAAAGGCCCTTGGGAAGCTATGTTTGCATTTGGGGCTCAGACAGTGAGTAGAAGCCTACTTATGCTGGTTATAGGGAGCAGCAGGGCTGGCTGGGAGCTGAGATATCAGAGGGTACCATCCTGGTTCTCCAGTACCAACATAGTCAAAAGAGAATGATGGATAATATCATTTTTCATTTCCATGTGCAAATACTTCATACAGCTTCATAGCCATGATGTGGAGCAAAGCTAGGCTAAAAGACAATGGCCAAAGGCCACATGGCAACCCCCTCTGCCTCCTTACCCAACCTTGGGCGCCCAGATAATTGTTGGAATAACAATTTGACAAATCAATCTTGCAACGTTACATTTTGCCTGTGTCTGCTTTCCGGCAGCCGTAGACCTCGCCAAAGCCGCCACGCCCGATGATCCGGTGGACGCTGAAGTCATTCATGGTCAGCTGGGTCCCACAAGGCAGAGAGCATGAACAAACATGCCGGGGGGTGGGGGGAAGGAAAGGAGAGCAAGACCAAGAACGTTAACATGTTGCTGGCACCACCTTTACCCCTTCAGGGGTCTGGGTCTACCCTTCATAGAACGGAATGGCCTTCCACAGGCACTCCTCTCACCCACAGTGACCTTTCCTCATATCCTGCTTTCAAATTATGATCCAAGGTTATTTTGTGTCACATGTGGGTAGCACTGGGAAAGCTTTCCCCAGCCTGAGGTTCTCCAGATGGGGCTGTGCCGGCTGAGGCTGATGGGAATTGTACAGAGGATCCCATGTTAGGGGTGGTTGCTCTCGGATTATAGGGGAGCCAGAACTGGGCTTGCTTCTCAAGCTCTCATGATGGACAAGAAACCCTCAAATTTCTCCCATCTCATTTACCCAGTGAAGACGATCGTAATCCTGGTTTTCCCTGAAGCTACTAAATTGGTGAACTTCCTGAGGCAGGGATTAGTCCCGTCCCCCGTACCCCACACCACCAACCTCCCACCAACTACATGACCAGCACCCCTGCAAATCCTATACACTTTGCCATTCTGCAACAACGTGGCTGCAGGCAGGTCCATGCTTAGTGTCTTTTGACAGCTCTTTTTTTATCGTCGCAACTCTCAGGAATGCCCTCCCTCCTCAGTCAGGCACTCACATGGATGTTGAGCTCCACATTCTTCCACTGGGAGAAGCGTGTGAACTTGTCACTAAAACAGAACAGACGGGAGAAGAAATGAGAGAAAGAACACACAGGCACTGGAACACAAACCCTGGGTATCACCACTTTCAAAGGATCCCTCCTGAAATCCCCATGCCAGAACCTTCCAAATCCAATAACACCCAGCGCCCCCTTAACAGAGACTCCTATACCCCAGTATTGTGGAAAGGAAGCAGTGGGTTTAAGGAGGGGAAAGGGAAAATACAGGGGACATTCACATACGTATAACTTCCATCCTGCCATCAAGACAACCCTATGCAGGCTTAGCTCAGGAGTGAGCCTTCTTTCCATCTACAGAACTTGCTCCTGTTTAGCTTGATTCTAGGCATTTTTGCTCAGAAGGAAGTTCTATGGAGCTCAAAGGGGCTTACTTCCAAGGAAATCTGCAAGCTTCAAAGGCACTGTCCCGTCTTCTTTCAAGCTTTGCTATGCACAAGGGGGAAGGGGAATGGAATGGAGTATGTTGGAAAAGGTATGGCTGGCACCTTAAAAGGAACACACCACGCTGCAACATGGTGCTGCAGGTTCTGCGTGTGGACAGCCTATAGTCCTCAGCACTCACCTCTCAATGAACCTCTGGAAGATAGTCCCACGCAGACACCCGCAGATCTCCTCAATGTATGGCTGGCAGAAGAGTGGGCAGAGAGGAGTGAATGCCGAAAAACTATCCAACAAAGCTTTCCACCCACTGGTCCCCGTTCTCATCTGCATGGCCCCTGCGGGACTCAGGGATGTGGAAATCCCCATGAGATCCTCAACAGCAAGTGCTGTAAGGAAATGGAGCCTGCATTTCTTTGGGTTTGGCAATGTTATAGGAAAAGAGGTCCCCCCCCCCTGCTGTGGTGACACTTGTACAGGCTAGGAAGAAATTGGTTGCAATGGGCCGGAGTTCATGCTACATCAGCCCCTGTCTACCTATGCAAGTGCATCCAGTCTTGGGGCAAATGAGATTCGAGATTGGATGAACCCCAGGGTCTAGTCCAGGGGTTGTCAACCTGGTCCCTACCACCCACTAGTGGGCATTTCAGGATTATAGGTGGGCGGTAGGGGGTTCTACGGCACAAGCTGAATCCTCCTTCCATCGAGCACTGGTGGGCGGTAAGGAAATGTTACCATCAAGAAAGATGCATTAGTGGGCAGTAGGTATAAAAAGGTTGACTACCCCATGTCTAGTTGATGGGGAGGGATTTACCTGGAACAGGTCAGGTGGCACTTGCTTCTTGCTGAGGCGGCTCTGCACATATTCTGTGGCAGTCTTGGTGAAGGGCTGTGAGAGGACACAAGAAAAAGGAAATGAGTCTGGATGCATCGCTGTCCAAAGAGACATTCCATCAAGATATAGTGCCTGCCTGGGGCACAAAGCTTGAGTTGACTTCCAGCTCTAATGCTGAGGCCACCGAAGAAGACCAGTGACGAGGAAATCAACAGGACTGGGGCACAGAGCTTGGGAAAGGCTTGCAAGCTGGGTCAGGAATAGGGCTGGCAAATCCTGGGCATGTTAAAATAAGGCCCTGGCTGCATTCACACAGCAGCTTATTCCATTTCCCCAAGGTTTCCCTAACTAGCTGCTTCCAGAAATATAGTGGAATATAGCACAAGTCTGGCACTCATTTCCATGTTACTTGCTTGTTTACGTCACATGAAGGCAGAAATACAATGCTGAAATAAAACAGTTATGGAAACGTCAGGAAAGCAGAATAAATTATCTCCTTTGTCCGATGTAACAAGCCTGTTGTTCTTGGGCTTGGCAAACACTTTTCACCTATCAGATCTTAAATAAAATGTCGTCGTCCCTAGTTTTAACAACAACAACAACAACAACAAGCAATTCAAACTAAATGCATAGAGCAAAGGTTCCCAAACTGTGGTCAGTAGACCACCATGGTCAGCAAGCTTTGAACAGGTAGTCCACCATGCATCTGTGAAGAATGGTGGGCTCAGCAGCTGCTCCATCCTTCTTAGGAACTGGTGGTCCAACCAAAAGGTGAGTGGGAAAGAGCATAAGTGATGGGAGGAGAAGGCACTTGAAAGGAGTAGAGAGGATTAGCAGCATGAAAGGGAAGAGTGAGAGGAAGAGGAAGCAGCAAAAAACGAGGAGACAGTCAAAACGTGGGAATGAAGGTGAGCAGGAAAATCCTGGTGTGAGAGGGGGAGGAGGCAATTGAAACAGGACAGCCGGAACCCCTGTCTGTACGCTGCCACTGCACTCAGCTGTGGATTTTTTATTGTGTCAGATAAATTCATTAATAATCTGTTTCCCTTCTTTCACGTCTTTATCTGATCATGTTAATAATAATAATAATAATAATAATAATAATAATAATAATAATAATAATTTATTATTTATACCCCGCCCATCTGGCTGGGTTTCCCCAGCCACTGGAATGCTAGAGCAAAATAGAAAGCAAGAAATAAAAGCAGCAATAAAAGTGCAATTAAAAAAATCATACAACATCTAGCACAAGGCATGGTAGTTGCTACAATTGGCAAAAAAGTGATGCACCAGGACTCTCAGAAATGTTGAAGCCGTCTGTGGGAACCCCTGACACAGTACAATTATGACTGTCGGCCATTCAGAATAAAATTGTTCCATTTACACATTTTGTTAACTTTCTTGGTTTCCAAGTATCACTTAACGAAGGTCATTTTCGTTCTCGTTTTGAATCACTCCTCCTCGCAGTTTGACATGCAGCACTGGTGGCATCAATGTTTGCCTGCTCTTCGCACAACTTGAAAAGTGTCATCCAGGTTACCTCAAAAACTGTCATAGTTGGCCCAGCACTTTACACCAATAAGTGTGACTCTGTGGCTTCTTGGTTTCATCTCTCATCACGTCCCCCAGGGACTTCCTGAAGGCCTCCCTCCTGTTATGCTGCAAGGCTCACGTGCACTGCCCCTACCTCCCACTAAACCAGGCATAGGCAAACTCCGACCCTCCAGATGCTTGGGACTACAATTCCCATCATCCCTAGCTAACAGGACCAGTGGTCAGGGATGATGGGAATTGTAGTCCCAAACATCTGGAGGACCAGAGTTTGCCTATGCCTGCACTAAACTCATTGTTCCCCAGCAACCTAGAATAATAGAATTATTGAGTTGGAAGAGACCCCCAAGGGCCATCTAGTCTGTCCACATTTTACCTCTGGCCCTGCCCACCAACTGGCATATGGCCCTTGGACCCACAAGGGAATGTGGCCCTTGGGCTGAAGTGTGATCTCCTCCCCCCCCCATATAAAACCATGTTTTGAAATTGGCTTGATAGTCTAGCTTATTCTGAAGCTGTTAACTATGGTCTCCTGGTTCCGATAAAACGGGAAACCACGGTTGATGGTGGAAGAATCCATGGTTTGTTTGCTCCCACTGTAATGGGAGAAGCAAAGGCACTGGTGCATTTCACAAGGTGGTGCCTTAAGCGGCTGCCTACAATTCATTGATGGGAAGGTCATCCCAGAACAGGAAAGAGCCATTTCCCACGCATGGTAGAGGAAAGTGAGGTCGTGAAAAGGAGATTAAGAGCTGGGATGGGTAGTTCCAAGGGAGTTGTGTGTGACATTTATTGAGCCAGGGAGAGTACACAGCCTGCGAGACAATGGACAATGCTGGGTGTCTGGCTCCTTCCATTCTGAGGAGTATTATCTTTGAAAGGATCTTGATCAATGGGATTGCAAAGCAAACATGATGCTTCTTGCCAAGGTTTTTTTTCCAGACTCTCTCATGTGACAGCAAGCATTTGGGCCACTCACGTGAGAACAGGACAAGAGTTCCTTCATGATGTATGTGTCAAAGATCTGGCGGCTCTTAATAGCTCGATCCTCTTCGGAGTCCATCTTCTCATACTTTTTGATCTATGAAGAATGGGGCGAGAGGAGATGTAACAAGGCTCAGCAACCTACCCACCGACTACAGACTCTGTAAGGCCCTTCAGAAGGCATAGACAGAAACATGGTCGACGTGGACCATGTTTTGCACCCAAAGAACTCAAATAATGGCTGTTCTTGGAGAGAGCTCTTGCAATCTCTTGTTGCCACATTCATTATTTTCCACAGGGGCTGGGTGGCAGCTGACAAAATGTGCCACAGAATGCATATGCAAGGTCAAAGAGACAAAAGCTGAGCTTGCACCTGGCCTGGGGAACCTGTAGCCCCCCCCCCCAGAGGTTGTTGGACTACAACTCCCATCATCTCTGCCCATGGGCCATCTGGCTGAGGCGGATTGGAGATGGAGCCCAACTAAATCTGGAGGGCACCCTGTGGACGACCTCTGAGATACAGGGAGAGCAGTGCGCTGAAATCTCACAGCAAGCATTTTTCTTTTCCTCATTATTATTGCTCTCCTTTAAATCTAGTTTTATTTTAAATTATGAGAGGGCAAACCACATAAACCATACATATAAAAGGCATAATACTATAAGAAAGCATAAAGCACAGCAAAACTTTCTGGCTCTTGCCTTCTCTAATAAAATATTTTGCCCATTTTTAAGTTCCCCAGATACCCACCGCACCCCATCCCACCCCTGGCAAAATGAAACTACCACACTCTACCCTGAAGAGGCAACGCAGGGATTCCATATATTTGTTTTCCAACCTGAATCGGGAGATGCAGTAGCCTTGCCTTCTGTCACCCTCCCCCCCCCCCCGGAGTCCTTTCCCACCCGACCGCTTCCAGTCATGCTGCCGTGAACAAGAATTCAGATATGCTTTTTGAGAGGAGGGTCAAAAGGCCTGAAGGGGCCTCTGAACAGGTCTTTGAAAAGTCAACTCCTCAGCTCAAGACAAGTTTGGGAACCAATGTCAGAGGGGAGTCTGTGTGCCAGGCCAAGGAAGGAAATTGTGGTTTGACGGCACGGAAGGAAATAGAGCATTTTCTCCCACCACCCTCAACGCACAATCAGGGCCTCACCTCTTCATAGAATTCCACCAGTGGTTTGGCTTCCTCCACCTGATTTAGGCAGAAGTCTCGGAACAGCAGGAAACCTAAGAAAAACACACAACTGTCAGCTGCAACAACCAGGTGTGCCCCTGCTTCACTTTTTCAAAGCCAGCCAGTTGGTCCCACCTGAATTAGCACCCTTAGAAAGCCAGGGCCCTGCATTGCATCCTCGACTAATCAGCAATGGTGGGGAAAGAAATCCATTGTATATGTTCACAGGTATATTGCTAGGATAGGGAACCTCTGGCCCTTTGTATGTTGTGGGACATCATTTCCATCACTCCAAGCCACCATGGCCAACAATCGGGAATGATGGGAATTGTAGTCCAAAAACATTCCCCAAACTTAATACACTGACTCCAAATATAGAGGTTTCATTCTTCTATCATGGTGGATAGCTAGTCAAAAACTGATGCAAATTTATCAAAGTTGGCTTTTAAAAGTCATTTATACCATTGCCCATTAATACCAAATTCTGTGGTGTTTTTTTATGGACAAGGGCTTTGGGTTTTTAACAGCAAACTAAGAGAAAGAAATCAACAAGTTTGAAGCTTTTAACATCATGCATCTTCATACCAAACAAATCTTCACCTGGTGATTTCTACCCATTACACCACTGTCAGAGACAAAGAGTCTCTCCTTATACAAAACTAGCAGGTATAGTCATCCAATTTGTTTTTTACAGAAAACTTCTAGAAAACAAGCTGGGATTTTGATATTTCTAAGAAGGCACATCTCAATCTTTTCATCTGGGGGGGGGGAAGCATAACCATTTCAGTTTCATAAGCTACGTTCAATATCCCTGGGAGTTGAAATATGCCCACCCAGTAGGTTTACACAGGAGAAGCTTCTCCCACCATTCCCAGTGCAATCCCATGCATGCCTACTCAGAAGTAAGCCCCACAAAGTTCAGAAGGGTTCACATTCTTAATTTCTGCATGTCAGGTTGCAGTTAAATGCACAGGAGCAGGGTCACTTTAAAAAAAGAAAAGAAAAGAAAAATGACTGTTTTGCGCATGCTTGCCTTAAGTCACTTGGTCCCCCTGGGAAAGCTAGTCATAACTCGTGTCTGAGTTGCATGTTAGAGAAGTCCCCAAACCGAAGGCACTTCCACATAGGAACATGAAGGAGACCTACGTGTCACTCATAATAAGCAACGGAGAAGAGCTTCCCTCTGCATGCATAACTGAAGCTACACGGAACCGCGCCTGTGTGCAAATTCCTTGCAAATTTTATACAGGGTGAAGCGGCCCCTTCAGTAACCTTCAATATATATTCAAAGCAGACATGAGTCTCACTCGTACCAGGTATAGCAGAGGGTGGATAACCTGTCTGCCTCTGGGTGTTCTTGGCTACAAACTCCATGATCCCTGACCATTAGCCACCCTGGCTGGGGCTGATGGGAGCTGGGACAGCAACACCCAGCAATAACACCTGCAGAGATGCAGGTTCCCTCGGCTAACTGAAAAGGGGCAGTTTGAGGGTGGCAATCCCCACACCTGGAGAAGATTTCTCAAGCATACTGTGTACCAGTTTCCGCCTCAACTCTGCTCCCCCCCCCCTCACGCAGTGGAGGGGCACACGGATCAATATCCACGTCAGCTTGTGGCTAAACGGCTCCTTGGTGCGAAACCTGCTTCCCCAACCTACTTGTGCGCCATCCCCAGGTGAGAGGCAGAGGCAAGAGGCTGTGGGGAAGGCGGCAGGGGAGCCAGGAGCGGAGGGAGAGCCAGGAGGGGTGGGAGCAGAGAGGGGATGAAAGCGGGAGATATTGTGAGGAAACCACAAGAGGCTGTGGGTGTGGGAGGAAGCAAGAGTGTTTCCTGTTGGGGCGGGGTGTAGTAACTGAAAAGGAGAAACAGCCTTGCAAGCAGATGCCTCCGGGGCTCAGTATGGACAACAACAGCCCAGCATCACCCAGCCTGTCCCAAGCCAGCAGCCACACAGCCCTTCCTAACCTGTGCTCTCCTCCTAATTTATCCAGACGTACCACAACCTGCATGCATCTATTCCTCATCAGTGCCTCTAGAGCAGTGGTTCCCAATTAGGGGTCCAGGAATCCCCGGGGGTTCGTGGAATGCACCCAGGGGGTCCGCAGCCCCATCCCTTGCTTCCCCACCCCAACTATTTTTTTGTCATTTTTGCATGGTAATATCACAAATTTTAAAGTCTGTTTTTTAAAATTATACCTAAAGTCCTTTGCTTATTAGGGGCTGCCCCACACTTGGTTCAAAAAATTGCTTTGCGGAGGTAACTACCATGGAGTCATCAAAATTTTCAAAAGTAGGGTGGCCTTGGCTTTTGAAAAATAGGGGGTCCTCAGTAATTAGCTACCCTGTTTCTCCTAAAATAAGACGTAGCCATAAAATACGCCGTAGCAGGATTTCTACGCATTTGTGAAATATAAGCCATACCCCAAAAATAAGCCATAGTGACGCGGCGCCTCTCCCTTAAGACGGCCTGGATAGGCGTGGCTATGCAGCGTACCGACGCAGAGCGGTTAAAATAATACATCCCCCGAAAATAAGCCATACTGTGTTTTTTTGAGGGGGGAAATATAAGACGGTGTCTTATTTTAGGAGAAACACGGTAATTGGGAAGCACTGTTCTAGAGTATTCTGTTTTTGTTTGTTTTTAAAGGAGTAAGTGGCAGGGTGTGGAATTTTATTTTCCTTCTTTCTGGCAGGCTTCTGTGCCTTCAGCAAGATGACAGGCAGAAATTCAGCAGCGAAAGTGTGTTGTTGTCCCCTCTCCCTCCCAACCTGTACATTTCAATCTATGAGGGAGAAAAAGCTACAGGAGCCGCATTTTTACTTCTCACACAGCTGCTAACAGCGCAGGAGCCTTGCCAGAAAAAGCTGACACTTTTACTTTTTAAAAGGCTTCTTTAAGAGCTGCATGGAAGGGGAATTCCACCAGGACCAGATTCTCTGCTGGAGTAATTACACTTCTTCATCCAGGCACTTAAGAGAGGCATTGTGGTGGTGGTGCGGGGAGCAGGGCCTGTGAGGGTGTGGCCTAGCAATATACTGTGGCCTAGGAAGAAGCCTGAGGGCCAGAAAGATGGGCCTACAGGGCCACATTCAATCGCAAGGTCTGCAGCTACCCCCCCCCCTTCCTGGAGGCAGAACATTCTCACATGTGAGCCAGTCCAGAAGCTTTGAACCCTCTTCTCTTCCAATATCCCTCAAGTGAAGCAATTGTCCTGAAAACAACTAATGGAAGAAGGAACGGGGAACCGTCGCAGGCCGCACAAGAGGAAGCAGAATTTCCTCATCGACCTCAGCAATACCCCCTTCCCCAATTCATTTGTACAGATCTCAGCTCAGGCTTGAGAACAAGGCGGGGTGGCAGGGTGGGGAGAGACGGTAGATTACAATCTACTGGGACATCTCTGGGTGATCTGCAGTAGATCCTCAGGGGTTCTGACCCCCAATTTTTGAGCAACTAGCAAGAACAAAATGACCCGCCCACCCCCCAAAATCAAAATTCAGTTCAATTCAGTCAATTTAGTTCAATTCTGATGCTGAAAACAAATTTCTGGGCTCCAAATGTGCTCAGTGGCACCCTTTGTTCATTAATTCTAACTCTGGGTCTCTTGCACCTGGCCTGGGTTGGTCAATCTTGGAAGTTCTGGTAAAAGGCAAAAGTGGATTGGCCAAAGTCTGCCCACCCCTGCTCTACAGCACCAGCCTGGGATGCAGAGTTGACCAGACCCAAGGCAGGACAGGGACTTATTATTTTTGGACAGTTTGGACAAGATAATTTGAGCTGGCACAGCTTCCGCCACCATTGCAGAGCTATGCGCTTTCCCCAAAAAATCCTCATTAATAGATTCAGTATCACTGGCTTTCTTTGCACTGAGAAGGAGACTTGTTAACTCCTGATCTGAACGAAGAAGGTGGGCGACTGGCCTTTGCAAGGGCTGGACTGTAAGGACAAGTTCAGAAGGCAAGCGTTCCCCAACTCCAGCGAAGGAGCAATGACAAAAGAAGCTGCAACCTGCAGCCTCTGCCCCTGCGGCAAAAGCACAGCAGCGCTTTTCAGGCCAGAAGCTGGATTCCTAAGGGGAAGGACCAGACTGAGTATGACAACTCTGCAAATATCCAATCCCACCACAGCCCTTTTAAAAAGGAGACTCTCCTTCTGCCCCCCCCCCATTTCCTCTCACTGGCGTTGACTCCTGGCTAACCGGAGCACAGGCAAGCTGGTCTTGCCTGAACTCATGACCTCTGCAGAGGCTCTGCTACTCACCAATCTTCTGAGAAAATATCTTGTCAAAGGTCACCTCACCCCGGTCTTCCAAGTATTTCTGCATAACACTGCGGATACTGCCAAGAGAAAAGGCACGTGAGGGAAGTTAACAGGGGTGAAGCTTCTCAGCTAGGCCTATTCCCTCAAAGCAGGGGGTGGGGAGATTGTGGCCCTCCATATGCTGCTGGACTCCAGTTCCCATCATCCTTGACCGCTGGCTACGCTGTCTGGGCCTGATAGGAGTCCAAGCACATGTGGAGGGACAAAGGTTTGCCACCCCTGCCCTGAAAACAACAACAAGGGCAGGATCCAGCTACCGGTAAGTTGTTGCATGTGCAGAATGAGGTCCACACGTGCAGCAGGACTTCCCACTCCTCTCTTCCTGCTGCACCCCCTAAATCTGCTCTGGAGGGTCGGGGGGAGGAACCAAGAACATGTTTAGAAAGTGTGGGGGGTGGAGAGGGGGAAAGTCTTATTATATGAGCTGCTTTGTAGTACCTTAAAGGATAGCAAATGTAGTATTTAAGGTGCTACAATACCCTTTGTTGTTTTTTTGCTGCAACCCCCCAATTATTATCACAGGAAGCCTGCAGATAAAAAACACTTATCTCAAGAGATTTGGGGTCAGTAAGGATCCAGCACTGGATAGCCCACATTTCATTCATGAATTAAGACCAACCAGCTGTTTAAAGGAGACTGTGTTTTTATCTGGGGCTCAGTGGAGCCAGGTACAGGAAGATTACAAAGACAGCCAGTCATTCTAGCAGGTGAACGAACAGAGGTTTGTTTCTTGTCTTAAAGAAGAAGAGCTGGTGTTCTTAGAATGGCATCTGCATCTGGGCAATTTGGAAGAGAAGCCAATTTAAAAGTCTAAACAGAAAATGCAGGTTCATCAAAAAGCAGGAGGGACAGGGGGACGGTGGTCTGAGTGTGGACGGACAGGCTCCTGGCTAGAGAAGCAGAGGAAATAATACATTGGATCTTGGAAGCATTGTTCTGAATACATTCTGTTTTCTTAGTCGCTGTGTTTGTTTTGTCCTTCTGGGTGGTTAATTTTAAAAAGTGACCAAGAAAGACACACACAGAGACACAGACACACACAGAGAGAGAATGAACGGATGCCAGGCAAATAATTAGGAAAGAGCACCTTTTGGGTTGAAAATGAACCTGAAATTCCAAGGTCCCAAAGTACAATGACTAATCTCAAAGATGAGTTGGCAAGACCTGGTAGCTGGCAGCCTGGAAAATGCTAGAGGCGGTCTGGCCGTGAGACAGGGGTTCATGCTGGGTTAATGTATTACAAAGAACTGCAACTCTCTTTTGGAGTCGTGTGCCATCTTTCAGAGCTGGGCTATGACCTGGCTTCTCCTGTGGATATTTAGCTGGTTAAGCAGCACACATAGCCCTTCTATGGATAAGTTTTTAGTTGACTCAGAGTAAGCAGCTGAGAGGAAGCTCCTGAGTATGAGGGCCATTGCAGGGTAAGGGCAACAGCCCCCCTCTAGCCCAGCATTCTGTTGTCACAGTGGCCAGCCAGATGTCAGCAGGAACACCTCAAGAAGGTCCTGGGCACGAGAGCATTCTTTCCACGTGGAATTCCAGGCACACAGCCTCTGACAACGGGGGCAGAAATCCTAATCCTAAATGCATTTATTTGGAAATGCCACCGAATCACTTTCAACCATTTTCTCCTGACCATGTTCACCTCTAAGGAAGAAGTCCCATTGACTTCAAGGGGGTTTGCTCCCTAGAAAGCATGCTTCAATTTGCAGCACGGTTACATTTCGAGATGGAAGCTTGTGTAAGAAGTACTTGTCAGATGATGGAAGATGCAGATTACCGTATCACTTGACAAGTGTATTGAGTCAGCATTCCCAACACCCACAATCCACATACTGACTGTACAGATCCTCATTGTAGGTTGGAATGAATGAGAAGCAGTGCAGGTGGCACAATAATGGTGAAAATGCTGTGACTGTGGCACCAACATTCTGTGATAGTTTGCACCACTTGCATGGGATACTTGGTAAGTCAGACAGGGCCAATTAATGCAGTGTTTCTCAAACTTGGGTCCTCAGCTGCTGCTGGACTACAACTTCCATCATCCCTAGCTAGCAGGACCAGTGGTCAGGGATGATGGGAGCTGTAGTCCAATAATGGCTGAGGCCCCAAGTCTGAGAAACACTGAATCAATCAATTGGCAAAGCTTTCCTTAGACTAGCATTCCTCAACCTGCTGCCCTCCAGGTGATGCTGGACTTACAAATTCCCATCATCCTCAACCAGCATGGCCAAGGGACAGAGATGATGGGAGTTTGGACCCCAGGGTCTGGAGGGTCACAGGTCCCCTGCCCCTTTCTTATGAAAAAGTAACTTTGGGAAGAAGAGAAGGTTTAGAGAACTGGAAGCACTGCTTAACCCTTTTCCTGCCCACTGTTTTTCCACAGAAACCCACCCACCCCACTACAGAAAGCATTATGCAGCCCCTCCACTTTGTATAGGCTGGGGGAGGCTACGGTATCTTGGACTATTCCATTTCAGGTTGCAGGTGAGAGGGTGGGGAGTGGGTGACATTTTGAATGCTCCCAGATGGGAATGAAAAACTCCTCGGAGAAAACCGAGCCCAGGAAGACTGCATCCTTTCACCCTGACATGCACACTGCTTTTCTAGTTTTACATGTGGAACATTATTCAGACACGCAACTCCCTCCCGGCCCGCCTAGAAGTGTTATCGTCTGCAGTGCGGAGGGGGGGAGGAGAGAGAACGGGGTGTGTGTGGGAGGGTGACATTGCTTGAGTGTGCTGACTGAATAAACAGCCCTTCATCTGGGTAGCTGTTAAATATCTGAATGGAGGACAAAGAGATCTGGATGCTTAGCCTAGAGAGGCCACTGCATCCTCCCTGAATGGCAATGGAAAGGTGCCCAATGTGGTCTGCAGTAGGAACACAACCATAGCTGCTGCCGTTGCAGTCCATGGATTAAATGGGGTGCTGGGCTGGCTCTGAATGGGGCTTCTGGGAAAGCGTAGTATTATAGGAGCTATGGGAGCTTAATGTAAGGGGTGCCTCTGGAGGGGAGAGTGTGATTGGGCTGAAGAGACACTTTCCCATTGTGGAGGGCAGATTTTTTTCCCCTTGGATTCTGTGCAGTAAATATCAGGGTGCTGAGAAACAGGACCTACTTCAGCCATTTAGACTGAATGTGTCTTTCCCCCACCCCCCACAAACTCCTGCTCCTGAAACTAGTAAGCCATGGGGGATTGGGGGGGGGGGATGATCCCCATGACTGAGACAGAAGCGTCTTGGAAGGATGATGGATGGCTGTGTTTCTGGTGCCTGCTGCTGTTATGGGCCTGGGATAATGTGTCTCAAGCATCTCCATAACAACCATCTCCAGGGGGCAGGTCCAGTTGAATGATAGCATTAATATCATTACATAAAACGCCTTGTGTAGAAAAGGAATTCACACTCATTATCTGGTTATTCTCACAGTGTCCTGGTAAGGTAGGCAAGTCATTCCTTTTATAGCAGCAGCTAAGCGGAGACTTGAACTTGGGACTCATAGCATCAAACCAAGTAGCCCAACATCATCCCCTCTGGAAGTTGCCTGACTCCAACGCCCACCAGCCCCAGCCAGCATGGCCACAAATGATGGGACTTGTAGCCTGATCACAATCTGGAGGGCACTAGGTCGGCTACCTTTGCTCCATGGAAAAGCAGCACAGCTATATAGGCCAGGCTTCTAAAAAGCAACTAGCGTGGTCACTTGTGGCAAACAAGCATCTGTTCTAGGCAACCAGGAAAGGAAGGTTTAAAAAAATGGTTTAAGCCACAAGCCTGTATGTGCATTTCAGTCTGCCGGGGGGGGGGGGGGGGACAATCGTGAGCTTGTAAATTTTGTGTTGTTTACAAGACCGATTCCAAAAATTCAGTCACTGAAGTTAACCTCGGTCAGATAAGGTCTGAGAGAACTGGTCCTAGTGCCCTCTTTTTCCTGCCTCAGTTTTCCCCCTTAGGAAAATAGAGAGCATTAGTTAACAACCGGGAAGGCCTATGGAGAATGTCAGCTCCCTCGAGTTCCTCTTGCACAGAGACTTAATGAGAGGCAGTTAGTACTATAAATAATCAGCCAGCTGTTGACAATGCTCTTGTTCGCTTAAAGGCCATTGGGGAGGAAGTGGGAAGTTGCCTGCTAGTATCCCTGGGCATCTGAGCTGGTTTATTATTATTTTTTTCCTTTATGCTCTTGTAGATTGTCAGGCTAGAGAGAGCCTGACTTCAGGGAACACTGACTGGCTTCATATCCAATCACAGAAAAAGGAAATGAATGCACAGAAAAAAAATAGTTTGGTTCCCTTAACAGGAAAAACAACACTGTAGTGCAGCAACCAGCGAAGGAGAAACTTCCTTTCCGCGCCCCCCCTTTTAATCCCCTGCCCTTTTACCAAAGCTGAATTCTCCCTTCTCACAAACGCCACAACCACCTTGGCTCCGACACATTCCTAGCTCCGCTATAAAACCTGCACAAAAAGGCAGAGCTTGTAGTGGGTGCCGTGGCGGGTCAGCAGGACGCAGGTCGCCCTGATTCTCCTGTGTGCTGCAGTTTCTTACTTTGCAGCAGACCCAAATAGCCTATTGCGACCAAAGGTGACGTCATTTCCTGGCAGACAAACCAGAGAGACAGCTCTTCTTTGAAGCTGGGCCTTGACTTTGGCAGGAGGAGGGACATGAAAGGCTGCACCAGCGAGGAGGTTGCTCGGGCAGGAAGTTTAGTGTGTTGGAGCCTATGGGAGAAAACCGACGGGAGTGATTTAAAGTCAGGGTGCTCCATAATAGGGGTTGTGGGAGGCCTCCTTTCCCTGTCCCACAATTCTGCTCTGCACGATATGGAAGAGGAATGGGGGGGGGGACCTGTGGTCCTCCAGATGTGGATGGAGTACAACTGTCAACACCCCAGGACCATTGGCCATGCTGGCTAGGGCCAATGGGAATCCAACCATGTGTGGAGAGTGACAGATTAGCAACCCCTGAGCAACCTCAGCTCAACTCTCCACTTTGGCATGAAGATCGAAGAGTGGCGGTGGTTAGTCAAACACGGACACAACCTAAACTATCCCACATACAATGTGTGTGGCCCTCAGCTCCTTTGGAGAGAAGTATGACGCAATGTAATAAACAAAACCTTAGACATCTTATTCCCCCAAGATCTCGAAGTGGGTCTAATGGGCAGCAGTTCCGAGTTTCATTACCTCCACTCCCTCTTGGGATGTCTGTGTAGAATCTACAAAAGACATTCCAGGAGGGAGTAGACAGAGTCCTCCAGATCTTCAGGATCATGTCTCCAGTACCCTGCCACAGTGAGCTTGCTTGGTGGGAAGCAGAGATTCAAATGGGCAAGTCGCTGTATCTCAGATTTAATCTACCTTCAAAGGGTGGTTGTGAAGATAAAATGCTGCCTCTCTGAACTACGTACAGGACAGGTAAGACACAAATTGCTGGACTTCAGGCATGTGACACGGACTTTCTTATTTCAGCAAGCATTTTAAGGTAGGGTTTGGATTTATGTTTGTTTTTGTGATGATTTTTTTTTTACTGTTTTATTCTCTGTACGGTTTATTTTTATGTACGCCTCCTAGAAATGCTAATGATGAAGTGGCATATAAATGCCATAAATTAATGTAACAGATGTAACAGAATGTTCCTGCTTTTGCAGTAATGAACGAGGATGCAGCCCCTTCAGCAACTTTCAGGGGTGCTGTTCCAGATGTGGTGGGGTGGCAAAACCCAGGTTTGCACTTGGCCTGCATCTCCTGCAATTTTCTTCCTTTTAAAAAATTCATTCCCCTCTCCCCCTTTTTACTGACTTGCTGTGCACACTGCAAAATGCAATGCTGATAAGCATCAGAAACCCACCATCTTAAATACATATAAACTAGCGACTGCAAATGATATGGAAATTTGGGCCATGGGTCTGTGCCTCAAATTCTTAAATGCCCAACAGCACCCTTGGCAACTCTGCTGATGTTCCTCTCTTTACAACAGGGATGGGGGGGTGCTCCTCCAGATGTTGCTGGACTACAACTCCCAGACAATTGGCTGTGCCAGCTGCAATTGATGGGATTTGGAGTACATCAACATCGGGGGGGGGGGCACTAGGTTCCTCACCACTGCTCTAGAATCTCCATCCTTCTATTGTTCCAATCCTGGACAACTTCCTGAGGATGTATCTGCATTTTTGTCCCAATTCCAATAGATAGCCCATGAGAAAAAATGGAGGCACCACCTAGGCTCCAAGGGTGTGATCTGTATGTCCCTTATGTTTCAAGACAGACACACACACGGAAGCTGTTAGGTCAACCACCAGCAAAGCAACAATGATGAAAGATAAGTGTATGCTAGGGCCACACTGCTTGTGGTTTCTATTAAGTCTCACCTTCCTATGAAGCGTCTGAGAGTGAATGTTCTGTCTCTGAGAAGCAAGGTAATGTGATTTGTGAACAGGACTATGTATGCTGTGCCAAGACGATATCATGCAAGGCAAGGAAATAAATTATACCTGGGCACCCAAACCTTGCTTTTCATTAAAAAAAAAAAAGCAACTTTCTTGTCTTTTTGATCTACAGCAGTATGTGTGCAAGGCCAGAGGGAGGATGAGTCAAATTTCTAGTGGTCAAGAGGTGGGGATTCTGTGCCCTGCACTGCTTCCCTGCACTGCCTCCCATGACTGCTAGGAACAGAGCAAATTATGCAAAAAATAAATATGCAAATATATTGCCTTGCATATTTTAATGCAAAACACACACTCTGCTCATGACCCAAACCCAGTTTCCTCCTTCACGTGATTTCTGTTGGGCTGTACCAAAAGGTCTACATGTTATTACGCGTTCAGATTAGGGGAACTAAGAATTTCTTCAGCTTCTGCCTGAATTAACCTGTTCTGGAATTACCCTGTTCTCCTCCTGCTCCAAATTAGCTTCCCGGACAAAATTTATGGGGCCACACTTTAGAAGTCCCCCAGCAAAGTTCCCACAGTGAGATGTGCAGAAGGGATGTATCTGATCCTCCCTAGCTAATGGGAAGAAGCAGTCTCCAATGCTTGTTTTCAACAGATGTACTGAATCCAAACAAATGCAATTCTGTACATATCCTTGGCACTCCTCCCCATGCTTTCCTTACCATTCCAGCTACCTTATTTCTGCCTATCAGTAAGCTATCAATAAGACCCCTGTGCTGTGATCACGGCAAGACCTCCATGTACGCCTCTTAATCCTTAGTGTTCTTCCCTAATTGGCAATCTGACCCCTTAGTTCTCCCCCGCTTTTTAACAAATAAAACGCTCTATTTCCTAAAAGCCAAATCTTACAAGTACCTCCTATATGTAGATATATTGTCAAGATTGCCTTTCGCTCCCCTACTCCCTCTCCTGCCCCCCAAATAGATGGCTATTGAGCTGGGAAAACTGAAGGCCTTCCTGGTGTACTTTGAGGAAGAGGAAAGGAGGAGAAGGCAGCAGCAGTTACACTGTCATCACAAGTGGTACAGAAAGAGATGAGGGAGGGGCAGAAGGGCAAACAATGACTTAAATTCTGCCACCCCAAGATAGTTCTCTTAAACTGGACTCAGGGATGTGACTCAGGCAGGCAGGGGGTTGCCAGGGAGCAACTATTAGCTGAGATGTGATGCCAGTGAAGAGGCTGCTCTCTGGACCGTCACCACGCATCCCAAAATTATTTCCTCCAAAGGCTATGGAACTTCACCCAAAGTTCCCATGTGGGCACTTCCATACCGAAACCAGCAACCGTGTGAGGGAAAAAGAGCACAGAGGCTGCTGGGGCTTTCAGGCATTGCCATGGTAACACATCTGCATCATCCTCTGGAAGGGCCGCTTGCCATTTCTTGCGGAAAGGGGCCCTTTGGAGCTTTCTCAGAGACCCTCCGTCCTGCCTTCAGTGGCAGGGGAGCAGTTCTGCTTGAACAGACTTCTCCTACAATGGGGACAACCCAAGGTTATTGGCTAGAACAGGGAAGGGTAGGGTAAGACAAATGTCACATGGGAGGTGGAAGGGAAGAAGGGAGAGCGAGGAAGGCCTGCATTTGCCCATGTGCTGAAGGTGCAGGATGCTTGTCAGGCCCCCACCCTGTTGCCCTTGGTAACTGCTGCCAGGAAGCAGAGTTAAGGGTTGGTTGACCGAAACCATAGCACCTTTGACCCACCTGGATGACCAGTCGGATTTTTTGACTTAATGCTCCCACTTGTGTCTCCCAGCAAGAAAATGCCCTTACATGAAGCAGAGCCCCTGCCTAACATATTTCCCCTTATCTGCACGATGGTGACCTTGCGCTGCATTTGCGGACGCTTGCAACGTTGTTTGTGCAGCCCCAGTTCCTGCTTGAGCTCAGGGCAGCTGCAAGGTGGGCAAAGGCCTGGGTGCTATCTACCAGCACACTACCAAGACACAGCGCTGGATTGCACAAGTCTGTACACAGAGATTTTCAAAAACAAAAACAAACAAACCACCCACCCCAAACAGAAGGCAGTGGTTAGGGCATCATGAGGCCGACCCCAGGCACTGCCAGAGCCAAGCTGTATGCTCCTCATAACGGACCGCTCAGAAAAAAAGCACTATATAGGCATATATACAGCCTGATTTTCTAGCCTGCTTTTCTGCTGTGGTTAACACAACTGCATATTACACATACACAGAAAGAATCACTATGTGTGTTTGTGTTGGGGTGGGTGGAATTGTGACGTGTGGGTAGGGGAAAACAAGAAGGAGGGGGTTTGCTACTGTAAGAGGTGCTGGGGGAATGATCTCCAAGGATCTGAGCAGCCAAATGAAGAATCAGGAAGCAGAGACAGGACACCCTGACAATCCATCATCATGCCCACACTATATCAACACAACCACGTACACGGAAAGACGCCGCTTTAGCGAGCCCTCTTTCCACCCCACTCCACCCCGCTATATGGAAGGGGTAGATTACGGTCCCTGCTGCTTGGGTCAAGGGAAAGTTGGCTCGGTGCATTTCAAAAGAGCGAAGCTCAGTCATATACAGACACATTTATGCGTTCGCTCGCTCGCGTCCAAACACACAGCGCCCATCCTAAGCCAGGGCGCCTCGCGCGGGGCCCCGGCGCCGCACCTGCCCCCTCCGCCTGCCCCCCTTGCCGGGCTCACCTCGGCTCAGGTAGCACGATCTTCTTGCTGGCCCGGGCTGCCGGAGTGGATTTACTTTTCTCCATAGCCATCAAGTAGCTCACATCGGCGAGCACAGCCTCCAAGTCGGCCATCTTGCCAGGAAATATTTCTTCTGCTTTCCTTTTTCACAATCAATTCTCTTATTATTCCAGCGGCCTCTGCGGCTCCCTCGCCACCTCCTCCTCCTCCTGGTCGGTGTGTGCGCGTGTGTGTGGCCGCCTGTGCTAGGGGGAGGGGAGGGAGAGCGAGGGGGGGAGGCGAAGAGAGGGGATCTGGCCCCCCAACCCCTCTTACAAACAGACCCACATGATGCCCGTGCAGAGAAGCGGCGGCCCTTCCTTAGTTCATGGGCTGCGGCTTGGCCCCCCTGCCCTCCGCTCCTGGCTTGCCTTCCTCCTCCAGGGCTGGCGGGCTCTCTCTGTGTGTGTCCTGAGTGTGTGTGTGTGTGTGTGCGTGTGTCTTGTGTGTGTTGCGCGCGCGCGTGCAGGGAGGGCTGCCGCGGCCGCTGCTGTTGCTCCCGCTGCCTGTCAACGCGGAGCGGCGGCGGCGGCGCAGGGGTGGGGGGTGGCGGCGGCGGCGGAGGAGGAGGCTGCTGTGGCGGCGGCGGCTTGCTGCCTTTATCTGTCAGCGCTTTTCTTCCTCTGACTGCGATCCAAGGCGGAGAAGCAGCGTCGCGCAAGTGCCCGAGGCAAGCGCAGCCGAGGAGCTCTCGATCTCCACGCGCTGATTCAATGCTGCTGGGCGCTTAAGGCGGGAGCCGAGCGGATCCGAAACTCGCACACGCTCTCCTTCTCCTTCTTCTTCTTCTTCCTCCTGCTGCTGCTGCTGTTGCCGCCCGTAGGTGGTTTTGTTTCTCCGCAGGGGGAAAGGACCTCCGGGGCCCGCGGCGCAGCTTCTGGCTTCCCCTCTCTGCTCGCTCCAGGGCCAGCCCCTCGAGGGAAGCCTGCTTTGTACATAGACACACACGGAGAGAAGAAAGTTAGTCGCCCGAGGCCGCCCTCTGGAGGCCCAGGGGAGACTTGCAGCTCGCTTGGCGCAGGCCGGGTGTCTTTCAGACCATTTCCATTCAAGCGCGGCCCCAGGCAATACGCTGCGGCGGGCGCTCAAATCGAGGAGCGCTCGGAGGCCTAACGGGCCATTTCACCCGGCCGTTGCCTTAGGCTTTGCACGTCCAGTAGCATCCCGCATAAAATATTGGCCACAACTATAATTCCTTGCAACCTTTTTTTCTCAGAATTTTAACATCCTCTGGCCTCTCAAGGACATCCTAAAGGTCTGCAAGACAAAGGAGCCCTGTGACTCCTTGAAGGCTAACGAAAAAATTAGTACAGTATTTAAGGTGCTACAAGACTCCTGATTGCTTTTGCTGCAAGAGACTGAGGTGGCTACCCTTCTGAAAATATTCAGGATTAAAATTCAGGAGCAGACATTCTCAAGACCAAAAGACTGTCCTTTGCTTTTCTGATGGGTACAAATTTGGGAGATAAAGACCTACAATAAGTAAAAAAATTCCTTCCAGTAGCACCTTAGAGACCAACTAAGTTTGTTCTTGGTATAAGCTTTCGTACCAAGCTCATACCAGGAACAAACTTACCGGTAGTTGTTCTCTAAGGTGCTACTGGAAGGAATTTTTTAATTTTGTTTCGACTACGGCAGACCAACACGGGTACCTACCTGTAACTACAATAAGTAAGTTCTTGTGTGCGCACCGTAGACTAGAGAGAAGAATACACATTAAAAATACAATATGTAATTAATCCCAGCCAGAGGGCTAAGGAATGGTCAGAGTTCTACTCTCTTAAAGTTTCTACAATAACAGTTTTCATGCTGGCAAACTGGTATGGTCCTAGGTATGTTGAGTTGGAATAGTTCATTTTTCCCTGTGTGTTAAGTTTCAGGTGTGTAGAAGCACCAGATTGTGACAGTATAGATTTTTGCCCTGGCCTGCGGCAAAGATTTTCCATGCCCGACATGCGCCCAAATTGTATCCCCTTCAGATGGTGCTGAAGTTCAGCTCCCACCATCCCTGATCAATGGCCATGCTGGCTGAAAGTGATGGGAGTTAGGAGTGCAACGTCTAGAAGGCCACTGGTTCCCTTCTAGGCGGCTACTGCTTTACTTGAACACTTAAGAAGCTTTCCTTAAGATTCAACCAAGGCCTACATCCTTTCATTGGGCCTTGCATACTAGGGCTTTGACACCTGTCTGAAAGGTAGATACAGTAGAACAAATTACACAAAACATTCTCCTGTCGAATGTTTATTTAAAAACCTCCCGAGTGAAAAATCAAGCTGTTCTTATTCTATTAGTATTGCTATCTCTATTGGGAAGTTATGTTGACTTTATTCAAAATATGTGGTTTCAGTTTGCCTGACGTGACTAGGGGTTCATCACCATGACTGCAAAAGCAAGCAACAGACTTGACTGCTGGGTGGAAATGGGCCATCATACACTTACACAAGAGAATGTTCATACCCTTAAATGCAGTTATTTTCCATGGAGTTAATTCACCTGGTCAGTAGCTAGTCAAATGTACAGAAATCAGTTGATGGAGATGCCTGAGTAAACCAGGCCTACCTTGTCCTGTCTCCCTCTCCCTGCACACCTATTATAGGGTTTCCTCACAGCCATTAAATCCTGCTGTTAGGCAGACATCTCCAGAAAGTGGTTCATCCAGTTCTTCTATATGAACTGTTTTCCTCGTTGTGATTAATACCGTTTCCACACTGAAGTGCCGTTTATTAGTTTGAGGCACACAGGTTGCAATGTTATTTCCTTAAACAACCCTACCTCTCTAGCTACCTTTTTGTTTTCAGCTTTGCATAGCTGAGTGCCTACAAGGAGAGAGACAAGGCACATGTCTAGTCAACTGAAACATGTGCCCTTCTTATTAATGCACTCACTCTGAAGGGGAAGCTACTGTGGCAAAGCACCATTACTAAAAAACAACAACAGCAGAGACATTTAGCAGAAATAATGTGTAGGTGGTAAAATGGAGTCACTGCTATAGATTCCCACAGGTGTTCAGTGAAACCTTGCTAAGTGTGAACATTGACCAGGAATAAATGCTGGGGGGTATATGGAGCCATTTTCCTGGAATGCCAATTTCCAGACACTTCTTCCCATACAGCAGGCACGTCCAACTTCCGAGAGACTGTGATCTACTCCCACTATAAAAAAAACTGGCAGTGATCTATCCATTGGATTGACCAGAGTTGTTGAGCTTTTTGGGGGGACGATTGACCAGAGTTTTTGAGCTTTTTTCTATTCTTTTTGTGGGGGGGGGTGATCAATCAGGGCCCCACGAACACCCCACGATTGACCAGTAGGTCGTGATCAACAGGTTGGACATGCCTGCCATACAGCATCTGGGTTCTTCTAATTCCTTATTTCCTGTTTCCTGGGGGTCATCCATAGTTATTTCTGCGGGAAGTTCCAGATACAGCGTTTCCAGCAACTCTGTAGCTTTGCAGTGATTTCTTGTGATTAATGACGTCACAACTCTCATGAGAACCAGTTTGATTGGGAACCCCAATCTGTAGTGGATCCCTGCCTCCTGCAGCTTTCGTGTAAAAGGTTTTAGATAGTGATACTTTCTAAGCTTTTGGGGGACTAGATCTTATAGCACCATGATAGGCCATCTGTCATGGGATATGTCTTGAGTGTCCCTTAGCTTCTTCCATATTATTTTGTTATGGTGTCTGCCAAATCACAATACCACATCCTAGGGAAAGGAACCCTTCTTGGGCAAAGTAAACATATCCTCATGCTCCACATTTTCCTGAAAGCCACATAAATATAAGATTCACATATCTCACCTGATTTTAGGCCTCCTCTCCCTTTTCTCTTTGTAATCTGTTTGCAATCAACAAATTTGCTTTGCATGTATCTGTCCTGTTTCTTTTGCAGTCTTCAGTGAAAGTGTTCAGATGCACATTAATCTGTCAGCTGTCCCTTCCATTGGAGTCATTAATTGCTTTCATGTTTCTTTTACTATTTCCCTCATGAAGAACAACCAAGCTGCACATTCACTATGTGAGTTGTAGTCTCCTTCCTTCTACCGGTACCTCTAACTTACTGGACTTGGTCTCAGACAAAGACTCCGTGTTCAGCCTGTCTTTCTCCTGCAGGTGGAAAAAATAGGAGAAGTCCGCCTGTTTTTGACAAGTTTGGTTTGCTGTCATTCCTTTATTTCAGACACACATACCCTGGGGGAGATTAATTCCCTGAAGCTCCTAAGTGCTGGAAATGGTTTCAGGCACTGGAGCTCTGGAGTCAAACAGCCATTTTCTGCCTTGCTAAGCCATGTCACCTTCTGAAAGCTGAAGATTTAGTTTTAAATGATACCAAGTAATAACAGTATTTTTTAAAGAACCCATAAATCTTGTCCTTTTGTTTTAGCCTTCAGGATGATATCCAATGAAGTTATACTTAGTGTAGGTACTTGCCCATTGATTTCAGTGGATGTCTATTCAGAGTATGACTTTAGTCAACTAGCACCCTCAACATTTAAGTGGTGAGTTCATTAATGAAAATGTTTATTCTGGGGGGGGGAAATGTAGGTCCTGTTCTTTCTTGAATAAACCTTATCTCAGTTAAAAACGTTTCCAATGTTTCTCTGGGGATTCAGAAGTTGCAGCCAAGGCCCTCCTTCTGTAACTGGGTAATATTTGAACATGCAAATAGGGAAGTTCTTGCATTAACTGCAAGAATGGCAGTTCACCTGTGGGTGCTGCTGAAGTGAACTAAAAATGTATGTCACTAACAGAAATTGCCTTCTGCCGAAAGGCCTTTGTTATCTTGTATTACAAAATAATAGCAGAAATAATACATTTCTGAATGCAACTATTATGTTCCTGAAATATTTGATAAAATAGTAGGAACCACAATGAATAAAGTGCCAGTATGAAAATGGGCTAGCTTATTCTTGCTCTTGTATAGTAAATCATCACTAAGTGTTAGGGGTTGGCAGAACAAGACCAGGAACTCAGCTATATAACTGCAAATAAAATGTTTTAAGTGTGTTGTAAAGTACAATATACAAATGCCACAATAGATGGCGATGGTGAGCTATGACAAATTCAATATATTTTTCAAAACTTTTTTTTAAAAAAACATTTTCACAGCATTTTTGTGTGTGTGTGTGTGTAGATTCCACCCAGGACTTTGGTCCAAGGCACTGTTGTAATACTCTCCAGAGAACAACTCAAGAGAAAAGTTGGTAGTTATTCAGGATTGCCTTGAACAACAAATTTCTTTTCAGATATGATGTGCAGAAATAAGCAGAATATGAAACACTAGGATCTGCATCAGTGATGACCAAACCTGGCCCTCCAGCTGTTTTGGGACTACAATTCCCATCATCCCTGACCACTGGTCCTGTTAGCTAGGGATGATGGGAGTTGTAGTCCCAAAACAGCTGGAGCGCCAAGTTTGGCCATCATTGATCTACATAGTGTCTCTGGCTTCTCTTTTATCTTTTTCTACCAAGGAGCACTGTTATTAGTCCATAGGGAGAAACAAAGAAATTAGCGGCCCACTCAGTAATGTCACTCACTCATGGCTTCCTGCAAAGAACCCTAGGATCCGTAGTTTGTTTAGAGTGCTGAGAGTTGTTAGGAGACCCCCCGCTCCCGAGAGATACAATTCTCTGCACCCTTATCTAACTACAGTTCCCAGGATTCTTTGCAGAAAGCCATGACTGTTATAGTGGTATAAGAGTGCTTTAAATGTATAGTGTGGATGTAACCTAAGACAAACTATTTATCCTCACCTGTAGGTTTACACAGGAGTGTGTGCCTTTGAAAAGTCAGCAAGGTCCTCATTGCCCATTCTCCATGGTGCCATAGAATATAGTGGATGTCTTCTATTGCAGAATTCTGTACACTTTTGGAGCTAATGGTACAGTTTTGTACATCTGCTTCTGAACTGGCTGAACTGCTAGGCTCCAATCGTAACTTCACATGCATGCAACTGGTGTGTTTTTTTAAACATCTTTGTCTCCCTCCTTTTGGAATAAATTGTTTTTTGGAAAGCCATCATCATCATCATTATTATAGCTTCTGCACCCAAATAACTCCCATACCATCACCTGTGAGGTTAATGATTGAGAGCAATTTTCCTTTGCACAAGTATTTATTGTTTGTTATGCTCTACCTCTGTCTCAGTAAGCATACAATCTTCTCATTTTTTTTAACCAGAGGGCCTAGTAACAAGGCTTTCCTCTCACTGAGGTCTATAAATGTGTCTTTGTTCCTAGCATTCTGCACTCAAGCATAAAAAAGACCCTCTCATCACAAGGCTCAAAAAAACACCAGGCTTTTAACTTTTGTACTGAGCCAGATAGTTGCTGGATCTTCTTCCAAATTGCACTCCCCCCCTGCTTTCTCTCTGCTGCTCCCCTCAAAGGTTGCCTCCCTCTCAGTGTCATTGGCTGATCTGCTCTGATGTCACAATGGCTCTGTATTAACAAGTCATGGCCTCTTTAGCTACTAATCAACTTAGGTGCTGTGCTGCTGCAAAGCTCAATTCTAGCTAAGAAGATCCCTAGAGACCTTAGCATCTGAATTCTAATATCTACAAAAATAATATGCATATTGGAAGTAAATACCATAAGAGCTTTTTAAAAAATCCCTTTTCATTTTTCCTATACTGTATAACAATATAAAAATTACAATCTATATAAGCCCTATTTGTCTGGTGTTACTATTTTCATCAAGAGAATGTGAAGAGTGATGCATTGCTCCATCTCAACCAATCAAGTCTCTCCAGGAAGGTTCTTGTAAATCTGGTGTTGCAATCCCAATTTTTGGCCATAAAATGAGGATTTATTAATCCGGGATCCATGAATGGGTTTCAGAGGATCCATAAACTGGGCACACACATACACACAAGATTTTTCCAATGAATACATAAATTGTATGCAAAACTTTGTGTGTGTTTATGTGCATAGCTTTCATCAGATTCTTGAAGGGGTCTGTGATCCCCAAAAAGGTAAAGAACCTCTACCACAGAATGAACCCGTAACTCTGTCCTATGAAATCATCTTTCCTATTTGTTTGTCTCATCATTGCTTGTACTTTGAATGGAATGAGATTCAAACTCAATGTACACCTGCATACAAAGATCTCTACCTAAACAGCTGCAGAAGCTTCTTGGAGCAAGGCTGGGTGATTCTTTGTGATTTTAAGTCGCTATTTTTCCTTTAAAGAGCAGTTTTTAAAATCCTTATAGTAAGGGAGAAACACTTGTGAAAATAATCAGATGAGGTCATTTTGTATTCAGGAAAGGTGATACAAACTGTCAGCACCTTGTTTTGTTCAATAATAATATAAAATGCTTTGAAAGCTTGAAATAAATAAAGAATTGTCCAGTAGCACCTTAGAGACCAACTAAGTTTGTTCTTGGTATAAGCTTTCGTGTGCATGCATACTTCTTCAGATACCGTGCATGCACACGAAAGCTTATACCAAAAACAAACTTAGTTGGTCTCTAAGGTGCTACTGGACAATTTCTTTTTCTTTTTAAAAATATATTTCGACTGCATCAGACCAACATGGCTACTTATCTGAATCTAGCTTTGAAAGCTGCAGTTCTGGCAGTGTCCTTAAAGTCGTCTTAAAAGATTTCTGAACTGTTTTCTAACTCCCCCACCATAAGATACACATTGCAAGAGGATTTCATTTTAAAACACTGTTCAATTTCAAAGTCAAAAGAGTATTCTAAGATGCCTTAAAAGAGTAAAACAGCAATTCTGTGCACCCATTTATGTAAGATACGGTACAGTGGGATTTACTTTCAAGTAAACATGCATAGGATTGCAGAGTACTTCATGAATGGCAAGCCTGGTAAGCCAGACCTTACCCTTTCAGCAGATACAAGCCTGTTTGCTGGCTTATAAAAACTCCTGCAGTAATAAATTAACATGAAAGGTACCACAGGACTCCACTGCGACCTACTGCTTCACATCTTCCAAGTGCATATATTTCCCCTGCTTTTATTTATATCAATAATACTGAAAATAAATAAAATAGAGGCCTATGTCTGAGCCATTCAGACTTTTGAGATCAGAGCAGCACACACATTTGGGAGACTTAGCGTGGATAATTCCAGGGTACGTTTCCTAGGAGGATTCTGTAAGGCATTTACATTCCAGTCCTTGGAATTATTACTCTCCCCTACTTTTGCTCTTGTAGCTCTGTTTTTTATCAGCAGGCTACTACACAGTATAGTAAATGTCTGTTGCTCCAGCAGGAAAACCTAAAAATAACATTGCTTCAACTAACATGTTATCTAAATACAACAAGAAAAGTTTAATGAAGTTTAGAGTTGCCATATATCCAGATTTTCCTGGAGATATATGAAATACTGCAGTCGGCAGCAGTGTCCAGGCGGAAATTGGGATGTTTGGTGGCAGGAAAATCCAGATGTTTTCTGTCCGGATTTTCACTGTTTGAAATATGGCAGTCCTAATGTAGTTAGGCTTCTGATCCTACAGACTAAGTGACAGAAATGGGCCACAAAGTTAACAAAGTCTACCCACTCCTACTCTAGAGCAGAATTCACTATAATTCGGGATTGTTCACACCAGCTCATTCACCTAGGGCCAGGAGGAGGAAGAGCAACTACTGTTGATCATCCTCGCCCAAGTGAGACCAGCACTGCCATACAACAGAAACCGCTCTCCACCCTGGGGCAGGAGACCAATTTTCCCTGCAGAGGAGAAGCCGGCAAAATGCCATATATGTGGCCAGGAAATAATATGTTTAAAGTGATGTAAGTACTGTAGGGCTCCAGGGGAAGCCAACACACATTTCCTTATTAGGCCCTGCATAACTAGGACAGTGGTTTTCAAACTTTCTGCCTTGACTTTCCATATCAAAAGACTACTGTAGAATTCAGCCAGGTCATCATGGAAACCCTGTGTGTTGCAGAGGATATTATAGGGTGCACACACACACACACACACACACACACACACACATGCTGAGCACTAGCGGGACCCTTTTGGTTCAGACAATGCCACTCCTCCCAAATTTAGCTTTGGGGTAGGGGTAGGGTAGTTGGGAGCGATGGGCAATCTGCATTTTGGAAGATAGGAATCTGCTTTCTACCAAGTCAGACTCTCCAGCCACATAGCACAATCTACTACACTGACTAGCACCAGCTCTTTGCAAGAGGGTCTTCCCCCATCACCCACTGCCTGATATTTTCAGGACAGCAGCAAGGAACCTTTGGTCCTCCAGATGTTGCTGCACTACAAATCCCATCAGCCCCAGCGAGCTGGCCAATGGCCAGGGTTGCTGGGCATTGTAGGTCAGCAACATCTGGAGGGCCAACGGTTCCCCATGCCTGCTTTTGGAGAAGGTCCAAGGACTAAACCTGGGACTCTTGCCTGCCCAGCATGTGCCCAGCATGCTGTATCACCTACTGAGCTCTGTGGCCTTTTCCCTTTCAGGCAAATTTGTCTGTTGGTACTGATCTCATGGAGGAAGCTTCTGAGCAGCTTCTTGAGAAGTATTGCTAGAAAATCTCTGAAACAGAGGTTATGAACTAACCAAACGACAGTGGAAGGCAGGGAGTGGAATTTCTACCTTGCTGTATATATCCCCTTGCTGTATGTTTATAGTATCCTGAACTGGAAAGGAATATTACCTGTTAGGCAGAAATAGAAGGGTTCTGAGTAGGGGAGAGGCTCTATACTGTAATCATGTAGCAACTTCCCCTCAATTCCGGTCTACACTGTTAAAGCTATTACCTTCCTGTGAAATACAAATTACTTTGGGTCTTCAGAGATGTAGAGGCAAAATTAATTACGAGCAACAGATAGAATCTGATAAATCTTTGAACCATTTTACATACTATTGACAAAATAAGAAACAAGTCTGAAGCAAAGGTGATGTAGATAAGGTATTTTTTTAAATAAAATAAAATAAAAAGTTTTGGTTTTGAACACTGTTCCTTGGCAAGGAAAAGACTGGGCAACTTTTTAAGCTGCAACCTCTCTTGGGTCCAGTTCTTTGGCCCTGTAGACAACGTGTGCACTGTTACTTGAATTCAGCTCTGTAGGGCAGAATATAAGTTTGACTGAGAAATCAGTGGAAGATAGAACTAGGATCTTTATGACATCTTGATTGGGTTATTTCTGAAGCTGCCATTCTGACTTGTTCTAGAAAAGGGCTAGCCGCCCTTCTCTGGATCAAAAACCCATCTCCCCAGCCACACAGCTGCTTGTTGAACACCAGGTACCTCTTTGAGAGAAGATAGCTTAAAGCCTTCTGTCCCCTGCATGCTTGAGGATGTTTGCATGGCTAGATGGCTTGACACATTCCACTCAGCTTTTATTAATGGGATCACTATGACCTTACTTGGCAGGGAAAACATTTGGTGAGTGTAGCTTCCACTTTTGAAAAGCAGCATTGTGGATGAAAAAACAACCCTCTGGAAGCTCCTAGAATAGCTGTTCAAGGTCACTTGAATTAGGTGGTTTATTAATACATTGTAACAGCACAAAGGAGGGCCAGGAATGGAGAAAACACAGAATAGAGAGATCTTTTGAAACAGCTTATTAAAAATTAAAACCAAGCTGGTTCAGGATTTCAGCCTTAGTTCCAATAAAGAATATTGGGTTCAGGTTGGAAAATTGCTGCTTAGCTTCAGTTTAACTTGTGAGTCATCAACATAATACGAATGCCCAAGATTTCGTGACCATTTCCATATGTTAAGTTGGAAGCCAACAACGGAGTAAAACAGCAAAATTCAATCCCATCTCCAACACTCAAGTCAAAATATGCAAGTCAAAATCCAGATTTGTCAGCCAAATTCCACAAGTTAGTCACAAGCAGAAGTGTTTTGCAGATTATTAGATGAAGCGCACTAGTAATAACTCATATTTAATTTCTTAAAACACAAAATAGCAGTCAATATCAGGAGCTGTAAGTTTGGCTCATGCAATCCATGGTGAGTCAGGTATGACTGGTTTTTGAGCCTTTTACCAGACTCTCCATGTGTGTGTTTCTGCGCATGCACATAACAGATTAATATTTACCAACGGAGTGCCATTCAAAACCCGCAGTGTAATTACAGATGAATTCAACGACAGGAACAAAGTAATAATGGAAGACTTTGGTGTTTTGGTTCTAATGTGTTCCGTGACTCTACTATACGTAGGCCAGGGGCCTTCTTGTGACATCACAGCAGCTAAGCCAATGGCAGGCAGAGCGGCCACCCTAACAGAGTACCTCTGTTAATGACATCAACAGGTGGGGCAAGCAGAAGTCAAGGCAAAGTTGTAGGAGGTTAAGGGATGAGGAAAGACAGGACAATAAGGAAAATTAAACAACTTTTACAGCTCACTGAACAGAACCGTCCTTTAGGACAGTGGGCTCTAGGTCAGGAATCAGAGACTAGTAAGTAAATATATAAATAAGGAAATAAAGTAAATAGAGCAAATAACAGTTTTAATATAGAACCTCAATACCATTCTACACCTGACCCAGGTAAGATGTTCCTGGCGTGCTCACACAGGGTGGCCAACTTTTGATATCATGGCTTTACTGATTAGGCCAGTAAAATACTGGCCAACTGGTACCAATATCTACTTGGTGAACAGCATGAATATTTGAAGGGGAGATGCACATTTGCAAATAAATATGTGGAGACATATGGCCAAGCACAGCTCCCAGGTATATGGATTTATTTTTCATCTCCCAGTGACCTGGTTGTGTCAGCGTCTGCAGGGTTGTTCACCTCTTGCACTGAATGTGTTTACATGTTGTCTATACATGTGTAGAATTGCTTGTATGAAAGAGTGTACTCATGTTGGTTTTTAAACTGTTTAGGGAAGTTTTTAATCCATGAGCGAGCGTGCAGGAGCCTTCTGCATTTTACATCAGGATGCTTCAAAATTCAAAATCTAGAACCTTGTGGGCATTTAAGTGTGGATCTGATCTTTCCTGAAAAACTTCCACAGAGAACACTCAACTTCTTCTAGACCAAGCACACAGTTTAAGAGGTACACAGTACATATCCTTCTCTTGTGATACGGGGACCCCAAACATCAATTAATCTAAATCAAAAATATTTTGCCCACCTCATGGTTTGTGGATATACACAAAGAAATTGTCTGCAGAGTATCAGAACATCCAAAAGCTGCCGTTGGCTCAAATAGCAATTTTCTGGTTTTAATCAATCCATGAATGAGGAAGAGGGTGGTATGAATTTAGGAAATTGGACTCTAGGGAGATGTTTAAAGGCCCCAAATATGGAGATTATAAATTAAGCTCAGCAGATGGTACTCTTCCTCCTAGAGGGAGGAAGCAATTTGTAGCCACATTGCCCAAATTTGAGGCTTTAAGTTAAACAGTAGCAACATACACCAATATTTGCTTTTGAAGGGTGGTGGTTGGGGTGGGGGGAGTTGAGACAATAGAAAGCACAGCTTAAATGCTGCTAAAAAGAGAGAAATTAATATTTTCACAAACAGAAGTATAAGGATTAAAAAAGATTAAAGGAAATTAATTTGCTATTAATCTCAACTATTTGTGCTCTATTATCTGAGAGTTGTGCAACCAATGAGAGACAGTGTTTTCAAAGTAGCAAAGATGCTGGTGCATATAAAATACTGCCTTATATGTAGTCAGAAAACTGGTCAATTTAGGCCAGAGCTGGTGGTGGATCTGCTAGGCCACACACAGACGTCTTACTTCTAGAGATCCTTTTAATTGGGAGATGCCAGGGATTAAACCTGGGGCTGCTCAAGACAGTCCAAATGCATCACTGCATGACAGCTGCAGGCTTTGATGTTTGCTTCCACCTTCTAACATTTCATTCGGTTTCAGTTATAAAGGATTTACCATCAGTATTAGCGTTTGACAGAATGCACACAAAGTATACCTCATTTCCTAAGAGAAGCTTGCAAATCAACCTGAAGACGACACTTGGTAAATTCTATTTCTTACAAAGACTCTTTAGTTGGCTTTCATATACATACACTTAGGAAGTGACATGTTTAACACTGTTTTACAGATCTGAGAGTATGAGCTCACATGATCTTTGTTTTCCTTATAGCCAGCATATTTCATGCTGCATTTCCTGCATTCTCAGTCACTTAAGTCAGGGCAACTTCAATAAGTGCCCCAAAGGCTATTCAGTAAAGGACTCCCGACGAGTGGTCCTTGCTATCATGAACTTTTTGTCTTCATAAACTAGATTTACCTGTTAAAGGTAGATAGCCGTGTTGGTCTGTCATAGTCAAAACAAAATAAAATAAAAAAAATTCCTTCCAGTAGCACCTTAGAGACCAACTAAGTTTGTTCTTGGTATGAGCTTTCGTGTGCATGCACACTTCTTCTCTAAGGTGCTACTGGAAGGAATTTTTTTTATTTTATTTAGATTTACCTGATTTGTTTTCAACTAGCAGCTGTCATATACTTCTGCTAGATTAGCACTTGCTCCTATCAGAAGCCAATACATAGAATGAAAACTTCTGTATTTATTGGACAGCTTTATCCTGCATCCTCAACACTAGTGTTCCCAGGGTAGCTTATAATTCGAGATAATTTTCTTTCTAGGTATCTTACTCATTTTCCTGAGCCTTTTCCGATTTTTCCAATGTTTCAAAAATTGAGTGCAGCAATCAGTTTTGGCCACAGTGCTCTGAAGTTACATTTATACCAACAGGTTGTATAGTATGTGAACCAGAAGGGACTGGATAAATAGTTCAGATATTATCATAGAATCTTGGGAGTTGGAAGGGACCCAAGGGTCATCTAGTCCAATCCCCTGCAATGCAGGAATCTCAGCTAAAGCATCCATGACAGAGGGCCATCCAACCTGTTTAAAAACCTCCAAGGAAGGAGAGTCCACCACCTCTCATTGTGGATCTTCATATAGTTTGAAGAGTACCAATATATTTAGTAATATTAAGAAAGTATAAGGCCAGATATAGATGCTATAGCCCAGGCACCCCAAAACTGCGGCCCTCCAGATGTTTTCGCCTACAATTCCCATGATCCCTAGCTAACAGGACCAGTGGTCAGGGATGATGGGAATTGTAGTCCAAAACATCTAGAGGGCCGAAGTTTGGGGATGCCTGCTATAGCCTGTTAAAAATAAATGATGTTTTTTTTAAAAAAAATTTGGGATAGTCCCTCACAACAGCCCTTAGATCTACAGGTATAGGGTGGTCTACAAATAGAATTAATAAGAACAGCCAACTTAAATGCCCTTGATACACCTGTACCTTACATACAAAACAGGTAAGAAATTTATGTGTTACGTGTACATTAAATTATAATAAAAACATACTCTCGTTTAGGAAAGGATTACATTGTATCTCAAGTAGGAGCAATGCAAGAAGCCAGTAAAATTAAAAAGCTAATAGGGAAAAGGATTGGAGAAAATAAAGCACTAATTGGGCATGAAAGGAAAATGTAACAAATTGTGAATGCAAAAGAATGCCAGAAGTTTGGGATGAATCTCAGTATTTGGGAGGTGGCTGTGCCTTACAAATTTGCTTAGCCAGATGTACCCAGATGCGCTAGGTAAGAGTGCAAGACTAATAGCAAAACACATGATTTCTGGAAGATGGCGTTGGGAGTTTGAATCACGTGGCTATTGCAATGGAATTTTTCTCTATGTTATTTTGCTCAGTCTTTGTTATTCTGCTCTACAAGGAAATAAAGTTTCACGCATTGGTTATCTCATAAGCTTATCTTGAAATTCAATTACCATCTTGAACAATATCACTATCTTTTACAAATGACTAATGAGCTTACAGCTGAAAATGTCATTGCAATGTTCCATCTAAGACCAAGCAAGCTTAAGGGCATCAACTATAGTAATGGGTCCTTTGACCTAGAATTGTGTGGTGGTCCTGGAAACACTCCTCTATTTGATATAAGCAATATGGTGCAATACTTGGCGTGCAGAAAATGGTAGACAATGCAAAATTTAGCATCATTTTAAAAGAAAAGTTCCTAGTCCTCGTGACTTTTAAGGTATGCTTGAAAATGTAGGGGTAATGCTTGCTAAAATCTTAAAGCAGTATTTCCAAGGGTTGAGAATAGGGCTTCAAGTACCCAGTTTAGTTCAATGTCTATCTCCCATGTCTAGCTAAGTTGGCATAATTATATCTTTTTTAAAAACCTACAAAGCTATGCAAAATGAACAAGGTTGTGTAACTGATGCAAGTTAAGAGAATTCAGTTTTTCTGGACACAGAATTTGGATTGCCTGAGTACAAAATTTTAATAGCATGGGATACACAAGTCCCTATATATAGGGAGGATAAATTACCTACTGGGTTCTCTCATTCAGACTGGAGTTGCCCTTGGATTTGAGCTCACATTGCAATCAATATGCAGACCCACATGTTTTTTCTTGAAATTTTTATTCCAAAATCCACCCCATGAAACAAGGTCTCCCTTCAGAGGCTGGTATCTTCTCTTCCCCCTTTCACTTGTCTCTCATTCCTGTGGTAATATGTTTGAGGAAAGATTCTCTAAAACCATTATTGGCAAATGATTAGAAAATGAAAAAATCCCAACTAGCTCCCCTCCCTTTAGCCCCAAATATCCCCCAACCCTAAACATGTCAACCGAGAGAGCGCAAGACTTGGTTTCTTTTACCCTTAATGTTTACATTTAATTTTAAAGCACAACATTGGAGATTGACTCTAAGTTAGCAACAAAAAATATATATTTACAATTTCTTCAAAAAAACAAAAACAAAAGAACACAAAAGAACAACCAAACCCTTTTAGACAATAGTGACTTTCTTTAGGGAGATTTATTTAGGGAGCATGTTTTTGTTTTAAATCACTAAGTGATTTCATATATAATTTCTCTTTCCTTTATGTCATCACTTGCCCCCTGAGGTGGGGGCCAGTTTAGGCATTGATGTTTCACAATTTGCTTTGAAGTTTAAGCCACAGTCATTTGAGGGCCACATTTGAGAAGGCTGTAGGACAGCGAAGCCAATGCCCCACCCGATCAGTCTGCTACTTGTTTTATCCCTCTTGCCGCAGGACGAGATTCTTCCCAGACTAATGCTCCTGACATGCCAACTTGCTGCATTTCAGCACTTCTCCGGCTGACCAATGCATATGGAGAGTTGTGAAGGTGCTCCCACTTTGGAAAAACAAAACAAAACACAAAATATCCAGAGCCTAGAGATCTCCGTGGGAGTTATCTGGGCTGATGCACTTGAACCTCCTATTTATGGCTATTCTCACCTTCCTCTTTTGAAAGAAAACAAAAGCAAGAGATTGATTCTACAATATTTTTTTTTCCACAGGAGCCAACACAACAAGGCAGAAGGTTTCCACTTCTAGAAGAAGATCAGTGGGCGTTTTTTGTAGAAAAATTCAATTTGCAGCAAAGCTCCTGTGTACTGAGGCACTCTGGAACTCATCACACTAGCATTGTCCTCTCGGCAAAGAAGCCTGCTCCTCATGAGGAAGTGAGGGGGAACCTCTGGGATTCAGTAGATCTAGATATTTATCCCCCACCCCCATCAGTGCAGGGGAAGCTGCTCTTCCCTGAGGCTCAGGTGCCGCAGCATTCAATGCAATTGGGCTGGGCAATTTAGAGAGCTATGGGGTGGATTCCTCCCCCTCCCTTATTGCTTCAGAAGCAGCGAGGGTGCATTGGGCTTTCCTCCAGATTCCTCCTTTCCCTTGCTGCGCAGACACTGGAGAGCTCTTTTTTGCCATGCGAGGCTCAGAGGGGGAGGCGGGGTGAAGGGCAGTCTAATTTGTGCTATCGCTATGGGGAAGAGAGCAGAGTGCAAAGTGTGCATTCAAACCCTGACAAGCTCAGACAGCTGGAAGGAGTGTCCAGTCACTCGGGCAGGGGGAAATAAAATAGGGTTCCAAAATATTACCTTTCTTTCTAAAGTGCAAAAAGCTCTCTGCTGCCCAAGAGAGAAGTTCTTTGGACCGGCCATTCATTGCAAAGAAAGAGAGGCAGCTAATGGGGCATTGACCCGTCTCCCAGCTCAAGAGCCAACAGCTATGCACCTCAAGATGGAGGCATTTCTTCGTCGGCCAGCATCTCCCAAGAATGCTCGTTTCCACAGACTATGGGACAGAGACCACTTCCGCTGGTGTAAGAAATCCCACTAGGTGCCTCCCAAGCCTCCAAGCTCTGTTGCAGCTTTCCTTCTACAAATGCCGCCATCTTTTCAGAGGATGAACGTGCCCGCTTAACTCCCCTTCTTGGGAAAGTTGAGGGCAAGAACATGGTTCCTTCCGTATGAACACTTAGCCACCCCCGCTCTAGTCGCATGTTGGAAGGTGCCTGCAGGCTGACCTGGGGGCACATGGAGAGTCCCTTACCAGACAAGAGGCACTGCTGCTGTAGACATTACACTACTGCTCTGCGTAATCAGGCCAGAGCAGTTGCTGCCCGTTCAGCTGCTGAAGGGCAAGGAAAGGAAGCTTAGCAGAGTGTGGCAGGCGGGAGAAGTGACTCCCAAGCCCAATGACATATTAAGAAATTGCATACCAAGACAGCAGGGAAACAGGGAGCAAAAGTGCGCCTGTTCTACATCATCCAGGTCTGATCCTCCCCCCACAATCTGATGGGTAAGTATAGTTGTTTTTGTGGGATAGAATGGTAGAGGGGGAAGGGTTGAGAAGAAAGGAAAGGGGCACGCCCCCTTTGAAAATGCTGCTACAAAACATCAAGTTAGAGCATGTAGCTGATGAGCAAGCACCCAACAAGAGCACCCGTCCAGCAATCTCGCCACTTCCTCAAATGCCTGGTGAGATTTTCTGGTCTGCAGAAGTCCCAAGGAGAGGAGGGACATTACAGTCACAGTCAGACAGGCATCTTCCCTGCCTGTGGATGTGGGGGAAATGGGGGAGGGGAGGAAAGGGTCTGCTCTCCAAGAGGGGTTTGTCTGGGATCTTTCCTTCTCTTCAGTCTGTGTGTGGCAAATCTCTAGCTGATTTTCTGGATCAGCTTTTCATCAGACAGGCAATAGAGGCTGTTGATTGACAGGTCTGAGATGAAGTGCTCACAGGCCTTCCGGGTGATTTGCTTGCAACCACGCAGGTCTATCAGGGTGACGTTAGAGATGCGCCGTAGGTACAGCAGGGACTGGTCTGTGAGCTTATTGCAGCCTGTGGAGAGGATGACAAGTGTCATTATTTGCATAATGCCTAGTGCCACAAAGGTGTTCAGAGAACAAATGCACTGGTATAAATACTCAGAAAATACGAAGTGTCCAGACTCTTACTTTACACAAATGATTCTTCTGGTTTGCAAGTGTGATTCTTCTATTCAAACTCTGACTTCAGAGCACTTGCTTGTTTGAATACCAACACACCTCAAGCTGATAAGACTAGCAAGTTTTGACAGCTTAATATGAACAAGTCTGACTTTTGTATTGACAAGACACACATAGGCAGCCACTCTTTGTGAATCAAGCAACAGTGAACCATTAGACCCTTAGTAGCAGTTTCTTATGCTAGAGGGAGACAGAAAGGCTGAAACATGATTATTTCCCTTAAGGCTCATTTCCCATCTGGCATGATCTGTCAGCCTGTATTGCATATTGAGGTGGTATGTGTTTCTGCTACATAGGGATACATTCAAATATGTCACTACAAATACTTTTCTTTCAGTATTGCAGTATATCCAGATCTGAATACTTGAAGATTAAGTGCAGCCTCAGATTACTATTTTGTTAACCCCACAAACAATGAGGGCTGTGGGGCGGGGGAGGTCTGTAAAAAAGGGAAATAACACCCGCCTCATCATAAAGCTGCTGGGACTAAATCCTTCATTTATCCTGGTCTGGAGCAAAAACTTCTTGTATAAATTTAGATAAATTTTCTCTTTCTTCCAGCAAAAGAGAAACCTTGGTGAGGCAAGATGGCATACAGCCTTTACATTAAGGGTAAACTTGTAAGGTGGGCGGAATTGCCCACCTGTCAAAATCCCTCGTGCAGCTGTGCCCAATAGCCAGCTGGCTGTTGGGTGGGGTGGGGTGAGGACCTGCACCAAGAGCTTTGCAAGCCCCTCACAGTGATGCAACAAAAAGACAGCTGCCTGCTGGGTCACTGCACAGGGCTTCCAAAGCTCCAGCTGAGGGGTGGTCGAGTCAAAGCCCACTTTCCCTTGCAAATGCACAATTGGGAGCGCACCCTGGCAGCCACATCTTTACCTGCTTCACAGCTGAACCGCTGGTGGGCCAAATGCGGCCAACAGATCAGAGGTTCCCCACCCATTTTACGTGATCCACAGCCCTTAGTATGTCGGGGGAAACGATCAAAGATGCACAAACCTGCCATGTTGATTTCAGTGAGCGAGTTTCGCGTGGAAGACCCCACAGCTGTTAATAGGTTGGCTGACTGGTCCGTAAGGTGATTGCAGTGACTAAGATCAAGTCGTGAGAGCAGAGGCATGTGGCGAATGATGAGCCGGAGTGTGGCATCAGTTATGTCCAGCCCAGCCAACCGGAAGTCTATCATGTTACGGAGTTTGCTGCGATTGTCTTGGCCTGTAGGAAGATATGCAAGTAAGTTGGAAGGCACAGCCTCTTGTTTCTCTAGAGCATGCAAGTAGAAATTACACCCTCTGGTCAGAATTTTTCCCTTTTAAGACCTGCATTACATCCAACTCTTGTCAGCTTTCTCCCTTCCCCACCTCACTAGCAAGCACAACACCCTGGTATTCCAGAAGGCAAAACATACTGGGTTTATCTGATGGAGGTGTGAGCAAGTCCCGAATCTGAGGGTCCTTGATTCCTACTGCCCACCGAAGATCAAGTGTCCTGAGAAGGGGGCAGGTGGAGGTACTGAGAGCAGACACTGCTGACCAGGAGCAGCCTGCCAAGATGAGGTCTTTGAGGCCTGTAGAACAGCAAAAGATGGAAAACATTAGTGCCTTCTACTTCAGAACAGTTATGTTTCACGCAGAGTTAACAGCATGGCACTACCCCCAATCCATCAGAGAGTAAAACAAAACCATTGATCTATTTTGAGCCCTCACTTCAGGTTAAGTAGGAGTGACTTCCCCACCCTCAGTTTAGGAGATGTATTTGGCCCCCAAGCCAATTTTTGAGGCTTGTCAAGACTCCACTGCAGAGCTTTCCAAACTTTTCATGTTGGTGACACACTTTTTAGACATGCATCATTTCGTGACACAGTAATTCAGTTTTACTAGCAAACTTGAGGTTAAACTTACCCCTTTCCTGCCCCGGGAGAAGCACGGGGAGCATTCGCACGACACACCGACACACTAACGTGTTGCAACACAGTTCGGAAAGCTCTGTTTTACTGAGTAGACACAGCGATGGGGTGGGTGGGGGTAGAGTCCATTGCTCTTATGAGGATGCAAATTGTTCCCACCTCAGTCATCATATCAAATCAATTGATGAACTGAGAGGAGTGATAACCCCCTTCCTCAGCTCACCTGAGGAAGTTTGTGGGTAACTACCCACTGCTGGCAAGTGGACCCAGGAGAGTATAAGCATGTACTATTTGCTTTTCCAAGGAAACTGCATAAAAGTCTGTTTCAATAGAAGAGGGATGTCCAACCAGTAGATCGTGATCTACCAGTAGATCCCCGGCTGATCCTGGTAGATCGCGGGATCCTTATGTACAAAAAGTTACATGGGAAAAGCAAAAAAACCTCTGTGCAATCCTTCCCCCAAAAAGCTCAACAACTCTGGGCACTTCCCTCCTTAAAAAAGCTCAACCACTCTGGGCAATCCACCCACCCCACGCACGCTCCTCCTCCCTCCAATGACAATGGGTAGATCACTGCCAGTTTTTTTTTATACTGGGATTAGATCACAGTCTCTTGGGAGTTGGATATGCCTGGAATAGAACTAATCTGTGCATTGAAAAGCACACAGAGCTGGAAGTTGAAGTGGGAGTCACTCTTCCATCTTCCAGCTTTATGCACTTTTCAAGAGGGGGAAATGTAACCACTCTCACTACCAATAAGCTGGGGTTCAGGTAGTGGGCGCCAGGGGGAAACCTCAAGGGTTCCACTGCACTCACATGCACCACAAATTTGACCTGTATAGTGGAATGTTCAGTTTAACTCAATAATGTTGAAACTAAAGCAAATAGTGAAGATGCACCCACCCAGCTGCCTAAAACACAAACCTGGTAGTCTGTTGATGAGCCAGGTGAGCTGTTTTCTGGAAATATTGGTCCAGCTGAGGTCAAGGCTGACTGGCTGCCTCCTGATTATGCCACCCAGTGCCAGGGGTGTGATGGACTTGTACCTGCTTAAGTCAATCTTCGTCCACAATCTCCTATCACCACACCTAATTGAGACACACTGTATTAGACTAGAAATACACCTTTCAACAAACTCTTTATACTTCTTGGTTTCTGACCAATTATTTGTGGCAGGATCTTTTACTGAGCAGTAGGACTTGTGTCTTTTGAAACCGAGAAGAGAAAAAGCCCTCCTAGTCTGTGATGGGTAGGTAACCCAAATTCTCTTCTCTTGGACTTAGTCAACTCCCCTCAGCCCTTCAACAGGTACAATAATCTATCTGGTACAATACTGTCTTTCCTTTGAGACACTTAAATTTATTCTTTCCACAGAGATAATATAAATATGGCTCTTGCAGATCACTGAAAAATAGCTAAAGTAACTGACTATGAAGGCTACTGCTAGACACACCTTCAAGACTATTCTTTTTCATCTATGAAGCTTTATAGTACTAAAACACACTTTAACTGCTAGAGAACTACACATTATTTATCTACCAAAGAAAATCGGAATGGATGGATATATGTTCACCTTCCTAACATCATCAGCCTAGTTCTCTGTGTAAACATATTCAAAATTTTATTTGGGAAATGAGAAAACTTGTAAGACACTTTAAAGCTAATTCATTATTCGCAGTCGTAAACAAAAATCAGGAGTAGAAAAGAAAACTTTTGTTGATAATAAAAAACTTACAATATTTTCTAATTGATCCAAGACAAAAAATTATTGCATTCCTTTGTGACCGAGAATTTATATTAAGGGATTCTACATAATCACCTATAAAAAAATGTGTGCTTTTGAGAAGTTGTTGATGAATGAATAAAGTAATGTATTTCTGATATGTATGTTTCTCTAGACCAGCCTTTCTCAACCTTGGGTCCCCAGATGTTTTTAGCCTACAACTCCCATCATCCCTGACCACTGGTCCTGCTACCTAGGGATGATGGGAGTTGTAGGTCAGAAACATCTGGGGACCCAAGGTTGAGAAAGGCTGCTCTAGACTCTCATACTGCTGGTCGGAATACACATGGGGTAAGACTGTCTTGTTGTAGGGGTGAGCAATGCCCATGTATTCTGCTTGGAGTCCTAGCTTTTAATTCTGAAACACCCAAGATGCTATCCTATTTATTACATTTATACCTCACCCTTCCTCCCAAACGATCCCAAGGTGGCAACATTACTTCATACCTCGAAATCTGAGGGGCTCAACTACTGATTTAAATATCTACTCCTCATAGTAGTGGGGCTCTTGCTTACCCTTGAGGGCTGGAATACTCCTCCTACGTTAAGTTATATCCAGATATGACATTTGCATATTATTAGCAAAAAATTATAATCTGGCTCGTAAAAGGCTTCCTGAATTATGAGGTTGCCACCTAAGTTTTTCTGTATCAGATTTAGGATGCCTCTGGTATAGCAGCAGAATATCCTTAAAGCTTTCAGCTTTGATTCTGTGTTCATTGCAGGTAACGTCTTTTCTAATACAATTAATTGGCTGAGGCGGGATACTACGCCGGTAACTCTTAAGGCTAAGAGTTACATTTGTGTATATTGGCTGACTGAGAATAGCTATATCTTACTGAGAATAGCTATATCTTATGTGCTCCTCTCCATTGTGGAATTTTTTGAATTGGGCATGCTTCATTTTTCTGACTTTTAGCCTTTGAATCACTCTTCATCTTAGAAAGTTTTTGGGGGGTGGGTAGGCAAGGAATCTGAGGTTTTCTGCTCATGCTTGAAGACAGGTCCTCCTTAAAGATGGCAGCATTTAGGGAAACTGAAGCTGGGAGTCGAACTAGTCTCTCTCCCTTTTTCAGAGATGGGCTTCTTAAGACACAGAGGGAGAAAGTATAATTCTCCCCAATTGTAAAATATGGCCATGTCCTCCATCTGAGGATTTTACATCTAATCTAGGTCAATGGTTGTATAGAATAAGTATAGAACTAGCAACTCAGGTGCATAGAGTTGCTTAAGCAAGTTCTTAGGATTCAATAGCCCTAGGCCATCATTTTGATTCCTATTGGTTACACACCACTTTACCAGAAAGCAGCAACACATGGAGTTTGGTCAGATGATACCCAAATGATGAAAGACTAGTAGGATAATTATCTAAGAATGGCTGCACTAGATCAGAGCAAGATCCCTCTACCCCAGGCATCCCCAAACTTCGGCCCTCCAGATGTTTTGGACTACAATTCCCATCATCCCTGACCACTGGTCCTGTTAGCTAGGGATCATGGGAGTTGTAGGCGAAAACATCTGGAGGGCTGCAGTTTGGGGATGCCTGCTCTACCCCATTTTGTTTTCAGCAGTGACTAGGCATGGGAACTCAAAAGCAAGATAAGAATGAGAAATCAAAAGCTTCTTTGTCTACAATATTTTCCTGGTACTTAGACATTATACTGGTGCTGAAGGTGGAGATTCAATTTTTAGTAACTGTTACAATCCACCAACAGCCTTGTCTAATCCTCTTTAAAAGCCACCTGAGCTTGCAACTAACACTACATCCTGTGACATGAATTCCACAAGTTTATGCACTGTATTATTAAATACAGTTGCTTTCTGCCTTCTGCCCAAATTGCCCCTTTTACATTTGCATCTTATATATAAATTTGCAAGATGTAGTCCAGCACACAGAATTGGATCCAAGAGGCTTAGGGGTTTAATAAAAGCATTCTGAAAAAGGGAGAACTACTATTAAAATAGGCGGCGGATCTAGTTCTGCACTTACCATTTGTACCAGGTTTTGCATACACGCATACATTCACAAAGCTCCTTGCGAGTGAGATAACGGAAGACAGACATCCACACCTCTTTTTGCATCCAGATTTCCTCACTATCTGGAGCCCTGCCTCCTTGGCCATTCAGTCTGGCTGCCCCACTCTCCTCTGCACTTTCCTCTTCCTCCTCTGCACTTTCCTCCTCCTCTTCGTCCTCAGCTGCTTCTTCATCTCCACCCCGCTGGGGTGCTCTGGCTGAACTTTGGCGCATGACCACACGAGGAGAGTGCCGCAGATTAGTGGAGGAGGCAGTGATTGCCTGCAGCTTGGGCACAATGGATGTGCCATGCATGTCTTTGGTAGGTCTTTGTAATGTGACTGTAAGATAGGAACCATGGAGCTTGGCCCTTTCTACTTCCGACAGCTCTTTCTTGCCACTAGGGTTGTTCTCTTTTTCCCGCACCACTGTGCGCTCTGTGCCTTGCAGCCGAAGTAGCTGGCGTCTCTTAAAGCGTTCATCCCGGCTGGGCCCGTGATGGTCACTAGGACCGGCCCCCGGAGAGGACCGTGTCACTATGCTTCGTGGTGACACAGGGTCATGTATTAGCTGCAGCATTGGGGTAGGCGAATGTGGTGGTGGAGTCAAAGGTTCCTCACAGCTTCGCAAGGGACGCAGAACTTTGGCTTGGACTGTGTCATCATCGCCATCATCCATTTTCCGCTTCTGCAAAGTGAGTGGCAACAAGTTACCATTTTAAAGACCAAAACAGGAGGGAGTTAGATTCTGAAATTTATATGGTAGAATGCATTCCTTTTAAAACTAAAATGCATCAGGGTGGGTGATGCTCATTATTATAAGCTCTTTTACTTTCACACTGGTGTCAGTGAAGGAAGTGAAATTTACACTCTTCGCTGTTGTTCCATTTTTCCAATAGCCAACTCTATTAAAAGCATCTAAAACTGTGCTTGCTCTCCATTTGCTTCTGGGCACAATGTGAAGTGCTCGTTTTGGCCTATAAAGCTCTAAAGCAGCTTGGGTCGCTTAAGTATACTTCACACAGAAGGCAGCTTCCCCACACCCACTACTGAGATGAACATGGGCAGCCCTGCTCTCAATCTCATCTCCAAAAAATGATACAAAGAGAACAGTGTATCCAACTTTATTGGCATTTAGAAGGCAAGCTTAAAAACAAAACAAAACAAACAAAAAATGAACGGTGCTTCTTTATCTTTAGGACTGATAAAAACATTTATGGGGTTGATTTAAAGGAAAGCAAGACAAAACTTTAAAATAAATTTAGCATGTCTTCATTTTCTTAGTTAATAAACACTATTATAGTCCTAATGTAAATAAGCTCTTCTAAAATAGTGATGGCAACGGCTTTACTAATTTTCCTACTTCAGAGATTTTAGGTTAGAAACATTGGGGTGGAGAGTAATTCAGCTAAGTTTTACTCTGAATAGACCTATTGAAATTAACGAACCCAACTTTGAAATTAATGAACATGACTAAGTTAGGTCCATTGATTTCACCAAGTCTATTCTGAGTAAAACTTAGTTGAATGCCACCCATTAATTCCCCTTTGTCTAGTCAGCACAGTTCCCAGCATCCTTGACCACTAGCTACGCTGACTGGGGTTGATGGATGTTCAAAAACATATGGATCATATGCCTGATCTAGTTGGTATGTTAAAAGATCAGATAAAAGAATTGTAAATTTTCACCACTCCTGTAGACAAATGAACTTCCAGAAGCCAAGGAAGAACACAAACTGGGCTACTAACTGGACTACTACTAAGAGAAAACATGCCACTTTTCTCTTAAGAAAACTCTTTAGGATGATACCATTGTTGTACTTTAGTTTATGGATTAGCTACAGCAGAGGGACAGGAAACAAAGTTTACAGTGATACAGATCAAAGACAATGTTACTCTACCACTGCAGAAGATGTCTGAAAGAAATGCTTAATGCATTATTAAAATTGCGGCTCTTTCCAAGTTGTATCCCTTTGTAAACCTCAGGCTTATCCTTTTCCCTTTGAAGCAAAATTTACATAAAATGCAGCAGCTGCACACAATCTATTGACATCAGGGTCTACAGATGTAATGCAAACACATTCTTGTCACTACATATGAACACAGATTTTCTGGCATTTATAGTTAAGCTGAATTCCTAAAATAATTGCTGAAAGCCAATGGGAGCCTGCATTGACATGAATGGAAATGATCATCATCCCCAGGGAGTCTCAAGTCCTTGGAGGAAGTATGCTTTATGTATGGCACCTACTGTCTCTAAGCAGTTTTCTGAAAGCAATGTCAGGGTAGCCATATTACTGTACAATTCTACAGATGATGACTCAAAAGTAAACTCCACTGAGTTCAATGGGATTCACTCCCAGGCAAATAAAAATAGGACAACCAGTCTTAATCATGATGGAGTTCCTCTCCCCACTGGTCTCCTAAAACCAAAATGACAGAAAACTTTGTTTTCTGTGTCAGTAAAAAGTGAACAGTGTAGTGTTTTTGAAGGGACAGATTATTGCAACAAGGTTACATGAGACGAGATAGTGGTGATGCTGTTAGGAAGTTAAAGGCTGTCTTTGGCCCTCTGTTAGTACCATATTTTTCCATGTACCATATTGGTCTGAATATAAGCTGCCCTTCTGTTTCCAAATTCCGGCCATGAAAAGTTAAAGTGCGGCATAAACTCGTGACCTTACAAAAATTGGCTTTTACGATATTGCTGTTGAAACAGACATACGGTAAAACGGAACGGGTGTGAGTGCCTGTGGAATTTTAAGGAAGTGGCTTATATTCGGGTATTGTCTTTTTCCCCCTTGAATTTTAAAGGTGCAGCTTATATTAGGGTGCGGCTTATATTCAGGCCAATACAGTATAAAACAACCCCTATTTTCTTGAACACAAAATTAAGAAATTGGACCTGAGCCCAGGCCACCAGAGCCCGATCCTGATCCCAGGCCCCCCCCCACCAGAGCCAGAGCGTATTCATCATCCGTGTATAAGACAACCCCCCGTTTTTTACTTAAAACAATTAGCAAAAAAAATTGACTTATACATGGAAAATACGGTAAATTGAATCCATCTTACTAAATTTTCCTCGCTTCCTACCAGTAAAAAAACACACAACCATTTTCAATAATGGGGCTAGCAAAGTAGAGAGGTGATTTTGGATGATTTAATTAGGGTCCATTAGAAAGAATGGTGTGTGGAGAGATTCTCCTTTCTCTTCTTTACCTAACTAGGCTATAAACATATAGCCATTTATCTGGGAGTAAGTCCCATTGAACTTAATGGGACCTCTCAGTAGAAACTATGCATGGCTAGTAGTCAAACAAAAAGTTTAGTCTAGAAAATAATTAGGTAGCAATATACTGCATGAAAGTTTGCAATTCTACAATTACTTAAAGTACGTATATAGGTAGCAGTTTGTCAGCTTATGGGTAGGCAAAAGGTCCCAACCTACATACAGTGAGTGTGCTGGGCCCAGAAAATCCTATTGGCATTCCAGAGCACCTGCAAGTGAAGTTACTGGAAGTACCGTTTCTCTTTCCAGATCCCTTCCTTGAAGGACATGCTGGGCCCATACCATTTGAATCCATTCATTTGGATATAGTATGAACTCTGTTCCCAACTGCCCTCACGTTAGCTACATTAAGGTTGAAGAAATTGGACTTTGTCACTTAGTGAAAGCTGAAGGGTTATGTAGATCTAATAAAATGTCACCAAGCTGCAGAATACAAGTGAGAACACTAGATGCACACATGCACCCAACTTTGAAGATAAGTAGCTGATGTGATGTCAATTGTTATACTAGACTTGAACCATGCAGTGTTTATTTGTATCAGCATCTTAATTCGCCTATTCAAGAATGTGCTGTTAGATTCAATTTTCAAACAGATGTTAAGGGAAGGGTTCAGCCAATTTCTTCACTCTGCTAAGCTATGGCTTATTTAAAAGCAGATCTCCATCACAAAACATGTAGGAGAAGCACACCCCTGACTGCCATGGTCCAAGTTCCCCAAGGCTGGAATGAAGTGCTGCAGGGCACTATTCTAACAGAATGCCAGATCGTAATAACTCCTGTGATGGTAATAAGAGATTACCAGTCCCTTGCCCCCACCCCTGCTTGCCTTCACTGCGATGCTCTTTGCTGGGGCAGCAGGCACAACTCTACGCAGGATCTTGCAATTGTATTTCTCCCAGGGCAGTCTTGTCAGTTTCTGCCATTGATAACATGTCCACTGCTTGGTTGATGGAAGTTGATTTTGCTGCCCTTCCAGGAACTGTTTCTCCAGCAGGATGTCACAGTTCATGTGCTGATGAGCTCTCTGTAGATGCCATGAAGGTGGCGGTGGGAAAGCTGTAAAGTGGCTCCATCATGTAGTTAACATTGTATGGTGTCACCAGTGCTCATTCCCAGGTGGAACTCTTTTACTCAACAGAAGAGGCTTTCCTAGTGCTCACCTCACACTTGCGTGGCTGCTACTAAGCCTTCCCAAAGTGCACGAGGATAAACACCCAGGATACCCAAAGAACCTTCTCTCCCCAATGCCTTAGGTAGAGGCTAGGTGCAAACAGTGTGCCTCTTCATTACCCAAGAGTAGCATGCAACACAGAAGGCATGTGCCAATGTTTGAAAATCCATTTCTTACCTGGCCTTTCTCCGACTCATCTCCCTTGTAGCACTTTGGACACTCCCAGCAGTTGGGCAATTCATCATTCAGTAGCCCTTCCCCATCCATCTGCAGAGGAAAAATACACAAAGGTGATTTACAGCAATGCATTTGTTCCTGACACTCCTGTATTGAGATGAGTCAAGTAGACCTTCTTACCTGTAGACAACCTGGGTGAACAATCTCATTGCAGATGCAGCACTCCATTAGCTTCTTCTCAAAGTCCTGCGAATCCTCATTCTTATCTACCTCCCCACAAAGTGCACATGTAACAGAGTGAGGCAGTCTGGGCTGCAAAGCAAATGAAGAGTGAAACAGGAAGTTATACCACAGGCTTGCTTCTAAGATTCAGGGGATGGTTATCCCACTTCCCCAACCCCATTTGCCTCTATGCACTGCACTGAAGGACATTAACTACTTTCCAAATGCCAACCACATTTGTTCCCAAGGCTTTTCAATCAACCTCATTAGTTGCTCTTTTGCCTTTCGAGAAGTACGATAGGTTTCATCCCCTACTCTTAGAACCTTCCACAGAGATAAGCAATTTCCCCACCCAATATACCACAGGACTCACCGCCAAGCACTGCCGTAGTACACAGGACTGCTTCATACGACCAGGCCCCCCAAACTTCTTCATATCCCTGCAGTAGTGGCACATGCCACATTCACCTTGCAAGCAGGCCTTGCATTTACGACATCGCACCCGCCTTCTGCGGGCACCAGACACTATAGGAGAGACTGTAGGTCTCACAGTTGCTGGCCGTGGCGCGGGTTTCATGGTGTGTGGCTTGGTGATAGGGATGGTAGGTAATCTTAACTTTGGCCGAGCCTGAAGCTTGAGCTGTCATTGGTGGGGGGGAAAAGACAGCAAGAAATTAGGAGGCTCATATAATCAACCAAGGAAACAATAATCTGTCAGAAGAGATCCAGATGACAGATGCATGAAGTTTAAAGTCAGGAATTTGGAACAGAAGAGATTATGCATGGAAAGAATTAGGACTTTGATCTCAGAGGCACAATGTCTAAATAATGGACTTGTGTTTTATCATTAACCAATTCTGGATTTGGGCAATCACATCTCCTAGAAAGTGAAGCCATGATCATGATCCTCCTGGTTTCTTTATCCTCTTATTTATACTGCACTTCATTTTAATATCTGCGATTTGTGCCCAGACCTACTCTGCCACTACCCTTATACCTATACTGGTGTAAGGTTCTTTTCTTGGTTCTTTGGTTTAAATTATGAGGCTATTCTTGTCAACTGACAACACTTTCCAGCACAGAACTCCTGTTCCCTCCACCAAGTCTCCAAGCTATTTGAGTTAAGTCATGGATCCATTATTTACCTTATCCCTCTTTGGCCACTGGACAATAGGAATTCCAGTAAGTGCCAGTTTGGGATCGCTGTTTGCGTACTCCTCCAGCAGCAGCTATAGCAGGATTAAGAAAATAAAAATCAGTTTTTATACTTAATATTTATATGGTATTTCAGAATAATTCAGTACATTTTCTTAGTAATCCTAAGAACAATTCTGGAAGGCAGATCAGTGTTCTTGTCCCCATGTTACTGATGAGGGTCAAGAGATGTGGTTTGCCTAAAGATACCTAACAGAGATTAGATTTGACCAGAAACCCCCTGCCTCATGAATCACACACTTAAAGTCATTGTGTTAGGGAAAATAAAATGATGAAACCTGATCGGAAATTAAGGTCTAAGAAGTGTGGTCTCTTCCACAATGTAGCAAAGCCCTCCACCCAACCAATATGTCCATGTTTATCCCAGAAGTTATACTTCTCAAAACAGCACAGAAACACAGTATTTTCAACCATGGGCTAGATAATTTCTATGCCACCAACCAATGACCAGGTTCTAGGAAAAGTGGTTGCCATCCTGAGACAGCATCTCTTCCCGTCTGGCTCTTTTAGCCTTGTTCCTGATTCTGTCGTCCACCTTACCCACCCACTCTTGACTGCCATTTCAGATGTGCTTTATTTACTTGAGGTTACTATGGTTACATTGCTGGCATCCCCGTGTGCAGGGAGTGCAGTGTCTCTAGCTGCCAAGAGGCAAAGAACACTGCATGGGCTGGGCTCACTCTCCCTGGCACTTACCAGAGCAAGGGGATTCATATTCCCATCTGAAGCTGCCTATACAGGGAAGTTGCTTTCCAGTAGGACAGATTAATTTAAAGTCACCAAGAAAGGTGTGCAATTCACAACGACAATTTATAATGAAGTTTCCAACTGTCCAATTAATGGTTCCTAAATAAGCAATGTTAACTGGTTGCTACAAACAATTAAAACATCTGTCTACAACTAAATAGAGCAAGTCTTCTTATTACCCAGGGAACACAGTCCAAAATACCTGGTCATGCAGCATTCATGCTTTTTCTGCTGCAAACTGTATCTGCTTAAAGAAATGCATTATGATAAAGAATGTTTGGCTCTCTACCAGCATGTAAGAACACCAAGCAAAATCATTTAATATTAAATGTCCAGAGCTTTCTATAATCAAGGGCTAGTAATTAATCAGCCAAAATGTTTACTAATGCCTGACTTAAGATATCACATTTTTAACTGGATCAATCTTTTACATAGAACAGCACCTCAATTTAAGTAAAAGGGGGGGGGGAGAAAGCAACTCAATGTGTTTGACTCAGGATAGATGCTAATATAATATTTATCTACCTACTGAAAAGCAAGTTCACAAAATGCAATGGGGTATACTCTCAAGTAAATGGGTGTGGGATTGCAGTTTAAATGTTTGTTAAGTAATTGGATTTTTCAAAAACAAACAAACAAAAAACGTAAATCCGGTTTAATTTAAAAAGAAGCACCATCAGTTTTTATCCACTCTGCTTTACAGCTGCTTCTCCACCCTTCAAGAGAAGGTTGTGGGTGTAAGGAAGTGGCTGTTCGGCTAGCCCAGCAGAATGTGCAGTCTCCAAGCCCCACCCTGTCCCTTACAGCGTCTACTTATGAGGAAAGGTCGGCATTTGAGGGCATGAAGACACATGCTTCACGGGGCAGAAAGGGAAACGCACTATATGCATCAGCCTGGGGCACTTTAGGGGTGGCTGCACAGACGTGCAAACTCCGGGGGTGGGAACACCCAGCTTCACCGACTCACGCGGACGTTAGGAAAGAGTAGCCCCCACCCCGCCCCAAGAGTAAGAAGAAGTCTATCACTGATCTGAAGTAGAAAACGTGCCGTTCTCAAACACCCAAAGAATGCAAACCAACTTGGGAAGGGAAGACGCGGGCTCCGACCCTGTAACAACCGATATAAAGGAGTCCCTGCATTCCAAGCTTACGAACTCCTCCCATAGAAAGTACCCTTCAAACAAATGCAGAGAGGAACCGTGGGAGGGGAGCTCCGGGTGATCCTATCCTGCATGGATGTTGGAAGCAGCTCTCTCCCTCCCCCACCCGCCGGCGGAACCCTGCTGAAACCCCCCCAAGGTTCGTGTCTGCCTGACCTTGCGTGCTTCGTTCCACGGAAGGTGCCGAGAGTCTCGGAGGAAGTTTCCGAGTCCCTTTGTTTTCTATTCTGCCAAGTTGCAGGGCTTCGGTGTCGATCCTCCCCCCACTATGTAATTTTAACTCTAGCACAATCCTCCTCCTTCACACGAGCGGCTCAGGAAGCGCGATCCCAACTCCGCCAGCACCAGCGGCTGCCCGGCGCCAGCAGCATGTTCCTTCCAGAACCCTTCAGCGGAAGCTTCCTGCGCCCGCAAACAATGCTGCTGCGTCACCCACATGCAGTTCCCAGCAATGCTTTGCAACGGAAGATGGCAGAAGAGAAAGGAGACCGAGAAAACCAAGCGAGGAACAGGACGGCAAAGCCGTTCTGCTGCAGAGTTGGGAGGGGGCCGGGCCAAGCCGCTGGCTGCTTGCTGATTGGTCGAGACGGCAGCCGAGGCAGCCTCTCCCCCCCTCCCCCACCACTACTGCAATTGGAGAATCCGGGGCCAGCACCCGAGGGCTGGCTGGGGCAGACTTTATAGAGAACAGCACAGAAAGCTTTTCACCCGCCCGGTGCGCTGCAGCTATGTCCCCGTTTTCCAGTATCCCCCTACCTCGCTGTGCCCTCAGAAACAACTGCCGCTTAACGACGACGCCCTCTCAACACCCACAATGACGTTTTAACTCCGAAGAAGGCACATGCCCAAGGTGTCCATGCCGTTTATCACCAGGGAGGTGGAAATAGATACTTTGTTGCAACATATTAACCCCCCCAGCTGTTCAATCTATTTGAAATCTTAAGACAGCCTCCTCCAACCTAGACACCGCAACGTTCTATTTAAGCAAGACGTCTGAATTACCCTCTTCAATGCTGCAAGATCTCTCTCTCTCTCTCTCTCTCTCTCTCTCTCTCTCACACACACACACACACACAAATCAACATTTTGTAGGTTTCAGAATTCAACGCGTTAGCAAACTTGAGATGTCAACTAGCAACGATAAGCAGGTGCTAGACCAGTCAAACAGGTATTACTGGGTGAACTGGCATAACTGACTAGTTGAGTAAAGCTAAAGGTAAAGGTACTCCTCTGGTTATAACCTCCGCCTACACATTAGAAGGCTGAAATAAAAGTACTTAAGCTAGATGTCAACCATTTGTAAAGCTTCTACCACAAATGGTACAGCAAATATGCACTAGTTTACAAGCTCTCTGGGTCTTAAAAGTGCCAGCCTCAGACATTAAAAGTGCTCACATCCACAGCTGCAATCTTCTGTGTATCACAGCTGTCAAATGGTACATCACCTTGCACCATGCAAATATCCTTTGATATGCCTTTTATCATCCTTTCCCCTCCATTTTATCCTTAAGGCCAGTTTGGAGCAGATTCCAGAGCCTACATAAATGAAATGTATGACAGGAATAGCTGTGGAACAGATTCCCATGAGAGGTGGTAGGCTCTCCTTTCTTAGAGGTTTTTAAGTAGAACTTGGATGGCCATCTGTTATATATGATCTAGTCGAGATTCCTGCATTGCAGGGGGTTGGACTAGATGCCTTCAGGGTCCCTTCCCATTCTACAATTTCATGATTCTGTGAATCTATAAAATGGTGTCCAAGTGCATTTATCTTCAAAATGGTGTTCAAGTGCATCTACATCCAGAATCAGACTCCGGCTCCTGTGTATTTTGCTGACAAGATCTGAAGTTTACACGTGTGCACTGCTTATATGTGATGATATTTGCATGTATTTATACTTTGGAATTAAGTACCCAAGTACAAAGGGTAATGCATGAAGTGGCCCCAAGTGTCTTAAGTATCAGTAATTGACTGAATTCAAGGGGACATCCTATAGAAGCTATGGACAAGTGAAATGCCTGTACATAGTATTGCCAATGAAAATGTTCAACACTTTTCTTGCTCTAGTCTAGACATTGTTTTAGCATGCTACTGAACTGTCATCAATGCACAAGATCAAGAAAGCAAATTTTTTTTTTACAGTCAGGTCTCAATTTTCTTACTTCAGGTGGCATTTTGAAACAGGTGGATGGGCTTCTATAACAAGGCAAGCTGAAGCAAAGTGAACAGAAGTGAAACAGTGCTGCCATGTGAGCACACAAGCTATCTGTACTAGGCTTTTTATGACCCCACAGTCAAGTTTGAGTGCTCCCTTTTCACTGGAAACCTTGGGGTTAATCACCTTTTTTCTACCGACAGGTCAGACAACATTGCATGTACTATAGTGAAATGAAAGGTGAATAAGTGACAGCTTTTATCCCCTCCAGAGAGGTGAGCAGCTCATGGTTCTACCATTTTTAGCCTTATCTATTTCTTCCAGCAAGTCTCCAATAAAGAGAGCAGCATTCAATCCTGCTGCCTTTCGAGTTGGATAAAGCTGTTTTGCTAGCCCATTTGGCCAAGTAAGCCCATCTTTTCCTAAATGCCACCACACCTGATAGAGAAGCACAAGGAGAAAGAAGAGTGTGTAAGCAGACCAAAGGAAGAAGCTACCGTACTTATTAAAAAACAATGAAGCTGTGGATACATTGCTTGCCTTCTGCTTTCCTGAAGAATAAACAACCCCTTGGACAGACAGCGATTACTGCCACTTTATCTGTCAAGTTCTTTTGTGCAGACTTTTGGAAATTTTGATTTAGTGAGATGTTTATGCAAGTGTGTTAGATGTGTGTGCACCTTTCTGGTACCATGGAAACAAACAAGGTCAGGAACAAATCATAGCCAAAGACCCATAACAAGAGGTCCAAGTTTCAAGAGAGCTTTCCAAAGCCATTTTCAAAGCACCTCATTACCATTCAGGGATTCACAGAGAAAGCGACAAGAGGCCATATAATTACACTGTTAATCAACGTGCACAGTGTTTCATATTGATAAAGCTTGGGAGGGCAAGCCTTTCTTCAACTCCCAATGGCATGAAACAACTTCGTATGACCCAGGACCAGAAGTAAAGCACTAGCAAAAAATGTAATCCAGTTGACAACTGTGCTCACACACTACGGAGGTGGCAGAGCTCAACACACCCACAGAGCCATGCTAGATAACTTTACAATACTGTATTAACAGATGCATAAGCAGCTGATCAACTCTAGCAGAGAAACTGGCCACAGCAACAAATCACTTAGGTTTGCACATGGCCCATGTAAACAAATGTCGGTGGGTTGTCACAGGTGCTGGAAAAAAGTGCTACACACAAAAATGAGATAACTCTTGACTTCACAACATACCTTAACATCTGCAATAAGGGCGTCCTCATCCTCTATGCCTGTGGGTACACACTTCTTGTGTAGGGGTAAAGACTCCAGCTTGTCTACAAGACAACGCAGACCTTCAAGCTCAAATTGGGTCAGATGCACCTTGTTGCCCTTATGAGGGCTGTTGCTATGAGTGTCCCAGGCTTGGCCATTGTGAGAGCCTCGACTGGACTCTGAGTCCATGGAGAGAGTTCTCTTGAGACCTGGCAAACTCCGGCAGCCTTTATTTAGTTCTTCATAGTCTAGATTAGCACCATTGGCTACAGGGCTAGTGAGGACTGACCGCCTAGTGACAGGGCGGTGCGATTCCTTTTCTGCTGTTGCATCATCTTCATCCACAGTGCCTGACTCCAAGCCGCATAACTCCATATCTGTATGTAAAGGGCAGAACAGTGATAATTGAGCAGATCTGCCTGTGGAACAGCTTCGGAGGGAATGAAGGTGTTTCAGTATTTGTACTATTCACTCAGCCACCACAGCGGCCTGGGGAAAATGGAGTACAGCTCTCTAGCTGTTGTGTACACAAACACTCTTGGCAAGAGTAAGCGTGCAAGTGTAACAGCCAATACCCTGCTGCATTTCAAAGTTGGGAAAATACAGCACACAGCAGCTGTGACCCATTTGCCACTTGGCTATCAATGGGGAACACAAACCACTGCAAACTGTAGAACTATGTAATCTGTATTCTGCCATATTCCACCAATCTTGGAGAAAAGGCTCAATTAAGAGGTTACTTAATTGGCATCCAAACAAGTGATTCTTCTTATTCTAATGTCAACCCAGATGAGAGTTTAGCATGGAGGCAAAGTGTTTTTAGAAATTCTCAGAAGAATGACAGCCAAATAACAGGGAAATAACTCTTACCCATGCTGAGTGACTCCTTCTGAAAGTCCTTGGTTAGGTGGGAACGGTTGGTGATGCAGAAGACATAGCGTTCTAGTACGTACCAGCACATTTCATAATAAAAGGGATAGCGAAATTTATTTGGAACCTGTCAATGTGTAAGAAGTGAGAAGGCTGAGTCTAGAAAATGCTACCAGTTGCACACCATTCCATTACCATTCACTCCCTTTTAGGGAAATAAAAAGACCACTTCTCCCCTCTCAATAACGAAGTTCATCAGTTTATTATTTACTGCTGAGCGAAGCACCCCCATTCCAACCAGAAATGCTAATCAGTTTCTCAAAGTTGCCAGCCTTCAATTAAGTTATCTGTTTATGTTGCCTCTCTGTCATCTGCCACGGTTTGCTTCGGCTTCCTAAGATGCCAGACAGAGACTGATTGTCCAAACTGTTGCTGGCTACAAGGCTTACTACAGCTCCATGGACTGATCTTGCAAGCATCATAGCCTGATACTCAATTGCTGCATGGCAATGAACAGTGGCAAAAGCTGCTGTAGAAACCTGCTGATTTGGGGAGTGAGGATTGGACTCAAACACCAGAGACTAACTGTGGGGTACTCAAATGCCAGAAACACAAAAGGTGGAATATGGGAATTTTACAGCTTATTGCATTGGTGATACAACAAACAAATCAAGGTGGGGTGTCTCTGTAGGCCACAAAAAACTTTGCAGGGGCAGTATGTGGTCCATGGGCTGATTATCCCTGCTATAGACACTCGTTTAGATCTTCCCTTCCCTTCTACAAACAGAAGAGCTTTTATTTATTCTTTATTTACCAAAATGTATATACTGCTTGATTGCAGTTAAACCTCTCAGTGGTTTACAAGAAATATTAAAATTATCAATAAAAACAGCCAAAACATTTAAAATTAACAGTAAAATAAATAAAAGAGGTTTAAACATGTCCACATCTACGTGTCTGGATATACTTTCCTAAACAATTTCCTTCAAGCAGGGACCAACAAGAGTACAGTAAAGGCCCCTACCTGATGTCAATAGGCACGGAATTCCAAAGAGTTGATGCCACCACACTAAAAGATAGAATTCTTACAACTGTGGAACAAATATTATGTGGCACCTGTAACAGTACCAGCTCAGACCCTGCTCTTTCTGTTGGTGAGAGCATCCCATAAATGGAACTCTGCTCGCAGGACACTCTGCCAGTGAAAGGAGATTCAGGATCCAAGCCGATATATGTTGTCAAAAATCTTTCCTCACCAAGGCTCCGAAGAAAATTTAGCAGTCATGGAATTACAAAGATGGGTCCTCTTATGGATTGAACAAGATAGCAGCGTCAGAATAAACTGCCAGTTTTCACAGCAGAGGAAAGAAAATACTGCATAACTGCATATGCTCCCCAGAGATAAAAATTGCCTATTTCATTTACCAGTGAGCAAAGAAAATTCTGCGGGGAGCTAGTAGTATTGCTATGGAAATTCCTATGTTATTCAGGTTTGAAAACTTTTGGAAACTGCTTACCCGTGTGCGGTCTTCAATGCTGTAGATCCGCAGCTGCATAGGAATGTTGAAGCTGTGCAGAAAGTTACCCCCAAAGACCAGGGTGTCCATAGGAGTGTACACTGCATGGATCCAACCTGATAGCAAAGAACCCAGAGGTTAAGATTTTCTGATGTTGCATAGTGGAGAACCTTGTGCTACTAAAGCTGATTTCTGTAGTATCCTAAGAGTTGTGCTTTCTGAAAAACAGGCCTGCTCTTAATCTCAGCTCCTGCTACTAAAAGCTACAAGATTCTTCCTCCTTTTCAGCAATGCGTGCCATCTTATTTTCAAAGGCAGGATAAAAAAGGAATCGATTCCAATTGACTTGGAAAAGGGAATACTGTTTTGGGGGTCTCTGATCTACTGTTTATTCTTCTCAAGTCCTCTCCCATACATAAGATTTGCCCATGTAGCTGACAGCCTCATTGGGTCTAAGGTGCAACAATAGTTAAAGCTCAAGACCACATGGCTAACAAGCAAACTGCAAGAAATAACTCTTCTAATGCTTCAATGGACACATTTATTTTTGGCAACAGAAAATTAGTTTAAGCTCTGTTCACATTACCCTACCTGAGGGTATGACAAAGGTATAGCCTTGTTTGAGCTCAATACGCTGGCAATTTGACACCCTGTCACCAAGAAAGATATCCCCTTGTTTTCCCGACAGCAGCCAGTTTTCATACAACTCCAGGTTCTGGGGAGTGGGTGGAATTAACCAAAAGACCTACAAGTGGAAAAAGATAGATTTAACAAATCTTCTCTTCTGAAAACCTACTGTTTGCTGAGATCCATTTGTTGCTTTGTTATATGAGCCAGACTTAAAAGAAACTCAAGAGCAGTGCTATATAAACCATGCAACAATTGGCCGACAAAGCCCACCTTCCCAAATAAAAGCACTTCACGCTTTACTCGGTAGCTTAGGTACACTGGTGCTTACCATGATAAATACATCAATTGTAATAGGGGAAATTCAGCACTATCTGGTGTGTATCCAAACATGCAGTGGATGCTAACCATGGATCCTTGATTTTAAGTTCAGTTCTTGGCAGGGGTGGGAGATGGGGGAAAGAATGGGTCACTCCTTGAGACTGCAGCAAATGTTGCTGGAGCAACATGGACAAAAATAACTGAAGAGGTATATTAAACTACTTGTCCCAGAGTTGTTTCATTCTACCTTTCATCTGTGCCTTGTTGCATGCTGATTACTCTACCTAAAAACCTTCCCTCCCTAATTTTTCAGCACACTTCCTCCAAGTAGTGGATCCTTAAGGTTATGTTTTTGGCAAAATCTTTCAGCACTATCTGTCATGTATGTACCACAGACTAACCTTCCCCTACATCTCCACTCTACAGTGCAGAACACATCGTTTATTTTCTATATGTGCCTTCCTTGCTGTGAATGCTAACTGTTTAATGGCCAGCAGTATTCATGACCGTAAGGCAGCCTCAATATTTTGCATTATGTGGGGATTGCTTTTCACATGTAGTATAGGACGCCTGGATTGAGTGGTTAGTATTAACACACGAACTAGAATGAAACTTCAATTGCACAAACAGTGCACAGCCAACACTGCTCAGAAAAATGAGAGTCATTGCAGCAGTAAGATGTGCCAAGAGCAGGCAGTGCACAAATCAGAAGGTTAAAAACCCCAAATCATAATGAAGGTGTGAGTTGGTGAATCTTTATGGCTTGCATTTTGTAGCAGTAACCACACTATGCTTTCAGTATTAAATGAATAGAATAGGAAGTTGCAATTACAATTGAGAATCAAGTAATTTATTTTCTTGCCTACAAAGACAATTTCTACTTCAGCATTCAAGAGTTCTAACAAATTACCTGCCTTTCATACTTATTTCCACCAAAGCAAATGTTTGTTTGTATAAAATGAATGAGGAATATTTAGTAGTCACACTAATAGAATTAGAATTACTGTATTTTCTGGCGTATAAGACTACTTTTTAATCCAGGAAAATCTTCTCAAAAGTCAGGGGTCGTCTTATACGCCGGGTGTCGTCTTATAGGGCAGGTGCTGAAAAGCCGCGGGCTCGGAGGAGACGCCGCCATTGTCCCCGTCCCGGCCCCACCGCCTCCTCAGGGAGCCAGCGAGCGAGAGATGGGCAGGGGGGCGCACAGACTCCTCTCGCCCAGTCCTGGCCCGCCTGCTCCTGGCGTGCACGCCCCACCCCCGAGACACAGGCAGGCAGGCGAGAGATGTGCTCCCCTCCCCTCACGGCCGCTCTCGCCTTCGCCGCTTCAGCCGCTAGATGAGACGGGCGCTCATGGTGAAAAAGGCTGCCTCCAGTGTGCATTGGTGTGCATTGGAAGAGGGGTAGTCTTATGCGGCGAGTATATCCCAAACTCTATATTTTAACTGGAAAAGTTGGGGGTCGTCTTATACGCCCAGTCGTCTTATACGCCGGAAAAGACGGTATTGGAGAGCTCAGTGTTGTAGTTTTCTACAAATTTCTTTTAAAAAGTAGGAAGTTCTATGTACACAAACACTAACCACTCAAGTACACAGCACATGCCCTACCACATAATATGAAATATAAGGTCCCTAAACCACTTTGTTGTTTCTAAAAGTAATCCTTATGTGTAATCCTCAGCAATGCCTTAGTTTGTGAGAGAGACCAGATTAAGCTACTGATAATTTGTCTCTATGCCTTATTTGCAACAAAAACCAAGGAATACTTCTCTAAACTAGTGAAGCTAGAGAAACAAGTACCTGTTGTCTACAAAGAAGCAGAGGTGCCAAAAATTATATTTCTGACTAGGGGGAGAAAAGGGTGGGTGGGTGGGTGGAAACAAAAGTTTGGATAACATGGATTGTCTAGAACTGTGTGTTTAAATGTTCACAGTTTTTGAATGTTTTCACAGACAGCTTGTAATAGTGTGTGTGTGTGTGTGTGTGTGTGTGTGTGTGTGTCCATGCACACACACACGTTAATTAATTCCTCAGACCAGGCTGGATGAAAGACCTGTAACCACTAATGGAAGAGAAATAGGAAGAAAATACTATATGGAATAGGAATCTTGCAAGCTCTCCTTCCCCTTCAAGATCCCTAAATTTGCTCTAAGGGTTAGGAAACCCCTAGAGCAGACTGGAGGGTACACAAGAAGATGAAAGGGGGGGGGGAGTTCAGTTGCCTACACAGAAATTGTTATGTGCATGCAATGATTTAGTAGTTGGACACAACCTCCCAAATTTTAAAGCATACCAGTGGGTACAGTGAGCTCTTATATTTTCAATGTTGTTGTTTTTTTTTGGAAAAAAAAATATTGGATGTTATTTGATTCAAAGTATGTATACCCTGCTTTTGCAGTATAATGTCTTCAAGTTTGTTTAGCAACGCAAATGATTTAATATACATCTGTTTCACTAATCACTCTTACATCTCTTTTTCAATTTGCTCATGTTCCGTTAGTTACACACTGTATCCACCTGGGAATCCTATTCAACAGTACAATAAGCTTAGTTGTCCTGATTCTAAAGCACAGTGACCAAACACAAGCTAATGAGCTGCATGTGGCTCCCTGGGTGGTTCAAGAAAGCGAAGCAATGATACAGCAGCTCCGCAGTGGGCAAGTGTTCTAGAAGCACAACAGAACCTTTCCCATGTCTCCTCCACCCTCCCTGCCCTTCCTTTTTTTTAGTCAGAAGCCAGACTGAAGGATTTCTGAACAAAGCAGACGCCACTTCATGATTCACAGGGTCCAGTGTTTCGGGATACCTCAGCAGGCAAATGAGATACGGAATTCCAATTCTACTCAGTTAAGCATTTAAAAAATATATCCTTCTGCACAATCTCCCACACAAAACAAAGCAACTTGCTGGGATTGTCACAATACCTTCCCCCCTCTGTGGATGTGATACCACACTGAAGTGCCACCGAAGTCTACATGGAAGTCTGTATAGCAGCCCTTGACACTCATCAGACAGTACCTGAAATGAAATCAGCAATATGAAACTGCAACTCAAGTCCAATCAATCTTGCATTTCTATGCAGATGGAATAAATGCTTGGTATTAGAGTGCTTGCTGACAGTATTTTATGGGTGACTGGCACTTTGAATCAAAGCACTAATCACCCAGAATTTACACATTCAGGATTCTGACCCCCATGCCAATTGCTGTTGATCTAAATGACCACCATGGGGCACAGCTACTGTTGCATCAGAACAGGGGCAACAGGGAACTACATCCCAACAATGTTGTAACAGGAACCACCTCCACTTTATTCTTGCAATTCCTGATATTTTCAATCAAATAACGATAACCTTTCTACAATATAGTGTGCAAGGCTGTTCTGTATCACTGTCATGTTAGGAAAAACAACCTTTAGGTTTCTGGCTTGGATGACTGAAAACAGAGTTTGGGCATTATATTAAGGAGAGGCAGCTTTAGCAGAGACCTCATTCTGAAATCTCGCCCTAGTAGATAGGTGGTTACACACAACATCTGAAACTACTTACTTCTGCACCTTGGGATACTGCATATCCAGAATAGCGTTTGTTGATTCTGTCTGACTTTCCTTCAGATGCCTTGGCCACATATTATCAACCCAATCAATCAAATCCACCTGAAACCATACAGGTATTAGAGCAAAGTTTAGACAGCAGTATTACTAGGAGGCATCATTGCAACAGAATATAATTGCTAATGGCAGTCAAAATAACTTAATGAACTGAATATAAAATGCTATACTTACTTTGAGGTACATTATCAGTAACACTTACCTCATGCTCTCTAGCTACAAATAGAGTATTGCACTATGATCTCCATACGTTTTGCATTCCTGAAGTATCAGCTACGAAATGAGTACTCAGCTTATTAATGTCTCAATTAATTATGCAACCATGGCCCTGATTCTGTAATAGCAAAGTTGTTACTGACAGAAATTTCCAGCTGGATGACCAAGATGACAGTTTGGATTGAAGAAAATTGAGTAGACATCATGTGCTGGTTGACATAAGTCTGTGAAAGCCATTTCCCAAAGTGGCTGCCAGCCATTCTCCAGCAATTTTTCTCTCATGAATTATGGCATCTACAGCCATAAAATTTGTCAAGCTACATGTTTTGAGATGTCTCAGTTCTTCACAAGTTATATGTACATTAGTTTTATTATATTATGATGCCAATAGTAGGGGGGAAAGCAAGAGTAAAGAATTAGGATTGTGCATCTCAAAATAAGCGTTGGGCCAATACAAATTATACGCCAACATCTCCAAATGAGGGTTCTCGACAAGATGACAATTGGAGGAGTGTAGCTCAGGGGTAGAGAATCTGCTTGGCATACAGAAGGTGCCAGCTTCTATATCTGGCAGGTATGGCTGGGACAGTTCCCTCTCTCAAACCCTGGAGAACTGTTGCCAGTCAGCGTAGAAAATACCAAGCATGACAGACTCTGTATAAGACAACTTTCTATGTTCCTATGTTATAGTGGACACTCTCCTGGAGGTGAGGATACATCATGCTAATTCATCATCCTATTGTGGAGGAACAGGCTGACCAGGGATGCATCACCAACATCTGGGTGGGTCAGATTTGACTCAGCTTTGCCTACCTGGCCACTTGGGGCAACATCAGCCCCGACAGGAGTAGTGGATGGGGAGCTGCTGCTGTAGTCCACATGAATTCACTTACCACTACTGGGAAAGCCTTCTTTCTTAGAGTGGGACTGGAGGGCCTGCAATCTGGTGTTGGGCCAAAGACAAAGGCTAGGGATGCTGCTCATCAGCCTCCATAGCTGAGCTGGCCAATGGTGTCTCAGGTGTGATGTTGGAGGAACCCAGAACTGTGGTTTTGGGTGACTTCAACATTCACGCTGAGGAAGCCTCAGGTCTTGCTTGCGAGTGCATGGCCTTCATGGCAACCATGGGCCTGTCTCAAATGATTATCAGTGCAATGCAGAGGGAAGGACATACCCTTAATTTAGTCCTTGCTTCATGTTCAGAGCGGGATAGTCTGGAAAAGGGGGTGGGACATGTCATTGTCAGACCATTTCCTGGTGAGATTTGGACTTGCAGCAATGATTCTCCCCTGCAAGGGTGGGGAACCAGTTAGGGTGGTCTGCCCCCCGATACTATTGGAATCTGTTGAATTCCTCACTGTTTTGGGGGTTTTCTAGTGGATAAAACGTGTGATCCTGTTTATGTCCTAGTTTCACTAGGAAACTGAGACTCGTACAGCCATTGACACAATTACTCCTGAGTGCCCTTTCTGGTGCTGTGGAGTCTGTTTTGCTCCTTGATATACTAAGGAGCTGCGGATGATGAAATGGACCTGGGCAAGGACTGGAGCGTAAGTGACATAAATCTTGCTTAGGAGGGCTCCTAACTGGTTCGGGCTCCTAACTGGCTTACCATGGGCTTCATGTGTTTGGGCTCCTAACTGGTCTACCATGAGGCAGTGAGGGCAGCAAAGACATCCTACTCCACTGCCTCCATTGCATCCTTGAGGAACTGTCTGGCAGAGTTGTTCCTGGTCTGGAGGCTGCTTACTTCTGAACAGAGAGTACACCTCTGGAGTACATGGTGTCTAGCTATAACTGGATGTATGAACACTTTGAGGATAAAGTCACATGATTCTGTAGCAATTTAGATGCTGTTATTGTGACAGTGCCAACTGAGGTGTCCAATGTAATGTCCAGCCCAGTCTTTTGGTATCAGGTCTAGTAAATGCAGTCAGAGGATGTGAACAGGATACTTGCAGTGATGTGCTGACCACATGCTCATTAGCTCCTTGTCCATCTTGGCTTATTAAAGCTTGCAGAGTTGGGCTGACTGAATGGGTCAGAGGTGTAGTAAATGCATCTTTGCATGATGGAGTGGTGCTGCTTGTGGCCATTTTGTAAAACGGCTTCTGCAGATTTATTTCCACTTGTGTATGATGTCTATCCAATGTTTCATTCCAAGCAGTGTATTCTATGTCACCAAGTTGCAATTGCCATCAGCAATAACTTTCCTATGGAAGTTTATTACAGACTACAACCACGACTAGAAAATGGAATCATGGCGAATAGCCTTGCACCTAAGTAGTTATTCAGGAATGAAAAGTTCTGCTCCAGCTGCCCTTGATGTTTGTAAGAATCCATACTATTCTAAAAATAATAATAAGCGATTTTCCTCACGTTTGCTAACTCCATAACTATGACTTACTCAAGGAGCTTGGTTTGCTCTCCCTTCTTTACATCACAAAACCTGCAACATTTGTACTCAATTAGGGCAGCTAGCTGAGATATTGCTAAACACTAATTTGTATTTAAATGTATAAGCCCTTGCAAGAACCTGTGCACTGAGAGCATGCAGCTTTAAAATGTTCAAAATGACTATGCAGAACTACATTAGCCAATGTATACAGAACTTTGCTACTGAGCTAATTAAGGGACAAGATTCAAGTAATTAAGGCTTGGCTAGAAATTAGCCAGTACTACTTGAATTTTTCTCAAAAAATGCACACTACTATAAAGTATCATCCTTAAAGTTAACTTACGCTGCCACATAGATTATTCATACTACACAAACTTATCTTCACTCACCACTGTAAACAGGGTCTTTCTCATTAGCACTAATGATTTTATTGAAAGTATGTGTTACATCTTGGATTCCTCTCTTACATTGATGGCTATTGGTAAATATGAGAATTTAAGTCACCCCATATGATTATGAGTATTTGAAGTGTAGTGTTACAGCTACGTTTAGTTAGAAACCAGAAGGCATCTGTAAAAACTAATTGGCATCAATACTCTTTTCAGCTGACTGGAATTTACCCAAATGGATGTGAAATAATTCCCTTCTTCAAACAATTCAAATTAAAACCTATGAAGCCCCTTATCTATTCAACTGAAATGGAAAAATCAGGGTGATGTTGGCAGGGCAAGGGTCTCTGCTTACTGTATTTGGCCTCTGCACCAGGTTCTCGAGCCGTGTGTGGCTGAACTCCAGGCTGATGACATTATACAGCTTCTCTCGCTCCTCCTCTGGAGTTTCATAATAGCGTGCCCACTGTGCCATGGTCATCTCAATATCCCTTTGTGTGTTTACATCCATGACGTCCACCATCCTTCGACTCCCTATCAGGACACAGAAATACGTGGCTACTTGGGCTAGAAATTGTAGTAGGAAAGATGGGAGGGACACCAGAGTATAGAAAAAAGATTAAAGAATGCATGGGAGGACAGGGTATAGGTTATCCACTCAAAGCCCCCTGATTTTTTTTTTGAAGGGGTGCCTTGAAGAAGTTTCAGCTATTTTCCCACAAAGCCAGGTGGTTTTTTTTATTCAAAAATTATGTGAAACTAAAACCAAATTCCATGTCAGATTTCAGATTGTTCATCTGTTACATACAGCCGATACTCTGAGCTACTAAAAAACAGGAGTGCATAATTACCTACGTAGAGTCGTACATCATTCACACTGAAGTCTGGATCTGGCATCCTGCAAAATGGGGGGGGGGGGAATTAAATGCAATAATCACACTTTTGGCCTTTCACCATGCAATTTTATCCTGGGCACTTCAGACACGAATGACAAAAACTTCATAGGTTTGCTGCAGCCTTCAAAGAGTAAATGTGGAAACATACAAATCCTGTCCCCCCCATCTTTGCTTGCTGTCACTGCAAGTGTGGCTCACTTTCTATAGGGCAATAATTCTCAAGCAGACCGATGGGAGAGAGTGCCATACTTACTTGCCTAACATGGTTGTAGCCAGTTCTAGGGCTTCTTTTCTCCAACTATAGGTGCAGCTGTTTCAGTACTGCCCTAAACTGAAACAAGTGTGCCAGCTGCAGCCCCTCCCTGATAGCCTGGCCTCAATCTGTCCACTGGCTAGCAACCTACAGATTAGACTACTGGAATGCACTACACAAGGGCTGGACCTTTGACTGGGAACAGTTGGTGGGAACATCTCTCACAGGTGATTAAACATCTTTCCTGGTTATTGGTCCATTTCCAAGCAGAATTTAGAGTACTAGAACATACCTTTAAAGCCCCACATGGGTTCGCTCCCTAGATACACATACCTTCACAAAACCCTGCCCTTGCTCTCCTAAACAGAGGCAAGGCGAGTGGTATCTGAGAGGACCTTCTCAGTTGTGGCACCCAAGCTGTGGAATTCTCACCAAGGTTTGCCTGGTGCGTATTTTGCTGTTGTTCAGACACCAGAAATTTTAATTTCCCCCTGGTTTTTACACTGAGAGTTTATTTTTCTGCCATCTTTACTCAGTATTTTATCTGCACTTTTCCCACACTATTGTGTGCATTTTATTGTTTTAACTCCTTGTAGTTAACCACTGTAGTAAGTAGCAGTAATACAGTGATCCCTCGACTTCCGAATGACCCGACTTACGAGTTTTTCGAGTTATGAGGGATCAAAGCGGCCGCCGCTTCCGAATTTTTCGACTTCCGATCGGAAGTCGCGGCCGTTTTAGATGCGGTTTCCTCGACTTACGAGGTTTTTTTTTACCTATGAATGCGTTCTCCCAACGCATTCCTATGGGGACTCGAGTTACGATGATTTCGACCTACGAAGATTCCGTCGGAACGGATTATCTTCGTAAGTCGAGGGTCCACTGTATTTTATATTGGACAGCAGTGTGTGTATATGTAATTAAAAAACACCTTTGCAGATGGAAAATTGCTGCAGCCATGCCAGCGTCAGTGCAAGACAGGCTGGCACGTTTGTACCAATTACCTGTGCCAGATTATCTTGGGAGGAAAATGAAGCAAGGAAGGTGCTTGTGGTTCTTGGTATCAGCTGTGTTTTAGAAATGTTGTTAGCCACTTTGAGGACTCTAGCTGAGAAGTAGGATATAAATCTATGAATGAATGAATGAATGAATGTTCTTTGAAAGCAGAACAAACCATGGCTGTATTATGTCCCATGATTAAAGCATCAAGAGGGAACACTTTGGGCCCACAGCTTTAGTCAGTGGTTTTCAACCAGTGTGCTGTGGCACCCTGGGGTGCCTTGAATGATAGTCAGCGATGCTGCGGGCAACACTGGCCTCTGTCCCTCTTTCCTTCCCTCCTTGCGTCTCTGCCTCCCAAAGGCTTGCACAGCTGTTTGTTGTAGCAGCCCTGTCTACAAGCTCCTTAGGCAAATGGTGCCTCTGGGGCTGGCCAGGGGGTGCTTCCCAGGCCCCTGTGGAGCAGTGTGAGGAGGCACCCCGCTTTGGGGAAGTGGGGGGGGCAGCTCAGAGACCAGAGGCAACAGCAGCAGCTGCCCCTATAACTCCCAAGGAGACAGGAGAGAAGGCTGAGGGAATGTTCCAGCTCCGCAGGCAAGGGGTGACATAACTGGGTTCCTGAACCCCACAGGGATGCCGCAGAAAGAATGTAGCTGGTCAAGGGAGCCATAGACTGAAAAAGGTTTAAAACCTCTGCCTTAAGTCCTTATGGAAGGTACAACTTCAGAAGACTCACTACACATGCTGAGAGTCAAGGACCTTGATGAGAGTCAAGGACTCTTTCAGTGAGTCAGAAGATTATTACTGTGGTGGGGATTAAACAAGGATGAAAATGCCAGCAGACAGGACTGGATACAATACGACTGCAGCTTCTGAGATTCAATACTGAGGTCAAGCTCTGCACACAAGGGACTGCTCTGAGGTAGGCTGGTACCCCACTGTTTTTTGCAGTGCTGGTCATGCCGGCTTCTTCCCTCTCACTTTCCTCCTCCCTGCCTTCTCATACATTTTTAAATTTTATTTTTCTTTGCTGCTGCATTTGCAGTGCTAGCAGTTTCTCCACCCCTTTCCTATCTTGTTCAGAAGAAGAGCTGTGGGTGTTTTTTTTTGGGGGGGGGGCTTTTTCAGAGTGAGGCCTTCAGAGCAAGATTGCCAGGAGACTGCTTGAACTCAGTTTGTGTTGTCATCTAGAAAGAGTTTTAAACTTAAGTTTAAATTTTTGTTCTAAAGTTACAAGCAACTTTACATTTCCCCCCAAATTTTAAAACAGCCACTGCCGCCAGCTGCTGCAGGTGTCAGGCATTCTTCTGGCCACAACACCCAGAAGGCCTCACACCTTCATCCTTTCTCAGAGCAAGGCAAGGCAGGGAAGATGTGGCAGAAGGGGTGGTAAAGAGCCATGCTGGGTTGGCAGCTGGCTGCCCAAGCCAATAATTAATCAAATAAGGGGCTTGTGCCCACCGCCTGAGGCAATTGTCCCATTACACCTCATCATTTCGCCAGTCCTGATCAGGGTTACTTTACTAGCATCAGTGAACAACTTAACTAATGCCAAAAACTTTGCATCAACACTTACTTTATTCCAAGTCCATCACAATTTTTGAAGATCAAGGGATCTCTTAAGCCACCACGCTGAATATATTCCACATTGAAGTCTGTCGGGAGGAGAGAAGACAACATTCGTTAAGAGAGGCTAGCAGCTGACATGAAGGTACCAGGAAAAAGCTGTATTTTAAAAAGGGAGACAAAGTATAAAGGATGCTAGTGACACTGTCCAGAGCAATAGATTATTCATTTGCAACCACAAGACCCTTCATTTGACAGACATCTCTGAGTATTCAGATTCAAGCATACATATATAATACTGGTTAATCGAGGGGCTGAGATTGACACAAAAACCTTTATGTTGATTCTCCGCCCAAATTATCCACTCTAGCTTTCAGATGGTCTTATGCAAGGATTTCACCAACTACTACTTCAGAGTTGAAAGGCAAAAGAGTATTCCAACCCTTCTCTATTCCCTTGCTCATTCCCTTAAAGACATTTCAATCAGCTGCGTTCCAAAGTAGTGCACTTCCAAGGAGCAGATTCAGAACTATTCCAAATCTTGGTTTCTATCTACAGCTGAGGAACTGACCAATTTATTTTAAAAAAAACATTTTCATACAGAATTTCCCACAGGAATGTAAGTCATTAAGTGATAGCTGATGCTATTTTTCAAGGAGAACATTGTCCAGCAGGTGCCTCAAGAAAGGACAACAAAGGAGATGTACAAGTAGTAAAAATGCAAAATTAGGTGGCAATGAATTCTCCCAGAGCTAAGTCCTCTTGACTTCAGAAAGGGACATTTCTCATTCTAAACAGCTTTTCCTTCTATATGCCATCCTTCCCTTCTACATTCACAACAGTGGTATTCACTATGCAGCCCATTCACAGGTAACCTACTGAACACAAAAAGTTTAAAACACTCACATGAATCAAATGTTCCTCAACCCCAGGGGAATCCACCTTGTATGCAGAACTGTCTTGTCTGTGGGTGGCCCCATTTTGATGTCTGGCTGATAGAGGTCCCATAGCTAAGCCCAATATTGGAAAGGATCATAATGGGTCCGTCACAGAAAGTTGCAGGAAAAATGGTATCATTACCTTTGGTTGGCCACAGTTCCTTGTGAGAATAACATCTGTACCCTACACTGCACTGGTGGGCACAATGTCAATAAGGATCACAAGGTATACTACTGACAGACCTCTAGGAGACCACCAGCTTCCTGCTCCCAGAATCCGAACTATATCTATAGCTTTCCGTTTAGATGATAAATAGCTAGCAGATTTTCCCCAAGCCGCCTTATTAAGATCACATAATAATCAGGATCACCATTTAGTATGGATAATGTGTTTCAGAAGTACCTATATTTCTGGTTACTGTGAGAATAAGTGACCACAATAAATGTTTCTTAAAGGGCACTGTCTTTTTACAATATAATCTTGAATATATAAAAAATAGGACTTTTGCCTGTGGCTGACATGACTGTGGCTCTCGTTTCCTACCTGAAACCCTAAAAATTGTGATTTATTTCACTAGGCACTCTTATATTTCAAATAATGAAATGCAACTACAATAAAAGTTCTTAAAATGCATTTTTGTAATTGTTCTTCATGCTGGGCAGGCCACTAAGTTCTGCTTAAATAGATAACACAAGCCTAAAGGAAGTCCACCTCACCATATTGCCATGCTTTAGTGTGAAACATGAGAGGTAGAACAACTTATTTTCAAATACTCTATGCAATCACGATGCACATCAATAAGGTTCTTTTAAATTAGGAAGCTGGAGTTCCAATATACTGTACATGGTGCTTAAGCACAACTAGAGAGTCAAAACATACTTGTTGCTTATTGCTGCAATAGAAAAAAGAGCTCACAGCCACCTGAATCTTAGAAAGGTAGCTTGGCATGATGCTTACCTTTGCCTTCCATGAAGACCACAAAATCGGCATTAAATTTGTTGGTGGTAAGTTTTTCTTCGAGGTCAAATGTTCGTTTCCCCTCAATTTCATCATCTGAGATGCCATCATCCTCATAACGTCGTCTCATAGCACCACGCTGTGGAAATAGTGACAGGTGAGAATTGGAGGACCCATTGTCTTGAACCCAACAGCTAGATGGCAGCAAGTTTCCTGAGATATGCAATGTACATGCACAACATGTGCTCACATGTTCTTCTTGAGCATAGGTGATTAAACCAATACAACCTTCCATAAAGAGCTCCTGTTTACAATTACATCAGTTTTAACAAACGTGCAATTACTTATCTGAATGCTCTTTCCGTGTGACTTCATATTGATATTGAATGATAGTCCTTTCCCACTACTAGAGTGAGCCAATGGCTATGTCTTAAATTCCACCCTGATGCATGGCCCTCTGCAGTACCACTATCTACATATTAATGTGGAAGCCTGAAATGGGAAGTCTACATACATTGTGTTCCCTGCCTCAGATGCTAATGTGTGGACAGAGAGGGTAGGGTCAAAAAAAGCCATGTGTCATCAGGGTGGGCCCAGAGGAAAGGCGGCACAGCCCTTTTATTTACACAATGCCCCTTCAAGGAAAGCATGATAGGGGCTAATGGCAACACAATATGGTAACATCCTGGTATTATACTTCCTGCTCATATCTACAGATTTTTGACAGTTCCAAAGAAATTGGATTCTTTTTATATTTCCCTTAAATTCTGCAAACACTGTACCAGAATCTGGTGGTCCCCTAAGATGTACAGGTGAGTTTTAAAAGAGGCCCCCGTGGAACATGTGTACTCTGTATCCATGGGGCCTCTTTTAATGGACTCACCTTGTATTAACCAATTGCATTTCTGGAAGCATATCATTAGCTAAGTGTACCAAATCAAGCTCGGAGCTGAGAATGTAGAAAAATGAGAAATTAACTATAATCCAGAAATGCCTGTTTGCGATGAAGTCAGTCTGTTGCAGGGATGAGAAACCTATGGATCAATAGCTTATGATGGACTACAACTCCCATCATCCCTGATCCTTGGTTATGCTGGCAAGGACTGATGGAAGTTGAGTCCAACAAAACCTGGAGTGTCACAGCTTCTCCACCTCAAGTCTATTGTCTTAGGAAGATTTGAGACAGGGAAATAATTTGAGCAATTTTTACATGAGGGTTTCCTGAAGAGGGCCTCATTTGTGTGAAGGTACAAACACTTCAACTGAAGCCGTTTATTTCCTGCAAATACCCAGTCTGGACTCAATTGCTATAATATTAAAAAACAAGTGACTAATTAAGTCATAGCTCCTCTTCCTGATATACCCAGCCTAAGCCATAATCCTGCTGAAACACTGCCTTAGGCACTACCTTCCTTCCAGCGGTGCTAGACAGATACTTTACTATGTCAGCCTTGTCCATATAGGTACGTTTTCTTTCTTTCTTTCTTTCTTTCTTTCTTTCTTTCTTTCTTTCTTTCTTTCTTTCTTTCTTTCTTTCTTTCTTTCTTTAAGTTGGGCTGTAAAAGCATTTGCTCAGTACAATATTATGTTGCTACTGGACCCCCTTAGTGGCCACAGTTATCCACAATGGCTGTGCAGTGGTACCTCTAGTTACGAACTTAATTCGTTCTGGAGGTCCGTTCTTAACTTGAAACTGTTCTTAGCTAGAGGTGTGCTTTCGCTAATGGGGCCCCTTGCTGCTGCTGTGCTGCTGGCACACGATTACCGTTCTCATCCTGGGGCAAAGTTCTCAACTCAAGGTAACTCTTTCAGGTTAGCGGAGTTTGTAACCTGAAGCGTTTGTAACCTGAGGCGTTTGTAACTCAAAGTACCACTGTATTTCACATTGCAGTCACCTAGTTTTCCCTGAAGCCATAAAAGCTCAACATATCTGATATTAACCAAAAGGCTAATATTCCTTGGATTCTAAAGTCCAAACTAATGGAAAAATGTAGCCATCCTGGGCAACTGGTTATTTGCACACTTGTGTTTAAATGGATCTATTTAAATATGAATTTATGTCTCCTGCAGGATTTATCAGCATGTTAAATCATGTTTCTAATATTACCACACACAAATTTTAGTTATTTATTATATACCACCTTTTCCTCCAAGCAGTTCAAGGTGGTGTACATGGTTCTCACCATTTTATCCTCACAACTCTTTGAGATAGGTTAGGCTGAGGGACAGTGACTGGCGGTAGGTCACTCAATGAGATTCATGGTTAAGTAGGGATTCAAACCCTCGTCTCCTAGGACAATGAGCATAGTCCAAAACTAATAGTTACCCCTCACTGGCTCTCATGATATACACCTTGAAATGCAAGTTTTACTACAATTTTTGGACGTTTTCCAGATAAAACCAGAATTAGTAATTTCACATGGCAAGAGATAAAGAGGGTGAAGCTACTTTTGTGCATAAAAAGCAAAAGTAGCTGTGATGGTCTAGATGGGGGTGCAGACACGCAATGGAGCAGCAGAGGTGGAGAGAAGGCACCTCTCGCCCTGCACTGCTGGTCACTTGAAGGCTGCCTTCCCTCGCTTGGGTGGCAGCCCCAAGTGACTTCGGGGCAGTAGTCCCGATCAAGGACAGATCTATCTATCTATCTATCTATCTATCTATCTATCTATTTATTTATAACCTGCGTAAGCACAGTCACACATGAGTGGAATACATGTAAGCCCCCCCTACTTTCTTACAGAATGGGGAAGTCATTCCAGTTTGAAAATCTACACAGACCAGTGTTAGAAACTGAGATATGAAAGCTAGGAGCTAAATGGCACCTTAAAGCTAGGTTATGGGTGCAACAATGGAATGTCTAGGCGTGCTTTTTTATAACAAGAATACAAGCTGAAAATGAATGAACTGCAGCTAAAATATTATGCTCATTTTTCACATGGTCTAGTCTTTCCCCTGCCCACCCCCCTAATATTCTTAAGAGGGTCTCTTCTCCAGTCTTCAGAGAGTAGCTAGAAGTGGGGAGGCAGAAAAGGGTCCTCCTTTCCTTCCACTCCACAGTTTTAATCTGAAATCTTAGGCACAGTACTGCACCCAGAGCTCAGAAACTGTTCACCTTTAATGATTCCCTGTCGCAAAATGCACTTAGAACAATGGGAGTTTCGAACACTCACACAGACATATCTGAAGATGCTAAGACTGAACCAGGTACTGAAGTATTTAGCAATTCTGGCCCAGAACAGAATTGGTCAGCTCATTCTATTTTTGACAGAATTAACTGTGTCTATCTAGTATACTGCTGAGCTAAATTTCTCCTGCAAGGGAAAACTGACTAACTTCTCTGTTGCATCACCAGTTCAATTATAAACTTGCTAGGCTATTTTGAAAGAGCTGGAAATGGAAGGTTAGCAACTCAAAGCTGACCAGCCCATCCAGCTTCAGGTCTCTGCAAGTCACTGTGGTGAATGACTATTATTCAGCCAGGAAAAAAATTGCTCCAAAAATCCACTAAATACAAGATTGGGTGCAAAAGATCTTTTGCAAATTGTTATATTCTGTTTTGCATAATCAGACATTTATTGGTTTCACATACATGCAGTAATTTTAACAAAGCAAACAATGTGGAAACAAAAAAAAAACACAAAACAAGTTATGAAGCCAAATAAGCAGTCACTCCCTTGCTTAGAAGCTACACAGGAAATGACATGGCCATTTAAAAATTGACTTGTGAACTGTAGAAATATTAAGAGTTTAATTTTAAAAAGAGACTACAGGTCCCAGTATCACCTGTCTCCTGTGTTGCACACTGTCACTGATAGCATCGGCTTAGCTTATTGTGGCATTGTGATGCAGTGGTGGGCAAAGCTTCATATCCCAGTTTTCTGCTATTAAGAGCACAAGAGGCCCATTGCGAAAAGCTGACAAACTACACTACACACTTAATTTCAAGTTTATCCTATTTATGGATTCTCCATACTAAATGAGACAAAGGATATACTTGTTTGCCTGCAGACCTCTTGGTATGCCATCAAATGCTTCACCTTCTACAGTGCTTTGTATACTGTATACACAAAGTGGGACAGTCAGAAGATCGACTGACATGATCAAAATGCTTTTACAACTTTTCTGCCTTCTTGAGACCCAAACAAGCAAAGTACTCTTAAAGTATAGGATGAAGTGAAAAGACCTCAGGTTCACATCCGATGCTGCTGTCCTGTTAGCACAATCTTGCTTGCACAATCTCGCTTAGGCAATCACCTGTACAACCTCAAAATCTGCTCCAGAGGGTAGGAGGAGGACCCTCCAGAGCAATTTTTGAGAGCATGCAGGGAAAGGAGAGGAAGCCCTGTTGCATAAATAGATCTCTGTATACATAGAATCTAGAACTGTAGAGCTGGAAGAGACCCCAAGGCTCCTCTAGTCCAACCCCCTGCAATGCATAGCATTAAAAACAACATATCTGTAAGAATTGTACATACTAACCCAAATGACCCCTCACACATGCTTCAGTTACTTCAGACCCTATGTCAGGATTACCAGGATAAATAACATAGAATCTGTATGTGCGTGCGTGCACCCCCCCCCCATGTTATATACCTATATTACTCTTGACATAGAGAGTAATATGGCATATGCAACCTAAAGCTAGAAATTACACACCTTTGTTAAGACACTAGTAAGGAAGCAGTTTTCATAAGAGAAGTTAACTGAAGGATTACCAATCATTTCCACTGCTTGTCTTGACTTTAAGAAACACCTGCATGTCATTTCTGCATTCAAGACCTGTTCCTGATTAGGTCTGATACAGTTTAATTAGGATTCATGCCAACATTCCCGGGTCAGACTATCATCTTAGCTGCCAGCTTTCACACTTAGATAAAATAACAGGTGGCTAATTGAGCAGACCTGTTATTTATAGTATACAATATATAGTATACAATAACCACCAATAATTAACTAAGCTTGAATACTGTCTAGGGCAGTGGTGGCGAACCTTGGCACTCCAGATGTTTTGGAACTACAACTCCCATCATTCCTAGCTAACAGGATCAGTGGTCAGGGATGATGGGAGTTGTAGTCCCAAAACATCTGGAGTGCCAAGGTTCGCCATCACTGGTCTAGGGCTTCAAGACAGACATCATAACTGGAAAAATGAATGCTTCTGCTGACAAAATTGTTCATTCCAAAAACTATCAAGTGCACCAGAATAGCATGGAATTGACAGTGCCATCTTAAATAGGAAATCAAAACCCATGACATTTCCCCCTGTTAAGTTTAATGCTTTCAAATAAGACATGAGACATTTGATTTTGCAAAGTGATCAATGTATGAAGTCCTCTGTAAGTGAGACTAGCACAGTGTCCTGGCATTGGTCAAAGTAAATATCATATTCTTTACCTATTTATGGAAGTACAAATCTTTGTTGTAGACACCACATCACACTGCCTAGCACGCATGAAGAGTTCAGAACTCTGCTTGGATGATTCAAACAGCATTCCTCAGCACTTTTCTGTTCACTCCATTTTCTACTGAACCTTCCTCCCCCAAATCTTTAGGTTAAGATAAGATCAGTAAAGTTTTCAATTGTGTTCTGCTTCCAGAAAGCCCACAAACGTATTGTATTACATTAGTATGGTTTTTGCATCCTTTAAGCCCAAGCTTTTAATCAAGAATTTCGAAGTCATCTTGTTTTTGTCAAGATCTTGCAGATTCCTTAGAGATTCAAAGAATCCCTGGATAGAGAACATTTTCATTTTTGCTATGTGGGTGCATGCTTGTTGCTGTAGAAACATAACTGGATGTAAACAAGAGACCTTTAACTAAGATCTACTTTCAGCATCACACCTGAGAAAGTCTTACAAGGAGGTCCGAAAGGCAGGGGACGCATTGGATTTCATCTGGTTTTGTCCTTCGAGAAATTTCCCCAAATTAAAAGTAAACAGGAATACACACATAAGCACTCAGAGCGTCTATGCTTCCAGACTTCTAGATTCTGTATCTGAACTCCTATTTCTGCAATTCTTGTGCCTAGCAATTTGAGCTTTTTTGTGGCTGTATAAACTGGGATAGAAAAGCTAGGAGCCAAATGGCTTCTGGGACCTGAGTTGTGGGCGCCAAAACAGAATGTCTAGTTGCCACTGTGTGTGTGTCAGCAACCCTTTTTAGTTATTTTGATAAGCGTGAACTAATATGCAATTCACATAAGTGACACATTGTTAATATCACATTTTTAGCAGAAATTGTTAATACATGTTTATTTGGTTTTTACAATAAAAATATTTGTACCAAACTTCAGTTTTCAGCACACTCTACTCTTTATTATTAAACTCCTTAACTCCTTTATTGTCTATCCTTAACATATACTTTGAGGCTTCAAAGCACATACATTTCAGTAATCTTTGAGTGCCAGTCAGGTGCAAAAAATGACATCCAGACTTTTGGAGGTGATCGCAAATGGAGAATCTTTAGGTGCAAAATGCGCCTGGCGCCCTGCTAATTACGAACCCTGAGTATAAAAGATGCCATTCAGCAAGCAGACTAGATATTTTCTAGTGCCATAAACTTTAGGGCGCAATCCAAACCCCATTTGCACTGGACTGGAGGTAAGGGAATTGGGTGGTGTCTCTCTGCCGTGCCCTGCCAGCCTTTGCCTGCAAAGTGCTGCCAGCGTCACTTTGATGATGTGAAGTTCCTGGCTTTGTAGGCAGACAGAACTGCTGTTGATGGGATTCCCATCAACAGCAGCCAGCAGAAAGCTCCAAAATGAGCCTACCAAGACAGCCACACTGCTGACACCAGGCCCAACTGCTGCACCAGTTCCATGCTGGCCCAGTGATTTGCCTTGTTCCCACCTTCTGCCATGGCTGGTGTGTGCAAAAGGGATTCAAATGCACCAGTGGTAGGTAACATTGCTTCATTAAGCCCCTCCAGGCAGTTGTCAGTTTGGATTATGCCTTTAATTGATTAATAAATGCAAATATTCAACTCCTCATTTAATCTCAGATTATAGTTTACCCACCGATTAACTGAAAGAACAGCAAAGGAAGTCTTTAGGACTTGAAACTCTTGAAAAGTCTCCACCACTTTGACCAGCTGTTTGCGAAAAACTTTATGGAAAAGAAACCTTGAGGTGGTTTCTCTTATATTTTGTATTTGATGCTAGAACATAATTTTTGTTTAAACACAAAATTTCTATTGTTTCCATACTAAAAGCTTCAGGCAAGTGAAACTAGCACTCCTCAGCGGATAGAAAGTCAATGGGTTGCATCCAGAGTGTCCCATTTGTGAAAGAGACTGAGATTCAGGAGAGGCTTCTGCTGGAGGAGAGAGGGTGACTTAAACATATCCCCCTTTGCTCTTCAGATTGTTGTACCACCACTCACACTGTTCTTTGAGGTTCCTTCAACCAAACTTTTCAGGGAGCATGAAGCAAAAATCACATTTCCTCTTCCTCCAGCAGGAGTGTCCTATCAGTGGAGTTCTGCTCATTGGTTGTGTTACTGAACAGAAAATATTCTGCATTAGTAGTTTTTTATTCTAAAATCTAAAGACACATCTTTCTTTGAACAGCAGTGATTAGGGTTTTCTAGAAAATTTTGAACTGGGTAGTTAGGGTAATTTTCTACCCCGCATCACTGAATAACAACAGTATTATATATCACAAGCTAACAGCTGGGAGAGAAACTTTTCAAACTTGTCAAGGGATCTAATAAGGTGCCACACTGTGCATGATGTCACTTTCAACAGAGTAATACACTAAAATCTTGATGTTTAATTTAAAATGTGATTTGTCACCCTGATTCCTTCAGGATTCTCTGCTGGGAACTGAAGGGACCATTTCTTGCCTTCAAGGCCCATCCAGATATTTATTTTTGCAAGAGATGTCAAGAAGCGACATCCCAATGAGTTAAAAGAGTCATATTTTAGAAATGGTCGCATTTTAGAAATGGGATCCCAGTAATTCTATTGTGCAACTCCCAATGAGGTTTATTTCAGTTAGAGAGTTGTCTTCCCATACTTGCACATAATAATTTTGAAAGTTCTAAGTTGCCCAAGACCAGGCTACTTCAAGAACTCTCTTCCACGATACAATCTGCCAGAGTTATAAGATTAACTTCACTGAGGCCCTTTGCCATTATCATGGGAAAAGAGAGGCAGGCACAAGAGGCAGGTGCCAAAATTCTGGAACGGCCTCCTTGAGAGAGCCAGTTGGCTCCCACTGTTTTTACCTGCATTCTGTAAACATTTTTATTTTAGAAAGTGTTTAAAGTAAAATGCCCTGATGCTTTAAGAATTACACCTGATATGCTTTTACCTCCCAATTTACTTGTTTTAGTCTTTTATGCTCTAATTAGAACATGATTATATTGATTTCTGGCTTTCAGAAAAGTGGGATATAAACAACTATACAGTTAGTTAATGTTGAGGTCCATTTCCTTTATACAATATTTTCCAGGATGGAGGGAAAGGGTCAATTTTTAAGGAGCTGGCCCTATGCAGATAGTGAAATTGTTACAATTTAAGTCGTAGACCCACTTTTTAGGTCCATGTGATTTTCCTGGTAGACACTTCCCCATTCTGACAAAGTATGGCTTTGGAAAACGAGTGATTCAATGAATAAGAATTAAAACCAAACACACATGAGGAAGTCAATATATTTATATCCTCTTACATTTATAACCTCTGAAGGTGTCTTCCCTTTTATACCTGGCAACATTAATGGAGACTGGTTTATTAAATCATTAGCGTACTGGAACATTAGAGCTATACCTAGGTCCTAGAATGATCATTTGGGGCTTTAAACGTCAATAGCAGCATTTTAACCTGGACCAGTAAGCCAATGAAGTTGTTGCAAAATTGCTGTTATCTATTCTGTGCAGTTTGTACTGTTAAAACTCTTAGCAGACAATTTTGCACCAGTTATAGATAATTTTTAGACTTTTCTGAGTCCGCCCTACACAGAACATGTTACAGTAGGCTACAGTAGGTCCGATAGCATGGAGGCCCTGTTGGTGATGCTACCTTTGGCTGCTGCCCAGTTGGTGCTGACCCATGACAGGGGCTTCTCCGTGGTGGTTTCCTGCCTGTGGAATTACCTCCTTGGTGCAGTGTGCTTATCTCCCTTATTACTGATTTTCAGGAGATATTTAAAAACATTCCTGTTCACCCAAGCATTTGATGGCTAAGAAATGCTCACAATGGCAACCATGAAATTAATAACTGTGAGGATATGCAATTGCATTTAAATGTTTTTAGATATTCTAAATATTCTTAAATGTTTTAGATGGTTTTACATTGTTTTTGAATGTTTAAAATATGTTTTTAAAATATTCCCCAAATCAAGCACCAGACTGAGGTTCTTCAAAAAGGATAATGCAGGGGAGTATCAGTAATAGTAATCTGGCATAGCCCTAGGCCTAGCCAGCACAGACAATTAAAAGATGCTCAAAGAAATGAAGGACACCAACATGTGAATGCAAACTAAATTAGCTACATTTACACCAACAGAAGGGGGGGGGGAAAGGGGGGTCCTCAATCAGGGCAGCTGAATCTTTCAGATGGAAATGCCTATGATCAAAATTAAAGATATGTAAGACCAGTACTGGACCTAGGAAGCTCTGCAAGGTCCACCAATGATTAATAAGAGACTTATCAGTAATTAAAAATGAATACATTCACTTCACCAGTGAAAGAGAATTTCCAATTCAGTTATCAAGTAGAAATGTAAAAGAAATACAAGACAATGCAGTCTCCTGCTTCTTCTATTCCACACAAAAATCTATTGTGTATAATGGAAAGGCCATAGCTCCATTTAGCTCAGTACTTTTAAACTTGACTGGCAGTTGGGTCTCAAAACCAATTCTTCAAGATGTCTGCCTATTATCCCAAACATGTATTCACTATTTCTCATCTCAGTAAGCTCAGAACTCTGACAACTGTAGTGTGTGCGAGAGAGATGTGTCTCAGTGATGTTGAGTGCGAAATTTTGATTCTAAACAGCACTGTTGCAGAAACTCAAAATTTATCTACCGGTACTTATTTGAAACCATCAGCTAGCTACAGTTATAAAGACCCCAACAAATGAACCTCAACTTTACAATAGTTTGACTATGTCCATTACAACAAATTTATCTCCGCTGGCTAACCACTTATCAATATTCCTAATGCACACACAAAAGGAAAGCTCCACTTTGTATTTGTGGAAGACAGTTTTTAGTTTCAGGCACAACTGAATGCTGAAATAAACCCTTCCTGAAAGTTATATGGAAAAGTCATCAACAACAAGTACAAAATCTAATCCCATCAATCGTTCTACAGATATAAGTATTTTGACAGATACGATCAATATATTTTAATTTGCTTTCTCTAGCCTATCCTGAAGGTTCAGGGCAACTTGATTTCCTTTTCCTTATTTTACCACAATACTTTCTTGAATGGTTTTCAAATGCAATCCTATGAAATCTTGTAGTTCCTCAGATACATGCTAAGGATTCTTACTGAAGGACAACTAGATTTACAAAGGACAACACTCACCAAAAGAAAAGCTTGCCCAGTACTATCAATGTACTTCTTTAATGCCATGGTGCAGGTTTATGCAGCAATGTCAAATTCATTCCAGAGTACAATTGGTGTGGTTTGACCACTAGGGCTAACAGGAGAAACCAGTATCTCAAGTGAACTAAGCTGAGCACACTAAACATATTCAGAGCGCACTAAACATATTCAGGAGTCCTTTGCCATGCATATGCTTTGTGGCATTGCTACAGGGTACCTCAGCAGACAAACCAATATAAAAAGGATTCCCTGAAATTAGAATGTTTCAAAACTGCTGTACAGCCATCCCTTCCACTCTTATTTTTAAAGGAAATGTTTGCTACCAGATCTTATTCTCATTTCTTCTTTCCTAATATGAACCCCACCTCCCATAACTTGTACGGTACAATTAACACTTCCATCTCTTAATTCCACTCCTCCAGCCTTTACAAACCCAGTTTTACAAACCCATAAAGACTGAGCACATATAGCATCCCACCACCACACACATAATATCATAATCACAAACATGGGTGTTGAAGGTAATACAACTTGCCTATACACAAACAATGAAAGATGCCAAGAAGCAAAATGCCCGATTACATTTGTAAGCTTAAACAACCAAGACAGACTTAAATATGTTACACATCAGTAAACTAAGAGTGTCTTTGAATATCTCTTGGAAGTAATTAGGTCAAATTCCAGTTCTGTAATTTCAATAATAACTATGATGCGTTGGTTTCAGCCAAACACAAAGTACTTCCAATTCAATTATTCTCCATTTACACTTCTTTCTTCCTATTTATACTGCATGTGGACAGTCATCCCATGTTCTTGAAGTAACAGATTATGTAGAGTTTGGTATGGTGCAACCCTGCATAGAGTGCATTACAAAAACCAAGTCTTGAGATTACCAATGCATGCATGGACCAGTGAGGACCTATAACCCCTAACAGGAACATCCTTATCTGGCCTACCAAAGCTGGTAGAATGCACTCTTAGCCAATGAGGATTCTTGTGACAAAGATGAATCAATGAGTACCCCCAGACTACAAATCTTCAAAGGGAGGGAAACATCCATAACCTTGTCAGGATTCAGTCAAGGTCTACGGGCATCCATTCAGCACACAACTGCATTTAGATATCAGCTCAGAACTTGCCACCAGATTCAGATGTAAGAGAGAAGGAGAGTCAATTGTCATGAGCCTTACACAGCTCAGGACTGCAATACAGGCAATCCTCATTTTGCACGGGGGTTACCAGTACATTCCAGACCCCTGCATACACCAGTGGAACATGTGTAAATCTGTTCCACCCTGCCCCTTTTCGTGTCATCTTTATGACATTTGGGGGCTACTTCCAGGTTCTGTGTATCATATGGACATGCCTAAATCGGTCGTTGAGTGTATCTTAAGAACCACCTTTCCCCATACGAATTGATCTGGACTCTACACTTGTCATCAGAGGGCCTTCTCTATGTCCCTCTCCACGAGAGGTTTGGAGGATGACAACACAAGAACTGGCCTTTTCTGTGGTGGCTCCCCATCTGTGAAATGCTCTCCCCAGAACGGCTCACCTGGTGTTATCACTACATGTCATTAGGTGCCAGCCTAAAACGTTCGTCTTTACCCAGGCAGTTGGCCATTAAATAATCTATGGCCTGTTAAAGTTGTGGGGACGGAGGGACTGTTATTTTATTATTATGCTGCCTATAACTATGCTTTGTTTTATGTTTTCAATCTTATGCTCCACAAAATAGGTTTGTAATGTTGTACATTGCCCTGGGACCTTTTGATAAAGGATAGTATATAAATCTATTAATGATGATGAGGATAATAATAATAATAATAATAATAATACTGAAGACATTGTGCTCTAAATCCCAATGGCTTTACTTAGATGTTAAATAGCATTGAGGACAAAGTACTGCACAGTGGTATCCAAGAACATAACTGCTAGGGGGCAGACACAGTCACCCAGTACTACTCTGGAATCAAGCTGGGCAGGTATGCTGAACAATACCCCCAACCCCCAAACCATAGAGCTGATCCAGAAGGATACTAAGCATAACATCAAAAGCTGCTGAGATCAAGAAAAATTAACTGGGTTGCAACCCTCCTTTCCCTCACCTTATAAAGGTCACGCATCAGTGCAATTAAGGCCAACTCAGTCCCTAAGCCAGGTTGGAACCCAGACTGGTAAGGCTAAATATATATTTCACACATAAACACCTGTATTTAAAGCACCTTCCTATGAAATACCGGTAGGGTATTTTGCAATTGGGTCCAAGTTGCCACATACCATTGGATCCAAGGCAAGATTTTTCAGGAAAGACCACGCCACCACCTCCTTCAAGCAGCCGGGCAGCACCTTATCACATAACTACACATTACTCCAGGGGTGGGGGACTGGATCCAGCTGACAGGCCAGATCCTTACCTCCACCCCCACAGTCCAAATTTGACAGGTGGGTGAGAATGTCCACCTGCCAGTAATCCTTCACAATTGCTTCTGGAGCACTGCTGGTCAGCTGATCCTTAGTACTTCAAAGCACAACAGAGTTCTTTGCAAGGGCCTTGTGAAGGGCCCTGCTTTGAACTCCTGCTGATCAGGTGACCGTATGCACTTCAGTAGCACTTTAGAAACCAGCCCTGTTTGGATGCACTGCTTCAAACACTTTGTTCATATCATCAGGCTGTCATAACTGAAACTGATCCCACAAAACCCCTCATATGGTGTGTTGGACACTAATAGATTCTGCAGTAACAAGCACTGAAGCATTAGGTATACTATGCTCTATAAAACCTACTCTTCTCAGGAAATGAGCTGCAGCACAGTATACCATTTGAGAAGCTTCTGACTCATCCTCAAGGTAAGCTCCGCAAAATACATTATGGTGAACTAACCTTAAAGGTACAAACATGAACTCACCAGGTCCATATTGGACAAAATACCCAAGCTTTCTCACCAGATGTAGTCAATTAAAGCACTCTAACACCACCACAACCTGAGTTTCTCGACACAGCGTTAAATTCAAGATAGCACACCTGTGATAATCCAAGACTGCAAAACTGAAAGCACAATGGAGGCCAAACATGTGTGTCCACATTCTTGCTCAGCTACCTCCACCTTTGCTAACCATCATCACCTCAGCCTTTGCTGTATTCAACTGTAGGCAACTTTTAGTAGCCTTACTATACTGTACTCCTCTTCCTCTGGAAGCACAATTTTAAAATTTATGACTAGCTTGAAGTGGCTACTAAATCACAAACTTTGAAATTGAGCCTATTAACACTACTGGGCAATTATTTACATTTTGTGTTGTTCCTTTTACTTAGAGTGGATCTAAAAAGTTATGGGTAGAAACACTGTGAATAAGAGTATATACTGACCAGCCTTTTGCTATAACGGACCCGCTCTTCTTCAGGTTCCATCTCAGACTCTTCTGATGAGAGCGAGAATGAGATATCAGAACTGCTGTCTTCCTCTTCTTCCTCCTAAAGATACCAGAATAAGGAAGTAGAACAGATTAGAAATTCCACTTTAACTCTTTCTTGCCTTGATTTTATCAACAATATGAAATGTCATGAATCAATAATGGAAAATTAACAATCACTATGAAGTACCGGTAACAGGATGACTTAATTTTTAGGACTTGATTAAGCCATGGCCATTTTTTTAAACTAGGGTCAATTCAAATAAAACAAAAAATCCCAAGTGGTGATATGGCCATTCCACAATGGAATCAGTCTCATAGTATCCACACTTTAACATCAAGCAATACTTTCATAGTTTTGTCAAGTACTGTACCCAAGTAAATATACATGCTAGGCCGCGACAGAGTATTCTATGTGGTGTCTGCTTTTTAAATGAATTGGAAAGTCAGTTAAAGAACAAACATGCTCAGTTTGGTCAGCAAATACCTATAGGAATTTTCCCAGGAAGCGTTTCAAAACAATAGAGATACCATGATTAAACACAATGGAATCAATACAGAGGGCTCAGTTTACTATATTACTGCATCCCACAACCAAGGACCCCTCTCAGCATTTGTTGAAACTGCAGTTTGGCTCTATGTGGAGAAGACAAAAGTATGCAATCCATTGTTCATTTGTATACTGTAAAAGTTACCTACCATTATAGAGGCAGAATTCTGCTAATGATAATGGCATAACCTAGATCTAGTCTGACCAAATGCAGTCAGACACCAACTACAGCAGAATTTTAACAGCATGTTTTAATTGGTTAGTGTAGGCACAATATATGACAGCAAGCCATCATATGTGCTGTAGTCCATTCACACCTTTACTACCACTGTATCTCAGTCAGGACATGTGTGTCACAACTATTTTATTGCTCAGTTAAGGAGAAGTTACTGAATGGAACATTTAATTCTGGAGAAGCCTGTGTAAAGGTACTTTATGCATCAAGCAAATAAAAGAAATGATATGGATCCTGAGCATACCCAAAAATGGTGTATATAAGTTATGGTGGTACTGTTTTAGTGGTAGACACATTACAAGACTGGGTCAGCAGTCAATCACCAGAAAACAATCATTTCAGCACCCGCTTAACATTTGCATGGGTTAAACAAGTAGTATAGGATACAGACCACAACATAACTCAATTTAAAGCCAATGCAAAATTGCCTAAATGGTCTCTGTTTACATTTTCAAGTACAGTATAGTCAAAACACACTGAGTTCAATGGCATGTGGGACTGCCAAAGTCAATTTCCTGGAATCCTGCCGCCTTTTAATTTTTATTTAATTTTTTTTGCCACACGCATAAAGTTGAATGTGCACAAGTTAAATGCGCATAAGTTGCGGGCTTCCTTATATACAGCAGCAGGAGGGTTTTGGGTGGGGTAAGTGAAACTCAGAAGCTCCTACTTGCCACCTCCTATTCCAAATCAGCCTTGTGTGTGCCTCTCTCTTTCCAAACAGCCTCAAAAGTCCCAAAGTCAGTAAAAGGAAGAGGATCAGCACCCCACATGCAAGAGAGACACAAATCAGAGCCAGCAGAAACTTTGTCTGCATTTTAAGCACTAGAATATCACTCATTGTTTGTAGTGACATAAACGCAATGAGGCACCCTGACCCCCACAGGGCAAAAGGGAAAAAACGAGATACTGCATAGGACTGTTTGCAAAGCTAAATAATAGAAATATCACTATATCTTACCAGGTCTCTGGTTTTCCTTTGCCCCTTCCTAGGGCAGGAGAAAAGAAAAGCCGGAAAGTCAATTAATTCCCAAGTGCATTACTCTTCGACCCTGAAGGCTGGAGAACGTTAGCATCCAAAATGGGCTATAAGCCGAAAGAAGGGACCCCGATCCCACTGTTGGGGGAAAGGGGGCGTCATCAGGTGGGCTCTGGAGGGCGCTCAGTTCCTCAGCTCCTCTCAGCCTTGGGCGGGAGGGGGTTGCCCTGAGAACTACAGTCTCTCTTCACCCTACCCTCCAAGTTGGGAACCCAGAGCCATAACTCCTCAGGAGGGAAAGCAACTCTCTCTCCATCTCCTGCCCTTACAGAAAGTCTCCCCCACCTCCATCCAGTCATGAAACAAATCAGCTCTCAGTCGCTGTTCTTGGGCTGCAGCTCATGGACCCCTGTGCCCCAAATCCAGACCAGTCTCACCTACACGTCCAGCCTTCCCAGTCCCACAACTTGCCTTTCTAGGGCATCCACACACCCCTCAGCTCAGCCCACTCGGCTCACCTCAAATGCCCCCACCCAGCCCAGCCCAGCCGCCCGCTCCACCCGGGCTCAGCAACGCCGGCCCCACGCGAAGCTCCTCGCGCATTCCCCGAACTCGAACCCGAGCCCGAGCCCTAACACCCCCCTGGGACGCGACCGCAGCCTCTCAAGGCGCTGGGCCAGCAAGCACCGCCGCGCCGCCTCTTGGGGCCAAGGAGCTGCGAGCCAGCACCGCGCAGCTGGGGGCCCCAACCCACCGGCGCCCGTCCGACACCGCCACTCGTTCCCTCCCCACAACCCCCAGACTCTTCCCCTCACATAGAAGCAGCCGCCGCCATTTTGAACCCGTCAGACTCTCACATACACACATACAAGGCCGCCATACTGCGCCTGCGCGGCATATCCTTCTCTCGCTGACCCCCCTCCCTACGGGCAGGGGCCTACTATGCGCAGGCGTAATTTTCCCCACCCAGAAACGAGAGCATCCTAACTGCGCAAGCGCGAGAGCGCAGACTACCTCTTTTTGGCCTAGAGTCAGGCAGCGGAGACGCATGCGCCTTTCTGTGGGGTTTTTTTTTTTTTTTGTGGTCACCCTTCTGGCTTGACCGGAGCCTTACGTAAAACTGTAGTTTTCTGTTGCTTTGCCTATGGAAATACAGTACAGTATTAACAGTTTTTGGCGCGTGCGCAGTAACGACAGCTGTCTGCGCGGCGTTAGCGACTGTAGGCAGCGGTCCCTCTTCATGTGCTGAGAGTCAGGCTGGATTAGGGCTATTGATCTCAATGAAACTAATCCAGAGTAAGAAGTTTAAGGGCCGCATTTCTTAAAAGTGTCTAGATAAAGAGGCCTCCACACTCTGTTTTGTTTTAAAGGGGACACAGGGTGTTCCCTGTTCTAGGCCCATTTAGCGATATGAGGCTTTTGGGGGGGACATGCCCTGCTCAGAGTGGCTCTGCAGGTAACGGCGGGCATCAAACGTCCCAAGGCTTTGTCTGTGTGTCCGCTGTAGAGAGAACAAATAGCAGTTCGGCTGTAAGAATGTTTATTTTATTTTTTTGGGCGGGGGGTGGTGGTGGAATGTCCTCTTATCTTTTCTGGAAGCGGCATCCACACCCACCAAGCCCACAATTGCCAGAGGCTATGTTTATGCCTCTGTTTCGGACAAGGAAGGGAGTGAACGACTTAAAAAATAAAAATAAAATATTGGGTATCTGGTTTGGAGACCTGTCCGGTTCCCTGAGGCTGAAGTTTTTAAACGAATCTCGCAGCAGTTCAGTTGGGCTGACCACGTGTAGGGATGTTTAGGATAGGATAGTAAAAAAAAACCTTCCCCGCCTTCCTCCGAGCTCACTCTGTTGCATCTAACATAACCTGCCGTGAGAATATTCTTTTTCGGCGTCACACCGCGGTGGTTTTAAAACAGTAAAGTGGTGCAGAAAAGGGATACGGTACTCTTATTTTCCAGAAACCGCGCGGAAAGCCCCTTAAAAAACTGAATCAAAGGGCCATCAAAAACCAAATGCATCCTGGCGGCAGGCTGTTGTCAGTATATAATTACTTCAGCGTCAGTTACCGTAATGTTGAGATAAATTTCCTCAAAGGTGTGGAGTTAACCTAATCTTTTGGAGGGTTTCACCCCCGGAGGGGCTGTTCAGTTTGGATTAAATCAGGCTTTCGTTAGTTTGATTAGATTACATTTACGAAACGTAAAATATGTTGAAAAGCACAGGGGCGTGGATCTAAATTTTGAAGAAGGCTGAGTATACATTAGTTTATGACGACCTATTTTGTACGGAGCAAACCTCATCCTATGTGTATCTAAGTAGAAGCACGTCCCGGTGGAACTTGCTCTGGAGTAAAAGATTAAAAAAAAACCTTTTAGGCATGTGCAGATTGCACCCTACTTAAACTATGATACACTTTATTGTTTAGTATCCCGATTTTGATCGCAATCCGTAGACTTTTGTGAAGCACATGACGGCTCGGGGTTTCAATCTGGTTGAAATGAATGAATTGACAGAAGATGCCTGCGGTAATATAGAATTAACACCTCCCTCCCAACCACAACAGAAGAGACTTTCTATCGAAACCAACCAATGCGTTTAGGTCTGTGATATAATCAATCAAATCTCATGCCCACTTAAAAAACGAGGGTCCTCTTTCGTTGAAACATTGTTTAGGTTGATCATATATCAGAATTGTTTAAAATTAACCTAGAATGTATGTCTAAGGACATTTGGTTGTCTATGCAATTCACAAATAAGGAAATTAAAGGGACAGATCTCAACAGTGCCCTCTTCTTCGTGTAGAATTTCAGGTTGATGAAAAGGTTTCTTAGCATCACAAGAATGTTTAATTTGACTCTCCTTACAGTTCCTATTCTGTGAAACAATTGCCAGATTAGTATAAAGCCATTTTTGCTTTTGCCTTATCTCTTTAGTATCTAGGGTTCAGTGAAACTTGTAGGAAACTGGAGATAGAGAAGAGGTTAACTTAAAAATATATTTTTTAAAAGTTTATACTGCAATCAATGTACTAATTTTTAAGATTCCCTTAAGCAGTTTTTGGTCGTTTTTGTTTTCAGATTCTACATTTCTTTGCCACTGCTTGACTTTCAAGGGTGAATTCAGCTCTTAGGTGTGGCTACAGCCAAATGAGCTTTAAATGCATCAAAGGAGGCACTCCTTGGTTCTCCAGTCTGACAGGTTATGTAAAAACCTGATCCATCTTTCTGTTTCCCATTTTGTCTCCAATACCTATGCTTTTTTTTAAAAGCCCATCTGGCAGTGTTTTAGACGGATGTTGCTTCAAGTTAACATATTGCATCTATAGTGCTTAGGTTTTTCTTTTAAAAAATAGTAAATAATGGTAGTAAATAAATAAATAATAGTAGATAAAGGCAGTTTTAAGACTGCCTATCTCGTACACTGGGCAATTCCAGCTCAGTATTGTTTACACTGACTAGCAGTGATTCTCCAGGGTTTTAAACAGAGATCTCTTCCAGCCCCACCTGGAGATGCAGGTGAGTGAAATGGGAACCTTCTGCAAGCTACACAGAATCTCAACCACTGAGCTCTGGACCTTCCCAAGGTGTAGTGCTGTTTCATTTAAATATTTCTCTGCCTTATTCCACAGGCATGTGGGGCTGACTAGGTCAGTTTACCCAGAAACAAAGGACATTGTGCACATGCTCAAATATAGTGTTATGGGTTTGCAGGGGACAAGGATCCCCTAAAATTCCTGGGTGCCAGGTCTTCCCCATAATTTATGGCATTATTAAAAGTGGGGTTTGATCAATGGATTTAGCAAGGCCTAAAAGATTAAGTCAAGCCAGCTTCCTCAGGAGATTGGCTGAGAGAGGTGCTATCAAAGAACAAAGACAGGTGATGGCGGGGTCATTACCCTGACAAAGGGTGAGTTATTCAGCGTCAGACAAGTGCTATGCGTTAGCAAGTACTGCAAAGGACAATAGCAGAAAAGATGCCCTTTTTACAGGAGGCTTGAGTTGTGTTTGGAGCAAAACTTTTTTGGGAAGAGGAAGAGAGGGCCAGAAATTCCATGAAGCACTGGCTGAAAACAGGAGCGGACTTTAGTAATCATTTGTAACATGGTGATAGAGAACTTCTCTGTTATGGATCTTCTCAGTTTTGCACTCCCTCAGCTTAGCGCCCTGTGCAGAGGAACTGGGCGCAATGCCCTCAGTCTGGCACTGCTGGGAGAGGCTGCCCCCAGAGTCTGGGGAGCGTGGCTGGCTTCTGCTCTGGAACCAAGCTTGCTTAAGCTATGAAGGGAGCGACAAGAGACATCCTTGGAGTATATTGTTCTGCACTCAGGTGTACATATTTGTGAATAAACCATATTTTTTAAAGACACAACAGACTCCACCTTGCCTTGCTCCAAAGCAACAAAAACTTTGCTGAAGTGCCAAGACCCTGGGAAATTTGCTCCTGCTTAGCAAAGATTGGGGGGGCCTGTAGCAATGCTAATCCAATTAACATCACTGTTTCTACCTATTCCCAGTACTAGTATTATGTTTCCGAGCACAATGCAAAGTGCTGTTGCTGACCTTTAAAGCCCTAAACAGCCTCAGCCCCTCAGCCCAGTATACCTGAAGGAGCGTCTCCACCCGCATCATTCAACTCGGACACTGAGGTCCAGCTTCGAGAGCCTTCTGGCAGTTCCCTCACTGCAAGGTTACAGGGAACCAGGCAGAGGGCCTTCTCAGTTGTGGCGCCCGCCCTGTGGAATGCCCTCCCATCAGATGTCAAGGAAATAAACAACTATCTCACTTTTAGAAGACATCTGAAGGCAGTCCTGTATGAGCTCCCGTTGCTTGGTCCCAGCTCCTGCCAACCTAGCAGTTTGAAAGCACATCAAAGTGCAAGTGGATAAATATGTACCACTCCTGTGGGAAGGTAAATGGCGTTTCCGTGTGCTGCTCTGGTTCGCCAGAAGCGGCTTAGTCATGCTGGACACATGACCCAGAAGCTGTACGCTGGCTCCCTCGGCCAATAAAGCGAGATGAGCGCCACAACCCCAGAGTCGTCCACGACTGGACCAAAACAGTCAGGGGTCCCTTTACCTTTACCTTTAATGTTTGATGTTTTATTGTGTTTTTAATATTCAGTTGGGAGCTGCGGGGTATAAATAATAAATTGTTGTTGTTGTTGTTGTTGTTGTTGTTGTTATTAGTACTAGTATTACCCCAATCCAGTGCGTACCATTGAACAAATGTTGCGCTGAAAGCATATAAACATCCCTCTCCATTCTTCAATCAATCTGGAGCCCAGAATGTTCTCCAAAGTAGTGACTCTTGGAATGGCATACAAAAGATGAACAGGTTAAATCTGTAATGATACACTGGGCAAAGGATTTGGAGCATAACATTCAGACTGGGAAAGGTTATGGAAAATGGATTTGAAATTCACAGCATGTTGTACGCTAACAGAAAATTATATGAAAATGATGTACCAGTGGTATTTGACTCCTAGTAAGCTAGCAAAAATGTGTAGAACAAGTACAAATACCTGCTGGAAATGTAAAGAAAAATAAGGTACCTTTTATCATATGTGGTGGTTATGCAAAGTTATAAAGACTTTCTGGGAAATGATATATAATGAATGGAAAAAAATGTTTAAAATAACTTTTGTAAAATAACCAGAAGACTTTTTATTAGGAATGGTAGGTACTGACATTCCAAAGGAACAGAAAAGACTTTTCATGTATGTGACAACAGCAGCACGGATGCTATTAGCCTAGAGATGGAATAAGACAAAGTCCCTCCCAGAGAGGAATGGCAAATCAAGCTGTTAGACTATGCTGAAATGGCAAAACTGATTGGAAAGCTCAGGGACGAAGGAGACAAAAAAGTCAAGAAAGAATGGGAAAAATTTATTATCTACTTAGGAGATCACTGTAAGCAGATGAAAACATTAGCAGTATTTTAATCTCACTTGTAATGTTACAAATACTCAAATCAAATTTTATTAAATGGTCACAGACCAAATCAATGTTACAAATACTAGGTAAAGGTAAAGGACCCCTGGACAGTTAAGTCCAGTCAAAGGTGACTCTGGGGTTGCGGCGCTCATCTCGCTTTCAGGCCGAGGGAGCCGGCGTTTGTCCACAGACAGTTTTCCAGGTCATGTGGCCAGCATGACTAAACCGCTATTGGTGAACGGAGGACCGTGATGAGTGCCAGAGTGCACGGAAATGCTGTTTACCTTCCCGCTGCAGCATTACCTATTTATCTACTTGCACTGGCATGCTTTCGAACTGCTAGGTTGACAGGAGCTAGGACAGAGCAACGGGAGCTCACCCCGTCGCGGGGATTCAAATCGCCGACCTTCTGATCAGCAGGCCCAAGAGGTTCAGTGGTTTAGGCCACAGTGCCACCCGCATCCCATGTTACAAATACTATGGACAATATGGATACATATAAAATATAGACTATGACATAATATGCAGTTGAAAACGTTGACATTAGAACCCATGAAGGGGATGGGAGGAAGTATTGAGAATCAGAGAAATCTCTATATGGCTATGTATTTGGTTTTATTATAAATTTATATCTGTAAAATCAAATAAAAATGATTTAAAAAACAAAAACAAAGTAGTGACTTTAAAAAACAGTAACCCAGAACAGACACTCTTTCTGGTCAATATCTAATGAAACCTTATAAGTAGCAGAGAAAACCTGTTCTTTGGGTGACTTGGAATAATATCACTCATTATGGCCACGCGCCTGTAGTTGTCGCCAACTACCGGTACTCTGTCTGAGGATTATAGATCCTAAGTGGACTAAAGGCAAAATCAGGTCCCAGAAGGATGAAAAAAAATGTGTGAAATTGATGACCAGCTGCTAAAAGCAAGCAGATATCGAGTCATTAGATCTTGGAGGCTTGATTTTAAGCTGCTACATTCTGGTACCCCTAACTTTTGTGGGGCCCTGGGCAAGAAAGACATTTGGGACCCCTTAAAGGAATGAAAGCAAGTCAGGCATAAAATTTCACTTGATTCTTTACATGAAACTGCAATGGAAGTACAATTGTATCGTAATACATTCATTGTGGTTAATTTTTAATACAACTGGAGTGGAGAATATTATGAGTTTTTGGGTGCTAGATACCCCTAAATTCCTGGGTCTAGTAGCTGTTAGAATTTAATTAAAGCTTAGGGTGTTAAAACTAGATGCCAGACCCGTATGTATTAAATTCCCCCAGAATTAGCAAGTGTCCAAAGCTAATTAAGCCAGTCTATTCTCCTGTGTTGAGGTGGTAGCATGGTTGATGAGCCATTAATACGACAAAGGATCAAAGGTGCTTGGTGTTAGATGGCAAATGAGTGGGACCTTTCCCTCAACAGATAAAGCCAGAGCTTGGAGTAGCAGTGTTGGGAGTTATGTGACCAGGAGAAGTGAAGTAGCAGGCAGAGCAAGATGTCTGATGTCTGTTTGGATCCAAGGCTGCACCTATGGGAGAAGCAAGACCCTCTTGGAGTGTTAATGCTGTGAACCCCTCCATCGTAGGCTCAGTTTGTATATATGTATAAATAAACTATATATCATAAAGACACCACAGTCTCTTATGTGCCTCATTCCCAAAATGAAACATAGACCCTGGAGAAAGCACCTGGAACCCCTGGAATTTTGCACAGCTCAGAGATTGGGGTGGTGTGCAACAATGGTGTCAGAAGTTGGGATTCGTGTTTTCTGGAAGAGGGCCCTTGAGTGAGGTATGCCTGAATCAAAATGGAGGGAGACTGTGTGCAACAATACATTATCTAACACTACATTGTAACTACACAGACACAAGTCATAAACAAAAAGAAATAAATTGTTATGTCGAGGAAACCCCCAAAATCTAAAAATTTAAAAAAGCTTATTATATAATATCATGGTAGGAGGAACATACGGTGGTTTGATGATAGTCAGTTCACTGATAAATAATGGTATAATGATTGATCATTTAAAAGTCAACTCTCTAGTACCCTCTTTATTGAAATGAACTGTTTTGAGCCTCCTTGAAAGCAAAGTCCTCAATCAATTCACTGTAATTCCAGCCTCTCCCAAGTTTATGTTCAACTGAAATCAGTGCTAATCCTGCTGGGAATGACTGACCATAAAGGAGGCAAGCAGAATTTTGTACAAGACTTGGGGGCTCCCTAAAATGTGGGGTGCTGGGCTGTTGCCGAACACCCCACGAAGCCTCCACTGTTGGTTCCATCCATCTGCTTACATGTTGATCTACTCTGGCTATCAGGAAAGCAGGCAAGTCCTTTTGGGTTTGCGCCTGCGCTTCTTCATGGTACTCAAGGCTGCTCTGGAAGCCTCTGTGAATATGTCGATGATGTTCTCATGGAAACGAGCTGAGCACTCAAGGTAGGCAACTGCATGGAGATTCCGGGCCAAATTCTCCCCCTGTAAAGGTGTGTATGGAGTGGGAATGGAGGAGAAGAAGAGAATGTCATAGATCTTGTTAGGGAAAAGGAGGAGAGTAAAGACCCTACCAAAATGAAAATAATGGGTGGTCCATGACATTTTGCTTCCTGAAACAGAAAATCCACACTGAATCCCAGAGTAAGAAATTTTCTGCCCTTTCATGGCAAGATGAAAGCTGGTGCCTGGATTGGACCATCTCAATGGTGGGGCTGCTGCTACTCAATAAACTTCTATCCATATTAACTCTCTTAATAGTAATAGCCTCAATAGGATACAGCCATAAAGGTGCTTTCCTTTCCAGCAGATTTTTATGTTTCTCCCAAACTCTATACAGATTCTTCCTAAGAATATGGTTCATAAAACCTTTATAAATTTTTGCCTTCCCATACCAAAGACATGCATGCCAGCCAGATTTTAAATCATGACCTTCTAAGGCCAGGATGTATGCATTATCCAATGTCATCCATTCTTTTAACCAACACAAACAGGCTACCTCATCATAAATTTGCAGGTCTGGCAGGGCAAAGCCTCCTTTTTCTTTTATATTTGTCATAATTTTATGTTTGATTCTTGGCTTTCTCCCCTGCCAGATAACTATAGAAATACCCTTATTCCATTCTTTGAAGCAGCCTGAATTATTTACAACTGGGACTGATTGGAATAAAAACAGCATCCTGGGTAATAGATTCATTTTAATGGCTGAAATTCTACCAAGCAGGGAGAGCTTGGGCAGAAGTAAAAACAACAGCATGTCTGTTGTGTCCTAGAGACATGTCTGTGGGATTCATTTTGTTTAGCGTGGAAGTCTGTTGGTCCTGCCTATCTGAGACTGGTGCACAGGAGCTATCTGCTGATTGTATTACCTTCTGATATGTGATGGGCTCTAGTTGGTCCTGATGCAGCCTCCTTAGCAGAACCTTGTCCATTCTTAGGTCTGTCTTGCATCCAACAAGCAGGAGTGGAATCCCTCTGCAGAAATGGTTCACTTCAGGGTACCACTAAAAGGGGACACACACACAAACACACACACACACACACACACACACACACACACACAGAGAGAGAGAGAGAGAGAGAGAGAGAGAGGAGAGAGAATAACATGGTGGTGAGGGACTGGATCCTGATATATAAATGAGCAGAGAAATAAATAGAGGTATTTCTGAAGAACCACAACCTAAAATGTTTAGTTTGTTCACTATATTAATGAAAATGAATTGTTTCCTTATAGAAGGCACCCACATCTGCTAAATGCTGCCTTTCCTGTTTACTACTTCCCCTCTTTCAATGCTTCAGGAATGCTGTAGTGACGTTCTCTGGTAATGTTTGTGTGTGTGCATGCCAACTTGGCATACCAATTTGATTATACTACACAAACAAACACACACAGGAAATTTGTTTGTTTGTCGATGCTAGGGTACAATTGGATGCCATTTTGAATCAAGATGGTGGACTGGAGCTTTCAAGACGACGCTGATTTTTTTGGTATCTTAGAATTCCTGAGCAATGTTGGGTACAAATCTGCAGATTATATCTACATCTATCTATCTATCATATCACATTATTCTTATATCACCTATTCCATAGACTCCAGAGGCAGCTATTCTTCCGGAGTTCATAAATAGCCTTGGCTTAGTTACTGCATGGCCTTTTTACCTTTGTGAGGATGTTGTTGAAGCTGGCAGGGCTGGTGACATCATAGCACATGATAACTGCATGAGCCCCATTATAGGAGAGGGGGCGGAGCCTGTCGTAATCGTCTTGCCCTATGTGGAGTGGAGACAAAGTTGTACGCATTGCTTTCACCTCTATAGCGCAATATGCAAATGCCCCTTGCCGATGACAAATGCTTTTTAATAAATATCCCCCTTCCATGTTGCATTTCACTGTCCAAAATATTAACAGCTATGTTGGTGTAATTTGGGGGGGGGGGGAGGTAAAATTGCACTAAATGCTTGGGCCGTGTTCTGAACCGCACATCCTCTATGACTGGGTTCTGCTTAGAGAAAGAGCCAGGTGGTTAGAAACAGTCCAAGTTTACATGCCTAAAGCACGGATATTGTAAAAGAGGATGTGAGGTTCTTTCTTTATGCTACAACAGCAGCAAGATTACTTCTTGCTAAAAACTGGAAATCCCAAGAGATACCAACGTTAGAAGAATGGCGAATGAAATTACTGGACTTTATGGAAATGGCCGAAATGACTGGACGAATCCGAGAACAGAAGGAAGAGAGTGTTGAAGAAGATTGGAAGAAATTTAAAGACTATTTGAAAAAGTTTATTTGATTTGGTACAGGCAGCAGTAGTTAAGCTTAGGTTAAGAAAATAAGATGCGATGCATAATAAAAACACGAGGTTGTAAGGTTGTTGTTTTTTGTAAAAAAAAAGAAAGAAGAAAACTGTTAAAGAGAATTACAATGAATGTCAGAAAAAAGGGATTTGAGGAAGTAAAAAAAATTAGGCTATGTAAAAAAGGATATGGAGAGGCCCAGGCTAAACAAATATTTGATGTTGTTAATGATATTTATTAAGTTTGTTTTTAAATGATAAAATCAATAAAATATATTATTAAAATCAATAAATAAATGCCTAAAGCACAACTCACCCACTGTCCCTTTCTCTAAAGAATGTGTGGATATATCCGTATGCGCAGTGGGGTGGTGTTGGTCGTATAAAGCCAAGACTGCTTTTGCTAGCACTGTGGGGTGTTCACTGCTCAGTGCAAAGGATAAATGTCGTGAAACGGAAGGTTACATGTTATAGCATGGTGAGCAAGCATGGCAAAGCGCTAGTGGATCTCTCTGTAAATTTGTGTCTTTGAAATGTTCATTTCTAAGACCAGAATAATTGTATTTTATAGCAGATTAGTTCGTTGATGTACCAGCATCAGTTAACGTAGCTACCATGTTTATGTTTGTCCTGTGCCATGAGACAATAAACGCTTTATACTTTGAACTGAACTGAGTGAGAAAGGAGTTGTTTTAACTGGGAACTCTGGAAATGGGCCGCTGGAAAGCAGGAAGACTCTGCATGTTGTGCTGGAAGAATCTGCCGGAGCTGCACATAGTGTGGTGTAGTATCAACAACAGGTGGTTGGACCCGAGTCTAATAGGTATGGGCCAACTGGCTTCTACAAGTCCATCAGGCTAGACCTTTTTTAATCAGAGGATTTCAGTTCAGCCTTTCTACTGCAAGATTGCACGGTTAGCATGGAAACAGGTTCCCACTGACAATGAAATTTTAAATGGAATGTTTGAGCCATTAACATCTGATTAGATTATACTTAAGCAAGCCCAAAATGCCACCATTTGCATTTCCTTAGGGGAATATTGCTGCATTGCATTCTAACTTGTTAATCTTATCCTCCTTATCACTTAAAGGATACCTTCATAATAAGAACATGTGCCTGAGGGCAGGGAGTGGAGTGAGGGAGGCTTTCCCTTTTGTCTTCCCTCAGAAACCTGTCTCAGATAACCCACTTATAAGCACCATCAGGGCCCTGCTTGGCTACTCTGGAAACTGAAATTCAGAAATTTTAAAATAAGACTTCTAACAGAACAGATTTCCAGTATTCACAGGAAAGTTCTCTTCCTCATATTGGGGCTCTGTACACACTATACTTTTAAAGCACAGCCGAAGCACATTCTTTCTCTCAAAGAATTTCAGCCACTGTAGTTTACCCCTCGCAGAACAACAATTTCCAGCAGCTCTAAACCAACTACGATGCCTAGAATTTTTTGAGAGGGGCGGGGGAATGTGCTTTCAATCAACAGTACTGTAAAGGTATTGTTTGTGCAAATTTGGTTGGGCTGCCACCTACTGGAAGGAAACATTTCCACACTCATAGTTTGGGGGGATTTAGTCACATACAATTGTACCTCAGTTTAAGAACAGTCCTGTTTACGAACGATTCAGTTTACAAACTCCGCAAAACCAGAAGTAGTGTCCCAGTTTGCGAACTTTACCTCGGTCTAAGAATGGAAGGTAAACGGGAAGGTAAAAGGCGTTTTTGTGCGCTGCTCTGGTTTGCCAGAAGCGGCTTAGTCATGCTGGCCACATGACCCGGAAGCTGTACGCCGGCTCCCTCGGCCAATAAAGCGAGATGAGCACTGCAACCCCAGAGTCGTCCGTGACTGGACCTAATGGTCAGGGGTAAAGGTAAAGGTAAAGGGACCCCTGACCATTAGGTCCAGTCGTGTCCGACTCTGGGGTTGCGGCGCTCATCTCGCTTTATTGGCCGAGAGCCGGCGTACAGCTTCCGGGTCATGTGGCCAGCATGACTAAGCCGCTTCTGGCGAACCAGAGCAGCGCACGGAAACGCCGTTTACCTTCCCGCCAGAGCGGTTCCTATTTATCTACTTGCACTTTGACGTGCTTTTGAACTGCTAGGTTGGCAGGAGCAGGGACCGAGCAACGGGAGCTCACCCCATCGCAGGGATTCGAACCGCCGACCTTCTGATCAGCAAGCCCTAGGCTCTGTGGTTTAACCCACAGCGCCACCTGGGTCCCATCAATGGTCAGGGGTACCTTTACCTTTACCTTTAAGAATGGAAGCCGAACGGTGGAAGGGCACCGGCGGCAGGAGGCCTCATTAGGGAAAGTGCCTCGATTTAAGAACGTTTTCGGTTTAAGAAAGGACTTCCGGAACGGATTAAGTTCGTAAACCGAGGTACTACTGTACTAGGATCCAGTCATATACTGGTACATTCAGGTTGTGCAGTTACAGCTGATTGGGAGCTCTTGCTCAAGAAACCAACTTCCCCAAAAGATTTAAATTTTTGCGAGAAGAAAAGTGATCAGAAAATGCACTGGAAAGTGTGTGTGTGTGTGTGTGTGTGTGTGTGTGAGACACCTGCTTTGATGCAATGTCATTTAACCGCCCTACAAAGGAATCAGAACTGGTTGGCATCCATCTAACTCGGGAGACAATGGAAGAACGAAGGCTCCTTAAATAGCCAAGGTCATCTAACATCCCTGCAACAAATCAGGAAAATGCTCAATAAGGTTTCCAGGAAGCTGTACCATGAAAATATGGACTTTTGGAAGTAAGTAAATAAATAAGCCCTCCAAATATTAAGATATGTTTTATTTACATGTTTAAGTTCAACTTCTGTCATGTTTTCTACTCTACATTAAAAAATAGAGAATTTATTTTGAAGAAATATTCCACATACTGTATTCTTTAACCTGAGTTTTCATCCTTATTTTCCCAATGCAGTTTGGGGTCATGAGGCTATTTCCACCTAAGTGAGTAATATTTACTACCTGTGTGACATTTTGGGGAAGTGGGTTCCACCCAAGCATTTTAACAATCTATTGATACTGCCTCTTTGAACAAAAATCTCTGTCAGGGAGGTTGTAGCATCTGTAACACCCCACTCAAGTTTAATTTAGGTTTAGTTTGTTTGATCGCTTCACACAACCAAAAGGAGTCTCATCAGCAACATGGAAAATGTAGTGTATGATCATGTACCTACGGGACCGCCTCTCCTGGTATGCCCCGCAGAGGACCTTAAGGTCCACAAATAACAACATTTTGGCGGTCCCGAGCCACAAAGTTGTTAGACTGGTTTCAACCAGGGCCAGGGCCTTTTCAGTACTAGCCCCAACTTGGTAGAACACTCTGTCACAAGAGACTAGGGCCCTGTGGGATTTGACATCTTTCCGCAGGGCCTGCAAGACAGAGCTGTTCCGCCTGGCCTTCGGGTTGGACTCAGTCTAATGTTTCCTCCCATTATGGTTATGATTATGGGTGATAAATGAAGCGGCTTTTTAAATTTTAAACCGTATTTTAATCTGTATTTTAATTAACGTTTTTTCTTTTCTTTTATACTTTATTGTAATTTTATTGATGTTAGCCGCCCTGAGCCCGGTTTCGGCTGGGAAGGGCGGGGTATAAATAAAATTTATTATTATTATTATTATTAAAATAATGCAAATACACTGAAAGCGGGGATTTTCCGGCTGCTGTGACTGGTGCTCCTATTAAAGCCCTGGCCGATCACTGGAACATTCAAATGGCTTGGGCTGTTGACACAAGTGCTTCATAGAGCTCGCTTGGCTCTATGGTATGCTCCTAAGTAGGGGTCAGGGCTTAAGCCCTAAGCCCTGCCTGCCCCTGCCCACCTGGCTAGCCCATGGTAAGGAATGTACTATTGTAAAAGGGAAAGCACATTTTGATATAATTGTATAGTTTTTATTTTTTATTTTTAAAAAAGCCAGACAGCGCCGGCGGGGTATCGAACTGCTGTCAAGCAATTGGTGAATCTGCAAAGATTGCTCCAAAGTAACTGCTAGGCTAAGCTGGCCCATATAATTGTATAGTTGGCATAGCGTAATCAATTGTCCTTATGAAAGTGCAACCTTGCTTTCCAACAGACAGATCTCAGCGGCCACAATGAATATGCAGAAATCTGTGTCACACCTAGCTTTCTTCTGGTTGATGATGCCTCTATGACTTGACAGCACACCCATTCTCAGCATAATATGACCTGATAATATGTCACCTTCCAATGTGACTGTCAGTAATACTCCCCTTCAGCTACCCTGATGCACACACCTGCTGTATCCCAGAGGCTGATATTCACTTGCTTGTCGTTGATGTGGAAGGGGGCTGAATATTTCTCAAATACTGTTGGGATGTAAACCTAGAAGAAGAGGATGGAGAGAAAGAGATGTTTTTGCTTTGTTGGTGAGAAAGGACTGTTTTGTATTCTATCTCCATTCCAACATTTTTTCTTCAAGATACTATCGTGCATCCCTTTCCTCAACATTTTGCTCAAATGAGCCTTTGCTCAATGTCAGGAGCAGATGGCCTGGTTGGGCACTGCCACTCACCTGACCTCTGTCCAGCCACATTGTTGCTGCTCACTGGGAGGTGCAGGGGTGAGGTTGGTGCAGTGCAAATGCGCCGGCAGGAGCACAAGATTGTATCTGCTTCTGTGTTTGCACCACAATGGCCTCACCCCAGCCTCACCCCTCCCTTTCTACTTCCCAGTAAGCAGCATGAAAAGTCTGGCAGTCAGGTGAGCACAGACACCCCACCCCATCCCACACCACTATCTGCTACTGATCCATGTACTGTGTTTGCTGCCAGGTGGGCTTACCTTTTGAGAACACCAGAGGCGACTGCTCCATTAGGAAGAATGTGGCATTGATCCACCACCCTCAGTCTGCTGTCAGCCAGATCCTACTTACAAACAGCCATCGGGGTGGACCTGGTTATTAGATTCCTCCTCCTCAGCCTCAGGGTTGCTCTAGTGCAACTCAGCAAAGAGCAGAATGGGGGCAGAATTAGAACCAGTCAGGTCTCTCTGTCCTTGATTCTGGCTCCACCTATTTTTGGTCTTCCTGCTTCCCACCCAACCACCCCTGGGGGCACCACTGGAGAATGCACACCAGACAAATTCTCGTTTTGTATAGCAACGGTATTGGGGTTTTTTGTGTGTGAAAGGAAGTTTGGTGACACTGACCAGTAGTACTCTTAGTCACAGCTTGAGTTTTCCCTACTGAACTAGTTCCTGAGAAGTACCAAGGGTCCCATTACCCACGACTCCAAGGAGATGGTGAGAGAAGCTTGCTTGCCTTGTTTCTGTTGGTAGAATTCACCATGTTAGATCAGGGACAGGTTGGAGAAACTCAGGCCTGAGACCAAAGTTGACACCCCCCGCCTCTCTGTCTGCCCCTTAGGACTGTCCCCAGGCCATACATAAATGTATAAAACTAATAAATTTAATTAATTAAACACACCCTTTCCCCAAACCCCACCCTGTCACCAGTCCCACTTTGAACCCTCCTTGGGTAGTTTTGCCAGACTGGAATGTGTCCTTAAGCTCTGATGATGCATTTTCCTTGCCTGGGTGGTTGACAGAGAGGGATGGGTGAGTGTAGCCTCCTGCACAAAGCTAGTATTTACATTAATTGCTCCACCCACAATTGCCTCTGGCCCTGCCCATTTCTGTCATGTGGTGTCATGGACTGGTTGGACACAGAGGAGTGGTGGGAGGCTTCAGTTGGGGAACCCCCAAGGGAATCCCCAAAGGAAGAAGGCTCAGAGCCAGGGAATTGGTGTTGGGATGACGATTAGTAGTCAGAGGGAGAAGATGGAGCAGACTGGAAGGAGGAGGTGCCAGAAGCTGAAGTGGTAACAGGCTTTAGTGAGCAGGAAGAGGCTGTGGCAGAGAGCAGTCCAGAGGCAGAAGTGGAGGCTGGAGGGGAGGGGGCCCAAGAGGCAGAGTGGAGGCAGGCTGCTGAAGAAGCCAGGGGGGTCTCCCCCTCCTGCTGTGTTCAGCTCTCTTCCCCCCTGGACTTCTAGAACCCACAGAGGCATGAAGAGGGTGGAGCAATGAGAGACAAGACGAATGAGCTTCAGAGAGCTTGGGAAGGAACCTGGGGAGGAGGTGGGAAGGCAGGGACCTTTAGTCCTCGCAACTGCCTCATTGGGGCAAGACTTACTGGGAAGGGTAGCTGTGCTCACTAGGGCTGAGCCATTTTTGTTTCTTTGAATAAAGATTTGAATAAAGACTTGAATAAAGAATAAAGACATCTTGTGAGTCGTTGCTGACCTGACTCTGATACCCACCCTTACATATGGCCCCTGGAAGGTTACCTAGAATGGAATGTAATCCTTGAGTTGAAAAAGGTTTCCCCGCCACCCCTATGCTAGAGGTTCCCAGAACAATTACCTCAGGGCAGTAAAAACAACAACAACAACAACCCAAACCCACTTTGAAGGTTGGACAGAATGCATGGAGAGTTTGCCTTGGACAGGATATATTATGGTAGATCGCAAGCAGATTATGGGTGGTAGCAATCCTGTGGACAGAAAGGGCTTACCTTGGGGAAGTCTCCTTTTGCAAAGACCATGAGCAGCGATGTCTTTCCGCAGCCTCCATCTCCTACTACAACAACTTTGATCTCAGGGATTCCTGGAGTCTCCCGGTTGGCACCTAACTGGTCTGGAGTCTCTAAGCCTCTTTGCATCTCTACCAGCCCCCAGGGCCCTACAAAGGGATATCTTTTGCAATGATCCAAGGAAACGGCAGGTGAGATAACTTCTTTTCTCCCACAGTTGTATAACAGGGCTCTTCCACGCTGAGACCTGCAGGTTGACTCTTTTCTTTGCTGTAGATTTAAAAATCGAGGCTCACAGCACAAGGTCAATGGGAGAGAGTGGCCAAGGGTGAATGTGGAACAGCAGGTGTGGCTGGAATGCGAAAGGATTGGTTGGCAGAGGGTGGAGATTGTAAACAGGGACACTTTCCCAGAAGCATCCACCCTCAGGGTGATGACGAATAGAATGGAAGATAGGGAAATTCACATATTGGCAAAGTGCTTTTCAAACAGTTTACAAAGCAAGGAAGATGGGGGCATCACCTATGTATCGATTAAACACTGTTAAATCCTGTTCATGCCCATATCTTACATACATGCAGGACTACACATGCGCACAGGTGTAGCACACAATGGTATACTCAACAAAATCCACAGAGGAACAGAAGTGATATAGATAAAAGCACACACTTTGTGTAGTTGTGTACCATCTCATCTGATCCTTGTTCTGATGCCAGTGTAAAAATGCATGCATACTCTGTTATGGACACACAAACACAGCAAACAGTGCATGTGCAAATTTGTATACAGACACATGTGCCACCTGCACAGAGTTAATTGAATATTCAAACTTAAATTTTCACCAGCGCTTTGACGCCACATAAATCTTTTTATCTGCTATAAATTTGAGGGAGCATCTGCTTGCTTTCTATTTCTCTAGGAGGGAACTTACCGGTACTTTGGCAGGCTGGGCAGCAGTTAAATACACAGGCAGGACCTATGAAGGAATCTATGGAAATGGTGGTGTGTCCATTTCCAAAGAGCTTATTCCTCTGTATGATGAAGACTGTGGCCAGAGAAGATTGGCTTCTGGTTTATACCTGCTCAGTCCTTGCCTACTACTCTGAGTTGAATATGAATGAACTGCTTTGTTCAAATTAATGGGCCATTAACCATTCACCTCCCGTGCTCTTTGTTGCTCTCAAGCAGTGTTCTCTTTCTCTCTAAGCACAGAGGTTCTGATCCTCAAACCTCTTCCCTTGAAGAAATGGAATAAAACAAGGCTCTGTTTAAAAGTCACAGTCAAAGGGTGATCGCCAACTAAGTCATTCTAAGTATTCTGTGAAGAATAGAACAGCAAGAGAGACATTTTTACTGACTCTTGAACACCAGCTTAAGTGCACAGAAATGCAGCTGAGGAAGTTCCTCTCCATTCATATCCATGGCAGATAAATAATAATAATAATAATAATAATAATAATAATAATAATAATAATAATAATAATAATTATTTATTATTTGTTCCCCGCCCATCTGGCCGGGTCCCCCCAGCCACTCTGGGCGGCTTCCAACATGGTCTTGCCTTGTTGTTGCTATGTTGTTGTTTGTCAGACTGCTGTTAAGTGCGGGGGGGGGGAATTAAAGTAACAGAGTGGTACTCTTAAGTGGTGGGCAAATAGACTCATGACCACAGCACACCCACTTGATATACATTTGAACCTCCTCCCCTTTGATTAGGTCACCCACACCTTTTCCAGCATAGCCAATGGTCAGGGAGGGATGGTCTGTTCAGAAACCATCTTTCTTATGCAGTTATGTATTCACTGGGAGGACAGATTATACAGAATCAAGAAGGGTTGTCACATTGGGGCAGAGAGATGTTGCACTTCCCTTTGAAGTTATGAGATAGCAGGAGATTTTGCAGATGGAGGACCACCAGTTTTTTTTGTCCACCCTCTTCCCTTGCCTTAAGTGGGACAGAATTGGAATGCAGCTCGTAGCAGAGGAATATGATCCGAGGGGAACAATGGTGAACCTGGACAATCTTGCAGCCTCTAGCCTTTGAAACAGCAACACACTATCTCCTGGTTGCAACTTGCCAAGCATAAAATCGATTCATACCAACAGTTCCTTTATAGTCACCCAAAACAATCAGGACAAGCAAAGTCCAAGGTGGAATGTGCAGTGACTCACACTAGCTCAGTGTAACTTATCTGTTACTAAGACTATGAGTCCCGCCCATCCACTACATATTGAACGGCAAGACCAATATTTCCTCTCTACTCATCAGCTTCAGAATGGGGAGAATGCTAAGCTGCTCTTCAGAGTGGCAAATGAAAACATTCAGTTGAATGGCTGCGCACTCTGGAGACATTGACGTAACACAATCCTAAAAAGTTTTATTCATAGCTCCCAATGAGCTGAAGATCCTTAAGAGATCCCTTTTCTGGGATGTTGCTGCCATCATGTGGTCATAAAATTCCTTGTGCTTCTAAAGCCCATAAGTTATGTTGAAAGGGCTAGTCATTTTTTGGTTTCTGTATCTTTCAAATATTCACATTTTATATGTAACAAAATAATTAAAATTTAGCAAAATAATGTTACTACCTCCACTCCCAATACTAATAATTCTTTTTAGGGACTGTGAACGTAAAAACTCAAATTTGTTTTGTATGTATGTTTAATTTTAATTCAGTTGTATTTCCTTCCTTTTTTCTTATATGTTATTGAAGTGCATGTCCTTTCTTAAATAAAAATAAAACAAAATAAAGCCCTTAACAGCTTGGGACCAGTTTACTTCAGAGTGAGTTTCCTTCTTTTGGCTGCTATGGACTTAAAGGGAGGTTTAGACCACATTCTAGTCCATTGGGTGGGGTTGATTTCATAGCCTATGTCATGCTCCCATTGTTCTTTGATTGCGTCATGGGGGGTTGTGGGATTTTGGAGCAGTATTTTGTATATTGTGGATACCATCCCTTTGCCGTGTCCCTCTGCTGTCAGGAGAAGGTTTTCGAAGGTAGTCAAGGGCCTAGTGGCTGCTGATTTTATTGCTGGATTGTTTAAGAAGGTGTGTAGTTGATGGTGTGTTAGCCAAGATATTTGGGTGTCCCTAATTTGTCTTGTATTTCTTGTGTTGGTATGGGTTTGTTGTTTTTGTAGAAGTCTTTTGGACAGTAGTTTCCCGGTACCCTCCTACCTCTCTCTCTTGGTGTCGGCAGTGGCAGTGGCTGTGGCAGCGGTGGCAGTAAGCTGGTGCTCGGCTTTGTGGGGAACGACTCCTTTTTGCTTTCTGTTTTCTGTTTGGTTCCAGAGGCCTCCGGGCCTCGAAGCTCTGCTGGGCTGTCAGTGGGGTGCTACCAGTCCCAGCACACTCAAGGCCACTGGGGAGGTGGGCTAGGGGCTCCCCACAGTCTCCCTGGTTGTTGCATTGGGCACCCCTGGTTCCCCCTCCCAGTTGTGGCGGCAGCAGTGTTGGCAGTGCGGGGACCAGTCAGCCAATGCCGTTTGTGCTGGTTGTCCTCAGGAGCTCTGTGCAGCCGTGGCGTTGGCCATCTTGCCTCGCCGGAAGTCCCCATTGTCTCTTTCTTCAGGTTGCGTTTTCTACAGATCTGTTACATCAGGGACGTCCAACTCCCAAGAGGCTGTGATCTACTCACAGTGTAAAAAAACTGGCAGTGATCTACCTATTGTCGTTGGATGGCTCAAAGTGGTTGGGCTTTTTCTGGGAAGCCAAAGTTGTTCGGCTTTTTTTTAGGAAGGAAATGGAATATATGAATGAATGAAACTGAATAAGCATTGTGATATACACAGAACATAATCAAAAGTCTATTATATAAAACACAGTTTAGGGTCCTGAATCCACAGTCAAATAGTGGACCTTAATCTGATGGTCAACTTTTTGTCTAGGAATCAAAAGTTGCTGAGCTTTTTTGGGAAAGGCAAAGTTGTTCCGCTTTTCTTAGGAAGCCAGAGTGGTTGAACTTTTTTTTTTTATGAAACAGTAGTTGCTGAGCTTTTTTATTCTTTTCTTTTTTACTTTTTATTTGGCAGGGGAGGAGATCCCCAAGATACCGGAGATCTACCAGGAACACCCCACGATCTACCAGTAGATCGTGATCTACCTGTTGGACGTGCCTGTGTTACATCATGTAAGCCACTTTGAAGAGTTCTGCCCATAAAAGTTGTCCATACATATTTTTAGATAAACAAAATAAAGGCTCTGCGGCAATAAATACGATCACATTTAAAGTGCCTCAACTGCTGTACCTGATGAACAAAGATTTCTCCCTGGAAACTGTATAAAACAAAGAGCCACATGATGGCAGCAAAGGCTTGAGCATGACTGATTTCATCGGAGCTGTAGGTATACTATGGGGTATCACAGTCCCTTTTCCTCTGTAGGGAGCTTTCCAGATGTTGCTTTCAAATACCCAGCTGGCAGTCATTGGTTGTAGGGGATCCAGACATCTCTCTTGAAGGCAACACTTCTGCTGCGCAGGTATCCCATTTTCTCAGCAGTAAAATTGCAACATTTTCAGGACTATGAGCACTCTGCCATTATTATTTATTGAATTTATATACCGCCCTATACCCGGAGGTCTCAGGGTGGTTCACAGAATAAAATCAAAATATAAAACCACAAAATGCATAATTAAAATTAAAACAACAACCCAATAACACCTCCCCCCAAACCACATTTTAAAAGGGCATAGATAGGATCCTCACAACATTTAAAGTAAGACAATTAACAAACCTGGACAGGAGCCACTTGTTGGAAAGACCATGATCTCTGAAATGTTTGCAGCAATATTTATTGGCAACCAAATTGGTCAGGTGCCTTTCTGATACAAAGACAAAAATAGCTTTGAAATAAGAGTGGGAAGGGAAATGCCGTAATCCCATGCCCTTGTACAAGAAAAGCTGAACACTGTTACCTGCAGAAACTATGCAAATTAAAATACTTAAAAAGGAAGTAATAATGAAGGTATTCCAGGAAGTAGTTTATTGACAGACAGATACATAGATGGACAGATAGAAAATCTCTGCAGTGACTTCGGTGGCTTTTGGTCCCTTTTATTACCAGATGCTTCTGGACAAGCTATGTGGGCAAGAGTGGCATGCAGTGAAATTTTTCATAGGGGAACAGTTAGGGCCAGAGGCGCCAGCTTGCGATGGCCATTGGGAAGGGGGCCAACATCATGTGCATGATCATTGTGCCTCCTTCCCAAAGCCAGACTTGTAGGTGCCTCCTCACACTGCCCTACAGGGACCTGGGAAGCACCCATTGGCCAGCCCCAGAGGCACCATTCACCTGGGGAGCTTGTAGCCAGGGCTGCTGCAACAAACAGCTGTGTAAGCCTTTGGGAGGCAGAGACACAAGGAGGGAAGGAAGGAGGGACAGAGGCCAGTGTTGCCCGCAGCACCCCTGACCATCATTCAAGGCACACCACTGGTTTAGGGGATTAGCCTAGTCCCCCTAGTCCACTGGCCGCACACCACTGGTAGGCAGGTGTTCAGTGGTCCTACTTTATTTTACAGAGCTGTCTTACGAGATTTCTCCTTTCGTTCTGTCAGAGTGTTCCAACTTGTAATTTCCTTTTCTTGCTTGATGTGAAACTGCTTGGAGAGGGAATGTGGGGGTTGGTGTGTGGTGTTGTTTTTATTCTGACAACACCCAGTTCTAATTTTCATTTTCTTCACAACCCCAGATGAATCAACAAGCCCACACCTCCCCTGTTTCTTTCCAGACACAGATTGTTCGAACGGTCTCAGTCTCCCAAACCAGGCAGGAAATCTGTTTGGAATGGGTACAGAAAGCCTCATTCAGAAATGTCAAGAAGTAATCAGTCACTGCTCACTGTTAGAGGATTAGTTATGGGGTAATCTGTCAGTCTTCGTTTCTCTCAATTTCTCATTTTTCCCATTCAGTTTTCCACATTCTCACATCAGTTTGCAATTTTTTTTTAAAAAGTCCTCATGAAAATTCATTTGCATTTTAGTGCAAACTAAATATACACATTTTCATGCAATTTTGCCTAACACACACAATTTTGCAAAGCAATTTCCTGCGATATAAAACATTCCTGCATGTTATTTTCACGAATATATGCATTTCTATGCACACTTCACCCCAGTAAATGCATTTTTGTACATATTACTTCGCCGAGAAGAAAGAGAGTAAGTAGGCAAAGGCTGGTTGTTAAAATGTAATATGTGGGGGGTGGGTGGGTGGGTGGGATCCCACTGCAGATATGTTAATGGCAGAGGCACAAGGAACTAATGTTGGTTAAAATCATTCTGATCTGCACTGGCGGACGAAGGTGGGGGGTGGGGGGAGCGGTCCACCCCAGGTGCCATACTGGGGTGTGTGTGTGACATTGCGGCCGCCCCTGCCCCCGCCTCCACGGGATGCTCGGCGCACATCCCCAGGACGCTTGCCACGCATGCCCCAGGATGCGCGCTGCTTGCCACACCCCCGATGTGCGCCATGACCCCGCAGGCAGCGCGCCAAGCCCCATGGGACACACGCCAGTCACCCCTCTGGATGTACGCTGCTCCCGGTGCCGGAGCAGGTAGCTCCGGCACTGCTGATCTGGTCTTTATTTAACAACATTTATATACTGCTTGAATGTAACAAAACGTATAAGCAGTTTGCATGAAATATCAAAATTACAAATAGAACCATTAAAAAGCAGTAACTAACAAAGGCTGTCATCCTGTACTCACTTACATGGAAGTAACCTGCATTAGATTCAATGTGTCTTAATTCTGAGTAGACAGGTATAGACTCATACTGTAACTAACTTTTAATTTAAGAGCCAAACCACACAGTGCAATCAATAGACTTTTAATAAGGTGTGTATTAACTGGCCACTTTCAGCAACAATGTGGCTCAAAACTAGAATGTGCTCTGGATCAGGGCCCCATGTTGGTCTCCTTCTGAGCTCCCTAATTGCTCCCCAAGGAGACATTGATTGTGACAAGCATTTTCAGGGGCAAATAGTAGCAACTTAGGGGAGGATTTTCAGTAGGAAACTGGTCCAGCCCGTCTCCCCTCCCTCAGACTAGGAGCGCATTCTGAGTGGGAGTTCTGCAGATCCCTTTCCATTCAAAATACAAGTGTCTGGTTTAAAGTGTGTTAGAAGTGCCACAGAGCCTAGGGCTTGCTGATCAGAAGGTTGGCAGTTCGAATCCCCGTGACGGGGTGAGCTCCCATTGCTTGGTCCCAGCTCCTGCCCACCTAGCAGTTCGAAAGCACGTCAAAGTGCAAGTAGATAAATAGGAACCGCTCTGGCAGGAAGGTAAACAGCGTTTCCGTGCGCTGCTCTGGTTCGCCAGAAGCGGCTTTGTCATGCTGGCCACATGACCTGGAAGCTGTACGCCGGCTCTCGGCCAATAAAGTGAGATGAGCACCGCAACCCTAGAGTCGGACACGACTGGACCTAATGGTCAGGGGTCCCTTTACCTTTACTTTTGCCCAAAGTGCTTCACTCTTCCACACCAGGCGAATCAACAGCACTTTGCCAGTTGACCTGTAAAAGTCTGGTGCCACCAAGGAACAGAAAGTCATAAAGGTGAGCACTAACCAATAATTTAAAAGATGAGAGGAGAACATAGAGATATTAGAATGCAGCATTTTATCTGTGACCTCATTTCAATTTTTCCAGGTGAATGAAGTTGCTTCTTGAGAAAATGACTAGTGTGAGAGTACCCAGAGCCTCCCGATGACACATCCCGATGACACATGACATGTTTTCTCTGTCTTGGGGATAGGGGACATAGAGCTTTTAAGTGGGGACCTGTGCCTGGAAAGAACGGGGCAAAAGGTAAGTGTGGATAAGCCCACCATGTGCTAATGCTTTGTTTTTAAGTCTCATGCAGTGCTTGTTGCAATGAATTTGCCACCAACAAACCCACAGTTTGCATGGGTTCATGGGTTCATTCTGAGTGACAGGAGAGTATCATTGCTGCTTTATTCTGAGATGTGAGAAGTAATTTTGTTCTGGTTGAAGTATTGCTGTGAACCAAGGTATTTTTTTTTAAAAAGGTTGCTTGTATATTTTATTAAGTTATGCATTTAATATTGTATATGGAACTGCGACCTGCTCTGCGAGCTTTGGGTAAAAGATGGGTTATACAGTAAATACCACAAATCTGTCAATGCATAAATCGCCAATGGGAGTGCAGCCTGAGTTACTTACTGATACTCTTCCATCTTCTCTGTGCTTGCAGGTGAAAAGGGGCTGGAGGGAAGAAGAAGAAGAAGAAGAAGAAGAAGAAGAAGAAGAAGAAGAAGAAGAAGACATCTGCCAGCCCCAGCAAAGCCTTTGTGATGGCTAACACAACACAGGCACATTTGCTTATTCACAGCATTCAGACACAAACCTATGATATTGGATACAAATGCTTTGGGCACAATTTAACAGATGACATCATCTATTGCCTCAGTCTGTTCATCTGTGTCTTTGGCCTGCTGGGGAATGGGATTGTCCTTTGGTTTCTCCGACTAGACACCAGGAAGAATCCACTCCTCGTTTACATCCTCAGCTTAGCAGTGGTCGACCTTTTCTTTCTCTTTTTGCGCCTGTTTATCACATCTTTCTTTTTTGCGCAGTATTTTGCCACCCACATCTCTCAGTGGGGTGAGCTGATGACCATATTGAGCAAGATGGAAGTGTCCTCATTCAGCAATGGCATGTATTTCCTCACTGCTATCAGTGTTGAGCGGTGTCTCTGTGCGCTGTGCCCATTCTGGTACCGCCTTTTCCGCCCTGCGTGGTTGTCTAGCATTGTGGTGGCTGTGCTGTGGTTTGCTGACATCCTGCTGTTTGGGCTGGACATTTACTCTTTAAGTAACGAAACAGTGTGTGTCAAAATGCAACAAAAGATCTCTCTTGTCAACCTCGCCTTCTTCACCCCTATCATGATTCTGTCTAGCCTGACCCTGTTCATAAAGGTCAGGTTTTGTTCTCTGCAGCGCCTGACAGGACACCTCTGTAAAACTATCTTGCTCACGGTTCTTGTGTTTGTTGCTTTCAGTGTTCCCCTCCATGTGCACCACATAGCCTCTTATTATGAACTCTCCAGTGTTTTTTACATGCTTGCCTGTATCAATAGCAGCATCAACCCTGCCATTTATTTCCTGGTAGGTTTCTGTAGAGAGAGATGGTTCAGGGAGCCTCTCCAGTTCATCATTCAGAGGTCTCTAACTGAGGAGAACGAGGCTGAGGAGAAAAGGAATATCTGCTGCAGTACTGATAGAGACATAGCAAACAGCCAAGTCGAAGCCCCTAAGGCTAGTGTAGCCAGTGTGAAGCCCGTGGGCATAACTGGGCCAGTGATGACCTCCCCAGGTGCTTGTGAAATCTCTGTGCTCTCCTCACAGCTTTAGAAAGTATATACAGTAGAGACATGGAAGGAAATGAGAAAGGCATCACTCTTCACCCTTCTCTCAACTCTGAACTTTTCAGCCCCCATCATTCAGCCCGGACACTGAGCCCCAGCTTTGAGAGCCTTCTGGCGATTCCCTCACTGTGAGAAGTGAGGTTACAGGGAACCAGGCAGAGGGCCTTCTTGGTAGTGGTGTCCGCCCTGTGGAATGTCCTCCCATCAGATGTCAAGGAAATAAACAACTATCTGACTTTTAGAAGACATCTGAAGGCAGCCCTGTTTAGGGAAGTTTTTTTATGTTGAATGTTTCATTGTACTTTTAATATTCTGTTGGGAGCCACCCAGAGTGGCTGGGGAAACCCAACCAGATGGGTATTATTATCATTATTATTATTATTATCATTAATAATAATAATAATAAAAAAATAGGCAGAGACTGAGACCATAGCTGCCACTCTTAGCCTTAAAAAGTACATTGAAGTACAGAACACCATCCATCTCTGATTGTTGAGGGCGACAGGTGATGTGGCAAGTTCTCACAGGTCACACAAGCTGTTTCAGAATCAATCAGAGAAGTGGTAGAAGGAACAAGCCAAGGGGAATTGATTCTCCTCACCTCAAGATCCAAAATAACTCACTACTGGTCAGGGGCATTGGGACAAACTCGAAGAGGGATCCCATGAGTTCCTGAAACCAATCCTAGCATGAGAAGGAAACAGTCCCCTGGTGGCACATGACAAACCTTGCAGCTCTTCTTCCAAAATGACTGCACTCAAACATGGTCCTTGGGTAAAAGGCTGCTCAATGAAGAGGGTCTTGCCTTCCACCCCTCCCAAGGAACCACTAGATGTAGTGGGACAAGCAGCAGGGCACCACTTGCTTTCTTGTGCCATCAAAAGTGATGAAAAGTATCCTTCCTATTCTTCTTGCCAACTTAATGGACATCACCAGAGACTTTTCCATAGCCAGCAGAAGATCAAAGAGACAGCTATGGCAGGCAAGGATGGCAGCAGGAGAATGTGAGGGAGAGAATGAGTTTTGCAGTGATAGCATTTTAAGCCTCATTCCTGGTGCAAGCTGCGTTTGGGCCAACCTTCCTGGCAGTGCGCAACCCAGAGAGTGGTGGGGGAACTGTAGCTGCTTCTCCCCTTAATAATAATAATAGTAATAATAATAATAATAATAATAATTTACTATTTGTACCCCGCCCATCTGGCTGGGTCTCCCCAGCCACTCTGGGCGGCTTCCAACAAAAATAAAAAATACATTAAAATATCACATATTAAAAGCTTCCTTAAACAGCTCCCTTTGGAGTGAGATCTTGTGGGACTGGATTCTCCCATGAGATCTTGCAAGAAGAGGGATGGGTGAGGTCTTTAAAAGGTCCACTTGTGAGAGTACAAGGTCATTTTGCCCTATGATCTCATAAGGGGCCTGAGGAAGGATTGGCCAAGGAATGCCTTAAACTTGGTTACAGCCTCTGCCTGACTGGAATCTCTCTCCTGGTAACCCAGTGAGACCCTGGTAGCTTGGCCTGCACCATACCAGGGTTCAGCACAGGATAATTCCCATGGAGGGGGGCTGGGTGTTTCCTCAACCCCGATGGAGTGCTATTCCATCAGCAGGGGGTGACTGGAATGAAGAAATGATCCTTGCCCTATTTCCATGCCAAGCCTGCTTTCCACTGTAGTGAATAAAGTTTTGGCCTGCTTTCACCCAACATCTATGTCCTGTGTCAATTATTTCACCAGTCTCACAGGACTGCAGCTTGCACCTGCCTGGGTATTATTATTATTATTATTATTATTTGCATAGCACCCTATACCACAGGTCTCAGGGCGGTTCACACCATAAAATCAACATGAAATCACAAAATGCATTTTAGTATATGTGCTGCCGAAGCGAGCACTAATCACAAAATCTATATATATATACTGTAAAATCGTTCAAGTTGGATGTTTGTTAACAATCGCCTTTCTCCGTAACCCCTTGATTGATTCTGTTCAAATTTGGACACAATGTTCCATGCCCATATGGGAGTGATCATATATACTTACATTGCACAAATACCACACCTTTCCCAGGTAAGAATGTGATTTTCTGCAAAAAATATAGCGCCCTCCAGTGGACGTTAAACAGCACAACACAACACACCTCTTTCTGACCCCTCCTCCTCCTTTCCCGATGTCACTACCACCATCCAATTGACAGACAGACCGCCCACAAACACTACTGGGACAAAGAACCTCATAGACTAAAATAGTAGTAATAAACAGTTGTAGAAACGAAGACAAAAACGGGAGGGGCAAACGGAGAACACATAGACTGAACTTCAATGAGATAAGCTGTAAGTAAACATACGCTTTCTCTTTTATATTGTATCTTACTTTTGCATTTCACCAAATCAGCCACAGCAAGGCGTGGCCGGGTTAGCTAGTACATAATAAAAATAAATACAAGAAAAACCCAGTAATCAATGCACATACATTTTAATAAAATATACAAGAGATCTTCATTTTATTGATCTGTCAGAATAGGGAATTTAAAAAGACTTGCTCACATCTTAACCCCCCCCCCCAAAACCTCAGAGAAAACGCTTGGAAAACTGGTGATCAATATATTCCTTTGAATTCTAAAAATTCCCCACAATCCGTGTGTGAAATGTCTTGAAAATGGACTTGATCTGAAATGGAACTGTCTATTTTGAAACCTGGTGTGAATTTGAATTTAAAACTAGAATGTGTTCTTGGAAAGTAAGCTGATGATTCATTCATGCCTCCTCATTCTCCACAAAGAAGAATTTCATTGTGCAGAAACAGGAAGATGTGGCGGATTGGTTTTGTGTCCTTACCTTAACTGGAAGTTGAGTTCATAATTTCTTTTTGTTATGCTAATGTTAACTGGCATCTTGCTTATTAACAATGTGAAAACAAGGTGGATTTCAAAATATTTTGATAATGATAATTTTACTATTATACCCTACACATCTTCCTGGGTTGCCCCAGCCACTCTGGGCAGCTTCCAACATGTATAAAAACATGATAAACCATTAAACATTAAAAAAGTTCCTTATACAGGATTGCCTTCAGATGGCTCGGGGTCAGATAACTTCATACCCTCCAACATTTCTCCAATGAAAACAGGGACATCCTAAGGAAAAGTGGGGCATTCCTGGATCAATTCAGAAAGCAGGATGGCTTCCCTAAAGCAGAGACATCCCTGGGAAATAGGGACACTTGGAGGGTCTACCGGTATGTTAGTTGGCAAATGTCGGCTAACGCCTCTCCATTTCCATCTTTCTGTTCTGGGGGCAAGAAACTGGAGTGGGCACTTAACTTATAGCTTCAGGTTTACCTGGCTGTTGTAACTTCAGATTACCGTACTAGTCCTTGACTGAAGAATTTAGGCTTTGCTTATGGCAATGGGTGATTGCTTAGAATCGATAGAGGAAACTATGCTCCTTTGATCCTTTGGCAAAAGCTGATGCCACGAACAAGGTGGTATTGAAGACAACTGCAGGACCTGATAAACCTCACCTCCTTTTCTGGTATTAAAGCCAAATATTTGTTCATTTCGATTAAAAAAATGAATCTCAGCCCTCCTGCCACCTTGTCTATCCTGCTCCCATAGCTACTTAGACATCTCCTCCATTATCTCCCCAGTTTCTCTTCCTACTAAGTTTTCCAGGGACAGTCCTGGATTTACAGAAGCTGTCCTGGTTTCTGATTTGATCCTGGAATGTCTCGCTTTTCTTTTGTTGTTGTTGTTGTTGTTGAGTCACTTAGTCGTGTCCGATTCCTCGTGACCCCATGGACCAGAGCATGCCAGGCACTCCTGTCTTCCACTGCCTCCTGCAGTTTGGTCAGACTCACGTTGGTAGCTTCGAGAACACTGTCCAACCATCTTGTCCTCTGTTGTCCCCTTCTCCTTGTGCCCTCCATCTTTAGCAACATCAGGGTCTTTTCCAGGGAGTCTTCTCTTCTCAGAGAAATGTTGGCGGGTATGTTAGGTGACCCCCGAGCCAAGGACATCAGTAATTATACAACTTTTAGAAGACATCTGAAGGCAGCCCTGTATAGGAAAACTTTTTAATGTTTAATGTTTTCTTATGTTTTTTTATAGATGTTGGAAACTGCTTAGAGTGGCTGGGGCAGCCCAGTCAGATGAACAAGGTATAAATAATAAGATTATTGTTAATATTATTATTGACATCCCTATTTCATCAGACAAATGTTGGATGGTGTGGAGTTGACTTACAACTGTTAGGCACATAGAATCTATACCACATGAATTTTTTTGTGGCTGGGCTTCGGGAAGTACACTGATAGAATAACTTTGCACAAGCACATTCAAGGCTGGGCACCAGGAGTTAAAGAGAGCATCAAAGCCTGCTGCTGCGAATACTTTTGAAAAGTGATGCACAAAGTTTAGTCCTTTTTTGGCTGGTGTCCCTCTTGCACTTCTTGTGGCCCCTGGGATCTTATTATCCAGGTTTGGGATATCTTGTTAGCATTAGTGTTTCACGTCATCCTCTGCAAATTGGATAGTTGCATCACTCCACCTCCCCAGAGATTCAAAGTGGGTAGATTTGATATAGTGCCACATGAAGGCTAAGGAACATCTCCACGCAACCCCTCCCACCCCCCAAAAGAGGGAAGTTGCGAAACCATTATGCTTTTTCATGACTGCATATAAAAATGTAATCGTCGAAGATGCTCAGTCACCCTCCCTTTGGTACAGAATAGCTAATTTATCAGTTGGCAAGGAATTCAGTTTAGAAGAGCCCTCCTTACTGTGAACTACTCTTTTGAATGAAGGTGCATGAGAGAATTCTACATATCAGGGTTATTGTTTTCTTTTGACCGTTTACCATCCAGTGCCATAAAAGTGAATGGCTCTGCATCAGGCTTCATATCCTCTAGATGCTTTTTGCTTTCAGCTCATTATGTCAAGATAGTGAGAAACTCCAAAGGCAACCTTGAAAGAAGCACATGAGGCTATCAACAGCTGCAAATACAAGCAAGGTATACTGTTGCAGAAGGGATGCGTTCTCTTTTTATGCTCTCTCTCTGTGTGTATGTGTATGTGTATATGTGGACAAGTTCCTAACCAACCCCATTGTAATCAATGATACTTAAAAGCGCTTAACTTTGGCTGTTATTTTAAGACATTCAAAGGGAGAAGGGGGGACTGTGTGCACTCTTTGTTCGGTAATCTGGCTGTTCAGCCCAGTTTCTCTTTCCAACATCTCTTAGATTCCCAAATGCACAACAGATTTATTATTTATTCAAGCAGGTCTTAATAATATAAAGGAACATGCTATAAGATTAGCTTTACAGGTCTTTACAACAATAACATCAGGAGTGCAGCTATGCCTGACCTTGGGGGTGAAGTCCAGAGACCTGCAGTCCAGAGGGGTCCCCAAATGACCACCCAGATAGTGGCAGTTGATGGTGGCAGTGGCTAATGGCATCAGTCCCTGCAATAGCATGCTGTGATCCACCTTTCTTATTTTTATTTTTTTAAATTATAATCAGGCTGCAGCTGGCTAGGCATGCATATTACAATTTTTATCCAGAATAGTGCTAATTCACAAGTAATCTGGCTTGTCCACCTCAGAGCAAATTGTGGACTTGCACTGGCCTGAGTCCCCATTAATATAGGGCCCCCACCTGATGTCCTCCCCATCTCAGTGGTGTCCTGGACATTTCCCTCTTTAAATGTGGGGCTTTTGAATCCTTGGAAAGTTTGAATCAGAAAAAGCCAACCTTTAAAGTGGGGAAGGTCATGAAGAACTCTGGGATGGGGACCACGTTTTGTTCCAGTTTGGCGAAGTCCCATTTGTTTTGCAGCAGTAAGTAAACCTCACTTTATTCCTAATGGCACAATGTCAGGATGGTGCTATGATTTAACTGAGTTTTCAAAACGTGAAATGACGTGTGCAGAGTCTTTTTGTTGCTGTTCTCAGATGGGCAAACATTTTGCTTTCTCTCTAATATATCAGGAATGTAGAAGCAGCTGTAAAGTGTGGTATGGCAATAGTGGAGGTAGAGGAAAGAAAAATGTTAATCGTGTGCTTTGAAAGTGAAGTAATAAATGTCACTAGCGAAAGGATCCCCACCCTTCCATGAAGCCCATTGAGTTCAGTGTCTAAAATTTTCTAGCTGTACCACCGAGTTGCATAAAAGCACAGCAAAAAAATCCCAGGTTAAAACCAGCACATTCTAGGGGCTTGTTCACACTAGAGAAAAATGTCTATTTGTCTGGTTTGTTTCCTCATTAATTTTTGTATGTGCACATGATGCCCTCTTCCTCCCATTTGTTGTCCTGGACCTCCCTACCTTTAAATGCAGAGGTTTTTTAATCTGTGGAAAGCCCAAAACGGCCAGGTAATGTGTGCTGACATTGGGTGGTGGATGCCTTGCTCTGGTTCTGTCCCAATTCTCTTCTGACAACTCCTCTTTCCCCACCTCCTCCTCCTCAGGCTTGCCCATCCTGGAGCATAACGTGGATTTACGCTTGCCTGTCTTCCCATTAATGTAAGGGCATCCACAAGACATCAGTGTTGTCTTAGACCTTTCCCTCTCTAAACCAGTGCCAGATTTACGTATAAGCTAAACAAGCTATAGCTTAGGGCCCCACTCTCTTGGCCCTCCCCACCAAAAAAAATTTAAAGAAAAAAACCCTGGATGTACATTTCCAAAATATAAGATAAAAAACAAATAAAATAAAACCTACAGACAGCAAATGGCTTTAGATACCTATTAGGTCCATAAATTACCATGTAGCATATATTCAACACAAAAACAGCGAAAATTTGTTGTTGACAAATACATAGCCAGAGACTGTTATGGTTGACTTCACTCTGCTACCTCCACCATCTGATTGTCATAAAACCAGGGGGGAATTCTGAAAATGACATGCCAGTTTCTGAGCATCTTCATTATTTGTTTCTGCAGGTGATCTAGCTATGGATCTCAAATCTCCAGCTGAGAACATAAACAATGTGACAGAGTTTATCTTTTTCAGCCTCACCCAAAATGAGGAGCTGGAGAAAATTTGTTTTGTGGTTTTTCTGTTCTTCTATTTAGCCATTGTGCTGGGAAACTCCCTGATCACAGTCACCATCATCTTCAGCCCCCGCTTGAATTCTCCCATGTATTTTTTCCTCAGCTACTTATCTTTCGTAGACATCTGCTACTCCTCTGTCACGGCCCCCAAAATGATTATAGACTTCCTTGAGGAAAAGAAAACCATTTCCTTCATTGGCTGCATAGCGCAGCTCTTTGGGGTCCATTTCTTTGGCTGCACAGAAATCTTCATCCTCACAGTGATGGCGTACGACCGGTACATTGCAATCTGCAAACCTCTCCACTATACCACCATTATGACCAAGCGGGTTTGTGGGCAGATGATAGCAGCCTCATGGGTTGGAGGACTCATGCATTCATTGGTGCAGACCCTTTCTGTCACTCAGGTCACCTTTTGTGGACCCAATGAAATTGACCACTATTTCTGTGATGTCCACCCTTTATTGAAACTGGCTTGCACAGATACTTACATTATTGGCATCATCGTGGTGGCTAATAGTGGGATGATTGCATTGGGCTGCTTCATCATCCTGGTTGTCTCCTACATTGTCATCTTGGTCTCCTTGAGGTCTCGCTCTTCCGAAGGGCGTCAGAAGGCTCTGTCTACCTGTGCTTCCCACATCCTGGTGGTCATTTTATTTTTTGGGCCATGCACCTTTATGTACATACGCCCTTCCAGTGACTTTGCAGAAGACAAGTCGGTGGCTGTGTTTTACACCGTGATCACCCCGATGCTCAACCCATTGATCTACACATTACGAAATGCGGAGATGAAGAATGCCATGAGAAAACTATGGAGGAGGAAAGTGACTTCAAGTGAAAAAGCAAAAATGTGAATTTTAGCATTATTTAAGTCATTAACTTAGTTAAATAAGGTGCATAGAAATCCAGTGGGGCAAAACCACTTGGACCCATGCCCCGAAAGCACAGGGCAAGCGAAAGAACTGCTTGGACCCATGCTTTCTAGGCATGGGACAAGTGGATGTGTGGATGAGTTTGTAGTAGTAAAAAGGCAGCTGGTGCAGATTTTTCAGCTCTGGTGTGTCAGGATTTACGATCTCCCTCTCACACCAAGAGATGGCAAGCTGGTGGTTTTATAACGTTCAGATTTATTGGTATTTACACAGTAGTTTCGTTCCGAGCACACAGCTCAATCTTCCTCACTAGATGGGTCAGTTGAGCCCACTGAAGGGCGGGCTCTTCACCAACAGTATATACTCCATCGGCTGCCCCTCCTTCTGTTGGCCTGACGCCAAGCCTGGACTCTACTCCTCCTCCTAGTACAAGGAGACTCAGCAGCAGCTTGTCCAGTTTGCCCCTCCTCCCCTGAGAATGTGCCTGAGAGCTGCGGCCCCTCTGCCTGCCTTACGCTGTCTTGGGAATTTATGACGTGCATTCCAGGACGGGAGGGGCTCGCCTCACTCTCCGCATGGGAAGAAAGCAAGTCTCTTCTCTTTCTGCCTGCCACCCCCCCTTGGTCCTTGGAGCCCTCGCTGTCACTCTGGGAAGGAATGTTCCTGACATGGTGTAATGTGTGTACAACTGAGTCACAACTCAGTACCTTGGTAGCTGCACTTCGAACTAGTTGTATCTTCTGAACCAGGCACACGGGTAGTCTAATCAAGAGGTTACCAATTCATGGGTCACCCTGGCAAGACTAGCCCTGTCCATGAATGGTTGTAGATGGTGCACAAGTGACTCTCTCTCTCTCTCTCTCTCTCTCTCTCTCTCTCTCTCACCCGCCATTGAAAAAGCTCTAATCCTTCCCTCAGCAGCAGCCCCTATAAAAATGTCTCCCTGTGCTGCATTTAGGTTTGGTAAAAAAGCATCCTATTGCCTGCAATAGCAGATTTTCTCCTAATTGAGGTGCAGGATGGGAGAAAGAAGGAGGTGCTGATGGTTTCTCACCACTGTACTATCAAATAATGAAGAAGAAAATTAGTGGAGTGATGGAAGGAACCAAATCTGATTTGGTGAGCCATTCAAAATGTCACCATATTGTTTGTCAGTTCATGCTACCAACTCTGGTGTGTCCCCCCCGGGTGTATTCTGCAAAGTGTTATTGCCATACTCAGTGGCAGATTTACACTGATCAGAGCAGGAGCATCAGCTAAGTCTGGTTGGGCACTGGAATAGAAAATCAATATGAAAAAGTTTGAAAGGATTCTTTGTCTAAGCAAATTCCACCAGGCAGGGATGGACTTTGGTCTTTCAAATGTCAGTGGTGTCCTATGTGAGCCCAAAATTTGGAACCCCCTGCCTCTTGCCTTCCACTCTGCTCAATTCACTACGTCATAGTTGTGATGCCCTGCGGCGCCTCCTAGGCTTGGCGCCCAGTGCAGTAGAACTGGTTGTGCCCTAAATCAGCCTCTGCATCAGGCTACAAGACAAAAAGAGGGATAGGATTGCAAGGCTTTCCAGCCATTCCGTGGAAAGACCAAGGAAATTGGGCTGCTCCTTTCCTTGAACTCTTACATTTCAGCTGGTGTTTACAAGAACTCTATAATTAAGAAACAGTGCATGAATTTGTCCCCTACTTCCAATCCCTTTTGTGTTATGTGTTTTAGATTGTAAACTTGAGGGCAAGGCTGTCTTATCACTGACATTTGTATCTGCTCTGGGAGCCTTTTCTGGTTGAAGAGCAGCATAAAAATGCTATGAATGAATGAATGAATGAATGAATAAATAAATAAATAAATATATTGGTTTTCACTTGCTACTTCGGCGTACTGTCTATAAATGTGTTCATTTGTAAGGGGATAACTCCATTAGATACTGAAATACCAGAAGGAAAACTTCTACACACATTTGAGATAGGATTCAATGTATGTTCTCACTCAACTCCTCTACCAGGTTTTGGAGAGAAATGACGTCTTTCCTGTATTGCTGTGGGTTCTATAAGCCCAAATTAGTAGTCACATTGGCCAAGCAGATGCATATAGGAAGCCTGCAAACAGGGCACAAGTGCAACAGCACTGTGCTCACTACTACTACTACTACTATTACTATTACTACTACTACTAATACTTTTATTATTTATACCCCACCCATCTGGCTGGATTTCCCCAGCCACTCTGGGTGGCTTACAGTACATATAAAAACATAGTAAAACCAAGTTATTGGTATTCAAATGCATACTGCCTCTGACTGTGGAGCGGGAACATAGCCATCATGGCTAGTAGCCATTGATAGTCACGTCCTCCATAAATTTACCTAATCCTCTTTTGAAGTAATAATAATAATAATAATAATAATAATTTATTATTTATACCCCGCCCATCTGGCTGGGTTTCCTCAGCCACTCTGGGCGGCTTTCAACAGAACATTAAAATACAGTAATCTATTAAACATTAAAAGCCTCCCTAAACAGGGCTGCCTTCAGGTGTCTTCTAAAGGTCTGGTAGTTGTTGTTCTCTTTGACATCTGAAGGGAGGGCGTTCCACAGGGCGGGTGCCACTACCGAGAAGGCCCTCTGCCTGGTTCCCTGTAACTTGGCTTCTCGTAGTGAGGGAACCGCCAGAAGGCCCTCGGCACTGGACCTCAGTGTCCGGGCTGAACAATGGGGGTGGAGACACTCCTTCAGGCATACTGGACCGAAGCCATTTAGGGCTATTCAGGTTGATGGCCATCACTGCATCCTGTGGGTTCCAAAGTTTAACTGTGCACTAAACAGGCACTTTCTCTTATCTGTGCTGAATCTTCCAACACTCAGCTTCATTGGTTGTGCATGAGTTCTAGTGTTAGAAGAGAGGGAGAAAAAGCTTTCTCCATTCACTTTCTCCACGCCATGCCTCATTTTATAAATTTCCATCATGTCACATGTTGCCTTGATTTTAAGCATCAGAGCAGGACCAGAGAATGAGCCAAACTCTGGAGTTTCTGTTCTAACTTCTAAAGGGAGAACCTGTAAAACTTCCCTTCTCAATGAAAAAGGGATAATGATAGAAAAAACAAAACCTCGATTGATATTTCTGTCCTGAGTCTTAAAAGAAAGTTTTGCATTGCTTCTTTGTGAACTTTTTTTCTATTGGGAAACGTCTATATTCTTTTGAGATCTTATTAACTAAATTGATGACGACGATGTGCTATTGCAGAGCGTTATCACATGCAAGTATTTCAGTTCAGAAAAAGAGTGGCAACCTTCCCAAAGATTTTGTAGAAGCAGCAGTGATTTGAGAGAAATATATCGAGTCAATAGCTTCAGCCGGTCTTTTGCTCTCAAGAGGGGGATTTGGCCTGCGTCATCAGTTGGTGGAATTGCAGAACAGCTCAGTGAAGCAAAGAACAGATAAACTTGGTAGAGAGATGCAGGGACTTTGGTCACAGAAGGTATAAAGGAAACTTTGTCAGTGCTGTCAGATCATGAAATAGGATCTCTTCCAGAGGACCAGTTTATTGTTTGCACAAATTTTGCAGGGAAGTTACACAACACCGGCCTTCTATGGAATGATTATGCTGATTTCTTCGTGGGGTGTTTATATAACATTGCATCAAGCAAACGTTATCACATACTTTCTAGCACATTTTATCACAGAAGTCTGCATTGGAGGGGTTGGGTTTGTTGTGTACGAACTTTAATTGCACAACCTGAATTTGCTGGTATGTGATCGAATCCCACCTGAAGATAGTGACAGCCAAGCAGCGCCCTTAAAGGACATTCCTCAATCAAGACCACCCAGGTAAGAATGGCGAGATACAGTAATGAAGCGTACAGATCACTTATTATTGCACTAAAGAAAATGTTGATTGGGATTCCAACTGGTTCATTTCTTTCTTTCTTTAATGCTGCGAGGTACATACAGTATTTCCTTATTTATTCTTAAACACTCCTCAAAGTGCCATTTTAAAAATTCCATTTACACCCCCTCTCTGGCAAAGTCATGATAGGTCCAGAACACGTGGGAAGGGGTAAAGGTTTGTGGGTTCTTTTCCTTTATCCTGAGGCAACTGGAATAATCACATGGTTAACATTTTGTAAGATTCCAGATCTCTTATTTCAGGCATGAGTGTTCAGTGGTAAACTAAATGCAAATTGTGAGGGCAACAAAAGTAAGTTAAAAAAAGAGAGGTTCAAATCATGATCAATAAGAGGCAACTAAGGTGCTGAGCTGGAAGAAAAGAGATATTTTGAGTCTCTCTGCCCATATTGGCAATGTCACCGATTGACAGACAATAACTTCACACAGTTCTCTAATGTTTTCGCTACTGCAGGTTGCTGATATGTGCCATAAAGAGGATAATAAAAACCACATTTAAAAATGTGTCCTTTCTTTTCTGACCATGGTGAGAAGGTTGTACAAAAATGTTGAATGGCTTGATTAGGTCAAGGACGGGGAAACTGTGGCTCTCCAGATGTTGTTGGACTACAACTCCCATCACTCCTAACCATTGTCCATAGTGGCTGTGGGTGATGGGAGTTGGAGTCCAACAATATCTGGAGAGCTACAGGTTCCTCATCCATGGTTGAGGTGGTCATGATACTGGGCTTGGTTGCCTCCAGTTTTCCAGCCCACTCCAATGCTTATTCAGAATTAAGTTCTGCTGGGTCAATAATGGGCCTTATTCCCAATTCAGTGTGCATTGAACTGGAACTCTGAATGACCACTTTGGCCCTGATGCAAAGAACAATGACTTAAACAAGAGGATTTGGGACAATAGCTGTCCATATAGAGCCCCATTTGCTGCCTAACAGCTGATCCAGTATTTCAGACTTGACATTGTTGATCCCCTCTAAAAGGCAACAGGGCATATGGACATGGTAAGGAACATAGCTCCGTGGTTGAGCATCTATTCTGAAGGTCCCAGGTTCAATCATTGGCATCTAAAGGTAGGGCTGGAAGAGGCCACTGTCTGAAACCTTGGAGAGCCATCATCTGTCACTGTAGAACTATATGGATCAGTATAAGGCAGATTCCTATGTTCCACAGCCCAACACTAAGCCCCTCATCTCATGTGATCATTGCTGTTAGACTGGAAAGCATTGATCATTTGTTCTTTTATTGATCTAACAGGTGATCTAACCGGATCACAAAAATGTTGGGAAAAGTATTTGGGTTATGATATTGACCTCATTAAATAGGAAAGAATAAGGAACAAGGTATTTATGAAATCAATCTCAGTAAAGATTCAAGACTCTACTCAATATTTTCTTTAGGTGGAACTATACACTGGTAATTTTATCATACATTAACCCCAGTATGTCTGAAAAATGCTGGTGGTGTAAAGAACCCAAATACATGTATTTCCTCTTTTCGGGAGCTTTTAGGGAGATGGTGTTCATAGGAATTAATTTAATAACAAAGCAAGAACTGATACTAATCTCTTCATTAGCATTGTTGTGGATATGGGATGGGTCAAATGAAGATGGTTTTGATAAAGAATTGAATCTGCTCTTATTGCTACCTCCCGTGTGGGTTATTGCAAGAAAATGGACATATTTAAAGGAATTAAATAAGGATTTGTGACCTAGTCCAATCTGGTCCATAGACAGTGCTGAAAAATGAAATAAACTGGTCCTTAGGAAATGCTGAAAAATTAAGGTACACTAGAGGACCAACAAAACAAGATTCATTTTCAACTACATGGCAAAAAATTATTTTATATATTAAAGATGATAGCAATGTGCAACTGCCTCCAGTATAATATGCTAGGATTTCAAATGCTTAGTAGTTTTTAAGCTTTAAGTGAGAATAACATAAAGCCTCAAGGACAATATCCTGATATTTATAAATAAACAGATATATTTTTTAAAATGTTACAACTCCCCATCACCAGTAATGATAATTATTTTCCAGGGAATATGAATAAAATGACCCAAAATTGTACTTTGTCTGCATGTCTATATTTGAGTCTAGTTTTCATTCTGTTCTGTTGCTTTTCTTTGCTTATTTCTTCTTGTATGTTGTTGAAGTGTATGCTCTTGTTCGAATAAATAACTTTTTAAAAAGAGATAACCACCATTACTGTAGGGGCTACCCTTAGTATACCACTGGCAATAGTTGCATTAAGGGAGGTCACACAGCAACAAGGAAACATCAGTGGCATCCAAAAATACATGCATTACTAGGTTGTTTAGGGCAGTCTCAGTGGCTGATTTGAGAGCGACAGCATTCTATGGCGATGTTGACAGGGCTGTTTGGAATAAGAAAAGCAAGTGAATGACTAAAGGATCAGTCCACAAGATTTCTGTACAGATGTTGAAAACAAATGTATTTTGTGCTTATATAGCTGACTGTAAAACTTTATTAAATCTAGAAATGTGAATAGCACGCTTGCATCCCAAGTTATGGACTATTCCCCCAATGAACCATTCTGCAGCTGACTTACCACATCTCCTAGATTTCCTTTCTTGAATTGCTGAGTCCCAATTGATTAACTGCAGAGTGAAATATCTTATTTTATATTTTTAGAATGTGAGTCCTCAGGAAACTTCAGATGTTAACATCTAGTTTGTGGACATGTTGTTTTTTCATTGGTGTATTTGAAAATAACCCTTATTGTTGACACTGTTCCTTATTTTTGTACCATGGCAGGTTGTTTTAATTCTGCATTGTAATCGACCGTCTCCTCTGACTGCATGGCGAACAGGAACAATGTGTCTGAATTCATCTTCTTGGGACTCACCGCAGATCAGGACTTACAAAAAGCCTGTTTTGCGCTCTTTCTGGTCCTCTACGCAGCAATATTAGTGGGGAATGTACTTATCATTGCCACCGTCAAGAGCAGCCCCCGTCTGAACTCTCCCATGTATTTCTTCCTGAGTTACCTCTCCTTTGTAGATATTGGCTACTCATCTGCTACTGCTCCCAAACTGATTGCAGACTTCCTTGTTGAGAAGAAAACCATCTCCTTTGCTGGCTGCATGACACAGCTCTTTGTGTTCCACTTCTTTGGTGTCACTGAAATCTTCCTCCTTACAGTGATGGCGTATGACCGGTACATAGCCATCTGCAAGCCCCTCCATTACACAACTATTATGAGCAAGAGCGTATGCAATTGGACGATGAGGGCATTATGGCTGGGAGCATTTGCACATTCGATGGTACAGACTCTCCTCACCTTACATCTCCCCTTCTGTGGGCCCAATGAAATTGACCATTATTTTTGTGATGTCCACCCTCTATTGAAATTGGCCTGTACCGATACTTATATTGTTGCGTATGTTGTCATTGTCAATAGTGGCATGATTTCGCTAGTCAGTTTTCTTCTCCTGACAGTTTCATATATCATTATCCTAGTCACTCTGAGAACTCGCTCTTCTGAAGGGCGCCTCAAAGCCCTCTCCACCTGTGGCTCTCACATCACGGTAGTGATTTTATTTTTTGTGCCCTGCATCTTCATCTACCTGAGGCCTTCCACTACGTTCTCCGAGGACAAGGGAGTGGCCGTGTTCTACACCATTATCACCCCTATGCTCAACCCTTTGATTTACACCTTGAGAAATGAAGAGGTGAAAAATGCAATGAGAAAATTATGGAGCAAGAAAAAAGTACTTTGGGGCGATCAGTTAAAAAGTGTGAAGTAAGATTATGACTTTTACAGGGCTCGGCCATTAGATCTGAATCTGGAGAGGAATGGTTCCCTCCTGATACGGTTTCATTTTTTATATTTTAGTAAAGGAAGGACTCATACATTTGTGTTCTTGCTTAGTGTTCTTTTCTATGCAAATAAATATGATTATACTCAGTTCTGATACCAGAGCAGACTACAAAGATAAAGTATATTATGAACCGCTTTGAGTCTTTTAAAACAATCCATCAGTGTATAAATTTTATGAAATAAAATAAACAAATAAATATTACATTTGTTAGTACCTAAAAATAGGGTTGCCATATTTCAAAAAGGAAAAACCAGGACACCCGAAAGTTGTTGAGGTTTTTTTTTTTAAAAAAGGAAACCACCAAAATTGTTGAGAAAACCTGAAAACTGTTGATTATTTTTTTTTTTAAAGTAAAACACCAAGAAAACTGAAGATCCAGGACAAACCACCGTCTTCTGGGAATTCCCCCCAGACATCACTTCCACCTTTGAAATCCCGGTAATGTCTGGGACATATGGCAGCCTTAAATGATTTCATGGAAAGAGGTGTGGCATTGAAATGACAAGAGGCTTCATTGCCTCTAAAGCATCATCTGCAGAGGGAAAGTGACTTTTATGTTAGGACACTACAGTCTTCTGCAGAGAGTTAATATATTTTTTAAAAAAATTAAAAAACCCCTAAAAACTAAAAGGAACTTTTCCTCGAAAAGGCTTGCTCAGGAGCTGCTTGGATTGGTGGTGGGGAGGGGAATGTGGAAAGGAGGGCAGGGCACTGCAACAAGGGCACTGTTTTGTTTTAAGTTGCCCTTTTCTCCAGGCACCAGGGAAGAGTATGAAGAGTGAACTTTGGGGTGTCAACTAGGAACGAAACAATGTACCGGTAAGTAGAAGCCTGCTGGAGAGGCCCATCTAGTCTGCCATCCTGATCTCAGGGGCCAACCAGAGGCCCATGACCAACCAGAAGCCTGTAAGATGAACCTGAGTTCAATAATCAATAACCAAGCACTTGTCAGACACACGCCACTGCTTTGAAAACGGTTTTGGCACACAATCTATATAGCAGCTCCTAAAGCAGGTCTAGAGAACCATTTTCCGGAATGAATTAAGTTCATAACCTGAGGTACCACTGTATATTATTTATTTTGTTAGATTTCTTATCTGGCATTTACCATAGGTCCCAGAGCAGGTTTACAACAATAAAATATGCATTTACAAAAATGAGCAAAACATTTGCAACTAAAAAACAAGAACAGTGTAGAATAATGAGCTACATGAACCAATAGATGAACTGGCTATAAAGCAGCTCTGCTACTGTGTTGGTCCGACTGGCTTCCCACAATGCACCTGGGATGCCTGAAGAGGAATGCTCCTTGCTAATGAGCACATATACAGTACAAGTAGCTTAAACTTGTATTTAGTAAAGTGATCCCAGCAGAAGATCAGGAAGTTGAGGGAGGCATCCTATAAATATGCAGACCATAGTCACTCCAATCCAGCTAGGGGCCAAATGCAAAGAGAAGCAGATGCCCCTGTATGTATCCAAAGTAGAATGAGGAAATGCATTTTTTCAGCATCTCCCCCACTCCCAGGAAGTGCTGTGAATGCAGATGCTGGCTTGGGCCAATCATATGTTTAGAAAGTCATCTGGTGGGTTAAAATATTCCCCACTCTTCTGTCCTCTTTGAACAGATGTTTGGCAGAATCATTGCTTTTTGAAGAAGGCTCTGAATAGATGCAGCCCTGGCCACTATGTGGCTACAAAATTGGAGTGGGGCCAGCCATTGTTCTTAACCTCATTTATGAATCACAGACAATCCTGGAACAATTCAGAAAAAGTTGTGGATGCATCCCCCTTGGGCATAATTAAAAGCTGCAGATAAAGTAGTAGTTAAATTGTGATATGACATCAACTTTGGCAAGAAGTCCACAAAGCTAATAGTTATGTATCCTTTGGAGGAAATAATGTGGCCTCTCAGGACAAGACTGCTGGTGGGGCTTAATTGTTGCTGAAAGGAGTGGTTGGTCTCCAGGTGTTTGGAACCAAGTATGTATCCTTGAGATGATTGTAAGATGCAGTAATATAATTCCTTCTTACAACTCCCTGTTTGGTGCAAGAAGAAGCTGAATATCATACATGGTCAGGTGGCACAGCTTTTCTTCCTTGGGTTGAAAACACAAATGTTTAAACTCAAGAATCCTGTGGTATTGAAGTGTGGTAATGAAGCTCTAATCTTGCAGATGATGTAAATGCCATGAACTTCACCATTGCTCTAGTGCAGGCTTGCAGCAATAAAATGAATTCATCTTGAAATCAACAGGGTAAGGATACTTAATTGTTTCTCACCTCTGATTTCCTAGTTGTGCACTCATTACAGTTCAAATGAAAATAAAGGCTGTTTCTGCAGCCTTGACTCAAAACAGAACATATTTGCTTGCTTATCAATCTGAGAACTAATGAGTGCTGTTGTGTTGAATTTGCACATCTTTGCCTTTAAATTTTTCAGGGAGGTAACAGAGAAAAAATATTGGGGAGAGTTTCTGGTTAGGAAGCCACTTCTGGCTTTGAATACAGGAAAGTGGGGAAGTCTGTGAGGTTTCACATGTCTTAGGGTACCTCCATATGACTGGTTTATGATGCATATTAGGGTTGCCATGTGTCCTCTTTTTCCAGGACACGTCCTCTTTTCAGAAGTAAAATTTCTGTCCAGGTGGATTTTTTAAAAAAAATTTGCCAAAATGTCTCTGGCTATACTTTCTGGATGAGATATAGACGTAACTGGTGGCTGAAGACTTGCTTTCCTCTTCTCTTCCCCTGCCCCCCCAGCAATATATTACAGCTTCTATAGCCTACATGTAAAGGTAAAGGGACCCCGGACCATTAGGTCCAGTCACGAACGACTTTGGGGTTGCGGCGCTCATCTCGCTTTACTGGCCGAGGGAGCTGGCATACAGTTTCTGGGTCATGTGACCAGCATAACTAAGCCGCTTCTGGAGAACCAGAGCAGCGCATGGAAATGCCATTTACCTTCCTGCCAGAGCGGTACCTATTTATCTACTTGCACTTTGACGTGCTTTCGAACTGCTAGGTTGGCAGGAGCAGGGACTGAACAACAGGAGCTCACCCCGTCGCAGGGATTTGAACTGCTGACCTTCTGATCGGCAAGCCCTAGGCTCTGTGGTTTAGACCACAGCGCCACCCACGTCATTAAAAATGAGAGTCGTCACAGCGACCTCTTTTTTGCTCTTCAAAATATGGCAACCCTAAATGTACTGATTTATTTGTAGGGAGCATTCATCCTGATTTGCTTTTGGAGTGTTTATATGCCTTTCCATTAATTAATTCATTCTATACTTTTCATGCATTTCTCCATCAGCTTGCAGGAAGCATCCCACAACAAAACAGGAAATTTAGGTTTGTGCAATTAAAGTGGGTTAAATATTCTGTAGCCCTAGTGCAATGAACCTGCTTTTAAAAAAGCAACAGACTTTCTGTGGTATGGAAAGTGATGGGTAAACGCATTGAAAAGTGTGGAATGAACAAATGACTAAAGGGACGATGTGTCAAAACAAACCATGATGGGTGCACAGTAAAGACCTGCCATAATCTAAGGGCTTGCCCCCACTTCTGCTTGCCCCATGCCTAGAAAGAAAGGGGCTGAGTGGTTTTCTGCTTGTCCCATGCTTTCCATACAGGACTGAGTGGTTTTGCCTTTGCCTTGTCACTTTCCCCTGGAAAAATCACTTTTTAGCACTAAATCAGAGCAAATGTCAATCTGGAGAAAACTCGATTTACGTTTTCTCTGATTCAGCAGTAAACAGCAGGTTTTCCTGGGGGGAAACAGCAGAGCAAGCAGAAGTGTGGATGAGCCCTAACTTCTGTGTCAGTTTTGTACAAGCAAATCAGGATGAGTGCTCAAAAATACGTATCTATGTTTAAATTGGATTTGTTGCACTATGGGGACAGAGAACTTTAATCCACTTTAATTGTGAAACCTGAATTTCTGGGTATGCGCTTGAATCTTTCCTGTAAAATACTGACAGTCTGGAGGCACCCTTAAGAGATTTCATGAAAACCATGGAAGCTACTCTTGAGTAAGCACTCTGGCTTGCTGGGTGGGGAGCTTACTCACTTGCAGATCATTTTGCAAGAAAGGTTTCTTAGCTTACTCATAGAAAAGCTTTGTTAGATGCACTCCATTAAGCAGAATTGTATATAAATTTGAGAGCTTTTTCAAGCATTTCCTCTACTCCAAGACAAAGAGAACCAGAATTTATAGAAGGCTTTGGCATGGAATTCTACTCAATATTGATCCAGAGTAGATTCCAATGTATAGTTGGCAGAGTAACAACTTAAACACGTTGCAGGATTCCCAAAAATTAGACCAGAGGCAATTGTATTTCATCCAGCAGAGCTTTACTGCTATTGAAGGCAAATGAGCATAATGGTCACAAATCCAATACATTCAGGATTGGCACTGTCCACAAGAATTCCAGTTGCAGCAGACTGAACTTAAACTTACAATAACTTATAATAAGTCTGAACCTTAACACTAAGCATACTATGTACAGAACACCACACCAGACGGAAAAGAGATAGAAAGAGAGTGTGAAACCCAGACTCCTTCTGGCCTCTTATAGTCAGCATGACCTTGAAGAATAGATAACAGAACCAGTTTAAGCCAGCTGTACTCAGCTTCTCTGAAGGAATGACCCAAACACCATGAACCTTCTGCTTGTTTCTTTCACACAGAGAAGCTTCCAGAACCCTCTTGGATTAATTAGAATAGGAAAGATCTCTACACATCAGATCAATACTTTCTGTACTAAGAAATGCAAGCCGACAGGCTTTTCTGCAAATCACCTACAGAATGCCACTGATTATCTCAGCAGAAAAATTGGGTTAGTAATAGCTGTTTTGGGGGTAAGTGGGGATTCTCTCTCTCTCTCTTTTACTATAGTTGATGTCAGGATTGCCATGCAATATATTTCTGGATTTCAACTACTCATTAACACCAGACGTTACAGAGCAAACTCATCTCTTCCCATTGCAGGTGATGCAGAACATAAACAATGTGACAGAGTTCATCTTCTTTGGCCTCACCCAAAATGAACAGCTGGAGAAAATATGTTTTGTGCTCTTTCTCTTCTTATATTTGGTCATTGTGTTGGGAAATCTTCTCATCATTGTCACTATCTTCTTCAGCTCCCGCTTGAATTCTCCCATGTATTTTTTCCTCAGCTACTTATCTTTCATAGACATATGTTACTCTTCCGTTACAGCCCCCAAAATGATTGCGGGCTTCCTTGTCGAAAAGAAAACCATTTCCTTCACTGGCTGCATGACACAGCTCTTTGGGGTCCATTTCTTTGGCTGCACTGAGAGCTTCATCCTCACAGTGATGGCGTATGACCGGTACATTGCAATTTGCAAACCTCTCCACTATACCACCATTATGACCAAGCGGGTTTGTGGGCAGCTGGTGGCAGCCTCGTGGGTTGGAGGACTCATGCATTCATTGCTGGAGACAATTGCCACCAACCAACTTCCATTTTGTGGACCCAATGAGATCGATCATTATTTCTGTGATGTCCACCCTCTAGTAAAATTGGCTTGCACAGATACCTACATTATTGGTGTCATTGTGGTTACTAATAGTGGAGTCATTGCTCTGAGCTCCTTTATCACCTTGGTTTCGTCATACATTGCCATCTTGGTCTCCTTGAGGTCTCGCTCTTCTGAAGGGCGTCTCAAGGCTCTATCTACCTGCGCTTCCCACGTCACTGTAGTCATTTTATTTTTTGGGCCTTGCACCTTTATGTACATACGCCCTTCCAGTAACTTCTCAGAAGACAAGACTGTGGCTGTGCTTTATACGGTGATCACACCAATGCTCAACCCATTGATCTACACACTACGAAATGAGGAGATGAAGAAGGCCATGAAGAAAATGTGGAACCAAAAAGGGATTTCAAGACGAAGAAGAAGAATGTGACATTTATAATTTTTTTCATTTAAGCCACGCGAGTTGCAATGATTAAAATAAGCAGTGGATATTGTGCTTTAGGGAAGGGCCGAGTAGAAGGTGGATTGGAATCTACTCATAGATTTGCAGTTGACTAGCAATAATTTCTGATTCCCAAATTTGTAATAATAGCAACAGCGAAAAGGCTCCCTCTTATTCCCAAATTATGATATTAAAGATGCTGATTGAAGTAACTCAGATGTCAATTTGTACTTAGATACGCAGATCATCCCATTTGTGGATATTGGGCTCCATTGCAGTGCAGTGGCTAGAGTGTTGGACTAGGACCTGGAAGATGAGGGTTCAAATCCCAACTGAATCAAGGAGGTCACTGTCTCCCAGCTTATTGTGGGTGGTTGTGAGAATAGAATCAGGAGGAGGGAAGAACCACACATAGCACTTTGAGCTCTTTGGAAAGGTGGGATAGAAATGTAATCAATTTTTAAAAAGTAAAAACAAAGTAAATCTCCCCAGCCTTAAGTCTCTCCACCCTGCTTTGGAGAATGACTTCTACAGGGTTGTATTAATCTGAATATGTTTTGATAGTTAAAATCTTTTCACTACACTTTATTGAAGTTTTGCTCCATAAAAATGACATCAATAACAACAGCAAAAGATGATGAAGCACGTTTTTGCTTATGTTGTAAATCAGCGGCAGTTTCTATGATTATCACAAGTATTTCCAATATATTCTAAGTCTTTTAATCAAATTTAACAGTTTATAATTTTCCTTATTCCAACAAGAGACTTCAGAGAGTTCTATGGGTGGCAGGAGTTTGCGATTTATTGGGATTATCTTTTGTCCATAGAACAAATTCCTGACATTGACCTTAAAAGTCATCTATGGTGTTTTCTTGACTAGTCGCTTCAATTTATGTTGTTTAGTTTATCTAACAAATCAATATGCCCAATCGTATCTGTCTATTTCTGTACTGATCCTCACTCATCTGATTTCCAGTTAGTGTTACCACTGGTCTGGCTGCTGCCAGAATAAGTGACATCATGACTTTGTGAGGGAGATCCATGTTTTCCCCATCAAAGATGGTTAAACGTTCCAGGGAGAGTTCTATCTCAATATGGTGACCTGCCATTTTGCTACATTCTTGAAAAATATTTCCTAATGTTTGTGCATCGCCTCTCAACTTCACCATGTATGCAGGGAAGAGCCTATGCCTTTACATCCTTTTCTCCAAAAGTAAGGGATCACAGCAGCATATATGCAGCTTATTTTGGGGTGTGTGGTACCATCAATATAAAACTTTAAGTGGACTTCCTAATTCTTGCTGAAACTGATATTACTGTTTTCTTCTTCCTCCATTTTTGTACAAAGTTTTCATACTTAGAGTATGACCTGAGTTCCCCTCCCCATATTATCTTTAGTGTACTGAGATTATATTGCTTTGCATTTTGAATTAGCCAATACATTTCTGATACTAAACCCTTAACTTGGTTCCTAAATTCAGGAATCATAATTTCTCCTTTTGTTAACAATCTTATTGCCTGTGCATCCACAATAGGCATAGCACTAAAATATAATATTTGAAACAAAATAAAAAAAATCCTTCCAGTAGCACCTTAGAGACCAACTAAGTTTGTTCTTGGTATGAGCTTTCGTGTGCATGCACACTTCTTCAGATACACTGAAACAGAAGTCACCAGACCCTTATATATAGTGAGAGGGTGGGGAGGGGTATTACTCAGAGGGGTGGTGGGAATGGGTGATAGGCTGATAGCTGTGGTAAACCTGTTGACGACTGTTAACGACTGCAATTAGTCTTACAGGAAAAAGCAAGGGGTGAGAAGGTTAAAAAAGCTTTGTCATGTATAATGAGATATGAATCCAATGTCTTTGTTCAGACCAGGTCTCTCCTTCTCACCCCTTGCTTTTTCCTGTAAGACTAATTGCAGTCGTTAACAGTCGTCAACAGGTTTACCACAGCTATCAGCCTATTACCCATTCCCACCACCCTTCTGAGTAATACCCCTCCCCACCCTCTCACTATATATAAGGGTCTGGTGACTTCTGTTTCAGTGTATCTGAAGAAGTGTGCATGCACACGAAAGCTCATACCAAGAACAAACTTAGTTGGTCTCTAAGGTGCTACTGGAAGGAATTTTTTTATTTTGTTTTGACTATGACAGACCAACACGGCTATCTACCTGTAACTGTATAATATATATAATATTTGATTAATGTTGTGCCAAGAATGATTAATTTCTAGAAGCTGTTATTTTATTTGTTGTCTTGTTTTCAATCTGGTTCCTCAATATAAATATTGAATGCTGTAGAAATATTTCCCCCCCATTCATTAAATTAAATTTATTTATTTTTGCAATAAAAAAGTGTGTGACAGGTCATCAAGGTTAATGGTTAATGGTGAAACACCTGAAGTCCACTTTTTTGGCATATTTAATCCACGACACAGAACCATTACCTGGTGCCACCCAATAGTGGGGAAATCTTTCAGGACAGCATCTACTAGCAATTAACTTGAATGCAGTACACCTACATACTGCCTTGGTTATTAAGAGGAGCTTTGATCAATGCATTTCCCCCAAAATTGCTATTCCCCCCATTTTATTCAAAAACATTGGAAATATACAGACATTCATACTTCCAACTTTTTTTTTATAGATCTCCTTCATTTGCTCAGTATGTTCAATACTAACTGTTGATAGGTAACTTCACTCCCCTTCCTCACTCTCATCTTATGGTTCTTTATGGTTCAAAGAAGATAAAGACCCAGTCACCCCTTCAAAGAGAAGATGCCTTCAAATGGAGGGCTATTCTCTGCAATGAAGGACACATGGCCATTGTGGCTAATAGAACTCAAAATGCCTCCTTGAAATTTGTATCCTATGGCAGGCATGTCCAACAGGTAGATCGTGATCTACCGGTAGATCACTGGACGTCTGTGGTAGATCACTGGTAGATCATTGGCTTCCCCCAAAGAAGCTGAACAACTGTGGCTCCCCTAAAAAAAGCTCAACAACTTTGATCTGAACCCCCAAAAAGGGGGTAGATCACTGTGAGTATATCACAGTCTCTTGGGAGTTGGCCACCCATGTCCTATGGTATCCCATGCTAGTGCTGCTCAGAGTAGACCTATTGAAGTTAATGGGCCTAACTAACTTGGGACCATTAATTTCAATGGCTCTACTCTGAGTACAACTTAGGTAAAGGGACCCCTGACCATTAGGTCCAGTCGTGACCGACTCTGGGGTTGCGCGCTCATCTCGCAACTTAGTACAACTTAGTATGCATTAAAAAAGTTGAGTTGTTTCCTCTAATGACTCATTTTCCACTGGAAGGCATCTCAATGCTCCTGGGAGCTTATTAAGCATCTTAGTGGTATGCTAAGAGGGCTTGATCAAAGCCACATGCTTCTAGGTTCTTAGAGCACAACAGTGTGAATGTGTGCATGTGTGAGAGACAGAGAGACAGAGACAGTCAGAGAAAGAGAGGGCCCTGTACAAACTTCAACTGGTCTCCTGCTGCATTTCATCCAAGAAAGGCCATCCAGGTAATAAATGAAGGGCTGCAATAATTGATTTAAGTGTGTAGATTGCTGATTAAAGCAAAAAATCAAATAAAATGTCCGTTAGGACTCAAAGTTTTGTTCCCCCTGTTATTCTAATTTTATATATAGCCTCTCTTGTTAACCATAAAGAAGTGTGCATGCACACGAAAGCTCATACCAAGAACAAACTTAGTTGGTCTCTAAGGTGCTACTAGAAGGAATTTATTTATTTTTTATTTTGTTTTGACTATGGCAGACCAACACGGCTACCTACCTGTAACTGGCAAGGGAGGGTAACAGCATTTCCGCATCTCATTTATTCTCACAAAATTCATTAATTGCTTTGAAGAAAGCAAGTTAAAAAGCAGTATATAAAATTGGAAAATGATCAAATTGTTATTCCTATTTTACTGCCGACAACATTCATTTCCTTGTGAAAAGGGAGTACAGATTTTTTTTAACATCCCAACAGAGCCAAGTTAACATAGGGCTCAGTAAAAGCAGTGTATGAATCACATTCCACTGGTTCTGTCTCCCCAGGCAAGGCTCTGTTGGGGGTTTGTTAGGCATGTTTGTATCCAGTGCTTTTAAAAAAAAATAGAATAAAAGGTGCCGGTACTCACCATGAAGTTGTTACAGTAAGTGCCACACTTGTAACATTGGGTGGGTGGGGGGGCTGCCGCCACTGCATTCCCTTGAGTACCCCCACCGCCTGCATCCTAAAAGTTACTTTTCTTCAAAGATACAGTAGGGGCAGTTTCCTTGTCAATGCAATACAATGAACCTGTTGGATTTTGGGATGACACATTCAGTTCTTTGAAGGAACAGAACTTCCATTAGGAAAAACCGTGACATTCCATCGGGGTGAGAATGCCGCCATGTTGCTTTTTTCGTGTTGCTATTGTGGGAAAAGGTGGGAGGGTTTTGCCTGTGGATGGTTGTGGGCAAAAACTTCAAATGTCCCCTCCGCCCTTTTGTAGGGTTCCTGTCTTTGAAACAGCTGCATGCCAGTAAAAATGTGCAACTGGTGTGGATTTTCTGGCAGAGAGTTAAAGTCATACATGATGTACCAAGTGTTGGATACAGTCTATTATGTATTGATGTCGCACCATGCACAACATGTCCCTGTGATAAATTTCACTGATGTGCTTGTCCCCAAATTCCTATATACTACAAGACCCTGATACAAAGAAGAACTTTTAATTTGATCTTGTAATGCAGGTTTCATAACTTGAGAAATGGAGTGTCATTTCTGATGGCGTAAGTTTGTCAGACACTAGTCATGAAAGATCTTTTAATTAAAGGCACAAAGCTTCTATCTATAAAAATATGATTCCAATGCCAGTTAATTCTAGGCAAAGTCCTTGGAATGCATTCAAAGAGCTGACCTGAGTTAGATTGTTTGTTGCCCTGGTCATATTCTCCCCATAACTAATCAGCACTTCCACTGTACAGTGCACATTGTACACTGGAGATTTTAGGGACCAACTGCATGTGAGATGAAAAACACCACTCAGAAGCACATCAGACATTTACAATTTTTAATAGTATGTGTGCCCCCAATCCACAATTTTCACTGGGACCACAATGCATAGGGAGCTGAAGTTTAACCCTTCTCTACCCAGCTGTGATCCATCCTGGTACAGTCGTAGCTCTACTTACGTAGAGCTCTGGGATGTGTGCAATGTCATGTATAGTTTGGCTCTTTGCAGTATGCGGCAAAGCTGCAGTCAACAATGGATTCTCAGAATTTTTCAGAATTAATGAAAGAAGGTTCATCCCACAAGATTTCTGAACTGTCATGAAAACAACTATAGTTTCCTCAGGTTTACATAAAAATATCACTTTTAGTTGACGCTATTCTTCATTTTGTATGATGGCAGGTTATTTTAATTCTGGATTGGTAATCATCTTCTCTGCTGACTGCATGGAGAACAGAAACAACGTGTCTGAATTCATCCTCTTGGGGCTTACCCCGGATCCAAACATACAGAAAGCCTGTTTTGGGCTCTTTCTGGTCTTCTACACAGCAATAGTGTTGGGGAATTTACTTATCATAGTCACCATCAAAAGCAGCTCCCGTCTGAACTCTCCTATGTATTTCTTCCTTAGTTATCTCTCCTTTGTGGACATCTCCTACTCCTCTGTTACTGCTCCCAAAATGATTGCAGATTTCCTTGTTGAGAAGAAGACAATTTCCTTTGTTGGTTGCATAATACAACTATTCTTCATTCATTTCTTTGGTGGCACTGAGATCTTCCTTCTCACATCAATGGCGTATGACCGGTACATAGCCATCTGCAAACCCCTCCACTACACAACTATTATGAGCAAGAATGTATGTGGTTTAATGGTGGCAGGCTCATTCCTAGGAGGGTTTCTTCATTCAATAGTCCAGACTCTCCTTACCATACAGCTGCCCTTCTGTGGGCCCAATGAAATTGACCACTATTTCTGTGATGTTCATCCTTTACTGAAATTGGCCTGTACCAATACTTACATTGTTGGACTCATGGTCATTGCCAACAGTGGCATGATATCTCTGACCAGCTTTCTTGTCTTGGCAGTTTCATACATCAGCATTCTAGTTATGCTGAGAACTCATTCTTCCGAAGGACGCCTCAAAGCCCTCTCCACCTGTGCTTCCCACATCGCTGTTGTGATCTTATATTTTGGACCCTGCATCTTCATCTACCTGAGGCCTCCCACCACATTTTCGCAGGACAAGAGTGTGGCCTTATTCTACACCATTATCACCCCTATGCTCAATCCCTTAATTTATACACTGAGAAATGAAGAGGTGAAAAATGCCATGAGAAAATTATGGAGCAAAAAAGTATTCATGGAGTGAGAAATAACAAGAGGTGCAAATTTATGACTCTTACATATGAACACTGGGGGTAGGGATATTCCGCTTGCATTTACAGAAGTGGCTAATGGTTACATTGAAATCTGGATAGGCAGTTTCTCTTTAAGCTACTGCTGTGTTGGTTCTATTTTAGTAATTTTTACTTGTGTGTTTGCTCATTAAACAATTGGTACAGAGAAATTACCTCTCAAGGCAAAGCTGAACCACTGATTGGGCTGCAATCATATACAGGCTTATATGACGGTAAGTGGAATTGAACGCAGTGGGTGTTTCCTTTGAAAAGACATGCAAAGCTGGTGTCAGAATCCAATAAACCTCAACAGGGACATCCATCAAGGATGCCCTCTGTCGCTGCTGCTGTTTGCACTGGCGATAGAGATCTTAGCTATATAATTGTGCGCAGATGCCTCTGTTGAGGGAGTGAAAATAAGGAACGTCGAACATAAAGTTAGCTTGTTTGCCGATGATATGTTGATAATGGTGCGTAATCCAATTGCTGCTCTTCAGTCCCTGAAGGAACACTTGGAAAGTTTTCATCAAATTGCAGGATTATGCATTAACTATGCAAAATCAAAAATACAGTGGTACCTCGGGTTAAGTACGCTTCAGGTTAAGAACTCCGCTAAGAGCAGAAATCGTGCTCTGGCGGCGCAGCGGCAGCAGGAGGTCCCATTAGCTAAAGTGGTGCTTCAGGTTATGTACGCTTCAGGTTAAGAACGGACCTCCGGAACGAATTAAGTACTTAACCCGAGGTACCACTGTACTACCAATTGGACAGTGACAGACCAAAAACAACTGACAAATAGCAGACTTGCCTGCTTATTGGAGCCAGGGTAATGTCTCCTATTCCAGGTAAAACAGCGGGAGATGGATTCTCCCAGCTTTCACTTGACATTCAGGGGCCTGCACATAAGGTTTGTTAACTTGAAACTTAAGAGAGGTCCCCACCCCCATTGCAGAATTATTATGACTTTTAAAAATTTGTTGGCCAGCTGTCCCATACACTGTCTCAAGTCATTCCTGATTTGTGTGTCTGCAGTGGTTTATTCAGATTAAGGTTGTGTTCCTCTAACTTTCTGTGGGCTGGACTCATACCCTCCAACATTTCTCCAATGAAAATAGAGATATCCAGTGCTATTTTTTCCTGAAAAAGAGGGTCCTGAATTCACCATGAATGTCTCCCTTATAATGGCAATGGCACCCATCTGAGAGGTGCTGGAACTGAGTTCCACAGAGTTCTGGCTGCAAAAAAAAAATCCATGGGGATATCCTATTCCATACCCGTCAACATTTCTTTGATGGAAATGGAGACATCCTAAGGAAAAACAGGACATTCCGGGATAAAATCAGAAACTGGGATGGCTTTTGTAAATCTGGGACTGTCCCTGGAAAATAGGGACACTTGGAGGGTCTGCTGGACTCACTTAAATCTGACTTTAATTGAGAGCACTTACCGTATTACACATAGTTCCCAGTTGCAGGGAATATTCTACCTACACTCAGGTAAGGTTGGGGGTAACATTGTGGGGTCAGAGTTGACATATATGCTCCTGTGCCTCCTCTGCACTTGAATACCAGACACATCCTGTTCAGTCAGGTCCCCAGTTATCCAATTGCTGAGTTTGTTATTATTATTTATTAAATTTGTATACCACCTTATACCTGTAGATATTACTATATGCATGGCAGTTTACAAGCTGAAGAAACAACAAAGATCACACACATTATAACAGTCTGATCCAATTCAAAAAAGTCATAATAAAAATATTACTTATAAACAACTTATATCAAACAAAGTAATATTCAAGAATCCATTAGAATACAGCAGTACACAATGAAATTAAATATCAGCAAACAATTATTAAGCAGAAATTCACTCTTAACAATTGCAATAAATAATTACTATACTATATTCAACAAAAATAACAGCAAGTCACAATGCATAAAATACTGCAATGCATACAAAACCATGTAAAAGGGTTAAGTTGGGAAACAGAGACACACAATTTATAAGATGATGATGAGGAGGAGGAGGATGTTTAAATCCTGAAATCCTTTTCTCCCCATTTGGCTCACAAGGCCATTTTGGAAAACCCACAGCAATCCTTTCTACACCTGACATCAGGCGTGGGATGGCTAAGGGTGGGGCTTCAAAGGAACAATTGGGAGTTTAAAGTGAGCTGCCCATTATTCCTTTGCTGGATGGGTGATGGGACTTGATGAGTGGTGGGCACCTTAGCAGCATATGGTGGGCACCATGACACCTGCAAGAACCATGCTGGCAAAGTCAGATGTACTCAGTACTGAACCAAGGTAGCCCAACAGCCTGATGGGGTGTAAGGCAGCATCTTGCGTTCTTGGCACAAGGGCCCAAATTTAATCCTCAACATAGCATTAGCAGCTGAAAGGATCTCAGACCACACTGTAAATATGTGGGGTGGGGAGGAAGGAGGAGATCCGAGGAAAGAAAATATCCCCCTCTCCAAGACATTCAAACCCAGGTCTGCGTGGCTCATCATGGCCCCCACACTGAGACCCCACCAGAGGTCTTCTTGCAAAGATTTCCCCCAGGCTTTCTTTCATCCATAAGATCAGGCTCCTTTTAATTCATTTTAATTCCCTGAAATCCTGTTTTGATTGATTTTAACATGCTTTTATACCCCCCCCATGTTAAAGACGTACTGAGGACTGTGTTGAACTATCACACGGTGAATATAAAATGTGATAATTCAGGGAAGAATGAATGGATGTTCCTGTGGGAAAAGTGAGGAAAAAAAATATTGGCATTCACAAACTCTCTGAAGGAATTGTGCACCATGCAACCACTTTGAGCATGATTTAATTGGCTTCCTCTAGGGCCATTAAATGGGGGAAAGAAAACCTTCAAAAGCTCCCCAGATTTAAAAGTTGCTTGTAAAGCCTCTTCTTTCTGATGTAGCAGCAGTAAAGCATTTAGTGTTAATTAAGCCAATGCAGTCTCACATTTTGAAACGGGATTGTACATCAACTAAGAGTGCTTCCAGACTGCTGCTATTTTTGGGGTGGGATTCAGTCCCACCCTGGCAAATTCAGGCTGTGCAGTTAAAACTGATTTGGAGCCCATGCACAACCAAGCTACTTTCCTGAAAGGTCAGACTTTTTGTGATGGAAAAATGCACTGGAAAGTGTGGGGTAACACTTGCTTGGTGCAATCTTGTTGAAACCCTCCACAAACAAATCAGGCTGAGCGATCATTCAACAGGTTGTCTGGAAGTGCCTGAGAAATAATGATCCATACTGTATCTTGAAACTGCTTAGTGATTTTGACAATTAAGCGCCGTACAATTTTTAAAAAAATAATAATAATTAAAAATGTTTCTTAATCACTGGTTGGGAGCTAACAGAGACCTGATCTGCATTCCCTGTGCTTTGGGTGAGGTTTGGAGTGGCAGACCCAGACACTTCCATCTCTTTGTAGGCAAGTGGAAATAATGGATGCTTAAAGATTGTAGCGGTACTAGATGAACACCTGCCTAGCCAAGCTTGTAAGGAAGGGACTCCACCCATCTTCATTTATTTGGAATCCAAATTTTCATGTAAGTAACAGTTTGCTGTCCTTATGTCTAACCTACCGTCTGGGTTAAGATTCTGGGAGGAAATGTGAGATGTGTATGTAACAAACCAACAAACAATTGATGGGTTGGTTTTCAGTTACCCAGGCTACGCCAGAATCTTGGCTAGGACCAGGGAAGAACATCCAGTGCTGCTGAAAGCCAGTTAAGCAGTGGAGAAGTAAATGTGGACACGACTAAAACACTCACATGCAGACAAAGCTCACATTTCAGCACTTCACTGGAAGAGAGTGAGCGTCAGAGTTGTGAGGTTGTGGCAGGAAGGATGAGCTCCTGGCTGTCACCCAGGCCTAGGAGATCAGAGACTGTCTTTTTTCTTTCCCATTTATCTGTAACTGCAAGCAGGACACCATGGTTGTCCCACAATGCCCTGCTCATTTGCCAAAGAGGGAGAAATATTTGGCTGTTACTCTGTTAGCAGCAGAATTCCCTGGGGCACTTAGTTTCACAGAGCGAGCTTGTAATATCCTTGTGTTATTACACCGGTCAGATGTTTCCAGCCCTCTTCTGCAGCTCTGTTTTCCCAATGAGGAAAAGCAAGCTTTTGTCATACGCTCAGCTGACTAGTTGCAACCCACTGAGCTCAGTTTGGATTGAGTATTAGCATATAAAGCTGCAAACTTTTCACATGTTGAGTCAGGCAGCCCATTCTCTATAAACAGGGAGCTGCCTTTGGCTAAAGGAAAAGGAACTATTCTGAACAGTTGTGTGCTTCAATGCTTAAGAGCACTAAAAACTGATTAATAATAATATATCATTTCCCCATAGCATGGGTAGCTCACAAAACAAATATTACTATTAAAATAGAATAAAGAAGGATAACAGTTATTTATAGTTTTAAAAAACACAATGAAAACATAGATGTTTATGCTGAGCGGGAGGGTAAATATCCCATGCTTCTGAGCATGCATATTCCCTTTGACATATACATGCATGGTGTATCTTTTCAATGAGACATACAGCAGAAAGGACCTTTTCAACAGACAGTGATAGAAGCAGAAAGCATTATGAGGGGAGGGCTGTATCTTAGTGATAGAGAATCTGCTTTGCATGCGTGAGGTCTTTGGCTTATTTCCAGGTAGGATTGAGATTGTCCCCTGCCTGAAACTTCGCAACATTGCTGTCTTTCAGCGTGGGCAATACTGAGCTTGATGGACCAATGGGCTGACTCAGTATCAGGCAGCTTCCTGTGATGTGGTTTATAATGGGTTATAAAAAGAACCATATGTCAATGATTCCTGTGGCCTTTCAGACAAAAACCCTTCTCAATCAAGTCAGAACAACATGGGCAATCAGCAAGGATTTATTCAAATGCTAATTCACACAATGATGGTCCATCAAAATACCACCTCATTTGGCTCATCTACTCCTCAGCAGAGCACTGATTGCTCAGAAGAATGATGGAAAGAAATAGCACCACTGTGACAGAGTTCATTCTCCAAGGATTTATGGGGAACCCAACATTACTCTTTGTAGTATTTCTTGTCATTTATCTTTTGAGCTTGATAGGGAATCTAGGGATGGTTGTCTTGATTAGGAGCAGTCCCCAGCTCCATACCCCCATGTACTTATTTCTGACACACTTTTCATTTATGGATGCCTGCATAACTTCAACCATTGCCCCTAAAATGCTGCTGAACTTCCTGGTGGAGAAGAAGGCCATTTCCTACAGTGGGTGCATTGTCCAGTTTTTCACGTTTTGTACTTTTACAGACGTGGAGTCCTTCATCCTGGCTGTCATGGCAATAGATCGTTATGTGGCCATCTGCAAACCATTGTCCTACACAGTCATCATGTCGAAAGCACTCTGTGTCTGGCTGCTCACTGGGGCATATGTAGGGGGGATCACGAGTTCTCTCATACACACGTGTGCATCTCTAAGGCTGTCTTATTGTGGGGAGAATTCTGTCAACCATTTCTTCTGTGACCTGGCTGCCCTGATGGCTCTTGCCTGCTCAGATACATCCCTCAATGAGTGGCTTCTCTTAACTTTTGGCATCTTGGTTGAAGTGTCCAACATTGTGACTATCCTCACCTCCTACGGCTTTATAATCACAACTATCACCAGGATACACTCTGCAGGAGGCCGGCTCAAAGCCTTCTCTACATGTGCTTCTCACTTGACGACTTTTGCCCTATTCCATGGCACCATCCTCTTCATGTACTTCCGGCCCAGTTCCAACTTCTCAATGGACACAGACAAAAGAGTCTCGGTATTTTACACTCTCATCATCCCCGTGTTGAACCCCCTGATTTACAGCCTGAGGAATTCAGAGGTGAAGGATGCCCTAAGGAAACTGATGAGGAAAAATATAAATCCTCACTGATTATTTTAATACTGTGGACTTGAGTAACTATAACTAAGTTTTGTGTATGTACGTAGGTTGGCTGCAGCGCTAGAAGTAAAGCCATAGCCAGCAGTGGCTGGTCTATTTGGGCAAATGGGGCCCTGCCCCACCAACCCCCAGTCTATCTTCAGCCAGCCCCCCATCTGCCTGCCTTCTTACAATAGCCCAGGAGGAGGTACTGCCCACCAGCTTCCTCTTCCTTATTCTAAGTATTGTCCTTGTAGAGGACAATACTTAGACCACAAACTTGACATGAGTCAACAGTGTGATGCAGCAGCTAAAAAAGCCAATGCAATTCTGGGCTGCATCAATAGGAGTATAGCATCTAGATCAAGGGAAGTAATAGTACCACTGTATTCTGCTCTGGTCAGACCTCACCTGGAATACTGTGTCCAGTTCTGGGCACCACAGTTCAAGAAGGATACTGACAAGCTGGAACGTGTCCAGAGGAGGGCAAACAAAATGGTCAAAGGCCTGGAAACGATGCCTTATGAGGAACGGCTTAGGGAGCTGGGCATGTTTAGTCTGGAGAAGAGAAGGTTAAGGGGTGATATGATAGCCATGTTCAAATATATAAAAGGATGTCATATAGAGGAGGGAGAAAGGTTGTTTTCTGCTGCTCCAGAGAAGTGGACACGGAGCAATGGATTCAAACTACAAGAAAGAAGATTCCACCTAAACATTAGAACTTCCTGACAGTAAGAGCTGTTCGACAGTGGAATTTGCTGCCAAGAAGTGTGGTGGAGTCTCCTACTTTGGAGGTCTTTAAGCAGAGGCTTGACAGCCACCTGTCAGGAATGCTTTGACGGTGTTTCCTGCTTGGCAGGGGGTTGGACTGGATGGCCCTTGTGGTCTCTTCCAACTCTATGATTCTATGATTCTAGAGGGGAGAATGGAAGCAAAACTAGAAGAGTTAGCTTTGCCTGTTATTGGCTCTGGCTTCACCTGCGGTCAACCTCTCTGCCTTCCACCCCACCAATCCCAATGGGAATCAGTCACCACTGGCCACAACAAAATAGGAATTTAATTAACAGAAGTGTTCCTTTGTTCATGACTTCAGTTTAACAAACCCTCCACACATCTTAATTCCAGATGCATGCATAGGCATTATTTGAAGAGGACTTAAGTTGTGTCAGGGCTCAGTGTTTTCAGTGCTATGGTTTAATTCTAAAGCATGTGAAGTATGTAGCACTTGTGCTGGTCCCAAGGGATATCCGATAGGCGGGGTCTAGTCCAGTCCAAGGTCAGTCCAAGCCAGAAGTCACGAAGCCGAAGTCATGAAGCCGAGGTCAGGAAGCCGAGGTCAGGAAGCCGAAGTAACAAAGCTGAGGTCAGGAAGCCGAGGTCAGGAAGCCGAGGTCAGGAAGCCGAAGTAACCAAGCTGAGGTCAGGAACGCAGGAACCAGGAACAGGAACTAGGCAGCACCGATGTTGCTCCTGCAACTTGGGTCTGGGACTGGCTGGCTTTTATCTGCCCCGAGGCAAAGGGCGGCTCCGATCCTCAGGTGCCTCGCCTCTCCTGGCTTGGAGGCGAGCACTCCTCCTGCGGGAACTTAGTTCCCTTCGCCTCTCTGCCCTTAGCCTTTGCAGCTCAGGAGAAGCTGGAGGGTTACCGGACCCAGAGGCAACCTCAGCTTCCCCTGACTGGGTGGGGAGTGGAGCACCTGCAGGCAATAAGTCCTCCATCCCATTAGAAGCCAGATCAACCTCAGCCGATGCCTGCACCTGAGGATCCAGCACAGGTGAGTCCCCTTGAGACTCAGGCCCCAGCCCTGGCTCTGCTGGTTCTGGAGGCAGTGAATCCTGTGCAGGCTGGGATCCCTCAGGTTCAGCGTCTGAGTCTGACTCCCAGGTCATCACACCATCCCCCCTCCCAGGCCCCCCCCTCAACCGAGGGGCCGGACCAGGCTTGCTGGGGTAAGTCGCATGGAAATCACGGAGGCAGACAGGCGCGTGGACGTTCTCCGCTGGTTCCCACGACCGATCCTCGGGCCCATACCCCTTCCAGTCGATGAGGTATTGGAGCTTCCCCCTGCGGTATCGGGAGTCAAGAATGTGCTCCACCTCATACTCGGGCTCCCCCTGAACCAAAACTGGCTGCGGTCGTGGATGGTCTGGGTGGAACTCGTCTGGCGGGGCGACCGGACTGAGTAGGGACCGGTGGAATACCGGGTGGACCTTCAGGGTCGCGGGTAACCGGAGACGGAATGCCACAGGTGAGACACGGTCCACGATCGGAAATGGGCCGGTGAAGCGGGCATCCAGCTTCCGCGAAGGCCGAGAGGGGTGCAGGTGGCGGGTGGAGAGCCATACCAGGTCTCCGACATGGAGTTCCGGCCCCTCCTGCCGGTGACGGTCGGCCTGGGCCTTATACGCGTCCTTGGCCTGGCTCAGTTGCTCCGTCAGAAGCTGCTGCTGTGACTGGAGCTCTTGTAGCCAGTCTGTCACTGCGGGAACTGCGGATGCCGGCAGTACGCTTGGAAACAACCGCGGGTGGTACCCATAGTTTGCCTGGAACGGGGTCTGTTGGGTGGAAGCGTGCACTGCGTTGTTATATGCGAACTCGGCCAACGCCAGGTGGTCGACCCAATCGTCCTGGTGGAAGCTGCAGTAGCACCGGAGGTACTGTTCCAACACCGCGTTTGCCCGTTCGGTCTGTCCATCCGTCTGTGGATGGTAGGCCGAAGATAGGCAGACCTCCGTCCCGAGAGCCTGATGTAGAGCGCGCCAGAACCGGGAGGTGAACTGGGCACCACGATCGGAGATCAAACGTTCCGATAGGCCATGTAAGCGGAAGACGTTTTGTAGGTACAGTTGCGCCGTCTCCTTGGCTGAGGGTACAGACGGGCACGGGGCGCAGTGCACCATTTTAGTGAAGTGGTCTGTGAATACCAGGAGGCAGGTACACTGACGGGATGGGGGTAGGTCTACCACGAAATCCAATGAGACCGTGTGCCATGGACGAGGGGGAACTGGCAGTGGCTGTAGCAGTCCCGCAGGTCTCCCGGTCGATCCCTTGGCTCGCCGGCAGACCTCGCACCCCCCAATGTACCGTGCCACGTCGGCCTTCAAGCGGGGCCACCAGAACTCCCGGCTGACCAGGTGGGTGGTCCGATACCTCCCGAAGTGGCCAGCTGCCGGGGCGTCGTGTGACATTTGGAGTACCTCAGCCCGCAAAGGCCCTGGTGGGATGTACAACCGACCACGGTGCATCAGCAAACCCTGGTGCACAACCAGTTCTGGGTATCGAGGACATGATCCACTGGCCAATTCCTGAATCCGTTCCTGAGCCCACGCGTCGACCCGTTGCTGCTTCCGCACTCGGTCCAGCAGCGACTCAGTCTCATGAACAGCCAGGAAAGCTGCTGGTGGGATGATCGTTGTTGGGGCCGCCTGCTGCACCGTCTCTGCAATGTCCTCCGGTTTCCGGGACAGTGCATCCGCCTTCTGGTTTTGGGAGCTGGGGATGTAGCGGATCCGGAACTGGAACCGGGAGAAGAACAGTGCCCACCGGATCTGCCGCTGGTTTAGCCTGCGAGTGGTCTGGAGGTACTCCAGATTCCGGTGGTCGGTTCTCACTTCCACCGGGTGTCGTGCCCCCTCAAGGTGATGGCGCCAGACCTCAAAGGCCACCTTGATGGCCAGTAGTTCCCGCTCCCACACGGTATAGTTACGCTCCGCCGGAAGGAGCTGCCGGGAGTAGTAGGCGCAGGGTAACAGTGGCGCATCTGGTCCGTGTTGCTGGGACAAGACGGCACCGAGAGCCGTACTGGAGGCGTCAGTCTCCACCACGAAGGGACGAGAGGGATCAGGATGCTGCAAAATTGGCGCCTTCTGGAAACAGGCTTTCAATCCCTGGAATGCCACCTCAGCCTCCTCATCCCAGGCGAAGGGCGTCTTGGGGCGCAGCAGTCGGGTCAACGGGGTGGTGCGATGAGCATAGTCCGCAATGAATGTCCGGTAATAGTTGGCGAACCCCAAAAACCGCTGTAGGTCCTTGCGGTTCCGCGGCGCCGCCCACTCTCGAACCGCAGACACCTTCCCGGGGTCCATCTGTACACCGTCAGGGGAGAGTCGGTGTCCGAGGAAGTCCACTGACCGCTGGTGGAACTCGCACTTGCTGAGCTTAGCGTACAGGCGGTGCTCCCGCAAGCGCTGCAACACGGTCCGGACATGACTCTCGTGGCGAGCTGGGTCACGGGAATAAATCAGAATGTCATCGAGGTACACCACCACATACTTGTCGAGCAAGTCCTGGAACACGTGGTTGATGTACCGTTGGAACACGGCGGGCGCGTTGCATAGTCCGAACGGCATGACCAGGTACTCGAACTGCCCATAACGGGTCCCGAATGCGGTCTTCCACTCATCCCCGGCACGGATCCGAATCAAGTTGTAAGCCCCCCGGAGGTCCAGTTTGGTGAACATCTGCGCCCCTTGCACCCGCTCCAGCAACTCTGCAATTAGGGGCAAGGGATACCGGTCTGGGATGGTGATCTTATTCAGGGCTCGGTAATCATGGCAGAGGCGAAGCTCCCCACACTTCTTCTTAACGAAGAGTACTGGAGCGGCGGTGGGAGAGGTAGAGGGCCTAATGAACCCCCGCTCCAGGTTCTTGTGAAGGAAGTCCTGTAAGGCTTCACGCTCTGGCTCCGAAAGAGAGTATAGGCGACTCACAGGCAGAGGCGCCCCAGGCTGGAGGTCTATGCTGCAGTCAAAAGACCGATGAGGAGGCAGCCGGTCTGCCCCCTGTTCCTCGAACACGTCTACGTAGTCCCGGTACACGGCGGGGAGCGTTGACGCAGCCTCCCCCATGGAGGCGGCCGAAAGCATCTCGGACTGAGCAATCGAACCCGAGTCTGGGAAGCGTACAGTTCGATTGACCCAATCGATCTGAACATTGTGAGACTCCAGCCAGTCCATCCCCAGCACCAGGGGAAACCGGGGCATGGTGGCAATGTCCAGGGTACGCACCTCCCGGTGCTGCTGGTGGCACAGGACCAAGGGCTGGGTCTCCCGAGTAACGGCGCCTGACCGCAAGAGCCGTCCGTCGATTGCCTCCACCTGCACCGGTTCTGGCTTGTTCTGGAGCGGCACCCGATGCTGAGCGGCGAAGGCAGAGTCCATATAGGAGCGGGTTGCCCCTGAATCCACCAGAGCGTGGGTGAGAATCCAGGGCCCGCCTGGGGGGTATAGACGCACTGGGATCATGAGGTGTTGCAATTCCACTGGTGAGGGCCCATCATGCGATGCTTGGGACCCCAGATAGCCTGGGCCATTGGCTACTGGGGTTGGCGGTTTCCCTGCGGCTGGCGTTTCTCGGGGCAGGTTCGGGCGTAGTGTCCACTCCCCCCGCAGTAGAGACACAGGTTTCCCTCCCGACGTCGTGTCTTCTCCGAAGGGGAGAGGCGAGGCCGTGCTGCCCCGAGCTGCATCGGCTCCTCCAGTGACTCGGCTCTGGCCGTGGAACTGCTGGGGAGCACTGGAGTCGGGAGCCCAGAGTGCTGGCGGGCCCGGGCCTGGCGCCGGTCCTCCAACCGATCGTCTATCTGTAGACTCCGTTGGATGAGGGCCTCCAGCGTGGCGGGGCGATCCAAGGTGGCCAGCTGGTCCAGTATCTCGTCCGAAAGCCCCTCGAGATACTGGTCCCGAAGTGCGGAATCGTTCCAGGTCAAGTCCTGCGCCAACAGCCGAAATTCCGTGGCATAGGAGGCCACTGTGGACTTGCCCTGTTTCAACCGCCGAATTGCCCGATTGGCTTGACTCGCCTTCTGAGGGTTGGCGAACGCGGTTTCAAAATGGTTGCAAAACCCCGTATAGTCTGTCAGCAAGGGGGAGTCTTGCCGTAGCAGCGGCAACGCCCACTTGGCCGCCTGGTCCTTCAGCAAGCTGATCAGGAAGTGCACCTTGGTGCGGTCGTCGGGGAAATCCCGGGCTCGCCCCTGAATATACAGTTTGGCCTGGGCGAGAAACATGGGAAAGCTGCCCGGGGACCCATCGAACTTTTCTGGCAGGGCCACTGGGTACTTGCCTGGAGCTGGGGCGCCGGTACCAGGAGCCGGTAAGGCGTCCAAACGCTGCTGAAGCGCCGTAACCGCATTGCTTAGCTGCTGCACTGTGTGGGTCAAGACCTGGTTCTCCTGGGCCAATGCCACCAGCGCAGCCGCCTGGTCCGTCATGACGACAGGTTCCTCCCGAACGCACCCCAACGAAGGGGGAGTGCGGGTGTGGCAGGAGCAAACTGTGCTGGTCCCAAGGGATATCCGATAGGCGGGGTCTAGTCCAGTCCAAGGTCAGTCCAAGCCAGAAGTCACGAAGCCGAAGTCATGAAGCCGAGGTCAGGAAGCCGAGGTCAGGAAGCCGAAGTAACAAAGCTGAGGTCAGGAAGCCGAGGTCAGGAAGCCGAGGTCAGGAAGCCGAAGTAACCAAGCTGAGGTCAGGAACGCAGGAACCAGGAACAGGAACTAGGCAGCACCGATGTTGCTCCTGCAACTTGGGTCTGGGACTGGCTGGCTTTTATCTGCCCCGAGGCAAAGGGCGGCTCCGATCCTCAGGTGCCTCGCCTCTCCTGGCTTGGAGGCGAGCACTCCTCCTGCGGGAACTTAGTTCCCTTCGCCTCTCTGCCCTTAGCCTTTGCAGCTCAGGAGAAGCTGGAGGGTTACCGGACCCAGAGGCAACCTCAGCTTCCCCTGACTGGGTGGGGAGTGGAGCACCTGCAGGCAATAAGTCCTCCATCCCATTAGAAGCCAGATCAACCTCAGCCGATGCCTGCACCTGAGGATCCAGCACAGGTGAGTCCCCTTGAGACTCAGGCCCCAGCCCTGGCTCTGCTGGTTCTGGAGGCAGTGAATCCTGTGCAGGCTGGGATCCCTCAGGTTCAGCGTCTGAGTCTGACTCCCAGGTCATCACAGCACTAAAGAGTCCTTGAGCAAGTGCAGATAATATTTCTGTCACCAGTGAACAATGACAGAGAGTGATTAGGTGGTTAGGAAGAAGGGTATCAAGATCAGTTGGTGGTGTTTTCAGACAGACTCAAACTCTGACATCTCTTTTTCTAGCAGTCATACTCAACACTTACCTATGGTACACTTGATGACTGGCAGGTGTATGTGTGACTCAACTCCACTGAGCAGCATTCAATCTGAGGTGGTATGAAAGTTCTATCTGTGTTGATGGCCCATTCACACATGTGATGTTGTAGTCATCTGGAGATGAACATGCCAGTATGAATCAGCTCTGGGAGAGGAAATATAGTGATGAGGGAACAAGGAAGACAGGAATCCCTTAGTCTCTTGAATTGTTTCTCTGCTTCATCCACACTTGACTTTAATGTTAATTTGAAGCTGTTTGCATTCCCATTTATGTAGTGTTGTTTGCACGACATCCTGCTCAAAACAGTTTCTTTCCCCTTGGTATCCCCTTGTAAATTTCTCTAATCCAGAGATTGTGTTAGAGAAAAGCAAATACATTTCCTTCTCTAGAGTTCGTCTTTAATGGATGTATTATTTTAAACCACCAGAGGGCACTGCTTGTGTAGCAATCTAGCCAACACTTGTTTGTAGCTCTCTAAGTTAAACCCACCCCTAAAAGCTGAGCTATTTTGTTTATTGTTCTCTCTCAACTTGTTGAGCCAAAATGTTTGCTATTTTCTCCCTCTCATTTCCACTCATCCTGTAAATAGTTCCTGCATGAATAAAGCCTTTAAATTCCAGAAAGTGTAAGTGATGATTCCAATCCAGTCCACCAAGCTGCAAAGTCTGCTAAGAGTTTGAGACAACAGGGCAGAGGACTATAGGGCAAGTGCAATGCTGTTAATAGTACCACACCAGTTTCAAGGGGGAACTGTTTTTCATAGAAAATATTTAGAGATCAAGAATAATTGAGAGGGAAGAAAAGCATGCAAGTGGGACTGTTTCCCATTAGATTTCTTTGCCATCTTATGCCTGAGGTCTTGGTGTAGGTTATATATTCACAGCTCTTCATAGTTTCATAACTACATTGATGTGCTATGATGAGCTGTGATTATATTATAACCAAGACCCAGCGTTAACAAAAAAGTAAGAGAAAGAGAGAGAGAAAGAAATGGAAAAGAAAGAAAAAGAAAAGTGCCCAAGGAAGTTCAGTGGGATTCATCATCACTGTAAACTATCTCAAATGGACACAATGACAAACTACATCATACAAAACTTAGCCTCTCCCAGATATAGAATAGTGAAGAACAAGTGTGAGCTGCAACAAAATGTTGCAGTCTGGAGTGAATAGTATGGAGTGCTCAGTATTCCATCCATCCATCCATCCATCCATCCATCCATCCAGCCATTCCTTTTCCCAGGATACTCCATTCCATTTCCCCTGAGATTTCATTTCCCCTGCACAACAATCAGTCAGCATTCCATAACTACTGACCATGCTCAGTCTTCTTTGTGCTGTTCCCTCCTCTGCATTTCTTTTTGGCATCTGAAAACCTTGGGTTTCCCCTAAGCCTGCTGATACCTCTGTCTTGTTGGTAGGTGGTGACTTCATAAGGACCCACACTTGGAGAATGAGTTTGCTATTACCGGTAGCAATCAGGATAAAATTTCACAAACACACAAAAACACAAACACAGTAAAACGGCATCCTTTATTGGGGCAGTCCATTTGTGTAGATTAGCTTTAGGTACACAGAAAAACGTGGGTATGAGAAAGCAGATATCATACCCTCCAAGTGTCCTGGGACAGTCCTGGAACCACGAAAGCCATCCCGGCTTTTGATTTGATCCCAGAATGTCCCTATTTCCCCTTGCCAGTGCTGTTGCCACCAAGGTTGGTGAGGAGAATGAGCTGGCACTTGTCCTGGGCGGCAGCAACGAGGGAGCATCCTGTTGCCTCTCCATGGCTTCTCCTTCCTGCTGCTAGACTCCTTCCTTGGGTAGTTGACAGTGGCTGCTGGAAAGTGGATGAGGTGGAGGAGAGGCTCTGAGGGGCAGGCAGAGGGCAGGAAGAAAGGGGGAGTGGAGAGGAGCACAAGGAGCCTTGACTTTTTTTTTTTTTGCTTTGTGTGTTTGTGTCTAATCTTGCCCCTCTCTAAAATTTATTTATTGGTGTGTGTTTTTCTTTTTGTAAATCTACCAAAGAATAAAATTTAAAAAGGGAATTAAGGGGTTTTCTCAGGATGGTGGAGGCAGGGGTGGAGGAAGGGGGGTGCGGTGGGTGCGGCCCGGCGCGGTGTGTCACCACTGGGGGGGGGGCAAATGCCAGGCGGCACTCATCGTGGGAGAGATGTCTCTCCTGGGAGAGACGCGGTGCTTTGGGCGCGTGCAGGCTCCACGCTGCCCATACGGTCCATCCACTGCCTCCCCCCCAGCTGTAGGGCGGCTGAGTGGGAGGAGGCAGGCAGATGCTGGAGGCCCCGCGGTGCACCCCGCCCCTATGGGCAGCTCGCCCTGCCCCTGGGCGCGCTGCCCCAGTCACCTGAGTGGCTTCCTCCGCTGCTGGGTGGAGGGCATGTGTGCTGTGTCCTATTGGCGTAGTGGTGGCAGTGGTGGGCAGGGCACAGGTTCAAATCTGTGGGGAGGTGCCAGCAACACTGGGTGGCAGTGTATTTTGCTTGAAGTGCCAAAACATCCAGGGCCAGACCTGAGGAAGTATCTCTCCCAGTACTGATCTCATCTCTGATAAAGCCCTGGTAAGATACTTAGCAATCCTAAGGATCCCCAGAACACAGCTTTACAAACATGGCATACAGTTCCTTTGAGGCAAAACCATTCCCTTTCAAAAGCCTTAAGCTTACAAGGGTTCATCAGAACACAGCTTTGCTAGCCTTAAGACTCCCTGTCAAAAGCCTTAAGCTAGCAAGTGCTTTTGTCAGGGCATCCTTCACGTCCTTGTTCCTCAGACTGTAGATCAGAGGATTGAGCATGGGGATCACTACCGTATAGAACACCGAGGCCCATTTGTCTTGGTCCAAGGAATAGCTGGAGCTGGGCCGAAAATACACGAAGAGCATCGTCCCATGGAATATCCCAACGGCCGTAAGGTGGGAGGCGCAGGTAGAAAAGGCTTTGCGCCTGCCTTCAGCAGAGCGCATTCTCACGATTGTGCCTAAGATGTAGATGTAGGAAACAAGAACCATGCCAAGGCTGCTGGCTAAAATGCAGCCAAAGAAGATAAATACCATAAGCTCATTTTTGTATGTGTCAGAGCAAGACAGCAATAGAAGAGGAGGCTCATCACAGAAGAAGTGATTGATTATATTAGACCTGCAGAATGGTAGTTGGAATGTACAGCAAGTGTGTATCATTGCATCCACACTGCCTATGAAGTAAGCCATAGCCATCAGCCGTCCGCAGACTCTTTTGGACATAAGGACTGAATAGTGAAGGGGATTGCAGATGGCCATGTACCTGTCATAGGCCATCAAAGCCAGCAAAAGGCAATCAACATCTACAAAAAAGGAAAGTATATATAGCTGTAAAGCACAGGCATTGAATGAAATCCTTTTGGTCTCAACTAAGAGGTCAGCCAGCATTTTGGGAGCAATGGCTGAGGAGTAGCAGAGGTCAGCAAAAGAGAGGTTGCCCAGGAAAAAGTACATGGGATTGTGAAGCTGAGGTTCAACGCAAATTAAGACAATCATCCCCACATTCCAGATTACAGTGATGACATAAATCAGTAGGAAGACCATAAAAAGAGGGAGCTGCATTTTTGGATCATCTGTGAATCCCAGAAGAATGAATTCTGTTATGACAGAATTATTTCCTTGCTCCATCATTTCCCTCAATCAGTGCTGGGTTCAGGATGGTTCTGTAATTTTTTCTGACTTTTCCCTGAGAAGGGAAGAAAGAAGATTTGTGTTTTTGACAGTTCCCTCCAACTTCCTTTTTGTTTAGAAACAACAGCAGCCCTGGATTCAAGATAATGGCCATCACAAGCTCAACTGCACTTATTAAACACAGCACCACTGTGCTCCACATCCCTGGTACATCCCTGTTCCAGCCATCCTCAAGAGGGTTTGTTTTTTTTTTGGCGAAAAATCAGTGACAAAAGAGGATAGATTCAAGGCTTTAGCCCCATGTACCAGAGGTCTGGTGATGTTATTGCATACCCATATGCTAAATATTTCTTTCTGAATTAGTGAACTTACCTAAGGTGTGGTCTGGAAGGTTTCCCTGCTTTCAGAAACTGAGTAGGGGGAGAGACCTTAAATGCTAGCTGCTAGCACCTGGGACATCATCCCAGATGCTGCTGAATACCCTAGATATTCATGGTTGTTTTGATTATTACATTTTAATTGGCTGCTTGCATGCAAGAGACCTCTAAGACTTCCCTTCTGATTTTTGTATAGTCAAGTTTAACTATCTAGGTCTAGTATAACTTCTACACTACAGATTCTGCCAAAATACTAAGGCTTTCACATTCCATGATCAAAACAAAGTAAAAAATAAAAAAGTTTCCTTCCAGTTGCACCTTAGAGACCAACTAAGTTTGTTCTGCAGTTACGGTAGTCTTACAGGAAAAAGCAAGGGGTGAGAAGGTTAAAAATAGCTTTGTCATGTATAATGAGATAAGAATCCAATGTCTTTGTTCAGACCAGGTCTCTCCATGGTTTTAAGCTTGGTAATGAGTTGCAATTCAGCAACTTCTCTTTCCAGTCTATTTCTGAAATTCCTTTGCAATAAGACAGCTATTTTGAGATCTTGTATAGAGTGTCCTGGGAGATTGAAGTGTTCTCCTACTGGTTTCTTTGTCTTGTGATTCCTGATGTCAGATTTATGTCCATTTATCCTTTGGCGTAGGGTTTGGCCTGTTTGTCCAATATAGAGAGCTGAAGGGCACTGTTGGCATTTGATGGCATACACAATGTTAGACGATGAGCAATTAAATAGTCCTGAGATGGTATGTTTGATGTTGTTGAGGCCAGTAATGGTGTTGTCTAAGGTGTTACTGGAAGGATTTTTTTTAATTTTTTACTTTGTTTTGACTATGACAGACCAACACGGTAACCTGTAACATTCCATGATGGCATGGTACAAATTGTAATTTGTTTGCTTCCTCAACAAATCCAGTGGAACAATGTAGGAGGCAGCATGAATCGTTATGTTTGTCCTCTTTGTGCTTCACAACCCTCAGATAATCATTTCCTTTGTGAGATATGACATCATGGGCCCAAGTATGGGTATTTGGACAATCAAAAAACCAGACAGACAGACAAACAAACAAACAAAAAACAAACAAACAAACAAGAAAGAAAGAAAGAAAGATACTATTGTGATGTTTTAAGTTGGTGGCTGTGAAGATGCCTCTTGCATTGGTAACAATATTTGCATGTTATATTCATGGATATATGCATTTTTATGAACACTTTACCTCAGTGTATATATGTTTTTGGAGACATTTTGGCAGGAGAACAACACTGTCAAATCTGAATTGCAAAGGTGAGCAAGGAAGCTCAGTGGGATTCATCATTGCTGAACTGTGAACTATTGCAATCAACACAAGATAATATCACCAAGGCAACTATCTGTAAACAAACAAAAAAAATCCATAAAAATGGCAAAAGTAGTTTCTTTCAAAAAGAGATTTTATCTTATACAACTGCAAACACAGTAAATAGAGTCCACTTGTGTTATACCAGTGGTTCAGTGCTCAGATATCATTCTGGTAATCAGATGTTTCGTCGCTAAAGAGCTTAGTCATTGAGCTGTCAAAATCATACCTAAGATTCTGTCATACATTAGGGACTCCATGGATTTCGTTCAACAAATTGAGTCAGTGGTAACTCCTTCTGATTCTTTGTGACTCTGGATGTTAAATCTCTATATACCTCTATGCCTCATGAGAAAGCCTGCACTTGTGTATCTGTCTCTCAAGGACGACATACCTTTTCAAATCCTCCAAAACATTTTCTTATGGACCTATTAGACATAGCTTTAGAGAACAATTTCTTTAGGTATAGAGACACCTTCTATCGTAAAGTGAAGGGTGTTGCCATGGGTAATCCCATGGCTCCTTCCATAGTCAATTTATTTATGGCTGATTTTGTGTATGGTCCTAATAATCCTTTTGCTTCAGATCTGGTTTTCTATTGAAGGCTCATTGATTATATCTTTCTGATTTTTTAAAATGCCAAGAGATTTCCTGACTTTATATCTTGAATTAATCAACTACACACCTTGCTAATGTTTTCTGCCAATACTAGTCATGAATCAGTCCCACTTTTGGATACTTTAGTCGCATGGACCACTGGGAATTTTTTTCTGTTTCCCTATATAAAAAGGATACTGACCGTAACTCTTTGTTACAGTTCAAACCACATCATCCATACAATCTTAAACGTAACCTACCTTTGGGCCAATTTTTGCGTCGGAAAAGGATTTCCTCTACTTTGGACATGTACCAATGAGCAGGAGGTGAGCTAGAGATTGCCCTGGTAAACAGAGGACATCCCCGGCATATTATTCATAAAGCCCGGGTGAAAGTAGATGCATGTGACAGAGGGGACCTTCTTGTACCCAGATGTAAAATACAATAAAAACGTATTACCTGCTCTTTTGAGTTTACCCCGCAGACGATGGAGGTAAGACAGATCATAAACAGATATGGGGCTTTGTATCTCACATTGCGGGTTGTGATCTGCCTCCGCAGGTTCCGCAGAACCCACAATGTAAAAGCTTTTTTGGTTCACAGCGATTTCAAATGACCACAGAAAATTTCTCATCTACCAGTGGGACACTTTAAGTGTAGAGGCTATTGAAACTGCCTCATGTCATGTCCCTAACAGCTCCATGATTCTGAAATGAATCGGTTCACTAACTGTGGCACCAGAAATGTGATTTATTTAATTGAATGCACTTGTCGGTTGATATACATTGGCGCCACCGCCCTGTTAAGACTCGTATTTTAGAACACCGATCCCGCATTAGAGGCAAAATCAGAGAGATTGAATACTTCATTGAACAAAACCACACTTGTGATGACTTTCACTTTTTTGTTGTAAAGCACAATTCTTCAGCTCATGCCACTGGCATTAATGTGTCCAGATTACTTTCCCAGATGGAGTCCAAGTATATTTATAAACTCAATACACTGGATTAAATTCAACATTAGAATTCGCAGGATTCATGTAGTCACATGCAGCTGTGTTTGTGGATTTCTGCTGCTATGTCTTTAAATTTGTGAGCCCTACCCATGTTTCTTAAGGAGGTTTAACAAACTGAAGGACACAGTCCTCCTTCTATGCTCCTCCCGATGGAAACATGCAGATGGGGACAGGTACGGTAAGCTTCTATAGAGATTTTTTGTATTAGTGGGACTTGGGGTATTAACTATATATGTGCAAATAGACTGGTTATTGTCTCACCTTTATTCTTGTAGATATACTCCTGCTTTAAGTTGTTTACATACTGTCTTCTCTTGTATATTATTTACTACAAAGGTATGTCTTAATTATGCATTCTCAACGTATTTTTAATTTTCCTTATTCTACAGTACTTGTTAATTCAGGTGCAATTCTGTTACAACTGATTTTGACAGCTTGATGACTAAGCTCTTTAGCGATGAAATGTCTGATTACCGGAATGACGTTGAGCACTGAACCACTGGTATATTACAAGTGGACTCTTTATTACTGTGTTTGCAATTGTTTAAGATAAAATCTATTTTTGAAATAAACCACTTTTGCCATTTTTATGGATGTTTATTGTTTGTTTACAGGTAGTTGCCTTGGTGATATTATCTTGTGTCGATTGCAATAGTCATTGTAAAAGGTAAAGGTAAAGGGCCCCTGGACGGTTAAGTCCAGTCAAAGGCGACTATGGGGTGTGGCGTTCATCTCGCTTTCAGGCCGAGGGAGCTGGCATTTGTCCACAGACAGCTTTCCGGGTCATGTGGCCAGCATGACTAAACCGCTTCTGGTGCAACAGGACACCGTGATGGAAACCAGAGTGCATGGAAACGCTGTTTACCTTCCCGCTGCAGCGGTAGCCTTCCTATTTATTTACTTGCACTGGCATGCTTTCAAACTGCTTGGTTGGCAGGAGCTGCGACAGAGCAACGGGAACTCACCCCATCACGGGGATTCAAACCGCCGACCTTCTGATCAGCAAGACCAAGAGGTTCAGTGGTTTAGACCACAGCGCCACCCTGTTCATTGTTTTATTGTTATGAACTCTGAACTATGTAGTTTTGTACAAACTACATCATACAAAAGTTAGTTAGCCTCTCCCAGATATCGAATAGTGAAGAACAAGTATGAGCTGCAACAAAATGTTTCTTTTTTTTTTTTAATTAATATTTTTTATTTTTAAACACAAAAATATACAAACAGACAATCATACAAATAAAATACACATACATATAAACTACACTAAAACTAATACACTACAATACACTACATTTATCTTATATTCTTATCCTATCTCCTTAACATCTTCTCCAAACTTCCTCCATTCTTTCCTTCTGTGTCAATTCTCCTTATCTATTGTCTACCAGCAATTTCTTAATAATTCTATCTTCTCATTTATATTACATTATTTCTTATTTTAAATTCATTCTTTAGATTTAAAATAACATCCAGATTCTTTTTCAACAACCTTATATTTACTTGCAAATATTTATAAAAAAAAACCCTTATATTCAATAATGCTTAACACTTATTCCTACAATATATCTACCATACTATTCACTATATTAATCTTTTATAAACTAATCTTATACATTGACATTTCTATTTTAATTCTGTACTTTATAATGTTTTTTAAGATAGTCTTTAAACTTTCTCCATTCTTTTTCCACTGCGTCGTCCCTCTGGTCGCGGATTCGCCCGGTCAGCTCAGCGATTTCCATATAGTCCATCATTTTCATCTGCCATTCATGCAATGTCGGTAAGTCCTTTGTCTTCCAATATTTTGCAACAAGAATTCTTGCTGCCGTAGTGGCATACATAAACAATATGTGGTCTTCTTTTGGTAAGACTTGGTGTACCATTCCAAGGAGGAAGGCCTCTGGTTTCTTTAAAAATGTGCTTTTAAACACCTTCTTCAACTCATTGTATATCATCTCCCAGAAGGTCTTCAGCCTTGGGCAAGTCCACCACATATGATAGAATGTTCCTTCCGTAGTGCCACATTTCCAACATTTATTGTCCTGCAAATGATAGATTTTTGCCAGCTTCACTGGGGTCAAGTACCATCTGTAAATCATTTTCATTATATTCTCTCTCAACAAGGTGCAAGCTGTAAATTTTATATCCGTTCTCCATAGTCTTTCCCAGTCTGCCATCATGATATTATGTCCCACATCTTTTGCCCAGTCTATCATTGCAGATTTTACTAACTCATCTTGCGTATGCCATTCCAGCAGCAGATCATACATTCTTGACAAGGTCTTATTCTTTGGTTCTAGCAGTTCTGTTTCCAATTTTGACTTTTCCACTTGAAAGCCAATCTTTTTATCCATTTTAAAGAGTTCATTAATCTGGTGATATTGTAGCCAATCTCGGATTCTTCCTCTTAGTTGCTCAAAGGGTTTCAACCTGACTTGTTCTCCTTCATGTATTAACATCTCGGAATATTTTAACCAATTTTCTTCCATATTGACTCTTTTATGGGCCTTTGCTTCTGCTGGTGACAGCCATCTGGGTGTTTTCCTTTCAAGGAGATCCTTATATTTCATCCAAACTCTGAAAAGAGCCTTTCTTATTATGTGATTTTTAAATCCTTGGTGGGCCTTTATCTTATCATACCATAAATATGCATGCCATCCAAATCTGTTGTTGTATCCTTCCAGGTCAAGTATATCTGTATTTTCTAGTAGGAACCAATCTTTCAGCCAGCAGAAGGCAGCTGCTTCAAAATAGATACTTAATTCCGGCAGGGAAAAGCCCCCTCTTTTCTTATCATCTGTTAATATCTTGAATTTGATTCTGGGTTTTTTCCCCTGCCAGACGAATCTTGATATAGTCTTCTGCCACTTCTTGAAAGGTTCCATCTTATCAAGTATTGGAATTGCCTGGAAGAGAAATAATAATTTAGGCAGCACATTCATCTTTATGACTGCAATTCGGCCCATCAAGGACAATTTCAAATTGTTCCAGATCTCCAAATCCTTCTTTATTTCATTCCAGACTTTTTCATAATTGTCCTTGAACAAATTTTGATTTCTCACTGTCATGTTGATACCCAAATATTTTACTTTTTTTGCAAATTGAAGGCCTGTTTCTTTTTCGAGATTCTCTTTCTCACCTTGTGTCAGGTTTTTCCCTAAAACTTTGGTTTTGGCTTTATTTAATTTAAATCCTGCTACTTCCCCAAAGTCTTGTATCACCTCCAGTGCCACTGGTGCACTGGAGTCTGGTTTTTGTAATGTCAAAACTAAATCGTCAGCGAAGGCTTTTAACTTGTATTCTTTGGCCCCCACCGCCACCCCTTTGATGTCTGAATTATTTCTAATCACATTCAACAGAACCTCCAGGACCGTAATGAACAGTAACGGGGATAAGGGGCAGCCTTGTCTTGTTCCTTTCTGTATTCTAATGTTTTCTGATACCACATTGTTAATAATGATCTTAGCCTTTTGATCAGTGTAGATCGCTTCAATCCCGTTCATGAAACCGTTCCCCACCTCCATGTGTTGCAGATTCTTTTTCATAAAGGTCCAAGAAACATTGTCAAATGCTTTTTCGGCGTCCACAAACATCAGGATTGCTTTGTTGTTCTTATCTTGTTCAAGATTTTCGAGGATATCCACCACATTCCTTATGTTGGTATTTAGATGCCTTTCCGGTAAAAAACCGGCTTGATCTTGGTGGATAACCTCCTTTAGAACCTTCCTGAGTCTGCTAGCCATAATATTTGCGAAGATCTTGTAATCAACATTTAGGAGGGAGATAGGTCTATAATTCTTCATCAGTGTCTGATCTACATCTGGCTTTGGTATCAGTGTTATGTATGCATCTTTCCAAGACTCCGGTGCCCCTCCTCCCTTCAATATCTCATTACATACGTCCATTAATGGTTGGATTATCCAATCTTTCAGTGTTTTGTAATATTTGGCTGAAAGTCCATCGGGTCCTGGGGCTTTGTCCAATTTCATGTTGCTAATTGCTGTTTCCACTTCATTCGGTGTTATTGGGTGGTTTAGGGGGCCTTTCATTCTTTCCGGGATTTTCTGTAGACCATTTTCGGCTATGTATTGCTCTATTTTATCTTTATCTTTGGTTTCTTCTTTGTACAACTGTTTGTAAAACTTTTCAAAATTTTTCCTTATCTCCGATGGGTTCACTACTTTATTTCCGTTGATGCTGATGCTTGTAATGGTATTCTGTTTCTGTCTCTGTCTCAGCTGCCACGCTAGCAATTTTCCACATTTATTTGCTGATTCAAAAGTTTTTTGCTTCAACATTTTAATTTTCCATTCAATTTCGCAATTGATTATTTTAGAGAATTCAACTTGTAATTGCTTTATTTCTTTTTGTAATTTGCTATCTTTAGGTGTTATCCTCAATTGTTTTTCTTTTTCTTTCAATTGTTGCAAAATAGCTTCCTTTTTCTCTCTTTGCAGCTTCATTTTGATTGCTTTTTGTTGTATTAGGAATCCTCTCATCACCGCTTTGCTTGCGTCCCAAATTGTTCTTTTTTCCATTGACGTATTTAAATTTATTTCAAAATAGTCCTTTATTGTTTTTTGAGCTTTTTCACAGATGATTTGATTTCTAAATAGTGAATCGTCCATTCTCCATCTGAAGGAACCCTTCGGGTTTAATCTTAAATCCAGTTGTACCGGATTATGATCTGAGCATGTCCTTGGATGTATTTCCGACTGGATCATCCTGGGTGTTAATTCCCTGGATGTCCATATTTGGTCGATCCTACTCCAGGCTTTGGTTGACTCACTATAAAAAGTTGCTTCTAAATCAGTTGGGTTCAATGTTCTCCAAGCATCTATCAGGTCTAGGTTATCAGTCATATCAAAAAAAGTTTTCGGTAGCCTTCCCTCATTTGTAAATTTTACTCTTTGTGATCTGTCCATGAGCGTGGAGGCTACCGCGTTGAAGTCTCCTAGAACTATTATTTTGTAATCCAAGTATTCCAACAGCCTTTCGTGGATGTTCTTAAAAAATTCCGCTTTCGCATCATTTGGCGCATACAGTCCCAGTATCAAGAAGTTTTCGCCTTCCACTGTGATCTCTATTGCTACAAATCTTCCATCCTCATCCTTAAATTTCATTTTTGGATTATATTTCTCTTTGGCATAGATTACTACTCCTCTCTTCTTCACTTTTGCTGAAGAAATAAATTCCAGGCCTATTCTTTTATTTTCCAAAACTCTCCTGTGTAATCTTGTTACATGGGTTTCTTGAAGACATATAATATCCAAGTTTTGTTTCTTCAATGTATGAAAGACCTGGTTTCTCTGAGATTTAATGTTCAAACCGTGAACATTCCAAGTTAAGATCTTTAATGCCATCTTTTATTATGCACTTCCTCCTGCTGCTCCTTCGGCTTCTTCCTCTGGTGTTGGGGTAGGGCTTTCCGCTAAAATTCCAGGGAATTCGTCCAGGTTGTTCTGTATAAACTTAATTTTGTCTTCTTTTGATTTGATTTTAATGAGTCTTCCTTTAAATCCAAAAGCTAGGCCTTGAGGGAATTCCCACCTGTAGTTGATCTTCTTTTTGCTTAAGGCCTGTGTCAAATCAGTATAGTTAGGTCTTAGGTCCAGGAAGAATTTGGGGATGTCTTTGTATAGAATGACCTTCTTTGCTTCCACTTCCAAGTTCTTTTCGTAGTGGAGTTTCAAAATCTCGTCTCTTTGGGTTTTGGTTTGAAATTCAATTAGACAATCATTCACTGTCTTTGTGTTCTTCCTGTCCTTTGGTCCAAAACGATATGCTTTAACGATGGTGCTTTCCAATTTTTGTTGGTCCAATCCCCAATATTCTCCGAGTACCTTGACTATGTAGGCTTTTAAATTGTCTCCTTCCCGTTCTGGCAGGTGTCTCAATCTCAGATTGGTAGCCCTCTGCCTCATTTGCATAAAGGCAAGAGATACCTGAGTGTTGTAGTGGTCTCTGATGTGTGTCTGCTCCAAAGTTAAAACCTGGGCCTCGACTTTACCAACCTTCTCTTTTGTTGATTCTAAATCTTGTTGAAATTGTCCAATTTGGTCCAATTGCGTTTTAATTCCTGCAATATCCTGTTTGAGATCTTCGTTGTTGTCTTTAATCTCTTTCCTTAATGCCTCAAAATGTTCAAGAAGCTGGTTCATGCCTGCAGGATCCACTTGCTGTGACAGTCTTCTTTTTTCCTTGGTTGCACCTTCTGATGCTTTAGTTGCACTTCTTGTTGAAACTCCTCTTCCTACTCCTGCAGACATTTAAATTCAATTTTGCAGTCAATTGCTATTTCAGAATCTACTCAGTCTAATAGCCCAGGCCTCTGTTGCTATGGAAATATGTTTTCCTGTTAATTCTCTGCAGCTCACACGGTTTCCCTGGCAGCTGTTTCCTTTATCACCTAATGTAGCCAAAACAATTGCTGCTTAAGGTCAATTCACAGCAGGCGCTTCCAGCAGATACTTGCTTGCCAAAGGAACAAAGGATTTTACATTCCACTCTGATCTTTAAAGTTAGTTTCACTTTTAAAGGAATAGCAGTCTATCTATTGACAAGGATGTAAGAGAGTTACAAAATCCAATAAATTGTAATCCACAGGGTTGTAGCTGTTACAAAGTTGCCTATTGTCAAGACTTAGAAACAGTAACCAAAAAAAAAAAAAAAAGAAAAGTAGCAGAGTTGTAAATTCTTCGACCCCTGTACTGCCCGGCTCATCCACAATCCAGAGGTGACAGTGGGTCTAATCCACACGTTAATGTCTTTTACTTAACTGTACAGTTTATTTTCTAGTCCTCCTACCAGAAAACCTAGAGGAGGTTTTTGACAGCTGTCAAATGTCAAAGTTCTAAAATCAAAAGAAAGCCTCCAAACGTTTATACTTGGCGACTTGCTTATCCAGTCACACAAAAGGGAAAGGTGGACCTCCTTTTTTCAGCCTTTCCCGTGGCCAAATTGTGGATAACCTAATTAGCAACTTTAATTGTCTCAATTACTCACGGTTCCGTTGAAACTTGAATTGATTTTTTGAAGGAGGTGTTCTGCGCTCGTCGCAGCCCGCTACGCTGCTTCACTGAAGCGGCCGTTCTCGGAGCCGCAGCGCCCAGACCTCAATCCGCTCTTCCTTCCCAGACCCTTTACGGGGTCCTTCGAAGGTGGGGAGAGGTCCAAATGGGCGCCGCCGGCTCTCAAAGCCTTCAGCCCGCCCTGGCTGAAGTTTAAATGGGGGTTCGTCGCGCGGTGACAGAACCCCCAGCCGATCTTCAGCTGATCTCCGCGCAACGCGACGGAGACCCAGCTAGCTGCGCCGGCACGAGAACCGGAAGTCTGCAACAAAATGTTTCAGTCTGGAGTGAATAGTATGGAGTGCTCAGTGTTGCAGCCAGCCAGCCAGCCAGGCAACCATTCCTTTCCCCAGGATACTCCATTCTATTTCCCCCAAGATTTCATTTCCCCTACTGACCATGCTCAGTCTTCTTTGTGCTGTTCCCTCCTCCGCATTTCCTTTTGTCATCTTAAAATCTTGGGTTTTCTCTATGCCTGCTGATACCTCCATCTTGCTGGTAGGTGTTGTCCTTTTGACTTCATAAGGACCCACACTTGAAGAATGAGTTTGCTATTAGTATATAGCAGGCACCCCCAAACTCGGCCCTCCAGCTGTTTTGGGACTACAACTCCCATCATCCCTAGCTAACAGGACCCAGTGGTCAGGGATGATGGGAATTGTAGTCCCAAAACAGCTGGAGGGCCGAGTTTGGGGGTGCCTGGTATATAGGATAAAGTTACACAAACACACCCAAAATACAAACACAGTAAAGTGGTACCTTTTATTTTGTCAGTTCATTCGCATAGATTAGTTTTAGGTACACAGAGACATGGTGGTGTGAGAAAGCAAATATGTACAGGGTTCTGGGTTGTTGGGTTTTTGTTTGCTTTTATTATTATTATTATTTTACTATCTTCTTTCAATCCTTGGGATATAATGAGTCACATGGTCAGCCGAAGTCATTTGGCTCCTGAAGTATAAAATCTGAACCCCCACCCCAAGTTTGAGATGGCTGATTAGGGGCACCATTAAAGAGCAAAGGAGCAGCAGTGATCTATATTTTGTGAAATGCTTTGAACTTCTATTACAATCAAATGGCATATAAATAAATATTGTGCAAAAAAATCAAATATACCCAACTGCAAAAGCATGTTAAAAAAAACCCAGAGTGCAATTCAGCCAAAGTTAAGAACCTTTTAAGTCTCGTTGATTCATTTCAACAGGGTACAGTTTAGCATTTGCCTGACTATCCCATTGAAATGAAGTGATTCAAATCCACTCAACCCTGGGGACAGAGGATCTGGGGAAATAGCTGGATTACAACTTGCTACCAAGATAGTTTGAAAAAGACAGAAGCAACACACATATTTTGCTGATGTACGAACTGTTACATATGGGCATTTTTTAAAAAAATCGTATGGTTTGTACAGCCAGTGGTTTTCTCTTTATGGCTTCTGGGAGACGTCTCCATATTATCTGCCAAGGAACCACTGCTTGCTGTAGAAAATTCTGGGGAGTGTTTTAGCAAACATACCATTTACTGTGAGTGGTGGCCAAGCTTACTGGGCCTCAAAGTTGTTCTGGTTGAACTGAGGGTGCTCAGGGATTTGCCCACTGCCCTCTTGCAGCCACATATAGCACAGAAAGATTGGCAGTGGTCGGCACATGCATTTCAAAGAAAATGTTCTCCACAAAGATGAAGCATTATTCTTAAACTTAAGAGCAAAAGAAGAGTTGCTTAAAGGGAAGATTACTCATTTTTTTAAGTAGCAGGGAACTTGTCTTTTCAGGAAGCACAGGTCTGACCTCCTCGTGAGGTGAGGTGAAGCTGTTGTCTCAGGCAGCGGATCTGGGCCCGAGGAGCACACTGTTTACCTCCTCCTCTGTGCCTGGGCCTCTGTGGTTGTGCCCCTGCTGCTACACCCTCCTTGTTGTGCCTGAGGTGCACTATGGCAGTGCTGGCAAGAGGGCAGTGGTGGCAGGACAATATGAGGGGGCAGCGGCAGTGGCGGTGGGCAGGTTCAAATCTGTGGGGAGGGGCCAGTGGCATTGGGTGGCAGTGCATTTTTGCTTGAAATACTAAAACATCCGGGGCCAGACCTGAGGAAGTATCTCTCCCAGTGCTGATATCCTCTCTGATAAAGCCCTGGTAAGATACTTATCAATACTAGGGTTCATCGGAACACAGCATTGCTAGCCTTAAGACTCCCTGTCAAAAGCCTTAAGCTAGCAAGTGCTTTTGTCAGGGCATCCTTCACATCCTTGTTCCTCAGGCTGTAGATCAGAGGATTGAGCATGGGGATCACTACCGTATAGAACACCGAGGCCCATTTGTCTTGGTCCAAGGAAAGACTGGAGCTGGGCCGAAAATACATGAAGAGCATCGTCCCATGGAATACCCCAACGGCCGTAAGGTGGGAGGCGCAGGTAGAAAAGGCTTTGCGCCTGCCTTCAGCAGAGCGCATTCTCACGATTGTGCCCAAGATGTAGATGTAGGAAACAAGAACCATGCCAAGGCTGCTGGCTAAAATACAACCAAACAAGACAAATAGCATGAGCTCATTTTTGTATGTGTCAGAGCAAGACAGCAATAGAAGAGGAGGCTCATCACAGAAGAAGTGATTGATGATATTAGACCTGCAGAATGGTAGTTGGAATGTACAGCAAGTGTGTATCATTGCATCCACAATGCCTATGAAGTAAGCCATTGTCATCAGCCGTCCGCAGACTCTTTTGGACATAAGGACTGAATAGTGAAGGGGATTGCAGATGGCCATGTACCTGTCATAGGCCATCAAAGCCAGCAAAAGGCAATCAACATCTACAAAAAGGGAAAGTATATATAGCTGTAAAGCACAGGCATTGAATGAAATCCTTTTGGTCTCAACTAAGAGGTCAGCCAGCATTTTGGGAGCAATGGCTGAGGAGTAGCAGAGGTCAGCAAAAGAGAGGTTGCCCAGGAAAAAGTACATGGGGTTGTGAAGCTGAGGTTCAACGCAAATTAAGACAATCATCCCCACATTCCAGATTACAGTGATGATATAAATCAGTAGGAAGACCATAAAAAGAGGGAGCTGCATTCTTGGATCATCTGTGAATCCCAGAAGAATGAATTCTGTTATGACAGAATTATTTCCTTGCTCCATCATTTCCCTCAATCAGTGCTGGGTTCAGGATGGTTCTGTAATTTTTTCTGACTTTTCCCTGAGAAGGGAAGAAAGAAGATTTGTGTTTTTGACAGTTCCCTCCAACTTCCTTTTTGTTTAGAAACAACAGCAGCCCTGGATTCAAGATAATGGCCATCACAAGCTCAACTGCACTTATTAAACACAGCATCAGCTGTGCTCCACATCCCTGGTACATCCCTGTTCCAGCCTTCCTTTGGGAGGCTGATAATGTATATACACACCCAAAGTCTGAGCAAAGCCTACCTTAGGCTCGCCATATTTGAAGAGGTAAAAATCCAGACACAAAAAGTTATTGAGCTTTTTTTAGGGCAATTGCCCTAGAATCCTTCAGCTACCGCCGAGTCTGAGCTACCCACACCAAAGTCCCAGCCATATGACAACCCTACGTATATCTGTAATGTACAAAGTTGTGGAAATTTTCAATCCCAACACTTGTCTTCTTGAGTTTCTTCCACCTACCTTTGCTATTGTCTTTGTCCATGGGAGTGTGGGGTGCTTCAAGTGTGTCCACAAGGGAGTTTTTTTCTTTTGAAAAATAGTATCAATGGAAGATAGATTCAGGGCTTTAGCCCCATGTACCACAGGTCTGGTGATGCTATGGCAGACCAATACGCTAAACATCTCTTTCTGAATTAGTGAACTTACCTGAGATGCAGACTGGGAGGTTTCTCTGCTTTCAGAAACTGAGTAGGGGGAGAGACCTTAAATGCTAGCTGCCAGCACCTGGGACATCATCCCTGATGCTGCTGAATACCCTAGATATCCATGGTTGTTTTGATTAATAATTACATTTTAATTGGCTGCTTGCATGCAAGATACCTCTCAAACTTCCCTTCTGATTTTTGTATAGTAAATTTCAACTATCCAGGTCTAGTATAACTTCTACACCCTGGTCTGGATTCTTCTTGTCAATGATAGTGAGACCTCGCCACCAATCAATGGCAAGGCTTGTGGAATCTGCCAAAATTCTAAGGCATGCACTCTCTTTCAGTCCATGATGGCATGGAACAAATTGTACTTTGCTTCCTCCTAAAATCCAGTGGGAACATGTAGGAGGCAGCAGCAGCAGCAGCAGCAGCAGCAGCAGCAGCAGCAGCAGCAGCAGCAGCAGCAAATTTGTTCCGTTTGTCCTCTTTGTGCTTCACAGCCCTCTGATGATCATTTCCTTTGCGAAGATATCACATCATGAACCTAAGTACTGATACTCGGGCAAACAAACAAACAAACAAACAAACCACAAAAAACACTACTGTGGTGTTTTAAGATGTGGTTGAGATGCCTCTTGCATTGGCAACAAGATTTGCATGTTATATTCATGAATATATATAAATATTTATGCACACTTTATCTCAGTGTCTCTGCTTTTGGAGACGTTTTTGTCAGGAGAACCACACTGTCAGATTTGTGAATTTCAAATATCCATTGAACCAAAGGTGTGTTTCTGAAGGCCTGCAAATGCCACCTTAGTAGTCAGTTGGGACCGACCTCAGGACTAGTTGGGAGTTGCTGCAAAGATGAGCTTACATATATTAATATAGTCACTTGCTTTGATATATGTTATTTGGCTTGTTTTGATGCTATGCTTATCTGTGGACCCTGGGTTGCTGGGCTCTTTGATTGATGGGAGATTCTGGGCAAACTGACATATGCTGTCAGTGTGGTATAGTGGTTAAGAGCGTTAGACTCATAATCTGGGGAACCGGGTTCGCATCTCCGCTCCTCCACATGCAGCTGCTGGGTGACCTTGGGCTAGTCACACTTCTCGGAAGTCTCTCAGCCCCACTCACCTCACAGAGTATTTGTTGTGGGGGAGGAAGGGAAAGGAGAATGTTAGCCGCTTTGAGACTCCGGGTAGTGATAAAGTGGGATATCAAATCCAAACTCTTCTGCTGTCTTGTATCTTTCTTGTATCTTTACTTCAATCCTTTGTTGGGTCTCCTCTCCTTTAACTGTCATTGGTAGCAGGCTACCTCAGCAGGAGAGATGAGAAACAGGGCTTATTCCATCAGTTCTGTTGAAAGATCAGTTCTACCAGGTGCCTTCTACTTCTACTGTTTCTATTCCAGATGATCATTATAGGAACTACTGTCTTACCTTAAGAATTGCCACTTACTGTCTGATGCTGGGGAGAGGTAGTTTCCAGCCAGGTGCAACTGTGGCCCGAGCTGGATGCCAGAGACCTGCCCTGCATTAGCTGTTGGAGGACATCAGCTCCTTCTCCCATGGCTGCACAGGATGCTGGGAGCCTGCTCATTTGAATTGACCAATCATGGGCAGGCAAGTGGACATGGCCCCTGACTGAAGACTTCAACCCCGGATCTCTCTCAGGTCTGCCTATTTTTTATTTAAACGGGCCGCATCAAACCAGCCAGCCAGCTCAGATGGAATAGGACCATGTTGGTTGTGCCCGAAAGTAAGCAGTCAGATTATCCATGGGATCTTGCTATGGTTGTACTTGGTTCCTGTATCTGGGACCAGGGAGGAAATTTTCCATGTAGACAAATTGGGCCTATCTGGGGTTTTGCCTTCCTCAAAGCAATTGTCACAACTTGTTGGCAGATAAGGCATTGGGTTGGCTCCTTAGCCTACCAGTAGGTAGCAGGATGGAGGTTTGCCCCCCCCCCAAATAGGTACCTGTCAGGAGTGAGCCAGCAGTAAATCACACAGAGTAAGTGAAGTTAACTCTTTATTAGAACAAAAACAAGATCTGCATAGGAATGCCAGGCCTAATGAGTACAGCAACTCTTCTTCAGTAGGTCTTGCCCCTATGAGGTAGTTGTGGAGACTGAAGCTGCCTGCTTTCCCACAGCTGCCTAAGTCCCCCCCTCTCCAGGTGTCAGGGACGTGGCTGAATCGAACGCCTGGGAAGGGTCAGACTCCGGAGATGAAGGAATGCCTGTACAAAGGGAGACAGAGTCTGACTCTGGAGATGAGTTAAAGGTAGATAGCCGTGTTGGTCTGTCATAGTCAAAACAAAATAAAATAAAATAAAAAATGCCAACAGTGCCCTTCAGCTCTCTACTGGAAGGAATTTTTTTATTTTATTTTGTTCTGGAGATGAGGAATTGCAGCCACAGCCAGAGCAGGAGTGGACTAGTTCGGCCCCCTTTCACCCGTGTTTCTTCACCAGCCTGACTCATCGCTGCCTCTTGGCCTCCCACATCCCACTCTTCTGCTTTTGCTTCTGCTTCTGGACTCCTCTCTGCCACAGACTCTCCCAGCTCACTAACCCCTGTTACATCTCCAGCTTCTGATACCTTCTCCTTCCAGTCTTCTCCCTCTTCTCCCTCTGACCACTCATTGTCGTCCCACCACCACATCCTGGGTACACCCTCCAACATTTCTCAGATGAAAATAGGGATGTCCCATTCCACAATGATAATTTTACTATTTATACTCCACACATATTACTGGGTTGCCCCAGCCACTTTGGGCAGCTTCCAACATATATAAAAACATTAAAAAAAACATTAAACATTAAAAAACTATACAGGATTGCCTTCAAATGGCTCTGGGGTCAGATAACTCCATATCCTCCAACATTTCTCCAATGAAAATAGGGACATCCTAGGGAAAAGTGGGACATTCTGGGATTAAATCAGAAACTGGGATGGCTTTTCTAAGTCAGGGACGTCGCTGGAAAATAGGGACACTTGGAGGGTCTGCCTGGGCTCTGAGCCTTCTTCCCTTGGGGTTCCCCAGCTGGTTCCTCCCACTATTCCTCTGCATCCAACCAGCCCCTGACAGTGCCCCACTAAAGGGATCCAGGAAGGAGTGCTTTGTCCAGGAGCCCAGATGAGGGACAATGGGCTATAGCACCCATCCAAAATGGCAGTCCTGGAGGGATTGATCTGATGTCTGTCAGAGGGTGACTCTTAACCCAGAGTTAACCCAGCTGAAAATAGTAAACCAGAAGGCTGGGTGGTTGATTCAGGATACATATCTGATGCCTTCTCCAAAACTTACTTAATCAAGTTTTGATTTGCAATCAATAAAGTTGTGGCCACTTTGAACCCAATACCAGTTGTCTCATGCCTTATTATTTCCCTCCCTATAGGCTCCATTGGCCACATGGTCCCTGCACCTGGGGCCCACAATTGGTGCCTGAATTTGTCCCTGCACCACACTGCCCCTTTCCCTTTTTGTGTTCTGTCTTTTAGATTTTATGGACTGTATTGTTAGAACTGACTGGGAATAAGCCATTCCAGGAACAAGGAACAATTGCTCCACACACACACACACACACACACACACAAATAAATAAATTTCTGTGATTCTTCTTTCGACAATCTCTCAGTTATGAGACTCTCAAACAAAGACTTTAGTGACTATTGTTCTCCGGAGAGCATTCTTCACATCTTTGTTCCTCAGACTGTAGATTAAGGGGTTCAGTACAGGGATAACAATGGTGTAGAAGACAGAGATGTATTTGTCAGAGGTGGGTGAGTACCAGGAACTGGGGCGGGAATAGATGAAGAGGAGTGTCCCTTCATAGATGATGACGGAGGTCAAGTGAGAGGCACAGGTGGAGAACGTCTTGCTTCTTGCTGTAGCGGAGTGCATCTTCAGGACCGAGATGACAATGAGGACGTAGGAGATGATGATGATGATGGAGGACATGATTTCCACTGAGCTCCCATATGTGTAGAGCAGGAGCTCATTGAGGGAGGTGTCTGAGCACGAGAGCTTCAGAAGCAATGGGAGGTCACAGAAGAAGTGGTTGATGACATTTGGGCCACAGAAGGAGAGCCTGAAGGCAAAGCAGGTGTGGACCAGGGCACTCAATGTACCACCAAGGTAAGAGAGGGCAACCAGCAGGAAGCAGAGCCTTGGTGACATGATGACGGTATAAAGAAGTGGGTTACAGATGGCTACGTACCGATCATATGCCATAGTAGCAAGGATGAAAGACTCAGTGTCAGCAAAAGTGCAGAAGAAATAAAACTGCAGCCCGCAACCGGCATACGAAATACCCTTTTTTGTTACCAAGAAATTGACGAGCATCTTTGGGACGATCACAGAGCAATAGCAGAGGTCAACAAATGACAAATTGCTAAGGAAGAAGTACATAGGGGACTGGAGCTGGGGGCTGGTTCTGATCAGAACCATCAGCCCAATGTTCCCCAGCAGAACCAAGCTGTAGAGCATCAGGAATACCATGAAGAGGACGACTTGAATAGCTGGGCTGCTGGCAAAGCCCAAGAGGACAAAGTGGGTCACTGTGGTTTCATTACCATCTGACATCTCTTTGCAATATGTTAGGAACAGGAAGGAGGCAGAAGCTGGACTGCAGAATTCAGTGTGCTTAGGGAAAGAAAGGCAACAGGCTTTTCAATAAAGCAGGCATCACAAAAGTAGGTCAGCAGCCATGACAATAAAGAAGGGAAGGTGTAAATTTCAAATGGGCAGCACCGTATAATTAGAAAGAAGCACTGTTAGGTGGTCATGGGAACAAATGTTCACAGGATGAAAATCAGGCATTGTCACCGACTTGTATCAGGAAACGATACGGGCCATTGTTTCTCTCCTTTCCTTTAATTTGTTGTTGTCTTCTGCTAACTAACACAAAGCTGGGGAAGGAACTCCACCCCCCTCCTTATCTGATGCTGAATGTCTCGGCTTTTGTCAGGATTCTAAGCAAGCAAGCAAGCAAACAAATTTGTATACCACCCTGTATGTGCAGGTCTTAGGGTGGTTACAACATAAAATCACAATATCAAAATACATAACGAAAACAAAAAAACAACCCAGTAACCCCTCCCTCCCGAACACATTTTAAAATGGCATTGGATGTTTATCAGCCAAAGGCCTGGTTAAAGAGTAACGTTTTTGCCTGGATGAAGGAGCCATCCAGGATGTGGATGGATGGATGTGAAAGGAATCTCTCCTAGCTTCAACAAAAAGAACTCACTCAGTACTCCCAAGGAATCTGCACACATCCACTCCACCTTAAGGACAGGACTCTGTGTATGCCACCTTCAAAGGTAGCCCCACGTAGAGCGCATTACAGTAATCCAAGCGAGAGTTAACTAGAGCATGCACCACTCTGGCGAGACAGTCCGCGGGCAGGTAGGGTCTCAGCCTGCGTACCAGATGGAGCTGGTAGACAGCTGCCCTGGACACAGAATTGACCTGTGCCTGCATGGACAGCTGTGAGTCCAAAATGACTCCCAGGCTGCGCACCTGGTCCTTCAGGAGAAGAGCTAACCCCATTCAGGACCAGGGAGTCCTCCACACCTGCCTGTCTCCCAGAAACAGTACTTCTGTCTTGTCAGGATTCAACCTCAATCTGTTAGCCGCCATCCATCCTCCAACTATATAGATGCTATATAGATGGTACCTAACACCTAGTAGATGGGCAAAAATGTATAAAATGTATAAAAAGGTAATTTTACAGATTGCTTCGTGAAATTTAGTTAGCCATCAGATGGTGCATAGGTTCTGTTGCTGTTGCCACAAAGGGCCTCAATATTAGTTAATTAATGCTGAAAAATAAAATCGTGATAGTCTTCTGAGCAAAAATGCAGACCCATTCAACATACCTTTGGCTCTGTTATTTTCCTTTTCTGAATTCACAATTTGTTCCTAAGCCGGAAAAATGCTATATATGCACCTTTTTCGAGCCCTTGGGGCATAACCTCTGAAGGATATGGCACCATAAGATCTCAGGAGTATTGTCTGCAGAGCATGGCAATTAAACCCTGACAGTTTTGTGCATTTTGCAGAGTCATTTTAAAGATAATGAAGTGCTTCCTATGAATCTATAGAAGTGTGCATGCACACGAAAGCTCATACCAAGAACAAACTTAGTTGGTCTCTAAGGTGCTACTGGAAGGAATTTTTTTATTTTATTTTGTTTTGACTATGACAGACCAACACGGCTATCTACCTTTAACTGCTTCCTATGAATCATACTATGAAATCTATTTTAAGCTCCATTTATTACAGTTGAGATCCCACGTTTAATTGTTACAATCAATCAATAGTCTCTGGACTTGCTGATACAAAGCGAGCATTCCTTGCCGTACATATGCTCAGCTAAGCTCTCCTGCTTGCCACGAGGCTATTCAGAAGGTTCTGAAGTGGGACTATTAAACAACTGCCCCCTTCCCCCAGTCAGACTGCTGCTTCTTTTCCATCAAGCTACAGCAGGGGGAGAGATGGAATTGCAGAAGCTCTCTATAAGCTCAGCAGAGGGATCAGTGACTTTCAGCTTCCATCTCCCTGAGCTCGTTCCCTTCCAGCAGGTTGTTCCAAGAACGCTGCAATTAAAAACTAGTGCTGAGTTTGTCCCCCCCTCCATTCTTCTCATACCCTCTTCCTTCGTGTTACCCCTTTTTAGATTGTATTATTGATATTTGTGAGCTGCTGTGGGAACCTTTGATTTTGGATGAAGAGTAGAGTATTATCCATAGGCTCTGCTTCGAGGCATTATGGACCATGTCTGTAGCAGAGAGCCTGCCTCATAGGTGTTAGCTCATCCTGTGATGTGGATTTCTGTTTGCTCCGGGTTCCACATCACAGTCCATACATGGAAATGGCGCTGCCCTCTACACATAGTCCTCTGTAGAGGGACAACAAGGGATGCAGCTGATGGGGATGCAACGGCAGAGGTGGGATCAACAGGTGGGACCCTTCTCTTCTCTACTCTGCGGATGCTAATCTAATGAGGAGAATGCTTGGACAGGACTAGAAAAACATGTTTCTCCCTCTCACCCTCTCTTAGGTCCTGGGTGCAGGTATGAGGGGGTCAACGGGATGCAACAGCTGAACTTCTGGTAGCAATTAAGAGCATCAGAAGAGTCTTGCTAGATCAGGTCAATGGTCCATCTAGCCCAGCCTCCTGTTCTTACAGTGGTCAACCAGATGCCTCTTGGGAGGCTCCCAAGCTGGACTTGAGTGCACTAGCGGTCTCCCCACCTGTGTTCCCCAGCAACTGGTACTCAGGGGCACAACTGCCTTTGACAGCGAAGGTTGACATCAGGGTTAGTAGACATCTTATGAACTTGTCTCACCCTCTTTCAAAGCCATCCCAGTTAGCGTCCATCACTGCCTCTTACAGGAGTGAATTCCATAGTTGAACTATGTGCTGTTGGCAATGATTTTGTTGGTACTGAATCTTCTAGCAGGACATCCTCCTTCTAGTATTATGAGAGAGGGAGAAAAACTTCCCTCAATCCACTTTCTCCAAATGGTGCGTAATCTTATACACCTCTATCATGCCCCCTGTTCCTTATTTTTGTTCCAAACTAAATGCATTGTAACCATTCCATGATTAATTTGGGTTGCCCCTCTTTGAAACTTCTCCAGCTCTACAATATTCTTTTTGAGGCAAGGCAACCAGAATTAGACACAGTATTCCAAATGTGGTTGCATCACAGATATATATACTAGTATTATAATGCTGGCAGTTTTATATTTCTGTCTGCTTCTGCTGCCTCCTTCCTTCACTGGTCTCAGGACTCCAGCATTGCTTCCCCACTGCCTGTCTCCATAAAATCATGAGTGAGCATGAGGCTGATTGCATATATGTAGTGAGAACGCTCCTCAGCTCTCCCTGCACTTTTTCTACCTCTCCTTTCCTTGGCCCTTTTGCCTGCCTTATCTCCTCTGTCTCTGAGCAGTTCAGCCAATGGCAGCCAGCGGCCTTTCCACCTGCTTCATCTCTCTGTGACCTTATGGTAGTCTGTTCAACCAATCACCAACAGAGACTTTGCCACTACCACAAAATGCCTTACAGCTTTACTATGTAGAAAAAGACACTTGTTTATTTGTGGTAGTTGTTTATTTTTGTTTTAGTAATTTCATATCAGGTCATGTATTCCAACATAGCAGCAAATAGTACAGGAAAGCCAATTTTGACCTGAAGGCATGATTTGGATAAATGCAGTGTTCCTTGCTGCCAGTTCCAGAACAAAGGACGGCAACCAACAAAATAGTTCTCTTAGTGCAAAGACTTCTGGCTGTGCAATGGAATTTAACTTCTCTCTCTGCTTCCCATATCCCTCCCCTAACTAAGCTCTGGGGGTTCCCCAGCCTTCTGGAGCAGATTTGGGGGGAGTTTAAGGGTATGCAGGATATGAGATGGGTAGGATATGAGGATATGAGTTTAAGGGTATGCAGGATATGAGTTTAAGGGTATGCAGGATATGCTCTCATATACAGAGTTATTGGAACATGATACATGAAGAAATCAAGAAATTAATACAAACGACACATAGTAAAAAAGTTGAGACATATTTATTGGGGATATTGGACGAGGACATTCCAAGGGAGAAAACAAACATTTTTTTATACGCAACTACAGCTGCGAGGAATTTAATAGCCCAGTACTGGAAAGGGAATTATGTACCTACCAAGAGAGAGTGGCAGAGCAAGCTGTCAGAATATCTGGAACTGGCAAAGCTAACCGAAATCATAAGAGGGAAAACTAAAAATACAATTAAAGAACAGTGGAATTGTCTAAATGAGTATATGAATAAACAAGGTTTATATGGGAAATATTGGTTATGTTTGGAATAGATTTGAAATAAAGTTAAAACAACAATTAGGATTTACAAAGTAAGGTAAATCATGGGATAAGATAGAACGAGACAAGGAGAGGTTCCAAATGACCGGAAACTGAAACACCGTGTACTGTAGTGGAAGTCATTTTAATATTGTTTTTCTTTATATTTTGTTGTATCTTGTTTTGTTTTGTTTTGTTTTTTGCTTACTTGCTTGTTTGTTCGTTTTTCTCTTCTGTTTATATTTGATAATGGTATTTTGTCTGTATGATATGAATGAGCCGCGATAGAATGTTAATATGTATCTACAATTGTATAATAAAAATTTTCTAAAAAAAAAAAAAAAAAAAAAAAAAAAGGGTATGCAGGGAGAGAAGAGGGAGAAAAAGTTCTATAGTGCAAATGGAAATCCTTGAGCCAATGGAACTTCTTCAATGGACAGCACCCCAAGGGTGTGACAACAGTGCCTATGCAGGATGATAGTATGGTCCACCCTTCTGCTGGGTGGGGGAGGTCTGTGCTTGTTTTTGGAGGTGGCTTCTATGCAGTGGAGTTCACCTCAGCCTCAATATTCAAGTTAAATTGCTCCATTTGAGCACCCCTCATTTTTTTTATTTGAGTGTGGTGGACTAGAGATTTGTCCCACCCTGTATACTGCAGTATGTAGAGCAAATAACCAAAGCCCAATGCTGCGCTCCCTAAACCCTTGCTTGTGGGACTGGCATTGCATCCAGCAGTCATTTTCTCTACTAGCATTCAAGATGGATCTTGGATGGTCCCCCACTTAACTTGCTTAAAGGGGAACTGGTGATGGGAAGCACAGTGGACCGTTCTTTGAATCCTTCAGCCAATCAGAAAGAGATCAGACAAGTCAGATTTTCTGACTAGCCAACCTCTAATCAAGTATTGCTGCTGCTATTTCTTTGTCTGTTGTATTTTTGTTTTCTTCTTTGCTTTCCCCCTAAATGTTCTTTGTGTGTATGTGTTGATTTTAAACCAATAAAGATTAATATTAAAAAAAAAGAAAACACACACACCAAGTATTGCTTTAAGGATAAGGCTAACTTTCAAAGTGCAATCGCCAGATGATGATGATGATAATAATAATAATAATTTATTTATACCTCGCCCATCTGGTTGGGTTTTCCCAGCCACTCTGGACGGCTCCCAACAGAATATTAAAAACATGATAAAACTTCAAACATTAAAAACTTCCCTAAATAATAATGTGCAAGGTTGGGATCTTTTCTCATTCTTAACCCCAAATGTTCAGGTTTTGGTAACATTTTAAAATATATTTTCCTAAAAGAAATTATGAAAGGCAAACCTAGAATTATTCATGTCATATTTCAATTCAGAAAGAACCAGATTTTTATTTTTTATTTTTTTATTGGATTTTATAATTTTATGACACTAAAAATGAAAACCATTAAGTAAGACCTAGATTTTCAGCTAGTCAGGACAGTGTTCTTCATGTGTGTTAGGTCTCTGTATGGGGGCCTCTGTCTGGGAATATGACTTCAGCAAGCATTCCTTCATGAATCCCAGATGCTCAAGCAATCAGGGTGACCAGCTCTTCATGTCATGCATATCTTTACAAAACTTGCAGAATTATAACTTACTCTACAGTGTGCTACATAGTAATTTGTGTCTAGGTTAATTTATTCAAATGAATGTTTTGGGTACAATCCTGCAAATAAGCCACTGCAGTTAGCACTACTTATTTCTATCCCTCCGATTTCTTAAACACTCTCAACAGTGTATTAGATCACATGCTTCAATAAAATGGCTCAGTTTGTCAGAGTTTAGTATTTATGAGCTTCTCATGCTCCACCTGAAAGATAATTTCAGTGTTTGAAATCTTCTCAAGGCATTTTTCACTTCCTTATTCCTCAGGCTGTAGATCAAGGGGTTGAGCATCGGAATCACCACAGTGTAGAAGACAGAAACCCATTTGTCCTGGTCCATGGCATAGTTAGAACTCGGCCGCAGGTACATGAAGACCGTCGTTCCATAGAAGACAGTGACAGCCACCAGGTGTGAGGCGCATGTTGAAAAAGCCTTTCGCTTCCCCTCTGTCGAGTGGATTCGCAAGATTGCAGACAGGATGAAGGCGTATGACACCACAATTTCCACTGAAGTGAATATGCCCAGGACTGTAGCAAATACAAAGAGAACCGTTTCATGGACGCTTGTGTCCGTGCAGGAAAGCGCCAACAGCGGGGGAACATCACAGAAGAAATGGTTGATGACAGAGCCGCAAAAAGATAGCATGAAAGTGGAAATTGTTTGGGTCATTGCATTCATGAAGCCAACCAGGTAGGATCCGGCCACCAACAGAGCACACATATTGGGAGACATAGTAGCCATATACAGCAGAGGATTGCAGATGGCCACATACCGGTCATATGCCATTGCTGCCAGGAGGATGCACTCGGTGCTTGCGCAGAAGACAAAAAAATACATCTGCACAGCGCAGCCTTTGTAGGAAATGGTTTTATTCCCTGCTAAAAAATTCTCCAGCATTTTAGGGGCAATGGCTGAGGAATAGCCAAAATCTAGGAAGGACAAATGGCTGAGGAAGAAATACATTGGTTTCTGGAGTTGAGGGTCGATCCTGATTAGGAAGATCATCCCAACATTCCCGGTCAGGGTGACTAAATACATAATTAATATCACAACAAAGCAGAGTGGCTTCAGTTCACGACTGTTCACTAATCCCAAGAGGACAAACTCATTTACCTTGGTATGGTTTTTGCTATCCATTTCTCTGCTATGTCTATCATCTGTTGATAGTAGCCAGTTTGCTGATGAAATCTGATCTGTAATTCAGAAAAAGGGTAAATTGGTAAGGAACCACGCTTGCAGCCTGGAGCTCTGAGAGCAGACTTCTTTGGCTGCTACCAGTGGTGGCAAAGAAAAGCACAATGCTAATGCAGGCAGATATGAGGTTGACTGGATGAGACAGAAGTGGATAGAATTTGCAGGCACTTTAGGCTCCCTTCATGGTGGATGAAGCCTGTCTGATTACAGGCAAATAGGTCCATGGACATTTGTGCTGGACAACTTTAAAATTTGAAAGAAAGAAAGAAAGAAAGAAAGAAAGAAAGAAAGAAAGAAAGAAAGAAAGGAAAGGTCTATAACTTTTTTTAAAAAAAATTGGGGGCAGAACTAAATTAAGTTCTTTGGAGGTCTTTAAGCAGAGGCTTGACAGCCACCTGTCAGGAATGCTTTGATGGTGTTTCCTGCTTGGCAAAGGGTTGGACTGGATGGCCCTTGTGGTCTCTTCCAACTCTATGATTCTATGATTCTAAGTTTGAAGGAAAGTGCTCTGCGGGCATGAATCCTGTCAAATTCCAAAAGGATAGCTACAGTGCTAGGTACCCTTAAATTTGAGTTTGGGGTGGAAAGTACTAAAAGGGATTGATTTTTTTCTGGTAAAATCATCCCCTCTCATTACAAGCTTGACCTGTCAGTCATAGTGGAGCTTCCCATCTGCTATCTTCCCACAGTGGCACATGCCCTTCCTTCTTCCACGACCCCACCCTGGTATTATGGTATTATGGTAAACTTAAAGACATCACTATTGCTTTCAGAAGACTGTTTGCATTTTTAAAATGCCTCTATCTCTGAAGCACCACAGCATGCTTCAGGGGCCTCCAATTCAACCTATGCCACCGTGTATAGATCCTGCTTTACACACCTTTGCCTCAAGATTCAGGATTCACTCTTCTATTAGATGCATCACTGATCTGATTTGGTATAAGGCAGCTATGCTCCTATGCAATTGGAAGCCTGCAAGGAGAATCTATATCTCACTAAAAGATTCCTGCATTGCAGAGAGTTGGACTAGATGACCCTGGTGGTTCCTTCCAACTCTACAATTCAGATTCTGTGAAAAGCTATATGCACTGCAGATAACTGAGGTTTGTGCCACTTCTCTTGCATGCTGCAAACTGTGTCTTATTTCCAGATTTAATCAACATTGTCTGACATAAAGAATTCTGCTAAAATCTTTCCCTCTGCTCAATATTCCCCCCTCTGCTTAATATAGTCCAGCTTTTCATAATTTGCAAATCTGTATTAGATGTGCTACTCTAGGGCACATTTTCTGCAATAGATTAAAGCAAGGGAGATAATTTATCACTTCCTCTCATGTGTAGTGCCCAGTTTGCATATTGCAAAAAGCATTCATTATCTCTCATAAGTAAATATAATACTGACTCACCTTTGTTCTGTGGCTTTCATGAATTATTTTAAACAACATGGATAATGGTGGTATAATCTTTTCATTTGCTAGGGATCGCTGGAAACCATTTTGTGTCCACACCAAGAGTGTAGTAGAAGTGATCTTGAAATTTCTGATATTAAAGCAGTATTCATAGTGATATAATGGCACTTAGAGACCTCTCTCATGTGGTCCCTTGTGATCAAATCTCCTGATTCCTTCTAATGTTCACTTAACAAAGTGATAAAATTGATTCTCAAGGGCTATGTATTGCACTGATGCTCTATGAAATCTTCACAGATTCAGGGAAATGTTTGGTCACTGAATGTTACCAAGATGGTAATTTTCTTTGCAAAATGTGGAATATAGAAAGCTGTCATTTGATGATTCAGGCCATTGCTTAATTTATCTCAGTACTTTTTTTTCTAGAAGAAAAGGTGCTGGTAGTCACCACACAAGGGAGGACTCAGACCCTGCCAGAGAATGCTCTGGGCAGAAGCTTCCTGGGCTTTGGGAAGAAGATGTGATGCTCTGATTTGGGGGGGGGGGAGTGCTGAAAATGTGTACTTGTGTGTACCGCCAGAAAAAAGCACGAAGTATTAGATACACCAGATACAGGGAACATAGCTGACACGCTGTTTTATTCTGTTTTTAATGTTCTGTTGAAAGCCGCCCAGAGTGACTGGGGAAACCCAGCCAGATGGGTAGGGTAGGGTAAGGTAAAGGTAAAGGGACCCCTGACCATTAGGTCCAGTCGTGGACGACTCTGGGGTTGTGGTGCTCATCTCGCTTTATTGGCCGAGAGCCAGCGTACAGCTTCCAGGTCATGTGGCCAGCATGACTAAGCCGCTTCTGACAAACCAGAGCAGCACACGGAAACGCTGTTTACCTTCCCGCCGGAGCGGTACCTATTTATCTACTTGCACTTTGACGTGCTTTCGAACTGCTAGGTTGGCAGGAGCAGGGACCGAGCAACGGGAGCTCACCCCGCCGTGGGAATTCGAACCGTCGACCTTCTGATCAGCAAGGCCTAGGCTCTGTGGTTTAACCCACAGCGCTACCCGCATCCCGATGGGTAGGGTAGAAATAATTTATCATCATCATCATCATCATCATCATCATCATCATCATCATTATATGCTGACAGGAGCGGATGGGAATTAAAACAGAACAATATCTGGAGGATTGCAAGTTCAGCACTCCTGATTTACACTGACTGGCATTGTCTCAAGCAGGTGTCCTTCGTAGTCCTACTTGGGAAAGCTAGGGATTGAACTGGATACCTGAATGCAAAGTATGTGCTCTACTCTTCCTAGCTCTGACTCTTCCCCACTGTGTTGTGCAAGGCTTACATCTAATAATTCCATGGATGTATTTCCAAAAATCACCCCAAGTTTGGTTCACTGGGATCCCAGGGGGAGACCCACTATTGCATTATAGGCTAAGCTACAGATGTCAACACAACTCACATTGTCTGTGTAGAGGTGGAGTGGGGCCACATCTGCTGGTTCCATCTTCAACCTCCACACATTCAGAGTAAGATGAGAACAGGCTTTGTGCATGTATATAAGAACAGAAGAAGAGCCTGCTGGATCAGGCCATGGCCCATCTAGTCCAGCATCCTGTTTTCACAGTGGTCAACCAGATGCCCGTGGGAAACTCCCAAGCTGGAGTCAAGTACAAGAGTAGATTCCAGCAACTGGTTTTCAGAAGCAATGCTGTATCTAACTGTGGAGTTAGAGCAGGCATAGGCAAACTCGGCCCTCCAGGTGTTTTGGGACTACAGCTCCCATCACCCCTAGCTAACAGGACCAGTGGTCAGGGATGATGGGAGTTGTAGTCCCAAAACATCTGGAGGGCCGAGTTTGCCTATGCCCGAGTTAGAGCATAGCTCTCAAGGCTAGTAGCCATCGATAGCCCTCTCCTCCATGAATTTCTCTAATCCTCTTTGAAAGTCACCTCATTAATTTCAACGAGGGCTTAGCCACACTTCCTCTTGGCCCACTCTTGTTCCCCTGGGGAAAACCACTCTTTAGTGCTCAATCAGAACAAACAGCAATTTGGGTTTTCTCCAGATAGATATTTGCTCTGATTTAGCACTAAAGAGTGAGTTTTTTTTTCCTAGGAAAGGAGTAGGGCAAGGAGAAAACTGCTTGGACCCATGATTTCTAGGCATGGGGCAAGTGGAAATGTGGACAAACCCTGAGTCTACTTTAAGTAAAACTTAATTGAACACGCACACACACATTCCTCCTATTCCCTATACCCTCCGGTACCCCTCAAAATTGGCTCCAGAGAGCGGGGGGGTCTCCCAGAAGAGGAAAGGGGCTGCAAGGGGGAGAGCAAATTGGTAAAACTCCCTACCCTTCCTGTTAACAGAGGTATCCGCTAAAGCAATGGTCCTTCAGTGAATACAAGAGCATCAACTGGCTCATCACCTTCTTTGTGTGCCTCCTCCACAAGATGTCTGGAGGGTGACAACATGAGAATGGGCCTTTTCTGCAGTTGCTCCGTTGGTGGAATGCTCTCTCCAGGGAGACTCGCCTGGCACCTTCATTATACACCTTTAGGCGCCAGGCGAAAACATTCCTTTTCTCCCAGGACTTTGGACCTTTAAACCGTGTGTCAGGGACTGGGCAGAGGAGGAATGGTGGAGACTGCCTCCCCAGCCTGACCCTTCCAGAGAAGAAGAAGACAGTTCAGAATTACAACAGGGGTTTGAGGGAGATGACAACTCAGAGGCAGATGAGGGGAAAAGCTGGGAAATAATGGGAGAAGAGGAAGGAGAAGCACCAGAGGGGCGACAACTGACGGACACAGTGTCTTTAGAAAGCATTCCAGACCCCCCACCCCCCAGAATCCAGTGAACATTGAAAGTAGGAGAGCAGAGAGTTCAGAGGCAGAGGGCACTTCTCAGCACCCGTAGTGATGATGCATGAAGAGAGAGAGGGAGGCGGTGGAGACTCACTCGGGGCAACGCCAGTATTCCAAGAGGCTGCATTCCCAAGCCTATCTTTGTGGATATTGAATAAAAAGCAGTAGGTAAGAACTTTTCCTTGTTTTATCCATTCCTGGCAACCTGCCGTGGGGGGTTGGATCCTCTGATGCCTGACACGTCTTGCTTTTCTTCTTCTTCATGCATTGATTCTGAATCGGGACCCAGCGTGGTGCATACAGAAGCAGAAGGTGGAAGGGAAATAATAACACTTTACCTAATTACTTTCTCCGAATAAGATTTTTATATAGGTATAGATACCCTGTATTTAAAATTTAAATAAATAAATAAATAAATAAATAAATAAATAAATAAATAAATTCTACCCTGCTTCTTTTCCCTGGATTGTCTCACTAGGTCTGGTTGTGAATGTGTTCCATATAGCATGAGCTAAGCACCTCCCTTGCCATTTTGGAAACATCCATTAGTTGCCATTGACTGGGGAGCTAGTTACTCCTGTTGATGGAAATTACAGAGGTATATATGTGAAACTGTCAGTGGAGCTGGTTAGCTGATTCTGACTATAAATTGATCAGGGAGGCAAGCAACCCACAGCTTAAAAAATCTACAAAAACAAAATAGGAAGTTTAATTGCTAGGATATTCGCACAACAGTGTATGCAATTCCCAGGGGTATTCAGGTGCCTCAGGGACACTATCCCAGAAGCCACCAAATAGCATTTAAGACCTCTTGGTCTACTTACAGATTCTGAAAGCAGAGAAGAAACCGCACAGTATACTCCAGGTAAGTTTGCTAATTGAGGGGCAGAAATCTAAGGCTGGACTTACATGTTTTGTCACTTTGAGGTTACTGTTTGCAATCATTTGACCGTGGTGAACCATGTGGGATTTTATATTGAGAAGGTTGGAACATTAGCCTCACTCACAGACCAGCTTGATTACTGAGAGTTACCAAATTCGGAGTGGTTCAAAATCCTCCCAGTGTGGTGTAGTGGTTAAGAGCGGTAGACTCGTAATCTGGTGAACCGGGTTCGCGTCTCCGCTCCTCCACATGCAGCTGCTGGCTGACCTTGGGCTAGTCACACTTCTCTGAAGTCTCTCAGCCCCACTCACCTCACAGAGTGTTTGTTGTGGAGGAGGAAGGGAAAGGAGAATGTTAGCCGCTTTGAGACTCCTTTGGGTAGTGATAAAGCGGGATATCAAATCCAAACTCTTCTTCTTCTTCTTCTTCTTCTTCTTCTTCTTCTTCTTCTTCTTCTTCTTCTTCTTCTTCCCAAACCATTCTCAGAATCTTATTTAATGAAGATTATTCTGACACATGAATCCACCCAGACACACTGGCTTGGCTCTGGAACCATGGGTGCCTGGGGCCGAGCACGCTGTGGGGGCTTGTGCGGGTGATGTCAGCACAGCCCACAACTTGCCCGCGTGCCCGTCGCTGCATTTTGTAGGTGTCCAACTCCTATATGGGGAATTTTGTGGGTGTTCAGTCACCCAAGATCTCGGCGCCTAGGAATCCATCATGAGCACAGTCTAAGAGGCAAATATGAATGAGCTGATTGTACACGACTTGAATGAGCAGAACAGTCTTCTAGCGATTAAATGGCACTCTGACTCTTCACAGTTTTTATTGCCTCACCTCAGCTATGGGAAATTCTGCATTGCTTGTTTTTTGATAAAAATGGATAAAAATCATTCAGTTCAGTAAAAATAATGAGAATTACATGTAACAAAATAAATAATATATTTGTACCATTTAAATCAGGGGTGACTAACTTTCATCCTGAGGGCCAAATTGATGGTAAGCCGCCTCTCTGTGGGAAATATGCCAAAGTTGGTTGTGGCCATTGTATATGTGCATCGACACATGCACACATGCTTATTGTGCACACAGATCCCACACACATGCACGTCTGCCACATTGACAGCTCAAACACATTGCAAAAATTATTACACTGCATTGCACATGGGACTGACATATGAAAATGGTGTGAACCCAATAGGATGTGAACCCATAACCTCCGTTCCAGAATTATACTCAAGTAAACTGTTGAAAAGCACATTTGTTTTCTTTTTTTTCTTGTTTTGCTAGGAAAAGTCAGAAAGAAAATTCCAGAGAAAGCAAACGTCCTTATCTCAGCATCCATTGCAAAAAATAATGGATAAAGGAAATCATTCGGTGATAACAGCATTCATTTTTCGGGGATTCACAGACGATCCAAAAATGCAGCTTCCTCTTTTTATGGTCTTCCTACTGATTTATGTCATCACTGTAATCTGGAACGTTGGGATGATTGTTTTAATTTGCGTTGAACCTCAGCTTCATAACCCCATGTATTTTTTCCTGGGCAACCTCTCATTTGTTGACCTCTGTTATTCCTCAGTCATTGCTCCCAAAATGCTGGCTGACCTCTTAGCTGAGAGTAAAAGTATTGCTTATAATTCTTGTGCTATACAGCTATATTTATTTGGCTTATTTGCTGATGTAGAATGCGTTTTGCTGGCTTTGATGGCCTATGACAGGTACGTGGCCATCTGCAAGCCCCTTCACTATTCGGTTCTTATGTCCAAGAGAGTGTGCAAACAGCTGATGGCTGTAGCTTACTTTATAGGCATTGTGGATTCAATGATACACACTTGCTGTACATTCCGGCTACGATTCTGCAGGTCTAATGCTATCAATCATTTCTTTTGTGATATACCTCCCCTCCTGGCACTCTCCTGTTCTGACACATACATCAATGAGATTCTGATATTTACCTTCCTTAGTTTTATTATAGGAGGCAGCATTGGCATGATTCTTGTTTCCTACATCTATATCTTAGGCACAATCACAAAAATGCACTCCACTGCAGGCAGGCAAAAAGCCTTTTCTACCTGTGCCTCCCACCTTACGGCCGTTGGGCTATTCCATGGGACGATGCTCTTTATGTATTTTCGGCCCAGCTCCAGCTATTCCTTGGACCAAGACAAATGGGCTTCGGTGTTCTATACGGTAGTGATCCCCATGCTCAATCCTCTGATCTACAGTCTGAGGAACAAGGATGTGAAGGATGCCCTGACAAAAGCACTTGACCACATAGAGTTTTTGAAAAGAAGTGGTTTTGCTTCAGTATCGTCACTGGCACATAGAAAGAAAAGGTAATGGTAAAAGGTAAAAGCCCCCTGGATGGTTAAGACTATGGGGTGTGACACTCATCTCGCTTCGGGTCGAGGGAGCTGGCGTTTGTCCACAGACAGCTTTCCAGGTCATGTGGCCGGCATGACTAAACTGCTTCTGGCGCAATGGAACACTAAGGAGGTAACAACCCCCTCACATATACAGTACCTAGTCCAATGCTTAGTGACCATGGGATGCTTCAAAGGCAGTTTGAAAGGAAAACAGGGAGCAGTGGCATGCGGTGTATATATGAGGCATCCAACTCTTCCCCGCCCAGTAATGTTTCTTTTCTCTCAAATTCCAATTAATTTCTCCTGAATATAAACATGAATACAGATATATATGTAATTTGTAACATTATAAACAAACAAGTTACATCTTTTCAAGAATGCTAAAAATTATTTAAAGTTTCCCTCTGTATCAATTGGTTATGGTTGTGTCTGCCTTTTGGAACTCCTATATGACTAGTAAGGTTTATCATGGAGGAGGGCAGGACCCTGACTGACTCCAGCTGCAAAAGCTGAGGCTGCTAGAGACCTTCTTGGTCATGAGTCCTGGAAAACCTGCTCCCTGCCTTGCAGACCTCTTCCCACCTGGCCTGGGAGGGTGCAGCCCAGATTGACTCCAGCTACAAAAGCTGAGGCAGCTGAACAGAATCTTAGGCTGGTGTATTGTTTAGGGGGTTAACTATTTTTGAAATGTGTGGGTTCTTCTTCTTCTTCTTCTCCTCCTCCTCCTTCTTCTTCTTCTTCTTCTTCTTCTTCTTCTTCTTCTTCTTTGTGGAATAAATCATTCTGTGTAATTGTAAGTAAGGCAATGACCAATATCCTAATCTGCTGGAGCCTGGTGCTCAATAGGGAAATGGTAGTAATTACCAGAGCATGGAATGGCCAAGCCCTGGGCAGGGCTTCCAGTTGTCCCTGCTGACTGAGCTCTGAAGATGATTCTTCAGCGAAGGGACAGCATTGTCTGAAAGTTTCAGAGGGCTGGCAAGACCTCCCTTTCCAGTTGCTCCTCCCCCTCGAGAAAACTGTCTTCAATCTTAGAAGAGCCCATAGCTGTTTTGGTAGGGCTGTGGAGCAGGAGAGACTAGAGGGTGGTTGACACCAGAGCCTGCGAGTGATTGGATGATGTAGAAGAAGGTCCTGGTGGGCCATCTCCTGTGTGGCTTGAAGGTGAAGACTTGCTAGGGATGTATTTGGGAGAGGTTACTGTGTTGTGTAGGGGACTGGGACATACCGTATGAGTGAAATTTCTAGCTTGCTCATTTTGTGTAGTTACTAGTGCTGTTTTGTGGAGTTTATTGGATTTTGGTATTTGCTTTTTTATCCATAAAGGTTTTTACATTTAAGAGAGTGTTTTGTTTTCTTGTTAGTTATGGTGCTGTATATGTGTATTTTATATATGACCTTCACCTGCAATGTTTTATTTTGATATTTTGTTATGCTTTGTTTGATGCTTTAATGCAGGTTGTAAACTGCTTTGAGATTTTTATAAAAATATAAAGCAATATAGAAATGATTTTAATTAAATTCATATTAATATTAAACAAAAGAAACTCTTTCTGTATTCCCCTTTTCTTTTACGCTGGCTGCTCTTCCCCAACTGAGTTCCCCAGCTGTCCTGGATTTTTCTTGTCCAACACATGGACTGACTCTCTGATAGAATCATAGAATTATAGAGTTGAAAAGAACCACAAGAGTCATCTAGTCCACTCCGCTGCAATGCAGGAATCCTTTGCCGCCCTGAGCCTGGTTTCGGCTGGGGAGGGCGGGGTATAAATAAAACTTATTATTATTATTATTATTATTATTATTATTATTACTTTGTCCAACATTGGGCTCGAACCCATGACCTTGAGATTAAGAGTCTCATGCTCTACCAACTGAGCTAGGTGCATTGCATAAGACTATGAAAAAGGCATTAATCAATTTATTATGTTTGGCACAGAAGCAGAACCAAAGTCAAAGTGAAATATGCTGTGCTGTGCAGAGGGAAAATACTGTAATTGGACTTGTGGGAACCAATCTCAAAGGCCCTACAGATTTCATATGGGGTGAAAAACTGAGAACACTTTCTGGAAATTCTAGAGGCCAGAAAGCCAGAAGTGCAGGTATGAAGAGTTCACTCCCAGATGCTTTTTGCATTTCTGGCCAGAAACATAGAAGCTTGCAGAATGTACATCAAAGAGTAGACCCATTGGAATGAATGTATATGACTAGCTTAGGGATGCGGGTGGTGCTGTGGTCTAAACCACTGAGCCTCTTGGCTTGCCGATCGAAAGGTTGACATTTCGAATCCATGTGACGGTGGTGAGCTCCCATTGCTCTGTCTCAGCTCCTGCCAACCTAGCAGTTCAAAAGTATGGCAGTGCAAGTAGATAAATAGGTACAGTTGTGGCGGGAAGGTAAATGGCGTTTCCATGTGCTCTGGTTTCCGTCATGGTGTTCTGTTGCACCAGAAGCAGTTTAGTCATGCTGTCCACATGACCTGGAATGCTGTCTGTGGACAAACGCTGGCTCCCTCGGCCTGAAAGCGAGATGAGCGTCACAACCTCATAGTCACCTTTGACTGGACTTAACCGTCCTTTACCTTATATATATGTATGTATATATGACTAACTTACACCTATTAATTTGGGTGGGTCTACTCCAACCAAGTATATTCTGTTGGATAGAACCCTGCACATAACAGCTTTTTAAAAATATTTTAAGCACACATTGCCAGTGAAGGGACCCCAAATCCAGATTCATACTCGCTCATCTAATTCACAGCACTTGCTATAAGCATGGATGGTGTGACTTGAATAAATCCACACTTACTGTGGAAATCACTGGCAGATGGATGGGCTAGCTCATATACTGTGTTGTTTGCATTAGAGATGAGCTAATTTCAGGGTTCTTGGATCTACTTTACTTTTTTAGTAGATTTACCCCAAGATTTACTAACTAGAGTCATGTGCAAAAGATGTTCTGTTAGAATTAGAGAGTAGGCTGACTCTGAGCCCACTTTGCCCCTTGCATCTGTCTTCGGTACCAGAAGAGAACTGGCTGCACAGTCCTTTCATAAAATCATCTTACCTGTGACTCCTATAGGACCTGATGCTCAGGATGGCTAAAGACTAATGGGATGGAAGTATTGTTTAGGATTTTTTTTTTTGGGGGGGTGTTTCGATATTTAATTTTGGAGGTGCTTAATTTTGGCTGTTATGGGTAATTTTTTGTTTTTTTATTGTTTGATGTGGTGATGTTTTCATGATTTTAGAAAGTACTCTCCTATCCCGCTGCCACTTTCCATTCTTGGTAATATGGTTGTAGTGGTAGAGTCCTTTAAGTTCTTGGGCTCTATAATTTCTCAAAACTTAAATTGGTCAGACAATATCAATATTATTATTAAAAAGGCCCACCAAAGACTGTATTTCTTGCGACAACTAAGAAAATTTAATTTGCCCCAAGAATTGTTGATCCAATTTTACAGAGGTACTATTGAAACTGTTCTCTGTAATTCTATCACTGCCTGGTATGGTACAGCCTCTAAGCTGGATAAAAAGAGGCTCCAACGAGCAGTAAGAATGGCAGAGAGGGTAATTGGTGTCAGTTTGCCTCCAATAGAGACACTTTATGCTGCTCGAGCCAGAAAGAGAGCAGAGAGTATTGTTGAAGACCCTTCGCATCCTGGTCATTACCTGTTTGAATTACTCCCATCCGGACGTCATTACAGGACTCTATACACAAAAACGTCTAGGCACAGAAATAGTTTTTTTCCTTGTGCCATCAAACTGTTGAACTTGTAGTTGTGGGTGGAAGGGAGGTCAGTTGGTGGTAAGGGGTTCCTTCGCTGTGCTGTTGTATGGTGAGGGGAATAGTGTTTGTATGAGGTATGCTTTTCTTTACATTGCAATGTAGTCGAAGCAAAATTCCAAGTATGGTCGATACTTGGCCAATAAATTATTCCTATTCCTATTCCTATTGCTTATGACTACTTACATTTTGATATATTCTTGTAATTATGTAAATATTTACATGTTGTTAGTTGCCTCGAACACTGTTTGACTCTGGAAAGATGGGATACAATGCTGGCGCAAATGACAGAAATCTAGGCCCATTAGCTTTCTTAATTTCAGCAGCCTAATTTAGCAGCAAAATATTCTTTGGCTGTTTGCTGTTGTTAAACCATTGGGAGTCATGATGACAGAAATCCTTGCTGATCTACTGGAAATAACCCAGAGTTCTACAAGTAGACCCAAATCTACCTTTTGGCCATCGCTGCTCAAAATGACTTGAGGACTGCTTGGGCAGCATGGCACGGAGACCATTTTGACTTGTGAATCAACCAAAGCTGACAGAGGTTGGGCATCAATAAAGTTATTGCTTTATTTAAATTATTATTGAAACATTTTGGGTAACATTAGAATGCAAAAGGAAGGTAAATATAATAGACGAATCTGGCTATGGAAATTATTATTATTTAAATGTATTTTGATAGTGTAACATGGGTTAAATCAGTGGTTCCCAAACTTTTCACCCCCAGATACCACTGATTTTTCTGCTTGTTGTAGCAACAGTAATACACTGTGCTAGATGCTGTGTGGTTTTTAATTGATTTTTTAATTGCTTATTTTATTTCTTATGTTGTGTTTTATTATATTACAATTTTAATTCCAAAGAATGCCACAAGTTGTCTTGGGATGTTGTAGTTTTTTCTTTTCTGAGAGGTTTTTTTTTTTTTTTTGAATGAATGAATGAATGAATGAAGACAAGGTGAGCATTTCATCAATCCTGGCTTAAGTCCCAAGAATTCTGTTGATTTTAGAGACAATGTGATCCTTTACGATTTTGCATTGAATTAAAAAGGAAGAAAATTAAGAAATTGCTATTCCATAGGTATTCTACGTATATCAAATTCAGGATATTTATATAAAAATCTTATTTGGAGAAAGCAATTAGGTAAAGTGTTGTTATTTCCCTTCCTACTTTTTCCTCATGCAAAGCTCTGCTTCTGTATGCACCATGCTGAGTCCCTATTCAGAATCAATGCACGTGTCATTATGAGATACTGGGGGACCATTTGTAGGGGACAGCAATTCCTATCATGCTTTGCTTGGGAAGCTGGCCATTGTTGGTCACAGAAAATAATTAATTATTAGGAAAGGAAAACTGAATCATTGTCATCTTTTTTTGTTGTTGCTATGACATAGATCATAGGTGAATCTGGATACAATATGAGAAATGGAAATCTGTCATGGAACATGGAGTTTGTCCTTTTGGGCTTGACCAGTAATCCGGGAACTCAGAAAACCCTCTTTGCTCTTTTTCTGGGGATGTATCTTGTGACCTTGGCAGGGAATATTCTCATCATGCTGGCGATAAGAGGGGACACACACTTGCACACACCTATGTATTATTTTCTGAGCCACCTCTCCTTCCTGGACATGTGCTACACCACCACAATCATTCCTCAAATGCTGTCCAACTTCCTGGCAGAGCGCAAAACCATCTCCTTTGTGGGCTGCATGGCACAGATGTACATCTCCCTGTCTCTGGGAGGAATCGAATTCATCCTGCTGGCTGTCATGGTGTACGACCGGTACATGGCAATCTGCCATCCCTTGCATTATAATGTTCTTATGAATCAACAGCTCTGTATGCAGATGGCAGTCGGGTGTTGGCTCTGCGGCTTTGTGAATGCCCTCTTGCAGACGGTGTTCACTCTGCACTTGCCATTCTGCGGAAGGAAGACCATCAACCATTTTGGCTGCGAAGTCTTAGCCGTCCAGCAGCTGGCCTGCTCTAGCACCTTTGTGGGAGATGCTGTGATGCTGGGAGCTGGTGTCCTCATTCTGCTCACACCCTTCTTCCTTGTGCTGGTGTCTTACGTGTACATTGTCAAAGCCATCTTCCAGATCCGTTCAGCAGAGGGAAGGCGCAAAGCTTTTTCCACTTGTACAGCCCACCTAGTGGTGGTGACCCTGTGCTATGGGACAGCCATCTTTGCCTACTTGCGACCTAGGTCCCACTATTCACCTAAGCAGGGGAAGACTGCCTCATTGTTCTATTGCATTGTTACTCCCATGCTCAACCCCATGATCTACAGTTTGAGGAACCAAGAGGTAAAGGGGGCCCTGGTGAAGGTTGTTGGGCTAAAGGGCAAAAGGAGAACCCCAATTTCCTTATGATATTCTTTTGTTCTCCATCAAGTTCATTCTCAGCATCTAAGTTGATCCCTCTATGTCCTTACCTGGGTGTTGTAAGTCAGTGGGACTTAATTCTGAATACAGGTAGATAACCGTGTTGGTCTGTCATAGTCAAAACAAAATAAAAAAATTCCTTCCAGTAGCACCTTAGAGACCAACTAAGTTTGTTTTTGGTATGAGCTTTCATGTGCATGGTATCTGAAGAAGTGTGCATGCACACGAAAGCTCATACCAAGAACAAACTTAGTTGGTCTCTACTGGAAGGAATTTTTTAAAATTTTGTTTTAATTCTGAATAGACATACATTGGATTGCACCTTAAATCAGTCACAACTGGCAGGGTTGAAGTTAGGTGAAATGATATATTTTCCAACCTCACTGGCACCCAATCCTCACTACTTTGTATGAAGGCTCAAGAAGGGAGAAAAAGGTCTGTCAGTTGTATTAATGATTACTAATGACTGCGAGCACAACACACAATAACTCTGAGCATTATCTTGAATAGCTCATTCAATTCCTTTCCTGCTTACTTGGAGTAACAGAGGATCAGAGGGAACTCTCTGTATGTCCCCTTTAGCTATGCAATGCAGGTAATAACCCTTTGGTCCACAGAAGTTCACATGCACATTTAACAAGGCTGATGGTCTTGGCTGTGCAAATTCTTTGGGTATACTTTCTCTGTAAATATGTTAGCTCCACCATGTTAGGGACATGTGAATTACAGGTAAATCAGTGTGTGGGGAGGGAAGGGTTATCTTTTCATTCCCCCACCTCAGTCGAAATGGAGATTACCCTACCCCTCCACCCTGTGCAGTCAGAAACCTTGGGGGGGGATCCCTTGAAGAGATAACCCCCACTTCCTCATATGCTGCCTTCCCAGTAAGAACAGTGGCATTATTTAAGGAAAATGAAGATATGCCACCTCATGCTATGTATTAAGTGAGGGCTCATCCACACTTCTGCTTGTCCTCTGCAAAATCCACTCTTTAGCACTAGTAAAAGGTAAAGGGACCCCTGACCATTAGGTCCAGTCGCTGATGACTCTGGGGTTGCGGCGCTCTTGATTGCCATTTGTTCTGATTCAATGATAAACTGTGGGTGTCCCCATTGGAAAGTGGTGGGGCAGGTGGAAGTGGGGATGAGCCCTGTGAAAACACGTTCACTCTGGAAGTTCTGGAAACTTCCAGCCTGCAAGCGCATCCATGCCTCTGTTTGCCCCGCTGCTTTCCTTCAGGGAAACACAATCTTAAGCGCTGAATTGGAACAAATGGCAATTGGGTTTTGCATGGATTGTCATTTGTTCCAATTTATCACTAAAGAGTGTGTCTTCCAGGGGAAAGCAGTGGGGCAAATGGACAAGCAGCAAACCGCTTAGTCCCATGCTTTCTAAGCACATGACAGGCGGAAGTATGGACAAACTCTTCTTGCATTGCTAGGCCATGTAGTATAAAGTTACCCATATTTCTTTGTCTTGTGCCTCATACTTTTACTGACACCTTTGTCTTTTGTTCCTGGGGGTTCTTCTGGTATGTATTAGAGCTAGGTTAAGTTAGTTTTACTGTTTTATTTCTGTATTATAATTCCCAATTGTACTTTATGCTCTAAGCCAGTGATTCTCAACCTTTTTTTGGGCCATGCCTCACCTAAGCACCTGTAAAGTTCTGGTGCCCCCCCCCCTGCTAAACTGGTCTCCCAGGTTTGGGAGACCTGGTCTTCTTGACCTTAACTGGTTCAGGCTCTTTGCTCCATTTGAAAAATGAAGCCTGACTAGAGCAGATTACTTTTTTGTTGTCTAGCTCAGGTATGCAATTAGGTCCACAGATGACAATGGCCCACAAAACAGCTTACAAAATACTGCACCTTTCACATGCACCTTTGTTAATCATTATTTATTTGTAAATCTTGCCTGCTTTTGCACCTAGATTCTTAGGTGTGATATTCACAATCCCGATCTAATTTTTTATTTGCTTCAATCCTCACATATTTCCTCTTAATATCATCATTTCAAAATATATGAAATATTATTTACCATGTGAAACAGCACTTCCTCTTCTTTTTGTGTTTCTTTTTACATCCTAGACATAAACTGCTGCCACCTTTATTACTGTTGCTGGAATAGTTGTCAGATAAGAAGCCAATGAAGCTAGCCTCTCTTTGAGGACCAAGGTTTAATAGTATTTTATTATATTCAGGGTTCTGGGTTGGTGGTTGACCAATATAGGACCTTGTTTTTTAAATGTAAGCCGATAAATTTGCAAGACAAATCAACATTTACCATGATGCAACGCACAGTTTTCTTACTGTTGAATGAAAGTTTTGTCTTTGTCTCCAAAGCTTCAGAGAACAGTGGCAGTCCTTCATCATAAAAAGTAACGCAAGATCTTCCCTTTTACACATTGCTACCATCGTCTGGCTGCAATGATGATGACATTTCATTGTGTTCCTCTACAATTCAAGGTGCAGAATCACTCACCGTTGTGTCTCTGGCTACTCCAATATACAGTCACCTAGGAGATTTAGATATATTTCTAAAAGCTATGGTTCATGGAAGCTCAAGGAGAGTACTGCTATAAATTCAGTAAAACTAATTAATAGCATCACAACAATGGTTAACTGCAAGGTCCTAAAACAACAGGTTCTTGAATGAAGCACTTATTAGCTTCTGTATATCAAGAGTCAACTGGTACAGTGCTGTGGCTTGGTATTTTCAGGCTTGGGTACCACCTTGGAATGGGTCCTTTGTGGCTCCATGCAGCTATTCTAGAGAGGATGCTTACGTGTAGCAACTCCCCAGATCCCTCATAATGTGGGAGGTTGAAAATTGTCTCTGCCAGTTTGGAGCCGATGGCATTTTAAACTGTGTGTGTGTGTGGGGTGGGGGGGTGGGGTGGGGTATTATTTTCGTCTGTTAATATGATACGTATTTTTGTGTTTTTATTTTGTAAACTGCCCTGTGACCTTTGGATGAAGGGTGGTACACAACCAACCAACCAACCAACCAACCAACCAACCAACCGTAACCCTGTCAATTTTTTCTGGAGAGCCTGTTCTTTACAGTTCAACCATTGGGCAATGTTGTGGTTCTTCACTGAAAGTAAGGAAGAAGAAAAAGAGTTTGGATTTGATATCCCACTTTATCACTACCTGAAGGAGCCTCGAAGCGGCTCACATTCTCCTTTCCCTTCCTCCCCCACAACAAACACTCTGTGAGGTGAGTGGGGCTGAGAGACTTCAGAGAAATGTGACTAGCCCAAGGTCACCCAGCAGCTGCATGTGGAGGAGCGGAGACACGAACCCGGTTCACCAGATTACGAGTCTACCACTCTTAACCACTACACCACACTGGCTCTTACCAGGATGGAAAGCACAGTTTCCTGCACCAAACCTTTGATAACTTCCTGTTTGATAATTTTCGAATGCAATTTATTTATTTATTTATTTATTTGCTTGCTTACACAACAGTAATTTTTTTTGGCACAGCACCAGGTTGTTGATCACGTCATTGCTAATATTCAGAAGAGCTCTTACTTGGTCTGGTAAAAACGATAGAAGCAGAAAGGAAAAAAAGGTGGAGAGAACAAGCCAGCAGTAGTAAGAGTCCTGAATGAAGTCAAGAGGCTAATTCCAACAAATATGCTTGCCATTAAAACATGCACACCATCAACTGTCATTTCTGCAGCTGCCCATTTTAACAACAGAAGCATCCTTTGCTTCACTTTTGCATCTTTGATAACCGTAGGAAGTGGCTCTAGGTAATAAAACAAAAAGGGCCTGAGGTTCTTCTAGTAAGAACATTATAGAACCACCATATTTGTATTGCTAACATTTTTCTACAGCTGTGAAAAAGAATGTACCAGAAGGAGTCAGGTCATTTTAAGCAGTTGTTTTCAGTGCATTTTTATTTTTCTGCAATGAGAAAAACACATTTTTCCTGTTTAACACCCTTTTCAAGGCATCCTTCACCTCCTTGTTCCTCAGGCTGTAGATTAAGGGGTTCAGCATGGGATTCACCACAGTGTAAAACACTGACACAATCCTGTCTTCGTCTGGCGAGGAATCCGAGCTGGGGCGCATGTACATAAAAACTGCTGTCCCGAAGAACATCACGACAACGGCCAAGTGAGAAGCGCAGGTGGAGAAGGCTTTGCGCCGCCCTTCGGAGGAGTGGATTTTCAAGATGGCGGAGACAATGTAGATATAGGAAATGCATATCTCCAATGTGATGAAGAGCCCATTGAAGATGCAGAAGGCAAACAGAATGATCTCATTCGCTCTGGTGTCAGTGCAGGAGATGTTGAGGAGGGGAATCACGTCACAGAAGAAGTGCTTGATGACGTTGGAGTGACAGAAGGACAGTCGGAAAGCGCAGCTTGTGTGTATCATTGCAATCCCAAAGCCACAAAGGTAAGAAGTGACAAGGAGCTGCAGGCAGAGCTGTCGGGACATGATGACTGTATAGAGTAAGGGTTTGCAGATTGCCACATACCGATCGTAGGCCATCACTGCCAGAAGGAAGCACTCAGTAGTCCCAAACGCAATGAAGCTATACATCTGAGCGGCACAGCCACTCAGTGAGATGGCCTTGTTCTCAACTAAAAGGTTTATTAGTGTCTTTGGGGCGATGGCTGAGGAGTAAGAAAAGTCCAGGAAAGCCAGGTGGCTGAGGAAGAAGTACATAGGAGTGTGCAGTCGGGCATCAACCCTAATCAGTGTGATCATGCCCAAATTCCCTATGACTGTGATCAAGTACAGGATCAAGAACACCACAAATAAAACACCTTGGAGTTCTGGCCTGTCTGTTAGTCCCAGGAGAATGAATTCAGTTATGGTGCTATCGTTTCCATCAGGCATTTTTTACAATGACTTGACTAATACGGTTTATGGACAATTAAAATCTGGGATGAGTAGATCTGGTCTCTCTCTCTCTCTCTCTCTCTCTCTCTCTCTCCCCTCTTCTTCTTCTTCTGCTTCTTCTCCTCGTTGGCCTCCTGATGGGAATTCAATCAGGTTAATCAATGAAGGTCAGTGTTTGCTTCTTCACATCAATACAGCTACTGAGGGCAGGGTTTTTTTTTATCCCACTTGCTCCATCTTCTCTAGAAGAAACACAGAAACATAACTATAACTCAAACAACTCTTCATTTCAGCAGGGGAAAGGAAGCCTCCTGTGTAATTCCCACACAACCTACATAATCCACCTTCTACATTTCTACCTGCAGTATAACTCCATAATTCTAGGGGACGGTTCTAATAAAGCAGGGGTGGCCAACTACCAAGAGACTGCGATCTACTCACAGAGTTAAAAACTGGCAGTGATCTACTCCCTTTTTTGGGGTTCAGATCAAAGTTGTTGAGCTTTTTTTTTAGGAAGGAAAGCCCTGTTTTTTGGGGTGCAGGGCAAAAGTGTTGAGCTTCTTTTAGGGGAGCCAAAGTAGTTGAGCTTCCTTGGGAGGAGCCAGTGATCTACCACAGGCATCCAGTGATCTACCAGTAGATCACGATCTACCTGTTGGACGTGCCTGTAATAAAGCTTTGCATAAAACTCTGGGTGTTACAGTGGTTTCCATTCCTTACTTTTATCAACTCCTCCTTTGATGATTTAAACCCATCTGCCCCATATGTTGGCTTTTTGGAAAGACTCTCTGTGAGATATCATACATTGTTTCTAGAACTCTATCCAGTGCCCCATACTCCATTCATGCACGTTATCCAATAGAATAATGGTGAAAGATCTGTATCTGATGATTGGTTATTGATAGGTTATCATAAACATTTGACTATATAAAATCAAAATCTGTGTATCTGTCTGTCTATCTATTTACCATATCTATCTATCTATCTATCTATCTATCTATCTATCTATCTATCTATCTATCTATCTATCTATGTTAACTGTTCCTGCTAGTAGAAGTCTGCATAAGGACTTCTGCTAGCACCTTCCTTCCTTCCCGCACTGTGTTAGGAAAACTCTCAGAACAGCTTCTGAGGGGAGGTGAAGCATTCCATCTGGTGAGCTGAAGAGCTTGCACTGACAAAAAGTTGCCATAGTGCTACATTGCATTCTCCAAGGAACTCTTAAGTTTCAGACAAATGTGCATCTTGAATCCAAAAAAACAAGGAAGGAGACAGCATTTCCCCCCCTCCGGGACAGGGGTGCCTGGTGGAGAGTGCTACTCCCATGATTTATGCCATGAGGTGCCACAGAAAGGCACTGGACATAGTAAAAGATCCATCGCATCCTGGTCACCGTCTCTTTGAGCTCTTGCCGTCGGGACAGAGATACAGGACGATGAGGACAAGAACAAGCCGCCTTAGGAACAGCTTCTTCTCCAGAGCGATCTCGGCCTTGAATGGGAAGCCTGGACTTTGAAAGTCATCTAATCTTACCTGTTATGCTGTATCATACTGTATGGTTTTAATCAGTGTTTTTGTAGTTGTTTTGTTTTTGCGTGGAGTGCCCTATCTGGGTGGATGGAGCAGCCGAGTAATTTCGTTGTCCCCGAAGGGGACAATGACAATAAAATCTATTCTATTCTATTCTATTCTATTCTATTCTATTCTATTCTATTCTATTCTACATGCCTGTCCTCCTATCAGCCATATTGCTGTGCTTGCTGGGAGGGAGAGAGGAAAGAGAGGTTGCTGCAGTACAAGCACAACAGCAGAGTCAATGTGGCATTTCTGCTGCTGTGCCTGCATTGTGCAGACCCCTCGCCCCACTGCCTCTCCCTCCCAGTAAGCACAGAAACAAGGCAGATGGGTGCATTGTCTCCCCTCCCTGCTTTCTGCCCCAGCTGCAGGGCTAACCCTACCATCAGACAGAATGAGCCAGCCATCTCAGGCAGCAGATGGAGTAGCAGAGAGAAGGCTGAAGGTCAAGATTGCTTTTACTTGAAAATAACAGTGCACACAATGATTGTGGAAACTCACACTAAGGCAAAGTTGTCTGTTTTTTACACATTTCAAAAGAGGGTGATTTATTCACATAGCAAAGTGAATTTTTTTTTACCTTCTATGATTGTTTTAACAAATGCATAACAACAACTCTCAATTTAAAACCACATATTATAGAAATCCCACCAGAACCCACAACAGAAATACCACAAACATCAGCATTATTGCTGAAATGCCTGAAGAAACAGTCAAGATCTCCCCTGGATGGAGTCTAAGGGCCAGCAATGTGGGTACCCACCAAATTTGAGAACCAGGAGCCTCCACAGAGAAGGTCTTTCCATGGGTCATTATCAAACATGTAGCTCACAGGGGTGGAACATTCAGGAGGGCTTCCCTTATGTACCTCTCTGTACACTGAGGTATATCAATGAGCCACCAAAAGCTTCATAGGTTAGGCTGACCTGTAAGGTAATAAAGCCATCTTCATGATGGTTCCACTCTTTTGAAATTCTCTTCCATCTAAAGTTCATCAGATCCATCTCTTGGTCCTTTCAGCAGGGTGGTAAAGACCCCCCCTCCCTCCAGCCTTCAAGTAAGTTTGCCACAATTTTCTCCTCACATTTTAATTGGTATCTATCTGGTGGTTATTGCTAGTTTTGATTGCCTCAACAACAATTTGAGCCTCAGGCCTTTTGTCTACATGATGCTGCAGGAAACTGTACAGATGAGTCAGACTTACTATGCTTCACATGGCTCCGTAGAGGCTGGCTCTTCCGTTTCCCTGAAGAATGAAAACATTGAGGTATTTCAGTTCCTAATTGTACTATTCAGGAGAACATTGCCAGGATGAAAAATAATAATGCTGATTTCTATTTCAGTTAAGTAGGCCATGGTATTCTATTCTCCATCAATATATATATATATATATATATATATATATATATATATATATATATTTCACCAATTAACTGAAGACGACTGACTAAGCTTCAAAGCGTATGGGCTTTGCTGTCTTTTAATAAAATAATTTACAGCAGTGCTATTTTTCTAGAAAAGGAGGTGCTGGAACTCACCATGAACACCTCCCTTGTTTTCTTATAATGGCAATGGTGCCCACCTGAGAGCTGCCAGAATTGAGTTCTGGCAAGTTCTGACTGAAAAAAAACAACTCCTGGTTTAAAGCCAGGTTCTATGCATACTTACTCTCACTATGTTTTCGGGCAGGGCGTTGTTCCCAAGCAAGTGTGCACAGTGTTGGTATTAGGTTACGTACACACTACTAGCTTAAAATGCAGCTAGGTCATTCTTTTTCTCAATTTGGATCAAAGCTGGTTGGGAAAAATGCATCAAAGTGCAGGCACAGGATAAATATGGGTTGTGGCTAATGCCATGTGTATACTGCTTCCCAAACCAGTGGTGGGAACACACTGGATGCAGAGTAAATGGGTACAAAGCCTCTGTTGGCTAACAATTAAGAGTCCATGTTTCAAATTACCTTGCAATATTTCCAGGTTGGAAACTGCAAAGGCAGCTTTGAAAGGGCTTAGAATCAGCTAGTGCAGGAGTATTTCTACATTGCCTCAGGTTCTTTGGGACTTGATGGTCCTTTGAGACACCCTCACATGAGCTCTACTGATGCACTGAACTCAGGATCAAGCTAGATGTGATTGCAGCAGCCCCATTCCCCCCCATCTTTCCCATCCACAGGTAAAATGGGTGGGAGGATTTGCAAGAAACATAGAAAATGCCTTAATCTGCATGAATAAAGGTCTTCCTCCTCCAGTGAGGCATAGCTCCGATACACGAATGCACAACTTGTAGCCTTAGTCATGGTTGCCCCCAAATGGAAGCAGTCGGATTAAAAAGGGACAGCATGATATAACGGGTAGAGAGCTTGGTGGTTCAAATCCCTATTCAGCCATGAAGCTGACTAGCTGAGCTTGGCTCAAAAACTGACTCTCAGTCTCACAGCAGCTCCTGCTCTCCAGCCATTGAGTTCCTACTGGCGATGTGTCAAGAACTCAAGTGGACATAGCTGTGAGAGATCCATCCTCCCATCACATTCACCGGGGGGGGGGCAGTGACACAATCCCAGTATACCTGAAGGAGCGTTCAGCCCGGACACTGAGGTCCAGCTCCGAGGGCCTTCTGGCGGTTCCCTCAATAAGAGAAGTGATGTTACAGGGAACCAGGCAGAGGGCCTTCTCGGTAGTGGCGCCCGCCCTGTGGAATGCCCTCCCATGAGATGTCAAGGAAATAAACAACTTTTAGAAGACATCTGAAAGCAGCCCTGTTTAGGGAAGTTTTTAGTGTTTGAAGTTTTATTGTGCTTTTAATTCTGTTGGGAGACGCCAACAGTGGCTGGGGAAACCCAGCCAGATGGGTGGGGTATAAACAAACAAACAAACAAACAAACAAACAATCTAATTTTGCACCTTCTCCAAAGGTTGAATCCTGAATGACAGAGACTCTTATGGCATGAAGCAACAGCCTCATAAGAACTATTGCCATATTGGCATGGCCTCGGGTCACTTAGGCTGGGAGAAGCAAAAGAAAGACAGCCAGATGGCTACTCCAGCACCCACTGCTCTGCCTTCCTCTGCCAGGAAGGACACACATCCTTCACTTCCCCTCCAGGTTATTGTTATCAAAATTGTTTAGGCACATAATAAAGCAAAGCAGATACATGGCCAAATATAATTCTTACTGCGGCACTTAAAACCAACCCAACCATTCAAGCTTCAACAAGGACTGTAAGCATTGTCTTGCAAAATAGTTAAGATTTTAATTGTTCTTAAAAAGTAGTTACCTGCCTCCTCAATAGCGCTGGAGTACAGTACACTAAATGTTTTGTCACAAATCATTGCAAAAATAAACACATTATTATTCATGTGCTAGTGTGGCAAAAATGGCAGCACAGCACACAAGGGTTCTTTTTTACACAAAAATTTTATTGGTTTTTACAATTTTTTAAGCACATAACATATCAGTTACATTTTTCATACTTCCCACCTCTCACTGTGGGAAGCCACATACATCCCCCTCTCTCACCAGGGTATTCATATTCATTGTACATTTAACCTTACTAGCATTGTTTAATATCATTGCTTGGGCCTGGCCCAATTCTGTGGGCCAGGCATTCCTTCTTTCTCAATTTCATAGTTCGATTGACTTCCTCATGTCCCCCTCTGTTGAATTCATTGTCAATCCTCTTTGACAGATTTCATACTCCTAAATTTTAAAACATCCTAAAATACAAAAATCATTTTACTTAAAACATTTTTTCAAACCTCGGCATCTTGGTACTTCTGCTCTTCCCTATGCTCTTATCCCATTTCCTTACTTAAACCTATTTTTAAACTCCTAACAATATATTTTCCCACACCCTTACCTCCCTTAGGTCTCAGAATTTTTAGCTAAATTTCCCCCTACTTAACTTCTAGTTTAAACATAAAATCATTAATGCCATAATCCAATCCATACATCCATAATCCTTTAAACCGGTAAGAATTTCGAGTTCACAAGTGTCCTTTTCACCCCACCCCCTCCCTCACATCAATCCATGTCCAGCAGTCCACCATAACCGTGAGGCATTCTTTTCCCTTGCTCTGCAATCTAATGTCCTTTAGGGCTTTGTCCTCCTTTGCATCATCTCCAGAAATTTGCGTTCCTTTCCCTTTCTTTTGTTCTTTTCTGACCATCTTTTTTTTCTTATTGACGAGTCCATCCATCTTCTTCTTTATCTTCTTCTTGTTTACAGGGCCCTTCTTTGTAACCTTCCTGCCGATTGGGCCTTTCGCTTCTGATGTTGAGCCTTTCTTTTCAGTTATTTGTTTTATTTCTTTCTGTTCCGTATCTGTGGTGGGATTTATTCCTTTCCCACATTCCGCCTGCTCTGCTTCCTGTTGATCTGGCACATTGTAATCCTTATTCCAACGGTTGTTCAGCATCCTGCTTTGTGCTCTGACCATCTGTTTTATATCAAGCACTAGGTCTAATACTTTTTTCATGAAGTCATCGCACGAGTCATCAGCCATTTTCAAGGTCAAAAAACAACTTTTATATTCACAACAGTCCAAAATGATATATTCCACAATCCTTAATACATTATCCTTGCTAAATTTCCCAAAACCTCGGGAAAAAGAGTAACTTTCTTTCCAATCAAAGTTTGTAGCAATTATTTTCCCAAAGTACTGTTACAGAAGTTTCCTTTATTGTCTTTCACTTTGGTAGTTGCCTTGGTAACAAAGTTCCACTGCTTCTTTTTGCTTCAAAGACAAGGGACCGACCTCCATTTTTAAATCCCTTGCTCTTCTAATTAATTAAGTCCAAAATGTGAATTTACTCACTTTTCCGAAGTTTCTAATCCTTATTTTACGGAGAAATTAAGCGCTCAGAACAGCCGGTTCCCACAGCTTCACTCGGTGAAGGAAGTCGATGGACCCGATGGAGCTCCGTCTCAACCCGGCTCTCTCTCGGCTGTTGACCCTGATTAACACGATCATGCCCAGATTCCCCATTAGGGTGATGATGTAGATCACGAGGAACACCATAAACAAGGGCAGCTGCTGTTCCGGACCTTCTGAGAATCCCAGGAGAATGAACTCAGTCACCACGGTGCAGTTTCCCTCCACAGCTGCTTCCATATTCTGATATCTGCTAAATAACGGAGGGGGGAATTGTATCAGTCAGTTCTTATTACTACAAATGTCTTGGTGAACCATACTTAGAAATGAAGTTCTACATGAATGTCCTACTGCAGGGACAGGGCATCATTTTCAGTCTGAGGACCACATTCACTTCTGCGTAACCTTCCAGGGACCACATGCCTGTGGTGGCCAGGGCAGACACATGCTCACAGACCCCTCTTTCCATCCATCCATCCATCCATCCATCCATCCATCCATCCATCCATCCATCCAAGCAAGAGGCATTATTAGAGTTCGAGGGCACATTCCAGCCAGGCAAAACAACTCAAGGAGGGTGCAAAGCAGGGCCAATAAGGGAGATGTCCTGGGATGAGGGGATGTGGCTGAGGAGGGACTGTGGTCTGAGAAGAGTCTGGAGCGCCAGATGGAGCAGTCCAGAGGGCTGCTTTTGGTCCCATCCTCACCGTTTTTTATTATGCATTTTGTGTTTTTATCTTGAATTTTTATGCTATGAACCACCCTGAGATCTTTGGATGAAGGGCAGTATACAAATTTAATCAACAGAAATAAATAAATAAAACATTTTCAAGTGTTCAAAGCACTCCACATGCATTATCTATCTACAATCCTGATAACTGTCTGTCTATAATCATTACAACAACTGCATAAGGTAAGTCGGTATAATTATCTCTCATATTGCAGATGTAAAGGTAAAGGGACCCCTGACCATTAGGTCCAGTCGCGGATGACTCTGGGGTTGCGGCGCTCATCTCGCTTTATTGGCCGAGGGAGCCGGCATACAGCTTCCGGGTCATGTGGCCAGCATGACTAAGCCGCTTCTGGCGAACCAGAGCAGCGCACGGAAACGCCATTTACCTTCCTGCCGCAGCGGTACCTATTTATCTACTTGTACTTTGATGTGCTTTTGAACTGCTAGGTTGGCAGGAGCAGGGACCAAGCAATGGGAGCTCACCCTGTTGCGGGGATTTGAACCACCGACCTTCTGATCAGCAAACCCTAGGCTCTGTGGTTTAACCCACAGCGCCACCCGTGTCCCATTATTGCAGATGTGGAGGACTGCAATTGACAGACAGTAGTTTGCACCCAGTGACTTCATAGGAAGGCTGAGATTTGAACTGGGGACTTCCTGATTCATAACTCGGTTTCATAAGGGATGTTCACATCTCACATTTAATGACTGTGCAGTTTGTGTAGTACCCATGTACACAACAGTTGAGGTGTACAATTATTTGCATGTAATTCTCAACAAGTGTACAGCCTGCGTACCTGTGTACAGAATAGCTGAGTTATACAAATCAACAAATTACACTCTTTTACACGAATACTTGTTCGTGTGTGAAGTCAGCTTCTACCTTTGTTCAGTGTAACATGCGAACCAAGCTTTTTAGTCTTGGCACTACAGCAGTTAAAATAACATACGCTGAAAATGAAGAGAGCAGGCTCACCTTTCACTCTGCAAGAGGATCAGTGATAAGGGGCTTCATTAGTGAAAACAGGCTTTAGAAGTTTGTTCTGCTTTGGTGTGAAGATCAGGGCTTGTCTTTCCCATGAACAGGCAGAAGACTCCATTGTCCCAGAATAGCTAGTTTCTGGGGTGTAGACTCTAAAATAAAGGAACACCCTGGTTTCTAGTTCTTGTTGCAAATGTTTGAATGTTAATCTGGAATCATCTCCCAGTCCCTCAAGTATCTTATGATATATACCTTGATTCTGAAAGCTCAGGTCTGTAATGCAACAGAAGAGAAAAAACATTCAGTTATTTGTTTTGCAATGACCATCCTACCTGTTACTGATGAATTTGTTCATTACCTTAGATCTTTGTTCCTCTGTATACCACAGAAAAGTTCTAAGAAGCATCTGCCTCAGTCAAACTTTTACACTAGTAAAAGCTATCATAACTTTTTCATATTCCATAACTTGTTGATTTCTGGTGACTTCTATTGAGCAGACGCACAATCTGCAAGGTGCTTGTTGTTCTTCATTCTCCAACCCCAAAGGGAGCTAGGATTCAAGTTAGGCAAACCTTGTTTGAAAACAAAATGTATTTCTTCACTTAAAGATGACAACTGAGTAATTCCTAATCAGCTCATTATAACTTAACTATATATACCAGCAGTGCAGCAGTTTATAGTGGCACCTCTCACTCTGCAAAGCCATATGTTGGTTCTCTCCCCCACCCCCACCCCACTGCAAGACTGATAAGATATTAAAACTGTAGTGGTGGATTTCTGAAGTGAAAGTAGTTTCCTGTCAAAAGAAAGGAATCAATATACCATCATCATCATCACCTCTATTTCCCTAATTTGCACCAGGCACTGCACAAAAATAAAAAGAAGAGCTCCTTGCCTTCAGACTCATAATCTAAAGAAAAATGAGACAAAAGAAGAGGGAAGTTGATCAGACGCTGCTGGAGGAATTGCAGCTTTGAAAGAGGAACTACGTAAATTTTAAAAGTTGAAGGTATAGAGGTCAATTATACCAAACGACAACTTACATGCCTCCATGTCAATTAGCATGACCAGGTTTCCTTAGCAACAGAGGCCAACTTCACCCTCCGGGAGGCATTAAAAATATTTTTATATTTAGGAGTCCTGGAGACCAAATACCTGGCACGTGTTAGGTGGTGGAACTATGGGCCTCTTGGCATACTCTTTTGCTCTCTTGGCTAAGGCAAATTTTGGCCATCAAGATGTTGTTCCTACTGAGATTGCTCTATCTGTTCTAGATCCTTCCAGTTATGCTTCCCTTTACCTTATTACAGTAGTGGCAGTAGTCTTCTTCATGAGAGAAATGGGAAAGTGTTTAACCGAGGCTTACTTTATAAGACAGCAAGAGGGGGGAATGGGTGTTCCGAATCTCAGACTATATTGGAAGGCTTGTCAGCTTCACCAATTATTGCCAATTATTAGTCACAGTACAAATGTCTCTTGGCTCTCAATGGAATCCTAGAGGATACCAGCGCTACCTTTCATTGTTCCATCTCACCAATTCCTTCAGCATCTGGGGAATTTCCTTTTGCTTACTATGCTACAGGTGTGTGTGTGTGAAGCCGAGTTCACTTGTTTCCTTTGCCCTCCCCCCTCAACACCCTCATCTGGATCATCCTTGGTTCTCCCAGCCTGAGTGGTACAGCCATTTTCTGAAGTGAGAAGGTGCCAGGATCCCATGTCTCTGTGACTTGTTTGTAAACGAGAAGCCAAAAACTCCTGCCTAGCTGTTGACTTCCCGGACTGATCCAAAGAACCACTAGCTTCAGGGCTTTTGCTAAGAAGTGGCATTCCACCACCAACCTCCATAGGCCTTTGAGGAAGAACGCTATTATGTAGTGGCGGACATATCAGGCGACACAGAGATTTCTCCAAGTAGCTCTTTATAAGTAAGCTGGAACTTAACAACAAACAGCTCAACCGGCCTGCTTTTATAGGCAGCCGGCTGGCAACATTGTACACAACAGCCCTGGGTTTCCCGCCTAAATTAACTGACGCGGACCTGAGTGAAAACTATATGCACGATACCCCTGGTAGCCAGGGTGAGAACTTCAATACATAACAAACGTTGGCACCATTTGAGGCTATTTCAGCAACAGGATGGGAAGCCGCACTGAAGGTTATCCATTGCTGGCATCTTACTCCAGTGAAGTTGAGCTATAGGACCTCATCTCTATCCTCAAATTGCTGGAGAGACTGCTCTGCCAGGGATCTTACTCTCTTATGTGGCCCAACTCTAGGATCTTGTATTTACCTGTATTTCTAAAATCACCAGTCCCCGAGTCTCCCTCCCTAGCCCTGCTGTCTCTCTTGACTGGTCCCAAGCTACTTCACGCAGATCTCAGTGTCTTCCTTTTGGTTGCTGCTAGAATGACTGTGGCAGGAGGCTTTTGACTTTTCCTTCGCTAACAAGTATAGTTGTCTCTGCTGTTCAGCTCTGATCGAGAGGCTTATTTATTTATTGAATTTATATATCGCCCTATACCCGGAGGTCTCAGGGCGGTTCACAGAAAAGATCACAACATATATAATCAGAATAAAATCAACCCCCCCAATAACCCCCCCCCCCGAAAAGAGCCACATTTTAAAAGGGATGTCAAACAGATCAACCAAAGGCCTGGTTAAAAATGAATGTTTTGCCTGGCGCCCCGTGCCAGATTTACGTATAAGCTCAACAAGCTATAGCTTAGGGCCCCACTCTCTTGGGGCCCCCCAAAACAATTAAAGAAAAAAACCCCTGGATGTACATTTCCAAAATATAAGATAAAAAACAAAATAAAACCCACATACAGTTAGAGCTTAATAATTATTTCACTATTAATATACTTCTTCTTAATAGTATTTCACTATTAATATGCTTCTTAATTCTTAATTGTATTTCAGTTCAACAATTACTTTGATAAAATACATATTTTGTTACGTGCTTTAGATACCTATTAGGTCCATAAATTACCATATAGCATATATTCCACACAAAAAACAGCAACAATTTGTTGTTGACAAAGGACAGCTGGACATATAAAGGGCCCCATTACCTTCAGTAGCTTAGGGCCTCATCAAACCTAAATCCGGCCCTCCTGGCGCCTAAAGGTGTGTAATGAAGGTGCCAGGCAAACTTCCCTGGGGGGGAGCATTCCACAGATGGGGAGCCTCTGCAGAGAAGACCTATTCTCGTGTTGCCACCCTCTCAAGGAGGAGGCACACGAAGAAGGGCCTCAGAAGATGATCTCTTGGTAGGTCCATATGGAAAGAGGCAGTCCTTGAAGTATTGCGGTCCTGAGCCGTTTAAGGCTTTATAGGTCAAAACCAGCACTTTGAATTGGGCCCAGAAACTAATTGGTAGCCAGTGCAGTCGGAGCAAGATCAGTGTAATATGCTCAAACTGTCTTGCTCCAGTGAGCAAGTTGGCCACTGAATTCTGCGCTAGCTGATGTTTCCGAACCGTCTTCAGAGGCAGCCCTATGTATCACGTTTTTACCTTGTATTTTTATCTTGTGAGCCGCCCTGAGATCTTATGTTGAAGGGCAGTATAGAAGTATAATAAACAAACAAACAAATAAAACAAAATAAAATAAAAAATAAAATGTGATGTTAAAAAGTGGCAACTTGTCAAAGATGCAAACCTTTTTTCATAAGCTGACAATGGTAGCATGCAACCACAGTACAAATAACCAGCATCAGTAATAGCTCCAGTTAAGGTCGTGCAGCAATCTGCATGTACCACCAACTTTCCTTGTGTTATATATACCTTTTGCATATGGAGATACGGCCCTGAAAATGCATAACCATTGGAAGTTCAGCTAATAAAGAGCCAGAAGCCAACAGAATCTAAAATTATTGCATCAATTGTGTGTGTGTGGGGGGTGACTACTCTGTTGTGTGACAGGATTATCAATTTTTTTTTGGGGGGGGGGTTGTTCTTATGGAAAGATACTTAACAAAACGTCTGAAGGCAAGAAGAAGCCTAACTCATGACTAGGGTATGGTTGAGTGGGAAGCACAGCAGCATGTGGATTGTCAGCACTCCTCAACAGTAATGTGGGGTGTTGCATCCTTTATTAGTAATGGATAGAGAAGCAGAATACTGTCGAGTATAACCTCCACATAGTTTCTTTACCTGGTACTTGATCCTTTAAAATCTAAACTGGCCTAGAATTGAAAAACTTCCCATTCCTTTGGTTTGAAAAGACTGAATGAATACATTTTTTAAACTAGCCGCTAGATGTCACCAAAGATCCATCTATAGGCCCTCCGTGCAATGTTATTTACAATATAAGAGGCTCAAGCTATTGTTTCTGAACTCTTAAACTAGTGATATGCCATAGTTATTCCTCCAAGCTTCTTTTCAAAGCCTTTTTGTTCTGTGATGCCCTTTTGGTTTCACTCTTTACCCGAGCTAAGCCTAAATAGGTGCAGCTGCATTTACACATATTTGTCTCCTATTATTTTTGGCCCTCTTTCCTCTAGGCACCCCACTCCTCCTCTCCTTTCCCTTCTTACAAAATGTGGGTCAGCGACATGTCTCTTTAGCTTATGTTGCACTGTAAAGCACCCTGTATAATGATGGAGACTTGAGAAACAGCATAGAGCCTTAGGAACTTGAGCCAGGCAACTCCAAAGGAGGATGATCTAAGCCAGGGGTGGGGTACTTATGGCCCTCCAAATGTTGCTGGGCAAGCTCCCATCAATCCCTGACCATTGGCCATGCTGGCCGAGGCTGATGGGAGTTGGGAGTCCCAACAACATCAAGAAGGCCACAGTCTACTACTACTGCCAACCTTGGCTTAAAGCATGGGCCTTTAAAACATGAAGACACCTCCAATGGTGCTAAAAAGGAAATAATAATAATAATAATAATAATAATAATAATAATAATAATAATAATAATAATACCCTGCCCATCTGGCTGGGTTTCCCCAGCCACTCTGTGCGGCTTCCAGCAAAATATTAAAATACAATAATTCATCAAATATTAAAAGCTTCCCTAAACAGGGCTGCCTTCAGATGTCTTCTAAAAGTCAGATAGTTGTTTATTTCCTTGACATCTGATGGGAGGGCGTTCCACAGGGTGGGAAGGCCCTCTGCCTGGTTCCCTGCAACTTCGCTTCTCGCAGTGAGGGAACCTCCAGAAGGCCCTCGGCCTTGGACCTCAGGGTTTGGGGGAATGGCACATAATTTTGTGTAGTTAGTAAGTTTCAGTGGATTTGAAAAACTTTTTAGGCTTCTGCTTTTTATCTTGAGTCATTTGTTGTGTGAATTTGCCTGCAGAGGTTCTGAACCCTGCAGAGGGCTAAGGTATGTACCAGTTTTGAGAGACTGCTGCTATGAACAATAACAGGTGTGCGAAAGCACATATCCCTTTGTTTTGAATGAAGGGAATGTGGTGATGACATTGCTATACTTAATAAGACATTAATAATAATAAATAAATAAATAAAAAGAAACCATATCCGCAACACATGTTCTTAGGGCTGAGGTGACAGCATGCCATTCTGGAAGCAGTTCATGAGTCTAGGGTCTCACATTGGTTCAGGCAATGGATAAAAACACTGCAAGATGGGAGCAGCCAGGCTCACAGAAGCTACTTAGAGGGCTACATGTTAGGGTTGTGCACAGCCATCCTGACCCAGGTAGACCTGGGAAACACCTGGTCCGGATCTGTCCCCAAATCAATTTGGGGATGGGCAGGGCTAAAGTTTACTTTGAATTTAAAAAACCCTAATTAAAATTGGTTGGGAGAGGTGGGGGAAGAAGATGCTACACCCTCCCCCGCCACCGCCAACCGCACTGCATAGAGGGGGAAGGTTCAATCCTTCTGGGTGCTGCTTCGCTAGTGTGGGGAACATGCTACCATAGGATCATCCTGCAGCCCGCAGGATCGGACCCTCCACTCATCGACTGGCTTCCTTAGCGCATTTCCTGGAAGACCGGACCCTCAGCAGCAGTCAGACTTCACGTGTGTGTTCCCTTGTAGTGTGGGGTTGTTTGAAAGCCCTTGTGCAAACAGCCCAGTGCTGCTCTTTGCAGATGCTGCCTGCCTCTCGTAATTTTCACCTGTCCTTGACAGCCCTGGTTTGCTTTGGGCAGCCCAACCTGACCTGTGTGTGTGTGTGTGTGTGTGTGTGTGTGTGTGTGTGTGTGATTGGGCACTGTCTTGACCTGATTTGGTTCAAGATTCAAGCTTTGACTGAATTGGGTGCACAGCCCTAGTACTTGTACATTTTGCTCCATAGCTTTTTTTTCTAGAAGGGCTAGTAACTTACTTTTTTTTTTATTTTTTAAAGAAAGCTGGCTGTGGGCCCCACTGCCTGTTGACCCAGTACACCAGAACCCCCAGCACCTGCCTCTCAGCAGCCCTGCTTCAGATGCATGACTTATATCCACCAGAAGCTGTGAATTATATATTGAGGGTCCAATTCTGTGGAACTCCACTCTCAATGAGGTCACACCGGCCCCTTCCTTGTCGAACTTCAGGTGCTTGATGGAAACTTTCTTATGTCAGCAGGGATTTGTAATAAGTTGTACTGTGCCTGTTTAATAAACTTACTTTTTACCTGTGTTTTTGGTTCAAAAACCCTATTATTGTGAAGGATTCTTGATTGGTTGTTAAGTAAACCACTTTGGAAACAAACATTGGCAAAGAACAGAGCGGGCCTACTCCTAAGACAGGCTGAAACAGCTGCCTTAGGTGTTGGAATCTTCCAACATTTTTCTGATGAAAATAGGGACATCCTATTTAATGATAATGATAATGATAATAATAATGATAATGATAATATTTATATCCCACCCATCCGACTGGGTTGCCCCAGCCACTCTGGGTGGCTTCCAACATATAATAAAACATAATAAAACATTATACATGAAGAAACATCCCTATACTGGGCTGCCTTCAGATGTCTTCTAAAGGTTGTATAGTTACTTATCTCCTTGGCTCGGGGGTCGCTTAACTCCATACACTCCAACATTTCTCTGATGAAAATAGGGACATCCTAAGGAAAAGTAGGACATTCAAATCAGAAACCAGGATGGATTCTGTAAATTCAAGATTGTCCCTGGAAAATAGTGACACTTGGAGGGTCTGGAATCCCAGGAAGCTGTGCCTCCATAGACCCACCCCAGTCACTGCTGGGGTTGTGTGGCTGTTGCGGCTGTGGTGGATGCAGCTTCCGTGGAGATCTCGTGGGCAGTGGTGGAGGAAGCCGCTCGGGCGCCTGGGGCGGCGCACCCAGGGGCGGGGAGAGCCGTCCACAGGCCTCCGGAGTCTGCCTGCCTCCTCCCACTCAGCTGCCCTACAGCTGGGGGGGAGGCAGCGGGCGGACTGTTTGGGCAGTGCGGAGCCTTTGCGTGCCGAAGCCGCTGCGTCTCTCCCAAGAGAGACGCATAGCTTGGGCGCGCTGCAGGCCCTGCGGTGAGTGCTGCCTGGCATTTTGTCATCCCCCTCAGTGGTGACACCCACCGCACCCACCACACCCCCTTCCTCCGCCCCTGCTCGTGGGATCTCATAGAGATCTTTTTTCAGGCAGTGAAACTGGATGGGCCACCCTGGCAATGGGAATGCATTTTCTGTTTACCAGAGGGCAGCAGGCCTGCTAAGGGCAGGGCAGACACACAAGCTTCACCCTCCAACACTTTGCCACAACTCCTTCCCCCTGCCAAATATCAGCAATCTGAGGCGACTACAGCCACATTCACATCATACATTTAATGCACTATGAAATCAAGACTTCCCTTAAATAATTTTGGGAGCTGTAGTTTGTTAAGCTTGTTGAGGCTCATTAGGAGACCCCCTACCCCCCACCAAGCTACAATTCCCAGCGTGGTTTATCAATCCCTCTTCACAGGTAGCACTGGGAATTGTAGCTCTTTGAGGGGAATAGGGCCCTCCTAGTATCTCTCAGCACCCATAACAAACTATAGTTCCCAGGATTCTTTGGGGGGAAGCCATGACTCTTTAAAGTGATATCATACTGTTTTAAATATATGGTGTGAATATGGCCTACCTCAGCCTGCGTAATGTTGAGCGGCCTTGCCGCAACTCAAATTTCCTGTGGATGGAGAATGTCTTTCCTACAGGGATGGGGAAATGTTTGCCATTGGGGTGGGTTTTGTTCTGAGTCTGAGGAACTCATGGCTGAAGTTTCAGCTTAGAGTAGGATGAATTAATGTCCCTTTCCCACAACTTCTGCTCAGGACCGGTGCTAGGGCTTTTCGCGCCCTAGACGAGGGAGCGGGGCCACGTGACATCATTACGCATGACGTACGGTGCCCCGCCCCCTTCCCCCGGGCGCCCTGCGCCGCCGCGGTTTTCACCGCTGGTTGGGGAGGCGGCGGGCGGCGGCGGGCGGCAGGGGGCGAGGGGCAGGCTGGGCAGCGCCCCCTCCATTTTGGTGCCCTAGGCAGTTGCCTAGTTGGCCTAAATGGAAGCGCCGGCCCTGCTTCTGCTGTGTTCTAGCAAATACACCATGCTTTGATTTGCATATAGCTGCTTTCTATAAGCAACTCTCAGTTTAAACTCTATGTTCTGTGTTTTCCCCCTGTGGGGTCAGCAGGGGATAGGACAAATGGCAGGCGCAGACTGGGAAGATGGGGACGTGTGGCTAACAAGAATGGTACTCAGAGGTGATTCACTCTGTCATGTGTAATAGAATAGAAGATAGAAGTGCATGATTAATTTTCTGTGTAGTCTCGGAGCTGGAGATCATACAAGTAGTTTTTCTTCCCCTTACCAATCTCTCCTAGGGAATTTTCTGTAGCCAATTCTTGCTCCTTTCTTGGGAACGGAGACATGCACCATGGAGATTGTGTGCACTGCTTCAGCCTAATGGTCCCAACTCTGGCAAGAAAACAAAAATGAAAACTCCAGGGGTTTTCCCCTTTGAGTGCTTCTGCCTCCGGATTTGAGGTGATCAGTTTAAGGTAATTGACTCATATCTCCGGCAACCGTGTCAACTCCCAGCTATACTAATAAGCCCTCGCGGGTATGATTAAAAAGTTATTGCTTGCCAGCCTGCCATTATGTAACTTATGCAAGAAGTCTGAAAGTTCTGGCAAATTGGCTCCTCAGTGCCTTGTTAAAATTCAACTCTGTTTCAAAGACGTTACTTTAAATTAGAGAAAGGCAGATGCAGGTTCTCTGGAACAAATGCTGGTTTGGACATGCCATGCCTGTGCATCATGACAAAAATGACCCACGATTCCTCCTCCTTATCTTGCCCAGATCTGCCCCCATACTTTCCCACAGCATGGTTCTGTCCCTGTAAGCTAATCATACCACATAAAACGGGCTTGTTCATATTCTCATCAGGATGGCCCCTCTATGCATTAAATTATTTTTTTTTTAATTTAATTTTCATTTTTCACATCACTCAGAAAACAACTCAGCTCCCAACACAGCAATCACTTTTCTTAAAAATATCAAATCAAATTCTTATAGTTCACTCCAATTCCCCCCCCCCCCACATATTGCCATGAGTTCTCTAGGGGTTTATAAGCACAAACTTCTTGATGCATGTAATCCAAAAATGGTTGCCACACTTTTTGGAACTGATGGGGATTAGAATTCCCTTTGGTCACATGAATCAGTTATGTCTTCTCAGCCAGGGCTATTGCCCATGCTCTGGAGTACTATGCTTCAATGTTCAAGCCTAAGGTAGTGTGCCATCGCATGGCTATTTCCATACATGCCTCCACGAGGAGGAACGTTAAAAGTACTTTATGAACAATTGGTGGAGTAGACATGTCCTTTATTCCAAGTAAAGTAAGTTGAGGGGAAGTTTGCAGGCCCGCTTTGTATATTAAACTCAATTCTTTGAATACCAAAGCCCAAAATGGGTGAGCAGATTTGCAAAACCACCATATATGTATGTAAACTCCCCTCCAACAGGCTGATGTTGCCCCTGGTATCATGTGGGATATTTGCAAGGGGGAAAGATACCACCTATGTAAGTTTCAAAAAGTCCGTTCCCCTTCCCCGGGGGACGGCATTGCGGGAGGGCCTCTGGGCCTCCCAGTGACCCGGCAGTGGGTGGAGGGATGCCGCCCGCATCACTGGGACTCCCGGCCGTGTCACGCCCCCTGGCTGACCAATCAGGATGGCCGGAGTGTGTGGCCGCCTGCTGTTTAATTGGGCCAAAACAGTTTTAAAAGATCCCCCACAAAAAAGCATGTTCCATTTTTCATTGGAGATTATCACATGACATAAGTTTTGCTTATGCTAATTTAGATGTATATATGCCTTTGGGCAAATTAAGATGATGAGTGGCTCAATTGTAAGGCACTTTGCAATGTGCCCAGCTGCCCTATAAGCAATGAATATAATATAATAAGTATAATATAATATAATATAATATAATAATATACAATGTAATGTAATAACAGGTACACAGAATATTAAAAGAGGGAGGCAAAGGCGTAGGAGATGCAATGCCCAACACAAAGGTCAAAGGGCTTGGGTTTCCCCTTGCAAGGCCACTACTAACATGCCAGCAATGGAATGTCTATTGGAATGGTTCATATAACCCTTTCCCCTTAAAAATAAAAGGGAGTGGGGCTGGGCAGGCTTAACTGAATGTATTTATTTATTATTAATTAATTACATTTCTATACTTCCCTTCATCTGTAAATCACATGGTGGTTTACAGTATAAAAATACAAAAATACATAGCACAATAACAAACTAAACAATACCCCTCACAGTTTAATTGTCTAATTAGCCAAAGGTTTGGAATTAGCCAAAGAAGAGGAATGTTTTCACCTGGTACCTAACAATATGTAATGAAGGCTCAGGTGAGCCTCCTTGGGGAGAGTATTCCACAGATGGGGAGCCACCACAGAAAAGGCCCATTCTTAGTTGCCACCCTCCAGACATCTTGTGGAGGAGGCACACAAAGAAGGGCCTCAGATGATGATCTCAGGTTGGTTCATATGGGGAGAGGCAGTCCTTGAGGTATTACAGTCCTGAACCATTTAAGGCTTTATAGGTCAAAACCAACACTTTGATTTGAGCCCCTTAGCAGCCAGTGCAATCAGGACAGGATTGGTGTTATATGCTCAAACCGTATTGTCCCGGCGAGCAACCTGGCCTCTGGCCACTGAACACTACACGAGCTGAAGTTTCAGAACTGTCTTCAGGGGCAGCCTCATATATAACACATTGCAGTAATCTAGCCTAAAGGTTACCAGAGCACATAAGAGCCAACTCCTAGGGGCAGTGGGGGCTTTGGCCCCCATAATAAAATATTTGAGGGGGCCAGACCCCAACAAAGTTGATGGGCATTCCCATTCAAATGGTGTGCGCACACTGCGTCATTTGATTATGCGGGGTGGGTCTTACCTGGGCCCCCACAAAATTTTATTCAAGTTAGCACCCCTGCCAGAGCAGAGTTGACTGTCAGGGACTGGCCAGATGAGGAGGAGTGGTGGAGAACGCCACCCCAGGAGGATTCTGGGTAGGAGGCAAATGAAGATAGCTGTCAGGATGCTGTCAGTGGCTCCTGGCTGGCTGCCCAGGAAAGTATAAAGACAAGGAAAAGTTTCTTACAGTCCTTTTTTATTTCAAACTTTACACAGGGAGGCTATAGAACCCAGCCTCTTGGATAAAGGCATTGTCCTGAGTGAATCTCCACCCCTGTTTCTCCCATTCCTTATTCATCATCATCATCATCATCACCTCCTCTATGGGTGCTGCTAAGTGCCCTTTGTCTTTGAGCTCTTTGCTCTCCTACTTTTAAGGCTTGCCGGGTTCTGGAATGTTTTCTAATGTCAGCCAGCTGCTGCTCCAGCTCTCCCATTATTTCCCAACTTTCCCCCATCTGTCTCTGAGCTGTGACCTCCCTCAAACCACTGTTGTAAATCTATACTGTCTTCCTCCTCCTCCACCCTGGAAGGGTCAGGATGGGGAGGCGGTCTCCACCATTCCTCCTCTGCCCAGTCCCTGATAATAGCATGGAAGTTGTTTAAGGGTGATGGGATTCATCTTTGAGGTCAGAACATGTTCTTGGAGCATCTGCAAAGAGCTCTGTTTGAGCTCTTGTGTGTTTCCCTGGAAATGAACAAGCGGGAGCTGATCACCTCCTGTGGCATTTGGTACGGGCAGGTGAGAGGAATTAAGGCATGCTTGCTTTAATATCTAAGACATTATTGGGTTGAGGACACTCTTCAGTCATCTTTCACAGGTTATACCTTGGGGTGTCCTTCAGGGGGGGGGGGGGCGGTCCTACTGGCAGGGTCATGGTGTGAACATCAAGATGTTTGCACCAGGGAGGGAAGATTCTTTGCAAACATTTCTGTATGGCTGCAGCAGGTGACTCTAAATATGCCCAGGTGCTGGTAGGGATAGAACCCCCCCCCCCCCATATTACAATTCACCTGCCCAGATGGGTGTATTTGATTTGCTTAATCTGATCGAATTAGGTTGGTTTGCAGATCCTCTAATTTGGTATATTTAATCAATATAATCTGTTTACCTATGGAGCCAGTGTGGTGTAGTGGTTAAGAGCGGTAGTCTCGTAATCTGGTGAACCGGGTTCACGTCTCTGCTCCTGCACATGCAGCTGCTGGGTGACCTTGGGCTAGTCACACTTCTTTGAAGTCTCTCAGCCCCACTCACCTCACAGAGTGTTTGTTGTGGGGGAGGAAGGGAAAGGAGAATGTGAGCCGCTTTGAGACTCCTTCGGGTAGTGATAAAGCAGGATATCAAATCCAAACTCTTCTTCTTCTTCTCCTCCTCCTCAAGTTTTCTTTCTTGTGTGTTGGCAAACAGGATTTGGCCCAATAAGCTTTTGCACAACTGAGATTTCAAGTCAGCAACTGCAGGATTCCTCCGGGACCCATGTCCCAATATAGAGTTTATACCATCTCTCCCCCCCTCCACCTCTGTGACAAGGGGCGGGTGGGGAGATGTCCTTCTGACTCATGACAGAGGCAATGCTTCTTAGGTATTACTTCAGATTGCTGTGTGACAACATTTTTCTTGACTCCACATAAATTCCTCACTGTCTTGTTTGTTGCTGTGGTTCTACAGTTCACAAGGAAAGCAAGGAAGGCTAGTGGATGCAGTTTACTGGGTCTCCAATCTTAGGCAGTCAAAACACTTTAGGTCTATAGTGCTGTTTTTCATTCATGGGCATATTACTGTATATTCAGTCGGTGAACTAAATAAAGTCATAATCTTAGTTGAGTTTCTATGTGAAAATGTATACCTTAGGTTTAGTGATTGTTTTGGAAAGAAATCATAGCATCTTTGCAATATATTGCCATTAGGTAAGTTTAAAATCCATTTACTCTTATTAAACTGTTTTGCAGCTTTGGCAGATAAATGTCTTGCCATACAAATGCTTGTTATTAAGTGATAATATAAACTTGGAGAGTAATGTTGTTATATGCCAGTAAGCACATTTTCCTGGTTTGATAAGTTTTTAATCTCCTTCTTTTAACATGTATCTTGCAATGAAACATGGACTAGAATTCTGAGCAGTTTCATTAAATCGCTTGCAGCAATTGATTTGAATAATAATATCTGTCAGGAAACCCCCTCATCATTGCTGATTCCATTTTACTACTATGGATAGTGGTTGAAATACAATTTAAATCCAATAATGATTAACATTTCTGAGGATTTTCTACTCCTCTGAGTAATAAATACTAATAGCAAACTCATTCTCTGAGGTGCCTGTCTTTATGTAGTGTGTGGATTTTGTACTATCCATGTGTGTAGTACTTTTCACACACAAGAGGGAGATACCACCAGCCATTGGAAAATCCAATGTTTGCTGAAGTGCACCATGTCTTTTTGTGAGGGAAACTCTAAGAGCGGGAAAGGGGGCGGGGGAGCAGTCCAATGGGAACTTAGCATACTCAGTGACTACAGAATGCTGACTCGCTGTTGTAGGCAAGGAGAATGGAATGAAGTGGTTGAAAATTGTGTGACTGCAGCACTCCATACTGCAACATTTTGTTGAAGGTCCTACTTGGATTTTTAACAGAGATAATAAATATTGAAGTCAAGCAACTAAAAACAAAATGCTACACAATATATAATGTTTCCTAGGATTTACTGTTTAACTACCATTCATCATTCTGGTACTCCTCAATATTTTGAACAGGATTATTTAAATGTGTGCATTGCAGTATATGCAGTTTGAGGGGTAGGGCATTTTAATTACGACTGCAATCCTGTGGTCCTTGGAGTGCCTGACCTGAGGCCATAAGATTCTGCAGATCTTCCTTTCCATGGGTGGAGACAGAGGTCCGCCATAGGAGAGGGAGATCTGATGAGGGAGGTCTTCCTGCAGCATCAGTGTTAAGATCTGTTGCTGCTGCTTTTTGCCCTGCCTCCAGTGTTCCAGGGTTGTGCTGGGGATGGTAAGGGGAGGTTTTGCAACCATTGGATGCAGAGCCCTCTCGTTGCCTTGACAAGCCCCTAGAATGTAGCAGGGGTGGGGGAGGGTACACAGCCCTGATGTTGGCATGCATCATATGGTGGGGTGATCAGAGTGCTGGGTAGGGTCTGGGAGACCAGGATTCAATCCCCGACTCTGCCAGGAAGCTCGTTGGGTGGTGTTGGGCCAGTCACTGTCTCTTAACCTAATCTACCTCACAGGATTGTGAGGAGAAGATGGGGAGAAGAAAAAGTGTATGTCACCTTGAGCTTCTTGGAGGAAAGGCTCCAGCCTAGAAAGCCAATCCAATCCAATCCAATCCAATCCAATCCAATCCAATCCAATCCAATCCAATCCAATCCAATCCAATCCGTCAATCAATTAATCAAAAATTCCTTTTAAAAAACTGTGAAAGGAGAGGGAAACTGGGAGAAAGACACTCCCCTCCACCTTGCCAGGGGAATTACAGCAGTGCTTAGGAGTTGGCTAATATGCCACCCTCCCTCTCCTAGTAGGTACAAGAAAATGACTCTTTCCACAGCAACGTCTGACAGAAATATTGTGGTTAAGACCTGAATGATTTTGAAAAGAGATTATAGTGCTGTCTCAAATGCTCTCCCATTTTGTGTTCAGTTTTATATTTTATGAGGTTTTCTTTATTCTTAATCTCAAAATGGTTTCAAAGCTTTTTCTATTGTCCAAAGGAATCTTTATTCAGGTTTTGACCACATGTGCGGGAGAGATATTCATCAGAAACAAACAGGATCAGGCCATCTATGATTAAAAGTCAGATGCTTAAACAATTGTATATTGTCCTTCAACCAACATTCCTACTTATAAAAAAATCTGCTTTGTTTCCTTTGTATTTTAGACATTCTAGCTGACCCGATTGATTAGGAGGACAATGCAGAAAGACAACACCACTGCAGCAAAAGACTTTTACTTCACAGAGCTGTCTGATCTCCCAGAAGTGCGAATCGCCCTCTTTGTGGTGATTCTGCTGACCTACTTGATCACTCTGGCAGGAAATGGGGCAATTCTCACAGCAATAGCAACAGATAGTAACCTCCAGACCCCCATGTACTTCTTTCTCAGCAGCCTATCTTTCCTGGATGTCCTTTGCCCTACAGTTACAGTGCCAAAGATGCTCCAGCTCTTTATGTCGGAGGACATGACAATATCATTTGTTGGCTGTGTATTACAACTTTTCTTCCTGATTTATGCTGTGGGCACCGAAGTCTTCTTGCTCTCTGTGATGGCGTATGACCGCTACGTGGCTATCTGCAGTCCCCTGCACTACACAAACATCATGACGAAAAGGCGGTGTGTTCAGCTGACTGCTGGGACCTGGCTAACCGGCTTCATCAATTCCATGATTCATACCTCATTGACCTTTACATTATCCTTCTGTGGGCAGAATAAAATTAACCAATATTACTGTGATATCCCACCATTAATGGCTGCCTCTTGCTCCTCTACCTATCTCCCAGAACTGGTTCTCCTGCTTGTGGCTGGCATTTTAGGAGGTGGTGCTTTCCTGGTTACTCTGATCTCTTACGTCTATATCATCTCTACTATCTTGCGCATGCGCTCTGCTGAGGGAAGGCGCAAAGCCTTTTCCACCTGTGGTTCCCACCTGACTGTAGTTTTCCTGTTTTATGGGACCACCATTGCCACCTATGTTCGCCCCACCTCCAGCTATTCGCCCAAACAGGACAGAATTGTTTCCATGTTGTATGGGATTGTTACTCCTATGCTGAACCCTATGATCTACAGCCTGAGGAATAAGGATGTTAAGAGGGCCTTGGTCAAAGCATTTCGCCTGAAAAGATTTTAATGAAGTTATTGGGTTCAATCATCCCTGTCCTTGAATACTGTCCTTCAAATACGTTGTACTTCTGAGCTAAAAGTCACTACAATATTCCTTCCTTCCTTCCTTCCTTCCTTCCTTCCTTCCTTCCTTCCTTCCTTCCTTCCTTCCTTCCTATGAGCCTGTACCGGGAGACTATCATTTAATGACCTGTTATAAAGTACCATATTTACTGAAATCTAATGCGCACTTCTTTTGGGCCAAATTATGTTGTGAAAATTAAGGTGCACATTAGATTCGATGGCACATTAGATTCAAGTAAATACCATATGCAGTTTGGACACAAGTCTGCAATTCTCACATGCAATCTGACACTCAAATCTAGGGATCTTTTCATGTTGAGACCTGGAAGCACACGAGAGATTGTCAGAGGAATTAGGGGGCGTTCAGCAGTGGGGCTCTGAGAAGCGTTTAAAGGCAAAAATCGCAATAATGCAGGTTAGAGACTTTGGGGAAGTTACCCTTTTGCAGTGGGAGGGTATGGATAGTGAGAAAAGGAGGAAATGAGATTTTAGGGTGAGACAACCAGACAAGGAAGAGAACACATTTCCCGAAGAAAAGGGGACCAAGCATCTTTGCCACCACAGACACAGACTGTTTTTTTTAAATAAAAATGCAATAATACTTTTATTAACTTTTTACAAAAAACAAAAACATTTCATTGAAAGAAAAAGAAAACCCCCAGAAGAACTAAATAATAATAATAATAATAATAATAATAATAATAATAACAACAACAATAATAAGTATAATAAGTATAACAAGAATAATTATAATAATTATAATAATAACAATAACAATACACACATAAAATACTGTTTTTGGGTATTTTTAACAATTCATATTAAATCCTTAGTTTGGGATTTTTTGAATCCCTCAACTTTCCTCCATCTCCACCCCTCGTTCAATTTTATTATTGTCATTTATGCACATCCAAAAAATCTTAACTTCTATTTTCTTCCATTTCTAATACATTGTCTAACGTGTTACAAGTGTTTTCCGAAATCCTGCTAATGTATTTACTTATGTGCATTGCTTTTTTGTGTATACAATAAACATTTCCTATTCTTCTTTATATTGTTATCATCTTAATTTCTAGATTTCCCAATTATTTTAACCATTTCAGCCTATTCCATTAACTCAATTTATCAATCTTCTTTAGCTGGGACTGTACTGAGCTAGGATTATCCAAACGGCCTTTTCCTTTTTTTTTTTTTTTTTTTTTTTTTTACATTTCCAACATTTAAATGAAGTACAGACCATAAATTATAAGTCATTTTTCCACAATTTCCCCTGAATCACCTGAGTATTGTCTCCCACATCTTTTGCTCACTTTGTCATGACATACTAGACCTCCTCATCTTTAATTTTTCATTCCAAGCATGAATTGTACATCTTTGAAGATATTTTAGTAGCACTTTCTATTATTTCTCTCTGAAAATTTAAGATTTCATAAGCAAATCCTTCCTTTTTTCGTTTTCAAATATTTCATTTAGTTGGTAATGTTGCACAGAGAATTAGGAAGAACACAGACTGTTAATCAGTCAAAGGTCAGGTTTTTGCTTGATGCCTAATATGGCCTAAATTTTGTATTTCAAATCTCAAATTTGATTATTGATATTGGGGATGTGGGTGGTGCTGTGGTCTAAACTATAGAGGCTAGGGTTTGCCAGTTGGAAGGTTGACGGTCCGAATCCCCGTGACGGGGTGAGCTCCCGTTGTTCGGTCCCAGCTCCTGCCAACCTAGCAGTTCGAAAGCACGTCAAAGTGCAAGTAGATAAATAGGTACCGCTGCAGCAGGAAGGTAAGCGGCGTTTCCGTCATGCTGGCCACATGACCCGGAAGCTGTCTGCTGACAAACGCCGGCTGCCTCGGCCTATAGAGCGAGATGAGTGCCGCAACCCCAGAGTCGTCTGCCACTGGACCTAACGGTCAGGGGTACCTTTAAGATTGTTGATAAGATGGCATTTCCTTTTCACAGTGGCTCATGGTAGAGCTTTGCTATATTAATTCTAAATTATTGCACTGTGAAAGTACATATGGCCTTGTTTCAAACAAGGGTCAGGCAATTCCCTCCCACTCAGTTGCCAGTCCCCTCTGGCCAAGCTGGTAGCCACGGTTGGATGAGGGGTGTGTGGAGACACAAAAGTTGAATCAAGCTCAATGTAAATAAAAGTCAGATAGGTACTGTAATCAATCATATATTTTTAAGCAGTTAAACCTTAAACAAATTTATTCTGTTTTCACTGTATTTTAGATATTCCAGTTGACCTGGAAAGACGATATCACATAAATAAAAGATTTTTACCTCACCGAGCTGCCTGATCTTCCAGAAATGCAAATCTCCCTCTTTGTGGTAATCCTGCTGACCTACTTGATTACTCTGGTAGGGAACGGGGCAATTCTATTGGCAATAGGGACAGATGTTCACCTGCAGACCCCCATGTATCTCTTCCTCAGTAATTTATCTTTTTTAGATGTCCTTTGCCCAACTGTCACTGTGCCAAAGATGCTCCAGGTCTTCTTGTCAGAGGACAAGGCAATATCATTGGTTGGTTGCATGCTACAACTCTCATTTCTGATTGATGTGGTGGGCACTCACATTTTATTGCTAACAGTGGTGGCATATGACCGCTATGTTGCTATCTGCAATCCATCATGCTACACAAACATCATGACAAAAGTAAATAATAATAATAATAATAATAATAATAATAATAGTAACAACAACAACAACAACAACAACAACAACAACAACAACAATTTATTTATACCCCACCCATATGGCTGTGTTTCCCCAGCCACTCTGGGCGGCTTTCAACAAAAGATTAAAAGTACATTGAAACAAATATTGCTTTGAAGAGACTTTGTCCTCCTGAGAAAAGTAGCAGTGCAAGTCCCATTGAAAGCAATGAGATTTCAAGGTTAAAGTAAGTTCCCTTGAGTTCACCAGAACGTGGGCACAACCCATCTTCTATGGATCAGGGCCATTGCATTCAAAATACCTTTTGGCCAAATGAATTTGCACACTACTGAGACTTCAACTCAGGGACTGCAGGATTCCTCAGAGACCTTTGTCCCAATACAGACACTTGGTCTCAATACCATTCCCCCAACCGCCATGCCAAAGGAAAAACAATACTTTGCCCCTTTGACTCAAGTCAGAGGCATTGTTTATTGAATTTCACTTGAGAAGAGGCATGACATCATTTTTCCTGATGAGACATAAATTCTTCACATTGACCTCTCTTACTGTGGTGCTCAAGTCTGCAAGGAAAGCAAGGAAGGCAAGTAGATGCTTTATTGTACTGACAGACTTAGGTAGTCAAACATTTTAGGTAGGTAGTGCTATTTTTTAGTGATAGGCATACTGTATTCATTCAATGAGCTGAAGATCAGAGATCAGAACTCATAATATCAATGGGTGATGGGCAAATTTCCATGTCACAATCTTAAATCCCTTATCAGTAAAAAAGGACATTATACTGTAGCTTTCGGTTTTGCAGAAGAAGAACCATAGCATCTTCACAATATACATTGTTGTGATGACTTAATTTTTAAACCCATTTAGTTTTCAACTCTGTATTAAAACCCATTCCATGGATTTAAAATTCAGTTGTGGGAATGTATAATTTAGGTTTAGTTACTGCTTTATAATGTAGGTTTAGTTACTGCGTTATAACAAATATTGTATGTCTGCAATACACTGGTATCATTATGCAAATTTCCAACCCATTTATTATACAGTGACAGATTTGGCAGATAATTCTCTTACCCAAAAAAGGGCTGGTATTGAGAGAAAGTGTAATTTTGGAGGGCAGTGTTGTTAGATGACATTATACCTGTTTTATTGATCTTAGGATTTTTAAACAAGAATCTGATATCTTCTTCTTTCAACATGTATTTTAAAGAAAAATTAATGAAATTTTTTTAATGAAAAATATTTTGAGAAATCTTATTTTGTCAGTTGAAAATAGCTGATGAAAAAGCTGGAATTGTACCTGATTTTATAAAGTTTAACATTTGCAACAAATTGACATTGACTGGATTAATATATTTTAATAGCAAATTAATGATAACTTGATGTAGCCAAAAAGGTGCCATGCACACCAGGAAAAGGTATCATCTGATGTAGGAAACCCTGACATTTGCAGAAGTGGACAACATCTTTTGAGGGGAAGTTTTAGGAGGAAGGAAACTATCAAACTCAGCATGCTCATTGTTCATGCAATGCTGTCTCACTGTGGAAAGGAGTGAATAAAACTTTGTGGGTGGACATTGCAACATTGTGTTGCAGGTCAAACTTGTAGTATTAAGAAAGATAATTAATGTCTGAACAGTGAGGGAGCCTGGCACCCTAAAAACTGATATCAAGTGGACCGAGGTGCCTATGATCCCCTAGAGTTGAGGCGTTGGCACCCTGCTTCCTGACTGGCTATCTTATTAATAACAGAACTACCCTTAGGTTACAAACTGAATGATCCCTGCTCTTGCTCTCTTAACAAATCTGCTTTGTTTTCTCCGTACTTTAGATATGCAATTTGAGTGGTAATGGAGAAAGCCAATATCACAAAAACAAGAGATTTTTACTTCACAGAGCTGTCTGATCTCTCAGAAGTGCGAATCTTCCTCTTTGTAGCAATTCTGCTGATTTACTTGATCACTCTGGCAGGGAATGGATCAATCCTCATGGCAATAGCCACGGATGTTCACCTCCAGACCCCCATGTACTTCTTCATCGGTAACCTATCTGTCCTGGATGTCCTTTGTCCGACTGTCACTGGGCCCAAGATGCTCCAGGTCTTCTTGTCAGAGGACAAGTCAATATCATTTGTTGGTTGTGTATTGCAACTCTTCTTTCTGATTGATGCTGTGGGCACTGAAATTTTATTGCTATCAGTGATGGCGTATGACCGCTACGTGGCTATCTGCAGTCCCTTGCACTACACAAACATCATGACGAAAAGGCGGTGTGTTCAACTGACTGCTGGGACCTGGCTAACCGGCTTCATCAGTTCCATGATTCATACCTCATTGACCTTTACATTATCCTTCTGTGGGCCCAATAAAATTAACCAATATTACTGTGATATCCCACCATTAATGGCTGCCTCTTGCTCCTCTACCTACCTCCCAGAACTGGTTCTCCTGCTTGTGGCTGGCATTTTAGGAGGTGGTGCTTTCCTGGTCACTCTGATCTCTTACGTCTATATCATCTCTACTATCTTGCGCATGCGCTCTGCTGAGGGAAGGCGCAAAGCCTTTTCCACCTGTGGTTCCCACCTGACTGTAGTTTTCCTGTTTTATGGGACCACCATTGCCACCTATGTTCGCCCCACCTCCAGCTATTCGCCCAAACAGGACAGAATTGTTTCCATGTTGTATGGGATTGTTACTCCTATGCTAAACCCTATGATCTACAGCCTGAGGAATAAGGATGTTAAGAGGGCCTTGGTCAAAGTATTTCGCCTGAAAAGATTTTAATGAAGTTATTGGGTTCAATCATCCCTGTCCTTGAATACTGTCCTTCAAATACGTTGTACTTCTGAGCTAAAAGTCACTGCAATATTCCTTCCTTCCTTTATTCCTTCATTCCTTCCTACCTTCCTATGAGCCTGTAATGGGAGACTATCATTTAATGACCTGTTGTAAAGTACCATATTTACTGAAATCTAATGCGCACTTCTTTTGGGCCAAATTATGTTGCGAAAATTAAGGTGCACATTAGATTTGATGGCACATTAGATTCAAGTAAATACCGTATGCAGTTTGGACACAAGTCTGCAATTCTCACATGTAATCTGACACTCAGATCTAGGGATCTTTTCATGTTGAGACCTGGAAGCACACGAGAGATTGTCAGAGGAATTAGGGGGCGTTCAGCAGTGGGGCTCTGAGAAGCGTTTAAAGGCAAAAATCGCAATAATGCAGGTTAGAGACTTCGGGGCAGTTACCCTTTTGCAGTGGGAGGGTATGGATAGTGAGAAAAGGAGGAAATGAGATTTTAGGGTGAGACAACCAGACAAGGAAGAGAACACATTTCCCCAAGAAAAGGGGACCAAGCATCTTTGCCACCACAGACACGGACTGGTTTTTTTTTTTTTTAAATGTAATAATACTTTTATTAACTTTTACAAAAACCAAAAATATTTTATTGAAAGAAAAAGAAAAAACCCCAGAAGAACTAAATAATAATAAGTATAATAATAATAATAATAACAATAACAATACACACATAAAATACTGTTTTGGGGTATTTTTTAACAATTCATATTAAATCCTTAGTTTGGGATTTTTTGAATCCCTCAACTTCCCTCCATCTCCACCCCTCGTTCAATTTTATAATTGTCATTTATGCACATCCAAAAAATCTTAACTTCTATTTTCTTCCATTTCTAATACATTGTCTAACGTGTTACAAGTGTTTTCCGAAATCCTGCTAATGTATTTACTTATGTGCATTGCTTTTTTGTGTATACAATAAACATTTCCCATTCTTCTTTATATTGTTATCATCTTAATTTCTAGATTTCCCAATTATTTTAACCATTTCAGCCTATTCCATTAACTCAATTTATCAATCTTCTTTAGCTGGGACTGTACTGAGCTAGGATTATCCAAATGGCCTTTTCCTTTTCTTTTTTTTTTACATTTCCAACATCTAAATGAAGTACAGGCCATGAATTTTAACTCATTCTTCCAGAATTTTCCCCTGAGTCACCTGAGTATTGTGTCCCACACCTTTTGCCCACTTTGTCAAGACATACTAGACCGCTTCATCTTTAATTTTCCATTACAAGCATGAATTGTACATCTTTGAAGATATTCTAGTAGCACTTTCTATGATTTCTCTCTGAAAATTTAAGATTTCATAAGCAAATCCTTCCATTTTTCGTTTTCAAATATTTCATTTAGTTGGTAATGTTGCACAGAGAATTAGGAAGGACACAGACTGTTAATCAGTCAAAGGTCAGGTTTTTGCTTGATGCCTAATATGGCCTAAATTTTGTATTTCAAATTTCAAAATTGATTATTGATATTGGGGACGTGGGTGGCACTGTGGTCTAAACTATAGAACCTAGGGCCTGCCGATCGGAAGGCCGGCAGTTCGAATCCCCGTGACGGGGTGAGCTCCCGTTGTTTGGTCCCAGCTCCTGCCAACCTAGCAGTTCGAAAGCACGTCAAAGCGCAAGTAGATAAATAGGTACCGCTGCAGCGGGAAGGTAAACGGTGTTTCCGTGCACTGCTCTGGTTTCACCAGAAGCGGCTTAGTCATGCTGGCCACTTGACCCGGAAGCTGTCTGCTGACAAATGCCGGCTCCCTCTGCCTATAGAGCGAGATGAGCGCCACAACCCCAGAATCGTCTGCAACTGGACCTAACGGTCAGGGGTACCTTTACCTTTACCTTTAAGATTGTTGATAAGATGGCATTTCCTTTTCACAGTGGCTCATGGTAGAGCTTTGCTATATTAATGCTAAATTATTGCACAGTGAAAGTACATATGGCCTTGTTTCAAACAAGGGTCAGGCAATTCCCTCCCACTCAGTTGCCAGTCCCCTCTGGCCAAGCTGGTAGCCATGGTTGGATGAGGGGTGTGTGGAGACACAAAAGTTGACTTTTATGTAAATAAAAGTCAGATAGGTACCGTAATCAATCATATATTTTAAGCAGTTAAACTTTAAACAAATTTACTCTGTTTTCACTGTATTTTAGATATTCCAGTTGACCTGGAAAGACGATATCACATAAATAAAAGATTTTTACCTCACTGAGCTGCCTGATCTTCCAGAAATGCAAATCTCCCTCTTTGTGGTAATTCTGCTGACCTACTTGATTACTCTGGTAGGGAACGGGGCAATTCTCTTGGCCATAGGGAGAGATGTTCACCTCCAGACCCCCATGTATCTCTTCCTCAGTAATTTATCTTTTTTAGATGTCCTTTGCCCAACTGTCACTGTGCCAAAGATGCTCCAGGTCTTCTTGTCAGAGGACAAGGCAATATCATTGGTTGGTTGCATGCTACAACTCTCATTTCTGATTGATGTGGTGGGCACTCACATTTTATTGCTAACAGTGGTGGCATATGACCGCTATGTTGCTATCTGCAATCCATCACGCTACACAAACATCATGACAAAAGTAAATAATAATAATAATAATAATAATAATAATAATAATAATAATAATAACTTATTTATACCCCGCCCATCTGGCTGGGTTTCCCCAGCCACTCTGGGCGGCTTCCAACAAAAGATTAAAAGTACATTAAAAGAAATGTTGCTTTGAAGAGACTTAGTCCTCCTGAGAAAAGTAGCAGTGCAAGTCCCATTGAAAGCAATGAGATTTCAAGGTTAAAGTAAGTTCCCTTGAGTTCACCAGAACTTGGGCACAACACATCATCTATGGATCAGGGCCATTGCATTCAAAAAGCTTTTGGTCAAATGAATTTACACACTACTGAGACTTCAACTCAGGGAGTGCAGGATTCCCCAGAGACTTTTGTCCCAATATAGACACTTGGTCTCGATACCATTTCCCCAACTGCTGTGCCAAAGGAAAAACAATACTTTGCCCCTTTGTCTCAAGTCAGAGGCATTGTTTATTGAATTTTACTTGAGAAGAGGCATGACATCATTTTTCCTGATGAGACATAAATTCTTCACATTGCCCTTTCTTACTGTGGTGCTCAAGTCTGCAAGGAAAGCAAGGAAGGTCAGTAGATGCTTTATTGTACTGGCAGACTTAGGCAGTCCAACATTTATGTAGGTAGTGCTATTTTTTAGTGATAGTATTCATTCAATGAGCTGAAGATCAGAGATCAGAAGTCATGATATCAATGGGTGATGGGCAAATTTCCATGTCACAATCTTAAATCCCTTATCAGTAAAAAAGGACTTTATACTGTAGCTTTCGGTTTTGCAGTAGAAAAACCATAGCATCTTCACAATATACATTGTTGTGATGACTTAATTTTTAAACACATTTAGTTTTCAACTCTGTATTAAAACCCATTCCATTGATTTAAAATTAAGTTGTGGGAATGTATAATTTAGGTTTAGTTACTGATTTATGACAAATATTGTATGTCTGCAATACACTGGTATCATTATGCAAATTTCAAACCCATTTATTTTTATTAAACAGTGACAGATTTGGCAGATAATTCTCTTACCCAAAAAAGGTCTGGTATTGAGAGAAAGTGTAATTTTGGAGGGCAGTGTTGTTAGATGACATTATACCTGTTTTATTGATCTTTTTTAAAAAACAAGAATATGATATTTTCATCTTTCATAATGTATTTTCATGAAAAATTAATGAAATCTTTAAATGAAAAATATTTTGAGAAATCTGTCTTTATGTAGCCAAAAATGTACCGCCCATACCAGGATTATTATTATTATTATTTGATGTCGGAAACCCTTACATTTCCAGGAGAGGACAACATCTTTAGGCGGGAGGTTTTAGGTGGAGGGAAACTGTCAAACTCAACTTGCTCATTGTCCATGCAATGCTGTCTCACTGTGGAAAAGAGTGAATAGAACTCTGTGGGTGGACATTGAAACATTGTGTTGCAGGTCAAACTTGTAGTATTAAGAAAGATAATTAATGTCTGAACATTGAGGGAGCCTGGCACCCTAAAAACTGATATCAAGTGGACCGAGGTGCCTATGATCTCCTAGAGTTGAGGCGTTGGCACCCTGCTTCCTGACTGGCTATCTTATTAATAACAGAACTACCCTTAGGTTACAAACTGTATGATCCCTGCTCTTGCTCTCTTAACAAATCTGCTTTGTTTTCTCTGTACTTTAGACAATTTAAGTGGCAATGGAGAAAGCCAATATCACAAAAACAAGAGATTTTTACTTCACAGAGCTGTCTGATCTCCCAGAAGTGCGAATCTTCCTCTTTGTAGCAATTCTGCTGACCTACTTGATCACTCTGGCAGGAAATGGGGCAATCCTCACAGCAATAGCAACAGATAGTAACCTCCAGACCCCCATGTACTTCTTTCTCAGCAGCCTATCTTTCCTGGATGTCCTTTGCCCCACAGTTACAGTGCCAAAGATGCTCCAGATCTTTATGTCGGAGGACAAGACAATATCATTTGTTGGCTGTGTATTACAACTCTTCTTCCTGATTTATGCTGTGGGCACCGAAGTCTTCTTGCTCTCAGTGATGGCGTATGACCGCTACGTGGCTATCTGCAGTCCCTTGCACTACACAAACATCATGACGAAACGGCGGTGTGTTCAACTGAGTGCTGGGACCTGGCTAACCGGCTTCATCAATTCCATGATTCATACCTCATTGACCGTTACACTATCCTACTGTGAGCCCTATAAAATCCAGCAATATTACTGTGATATCCCACCACTAATGGCTGCCTCTTGCTCTTCTACCTACCTCCCTGAACTGGTTGCTCTCCTTGTGGCTGGCATTTTAGGAGGTGGTGCTTTCCTGGTCACTCTGATCTCTTATGTCTATATCATCTCTGCTATCCTGCGCATGCGCTCTGCTGAGGGAAGGCGCAAAGCCTTTTCTACCTGTGGTTCTCACCTGACTGTTGTTTTCCTGTTTTATGGGACCACCATTGCCACCTATGTTCGCCCCACCTCCAGCTATTCACCCAAACAGGACAGAATTGTTTCCATGTTGTATGGGATTGTTACTCCTATGCTAAACCCTATGATCTACAGCCTGAGGAATAAGGATGTTAAGAGGGCCTTGGTCAAAGTATTTCGCTTGAAAAGATTTTCATGATGTTATTAGGTTCAGTCCTCCCTGTCCTTGAATACTGTCCTTCAAATATGTTGCACTTCTAAGCTAAAAGTTACTACTATATTCCTTCCTTCCTTCCTTCCTTCCTTCCTTCCTTCCTTCCTTCCTTCCTTCCTTCCTTCCTTCCTTCCTTCCTTCCTTCCTGTGAGCCTGTACTGGGAGACAATCATTTAATGACCTGTTATGAACTACCATATTTGTTGTTGTTGTTTAGTCGTTTAGTCGTGTCCAACTCTTCGTGACCCCATGGACCAGAGCACGCCAGGCACTCCTGTCTTCCACTGCCTCCCGCAGTTTGGTCAGACTCATGTTGGTAGCTTCGAGAACACTGTCCAACCATCTCGTCCTCTGTCGTCCCCTTCTCCTTGTTCCCTCCATCTTTCCCAACATCAGGGTCTTTTATAGGGAGTCTTCTCTTCTCATGAGGTGGTCAAAGTATTGGAGCCTCAGCTTCAGGATCTGTCCTTCCAGTGAGCACTCAGGGCTGATTTCCTTAAGAATGGATAGGTATGATATTCTTGCAGTCCATGGGACTCTCAAGAGTCTCCTCCAGCACCATAATTCAAAAGCATCAATTCTTTGCCGATCAGCCTTCTTTATGGTCCAGCTCTCACTTCCATACATCACTACTGGGAAAACCATAGCTTCAACTATATGAACCTTTGTTGGCAAGGGGATGTCTCTGCTTTTTAAGATGCTGTCTAGGTTCATCATTGCTTTTCTCCCAAGAAGCAGGCGATCAGGCACTCCCATTTCTTTAAGAACCTGCCATAGTTTGCTGTGGTCGACACAGTCAAAAGCTTTTGCGTAGTCAATGAAGCAGAAGTAGATGTTTTTCTGGAACTCTCTACTTTCTCCATAATCCAGCGAATGTTTGTAATTTGGTCTCTGGTTTCTCTGCCCCTTCGAAATCCAGCTTGCACTTCTGGGAGTTCTCGGTCCACATACTGCTTAAGCCTGCCTTGTAGAATTCTAAGCATAACCTTGCTAGCGTGTGAAATGAGTGCAATTGTGCGGTAGCTGGAGCATTCTTTGGCACTGCCCTTCTTGGGGATTGGGATGTAGACTGATCTTCTCCAATCCTCTGGCCACTGCTGAGTTTTCCAACTTGCTGGCATATTGAGTGTAGCACCTTAACAGCACCATCTTTTAAAATTTTAAATAGTTCAGCTGGAATATCATCACTTCCACTGGCCTTGTCATTAGCAGTGCATTCTAAGGCCCATTTGACTTCACTCTCCAGGATGTCTGGCTCAAGGTCAGCAACCACACTACCTGGGGTGTACGAGACCTCCATATCTTTCTGGTATAATTCCTCTGTGTATTCTTGCCACCTCTTCTTGATGTCTTCTGCTTCTGTTAGGTCCTTTCCTCTTTTGTCCTTTATTATGGTAATCTTTGTACGGAATGTTCCTTTCATAGCTCCAATTTTCTTGAACAGATATCTGGTTTTTCCCATTCTGTTGTTTTCCTCTATTTCTTTGCATTGCTCGTTGCTATTTTTTGGAAATATGCATTCAATTTCCTGTATCTTTCACTATCTCCCTCGCATTTTGCTTGCCTTCTCTCCCCCGCTATTTGTAAGGCCTCATTGGACAGCCACTTTGCTTTCTTGCATTTCCTTTTCATTGGGATGGTTTTCGTTGCTGCCTTCTGTATAATGTTACGAGCCTCCATCCATAGTTCTTCAGGCACTCTGTCCACCAAATCTAAATCCTTAAACCTGTTCCTCACTTCCACTGTGTATTCATAAGGGATTTGATTTAGATTGTGTCTTACTGGCCCAGTGGTTTTTCCTACTTTCTTCAGTTTAAGCTGGAATTTTGCTATAAGAAGCTGATGATCTGAGCCACAGTCAGCTCCAGGTCTTGTTTTTGCTGACTGTATAGAGCTTCTCCATCTTTGGCTGCAAAGAATATAATCAATCTGATTTCAATGCTGCCCATCTGGTGATGTCCATGTGTAGAGTCGTCTCTTGTGTTGTTGGAAAAGAGTGTTTGTGATGACCAGCTTGTTCTCTTGACAGAACTCTATTAGCCTTTGCCCTGCTTCGTTTTGAACTCCAAGGCCAAACTTGCCAGTTGTTCCTTTTATCTCTTGACTCCCTACTTTAGCATTCCAATCCTCTATAATGAGAAGAACATCCTTCTTTGGTATCATTTCTAGAAGGTGTTGTAAATCTTCATAGAATTGGTCGATTTCAGTTTCTTCAGCACCGGTAGTTGGTGCATAAACTTGGATTACTGTGGTGTTAAAAGGTCTGCCTTGGATTCATATCGAGATCTTCTATCATTTTTGAGATTGCATCCCAGTACAGCTTTCGCCACTCTTTTGTTGACTATGAGGGCCACTCCATTTTTTTTACGGGATTCTTGCCCACAGTAGTAGATATGATGGTCATCCGAACTGAATTCACCCATTCCCGTCCATTTTAGTTCACTGATGCTCAGGATGTCAATATTTATTCTTGCCATCTCATTTTTTACCACATCCAGCTCACCAAGGTTCATGGTTCTTACATTCCAGGTTCCTATGCAATATTTTTCTTTACAACATTGGACTTTCCTTTCACTTCCAGGCATATCCGCAACTGAGTGACCTTTCGGGTTTGGCCCAGCTGCTTCATCAGCTCTGAATCTACTTGTACTTGTCCTCTGCTCTTCCTCAGTAGCATGTTGGACGCCTTCCAACCTGAGGGGCTCATCTTCCAGCGTCATAACTTTTATATGCCTGTTGTCTTTGTTCATGGAGTTTTATTGGCAGGGATACTGGAGTGGCTTGCCAGTTCCTGCTCCAGGTGGATCACGTTTAGTCAAAAATCTCCACTATGACCTGTCCATCTTGGGTGGCCCTGCACGGCATAGCTCATAGCTTCTCTGAGTTATTCAAGCCCCTTTGCCACGACAAGACAGTGTTCCATGAAGGAGAGTACCATATTTACTGAAATCTAATGCACACTTCTTTTTGGCCAAATTATACCGGATGAAGTTTGGACACAAGTCTGCAATTCTCACATGCAATCTGACACTCAAATCTAGGGATCTTTTCATGTTGAGATCTGGAAGCACACCAGAACCTAGCACCCCAAGGGTTAACACAGACAGCAGAGAAAAATCAGAAGTAAATTTTATTAGAAGTAGCTTATGGCCGCAAAAGGAAATTAGCACAGTTACTAAAAATTAACAAAAATAACAAGCATCACACTTGTAGTAGGTTGAATTTAGAAGAGTTTAAAACCAATAGAAGAGTTATTCTTAAAATTTTTCCTAGATACTCATTTGAAAACATGGGTGTGGTGAAGGAAGGCAGAGAAAGAGGATGTTGGCTGAAGGAGTGAAAGTTCTTTTAGAACCAGGGTAGGTGGGTGACTAGACTTGTTTGCTTGTAGAAGAGAAACAGAGATTGTCAGAGGAATTAGGGGGCATTCAGGAGTGGGGCTCTGAGAACGTTTTAAGGTAAAAATCACAAGAAGGGCAGCCACCCTTTTGCAGTGGGAAGGTATGGATAATGAGGAAAGGAGGAATTGAGATTTTAGGGTGAGACAACCAGACAAGGAAGAGAACACATTTCCCCAAGAAAAGGGGACTTCCTGGGGTTCAAAGCAGAAGGCAGTTGAAGGAGAGAGAGGGGTGAACTTGAGAGAGTTTAATGCATTTCCTTATTCTGCAAGGATGAGGTCTGTTGGGGTTGATGGTGGTGACATGGAAATCTCCTCCTCATAGGAATGAAGGAAAGCCAAGGGTAAAATGCAAGGTGTGTGAGTGTGTTGTTCCACAAGAAATGTTCTTCTACAGAGACAGACAAAGTCTCTTGGGTAACCATGGATTCCTAGTTAGTTAGGCGAAAAGCATCAGTTCTTATGTTTGAGTTGGGCTTGGAGATTAAGAAAAAAGCAAAGAATGTAAACTAATGGGAAATGTTTGTACTTAAGGCTAAGAAAGTTGACCTGATTGGCAGGAAGTTGGAGAAAGACCATATCACAGAAACAAAACATTTTTACCTCACTGAGCTGCCTGATCTTCCAGAAGTGCAAATCTCCCTCTTTGTGGCAATTCTGCTGACCTACTTGATTACTCTGGTAGGGAACGGGGCAATTCTCTTGGCCATAGGTACAGGTGTTCACCTCCAGACCCCCATGTATCTCTTCCTCAGTATTTATCTTTTTAGATGTCCTTTGCCCAACTGTCACTGTGTCAAAGATGCTCCAGGTCTTCTTGTCAGAGGACAAGGCAATATCATTGGTTGGTTGCATGCTACAACTCTAATTTCTGATTGATGTGGTGGGCACTCACATTTTATTGCTAACAGTGGTGGCATATCACCGCTATGTTGCTATCTGCAATTCATCACACTACACAAATACCATGACAAAAGCAAATAATAATAATAATAACTTATTTATACCCCGCCCATCTGGCTGTGTTTCCCTAGCCACTCTGGGCGGCTTCCAACAAAAGATTAAAAGTACATTAAAACAAATGTTGCTTTGAAGAGACTTTGTCCTCCTGAGAAAAGTAGCAGTGCAAGTCCCACTGAAAGCAATGAGATTTCAAGGTTAAAGTAAGTTCCCTTGAATTCCCCAGAACGTGGGCACAACCCATCTTCTACGGATCAGGGCCATTGCATTCAAAATTTCTTTTGGCCATATGAATTTGCACACTACTGAGACTTCAACTCAGGGAGTGCAGGATTCCTCAGAGACCTTTGTCCCAATATAGACACTTGGTCTCGATACCATTTCCCCAACCGCTGTGCCAAAGGAAAAACAATACGTTGCCCCTTTGACTCAAGTCAGAGGCATTGTTTATTGAATTTTACTTGAGATGAGGCATGACATCATTTTTCCTGATGAGACATAAATTCTTCACATTGCCCTCTCTTCACATTGCCCTCTCTTACTGTGGTGCTCAAGTCTGCAAGGAAAGCAAGGAAGGCAAGTATATGCTTTATTGTACTGACAGACTTAGGCAGTTCAACATTTTAGGTAGGTAGTGCTATTTTTTAGTGATAGGCATACTGTATTCATTCAATGAGCTGAAGATCAGAGATCAGAAGTCATGATATCAATGGGTGATGGGCAAATTTCCATGTCACAATCGTAAATCCCTTATCAGTAAAAAAGGACTTTATACTGTAGCTTTCGGTTTTGCAGAAGAAGAACCATAGCATCTTCACAATATAAATTGTTGTGATGACTTAATTTTTAAACCCATTTAGTTTCCAACCTTGTATTAAAACCCATTCCATGGATTTAAAATTCAATTGTGGGAATGTATAATTTAGGTTTAGTTACTGATTTATAACAAATATTGTATGTCTGCAATACTCTGGTATCATTATGTAAATTTCCAACCCATTTATTTTTATTAAACAGTGACAGATTTGGCAGAAAATTGTCTTACCCAAAAAAGGTCTGGTATTGAGAGAAAGTGTTATTTTGGAGGGCAGTGTTGTTACATGACATTATACCTGTTTTATTGATCTTTTTTTAAAAACAAGAATCTGATATTTTCTTCTTTCATCATGTATTTTAATGAAAAATTAATGAATTTTTAAAATTTAAAATAGATTAATATTTTGGGAAATCTTATTTTGTCAGTTGAAAATAGGTGATGAAAAAGCTGGAATAATCTGTATCTGGTTTTATAAAGCTTAACATTTGCAACAAATGGACATTGACTTGATTAGTATATTTCAATAGCACATTCATGCTGTCTTTATGTAGCCAAAAAGCTTCCGCACATACCAGGATTATTATTATTATTATCTGATGTAGGAAACCCTTACATTTCCAGGAGAGGACAACATCTTTAGGCGGGAAGTTTTAGGTGGAGGGAAACTATCAAACTCAACTTGCTCATTGTCCATGCAATGCTGTCTCACTGTGGAAAAGAGTGAATAGAACTCTTTGGGTGGACATTGAAACATTGTGTTGCAGGTCAAACTTGTAGTATTAAGAAAGATCATTAATGTCTGAACATTGAGGGAGCCTGGCACCCTAAAAACTGATATCAAGTGGACTGAGGTGCCTCCGACCCCCTAGACTTGGGGCGTTGGCACCCTCTTTCCTGACTGGCTATCTTATTAATAACAGAACTACCCTTAGGTTACAAATGATCCCTGCTCTTGCTCTCTTAACAAATCTGCTTTGTTTTCTCCGTACTTTAGATAGGCAATTTAAGTGGCAATGGAGAAAGCCAATATCACAAAAACAAGAGATTTTTACTTCACAGAGCTGTCTGATCTCCCAGAAGTGCGAATCTTCCTCTTTGTAGCAATTCTGCTGATTTACTTGATCACTCTGGCAGGGAATGGATCAATCCTCATGGCAATAGCGACGGATGTTCACCTCCAGACTCCCATGTACTTCTTTATCGGTAACCTATCTGTCCTGGATGTTCTTTGCCCAACTATCACTGTGCCCAAGATGCTCCAAGTCTTCTTGTCAGAAGACAAGTCAATATCATTTGTTGGTTGTGCATTACAACTCTTCTTTCTGATTGATGCTGTGGGCACTGAAATTTTATTGCTATCAGTGATGGCGTATGACCGTTACGTGGCTATCTGCAGTCCCTTGCACTACACAAACATCATGACGAAACGGCGGTGTGTTCAGCTGGCTGCTGGGACCTGGCTAACCGGCTTCATCAGTTCCATGATTCATACCTCATTGACCTTTTCATTATCCTTCTGTGGGCCCAATAAAATTGACCAATATTACTGTGATATCCCACCGTTAATGGCTGCCTCTTGCTCCTCTACCTACCTCCCAGAACTGGCTGCTCTCCTTGTGGGTGGCATTTTAGGAGGTGGTGCTTTCCTGGTCACTCTGGTCTCTTACGTCTATATCATCTCTGCTATCCTTCGCATGCACTCTGCTGAGGGAAGGCACAAAGCCTTTTCCACCTGTGGTTCCCACTTGACTGTAGTTTTCCTGTTTTATGGGACCACCATTGCCACCTATGTTCGCCCCACCTCCAGCTATTCACCCAAACAGGACAGAATTGTTTCCATGTTGTATGGGATTGTTACTCCTATGCTAAACCCTATGATCTACAGCCTGAGGAACAAAGACGTTAAGAGGGCCTTGGTCAAAGCCCTCAGCCTTAAAATATTTTCATGAAATGGTTAGGTTCTGTCTTTCCTGTCCTTCAATACTCTCAGAATATGTTGGACTTCTGAGCACATTCTTGACTAATACTTGATTGATCCTTTGAGAGGGAAAGCAAATGAAATATTGATATCAGGCCTGGTCCAGATTTTCCTTAGTTTCCACAGCACATATTTTAAGGGAGAAGATGCCACAGCCTTTAAAAGAGTTTATCCTGGGCATTTAAACTGTTGTGTTCATAAAGAATATAAGTCTAAAGCCATGACTGTTTTTGGTGTTCAAATTAGTTTTCATTGAAGATTCCATGGGGTTAGTTGTACATTTGTGGGTTCACACTAGTTCACAGTCTTACACCTGAAGTAACAGCAGCAGCAGCAACAACAACAGGCCTCACTATTTGTGAGTACCGATGGTTCAAACTCCTTGCATCAAGGAATTCTGGAATCAGGAGCTTTAACCTGTCCTCACGTAGTGCCTGAGAATAAGTCCACCTGAATGCAGTGGAAGTTACTTCTGAGTGTAAACATTTTATAAAAGATATTTGCTGCAATTCTTACTTTGTTTATCTTTTACTCTCACTGTATGTAACCCCCCCTGCTCCTGTAGGCCCTATGCTGTATGCTGTAACCCATCTGCATCTAGTTTGTATGCTCCTTGACTTAGCAACTCTCTTGCTCATGTTTCTCTGTAAAGTGTCGTGTATACTAACAGAGTTATAAAAGTATACCTAAACAACTCAATCTTCTTAATACAAATTGATAATTTTTGCAGATGATATTATTCTGTTCATCACGAAACCTCACTGTTCTGTTCCAATTTTACTGCAAACCATAGATGTTTGGGGTAATATCTCTGGATATACTATAAACTAGTCCAAATCGGAGTTGATGTTAATAGGAAATAACCTTTTTGGTTCAACCGTTTAAACAATACTAATTTCATATTTTCATAGACAACATTATATATCTAGGCATATGAATACTACGAGACTTATCTACATTAGCGCCATTAAACACCAACAAAATATATCATGAGGTATCAATGGATATTGACAAATGGGAGTCATTGAACCTGACCCTGTGGGGAAAAGTCAATGCTCTTAAACTAGTTTATATCTTAAGAGGAATTCTAATTCACATACTGAGCAAATACTTTCACAAAATTATATCTTTGTTTCGAAAATGCCTTTGAGGCTCTTCAATTCCAAGAATATCTATGCCAAAAATGAAAATACTGATAAAGGAAGGAGGATTTGGGATCCCAGACTTAGAATATTATCACCAAGCATATTTACTGTCAGGTATACAATTCTGGAGACCCACAACAGCTGTCTAAATTGGGCTGCTTTGGAATATTCCTATGTAGCACCATTCAAAAGATGGGTGGCACTTGGGTCTAAATAAATTAATACTCGAGATGCTATTGAAACAATAACACCAGTTTGAATGATATGGCACCACATGCCCAAAAAATATAATTTTGACCTTTTCTCCCATGACAAAATGACTTTGTGGGGAAACCCGTCTTTAAAAATCGGTAAAGAAATGGTCGTTTGGAAGAGGTAAATGAGTTTGGGTATATTAACGTTAGACCAGCTGACAAATGAAGAGGATGAATTTTAAACATATTCCGTCTTAAGAGACAAATACAGATTACCTACAAATGTTCTATGACAATATCTCCAGATAAAACACTTGCTAACCACCATCTACGGTTCATCAGCTTTTACAGCCTCAGAGACCCCAGAGATATTGAAGCAGTTGATTAATTCGTACGCAACAAAAAACCCTGGCCATCAACATATATAAATCTTTGCTACTATCAAACCAATTTGACATACAGGTATTGATGGAGGAATGGAATAAAGAGATCTCAATTTTGGCCACACAAGTGGGAAATTGTTTAAAGTGCTATAAGAAGGGTGTCTCTGGACCTTAAATTGAGGCTCATACAACAACAACAACAACAATTTTTTTAAAAAAAATATACTGACCCCATTTACGTTTGTTTTAAAAAGGGCTAAGGTATCTAACTGTTGGAGATGCAATAGGGATAATACTTCTCTAAAACATGTTTTTTCATTGTCCTATATTGAAATATTTTGGCAGAAGGTAACTGAAACTATCAGGGACACAGGTGGCACTGTGGGTTAAACCACAGAGCCTAGGGCTTGCCGATCAGAAGGTCGACGGTTCGAATCCCTGCGACGGGGTGAGCTCCTGTTGCTTGGTCCCTGCTCCTGCCAAAGTGCAAGTAGATAAATAGGTACCGCTGTGGCGGGAAGGTAAACTGTGTTTCCGTGCGCTGCTCTGGTTCGCCAGAAGTGGCTTAGTCTTGCTGGCCACATGACCTAGAAGCTGTACGCCGGCTCCCTCGGCCAATAAAGCGAGATGAGCGCTGCAACCCCAGAGTCGTCCGTGACTGGACCTAATGGTCAGGGGTCCCTTTACCTTTAACTGAAACTATCAGAACTGTATGGAAAACCTTACATTTACAGAGCAAAATATCCTTTTGAATTATATACCCAGCACATGGAACCTTACAAAAGGACAATATGAGTGGACTCTTTGTGCCCTTACCACAGCAAAAAGACTGATACTGATTAATTGGAAAAATAAAAATGTGGCTCCTTTCTACAGTTGGATTGAAGACTTCCACAAACTCGCAGCATATGAACAACTTGCATATAAACGCAGACTTGCCATGGACAAATTTAATGATATTTGGAATCCATTCTTAGAAATACTGTAATAGGTTAAGATCTGGTGAAGTACAATACAGTGGTACCTCTAATTGTAATAACTTTGTAAAGTACACAGTTTTGGTTCCCCCACCCTTTCCCCTTTACCTTCCCTTCTACACGGGGGCTGTTTCTCTTTCTCTCTTTTATTTACATCTCACCATGTTTAGTGCACATAAAATTATATACTTTTTAACTTTCAATAAAAATGTCTGAAAAATATTAATAACAATAATAAACAACTCAATCTTCTTCAACACAAAATGAATTGGAAGACATAGTTCCTATAAAACCATAAACAATTATGTTGTGTATTTTTACAGGAGGTTCTCATGTTTTGCAGGCAAATGATCCCAGGTTCAATCCCTGGCACCTCCAAGTAGGCATTCAGGTAATATCCTGCCTGAAACCAGGGGCGGTTGCTTCTCAGTAAGTTCCCTGAGTTCACCAGAACTTGGGCACAACCCATCTTCTATGGATCAGGGCCATTGCATTCAAAATATGTTTTGGCCAAATGAATTTGCACACTACTGAGACTTCAACTCAGGGACTGCAGGATTCCTCAGAGACCTTTGTCCCAATACAGACACTTGGTCTCAATACCATTTCCCCAACCGCTGTGCCAAAGGAAAAACAATACTTTGCCCCTTTGACTCAAGTCAGAGGCATTGTTTATTGAATTTTACTTGAGAAGAGGCATGACATCATTTTTCATGATGATACATAAATTCTTCACATTGCCCTCTCTTCACATTGCCCTCTCTTACTGTGGTGCTCAAGTCTGCAAGGAAAGCAAGGAAGGCAAGTAAATGTTTTATTGTACTGACAGACTTAGGCAGTCAAACATTTTAGGTAGGTAGTGCTAGTGATAGGCATACTGTATTCATTCAATGAGCTGAAGACCAGAGATCAGAACTGATGATATCAGTGGGTGATGGGCAAATTTCCATGTCACAATCTTAAATCCCATATCAGTAAAAAAGGACTTTATACTGTAGCTTTTGGTTTTGCAGTAGAAAAACCATAGCATCTTCACAATATAAATTGTTGTAATGACTTAACTTTTAAATCCATTTCATTTTCAACTCTGTATTAAAACCCATTCCAGGGATTTAAAATTCAATTGTGGGAATGTATAATTTAGGTTTAGTTACTGCTTTATAATGTAGGTTTAGTTACTGCTGTATAACAAATATTGTATGTCTGCAATACACTGGTATCATTATGTAAATTTCCATCCCATTTCCTGCCAGATTTGGCAGATAATTCTCTTACTCCAAAAAGGTCTGGTATTGAGAGAAAGTGTAATTTTGGAGGGCAGTGTTGTTAGATGACACTATACCTGTTTTATTGATATTAGGATTTTTAAACAAGAATCTGATATCTTCTTCTTTCAACATGTATTTTAAAGAAAAATTAATGAATTTTTAAAATGAAAAATATTTTGAGAAATCTTATTTTGTCAGTTGAAAATAGCTGATGAAAAAACTGGAATAATTTGTACCTGGTTTTATAAAGCTTAACATTTGCAACAAATGGACATTGACTTGATTGATATATTTTAATAGCAAATTCATGATAACTTGATGTAGCCAAGAAAGTACCATCCACACCAGGAAAAAGTATCATCTGATGTAGGAAACCCTGACTTTTGCAGAAGTGGACAACATCTTTAGGGGGGAAGTTTTAGGTGGAGGGAAACTATCAAACTCAGCATGCTCATTGTCCATGCAATGCTGTCTCACTGTGGAAAGGAATGAATAGAACTCTGTGGGTGGACATTGCAACATAGTGTTGCAGGTCAAACTTGTAGTTTTAATAAATATAATAAATGACTTAACATTGAGGGGGCTTGGCCACCTTAAAACTGATATTAAGGGGACCGAGGTGCCTACGATCCCCTAGAGTTGGGGCGTTGGCACCCTGCTTCCTGACTGGCTTTCTTATTGATAACAGAACGGAATGATCCCTGCTCTTGCTCTCTTAACAAATCTGCTTTGTTTTCTCCGTACTTTAGATATGCAATTTGAGTGGCAATGGAGAAAGCCAATATCACAAAAACAAGAGATTTTTACTTCACAGAGCTGTCTGATCTCCCAGAAGTGCGAATCTTCCTCTTTGTAGCAATTCTGCTGATTTACTTGATCACTCTGGCAGGGAATGGATCAATCCTCATGGCAATAGCGACGGATGTTCACCTCCAGACTCCCATGTACTTCTTCATTAGCAACCTATCTGTCCTGGATGTCCTTTGTCCAACTGTCACTGTGCCCAAGATGCTCCAGGTCTTCTTGTCAGAGGACAAGTCAATAACATTTGTTGGTTGTGTATTACAACTCTTCTTTCTGCTTGCTGTTGTGGGCACTGAAATTTTATTGCTATCAGTGATGGCATATGACCGCTACGTGGCTATCTGCAGTCCCTTGCACTACACAAACATCATGACTAAAAGGCGGTGTGTTCAACTGACTGCTGGGACCTGGCTAACTGGCTTCATCAATTCCATGATTCATGCCTCATTGACCTTTACATTATCCTTCTGTGAACCCTATAAAATTAACCAATATTACTGTGATATTCCACCGTTAATGGCTGCCTCTTGCTCCTCTACCTACTTCTCAGAACTGGCTGCTCTCCTTGTGGCTGTCATTTTAGGAGGTGGTGCTTTCTTGGTTACACTGATTTCTTATGTCTATATCATCTCTACTATCTTGCGCATGCAGTCTGCTGAGGGAAGGCGCAAAGCCTTTTCCACCTGTGGTTCTCACCTGACAGTAGTGTTCATTTTCTTTGGGACCACTATTGCCACCTATGTTCGCCCCACCTCCAGCTATTCACCCAAACGGGACAGAATTGTTTCTATGTTGTATGGGGTTGTTACTCCCATGCTAAACCCTATGATCTACAGCCTGAGGAATAAGGATGTTAAGAGGGCTTTGGTCAAAGCATTTCGCCTCCAAACATTTTCATGAAGGGGCTAAATTCTCTTATTTCTGTCGTTCAATACTCTCATATTATGTTTGGCTTCTAATCACATTCTTGACTAATATTTGACTGATCGATTGAAAGGAAATAAAATCTGGTTGATATCCTCCTCAGTTTCCACAGGACATCTTTTAAAGAGAGGAATACATGGCCTTTTGTTTTGATATAGGATAAAGGTTTGACACCATGATTGTTTTTGCTGCTCTGATTTGTTTGCATTCAAGCTTGAGTGGGTTAATTGTGCATTTGTGGGTTCACACTAGTGCACAACATTACATTTGGAGTAACAGCAGCAGCAGCAGCAACAACAACAGGCCCCACTATTTGTGAGTATTGATGGTTCAAGCTCCTTGCAACAAGTAATTTTGGATTCAGGAGCTTCAACCTGTCCACACTAACTGTAGCAGCGTTGCCTGAGAGTAATTACACCTGAACACACTGGGAGTTACTCCTGAGGGTTGCAGTGTAAACATGCATAAAGAGCATTTGCTCCAATTCTTCCTTTGTTTCTTTTATTCTCACTTTATCTAATCCCTTCTGCTATTATAGCCCTTGCCCCACCACCCACCTGCCTCTAGATTGTACGTTCCGTGAGGCGGTATCTCTCTTGCTTATGTTTCTCTGTAAAATGTGTATCCTAACAGAGTTATAAAAGTATATTTAAACAGCTCCATCTTCTTCTCCCGCACAAAAAGAATGGGAAGACATTGCTCCTGGAAAAACTATGAACAACTATGTATATTTTAAAAGTGAAGTTGTTGTTGTTTATAAAATTTGTTAGCAACTTGCAACCAAACAAACAGACAGGAACCCTCTCACATAGATACATTAAAACCAAGAGGAAAAAGAAATACATTAAAAACATACCACCCACTTCTAAATGGCCACCAATAGTTAAAGACCAAAGGCCAGGTTATATACCAGGGGTAGGCAACCTAAGACCCGTGGGCCGGATGCGGCCCAATCGCCTTCTCAATCCTGCCCATGTATGGTCTGGGAATCAGTGTGTTTTTACATGAGTAGAATGTGTGCTTTCATTTAAAATGCATCTCTGGGTTATTTGTAGGGCCTGCCTGGTGTTTTTACATGAGTAGAATGTGTGCTTTCATTTAAAATGCATCTCTGGGTTATTTGTAGGGCCTGCCTGGTGTTTATACATGAGTAGAATGTGTCCTTTTATTTAAAATGCATCTCTGGGTTATTTGTGGGGCATAGGAATTCGTTCATTCCCGCCCCCCCCCCCGCCAAATATAGTCCGGCCCACCACATGGTCTGAAGGATGGTGGACCGGCCTACGGCTGAAAAAGTTGCTGACCCCTGTTATAGAGGAAATTTTTGCCTGCTAGCTCATGGTTTGCTTGCACATGATCCCAGGTTCAATCCCTGGCACCTCCAAGTAGGCATTTGGAAAATTTCCTGCCTGAAACCAGGGGCAGCTGCTGCCAGTCAGTGTAAAAGGTAAAGGTAAAGGGACCCCTGACAGTTAGGTCCAGTCGCGAACGACTCTGGGGTTGCGGCGCTCATCTCAATTTACTGGCCGAGGGAGCTGGCGTTTGTCCGCAGACAGCTTCCGGGTCATGTGGCCAGCATGACTCAGCCACTTCTGGCGAAACCAGAGCAGCGCACGGAAACACCATTTACCTTCCCGCCGGAGCAGTTTGATGTGCTTTCGAACTGCTAGGTGGGCAGGAGCAGGAACCGAGCAATGGGAGCTCACCCCGTCGCGGGGATTCGAACCGCTGACCTTCTGATCGGCAAGCCCTAGGCTCAGTGGTTTAGACCACAGCGCCACCGGCGTCCCTGCCAGTCAGTGTACCTACTACTGAACAAGACGAGTCAGTGGCATAGCTCAGTGGAAGGTTGTTTTCCATGTACCTATCATTTTAATTCTTTCTAACGAAGATAACCAATACCTCTCTTTATATTTATGTTGAGATGTGAAGCAAGTAACTTGTGGTGGCACCATGTTTATATCTCCCCCCCCCCCCAGGTACATCTGGTGACATCGGTGTCTACTTTTCAGTACCACTTTGTCAGGTTTCTGTAGGGGCTTGACTTGATGAGACTAGCTGTAAATTGCTGGTATTCCATCTGATGTACTATATAGGCTGTAATTTTGTAAGTGAATGTATTGCTTTTGTTTTAATGGAATTCATGTTTTATGTTGTAAGCTGTCCTGGTATCATTAATAGAATGAAGGCCAGGCTAGAGATTGAAATAATAATATTAAAAACCCTAAACAGTCTCAATGTCACTCAAAAAACTATTCCGTCCTTCCTTCCTTCCTTGAATCATGGAATCACTAAATTAAGTCTTCTTGAATTTGCCAGAACTTTGGGAGAACTCAGCTACCCTGGATCAGGGTCATAGGATTCAAAACACATTTAGGCAGTTTTCTCACTTGCAACTTAAAGTCAGGAACAGCAAGATGCCCCAGAGACACTTGTCCCAATGTAGACACTTTGTCTCAATGCCAGCTCTCCCCATGGCAAAAGCAGGGGTGGAGGGGGGAGAAGACTTTCCCCTTTTGCCAAATGGCAGTGGCAATATTTCTTATATTATACTACAGAAGATGTACATTTCTCTTGACTCCACATAAGTTCTTCACATTGCCCTCTCCTACTGTGGTGCTACGGATTACAAGGAAAGCAAGAAAGGCAAGTGGGTGAATTTCATTATACTGGCAATCTTAGGCAGTCAAACATTTTAGGTCTGTAGTGCTGTGGTTTTTTTTAAATTGGATTCATATTGTATTCATTCAGTGTACTAAAGATCAAAGATCAGAACTCACCGAGACATCAGTTGATAATGTTGGGCAAGTTTCCATTTTGCAATTAAAAGCCCCCTATCTGTATAATGGAAATGTGGGTGGGAATGTATAGCTATATGGTAGGTTTAGTAATGTCAGTAGCTTTGAATATATTGTTGTCATTACCCAAGATTTAAATCTGTTTGTGAGAATGTATACTGTAGGTTTAGTGACTGCAGTCCAGAAATGATAGTATTTTTGGCATATACAGTGGAACCTCGGTTTTCGAGTGTCTCGGAAGCTGAACGTTTTGGAACCCGAACGCCGAAAACCCGGAAGTAAATGCTTCCGTTTTCAAACGCGCCTCAGAAGTTGAACGGCTTCCACTGCGTGTTTTTCAATTTTCTCAATGGAAATTGCTGACAGCCCATTGCGCCTTGGTTGTCAAACATTTCAGAAGTTGAACGGTCTTCTGGAATGGATTACGTTCGACAACTGAGGTTCCACTGTATCAGCTGATGTAGGAATCCTTGAATTTTGCAGAACTGGGCAACATCTTCAGGGCAAAAAGCTTTAGGAGGGGGGTAACAATCAAACAGCCTGCTCAGTGAGCATGAAATGCTAACTCGCTGTTTGGGGTAAGGTGGAGATAGAAAAGAGTGAATAGAATGCTATGGCTGGACATTGCAACACTGTGTTGCAGGTCGAACTAGTATATTTGATAAAGTTAATAAATATAGCTGTTAAATGCTAAAAGCAAGATGTGGTGCAATATATATATAACATAGAATCATACAATTGTAGAGTTGAAAAGGACTCCAATACTGTAGTCATGTCCAACCCCCTGCAATTCAGGAATATCTTTCAGGCTTTGGTACTAATATATTACCCATCATTCCAGTGGTCTCTAAAATTTTGAACAGAATAATTTACATTACATAGTATTTGATACAGTTTATTTTATTAAACTATTATTTTCATCAAGTCTGCATTCCTATTCCTGTGCAGATCTTCCTCTGCATGATCAGAGAAAGAGAGATATTTCAGTGGAGAGGGAGGTGAGACCAGGGAGGTCTCCCTTCAGAAGCATACCCTCCAACATTTCTCCGATGAAGACAGGGGCAATAATAATAATAATAATAATAATAATAATAATAATAATAATAATAATAAAATGCCCTGCCCATCTGACTGGACAGTTTCCAACATATATAAAAACATAACAAAACATTAAACATTAAGAAACTTCCCTATAAAGGACTGTATTCCAATGTCTTCTAAAGGTTGTATAGCTATTTATCTCCTTGGCTCCAACATTTCTCCGATGAAGACAGGGACATCCTAAGGAAAAGCAGGACATTCTGGGATCCAATTAGAAACTGGGACGGCTTTTGTAAATCTGGGAATGTCTCTGTAAAATAGGGACACTTGGAGGGTCTGCAGAGCAGTGGCAAGATCTCTTGCTATTGCTTCTGTGCCTGCTGTCCGTGCTCTGAAAGTGGTGAGGGAACAAATGGGGCCTTCTGGGGTTTTACTGGGGGTGGGTAAGGGGTGGCTTCAGATCCTCTGCATCCAATGCTCTGCAACCAACACCTCCCTTGAAGTTAGTGTTTGTACTTTTTTTCCAAATGGAATAAAAGAGAGGGAAATTTCTTTTTTAAAAATATCCCTCTGAAAGGAGAGTAAAAAGGAATATCAACACTGCCAATGGTGGTTCATGGTGGGTGGTGGCTGTGGATGCTCAGGGATGATGAACTGGGTCTGCACTAAGAGACAGCCAAGATGGTAATTTTTTTCACAGTGAAAAGTAAATATGACCTTGCTTAAAATAATGTTCAATGGAATCTGTATTGATATTTTGACTCTGTTCCACTCAGCTGCCAGTTCCTCTTGGACTGCTTGGTAGCCGTGTTTGTTGCAGGGATACAGGTAAGACACAAGCTCTAGGTGATTAAAAGTCAAATGGTCTATTAGTTATACACTCCTGCTCGCCAACCCCATTTACCTGCTAACCCCTTTGCAAACTCCTACCTCCACACCTGGCCTAACCCCCTTTTTAAGGAGGGCTGGTTGGAGGTGCTTTAGAGAGTGTGGTTTCCCACCTTTAAGGCATCAAGGTTTAACAGAGGATGTAGCTGCTTCAGAGCTATTTGCCAAACTGTTGAAGCCTCCCCTCTCCATTAAACCTTGCTGCAGTTACATTTTACAGACAGTGCCTCTCATCCTCATTTAAGAAGCGCACTTGGACCACCTCCCATTCATGCTGCTTGCTTGCTCACTCACCTGCCTGTCATTGTGTCATCATGCAGCAGTTGGTGTGGCCACCATGTGAACCACAGCCTGACGACAGTGTTACTTTTTTGTATATAGGAAGATATAGACCTACTTATTGTTAGCAGAGTCACTTGAATAACAGAAGTAGTATCTGGAAAGAAGAGAAACTGAGAATACTTTCCTTAGTAAACTGAACAAGAACAGTATATAATAAGAGGAGAAATAAGCAAAGGTTTCTTCATTCAGGCCTAGTACATGCCAGGGAGACATACAACCAGTGGCGAAGCTTCATGCTCCGGCACTGGGGGGCGGAGAGCAGGTAGGGGCGGGGCTAGCGTGCATTCTGGGGTGGGACGCGCCACCCACAGGGGCGTGGTGTGCGTCCTGGGGGAGGGGCGCACTGCCTGCAGGAGTGGGCTGGGGTGCCCAGTGCGGGCGGGGGGCAGTTGCGATGGCACCCTGCTGGGATCGCGCTGCTGGGGGTGGTGCGCTCCCCCCGCACTCCTCTTCCTCCGCCAGTGCATACAACTACACAGCGGGGAAACTCATTCAGAACAGAACAGCAAATCAGAACTCAGTAACGATCACAGCATTCTGATTCATTGCCAGAAAGCACAAACATCTCTCCTCTTGGTTGGCTGTCTTACTAATGATAGAATTAACCCTTGGGTTACAAATTGAATGATCCCTGCTCTTTCTCTTCCAACACCTTTAACAAATCTACTTTCTCTCTGTGTGTATTTTAGATATTCCAATTGATTAATTCGATTGGCAGGAAGATGGAGAAAGACAACATCACAGAAACAAAAGAATTTTACCTGATTGAGCTTTCTGATGTTCCGGAAGTGCGGATTTCCCTCTTTCTGGTGTTTCTGCTGATCTACCTGATCACTCTGGCAGGGAATGGGGCAATTATCTTGGCAATAGCAACAGAAGTGCAGCTCCAGACCCCTATGTACTTCTTCCTTAGCAATTTATCTGTCCTGGATATTCTTTCCCCAACTGTCACTGTGCCAAAGATGCTCCAGGTCTTCATGTCAGAGGACAAGACAATATCATTTGCTGGCTGTGTATTACAACTCTTCCTTCTGATTGATTTTGTGGGTACTGAAGTTTTCTTGCTAGCAGTGATGGCATATGACCGCTATGTGGCTATCTGCAGTCCCTTGCACTACACAAATATAATGAGTACACGGCTGTGCATGCAGCTGGCTGCTGGGTCCTGGCTAGCTAGCTTTATCCATGCCTTGGTTCTTACCTCGCTGACCTTTACATTAACTTTCTGTGTGCCCAGCAAAGTTAACCAGTATTACTGTGATATCCCTCCACTGGTTGCGATTTCTTGCTCCTCTACCTACATCTTTGAACTGGTCCTTCTTGTAGTGCCTGGTATTTTAGGAGCTGGTGCTTTCCTGGTTACTCTGATCTCTTATGTCTATATCATTTCTGCTATCTTGCGCATGCAGTCTGCTGAGGGAAGGAGCAAAGCCTTTTCTACCTGTGGTTCCCACTTGACTGTGGTTTTCCTGTTCTATGGGGCGACCATGGGCACCTATGTACGCCCCACCTCCAGCTATTCCCCAAAACAGGACAGAATTGTTTCTATGTTGTATGTGGTTGTTACTCCTATGCTAAACCCTTTGATCTACAGTCTGAGGAATAAGCAAGTTAAAAGGGCTCTGGTCAAAGCACTTGGCTTGAAAAGATTTCCGTGAATGGGCTCGGTTCATTTTTCCCTGTTCTATCAAAATGTGTTGTTTAGCCCATTCAGAAGTATCTCTCAGACTTGGCCCAAATCCCCAACACTGCGCACAGGTCTGTTTTTAAGGGAGAAGGCCACATGGTCTCCTCCCTCTTTCCTTTTCATTTGTCCTGCACAAAGTGAGAAAATCACTTTTGTATGGTGGTCCACATTCCCTCCACAGCTGTAGCAGTAAGCAGGGACAAAGCAAAAGAAGTTAACCTCTCTTTCTTTTATTTTAAGTGGCTTTAAGCAGGCCTAACACTTGACAAGTCCTCTTGCTCCCTATTGGGCAGGTGGTGTTGCGGCCTGGCACCATCCCCCCTGCACAATCCTGTGGCAGTGCTGGGTGCAGGATCTGGTCAGATCATAGCCTGCCCGCAAACTGGCCAATCACAGGCAGGCTGCTGTGGAGGACCTCCCTGGGCGTGGGGCAAACTGCACTGGGGGAATAAATACAGAGTCTGCCCAGGCCTCTTCACACACTTTGTCTCCACTGTGTAATTCCACTCCATTGGAAATAGGCCAGTTCTGCTTGTTTTGTTATTTTAGAAGGAAAATGTGAAAACTCTCCCCCCCCCAGCCCTTTGGAATGCAGCAATGGTTTCTTGCTGTTTTAAATGGCACCACCTGTCATGTACAGTAAGTCCACAATTTACACAGGGGTTATGCTCCAGGGACATTGCCTAAAGCCAAAATTGTGGATAGTCAAACCCCATTGCGGTCAATGGCAGGTGGGATTGCCAAAGTCATTTTTCCTGGAACCCCATCTGCTTTCCGTACCCTTTTTATTTTTAAAAATTGTCACACACATAAAACTGAATGTGCACAACTTAAATGCACATATATTATGGGATTCCTGTACTCATTTTTAAAATGAGACTGTTTCCCTTTTAACCTTTTAGGTACTAATTTGGATAATTTATTGTTCTGTGAGTGAGCTTGGTAAAAGCAAGAAAGCTAGGGTATTAGTTTATTTGTAAGTCAATGAATAAATGCATAAAATATTTAACTGAAGTAGTAATTTGTGAACTCTCCCCTTGCTTGCCTCAGTATGTTTGTGTGTGTGTGTGTGTGTGTGTGTGTCTGTGTATTTTGCTTTCTCAGAGAATTGTCCAGCACTTTTGTTGTTTATTCTTTTTTTCCAAAGCGGGGACTAATAACTTGGAACCATGTTCCCTACCAGACCCCCACTTCTTCTCTTTAACTTTGTGGAGTGGGTAAGGGTTGGGGGGGGGGAGAGAGGAGAGAGAGCCCTTGTTAGGATAAAACAAGCTTGCTCCATCTTCCATGTGACAGCCCTTTAAATATTTGAAGATGGCTATCATATCTCCTCTCAGCCTCCTCTTTACCACGCTAAACATACCCAATTCCCTCAACTGTTCCTCCAAATGCTTGGTTTGCAGACCCTTGATCATCGTGGTCGCCCTCCTTTACACACATTCCAGCTTGTCAATATCCTTCTTAAATTGTGCTGTCCAGAACTGGACACAGTATCCCGGGTGTGGTTTGACCAAGGCAGAGCAGAGGGGGACTGTTACGTCCCTTGACGCAACAGGAGGACGTAACAGGAGGATACGTAACAGGAGGATGACGTAACAGGAGGATCCTGCCCCAGAGGACAGGATCACACTTCAAAATGACCTTAACAGATTAGAGAACTGGGCCAAGGCAAACAGGATGAATTTTAACAGGGAGAAATGTAAAGTACTACACTTGGGCAAAAAAAATGAAAGGCACAAATACAGGATGGGTGATACCTGGCTTGAGAGCAGTACAAGTGAAAAGGATCTAGGAGCCTTGGTAGACCACAAACTTGACATGAGTCAACAGTGTGATGCAGCAGCTAAAAAAGCCAATGCAATTATGGGCTGCATCAATAGGAGTATAGCATCTAGATCAAGGGAAGTAATAGTACCACTGTATTCCGCTCTGGTCAGACCCCACCTGGAATACTGTGTCCAGTTCTGGGCACCACAGTTCAAGAAGGATATTGACAAGCTGGAACGTGTCCAGAGGAGGGCAACCAAAATGGTCAAAGGCCTGGAAACGATGCCTTATGAGGAACGGCTTAGGGAGCTGGGTATGTTTAGCCTGGAGAAGAGACGGTTAAGGGGTGATATGATAGCCATGTTCAAATATATAAAAGGATGTCATATAGAGGAGGGAGAAAGGTTGTTTTCTGCTGCTCCAGAGAAGCGGACACGGAGCAATGGATTCAAACTACAAGAAAGAAGATTCCACCTAAACATTAGGAAGAATTTCTTGACAGTAAGAGCTGTTCGACAATGGAATTTGCTGCCAAGGAGTGTGGTGGAGTCTCCTTCTTTGGAGGTCTTTAAGCAGAGGCTTGACAGCCACCTGTCAGGAATGCTTTGATGGTGTTTCCTGCTTGGCAGGGGGTTGGACTGGATGGCCCTTGTGGTCTCTTCCAACTCTATGATTCTGTGATTCTGTGATTCTGTGATTCTGTGACTAGTCCTGTTGATGCAGCCTAGATTAGCATTATCTTTTTTTTTTGCCACTGCATCACACTGTAGATTCATGTTAAACTTGTGGTCTACTAAGCTCCCTAGATCTTTTTCACATGCACTACTGGCAAGCCAGGTGCTCCCCCCTCCCATTTTATATTTCTGCAGCTGATTATTCCTGCCGAAGTTAGTTAGTTTTGGCCCACTTCTCCAATCTGTTGAGGTAATCTTGAATTCGGATTTTGTCTTCTGCTTTATTAGCTACCCCTCCCAGTTTTGTGTCATCTGCAAATCTGATGACCATTCCCTCCATTCTTTCATCCAAGTCATTTATAAATATGTTGAACAACAATGGACCCAGGACAGAACTAATCAATCATTCATCCATCTATCTATCATAGTTTTGTCTTCACTCATTGGCTAAAAACATTGAAAGGTGGGAATGGGCTATTTTTTAAATAAAAAATATAAAGCTAAGAGTGTTAGCCCTCAGATAGGCATGGGCTCTAGTGCAATGACTCAAATTGCACCATGATAATCTGACCATGATTATGCTGTTTTTGCTTAGGAAGGGAGGAATGGGAAAGGAGGGCTAGTAAACCCCATTTCACACAAGACCCATATTCAAAGAGTTTTGACTCCAACTCAAACACTTTTAGAACAGATAGTCATTGTGTACTCTGAAGCATGAGTGAATGCATGTGTGATATGAGTAGAAAAGGATGTGATAGACAATACTGACTTCAGTGGTTTGGCACCTGAAGCCCTCTTGTCCAGTAGGAAATTTGGGCAGGTCAGCACAGTATGTGGAGCCTCCTATGGAACACCCATGGCTAGTAAGTAGAGGGGAGAAGTCATCTCCATGACTAGTGATGGGGGAGAAATACAATTCAGTTTGCATTTAAAGGTGAACCCATCTAATTTGCACTTTCTGAAACAATGAAACACACTGATGTCTCAAAATTTGCACTTCTCTGAATTTTGCAATGCAGTTAAGTGATGTGTACAAAAATGTATAGATCAGGGGAAAGTATGCCTACAAATGCATCATTACTGAAAACATCATACAAAAATCCATGAGAGAAGATTGATTTTCAAATATGTGTACATCAGATATGAGGAAATTCACACTAGAACTCTGAGGACTTTTAAAAATGCAAACTGATGTAGAAATGTGGACAACTGGAAATATGAGAAACTTAAATTGGCAGATTCACTCATCTCTATTCAAGGTACATCCTATAGGGGCTTGAATGACCAGTTGGCTGGCCATCCTGCCACTCCAAAGGTGACAGCTGCCTTTCACCAGAAAATCCAATAGATGGATAACCACTTGTGGGTGGTGGAGGCAGTACAGGTGGTCATCCTTTTCTCAGAACGCGTTATTTGTTAAGAGTGCAGGAACAACAGAATCGGAGGCATTTGACCACAAGTGGCCACTGTAAGGGAAGGTGCTGCTGCTAGGGAGGAGGAGCCCAGTTTGGAGCAACACCATTGTTAAGGCTTGTTGTGTTCTTTTTTCTCTTGCTATTAGGATTGAATAAAACTCATTAAAAAGGACTTTACCTTGTTTTCTCTGCTCTTTCTGCAACTGGGGGAGGAATAGCTTTCCCGAAACCTTGACAATTCCCTTCCAAGGGAAGGCAACATGGCGCCCTCTCAAAGGTGTGGTTTCTATCACCCCTGAGCATTGGTTGATGGGATCTGGAGGGCACCCCATGTGCTCCCTATAGGAAGGTTATCATCACTGAACACAGCTCTAAAATGGTAATCAGTGTAGCATTTATCTCATGGTCATAGAATCATAAAATTGTAGAGTTGGTCAACTGTAATACTACTATTTTTTAGTTAAAGGTAGATAGCCGTGTTGGTCTGTATAGTCAAAACAAAATAAAATAAAAAAATTCCTTCCAGTAGCACCTTAGAGACCAACTAAGTTTGTTCTTGGTATGAGCTTTCGTGTGCATGCACACTTCTACTATTTTTTAAACACAGGACCAGGGCTGCACTTCATTTAAACCATACTATAAAAACAATTTCTTCCCATCACTCTCTTCAAGGCCCCCTTCACTTCTTTGTTCCTCAAGCTGTAGATCAGAGGGTTCAGCATGGGGATAACAACAGCATAAAAAACTGACACCACTTTGTCATAGTTCAGAGAATGAGCCGAGCTGGGTTGAAGATACATGAAGAAGAGGGTGCCATAGAAAATGACAACAGCTGTCATATGTGAGGCGCATGTGGAGAAGCCTCTGTGACTCCCACCTGCAGAGTGTTTCCCAAAGATGGCAGACAGAATGTAGACATAGGAGACGATGATTGCCGAGAGGGAACTGCATAAGTTGATGGCAGATAGAGCTAAAAGCTGGATTTCCTTCGGTTGAGTGTCAGAGCAGGACAAAGCAAGAAGCGGTGGGTCATTGCAGTAGAAATGATTGATCACATTTGATCTGCAGAAGGACAGCCGAAAAGTCAAGGCTGTTTGAACCACTGAGCTCACAAAGCCATAGATATATACACTGGCCACTGCCACACTGCAGAACTTCCTAGACATAACTACGTAATAAAGCAATGGGTTGCAGATGGCCACATAGCGGTCATATGCCATCACAGACAGTAGAAAGAATTCAGTCATCACCAGACCATCAAACATGTAAAACTGTGCTGCACACCCAGCAAAGGAAATGGTTTTCCTTTCAGCCAAAAGGTCCCATATGGCTTTTGGAGTAACTGCAGAAGAATAACTGGCATCCAGAAAAGCCAAGTGGCTGAGAAAGAAGTACATTGGGGTTTGTAGCTGTTGATCCATCCTGATCAAGATGATCATCCCTAGATTTGCACCCAGAGTGATGGTATAAATCGCCAGGAATATGATAAAGAGGATAGTTTGCAATTCTGGATGATCTGTGAATCCTGAGAATATGAACTCAGTCACTTGGGTTTGATTTTTTGCGGTCATTTATTCTAGGTCTTTTCACCTGCCAGGGAGAGGTAGAAAAGGAAACTTGAAAGGAAGAAAATAGATTAATTTGCAGCACGAATTGCAAATTTGATCAACTGGAGCTAACCAGCTTCCAAATTCAAAAGTACATTTCAAACGTACAGGATAGAAAAGGATGTGAAATGGACATCATAACGTAATTTCTGTTTTCTCTGTGCAATGGATCGAAGAGTTGATCTCTGTGTTTGCTTTTCAGCAACTCTAAATGGGAAAAGTACTCTTTTAATATCTTTAGTTGGAAGCGTAACATTAGAATCAGTGTGAGCTGGGAGGGAATCTGATTCCACTTTGCATCCTCTTTCTTATTACTGCAGTGCTGCAGAAGAGTTCTACATAGCTCTGTTATTCTGAAGGTGATGGTGGGACTTTTTCAATGTTGTCATAATCATGACAGATATGGATCATTAATCAAGCTGTTGTTCATATTCTAATTCTGGAAAAAAATGCCTTTGATCTAGTGACAGTGAAAAACAACCTCTTCCATTTCTGATTTTATTTTCACCTTCTTTAATTTTATTTTTACTATCCTCCCCTCATTAAACGATACTTTACAATTTGGGCTGATATGTCTTGCATTCTCTCCCTTTTCTTTTACCCCTTTTCCTTTGCTTATTTTTTTCTTGCTCAGGTGCTTTGGATGCCTACTTTTTTTTTTAATTAAAAAAAGCTGGGTTTTGAGTGTGCATGGTGCTTTATAAATTGATTATAAAGCAAATACTATAAAAAGACTGCAATGCAATTTGGACCACTTGAATTTATTTAAGCTGCAAACTGTTGTGAATATTGAGTCTTACTGACTTCAAAGGGAAATATCTCTATGGATTTTCTCATTTGCTGTGAGAAATAAGCTGTGAATATAGTAAAAGCCTCTTCAAACTTCAGCCTTCCACCCAGAGGTTGATAATCTACCCAATGCCAGAGCCAAAGTCTAGCTATATCTGTATTCAATAAAGTTGTGGCTGCCTTTTCAATCCCAGAAGGTTGTCGTGTCAAGTTTGTTCTAGGTATCATTGTTCAATGTTTTTGTCCACTGGGTGGGTGGGTGGGGGGTGCTGCGAGTGGATCTGCAATAAACTTTTTATTTCTCATGGAAAATGTGGATAATATCAGCGGGAGTCAAATGGCATCTTTGGGGTAAATACTAGCAGATTGGAGAGGATTTCCACGGGAAAATAGTGCCCAGAGAAAAGGCCAACTCACCTTCCCATGGTCCTGGAAAGACACGCATGGTAAATACATTGTCTACTATGGATCTTACTCCAGCTTAGGTTCTAGAGCTTTGAAATGCAAAACTACACAATATATCACCCCAGTATTAATACTACTGTTAAATTCCTCCAACTGTGTACATTTACCCCATACAAAAGCTCCTCATATATCCAGATCACCAAACAAACATACTACTTCTGATGAAATATTTTTCATAATTTGCAAAAAGATGGAAGTAAACACAGAGTTAATTACTGTTGATGACAGAGAAGAACAGCAGGAACCTTTAATTCCTAATCACTGGCTGTCACAAAGTTATTACCCAAGACCCACCTGATCTAAGTAATGCAAGCTACAGCAGTATTGAGAAAACCAGATAGGGTAGAATTAGTAGAATGGGATATTTATAATATCTGCTTTAGATAATCTCTTGAGTACTTTATGCCTTGAATGTCTCAGTACTCAATTAAAGGCACACAGCAATTAAAATTAATGCACAGGGCACCATAGTTTACTTTTCTCCACTCCCTTGGGGTTTCCAGTTTATTATATTCTCTTACCTTATATTTGGATCGAACTATATTTTACACATGAATGTATGTCTCAGAACCTTGACATCTGTTTCATTTATGACAGGGATGGAGAACCTGCACCCTGCCAGCTGTTTTTGCACTCCAGTTCCCATCAGCCCCACCCAGTATGACCAATGGCTAGGGCTGGTCCGCCCATAAGGTGGGCTGAAGCAGCCACCTTGGGCAGCAGAATCCCATGAGGCAGCACCCGTGCGGACACTCCACCCATCCCACCTTTGCCACAGTTCTGCAACTGTGGCAGCTTCTGGTGAGGTCTTGTGGAATTGCGTGCCAAGGCCCCATGACCCACAGCTGCCTCTGAAAACAAGGGAAAGTTGGGTGTTGTGTCTGAAATAAGAATGTGACATAATGAGAAATGTTCAGTAGCTAGTGAAAGAGAATGGATAGGATCTTAAGCAACAATGTCGATGGAAGGAATCACAATGAAATAAAAAAATAAAAAAAATTGTCCAGTAGCACCTTAGAGACCAACTAAGTTTGTTCTTGGTATAAGCTTTCGTGTGCATGCACACTTCTTCAGACACATATTCAGATACATATATCTGAAGAAGTGTGCATGCACATGAAAGCTCATACCAAGAACAAACTTAGTTGGTCTCTAAGGTGCTACTGGACAATTTTTTTATTTTTATATATATTTTGACTGTGTCAGACCAACATGGCTACCTACCTGAATCTATTAATGTTTGATTTTGATTTTTATGTGTGTTGGAAGCTGCCCAGAGTGGCTGGGGCAACCCAGACAGATGGATGGGGTATAAATAAAATTGTTATTGTTATTGTTATTATTAGTCGATGGTAGAGGATCTGCTTTGCATGCAGAAGGTCCCAGGTTCAGTATCTCCAGGTAGGGCAGGGAGAGCTATGTCTGAAACCCTGGAGAGCTATCACCAGTTAAAGTAGAGAATAGCGAGCAAGTTGAACCAATGGTCTGGTGCAGTGTAATGCATCTCCCTATGTAATCTTACCTTGGTTTAAGTTGTTCAGTCTTGGGGTGCAACATTGGTTGCCATCATTTCCCCCAATGCTTTTGGAAGGGGGAATGTTCTTTCGTTCTTGTTGTGGCTTTTCTAATGGCCTCTTTCACCTCTTTGTTTCTCAAACTATAGATTAGGGGGTTGAGCATGGGTATCACTAATGTGTAGACTACAGAAACCACCATATTACCATCTAGTCCAGATTTCAAGTTGGGATGTATATACATAAAGGTCCCCGTTCCATAAAGCAGAGCCACTGATGTCAAGTGAGAAGCACAAGTGGAGAAGGCCTTGTGTCTGCCCTCGACAGAGTGTATTTTCAGGATGGCAGATAAAATGCAGAAGTAGGAGATAATAATGGCGGAAAGAGAGGTCATAGCAACTGCTCCAGATGCAAAGACTGACAGTGACTCTGAAAGGAAGGTTTCAGAGCAGGAAAGCTTCAGAAGTTTAGGGATATCACAGAAGAAATGTTTGATGATGTTGTGTCCGCAGTAGGACAATCTGAATATACACGCTGTCTGCAGCGCTGAGTTGGCAAAACCAGCTGCATACGATCCTACAACCAGGCAGCTGCACACTCTTTGGGACATGACAGCAGAGTACAGAAGTGGGTTACAAATAGCCATGTAGCGGTCAAATGCCATCACAGCCAAAAGGAAACACTCGGTACTCACAAAGGCAGCAAATGAGCACAGCTGAGCAGCACAGCCAGCATAAGAGATGGTTTTATCACCCACCAAGTAGCCCACCAGCATCTTGGGGGCTATAGCAGAGGTATAGCAGAGGTCTGTGAATGATAAGTGGCAGAGGAAGAAGTACATGGGAGTGTGCAGGTGGGAGTAAGTCCTGATCAGCACAATCAGGCTGAGGCTTCCAGCCACAGTGATAACATAGATGGCTAGAAATAGCAAGAAGAGGGCAATCTGCAACTTTGGGTCATCAGTGAACCCCAGCAAGATGAATTCTGTCACCCTGCTGTGATTATTCTGCTTGTCCATCTTTTCAGCATCAAGAACCTGGAGAGCGAAGATGATAATTGAATAAAGCAAGTAAATAAAGCTGAATAATCCCAACCTATCTAATATTTACACGTTATGCTAATTTGTTGCTGTGCCAGTGCTCTGACTGTGTTCCAGGGATGTGTACCTAAACCAGTAAATACTTGGTCTCCTCTTTCTCACAAAAGTTCCTTGTTTTGTTTGACTCCAGTTACAAAAGCTGAGGCTGCTGAGCAGACTCTTGGACTGGGATATTGTTTAGTGGGCGTGGGGTTGTTGCTCTTACTCATATTAATTTTTGTATCTTTATTTTAGATATTCTAATGATTTATGTGGAAATTGCTTAATTTGGTTGTGCACGTTTAGATGTTTTATTTACTTTTCATGACTACTTTGTTATGTTTGTAATTATGATTCCCCCCCCCCCCCCGCTGTAAGCCACATTGAGCATGGTTTCAACTATGGAAAGGCGGTGTACAAATAAAATAATGCATGCCTGTATGTTTTGGCCATTTTGCTAGTAGTGAGGAGGAGGAGGAGGAGGAGGAGGAGGAGGAGGAGGAGGAGGAGGAGAAGAAGAAGAAGAAGAAGAAGAAGAAGAAGAAGAAGAAGAGGAGGAGTTTGGATTTGATATCCCGCTTTATCACTACCCAAAGGAGTCTCAAAGCTGCTAACATTCTCCTTTCCCTTACTGTCCCACAACAAACACTCTGTGAGGTGAGTGAGGCTGAGAGACTTCAAAGAAGTGTGACTAGCCCAAGGTCACCCAGCAGCTGCATGTGGAGGAGCAGAGACGCAAACCCAGTTCACCAGATTACAAGTCTACCGCTCTTAACCACTACACCACACTGGCTCTCATGCAAGATTTTTTTTTTTTTACACATGATAACTAGCATCGCATAAAGCAGGGATGAAGAGTAGGAATGGAGGCTATGAGATGCTTTTGGACTACAGCTCTCATAATTCTTGAGCATGTCATGCTGGCTGTAGCTGATGGGAAGTGGAGTAGGAGAATATTTACAGGGTGACAGGTAAGGATGGGGGAGGTGTTTGGTTGGTTCCAGAATTTGGGACAAAACTCCATGGTCTACATTTGATGAGCTGGATGGGAACATAGACATGAAGATTAGATTGCATGTCTATATACCTTTCGAATCGTGATCTGCTCATTCCTAGTTTTTTCCTTTTCTTTTATAGTATCGCCCAAGGGCTTACAGGCTCCTTTTAAAAACATTTTTTTTCGCTGCTTGGCAGTGGTAAGGCTACCAAGGACATTTTACACGGGGAGGGTGTGTGTGTACTAGGATGGGGATCAAGTAAAGAAGAGTTCTGGGATGAAGTTATTTTATTTCTGGAAACTCAAATAAAGAAGGAAGCCTCGCCTCAATGCTCCACCACAAAACATTCAGTGCTGACTAATGCACAATAATCACCACCTTCTGGTTCTATATTTTGAACCACCAACTCAGCTTAGACGTAGGGTGGGATAAGAATCTTTTTCTTTTAAATCACCCTGGTTGTGAGTATAAGGAAAGGGAGGAAAGAGTGTTGAAGGGTAATTAGCTCCCTTCAAATTGGCGAACAAGACAGCGTTCTTTAAATGGCACAGTTATCACTGAAGTTACCCTGCCCCCCCCTATTATTTAACTCCCCCAAGTGGCATTTACTGATACTGATTTTCATCATCCTATTCAATAAAGCTTCAGGACAGGTTCCAGAAAACAAAACATAAAAATGCTTCAATTTGGAATTAATGTCACAATAACAGAGTTCTCCCTATCCTAAAGATACATGAGTAAAATCCTCCCATCCCATTTTTGTTCCAATAGCAGCTTTACACTCAAGAACAGGCATCCCCAAACTTGGCCCTCCAGCTGTTTTGGGACTACAATCCCCATCATCCTTGACCACTGGTCCTGTTAGCTAGGGATGATGGGAGTTGTAGTCCCAAAACAGCTAGAGGGCCGAGTTTGGGGATGCCTGCTCAAGAACATCTTAGGATCAATTAAAAAAGCAGACACACAATTTTAAAAGCTTGCCTATGCCTTTTCCGCTGCAGATGTATGCAAGGGGCTGTAAAACGGCCCCCATCAAATTAATGTGGAAAGATTACATTTCTGAGAACGTTATAAAATCCATCCTACTAACCTCTTCACTGCTTCCTCTTCTTTCAGTATGGAAAATAGTGAGATTTAGTGCTTACCTTTTGCCCCATACTTTCTAGGCACAGATCCAATCTTTCTCGGTCTGTGTCTGAGCACTTTTTGTTTTTTGGCCTGCAACTTTCCCCAGGAAAACCCAATCTTTATTGCTGAATCAGAGCAAATGACAATTTGAATTTTCTGTGGATTGCTGTTTGCTCCAATTCAGTGGCAAACAGCTTTTCACGGAGAAAGCGGCAGGCCAAAAATTAAACAAAGAGCTGGGATACAGACCCAGAAAGCCGGAATCTGTCCTTTGAAATGTGAAGCAGAGGTAAGTGTGGACGAGCCTTATGTCTGAAGGCAGGCCTTCTGCAAGTTTACTCAGAAGTAGATAGTAAAGCAGAAGCAATGGAAACTACCTTTAGGGATGGAACCTTCGGAAAAACCTGATGCTGAAGTTATCCACATGAGTTTTTCTTTCTTTCTTTCAATTCTTGTCTTGCTCCTTTGATCTTGTCAAGAAGGAAGGTATTCCTTTCCCCCGGTTCCACTAAAAATACGAACATTTCTTGGGCATTATATGCATATGCACTCCAGGTTCCCTAAAGTAACCAGGACGTAAACAGATGCATACAAAAAAGCATGTAACTGTATAAAAATTCTTACATATTAATAGTTAAAATATAGTACCACATTGGGCTTGACTCTTTTATACATATAACATGCTCCATCCTCTATAATTTTGTTTAAAATTTTGAATATAATCAGTTGTGCATTTTTTTTAAAGTGACAATGCACCAGTGGCTTGGTTGTAAGAGAATACTTGATGTAAGAAGTAATCCAGTATGGCCAGAAGTGCCAAATTCCATTGATAAATATGTTTCAAACAGATTTCCTCTCTATCTCTAACTACTTTATACTGACTTAGACCATTGGTCCATCTAGGTCAGTTTGGCCTGCACTGACAAACAGTGTGTCTCCAACATTTCACAGCCCAACCTGGAGATTCAAGAAAAAGAACCTGGGACCTTTTGGGTGCAATGCATATGCTCATCCACTAGGCTATGAGCTTCTTCAGTCATCCCACCCCTCTATTTGTTAGTGAAACACATTATACTTAGGGAATATTATACTGAACTTACTGTATGGAAAGTGTGGAAGAGGGCAAGAGAACACGAACTTTTCAAAGCCTTCTGATATAATGATCTGCATGCTATAGTTTGAAAAGATTCTCTCATTTTATACATGGAAAATTAATATATTATGGTTGTGTTAAAAGCACACACCACGCTATGATATCCTGTGGGTAAAGGCAGAGTTCATATTTACTCTAATGAATCCCAGGTGCGCAGTACACACCACACAACAATATTTCAGTCCTGAAGTTGCAGAGACCTGCACCCCCAGAGATTGTTTGCTAATGGCAATCAGGTGCACCAAGAGTTCACAAGATGGAAAATGATTAAACGGAAGCAGAAGAAAAACAAATGGAATGCATTTCTGATTGCACCATGTAAGAGAAAATAGCTTCAGGCATTACTCAAGTGTAGAGCATTTCCATGCTAAACTGGAGCAGAGTTGTCGCTTTAACCCCCCTTCCCCCTTCCCTGACACTGCATCTCATTTCTCTAACATCCCTATTTTGAACATCAGTGTCTTCAAAGGAACCCCAATGCATGGCTCTATAGGTGCGCCAATCACACACAGAGCCTCTACTTGCAAGCAGGTGCTGGTGCTGCAGTTCCATGGCAGACAAGCACACTGAACACATAGATGTCACAGGAAGGAGATGCAAGGCCAGATTCAGCAGAGATAAAAGCATGTCCCCAGCCTTGCTTCATCATGGAAATGTCTGACATGTTAATAATACATGCACAGTACAGTCGAACCTCTGCCTACCACCGCCTCTTCTTATGGTTGTTCTAAGTTGTGACTGCGGCAAACCTGGCAGTAACCTGTGGGTTTGCCACCGTTTGTGCATTCACAGGAGCGGCGTTCATGCATGCGTAGAAGTGAGCAATCACCACCCATGCCTGCGCACAACGGTGCCTCTCCCAGCGACCTGTTTCGACCTCCGAACGGACCTCCAGAATGGATTATGGTCGCAAATAGAGGTTCCACTGTAATCATCTAGTAATGAGCTGAAAATGAAGAATAATGTTGCAGTCCTATATATCCACATTTCCAGGAGAAAGCTATAAAATACATTTGTGAATTTATGATCCCAGGACAGCAAACCTGTGTTGAATACTAACAACAACCCCGTTGGGGTCCCTTCCAACTCTACCATTCTATGATTCTAACAACAACAACAACAACAACAACAACAACAACAACAACAATGTATTTATATTTATTTATTAGATTTCTCACCCACTCTTCATGATAAGGTTCCAGAGTAAACAATAGTTCAAAATGGAATAAAACCAACCATCAATACAAAGGAAAGACTGATACATTCATTTACCCTTTTCAGGAGGGTCATAATAATACGGTTCAGCTTTCAGAGGCCATAATAAAAAGCTGCATCTTCAGCACTGGGTTGGGTGAATCTGTCAGTTTCAGTTCCCCTCCATTTTTCATTTGTTGACTCTTAAGTTCAGTTCTCGACATGTCCATGGATTTGCATTTTTAAAAATACTCCTCATGATAATTCACCTGCATGTTTGTGTGAGTTACTCTTAATATTCATATTTTTGCATTCAGTTGTGACCAAGATTTACATTTTGCAAAGCAATTTTCACTAAACGTCATTTTCATGCACAGTTTACACTAGTATATATAATTTGTACAATTACTTGGCTATAGAACCACATTACAAAATTCAGAAATGCGAAAAATTCAAAGGATTGCTGTGTTTCAGTTCTATTATTATTACTGATTTATTAATCACATTTCAAATACCTCCCTCAAGGTGATGCACAATAAAGAGGCATCCTGTTCTTTAATTCTAAGTATGTCTGGTTCCAACGTTGCCATTATTTTACATCTGGCTCCAGTAGTTCAGCCTCAGGGTTAAAGGAAAAAGGAAAGTAGCCCAAATCACTTTTCATTTGGCTCATTTACATTAATAATAATAATAATAATAATAATTTTTATTTGTACCCCGCCCTCCCCGGCAAAGCCGGGCTCAGGGTGGCTCACACAATCAAAATCACAATAAAACATAAACACAAAAACGATCAATTAAAATACAGATTATAAAATTTAAAATGATTTAAAAATGATTTAAAAAGCCAGTAAAAGGTAAAGGACCCCTGACAGTTAAGTCCAGTCATGAACAACTTGCGGCGCTCATCTCGCTTTACTGGCCGAGGGAGCTGGCGTTTGTCTGCAGACAGTTTTTCCGGGTCATGTGGCCAGCATGACTAAGCCGCTTCTGGCAAAACCAGAGCAGCGCATGGAAACGCCGTTTACCTTCCCACTGGAGCAGTACCTATTTCTCTACTTGCACTTTGACGTGCCTTCGAACTGCTAGGTTGGCAGGAGCTGGGACCGAGCAATGGGAGCTCACCCGGTCACGGGGATTCGAACCGCCAACCTTTCGATCGGCAAGCCCTAGGCTCAGTGGTTTAGATGATAAAAGAAGAAGTATCATTGCTTAGGAACTGCATTCCAGTTTTATAGTGACAATTATACATAATCCATTCTGTCATTAAAAGATGAAAATGTACATATGTTGGCTTTCCATATTAGATTCTGCATGAATCACATCCAGCAATTCTCACAGTACAAATCACTGTACTGATTCATTAAGTTGATATTCATTGCTCAAGGACAAATACTGATGAACTGGACGGGCAAGCTGTACTATAGAACGGTATTGTGCTATTCAGGGGCAAGCTACGCGTAACGTTAAATGTGTGGATTGGCATTCCATGTATTTTGGAAAACTGTAAACAGCATTCATTGAGGGATGTGATCAGGACTGGAACCAGATAATGTGGGAGAGGGGATTTAGCTTTACTTCTGACAGTAAAATGCTCTCAAGCTACCTTCTCATGTTAAGTAGCAGGACCTGCTGAATCAGCTGCATCCTCCATCAGGGCTTGGATGTCCATTAACAAAATGTCAAAAAGCCTTCTGCTCACAGTTTCCGACAATGGAATGAGTGCACTAGTAATTTCTTTACAGCTGTTCTAACCTCCCTGTTTCTTAAGGTATAAATCACAGGGTTCAGTAGAGGGGTTAGAAAGACATAAGTCACTGAGATCAATGTTTCCTGATCTAGCGATGAGGAAGACTCGGGTCTCAAATACACAAAGGATGCACACCCAAAGTGTGTTATCACCACTATGAGGTGGGAGGCACATGTGGAGAAGGCTTTCTGTCTTCCTAAGCTGGAGGGGATCCTTAGGATAGCAGAGATTATGTAAAGGTATGAGACAAACATCACCATGACTGTGCCCAGCAAAAGAATGGCACTCAAAATAATGATTGCAATGTTAGTCAGGTGCAAGACAGATTCATCAATGCAAGCCAGCCTCAGCACAGGTAGGAAATCACAAAAGAAATGCCTGATTCCATTTGGCCCACAGAAGGGCAACCTGAAAATGAGGGTATTAATACTCAGTGATATGATACATCCAATTGCACATGAAGCAGCTACCATTTGGGTACAAACCCTTTTGTTCATCAGTATATGGTACTGAAGTGGGCAACATATAGCCACATACCGATCATAAGCCATAGAAACAAGCAGGAAACAGTTGCTTCCAGAGAAGCCAAAGAAACAAAATTGCTGCATGGCACACCCAACAAAGGAAATGGATTGGCTGCCTGTCACCAGGGTCACCAGCAACTTGGGGATGGTGGCAAATGTGCTGCAGGTTTCTGATGCGGAGAATGCAAAGAGTAGAAAGTACATGGGGCTGTGTAAAGTCCGGTCGAACAGGATGACAGACATGATGGTGATGTTGAAGACCAGGATCGTGCCATATATAAGAGAGAAACCTAGGAAAAGGAGAGTTGGTTTCTTTCCAAAGACAGTAAACCCCAGCAAGAGAAATTCAGTCACTGAGCTGTCGTTTCCTTTATTCATGTTACAAGTAAAGTTATCTGACCTGAAAGGAAAAGGAAAGTGAAGTCTTATTGGTTTAAAAAAATATTTCTGATCTAACCCTTGGCATTAACCTTGCCTCGAGGTTTTGAAATACATTGGAATTACAGCAAATGTATGGCTGGACAAATCTATCAATTTCAGTTTCTCATTTTTTGAATCTTCACCATGCCATAATTCCTTGCCAGTTGATGTATTTTTTTAAAGTCCTTTTGGAAATTCATAAGCTGTTTAGTATTCATGTTTTCCTAATATGGACATATCTGTAAGAAACGTTGCTTAATATAATTAAGCTATATATGTCGTATTTAATGTATATATAGCTATTTATGAACACCTACCCTCTATATGCAGCTTTTGCATGGGAAAGTTCAAGAAGTGGAAATTTTGAAGGACAGGCGTGTTTTGGCCTGTGCATTGCTTTAACAATAGCAGACTATGTAGTTTCGCATTCAGGTGTGAAGAGGACCAAATTTCTCCCTCGTCTCCTGCATTGAACCATCCCGCGTCACCTATTCTGAGGCTGAGTAGCGCTTTGAAATAAATGATCTCTGTCTTCTTAGGCTTTGTTCCATAACACAGGTAAAAAAGATGCTTCATCTAATTCTAACAGATGGTATAGGACTGAAGAAACCCTCCAAGGTGAACACAAGCCAATTTTCTGACTCGTTCCTCATGCAGCTCCTGTTTCTCTCTCAGGCTTTAAGAGTAACTCCTTTCCCATTTGTCAATTGCATTTTTAAAATGAGCACTGAAACAAAATGGAGACTAGCTTGAATGCATGAAGAGATGGATGCTACCATCTCCTAGTATCTTACCTCCAGCTAGAATAACGCAGCTCTGCAGTTGTGGGAGACCCCACTTTGATACTATGCTATTAATACAAGCACTGGTTCACCACTTGGGAACATATTCCTCTGATAATACAGAGTATTCAAAACGTAGATAAAATAATTCCATTTCTGGAGTTAGATGGTAAAGGTGGAGGGTTTGGTAAATAAAGCTGAGTATTGATATAAATTGCTTGAATTTATTTCTTATTTAAAATTATGTTTATTCCTTAAGTTTATGACATCTTAAAAAGAAAAATAAGCAAAACTATAGTGTGTCATGTTATTTAGACTAAAATGGTGTGTCTTTTTATAGATCCTAAACAGTAATAATTTTTGCTTTCTCACCTAAGTTGTAGACAGATAAACTGGCTTTCTTTTCAATTGCCCATAGGGTTAAAAACTAGGGTTGTGCACAGTACTCATAATTTGGTCCAGACCCAATTTGGGAATCCTGATTTTTTAAACCATTGTTTTAGAAACCGCTTTGAGGGTTGTTTTTGGTATTTTACTATGAAACATTAGAAACATTTTGTGAAATAAATGAATTCAAGAGTCTTGATTAGGTTTCAATCTGGCTGAGATTGATCTGAACCCAAGGCAACCTGGGCCCTAAATTTAATCAGGAGTTTTATAAAGGCCGTATTGAAAAACATGACAGTTTAAGCTCTAATTGAACATGTGGTCAGTGTGTCTTCCCACCCCACCAGAGAAGGTGTAATCAGGGTTATACAACTCAATGTCTCAATTCCCCCTCCTAGCCCAGGTTCAACCAGGGTATTAAGCCCTAATGAAACATGTGGTTGGGAATAAGTAGTGGGGGAAGAGGGAGACAATGCAGGTGGGATCTCCTTCCCACTCTCCTCACCACCTGAATGCCTCTCCATTTGGACAAACACTGGATTGCTCCAGGTGGGACTGACCTAAGAGAATCATGGGCTGCCTTGACTCACTCAGCTGGAATGAGTTTGGGATCAAGGATTTGCTCTGAGTGGATGCACAGGCCTAATAAAAGCCACAATCATCTCCTGTATTTCCAAACATCATGGAAATGCTGTTGAAGCAAAAGAACACCTGTACACATTAGGTTCCTCCTTACCTTGTCTTCTCAGTTTTGTGGTCAGGCCACAAAACTTTGGGGTTTCACTGAGCCTTCTAACACCAAACGTCTGAATGTTAAAATGAAAAGCCACTCTATATAAAGTACAAGGAGGGTTCTAACATGTACAGTGAAAAATGGGTTGAATAAGTATGTCCAAGGACTGTGGTAGGATGAGAGATTGTATGATACTAGGGTGGGAGAAGGTGGATGGGTAAAGGATGAATGGTTAAGATGACATATATCTTACCATAAAGGAAATGCTCTCACACACTCTTTGAATTCTGCCCTGTAAACCATAACTAAATAAAGTCTGACTGAATGGGAATTTTGTACAAGCCTCCATATTTGAACCCCCAAGGGAAGCATGGAAGGTGTATATTGGGCCTCAAAGGATCTTAGGTTTTCCCCTCCCTACCTGAGAAGGGGAGCTCTAAAGGCTTCTTGCACCCAACCTGGACAACTTCAAAGGATGATTGGACAAATCCATGGAGCATAAGGCTATGTGTGGCTACTAGCCTTGATGGCTAGCTCTGCCTCCATAGTCGGAGGCTGTAATGGTTCTGAATACCACTTGCTAGAAACTACAAGAAGGAAGAGGGCTCTTCTGCTCAGGTTCCACTTGCTGGTTTCCCAGAGGCATGCAGTTGGTCACTGTGAAAACAGGATGAGACTAGATGGTCTTCTTAGGTTCTTTTGTGTGAATCTGTCAATGTCAATTTCTGTCTCTCATTTTTCCAATTTTAAGTTCAGCGCTCCACCTTTCCATGAGTGGGCGATTTATAAAAAAGTCCTCAATGAAAATTTATCAACTTGTTTGTGCGAATGTATCTTAATACTCACATTTTTGTATGCAGTTGTGATTACCATATACATTTTACAATGTGCCATATATGCATTTTTTATGCACAGTTGACACTAGTATATGCATTTTGAACACATTACTGGGTTGGAGAACAGCATTGCAGAATTCAGAGAAGTGTGAATTTTAAAGGATTGCTGTGTTTCAGTATTATTACTACTGATTTAATAATCTTCTCGTAAACACCTCTCACGAGGCGATGTACAATAAACTTAGTTGAAAACAGTTAAGATACAAAAACAGCAAATACATTTAAAACTAAAATATGTTTTTGGAATGTGCAAATTAGATTCACCCTAAAATGTGAACTGAATCAATAATAATAATAATAATAATAATAATAATAATAATAATAATAATTTATTTATTATTTCTACCCCACCCATCTGGCTGGGTTTCCCCAGCCACTCTAGGCGGTTTTCAACAGAACATTAAAAACAGAATAAAACTTCAAACATTAAAAACTTCCCTAAACAGGGCTGCCTTCAGATGTCTTCTAAAAGTTGGATAGTTGTTTATTTCCTTCACATCTGACAGGAGGGCATTCGACAGGGCGGGCGCCACCGAGAAGGCCCTCTGCCTGGTTCCCTGTAATCAAGTTCCTTCCCCCGTCGTTATTCAGGATATTCTGAAAGCTGACTGATTGTTATGGACCCCATGGTGCCAACTGGGACATGGTGGGTCTGTCACAGGAGGAGACAGAGCATTCAGAAGTTGAGGTTTGGGTCAGATGAAGTAATGACAAGGGAGCGGGCTCCACCCCTTTGTTGCCAGATATCACAGAAAGTGAGGGGATCCTCCTGAGTCAGTCTCTACCCCACATTCTGAGAATGAAGTTCCCATGACAGCCAAGGACATGGCTGGCCAGTCAGTTCACCCTGAGGAGAGTTCTAGTCCACCAAATACCTGGAGGGCAAGACATTGACTACCCCTGATCTAATAGATATCAACCCTTAGAGTACAAATTACTGCCCACAGATTTTTTGAGTACGTAAATATTTATTCAGGTACAAATACTGAAACAGTGGACTGGCAAACTGTATTAGGGAACGGTATGTTGTTAATTAAAACTAAGGCCAAACTACCCATAATGTTCGATGTTTGGATTGACATTCCTTGTATTTTTGAACACTAAAAATGGCAGTCATTGGTGGACATGATCAGGATTGGAAGCAGAGAGTATGCCATGGTCCCAACCCTAAAATGTATCCAAGTTAATTTCTTATGTCAAATAGCAGTCACAGCTTAAACAACTGCATTCTCAATCAGGACTTGCATGTTCATTGGCAAAAAGGTCAAAATTCTTCACAGTTTTGAAGAATGGAATGAGTGCGCTAATAATTTCTTCATGGCTATTTTAACTTCCCTGTTTCTTAAGGTATAAATCACAGGGTTCAGTAGAGGGGTTAGAAAGACATAAGTCACTGAGATCAATGTTTCCTGATCTAGCGATGAGGAAGACTCGGGTCTCAAATACACAAAGGATGCACACCCAAAGTGTGTTATCACCACTATGAGGTGGGAGGCACATGTGGAGAAGGCTTTCTGCTTTCCTAAGCTGGAGGGGATCCTTAGGATGGCAGAAATGATGTAAAGGTATGAGACAAACATCACCATGACGGTGCCCAGCAAAACAATGGCACACAAAATAATGATTGCAATGTTAGTCAGGTGCAAGAGCGATTCATCAATGCAAGCCAGCCTCAGCACAGGTAGGATATCACAAAAGAAATGCCTGATTCCATTTGGCCCACAGAAGGGCAACCTGAAAATGAGGGTATTAATACTCCCTGATATGATACATCCAATTGCACATGAAGCAGCTACCATTTGGGAACAAATTCTTTTGTTCATCAGTACCTGGTATTGAAGTGGGCAACATATAGCCACATACCGATCATAAGCCATAGCAGCAAGCAGGAAACAGTTGCTTCCAGAGAAGCCAAAGAAACAAAATTGCTGCATGGCACACCCAACAAAGGAAATAGATTGGCTGCCTGTCACCAGGGTCACCAGCAGCTTGGGGATGGTGGCAAATGTGCTGCAGGTTTCTGATGCGGAGAATGCAAAGAGTAGAAAGTACATGGGGCTGTGTAAAGTCCGGTCGAACAGGATGACAGACATGATGGTGATGTTGAAGACCAGGATCATGCCATATATAAGAGAGAAACCTAGGAAAAGGAGAGTTGGTTTCTTTCCAAAGACAGTAAACCCCAGCAAGAGAAATTCAGTCACTGAGCTGTCGTTTCCTTTATTCATGTTACAAGTAAAGTTATATGACCTGAAAGGAAAAGGAAAGTGAAGTCTTATTGGTTTAAAAATATTTCTGATCTAACACTTGGCATTAACCTTGCCTCGAGGTTTTGAAATACATTGGAATTACAGCAAATGTATGGCTGGACAAATCTATCGATTTCAGTTTCTCATTTTTTGAATCTTCACCATGCCATAATTCCTTGCCAGTTGATTCAGTATTCAGCACCTTTATTGGCATATATAAAACAACAACATGTTTATATTACATACAGTAAAAGGAAACTTCTTCGGCCTATTATGTAGACCAAGCTCCCCCAGATTTCACTTCGAAGATTCTAGACAAAAACTGTACCAAGGCTCTGGTGGTTGATGGAGAGACATCTCTCAAAAGAAACTGCACCTTGCGTTGATTATTAGGAAGAGACTCAAGCCATGAAAAGGACGTTATAAAGTCAGCACGAAGGGTGCTAAAAAGAGGGCAGTCCAAAATTATGTGGTCTAGAGAGTCAGGCATATTCCGGCCACACGTGCAGAGTCTGCTCTGGTAAGGAATGCCTCTAAGTCTTCCAGACATCACGAAGGACGGGAAGGCATTCAAACGAGCCAACATGAATACTCTGGGGAGTATTCCAAGGGAGTCACCAAGTTATAGAAATAATTGGGCATCGTTCCATGATGGGGTTGTAACCCCAGATAAGCAGGGGAACATACCGGTGGCCAGAAGGGATGAAGTTTTTGGTATTCATTATCTAACAGCCTCTGCTTGATTAGTGAAAAGATGCGAGATTCATCATATGATAAGAGGGAATCCATTGTAAAACCTATTTGACTAAGTTTAAGAGAGATGGCAGAAAACCAGCTAAAATTATGTTTATCTTTTAATAAAAAAGTTAATAAATCTTCTGGCTCTGTATTGAAGTGAATTTTCAGCCAGAATTTAAAAGCAATAATCCAACCTCTTGTTTCTAAGAGATGCATACCCAGCTCTGCACATATCGTCAGGTAAGAGACACAATTTGGAACTCCAAGAATTTGCCGTAGGAAAACTGCCTGGACACCTTCAACTCTATTATTATAGCTGGGGATCCATAGAGGGATCCCATAGAGGAGTTGGGAGGCGGTTTTTGCTCTAAAGGCTTTAACTGCTGCTGGTACAAACTGGTTGCCATCAGTGAAATAAAAGCGTTTAATTTGAGTTGCCGAGCATCTAGCCAGATTGACTGCTCTGTCTTGGTGAGTTACCCATCTTAGATTGTAATGGAAAGTGATTCCCAGGTATTTAAAACTCTTCACTTGTTCAATTTTCTGTTTTCCCATATACCAGTTGCACGGGTGCCAACTTTTAGAGAATACCATTATCTTTGATTTGGAATAGTTAATTACCAGATGGTTCACTTGGCAGTAGTTAAAGAATGCTTTTAGGTATCTTTGTAGTCCAACTAAGTAGTCCAGTTGATGTATTTTTTTAAAGTCCTTTTGGAAATTCACAAGCTGTTTAGTATTCATGTTTCCCTAATATGGACATATCTGTAAGAAACGTTGCTTAATATAATTAAGCTATATATGTTGTATTTAATGTATATATAGCTATTTATGAACACCTTCCCTCTATATGCAGCTTTTGCATGGGAAAGTTCAAGAAGTGGAAATTTTGAAGGACAGGCGTGTTTTGGCCTGTGCATTGCTTTAACAATAGCAAACTATGTAGTTTCGCATTCAAGTGTGAAGAGGACCAAATTTCTCCCTCGTCTCCTGCAGTGAACCATCCCGCGTCATCTATTCTGAGGCTGAGTAGCACTTTGAAATAAATGATCTCTGTCTTCTTAGGCTTTGTTCCATAACACAGGTAAAAAAGATGCTTCATCTAATTCTAACAGATGGTATAGGACTGAAGAAACCCTCCAAGGTGAACACAAGCCAATTTTCTGACTCGTTCCTCATGCAGCTCCTGTTTCTCTCTCAGACTTTAAGAGTAACCCCTTTCCCATTTTTAAAATGAGCACTGAAAAAAATGGAGACTAGCTTGAATGCATGAAGAGATGGATGCTACCATCTCCTAGTATCTTACCTCCAGCTAGAATAACGCAGCTCTGCAGTTGTGGGAGACCCCATTTTGATACTATGCTATTAATACAAGCACTGGTTCGCCACTTGGGAACATATTCCTCTGAGAATACAGAGTATTCAAAACTTAGATAAAATAATTACCCTCTGGTGTTAGATGGTAAAGGTGGAGGGTTTGGTATAAAAGCTGAGTATTGATATAAATTGCTTGAATTTATTTAAAATTATGTTTATTCCGTAAAGGTTTGTGACATTTCAAAAAGAAAAATATAGTGTGTCATGTTATTTGGACTAAAATGGTGTATCTTTTTATAGATCCTAAAGAGTGATAATTTTTGCTTTCTCACCTAAGTTGTAGACAGATAAACTGGCTTTCTTTTCAATTGCCCATAGGGTTAAAAACTAGGGTTGTGCACAGTACTCATAATTTGGTCCAGGCCCAATTTGGCAATCCTGATTTTTTAAACCATTGTTTTAGAAACCACTTTGAGGGTTGTTTTTGGTTTTTTACTATGAAACATTAGAAACATTTTGTGAAATAAATGAATTCAAGAATCTTGATTAGGTTTCAATCTGGCTGAGATTGATCTGAACCCAAGGCAACCTGGACCCTAAGTTTAATCAGGATTTTTATAAAGGCTGTAATGAAAAACATGACAGTTTAAGCTCTAATTGAACATGTGGTCAGTGTGTCTTCCCACCCCACCAGAGAAGGCGTAATCAGGGTTATACAACTCAATGTCTCAATTCCCCCTGCTAGCCCAGGTTCAACCAGGGTATTAAGCCCTAATGAAACATGTGGTTGGGAATAAGTAGTGGGGGAAGAGGGAGACAAAGCAGGTGGGATCTCCTTCCCACTCTCCTCACCACCTGAATGCCTCTCCATTTGGACAAACACTGGATTTCTCCAGGTGGGACCGACCTAAGAGAATCATGGGCTGCCTTGACTCACTCAGCCGGAATGAGTTTGGGATCAAGGATTTGCTCTGAGAGGATGCACAGGCCTAATAAAAGCCACAATCATCTCCTGTATTTCCAAACTTCATGGAGTGAGTGCTGCTGAAGCAAAAGAACACCTGTACACTTTAGATTCCTGTTTATTTATTTATTTTTAAAATAATTTTTATTAATTTTACAAATATTTTCATACATGACATTGTTGTTTGCAAAATAAAACATTTGGCTCCCTGAGGCTGTGACTGCCCTCCTTCCCCGACTGATGGTTTTCAAACCTAATCTCTGTATATTGCATTTGCCTGTATTTCTTATTCCTGTTAAATCATAACCTTATATAATACTTACTTAACTACGATACATAATAAGTGGTAAAATTAACTTTACAAAACTTCCTATAACCCTGCTAGCATTGTTAATTGTTTACAGTTGTCTTTCAAATATAACATAAATTTATTCCAGTTTTCAGAAAAAACATGATCCTGCTGGTTCCGGATTTTCCCCATCAGTTTCACCATTTCGGCATAGTCCAGTAATTTCATCTGCCACTTTTCTTTCGTTGGTAAATCCCCCTGCTTCCATCTTTGGGCTAATAACAGTCTCGCTGCAGTTGTTGCATATAAAAATAATATTTTGTCCTGCTTGTGTATTTCTCTACCTACAATACCTAATAAGAAATCTTCTGCGTTTTTTTTAAAATATAAACGTATATTTCAACATTTTTAAAAGTTCATGATATATCATTTCCCAGAAATCTTTCACCTCTTTACAAACCCACCACATGTAACAAAAGGTACCCTCTTTTTCTTTACATTTCCAAAATAAATGATTTATTCTATACATTTTTGCTAATTTCACTGGTGTTAGGTACCATCTGTACATCATTTTCATGTGATTTTCTTTAAGCAAGCTGCAAGCAGTAAAATTTATTCCATCTTTCCACAATCTTTCCCAATCTTCTACTGTATATTATGACCAATATCTTTTGCCCAATGTATTATTACTGATTTTACTTCTTCATCTTCCGTATGCCATTCCAAAAGTAACTTATACATTTTTGACAATATTTTTACTTTATTACTTAATAAATCCATTCCAAACCTAGATCTTGTAAATTCAAATCCGTTTTTCTTTTTATCTTCTTTAAACACTTTATTTATTTGCCGATAATGCAACCAATCATTTACCAATTTTTTTATCTCCTCATAAGGTTTCAATTTCCACTGGTTCTCCATCTCTATCACCAAATCTCCATAGGTGGCCCACTTTTCTTCCATGTTTAACTTTTTTACAGTTGTTGCCTCTAGCGGCAACAGCCACCAAGGTGCTTTCCATTCTAATAAACTCTTATATCTATTCCACACCTCGTAGATTAATTTTCGAATTATGCAGTTCAGAAAACCTTTGTGAACTTTTACCTTCTCATACCATAAATATGCGTGCCATCCAAATCTATTATCAAATCCTTCCAATCTAGGAAAGTGGTACCTCAGGTTACATACGCTTCAGGTTACATACGCTTCAGGTTAAGAACTCTGCTAACCCAGAAATAATGCTTCAGGTTAAGAACTTTGCTTCAGGATAAGAACAGAAATTGTGCTCTGGCGGCGCAGCGGCAGCGGAAGGCCCCATTAGCTAAAGTGGTGCTTCAGGTTAAGAACAGTTTCAGGTTAAGAACGGACCTCCAGAATGAATTAAGTAATTAACCAGAGGTACCACTGTAGATCTGTATTTTTTAACAATATCCAATCCCTTAACCAACATAGGCAAGAAACTTCATAATACAATTTTAAATCTGGTAGGGAAAAGCCTCTTTAACATCTGTAAGTAATTTAAATTTAAATTTTGGTTTTTCCCCTTTCCCAATAAATTTCGTTATTGCTTTTTGCCACTCTTTAAAATTACAAACGCCTTTTATAATCGGGATTGACTGAAATTAAAATAACATTTTGGGTAGCACATTCATTTTAATTACTGATATTCTACCCCATAGGTTTCATCCTTCCCCACACTACTAAGTCTCTTTTAATACCATTCCATACTGGTGTGTAGTTATCTTTAAACAAACACTTTAGATTCCTCTTTAACTCATCTTCCCAGTTTTGTGGTCAGGCCATGAAACTTTGGGGTTTCACTGAGCCTGCTAATACCAAAAGTCTGAATGTTAAAATGAAAAGCCACTCTATATAGAGTACAAGGAGGGTTCTAACATGTACAGTGAAAAATGGGTTGAGTAAGTATGTCCAAGGAATGTGGTTGGATGAATGATTGTCAGAGACTAGGGTGGGAGAAGGTGGATGGGTAAAGGATGAATGGTTAAGATCTTAGCTATCCCCCTCCCTACCTGAGAAGGAGAGCTCTGAAGGCTTCTTGCACCCTACCTGGACAGATTCAAAGGATGATTCGACAAATTCATGGAGAAGAAGGCGATGTGTGGCTACTAGCCTTGATGGCCATGCTCTGCCTCCATAGTTGCAATCATACTGACTGATTGTTGTGGACCCCATGGTGCCAACTGGGACATGGTGGGTCTGTCACAGGAGGAGACAGAGCATTCAGAAGTTGGGATTTGGGACAGATGAAGAAGTGACAAGGGAGCGGGCTCCACCCCTTTGTTGCCAGATATCACAGAAAGTGAGAGGATCCTCCTGAGTCAGTCTCTACCCCACATTCTGAGAATGAAGTTCCCACGACAGCCAAGGACATGGCTGGCTAGTCAGTACACCCTGAGAAGAGTTCTAGTCCATCAAATACCTGGAGGGCAAGACATTGACCACCCCTGATCTAATAGATATCAACCCTTAGAGTACAAATTACTGCCCACAGATTTTTTGAGTACATAAATATTTATTCAGGTACAAATACCCTGTTTCCCCTATTTTAAGACGTAGTCATAAAATAAGCCATAGCAGGATTTTTTTCGCATTTGCGAAATAGAAGCCGTACCCCGAAAATAAGCCATAGTGATAGGCGCCGTTCTGGAGGGCGCCAAGGAAAAGGTGGGGCTGGGCTTACGTAATAAAAATAAGACATCCCCTCAAAATAAGCCATAGTGCGTTTTCTTGAGGGAAAAAAAATATAAGACGGTGTCTTAAAATAGGGGAAACACGGTACTGAAACAGTGGACTGGCAAGCTGTATTAGGGAACGGTATGTTATTATTTAAAACTAAGGGCAAACTACCCATAATGTTCGATGTTTGGATTGACATTCCTTGTATTTTTAAACACTAAAAAGGCAGTCATTGGTGGACATGATCAGGATTGGAACCAGAGAGTATGGGAGAGGGGGTGTACCCTTATCTCACACACCATGGTCCCAACCCTAAAATGTATCCAAGTTTATTTCTCATGTCAAATAGCAATCACAGCTTAAACAACTGCATTCTCCACCAGGACTTGCATGCTAATTGACAAAAAGGTCAAAGTGCCTCCTCTTCACAGTTTCTGAGAACAGAATGAGTGCACTAGTAATTTCTTTATGGCTATTCTAACCTCCCTGTTTCTTAAGGTATAAATCACAGGGTTCAGTAGAGGGGTTAGAAAGACATAAGTCACCGAGATCAATGTGTCCTGATCTAGCGATGAGGAAGATTTGGGTCTCAAATACACAAAGGATGCACACCCAAAGTGTGTTATCACCACTATGAGGTGGGAGGCACATGTGGAGAAGGCTTTCTGCCTTCCTAAGCTGGAGGGGATCCTTAGGATGGCAGAAATGATGTAAAGGTATGAGACAAACATCACCATGATGGTGCCCAGCAAAACAATGGCAGACAAAATAATGATTGCAATGTTAGTCAGTTGCAAGACCGATTCATCAATGCAAGCCAGCCTCAGCACCGGTAGGAAGTCACAAAAGAAATGCCTGATTCCATTTGGCCCACAGAAGGGCAACCTGAAAATGAGAGTATTAAAACTCAGTGATATGATACATCCAATTGCACATGAAGCAGCTACTATTTGGGTACAAACCCTTTTGTTCATCAGTATATGGTACTGAAGTGGGCAGCATATTGCCACATACCGATCATAAGCCATAGAAACAAGCAGGGAACAGTTGCTTCCAGAGAAGCCAAAGAAACAAAATTGCTGTATGGCACACCCAACAAAGGAAATGGATTGGCTGCCTGTCACCAGGGTCACCAGCAACTTGGGGATGGTGGCAAATGTGCTGCAGGTTTCTGATGCGGAGAATGCAAAGAGTAGAAAGTACATGGGGCTGTGTAAAGTCCGGTCAAACAGGATGACAGACATGATGGTGATGTTGAAGACCAGGATCATGCCATATATAAGAGAGAAACCTAGGAAAAGGAGAGTTGGTTTCTTTCCAAAGACAGAAAACCCCAGCAAGAGAAATTCAGTCACTGAGCTGTCGTTTCCTTTATTCATGTTACAAGTAAAGTTATATGACCTGAAAGGAAAAGGAAAGTGAAGTCTTATTGGTTTAAAAAAATCTTTCTGATCTAACCCTTCGCATTAACCTTGCCTCGAGGTTTTGAAATACATTGGAATTACAGCAAATGTATGGCTGGACAAATCTATCAATTTCAGTTTCTCATTTTTTGAATCTTCACCATGCCATAATTCCTTGCCAGTTGATGTATTTTTTTTAAGTCCTTTTGGAAATTCATATGCTGTTTAGTATTCATTTTTTCCTAATATGGACATATCTGTAAGAAACGTTGCTTAATATAATTAAGCTATATATGTTGTATTTAATGTATATATAGCTATGTATGAACACCTTCGCTCTATATGCAGCTTTTCCATGGGAAAATTCAAGAAGTGGAAATTTTTAAGGACAGGCATGTTTTGGCCTGTGCATTGCTATAACAATAGCAGACTATGCAGTTTTGCATTCAAGTGTGAAGAGGACCAAATTTCTCCCTCGTCTCCTGCAGTGAACCATCCCGCCTCACCTATTCTGAGGCTGAGTACAGCCTCAGCACAGGTAGGAAATCACAAAAGAAATGCCTGATTCCATTTGGCCCACAGAAGGGCAACCTGAAAATGAGAGTATTAATACTCAGTGATATGATACATCCAGTTACACATGAAGCAGCTACCATTTGGGAACAAATTCTTTTGTTCATCAGTACCTGGTACTGAAGTGGGCAACATATAGCCACATACCGATCGTAAGCCATAGCAGCAAGCAGGAAACAGTTGTTTGCTCTGAATACAGAAATGAAAAACATCTGCATGGCACACTCGACAAAAGAAATGGATTGACTGCCTGTCACCAGGGTCACCAGCAGCTTGGGAATGGTGCTAAATGTAGTGCAGGTTTCTGATGCGGAGAATGCAAAGAGTAGAAAGTACATGGGGCTTTGTAAATTTCTTTGTTAGAGAAATTTATCCATTTAATTTCTCTAAGTTTCTCATTTTCCCTGTCTGCAATATTCCATATTTCCATGTCAGTTTGAACATTTTAAAAATGACCTTTTTGAAATTTATCTGCAGATTCGTAGGCATTTTCTCTTAACATGCACATTTTGGCTAGTGATGTTGCTTAATATAATTAATCTATGTATATTGTCCCCCCCTCTCTCTACCTGGTTATGAACATTTCCCCTTAATATGCACATTTGAAGAACTGCATTGCAAAATACAAAGAAGTGCAAATTTTGAAGGACAGATGTGTCTTGGTCTGTGCATTGTTTCTGGAACAGCAAACTAGGTCATTTCACATTAAAACGAGAACAGAACCAAAAATTCTCCCCTCCTTGCTGCAATGAACCATCCCCTACCACATATTTTTAGGCTGAGTAGCACTTTGAAAACAAATGATCTCTGCCTTTGTTACATAACACAGGTGAGCAAGATGCTTCATCTAACCCTAATAGATGGTGTAGGACTGAATACAGTTTACTGAATCATTCTTTATACAGCTTCTGTTTCTCTCTCAGGCTTTAAAGGCAACTCCTGTTCAGTTTGTCAATAACATTTTTAAAACGAGCACTGAAATGAAGATGGAGACTAGCAGGGATGGATGCATACATGAATGAATGAATGAATGAATGAATGAAGCTATGCTACTATCTTCAAGTACCTTACCTCTGGCTAGAAGCAATCAGCACTGCAGTTGTGAGTTACCCCAATTTGATTTTATCTTATTAATTCAAGGACTGATTCATCACTTGGGAACATATTCCCCTGATAATGTTGGCTACGCAAAACATAAATAAAACAATTAATCTCTGGAGGTAGATGGTAGAGGTGAAGTAAAGCTGAGTATTAATTTGAATTGTTTGAATTTATTAGCTATTCAAAATTATGTTTGTTCCATAATATTTTGACATTTTTAAAAGAAAAAGGGGGGGAACTATAGTATGTTCATGTGATTCATGTTAAAGTTTTCATAGTTCCTTAATAATAATTATTATTATTTTCTTACCTAAGATCTATATATCTAACCCATCTCTCTCCCTTGAATGAAACTTTCCAAGGATAAGAGCTAGGGGTCTGCGAGACACTTCTGATTCTGTTCAGGGCGGGATTACTATGTATGCCACCTTGGGGTCATTAGAGGAAAGGTGGGGTATAAATGTAATAAAATAAATACATAAATAAAACATATTTTATACAGTGCTGTCTCATGTTTGGGTAATACAACTTCCTGATACCGTATTTATCTGAAAACATCTGAAACAATGTTAATATTTTTTGTTAGTAACTCTAGCCAAGAGTTCAAGCTCCAATGAGACTATTAATTTTTTCTGTTATTTCTGCTAGATTAGTGATACATGTTTCATCTGTTTATTAGCTTAACTTGTGCATTTTAGTTCCAACTACAGTGGTACCTCGGGTTAAGTACGCTTCAGGTTAAGTACGCTTCAGGTTAAGAACTCCTCTAAGAACAGAAATCGTGCTCTGGCAGCGCAGCGGCAGCAGGAGGTCCCATTAGCTAAAGCGGTGCTTCAGGTTAAGTACGCTTCAGGTTAAGAACGGACCTCTGGAATTAATTAAGTACTTAACCCGAGGTACCACTGTACTAGCTTATTTATTCTTTCTGTATGTTTCCTTTATTTATTGCCAATGGTTCCAAGCCCGTTGGCTCTCGTTAACAGGTGCATCACCAGAGTGGATGTCCACTCAGGAGACTTGTCTATCCAGGAAGCTAATTTTTACTAGTTACCCCTTCCCCTGGCAGTTCCTGGCAGTATGCCCTGAAAATCTGCTCCAATGGGTTTGAGTACTATCTGGGCCAGTTTGGAAGGTGGTGCCCAGGCCTCCAACAGGGAAGGGGAATTGACAAAGGTTTTATCCTCTCCCTTCCACCAATGAGTAAAATGGCTGGAAGGAGCTCCTCCATTTGCTGAGTGGATCCAATCCAACATAAATAACATTGTCAATCAAGGTCAGCCCAGATAAACAGCCAGATTTAGAAACGTGTCTAAAGTGCAAAGTTGATTATGCAGAACCATTATCTACTTTTAAAAAATGTGTCTGAAGTTAACATTTTCCATGCTAGTTCATATAAGAATGGCCAATCAACATAATCAAATGCTTTTTTAACATTGACAGACATTAATTACAATAATAACCTGAATGATTTATCTGAAATAATACCTCAAGGAAATATACTTGTACATGTCACAATAGAGCATTTTTTCAGCTGTTTCTGAGATGACTGAAATATTTCAGAACTCTTTTCTGTCCAGTTGTTAGCAGAATGTCTAAAGGACTGGTTCCTCTTGATTACAGAATGTGACGTAGAAGCCAGGATGTTTCCAGGGATCCTTTTCATGTTCCTTTTGCATCCTGGGAACATCAGGAACTTTAGGCCTCATGAAATGAATCTGCAGTACATTTTCTTAGAATGCCTACCTTGTCCTTAATTATGGGTGGAGAACAGTGCTGTAGGGAGGAGAAATACCATAGGGTTCTCTCATTTGACCCAGATCTTCTGACAATACTTTAGCAATGCAGAAGAGGGCTGTACTGTAGCAGCTGTCACGCCAAGAAAGTACAATGAGACAGAGCTCCCAGTTGCCCTGTAGATTTGTGTCCTAAATAAATGACTGCAGATAATCCAGACTGACAATTCTCAGCCTTGATAGTCAAACCCTAAGGGTTTTTTCTTTTCTTTTCTTTTCTTTTCTTTTCTTTTCTTTTCTTTTCTCTTTGCTTTTCTTTGAGAGTTTAGGAAAAAACACAGAAATTATGGCAAGCACCAGAAGTTATAAAAGCTTCGTTGTACCTTTCTTATTTCATGATATATTTGCATGTAACCCAACTGATACAATGGAGAAGCAATATGTTGAATCTTTGCCATCCTTTTGCTGAATCTCTGCACAGCGTGCATGCTTAACCCATTCATCTACAGCCTGAGGAACAAGGATGTGAAAGATGCCTTTACTAGGGTGACAAACAAAATGGCACGATCCCATTCTACATGTTTTTTTTAAAAGTAACTGTGTTGACTGGAAATAAATTAGCAGCAGGCATCTGACTTGCACTATTATTCTGTGTGCACAGCGTGTGAAATATCTAATGTCTAAAACTTGCTTATGTATGCATTTATCATGTTATATCTAAATGGACAATTAAATGTGTATTTCTGCAATGCCTTACAATGGCAGAGAGGGGAAAAAAGTACCCTGATTCTGTACAGACTGCCTATATCCAAACAAAACAATCTGTGATGCTAACTTAAGCCTAGAGGAGCCTTTACAAAAGATAGCCTTCTTCCACTAGATGGAAGCTATACAAATCCTGGGAAAATGTGCCAATGACCGCTCCCCACATCAAATGGGGGGGCGCCTTTTGCGTGGTCGCACGCAGCCCCCTGGATCCCAGTGCGGCTCCCGGTAGTATGGACTGGCTTTGCCCTCCCCAGGCTGGATACCTGGAGGTCTCCGCCTACCTCAGCCAATAGCCCAATCCTGCCTGGGGAGGAGTTGCCAGGGGATCAGCCAAGTAAGGGGAGGGACCGCCCTGCCCACACAACAGAAGGTGAATATTACCTGCGAAGCGTCAGTTGGCTCCAGAGCTTCTCCCAGCCTGCCCTCCCTCAGTTAAGCCTTTTTTTGCAGGTTAACCTTTTCTCCACAGGTACACAGGCGCTGCTATGTCATAGTCACTGTTGAAGGAATTTTCCTGCATTGGCAGGTTTTGCCTTCCCCGTAGCAAAACGTCACAACTTTGGCGGTTTCAGGCCTTGGGCGGAATCCTTTAGTCTGTCTTCCTAAATGGGGGGAGGGAGCGTGAACGTTGACACATGCCCCCCTTGCGGCGGTGATCCCAGGGTTCCCTGTTAAAGGGGTCTTGAGGGGAGGCATTGGCCATACGCCGAGAGGTTGTCATTGCTCTCCCCTCCAACGGCGGCGAAACGGGGGCGGGTTCTCTGCTCGAACATATGTTCTCCAGAGCCAGCCCAATCTCCACACATTCTGGATAACCCTGATGTCTCCCAGATCCCCGGCTGGGGACTGGGAAGGATAAATGCCCAATGCCTGAGCCAAGGTCTCCCTACATCTGAAACTTAATAAAATTGTGGCCAATTTTAATCCCATAGCACGTTGTCTTGAGTCATTATTCCATTCGGGGGTCACCTGGGGTTGGGGGGACTCCACCTGTCCACGCAATGGATCCTACTTCTCCAGAATGAGAGGCTACTCTCTTTCTCTGGAATCTACCTGGTAGCTGCAGTTTGTCTCTCTAGAGACCAAAATATATTCATGACAATCCTCCATTCAGAAGGAATATATTGGAACTCCTGGATATTTCCCCCCTGCTGTAAGTGCTATAATGGAATTCACATTACAGTCAGTGGGAAACCTAATACGCTATGTGCTCTCTGTGATTCTGCACAAATGCAGGCTGTAGGATGCTGCCTTATGTAAGGTGAGGCAATGTCTTTCATCCATTTTATTATTTATTAAATTTCTATACTGCCCTTCACCTGATATTCACAGGGCAGTTTATAATAAAGGTAAAGGGACCCCTGACCATTAGGTCCAGTCGTGTCCGACTCTGGGGTTGCGGCGCTCATCTCGCTTTATTGGCCGAGAGCCAGCGTACAGCTTCCAGGTCATGTGGCCAGCATGACTAAGCCGCTTCTGGTGAACCAGAGCAGCGCACGGAAACGCCGTTTACCTTCCCACCAGAGCGGTTCCTATTTATCTACTTGCACTTTGATGTGCTTTCGAACTGTTAGGTGGGCAGGAGCTGGGACTGAGCAACGGGAGCTCACCCCATCGCAGGGATTCAAACCGCCGACCTTCTGATCGGCAAGCCCTAGGCTCTGTGGTTTAACCCACAGCGCCACCTGGGTCCCATACAGTTTATAATACACAAATGCAAAAATGCTTACTATAATAACAAACCAAAACAATGGCACGCCCACAGCATTGCTTGCAGTATTCCACTGTGCCAAGCACATGGCTGCCACATCACCTGCAAACATATCCTTCTAAATGAAGATGCCAAAGATTGAACCTGGGACCCTTCTACATGTCAGGGGTTTTATTCAGAAGAAATGTTCTGAGCTGTTTCCATATTTTGCATGTGGGGGTGTGGGCGTGCAGAGAGTTGGTGTGTGTCTCCCCCCACCCCTGCACATCACTATGAGCTCCCTCATCACTACTCAGCATGCCATTCATACTGCTGTCCTCAGATGTTACTTAATGACTGCCATCTTTATTTTAATATATTATACCAACAAATTGACTGAAAATAACATAACTTAACACATATCTACAAGTATCTCCTCAAAGGCATAGCCTATGGCATACTTTCCAAATATAATCAACTCTTAAAGTGCAAAGTTCCATATGCAATGCTATGTGCTGTAGAGTGATTGTACAATGAATGCTCATAGATATGGTGTATACAGTAGGGTGGGTCATAAAAAACTTTTTTTGAAAATGTTTCCTCCCTTGATCTTATCTCAGGCGTATGGTATAAACATAGTTAAATTTCAAATTTGGGACAAATCGGTTAATATTTAGACCCTGCTCCTACAAATTGAAATTTTGCCTTACCACGAGTGATAAAAACATAGGAATTTGACTCATTTAATTCTCAGTATGTTAAATTGTGAACTTATAAACATAAATTTTAGGTTTTATGTAGAGCAATAATAGTTGCATACTATTATTTTCTGCAATATTTATTTATTTAAGATAAAACATGTTGATAATGTACATGAAAAACCAATGGTTTTGAAAAAAATATATGGAACAAATAAGCAAACGGTGTACTAAACATAAACAAAACGCCACTCATATTATGTGTTGCGTCAAAACATCACATTATACTTAATTACTTAGGTATAATTTGTACTAAATGCTTACATTTTGTGTAATTAATAAAATTATGCCTTATGCAATATATCCATTGTACAGTGCACCATATTCATATTATATCATGCTAAAAATATGCTTTTACGCATTACACTAAACGTCTATTTTGGTGCAAAGTCCTTCTTTGTATCTTGTTTTGGGAATTTAGAGCGATTGTTCATTGTTGTTTTGATGGTAGCATCACATCTTTTCTCTCCAATAACTACCGTATATTCCGGCGTATAAGACAACTGGGTGTATAAGACAACCCCCAACTTTTCCAGTTAAAATCTAGAGTTTGGGATATACTCGCCGTATAAAAAATACGACCCGGCGTATAAGACGACCCCCGACTTTTGAGAAGATTTTCCTGGGTTAAAAAGTAGTCTTATACGCAGGAATATACAGTATCCTAGATGCTCTAGTAACCTCCTTCACTGCACGTTCACATTCAACCATTTGCGAATGGCACTTGAATTTTGGAATTGTTAATGGAGTGGTCACAATATTTAACAGTTCATTGTTTGTCATGTTCCTGATTATTGGTGGGCTCATATGTGTCAGTTTCTGACCATTTTATCATTTGTTGCCACTTCACTGCTTTAAAATCGAGGGTTGGCACTCTAAATGGACGAATACTTGCAGCCAACGGTTCATTTCTCCTTCTTGCTTCAATGATGATTTGAACAGCATCAACGCGATCTGACTTCTGGGCAGAAGCCAGTTGGGCGAGAAGAATATTTTCTGGGTGTGCAAAGAAAGCATTTCTCTGCACACATCTCTGTACAATTCCCTTTGCCTCCTTGTCTTCGATCTGCTCACTTTTCTTCATTAGAAAATAAAAGTTCTGTGGACCCTCAATAGCCAATTCATGATGTTTTACTTTAAACCACATTGGTGTGCGTGAGGCAGGGGGTGGGGTGAAAAGGACACTTTTGAACTCAAAACTCTTACCGGTTTAAAGGATTATGGATGTATGGATTGGTTTATGGCATTATGGATTTTATGTTTTAACTATGAGTTAAGTAGGGGGAAATTTAGCTAAAAATTCTGAGACCTAAGGGAGGTAAGGGGGTGGGAAAATATAGTATTAGGGTTTAAAAATAGGTTAGAGTAAGGGAATTGGATAAGAGTATAGAGAAAGAGCAGAAGTACCAAGATGCCGAGGTTTGAAAAATGTTTAAGTAAAATGACTTTTGTATTTTAGGATGTTTTAAAATCTAGGAGTGAAGAATCTGTCAAAGAGGAGTGGCAATGAATTCAATAGAGGGGGACTTGAGGAAGTCAATCGAACTATGAAATTGAGAAAGAAGGGATGCCTGGCCCACAGAATTGGGCCAGGCCTAAGCAATGTTATTAAATATTGATAATAAGGTTAAACATACAATGAATAAGACTACTGTGGTGAGAGAGGGGGATATATGTAGCTTCCCACAGTGAGAGGTGGGAAGTATGGAAAATTTAACCGATATGTTATGTGCTTAAAAAATTGTAAAAACCTTTATTTACTACATTTTATTCCAACTTATATAAGAGGGAGGGACAGGACCAAAAAGAGCTGGGAAAATATATCCAAGAAACGAATGTGCCCGAATTAGAGGAGGGAGTAACTACAGAATTAAATAAAGGCATTACAACCCAAGAAGTGCAAGATTTAATAAGAAGTACTAAGTCAGGTAAAGCCCCTGGAGCGGACAGTTTATCCGTGTTGTTCTATAAAAAACTAGAAGAAATAGTGAAAGAACCATTAAAGCTAATAATGAACCAAGCTTTAGAACAAGGGGAAATTCCCAGATCTTGGGCAGAAGCAATCATAGCAATTATACCAAAGCAGGGAACAGACAATAACCAAATCAAAAATTACCGACCAATCTCGCTCCTAAACACTGATTACAAATTATTTGCAGGAGTTATAGCTAATCGGTTAAAAAAAAAAAAAAAAGTAATGGGGACAATAATAAAAGAGGACCAAGCGGGATTTCTCCCAAATAGACATATGCACACCAACATGAGGAACATCATAGACATCCTAGAGTACCTTAATTTGAGAACAGACAAAAAGGCAGCTCTGCTGCTATTAGATGCAGAAAAAGCCTTTGATAAGGTCTCTTGGGTATTTATAAAAGAAGCAATAAGAACATTAAAATTTGGGCAGAAGATCTCCAAGGCGATAGAGGCCATCTACACGAACCAGAGGGCCAAATTACTGATAAACAACGAAGTAACAGGCGAGATAGACATACAGAGGGGAACCAGACAAGGATGTCCCCTCTCCCCACTGTTGTTCATCCTAAGCTTGGAGTTTCTTTTGGAAAACCTAAGAAATGATTAAGAGGTACAAGGTATTAAAGTTGGGGAAGATATACACAAAATTTAAGCCTTTGCCGATGACGTGATAGTCACCTTGGAGAACCCATCACAAAGTATCAGCCAGACTCTTAAAAGAATCAACGAATTCGGGAAGGTAGCGGGGTTTAGTTTGAATCTAGAGAAGACCAACATATTGACAAAAAATTTATTAAAAGAGGAAAGGGATCAATTGCAAAGGGAAGTGGGAATAAAAGTGGTTAACAAAACAAAATATCTGGGAATTTGGATATCAAATAATACGAATAATCTAGTCAAAGATAATTATAGCAGAATTTGGCAGGAGGTAAAGAAAGATCTTGAAATTTGGAATAGATTGGGACTATCACTATTAGGAAGAATTGCGACCATTAAAATGAATGTCTTACCGAAAATGATCTTTTTATTCCAAATGCTTCCCATTCTGGGATCAGGCAGGAACATCTTCAAACAGTGGAAGAGGGATATTACCAAATTTGTATGGAATTACAAAAGAGTCAGAATAAAATACAAATTATTAATTGACATTAAAGAACGGGGGGGGGGTATGGCGTTGCCAGACTTAGAGCTTTATCACGACGCCGCAGGCTTCATGTGGCTAAAGGATTGGATCACCTTGGATAAAAGTAAACTATTAGATCTGGAAGGATATGGAAATAAATTCGGCTGGCACGCCTACCTAGAAGGGGATAAAATTAAAGCTCATAAAGGCTTTAATATACATATCATTAAAAAATCTCTAATAAAGATTTGGGAAAAATACAAAAGATTATTAGAACCCAAAACCCCGAACTGGCTCTCACCAGAAATTATAACAATTAAAAGAGTAAATTCTGAAAGAAAGTGGGGAAAATATAAAGATTTATTAAAACAAGGAGGGAGATTAAAAATGAGAGATTATAAGGAAGTGAAACCGTTCCTAACGGGATGGATCCAGTATCATCAAATCAATAGTAAGTTTAATGAAGATAAAAACAAAAAAGGATTTTTGAACGAACCCTCACTGCTGGAAAAACACCTCTTACAAAATAATAATAAAATAATATCTAAAATGTATAACCTACTTCTAGAATGGGAAGTAAAGGACGAAATGGTCAAAGAAACAATGATACATTGGGCAATGGATTTAGGTAAAATGATAGAATTAGAGAAATGGGAAACTCTATGGGCAAAAGGATGGAAATTCACAGCTGCGGAAGGAATAAAAGAAAATATGATTAAAATGTTTTATAAATGGTATCTAACTCTGGAAAAACTACACAAAATGTACAAAACAAACAGTAACCTGTGCTGGAAATGTCAAAAAGTAGTGGGGGATTTCCTACACATGTGGTGGAAATGTGAGCATATACAGAATTTCTGGACGCAGGTTTTCGAAGAAACAAAGAAAATATTGAAATATAATATAAAGAAAAACCCATAAGCTTTCTTATTGGGTATAATTGGAGAGGATATTTGTCCTCAAGATAGGAAACTTTTTTTGTATATTACAGCTGCGGCCAGGAATTTGATAGCTCTATATTGGAAAAATCAACAGATCCCAGGAATTGAAGAATGGAAGGAGAAATTATTTTGTTATATGGATTTGGCAAGATTAACTGAAATAGTAAGAGGTAACAGTAACCAAACCTTTAAAAAAAACTGGGAGAAATTTAGAGATTATATGAAAAAGGAATGCCCCACAATAAAATCTTGGATTTATTTTTGACCACTTCGTATGGAGGTTGGGAGGAATAAACTAACGCAAAGGGAAAGCACTGAGTATGCTATATCTTAATTGATAGAATTATGAAAACAGTTACTAGATAGATTAGTTTGAACACCCGAGTGAAGAGCAGACGGAAGCTACATAATTTATTTTGTCTGTAAGGTTTATTTGGAATACGTAACAAGTACAAATGGAATATGAGTATGAAATAAGTCATATAAAGAGGAAGAAGGAGAAATATAGAAATGTATAGATATGCATATTGCGGCGAATATTTTTGTTTTTGTTTTCATTTTTTGAATGTATGATTTGTTTTGTGTATATGTGTATTTTTAAAATTAATAAAAATTTCAAAAAAAATAAAATTGTAAAAACCAATAAATTTTTTTGGAAAAAAATAAAATAAACCACATTGGTGCATAGATGTTTACAATGTATGACGTCAATATTTTTAGAACTCGAGATGGTTTCTTTGTGCAGGCATACAGCCGGCAGATACGACAGGCACTAGTCAGCCACCTGCTATGGCTGCATGGGCCAATTTTGAACATGTTATCAACATGTTTTATCTTAAATAAATAAATATTGCAGAAAATAATGGTATGCAACTATTATTGCTCTACATAAAACCTAAAATTTATGTTTATTAGTTCACAATTTAACATACTGAGAATTAAATGAGTCAAATTCCTATGTTTTTATCACTCGTGGTAAGGCAAAATTTCAATTTGTAGGAGCAGGGTCTAAATATTAACCGATTTGTCCCAAATTTGAAATTTAACTATGTTTATACCATACGCCTGAGATAAGATCAAGGGAGGAAACATTTTCAAAAAAAAAGTTTTTTATGACCCACCCTAGTATACAGCAAAGTCCCTCGTCTGTCCTCCGATGGGTGGCTAGCTTGAGGTCTCCCCAATTCACTGGTACAGTTTCTTCAAAGGAACGGACTTCATCGACAGTAATACAGATTAACAAAATTTAACCATGGCTAAAAAGCTCCAGCAACTCTAACATTCATCACTCTGGAAGATATCGTTGTGATCTAGCAGAAAAGTAGGTTAGCTAAACTTGTCAACCTGTCCAATTTTTCACTGTTCATATTTCAGGGATTCCGTCCATAATAAGTGAAAGACAAAGGTTTTTTGTCTTTTGGTGATGGAGGCGTGGCCAGCAGCTGCTGTCCTACTCTCCTGTTCCATGTGATTACAATCCTATGGAACAATGTTCTTCAACTTTGTCTCTCCAGAATTTGCACTCCCATTGTTCCCAGCCAGTTTAGCCAATGGTCAGGGATGATGAGAATTGCCGTACAGCAACATATGGGGAACCAAGATTGAAGAGCACTGGTGTGGAGGAGAGCACTTGAAAAGGACTTAATCTGAGATTCTGAGATAGAAGACAGATATTCATCTCTCCCATAGATGTGCCAAGTATTTCCATCACTTACTGGTACATGTTAAAGAGTAAACTCTGTGTTGCACATTAATGTAGTGTCTCATTCCCTCTCTGATAGAAGACAGATACTTGAATCCTCTGTGTATCAGTAAATTTAATAACCACTGGTCAGTAAAACCTACATCTTATTCACATATAGTGAAACGTAACTCACATCTTACACTTCTTTTACTTATGCAAGGAGAGCAGAGGAAATCCACTCAACATTTATTTATTCACCATCACCACCTGAGCATACTATGATCACAGGTTTACCTGGCATTGGAAAGATGGTGCGAGGGCTATGGCAGGGTTGTAGAGCCCTCCCACTTCCTTCACAAAGCTGAGCAATCACATACTGGGTTTTGGGAAGGAGATGTGTGGATTCTAGGACCCGGCCAGAGCCCACCCCCCCTTCCCAAAGCTGGGCAAGCAGTCCTCCACCTTGCAGAGGTCAATGTAACTATTTGTAAGCTATGTATAGGATAACAGCATTACCTGGATGTAGCACAAAGCGAAGGCAAAAATTCTTAATTTAGACATTGCAATAAAGGTAGCGGGAAGGAACAGGATCAGACATATGATGATGATAGTTACTGTCTCTGAGAAACAACCTTTCCCTCAATCAACCTTTTGAAAGCCTCTTTTACCTCCTTGTTTCTTAGACTGTAGATGAGTGGATTCAACATTGGTATTGCAAGGGTGTAAAAGACAGAGATGATTTTGTCTTGCTCCACTGAATATTTTGAACTGGGCCTTAAGTACATGAAAATGGCTGTCCCATAGAATACGGTGACAGCCGTAAGGTGGGAGGCACAGGTGGAGAAGGCTTTTCGTCTGCCCTCGGCTGAGTTGATCCGAAGGATGGCAACTAGGATGTAGGTGTAAGAGACAAGAATGGTCAGGAGAGTTACTGATACAATTGCTGTAGAGAAGATGAAATGAATTATATCAGTGACGCCTGTGTCTGAGCAGGACAGCTTTAGGATCGGGGGAACATCACAGAAGAAGTGGTTGATGATGTTGGATCTACAGAAGGACAAGTTAAATATAAATGAAGTCTGGACAATTGCATTCACACAACCTGTTAGATAGGAACCAGCCACAAGCAAATAACAGAGCTTTTTGGACATGATAGCAGTATACAACAGTGGGTTGCAGATTGCAATGAAGCGATCATATGCCATCACACCCAGCAGGCAGCACTCACAGGATACAGCAATGCAGAAGAAGAAAAACTGCAGGGCACAGCCAGTGAAGGAAATAGTTTTGCTTTCTGCCACAAAGGTCATCAGTGTCCTGGGAGCAATGACAGTGGAGTAACCAATATCCAAGAGTGATAGACTGCTGAGGAAAAAATACATGGGAGTGTGGAGCCTGGAGTCAATCCTGATTAATGTTACCATGCCAATGTTCCCCACCAGGATCAACAAGTAAATCAGTAAGAACACAGCGAAGAGAACAAACATCGTATTCTGGTTATCTGTGAATCCCAGCAATACAAACTCAGTAATTGTGGTGAAGTTTCCCTCTGCCATTTATGTAAGGTGTGCTCTCACCTGTAAAAAAGAATATGAGAACAATGATGAAAGAGAATTATTTCCATTCTTGATATGACACAGAATAGCATATCATCATTCACATTTTTTCAAACTGCAGTAGTTTCATGAGGCCACATGCTTATGCCTAGGGTGACATAGAGCTGCTTAACTTTTTCTCTAGGTATTATACATGTAATGTGATATTCTCTCCCCCCTCCATCTCTCATTTAATCAGAGGCTGTTATTGGAGGCCACACATTTAAGTGGAGGAATAACAAGGAACACAGAATAGCATATAGTCCTTCACTTTCCCCCCCAGCCAGTTTCATGGGACCACATGCTTAAATGGAGGGGGTGACATAGAGCTGCTTAACCTTTTCTCATTTCACCATTTCCCCCATACCACTCTGGTCAGTGACCGAAATAAATCGATTCATTCTTTCATTCCTTTTCTCCATAGCAAATTTTTCTCTAATGTGTGCAAAGACAATACAGGAAAAGGCAATTGTTCTGGAGTTAGATTCAATCTCTCAAGCAAACAATCCAGATAAATGTAAGTATTTGCAGAGGCCACAGGGAATAGGACTACCCCCAGTTAGGAGATCCTTCCCTATGCTACAGATGACAAAAGAGCCATATAGGTGTTGATTAATATTTACAGGCTGCCATTACATTAAAACTTGTAATAGCACATTTGACTTACCTAGAGATTCCTCAACATTGCCTGCAGCATTTCCCACACAACTAAGATTTCCTTTGCATTCTCTTGCATTCTAAAGCAGACATAGAAAAAGAAGCCTTATGATGACAATCACAGGTTGTTTTGATAGCATGGTGATCCTAATCTTCAAATAGGAAGGCTGGCAGAACGAGAAGACAGTGGTGCATTTATATCTCTTAAAGGAAGAAGGAGGGAGCCTCAAAGAGGGAGGGAGGGAGATGCCATTATTTGGTCCCAAAGAGATTTTGATTAGGTGAACATGAGTTGCAAAACATTCTTTTCATAAGTACGTCGAAACAGAGCCCCTGAAAGGTCTCAAGGCAATAATCATAAAGCCACAAACAGAAAAACTCATTAAAGATTCTCTTACAAATATGTGTATTTTAGTCAAAATTAATATGTTTATGAGGAGGAAACTGCACTAAAATACTGATGCAGTTCAATGAGGACTTCTTTTAAAACAGCAACAACAAGAATTTCTACAGAACTATGGAGAGCCAAATTAAGATTGAAAACTGAGAATCTGAGGGAACCGGAAATTAACATATTCCTCCATTTGTCTCTTTGACCCCCTTATCTGATTGGTTCTATTACAAATGCTCCTTCTGCACAAGCATATGAGATTACCGTACCTTCACCACCTGCATGCTATTCTGGGAGTCTTCCCAGGTGTGTTTTCTTTTTTTTTGGGGGGGGGGTGGAGCCCCATTGTGCAAGCTGACCCCTTGTGCAGGGCTTCTTCTGAAAGGATTTGTTAGGTGAATCCTAACCTAAAACTGCAATCTTGGGAAAACAATGCAGATTAATTCAATCTATGGAAAGAACTTGTTCCATTGCTTTCAATGGGACTCAATTAAAATTAGCTTTAGTTGGATTGGGACCATTATTTCTATAGCGAGAATAATGCATCATTTAGATGTTCTATCCAAATATTCCCAATGCCATTTGCTTCCTGTTGACAAATTTTAGACAAAATTATAGGAAAAAAGATTGTAATGATGCCCCAAGAAACTTATTATTAATCCCCAATAGCTGAGGTTTCTGGAAAAATATCCCCGAAACCCATCTTTAGAGATTTCAAACACAACTGATGCAAGAAATAATGAATTAGCTAGTAGCAAGAAGATCACTACCAAGGGGTTTGAGATGTGACAGAATGGACACTTACCACGCTTCCACGGTGAGCAGCGGTGGCAGCCCAATGCAGTTGCCCCCCTCGGGTGGTGCTGAGGCTCACGGGTTCCCGCCAAACCCTTAAATTTGAATGAGCCAATGTGCGGCAGCCTATGGGGCGTGGCTTGGGGAGCAGACCTGAATGAGGCAGTCTTCGCTCAGGTCTGTTTCCCAGCTTTTTATTCTGGCTGGCCCAGCTGAGATTTGCCAGAACCAGAAGCATGAAAAGGGCAGAGGGGAGATATGTGATGCGTGCACATCGTCTCCTGTTGCTTGGAAAAAACCCTGGAGAGGAGGGGACTTAGGCACCTGTCAGGAGGCAAGGAACTTCAGTCTCTGCAACTGCTTCATGGGGGCATGTCCTACCAGAGATGTGTTGCTGTGCCCAGTAGGCCTGACACTCCTGTGTGGAACGTGTTTTTGCTAATAAAGAGTTAACTCCAGCATGCACAGTGTGATTTACTGCTGGCTTTCCTTTGACACTTAGTATGAAGCACTATTTAAAAGAAAGGTAGAATCACAGGAATGTGGTGGGTTCTGAAAATGGATATTTCAGCTGTCAAAGACCAGGGCAAAAAGGTGCATTTTCAGCATTCACCAAAAGCTGTATAGTGCAGAAGAAAGATGCTTTCCCCAAATTAATCTGGGAGCTATAATATATTAAGCATGCTAAGAGCTTTAAGGAGACCCCATTCCTCTACCATAGCTACAATTCCCAGAGTTCCCCATGAGAAAGGATTGGTTGTTAAACCACTCTGGGAACTGTAGCTCTGGGAAAGGAATGGGGGTCTCCTAAGAACTTTCAGCACCCTTAATAAATTATAGCTCCCAAAATTCTTTGGAAGAAGCCGTCACTGTTTAAAGTAGTATCATAGTGTTTAAAATATATGGCATGAAGGTGGCGTCAAATTCCCCTCCCTCCCCAAGTATGACATCTTCATGGGCCATTAGCTACTTTGTTTACTTTGAGAAGATAATTCCAAACAAGATGGCAGAATAGATGTTGCTTACTTTGTGCTTTCCTGGCTGTAAAGTGCTAAAGGGTTTCAAAAAAGCATACTGGAAGGGCAGCCTTCTTCCATACAATCCTGTCCCGCGACTGTGCTCAATTTCAAGAGGCTTTACTATGTGTTCCACTATGTTCAAAAATATGATTGGTTCAGATGCAAGACTGGCCATTTTTCTACTGTGGCACCCAATTTGTAGAATACCCTCTCTCTAGTTGCTTCATTTGGTCCCATCTCTTTTAACTTCAGGTGAACAGCTAATGCCTTTTTATTTCACCAAGTTTTTAGTGCGGGTAGAACTTCCTGGTTTTGGTTGCATCAAACTTAGTTTTATTCCGTGTAGACCTATTGAACTTAAAGGACCTAAGTTTGTCATGTTCATTAGTTTTAATGGGCTTGACTAACGCCGGAGAAAATTCTAAATAAAGTGTAATTTTATCCTTCTCTTGTTTTCGGCTTTTTATTCTCAAAAATGATTACATATAAAAGTAATTACAACAGATTCAACTTATTTTAAAAATAGGTAAGAAATACAATAAAAACAGCATGTAGATAGGAAAATGTAACATTTTTATAAAATAGCCAACAATATTTGTGTTTCAACATTTATCTGTGTAATTTTCCACAAACACACAGTAAAAGGAGCAGCATGTCTCAACAAAATGATTATCTACCTATGTACCTCCCTTTACTCTTATAATGTTCACGAATTTTATTATGTGAACATTCTCCCAAGTATTCACGATCCAATTATCCATTATGAGGTGTTTATTGTCCTCTAATGGTAACTAATTATGAATCAAGCATAGTTAAGAGGTATGTTACATTTTTTTCTATCATCTGACAGGACATACCATCTTATGTAACCAAAAAGCACCACTACTGGATATCATATCATATATCATATATCATATCATATCATATCATATCATATCATATCATATCATATCATATATTTCTTTTAGCACAGATGTCCCAAAAACATTTTTTTCTTGGGCATGACCAGAATACATCCTTCTTTCTCCTTGTTGGGCAATACCACCATCATTTTTCACACACTGAAGCCATGATTTTGCTTATCTGTGCCTATCACCACATGGCTACTCTACCCCTTTCTGATGGGTCAGCATTCAGTGGATGAAGGGCTTCAAGGACAGTTAATTTTATATAGCCTCTCGAGCAAGCTAGAAATGAGAGGTACCTTAGGGTTCTCACCAGGGTAGCCAAGTGTTCTACTAGTATTCCAAGAAGGGATTGTGCTGTGTTCTAAAATGACTTCTTCAAAACTGGACATAAAAATGGAAAAGGCAGTTCAATGAAAGCAAGTTAACAAGATGTACATTTTGGCAAAACCCTGTAACTTCGCATGTACAAGATCAGCATCTGAATTGGGCCCTTTGAGATGGACAATTAAAATCCACAAAATCATAATACTTTATACAGATCTATGTTGGAACTTTAATTGGAATACTACGACACAACTGGTTTTGACACCTACATTGTTACCATATAATATTGTCTTATGTGTGCATCTCAATCATACCTGTGCCAGGACCATTCCATGGGAACTTGTGGCTTTCCAGATGCTGCTGGACTCCAGAAGGGCCAATGGTCTGGGTCCTGAGACAATGGGAGCTGTAATCCAGCAACATCTGGAAGGCTGAAGATTCCAGAGATTCTTTAACATCCCTATATGTAACAGGCATGTCCAGGCATTCCTGGCTTCATGTGAACCAATGCATTCCTATTACTTGACCCCGCTGCCCTTCAATATTTTGGATATGAAGGTCTGCAGAGAGGAAAGTGCCCTATGCCTATAGATTTCCTGAGTTATTTAGAACCATGACCATGAAGGTTTCTAAATTATGTGAGGAGCCTAAACACACATGGAACACATTCCTTTTTGCACAAATTTGCCCTCTAACATATGATGGGAACTGGGAGTGGAAAAATATTAGATGGGGCAGAACTGGAGAGTGAATCCCCACTCTCACCCCATCTGTTTAAACAGGGCGTTTGGCAAATTGCCTTACACTTCCATAGTGATCCCACCTATTTATTCAGGAAAGATATTCAGATACGATCTTATTTATTTCAGTGGCTTAACTAAGAGAATCCTCTTTCCTGGGAGTAGAAAAACAAAGTCTTTTAATATCTTTCTTTAGTCTTAAGAAAAGGTCATACTTTTACTATTTTTACTTGAAAAATATCACCTTCTCTGCCGTCCTACCAAAAGCATCTTTCACATCTTTGTTCCTTAGGCTGTAGATGAGAGGATTGAGCAAGGAGATCACAAGAGTATAGAACACAGAAACTATTTTGTCCTGATCCTTTGGGAAACTGGAGCCAGGCCGTATATACATGAAGAAGATGGTTCCATAGAAGATAATGACTGTGATCAAGTGGGAAGCACAAGTGGAGAAGGCTTTGTATCTGCCCTGAGCCGAGCTGATCCTCAGGATGGCAAAAAGAATAGCCATGTAAGAGACCAAGACAATGAGAAAAGTTGTCAGCGCAATTATAGTGGATAAAACGAAATGCACAGTGTGAGTGACATGGGTGTCTGAACAGGACAACTTGAGTATTGGGGGAACATCACAGAAAAAATGATTAATGATATTTGAACTGCAGAAGGACAAAGTAAAAATAAAAGAAGTCTGGAGAATTGAACTTGTAAGTCCACAAGCATATGCAACCACCACCAATATGGTACAATGCTTCTTTGACATAACAGCGAAATAGAGCAGCGGGTTGCAGATGGCTGTGAAGCGATCATACGCCATCACAGCAAGAAGGCAAACTTCTGTGGTTATGAAGACAGCGAGGAAGAAAAATTGCACTGTGCATCCCTCGAAAGAAATGGTTGTCTTCTCTGCCACAAAGGTTGTCAGCAACTTGGGGGCAATGGCAGTTGAATAACCAATATCGATAATGGAGAGGTTTCTCAGGAAAAAGTACATTGGGGTGTGGAGCCGAGCATCCACACTGGTTACTATGATTATCCCAAGGTTGCCTACAAGCGTGGCTACATAGATAACCAGGAACAAGATGAATAGGGGGACTTGGAGGTCAGGGTGGTCCATGAATCCCAGAAGGATGAACTCTGTTACAGTGCTTTCATTTTGCTTCATTCTATATTCCTCTGTAAGAGAATTAAAAACAATGTGGTTTTTGAAGCTGGATGGCTACCAGACTGCATTAAAATTCATTCATTCAAGTCAATTATATGTTTGAGGAGAATGAACAAACACCACAGACTACAGCATTAGTTGTAGATCCTTTGGCCCTCCATGTGTTGTTGGTTTCCATTCCCATCAGCCCCACCCAGCAAACCCTATGGTCAGTTGGAATTCAATTGCCTCCATTATTGAGATACAGCTGCTGTTATTTCCACATTGAATGGGAATTAGTGGCAAAATTCCCTTCACTTTATAAAACTGGATTTTACCCATAACATTTTACCCATAATGCTTAAAAATATTGCATCCTGTGATCAACTAACACAGTTTAAAGGTACATCAATTCACACTCCACCTTCACTTAAACCCCAGGAAGGAAGGTTAGGCCACTGAACTGTGTGTATGGCCTTAAGCTCTAAACTGAAGCACTCCCATCCACAAAGAAAGAATTAATACAAACTAAATCAAGTTTTAGAATTTAATTTACTGTATGGGGAAACCTTTTATATTCACATCCAACAACTTAGGCATTTTGGAGCAATTCCTTGAGTCACCTGATATTATCTGGTCTGCAGGAAGTGTACCTATCTACACTGGGATTGTGTGGGTTAATCTATAGCACGTCGTTGATGTGTGACAGCTGAGATTCTATGAAACCAAGGCTTTCATGTCTGCTCACTGAGGTGTACATTGCTACTCAGGGGTACCTGCAGCAAAGCCTATGTGGAAGAGTTCATATTCATTCCACAGGGCTGACCACCAAAGTGAGCAGAGTGGAAGAAAAACCAACATGTGAAAGGTATTCCTACTTATCTCTGAATAGTGTGCACCAACAAGTGCATTTTTTTAATAAAAAAACACATTGAATTTTATTTAAGCCTTTTCATCAAAAACATTCTTTGTGACTTAGTTCTCTGCTGGAAAGTGTGGCCATTGTCAGCTATGGGCATTTTCTGACAAAATGCTGCCTGTGGACAGAGGAAGGCCACTTAAGTGCCTCCATCTCCTTGCACGTGTTCCATGTTTTATTTCTGCAGAAAACCCTTTCCTTGTGGGACAACTGTAGCATAGGACCACTTCTCTCTCTCTCTCTCTCTCTCTCTCTCTCTCTCTCTCTCTCTCACACACACACACACACACACACACACACATCCTGTCATTTTTTTCTCAAGCAGTTCAGAGTAATTAAAAAATTTGTCAGGATTGTGTAATTCTCTACTCCGTCTCTCAGCCTCTGTCAAGTGAAATCCACCTTGTCTCTGCAGGTTCTCTTCTGCAAGAGGCAGGGACTCTTATTGTTAATGTGCCACACCACTAGCAAGCATTGTTACACTTTTTCCACCCAAAAATAAAACCATTTCGTGCACCTAAAAGTGTGTGTGTGTGTGTGTGTGTGTGTGTGTGTGTGTGTATTCAGATCATCCTTAAAGCTCTGGTTAGTTCTCAATGCTACATTTAGCTTTTTTAGTCCTCCAAAAGTTAAGGCTACTTCATCATTTCAGGATTCTTTCCCCTCTCATTCTATTATTATTATTATTATTATTCAATCTTGCACTATTCAACTCCTGCTCTCTCAGAAACTTGGGCTAGCTGAATTTTAAAGCAAAGCAAATTTGTAAGTATGCCTGTTGGAAGGTTATCTTCCCAGTCATTTGTGACACTGCTGCGAGAAACAAAGAAGTAAACTGCTCTGCAGCAGGTAAGCTGCCCTCCATTTTCTCATAAACATGTTTCTTGGATTGAGGCTATATAGACGGAATGCCAAAATATTGTAACAGAGTGTTAACCCGTTCCTTTCAATGGTAATGCTTCTCTTAATTTCAATCTGATTTTTTCCTTATGGTTTGACTCCAGCTGCAATGCCAGATAAAAACACATTAAGCAAATAAACTGCTTATCCAATGAATTAAAACCTGCATTTCTGGATTATAATCACAGGCAATCTGCAGGAGAGATCTCATGCTGTGTCATAAGAAGGCAACCTCCCTAGCTTTTGTGAAAAGAAACCAAAATAAATTCCCAAGATTTTTTTTGGCTTCCAGAAATATGAACTGTTCGTAGATATCATCTGGCTGACAAAAAACAAAACATCCCAAGCACTCTGAGAATATATCAAGCTAGGAAGCTTACCTGCAAAGAGGAAAGATGTCATTCCTAAAGCCCCAAAGTAAGGCATATGATAGAAAGGCTGATTTTATAGTTGCTTTGATATTGGCTAGAAGTCAAATGCTTGAAACTCATGAGTAAGGTCCATGAGCTTGAATGTCACCTGAGGACATACAGTGTTCAAATTCATTCAAGTTTCTGCTAGTCATTATAATAAGTTTCAAACAGAAAGATTGCCTTCCCATTCACATAGCAGAATTCAGTAATAACCCTCATTAGTTATTTTCCTCTATTTTTTGCAGTAAGTTTCCCAATTGTGGCATTCCCTCCCCTCTGAAGTATGGCTGAATGAATTTTAATCTACATATCAGGTGCTTAATGTGTGATAATGTCTGAGCCTGTTATTTTGTTTTCAGTTCCTAGGTGTAATATGGTATATAATATATAATGTACTGGGGGTGAAATTACCATTGGGAGGCTCACACCAAATTTCAAATCAGTCAAACTTTTTTCAGTACTGCATTACTGGACAGTTCAAAGAGCTTACAACAGCATTTCAATTATGACACGACACATGCTATACAGGAAGTACCGTATACGGCACCTTAGCTGTTCATTCTTTGACCAATCACCTTCTGCCATCCCAGCACCTCACCACCTCTCCTCCAACTACATACCTTGAAATGCAACTTAATCTATTGTTCCCTGTAGGAATCAGAATCCTCATTGTACCTCATATGGGGTTGTTTTTCACTTTAATATTCAGCCATTAGGTTCCCCCTTAACTATTTCTTACCAGTTTTGTGGTCAGTTTTCACTCTTGCTTATGTGACATTGCCCCCCCCCCCAATACCTACACAGCCCCTTCAAAGGGCAGCTATCCAAAATGGCCCATACTGAATAGGGAGGGAGGGTGCAGGTAAGTTTAGTGAGAAGGAGGGAAATAAATGGCCTGGCTGACTGCTTTCCTGCATTGGCCCTAACTGCCCCATGGTCAACTCCTTTACTTCTCCCACAGGCAAAACCAAGTATAGCCTCCTTTCCAGGGGAGTTGGGATGTGGCAAAAGCACACCCATTTTAAATTGGAGGAGGCACTGTAGTTTAGAGGAAAGGTGAATAAGAGGGGATATGATAGACGGATATGATAGACAGTTGTTACTTGTGTATATTTGTGTTTTTCTACTGTAAACCTCCTTGTGATCCTCAGATGAAGGGTGGTATGGAAAATAAATAAACAAATAAATACAAATAAATAATAAATAAAAGTTTATAAAAGTATGCATGGCATAGAGAAAGTGAATAGATGGGACTCCCTCTATTTCTCCTTACACTAGAACTTGTGAACATCCAATGAAGCTTAATGGGGAAAGATTTGGGATAGATAGCGTCACTCCCCACTACACGGCTCTAAAAGGAGTCCTGCCGGGTGCACCTTTGCAAGGGGGAGGAGAGGAAGTAGGGTGAGAAGACCCTTCCTACTGATATCACTGGCATTTCCAGTAGACAGGAGGAGTGAGGAGTAGCAGGCAGAGGCTACAAAAGGCTTCCCAACCCTCTCCTCCTCCTCCTCCTTCTCGAGATGCTAATGTGGCAAGGAGGAGTGCAGTGAGGAACGAGCACTGGAAGGCCTTGAAGAGGAGGCTGTTAGCATTGCTGCTATCAAGGCGGGAGTCAGGAGCAGGTCAACAATAACACACAAGGTGCCAGTGAAAACTCTTTATTCAATGAAACAAAAACAGCTCAGGCTTAGTGAGCAGAGCAATTCTTCCCAGTTGGTTCTACTCCAAGGATACAATTGTGAGGACTGACGGTCCCCGCCTTCCTACAGCTCTCTATGTCTCCTTCTCCTCTAGGTCCTTTCCAAGCAACCTGAGACTTCTTTGACTTATCTGTCTGTGCTTTGTCCTCTTCAAGCCTCTGCAGGATCTGGGAGACCAGGAGGGGGGTGGGAGCTGGTCACAGCATGAGGAGGAGACCCCCTGGCTTCTTCAGCAGCCTGCCTCACCTCTGAATTCTGGCCCCCTCCTCTCCAGCCTCCACTTCTACCTCTGATTCTGGACAGCTCTCTGCCTTAGTCTCTTCCTGCTCACTAAACCCTGTTACCGCTTCAGCTTCTGACACCACCTCCTTCCAGTTTGTTCCTTCTTCTTATTCTTCTGAACACTGATCATCCACGCACCACCAATCCCCTGGCTCTGAGTGAGTTCCCTTGAGGTCTCCCAGCTGGTGCCTCTCTCCACACCTTTGCCAGCCCATTACAGGTGGCAGCAGCAGTGGCCTGAGGTGACTCAGAGTAGTTTATGGGACGTATGGAGGGACATGTCAAGGGTGTGGCAGAGAAGTGGGCTCAGCAAACTCTGAATGGGTTGGAGATGGCAGGGTAGTTGAGACTCTCAGGACAGAGGGAGCAGTGGTCTCAGCCTCACCAATTTGGATCATGGCCCAGTAAGATTCCAGGAGGAACCTTATTGGAGTATCAGAGGTCCATAACACAGGGTCCTTCTCACTCCTCCCATGCCAGCCTTGCATATCCCCACTGTTTTGTGATTCTAAAGAAAGGAATCGAGGCAATGCATCATCTGATGTTTCCTAAAAAAGAGTTGATCAATCACCCAGAACATCTGTGCCCAGTATATGATGCATCCTCTGATAGATAAAAAGAAGAAATAAGTAATTACAAAATATTTAGCTTATTTTACAAAGAAACAAGAACTACAATCAAAAACAGCATGTAGATAAGAAAACAAAACATTTTTATAAAGCTCACAATAAAATTTGTGGTTTGACTTTCTCCTAAATTTTGTTACACCAGTGAATAATAAGCGGATTCTGCTAATCTTTTCTTACTCTTATCAGGTCAACCATTTCTAATGCAAACAAATTGTCAATCAAGCAAGAGTTGGTGTGTAATAATTTCTCTGTCATCTGATAGAATGTGGCCCTTATGTAGCCTAAAAGCCCTATTACTGGATTCAATGGTAGGGTATATCCTGAAATATACCCTTAAAATGAAATATACCAATTGCAGAAGGTACTATACCTTCTTTCTGCACAGTAGAGTGATAACCTGGCCATCGTGTTAGAAAGCATTAAGAAGGTAGCCTATGTACAAACTAACTCTTGTTATATCTTTACTGTAAAGAAAAGGTCATTCTTACTTGAAAAAAGTTGCCTTTTCTACTGTCCTACCAAAAGCATTTTTCACATCTTTGTTCCTCAGACTATAGATAAGTGGGTTAAGGAAGGAGATCACAAGACTATAGAACACAGAAACTATTTTATCCTGATCTATTGAGAAAGTAGAACCAGGACGTATATACATGAAAATGATGGCTCCAAAGAACATAGTGACAGTGGTCAAGTGGGAAGCACAGGTGGAGAAGGCTTTGTATCTGCCCTGAGCAGAGCTGATCCTCAGGATGGCAAAAAGAATAGCAATGTAAGAGACCAAGACAATGAGAAAAGTTGTCAGCCCAATTATAGTGGATATAATGAAATGCACAGTGTGAGTGACATGGGTGTCAGAACAGGACAACTTGAGTATTGGGGGAACATCACAGAAAAAATGATTAATGATATTTGAACTGCAGAAGGACAAAGTAAAAATAAAAGAAGTCTGGAGAATTGAACTTGTAAGTCCACAAGCATATGCAACCACCACCAATATGGTACAATGCTTCCTTGACATAACAGCGAAATAGAGCAGCGGGTTGCAGATGGCTGTGAAGCGATCGTACGCCATCACAGCAAGAAGGCAGCCTTCTGTGGTTATGAAGACAGCAAAGAAGAAGAATTGTACTGTGCATCCCTTGAAGGAAATGGTTGTCTTCTCTGTCACAAAGGTTGTCAGCAACTTGGGGGCAATGGCAGTTGAATAACCAATATCGATAATGGAGAGGTTTCTCAGGAAATAGTACATTGGGGTGTGGAGCCGAGCATCCACACTGGTTACTATGATTATCCCAAGGTTGCCTATCAGTGTGGCTACATAGATAACCAGGAACAAGATGAATAAGGGGACTTGGAGGTCAGGGTGGACCATGAATCCCAGAAGGATGAATTCTGTTACAGTGCTTTCGTTTTGCTTCATTCTATATTGCTCTGTAAGAGAATTAAAAATAACGTGATAGTTGAACCTGGATGACTACTAGGCTTCCTTAAAAACTTATATGGAAAATAATCATACCATGGGCAATGTTTCCTTATGGTGGCCAAATTATTCTGTCATTCAATGTCATATAGGTACTGTCTAATTAAATTATTTGCTTTGATGAAGCCCAATGTTAATAACTGTTGTAGTGATAAACCAGAGGAATAAAGTTTTTGGATGACAATTTTAGTCCAGGAGCTCTCATGATGGTCTTGCAATACTATGGGTAGTGGATCGATGGGGGTTAAATTGAGCCAAAGCCAATAATTAAATGTTCTATGCCAAATCTGTAATTCAACAGAGGGAAGACTAGCCTCTAAGCACGATGAAGCATTTGGAACACAGGATGGAACAGAAAAAATTGCCTTAGGAACTTGGACTGAACAGTTTCTGTAGATCCAAATCTGAGCCCGTATAATAACTGTGCTAGGTGTTTAGCTTTATTTTTTTTCTTCAAATATTTGTATTGGTTTTAACACTTTTAAGCACTTTACATTACCGTTAAATTTTCATCCTTCCCCCCCTCTCACTGAGGGAAGCAAATTTCCATTCCCCTCTCTCACCGGGAAAGACAATAAACATTTCACATTTAACGTAATTAACATAGTTCATATCATTGCTTAAGTCTGGCCTATTCCCCTAGGCCAGTCTTCCTTCCTCAATTTCATTTTTCGGTTGACTTCCTCAAGTCCCCCCTGTTGAATTCATTATCTATCCTCTTTATCAGTTACCCAAATTTTTCACAAAATCATAAAATACCAAAAACATTTTACTTACTTTAACAATCCTAATTCTACACCTCGGCTCCTAACTACTTCTGATACTTTCCTAAACCCTTAACAATTTCCCTTACTCAAACCTAATTTTAAACTCCTAAATTTCCTCTTTTTACACCCTTTCCTCCCTCCGGTCTCAGAATCTTTAGCTAATTTTCCCACCTCTATTCTCCTAATTTTAGCCATTATGTTCCTTAACACCAGTATCCAAATCCAATCCTTTAAGCCAGTTGTACAGGAAAGACCAAATCCACATACATCCAGTTTAACCCACTCCAGCCCTCCCACCTTTCCAAACCCAAGAGTCAAACAGCACTGCTTGCCATTCACTTCTCTTCTTTCGCAGTGTGGTGATCTTCATATGGTCATTTTTACTAAGTTCAGTCCCTGCTGTTGACAGCTCTCTTATCATCTTTTGCAGCATAATGCTCTTCACCTCCTCATCTTTAAAAAATCCATCCTCTTTAACAGAGCTGAACTTTAAAATTGCAGAGCTGAACTTTAAAATTGAAATCCACACCGCTCTCTTCTGCTTTTTGTGGTGTTATAAAATCTGTGGCTGGCTTTATTTTTTCCGGTATTTCCTTCGGTTCCTTTGTTTCCTCTGGCATTCCCAACATCCGGTTCGAGGCTCTCAGAGTCTGTTCCATCTCTTGTAAAAAATCCAGAATCTTTTCCCGGAAGAAAGCAGAGTATCTTTCCGTTGTCATTTTCAGGGTCAAAAAACAACTTTGAAGTCAAAACAATCTGTTATACTGTAACAACAGCAACCATAGTATCCAGTTTCTTTGCTAAATATTCCAAGATCTCAGAAGAAAAAGGTAACTTTTCCCAAATCCAATTTTGCAACAATTAAGTCCTGCACCTCTCCCCCTACTTGGGGAAAACAGACACAGAAGTTTCCTCCCACCCCCCAACTTGACAGCAGCCTTAGTTACAATGTTACACTGTTCCTTCTGTTTCAACAGCAAAGGACCGACCTCCATGATTTTAAGTCCCTTACGTCTTCTAATTAGTTCCAATTGCTTTTTTTTACTCACAATTCCAATTGTTTCAGTCCAAATTCGTGGAGAAATTGAGCACTCAAAGCAGTCAGCAGTCGCAGCTTCACACAGCAAGTCAGCCGCTGGATCCACAGTACTCCGTCTCCCCCTCACTCGCTCTCGGCAGCTCTTATTAGAGCTTACTGGGGAGTAGGGAAGACGTTGAGAGTACCCGCCGGATCTCCATGCCCCCTGGACGCTCTTCCCGGGGTTCTTCGGGGGGGGGGGGGTCGTACCTGCTCCCTTCAATGCCCAGATATGGTAATGTGTTTCTTAAATTCAGTCTGATGTCCCCCCCTTTTGGGGTGAATCCAGCTGCAGCAGCAGATAAAAAATATTAAGCAAATAAACTGCTTATCTGATGATTTTAAATTTCCATTTCTGGATTTCTTACTACAGTCACACACAACTTGCAGGAAAGATCTCGTGCAGTATCATCAGAAGTCAACCTCCCCAACCTCTGTGAAAATAAACCAAAATAAATTCCAAATTTCTTTTTGCTTCCAGAGAATGGAGCTGTTCAGAGATATCATTTGACTGCCAAAAATAAAATATCCCAAGCACTCTGAGAATATATCAAGCTAGGAGCCTTACCTGTGAGGAGGACAGATGTCATTCCTTTTAAATGAATTGGAAGATACCCTTTCTGCAGGAAGAACAGCACACTGCAGGAAGTAGACCTCAGGTTCTCTGAGACTGTAAACAGATCTCCAGAAAATGTGTATGCACTTGTAGAAAGCAGAGATAATATAAGCAAGAAATAACCTTCCCTCAATGCACATGCCATATCTGTGGCTATTAAATTTAGCCCTTATGGGTTGAAGCTGGCTGTGAAGCCGGATGAAAACACTAGAGAAATAAACCTCTGAGCCAATCAATCTGAATCTGCATTTCTGGAGATGCGTTTACCATCACAGGCAACATGCAGGAGAGATCTCATGCAGCATCATAAAGTGTACCAACCCTCAAAACCAAAGAAATGAACAGAAAACCCAAAGAAGTTCCAGATAATAAATTTGCTTCCAGAGAAATGTATTGATAGATTTGACTACTGGTGGGGGGAGGGGGGAGAATTAATAAGAAATTTGTGATTATATCTGGCTAGGAAATGTATCATACGGATCCTTACTTGTGAAGATAATGTCGATCTTAGAGCCCCATAATAAGGCATGTAGAGAGAAATGCTCATTTTATAGTTGTTTTGCTGCCAGCCACCTAGAAACCAAATTCCTGAAAGGCATGAGTTAAAATGCTCTCTGCATAATCACCCGAGGGCATACAGCCTGGGAATTTCTTTTACTTTCTACTATTCATCTTTAATTAGTTTCTAACAGAAGTTTCCCCTCTCCATTCAGCCCACAATTCAGTAGGAATCTTCACTAGTTACTTTCCTCCATCTTGTTTTAGAGTACTGTAAGTTTGTTGCATATTCCCAAAGCTATTAACAACAACACCAGTTACCAATACCAACAAAGTCATTGGGACCAGCAGGACTGAAAGGGGCTTACAACAACTTTAAGAAAATTAAAATTTGAAGCAGTTCAAACAGATTACAGTAACCGGAAGAGGGCGGGCCCTGAAAACACATATTAAGTCTTAACAGTTAAGATGTGCATCTTCAGTTTTCACTGAAAGCAGTAAGTGATGAAGACAGATGCATCAATGGTATCAAAAGCTGAGGAAAGGTCAAGAAGAGTGAGCAAGGCAGAACTCCCCAGACCCCCCCCCCCAAGTGTCCCTATTTTCCAGGGACAGTCATGGATTTAAAGGCGCCATCCCAGTTTCTGATTTTATCCTGGTTTATCCCTTTTTCCTCAGGACGTCCCTATTTTCATTGGAGAAATGTTGGAGCATATGTTCCCCTGCCATCTCTCTTCCAATAAATGTCATGACAGGGTCTGAAGCCAGTTTGAAATGGATCCAGATACCCTGTCTCCTTCAAGCATGCCTGAAGCTAGATTGGCACCACTCTTTCAAGCACATTGCTCCCAAAGGGGATATTACATACCGGGTGATACTTACCCAGCAATTCAGGGCCCAGGGAGGTCTTTTTAAGGAAGGGATGCAGTACAGCCTCTTTCAAGGAGGGTGGCACTCTCCCCTCTCTCACTTAAGCACCATTCACTTCCTGGGTCCACCCAGTCAATCCCCAGCAGCTAGCTTTAGGAAGTCAAGGTGGGAAAATGTCAAGAGGGAAAGTGGTTGGCCACACTTATTCAACAGCTTGACTACCTTGAAATGAAGGAAACCAGTCTATCTTCCCTAAATGGGGGTGGGGTGTGTGAAGTGGTGACACATGCCCCCCTGTGGTGGCAACCCCAGGGTTCCCCGTTAAAGGGGTTGTGTTGCGGGGAGTCATTGGCCATATGCTGAAAGGTTGTCAGTGCACTCCCCTGTGTTGCGGTGAAATGGGGGGCAGGCTCTCTGCTTAAACGTACTGTATGTCTTCCAGAGCCAGCCTAATCCCAAAACAGATTGGATAACCCTGATGTGCCCCATACCACCGGCTGGGGACTGGAAGGGATAAACGCCCAATGCCTAAGCCAAGGTCTTCCTACATCTGAAAGTTCAATAAAGTTGTGGCTAATTTTAATCCCATAACGTTGTCACAAGTCATTATTCCCCCTTGGTGTCACCTGGGGTCAGGGGGGTCTCTCCATGGGCATGCAAAGGAAACCGATCCTGCACACATGGAACAATCAGTGCACTCCACTGTAGTAATACGGTTTTTAAAAGGGTAGGCTCTTGGGTGTGCACAGTTTGCTGAGTAATACACAAAATGGAAAGTGGGATCAACATGCTTTTGGAAACATGCTCATCACACACTGACGTGAAAGTGAGGATTGGTTGCGGCTCCCTGTTCAATGGAGTTTGAGTTGTCAACATGGGTTGACCCCTATCTGAAATATAAGAAGACCATTGGCACTGTCTGTTGTAGGAAATGTGACATTTATTCAAGTCCGGGCACTGCATCATGTAGATCATTGATTGGCGTGATAGCATTGCCTCAGCATATTACTTACCCAGTGAAGCCAGTGCCAAGACTCTGATCAAGTATCCCACTCTCCACCCCCCCCCTCCAAAAGTCATAAGTATGATGATTGTTGCCAGTCTGAGGATTGTTAATCAGGGCAGTGTCATAGGAATAGCATCCTATAAAGTATGTTGATCGCCATATGTTGCCCATAATGATGATGATGATGATGATGATGATGATGATGATGATGTGGACTCTGCAATAATGAATGACTTAATAGGATTGGATTTATTGTACTGAACATTAATGTCTCTGAGAGACCACCTTTCCTCCAACCAGCCTTTTGAAAGCCTCTTTTACCTCCTTGTTTCTTAGACTGTAGATGAGTGGATTCAACATTGGTATTGCAAGAGTGTAAAAGACAGAGATGATTTTGTCTTGCTCCACTGAATATTTTGAACTGGGCCTTAAGTACATGAAAATGGCTGTCCCATAGAATACGGTGACAGCGGTAAGGTGGGAGGCACAGGTGGAGAAGGCTTTTCGTCTGCCCTCGGCTGAGTTGATCCGAAGGATGGCCACTAGTATGTAGGTGTAAGAGACAAGAATAGTCAGGAGAGTTACTGATACAATTGCTGTAGAGAAGGTGAAATGAATTATATCAGTGACGCCTGTGTCTGAGCAGGACAGCTTTAGGATCGGGGGCACATCACAGAAGAAGTGGTTGATGATGTTGGATTTACAGAAGGACAAATTAAATATAAATGAAGTCTGGACAATTGCATTCACACAACCTGTTAGATAGGAACCAGCCACAAGCAAATAACATAGCTTTCTGGATATGATAGCAGTATACAACAGTGGGTTGCAGATTGCAATGAAGCGATCATATGCCATCACACCCAGCAGGCAGCACTCACAGGATACAGCAATGCAGAAGAAGAAAAACTGCAGGGCACAGCCAGTGAAGGAAATAGTTTTGGTTTCTGCCACAAAGGTCATCAGTGTCCTGGGAGCAATGACAGTGGAGTAACCAATATCCAAGAGTGATAGGCTGCTGAGGAAAAAATACATGGGAGTGTGGAGCCTGGAGTCAATCCTGATTAATGTTACCATGCCAATGTTCCCCACCAGGATCAACAAGTAAATCAGTAAGAATAATATGAAGAGAATAAACTGCAGACTCTGATTATCTGTGAATCCCAGCAAAACAAATTCAGTAATTGTGGTGAAGTTTCCTTCTGACATTGTCACAAGTTGTGTTCTCCTGAGTAAATAAAAATATGAGAAAAAAAGTCGAAATTGTATTAGCTCCACACTAGATGTTACACATTGCAACACATTCACTAACTTGCCGAAAAGAACAACCAAAAGTAGTTTCATGAGGCCCTACATTTAAGTGGCAAGGAACAGTGGTGTAGCATGGGTTGCCTGTACCCGGGGCCACATGGAGAAGGGTGGTGGGGAGAAAGGGAAATGGACAAAGTATGCATGCACTTTCAACTGCCTAACAGCATCTTCTTCATCCAGGAGATCACAGTCACAGAGATAAAAGAAGAGTCGTTTCATTGTCTGGAGAGGTCAGTTCCTTTTTCACAGCGACGGAAGTGCACAGCTGTATTGAGGCAGCACAGGGTGTTGAAATTTTGCACCTCTAACAATTTTGCACCCAGTGCAACTGCCCCTGTGGCCCTCCACACACTTTACCACTGGAGAGGAATGTCAATGAGATGCTTAACTTTTCCTCCTCCAATCAAAACACATCAGATATGTTTCAGAAACTCCTAATGTTTGTCAAAAAGAAGATATGAGCACTCCTGAATTATTCTCTGGCTCTTGCCCCAAGAGCCCTGTATGTAAATTGGGATTCCTGCAGTGTGCTGTTCTTCCTGCAGAAAATGTATCTTTCCATTCATTTGTGAGGCTGATGTCTCAAAGAATGAAGTATTTTGCTCTGGAGTACATAAGGTGCAAGGGACCAGGTGGCGCTGTGGGTTAAACCACAGGCTTGCTGATCAGAAGGTCAGCGGTTTGAATCCCTGCGATGGGGTGAGCTCCCGTTGCTCGGTCCCAGCTCCTGCCCACCTAGCAGTTCGAAAGCATGTTAAAGTGCAAGTACCCTATATACTCGAGTATAAGCCTAGTTTTTCAGCACATTTTTTGTGCTGAAAAAGCCGCCCTCGGCTTATACTCGAGTGAGGCAGGCAGTGACTCCTATGAAGCTTTCCCAGGTTTTTGTGGTAAAATTGGGTGCCTCGGCTTATATTCGGGTCGGCTTATTCTCGAGTATATACGGTAGATAAATAGGGACCGCTCCAGCGGGAAGGTAAACGGCGTTTCTGTGCGCTGCTCTGGTTCGCCAGAAGCAGCTTTGTCATGCTGGCCACATGACCCGGGGGCTGTCTTCGGACAAACGCCGGCTCCCTCGGCCTATAGAGCGAGATGAGCACGCAACCCCAGAGTCGGACACGACTGGACCTGATGGTCAGGGGTCCCTTTACTTTTACATAAGGTGCCCTTCATTTGTACATACAGTATTTGCCTGAGAAATTGATTGGTTTAGTATTTTCATCTGGCATGGTTACCAGCTTCAACCCACAGGAGAAAAAATGAGACTGAATTCAAGAGACACACCTCATTATCTAAGCATTGAGGGGAGGGTATTCTTGCTTGGTTACAGTATCTATACATTCTATCTCTTTTGCACTGATTCAGCAAACAGGTTTTTGTGCAAATGAAGGACATCAACATACTGCAGAGAAATTCATTCGTTATCTACTGCAGCAACCTCACAACTATAAAATTAGTCTTTCTATCAATAAGCCTTATTTTGAGGCTTTAGGAATGACATCTGTCCTCTTCAGAGGTAAACGTCCTAGCTTGATTTATTCTCAGAGTGTTTGGGATAATTTATTTTTGACAGTCAGATGATATCTATGAACAGCTCAATTCTCTGGAAGCAATAATAATAATAATAATAATAATAATAATAATAATCTGGAATTCATTTTGGCTTAGTTTCATAGAAGTTGGGGAGGTTAACTTCTGATGCTGCTGCATGATATCTTTCCTGCAAGTTGTGTGTGATTGTAATAAGAAATCCAGAAATGGAAATTTAAAATCATCAGATAAGCAGTTTATTTGCTTAATTTTTTTTAACTGGCACCGCAGTTGGATTCAACCAAAAAGGGGAAAATTCAAAATGAATTTAAGAAACACACCACCGTATCTGGGCACTGAAGGGAGCGACTTAACACTCAGTTACAGTATTTTTGCATTCTCTCCTTATGGCCTCAGTCCAACAGACATGTTTATGAGCAAATGGAAGACAGCTTTCCTCCTGCAGGGAAATTTACTTCTTTGTTTGCCACAGTAGCCTCACAAATGAATATGGGGGACACCAAGGATAATAGCATACTGCAGAACATAGACCCAATTCTGCCTTGCTTTTAGATTCTGTTGACCCAAGTTGCAGGTGGAGCAAGATTAGAATAGTGCATTCTTGTTTTAAAGGGCAAACAATAGGAAAGGATGGGGTAACATTAACTTAGAGGGGGAATGGAGGGGGCTAGGTGGGGGGGGGTCCTCCCCTGTTGCAGTGGCATTGCAAGATGTGTTCTGCATTTGAAATATCTCCAGAAAATGGATATGCACTTGTTTGAAGCAGAGATATTGTAAGCAAGAAATAACCTTCCCTCAATGCACATGTAATATGCTGTGGCTATTAAATTTAATCTTTTTTTACCCCATATGGGTCGAAGCTGGCTGTGAAGCCCAATGAAAATACTAGAGAAATAAACTTCTGAGCCAATCAATTTGAATCTGCATTTCTGGAGATGCGTTTACGATCACAGGCAACATGCAGGAGATATCTCATGCAGCATCAATAAAGTGTGCCAACCCTCAAAACCAAAGAAATGAACAGGAAGCCCAAATAAGTTCCAGATAATAAATTTGCTTCCAGAGAAATGCCCTACTGATAAATTTGTCTGCTGGGGAAAATTCACAAGAACTTTGTGAGTATATCAGGCTAGGAAATGTATCATACGGAACCTTACTTGTGAAGATGATCAATGTCGATCCTAGAGTCCCAGAATAAGGCATGTTCAGAAAAATGCTCATTTTATAGTTGTTTTGGTATTACCTAGAAACCAGATTCTTGAAACACATGAATTAAAATTGTCTGTGTGACATCTTTGCATAATCACCCGAGGACATACAGCCTGGGAATTTCTTTTACTTTCTACTATTCATCTTTAATTAGTTTCTAACAGAAGTTTCCCCTCTCCATTCAGCCCACAATTCAGTAGGAATCTTCACTAGTTACTTTCCTCTATCTTGTTTTAGAGTACTGTAAGTTTGTTGCATATTCCCAAAGCTATTAACAACAACACCAGTTACCAATACCAACAAAGTCATTGGGACCAGCAGGACTGAAAGGGGCTTACAATCTAAAAACCAGAATTTGAAACAGTTCAAACAGATTACAGTAACCGGAAGAGGGTTGGCCCTGAAAGCACATGTTAAGATGTGCTTCTTCAGTTTTCACTGAAAGCTGTGAGTGATGAAGACAGATGCATCTCTGTGGGGAGGGGATTCCACAACTTAGGGGCTGCCACAGAAATTGCTCTCTCCTGGGTCACCGTCACTTGACATTTTTAGGGAGGTGGAACTGCCAATAGGGCCTCCTCTGCTGATTTCAACACCCAAGAAGGTCTGTAGGATGCTGATGTCCAGATATTTGGGGCCTAAAAAGTAACTTGAGCACCTTGAATTGGGCCTGGAAACAAACCAATGTAACTTTTTTGAAACAGGGCTTATATGTGATCTCAATCGAACCCCAGCCAGTAGCCTGGCTTCTGCATTTTGAGTCAATTCAAGTTTCTAAGTCATCTTCAAGGGCAGCCTCGTATATAGTTCATTGCATTAATCTAATCTAGAAGTCACTAGATATCACCATCAATGGTATCAAAGGCTGAGGAAAGGTCAAGAAAAGTGAGCAAGGCAGCTTTCCCCCAGACCCTCCAAGTGTCCCTATTTTCCAGGGATGATCCCGGATTTACAGAAGCAGTCTAAGTTTCTGATATGATCCCAGAATGTCCGCTTTTCCTCAGGACGTCCCTATTTTCATTTGTGAAATGTTGGAGCATGTGCTTCCCCACCATCTCTCTTCCAACAAATGGGTCTGAGGCCAGACTGAAATAGATCCTTCAAGCATGCCTGAAGCTAGACTGGCAGCACGCTTTTGAGCACCTTGCCCCCCAAGGGGATATTAGCTACTGGGCAATCCAGCAGTTGCAGGTCCAGGGAGGTCTTCTTAAGGAAGGGATGCACCACAGCCTCTTTCAAGGAAGGTGACACTCTACCCTCTCTCAGTGAAGCATCATTCAAGTCCTGGGCACACCCAGTCAATCTCCAACAGCTAGCTTTAAGAAGTCAAGATGGGAAAAGTTCAAGAGGGAAAGTGATTGGCCACACTTATTCAACAGCTTGACTACGTCCTCAGATTGCAATAAAGGAAACTGATCCTGCACACATGGAACAAGCAGTGCACTCCACTGTAGTAGTATGGTTTTTAAAAGGGTAGGCTCTTGGGCGTGCACAGTTTGCTGAGCAATACTCAAAATGGAAAGTGGGAACAACCTGCTTTTGAAAACATGCTCATCACACACTGACATGAATGTGAGGATTGGTTGCGGCTCCCTGTTCAATGGAGTTTGAGTGGTCAAACATGGGTTGAACCCTATCTGAAATATAAGAAGACCATTGGCACTGTCTGTTGTAGGAAATGTGACATTTATTCAAGTCCAGGCACTGCACCATGTGGATCATTGATTGGTGTGTTATTGTTGCCTCAGCATATTACTTACCCACTGAAGCCGGTGCCCAGACTCTGATCAAGTATCCAATTCTCCATCCCACCCCCCAAAAAACTCATAACTATGATGATTGCTGCCAGTCTGAGGATTGTTAATCAGGGCAGTGTCATAGGAATAGAATCCCATAAAGTATGTTGGTTGCCATATGTTGCCCATAATGATGATGACGACGACAACAACAACAACAACAACAGCAACTCTGCAATAAGGAATGAAGTAAGATATAGGATTGTATTTATTATTATGAGAATTAATATCTCTGAGAGACAACCTTTCCTCCAACCAGCCTTTTGAAAGCCTCTTTTACCTCCTTGTTTCTCAGACTGTAGATGAGTGGATTCAACATAGGTATTGCAAGGGTGTAAAACACAGAGATGATTTTGTCCTGCTCTATGGAATATTTTGAATTGGGCCGGACATACATGAAAGCTCCTGTTGCATAGAATATGGTGACAGCCGTGAGGTGGGAGCCACAGGTGGAGAAGGCTTTATGTCTGCCCTCAGCTGAGTTGATCCGAAGGATGGCAATAAGTATGTATGTGTAAGAGACGGAAATGGCCAATATAGTTACCAATACAATTGCTGTTGAGAAGATGAAATGGATAATATCAATGACTGTTGTGTCCGAGCAGGACAGCTTTAGGATCGGGGGCACATCACAGAAGAAGTGGTTGATGATGTTGGAACTACAAAAGGACATATTAAATATAATGCATGTCTGGACAATTGCATTCACACAACCTGTTAGATAGGAACCAGCCACAAGCAGATTACAGAGCTTTCTGGACATAATAGAAGTATACAACAGTGGGTTGCAAATAGCAATGAAGCGGTCATATGCCATCGCACCCAGCAGGCAGCACTCACAGGATACAGCAATGCAGAAGAAGAAAAACTGCAGGGCACAGCCAGTGAAGGAAATAGTTTTGCTTTCTGCTATAAAGTTAATCAATGTCCTGGGAGCAATGACACTGGAGTAACTAATATCCAAGAGTGACAGGTTGCTGAGGAAAAAATACATGGGAGTATGGAGGCGGGAGTCAATCCTGATTAATGTTACCATGCCTATGTTCCCCACCAGGATCAACAAGTAAATCATTAAGAATAATATGAAGAGAATAAACTGTAGTCTCTGATTATCTGTGAATCCCAGCAAAACAAATTCAGTAATTGTGGTGAAGTTTCCTTCTGACATTGTCCCAAGTTGTGTTTCCTGTGTAAATAGAAATATGAGAAAAAAGTAGCATTAGCTCCACACTAGATGTTACACATTGTAACACATCCACTGACTATGCTGAAAACAACAACCAAGTTTCAGGAGGCCCTACATTTAAGTGGCAAGGAACAGTGGTGTAGCATGGGTTGCCTGTACCCGGGGCCACATGGAGAAGAAGGGTGGGGAGAAAGGGAAATGGGCAGAGTATGCATGCACATTCAACTGCCTAACATCATCTGCGTCACCCAGGAGATCACAGTCACAGAGATAAGAAAAGAAGAGTCATTTCATTGTCTGGAGAGGTCACTTCCTTTTTCACACGGGGAATCCATTTTCTTTTTTGATACAATTTATTAATTTTATAATAAAAAAAGGAAAAAAAACCAATAATGAAAAAACATCACAATCAAAATCATACATCTTAATTGACTTCCCTCCAACTCCCCCTCCTGGTTCCATTTTCTATACTTATTTATACACATCCACAGAATCTTATACTCTTAACTATCCAATTTTAAAACCTTATACATATTATTACAAGTGACCTTTAAAAGTTCAACTAGTGTAGAAACCAATACACAAAGCTTGCTGATTATTCCTGAACATTTCTCCCTTTTTTGAGGAAAGGGGGAAAAAAGAAAAGAAATTGTCTGGTGTGTCCAGTATACTTTATTAGTTTGTTTTGCCAATCTCCTTCATCTTCATTGGCGGTGGCTTCTTCCTTCTATAGAGATGGGCTGGTCTTGCCCTGGCATCCGTTCTCAGATGCAGGAACAAAGTCTTTTGTATTGGTAAATCCATTAAGTCCTGTACCTTCCAGGATCATAGCTTCATTTTTTTTTAAAACAGAAGTCATATTTAACATTTTCTTCAAATCTTTATATATCACTTCCCAGGCTTTCTTAATAATTTTATATTAAATAAAAAATAAAAAAATTGTCCAGTAGCACCTTAGAGACCAACTAAGTTTGTTCTTGGTATGAGCTTTCATGTGTATGCACACTTCTTCAGATACTAATTCAGATAATAATTTTACATTGCCACCACATATGGTAGGCTTTCATATCCTTTACCCGCCCTTCCTGCTTCATCTCCATCACCACCAAAGCATCCCCGATCAATTCACACAGGGTATCATTTTTATCTTGGGCCAAGTCATAGGCCTCCCAAATCAATTCACACATGGTATCATTTTTGTAATAGACCAACCTTACTCTCCCTTGTATTTTCCTCAAACCTTGCACAGCCACATAGATAAGAAAAGAAGATTCATTCCATTGTCTGGAGAGGCCACTTCCTTTTTCACATGGGGAAGCCATTTTCAAGGGAGCCCAGCGATGGAAGTGCACAGCAGTACTGAGGCAGCACAGGGTGTTGAAATTTTGCACCTCTAACAATTTTGCACCCAGGGCAGCTGCCCCTGTGGCCCTCCACAAACTTTGCCGCTGGAGGGGAATGTCAATGAGATACTTAACGTTTCCTCTTCCAATCTAAACATCTCAGATATAAGCTTCAGAAACTCCTAAAGTTTGTCAAAAAGAAGATATGAGCACTCCTGAATTCTTCTCTGGCTCTTGCCCCAAGGGCCCTGTATGTAAATTGGGATTCTTCCCCATCACTGTGCAGTCTGCTTGTGTCAAGTTGCCAGGAGAGGTTTGGTTATCAAACACCTAGCCTCTTTCAGCCTTTGTAGAAAGCTCTTGTGCTTGCCATTGGCTCCCACAGGCTACTGTTATATCACTTGTTACCAGTGCCACCACTTACTTGCCAAAACCAGCACCATTTGCTGCACCTAATACCTATTTTTTTTATTTAAAACAAAATAAAAAAATTCCTTCCAGTAGCACCTTAGAGACCAACTAAGTTTGTTCTTGGTATGAGCTTTCGTGTGCATGCACACTTCTTCAGATATATTTTTTTATTTGTAAAACATCCTTCAAATGCTGACAACTTCTTGCTATGCCACTGCAGCAAACCTCCTCAATCCTCCCTAAGTTAAGATTACTGCATCTTTCCCCCATCTTTTCCATTTTAAAACAAGAATGCACTATTCAAATCTTGCTGCAACTTGGGTCAACAGAATCTAAAAGCAAGGCAGAATTTGGACTATATTCTGCAGTATGCTGTTCCTCCTGGTGTTCCTCATATTCATTTGTGACGCTGCTGTGGCAAATAATGAAGTACCGTCGTACCTTGGATCTCCAACGTCTCAGCTCCCGAACAAATTGGCTTCCAAACTATCAAAACCCAGAAGTGAGTGTTCTGGTTTTCGAACGATGTTTGGAAGCTGAACATCCAGCGCGGCTTTCGTGGCTTCCAATTGGCTGCAGGATGCTCTTGCAGCCAATCAGAAGCTACCCTTTGGTTTTTGAATGGTTCCGGGAGTCAAATGGATTCTTTTCGAGAACCAAGGTACAATGTAAATTGCCCTGCAGCAGGAAAGCTATCTTCCATTTGCTCATAAACATGTTTGATGGATTGAGGCCATAAAGAGAGAATGCAAAAATACTGTAACTGAGTGTTAACTCGCTCCCTTCAATGCCCAGATATGGTAATGTGTTTCTTAAATTAATCTGATTTTTTCCCTTTTTGGTTGAATCTAACTGCTGTGCCAGATAAAAAACATTAAGCAAATAAACTGCTGATGCGATGACTTTAAATTTCCATTTCTGGATTTCTTATTACAATCACAAACAACTTGCAGGAAAGATCTTGTGCAGTGTCATAAGAAGTCAACCTTCCCAGCTTTTGTGCAAAGAAACCAAGCTAAATTCCAAATAACGTCCTTGCTTCCAGAGAATGGAACTGTTCATAGATATCATCTGGCTGCCAAAAATAAAATATCCCAAGCACTCTGAGAATAAAACAAGCTAGGAATCTTACCTGTGAAGAGGGCAGATGCCATTCCTAAAGCCCCAAAGTTAGGCATATTGATAGAAAGGCTAATTTTATATTTGTGAGGTTGCTGCAGCAGATAAAGAATTAATTCCTTTGCAGTATGTTGATGTCCTTCATTTGCACAAAAACCTGTTTGCTGGATCAGTGCAAAAGAGACAGAATGCAGAGATACTGTAACCAAGCAAGAACACCCTCCCCTCAATGCTTAGATTATAAATTTGCTTCCAGAGAAATGCACTGCTGATAAATTTGACTGCTAGTGGGGAGATTAACAGGAATTTTGGATTATATCTGGCTAGGAAATGTAAGGAACCTTACTTGTGAAGTTGATAAATGTTGATCCTAGAGCCCTAGAATAAGGGATGTAGAGAGAAATGTTCATTTTATGGTTGTTTTGCTATCACCTAGAAACCAAATTCCAGAAAGACTTGAATGAAAATACTCTGTATGACATCTCTGCATAATCACCCGAGGGCATACAACCTGGGAATGTCTTTTACTTTCTACTATTCATCTTTAATTAGTTTCTAACAGAAGTTTCCCCTCTCCATTCAGCCCACAATTCAGTAGGAATTTTCACTACTGGTAGTTACTTTCCTTTATCTTGTTTTAGAGTAAGTTTGTTGCACATTCCCAAAGCTATTAACACCAGTTAACAATACCAACCAAGTCATTGGGACCTGCAGGACCGAAAGGTGCTTGCAACATGTTGGCTGTTAGACAGAGCCATCCAGAACAGCTCACTTGGTGGAGCTGAGCTACTACATTAACAGTGCAGGTCACTCCTGGGTACGTGGGATTAGAATCTCACAGTTCAGTATAAAGTTGTTATTGCCCTCACTCAGGCATTGAGTAGGTACTATATCTATGTCAAGAAAATGTCAGGGGGCAGGGAAATGAATTTAAATATACATTTAAAAGTGAATATCTATGGTGGTCAAAAATGGGCAGTCAAATCCAGATGGTTCTACTGGATTTTGATAAAGAGACTAGGACTTGAACTGAGGAGCAGTAATAAAATTCAAATGAACAATCTTAAATCTATTACCTGGGAATAAGTCCAACTGAATTCAACGGGCCTTACTTCTGAGTACACACAATTAGGTTTGCAGTGTCTTAGTGTACACCTGCCTTTGCTAAGAATGAAATATTGCAAAGCAATTTATGTTACTATTTGCATTTGAGTACACGTTAAGAAATAACAACATTCCTTGCAGAGAACTAAAGTGCATAGCTTTCACAGCAAGTTTTGTTGAATGGGAGGATGGAAGGAAATCTGCTTGATAGCCTCTTTTCAAAGGTTTCTTCTGACATTGTGCTCAAAATCTTAGGCTCTACTAATCTGCCTCATCATGTTCACAAACCTGATTAGTTGGGACACAAGGCAGGGCCTTTTCTACTGTGGCACACAGGTTGTAGATCACCATTCCATAGAGCTGACTAGCTCTCTTTCAAGTTTAGGGTAAGCAGTGAATAACTTTTTATTTCATCAAGCTCAGTTTTTTCTACATCCAGCTATTCAGAATCAATGAGGCACTACCAGGCAGAGATTGTTGGAGATACATTATTTCTTAGTGGCACCATGTGAAGCTGGAAATGGACACATGCCAAATATATGGAAATAATGCCAGGGGTGGAGGAAGGGGGTGGGGGTGGACAGCCCCGGGTGTCTTCGCTGGGGTGGGGGTGACATTTGGCAGTCACGGGCATGCAGCACACCGAATGTCCGCCATCGGTGGCTCGCTCCACCCCTGTGGGCAGCTCGCTCTGCCACCAGCTGCAGGGTGGGTGTGTGTGTGCTGCTCCATGCACCCGAGCAGCTATCCCGCGCCTGGGAGGGCACCCTCCATGCCCCGCTCCCCTTGGGAGCATACCAGAACTGAATTCCAGTAAATTCCAGGTAAAAAAAGTCCTGTTATTAATACATACAAATAGATAATGGTCATACTTTTCACCCGCTCCTGTGACAGATGAGGTACCATAAGAATGACTGAACCTCTAAAATGTTTTGAGTAAGTGTTCACTGAATGTTCACTAATCCACCACAAGCCAAATGGAAATGGCTTAGTTAAATGAGCTGAAAAACTAAAGTAAAGATGTGATGTGTGTACCTAAATAGACATGGGAACAAAGGATTCAATTTTGTTGGTTGCTAAAATTTATTTATTTATTATTAATAATATATGTTCATTGCCTTTTACAAAACTTCTGAAAAAGTGACTTACAACATACTATAAGGCAAACAGCTCATTAAACATTTATAATTCAAAACATGGAATAAAACATAATAGTAAAAGTGTTTGTCTAGCAACGCAAATATAGAGATGAACATCGTTAAAGGCCACCATTAAAGGCCAAGCCAGGCCACTCTAATACCACATTATGAGTAAATGACAGACAGTTCCATGTAAACCTATTTCATTTATTTATTCATGTATATGTGCACATACCATTCCATCACCCCCAGGCATTATGACATGAGACAGTAGTGGGGGGAAAGCCAATGAATAATAACTTCTAAACATTGTGATAAGATGTGCGAGGGCAGCCTATTTTGGGGAGAGAGATGAGAATACTCCCTTCAGTCTTCTTACTGGGCATGACCACCATAGTTTATGCACTGGATCAAAAATGTTACTGATCCATACCTATCTCTTAGAACTCACACACATTTCAGTGGGACTTGATATGAATTAATGTACAGAACAATACAATAAATGGCTGCTGAGAAATAAACCCTCTGGAGTTTAGTGTGAACTACTCAAATTAAGAATAGAAGTGTAGCTTTAGCCTGGATCTGACTCATTGGGAAGAAAATAATAGTATATACAGACTTTGCAATAAAGGATGAAGTAAGCTGTAGGATTGGATTTATTGTTCTGAACGTTAATGTCTCTGAGAGATAACCTTTCCTCCAACCATCCTTTTGAAAGCCTCTTTTACTTCCTTGTTTCTCAGGCTGTAGATGAGTGGATTCAGCATAGGTATTGCAAGGGTGTAAAACACAGAGATGATTTTGTCCTGTTCCATGGAATATTTTGAACTGGGCCGTAAGTACATGAAGGCAACTGTGCCATAGAAAATGGTGACAGCTGTAAGGTGGGAGGCACAGGTGGAGAAGGCTTTTCGTCTGCCCTCGGCTGAGTTGATCCGAAGGATGGCAACTAGGATGTATGTGTAAGAGACAAGAATGGCCAGGATTGTTATGGATACAATTGCTGTTGAGAAGGTAAAGTGAATTATATCAATGGCTCCTGTATCTGAACAGGAGAGCCTTAGAATAGGGACCACATCACAGAAGAAGTGGTTGATGATGTTGGATCTACAAAAGGATAAATTAAATATAAAGGAAGTCTGGACCGCTGCATTCACACAACCCATTAAATATGAACCAGCCACAAGTAAATTACAGAGCTTTCTGGACATGATAGCAGTATACAACAGTGGGTTGCAGATTGCAATGAAGCGATCGTATGCCATCGCACCCAGCAGGCAGCACTCACAGGATACAGCAATGCAGAAGAAGAAAAACTGCAGGGCACAGCCAGTGAAGGAAATAGTTTTGCTTTCTGCTATGAAGGTCATCAGTGTCCTGGGAGCAATGACAGTGGAGTAACCAATATCTAAGATCGACAGGTTGCTCAGGAAAAAATACATGGGAGTGTGGAGCCTGGAGTCAATTGTGATTAATGTTATCATGCCAAGGTTGCCCACCAAGATCACCATGTAAATCAGTAAGAACACAGCAAAGAGAAGAACCTGCAGATTCTGGTTATCTGTGAATCCCAGCAAAACAAATTCAGTCATTGTGGTAATGTTTCCCTCTCCCATTTATGTAAGGTGTGCTATCTTCTGCAAATAAAAATAGGAGAACAGTGATAAAATAGTATTAGATCCAAACTAGATATTACAGTGAGTGTTATGTCCATCACTACCAAAAGCTTCAGGAAGCCACATTTTTAAGTGAACATACCAAAAGGCCCTCCTTGATCATGTGCTTTTAAAAGGTTGACCATGAACCTATGAAATAATTCTGTGTTGTGTTGCCTTGTCTTGCTGTCTTCCACACATTGGAGGAGAAAGATTTCCAGGAAGAAATCTGTTCTATGTGTATGGGCTGCTTGCATCATTTAGAACTCTGATTGTGCAAAGTTCAAATCATGTATGGGAACTAGATGCATACAGAAGACTCCTCACTGCCTCCAGCATGCAAGGGATGGTGATACAGTAATGGGATGTAGCAGAGGAGCCTACAGTCCAAGAGTCCATCTCCACTCTCTCCTCCTCATATGAACACTGTATAGGTCAAAGAATCAACACTGGTTAATATCATTATCTCAATGCTCCCCACTAGTATGGCAACATAGATTACCAGGAATGTTGCAAAGTCTTATAAATGAAGTGGGGGACCTGAAGGCCTAGGTGATCAATGAATCCTACAAAACTGAATTCATTATAGTATGCTTTTATTTTACTGCATATTGCTCTGTAATGCAACCCAAAAGAATGCCTGCAGCTGGATGACCACCACACTACCTTAAAATGAATCACCACAATTATGCCAACAATATTTCATAGGAGAACATTGTAGGAATGAATCAGTCTCACAAACTACAAGCATAGATTCTTCCACCTTCTGTTGATATTATTGGCAACATTCCATTCATTTTATGGAACTGGATTATGTCATAAAACTCTGAAAATGAACTTTCACTTTTGACTCCACACTCCCACAAAAACAGAAGAATTAATGGAACTAAGCCTGTGATGGCCAAACTTGGCCCTCCAGCTGTTTTGGGACTACAACTCCCATCATCACTAGCTAACAGGACCAGTGGTCTGGGATTATGGGAATTGTAGTCCCAAAACAGTTGGAGGGCCGAGTTTGGTCATAACTGAACTAAGCCTTGTGTGGTGTCGCAAACCCCGCCCACCTCTTGGAGGGGGTTAGTGGTAATTTATTTTCAATACAGATCCACATTCTACCAATATGGGAAAATCTTTCTCATCAATGTCCAGCTACTTAGGTATCTTGAGCAACTTGCTTTAGCTGTCTGGTACTATCTGGTCTTCATGAAGTGGAATTTTGATTGTCGTTGCTGTTCACTTATTGACAGCAGCCTGAGGTGTGAAGGAACCTGCTTTGGGTGGTGTTGTTATTTTACACCATCATGCCCTTCCAAGATGTAAGATTCTATGACTCTAAAGGTTTTTGTCTGCCTACCAGGTGATTACTACTATTGGGAAAGGGGAGTACATGCTCCAAAACCTATGTGAAAAAGCTCACATACATCCCCTTCTTCCCAAAGGCAACAACGAAAACAACTATGGAGGGTCATAGTTGCATAGTTTGGAACTGTGTAAGCTAACAGTAACATTTTTTATAAAACCTCTTGCCCAATATTTCATATTTGTTATGCAGTATGTGTAAGCTGTCTTTCAGCTGCACGTGACTATGTTTTCTACAACAAGTCAATACAGAAATGATGCAATCTGCATTTTTGCAGATCTCTATGATCTGCTGCTGCTTACAGTCACAGGCAACTAGCAGGCTACCGTACATCTCATGCAGAGAATAAAAAAGTCTTTTGTCAAAAGAAAACCAAAATAAATTCCAGGTAATTGATTTGCCTCCTGAGAACCAAGCTGTTGCTAGATCTGACTGCTAGATGTAAAAATTCACAAGCACTTTGAGAGTCTATCAGGTTAAGTTAACATAGCCTATCTCACCTTACCTGTGAAGAGGATGGATGTCATTCCTAGAGCACCAAAACAACACTTGTAGATAGAATCTGTCATTTTATAGTTGGTTTAGCATCAGCTAGAAGCCAAATCTCTGAAACACATGGGTGAAGCCCATATCATTAAGATGCTCTGAACCTAATCATCTGAGAACACGCTATTTGGGAATTCGTTCTTTCCATCCTTCGTCTTTAATTGGTTTCAAGCAGAAGTGTTTCCTCTCTATTCAGTCCACAATTCAATATGAATCTTCATTTATTACTTCCCTCTGTTTTCTGTCAGATTTAGTTTGTTGATAAACTTGTAAGTCAGCCTGGTCCCAATCTTGCCAACTCAACTATGCAAAGCTATTTCTCATGGGAAAATCTGTAGTATGCCTTTTGCAAGAATAGGCTCATCAAGTATATGGCATGCTGATTCATATTGAAAATGTGAAGTGTGAGCTTCCAGTGGAACAACTTGCATTTGCAAACACTTCCATCATCATCATCATCATCATCATCATCATCATCATCATCATCATCATCATCTCTCTCTCTCTCACACACACAAAGAGAGAGAGAGAGAGAGAGAGAGAGAGAGAAAGAGAGAGGTCAGGACTAGCTTTAGTTCCATGTTGAATGGAACTAAAACATAAAAGGGGCATCAATGACCATCAGCAATTGGGAACTTTGAGATTGGAGATAATTTTTCCACATGAAACTCCAGTGGTTGAACAGAGTCGTCAATGTTCATGACACCTACATTTGCCCCCCCCCCCACTTTCCACTTTCATTTCTGGTTAAAGAGGTTTTGAAGGGATTCGAAACATTTAAAAAACAAGCCCAATCTTTTTGACCAGAGGCTGCTGAGTTAGTGTGGCAATCAGTATGGCCATTGAGGTGGAATGGGTGGGGCACGTTTGCACTCACAAGTTCCCGATGCAGAGGGTTGCTAGGAGAGGGAGAGGGCAGGTGCAAGGTGCAGGGAGCTGGTTTGGTGCAGCGCATCATGGCAGGAGCAGCAGGTTCACTCTGCAGCCATATTATTCTCTGGCCCTCATCCCTTTGCAAGATCACAATATGTTGTTGGAGTCAAAATGTGTTTCCATTAAGAACATGTTTTTCTACTTTAAGCCTTATTCTCAACAATAAAGTAGAATAATTTAGAATAAAGAAAGTAGAATATTTATTATGTTTATTACGTGAAATGACAGAGACAGAATATATGGGTGCTGCTTCAGACACCCTGATTATATAGATATCAGTAGGCAGCAAATCCTCCAGTACAGTTGCTCCTTGATCTTAAGAGTAAAAGCATCCCAAACAACCCAAAGCCTGATAAGCAGGTACAGCAATTTGCTGCAGAGTCACACACTAAAAGTAAAGAGAAAAAGGGAGGGGGTATAGTTTTCCTGAAGAAAGTGGCACTCTAGTCAGGAATCAGAGACCTGTGCCTTCCATGTCAGAGTTAAGCTCTTCCCATTAATATCAGCAAGGCTACAGCAGTCCCCTCACTCAATCCTAGGTCTGCAGTTCAGCAAAGAGGGAAGCTGGTCCTTGAGAATGTAGGACAAAAAGGTGGTCCCGTTGAAGTGTGTGAGCTATCCAACCATGGAAATCTGTGGTTTAAATACTATTTGGGCCATTGTAACTCGATGAGTCAAAGAGGGGTCTTTCTGGAATGAGCATTATAACATACTTATTCCATTCCATCATAAATAATTTCCAAAATTTCTTTTCTTTTTTCTATTTTGTATAGCTTGTCCAGTCTGAAGTTGAAAGAGCATGACCTCCATAAGAAATGACAAACTGATTATGTTGTATTCTTTCTACAGTAAACCATTACTTTTGGAGGAAGAGCCTACTGTCTAAGCAAAGCAGGGTTTTTTTTTTCATTACAAGAAAAGCTTTGCTTGTAACAGCAGATGAGTGCGCTGATCTTTACATTAATTATTAGGAGGTCTGGATATTTACTCATACCTTTCCTGTCACATTTAAGATAAAGATTAATACCAGAATAAAGATATACAGCAGTGAACCATAGAAAATGTATAGTTTGGCACAATTGTTTCATCCCCCCTTGTCCCACTCCTTTCTCTTTCTGTAAGTGCCAGCAACTAGCTATGTTGGAACGCTAGAGGAGCAATGGTGCCTCACCCAGGCTCCCTCACTGGACCCTACTGTTAAGGGGCAACATAATGGGCTGCAGGGAATGTGGCATTCACTCACAGTCAAAACACTTCTGCATGTCTATCAGTGAATGGTGTGTATGTCTTGCCTAGGTATCACTACTGCATCACATTAACCATCCTGTGAAGAAGGTACGCAGACTCAGAATAAGTATCTCATCCGCACCAAGAAAATGAGCATTAAAACAACCATTCCTGGTCTGAGGAGGGGTAATCAGAGCCATGCCATACATATAGTTCCCTTGTCACAAATAGCTTATATTAACCCTTGCAGTAACAGAGAATGATGCACCGGCCAACATGTGCAACTTCATCATACCTGTGTCAGAAGCTTCCAGCATCTGCTAGAGCAGTCATGGGAACCTGTGACTCTCTATATGTTCCTGGAGACCAGAATGAACAATGGTCTTGGATTATGAGAAGTGTAATCCAGCACCCTCTGGAAGGCCCAGGATTCTGCCTCCTTGTTGCAGAGAAACTTTGTGGCCAACATTTTACACCTGCCAATGCTCCAGGTGTACATATTTGTGTTTGATGTGCAAATTTCATTTCATATCTCCCATGCTTACTGGTTTGTAAAAATTGTTGGTATTAAGAGTGAATGTAAACATGACTAGTGTTTTCATCCACTACATGCAAAATAGTGTGCTCTCTGTTGTCATTCAATGTGGTGGGGCCCAGTTCTCGTTCTCTCTCTTGCTGACAGAGAACAGGCATTAGAATTCCTCTGTGTTTCAGTAAATCAATAACCTGTAAACCTGAAATTCCAATAATTTGCTTGGAAAGTTGCACTTCATTCCAATAAAAAACAAGGGGCCCAGGTCACACTAAAATGGGTCCTAACTACACATGAAAAACAGAACGATCCCATTCATCTCTACTCAGAAATGGGAGTATGTATAGGATTGTAGATTGTGTCTGGATTTGACCCATTATAGAGACAAAAATCAAAAATATGTAAACTGAAATAAAGGGTACAATAAGATAAAGAACCAGGCTTTTGATAATGAAGCTTATCGTCTCTGAGACATAATCCTTTCCCCAACCATCCTTTTGAAAGCCTCTTTTACCTCCTTGTTTCTCAGACTGTAGATGAGTGGATTCAGCATAGGTATTGCAAGGGTGTAAAAGACAGAGATGATTTTGTCCTGTTCTACGGAATATTTTGAGCTGGGCCGTAAGTACATGAAGGCAACTGTGCCATAGAAAATGGTGACAGCCGTAAGGTGGGAGGCACAGGTGGAGAAGGCTTTTCGTCTGCCCTCGGCTGAGCTGATCCGAAGGATGGTGACAAGTATGTAACTGTAAGACACCAGAATACCCAGGATAGGTATTGATACAACTGCTGTTGAGAAGCTAAAATGAATCATATCAATGACTCTTGTATCTGAACAGGAGAGCCTTAGAATAGGGACCACATCACAGAAGAAATGGTTGATGATGTTGGATCTACAAAAGGACAAACTAAATATAAATGATGTCTGGACCGCTGCATTCACACAACCTGTTAGATACGAGCTAGCCACGAGCAAATAACAGAGCTTTTTGGACATGATAGCAGTATACAACAGTGGGTTGCAGATAGCAATGAAGCGATCGTATGCCATCGCACCCAGCAGGCAGCACTCACAGGATACAGCAATGCAGAAGAAGAAAAACTGCAGGGCACAGCCATGGAAGGAAACTGTTTTGCTTTCTGCTACGAAGGTCATCAGCGTCATGGGAGCGATGACAGTGGAGTAACCGATATCTAACATTGACAGGTGGCTCAGGAAAAAGTACATGGGAGTGTGGAGCCGGGAGTCAATTGTGATTAATGTTACCATGCCAATGTTCCCCACTAAGATCACCAAGTAAATCAGAAGGAACACAGTGAAGAGAAGAACCTGTAGATTCTGGTTATCTGTGAATCCCAGCAAAACAAACTCAGTAATTGCAGTGATGTTTTCTTCTGACATTTTAGTAAGGTGTGCTCCCCTCTGTAAAAACAAAATAAAAAAATAAAAAATGAGAATGTTTATATACTCTTAGCTCAACACTAGATGTTGCACATATTAACTTGTCCACTGACTTGTTAAAAACAAGAACCAAAAACATTTTCAGGAGGCCTTGTATTAAAATGGAGGGGAATGGCAATGAACTGTTGAACCCTTCCTCCTCTGATCAAATCATCCCTGCTATAAGCTTCAGAAATTATTGTTTCCCCAAAGAAGAGGGGAGTACAATTAAATTATGTGGTTCTTGCACCATGGGTCCTCTGTGTGTGTTGGGATTCTTCCTGACCTGTGCTTTTCTTCTGGGCAGTCTCCTTATGTCAAATGACTAGAGTTTCTCTAGTTACCAAATGAGGGGAGCAGGTCAAATGTAGAGGTTTGGAGTCTTCTCCATCAGCAAGCAACCTGCTTATGTAAAGTCACTAGGAGTGCTCTCATTATCAAATGGGGACACATCAATTTGTTTGTAATGAGGTGCTTTGCAGGCTGATCCATTTAGCTCATAAATTTTACTTCCTGCAGGGTAGGGTCACCCAGTCAACAGGCTGATAGAGTTTGGGGGTATTTCCTGCACAGGGCTTTCTGCAGTTCCATCAGTTCATTGTGTTCTAACATTATTTTTCATAAGGTGATCCTAGTTTACACCAAACAATGTGTGTTGCTTCATTATATCTGGCTTCCTTACACAAATACTACTTTTGCTTGTAGCATACATTTTTCTCTTTTTATATGATGTCTGCAATACTGAGGCACCATGTCAGGGACTGGCTGGATGACGATGAGGAGGAGTGGTGGAAGGTGCCTGACAGGAGCCACCCTTAGAAGTCTCTGTGTGTTCTCTTTTCTGCTTTCTTAATAAAGAAACTAACTGTAAGTTAGCTGGCGTGTCACTGTTTTTCTCTGTTCTGCAAATGACCGGTTCTCTCTGTTGGCTCCTTAACACACCACAAAGGGTGGGAAAGTATCTGCTTCAGGGAGATTCTAGGTGTCTGACCTGTCCCATGCCAGGGTCCAACACTAGTCAACTCCCATGAAAGGTGTTGGATGCTTGCCAACTATTCAAACAGAATGCCATTCCATCGCCAAGGGCTGATCGGGATGAAGAGTCAATGCTCACACTACTGCCATGCCAACCCCACTTACCGTAGCTGCTGTATAATCAATAAAGTTGTAGCTTTATTTAACCGAACACTTGTCTGGCACATGTCATCCCCACAGCACCCACAAGCCATAAACCTGCAGCTGCCTGGGAAACATTGCCTTTGTTTTATGGAGCTGGAGTTTACAAACTGCATTTAAAAAAAGTGCTCTGTGACAAATAAGACATGCTTAGAGTAAGGAGCACTCATTTTATAGCCTAGTAGAAGCTAGAAACCAAATCCCTGAATCACATGAGTGAAGCCCATATCATTAAAATGCTCTCTATGGCCTCTCTGTATAAATACCTGAGGACCTGCTATTTGGGAATTTGTGGTTCTTTCCACTGTTCATCTTTAATTAGTTTCAAAGAGAACCATTCCCTCTCAATACAGTCTATGCTACAAAGTGTGCAAGTGAAGCTCCATTTGTGTCCACCACCCATGTGTTCCCTATATACTCTACACATGCCCGATAGGTTAAGGATTTTTTTTCCTGGAGTTAATATGTGCGTTTCTACTCTGTGCTTCTATTCTTAACTTCATGCCCAATAAGAAAGATAGCACACCAGCAGAATAAAGAAAGCTTGGTTTATTACATGGAATGAAAAAGACAGAGCATATATGTGTTGCTTCAGACACCTTGATTACACATATACTGTACTCAACACAACCAGGCATCAAATCATACATGTTCATCTTAATAGCAAAAGAATCCCTAACTACCCCAAAGTCTAATGAGTAGGTGCAGCAATTTGCCACCTACTGGGGCGGCATGCGATGGTGGCATGTGGCGGAGGCAGGGGCGGAGGCCAGGCACCCATAGCAAAAAAATGTGGGTGCCTAAGCTCCCAGGGCCCGCTGGAGTTGGTGCCAGTGCTCAATATACAGCACATCAAGGGCGCAACTGGCTGCTCCAACCCACCCCTGTGGATCAGCATGCAGTAGACAAAAGGCTCTGAGGGCATCTCCTTTCTTTGTTCCCTTGAGCTGGCCAAATATGAAATGTATGTTAGGTTCCACCCCTTCAGGGTGATCATCTCGGCAGAGGCGTAGGAATGGGGTTGCAGGGGTTGCGGTCCGCCCTGGGTGTCATCCCTGAGGGGGTGACAAAATGGTACACTGGGGGGGATGGCACTTACCGTGGGGCCTGGCCTGCAGCGCACCCGAGCCATGCGTATCTCCTGGGAGTGATGCGGTGGCTCGGGCCCCCGTGCTGCCCAAAATGGCAGCGTGGGGCTTGCGTCCGCCAGGCGGACTCCGTGGGCAGCTCATCGCGGCACCCCCCATGCGTGGATCACCCCACCCCCGTGGGCGGATCGCCCTGCCCCCACCGCTCTGGGTGCCAGAGCAGCTTGCTACGCCCCTGCATCTCAGTAGAATAGTATTCCAAAAAGGGATTATGAGCTGCTCTGAAAGAATCTCTCCATATTTGAACGTCAAAATGGAAATGAAATTCAATGTAAGCGAGTTTAAAATGAGACACATTCGGTGTGTGTGTGTGTGTGAATCTAACTTCACATATATTAGGGGAGGGGTAGGCAACCTAAGGCCCAGGGGCCGGATGCGGCCAATCACCTTCTCAATCTGGCCCATGGACGGTCCTGGAATCAGTGTGTTTTTACATGAGTAGAATGTGTCCTTTTATTTAAAATGCATCTCTGGGTTATTTGTGGGGCATAGGAATTCGTTCATCCCCCCCCAAAAAAAATAGTCCGGCCCCCCACATGGTCTGAGGGACGGTGGACTGGCCCACGGCTGAAAAAGGTTGCTGACCCCGGAATTAGGGTCTCAACTGGTGGTGGCAAACCAATAAAAAAGATTCAATTGGAAAAGAGACTGGCCATATTGTAATGACTTTTACAAAGAGATTGTGAGGGAATACTATGTACATTAAGCATATATTCAACTGGTCACAAATAACTGATTTTGACAATTAGAATGTACAGAATGATACACTGGCCAATGTGTGAAAAATGTGCTTCTCCATGATACCTGTGCAAGGACCTTAAATACAGTTAATGAACAAAGCAATCACGTATCGTACTTTTCTGTGTATAAGACGAGGGTTTTTTTTTTTTACTGTAAAATAAGGTTTAAAAACTGGGGGCGTCTTATACACCAGTAGTGGGTAGGGGTGGCGGGTGATTTGTTTCAGCCGTGAGCTGCAGATTGTCATTGGTGATTTGGTGTGTGATTGGTGGCTGCGGCAAGGGCTGCTGAGGATTGGCTGCTGCTGCGGCAATTGTGTTTGCTATTTACTTCCGCTGTTGGTGATCGGGCAGACACTTTTTGCAGACGCGAGCGATTGTCAGCGAGCGGCGCGAGTGATTTTAACCGTCGTGTTAGTCATTTACTGCACCCCCCCAAAAAAGCTCAACAACTCTGGGCAATCCTCCCCCCAAAAAGCTCAACAACTCCAATTGTCCCCCCCAAAAAGCTCTACAACTTTGGGTCATTTTCTGAAATTGGAGTCCCCCAAAATGGGGGGGGCTTATACACAGGGGGCATGTTATACACGGAAAAGTACATTACATCTCTCTGCAGAAAAAGCACTCTCAGAGTTCAGAGCGGCTTACCTTGAAGTAATTAGTCAGGCCCAAACCCAAAATGTAGACAAAAAATAGTAATATGGACATTGCAGTTAAGGATGAAATAAGTCCTCTTACCTTGAAGTTTAATGGCTCCGAGTGATAGCCTTTTCCCCAAGCAGCCTTTTGAAAGCCTCTTTGACCTCCTTATTTCTCAGACTGTAGATGAGTGGATTCAACATTGGTATTACAAGGGTATAAAACACGGAGATTATTTTGTCCTGTTCCACAGAATATCTTGAATTGGGCCGCGAGTACATAAAAACGGCTGTCCCATAGAATATAGTGAGAGCTGTAAGGTGGGAGGCACAGGTGGAGAAGGCTTTACGTCTGCCCTCAGCTGAGTTCATCCGAAGGACGGCAACAAGTATGTATATGTAAGAGATCAGTATGGTCAGGATCGTTACTAATGCGATAGCTGTGGAGAAGCTAAAATGAATTATATCAATGACTCCTGTATCTGAACATGAGAGCCTTAGGATAGGGGGCACATCACAGAAAAAATGGTTGATGATGTTGGATCTGCAAAAGGACAAACTAAATATAAATGAAGTCTGGACCGCTGCATTTACACAACTTGTTAGATACGAAACAGCCACGAGCAGATAACAGAGCTTTTTGGACATGATGGCAGTATACAACAGGGGCTTGCAGATAGCGATGAAGCGGTCATACGCCATTGCACCCAGCAGGAAGCATTCACAGGATACTGCAATGCAGAAGAAGAAAAACTGCAGGGCACAGCCAGTGAAGGAAATTGTTTTGCTTTTTGCTACCAGTGTCATCAGTGTCCTGGGAGCGATGACAGTGGAGTAACCAATATCTAAGATTGATAGGTTGCTCAGGAAAAAGTACATGGGAGTGTGAAGCCTGGAGTCAATCCTGATTAATGTCACCATGCCAATGTTCCCCACCAAGATGAGCAAGTAAACCAGTAAGAACACTATGAAGAGAAGAAACTGCATACTCCGATTATCCGTGAATCCCAACAAAACAAACTCAGTAATTGTGACGTTTCCCTCTTCCATTTAAGTAAGGTGTGCTCTCATCTATAAACAAAAATTTGAGAACAATGATGAAAGAGAATTACTTCCATACTTGATATGACACAGAATAGCAAATATCATCTTTCACATTTTTTCCAAACAGTAGTAGTTTCATGAGGACACATGCTTATGCCTAGGGTGACATAGAGCTGCTTAACCTTTTCTCCAGGTGTAACACATAGCAACATGTAAAGTGATATTCTCTTCCCCCCCCCACCTCATTTAATCAAAGGCTGTTTGGGGAGGCTACATATTTAAGCAGAGAAATAACAAGGAACTGCTTAACCCCCTCCCACCCTGGCCAGTTCACCCCAGAAATGAGCTTTAGGAACTCAAAGTTCTTACCTCAAGAAGAGGTGAGCAACCAGGAATTCTTCACTTGCTCTTGTCCCAAGGGTTCTTTGTGGATGTTCAGATACTTCTCCACAGTCTGCTAATGGCAAATGGCCAGGAGAGTTCTTGTTACCAAATAACGGTCGGGAGGAAAAAACAGATTGGCACATAAATGTTCAGTCTCCTTTCCCCCATTTTTTTGGGGTGTGTGTGTCTAGTTTATTTCTGAGTCAAACCAATGGAAGCCATGGTCATTTCACTCATAATTCACAATGTGCCATTTATATTGGCTATCTCAGATGTTATGCACTGATAGTCATCTTTACTTTATCATATGCTATTTTCTGCAGATGATAATATTTTGACCTAGCATAAGTGTAGGTTTGCCACTCATTCCTTATTTTCACTGTTCACATTTTAGGACCTCTCATCATAATTAATAAATTTTATAGCATGGACAGAGTTTTCCCATATTTTAAAGGAAGGAAGGCAGAAATGTTCAATCCCATGTTATCTTGTTTTACTGATTAAGCTACTCTGACATCAGTAAATCTAATGCCCAAATACATGTGCATAATATTGCAAACTCTGGGCTGAGGTTTCAATGTTATGCAACCACAAGGCAGTACAGGACAGACTTATGACCTAAGAATGCAGGTTGTGCCAAAGATTGGCACAAAGCAGCAGGGTAGGGGGCACTTTCAAATGAAAGGCAGGAGGGGGTGTTGAACCCTCTCTCTCCTCTTCATTTTCCCGCTGCAAACTGCTCACACACCTGCTTTTCTCCGAGATGCAATTTGAGATTAGAAATTAATGGCAGGATTCACCTAACCAGCCTTGTCAGAGGAAGACACAGCCTTACACTTTTACACTTTCTACCCTCTCCTTCCTCCAACTCCTCAGAAATTGACTCAAGGGGGTTGGGTAACCAGTTCACAGAGGAAAGAGATGGGGATCATTTCATCTGACAAGCTGCAATACTTGCACAGACAGAATGATTAGAAAAGTGTGACATTGAATTGCACTGTCTTAACCTAATTCATTTTGCCCATTTACTAACTAGGAATTTTTTTGACAGGAGTGGATGCTATCTGCAAACATAGTAGCCACTTTCCCCAAGCAGCTTAGAATGATAAATGGAAGTGTTTGGATTCTATATTTTTTCTTGATTAGGCAAAATACCAACAAAAATTGATATGTATTTCCCCACATTTTTTTTTTAATAAAACTTTGCAAACTGCTGTGAAAATGGGGAAGCAGAATTAATGACTGGAAAAATGAGGCACTAAGAGAAACTGAAATTGACAGATTCACCAATGTGTAATTCTGACTATTGTCACAAGTTTTTCCACATCATCCATATGTTTTGTTCACAAAAGTTGATATTTTAGAACATCTTTAATCAGCCCTTGCAGCATGCTACTACAGCAAAGGGAGAGCTCCATCTAGCCTTTCTAAATCCATCAAATTTTAGGCTTCCATATCATTTCATGTTTCTTTTTCCTCATTCTTTTTACTTTTAATGTCATCATCTCTGCCACTTGAGTAAACAGAAATTTAAAGCTGGGAAGAATTGTGCCATTCTTCCTACTGAAAGGGTGTCTTCCCATTCATTTGTTAGGCTGTTGTGGCAAATAAAAAGGAACATGCCTGCAATATTTAAGCTGGAAAGACATAGAACCAGATAATTTTGGAGTTGGAAGGGACCCCATGATCATCTAGTCCAATCCCCTGCAATATGGCTTGAACCCACAACCCTCAGATTAAGAATCTCATGCTCTACCAACCGAGCTATCCCTTCCCTTTCACATAAAGAAAGCAGAGATATTGCATTAACCCACTTCCCTCAATGCCCAACTAATATGACGGGTCTCTTAAACTTGAAACGTAAATATTTTATCTGAGCTCAGGTTTAAAATTTGGCTGGAAAGTCTCATGAAAGCAATGCTTGGCTAATTAGTTTCTTTCCACATTTATGGAGATCTGCTTTATCTGTTGGTCTCTTAACAGTCACAGGCAACATGCAGGAGACATCATGTAGCAAAGTCTGCCAGCCATACAACTTTTGTGAACAGAAAATGAAAATAAATTCTGTATACCTTTAACTGGTTTGCCTTCAGATAAATGAGCTGTTCATTAATCTAAAGGTTAGAAATTAAAATTCATAAGCACTTTGATATTTTATCAGGTTAGTCAACATAGCCCAAGTAACTTTACCTGTGAAGATGATAGATGTCATTTCTAAAGCCCCCCAAATCAAGATGTGTAGATAGAACTGTTCATTTTATACTTCGTTTGGTGTTGCCTAGAAACTAAATCCCTGAATGAGACCTGTATCATTAAAATGTTGTGTAGGACCTCTCAGCATAATCACCAGAGGACATGCTGTGTGGGAATTTGTTCTTGTTCCCACTGTTCATCCTTAATTAGTTTGAAACAGGACTACTGGCTTTCCATTCAGCCCACACAATATGGTAACCATCCTCATTAGTTATTTTCTTCTACCTTGTTTTAAAATAAGCTCATTGATAAAGGAGTATGGTGGAATCAGAAGAATCTTTATTTGCATCAGCCACTAACCATAGCAATAAAATAAAATGCAATATACTGAAGACAGGGATAAAAAATTAACTTACACAAAATACATTCTGGAGGTAAACATCAATAATGAAATAAAAGATATTATTCTAATTGCCCCTGCTATTTTTTTTTTGCCATTTTTTGCTGTCACTTGATTATCTTGATCTGCTAGAAGAAAGGACCCAGTAGTAATGGTTGAGCAACCTGGTATGGATAGTAGTAGAGGGGTAATAACATCACTCCTCAAAAAGGGGTATCATAGTCTATTCCCAAACTCATGAACATTTAAGCCAACCCAATAGTGCCCAAATACTTGTCATTGGAAAGTGTCTTATGAGCTCTTTGTAGTCTGAGTGTGCATTGTTCTCTTGGAAGATATCTAATAGGATCAGTTCTGGGGTTGCTTCTAATACCTGTTTTGTTATTTTGCAGATTTCTTGTAGGACTGATCTCCAAAAGTGTTGAATTTTGGAGCATTCCCACCACATGTGGAGGTACGTGCCTATAGTGTTGGACCTTGTGGTGCGAGCAAAGCTTGCAAGATCTTGCTGGCCGATTGGGGTGAGGATTCCAACCAGGAATTCAACTCCTGAGCTTGGGGTGCCATGGCCAATCCCCCTCCTCAGATCCCTTATGAGGAGCCCCCTTTACTATGTTGATCCTGCCCAATGCCATTTCTGCATCTATACAAACAACATTCTTTTCCAAAATTCAGAGGGAGAGCTTCTTCCTGTGAAACCCCCCAGGAGCATGACATGGGTAGAACTCTGTCCCTCAGATGAAGCTCCTCTAGTCCTTACCCCACCAGGCAAAAGGGGGCCCTGCCTATCTATTTCGGTCTAAAATAAATCCCACTGCTATTAGTGGCAATTCACACGATCCTTTGTACCAATTGTGATCAAGCTCAGAGGTTCTTTTATGTGTATCACCATGTTAAGATGCATAACTGATTGGGATACAAGACAGGGCCTTTTCTTTCATAGCACCCATGAGAGACATTCATCTGATCTTCCCACTTTACACTTCAGATTACCATCTTTCCCCCTTTTTAAGACACCGTCTTATAATTTGTTTCCCTCAAAAAAATTCAGGGTGGTTTATTTTCGGGGGATGTCTTATTTTTATTACGTCAGTATGGTACGGTACAGCCTCCCCCTGTATCCTGAGCAGGCGGGGCAGAACTCCGCAAGAGGCGCGTTTCCCCCCCGCGCCTCTCGCTGGTTCGCTGGCTCCCTGCGCACGGGGAACAGGCGGGGCAGGAAGAGGCATCTCCCCCCCCACGCCTCTCCCTGCGTGCTAAGCAGGCGGGGCAGAACTCCACAAGAGGCGCGTTCCCCCCGTGCCTCTCACTGGTTTGCTGGCTCCCTGCACACGCAGGAGGGGCTGAGGAGGCGACGGGAACAATGGCGGCACCATGGCTTACTTTTGGGGCACGTCTTACTTCTCATAAAGGTAAAAAAAACCTGCCATGGCTTACTTTATGACTACGTATTAAAAAAGGGGAAACAGGGTAGCAGCTAGAACCATTTTACTCTGCTGAGTTTTAGTGTGGCTTTATTTTACCCTTCTGTTGGTGTAAACGGATTATTAAAAATGAGTACAAAAATTGATTCTAGCAGTTTGGACTATTTATATTGGCTTTTTAAGATGGGAGCCACTGTGAGTTAATCTGATAAATAAAAGTGAGGTATAATTTTCAAAACAAGTAAAAGAGAGTAAAATAGAGCAGGACAAAGACCATTCACTCTCAGTCTAGTTGTTCCATCATATAGATCACTGAGTACTGCTGTTGTGACCTGATGGCTGAATAAAAAGTCAGATACATTAGGTTGGCTTTCAAGCCAATTTATTGATTCCGAAACCAAACCAATCAAAGCCTGCAGAAGGAAACATTTGCAAGTGCAGAAATCATCTGTAAACTCCGAGGAGATCCCCTGGGCCAAAGAGTCAAAAAAGGCAGCCTTGGGACCAACTCCTAAGAAGATCACTTTGGCTAAACCTGCTTCCTTCACCTAACCACCAAAAGTGATTGAATCAACCCATTTACACACTATGGACTACAACTGCCACTCAGCAGGTGTAGACACACAGGCAACTCGCCAGGCTGCTCACAAAAAACAAATGAACATTTTTATCTGTTGGAAACTCAAACTCATCTTGAAAAAGAAATGTATTAATTTAAAGAAATCTTCCCTCTCATCCTTATGAAAGCATCCTTCACATCTTTATTTCTCAGACTGTAAATCAATGGATTTAGCATCGGGATCACAAGAGTATAGAACACTGAAACAATTTTATCTTCATCCATTGAGACCCCAGAATTAGGCCTCAGATACATAAAGATGATGGTCCCATAGAAGATTGTAACAGCCATGAAGTGAGAGGCACAGGTGGAAAAGGCTTTGTGTCTGCCCTGGGCAGAGTGAATCCGCAGGATGGCAAAAATAATGTAGATATAGGAGATAAGGATAATCAACAAAGTGGTCATGGCTATTGCAGTAGAAAAGATGAAATGCACAGTGTGAGCCACTGCTGTGCTTGAACAGGAAAGTTTCAGGATGGGAGGAACATCACAAAAGAAATGATTGATAACATTTGAGCTGCAGAAGGACAGGCTAAATATCACCGAAGTTTGAGCAGCTGAATTTACAAAGCCACAAATATATGCACCTGTTACTAACATCAGACAGAGCTTCTTAGACATGGCAACAAAATAGAGTAATGGGTTGCAAATGGCAGTAAAGCGATCATAAGCCATAACAGCTAGAAGCCAAATTTCAACTGTGGCAAACATAGAGAAAAAGAAGAATTGCACGGTACACTCTGTGAACGGAATAGTGCTATTCTTTTGTAGAAAGGTCATCAGCAGCCTAGGAGTGATAGTTGTGGAATAGCCAACGTCAACCAAGGACAGGTTGCTGAGGAAAAAGTACATTGGGGTATGAAGGTTTGCATCAAGAGCGGCTAGGATGATGATGCCAAGATTCCCTGAGACTGTGACAATGTAGATCAAGATAAATGCCAGGAAGTGAATGGTCCACAACTCTGGATGTTCCATGAAGCCCAGAAGGATGAATTCAGTCACAATGCTATGATTCTTGTACTCCATTATTCACTCTAAAGTTTCCCTAGGAGGAAGAAAATGAAATTTTGAAACAAGTATATCTTTTTAATCCTCATGAACCTTTCTAGCACTTTAGTGCAAATCTCTTCTAATACGCACATTTTTCTATGCCGTTTTGGGAACAATAGCACAAAGCAGATTAACTTTCCCTGCCTCTCCTTTAAACTGAAACACATAAAAAAATTATTCCTCAAACTCTATTTCTAAGGCACGGAATGTGATGGGAATTGTAGTCCACCCAAGTAACAATTGCAGAGAACTCTTTTCACACTAAAAACAGACACGTCTAAACTTCTACATTACACACCAACACAATTTATTCCCCAAGCACTGCATTAAGAAACATAGGGGGTGGGAGACAAAAATACCACTTTGTGAATCACATTTGAAACAAGTATTTATTTTTTAAATCCTCATGAAAATTTATCACCATTTTAGTGCAAATTTCTCTTAATAAACACCTTTGTATTTGCAGTTTTGATAACATGCACATTTGGTACTGTTTAAGGTGCCAAAAGGGATTCCTGCACTTGCTGTAGAGGGAAGTGAGGGTCAGATGGGGCTGGTCAACCTGGGAAGTTAGCCCATCTAGGAGAAGAAAAACTTTGAAAAAGATATCATTTCTGGGGTTTCCAGGTCAGAAGCATTCCAGGTCAGGAGCTGCTGAGATTATAGGTTCCAAACTTGAAACGTAGGGGCAGGCTCCATTAATCACATTGGACAGGCCACAACAATGGCATTAAGCAGGACACACCTTAAGCACTAAACAAAATAAAGCACATTCAAAGGAAGAACAGAGGCCCTTGCAACTTTTACTTGCCGTGAACCGCTCTTGCAAGCAGCCAATGATAAGGACACAATTGCCAGTCAGTGCTGTATGCATTTCCTTTCCTTCTGACCTCATGATTGACCCCCTCCCCCAGAAACACTTATGCCATTACAGAATTTGGTACTGTTTAAGGTGCCAAAAGGGATTCCTGCTTGAGTTCATTAGAACACATAACATTAACATCCACATACAAGATCACCTGTGCAGGTCTACCTGTCTGGCACAGGAAGCAATGTGGCAGAAGTGGGGACAGTAGCACAAAGCAGATTAACTTTCCCAGCCTCTCTTTTAAACTGAAACACATAAAAAAAACTATTTCTCAAACTCTGTTTCTAAGACATGGAATGTGATGGGAATTGTAGTCCACCCAAGACTAATTGTAGTCCACCCAAGAATTGTAGTCCACCCAATTGTAGTCCATCCAATTGATGGACCTCTTTTCAGAACCTAAACAGTCACTTCTAAACTTCTACATTACACATCAACACCCTTTATTCCCCAAGCCCTGAGTTTAAGAAACCTAGGGGGTGGGAGACAAAAATACCACTGGGCTAGCTGAAGTCCCCTTTGTGAATCAAGCTCTATCTTCAATCCCGATTTTAGTTTAAAACGTCCTCCATTTTTCTTAAATACACTTCCTCCCTTCTATTCTTTCCCATATCCTAATTGATTTATTATACCCATTCCCAGGGCTGCCAACTGGATTATTTCAGTGGTGAGCAAGTGTGGGGACTTCCTTGGAGTTAGAAAGAAAAAAAGTCCTGTACTGGGATTGGGAATTTCTCAATCCAGCATTTTCTTTTGTTCAGCCTCTGATGCAGCCTCCCACCCCATCAACTTCTAGAAATGATCCCTCTCGTCTCCACTGCACTGCAAATGAAAATAAATGATAAACACCTCCTCTGGTCTGCACTCTCCAGTTTCTCAGCCTTCCAGGCGGCCATCCAAGAAACGCTGCAGGTGGCGGAGGCAGCAGTGCTAGTCTCCTGCCACTCCAGCTCTTTAGTTTGCTCTTCTTGGTTTCCAGCCCTGCATCTCATGCCAGGTGTGCAAGTTCACTCAAAGTCCCATCTTCCTCTTGAGGCCAGCCCAGTTCTTTTTCTTCATCTGCTCTCCCTCCCACCACTGAGCCCTGGAGACTGAGGTGAATAGGGAGGGGAGGATGCAGCCCCGTGGAGATTCTATGCAATATTTTGCAGAGATGGGAGAGATTGGGAGAGGGAAGGAAGGCAGACTCCTCAGAGAATGTATGCAATAATTTGCAGTTGGTTCCAGCTGGGCTGAAGCTAACTAGCTCCACCTGCAGTCTTCTTTAAAAATTTTTTTTTTTTAAAGACACTCTTGCCCACCAGTTGATCCAAGCCCTCCCACTGCCACCTGGACAAAGCTAGGCAAAACTGGAGACTTCAGGTCAGCCCTTGGGGATCATACAGCCCTAAATCTTCCCCTCTGTGTTTTCAAATTCTATACCAACACAATGAGTAAAGCATTTTACTGTTTCCCCATATTATTGAATCATGGAATTGTCAAGTTGGAAGGGACTCCAAGGTTCATCTAGCCCTGGACAAGACCAATAGTGGGTCCAATGGTCAAGAAGGCTATTTCCGCACTTGCAAAGCTTGCAAGATCTTGCTGGCTGACCGGGGGAAGGATTCCAACCAGGAATTCAACTCCTGAGCTTGGGGTGCCATGGCCAATCCCCCTCCTCAGATCCCTTTACTATGTTGATCCTGCCCAATTCCATTTCTGCATCTGTACAAACAACCTTCTTTTCCAAAATTCAGAGGGAGAGCTTCGTCCTGTGAAGCCCCATAGGAGCATGACATGGGCAGAACTTTGCCCCTCAGTTGAAGCTCCTCTAGTTCTTACCCCACCAGGCAATAGGGGCCCCAGCCTATTTCAGGCAAAAACGGGTAGGCAACCTAAGGCCCGTGGGCCGGATGTGGCCCAATCGCTTTCCCAATGCGGCCTGCGGATGGTCCGGGAATTGGCGTATTTTTACATGAGTAGAATGTGTCCTTTTATTTAAAATGCATCTCTGTGTTATTTGCGGGGCATAGGAATTCGTTCATATTTTTTTTCAAAATATAGTCCGGCCCACCACTTGGTCTGAGGGACGGTGGACCACGGCTGAAAAAGGTTGCTGACCACTGGCCTAAAATAAATCCCATTGGAATTCACCCAATCCTGTGCATCAATTGTGATCAACTTCAGAGATTCTTTTCTGTGTCTCACCATGTTGAGAAGTATCACTGATTGGGATGCAAGGCAGGGCCTTTTCTTTCTAAGCACCCAGGTTGTAGAATACCTATCTGAGAAACATTCATCTGATCTCCCCACTTTAAACTTCAGATTAGCAGCTAGAACCATTTTACTCTGCTGAGTTTTTGTGTGGTTTTATTTTACCGTTCTGTTGGTGTACACTGTTTATTAAAAATGAGTACAAAAATTGATCTTAGAAGTTTGGACTATTTATATTGACTTTTTAAGATGGGAGCCACTGTGAATTAATCTGATAAAAAAGGTGAGGTATAATTTTCAAAATAAATAAGAGAGTAAAATAGAGCAGGACAAAGACCATTCACTCACAGTCTAGTTGTTCCATCATATAGATCACTGAGTACTGCCTTTGTGACCTGATGGCTGAATAAAAAGTCAGACACATTAGGTTGGCTTTCAAGCCACTTTATTGATTCTGAAACAAACCAATCAAAACCTGCAGAAGGAAACTTCTGCAAGTGCAGAAATTAACTGTAAATTCTGAGGAGATCCCCTGGGCCAAAGAGTCCAAAAAGCCAGCCTTGGGACCAACTCCTAAGAAGATCACTTTGGCTAAACCTGCTTCCTGCACCTAACCGCCAAAATGATTGAATCAACACATTTACACCATATGGACTACAACTGCCACTCAGCAGGTGTAGACACACAGGCAACTCACCAGGCTGCTCACAAAAAAAAAAACAAATCCACATTTTTTTCTATTGGAAACTCAAACTCATCTTGAAAAGGAAATGTATTAATTTAATGAAATCTTCCCACTCATCCTTATGAAAGCATCTTTCACATCTTTATTTCTCAAACTGTAAATCAATGGATTTAGCATTGGGATCACAAGAGTATAGAACACTGAAACAATTTTATCTTCATCCATGGAGACACTGGAATTGGGCCTCAGATACATAAAGATGATGGTCCCATAGAAGATTGTGACAGATGTGAGGTGGGAGGCACAAGTGGAAAAAGCTTTGTGTCTGCCCTGGGCAGAGCGAATCCGCAGGATGGCAAAAATAATGTAGGTATAGGAGATGAGGATAATCAACAAAGTGGTCATCATTATTGCTGTTGCAAAGATGAAATGCACAGTGTGAGCCACTGCTGTGCTTGAACAGGAAAGTTTCAGGATGGGAGGAACGTCACAAAAGAAATGATTGATAACATTTGAGCTGCAGAAGGACATGCTAAATATCACCGTAGTCTGAGCAGCTGAATTTACAAAGCCACAAATATATGCACCTATTACTAACACCAGACAGAGCTTTTTAGACATGACAACAAAATAGAGTAATGGGTTGCAAATGGCAGTAAAGCGATCATAAGCCATAACAGCTAGAAGGCAAGTTTCAACTGTGACAAACAGACAGAAAAAGAAGAACTGCATAGTACACTCTGTGAACGGAATAGCATTGTTGTTCGCTACAAAGGTCATCAGCAACCTGGGAGCGATAGTAGTGGAATATGCAACGTCAACCAAGGAAAGGTTGCTGAGGAAAAAGTACATTGGGGTATGAAGGTTTGCATCAAGAGCGGCTAGGATGATGATGCCAAGATTCCCTGAGACTGTGACAATGTAGACCAGGATAAATGCCAGGAAGAGAATGGTCCACAACTCTGGATGGTCCATGAAGCCCAGAAGGATGAATTCAGTCACAATGCTGTGATTCGTGTACTCCATTATTCACTCTAAAGTTTCCCTAGGAGGAAGAAAATGAAATTGTGAAACAAGTATATATATTTAATCCTCACGAAGATTTTCTAGCAGTTTAGTGCAAATCTCTTCTAATAGGCACATTTTTCTATGCAGTTTTGACTAATATGTCAATTTTTTGAAGTTTCTATTGAGGAAGTGTTACCTTGGGAATGTCCTATGGTCTTAGAGTTACATAAGGACAACAGCTGTCACAGTCCTGAATGTCGCAGGCCTGACATTCTTGCTGATTTATGTTTTAAGTTTTGCTGTGTGAGTATTAGATGTGTAGATAGTGATACTCTACAACGTTGTTATTTTGTTTTCTGTAACCTTTTCTTGAGAACTGTGTGACTATTGTATACTGACGGTTTACCCTTTTAATAAATTCTGAGAGGACACGTTGGTCTGTGTTTTGTGTTTCCGACTGCAAAGCTGAACCAGTGTCTGACTGCTTGTCTGACTGACCTGGGAGATTTTTTTAACCATATCCACGGCATAGTGGAACGGACTGTGTATCCTGGTGACGGCAGAGGGTTGCCCCTTTTTCCTTGTGCCTAGGGATGCCTGTGGGTTAAAAGGGGTAGTGGCAGTGTGTACCGTTTGTTTGGGTTTTGGATATAACTCTTGGCGACTCCTCCGTCAGAGGGTCGTAATCCTCTCCCCTCATTCACCACATGGTATACACCTGTATACATGAAGAGTGTCTGCATGTTAGTATGTCATAGTGATTCAGTCTCCTGTTGGCTGAAACCATTAGGTTGGAGTAAGGGAATTTGATAAGGTTGTAGGAAAAGATCAGAAGCACCAAGATGCTGAGGTTTGGAAAAAGGAGTTGACTTAAGTAAAATGATTTTTGTATTTTAGGTTATTATAAAGTTTAGGAGTATGTAAAACTGTTAGAGAGGATAGATAATGAAATCAACAGAGGGGGACTTGAGGAAGTCAATCGAAATATGAAATTGAGGAATGAAGGAATGCCTGGCCCACAGAATTGGGCCAGGCCGAAGCAATGATACTAAATAATGTTAGTGAGGTTAAATATACAATGATTATGCCTACCCTTGTGAGAGAGGGGGATGAATGTTGCTTCCCTCAGTGAGAGGGGGGAAGTATGGAAATTTTAACTGTAATGGTATGTGCTTAAAACTGTTAAAATCAATAAAATTTTTGAGGGGAAAAAATACACGAAGAGTGTCTGCATGTTAGTATGTCATAGTGATTCAGTCTCCTGTTGGCTGAAACCATGAATGACATGTTTAATGGTATTTGGAACAATGGATACTCCTGGCTGGAAAAGTCTGTCTCCAGTGACATCTGTTTTTGCTAAATATATTTAAAGGGAAAATACTGGAACTTTCCCTGTCAGTGTTTTTAACAACTGGAAGACTGCACTGGATATCAAAACAGGATTTCCCAAGTACTGCCCTTCAACTAAAGCACTCCTACCCAGCTTCTGCTTTAAACTGAAACACACACAACATTTATTCCTCAAAGTCTGGGTTTAAGATGGGATTTGTAGTCCACCAAAATAACAATGACAAAGACCTCTTTTCACACCAAAAGCAGACATTTCTAAATTTCTAACATTACACACCAACACAATGTATTACCCAAGCACTGAGTTTAAAAACACAGGTGTTGGGAGCCAAAAAAAGACAACGGGGCTAGTTGAAGCCCGCTTTGTGAATCAATATAGCTCTATCTTCATTCCTGATTTTAGTTTTTAAAACTCATCCATTTTTCTTAATACTCCCCCCCTTCCACCACTCCTTTCTTTCACTCCAGCATTTTTTTTATCCAGCCTCTGATGCTGCCCCCCGTCCCCTCTCTACCCCATCTACTTCTTCTTGAAATGAACCCTTTGGTCTCCACTTGAAATGAAAATAAATAATAAACACCTCCTCCATTGCAGACTCTCCAGCCTCCAGTCCTGTCTCTCAGCACTCCAGGCTCCACAGGGCATCCAGGAGATGCTGTAGGTGGCAAAGGCAGCAGTCCTAGGCTCCTACCACTCCAGTTCTCCAATGCTCTCCTTGATTTACAGCCCTGCATCTCATGCCAGGTGTGCATGAACACTCAGAAAACCCTCTTCCTCCTCTTGAGACCAGCTCAGTTCTTTTCCTTCACTTGCTCTCACCCTGGAGACTGAGGTCAACTGGGAGGGAAAGATGCAACACTGGAGAGTCTATGCAATATTTTGCAGAAATGGGAGTTAATTGGGAGAGGAGAGGAGAGAAGAGAACAGGAAAGCAGACTCCTTAGAGAGTCTATGCAACTTTGGAGCTGGCTCTAGGTGGGATGAAACTTGCAAGCTCCCTCCTCAACCTTCTTTGTAATATCTGAGCAGGATGGTAACAAGATGAGATTGTTATATTGCTCTATGCTGTCAGTGGCAAAGAAACAAAATCCTGTGCATTGACTGTGCTCTACTTCAGAGGCTTTCAATATGTGTCTCATATCCAGAAGCATGATTGCTTGCGATACATGACAGGGCCTTTTCTAATGTGGCACCCAGGTTGTAGCATAACCTCTCCAGAGAGAAACACCAGATTCCCACCTTTTAAACTTCAGATTAGCAGCCAATCCATTTTATTCTACTGTGTTTTAGTCAGGTTTGGCTAGTTATTTTTACTAATTTTATTTGGTCCCTCTGTTGGTTTTAACTGATTACTAAAATTGAGTGCTAACCAGCATTTTAGTAGTCTGAACTGTTTTCATTATCTTTTAACAGTTTTATAATTCTCTGCAAACCATGATGACTTTCATTTATATTTAAAATGTGAAGTATATTTCTGGTTCTTTAAATATTTGCTTCTTCTGCTTAATTTATTTTTCCTTATTTTGTAGTCTTTTAAATAAATGTTCTTATATTCTTAACTTGTCTATACCATATTGTCTTTCCAATTATATCTTACACTTAATTAATTACTTGTTTTCTTAACTATAAGTGTTTAGTCAAACCCTGCAAGTGTTTGACACTTCTTTACAATGTTTGTGTAAGTACAATGTGAATGGTTCCTAATCTTTTTAAAAGTCTCTATTGTCATTGACTCTAAGTCTTCCTGTAACTTTCACCATTTCTGCATATTCCATGAGTTTAACTTGCTATTCTTCTTTCGTTGATATCTTGTCATCTTTCCATTTTTGGGCTAGGAGAATCCTAGCTGCCATTGTGGCATACATGAAAAATTTCTTTTGTTCTTTTGGCAGTTCCTGTCCTGTAATACCTAGCAAAAAGGCTTCTGGCTGTTTAATAAAAGATATTTTCAACATCTTCTTCAACTCATTATAAATCATTTCCAAGTAGTTTTTGATTACATTACATTTACTCCACCTATGGTAAAACGTACCTTCTTTCTCTTTACACTTCCAGCACTTATTAGAACTTGTTCTATACATTTTGGCAAGTTTAACAGGGGTCATATACCATCAATACATCATTTTCATATAATTCTCTTTCAGGGTTATACAGTCAGTAAATTTTAAATTCATAAATTCATAAATTTTAAATCCATAGTTTTCCCCATTCATCCATTTGTATATTATGTCCTAAATCTTGTGCCCGTTTAACCTCTTCATCTTTGGTTTCCCATTCTAACAGTAAATTATACATCTTCTTCAGTATTTAGAATTGTCATCTATAATTTCTCTTTGGAATCTACACAAAGTATAACTAAATCCTTTCTTTTAGTCTTCCTTAAATACCTCATTTAGTTGAAAATATTGCAACCAATCACTGAATGTTCTTGAATCTTTTCAAAATCTTTCAATTTCAATTTCCCTTCCATTTCTGTTAAGAGATCTCTATATGTGAGCCATTTTTCTTTCCTATTTATTTTATTGATGTTGCTTCTGTTGGAGACAGCCACCACAGAGTCTTTTGTTCTAATAAATCTTTATATCTTTCCCAGACTTTGATGAGTGATCTCCTAATTATGTGATTATAAAATCCTTTATGCACTTTCCCATTATCATACCACAAATACACATGCCATCCAAATCTGTTATCATGTCCTTCAAGATCTAGCAAATCTGTGTTTTCTAGTTTAATCCAGTCCCGGATCCAAGAAAGGTCTGGAAGGGAAAAACCTCCTCTGTCTTTGATGTCTGTAAGTAATTTGTATTTTTTCTCAGTTTTTCCCCTTTCCAGATAAATTTTGAAATATCCTTTTGCCATTTCTTGAAGCATGCTGCATTGTTTATAACCAACACTGACGGAAATAAAAATAACATTTTTGGCAATACATTCATCTTAATCACTGCAACTCTTCCTAACAATGATAAATTCATTCTTCCAACATCGGTCTGCCACCATCTGTTGGAGCTGTTAAAGTAAAAGGCTGCAAGAGTAAAAATTAATTTTCTCCAGTCCAATTTAATGTCCTCTGCCTTCCTTTTGTAGTCAAATGAAACTTTCACCCAAAATTCTAAATGTTCTGGTCTTCACCAATCAATTTATTTAACTTGACAATTTGCCAAACCTCCAGCTATTCCCAGGCACTCCCCCCCAAAGTTAGATGAGTGTTCTCCTGCATAGCTTTGGTTTAGATTGTGAATATCCAGGTATTTTCAAATAATTCCAAAGAATTCAATAAGATATTCTCAAATCTAGGAACTGTCACTTCAAGTTCAAGATCAATATTATATCCAATAGAGTTCAAGTTCAGCAATCAAGTTCAAACAGTATTAGCACTAAAAAAGCCCCACAGAAGGTATTTCTCACCAGAGGGATTAAGGTAGCCTGTCAGTCTTCCACTTAGAAATCCTTCCCCAGCAGTTAGCAGATAGCCAGAAAACGGAAGTTGACTTCCTCTTTGATTTTCATTTTCACCAAATTAAAAGAAAAAAGTGGCTTGAAAGCCAACCTAATGTGTCTGACTTTTTATTCAGCCATCAGGTCACAACAGCAGTACTCAGTGATCTATATGATGGAACAACTAGACTGTGAGTGAATGGTCTTTATCCTGCTCTATGTTACTCTCTTTTATTTATTTAAAAAAATATACCTCACCTTTATTTATCAGATTAATTCACAGTGGCTCCCATCTTAAAAAGCCAATCTAAATAGTCCAAACTGCTGAAATCAATTTTTGTACTCATTTTTAATAAACAGTGTACACCAACAGAAGGGTAAAATAAAGCCACACTAAAACTCAGCAGAGTAAAATGGTTTTATCTGCTAATCTGAAGTGTAAAGTGGGGAGATCAGATGAATGTCTCTCAGGAGGGTCAATCTGAGAAGGGGGATTGGCCATGGCAACCCAAGCTCAGGAGTTGAATTCCTGGTTGGAATCCTCACCCCGGTCAGCCAGCAAGATATTGCAAGCTTTGTTTGTACCACAAGGTCCAACGCTATAGGCACATACCTCCACATGTGGTGGGAATGCTCCAAAATTCAACACTTTTGGACATCAGTCTTACAAGAAATCTGCAAAATAACAAAACAGGTATTAGAAGCAACCCCGGAACTGATCCTATTAGATATCTTCCAAGAGAACAATGCACACTCAGACTACAAAGAGCTCATAAGACACTTTCCAATGACAAGTATTTGGACACTATTGGGTTGGCTTGAATGTTCATGAGTTTGGGAATAGACTATGATACCCCTTTTTGAGGAATGAGGTTATTACCCCTCTACTACTATCCATACCAGGTTGCTCAACCAATACTACTGGGTCCTTTCTTCTAGCAGATCAAGACAATCAGGTGACAGCAAAAACTACAAAAATAAAAATAAAAATTAGCAGGGGCAATTAGAGTAAGATCTTTTATTTGATTATTGATGTATATCTCCAGAACATTTTTTTGTATAGTTACGTTTTCACCCCTGTCTTCAGTATATTGCATTTTATTTTATTGCTATGGCTAGTGGCTAATGCAAATAAAGAGTCTTCTGATTCTACCATACTCTTTATCAATGAGCTTATTTTAAAACAAGATAGAGAAAAATAATTAATGAGGATTGTTACCATATTGTGTGGGCTGAATGGAAAGCCAGTAGTCCTGTTTCAAACTAATTAAGGATGAACAGTGGGAACAAGAACAAATTCCCACACAGCATGTCCTCTGGTGATTATGCTGAGAGGTCCTACACAACATTTTAATGATACAGGTCTCATTCATATGTTTCATGGATTTGGTTTCTAGGTAATACCAAACCAAGTATAAAATGAGCAGTTCTATCTACGCATCTCGATTTGGAAGGCTTTAGAAATGACATCTATCATCTTCACAGGTAAAGTTACTTGGGCTATGTTGACTAACCTGATAAAATCTCAGTTATACAGAATTTATTTTCATTTTCTGTTCACAAAAGTTGTATGGCTGGCAGACTTTGCTACATGATGTCTCCTGCATGTTGCCTGTGACTGTTAAGAGACCAACAGATAAAGCAGATCTCCATAAATGTGGACTGAAACTAATTAGCCAAGCAGTGCTTTCATGAGACTTTGCAGCCAAATTTTAAACCTCAGCTCAGATAAAATATTTACCTTTCAAGTTTAAGAGACCCATCATATTAGTTGGGCATTGAGGGAAGTGGGTTAATGCAATATCTCTGCTTTCTTTATGTGAAAGGGAAGGGATAGCTCGGTTGGTAGAGCATGAGATTCTTAATCTGAGGGTTGTGGGTTCAAGCTGTATTGCAGGGGATTGGACTAGATGATCATGGGGTCCCTTCCAACTCCAAAATTCTTTGGTTCTATGTATTTGCAGCTTAAACATTGCAGGCATGTTCCTTTTTTATTTGCCACAACAGCCTAACAAATGAATGGGAAGACACCCTTTCAGTAGGAAGAATAGCACAATTCTTCCCAGCTTTAAATTTCTGTTTGCTCAAGTGGCAGAGATGATGACATTAAAAGTAAAAAGAATTAGGAAAAAGAAACATGAAATGATATGGATGCCTAAAATTTGATGGATTTAGAAAGGCTAGATGGAGCTCTCCCTTTGCTGTAGTAGCGTGCTACAAGGGCTGATTAAAGATGTTCTAAAAGATCAACTTTTTTGTGAACAAAACATATGGATGATGTGGAAAATTTGTGACACTAGTCAGAATTACACATTGGTGAATCTGTCAACTTCAGTTTCTCTTAGTGCCTCATTTTTCCAGTCTTTAATTCTGTCTTCCCCATTTTCACAGCAGTTTGCAAAGTTTTATTAAAAAAAAAAATCTGTGGGGAAATACATATCAATTTTTGTTGGTATTTTGCCTAATCAAGAAAAAATATAGAATCCAAACACTTCCATTTATCATTCTAAGTTGCTTGGGGAAAGTGGCTACTATGCTTGCAGATAGCATCCACTCCTGTCAAAATGTATAGCTATTTTAAAAAATTCCTAGTTAGTGAATGGGCAAAATGAATTAGGCTAAGACAGTGCAATTCAATGCCACACTTTTCTAATCATTCTGTCTGTGCAAGTATTGCAGCTTGTCAGATGAAATGACCCCCATTTCTTTCCTCTGTGTACTGGTTACCCAACCCCCTTGAGTCAATTTCTGGGGTGCTGGGGGAAGGAGAGGGTAGAAAGTGTAAAAGTGTAAGGCTGTGTCTTCCCCTGACAAGGCTGGTTAGGTGAATCCTGCCATTAATTTCTAATCTCAAATTGCATCTCGGAGAAAAGCAGGTGTGTGAGCAGTTTGCAGCGGGAAAGTGGAGAGCAGAGAGAGGGTTCAACACCCCCTCCTGCCTTTCATTTGAAAGTGCCCCCTACCCTGCTGCTTTGTGCCAATCTTTGGCACAACCTGCATTCTTAGGTCATAAGTCTGTCCTGTACTGCCTTGTGGTTGCATAACATTGAAACCTCAGCCCAGAGTTTGCAATATTATGCACATGTATTTGGGCATAAGATTTACTGATGTCAGAGTAGCTTAATGCCTCAGTAAAACAAGATAACATGGGATTGAAAATTTCTGCCTGCCTGCCTTTAAAATATGGAAAAACTCTGTCCATGCTATATATTTTATTAATTATGATGAGAGATCCTAAAATGTGAACAGTGAAAAGAAGGAGTGAGTGGCAAACCTACACTTATGCTAGGTCAAAATATTATCATCTGCAGAAAATAGCATATGATAAAGTAAAGATGACTATCAGTGCATAACATCTGAGGTAGCCAATATAAATGGCACATTGTGAATTATGAGTGAAATGACCATGACTTCCATTGGTTTGGCTAAGAAATAAACTACACACACACACACACACACACACACCAAAAATTTTGGGAAAGGAGACTGAACATTTATGTGCCAATCTGTTTTTTGCTCCCAACCCTCATTTGGTAACAAGAACTCTCCTGGTCATTTGCCATTAGCAGACTGTGGAGAAGTATCTGAACATCCACAAAGAACCCTTGGGACAAGAGCAAGTGAAGAATTCCTGGTTGCTCACCTCTTCTTGAGGTAAGAACTTTGAGTTCCTAAAGCTCATTTCTGGGGTGAACTGGCCAGGGTGGGAGGGGGTTAAGCAGTTCCTTGTTGTTCCTCCGCTTAAATATGTAGCCTCCCAAAACAGCCTTTGATTAAATGAGAGAGGGAGGGAGAAGAGAATATCAATTTACATGTTGCTATATGTTACACCTAGAGAAAAGGTTAAGCAGCTCTATGTCACCCTAGGCATAAGCATGTGGCCTCATGAAATTACTGCTGTTTGGAAAAAATGTGAAAGATGATTTGTTATTCTGTGTCATATCAAGTATGGAAGTAATTCTCTTTCATCATTGTTCTCAAATTCTTGTTTATAGATGAGAGCACACCTTACTTAAATGGAAGAGGGAAACGTCACAATTACTGAGTTTGTATTGCTGGGATTCAGGGATAATCGGAGTATGCAGTTTCTTGTCTAGCAAGCTGATGTACATGTCATGACAGAACATTCAGAAGAACCCAGGACTTAATTCCTCCAATTGTGTTCAAGTCATGGAAGGTGATATTTTAAAAGATTGTCATGGTTTCTGATCCCTTCTGCAATTTTCATACAAGTCATCACATGATTGTGCAGTAATTAGCCCCAATGCTGGTAAAGATAGTCATAACTAGGGGTAGATGAAAATTTGGTTTGGATTTTAATGAGAAACCACCCAGTTTGCACTTTTCAAACCAATATGATAACCCAAATCTTTCGACCAAGTCTACACTTCTCTGAATTTTGTGATGCAGTTCTCTCACCTAATAATATGTACAAAAATGCATATATCAGGGAAAGGCTGCACAAAAATGAATACAATACACAGAGAACTGAATTAGGTGAAATCACTTGCCAATATATGTATATTAATTGAAACTGCATGCAAAAATATGTTTATTGAAAGAAATTCACACTAAAATGCTGGCACATTTTCATGAGAATTTTTAAGAATAAATAAATAAAATTACATGTTTTTTATTTCCTTTTTGCTTTTCCTCCTAGGGAAACTATAAGATAAATGATGGAGTACACAAATCAAACCATGGTGACTGAATTCATCTTTGTAGGCTTTATGGAATATCCAGAGCTGTGGGCCCTTCTCTTCCTGCTGTTCCTCTTGATCTACATTGTCACAGTGTCAGGAAATCTTGGCATCATCATCCTAGCCACCCTTGATGCAAACCTGCAGACTCCCATGTACTTTTTCCTCAGCAACCTGTCCTTGGTTGACGTTGGCTATTCCACTACTATCGCTCCCAGGTTGCTGATGACCTTTCTGGAGAGCAATAATGCTATTCCATTCACAGAGTGCACTGTGCAATTCTTCTTTTTCTGTCTGTTTGTCACAGTTGAAGCTTGCCTTCTAGCTATTATGGCTTATGATCGCTTCACTGCCATTTGCAACCCACTACTCTATTTTGTTGCAATGTCTAAAAAGCTCTGTATGGTCTTAGTAACAGGTGCATATATTTGTGGATTTGTGAATTCAGCTGTTCAGGCTTCGTTGATATTTAGCCTGTCTTTCTGCAGCTCAAATGTTATCAATCATTTCTTTTGTGACATCCCTCCCATCCTGAAACTTTCCTGTTCAAGCACAGAAGTGGCTAACACTGTGCATTTCATCTTTTCTACTGCAATAGTCGCTACCACTTTGTTGATTATCCTCATCTCCTATACCTACATTATTTTTGCCATCCTGCGGATTCGCTCTGCCCAGGGCAGACACAAAGCTTTTTCCACCTGTGCTTCCCACCTCACGTCTGTCACAATCTTCTATGGGACCATCATTTTTATGTATCTGAGGCCCAATTCCAGTGTCTCCATGGATGAAGATAAAATTGTTTCAGTGTTCTATACTCTTGTGATCCCCATGCTAAATCCATTGATTTACAGTTTGAGAAATAAAGATGTGAAGGATGCTTTCATAAGGATAAGAGGGAAGATTTCATTAAGATCTCATTAAATGAAGTCAGTTATTGTTCAAGATGAGTTTGAGTTTCCAATAGATAATAACCAAGAAAGTGTGTATTTGTTCTATTTCTCTTTCTGTGTGTAATTGTCCTGGTGGGTTGCTCTTTTTTTGCCCATTCCACACAGTGGGCGGTTGGACATTGGGAAAGCCTTGATATTGGATAGAGTAAGGTTACCAGATTTTTTTCAATGAATCCAGGGACACTTTTCAACTTCAATGGATTTTGTATGGAGACTGATGTGTATATTCGGGGACTGTCCCCAGGAAACGGGGACGTCCCTCCTTGGTTAAGGGTATTTTGTTAAAGGGATCTGGGGGGGAGTGGCCTATGACTGACACCCAGACAGGGGCCAGGGTCATATCACACCTCTAAGAGGGATCCCCCAGGGGGATCCCCTATTTGATGTATGTCATAGGCCCGCTCCCCATGGTGGTCTACCATTAGATGCATTCCCAGCAGATGGGCTGGAGTGATTTAAACTGGCTTCACCCAATGTTTATGGTCTTTCCTCCTTTGGTCACTACTGTCGATACATGATCTGCCTGTCTCCAGGCATTAGTTGGAATCTCCTTTCTTGTAACTTAAATCCATTGGTTTGGGTCCTAGCCCCCAGAGAAGGAGAAAATAATCTTGCTTCATATTCCACGTGACAGCTCTTTAGATATTTGAAGATGACTATCGTATCACCTCTCAGTCTGCTCTTTTTCAGGTTAAACATACCCAGCTCCCTTAACCATTCCTTAAAGGCTTGGTTTCCAGACCTTTTATCACCTTGGTTGCCCTCCTCTGCACACGTTCTGGGGATCACGTAGAACCCCCAATTCATTTTGTAAGTTTTGGTTCAGTCTGTTCAGGTCAGATTGAAACAACAACAACAACAACGATGTTAATAATAATAATTTATTATTTATACCCCGCTCATTTGGCTCGGTTTCCCCAGCCACTCTGGGCGGCTTCCAGCAAAACATTAAAATACAAGAATTCATCATATTAATTTTTTTACTGATGATACAAATATTATACTTTTACTGATGTGGGTGGAGAATTTCCTTTACTGAAATTCTTCCCACCCTCCATTCTTCCCAGTCTCAGTGGAGGAAATCTATTAGATGCAGCTTGCATTTTTCAGCTTGGCACTCAAGCTGCAATATCATTCTGCTAGTGGTGTGCTGTGTGTGACACACTCCAAAGGATACACATCACTGACAGTCGAGCTTGTGCAGAAGTTTTTAACCGTTCAAAAGCATGCACTATCTAGCCAGAGACTCCTGAGTAAGCTTAGCAGTAATGGGAATAAGTGGGGACAGTTCCTCTAGGGATAAGTAAATGACTGAAGAGGAGGAAGCTTAGAGTAGGAATAAAAAGACCATTCTCACAATGACGGGATGCAGGAAGTGGGTCACACAAGGAGCTGTGCTAAGACAGGTTCTTTTGAATTTGTTTATAAAATACCTGATGTTATCTGAGCAGGATGGTAACATGATGAGACTGTAATGTCATCCATGCTGTCAGCGGCAAAGAAACACAATTCTGTGCATTGACTGTGCTCAACTTCAGAGACTTTCAATATGTGTCTCATATCCAGAAGAATGATTGGTTGGGATGCAAGACAGGGCCTTCTGCATTTCAGATTAGCAGCCAATCCATTTTATTCTACTGTGTTTTAGTCTGGGTTGCCTAGTTTTTATACAGATTTTATTTGGTCCCTCTGTTGGTTTTAATTGATTACTAAAACTGAGTGCTAACCATGATTTTAGTAGTTTGAACTGTTTTCATTGTCTTTTAACAATTTTATAATTCTCTGCAAACCATTATGGCTTTGATTTATATTTTAAAAGTGAAGTATAAATTTTTGAATAAATAAAAGAAGTATATATATTTTAAAATAATTAAAAGAAGGTAACATTGAGCAGGAAATAAAGGACTCCCTCCCAGCACAAGCATTCCACCATTTATATCTGTGGGTATTGTGATGGTGACCTGATGGCCAAACCAATCAAAACCTCCAGAGGGAAAACCCCTCTAAGTGCAGAAATTAACTACAAACACCAGGCAAAGCCTGAAACCCATAAGGAAACCTAACCCTTGCCCATGGGAAGTGGAGATGTGGCAGTACCACCTACCCACTTTACCTGGCCACACCCTGAAGGCAAATAAGCAGGTTTCCCCTGCATCACTCCAGCCCAGGGTCTCAGAGCTACAAGCAGATGAGGCAAGTTAGTCTCATAGGTGTTCCCTATCCAGCTCAAGGGCCCCAGAGTCCCAAGATTCAGGGGCATCCCCTCACCCCAAAAGGTGCCTAAGGAGATCACCTAGGTTAAAGCTCCTTCCTACACCTAACAGTCCAAAGTAACTGAATCAACATATTTACATGCCATGAGAGTGGAGGGCAACCTACACACTCCAGGAGCGAGGCTTCAATACCTTCCAAATGCAATGCATCAGGAAGATCTGGGGCATGGCAAAGGAGGACAGAGTCTCAAACAAAGATGTGGTCTTCCAAACCCACATTCCGATCACGTTCACCCTCCCAGAATCTCTCAGTGACATCTATGCTGGCTTGGTCATGACCACAGAATGGAAAACGACAGGATCCCCAAGGACATGCTCAAAGGGAGCTGGCCTCTGGCACCAGGCCAATTGGCAGACCAACTCTGTGTTGTGAAATATGTCTGTAAACATGACATGAAGGCTGGCAACAGTCAGGTTGTTCATTTACAGAGACAGTCAGGTTGTTCATTTACAGCAGTGACAAGAGGAGGAAGGACCGCTGGATGGCGTGCAGAAAGAAGGAACACCATGGTACATCTTTAGCAGCAAAACCAGATGCCTTCATCTGCCCAGATGCAGCAAAACATGCCTCGCCTGTATCAAGTCTCTGCAGCCAAAGCAGGTGCTGTATATCTCCAGCAGTTTGACTTCACCCACGAAGGCACACTCACAGAGGCGTAGCAAGCCCAGGTGGTACCCGGGGCGGAATTTTTTTTGTCACCCACCCCCCACCACTTTAATTTTAAAAAAATTAAAAAAATTTAATTTTAAAAAAATTAAAAAGTGTCACCCCCCTCTGATGGTGCCACTTTGTGAGGTGTGGGGGGTTGTGTGTGTGTATCTATTATCTCTTTTTTAAATAAAGTTAAAATAAAAAATAATAATAATAAAATGATAAAAAATTAAAAAAAATAAAAAATAAAAAAAATAAAAAAGTGTCACCCCCCTCTGATGGTGCCACTTTGTGAGGTGTGGGGGTTGTGTGTGTGTGTGTGTGTCTATTATCTCTTTTTTTCAATGAAGTTAAAATTAAAAAAAATTTTTTTTTAATTTAAAATTTATTTATTTTTTTAAAAAAGTGTCACCCCCCTCTGGGGTGGAACCCGGGGCGGTTGTTGTTTCCCAGGGCTGACAGATGACAGCCAACCATGCTGTGGAATACTAATGGCACCTACTGACTACTTAGAGAGGAATAGGCAAAAAAAGCAACCCACTAGGACAGTGGTGGCAAACCTATGGCATGCATGCATGCCAGAGTGGGAACGTGGAGCCCTCTCTGTGGGCACACGCGCCATCGCCGCAGCAGTGCCATTCTAGGTTGTTGCGAAAGTGTACAGCTGCCCCACATTCCATTGCTGGGTGGAAATGCTCCCTGGAGCACTCTCCGGCCGCAGCAGTGTTGGGGGAAGTAGCATTCCCACCAAGCAGCTTGTTTCCGGCCGCGCCGCTACCCCCACGCCGCTGTGGGTGTGAAAGTGTTTATATAGGAAAATGAAAGTGATTGGTTGCTGCGTCAAGGTTTTTTGTTGATTGCTCCCTTCCGTTGAGCGTTGAGACTATCGGTTGCTTCTGCTTCTTTCCTGCGTGTGACTGTTTTTCTGCAAAACCCGCTCCCCCAAAAAGCTTCAACAACTCAACAACTCTGAGCAATCCTTCCCCAAAAAGCTCAACAAACCTGGGGTCATGTTATACACAAAAAATTGGTATATTCATTTGTTTATCCCATAAGTGCAATTTTGGCACTTTGCGCTATATATGTGGGTTTGGGGTTGCAGTTTGGGCACTCGATCTCTAAAAGGTTCACCACCACTGCACAAGGACAATTACACACATACAAACACAAACACACACAAATGAAACAAATAGACATTTTATTTCTTGGTTAATATCTATTGGAAACTGAAACTCATCTTGAAATGGAAATGTATTAATTTAATGAAATCTTCCCTCTCATCCTTATGAAAGCATCCTTCACATCTTTATTTCTCAGACTGTAAATCAATGGATTTAGCATCGGGATCACAAGAGTATAGAACACTGAAACAATTTTATCTTCATCTGTTGAGACACTGGAATTGGGCCTCATATACATAAAGATGATGGTCCCATAGAAGATTGTGACAGACGTGAGGTGGGAGGCACAAGTGGAAAAGGCTTTGTGTCTGCCCTGGGCAGAGCGAATCCGCAGGATGGCAAAAATGATGTAGATATAGGAGATGAGGATAATCAACAAAGTGGTCACGACAATCACAGTACATAAGATAAAGTGTACAGTGTTAGCCACTTCTGTGCTTGAACAGGAAAGTTTCAGGATGGGAGGAATGTCACAAAAGAAGTGACTGATAACATTTGAGCTGCAGAAGGACAGGCTAAATATCAATGGAGCCTGAACAGCTGAATTCACAAATCCACAAATATATGCACCTGTTACTAACACCAGACAGAGCTTTTTAGACATGGCAGAAAAATAGAGTAATGGGTTGCAAATGGCAGTGAAGCGATCATAAGCCATAACAGCTAGAAGGCAAGTTTCAACTGTGGCAAACATACAGAAAAAGAAGAATTGCACGGCACACTCTGTGAACGGAATAGTGCTATTCTTTTGTAGAAAGGTCATCAGCAACCTAGGAGCGATAGTAGTGGAATATGCAATGTCAACCAAGGAAAGGTTGCTGAGGAAAAAGTACATTGGGGTATGAAGGTTTGCATCAAGAGCGGCTAGGATGATGATGCCAAGATTCCCTGAGACTGTGACAATGTAGATCAAGATAAATGCCAGGAAGAGAATGGTCCACAACTCTGGATGGTCCATGAAGCCCAGAAGGATGAATTCAGTCACAATGCTGTGATTCGTGTACTCCATTATTTACCCCAAAGTTTCCCTAGGAGGAAGAAAACAAAATTGTGAAACAAGTATATATTTTCTTGTGTAAATTTCTTCTAATAAGCACATTTTTCTATGCAGTTTTGACTAATATGTCAATTTTTTTGAAGTGATTTTCCCTAATGTACTGGTAATCCAGTTTTGAATGCTATTTTCACTAATATATGCATTTTTGTGTCTAATGTTCTTTTTAGAATGTGGCATCATAAAATTCAGGGAAGTCCACATTTCTAAGGATAGCTGAATCTTGGTTTGCATATTGGTTCAAGAAGTACATATTAAGTCATTTCCACTAAAATGCAAACAAAATTCAATTTATCCTCCACCGCTAGTGGACCTCAAAAATCCACTGAAAAATCAGGGACCGATTCTTCCTATCACCTCCCATGACCTCAAGCTCAGTGGGATAATTCAATATCACCTTCCAGGCAGGGAAAAGTACTTGAGGGGGGTAGGCTAATGAAAGGCATTGTCTAGTGAGGACGTGTTACCTTGGGAATGTCCTATGGTCTTAGAGTTACATAAGGCCAACAGCTGTCACAGTCCTGAATGTCGCAGTCCTGACATTCTTGCTGATTTATGTCTTAAGTTTTGCTGTGTGAGTATTAGATGTGTAGATAGTGATACTCTACAACGTTGTTATTTTGTTTTCTGTAACATTTTCTTGAGAACTGTGTGACAATTGTATACTGACGGTTTACCCTTTTAATAAATTCTGAGAGGACAGGTTGGTCCGTGTTTTGTTTCTCTGACTGCAAAGCTGAACCAGTGCCTGACTGCTTGTCCCTACCTGGGAGATTTTTTTAACCGCATCCACGGCATAGTGGAACGGACTGTGTATCCTGGTGATGGCAGAGGGTTGCCCCTTTTTCCTTGTGCCTAGGGATGCCTGTGGGTTAAAAGGGGTGGTGGCAGCGTATACCGTTTGTTTGGGTTTTGGATATAACTCTTGGTGACTCCTCCGTCAGAGGGTCATAATCCTCTCCCCTCATTCACCACATGGTATACACCTGTATACATGAAGAGTGTCTGCATGTTAGTATGTCATAGTGATTCAGTCTCCTGTTGGCTGAAACCATGAATGAAATGTTTAACGGTAATTGGAACAATGAATACTCCTGGCTGGAATAGTCTGTCTCCAGTGACATCTATTTTTGCTAAATATATTTAAAGGGAAAATACTGGAACTTTCTCTGTCAGTGTTTTTAACAAGTGGAAGACAGCACTGGATATCAAAATAGGATTTCCCAAGTACTGCTGAGGAAACTCGGCCAGATGGGCGGGGTAAAAATAATAAATTATTATTAAATTATTATTATTAAATAAAGCACTTGTAACCAACCTCTGCTTTAAACTGAAACACACGCAAAAGTTATTCCTCAAAGTCTGTGTTTAAGACATGGAATGTGATGGGAATTGTAGTCCACCAAAGTAAAAATTGCAAGGATCTCTTTTCACACCAAAAGCAGACATTTCTAAATTTCTTCATTACACACCAACACAATTTATTACTCAAGCACTGAGTTCAAAAAGCACAGGTGTTGGGAGCCAAAAAAAAGACAACGGGGCTAGTTGAAGCCCGCTTTGTGAATCAATATAGCTCTATCCTCAATCCTGATTTTAGTTTAAAAAACTCATCCATTTTTCTTAAACATACTCCCCGCTTCCACCACTTTTTTCTTTAATTCCAGCATTTTTGTTACTCAGCCTCTGATGCAGCCTCCCCGCCTCCCATCCACTTCTTCTTGAAATGACCCCTTTGGTCTCCACTTGAAATGAAAATAAATAATAAACACCTCTTCCATTGCAGACTCTCCAGCCTCCAGTCCTGTCTCTCAGCACTCCAGGCTCCACAGGGCATCCAGGAGATGCTGTAGGTGGCAAAGGCAGCAGTCCTAGGCTCCTACCACCCCAGTTCTCCAATGCGCTCTCCTTGATTTACAGCCCTGCATCTCATGCCAGGTGTGCATGAACACTCAAAAAACCCTCTTCCTCCTCTTGAGACCAGCCCAGTTAGTTTTCCTTCACCTGCTCTCACCCTGGAGACTGAGGTAAATGGGGAGGGAAAGATGTAACCCCCCTTGGAGATTCTATGAAACATTTTGAAGAAATGAGAGTTAATTGGGATAGGAGAGGAGAGGAGAGCAGACTCCTTAGAGAGTCTATGCAACTTTGGAGCTGGCTCCAGCTGGGATGAAGCTTGCAAGCTCCCTCCTCAACTTTCTTAGTAATCTCTGAGTAGGATGGTAACAAGATGAGATTGCAATATTGCCCAATGCTGTTGGTGGCAAAGAAACACAATCCTGTGCATTGACTATGCTCAACTTCAGAGGCTTCCAATATGTGTCTCATATCCAGAAGCCTAATTGGTTGGGAATGCAATTCAGGGCCTTTTCTAATGTGGCACCCAGGTTGTAGCATAACCTCTCCAGAGAGAAACACCAGATTCCCACCTTTTAAACTTCAGATTAGCAGCCAATCCATTTTATTCAACTCTGTTTTAGTCAGGTTTGCCTAGTTTTTTTACTAATTTTATTTGGTCCCTCTGTAGGTTTTAACTGATTACTAAAATTGAGTGCTAACCATCATTTTAGTAGTCTGAACTGTTTTCATTGTCTTTTAACAATGTTATAATTCTCTGCAAACAATGATGGCTTTGATTTATATTTAAAATGTGAAGTATATTTTTTAAAATTAATAAAAGAAGGTAACATTGAGCAGGAAGTAAAGCAGGCTAATTGGAAGACCAGCTCTGCATTACAAAAGATTTCTGCAAACGTGGCATGAATGCTGGCAACATTAACCCCATCATGTGGGAATTCCTGGCAGACGACCACAGTGTCTAGAGACAGTCAGATCATGTATCCACAGCAGTGACCAAAGAAGGAAAGACCAGAAAGAAGAAATGCCATGGTGCATCTGTAGCAGCAAAACTAGATGCCTTCATCCGCCCCAGATGCAACAAAACGTGTCTCTCTTGTATCAGTTTCTACAGCCACAGCAGGTGCTGTAATTGCATGCCAAGACCCCTGGACCCGCAGCTCCCTAGGGGTGAATAAATAGACAGGGAACAGTATATACGGTTTGTGGATCGAATAGGCCACCACTTTTATTAGTTACAAATGTGAGTGGTTTTTCATAAACATTGAGTGAAACATTGAGTGAAGCCAGTTTAAATCACTCTAGCCCATCTGCTGGGAATGCATCTAATGGTAGACCACCATGGGGAGCGGGCCTATGACCTACATCAAATAGGGGATCCCTCTGGGGGATATGACCGTAGTCCCCGTCTGGGCGTCCATTATAGGCCACTCCCCCGAATCCCTTTAACCAAATACCCTTAACCAAGGAGGGGCAGGCAGAGGCTACAAGCTGCCCTTTACCCAATATCAGGGCTTCCCTAATGTCCAACCACCCACTGTAACTCTCCAAAGGTTTGATTTCACCCCGAGGAAAAACTCATACATTGTCCCCCAAGACACACAGATGCCAGCCAACCATGCAATCTACTATTAATGCCACCTACTGACTATTAAGTGTGGAATGGGCAAAAAAAATAATAAAAAATAGCAACCCACCAGGACAATTACACACACACACACACACACACACACACACAAATAGAACAAATACACACTTTCTTGGTTATTATCTACAGGAAACTCAAACTCATCTTGAACAATAACTGACTTAATTTAAGGAAATCTTTCCATTCATCCTTAGGAAAGCATTCTTCACATCTTTATTTCTCAGACTGTAGATGAATGGATTTAGCATCGGGATCACAAGAGTATAGAACACTGAAACAATTTTATCTTCATCCATTGAGACACTGGAGTTGGGCCTCAGATACATAAAGATGATGGTCCCATAGAAGATTGTGACAGACGTGAGGTGGGAGGCACAGGTGGAAAAAGCTTTGTGTCTGCCCTGGGCAGAGCGAATCCGCAGGATGGCAAAAATAATGTAGATATAGGAGATGAGGATAATCGACAAAGTGATAGCGACTATTGCAGTAGAAAAGATGAAATGCACAGTGTTAGCCACTTCTGTGCTTGAGCAGGAAAGTTTCAGGATGGGAGGGATGTCACAAAAGAAATGATTGATAACATTTGAGCTGCAGAAAGACAGGCTAAATATCAATGAAGTCTGAATAGCTGAATTCACAAAGCCACAAATATATGCACCTATTACTAAGACCAGACAGAGCTTTTTAGACATGGCAACAAAATAGAGTAATGGGTTGCAAATGGCAGTGAAGCGATCGTAAGCCATAATAGCTAAAAGACAAGTTTCAACTGTGATAAATAAACACATAAAGAAGAATTGCACGGTACACTCTGTGAATGGAATAGCATTATTGCTCTCCAGAAAGGTCATCAGCAACCTGGGAGCGATAGTAGTGGAATAGCCAACGTCAACCAAGGACAGGTTGCTGAGGAAAAAGTACATGGGAGTCTGCAGGTTTGCATCAAGGGTGGCTAGGATGATGATGCCAAGATTTCCTGACACTGTGACAATGTAGATCAAGAGGAACAGCAGGAAGAGAAGGGCCCACAGCTCTGGATATTCCATGAAGCCTACGAAGACGAATTCAGTCACCATGGTTTGATTTGTGTACTCCATCATTTATCCCATAGTTTCCCTAGGAGGAAAAGCAAAAAGGAAATAAAAAACAAGTAATTTTATTTATTTATTCTTAAAAATTCTCATGAAAATGTGCCAGCATTTTAGTGTGAATTTCTTTCAATAAACATATTTTTGCATGCAGTTTCAATTAATATACACATATTGGCAAGTGATTTCACCTAATTCAGTTCTCTGTGTTATTTCCAGTAATGTGTTCATTTTTTTGCATCCTTTCCCTGATATATGCATTTTTGTACATATTATTTGGTGGAAGAACTGCCTCACAAAATTCAGAGCAGTGTAGATTTGGTCTAAAGTTTTTGACTATCACATTGGTTTGAAAAGTGCAAACTGGGTGGTTTCTCATTAAAACCCAAACCAAATTCTCATCTACCCCTAGTTATGACTATTCTTACCAGCATTGGGGCTAATTAATGCACAATCAAGTGATGACTTGTATGAAAATTGCAGAAGGGATCAGAAACCATGACAATCTTTTAAAATACCACTTTCCATGACTTGAACACAATTAGAGGAATTAAGTTCTGGGTTCTTCTGAATGTTCTGTCATGACATCAGCTTGCTAGACAGGATGTTCCATCCCCTTCTCCCACTGTGTGCAGTTTGGGGTTTCTCCTTACCAGGGCTATAGGGGAGGAGAGGGAGAAACCCCCATTGTGAAGTTGGAAGTCATCAAAAGGGAGTTCATGGGAGTTGTTCATTGAATCCCACCAAATAGCTTTAAATGACAACCATTGTTGCGCTTAGGCATGAGTCATCAGGTCAAAATCAACACATGATGTAAAGGTAAAGGACCCCTGGACGTTGCAGGTATGAGAAGCATTTTTTCCAAGTGAGACGCACATTACATGGTAGACAGCCTTCTGGAGTATACATGGCAGTTGGGTGGGATCAGATTGGCACACACCCATGAAATCAGAAATCCTCAACTGAAGCCCATTTATTTCTCATTTAAGCATAGTACTCAGAAACAACCAGCTCAGGCATAAGACTTTGAAGAGTCTGGTGTAATCATCAAGTGCATGTTTCATATGGTTACATACCCATATTGCTGCTTCCTAGAAAGACTTGCTTCCAATACCTTTTGCAGCAGCTTCCATCCATACCACCTGCATCCCAGTTTGCTATTCTTGAATCTTGGACAATAAAACAAGCTTCAATAATTAAGGCTGCAGTTATTAGGGGGAGTATATATGGCTGAACTCAATGAGATTCACTTCTGAGCATAATACTCCATATTATATTACGTTTAAGCAAATACAACTGGGCACAGGTTCTTTCTTTTGACTCCCCCCCCCCCAATTTTGTGTCAGTTTGCTGCAAATGTCAAAATGAAAGGCTTTTAAAGAGTTAGTCGAATTGAATGCAATATCTCTTACCGACATAACAAAAATCTATTTCAGCTTTAATTGCCAAGCTGGTAACTCTTACCAGTGGAAAGAAAAGGCATTTCATGACTACAAGTGTATTACTGCGTGAATTAACAAGATGTGTTTATATATGATTCCTTGCAAACTAGGGACATAGACCCCATGGGACTTTCCAAGTAAGATATACTGTAGCTGCGATTGCAACATTCCCTTCAGGCCCACTAGGGAATAGTAGATGACTACAAAGTAATATGTTGTCTCAGATCTAGAGCACCAGTTCACATCACTTCTTGGGTTTATTTATTTATTTAACCAATCTACATTCCAAGAATACATGAGTGGTGTACAAAAACAGAATATCAAACAGAATACAAATCATAAAGCAATGCCAAAAACACGAAGCCAACAAGAGTTTGAAACTGCAGAACTAGAATGGACTAATTCTGGAAGCTTTGGGAGAAGAAAAAAAATCTCAACATTTGGAAACGTAACAATGGGTGGGTATCCAACTAGCATGTCTCATTAGTGCATGGATTTTGACTTGCACAATGAGACTTTCCTCCCTCTCCTCCCCCTGTGCATCTCCTGTGGACTCCCCAAATCTGCTCCAGAGGGCTGAGAGAACCCCAGAACATATTTAGGGGGCCTGTGAGAGGAGAAGGGGGGAGTCCCATTGCACAAGCCTCAGCTGACAAAGCATCAAAGTGAGTTAAACATATGTGATAACCGGGTGTGAGGCTCGGGGGGGGGGGGAATCAAGGCCATGGATCAAAACTTTCAGAATAAATGGAGAACATGACCAATAGAGAACTCATTTTAAAAAAGGTCAGTGTATTTCATCCCAAGAGCCATGTGTGTGTGATGAACCTACAATGGTTTTTCATAGTTCACACACAGATGCCCAAACACAAAGAATTTAACTGAACATCACTGGCTCAAAACAAGTCCCTAACGAGTCACACGTGTTACAGGTAGCATCAACAGTAACAGGAGAAGTGGATTGCTTGTAGGAAGCATTGGCCACATTGGTAACTGGACGGGGAGAATTCGTGCCCTTATGGCTAATGATGGTGGAGGCAGGATGAGCCTGAATCAGTACTGTGGCAATGAGCAGTTGCAGAGTGGCTACTTCAGAAATGCCACCTTGCCTACTATCCTGCATGCAGCATCTTTCACATCTTTGTTCCTTAGGCTGTAGATGAGAGGGTTGAGCAAGGATGTCACGAGAGTATAGAACACAGAAACGATTTTGTCCTGATCCTTTGGGAAACTGGAGCCAGGCCGTATATACATGAAGATGATGGTTCCAAAGAAGATAGTGACTGTGGTCAAGTGGGAAGCACAGGTGGAGAAGGCTTTGTATCTACCCTGGGCAGAGTGGATCTGCATGATAGCAAAAACTATGGCAATGTAGGAGACCAAGACAATGAGAAAAGTCGTCAGTGCAATGACAGTGGATAAAACGAAATGCACAGCGCGAGTGACATGGGTGTCTGAACAGGACAATTGGAGTATAGGAGGAACATCACAGAAAAAATGATTAATGACATTTGAACTGCAGAAGGACAAATTGAATATGAAAATAGTATGGATAGTTGAACTTGCCAAGCCACAACTATATGCAACTACCACCAATATGGCACACAACTTCTTTGACATAACAGCGAAATAGAGCAGTGGATTGCAGATGGCTGTGAAACGATCGTACGCCATCACAGCAAGAAGGCAGCCTTCAGTGGTCACAAACAGACAAAAAAAGAAAAACTGCACCATGCATCCCTTGAAGGAAATGGTTGTCTTCTCTGCCACAAAGGTTGTCAGCAACTTGGGGGCAATGGCAGTTGAATAACCAATATCGATAATGGAGAGGTTTCTCAGGAAAAAGTACATTGGGTTGTGGAGCCGAGCATCCACACTGGTTACTATGATTATCCCAAGGTTGCCTACCAGCGTGGCTACATAGATAACCAGGAACAAGATGAATAGGGGGACTTGGAGGTCAGGGTGGTCCATGAATCCTACAAGGATGAATTCCATTACAGAAGTGTGATTTTGCTTCATTATTATTCCTCTATAATGTGATAAAAATAATTATTAGCATAATGTGACAATCAAGGTCAACAACATCTTTGCTTTTCTACATCCCTCAGGAGTATATTGTGAAAAGGCAATAGAGATGAGCCCTGCTTGATGTGTAATAGGAGGAAGTTCAAAAGGGTAGGTACCACCACACTAGGAGGAAGTTCAAAAGGGTAGGTAACACCACACTAAAAGTGTGGCTACATAGATAAAACGATTTCAGGGTTCCCTAACCTGGGTGCAGCCACTGGGAATACCTTCTCTTTTGTCCCATCCTAAATGGGACACTGAGAAGAGTCTCTCATTATTATTATTATTTAATTGTTTTGTCAGAAACAGTAACATGGTTTATGCTTTGATGAACTTGTTCACTAGACATTGATGTGAAATGAATAAGAAAATTCACTGAAGCAACCTTTATTTGGGTGGAAGAACAGTCTCATAATGACTGGATTGCTTGGAAAAGCAACCTCCATCCTTTCATGTAAAGGGAGGTTGAGAAATCCTTAGTCAGACATTTTCTAGAGCACAGTTTCAAGTCTACCAACTTTGCTTTAAATAACTAGAATTTTGTTGTTCAGTCGTGTCCGACTCTTCGTGACCCCATGGACCAGAGCACGCCAGGCACGCCTATCCTTCACTATCTCTCGCAGTTTGGCCAAACTCATGTTAGTAGCTTCGAGAACACTGTCCAACCATCTCATCCTCTGTCGTCCCCTTCTCCTTGTGCCCTCAACCTTGAATAAAAATCCATTAATGAAAAAATAGGTATAATCATTGCCTTTTTAATGGGGGTACGCAGGGGTATGCATACCCCTAAACATTTTGTGAATCTAAGTTTGCCCTCTTTGAGGGGCAATATGAGTAGGAAAATGTGAGTACCCCCAAACATTTTTTTTAGAAAAAAAGCACTGGGTACAATGGAGGTTTTGACTGAGTAGTTCTCTACCTACTGCATTGAATGAGGGGCTTAGCATTCTTACCACCAGTTTTGAAAGGAATAACTTAAATTGTCTTTGTTTCCTACCTTTTCCTCTCCCGCCTTTCTTTGTGTAGAATTCAGGTAGACTATTTTGAGTAGCAAATTAGTTTGACATCAGAACATATATTTAGAATTAGATCTAATAAGCACTGAAGTAGGCCTGCCAACATGCATTCTAACTCTAATTTCTACAGCAACGTCCTGCCGTGTGGGAGGACTGAAGTCTCTCTCTGTCTCTTTCTGTATCTCTTTGTCTCTCTCTTTTGTACAATAGTTGCTAAAACTGAATTGCTTATCAAAATGACACAAACCGTGAAGAATATTCAATCATATATATATATATATATATATATATATATATATATATATATATATATATATGATTGAATATTCTTCACGGTTTGTGTCATTTTGCATATGCAACCGGAGGAAATCTACTCCATACAATGTACAAACGTCTCAAAAAGTGCAAAGAGATTCAAAAGTGCAATGTCCGATGTGCAACAAGTCCAATATCATAAAGTGCTAAAGTCTCTCAGGAGTCCATGTCTGCTTCTCCCGACAGGCGGCTAGCTTGTATTATCCCCGTTTCACTATTATCGTTTTTTCAGGAATGGACATCGTCAAATTGTTCATACATAAACACTTAACTAGGCTGAAACACTCACAACCTCAACGGTTCCTGGTTGGCAAAGCTAAACTAAACAGAAGGTTACAAGGTTAAATACAATTTCTCCTAAGTCTCAGTCATGACAGGGAAACTGAATTGCTGGCATTTTGAAATTCTCTCACCCCCACCACATGTAGAAGTGCAATCTAGTGTGCCTGTATTTTGTGGGATGTACTTCTGGATGAATAATGGGCATCTATTGGCTAGTGCTCACAACATCATTAATGTCCAGTGATGCATCTTTTCCATCAATATACCAACATTCTTTTACACATCAAAAAAGTAGATATTAAAAATTATTTTATTCTATGAATTTAAGACTGCAATTCTTAACACATTCACATCAGAGTAAGTTCCATGCTCCCAAATTTTACAGTGCAAATATAAGATGCCAGTCAGAACCTGTTGCACCATTGCAGCTGGGCAATGTGGATAATCTAGCCTTTCAAAATGTTTCTGCACTGGTTGCATCCAGCACTTTTTTTTAAAGAAAGCCAGGATTGTGGTTGTGAGTCCCAGAATGGCTTCTCCTCTCCCACCTGTGAAAAGCCTCTCCTCATTGATTGCCCAGGCTGCTGTAGGCAATAAAGAAATAAATAGCTCTGCAGCACCCAAGCAGTCCTTAGTGTTTGCTGGGTCACAACAAATATAGATAAATAAGGAGATATTATAAATGGATGATTAAAAAGATAATGCACCAATAATGATCCCCTTGACTTTAAAGTGATTTTGCATGGGTTGGAGTTTGGCAATGCCAAAATGATTAATAAACTTCTAGATTAATAAATGGATGATAATAAATGGATGAATCTATGTGATGTTCATACCTCACACAACGTTTCTGTAATAAATTTTTATTTGCATTTTTTTTTAAATTAATCACTGTATATACACATATGAATAAACTTATTTCAATTCCAAAAATCAATCAATTTTTGCTTCGTGTCTTCTTTCATATCTTTGAAAAAAGAAGAAAAAAAAAAAAAAAACACCAAAAAACAAAAACAAAAACAAAACCCATACTTCTTACAAAATCAGACTTCCTACTATTGCCTTTACATCTTTTGAACTTTGAATGTACTAAACTCCACATACTAGCTTATACCCCTTATATCCTTACATTCCCTAAAGTTAACCTTTCCACAATAATTTTTCCTAAAGCTTATTCCTTAATTTAATCCTCAAATGCCAACATAGAAATGGCGTCTTTACTATATTTTTTAACATATTTTCTGTAACCATCCCAATTTTCCTTAAATTTCTTTTGCGAATTTCCTCTTAAATTGTTCGTCAGATGAGCTAATTCAGCAAATTCATGGAGCTTAACTTGCCAGTCTTCCACTTTGGGTGTTTCTTTTTCTTTCCAGCCTTTCGCCACAAGCAATCTAGCCGCCGCCGTTGCGTACAGAAAGAGTTCTTTATATTTTTTTGGGATATCCACGTCCAAGATACTGAGCAGGAAAGCCTCTGGTTTCTTTTTAAAATTTTTCCCCAACATCTTTTTCAGCTCCTCATATATACTTCCCCAAAAAGTCTTTATTTTACCACAAAGCCACCACATATGTAACAGGTCTCCTCCGCTTTCCCCACACCTCCAACATGTATTTGACAGATTTTTATACATTTTAGCTAATTTCAATGGCGTGAGGTACCAGCGATGGGCCATTTTCAGCATATTTTCTCTAATTCCATAATTTGCAGTAAATTTCAAATTTACCTTCCATAAGTTCTCCCAATCCTTTAACATTATTGGATGTCCCACATCCTGGGCCCACCTAATCATTGGCACCTTAATTTCTTCATCCATTACCTCATATTCTAGTAAACATTTATACATTTTAGAGATTAGCTTAGTCTTACTGTTTAATAGTTCTCTTTCAAACCTCGATGGTTCCTCCTCAAATCCTGCCATCTTATCTTGTTTATATGTTTCATTTAGTTGGAAGTAGTCAAGCCAGCTATTTAAATTCTCTTTTAATTCTTCATATCTCTTCAATTTCACTTGACCCGATTCGTAAGTCAATAGGTCATTATATGTCATCCATCTTTTCTGTTGATTATTCAGTTTTTTGACCGCTTTGGCCTCTAACGGGGAGATCCATTTTGGGGTTTTAGATTCTAGATGTCTTTTATATTTGTTCCAGACTTTTAAGAGTGCATTCCTAATTAAATGATTCGAAAAACCTTTATGTACTTTTGATTTTTCATAATGAAGATAAGCATGCCACCCGAATCGGGCGTCATGCCCCTCAATTTCTAAGATATCCCAATTTTGGAGTGTACACCACTCCTTAATCCATGTTAGGCATGAGGCCTCATAATATAACTTGAGATCGGGCAGGCCAAATCCGCCCCTATCTGTCTTATCAATTAAAATTTTATGTCTTATTCTAGGCCTTTTGCCGTTCCATAAAAATTTTGATAATTCTTTCTGCCATGCTGTAATGTCACTAGTTTTCCTTATTATAGGAACTGTTTGGAAGAGGAATAAAAACTTTGGAATTACCATCATTTTAATAAGTGATATTCTTCCCAAAAAGGATAGGCTTAATCTTGTCCATACTTCTAGTTTCTTTTTAATATCCCTCCAGCATTTTTCATAATTTTCTTCAAATAGGTTTATATTTTTTGGAGTAATCCATATTCCTAAATATCTAATTTTAGGATGAATTTTAACTTGTGTTAATTTTTCCAGTTCCAATCTGCTCTCTTTAGGCATATTTTTCGTTAATAGCTTTGTCTTGTTTAAATTTAACTTCAGTCCTGAAATCTTTCCATAACTTTGTATTTCTTCCAATGCTTTTACTAAACTCTGACATGGGTTTTCCGTTGTTAGTATTAGATCATCAGCGAAAGCACGCAATTTATATGCTCTTCTACCATGCACTATTCCTTTTATCTCTTCTTCCTCCCTTATTCTCTTACAGAGTACTTCCAACGTTAAAATGAATATTAGGGGAGATAGGGGGCATCCTTGTCTTACCCCTTGCTTTATTTCCCATTGTTCTGATAAATTCCCGTTTATTATGATTCTGGCCTTTTGCTTTGAATATATAGCTTCGATTGCTTTCCTGAATTTCTCTCCAAACTCCATTTGGTCCAGTAATTCTTTTATAAATTTCCAGGATACCCTATCGAAGGCCTTTTCCGCGTCAATGGCCATAAAGGCTGCTTGTTTTTCAATTCTTAAATCGAGATATTCAATTAAATCAATAATTATTCTGGTGTTATTTTGTATTTGTCTCCCCGGTAAAAACCCCGCCTGGTCCTCATGTATGATCTTCTGCAAAACTTTTTTAGTTCTTTCAGCTAAAATCTTCGCAAATATTTTGTAGTCATTATTTAATAATGCTATCGGTCTATAGTCAGTAACCATTTGGTTATTTCCTCCCTGTTTCGGAATTAAGGTTATAATACTCTCTTTCCATGAGTCCGGCAGGTCATCTCCTGTTAATACTCCATTCATAACATTTTTCAATGGTTCTAGTAAGCTTTCCTCTAGTTTTTTATAGAATAATGCTGATAGTCCGTCAGGGCCCGGGGCCTTTCCTGACTTGGTTTCCTTTATTGCCATTTGTATCTCATATGGTGTTATGGGAGCATTTAGCCCTTCTCTTTGTTCTTTGCTAATTTTAGTTGGTAAGTTTTTGGCCAAATATTCTTTTATTTCTACCTTTGTTTCTTTTCCTTCCTCATAAAGGTCTCTATAAAAATCAAGGAAGCACTTCTCAATTTCTTCTGGATTATTTGTTAAATTCCCTTTCATATTAATTGTGTTAATACATCTTTTATCTTCTCTCTTCTTTAGTTGCCAGGCGAGCCACTTGCCCGGTTTATTAGCATTCTCGAAATAGTTCTGTTTCAGTACTCTCAATTTCCCTTCTATTTCTTCACTAATTATCATTGAATACTGAGATTGCAGTAATTTTAAATTTCTTTTAATTTCAATGTTATCCGGTTCTTTGTATAACTCTAACTCTTTCTTTCTAATCTCCTCTGTTATCTTGTTTTTTTTCTCCTCTTTTTGCTTTTTCCGAATTGAACATTGTTGAATAAAAAAACCTCTTATTACTGCTTTTCCCGCATCCCAGACTACTTTAAGTGCTGTGCCCTTGTTTAAATTTAATTCAAAAAATTCCTTAAGTATATTTTTGGCCTTTTCTACAATTTTTTCATCATGAAGTATAGATTCATTTAGTCTCCAACTTACCACTTTTCTTTTCCCCCATGTCAGTGTTAAATGTACTGCGTTGTGGTCAGCTATGGTTTTTGGTTGAATTTCCACTTTTGCTATTTTCGTTGTTAACTCTTTTGTTATCCATATAGCATCTATCCTGCCTGCAGAATTATTAGGGTAAGAGAAGTAAGTGAATTCTTTCTTAGTTGGATTATGTAATCTCCATGCGTCTTGTACTCTTAATGTATCAATTAATTTATAGAACGTAATAGGTAGTTTTATTTGCTTCTTTTTTGCTGTCTTTTTAGATCTATCCAGCTCTGGATTTACAACTCCATTTTGATCTCCTAACATTATTATTTTTCCGCCAATTAAGTCTTCCAAATCTTTTTCTAATTTTTGGTAAAACTCGCTTTTGTTCCCATTCGGTGCATAGAAACCTACTACGTTGATTTTTTCCCCTTGGACTGTTATTTGTATCACCACTACTCTTCCCTGTGTGTCCCTATATATCAGTTTCGGCTCAAGATGAGACTTGGCATATATTACTACACCATTTTTTTTGATATTATTTGCAGAGACAAATTCAACTCCTAATTTTTTATTTGACAAAACTCTAACGTGTTGTGTTGTGACATGCGTTTCTTGTAAGCAGATTAGATCTAGTTTTTGCTTGATAAGTATGTGTTCGACCTTGTTCCTCTTCTTTTTGTCGTTTAAGCCATTCACATTCCATGTTGTGATTTTAAGATCCTTTATTCCTTTATTAGTTATATAATTCGAAAAACTTTAAGTAGTAAAAACAAGAAAAAGAAAATTTCAGTCAGTTACTGAGAGCCTGTGGCTTATGGCTTTTATTGCTCCAATCTCTCCTCCTCCTCCTGTTGATCTGTTAACTCATCCGCTCCTCCCTCCGATTGCACCTTCCTTCCCAATTCAACTCGATAAGTTCTCCAGAATCTATCTGCGTCAGCCCATGTCTCAAATCTCCTTCTTTTCCCTTTAAAGAAAAATGAGATCCCTTCCGGGAATTCCCATCTATGAGTGATTGCTCTCTTGGATAGCGCATCTACTAAGGGTTTGTATTTATCTCTCTTTCGTAGCAGTCGATTTGGTATTATTTTATGAACTATTATTTCTGTATCCTGGATCCTCAGCTTGTTTTTACTACCATTTTGTAGTATTTTATCTCTAATTGGCATATTGCTGAATGTCACCAAACAGTCTCCAGGCCAATTATTTTGTTTTGCTAATCTCGATCTTACTCTGAAGGCCCTCTCAATTTGTTTACCCATTTCCTGTTCTTCTATTTGTAGCCACTTGGCCAATTCTAACGTCAATTTTTGATCTATCTTTTCATTTGGTTCTTCTGGAACCGCTCTAAATCTCAATGTCCGTTCCCTCCTGTGCATTTCAATCATAGCAATCGCGTCCAAAACTGCCTCATGCGTTTCTTTCATCTCACCAATATCTTTTTTAACTTTTTCTATTTCACTTTTCTTTTCTCTACTGTCTTTTTGTAATTTCCTTACTCCCTCCTCTAGAGTAATTGTTTTCCCCTTTACCTCCTGTACTGTATTTGTTATTTCTAAATTTTTGACCACTAATTCATTCATTCTCCCCGTCATCTCCAAAACCAATTTAGCATTTTCATCAATTTTTTGATCCATCTTATCCAGTTTATCATCTGTAGCTTTTTTGTTTTCACTCATCTCTTTTTTAAAATCATTCATCTCTTTTTTAATGTCAGCCAAATCTTTCTTCAGGCCCAAGAGTAATTCTTTCATTTCTGGATTCATCTCTGGGTCCTGGGTCGAGTTTCTTCTACTAGGAATTAAGGTTTGGGCAGATGATAAATTGGTTGGTTTCTTGCTAAGATTTGCCTTATTAGTATTTTTCATCCCACCCAGCCCTCCAATTGTAAATTTCAAAATTGTTCAAATTGGCAATTTTAAATAAATGCAATTTCCATTGACAAGACAGGGCTTATAAAAAACCGAAGCAGAGTACAAAATTAATTACGGCAGTCAACACAAATAGTATATGCACAGTCAATTAATTCGTCTCGAATTTCCCAGAAGAATTCCAAATTCTATCATACAAACATTCAAACAAATTAGTCAATTACCATATGATGGACTTGGCAAATATGATGGACTTAGCAAATATAACCAAATTTGTAGCTTTTCCACTGAAATACAAATTTTAAAGAGCTTCTAACACTACTCATCCGGACTTGAGAAAAGAATTGTTCTATGTAGATTCCTGGACACTCTCTTCAATTTTTGAGAATCGCTCCTGTTTGTTGTCTCTGTATTTTTTCCTTTTCCGATCTGCTGGGTTTTCGCTTATCCAAACAGCTTTTCCCCTACTGGGTTCCTGTACTGTTGGGCTTCGCTTTAGCCAAACAGCTTAAGTCTTTGCAGAGTATAATCACCGGAGTGCACTGATTCAGCAGATCTTGTCTTTCAGTTCCCCTCTGTAAAAATTAACCAGGGAGCTGGGTTTGTTACACAGCTTCCTTCAGCTTGTTACAAAAGTTTAAAGATATTGCACAGTTTCCAGGTTAGCAAGACTGTTGTAACAAGGGTTTTTAAGTGCTGTTGTGCTAATGTGTTACAAGGTTATTTTATTACTGCGGAGCCGCTACGGAGCTTTGATATTTCAATCCTTCCTTCTCTCTCTCATCAGAAGGTTTTTTATATCCACTCTGAAGTCATACACCTCGGCAGAACGAAGTTAATTGTTAATGATTAGTTACTTACACACTGTTGTGTCGGAGGGTGCAATTCTCCTGTATCTTAATCATTTCCTTTAAACATATCTAGGCAGAGGGATTGGAGCGGAGTCTATTACTCTAGCACATTAAATGCATTTTTTTTTCAAACCTCCGTTCTTAAATCTTTATTTCCAATCCCTTAGTCCCTTTACCTTATCGTAGGTGTTTCCGTTTCACTTCTTTAACTTCCAGTGTTCTTTTAACTTTAATCTCTTGAGCTCTATGTGGGCACCTTGAAAACTTTTAGTTACCCTTTTATAAGTTGCTTTAATCGGAAAGTTTTGCGCTGTAATGTATCAGGCACAGTCCCCTGCTTCGTTGCTTTTATTAAGAAGCGCCAACGCCTTGTTGTACTCTGGTTGCGCTCAAAATACTCTTTCCGATGCGTTCTGCGTCTCGATTTTTATTTTATTTTAACAAAATAACAAATCCGTTCCTCGGGACCAACCTTTCCTTTTATCCTCAATGCTTTCCCACTGGCGCTCGTTCTTTCCGTCAGGGATTTGCCGCAAAAACTGCTCCCGGAGTCGGGCTTACTCTTGGCGGGGCAGGCAAGCTGAGTCGGCGTCTGTGGTCACCTTCACTGCGGGGACCCCTCCGACACCTCAGCGTACCTCTTCAGGTGTAGAAAAGCTCCTCCTACACCTTTCGGGGGATTGTGAAGCCCAACAGTCCCCCTTTTTAGCCCCCCTTCGAGTGCTCGCCTCTCGGAGAACCCGAGCCGAGCGTCCGAGTCGCAGCCTGCGGAAACCGGAAGTCCCACACAACGTTTCTGAAGATCAGCCTTGGCTACATTGATCCCTAGGAAACCTGCAAGAGATTTGTAATGCAGCATCACAAAAGGGCTTTCAAACCCTACCCATCTTTGGTGGCTACTGAAAACTTGTTTAGCTTCCAGACAATTTAGCTGCTTATACTTCTGATTGCCAGAGAACTTTTTTTTTTTGGGGGGGGGGCAATATTTCATGAGTCAACCATAATAAGAAGAAATAGTCTAAGACCTCTTACCTGTGAATCACAAAATGTCATTCCCAAAGCTTAAAAAGCAAGGAAATGTGGATAGAATTCCTCACTTTATAGCTGGTTTGGTATTGGGCTAGAAACAGAATTGCTGAAATTCTCAGGAGAGAAACCCATATCATTAAAATATTCAGTATGACCTCTTCGCGTAGTCATCACCTGAGGACCTGCAAGCTGGGAGTTTATTTCCATAATTGGCTTGAAACAAAACTGTCCCCATGCCACTCATTTCAGTATTCAGTACATATTTTCAACCATTAATTTACTCCATGTCACTTTAATGTAAGCTTGCAGATAGAAGTCATTTAAAGGTAAAGGTAAAGGGACCCCTGACCATTAGGTCCAGTTGTGACCGACTTTGGGGTTGCAGCGCTCATCTCGCATTATTGGCCGAGGGAGCCGGCATACAGCTTCCAGGTCATGTGGCTAGCATGACTAAGCCGCTTCTGGCAAACCAGAGCAGCGCACAGAAACGTCGCTTACCTTCCCGCTGCAGCGGTACCTATTTATCTACTTGCACTTTGACGTGCTTTTGAACCGCTAGGTGGGCAGGAGCAGGGACCGAGCAATGGGAGCTCACCCCGTCGCGGGGATTCAAACCGCCGACCTTCTGATCGGCAAGCCCTAGGCTCTGTAGGTTTTACTCTTTGCTTATTGCTGCTTATTGCGGCACTATTTCTGCTAGTGCAATACTCACAATGCAGTAGATTCAGCAGCAGCTGCGGTGTATCTTATTCCCCAAATAATGAGCAATGAGGCCAACCTAACAATACAGTGGTGCCTCGCAAGACGAAATTAATTCGTTCTGCGAGTTTTGTCGTCTTGCGAATTTGTCGTCTTGCGAAGCACGGTCTTGCGAAGCACGGTTTCCCATAGGAATGCATTGAAAAGAAAAAGGAAACTCGCAAGACGTTTTTGTCTTGCGAAGCAAGCCCATAGGGAAATTCGTCTTGTGAAGCAACTCCAAAAATGAAAAACTCTTTCGTCTTGCGAGTTTTTCGTCTTGAGAAGCATTCGTCTTGCGGGGTACCACTGTACCAACATATTTGGTATGTTGGCCTTTGGCTAATTAATCAATATATGGCCTTTTAAACCATGTAGGAGCTTTATTGTGTTGGTTTGTTACTATGTGGTATACAAAATAACAACAACAACAACAACAACAACAACAACAACAACAACAACAACAATAATTTCTCATTACCATGTGTGAAGTTAATACTTTGGGCTTCTTTCCATCACACACTTTGAATGAAATAGTGCAAGTCCCCCTGGGAGTGAGGGGACTTGATGGCACATCATCTCTCTCAGGAGGAACTGTATTGACAGGGGGAACATGGCTGTCCCCATGTAAATACGGACCCTCCTGTCTTTACTGGGAACTCTGCTCTTTACCAGAAACTGGATGGAGGAGGCAGAGGAAGTAAGATGCACTTATTCAGCAACACACTAGTAGATGACTAGGGCCGCTCCCCTTCCCAGGGGGGCGGTGTTGCAGGCAGGCCATGTGCTCTCCCTGTGTACAGCAAGGGGGCGTGGCAATGCTGCCTGCATCACAGGGAGTCCCGGATGTATCACGCCCTTGGCCAACCAATCCAGTTGGCCAGGGGGCATGACTTGTGCTATTTAAACAGCCACGCAGCTGGGGATTCTTCCTTCTTGCTTCCCGCTTCATCGAATCTCCTGCCCTCCTGCCCTTTTTTATGCATTCGCCATCTTGGCCTTGCTATGGACCTCAGTTGGTCGCCTGTCAGGAGAGAATTTTTCCACTTGGCAAATTGACACCAGCCATGTGGTTTTCACCTGTCTTGTAGCAATCATCACAACTTTGTAAGGTTTGGTGGTTAAAAAAAGGTAAAGGACCCCTGACAGTTAAGTCCAGTCGCGAACGACTCTGGGGTTGTGGCGCTCAACTCGCTTTACTGACCGAGGGAGCCAACATTTGTCCACAGAAAGTTTTCCTGGGTCATGTGGCCAGCATGACTAAGCCGCTTCTGGCAAAACCAGAGCAGCACATGGAAACTGCTGGTCCCGAGGGTTACCCAAGAGATGAAGTCCGAGTCTGGTCTGTGGTTCGTAGGTTCCAGATGTTTGACACTCCAGATGTTTTGGGACTACAACTCCCATTATCCCTGACCACTGATCCTGTTAGCTAGGGATGATGGGAGTTGTAGTTCCAAAACATCTGGGGTGTCAAGGTTAGCCATCACTGTTCTAGTCCTTGTGTCAGAGTACCTTTTGGCAGACACAGGGAGATACAAAAGTGGCATAAATAAAGCAATTTTAGACAAAACAAGTACAGGTATCTGGCTATTTATTTAAATGGGCAGTAGTTAAACATATGTTTAACTCTTGTATTGAGTTCACTGCTGCCTAAGTGTGGTTGGCTTGTGTCCTAAATGTAATAGATATTAAAGCTACAATGGTAAATATATGGTGTGTAAGTAAATCCCACTGAAATTTTGAATGGACGTGCTGTTGGTTATAACTTTGATACATGTACTAGTGGTTTCAATTAGTGTAATTTCATGTGATAGCTCTATAAATACTTGAAGAGGAACATTTCACAAGTTTTTGCTCAAGACAGCTACATTTTATTAAATAAACAAGGTTGTTAAAACAGATAAAGCAATAGCAAATAGTGTGATAGACAGATCTAGGAAAACTGACATTTTGGTGACACTATATTTATTGATGGTGAGAACTGTAACCTGCTATATTGGTCATTGAAAGGTGACCAGTCTTCAACAAGATGCAGAAGATAGACACCAAAAAAAGTTGAGACAGTCCCTGTCTGCATTCCAAAGGGTAGATGCTGCCACAGTAAAGATCTGATTCCTATATCATACAGAGCAGACTTCCTGATGTGAAGGTGGCTCTCTTCTGCAGAGAAAAAAAGATGAATTTGGGATATTAAGGGGTAAGGGTATCTTTCTCATGAGTCCCAAGGAGATATCCTGGAGAGTCTAGTAGAATGAAAGGAGCTGAATGGAGCTTAGGGATCCCAACAGACTGGGGTGAGCCTCACCAGGGCTCCAAAATCATTTGAGTTAAAATCATCTATGATTAAAACATTAGAAACGGGCTGACTGATGACTGACTTAAACTTGAGTAAAACAAGATTGATAATTGCTAGCATTACTAATTCTCAGGAATCATTATTGATGAAAACGTGCTCTTTGTTAGAGACCTTTAAAAGTTAAACTATTTCATCAGCTCATGAGTTTTCTTTGAAACTCATTAAAGGTGATGTTGTGCAATCATCTTTGGAGGAGGCATGTATTCATGTGATTAGGTCCCAAAGGGATGAACAATAACTGAGGAGCATCATGTGCCTCATCCAAAATTCATATTGTTCCGAATTGCATCCTCAGCTAACCATTAAACTATATCAAATACAAATGCCTCATGGAAATAACACATTATGTTGTATTGTGCAGGAATGTTTTGAGAACAGACACTCTTCCTGGGTAAGTTAATTTATTCCAGCTTTCTTGAAATGGAGTTGAAAGTGAGAGGGCTGGGTCAATTGCCAGGAGAGGATGCTTGTAGAAATCATCTAAACAAATTTTACTCAGACTACCTTCACCTACCGCTGGATATCTTCCCAGACTCATTGTAACACAGAGATATCTTTTCTTCTAAAACAGGCATCCCCAAACTTCGGCCCTCCAGATGTTTTGGACTACAGTTCCCATCATCCCTGACCACTGGTCCTGTTAGCTAGGGATCATGGTAGTTGTAGGCCAAAACATCTGGAGGGCTGAGGTTTGGGGATGCCTGTTCTAAAACAAGGACAGGGAACCTGTGGCTCTCCAGATAGTGTGGGACTCCAACTGTGTTCAACATGACCCAGCATGGCCAATAGTCAAAGATGATTTATGCATTTCTTTATGTCCTATATGAATATTTTTGCTACAGGAGCAGGGGGGAGCTGCAAGCAGGAGGGGGAAGCTGCAATCAAATAGATTGCAAAAATACGTATTCTCATTTCATTTCTTAAGAACAACCTTGAAGTTATTTATAATTGCACTGAGTACAATGTTCCACTAAATTGGAAATATTAGGGGTGGTAGTCAACTAAATATTTGAATCCAAGGATTAGCACTAGCACAATGGGGCTTTCCTTCCTCCATGTCATCCTGAAATCTGCTCTGGAGGGTTGGGAGAAATCCAAAACAGATATAGGGAGCTAACAGAAGGAACAGATGGGGAGAATGTTCCAATGTGCAGGGAGAAATCGTTTTGCTAGTAGAACAATTTGCTTAGTGCTATGTTGAACTTGATTTAGTGCTACTTCTCTAAGTATCCCAGCTCAACATTTGTGTAAAACTCCTGGATTAGAAACATTATATGGATATTTATATTGATACTTAAAACTTGTCAGTAGCAAATGGGACAAAGAGGGGTAGATGGCAAAGGAGGAGAGTACCACATATTATTTGTTTTAGGAATAAATAAACAGCAAGAACAGAAATACTGGATTAGTATTGCATCCTTGTATGGACATCATGTTGGTATTTTGCAGTTATACAATGTTAGAAATTACATGGTCATTATTAAGATTTTATTATTATTATTTTAAAAAGCTAGGATGTATTTCAAACATAGCTTCAGCTTATTTCTATGGGGCAGGTAAAATGGAATGTAACATGGAATGTAAAAGAGTTTAACTTTAGTAACACTGTACTAACTATAGTAACGCTGTAATTCTAAGCAGAACTCAATGAGAGTTAAAGGTGTGGGGAGGATTGGGCTGTTGGTTTGAAGGCCATTTGTCAAGCAGCATCACATTAACTCAATGAAGGGTGTTAGGGAGCAACCAATATACTGGGGTACCTCTGTATTTCTCATCTAAATTTCTCCTCAGGTTTTAAAGTTTCAGAACTGGAGAATTTCCCCTCTGTTTTATACTTTGTTGTTTGTATTTCTGAATGTTGCACAGTGCCCTGTATGCACATTTTACCACAGATTTTTGTGCAGTTAATGCCTTCCAGGGGCATGTCCAGTAAATTTATCTTCATGGGGCCCCATAAATTTTGCTGTAATGTGCATGTGTGTAGCAAACTATCATAACATGTATTGTAATCCATGCTCCTCACTACAACACACCTGCACATCTTTGTGTGTGTGTCTGTGTGCACATGCATTGTTGCTTAGAGTCACATTCAGTAGCCTAAAAAAATCCCCAGAATGGTGAATGCAGAAGAGTGTTTTATTCCATCTTCACACTTGTTCTCTAGCCACATGAGGACTGGTCCATGCATTCCACCATATTGGTGAAATAATTCCTATCTGCTCAGTAACAAATAGGGTGTGAATCTCTTTCCCCATTTCTTACCTCTATTTGTGATCTTCCCATGCTGTTTGCTATACTATAGCAGCTATTGTATTTACAGTACTTTTTTGCTCTCCAAAGCAGTCTTCCAGGTGTTAAAACCACTGACAAAGTGGATTCATTTCCAGTATTTATCTTTGAAATATATTCTACGAGGGTAGCAGAGAACCCTGTCACTAGAAACAGTATTTCAGTCAGGTGTGTCCATTGTGCCAATTACTCTCAAACATTGCTCTCTGTTTTCAAGTTAGGCTTTTGGTGGCTGAGGAAGATACAGTTGTAAAATGTGCTGACATTTTTGGAATCATTTTCCTATGAATGTGACCGTGTCAGAGACTGGACAGAGGAGGAATGGTGGGGACTGCCTCCCCAGTGTGACCTTTCCAGGGAGGAGGAAGAGAAAGACAGTTTAGATTTACAACAGGGGTTTGAGGGAGGTCACAGCTCAGAGGCAGATGAGGGGAAAGTTGGGGAAATAATGGGAGAGGAGGAGGAAGCACCAGGGGGCAGTGCTGGATTTATGTATAGGCTAAGTAGGCTGAAGCCTAGGACCTCTGAATCTAGGGGGGCTCGCCAGCCTGCCTGCTCCCCAGCGGGAAGTCTCCCCTCTCCCAAAATTGCAAACCCAAGAGTTCATGCAATGCAGTCATCAAAGAAGGGGCTGGAATTATTCAAAAATGAGAGACCAAGCAAGTGTGCATGAACTTGTCCTGAAGAACTATTAATGTTGGTGCTCATTTAATTGCAAATGCTCTTTCTCTCTTTCAGTGGAGAACAAAGGAACATAAATGGAAAGAAAGAATCATACCAGTGTGACAGAATTCATTTTTGTGGGATTTATGGATCACCCAGAGCTGCAGATTCCTCTTTTTGTGCTCTTCCTTGTTATTTATATCACCACCCTGGTGGGCAACTTTGGGATGATTATTTTAATCCGGATTGATGCCCGACTTCAGACTCCAATGTACTTCTTCCTCAGTAACCTGTCTCTTGTAGATGTTGGTTATTCATCAGTCATTGCCCCTAAGATGCTCATGACCTTTGTATCTGAAAACAGAACCATTCCCTTCATTGAGTGTGCTGTGCAGTTTTATTTTTTCTGTATCTTTGTAACAAATGAATTGTGTCTTTTGGCTGTGATGGCCTACGACCGCTTTGTAGCTATCTGCAATCCATTACTTTATCACACCGCAATGTCCAAGAGACTTTGTATCTTGCTTGTCATTTTGTCTTACATAACTGGTTTTGTGAACTCCACTGCACAGACAATTTTTATATTTAGTTTGTCTTTCTGTGGCTCCAATGTAATTAACCATTTCTTCTGTGATATCCCTCCAATTCTGAAGTTGTCCTGCTCTGACATTCACAGTACAGACATTGTTCATTTTACCTTGTCCACAATAGTTGTCGTGAGTACTATCTCGATTGTCCTAGTGTCTTATGTTTCCATTGTCACCACCATCTTAAAGATCAACTCTGCTGAGGGTAGGCGCAAAGCCTTCTCTACCTGTGCATCCCATATCATGTCTGTCACTATCTTCTATGGAACTCTGATCTTTATGTATTTGCGGCCTACCTCGGGCTACACAATGGACCAAGACAAAATTATCTCAGTGTTTTATACACTGGTGATCCCTATGCTAAACCCTTTGATTTATAGTTTGAGGAACAAGGAGGTGAAGGAAGCTGTGAAAAGGGCAATCGGCAGAAAGATCTTTGCTTGTTGAGTAGTCAAACTTCATTTGAGATAAAACTGATTTGGTGAGATAACTTTCTGTATCCATTGTTAAAGTATCTATTAAAATCTCTTCGATCCTGTTACACTTTACAGTCTTTCCTCAAACTCATTCCTTTTGAGGTTCCTCAGAATCCCAGACTGTCTGTGTTTAAGAGTAGACTTTGTGAGCCCTTTGTCCCCAGAACTCAGGAGCCTGGTTCATCACAGGACCCTCCTATGGGCTTCTCCTACATTCTTATGTTCAGGTTCCCCCCTCTTCCTTCTCTTAGTCTAACATAAACAGTATTACTGCTTCCTTTCTCCCCCTAGAAACCTTCCCCTTGGCTCCCTATGAAGCTAGGTTGCCGTCCTCCTCCTTGGCCTGTCAGCATTTGGGTCATCTGCAGCATTGAGGCAGAGGGATCCACCTGTTGGGAATGATGCTCTCTCGGAGATGGCGAACTCCAAGACCCCTGAGCGTCTCCCAGGAGGCCCTCTCTGGCTGGCATGTCCCTTCAGTCCAGAGTGCCTATATCTGCGACCCTTCTCTTATGAGAAGAGCACACAAGTCTTCTAGCATCACGCAGCAAGAAGAAAGAAACATCCGTAGATCTAAACTACATTTATTTACAGCCTATATACAGAGAATCCATTTCCACGTTTGTGTTCTCCAAGCTCTGGCAGAACAAGAAGCAAACTGCAACACAGCAGAAGTGAAACTAACTCAATAACACACTCTTAGGTGGAAGAGATAAGATAGTCTTCGGTTCCCACACTCTCTCTCAGACACTCATGTGATTTATACTAATCACAATAGTGAAGCTGATGCAGTAGAGGCTACACAAAATCCTCCTTGCCTGTCTGTGCTAGTCTGTGTTCCTGTTGGAAGCACCAGATCCTGTGGGAGTTTTACCCACAGGACTTTTAAAATGCCTTTCATAAAGTCCATCGCCACTAGTTCTGAGTAAGTCATGGGATAAGATGACCAGTGCTTTTATGGATAAGTAACTGCTAAAAGAATAGGAGGCAAAAAGTAGAAATAAATGAAGTTTTCACAATGAAGAGAAGTAAGACGTGGGGTTCCACAATGATCTGTATTGGGACTGATGCTTCTAAATCTGTTCATAAATGAAATCAGAGGTAAGCAGTGAGAAGGCCAAATTTGCCATTGTTGGTGACACCCAGTGATCAGGGCTGGTAAAAACAAAAAGCAACTGCTCAGAGGTTCTTGTGTAGCCAGGAATATGAGTACAGAAGTCTACTTCTTCAAGAGGGGAAATCACCACCTAGATTGGTGTGCTTCCTTCTGAAAATTTTTCTTTTGAGTCTGAGTCCACCAACTGGACTCAGAAACGCTGTTTACCTTCCTGCTGGAGCGGTACCTATTGGTCTACTTGCACTTTGATGTGCTTTCGAACTGCATGGTTGGCAGGAGCTGGGACCGAGCAACGGGAGCTCACCCTGTCGCAGGGCCTCAAACTGCCAATCTTCCGATCAGCAAGCCCTAGGCTCTGTGGTTTAGATCACAGCGCCACCCATGTCCCTAAGGTTTGGTGGTTAGGCATTGGTAAAACCTGGTTTATGGGAGGGGAGGTTGTGGCCATCACCTGCCCCTCCTCTTTAAGGGTATTCCGTTAAAGGGATCCAGGGGTGTGGATCTCGTCCGAAGCCCGGGTAGGGGCTAGGGCCATGCCACGACCCCATTGGGGACCCTGGGGGAGCTCTCAGTTGATGTACATCAACAGGGCTCCCCCTAGTGGTGGTTGACCCTCACTGGACTACCTGCATGGCAGGCAGGAGTCGGATATAGTCAGTTCAATTCCAATGACTAAGCCAATACCACTCATATTTTGTAACCAATAAAGTTGTGGCCTTAATTATCCCATTAACCTAAAATACTGGTGTCTTATGTGTTTTATTATTCAACAAATGGGGGAGGGCTCGGGGCCTTGACATTCAACTAGCCTTCCGCATTGATATCAGCAGCCTCTGCTCATGTGTTGCATCTAACTAATCAGCAACTTCATTATTGATGAAAACGTGCTCTTTGTTAGAGACCTTTAAAAGTTAAACTATTTCATCAGTTCATGAGTTTTCTTTGAAACTCATTAAAGGTGATGTTGTGCAATCATCTTTGGAGGAGGCATGTATTCATGTGATTAGGTCCCAAAGGGATGAACAATAACTGAAGAGCATTATGTGCCTCATCCAAAATTCATATTGTTCCGAATCGCATCCTTAGCTAACCATTAAACTATATCAAATACAAATGCCTCATGGAAATAACACATTATGCTGTATTGTGCAGGAATGTTTTGAGAACAGACACTCTTCCTGGGTAAGTTAATTTATTCCAGCTTTCTTGAAATGGAGTTGAAAGTGAGAGGGCTGGGTCAATTGCCAGGAGAGGATGCTTTTAGAAATCATTGAAACAAATTTTACTCAGGCTACCTTCACCTACCGCTGGCTATCTTCCCAGATTCATTGTAACACAGGGATATATTTTCATCTAAAACAAGGACAGGGAACCTGTGGCTCTCCAGATAGTGTGGGACTCCAACTGTGTTCAACATGACCCAGCATGGCCAATAGTCAGGGATGATTTATGTATTTCTTTATGTCCTATATAAATATTTTTGCTACAGGAGCAGGGGGAGCTGCAAGCAGGAGGGGGAAGCTGCAATCAAACGGATTGCAAAAATACTTATTCTCATTTCATAAGAACAACCTTGAAGTTATTTATCATTGGACTGAGTACAATGTTCCACTAAATTGGAAATATTAGGGGTGGTAGTCAACTAAATATTTGAATCCAAGGATTAGTACTAGCGCAATGGGACTTTCCTTCCTCCATGTCATCCTGAAATCTGCTCTGGAGGGTTGGGAGAAATCCAAAACAGATATAGGGAGCTAACAGAGGGAACAGATGGGGAGAATGTTCCAATGTGCAGGGAGAAATCGTTTTGCTAGTAGAACAATTTGCTTAGTGCTATGTTGAACTTGATTTAGTGCTACTTCTCTAAGTATCCCAGCTCAACATTTGTGTAAAACTCCTGGATTAGAAACATTATATGGATATTTATATTGATACTTAAAACTTGTCAGTAGCAAATGGGACAAAGAGGGGTAGATGGCAAAGGAGGAGAGTACCACATATTATTTGTTTTAGGAATAAATAAACAGCAAGAATAGAAATGCTGGATTAGTATTGCATCCTTGTATGGACATCATGTTGGTATTTTGCAGTTATACAATGTTAGAAATTACATGGTCATTATTAAGATTTGAGATTAAGAACCTGAGATTAAGAGTCTCATGCTCTACCGACTGAGCTATCCCAAGTTTGTTGGACCAGCTTTTTAAAGGTATTTCATTTTGTCATTTACACCATACTGATACAAGATCTGGGCAAGAGGTGTTAGAAGGAAAAACAATGTCTAATTGCATTTTTGAAAACACACTATAATGTGGAGTTTTATGCCTAGAAGTAAATCTCACTGAATTCACTCCCACTAGTAACTGTGGATAAGACTGCAGCCTTAAATGATGAAACTTGCCCAACATTCAGGAATAATCAACTAGAGTGGTGGTGGTGTAGATCAAAGCTGATGCACAGAAGATACTGGACATATGGTTTTCACATGTTACCATATGAAACATGTATACAATGATTGCACTGGACTATTTAAAGTCTCATGTCTCAGTAGGGTGTTTCTTTCAGACTACTATACTTTAATGAGAAATTAATGTGCTTCAGTTGAGAATTTGTGCTTCTGTATAGTGTCAGAATGATTCTTCCTAGTTTCATCCAGTGTGGAACTGGGAATCTATCCATCTCCTTTCTGTTGCTCCATAAACTTTTCAAGGCAAGGCACAGTTTTCTTATTGTTCTTTGGATATAAGGAGTGGAAAGGTTTGCATGTACCTCCACTGAGGGAGGTGGTAGGCTTCTGAATACCAGTTGCTGAAAATCAGATAAGAGAGTGCTGTTGCCTTCAAGACCTGCTTCTTGGCTTCCAACAGCCATCTGGTTGACCGCTATGAGAACAGGATGCTGGACCAGATGGGTGACTGGCATGTTCAAGCAGTCTTTTCATATGTCCTTACTTAAAGCTTGCACTGAATGCCTATTGGCAGGATACATGGATGCATAATATCAACAAAAGCAATGGGCTATATCCGCTCATGCACTTCCATTTGCAGAAGGCTCTTTGATTTAGCAGAAGCCTCGACTAATGGAAGCAGTTTCCTTCTATTTCTCCCTGCAACCTTCTCTACCACTTGCAGTGCTGATTTGGGGTGCCCCCCAATCTTTTGGAGCAGAGTTTTGGAAGGCAAAGGGGGATGCATGGGAGATTTCTGAAAATCACTTCCCACCCCTTTTCTGTTCCTGGAAGCCTCTTTGGGATCAGAAGCCCTTCTGAGCCAGTGTGGTGTAGTGGTTAAGAGCGGTAGACTCTAATCTGGGGGACTGGGTTCGTGTCTCCACTCCTCCACATGCAGCTGCTGGGTGACCTTGGGCTAGTCACACTTCTCTGAAGTCTCTCAGCCTCACTCACCTCACAGAGTGTTTGTTGTGGGGGAGGAAGGGAAAGGAGAATGTGAGCCGCTTTGAGACTTCTTCGGGTAGTGATAAAGCGGGATATCAAATCCAAACTCTTCTATTGTGAAAGAGCAGCATTTTATTTCATTCATTTTATCAGAACATTTAGACTACACCCTTCTCATGCATTAAGAACATCACTCAGCCTGATAACATAAAACATCTATCGAACATTCTATATGTAAAACAATTATGAAAAAGAGAAACATTGGATACAACATATTATCCAATGTATTGAATGTTTTTCAAGGTAATGGAAATGTAGAACATAAGAAGGACCTGGTTGGCTGAGATCAGAGGACCATCAGCTCCAACATATTGCTTCAAACAGTGACCAGGTAGATGCCTCTCGGAAGCTTACAAACAAGGCATGCATGTGGTAGATCTCCCCTGTTCTTCACCCCCAACATGCAGTATTCAGAGAAACAGCCTCTCACTGACTTTTTAATGGAACTTAATTTCCCTTCTCCTTTCTGACTTGCCTCAGATCAGTAAAATGCTGTTACAGTTCCAACCCAATAATATTTACTCAGAAAGAAGTCTCATTGCAGCTAACTGATAGTACTGGAGACTGGAGTTAGGTGTGATGGTTGAGGCTGTAGTGGAGGAGTGGCTGTTTTGTTTTGACCTGAGGGTAACACTCAACCTTGGCCAATCCTCTGAGGGGTGCATGAGAGATGCAGGACATTGAGGACACATGCACAGCCCCTCCTCAACTGATCTGTGCAGAGAGAGTGGCTATCAATGCTCAATCAAATGATCAATCAGAATGCTGGGTTGGGTGAAGAGATTTAAATTTCTTTGCCTACCCCTGTACCGTGTTTACTTAATCCCCCCCTTTTTTGATAGGGTTGGATAGAATAAAGTGTTGGAGGACTGTACCACTAGGACCATCCCTGCTCTAGTGGAAGGAACAAAACTGCTACTGTTAATGAGTGTTGTGGAACCTATTGAGGTGCATCACGCAGTAGGCATTTGCAATGCAGTCATCAAAGAAGGGGCTGGAATTATTCAAAAATGAGAGACCAAGCAAGTGTGCATGAACTTGTCCTGAAGAACTATTAATGTTGGTGCTCATTTAATTGCAAATGCTCCTTCTCTCTTTCAGTGGAGAACAAAGGAACATAAATGGAAAGAAAGAATCATACCAGTGTGACAGAATTCATTTTTGTGGGATTTATGGATCACCCAGAGCTGCAGATTCCTCTTTTTGTGCTGTTCCTTGGTATTTATATCACCACCCTGGTGGGGAACTTTGGGATGATTATTTTAATCCGGATTGATGCCCGACTTCAGACTCCAATGTACTTCTTCCTCAGTAACCTTTCTCTTGTAGATGTTGGTTATTCATCAGTCATTGCCCCTAAGATGCTCATGACCTTTGTATCTGAAAACAGAACCATTCCCTTCATTGAGTGTGCTGTGCAGTTTTATTTTTTCTGTATCTTTGTAACAAATGAATGTTGTCTTTTGGGTGTGATGGCCTACGACCGCTTTGTAGCTATTTGCAATCCATTACTTTATCACACTGCAATGTCCAAGAGACTTTGTATCTTGCTTGTCATTTTTTCTTACATAACTGGTTTTGTGAACTCCACTGCACAGACAATTTTTATATTTAGTTTGTCTTTCTGTGGCTCCAATGTAATTAACCATTTCTTCTGTGATATCCCTCCAATTCTGAAGTTGTCCTGCTCTGACATTCACAGTACAGACATTGTTCATTTTACCTTGTCCACAATAGTTGTCGTGAGTACTATCTCGATTGTCCTAGTGTCTTATGTTTCCATTGTCACCACCATCTTAAAGATCAACTCTGCTGAGGGTAGGCGCAAAGCCTTCTCTACCTGTGCATCCCATATCATGTCTGTCACTATCTTCTATGGAACTCTGATCTTTATGTATTTGCGGCCTACCTCGGGCTACACAATGGACCAAGACAAAATTATCTCAGTGTTTTATACACTGGTGATCCCTATGCTAAACCCTTTGATTTATAGTTTGAGGAACAAGGAGGTGAAGGAAGCTGTGAAAAGGGCAATCGGCAGAAAGATCTTTGCTTGTTGAGTAGTCAAACTTCATTTGAGATAAAACTGATTTGGTGAGATAACTTTCTGTCTCCATTGTTAAAGCATCTATTAAAATCTCTTCGATCCTGTTACACTTTACAGTCTTTCCTCAAACTCATTCCTTTTGAGGTTCCTCAGAATCCCAGACTGTCTGTGTTTAAGAGTAGACTTTGTGAGCCCTTTGTCCTCAGAACTCAGGAGCCTGGTTCATCACAGGACCCTCCTATGGGCTTCTCCTACATTCTTATGTTCAGGTTCCCCCCTCTTCCTTCTCTTAGTCTAACATAAACAGTATTACTGCTTCCTTTCTCCCCCTAGAAACCTTCCCCTTGGCTCCCTATGAAGCTAGGTTGCCGTCCTCCTCCTTGGCCTGTCAGCATTTGGGTCATCTGCAGCATTGAGGCAGAGGGATCCACCTGTTGGGAATGACGCTCTCTCGGAGACGGCGAACTCCAAGACCCCTGAGCGTCTCCCAGGAGGCCCTCTCTGGCTGGCATGTCCCTTCAGTCCAGAGTGCCTATATCTGCGACCCTTCTCTTATGAGAAGAGCACACAAGTCTTCTAGCATCACGCAGCAAGAAGAAAGAAACATCCGTAGATCTAAACTACATTTATTTACAGTCTATATACAGAGAATCCATTTCCACGTCTGTGTTCTCCAAGCTCTGGCAGAACAAGAAGCAAACTGCGACACAGCAGAAGTGAAACTAACTTACAATAACACACTCTTAGGCGGAAGAGATAAGATAGTCTTCGGTTCCCACACTCTCTCTCAGACACTCATGTGATTTATACTAATCACAATAGTGAAGCTGACGCAGTAGAGGCTACACAAAATCCTCCTTGCCTGTCTGTGTTTGTCTGTGTTCCTGTTGGAAGCACCAGATGCTGTGGGAGTTTTACCCACAGGACTTTTAAAAAGCCTTTCATAAAGTCCATCGCCACTGAGTTCTGAGTAAGTCATGGGATAAGATGACCAGTGCTTTTATGGATAAGTAACTGCTAAAAGAATAGGAGGCAAAAAGTAGAAATAAATGAAGTTTTTACAATGAAGAGAAGTAAGACATTGGGACTGATGCTTTTAAATCTGTTCATAAATGAAATCAGAGGTAAGCAGTGAGAAGGCCAAATTTGCCATTGTTGGTGACACCCAGTTATCAGGGCTAGTAAAAACAAAAAGCAACTGCTCAGAGATTCTTGTGTAGCCAGGGATATGAGCACAGAAGTCTACTTCTTCAAGAGGGGAAATCACCACCTAGATTGGTGTGTTTCCTTCTGAAAATTTTTCTTTTGAGTCTGAGTCCACCAACTGGAAACCATGAGAATCCAAGACACTTGAACCTGAGCACCCACACACAATGTCAGGGGCTGGACTGAGGAGGAATGGTGGGGGGTGCCCCCCTTCTTCTGAACCCTCCTGAGAACAGGAGGACAGTGTAGATTTAGAGCAGTGGTTTGCAGAAGGGCATAGTTCACTGGCTGCAGAGGACAGAAGCTGGGAAATACTAGAAGAGGAACAGCAGGAAGAAAGAGAAGCACCAGGAGAGAGGCAGCCGACAGACTCAGTGTCTTTGGCAAGCATTCCTGAGCCACACTCCCCCAGGACTAGGAGTGCTGCGAAAGTAGCCAAACAGAAAGTTCAGAGACAGAAAGCCCAGACCAACTGGCACAGGGATGGCATAGTACAGTGGTACCTCGGGTTACAGACGCTTCAAGTTACAGACGCTTCAGGTTACAGATTCTGCTAAACCAGAAATAGTACCTCGGGTTAAGAACTTTACCTCAGGGTGAGAACAGAAATCGTGTGGCGGCAGCGGGAGGCCCCATTAGCTAAAGTGGTGCCTCAGGTTAAGAACAGTTTCAGGTTAAGAACGGACCACCAGAACGAATTAAGTTCTTAACCCGAGGTACCACTGTATGAGAGAGATGAAGAGGGGTGGGACTTTACTTTGAACAATGCCATTTCTAGGAGAGAGATGCATTCTTTTGTCTCTCGCTGTGATTATTGAATAATAGGGCCCTCGTACTTAAGGGACCGTCTCTCCTGGTATGCCCCAGGTAGGACCTTGAGGTCATCAAATAATAACTTTCTGGAGATCCCAGGTCATAAGGAGGTCAGGTTGGCAGTCACCAGGGCCAGGGCTTTTTCGGTTCTGGCCCCGATATGGTGGAATGATCTGCCACAAGAAACGAGGGCCCTGCAAGAGTTAGCACCCTTTCGCAGGGCTTGTAAAACGGAGCTGTTCCGTTTGGCTTTTGGGGTAATTTGAATGTAACTTTTAAAATTCAAAATTTTTAAGTTTTAAAGTGTATTTTATATCGGTATTTTTAATCTGTGTTTTTTATATTTGTATTTGATTGTTAGCCGCCCTGAGCCCGGTTTTGGCGGGGAAGGGCGGGATATAAATAAAAGTTTATTATTATTATTATTATTATTATTATTATTATTATTATTATTATTATAAACTAATTGGTAAGAACTCTTTTTTTCTTTTATCTGCTTCTTTGCTGCTGCCCTGGGAGTGAAAGGATTCACTGAAGCCTTGACACACAAGTTGAATGAGAAAGAATGAGAAGGCTATGATTTTTAATTATCTGTTAGCCAAAAGAGCACTTGGGAAAGAAACAAGTCACCCCAAGAGTGCTATCACTCTGCTTTCTGCTTTCACTATTCTCTCAAAGCCAAAACGTAGGAGAAGGTTGCTCCACAGGAAGAACGACTCTGTTTATTTCTCCCTTAAATCACTGTGATTGGAACAGACTGTATTTTTTAAAATGAATGTTTTAGATTAGAGGGTTGTTGTTCTTTAAATCAAGTAAGCAGTAATATCACACACACACACACACACACTATCCCATGTGATGTTAGGTAGGTTCCATTACTGGCTGTAAAAACTATATTTTCACCTTGTCTTTCAGGAACAAATTGTGGCTGAGTGTCTGATTGTGTGGCCTGGCCTTGGCGGCTTTATTATTCTGTTTTTCTGATATTATGTTGGACAGCTATATTTTAAAATATGGGATTGTTTCACTGGTATGTTTTAAAATGTTATCGATGTGAATTTTGTTTTTGTATTTCATGTGTATTGCCTTGGGAAGCATTTTATTCTTGGGAGGAGATAATGAAATGAAATGAAAAAATAAATAAAGGCATTTTCTATACCAGCTTATTTTCCCTCCATTTTATTTAATTTGTACATCATATTTGTACATCAAATTAAGATAATATCTCCTCTCCCCATTTGACCTCCAACTCACTCAAAAGAAATGACTGAATATGGGATGGGGAATATTTGACTTTGAATCTTTGGATATTGTTGGACTCCAACTCCCATCTGCTCCAGTCAGCATGCCCAGTGGCCACAGATATGAGCTATGGTCCAACATCTGGAGGTCCACAGATTGCCCACCCCTGCAGTCTAAACCATCCTGAGGCAAGGAGACTCAGATTATTTCTTTTGACAATTGATCACATGCTTCAAAGCATCCTTTACCTCTTTGTTTCTCAAGCTGTAGATTAGTGGGTTCAGCATTGGGACCACCAGGGTGTAGAACACAGCTGAGATCTTCTCCTGTTCTACAGAGTACATGAAACTGGGCTGCAAGTGACTTAAGCTTACTGGTCCATAGAACAAAGTCACAGCTGTCATATGGGAAGCACAGGTGGAGAAGGCTTTGATTCTGCCCTCAGAAGTGCGCATCTTTATGACAGAGGAGAGGATGTAGAGGTAAGAGATTACAATGATCAGGAGGGTAGAAATAGCAACTGTCGCAGAGAAGGTTACCAACAAAAGTTCATTAATATGGATATCAGAGCATGCAACTTTCAACATAGCTGGGGTATCACAAAAGAAGTGGTTGATTATACTAGGGGCACAGAATGTCAGTCTCAGCAATCCAGAAGTATGTGTGATGGAATTCAATATCCCCCCAATGTATGCCCCTGCTACTAAGTAAATGCAGACACTCTTGGACATAATAGCAGTATAGAGCAGGGGATTACATATGGCAATATAACGGTCGTATGCCATTGCAGCTAAGAGGAAGGCTTCAGTACTCACAAACACTACAAAGAAGCAATGCTGAGTGATGCATCCTGCATAAGAAATGATATTAGATTGTGCTAAATTCATCAACAGCCTTGGGGCAAAGATGGAAGAATAGCAGAGATCAACTACAGAAAGATTGCTAAGGAAGAAATACATAGGGGTGTGAAGCCGGGGGCTAATCCTGATCAGTACTATCATCCCCATATTCCCAGCCAATGTCAGAATATAGATCAACAGGAATATCGCAAAGAGAGGAACTTGAACCTCCAGCCGATCTGTCAGTCCAAGAAGGGTGAATTCAGTCGCCATAGTGTAATTGTTTACAGCCATTTAGTTGTGATGACATGATACTTGCACCTGGTTAACACAATGAAAAGAAGAAGATGGTCATCACTTCTGATTGGTAGCACTGTCGGTAGCACAGTTACCAACCCACTATAAAGACTAAAAGAGATATATGTTGTTACATCACATTTAAATGTGAGCTTACCTAATTCACACTTTCCAAAAGAATCAGCAAGCCAAAACACAGGGATACTTGGGCACTTGCACTTCTCTGCATCTTGCAGTGAAGTTATCCAGTCAAGTATTGTGTAACAAATAAATGCTATACTAGGGTGGTGTGTATAAAAATCCACATATTTGTTAAAGTAACATGCAAAAAAGCATAATAGCAAGGGAAATGGCTTTGTATATATATATGTATATATGTATGTGTGTGTGTATGTATATATATATATGTGTGTGTGTGTGTGTGTGTATATGTATGTGTGTGTATATATATGTATATATATATATATATATATATATATATATATATATATATATATATATGAGGAATTTGCCCAGAAACGTGTGTATTAGGAGAAATAATGAAAGAACAGTAAGACTTATTCTTTTAGAGGCCTACCAAATTTTTGTTTGTCAGAGCTACAAATTATGAGGCAAACAGATGGTACTCAACTATTGTCTTCATAATTCTAATTCACAGGGGGAAATAAGCAGAAACTGGATATGGGACAGCCATTTTATCCTGGTTTCCCTTCAGCTGGACCACATGACTGGAAATTAATCCAAGGAAATGACATATTGGAAGGGCACTTGAAGGGAAGAATTGGGGATGGGACACAGAAATAGTTAAGAATCTCTATCTTCTGATTTACTCCTATAAACACCCCCCCCCACCATTTGCATTATTTCATCAGATTAGGGAACTCACATTTGCTGATGGGTACTTAGTTTTCAGGCCCTTGTAATTCTAACATTACATGCCCGTTCAAGGAAAGTATTTTTTAACTGAACAAACTGAATGAATGTTTATTATTACGGCTAAACAGCCAGCATAGTGAAACCAGAAATTCAGCATATTTTTTAACATAAACATTAAAACGGTCAAAATGGAATTTAACAATCAATGTACTAATTGAATAGATTTAAAATATGTGTCCAAGGAAATATAAACTCCAATTAAATAAGGAAACAAACTCTGTTCAGACTTTGTTGGATTTCTCAGGTTCAGGCATGAATCACATACATCTTCATTATCATTCAGTTTGCAATGGAAAACAAAACACTGAATGCAATTTGCTTGCTGCTACCTTAAAACATGCAAAGGAAATGTTGAAGTCCCAGCTGCAGCTGACACCATCTGCAAGGAATAGAGGAAGGCAGTCTACCTTTACCAGGAGGCTGGAATGAGTGCATGGCAGCATCACTGCACAATTTTTACAGGACAGTTGATCCCAGATTCAATGGTTTATGATGGGAGAGGGATTTTTATTATTATTAAATGAAATCCCTGAAGCAACTCTAGTCTCAGAGAAAATAATTAAAAAGTACACTTGTGGGAGCTCTAAAAAAAGCTCTGGTTTTTTAAAAAGTTAATTAAAAACTGAATTGCTGTTCTCCCCCCCCCCATTTGAATTTTAATAATGAACATACCTTTCCTCATAATTTATTTTGTTCATGCTTCAAGTACAGGGAACACCATTATCAATATTTGAGTTAGCCCAGTCTTCAGTATGACATATAAATAATTTTCTCAGTTTTATATAGGCCATATGGGCAGTGACGGACTTTGGGCTCTCAAATTCCAGTGGTGTCCTGTGCAACGCTAAAATTCAGCACCCCCTGCCTCTCGTGCTCCTTTCTACAGCATTGTTGTGGTGCCCAGTGCAGCCAAACTGGTCATGCTAGCAGTTTGAAAGCATGCCAGTGCAAGTAGATAAATAGGTACCACTGTGGCGGGAAGGTAAACGGAGTTTCTGTGCGCTCTGGCACTCGTCATGGTCCTCCGTGCGCCAGTAGCGGTTTAGTCATGCTGACCACATGACCTGGAAAACTGTCGCAACCCCATAGTCACCTTTGTCGCAACCCCATAGTCACCTTTGACTGGACATAACCGTCCAGGGGTCCTTTACCTTACCTTTACCTTGCTACCCTAAAACTGCCTTTGCTATGGGGAATGTATTCCATTGCAGGGACGCGGGTGGTGCTGTGGTCTAAACCACAGAGCCTAGGGCTTGTCGAACCGAAGGTCGGCGGTTCGAATCCCTGAGACGGGGTGAGCTCCTGTTGCTCAGCCCCTGCTCCTGCCAACCTAGCAGTTTGAAAGCATGTCAAGTGCAAGTAGATAAATAGGTACCTCTCCGGCAGGAAGGTAAACGGCGTTTCTGTGTGCTGCTCTGGTTCGCCAGAAGCGGCTTAGTCATGCTGGCCACATGACCCGGAAGCTGTACGCCGGCTCCCCCGGCCAGTAAAGCAAGATGAGCGCCGCAACCCCAGAGTCGTCCACGACAGGACCTAATGGTCAGGGGTCCCTTTACCTTTACCTATTCCATTGCACTAGAGCCAGAATCCAACAATGGCAGAGCTGAATCCTTTCCACCTGTCTGAATTACACAAATGGTGGTGGTGTATGTACTACAGTGTCTTGAATCAGACAGTCTTCACAATACAATTTGACTGGGCATTCTGTACTGTTTTGTATATAATTGGCCTAGAGGGCTGTAAAGGATAGCATGAAGTTTAGGACTGGATAGGACTTTGGCTCCCCTTCCTTAATAGATTCAAGAAACTCTCCTTGCATGTCATATATACCATGTGCATGTAAGGATCTCCCATGTATCACTATGAGGGAAATTCTCTCAACACACAAGGATATTGCAGTGCATACAGTCATTCAAATCCTGTAAGAGAGACACATTCTTGGAAGGGTTTTCTGTGCACATATGCAACCTCCCACAGGTGTTGCTAAAGACACTGATGTGTGTCAGCATGCAGACCCCTAATACCACTACATTGCTTGACCAAGACCTGTTGAACATCTAAAGGATTCACTTTAAATGGCATTTTCAATTGTGTGCGGTGTTTCATTTTTTAAATTAAGTTGTGCTAGTTTTTGCTGTCTTCTAATCTTTACAACCTTTGACACATCCCTGCATGTCTGTAATGGGGAGCTTAACTTTTGTGCTCCTATACCAACCATAGGGTGTTAGCTGAGGTAGTCAAGTATGCTGCTTTTGTACTTAGCAAGGACGCGGGTGGCGCTGTGGTCTAAACCACTGAGTCTATTGTGTTTGCCGATTGGAAGGTTGGCAGTTTGAATCCCTGCCACGGAGTGAGCTCCCGTTGCTCTGTCCCAGCTCCTGCCAACCTAGCAGTTTGAAAGGATGCCAGTGCAAGTAGATAAATAGGTACTTCTGTGGCAGGAAGGTAAACGGTGTTTCCGTGTGCTCTGGTTTCTGTCACAGTGTTCCGTTGTGCCAGAAGTGGTTTAGTCATGCTGCCACATGACAAGGAAAGCTGTCTGTGGACAAACACCAGATCCTTCAGCCTGAAAGTGAGATGAGCGCCGCAACCCCATAGTTGCCTTTGACTGGACTTAACTGTCCAGGGGTCCTTTACCTTTTACCTTTTTTGTTCTTAGCAATGCAGCTGCTACTTTCATGGTCACCCATTTTGGTCTAGTTTCTGCTCTGAAGTAACCTGACCATGTCAAGTTGCCCAACCACTAAGGGCAGAATCCCATTGTTGATAGCAAATGATCTGCATTTCACTGGCGTGGAAGGACTGTGTCATGCTCCCATACCAAAACACAGCAATGGTGCTTCTTATCAGAGAGTAAGGAAGATATATTTATTCAGGCTAATAACAAAAGGGGCTCAGCAGCAATTACAGGGCCCAGAAATCATGATTCCAAGGTACACGGGTTAGACAAGAGGTACACGTTTGAATGGAAGCAATGAAGATGTCCCAACAGCTGCCTCACCCCTCCCACCAAGATTTTAAAGACAGGGCGAGCTCTCACACAAGACTTTCTTGCCTTACAAGATTTCTGTGAGCACAAATGTATGCTCCATTCAGGTTGATGTGTAGGCTCACTGTGTCCTGCCCTCTGACTCTGGATTCACTACCACCTCTTTCTGCTCATTCCCTCCTATAGGCTGGCCGAAGTGCTCCCCCATCCCCAGTGAGACTCTGTGCTTCACAGGAGGGGCAGTGGAGAGAGCCAGCAGATCTGCTTCTCTCTCTCTCTGATATCTAGAGTTGCAAGAGGAGAACCTCCATCTTCCATCTCCAGGTGGTAGCCTTCAAGGCTCAACCACTTCTTCTCTCTCCTTCTCTTCCATTTGGGACTGCCAAACCATGCTAGATCCTGACGAAACTGAGAGGCCTATGACAGACTGAACAGAGAAGGAAAGCACAATATATGCATTTAACATGTCCAGGGAATTCTGAAATATACACCTTCTCAATTCCCTCATCTCCTGACAAGACGATTGGCATTTAATTAGTTCTTTGTAGGGTAATGCTGGACCCGAAGTTCCATGTCCCTCGATGTCCATAGACAGGAAGGTTTAAGGAATATGTGGTGGGCTGGAAAAAGATGCAGTTGCTAGGATTTTATTATTCTACTGGTATAGATCACCAAAATACATTTGGAAATATTCCAGTATGTTCAGTTAATATAAGGCCATGCCTTGAGATTTTATTGGCATATAGGTGGCCCAGTCCACCTATAGTTGGTAACTGTTAAAAGAGATATTTATTGAAATACCACTTTTCTCTGAATCACTTTTCTTAGAGCACATTTTACATCCTTGTTCCTCAGACTATAGATCAAAGGATTCAACACAGGTATTATCACTGTGTAAAACACAGAGGCTATTTTGTCTGTGTCAAAATTTGTTTAATTTAATTTAATTTTGGAGACATTTGCTATGAAACATCTCAAAGTGACGTAACAATAAAAACAACAAAAGTAAAACTATATATGAAACAGTATCATACATTAAAACAAGTTCAAATTCAATACAGGTAGAGACTGGAATTAAGATCTTCCCACCCAATTACGAACCATTAGCAGAGCATCGATTTGTACATATGGAGGTACACTGTCTGTGTGACATGCTGAACTTTTGCAGAATGAAGAGGAGGAGACCTTATGGGTGAGATCCTGTGACATCTTTGTGTACATCGGTGGCACGTAGATGCACAGTGTGGACTGAAGTGGATTTATCCTTTAAGCTCATAGGTAAACATTGTGTCTGCTGTTGACTCCACTGTAAATGGGTTCACAAAATGGGCACCATGTGTCAGAGAAGGCCAAATGTGGTGCTGACCAGATCCATTATTCTATAATAGAAAATAGATTTGCTTGTGTTTCTTTCTTCACTAATGTAGCAATAGCCTTCTCTGTGCCACTCTCCTCAGGGCATCCTTAACCTCCCTGTTTCTCAGGCTATAGATAAGGGGATTGAGCATGGGAATGACCACAGTATAGAAGACTGAAGCCACTTTGTCTGTACCCAGGGAGTAACTAGATCTAGGTCGGAAATACATGAAGAGAACTGTGCCGTGGAAGACTGTGACTATTGTGAGGTGTGACGTGCAAGTGGAGAAGGCTTTTTTCTTTCCCTCAGCAGACCTTATCCTTAGCACAGTAATCACAATGAAAACATAGGAAATAATGATTGTGACAATGCTGCTCATTTCAGCAAAGGTACCCAATACGAAAACACATAGTTCATTGATGTAAGTGTCTGTGGAAGAAAGTTCCAGCAAAGCAGTGATATCACAGAAGAAATGGTTGATGACGTTGGAGTCACAGAATGACAATCTGAGCAAGTAACCGGTGTGTACTGAAGAGGTCATGAAACCCCATATGAACGTTACTGTCAACAGCTGTACGCACCTTTTCGGGGACATGATCACTGCATAGAGCAAGGGGTTGCAGACGGCAACGTAACGGTCATATGCCATCACAGCAAGCAGGAGGCACTCTGAGGTCGCAAAAAAGATGAAAGCGTAGTATTGAAGAATGCAGCCTACATAGGTAATGGTGGCTTTTCTTGCTAAGAGGTCTGCCAACAGCTTTGGAGTGATAACTGTTGAATAAAAGCTGTCAACGATGGACAAGCTCTGTAGGAAGGAGTACATGGGAGTCTGAAGGTGGGCATCAACATGGATCAAGGCTACCATCCCGAGATTCCCCACCAGGGTGACCAGGTAAATCATTAGGAACAGCTCAAATAGGGTGATTTGCACCTCCTTGGAAGCTGTCAATCCCGAGAAAACAAATTCAGGGGTAGCTGTAGTGCAATTCATGTTCACCATTTATTCAGTTCTGAGAGTTACTGCACTAGAATAAAAAAAAGGTAAAAATTAAACCAGGATAACGCAGAGAGCAATTCTTGCAGCCTTCCCCTTGGTTTACCACTGTAAGCACAAAGTGCTGGAATAGATGGGTCATTGGCCTCATCCAACATGGCTCTTTTATGTTCTTCTGAAAATAGATGTATTGTTATATGTCGGTGTTCTGATATCCATGCATGTATGTTGCAGAATCCAATGCAAACAATCACCTTTTAATGGCCAATGCTGTCTGTTGCTGAAAGCAGCAAAGCAAGTTGCTAGACTGCTTCTGCATGCCATTTGTCCTCTACTCTTACCCTGTGTGACAGTTTACCAGGACCAAGAAAGACTTCTGCTCTTAGCCACAAGAGTCCTGTCAGAACAATGAGTGCAAATGAATGGTCTTTCTCATATACACAGACCCATGGATTGGAGACCGTGACTTATTATTCTTTGCATTGCTATCTCCCCACTCTGAGGAATTCTTGAACATATGACTTCTTGAACATATGACTTCAGAAAGAAATGATAGATAGATAGGTGATAGATAGATAGATGATAATGATGATAGATAGATAGATAGATAGATAGATAGACAGATAGATAGAGATAGATAGATAGACAGATAGATATCACATATGATTATATCCTGATTTCATTTCTGGCAACCTGAAATCCATTTGGATGCATATCCATACTTACAGGATGGGGTTTCTTTCTTGATTCATGGAATCACAGAACTGGATGGGGGATCTAGGTTTTTGTGTCTAGCATGCTATTGTTGTGGAAGAGAATGCACTCTAGAGCTGTTCTGGGTTCATTATAATGCCTTTCACCACTTGGGAGCAGCATTAATCACATAAAGATGAGCATTCTTGGGGAACAACAGAGAATTATGTGACACCTTAGTGGTGCCACGAGACATCTCCCTATCCACCCTCTGCAGCAGATGAGCATGCTCACTCCCTCTAGAATGTAAACTTATTGCAATGTTGTGTAAAAATTTCTCAGTTATTGCTTCTTAATTAGTTACAGTTTACAAACTGAAAATCTCAAACTTGCTTCAAGAATTCTTCCTGGTGATGGAACACACCATACAACAAATGTGCTTGATGCTTGGAACACATGATTTCATGCTCCTGTAGGTTGTTCATTTAGCTCCCAATGTCTCCCATCAATGAACTAAGTCAAATTAATGGGGTGGGGCAATTTTTTCAGCCTAAAGGCCACACTCACCTTAGGGCAATTTTCTGGGGGCCACAAGCAAGCGGTGGGAGGGGAAATGCCCTTAGGCTTCTGATTTTATTAAAATGTTAAACTAGCATTTTAGCCACCTTCTTTGATTGGCTTTTTTAGTGTCTTTGTGTGCTGGCATTTTTAGTAATTGGAGACATATCCAAATGCTTCGTACTCAAAGTAAACCCAATGAAATAAATGGTTTTAAGTTACTATTATGAGTTTTGGGAGGTGAGCTCCTCCCCCCAATAACCTCTACATTCAGCGAAGGGCTAGAAATTCATGAGCAAACTCATAAATTAATGAATTTAGCAGGGGCTGGAAATAATACTAGCTAGCTTCCTCATGATGCTCACTGTGGGTGGTTCTTTGGAGAAACAAAAGGCTGATAAAGGCCTGCTTTGTTTGATAATGGCAAGGCATTGGCAAAACACCAGACTCTCTGCCCAGTAGCTTTTGGGGTTGGTAGGTTTACCATTGGCCTGATGTAAGCAATAGCGAAATGAAGAAGAAAGCCTTTTGCAGTGGACTTGAGAAACAGAGGTTGCCATGGTTGGGGCAACAGAGGCTGGGGATGCTGGAAGCGGAAGGTTTGTTTTCTGCAGGTGCCACTAGGAGGCAGGAGGAGGAAGTGGGCAGAACTCCATGTCAGGACTGAAGGGCAGCCATGCTGGCTGGCTGGCTGGAGCAGGCTGTTACAGACAGACACAGCTTTGGTGCTCAGGATGCCTCTGAATCCAATGTTGCGCTGTTGGGAAGGACAAGCCCCTCTAGAGATGCAAATGCTGTGAGCTCTCCATAGAACTCAGGTGTAAATATGTGTGTAAAAACCATACTTCATAAAGACACTAGCCTCCACTGTGCCTCATTTCCTCCAAGGAAACACAAACCCTGGTGAAGTGTCAAGACCCCTGGCATCTCTTGCTACTGCTTGACAGAGATTGGGGTGGCTTGATTCAATAGTTCTACTCTGAATACAACTAATGCTGGATACAACCCTGGAAGGGGTGGGGAACCTCCAGCCCACAAGTCTTTATACTTTGATCATGTAAACCACCCTGCGATCTTTGGATGAAGGGTGGTATAACAATTTAATTAATAATAGTAATAAGTCAAGTGCAGAGTCAATTTACAATGGTCCCAGGGTATGATCGGGAAAGCACATGGAGCCATTTGGTAAAGCTGAGCAGGTCTGGATCTGGTCAGTACCTGGACAGGTGACCTCTGCAAACCGCATTTATGCCAAATACAGTGGTCCCTCAACTTACGAATTTAATCCGTTCCGAATGGACATTCGTAGGTCGAAAAGTTCGCAAGTCGAAAAAGCGACTTTCTCCCATAGGAATGCATTGGGAGAAAAAATGTTCAGAAAAATTCATAAGTCGAAAAAACTGCATCTAAAATTCGTAAGTCGAAAAAACCGCATCTAAAACCGGCAATGATTTCCATTCAGATGTCGAAAAATTCGTAGGCATGCGGTCACTTTTTTCATTCGTAAGTCGAAAAATACGGATGTCGAGTACTTCGTAAGTCGAGGGACCACTGTACAAATGTAAGAAAACAGTCACAAGTAATTGAATAAAGTGCAAAGTAAATGGGATGTCATTGGTAGGACTGTTGGGGCTTTTGGCTGGCTGGAATGGCTATTCAAACTCTCATAATGCCGATTGCTTGCCTGAAAGAAAAATGGAGCGGTGTATGGCTGGGTGTGTAGAAGTTTACTACACAGAGTGAGGAATCACATCCACTGCTCTGCGCACTTTTGCCTCTGCTTCCACCCACCTCAGGCATATGGCTCCCAGAAGCTTGTCAGTGAGGGAATGTGGCCTTCAGATTGAAAAAAGATTTCCCATCCCTGTTCTACGTGAGCAGGAATCCTGAGTACACAGGTAAGGCAATAAGTTTCAAGAGACCATTGTGATGGATATAAGATCTGGACCCCAGCATGCAATAATGAATGGCCTATTCAAAGGGACCTTATATGGTGTCTCTCTCCCTCTCGCCAACCAACTTGACAACCAAAATGACAGGTATTATTTCCCTTTTAACAAAACGAGGTGCTCAGGTTGTTCCATCAAAATGGGTTCTTTACTCATCTTCATGTCAGGCAACAAACTTCTGTGCTTTTAAAGAAAGTACTGTGTTTTTGTTTTTGTTTTTTGCAGTTTGCTAAGTTTTCCTACCAAATGTTAGTCAAAATACTATGAACTTTACTTAACTTTTCAAGGCCACTTTTCTGCATGTCATTAATCTACCCCCCAGGAGATGCAAAGGGCATTTTAATTTTCCCAACAGGTCTTGTCTTGAAAGACAGAGATATGAGTTTATCTCTCTTTCAAAGCGGCATTATGTTGGATGGAAGGAAACCACCAACTCTGTCTTACATATCCTCAGGAATAGAGAATGGCCGTCATCCTTCTTATCTAACAGGTATGACCATTTCTCCAATGTAAAGGGGGGAAAGGGCTGGTGATGAGTTGTTCAGAGAAATTAGAAGCTTTGAGTTAAGCACGTGTGCTCAAATTTGAGAAAGTGATGTGAAAGATATTCTCCTTTGGAATATTTCAAAACAGTACTGTTGCTTTCTTAAAGTATCTTTTGAAGCTCTTCTACTAATGCAAAATATACTTTCAATAAGACTGAAGGCTTGATTGGTAGATATACCAACTAAAGTTTGTTAGTTGATTGAGTGAAGGTTGGTAACTTGAATTAGCAAGAGCCCAAATGTGGCAGAGCCAAGAGGTTATTAGGGGGGCTAATTTAGTTGCTACGAGTATATAAAAGGGAATTAATATATATACTGTGTATATATATATATATATATATATATATATATATATATATGAAAAGGAACCTGTGTTTTTTGTAAAATCACTATGGGATGTTTTATGGGAAGCAATGTATAAACGAAATGTTACAGAGGCTTGACTGAGCTCACTCAGAAGCCAGGAATTTAGTGTCATTGGTTCTATGCTGTAAACACTCCCCAACAGAGATTGGGCAGGCATCCTCCCTTTTGACATTTCAGATGTCTCTTAAAGACCCTTTTATGCCAATAGGCCTATGCAGTTTAGAATTTTATTGAGCAGCCAATCATTATAATAATTGCTCTGTATTACCTTTAATGGTTTTTTATGTTTTAATATTGCACCATACTGCCCTGATATTTTATGAGATGGTGGTATATAAATACATCAATTAATAAATAAGAGTAAGAATAATAATAAATAATAATGGGGTATGGGTAACATTACATTATTTTAATGAAACTGACTAATTGGTTAAAGAGCTAAAATTATATTAAATTTGTTGATAATCCTATATTAAAATTATGCTTACCTATATTTAAAATTAAGTAAAAGGCAGACAAGGCTTTAAAAAGCATTTAGGCACCCCTTAATCATGATTATCATGGCTCTCTCCCCCTGCTCTGTCATTGCTGTACATTTATAAATTGTGATAGTATTATATGCCCTAATGCTGAAGCAGAGAGTGCCCCATCATTTACCATCTAGCACTTTTAAATTGCACAGTGTTTCATAATCTTACAATGAGCACTTTATGGAATAGAATGCTGCTCCCACTTTTCAGAGGCAGAGTGTTTTCCAGTGCCAAAGATGGAGCATGAGTCTCTTAATCTCAGGGCTGTGGGCTTGAGAGCCACATTGGGCAAAAGATTCCTGCATTGCAGGGGGTTGGACTAGATGACCCTCACGGTCCCTTCCAATTCTACAATTCTATGATGCTATAATGCAAGTTCTCCAGGCCATAGTTCCAACCCGATCCGACAGGTTTGGTGTGAACCCATTGCATGGGTTAGTTATCCTTGCACTTTCTCTCTGTAAGCTTCGATGTGAAGTAAGAATGCTAATCTGCATTCTTAGTAGACACTGAAGGATATATTCCTTCTGCTACTGCATTCATGTTCCTCGCAGTGCAGATAGCAATGGAAGCAAAAGCCTGTCGCAGGGCAGAAACTAGCAAGGAGAAGGCAGAGGGAGCACCTTAGTCACATTACTTTCTCTGATAATACTTGAAGCATTATCCCCAAGTTTCTTCAGATGCTGAAGTGCTAAAACATTTTGCTCAGGCTTGTGTGTGTGTGTGTGTGTGTGTGTGTGTGTGTGTGTTTGTGTGTGTGTGTACACCCCCACACCCCCACACCCATATGGTTGAAGCTCGTTATTACTGAATTTCCGTTTTTATAATATTCTTTTACTGGTTTTATGCTGTAGCTTTGTTTTTATGTATTCACTGTTTTATTGTATTTCTAAATAATAGGCAGCTCAGAAATGTTTTCAAACAAACAAACAAACAAACAAATAAGATTTTATACCCCCTTTCTACTGAAGTACACAAGACAGCTTACCTAAAATCAGCACAGTACCAAAATACAACCCCAAAGCAAAACGACATATTTCCCCTATGTACCCCTCAGCTAAGTTAGTGAAACTCTTTACAATGAACTCCTCACAGAAACTCCCCACAACGAAGCTGATTTACCTTCGAGTTTTTATATAGTGGCTGGATATGGGGGTCCTCCCTTATGAAGTAGTCTCTGTAGCTACGGTGGAGCAAGTGAACAGGGAATCAAGAAACAGAAACGGCTCTCTCGATTGGTTAACCTGGATTTTTTTTAAAAAAAATGTGAACTTGTGTATACATTCTTGGACAAAATGCTAAAACTTTCTCTTTCTTGCAGATACCCCCCCACCCCAAATTTGTCACTCCTCCTTACATTTTTTCTAGTGATAGTCATCATTTCGTGGAAGTAAGTACTGTACATATCATCATGATTTGTTTTATCATCATAATTTGTAAGCAGCTTTGGGGTGCAGGGGGGGATTATTTACTTTAAATGCACACATATATACACACACTCCTCTATCCTCATTAGTTTTTCACTGGTTAAATATTTGTATAAGCTACTGTTTTATTGTTTTAAAGCTGTGACTGTGTAAATATCTTCCTGCTGGTTTATAGTTTAATGCAGAGGTGGATAACTTGTGGGCCCCATAGGTTGCTGGCCTCCTAACGCTCATCAGCCCCAGTCAGTCAGTTGCCAGGCATGATGGGTGTTGTAGTACAGTAGCATCTGGAGGGCCACAACTTCCCCAACTCTATTCTACTGATTGTTCTTCATTTTGAAAGTTTTAGTAGGTTTTAATACAAGTTTTAAAACTAACATATTGCTTTATGGAACATTGCCTTGTTGTGTTTTATGGTTATATTCCCGTTCACCATCTTGAATGCAAGTAATCCAGAAAGGTTGTGTGTGTGTATCATAGGACATTAATGGCAGACATTGCTGTTACATGTGGCACATGGAGACTCATCTCCCTTTTGCCTTCGGCAAGCAGGTTTTTCCAGGATTTGTAAAGCTACTGATTCTCAATTTATTTACATCTCCAAACACTATATGCACAACTTGAATATATTCATATTATGCCAAATAGAGCCAATCATTTTTATTACCCTTATGACAACACTTGTGAAGGTTTTCTATTGGATAAACAGTGATTATACAAAGCAGCGTTTCAGAATGGATGGGTTATATATTATTTATTTATTTATTTATTCTCCGCCCATATGGCTGGGCTTCCCCAGCCACTCTGGGGGGCTTCCAACAAAATATTAATATACAATAATCCATCAAACATTAAAAGCTTCCTTAAACAGGGCTGCCTTCAGATGTTTTCTAAAAGTCTGGTAGTTGTTGTTCTCTTTGACAACTGGTGGGAGGGCATTCCACAGGGCGGGCGCCACTACCAAGAAGGCCCTCTGCCTGGTTCCCTGTAACTTGGCTTCTCGCAGTGAGGGAAGCTTGCCAGAAGGCCCTCAGCACTGGACCTCAGTGTCCGGGTAGATCGATGGGGATGGAGACGCTCCTTCAGAGGGTTGTTAAGCACATTCACCTTCTCTTTCAGATACGGGTAACAGACGAAATCTGAGGGGAAACCTGCTCTTAGAGCAACTTCTCTGCCGTCTCCCTACTCAGATCGGCAAGTGCTGCTTCCGTATATATGAATATGAAAACAGAAGCAATGGTCAAGGGGAATCAGACAACAGTGACTGAGTTCATTCTCCTTGGTTTCACAGATCACCAAGAGACACAGGTAGTCCTCTTTGTGCTCTTCCTGGCCATCTATGTGGCTACCCTGGTGGGGAACATCGGCATCATGACGTTAATCTGGATCAGCCCCTCTCTGCACAGTCCGATGTACTTTTTCCTCAACAATCTGGCCTTCCTAGACCTCAGTTACTCCTCTGCCATTACTCCCAAGATGCTGGCCAGTTTCTTAACAGGAAGGAAAACTATTTCGCTTGCAGGATGCATTGCGCAAATGTATCTGTTTGCTTCCTTTGCAGATGCGGAATGCCTCCTGCTGGCTGCCATGGCGTACGACCGCTACATGGCCATTTGTAACCCGCTGCTTTATCCGGTTCTCATGTCACGCAAGGTTTGTGTCTGGCTGGTAGCTGGCTCCTATCTCACAGGCAGCATGAGCTCATTTATGCACACTTACTTTACATTCCGTCTCTCCTTCTGCAATTCCAATGTCATCAACCATTTCTTCTGCGACATCCCTCCTCTGTTGGCCCTCTCCTGCTCCAACACCCACTTCAATGAAATCCTGCTCTTTGCCCTTTGTGGATTCATCCAAACGAGCACTTTCGTGTTCATCCTTATCTCTTATGCCTGCATCCTTTGCAGCATCCTAAGGATCCACTCAGCAGAAGGCCGCCACAAAGCCTTTTCCACCTGCACGTCCCACTTGACGGCTGTCACTTTGTACTATGGTACTCTTCTCTTCACCTACTTGCGCCCAAGCTCCAGCTATGCTCTGGACACAGACAAAATAATCTCAGTGTTTTATACGGTGATTTTCCCCATGTTGAACCCCTTGATCTACACCTTGAGAAATGAAGAGGTGAAAGATACCCTCGGCAAAATATTGCAAAGGAAAGTGATGGTTCTCAGAGGTCGATAGCAAGATTTCCATTTATTATTGGCGGAATAAACACCACCACTTGCCATACAGATTTGAATCTATGGATCCACAACAACAGAATGCTACACCCTTTCCAGTACTTGTGGTTGTAGTAGTAGTAATAATAATAATAATAATAATAATAATAATAATAATAATAATTTATTATTTGTACCCCGCCCATCTGTCTGGGTCCCCCCAGCCACTCTGGGTGGCCTCCAACAGATATTAAAATACATTAAAATATCACAGGTTAAAAACTTCCCTAAACAGGGCTGCCTTCAGATATTTTCTGAATGTCAGATAGTTGTTTATCTCTTTGACCTCTGCTGGGAGGGCGTTCCACAGGGCGGGCGCCACTACCGAGAAGGCCCTCTGCCTGGTTCCCTGTAGCTTTGCTTCTCGCAGTGAGGGAACCGCCAGAAGGCCCTCGGCGCTGGATCTCAGTGTCCGGGCTGAACGATGGGGGTGGAGACACTCCTTCAGGTATTACATTTAAGGGTTGCCACACGTTCGGAATTTCCCGGTCATATCTGGAATACCGCATTTGGAAGCAGTGTCTGGGTAGGAATCGCAAAAATATTTGGGAAAATCCAGCCGTATGGCAACCCATTTTGGCAATATTGTTTTTGGCGATTTCCCTTAAAAATAGCTCAAAAACTTCAAAAAGGTTTGCCCAACAAATTTGGCCAAAACTCAAAAAAGCTAAACAACTTTGGCAAAGGAAGAAGAAGCTCAGCAACTTTTCTGGCTGGATTTTCACCATTTGAAACATGGTGACCCTAATTATATTGCTTCAGTTCAGTTCTGCAGGTGATCATTACTTCATTTAAAACCATTTGCTTAACCAGTGATATTTAGATGTTTAATGGCTGTGTGGGACATAGCAGCTTTCTAATGGAAAAGTTGGAGAACATTACATCTTTTGGAAGAGGTGATGAAGACATTTTCAAATAGATACACTGTGAGTCATATGATTTGTGGATCACGGTCATAAAGATTCTCTCAGTTATCATGAAAACAATGTAAGTGATCTGGATAAGAGTTCCTATAAACAATTTATTGGGACAGTATAAAATAGTATTTTCACTGAAGCTTTATTCATGCTCAGAAGCCTGAAAACACAATGCTGGAATAGATGGGCCCGTGGTTTGTACTGCCAGTGATCACCTTCTGGACCTGGAGACACATTTCTAATCATTTTCTGAATTGCTATGAGTGCATCATGAATATATGTCACACACAGTTAGGAATGGGCCTAATGTTTCCCAGTGGACAATTCGGTGTAAAAGGGGGGGGGGGTGTTTCAGGGGGTTGAGAGATCCCCATATGAATATATTTAAGGTAGGCCCTTATGCATCATCAAAGAGGCGGGCAAAAGAGGGCACATATTTGCATAAAATTAGCATCGGCTAATGCACACAGATAGAAATAATTACTATAATTTGCTATAATTTAAATAGAAATATGTCTCACCATAGTGAGAAGGAATGTGACCTATGTGCCTGCTCAATCTGTTGTGGTTCAGGTGTTGTTGATGAACAGTTTCAAGGCTTCCTCACCCTCTCCCTTCTTGCGGTTCTTTAAGCTGCACTCGACAGCTTTAAACAGTGGACTGTCCTCTGTAAAAGTAGGACACACAACCACCATAGTCATATTTGCCACCCCCCAACAGGTGTTACTTGGGCATTATTTTTGTTCCCCTTTAAAATTGCCCTTTGCAATCCTAGTAATGGTAATGTTGCTGCCCAGCCAATCAGATTGGGTTATTTGATTACACCAGTGAGGGCAAGCACAGCTAATGTAGAGCAAGTAAAGGTCTGAATTAGTTTGCTTTGCTTTTGGTGACATCGTCACATAGCCAGATCAGAGTGGCATTGCCCCTGTTACTGATGGAAGACGGGCAATTTGATGAAAAGAGCCACAGTAAAGCTGCAACCATTTTCAGTAGCAGTAGCCACCAGTTGGCTCCACTGGAATAGGGAGCAGCGAGCTAAGGGCTGCCTCCTCAATGAGTGGGGCCTGCCTAAATTGTTGGGACTTCTCTCTGCAATGGCCTCAGGAGAAAATGGGCCCTGTTCACAAACTGTGAGTGGGATTTTTGTCAGGGGAGGAAACCACATACATCCCCAATTATAACCCAGCCTTAGATAATACATTATTTGGAGGGTGGTTGTGAGTGCTCACAGAAAAGAACAAGAAGCCCAATTCATTTAATTTTTGTTTCAGTGACTGAGCCTGGTCTTCACTAATCTTCATCTGCTGTGTGTGTGTAATGACCCCCCCCCCAAAGTCCCTAAAGGATCATACAGTGTGCACCTCCAGACATGCAGTGAACATGTATCTGAAAGCATAGGTGCCAACTCCCTGGAGCCTTGGGTGCCTGAGCACCCACAAGATTCCCCATGAAGGGGCTGGGCACCCACAAATTTCAGTGCCAGGGGCATGTACGCTGCATGGCACCCACAGCCCCGGGGACCCATGGTCATGGGGCCAAGCTGGCACTCCTGCCTAGAAGCCATAGTTATTCTTTCATTCTAGCATGTGTTTATGGAAATGTACATCTCTACTTGAGCTTGTATGAGCTTGCCATAGTAAACACCAGCAAATCTGTTCTGCAACCAAAAGCAAGTATTGGCCCTTTCATATTGTATTCCTGTGCACAAGGAGTAGGGAAGGGGGAGAAATTTGATTCAGTTCTCGTTTAAAGGGGAATCTAACTAACCCGCACTTTCTGAAACAACACAAGGACCAAAACACAGACATCCTTCAGAATTTACACTTCTGCAAATTTTGCAATCCAGTTCCCCAGACAAGTAATCTCTCTCTTGCCCAGTGTGTGTGTGTGTGTGTGTGTGTGTGTGTGTGTGTGTGTGGTTAGGTATGCATGAAAATGCATATATTGGTGAAAAGCATACAAATGTGCATTATATATGATCCTATGATTCTATGATTCTATGATTCTATATTAAGGGAAATTGCTTTGCAACTACAGTATGTGTATATTCGAATAAATTCACACTAAAATGCTGATGAATTTTCATGAGGACTTAAAAAACTATTTCACATTAAAAAAAACACCTTCTACATAAATTTGTAAGTGTGGAGAAATGAACTCCAGATTAGAAAAATGAGAAACTGAAATCGGCAAATTTGCCCATCATCACATGGGTGTAAGCTCAGCTGGAAACTGCGGGGCTGACCCATGAGAAAACATGTACAGTGGTACCTCGGGTTAAATACGCTTCAGGTTACATACGCTTCAGGTTTCAGACTCCGCTAACCCAGAAATAACGCTTCAGATTAAGAACTTTGCTTCAGGATAAGAACAGAAATTGTGCTCTGGCGGCGCAGCGGTAGCGGGAGGCCCCATTAGCTAAAGTGGTGCTTCAGGTTAAGAACAGTTTCAGGTTAAGAACGGACCTCCGGAACGAATTAAGTACTTAACCAGAGGTACCACTGTACAGGATTGTTCTCTCAGTGAAGCAATGCTGTTTTTTTGTTGATGTTCAGGCTTTTTTTTGTTGATGTTCAGGTTGAATTGGCTAATTTCTGCCACTTGATTTTCTGCCAATTTCTATCTCATGCTTCAACTTACCATACTCATTGGGAAGAGAGAGTGAAAGATGACACCAATAAGCAATGAAGAAACACTCATTTTCTCTTGAGTCAGTACTATTCTGTACTAGGGGATCCTCTGATTCCACTTTTTTGTCACATTACACCAGCCCTTTAACAAACACAAATCAAATTTCATGCCAAAAAGACAAGAAGGAAGGAAGATGAAATGAATAATGGAGGATGGGAGGAAGAGTCAAGTAATTCTTTCCCTATTACATATGCAGGGAAATGGTACAGGAAAACACCAATTATCCATGAATATGTTTTAAAATGTTTCCACATTTACGTAATGTGGTTTCAGGGTTGGGGGTGCTTCCTTCTCCCTGTTCAGAACCCCTCCCCCTGCAGTGTCAGATGAGCAAATATATCACTTAGAAAATGACATTCATCCATTCAGAATAGGAATCACGGAAAGATGCTATATATCAGATGTTGTATGAGTCAGACAATTGGTCAATCTAGCACAATATTTTTTTACTCTGACTGGCAGCTGCTCTCCAGTATTTCAGATGGGGATCTCTCCCAGCCCCACCTGGGATCTTCTGCATGCAGAGCAGATGTTCTACCAGTGAGCCACATCAAAACAACATAGTACATTAGAACCAAACCATGTAGAAGTGTGGCTTCTTCATACTCAGGTGTCTCTGACCAAGTTTGTATATTCTTCTGGACCACTCCTTTACAAGTCTATCTATACACAAAGTAGATAACAAATAGACTAAGAAGAGCTTGCGTCTCCTTTCCTCTGCATTTCATCACTAACAGCAGCACACATGTCTCTCCAATGTTCTCTTCAAGGCGTCCTTCACCTCTTTGTTCCTCAGGCAGTAGATCAAGGGGTTCACCATGGGAAACACCACCGTGTAAAACACTGAGATGATTTTGTCTGTGTCCATGGCATAGCTGGAACTAGGACGTAGATACATGAATAAGAGGGTGCCATAGAAAAGGGCAACTGCTGTCAAATGGGAGGTGCATGTGGAAAAGGCTTTGTGGCGGCCATCGGTTGAGGGGATCCTCAAGATGGTGCAAAGGATGCAGGCATAAGAGATGATGATGAGCACAAAAGTGCTCATTTGGATGAATCCACACAGGGCAAAGAGTAGGAGTTCATTGAAGTGGGTGTTGGAGCAGGAGAGGGCCAACAGAGGAGGGATGTCGCAGAAGAAATGGTTGATGACATTGGAACCGCAGAAGGAGAGATGGAAGGTAAGACAAGTGTGCACCAGTGAGGTCATGCTGCTCGTGAGATAGGAGCCAACTAGCAGACATATGCACACTTTGCGTGACATGAAAAGTGGATAGAGTAGTGGGTTACAAATGGCCATGTAGCGGTCATACGCCATGGCAGCCAGCAGGAGGCATTCTGCATCGGCAAAGGCAGCAAACAGATACATTTGCACAATGCATCCTGCGAATGAAATGCTCTTCCTCTCTGCTATGAAGTTGGCCAGCATCTTGGGAGTAATGGTGGAGGAATAAATGAGGTCCAGGAAGGCCAGGTTGTTTAGGAAAAAGTACATTGGACTGTGCAGAGAAGGACTGATCCAGATTAATGTGATGATGCCAAAGTTCCCCACCAAGGTGGCCAGATAGATGGCCAGGAAGAGCACAAAGAGGATGGCCTTGATCTCCTGACGATCCGTGAAACCAAGGAGAATGAACTCCGTCACTGCCGTGAAATTCCCCTTGGCCATTTCCTCCCGTTTTTGTTTCATTGCATCTGGATCTATGGTAGGTGAATCAAGAAGAAGAAAGAGCTGTGGGGACAATGAAAATGAAATGGTTTTAGACAGTGGTTTCCTTGGCCTTTCCCTTGAAACTGGAAGGAGAGTAAATATTCTCAAAAGCTGCCTTGTATATTTTATAGGGAAGTGTGATATATATGGCAAAATTAAACAAACAAACAAACAACAACAAACAAATAAATATTACCCTTGTGAGAACATTTTGGATGTGGTTGCAGTTGCTTGAAGGAGCAGTGTGGGAGGGCTCTTCGCAGAGAACTTTGCAGAGAACAGTCTTCTTTTTGAAAGATGTCCTCTGTTTGAAGGGCTATCTGGTTCTCAGTCAGGCTATCACATGATGGCTCCTGAGGCTGCCTCACCAATAGTGGCTGGTGAGGAGGGGCAGCGCCCATGCTCCTGGCCTCCTGTCAGCAGAGCTGCTGCTTACTAGGAGTCTGAGGCAATGAGGAGGTTAATGCAGTGCAAGTGCACTGGTGGAGCCACTGTTAGTTTAGTAACTTGGGCCACAGCTTTATTGAGCCTTTCACAAAGGAGATCTACAGAACTCTGATTGTGGTGTAAACTATGGCTATAATAATAATAATAATAATAATTTTTATTTGTACCCCGCCCTCCCCGGCAAAGCCGGGCTCAGGGCGGCTCACACCACCAAAATCACAATAAAACATGAAACATAAAAGAAAAACAATTAATTAAAATACAGATTAAAAGATTTAAAAAGATTTAAAAAGCCGTCTTAATGCAACAGCCCATGAATTTATAACATATAGGGGAGAATCTTATAATAAAATGTTATATTATAACACAAGGGTCAGGCTGAATCGGACTCAAAAGCTAGGTGGAACAGCTCCGTCTTGCAGGCCCTGCGGAAAGCTGTCAAATCCCGCAGGGCCTTAGACTCTTGAGACAGTGCGTTCCACCAAATTGGGGCCGAAACTGAAAAAGCTCTGGCCCTGGCTAGGGTGTGTAAAAGTACCCTTAATGGTTAATTTGTAGATGCTATGGCTCGAGTGTGATTAGAAACCTCACTTGCTGATCTGGGGGCCACACCTGAATTTGCCTTCTCTCTTTGATGATGAAGGACACTTTGCACGTGCTCAGAGCTACCGTATCTTCTTTATTGCCATGTATTTCTCAGAGTTGAGCCGTGGCATTAAAATATTTCACAGGGTTTCAAGTTCATGAAACCTAACTGAAATTAAGCCAAAAATATCACTGCATAATAGTTAACATGCTTAGAAATAAGTTGTCTCTCTGTGTGTTTATTGACTGCTCAGAACAACTTGCTGCCAATAGACGTCTGTTTATAGAACTTCATTCTGTATAATTAAAAAAAAAAAAAAAATACCCAAAGTAGTATATGCCAAAGCAGTAAAATGCAAAAGCAGTACAAACAGAACACCTAAGTGCCTTCATAACATTATTGGAAAGAGCAGGTCACTTATAATATTGTATAGTTTCTTTTCATCCTATGCAGATTATAACAAAACACGTTTTCTTACTTTTGGAGGTTGTGCTTTCCTGACATTTTTTTAAGGAAAGCAATAATTTGATGAATTAACGCAATTTGAGCTCAGAAAACCATGTATAAGAAAATACAGTAAGGTGCCTTTGTGAAGCCTTTATGCAGAATAGTCACAAGCCGGAATCTTTGAAGTGTCTGTGTCAAGGAAGACAGCAATTTGCCACTGTGCTGCAGCTCCTAGGATAGCGAAAATTACCATATTCAGGTCAAATTCTCCTTAAATGGTTCTCATTTGTGGCAACTTACCTGTGAAGCACGTAATGGATTATTCATTGCCTCATTGCAGGAACTGTTGCTTTTGAAGGTTTGCGTTAATCATCATGCTGTTGAGACCAAGTCCCTGGAGAACTTGATGGAAGCTGGGGAAGGGTCCAGGAGGAAAGGGACTGTTGCATATCCAAACCAAAGAGTTACAGGTATATCACGATACTGCAGGGGTAAAACATGAATCAATGAAGGTTGGTTTCCTAAGATTTTAGGATGGAAACACCAGTGCTCATATTAACCAGTGCTCAGAAAGCTTTTGAAATGTTTTCCCTTGTTTCCACTACAGGAAAACAGCACTAAATGGCTCAGGCGCCAAATACCTGAAAGACCGTCTCCTTCCCTAAAGCCCCTCTCAGGTGCTGAGACCAGCAGAGGAAGCCCTCTTGGTAGTTCCTCTGCCCTCAGAGGCTCAGGTGGTGGTGGCATTCTCTGTGGCAGCCTCTTAATTTGTGGAACTCCCTCCTCACAGAGGTGTGTCTGGAACCTTCATTTTACACCTTCTAGAGAGTGCTGATGATGTACTTCTTTACCCTGGCCTTTGAAACTTGAGGTGTATGTTTTCAGGACCCACCTTATTTTTATGATTGTAATTTTTTTAAATGATGTTGTGCTTTAATGTGGTAACCCACCCTGGAAGCTTAGGATGAAGGGTGGGTAATAAATAAATAAATGTGGACTTCGGATATGTGAATGTGACACAGGCATCTTGGCCCCACTGTCCAGCATTCACCAAGTGAAGTTTGCTTCTGGCCTAGATTGGAGTGTTTGGCAGATGTTCCTCACTGCAAGGGTGGTGGAACTCATTGGGTAGCTCACCCCCAGAGACTGATGGAACCTGCTGGATTCCTGAATGCTCTGTCAGGCTTTCCAGTGGAGAAATCTGTTGATCATGGTCTTGCTGTGGAATGGCAAGATGAGGCGGGTGGTTGATAGAGTCACTGCTAAATGTCCACTCCAGCATCGTGGAACCCAAGTGACTCCAGGGTATTCTGGTGAGCTGTAGGCTATGAAACAAGCCAGATTAAGACTAGAGCACAAATGGTGCAATTCTTATTTTGAAGTCAACCCAACACTGGTTAGTACAGTGGTACCTCAGGTTGCATACGCTTCAGGTTAAGAACTCCGTTAACCCAGAAATAATGCCTCAGGTTAATAACTTTGCTTCAGGATAAGAACAGAAATTGTGCTCTGGCAGCGCAGTGGCAGCGGGAGGCCCCATTAGCTAAAGTGGTACTTCAGGTTAAGAACAGTTTCAGGTTAAGAACGGACCTCCGGAACGAATTAAGTACTTAACCAGAGGTACCACTGTACACAGAATCATGCCTCCCATGTGGCAGGTGTCCTCAGCACACCCAGCCCAAAGATGACAAATGGATGGTAGTTTAATTCTTTATTGACAAAGCACACACAGTAGCTCCTAAGGTGCACTAAACACACCCGCTTCTGGTGCCTAAGTAGCTTGCATCCTCTCCTCAGACTTGTGCTCCAAGCTGGACTGTTGGAGCAACAGCACGGCCATGCCTCTGCCCAAACCTATGTACCGTCAACTGATGGCGCACACACAAGCCACCTGCGACTTCTCCTACACAGAAGTTGCCGCTGTGCCTGCTTCTTCAAGACCTTTGTGGTCCTGGAAGACAGCAAGAAAGGGACGGAAGGAAGGCAATCTACCCCCTTCCTTGGGCAAGTGGTCAAGAGAGGAACTGCAGGCATTTTGAATGTCATGCATTATCTAGATCATTCTAATCTGGGTCCACACCTGGTCATGAGATGGAGCCAGTCTTGGTTGCTCTGATGGATGACCATTACCAAGAGTGGGACATGGGAAGTTCAAGTTTTCTCTTGCATCTGTCTCTCTGTGACCTTTGATTCCTACATCTTGGGCTGGCTCTGTGGGATGGGAATTGAAGGCACTGTTTTACAGTGGTTCTTGTTCTACCTACATGGTCAAGTCCAGTAGCATTGGGGAAGTGCTTTTCAGCACCCTGGCAATTATGCTTTGGAGTGCTGCTGGGGCACTGTTGTATGCCCAGTGCTATTTGATATCCATATGATGACATTGGGAGCCATCATTGGGAGATTTAGAGCAAGGTCAGATCAGTATGCTGATGACATCAGGCTCAATTTCTCCTTAACTTTTTAATAAGCAGAGGCCAGGCAAACCCTGGATCAGTGCCTGGATACAGTGGTGAGATGAATACTGGTCAATTGGGAGATGGAGTTGCTGTGGGTGAGTAGTTCCCAGTCTAAGAATGCCTGCCCTTGGTAGGGTTGCACTCCCCCTAAAAGAGAAGGTATGACACACGTGTGTGTGTGTGTGTGTGTGTGTGTGTGTGTGTGTGTCTAGCCTTGAAGACATAGCAAATACTTTTAGAAGATTACAGATTCACTTAAATGGAAGTTAAGTACTTAAGTACCCTATTGTCACCAGACTAGAATACTTGAAAATATCTAAAAGGTAATCCATATCAGTGAGTAATTTACAGGGAATTGCTGTACTTTACAGGGGGTTACAATACCATCAGTTACATGAAATGTTTAAATTAGATAGAAAAAAAATGTTTTTTGGACCAAAGCTCACAATTCGAAAAAGAACTTCTACAAAACAAAGAGAAACTTTTGTACAAAATATATAATTTGTTATTAGACTGGGAAACAAAAGACAGGGGTGTTACAGCCTCTATGACACACTGGGCAATAGATATAGGACAAAATATAAATTTTAACCTCTGGGAGGGCAACCAAAATGGTCAAAGGCCTGGAAACAATGCCTTATGAGGAACGGCTTAGGGAGCTGGGTATGTTTAGCCTGGAGAAGAGAAGGTTAAGAGGTGATATGATAGCCATGTTCAAATATATAAAGGGATGTCATATAGAGGAGGGAGAAAGGTTGTTTTCTGCTGCTCCAGAGAAGCGGAAATTGAGCAATGGATTCAAACTACAAGAAAGAAGATTCCACCTAAACATTAGGAAGAACTTCCTGACAGTAAGAGCTGTTCGACAGTGGAATTTGCTGCCAAGGAGTGTGGTGGAGTCTCCTTCTTTGGAGGTCTTTAAGCAGAGGCTTGACAGCCACCTGTCAGGAATGCTTTGATGGTGTTTCCTGCTTGGCAGGGGGTTGGACTGGATGGCCCTTGTGGTCTCTTCCAACTCTATGATTCTATGATTCTATGAAATTATGAAAAAAGTGATTTGAAGTTTACAGCATGTTATTCTTTGAAGGAGAACTACTTGAAAATGATTTACAGATAGTATCTAACTCCGAGTAGGCTTGCTAAAATGTATAAGACTGAATCAGATAAGTGCTGGAGATGCAAAGAGGTGGAGAGAATGTGGTGGATTTCATATGTGGTAGATTTGTAAAAGGGTAAAAGAGTATTGGGAAATGATCCATAATGAATTGAAAAACATGTTTAAAAGTACTCTCCCCTGCCAAAAAAACCAGAGTCTTTTCTGTTGGGGGTAACTCAGACTGAAATTCCCAAGTGTCAAAAAAAAGGTTATTTATGTACCGTATGCTACTACTGCGGCCCGTGTTTTGTTAGCCCCAAAATGGAAAACGAGCGAGGTCTCAACCAAAGAAGAATGGCAATTTAAACTGAACATATAGAATACTTAACATATAGAATACTTAACATATAGAATAAGGGAACAAGAAGAACATATGTTTAGAGAATATCGGAAAACATTTATTGAATATATGGGAAATAATTGTGGACAGCTGAAAACGTTGGCAGCATTAAGATAAATTCAACAGTGTAAATAGTTGTGATGGAAGCAATAATGGAATACTGAATGGTATAGTATTTTGTAAAATATGCAGGGATTTATGATATGTATTGAACCATGGAAAGAGAAGAAGGAAAGTAATTGATATTTCAAGGATGTAAAAATGAGTATTTTAAATTGTAAAACAGAAAATGTAATAAAAATTATATACAAAAAAGGTAATCCATATGGCTTGAAAACCTTTTAAAGTAGCATGCTATAGTAAGTGAGAAGATGCGCTTTTCCCTGTTACTCTCTTCATTGCCTCCTTCACCTCCTTGTTCCTCAGACTGTAGATTAAGGGGTTAAGCATTGGGATGACAAAGGCATAAAATAGAGAGACTGTTATATTCTGATCCTCTGAATAGTTGGAACTGGGCTGTAAATATATAAACATGCCAGTTCCATAGAATATGATCACAGCAATCAGGTGGGAGATGCAGGTGGAAAAGGCTTTCTTGCGGCCCTTGGCTGACTTCATCCGGAGCACCGTGGAAAGGATGTACAGGTAGGAGCTCAGTATTATCAAGAGAGAGCCCAGTATATTGATTCCAGCACAAATGAAAACTAGAGCTTCAGCTATGGATGTATCAGAACATGAGAGCTTGAGTAGTGGGGGAATCTCACAGAAGAAATGGTTGATTTCATTAGACTGGCAAAAATACAAAGTACCTACCAAAGTGGCATGAATTATTGAGTTCAAGAAGCCGGCTGTGAATGCTCCGCCAGCCATCTTGACACATCGGGTGTGTGACATGATTGAAGTGTACAACAAAGGGTTGCAGATGGCCACATAGCGGTCATAAGCCATTAGCCCAAAAAGAATGCATTCTGTACTTACCAGAGCAACAAAGAAATACAGTTGGATGAAGCATCCCAAGAAAGAAATGGTTCTCCTCTCTGATAGCAAAGTTCTTAAGGCTTTGGGGGTGATGTTGGAGGAATAGCAAAAATCTAAGAAAGCCAGATTACTGAGGAAAAAGTACATGGGTGTGTGAAGCTGAGAGTCCATTCTGATCAGCAAAATCATCCCTAGGTTGCCCACCACAGTGATAACATAGATCAGCAGCAACAAGGTAAAGATGGGAATCTTCAGTTCTGGTACATCTGCATATCCCACAAAGATAAATTCAGACACACCACTGGTATTTTCTGTAGACATTTTTACAGTTGATTTATTCCTGCTATTTTTATTTTGAATGTACAAGGATCTTCATATGATTTCAGTTGGGGGAGAGGAAGGATTCTCCTCTGAAGAGTGCTGATATACCTTCAGTAGTCATAACCAAAAAAGTCTGGCTGTACTAAGTAATGCACATTTCTTGGGTTGTCAATATATACAGACTGCCTGTGTGCCTTAGGTTGTAGAGCATGGTATTTCTTTTCTTCTCAATCTGCAAATAAAAAATAAAACAAGCCTTTTCTGTCTGGATTTTCACTGTTGGAAAAATGGCAACCCTATGTCACAGAGCTCCACTGTACACGGGCACAGATGCAGAAATTCCCAACTTCCCTGTTCATTCACTGATTAGAAATGGAGTTTCTTGTTGAACTGAATGTAATCGTATTTTCTCAGGGTTGGTTGTTTTTTATTTAAAGAAAAACCCTCAGTAAATTATATGTAATTAGTTACACATTTTTTATGTAAAAGCTGTGCTACTACACTATAAGATGATTCATTTCCCTAACTCTCTGAATTATATGGCCCTGAGGAAAGTAGTTGTCCACCCATAAAAGATGGGCAATACCTCCATCACTCGTGGATGAACAACAGTTACTAGGGCGGATGATGGTTTTGTAATTGGCCTTTACCTGCGTCCCTAAGGTTAAATAGAGAGATAGGGGGCAGGTCTGGATAAGATAATGAGTCTGTGCATGACACAAGTATGTGTTGATTGCTGAGGGACTGCAGTTATCAGCGTTGTGGATTTGGGGGGTCCTGTCTGGATAATGCCCTTAGACCCTTCCAATTATTGGGGTCCTGTACCCAGTGAGGGTTGGAATCTAACAGAGGAGATATCTGAACTAGTCAGAGAAGTTTCTTTGCAATGCAATAATATTAGCTGACCCTTTAAATGTCCTCTTCAGCATCTAAAAAGAATGAACTAGGCTACCACTAGGTGATGGTGCCTTCCAGACTAATACGTGGGCCTTTCATCCACTTGCGCTCACCTAGCTGCTAGAGAGGAAAACAATAGCCTGGTGGGTGAGTGTGAACTGAGCTGGAAGCAGGCTGGAAGCTGGAGAAACAGAGACATGCTTGAACTATGCTATATCCAAAGCTGGGACTACTAGAGAAACAAGATCTGTTGGGGTGTTAATGCTGTGAGCCCCTCCATCTTATGCTGAGGTAATATACTGTGTGTGTCTAAATGAAACTAGATATCTTAAATGCACCACAGTCTTCTCTGAGCTTCATTCCAAGGAAAACGAACCCTGAAAAATTGCTGGAACCCCTAAAATCTTCCACCACTTGGAGATTGGGGCGGCAAGGAACCGTATTAACAATTCTTTGGAGGATGATTCCATCTGATACCTTCACTGAAGTCGTCCCATTTCACATATATACACTGTTCTCTCTCCTTTCCCTCCCCCAACATCTCACATTCTAACTACCCAAATGCCCCATTCACACATCAAGCAGTACTCACCCCTCCCTAAAAATACACAACCCATTCTCTCATGCACACACTCTTTCATATATATGTTTGTATGTGCCGCACACAGAGAAAGTATAGACACACATACACACAAAGCCACCATTCATATCCCCAGTCAGAAGTACTGTAAAAGGGCAATAATGATAGAAGTAAGTTGATGGGATCAGAAACTACCTACCCGTATGACTACAAAGAACGTCACTTGACAGTGGAAGTGTCCCACCACCAACCTTCAGAAGTGTTTTCTTTCTGTGACTCAGTGATTCAGCTACAATGTATATTTAAGTCCTCAATAAAGTTATCGTCCTAGTAAGCAAAGAGTGTGCGACTGATTTCATTCAGGGTCAGGTCTACCCCATCTGCTGAGGTTAACAAAGGAGCTATATCTTTCTGTCACTATGTCTTAAATTCATTTTGCCAGTATTCATATGGGAACAAACATTTTTATACTAATTGGAGCATACATTTTTTTATCAGGGAACTTGATCTCCAAGGAATAAGAAAGATCCAGAGACTCAGAAGTTGTCATTTCCATATTAGACCAGCTAAAAGATAGACCATTAACAGACACAACTTTATTGATTGGTCTTGCAAGCAACACAGACCACATTTACAAGGCAGGGATAAACTCAGCTCAGCTGCTTCTCCACATAGTATAAACTTTTTCAATCTCCCTCTAGCCCTACAGATAAATCATTCTAATACCCTGTGAGGTATGAAACCAACCACCCTAGTTCTTTAGATTATTTTAGAAATGTATATTCTATCTTTCTGACTATAAGGACACTTCTGTACACCCAGTTGAGAAAGGTTTGTGTACTTCCTCCTAGATCATTAAAATGGCCAACCAAGATTGCTTCTGTCCTACCTTGATTACATTTCAATTGATTTTCTTCCAAAACTATATAAAGTTTAGAATTTGCAATGCCTCCTCAGGTTTCAGGTTTAGCACTTCTCTCACACAAAACACGGAATGCTGACAGTTTTACTAGTTGAGGTTTATTTAGCAATTACAGGCTTTCAGCAATCTGAACCTCCCACAACTCATTCCTCACTGTCAGAGTCAGTTGACTCGACTGGCTTCCGGCTCCTCCCAAGGCCATATGTACGCCACATCCTCCCCCGCTTCCTGCTGGCCTTCCTTTGTTCTAATAACTTGCTCTGCCTCCTGCTTCTTGGAGACTCAGGTGCAGCCAATTCCTCCTCCTTTGGAGTTGAATCCAACCCCCTCCTACCACCTGCATCCTGCTTTTTCATCTGTGCTGCTGTGAAAACTTGCAGGCAGCAATCCAGAGCGAGAAGGGTTTAGCTCACTAGTGTTGTGTGAAAGAATCGAGCTTCTGTTTTCCTCTGCCTCTTCCTCCCCCTCTGCAGATTCCTCTCTGCCGGCCATGTCTCTGACACCAGGATTGAATTGTGGAAGCAATAAATAAGAGCTGGGTGTCATCAGCATTGTGTTGGCATTCCACCCCCAAACTACAGATGACTTCTTCAGGTAGATGTAAAAAGCATGGGAGAGAAGATGGAACCATTCAGTGCCTACCTGTCAAAGGTCAACACAGAGCCTAGGGCTTGCCGATCAGAAGGTCGGCGGTTTGAATCCCTGCGATGGGGTGAGCTCCCATTGCTCGGTCCCAGCTCCTGCCAACCTAGCAGTTCGAAAGCACAACAAAGTGCAAGTAGATAAATAGGTACCACTCCGGCGGGAAGGTAAAGGGCATTTCCATGGGCTGCTCTGGTTTGCCAGAAGTGGCTTAGTCATGCTGGTCACATGACCCGGAAGCTGTATACTAGCTCCCTCAGCCAGTAAACCGAGATGAGCTCCGCAACCCCAGAGTCGTTCGCGACTGGACCTAATGGTCAGGGGTCCCTTTATCTTTTTACCCAGCTACACCTTGTATTTCAGGAAGTGGTATAACCATACAGAATAATGTTTTTCCCTCTTCCTCAAAACCTTCTTACCCTGGTGGTCCAGAAGGATTCTATGCTGGGTGTGGATGAAGGAAATCAGAGCCCAAAGACATCTGGAGGACCCCAGGTTTCCCACCCATATTAGGGAACACATGCATTCAGCTCTACCACCATTGCTGCATTGCTCTTTTCTTGCAAATTTTGAGGTCCTATTTTGGGGGAGTGTTTTCTAAAAGTGCAATGCCTATTGTGGATGGATACTTGACTATCTCCTCCAAATACAATGGGGATCCATATGTTCTCTAAAATGTTACACAATATGGACAGTTCTTCTGGATTACTGATATGTTTAAATGAAGAACCTGCTTAAGTACTTTACATAACAAGGCTAGAGTACTTGAATAAAATCTAGGGTGCAATCTAATTAATTTGACAGTCTGTTGATATAATATTTTATAGTAAATGTGAAAATGCATTCTTATCCATCACTCTCTTCATTGCCTCCTTCACCTCCTTGTTCCTCAGACTGTAAATTAAGGGGTTGAGCATTGGGATAACAAAGGAATAGAACATGGAGACAACTTTATTCTGATCCTCTGAATAGTTGGAACTAGGTTGTAAGTAAACATATATAGTAGTTCCATAGAATATGATCACAGCAATCAGGTGGGAGATGCAGGTGGAAAAGGCTTTCTTGCGGCCCTTGGCTGACTTCATCCGGAGCACTGTGAAAAGGATGTACAGGTAAGAACTCAGTATTATCAAGAGAGAGCCTAACATATTGATTCCAGCACAAATGAAAACTAGTGCTTCAGCTATGGATGTATCAGAACATGAGAGCTTGAGTAGTGGAGGGATCTCACAGAAGAAATGGTTGATTTCATTAGACTGGCAAAAAGACAAAGTACCTACCAAAGTGGTATGAATGATTGAGTTCAAGAAGCCAGCTGTGAATGCTCCGCCAACCATCTTGTTGCATCGGGTGTGTGACATGATTGATGTGTACAACAAAGGGTTGCAGATGGCCACATAGCGATCATAAGCCATCAGTCCAAAAAGCATGATTTCTGTACTTACCAGAGCAACAAAGAAATACAGTTGGATGAAGCATCCCAGGAAAGAAATAGTTCTCTTCTCTGATAGCAAAGTTCTTAAGGCTTTGGGGGTGATGTTGGAGGAATAGCAAAAATCTAAGAAAGCCAAATTACTGAGGAAAAAGTACATGGGTGTGTGGAGCTGAGAGTCCATTCTGATCAGCAAAATCATCCCTAGATTGCCCACCACAGTGATAACATAGATCAGCAGCAACAATGTGAAGATGGGAATCTTCAGTTCTGGTTCATCTGCAAATCCCATAAAGATAAATTCAGACACACCACTGGTATTTTTTGTAGACATTTTTACAGTTGATTTATTCCTGCTATTTTTATTTTGAATGTTCAAGGATCTTCATATGATTTCAGTTGGGGGAGAGGAAGGATTCTCCTATGAAGAGTGCTGATATACCTTCAGAAGTTATAACCAAAAAAGTCTGGCTGTACTAAATAATGGTCATTTCTTGGGTTGTCAATAGGTACCAACTGCTTGTGTGCCTTAGGTTGTAGAGCAAGACATTGCCTTTTCTTCTCCATCTGCAGATATGAAATAAAATAAGCCTTATCTTAATGTCTAGGTATATTACAAATAATATTTCTGTAATTTAACAAATATCATTTTGCAATGTTCCATTGCTTAAACAAATTTCACATCAATTTTCTGGAAAATCAATTATTTTTAAAATTTACAGTAATATTTTGCTATGTGAATTTTCACCTGTTTTCTTTTCATTTTCATGTTAGATAATTTAAGATGCAATTCTTTTATATATATATAAATCCTTTGAAGGTATATATTTTAGTGCTTTATCCTATACAGTGGTACCTCTGGTTACATACTTAATTCGTTCCGAAGGTCCGTTCTTAACCTGAAAACGTTCTTAACCTGAAGCACCACTTTAGCTAATCGGGCCTCCCGCTGCCGCTGCGCCGCCGCTGCCCGATTTCTGTTCTCATCCTGAAGCAAAGTTCTTAACCTGAGGTAATATTTCTGGGTTAGCAGAGTCTGTAACCTGAAGCGTATGTAACCCGAGGTACCACTGTGGTTTTCACCTTGTTCTAGGAAGGACTATGCAGGCATACCAGGGGGCTGCCATATGCACATCTGCTGGAGGGAGAACTATGTTTGTTTCTGGTTCAAAGCCAGCCCTGCCATTAGACAGAGTAAGGCAGCCATGAAAAGTAAAGTGGGAAACAGCTGCTAAGGATCAGGGAACTCTGTGTACCCAGTGAGGGTTAGAATCTAAGAGAGGAGATAGCTGAACTAGTCAGAGAAGTTTCCTTGTAATAGAATGACTTTAGCTGACCCCTTAAGTGTCCTCTTCAGCATCTAAAAAGAATGAGCTAGGCTACCACTAGGTGATGGTGCCTTCCAGACTAATAGGTGGGCCTTTCATCCACTTGCGCTCACCTAGCTGCTAGAGAGGAAAACAATAGCCTGGTGGGTGAGTGTGAACTGAGCTGGAAGCAGGCTGGAAGCTGGAGAAACAGAGACATGCTTGAACTGTGCTATATCCAAAGCTGGGACTAACAGAGAAACAAGATCTGTTGGGGTGTTAATGCTGTGAGCCCCTCCATCTTATGCTGAAGTTATATACTGTGTGTGTCTAAATGAAACTAGATATCTTAAATGGACCACAGTCTTCACTGAGCTTCATTCCAGGGAAAACGAACCCTGAAAAAGTGCTGGAACCCATAAAATCTCCCACCACTTGGAGATTGGGGCAGCAAGGAACAGTATTAACAATTCTTTTGAGGAAGATTCCATCAGATACCTTCACTGTAGTCCTCCCATTTCACTCCCCCCCCATCTCACATTCTAACTACCCAAATGCCCCATTCACACATCAAGCAGTACTCACCCCTCCCTAAAAATACACAACCCATTCTCTCATGCACACACTCTTTCATATATATGTGTGTGTATGTGCCGTACACAGAGAAAGTATAGACACACACATGCACACAAAGTCACCATTCATATCCCCAGTCAGAAGCACTGTAAAAGGGCACTTGATGGGATCAGAAACTACCTACCTGTATGACTACAAAGAACCTCACTTGACAGTGGAAGTGCCCCATCACCAACCTTCAGAAATGTTTTCTTTCTGTGACTCAGTGATTCAGCTACAATGTACATTTAAGTCCTCAATAAAATTTTCGTCCTTGTAACCAAAGAGTGTGTGACTAATTTCATTCCGGGTCAGGTCTACCCCTTCTGCTGAGGTTAACAAAAGAACTATATATTTCTGCCACTGTGTCTTAAATTGGTTTTGCAAGTATTCATACGGGAACAAACATTTTTATACTAATTGGAGCATACACTGTTCATCAGGGAACTTGATCTCCAAGGAATAAGAAAGATCCAGAGACTCAGAAGTTGTCGTTTCCTTATTTATTTATTTAATCTCTATACCGCTTTATATTGTTAAGAAAAATCTCAAAGCAGTTTACAGTATATTAAATAAATATAAAACAAATAAAACAATCTGAAGAAAGTCAAATATAGAGTATACAGTCAAAGCAACATAATAGAAAACTAAAATATTACCTTAAAGATTTCTAAAAGATAGACCATTAACAGACACAACTTTATTGATTGGTCTTGCAAGCAAGACAGACCACATTTCCAAGGCAGGGATAAACTCAGCTCAGCTGCTTCTCCATATAGTATAAACTTTTTCAATCTCCCTCTAGCCCTGCAGATAAATCCTTCTAATACCACGTGAGGTATGAAACCAACCACCCTAGTTCTTTAGATTCTTTTAGAAATGTATATTCTATCTTGCTGGTTATAAGGACACTTTGTACACCCAGTTGAGAAAAGTTTGTGTACTTCCTCCAAGATCATTAAAATGGCCAACCAAGATTGCTTCTTTTCTACATTGATTACATTTCAATTGATTTTCTTCCAAAAGTATATAAAGTTTAGAATTTGCAATGCTTCCCCGGGATTGAATTGTGGAAGCAATAAATAAGAGCTGGGTGTCATCAGCATTGTAAAGGCATTCCACCCCCAAACTACAGATGACTTCTTCAGGTAGATGTCAAAAGCATGGGAGAGATGATGGAACCATTCAGTGCCTACCTGTCAAAGGTCACATTTTAGGGAAACAGTATCCAGCACCACCTTGTATTTCAGGAAGCAATATAACCACACAGAACAATGTCCCCCCCCAAAAAAAAACCCTTCTTACCCTGGTGGTCCAGAAGGATTCTATGCTGGGTGTGGATGATGGAAATCAGAGCCGAAATACATCTGGAGGACCCCAGGTTTCCCACCCATTTTAGGCTAATTTGGGAACACATGCATTCAGCTCCACCACCATTGCTGCATTGATCTTTTCTTGCAAATTTTGAGGGCCTCTTTTTGCGGAGTGTTTTCTAATAGCACAATGCCTATTGTGGATGGATACTTGACTATCTCCTCCAAATACAATGGGGATCCATATGTTCTCTAAAATGTTCAAAAATTTGGCAAAGAACATGGACAGTTCTTCTGGATTACTGATATGTTTAAATGAAGAACCTGCTTAAGTACTTTACATAACAAGGCTAGAGTACTTGAATAAAATCTAGGGTGCAATCTAATTAATTTCACAGTCTGTTGATATAATATTTTATAGTAAATGTGAAAATGCATTCTTATCCATCACTCTCTTCATTGCCTCCTTCACCTCCTTGTTCCTCAGACTGTAAATTAAGGGGTTAAGCATTGGGATGACAAAGGAATAGAACATGGAGACAACTTTATTCTGATCCTCTGAATAGTTGGAACTAGGTTGTAAGTAAACATATATAGTAGTTCCATAGAATATGATCACAGCAATCAGGTGGGAGATGCAGGTGGAAAAGGCTTTCTTGCGGCCCTTGGCTGACTTCATCCGGAGCACCGTGGAAAGGATGTACAGGTAAGAACTCAGTATTATCAAGAGAGAGCCTAACATATTGATTCCAGCACAAATGAAAACTAGTGATTCAACTATGGCTGTATCAGAACATGAGAGCTTGAGTAGTGGGGGGATCTCACAGAAGAAATGGTTGATTTCATTAGACAGGCAAAAAGACAAAGTACCTACCAAAGTGGTATGAATGATTGAGTTGAAGAAGCCAGCTGTGAATGCTCCGCCAGCCATCTTGACACATCTGGTGTGTGACATGATTGATGTGTACAACAAAGGGTTGCAGATGGCCACATAGCGGTCATAAGCCATCAGCCCAAAAAGAATGTATTCCGTACTTGCCAGAGCAACAAAGAAATACAGTTGGATGAAGCATCCCAAGAAAGAAATGGTTCTCCTCTCTGATAGCAAAGTTCTTAAGGCTTTGGGGGTGATGTTGGAGGAATAGCAAAAATCTAAGAAAGCCAGATTACTGAGGAAAAAGTACATGGGTGTGTGGAGCTGAGAGTCAGCTCTGATCAGCAAAATCATCCCTAGATTGCCCACCACAGTGATAACATAGATCAGCAGCAACAAGGTGAAGATGGGAATCTTCAGTTCTGGTACATCTGCAAATCCCACAAAGATAAATTCAGACACAACACTGGCATTTTCTGTAGACATTTTTGTAGCTCTTTTATTCCTGCTATTTTTATTTTAGAATGATCATGGATCTTCATATGATTTCAGTGGGGGGGGGGATGGATTCAGCTGTGAAGAGTGCTGATATACCTTCAGTAGTCATAACCAAAAAAGTCTGGCTGTACTAAGTAATGCACATTTCTTGGGTTGTCAATATATACAGACTGCCTGTGTGTCTTATGTTGTAGAGCATGGTTTTTCTTTTCTTCTCAATCTGCAAATAAAAAAATAAAATAAGCCTTTTTTGTCTGGATTTTCACTGTTGGAAAAATGGCAACCCTATGTCACAGAGCTCCACTGTACATGGGCACAGATGCAAAAATTCCTAACTTCCCTGTTCTTTCACTGATTAGAAATGGAGTTTCTTGCTGAACTGAAAGCAATCGTATTTTCTCAGGGTTGTTGTTTTTTTAAAGGAAAACCCTCAGTAAATTATATGTAATTAGTTACACATTTTTTACGTAAATGCTGTGCTACTACACTATAAGATGATTCATTTCCCTAACTCTCTGAATTATATGGCCCTGAGGAAAGTAGTTGTCCACCCATAAAAGATGGGCAATACCTCCATCACTCATGAATGAACAACAGTTATTAGGGCGGATGATGGTTTTGTGATTGGCCTTTACCTGCATCCCTAAGGTTAAATAGAGAGATAGGGGGCAGGTCTGGATAATATAATGAGTCTGTGCATGACACAAGTATGTGTCGATTGCTGAGGGACTGCAGTTATCAGCGTTGTGGATTTGGGGGGTCCTGTCTGGATAATGCCCTTAGACCCTTCCAATTATTGGGGTCCTGTACCCAGTGAGGGTTGGAATCTAACAGAGGAGATATCTGAACTAGTCAGAGAAGTTTCTTTACAATGCAATAACATTAGCTGACCCTTTAAATGTCCTCTTCAGCATCTAAAAAGAATGAACTAGGCTACCACTAGGTGATGGTGCCTTCCAGACTAATAGGTGGGCCTTTCATCCACTTGCGCTCACCTAGCTGCTAGAGAGGAAAACAATAGCCTGGTGGGTGAGTGTGAACTGAGCTGGAAGCAGGCTGGAAGCTGGAGAAACAGATACATGCTTGAACTGTGCTATATCCAAAGCTGGGACTAATAGAGAAACAAGATCTGTTGGGGTGTTAATGCTATGAGCCCCTCCATCTTATGCTGAGGTTATATACTGTGTGTGTCTAAATGAAACTAGATATCTTAAATGCACCACAGTCTTCGCTGAGCTTCATTCCAAGGAAAACAAACCCTGAAAAAGTGCTGGAACCCCTAAAATCTCCCACCACTTGGAGATTGGGGCAGCAAGGAACAGTATTAACAATTCTTTTGAGGATGATTCCATCTGATACCTTCACTGAAGCCATCCCATTTCACATATATGCACTGTTCTCTCTCCATTCCCTCCCCCAACATCTCACATTCTAACTACCCAAATGCCCCATTCACACATCAAGCAGTACTCACCCCTCCCTAAAAATACACAACCCATTCTCTCATGCACACACTCTTTCATATATATGTGTTTATGTGCCGCACACAGAGAAAGTATAGACACACACATGCACACAAAGCCACCATTCATATCCCCAGTCAGAAGCACTGTAAAAGGGCACTTGATGGGATCAGAAACTACCTACCTGTATGACTACAAAGAACCTCACTTGACAGTGGAAGTGCCCCACCACCAACCTTCAGAAGTGTTTTCTTTCTGTGACTCAGTGATTCAGCTACAATGTACATTTAAGACCTCAATAAAGTAATCGCCCTAGTAACCAAAGAGTGTGGGGCTGATTTCATTCAGGGTCAGGTCTACCCCTTCTGCTGAGGTTAACAAAGGAACTATATATTTCTGCCACTGTGTCTTCAATTCGTTTTGCAAGTATTCATACGGGAACAAACATTTTTATACTAATTGGAGCATACACTGTTCATCAGGGAACTTGATCTCCAAGGAATAAGAAAGATCCAGAGACTCAGAAGTTGTTGTTTCCTTATTTATTTATTTATTTATTTAATCTCTAGACCGCTTTATATTGTTAAGAAAAATCTCAAAGCAGTTTACAGCATATTAAATCAATAAAACATAAATAAAGCAATCTGAAGAAAGTCAAATATAGAGTATACAGTCAAAGCAACATAACAGAAAACTAAAGTATTATCTTAAAGATTTCTAAAAGATAGACCATTAACAGACACAACTTTATTGATTGGTCTTGCAAGCAAGACAGACCACATTTCCAAGGCAGGGATAAACTCAGCTCAGCTGCTTCTCCATATAGTATAAACTTTTTCAATCTCCCTCTAGCCCTGCAGATAAATCCTTCTAATACCACGTGAGGTATGAAACCAACCACCCTAGTTCTTTAGATTCTTTTAGAAATGTATATTCGATCTTTCTGACTATAAGGGCGCTTCTGTACACCCAGCTGAGAAAAGTTTGTGTACTTCCTCCAAGATCATTAAAATGGCCAACCAAGATTGCTTCTGTCCTACCTTGATTACATTTCAATTGATTTTCTTCCAAAAGTATATAAAGTTTAGAATTTGCAACGCTTCCCCGGGATTTAATTGTGGAAGCAATAAATAAGAGCTGGGTGTCATCAGCATTGTAATGGCATTCCACCCCCAAACTACAGATGACTTCTTCAGGTAGATGTCAAAAGCATGGGAGAGATGATGGAACCATTCAGTGCCTACCTGTCAAAGGTCACATTTTAGTGAAACAGTACCCAGCACCACCTTGTATTTCAGGAAGCGGTATAACCACACAGAAGAATGTTTTTCCCTCTTCCTCAAAACCTTCTTACCCTGGTAGTCGAGAAGGATTCTACGTTGGGTGTGGATGAAGGAAATCAGAGCCCAAAGACATCTGGAGGACCCCAGGTTTCCCACCCATTTTAGGCTAATTTGGGAACACATGGATTCAGCTCAGTGTGGTGTAGTGGTTAAGAGAGGTAGTCTTGTAATCTGGCGAACCGGGTTCGCACCTCCGCTCCTCCACATGCAGCTGCTGGGTGACCTTGGGCTAGTCACACTTCTTTGAAGTCTCTCAGCCCCACTCACCTCACAGAGTGTTTGTTGTGGAGGAGGAAGGGAAAGGAGAATGTTAGCCGCTTTGAGACTCCTTTGGGTAGTGATAAAGCGGGATTTCAAATCCAAACTCTTCTTCTTCTTCTTCTTCTTCTTCTTCTTCTTCTTCTTTCTTGCAAATTTTGAGGGCCTATTTTTGGGGAGTGTTTTCTTAAAGCACAATACCTATTGTGGATGGATACTTGACTATCTCCTCCAAATACAATGGGGATCCATATGTTCTCTAAAATGTTCAAAAATATGGCAAAGAACATGGACAGTTCTTCTGGATTACTGATATGTTTAAATGAAAAACCTGCTTAAGTACTTTACATAACGAGGCTAGAGTACTTGAATAAAATCTAGGGTGCAATCTAATTAATTTGACAGTCTGTTGATATAATATTTTATAGTAAATGTGAAAATGTATTCTTATCCATCACTCTCTTCATTGCCTCCTTCACCTCCTTGTTCCTCAGACTGTAAATTAAGGGGTTGAGCATTGGGATGACAAAGGAATAGAACATGGAGACAACTTTATTCTGATCCTCTGAATAGTTGGAACTAGGTTGTAAGTAAACATATATAGTAGTTCCATAGAATATGATCACAGCAATCAGGTGGGAGATGCAGGTGGAAAAGGCTTTCTTGCGGCCCTTGGCTGACTTCATCTGGAGCACTGTGAAAAGGATGTACAGGTAGGAGCTCAGTATTATCAAGAGAGAGCCCAGTATATTGATTCCAGCACAAATGAAAACTAGTGATTCAACTATGGATGTATCAGAACATGAGAGCTTGAGTAGTGGGGGGAACTCACAGAAGAAATGGTTGATTTCATTAGACAGGCAAAAAGACAAAGTACCTACCAAAGTGGTATGAATGATTGAGTTCAAGAAGCCAGCTGTGAATGCTCCGCCAGCCATCTTGACACATCGGGTGTGTGACATGATTGAAGTGTACAACAAAGGGTTGCAGATGGCCACATAGCGGTCATAAGCCATCAGCCCAAAAAGAATGACCTCTGTACTTACCAGAGCAACAAAGAAATACAGTTGGATGAGGCAACCCAGGAAAGAAATGGTTCTCCTCTCTGATAGCAAAGTTCTTAAGGCTTTGGGGGTGATGTTGGAGGAATAGCAAAAATCTAAGAAAGCCAAATTACTGAGGAAAAAGTACATGGGTGTGTGGAGCTGAGAGTCAGCTCTGATCAGCAAAATCATCCCTAGATTGCCCACCACAGTGATAACATAGATCAGCAGCAACAATGTGAAGATGGGAATCTTCAGTTCTGTTACATCTGCAAATCCCACAAAGATAAATTCAGACACACCACTGGTATTTTCTGTAGACATTTTTGTAGCTGATTTGGTCCTGCTATTTTTATTTTGAATGAACATAGATCTTCATATGATTTCAGTTGGGGAAGGAAGTGAAGTCTGCAGAGTAGTGCGCTGCCTCTTTTGACATCTTGCTCTGTGAAGAGGTCATTTGACTTCTCCACCCCCTTGCCAGATACTAAGGGTGTGTGGACAGAGGCAGTTGGAGATAGAGTGCACTAATATTCCTTCAGAAGTCATAACCCAAAATGTCAGAATGTATCACTGTACTTAGTAATGAGTATTTCTGTGATTACCAATTCGTACAGGCTGCTTGTGTGCCGTAGCTTGTAGAGGATGAATTTCTTCTTTATCCTCAATCTGCAAATATAAAAAACATTATCATAATGCCTAGGGATATTACAAAGAATAGTTATATAATTTAACAAATGATACTTCCCATAGTTCATTAGCTAAATAAATTCCATAATTTTTAGGGAAAATCTATTTTTTTTCTTCATTTGCACTAATATCTAGCTTTGTGAATATGCATCTTTTTAGATATCATTTTCAGATTAGATCATTTAATATGCAACTGTTATCTTTTGAAAATGCTTTGAAGCTGCAATGCTATGCCTTATTACTTTGAAGTAAGCCCCAATACATTCAGTAGGCGTTCAGGGTAAACAGGCATCAGATTGTGGTACGGATTTAAGTCAATGTTTTAAGAATTACACAGCTATATATTTTAGTGCAGGGGTCAGCAACCTTTTTCAGCCGTGGGCCGGTCCACCGTTCCTCAGAAGATGTGGTGGGCCGGACTATATTTTTTTTGGGGGGGGGAATGAACAAATTCCTATGCCCCACAAATAACCCAGAGATGCATTTTAAATAAAAAGACACATTCTACTCATGTAAAAACCCACTGATTCCAGGACCGTCCATGGGCCAGATTGAGAAGGTAATTGGGCCGCATCCGGCCCACGGGCCTTAGGTTGCCTACCTCTGTTTCAGTGCTTTATACTACTATTCTCCAGGATGTCCTAAACAGGCATGAAATTCTGCTAGTCTCACTGAGTTAAGATCTAACAAGTTTGAGGGGAAGGTGCCATGGGAGAGGTAAGGGCTGCTTCTTTTATGTTTCTGACCTATCAGATACCCCATTCACAAGTAGCATTCTTCTTCCCCTAAACACGCACACAAACACCATTCTCTCATGTACACACCTTTTCATATACATATACATACACATACACACACAGGCCCCCACAAATACACTCAGTCACCATTCCTATCCCCAGTCATACGCACTGTCCAAGGGCAGTAAGGAGACAACTCATCTGATCTGTTGTGATCATATACTACCTACCTACCTTAATGACTGTGAAGAAAGTTACTTGACAGTGGAAGTGCCTCACTGCCATATTTCAGTACCATATCCTTTCTGTGGTTTGGTGATTTTATCGTAACGTAAATAAGTCCTCAAGAAAGCAATGATCACAGCAACTATAGAGTGTGCTGCTGATCTCACTGAGGCCAGTCGGCCAGTCAGCTGCGGTTGGCAAAAGAGCTACATCTTTCTTCCACTGTGCCTTAAATTCCTTCCCATATGTTGCATGTATTCATATGGGAACAAACACTGTTATACTAATTGGAAAGATATACTGTTTACTAATTTGAGGGACTTGATCTCAGAGGAGTAAGAAAGACCCAGAGATGCAGAAGTTGTCATTTTCATATTACTGAACCAGCTAGAAGATAGACCATGAGGCAACTCCTTATCAATAGCCACAACTTTATTGATCAGGTTTACAAGCAACACAGACCATATTTCCAAGGCAGGGATAAAGCATTCAACATTATATCAGGATAAGTGCCAGGACCAAGGATGGTATCACTTTCAGGGTTAGTAGGCTCCATACAGATAACTGAGCTCAGCAGCTTCCCCACATTAGATGAGAGACAGGATGGAACCCTTCAGTGCCTCCCTGTCAAAGGACACAGTTTAAAGCCATAGCTCTCTAGCACCATTTTTGGGGACATATATTCAAGGAAGAACTTTAACTACACAAAACATTTTTTCTCAGAACCATATTATGCTCATTGTCTTGAGGGGAACAGTCCAGAGTCTTCTCCAAAAATAAAAACAATTCATATGATCTCTAAAATTATACATAAAATGGTTTGAAGCATGGATACTTCTGTTAGATTACTGATATGTTTAAATGAAGAACATGCTTAAATACTTTACATAACAAGGCTAGAGCACTTGAATGAAATCTATGGTGAAATCTAACTGAGAGGCAGAAGAAAGAATTCACCCTCAGCTAGTGGACCTATTTACCTAAAAGTACTACCCAAAGCTTCATGTTGATAAATTAGCTTACTGAATGCTGACATAGCATAGTGGCTGAGTGACTGGGTTATAAATCAGGAACTCCCCTTCAGGAATACATGTCTACCATCATCTCACTAGGTCTGGGGTCAGGAACTGGAGCTGCCCAGTGGGCTTCATTCTCATCTCCCCCATCCACCATGGGTCAAGCTTGACAGGAAGGTGGTGTCCCTGTGTCAATCACACAGTGTCAGGACAACTAGGTGACTTTCAGGACTTACAAAGTGCTGTAAACAAAGCCATGGAAGGTCTGGTTTTCAGCTGACTAGGTAGACTTATGCAAGCTGCTCTCCCTCAGTCCACAATGTGGGTTAATAATACCAATTTACCTTACTGGGATTTTGTATAGTTTACAGCAAGGCAACACATAAAAAGTGCATTGAACATGTCCTTCATTTATATAACATGCTCTATGTATGCAATTTTCTTTTGTTATACTGGTGTTTGTCCTTCGGGTTATCCTGAGTATGAGACTTACCGGTAATACTGAAGCTGGGCTCATTACAACTTTGATGCTCATCCCGAAAGGCAGAGGTTATCATTAACTACACAATAGCCTAAAGATGGGAAGGAGCAACAGCTCATTAATTGCCTGCTTCACATAGCACTGTGAAGCCTGGCTGGTGTGATTTAATCCATTTTAATCTGTCAAAGTAAATTGTACAGGACTAAAAGCATTCCAGTGCAATTACAGTGGTACCTCAGGTTGAGTACTTAATTCGTTCTGGAGGTCGGTTCTTAACCTGAAGCGTACTTAACCTGAAGCACCACTTTAGCTAATGGGACTTCCTGCTGCCGCTGCGCTGCCAGAGCACAATTTCTGTTCTTAGTGGAGTTCTTAACCTGAAGTGTACTTAACCTGAAGCGTACTTAACCCGAGGTACCACTGTACTCTGGGAACCTTAATTGTAGAAAAGGCAGTAAAGGTCAAACTCACTTATGTGAAACACACCATCAGAAAAAGAAGCAGACTCCCCATCATACCAAAGGCCTTACACAGCTCATATTTGTCCTTTCAGTTTGTGACATCAGCAGCAGACTCTCAAAAGAAACAGAGCAGAGTTGGGCATGTGGTTATTATGGCACTCAAATGTGGATTTTTTCCCTTCTACTTCCTCTTTGCACAGAGGTGACATCTAACTTTATCAAAAAGTATAAAACACCAATGTATTAAACATCATGCAAGTGGAATAGATGATTCTGTACAATACAAGCCAACAAAAATCGCACAGAGATTCCTGTACCAAGTCAAGAACAGGGCAGGAACGTATTTCTTAAAGAGGGAAGCATTTCCAACATATTACATGATGGCAGATCTCCTGTGGGCATTCCCCGCTTGTGGACCACCTGTGGCCCTATTGATGTTGTTGGACTCCAACTCCCATCAGCCCTAGCCAACATGGTTCATGGTCAAAGACAATGGGAGCTGGAGTCCAGCAACATTTGGAGGCTCACAGCTTCCCCACCTCTGCCCTGAGACCACCAGACATTTGGTTAGCCATGCTGCCTGGCTCTTGCATCAGAAAAATGTATGACCCCCCCTCTATCTTACTGTGCAGTTATAGTCACCAAGAAAGGAATTTGCCTCTCACTTTTCTGAGGGCATCTTTTACTTCCTTGTTCCTCATGCTGTAGATGAGAGGGTTCAACATGGGGATTGTAACTGAGTATAGAACAGAAACCACCTTGTCCTGATCTAGGGAATAGCTTGAGCTGGGCTGTGAATACATGAAGAGGGAACTCCCATAGTACAAAGTAACAGAGGCCAAATGGGAGGCACAGGTGGAGAAGGCTTTGTGCCTCCCTTCCGTTGTCCGGATCCTCAGGATAGTGGTGAGGACAGACAAGTACGATGCTAGAATTATAACAGTGGTGACTATGATGTTGAAGCCAACAACCGCAAAAAGCAGCATCTCGTTGAAATGTGTGTCTGAGCAGGCCAGAGTTAGGAGTGGAGGTCCGTCACAGAAAAAATGGTTGATCCTACGAGAACAGCAGAATGGCAGGCGAAAGATGGAAATGGTGTGTGTGGCTGAGCTAATCACGCCAGCAGTGTACGCCCCAGCCACTAGCCCTATGCAAAGCTTATGAGACATCACAACCGCGTACAGCAGAGGGTTACAAACGGCAACGTAACGGTCATAGGCCATGGCAGCCAGCAGGTAGCACTCAGTGGTAGCACAAGCTGCAAAGAAGAAGAGCTGAATGGTGCATCCGGAGAAAGAAATGGATTTGCTGTCTGCTAAAGAATTCATCAAGGTCTTGGGGACAATTGTAGTAGAATAGCACACATCTAAGAAGGAAAGATGGCTAAGGAAAAAGTACATGGGTGTGTGGAGCCGGTGGTCCATCCTGATTAACACAATCATGCCAAGATTCCCAGCCACAGTGAAAATATAAATGGCAAAGAAGAGCACAAAGCACAAAACCTGGAGCTCATGCTGATCTGTAAATCCTAAAAGGATGAAGTCTGTTCCATTTCCCTCAGACATTCCTTCAATGCTGCTCTCGCATGCCAGTCTTTGTCTGTCTCTGTCACTTGATGGCATTGGAGCTGAAAGAAAAAATATTTTATTTTAGTTGGCTGCTAATGCTGTAATAGTCTACAAGGCTATTGGTCAACTCCTTTGTGTCCAAGCTTGGAATCATCTCCAACTCATCTCCTTCCTTCTCCTATATCCAAGCCGTTTCCAAATCCTGCCATTCTCTTCAATATTTCAAATCCTACCTTTTCTCTACACCTCCTGGCAAAACCTTTAGCCATGTCTTTGACAACCCCTAGTTTGAGTATTAAAACATATATTTACTGGTTAATATATACATTAAACTTTTGGCAGAAAAAAACCTCTTCAACAATTTAGAATGTTTCTGATTTGCGTTCTATTCCCATCTCTTTAAATATCTTCACTGCTATTTTATGCTACATGTTTTTAATTGCTACACTTGAGGCTTCTCACCATTCATATCCAAATGTACAAATATCATAATCAACCGATATATCATCATATACATATCAAACTTTTGGAATAAGATATTTCTAAGGAAGGAAATAAGATCAGATTTTTTTAATTTTAACGGTACCGTTAAGAGGCATGAAAATGGCTCCTTTGCAAGCTCTCAACATTGTTCAATTGCATGTATGAAACCACGAGTCACTGGAAATACTTGTTTCTCTCCCCAAGAGTACCTATTCCGTGGTCTCACCCCATGGGCACAATGATTCTGAATTTGTTTGTTTCTTTTTCAAGTTGTTTCTGCACTTGGGCTTTGTTTTTTCTGCGGTAGGTTGGGAGATGGAAGCACAGGAGGATTTTTGTCTTAGGGGAAAATCTCCTTGAAACTATCCAGAACTTAACGCATGAGTTCATATGACAGCCCTGCATCTTTGCACACAGGTCCTGGTATTAGGTCATTGGTGTACCATGTGGTACACAAGACTGCTATGGTGCCACATATTATTCCTATCTATGTCCTACATGGAAGAATAAGGTATCCTTGATGATGAACTGCCACACAAACAAGTTTAATTAATTAGTTTTATAAGCTTAACTTTTCATCCATTGGCATAAGGATTATAATAACCAGTGCTTTTTTTCTGGGGGGACGCAGGGGTACGCATACCCCTAAACATTTTGTGAATGTTGTTGTTAAAAACTGTGGCACTTACTGTAACAACTTCATGGTGAGTAAAAGGTAAAGGGACCCCTGACCATTAGGTCCAGTCACGGACGACTCTGGGGTTGCGCGCTCATCTCGCTCTATAGGCCGAGGGAGCCGGCGTTTGTCCACAGACAGCTTCCGGGTCATGTGGCCAGCATGACTAAGCCACTTCTGGCGAACCAGAGCAGCGCACGGAAATGCTGTTTACCTTCCCGCCAGAGTGGTACCTATTTATCTACTTGCACTTGACATGCTTTCAAACTGCTAGGTGGGCAGGACCGACACCCATTTTTTTCTAGGAAAAAAAGCATTGCAACTAAAGTTTTGTCATAATGTTTCTTTTCCCCAAGATGGGGAATTCTCAAATTGCTCCAGAGATTAAACCCCAAAGGCCATAAAAAAGAGAATGAAAAACAGCTCCCGCACACTCAAGTAGCATTTGCTTTTGAATTCAAGGAAGAGCATCTTCTCTAGTCCTTCACGGCTTCCCATGATAAGGATCAGACAGGTAAGAAGGGCAGGAACAAAGTTATGATTGGTCCCAGAAAATGTTGACCATTGCAACTAAAAAACAGTTCTCAGCAGAACTGGAACCCTCTCTTTCCTCCCAGGATCCTTCAGAGGCAAAGACTTTCCCTTCAGCATTAACTCTCACAATAGCCACATAGCTTTTCATAAACTTTACCTCAGATTTAGACAACTGGAGGGAGATTTTCCTTCTCCTTTCACATTCTGTGGTCATTATAACACTAGCTATGTAACCTGGAAGCAGTTTCATGTACACATTTCTAATTTGATCAATAAATAGATGTTGTAAAGACTTCAATAGGTCCATCCCTTGGTTGTCAGTAAGATATGTGAAAAATGCACCTTTGCACTAGACAACATTTTAATATTTTTTAATACTGATATTAAATTGACCTGTTTCATAAAGATTTTTGCACACAGTATTTTTTCCAGCTGAGATTTCTTCTAGAATGATTTTTTAAATCACATGATAAAAACCTGAGAAACTAAAACATCTTTTGAAGTAAAAATAAATAAATAAATAAATGTAGTGAGTGAACTTTGAATGTAATATGCTTCTTGCATTTTATTTCTTTGTTAATTAAATTTATATGCCATCCTTCCTCACACAGGAACACAGGACAGCAAATAAGAAATGATAAAACAACAAAAACATATCCAGTATAAATACAGAATATTTCATAGTGATGAACCTTTTGATTAATCTGGTTCTCTTTCAAACCAACTACAGGATCATTTAAGTCATCCAGATCTCTCTATCCAGCCCACAAGACTCTACCCAGACCATGCACAGAGGTGTCCATATGAAGCCTTTACTGCGGCACTCTTCATTGGCAAAATAATATGTCAACAGATAATCTTGTCCAAAGCTGATTTTTGAGTCAACAATCTTGTATCCACCACCATCTTCCCCAATTCTTAGCAATAAAGCATGATCTCAAAGGAATGGAGAAAGGAAATTACACTTTGATATCAGAGTTCATCCTCCTGGGCTTCACAGACCACCCAGAGCTGCAGATCCTCCTCTTTGTGGTGTTTCTCACAATCTATGTTGTCACCTTGATGGGGAATTTTGGCATCATCCTCATAATCCGGCTCGAAGTGCGACTCCACACTCCCATGTACTTCTTCCTCAGTCACCTGTCCTTTATTGACATTTGTTATTCTTCATCCATCACACCCAAATTGCTCATTGACATCATCTCTGAGGCCAAAGGAATTTCTTTCTCTGCTTGCGCAGTACAGATGTACCTCTTTGTCAATTTAGTGGTGGCTGAGTCTTACCTCTTGGCTGTGATGGCATATGATCGCTACGTGGCCATTTGTAATCCCTTGCTGTACACAGTGGCCATGTCTAGAAAGCTCTGCACCCAACTGGTAGCTGTTTCTTACATGTGTGGCATGGTTTGTGCCCTAGTTCACACTTGTTCTGCTTTTAGGCTAATTTTTTGTGGTCCAAATGTCATCCATCACTTCTATTGTGACATTTCCCCAGTGTTAGCTATAGCCTGCTCTGACAACAGCATCAATAAGATGTTACTTTTCATTTTTGCTACCTTTGTGGAGACTAGCACCATAGTGATCATTCTCATGTCCTACATTTTCATTATTATATCTGTATCCAGGATTCGCTCCAATGAAGGAAAATACAAAGCCTTCTCCACTTGTGCCTCTCACTTCACAGCCATCACTATATTCCATGCTACCATTCTCCTCATATATTGCCAGCCAAATGCTAGCCATTCCTTGGAAAGAGACAGAATTGCTTCTGTATTCTACACAATAGTGATCCCCATGCTGAATCCCCTGATTTACAGCCTGAGGAACAAGGAAGTGAAAGGTGCCTTCAAAAGGCTGATGCCCCTCAGGTAGCATGTGGATCGAGGGTAGAGTAGCCCTCCCATCTTAGGTCCCCAATGTTGTTGAACAACAGTGGCTAGCATGACCAAGGGTCATGGATGCTGGGAGTTGTAGTTGAACAGCATCTAGTGACCCAAGACTAGGAAAGTGCTAAATTCTAGGATTCCTTCTTGTTTGCTGTTCTGGTGACCAGCTGCAGTTGCAACGTGGACAAAGTTATTCCTTATGGTGATATGTTCATAAAAAGCGTTCTTTGCAAGAAATGGGGAAATCCATTTCTGGAAGAGGGTCTAAAAGATGCATGCATGCAACAAATATTGAGATCTATACCATATTTTCCAAGGACAACTGGGTATATCTATATATGTATTCGTTTTAGAACATTGCAAAATAAAACCAGAAATATGAATCAAACTTAGAATGGGAACAGTATTTATTTAGGAATTGTTCCACATTTTAAAATATGGTAGATTTTGATGACCACCTTTATATTATAAGGCTGAAGAAGGCTTATTTGATTAGGGAGGGGAGTGGCACCAAAACTGCAGAAGGCCGTGAAGGCATGCACAAATTCACAATACCGGTACTTCATGCAACTTTGGCAAATGTTACATTCTGGGAGTTTGCACACAAAGGCAAAGTACTCTGATGTCAGGAATACCCCAGGAACCACCCCTGCATGATTATCCCAACTTCTGGGGCTGTGGGAGGCTTGCAGGGCCATCCAAGATCTTGCAGGAGCTTTCCGTAGCCTTCCAGAGGCCTTGAGTCCCAGAGCCCAGTAAGCAGGTTGAGGTCTTAAAGGTCTTTCCAGTGTGAAAAGACTTTGTAAGCTCTCCACCTTGCTTTCCGGGCCCTGGAAAGATCGTGTGAGATCTCAAATGTCCTGCTCTGACTCTTTCCCTCCTGTTCTCCATTTATTTTCCTGCCACACGTGCAAAGCCACCACTATAAATGACGCATAAGTTGCAGGTCTATTGCATTGCCTGAATGTGTCTGGGTTGAAGACTGCTCAGAACTGTACAAAAGCAGATGCCTTTTCTGGGCAGCTTCTTCCGGGGTGGTGGGTGGTGTCTCTCCAAAAGTCCATCTCAAAATCACAATTAATATTGGGGAAAATTTTGGAGGGCAGAAAAAAATATCATGAATGTTGTTCCCATTTCTGTTGTAAAAGGTATCATGGAAACTCTATTCAGTAGGTAACATTTCACAGTGCAAGCTGATCTACAGAGTATGACACTTGCTACATGCAATATTTGAAGCCTGTTTTCAAGTGACTTCAACACTGTGACCAATGATCATACAAGAATGGTGTAGGTAGAATGAAAGTGTGGCTCTAGATCTCATGCAGCTCTGCCAAAGAAAATCCACCTCCAGCAGCTGAAGAAATTATTGATGGGTTTACTCTGAGTTAGATAAACACAGAATACAACCCAATAATGAGAACGTTTCATGGATATTATTTGATTTTTTTATTGTTCTATTGTCCATGAATGAGGTTCTAAATAATAGAAAGGCAGAATCATACCCCTAAAGATTCAGTATTCCCTTGACATTGCTTGCATGCCTGTGGTTTTAATTGCTGCAGAAAAATAAATATATACACACACATCTATAGAGGAAAATAAGCAGCTATAGCAAGGAATTCAGTTAGACACACACATCTTATTTCCCTCTCAAATGAGCTTGTTAGGTCGATTCTCCCAGGGACAGATTATGCAGCATTTATTTTCCTGACCCATGTGGCCCTTTTGATGTAGATCTAGCCACGATTATCCATGGAATGGTCCCCACTACCACCCATTAATGGGCACATTAATTCTTGCCATGTGTAAAATGCTGGTCAAATAAATGCTTTTATTCAAAATCGTGAGCATGTCTCTGACAAGGCAGAAGTCCAGCTCACCGAGCGCTGTTAGCTGTCATTACACAAACTATAAATATTGTTATCCTGTTCTCTCTCTCTACATAAAGATGGTGTAATTTCCCTATACATGCAACAAGCAGTTTTTAATAAGGCATACTGGGTATTAGCTAAAAGCCCAATTACGCCTTTATTTTAAAGTGGGCAATCAAGAAAATTACAAGAATAAAGCAACAAAAGAAAAGAAAAGAATGAGTCTCTTAGCTCCATGTAGGAAAGCAATAGCAAGGCCGACACCAGGGGGTTGGCTCCACACACACCCCTGCTCAGAAAACCACAGAGCCTAGGGCTCGCCGATCAGAAGGTCAGCGGTTCGAATCCCCGCGACAGGGTGAGCTCCCGTTGCTCGGTCCCTGCTCCTGCCAACCTAGCAGTTCGAAAGCACGTCAAAGTGCAAGTAGATAAATAGGTACCGCTGCAGCGGGAAGGTAAATGGCATTTCCGTGCACTGCTCTGGTTCGCCAGAAGCAGCTTAGTCATGCTGGCCACATGACCCAGAAGCTGTACGCCAGCTCCCTCAGCCAATAAAGCGAGATGAGCGCCGCAACCCCAGAGTAATCCGCGACTGGACCTTTTTACCCACCCTTAGAAAACATTTCATCCTCTCAAACACACATCAAGGCTTGCCTGGCACCTTCATTACATATCTTTAGGTGCCAGGTGAAAATGTTCCTCTGTGACCCAGCGTTTGGCCTTTTAAATGTGTGGGTTTTTTGGGGGGGGGTTATTGGTTTGTTCTTGTTTTATTGTGTATTTTGCGTTCTCATTTTGTATGTTGTGAACTCCCCATTGGTGAAAGGTGGTATACAATACGCAGGGCCGGATTTAGGTTTGATGAGGCTGTAAGCTACTGACGGTAATGGGGCCCTTTATATGTCCAACTGTCCTTTGTCAACAACACATTGTCACTGGTTTTTTTTTGTGTTGAATATATGCTACAGTGGTCCCTCGACTTACGAAGTTAATGCGTTCCGAAGGGACCGTCGTAGGTCGAAAAAATCGTAAGTCGAGTCCCCATAGGAATGCATTGGGAGAAAAAAATTCGTACGTCGAAAAAACCAGCATCTAAACTTCGTAAGTCGAGGAAACCCTATCTAAAACGGCTGCGACTTCCTTCCGGAAGTCGAAAAAATTCGTAGGCGCGCGGCCGCTTTGATCCCTCATAACTCAAAAAATACGGAAGTCGGGTCACTCGTAAGGCGAGGGACCACTGTATATGGTAATTTATGGACCTAATAGGTATCTAAAGCCATTTGCACATGTTGCCGTGCAACCAGTCCATGCAGAATGTAGGCACCCTATACCTGGATATAGAAATGAGCAAACCAGTGATATTCTAGGGAGAAGGCTAGCAGACTGGGCCTATTACTTACATCATAGGAGCCTACACAACACAAAACACTGTTGTTGTATGTAGGTTTTATTTTATTTGTTTTTTATCTTATATTTTGGAAATGTACATCCAGTTTTTTCCCTTTAAATTTTTTTGGGGGCCCCAAGAGAGGCTTCTTTAGCTTATACATAAATCCTGCACTGACAATATGGCTGCCATTCGTCCGGGAATCACTCTGAAAAATGGCGTCCGAACGGATTTGTGCTCAACAACTCTGTCCAGATTTTCACTTTTGGGAATATGTCAACCCTAGTATACAAATAATACAAATAAAAAGAAATTAAAGTAGGCCTACTGTGTACAGCTTTATGCACATTGCTGTGTGTTTCCCCCTCCAGGGTTATTTTCTCCATTATGTGGGGGAAAGGCAGAGCCATGCATGCCAGCTCCACTCCTACAGTCAAATCCTCTGCTGGCCCCATCCTCTGCTGTCCACATGTTGGGGGCATGTCTGTGGAGGGGAAGCCTGCTCAATGCACATAGGCTATACCTTTGAGCTGGAACCCAGGAACATGGTTTCAGAAATATGTGGCCTTTGATACTGGAGGTGACTTATAGCCACAAAAACTAGTAGCCACTGAGCAACTTATCCTCCATGAATTTGCCTGATCCTCTTTTATGTATCTAATCCCCTTTGAAAGCTGTCCTTGTTGGTGGCCACCAGTACATTTGTGTTAGTGAATTCCATGAAGTGTGTGAGGAAGTACATTTTTTTGTCTCCCAAGATGTAGCTTTATTAGATGACCACGAGTTCCACTGTTATGGACTTCGGTCAGGTCCCCTTCTTATTCACTTTTTTTTTTTTTTACTCAAAAGAGTTCCGTGTGTGTGTGTGTGTGTCTTCCCCCTCGCATCCTTCCATTGTGAAAAAATAATACTGTTACATAATAGTTTTGAACAACAGCAACCATAATTTGTTGTATTTAATGACTCACATTTATTTATTTAAAATTTATTCTTTAAAATGAGCATCACAGAAAAAACTACATTTGAAAGGGGAGTTTTTTATGTCAACAAACCACACATATTCTCCAGGGCTAAATGAAACATCAAGCTAAGTGAAAGACAAAAGATGACAAGTTCACAGAGTTGGTCTTTATTAATAAATTATTGGAATGACAGATTTGAAGCCAATGTGCAACCATTTCTTTTTTTTCTTTGTTTTGAATATCTGTATTCTCATGAGTGTATGTTTGTTCCTCATATCTGTGTCTATATCTGGGTTAGTCTGGTAACAATACAATCTCCATGTCCACTTTAATAACTAAGAACCTTCTAAATATGTACTGCTGCTATTGCTATGTTCTTATATTTTTCTTTACTTATATATTGTATTTACAGTTTTATTTTATTTTTGGTTCATTTCATCACATTCTGAAAGCTTGTATGATTCTCTTTTTTGAAATAATGAAATATGGATGATCTCCAGCTGTCATACTCAGAGAATATAATTATTGAAGTCACAGGATATAAATTATTTAAATCTCTTAAATTCATTGGGCTTGTTCAGAGTGTGATTATTTTTTACTCACAATTTTTCTTTCATTTTTAAAATATTCTCCCCTCCCTATTCTTCGGGTTCTACCTAGCAGATGATTGCTAAAGTAATCCTCAGCCTCCCCATTCCTTTCATGAAAGCTTCTTTCACATCCTTGTTCCTGAGACTATAGATCAGGGGATTCACCAAAGGGACCAACACTGTGTAGACCGCAGCAATTATTTTATCCTGTTCCATAGAGTAGCTGGAGCTGGGTCTCAAGTACATAAAGAGGAGGGTCCCATAAAACAGACTGACAGTGGTCAGATGAGATGTACAGGTGGAGAAAGCTTTACGCTTGCTGTCATTGGAGCGTATTCTGAGGATGGTAGAGAAGATGCAGGTGTAAGAGATGAGAACTACCAATGTGGTGGTAACCTCATTAAATCCAGCAATAGCAAAAACAAGGATTTGGTTGAGACTGGTATCAGAGCAGGCCAATTGAATCAATGGTGGCCAATCACAGAAGAAATGGTTGATTACATTAGAGTCACCAAAGGACACTGTTAAGGTAAATCCTGTATTTACTAGTGCATTTATAAACCCAGCTACATAAGAAGCAAAGACCAACAAAATACATAGCCTTTGAGACATAATGACTGTATAGAGCAGTGGGTTACAGATGGCGACATAGCGATCATATGCCATGGCAGCCAAGAGGTAACATTCTGTTGTTGCACCAATAATATAAAAAAACAACTGGGTGAAACAGCTAGAGTAGGAGATGGTTTTTCTATGAGATAAAAGACTCACTAGCAACTTGGGTGTTACGACAGAGGAATAGCACAGGTCCAGGAAGGATAAGTTGCTAAGGAAGAAATACATTGGTGTCTGAAGCTGAGAGCAAGTCCTTACGATTACAATGATCCCAATATTCCCCATCACAGTGATAATGTAGATCAGCAAGAAGACTATGAAGAGAGTGATCTGCAGCTTGGATCGATCTGTGAATCCCGCAAGAATGAACTCATCCACCATAGTGCAATTGTCCCCATCCATGTGCACTTGCAAGCACTTGATATATCTGTCTGTCTATATGTATATCTATGTGTATATATTCTGTTATTTGATAGGGTGGAAATAATATTTCAGTGCCCGGTGTACATCATTCACAATATTTTCTAATAATGCTATTATTTATACCCCGTCCACCTGGCTGGGTTTCCCCAGGGATTTGAATTTTAAAAGATATGCAGTTACTGTTCGTGAGAAAAATATGATTTAATTATATTTTTAAAGTCGAAATCTCATCAGTTTTTGGGAAAAGGTGGATTCCCCCCCAGCAATCTCCATTATGATGGTTCAAAAGAGAGCATGAAGGTCATATTATGGTTGACTCATGTAATGCTTCTTCTCCTCTTCCTTCTTCTTCTTCCTCCTCTTCTCTTTCAAAATTCCGCTCCAAAGAATCTTAACTATTGTAAGAAAATTAAAAATGCTGGGCAGTGAAGGCACTAGAGACAGCAGTTTCCAGATACAGTGGTACCTTGGGTTAAGAACTTAATTCATTCTGGAGGTCTGTTCTTAACCTGAAACTGTTCTTAACCTGAGGTATCACTTTAGCTAATGGGGCCTCCCGCTGCCGCCGCCGTGCGATTTCTGTTCTCATCCTGAAGCAAAGTTCTTAACCTGAGGTACTATTTCTGGGTTAGCAGAGTCTGTAACCTGAAGCGCCTGTAACCCGAGGTACCACTGTAATTTCTCAAAGTTTGGTGTCAGTAACCAACAAAATCTGGGTTAATAAATGCAGTTTCAGGAGGCACCAAAAACTCAGCAGAACTGCTACCTACCTTTATTTCATATGGGGCATGGGGAGAGAGATCCCAGAGACTATATTCTGCAACAGAAAAAAGTCTTGGCTTAGCCTAGGTTACCACTAGATGTCGTTTGGCAGGCCACAGCACAACCAGAAGCTCTTCAATTATTACAGCTGTTAACTGATTAAACAATTTGTGTTATCAGCATTCTGAATTTAAAGTATTTGACTGACTAATAATAATAATAATAACAACAACCATATTGTCATCATTTTTTTTAATTATATTGAAACAAATGTAACCTAACTGGGGTTTTTTCTTCTTCAAATGAAATCTGTGGCCAATTGTTAGGAGAAGTCATCATTCATACTGATTCTTTCATACTGATTTTTTTCACAGTAATGCACCACAACCCAAACAGGTTAAATAAAATTAATTGAGTGAGCTCTTTAGCTCCGTGCCTCACTGTGTAAGCAATCCTGTACATGTCTACTCAAAAATAAATCTCACTGAATTTAATGGGGTCTGTGGGCAGCAGATTATGGATGAAAGCTGTAGGTGTCAGCTAGACCAATTAAAGTTTGGTTATTACAACTTTAGCAAATGCTGTAATGGCATTGGGAAACATCTTTGTTTCCTAGTCTTCTACTCAGTCACACAAAGGTTTTGTCAACCTTTCCAACAGAGCGAAATAAAACTCTCTCATCCTGCTAGTTAATACTTACCCTACATTTATGTCTCTAGATAATGCCCTTTTCTCATTTCAGAAAGATACAATGGTCTCAAAGTGTTGGTACATTTATACTAGGTTGCCTGATGTCAAGAGCTTTAGTCCCTTGAGCACAAAATCGGTTGGTTGTTAATGGCTTGAGTTGTTTTCCCTTGATGGCAGAGGAAACAATATTGGGGCTATGGAATCATTTTCTGTTCAAAACCGTTCCCTACTCCCAAAAGAAGAAAGTGTGCTTTCATGTTAGGAAACCAGAAATAATGAGGCAGAACACCAAGTATGGCGTAGAATGAGGACCACTTTATTAAATATAAGAAGAACATACTCAACTTATAAATAACAACCATGTACAGAAGCATCTTCAAATTCAATCAGGCTCCTAAGTCTGTTAACTGGGTAAGCCTACACTGAAGGGAGTCAAGCTGGCCTTAATTTCCAACTCACCTTGCCACACTAGGGCATGCCATTTTAGGGGATGAAACTTAATTTTTGCAAATTTCGATAAAGGGTGGACAACACAGAAATAATGGTCAATTTCATTTCGCCCACAGGAGGAGAGATGTATAGTGAGGAGAGTCTGTACCATTGAATGTGAAATGCACCCAGCCATCATACCCTCATCATCCAACTGTAATGGGTTTGCAGATGGGCATGCACCTGTCACACCACATCTTAAAAGTGAGGAGGGACTTCTTCCTGATTCATGGCCCATTAAGTCTGCAAATCCCAAAATGAGTGACACAGGTTAAGCTCAACAGTGAGCCATACCCTTCGCCACACCATCACAAAGCGTGAAATACTCTGGCATTACAGTTTACCTCAAACATGCCCCAAGGAACTCATAATTCGTTTCAATCTATTCCTTTCCCATTCACACCTGCAACAGGAAGAGGATAACTTAGTGCTTCTTCCCCCATTTCTTCACTACAAGAAATGAGGTTACAGAGAACCAGGCAGAGGGCCTTCTCAGTAGTGACGCCCGCCCTGTGGAACACCCTCCCATCAGATGTCAAGGAAATAAACAACTATCTGACTTTTAGATGACATCTGAAGGCAACCCTGTTTAGGGAAGTTTTTAATGCTTGATGTTTTATTGTGTTTTTAATATTCTGTTGGGAGCCGCCTAGAGTGGCTGGGGAAACCCAGCCAGATGGGCAGGGTATAAATAAGAAATTATTATTATTATTATTATTATTATTATTATTATTATTATTATTATTATTATCAGAGAGCATAATGTCATCCCCTAAGTCTGACAAGTGGACTCCATCAGCTCTGTAAAGTTCCTGTCTCATGTGTGTAATCCCATATAGTTTCAGATTTACGGTTATCTCTCTCTGCACCTTCTAGGGAAATATGGATGTCTTGATCTTAGATTGGGTGTTATTATTTAATTTGTTTAGTTTTTGTATGTTATTGTTTATCTGTCCTCATGGTTCTATAGCAATATGAAAACTAATAAAAAATAAACTTAAAACCCCTTTAAGAAGTAGCCCCTTCAAAAAAAAAAGGGGGGGAGCCACTTAAAAACCGCATTTTTATACCATAGATGATATAATTAAATTTCACCTTAACTATGAAAAGGCTATTGCAACCTTCCCAAAAATACTTATAAATAAACAGAGTAATACCAGAAAGGCTGATTCCCCTTAAGAAGGAAATGGAAATGTCTTTTGTTACACATGTCACAGATTTTAGTACTGACCATAGATATTAGAGGTGTGTACTGAACACAAGGTTTGGTTTGGACCTCGACCAGTTGATTCAGAAAGTGGTGTGTTTTGGCCTGGAGCACTCCGGAGGCTACTTGCTTTGCTCAGACCCAAATCAGAATCTTGTTTTGGAACAACGAAGCTTCAAGTCTCCCCATTCATAAATTGGGAATATTTAAAATGTTTGTAATGCCTTTACTTTTTGAAAGAACTGCTTGAGAGTATAGGATTGTGCCTATAGAAACCACCCTCTCACTTAAACAGTCCAACAATTTTTCTTCACTCTAAGTAACAGACTAATATATGGAGAAATATAGATGTTTAACAATCTTCCTGATCAATCACCACCAGCTGAGTCCCTGTTAGCATATATATGAAATTAGGATTTTTTTTAACCCATATTAATCTTTTACATTGAATTACATTTGCCAGTTATATATCTTTGAAGATCTTTGCTATCCTTTTTTTGTTTTTGTTTTCATAATCCCAAATAATCTGGTTTGTTTAGCAAGTTTGGCCACCTCACAGTTTCACCCCAACGCCAAGTCATCTCTGAACCACCTAAGCACCAGCACCAAGTTGTTTTGCCTGGGGAGGGGGGCAGATTGTAAAGTTGCATAATAATTTTTGGATAATAACAAGCAGAATTTGTATTTTTATTTATTCATAAATAATTAATACGCAAATCATGAATCACCTTTCTCATTTTCAAGAAACCTTTTCTTATATTGACAAAGCTACTTTTGAAATGGTAGTTGCATACGTTAATAAAATTTACATACTTCTAAGCCAAGCGAAACGTACAGCTAAGCAAAAGACAGAAGACAAGCTCACTGAGAGATGGTCCATATCGATAAATCACTGGAACAATCAATTTCAAGCCAATGTGCAACCAATGTGATTTGAAAATCTAAATTCCAACACGTCTATATTTGTGCCTTCTACTTGTTTATTTGCCTGGTTTCGCACGGTAATAGCAATCAATACAATCTCCATATCTATCCCTTCTAAGCATTAAGAACCTTCTAAAAATCTACTCATACTACTACAACTACTACTATCACTATGTTCTCGTTTTTATTTATTGTAGATACTGTATGTACAAATATATTATTTTTCTTCCTTTTGGTTACTTTATGAAGGTTTGTGAAACTCTCCATTTGAAATAATAAGGTATGGATGATATCCAGCTGTCAGATTCAGAGCTTAGACCTACGTATTAAAATCAATGAATGTACATTACTAAAGTACAGCGGTTTCATTGTGCCAGCTTGGCACAATGGTTATAACTAACATTGAATATCACCCTGTATAACATTGGATATATATATTCAATTCAAACTTTATTACGGTCCAGAGACCCAACAACTCATCACAAAACAATACACAATTTCGACAGCCCGTCCTCAGGTTACACAAACATTCTGTTCAGGCTAGGAATAGGGATAATTGGTTCTTGCAACCACCGATAGAAACTTCGCCACTGCTAATGTTCTGTCATTTGTCCGGTCTTCCAGTAGGAACCTGACATAGTAAGCCTCTGAATTTCCTGGGAAAGGTACTAGCAAGGGTAATATCAGTTCTTCCCTGGCTTGCTCGAATTTCACACAGTGCAGCAAAATATGTTTTATAGAGTCAATGTCTTGAGCACATGAGCATAGTCTGTCCTGGTATGGAACTCCTCTCAATCTGCCATCCAGCACTGCAGAAGGAAAGACGTTAAGTCTAGCTTTTGTAAATAACCTTCTGTAGTTTGGAACTGTCAGATTTTTAATATAAGATGTTAACTTAAAGGCATGCCCATATTTTACTCCTACTGCCAGCGGACTGCAGACTGCGTGTGATCGAAGTCGCAAGTCACTGTGTGCAATGTCCCAGAGTCTTTGCTTTAAAGTCTTTAGGGCACCTTCATAACCCAGGCAATAGAGTTGGGTGGGTGACAGACCAATAGAGGTGGCTTTTTTTGTCATTATTTTCTGCCAGTTGCTGACATACTCCTCATTGTTCAGGTGTTGATATAGACCCTCCCCTAGCTCAAACACTGCAATATTGAGCCAATGTTTTAGTGCAGCCCACCATGCCTTAGTTGAAATTGGGCATTCACCAGCTTCTAATAAAAGTATGGAGTTGGGGACACAATTGGGTACCTGAAGCAGAGATCGCAAGAATTTTGCTTGAAAGCCATCTAGCTTTGGCAGGTCCCCATTATGCCAGACGTTTGCAGCATACAGGAGTTGGGGGACAGATTTTGCGTTGAAAACCCTTAAGGCTGCTGGTACATACTTGCCGCCCTTTTTGAAAAAGAACCTGAGTATGGCTAGCTTAGTGATCTCTGCCTTTTGAAGGGAGGTTTATATATACTTTTGAAGGGAGGATATATATATAGCCTTCAGGTAAATTAAAGAGCTAACCCTTTGCTGTATTTTGACTGCTACATTTATCTTGAAATCCCGAGTCTGTCTATTCCTTTAATCAAGGCATCCTTCACATCTTTGTTCCTGAGGCTATAGATCAGGGGATTCACGAATGGGATCAACACTGTGTAGACCACTGCGATTATTTTATCCTGCTCCAAAGAGTAGCTGGAGCTGGGTCTCAAGTACATAAAGAGGAGGGTCCCATAGAACAAACTGACGGCGGTTAGATGAGAAGTACAAGTGGAAAAAGCTTTGTGCTTGCTGTCATTGGAGCGTATTCTGAGGATGGTAGAGAAGATGCAGGTATAAGAGATGAGAACTACCAATGTGGTGGTGACCTCATTGAATCCAACAATGGTAAAAACAAGGATTTGGTTAAGAGTGGTATCAGAGCAGGCCAACTTCATCAATGGTGGCCCATCACAAAAGAAATGGTTAATGACCTTAGAATCCCCAAAGGACACTGTTAAGGAAAAACCTATCTGTACTGTTGCATTTAGGAAGCCAACCACAAAAGAAGCAAACACCAGCAAAACACATAGTCTTTGAGACATGATGACTGTGTACAGCAGTGGGTTACAGATGGCCACATAGCGATCGTAAGCCATGGCTGCCAAGAGGTAACATTCTGCTGTTGCCAAAGCAATATAAAAATACAACTGAGTGAAACAGCTAGAGTAAGAGATGGTTTTTCTATGTGATATGAAGCTCACTAGCATCTTGGGTGTTACGACAGAGGAATAGCACAGGTCCAGGAAGGATAAGTTGCTAAGGAAGAAATACATTGGCGTCTGAAGCTGAGAGCAAGTCCTCACGATTACCATGATCCCAGCATTCCCCAATACTGTGATAATGTAGATCAGCAAGAAGACTATGAAGAGGGAGATTTGCAGTTCAGATCGATCTGTGAGTCCCACAAGAATGAACTCGTTCACTATAGTGCAGTTGTCCCCATCCATGTGCACTTGCAAACATACTGTTATTTGAAAGGAGGAAAATAATAAATTTCAGTGTCATAGGTTGCAAATCAGATTTTTGAAAAGCTGTTATGAAAAATACAAGATTATTTAACATTCAAAATCTCTTAGGAAATATCATCATTTTTATTAAAAAGGAGGAACTTGTCTGAGCAATCTCCATTTTGATCCTTTAACTGAAAATACACAGGTGTTGTTTCAGTTGCTGTTCTTTTTCCTTTTTTAAAAGACCCCCCTCTAAATATATTTATATATTGTGAGAGAATTAAGAATACTGAGCAGTGCAGAGGTACTAGAACGGCAGGATAGAATTTCCTATAAATAATATATAAAAACAAGAAGAAGAAGAACAAAATGGGAGAAAGGAAATTGTAGGCCACCTTTCCCAATAAGAGTTTCAGGAGGGTTTACCTGTGGGGTCCCAAGAGTTCACATACTGATCAGATAACCATTAATAAGTCTAATATTCTGATGTATTTATGACCCTGGTTAAGAACTCCAGCAATGATGAGTTATTTGGACTTAAGCTACACGCAACTGACTTCATTTAAACTCAGTATTATTTCCTCAAGTGCTGGGAATAACAATTGATGGTAGCGCTGTTCTGCTCATATCCTGTTTATGAGCTTCCCATAAGGATCTGGTTGCTTAGGTCAGGATGCTGAATAATACAGGTCTGTGGTCAGAGCTCTTCTTATGTTTTCATTAATATAACATACTGATGTTATATGCCAAGCCAATAAAGGAGTTCCACATATGGAAGCAAAATTCCATAGATGGAATGTTCTCTATATATGGACATGGGTGCCAGGTTAAGAAATATAAGATGACAAATCATCTGGGGGAAAAGCAAATCATTTTCTTTACGTCAGCATGGATGTCTCTCACTGATAAATTTAGGTAGAATAGCTATCTCATTTTTAGCCATAAATGCTTTAAATTCATTATGAATTCTCTGAGAATCTGAGGACAACATCAACTTGTATGCCACATTGGAGAAAATGAGAGATCTGTACTCACCACAGTTTCAGGCAACAATTATAGCAGTAAGGGAAGGGGGCATTTTGAAGTTGGCTTCTCAATTATTATTCTGGGTCTGAAGTGTATGCTTTCTATTAGTCATCAGATTCTCAAATGAAGATGTAGTTATTTTATCTTGAATATCTGGGTTTGGGTAAACCCATTGGGATCCTTACACCTGATGGACCTCTGCAGTAATAAGTCAAGCTGCTCTGTTAATAATTCTTTGTTTACCTTGTGACTTTGCCAAGATGTTTTTGGTTTGATATGGAGGAATCTCTAAATAATACACAGTGGAAAGATTATGGATGAAATGGTTTTGGGTGGTTCACACTGACAGACCTCATTGGAAGGGAATATAAACTTCCACAAACTCTTACAAAAAGTAGCTTATTATACTGTCCTTTCTTTGTTGGGGAAGTGCCAGGATTTTACAACACAAAAAAGTAATTTTCTCCACACTGTACTTTAACAACAACAACCACAACAAATCTCCTGTGGTGGTTCTAGCATACAGAGAATTGTTGGTACAATATCCCATGGGGCACTGGCTAATGAAACAGTTGCTGGATTCTCTGTTAGTGCCATCTGTAACCATAAAGGAAACCGATTTTTGTGAATTCCAATATTTACTTATTTATTACATAGACCCAATTGCTTCACCCAATTGAACCAGGATGTTACAAAAATGCCACAAATAAAACAGGTGCAAGTTATCTTGAATATGTTAAAATAAATATGCAAAATATGATCAGATCCTAAAGGAGTACAGTTGATGGGAAGCAATCTGTCCCATGGGCTATGGCTTGGCATCTAAGATGCTGCTTGAAAAACTGGCAAGGCATTTTTTAATATATATATATAAAATACTAGAGAAAAGAAATGAACATAAGAAGAGCCCCACTGCATCAGACCAAAGGCCCATCTAGTCCAGCTTCCTGTTCTCACTCTCTCCACTTTTGCTTCCTGGCAGCTGTCCAGTATGAGAAGATCAGCTGCCATTTCCCCATGACTTAGAGAAGTATTTTGGACCTGCACCTTAGAGAGGTTTACCTATAACAGCAATGAGGCCTCACATAATTTAAACAGTTTGGCGTTGGGATCTATTGATGATGCCAAAATTCATTTTGAAAAGTGTCGTAATTGTATTTTACCCTATTTGTATTGAAAATAAAACTCACAAGGAAATCAACAAGCAGTACTTCTAGTACTAACAGTATTCATGGTCTCAAAATATTCATTTTGCCAGCTACATTCCAATGAGGACTCTGTGCATGCACACGAAAGCTCATACCAATAACAAACTTAGTTGGTCTCTAAGGTGCTACTGGAAGGATTTTTTTTTAATTTTGTTTCTCTTTTCTTCAAGTTCTTCCTCAGGATCAAAGTGTAAATTGAAAGTATTTTGAGATTTTGAGGCTAGCATGGTTTGCATTAACCAGACTGTCTTCTTGATCAAGGTCACCTTCCAGGGTAGGTATTTGACACATACCCAGAAGCTGATTAGTTTAACTCAGGAATGGCTAACCTACAGCCCTCCAGATACTCCTGATCATCACCCCTGATCATTGGCCATATTGGCTGGAACTGATGGGAGTTGGGAGTCCAGCAGCATCTGAAGGGACACAGGTTCTCCACCTCTAGTTTAACCCTTTATTCATGATGAAACTATGAATTATTGCTGAGATGGACCTGAACCTTTTATGAAATGGTACTACAGAGCAACACATTTCCTCCGAACATGTACCCCAAGGGCATGTAGTTTGGTTTGTGTATGAAGGACTCATTGTCAAGTGCAGACTGAGATGGCAGACTCTAGAGGGAAACAAGGCAGGTGAAGAGAAATGAAGACGCTGAGAGAGCCGAGTGAATGCTGGACCAGAAGTCCAAGTAGATTCTTCCCTCCCTGTGGGTGCGCTGTTGACGGCTGTGGAGAGCTCAAAGGGCCTTCTTGGTAGTCGCGTCTACCCTGTGGAATGCCCTCCCATTAGATGTCAAGGAAATAAAGTATATTTCCTATTTTTCACACCTTGCACTTATTAAGAGGAATCTCTGAACATCTATCATGGAACTCTTGCACACTGCTTTATTATATGTTTAGCTGTTGTTGCTTTAAAAAAAAAATCCTGACCCTTTCTCCAAGCAGAGGGTAGCTTATTAATTTATTTGCAGTGTTTGTGTACTGCCCAATAATTAAGGTTCACATGGTCTCCTTATTCCCTTTTTATCCTCACAGCGATTCTATGAGGTATATAGTAGAATATATTCTATATTCTATATTCTAAGTAGTAGAATATTCTATATTCTAAGTAGAATATTCTGTATACTAAGAAGTAGTAGTGATTGGCCCAAGATCTCTCCATGAGACCACTCTGGCTTTTGTGTTTCCTCACAATCTTAAGATCTCATGTTCACCTCCACAGCCCTCTCTTCATTGCAATCACACATGAGTTGTGATATCTTCTACATATTTATTGTATGAGGTAATCATAGATAAGCAATTTAAGAATAGGGCATTACTTTCCTAGAGTTGACTTACCCTCTTTTATTAAAAAAAAAAAAAGCTCAACAATTTTGGGGGTTCCCTAAAAAATCTCAACAACGGGGTGTCCTGGTTTTTGCTTTTCGAAATATGGCAACCCTAAGTTACAATGAGCACTTCCAGCTTCTATTATTCGCTGAACTTATATTGATCCTTAAGATCATCATATAGGTAAATGACAAGGCAGGCTACATTTTTGTAATTTTAATATCGGACATGCAAGACCATACATAGATGCTGATAATGGACTAGCAATAGATAGCTCTTGTGGAAATGCTTAGAAATTGTTGCTAGCTACTCATTTTGTTACATACCTTCCTCTGAATGCCTCCTAAGGCATCCTTAACCTCCTTGTTTCTCAGGCTGTATATCAAGGGATTCAGTAAGGGGATGACAATTGTGTAGAACACAGCAAGGGTTTTGTCCATGACATCTTGAAGAAACGATCCGCTGCCAGAGTTTGGTCGGAAATGCAAGATAAGAATTGCCCCGTGGAAGATGGTAACTGCAGTGAGGTGTGAGGTGCAAGTGGAGAACGCTTTGAGTCTACCTGCTCTTGAGCTGATCCTCACAATGTTGATGAGAATGTACATATAAGAGACGATGACACTCAGGATGGTGGTTCCTTCTACAAGCCCAGCCTCAAAAAAAATCAGGCGTTCATTGATGTAAGTATCCGAACAGGAAAGTGATAAGAGTGCAGTGATGTCACAATATACATGATTGATTTCGTTAGATTGACAGAATGACAGCCTGAAGGTGAAGACTGTATGGAGAAGAGAGTGCAGAAGCCCAAGAGCATAGGACCCCACCACCAGAAGTGTGCAGATTCTAGGAGACATGAGGACTGGATACAGCAGTGGCTTACAGATAGCCACATAGCGATCATACGCCATTGCAGCCAGGAGAAAGCACTCTGTGCTCCCCAGGCCTATCACAAAGTACATTTGCAATGCACATCCAGTGAGGGAAATGGTCTTTTTATCTGCTAAGAGATTCACAAATGTCTTCGGGGCAACCACAGAGGAGAAGCATGCATCAAGGAGAGAGAGGTTGCTGAGAAAGAAGTACATTGGAGTGTGGAGACGGGGACAGGCTCTTATTAACACAAACAGTCCTAGATTTCCCACCAAAGTAGCAATATAAATAGCAAGGAAGACTAGAAAAAGGACAATCTGTAGTATGAGATTGTTTGTTAACCCTACAAATACAAACTCATTGATTATTACAGTGAAGTTTTTCTCTTTCATTGCATTCAGATTGTTTTATTCCAGAGCTGTAAAATAAAGAAACACGACAACTGAGAAGAAACGACCATTTATTCATCATGCACATGAGAAATCTATGCAATTCATTTGCCACCAGTTTTATTTAGTTTATTTAACTAAATAAACTAAATAAACTTCCTATATTTAGACAAATATAGGAAGGATTTCTATCAAAGGTACCAGGCGCTTGGGGATAAAAGGAGTGTCTTACCTTCTTCTTCAGCTCCACAAAGGTATCTGCTTATACAACATGGGGGCCTAGTTATAGGTGGGAAAGGATGTGATGAGGACACCCACATGAACTAAGAATGTACCCCACACAGCTAGCACATCCTTTGTTATTGTAGGAAACTGGCTATACCAGGAAGCAATGTAGAGACTCTTTCAAAAATTACTTTTGGCATTGAAAGTGAATACCCTCCAGCCCAGCCCAGAGGAAAACCAGGACATGCATCTTTCAGGGTTGCAATCTCAAAGGAGCCAGGGGACTTGTGCATGAACACAGCACCCCAAAATGGGATGTTCCACTTAAATTGGGACAGTTGAGGGGTATGAAAGTGTGCCTTTGGTTCTGCTGCTACAAGAATGCCACTGTTAAGAGTCTCTATTACAGGGGATGTTGAGAAAGAATATGTACCGGTAGTCGAAGTTATGCAAGTAAATTCAAGAGTTCGACTCTTGACTCTTGGATTGCTGAGCATAATCCTCTCTTGAGAACTATGTTTGGAGGGTACATGCACTACAATTTTGAAGAAAAATAATCAGTGCAGAATGCTGATCAGCTGGCTTGCAGTGGCATCATGAAGCACTCTCTCTTTTCTCTTGAGAGCATAAAAAACCATAATTCTTTAAATTGTATATAAGCCTGCATAACAGAGCTCATATAAATAATGCAAACAGCAAACAAAATAACAAACAAACAGGCAAAAAGCCTGCCACAAGGATCAGTCAAATATGTTTCAAAATCATCATTAGCAGAAGAAGTGCATATATGTGCCAAATGAAGAGCAAAGTTGGGGGAAAGTGTATGCAGAAAAACAAAGTGTGTGGTTGTGGGGAAACAACATACTGGCTCCTGCTTTCTTATATGTCTCTACTTACTCTTAAAGGAAACTGGGGTGGTAGAAGATCTGAAGAAATAAATGGAGAATGAAATTGCATCGATGGAACTTAATTCCAGAGAGATAACTATGTTGGTCGCTTGCAGTAAAACCCAAAGAGAGAAATGTGATAATGAGCACAGTTATTGTACCCAGAAGCATCCTTAGACAGAGTCCACTTTGTCAGCTGCATAGAATGGCATGTATATATAACTGTAGAGCTTTTGTTTTATCCCTACCATCCTCAGTGCTCCATGTCCTTGGAGAACTTCACAGAATTCATCATTTTAGGAATTCATCTATTGGGAAAATGTGCTATACTCTCCCCAAGACTCAACCGCATTGAGGCACAGAAATTGTTCATTGTTTGTTTCTGATAAAAAAAAGAATAATAATTCCATATGAAGAGGCAGGGCTGACCCAATACATTTTGGCACCTCAAGTGAACCACAAAAAGTGCCCCCCACCCTGCTTGGAAGAAGGAGTTAATAAAGATTAACAAAGGGGAAATGAAGATCTACACTGGGTTCTGCTACCCCTGTGGATCTTGCCACCTGAGGCAGTTGCCTCACCTTGCTTCATGGGTGGGCCGCCCTTGTGAAGAGGCAAAGAGAAGGGGAAGAGTATTGTTAGCCCTGAAAAACAAACTTATATGAAGCTACAACTGCAAGAATGTTGGGAGCATCATAGACTGGAAATGGATAACATTGTTTCATGAATAGGAAGCCAAAGCCAGATCATTGGTTTATCTGAATGAGTATTTGGCATTGGAGGGCAGCAGCCATGTGCAGGACTATGCACTGACTGGCAGTGGCTCTCCAGGGTTTCAGGGAAAGGTCCTTCCCAGCACTACCCAGAGATGCTGCACATTGAACCTAGGATATTTTGCAGGCAAAGCATGTGATCTTCCATCAAATTTGCATTGACACTTTGTCACAATTTGTTTTTCTGGGAATAACAACAACAACAACAATTTATTATTTATACCCCGCCCATCTGGTTTCCCCAGCCACTCTGGGCGGCTTCCAACAGAATATTAAAATACAATAGTCCATCAAACATTAAAAGCTTCCCTAAACAGGGCTGCCTTCAGATGTCTTCTAAAAGTCTGGTAGTTGTTTATTTTCTTGACATCTGATGGTAGGGCGTTCCACAGGGCAGGCACCACTACCGAGAAGGCCCTCTGCCTGGTTCCCTGTAACTTGGCTTCTCTCAGCGAGGGAACCGCCAGAAGGCCCTCGGCACTGGACCTCAGTGTCCGGGCAGAACGATGGGGGTGGAGACGCTCCTTCAGGTATACTGGACTGAGGCCGTTTAGGGCTTTAAAGGTCAGCACCAACACTTTGAATTGTGCTCGGAAACGTACTGGGAGCCAATGTAGGTCTTTCAACACAGGTGTTATGTGGTCTTGGCGGCCGCTCCCAGTCACCAGTCTAGCTGCCAGTTTAGTTGTAATTCCGTGGTAGTGCATCTGCCTGCAGAAGGTCCTAGGTTTTACACACACACACACACACACACACACACTACAAAACCAGACAACAATACAAAACAGTGAGATAGCAGGAATCAGGGTTGCCATACGTCCAGAAATTCACGGACATATCCAGAATATTGCAGTCGGAATCAGTGTCTGGGCGGAAATTGGCTAAATGTCTGGAAAAATCCGGATGTATGGCAACCGATGTCGGCAGTGTTTTTGCCGATTTCCCTCAAAAATAGCTCATTTTAAATGCAATTTTGCCAAAATAGCTCAACAACTTTTTAGTCCGGATTGTCACTTTTTGAAATATGGCAACCCTAGCAGAAATACAAAGTACTGGTAGGTACCAGTGCCGAAGCAATGTTTTCATACGATGGTAGTAGCGCTGGGAAGGGATCCCTTTCAAGACTTTCCACTAGCCACCACTGGCAGCAATCCCACTGGTGGTACTTCTATCTGGCCATACATTTGGTGGATGGAAAAGGGTGCTCTGTGCCAATGGAATGATGCTGGCATCACTTGGCAGGCAGCAGGTGGGCAAGATTGATGGAGGGACAACTCTGTCAAATGCAATCCCTCCCGCCACTCTTGCAGAAAGGGGGCTTTGACTGCTTTATAAATTGCAATTTTTTTAAAATTGCAATTTATGATTGTAATTTGGGATGATAAGCAGCATCCCAAAAGCTTCTTGCATATTTCTCCCCTACACCCCCATTCCCCCCGCCCCCATTAGCTGCCATGTCCCCCACTATAAATATATAACATGCTCAAGTTTAGGACTGACAGGTACCTACTGCCATATAATGTAATACAACAGGGGGAAGGCTGGTAGGGGAGATAAAAGCATCTGTTCCTCTCTTCTGAAACTCCCCACTCTCAAAAAAAGTCTAAAAAGAGCACTACTGTCTGGAGCCCTGGGCAGAAGCAAACCTCTCAGGGTGTGGATAGGTTAGCAAGGATGCAAAATGCAGCCACCTAAAACTAAGGTAGTGGTTTCAACACAAACGGGGGTTTCTCTAGATACGGAGAAGAAATTTTGTAAATTAAAATCACACACTGTCAAATAATCTGTCAAGAGCTCCAGAATGTGAAGGAGGCGGGGGAGAAAAGAAGAAAATAGGTTGTTCAATCCTCAACAAATTATAGAAATGAATATGGAATGTGAAGTAAAAATAAAATCCCTTACAGGATATAGTTTAACCTTTCCAACGCCTGTACCACTCTCCTTCCCCAATTATGTAGATGTTAAATGCTTAGGCTTGGGGGTGTAAGCCAGGCCCACACTCGTTTTTCTGACAGCTAATTCATACCCTCCACCAACATTACTCCAATTAAAATAAGGACGTCCTACTCCACAATGATGATGATGGTTTTATTATTTATACCCTGTCCATCTGACTGGGTTGCCCCAGCCATTCTGGATGCCTTCCAACATATATAAAAACATAGTAAAACATTATTAAACATTTTAAGACAACTTCCCTATACAGGTCTGTCTTCAGATGTCTTCTAACGGTTGTAGAGTTACTGATCTCCTTGGCTCGGGGGTTGGATGCCCTCTAACATTTCTCCAATGAAAATAGGGACGTTCTAGGATCAAATCAGAAACCGGATCGGCTTTTGTAAATTGAGAATTGTCCCTGGAAAATAGGAGCACTTGTAGGGTTTGCTAATTTTCAAGTCCTGAAACTAATCTCTTCAAGAGTTCTGAACAGCACTGAAAGGTTCCAGTTCCAAGTTGACTGAACAGAAGCACTTCTCATACTCCCTATGGCTTAGGGCAGGAGTGATGAACCTGTGGTTCTTCAGACATTGCTGGACTGTAATTCCCATCTTGCCTGATCATGAATCTGATGGGAATTGGAGCCCAATGACACTAAGAGGGCCACAGCAACTCCCCATCTCTGACTTAAGGAGGTGGGGATACAATGCACTATTAAGCACTATGTTAATCATACAAAAGAGAATAGTTAAAACAGTGGTCAGACTCCATATTAGGGGATACACCATATATCATTCATAGCATAGAATGTTCCCTTTATTCAGCTTAGAATAATATGGACATAGTTTAAGGGAAGCATTACATTCCTCACCAAATCAGCACATAGAGGCCAGAGGGACTTTGGTGCATCTTTCTTTCTTTCTTTCCAGACTTTACAGATTTAATAATGTCATGCCCATTTGCTTTTATAAGGTTCATGAACAAAACATTTTGTCACACACCTTCCGCTGAAAACCTCCCAAAGCATCCTTTACCTCCTTGTTTCTGAGGCTATAAATCAAAGGGTTGAGCAAAGGGATGACAACTGTATAGAACACGGTCAGTGTTTTGTCAAAGACGCCTTGATCCAAAGATTCATCGCTAGAGGTTGGTCGGAAATGCAGGATGAGAATTGCCCCATGGAAAATGGTAACCACGATGAGGTGTGAGGTGCAGGTGGAGAAGGCTTTCAGCCTGCCTGCAACCGAACTGATCCTCACCACAATGTTGGTGAGAATATATGTATAAGAAACTACAACACTCAGGATGGTGGTTATTTCTACAAGACCAGCCACATAGAAAATCAGGAGTTCATTGAGGTGGATATCTGAACAGGAAATGGACAAAAGTGCTGTGATGTCACAGAAAAAGTTATTGATCACATTAGACCTGCAGAATGACAGCCTGAAGGTGAAGACTGTGTGAAGGAGAGAGTGCAAAAGGCCAAGAGCATAAGACCCCAACACCAGAAGAATGCAGACTCTAGGAGACATGAGGACTGGGTACAGCAAGGGTTTGCAGATAGCCACGTAGCGATCATATGCCATTGCAGCCAAGAGAAAGCACTCCGCGCTCCCCAGACCTACAAAAAAGTACATTTGCATTGCACACCCAATAAAGGAAATGGACCTTTTCTCTGCTAGGAAGTTCACTAATGCCTCTGGAGCAAACACAGAAGAGAAGCATACATCCAGGAAAGACAGGCTGCTGAGAAAGAAGTACATTGGAGTGTGGAGCCGGGGACTGGCCCTTATTAAGGCAATCATCCCTAGATTTTCAACCAAGGTGATCATATAAATAACCAGGAACACCAAAAAGAGACTAGTTCGTAGTGTAGGATTGTTTGTTAATCCTACAAAGGCAAACTCACTGACCACTGTTGTGGAGTTTTCTTCAGGCATTGCACCCAGGGGAAATGTCCAGATCTGAAAAAACACCAAAGCATGGCACAGGTAAAACAATACTTCACAACCAATGTGTGGAATTCATTGCCAACAGTGATAGGGATGACTATCAGCTTGCATTACTTTAACAGAAAGTTTTAGGCATACTTGAAGGACAAGACCTTCAGGAATAGTTTGCTGCAGGCTTCCATTCAAACCAACAAACAGTTTAAGGTAGCATCTTAGAGACTAACAGATTTGCTATGCTTTTAGTCTGCAGTCTTATGCACACTTACAAGGGAGTAAATCTCATTGAATGCACTGAGACCTACTTCCAGATTACCAAACATTCATAGGATTGTATACTGTCTGAGACTAATCTGAAACGTCAATTACAGAAGCAGCATTATATATCTGGTTATCAGATGCTTATGAAAAAGACCAGGGAATGGCCACCCTCCCCATGCCTTCTTTGTGGGCTCCCCAACCCAAACTAGTGGGCCAAAGCTTGAGGTGAGTTGGATGGAGGTTTTGTGCTCAACTTTGGTGTGATAGGCAGCAGTCCCCTCAGGGCAGGAGTCTGGGGCAAAAGTCCAAGGCACCACACAGTAGAATGAGCAAGAGGAACCCCAAATGCACCAGGTTGGGCTTGTCATATTTTAAAGAAATGAAATCACCATCTAAAGAGGAGGTATCTGTAAGACCACCAAGTCCATGTTTAAAGTTACCTATCTGCACAACTAGAGATGTGAGTCAAAAGGGAACCCCTGTGTTGCAACTCGAACGAGAATCAAAAAGCAGAGCAAAACGAGACCAAGACAATCATAGTATAAACTCTAAAGAGCTTTAGTGATATCAATGATCAATATAAACATTTCAAGGGAATTTCGTCCTGACAATATGACAAAATATAATGCGTATGAATAGTCTCTATAAATGTAGCACAATAAGTGTGGTATTCCAGCAAGCCGAAGTGGTGAGGAAACTAGTGAATATGATCTTCCAACGGACAGCGTTTCCGGATAAAGTTCACTGTTTCGATGTTACTTCTCCAGCAGATGGTATATGATAAATTTAAGGCTGCAAAACAATAAACACGACAATACAATATATATACTAACAAAGGACTGAATAACATAATGAATATGACGAAAATAGAATAGAAAAATAGAAAAACATACCCCATAGTGTGGCATAGAAAGCATACTAAGGGACAGTGCTCATAATAATATGTAAACACTGCCAACGTCTAAGAAGCTGACACATTTATAGAGACTATTCATATGCATTATATTTTGTCATATTGTCAGGACGAAATTCCCTTGAAATGTTTATATTGATCATTGATATCACTAAAGCTCTTTAGAGTCCATACTCTTTAGAGTTCATACTATGATTGTCTTGGTCTCATGTTGCTTTGTTTTTTGATTCTCAACTAGAGATGTGGGCTGGGGATGATGAAAGCTGTAGTCCAACGACATCTGGGAGGCATGGATGATTTGGAGAAGCATTGTCAATTTGTGCAGGGAGCTGTCTATATTAGATACAGTGTGAGAGCTCAGAATCATGAATTGCTTCTAGTACAGGGTGCGCCTCTTACATTGATCCTGCTGTAGGCATACTTCTACTTTAAAAAGCCAGCAAATCCAACACCATCTAAAATTGTGAGTGTTGGAAAAACAAATCCAGTTAGAATCTTTGCAAACCAATTCGTATTAAAAGAGCTTACTTGAGATTCCTGCATTACAGCGAGTTGGACTAGATGATGCTCAGGGTTCCTTCCAACTACAGTTCTATGATCACATAGGAGTAAACTCCACTGAACACAGTAGGACTTATTTCTGAGTATAGATGGTATTGTTAAATTGGATTATCACTGCATCAACTTTGGAGATATTTACTCCTGTGCTATGAACGTTCAAAGAACCCATGAAGGTCATTTCTTTCATTTCACATACTTCTATCTACACTAACACAAGAAAGCATAGCATAAAGTGCACTTTTGCATACGTTTACATACCTTTGGAAATAAGCTCTGCGCGGCTTCTGCATAAACAGCTGTGGTACTCTGTTGCAGTCAGAGAGAGAGAGAGAGAGAGAGAGAGAGAGAGAGCCTGAGGCAGATAGATCAGCAAATTCATCTAAGATGTAAAATAATATTAAAATGAAGTAGATGTGTTGTATCACAAGGACCTGATAATTTGCAATAATGTTTTCTCTCCTCGACTCTAAAATAAGCTACAAAAGTGCCCCTAATCTGATTGCCAGCCCCCTGATTGTTGGTACTATATGGGTACCATAAGAAGCTCTGTTCCATTTTCTTTCTTCACCAATCTTTCTAGTGACACTTGGTTCCTAACATTACTTTTCCTCCAAATGTTATTCTCTCAGCAGTTCTGTTCTTTCAGAATTCTTAGCATAAATAGAATGCCTATTCTGATCTGAATTTGCAAGAGACTACCTTGCAATTTATCATGGAGCACTTTTGTTTGGCTGCTGTAAGATAAACAGCTGATAGGATATTGAGCTTCCCCACACATGACTTTTTCAGACTTTAATCCCTCCTGAACTCTCATAGAAACTAAAACGACCAACAGGCAGCTAATTATTATTATTTGCCTCCTAATGAAAAATGAGGTGAAATGGCGCTGTTGAGCAGAATTCCAGAGAGACAAAGAGTGAAATATCATCATCATCATCATCATCATCTCAGGGGAGCTCACAGCATAACAACACAGAATAAAACCACAAAGTATAAAATAAAAACAATAACAATAACAAAACAATAACCACCAACACCCATCCTACCACAAGACACGCTTAAAGGTCCATAGAAATTAATCAGCCAAAAGTCTGGTTGAAGAGGAACATTTTTGCCTGGCACTTAAAGATGTATAATGAAGGCACCAGCTGAACCTCCCTGGGGAGAGCATTTCACAAATGTGGAGCCACCGCAGAGAAGGCCGCTTCTCGTGTTCCACCCTCCAGATCTCTGGTGGAGGAGGCACACTTAGGAGGGCCTCAGAAAGTGATCTCAGGGGCTGGGTAGGTTGTTTCCCCACCCTCCATCTTAGATTTTCAAGGGGCATCAGGGGCAGCAGTGGGTGGGGGAATTGTCAAAATAGCCCCCTTCTCCTCCATTAGCAGATACCTCCAGTGGCGGAGCTTCATGCTCCGGCACCGGGGGGCAGAGAGCAAGTGGGGGCGGGGCTGGTGCGCATCCCGGAGACGGGGCATGCTGCCTGCAGGGGTGTGGCACCCAGCACAGGTGGGGGGGCAGCCACAATGGCACCCTACAGGGGTCGCGCTGCCGGGGGCGGTGCGCTCCCCCCGCACTCCTCTTCCTCCGCCAGTGGATACCTCCCACTGGGGCAAAGCACTAGGAGGGTGTTCTGGTGGGGCAGAGGTTTGTATAGAGCTTTGAAATTGAGGTGTCAATATAACAAGTACTACCGGTATGGCTAATGCAGTTTCTGGATGTTTTTACTAAAAATTTTACAATTTAAAGAAATATGGTTTTAGTAAAATTCCAGTTAATTTTTTCAGAAGCCATGGGATGATGCATGGAGTAGAGAAAGTGGACAAAGAAAAGTTTTTCTCCCACTCGAATAACATTAGAGGAGGTCGTCATCCCATGAAGCTGAATGTTGGAAAATTCAGGACAGATAAAAGAACATATTTCTTCACACATCCCATAGTTATAATCTGGAATTTGTTCCCACAATAAGTAGTGATGGCTACTAACTTGGATGGCTTTAAAAGGGGAAATTAATGGAGGGCAGGTCTATCAATGACTGCAGCTCATTTTATCTGTATTCTATCTCAATTGTCATTGTTTATATGGATTTGAATTCTGGTTGCTGGGATTCACTTGTGGGTAGAGTGTCTGTGCTCTGCTTTTGGGCTTTGCTTGGACATCTAGTTGGGCACTGTGAGAACAAAATGCTGGACTGGTGTGCTTTTGAACTGCTAGGTTGGCAGAAGCTGGGACAGAGCAATGGGAGCTCAGCCCACCGCGGGGATTCGAAGTGCCGACTTTCTGATCTGCAAGCCCCAGAGGCTCAGTGGTTTAGACCAAAGCACTACCCGTGTTCCTTACTGTACATAGGACCATATATGTCACCGGATGCCATACGTTCAAATCCATATTCAGGCTTGAACTTGGGTTTCTCACCCTCTCTCTGCCTAACGCACCTTGTTGGAAAAACTGAGATAAAGCTGTGGAAGCCATATTAGCTACATTGCAGGAAGGAAGGGATGAAAATATATAAATAAATTTTGGCAGGTGCCAATTCAGTAATATCCTCACATTGTGCAACCCATGACACCTACACAATACTGAACTTTCTAATATTGTGCTAGAATAGCAGTTATTGTGTGCTTCATCCCGAGAAAGGCATTCTTAGCACAGAAACTGATTGGGTTGCACCTTTGATCTATATAGAGCTCTTATCACTATGAATGTCACTGTACATTTCTACATTTCCTAGCACTGCAATAGCCTTCTCTCAATTTCATGATAAAGTTGCCATTCCAGTAACCCCTGAGGAATGAGAATTTTTTTTAATATAAAGGCGATAGGCTTTTCAATTGTCCATCACGTGTACAAAAAGCATGAAACCATGGTCATTGTCGCTCCAGATTCATTCCCTGTTAGGACTCGCAACAAACAACCATGGGGAACAGATCAATTATAACAGTGATCAAGTTGTATTGCAAGGTTCTTTTCTTGTACTTTGTTTCAGCTGTTCTGCTATGTCATTTCACAGTGATAACATCCTCTCCATCGCTCGTCGAAGGGCACATTTAACCTCCTTGTTCCTCAGGGCATAGATCAAGGGGTTCAGCATAGGGATCATCACTGTGTAGAACACGGAGGCGACCTTGTCTTGATCCAGGCTGTATGCAGAGCTGGGTCGGAGATACATGAAGAAAATTGTCCCATAGAACAGTGTAACAACCATCAAGTGGGAGGTGCAGGTGGAAAAGGTTTTGCGTCTGCCCTCTGTGGAGCGTATCTTCAAAACCGTAACCAGTATGCAAGTATAGGAAACGCCAATGGTCATTGTGGTGGTCACACAGTTTACACTAACCAAAGCAAAGATCACCATCTCATATATGTGGGTATCAGAGCAAGAAAGCTGGAGAAGTGGAGGAATATCACAGAAGAAATGATTTATTTTATTTGATCCGCAGAAGGATAAAGTAAAAGTGAATGTGGTGTGGGTAATGGAATGGAACAGTCCAACTCCATATGAACAAGCAACGAGCCAGGCACACCTTTCCTCAGACATAATAACTGAATAGAGCAAGGGGTTGCAGATTGCCACATAACGGTCATAGGCCATTCCAGCTAGCAGGAGGCACTCAGTGATCCCAAATACAACAAACAGAAACATCTGGGTTGCACAGCCTGAAACCCCAATGCTCTTTCTCTCTGACAAGAGATCCACCAACATTTTGGGGGTGATGGTGGAAGAATAACAGAGATCCACAAAAGCCAAGTGGCTGAGGAAGAAATACATGGGGGTGTGAAGCTGTGAGTCACTCCTTATCAGAAAGATCATACCCAGATTTTCCACTATGGTGGCAACATAGACAATAAGGAACAGGATAAAGAGGGGCAAATGCAGGTCTGTTCGGTTTGTGACTCCTAGAAAAATGAATAAAGTGATTGTGGTGTGATTCTCCAGAGACATTTCCCCATATACCCGTACAAGTTACCTGTGTGGGACAAGAAACAATGGTTAGTAATAGTAATGGTTAGTAATATAATTTTTATTTTCTCAGATCAGTTCCCTTTGTGTGGCAAAAAAACCCCCAAAATACCATTTCAACAGGTGACTTTGGACAAAGGTTTCATAACAACAACAACAACAACAACAACAACAACAACAACAACAACTTATTATTTATACCCTGGCCATCTGGCTGGGTTTCCCCAGCCACTCTGGGCAGCTTCCAACAGAATATTAAAATACAATAGTCTGTCAAACATTAAAAGCTTCCCTAAACAGGGCTGCCTTCAGATGTCTTCTAAAAGTCTGGTAGTTGTTTTTCTCTTTGACATCTGGTGGGAGGGCGTTCCACAGGGTGGGTGCTTCCAGAGTTCTAAAGCAAAGGATTTCAAAATACAAAGCATGGAAGAGTGAATGGAAGGACTCTTCTGCCCTTGTTTCAGGTGAAGGGTGATTCCCTCACCCACATCTGTTTTGATGACCCATAGCTGGTGGAACGCATCTGCCAGTCAAAGGAGGAACATGGACAGGCTTAAAAGCCTAACCCTCCTCAGTGCATTTCCAAAGTGGCAGCTCTCCTATTTATATTTATAATTATGTATATATATTTATGTATTTAGAGCATGGGAGTAGCCAGTCCCTATTTAAGGGGTTAAGTAGAATTTGTATTGGGTTGGGTACCCTCAGAACTGGCAAGCAGAGAGCACTGGCCTCCCACATCTATTTCACGCTTTAGTAGTAGAGGGATATGTTGAGGGAGGGATATGGTAATTGAGCCAACTTAGTGAAACACCAGTTTGACACAGATGCAGGTGTAAGATGGGTCAGGAGGGAGTTAAACTGAGGCATCCTTATTGTGAAGAAATGCTTATCCAATCGACTTCTCGCAATTGTCTTGCAGAAGGTGCTACAGAAATGAAGCTACTCTAGGATTCTGTCTGTCTCATTACATCTGTGGCTGATTAGCCTCCTCCACACACCTTTAAGGTGAACAGGCAAGGGGAGACTGTTCTAGTGCTCAGAGCAGGGATGGAATTACCCATGCCAGTTATATTTTGGTAGGCTTATTCTCCCAACTCTCAGGAACCCACACTGAGGGGTGTTAGGGTGTTTCTTTTAACTGCATGTTTTATTCACCCCAGTTCACACCTCATTTCTTCATTCCTGGCAAAGGAGGCAAAGATGTAACCTGAAAATCTGAAAACTCTACTAAGAGTAGAGAGTAATAAAATTATAGTTAACCTCAGGAGGGGAAAAAAACATTCAATGGTAAAATGTCAATTTCTTATGGAATTGTGGTCAAGCTATTAAACGTTTTCCATGAGACGATTATGGGGCGTGGTGTGGGCCACTCAGTAGGAAAGTAATTAATGACTTAGGCTAGGGTGCAATTTTCAAGTGCTGTGTCTTTCTCCCACTCTGTTCATTGTATTGTTAGAAGATCTGGAAATATTTTGTAGTAAGGGGCAGTGAACCCATCAGGACCCAGTGATTTACCTGTTTTTGCTTAATTAATAGTCAGCTCTATTTCCATCATTGAAATGGGTGCATTTAGAGATGGATCCTCCTCCTCCTTCCAGGTTGCCCTTCAAGATGCTCCTTTTCCATAAATCATCTTTACTTGTCTCACCTACCATCAATTTACTTTCTGCTGCTGCTCCCTGTAGTGCATTGTCAATTCCTGATGTCTCCCATCAACCTTCCCTTATCTATCCAATGTAGAATATCCAGTCCTCTAGGCATATATTACATCTATTTTTCCAACAGCAGCTATCATGTTGTTTGTCTCTATATTGGTGATTAACACTAGTAATAAAATGCTTGTGATTGCTAACCATTGGCCCCTAAATACCATACTCAGAAGTGATTAATTGCCAGCTTACCCTGTGAGATGAAGCACCAGCTTGTTGGACATGATTGTCTGCTATCCTGAGGAGCCTCTCACAGTATTTATTATTTGCTGTTACCTCTGGGAGTTAACTCCCTTAAGTTTCACATATACTTTTTTAGTGTGATGCTGAAGATAACTTGCCCAATTAGTCTGGGCTGTTGTGAATAGTCATTTGTTCTAGAGTGAGTTATTCATTCCTATAGCACTTCCTCATCTTCTTCCTTCCTTGTTCTTCTATGGGCTTTAGAGAAATCTACATAAAGCTTGCAGGGCCAGCCCAATATATTTTGCTGCCTAGACACCCCCATGTACAGAAGCCAACCAGACTAGCAACTGAATCTTACTTCAAAACCAGCACTGGGTCAGCATTGTCTGCTGGTTAGCTTAGGAAATTCAGGACAGGACACATGGAATACACACCTCTGCCCTTCAACACTTTGCTGCCACTCTCTTACTTCTGGTGCATGGTGCATGCTCACTGTCCACTCAAACAAATGCAGCAGTGATGGCATCAGCACACATCACATATTAAGAGCAGTGCTTTCCTGCTGAACTATGTGGACTACATTGGCTGCCTTTTCTTGAAGGTCCTATCTTTGACATTATCAGAGAGGGTGACTGACTGAAGCCAGTCAGCCCAGACCAGCAATGAGCAAGCACCATCACTAAGGCACTGACTTAGGAAGTTGGGAACATCCCAGGTGAGTCTCAGGAAAAATGAGAGCTGCCTTCTCTCATCATCTTCCCCCTGAGGTGGTTGTCTCACTCTGTCTAATGGTAGGGCCACAACCTTCATTTTCCAGGTTTCCAAAGCACCCTTTCCTTTTTCAGGCAGACATAAGCCCCGTTCCATGCCCAATAAGCATGGGACCCTTTGCCCGGTGGCGCTGTGGCCCATAGATTGCAGCAAAATACTGGGCCAGGTTTTGCCCAGTATTTTCTCTGAGTGATGGGCTTGTGGGAAAAAACTGTCCCAGGAGTCCTTGCTGAAGAGGGGAAGGGAAAGCCTATACAGTGGTACCTCGGGTTAAGTACTTAATTCGTTCCGGAGGTCCGTTCTTCACCTGAAGCGTACTTAACCTGAAGCACCACTTTAGCTAATGGGACCTCCTGCTGCCGCTGTGCTGCCAGAGCACGATTTCTGTTCTTAGCGGAGTTCTTAACCTGAAGCGTACTTAACCCGAGGTACCGCTGTATAAGGCTGCTTCCCCTGAAGCTCACAGCCATTTTGCTTTGAGAGCTTCCCACCTGCCTGCCCTCTGGTTAGAGCCTTCACATAGCAATTTTGGGTCATTGGTTGAAAGGACCAGAAAGGAATTTCTTTCTCTCAACTTGATTGGCATTTGGTTGGAGCTTTTCTCACCTTTCCCTCAGTGAAATTATGGCTTTCCTTTGTTAGGCGGAAGAATGTTGTTTGTATGAGGGTAGAAATGGCATTGGTCAGGATCAACATAGTATAGGGGGCCCATAAGGGACCTGAGGGGAGGATTGACCACGGCAAACCCAAGTGTGGGTTCGGTATCTGCCTGGTTGGAATCTGCACCCTGGTCCCCCAGTGAGACCTTGCTTGCACCACGGCAGTTTCAAATGTGGCTGACTCCCATCGTACTTTGGAGTACGATCCAAACCCAGCAGATCCATTCCATCAACATGGGGCTTGTGGAATGATGAACTGATCTTGGGACCTAATGCCATGACGACCCTTGCCCAGCCTGCTGCTTTCAATAAAGATTTGGCCTGATTTTATCCCATCACCATTGCACAGTCTGGTTATTTTGCTGCTCTCACGAGTCACATAATGCACCTGCCTAGGCAAGCGCACGCCATTATGGACCTCCAATCTTATTATTTGTTAAGACCATAATCATTGTTACCATTAGGAAGCATTGTTCCTAATGCTAAATAAAGATTTGCCTTGAGTAATTATTGCTTCCATAAACTTAATGAGTCTCTAAGAGGAATTATATATTTGTAAACATTCTACCTATAATAACCACTAGTGTATTAATAGATCATCATCACTAACTTACATATCCTTCTGGAGCCTGTATTCATAATAGGTGGATCACAGGGAATTCACCAATGGAAAACCATGATAAATATACTGTAGTTCCCACACACAAGGCTTAATGGAGCTTTTGCTTCATTTGGGTTTGTAATGCATATATTCAAATTACATTGGCCAGAATGTTCAAGTACATTGCAGTCTTTATCCTTTCTAAATCTGGAGATTCATGTTTCACGTATGAAAACCACATCAAACTATGTGTTTCTAGTTGGGTGTGTAGCTACTTGAACAAGCAATATTGTTTATAGTGGTTTATAGTGTTTATAGTGGTATCCACCCCAGCTCTTTCAGATAGGAGTAAATGTAGCATAAGACAGGCATAGGCAAACATAAGGCCTTCCAGATGTTTTGGGACTACAACTCCCATCATCCCTGACCACTAGTCCTGTTAGCTAGGGATGATGGGAGTTGTAGTCCCAAAACATCTGGAGGGCCTTATGTTTGCCTATGCCTGACATAAGAACATAAGACAAGCCTGCTGGATCAGGCAAATGACCCATCAATTCCAGCATCCTGTTCTCATAGTGGCCAGCTACATGCCTGTGGCAGCATACAAGCAGGCACTTTCCTAGAGTTGCCATATCTCCAAGTGAAAATCAGAGTGTTTTGGGTGGTTTTTTTTTTTTTTTTAGGGGAACAAAAGATGTTGTGCTTCCAGGCATGTCCTGAAAAGTCAGGATGTATGGCAGCCCTAACTGCCCCCCCCCCGCATTCAGTTTTCCCATCTAGGTTCAGAGGCTTCTAGCATTAGCATATACACTTATGCGCAGGTGCATTTCTACTATATTTCTTTATGTAAACAAATGCACATTCAGCTGTATTTGCTGCTAGCCTGTCTCTCGTTGAGGAGGTAAACCTATTCTTAGGCTGTGCAACTCCAGATTCCATGACTTAAAGCCAGGGTGGTGACTTACCCATTGTCAAACTGACAAAAATAAAGAGGATAAAGTAGGACACAGGTTCACATAACATTTGCAGCTGCTAATGTGTATAGATGCAAATCTGGAAATAATGACTACAATTGAAATATAATACATCTCCCCATAGTAGCCAAGACTGTGACCAGGTGGCATCTGTGTCTACTTAGACTGCAGCACAAGTGCAAACTCAAGGCCTCTGCTGCTTTCTCTTCTTGTGGTTCTTTATATACTAAGCATGTAATTGGTAGCCCTTCAGATTAGAGGGCTGTCCTGTGATAACTCTTCAAATGGAGAACTGTTCTCTGCAAAGTAGAGAATGGCTAAACTACTGACTGCTTTGGCATTTTAAAAAATGTAAAAAAAATTAAGATGCCTGGGAGATGAATTTTGTTTGGTCTGAATTTGTAAGTGAACGAACCTAATCCACGTCTCCCGGAATAATACATAGATCAGAGTGTAATTTTCTTTCCGCTTCTCTGAATTTTGCAATACAATTCTTCATGAAAACAAAAAACAGCAAAGAAATGTGTGTTTTAGGATAAAATATGCTTTAAAATGCACAACGTGAGATGAAATAGGTATTTAACTACTCATGTTGGGATCAAATAATATTTATATATGTATTTTATAATAAAAGTATGTGTACGTATTATATGCAAACATTCTTTTGTATTTTTTTAAAGTAAAAATTGCAAATTAATCTGGAAATGGGATGGGGTGGACTTCTGAACCAGCATGCAGATATGACTGGTGCTTCTATCCTTGGTAGAGGGGGCTGCAAAAGGGAGGTGAACATTTTGTGAACTGCCCTGAGATCTTTTAATGAAGGGCGGTATATAAACCTAATAAACAAACAAACAAACAAACAAACGAATGATAAACATTGGTTAGGGAAGGTTCTTTATACTTGCACCACCATTAGAACAAGCCCTTAAAATATAAATACAACAATACAGTGGTCCCTCGACTTACGAAGTTAATGCGTTCCGAAGGGACCGCCGTAGGTCGAAAAAATCGTAAGTCGAGTCCCCATAGGAATGCATTGGGAGAAAAAAATTCGTACGTCGAAAAAAACCACATCTAAACTTCGTAAGTCGAGGAAACCGCATCTAAAACGGCCGCGATTTCCATTCGGAGGTTGAAAAAATTCGTAAGCGTGCGGACACTTTCTTCACTCATAACTTGAAAAATACGGAAGTCGGGTCATTCGTAAGTCGAGGGACCACTGTAATAATAAACTGAAAGGCATAATGAATATTAGTATACAGAATGAAAGTTGAATATCCTGTTCATTATTACATTGGTTTGTTATTCCGTAATTGTCCTTTAGAATGGCAATGTCTTCCCAAGCATTCTCCAAAATGCATCCTTAACCTCCTTGTTTCTCAGGCTGTAGATGAGGGGATTCAGCATGGGCATCACCACTGTGTAGAATAGCGAGGCCACTTTGTCTTGCTCTAATGCATACGTGGAGCTGGGCCTCAGATACATGAAGAAAATTGCCCCATAGAATAAGCTGACAACCGTCAGATGGGATGTGCAGGTGGAAAAGGCCTTGCGCCTGCTCTCGGCAGAATGGATCTTCAAAATGGTGGCCAAGATGCAGGCATAGGAGAGCAAGATGATTGCTGTCGTGCCGACGCAATTTATGCTAACCTGTGCAAATATCACTGTCTCGTTGGTGTGCGTATCCAAACAAGAAAGCTGTAACAGGGGGGGAATGTCGCAGTAATAATGGTTGATCACATTTGGCCCACAAAAGGATAGAATGAAGGTAAACACTGTATGTAGAACTGCATAAGAATTGCCAAGGAAATAGGAACCAGCCACTAGCCACACGCACCTTTTCCCTGACATTATGATGGAGTAACGCAGTGGGTTGCAGATAGCCACATACCGGTCGCACGCCATCACTGCCAACAAGAGGCATTCAGAACTCCCACATATAACAAACATAAACATTTGAGTTGCACATCCAATGACCCCAATGCTTTTGTTCTCCACCAAGAGAGTGACTAACATGTTGGGTGTGATGGCTGAGGAATAGTTGACATCCACAAAAGCCAAGTTACTGAGAAAGAAGTACATGGGGGTGTGGAGGCGAGGGTCTCTCCTGATGAGCAGGACCATCCCTATGTTCCCCACCAGGGTGACAATGTAGATCAGAAGGAACAGAACGAAGAGGGGCAGTTTCAGCTCCATTCGGCTTGTGATTCCCAGGAGAATAAACTCGGTGGTGCTTGAATGATTCCACACAGACATGTTTTCTATTATAGATTAGCTGCTGGGACAGAAAAAAAGAAAAAAAGCTGGTTATCTACTATCTATTTTGAGAGATAGCCAAAGAAGATGGGAGGACAGGTCAGACTATTTCCATCTCCTTAATCCTGCCAGTTGCATATGGTCATTAGGAGCAAATGATGTGCAGGAGGGAGACTGGTGGAACTACACCCTTTTAAAATTCAGGAAGAGATATCATTTCAGAATTCCCTTCAAATTACAGAATGTTCTATTTTCATGAGATACCCATTTATTCAGGGGTAAGCCACATTAGACTCAATGTTATTTACTTCTGAGGCCTGTAAATATTTCATTTTTTTATGTTACTTGGAGATAAAGTGCTACTAATTTTTAAAATCCTACACATTTTGCATGAAAACACCTTTTGAAGGTAGATTTTAACTTAGTGCCCTCCTGTAATCTTTTCCAAATGTGGAAACTCTGGTGCCTGTATAATGATATCTTCCCTACCAAATCACTTCTCTCTTTGTTTTCAGTGGAAACAAAACCTGATCCACTCACATATTCCTCAGAACACACAAATTGGCTCCCTTCCACCCACATGGAAGTGAATTGGAATTCCAATCTATGCAAGATATTTGAGAATCTAAAAGCACAATCAGCTATGGATTGTAGCATTTTTAATTGTAACGAATGGGCAAAATCCTAAACTCTCAGCACCATTCTGTCTACCACTAATATCTATTTTAAAGTACTCAATGAATTGCAAATGACAACAACAGCAGCAACAACAACAACAACAACCAGAGATTCCTAGGACTTGTCTCCTGAACACCATTTTCATACTTTAGTAGCTCACCTATGGAATGGAGCCTCAGCAGCATTCAGAGGGTTGAGCTTGGATGAGGAGCTCACAGAGTATTTATTCATTCTCTTGTGAGGATTCCCTATAGGATCTCGGTCACTTTTATGTCTGTGTTGCTGCAGAGCAGAGGAAGCCACACTAGGTGACGCACCTGTGGATGGCCCAGGATTAGTCTATCTGCCTCCCAACTTGGGTGACTGCAGCTGACTAAACTCATCAATTTCACCCGAGCCTTGGGAAAATTCCCATAACATCAAGTAACACGTACACACACACACACACACACACAGAGAGAGAGAGAGAGAGAGAGAGAGAGAGAGAGAGAGAGAGAGAGAATGGCAATCTCATCAGGGTCCAGGGTCCAGACTTGCAAGGGGCCTAGAGTCTAAGCTTTCATTTTTTAAAAAAAATAAAAAGTACAGTGGTACCTCTGTTTTCGAACGTCTCTGTGGACAAACATTTCAGTTTACGAATGCCATAAACCCAGAAGTAAATGCTTCGGTTTTCGAACATGCCTCAGAAGTTGAACATGCCACACAGCCTCCGCTGAGTGCAAGATCCGGAGGCCTAGCTGTCGGCTGTTGAGTCCTTGGTTTTTGAACATTTCAAAACTCAAATGGTCTTCCGGAACAGATTATGTTTGAAAACCGAGGTACCACTGTAAATACCGAGCCCTTCTAGAATGTACATGCAACTTTCACAGCAATTTCTATGAAATGAGTCGCCAGGCTGCTCCTGCCTTTCAATGTTTTTAATCAATGTGTGAAGTCAGAGCTGTGATTGATGAATGAGTTATTTGGACACCAAGCTCTATAGCAGTGTTCCCCAAACTTGAGTCTCCATCTGTTTTTGGACTACAGTCAGGGCCGGCTCTTCCATTTAGCCCAACTAGGCAACTGCCTAGGGTGCCAAAATGGAGGGGGCGTTGGCCAGCCCCCCGCCGCCCCCTGCCGCCGCCCTAACCAGCGGCGGAGCGAGCAGGTTGGGGCGAAAACCGCGGCAGCGGCGGGGCCAAAATGGAGGGGGCGCTGGCCAGCCTACCCCTCGCCTCCCGCCGCCACCCGGTGCTGCCCCAACCAGCGGCAAAAATCGCGGCGGCACGGGGCGCCCGGCGGGCAGGGGGCAGGACACCGTACGTCATTGCGCATGACATACGGTGCCCCGCCCCCTCGCCTAGGGCGCCAGAAACCCTGGCACCGGTCCTGACTACAGTTCCCATCATCCCTGACCACTGGTCCTGCTAGCTAGGGATGATGGGAGATGTAGTCCATAAACAACTGGAGACTCAAGTTTGGGAAACGTTGCTCTATAGGAATCCTTGTAGTCCTAAACGGCTGCTGTTTTATACTCCCCTTTGGTGCACTTTCCTTTCCTGGTTCTGTCTCATTTTCTAAACCACAGAATCTCCAAAGTTTTCTTGAAGTCTTAAAAGGGGGCTGCTGGATTGCTACTCTGATTCATTATAAAGCAGCATCTCTTTTTAATTTAAATGTTATAAAACTCTGCAATATATAAAAAATAGAAAAATATATGTTCACCCCATTCTTTGTATGTACAAAAAAGTTTTAAACCACAGATAGCACTTAGGATCAAACATTCCTACCTGGCCTTGTCTTGTTTCAAAATAGAATGACAAGTCACATTTTATTATTTATTTATTGCAGCCATTTATTAGGGCTGTGCACAGACTCACACAAACTCTGAATCTGCACCAGGGCCCTAATATACCGGTAGATTCCCTGGATTTGGCGGACCTGCCAAAGGGTCACCCACCCAACATCTGGTCCCTGATCAATTCAAGGCAGCGGTGCTAGCTCCTGGGGGCTGAGCCCTTTTGCCCTCCCTATATTTTGGGAGTGGGGGCTTCCCCCCCAATGTCCAAAAAGTGCAGAGGTGAAGCACGGAGACGAGTGTTGCACGACTCCAGTGGTCGACTCATTCTCCTCCTGCTGCTGTTGCAGAGGGGCAGGAGGGCCAAAGCAGCCTCCCATCAGTGGTGGTACCAAGAGGAAGTGGAGGAGAAGCCACCAGCCACTGAAGATGCATGGTCACCATGTTTGACTCCGCCCCTGACCTCTTGACATCACACATATGTCACACATGCAACACTGACCTTGCAAGCTGGCGCCTCTGATTCAGGGGCAGGGCTACTTAGGGAGGGCTGTCTTTAAGGGGCTGCAAGGGGTGTGTGCCTAATTCTGGGGGGCGCCAAATGTATACCTACTGTATACTGGTCCCTCTTGATTGGCGGCAGTGAAAAGGTGGTTATAGGTGAGTGATTTTCCCCCTCCCCCAAAAAGTTCAACAACTTTGAGTTCAACCCCCCCCCAAAAAAGGTCAACAACTTTGGCTTCCCCCTCCCCAAAAAAGATCAATAAAAGTTAATTTGGGGGCGGCTAAGCTAAATTTGGGGGCGCTGGGCGGATCTTTGCACCCCAGTGGCGCATATGCTAAAGTACTTATGGTTTTTAAAAACCTAAGTAAACATATGGTTGGGAAGGGGAGATAAGCTGCATCTCCTTTTCCCCTCTCCTGACTGAATGCAAGGTCCTGCATGTTTGTGAGTGCAATATGCAGGGTTGAATCCTGCACTTACCATCTGATAATCAATACATTCCATTGCGCTCAGTGCTGCTCGTTCGCAAGCACCTGCCCTGTAGGGAAACCCCTTGGGAAGGAGCAATGCCGTGCAGGGTTGAATCCTGCACTTACCAGTTGGTAAGAAGAGGATTCCATCAAGCAAAGAAGCATGATTGCATGGCACATGTTTATATCAGCAGCTCATTTGGAGATATCCCTAAGGATCAAAACTCCTACAGGCGGAATATGAGGCAGAATGCTAGAGGGACAGATACACACATAAAGAGCTTGAAAGCTGCCAAGGGGACCCATTCAGAGTGCATAAAAGAACAAGGAAATGGACACTCTGGTAGGTTGAGCAGCTGACTACTTTAACCAAGAACCAACTCACTTAGCATTGTTCTACAAGGGGATAATTTCCATGTTTAAAAAAATGTGTATCCTGTTGTGAACAAGGAATGCTGGAGGAAAGTATATTTTTTCCATGAGATGGGGAAACAATCAGTGCAGAGGTGTCTCAGCATGGTTAGTGGTGGCAAAAAATGGACACCAGTGTGGTGTAGTGGTTAAGAGCGGTAGACTCATAATCTGGTGAACCGGGTTCGCTTCCCCGCTCCTCCACATTCAGCTGCTGGGTGACCTTGGGCTAGTCACACTTCTCTGAAGTCTCTCAGCCCCACTCACCTCACAGAGTGTTTGTTGTGGGGGAAGGGAAAGGAGGTTGTTAGCCGCTTTGAGACTCCTTTGGGTAGTGATAAAGTGGGATATCAAATCCAAACTCTTCTTCTTCTTCTTCTTCTTCACCCACAACTTTGCTCACCTTTCTTCCAGGGAAATTTTACTTCTCTGCAGGAAGAGTGACGGGTGCAAAGTTTCCCTCAGTTCATAACTATATTTATTCGGGCACTTTGGGAGTGAATGCTCATTTGTTTATATGAGATCTTAGTATTTAACATCTTCGTATATGTAGATAGATACATTTTTGATGTATGGATACAGAGAGATACATCCTTCAGACATTGAGCAGTACAGGGTGGAATAGCAACCCTTATGGTGGAAAATGGGATTTGTCCAGGAAATAAGAACAGAAGTATGATATATATGGAGATGGGAGAACCAATCTGTTTCTCATTTGTGTCATCCATAAGGTCCTCATCCATAGGTCCTCATTAATCAGCCATTTCTTTTTAAAAGAAACTCCACACAAAAATGCATTTATATGTTAGTGTGTATTTCTCTCTCTCTCTCTCTCTCTCTCTCTCTCTCTCTCTCTCTCTCTCTCTCTGTGTGTGTGTGTGTGTGTGTTTCTAAATGTACTTTGATACCTTTAAATTGCAGAGAGCAGTCTTGCAAAATTCAGAGAAGTGCAAAGATTATCCAGTCTAAGAAATTCAGAGCAAGCCACAAAAGACGAAATTCCTCAAGCATCCCCTAACAATATGGCCGAGGTTCTACTTGCCTAGAGATTCTTCATAAAAGTGTCAGGTGTGTTATGATTCAAGCAAAAACCTGATTGGGATGTGGTGTTCATGTGGTATCAGCTTTGTTAGAAAGGCAGTTTGAAAAAGCTGCCCTGCTGGCAAGAATAAGGTGCTGCTACAGACCATTTCACACTTTATGTAGCAGCACGTCCAGTTTTGTCACCTGTGCACTCAAAAGGTTACTGCAACCAATTTTGTCTCTTCAGTGTACCTGTATGACCATAATGGTTGGTGGGGAGGTGGGTTGGCACTTACATGACCTCTCATCACTGACATCAGTGCAGCTTACTGGGAAGGAGAGGTTGCCAAGATATAAATGCACCAACAGGAGTACCAGATTGGCTTCATTGCTGTGTTTGCACCACACCAACCTCCCCATCACCTCACTTCTCCCAGTAACCCACACCAACACCAGTCACAGAAGGTTAGGCAAGTGCCACCACTCCTCCACCCTGATCACTTTTGCTGTATGGTGTATTTATGTTTGAATATTTCCCTGCTGTGTACAATGGATATATTACACACCTTATTCTAAGGAGGAATTACAGAAATGTATCAAAATGGGCAGCATTTCTATTGCCTTTCTGACCCCAAATGACAAAGAAACCTATAAGGAGACAGAGTTTAAGCTACCCGTGTTCAGTCATAGGGTTTATCTGGTAAGAAGGTCAAGAAATGCTTTCTGAACCCAGACAAACTCTTAGGGTTGGGGTGGTGGTGGTTATGCAGATCAGAAACACACAACATTTCTCAAAGAATAATTTCAGGTGGTGGTGACATTGTGATTGCATGACAATGTTTACCACATCAGAACTGAAAATAGAACACCTACAGGAACACGACAGTATTTTTTTTTAAAGTACCCACCAGAAAAAATTTATCACCACATATGCTGAGATAACACTACTGTATGTTTTCTGCCTGTCAGAGATAAGTGAAATTCTCCCCTGATTTAATCATGCCCTGTTTAACCAGATGATCTGATGCGGAATAAATGGCAGATGCCAATCACACCGTGACCACAGTGAAGGAGTTCATTCTGTTTGGACTCACCGACCGCTCGGACCTACAAGTCCCCCTCTTTGTCATCTTCCTCCTGATCTACATTATCACTGTGATGGGGAATCTGGGGATCATCCTTCTAATCCGGACTGATAGCCACCTCCATAACCCCATGTACTTCTTCCTCAGCCACTTGGCTTTTGTTGACCTCTGCTATTCCTCTGTCATTGCCCCTAAGATGCTGGCAAACTTCTTAGCAGCTAAGAAAACCATCTCATACTATGCATGCGCAGCACAGCTGGGCTGCTTCCTTACTTTCATGATCACAGAGTGCTTTCTCCTGGCGGTGATGGCATATGACCGTTACGTGGCCATCTGCAATCCACTGCTTTATCGGACCGTCATGTCCCAGAGAGTCTGCACCCAGCTGGCAGCTGGCCCTTATGCATACAGCTTCTGTGTTGCCTTGTTCCACACCATAGTTACATTCCGTTTGTCCTTCTGCTCTGCTAATGTGATCAACCATTTCTACTGCGATGACCTCCCGTTGCTAGCCCTTTCCTGCTCTGACACCAGCACCAAGCAGATACTGATCTACGCTTTTGCTGGTTTCGATATGCTATGCTCCCTTCTCGTTGTTCTCGTCTCTTATACGTTTATCCTCTCAGCCATTCTGAGAATCAGCTCTGCTCAGGGACGACTCAAAGCCTTCTCCACGTGTGCTTCTCACCTGACTGCTGTCACCATCTTCTATGGAACTCTGATCTTTATGTATTTGCAACCCAGTACAAACCACTCTCTAGCAACGGATAAAATAGCTTCCGTTTTCTACACACTGGTGATTCCTATGCTCAATCCTCTGATCTATAGCCTGAGAAACAAGGAGGTGAAAGATGCTCTGAAGAGAACAACAGAAAGAATTGTTGTCGTCCACTGATGGATATTTAGAACGTTATTCCTAATGTATTTTATTCAAGCAAAGAATGGAAGGTGTTGTGTGTATGCCTGGAGTGGTCAAAAGGAGGTGGTGCTAGAAAGCAACACAGGAGACAAGACGGAAGAGCCTCAATGTAATAGATAAATCAAACTCTTTCTGGTCTATGTCACTTCCACATGTGCTCACTCAAAATGCCATTTACCGGTAATTCCCTTTCCCCATTAATCTGCTCATATATTTCTTCTCAAAAATCTGCAAGAAAATGTTTGGTCAAATGTGTGCCTCTAAATATATTTTATCTTAAAGTGTACGTTTCGATCATTCGTTTTGAAATGAAATCCATTTCAATAAGGGTTTAGGCCCAGTTCTGACACAGAAACTGCTTTGGTTGCCCTGGATTATGACTTCTATTAGGAGAGAGACAGGGGAAATGTGTCCCTGTCAGTTCTCCTTGACCTCTCAGTGGCTTTCAATACCTTTGACCATGGTGTACTTCTGGAGCAGCTGTCCAAGTTAGGGGTGGGTAGCAGCACTTTGCAGTGGTTCTGGTACTACTTGGATGGTCGTTTCCAGACAGTGATGCCGGGGTTGTGCTCCCTCCATGAGAGGTCCAGAGGATGGCAACACAAGAGAGGGCCTTTTCTGCAGTGGCTCCCCTTTTGTGGCATGCTCTCCCCAGGGAGGCTCGCCCGGCATCTTCATTACATATCTTTAGGCGACAGGCAAAAACATTCCTCTACAACCAGACCTTTGGCTGATTAACATTCTGTGACCTTTTAAATGTGCTTTTAGAAGTGGGGCTATTGGTTTGCTTTTTATTATTATTATGTATTTTGTGTTCCCACATTTGTATTTTTATGTTTTGAACCACTCTGTGATCTTTGGATAAAGGACAGTGTACAAATTTATTTATTTATTTTATTGAATTTATATACTGCCCTATACCCAAAGGTCTCAGGGCAGTTCACAGAACAAAATCAGGATATAAAATCACAAAATATATAAATATATATAGTGGAGGTATATTGGCTCCACTGGTGAATCCATCAGTGTACCATCAGTGTATTTCTCATAGCAATGGCATAGCTGGCATTCTGTTAAATCCTACAGTTATTTAGTTGGTGGGTCTCTTTTGGCAATGTACCGGTATTTATTTTTGAAAAGTATATTATTTTTAAAATATTAATCAATTCTAAATCACCACATTTTTGGTTGAATCTGCTCTTGCTTAATTAGATGCCTTAGTACCAGGTACCCCCAAACTTCTGCCCTCCAGATGTTTCGGACTACAATTCCCATCATCCTTGACCACTGGTCCTGTTAGCTGGGGATCATGGGAGTTGTAGGCCAAAACATCTGGATGGCCGCAGTTTGGGAATGCCTGCCTTAGACCAAGGACTCAAGCCATATAAATCATTCAGTTATTGCCAATTTGAGCCCAGTCTTAGGCTGGTAGACTATCATCTGGAGCTGAAGGTCTCAATAACATAGAGGCAAAAGCCACACGTCTCCAATAAAAGTATTCATTCAGAAACTTAATTCACTTTCCACAATTTCCCTCTCTTTTCTTAGGCATTCTTTGATATCCTTCTTTCATTCTAGAAGCTCTTCCTTAATAACTTATAGGAGTTCACGGTGAGCAGCTGACCCCAGCAAAATCTGAAACAACAATAGGTTTACTGGTTGCAAAAATAAATCATGACCAGTCATAACGTATGTGGCAATTCCATTTGAAAATCCATTTATTTGTTTATAGAATTATTTATATACCATCCTATCATAAACTATACCAAGATGGAAATCTCCAGAAAGATTGGAGAGGTTGTCCTTCGTATTGTGTTTGGGAAAGCTTTGTGCCTGACTTGTTTTATCTTTGCAAAGGTCCACCTTAAGGCTTTCTGTAATCTCTTTCTGGTGACTCCACTGCCAGCAGGAGATAAACCAAGGAAGTGTACACTATGAAAATGCATTTCCCTTTTCCTTGGATTTTCATCTTCAACTGATGTTATTATCTTTGAATGTAGGATGTGGGATTTTATTAGCCACGTAGTGCTCTTTGCAAACGCAGGATCCAATTCTAAAAGCCAATCTGTGTGAAGATTATGTTTTCATGTACAGATCATCCTTATAGTAATGGGGCATTTCTCTCCCTCAGGAATTTGACATCTAGTAATCAGCTGCTTTTCAGTTATGTCAAATGGATTGAAATTTAGAAAATAAAAAGGGGAGTCATGAAAATGTAAAATAATTACATTTTCATGACTCCTTTTTTATTTTCCAAATTTTTTAAGAGACTAAAGGAGATATTAAATACAGTTGCAGCAGAGAGCTCAATTTCCCTGGAAAGAAAGTTAGTAGAGACTATAGCATATTTAGGATGTACGGTTTTATTTACCAGTACACATATATATAACCTGAGCATAGGATGGAAACGTTCAAAGCTAAACGTTATAATAATAATCATAATAATCATAATAATAATAATAATAATAAAATTTATTTATACCCTGTCCATCTGACTGGGTTTTCCCAGCCACTCTGGGCGGCTCCCAACAGAATATTAAAAACAGAATAAAACATCAAACATTAAAAACTTCCCCAAACAGGGCAACCTTCAGATGTCTTCTAAAAGTCAGATAGTTGTTTATTTCCTTGACATCTGATGGTAGGGCGTTCCACAGGGTGGGCGCCACTACTGAGAAGGCCCTCTGCCTGGTTCCCTGTAACTTGGCTTCTCACAGTGAGGGAACCACCAGAAGGACCTCAGTGTCCGGGCTGAACAATGGGGGTGGAGATGCTCCTTCGGGTATACTGGGCCGAGGCCGTTTAAGGCTTTAAAAAGTCAGCACCAACACTTTGAACTGTGCTCAGAAACGTACTGGGAGCCAATATAGGTCTTTCAGGACTGGTGTTATATGGTCTCGGTGGCCACTCCCAGTCCCCAGTCTAGCTGCCACATTCTGGATTAGTTGCAGTTTCTGGGTCACCTTCAAAGGGAGCCCCACGTAGAGTGCATTGCAGTAGTCCAAGAGCATGCACCACTCTGGCGAGACAGTCCGCAGGCAGGTAGGGTCTCAGCCTGCATACCAGATGGAGCTGGTAGACAGATCTTGCCTCCCTATTAGGTTCTCAGGAAGCCATAACTTTGGGTCCAGCACAGAGCAAGGCAAGCCTCAGTGTCTCCAGCTTCACCAACAAACATTAACTCCCCTGGCCTATTGTTCTCTTTCCTTGGATTGCATGGCATCCAGCCAGGTGAGAGGACTGGGGGGGGGAGCCTATCTGCTCCTGGACACATCTTCATTTGTCACTATGGCAACATATCTTTTCTTAGCAAAAATTCTGCAATGCTAATGAGGCCAGCCAAGGCCATAACCTTTAAAAAAGTTTGATTGGTTCACCAGGTTTCCTCTTGTAGATTCTAACCTCACAAAGAATGACAGGTCTGAGAAGGACCAACTAATATCACCCAAACTGACTCCCAAAACAATAGCAATACATTTATCTGAAAGTTGTAATAAATGTTGAGTACAGTGCTGCATTCTGATGGCTCCACAACTGATAGAGAAGAAAACCTGAGAAGAAAACTGAAAATTCCCAAGAGGGATAAATCAAAGAACTGGTGAATTAGAGAATTAAATGCTGGTGATTCCTTAGGATGTTGAGGTACTAAGCTAAACTTTGGTCATATTGTCAGTATCTTCTGGAGATAAAAACCAGTAACTAAATGGGAATCAGAAATTTTGTAAAGGACCGAAGAAACCAAACAGCATTGTGTGATAACACATCTAGCATATAATAAACTTCACATAGCTTAAAAAATAAATTTCCCTTCTACTTTGACATAATGTGGAGACAACCTCCTTATTTCTTTATTTTTTGTTCATAGCAAGTGAATGAATAGACATCTAACACAATAATACTTTCTTCTGCATTAATCTCTTCAGCGCACCCTTGACCTCCTTGTTCCTTAGGCTGTAGATTAATGGATTCAGCATAGGGATCACCACCACATAGAACACAGAAACTATTTTCCCCTGTTCTAGGGACACGCTAGAAGGACGCCTGATGTACATGACAAAGAGTGTTCCATAATAGAGAGTGACAACTGTCAGGTGGAAGCCACATGTGGAGAAAGCTTTGTATCTCGCCCCAGCATTTTTAATTTTCAGGATAGTGAAGAGAATGAAGATGTAGGAGATTAGAATAACAACGAGGGAGCTGATGAGGTTGAAACTGGCAGAAAGTAACATCAGGGTCAGTTTGACATGGGTGTCAGAGCAGGACAACTTCATGAGAGGTGGGTCAGCACAGTAAAAGTGGTTGATGACATGGGAGCCACAGAAGGTCAAGCGGAAGGTGAATATGGTCTGTATCATGGCATCTAGGAAAGCATATGCAGAGGGAACTGCCACCAGCCACATACAAACCTTCCAGGACATCTTTGTGGTATATGTCAGTGGATTGCAGATGGCAACATACCTATCATATGCCATGACGGCCAGGATGAAGGATTCTGTGAGATTCAGTGCAATGAACAGGTCACACTGTATCACACATCCAGTGAGGGAAATGACTTGGTAGTCTGCTACTAAATTTGCCAACATCCGAGGTGTGACATTGGAGGAATAACAAATGTCCACGAAGGATAAGCTGCTGAGAAAGAAGTACATGGGAGTGTGGAGTTGTGAATCCATCCTGATTAATGTGATCATCCCCAGATTCAATAGCAGGGTCATAATATAAACAAATAAAAACAGCATGAAGAATGGAAACTTCAGTTCTCTACGATTGGTGAACCCCAAAAGAATGAAGTCATACATCATTGTCTGATTACTATCAGCCATCTACACATGTATGATGTCTTCTGAGAAGAAAAAAGAACATACACACAAAGTGAATGCAGACTTATTATTGGATGTACTGGTGAAGCAATACTCTTCTCTGGTTTTATTCTGTTGTCTCAAACCTCTTCTATGATTGCGTGTAAATTGGGGAAGGAACTTGGGGTCCTATTTTTCTTAATGCCCCCACCTTCTAACACACAATAGAACTAGCTTGAAGACAACACATTTTGTTTTCTAATAGAACTAGTGCTATCAAAATCTCAGGGAAATCAAGACAGAATGTATTTCCACACATGCACATAAACAAGCTGATACAATTTGGAAAGGGTTAGCATTATACAGGAGAGGAGACCGCACAGAGAATAAGAACATAAGAAGTACTTTGTTGGTCACCCTGATGGATGACCTGTGCAGAGAGGGGGACAGGGAGACTGCAACCTTGCTCCTACTTCTTGATCTCTTGTTGACTTTTGAAACTATTGAGCATGGCATCCTCCTGGACCAACTCTGGGGAATGGGAATTGGGGACACTCTATTACACTGGTTCCAATCCTACTTTCGGGACTGAGTCCAGAGAGTAGCATTGGGAGAGTGCTTTTCAGTCCCCTGGCAGCTATGTTATGGGGTTCTGCACTGTTATCCCCAGTACTATCAATATCTACATGTAGCCATTGGGAGCAGTCATTCAATGTTTCAGGGTGAGGGCCATCGGTATGTTGCTGACACTCACCTCTGTATCTCCATAACATTGGAATGAGGAGAAACTGTGCAGTCTCTGGGCCATTGCCTGGATGCAGTGGTGAAATGGATAAGGAAAAATGAACTGATCTTGAATCCTGGCAAGACAGAGGCACTGTGAATGAGTAGTTCTTGTGTCTGACAAATTGTTCAGTTGCCTACCCAGGATGGGTTCGCACTCCCCCTGAAGGAGCAGGTTTGTCATTTGGGGGTGCTCAGTTCCTTTTACCAACTGCTACAGTTTCAACAGCTATGACCATCCCTGGACCAGGAAAGCCTTGCCACAGTACTTCATGCATTGGATTACTGAACTCTGTGTGGGGCTTCTCTTGTGCCTGATCCAGAAGCTGCAGTTGGTGCAGAATGCTGTAGCACGAGTGCTGACAGGAGTGAGACCTTGTCAGCAGATAAAGCTGCAGGAAAACCATGGCAGCTATTTTGAAATTTGGCAGTTTCCATGCCCTCGTAAGGAGCAACTTTGCCAGCAGATTGCATCCATTTCTAGCCCCAAACAATAATTAAAAGGGTATAAATGCTTCTGAATGAATTGGCGAGCCTGCAAAGCACTTCACACTGGGGCAATCTGTTTTCTCAAAGCGTTGAATGGGGGAGGGGGTCTGAACTGAATCTTGTCACTGGTGGATACACATCTAGTTGCAACTGATTTGGAAATGAATGTGACCAGTGCACAACTGCGGTCTTAGTCAACATACCATGCTATAGAAATAAAATTCTCAGAGCCAAAGGGACATTTGGCTAAATGCCTGGATAGATATTAGACGTTTCACACCTGCATATAGTTAATGGATACTGGTAAAACCTACCTCAATGAGAGAAGAGGCAGTCCCTGATAGCACTGGCAGCTGCATGAAACAGAAAAATTTATAGTCATCTGTGAGTCAAGGGACATAATCTCTGAAATGGCTCTTCTGTTTCTCTTGTTGTTTTCTAGAGCCTTGAGAGAAAAATTACTGCACTCCATGGGATACTTAGTGGCTGCTGCTGGCAATGAACATGTGTCCATGCTTTTTCCTGTCTAATTAGACTATTGCAGCTATTGAACTAGGGACGTGGGTGGCACTGTGGTCTAAACCACAGAACCTAGGGCTTGACGATCAGAAGGTCGGCAGTTCGAATCCCCGCAATGGGGTTAGCTCCCACTGCTCGGTCCCTGCTCCTGCCAACCTAGCAGTTCGAAAGCATGTCAAAGTGAAATTAGATAAATAGGTACCACTCCTGCGGTGTTTTCGTGCGCTGCTTTGGTTCGCCAGAAGCGGCTTAGTCATGCTGACCACATGACCTGGAAGTTGTATGCCGGCTCCTTCTGCCAATAAAGCGAGATGAGCGCCGCAACCCCAGAGTCGTCTGCGACTGGACCTAATGGCCAGGGGTCCCTTTACTTTTACCTTATGTCATTATTTCAGTTCATTACTCATGGAAAAGGAATGAAATGTGAAATGAAATGAAATGTGAAAGTTTGGTAATAATACCAGGAATAATTGCAGAAGAGATATCCAGTATTTAAAATAAGGGCTAGTGTAATAATTTAAATTAATCGTGAACTCATTCTGAGATTATAAACCCTTATGTAGCTAAAAGGAATCATCTATGCCCAAGAGAGAATTATTAGACAGAAAAAATGAACCTATGTTGCTGATACTCGTGGTAACCAGTGAATTTAAAGCAACATGTACAGGCGCAAACAAATATTCAGAAGCAATGATGTATTCAAACAATCTTATATAGATTGTTTGGAACTATCTATATAACTATCTCTATTTGGAACTATCTATATAAGATTGTTTGAATACATCATTGCTTCTGAATATTTGTTTGCGCCTGTACATGTTGCTTTAAATTCACTGGTTACCAAGAGAGAATTATTGGCAGCCTTGGGGTAACTCCATGATTTGCAGAAGTACAAAAAACAAAAACAAAAAATCAGGAGAAGAAGGGACACAAATGTAGCCCAGCAATGAATATGTTCAATGGACACAGGATGCAAAATCCTTTTAGTGATTAGGTTAACATAAATTCAGTTGGAACCTGTCCTTTTATGTTTTAATTCATGTTGTTGTATATCTGACTAGATTGGCATTTTTGTTAGAGGAATTCCTTTTGTTGATGTTGTTCTGGACATTTCTACAATGCATATGCCAAGTACTGCAGCCTTCATTGCACCCCAGAGAATATGAGATTCCACATTGGGAGAGGCATTGTCAGCAAAGTAATTTGTTATAGCCATTTGGATTGCCTCTGCAATATCTTGTGGCGCAGCGGGAATGTATGCAACCACCATATTGAGTCAGGGATAATGGGCCCCTGTATTTGTAAAGAGGCCTTAGTAGGGGAGTGATCAGATAGAGTCGTGGGTTCTATGTTCAATAAAATCAAAATTATGGAGACAGAGATCAAAAAGAAAATTCATTCCTGCATAAGAATGAAATTTCAGAGATAAATATGTGTGATAGCTTGCTCCCTGATTTATCTGAAACCATCCATTTTTTAGATTGTATCTGTTTAAAAGTGGGAATATACATTTATTTCCAGAATAGCTGCCAAGAGACACATTGGGAAGTCTATCCAAATGCTTACTACAGATAGCATTCAAATTGCCTGCAAAAATAGTTTTGAAGATAACACTCAGGTCCCATTTTACAAACGCTTGCTATGCGAAAATTCACTTATCTGAACAAAATGAATTAGTATCCATTTCTCACTATATGCACTACAGATTGCATAGTCAAGAGTGCATTAGAATTTTTCCAATAGGAATCAGTGAAAATCACTGACTTGTTATGCAAACAATTGCCTAACGGATGATTTCCATTGTGTTCGTAAAACATGACCAGTGTTTAAACCGATGCAAATAAGAGAGTGAGGGTACCTAACATTTCAGCCACACACAAAACCCTTCCCCATAGGTCCTGAAAATTAAAAGATTGGGACAGTGGTTCCCAATTGGTAGTCCACAGACCCAGGGGGTCCATGTAACCCACCCAGGGGGTCCGTGGCACCATTCACATAATAAAAACTACCATAAAGATGTCACAATTTTCAAAAGTAGCTTGGCTTTTGAAAAATATGGGGTCCACAGTACTTAGCTAACTGGGAAACATGAGATTAGGACATGGTTTTAACAACACCTCTGGACTGCTTATTAACTGGAGCCATATAATGTATGAGAAGGATAAGAGGCTACTGCTTGTAGATGCATCATGTGTCTCCTGCAGAAAAAAACAATAAAGGGCTTCTGCCTCCTAATGTACTCAGAGTTCCTCCATTGCTTGATTACATCATCTAAGCCTTGTACCTTCAGTGAAACACTATAGACATCAGCCATGACAAAAGAGGAATCCCATAATGATATACAGGCCCAGGGCCATCATTAAAATCTAATGTGTGTGCTCTATAACAAATTCCACATCCCCAAAACTCCCCACCCCAACTACTCCCTCCCACTCCAGCCCCTATCATTCCTAAACAAGCATTCTCATAAAGACTAAGGAACTTGTGGTGCAAACAAATGGTTTGTGGATAGGGCGGAGGGAAACACTACATCCACATGAATATAAGGAGCATTCATTTCATAAGACCATGGAAAGGGGGAAGCTGTCTGCCCTCCTTGGACATTGTAAAATCCAATCAACCAATAGTAACATAAATACCACCTCACATTAACACCATGAGATGAATTTCTTGGAGAGCCAAATAAAGAATAGTGTATATACAACAAAAATGATAAATCATTAGTGAGAAGTAACACCAATAGGATAAAGATACTCATTTCTTCATTGTAGTTGATGGTCTCATGAAGTTGGGGGCTCATGGAGAAAAAGACACCAGGCTAGACTTTGGGCATCAGTGTTTCCTTGCAGGTGTAAGAAGGATTCCATACCTGGTACTGACTCCAACTTTTCACTTTTCCCCAGGAGATTCACAATTTGAGGATGGAAATGTAAGTCAGAAGTTTCATAAGAGGCTGCAAAGAGCATCTCACCCACCCATTAAGTGCCATTGCAGTGTGTAAGCAATATGTCCACCCAAACACCCTGTTTCAATTTTGAAGAACTGGTGGATCTGAAAATTAGATGCTGATGATGAGTGAGAGATACTATGTTATATTTGGGCCATACTGTCAATATTTTATGGAGATAGAAACCAACAACCAAAATTGAATCGGAAAAGTGGGGAGGGGAGGAAAAAACCAAACAACAAAGTGCAAGAACTCATCTACCGCATATTAAACACCATACATTCATAAGCTGTAAAATTTCATATTCCCTCTTCTTCACCATATGGTGCAAACATCCTCCTCATGGATCATTTCATTTCATAACTAGTGAACAAATAGACATTTAATGCAATAACACTTTCCTCTGCAATAATCTCTTCAGGGCACCCTTGACCTCCTTGTTCCTTAGGCTGTAGATCAACGGATTCAGCATAGGGATCACCACGGCATAGAACACAGAGACTATTTTGCCCTGTTCTAAGGACAGGCTAGAAGGACGTCTGATGTACATGACAAAGAGTGTCCCATAGAAAAGGGTGACAGCTGTCAGGTGGGAGCCACATGTGGAGAAAGCTTTGTACCTCGCTCCGGTATTGCGAATTTTCAGAATAGTGAAGAGGATGAAGGTGTAGGAAGTCAAAATAACAGCTAGGGAGCTGATGAGGTTGAAACTGGCAGAAAGTAACATCAGGGTCAATTTGACATGGGTGTCAGAGCAGGACAGTTTCATGAGAGGTGGGTCAGCACAGTAAAAGTGGTTGATGACATGGGAGCCACAGAAGGTCAGGCGGAAGGTGAATATGGTCTGGATCATGGCATCTAGGAAAGCATATGCAGAGGGAACTGCCACCAGCCACATGCAGACCTTCCATGACATCTTTGTGGTATAGAGCAGTGGGTTGCAGATGGCTACATACCGATCATATGCCATGATGGCCAGGATGAAGGACTCCGTAAGCACCAGTGCAATGAAGAGATAACACTGTATCAAGCATCCAGTAAAGGAAATGACTTTATAGTCTGCTACAAAATTGGCCAGCATCCGAGGTGTGACATTGGAGGAATAGCAGAGGTCTACAAAGGACAGGCTGCTGAGGAAGAAGTACATGGGAGTGTGGAGTTGGGTGTCCATCCTGATTAATGTGATCATCCCCAGATTCCCCAGAAGGGTGATAATGTAAACGACTGAAAACAGCATGAAGAGAGGAAGGTGCAGCTCTCTACGATTTGTGACACCCAAAAGAATGAAGTCAGATACAATTGTGTTATTTCTTTCAGCCATCTACACATTTATAATGTCTTCTGAAAACGAAAGGAACATACACACAAAGAATGTGAAAGCAGACTGATTATTTGATGTGTTGGTGAAGCAATATTCTTCTCTGGTTTTATTCTGTGGTCTCAAACTTCTACTGTTTTTGTGTGTGATTCAAGGGAGGATCTTGGGGTCCTTTTTATCTCCATTGTTTTAACACACTACAGAACTAGCTTGAAGACAACATATTTTGTTTCATAATAGACTTTGCACTACCTGAATGAAAAGGGAATGAATAATAAAAACATAGTTAAAATGCACACATGCACAAACTTATAAATTTGGAAAAGGTTAGTATTATATGAGGGAGGAGACTACACAGAAAATAAGAACACCAAAAGCACCATCTAGTTCAGTATTTTCTTTCTCACACCAGCCAAACAGATGCATTTAGAAGGTGACAAAAAAGTGTGTGAATGCTATTCTGCCTTGTTTAGCTCCAACATCTGATCATCAGAGGTGACCATATTCTCATGGGTAAAGCAGGTGGTTAAAGTGGGGACCTTGAAGTGCTTTCTGGTGCACTGGTGATCCAGATATTAGCAGACCTTATATGTATGGAGAAGATAGAACAATGGATCTCTTTTCTATATACGGTGGACCCTCTGGATACGAATTTAATTTGTTTCTGGGGTCCGTGCGCACCCCGAAAAATCTGTAACCAGAGGTGCCACTTCTGTGCATGCGCTTGGCGTGATAGAGTGCTTCTGCGCATGCGTGCGGGATGCAGAGCGCTTCTGCGCATGTGCACACAGCAAAACCCCAATACTTCTGGGTTTGCCGCGTTCGTAACCTGAAAGTTATGTATCCAGAGAGGTACGTAACCCGAGGTTCCATTGTACAGAAGAAAGAGGTGGTTACATTGACTCACCATATTATTATTTGGGGGGGGGGTATAGCTAAAGTAAATTTCAAAAAAGAACCTGAAAAGATACACAACCATATCACTCCACTCAATATTCCAGAGCCTGAAAAACTACTTTCAAGCTAAAATCAAACAGCTTGTCAATAGCTCCAAATTAGATGAAAGGGGAGAAATGAAAACAAGATCGAATGAAAGCAAATGTTAAGTGATTCACACAATGGGGCAAAATATCAAGAACTGACATATACAGGAAAGGGATCTGCTGATTATGATGATGACATAGCGTCTTGTGATCATGGTAGAAAGAATTTAGAATGGTAGCTGCATTTGGAATACTGCCTACTGCTCTGGCCACACAGTATCAAAAGGGATATTGTGGATCTGGAAAAGGTGCAGAAAATGCCAGTAAAATGATCATGGGATTAGCAAACCATTCCTTTAAAAAGTAAGGTGTTCAGACCTCATAGAAAACAGAGAAGAGTGGTGGTGGTTAAAGTTAATTAAAAATATGCATACTGTGGAGATGGTGAACAGAGACAAGTTCCTAATGTTTTTGTTGTTTAAATAATAATGCTAGCACTCAGGGTAATCCAATGAAAGTGATTGGCAAGAGATTCAGGATAGGTAAAAGAAGGTACTTTGATGGTGACTGCCTTAGAGGATTTCAATGGGAGATTCATTCATTCATTCATTCATTCATTGAATTTATATACTGCCCTATACACAGAGGTCTCAGGACGGTTCACAAAAAAAGAAGATTAGACATGTTTGTAATTTTCAGACCAACTACTCATAAAACCCCAGACGAGGTTGATTATTTTTTACCCACCTCCAAACTGTAAAGCTGCAGGGAAAACCACAGCAGCTATTCTAAAATTTGACAGGTTCTGTGCCCTCTTTAGCAGATGACTTTGCCTGCAAATCTCATCCATTCCTACCCTAAAATAATAATTATAAGGTATATTTTTTCTGACCAAATCGCCAACTCTACAAACTACTTCAGACTGAGGTCTGTTGTTTTCCCACAGTTCTGAATCGGGGTCCAAACTAAATCTTGCTGTTGGTGGACACATCTAGCTGCAGCTACTTCAGAAACAGATAGGACCACTGCACAGTGGCAGTCTTTCTCAACACACCATGCTATAGAAATAGAGTCCAATGGATGTTAGGTTAAATGCCTCCATTGATATAAGGTGTCCCACACCCAAATATAGGCAATGGATGCTGGTAAAACCTACCTCAATGAGGAAAGAGCCAATCCTACAGACTCCCAAGAGCACCTGCGGCTGAATGAAGCAGAAGGCTTTATATTCATCTATGAGCCCAGGGAGATTGTCTCTGAAATGGCTCTTCTGCTCCACTTACTGTCCTCTAGAGCCCTGAGAATAAAATTACTGCTCTCCATCGGATTCCTGGGAGCTGTTGTTGACAATGAAAATGTGCCCCCTTTCCTGTTTAATTAGACTATAGTGGTATGACCTTTTGAACTAATATGAATCAGAATATCAGAGTTTGCCATCCTGGAACGTGCAGGAGCCATGATGCTTTTGAAGGGTTTCACTGCGGTCTCTGAGCTTTCATACTTTATTTCTTGAAAAAGTAAGTCTGTAGCCCTCCAAAAATGAAAGTTATGGGACAAAATGTACAGTGAGTGTGGTGTGGCTACATTGTATATATATTTTTTCCTACTGAAGAATGTCCTCTGTTGCCATTAAAACCAATATTATGTGATTTCCAGAATCAAAACCAACACAACATGCAGTAGCTGATTCTCCATAATAAGCATAACTTTGTTCGGGGTAGCTATATCTCTTTTGCTGTTTCTGGCTACGCTCCCCATGGCAGCCATTTTGTCTTATGCCATAACAGTTGTTTATTGACCAGTGCCTCCAGCACTCTCAACATTTGAAATGTACCCATTGGTTCAAAAAGACTGGCAACCCCTGCAGCACATAATGTGTAGATGAATATTTGTTCTGAATTGGGGATGAGAAGCCAGAAGTGGAGTCTTACTAGATCGTGCCATATCCATAGACCTACATCAATTCTTAAAGACATCAGCCCTGAGTGCTCATTAGAAGGACAGATCCTGAAGTTGAGGCTCCAGTACTTTGGCCACCTCATGAGAAGAGAAGACTCCCTAGAAAAGACCCTGATGTTGGGAAAGATTGAGGGCACAAGGAGAAGGGGACGACAGAGGATGAGATGGTTGGACAGTGTTCTCGAAGCTACTAACATGAGTTTGGCCAAACTGCGAGAGGCAGTGAAGGATAGGCGTGCCTGGTGTGCTCTGGTCCATGGGGTCACGAAGAGTCGGACACGACTGAACAACAACAACAACAACATCAAATAACCAGATGGTACAAATGATATCTGAGTGGCTATGGACAATAATGTTAACCATAACTGCAGTACTGCACAACTAGGAGATAGAAAGCTAAGGTGAACATGAGCCTACATTCTTCCTAAGCTTGCTAATAAAAAATAAATATAATAGAGATGGTTTATATCAGGGGTAGGCAACCTAAGGCCTGTGGGCCAGATGCAGCCCAATCGCTTCTCAATCCGGCCCGCGGACGGTCCAGGAATCAGCATGTTTTTACATGAGTAGAATGTGTGCTTTTATTTAAAATGCATCTCTGGGTTATTTGTGGGGCATAGGAATTCGTTCATTTCCCCCACCCCCCACCCAAAAAATATAGTCCGGCCCACCACATGGTCTGAGGGACGGTGAACCGGCCCTGGTTTATATTGTTATATGCTCCCTACTTCCTCACATGGTTAGAGATTCCAAGCGGAAGCACTTACCTGAGTTTGGGTGATGAGACCACTGAAAACTTATGGCTTTTATTTTTTAAAAAAAGTATGTGTGGAAATATGCAAATAGAACATAGCTGGAGTCAGACAGCTTTCATCTGCAATAACCAAACAGAAAATTGAACTGATCAACCAAATCAAATAATCCAAGCAGGGAAGTTCCTCATTGATGGAGAGATCATATCCCTTCTTGCTCCTGGGCATATCATCAGGTACAAACTATGACCCCACAAAATATTGAAGTAACACTTCCTTCTTGCTACCAGGGCCTTGGGTTTTTGAGCCAAACAATGAATCATAGCCCACTGGTTTGACGTTCTCCCTAGTACATATGCTACATGACACCCTCAATAACCCACAAAGCAATTGCAATGGAGGCTGACTAAGGAGTGCATTTACCCATAATGCCTTGCATAATACCTCAGGAATTTACTCAACAAGATCTTAATTTCACTTTGCTGCCTAGACTACAGGCCAGATTAAACCAAATAAGGAACTCCACTCCAAACAAAGAACTCCCAGCAAAGTAGGTGAAAAAGAGGCCAAAATCCCAGGCCAATTAGGTGCTCTACCAAGAACTCCTACTCAGTCCCTTCAACAAGCATCTAGTAAAGTTCACACTGTACAAAGGCAGGAAGGGTGTGTACCACACAGTTTGAGGCAGTTTAGGGAGGAATTTCTGGTCTGTGACCCTAATAAATTGATTGATTGATTGATTGATTCAGTTTGGGGAGGAGCTGGTTTATAAGCTGGGCCATCCCCACACTGGCCCTGTTCACCACAGCTGGGGAAGAAGAAAACCCAACCTGAGTCTTCTTTTATGAGAGAGCTAGGGTATGGCAAACCTGCCCCCAACCTAGAGTGGGAGTGTGATTGTTCCATCAAACATACACACCAAGTGATAGTTCTCTGCATTCAAAACATCCCTAGGTAATGAGGAACTATTTCCCAGCCATGCCAAGCCATTAGCCCAAATGCTGTTTAATGAAGGTGTGGCCATGCCTGGATTCCTAACAATTATGCTTCTATCTCCATACCATGAAGAAACTGTGTTTGTTCCCTGTTTAAGGAGAAATGCTACATACCTCCTCCCAAGACCCTGGAAGACCCTGAATGCTGTCTGTGCCAACAAGTAAAGAGAAGAGAGATGGCGGGGCAGCAAATCCATCTCCACATCACTATCTGGGAGCCCTGCCAACCTGGAGGCTTGTGTTTTGTTAAATAGGAAATATTGATTTGCGTTGTATTTTTGCTTGTTTAACTTACGATAGAATTGTATAATTGTTTATTGGTCCTGTTTATGTGATCCTTGTATTTTTTTTGCTTTTCTCTTCTTCTTTTTATTACTTTGTTTCCCCTTCTGGGATTGAAAGCATTCACAAAGAGCACTCTATAGATGCTGTAAATAAATAAAGAAAACAAATACCGGTAATTAAATGCCTCTTTTCAAACAGGTTATGGTGGTTGTAGAAAGAGGTTGTATTCCGCTCACTCAAAATCCCACGGGAATCACAAACATAAATATGCTTTTCTATTCTCAGCAACTCTGGGAGAAAGAAATTCTCAGAGTATCCTTAATTGACTTCTGAGGCTGTGCTAAAATAATGATTGTGTCATATCTTTGGGGATCCATGCTAGTCGGGAAGTTCAGGAAAATGTTAGTTGTCACATGTCCTAGAGCTAAGGGTGACAGTATAAAACTATTCTTCTGCCTAGCTCCAGTGTCAGTGCTCTGGACAGTGCCAGATTTAGGGCAGTTTCCCTGCACAGGGTGCTGAGCCCAGGGGGCACAAAATTGAGAAGATCCGTCATTGAGAATATTCATTTGGGGGCACCAAATTCTGACTTCACTCAGGGTGCCATACTACCAAAGATTACCAAAATCCGCCCTTGCTCTGGACTCTGGGTGGAAATATCTTCAACATTTCCTGAACTGGTAGGCTGACCATGGCTGTAAAAAGCATTCATTATTTGTCCCAGGAACAGTGATTAGTTGTAATTCTATACAGCACTATACCTATGGCGGGATTGTTCCAATCTACAGAATGGAAAGACTGTGCTGGAAAAATATTCCTGTGATTAGGGTAGCTACTTATTCGTCATCAAAAAAGAGGACATGGGTTGGCATGTAATTAGCACATCCTAATTTATATGTATTGGTGCAAATGTTGAAAGAATTATGATAATTTAAGGAGAAATGCAATATATCTCACCATAATGGGGAAATATGTGACTGGATGACCTTTGTTTCTGCTCAGTCTACAGTCCAGGGGCTAATTGCTGATGAGCAAGTTCAAGGCTTTTGCTATCTCTTCTTATGGCTCCTTTATCTTAAAACTGGACTTAGACCAGACAGCCCTTCAAACAGAAGATGTCTTCAAATTGAGGACTGTCATCTGGCAGCACTTCAAATAGTGAACCATCCTGTGAAAAGTCAGGCACATGGCACCTGACCCAGTGATTATGGCATAAACGTACGCACGGGATTCGTACTTTCCTCTATTCTTTCAATGGGAATTATCTGGGGCTTGCTTGTGCTTAGATGGGCTTGAAGAGTAGACTGGGGAAAGACTGGGAAAGATCCTGCTTGGGATCTTTCCTGCAGAATCCAATTGCATGGTATGTTCTAGGCCAGCCTTCAGCAGCATGTTTTCATGTTTGTTCTTCCATAGATATTCTACTCAATTGTCATGGCCTTCAGCTAGAACAATAAACTTATTGATGACGATGATGTTCTTATCTCCTGCAAGGGAAGTGTATTGTGCCAGCGTCTGCCCGAAGGAAGAAACATAAACTGGGTTGTTTTGTCTTCCAGGAAAAGCACTTAGACTGCCTGCATTTCAATTCTTGTATCTCAAAAGGCAAAATGCATAGCAGAATGGCGAAAGGAAATAATACATCAGTATCTGAATTTATTCTATTGGGATTTGCAGAGTATCCTAAGCTGCAGCTCCCACTCTCTGTTTTGTTCCTGCTGGTCTATATTATTACTGTTGTGGGAAATCTGGGGACAATCACAGTAATCAAGATGGATTCCCAACTCCACACACCCATGTACTTCTTCCTCAGCAGCTTGTCCTTTGTAGACTTTTGCTATTCCTCCAATGTCACACCTCGGATGTTGGCAAATTTAGTTACAGGCCACAAATACATTTCTTTTACTGGATGCTTGATACAGTGTTATCTCTTCATTGCTCTGGGTCTCACAGAATCCTTCATCCTGGCCGTCATGGCATATGATCGGTATGTAGCCATCTGCAACCCACTGCTCTATACCACAAAGATGTCGTGGAAGGTCTGCATGTGGCTGGTGGCAGTTCCCTCTGCATATGCTTTCCTAGATGCCATGATCCAGACCATATTCACCTTCCGCCTGACCTTCTGTGGCTCCCATGTCATCAACCACTTTTACTGTGCTGACCCACCTCTCATGAAGCTGTCCTGCTCTGACACCCATGTCAAACAGACCCTGATGTTACTTTCTGCCAGTTTCAACCTCATCAGCTCCCTTGTTGTTATTTTAATCTCCTACATTTTCATTCTCTCTACGATCCTGAGGATACCCTCTGTTGAGAGTAGGTACAAAGCTTTCTCCACATGTGGCTTCCACCTGATGGCTGTCACCCTCTTTTATGGGACAGTTTTTGTCATGTATATCAGGCGTCCTTCTAGCCTGTCCCCAGAACGGGGCAAAATAGTATCTTTGTTTTATGCAGTGGTGATTCCCATGCTGAATCCACTGATCTATAGCCTAAGGAACAAGGAGGTCAAGGGTGCCATGAAGAGACTGGTAGGGAGGTATTTTACTAATATACACCGTAAACGATGATGTCCATTAATTCCTTATTTAAAGGTTAATATCCACTATTATTTATTTCCATAAATAGTGTGAAGTCTATGCTTATATAAAGAACTGTTGTGAGTGTTGTGTGTTTCTGTTCTGCTTGCAATGCCAAAGGCATTAGGCAACAAGTAACCATGTTGGTCAACTACTGCAGCAGAATGGGTTCAGCTCTTGATCATTTTTGATCAGAGCTAGTTTCAGATTAAATTAATATTGCAGTTTACGGCACCTGAACTTGCTGATACTCATAAAATGGGAAGCTGGCTTGCTCTTACATTGTACATTTATATAGTCTAAAGACAGAAGTGGACATTACAAATGAAATGGGACTGCTGCTGAAAAATAGCAGCCTAGTGCTCTGTTGTTCAAATTAGAGCTGCCCATCCCATTATTATCTCTGATTTTAAGGACATGTGTTGTATAGAATGGTCATTATGATTTTGGAGCTGTGTGTAGCTATTCAAACATGACATCCAATGTATGCATGTCAGGCAGACTTGGGGATGGGAAGCCATGGGCAAAGGAAGGTGCTATCCAGAGCCTTCACTGCTCATAGACTTTTCACACATCTATGTAGGTTTGAGACCATAGCAAACTCTAATAACATGGTAGGCACAGCATTGCCATTTCTTCCGCTCCTCCTCACTTTCATCAATTTCTGAGTGGTTCTCAGAGCTTCCATCAAACCAAAAAATAAACACAATTGCCTCTGTTAAGACGGGTGATGCAGTAAGGCTTTAAAGCAGCTACCACATTGTTAGTGGTTGTTTCTAACCCTAAGAAACACTGGGGAGGCTGACAAAGGAGAAAACAGAGATTAGTGAAACCTCAATGCCCTTAGATACGTCACTAATTTGGGGCTGAAACTTGTAAGTCTTCCAAGGATATAGAAGTAAAACATTGCCTTTATAATAGACCCAGAGAAACCCGTTGGTTTCGCCCCACACCAAAATAATACTGGCAATGACAGCTCTATTTGTGCAGTGTTAGGCCTGATTCTTTTTATCTTAGAACAGCAAAACTTGGACACAAGGGCTGTGCACTGAATTCAGCCAACTCCCAGGCCAAAATGGGATGATAGGGGGGATCTTGGCTTCAACGAAGTTGGGGTGAGAGTTAGACAGTCCTGGATCACCCTAGTTTGCCTTGGACTACACAGAGTGACCTGGGCTGTCAAGGGGCAGGGCATTTGGCAAGGAAGGCCTTTGTAAGCCATTCCCAAGCAGGGAGAAGACCACCACCATCACCACCACCACTTGGCCTCATTGATGGCACCAGCTTTGCTGCAGGAGTTGCTGAAAGGAGGCATACAAGGCACTTTCCAACCACCTTAGGGACTCCACTCCAGATTTGTATAGAGTTTACTGTGGCTGGAAAATATTCCACAAGGCAGCAGAGGTTTAGGATCAGAGTTTTCCTTCCCCTAGATTGGCAACCTTCCTAGGTTGATGAGCCCCATATGCTTCTACACCATGTGCAGAAACCACCTTCTTGACTGTTGGACCCACTATTGGTCTCATCCACTCAATCCACTGGAGTCTACAGGGCTTCACTCTTCACCTACAGAGGACAGACTAGTCCCTAACACACTGAGGGTTTAAGACCCATTGGCTACCCTCACTTGGTTTATCCGGCCAATTGAAGCTATTTCCCAGGGTGTGTTGCATGCTGTTGCATGCTGACAGATTCTGGAAGCTACAGGTGAGAGCCGAGTGCAGGGTGGGGATCAAAGGTGGACAAACTACCCCAGAAGGAGCATGATGTGTCCCGCACCAGAGGTACTACCCCTCCCCTAAGACCCCAATATCTGTCTTAATTTACTAGAATAAAAGGACAAAGACGTGCAGGAGTTTCACAATAGCAATTGATTTGGAGTTGCCAACAGCAATGGATTTGAGTTGCCAAATATTCAACCGTTGAGCATCTTGGGTTTTTTTTTAAGGCCATTTATTGCTCAGAAGGATCTCTGAATCACCCTGAACAGATTTATACTGTATTCACAATGGAAAACAACATCTTCTTTTCCTTCCTTTTCTCAGAGCTCCATCTTCTGTCTGATATCTGCAGCAGCAACCTAAATGGGCAGGATCCCCTGTGTGTTTTCATAATACAATATGTATTCCAGGCCTACCAGCAGAATGATAAAATGGTGTGGCACTGTACAAAATGATACTTTTTTCTGTGCAGTATGTATATTTGTCATACATTCAGTGTAAGGTATTTTACTGAATAAACCAGGTATTTTATGCAAATGAATTACATTTTCCCCTCTTGTCCCCACATTCTCAAGACTAACTCACCAAACCTCACAAGGCCCTACAGTGTAGAATACCATTTTACACCAAAAAACTTCCCGTGAGCATCCCTAACGTGGCATCACATGTGAATACAGTCTGTGTTGCATCTTTAATTCATCTTGCTCTGCTAAATTTATCTTTTTGTAAACCACTTTGAGACTTTTTCTACAATCAAGCGGCATATAAATTTTATGAAATAATTATAATTATAAAATAAATTCTGCTACTATTTAGTTTCCACTGAAGGTCATGTTAGATCTGGAAATCGATAATATGGGAAAAAAATTAATACAGTGGTGCTTTATCCAAAAATATTTTAATTATATTTCTAGAATTGAGAAAATAGATCATCTTTATGAAACCTTTAAATAGTTTGTATTTCAATTTGATATTTCTTTCGGGATGACAAGACTTTTGCCAATATACTTCAGGGGTAATCAATGTGGTCCCTCCAAATGTTGTTGGACTACAGCTCCTATAATTCCTGATTATTGATCATGCTGGCTTTGGCAAATTGGAAATATAGTTCAACAACACTCAGAGAATACCACATCGGCCACTCCTGTACTAAATTATACAGCATATTTTAATTCAGCAAATGAATTAAATGGAGACAGAAGGGCTCTTTTCATTCATGTAGGGCTTTTGATTGGCTGAACGATCAAAAGAAAGAGGTGCAAGGTTGTTGTTGTTGTTGTTTTGTTTTTTGCCAATTACCCCCTCCCATTGAATCTAGATCAGCATCGTTTACATTGACTGGCAGGGACTCTCCTGGGTTTCAGACTGGGGTCTCTCCCAGCCTACCTAGAGATGCTCGTGATTGAACCAGAGGACCTTCTGCAGGCAATGCAGATGCTCTTCCACTGAGCTGCAGCTCTACCCCAAACAGTCTGTTCTTCCCAACATAATGAAAATATGAGCTAAACAGTACTGGGTAAAAATCAACTGATAACATTTACATTTAACAATACATTTATAAAATTGTGCCAAAACTAGTCTACTATCAGCATGCCCAAAGCACACATTGATGGTCTTCCAGTAGGCAACGTGTTAAAACACGGCTTTCCTACGCACAGCTTTTCTTAGAGCATCTTTTACCTCCCTGTTCCTCAAGCTGTAGATCAGTGGGTTCAGCATGGGAATCACCACAGTGTAGAAAACAGAGACTATTTTGTCCTGGTCCATAGAGTGGCTGGAGCTGGGTCTCAAATACATGAACAGGATCGTTCCAAAGAATATGGTGACTGCCAGTAAGTGGGAAGCACAGGTAGAGAAAGCTTTGTGCCTCCCTTCTGAGGAGCTGATCCGTAAGATGGCAGAGAGGATATAGATGTAGGAAATAAGAATTGTGATGAGGCAGCTTAATTCGTTAAAACTGGCAAAGACAAAAATGATGATCAGGTTGATGTGTATGTCAGTGCAAGAGAGTGCGAGGAGAGGGGGCGTGTCGCAGAAGAAGTGGTTGATGATGTTAGAAGCACAGAAGTGCAGGTGGAACGTGAAATAAGTGTGAATTGCTGCATTTATAAACCCAGCTAGAAACGAGGCAATTACTAAGTAGCTGCAGACTTTCCATGACATAATCAGCTTGTAGAGGAGTGGGTTGCAAATGGCATTGTACCTGTCATATGCCATTACCGCCAAAAGGAAACCCTCGATGCCCGCAAATGAGCCAAAGAAGTAGAACTGCGCTGCACATCCCCGGAATGAAATGATGTTAGCATCAGCTACAAAGTTCACCAGCATCTTGGGAGTGATGACGGTGGAGTAACAGAAGTCAACAAAGGATAGGTAGCAAAGGAAAAAATACATGGGTGTGTGAAGTCGAGAGTCAATTCCTATTAAAACAATCATTCCTAGATTACCCACGATGCTGACAGCATAGATCCCTAGAAAGATCACAAAGAGGGGAATCTTCAGTTCTGGCTGATCTGTCAGTCCACGAAGGATGAACTCAGTCGTTGTGGTGTAATTCTCCATGACCATTTCCTCACCATATGTAATTTTTCTCATCCTAGAATATTGGGGGGAAATTGTGGTCCTGAACTTGTTTACAAAAGTGAATACCAAACAGATGTTCAATTCCTCCCTTTCTTTCCTTTCCAGTCATGATATCAAGTCTATAGAACAGGCCTGGGGAACATGTGATCCTCTAGTGTTCACTTCTTGGGACTCAGTCATCTGGCTACTTCCCAATAGGTTTCTACCAACGGAAACAGTGCCTGCTGCTCTTGAAAAGCTATCTGAAAACCAAGAGAGCTCAACAAAGGTCTATGATCAGCACCTTACCTTTTGTTACTTGCCAAACCAATGGATTAATCATGCAAAGCAGCCAATAAGGCTTCTGGCTTTTTCAGGAACAGTATGTCCATGATGTAAAAAACTCCCACAGATCCTGCGGTGATTCTCTTCTGATATGATCCTTCTTAATCTTTCAGTTTTAGATGGTTGGGACTAAAAATTAAAAGGAAACAAGGAGAAGTCTAATTTCCAGTGGAGAAACAAGGGTCACTTTGCTGCCCTGCTGTGTACTGTCGAAGGCGGTGGTGGGTTGCAATGCCCTAAAGCAGTGATGGCTAACCTTGACACTCCAGATGTTTTGGGACTACAACTCCCATCATCCCTGACTACTGGTCCTGTTAGCTAGGGATGATGGGAGTTGTAGTTCCAAAACATCTGGAGTGTCAGGGTTAGCCATCACTGCCCTAAAGAGATTCTTCTTCTAGTGTTAGAGAAGCAATTGTGATGGTTTCCCTGCTTGCTTTTCTGCCTGTCTGCTATCCTAGGAAGTCTTTTATAAGGGGGAGAGAGGTGTGTTCAGTTCTATGAGAGACAGAGAAATACCCTTGGGCCAACTGAGAGAGGGAAGGAGGTATGCATAGGCATGTGTGTCTGTATGTAGATGGTGATTGCATGGCTGGATCTAGACACATCAAAGAAGCAATTCAGTTAAACGCGTTGTAAACCCATACAGGGAAATCTGGTAGGGAAAGACCAGACTCCACAGCACCATCTGGTGTCACAGTGCTATATCGCATATACAATGCATATAAAACACTTTTTCTTTACCAATGTAGCTGAGTCACATGTGTGAGCAACAGAAGGTGAGTCATGGATGGGCATTGTTAGCCTTGCTTGTGAGACATTGAATTTCCTCTCCATCCCTTCCTGCCATTTGTTTAGCCAAAGGTGGCTTGCTACTTTGTTCTCTCCCTGCCCTCCTTCAGTGAGATTCCCCTCCTACATTCAATCTTGTTAGCAGCAATCAGAATGCAATGCTTCTGCTAACCTGAGCCCAGTGCATGATCCTGTGCTCTTTGTTCCTCTGCTAGGCCTTTCGGTAGATCAGGTTCCTTCCTCAAGGCTTTTTTGCTGGCTGCAATATGATATGTATCAGGAAGTCACACGCACATGAGCTAGGGAAGAAAAGCAAACTCTTTGCCTCTCCCATGGAAAATGTCTGTGTGTACTATCATTCTCTCCTTTTACTGCAGTAGGTTCAAACAAAATAAAATAAAAAATTCCTTCCAGTAGCACCTTAAAGGGACCCCTGACCATTAGGTCCAGTCGTGTCCGACTCTGGGGTTGCGGCGCTCATCTCGCTTTATTGGCCGAGAGCCGACGTACAGCTTCCAGGTCATGTGGCCAGCATGACTAAGCCGCTTCTGGCGAACCAGAGCAGCGCACGGAAACGCCGTTTACCTTCCCGCCAGAGCGGTACCTATTTATCTACTTGCACTTGACGTGCTTTCGAACTGCTAGGTGGGCAGGAGCTGGGACCGAGCAACGGGAGCTCACCCCGTCACAGGGATTCGAACCGCTGACCTTCTGATCAGCAAGCCCTAGGCTCTGTGGTTTAACCCACAGCACCACCTGGGTCCCTAAGGTGCTTAGTAGCACCTTAAAGACCAACTAAGTTTGTTCTTGGTATGAGCTTTTGTTTACATGCACACTTCTTCAGATACCAGTACTTCAGATACTTCAGATGCAGTAGGTTCAGTTAGCAAGATCCAAATAACGCAGCACTTTGCAAACCTCCTCTTCTTCTTTGCTGTTCTGACATCAAAGGGGCAAAGGAAAGAGGAGGCTCCTCCCCACGCTCCGACATTTGTCCAATGAAAATAGGGATGTCCCATTCCATAATGGTAATTTTACTATTTATATCCCACACATCTTACTGGGTTGTCCCAGCCACTCTGGGCTTCTTCCAACATATATAAAAACATAATAAAACATTAAACATTAAAAAAACAACCTTCCCTATACAGGATTGCCTTCAACTTGGGAGTCGGATAACTCCATACCATCCAACATTTCTACAATGAAAATAGGGACATCCTAGGGAAAAGTGGGACATTGCAGGATCAAATCAGAAACTGGGACGAATTCTCTAATCCGGGACGTATTTGGAAAATAGGGACACTTGGAGGGTCTGCCACTATTCTTTGCACCTCTGATGGCAGTGCAATGCTGTAGGGGGGTTGTAGAGGATACGCCATTCCATTCCCAGGATCTCTTCCCTGCTCCACTCAGAGCACACAATGTTCTCTGGCCATGGAGACCACATACTTCATTGAGCTGTTTTGGGGTTTCCCCCAAGTCACCTAGGTTTTTTAAAAATTTATTTGTATTTCTACAAACCTTGGGGTTGCTGCATTGGAACTGCCATAAGTTTTCTTCAATGGGCTTTTGGCCATTTAAACAGGTGCTTGTCTGACAACAAGACAGGAATTTGTCTCCTGGTTCCCCTCTTGGAGCTTATCCATATACACTTCCTCTTGTCCCACTGCATTTCCCCTGGGAAAAAACCACTTTAGTGCTCAGTTGGAGCAAACGGCAATCAGGTTTTCTGCTGATTGCTGTTTGTTCTGATTTAAAGCTAAAGAGCAGGTTTTCCCTGGGAAAGGAGTGAGGCAAGAGGAAAATCACTTGGATCCATGCCTAGAAAGCATTGGTCAAGTGGAAAACCACTCAGACATGTGCTTTCCAGTTATGGGACAAGCAGAATTGGTTAAAAAACAACAATACCCTAACAATCATTTGGCTATTTCCCAACAGGTTTCTATCAACTGAATTGTAAAGCTCTCAGAAAAATCAAGAGAGGTCTACAAAGGTCTAGGATCAGCACCTTACCTCTTGTTATTTGCCAAGGTCCTGCAGTGGTTCTCCTCTGATATGATCCATGTCCCTGGCTTAGTCTTTCAGTTTGAGATGGTTGAGGCTAAATATAAAGAGGAAACAAGGGGAACTCTGACGTCCAATGGAGAAACAAGGATTTTATAGTTTGTTTTGGAAGTCCTTTGAGATGCCTTAACAATATACAAGCTCGGTGGGCCTAATTAAAATCTGAGTTGTCAAATACTGAGAAAATTCAAAACAGTAAATAGAATACAGTTCGTAAATAGAGCGTGACACTGAGAACCACCTTCTATCCAAGGAGCTAAAGTTTGTTTTTTATCTAAAGCTTTTTAGATAGTTTTTTTTTACAGTTCTGTGTTCCACTTCATCTTGTGGTGTGTGTGTGTGTGTGTGTGTGTGTGTGAATCTTCGCTGTAGTACCCTACAGCGAACATTAACCACTAATGTTAACTAATGTTAACATTAGTGGTTAATCCATTAGTGGATATTTATACTAATTATTTTGTCTTGTTTTCCCATTCAGTGCCTACTGGTATCCAGCCTATTATCTGTTCATTTTTCTGTCCTTTGCCAATTAATCATTCCCTTCCTGTTTTATCTTAGTTGGCTAGTGCACCCTCCACCCTCCATTTTGGCCATAGTCTTGTTCCGTGTAAGTCTTATGTGAGTACATCCAGCACACACAATCAGTGCTGCAGCACACAATACATAGGCCATAAAATGAGACCTTCTACTGGAAGTTGCATTTGGAGGCCTCAGGTGTGACTTCGGAGACCCTGCGAGGTCTCTGAAGCGATGTCCAACGCCCTGCCAGCCTCTGAACACGACTTCCGGTAGAAACTGGAAAATCTCATTGGAGGTCTCGCGAGGCCTCGGGTGTAACCTCCAAGACCCTGCAAGGCCTCAGAAGCACCAACACAACATGAAGTCTTGATGTCGTGATACGTCATATGCGCCATTGGGCACTCAGTACCTGGGACCCAAGTCAGCACCCCTGTGTGTAGCTATGGTGCACAGAGTCAAAGGGAGCAGAGGGAGGTGCTGGCAATAGCAGAAGCACCACTGACCAGATTGGTATGCCTCCAGTCAAAGCTAGTCCATCCTTCTCATTGTGGTGGTGGGAGTATTTTCCATCCCTGCTTTACATCAATTCCTTAAAAACAGTCCTCAAACTCAAAATTCCAAAAGAGCAATAAATGAAATGTTTGCTATTCAAAAAATAAATAAATCAGAATTGTATCCTGAAATTCTGCCAGATGTTGAAGACTGATAAGTGTTGTATAGACAGTAAAATACATGCAATATATAGGCGAGGGCTGTGCAGAAATAGCCTCTCAAATTTCTCTGCCATATTTCCGGATAGACAAATTGGTGGGCTATTTTACTAAATTTCTGCAGGGACTGTCAGGGGCAGGGATCACAGTATCTCAGAAGTGGGGCTCACCATTAGCAGCGGCAGCAGCACAGCTTCTTTTAAAAAATGAATTTAAAAATTGCTGCCACTGGAAATGGCAATAGCAATTGCAGCAGGCAATGAGGCAGCACAGGCATGGTGGCACTGCTCACATGCCTTCCCAATGCCAGGTGTCACTGCCAGTTCCAGAGAGGGAGAGGGAGAGGGAGAGGGAGAGGGAGAGGGAGAAGATGACTCAGGCATGGGGAAGTCAGTGCTTTGGTGCCTCAGCACAGAGACAATTCATAATAATATTATAATAATTTATTATTTGTACCCCGCCCATCTGGCTGGGTCGCCCCAGCCACTCTCCTCCAACAGATATTAAAATACATTAAAATATCACAGGTTAAAAACTTCCCTAAACAGGGCTGCCTTGAGGTATTTTCTGAATGTCAGATAGTTGTTTATCTCTTTGACCTCTGCTGGGAGGGCGTTCCACAGGGCGGGTGCCACTACTGAGAAGGCCCTATGCCTGGTTCCCTGTAGATTTGCTTCTCACAGTGAGGGAACCGCCAGAAGGCCCTCGGCGCTGGATCTCAGTGTCCGGGCTGAACGATGGGGGGTGGAGACGCTCCTTCAGGTATACAGGACCGAGGCCGTTTAGGGCTTTAAAGGTCAGCACCAACACTTTGAATTGTGCTCGGAAACGTACTGGGAGCCAATGTAGTTCTCTCAAGACCGGTGTTATGTGGTCCCGGCGGCCACTCCCAGTCACCAGTCTAGCTGCCGCATTCTGGATTAATTGCAGTTTCCGGGTCACCTTCAAAGGTAGCCCCACGTAGAGCACATTGCAGTAGATAACTAGAGCATGCACCACTCTAGCGAGACAGTCTGCGGGCAGGTAGGGTCTCAGCCTGCGTACCAGATGGAGCTGGTAGACAGCCGCCCTGGACACAGAATTTACCTGCGCCTCCATGGACAGCTGTGAGTCCTGGTCCACTGCGCACCTTGTCCTTCAGGGGCACAGTTACCCCATTCAGGACCAGGGAGTCCCCCACACCCGCTCACACCCTGTCCCCCAAAAACAGTACTTCTGTCTTGTCAGGATTCAACCTCAATTTGTTAGCCGCCATCCATCCTCCAACCGCCTCCAGGCACTCACACAGGACCTTCACCGCCTTCACTGGCTCTGATTTGAAAGAGAGGTAGAGCTGGGTATCATCCACATACTGATGGACACCCGGTCCAAACCCCCTGATGATCTCTTCCAGCGGCTTCATATAGATATTAAAAAGCATGGGGGAGAGGACAGAACCCCGAGGCACTCCACAAGTGAGAGCCCCGGGGACTCTGAACACTCATCCCCCACCACCACTTTCTGCACACGGCGCAGGAGGAAGGAGCGGAACTACTGTATAACAGTGCCCCCAGCTCCCAACCCCTCTAGACGGTCCAGAAGGATGTTATGGTCAATGGTGTCAAAGGCCGCTGAGAGATCCAGCAGAACTAGGAAACAGCTCTCACCTTTGTCCCTAGCCTGCCAGAAATCATCGACCAGCGCGACCAAGGCAGTTTCAGTCCCATGATGAGGCCTGAATCCCGATTGGAAGGGATCCAAATTGTCCGCATCCTCCAGGCGTGCTTGGAGTTGTTCAGCAAACACCCGCTCAATCACCTTGCCCAAGAATGGTAGATTTGAGACTGGGCGATAGTTGGCCATATTGGCCGGGTCTAAAGATGTTTTTTTTAAGAAGCGGTTTAATGACCGCCTCTTTCATCGGGTCTGGGAAGACTCCCTCACAGAGGGAAGCATTCACCACTCCACGGAGCCCAATGCTTTTGCCACTGTGGCTGCATCACCCCTTATCTCTCCTCAACAACAGAAGAAGAAGAAGAAGAAGAAGAAGAAGAAGAAGAAGAAGAAGAAGAAGAAGAAGAAGAAGAAGAAGAGTTTGGATTTGATATCCTGCTTTGTCACTACCCGAAGGAGTCTCAAAGCGGCTAACATTCTCCTTTCCCTTCCTCCCCCAAACAAACACTGTGAGGTGAGTGGGGCTGAGAGACTTCAGAGAAGTGTGACTAGCCCAAGGTCACCCAGCAGCTGCATGTGGAGGAGCAGAGACGCGAACCCGGTTCACCAGATTACAAGTCTACCACTCTTAACCACTACACCACACTGGCAGAAGCAATACTCCATTAATGCGCAGTATTTGAACAGCAGTAATTGTGCTGGCAGCCTGACCAACATCCCCACCACCACCGCAACACCTACCCACCCACCCAGTGCCTCAAAGCTACCTGGATTTGTCATTTATTTATTTATTTCACCAAGCATTTATGCCACTCAAAACAGAAAAAGAATATCAGAAATTGCCTTAGAAAAATCACATCTCAGAAGCTTAGGCTCAGCTCCAGTATCACCCATAGATAGGTTGTGAGAGGGCAGACAAATGTGCAGGACTGAGCAAAATCATAATAATCCGCAGCATATGAATGGTTGCTACTGTGGCCTCTGGTGAAAGATTTTCTTACTCAGTCTTTTCTTCAGGGCTCTTTTCACCTCCTCGTTCCTCAGACTGTAGATGACGGGGTTCACCATGGGGATCACAATGGTGTAGAAGACGGACACAATCTTGTCTTGCTCCACTGCCTCAATGCCTCCAGGCTGCACATACATGAAGGTCAAGGACCCGTAATACAGTACAACGGCAGTCAGGTGTGAGGCACAGGTTGAGAAGGTCTTCTGTCTGCCTGTGGATGACTGCATCCTCAAAATGGTGGAGATGATGTAACCATAGGAGATAAGAACAATAATTGCATTCCCTACCACAACAAAAGTGGAAAGGACGAAGAGTACAACCTTGGAAACATAGTTGTCTGAGCAGGAGAGTCGCAACAAAGGAGGGATGTCACAGTAGAAGGAACTGATTTCATTAGGACCACAGAAGGAGAGTCTAAAGACACCGCTTGTGTGGACAATGGCAATAAAAAGTCCCACCAGGTAGCACCCAGCCAAAAGCCGAAGACACACATTTCTGGACATGGCAATAGGATAAATCAGTGGTTTGCAGATGGCAACAAAGCGATCATAAGCCATAGCAGCCAGAAGGTAGCACTCTGTTGTAGCATATACGCTGAAGAACCACATCTGGATCGCACATGCGTTGTACGAAATCACCTTCCTATTTGTAAGGAGGTCACACAGCAGCCTGGGAATGATAGTGGAGGAGTAGCAAATGTCAATGAAGGACAGGTTGCTGAGGAAAAAGTACATTGGAGATTGCAAAAAGGGATCTGTCTGGATTAACACAATCATACCCAGATTTCCCATCACTGTTAGGAGGTAGATTAGTAGAAAGAGCAAAAACAAGGGTATCTCCACTTCAGAACGATCTGTGAATCCTAAAAGAATGAATGCAGACACCTGGGTCCTGTTCACCTCTTGCATTTCTCCAATATGATTAACCTTCAGTCAGGAATGACAGCTAAAATTAGGATAGATAGGGGAAGGATTGGAAAGCAAAGTGAAAAGCTGAGATAATACAAGGGGGTGCATTGCAAACCATCTTTTAAAATGGTGATTTCCGTTATTTGGAAATACACTTTTCAAAAACATTTGTTCCTGTTACATAATGACCGAAGTGTTGGAGAAGCAGTTGGGATGGTTGCCCTAATTGTTTCTCCGACTGTCTGCAAGTCCGGGTAGGCTTTTGTAAGGGAGAAAGTCATGTGTGTGTTCTGTGAGCGACACAGAATCGGAGAGAGGGAGGGTGGTGGTGTGTGTATGTGCATGAACATCGTTGCAGCTCCAACAAAGCATGGCGCAATGCAGAAGGTGGGAGGATCACAAAGGGCTTTGTTCTCCTGCTGCGCTCCTTCCCACCTCTGTAGGCACCTGGTGAGCAAGTGGGGGCTGGGAAGTTAAGATGGGTTAGAGTAGAGAGGGTTAGCCAGTGGAGAGAGCAAGTTCACAGCCCAGAGTATTTTATCAATGTATGCCTCACTTTCAGCCATAGCTCTTTGTTGGATGACTATGTCCCTTTGAAACTGTATGGAGTGAGTACGTTTTATATATTATTTTATTCATGCTCTGTTTCAGGATACTCCATTCCATTCCCGCGGTCTCTTTCCCACTTTACCCTGAATAAACAGTGTTCTCTGATCATGCTCAGTTTTCATTGGTCTGTTTTTGTATTTTACTGTTTTTGTATTTATTTCATTGGTCTGTATTTTGTATTTGCTAGGTTTTTTTTGTTTTTTGTTTTTGTTTTTTGCTATATCTACAAATCTTTCGGGTCCCCCAAAGCCTGCTGATACCTCTCTCGTGTTCCTGGCTGGTGTTACAGTTTTGGCTACATAAGGATTGACGCTTGAAGAATGAGTTCCAGGCTGGTATAGATTGGGGTGGGAAATGGAGGTAAAGTGTCCCCAAAAGATGAATGTCACCAACCAATTTCATATGTAATGTCTAGTCCATTCACTAAATAGTTCACCTAGTTTTATAGCCTATGTTTTGTTATTGGAGCAAGAAGACAAAAGAGCACTCTTTACGCTCAGCAAATTTCTGCAGCGGGTACAAGGACACACAAACTGCATTGAAACTGGAGTAAGTCTCTTTCAATAGATATTTGGCCGAATTAAACGGGTGTTTGTCTGATGGCAAGATAAGAATTTGTCTCTTGGTGCCCCTCTTGGTGTGCTTAAAACAAAAGCCTTAACTGAATCCTTTGGCTATTTCCCAATGGAATCAGGGGCTGCTACTAATTTATAGCAACCAAGAGAGCTCTACAAAGGTTAGCACCTTACCTTTTGGCTTTAGCAGTGACGTGCATGAAATAAAAAAGTTTTGTAGATCATTCAGTGACTCTCTTCTGATATGGTCCATGTTCCTGCTTTAATCTTTCAGTTTTAGCAGGTCAAGGCTTAATATTAAAAGGAATCAAGTGGAACTGTGACTTCCAATGGAGAAACAAGGGTTTTATAGTTGGTTTTGGAAGTCCTTTTTGGATATCATAACAATATAAATGCTCTGTGGACCTAATTAAAACATCTCGTTGCCACATCTTGAAAAAATTCAAAATAGACACTGAGAACAACCCTCTATCCACCATCCAAGTTTATTTATTTATAGCTTTTTAACCCCATTCTTTTAACCTGACAAAAGTCTCTGTTAGCAGCTTACAAATATCGGTGGTAATACAGTTTTTAACCCCAGGCTTGCAGACTACAGAACAGCAAAAAAGGAAAAGGGGGTGATAGGTAGGAGGACAAAAGCAATAGTTACAGGTATAAGGCAAACATTTGGAAAGGTAGTATTAGAAGGCTGTCTTCAGATTTTGACTTCACCAGCTTCACCTATCTGTTCAGTGAAATGGATGTTAACATCTTTTTAAAAAAGAAAAAGAAAACATTAAATATGGATAAATCCAGATACTGTATATAGCAGGGGTCAGCAACCTTTTTCAGCCGTGGGCCGGTCCACCATCCCTCAGTCCATGTGGTGGGCCGGACTATATTTTGGGGGGGAAATGAAAGAATTCCTCTGCCCCACAAATAACCCAGAGATGCATTTTAAATAGAAGCACACATTCTACTCATGTAAAAACACAAGGCAGGCCCCACAAATAACCCAGAGGTGTATTTTAAATAAAAGGACATATTCCACTCATGTAAAAACACGCTGATTCCTGGACCGTCCATTGGCTGGATTGAGAAGATGATTGGGCCGCATTCGGCCCACGGGTCTTAGGTTGCCTACCCCTGGTATATAGGAACAGTAGTATTCCCCAATTTTGTTTCATGCCACACCTGCTCATGGCAGTTATTTTGTGTCAAGAACCATTGCTGCAACCAGGAGCCCACCTCACTCACTCAAAACCCCAAATTTACCATTGGGCTCTGGCCTAAAAGTTTGGTCACCACTGATTTAAAGAATTGGGAGGTGCAAGGGCTGGGGGAGTGGAGTGGTGCCAAGGTGCCAAGGAGAAGGGCAGGGAGGATTACAAACAGTGTATTCTAGCCACTGACCATGTTCTTCATTGGTTTGTTTTTGTGTTTTCCCCAAGCCACCCAGGTTTGCTGTCTTTTGGGTGCTTCTACAAACCTTTGGGTTTTCCCACCCAAAGCCTGCTGATACATATTTGCAACGTAAGGATTGACAGTTGACAAATGGGTTCTCTGGTGGTATATATTGGACTGGAGAATGGAGTTAATGGATTCCAAAACGATGACTACCAGAAACCAATGTCCTATATAATGTTTGATTCCTTCGCCGAGTATATCGCACAGTTTTATAGCCTATGTTTTGACATTCCAACTAGAAAACAAAAGAGAACTCTTTACAATCAGCCAATTTCCGCAACGGGTACAGGAACACATTGAAACGGCAGTAAATTTCCTTCAGTAGGCTTTTGGCCAATTAAACAGGTGTTTTATCTGATGGCAAGACAAAAAAAAAATCCTGGTCTTTGTGTTTTTAAATACCCTAACTAAATAATTTGGCTATTTCCCAGCAGGTTTCTACCAATGGAAACAAGGGCTGCTACTCCTTTAAAGCTTTCAGAAAACCAAGAGAGCTCTACAAAGGTCTATGACCAGAACCTTACCATTTGTTCTTTGCCAAGTTAAGGGATTAATCATGCAGACGAGACATTGAATTAGATGTTACAACAAAAACCAAACTGATATAGAACGAGTACAAAACAAATGTTACAAATACCAAATAAAGTCATATTTCATTGAGACTTGCCACCCTCATGATTGGCCTATTATATAAGTAACAAATGACCACAAAATGGAAGCAAGATCCATAGGTTTACCTAGATCTGGATACACCCTTAATGTATAAGTCAATTTCTCAAAAAATGGGAACAAGAATTACTTTATAGAACCAAATATTTAAAGAAAAACCTGAGGACACCTTCCAGCCCTGTGATATTGTCAAATGAGCAGCTACAAATAGAAAAAAAATGTAAGTGGTTTGTTTATTTATTATTTATTTATTGAATTTATATACCGCCCTATACCCGGGGGTCTCAGGGCGGTTCACAGAATTACACATTAAGTCTGTATTAAACGAATAAAAAATGGATAAAAGTCATAGTTAGGGGTTTAAAGGCAACAGTTCACCTATTATTTCAGAAATTTCTTTCATGAACTCTTCTCAAAATTCATATACATATTTGCAAGACCACCACATGTGCTCTTTCGATACATACCTTCCAACACATAGGGGACCCAAATCTAGATATATGTGCAAGATGGGCTGGGGTCAAGATGGGCAATTTATGGAGTTTTCTCATATATTTCTGGAGACAGATCAAAAAGACGTAGGAAGCCATAGTTCAATTCCTGGCATGTCGCGGCAGAACTGGGAATGTACCCAGCCTGAAATGGGAAAACAGTGATATTTTCTCTCTCTCCAGAAAAATGACTTCTGAGAAATTTTGGCTCAGGTCCAATATTGTGTGAGGACGGACAAAGGTGCAAGATAGGACAACATTTTAACAACCAGAACCACATGAATATTCACTGCTTTTGCTGTGGGAGTAAGATATTATTGCTTAGTCTTTTCTTCAGGGCTCTTTTCACCTCCTCGTTCCTCAGACTGTAGATGACGGGGTTCACCAAGGGGATCACAATGGTGTAGAAGACAGACACAATCTTGTCTTGCTCCACTGCCTCAATGCCTCCAGGCTGCACATACATGAAGGTCAAGGACCCGTAATACAGTACAACAGCAGTCAGGTGTGAGGCACAGGTTGAGAAGGTCTTCTGTCTGCCTGTGGATGACCGCATCCTCAAGATGGCGGAGATGACATAAGCATAGGACACAAGAACAATAATTGCATTCCCTACCACAACAAAAGTGGAAAGGACGAAGAGTACAACCTTGGAAACATAGTTGTCTGAGCAGGAGAGTCGCAACAAAGGAGGGATGTCACAATAGAAGGAGCTAATTTCATTGGGACCACAGAAAGACAAACTAAAGGTTCCACAGGTGTGAACAATAGAATTCACAAGCCCCACCAGGTAGCACCCAGCCACAAGCTGAAGACAGATGTTTCTGGCCATGGCAATAGGATAAATCAGTGGTTTGCAGATGGCAACAAAACGGTCATAAGCCATGGCAGCCAGAACATAGCACTCTGTTGTAGCATAGAGGGTGAAGCACCACATCTGGGTTGCACATTCATTGTATGAAATCACCTTCCTCTCTGTAAGGAGATCATACAGCAGCCTGGGAATGATGATGGAGGAGTAGCAAATGTCAATGAAGGACAGGTTGCTGAGGAAAAAGTACATTGGAGACTGCAAAAGGGAGTCTGTTTGGATCAACACAATCATACCCAGATTTCCCATCACTGTCAGTAGGTAAATTAATAGGAAGAGCAAAAACAAGGGTATCTCCACTTCAGAACGATCTGTGAATCCTGAGAGAATGAACTCAGACACCTGGGTCCTGTTCCCCTCTTGCATTCTTCCAGTATGATAAGCCATCAATCAGTAATAAGGGCTAAAATTAGGATAGATAAGAGAAAACATTGAAAAGTATAGTGAAAACCTAAGATAATATAAGAGTGTGCATTGGAAAAAAATTATTTTATTTTATTTTTTAAAAAGAATGTGATTTTCATGTACAGTATATAATTTGGAAAAATATTTTTCAAAAATATTTTTCATGTTGCTCTATGACCCAAACTCCACTTACATTAGGCAAATGCATGGCCACTCCAGAGTTAATTTTATATTTGTGTACTTCCATAAAAATACAAATAAAGGAGGGGCTTTAATGAGTGTGTGCCATCATTTCAGATTTTCTTTACCACTCTCAGCTCTTCGTGGACCAATTGGCCATGCCTTCCTTTCATCATGCAGCCCCCAATGGAGGATTTGTACTGCCTCATCACAAGCCTGGGTTTGCATGAAATTATCATGGTGTATGGGAGCAAAAGAGAATGCAGGTTGCACACCAGCCATGGCCATGACCTGGGAATGAGAAGGCAAAGGCACTGAGATGGGTAAGGTGGTGATTTCAAAGAAAGGCAGAAATTTGCGTAAAGAAATGGAGACGGAAGAGGTGTACTTAAACAACAGCAGAGATTTAAGTAAATTACCTTCTTACAATGGAATATATGAGGGCTCCACATCCTTTAAATCTCACACATGAGATATGTGTGAGATAATGAAATAAAAAATAGGGGCTATTTTAAACAATGACAGAACTTTGAGTGAAGCAGGGGTGGAGAAACACTGAGAGGAAAATTGTGGTTTTAAACAAGAGCAGATGTTTGAGTAAAGCGTGAATGGAAAGGCATAGAGGGAATTGCCCATTTTAAAACAACAACTGGGGTTTAAGTAAAGCAGAGATGGAAGGATACAGAGGAAAATTGTGGTTGTAAATGACAGCAGAGGTTTGAGGAAAGCAAAGATGTAAAAATGTCAAATTTAAAACAGCAGAGGCTTGAATAAAGCAGGCATGTAGAAAAATTGAGAGAGGGAAAGGAGCGATCTTGAACAATGACAGAGGTCTGAGTAGAGTAAGCAGGGGTAGGTGACACTGAGGGGATGGAAGCAGTTTTAAGCCAAAATTAAAGCAGTTTACTCCATTCAGTGTTTGCCCCGCTAAATTCAGAACACAGTTTAGTAAGCCCTGCATCATCAACTAGATACTCATTGGTTTCCAGCTACTCAAACTAACTGAAAACAAAAGATTCAAAGTTCATTAAAATGAATATTTACCTAATTTTTAAAAACCCATTTAGTGTGGATAAATACTTTCAGCAATGGCAACTACTATTCTTGCAGAAAAAAGATTCTTCCTTCTCCATAAAAACTCAGCATGTATATTATAGCATCTTATTGCATCGCCTTACCTGTAGTCAAACAGATTTTTCTTCATATTGTGCACTGATTCTAGAGGCAATGAGTGTACATGTGTTTTAAAGAACTGATTTTAGAGGTGATGAGAGTATATGTGCTTACTGAACAACAGAAAGCCTTGGGGGCAACTTCCCATGATACTCATCCTAGAGAGACCACGCAATAATAATTACCATCATGTTAATCTCATCAGGAAATTGTAATGTGTAACCAGGGGCGTAGCAAGGGGGCGGGGGGCGGGACGCCCCGGGCAGCGCCCTGGTGGGGGTGACAATCAGGGCGGGGGTCCCGCCCCCCGCGCCGCCCTGGGCTTTTTTTTTTAAGGCTATTTTTGGCGCTGCCGGGGCGGAGCCGCAGGGGCGGCCAGCGAGGGGGGGTGTCACCCCCCGCTTTCAGTGGCTTTTTTCGCCGCTGGGCTCCCTGGGCGGAGCCACGGCATGGAGGAGAGAGGCGGGCCAGTGCCTGCTTTGTTTTCCTTCCCCCCTTTCAGCGGATTTTTTCGCCGCTGGCTGGCTTGCGCCGCGGCATGGAGGAGAGGGGCGGACCAGCCAGGAGGGGTGTCCCCCCCTCCTGGCTGGCCCGCCCATCTCCTCCATGCCGCGACTCCGCCCCTTGCCGCGGCAAAAAAAGCCTCCCTTTCAGCAGCTTTTTTCGCCGCGGCAAGGGGCAGAGGCGTTGCTCCGTGCGCATGCGTGTCGTGACGTCATGCGCACAGAGCGACGCCCCGCCCCCAGGGGTGCCACTTGGCTTGCCGCTCCCGGTAGCCAAGCGGCACGCTACGCCCCTGTGTGTAACACAATGCTGATTCCTTCCTTGCTCTGAAGCAGGGATGGGGTCCTGAGGCCCTTCAGATGTTGCTAGACTCTCAATCTTCTCCAGCAATCATGGCCAATAGTCAGGGATGATGGGAGTTGTATTCTAGTAACATCTTTGGCCCCCTTCAGAGATTACAGACTGACTTTACAGATATGCCTCCATGCCAGGGCTATGAGCATCTTTTGAGTGAAGCATGGATGGAGGAAACTGGGAAGGGAGTGGTGGATTTAATGATTTGTACTTTTTTGAAATGAGTCAAGGCTTTCCTGACCAGAAAGGCAGGTGCTGCTTCAGTAGTCAAAGCTCTACTGAAGGATGTCATCCCCCCAGTTTGGAGGTCCTCAAATAACAGAGCCAGATTGGGGATCCCACTTCAATAATCAAGCTGTTTAAACAGTGCTTACATCCTTGGGAATAACCCAGCAACTGCATCCACTGCGTTGTCCACAGTTATCAGGGCTTGTTGAGAAAACTATTGGGGAAATTAAGGTGGGATTGGGAAAACTTGGTGAAGAAACTTAGCTTAGAATCACCTCAATGGTAGGTACAAGCCTGAGTCCCGATGCAGTCCTCTTTGGGAGATTATTTCAGTTAACTGGGCCATTATGCATTCTATATGCTTCACTAATGGGAGGAGATTAAAATTTGGCTGAACCATGTTGAAGAACTCCAGAATGCATTGACTCTCACTCTTACGCTCTTTAGGAATACTCAGTCCTGGCTTCTGGATGTGGCCCTGTATGATCTGCAACCTTGTGATTGGGTCCTGGTAAAGAAGGTAATAAGAAAGAATTGCCTAGAGCCACAGTGGGATAGCCCTCATCAGGAACTTCTGGCCATTCATCCTGCTGCAAAATAGGAAGGAAACAACACCTGGATTCACTGCATGCAAGTTAAAATGAGTTCCTGACCTGTTGCAGTTCTTATCCTGGAGGTTAGGGGAACACCAGGTACCTCGGGGGAGCACAGCTGAGGGACTGACCTGGAAAAGGTCACTCCAGAACCAGACCGTAGAATTACAAGAGCGAGAAGCACCACAGATATTCCCCTTGAGGCTATTCTGATGCAGATGACCAGACTGAATCATTTTTCCAGAAAGACTGGTAAATTGAAACGAACTGTTTCCCTTTTGGAAGGCCAACTATTGATAGAGAAAATACTAAGATAGAATATTTTCCAAACGTTCCATCTGAATGGTCTAGACGTGAACATCACCAGGGAGTTTCTGACCCTTGGTGGAATGATAGTCTTTGGTGGGTGGTTGTATTATTGTTTGTGGTACTTACTCCTTTGTCTTTCATATTTCTTTTTGGTTGGACTTAACATGTACTATAAATTTGTTGTTGCTTTTAAGTCTTTTTAGTTGTTGTTTTTTAATCTTATACCTGTGCTATATGAACTGCCTTGAGATATACAGATGAAGGGTGGTTTATTGCAATGTTTAATTCTTTGGCAGAAGGACTATATCTCAACAAACTGAAAGGCGAGGTTTATTGCAAATACAGAGTATTGCAGTGAAGCCTTTCTGCTGTACAGAGGATGATGGGAAGGACTTCAACTAATTTAAAGAAAATTTGGAATGAAACCATTATGTGGCAAGGGTTGGAAGGATTAGACCTCTTCTCCAGTATGATTTGTCACCAAGCATTGGTTTCTGTTTTGCTTGGACTCAGCAAATGCAACCAGCCCTATGGTTGGCATGTTATTGCAGGCTGCCTGTGAAAATGTGTTAAAATGGATGGTGAGAAATAAATTAATCAAACCTTCTAGGAAGTTGCAAGGAACCGGAAACAATTCCAAAGGGCTGTGCAACCACAAATGATAGCAGAGGACCAGAATGGATAATGTATGGTTTCCCAGGATCAAATTTGACTATTCGATTAAGCCCTGAGAAAGGTTGGGTATTCAAAGATAATAGAAGTGCAAACTTCTCAGTTCCTAAGTTCCATTCTTTATATGCAAGAGGCCAGGTTTATGGCTCAGGTTTGAATATTTCACACTGGAAGCAAAATTGTAACTGGTATCGGAATAGTAAGTATGGGGGGAAATTCACACAGCTTACCCCTCCACATGAATATTGGTTCTCTATATTTTATTTGTGGACAAATAACATATAAATGGTTATTTATGGGATGGAGGAAAAGGGTGCAGAAGGCACTCAGTCCAAGGGACCCATGACCTCATCACTGAATAAGAGAGGTACCCTTGCTTTCTAAACAGTGCTGGTTGACGGGTTTCCCCTAGCAGCAGGTTGAGTGTGGCTAGTCCCAAGGCAGGTAATGGATTGAGCAATAGGGGAGGAGAAAACAAAGAAAGAACAAGATAGCCACAAAACCAGTGAAGTTGAGAATCAGTCAATTCTCATTCTAAAGCATTTTCCAGGGGATCTCATAACTTTGATTGGCTTCAGGGATTTCATGAAAGCAAAGAATAATTTATTAATTCATATAGGAAGACTCCTCATTCTATATTGTTTGACTTTCATTTTGTTGCTTTTACACTTGCCAAATTTTAAAAATTAAGAAAACCATTGCAGGGAGAGCAAAGAATTGCCTTATAAATATTTTTCTGGAAGCAACAAAGAACCAAACAACCAACTGGTGTGAACCAGCTGTGGAAAGCAGCAGTGATGGTGGTTGTGTGAAGGACTGCAGGCCTTCCTGAGCCACCTGCCAGGCTGCCTGTTCACTCACCCCCACCCACCCACCCACCTACTCACTCAGCTAAGCCATCTGCTCATTCAGACCCCAGGCTTCCCTCTGTTGTGCAATCATGGAAGCAGACAGGCGGGTGGCAGCATCACCAGTGTGTTTGCTCATTCTGCTGGCCTTCTAAAAATATTTAAATATAAACACAATTAACGCCTATAGCTTCTAATTATTGGCAGCCACTTTATCAATAACCCAACCAGGTGTTGGTATTCCCATGTTGCCTCTGGAAGGCAGATAGCCTCTCCTACAATTATTAACTTTTCACTCTCCCAGTAGTTTTAAATCAGTGTTTCCCAAACTCGGGTCTCCAGCTAGCAGGACAAGTGGTCAGAGATTATGGGAGTTGTAGTCCAAAAACAGCTGGAGACCCAAGCCTGGGAAACACTGTGTTACATGCTATTTGCGACACTAATGAATGGAGACAACAAAAGTGGTACCTCTGGTGTCAAGGATGTGCCCACCCCTGCCAGTCCGGCACTGAGTGGATACAGAGAGCCTCAGCCTGTGTTGACAACGGATTCGTCTCAGAGCGAGTCTGCCAGCCCCTCCTCGGGGGAGGAGCAGGTATCGGGAGGGAGCCAGGTAGTGAGAGGTCTCCAGGAAGAGGCAGAGAGACCTGGCACCACCCAGCAGACTCGCTCGGAGATGGAGATGTCGGTTCCGGCGCCTACTTTACGTAGAAGGAGAAGGCGGCAATTTAGAGTGCCCAGACTCTGGTGTTGGCGCCGAAACAGGAGGGGGGCACTTCTGGATTCCGCTAGTGACTAGGCGGTCATGTTTGGATTGAGCTCTGCACTGTATATAACTTGCACAGTAAAATAACAGAAAGACAAGAAGGACTTGGTCTTTACTATTGAGCAACCGATAAGGGAACCTGACATCTGGTTATGAACTTAATTCGTTCCGGAGGTCCGTTCTTAACCTGAAACCGTTCTTAACCTGAGGTACCACTTTAGCTAATGGGGCCTCCAACTGCTGCCGCGCAATTTCTGTTCTCATCCTGAGGTAAAGTTCTTAACTCTTACTACTTCTGGGTTAGCGGAGTCTGTAACCCGAGGTGTTTGTAACCCGAGGTACCACTGTATAAACCACTGGTGTTATGCCACTTTGATTGTACAGTTTCCATACTGATTTAGGAGATGTGTGTGATGTCAGAGTACAGGCAATGGCATACAGACAAGAACATGGCGTATTGACAATATTCAGGATACAGAGGTTGACAAATATAGTAAATGGATTAGCTACAGCTCTGGCCTTGGTTCACTTGTAGGAATAAATGATTCTCATTTACTTAACAATCTTGATTCTAATTAATAACTTCTTCAAAGACTTGTGGCTAGCCCTGTGAGGCTTTATTAAAACAAACATTTTACTGGATTCTGCACCCCAGAGAAGACAAGCAAATGAATAAATAATTATGTGCAAAGGACATTATTAGGCGGATATAAGTGTTGGCATTCTTTGCTAATGAAGTCCTATTATTTTTAATTGCAAAATACAGAACTCCGTAGCACAGTCTATAATTATTCCCTATGCGCTGTGTTTGTCCCATAACAAAATAACCCTTAGAGTATTTTTCACATGATATGATGCAAAATACATCTTAAAAGTGTACATGTGGCGTTTGGATTAGTAGAAATACAGGAGACAATATAATTACAAAACAATTCCTACAGGTTTGAAGGCACTAAAAGTTCAATGAGCCAGCAATAATAAAAATCTACCCAAGCCAGAATAGAAAATTCAGTTTCCCAAATCATCCATTTTACAGAGACTATAGCAATGTGTGTGTGTCTGTGTATGTCATAGATCCAGGGTATCAGACTCTGTTAGTGAATGGAAGAAATTAGTAAATGGTAGTGTTTAGATAATATTTGGGATATGAAGGGAAAATACAAGCTGCAGAACTGTGGCGGACAAGAAATTCCTGGGTTAACTTACGCAAACCAGCCTGGCCACTCTAGCTAGGTGCACAGCCATTGAGAAACAATGGGGAGCCAGGTACTGGGCCATTAAGGGCAATTGGCCATACAAAAATCTGTACTTTCCCCTTGGTCCAAGGGGTTGGCAGAAACAGGAGATTTGGGATATTGCCAAGCTGACAGGGCATGTGGTCACAAAAAAATGGGTCCCTTTTAAAACAGAGGGGTTTGGAGAAGGGGAGGGACCATTCAACAAAGGTTATTGGGAAGGAGAAAGGAGGTGCCAGAACTCCAGGCAGAGGCCATGTGGGCAGGACAATTTTAAGCACTAGTAATTACAGTTTTACATTCTGCTGCTTTTATCTGGCTGATTATTCAGTTGTGTGGGGGGGAGGGGGTTTGTTTGTTTTTAAGTTTACTGGGGTTTTTTTAATAAAAAAAATACTGAACACAAAGCACTGTTTTCCAAGACAAATACGCGCAGCAATGTCAAATCACACATGCAATCACCCACATGGCATCAAAATAAACCTGCAATTGTGTTAATGTTTTGTAGATTTTTTTTTCAGTGTACAGTGGTACCTCTGGTTACGAACTTAATTCGTTCCGGAGGTCCGTTCTTAACCTGAAACTGTTCTTAACCTGAGGTACCACTTTAGCTAATGGGGCTTCCTGCTGCTGCTGTACCGTCGCCGCACAATTTTTGTTCTCATCCTGGGGCCAAGTTCTTAACCCGAGGTACTACTTCTGGGTTAGTGGAGTCTGTAACCCAAAGTGTTTGTAACCCGAGGTGTTTGTAACCCGAGGTACCACTGTATCTCTTTATTGTTGTTACTTTGGATTTCAAAATGCATTGAAAATCAACTGGAATAAGTATTTGTTAAAGGCAGTATGTGCTAGATGTGATGTTGTATAATCTCCCTGCAATCAAATCAGAATGAATGCTCAGTAAATAGCAGACATTGTATAATCCTTTTGAAAACTTTGTACAAGCAAATAGGGATTAATGCTCAATAAGCACATTGTCTGGAAGCAACATGATTATCTTTGTGGAGACTCGGAGGGTAAGGAGTGGGTGAAAGAGGACAAAACTTTGGGGAAATTTCATTCTCATTATCTTTAATGTGCCCTTGTGAGAAATGCAATCCTTGCATCACCCTGCTGGGGATCCAAACTGAATAAATACCACATCTCAAGAGTGAGCGGAGAACCTGAGAAACCCAGAGCAGTTGGTGAAGATTCCTGCAGCAGTATTCAGGTGGGGGAACATCTATAAAGGGCCAGAGCATGTGTGGATACAAGTTTTTCTGAGAGATTTGTGCTTGCTTGGTAGAGAACCAAATGTTGTGAGGGTCAGGTTTCCATTGGATCAGGTTGCACTTCAATGTCCCTCAATCATCAACTTAATGGGGGAGACAGAGAGCAGACAGGCAGCCATTACTGACAACTCAAAGTACTGTTCACTTTGTAGTTGTGTCTTAATTAATGTGGCCTTGTAGTGGGTCAGTGAAGTGCACTTACTATTCCTCTTTCTTACCCGAAATCACCCAGGCAAAAAACATCAAAGGGTGGGGATGGACGGCCTTCTACTGCCAAGGGTTGCATTCCTTTGATGGAAATTGGTTGGCATGGAGGGCATATGCCCAGAGTGGACATAGGCAGAGCAAATGATAGGCAAAGTGTTCTGAATAAATTAATTGAGCATAAAGAGTGTCCCACTCCAGTTTTCACCATGGCTGCCTCAGGTACGGAGCTGACAGGCTGTCTGTGTAAGATGGCTGCCTGCTTCCCCCTAGCTTGCCCTACCCACCTCACTTTCACAGTTCCCGTTTCAGCCAGCACTAGCAGACGGAGGGGAAGAAAGGGGAGAAAGTTGTTGCTTTTGGGATGCTCTGACACTTACCTAGGAGTACCGATTGCTCTGTTAATCTTGATCTAACCCATTGAGTTTTTATAATTTTTACTGCATTCATTCTCTGCGCCATTGTAATTATTTGAAAGAGTAACTTTTACACCTAGAGAAGACACAAGTTTTAATAGATTGTGTTTCTTTCTAAGCATACATCAGTTGAGAAGCATTTTGTCAGTTTTATAGAGAAGGCTAAAGAAGCAGTATCTGGCAATGCAGACTAATTCTCCATTTTTCTGAAGCAGGTTACAACATTACTATTTTCTGGAACTGGCAGTGAAGGCTTTGCCTTTCCTCACTTCTCTTCTTCATCTCCTGTTCTGAAATTGTCTGGTGATGTCTGAGGGTAATCACACCACTGTGACAGAGTTCATTTTTGTAGGCTTCACAGATGATCCACGCCTAGAGATTATCCTCTTTGTGGTGTTCTTCTTGATCTACCTGGCAAATTTGGTTGGGAATGTGGGCATGATCCTCTTGATCCTCCTGGATGAGCAGCTTCACACACCCATGTACTTCTTCATCTGCCAGCTCTCAGTAATGGACCTGGGCTACTCCACTGCCATTGCCCCACGCATGCTGGCTGACTTCCTGTGCCAACGTAAGGTCATTTCCTTCTCCAGTTGTGTCATTCAGTTTGTGTTTTTTGTGATATTTGTGGATGCTGAATGTTACACCTTGGCTGCCATGGCATATGACCGCTATGCTGCTATCTGCCGCCCTCTCCATTACTCCTCAGTCATGTCAAATAAGGTGTGTGTGGTGCTAGGAATTAGTTGCTACTTTGCAGGTCTGATGAGTATGGTGGCCCACACCAGTCTCACATTCAGCTTAGATTTCTGTGGGCCCAACGTTATCAACCACTTCTTCTGTGAGATCCCTCCACTCATAGCGTTGTCTTGCTCTGACACTTCCATCAGTGAAATCCTCCTCTTCTTCTTCTGTGGAGTCAATGAGTTCAGCACCATCATTGTCATCCTTATCTCCTACTTTTTCATCTTTGCTGCCATCTTGAGGATCCGCTCTGCTGAGGGCAGACGTAAAGCCTTCTCTACATGTGCTTCCCACCTCACTGGGGTCACCCTCTTTTATGGGACAGTTATGTTTATGTATCTGAGGCCACCATCAAGCTACTCATTAGATCAGGACAAATGGGCCTCTGTGTTCTACACACTCGTGAACCCCACACTGAACCCTCTAATCTACAGCCTGAGGAACAAGGATGTGAAGGAAGCATTTAGAAGAATCATCAGCAAGAAAATGTTTTCACACTAACTCTAGTTATAACTATGAGGCGGTTCATAAAGATTGATGAGCAAAGGGATGCACTGTGTACCAAGTAGAGCAGAGTTATTCCGTGAAGTCCTGGTTATCTATACAGTCGTACCTTGGTTTTCGAACAGAATGCATTCCAGAAGTCCGTTCAACTTCTGAAATGTTCGGAAACCAAGGCGTGACTTCCTATTGGCTGCAGGAGTGTCCTGAAGCCAATTGGAAGCTGCAGAAGCCAGGCAAAGTTCGCAAACCGAAACACCTACTTTTGGGTTTGTGAGATTCGAGTTCCGAGTTGTTTGTGAACTAAGCTGTTCGAAAACCAAGGTACAACTGTATACCAAATAAGTATATTTAAAGGAGGAATGTATAAGGAATGGTATATAGGCTGGCTAATAAATAACTATTGTCATAATGTCTTTTATATGAGAGTATGTATGTTACCTGATGGAGCCTTTGGATGCAGAGGCAGCATACAACGAAATACCAGCTGCTAGGGACAAATAATAAGGGAAGCTGTTGTCTTCATGTCCCACTTGTGAACTTTCCAGAGGCATCCAATTAGGCACTTTTGAAGCAGAATACTGAACACAATGGACTGCTGATCCAATTCAGCATGGGAAGTGTATGTGTGTGTTTGTGTGTGGGGTGTTTCTATGTTGCTTTTCATTCAAATGAATCCCAAAGCAGCTTAAGAACAGTAACATGATAGAACATAATAGAACATCACAAATACAACATAAATCATATAGTATAATTAACGAATAATCAGTGAAACAATTACAATCTACAAAACACTGTCAACAAAGCAATGACTTAAAAATAAGCTAAACATCACAATTAAAGCAAAAGTCATATTTTATGATTACCAAATAATATAGCATTAGTAATCTATAAAACAATATTCAGAACACTTAACAAAATAGCAACCAGAAAATAAACTAAGCACTGTTATGTTCATACACACACTCTCCCACCCCTGTGACTCATAATCTTTCACTCTGTTCAGCTCATTAGAATACACATACACATAATGCCTGCAGCAGCAACTCCCTTCTGAAGGTTCCTCAGGCTAGAGGTGTGGTGGCAAAGGTGAAACCAACCAACTCCTGATAGCAAACAGGGTCTCTCTCCCCTAACAGTTCTTCTTCTTCTGGAAACAGCTCCCTTATGAAGGTTCCTAGGCCTTGAGGATGGGGCAAAGAAGGTGGAAAAGCCATTACCTGCTGGCCAACACAGAGTCTCTCACCCATCAATGGATATATTCTGAAATACAGGAGGACTACAGCATAGGACTAAGCTTCCAACTCTAGCTTTAAAAGAAATAGGCTGGTGGACTATGGTATATAACATCATATACTTCAAGTATTTAGGTAGTCATTCCCTTTCCCCCAGAGAATCATGGAAGAAGTTGTAGTTCTGTGAGGTGGGGAACATGAATGTCTAACAGTGACTTCTCATTAAGTACCCACTCAAAATATAATTTCAATGATCTTTGGAGGAATCCATGACAGTTTTAATTATGAGGTACTCTACTTCCAGAAGAGGAACTTCAAAGGAAGCGCCATCCACATTCAGCTGAGGAGGATGCTGTGACATATTGGGGGGACTGAGTCAATTCTCGGTATAATTTTCTGTATTACAGCACAAAATTTGTGTTGCTGAGGAAAGGTTCAAGAGAAAGAACATCAATTAACATATTTAATTATCTCTGTAAGGATGGAAGGAAGGAAGTGACAAGGGGAAGGGTACCCTTGAGAAGTATTTTTAATGGCTTCCTGTGGAGCCATGTAATCCTTGGATCAGCCATCTGGGGCTCTGAGCTGGATAAATAAATACCACCTTTCTGACTTGCCAATTTACAATAGCTAAGAAGCAGAGGAGAGGACAAAAGTATGGACTGAGCATCTGACTTTCAGGTGGGATAAAGTTTTTCAAAGCAGGAGGGGTTCAAGGTTGTGTAAGTAGGTATGTGGACCCAAGCTAGCTCAGGGAATTTTGGAAATTTAAGAAGTCAAGGTTTCTGCTTGAGGAACCCCCTAGCAAACATTGTCCATGCTAGAGAGTCCACCTTGCTTAGAATTCTTACTCAAGTTGACATGGAAAGCCAAGCAAGAATCTCCTGAAAGCAGTTGTTGTTGTTGTTGTTGTTTTGCTGCTAGAAATGGGCAACAGATAGGCACAACAATATTTAACAACCCACAATGCTGTGCTCTTCGAAGGGTAGTCTGATTAAAATGGCTGGTGAGTAAGATGCAGTGATGGCCACTGACCTGGATGGCTTTAAAAGAGGATTAGACAAATTTACGGAAGAAAAGGCTATCCGTGGCTGCTATGCACGGTGGTTATGTTCTACCTCCACTGTTACAGGCAGCAATACTATTTGCTGTGAATCACAAGTGAGGAGAGTGCTATTTCATTCATGTCCTGCTTGTGTACTTTCCATAGGCATCTGGTTGACTGCTGTGAGAGCAGAATGCTGAATTTAAGAGGCCTTCAACCTAATCCAGCAGGGGTTTGCGTAGCTTCTTAATGTTTATATGTTCAAAACCAGGACAGTCTTCTTTTATAGCAGGCAGAGCTAACAACTCAGGGGGATCTGCACAGGGAATATTTACTTCAGTTGAAGAGCCAAAATATAAAATGGAATCTGGAATAAGTCGGGCAAACAGGGTGATACAGAGACCATGGATAGAACTAGTAGGACAATGGAAGGTTCCAGGCCCTGAGCTGCTCTCATGGTTCTCTCAAGGGAGGTTGGGCAGAAGACTAGAATATCAATTAGCTTTCAGGAAGAATAGATGGTAGCAGGAGAAGAGTAATATCAGGAGAGTATAGATCAGTGGTGGTTAACCTTGGCACGCCAGATGTTTTGGAACTACAACTCCCATAATCCCTAGCTAACAGGACCAGTGGTCAGGGATGATGGGAGTTGTAGTCCCAAAACATCTGGAGTGCCAAGGTTAGCCACCACTGGTATAGATGCTTCCTCCCCTTCTCCCACAGATTAGTGATTTGAGGGAAATTTGTGGAAGATCTCTCAAAACACCAGACTCCTGCTATGTCAGGAAAAGAGGGGAGGGAGTGTCTTATAGGAGCTATTCACCCAGAAGTCCCATTCTTTAGCCTAATCCTATCTGCCATCGTGGAAAGGATTGCAGAAGCTTCATATCCTCAATCAACTGCACCAGTTGCATAAATGTGCCCCTGGATGTGTTTTTACTGCACTCTCTGGCTACACTTTTCTAGATCCACATGCAAAGTATATGAAAAAATTATTCACTCTGTTGGGATCTGGTAAGAAACGGAGCAAATAATGGTCAAGACCTTATAAAGCAGCATATTCTATATGTGGCTCTAACTAAGGCATGCTTCGATTCCAATCAGGGAAAGTCATGAATAAAAATGTTTAATTATTGTACTTTCCTCCATTTTATATAGTGTGGTCCCATATAATAAAATAACTGCTTTCTTTTCTTTAGGAAGAAACACAGAATGTGATAGTTTATGTTCCTTTCATAACATTGACTAATTGGACCCAGTTGCAGAAGGAGTGCTGTATTCTCTGTCCAGCAGGGCAGACTGCCTCTTCTCCCATTCTAATGCTCTACACTACAAAGCATTTCTTCTGACTCAAGTAGTGTCTTTTGTTTTCTCTCCGGATCCCAAGATCTCCGATTTGTCTCCAGCCACGATGGCTGAGGGCAATCATACCCAGGTGACACAGTTCATTTTCTTGGGCTTCACAGATAACCCACGCCTAGAAATGGCTCTCTTTGTGGTCTTTCTTTTCATCTACCTGGCAGATGTGGTAGGAAATGTGGGCATGATCCTCCTGATCACCGTAGATGAGCAACTCCACACACCCATGTATTTCTTCCTTTGCCACCTCTCCTTAGTGGATCTGGGCTACTCTACTGCCATTGCCCCACGCATGCTGGCTGACTTCTTACGCCAGCGAAAAACTATCTCCTTCTCCAGCTGTGCCACACAGTTTGCATTTTTTGTAGGCTTTGTGGATGCTGAATGCTATGTCTTGGCTGCCATGGCATATGACCGCTATGTGGCCATCTGCCGTCCTCTCCATTATACCACAGTCATGTCAAAGCAGGTTTGTCTGGTACTGGCTATTGGTTCCTACGTAGCAGGTCTAATAAGCCTGGTGTCCCATACCAGCCTGACTTTCAGCTTAGATTACTGTGGCTCCAATATCATCAATCATTTCTTCTGTGAGATCCCCCCACTCCTAGCATTGTCTTGCTCTGACACCTACATGAGTGAGATCCTCCTCTTCAGCCTCTGTGGCTTCATCGAGTTCAGCACCATCCTTATCATCCTTGTCTCCTATCTCTTCATCTTTGCTGCCATCATGAGGATCCACTCTGCTGAGGGCAGGCGTAAAGCCTTCTCTACCTGTGCTTCCCACCTCACCGGGGTCACCCTCTTTTATGGGACAGTTATGTTTATGTATCTGAGACCGACATCCAGTTACTCATTAGATCAGGACAAATGGGCCTCTGTGTTCTACACAGTTGTGATTCCTATGCTCAATCCTCTAATCTACAGCCTTAGGAACAAAGATGTGAAGGAAGCTTTTAGAAGAGTTGTCAGCAAGAAAGTTTTATCCCAGTAACATCTTCTCTCAATGCACTTTCTAGTCACTTCTGCTTGTCCTCTGCCTAGAAAGCACGGGTCTGAGCAGTTTCCCACTTGTCCCAGACTTTCTAGGCATGGGTCCAAATGATTTTGCCTTTGCCTCCCGCTGTCCTCCAGAAAACCCACTCCTAAGTACTAAATCTGAGCAAACAGTAACCTGTTGAAAACTCAATTGCTGTTTGTTCTGATTGAGCACTAAATGTTGAGTTTCCCTGGGGGAAAGCAGCAGGGCAGCCTTCAGTGATGAAATGCTAAGTTCAAACATTACGAGAAGGAATACATTCCATGTCTTATGCCGCAATATAATATTGTGCAGGAGTCTATAGATGTTTATAGAGTATGATAATAGCTATTCTATGATACTAAAGAAAGAGAGGGAAGAAGACTTGTTTCCATTAAGAGCTGTGATATTTGTTTCCATGTGTGTGGCTCTATGAATATAATGCAAGTTTTAGAATAATTTCAATATTTCCCAATATTTTTCACTAAACACACACACACACACACACACTTATTCTCAAAACAAAAAAGAGTTAATGATAATATTTTACTTTCAAATGTTTTTATTTATGAAAAACATTATTAGAATTTTTTTCTACTTTAATTTTGATTGCAGAGTGATGAGGAGCCATACATAAAGCAAACATTTTAAGAGAGTATTATATTGATTCACATTTTTCTGCACCCAAAGAGTTGGAGTCTGAGAAAATTAATTACAGTTATGTCTCGTTGGTATTCATGGCACTGAAGTTGGTCATGACTATGCTTTCGCTTTTATTTTAGTGGGACTAAGTGTGATTAACTTGGTCTGGAGCCAACAAAAATGTCCGAAGAATTTTAATGGTTTCCTTCCATGCATCAAAATATATTAGGGACTATGTCAAGACGGAAAAAGAACTATAAAAAACACTCCAGAAAAATTACTTTAAGAGGTGAGCTAATAGCTCAGTCCTTTGCTATGCAGAAGTAAGTCTCATCGAGCTTAATGTTCAGGTATGTGTATAGGATTGAAGCCTTAGTAATCCTTTGAGTTCTACTTACTACATTACACTCACTGAAAGTTTTTGGGTTTGTTTCTCAAGCTACTTATGGGAGATTTATGTGACTCTGGGTTATGTGAGGCTTGCATCAAAAATGGAGGGTAGCCCAGTGGTGGAAAATGGTGGTCAAAATGCATAGTAAAGTTATATGTTCTGCATCCTCATAAAGATGCAGCATAAGAAGATTCACTGAGATGGAGGTATGGCTGCTTCCCAAAAGACCAAATTCTACACACATTCCTGATGATTTGTGGTCACTACGCTCTCAAGACAATCATACACAATCCTGCTTTCAATCCTGTTTGCTCCTGCAAATGTTTTGAGGTGGTCATTTCAAGGACTGTGGCTGGATGAAAGATGACAAAGTGCTGGGGTAGCATCAGGTCGTTGGATAGAGGGTGAACAACTAAATTGATGGTCTATATTTGCCTATATAGTGTGGATCCCAGTGGAAATACATTGAAGATTCTTAGGATTCTGTCCTGTAATGCATTACTGAATAAAGTCTGCCTGATTTGGAATTTGGTGTGGGCCTCCATACTTGAACCCCTCAAGGGGAATTTCCTCCAGAGTAGCCAATATGGTGCTCTCCAGATATTGTTGACTCCAGTCCCAGCCAATATGGCCAATGGTCAGGGATGATGGGAGTTGTAATCCAACAACATTTGGAGGGCACCACATTAGTTACCATTGATGACAGAAAGATGCTCGTGGCTATAAGACTAACCATTCCTTTACAGGGATAGGCCTGATCCTCAAACAACCCCTGCTCCACAAAGTGGCTTACTACTAAATATAGTAGCCATGTGCACTCATTTACAGAGGGCATTCCTATATTTGAAGTCAGAAGGCAACACTCAAAAGGCCTGAGACCTCTCAACTGGCCTGAGACCTCCAGGTATAGGGCGGTATATAAATTCAATAAATAAATAAATACTATTTGATGGAGTCTTCTATTTGAATGGTTCCCCAACCCAAGCGCATTTTAAGATGAGAGAAAATAAGAGAGAAAAGGGGCTTGAAATTGCCCAAGATCCTTAGCACCTGGGCAGCAGAATGAGTACGCACTCAAGTCACCTGGCACACAGCTTCTCTACATTGACATGTATTTCTATTTAAACTATAGTTGCGTGTCAAGGCCCCACACCCCCTCCTTTGATGAAATAAAACACGTGGACATATTTTAGGTTAATGGGCAAAAAAAAAAAAAAAAAGGCCACAACTTTTATTGGTTACAGAATGTGAGTGGTATTGGCTTTAGGTATTGGACCTGAACCGACTATATCTGACTCCTGCCTGCCATGCAGGAAGTCTCACAAGGTTTAACCAACTGTAGGGGGAGCCCTGCTGATGTACATCAACTAGGAGCTCCCCCAGGGTAACTGGAAAGGCCGTGCCATGGCCCTAGCTACCACCCGGGCTTTGGACAGGAACCATGACCCCCAGATTCCTTTAACGGAATACCCTTAAAAGGGAGGGGTAGGTGATGGCCACAACCTCCCATAAACCAAGCTTTTCCAATGCCAACTGCCAAACCTTACAAAGTTGTGATGATTTGCTACGAGGTAGGCGAAAACCAAGTGGCTGGTGCCAATCTGCCAAATGGAAAAATTCCTACCAGGCCCCTTCAACAGGCGACCAACCAAAGTCCATAGCAAGGTCAAGGTGAAGAACGCCAGAAAAATGGGTGGCGGGTGGGCAGGAGATCCGTGGAAGCCAGTATTAGAGAGGGAAACCTCCTGAGTGCGTGGCTGCTTTAATGCGGCAAGCTACGCCCCCCCCCAAGCCGGCCCGATTGGCTGTCTTTTGTTGTGATGCGCGCCGAGACTCCCTGTGACGCGGGGGCCTAAACACGCCCCTCGCTGAAAGATGGGAAGCGCAAGGCCCGCGTGCAACCCTGCATCTCTCTGAAGAGAAGCGGCTTAAGTATTTCTAAATTTCAGAGAGGAACCCAGGGGGCTTGTTGTCATCATCACTGATCAGCACTGACAACTAGGCTCATTTGCAATGAAGCAATTGGAAGCACACTTTTGGGCCCCCAATCTGCTTTCACATCTGTGTGCGCATGACATCAGGTGTGGGGCAAGTGGACGTGGTTTGGAGAAAATGGCCTGGCAGGCCAAACTGGAACCCCCCACCAGGTCTAATTTGGCCCACAACCAGAGGTTCCAAGCCCCCTCTTTTATTGTGTCACAGTATTTTGTATGTGTTTGTCGTAACAGACTAATGTGAGGTGATTCTTCAGAGACATCAAATCCCAAGTGCTTCTCCTACTTTTCTATAACCTTTGCTTTCCACCCTGTTTTTTCCTCTGCAGTAACATAATGGAGTAAGAAAGGATCCTTGACAGTAACTTTTAAGCTCAGAGCTTGTTGGGTTGGGGTTTTTTGGGGGGGAGGGGTCTGGGAAGTGGCAAGGTGGTTACAGAACTCCAGGTAATGTAACTGCTTCCTAACTGTGTTGCAAAAATGGGGCAAAATGCTAATGTTTTTATTTTAGTTTGTTCCTTTAATAACAACAGGAAGTCACCAATGTGTACTATGTTTTTATAATCACTGGGAACTGGTTCCAGATGCAACGATTTCCAGAAGGATAGCTGTGTTAGGTTTGTTGCAGCACAATAACCAAAAGTCTTGTAGTACCTTAAAAAACTAACATATTGATTAATGCATGAGTGTTCATGGACTCTAGTCTGGGATTTTGAAGATTCTGTCTACTCATCCTTTCCACTTAACCATCCCCTTGCTAATGAATTCCTGCAGTCAACTGACTTATGGCTAGGACCTAGAAACTTGTATTGTACCAACATTTTCCTCTGATTTTCAGAGTGTTCTATAAATTAACAAGAAAAGAAATTACATCTGAAAATTATCAAAGGGAAGAGAAAAGTTTGAGGTGTGGAGTTGTTGTGCTTATCTTACTTTCAAGATGGCCAAGGGGTGTTTGTATGGCTGTCCTTTCTTTCATTGTACAAAGTATCTCTCTAGTCGCTTGCAGCCTTCCTAGGGGGTCCCTGCTTCCTGAAAATCTCATAGTATCTTTGGTTCAGCTTTCCTGTAAGTGCTGGAAGGTGGGGAAGCTGTCCACCATGCTTCTGACAGCTATTAATTGTTGATGTTTTTCAAATGAAGTCTCTGCTACTGTTAAAGAAATAGGGGAGGGCATTCTGACAGATGAAAGGAAGGACTTACCTTAAAAACAAAACAAAACAAAACACCCAAATTCTGAGGCTCTTATTAACCAGATTCCTGGTTTCCTACACTTCTCCAAACAGGGAAGCCATCATAGAGCAGTTCCTCCCATGCACTTTTTCGGATCAGGAAGCAGAATAAGGAAGCAACAGAGCAGTGGAGAAAGTGGATATTTAATCGGCAGTGGGGTGGGGTGGAATCCCATGCTTATTGAAAGCATAAAGGTATTCTAAAGTCACCTGCAAATGAGACATAAAAACAGAAGTCTCTTTTGCAGAGAAGGAAAACTGCCAAGAAATTGGAAGAGAGGTCTTCGAACATCAATGATAGATAAATTTAGCATCCACCCCATCATTGAAATGCTACTTCCTTGTCTCCATTTCAAACACTATCATTAAGACACAGAGCTGCATTGTGGGTTTTTTCTCACGGAAAGGTAAGTTTCCCCCCTGCAGTGGAACATCCATAGAGTACAAGGAAATTTGCAAGGGTTGCCATTCTCATCACTTCAGTGAGCATCAAAGACCAAGAACAGTATATGTCACTAGGTGCTGATTCTGCACTTCACTTAATCTGCTGTTTCCCCTTATCCTCCTGACAGATTAAATGTGAATGAAAATGGTTGGCTGCAACAAAACATTTGTGACCGAGTTCATATTTTTGGGGTTCTCCAATCAACCAAGGGTGCAGCTGGTGCTCTTTGTGGTGTTTCTGGCTTGTTATCTGCTCACAGTGTTTGGGAACGTCGTCATCATCTCAGTTGTCAGAGCTTACCCTCGGCTTCATACACCCATGTACTTCTTCCTTATCAATTTGTCTTTCTTAGACATTTATTATGTCTCCACCAATGTCCCCCAGATGCTGATGAACCTTGTGACCAGAAGGAAAACTATTTTATTCTGGGGTTGTGCGATCCAGATGTATTTTTCCCTGGCGTTTGGCATGACAGAATGCTTTCTGCTTGGCGTCATGGCTTATGATCGGTATGTGGCAATCTGTCAGCCTTTGCTTTACACGGCCATCATGAACTGGAAGCTCTGTGCTCAGCTGGCTGCTTTTTGCTGGTGCAGCAGTTTGATGAGCTCCATGATTATTAACATTTTCACCTTACAATTGCCTTTCTGTGGTCCTAACATCTTGAACCATTATTTCTGTGAGGTGCCAGCAGTGCTGTCTTTGGCTTCCACCGACACTTACCTTGCTGAAATGGTTGTCTTTGTTTTCAGCATCATCATAGTCTTCATTCCCTTCCTGTTAATTATTGTCTCCTACACCTACATTTTCTTAGCTGTGCTGCGGATACAAACTGCCCAAGGAAGGGCCAAGGCATTCTCTACCTGTGCATCCCACCTCACTGTCGTCACCATATTTTATGGGACAGCCATCTTCATGTACATGCGACCAAGATCAAAGTCCTCACGAGATGGGGACAAAGTGATCGCTTTGTTTTATACCATTATAATGCCCATGCTTAACCCCCTGATATATAGCCTGAGGAACAAGGATGTGAAACATGCTCTGAAGAGACCATTGGTGCTAATAAGATGATGAGTTTTTCTGACCAGATAGTACCCAGAAATAACTTTTTGTTATTAAGCAGCATATAAATCTCACTAATGAATGATGGACATATCAGTTGGGGTTTAAGCCAGGTTCCACCCTGTATGATGACCTCTGCCAGGAGAGAGATGGGGGAAATGTGTCCCTGTTAATTCTCCTTGACCTCTCAGTAGCTTTCAATGCCACCAGCCACTTCTGGAGTGGGTGTCTGAGTTAGGAGTGGGCAGCTCTACTTTGAAGTGGTTCCAGTCCTGCTTGAATGGTCATTTCCAGAGGGTGATGCTTGGGGAGTACTCTTCACCCCCATGGTGCCTTCAAAGTGGGGTTCCTCAGGGTTCAATTTCATCCCCTTTGCTGTTTAACATGAAACCACTGAGTGGGGTTATCCAGAGTTTTGGAGTATGTTGCCAGCAATATGCTGATGACACACAGCTCTACCTTCCCTTTACATCTGCAGGTGTGGCTGGGGATGTGCTGGTCAACAGTCCTAGTCAGGGATTTTTTTCCAGTTGGGACTCACTGGAACACAGTTATAGCACCTCTCAGATGGGCACCATGACCATTCTAAGAGAACAAGAGAGTCATTCATGGTGAGTCCTAGCACCTCTTTTTCTAGAAAAATAGCACACTGGTCCTAGGGTTCCCCAACACCATGCTGAAGACCACCTTCACTAAATCAGATAGGGACAAGGTGTCAGCATCCCCAATGTGACAACCAGGTGCAAAGATGTGAAATATGTTCTGGCGAGACAGCTGATGCCAATGAGATGGTAGTTTTTTTTCTGGACATTTCTCAGAGAACTTTTATCATTTATGAGCATATAAATCTCATTGATGAACCACATGCATAAAATGCATAAAATGAAAGTTTGATCCAAGGACTCCTTGTCAGTTTGTGGCCAGATGGTTGCCAATAAATGTTTGTTTACTTATTTGTTTGTTTGTTTAATTTGCATAGTGCCCTTCATCTGTAGATCTCAGGGTGGTTCGCAGCATAAAAATACAAGATAAAAACACAAAATACGTAATAAAAACAAGAAAAAACCCAAAGAAAAAAACCAAGAAAACCCTCCCCCCATTCCCTCCCATGAACACATTTAAAAGGATATAGGATGTTAGTCAGCCCAAGGTCTGGTTAAAGAGGAACATTTTCACCTGATGCCTAAAGGTAAGGAAGGCACCAGTGGAAATTCTCTGGGAAAGCATTCTGCAACTGGAGAGCAACTGCAAAAAAAAAAAAAACACCTTGTGTTGCCACCCTCCGGACCTCTCTTGGAGGCGGAACACAAAGAAGGGTCTCAGAGGATGATTGCAGGGTCCAGTTGGGTTCAAACAGAGAGAGGCCTTGAGGTATTGCAGTCCTGAGCCATTTAAGGTTTTGTGGGTCAAAACCAGCACTTTGAATTGGCCCCAGAAACTAATTGGCAGCAAGTGTAGTTGGGCCAGGATCGGTGTAATATGCTCAAACCGTCTTCCCCGGTGAACAACTTGGCCACCAAATTCTATTCCAGCTGAAGTTTCTGAACCGTTTTCAGAGGCAGCCCAACATATAACACATTGCAATAATCTAACGTAGAGGTTACCAGAGCACAGAAAACAGTAGTTAGCTTATCCCTGTGCAGATAGGGGCATAGCTGGTCCACTAGCCAAATCTGGTGGAAGGCACTCTGTGCCACTGAAACCACCTGAGCCTCAAGCACCAGCAAAGGATCCAGAAGTACCCCCAAGCTATGTACCCGCTCCTTCAGAAGAAGTGTAACCCCATCAAGAGCAGACAACCTCCCATCCACTTGGTCTAAGGAACCACACACTAGCAGTGCCTCAGTCTTGTTTGAATTGAGCTTCAGTTGTTGCCTCTCATCCAAACCATTATCAAGCCAAGGCAAGTGTCCAGCGCATCCCCTGCCACACCTGCAGATGAAAATGGGGAAGTAGAGCTATGTGTCATCAGCATATTGCTGACAATGTACTCTAAAACTCTGGATAACCCCACTCAGTGGTTTCATGTTAAACAGCAAAGGGGATGAAATGGAACCCTGAGGAACCCCACTTTGAAGGCTCCATGGTGGTGAAGAGCACTCCCCAAGCATCACCCTCTGGAAATGACCATTCAAGCAGGACTGGAACCACTTCAAAGTGGAGCTGTCCACCCCTAACTCAGACACCCGCTCCAGAAGAATATCATTGTTGAAGGTATCACAATCCACTGAGAAGTCAAAGAGAATAAACAAGTTCACATTTCGTCCTCTCCATATGCATGTGTTCGAAAGGGTGTGTGAAAGGTCATGTATTTAAGTTCTGGGTAGCCAAGGACAGATAGATTTGTGTGTGTGTGTGTGTGTGTGTGTGTGTGACAAATTCCAGAGGGCCATCCTGTTAGGCTGCAACAGATTGCAATGGATTGCTTTGAAGTCACTTCAGCACTAGATTTAAAAAAAAAAAAAAAAAAAAAAGTTCCCACCACCCTAATATATCATGTGCAGAGGAGGGCAACCAAGATGATTAAGGGGCTGGAAACAAAGGTTCAACAAAGGTTGAAGAATCTGGGTATGTTTAGCCTGGAAAAGAGACTGAGATGAGATATGGTTGCATTCTTCAAATATCTCAAGGGCTGTCACATGGAAGATGGAACAAATTTGTTTTGTGCTGCTCTGGAGGATAGAACTTGAGCCAATGCCTTCAAGTTACAAGAAAGGAGATTCCAACTAGACATATGGAAAAGGTTTCTGACAGTAAGAGCTGTTTGACAGTGGAACAGTCTTCCTCAGGAGGTTGTGGACTCTCCTTCCTTGGAGGTCTTTAAGCGGAGGTTAGGTGACCATCAGTCATGGATGCTTTAGCTGAGATTCCTGCATTGCAGAGGGTTGGGCTAGATGACCCTTCTGGTCCCTTCCAGTTCTACAATCTATGATTCTAATATTTCAGCTGAAAATTGAAAACTAATGAATATTTGTCAAAGTGCCCAGATAGACTTCTAATGGATCAGCAGCCCTTACATTCGCTGCATTTTCTTGTTGAAATCATAAAGATAAACATAATGTAGGTGCCTCATGCAAGTTAATGAACTCTAGGGAAGATGTTCACAAGACTTATTCCCTCCACAAGGAATATAGTAAGTAAACAAATCTTTACACAACTATCATATAGCAGCCCACCAGAGAGCAACAAACACCAAATGCAACCTTTTAATTGAACCAGACCTCTGAAGTGCCACCCCACTGACAGCACACTGGGAACAAGACCTTCAGAAAGAGAGAACGTTCTCCCCACCTACCCTTGGCAGTCAGGATTATTTGGCATGAAGGAACAGAAGTACACTGAGATCAGCTTCTTCTGAGTAGATTTTAAAATGCCATATTTCCCTTTTTATATTGCAGTTACAAGATATCTAGAATCCCATGCATTATGTATGGAATGATACCTACTTACTTTCCAATATAACAAGGAAAAAGGGACACAGACACCAGAGCCATTATTTGCAAGCAACAGAAAACCATGTGTTCATAACCCAGCACACCCAAAACTGACTTCCCGTTTTCATGCAACGTCGCTTTTCTTTTATGTCTCCTAGCTTTGAAAGATTTGCAGCATCTGAAAGGAAAAGAAGAGCTCACTCCTTGGATGCATTTGATGAGGTAAGGAAATCAGGCTTCAAGCATTCATGGTTGTGCTGCCAGAATGATTATGATGACTATGATTTTAGAACTGAAGATGTCTAGATAGCTTTCTTTAAAACTCCATGTAATGCAATGCTTAGCTTAGAAGAGGGTAAAAAAAGAACAGAGGCTGTCTCTTCCCCACCTCCTTTGTTCTCTATAGAGCCAGTGTGGTGTAGTGGTTAAGAGCAGTGGACTCGTAATCTGGTGAAATGGGTTCGATTCCCCACTCCTCCACATGCAGCTGCTGGGTGACCTTGGGCTAGTCACACTTCTCTGAAGTCTCTCAGCCTCACTCACAGAGTGTTTGTTGTGGCGGAGGAAGGGAAAGGAGATTGTGAGCCACTTTGAGACTCCTTAGGGTAGTGATAAAGCAGGATATCAAATCCAAACTCTTCTTATTCTTCTATATTGTAGGTTGGTTCACACATGCATGTCTTGTCTGCAGCATCAGGTGAACAACACAGACTGAACTTCAGCAACACCTCCAGACACAATTAGTCCAATACAGTAAGGGAGACCAGCATGTGGGTTTTTCACTCATGCAGCTGATGAGGATGCAAATATCTGGATTACATTCAAGCCGCCTTTGAACTGATCAGGTGTGTATTTTGATGTGGCTGCCAAAGAACATTTCCTTCTGGAACCATTGTTTGCGTATACAGAAGCCATGGTGAGGCTCCACAGCTCACACCATCTCCACACAAATTGCGGCAGCACACTGGGATAGAGAGGAGGAGGGTTGTGATGGTTGTGAGGTAGGTGTGGCGCAAAGGTGCCAGCAGGAGCACCAGACTGGCTCCACCAGTGCATTTGCACTGTACCAACGTCACTGCCACAGTACCCCTTCCCTTCTCAGTCCCAGTATGCTGCAGTGACTCAGTCAGACAGAGGTCTGGTGAACAGGGCACCGTTACCATATGCCTGCTTTTATGTTATTAACTCATAACCATCACTTTTAAATAAAGTTAACTAACAGTTCTTGTCATCAGAAATTAAGTGGGACACCAAATCTCCCTTAACATGATTGAGGCATTGAGTTATATGTAATATAATGCAGATGCCGAAGGACTAATATTCTTAAGTTTATTTACTAAGTCCTTTGGTGCTGTTTGATTAAACAAGTGAGATCTGCACCAATATGTCACAGTGTATCCTTGCATACTAACAGGGGTTTTCAGGGTTCCTGTCTCAATATTATTGTAAGACATTCATATATAAAATGTACAATAATAGTTAATATGAACATGGAATAATTGCCATCAGTCTGGCCAAACTCTCACAATATGTAATTGACAGGTCCAGAAGTATGCATTTTCCTGTGTCAGTTCTCCGTACTCTAAATGATATTTTCTGATCTCTAGAAATTAGAGCACATTTAAATAATACATAATAATATGTATGAACAGCCATAGTCACCAGCACTAGATACTTCAGAAATTGTTTTTCAAAAGATGAAAAAGGAAGTGGTTAAAAATAATGATGAAACTGAAACAAAAAGTGTCAGTTAAAAAAGTATTTTATATAGACTTAGTAAAAAATAATCACTTTGTTACAAGTGAGAAATCTAAAAGCCCAAAATAATTTTGAAGTGCATATTAGTGAGAATTTCATTAAACAAGTCACCTTTCCCCTTATTTTTAATTGCCCTTGTGAACTCTCTGATTCAGAAAATATTGAGGGAAAATAGTTTAATAGGACACCATGGTGAAATTCCAAGTGTTAACTGTCCTGTGTGTTTTTAGGTCCTTCAGCAAATGATTGACAGAAGCTTCATGGAAGGAGGAAATCACACCACAGTCACTGAATTCATCCTTTTGGGATTCACAACAAATCCCAAACTGCAACTGATACTGTTTGTGGTGTTTCTCATAATTTATATAGCTAGTCTAGCCGGGAACATTGCACTCATTGTTCTAATCTGCAGCAGCTCTCACCTCCATACGCCCATGTATTTCTTCATTGGGAACCTTTCCTTCCTGGATCTGTGGTATTCCTCCGTCTATACGCCAAAGATCTTGGTGAACTGCATCTCTGAAGACAAGAGCATTTCCTTTGGTGGTTGTGCCTCCCAATTCTTCTTCTCAGCTGCCCTTGCCTATAGCGAGTGCTACCTTCTGGCAGCCATGGCCTATGACCGCTATGTGGCCATTGCTAAGCCACTGTCATATGCCACTGCCATGTCCAGAAAGCTGTGCACAGCACTGGTGGCCCTCTCATATCTAGGGGGGTTCATCAATGCCACTGTCCTTACTAGTGAAACCTTCTCATTGAGCTTCTGTGATGGCAATGTCATTGATGACTTCTTCTGTGATGTAGCTCCACTGGTGAAGCTTTCCTGTGTTGTGACTGAGAATTACCAGACTATGCTGTACTTCCTCCTGACTTTAAACATCATTGCCCCTTCAGCCTTCATCCTTGCCTCTTATGCCTTTATCCTAGTAGCCATCTTGAGAATCCGCTCCACTGATGGCAGGCGCAAAGCCTTCTCCACATGTGCTTCCCACATGACAGCTGTCACCTTATACTATGGCTCCATCCTCTTCATCTACTCACGCCCCAGTTCCAGCTATGCTTTGGAACGTGACAAATGGGCTTCCACATTCTACACAGTAGTCTTTCCCATGCTGAACCCCCTGATTTACAGCTTAAGGAACAAGGATGTGAAAAAAGCTGTGAAGAAGTTGATGACAAGAAAGTCAGATTTCTAAATGAAGAAGACTTTAAATATGACATAGTAGACCAGAAATAATAATGTAAACTGGTTTTGTATGCTATCATTGTCATACTTTCCCAATATCTCGCATTTGAGGAACTGTATTGAGAACTCAATTTTCCCAGTTCTCAACTACACATGAACCACACTATGAATTTAATATATGTCAGTCTCAAATGGAGGCACCAGTTTCTGAATAAATGTGAGCAATATGTATGTTCTCTTCCATCTTAGCTTTTCAAATCTCTTCAGAACTGTGTTATAACATCTCAGTATACAGGCAGTCCAGCTCACCATTGAACCCATTGTGTTTTGACCAGATGCAATTTTGTCTTTTGGTGCACAAAGCCCCATGAAAGTTGAGGGCTTCGTTGACTCATTGAATTGTAGAGTTGGAAGGTACCCCCAAGGGTCATCTAGTCCAGTGTTTCTCAACCAGTGTGCCTCCAGATGTTTTGGGACTACAATTCCCATCATCCCTGACCACTGGTATTGCTAGCAAGGGATGATGGGAGTTGTAGTCCCAAAACATCTGGAGGCACACTGGTTGAGAAACACTGATCTAGTCCAACCCCTTGCAATCCAGGAATCTAAACTAAAACACCCATGCCAGAGGTTGACCATCCAACTTCTGCCATCTGACCTCTGCCTTGAAATTTATAGGAAAGGATATTCATACAGTTAATAATAGATAACATAATTTTATCTATTTTTCCATGGAAGAGAGTATTTGAATTTCCTGCACTGGTATGTGAAAAGTAACAACTGATTTGCACAGTCAACCAAATCCCATGACTCAGCTGGTTTCTACCCCCTTGTAGCTATGCTCTGCTGTGCTATAAATAGTCTGCAATTAGGTTTTACGCCTGCTGAGTCATGCTTATCAGTATTCTGCCAAATCTGAGTCTCCTTTTCATCAGTTTCAGGTATCTAAATAATGGTGTCTGCTATTTTCCTCTTCAAAAATACTCAAAGAAAGAGTATAATAGATATGTCTGAAGCTTTTCAGGTCAAAAGTTGAGAACCCACAAATTGTGCATATAGGGCTATACTTTTAGACATTATATCAAATGCATGGAGGTCGACTGAGGATGGGCAGGAATGTAAGGTATCATCAATATTAAAGAGAAAATAGATTAATTAAACTGTTCTTTACTACTTGTTTCATTCCATACCAAAAGTCTTTTCATCTAGCTTAAGATATGCCTACAACAACAATGTGAAATTCTTACACTGCAAGCAACCTGCTGTCTAATCTTTTGATTTTAGGATTTGTCTTTCTGGCTCTCTTTAATAAGGTGAAGAAGCTTCAGTGATGATGGAATCAGTGGAAGAGAGGGTTAATAAAAGAGATTTTCAGAAAGATGAGGGAAAATATTTTGAGGCATAAAATATAACTTCTGAGCTGTACTTATAAACCAGTTGAGAAACTTTGGGAATCAATAAAATGTTATATAAAGCCAAGAGTTTTGTTTAGGAAGGAAATTATTTTGTTGAAAATGATGACAAAAGGTCTCTGTCACTGAGTAGAGACTGTGCTTCAAACAGGTTGATACGAGGCAGGCCCTGGACTGCCTGGTCTAATTTCATAGTGGAGTAAGATCAGGACCCTGGACAAGAACAAGGATGCTGAATCTGAATGCAGGAGCAAGAGGTTCAGGACTTCAGTAAGTGGAACTGCAGTAAATGAGCTATGTAAAAACTACTTTAATTAATTAAATAGGTGTGTGATCTTATGAAGCAGCCAATCATTACTGTTAGTTACAAGATGATGGTGATGACTGAAGTAACAAAAACATCTCCTCTGGTCTGGACTAGCTATTCTGATGCTCCCCCTAAATAATCCTGATGTTCCCCCTACATTATGTTCCCTCTCTCCCTGTCTTCTTTTTCTCCTCCAGCTCTTCCAAATATATATCTGAAGGCATCCAGAGAAAGAAATGCCCGCTAGAGAGATTTGGGGAATGGGTTCTCAAAGTCTGTTTCCTCAACAAGAAAAGTAACACTCTTGATTTGCTTGCCCATATATTAGGTTATTCCAAAGGCATAAAACCAAATCCCAGCAGAGCATGAGAAGTTTTGTGTCATTAAAGAGGCCACTGGGACAACATCCTTCAGAGACAATAGAATGTTCTGACTAAATATCAAGTAATATTTTCTGATCTGAAGCCACTAATGGGTTGTGGGTGAATTGCTGGTTCCAAAACTTATATAAATTAGTCCAGGGATTGAATAAGCTCATTTTCTTCTGGAATCAGCATCATCCATGACTCTCATATTGTGCCCTATGACTACGGGTGCCATCAAGATTAAGAGCAAATTTTGTTCCAGAACTTTATCACCCAACAGGTTCAGCTTATTTGATTCTATAGATGTCCATCTACGATAAGAAACACACCAGCCCTCTTTCACTCCTCCCTGCATACTGGCTTGTACAGCACAAAACCCGCAGAAGAAATTAGTTGACTGACCAAGCAAATCACATTTGAGAATCAATTCTCAAAGCATATGTTATGCACCTGGCTGTCTTGTTGTCTTTGAAATGTTTTCTGGAAAGAACAAGGAGGAGGAGATTGATGACAAGCATCGTTGCCTGGGCTGGAGAAGGTAAGGCAATCAAAGGCAACATATTTCAAAGACTTGGGTGCCCAGATTAAAATCAAGGTTATAATTGTGGCAGAGATTGGCACTCATGGCAGCACTTCTAAAAGCATGCTTGAAATGCCTCTGGGTATATGTCAGTAATTTTTTTAAATAATAAAATTGGATTTTAAAAATTATTAATGTAATATAATAAATATAGCTTTAATACAAATCCCGTTAAAATAAGTTCATTTTTAAGGGAAATAAGCTTTAATAGGACACCATGGTGCCATTCCAAGTGTTAAGTGTCCTGTGTCTTTTCAGGTTTTTCAGCAAATGATTAACGGAAGCTTCATGGAAGGAGGAAATCACACCACAGTCACTGAATTCATCCTTTTGGGATTCACAACAAATCCCAAACTGCAACTGGTACTGTTTGTGGTGTTTCTCATAATTTACATAGCTAGTCTAGCCGGGAACATTGCACTCATTGTTCTAATCTGCAGCAGCTCTCACCTCCATACGCCCATGTATTTCTTCATTGGGAACCTTTCCTTCCTGGATCTGTGGTATTCCTCCGTCTATACGCCAAAGATCTTGGTGAACTGCATCTCTGAAGACAAGAGCATTTCCTTTGGTGGTTGTGCCTCCCAATTCTTCTTCTCAGCTGCCCTTGCCTATAGCGAGTGCTACCTTCTGGCAGCCATGGCCTATGACCGCTATGTGGCCATTGCTAAGCCACTGTCATATGCCACTGCCATGTCCAGAAAGCTGTGCACAGCACTGGTGGCCCTCTCATATCTAGGGGGGTTCATCAATGCCACTATTGGTACCAGTAAAACCTTCTCATTGAGCTTCTGTGATGGCAATGTCATTGACGACTTCTTCTGTGATGCACCCCCTCTGATAAAGCTTTCCTGTGATGTGACTGAGAATTACCAGACTATGGTATACTTCCTCCTGACTTTTAACATCATTGCCCCTTCAGCCTTCATCCTTGCCTCCTATGTCTTTATTCTGGCAGCCATCTTAAGAATCTCCTCCACTGATGGCAAGTGCAAAGCCTTCTCCACATGTGCTTCCCACCTGACAGCTGTTACCTTATACTATGGCTCCATCCTCTTCATTTACTCACGGCCCAGCTCCAGCTATGGCATTGGGAGTGAAAAATGGGCTTCCACATTCTATACAGTAGTCTTTCCCATGTTGAACCCCCTGATTTATAGCTTAAGGAACAAGGATGTGAAAAAGGCTGTGAAAAAGTTGATGACAAGGAGGACAGATTTCTAAATTAAAGAGAGTGTAAAGATAACTTGATAGATCAGAAATGAGTGTTTAAGCTAGTTTTGTAATGCACATCTGAATGCTATTATTATCATAACTTCTAAAATATCAAAAGTCTCATTTGAGGCACTGTATTGAAAACTCAAATGGTTGGCTTCTTAAGTGCACGTGACTGACAGCTTTCAATTTTATATGTGTCAGTCTCAAATGGAGGTATCTGTCCCATAAGAAATGTGAGCTGGAGTGCCAACTTGCCCCCACGACTGTGGTTGCCCGGGGCCATGGGTGCCATGCAGCCCTGGCACTGAATTCTATGAGTGCCCTTCACGAGGAATTTTGTGGGTGCTCAGGCACCCAGGGTCCCAGGGAATTGGCACCTATGAATGTGAGCAGTAAAGATTCTCTTTTTCACCTTAGCCTTGCAGATCTCCTCAGAACTCTGTGGCTGTCTTATAACCTCTTAGTCAACTAAGTTATGTGAGAGATAACAACTGTGGAAGCGAGACAGGGTAGAGAATGAAGAGACGCCTTTTGCTCCTGTTTAAGGCAGTCACAGAAAGGAACGCATCAGGGCATGTATAGGAAGGAATCAGAAATGGTGGAACCCCACACCTCCCAGGCCAAGACATTATGAAAATATTTGGGACTCTTTAATAAGGATACAGCATTAGCATAGATGACACAATTAAATAGCATACATTCCACTGCTAGTGGTTTTGATTAATCGTAATGTCATGTGTGATCCAATCACTCAAGTTTTTGATCGCCTGTGCTTTGTTGTGGGCATGATGCGTGGCCTCTGTGACAGCAGAATCTCTGACCAGTAGAACCCAGTAGAGGGAGGCCTCTGCCTAGGGCCAAGAGAGGTGTTCTGTTTTGTTTGCATGGTAATGAGAAACTACCTAATTTGCAGTTCTTGAACCAAAATGCGGAAACACAGCTCTCCTTCAAAATTCATGCTTTCCCCAATTTTGCGGTCCTGTTCTTTAGGCAAACAATGTGTAGAAAAAATGCATTGTATTAGGGGAGCCTTTGCAAAAATGTGTATATTTGTCAAAACTGAACACTAAAATGGTGATAAATTTTTACGAGAATTTTTGGTTTTTTTAAAAAAACACCAAATTCCAAAATGCTGTGGAAATGTGGAGACCTGAATTGAAGATTGACAGATTCATCCTTACACCAACGTCCTTCAGCAGCAAGGACTTGTGGTTGTGCTGTAAGTTGGCAACAGTAAGTGAAATGAGATTCAGTGCGAATTAGTAAGAAGTGATGGTATTTAGGGCAGATAAATTCTAACAATGTACTGTATATAGTTATGAAGTATGAATTGGTTATATGTATCCACTTAGGAAAGAAATCTTGGGTTCTCTGTTGTCAGCTCAGTGTTAATAAAATGAAAAATGCAAACTCAATGTATTCTCATTCTCATTGTTATATTTGCAAATATAAAAATTAGTATGGATTGTTGTTTTAATACCGTATTTAATACCCTAATATAAGTCGCACCCAAATATAAGCTGCACCTTTAAAATTGGAGGGGGGGAGAGGGAAAAAAGAAGAAAATACCCAAATATAAGCAGCTCCATTCCTTGCTTCTCCTGGCTGCATACGGGGGACTGCGTTGCCGGCGTCCATTCCCCTTCCTTGCTCTCTCCCTTCACGGTCTTGGGGGAGAGGATGGGGAACTACATGTGGGGCAGGCGACACTTTGCCACGTTCCTGGCGCTGTTTGCCCTGCGCTCCTGGCTGCATACCATAAGGTCATGAATATAAGCCACACTTTAATTTTTCACGGTCAGAATTTGGGGGGGAAAGTGAGGCTTATATTCAGGCCAATATGGTATATGACCACAGTGGAGAGACTCCTTTGTGAATAAAGATGAAACATTTACTGTTCCTCAACACTGAAAGGAAAGTTGTTATGCTGGAATGGAGAAAGACTACTGTTGACATTTATTGATAATAATCATTGAAGGACCACTTTTAGACTTCTTGTGCGAAAGGAAAAATGAATGAACTGAAACGTCTGGATCTGAAGACTGGGGAAATATTGCCTAGCAGAAGGAGGAACAGCTGGATGCCACCCTGGAGTGAATACTTCGAATATTTTGAATAATATATATATATATAACTGACAGACAGATAATCAGAAGTCCTTCTCTCTCTCTGGGAGAAGAAAGGGAAGCCCCCAGCTGGGAGGTTCCACCCCGTTTTGTGTGAGAGAAGGATTAAGATCTACCCTTGAGAGAGGTCTTTGTGGTTTCTTCATTCTTTCCTTTTCCTTTTCCCTTTTGTTTTTTCTCTTTAGTTATATTAGTCTGCTTTTTATTGGATTGTAAGATGAAAAGTTCCAATAAAATTTATCGGGGAGGGGCGCAGATAAGATCCGCTTCTCCCAGTTTCCTCACTCAGGTCTGGGTGATAAACACCACCTTGGCTCCCCCACCCACTATCAAGTCTTGGATCAGTGAGATCATATTATGAACCAATCCAGCATTCAGCAACAGAACATCCAGATTGGTGCATATTTTGGTGGTAGAGGAACGAGAAACCTGAGACTCCGTGGGGGCAGAGGCAGAGCTAGCTGCTCTGGCACCCAGAGTGGCACACATGCTGTGCACCTGGGGGCGAGGCTAGCTGCCCCAGGGGTAAGGTGAGCATCCCAGAGAGGCGGGGAGGCGATGTCATCCCCCCCTCAGGGATGACACCCGGGGTGGGCCGCACCTACCGCATCCCCCTTCCTCTGCCACTGGGGGGGGGAGGTAAACCCAGGACTTTTTTCACCTGGAACTCACCAGAACTCAGTTCTGGCACCTCTCAGGTGGGCGCCATTGCCATTCTTAGAGAACGAGAGAGGTGTTTGTGGTGTATTCCAGCATCTCTTTTTTCTATCATCATCATAAACTTTATTGCACTAGCCAATGGCCATGGTATCATTCACGAAGGGAACAAAGAGAAAAGCAACAACAATAATAAAAAAACATAAAAACATCAGGCACTGCAGATACAATGAACCACGCTCACTTCTCCTAAAATTTATTTGTTGCATACGATAGAATAGCAAGGGGTTCTCATGTAGAATGTGCCAGCTTAAATAGGTATTTTATCTAGTTCTTTTCTCCTGATCTTCTTAGCTGCCAATGCATATAGTGCTACTTTATAAGTTACAAAGTCATCAGTATCACTCAGCAGCCATTTCCCCCTTTCCACCCTGTTCAAGTGTGTTCCATTCGTGACCAGGGGTTTTATACATCGGTCTCTTGGTTCTATATATAGCAGGCATTGCAATAAATAGTGGTACAGGTCCTCTACACAAGGTTGCCCACACAGACAAAGTCTCTCCTTGTACTGTACTTTGCCATACCGACCATCCACCACCGCCCAGGGCATCGATTGGAATCGTAATTCTGTAAAAGCATTTTTTTCTAGAAAAATAAACCACATGCAAGCACCTGGCATTCCCATCATAGGATTCCCTATGTTGAAATCCTTTTCTCTCTGTTCTCAACATGCTTATCATAATTTTTGTTCACCATTAGGTTTCTGGTGGGTGCGGTATAAATAAATAAATAAATAAATAAATAAATAAATAAATAAATAAATAAATTATTATTATTATTATTCATGAATTCAATATGTCATGATGCAACATGGTACATGATTGTCTTTTTATGCGTGCATGGGTTCATTTATTCAGACATCTCAGCCTGCTGCCCCACATCCTATATGATTGGCCGGTAGTTCTACATGGTTTCACATGCTTCAGGGTGATATCAAGATGTCTCTGAACTAAAGAGCTAAGATCAACAAAGTGCATAGGGGCTGGTATGTGCAAATAATCTCAAGAAGTTGTGAGCTAAATATTACCTTCGTGCATGTGTGCAAAGTGTAGGTAATTAATTTGACCCCAAAAAAGGAAAGTGCATATTTCAGCTGAAAATATAAAACTCATGAATATTCATTGAAGCTCATAGATAATATGGAATTCTGATGGATGGGTGACTGTTGACTGTGGACATACAAGTTAATGAACTCTAGGGAATATGTTCACAACACTTATTCCTTCTACAAAGAATGTAGTGAGTAAACAATTCTTTACCCAAATACATAATCATATAGCAACCCACCTGAGAGCAACAGACACCAAATGCAAACCTTTAATTGCACCAGAGCTCTGAAATGCAGTCCCACTGATAGCACCACTGGGGGGTGGGGAGAGAGAGAGAATCAGAACCTTCTGGATAAATATCCACCTGCTCTTTCTAATCAGGACTGATTGATGTGATGGAACAGAAGAACACTGAGATCAGCTTCATCTGAGGAAATCAAAAATGCCATCTCTCCCCTGTTATATTCAAAGTAAAACTTTAAAGATACCTATTGATTTTCTAGTATAACAAGGAAAAGGGTACATAGACCCTAGAGCACTTGGTTCCAGAGCTCAGCATCAGAACAGAGACACTTTCCATAACCTTGCAGTTCTTCCATATGGTGCTGCCAGAAGACCCTTCAAGCTTATTGCCAAGAGAAAAATGACATTCTCTATCATTAATTGGCCATCAGTGTCCAGCGACAGAAAACCATGTGAGCATAACCCAGTACACCCAAATTTGGCTTCCAGTTTCCCTGCAACTTTGTTCTATTTTTATTTATCCTAGTTTGGAAAGCTTTGCAGAGCCTGGAAATAACAAGAAGGGGTCTCTCATTGGATGGGCTTGATAAGGTAAGGAAAGCAGGCTTGGTTAGTTCAAAGGGTTTCATAATTTTGGTGCCAGAATGATTATGATGACTATGATTGCAGAATAACAACAGAAAACCTCTAGATATATTTTTTAAAACTCCATCTGATTAAAGGATTAGCTTAGAAAAGGGTTCAACAACAACAACAAAGCCCCCCCTCTGTTCTCTATCTTGTTCCCACATGCTTGTCTTGCCTGCAGCATTAGGTGGTGATTTGCAGCTAAGCATGAGTCACCATGGAGGAAAGAGCATAGACTGAACTTCCATATCACCTCAAATACGATTAGCCAAATACACCAAGGGAGATCAGCATGCAGAGGTTTGTCACTTATGCAGCTTCTGATGATGATGATGCAAAGACAAGGGGGGCATTCAAGCCTTCTTTGAACTGGTCATGTGTGCCTTGATGTGGCAGGGGATGAACATCCCCATCTGGAACCACCAGGTGTTTGCAGAAGACATACACAGGGCTACACAGCCCTGCTGGTCTCTGTCCAGATGAGCTGCTGCAGCATACCAGGATAGAGAGGGGAAGGGGTGTGATGGTGCTGACTTGGTACATTGGAAATGGGCCAGCAGAACACCACATTGACTTCACGGGTGCATTTGCACTGTGCAAACCTCACTGCCACCGCCCCTCCTCCCCTCTCTAGTGACTCGGTAGGACAGAAGTCAGGCCGACAGGGCAGAATGACATCCACTATCACGACCATCACCTTTAAATAAAGTTAATTCACAAATCATGGCATCAGGAATGATTGAAGCTTGGAATTGAAAGGGAATACACAAATGGACTAATATTCTTACATTTAATTGCTGAGTCTTTTGGTGCTGTTTGATTAAAGAAGTTGCATCGGCAACACAATGTCATAGTGTATTCTTGCATCCTAGCAAGTGTCTCAATCCAATTGCAATATATTCCTATATATAATTAAAACAATCTGTTTAATATGAACAAATATTTAGTTCCATGAATCTGGTCAAACTCTCATAATGTGTAACTAAGAGCCAGAAGTATGCATTTTCCTATGTCAGTTCTCTGTACTCTAAATGATATTTTCTGATCTGTAGAAATTAGAGCACATTTATAATACATTTGTCTGAGCTGCCATAGTCGTTGCACTAGATACTTCAGAAACTTTTTTGCAAAATAACAACAGGCAAGTCAGATTTAAAAACAAACATACAAACTGAGAAAAGTGTCAGATTAAAAAGTATTTTATCATATTGGCCTGAATACAAGCTTCACTTTTTTTTCCAAATTCTGACCGTGAAAAGTTAAAGTGTGCCTTAAATTTGTGACCTTACAAAAATTGGCTTTTAAGATATTGCTGCTGAAACAGACATGCAGTAAAATGGAATGGGTGTGAGTGCCTGCAGAATTTTAAGGGAGCGGCTTATATTCGGGTATTGTCTTGTTTTCTTTTTTCTCCTTGAATTCTAAAGGTGTGGCTTATATTCGGGTGTGGCTTATATTCAGGCCAATACGGTATATAGACTTAGTAAAAACATGGCTTTGTTCCAGGTGAGAAATCTGAAAGCCCAAAATAATTCTGAAGTGTGTATTAGTGAGAATCCCATTAAACAAGTAATCTCCTCCCTCCCCATTTTTAATTGCCCTTGTGAGCTCTCTGGTTCAGAAAATATTGAGGAAAATGAGCTTTAATAGGACACCATGGTGCCATTCCAAGTGTTAACTGTCCTGTGTGTTTGCAGGTCCTTCAGCAAATGATTGACAGAAGCTTCATGGAAGGAGGAAATCACACCACAGTCACTGAATTCATCCTTTTGGGATTCACAACAAATCCCAAACTGCAACTGGTACTGTTTGTGGTGTTTCTCATAATTTACATAGCTAGTCTAGCCGGGAACATTGCACTCATTGTTCTAATCTGCAGCAGCTCTCACCTCCATACGCCCATGTATTTCTTCATTGGGAACCTTTCCTTCCTGGATCTGTGGTATTCCTCCGTCTATACGCCAAAGATCTTGGTGAACTGCATCTCTGAAGACAAGAGCATTTCCTTTGGTGGTTGTGCCTCCCAATTCTTCTTCTCAGCTGCCCTTGCCTATAGCGAGTGCTACCTTCTGGCAGCCATGGCCTATGACCGCTATGTGGCCATTGCTAAGCCACTGTCATATGCCACTGCCATGTCCAGAAAGCTGTGCACAGCACTGGTGGCCCTCTCATATCTAGGGGGGTTCATCAATGCCACTGTCCTTACTAGTGAAACCTTCACATTGAGCTTCTGTAATGGCAATGTCATTGATGACTTCTTCTGTGACGTACCTCCTCTGGTGAAGCTTTCCTGTGATGTGACTGAGAATTACCAGAATATGCTGTACTTCCTCCTGACTTTAAACATCATTGCCCCTTCAGCCTTCATCCTTGCCTCTTATGCCTTTATCCTAGTAGCCATCTTGAGAATCCGCTCCACTGATGGCAGGCGCAAAGCCTTCTCCACATGTGCTTCCCACATGACAGCTGTCACCTTATACTATGGCTCCATCCTTTTCATCTACTCACGCCCCAGTTCCAGCTATGCTTTGGAGCGTGACAAATGGGCTTCCACGTTCTACACAGTAGTCTTTCCCATGCTGAACCCCCTGATTTACAGCTTAAGGAACAAGGATGTGAAAAAGGCTGTGAAGAAATTGATGACAAGAAAGACAGATTTCTAAATGAAGACTTTAAATATGACATAGTAGACCAGTGTATTTATAATGTAAACTAGTTTTATGACACACATTTGTATGCTATCATTGTCATACCTTCCCAATATCTCCTATTTGAGGAACCGTATTAAGAACTCAATTTTTCCCCTTCTCAGCTACACATGACCCACAGCTATGAATTTAATATGTGTCAATCTCAAATGGAGGCATCTGTTTCTGAATAACTGTGAGCAATAAATATGCTCTCTTCCATCTTAGCTTTTCAAATCTATTCAGAACTGTGTTATACCATCTCTTTTTTTTATAACATTTTATTGATTTTCCAACAATAACAAAACAAACAATAATAAAAAACAAAACAAAACAGATTGACTTCCCCCTATTCCCTTCCTTGGTTCCATTGTATATTGATGTACTACATGTCCATTATAAAGTTTTAACCATTTGCTTTACTTATTATCCATTCATAATAAATGACAAGTATTCTTAAAACCCTGCCAATGTATTAACCTTTGTACATTGCTCCTGTATATATGCAATAAAGTCCTTCCATTCTTCCTTAAATTCATTGTCATCTCTTCCTCTTAATTTCATTGTCAATTTTGCCATTTCAGCATATTCCGTTAATTTAACTTGCCAATCTTCTTTAGCTGGGACACTTTCTTCTTTCCAATGTTGTGCTAATAATGTTCATGCAGCCGTGGTTGCGTATATAAACAAGTTCTTTTGTGATCTTGGTAAATCCATTCCTGTAATACCTAATAGGAAAGTTTCTGGTTTTTTGACAAAGGTTATTTTAAACATCTTCTTCATTTCATTATAAATCATTCCCCAATACTTCTTAACAATTTTGCAATCCCACCACATATGAAAAAATGTACCTTCTGTTGTTTTACATTTCCAACACTTATTTTCTTTAGTTTTGTACATTTTTGCTAATTTAACTGGGGTATAATAATAATAATAATAATAATAATAATAATAATAATAATAATAATGTATTTATACCCCGCCCTCCCCGGCCAAAACTGGGCTCAGAGTGGCTAACATCAAATGTATAACACATTAACATAAAATCAGGCAATCAATTAAAATACATCCTAAAATCAGATCAGGGTCAGAATAAAATCCGCAAATTAGGGTTGGGGCCCTTAAATGCTCACCAGGCCCAATTGTTTGTGCTGAACTTATATGAAGCTGTGAGAAAAACTGGGAGGCCACTTTCATGCAAATTCTTATGAAAGGGGAGAGGGAGTCAGACTGAACCCTGACCAAAGGCCTGGCAGAACAGCTCCATCTTGCAGGCCCCATGGAAAGATGTCAAATCCCGCAGAGTCCTGGTCTCTTGTGACAAAGCATTCCACCAGGCCAGGGCCAGGGCTGAAAAGGCCTTGGCCTGGTCAAAGCCAGTCTAATCTCCTTGAGGCTTGGGACCTCCAAGATGTTATTATTTGCGAACCGTGAGGTCCTCCGTGGGGCATACCAGGAGAGGCGGTCCTGTAGGTATGAGATACCATGTATACATCATTTTCATATAGTTTTCTTTAATCACCACACATGCTGTAAATTTTATCTCTTTCTTCCATAGTTTTTCCCATTCCTCCATCTGTATATTGTCTCCCAGAACTGTGTTATAACATCTCAGTATACAGGCAATCCAGCTCACCATTGAACCCATTGTGTTTTGACCAGATGCAATTATGTCTTTTGGTGCACAAAGCCCCATGAAAGTTGAGGGCTTCGTTGACTCATTGAATTGTAGAGTTGGAAGGTACCCCCAAGGGTCATCTAGTCCAACCCCTTGCAATCCAGGAATCTAAACTAAAACACCCATGCCAGAGGTTGGTCATCCAACCTCTGCCATCTGACCTCTGCCTTGAAATTTATAGGAAAGGATATTCATACAGTTAATAATAGATAACATAATTTTATCTATTTTTCCATGAAAGAGAGTATTTGAATTTCCTGCACTGGTATGTGAAAAGTAACAACTGATTTGCACAGTCAACCAAATCCCATGACTCAGCTGGTTTCTACCCCCTTGTAGCTATGCTCTGCTGTGCTATAAATAGTCTGCAATTAGGTTTTACGCCTGCTGAGTCATGCTTATCAGTATTCTGCCAAATCTGAGTCTCCTTTTCATCAGTTTCAGGTATCTAAATAATGGGGTCTGCTACTTTCCTCTTCAAAAATATTCAAAATAAAGGTGTAATAGATATGTCTGAAGCTTTTCAGGTCAAAAGTTGAGAACCCACAAATTGTGCATATAGGGCTATACTTTAAAACATTATATCAAATGCATGGAGGTCGACCGAGGATGGGCAGGAATGTAAGGTATCATCAATATTAAAGAGAAAATAGATTAATTAAACTGTTCTTTACTACTTGTTTCATTCCATACCAAAAGTCTTTTCATCTAGCTTAAGATATGCCTACAACAACAATGAAAAATTCTTACACTGCAAGCAACCTGCTGTCTAATCTTTTGATTTTAGGATTTGTCCTTCTGGCTCTCTTTAATAAGGTGAAGAAGCTTTAGTGATGATGGAATCAGTAGAAGAGAGGGTTAATAAAAAAAATTCAGAAAGATAAGGGAAAATATTTTGAGGCAGAAAACAGAACTTCTGAGCTGTTTCTTACAAACCAGTTGAGAAACTTTGGGAATCAATGAAATATTATACAGTGGTCCCTTGACTTACGAAGTTAATGCGTTCCGAAGGGACCATCACAGGTGGAAAAAATCGTAAGTCGAGTCCCCATAGGAATGCATTGGGAGAAAAAAAACCGTACATCGAAAAAAACCGCATCTAAACTTCATAAGTCAACGAAACCCTATCTAAAACGGCCGCGACTTCCTTTCGGAAGTCAAAAAAATTCGTAGGCGCGCAGCCGCTTTGATTCCTCATAACTCAAAAAATACGGAAGTCGGGTCACTCGTAAGTCGAGGGACCACTGTATAAAGCTAAGAGTTTTGTTTAGGAAGGAAATTATTTTGTTGAAAATGATGGCAAAAAGGCCAAGTAAACATTTTTCCTAATTCATAGTGGTCTCTGTCACTGAGTAGAGACTGTGCTTCAAACAGGATGATACGAGGCAGGCCCTGGACTGCCTGGTCTAATTTCATAGTGGAGTAAGATCAGGACCCTGGACAAGAACAAGGATGCTGAATCTGAATGCAGGAGCAAAAGGTTCAGGACTTCAGTAAGTGGAACTGCAGTAAATGAGGTTTGTAAAAACTACTTTAATTAATTAAATAGGTGTGTGATCTTACGAAGCAGTCAATCATTACTGTTAGTTACAAGATGATGGTGATGACTGAAGTAACAAAAACATCTCCTCTGGTCTGGACTAGCTATTCTGAATCTTTAGCTCCCCCTAAATAATCCTGATATCCCCCCTACATTATGTTCCCTCTCTCCCTGTCTTCTTTTTCTCCTCCAGCTCTTCCAAATATATATCTGAAGGCATCCAGAGAAAGAAATGCCCGCTAGAGAGATTTGGGGAATGGGTTCTCAAAGTCTGTTTCCTCAACAAGAAAAGTAACACTCTTGATTTGCTTGCCCATATATTAGGTTATTCCAAAGGCATAAAACCAAATCCCAGCAGAGCATGAGAAGTTTTGTGTCATTAAAGAGGCCACTGGGACAACATCCTTCAGAGACAATAAATAAATATCAAGTAATATTTTCTGATCTGAAGCCACTAATGGGTTGTGGGTGAATTGCTGGTTCCAAAGCTTATATAAATTAGTCCAGGGATTGAATAAGATCATTTTCTTCTGGAATCAGCATCATCCATGACTCTCATATTGTGCCCTATGACTACGGATGCCATCAAGATTAAGAGCTAAGTTTTGTTCCAGAGCTTTATCACCCAACAGGTTCAGCTTATTTGATTCTATAGATGTCCATCTACGATAAGAAACACACCAGCCCTCTTTCACTCCTCCCTGCATACTGGCTTGTACAGCACAAAACCCGCAGAAGAAATCAGTTGACTGACCAAGCAAATCACATTTGAGAATCAATTCTCAAAGCATATGTTATGCACCTGGCTGTTTTGTTGTCTTTGAAATGTTTTCTGGAAAGAACAAGGAGGAGGAGATTGATGACAAGCCTCGTTGCCTGGGCTGGAGAAGGTAAGGCAACATATTTCAAAGACTTGGGTGCCCAGATTAAAATCAAGGTTATAATTGTGACGAAGATTGGCACTAATGGCAGCACTTTTAAAAGCATGCTTGAAATGCCTCTGGGTATATGTCAGTAATTTTTTTAAATAAGAAAATTGGATTTTAAAAATTATTAATGCAATATAATAAATATGGCATTAATATAACAATGAGTTCATGTGTAAATCCCATTTTGAAAGCATATTTCTTAAGCAGAAATGGATCACTTAAAATGGAAAGCAACTGTCCTTTCTGCTTCATTTGCTGCTCTTTCATATTCCTTTCTTCTGGATTTCTATTTATGTTCCAAATACAGTGGATGCTCGGGTTGCGAACGCGATCCTTGTGGGAGGCGTGTTCACAACCCGCAGCATCTGCAACCCGCGCTGCTGCGTCTGCACACACGCGTGATGCAATTCGGCACTTTTACGCATGCGCAAAGCGTGATTTAGCACTTCTGCGCATGCACAAGCACTGAAACCCTGAAGTAACCCGTTCCGTTACTTCCGGGTTCGGCACAGTGCACAACCTGAAATCACGCAGCCTGAAGCAGCCGTAACCCGAGGAATGACTGTACGCCTATTCTAAACATCTGAGTTTACAATGGAGGGGCAGAAAATCATCATCATCATCATCATCATTATTATTATTATTATTATTATTATTATTATTATTATTATTAAACCTTGTATGCCTCCCTTCATCTGAACATCACAGGGCAGCTTATGACATAAAAATGCAAAATGAGAATACAAAATGAGAATAAAACAAAAGCAAACCAATAGCCCCTCCCATAAACACATTTAAAAGGCCATAGAATGTCCAATCAGCCATAAAATGGTGGGCATGACCAGATAAATCAAAACGTTTAACAATAAATGAAATTTGGATCTTTATATAGCTCATTGGATGGGGCAACAGGGCTGTGGAAGAATTTGGGGCGTGAAATAGCATTGCATGCATCCTTTTCCACTGTTGTCCTCTGCTACTTGTTAAGATCAGAGGTCTCTTATTTTCCAGATGCTAAGAACACCACAAGCCATTTAGCTCAGAGGTGGGGACCTTTTTCAGCTCAGTGGTGGCCTTTCCTCATGGGCAAGCTTCCAAGGACCACATGTCAGTGATGTACAAGGGCCAGGACAAAACTGCGTGAAGCAGCAGCTGTGACAGTAAGCTGCATTCTGCCTGGGGGGAAACCAGAGGTTTCTGTGCACACAGATATATAGAGTGAGAGAGAGAAACAGAGATCCATCCAGTCAAGTAAAAGGCATTATCACAGTTCAGGGACTCATTTCAACCAAGCCAAAGTCTTCAAGAAGCCCCGGGGAGGGGAGATGGGATGGATGGATCTGTCCATTTCAGTTCTCTCTGTTTTCCCCATTTTAAATTCCGTTCTTCACATTTTGCAGCAAGTTGCAAAATAATAATAATGAAATCCTCATGAAAATTCATCAGCATTTTAGTTTAAATTTCTCCTAATGAACACATTTGTATACAGTTTTCACTAAATTACATGTTTTTAATATCCACATTCCCCTAATATATGCACTTTTGTAAATAATGTTTGGTTGGCAAACTGCATAGCAAAATTTGAATGAGTGAAAAATTCAAAGGATAGCTGTGTCTCAGTTTGCATAGTGGTTCCGAAAGTGCAAATTTGATAGATTTGGCTTCAAATTAGACCTGAATAGAATTTCTTGCCCATCTCTAGTGGGATTGTAGCATGGAGAGGGTGTGTCGTAGATAAGGTATTGAGGTTCTCCATCCCTGATGTAGCTCATTGAGAACTGATGCTATTCTGATATGCCAGAACTTCAGTGTGTGTATTCAATTTCCTTACCAGCTAATCCCACATAGCTTCATGGAGGAAGGAAATCTCACCACAGTGACCAACTTCATTCTCCTGGGTTTCACAACAAACCCTAAACTGCAGCTGATCTTATTTGTACTGTTTCTAATAATATATATTGCCAGCCTGGCAGGGAATATCACATTAATTGCTCTAATCTGCAGCAGCTCTCACCTCCATACACCCATGTATTTCTTCATTGGGAACCTTTCCTTCCTGGATCTGTGGTATTCCTCCGTCTATACACCAAAGATCTTGGTGAACTGCATCTCTGAAGACAAGAGCATTTCCTTTGGTGGTTGTGCCTCCCAATTCTTCTTCTCAGCTGCCCTTGCCTATAGCGAGTGCTACCTTCTGGCAGCCATGGCCTATGACCGTTATATGGCCATAGCCAAGCCATTGTTGTATGCCACTGCCATGTCCAGAAAACTGTGCACAGCACTGGTGGCCCTCTCATATCTAGGGGGGTTCATCAATTCTACCTTAATCACTAGTGAAACCTTCACGTTGAGCTTCTGTGATGGCAATGTCATTGATGACTTCTTCTGTGACTTACCGCCATTGGTGAAGCTATCCTGCAATGTGCCCAAGAGCTATCAGTCCGTGTTGTACTTCATATTGGCTTCTAATGTAATTACACCTTCTGCACTTATCCTTGCCTCCTATGCCTTCATTCTGGCTGCCATCTTGAGGATCCGCTCCACTGAAGGGAGACTGAAAGCCTTCTCCACATGTGCCTCTCATCTGATTGCAGTTACTTTGTACTATGGCTCCATCCTCTTCATCTACTCACGGCCCAGCTCCAGCTATGCTTTGGAGAGGGACAAAGTGGTCTCTGTTTTCTACACAGTAGTGATCCCTATGCTTAATCCCCTCATCTACAGCCTCAGGAACAAGGATGTAAAACATGCTCTGAAGAAACTGGCAATGAAATGGAGGGCAGCATGAATTAATATAACTGGAAGCATTCGGTTTTGGTTCTAGTAGCTTAGCATTATTACTCATTAGTACGATCTTTTGCCATGTGTTTTTATGTAGATGTGTCCTTAGAACCTCATTTGTATGACACTATTTTTCATTCTCATAAGCCTCATTCATGTTGGACTAATTCTTCCTTTTCTCCCTCTGCCCATTTTGAGGCTGGCTATTGCTGCAGATAACAATCATTTTAGATCATTTCCCCTGATAAAGTATCGTGATCTACCGATAGATCACTGAACGTCTGCAGTAGATCGCTAGTAGATCACTGGCTCCCCCCAAAGAAGCTGAACAGCTGTGGCTCCCCTAAAAAACTCAACATTTTACCTCCTTCCTGAAAAAACTCAACAACTTTGACCTGAACCCCCAAAAAGGGGGTAGATGACTGCCAGTTTTTAACTCTGTGCGTAGATCGCAGTCTCTTGGGAGTTGGGCACCCCTGCTATACCCACTTACCGTAGCATCTCATTTAACTAAGGATGTATAAATCTGTCATTTTAAATGTCCCACAGTTTTTCGGTTTTCCAAACTTAGGTTCAGTTCTGCACTTAAGTCCTCACAAAAATTCACCAGCACTTTAGTGCCCATTTCCCCTAATACAATGCATTTTTACACATAATTTAGTTGGAAAACTGCATCACAAAATTCAGAGAAGTGCCAATTTCAAAGGGTGGCTGCCTTTTGGGCTGCATATTGCTTCTGGAAGAAAGAATTAGAGGCAGTTTCTCATTAAGATGTTTACCGAACTGAATTACTCCCTTATCTCTGCATTTAACTCAATGGGACTTACTTCTGATAAGCCATGCTGCATAGGATTGCAATATTAGCCACTTGTGTATATCCTAGATCAATATATTGCTCTCATATAGAACGTCTATGAGCATAACAAAGTTCATTCCTCAGTTATTTAGTTGAGATGTTATAATGTAATTTGAAAATAAATATAAATATAGCAATTTCTTTTAAAATTGTATGCTTCCTGTTTCATAAAACAATGATAATAAATTAGAAAGTATATGATAAAACTGCCCTCTGTTGTTGCAAAGGGTTATTTGTTCTGGGTGTTGGTGGCTATTACATCAGTGCTGAAGAAGCAGTAATTCAACGTCCTGTGGCAGTCTAGATGTAGCTGGACTCCAGCCAGAATGATCAATGCACAGGGACAATGGGAGTTGTAGTCCAATAACATCCAGAGGGCCACAGATTCCCCATCCCCATTGTAGATAAAAATTCATTGCATGGGGCAACTGTTCCACAGGAGTATGCATGAGAAGGTATGTTTGACATGTATGATGAAGCATATAAAGCCCTAAGTGGCTTGGTACCCAAGTCCCTAAAAGAGCACCTTCCTCCACTATTACCAACCATTTTGGACCCTACAATCAGCAGGAGAGGCCTTGTTGGTAGGGCCACAACCAGGGGCTTCCTGGCTGGTTCTGGCCTGTGACAGGGCCTTTTTGCTGCTAGGCAGGGCATGCTCACTGGAATGGAGATCAAAAAACGGATCTCTCACACCTGAACTTATCAGTTAAACCATGCACACAAAGGCACAGGAGTTTGCAGGTGCTGCTGATCAATTCGTTGTTGATACCTACAAACCCTGTTTCTTTTGCCAACGTGTTGTGAAATCAAAAAATGTTGGAAAGGGATCCGGTGTTTGCAGTTATTGCTGGTTGGCAACATCGGCAAACTCTGTTTTCAACAGGAAGCTGCATTTTTACCTGCCCCATAGCTGACATCATGGCCAGTCTCAAATAAGGAAGGCACAAATCTGGTAGTTAACTCTTCATTGCCAAGTGGAACGCTTACAGGGCTCCAGATACACACACACACACACACACACACACACACACACACACACACACACGTCTCTACCCTCTAGGCAGCTACAGGTCTGGGCAGGAGTGCCAGCATGGCCCTAGCACTGAAATTTGTGGTTGCCCAGACCCTTCATGGGGATTTTTGTGGGTGCTCGGGCACCCAGGGCCCCAGGGAGCCAGCACCCATGAGTCAGGGACTTATGGAGCAGTTGCAGCAACAGGGAAACTCCACCCCTCCACCAGCTTATGTGTCCTCCCCTGATGGGTTGTGCTCCTGCAACCTGAGACTTCTAGCGGCACAGAAGGTGAACAGCCTCTTCCACTGCTGCCCCATCTGGTGTGTCTTCCTCCATCCCAGTCTGTCCTGACTCTCCCATCTCCCCTGGCACCTGCAGGGGCCTTAAAATCAATGGTCCCCTTGTCTGGATTACTGCACTGGTCATCTGCCTCCAGTCCACACTCTTCAGAGTCCTGCCAGTCCTTGAGAGCATTGGTGATGTCAGGTGCAGGAAGGAAAATTAGGGCCCCGGATGAACCACAATTAGTCCCATCACGTGGGAAACCCTGCCAGAAAGCAAGAGAAATGGATGCCATATATTTTCCTGTGCAGGAGGGGAGGGGAAATGACAGACAATGAGAAAGCAAATTGCATGGGATGCCTATACCATTGAAAGCTCTGCAAAGATATGTCTCCTGATGAGGGAATCAGAGATCAGAAATCCTCTGGGGACAGAGCTCCTGGCCTCTGCCATTTCTACTCATTAATAATCACATCATTTTTTGGAGGTAGGAAAGTCAATGCACAATAAATAGACATCCAGGAGTTTACAGGGATCAGTAGGATGCTGACTTAACCAATGATCAAAACTTCGGAGTTCATATCTCCCACCTGTAGAAAGGTTTAAGGAAGAGACAAAGGGGAGCATCACTCAGGAACTCTGGATCTTCTAAAAACTCCACAAGAAGCCTTGGTAAGACACAGCCTTGCAGAGCAACTGGGACCCAAGCAAACTTTGATATCTCATAGACTAATTAATATTTAAAACAACCCTGCTACCCACATTTCCTACATTTCTTCAAACCACTGTATCTTTTCCTAAAAATGGTGAATGAAAACAGTACCACTGTCACCGAGTTCATTCTCCAGGGCATCTCAAACGATCCAGGTATGAAAGTCTTATTCTTTGTGGTATTCCTGATCATCTATCTGGTCAATGTTGTGGGAAACCTGGGCATGATCATCGTGATCACACTTGATTCCCACCTTCACAATCCTATGTACTTCTTCCTCTGGCACCTGTCCTTCTGTGACATCTGCTATTCATCTGCCATTGCTCCCAGAATGCTGTCTGACTTGTTATCTGAGTGCAGGACCATCTCCTTCCCTGAATGTACTGCCCAGTTCTACTTCTTTGCTGCCTTTGTGAGTGCCGAGTGCTACATTTTAGCAGTGATGGCCTATGACCGCTATGTGGCCATCTGCAACCCATTGCTCTATTCCACTGCCATGTCCAAGTCCCTCTGCATCCGGCTCCTACTTGGATCCTACATTGCTGGCACAACTAATGCCATAATACACACAACAGCCACCTTCAGCCTTCAGTTCTGCAGTTCCAACCTCATCAACCATTTCTTCTGTGATGCCCCTCCACTTCTGGCAATTTCTTGTTCTGACACCCACATTAATGAGATTTTGCTTTTTGCATTTGCTGGCTTTATTGAGATGAGCTCCCTCTCAATCATCCTTCTCTCTTACATCTTCATTTTAGCAGCCGTCCTGAGAATGCCCTCAGGGAGGCTCAAAGCCTTCTCCACCTGCGGGTCCCACTTCACAGGGGTAACTTTATTTTATGGGACTGTGATTTTCATGTATCTCCGGCCCACTTCTGTCTATGCCTTGGATCAAGACAAATGGGCTTCTGTGTTCTACACAGTAGTGATCCCCATGCTCAATCCTCTGATCTACAGCTTGAGGAACAAAGATGTTAAGGAAGCTTTCAGAAAACTCATTAACAAGAAGCTGAATTCTGCCTTAAACTAGAATGCAATATTATTACTGAATATTTTTTGTGTGTGTGAACTGGTTCTATAGGAACTTGACTTGTAGGTTTCAGAACTATTTCCTTTCCCTGCTAGCTGATCAATTTCCTACTAGTTAGAGAATCAGAAAACGAAGGAGTTCAGCCACAGAGTTATTGTCTGACATTCATTGAGCAATGTCATTTGCAGTTTCAAAATCATTTGTGCTGAATGAGGTTGACTGAAACTTCTTGTGGACTCTGCAATTTAACAAGTGTGAGGGGTCACCTGAAAGCAGGCATTCCATCAGACCACCTCAATGGGAGAGATGGGAAGTGTTGTGTTGGGGTATCAGGAAAGCATATCAGAAGGAAGCATGCCTCTCAAATAACAAATGTCCTTTATTACTATAAGGCAAGACTAAAAGAAGAAACTCAGTTTGGAGCACTGCACCATGGAAACTACAGGGGCTCAAGGGTCCAACAAGCATTACATCCATACAGCACACCCCCACCCCCACCCGGCTTACATAACAAGAAGCAGAGCTCACTTGCAGGCAGGAACTGTCTTGTTTAAATGATTGTATGTAAGCCACTCTGTTAACCATTTGGCTGAAGAGCAGAGCGTAGATGTCAACAACAACAACAACAACAACAACAACAACAACAACAACAACAACAACAACATGGTCTATACAGTGGGTGTTTTAAAGGTCAATCAATGCTACAACTTTATTCCTTGGCTAAGAACACTGAAAGGTGGGGAAAGGCTAGCTTCTTTAAAAAACAACAACAAATGAGAATAGAGCCTAAACATTTTGCCTCATATTTTTGGTTTTACAAATGTTTGGACAATTTCTTTTGAACAGGTTAAACCCCTCAATTTCTACATTCCAGTAATGAGTCCCATCCCACAAGTTTCAGCAATACCCATTAGGTTCAAATTCAACTTGCTTGTTTCCCATACTCTGTGCAATAGTATGGAGACAACAGAAACCATGAGTCATTTCCACCAGCTGCTTCCTTCCTGTAGTTGCTTGCCCTTTACCAAGTTACTGTAGCACCACTTCAGTTTTCTGTGCAGCAATGAAGCTATTATCCCCAGTACCAGGTGTTCACCTGTCATCCGTAATACTGTCTCCCTTCCCCTTAGGATTTAGTTTAAAGCACTCCTGATCAGGTTCATCTTAGCAAACTCATTGTTGCCAACCACTGTGTGAGGTGTAACCCACCTCCTGCTAGAAGTCCTTCCTAAAGCATATAACACCTGTGTTCAGAGGTCTGCCCTTGTTGCCAATCTGTGACAGGGCCAGGTTCAAGGTTAGTATTTAAAGCCCTTAATGACCAGTTTACCTACAATATCACCTTACCCCATGTGTGTACACACTGGACAGAATTGGCACATTTACAAGTCAACAAAATACCTGCACCACATCTGTAAGAACACATCATTTAGTGTGCCAGCAATGACACTTTAGAACTCCATGATTTTTTATATCATACATGTGCCTTCGCTGTATTCCTTGCTGTACCTGCTAAAGGCATTCTTATTCAGATAAACCTACCCAGATGTTTAGAAATTTTGTAGGAGTTTTAATTGTTTTAGTCTATTTAACTGCTGTTTTAACATTCTGTGTACAGGTATTTTAAATTACATTTGCAAAACTTTTTACTGATAATGTTATTGTTTTATCATTTCTGGAAAGCATATTGAAGTTTCTGTACAATCAAATAGCATATGAATTTTAGGAAATAAATAAATAAATAATAAATTAATTCCTTCCACCTGGAATCTCATGTCTTTTATACAATGTAGTTCACTAGAACACCCTGACTCTGTACTCACATCATCACAATACTCCCAACAGTGTTGACTGATATAATACTAAAAGCATTACTTATTATGACCAGGTTAAGACTTCAAGTCAGTCATAGTGGGTCACCTTGATCAATCCATGCTCACTCAGACTCAGCACTACTATCTATTACATTAATTAAGTGCCATGCTGAATCTGATGAAGACACATCTTGCCTCCAAGTCGAGCCACCCAAAAGCTTATGCATGCAAGAAAAGATATCATTGTCATTTTCCTGTTGTTTGTCCCAGATATATGTTGTATCTAACCAAACAGGTTTCATATAGCTATCCTGGATGAATCTATCCTACATCAGTTTGCCCAGTCTTTCTCCATACATTTCTCCAATGTTAGGAATATAATACTGTACTAGCTTACCTTACAGGGTGGCTATAGGGTGAAAGAGAGAATGTATATGTGAGGCACTTTAAGCATTCAATTATTGGCTTTTATTTAATGAGGATATGTATATACTGTTTTTTAGCAAGTGTATAATAAAGGAGTTCATACATCTTTTGTTCTCTTCCTCAAAGAGGATATTCCTTGAGACTTGTAGACTTCACTGGGCAGATGCTATCAATTACTCTTGGCTCTTTCAGAGGAAGTGGCTATTGAAGATATCATACAAGAGAGAAGTCCTGGATATATTTCCACAGTAGTCCAGCTTCTGACCCATTGAAATATTTTCTTTCTTTCTTTCTTTCTTTCTTTCTTTCTTTCTTTCTCTCTTTCTCTCTTTCTCTCTTTCTCTCTCTCTCTCTCCCCCCTCTAACTATTATCTTCCAGTTAAACATCAGCCAAATGTCAGAGACACAGCAGCAACCATCCATCAGTCTGTACCAAAAGTCCTGTATCAATTATAAGCTTTAACGTTGTCAGGCAACATACTTCTCCATCACCCGTCTCAAAGCACTCTTGACTTCCTTGTTCCTCAAGCTGTAGATGAGGGGGTTTAGCATGGGTATTACCACCGCATACAACAAAGAGGCCACTTTGCCTCCATTTCTTGTTGTATTAGGTTGGAGATACATAAAGATAAAGCTTCCATAAAGGATGATGACAGCCAGCAGGTGGGAAGAGCAGGTGGAGAAGGCTTTGTGCCGGCCCTCAGCTGAGCGGATTCTCAAAATAGTGGCAACAATGTAAGAGTAAGAGATAAGGACTGTCAAATGGGTGCTTATCAGGTTAAAGCTAGCAAATGAAAACATGACAAAGACATTGAGGCTGGTATCAGAACAGGAAAGTTGAAAGAGTGGGGGACCTTCACAGTAAAAATGATCAATGACATTAGGACCACAAAATGATAAACGAGTCATGCAACCTGTGTGTATCACAGCATTGACAGATCCAGCAATGTATGAACCAGCCACCAGAAAAGCACAAACCTTCTGAGACATGGTGATTGTGTAGATGAGTGGGTTGCAGATGGCCATGTAGCGGTCATATGCCATAGCAGCCAGGAGGTAACACTCAGTGGTGGCAAAAGTTACGTAAAAATAGAATTGAACTATACACTCATTGAAAGTAATCACTTTCTTTTCCCTTAGGAGGTCTTTCAGCAGCCTGGGACTGATGGTAGTTGAGTAGCAAATGTCTAAGAAGGACAAATTACTAAGGAAGAAATACATGGGGGTGTGAAATCGAGCATCAGCCCTGATTAACATAAGCATCCCAAGATTTCCCACAATTGTAACGAGATAATTGACTAGAAACAATGCAAACAAGATGGCAGCCAACTCTGGACTGTCAGTGAATCCCAAGAGCACAAACTCCTTCACTGTACTGCTATTCCTGTCAGCCATCTTTTTTCTCCTGATGGAATCAAAGAGAAACAAAATAGGAAAACTGCTTAGTAGTTTTCTGTCTGAAATGAGGTAAGAAATCTCCACAGTTATATGGGTTTTTAAAAAGAGAGAGGCTTTAATCCCTAGAAGATAGCAGAATTGTCATTAAAGGATAGTCATTGGTGGAGAACAGAACTTCATGTAGGTGAGTTGTGTAGAATTTCCATCTCTCCAGCTTCAGAAATAAAACAGAGTCACTACATTACTTGACATAGTGTTGCAATAAATAGCCTTACAAAACATAAGAGCATGTAACTTTAGGAAGTGGGACTCAGCCACAACCACACCCCAACCCACAGGTAGCCAACATGGCTGGTGACAGATCAACCTGCTTCTGAACAAAAGGTTGCTCTAGTCTAGCAGCTTCTACCCCACCATCAGGAAATTACCTGGGATATCATTATTTTCTTTCTCCTGTGGAAGTTTCTACTGGTGCAACTGCTCCTACTTAGGTTCAAGAGTGGACTCTGTCTTTCTCCAAGGAAATTCTCTAAAATGCATCTTAAACTGTTCGGTAAGGAAACATACTCTTAGCTTGAATTGCTACAGACAAAATGGAAGACCTGAAGTTGCTGCATTGATAGAAAAAGTTCAGCATGAACAGCATGATAGTGATGAGATAGTTCACTAGAAACCATGCAAACAAGGGGGCTGCCAACTCTGGACGGTCAGTGAATCCCAAGAGCACAAACTCCTTCACTGTACTGCTATTCCTGTCAGGCATTTTTTCCCCTGATGGAATCAAAGAGAAACAAAATGGAGATGGGTGAGGAGTGCGAAGATTTGGAAATCATTCACTATCAGAAATGAGGTAATCAGTCTTCACCGCTATATGTGCTTTTTTTAAAGTAGATAAATTGAGGTTTCAACCCCTGAATTATAGCTGGAATGTAAACTTTAAAGGATCACCATTGGAGGCGAAGACCTTTATCATTTGAGGGTGGTGTTTCCATATCTCCACCTTCAGAATTTAAAGCAGTGGCACTCTATTACCTTGAAATAAGGCAGTATACATAGCTTTACACAGCATAAAGAGAGGGTGATATACAGTGATACCTCTGGTTAAGTACTTAATTCGTTCCGGGGGTCCGTTCTTAACCTGAAACTGTTTTTAACCTGAAGCACCACTTTAGCTAATGGGGCCTCCCGCTTCCACTGCGCTGCCAGAGCACAATTTCTGTTCTTATCCTGAAGCAAAGTTCTTAACCTGAAGCATTATTTCTGGGTTAGCAGAGTTCTTAACCTGAAGCGTATGTATCCTGAGGTACCACTGTAGTAGGGTGGCCATATGCCCGGAACTTCCCGGACACATACGGAATACTGCAGTCGTAAGCAGTGCCTGGCTGTAAATCGACAAAAATGTATGGGACAATCCAGACACATGGCAATCCATGTTGGCAGTGTCATTTTGGGGTGATTTCACCAAAAAAAGCTAAACAGCTTTAGGCAAAACTGAAAAAGCTAAACAACTTTGGCAAAAAAACTCAAAAACCTTTTGTGTCCGGATTTTCACTTTTTAAAAAACGGCAACCATATGATATAGGGAGGGCAGAGGGGGGCTGAGCCCACATTCCGACGTGTGAAGATCCCCCAGAAACACCTCTGTCTGTGGCCAACTTGCTGGTATTGAACACTACGTGATGAATTATCAGTAATGAACTAGGCCTGTCTACAAAGGGTGACCACCATATGTGCACATCTCATTCTGTTAAAGAAAACACATGGAAAACATATGCTCACTGCATTTTGCAGTTTAATTCTGAGAATATTTCAGCGGAGCCCTTTCACAAACATACATGCAGAAACATTGAAATCTCCTTGCTTGCAGTACTTAGGACACCAGCTTCCTGTAGTGTGTGTGTGTGTGTGTGTGTGTGTGTGTGTGTGTGTGTGTGTGTGTGCTTCTTTTTAACCCACTGTAGATATGAGCCTATCTCACATGTTTTGACCTTTAGAACAGTAATCTCCAGGTTGAAATTCCTGAATCAGGCCATATTTAAAGCAGTCAATAGCCTTTTGATGAACTTCGCAATCTTGGGCTCCAAGACTCCTCAGTTCTTTGGCTCCTCACATCATTTAGGCTGCACTCTCTTCTCTGTCCTCCTATCAGACCAGACAGGCTCTGCCCACCAGCTCCTTTCATCTCCCTCAAAAAGGGGTGTCTGCCTTCTTTGGCCCTCTCTTTTTCCATGACTTTCTCTAGTGCTTAGAAGCCATCAGAAGGAGTCTGGAGGCTAGGAAATTCTTATCATCCACATCCTCACCTTTACCCACCTGTAACCTATCCTGGTCAGCATGGTTCTGAGCAATGGGCTGGTCTAGCAGCTTCTATCCTACCATCAGGAAATTACCCGGGATATCATTCTTTCCTTTCCTTGTGTCCTCCAGTGGCAGCATCTACTGGATCATTTGCTCTTTCTTAGATCCAAGAGTGGAATCTGTATTCCTCCAAAGTCCTCTAAGATGCATCTTAGACTGTTTGATAGGCAAGCATACTCTTAACTAAAATTGCTACAGATATAGTGAAAGACCTGCAGTTGCTGCATTGATTGAAGAAGTTCAACATGTGCAACATAACATAGACCATAAAGCTCTACAGTAGGGGTAGTCAACCTTTTTATACCTACCTCCCACTAATGCATCTTTCTTGATGGTAAAATTTCCTTACCGCCCACCAGTGCTCGATGGAAGGAGGATTCAGCTTGTGCCGTAGAACCCCCTACTGCCCACCTCAAATCCTGAAACGCCCACTAGTGGGCGGTAGGGACCAGGTAGGGACCCCTGCACTACAGCATCAAATAGTTAATGGTCTCTTGTTTACTGTTCTAAGGTTGTTGACTTCGTTTAATAATCTGCCTTGAATCAAAGTTAAATGCAATGGTACCATGAGACCAACATGCCAACAATAACCCCCCCCCCTTGGGTACCAACTCCTTATGGGTTAATTAGCACTCTGTAAGAAGAGGAAAGCTTTCAAGCCACTGTTCCTGTAAAATAGCAGACCTTTCAAAATGGAGTAAGGCCCTCAACTCAGGCAATTGTGTAACTCCATACACCCAATGAACATCCTGGAGTTTGTAGGCTTCTGAATGTGTGGTGCTTGTTACATGCATGTATATACAAATGCACACCTGAGATACATGCAGCCAAATTCACTGCTTTCATGTGACAATTTTTAAAATAAGATTCCACCAACTTATTAAAAATGTGTCATAATGAAAACAGCTGGTTTGCTGTTTTATAACACTATTTGCCATTATTGGGTTTTATCCAACTTATATACAGAGTAGACCCACTGAAATTTACCAGCTATGTTAGTCATATCCATTGATATTCTGAGTAGGATTAGTGCTCCATGGTTTTTATTGTTGTGTTGTAGTTTAATGAATTGTTTGTGTGCTGCCTGGGTACCTTTGGGTTGAAGGGTGGATTATAAATATAACAACAACAACAACAACAACACTAAGAAGAAGCATGATGATGTTATCAGATCTTTTTAATGGAAATCTCCACTAGAAAGCAATCTGCATGGTACATTGTCAGTGTTGTTAGGACTTTGCTCTCAAAAAACCAAAATATTATACTAAGTAACCCAAGAGAACCAGGGTTCTGTGGCCTCCTCCAAAACTTCCCTGCAGCTTCTACAGTTTCACAAGTATGAGGCACCAACTAGGCTACCACTGACTTCTGCTCTGTACTTTGGGCAGCCCAACCGGAAGTAAACACAAGTACCGTATATGGAGGTCACCAGATTGGCAAAAGCTGCACAACTCTAACTTTCCCTTCCTCCAGCAAAATGGTTTTAACAACAATGGGTATAATGATGGACTTTATCTGATTGGCATTAGGAGAGTGCATTTTTTATGTTTACAAACCCAGTAGGGCAAGAATCACCTTTTTAATATATGAAAGACCTAAATTAGAAAGCTCATGAACTCCAGTCATTGTAGCTACCTGTTGTTCTTGAGTTACTGGTAGTATACCACCTCCAATCCCAGCTACAATAAAATTCTAAAAACCACAGGTTTTTTTTCCTGTGGAGCATCAACTACTTCTCCAACAAAGAAGACCAGAAGAAAAGGATTAATAAATACAAAACAAGAAGTTCCTTCTCTAGAGTCTAGACAATGGGTGTTTAAGAGGTGAAGCAATGTTATAACCTCATTCCTTGGCTAAAAACACTGAAAGGTGGCAGCAAGACAAAAGAAATGAGAGTAGTGTCTAGAAACTGAGACATTGCAGATGCTAGAAACTGGGACATTGCAGACTAATGCTCATCCAGGGGAGGAGCAACTGCTGCTTTTGCAACCCTTCCCCATGGAATCCCATGTCTTTTATACATCGCGGTCCACTAGAACACCCTGACTCTGTAATCACATCATTACAATACTCTCAGCAGTATGGACTGATGTAATACTAATAGCATTAGCTATTATAACCTGGTTCAGACTGTGTGGCCTTCATCAATCCATGCTCCATCAGCCTCAATACGACCATTTAAAACATTATTTAAGTGCCTTGTTGAATCAGTTGAAGGCTCATCTAGCTCACCATCTTGTCACCAACATGAGCCAATCAGAAGTTTCTGCATGCATGGATTTTTGGTGCTGACGATCTTCCTGTTGTTTGTTCCAGATATATGCTTCTTTTATCCAAAGAGGTTTCCATTAGCAATTCTGACTAGAAGCCACTGAAGTATCTAGCCAAAATAATATGCCTAATAAGATAATTCTCCATGAATTTTTTTTTAAGTAATGACTATAATATGAGCTTACCTTACAGGGGTTTGGTAAGATGCCAGAGAGAATGTATGTAAAGTGCTTCAAACATTTAGTTATTTGCTTTTATTTGATCAGAATATGTATCTATGTACGTAGCTTTTCAACAACATATGGACTCAAAGTAGTTCATACAGTAAAGCTGAGCAACAACTTGAAACACCATAAAGTATATTTCACTTCTATCTTCTGCTCTCTTAGTCAAAAAGGATATTCACTGAGTCTTCAAGGCTTCACTGGGAAGTTGCTATCAACTTCTTTTGGTTCTCTAAGAGAGGCAGCTATTGGAGAAGTCCTATTGGAAAGTATTCCTTGAAATATTTCCACATGGCCCAGTTTCTGCCACAAAATAACTTATTCTTTTTTAACGTTCCAGTCAAACATCAGCCAAATCCCAAATAAACAGCTGCTATCCTCCAGCAGCCTTCACAGAGCACTCCATATCAGCACTAAACCTTACCATTGTTAGCCAATATGCTTCTCCATCACCCGTGTCAAAGCACTCTTGACGTCCTTGTTCCTCAAGCTGTAGATGAGAGGGTTTAGCATGGGTATCACCACCGCATACAACAAAGAGGTCACTTTGCCTCCATTTGTTGAATTAGGTTGGAGGTAGATAAAGATCAAGCTTCCATAAAGGATGATGACAGCCAGCAGGTGAGAAGAGCAGGTGGAGAAGGCTTTGTGCCTGCCCTCAGCTGAGCGGATTCTCAAAATAGTGACAAAGATGTAAGTGTAAGAGATAAGGACTGTGAAATGGGTGCTTATCAGGTTAAAGCCAGCAAAAGCAAACATCACATACAAATTGATGCTGGTATCAGAACATGAAAGTTGAAAGAGTGGGGGACCTTCACAAAAAAAATGATCAATGACATTAGGACCACAAAATGATAAACGAGTCAAACATCCTGTATGTATCATAGAATTGACTGATCCAGCAATGTATGAACCAGCCACCAGGGAAACGCAAACTTTCTGAGACATGGTGATTGTGTAGATGAGTGGGTTGCAGATGGCCATGTACCGATCGTATGCCATAGCAGCCAGGAGGTAACACTCAGTGGTGGCAAAAGTTACATAGAAATAGAATTGAACTAGACACTCAGTATAAGTAATCACTTTCTTTTCCCTTAAAAGGTCTATCAGCAGCCTGGGACTGATGGTGGTTGAATAGCAAATGTCTAAGAAGGACAAATTACTAAGGAAAAAATACATGGGGGTGTGAAGTCGAGCATCAACCCTGATTAACATAAGAATCCCGAGATTTCCTACAATAGTGATGAAATAGTTCACTAGAAACCATGCAAACAAGGGGGCAGCCAACTCTGGACGGTCAGTGAATCCCAAGAGCACAAACTCCTTCACTCTACTGCTGTTCCTGTCAGCCATCTTTTTTCTCCTGATGGAATCAAAGAAAAACAAAATAGGAAAACTGCTTAGTAGTTTTCTGTCTGAAACGAGGTAGAAAATCTCCATAGTTATATGGGTTTTTTTAAAGAGAGAGGTTTTAATACCTAGAAGATGGCAGTATTGTCATTAAAGGATGGTCATTGGTGGAGAACAGGATTTATTGTAGGTGAGTTGTGTAGAATTTCCATCTCTCCAGCTTCAGAAATAAAACAGAGTCACTACATTACTTGACATAGTATTGCAATAAATAGCCTTACACAACATAAGAGCATGTAACTTTAGGAAGGACAGAGCTGGGCTGAGCCACAACCACACCCTAACCCACAGGTAGCCAACTTGGCTGATGACAGATCAACCTGCTTCTGAACAAAAGGTTGCTCTAGTCTAGCAGCTTTTACCCCGCCATCAGGAAATTACCTGCAATGTCATTATTTTCTTTCTCCGGTGGAAGTTTCTACTGGTGCAACTGCTCCTTCTTAGGTTCAAGAGTGGACTCTGTATTGCTCCAAGAACCTATAAAATGCATCTTACACTGTTTGATAAGGAAGCATACTCTTAGCTTGAATTGCTACAGACAAAGTGGAAGACCTGAAGTTGCTGCATTGACAGAAAAAAGTTCAGCATGTAGAGCATGACATAGTCCATAAAGCTCTACAGCATCCAATAAGAAATGGTCTAAGATGGTTGACTCCCAGTGTAATAATTTGCATTGGGTCTAGTTATATATGATGGTGCCATGAGACCAAGATGTCAACAACTACTATTTCCCCTTCTTGTAAACAACCCCCTTAAGGGCTAATTAGGACTCAGTAAGAAGAGGAAAACTTTCAAGGCCCTGCTCCTGGTAAAAATGTCAGGCCTGTCAAAATGGAGCAACTGAGGTGCCTGAGTAGCTCCATACATGCTATAGATACCATGGAGTTTATAGCTTTCTGAATGAGTGGTGCTTCTTCCCATGGCACCTGTCCTTCTGTGACACCTGTTGCTCATCTACTATTACTCCCAGAATGCTTTCTGTCTTATTGTCTGAGAACAGGACCATCTCCTTCTCTTGGGGCACAACCCAGTTTTTTGCTGCCTTCTCAATCGTTCTCGTCTATTACATCTTCATCTTATCTGTCCTAAGAGTGAACCCATGGAGTGTCAGGCTTCGGGAGAGCAGTTTCCTCCCTCCCTTTTGCCGTGGATAAGCAGAACAAAGCAAAAATAGTCTCTTATCATTTAAAGAGATTTTAATGAACCCAGCTCAAGAACAATGTGTCCATCTCAGAGTGAAGGTGCTCCCTATTAAGGTTTCTACCCACTTCCCCCCAATCACTTCCGCTCCTTGCAACCTGATCTCGCAACCACTGTGTGATCTGTGCCGCTACCTTATCTAATCTCCTTGACACCTGGACACTTTCCAGCAAACCAGAGTCTGTTAACTCTCTCTGTCTCCCTGTTCTTCTTCTTCTAACTGTTCACCCCCCAGTTCCTCCCAACTTTTGTCTTCTGAACTATGTCCCTCTGTGAACCACTATTCCAAATCTATACTGTCCCACTGCTCCTGGGAAGATTCAGGATCCTGATCAGGAGCAGGTGGAGGCTCCTACCATTCCTCATCTGTGCAGCCCTCCTCAGCACGGTCCCTAACATTAAGCCTTCTTCTGTCTAGGCCTTTGAGCAAGACAAATAGGTGTCTGTGTCCTACACTGTAGTGCTCTTCATGCTCAGTCCTCTGGTCTGCATCCTGAGGAACAAAGGCATTACAAAAGCTTTTAGAAAACTTATGAACAAGGAGCTGAATTCCATCTTAAACTGAGATCCGGTGTTACTACTGATTTTCTTTTTGTGAGCTCAGTTACTAAAATGAGACTAATTATACCGTTTTCCGAATGATTTCCTTTCATTTGTAACTGAATAAGAAAACAAGAGAGTTCACCCACAGAGTTTTTATGTGACATTCAGTGAACAATTTGGTGCAAATTAAAACCCACTAAAATGTTGTCTACTTTATCAAAACCCGAGTCCAAGGTACCATTTAAATCTACATAGTAGCAGGCAATTTTAAAAGGGTGTCATTTCAAGTAAATAAAATAAGCAAGTAAAATCTATTTATCTTTTTTCAGTAGCATTACTAAGATTGTGTAAAACTCCCTCACAGGAAAGAAGGAAGAATGGCCTATCACTGAAGGCAGTTGATTCAGCAGCTATTGCCACTCCCTGTTCAATCAATACCCATTCTTCACTCCCCATTCCCAGGGGGCTATCTGAATATAAGCCTCACATCCCTATTTCAGTGGCTAGTGCTGTAACTAGGGGGAACTAACCAAGAATATCAATCTAGAGCCTGTTACAAAGGGAACCTACTTCATGAGCTAGAGGGAGCTTCAGCTGGTAAAGCATTTCAGCCCCACCCAGGTGACAAAATGTCAAAGTGAGTTAAGCAGATGTGCTAGTTCAGCAGCAGAGTTTTCTTTTGCCCTACCTTTGCTTGAGGTCAAACAGGTTTTGGGGGGTTGAAATCATGAAAAACCTGTTTATCAAAGTCCGGGAGCTTACAGTATGGGCAGCAAGGTCCCTTTCATAAAACCTTCAATGCTGACAAATAGCTGTAACAACAGACAACTACATAGGGTTTATTGTGTCATAGGAGAAAAAAGATTTCTGGTATTAACAATGTTTTTGACTCCCAATTTAATAATCCATCCTGGGCCTTGTTAAATGCACTGGTGCCATGAAACCAACATGCCAACAACTGTTTTCCCCTCTTATTGGGGGGGAAAATTCCTTAAGGGCTAATTAAACTATGTAAGGAGAAAACCTTCAAGCACTGGTAATATTGGGTTGGTATCCTTCCAACATATGCCAAGAGTAGACCCGCTGAAATATATAGGCCTAGATTCTTAATGTCCATTGATAACCATGGGTTTACTCCAAGTAGGACAGACAGTGGATGCAATCCATGCCTTTCATATCATACTCTTGATCATATTTTCATGAATTGTTTGTGTGTCACCCTCTCACTATATATAAGGGTCTGGTGACTTCTGTTTCAGTGTATCTGAAGAAGTGTGCATGCACACGAAAGCTCATACCAAGAACAAACTTAGTTGGTCTCTAAGGTGCTACTGGAAGGAATTTTTTTATTTTATTTTGTTTGTGTGCTGTCATGCATACTTTTGGGTGGAACTAGATGAAGACTCATTCACCCCAGCATCCTACCGTATCTCCCGCTTAGAGGTGCCAACTTCCAAGGGAGAATGGGGGCATAACATCAGGTCATTGGGAGGAATCAGGAGGCGAAGCTGAACATGGCAGCAGCACACCTTCAATGGCCAGTGGCTATTCCTCCTCCCCTTGCCACCACAACTGCCTGGGAGCTGCTTCCCTGCTCCTTCTCCTCCACAGCAGTAGAAGGAAAAGGTGTTGCCCACTGATATCATGTCCCACTCGTCTCTGCACATGGCCTCCTGCAAGCCCTTTGAACATTGGGGACCTGGCCCCCTCCCTAAAAATATTGGGGGGGGGCTCAGCCTCTAGGAGACGCCCTCCCACATGAGCCAGCCAGCTGCTTCTGTTTGCAGGGAATGACAGTGTTGCCCATTTTCCTGTTTCTTGTCTTTGATGTATACTGCTTCCGAACAAAGAGGATTGATTTAGCTATCCTGGCTAAAAGTAATTGAGGTTTCTGTCCTCTGTTCATGGCCTGATAAAATTACCCTCCATGGTTTTACCCAATGTTGGGAAGATAACACCACATTACTTTACATGATTGTTCCACAATACAAGAGAGAATGCATGTGAAGGACTGTGAACATCTTGTTATTTATTTCCATTTATTTAGAATCAGCATATACTGCTTTTCAATGACAAATGTACTTAACGGAATTTATACTTTAAAACTGGACAACAAATTAACACATCCTAAAGCATATTTCTCCGCTATTATCAGGACCGGTGCTAGGGGGGTTTGCTCCCTAGGCGAGGGGGCGGGGCACGTGACGTCATTGTGCATGACGTACGGTGCCCCGCCCCCTGCCCCTTGCCTGCCAGGCGCCCTGCGCCGCCGCGATTTTCGCCGCTGGTTGGGGCTGCACCGGGCGGCGAGGGGCAGGCTGGCCAGCGCCCCCTCCATTTTGGCGCCCCCGCCGCCGCGGTTTTCACCCCAACCTGCTCGCTCTGCCACTGGTTGGGGCGGTGGCGGGCGGCGGCGGCGGGCGGGGGGCAGGCTGGCCAGCGCCCCCTCCATTTTGGCGCTCTAGGCAACTGCCTAGTTCGCCAAAATGGATGCGCCGGCCCTGGCTATTATCTATTCCCTTACTCAAAGAGGATATTCCTTGAGTCTTGTAGGCACCACTAGATAGATCTTTTTGGCTATTTAATCAGACCAGATGGCATATTGGAAAGAAGCCCAGGCAATGTTTCTGGAAAGGAGCCCAGTTTCTGACCCACTGTAATCCTTCCTTTCCTTTCCCTTTTGCTTTCTGGTTTTCAGTCAAACTTCAGCCAGATGCCAGATACATAACTGTAATCATGCAGCAGTCAATATTTATATAAAGTTTACTGTACAAATAGTTAATATTGTTAGCGAATATACTTCTCCACTACCCGTCTCAAAGCACTCTTCACCTCCTTGTTCCTCAAGCTGTAGATGAGGGGGTTTAGCATGGGTATTACCACCGCATACAACAAAGAGGCCACTTTCTTTCCTTTGGCTGATGAACTAGGTTGGAGATACATAAAGAAAAAGCTTCCATAAAGGATGATGACAGCCATCAGGTGAGAGGAGCAAGTGGAGAAGGCTTTGTGCCGACCCTCAGCTGAATGGATTCTCCAGATAGTGACAGCAATATAAGAGTAAGAGATAAGGACTGTCAAATGAGTGGTCACCAGGGTAAAGCCCACAAATGCAAACATCACATACAAATTTACACTTGTATCAGAACAGGAAAGTTGAAGAACTGGCGGACCTTCACAGTAAAAATGATCGATGACATTAGGGCCACAGAATGATAAACGAGTCAAACATCCTGTGTGTATCATAGCACTGGCAGATCCGGCAATGTATGAACCAGCCACCAGATGTACACAAACTTTCTGAGACATGGTGATTGTATAGGTGAGTGGGTTGCAGATGGCCATGTACCGATCGTATGCCATAGCTGCCAGGAGGTAACACTCAGTGGTAGCAAAAGTTGCATAGAAATAGAGTTGAACTAGACACTCAGTATAAGTAATCACTTTCCTTTCCCTTAAGAGGTCAGTCAGCAGCCTGGGACTGATGGTGGTTGAATAGCAAATGTCTAAGAAGGACAAATTACTAAGGAAGAAATACATGGGGGTGTGAAAGCAAGCATCAACCCTGATTAACAAAAGCATCCCGAGATTCCCCACAATTGTAATGACATAGATCACAAGAAACAATGCAAACATGGTGGCAGTCAACTCTGGACGGTCAGTGAATCCCGTGAACACAAACTCCTTCACTCTACTGCTGTTCCTGTCAGCCATCTTTTCCCCTCTGACAGAATCAAAGAGAAAGAAATGAGGATGAGTGAGGAATGGGACAATTCTTAATAGTCTGCTATTAGAAGTACGATAATCAGTTTTTTCAACTATATGTTTTTTTTCTTACAAATGAGAGAGAGAGAGAGAGAGAGAGAGAGAGAGAGAGAGAGAGATGTTAACCCCTGCAAGATGTCTATGAGACTATGAGATTTAATGGATTGCCATTGGTGGTGAACAGAACATAATGAATTATAGGAGGGTGGTATTGAATTTCCATCTCTCCAGCTTCAGAATTCAAAGCACTGCCACTACATTACTTAACAGAGTGTTGTAATACACAACATTAAAAGGTGGTTGATGAAGGGAGTGCAGAGGTTTCCTCAGAAACACCTGTATCTGTGGACAACTTGCTGGTTTGCTGACTCTTACCAAATATGCAGGTCTGAACATGATGTTTTCCTACTATGTGTTTCTGTTTTGCAAATAGGTATATGTATCTATAGTGGGGAAATGCTGATTATTTTGGTTATAGTGTCCAGACAGAAAATATTACCACTATTAATTGCCAATTGTAAGTTAAGTCTGAGCTTTCTGCCCTTACTCAAGAAGGGGAATAAAATATCAGCTTCTTTTTAGCATGCTGTAAGTATGAGTATGTTGCATTTATTGCAACCTTTGGGGTATACTGTTCTGTGAGAACTCTTAGATGGAGAGCCCTCTAATTAGCCCATATGTAAAGCCCTGAATACCCTTTTGGATCCAAGAACCTACAGACCTTAGGGTAGCTGCCCCATGCTACCTTCAGACTGCACTCCATTCTTTGTCCTTCCATCGAACTGGACCAGCCCTGCTCATCATGAGGATAACCCAGCCAACCACCCCAACCTCAACCCCAAACCCCACTGGCTCCTTTCTCCTCTATCAAGAAATGGTCACAGTCTTCTTCCACGCTCTCATTTTCCCTGACTTCCATTCAAGCTTAAAAGCCATTGGGAGGAGACTGAAGGTTTGGAGACTCTTAGCCCCCGACCCACCTTACCCAACTGCAGCCCATATTGGCTGATTACTAGTCAAGCTACTTGTGTACAAGTTGCCAGTCTAGCATCTTCTACTCAACCATTAAGTTACCTGTTATATCATTTTTCCACTGTGTCATCCAGTGGAAGAGCCTACTGGGGAATCTGCTATTTCTTGGGTTCAAGAGTCTTCCTCCAAGGTCCTCTAAAATGCATCTTACACTGTTTTCTATCCAAGCAAACTGTTAGCTCAAATAGCTGCACACATAGTGAAACATCTGCAGTTGTTGCATTGATGGAATTAGTTCCACGGGTACAGCATGACATAATGCATAGAGCTCTACATCATCTAATAAGAAATGGTCTCTTGCGTACTTCTGGTGCCTTATATCTCTGAGATCTGTCTGCTGACATCTCAAGAGACCACCAGGTAGATGAAGAAGAAGAAGAAGAAGAAGAAGAAGAAGAAGAAGAAGAAGAGGAGGAGGAGGAGGAGGAGGAGGAGGAGGAGGAGGAGGAGGAGGAGGAGGAGTTTGGATTTGGTCCCAGAGGATCAATCCATATTTAGCAGGAGCTTATTCAGGCAAATATCTGCTCACACTTCTCACACCAAAGGGAATGCTAGATTGTTGCATGTAGATGCAACAATCTAGCATTCCCTTTGGTTAGTTACACTATCAGATCATAAACATGTTTGTTGAGAAATAGGACTTGGAATGCACATTGTGCTTCCACCTCCTCTGGAAGCCATTATGACGGAGGAGAACGTGAGAATTTATTTACCCTCTAGCCTGTAGTCTTTTACAGACTCTGTCCCATAGCTTCCAGCCTGTAAAGAAGTTGTGGAATTGCTTACACAACATGTGAGGCCATGGTGTGTCTTTGGACAGAGAGACGGTCACCCTTGGAGCTGGACCACTGGACCAAAGTGGTTCCCTATCCCTTTCTTAAAGTACAACATTTGGAGACGTTGTATGAACAGCAGGTGTTCTGGAAGCAGTTGCCTTTATCTGTTTCAAAAATAGCGTTTGTAAAACACAATATTTATTCCCAGAAGGCACTTTTGACCTCCTGGTTCTTCAGGCCTATAAAAGTGAAGCAAGTTCTTCAACTGAGGCAACTTGCTAGCTCCACGCATGCAATGAACACCCTGGAGTTTGTAGCTTTCTGAATGTGTGAGGCTTCGTACATGCGTGCATATAAAAATGCTCACCTGAGGCATAGGAGGCCAAAGCCACTGATTTCTTGTGACAATTTTTTGGATGCCACCATGTTATCCTAAAATGTGTCAGAATAAAAACAGCTATATTACTGTTTTATAATGTTAATTGCTATTATGGGGTTGTTTCCAACTATCCTATACCCAGAGTAGATCCACTGAAAAGTATGGGCCTAAGTTAGTCATGTCCATTGATTTCAATGGGTTTGCTTTGAATTGGCCTGACATGGGATACAGCCCCTGGTTTTTATGTCATTTTCTTAGTTATAGTTTCATGATTTTCGTGTATTGCCCTGGGTTCCTTTGCATTGAAGGGTGGGTCATAAACACAACAACTATGGTGATGTTTTTCTATTGTTATGAGTTGGGGGGATGTGTTGCATTGTATGCCTGACTCCGCTTCTAATTCCTGGATGGATGCAATTTCTGGAATAGCCAGGTTAGCTTCCTGGAGAGGTAACTGCTGACTAAGTATGGGCCATTAAGGTAACAAAGGAAGTGGTTTGGTGCCAGACAGAAAATGGGTGGGGCCCCCTCCCTCAATGGTTGGGTGTGTGAGTTAGAAGGTAGAAGCTGGCAGGCGGCAGGCTGGACAGCTGGGAGACAGAGCCATGCCTGATTTCTGCTGGAATTCAAGGCTGTGACTATGGAAGAAGCAATACCGTCTTGGGGTGTTAATGCTATGTACCCCTCCATCATAGGCTCAGATTGTGTGTGTGTGTGTCTGTGTGTGTCTGTGTATACACACACACACACACACACACACACACACACACACCATATATATGTACCATATATCATAAAGACACTACAGTCCCCAATGTCGGTCATTCCAAAGGAAACCAAACACTGAGTAAGTGCCTGGAGCCCCTGGAATCTTGCACCGCTCAGAGATTGGGGCGGCGTGAAACAGTATCTTTTATTGGAAATCACCATAACAATGCAATTTGCATGACATATTGTCAGTGTTGTGCAGACTCTGCTGTTAGAAACATCAAAAGCCTATCCCAAAGTAACTCAGTTTCCATACCAAGAGAATAAGGATTCTGCAGCCTCCTCCAAATCTCTCCAGTGGCGTTTGTAATTTCACAAGACTGAGGGGTTAAGCTAAGTTGGCACTGATATCTGCTATGAACTGTGGCCAGAAGAACTGGATGTAAACACAGGAAAGGGTAGACACTGAGTTTTGTAGTGGTGGCTGGCTCTCTCACCCCACAGCTAAAGAAGGTGAATAAATTCTGCATTGGCACTGGGAGAGTAGTTTTATCACAGTTATCTATTAAGCCTTATTACACACAGAGAAAAGTGAACCTTTCCAGCTCTCACCTAGCAGTTTCCTCCTCTTCCCCCAGCATCCCATCCAGAGAGATCCTTTCTATGCTGCCTCTCACACAGGTTATTTCATCTTCCATAGTTTTTTTTTTCTTAATGTTTGCTAACCCGAAAGCATGGAGTTGTCATCTTTTTCATGTGAGATAGAAGGCATGAACTAGAAAGCTCATGAAGCTCAAGTCTTTGCTGCTTCCTTTAGTTCTTGAGTTGACACACACTACTCCCCACTCATGGCCACAGGAAACTTCTTGCCCAATATATCTACTGCTTCTGAACAAAGGGATTTCATTTACTGTATTTTTCCATGTATAAGACTAGGTTTTCCCCTTAAAAATAATGTCAAAAATTAGGGGGCGTCTTATACATGGATACATCTCCCCCCATTTTCTTAAATCTGAGTCCCCCAAAATAGGGAGCATCTTATACATGGGGGTGTCTTATATACGGAAAAATATGGTAGTTATCCTGGTAAAAAGTCACTGGTGGATCTGTCCAAGATAAATGTGTCCAATCAAATTATTCGCCACGGATTTCTCCAGTGTTACTAGCTTACCGTACATGGTTGTTGTATGATACCAGAGAGAATGTATGCGTAGTACTATGAGCATTTATTTAGAATATGTATATGTTTCTTTTCCATTACAAATGTACTCAAAGTAATTTACACAGTAAAACTGAACAAATATTTTAAACATCTTAAAGCATTCTTCTCTGCTATATTCTGTTCCCTTTCTCAACTAGGATGTTCCTTTCCTTGAGTCTTGTAGGCTTCTCTGGGTAGATGGTTTTGACTCATTCATGGGAGATGCTATATTTGAAATTAATCCTGGAAATGTCTCCACCTGGTCCACTGCAATCTCTCTCCTTCCTTCCTTCCTTCCTTCCTTCCTTCCTTCCTTTCTTTCTTTCTTTCTTTCTTTCTTTCTTTCTTTCTTTCTTTCTTTCTTTCTTTCTTGTGTTTCAGTCAAATATCAGTCAGATACCAGATACATAGCTCCAACCTTCTAGCAGGTTTATATAAAACAGGGAGTTTTATATAAATATTAAGTGTTAAATTGTTGTGTAATATATTTCTCTATCACCCGTCTCAAAGCACTCTTTACTTCCTTATTCCTCAAGCTGTAGATGAGAGGATTTAGCATGGGTATTACCACCGCATACAACAAAGAGGCCACTTTGCCTCCGTTTGTTGATGTATTAGGTTGGAGATACATAAAGATCAAGCTTCCATAAAGGATGATGACAGCCAGCAGGTGGGAAGAGCAGGTGGAGAAGGCTTTGTGCCGGCCCTCAGCTGAGCGGATTCTCAAAATAGTGACAACAATATAAGAGTAAGAGATAAGGACTGTCAAATGGGTGCTTATCAGGTTAAAGCTAACAACTACAAACATCACAAAGATATTGAGGCTGGTATCAGAACAGGAAAGTTGAAAGATTGGGGGACCATCACAGTAAAAATGATCAATGACATTAGGGCCACAGAAAGATAAACGAGTCATACATCCTGTGTGTATCATAGCATTCAGTGATCCGGCAATGTATGAACCAGCCACCAGAAAAGCACAAACCTTCTGAGACATGATGATTGTGTAGATGAGTGGGTTGCAGATGGCCATGTACCGATCGTATGCCATAGCAGCCAGGAGGTAACACTCAGTGGTGGCAAAAGTTGCATAGAAATAGAATTGAACTAGACATTCGGTAAAAGAAATCACTTTCCTTTCCCTTAAGAGGTCGATCAGCAGCCTGGGACTGATGGTAGTTGAGTAGCAAATGTCCAAGAAAGACAAATTACTAAGGAAGAAATACATGGGGGTGTGAAGTCGAGCATCAAACCTGATTAACATAAGAATCCCGAGATTTCCTACAATAGTGATGAGATAGTTCACTAGAAACCATGCAAACAAGGGGGCAGCCAACTCTGGACGGTCAGTGAATCCCAAGAGCACAAACTCCTTCACTCTACTGATGTTCCTGTCAGCCATCTTTTCCCCCTGATGGAATCAAAGAGAAACAAGAGGGAGATGGGTGAGGAAAAGGTAGACTCTTAATGGTTTGCCAAAACAAACCATAGAAATGTGGGTAATCAGTCTTCACAGCTATATGTTTTAAAAAAACAATAAAGAGATTTTAACCTCTAGAATATGGCAGGACAGTGAGTTTTAAAAGATTTTTAAGAGGATGGTGTTTAATTTTCATCTCTTCAGCTTCAGAATTCAATGGCACTTTCACTTGCCATCATATTGTGATAAATAGCCTTAGGTGAGGTGAAATTTCAACTTATTTTTTAATGTACTGTAGGTATGAGTATGTTGCATAGATTGTGACCTTTGGGCTATTCTGTTCTGTGATAACTCCTAGACTGAGAATTCTCAAATTAGCCCATATTTAAAGCCCTGAATAGTCTTTGATCAGCCTTAGGAACCCAAGACCCATCAGAGCTTAGGGTAGCTGCTCCTTGCTATCTTCTCCATCTTCCTGTCAGACCAAACAAGCCCTGATTATAGTCAGGGGCAGAGGAAGGGGGCTGTGGTGGGGGCGGACCTCCCTGGGTGTCACCACTGAGGGGGGTGACAAAATGCCAGGCGGCACTCATTGCGGGGCCTGCAGCGCGCCCGAGCCATGCATCTCTCCTCAGAGTGACGCAGTGGCTTGGGCACCCACAGGCTCTGCGCTGCCCAAACGGTCCGCCCGCTGCCTCCCCCTCAGCTGTAGGGCAGCTGAGTTGGAGGAGGCAGGCAGACTCCTGGAAGCTCTGTGAATCGTTCTGCCCCGGCTGGCCCCGCCCATGCATGCCGCCCCAGGTGCCCAATCGGCTTGCTCCGCCACTGATTATAGTGTTTAGAAGGTAGACAACCCATCCGACCAGCAGCAGCTCCTTCCTCTTCCCCAAGAAATGACCTCTGCCTTCTTCCAGCCACCCCTTTGCCATGACTTTCTTTGGGGCTTATAAGCCATCAGGAGGAGTCTGAAGTCTTGGAGACTCTTATCAGCCCCAGGCCCTCCTTACCTACCGTGTCTAACACCAAAAGAACCAAGATTACGTACAACTATATACCACCCACACAACAAACGTAACCGGCTGATAAATTGGTCTCAATATAATATGTTATAATATTTACATGTAAAACACGCTAAACATATACATAACTACAATAAGATATATGGTATAAAGAAAACAAATCAAATTACAAATATGCAAGGATATAGGAACATTCTACCGAAAAACTATGACGTCAAAGTTCAATAAGTCCCTTGCAACTCCAACAAAATCATGTGGGTTGCAAGGGACTTGTTGAACTTTGACATCGTAGTTTTTCAGTAGAATGTTCCTATAGCCTTGCATATTTGTAATTTGATTTGTTTTCTTTATACCATATACCTCCTTACCTACCTGCAGCCGCTCCTGACTGATCAATGGTCAGGCTACTTGTGAACAAATGGCCAGTCTAGCGCATTCTACTCCACAATCAAGAAGTTACCTGGGATATCATTCTGTTCTTTACTTGTGTCCTCCCGTCAACATGTCTACTGAGGCATCTGCTCTTTCTTAGGTTCTAGAGTAAGGTTACCAGGTGTCCCCGTTTCCAGGGACAGTGGCCAGATTTACAAATCAGTCCCCTGACAAAATCCTATCATTCCGACTCATTTCAATGAAGTGTCCCCGGATTCATTGAAAAAAATCTGGTAACTTTATTCTAGAGTGGAATCTGTATTTATTCAAGGTCCTCTACAATGCATCTTACACAGTTTGATAAGTAAACATACCATTAGCTTGAATAGATACAGACATAGTGAAAGATCTGCAGTTGCTTCATCGATGGAATTAGTTCAGCATGTACAGCATGAGAGCGCATAGAGCTCTACATCATCCAATAAGAAATGGTCTCTTGCTTACTTCTGGTGCCTTATATCTCTGAGCTCTGTCTGCTGACATCTCGAGAGACTACCAGCAGACTATAAACAATTACGGTACATTTGTTGATTAATTACTTTACAGTGACTGCAAAGCTTTCTATGAAAAGGGTTCCTTTTGCTCAAAATAAGAGTAACAGCCTTGTCCCAGAGGATCAGTCCATGCATTGCAGAGGCTTTTCGAGGGAAACATCTGCTCACAATTCTTATCTACAGGGATCCATCCACCTTTCTTTTTAGGTGGTTTTACTCTCTGATTGCAAATGTGTTGGTTTAGTAGAATAAGCTGGAATGCAAATTGTGCTTGCCACCTCCTCTGGATGCCACTGTAAAGGAGAGGGATAAAAATTTACCCTCCAGCTTACAGCATTGCACAGAATCTGTGTCCCACAGCTTCTAGCCTGTAAAGTGTGGGATCACTAGCCCATATAACCAACATGCTTAATGCATGAAGGTGATGAGATCATAGAGTATGCTGTCTACAAGACTTAGCTGACATTGGGAAGGACTAGGTAATCAAGCCTTTATTTCCCCTCCAGTCTACCTGAGAAGCTCGACTCGACTCAGCTGGTTGCTACAGCATAGCTCTCACAAGTCTCTCTTGGGTTCCTATACCAATAATTTAGGAACTTTCACCACTGTAACTAGGCCAAGTTTTACTGCCTGTGCAACTTTTTCTGAGTGCTGTATGAAAAAGCACATGAATCTGACCTTTGGGAACTTTGTAAGTAAACCATTTTTAATTTCCAAACATGTGGTCTTTTTCTATGCTAGGTGAAGAGGTACATTTTGGGTACATTTTAAAGGTCTAACAGCCTATACAGTGGTACCTCGGGTTAAGTATGCTTCAGGTTAAGTATGCTTCAGGTTAAGAACTCCGCTAAGAACAGAAATCGTGCTCTGGCGGCGCAGCAGCAGCAGGAGGTCCCATTAGCTAAAGTGGTGCTTCAGGTTAAGTACGCTTCAGGTTAAGAACGGACCTCCGGAACTAATTAAGTACTTAACCCGAGGTACCACTGTATTACAATGCCTTACTTTGCTGCATATTTTATTTTAATTCTCTCCTGGGGTTCTCTCACCAAAGCATACTTGCCCCAAACCTCGATACTGGTATCCAGGAGTCCCCCCCCAATATATATGTATTTTTCCTTGAAGCAACATAAAGAAGTTGAATGACCATGAAATATAATCCAAGGCTAATGCAAATACTTTATTGACCTTTTTGTAAGCTGCTTTGAGGGTTGTAGTTGTCATTTTTCAATCAAGAGGTATATAAATTTTAGGAAATGAATTACAAACTAAAAACTTTACAAAGAATATTATAAAACAGAATAAGAACGCTTTACCCATAAAATACAGTCAAGAAAGCGTAACAGTGTAAAAACACAATTGGGAATTCAAGTACACATCAAAATAGCAAAAGCTGACTTTCCTCAGTGTAACGCCAACTATTTGAGTCATGGAACCTACCAACAAGGTGCATCCAGGCATACGCAGTTGTCGCATCACATGACACATCATCCAAAGTGGGGGATGGGGAGTTTGGCCCAGGTCAAATACCAGTTTTTATACAAAAAGGCCTGGAGACAGGAGGGTACAGTTTCTTTCAACCAATCAGGACATAGGAGCCTTTCCCCCATCACTGGAAGGCAGCTACTGAATGCAGATCTGCACAGTCGTTGTGACCTTGATGCCAGAAAGTGTATTGATGATGGTTAACTCTTCTTTTGCTTTGTATCTGTGATTTAAACTTGAATCTGCATATTTTTTGTAATATTAAATTTATTCTGCATTTGTTAAATTGTTGATTTTTGTCATTTTCTAATTTGCTGTCATACCCTGCATTTGTATTTCAATGCTTTGTATTTTGATACAAAGGGATAGGTACCCTTAAGTCTGTCCCACCAGCCGAAAGTGGTTCCCCATCTCTGTGTTGTAAAGAAAGCAAATGTCCTGGAAGCAGGTGCCACAATCTATCTTATTAAAAAGCTTTTGTAAAACGTAAGATTTCTTCCCAGGACTTTTCGGAAGGCACTCCTGACTTCCTGGTTCCTCAGACTGTAAATCAAAGGGTTCAGCATGGGAGTCACCACAACATAGAACACAGAGGCTATTTTGTCAAGGTGGTGGGTCTGCCTAGAACTGGGTCTTACATACATAAGGCCGCCAAATACATAAAAAATGGTGACAACCATGAGGTGAGATGTGCAGGTGGAAAAGGCTTTCTTTCGGCTCCTAGCACAGCGGGTCTTTAAAATAGTGACCAGAACATAAGTGTAAGAGGAGAGAATAGTCGAAGTGGTTGCTATAATATTGAACCCAACAAAGACGAACATCAAAATTTCATTGAGACTAATGTCTGAGCAGGACAGCTGCAGTATGGGAGGAATTTCACAGTAAAAATTCTGAATGATGTTTGGACCACAAAAGGATAGTCTTGATGCAGCAACAGTGTGCACCAAAGCATTTATTGTTCCAGCCACATAGGAAAGAGCAACTAGCTCAATGCACTTTCTTTGGGACATGGTGATTAAGTAGAGCAGCGGGTTGCAGATAGCCACGTAGCGGTCGTAGGCCATCACTGCCAGCAGGTAACACTCAGTGGTGGCAAATACAGCATAAAAGAAAAGCTGAGTAAAACAACCAGCAAAAGAAATTTCTTTCTTCTCCTTTAAGAGATTGCTTAGGAACTTTGGGGTGACGGATGAGGAGTAACAGATGTCCAAGAAAGACAGGTTGCCAAGTAAGAAGTACATTGGGGTTTGCAGTTGTGGGCTGGACCTGATTAAGAGAATCATGCCCAAATTTCCCACCAGAGTGGTGGCATAGACACCACAGAAGATCACAAAGAGGGCAATTTCCACCTGAGGAAGGTCTGTTAGCCCTGTGAGTAGGAAGCTGTTCACCAACGTGTTGTTTCCTGTTTGCATCACGGTGACGCTGTCGAGATGGGAAGAACACAGAAGTCAGCATTGCTTGTTCTTTTATACTCCCAGGGACAAAAAGACTGACACAAGCATAATGGGGAAGGTGCCTCTGCTGGTGCTTTATTGGAAAAGCAAAAGATATGAGAACAATGTTTTGAATGGGTTATGGTTTTCAGCAAAGTAAACTGAAGTGAAAAATAACTGAAACTAATTTTGAGCAAGGTTTAATAGGCAAATAGGAGTGTTATATAATGCACAATGATATACAATGAAGGACCTAATTTCTATATCATAGGTGTCTCAGAGCATATCAGTGGCTGCCAGAGTGGAGCCATACCAGAGCAGCCAACATGCCCGAAGGAAACATGTACCCAAGCATAATCTACACAAAGTATTGAGGAAGACATTCCAGGATTATGACACCTGCATTCTGCTGACTCTGACCATGTAATATAGAGCCCTCATAACCACATGCCTCCAAATATTGTTGGGCTACAGCTACAATTAGTTTCAGCCATTGTGTTCGATTATCAGGGATGATGGCGGCTGTAGTCTAAGACAGCGGGTGGGTAGCAACTTGGGGAAAACTGCCCTATAACTGTCTTTTGTTGAGACTTAATTCCATTTCCTTTTGTACACCATCATGCATGTTGTATCTGCAGAGGGTACATCAATTAATGCTTCTCTGAGGATCCAAATGGTTCACCCTTTCTTATTACCCAAAACATATAACTTGTTGCCAGTGAAATATTACACATGGCTAAAGCATATTCCAGCAATACTACTGTGCAGTGGCAGAAAAACAGTTGTGCTAGTGTCACAATGGCCTTCTCACATGACTGAAAAAATACCTCTGAACTTACTGCCTTCCTCAAAGTTCAGTTGTGTCTTTAATAGCTTCAAGCTTTCTGACTCTTTCAAGCTGAGTCTTCGGTGCAGGTGAACCACTGACTTGTGAAACCAATAGCAAAATGCTTCTAGTGATGTGAAGAAAGCCAGATCTATTTGTGTTCTACATGACTCTAGGGCTTTTTATTGTCACAGCAAACAATGATGTTGCCTTCGCTTTGTTTGGGATCATTGGGGAAATTTTAATGCTCCCTGAAGTACCTCAAATCCCAAAAACATACAAGAAAATATCTAAAATTGACCTCATAGTCATGTAGTGAAACTAATGGGAGCCAATATAAAACCCCTCACACATTTTAAAGACCACTTGAGATATTGTACATTTTGATATACAGTATAAGGTTATAATAACTCATATAGCACTAGGTCCCTCAGCCAATCTAATTCTCAAAGGCAGGGGAAAGTCTGTGTAAGAATGGTCTGAATGCCTGCCTCCTTTCATCCTGGGCAAGGTCACTCCAGCTGGCCTCCATCTCCCAAAGTAGGGGATGAGAGACAAAATTATCCATCCCCTGCTAGTGGAACAGGGGGTAGGAATACCTTTGCACTCCAACCCACTACAGCAGAATGCACAGCCCAGAACCAAGGAGTAACAAAAGAACCCACCAAGCTAGGCAGCAAGGGAACTTGGTTGGAAACAGCCCTTCACCCAAGGATACCTCAGGGTGTTTTTCCGTTGCGATTGCTAAAATCCACCTGACTGCCCATGGTAGGTGCAAAACTGAATCGCCTGAGAAATCCAGCTAGAGTCAATTTCAAATCAAGGCAGGGTTGGGTAAGCAAAAAAAAAAAAGTCTCCAAGGACCAGTTGATAACACAAGAAACTTCACTTCTACCCTCTGTGACATGGGAAATTCATTCTCATCCCAGGGATGGGGATGCCATTATCTGATTATAATGCACAGAAAGGCCATTTGGGTGAGATTTCAAAATCACAGGATTCACTGAAATTGTATTTATATCTTAGAAGTTGAAATGTATTGGAATTTATATATATGGTTCTAATCAATAAAGTGTAATATATATTTATTTCATTTTAAAGTTCATATTCCACCTTAAATTTCACACATGGCACCTCAATCTTGCAATGTACAATATGAAACACCAAACAAGGCACATATAACAAGCAATCATCATCATCATCATCATCGTCATCCCATAGCTGCAGCATTATAAGATCATCCTGAGGCAGCACAGGCCTACCTCAAAACAATCCGGGAGTATAAGATGGTGAAGAGGATGAGAAGGAGGAGCTATCACAGGTTGCCTATATGTGTCTCCTTCTACCTTGACTGCATGTTTAAGTGCTGCTTAAAACCCTGTGGTTGGGAGCAGGGCAGAGGGACTGAGCTCACATTGAAAAAAATATGACTTCTCAACAGATCTTTGGGGACTATTATGAAAACACAAAAAGTAGTATCTGCACACCACTTAGATTTACACAGCAGGAGGTTTAGTGAGCCCTACAATTTCTTGGCTGTTCTCTTCCTCAAAGAAGAGGCCCCTTGAGTCTTGTAGGTTTCACTGAGCAGATGCTAAAGTCTGCTCTTGGTTCTTTCAGACGAGGTGGTTATTGAACATGTAATACATTGGAATGTAGTCCTGGAAATATCTGTTCGTGGCCTTGTTTCTGACTCACTGCAATCTGCTTCTACCGTGACCTCCCCCCACATGTTAGTGAACCATCAGCCAGCTACACAGCTGCAATCACCCAGCAGCCCATAAGCAAAGTTTTATCTAAATAATAATCATTAACATCATTAGGAAATATACGTCTCAAAGCAATCTTCACTTCCTTGTTCCTCAAGCTGTAGATGAGAGGGTTTAAGCATGGGTATTACCACAGCATACAGCAGAGACCACTTTCTTTCCATTTGCTAAAGGACTTGGTTGGAGATACATAACAATCAAGCTGCCACAAAGGATGATGACAGCCAGCAGGTGCTGACCTTTAAAGCCCTAAACGGCCTCAGTCCAGTAGGCCTATACCTGAAGGAGCGTCTCCACCATCGTTCTGCCCGGACACTGATGTACAGTGCCGAGGGCCTTCTGGTGGTTCCCTAACTACAAGAAGCCAAGTTACAGGGAACCAGGCACAGGGCCTTCTTGGTAGTGGCGCCCACCCTGTGGAACGCCCTCACACCAGATGTCAAAGAGAAAAACAACTACCAGACTTTTAGAAGACATCTGAAAGCAGCCCTGTTTAGGGAGGCTTTTAATGTTTAATAGATTATTGCATTTTAATGTTCTGTTGGAAGCCGCCCAGAGTGGCTGGGGAAACCCAGCCAGATGGGTGGGGTATAAATAACAAATTTTTATTTTTATTTTTATTTTTATTTTTATTTTTATTTTTATTTTTATTTTTATTTTTATTTTTATTTTTATTTATTATTATAGCAGGTAAGAGGAACAGGTGGAGAAGGCTTTGTGCCTGCCCTCAGCTGAGCGGATTCTCAAAATAGTGATAATGATAGATGAATAAGAGGTAAGGACTGTCAAATGGGTGTTTATCAGGTTAAAGCTAACACAAGCAAACATCACAAACTCATTGACAATTTTATCAGAACAGGAAAGTTGTAAGAGTGGGGTACCTTCCAAGTTAAAATGGCATTAGGGCCACAGAAAGATAAACGAGTCAAAGAACCTGGCCCAAAGTTGTTGCCCGTCCCTTTCTTAAATTACAACATGTAGAGACATTGTAAGGAAAGCAAAAGTCCTGGAAGTAAGGGGCTACCATCTATTTTATAAAAAACCTTTGGTAAAACACAATTTTTCTTCCCAGGGTTTTTCGGAAGGCACTTCTGACCTCCTGGTTCCTCAGACTGTAGATCAAAGGGTTCAACATGGGAGTCACCACTACATAGAACACTGAGGCTATTTTGTCAAGGTGGTGGGTCTGACTAGCACTGGGACGTGCATAGATGAAGCTGCCGAATCCATAAAAAATGGTGACAACCATGAGGTGAGATGTGCAGGTGGAAAAGGCTTTTCTTCGGCTCCTAGCACAGCGGGTCTTTAAAATAGTGACCAGAACGTAAGTGTAAGAGGAGAGAATAGTCACACTGGTTGATATTACATTGAACCCAATAAAGACAAACATCAAAATTTCATTGAGAGTGATGTCTGAGCAGGACAGCTGCAGTATGGGAGGGACCTCACAGTAAAAATTCTGAATGATGTTTGGTCCACAGAAGGATAGTCTTGATGCAGCAACGGTGTGCACCAAGGCATTTATTGTTCCAGCCACATAGGAAAGAGCAACTAACTCAATGCACTTTCTTTGGGACATGGTGTTTAAGTAGAGCAGCGGGTTGCAGATAGCCACGTAGCGGTCATAGGCCATCACTGCCAGCAGGTAACACTCAGTAGTGGCAAATACACCATAAAAGAAAAGCTGAGTAAAACAATCAGCAAAAGAAATTTCTTTCTTCTCCTTTAAGAGATTGCTTAGGAACTTTGGGGTGACGGATGAGGAGTAACAGATGTCCAAGAAAGACAGGTTGCCAAGTAAGAAGTACATTGGGGTTTGCAGTTGTGGGCTGGACCTGATTAAGAGAATCATGCTCAAATTCCCCACCAAGGTGGTGGCATAGACACCAGAGAAGATCGCAAAGAGGGCAATTTCCACCTGAGGAAGGTCTGTTAGTCCTGTGAGTAGGAAGCTGTTCACCAACGTGGTGTTTCCTGTCTGCATCACGGTGACTCTGTGAAGATTGGAAGAATACAAAAGTCAGCATTGCTTGTTATTTTAGGAATTAAAAGACTGACACAAGCATAGTGGGGAAGGTGCTTCTGTTAATGCTTTATTGCAGGGGTGGCCAACTCCCAAGAGACTGCGATCTACTCACAGAGTTAAAAACTGGCAGTGATCTACCTCCTTTTTGGGGGTTCAAGTCAAGGTTGTTTAGCTTTTTTTTAGGAAGGAAAGCCCTATTTTGGGGAGTTCAGGTCAAAGTTGTTGAGCTTCTTTTAGGGAGGAGGAAAGTCACATTTTGGGGGGGTGCAGGGCAAAAATGTTGAGCTTTTTTTCAGGGGAGCCAAAGTTGTTGAGCTTCTTTGGGGGGAGCCAGTGATCTACCAGTGATCTACTACAGACGTCCAGTGATCTACCGGTAGATCACGATCTACCTGTTGGACGTGCCTGCTTTATTGGAAAAGCAAATGAAATGAGAGGATCCCTCAGAAGTAGCTTATATTCTGGTAGATGCTCTCCAGACAATGAGAAATGTTCAGTGTGCTCCTACAGCAGTATCAAACCTCTGTCATTTTCTAAACATGTCATTGATATTGAACAATGTTTTGAATGGGTTATGGTTTTCAGCACAGTAAACTGAAATGAAAGATAACTGAAGACTATTTTCAGCAAGGTTTAATAGGCAAATAGGAGTGTTATACAAAGCACAATGATATACAATGAAGGACCCAATGTCTATATCATAGGTGTCTCAGAGAGTATCAGTGGCTACAAGAGTGGAGGGATACCAGAGCAGCCAACATGCGCAAAGGAGACATGTACCCAAGCATAATCCATTTCCATGTGAGATACATAGTTCCCCAAAGACTGCCAAAATGAAAAGGGTTCTTGATAGGTAGAAAGACAGAAAACTATTGCCTCAATCAACATTCCCCAACTAGGGGCGCTCCAGATATTGTTGGGCTACAGCTACAATTAGTTTTAACTATTGTGTTCGATTATCAGGGAGGATGGGAGCTGTAGTCTAAGACAGCGGATGGGTCGCAACTTGGAGAAAACTGCCCTATAACTTTCTTTTGTTGAGAATTAATTCCAGTTCCTTTTGTACACCATCATGGATGTTGTATCTGCAGAGGGTACATCAATTAATGCTTCTCTGAGGATCCAAATGGTTCACCCTTTCTTATTTCCCAAAACACATAACTTGTTGCTAGTGAAATATTATGTATGGCTAAAGTATATTCCAACAATACTAATATGCAGTGGCAGAAAAACAGTTGTGCTAGTGTCACAATGTCCTTCTCACATGACTGAAAAAATACGTCTGAACTTACTGCCTTCCTCAAAGTTCAGTTGTGTCTTTAATAGCTTGAAGCTTTCTGACTCTTTCAAGCTGAGTCTTCGATGCAGGTGTACCATTGATTTGTGAAACCAATAGCAAAGTGCTTCTAGTGCTGTGAAGAAAGCCAGATCTATTTGTGTTCTACATGTCTCTAGGGCTTTTTATTGTCACAGCAAACAATGATGTTGCCTTCGCTTTCTTTGGGATCATTGAGGAAATCTTAATGCTCCCTGAAGTACCTCAAATCCCAAGAACATACAAGATAATATCTAAAATTGAGCACATAGTCATGTAGTGAAGCTGATGGCAGCCAAATTAAAATCCCTCACACATTATGAAAGACTGCTTGAGAAATGGTACATTTGGTATATAAGGTTATAATAACTCATATAGCACTAAGTACTACAGCCGATCAATCTAATTCTCAAAGGGGATAAAAGGATGGTGACATCCAGCAGGTGAGAGGAGCAGGTGGAGAAGGCTTCATGCCTGCCCTCAGCTGAGCGGATTCCCAAAATAGTGACAATGATAGAAGAGTGTCACTGTCAAAGTACGGTACTGTCAAATGGGTGCTTTTCACGATCTCATTGACACTTGTATCAGAACAGGAAAGTTGAAAGAGTTGAGAACTTTCACAGTAAAAATGATCAATGACAATAGGGTCACAGAACGTTAAACAACTCAAACAACCTTTGTGTATCAGGGAACAGACAGAGCCAGCAGTGTATGAACCAGCCACCAGATAAACACAAACCTTCTGAGACATGGTGATTGTGTAGATGCGTGGATTGCAGATGGCCATGTACCGGTCATATGCCATAGCAGCCAGGAGGTAACACTCTTTTGTGGCAAAAGTTGCATAGAAATAGAATTGTCCATAGCTTGTCCAGAAATGTTCATAGCTTGTCCATATATCCCTGTAATTCTCTCACCTGATGTTTCCTCATGTGAATCGGACCATATGAGCCTCCACTTAAAGATGCAATACTGGAAAAGGGCTCATCTTTTGTTCTGTGCCTGTTATGCAGCTTTTAAAAGGCACAGAGATTCTGTCCACAAAAACATGTGGTGTGCATATTTAGTTGTGGCCCCAGGTGCAGTGCTGCCCACCCCGTGTCAGTATCTATATGCAATATATGATCAAGAACTCAGGCAGACAACAATCTGGATTAATAATGGCCACAACTTTATTGATTACGGAATGTAGGAGGAATTTTGGCTCAGGCATTGGGTGTATCCATTCCAACCTCCTGCTGGAGGACTGGAACAGCTGCAGGGTCATGCCAGGATTGTAGCCTCCGCAATATGTCGATCTACTGAGTCGGCCATCCTAAGACTGTCACCGGAAGCCCTATGGCCCATCTGCCACACACTTGGCTTCAGAACAGGGACATGCACCGAGACTCCTTCAACAGGGTACCCTGAAAACGCCACTGGATCATAGTGGGTGATGCACCACATCACTCCACACTTGAAGGCTAGGATTCAACTCAATGCCTTAACTGCCAGACGGTTAAGATGCCTCACTGCCAAACCATCTACAACTGCAAGCAATGGGAGATGCCCTGAAACACGTCCGCTATCCAGAATTCATTCCCTGCAGGAGTTAGGTGGACGCAGTTGGGACTGCTAAAGTCCAACTTATCACATTTTATATCAGCATGGGAAATGGCACGTACTCCGCAACACTTGGTCAGATGCTGCAGTGCCTTGTTATTTCTGATGACTCGTTCTTGTGCATGGATATTGCTGTCTTGCTTATATAAGGATCAACATTCAGAGAAGGAGTTCATTGTCAGAAAATGTTAGCTGTCCCATGGTGCAACTGGATTCAAGTACACTTTCAGTTTCAGTTTACAATTGCTCTGCTAATCTCAGTTCAAGGAAGTCCCTTTTTCTGTTCTCCACACTCAGAAGCCTTTGATTCATTTATATTTCCAGCTTGGTTACTTCTGGAGATGTTCCAACTGCTGACAACATAGTGTTGGAAAGTCTCGGTGTAATGCTTATTCATTCTTAGATTTCTCCCTCAAGTGTGGCTAGAATATCATATAAAATTCTATATCAGATTTTAGCCAGAGAAACTATTTCATCTGAGGATTTAAAGTTGGCTTTGGGGAAACCCAGCCAGATGGCTGGGGTATATAAAATAATAAATTAATAATAATAATAATAATAATAATAATAATAATAATAATAATCTTTTTGCACAGCAGAATAGTTTTATTTGCATATTATGAGACTAAAACTTATGGACCATATTCTATTTGAGCTGCTTTTACCTGAAGTGTTATCTCCTGTGATCTGGAGAAGGTATAACTTGTACTGAATGTATCATCCTAGATTGAAAAGGAGCTTTTCTTCCCAGGATTTTTCGGAGGGCAGTCCTGACCTCCTGGTTCCTCAGACTGTAGATCAAAGGGTTCAGCATGGGAGTCACCACTATATAGAACACAGAGGCTATTTTATCAAGGTGGTGATTCTGCCTAGAACTGGGGCGTGTATACATGAAGCTAACAGAGCCGTAGAAAATGGTGACAACCATGAGGTGAGATGTGCAGGTGGAAAAGGCTTTTCTTCGGCTCTTAGTGGAATCGACTTTTAAAATAGTGACGAGGATGTAGGTGTAAGAGGTGAGAACAATCATAATGGTTATTATTATATTGAACCCAACAAAGACAAAGAGCAAAATTTCATTGAGACTGATGTCTGAGCAGGCCAGCTCCAGTATGGGAGGAATTTCACAGTAAAAATTATTAATGATGTTTGGTCCACAAAACGATAGCCTTGATGCAGCAACAGTGTGCACCAAAGCATTTACTGTCCCAGCTGCATAGGAAAAACCTACTAGCTGCATACACTTTCTTTGGGACATGGTGATTAAGTAGAGCAGTGGGTTGCAGATAGCCACATAGCGGTCATAAGCCATCACTGCCAGCAGGTAACCCTCAGTGGTGCCAAATGCAGCATAAAAGAAAAGCTGAGTAAAACAATCAGCAAAAGAAATTTCTTTCTTCTCCTTTAAGAGATTGCTTAGGAACTTTGGGGTGACGGATGAGGAGTAACAGATGTCCAAGAAAGACAGGTTGCCAAGTAAGAAGTACATTGGGGTGTGAAGTTGTGAGGTGGACCTGATTAAGAGAATCATGCCCAGATTCCCCACCAAGGTGGTGGCATAGACACCAGAGAAGATCGCAAAGAGGGTGATTTGCAGCTGAGGAAGGTCTGTTAGCCCTGTGAGTAGGAAGCTGTTCACCAACGTGTTGTTTCCTGTTTGCATCACGGTGACACTGTGGAGAAGGGAAGAACACAGAAATCAGCATTGCTTTTTCTTTTAGAATCACAAGAACTAAAATACTGATAAAAGCCCAAATTCCTCTCTGATGTTGTATCAAAGTGTTGGAGAAGGCGGAGAGATGGGACTATTCCTCAGAAATAGCTTTTGTTCTGATAGATCTGCTCACCCAGTGAAAAACATCCTGTATGATTGTACAGCATTAACACATCGATATCATTTCCTAAATATACTGGACATGCATTGATTGTGAACAGTGTTTTGAATAGGCTTTGGTTTTAAGCAAGATAAGCTGCAATGAAATATAATAACAGATTGTTGTCTACTAGGTTTTGTAGGAGAATAGGAATGTTAGACATTGCAGAGTCATATGTTATTATACAACCAAAATACTGTATATGCAAAGTCTCAAAGAGGAGGAAACTCACAGCCAAGAAGCCTGCTGACTGCTGACTTCGACCATGTACATAGAGCCCTCATAACCAAAGTGTGCCTTCCATTTCAATGCAGATGTACATAGTTCCTCACAGACCATCAAAATGAAAAGGTTCTTGACCAGTAGGGAGACTGAACACTATTGCTTAGAGCAGCCTTTCAAAACCTGAAGCCCTCCAGATATTCTTGGACTATCGTCATTTCCAGCCTACATGTTCAATGATCAGGGATGGTGGGAGTTGCAATGTAAAATTCTGACCTTGAGTTAGGCTGCCCTAAATCTTTCCTGTTTTGAGGATTAATTGCTGATGCTATGCTGTATCTGCAGAGATGTCACCAGTGAATGCTTCTTTCAAGTTCCCAATAAGTTCCTTATTTGCAAAAAGGAAAAAAACAAAGTTGTTATGATCTGTGGTTGGAATGAAGTGTATGTGTTTGTGTCTAAAGCATATTCAGGCAACAACAGCATGAAGCAGCAGTCAGATAGTTGCATTAGTAACCACAATCCTTTTTTCACATAAACTGAGAAAATGCTCCTGAACTTACTTTCTTTCTTGAAACTTCATTGTGTCTTCAATAGTTCGAAGCATTCTGTTTCTTTCAAGCCGATTTCTCACCTGAATGCAAGTGAACCTGAATCCTTGTGAAACCAATAGCAAAATCCATCTAGTAGTTTGAAGGAAGCCAGATATACTCCAACTCTTCATGGCTCTAGGGCTTTTTTTTTTACCATAATGACAAACAATTATGTTAACTTGGCTTTCATTATGACTAGTGGGAAAATCTTGATGCTCCCCGAAGTACCTCAGATCCCAAGCACATGCTTACAAGACAATATGTAACATTTACCTAATATTTACCCAGTGAAGTCAATGGAGGCCAAGTTGCAGTTGCCCCCATACCCAGAAATAACATTTGAGAAACATAACTTTTTATATATCAACTCACATTTAATGAAGCATCAGGATCTTTATCCAATGCACCTAACTTTCATAGTGCAGGCAGGCAGTCTGGGTAAGGAAGGTATAGATGTTTCCTTCCTTTTGCCCAGAACAGGGTCACTCTAGTAATGTTGCTATTGGTGGCATGTAGGTATGTGTGGATAATTGTTCAAAAAGAACATATCTTAAGGGTGTGCATGTGTATTACTTGGGGGGAAATGTGGGAGGACTATAAAGATGCACACAAGCATTTCAGTTGCCACTCACTGAAATCGCCCACCCTCTGCCATCCAAACTATTTATACTCTCTCTAGACCGCATCTCTGGGGTTGCCTTCACAGTTTAATGTTAAAGTACCTATTGCTATACTTATGAATAAGTATTTCCATTTCTGGGAAAGCGCTGTTCTAATTTCTGTTGCTCTCCGTGTACCTTACGAGGACACTCCACTAGCGAGACCAAATGAACAAAAGTTGGTATTGCTGTGTTCCTGAGTATTGTGAACAGCATGTTAGTTTGGGGCTAGCTCTCCCAGACAGACAGCAGTCTGTCCTCTATCACCATGGGATACCCTGGCCTTGGCATAATAAAAGTTCTCATAGTCATTCATGTTCTGGATGAGCTCATTCCTGGAACATGGAGAAGTAATCTACAAGTGTATATCGAGACACTTGCCCCAAGAAAAGCTTGCAGCTTTGAATGACGCTATACCATGATGTAGCATTGTTCCAAAGGCATTGTCGAAGAAGAGGAGGATTTGCTGGCATGCTGGTGGAGCAGCAATTACACATGGTTAACTATAAGCATTGGAGTAAACAAACAGCAGAGCAGTTTTATTTGCATGTTATGAGACAAAATGTCGTGGACCATCCTTTTACGTGTAGTGCTATCTCCTGCAATCTGGAGAAGGTCTAACTTGTATGGAAGGTATCACCCTAGACTGAGAAGCAGCTTTTCTTCCCAGGATTTTTCGGAAGGCACTCCTGACTTCCTGGTTCCTCAGGCTGTAGATCAAAGGGTTCAGCATGGGAGTCACCACTACATAGAAGACAGAGGCCATTTTGTCAAGGTGGTGGTTCTGCCTAGAACTGGGACGTGCATACATGAAGCTAGCGCTGCCAAAAAAGATGGTGATGACCATGAGGTGAGATGTGCAGGTGGAAAAGGCTTTCCGTTGGCTCTTAGTGGACTTTATCTTTAAAATAGTGACCAGGATGTAGGTGTAAGAGGTGAGAACAATCGTAATGGTTATTGTTATATTGAACCCAACAAAGATAAAGAGCAAGATTTCATTGAGAGTGATGTCTGAGCAGGCCAGCTCCAGTATGGGAGGGACCTCACAGTAAAAATTCTGAATGATGTTTGGACCACAAAAGGATAGTCTTGATGCAGCAACAGTGTGCACCAAAGCATTTATTGTTCCAGCCACATAGGAAAGAGCAACTAACTCAATGCACTTTCTTTGGGACATGGTGATTAAGTAGAGCAGCGGGTTGCAGATAGCCACATAGCGGTCATAGGCCATCATTGCCAGCAGGTAACACTCAGTAGTGGCAAATACACCATAAAAGAAAAGCTGAGTAAAACAATCAGCAAAAGACATTTCTTTCTTCTCCTTTAAGAGGTTGGTTAGAAACATTGGGGTGACGGATGAGGAGTAACAGATGTCCAAGAAAGACAGGTTGCCAAGTAAGAAGTACATTGGGGTTTGCAGTTGTGAGCTGGACCTGATTAAGAGAATCATGCCCAAATTCCCCACCAGAGTGGTGGCATAGACACCACAGAAGATCGCAAAGAGGGCAATTTCCACCTGAGGAAGGTCTGTTAGCCCTGTGAGTAGGAAGCTGTTCACCAGCGTGATGTTTCCCGTTTGCATCATGGTGACGCTGTGGAGATGGGAAGAACACAGAAGTCAATATTGTTTCTCCTTTTAACAGAAAGTCCCTCTCTGGTGTGGTATCAGAGTATTGGGGAGGGGAGAAGTTGGTTTTGTTCTGCTGCTGAAAGTCAGTCAACCCCCATCAATATTAAATCAGTCACCAGTGCGCTATTTTCCTTTCACAATACTGTGACCCTATGTAGAGCAGATGAACATTAACAATCAGTGTTTCTTCTCCTTTCCAAAACTCAAATATTTGTATCTAGATGATGATGGGGCTCCCTCTAGCTTTCTGTCAGAGGAAAATGAAGAAGCAGATTTCTTCAGATGTAGCTGAATTGTAATGCTCTGTCTGCAGTAAGAAACTTTCAGGCTGTTTCAGCATTACTTGTAACTATGATACCTAGATAAAAATATTTTGGTATAGTATGAGAATCACGTAGTTTACAGTGAATAACCCAGAGTTATGAATTGTAGACTTGACTGGGGGTCTAGGCAAAGTTCTAACCATGGAGTCATGCCAAGGCAATCAATTGTCTAGGACACATTGAGCATGAGATCTCAGCTCATACTGGTTCATGAAAAAGCTTCTCTAATTTACTACTTAAGAGTCATGGACTATGATCACTACCACGTAGCTCACAAAACCTCAGAATAGACAGGTGATTTGTTCTGAACCTGAATACACATCAAATAAGGTTGAAATTAGCTGTGTTGTGGAATTGTCTTTTCCCAGGACAGTTTCAGGACTTCTTTTTTAGCAATATCATTTAGTCCAGAAATATTTCATGATTTATTCTTTGTCAAGGGATGTAGTTACATTTAAAATATGATTGCTGATCTGCTTATCCTTGCAGTTCTGATGGACAGAATCTCCAGCAGTAGTTCTGCTTAAACTCATGACCATTGTTGCTTTTAAGGCAGTTTGTGCTACAGAACATAATGTGTGCATGCCAACCAGAGGCAAGAAACAAACTTTTTACAGATGAGCAAGTGTAGTTCTTTGCTAGAATTCAAGTCCAGCTGTGTTCCTCACTAGGCACTCAGCCTGTGTTAGTATATACATACAGTGGAATGGACTATCTCAGAAAGTGGTGGATTTTACTTCATTTGCGGTTTTTAAACAGAGGTTGGATGGCCATCTATTAGGGATTGTTTTAGCTGTGATTCCTGCATTGCAGGAGGTTGGAATAGATGACCCTTGGGGTCCCTTACAACTCTTCAATTCTATGATATGGAAGTCAAAATAGTCTGGGGTTTGAAAAGTTCTATATGCTTGAAACATTATTCATATATATATATATATATATATATATATATATATATATATATTCCTGGTCTGAACAGAATGAAGTCCCTCAATACTTCAGCCACTTAAACTCATCCTGAGTTGGATACCCCACATTTACTCTCATTTCACTAGTTTTAATAATGCTGTATACCTTACTCTTTTGTATCTAATTAAAATACCTCTTCAGCAAATTATCCCCCCCAAAAAAAAAAAAAAATTCCTAAAACTGAAATCTTGAGACCATTTCTGCTGAGGTTCCATTGACATAAAGAAGACTTACTTCCAAGTAAACATGGTTTATTTTCTACCTGCTGATCTTTTGCATTTTCATATCAGTTTGCCATCTTACATAACACTGCCTAAGTATATAATTTGCTTCCTTTCGTCTCAATATTCTAGCTGCATCTTCGTGTAGATGAGTGGTTTTTCAGTTATATTCCATAGGACCCTGGCATTTCTCAGTTAACAACAAGCAATGACATACAAGCTTCTTTCCAAGGCAGCTTGTCCACCATTACACAACTTCCCAGTGAGCTCCAGCCAAGTATCCTTGGGTACTTTTCAAAGCTGCATTTTCAGTTTATGTGGAAAAGCAAAACAGCCCAACTCACCTGGTCCCTGAATGAATTTTGTGTGGATTCCTCTGCAATGTTTCCTTGGTACAACTGCACACATGGGGTCAGCAACAAAGTATTGAAGTCTGCAGTATTCCTGATCAGCATTCCATCACCCAATTTCCTTCCCCACCTCACACACCCGGTTTTTTGTCTCCCCCTCCCAACAGTCAGACAGCATTCCATGTCCACCATGCATGCATATGTCATTGGGTTGTTTGGGAGGGCTCTGTCCCCTTTAGTTAGGGATGTTTGCTAAATATTATTTGTCCTTCAGAAAACTTTAGAGTTTCCTCAAGTCTACCAATACTTCCCTCATGTTTCATGTGGTGCTGTTTTGAATACCAAAAGATCCACACTCTGGGAATTAGCTCTCCATAGCATGACAATTCATCATCAGACAAGCAGTGCAGGAAATTTCAAAACTACTGTGTAGGTCCTATATCTTCCCCTTAACAGCTATTTATTTGAGCTGGTCTTGTGAAGTATCACTCATGCTATTTCTGCAGACTTTTGTTCAGTACTTCTCTAAATATCCAATCAGTTCGTTTTGGTTCATTTTTTAAAAAAATGCTTCTCTCACAGCTGCTTCTGGAGGGATATTGGTAACAAAAGCATATTCCAGCAAGCAAAAACATGGAGCTGCTTAAAAATTAGACTGCTAGTCACCACACTGTGCTTCTTACATCGCTAGACTTAGAAATGCACCTGAACGTACTTGCTTTCTGTTTTTGTCATTCTGTTTCTTTCCAGTTTAATGCTGGTTGCTTGATGGGTTTCTCTCTGTGGAGCACACAGCAAAATGCTTCTGCCAGAGTAAGGAAATTAGCATCCCCCCCCCAAAAAAACCTCTAAATAATATAGAAGCTTCCTATAATCACAGCAAAGTGATGTTGTTTCTTTTGCTCGCTTTGGAACTAAGAAGGAGAAGACAACCCCATCGAGGAAAGTCTCAGCGTTGGGACTTTATCCCTTAAGGACTTCAGACCCATATGAACATTGATTTCTACCAATTACATGGTGAAGACAAATGCAAGCCAAATTACAACTATCTGAAAGATTTGTCACTGGGGAATGTGAAGCACAATTGGGATGATTTTGTGACACTCCTAAACTCTTTATTTTATTTATTTTGGGCTGTATACCTGTACAACTAACCTGTCCCGTCAGTTCAGAGATTTCTGCTTGTGCAGCTGGACTTCCCTCGCTCTTCTTCCTGTGTCTTATATGCCATTTGCCCTCCCCCAACCTGCTCTGGAGGGTTGGGGGAACCCCAAAAATAATTTGGGAGGGCACGGGGGGAGAAGAGGGGGAATAAAGTTCCATTGCACAAGCAGAAATCCTTGCACTAATAGAATCTTCATTTACAATGTTGGACTCCACCCGTTACGTCGATCCTGTACCTTCAACACGATCAGGCTTCCCACCTGTTTGACACTGTCATGGCCGCTAATGAAAATGTAATAAAAACAATATATGGTAAGATAACATTGCATTATACACAGGGGTTGTGTGTTTTTTCAGCTATTACTCACTGGAACTCAGTTCTGGCACATCTCAGGGGGGCACCATTGCCATTATAAGAGAACAAGAGTTCATGGTGAGTTCTGGCACCTCTTTTTTTATATTGAAAACTAGCTCTGCACAAAGCCAAGGACTCTTGACAGGGGCCTAGTTCACATTTTAAACTATGGAAGATGGGAGGGGCATGTGTTGGTCCAGCACCAGGCTGCTGCTGTTGCAGCTCAGGGAATAAAAGCGGGGTACCGTACATGAAGTGTGATTGGTGTGGAAGGGGAGGTTGTTTGCTGAAGCACAGCTTGCAGAAATGATAGGAGAGATTTATCTAAAGCCAGCGATTCCCCCCCCCATCTGTTCCAACGCTTGAAAATCGTCTTTGTGTAAGGATTATCCTGGACAGTCTCCAATCTGCCCTAGGTCCGAATGAGACATGATTTTTATCATATAGTTTGGTGCTGCCTCACTGTTTGTTGTTCAACAAATAATGAGCAGGAGTGGGCCCTGTATACCTGAAGGAGCACTTCTACCCCCATCGTTTGGCCCTGACACTTAGGTCCAGCTCCGAGGGCCTTCTGGAAGTTCCCTCACTCTGAGAAGTGAGGTTACCGGGAACCAGGCAGAGGGCCTTCTCAGTAGTGACGCCCGCCCTTTGGAACACCCTCCCCGCAATGGGGTGAGCTCCCGTTGCTCTGTCTCAGCTCCTGCCAACCTAGCAGTTCAAAAGTATGCCAGTGCAAGTAGATAAATAGGTACTGCGCTATGGCAGAAAGGTAAAAGGCGTTTCTGTGTGCTCTTTTCTGTCACAGTGTTCCATTGCGCCAAAAGTGGTTTAGTCATGCTGGCCACATGACCCAGAAAACTGTCTGTGGACAAACGCCGGCTCCCTCAGCCTGAAGCGAGATGAGCGCCACAACCCCATAGTCGCCTTTGACTGAACTTAACCGTCCAGGGGTCCTTTACCTTGACCTTTACTTTTGCTTTAAAAAAAAAATGTAGAAATTAGATGGAAAACAGAAAGAGATTGAAAGTAGACTGATTCATCCATCCCGAGTCTATATTTACGTAGTACATTCTCTCTTAATGGTGGAATGTTCTCAAATTCCTATGTATAAGTAGCATCACAGTGCCTTAAGAACACACACACACTGGTTTTGCAAGTGATCACTGATCTAAATAGTTTAGAGCAACTAACACAACATTCAGGGCAGCAGTTCAATATAATATCACCAATACAGTAGCAGTACCTCTAAAACAGGGAGGCAAACCTGTGACCCGCCAGATAGAACAGGACTACATCTCCCATCATCCCTAACCATGACAATGCTGGCTGGGGCTGATGAGAGTTGTGGTCCAACAACAACCGAAGGGCCAAAGATTCACTAGCTCTTTTCTAAATTAGGTACTTTAATTGGCTACTTTCTGTTAAACATCCTTTATTCACTGCTTTGTATTTATTAATTTTAATTGCTATGCATTTTATAAGCTGCTAGGAATTGTGTTCACTTCTTTAAAAAATAGTCTTAATGAAACATTTTATACACTTGGTTAGGTTTTTCATATCATTTGGTATAGTACTGCCACACAGTGGTTGCTGGTTATATTATTGTTGGCATGCTGGAATGTTGATCATATTTGTTATTAACTGATAGTTTCTTTTATGATGGCTTCAAATATAAAATGTTCCTAGTACTCAAACTGAGTTATTTGTTAGGTTGTTCTGCTTTGAAATGATTTTGCATTTGATTTGCATTGTAGTGATTTGCATTTTTGTTGTTCTGTTGTGAATCCCCCTGGGCAGATTTATATGAAGCAGCAGCATACAAATTTAAATAATAAATGCCCATCCAAGATAGGTTAGAAAAATAACATTTTCAAAATATCAACAATAAAAAACCATCAACCACCCCTCCCCACAAGAGAACAGCCAATAAAAATTTCCAGTCAGTCAAGTAAAACACTTTGTAGAGCAATAACGTCACAATTCAGACCATAAAACATCAGTCATAAATAGGTCATGTCATGGTCTTCTGAAAGGCTTGAAGCATGGGAGCCTGTCCACTGGCAGGGAGTTTGAAAGTCATGGGGCCACCACAGAAAAGGCCCTCTTCCTTGTAGATCAGCCTCACTGATCTAGGTAGTGGGCACACAAGGAAGGTCTCTGTTGTAGATCTCAGCATGCAAGAAGGCTGATATGGGTGCAGGAAGACCATGAAATAGCTTGGGCACAAACCATTTTAAAATGTGATGATAAAAACCAGCACTTTGAACTGGGCTTGGAATTAAAGCATCAACCAGTACAGTCATGGTGTTAACAGAATCTAAGCACCTCAGTCCCCTCGGTGTTCTGGCAGCTGCAGTCTGAACTAACTGAAGCTTCCAAAATCAAACCTGGACATTTAATTTGTTTTCCTTTCATCTCCACATAAGCAGACTAACCATTGACTGTCACTCTGACAGTTTTGCCCCTGTGTGCTTCTAAGACCAGAAATCCTCAGGGAACAGGTCCCCACGCTGCAAATCCTCAATATAAAGATTCCTTTCCGTGGGATGCAATGCCATATGTAGGAAGCAGCTTGCTTTGCATGCAGAGATTTCAGAAATTTATGGCTGAGTAGAGGTAGAAAGGCATGGAGCGAAGGGAGAATTTCTTTCCATAGAAGAGACAAAGATGCTACGCCCAGAACCAGAACCCAAAATCAGTGCGGGAATAAGCAAAACACTCAGCCCATAAGTGAAGATCTCAGAACCAGACAGGAACACAAGCTGGTAAGTTTAAATATCTCTGATACTGGCTCTAGAATAACAACCTAAAGAGGTAATGTCGTTTGAAAATATTTCTTTAGCAAGACCAAAGAAAACAGCAATTTGCCCTTACACAATCGGCCAAGTGATGGAGGCAGAAAACTAAGGAAAGTTAGAGCACAAATTCTAGACAGATTAGTGAGTGACTCTGTTTTGTTATATCTAAGTATCTTCCTTAGAAAGCAAAGTTGTAGATTTTGGGTAGAACATAGCACTAACTTGATTTTACGATCAGTGCAAGCCCTTCTGCTTGTCCAAAGGAATGTTCTCCCCCCTTCCCCCATACACTGTTTGAGTGTTCTCTCAACCCTGCAAGGCGGACACCCATGTGGGAAGGATAGGGGGGAAGCCCCATTGCACTAGCAGGGGCCCTTGCACTGACTTCCACTAGCAAATCAGCCTATTATCTCATTCAGCAGTTAAAATGGACTCCAGGGTTAACTTTCCTCACTCGCACACTGCAAAGTCATATGCATGCATTTGTTTCATTTGCTCAGACTGGAAACTGCATGGTATAACAGGGAGAATTGAGTTCCCAAATGTAGAAGAGGATTTGTTCCCTTAAGAGCAGAAGATTGTTTCCTAGGTTCTGAGTAACAGATCCTTACAGAGGGGGTGTAAGAACTGAAGGGGAGGAAATAATGTGTAAAACAGGGCTGAGGAACTGGATCTGGCCAACAAATTTTATTGTCAGTGTTTCTATTATATATAGATATCATTATAAACTGCTTTGAATTAAATAATATTTTTTATAAATAAATAAAACAAGCCAGAACTGAATCTCCCCCGCCCGCATGAGCCACATTCGACCCTCATGCTTTGAAAGTAAGCCTTGCAGGTGCAAACATGCCCTGTGCTGTACTTTGAAGCCCCCATGATCAGATGATAACCAGGACTCCAAAGCTCAGCACAGAGCCCTGTGTGGTGCTTTGAAGCCCCGGCGAGCAGGTGGTTGTTGGGGTTTCAAAGCACCGCGCTCAGCTCTAGGCAAGGGCTGGGCTTTGTGCAGATGCCTGCAAACCCCATTTTTGGTCCAGCCACTTCTTCCCTAGCTCCACACTCAGTTTCACATATGACATCAGATAAAGAGCAGATGAGCATGGGCTGGCAAAAATTACCTTGCAAACCAAATGGTGTAAACATGTTAAATTTGCATACTGATACTGAATATCATTGCCTTAACAATGTTTAAAAAGATTAAAGGTAGCATCCAACTTTAATCAGAGAGCAGATGACCTATGGAAATCTATGGCCCCTGGTAGCTTAGCTGGATAAAATCCTTAAGATTTTAATGCCTGATCAAGCTAGAATTGAGTCCTTTGGTCTTTCACACTTAGGAAGTGTATCTTTATGATCCTGATACTTCTTAGTGCTTTATGATTGTGTTAAGGTATCTTTTGCTCTTGCTAGTTCTAGTTAGCTGTGTTATTTTTTGTACTGTAGTTTTATTCTGTTTTTTTTTAGTTTCTTGTTGTTCATTGTTAACTTTTATTGTTTACCATCCAGGGAACATTGCTAACTGGCTGGTATGTAAATGATGTAAAATAAATGAATGAATGCACACACAAGCTTAGCATTTTGTTTCCTGCCTAGGGAAATGACAGGCACCTGCCCACATTTATGCATCAATTATTCAACGTTCATCTAAACTGATGTAAAACGCTCAAGAAATACATTATATACACATTACTTTTTACTTTTCAATAAAGAATATATACATTTTTAAAACCCCTAAATCTGCATATCCATTTCCCACATTTTCTATCGTACCGACTGATTAGGAGGATGACAGGTATGGTCTGTAGCAGCAATAGTTAAGTTAGTGTTAGTTTTCAACCAAGTTTAAGACATCACCATTGTTTCTCTCCACTGTTTTACAGGTTTTGTGTTCTGTTATGATGGCCCAATGGAATCAAACCACAGTTTCTGAATTCATTCTTGCCGGATTCACAGACAACCCAGTGCTCCGCATTTCCCTCTTTGCAGTGTTTCTGACCATCTACGCGATCACTCTTCTGGGAAATCTCGGGATGATAGCACTGATTCACCTGGACCGCCACCTTCAAACACCCATGTACTTCTTCCTCAGCAACCTGTCCTTCTCAGATCTCTGTTACTCCACTGTCATCGTCCCCAAAACGCTGGCAGATTTCTTGGCTGAGAAGAAAGCCATTTCGTTCACTGGCTGTGCTGCCCAGTTTTATTTCTATGCTGTCTTTGCCACTGTAGAGTGTCTCTTGCTAGCAGCCATGGCCTATGACCGTTATGTAGCAATCTGCAACCCGTTGCTTTACCCAGTTGTCATGTCTAGGAAGGTCTGCATTTGGCTTGTACTGGCTTCATACCTGGCGGGGTGTGCCAACGGCATGATACACACAAACACCACCTTCCGTCTTCCTTTCTGCGGCTCTAATGTCATTAACCACTTCTTTTGTGATGTACCCTTAATACTGAAGCTTGCTTGCTCCAATACAATGCTCAACCACATCCTGCTATTCGTGATCTCTTCCCTGATAGGTCTCTGTTCATTCCTCACCATCCTCATCTCTTACATCTATATCCTCATCACCATCCGTCGGATCAGCTCATCGGAGGGACGCAAGAAAACCTTATCTACCTGTGGCTCCCATATGATGGCTGTCACCTTGTTCTATACCACCATCCTTTTCATCTACCTGAAGCCCACTTCAAGTGATGCTGATGCCCAAGACCAAGTTGCTGCTGTCTTTTATACAGTGGTGATCCCCATGGTGAACCCTTTGATCTACAGCCTGAGGAATAAGGAGGTGAAGGCGGCTCTGAAAAGGATCATGAGGAAGAAAGGTATTTCCGCTGAGGCATAAATTATGCACTTTGGGTGCTTCCGGGTGGGTGTTAACTGTGAGATCGGTGCTCCTCTTACATGCAAGTCTTTGGCAGGGCTAGCATGACATCATTGTCATCAAAACAGCACCCACTAAGATCCTCCAGTTGAGAACTTCTGTTGGTTCCCCATATCCCTGAGGTTTGGTTGGTCACCACTAGGGATAGAGATTTTAGTGTGGCAGGCCCTGACCCGTGGTATTACCTGCCTGCAGAGATTCAACGGAAACCATCCCTCCCTTCATTCAGATGTCTCTTGAAGACTTCCTTGTTTGGGCAGACCATTGCAACATTAATTTCTTTTATAATCCGATCAGTATTTATTGGTGTTTTAAATAATGATTTTAAATGGATATCTTTGTTAACCTTGCTTTTGCATGTTGTATTCCACCTTGTTATATTTTTTTATGAATGTGTGGCCTATAAATTCATGAATTAAATAAATAAACTCACTTCCTCACCTCTTCATAGATGATGAAGAGCCTACTTCTCTTTAGCTCTGTGATATGTTCTTGAGGGATCTGAAGAAGGATCTATGGGGTGCTTTGGAGCCGGATGGGGTGAGGGATGCTAAGCTAGGTTAGCTTCCTCTTGTGGGCAGAGAAAAGTGCAGGATGCAGTGGTTGGCATCGTGTGGTATCAGATTATGAAGAGATGCTTACCCAAACCTGCCGCTTGTAGCTTTCTGGTATGAGAGGTATGCCTAGACTTTTCACCTGGTTCATCTCTATGGATCTGTGTGGGATCATTTCTAGTTTGCATGGTTTCCAGTCAGTCCCTTGTAAAACTACCCCTGACCATCAGCACAGTTTCTATGGTCTGTCACATGCAGCACCCTGGTTTGCAAGAAGAATCAGTTCAAAAACGGCCAGCAAGGTGAGGTTATCAGTTCCCTTAGGGAGTCACCATAGCTTCAAACAAATAAATGACACTTGCTTCTCTTGGGTGGATGTGCAACCCAACCCAAGGGACAGGACTTGTGGTTTCAGAAAAACAGAAATATATCAACAATAAAAATATATCTTCATCCAGCAATATATCACAACAGCATGGTAGCACATTGTAAGGAATAAGCATGCTTCAGGGGAATTTTGTAAAGTCATGTTTGTGAGTAAGCAAGTTCCCTCCTAGAACCCCTTCTGTTCACATAGTGAGACCTCAAAATATACTCAAGCATGGCAAGTATGGCAAGTTAGCAACATAACATCTTGCTGCAACTCTACACAACACAAAACTCTAACCAATTTTCTCAGTTGGCATCTCCATACAGCACAGACCAGGAGAAGGTGAGAGATCTCTATTATCCAACCAAAATGCAAGGTTACAGGTAGAAGAAGGAGAGGGCTTAATCCATATAACAAAGAACAGAATCATAACCCTGACTTTGTGTCTTGATTGTCTTCTGGAAAGGTATAAATCTTTGCCCCATCTCTATTTCCTGTTGATCTTCAACACTGGTTTGTTCCACTTTCCTTTTGCATACCTTTAGAATTTCATTATTCCTTGGAATAGAGTGTGTGAATGTATTGATGACTGTAATTCACAGTTTAAAAGCTATGTACTGTCTGTCTTTTTCTTACATTAAAGCAATCTTTTGAGAGTTTCTTATTGTGGAAAATTATTTATTGGGAATAAAGGTGAAGGGTATACACACATTTAAACAAATGCACCTCTGTTTGTGTGCTGAATGTTTTGTTCCTCTCATAGAAGTGCATACTGGAGGTCACATGAGCAGTAACATACATGTGGATTCAGACATAAACATGCAGTACTAAATGGAAAGAAAGGAGAGAATGAGCACCACTGTAGTCATTGATCGCAAAGGATTACAGCTTTCCTCCTTGGCACTTGCTTACGTGGACTGGAGCCATAATCAGTTTAAGGTCAAATTCAAGGTTCTGAGCCAGGATGGGGTCAACTAAAGAAAGCAAACAGCAGAAGCAATCACATTGTTCTAACCTTGAACTATAAGGCTTTGCTGTAGGCTGTTAAATCGGCTATGTTTTGTTTTAGATCTAATAAGTTAATAAATATGTGGACCATATTTCCATTTTTAATTCATGTCTCACCTTGGAATGTGGGTGCAGGTTGCAGATGCTTCTTTCCAAAAGTGGGAGGAATCTATATCTTGCTACCCAGACTAGAGGACCATGACCCAGCAAAGCAAGCCACACTGATACCTGTTGACATCACTGGGCTCTCTGCCCATCAGATCTGTTCTTTGTACCAATTGCATCATCACCTTGGGCCTATACTTGATGAAACGTTTCTGTTTTCAATGGGCATCTTCAAATGGCATTTCAATGGAATTAATTTCTGCACTGAAAGGCATGAAGATAATTGTTATGGTCACCTGAGATTTGAGTACCGGTAATTGGGAAGACAAAGTCCCCAGTTCCAAACCCTTCATATGAAGTCCCTTCTGAATAGCAGAGCCTAAAAGATCTTAAGGTGTGTGCATCAGGCAGTTCAGCAATATTAAGAATCTGTCATAACGAAAGGGTCATTCAGTCATCTTTTCCACAGAAGATGCACTCGTGACAGAGAATGCAGCATTTAGTAGAAATTCAACATCCTCGCAAATGCATAGGAACAAATCTGAAATAAGCATTTCATGAGAATGGGAAGAGGAAACCTTTCTAGCAGAACAGAGAAAAATGGGTAGGTTACAGCATTTCTTTCTTCTTCTTTTAAATGTTGGTTGCTTCCATGCTCACTCTTGAATTGCCACCCTTTGTTCACTCTCTTTGTACATAGATCCCCACAACATTATTTTGAAATCAGATTCTCCCTTTGGTGTTTCCATACCTGGTGATTACTTTAGCTTTTACAGAACTTCAGCATTAGTCTGTAATGTGGCTAAATGTTTTTTTACTCACCTGGCTAAGGGTGCCACTGCACTGTCACTGTTTGGTAGGAGGAATTCAAGTGCATTCTAGAAATTTAGGTTTAAAGTGGCTGAAAGCACTGTGTCACGCAAGCACAACAAATCCAGTTATTGTGATAAAAGCAATCTTTTTGTAAGGAGAAACGCACTAAAAAGTATGGGATGAGCAAATGATTAATTGGAAGCCATGTAAAAACGCTTCAAACAAATCATGATTGATGTTAATTGTCCTCTAACCACCCTGTAAACAATTAACAATAAATACTCAATAAAGACTGAGTACCAGCAACATCAGTAACATACATTTATATTGCTGGGCATTCTTGAAAGAATCCTAGAAACTGTAGTTTGCCCCTCACAGAGCCACAATTCCCAAAGTCTTCAACAAACTACAGCTCTAAGAATTTAATGTGGAATTCATGTTCATTATGATATGTATGTGAGCTTAGTCTAATCACTGTGTAAGCTTTGTGCAAGCAATTCATGATGGATACTGGATAAACCAGGGCCTGGAAGAGTCCTAGCACTTTCTCCATTACATATACAGCCCATTTCTTTGTTGCACTGAATGGCAAGGGCAGGAATAGCTTTTGTTTCAATTTTCCATCCTGTGCTCTGAGCTAGATTGGGGTTTTCACCTTGCAGCATTGACCTGCAGAAAGTTTCCACATTTCTACTTCAGTTTGTGGATTTATTTATTTTAAGTCTTCATGAAATTCAGCAGCATTTTAAGCCACTTTCTCCTAATATGCATAGGTTTGTATGCAATTTTGTCTAATCCACACATGATTCCCCCACCCTTTTTTTTTTCACAGTGCAAGAAGATGAGAAACCATACTATGGTGTATGAATTCATTTTTGCGGGATTCACTGACTCTTCAAAACTTCAGATCCCTGTCTTCATATTCGTCCTGTTAATATATATTACCACCCTCCCTGGAAATCTTGGAATGGTGCTCTTAATCAAAATTAACCCACAACTTCACACCCCCATGTACTTCTTCCTTAGCAACCTATCCTTTGTAGACTTTTGTTACTCCACTGTAGTCACCCCCAGGATGCTGGTGGACCTATTTGTGAAGAGGAAAACTATTTCACTGCCTGGATGTGCTCTGCAGATGTGGTTTTTTGTGCTCTATGCAACCACGGAGAGTTTCCTCTTATCTACAATGGCATACGATCGCTACATGGCCATTTCCAACCCTCTGATCTATGCAGTCATTATGTCACGTAAAGTTTGTGCCCAGCTGGTGATCATTCCCTACCTTTTTGGAATGTTGAATGCCACGACCCAAACAACCTTAGCCTTTCGACTCAACTTCTGTAACAACAACATAATCAAGCACTTCTTCTGTGACATTCCTGCAGTCTTGTCACTCTCCTGTTCAGATACCAGACTCAACAAAAGGTTGCTTTTTAGTTTATCTTCCTCCTTTGGTGTCGTGTGCATGTGCATTATCATTGTCTCCTATACCTACATCATCATAGCGATCCTGAAAATCAACTCCAATGAGGGCAGGCGCAAAGCTTTCTCCACTTGCTCAACACACCTCACGGTTGTGTCAATCTTTTATGGGACACTCTTCTTCATATATGTGCGTCCCAGTTCTGGCTCCAGCTCATCAATTGATGTGGACAAGATGATCTCTGTGTTCTACACTATGGTGATCCCCATGCTGAACCCTTTGATCAGCCTGAGGAACAAAGAGGTGAAAGACGCCGTGAGGCGGCTGATCAAGGGGAAGGGCTTTCTATAGAACAAATAAGCATAGATTCAGTTTTCCCTGAGAGATATCAACTTTTGTTATGTCAAAGAAAGAATGGGTCAGAGGTAGCCAACATGGTGACCTCCTTGTGTTGCTGGGTTTGAGCTCCTATTACCCCTGATCATTGACCAGGCCACGCTGGCAGAATCTGGCAAGAGTTGGAGTTAAGATAACTCAATTGATGACATGTATTTTGTTACTCTCTTCAATTAAATTTATTAGGTAAAAGGAAGAGTGGATAGGTTTTAGGAATATAAACAAAGCCCGGGAGGTTTTGAGGTGCTAAAACAATGGTTTTCAAGGTTCCTCATCTAGGGCTGGCGATTAGATAAGAGATAAACCAGAATTTATAGCAGGAAGGTAGCATGTTACATGTGGTTAATAGGTTAGATCAGGATGAGGAAATGAGTTTGTTATAATGTTATGGGGGTAAAATCTGGTTTAAACATTCAAGAAGTGGTAATTTTAGATTGGAACGAGCTTTGGGGTGATTGATTTAAGTAGCACTGAAAGAATTTGAAAGGCACTGAGAGCTTCATGAAAAAGTGTTGGCTGGAAACCAGAACGCCTAAGGAAAACGGCAGTTTAGGAAGCTGGCTTGTGTTCCTAAATCAGGGGTGGGGAACATTTTTCAGCTCAACAACTGCATTTCCCTGTGGGCAACCTTCTGGGGTCCATCTGCCAATGGTGGGCAGGGCTTAAAGGAAAAGTAGACAGGATGACCTTTATATAGTGAGCTGTATTACCCAGCCATGCAAAAGTCAGAGATTTCTACAACACCATGCATATCTCTCTATACGTCATCCAGGCAATCAAGAGGAATTATCATACTTCAAGGATGCATTCCACCAAGACAAAAGCATTTGAGAAGGGCACATGTGGAACAGGCAGCCCTGTTTAGGGAAGTTTTTAATATTTAATGCTGTATTGTTTTTAACACTTGATTGGGAGCCGTCCAGAGTGGCTGGGGAAACTCAGCCAGATGGGCGGGATATAAATAATAATAAATAACAATTGTTGTTGTTGTTGTTGTTGTTGTTGTTGTTGTTGTTGTTGTTATTGTTATAACAGGGTGAAGCCCAGGGGAGAGTCTCAGGAGCCAGACTGAAAGAATTAGAGGTCTTCCTTTGGTCTCTGGGCTAAAGGCTCCAGTCTGCTGCCCCAAACCATAGCAGAGTGGTTTAACAATCTATCCTTCTTCCCATGGAACTTTGATCATTGTAGCTCTGAGAGAGGAATAGGGGGTCTCCTAAGAACTCTCAGCATCCTTAACAAACTGCAGTTCCCAGGGTTTTTTGCGGAAGCCATGACTTGTTAAAGTGGTATGTTACTGCTTTAAATGTATAGCGCAATGAAACTTCACAAATGTTTAGAGCAGATTGGCAGTTACAGTAACCTCCTTTGAACATTAACAGATGCCAGTCACCTGACAACCCAGCCATCTGGGTCCACAAGGGTGAGGGGATGAGGGATCCAACCTGCTGACTCGAACTAGTTCCCCACCCATGGTTTATATGAAACACCCAATTCTGCTAAAGTTGGTCACAACTTGGTCCCATCACAATGGGTTTTGAGATCCTTGTGACTAACTTGGTCTAGTAGTTTCGAGGAACTGCTTGTGAACAACTTTAAATTTCATGTTCCTGTTCTTTCATACCACCTCATCAGTAGAACTCAAGATAGCATCCATATTCTACACAACGGGAATGTAGGCTGCTGACTAGAATATTTCTCCAAATGGTCCAAGACTGTCCGCTTTAGCAGGCAGGGTTTCTCCAGGGTCTCATGCAGGTGAGAGATGGGGAGAGTCAATGTAATTGTGAGAGGGGTTAACAAACCAATCTCCCGAGAAATTCCCATGATTTGGGCTGATTTTGTTGAGGGCACTTTTGAATGTGTACATTTTCATGTTTGCTGGGTTTGGGGATTGATTGTTTTATCTACACATTGCTGTTGAAACAGTAGTGAAATGCACTATGTTTTGAAAGTCATTGCTATTGAAAATGCTGGTATGGTGTTTTCTTTTAAAAAAATAATTTTTATTAATTTTCCATTTAAACATATGTAATCACATCATTATTATCCACTTTCCTTCTTTGCCTCTTTAGAGCCTGTTGACTTCCTTCCCTCCCACCTCTTGGCTTTCAAAAGTAACCTTTATATCACAGCATTATATATATTTTCCAATTCTAATAGAACTCATTACAAAATACCTCAAAGTTTAAATAAATGTAGAAAGGTTTTTTTTAAAAAAATCTCATTACAAGTCTTCAGGTAACCCTACTAGTGTTGTTAATTGCTTACAATGGTCTTTCAAATACAGTCATACCTCTGGTTGTGAACGTGATCCGTACGGGAGGCACGTTCGCAACCCGCAGCATTTGCAGCCTGAAGCGCCGCGTCTGCACACGCGCATGACACAATTCGGCGCTTCTGAGCATGTGCATGATGTCATCTTGTGCTTCAGCGCATGCGCGAGCGCCGAAACCTAGTAGTAACCCGTTCCAGTACTTCCAGGTTCGGCGCAGTCCGCAACCCGAAAATGCGCAACCCACAGCGTTCGCAACCCAAGGTATGACTGTATTGTATAAATTTGCTCCAGTCTTTTTGGAATACTTGATCGTGCTGGTTTCATATTTTTCCCGTCAGCTTTGCCAGTTCCACAAAGTCTATCATTTTCATCTGCCACTCTTCTTTCGTTGGTACTTGTTTCCATTTTGGGGCTAAAAGGATTCTTGCCGCTGTTGTTGCATACATGAACAGTCTTTTATATTTTTTTGGTATCTCTTTGTCTATTATACCCAGTAAAAAGGCTTCTGGTTTTTTTAACAAAAGTGTTTTTAAACATTTTCTTTAACTCATTATATATGGGAAATGAAATTGCTGATATGTTGTGACGAAATGCTCATTGATGTTTACATCATGTGTAACGTATTGTGGTTTCTGTTTTGTGCCTTTATTGTGGAAAAGTTGGCATATACATTAAATTTTAATCTAACTTAAGTTTCTTCCCATATTTTCTTTGAAAATCAAATACAGATGCAGAGGATTCAGTGGGCAGCGGAAGACAACTTTGGGGGGTGGGACTTGCCTAACCCTTTCACCTCTGAAAGTTTTTCCTGATAAAAATTTACCCCAACTACTTTTCCAAGGAGGTAAAGGGAATCTGGGTATTTGCTCCTGCAGGGTGTAGAACATCTTCAGGGGATAACAGCTTTGGAGAGTGGCAGATGCTACAGCCACTGAATGACTTTGTCCCATACAGTGAAATGGACCTGTATCTGGAAGCCTAGGTTGCGGCACCATAATCCAGCAATAGAAGTCACACTTCTACTTACATAAGTAGAGAGATGGCTTTCCATAGCCCTCTGGTTGGCCACTGTGAGAACAAGATGCTGGACTGAGTGGACCTTTGGTCTGATCCAGCACAGTCATCTTACATTCTTATTATATCAGTGGGCTTAAGTGTACTATGCTCTCTACTGGATTGTAGTCTAGATCTGCTTTTTACACTATTTGTGCTGGCACTGTGTGCTTAGAATGTAGGTACAGTATTGTTTTTGCTTTGTAAGGACATTTGCAGTGGAATTGACTTCTACTACAGAAAGTCATTAAGATAATTGCAATTCCCACCTGATATCTGATCCTTCTAGAGGACAAAATCCCCAGTTTCAAACTCTCAGAATAGAAAGTCCCTTCTGAACAGCAGTTTCAGAAATACTAAGTTGCACACAACAAGCAGTTCTGTGATACATAAGAATTTGTAGGCATCATAATGACATTCAGCCATCTTTTCATCTCCTCACTGAAAGCTGCTTCTGTGGTAGTGAGTGGAGTAAATAGTGGAGGTTCAACTTGGTGCAAAGGACAAACCAGAGACAAGAATTGCAAGAGGAAAAAGTGTTTGCAGATCATAAGAGGATGGGTAGGTTTAAAAGTATTTCTAGATTTTAGTTTTCAAATTACTGGTAGGCTTTGGCCAGATTGCACTTCCTAAACCACAGGCTTGCAATGTATCCACATACATCCATTGCCTGTTCCAGGGATCTTTTCATTCTTCGCCCCAACCTGCCAAGTCAGATGAGAAGAAAAGAAAAGGGAAGGATCTTTTCACCCTTCTGGCCTCTCCTTCCTCTCTGCTCTTCCCATTCAGCTAAAATGCCCCAGGTCAACCAGATTATAAACACAGGAGGGTAATTCTCTATGAGGGTACAAATGCAATGTCATGGCTTCCCTCTCTAGGAACCCAGCAGCTATCTATCAGACCATTTTTACACTCTCCCCAAAGAGTCCTTGAAACAAACCATTTTTTTTTATTTTAGCAGCAGCCACTGATACTCAAAGCATGGTTCATGATGCTGAACCCTTGTCTAGAACTACGGTAACTCAAACAAAAAGAAGTCCAGGGCTAATTTTGAGTTAACCAAGCAAATGGCTTGTGAGTGAAAATATTTTCTTCATAAACAGGCATAAGAAAGAGATCATTTGAAGAAGGGCAATGGAATTTTCTCCAACACATTAGTCATCCTCCAGCAGGGCTAATAGCAGCTTCATTGGGAGGGGTGGGAAGCTACAATGTGGGAAGAAAGGGGTAACTCCACACACGGTGGTCTTCACCTTCCTCTCCTCCTCCCTTATCTCTGCAGCTGCAATTTTGCCTTTAAAAATAATGCATGAAACATAGTGATACCTTTAGTATCACATCTAGTTGGCCCCTTAAACAGAAGACTGTGCTATTGGTCAAATATCAGGGAAGACATCACACTGCATTTACCTATTAAGCAGTTCAAAATGCACATAGCTGTCCTAGCATGGAAAGCAGAATGATTCTGATGCATGTACAGTGGTACCTTGGGTTACAGACGCTTCAGGTTACAGACTCTTCAGGTTACAGACTCTGCTAACCCAGAAATAGTACCTCGGGTTAAGAACAGTTTCAGGTTAAGAACGGACCTCCGGATCGAATTAAGTTCTTAACCCGAGGTACCACTGTACTAGAAAGGTACTTTGAGGTGAAACTAACCCCTCAGCTTTAAAATGTCAACATTTCCCCAAAGACTGCTGCCGGTGCCACTTACTTTCTTTTTACACAGGCACAAATACTTCTCTTACACTAGTCCTAAAAAAGACCCTCCAAATGCAGCTCTAAAATCATGCAGCTTGCATTGTTTGCAACAGAGATGTGCACAACCTGTGGCCCTCCAAATCTCCAGTCGCCATAATCTCCTCCCCACTTGGCACACTGGCTGGGGCTGATAGAAGTCCAAGGAACAATAGGTTTTCCACCTCCAGTTTCCAAAAATAATAATAATAAAATAATAATAAATTGAAAAGGGGAGTCTCGATAATACAATGGGAAGAGGGGAGAGATCTACATAATACAATGTTGTTGTTTTCCACCACAGTACAGGAGGAAGTGGCTGTGGAAAATCATACCACAATACATGAATTCATTTTTTCGGGATTCACAGACTCTTCAAAACTTCAGTTCCCTCTTTTCACTTTTTTCCTAGCAGTATACTTTATCACCCTTCTTGGCAACCTTGGGATGATCATTTTAATCAGGATTAGCTTGCAACTCCACACCCCCATGTACTTCTTCCTTAGCAACTTATCCTTTGTAGACCTCTGCTACTCGACTGTCGTCACTCCCAAGATGCTGATGGATTTGGTCATGAAAAGAAAAGCTATCTCGTTGACTGGCTGTGCTCTACAGATGTGGTTTTTTGGACTCTTTTTAGCCACCGAGTGTTTCCTCTTGGCAGCAATGGCATACGACCGGTATATGGCCATTTCCAATCCACTTCTTTATACAGTAATCATGTCACGCAGAGTTTGCACCCAGCTGATAATCGCCCCCTACCTTTTAGGAGTATTGAATGCCACAACACACACAACCTTAACTTTTCAACTCACCTTCTGTCACACCAATACGATCAACCATTTCTTCTGTGACATCCCTGCAGTCATATCCCTCTCCTGTTCAGATACCAGACTCAACAAGGGAGTGCTTTTCGGTCTATCTTGTACCTTTGGCATTGTGAGTACGTCTGTTATCATTGTCTCCTATATCTACATCCTCATGGCCATCCTGAGAATACGCTCCAACAAGGGCAGGCGCAAAGCTTTCTCCACCTGCTCAACCCATCTCACGGTAGTGTCTATCTTTTATGGGACACTCTTCTTTATATATGTGCGTCCCAGCTCTAGGTCTTCAGCTGATGAGGACAAGATGGTCTCTATGTTCTACACAGTTATTATCCCCATGCTGAACCCTCTGATCTACAGCTTCAGAAACAAAGAAGTGAAAGACGCAGTGAGGCGACTGACCAGAGGCAAAAATCTTCCTATGCAATAAAAAGGCATGCATTGTGTTGGCTTTCTTTCCTTGATGGATAATAAATCTCAAGTAACTAAAAGAATGGGTCCTTTCTGGATTTCACAGAGAATATTGGAGCCAGTGTGGTGTAGTGGTTAAGAGCGGTGGACTCGTAATCTGGTGAACCGGGTTCGCGTCCCCGTTCCTCCACATGCAGCTGCTGGGTGACCTTGGGCCAGTCACACTTCTCTGAAGTCTCTCAGCCCCACTCACCTTACAGAGTGTTTGTTGTGGGGGAGGAAGGGAAAGGAGAATGTTAGCCGCTTTGAGACTCCTTCGGGTAGGGATAAAGCGGGATATCAAATCCAAACTCTTCTTCTTCCATACAGCACAATGTTTTATGATTTTATCTAAAATAGACACATTACAGCACTATGTTTTGTTATCTGGGCTATCTTTTAGAAGAGAAGATGCTGCATAGTCTAGCATCTTCAGGAATACTTGCTTTTTGTTCCTTAATTTATTTGGATAAAGATTATGATCACAGCTCAGTGGTAGAGCATGGTCCCATTTCAATCCCTGGCATTTCTAGGTAAGCCTGGGGATGTCTGTTCTGGAAACCCAGAGAGCCACTGTGAGCAAGACAGAGTGATAATCTGAGTTGATATAAGGCAGCTGCCTTTGTTCCTATGATTCTGTATCTAATGTGTTCAAGTTACAGAATATTTCAGATGAACTTTACTCCCTGGCACTGATGTATCTTTCAATTTTGCATTGCTAAATTTCACATCCTCACAGATTTCAGTAAATTCAGTAAATCCTAAAGAGTAGGATTGCAACCTTAATTTAAAAGATGTGTTTGTGTGTGTGCATTTTATTGATATGTTTTAAGGTTGAACATTGGTATGGATAGTAAAAATAGAAATAATTTTTAAAAATCTAAATTTATTTATTATATTTTATTTATGATTTTCAGTTTTATACATTTCAATAATTTTACAATCATTTTAACATTTCAAAACTTCTTCCTTCCCCCTCTTTCTGCAGTTCCTTAAATTTCTCTTTAATGTTTTATGCATATCCAAATTAACTTAATTTGCTCATTTATTCATCTACTTTAAATATATACTCTTATAAAACTGCAGGTTATTACAATAATCCTGCCAATTTTCTTATCCATTTACAGTTTGTTTATAAATATTCAATAAACTATTTCCATTTTTTAAATAAAACGTTTGTTATCTTGATTTCTTCTTTTTCCGGCAAGTTTTGCCATTTCTGCATATTCCATAAGTTTTTGTATCCATTCTTCTTTTGTTCTTTCCATTTCCATTTCCAGGGGAAAGATGTTAAAAAAATCTAAATTTAAGATTCTTTAAAAAATATGTGTATAGCTGTAGTCTCTAGCTGCTGCTTAAAATGCAATTCATTTTCCCGACCATGCTGCTATTAGCCCAAGGAACACCCCAATGGCTCCCATAGGGACATTCTTCTGGGGCATATAAGGGATTTTTGTTAGACACACAGTGGGAAGGAAATGGTTAAACCTCCCTACATGCTACTGTATAGTCACAAGAAAATCAGAGGCCCCACTTCCTGCTGTTAATTATGATGGACTTCCTAAAAGCATAACACATCTGGTTTGGAACTTAGTACATTCTGCTCCAATAACTGCAGGAAGCCAACTTGACTGGCAGAAACGGAGGCAGAATACATGACTGAGGAAAACAGCTGTCTCGATTATGGGTCTTTGCAGGCCCAGCATCAATATGCAGTATCCTCAGGCAGGAGCCCAGCAGAGCCCACCATTGCTGTGCTGCTGCTTGCCCTGGACACCCTGAGCCAACATTTAAATTTCCCACAGTGCCACTGACCTACCATTGCTCAGGGCACTGTACGTTTCCGAGCACAATTCGAAGTGTTGGTGCTGACCTTTAAAGCCCTAAACGGCCTTGGTCCAGTATACCTGAAGGAGCGTCTCCACCCCCATCAATCTACCTGGACACTGAGGTCCAGCGCCGAGGGCCTTCTGGCGGTTCCCTCACTGCGAGAAGCCAAGTTACAGGGAACCAGGCAGAGGGCCTTCTCGGTAGTGGCGCCTGCCCTGTGGAACGCCCTCCCATCAGATGTCAAAGAGAACAACAACTACCAGACTTTTAGAAGACATCTAAACAGGCAGCCCTGTTTAGGGAAGCTTTTAGTGTTTGATGGATTGTTGTATTTTAATCTTTTGTTGGAAGCTGCCCAGAGTGGCTGGGGAAGCCCAGCCAGATGGGTGGGGTATAAATAATAAATTATTAGTAGTAGTATTAATAATAATAATAATAATAATAATAATAATAATAATAATAATTTAAATGGTGAATCAGATCCACTTTCCTGATCCTCATCATCGCATTGGTACCAGACACTAGTCCATTGTGGCCAACAGGTTAACCTTCTAGGAGACACCAGCAGAGGAAGAAGGCGACCAGAGGGCATTCTGCCAAGGAAGGATCCAAACCTTGAGCCAGCCTTGTACCTCTGTCAGGCAAGCCAAGAATCTTGCTGGTGGGTGTTTGCCCATCTTTGCCTTCCAGCAGTGCTACCTATAGATTTACCCACAACTTTTGATCTTAGATCATCAGGTAATTGTCTGTGAAAACAGGTGAAGTGAGTGAAGAGTTCCTGAAAAAGAGCAGAATCATTTCTCAGCTCATTTCACCCCTTAATTAGTTAATATCAGAGCCTGAACCAAGCTGGGGCCTCTTTAAGGAATGGTCTTCAAAAACCTTTCCACTGAGAGGTAAACTATACATTGTACAGCAGAGCTTTCCAAACTGTGCGTTGTGACACGTTAGCATGCCGACTGCAGTGTGTAGGTGTGTCATGCAAACGCTCCCCGCTCTCCTCCTGGGGCTGGAAGGGGGTTAGTTGAACCTCCAGTTTGCGTCAAGAAATGGTGCATGTCTAAAAATTGTGTCACCAACATGAAAAGTTTGGAGACCTCTATTGCACACTTAATGCATTTGGCAACGAGCTGCAATAGTCATTTTTTGTAAACAAAAGCTGTTTGGGCAGGGAGGACATTTTTTAGCAGAGAAGCTGTGGCTGAAGACACTTGAAAGCACTGAGCAGGACACTTTAAGGCAGCCAAAGTGGTAGACCGTGGGGTCTCAAATTTCAGCAGTGCCTTGCACAATGCCTAAATCTCTGAGGCAGATATATTCATATCAGACTGATGCCTCATCTGAGGCAAATCAGTAGCCCTAGTGGAAACACACATTATTGCACTTGATTATTATGTACCGGTACCTTAAAAAAGGTAAAGGGACCCCTGACCATTAGGTCCAGTCGTGTCCGACTCTGGGGTTGTGGCACTCATCTCACGTTACTGGCCAAGGGAGCCGGCGTACAGCTTCTGGGTCATGTGGCCAGCATGACTAAGCCGCTTCTGGCGAACCAGAGCAGCGCAAGGAAACACCGTTTACCTTCCTGCCGGAGCAGTACCTATTTATCTACTAGCACTTTAACATGCTTTTGAACTGCTAGATTGGCAGGAGCTGGGACCAAACAACGGGAGCTCACCCCATCGCAGGGATTCGAACTGCCGACCTTCTGATCAGCAAGCCCTAGGCTCTGTGGTTTAACCCACAGCGCCACCTGGGTGCCCTCTATTATGTACCTTACTTTTGCTAAATTATATATGCATGAATGCTGAATTATACCTGATTTGCTATATTTGTTCTTGCCATTTGTTTTATTCTTACTTTTTCTAACTGTGGTCACTGTGGTGACTGATTCCAGGCAGAAATGCAAGAACAGCTAACTGGAATTGCCACTTGAGTTTTCAAATCCTTCAGAGACCATATTACTAATTCCCAGAACAAGGCATCCCTTTTGGGCAAATCATTGGTTATATTCTCCTGTAGATACTGATTCAGTGATACAAGCAGGAGCAAGGTGAAAGATTTCAGCTGAAGAAGTAAAAGATGGGTGAGGGATTAAAACTGCTGCAAAGCCATCAGGACATAGGTATGCTCTCTTAGTAATTTCTGGTTTATGCTGCATTATGTCAGAAGGAGGGAATCCATATATCACTGAGGGTCATAATCAGTTGGAGGTCAGAAGTTATTTTACGTATTTCTTGCATGCCACTAAGCAGCTGGCAATGCTCAGAAAATATTATTTATTGACTTCATAAAAGATAAAGGATTATAAAAATCCAAGCTTTGCCTAGTCATTGAGACTGAGTGCTGAATCAGAATCCAGAAGATGCCCTCAAAGGTAAAATTTCACCAATAACAATAAAAGGCATGAGAGCCAGTGGTACTCAAAGATTCAGAGTTTTCGGTGATCCATAGTTCAATGTATGCTGTGTCATTTCAGAAATCGCTTGTCTTCTCTTCTCTACATTCTCTACAGAACTAAAAAGGGAAAATCACAGCACCATATATGAGTCAAGGGAAAATCACAGCACCATATATGAGTTCATACTTTTGGGCTTCACTGACTCACCAGAGCTGAAAATCTTGCTTTTCGTATTCTTCCTTGTAGTCTACCTCATCACCATTGTGGGGAATCTTGGGATGATCCTATTAATCAGGAACAATTCTCGATTTCACACCCCCATGTACTTCTTCCTCAGCCAGCTGTCCTTCGTGGACCTCTGCTATTCTTCCGTCGTCACCCCTAAGATGTTGGTGGATTTTGTCGTGAAAAGCAAAAGCATTTCCTTGCCTGGATGTGCAGCGCAGATGGCTATGTTTTGTCTCTTTGTGGCCACTGAAGCTTTCATTTTGGCAGCCATGGCTTACGATCGGTACGTAGCTATTTCCAAGCCTCTTCTCTATACAGTTATCATGTCCAGGAAAATTTGTGCCCAGCTGATGGTTGGACCCTATCTCGCAGGACTGATCAATGCTACAACACACACCAGCTTAACTTTCCAGTTAACTTTCTGCAAGTCCACAATCAACCATTTCTTCTGTGACATCCCTGCAGTCATATCGCTCTCCTGCTCTGACACAAGTTTCAACATGATGGTGCTTTTGGGTCTTTCCTTCACCCTTGGAACTCTCAGTGGCTTTATTGTCATCATCTCCTACATCTACATCCTTGCAGCCACCTTGAGGATCCACTCCAGTGAAGGGAGGCACAAGGCTTTCTCTACCTGCTTTTCCCACCTCACCGCTGTCTCTCTTTTCTTTGGGAGCCTCTTCTTCATCTATGTCCGGCCCAGTTCTGGCTCCTCAGAAGATGAAGACAAGACAGTCTCCATGTTCTACACTGTGCTGATCCCCATGTTAAACCCCTTGATCTACAGCCTAAGAAACAAGGATGTGAAAGACGCAGTCAAGAGGGTGCTTAGAACAAAACATTTCTCCTAATATGCAATTTTATTACTTTATTTTTTGGAAGAAAAGTTGATGTTTCCATCCATTCGTGTTTGGGGAAACAATGGGACAGAAAATAAGATGAAAGCCTCTCCCACGCACCTTCTGCTCTGGAATGAGCAAAGTGAAGGTTCTTCTACCATAGGGGATCTTACCACCACCACCACCTGAGAACTACTCAACCAGGTGGTAATTCTGTGCACACTCGCCTGGGCTCAGGAAGTCTTACTTCAGAGTAGACATGTACAGGACTGCAGGGTTAAATGTTTAAAAAGCTAATATCTAAATAGCTAACAGTTCTAAAATGGAATTTTGCAGCAGATTAATAAATATTGCAATATAAGATGAGGGGAATAGAATAATGGATCCTGGTCTAAGAAGCAGAGAAATATTCTAAATTCAATGTGATTTGGTCATTCTTCCTTGAATTGAAATTTTTGCTCTGCACTAGCATTAAGGGGGCGGGGACTACACACTAAATATAGTAAAAGCCTGGTGACCACCTTCCTAGGTAAAAACAGCACTGGGATTAAATTTGGAGCAAAGGAGTAGCAAGCCTTCCTAGCTGCTCCTCCGCGCCAAACCCTCCTTAAGGACCAAACATGGCATGAATTTTGTCACATGATGATTTCCCTGGTGTGGTTGATTTTGCTTTAACAAAAAGCTAGGGTGGGGGAGAGAACAAAGAACATTTGTGGGGCAGAGGGGAGATTCTCATGGGGACCGTGATGTTGCAAATGCTTAAAACTTCCTTACCGACCCTCTACTGTGATTCTGATCCTGCTTGCCCTCTGTCCAGTGATGGCTATTTGTTAAAAGAATATCAACCACACTGGAGCAAATGTCTAGATCAGGGTTTTCAGCTGTTTTTGGACTACAGTTCCCATCACCCCTGACCACTGGTCCTGCTAGCTAGGGGTGATGGGATTTGTAGTCCAAAAACTGCTGGCGGCCCAAGGTTGGGAAACCCTGGTCTACTAGATTCACCCTGAACCTCTTTTCTTCAAACATTTCAAATGCATGCTTGGCTTCCGAATATACATTTAACCCTGCTAGAGGAAAAGAGTCACAAGGGGCAGGTTAAAGCATGCAAGTTGTCAGTGGGGAAAGAGTTAAGCAGGTGCAGACATATCAGCACCAGCGGCTCACTGCTCTTCAACTGATGAGTTGTGCTGTTTTTGCACAGTTTGCACTCTCCTTTTCAGAAACCAGAGGGTGCTTCTTGGTCTGTCTTGTACCTTCAACACTCTGAGTATTTCGGTTGCCATTGTCACCTATAATTATATCCTCATGGCTGTCCTGAGAATATGCTGCAACAAGAACAAGCACAAAGCTTTCTCTATCAGCTCAACCCATCTCACAGTTGTGCCTTTCTTTTATGGGACTGTCATCTTTATATGTGTGTGTCCCAGCAGCAGGTCTTCTATTGATGAGGACAAGATGGTCTCTATGTTCTACACAGTTATGATCCCCAAGTTAAACACTTTGATCTGCAGCTTCAGAAACAAAGAATTGACAGGTGCAGTGAGGCGATTGAGCAGGTTGGGGTGAATTTTATTATAGAATAAAAAGGCATATATTGTGCTAGATTCTTTTCTCTGGTAAGTCACTAATCTCAAGTAACTAAAAGAATGGATCCTTTGGGATTTCATAGAAAATATTGATCTGATCCATGGAAAACCTGATTGCAGTTTGTTCTGATTCAGCAATAAACCGTGGGTTTTCCCAGGGAAAGCAGTGAGACAAAAAAATACCCTCTCATACATGGACTAGTGCCTGGAAAGAGTGGTGAGATAGATGATAGATGATAGACAGACAGATAGATAGATAGATAGAGTGCTTTTTTCTTTAAAATATTTAGGGGTACTCTCATTTTGACTCAAGAAAATCACCATTTTATAGTTGAAATCGGGGAAAATAAATACAGGAAATGGACAAAAGTACAAAGATTCACAAAATGTTTAGGGGTATGTGTCCCCCTGCGTCCCCATCCCCCCAGAAAAACAGCACTGGATAGACTAGATCACAGGTGTCAAGGACAAGGCCCGCGGGCCAAATGCGGCCCGCGAGACCTCGTCATGTGGCCCGCGAGCGTGCGCTGATTGGCGGTGGGCGGCGAAGGTCAGCGCGCGCGAGAAGAAGGGAGCAGAGGTTTTTTTTCCCCGGGCCGTTTTGGCCCAGCGCGGCTTTTTGCCGCGTCGGGGGTGCTCCGCGCGGCTTTCTGCCGCGTCGGGGAAGCCCCCCGCACCATTTTTTTCTTCGGGCCGTTTTGGCCCAGGGCGGCTTTTTGCCGCGTCGGGGGTGCTCCGTGCGGCTTTCTGCCGCCTCGCGGAAGCCCCCCGCACCATTTTTGCCTTGCCGGGGGAACCCGGCAAGGCTTTTTTTCTTCGGGCCGTTTTGGCCCAGGGCGGCTTTTTGCCGCGTCGGGGGTGCTCCGCGCGGCTTTCTGCCGCCTCGCGGAAGCCCCCCGCACCATTTTTGCCTTGCCGGGGGAACCCGGCAAGGCTTTTTTTCTTCGGGCCGTTTTGGCCCAGGGCGACTTTTTGCCGCGTCGGGGGTGCTCCGCGCGGCTTTCTGCCGCCTCAGGGAAGCCCCCCGCACCATTTTTGCCTTGCCGGGAGAAACCGGCAAGGTTTTTTTTCCCCGGCCGTTTTGGCCCAGCGCGGCTTTTTGCCGCCTCGGGGGTGCTCCGTGCGGCTTTCTGCCGCGTCAGGGAAGCCCCCCGCACTAGCCTGCTGATCCCACCACCACCCCGCGCTGCGCCAATCCCTGCGAACAGCAGGCAGCGGTGGAGGGGGGGGAGAATGAGCAGCATCTCCTCCGCTACAGCGGAGACGTTTCTTGCTCCTCCCCCCCCCTCGCAAAAGCCTTCTTTTTCGGGTGGGGGGGGTGGAGAAGCAAGCAGCATCTTCCCTCTCTCCTCTCTCTCTTTCACTCCTTCCTTCCTTCTCTCTCTCTCTGTCTCATTCCCTTTTACCCCTCCCTCCCTCCTTCCTCCCTCCCCTCTCTCCTCTCTCTATCTTTCACCCCTTCGTTCCTTCCCTCTCCCTCTTTCTTTCACTCTCTCTCACCCCTTCCTTCCCCCCTCTCTCATTCCTTTCTTTCTTTCCTTCCTTCCTTCTTTCCTTCCTTCCTTCTTTCCTTCCTCCTCCCTCCCTCCCTCCCTCCCTTCCTTCTCTCTCTCTCTCTCTCCCTTTATTTTTCTTTCTTTCTTTCCTTCCTTCCTTCCTTCCTTCCTTCCATCCATCCATCTCTCTTTCTCACCCCTTCTTTTTTCCTTCTTTCCTTCCTTCCTTCTCTCTCTCTTCCCTCCCTCCCTCCCAGCCTTTTAGAGGAGGAAAACCAGAAAAAAAATTTTTTCCACACAGTGGAGAGGGGAAGGGCGGCCCTTTGAGGGTCACCGGCCCTTTGAGGGTGACCAAACTGCTGATGCGGCCCCCGATGAATTTGAGTTTGACACCCCTGGACTAGATAGATAGATAGATAGATAGATAGATAGATAGATAGATAGATGATAGTCTGCAAGCTCAGTTCAGAGGAGAAATACAGTATGGCAGGTAGAGATGATGGTGCTGAGCCAAAGTGCTGCCCATGACAACTTCTTTCTTTCTTTCTTTCTTTCTTTCTTTCTTTCTTTCTTTCTTTCTTTCTTTCTTTCTTTCTTTCTTTCTTTCTTATGCCACCTTTATCTCCCAAGGATCTCAAGGTGGTATACATAGTTCCCCTCCTTAGATGCAGACACAATTTCATCACAATAAAATCTTCAAGCAGTGATGTCCAGCCAGTCACTGTCCACATATTCTTTCCAAGGGAAAGGCCATAGGGGAGTGACCAGAGAGGAGGGGGCTGGCATTGGGGACCATCATTTTTGGCTTGGCAGTCAACGAGCAAAGAGCAGAGACAGCACCGACAGCACCAGACTATGCCTGCCTACCTATAAGTAAGTCCCCCCGCCCCCCGAGTTTCATGGGACTTACTTCCAGTTGTGTTAATAGGATTGCTGCTTGAAGCGTTCTTTCTACTTCCTCCCCAAAGCACTGTGGTTGGAAGTAAAAAGGAGAGCTCTGATAATGTCATTTCCTGATTGGAATCTACAGCTGTTAGTCGCAAAATTGCACCTTGCACTGCTCCACTTGGGGAAGATTAAGAAATGTGTCAATAATACTAATATTAAAAACCACCAAGAACTCCTCCAACTCTCTGAAGATATAATAATAATAATAATAATAATAATAATAATAATAATAATAATAATGGGATTTATATCCCACCTTTTCTCCAAGGAGTTCTCCCCTCATTTAATCCCCACAATAACTTTGTGTGACCAGGCCACGACAGCCCCAGCCCCCAGGGATCATAAGAAAGGAATAAAAACTCTGACAACGTGTTATGGAATTAAAATTAGGCCACAACTTTATTAAACTTCCAAATGTAGGAAGACCTTGGCTTAGGCCTTGAGCATGTATCCCTCCCAGTCCCCCAGCCGAGGGAAGTGGGGCACATCAGGGTAAGTAGGATATGGGGTGCACTGCGAGACATATGTGTACGCAGGCAGCCCACCCCATATCCCCGCACGCAGGGTAGTTCACTGACAACCTTTCAGTGTATGGCCAGTGACACCCATTGTATAACCACTTTTAAGAGGGGACCCTGGAATTGCCACCGCAGGGGGGTGAGTTACCACTTCACACCTCCCCCCCCCCCATTATAGGGAAGAAATGACTAAATGATTCCATCCAAGGCCATAAACCGCCAAAGTTGTGACGAATTGCTACGGGGAAGACAAAACCTGCCAACGCAGGAAAATTTCTTCCCGGTCCTTCAACAGCAACCAGTCAAAGACCGTAGCAGCGCCTGCTAAACAGGAAGAAAAAATTAACCTGCAAACAAGAAAGCATTAAACTAAGGGAAGGGAGGGTGGGTGAATTTCCTGAGCTGACTGCCTGGCTACTGTCGGCTCTACCCCCTATATAGAATGGGACTGGCCCCACCTCCCAGCAGTGAAACTTGACTACTGAGGCTGGGCGTGAACCTCCAAATAATAACAGTGAGAGGCAGGCCAGCCCCTGTTTGCCATCCAGCTCCCTGGGAACTGTAGCACCGCGAGCGATCCCGCAAAGGGCACCCACAATGTAAAGTGTGAGTGCTCATTGTGACATAGATCAGGCTGAGAGGTCAAAAGTCACCCAGTGAGCTTTGTGACTGAGTGGCAATTTGAACCCAGGTCTCCCAGCTCCTAGTCTGACACTCTGACCACTACATTGCAGGCAGACAGACAGAGATATTCATCCCAGATTCATGCCTAATCTGAGCAAATCTGCAGCCCTAGCTTGAAAGACATATTATTGCATTTGATTGTTACGCACATCACTTTTGTTGAATTATATGTATATTTGTAACCTATGTGTATTTGTAACCTATTAGTTAACCTAATACATGGTTGACTATATTTCTTATTGGGAATGTTTTTTCCCTCTTAACTATCCTACCTATGGACACTGGTGTGATTGATTCCAGAGAAAAATGCTCCACTGTAGAACAGCTAATTGCAATTGCCACTAGAGCTTTCAAATTCTTCAGAGAGACCATATCACAAATTCCCAGAATGAGGTATCCCTTTATGGCAGACCATTGGTTATATCATCCCTGTAGATACTACTTCAGTGATAGAAGCAGGAGCACCCTGCAGAATTTCAGCTGAAGAAGCATATGTTTGGGAAAGAGTCTCAGAATAGATGATGGATGAAGGAATGAAACTGCAGCAAAGCCATCAGGACAATGGTAGGCTCTCTTAATAATTTCTGGTTTATACTGTACATAGCATTATGTCGGGAGGAGGCAGTTTGTAGGATCATCATCAGGTGGAGGTCAGAAGTTATTTTGCATACTTCCTGCATGCCACTAAGTAGCCGACAAAGCTCAGAAAATATTATTTATTGGCTTCATAACAGATAAAGGATGACAAAAATGCAAACTTTGCCTAGTCATTGATTCTGAATGCTGAATCAGTATCCAGAAGATTCCCCCTAAAGTTACAATTTTGCATATAGCCCAGAGGCTGCTCTACAATGAGTCTGACTGAGGTGGGCACTTCAGTGGCAGATTTGGGAGGGGAGACAGTTCGGGATCCTAGCTCACCTCCTCCCTCTCATCCTGACTAGCTACCTGACATAGGAAGCAAACATTAATCAAGCAGAGCCTGGAGGGGACACCGGCTGAGGGAAAGAAAGTGCTGAAGGGTGGGCGTAGGAGGAGGCAGCAGTGGAAAGAAGAGAGTGACTTCATTTTTATTTTAAATTATCATTCCCACTGATGTTTGTTTCAAGACTGGAGGCTACGCTTGGGGGTTGGGTCATGGGTTTTTTAACCTCCACAAACAAATGAATCCTATGAACACTTTCCCATGAGTAAGTTTCACTGAACATACAGTAAGTTCACCTGAGTAAAAATCCACACTATTACACTAGTACCATTAAATTGCAATAATTAGTGGCTCTTGCTCAGATTAGAATCATATCATTTTTTTAAAAATAATATTTTATTAGTTTTCAATTACAGTCCAATAATAGCCTCATTATAACAATACCAATTTATAATACAATTATTAATACCAATCATTCTAATACCGAATTATATAATTTAGATAAAATGGCCCCTCGCGTGCTAGATTTGATGATTTGATGGTTTTCTTTATTTCTCCTTTCCAAACTCTTATTAATTTCCATCACTTTCCGGTCATAATAATAATCCCTCATACAACTACAATATTAATAACTTCTATTTGTGTTGACACATTAAATGATTTATAAAACTACAAGTGAGGAACTCAAACTATATGCTTGTTCTTCCTGTGTGTGGCAATTATTCTGTCCGTGGTGTTTCTTCCTGTCCTTATAAGATGTTATGTCTTTCTTTCCCCCTGTTGTTGCTGTTATCTGCCATGCCTTGGGTGGAACTGATATCCCATTGCTGTTCCAGAAATTTCTCTGTTGCTTTGTCCCATGCTCCGTTGTTTTGCAACTTTAACAACAGGTGCAAAAGTCACTCTGTCCCAGTAAATATTACCTGTTGTCACCATTTTCCCTCTCAGCCTGGGAAGAAGAGTGGTCTGTCAAACTGTAGATGACTCAATAAAGAGCTCTATCAGTTCCTTGGCAGTTCACAGACTCCTTTCATCCTTCCTTCCAACTGAAGATATGTGAGCAATTATTCTTTCAATTAAATTAAATTCCAAGTCCTCTAAGTGTTATTCAGTTCACTTTGTAAATAATAAAGGATGGGGAAGAGTCAGCTCTCAGTTTGCATAGTAAACCTTTTGCAAAATAGAGCTTCCCTCCCTTTTTCCTTTTTTTACACACACAGTTCAGTTTGATGTTATATTCCATATTTAAATTCCAATTTCTTCCATCCTTGCTTCTACAAATATAATTTTAACTAACATTTAGAGGAGGAGAGGAGGGTTGCCGAATCATAAATGTAGAGAAGAAAACTTTAAATAAAGAAACTGTAGGCTCCCCACCCCGTCTTTTGCAGTGAATGAAGTCTTATCTCAAGTTCAAACCTTAAAGTCCTTGCAGTTGGTTTGTTCCACAGTTTGTGATATCATCTCTTCCAGCACATGCCTGTACTTTAGTCAAATTAAGCTCTAATTAACAGGAGAACCTCTGTTTCTTAATGGTGATGTTGGAGGGTTTTCAGCAGGCAAAGTGCTTTTGTTCTCAGCGCCACCCTGACTCCCACATTCCATGCCGGAACAAGAGCCAGCTACTGAGACAAACTGTGAGTGAAGCCCATCCCACCCCCATCCTTGGGGGAAATTTACAAGGATAATTACCCTACATCATCATTAAGACAGAGCAAAACCGGAAGCCCAAAATCTTTTTTTTTTTTTAATAATTTTTAAATAATTTTTATTGGTTTTACAATATTTGTCTGGCCCCGATTCAGGCCAGCTCACTTGTATTACAACCAGTAACATATGACTTCCTCACGTCCACTCCATTGTTTTCATCTGTTTGCATATAACAATTTTTAACAGGTTCCTAAATTCATAATCAAATAATTATATTTCTAATATCACACTACCATCTTCTCACATCCTAGCATACTTATGTATCTTCATTTACATCCCTCTTGCCTCCCCCGGTCCCTGGGTACGCAGCTTTAATTTGTAATCTTAACTCCACTTATCATTCTTACCATATTTAAAATAAGAAATACTTATCCTTCTTTATACTTAATATATCCTTCATAATTACACTTAGTCAGTCCGAAACGTGTCCATAGATCAAAACCTAGAGTCCAAAAGGCAAATAATGCTTTAACTGTACTCATCCTACACCTGCCGGCAACAAAATCCAGAACCAGAGTGAGTCCTGCAAGGTATCTTCCAAAGCGGCATCCTCCAAAATCTGTGGCCAGCCTTTCCATTCATGTTCAGATCGTCTCGGCATGTCTTCCGCTGCTTGTCATGGGATTTTGGTTTGCTGATTTTTCTTATATTCCTTCTCTTGCGTCTTAAAATGACAGCTCCTTTTGTTTTGCGTTTAAAAGGTCTCTTTTTGCAGCTGGTTGTTGCCAAAGTAGACTTTTGTTGTTCAGCCTTGACGAATACTGTCTCTTCCATAGTTGTCTGTAAATCCAGGCCAGCCGGCACAGTGTTTAGACTTTGCCTTATCTCATCCGCAGAGCTTCTCATAGCATTCATCTCTCTCAGTTCTGATGTAAATTCATTCATCCTTTCCAGCAATGTCTGCAAGCTAGCATCCGGTTCCATCGCCATTTTTTTGGGCACAGTTCGGAAAGTTATTTAACTTTTAAAACTTTTTAAAACTTTTCAAAACTTTTTCCCTTTAATAAACTTCAAAAACTTCAAATTTCAAAGTAATCCGCAAATCTATCACAGTTCTTTCTGCTTCCCCCGGGACCAGGGGAGGCGCAAGGGTTAATTTAAAGCCACATAACAAAGAGCTCAAATCAGTCATTTTCAATGCTTCTATAGAAGTTTCCTGTTACAATGGCTCCAATGGCAGGGAACGGACCTCCGTGATTTCGTCCCAAGCCAGTCCAGATTAAGTCCAAATTCCGTTTTTTACTTTTTACTCACAGTTCCGAATTTGCAAGTCTTGGAGGAATCAGCGTGCTCAGTGAAGACGGTCTTGCAGCTTCGCCCGACGGGGAGTTGAGCGGACCCTGGGGCTCCGCCGCCCGCTCACGCTCGGGAGCCCTTGCTGTGGTCTCCCGGGGAGCAGGGCCGGCGTCCGAGCCCATGCAGGTCCTATAGACCCCGGGACGCCCTTCCCGGGGGTTTTGGGGTTTGCGGCGCTGGCGCAAGCTCCCCTTTTCCCGGTCGGACGGGGGAATGTCAGGAGCGACATGTCCCCCTACCATCTTCTCCGGCATCGCCGACCGGAAGCCCAAAATCAAATCGTTTTAGGGTTGGCACAGACTTTGGAAGTCATTGATTCAAACCTTCTGCTCAATGTATGCTCAATACTCAACAAAACTCAACAAATGCATTAAAAAATGCTTCAGAGGGTGTGTCTAAGATAATAGGGGTGGTAGTTATCATCTGCTTACTGTTCATTGTCCTAGTCCTAGTTCAATGACTGGCAGAGCATTTTCTAGTTTGCCTCAGACAACAAAATGCTTTGGTTCAGCACAGGTATAACCATAGGAGGCATGATAGAATAGAATATATAGAATATATTTTATTGTCATTGTCCCCTTCGGGGACAACGCAATTACTTGGCTGTTCCATCCACCCAGATAGGGCACTCCACACAAAGACAAAACAACTACAAAAACACTGATTAAAACCATACACACTGATTAAAACCATACAATGATAAAACATAACAGGTAAGATTAGATTACTTCAAAGTCCAGGCTTCCCATTCAAGGCCGCGATCGCTCTGGAGAAGAAGCTGTTTCTAAGATGGCTTGTTCTTGTTGTCATCGTCCTGTATCTCCATCCCGATGGCAAAAGTTCAAAGAGACGGTGACCAGGATGCAATGGATCTTTCACATAGCCAGCAGGATACAAGGATTCAGAGTTTTCTGTGATCCAAATGAGTTTATGTTACAGAAATCACTTGTCTTTTCTTCTCTACATTCTCTACAGAACTAAAAAGCATGTCAAGGGAAAATCACAGCACCATATATGAGTTCATACTTTTGGGCTTCACTGACTCACCAGAGCTGAAAATCTTGCTTTTCGTATTCTTCCTTGTAGTCTACCTCATCACCATTGTGGGGAATCTTGGGATGATCCTATTAATCAGGATCGATTCTCGACTTCACACTCCCATGTACTTCTTCCTCAGCCAGCTGTCCTTCGTGGACCTCTGCTATTCTTCCGTCGTCACCCCTAAGATGTTGATGGATTTTGTCGTGAAAAGCAAAAGCATTTCCTTGCCTGGGTGTGCAACACAGATGGCTATGTTTTGTCTCTTTGTGGCCACTGAGTGTTTCATCTTGGCAGCCATGGCTTATGATCGGTACGTAGCTATTTCCAAGCCTCTTCTCTATACAGTCATCATGTCCAGGAAAATTTGTGCCCAGCTGATGGTTGGACCCTATCTCGCAGGACTGATCAATGCTACAACACACACCAGCTTAACTTTCCAGTTAACTTTCTGCAAGTCCACAATCAACCATTTCTTCTGTGACATCCCTGCAGTCATATCGCTCTCCTGCTCTGACACAAGTTTCAACTTGACTGTGCTTTTTGGTCTCTCCTTCATGTTTGGAACAGTCAGTGGCTTTATTGTCATCATCTCCTACATCTACATCCTTGCAGCCACCTTGAGGATCCACTCCAGTGAAGGGAGGCACAAGGCTTTCTCTACCTGCTTTTCTCACCTCACCGCTGTCTCTCTTTTCTTTGGGAGCCTCTTCTTCATCTATGTCCGGCCCAGTTCTGGCTCCTCAGAAGATGAAGACAAGACAGTCTCCATGTTCTACACTGTGCTGATCCCCATGTTAAACCCCTTGATCTACAGCCTAAGAAACAAGGATGTGAAAGACGCAGTCAAGAGGGTGCTTAGAACAAAACATTTCTCCTGATATGCAGTTATTCCTTTTTTTGCTATTTCTATCCATTTGTGTTTGGGGAATTCATGAAAGGATGTGTGTTGACGAAGACTGTTGAAAAGGCCCCAAAAAAGCATGAAACTATCTGAGTCATTGAGGTAGAAAAGTGGTTTTCTCTCCCATTTATGTTTGTGGGAAGGATTTTAAAATATATATATCATAGGGAAAGAAAAGCTCCCATACACCTTCTGCCCTAGAAGGAGCGAAGTGAAGATTCTTCTACCATCTTATCAGCCAGGGGGTAATTCTGTGCACTCTCGTCTGGGCTCGAGAAGTCTTACTTCAGAGTAGCCATATACATAACTGCACTGTTAAATGTTGAAACAGCTAATATCTAAATGGCTAACAGATTAAGAAAGGAATTTCACAGCAAATAAATAAATAAATAATGCAATCTAAGAAGAGGGACGTAGATTAATGGATGCTGGTCTAAGAAGCAGAGAAATATACTCAGTTCAATGTGATCTGGTCATTCTTCATTGAATTAAATTTCAAACTCTGCACTAGCATTAAGCAGGCGACTGAACACTAAATATACGTGTGTGTAGCAAAAATCCATGGATGCTTTTCCCTTGGGAGAAAATTTGGACAAGAGGAGACCAGGGCTTCCTGGCCCTTTCCCTGCCTGCAGCTCCTCTGTTCCAAATCCTCCTTAAGCACCAAGCTTGACATGACATTTGTCACATAATTTCCCTGGTAACACAAAGTTGGAGCAGGGGAAAGAAGAAATAGCAAGCGTGGGTAGATTCTCATTGGGAGTATAATGGGGCAAAGACTTAAAACCCCCTACAAACCTCTCGCCTTGATTCTGATCCTGCTTGCCTTCCACCCATTGATGGCGATTTGTTAAGGAAAATCAACCATTGAGTTTTGCACTGAACCTCTTTTCTTCCCAAACATTTCAAATGCATGTTTGGCCTCCAAATATACGTTTGGAACAATGCAAGAGGAAAGGGGCCTCAGGGGTCAGGCTAACATCTATAACTTTTGGGAAGGGAAAAGTTAAGCATAAGCAGCAGCAGCTTTTGTTTCCAGCCTATGCATGTGTGAGATGTGTAGTTAAGAAGAAGAAGAAGAAGAAGAAGAAGAAGAAGAAGAAGAAGAAGAAGAAGAAGAAGAAGAAGAGTTTGGATTTTATATCCCGCTTTATCCCTACCCGAAGGAGTCTCAAAGCGGCTAACATTCTCCTTTCCCTTCCTCCCCCACAACAAACACTCTGTGAGGTGAGTGGGGCTGAGAGACTTCAAAGAAGTGTGACTAGCCCAAGGTCACCCAGCAGCTGCATGTGGAGGAGCGGAGACGCGAACCTGGTTCACTAGATTACGAGTCTACTGCTCTTAACCACTACACCACACTGGCTCTTAAAGGGGAAACCTGGTAGGTAATAAATGTGTGTTTGCATGGTAGAAGGTATTTCGGGGTGGGGGGTGGATGCTTGTTGTTTTGCACTTTGGCATTTGTAAAGAAAATAAGATTTTTTATTAAAAAAAAGTTTATTAAATATATATATATAACTGTGTAATGTCTGTTTTTATTTCTTGTCTGTAAATTGATTTTATATATATATATATATATATATATATATATATATATATATATATATATATATATCATCTATCTTTCTATCTATATGAATAAAAGGGCAGAGTTTTCAATGAGCGGATAAATTAAAGTTAGTTAAGGGAACAGTTGGCAGAAGGTCATCATGGCTAGCTAGACATATGGGATTGGTGAGGTTTCTAGCATAAAAATCTCAGAGGCTGAAGATGCCTGAACATGCTGGGAAAGAATATCTAAAACGGTTTTGAGAATACATGAAGAAATGCTGGAAGTTGGCTTGGAGCAAGATTATGAGCCTATGTTGCTCTCTGTCCTTCTGCTTTCCATTCACCCTTCCCAAAAATAAGAATAAACAACTGCTCGCAAAGTCACCATAATACTCATGACCCGGTAAAGGCTGTTCTGGATTATCTATCAAATGCTGAAAAGGAAGTCAATGTTTTGCATCAATGATGTATGAACTTTATCGCTCCAAACACCTTGTTATCCACTTCCAGAAAACATTACCATTTGTGCTACTATAGCAAAACAATTCATTGCAGTATTACACCCCGCAAGAATGTCTTGCTTGCTATTCCCCCCACCTCAGGGACTGGTGCCCATTGGATCTGGTAGGGCAGAAGGCAAGGAGGTTAACAGTAGGTGCAGCCAGAGCCAATGACAGGCTAAACCAATTAATTCTACTTTTGTCCCCACGTTCCCTCCTGCTAAGTTTTACAAGGGCAAAATTAAGGGCTTATTCACACCTCTGTTTGCCCTACCACTTTCCCCCAGGAAAAACCATGGTTTAGCACTGAAATGGAACAAATGACAATTGAGTTCTCCACAGATGGTTGTTGGTTCCGATTTAGTGCTAAAGAGCAGGCTTTCCAGAGGAAAGCACCGGGGACGAAGGCAAAGCCACTCAGACTCATGGGACAAGCAGAAAACCACTTTGACCTGTGCTTTCTGAATTCAGGATACTGATGCCACCTTGAGCATCTTGGAGAAAAAGTGGGATATAAATAGAATAAATAATGTCAAATGCAAGTGTTAAACAGCTTCAGATTCTATGAAGCTACATTTATTCTGAATTCAGAATGCTGATGGCATTCAAAGTAATACCGGTATTCTTGTTTTACAAGGTTAGCAGATGAAAAAGACAGGCGTTACTGTGGCCAAAGCATCTTTGTGGGAAAACATTTTTCAGTGCAATTAATGTTCATACCCAATGGAACAAAAAATAATTGCAGCTTTACCACCTGACAGTAGAAATGGGTCCTCAAAGCCCCAGACTGAAGAACTCAGAAGGATATAAAGATCCTTGCCTTTGTAAACAACACTGGAGAGGCCAAGAAAACCTCATCTGGAAGATGTGCATTGAGATCCTATACAAGACTTCTCAAAGTAAGTCCCATTGAGTTCAAATGGGACTTTCCCTCCAGTGAGTACAGCTTCTCAGACCAAAGCAACTCAGAAATTGCTACAAGTTAAATTACTACCATCATTTCAATGTTCCCATGGATGTAAGATTGAATCAGCGAAAGAAGCTGCCAAAAAAAATTCAGTGCCACATTCCTAAAGAGGCCAGGACAATTATGGGATGTGTATTTTGTTTTAAGTAAAAGAGATAAGAAGGTTAATAAATCACAGGGATATGGGAAGGCTTGGAGGCATAGTTAATTTTTGCTTCAAATTGCACTATGTGGACACATTTTTTCTCCCTCTCCACACCTCAAATAGGATTTTTTAAAAATCCTTCTCGTTCCATCAGTGCCCCTGCTTTTCATTACTTGCAACATTTTTCTAGGCATTGACTTCTTTAAAAAGTAGAAAGTGCATTAGGTAGAACATTCGGGGTGCAAAAAGAATCTTGTAAAAAGGAAAGCAGAGAACATTATAGGTATCGTGCATGTTTTCAGAAGTCATCTTTTTTCTTAAAATAGCTTCCTAAATATGCAACAGCTGAAACAGAAAACTAGTATTTCTTTATTTTGTCTGTTCTGACCAGCAGCAGCTCTCTGTGCCCCACCAGCACAGAGACACCTTCCATGTCATTTGCAGACTGATTCTCTTTTTAACTGGAGATTCCAGGAATCGAATCAGGGACTTTCTTTATGCAGAGCATGAGCTGCGGCAAATCCCCTCCTCACTACCTCTTGCATTCACAGTCTGTATTTCATGAGTAGCTTCATCTGCATTCCCTCCCTGCACTATAATGGAACTTCGCTTCTACTTTTCTACACAGAGATATTGTGAATGGCCAATGTAAACCACACCATGGTGCATGAATTTATCCTTCTGGGCTTTGCTGGCTCTCCAGAGCTGCAAATCCTACTCTTCATACTCTTCCTAGCGGTCTACCTCATCACCCTCATGGGAAATCTTGGGATGATCCTCTTAATCAGGACTGACTCCCGGCTTCACACCCCCATGTACTTCTTTCTCAGCAACTTGTCCTTTGTGGACCTCTGCTATTCTTCAGTTGTCACTCCTAAGATGTTGATGGATTTAGTGGCGGGAAGCAAATTGATTTCCTTGCCCGGGTGTGCAGCACAGATGTGGTTCTTTGGCTTCTTTTTGGGGGTCGAATGTTACCTCTTGGCTTCAATGGCCTATGATCGATATGTGGCCATTTCTAACCCACTGCTGTATAAGGTCATCATGTCTAGGAAAGTTTGCTTCCAACTGCTGGCTGGCCCCTATTGTGTGGGGCTGCTGAATGCCATTACGCACACAGCCTTAACTTTCCAGTTAACCTTCTGTCAGTTCAAGATCAAACACTTCTTCTGTGACATCCCTGCAGTGATATCGCTCTCCTGCTCAGACACACAAATCAACAAGTTAGTGCTGTTTGCCATGTCCTGCACATTGGGCACTCTCAGCAGTTCTCTTGTCATCATCTCCTACATCTACATCCTCGCTGCCATCCTGAGGATCCGCTCTGCAGAGGGCCGGCGTAAGACTTTCTCTACCTGCTTCTCCCACCTCACCACCGTTTCCATCTTTTTCGGGACCCTCTTCTTCATCTACGTGGTACAGCCCAGCAACAGCTTCTCAGAAGATCAGGACAAGATGGTCTCCATGTTCTACACAGTTGTGATCCCAATGTTAAATCCCTTGATCTACAGTGTAAAGAACAAAGAAGTGAAAGATGCTGTAAAGAGGGTAATCGGGAGAAAGGGGCTCCTATTAAAATAGTGGGCCTGTCATAGGATTACTTCTTAAGCCAGGGGTGGTTAGACTTCAGGTTTGTGTGAGCTAATTGGGATTGTTGTTGGCATGGAAGAGAAGATCTCCCAGGGTGGGAGGCTGGGAGAAGTTCCCATGTGAGAACTGGGAGGGTTCACATTTCTCTGTGTTGGTCAAGTTAAGATTTACCTGTGAAAGAGGAGTTTTGTGTGCTTTTCTTTCTTTTCTTTTTTCTCTTTTTGTTTTCATTTAGATTAGTTTTTTATTGTTGTTGTTGTTCAGTCGTTCAGTCGTGTCCGACTCTTCGTGACCCCATGGACCAGAGCACACCAGGCACGCCTATCCTTCACTGCCTCTCGCAGTTTGGCCAAACTCATGTTAGTAGCTTCGAGAACACTGTCCAACCATTACAATACATTATTGTAATGTATTAATAAAATCTTATAAACTTTTTTTTTAAAAAGAAAGAAAGAATGGGCCTTTTCTGTGGTGGCTCCCCATTTGTGCAATGCTCTCCCCAGGGAGGCTCACCTAGTGCCTTCATTACATATCTTTAGGCTTCAGGAGAAACCATTTCTCTTTATTCATGCCTTGGGCTGATTAACATTCTATGTCCTTTAGGGTTGCCATGTATCCTCTTTTTCCAGGACACGTTCTCTTTCTCAGGAGTAAAATTTCTGTCCGGGTGGATTTTTTAAAATTTGCCAAAATTTCTCTGGCTATACTTTCTAGATGAGACATAGACATAACTCGTGGTTGAAAACTTGCTTTCCTCTTCTCCTCTCCTGCCCCCCTCAGCAATATATCACAGCTTCTATAGCCTACATATAGTGGGGGGGTATTTAAAATGAGAGTCATCATAGCGTCCTCTTTTTTGCTTTTCAAAATATGGCAACTCTAAGATTTGTATTTTCTGTTGTGAACTTTGGATGAAGGGCAATACAGTGGTACCTCGGGTTACAGACGCTTCAGGTTACAGACGCTTCAGGTTACAGACTCCGCTAACCCAGAAATAGTACCTCGGGTTTAGAACTTTACCTCAGGATGAGAACAGAAATCGCGTGGCAGCGGCACGGTGGCAGCAGGAGGCCCCATTAGCTAAAGTGGTACCTCAGGTTAAGAACAGTTTCAAGGTTAAGAATGGACCTCCAGAACATGGACCTCCAGAAGTTTTTAACCCGAAGTACCACTGTATACAAATTTAATAAATAAATTTAATAAATAAATAAAAATAAGTGGCGCACACAAACATCAACTCGAGTTGGCAAACATACTCGGGTTTCCGACATTTCCTCTGATTCAGCTTTAAAGAGCAGGTTTTTGTGGGGGGGAACTCCAGAGCAAAAAAAAGGGTGGGCACTTACGCCATCCCTGGAAAGAGTGGAGGTTAGGTAAGTTTGGATAAGCCAATAGGGCAGACATGTCCAACAGGTAGATCGTGATCAGTGGTAGATCATTGGCTCCCCCCAAAGAAGCTGAACAACTGTGGCTCCTCTAAAAAAAGCTCAACATTTTACCTCCTCCCTGAAAAACCTCAACAACTTTGACCCGAACCCCCCCCCAACATATTGTCCTTCCTACCGTAAAAGAAGCTCAACAACTTTGACCTGAACCCCTAAAAAGGGGGTAGATCACTGCCAGTTTTTAACTCTGTGAGTAGATCACAGTCTCTTGGGAGTTGGCCACCCCTGCCATAGGGGAACAGACATGTCAGGGGCACGCCCAGCAGAGAGGAATCTCCAGAGGAAGAGTCGCCAAGAAGTAGGAGGCGGAGCAAGTGATTAGAGCAGAGGTGGGCCAGCAAGAGGCTGGGGAGGACCTGGCGTGTATCTGGCCTTGGGAGGGGTCAGAAGCCAGTCGAGTCAACTGACTCTGACGGCGAAGGATGCGTTTTGGAAGCTTGGACTGCTGCAAGCCTGTTATTGAGAAATAAACCTCAGCTACTTAAACTGCCAGCGTTCTGTGTCTTGTGTGGGAGAAGCGCTAAACCTGACAAGACACAGAACTCCTCCAGGCAACCTATTTACTGAGCATTCATCCTGATTTGTTTGCACAACGCTTATGTGGAAGTAATATTGTATGAGATCTCTGCTAAGCACTCATTCTGATTTGTTTGTGGAAAGGTTATATAACAATGAACTTTCATCCTGACTTGTTTGCAGGGCGTTTATATGTTTTCCAATTAATCCTTCAGTTCAAACTTTTCAAAGCAATTCCCTGTCCTCTTTCGAACCAGAAAAGATCTTTCTTTCTTTCTTTCTAACTTCTTTTTTAAAAAAAACTTTGACGTGCTAGGCAACAGAGCACTTTAAACCACTTTAGTTGTGTAAACCTTAATTTCCTGGTATGCATTTGAATCCCTCCCTCAAAAATACTGATGATCTGGAGGCACCCATACACTTAGAATTAAAGAAGGCAAAAGGGTACCTCTGAGTATATGTTCAGCCCAGGAATTTAATAGGATTGAGCTCCTAGCTTTCTCACATTAAAAATTGCTCTTACCAGTAGTTTCTCACCAAGTTTTCTTCAGCAATCAGAGAGTTGCAGTTATTGTTCAACAGTTAGAAGTCAGAAACTCGTGTCAATCTGCAGCAAGAGATCCTAATCAACTTTATGCTCACCCTGTCTTAAGCAACCCATTTTATGTAAGAAAAGGTATGCTCGTATAATATTATAATTCACATTGTTTCTGTAGGGTGAACAATATGACTGATATACTGGCATAACTGCTATTTTGTGCCTTTTTTCATTACAAGAAAGAAGGTGTGTGTGTGTGTGTGTGTGTGTGTGTGTGTGTGTGTGTTAGGTATGTCAGTAAATATTTCCACAAAGCAGACCATGTGGTGAGTTTTATGATCTGACACCAGAAATGTTTTGCAGAAGAGGAGTTTTGCGTGGTTCTTCCTAATTAATTATGATGTTCTGGGTTTTTCTGTTTTTTAAAAATGCTTTCCTATATTGTATTTGTCTGTGCCGTTGTATTCAGAATTACCTGGACTGGTAGGAGAAACACTTAAAGATATGGCCTCATTAATCTTTTTGAAGATATGCACATATAACAAGAAAGCTTTCCCAGTCCTACACTTATAGCTAGGAAAAGACTGGAGCATGCAAAGAAATATATTTGATGTGATTATACACACACACACACACACACACACACAGTCCTGTGCCCCCCCCCCTAAAAAAAGTTACATAACCTGGGTTTGAACCAGGAATATTTTCCCATGAAAAAGCATGCATTCCACAACTGAGCTATCATTCTTCCAATGGATTATATTAGGAAGGTGTGTGTGTGTGTGTGTGTTTCCTGAGTTTTAGAGGGCTGAACAGCTGCTGGTGGAACTATTTATTTTTCATTCAGTTCTTGTGGTTGCCAATTAAACAAATGAAGGTGAGGAAGAAAAGTGAGAAAGGAGCAGTATTTTAAGTACGCTTGCCAACAAAAATATCTGTCCTGGCAATTTTTAAATCACCTTATTTGGCATAAAACAGAACAAATGGAATGTGAATGAAGTCAACATTTAGCGTGAAGCAGATCAGCATCCCTTGCTTCTTGCACAGTTTTCAGTTTCTTGCCCAGATTGTGAACAGCCCCGTGACCCTGAAAGTCCAAATGATAAGGATAAGCTACTTTTTTTGCACATGGATTGTTCCTGAATGTATTCCAGAGAGTTTATCAAGTCTGCCCTTAAGGCCTCCCATAAGGTGTGCTCACATACTACATTTAATGAGTGCATAGTGCACCACTGTGCATAAATAGCTGAACTTATAAAGCTATTCACATGTAACACTCAACAAGTGTACAGACAGTGTACACAATATTAATCCATGCAGATCAAAAAGTGTATAGCACTTCAGTGGAGCACACTTCATCAGAACAGGGCTTTTAGAATTAATATACTAATAATTCATGGAGGAGAGAGCTATCCATGGCTACTAGCCACAATGGCTATGCTCCGCCTCCAGAGTGGGAGGCAGAAATTCTACTGAATACCAGTTGCTGAAAACCACAGGAGCGAGGAGTGGTTTGCCATAAGCATCTGGTTGGCCACTGTGAGAACAGGATGCTGGACTAGGTGGGTCATTGGCCTGATCCAGGAAACAGCCTCTTATGTTCTTAATGTTAGATCAGTGATGGCTAACCTTGACACCCCAGATGTTTTGGAACTACAACTCCCATCATCCCTAGCTAACAGGATCAGTGGTCAGGGATGATGGGAATTGTAGTCCCAAAACATCTGGAGTGTCAAGGTTAGCCATCACTGTGTTAGATAGAGCCCAATTATTTGTCTCAATAAGAAGCCATTGTTTCTTCTCTAGGAGACGGGGTTTTACAAGATCCAAAAGGAGAAACAGAGTGTTCCAGCACTTTGGGGATATATTTTAGGCAAATGCCCTACAAAGAGTGGGTGAGAAATCTGCACTGTCTCTCTCCATATCTGCATCCTCAAGAGCAAGATTTTGTGCGAGCTTCCAGAGAGCAGCGGCGGCGACTTCAGACACCAGCAGCACTCAAAATACACATGACAGAGACAACAGGCGCTTTTGTGGCTGATAGACATAGTGAACCCCTGGCTCTGCTTCAATGAATACACTACGGGATTTAAGCTCGTCTGCCCTAAATCTGTCGAATTCCTGTTTGCAGAGAAGTCCAGCAGGTGGCAGTAGTACACCACCACATTTTCTGCTCAGAGAAACAGCCACCCATTGGCAGGCAGTACTTTCAGCCGTGTAACTCATGTGACCCCAAGACTGCTGTCAGCCCTGTTAACTTATTTATCAGAGGGCAGCTGATATGAGCTACTCTAGGCCTGGAGGCTGACAAACGGGTGTGTGCAAGTTCATGCACATCTCCGGGTGAATTCAGGATTAGACTAAACAACTTGGCACAAAGGTTTTCTAGAGAGCCCTTTGAAGAATCTGACCAATATGCTGTCGTTCTTTTATCTCCGCCATGTTTATATCCATCCTGACATCTGTTCTTCAGCCAGGACCAACCAGTGCCGCCCACCAGCTTTCATGGCAACCTTTCACTCATCACCATCCATTAACTAGTGGGCTATCCTGGGTGAAGGCGGTCAGGCAACTGGAAGAGAAGATGCTGAAGCTTTCTTTGACTGTGACACACAGCAAAGCTTCCTCCAGCTGCCACGCTGCCCCAAAATGTCACACAGGGAACAGAGCTTGGTGAGATCTGCTTTTGGATTATTAACATCACCACCATTTAGGGGGTGCAAGCAATACTTTGATCCACACCTATACAATGTTTGCTTCCGGAATTTTTCATGGGGGTTCACATTTTCATTTTTTCAAAATCTGTAGGGAAACTAAACTTTTTGATTCAATACCTTCCCAGAGAATGCTTCTGTTGTTCTTGTTTTTAATCCAGCCATTTGAACACTAGAATTGTTTGTTTTGTTCAGAATTATCAATCATGTTCCCATCTTTTAAATAATGTGAACATCTCGTGAGTCTTCTTGTCATGGAAGTGATTCAGGCCACCCTCTTCAGGCTCATTTCATGGGTCATTTTATTGAATAATTCTTTTCATTTGCTTCATGTGTCAGCCTGTCCATGACACCAACTAAAGAAATGCTGATACAAATGCTGTCTCCCTGAGCCTGTGATATTTGTTGATGTTAGCCCCCAGCTAAGAATGTCACCCAAAGAGCTCCGGAATAAAGAACACATTTGTGAGATTATCTATGGCTAATTACACAATATACCTTTAAAGCACATTCAGAGCACATTTTCCCCCTCAAAGAATTCTGGGTACTGTCGTTTACCCCTCACAGAGTTATAATTCCCAACAACCCTTAACAAATGACAGTGTCAAGAATACTTTGAGGTGGAAATGTGCTTCAAATATGCTGTTTATAGTGTATACACAGCTGTAAAAAATGACACAAAGCGAAATGCATACATTCTCCTCATTACCTTCCTCTCCTTAAAAAGATAGGAAGAACCATGCTAGATGAGAAGCAAAGGCCCCGGCATTCTGTTCTCACAGCAGCCAACCAGACGCCTTTGGGAAGGTCGTGAGCAGGACCATAGTGGAATAGCACTTTCCCCACCTGTGATTTCCAGCGACTGGGATTTACAGGCATGTTGCCTGTTCACCCACATACCTTCTCCTGGCTCTCTCCGGAGCCCTCCCCTGCAAAGATTTCAGTTACCATGTGTGGGTCCCACACATACACCCTCAGCACCTTGTTCTCTCAAAAGCAGCAGCCATAGCAGTCAGTGAGTCAGACTATGAGGGGACTGTTTGCTTGACCAATTATTTCGTATGCCTGCACTCCCTTGTCTGCTGTAAAGTACTGTAATCATGACACATCACAAATATATCCTGTGACAAGCTGTTCACCCAACCTCAATACAAAGCCCGATACATGACAAGCAAAGAAATGGATAGTAGCCGGACCCATTTGCAGTCTAAATTTCCAACAAAAGTAAAAAGGTATATTTGTTTACACTGTTCCAGAACAGCAGTCAGGTTATTCTGTTGTGGCAAAAACAGAGTCTTGTGACACCTATAAAGCTAGCACATTTATCATGACAGAAGGTTTCAGGGACCTCAGTCCATTTCATCAGACACACAAGATAATAATAATAATAATAATAATAATAATAATAATAATAATAATAATAATTTATTATTATTTATAAAAACACATCTGGCTGGGTTTCCCAGTTAACAAAGGGCGTTCATCCCATGGATATAAACTGTGACTTTTTCTTACTTGGGCTCAACTAACATTTGTTTTTAAAGCTGGTCACCCTTCCTCACTGGCATATTTGGGTACTTTGTACTTGGGAATCCATTTTCAAGTACAAAATGTCTGCTAGGGAGCAGCCCTCTGGTACCCATGCAATCTGCCAGCATATATTTCCGCCCAGATTCAACACAGCGATGGAAATCCTCCCGGAGGCATAACGTCAATATCCAAACTGATAGGCTCAACAAACTAACATAAATCCACATACATAAAAGGCAGCCTTTCTGCCAAAAATACAGAAATAACTATCGAATACAGATCCAGCCAAGATCCATCTGTCAAACCAACTCAGAGATGACAGTCAGCCCAGCACAAACACACCAACAGATGCAACTGACGATTACACAATGAAGATGCATAAATGACAGCACTATTACCATGCAAACACACACACAGATGTATGTCTGTGTAACAACCCAGCCCTCTAGCACTAGCAATCACCCCTTATAATCACAACACAGCAGTCTTTTTCAGCTACTTTAAACTGTATAGAATCAGCTAGGGAGCCTGAAAACACAACCCTGCCCTTGCCTCCTGCATACCAGTTGTTCCTTGTGTGCAAAGGATTGTTGGTTCAAGTTGGGGAAGAGATCTGACACCATCATGCTGACTGAGGGCCACATTCTCTTCTAGGCAACCCCTGCAGGGGCCACATCCCTGCAGTGGGCTGGGCCAGAGACACCGGCACCAGGTATAGGGAGCGCTAGGGGCTCCAGCCCCATCAATATTTGGAATCAGGGGGCCCAACCCCCCCATATTGAGGGGGGCATCAACCCCTGCTACCACTGGGCATCCTACCAGAGCCCCAGCCCCAACCCAAGAGCCAGGAGGGGGCTGGGACATCTTCATAGAATGGGAGAGTTGGCAGGGACCCAGTAATACAGGAATCTCATCAAAAGCATTCATGACATATGGCCATCCAATCTCTGCTTAAAACCTCCAAGGAAGGAGAGTCCTTTAACCTCTAGCCTTTGTCATCTAAAGTATGTGTGAGTTTTAGGAGCCACTCTATTGCTGCGACTGTGATTTGCTTTAACCATTTTTTAATACGGTGGGGGACTTTGTGAATATGCGGTGTGCATCTTGCTTAAAAGCCACTCAAATGCCGTGTTAACTTGATGTGTGAGACCTTCAGCCATCTCCCAACTCCACAATCCTTTGATTCTATGAAACTCTGGACAGATTCACAAAGTTCCTCATCATATTGGGGTGATTAATGTTCTCACACTGCATTTCTCCAACTAGAAATGTATTCACACATGTGCGATGTGGTGTGGATTTTGCTTAAAAGCCGCATGAATTCCATATCTAAGTAACTTAGTTGAGAGTTCTCAGGTACCACGCATGTGAGAGAAGTTCCTATGGGAATCCTAAGACATCCTGGCTTGTTGGGCTATTTTTGTTTGTCATCATCTGTCTTGGAGCAAGATGTAAAAAAGATGCTGGAAAAATCTTCTTTCTTCATACCGTCTTTCCCCCTTTTTAAGACACCGTCTTATAATTTTTTTTCCTCAAAAAAACACAGGGTGGCTTATTTTCGGGGGATGTCTTATTTTTATTACGCCAGTATGGTACGGTACAGCCTCCCCCTGCGCGCTGAGCAGGCGGGGCAGAACTCCGCAAGAGGCGCGTTTTTCCCCCACGTCTCTCGCTGGCTCCCTGCGCACGGGGAACAGGTGGGGCAGGAAGAGGCGTCTCCCCCCTCCCTGCACGCTAAGCAGGCAGGGCAGAACTTCGCAATAGGCGCGTTTTCCCCCTGTGCCTCTCACTGGTTCGCTGGCTCCCTGTGCACGCAGGAGGGGCTGAGGAGGCGACGGGAACTATGGCGGCACCATGGCTTACTTTTGGGGTATGTCTTACTTCTCACAAAGGTAAAAAAAACCCTGCCATGGCTTACTTTATGACTACGTATTAAAAAAGGGGAAACAGGGTACACTTACATAGGAGTAAGTGCCATCTAATACAGAAGGACTTAACATCCATAGGCTTGTGTTGCTCTGTTGCTCTCTTGCTGCAGAACATTGCTCAGTTCTGCTATTGCGGTTTACATAGGCATCTGGTCAGGAACAGAATGCCAGGCTGTCCCAGCAGGGCTCTATGTACATAATTATGATTAATAGAAAACGATGTATTGATTGATTATATCCCACCTTTTATCCAAGAAGCTCAAGGTGACATGTTTTCTTCATAGCAATTTTGCTGAGAGACAGCGCCTGGACCAAGGTCACACAGTGAGCCACTTCATGGCCAAGTGTACATGGGACACGATTGCTTCCAGAATGCTCTTACAGAGAAGATAATCTAAATGAAGTGACATTTGCTTATGCCATAATAGCCGCGATAACAACAAATTGCTCACATTGTGATGTTCCTTTATTATATCACAGGATTCCTAGAGCAGTATTGCTTTCGTGTCCAATGTTTCTTTGGCAGGGAGAAGAAGAAGAGTTTGGATTTGATATCCCACTTTATCACTACCCTAAGGAGTCTCAAAGTGGCTAACATTCTCCTTTCCCTTCCTCCCCCACAACAAACACTCTGTGAGGTGAGTGGGGCTGAGAGACTTCCGAGAAGTGTGACTAGCCCAAGGTCACCCATCAGCTGCATATGGAGGAGCGGAGACACGAACCCAGTTCACCAGATTACAAGTCTACCACTCTTAACCATTACACCACACTGGGAGGAGGATGGGGAGAAAACCAGATCAATTTGGCCTTGCCCACACAACGTCCGGGACTGCCAAGCAACCCCTCCAAGTGCAGAGTCCACCAACTACCACTAGTCCCACCACACTGGCCAATATTATCCTCTGCAAAGTTGCAGAGGTGGTTTGCAAGGGAGAAGCATGGCGGGCTTAAGATGCACCCTGCCTACCACTCTTCCTCCTGAAAGCCCTCTTCCTCCTGGTTGCGTATCCTCTGTGCCAGGTGGAGGAAAGCAGCTGGGAAAGCAGTAAATACAGAAGGGGTAGAACATCACCATCAATACACTGCTTCTCCCCTGAGCAACAAAAGATCCCTCACATTGCCATTTGCAGTTGAGAAATAGCAACCAGGGTTCAGAGGCCGGTGCTTGCTATCTATCACCGACATTTACCCTATGGTGTAAATAATATGGCCTGATTCAATCAGGTTTCTCTCCCCCTCTGTTGTGTGAAAGCTGGATCCAAGGTTGCCTTACCTCATTCTACCTCCCTCAGTCTCCGCTGTCTCCTCTTCCCCCAATTGTGTCATTCTTGATCTTTCCAATTCATTTCCTGTTCGCCCCAGAAGTTTCTGCTTAAATAGACCCTGGGGCTTCCTCGGCTTTTAGCTGATGCCAGCAGTCTCATTTTCTCCAGGCTGTCACAAAACTGCTGGTCCATGAAGGATAATGACAGGTACATCTTAGAGGAAGAAAAGTGTGTGTGTGTGTGTGTGTGTGTGTGTGTGTGTGTGTGTGTGTGTGAACAAATATAGAGAAGACTGGGAAGCTATAATGGTAGGGCAGAGGAAACAACGCTAATATCGTATTTTAAAAGTGTGATAATACAGTTGCAATTCTAGCAAATGAAAGGACAGTATATTATTAGTTATTTAATTTCTTGTTGTGTTTTTACTGGCAGGTAAGGCCCAGGACGGGGATGCGGGTGGCGCTATGGGTTAAACCACAGAGCCTAGGGCTTGTCGATCAGAAGGTCGGTGGTTCGAATCCCTGCGATGGGGTGAGCTCCTGTTGCTTGGTCCCTGCTCCTGCCAACCTAGCAGTTCGAAAGCACATCAAAGTGCAAGTAGATAAATAGGTACCGCTCTGGCGGGAAGGTAAACGGCGTTTCCGTGCGCTGCTCTGGTTCACCAGAAGCGGCTTAGTCATGCTGGCCACATGACCCGGAAGCTGTAAACCGGCTCCCTTGGCCAGTAAAGCGAGATGAGCGCCGCAACCCCAGTCAGGGGTCCCTTTACCTTTAAGGCCCAGGACAGAAGCACTTACAAATTTTTCTACCACAGGTGCCAAAATAACTTGGCTGGCCTTGGATTCTATGTATCTTTTTTTTATAAAAAAAAATGTATGATATATCATGTTATGAGTTTGGAGGAGGGGATGTAGGAATTCAGGGGTTAAAAAGAGACCCTTCTAACCCCTGAATTCTTCTAATCCAGGAAGTGTTACAATATAACCCAGGCTAGCTTCCTGATGAGGCCACATGGGTGGTGGGCCATTAAGAGGAACAAAGGAAAGGGGATCTGTGTGAGATGGCAAATGGGTGGAGAGAGCCCCCACCCCCCAACTTGTGGATAGTTAGGAGGAAAAAGCCAAAGTTTAGAGTTTGGAGTGGTGTGGGCTAGAAGCAAAGCAGCAAACTGGGAACCCAGAGAGACAGAGCAGTGTTTGATTTCTGTTCGAGTCCAGCGCCCTCTTTGGGTGTTAATGCTGTGAACCCCTCCATCGTAGGCTCAGGATGCACAGTAGATATGTGTGAACAAACCATATATCCTAAAGACACCACAGTCTTCACTATGCCTCATTCCAAGGGAAACACGAACCCTGGAATCTCCCACCACTCAGAGGTTGGGGTGACGTGCAACAATATTTTTATTCTTCTCAACAAAACCAAACAGATCAAATGCTGCCACACAACAATGGTACAGAGGTACACTTTCATTATCTTAGTCCTGATCTATTGCCGAAGTTGGCATAGCAGGTCACACACTATTTGAAAAGAGCTCTCTCTTTTAAGTCGTGTGTATTTCTCTCTCTCTCTCTCTCTCTCTCTCTCTCTCTCTCTCTCTCTCTCTCTCTCTCACACACACACACACACACACACAGCTATCAGAGGTTCCATTTGCTGTTGTGCCTCAGGCAGAAAAATATATTGAAGAGGCCTTGCAGGAGGATGTAGGCCATCTAGTCTCTAGTTTTAGGGCTGAGAGCCTATTTTTGGAGATTTGTGCAGTGCTAAGTTAAACCCTGGCTGTAGCTTTACAGGCTACAAATCTCACTGATGGCCAAACAACTGGTAAATACCATCAAGAACACTCTATTATATCCTTCCCTCGACCTGGTGCCCTACAGATATTTTAGACTTCAACAGGAGTGGAGGAATCTGGTTGTGGACTACAACTCCCATCATCCCTGACCATTGGCTGGGCCTGAAGGCAGCATCTGAAGGGCTGCAGGTTCCCCATCCCTGGACTGCAAATTCCATCAGCTCCAGGCAGCAAAGCCAATGTTTAGAGAAGATGGGAATTGTAGTCTAATGACATCTGGAGGGCACCAGGTTGGGAAAGACTGCTCTCTGACATTTGGCAGGCTTTGTTTTCCTGAGTCATACCTGGTGAGGTTTCTAAATTAGCACAGGCAGAAATGCTGTGCTTCTGAGGGAGGAAATGAGGCAATATTTGCCCACTGCTGTGCCTTTGTGAAGTTTAGCTGGCAAAGGATAGATCTGCATTTGTGAAGTCCGTTTCAGGTGGGAGGTCCCTTTGGAGCCTATTGGGATCTTGAAATAAAACCAATTAATATCTACCCAAGGGAGAGCTCCATACACAAAAGGAAAAGAGCAACCTCTCTCCTGGGGTTTTTGCACCATCTGTCTCCCCACCAGATGCCAGCAATAGGCAATGAGGAAAAGAGACATGAAACGCCCCCCTAATAGGTGCCAAACCCCCACAGGGAAAGGAGGGAAAATAACTCCACACACACATGTGGAGAGTGTTAAATAAGTAATCAAAAGCTCCATGAGGTAGCCATAGGCCACAAAGGGAAAGCCAATATGGCTGCTGGGCAGGATGTCTGGTGCCTCAAGTTTGTTGGCGAAGAGAAGAGTTGGTCTCCAGGCCTTGTTAAAGCCATCATCTGTAGGAATTGCCTTCTGACCTTCGATTTATGCCCCCCTTTCTGCAGACACTCAACTCAGTCCCCCCCACCCACTCCAAAGAATTATGGGAACTGTAGTTTCCTATGGGTACTTGGAATTGTAGCTCTGTGAAGAAGAAGAAGAAGAAGAAGAAGAAGAAGAAGAAGAAGAAGAAGAAGAAGAAGAAGGAGAAGGAGAAGGAGAAGAAGAAGGAGAAGGAGAAGGAGAAGGAGAAGGAGAAGGAGAAGAGTTTGGATTTGATATCCCGCTTTATCCCTACCCGAAGGAGTCTCAAAGCGGCTAACATTCTCCTTTCCCTTCCTCCCCCACAACAAACACTCTGTGAGGTGAGTGGGGCTGAGAGACTTCAAAGAAGTGTGACTAGCCCAAGGTCACCCAGCAGCTGCATGTGGAGGAGCGGAGACGCGAACCCGGTTCACCAGATTATGAGTCTACTGCTCTTAACCACTACACCACACTGGCTGAGAGTTCCCAAGATTCTTTGAGGGGGAAATGTTCTTTAAATGCACGGTGTGTTCACAGTCTAAAAATCCGAGTCAGCAATGAGAAGCTGCTTCCCTGGCATATCTTGTTTATTCCCAGTCTATTCCCCCGCTCTCAATTTCCGTGTGTCTGTGTGTCCCTGTTTGCCTCCTCGTTTTCTGCCCCTGTCTGTCTCCTAGATCTCCAGCCACCCCCGTCTGCCTGATTCTGCTTTCCCACTCCCTCCAGGATACGTGCGCCCCCCCCCACATCTCTGGGATTCCGTGGGTGTGCTTTTTATTCCATCCTCTGTTGCTTCATCCTTCTTCTTCTTCTCCTCTCCCCCCACCGCCATCAGCTCAGTGGGGTCTGCAGCCAGCTCTCCTGTTGCTCAGAGATGAGGAGGCAGTTGCTAAGAGACAGTGAAACGTCAGTACCTGGCCCTCAAGGGGAAAAAAGAGAGGGGGGTGGCGGGAGAGGGAGAAGGAGGGAAGAGGAGGTGGGGAAAGACCTGGCTGAAATCAGAGAGAGAGAGAGAGAGAGAGAGAGAGAGAGAGCAACAGTAGCTGCAATTCAATGAGAAGACTGACAACATCTCTGTCTTTTAGAGGTGCAGATGAAAGGAAGGATGAAAGGAAGCAAAAAGCACAGTTGAATGGGAAGGAACCAGCGCAGGAGTCGGCAGCACCAGAGCTGAGCTGAGCTCCAACCAAAAAACAGCCATTCGCTGCTCAGAGTAAGTGTCTCCTTTCAACAAAATTAAATTGATGATGTGATGGGGGGAGAAATGAAGAGGGGATGCCTGTGTGCTGTGGAAAAACTAAGGCTTGGGTGCTCCCTGCCTTGTGTGAGCAGGGTGTGTCCAGCGCGTGAGGATGGAGGGTGCATTTGACAATGGGGTGTCATGGAGAGGAGGCAACGGGTGGAAAGAGGACATGGCAAGGATGAGTGGGGAGAGGGCAAATAGGATGTGAGCTCTGCAGGGCATCCAGGTCGTTCTTGCTGGAGGAGGAGGAGACAACAGAAAACAGAGACGGAGAGAGGGGTGGATGGCAGTGAAGAAGGAAGAAAGCTATGGAAGGAGAGAGACGTGGGAAGAGAGAGGCAAGCGTGGTCCAAGTTAGGAAGTCATGTGCAGAGACTTGGGGATAAAGGAGAGGGATGGTGAGGGATGCAGGGAAATCTGAAACACAGGCCCAGTTCTCCCAACAGAATAAAATCCGAGTGGTGTGCTTGTGTGGAGGCCCAAAGCTCCTCCGCAGCTAATGGTGGAGGAAGGAGCTATGAGTTGCCTCTCAGCAGACCTCTGTGGATGAAAGGGTGGTGCCCTGCAGCTGAGCCTGGGCTAGGAAAAGAGAATGTGGGTCATCTTGACTGAGGGACAATGACCAGTTTGTGTGGAATCCAGGGGGGAGCAAAAGTAGGAGTTAGCTGCAGAGATGAGATTTGTAAGGACTTCCCCAAAGTTGAATCTAGTATTTTAATCTGATCCCTTTGGCTTTTTTTTTTAACATGAATTTACTCCTTTGCCAAAGCTCTCCCCTGCCCCTGTTCTTCTCTGCACAAAAGTCTATGGCTGCGACATCAGAAACGCACAGAGGAGGAAGCTGTGTGGAGTCCTCAGAAATATGTCATAATCAAGGGTTCCAGATCAGAAATGAGGGGCTGCTGTTGCGGCTTGTGAAAAAGGCATGGTGGCTGATACTGTAAAGCAGGGTGAAGGAAGAGGTGAACTGTAGGATAATATCAGAGTGAAGGCAGCTGCAAGAAGTATACGAAAGGGGTGGGGAACTGTGGTTCTAGCAGCATCAGGGGAAAGCATGCAAGCTGATCAATACCATGGTTGCCGTGCCTTTGATCCTCATTGCGTTTTCATTGGCAGGTTGCACAGTCAGAGTCTTGTTGCTGCCTGCTGAGAAAGAAGACCAGGCTTAAAGGACAGCTTCGCAACCTCTTGCCCTTGGCCTTTGGGGTCCTGTAGCCATTGTCACACATGGCTTCCACATCAGCACTTCAAAGTCAAAGACACCGTGAATCCGTGCAGCTATGGGATTCTGTGGCTCTTTGGTAGTTCCAAACTGAGCGATGACAGCCCACCTTCTTCCCAGAGAAGAGAAACCACAGACTCCTAAGTGGCTTGAGCCCAGCCATTGTTCCTCCTCACCTTTCCAAGAGGGCCCCGTCTACACCAGGACAGCAGCGCATGGGAAATTAAGCAAGGGGAGCCATTGAACCCTGCAAAAGTCACCTTTTGTTTATAAATGCTCCTGTCAAAGGACACCTCAGTGACTCCAGGAGAAGACCATGTCAATGCTCGACAGGTGGAGTCACTGGAAACAACATTTATGGGCCTGATTATATATTTTTTCTGGAGTGACAGAAAACTTCTCTAAGAGGCCTGTGTCTCCAGCTAACACAAGGTAAAAGAAAAAGAAAAAAGGAACACATTGTCTCTTAATTCAAGCTCAAGATATGTAATGCTCAACAAACATGGGTAAAAACCACCAGCTTTATTTACATAAATTATCTCCATAGACCAAGGTGGTCACATGTGCATGTATGCAGGTAAATGTATTTCTTTCCTCTTCTTCCTCTTCCTCTTATAGTAAAAAGTTTTTTTGGCAGCTGAATAAAACTACTAGAAACCATCAACTTCTGGCCCATTTGCAGCCCTTTTTTGGCACATTGTTCTCCCATAGGTGCCTCAAGAGCAGGACAAATAGGGGTTCAATGTCCTCCCTTCCTCCCAGTCAGAATGTAGCAGGCTTTCTGTATTGGTGGCTCCCATTTGCTGGGCTGCATCCCTGCCCACTGCTCTCCCCGCCCTGATTGGCCTTCCCTCTGCCATGTAGCCTCTAGCTTGCCAAAATGAACGCCCACTGTGTCCAGCTGGGAGGAGAGCAGTTTGCACCCCACTGCTGCCCTGCCATGATACTGAGCCCTTTCCTTGTGGCAGCGGTGGTGGTCTTTGCCAGTGCCGTCACCGGCTGCCCGGTCCTGTGCACATGCCGCAGCCAGGTTGTGGATTGCAGTGGGCTTCGGCTCTTTTCGGTGCCGCCAGACCTTCCGTTGGACACCAGGAACCTGAGCCTGGCTCACAACCGCATCGCTACCATTCCTCCCGGATACCTGACCTGCTATTCCGAGCTGAGGGTGCTGGACTTGCGGAACAACTCCCTCGTTGAGTTGCCCGCTGGACTCTTTTTAACATCCAAGCGCCTCTCCCACTTGGACTTGAGCTACAACAACTTGACTCACGTGGTGGCTGACATGTTCCAAGAGGCCTACAACCTGGTGCACATTGACTTGAGTCACAATCCCTGGCTGAGGAAGGTGCACCCCCAGGGTTTCCGAGGCTTGGTCCATCTGCGTGACCTTGATCTCAGCTATGGGGGCCTGTCTTTCCTCAGCCTTGAAGTCCTGGAGGGTCTCACAGGCCTGGTGACTCTTCAGATTGGAGGCAACCCCTGGGTGTGTGGTTGCACCATGGAGCCACTGCTGAAGTGGTTGAGAAATAGGATCCAGCGATGCATGTCAGGTAGGTGAAATTACACGGCAGTCCAGTTGTTAGCTTCACCTCGGGGATTTCTGTCATTTTGTTCCCTATTACACAACACATTGTGAACCTCTGGGTAAAATGAAACAAAAATAAAAATAAAAAATTCCTTCCAGTAGCACCTTAAAGGTAAATGGACCCCTGACCATTAGGTCCAGTCGCGGACGACTCTGGGGTTGCGGCGCTCATCTTGCTCTATAGGCTGAGAGAGCCGGCGTTTGTCCGCAGACAGCTTCCAGGTCATTTGGCCAGCATGACTAAGCCGCTTCTGGCAAACCAGAGCAGCGCACAGTAACACCGTTTACCTTCCTGCTGGAGCGGTACCTATTTATCTACTTGCACTTTGACGTGCTTTCGAACTGCTAGGTGGGCAGGAGCTGAGACCGAGCAACGGGAGCTCACCCCGTCGCGGGGATTCGAACCGCCGACCTTCTGATCGGCAAGCCCTAGGCTCAGTGGTTTAACCCACAGCGCCACCCACGTCCCAGTAGCACCTTAGAGACCAACTAAGTTTGTTATTGGTATGAGCTTTCATGTGCATGCACACTTCTTCAGATCTGCACACGAAACTTAGTTGGTCTCTAAGGTGCTACTGGAAGAAATTTTTTTTTTTTTTTACTACGGCAGACCAACACGGCTACCTACTTGTAACTAGAATTTTGGGTAAAATGTTGGGTCTCTGTCTCAGCTTGAAATAAAAGCAGCAGTTCTCTCAGAGAAGCTAGGAAGGGCATTTTTGGATTTAATCCAAAATTTAATCCAAAGTTTAATCACATCAGTTAACAAACATGAATACATATGCTATAATGTTATTGTTTTAGTTAAATAAATTGTTTAAGTTGTTATTAAGGAAATGATTATTTTTCTCCTTCCGATAAAGTACAGCAGAAAAGTTGTCCAAATATAAACAGTTAACTTATTAAACCTGACAAAAATTTCATAATTATCGGTCTGTGTATTTCTAGGAGTATAACCAAATCAGGAATTTTTTATATAACTGTAAAAACTACTCTGAAAAATTATTATTCCAAAAATGAAACCTTCATTTTCATATTGAGATTATACCAGCAAGAATGAGTCTTTCTGTAAGAAAAAGATTTAAATCAAGTATTACTGACTAGTGATTTAAATCAATTTGATTTAAATCAAACCCACCCTGGTTAGATCCATTGCACAGAGAGTTTTTAAGGAGCAAAGAGACAGGCGAATGAGCCCTCTGGGTACCTGGGGGCTGGCAGTGGCAATGCTCACTTCACCATATAGTTGGAGGCCACTGACAACCAGATTTCCACACAATGATGCTGCCATGTGTGGAGCTGCCTAGTTGCTGCCACCATGCTGCAAACGGCCTTTCAGCAGCACACCGAGGCTTTCTGCTCATTAAAGCCGAGGTTTTGTCAGAGCTAGATGGGAATGAGATGTGCTGTACAAGCTGCCCTTGTGACGTGTCAGCACGCTGCTCTGCTCTCCCTGCGTCCTTGTACTGACAGATCCCCAGCTTGCATTGGGAATCATAAATCAGCATCCTCTCCCACTCTCTATTGATTTTTTCCCCCTCCCTGGCATTATTCCTTTCCTGACCTTCTTGCTTATCTCACGAGGGGACCTGGAGACAGGAAATCCTGCCCTTGCGGAGCCAGCAGAAGGCAGTCCTGCTTTAGCAATCATTCCCATCTCCTTGGAGCATCGGTTCTATTTACATTTCCCACCCATCTCTGTGATTGATGTATAGCAGACAATGACGGAGAAGGATGCCATCCATCTCCAGCTTTGGCAGCATTTTTCTTACCTGATGCACAGGGTGGCTGTTGGTTTTCTGATTTGGTGCCCTCGTCCAATTTATGCGTAGTGATGTCTTCTTAGCAAACACAGGCAGGGAGGAAGATTATCTGTCTTGTGCACCTTCTTCTAGTTTCTTACGATGGCAAGTCTAAACTTCCCAGTGAGTTTTCATTCTAGTGCTTAACGTTCAGGTAGTGGTTACCCTCTGCAAAGCTCAGTTCCGCTAATCCAGACACTTTCCCCTGGGGAAACTGACTCTTTACTGCTGAATCGGAGCAAACATCAGTTGGCTTTTTCAAGGATTGACAAATTGCCTGCAGACAGCAAAGGCGCAGGCAGGCAGATGGAGCCTGAGAAAGTTCCGGGCAAGTACCTTCTTGGGCTTCACCTATCTGCGCCTTTGAGGAAGCCCCACACCACTTCAGCTAATGCGAGCCAGAGTGGTATTGGGGCTTGCTCAGCTGGGGGGTGGGAGACTTCCTGTCCCCCAGCTGAGCAGTTCAGGGAAGCCTCTCTGCCCCTCTGACTCTCCTGAGCCAAAGTGGTATGGAGGCTTGCTCAGAAGATCTGAGCAATATATCTTGGTTTCCCTAAGGTGGGGAGGAAGAAGCAGCTGAGAAACATTCCAGACATTGTGATATATCAGTATATTGCAGTACAGTCGTACCTTTGATCTCAAACGCCTTGGCTCCCTAACAAATCGAGCCCCCCGGACAATTGAAACTCAGAAGTGAGTGTTTCGGTTTTCGAATGTTCTTTAGGAAGCCGAATGTCCGACAGGGCTTCCATGGCTTCTGATTGGCTGCAGGAGCTTTCTGCAACCAATCAGAAGCCACGCTTTGGTTTCCGAACAATTTGGAAGTCAAACGGACTTCCAGAATGGATACCATTCGACTTTCAATGAACAACTGTATTTAGCTGCTGAAAACCAGATATCTCCCAGCCCTACTCCCCACCAATTACACACACATAGGACTAATCTACTCTGGTGAGTTATAATGTTATAAATGCTTTATAAATGTGACACCGGGGGGGGGGGGCGGTACAGCAGTCAATGGAAAATTGTCTTGAGAGCTATATAACATTTTTTTCTTGGTGTTTTTTTAGATCAGTGTAGATCCAGCCGTAGTCTCCCCGAACAAAAGAACATTGTACATCAGGGAGAATATTAGTGTGCAGTCCTTCTCCCTGGCATTCTACTTATCTATGAGCAAGGAGGATTTTGTTTTCGTTTTGCTTTTTCCTGATGGGGGGCATTCAGAAATGAGACACACACACCTCTCCCGTCTGACATGTTATAAGCCATGGAAGAAAAAAGCTTCACAGTGTGATTCTACTGCAGGTGTAAATTGGTTTTCTTGCAGCAGCTTTCTCCAACCTGGTGCTCTCTGGAAGTTTTGGATTATGGCTTCCTAGCATCCTCAGCCAGAGCAGAGGGCACTAAGATGCAGAAGGCTGTCTTATAGTCTGTGTTACAAATAAGAATGAGATGTGGGGAGAGATAATAGGCTGGTGATGGGGTAGAAGACAGAAAATTGAAGAATGGTTATGGTGAACCCAGTTTGTTTGTTTGTTTTCTTGAAAGCATCTACCTAATTTAATCTGGTGTATGATACAATCCCTGTTAGTTATGTTCTACTTCCCCTGTCAGGGGCAATGATGCTTGTGAATACCACTTGTTAATAATAATAATAATAAGCATCAGTAATAAGGGAGTATCTTCAGGGTAGAGAGGAAGAGGCACTTGCACACATATGGGATGGAATAGCAAACAACATTTAAACTGGGGTATTAAAAAGAGACTAAAGTAGCTGTTTGTATATGTCAGGGGGTAATGTGAATTGAGAGGTTACTGTGCATAACAACCACTCATTGTGCACATTTACCAGGCCTCATGAAAAATGTGCATTTAATCTCTCCATGAATGGATAGTTGTGCACATTTCCTGGCCAATGTACATAATCTCCTGTAGGTCTTGGAGAATGTGCATATATTGACTGAATTTTGCACAATCTCTGGCTCTTGTTGCTGTTACTCTCATTGTGCATCATATCCCAACAGACCTTGGGGAGAGCTGTGTTTTGATTTACCTATTGTTTCAGGAATTCCACACTGAATTCACCCCACATCCCTAATTACAGCTAGAAGTCTGGGTGTTCATAGAACATACCTTGTCATGAAAGCGTTAGAGAATTTATTGCCACCTGCCTCTTGGTTCTGTAGAGCCATTGGCAGAGCATCTGCTTTGCATTCTTTGCACATAGGACTATGATTGTCTCCTGCCTCACGAAACCCTGGAGAGCTGCTGCCTGACAGTGTTGACATCATGGAACTAGATGGATCAGTGGTCTGATTTCCTATCTTCCTGTAGGCAGCTTCCTATAATTTCTGATGGGACCAGAGAGGAATGGGTTGGCAAAGGAGGAGAAATGGCCCTCTTCTCTGGGTGTTGCTCTGTGTTTGTGGGTTCTGGCATGACCCCTCTTGGTTCTTGTTGCAGATACTGAGTTGGCGGAGTGCCGGGAGCCACCCGAAGTGGAGGGAGCCCCTTTGTTTTCACTGACGGAGGAGAGCTTCAAGGCCTGCCACCTGACCTTGACACTGGATGACTATCTCTTCATTGCCTTTGTGGGCTTTGTCGTCTCCATTGCTTCTGTGGCCACCAATTTCCTGCTGGGCATCACTGCCAATTGCTGCCACCGCTGGAGCAAGGCGAGCGAGGATGAGGAGATGTAGCCACAGGGCCTGCTCCTTCCTGCTGCTCCTGCGCCGCCCACTGCCAGGGGGGAGCCAAGGGCTATCAAGTTCAGGGAAAGCGAAGTGACTTGTCTTTTCCCTACTGTGCCATTTCCTTGGGCCTACCCCCCAGCCACCAACCCCTGTGCAACAGCAGCAGACTGCCGCTCGCCAATCTTTCTTAGGGCTCATTCAGACTTCCTTTCGTGCTGTGTTTCTCGGCACAATCCACACTTGAAAGAGCTGTGTCCAAGTGTTCCAGCCACCACCGAAAACCCACTCTGAACCAGAGCAAATGGCAATCTGCAGAGAATCTGAATTGCCAATTCAGGCAAGCAACCAACCAAGTTATCCAGCCTGTGCTTGAAGAGCAGGTTTTCAGAGGGGAGGGGGGAAAGGGCTTGGACATAGCACTCTAAAGTGCAGACCTATGCCTGGAAAGCACAGGGTGAAAGGTAAGTGGGATTGAGCCCTTGCTAGGTACAGGGGATGGGGCAGCCAGGGTAGGGAGATCGAAGTGTGCCTTGTACAATCCTCTTCGCACTGGAAACAGCCAGCAAGCCATGTCCTGGAAAACGACCGAAAGACATTGATAGACACTCGAACCATTCGCCATCCTTTGCTTTCCTCATCTCTCATGCCTTGTTGCACCTTTCTCAGTCAATGCCTTGAATGCACGGCTGTAGCATAAACACACTTTTGCGCATGCACGTCACACTGACTGGCCTGGAAAAATCGGAGGTCTGAAGCGCTCTGTCTCTCGAACCATCCCATCCCATCATTGCGTACATTCTTTCCCAAGTGTGAAAGAACTGTGTTTTTAAAACCATTCTTAACAAGTCCCAGTGGCCCAGTCTCTCAATCTATTCATATATGCAGCAGTGCCATCAAGCTCCCCAAGATTTTGGAGACCCCCAAAAAATATGAGGGCCAGAGAACCCACCTCAGATAAAACTACTTTCCAGTCCAACTGCTAATCCTTTAGCATAGATGGTGCTACGAATTATACAAGTGTCTCCTGCTTTTGTGACTGGCTCCTTGCTAGCTGTATGTGGCTTTTGGTTTAGGTGGCCTTTCGTGGAGTCCTTCCCCTGAGAAGAATCTCCCTCTATAGGTGGCCCACAGAGAATCACTATATCACAGGAGGGGAAACCTTAAAACAAGTTCCCTTGTAGGCCATGCCAGTACTGTTTAGCTCAGAATGGAGGAGACAGTGCACAGTCTAGCCAAGTTGTCTGCCAATCTCATCGGCTCCGGTCTATAGCTGAGTGTACATGGCTGAGGTTAGACCGAGGCTATAGACCGGAGCCGATGATATTGGCAGACTCCCTTTGAAATTAACCACGGATGGAAAAAATATACTGTAGGCTACGAAGGGGAAACCCAAAGCTGCCAATGCTACAACTTTTCTGGAGAAAGATGTTTTTAATGGGGATAACATGATAAGTTCTTGCCCATGCAGTGTAGGGCTGCCTTGTTTTTTGAAACATGTAGGGATATGGTACATTATGGATTGCAAATCCTCCCTAGTATCTGCAGCTTTGTTTTTCTTCAGAACTGTTTTAGACTAATTTGGCGAGGGTGCCAAACATTCCTGGTTGCAGATTCCTATTACCCCAGAAGGAATGAGTGTTCGAGCACTTTAAAGGTGCTTCCAGACTTGTTTCTTGAACATTTGTCCTTCCTAATTTGTTTGCAGGGAGATTAGATGCCGCTGGCAATTTATTCATTCTGATTTGTTCGCAGGGAGGTTAGACAACGTTATAACGTTGTAACAAAGCAAATGTTACATGCACCAGTGCATTTTCCTGTCACTTATTTTTTTTGGGGGGGGATCCAGTCGACTAGAATTGTGCAACCTGAATTTGCCAGTATGTGATTGAATCCCACCCTAAAATGGCAACCTCCTGGTTTGAGAGTTGTTGTTTTGTTGTTGCGCTCAAAGCTCTGGCAGCAGGTGGTGCTGCAAGTCAGGGCTGAAAGCACCAAGGCACAGTCCAAGTGAGGGGGAGCTTGGAAGGACTTGTGAAGCTTAGTTCTGCTGGAGACTGCCTGTTTCTCTTGATCACAACCAACTATTCTGGAGGGAAGAAAGTTTGCATTTGGAAGGGAAGATGACTCTGGCAAAGCCATCTGATTCTTATGGCCCTTTGCTGTCTCCATTCATTCAGCATTCCCCAGAACATTTTCACCTGCCATTATCCTTGCAAAGCCACCAAGGCGCGAGCAAAGGGGCAAATTCATATGGAAGTATAAAAAGAGGCAATGCATTTCCCAGGTCACATAGAAAGCCTATGTCAGGGACGGGATTCAAATGGAATTCATCTCAACTTCAACCATTACATACACAGTCTTCAGTCTGCAAATCCAGTTCCTATAAATTGGCCTGAAGGCCAGACGAACACAACCAAGGACCTTCATCGATGACTGTGCATCATTGTTCCCATCCAGACTCACCGTGCCAAGGCTCATGGCAACAAAGCCGGACATGAGGATTCAGATGCCTAGCTGGCATGTTAAACTATAAGACCACAGCCAATGTTCCCTGCTGGGGAACCACCTTATAAAGCCTATAACTATCTCTTAGAGATTTCTGTGTGCGCTGAGCATAGCTAACGTATTTCGAAACTTGTACCTTTTTTTAGGATTTGCATAGAAATAGGACCAAACAAGATACTGAACGCTGCAGGGATGGGGGGATTGGAGAGAGGAGGGTGGGGGACAGAGCGCTTCCACTGTTCTCACCCAATCTCACCAAAATCAGGAAGACAGCAGGTAAAACTGTCCTTAAAGGGCAGGATCTTTTCAGAGTGCACTCACATAACCATCATTTCTTCATGTGCCATGCTAGGATCTTTCCCCCCCTCAAACACTCCATGGTGAGATCAGCTTGGAGTTGAGTGTTTTCACCAACCGCAGCTGACCTTTTCATTCTTTAGGGTGAGGCAACCTGCATCAGGCAGAGGATGTCAGGCAGCAAGTTGTCAATCATTTATATGGATGGTGATGATCAATTCGACCATGAGGGAAGCACTTCAGTGTTCAGCTTCAGACATCAGAACGTGTTGGACTATCTCTGACACTGTTGTAGATTCAGGAAACCTAAGAAATCATCACATGCCCTTCACAAAAATCACATTTTCACACTGATCTCGCTACCAAGTGATGGGGAGCACTGTGACCGGGGGGTGGGGGGGTGGATGATATCAAATGACCCTAAATGTTTGCCTTTATGTGATTTTCAGGATCTGGAAACCGGTTTATTCAGGGCTAAATTCTGATAGGCCTTCATTTGCGAGCTAGAATTGCATTATTGTTCCCATACCCTGTTGTGAATTGCCTGTATTTAGCTGTCATGAACTGCGGAGGAATATTTCAAGGTGCGCTTAAGGATCTCAGCCCCACTGCAGTTTTTTATTGGTATTGGCTTGGTTGTCACTCTGATGGCCACACTGAGAAAATGGGCTTTCACTCTAGAGTTGCAGAAAATAGAACAAGGTCCGCAGACAGCCATGGCTAATGGCAGCTCTCAGTTTCATACTGAAAGTTCATGCCACCCTAGTGAAAAAATTATTTGGAGATCTTTCCAACAGAAAAAAGCAACATAGGTCTGCTCTAGTTAAAAACAACAACTACTACTACATAGAATGGCATCTGGTACTTCTTTTTTCTATTATGTATATTGAGAATCATGTCTGCTGGCCTGTGATAAGTAGGTTCCTCTCTTTCTTGTAGTTTTGCACAGCAATGCAAAACAGTAGATCTCATTCATCCCAGCAAGACTGACTTGATTTTTGTCCAATCTTTCCAAAACTCATTAAAATAACAAGCATCATTTATATATCAGGGTGCCTTTCAGGCTGCGTCTTGGTTTTTGATTGCATTGACATAGTTGGTTCCTGTTTAAAGAGGATCAGTGTGGTATACCAGAGAGAGGGAGAGAGAGAGAGAGAGAGGGAGAGAGAGAGAGAGAGAGAGAGAGAGAGAGAGAGAGAGAGAGAGATCATAATCCAGCGCTTGTTTGGGGTAAGGCAGGGGCTGGCAATGACCAAAAGGGCGTTTTGAGAACCTGAGCAGATGTTCAGCAGGAGTTCAGCTATTGAGGAGGTCATGTGATTGTCCATGACACGCTCACCTCACCCCTCCACCCACATTTATTGTCCCATTGCATAGTCACTAAAAGTGGGTCAGGTGAGGAGCAATAAATGTTGGTCTCAGCACAGATCCTCATGTCCATCTGCATCAAGCAAAATGTCCCAGATATAGTGCAGGGACCAACATCAATTCACAACCTTTTGCAATTCAGCTCACACGGGGCGGTTATGTAATCCGTGTGGAGCTGACCGGCAGCTTTTTGCTGGTGTAGGCATAGCTGTGTGAGAATATATTTTCTGGAAAGAAACCTAGTTTGATACCCTGATCCCAGAGGCCGGGAATCTACTTCTCAGGTCTGCTTCTAAATTAAAGATATGAGTACTCTTTCCTGTCAAGTCTGGATCTGAGAAAGTGGGGGGGGGGAATCAATTAGTGCAGAAATATACAAGGAGAATAAGCTTTGCCATGCCTTCTGAGCTAGTTTCATGTCCTTCTCCCTTTGCATTTCTTCAGAAACAGGGATCATTGCAAGATGGTTTTGTGTTTTTTAGATATCCAGCAAAAAGCAGCAACTGAGCATTTACGTATCCTAACTGAGTGGAACAGAAATGCTTCTGCTTCTAAGCTGAGCGCATTTTGCTGGTGCATCTCTTAAGGCTGGCTTCCCTCAAATGGGTGCTAAAGAGCGGGTTTTCTAGGGGAAACCAGTAGGGTAAAAGCAAAACTGCCTAGAAAGGATCCAAGCATCGAAAGCACGGGACAACTGCTTGCTCAGGTGCTTTCTAGGCCCAGGACAAACAGAAGTGCGGACAAGCCCTGTGTCCTCTCTCCTTTCTCCAAATATTTCACTTTTTGCTTTTGAAAGATTTGAGAATGTCATCAAATAAAAAAAAAAATCCAAAAGCAAAACAGCCCACTTCAGAATTGCAGCATCTCATCCATAAATACAGTGCAGCAAGGCATCTGCTCCCTGACGCTAGATCTGTCAGGCTCTATGTAACTTTGTAATATGTTTTAAGGGATTTCAGAACTAAGTCTTTGGAGCTTTGTGAACCAACAGCATCTGTTCTCCAAAGATAAGCAGAACTGAGCTGCCTGTTCAACGAAGATATGTGGAGAACTTACAGAGCTTCACTGAACATTTAAAACTAAGATCTAATTTGCATATCATTATATATATTCAAATTTCGCTATGCAACTCTGAGGGCATAGTCCAGTCATCAATAATCTTATTTGAATGATGGCCAAGCCAGGATTCCATAGCCCAGGATCTTCTCTTTTTTTTAAGAAAAAGAGGTGCTGGAGCTCACCATTAACTTCTCCCTTGCTCTGCTAGAATGGCAATGGCGCCCACCTGAGAGGTGCCAAAGCCGAGCTCTGGGGAGCTCCGGCTGAAAGAAAGCTTTGACTATCACAATTACATTTTGAATTTGGTGCAATTCAAAAAATTTACATTCGCAGGACAGTTTTGAATTAGGGAAAGTAGCTGAAAGTATGGACAAAATTGGTCTGGACACTTCTTTCCCCTCCGTCAAATTCTATGAACCTGGTATTGCCTCTTTTTGTTGGAGATTCAGAGAACACTGTTAACTGAGAGATGGGATCAAACATCCCTTTACATTCAAAGCATCTGGCAGGATGAGGTTCAGGATCACCAAGATCTGAAAGTGGAAAAGCAACAGAAGACATGCATAAGAACTTGGAAAGCGTGAGCTGAGCCAATTTCCTATAAGCTATGCAGGGACGGGACCCAGGTGGCGCTGTGGGTTAAACCACTGAGCCTAGGGCTTGCTGATCAGAAGGTCGGCGGTTCGAATCCCTGCGACAGGGTGAGCTCCCATTGCTCGGTCCGAGCTCCTGCCCACCTAGCAGTTCGAAAGCACGTCAAAGTGCAAGTAGATAAATAGGAACTGCTCCGGTGGGAAGGTAAACGGCGTTTCCGTGCGCTGCTCTGGTTCGCCAGAAGCGGCTTTGTCATGCTGGCCACATGACCCGGAAGCTGTACGCTGGCTCTTGGCCAATAAAGCAAGATGAGTGCTGCAACCCCAGAGTCGGACACGACTGGACCTAATGGTCAGGGGTCCCTTTACCTTTACCTATGCAGGGACATTTAAAGGAAACCATAGGTAAGTAGGAGGATGTACTAATTCCGTACTCTCTCATGAAAGCCACTGATTATATCCAGTGTCAGAGGCAGTATACCAGTTGCTGAAGATCTGGAGAAGGAGAAGGCTATGGCTCTCATCCCCTGTTGAAGGGCTTCACATACAGGTATATGCATTTGGTTGGCCGCTATGAGAACTGTGGTTGGTCACTATGAGAATGCTGGACAAGATAGGACTTTAGTCTGATCCAGCAGGGCTTTTCATGTGTTCTGTCCATCTCATAGAATCATAGAATCATAGAGTTGGAAGAGACCACAAGGGCCATCCAGTCCAACCCCCTGCCAAGCAGGAAACACCATCAAAGCATTCCTGACAGGTGGCTGTCAAGCCTCTGCTTAAAGACCTCCAAAGAAGGAGACTCCACCACACTCCTTGGCAGCAAATTCCACTGTCGAACAGCTCTTACTGTCAGGAAATTCTTCCTAATGTTTCCTAATCTCTCCTCCTCCCCCTTTCTCCCCTTCCCTCCTTCCTTCCCTCCCTCCCTCTCTCTCATGCACACATGCACACCCATTATTCAAAAACTGCTCCTCTTTAACCAATGCAACACTGATCCACTAGAGGGGGGGGAACCTGCTAGAGGGAAATGGGGTGGGGTGGGTATGCTACAGACTGACTAAAGGTTCATCACAAACATCCTCCCACCTGCCAGTGTTGCACTTTGAATACTCCCACCCCACATTCTAGAAAATCAGTGCAGCTCACATTGGTGTGACGCAAAGGTTGTGCAATCTTAGCAGTCGATTGGATCCTCAGCTGATGGATTTAAAGAGGAAATTCCATTTAAAGCACAAACACACACACATTTTCTCATGTTATCCATGAAGGAGTAGGGTTGCCTAAGATCCAGGATAAAGCACCTCCTTTCGGAACCCCCCCCCCCCGGACGTCAATTCCGCCTTTGAAATCCCGGTAATGTCCGGGAAAATCTGGACGTATGGCAGCCCTATGAAGGTGCCAGAGGGTGTGTACGCTTACACATTTCAACCAGCAAACAAATTCCAGTCAGATTTCTGGAATATTTTCAAGTCAGACAGCCTGATTAAAATAATGGATGGACTGGTCCCCAACCACCCTACAAGTTTTTGAGGGGAGGGATCAACATAATTGCTCCATATCCAGCAAATGCAAAGGGACTCAGGATTTCCACTACTCACAAGAGATATCCTGGGCATTTCAATAGAAGGAGATGTGACTTTGCATGCCAAGTTTGGCCCCTCTATTGCATGGGGACCTCATAAGAACATAAGAAACGCCCTTAGAAAGCAACCCATTCCTGAAGGCGGCTCCATGTGTACATGGTAGCACACAAAGAAATCTGGAGGGGAGGAATTAACTTGCACTCAAATCTTTCTTTTGTATCACTTTGTCTTACAGTTTTTAAACAGTTAAAAGGGGGTGCATCTATAACATTTTCACAGGTATTCACAACTGTTTTGGGGGGAAATCAAAGAGCATTCTAAACACAAGCAACTAAAAGTTCAGAGTCTGGCACTTTTGTTTGCCAACAAGTAATTCGAAAAGCAGATAACATTTTAGCATGAACTAAAACTTTCACAAGGGACAGTATTGTCTTTTAAAAAATCTTTTAAAAATCTTGTGTTTTGTGATACTTCCTCTTAGGAGTATCTTGAGCTATCTCTCAAGATGTTCTGCTTCCTCTCCATGAAGCTTTCCTTCCTAACCTCTTTTCATTCCCCCTCCCTTTTGGTGGCTCTGTTCCATCTCTCTCTCTCTCTCTCTCTCTCTCTCTCTCTCTCTCTCTCACACACACACACACACACACACAGAGAGAGAGAGAGAGAGGGGGGGCGGGGGGGGATGGTTGCACAAAGTAAAGTGACTTAAACATGGACATGTTCTCCAGAATAAATTGAAGCATTCTTAATTGTTTCTCCGCAGACCTAGAGATTCACCTTAACTCCATGTAGTTTTTTAAGATCTATGTAGATTCAATATATAGATGTAGATTTGGTGGCTGCATATTATTATTTGCCATACCTCTTTTGAAACTCATGAATGCACAACTTGTGACCAACTAAGCCAAATGCAGCCCATCTATTGTGGCGTGTTCATGCCTGGCAAACCCCATGTGGATCCCATGCTGGCAAAATCAAAGGAAAGGACGGACAGCCACATGTGTGAGGGACCCTGTTCTCCTTGTCATTCATTGTTTTATGTATCCTGTCAAGGCTTTTTTATGACAATACAGCATTATCTCTTCCTTGACTGGAACACCCAGTGAGTGCTTTTCATGTGCGAGTGGGTCATCAGAGATCAAATACCACTGATAGCTGACACCTCAAATAATGACACTTGTCAGTGGGGTCCATTCTCATGTTCATCTCGGAGTCATCAAGTGATGAGAAGTCAAGCAATATGTATTCATGTGTGAGTGTACACTGCACTTGGCATCTTTACGAGGAGTCCTGAATGACAGTGTCATGGGTTGCAGGGTGTCTGTGCCAAGTCTGCTTTTCTGTTTATATCCGTGCAACAGTGTTTTTGGGGACTGCCAGCCTGCCTGTCCATCCAACCTGGGTGACCATAAATCTGAGCATGATGCCTGCCTCATGCATAGGCAGCCGTTCCTGCGAACTCGCAGCCTTGTGGTCTTCTGTGAGCAAGAGGATGTTCAAAGAAGCAAATGCCTACAGGGATGTGGCAGATTTTTCCTCGCTGTGCGTGCGCCTTCCTGCTCACGCAGGGTCCCGGTGGCCAGGCGGAAAGAAAAGTCCTTCTGTAGCTATAAAGGGAAAAAACAAAAAGCCACATGCAGTCTGGAGAGTGCATTAGGAGTGTTTTCCCTGGTTCTTTCTCCCGATCACGCTTCCTGTTATTCTTCGGCGCAGCTTTGAGAAGAGCCTCGCTAGATCAGGCCAAAGGCCCATCTAGACAAGCCTCCTGGTCTCTCGGGGGCCAACCACATGTCTATGGGAAGCTGGCAAGGAGGACCTGAGCACACCAGCACCCTCTCCACTCGTGAATCCCAGCCCACCTCAAAAGGAGCTAGATGGGTTAGCATGGTTGATGCTGCCGTTGGTGCAAAAAGTCAGCCTCAAAATTCCTAGAATTCCGTCTGAAAATTTTCATCCGTTTTCACTGAGGGGTTAATTTGGGGGTTCTTGTGAAAATTCCCTTTCACAATAGAAAATAAAACAGGAAAGGGATGTATAAAGTTTGCTTTCCTCATAACTTTTTTTTTGGGGGGGCGCACACGATAACCTCTCTTCCTAATGTCTTTAGTTTCCCACTATTCTCTGATGGTTAGATTTTCTTATGAATGTAGCCATCGCATGCAGCCAGGTTTATATTCCACCCCATTCTGAAAAGTCTTTTGAAAAGCTAAAAATGTGAAGTATATAAACCTAACCATATTAGAATATTTGTGCAATGACAAGAATTTGACCACAGTAGAAATGAAGGAAATGTCTCCACTCTTCGTGTCAAAAATGCTTTGGTGCAAATTTGGAAAGTTATTTGTCTGTTGGTTATGCGCTTGCACACCTCTTAAGAGTTAGCAGACAAATTTTGCATGATGGCTCCTGAGATTAAGGAGCAGGCCTTTATCTATGTTTGGATTCAATTGGACAACATTTGATTCAAGGTTGTGGACTGAACCTTTCGAAACTGCACTGAGTTTTACTCCTGATTTCAAAACTGCACAGATTTGGGGGTTTTGTAGAATTCCCATGCAATGTGAGGTACAAGGACTGCCAGTGCTCTTTTTGCAACTGGAGAGCACATTTGCTTAACACGGGCAAAGGTTTGTCCCCTTATGCTTTACTGAAAGAAAAGAGCCATTTCCCCCAATATCATGTCTACAACAAAAAGAACCGCTTCAGGAACTACAATAGTAACAAGCAAATAATGCCACTTAAATCACAATGAAAGTAAAGATCAATAATGAAAACGTACTCCTTTTCTCTGGCTCTTTTATTTGGAGAGCACAGCAAACAAACACTCAACACAGACAAACAAGTGTAGAGTGCGGGACAATGTGAAATCATAGCCATAACCCAGAAAATGGACCCATAATACACTTGAAAACAAAAATAGTACATTTTCAATTAATCATGCATCAGTGAAACATACTGATTCAGAGGCCTCGTTTCAGCTATCAAACCACATTAGTCTGGGTTCTAAGATAAAGTTGAGGAAGTTCATGAAGGGAAAGTTTCCTGTCCGTTCCTTCTTCCTGTGACCCCCTAAAATGCATATCTGCTGGGTCCAAAAGGACATCTTGAAAAATGTATCATGGGGAGGCTGTGGATGGAGTATCAGCGGCTGGCAGAAGGGAAGAGTCACCTGAAATTGGGCAAGGGGTTGTGGGCTTTTGAAGCGTAAAAACGGACTGGATACTTTGAACTAGGTCTGGAGAGACCCAAGTTCAAATCCCCACTCAGCCATGAAGTTCACCGAAGTCACCTTAGGCCATTCCCCATCTCTCAGCCTAATCTACCTCACAGGGTTGTTGTGAGGATAAAAAGTAGGGGAAGAACCATGTGTGCCACCAATGAGCCAGCCTAGGTGGGGCTGTATTGCTGACCTGCCTTCCCAGAACCGTGCATCACTGCTGCTTACTGAAAGGCAGGGGTGCCAACTCCTAGGGACCCTGGGTCACCCTCAGAATTCCCCATGAAGGAGCCGGGCACCCACAAATTTCGGTGCCAGGGCCATGCACATTGCATGGCACCTATGGCCCTGGGCTCACGGTTGCGGGGCCAAGTTGGCACTCCTGCTGAGAGAGAGGGGCAAGGCAGTGGGAGCTCAGCATGGTGTGGGCACAGCATGGACACAGTGGCGGGAGACTGCCTCTGTTGCTGTGCCCACCAGGGGCGTCTTAGCCATAGAGGCTAGTGGCACGGGGCACCACGACGCCAAGTTCTGGAGGGCGCCAGGGAAGAGGCAGAGGCTGGATGCGGCGCCTCCTGGCATCAGCTCACCGCCCTCGTCCGCCTCCTCCATGCTGCGCCAGGAGCCTTCTCCCTGCTGGAGGAGGCGCGCTCCAGCCCCGCTAGCAGCACCGCCCTCGCCCACCTCCACCATGCCATGCCGCATCGCACCCGGAGCCTCCGTCCCACTGGAGGAGCCACCCTCCAGCTGCTGCCCACCCAGAGGGAAACTTGGGGGTGGGGGGCGCCTGAGGGATCCTTGCACCACGGCGCCAGATAAGCTTAAGATGGCCCTGGTGCCCACATCACTGACTGCTCCACTTTTTCCTAGTCAGACCTGTGGGCATCCACAGGCTAAGATTTTTCATATTAAAGACGCTGGGTAATGCAAGGTAGAAGCCAGGAGCACGGAGAGCAACTGGTTTCTATTTTAAAGTTTCCTTCTACTGTGGACTCAAAACAGCATTTGAACATTAGCAGGAGTCAGAGGTCACTGCAAACATTGTGTATTTGGAGGCCACAAGTCTCAGAGGTCAAACAGCAGCTGGCACTCATGTCCTGGCGGAGATTACCTTACGGAGGCTTGCCTTGCCCTGCTTTCTCCCCCAAGGACCAACAATATATCTTATATCATCCCCAGATGCATTGTGCTGGCAACAGATCCCATTCACATCTCCTCTGCTCATTCATCTGCACCAGACCTCTCTAATTGTGAAGCTAAAGGTGGATTTTGGCCGGGAAACTTAAGGAAGGAACAAAAGCGAAGGCAAACAGAACTTACAGGGGTGGGCTGGGAGCTTAGGTTACTGTGCCATCTATTCTCAAGCGTCCTTTCAATTCTAGGCTAGTCGTCCTGAATCTCAATTTAAATATTGTACTGGATTAATTAGTCAATGTTAATTACTATTGGGCCTACGTTTTGTCCGCCCTGCAACACTTCTAACTGCACTAGTATATGCCCCCCTGATTGTCTTCTAGAAAATGCTGGGAACCAAAGGGTTGGTCTAGCTGGGAATACCTGTCTTTGCTCACGTGACCCACTTACAAGGCAAATGCATATATCTTCTTCCAAGACTACTTGTACATAGCAGTATATATTCATTAAGAAGGGCAGGTATGTCATAATGCAGACACTACATGTGTAGTGAGGAAATACATTGTGCTCCCACTGAACTGGTAGAGATGTATTAATTTATTATTACTTTTATATCCCACCTTTCTTCCAAGAAGCTCAAGGTAGCATATATGGCCCTCTTCCTCCATATTTTATCTTCACAACAGCCCTGTGAGGTAGGTTGGGCTTAGAGGCAATGACTGGCCCAAGATAAGGTTCATGGGGAATTTCAGTAAGGTTTGTGGGGATTTGAACCCTGATCTCCCAGGCCCTAGTTCAACATCCTCACCACTACACCACACTGACTCCCATTTGAGGGGTTGCATTCCACCCTCCACAAAGCCCTTTTCCCAGGGGGTCTGCTTGTTCTTCCCATTTTCAACTTGGTTCTCACACACAGGACATTCGGCTGTGCCTCAATAACTCAAAGAGGAACTTCAGAATAACATTTGCATCCTTTTGACTGTCACCTTATCCTGCTCACAGCCCCAGAGATATTTATTCTTCCTGTTTGTCCATGTCACAGGTCCGTGACTGATTTAATGCTGCTATCTCAAGGCCATGTAGCCCTGGCTCACAGATGCTAAAGAAGACAGAGACCGGTCTTCTCTCCAGGGAGCCACCAACGACCCGAAGACACGCGGCAGAAAATTCCTGCTGCAAGAGCGCCAAAGAGTTATCAGCCACACTGCTTCTGTTCATTCCTAAGGGGGAATCACCATTGTCTCCTAGACTATTGCAGGCAGATACCACTTCAGCAATTTGGGAGATAAAGAAAGGGAAAGACCGTAGCTCAGTGGCAGAACATCTAGGTCACAGTCTCAAACCTACTTCTCCTAGAAATGAGAGTAGGTTATATCATTTCTTTATGGAAGACCCTGTCACCTACTTTGTCTCCTCAGTTGTACACCGTCATTCTGAGCAACAGAATTTATCACCCTCTCCCAATTGTTAACATCCTCATTGAGTAGCAAAGTTTAGCGTGACTCTTACTGCCATCTGCATTTTATTTGTCCTGCCCAGCAGTATTTATCTTTCCTGTTTGCTGGAAGCAAGAGGCCTGGAAGCTAATTTTCTTGAGCCTTCTTTCCTGGTTTACGGTTCCAGTTTGCTCCTTTTGTTTCCCACAGGGGAAGCCTGATCCTTTACAGCTGGGGCCAGATCTACCAAACACAAGGTACCAACAGTGGAGCCCTTTGATCTGAGGGTTTGAAATTCCTCACCTTGTCTCCCAGAAGGAAGGGGAAACAAAACAGGCTGGATTTCACTTTGCTCGCAGAGAAGTCCTCAGGACACATGTTGAGTTGATCTCAGTGGCACCTTGCTTGCAAGATTAGCGAGGCAACCCAAAGGTCTATGTCAAAGTCAGATGTGATCGTTTCAGGGTGTCACCAAACCCAGAGTTGCCTTGCCTACTGGCCCTTATTTTGAGGGTCACCTCTTACTCCCCAAATGTCACAACTTCACTCAAGTTATTGCAATTTCACAGAGGATCTTATTAAATCGTCATTTAAAAAGCAAAGGAAGCCACATGGGTCCATGAGAAGAATCCCCAAACCCACAGCCACAAATCAAAATGTGTTGACTTCATATATCCCTGGTGACACAGCCTTTGTTTAGGTTCCCTGAACAATTCAAGACCAGGTTACCTGAATGACCACCTGGCCCTGTATAGACCTGTAAATTACTTGGATCATCTGGCTGTGACCCAAAAATGAGCATCTTCTGCCATTGCCCCTGTGCTGTATGTATGTATGTATGTATGTATGTATGTATGTATGTATTGAATTTGCAATGCCCCTCACTCTGCAATGCCCCATCAGCTGCTTCAGACATCTTGAGTGAACACATATCTTCTTCCCTAGCCATTCCCTGTGCCCTGTTGAGTAACAAGGCCTGCTTCATCTGCTTTTAAGTAGCACTTTTGCATACCACTCGGAAATGCTTAAATATCAAGTGATTTAGAAATGCTTTAAATTCAGTCAATAGATTGCTCCGTCTAGCTAGCATGTGTCTGTCCTTCCTTGTTCTTCATACTTGGTTCTGCGGTAGCTTTGTGCTATGATGATGCCATCCCTGTTTTCTTCTCCCCCTGTTCTCATCGTTCAGAAGAGACTTAGTTTGGAACTTTAGTTGGAAAATGATTTTTAGACAAATTTGTGGCATATATAACTCTATATGCAACTTCTTGTTATCTGTGAAGAATGGAACCTATGCAGGGAGAGGCAGGAGATCGAAGATTGACAGGTGCCCAGAGGCAAACTTCAGAGGATGGCTGTGAGCATAGCACCCTACTTGTGAGCTTTACTTCCACAGGCTTAAAGATGCCAATTTGCACCTGCTGATATTCTTTTTTCCCCCCACACAGCTGAGAGACCGTATGGGGTAGATAGAGGTTAGCCTTCCCCAAGGCAAACATAGCACAGAATTGGGTTGTGACAGCTGGATTGCCTCTTCAGTCGCATGCTTGAGTCAGGAGGAAGGAAAGGAGATCTCTGGTAGTGGCCAGCAACCAGTATCTAAGCCTGCAGAGTGCAAACTTCATCTAGTAACACACTTTCCTATATTAGCACATATAATGGGCTAAATGGAAACCAAACTGACTGCCAAGTAGGGCTGCCATACACTTGGAATTTCCGGGATTCGGCTGCTAGAAACAGTGTCCAGGTGGGAATTGCTTAAATGTCCGGCAATATCCGGACGTATGACAACCCATGTTGAGTGTAGATTTGGGCAAATTTCTTTATTGCAACCCTGCTGCCAAGCCTATTCTGAAAATTCCTATCTGGTTACAATTTGCCTTCCAGCCTCTCTGTTTTGCAATGCTTTTGCCAAACGCAAAGAGAGCCTTAGAGCAGGGATGGGGAAACTGTGGGCCTCCAGATATTGCTGGGCCACATTTCCCATTGTATTCTGATCACTGGCCATGATGGGTGAGGCTGATGGGAGCTGGAGTGACACTTGCAGGACCACAGCTTCTCTATCCCTGTGCAAGTGGATGATTCACTTATGGTTGGATTGCCTGTTGTGCTTTCATGCTGAATAAATTACAGCCTCAGTCTCTTTCTCTGAAGCACCCACAGTTTTTACCCTGGCAGTCGTTTTAAAATTCTCAGGCCCAGCATCTATAGGTGACCAATCTAAGCATGCAAGAACTGGTTCCTTGTTACCTAATGCAATTTTGAATACTTCTAACAGAATCTCATGTGATTTTTATTTTTATTTATTGCGCTTAGACAGCATCTTAAAAAGCAAAGACATCACCTTGCCGACAACGGTCCGTATAGTTAAAGCTATGGTTTTCCCAGTAGTAATGTACGGAAGTGAGAGCTGGACCATAAAGAAGGCTGATCGCCGAAGAATTGATGCTTTTGAATTATGGTGCTGGAGGAGACTCTTGAGAGTCCCATGGACTGCAAGAAGATCAAACCTATCAATTCTTAAGGAAATCAGCCCTGAGGGCTCACTGGAAGGACAGATCCTGAAGCTGAGGCTGCAATCCTCTGGCCACCTCATGAGAAGAGAAGACTCCCTAGAAAAGACCCTGATGTTGGGAAAGATTGAGGGCACAAGGAGAAGGGGATGACAGAGGACAAGATGGTTGGACAGTGTTCTTGAAGCTACCAACATGAGTCTGACCAAACTGTGGGAGGCAGTGGAAGACAGGAGTGCCTGGCGTGCTCTGGTCCATGGGGTCGCGAAGAGTCGGACACGACTAAACGACTAAACAACAAAAACAAGAATCATAAAACTGTAGAGTTGGAAAGGAACCCAAGGGTCATCTAGTCATCTAGCAAACTTCTATCCCACCTTTTTCTCTGAGGAGCTCAAGCCAGCATACATGGTTCTCCCCCTCCTCATTTAATCCCCACAACAACCCTTTGAGGTAGGTTAGGGCTGAGAAGCAGCGACTGACCCCCAAGGTCACATCCAGTGAGTTTCCTGGCCAAGCGGAGATTTGAACCTTGGTCTCCTAGTCTGACCCTCTAACTACTACCCCTCAGCAGCTCTCCATTTGAAAGCTTCATTTGAAGGCTTGAAACATTTCTTGTAATGAACCTTTTACTGGGATTTTGCTGTTGTTCATTTGTTTAATACAGAGCAACTGCAGCGCTTCCCTCCTCCTATTTTTGGGTCATGCTCAAGCAGAGCAACACTTTTAAGAAGCTAGTTAGCCCCTCCTGTATTGAAGTCTGTGTCAAGAGCTAATTATCACCATGTACATCTACATTCTTTGTTTCCACCAGCTTTCAGCATATGTGTGAAAATGGGAGTCGACTTGCAAAGGCATAAATGGTTGCTAGGGGAGGTGTGAGCTCTTTCCAGACTCAGTTTTGGGTGGGCAAGGAGAAATGGCGCCTGATGAGTGTTACTTGAAATATCCCAGTCATTGCAATTTTGATAGTTTCAGGTTCTGCATACACACCATACATTTAAAGAGCGCACGCACGCACACACAAAAGTATCCTGGGAACTGTAGTTTGCTAAGGGTGCTGGGAATTGTAGCACTGTGCAGACTACAGTTCCCTAGATTCTTGTAAAGGTAAAGGGGCCCCTGACCATCAGGTCCAGTCGTGTCCGACTCTGGGGTTGCGCGCTCATCTCGCTCTATAGGCCGAGGGAGCCGGCGTTTGTCCGCAGACACCTTCCGGGTCATGTGGTCAGCATGACAAAGCTGCTTCTGGCAAACCAGAGCAGTGCAAGGAAACGCCGTTTACCTTCCTGCCAGAGCGGTTCCTATTTATCTACTTGCACTTTAACATGCTTTCAAACTGCTAGGTGGGCAGGAGCTGAGACCGAGCAACGGGAGCTCACCCCATCGCAGGGATTCGAACCGCTGACCTTCTGATCGGCAAGCCCTAGACTCTGTGGTTTAATCCACAGCGCCACCTGGGTCCCAGATTCTTGTAGGGGGGTGCTTTAAATGTACTTTAAATGTATGGTGTTTACATAACCAGAAGCCAGTAGGGCAGTGTCTCTCTGTGACTGTGTGTTCTGCTGCAATATTTTTGCTAATACAATCTATACATTTGTGAGGTTCCTTTCATTCCTTTTCCTTGTCTAAGCATGCTATCCAAGGATACCATCACAAGGCATTCAGCGTGAGTGAGCATGAAGGCAAGGCCTTTTCAGTGGTGGCAACACAGCTGTGGAACATCTTTCAGCAAAGATCCATCAGGATGCCTGTCGAAGCTCAATTCAGCAAAAATGGGGAAGTCTTACTTTCTACAGCCTTTCATTGTTTGGTAGTGCTATATTCATTAGCTATAGCAAGAGAACCAAGGAAAGCAAGAACCTAATAACTATTCATTATACACAAAGGTCACTATCCAAACTGCAACAGCCTTTTTATTCCAGGAACAGCCATTTTGTGACAATGTGATTTGGAGAGGAGAAATGGCTAAGGTGGGTGTTGTTAAGTACTTCGTAGTAATCTGATCATTCTTCGGATATTTTAAAACCCCATATTATTTGGGGCTGGAGCAAGAGTCCTCTCTTATACTTTTCTTTCTAGTTGATTTCAGTTTCTGTCTACTGTGGTTCCAGCAATGAACAGCACATTTCTGCGGACTACGAAAAATAAAGTGAGAATAAGTTTAAGTTATATAACCAGTGCTACTGTACAAAAACCTGCTTCCATGTCACTCCATATTAAGTAAATGTTCTTAAATAAGCAGGTATTCAAGGTTCTGTTGTGTGTAGGCTCTAAGAATGCATTTCACCATCACTTTCCAAGTTGCAAACAGTCCATTTTTTTAAGGTGGATTTGTTACATGGACCCAGGTGGCGCTGTGGGTTAAACCACAGAACCTAGGGCTTGCTGATCAGAAGGTCGGCGGTTCGAATCCCTGCGACGGGGTGAGCTCCCGTTGCTCAGTCCCTGCTCCTGCCCACCTAGCAGTTTGAAAGCACGTCAAAGTGCAAGTAGATAAATAGGAACCGCTCTGGCGGGAAGGTAAACGGCGTTTCCGTGTGCTGCTCTGGTTCGCCAGAAGCAGCTTTGTCATGCTGGCCACATGACCCAGAAGCTGTACGCCGGCTCTCGGCCAACAAAGCGAGATGAGCGTCGCAACCCCAGAGTCGGACACGACTGGACCTAATGGTCAGGGGTCCCTTTACCTTTACTGTTACATGCTAGGGCAAGAGAGCACTTTAATCCACCTTAACTGTGCAAACCTAAAACTGTATATATGTGCTTGAATCCCTCCCACAATACAGACAGTTATGCTTTAGTCTCATTCAGATCAATAGAATAAATTAGGCATGACAAAAGTAAGTCCTATTGATCACAATGGGTCTAAAGTGTGACTAACTTAATATAGATTCAATCTATTTTTTTCTACACAAATGAATACCTGTACCTCTCCCAAGGATTTTCTACTCTCTGTCCCCTTGCCATGCCTCAGGATGTTGTCACCTTTCTTATCGCCTTCAGACATTTTGTTGAATGTTGCTGCTTCCTCCCCACTCCTCTTCTTGAGGCAATGTGCAGGTTTAAAGAACTCTGCTTCCTGCCGTGCTGCTTAAATTCTCTCTTCCATTCAGGCCATTTCCCTCCTTGAGAGGAAATGGAAAATGAAGAGGCTGCATGACAAATCTAATAGATGGCACTCTGGACTGAAAACAACAGCAGCCCACATCCCTTGCCCCCCACTCCTGAAAGGAAATAGCTGACAAGCTTCTTTCTCCCACTTTTTGCTTTCATTCTTCAGTGAGACACTTTGTTCGTGGTCTTTCAACAGTTTCATGTCTTCCAGAAGATGTCAGATGAAAAGAGGTACATTTCTTTGACACTATGCCATTCAATATTGAGAGGAAGCGGAGAAAATGAGTGGGGAAAGTGACTTCCACCACCACTGCTTCCTCTTATAGCAACATGCGTGAAAAAGGTATTGCAGTGAGTAGAGAGGCAGGCTGCATATACAAATTTCATTCTCTGGAGAGTGAGACATCTATAAGGTCACCATATGTCTGGAATTTCCTGGACATAGCCAGTATTCGGCTCTCGTAAACAGCGTCCGAGCAGAAATCACTAAAATGTCCAGGAAAAGCCCATGTCGGAAGTGTAGGTTTTATTCTGGCAATTTTTAAAATTTTATTTTTAAAGAAAGCTCAAAAACTCTTTCTTTTTTTTTTAGATTTTGAAAAAAAAAAAAAAAGGCTCAACAACTTCTGTGTCCGGATTTTCACTTTTTGAAATACAGCAACTCTACCATAGGAATTGTACCTTGATTTTCGAACAGAATGTGTTCCGGAAGTCCGCTCGACTTCCAAAACATTCAGAAACCAAGGCACAGCTTCTGATTGGCTTCTGATTGCACAGGCGTGCCGGAAACAATAGCAGAAGCCGCATCGGATGTTCAGCTTCCAAAAAAAAAAGTTTGAAAACCGGAGCACTCTCTTCCTGGTTTCGATCATTCGGGAGCCGAAACATACGAGTACCAAGGCATTCGACAACCAAGGTACAACTGTACTGTAAGTTACTGTAATTTTAAAAGCTGTGTTCTTAGTGGGAGCCAGAGAACATACATACAGTTTTTCATACAGTATGATTACAATACATGATGATGATGATGATGATGATGATGATGTTCATCCTTCCTATGAAGCATCTTGAAGCAATTTCACCATACAATAAAACCATATACAAAATCATTGCACACATTAAAATAGTTAAAACAATTTCTTATATACAGTAAAAACAGACAAAACTTTATATATATATATATATATATACACACACACACACACACACACACACACACACACACACACACACAAATTCAAAATTCAAAAACAGATACCGGTACTGACTGAGATACACTTGTTGACAGAGCAAAGACTTGGACAGATGCTGAAAAGACAGTAGAGATGTCTGACATGTGAAGAGAGGGAGTTTCCAAAGTTAGATGCCACCACCCTAAAGGCCTGACTGTGTAGAAAGGAATTCTTGATGAGATAATATATTTAGGTGGTATCCTGCAGAGCACAGTAGGGATGGGGATCTGGTGGTGACAACAGTCCCTGGAATACCAAAGCTCATTTTCAGCTGATTGCTTGCTATCACACTTTTCCTCCTCATCAAATGATACATCTGATAACCAGGGAAGAGACTATTTGCATCACCATTAGGGCACGGGGCTCCACCCACCTCAGAGTTCTATCCACTTTAATTCATATTTTATTTTTGCGATTGCTGCCAAAAGTAGTGGGGTCATGGTGAGCAGAAAAATTGGCTTGTTGGGTGGAGTTCAAGCCCCAAAACTGGGCATTAGTCACCCCTGGTATGGAATTAGTCCTCAGGTCACCTCTTGTATCCAAGTTCAGAAACTTAAAAACAAAGCAATCTACTGCACCCTTCCTTTAGCTTTGTTTTTATTTTAATACCTGTTAGATCATGAGACAAATTAATCCCACTAGAGTTATGAATTTGGCACAAGGTGCAAAATTATGAGATCATTGTGATAAGAAAAGTCGCACAAACAAGACTGAACAAAAGAAATCTTGCCAGCAGTATCAGCCCTGCATCCTTCCCAGATATGAGCCAAGAGTCAAGAAACATAATTAGAAAATATGCATAGAGACAGAAAGGATAGAGACAGAAAGAGTCCTTGGCTTCCGGTTGGAAGTGGGACCCTCATTTTGCACTGTTTGGAGGGGTGAATGCACAATGCATCTGCATGAAAGTGAATGGGGTGCAATTATGTCAGTGTTCAGCTTTGAGTTTGAGGCTACAATCTGAAGCATTTGTTGGTGTCCTATACCGTTCTTGCTGGAAAGCCAAAACAACAACTACATAGTCCCTAGTTGCACGTTGCGGGTGTTAAGAGCTTCCTCTACAGTACTTTTGAGGGCTGTTCAAGAACCCAGATTGCAGTAAGAGCAGCGAGGATAAATTAGATGACCCCAGTGCTATTTTTCTTTTAAAAATGTATTTTGATATTTGTTGGAAGCCGCCCAGAGTGGCTGGGGAGACCCGGCCAGATGGGCGGGGTACAAATAATAAATTATTATTATTATTATTATTATTTTAAAAAAGTTTAGGGGTACTCTCATTTTGACTCAAGAAAATCACCATTTTATAGTTCAAATTGGGAAAAATAAATACAGTAAATGGACAAAAGTACAAAGATTCACAAAATGTTTAGGGGTATGCGTACCCCTGCGTACCCCCAGAAAAAAAGCACTTGATGACCCTAAGTAGATAACACCAAGCTGCAGGCTTAGAGTTCAGCCCCCTGTATAATAATACTAGACTGTGTTATGAGGGGCAGTGTGGTGTAGTGGTGAGTGTTGGACTAGGACCTGGGAGACCAGGATTCATTTCATCACTGGGCCATGAAGCTCACTGCCTGCACATGGGCCAATCAGGCTATAGAACTGAGCTCATAAGAGACACAGACTGAGATGCCAACTGGGCCTCTGGGTAGCCCATGTGGATGGTTGTCAGCAGTTTTAGATTGAACTACCGGTAGTAGTTCAATTACCAGAAGTAATGTATGGAAGTGAGAGCTGGACCATAAAGAAGGCTGATTGCCAAAGAATTGATGCTTTTGAATTATGGTGCTGGAGGGGACTCTTGAGAATCCCATGGACTGCAAGAAGATCAAACCTATCCATTCTTAAAGAAATCAGCCCTGAGTGCTCACTATAAGGACAGATCCTGAGGTTAAGGCTCCAGTACTTTGGCCACCTCATGAGAAGAGAAGACTCCCTAGAAAAGACCCTGATGTTGGGAAAGATTGAGGGCACAAGGAGAAGGGGACGGCAGAGGATGAGATGGTTGGACAGTGTTCTCGAAGCTACTAACATGAGTTTGGCCAAACTGCGAGAGGCAGTGAAGGATAGGCGTACCTGGCGTGCTCTGGTCCATGGGGTCACGAAGAGTCGGACACGACTGAACGACTGAACATCACATCACCGGTAGTAAGTAGGCCTCTTTGGCCCAGCTGCTGTCCTCAGCACCTTGGCTGCTAGGTGAAGGATTCTCCCTGCCATCAGTACCATAGAGGCTGGGAATAGACACCCAGCCTCGGAAGCAGCTCCATGTAGGAGTCAAAAGAAGTCTGCCGAAGTTTCTTTAGCTTAATTTGGGGGAGGGAAGGAGACATTTCCCTCAGAGACAAGTGCACTTACAGCTGCTGCACTCTGAAACAACACTATCCCTCCCACGAGGGCTGCCTCACACAGGAACATAGGGAGGGTGAAGTGGGCGGCTGTTTGAGCATGCAACTCCCTCACAGTGTCAGCTTATTCTTTTCTGTCAGCAATGGCCGTGAGAGGGGTGACTGAAGAAAATGGTTCTTTGCTGTGGACTGCTGCCCTGCTGGTAAGCGGAAGACCTTAGACCCGGAGCATTGTCCATCAACGCCTAAATAGACTTCAAAACAGTCTTTATTTCCCCCCACATACCCCAGTGCTGTTGGCCTGCTTAGATCAATTATCCGGGCCTGAGGTACTTCTGAGGTCTTCTTAATTGCCTTATTAGGTGTCAGTAGGATGTGTTTTTTCCTTTTGCCAAATGCTATCTTTAGTATGATTTCCATAAGCAACTGTCAAGTGTTTGCTGTTTAGCTTTTGTGCAAAAAAAAAAAAAAGCACCTCAATTAACCCAGCTGTAGCCTTCAAACTTTTCTTCAGATAAGAAGCAAACAGCAAACAAACACTCCCACAAGCCCAGCTTTTATATGTGTGGGCAGTAATTGCCTGACTAGCCTCATGGGGGCATGTTGAGGTTTCATCTAAACATATATTTGCAAGCAGGATCAGGTGAACTGGCATCTATTCTTGTTCCTTACCAGTCATTCTTTTTGCCCCACATTCCTACCCCACACAACAAGGGGGGCGAAGTGAGGATGGGCCAATTCTAAGGGGTTGTCAATGTGGTGTCCATGGGAACACATGTGCTCACAGAGGCCATCTTTGCTGCTCCCAAGGTACACCCCTCCCCTCACTGAAATTAGAAATTTGGAAGAATCATTCTGTGGTAACCCATAGAAGAGGCTGTTGTGCTGTTGTGCTGTGGTGGTGGGTGGGTGGTGCCCACAAAAGTTTCTCAAGTTTGCAAATCTGTCCACAGGCTCCAGAAGGTTGGTGACCGCTTGCTCTACACTTTTCGCATGGGGAATGCGGCTAGTCTTCTGTGGCCGACCATTCAGTCAAAGTGATTTATCACACAGAGCAGGAATTTGGTACCACAAAATGTGATGATGCCACCATGTTAGACAGATTTCAAACAGGATCGGACAGACTCATGGAGGATAAGGTTATCAATGGAAGAAGAAGAAGAGTTTGGATTTGATATGCCGCTTTATCACTACCCAAAGGAGTCTCAAAGCGGCTAACATTCTCCTTCCCTTCCTCCCCCACAACAAACACTCTGTGAGGTGAGTGGGGCTGAGAGACTTCAAAGAAGTGTGACTAGCCCAAGGTCACCCAGCAGCTGCATGTGGAGGTGCGGGGACGCGAACCCGGTTCCCCAGATTACGAGTCTAACGCTCTTAACCACTACACCACACTGGCTCTCTGGGTATTGGACTGGGTATTGGACAGGATAGCTATCTGCTACCTTCAGAATCAAAAGCAGTGTGCCCTGGTGTATCAGTCAGAGCAGCAGGAGATGGTTATTGCCCTCATGTTTTGCCTGTGGGCTTCCCACAGACATCTAGTCAAAGACCACTTTGGGAAACAGGATATTGGCTAGATAGGTCTTTGGTCTAATGAAGATGTAGAGGGTGGTTCTCATGTTCCTATGAAGGAGTTTTATTGCAGTAATTGGGATCTCTTGTTTCAATCAGTGGAAAAGGAATTAAGGCCTTGCAATGAAATTGTCTGACAAACTCTGTCACCAGGGATACCCAAACTGGTCTGTGGGCCACAAGCTTCATCCAGGTGGTCCTTGGTGTTTCTGTGGATTTGGGACTGAAGATGGGAGATGGTGGGGTGGGAACTGGGAGCCCCTGCCTTACACCTTAGCTACTTAGCAGTTCAGGTTTAACAAAGTCTATTTTATTTAATTTGCAAATGCTGAAGCTTTGGGCGGGAACTTTGCCTTGATCTGGCAGTTCAGATTTTGAAACCTTTGTTTTATTTTAAGGAGAGACTATTATACAGCATGCTGGCTCTGCTTTGATCTAATTGCCAGGGACGCAGTTAACAGAACTCCAGGAAGAAATTAACATTTTGCAACACTTGAAGTGGAAACTAAACAGAAGGAAGGCAAAGTAAACAGATCCAATTTCAGAGACATGGGGAAGTAAATCAACCTTTTTTTAAAAAAAGTCGCTAATCCACCACTCAAAGTGATCGTGTTGGTAGTTTTGGTACATTTAGGGAATGCTTGGCTGCAACTTTGTACCGGTACCTTTTAAAATTTCAAGATGCAGCCCAGAAACCACGCCTGTCCCGAAGCAGCAAGAGAAGGACGAAGGAGTCACTGTGCCATCCCAACTCTGTTCCTTCCTTATTACTGTTGTTCTCACTTCTCTTACGGTACACTGTAGCAAGAGAACTCCAGGTTTACCCTCAAATCAATGGATGCCACACCTTTTGTAGTCTTTCATTTCTTCTTCCTTGACATTCGTAAATATTCCTTCCGCCTCTTTTGCCTCTTCTATAACAGCATTTCAAAACTAAACATATCCATTTCCCTCAACCATTATTCAGTTAACTTGTGCGCCAAACCTGGAGTTTATTCACTTATTTTGTGGTTAAGAGCAGTAGACTCGTAATCTGGTGAACCAGGTTCGCGTCTCCGCTCCTCCACATGCAGCTGCTGGGTGACCTTGGGCTAGTCACACTTCTCTGAAGTCTCTCAGCCCCACTCACCTCACAGAGTGTTTGTTGTGGGGGAGGAAGGGAAAGGAGAATGTGAGCCGCTTTGAGACTCCTTCGGGTAGTGATAAAGCGGGATATCAAATCCAAACTCTTCTTCACTTGTTGCAGCTAGCCATTCACAGGCAGAATTCACTTAGCAAGTTCCATCAGCCGAAGCCCCTCTCCTCCTCCCCCACCACAATTGTCTCTGCCTTTCTCTACCTGTAGTTGACTTGATAGGGTCCTAATGACAAATGTATCACGGAGCTGCCAGCTAGAGGTTTAGCACCATTTGCCCCTCTTTATTTTCAGGACAGGGAGACTACAAAGGAAGAGCTGGAATAATTAGGTGGATTTGTTGGGTGAGAAGAAACCGATGGCACAGCAGAGGACTTTTGAGAGCCAGCTCACACAAACATGCACATCAAACATGCACATCACTGGCTGAGCGGCTACTGAATGTGTCAACTGCTTGTTTCCATAGGTGAAACAAGCATTCTTCAGGGGGTGGGAAAGTTCTTCCATTGGTGGCTGACCTGATGCAGCTGTTTCACACAAGCAAAGCATCAACAGTGGATTCAGTTATCATGGCTGTGTGAAGTCGTGCAGGCTAGATAGAAATGGAACAGCTGCATATCCTCCGCCGTTGGATAGCGGCATTGGTCATTTGCTTATGGTCATTTTATATGTCCACGTTGCTGTTCGCCTTGCTCCCAGTTTGGGAAAAGGGTAAATCTGGGAGACCATGGAACTCACCAGGTGATCTTGGGCCTGCCTCTCAGCCTAACCAACCTCGCAGGGGTGTTGTGGAGATTAAATGAGGAAATGGAGAGCCATGTGCACCACCTCGCGCTCATTGGAGAAAAAGGTGGGATAGACATGCCATAAATAATAATTTTTTCCCATAGGAGCATCCGTGTGCTTTCCCCAAGAAATATATTGCCCAGCCTGCACATTCCTCCCTGGCCCTAATACTCAACAGCAGAATCTGCCTTCAAGGTGATGCCCCCAAGGCATGTGGGATGTCAGGATAGTATGGACTGCATTAGTATAAAAGCAGCTTGCGCAGATTGGACTCACATAGGTCAGGGGAACTTGGTAAAACAGCATGTGCACTGATGCTACTGTATCAATTATTTGGTCACTTTAGTGTTATGGTGAAGCAGCCAAGTCAGTCAGATTCTTCATCATCGGTTGAACACAAAGCATGGGAAGCTGCCTAATACTGACTCTGATCATTGGTCTATCCAGAGCAGTTCTATTGACACTGGGTGGCAGCAGCTCTGCAGGATTTCAGGCAGGTGTCTCTCCCAACCCTACCTGGAGATGCTGAGGATTAAAACTGAACTGTGAGCTGCATCCCCAATCTACTGGTCTAACCTCCTGGTGTGCCCGCTCCAAAGAATTTTTGAGAAGCCCTGTTAATTGTGTATTATGACACATAAAGTACCATTTTAGATTTAGATTTAACCAACGTACCCACTTTAATTAGCGCACATCTCACTCCCAAAATAAGTTTTACACTTAAAATAGTTGTGGCAGCAAAGTTCTGAAAAGGGGGGAGCGTGGTGACAGTCAGATAGGTACAGTTACAATGCATTTCCATGCATCTCTGCTCAGAAGAGAGCCCCACCGAGTTTGATGCAACTTGCTCCCAGGTAAGTGGGTGTAGGGTCACAGCCCTCTCCATCAGCTAGCTGGACAGCGGGAATAGGGGAGAGCCCAGCAATGAAAGAATGAGAAGGCTTCCACTTGTCCCATGGTTTCTAGGCACGAGTCCAAATTGTTTTCTGCTTGTCCCAGTGCTTTCCCAGGGAAAACCTGCTCTTTAGTGTTTGCTATTGTTGTTGTTTAGTCGTTTAGTCGTGTCCGACTCTTTGTGACCCCATGGACCAGAGCACACCAGGCACTCCTGTCTTCCACTGCCTCCCACAGTTTGGTCAGACTCATGTTGGTAGCTTCGCGAACACTGTCCAACCATCTCGTCCTCTGTCGTCCCCTTCTCCTTGTACCCTCCATCTTTCCCAGCATAAGGGTCTTTTCCAGGGAGTCTTCTCTTCTCATGAGGGCCTTCTCGGTAGTGGCACCCGGCCTGTGGAACGCCCTCCCACCAGATGTCAAAAAGAAAAACCAACAACCAGACTTTTAGAAGACATCTGAAGGCAGCCCTGTTTAGGGAGGCTTTTAATGTTTAATAGATTATTGCATTTTAATGTTCTGTTGGAAGCCGCCCAGAGTGGCTGGGGAAACCCAGCCAGATGGGCGGGGTATAAATAATAAATTATTATTATTATTATTATTATTATTATTATTATTATTATTAGGTGGCCAAAGTATTGGTGCCTCAGCTTCAGGATCTGTCCTTCCAGTGAGCACTCAGGGCTGATTTCCTTAAGAATTTTAGTGTTAAATCAGAGCAAACATCAGTCTGCTGAAAACCTGATTGATGTTTGCTTTGATTCAGCACTAAAGAGCGAGTTTTCTTGACATCTGGGAGCCCTAGGATACATCATTGGTGTTTGTGATTGATGAAAAGCATACAGTAATGGTGAAGAGTAAGAGAGAGTGACACTCTTTGGGAATCTGAAAGTGGGAAGTTCAAGAATTCTGTAGTGAAGACACTGGGGCGTCTAGCAGTTATTTGCACTCAGGCATCAGTTTTTATCTCTTTGCATTTTGAATGTTTGGTTTCTCTTGCATTGGGCTCCAGAAAGGAATCTGGTAGCAGAGCAAACTAGATTGTTTGAGCTGTGGCTTTGTCTGGGAACATTGCTCTCTGAAGCTTTCTGCTATGCCTCTGCAGTGGGAGGGAGCAAAGAGGGCAATGTCACCATGGATGGGCACGTCTTCCCCTAAAGCATCCAGAGGAGAGGTGTGCATATGGACACCTGGGTGGTTCCAGATACAATAGGCAAGCACCAACATAATCCATAGGCACTAAGCACCAGAGCCAGTGCCTTCACTATATATGTAATTTGAGCAATTAACGTACATAACAACCAGACATTATGCACATTAACCAGGCCTCATGGAGAATATGCACATAAAAGGCAACTGTGCACATTTCCCAGTCAATATACATAATCTCCAACAGGGCTTAGGGAATGTCCATATCTCAGCCGAACGTTGTTCTCCAGACATTAGGAGAATATCTCCAACAGGCCATATCTTGACTGCATTTTGTATGTTCTCTGGACAATAGTCTCCAAGAACCTCCCCCGCACCATCTCTTGTTCAGAACTGCGGAATCTGCACCCACCCACCCCTGTTACCTTTTGGCCCTCTTACCCCCCATGAAATACCCTCCCACTGATCAGCTGAGGAACAGGAAGAAGGGTGAGACCCCATATGATTAACGTTTTTTTCTGCAGTCTATTCCCCTTTTCAAGGGACGCGGGTGGCGCTATGGGTTAAACCACAGAGCCTAGGGCTTGCTGATCAGAAGGTCGGCGGTTCGAATCCCTGCGACGGGGTGAGCTCCCGTTGCTTGGTCCCTGCTCCTGCAAACCTAGCAGTTCGAAAGCATGTCAAAGTGCAAGTAGATAAATAGGTACCGCTCCGGTGGGAAGATAAACAGCGTTTCCGTGCGCTGCTCTGGTTCGCCAGAAGTGGCTTAGTCATGCTGGCCACATGACCCGGAAGCTGTACGCCGGCTCCCTCGGCCAATAATGTGAGATGAGTACCGCAACCCCAGAGTCGGTCACGACTGGACCTAATGGTCAGGGGTCCCTTTACCTTTATTCCCCTTTTCACCACTCTCAGCTGTTCTCCAGCTGAGCAGCACAGGGGGCATCCCAGGAAGAGGAAAGTTTTAAATCCTGCCCCCTCCCCCAATGCTACTATCAAGCTAGTGGGAAAGCTTAATAGTAGCATGAGACCACTCATAATAAAATTCAAAGAGGAATTTTAACCAGATTGCCCTCTCCTATTCTCCTTTCTGCAGTCTTTTCAAGGCTTTAAAACAAGGGCATTGACAGCTCAGAAATACATCACATATGCATAATCCAAATTAGGGTGTGCACTTTCTCTGTCCAAGGAGAAAGAAGCTGACACACACAGGGCCACTTTAGACGCTAGCCAAAATCAAGTGGGAAAGCTTATTCTGGATTGCGTGCTTTTCAGGTTGCAGCTGGGGGTGGGGTTTCATGTTTAAATCCACCTATCTAAAACTTTCTCTTCATCTAGAAAACTAACATTCCATGGAGAATTGTTCAACCTCATATTCTCCCTGAAATGCTACCTTTCTATATCCGAGGAGGTTTTTTAAACATGAAACCTCCCACCTGCACCCTGAAATGGTACAATTCAGGGAAAGTTCTATCACTTGGTTCTGTTAAACGCATCACAACCTCAGTCAGCAGCACGTCCTCTCCAGAACGAGAGCCATCTGCACATCTATTTTTACCACTGGGAGAGAGATCCCCCTCCCCCACCCTGCCCCAGGAAGACAGCAAAGATGTAGATTTCATACATTTTAAGATTCTTTAATTCAACAATAGAACATTACATTCTCAGGTGGGAAATGAATTTGGATTAGGCAGGATAAAAAAAAAATAATGATGATGAATACTTTTGTTTCAATAGGATCTATACAAAAACATTTGCATTTCCCAGTTCGCTATTCTTTATTCAAGCGGAGTATTTGATTGCTAAAAGCCTCTTTCCAGTCTGCAGCACTTGCTAAAATTTTAAAAGGTCAGCAGAAATCTTATACAAAAAAGTTTAGGAAATTGAACATGAGTCATTTTCAAAATAATCATTCAGATATAAAAATATATATAGCAAGTGAGAGATTCAAACTTTTTTTTTTTTTGCAATCTTGTCCTAGGGTCTCTAGATTAATAAGAACAGAGAATGCATTTTTAAGGTCATTTCATACATAAGCCTTTTGCCAACAGATAAATTCCTCAAGGCTTGTTCATAGGTTGCAGAGAGCACAGGTACAAGCTTTCTCTACACAATTGCAAGTCTTTGTGCAAAATATAGCTCCACTATATGTGTAGACAGGTACACAGACTGCACACTCCTTGAACGCAACGTGTGAACATGCCTATAATAGTGTCTGGAGCATTTTGCTACATGGCTCAATATATTAAACTGAAGAATGAACACAAGGAAATTATCAGAAAGTTGCCATTTGGTCCCAAGCCCCTTAAAAGGGAGCTCATACGCAATATTAACTGCATTTTGCCATTTCCGTTCATATTGCCTGCAAAGGAGGGGTTCTGTACACATTCTGGAAGAAACCAGCTCCCAGCGAATTGTGGGGAAAGAGGGGGATTATACCGTAAGAAACTCAAAACCCAGGAAGTCACTCCTGCTCAACCATGCATAATTGTGTGTGTGTGAAGAAGGGGAGATAGTTTTTCACACCTCACATCTTTCCTTCACATCTTGTGGTGGGAAATAAAGTGGGAGGTGGTGTTAAGGGACAGGGGAAAAGGAAGGGCAGCCTGGTATCTGTTCCCAGTGCATCTCATAAGGCACATTTCAACTACAGGGAGCAGGCTGGAGCCCTCTGTCCATGGTGCCAGTCCTAGTGCTGGATCTTAAAAAAGACACATTCCTTGAGCTGTGGTCATTTTGCTCCGGTGGAGGTCTAGAGCAACTGGGAGCTGTAAATCGATCTCCTGACAAGAAGAATGAAGTGTGCGGGTGGGGGAACTTCTGAGGCAGGGAATCCTGACCAGAGGCTGGCTCAGACAACAGCAGCAAAAAAAAGAACACACACAACAACAACAGCCAGCTACAGATAATAAGTTATTACTCCCAGGTTTGTTGTCATTTAGGGAGTGCAGAGCAGAATGAATTCTGAGATTGCTGCATTGCAGGGGGTTGGACTGGATGGCCCTTGGGGTCCCTTCCACCTCTACAATTTTATGGTTCTATAACCAGGGGACGGTGGGATTCACCATAAGCTAAAAATCCTTACCCAAGGTTGCAATCCTATGCTGCTTACTTGAAAGGAAGCCCAGTGGAACCCAGTGGGACACACTGGATCATCCTGCCCTGATTTAATTGGAAATGAGTCCCGTTAATTTCATGTGCATGGGATTGCTGCCTTTCTAGAATGCCCAGGGTTTGCCTAGAGGTTTTAGGCTGACTCCTCGGTGATCAAACAATCTGCGCAACCCCAGTCATGCCTGCTCAGAAGACTGAGTTCAAGGGGATCCCAAATATGTGTGCGCAGGATTGCAGACTTTGCTTGCCTCCTAGGACAGCTGGTCACCTCTTACGGAACTTATCTCTGCTCCCTCTTTCCTGCTGCTGTGCTACTGGAATGTCAAGTAACACGAATTAAGGCAGATTTATCTTTGCACGATATCCCTGTGCCAATAAAAAAGCACAGATGTGCGGGGGGGGACAGAAGCAAAACTGTATTGAAAGTGCTATGGGGCAGGAGACAGAGCCAGTGCCTAGCAGAGTTACCGGTATGTTTCAGCACCATGACCAGTATTTTTAGCTCCAAAACAGCTGGCAGAGCTCCTAATTGTTCCTTGGGAGCTTAGCTCATCCCATCACTGCAGGATATTCCATCTTAAAAAGAGGTCAAGTGGCAAAGTTAAACATGGATGTTGGACCACATCTCCCATCACCCCTGACCTTTGGGCCGTGATGGGAGGTGGAGTCCAGCAACAACTGAAGACCACCGATTTTTCCAGCTCTGGTTTAGGGGATGTGGTGGTGGGCAGAGAAAGACAAAGAAAGGTGGAACGGGATGTAAGTCAGAAGGGGTAAGGGAACCCTGAAAAAGATAATAGTATTAGAAAGGAAAGGCCCACAGAAGAGGGTGGAAAAAAGGGAAACAGAGCCCCTTATCTCCAAAGTCCTTTACATTTGTGTGTGGCATAGTCCAGCTTTTATCCCCGGAGCAGAGTCTCCTGGCTGTCAGGGCACTGCTTCTCCCGCTGCGCATCTGCTCCTTTCCCCAGGTGGTTCTGGCTGTGGCCGGAGGAGTAGCTGGCCGACTTGTCCCCGCCAGATCCTGCCAAATGCCCTGGGCTGCAGCAGAGGACGGCGGCGCAGGCCTGCCGGAAGCGGGGGTCAAAGAAGGCGTAGAGGAAAGGATTGAGGCAGCTGTTGATGTAGGCCAAGCAGCTGCTGTACGGGTGGAGGTTGCTGAGGAAGGCGTGGAAGCCGCAAGACAAGGGCATCACCCCCCAGTCCATCAGCATGTAGATGGTCTTCACAAAGTGGAAGGGCAGCCAGCACACGGCGAAGGTGGCCACCAGGACGATGATGATGGTCAGCAGGCGCTTCCGCTTCCTCAGCCCTTCGGTGCGCTCCTTTCGGAAGTGGCCGGCGATGGTGCGGGCAATGAAGAAGTAGCAGGTCAGCATGATGGCAAAGGGAAGCACAAAGCCCAGAAGAGTAGAAGACAAGCCCAGCCCTGCTTCCCAGACCTGCTCGGTCTCATCGGTGGCCACACTGGAGAAATTCATGTAGCACGTCACTTTGTCTGTCCCGGTGAAGACGGTTGTGCTCCGGAAGATCATGGCTGGCAAGGCTAGGAGGACTGCCAAGGCCCAGAGAGTCAGGGTCACCAAAAGCCCACTGACCTTGGACCTCAGCTTGGCATTTGCGATGGGGCGGACGATGGCCAGGTAGCGGTCAAAGCTGAGCCCCGTGAGGCAGAAGACACTGGCGTACATGTTGACAAAGACCAGGTAGCTGCTGAGCTTGCAGGCAAACGAGCCAAAGGGCCAGTCGTAGTCCAGGATGACGTAGGTAGCCCAAAGCGGCAAGGTGACCACAAAGGTGAGGTCAGCCACTGCCAGGTTGGCAATGAACGTGTCTGCAGACCGTCGTTTCTCCTGGCCTCCGCGGAAAATGGTCCATAGTACCAGGCCGTTGCCGGTGGTGCCTAGGAAGAAAACCAGCAAGTAGATGGAGGGAATCAGGATCCTGGATGAACTCCAGTCCTCGTAGTCACACTCCAGGATGCCTGGGTAGCTGTCGGTATCATTGCTGGACTCCATGCCTGCTCAAGAAGGAGAATGTGGAAGAAGCCTCTCTTCCGATCTTGTAGAATCCTTCACCAATCTGGATCCACTCCGTACAAGTTCCTTCCTTGTTGCAAGGAGGAAAAAGTCCCAGTGTCTCAGCTCATTTGCCTCTCCTGTGCCTCCTTATCACAGCTTTAGGCAGATCTGGCCAGGGGCTTGCTCAGCCTGTGTGTCATCTCCTCCTCACTCCACACACACACTCAGGAGGCTGCAGTTCCTTCCTTGGGATTTGTCTTAAAATCCAGGCGACCCAGCCCCCTTTCCCACCCCTCCCTTTGCTTTCACTCAACATCCTTATGTGAATTGGACGACTTGACCCCCTGCAGTGCTGGGCAGCTCCATCTGTCATTTGTATCCACCCACTTGCAAACAAACCATACACATCCTCTCATCCTAAACTCTCCAGAGCAAAAAGAAAGAAAGAGAGAGGGGTGGGGGTGGAATGCAGCTGAAGTCCAACCAGAGATGCTGGTGGGTGCGGGTGGAGGGAAGGCTCACTGCCCCAGTTCACAAACGCCTTGCTAACCTGATCTAATTTGTCTGTCAGTTTCATCATGAGCCTCTCTTAGTTTTAAGAGCAGGGCAACATGGAGCAAGAAAGTGCCCAAAGCAAAGAAAGCATCAACTTAAGTCAATCCTTCTTAGATGCAGTAATGCTGTATTTATTTTGAGTGGCATTTGTTCATGCAAATCGGTTTGGTGGGGTCGAGGATAGTGTCACGACTGAGCTCTGCGGATGCAAAACCAATCTGAATTTTAAATAGGTTATGCTTGGTCCTTGGGAAGGATGGAGATAAGCTGAAGACAAAATGCAGATGCTGCTTAGCCTTCCAGCAACATCTCAAGCCTAACTGCAGCTTATGTGATTGGTCCCAGAGATGAGAGAAAGGAGGCTTGGTGTGTGCAGAGTATACCAGGAGATGCGTTTCCAAGCTTTAAGGAGGGGTGGGATTTACAGGGGGCCCAAACATTTGAAGAGCGTCATTGATCTAGGAACTCTCTCCCCACAGTTTATGCCAGGGATAGGGAACCTGTGCTGGCCCATGTTGTTGGACACAATCTCCCAACAACCCCTGCCAGAATGACCAGAGGTTGGCCACCACTCCTCTGGACTAAACAGATTTACCTGTTCTGCACCTCTGAGAACAATAATGGCACCTTTTTATTTTATTTTTAAAAATAATCCAAATAGCTTTTTATAAAAATGTTGCTGTAATCTTGAATTAGAACTTGGAAATCCAGATCGTTTCTATTTTTCCAAACAAAATAATTTATCCGAAATTGGCTGTAACTGATGTAGGCAGCAATCCTTGCCATCTCCAGCTTCAGTTTAACTCTAGTCATTTAATGCAGTAAAAGTTTTCCCGCAGCAACCACATAAGCTATGAGTGGCATATGTATGTTGCATGTGTTACTAAGGAATGAAGTTTGTTAACTAAATGGTGGCTCCAACCAGACACTACCCAATAAGGTGACGTATAGGAGAAAGAACGATGGTCTCTATACCCTTCTAACTCTCTTTCTAGTATGAGGCTGCAGAGTAAAATATTTGTAGGACCGCAAGTCTCATAAAATGGCAATGTCCTCATACTTAGGATAAAAACCAAAACAGAAATTCCATGTGTTGATTGGAAACAAACTGACTTACAAACCTTTCTTCCAGTAGCACCTTAGAGACCAACTAAGTTTGTTCTTGGTATGAGCTTTCGTGTGCATGCACACTTCGTATCTGAAGAAGTGTGCATGCACACGAAAGCTCATACCAAGAACAAACTTAGTTGGTCTCTAAGGTGCTACTGGAAGGAATTTTTTTATTTTGTTTTGACTATGACAGACCAACACGGCTATCTACCAGTAATTACAAACCTTTGGTTGAGATGAATACAAATATGAAGAATCTGGAAGAGCTTTGAGAAAGAGTTGCAGGAAACCCTATCAGACTCAGCCCATGAAATGGTACCTCTGACCTGACTTGCCAAAAGGTCATATAAAAAGTCCACTCTGAAGACTAATTTGAACCCAGGTCACAGGAGATCTCAGGACAAGACCAGACCCTCTTTGCTAATAGTCAACAGCAGCTACAATCAGTTTCTTTGAAGTATCTACAGTAGTGCCATTGCTTATTGGATTTTATCTGCATTCCCAAGAACATCTGGCTTATTGTACTAAAAAATGGCTTTTGTGCTGACCAGAATGCCATGCCTTATGGTCACGTATGGCTTTGGTGTTTGATCTCTCTCTGATCATTTTATCTGCTCTTTGTGTTTTGCTGGTCTGCCTGATAACTACTGATATCTGTCCTAGTCAGCCTCAGTTCTCTTATGTTTATAGTGCATGCGCTGTGATACCATCAGTATAACAAGACAGCCTCTATGCTGTTCAGGCTTAAGTTTTCCTCCCTGAAATGCTGGACTTCTCAATTGCTTAAGAAAACTAGGAAAGAAGTGTACTTTGATCTAGTTAAACAGACCCAGAATGCTTATACTATCTAGACTGTGATTTTCCTGCCTTCAAGGACTTCAGGGTGATAAACAAATCTTCTCCCCACCCACCTCCATTTTATTCTCACAACAATCCTGCAAAGTAGGGTATGGTGGCCAGTCTAAGGTGAGCATCATGGCTAAGTTGCAGATTTGAACTTTGGTCTTCCCAGTCTTAGTCCAACCAATGCAACACACTGCCTCTTTCATTGTTTCACTCTGGAAGGATTAACAACAGATATCTGCTCAGGTCTACAGCTGGGGAATTAAAAACACGAAAGCATGTCTGGCTTAGTCAAGGGAGCAATTTCCCCAAACCATGCAATACATTTGTTGCAAAGTAGACAATCAAAGTGAGCCTGTGTGGTACTGATGTAGCAGGCCAGCTCTGATGATCATCAAATGATCAAATACCATTCTTGTTTTGGAAAACATTCAGTCTAGATCCTTTTGCCAATGGGTAACCCATCTCATTCTCCTCTTCACATACCAGGGAATAAGCATGATGTCATGGTTAGTGGGAGATCCAAGTCTCCAGCTGCAATAATATTTAAGAGTTATTTAGCACCACTGAATCATACACCTTTTTTCAGTAATTCTGAAGCATGCAAGGTAGGTCAGAATCATTAGCCCTGTATGGCAGATGACCAAGTGGCCGAGCCTATCAGTTTGCCTAAATCTAACTAACTAGTGACTTCATAGCAAAAGGTGACATTTGAACCAGAGACTTCCTGGTTCACTGTTCACGGCCCCCTTCCAACATTATCAAAATCACTAGATGAACTTGGGTATCAGTATATTATGGTGTGATCCTATACTAGCATCAAAAGAAGTCCCATTGAGCACAATTAAGCTTATTCCCAGGTAAGTGGGTACAGTGATTATAGATCAATAGGTAGCCCTTGGAAACATCATCATTTCTAGGAAACATATCAACTTCATGTGAGGAACTAGCCAAAAATGTCAAGACTGTCTTTTGCCTCATTTGAACTGTGAACACGATTTAGAATAAACCTCTCATATGGAGTGGGTCACATGTGACAAAAGCATGGGCTTGCACATGTACACACATCCAAATTCATTGTGTAGGAAAGCCAGTTTAGGTGATAAAACCCTCAATATAATGTTTTAAAACACACAGGCAACTAACTGAAAGCACTGTTTTCACCAGCCTTCCCCCAACTTGGTGCCTTCCAAAAGTTTGGGACTACAACCACCAGCCCCAGTCAGCATGAGCATTTTGTTTTAAGTGGCATATAGATCACATCAGGGTAGCCTGTCTCTTAATGGAAAGGACATTAATCCCAGTGCTTCTGGGTCTATACTGCTTCCATATTGCATAAGAACATAGGTGCCTGCTGGTCAGACAGAGGGTTTATTTAATCCAGCATCCCATTTTCCACAGTGGCCAATCAAATGCCTCTGTGAAGCCCCCAAGCAAGACATGAGAGCAACAGCCATCTCCCATTCATGCCCTCCATATTAAGTTCAATAAGTATATTTTGACCTTGGAAGTTCTAAATGTGTTCTACATAAAGACTACAATCTGCTATGCTCCATCACCAGCCTCAAGGTTAAACAAAATTGAGAGATTTCATGTTCCAGCATTTCTCAGAGTAACTACATACAATCTAACGGACTTTATCTCCTGAAATTCAGAGGCTACTACTACCGTAGTCAGGGCATGTCTTGGGAGTCAAGGAGGCTGGAGGAAGAGCTGTGCAGGTGAAAACAATCCCATCCTCTTTTAAAGAGGTTAAAGATGTGTCATAATCACGTCTGACGCTTGAGCTATTCAAAGAGACGCAGTGGAACGGACCTTGACTTCAGTTCCTGTACCAGAAACAGGATTATTCCGGGAGTCCTACAAACAGCATTTTTTCACCTCTAAATTGCTATTTCAAGCCTGTGATAAACAGGTAGGATAGAGCAGCAATTTCATCAGCAAAGAGCAGCATTGTAAAGGTGCCAAAATTTCAGAAACCTCCTGAGTCATTACCACTTTACAGTCTATATAGACTGCAGCAGATCTTTCTTTATCTTTCTGTTCAAAACCCAATTGTTTAATTTTAAAAACACAAGAACTTCAGCTAAAAAATAGAATATGACTGAATCCTCAAAGCACTTTACATATATGCTATGTGGAAAATCCTCAAAACAGCTATTTAGGCCAGTGATGAGGAACCTGTGACCCTCCAGAATGTTGCTGGAATAAAATTCCCATCATTCCTGATCACTGCACCGACTGGAGCTGATGGGAGATGGAATCTAAAAACATCTGGACAATCACTGGTTCCCCACCCCAGCATGGGATATCTTTCTTCCCACCTCCAAGATTAAAAAGCATCTTGGGGGTGATATTTTGAGCTGGGAAATTGCCAGAATAAAAATGGTTAAGCACCCTTTCATCTGTCTTTCTCACACCCCACCTTGTAGCCTGCCCAGACCAAGTTTGGATTTTTTTTTAAAAAAATGAATGGAGAGGGCTAAAACTGTTACTGCCATATCACGTGTAGTTTGGAGCTGACAAACTACAAAGGACAGACAAAAGGAAGGACATCTTCACATATTGGATTCACTCCCACAAGTAATGGTGGCTACCAACTTGGATGGCTTTAAAAGGCTAACAAGGGCTACTAGCCATGGTGGCAATGTTCTACCTCGACTAATGGAGGCCACAAGTTTCTGAATACCAGTTGCTGGAAACCACAGAGAATGCTCTTGTACTCACGTCCTGCTTGCAGGTTTCGCACAGGGATCTGGTTGGCCACGGTGAGAACAGGATGCTAGACTAGTTGGGCCACTGGCCTGATTCTGCAGGGCTTTCCTTATGTTCTTATATAAGGGCTAGTCCACACTTCTGTTTGTCCCACGATTTCAAGAGCTTTTTCTTTTGTCCCACCACTTTCCCTGAGAAAACCTGCTGTTTGCTGCTCAATCAGAACAGATATCCATTGGATTGCAGATTGGCATTTGTCTTGATTCAATAGAAAACATTGGGTTTTCCAGGGGAAAGCAGCAAGACATAAGGAAAACCTCTCAGACCCATGGCTAGAAATCATGGGACAAATGGAAGGAAACAAGTGGAAGTGTGGAGAGAGCATGGGGCTTGATTAAGGTCACCTAGAGAGTTTGTGGCAGGGTGCAAGATTGGTCCTGGTTCAGCTCCATCTCACAGTACTGCACGTACTCCCAGACTCTGAAATATCTTTTAAATTAAGTCGATGGATGGGAGTAGGAGCTCTTCTAGGAAAACAAAAGGTGTGCATGATGTGACTTTATCATCACTATTTAATATGGGTCTGGTATTGACACAATGTTAGATGTTAGACAGCTTTGGGAAAAGCTACTCGTATTTTAAATTGCAAATTCCAGCCAGTCTAGAAACTGACGTTACAAATCAAGCTCAGAGAGGAAGGCTTGTGAATTTGAGAGCAGCACAGATGAAAGAGTAGGGAACAGACAAAGCAAAAGGGGGTTAGACGTAACTATGCTGTTGTGTATTGATTCAGAGTGTTATCATATCTGTATTACTATTGTCTGTAATCACATTAGGGTAAAGTAACTGCCTTCCTGTCCCAGAAGGAACAGTTACTATTGGTGCATTCAAGTTGCTGCATTTGGATCCTCAGTCTTATTGGTTCCCACCAAAAAGCAGCTGTGTGATTGCTTGAGATTGTTCCCTCCAAAATGTATCTTTTCCTAGTCAGTCCTCTGTCCCTATAAATGTAGCTTCCCTACCCTCAGTTCCCTCAGTCTTGTTTGCCTGAATAAAGAGTTGTTACATGAAGAAGCTGTCTCCTGCCTGCTATGTCAGAGAGCTGGAATCACTTGCTGAAATCATTAACCCACGCTACAACATATGCAATAAATAAACTCAGAGAGCAGCATCTCCAGCCTCTGGTGTTCCCTTTGATTCCAGGCTGCCCCATCTCTCCCGCCATGCCCTGGTCAATTACCTTACTATTACATACAAGCAAGTACAACCAAGTAACTGCCCTCAGTTTTCCTCAGAAAGGCTAGAAATACCTGGGGGTATCATATTTGAAATACCTGGGGGTCTCATATTCACCTGTCTAAAGCAGCCTTCTCCAACATGATGCCCCCAGGTATTTTGGACCACAACTGTTAGCAGCAGCATCCAGCATGGCCAATGTTGAGGGATGATGGGTAAGTGTTTGGTTCAACATCAAGCGATGGTGGTACCTGGTTGGGGGAAGGCTGGTCCATAAATAAATGCAAAGGAAGATCCAACTTCTAAGAGACTTGGCCTTTTGCGAAAACAACACTCCTACGCTCTCTTCCATCTTTGTTGGGAACACAGCCACAGTCCTACCCTCATACCATACATGTAAAGCACCAAGACTCCTGGAAACTCAAATTTACTCCTCGTAGGGCTACAGCTCCCAGCACCCTTAGCAAAATAGAGGTCCCAGGATTCTATGGGGGAAGCCATTGGGCTTTAAATGACAGCCAGTGTGATGTAGCGGTTCAAGTCCCCACTCAGCCACGAAGCTATTTGGGGAGCCTGGGGCCAGTCACCCCAGTCTCACCTACCACCTGTCCACTACCTTGAACTCCTTGGAATAAATAGAAATGTATGTGTCAAAGAAATATCTTTCTTCAATTGCTGTCAGTGTTTTGACGCGCTGGGCTAGGCTAGTGAGCGAACAAGCATGTGCTACTGGCACAGAGGTACAATGCCAACCAGTTTAGCTGGAACGCTCCCTTCTCTTGGAGTCAGGCCTGGAAAAGTCAGCCAGGCTCCTTTCGATCGACTGAGATGTGCAGCAACAGCTGCAGGGGTCTCCCTCCAAAGCTGCGGTTGCCACTCGCCTGTCTATTTCCATCACTTTTCCCTCAGTGCTGCAAGTGCGCCTGGATGTTGGAGAAGATGCCTGGCTGAGATTAGGAGTGGGGGGGGGGGAGAGGAAATGGAAGGGAGACAGGAAGGAAAGGACAGGAGAGCTGGGGCCAGCATACAGTAAGCAAAGTATTTATAGCTTGTCTCACTGTAACAATGAGGGGATGTGAGCAGTGGAGAATCTCTGCTTGGATGCAGATCAACTTAAGGAGGTAACAGAACTCATGTGTCTTTCCTCCCACTCAGAGCTGAATGACTATCCACTGTTGGCAATGCAGCACAAGCAAGTAAATCAGGCCCCAAGCCCATTATCCTTGGAGTGCCATAGACAGATAGAATAATAGAATTTCATAGAATTGTAGAGTTGGACAGGGACCCAAAGGGTCATCCAGCCCAGCCCCCTGCATTGCAGGAATCTCAGCCAAGAGTCTCCACCCCCATCAATCTACCCGGACACTGAGGTCCAGCGCCGAGGGCCTTCTGGTGGTTCCCTCACTGCGAGAAGCCAAGTTACAGGGAACCAGGCAGAGGGCTTTCTAGGTAGTGGCACCTGCCCTGTGGAACGCCCTCCCACCAGATGTCAAAGAGAACAACAACTACCAGACTTTTAGAATACATCTGAAGGCACCCCTGTTTAGGGAAGCTTTTAATGTTTGATGGATTGTTGTATTTTAGTGTTTTGTTGGATGCCGCCCAGAGTGGCTGGGGAAACCCAGCCAGATGGGCGAGGTATAAATAATAAATTATTATTATCCAGGACAGAATGGGAAGTGAAATCCCAAAGGTATGTGGTCTTGCTATTGTGAGGGGAGGCAGCACTTGATGCTTTGCACTCCCGAGCACAGGTGAGGATTTTTGCACAGCCCTCAGAAACTGAGAAACATAACTCTTCCCTATTTTGCCAGTTTACGTTCTCCACTAGATTTCTATAGTGTAGTCTCTAAATAATTTTGAAAGCTAAATGAAAAGGGTCTCAACTTAGCATAGGCAAGGGAAGCTCGTTGCTTCTCATCAGCCATTTTGCACACAAGAATCATTAAGCAGTTATGACTCTGATGCAACAGTCATTGTCCACCAGGAATGAGGAACCACTGGCCCTCCGGATGTTGTTGGACTGCAGTTCCCATCATCCCTGACCATTGGCCATGCTGGCTGGGGCCGATGGGAGCTGTAGTCCAACAACAGTGTATGATTATCTACACCATAATCATAATATAAATGAATGTGCTAAGTGTTCTTTAGTGTAGAGTAGCCTTGTGGAAAAAATCATCTCAACACGCAATTCCAAGCTTTTCCTCCCTGCCAGTTTAACAAGCATGTTTTAATTTTGCACTGAAACAAATTTATGCACAATTGTATGTTTATGTCCATATGAAGTGGGAGGGGAGAATGAAACACGATGAAATGACACTGATTGGAAACTTGGTTTTTTAATTGTTTGCTTTTATTAGCACAGACATGGTTTTTCATTTAAGCGCTCTTCTGCAAATATTTCAGTAATTAAATATAATAGCCAAAAGAAGAGTTTTTAAAATGCAGCTAACACAGTGCTGACCAGAAACATAATAGTGACAATGTGTGGGGATATATGTGTGTGGTCTTGAGCTTGCACATTTCACGTATAAAAATTGAGCTCTTAACACATTTTTGTTCCATTCTTTCAACAAAAAAGCCAGATTTTCTGCTGTAGGGCAGGGGGAGGGGAGAACATGGAGAGGAGGGAACACAGGACTATGATTTAATGGCATCGTATAAATACCCTGTAAAGAGTGGGTGAGTAAAGTGTGACAATTGCAAAGCAACAGCGGGCTTGGCAGCATCCAAGTCACAAATCCACACTGAAATGAGACAAACACCATGACATCACATCACGTCTCTCTCCTCTTCACCCCCCACTCCCTGCCAAACACATAACACACACTTTACATAGAACAAATACTGAAAATGTGGAATGTTTGTGCAAGCTGAAAGCTGGCAAGATTTAGGAGCATCTGCAACATCTGTAGTGAAGGGGAAAGCAGAGGAACGTTCTCAGGCATTTTCATGCTTACCCAGTTCAAAAGATGGCAAGGGGGAAGAAAGTGAAGTATTCAAAATATTTTTCAAGCTTTATTAAGGCAATAACATTCATTTAAAAATACAGCAATTTAAGACTTAACACTCGTTTTTCTGAAACCCCTTCAACTAACCACATCCGTAAGCAAGAATACTGGAAATTTATATAAATTTGAATTTTTGCAAACATATTTGAGTTAGGCAATCGCATGTGCTTTCCCCCCAAATACTTCAAAAAAAATAATGTAGATTTCGAAGTGACCAAACATCTCCTTCTCTTCAGACATAAATCTTGTAGAGGCCAAGAGAGCCCCATCTTACTGCTTTCCTTACTGGCACTTCAGTACTGGAATTCTTCTTTTTTCCACTTTGGTTTCCAATGCAAGTTATAGTGCTTTGACCATATTCAAGTGTGCACATGGATAGAGCTGAACCACTCTGCATACAGATGGAGTTATGCTGGTGGCCACACTCAATTTTGACCCAGTTCGGAATGCATGTGGTAAGATTATTATTATTTTCCATCTCTGTGGTAGAACTGCTTTTACTCTCTTGCTGTTTCTCACTGCCTTCGCTTCTCCTGTCCATCTGTAGCAACTGAATGCACAAAGCAACGAGACATGTCTGCTGCCAGTTTACAAGGTGCCACAGTGCCCTCTGGTGGTTGCAAGGCACAGTAGTTTCAGGCAAACCCTGCGTGTGCAGTGGCATGTTTGAAAAGCAAAAGAATAATAATTACACTATAACATTTGAAAATGGGATCAAGTTAAAGGCACTTGAGATTGTGCTGTAGTTAAATCGAGGTGTATAAAATCAAAAGTGTGCCTCCCTGGTAAACCTGTGTCCAAGAATGAATAAATCCTCTTTTCAGAAAATATTGTTCCTAAGCTGCTAATCTACTCTCTGTGGGCTCAAGTTCAATACTCTGTTCCACTAGTAAAGCTGGCTGATTTGCAGGCCATAGTGAGCAATGCTGCAAGCCAGACCAGAAGAAAACTATAGGACTCCTGCTTCAAGAATGGCTTCTGTCATTCTCACCTCGTTGCTTGCAGATCCCACTGGGGGCCACAAGAAACACAACAGTTCTGAGAAGGGGGTACCAATTTAAATTTGAAGACTGGCTGCATGCACACCTGCATAGCTGTCATCTAGGAGGAAGAGGAGGATGTTTGCACAACTACATGTTAAGGCCAGCTGGTATGTGTCCCAAAGGGACCCCCGACTCATTTAAGATTGAGAAATACTTGTCTTGCATAACTGAGGCTACTATGAAACTGGAGAGTGGCCAATCCACTTCTGGCACAGGCAACATGTGAAAAGTCTCTGTGTAACAGTGCCAGGTGTAAAATGGGGTTGTTGTACTTCCTAATGAAATTAACTGCATGAAATACCCCATGCTGTATGGTGACTGTGACATGACTTATACCTGTTCTGAATCAGGGCTGGGGAACCACTTTTGGCCCAAGGGCCGGATTTGTTGTTCCAAAGGTGGAAGTGGGCAAGCCACACCCACCTGCCCATCACCAGATATCAGGCAGAGGAAAGGTAAAGCCACGCCTGCAAAAGAACAATTAGGAGACTACTGTAAGCCTTCAAGCAAATTCTCGATTGTGCCTTTGCAGCTGTGGCTTGAAGTTGGCGGTGTCTGAACACGGCATATTTCCCCATAGCGCTTCTTTCATCATGGCTCTGATATAGCTGCAGTGAGCAAGTGCTTTCAACCTCTACCATAAGTAGCAAAACAGGTGACAGACACCTAATTGAGATGGTGTTGAATTCAAGCTGTGGCTGCAAAGGAACAATGGTGTCAGGAGTTGGACAGGTGGGAGAGGATCACCTAAACAACCTCACAGGCCTACTCACAGGTTGGAGATTCCCTCCACCCCAACTGCTCTTTGTGGATTCAGGAGGTAGGAGAGAAAGCCAGTTAAAGAGGAGCGAGGATGTGTGCTGATGTCTATAAAAGAGGGAGGGGAGAAGATTTGGTGTAAGCTTTTCCCCCTGCAGGTGGTGCTGTGGGTTAAACCACAGAGCCTAGGGCTTCGAATTCTCGCAACGGGGTGAGCTCCCGTTGCTTGGTCCCTGCTCCTGCCAAGCTAGCAGTTCGAAAGCACGTCAAAGTGCAAGTAGATAAATAGGTACCGCTCCGGCGGGAAGGTAAATGGCATTTCCGTGCGCTGCTCTGGTTTGCCAGAAGCGGCTTAGTCATGCTGGCCACATGACCCGGAAGCTGTACGCCGGCTCCCTCAGCCAGTAAAGCAAGATGAGCGCAGCAAACACAGAGTCGTCCGCGACTGGACCTAATGGTCAGGGGTCCCTTTACCTTTACCCCTGCAGAGCAAACCTGGATTCATCTCCCCCTACAGTGCCATCAGCACACATACTTACTAGGGATTACATGACTGAATCAGCCACAGATCTTGCCCTTCCTGCCGTGGGTAATGTAAGCTTATCTGACTTTTTTTAAAATATATGTTTTTAAAACAGTCACTTGTACATCTAAGCACTCAAAGAGTTTATTTGCTACCTCGGTCCTGGAGAGGATTACATATGTACAAGTAGGACTTGCAACAACAAAAAGTTGCATTGTGGATGGAGTGCTCTTGCTCAGGGGTCCAGCTCAGGCTGCGTTGCCCTCTTAAAATGTACTCCATTCCATCTCCCTTTCTGGTTTTCCTCCCCACACCCAACCACTAACCAGCATCCTGGGAACACTGAACATACTCAGTTTTAACTGGACTATTTTGGGAATTGCACTCTGAGTTTTTTTCTAAGGATTTTTTGTACTTGTGGTTCCCGTGTATGTGTGGTGTAGTTTAGATACACAAGGATCAATACACCAAGAATGAGCTCACTACTCGTACATAGGACAGGACAAGAAGACTGGTGAATGCACTTTCAGAGCTCAGAATCTTTTCATGCACATCTTCAACCTTAAGATACCCACCAAAGAGGTATGGTTGAGTTTCTCCCCAGAACTAAAATTCTCCACATTGAGTCATATTGAAACTAGCTAATGAACCAAGTTTCATATTCTAATATTTACACTCATCCTACATTCCCAACAGGACTAAGCTAATGAGTAATAAAAACTGAAAATCAATTTTAAAAAAGATAACTATATTGAACAAGCGCCGTGTTTTTATCCCCTAAAAAGAAAAACATTATTTCACCACCAGCATTTAACCCTGCTTGTCTGCCCCTCTCAAAGAATAGGTTGCCAAGTAACAAGGCTGGATCAGGATACAGCTCAGAGGATCACACACAAGCACGCGGGAACCACAGTGCCTCCTTAACCATAAAACCTTTATTTGTTTCAAGTGGTCAAAGGGGGGGTGGGAATCCATTCTTCTTTTGTCTGAAATGCATTATATGGCAGCCGAGAAAGCAGAAGCCTCACCTCTTTGCCTTCCCTCCCTACCGTGGGGTGAAAGAAAAGGGGGCCAGCACAAAGCTCCTTGACTGGTTACAAAAAAAAAGAATAAAGATACTTTATAAAAATGTATGTGGTATAAGAAGAAGAAGAAAAGGAGGAAATAGCCAGGACAGCGGCAGAGAGCATCTGCCCGCCATATGCATGAGTGACTGAATGTGATACAAAGTGCATAAATGTGCCTCGTCCTCCCTCTCCCCTCCCCACCTCCCCCCACCCCACCCCACCCCCCAATCCCTCTAAGTTGTTAGGTGGGGATTCTGGCTCCAGACCCAACATGCTGCCTCCCACCCGTGAACAGCTCACTGGAACTTCAGCTGTCAGGGCCCCAGTAGCAGGAGAGCAACACCTGCAACAAAAAGAAGAATATGACAGGAATTACAAAGCTTGGCAGGCTTATTTGCTATAGTGCAGGAATCCCACCTACAGATTTATGCATCACCGCCCAACTTTGGCTCATGGGCAAAACATGTTAAAGGCTTAGTCTCCCACACCCTTTGGAGCAGCACGTTTGAATCAAGGTGACCTTTCGTAACTGCGTAGTTCAGTGATGGCTAACCTTGACACTCCAGATGTTTTGGGACTACAACTCCCATCATCCCTGACCACTGGTCCTGTTAGCTAGGGATGATGGGAGTTGTAGTTCCAAAACATCTGGAGTGTCAAGGTTAGCCATCACTGGCGTAGTTCTTTAGTATGCCAAATTCCCTCTTCAGTTCTCTTTCAATTAGAATTCCCAAGGAACCAATCTTCCATTTCCCCAACCAAAATAAATGGAAAGTCATGTGCAGCATTGCCCACTAGGTGGCAAAAAGTTCCTAGAATAACCTGCAAGTTGCAGACACAGGATGTTTCCCACCACATGCAGTTCCAGCTGCTAGAATGCTACTCTAGTTCCTGGAATAATTTCCAAAGGGATAGCCATGGTAGTCTGCTGCAACAAAGACAGCCCAAAGAGTAACAAATATGACCTAAACTTTTGTAGACTAGCGTCCATTCTGTCCAATACATGGAAGTGCTATGTCACGACCCGTACTTTTTGCATTTCATTTGCTTCTATCCTCATACACCCACACAGCCCAAAAGCGCACAAGCGCATATATTGCGTGCATGCACCTACTTAGGACAATATGTCATGCATCTGATGAAATGGAGTCTAGTCTACAAACGTTTATGCCTTGATAAACATGTAAGTCTTGAAGGTGACGAAAGACTGTTGTTTTTGCAACAATTCCCAGGTCAACCAGTGCAGCACTCTCTGAGAATTGCTCTATACCAGTCACACCTCTTCAGCCTGGCAGCTAGTTTCCTCACCTACAATATGCACATACCATTTACACAGGAATCAAAGCACATTAATCATCCTGTGATGGTCATGCCACTTTGCATTAACTGCAATGGACCTCTGACAGATGGCAAATGTTTTAGGCTTCTTTACTGCAGCTGTCTGTGGGGTTACAAACAGCTAGGCAAGAGCATGATTATCATGAACATGCATGATAATTCACCTATGTAGGATGCCAGAGTGCCAATTACCACAATGCAAGCACAGATCCACTAGTGCAGCCTTCCAGGCTCATGCAGTTCTACTGACTATAGCTTTGTCCTTATAGTACCAGGACTAACCCAGTATACATACCAGTGGTAAATGGAAAGGTCAAAAAGGACAGGGTGATTCCCCAAGCTCCCTACCCCCACCCCACACAAACACAACAAAAATAAATGTGTACTGAAAAGCACTGCATTTGAAATCACACTTTTGTGCAAAAGCTAACACAAGCAGCCTGAAGCTGCAATCTGGACAAGACTGCAGTGAGGGCTCACGGAAGAGAATTTGGGGTATATGGATACTAGCAGCGAAGAGATTTAATGGCCACTCTTATAACTCTGTCCAACTGACATCCACTATGAAGAGTGCTTCAACTTCCAGGAGGCCTAAATGCATCCTCCTCTTCTCTCAGATAACAATTCAGAGGTCTTAATGCTTGATGTACAACAGCCACAGACATTTTTCTGTGAGCATGCTTGACAAACTGCCAAAATTCCAACAAACTTTTCTTGCAGCTGCAGAACAAAAATGGCCAGCTGTGCTGAATGTAGTGCACTTGGAAAGCAATGATGATCCCACTTGCACAAATATTAGGGATCAGATGCCCATTTGGGAAGCTAGACTTAAGCCCTGCATCTGAGAAGAGAAACTTGCCTGAATGTTTTTATTTCAAGACTTCTTCTTTTTCAACTTCAGGACTTGCAGCCAATTGGGTGAGGATGTTTCTGACCTAGGGGAGTCAGGAAATGGTTAAAAGCAAAAGGTGGAACTCCGATAGGAAAAAAAATGGGTTACCCACATTCCAGAGGCAAAATGATGAACCTGGATGCTAAGAAATAGTTTGAATACCAATGCTCAGCATGCAGCCACACAGACATGCCACTATATACAATTTTCCAACCCCTCCAGAACTACACAGGCAAGGAGGCAGAGTGCAGAGAACAGGATCCAAGAGCCCTGCACCACTAATTCCCCCCCAATCTAATATGTCTCATGAGTTGTGGGCAAGAAGTCTGAAGGAGCAGATAGCGCTGTGGCCCATGGCAGAACCCAAAATCACAACACTAAGTAACAAGGTTTGCCCCAAAATTATATATTTATTATGTTTCTTATTTATTTCAGTTACTTCTACCTGCCTTTGCTCACAGAAGTGGACTAAGGCAGCTTACAATAAGACCACGGCTACAGTCATAAAATACAAATCATAAATACAAACCAGTAAGACAACAGTTGAAAACAACAATTAAAACATCATGGCGAGAGGCCAGGTTAAGTAAGCACCTGCTGGAATAAGATATTGTTCACTGCTTGCTGAAGGGCAAGCAATGAGGAAATCAAGTGCTGTTCCTTAATCTGGACACCACAACAGAGAAGGCTTTCTCTCTCTCTCTCTCTCTCTCACACACACACACACACACACACACACAGAGAGAGAGAGAGAGAGAGAGAGAGAGAGAGAGAGAGAGAGAGAGAGAGAGACATAAGCCCGTTAGTTATATCTCTAACAGCAAGGGAATATAGTAGAGGGCCTCTGTAGCGGAACAGCATTCCTGCACAGGTTCGCATGGAAGAAGGCAATTCCAAAATTAAGAGTACATCCAGTTTCAAACTTTTTGTAACAACAGTTTTTGAATGCTCAAAGAAGGGGCAGGCAACTGCAAAGTTTATTTTAAAAATGAGAAAATCCCATGAAGTCATTTGCTGGGAACACATCACTGAACTCCAAAATCTGTTTTAGGACAATACTTTTATTAAGCCAACCAAAAATGTCACAAAACAGCGTACAAGCTTTCAAGTTGCCCAGAACTCTTTATCAGGCTGGATGTTCAAAAAGCAACAGAGGGGAGAGAGAGAAGAGGAGGGAAAGGCCATGAGTCTGCATCAGGTAAGAGTCTTAACGCAAAATGCCTTTGTCCTTCTCCCTCTAGCTGAATGCCAACCACTAAGAGGTCTTGACTAGTTGGCATGCCAGAGTCTCAATCAATGCTAGCACTAAAAAGACAAAACATTCCACCAACTAAGAATGACTATGCATTGTGCAGAGCAGAGAAGGTGTGGGAGGGGGGAGTAGAATTTGTGGTCTTCCAGATGTGGATGGACTGCAACTCAACTCAGCCCCAGCCAGCATGACCAGCGATCAGGGACAATGGGAGTTTCAGTCTGATAACATATAGAGGACCATAATTGCCCACCCATGACTTAGAGGGACAAATGGTATACAGACACCTGTAACTGACCAACAATAGGCCAGCAAAGTCCATATGATTGGACAAACGTGACCTGCAACAAAATGTTGCAGTCTGGAGCGCTCTCTGTTCGGGATTCCAGCTGTTCCATTCCATTCTTCCCCATCCCTGGTTTTCCCTAGTCAATGAACATTCTGTACTCATTAAGCACACTTAGTTCTCAATGGGATGTTTTTGGGGGGAGGAGGCATTCCCCTCAAAAAGGTTTCTTCCTTCAAGATTTTTTATACTTCTGCAAACCTGGGGTGCTGCCTCTTGTGCATGGGTGGTGATGTTCTGACTACATTAAGCAATGGCACTTGGAGAATTGAGAACACTGATAGTATATATGATCTTTGTCCTAATTTCCTGTGTATTGTTGGCTGCTGCCTTTCTTTTGCTATAGTTGCTAGAAAGAGTTGCAGCACACTCACATTCTGCAGCAAGCAGGATAACCACCACCGACTACCGACATATGTTATTTTCCTCCACCACACACCTACCCTGAGGATTTCTCTGGTTTGGGTGGCAGCACCAGAGGCTTCCCAGTGATGTTGGCAATCTTGCATGATTTAGAGCGCTGAACATGGGTTTCCTTGGCCTCACTTTGCGGATCCCCTTCCTCAGCAGAACGGTTTCGGCCTCGCAACTTGGCCTAGGATTGAGGACAACAGATTTACAAAAGCAGGCATTTAGCAAAACACCTAACCTTTGCTTAGAGTTGTCCTACTCCCTGATCTTTCATTGGCAATTTTCTGTTTTTTTCTCACAACTGCCCCCTGCACTTCCTTTACCATCAGGGGCTGGAGGTTAGATAGTAATCTCCTCTGACAAAGCAAAAGACCTATCTCAAGTGTGTGGAAGCTTTTGGCTCCATGGGCCAGGATTGCCTTGCAAGCCAAATTGGACAGAACTAGCCCTGTGGGCCAAAACAAACCTTGCAAGGCCACCCATTTGTCAATCACCTCACTAAAACAGTGAAAAACGTTTTGTTTTAGCAGGGCTTTCAATGCCAACACCTTTTTATAACAGGAGATTTGCACTGAACCTACTGCTAAAGAAAAGGTTTTTCGCCCTTTCATTTTAGCAGGGGTTTCAATGCACACACTTCCCTTCCTTATCACAATGGGTTCACACTGAAACTCCTGCTAAAACAAATGTTTTTTCCACCATTTTAGTAGGATTTCAATGCAAAACCCTTCCTGAACCCCTGAAACCCCTGGCCGCCTATAGGCCAGAGGTTCATCAGCTATTTAGTCTAGCATCCTGGTTCCTCATAGTAGCTAACCAGATGCCTATCAAATATGAGTGCAATAGCATTCTACCATTGGTGATCCTCATCAAATGATGTTCAGTGGCATGATGGAAGTAATGTTTATCCACCATGACTTGGAAGCATTGACTGTCTCATTCTCCATGAGTTTTTCTCTCCCCCCCCCCCTTTATTCAGTAATTTGATTTCAGCTTGGAATTCTAACATTGAACATTCCACTATCTGTTGGCAAAGGCCACTCAGTTTCTAAGAGCCAACACATATTTGTTAACATTGTGTCATCCTTCATCCTGTCCCCAACCCCTTTCCAGGTGCTACCTTCAATGCCGATGGGTTCAGGCCTGGGAAGAGGGGGACCTTTACCCCCTTTGACAGTGGAGATGTTCGTGACTTCCTGCTCCTTGGCTCCTCTGGGGCTTCTTCATCAGAGACCGCAGAAGCTATTCGAGGCTCTAAACAGGGAAGAAAATGGCAATACCATAATGCAGAAGAACCCATGCTGACACCATGTGACACATTTCAATCCATGCCCCAACAGGAGGAAAAGAATGACATAATCTAAAGTGCGGTGCCTAGAAAGCAGCAATGTGCAGGCAACCTAGGACATTCCTGTTGGAAACCTTTTGTCACACCAAGTCATGCTATATGTGGCACATCTGCTGAAGCCTATAACTAAGCCTAAGCACATATAACTGAAGCAACCATATACTGCTACCTTGGTTATCCCCTCTTCACTCTGTCAAATTCTAGACTGCAAGCTCTAGATGGCTTGCATTCTTGTACTGGTGGCATAATATAAACTACCTTAAGATGGCCTGACCCTAAGCAGTGCCTGTGAGTGGATCCTGCTCAAAACAACAACAGTGCCTCTGTAGTGAAGGCTGCCTGGGAATCATATGCAAGCTGCCTAGAGCTTCTTGTGAAGAAAGGTGAGAATGTAAGTTAACAAAATAAGCCACGCACAAAATGACATAACCAAGTAAGACACAAAGAGATAACACACCCAAAACCGCTTCAGTAACAGGTGTTGGTAATACACCAAAGAAGGCCACATGCCAGGCCCAGCATGCAACACTCCATGCTACCTGTGGAATCTCTGAACATCCAATTGTCTCCGTCATTCTCGGAAAGAGCACCTCCAGACCGGGTGGCTGGTGCACGAGGACCTCGCTTACGTCCCAAATTAACACGGTCACGATACACAGTGTTGTCAAGAACCTCTGTATCCTAAAAGAATATAGAAGAGGAGAACAAAGAGATCAGCGAAACACCTTTCTCCCTCAATGAATGCACAGCAACACCCAGAGTGTCCCCATAGATTCTTCTCAGCTTCAGTTCCTTCAAGGAGCAGAAACTGAAGAGTACTTCATACACTTTCCAGAGACATGCACAGCTTGCAGGACCACAGCTAGCAAAACATCCACATATTCCCACAAAGCCTGAGCTCAATCATTAACAATTTGTCCTTCCATTAAAAACTGTTAATATATGTGTTGGTTTTCTTCTATTTCCTGCCCAAAATACTCTTCCATGGTTGGCTCACCTTCTAAATTTTAGGTGAACTACTGACAGCTATGAGTAGAGGAAAGCAGGGAGAACCGCTTATGAATTTGTCCAGCCAGATTGCACTGAATCAGGCTGCTTACATTGTCCTGCGATGTCACTCAAGTCTAAAGTGTGGGATGAGGCTGGTTACCAAAAGCCTGGACACACTAGCTCTGCCCATGTAGCACAACACAAGGGCATCACCAGGCTGTGTGGGAGGGCTTCCGGGCAGACTGGCATGGGTGGTTGGCTGAAACCTTTCCTACAAATGATTTACAGCTTGTATGAAAACCAAGGGACAAAAATAACTTTGGTTCAGGTCGCCCAACTGAAATGGCAATATTAGAAAATTTCTCTTCTCACTCTCTAGTCTTCCAGCTTATTTCTGTTTCAGCAGCAAGACATAAGCTGTTTGTTGGAGGACTCATGACTCATGAGTCAACTTGTGAATCCTGAAATATTATCTGGAGTCAGCTACCAAAATACAGCCAAAAAAGGCAAGGTTATGAGCTATTCTTTATACATAGAATCACAGAATCATAGAATTGTAGTTGGAAGGGACCATGAGGGTCATCTAGTCCAACCCCCTGCAATGCAGGCATCTTTTGCCCAACGTGGGGCTCAAACCCATGACCCTGAGATAAACAGTCTCACACTCTACTGACTTAGCTATCCCTCTCAATCCAGAAGTAATTATAGAAGATGACAAAGCCCTTTGTAAAGCAGGTCTGAAATGCAGCATTTGCCTGAAAGAAAGCATTAGGAACCCATCAGCTATGCATTTAAATGTAATGTAAAAGCCCCTCAAATTTTAGAATTGCTGTGAACATACAAGCCCATATCTTGCAGAGAAGGCTCAGGGGTCAAGCAGGTACCTCAGAAACATCTTAAGTACTACTTACCTCTAAGAAGATGAAGTTTTCCCCTTCAGGAGCAATAGCTCCCTCTGAAGCAGGAGCCTTCTGTGATATGGACTGTGCAGCTTGACTTCCATTTTGCTCTGGATGGTTCAACACTCTCAGATCCACGGGTAGCTGACTCCAATTTCCACTGTCTAACTGGCTGTCCCCACCATCTGCAGCAGACAAAGATTTTCCATCCTCCTTTGCTGAGAAAGGCAGTCCTTCAGCCCTTTCAGCAAGAGCCCCCTGGTTATTACGCAAGCTGCGCAGTATCCTCTCTTCTTCTGAATGGCAGCTGTGGAAGGAGGCAGGTCTCTTCTGCTGGGCCACCTCTTTGAAAGCACTATTGGAAACCATGTCTTCCTGCAGGCAGCTGGGGCTGGAGAGTCGCTCACTATGGAATTTTCTGCTTGGATATCAGATAATGAAAGTTAGGGTAAGGTTCTTCTTAATTCTTATCAACAGGGCTCTCACTATCCTAGCAAAATTCCCCTTCCCCAACTCCAAGAATCTCCAGATCTCCTAATCATCCCAAAGCTTTTTTCTCCTCACTGTACAAAAGCAATGAAGGTGTGTGAAGGTCAGGACTCGACAGCCAATGGGAGAATTAATACCTTACAAACACGATGAAGGCCTAAGGAGGCATCAGAGGTGGACAAACCCACAACAGAGAATTCAAACCTACAATTGCCAATGGTCAAACAGTACAAATACCTCAAAGAGAACTCATGCAAATCATGAGCCTACACTTAAGCCACATGGTACAATCATCGTAGGGATATCTACTTCACAATGCAGGTGGAAGCTCATGTGATCCAAGGCAGCAACAGTTTGCATTAGAGAAGACAGCAGGAAAGATAAACCTGCACATTTCCCTACTGCCGAAATAAATACAGGCTATACTATATGGCCATTTCAAAAGGCTGGACTGTAATGAGGACTGTGGAATATGTAACTGTAGCTACCACACAGACTACAGATTCCTCAGGCCAAAGGCTGTTGTTATGACATGTCTGCCCAATTTACAACCCACAGCCTGCAAAAACCCTGGCTTGACAACCTCCCTGGTTTTACATTCCCTTAAGGGCAGCTCTAAAAGAACAATCCTATGCCTGCTTACTGAGAAGTCCCATTCTGTTCAATGAGGCTTACTCTCACATAACACACATAGTCGGGGTTAGCATGTAATGGTAAACCATAGCCAAAAATTATGGTTTACCATGACCCTGTGCTTTTGGAGCGTCTTCAAACAAACCATGAAATCAAGGTTTGTCTTTGGTTTGCCACTTGTGGTTTGTTTAGTGGGAAACAAACCATGAGTGCCGGTTTGCATGCAATGCTAAGCCAACAATGATTTGCTTCTGAAAAAGGACAAACACAGAGGTCACAATCTGACCACCATGTACAAGTATACTGCTTGTTTAAGATAAGCTATAGTTCCTTTCAGAGCATGGCTGATACATGCAAAGTGGACAATAGGATTGTAGCCTTAATCAACTTCAGTGAGCTGCTAGGCACAGCTGCATTCTGTTCCCTCCATGGCCTGAAGAATGTAAGTATGAAGAGGAGGAGTACCAAAGACACGACACATTAATGATTTCATTCAATTTACACTGGTTTGGATGCTGATACTTCCTGGTTTCTCATTTTGAGTTGCAGGGATTAGCAGAGATGTGTGGCTTGAGGGTGTCAAGTGTACAAAATTACCCAATATACAAGAAAGCCTTTGTTTGGAAGTTACGCAGCAACCAAGACAGGCAGAGGCAGCTTCAAAACAAGAGTATGACTAGGCATGCACACGAGAAGGATTCCACATCAGAGAAAGGCAGAGTGCTAGGCTTGGACTAGGGAGCCCCAAGTTAATATCCATGCTCAGCCATGATGTTCACTGGGTGACCTTGGGTGTACCCTCAATTCTCCCCATCCCCCATTTTAGCCAAATCAGAAGGCACACCATTTAGCTAAGAAGAGTCCTTGAGTGAAACCTGCACCATTTAAAATGGCTCTGTGTGCATAACATTGAAAGTCACACCCTGTTGTTCTCCTTGAACAGTCTACAGTTGCCAAGGCCATCTCTATAACTATCCATTTTTATTAGGTTACAAGGACTAGATGATCGCAATCTGTTATTTGAGATTAAAACTGACCCAATTCTTCCCAATTTCTACACATATATGGAGAGCATGATGAGAAGACTTCAGTTCTTTTTCTAGGTCTTTCAGTATTTTTAACATATGTTACCAATCAGTGCTTTTAACATTATTTTATTTTGTTTTGATAAACTTGATGGCAATGAGGCTTATGCACAAGAGGAGTTTAGCATTTAGTCTGTTTGTTTGCTATGGTTCGTTTTTGCTGCTGTACTTGATTAAATTTAATATATTTAATTTTCACCGTTGGCCACTTGGGGCTCCAGCATAATGGTGACTAATAAATAATAGTTTGCCCCCGTTTCATAGCTAGCTTAAAAAGTGCAGCACTGCAAACTATCTTTCTTGTCCCTTTTGCTTTCCATAATCACAATCCAATTTGGGGAAGGGGCACTTTGCGTTTAAAAGAGCTCACAATCTGAAAGTCTTATTCCAAGCAGTGATATGAGTTCCTTGAATGCTAGAACAGAAAGATGCTGGTTATAACCCACAAAAAGTGATACAAACATGACAACAGCATTGGCTGTATAAAAAGAAAATTGTTTCAAGTTTAGGAAAGTGGGAGAAAGGTGACAACGGGGGTGGGTGGGTGTGCGGTCTGCTACTCCTACTCTGCTTTGGATTTCAAAGATGCTGGACAGTCATCAAAAATGTTATTTCCCCAGTGAAAGCAATAGGTATGGATCCAGGTTTGAGGGCTGAAAAATATTTTAGCTACCACTTCATTCCAGGAAGAGACCACAAGGGTCCAACTCCTTCTGACCTACTTCAGTTATGGGACCTGTTCCTACCTCTGAAAGAGTGTGCCACTTCCACATCAGCACAATCCTTAAGCCATACTTGCTGCTGGTCTCTCAAGTACCTAGTTGTGGAGAATGCATTGCCAAAAAAGAGATGCTCAAAAGCACATGCTCAAAGGAGGGAGCAATGCCACCTCACATCCTGACAAAGCACTCCTACTCCAGTCTAGAGCAGTGTTTCACAACCAGGGGCCATATGCTGGGGCCCAGGATATTCCAAGGGGGGCACAGGAGAAAATTGCGTAAATAGGGGGCCACAGCAAGAGACTAGGGGGGCACAGAGGGAAGTGAATCATTTTTAAAAAAAATACTAGTCAGCAATTCCAAGGCTGAAGAGAAACAAGTGATGACGAAGAGAGATGTTTACAGAATACAATATAGGAAAGAGAATTATAGATACTGTCACACATTTTCACCCATAACAAAGAGGTCGTGACTTCAGAGCATACTGAATGAGAGTGCTAATTATGTGCATAAGACATGGCATCTGCTGGTACAGGATGTTGTTGAAGCAAGACAGCTAATTGAAAGCCAAACACTAGAAGCAATTCATAAAAGAATCAGTCCCCTTCTCCTCATTCCTGCTGAACATGGCACCAACCCAAGACAAGACAGTGGAACTGATCATATGACAGCAAAGGTGACAGCTCTTGCAGAACAGCAGCTGTATCAATAGGCATTTATCTGGTCAGCTAAGAAGAGTAAAAATATACCTCCAGGTAACCAGCTGCAGCCCCCCCCCCCACCTGCCTGATTTCATTCTGCAACAGTCACAGTAATCTACTGTGTTTCCACAGTTAGGAAAACAAAACAGTGCACATCATGGCTACTGGGTGTGCAGGTGCTCTCATGACCAGATGGAGGGTAGCAGTGGAACATCACTGGATTTTCTCACCAAAGAAACAAGAGTTACACACTATGATTGTTGCTTCTAAACCTCAGGGCCATATTCAACTAACCTGTTGAGCTAAAGTTCCATCACCACAAGGATTTTACTTGTTGGATGGAACTTTCTCCCTCTCTTCTTCCCTCTCCCACACCTCCAAGTGTGACCCAGCTGAGGCTGAAATGGCATCACTGGTGTGAGGTGAATAGCAATGGATGTGGCGGCAGCAGCAGGACAGTTGCTGGGAAGATGTCCTGGCAATTCCTCTGCAGATCGCCTGGGCAACCTACCCACCTGCCTGCCTTCCTCCTCCTCCTCCTCCTCCTCCTCCTCCTCCTCCTCCTCCTCCAATACCGCTGTGATAGCTCTCATAGGTCTGTTGTCACACTGCAGTGCACAGCATCACCTGTTGGAGGCCAAGTGAACTGGAGCATGAAAACATCTGAACCTTTTTATAATACATTAGGATACAGCTTTTACCTTTCTCCAGCTGCTCTTGGATGCTCCATCTCATCACCATCCAAAGGTGTCACTCCAAACGGATAGCTGCTGTCCTTATGCTTTATCCCAGTTGCGCCAGTCCAGTCCATCTGTATTAGATCTACTTCCTCAGCCCCATCCAAAGCCTTGGGCCTCAAATCAGACACTTCCATGCTTTCAGTGCCAGATCTGTAGGCCAAATCTGCTTGTCCCACACCAGGTTCTCTGGTCTCCTCTGGATTCACAGTCCTTACATCTGATGAAGCAGACAAGGTTTCCAGACCCGAGGAAGGAAACCAATGAAGCTGCTTCTCTGTAGGTTTTTCAGATGCATCTGGGCTCCCAACATTCAAGTCTTTTGAGAGATCCATGCCTCTGAGGCCAAGATCTTGAGTCCACTCAGGCTGCCCCTCTCCAACTCCTCTAGGCTCATCCATAGCAACTGCTATTAAGTCTCTACCCTGATCTACCAGGCTGCCAGCTGTCTCCTCCAAATCCACTGTCACACTTAGACTTGGTAACTCTAATGGACCAAAACTACCAGCTCGGTCCTTCCCTATAGCACCTAACTGGTTATTTTGTTTAGTTGCTGAGAGATCAGTGTCTCTGACCCATTCTCTTGTGGCAATGGGGAAATCACTATCTTGTAGATCAGATTCCCTAAGGTTGTAATCATCAGCCCAGACTGGCTTCCGGGCACAGTACTCCAGATCACTAGCCTCAAATTCAGTGCTGCTGCTTCTGCTTGCAATACTGAGTTCTCTTTCCCAGCGTGATTGATTATCATCATATTCACTGGCTCCATCTGGTTTTTCAGCACCGAACACACCATCATGGCTTTGGGGGATACCCATTACATATCTGCTGGGCCAATCAGACTGTTTGACACTCAGTTCAGACTCCTGGCAGCTGCCATCATCAAAGCCATATGTATTGGGTCGTAGTCGCTGTTGGATGCTAACCTGGGATTCTGGATGATTGGCACTATATTCACTAGGTTGCTCCACCTGGTTGGCATGGGACTCTGACTGCACTGGGCTAGCCCTGCTGTCAACATTGGAATCACTAGGCCAGCTTGACTGGCTGGCACTGGATGTGACATCCTGAGAGCCAACATTGACAGCACTGTGATCACTGGGCCCCTCTAAATGAGCACTGAGCTCTGTATCCTGGTGGCTATGAGTACCGTATTTGCTAAACTCATTTGATGATTTTGTGTTAACCTCCAATTCTGGACAGCTGTCCTTTTCTTCACTGTATTTATTGGGCCAGTCAGTTCTTTCAGTAGCGCCAACGTGATATGGGTTGCTCCAACCCATTTTCTCAGCAGCAGACTTGCTGCTCTCCTGATCATCTTCATTACTGCAGAGTTTGGGCCAGCCTGGTTTTCTCACGTATGGCTCTCGGTCCTGACACTCAGCAGTGCTGATGCTATATGTGCTGCTCCAATCTGGCTCCTCAATCTTCTGGTCACCACAGCTGCTGCCATAGGCAGTGATCCAGTCTTCTTGCCCTGGATTAGAACTGTCCTGCAATGGTGTTCCTCTGGTCCAGACTTTCTGGCTGGAACCAAATTCCATATCCTGCCTTTTAGCATCACTGTACGAGCTCAGCCACTCCTGTGGGCCAGTGCCAAATTCTCGATCCTGCTCTGTTTCACCAGGCCAAACTACCTTGCCAACACCAGCAACCCAACCCATGCCAAAGGTAGCAGACCGATCAACTTCTACAAAGCCAAACTCGCTGTGAAGATCCTTCCTTGACCATCCCAGAAGATCCTAATAAAGAAAGGCAAGGAAAATAAAGCAACATTGGAGAGGCATGGGACAGTGAGCCAAATTTAGTGGCGATTTGATCTAGTAAATATGTCCCTTCGCCCAACAGTCCAATATGAGAAATACATTAAGGAGACAGAAACTGAAAATGTAAATTCACTAAGCCCTTCCTGTATTAAAAAAAAAAAACAGTTTGAATATATTTCACTTGATGTGCACAATTTAGGAAAGGGCCATTACTATGTAGCAACACACGTTTTGCATGTAAAAGTGCCAGGTTCAATCCCTGCCATCCACAGCCTGAGCTGGTAAAGATCCCTGTCCAAAACCCTGGAGAGCAGCTGGTCAGTGTAGACCATTATATCTTCAAAAATGGGCCAGATCTACTACGAGATCAACATGACTTAAGATGGGCTGCAACAACTACATCACAACCTTATAAATATGTGGTAAAAAATTAAGATGCTTATGCCCAAAAGCATGTTTGAACTAAAAAGGGGTCCCAGGTCTAAACTAGACATGAACTAGAGGGATCAATGGTCTTGATTCAGTCTAAGGCAGATTCCTATGTTCCTAACACTGCAATTTTCTATTTAGAAAGCTCCTCCAGATGGAAAAATATATCAAACCCACACGTATGATTTTAGAGGAAAGTTTTCCTTTTATTCTCTGTCATCCATTGTAAAGGCCTTTGGCTATATACAATAAAAATTGACCATACATAGAGTGATAAGCCTGCACTTGGTAATCATCCACTCATGTGTAGATGCAGCAAGTTACATGCATTTAGTATAGAAACAATTATTTACGTAAATGTGTATGGATGTAAATGTGTGTGCCACCTGGTGGCAATTCTTTCTTTGGTCTTTCATGCTTGCTCATTTTCCTATATAGAAGTGTTTTCTGTGTAAGGAAACTATAGCTTGAGACGTGTCTATTAAAAATTAGTTTTCAAAAATAATTTGGAATTTTGGCAAGTTCCATATTGGTAGAGTGCAAGGAAGATTAAAGAGGTACTTATATGGCCAGGAAAATAAACTAGTAGCCACTGGTACTGAATTGTTCACTGGCACAGAAACCCCTTGCAAGCCTGATCAGACTGAGACTTTTGGGCTTTCAGAAGCACCCCCTATTATAACCACCTAATGAACAGTTAATTCCTGTTCACTAGATCACGTGAGCCTACCAAGGTATGCACATTAGTTTTGGTATACAACCCAGTACATTAAGTGATGTATATAGCTACAGGTGCCTTGTAGCTACATAGCTATGGAGGCCTACCAAACTAAGGAGCACCAATTCATTCTTAGGCTGAGTCTGCTGGAGCTCAAGGCACAATTTCTTGGTGGCCAAGAGGGCCAATCAGACAAAAGTAGCTTTGATGTGTACGGGCAGGCTGGATTCAGGGAGGTGAGGGAAGCTGCTCCACCCAGGATGACTGGAGGATTACCCACGCAGCAGCACCTTTTGGCTCAGCCGCCTCTTTTGCACGCTCTACAGCCATCTAACCTGTTCAGCCACTTTTGCGGCTTACTTAAGAACCAAGACCCGCCCTTCCCAAAGACAAGTTCAGTCTCTGTTATTTAACTGGGCAGGAATGCACACTCACCTAGTGCCCATTTAATGCCTTCTTACCAGGTTCTAAAAGCACTAGAAATAGGAAGCCGGTAGCACCGTCTCCTTGCAACCCGTTTTGTGGTCTTCAGCCAACCACCCATCCCCACACTAAATACAGTTCCTTTACCTCCGGTCCTGTGGGGTCTTCTGACTTGGGCGTACTCTTCTTTATGTCATCAGCACTAGGCGGTGGAGATGCCAGCAGTTCATCAAGCCAGTGTGAGCCAGGATCAGGGTCAGCCCTCCTTTCGGGGCCAGCAACCCCCAACTTGCCTTCACGTGCCAGACCTACAGCACCATCATCTTCTTGGCAGGAAGCAGCTGTCCGCACCTGGACATCTTCAGAGAATAAGATGCAAGGCTCTGCAGGAGGGGCAGCCTGCTCTACACTTGGCAACGGCTCCATTGCCCTTAAAGCCCCTTCCTCAGGGGTTGGGACAAAGGGCAAGAAACCATCATGCTCCTCTTGACAACCAACCTCTGCTGCTGCTATAGGGCCCTTCAGCTTGGGGCTAATAGGCTCCCTCAGAGTTGAGGGACCTCCAGGTGCTGATATCTCAAGGGCTGAAGGGGACTCCAGCTGGTCCTCAGCCTTTCTCCTGCTCCCTGGGGAACTCCTGGAATTGCTGTGGCAGAGAAAGCTCCCATAAGCCTCAGTCTCCTCTCCTCTCTGGCCCTCTGAACCTCTTTCCTCATAAGACCCTTTGGGGCTGAGGCTCTCTCTATCCAATTCTGCCTCCAAGAGGCCAGTATCATCAGCCTCCTCAATGGGAGACCTTGGAGGAGACCCCAGTCTCCTTCCACCAAACTCGAGAGCCCGGTTAGGGAACGACCATTCAAAGGACTGTGACAAGCTCCAGTTGGACTCTCCCCCTGCAGCCTGCTCTAAAGCTGGGTCCCCTCCTCTTGGCAAGACAGCCAAAGACCCTCCCAGCTCCTCCTTGTCCATTTTTTTACCCCGTGGTTGCAACACCCCTTCTGAGGCACGCCGTAGAACCAGCTGAGATAATTGGGGGTCTTTACCCTCAAATGGTAATGTTGGTGCTTGATTGTCGAGGGAATCCTTATCCCTGGAGAGTAAGGGGGCGGCTTGTGCATGAGAGGGAGAGCCAGGAGGTTTATCAGAACTAGCAAGGTACTCAGAAGGAGTACTTGGGGAGCCAGGGGACTCCGACACTCCATGGAGACCACAGGAGGGTGCCAGGCTGTGCTCAGCAGGAGGATGAGTCAAACTGGCAGATGGCCCAGGGGGAAGACAGACCTCAGCACACCTTGCAGAAAGGCCCCCAAGACCTGAAGACAAGGAGTGTCCTAGGAAACCCCTGGGGGATCCTGGGGGGCAGGGATCAGATAGGGCAACAGGGGAACCTGGAGCCTGGGCATGACCAAGGGAGACCTCAACAGGAGATCTGAGGGGTTCAGTGGGTGCATCAGGAGAGCCTGGGGGAAGCTGAGCTTCAGTACTTGGCACATCTGCTGGAAAATGTGGGCTCTCTGGGGCCTGGGCTGATTCAGCAGGGGCTTCAGGGGACCCAGGAGTGACTCGAGAAGAAAGCTTCGTGAGGAGTTGATAGGTCTTGGGGAGAGAGACCTGGAGAGAAACAAGGGAAGAATGGGTTTTAAAAATATGATTCCTCCCTCCCTGGAACTTTCCCAAGCATCCTCATCTGTCCCCCTCCAGCCCCAAAGAATAAAGGATGTCTCCTCCAATCCTAACCTCTTCCCTCTTTTTCTAGACCTTAGAGATTGTCCTTCATGTCTTGGAAGTTCTAGTTTCACTACAAGACCCCACAAGACCCTCCCCAACAATATTTCTGCCCAATCATTAAAGCCAGAAGGAAAGGAAATTCAAAGAATGGAGGAGGAAGGGGAAAAGAGAGGCTGAAGAAATCATTCAAAGTGTTGCAGTAACAAGGCTGTATGCCCCACCCCAGGACCTTGCCTCCTCTCCAACTAGGCCTTCAGAAAAAGGAAGAACTAAGCTAAGTAGATCACACAATAGGCTAATGGCCTTCCTCCGCCCCCTCCTCCTCCTCTGGGAGAGGCAAAAGGAGTTAATCATTACCATCACCCATCCCTGAACAAGCAGCAAGAGGTTATAGTGCTTTCACTGCTAGATTATTTGGCCACAGGCCCAGGTGCTTGGATCTGCTTCATACATACCTGGTAGGTCACCAAATTGTATTCACTGAGTCACAGCTGCTCCCTTCCCTCCAGCTAAGGGCCTGGTATTCTGCATTAGGCTTCCACACTTTCCCTGGGCTAGGCTCAGGCTAGCTAGCTAGCCTAGGCCAGAGTTTGCTCTCTAAAGAGCTGAAGGGTCACAGATCCATTTTTCTCATTTATTTTCTAACTCTTCCAAAAGCGTAAGGCAGTATTGGGACTGTTAGTGGGAGGGCTATGTGCTATACCCAATGCCAAGATGCTCTGGATTTTTCAAAACTGTAGAAAAATAAAGACTTCCTCAGAGCCGATGTCACCATGTCTTGCACATACGGTTAGGGGCTGAATCTTTCAAAACGCAGGCACCTAGGTAAGCCAACCCATGGGATTTTGACAAGGACATACCCAGTTACTGAATAAGCAACAAATATGGCCTGGGAAACCCCATAGCAGTGCAAGCTAGTGCACTGTTTGCTTGGGCTACCAATCTCTTCTTGAAGAGAAGCATTAGTAGAGAAAGGAGACACGCACCCTACAGAGAGGGAGCCCGGAAGGAGAGAGGTGGCAGATACCCCTGAGACAGAGGAGAGCCAGGAAGGAGAGAGCCCAGCGGAGGAATTGCCGTGCTGCAGATAACTCACGCCAGGAGGAGACAGTAGACTGCTATATCCAGGTTGGCCTCCATCACAGCTCATGCTAGGTTGACTGGAGCTGCTGAGAGAAAGATTATATCACCATCAGGAAACAAGCTTGATTACTGATGGGAAAAAACATATTTCTAAGGCAGGGATGGAAAACCTGTGGCCCTCCAGATGTTGCTGGACTACAAATCCTATAATACCCAACCATTAGCCATGTTAGCTAGTTGTTGATTGGAGCTGCAAGTCCAACAACATCTGAAGATCAGTTTCCCCAATGCCTGCTCAACAGAATTGTGTGCTACTTTTGTCACAAAAGGGTTTTCTGCCTGACACTAGGTATCACATAACGAAAGGGAGATGGGGAACCCCAAGGATCATCTAATCCAACCCCCACAATGTGGAAATGCTCCAAGCATCATCAGAGTTCTTCTAAAAGCAGTTACCTGTGCCTGATCAACCGCTCACCTACAAATAAATCCCAAGAGTTGCTACCACTCATGACATCATCGTAGGATTTAAGATTACTGAGATTTCACAGAAACTATAGTTGGGAGAAGCATGCCAAATTCTAGTCGCTGAATTCAAGTTGTGATTAATTCAATGGTATTTCTTGCCATGTATGTAATGCCCAGGAATGTAGCCTTCAGTTGTGCCAACCCTCAGTTTTCATTCTTAAATCACAAGAATAATTTAGCTCTGCTAGAGCCAAATGTGAAAGGACAAAGGAAGAACTGCCAGCAGGTCACCTTCTAGACACATTTACTGTATTGATTTAATTTTCCTAGCATTGTTCTATAGATGCTGACCTGCATCCCATCTCAGTCCTTGACAGGGGGCACTCTGTGATGTATTGCAAAGCTGATCTTCTAAGATTATGTGGAATGAACCTCACCTGTCCTTAGAGAGTAAATCTAAGTTTCTCTCCGTTGCTCTTGCTGGTAGCTCAGATTCAGGCAGATGCTGACCATTTGAGCTTGTGATTTCCTCCTTGTTCCTTGACAATATGCTGTCCTCAACTTCACAAGAGGCTCTGCAAGCAGGACCCTCCGACTCTGTTTCACCCCCTTCTCCACTGGAACATCTCCGGAATGCAGCATAACCCTTAGGTCCCAGGTGGACAGCTGTGCTACCATCCTGGCTGAAGAAGGAGCGTACCAGCCGAGGCCTGTCAGGGCTGCTTGCCCCTTCTTTGTTGGGCTTCTCCATCTTGGCCAAAATCTCCTCCACTGTGGTCCCAGGAAAACGCTCTGGTTTGGCTGCTACTGGCACCGGTATTACTTTGAAGGGAATAGCACCCTTGCGAACACTGGAGGACTCTCCACACTCCTCTCCAGATGCTCCCTCCACAGCACTTGATTTATTTGCAGGTCCAGTTCCTTCTCCATCTCCAGCTGGTTTAGCTGTGGTGGAAAATGGATACAAAACCTCCTTCCCATTGGTAGCTTCTCTTGGAGAGGTCTTTAGACCAAAAGAAAGACGCTTAACAGCATTGCCAGCCCCAACACTATATGGCTTGGGCCCAGCCAACAAGTTGATCTTTTCAGCAGAGGGCACCTCAGAGAGAGCCTGACGCTGTCCAGGAACAGGCTTCACTGGCATGGCTGGCTTGGGCAGCACACAGGGCTTGGGTTTCACGGGTGGCTTTGGACGGGCATCCCCTGAGGAAAAAAGGATGTGGGGAAAGATGCATTTTATACAGAGCTCAACCAGAACACAGGGCAACTAAATCATATGGATCAAAATGATAATCCATTGCCTAACCACACAAAAAATAAAAATAAAATGAGCTCTACTAATAATCCTTGCTAAATTTCCAAACCATTTTGCAGGCAACAGAGAAGCCACTAAAACTGCCTGCAGCTTTGGACACAGGTCAGGCTAGAGGATCATCTAGTCCATTAAACCAGAAATAGTGGTAATAAAGATTACCAACAGAAGCCATGAAAATGCTTTTGGAATGCATTTAAATTGCAAATGGTAGTATTCAGAGTAGACCCACTGAAAGTAATAACATTACTAAGTTAGCTCTATTAATTTCAATAGCTCTGCTCTGAATATACCACCCGTTGTTCTCGTCAGGCAGTGGGATCAGAGCCTTTACATGATTAGCAGGACCATGTGGTGCAACTTTTAGGGACGACACCACTTCAATTAGAGGTGCAGGGCTGCCTCCTGGGGCAAAGACGAATCCCCCATGCACACAGAAAACAAGCACGTCAGGAAGAAAGGTTCTAGGTTAGCCTTCTCCTGGACACACTAGCTTCCAAGTTTTGTTTTTCTCACACATTCGATTATGTCGTCCCCTACTTTCAGAATGAAGAGCTACAATCCCTCAAGAGCTGCATTAAGTGATTCTTCTGCTTGCTATTTGACTCCGTTCTTCATTCTCTGGTGCACCACCACCCAACATAAACAGAAAAATTTAAATACCTAGCAACTCGGCACACCATCTCCCATATTTAGCTCTCTAAAACAATCAACTCAGTTCTGCTGAGCTGAAGGCTCACAATGCAAGGCATACCTATCTCAGGACTACTTGCTAGTTGTTTGGGTCCTCTCCGGCCATTAGCAGCAGTACAGGGAAATGGGGAGCACAGCGACTGAGGATTAGAGTCCATCACATCACCGGGCTGGGACTCTGAACTCAGCATAAATGTCAGCCCCTAGGATACAGGAAAAGGGGTTTAGGCAGTCTGCAAAACTTGTAAAGGTAGCAAAGACCTCCAATCCAACGTCAGATCATAGATGCTTCATCCCAGAATGCAAGTTTTCCAATATCTTCCTTTGTTCCTTTGAGAGAGGAATTTCTTTCAAATACACACTGGGTCTCTCTCTCACACACATACACACACACACAGAGAGAGAGAATGTATCGTGTTATGCCACTCCCAGGGCAGGCTGGAACAAGGGTGAAGGAAGCAAGTCTCCCACAAATATCCAGGCCATGAGTCACGCCAAAGGATGGGAATCTCAAACTTATAAAACGCTGGCTTTCTAGCTGACTTTCTCCACTCTCCACAGGGCCACCCCTTCTCCACCTTTCTGTCACACCCTGTCCTTCCCAGCCAACTCGCTATCACTCCTTCCCCTGCCGATATCTGCTGCTTCTCTTCTTATGCTGCCTCGGTTCTCTTGCCAGGTCCAGTCACTTTGCCATAACATTTGGCTGCTTTTCCAGTCAGAATCTCCCTTTCTCTTGCCAAGTCCCTTTCTGCTCCCACCCCTTTGCAGCAAAGCCGAGTTTTTGCTCAACCCAATCCCAGCTGTATACACTCCCAACCCGGATATACTGAGCAGGGAGCAAACATCTGGAGTACTTCCCCCTCCCACCCCCCTCCAGATTTCTCAATCGTTTGGCACAGCCCCTGGAATTCAATGAGGTAAAGCTAGGGCCTGCTCCTGTCACTACGGCAACGGCCTCCCGCTAGATTTCAGGAGAGGGCCAAACCCTGGCTAAAAAAGAAAAGAAAAGCCAGCATCTTGGTTACAAGGAGTGTGTGCCTCAAGAGATTGTTCTAACAGAACTGATCCCCATAATGAGGCAAGGGGGGGCCTACCAATAACTCCCCCCTCCCTCAGTATGACAGAAAGAGCTGGAACAACAGGCAGACAGCTGAATTTAAAGCATAGCCACAAGACTGTAAACAGCCCCCTCCTCAGCCTCCATCTATACATTATGCCAAAATAGGACCATCAAGCCTCTCCTTCCAAAGCGAGGGTGATTTAAAGGCACAGTGCCTCATATGAGGGAAGGCAGTTCAGCCGCCTCTGCTCCTTTGACTAGTTTAATTTTGATTTATAAAAGATGTTTTTAACATCATTTTTCAGCCCTAACAAGGGCCCCCAGGGCAGTTTGCATAAAAGAACATGCCAAACAAAACCCAAAAACTTAAAAGGAACAGAGCTAAAAGCTTCAATCATATACTGAAAACCATTAAAAGCCACGCAGAATAAGAATGTTTCCCCTGCCTGTCAGAATGTCGTCAGAATGGGACTACCAGTAGTCTCTCTACAGACAGGCTGTTGCCACAAAAAGGCCCTGTCTCATTTCTACAAGGAGACAGCGCCTTTAGTCCCATCCCCTACTTCTAGCCTGGTAGCACCTAAACCCAATGTTTACAAACCCCCAGACCTTATTTTTGCCTAAGCTACTTGTTCATGTAACCTCTCTCCCCTCATATTTATTTGCCTTAACTTAAATCTTTATTGCAACTTTGCACACCCCTGTGTCTGAGGTACCATTCCGTTTATCCTACTCAGCAAGAACTTCCTGAGTGAACTATTGCTTCTGAATACAGAATCCCCTGCAAGAGGGAAAGAGTTTCATTTAGTGGAGAAAATAGCTGAAGGAGAGCGGATGAAACCTGAGTGGACATTGAAAACCAGCAACACATTAAGGTACCTGGAACCCCATCCAAAATCTATTAAGACAGTGAATACCTGACACACAATGAAATGTGCAAGACAAGATGAGACTCTCTCCAAATTCAGAACTAGTAAAACTAAATAAAGGTAGAATAAAAAATGGCAGAAAAACAGTCCAATCCTATTTCCTCAGCTCTCTTACTTTTCTTCATAGATGAACTATGGTTTTTAACCTGTCAGGCAAAGAGGCTCCTGAAACAGACAAGTCCTTTCTACAAAATACAAGGAAGTACACAAACTATATTTCATCAAGCAATTAAAACTGCCCAACATGTTGATTTGTTATCTACACAAACATTATTTCTATGTGGGAAAATGAATGCATGGCCATTTTGCCATGGGTACATATAAAGAAACATTTGTCAGATTAGATGGTATATGCTTGTTCCTGCACTAAAGAAACAGCAATGTTAATGCAGGAAAATCATCAAGAGTAAAGCAGCCTTCAAAGAGGAAGTATGTGCCTTGGGAAAACACATATGCATACACACAATAAGCTATTAAACAAAAAACAAAAAGAAAGACAAGCGAAGGTGGTTACGTTTGGCTTCTAGAATGAGGGGGGAGGAATATAATGAAAAAACTGTTTTATATTTAGACACTGACTGACAACCCATCCTATATACATGTCTACTCAGAAGCAACTCCTAGAGTTGAATGGGGCTCCCTCTCAGGTAAGCAGGAATAAGATTGCAGCCTCAGTCTTGAAATGGAAATTATCACAGTACAATTTCTATTTTCCGAAGAGTGTATCTCATGTTATGAGAGACTCCTGAGGGGAGAATTATTTCCACACTTGATCAAAAAAACAAACTTGCAAGACCCATAAGATAAAGTGACATTCAATTTATGATTTTTTCAGATAGTTGCAAAATCTAGTTTCAGCACCTGGACTTTCTACAAAGTCAGGATATCCCTAACAGAAAGGGGCATATATACCCAAATGGTACTTTCTGCCCCAGCTGCAACAAAACATGTCTCTCCCACATGGGTCTCCACAGCCACAGCAGGCAATGCAACCTTCCAACAACTTGACCTCACCCCCAAAGGCACACTCCTCCATTGTCTCCTGAGGCAGACGGATGCCAACCAGACTTTAACTTTTATAGTGGTGCATTATTAAAGATAATCCATAATTGTTTCAAGAAAGGAACAGAGAGAACAGAATTAGAAACTGCTTAGGAAGAAAGAAGCACATAATATTACAGCTGAGCTTTGGGCTACCGTGATGAAACAGAGATATGCAGAAAGGCAATTCTTAAAGATCAAGAGTGAGGCAATAGAAGGCAGAGAAGACAGGCAAGTTCAGAGTGTAAAGAACAGAAAGGAATATCTAAAGCAAAATAGTTGTTTTTGTCATCTATATAGTTGCATCTCCACAACCCTATGACATAGGATGAAGAAGGCACAGACTTCTCAATGTGTACAAGCAGGCTTGCAACAGAATCCACTCCTACTGGAACCCGGAGATTTTCAACTAGAATGTCACAGGAAGAAAACCACTCAGAAAGACTATAATAGGGATTTGGTTAAGGTAAAACCAGGGGATGAACAAACAGCAGATACGATGTGGGAGGAAAATATCTCAGACTCGAAGGCACCTATAGGTGTAGGCAAAAAGAAGAAAGTACAAAAGCTGAGCCAAGAAAGTAGAACTGAGAAAATACCTAAAGGGGGTGGCTTGATATCTACAGAGGCTCTTCTTGTGAAGCATTTATACCTCCAATACATTATCCAAAACTTCTCCAGCAGAAGGTATATGAAGAAGAGGAAACTATACAACTCACACCATGGCTGCAATGTTCAAAACTCCCATTGTTCTAGGCGTATTTTGCAACAGGGAATTTCAATAGGGCGAGCAGTTTCTGAGTTCTGGGCGCAGTACTGTGCCTAAGATTTCAGATTAAAACTGCAGAGTGGAAGGAAAGGAGGACCTTTTTCTGCCTCCCCACTTCCAGCTACTCTCTGAAGACTGGAGAAGAGACCCTCTTAAGAATATTAGGGGGGTGGGCAGGGGAAGGACTAGACCATGTGAAAAATGAACGTAATATTTTTGCTGCAGTTCATTAATTTTCACTTTGTATTCTTGTTATAAAAAAGCGTGCCTAGACATTCCGTTTTTGCGCCCATAACCTAGGTTTAAGGTGCCATTTAGTTCCTAGCTTTCATATCTCAGTTTCTAACACTGCATGGCTGGGCTAGGCATCAATGACTACTCTCCCAACATACTATGAATTCAAAATCAAGTTGGGCTATAACTCTGCTTTGTTCCTCTAGAGCTGGGCACCATGAACAAAAGGGTCTCCAATGCCACAGGTGGGTTTAGATCTTGGACCTCAACAGGATGCTTCTCTACATTAGCCCCTCTACCCAGTATAAATACAAGTTGCTTACTCATTTGTTCTTTAGAATCCAGACAGCAAGTCTCCCAAACGGCTGCATTCCCATTCCTGGCCCATGCCAGGATCATACTACTTTCTTAAAATGCTGGTTTGTAGTCATTTTTTAAAGCTTCAACTGCAACTGTAGCACAAATATTTCATGTTTCAGTTGAAGTAGCACTATTTCCTCATATGGATAACCAGATTCCCAACACTGATGCAATAGGACTGCAGAGGTGAAGATGGTAAAGCCTTTGAATTGCATTTACAAGGTGAAACTTGGCAACAACAACAAATATCAGTTAAACTGCTTTCTTCCGCCATAGAACATCAGAAACAATGGTGTCAAGGGAGCTCTTATGGGAAAAGAGTGGAGCAAGTAAAGGTATCTCAGAAGCAATGGTAGGTGCTCTAGTGGGGGTGGAGAGTAATGTGGGTGCAACTTTCCCTACCCGCTCTCTCTTCTGAAGGTGCTCCATTGTGCAGGGACTACCTATTATGCAATTAGCACTGAATCAGACTACCACTTGCACAGCTTTTCATCAGCACTTGCATTCTGATAGTTTGCAGTCGAAGGAATGAATAAAGTAAAAAGACAGCACATGCCTACTACAATGTAATTCAAGGGATCCCAGCTGCCATAGTGATCTACTAAATACATGCAGACAAATCCCTTGCCATCTTTGGGCTATTGTTTCCCATGCCACCCTGCCTTTTCTGCCTGTAAGACCCTTGCAGCAGTCATTGTCTGCCACTTTATGTCTGCACAGTCCACATATGAAGGGCACATTAATCTCAGCATGTCCATAGAATGCACACATACCATGTTAACAAAAAAAATGGATAGAAAACCGTCACAGAAGGATAATAAAAAGGAGGCTCTTCCTCAAGGAGCAGCGGTAGAAAAGAACGGCACCAGGAACAGATGTATTTTGATAAACTTGGCCCTTGGTGAAACAAAACTGGCTTATTACAGGCACAGATTATGAATTTATTCTTAAAATGTATTGCTCCCTATTTCCAAACAGAGAAGATCAAAGAAAGAATCCTAAATAGAAACCAGGGCAGATAGGAAAGAGGTTATCATAGCAATTGGAAAGGGAGCCACTAGATTAGTAGTTAATGGTCAAAGAAAGTCATAATTCTATTAGGGGGAAGAATGGTGTGGAAATACAGGAAACAGAAGGCATGTGGGAGAATGTTGACACATGATTAAAGTACAGTACAAGAGAGGGGTGGATTTCTCCCAACAGAGAATAAGTTTCATTGTAAACAATAAGCAACAACCAACACTCACAAATGGCAGAATTTTAAAAGCCAGTTTAGAGAGTCCTCATAGCCCAGTTCAGACCACTATTCTCACAAGCAACAAGGAAATATCATGAAAGAAGATGGGAGCTCAGCAAGCATGAGGCAGTGTTTTGTGTTGGTGCAGAAATGGGTACAAGGAGAGGTCACAGGGTGTACTTCAGGGTCATAAAGCCTGTGTGCAGTAACTGGTTTTCAGCAAGATTTAAAGGGAGCTAAGTATTTCTAAGTTGGGTGTTCTTGGAACCACAGCCAAGAAAGGGAGGGAGTGGTAAGAGGCAGAACTGCGGGAAACTCCAGCCAAAAGGGGGTGGAGAGCAGCTTCAGGACACATTAAGCAGAAAGCATACAAAGAAGGCGAACAGGGGTGCCAGTTAGCAGAAGCGAGGAAGCAGGGAGACGGCCCGAGGACAGTCACCCCTGGCCAGTGTAAATGCCAGTCCCACTTACAGCAGAGAAGGCATACAAGCTACCTTTAAGAGCATATGGGCATACCATATGGTCCTAATTGGCCTTCCCTCTCTACGACCAATCCGCCATCCCCGCTCCATATACCATCCTGCAGTCGGGTCTCCAGGCCAGGCCTTCCACAATCCCTGCAGCAGCGAAGGGGCTACAAAGAACAATTGCTGCACCGGCCACCATGACTCGCCTCGACTCAATCCCAGGCGAGGGGCTGAGTCGAAGACGGCCCACCCGCACGCGGATCCACAGCTCCCCCCGATCTACCGATTTGGGGGGCGAGGGGGGGCACTTGGCCCTCCTCCCCTTAAGCTCCTTTCCCCAGGGCCCTCCGACGCCACATCCTCGCGGCCCGTTCCCTTCGCACGCCTCCCCCCGCTCGCATCCCCCCCCCACAGTGACCCCCAGGAGGATCTCCTGCCAGCCCCACCTCGGGATGTGGGCGAAAATGCACAGCCCTCCCCGCTCGCTGGGGCTTCTGCGTAGGCTCCCTTACCAGGCTCGGCGATCTACGGCCCGACATAGGCGCAGCAGATCTTCGCACTGTGCATATTCATGACGTACAAATCAAGGCCAGGCTCGCCCCGCCCACTTCGATGCATATTCATGAGGCATGCAAATACAGAGCCACCCACCCCCACGTGTCACATTCCCGAGACTTGCAGGGACTCCAACGAGGCTGAGCTTGCAAGGAAGCTTCGGCTTACACATTTTATGAGAACCTCGCTGCCTCCGCCTTTTTAAGGGGAAAAAGGGAGGTTTACGAGCACGGCCAAAGGGCGGGGCTTTGGAGAAACCCCACCCCACTCCCCAGCCCGCAGCCGCCGCCCCACCGGCATGTGAAATATTTCTCCATTGTTAATTTTTACTTTTTTCCCGCAACCCATCCCGGACTCACAAGGAGCTTGAAGTCATGTGGTTTTTATGTACACACAATAAACAATTGCTTTTTGTTGTTGGTTCCCTTTGTTTTGGGTTTGGCTGAGGATCAAAACTTTAAAGGAGTCCCTGTAGGCGCGGGATCCGCACCTCCCTTAACTTTTCCCCCACTTTTCCCACGTGTTGCAAGTGATCGGCTAATTAACAGCACTACTCCGGTCACGAAGAGTCGGACACGAGTAAACGACTAAACAACAAACAACTCCGGAGTCGAGCCGAGCCTCTCGACCCCTGTGCCTGTAATGTACTCCGAAACTGTAGCCCCACCCCGAGGGAAGCTTTGCAGGGAAGGGCTGCTGCGTTACACATAAAACGATCAGCAGTATCATCACGCCTTCCTACTAGGGAGATACTGCTAGATCAGATTATGGCAACCAGATTACGGAACTCCCTCCTGCAAAAGGTGCAGTCCGGCCCCTCTCTTGTGGCACTTTTTCTTCCTTTCTTTTTTATTCCACCTCGTCTTAAGGCTGCAATCCTACATTTAACCCCCATGGAAGTAAGTGGGGGCTTTCTTTTGACTAGACATAGATAATAGGACTGAGCTACTAGCGATGTATTTTTAAACTGACCCACTTAGAATCCTTTAAATAAATTGGAGTTCTTGTTATTAGTTATACTGAAAGGAAATACACACCAGAAATTTCAATACTAGGAATAAATCCTACCCGTGAGTTATAGTTAAATAAAAGTATGTATTCTGTTAAGAATTACAGTCTTAGGCAGAGAATGTCAATTCAAATAAGAAAAACAGTTTCAAGTTCACAATAATATGTGTAGCTTCAAATGAAAAATACAACTTCAAATTCACAGTGAACAATAATTCGTTACGGTATAAGAACATAAGAAATTTCAAGTAACAAATGTATATCAGTTCGTATTCAAAAGATCGTTTTACACTTAGAATCCTGGAACTGTAGAGTTGTAAGGAATTTCGTCTAGTTCAACCCCCAGCAATGCAGGGGTCACAGCTAAAGCAGTCCTGACAGATGGCCACCCAACCTTTGTTTAGCAACCTTCAATGAAGGATAGCCCATCCCTTCCCAAGATAGCGTGTTCCCCTTACCACCAGAAAGATCTTGTTTAGGTGGCATCTCCTTCCTTTTAATATGGATCCATTGACTCACATCCTACCCTCTGAAGCAGCAGAAACAAGCTGGCTGCATCTTCCATGTGACAGCCAGTCAGATCTTTGAAGGTGGCTATCATATCGCCTCTCGGTCTTCTCTTCTCCAGACTAAACATACCCAACTCCCTCAAACCATTTCTCATAAAGCTTGGTTTACAGATCCTTGATCCTCTTGGTCGCCTCCCCTGCACACAGGGCCGGCGCGTCCATTTAGGCGAACTAGGCAGTTGCCTAGAGCGCCAAAATGGAGGGGGCACTGGCCAGTCTGCCCCCCACCCCCCGCCGCCCCCCCCCGCTGCCCCAACCAGCGGCGGAGCGAGCAGGTTGGGGCGAAAACCGCGGCGGTGGGGGCGCCAAAATGGAGGGGGCGCTGGCCAGCCTGCCCCTCGCCCCCCGCCACCGCCCGGTGCCGCCCCAACCAGCGGCGAAAATCGCGGCGGCGCGGGGCGCCCGGCGGGCAGGGGCGGGGCACTGTACGTCATGCGCAATGACATCACGTGGCCCGCCCCCTCGCCTAGGGCGCCAAAAACCCTACCACCGGTCCTGCCTGCACACATTCCAGCTTGTCAACATCCTTCCTAAATTGTGGTGTCCATAACTGGACACAGTACTCCAGGTGTGGTCTGACCAAGACAGAATAGAGTGGGACTATTACTTCCTTTGAACTGGACGCTATACTTCTGTTGATACAGCCTGGGGTTTTTTGCTGCTGCATCACACCATTCACTCATGTTAAGCTTGTGGTCTTTCTTTACGTTTAGCTTGTTGTCTGTGGCCCAGGGATTTGTTAGGTACTTAAATGACTGGGGCACAGAATGGTGGCACACATTTGTATGTTTATGCATGCAAATTTGGGGTGATTTTCAGAGGTGATGGTGGAAGATCTCTGGCTAATGAGGTAGCAACAAGATTTTATGGGCCTAGTACTTTTTACCTTTTTTTATATGGATTGGGCACTCTGCAAAATAAGATGGAAAGTTGCTGTGGTCTCCCTAGCACTGCACTTTGCAGTGGGTCCAACTACCTTATTTTTAAGGAGGAGCAGGAGGTCCAGGGCCCTGAGCCACTGCCGCCCTACCTCCCTGTTTTGCTCCTCCTGTTTTTAATATTTTCCAGATTCCCACTCTGAAGGAGCCTGAGAGGGTGGTGACAATGAAAAGGGACTTTGCACTTGTGGCTCTCCACCTTTAAAATGCTCTCCCTAGCAAGGTACACCTGGCACTTTCTCATACATCTTTTGGGCACCAACTAAAGACTTAACGTGGGTGGCATTGTGGGTTAAACCACAGAGCCTAGGGCTTGCCGAACAGAAGGTCAGCAGTTCGAATCCCCGCGACGGGGTGAGCTCCCGTTGCTTGGTCCCTGCTCCTGCCAACCTAGAAGTTCGAAAGCACGTCAAAGTGCAAGTAGATAAATAGGTACCGCTGCAGCGGGAAGGTAAACGGCATTTCCGTGCGCTGCTCTGGTTTGCCAGAAGCGGCTTAATCATGCTGGCCACATAAACCGGAAGCTGTATGCCGGCTCCCTCGGCCAATAATGCGAGATGAGGTCCGCAACCCCAGAGTCAGGCACGACTGGACCTAATGGTCAGGGGTCCCTTTACCTTTACCCAAAGACTTACCTGTGAATTGTTGGTTTTTTCTGGGTTTATCAATGTTTGTACGAATTTGTTAATGGCATAGTAATGTATTTATGTTTGTTCTTAACTGTGTCGTAAGTCACCCAAAGACCTTTATGTAACAAGCACGTTAACAAGTATAATAAAAAATATTGCTTGTCTCATTATTTTATGGTAGTTTTGTATTAAAACTAGAAGCCACTTTACAGACTCTCTGTGCAGAAATTTTCTAAAATAAATCAATGAATTCATGGCAAGGGTGCATTTGGGATACTGTTTACAGTTGTGATTACCCCATCTGCAAAAGTAGAGCCTGTAGCTGGAAAAAGAAAATGGTAATACAGATTATAACACGGGGCAAAGTGGCTGCTGTGGTGCCTTTCCTAGGAGAAGAAGAAGAAGAAGAGTTTGGATTTGATATCCCGCTTTATCACTACCCGAAGGAGTCTCAAAGCGGCTCACATTCTCCTTTCTCTTCCTCCCCCACAACAAACACTCTGTGAGGTGAGTGGGGCTGAGAGACTTCAGAGAAGTGTGACTAGCCCAAGGTCACCCAGCAGCTGCATGGGGAGGAGAGGGGAATGGAACCCGGTTCACCAGATTACGAGTCTACCGCTCTTAACCACTACACCACACTGGCTAATGAGGAAAGGGTAAATGGGTTTTTTTGGTTTAGAAACAAGAAAAGGGACAGATCTATCTGAAACAATTAAGCTTGGCTTGTAGAAAGTGGGTTGAAATATTCAGTTTCCTTTTTTTCTGGGGTAGCTCAGTTGGTAGGACATGAAATTCTTAATCTCTGGGTTGTGGGTTCAAGCCCTACGTTGGGCAGAAGATTCCTGCATTGCAGGGGGTTGGACTAAATGACCTTCGTGGTCCCTTCCAACTCTACAATTCTGTGATATTATTTATTTATTTATTTATTTATTTGTGTATATTTATTTATAACATAACAAAGTATAATGCCATAAAGTAAAAAGAGATCTACATCCAAACATATAGGAACAAATTTCCATACCAAAGTCAAACATAATAAATTAATATCACAATATTCCTCTCTGGAACTTGGGGCCACTCAAAAGCACAGCCACAGAGTCAGGAAAGCGAAAGAATACTTCGTCCCAGAATGCATAATTAATTTTATGGCAGTTGCTGCTGCAGGATGTGGTGATAGCCAAAACCTTAGATGGCTTTAAAAGAGGACCCGATAAATCTGTGGGTGGATTGGTTAATTAGTAGGCACAACAGTTAAATGGAACCTCTATGCCCATAAGCAGTATACTTTTGAAGGTTAAGTGGTACGGGACAGACAGCAGGGATTGGCTATTACTTTTAAGGGTCTGCTTGTGGGCTTCTCAGAAGCATGTGGCTGGCCAGTGCATCAAACAGCCTGCTAGAACCTGCGTACTCTGATACAGCAGAGCTCTTAGGAAATCAAACACACTACAGAGACATGTCTTTATTACTGGTTCATTATATTTCATGGGTCAGCCCTGGCTCAAGCAGGATGGCGGGGTGAGCGTTTCCTTTTTAGTAGATCACACAGTTTAGGAAACTTAAGCACACATGCTGCCCTAACATCCCCAACTTACTGACATGTTGACAGTGCCACAGTATGGCCCCTGATGAGGGAAAAGAACCAAATCCTTAATTGTCAGTCTCAAAATACAGAAAGGTATCCTTGGGCTCAGTCACAACCATGAACCCTAGGTGGCCAACATGATGTTCTCCAATCATTGGTGGTCTACAACTCTCCCCTTGGAGGCCATCCATCAGATTCAGTCCCAAACCCTGGTCTGAACTCAGATTGGAATGGGTCTGTATCAGTGGTTCCCATTTGGTGGTTAGCAGACCATGGGGGGGGGGGGTTTCCATGTAACCCACTCAAGAGGTCCATGGCACCATTCTCATAATAAAAACTACCATAGAGATATCAAAATGTTCAAAAGAAAGGAGTCCAAAAGAAATGGAGTCTGCAGCACTTAGCTAATTGGGAACCACAATCAGTTTCCTCCAGGAATGTCTGCAGCTGTGTCCCTTCTTAGGTACCTTGTCCCAAAGTGGGTAAATGTAACAGGGGAGTAATTAAATACTGTTGCATGCTACATTCCAGGTGCAAGATTCCAGGGGTTCCAGGCACTTGTGCAGAGTTGCCGTTCCCTTTTGGAAGGAGGCACAGCAGAGACTGTGGTGTCCTTATGATATGTGGTTTATTTACACATGCATACAACCTGAGTCTGCGATGGAGGAGCACACAGCATTAACACCCCAAAGCATCCTCCTGCTTCTTCCATAGCCGCAGCCTTGGATTCTAGCAGATATCAAGCCTGGAGCACTCTCTCTCTCTCTCTCTCTCTCTCTCCCCTCTTCCTTTCTCTGCCTTTCCAGCCTCACGCTTTTGCATCCAGCATTTAGCTCATCTCACTCAGCTCTCAATTCTGACCTTTTGTCTTTGTAACTAACCAGGGAGCCCACCCATTTGTCCTCTGGCACAGAGCCACTCATTTGTTCCCTTAAGGACCTATACTTATCAGGCCATTGCCAGGCAGGCCTGGCTATTCCAGCAATTGAATCCTTGCTGGGTTCAGGAATTGGAAGGATCTTGCATTCAGCCCACTTCCTTTGGGGTCCCCCCCCCGAAATGGTCACAGTGCCAGGGGTCGGCAAGGTTTACCTCACCTGGGCTGGTTCACTCCAGAGAGATCCCTCCATGAGCCAGATCGTGAGCACGTGCGCCCGCGATTTCCGGCGTCTGCGCAGACGCGATTTGCAGCATCTGTGCATGCACAGACACGATTTCCGGCGCTGCGGAAGCAAGTCCCTGTGCCACGCTGCGCCGGTTTAGCGCAGTGCGCGGGGACTCGCCGAGTGGGTGGCTCAGTTCAGGGCAGCTCATGGTCCGGTTAAACGACCCCCGTGGGCCGCTTGTGGCCCATGGGCCTTAGGTTGCCGACCCCTGGGTCACACTATCACCTCCTTCAAGGCAGCCAGCACCTCGCCCAGAAACACATGCATCTTGGCCTGAACCCACCCAGCTAGCTTTAGTCAGCCATGAAAGGCAAGGGCCAAGAGGACACACCATTGCATGCATACTCGCAAGCACCTTCCCAACAACATCAGGCTGCAAAAACTGGAACCGATCACATAAAACACTACTTGATAGGGCACTGGAAACCTCACTTGGGACTGCATCACATCTTCCAAGTTTCCCAATTGGCCAGACTAGGTAAATCTAAACTGAGCACATGATAGCTATCTGGAAATCTTCTGCTTATTCAACTGTAGATCTATTTGGGATTATAATTTTTTGAACATGCAGACTTCCTTAAGTGACTCCTTCATGGCTGAAAGTTGCATTGCCACCGATATTTCACAATCCTTAGCAGCAACATTAACCATAAAACATGCTTTAAATCAGTTTGAATACAAAGGTAACAGGGAATTATCAGTGGAAAATTATATTTCCCACTCCAGAGTGCATATGCTTAGATCTCCTGCATAGGTTATTTTATTGGGTAAGCTTTAAAATTATTATTTTGGCCACTAGATGGGGACTTAAGACAGGTAATAGTCACACTCATCTAGAATATTAAGGTACCGGTATTAGCAATTAGGAATCCTCAGCACTCTTGCTGGCTGGGTCTTTTAGTTATTTATTCTCTCACACTCCCACAGCATGGAAAGTTAATGAGGAACAGAAAGGACATATTCTTGAGCCATATACTGTACAGGTCTGAAAAACAGCCTTTCCCTTAAAATAGAGATTCTAGACCATTCACAGTCATTGCTGCAAATGTGGAAAGATGCTGAGGTGAATATATATATATATATATATATATATATATATATATATATATACACACACACACACACACATATATACATATATATATATACATACATACACACACACACACACACACACACACATACATACATGACAGGAAGAAAGGTAGAGGATCTTCTGTCACCCAAGTTTTTATCTTAAGCAGAGTATTTGAATTCTCTCTTATGGAAGCAGGCACAGCTGTATTCTAAATCAGCAGTCAATTCTCTCATGCTCAGAGTGCATGGAAGCTACCTCACCTCTAGATAACCATCAATCATCTAATTTCCACAAAGATTTTGGGTTTATAAAGGAGGTACAACCTTACAATGCTTCTTGGGGATGAATAAAGACTGAGAGACTCACAAAAAACAGACAAATCCCCAGAAGAACAGTTGTGCGGTGGCCAAAGCAGCACCCCAAAAATTGTGTCATGAGCTTCTATACACAACCATCTACTTCATCCATAATCCATCCACCCCCCCATCTTTTATTCTTGGGCTACAAATCCTATATTTAGCTAGGACAGTAATTCCATTGAAAACCACGACTTATTTGCAAGTACAGGACTACAGGACTGGATTACTGCCTTGCAAATATTGCCATGGTATATTGTCCACTATAACCTCAGCTCAGGAATTTGTCTACAACTGTCTCTAGCTATATCATTCAACCTCCCTTCCCACATATATACCACCTCCCTAAAATCTCTAATTCCTATTTGCCTGGGAAGTATTAGAAATACCAGAGCCTTATCCTTTATTTCATCTGGTCAATGCCTAATTAGCCAACCCTCACAAAGGCAAGCTAAACTAGTTAACTCCTTTCATGGAAGCTGCTGTCCAGCAAAAACACAGAAAACAGGAAGACCATCGGATAAAAGGGCTGCTAGGACCACAAAATAGGAGGCTGGCCATTTGCTTGCCAACCTCAGCTGTTCAGTCAAAAGAGCAGGATGAGGTATGATACTACAGTTGCAGGATAGCCTACAGGTAGATGAAACCGGGCCCCCATTTATTCTTGGCACCCTATGTACATTTCCAGTAAATGACTTGTATAAGCTTGGCCAAAGCAAACACAAGCACCTCAGGAATTTTACATTTTGTGTTGCTTCCAAGTGTGCAAATAGGAATTTGCTGCTGGCTTTAATTGCAAACTTACTTACAGACTATTTGGAACACTCCTGCGCTCAATTCCTAGCACAAGCAGGAGACAGATTCTTTCGTACCAGGTCTCAGTAAAACAATTCAGTGCTTATTCAATTATCCCAAAGCAGAAAATGCTGTCTGACTCACAGGTGATTGCAAGGCAGCTCTCAAAAAGGTTCCCACAGCCATTTTAATGGATGGCAGAGGACCGGTAATCCACACTAATTGGATCATGGTTCAGTCCCCTAGCTCAAATTAGCTGTCCTTTCAGGAAAAAGAACTTCAGGTTGCTTTAACAGTAATGGAGCTAGATAGAAAATCCACCTTGCTACTAATTGCCACCTAGCAGTTAAATTTGCAAAAGCTGATGGTGTAGAGGGAACTAGAGTAGTGAAGTGGGAAAGGGACAGGAAATCATAAGTAAAAGCTCGACTTCATAGTGAGAAGAGGGAAAGAGCTATTCCATATCTACACAGTTTGGGAAGAATTGAAATCACAGTCCTCCGAGCGAACAAACCAGTGAAAAGGATAGGTTGAAAGCTGAACTAGATATAACTGTGGCAGGTGTGTTATGCTTGATATGGCATTCTCCTTAATCATGTGTGCAGGCCAGGGGAGTATTTGAAAAGCAAAAGAAGCATGTGCATGAGAGGAGCTAGAAATCCTCTTTCCCCACTAGACCGTGGCTTACCCTGTCTGTAGCCAATCTTTCTTCTCCACCGCTAACCCTCCCAAAAAGTACTTTCATGCAGCCAAGATAACTTCCAATGTCAGAGAAAAGCAGTCACATAGAGAAGCCACAATAGGTTGAGTGATTGGTGCAGGAGCATTCTGCAGTCCTTACCCACGTATACCTTTCGGGGTTAAAATCAGACACATTTCTTAGGCAAAATTGGGAAGGTGGGGGGGGCTGCTACCCTAGTAAGGCCTGTTTTTCTCACTGTGGATTATGATGGTTTTAAGTATACATAACTATAGAATGATGTCTGAATTGGTCAGAATCTCAGGATGAGCACATGAATATAATATTTACTAAATGTTAAATGTTATGAGAAGAGTTTAAAAACACAGCTTCCATCATAGCACCAACATATAAAAACCTATAGAATGTGCGCACATTTGGTATTGTGTGTGCAGTTCTGGGAACCTCAATGCAAAGGGTGCCCTACAGCTGTCGAAAGAAAAAAAGATGAATGAAATGATCATGGGGAGCCCACCTACCTTACAAAGAAAGTGTTAATCATTTGAGGATTTTAGCTTTGTGTGGGTGGGAAGTGTTGAGGTGGGACAAGATTGGCACATAAGGTTATGAGAAGTACTGGGTAAGGAATTTTGAAAGGCTGTCCACTCTAAAAAAACAAGAGTTCACAGCTCTTCATTGGAAAGGATATATAAATGGTTTTAAGATAAATAAAAGTAATCAAAAGAATGCATAATTAAAATATGAAACCTACTGCCAGGGGATACCGTGATGGCTAACAGCAAAAATGGCTTTCTAAAGAAATGTTAGCCAAAGTAGCAACTCTCATGACTAATAACAATACAGGATGCAAAAGATTAAACATGATGGATTTGATCATCATGCCCTCCTTTTATGTTTCCCAAAGGGCTCCCACTCTGTCTAGGGGGCACAATACCCCTTTGTTTTGGCCCAGTATGCCAGTTATACTCAAAAGAGGATGATGACGTCCATGCGTTGAGCCATTAGGTCCAATTCGATTTTAATTAGCCCCTTCTCATTTTAATACTGCTCCTGAATTCCCAGAGAGCCACTTGCCGAGCAACATCCCTGCCAAGGAAACAGCCATTGGCAATCCATCCAAGGCCAGCTCAAGTCCACCTCTATTCCTTCTGTACACACACTCACATGGATACATGTCTCCATACTGGTTGATATAAGATGATGCAATAGAGGAAAGGGGGGGAAAGGAAGCTGCCTGTAAGCTTCTTTTGTCTTTAAGGAAAAGCAAAGCACAGGAGCTCTCACATTTCTTTAAGGGGTGCCAGCAGTTATCCATTGGGAGCAGACGCTGTCCCAAGTGTTAATGTTGGCGAAGTTCAAGGATGCTGTTATTGCTGATGGAATCTCAGGCACTGCCAGGTTTCATCTCTATTGACTGCTTGCCTGCATTAGCCACGTCCCATCAGCACGCAATGGCCCTTTAAACACAATTAGTGCAGCTGCTAATGGAAGGTACTACAGTTAAGCCCCTTGGCCCAAGGCATAAGATGCAGCTCCCGTACAAAACTCTGCATAAAGATCACTGGCACAGGTTGCGCACATGTGCACAGGTCTTTCCCTGCTGCTGCAGAAGAATGGGTTTGATTTGCTTTGACATACACCTCTGTGCTGGAAGACGCTTTTCATTTGTCCGGGCTGTTGCGGGGTGGGGTGTCACACAAGAACAAGTCTTGTCCAAATTCACTTGATTTTTATTAAATCAGTTAGCCACGATAAACAAAAATGCAAAGAGAACCTTAAAAAAGAAAAACCAAAAGACATCAACTGAATCTGACCAGGGGAGCAACACAGTGCCCCCATCTTCCCGCTGTATGCCACATACCACTGAGCCTGCCATCTAACAGGACACAGTGCATCTATGGCAACATGAAGGCAGAAAAGGGGCCGGGATTTCTCTGTCCTCTCTCTTTTAGCACAATCCAATTCTCTCTGGACGGGACAACTGGCCCTGACTACAACCTGCAATACTGGGAGGGGGAACAACTGAAGAATTGTAGTGGTGCCAGCTCTCCATCCATCCTGCTTGGAACAATGTCCTCTCGGCCTCACCTCCACAAACAGAACAACCACAACACCTGTAAAAAGGGTGGGGAACCGGGGTGTTTGTGTGGGTGTTTCTTGCTAATCTGAACCAGATGCAGATTCTGCTGAGCTGGGCGGGGTGCTGGCGATCTCCTCCTCGTCAGAATCCTAGAAAATAAAGAGGCACGGGTATTGTTAAGAGCAGGGGAAAGATTCAAGATTAGCTGCATGCCTTAGAGTCTAAGCTAACAGAATCCGCTCCGGAAAGGGGAGCTGCTGGGTACCCCTGGGACCAGATCAATTAAGCTTCAGCTCAACAGCCGACTGCAGTAAAAGCATACAATAAATGGAGCAAACAGGATGTTTAAGCTGCATGAAGATGGGGGAATCCAGAAAAGCCTGCAATGTGCTTTTATTTACTACGCTAGAAACACAGGAGTGTGTACAATCTAACGGGAATGGAGATGGTTCAGCAAGTGGCAGTAAACAGACAGGAAAACGTGGAGAAACCAGGGGGAAATAGAAACCATATGATGTATTATTAAAGCCAATATTGTTCTCCAGCTTGAGCACATATACATAACTGCCTTAGTATTCTTAAAAATAGCAAATTTATAGTCTTCATGGTTGCAGAGCATAGTAAAGCAAAGGCTTAGAAACCAAGGGGGCTTTAAGCAGGTCTTTGCAGTGGTGTGCCTTTTACCAACACCAGACATCCTGTTCTTCCAATGGCTCTCCGCCTATCTTCCCTGCCTCAATATCTTTCCTGATGTCCTTTCCTCCTGACACTGTCCTATAAGACTACAGACAGTGAAAAATGTTCTTAGCTCTGAAATACAAATTCCATAAATACTTATTTGGCAAATTAAAACACATGAAGCAATGCAATGTCTCAAGTGTGCAGACTAATGAAAGTAGGAAGATTATGGATTGCCATGTTCACGGTTAGAGGCACTCTTCCATATCTAGTGGCCACAAAAGGACCATCCTATAACTTGCGATGAAAACATCATGGGAGGAATTGGTTGCTCTTCTGTAGCAAGAACTGGCAACAGGATTCTGACCTGCATGGAGCATGTTTTCCTTCCCCTCCTCCCTAGCTCTATGGCAGCGGCACTGCATTGCCACCACAGAGTGCATGCCACTCACCTCCTTCTTGTCCTCCCCTGAGGAGCTATCATCACTGGAGACAAACTCCTTGCTCTTGAAACTCTCTCCAAGTTGTTTGGAAGGGCTCTTGCTCACAGACGATTTGGCAGATGCAGGTGCCTTCTTCTCCGGCTTGCCTTTCCCTGGCTTCTCTGGCTTTTTCTTCTTCTTGGATTTTTCCCTGTTCATGTGAAGAAACAGATAGTGTGCTGCAATGGCAGAATTGGCAGAATCCCTTTGGGGCAACAGAAGCACTATGGGGAAATGAGGAAGGGAGTCTGTTTCCTTGTTTGTGGGGGAGGGACGCAGCTACTCACTTCTTGGAGCTGTCCGACTTCCCTCCTTCAGTGTAGTCCTTCATCGCCTTCTCGTAGTCCCTCTTGGCATCTTCAGCTTTGCGATCCCATTCCTTCATCCAAAAAGAGAATGTTTTACTCACTACTCATGTAACCCACAAAAATAACAACTCATGCACCGTTTCTGCTAACGCCAGGAGCATGTGTATCCCATGCAATAGAAACTGAAATCCAAAAACTCAAGGAATGCAGAGTCCTGAGGTTTTATTTTAAGCCCAACGTTCTTTTCCTTATGCCTGTGGCTCAAGGCCAAAATGGATTCAACTGAGGTTCAAAAACCCAGAGCTGGATTTAGTGACCAAGTGGAAATGCATAATCATCAGGATAAAACGGGATTTAACTGTCTCGGGACATTAGGGAATTCCTGCTGGATCAGACCAAGAGTCAATTTGGTTTAGCAACCATTTCTCACAGTGGCCAGCAAAGTAGAAATACAGGAAGTTGTCTTATACAAAGACAGAACATTAGTGCATCTGTCTCAATACTGTCTACACCAACTGGCAGCAACTCTCCAGGGTTTGAGGCAGAAATCCTTTCCAATCCTAGCCTGACATGGCAAGAATTGGACCTGACCTTCTACGTGGAAAGTATGTGGTCCACCACTGAACTACCACTCTTCCAAGACACTTCAGTGAAACCTCCAGAAAGCAACAGCCCTCTCCCACTGTTGGCCCCCCAGCAACTGGCATTCAGATGAACGAATCATAAACCCCTATTCTGCCTCTCCTCCACCCTCCTTAGCCTTCATTCTAAACTAGACAACTCCCAAAAGTTACTGGCACACTTCCACGCCCATAAAATGTTATCATAATCAACTCATCACCCACCTCTTTCTTCTCTTTGGACATTCCTTTCCAGAGTTCTCCAGCCTTCTTGGACACATCAGTGACACTCATGCCAGGACTATCCGCCCTGATCTTGTCACGGTTAGCATTGAGCCAGAGCATGTAAGCAGACAAAGGTCTCTTTGGGGCATTGGGGTCTTTCCCTTTCTTACTCTGTGGGAAAGGGGAGGGTGAGAAGAGAGAAAAAGCACAACACTTCACCTCCAAGTAAAGGGAAGCCCTGCCTATTCCAGATTCCGGAAAAATCCCTTCCTAACTAACAACGCCACCTGCATAAAGACCTCTAACTTGACTTTTGACTGTAGCCAACTGCCCTTCCAGCAATCTGCAGCTCTGCAAATTGCAACACAGTTTTTGCTCCAAATCCTCTTCTACTGCCCCCTTTCCCCCTTATATTCCCAAGACTATTTTTCATATTCACTGCACCACTAATAAGCATGGACCAACTTGGCCCCCAGTGCCATCCCTCAATTTCGAAGCCCATCCCGCCACAGCTCTCCCCTAGGTGAGCAGATTCACTGGGGAAAGGCCTGTTAACCTCTCTGTGTAATGAGAGATTTTGGCAGTGCACTCTCCTTAGGTACCCTCAATAGCTTTACTAATGTTTGTATGTGTTCAAGCATTTTAAAACAGTCCTTGTTCCAGTCTCAGGTAACACAGGCGCAAGTTAACACTGCTGGTCCTGATTCAGTTCAAAATACAGTCCCTTGTCAATATATCAACTGCTTATTTGTCTGCTTGCTAGGTGTTTGGGCACCGCTGAGATCGAGGAGCAGGTTCCCCTCTGTTTGGATGCCCTTTTGAATCAAGATAACAGAGTGCACCTTTCAAAAGTGCACTGATTTGTTTGCTTTCTTAGGAACTCCCAAGCAATGCCCAGTGCAAGGCTGCTGATTTGTAACTGTGAACTTGTTTGCTTTCTCACAGGCACTTCCAGCTCTGACAGGAAGCACTCAAAGAAAGCCAGGAAGAGAGCGGCCTTGAATTCAATGACCTCCACATCCTGGTTGCTCTCACCTCAGATGGCTTCTTGCGAGGCTTGCGTTCTTTGACGATTTTGGCTTTTTTGGCAGGTTTCTTCTTCTCGTCACTGTCTCCTTCGTTGCTAGACGAGCTGGCTGAGGCATTACTGTCAAACCTGTCACAAGGAAAAGACACCCACAGAAAGAGGTGGGTTCACAGCTTCCTAAACCCACAAACAAGGTTGTACATTGACAATAAAGGTATTATTATTATTATTATTAAACAAATCCCAGTCACTTTTAAAATAAAGGCACACACTCAAGCTTAAGCAACAATATCCTCATCCTAACTTTTTTTGTGCTTAACTCTCATGTGTCAGTTACACTACATCAGTGTGGTGTAGTGGTTAGAGTGCAGGACTAGAAATAGGGTAACGAGGGTTCAAATCCCCACTCAGCCTAGCCTACCTAACAGGGTTGCTGTGGGGATTAAATAAGGAGGGGGAGAACCATATTAAACACCGTCTCCAGCTCCTTACAGAAAAAACTGGGAAATAAATGCAGCAAATAAATTAATAAGTCCCAAGAATGACTTGGATCATTAAAATCAGTAACAAATATCATAAACAGATAGGTCTATATAGCCCGATTAGAATAAACAACTTATAAAATTTACAAACACTGGAAGCCCTACCACGACTGCTAAAAATTGTTACATACAATATAGGGCTGCAATAAGCTGCTGCATAGACTTGTCAGAAACTATTCTAGCAAGAGCGCACAAAGCAGGTATCAATTGACTGTTAACCATTGCATGCAAACATCAAAAACAATTGCCTTTTATACTCTTCATCTGTCTAACCTGCCCCAATTGTTCATACTTCAAAGACCAACCAGACAAGCCTTTTAAGTAACCTGACGTCCTTAAAGCATTTGAAATAGAATGGGTCCATTGTCATGACTGCCCACCCTGCAAGATGCAGTGAAAGCACGCCCAGTGAAAGCACGCCCAGATTACTAGCTCCCAACGTGTTCTTGAATATTCAACCCTGTGTACAATTTTAGACTGATGAAAGGACAGCATATTTCACAGACGAAGATAAAAAGCACAAGATTGTCAAAGTGAGTCGCAAAGTGTTGCCTTAAATTGAGGGCTCAGATTTCCCCATTCATTTTGATAACCAGTAATGCTGTTATACGAGTGGAACAGGCCTCCACCAATGCAGTGAGACTTCCCCTCCCCCTTGCAGCTCTGAGTGCACACTGTCACAATTGCTCAAGAGGCTTTGGAGACCATCCTGAGCAGATCTGGGTGGGCTGACAGGAGACAGAGAATAGGAAGCGCGCCACCCCTGCAAAAATAGAAACCTGCTCATGCGGCATGAACTACAGCCCCCATTTCCTACTTCCCAAATGGATCCTCACAACATTATAACAAACTTCCCATTTCACCCTACTATTGTCATCACTCCAATACAGATGATCCAACTTTCTTCTGTTGGAAGTCTCCTAATCATGTGGATTTGCCTGCTTCCATACAGTCATATTGAAGACCCACAGAGACCTGGTCACAGTTCCAGATGTTATTGCATCCTTCAGTGTTATACTGGTCCCTTCCAAGCACACAGCTTCCCTCAGTATTTATTAAAATATTAAGATCATGCCTTTTGATTCCTAACAGAGACCTCAATGCAGCATTCAACAACACTATCTCCAGCAGGCTGAAGCATTTTACTTACTCTTCTGCCACATCCTCTTCCTCCTCCATAGGATTGAATGATTCATCTGGAAAAAGAAAATCCCACATTGATGAGAACGAAATGTAAGGCATGAAAAGGCAAACAGGAATGGATTTGGCCACAAACCAAAGACAGAATCGGCCAATCTCTGTATCTCCAGGCTGCAGAAAAGCTATTTATTCATTTACTTATTTCATAACATTTAAATACCTAACAAAGGAAATGCATAAAATAAGCCTTTTGCAGACATTGTATCAATTATGCTATTGAATCCAAAAGTTGCAATGCCCGTATTATTAAAAGGAAAGAACTAAGCAATTATGCTAAAGTGTCTGGATTCAAAATCAGCAAATCCAAATCAGAAATACAGTGGTATCTCGGGTTACATACGCTTCAGGTTACATACGCTTCAGGTTAAGAACTCCGCTAACCCAGAAATAATGCTTCAGGTTAAGAACTTTGCTTCAGGATAGGAACAGAAATTGTGCTCTGGCAGCGCGGCAGCAGCAGGAGGCCCCATTAGCTAAAGTGGTGCTTCAGGTTAAGAACGTTTTCAGGTTAAGAACGGACCTCCGGAACGAATTAAGTACGTAACCAGAGGTACCACTGTAATGTAAATGGACATTTCTCCAGATGACCAATCAATCATTCGAAAACAGATAGGTTTTAAAATCTGCTATAAGGTAGTAAAATATTTTGGAGCCCAGGTAACAAAAAATCTGTCAGCTCTAAAGAAAGCAAACTTTACACCATTACTTTTACAAGTACGATGGGATCTTAGATCTTGGGAAAACTTACATTTAGCATGGACATTACATTTAGCACAACCATCTTTACAGCAGCTATCCTTCTGAAATTTTTGTTTCTCTTTCAAGTGCTGTCAATTATGATTACAACCAAACAATTTAAAATTTGGCAGTGCTCAATGAACAAGTTCATACACGAAGGGGGAAAATGCAACTAGGCTCCAGAATGATGTATGGAAGTGTTCAAAGCAGCAGATTTGGAATCCCACCCCTCCAAACTTTTAACAATGCCTTTCAACTTAAACATTTGATGTCATTGATGAACAGTCAAAAGAGCAAACCATGGGCAGATATAGAAATAAACTTGACATACAACAAAACAAGTGAAATGTCTCCTGCACTAGCAGTATTTGGCTTATGATCCCACCTGCTCAAAATTACTCTAATGTTGATCTCTTAGCCTTTCTATTGACAGCTGCCTGTATGGAGATAGTCAGATCCTGGAAAACTGGTGTTGGGCTTAACAAGTATAGTCCATAGCATTGGCTTAGATATTGACAGGTCGGAGCAGCAAAGGGCAAGACACAATCCACATTCCTTTTATAATGTACTAGTAAATTAAGCCCGTAAAGATTACGGGCTCTTGAAGAAAGGCGGCGGGAGCCTCCAGGAACGGGAGGCTCCGCTGGAGGTGTGTGGGCGGCAGCGGCGTGAACGACCCGACGCCAAACGCTTTTCCCTCCGCCGCTAAACACCTCCCAGTTGCCGCGCTTTCCCCTTCCCCGCCAAGGTGCCACAGCGGCTGCTGCAGGTACGGAGGGGGAGAAGCAGCAGCGCGCGGGGAGCGGCCGCCATTGCGGCTGAAGCGGAGAGGTTCGGAGGCTCGCGCTGCGCTCCAACCTCAGGCTCCTCCTCCTCTCTCTCCTCTCCAATCCGTGTGTCAGTGGAGCGCAAGCGCACTTGCGAATTCCACTGACGGACAGAAAGCTACGGAGGGACACAAGCTCTTTATTATATAGGATGGCAAATGCTTCTTGAATACATAAATTGTTGAGACCGTGGCAGAAATCCACCAAACATTCATGGGAAAATGTGGCATGATCTTTTAGCGTAATCAAACACAACTTTATTATATAACATGACAAAAGTTTGAAATATTATCAGTACAAGTTATTTGTGGTTTACTGTTGTAACAATGGTTTGCTCAAAATGTATCTTCTGTGCCATGAAAAATATAAACATATTTTAAAGAAGTTATATACTGCTCAATTATTTAAAAAAAAACAAAACCCTGAAAGAAATTTACAAAAAAATGGCTTACCCGTCTCCTCCCCGGAGTCTTCACTGCTGTCATTTGCATGCTCCTCGCGAATCTTGCCCTCCTCCTTCATACGCTCCAAGTAAGCATCATGTGAGTCCTCATCCGAACCAGCATAATCATCATAGGGCACACTCTTCATGCCCTAGAAACATAAACAAAGCATTCCATGGAAGCTTCCCAACTCCAGTATTTGAGCAGACAGTCTCTCTCAACACTTTCCACACCCAAAGCATGCAGAGATTCTAAAACCACAACTCCCAGCATGCTTCTGAGCACACACATGGTATAGAAAAGGCTTCTGTTTTAAACACACACACACACAGCAGATTCCTCAAGAACTGAATGCATGCTGTCTCCTGGGTCTGCTAGAACACACCTTCTCTCCTCAGAGGAAGGGAAGAACCATGCTAGTAAGGTGGATTAGGTGGAAGCCACTTCTTGAGCAGAGCAGGCTGCTGCCCCTTGCCTGTGGTTCATGCAAGGTTATACTATGGTGATTAGGAATGTTCACCACAGCCATGCAGAGGAGACCTGAACCAAGAGGAGGAGGAGGAAGAGGAGGAGGAGGGGACAATCGCACAGACCTTTTTCTTCTACAAGGAGAGAACAGAAATTGAGAAGGGAGAAAGCTCCGGAGAGACAGAGAACCCCCACCCTGCCCCAGTAGATCAGGATCAGGACCAGACAGTGGTTGCCTTTCCCTGTCCTCTCTCTTGCCCACCCTCTTGTAACAGGTACCTCCTTCAGTCCTCGGTTCTTGATGTTCAACTTCTTGGTATTCACAAAGTCAAATAGTTTGCCATATTCTTCTCTGCAAGGAAGAGAAGCCATAGATGCAATCATCTCGCACAAGACTAATACTCACTTGCCTGTGGCAAAACTTCACAGAACAAGCAGTGAATCAGTTGCTGCCAGGGAAAATAGATCCTATATTGTGAGGGCGAGGGGGACGACTGGAGAATATTGTGTTTTCAGGACCCACCTTAGTTTTATGGTTTTAAACTGTTTTGAATATTGTTTTTAATGCTGTAACCTGCCCTGGGACATTAAGAGTGAAAGGCAGGTAACAAATTAATAAATAATAATATATGCATGATGCAGCTATTAAAATGAAAACATCTGAAAATTATAGGTCACACATATGCAAGCAGCATAAAGAACAGTCTTTCAGAATGGGAAGGGCTCATGGGCAGTGGCAATTCTGCCCCTTTCCACCACAATGGAAAATATTATACAGCTAAAGAGGTGGCTGAGATCAAAAGCTGGTGAGCACACTTGTGTCTCTATGGTTCTGCTCCGATCCATTCACTCACCTCTCTATGCTGCTGAAAGTGTATTGCATTCCCTGCTTGGTTTCTATTTCGAAGTCGAAGGAGCGTGTGGTTGTGGTCCCACGGGCGAAGTTCACAAAAGAAATCTCGTCAAAGCGAACGTGAACGGGTGGCTTGTGCACGTAGATGAAGCCACGCTCTAAAGGGTACAGGAGGCCCGAACTAGCCTTATAGGAGCAAGTGATGCACTGTGCCCCGGAATGCCTGTAACAAGAAAATAAGAGCCATGCTCAATTTTGGCCATACCCTTCTCATTCACGCCCCGGTCAAACAATGACAGCCAATGAATGGTTTGCGATTCCTCTAACCCAGCATGGGTGAACTCACCCCTGGAAGTTGCCAGGCACTGTGATCTTCCGGTTGACAAGAGCTTTCATGACACGACTGACCATCTCGTATAGGGAGCCAGACATATTCTTGGTGAGCCGACCCTCAAAGCGCTTCTCTACCTCATCCCTGTTAGAAAGAGAGCGAGAGAGAGCGAGAGAGAAGTTAAGAAAGTGCCAGACTCAAGTGGCTATTGAAAGATGTTTGAAATAAAACATGTGCATGCTTATGAATGTACAATTGACTCACAACTTATGCACATTTAACTTGAGGGATCACAGCTTTATGCTGAAAAAGCACAGTCAGCAATTCCACCTGCCACTGCATTCACTCTGGGTCCAGGGACCCCTGAGGTCCAGGGACAGTCTGCAGGGGCCTTGGGAAAGTGCAGTAAATGCTGCACTGTGCCTTTTATGGTTTTTAACGTTCCCTGAACGTAGCCCCCACATAAGCTAAGAGTCACCTGTGTGGGGGTGTGCATGGGCATATATGCACACATGGGGGTGGGGGTTGAGAAAGGTAATAATAGGGAGCAGGTGGAGACTAGAACTGGCAGTCTTAAAGTTAGAATGTTGCTCTGGAATCCCATTCTGAAACTGCAAGGTCTCCTTGTGCAAGCCAGTCTCTTTCTCTCCCTCTCGATACAGACACACAGAACAAGTTTGACAGAAATGGAAATGCAAGAGACTCCAAAGATTACTACACCAATTAATTGCAGCAGTCTGTGCAACTGGGACAAAAAAGCACTTGGGCATGACAGGTAGAGTCAAGCTTAGAACGCATTCAAGGGGAATCAGACACAGATACACTGTAAGGAATACAATATTGTGAATGGTACGCACTCATTCATGTTGAGGGTCAAGGAGATGTCCTCATCCTTTGAGAAGAGTAGGATAAGAAAGTGGTAACGTGTTTGGCCTTGCTTTATAGGAGGATCTAAGCTGATCTGGAAGGAAGCAGAGATAATCTTCACGTTCAGCAGGAGCCCCGATCCATGCATCTCCCTTTCATAAGGGACAACCTACCCATTACAAAACCCTTTCCCCCTGAGTTAAGACAGCAACAGAAATCAAAATTTCATCTTAAGACAGCAGCAGTCTCTACAGACTCAACTAGGAGAATAAGAGTTTGCACTTCTTTTCAGGAATCTTCAGGTTCGGACTGCTGCGTCAAACTGAGTATAGTTCTCACACACCCTTTCAGAAATGTTAAGAGACATATAGTCTTTTTTATTAAAAACAAACAAACAAACAAACCCATGCAGAATGTCACTATTTAGCCTTCTCCAAAATAGCATGGTCTAGCTTTAGATATGACCACTCCCCTAGAACTGCAGATGCTCACAGGTAAGCAGACAAGGGCCAAACCTCCCCAGGCTGTATATGCAGTTGCTCTGCTCACAATAACATGTCAGATATTGGCAATGCCATGACAGACTGGACATGCAAGTTCTGACTTCCTTCTGCCTTAAAGGCCAATGGCCTTCTAAGCAACAAATAACTTGGCCGGATGTGCAGTCTGGCATGGCAGGTGCCACAAGACCACCTTGCTGCTTTCTAATAAAACATTATGTGCTTTATCGCCATCTGATAGGAAGGGAGGAATGTGCAAGTTAGCTATGCAGTGTTGAGGGATTAACTCTTGCATCTCTATCCACACCTGCTGCAGTTAGAAGGAACAAGAGAGCCCTAAGGCCCGACACTTTGACACAGTGCTGAAACAACAGGCCAGCTCCCCTTATGCCCGGAACGCTTGCAGGGAGGGAACCAAGGCAGAGCAGAAGAATAGGAAGGGGCAGGATACATAACAATCCCTGAAATATTATCTGAGACACTGACTCTGTACTGAGTAGAAAGACACCCATAAGATTGATAATTTGCTTTGTTTCTGGTTTTTGAATTAGTAACTTAAGAACTTACTTATTTTTATTTCAAAAAAGTTATACATCATTTGATTGTAAAATACCTCCAAGTGGTTTACAAAATGATAAAACAATAAAATCAAGAAAAAAAATCACAACCATATTTTTAAAAAACTTAAAATACTAACTTTCAAAGCATCAGGATAGGTTTGTGTAAGCAATAATGTTTTTAGCAGGCACCAAAAAAAGGTGCCTGTTTGATCTCAATAGGCAGGAAGTTCAGAATTGCAGGTGCTGCCACACTATACAATCAAGTTCTTACAAATCTGGAACAGGTATTATGTGGCACCCACAGTAGTGCCAATTCCACCGATCGAAGCGGTTGAGTGGGTGCATGTGGGAGTAAAGAAATCTCTTATGTTAAATGGTCCCAAGTTGTCAAGGGATGAAAGGACTTGGCCTCTCTCGTAAAGCACAAAGGGGAGAAGGAAGAAAGCCTATGAATGGAGCCTACTGCATGAAGTAACCATCATTCTTACTCCTGACAGGCAACCCCCTCCCCGCAGTTCCACTGCTGCTCACCACGAAGAACATCTGGCGTTGGTCTTTATGGGGCAGCAGAAAAAGCCGCAGAACGGTGGTGTAGGGGATCTTGTAGTCAAATGTCTTGCCATGGAGGTGCAAGAAGGTAGGGTAGATGCGGATGTCATATCGACCACGAGGCGTCAAGCACTGTAGCTCTCGGAAGATGCAGATGGCATCTCCAGTGGCCTGGATGACGTCTGCCTTGGATAATACATTCTGGGCAAATGCCTGCAGGAAAGATTGGAATGAAGTTTTTATCAACTAATGCTCTCTCTCCCACCCCACCATCATCTCTACTCAGTTCTCACTCACCTCCACGGGATCCACGCCATCCTCCTGAGTGGGTGGCACGTAGAAGCGCACCTCCATAAGCGACACTTCAGTGTCGTCATTCTGGTGGAACTCCAACGTCACTTCATTCTTGCCAGTTGTACACTGGGAGACATTACTGAGTGGGATCTCAAAAACTGGCTGCTCGCCAATGTCAAAAGAGAGGAGCTGCCCTGCAAAAGACCAACAAGGTATCTTCCAGGAGAAAATAATAATACATTCTCAGTCACTCTCCCACCCAAAGTAAAACAAAAACAACCTTCTCCATTCTTTTCTCTTAGCTCTGTCTTCGAGACACAGTGTGCCAATTTTCCTTGGGGTCAGGGTACCACCCACCACACCCAAACGTACCTCCAAACTTCACTGTCCCCCAGTTCCACCCCTTCACGCACAAGTCTTTTTCAGCAAGGTCTAAGTGAAAATGGGTCTTGAAGAAATCTGAGAGTTTGTCAAACTCCTACGGAAGGAAAATGCATAATCAGGGAACAGTCAGTTAATGCACTAGTAAGGCAGTGGTATACAGAGTAGCCATTTGCTGCGAGTAGCTTTCTGCACCTTGGAAATTAAAATAATCTACATATCACAGGCCAGAGCAAAACAATGTCAATACTAACAAGTATTTTTATATAAGCTAAGAGTTAAGAATTGCATGCTACAAGAGATGCATGAAACTAGAAATCCCATTGTAGAACCGGCATCTCCTTTATAACAGCCTGCAACTAAGGCAACCCACAACCATAAGGCAAGAGGGAAAAGGCACATTTGCAAGACCAAACTGGATATGCAAACTGGTGGAATTTCAAGCAAAAATAAAAACCCAATGGCAGATGCTGCACAATATCAACCTGTCTTGATCCTTAATACAAAAGACCGCTCACCCCAACAAGTCCTGAAGACCTGCTGAGGGCTGTACTGTATCATGCTCAGAAGCAAACTCATTCCAAAAAGAACCTTACCGTCTCTCTGAACCCATCATACTTGTAGACGTGACCGTTCTTTGTCAGGAGTTTGAGACCATGTCCCAATGCCACTCGTCGCCAGATGCCCTCTGCCAACTCTGATGCCTGAATATTGTCCACTTTTCCTGTTTTACTGTTCTTGAAAATCACACCTTGACGGTTCAGCCGCAGGCGGCCATCATTCTGACCCACAAGAGACAGAAGGTTAGCAGGTGCTTTAGCACCGTGGCCTCTCAAAACCTTGATAGGCTCTTCTCCAAAAACAGCTCCATTCATTCCTCAAACTGCCACCAATTTCCCTCTTTTAAAACACTATTTAGAACAAGTTGGACAAGACATATGATGTGGTGTTTATGGCAACTATCCGACAACTACAAGAATTCCTTCCGCTATAATTGTTTTCTCCCCAAACATTTGGAATGGGACTCAAACCACTCAGTAAAGCAGCAGTGGGGAACCTCCAACCCACAGACCTAATTAGGTTACCAGGCCTCCCCATTTGGCCTGCAAGCCACACCCACCTGTCTTACACCTGATCTGCTATATGCTATCAGGGATAGAGAAGGTCAAAATGTGGCTGGTCCACAAGTGGGGGTTGTAGTGTGCTTTCTAAGCAGTTTGATTTCTAACCATATAGGCCAGGGGTCAGCAACCCATGTGCTGGGCCGGACTATATTTTTTTTGGGAGGGGGAATGAACAAATTCCTATGCCCCACAAATAACCCAGAGATGCATTTTTTTTAAAGTACACATTCTACTCATGTAAAAACACCAGGCAGGCCCTACAAATAACCCAGAGATGCATTTTAAATAAAATGACACATTCTACTCATGTAAAAACACACTGATTCGCGGACCGTCCACAGGCCGGATTGAGAAGGTGATTGGGCCGCATCCGGCCCACGGACCTTAGGTTGTCTACCCCTGATATAGGCAAACACCAGTGACTTAATGTTGCTGTGATGTCAAGTGACTGACAGATGGGTAGCCTCCCCCATCTGTCAAACTTTGCTTTGGCAGCAGGAGGAATATAGATCCAACCTAGTGGCCAGATCTAGTTTTCTGCTTCTACAGTAAAGTGTCCAGACATTTGTTTTCTTAAAAAAGAAAATGTTTACAGGACAAACCTAACCATATTTACTAAGAAGTAAAGCCCTATTTAATTAAGTAGGTGTTAATTCCGTAGAACCTTGCTTCATATTCAGTTTTAAATTAAGCAGAGATTTGTGGCTAAGAATCACATTTATATAGATCCATAGACTCTAGCTCACAAAATCTTACACCATAATATATTTGTTAGTCTTTCAGTTTGCCACAAGAGTCTTTGTTGTTTTGCATCCAGAAATAATCCCAAGTGATATACAACCAGCCTGCCAAGTAATCCCCCCAGTGGCATTAACAATGCTGAATAATAAAAAGCCTTTAAGGCATGTTTCATACCCAGCTGAAGTCTCAAGATGCATTTTAGTGAGTAAAGAATTTGCCACCCAAAAAAGTTATTTCTCCACAATCCTCAGGAGTCCAAAGCAAAAATGTGGGCTTCATCATTCTTGAAACATTTGTTCACCGTCCTAAATAATATATTCTCATAGGCCTACTGCCGTTAAGTTTAAAGTATTAACCTCACTGAACCCTTAAGGGACAGAGCAATATTATTTCTTACTCCCCTTTAAAAGATGGCACACCAGAACACCACAGATCATACAACAAACTTGTGGCAAAGCACTAGGTTTCTAAAGTGGCAAGGTGGCATCCCATCCAACAGGTCAACCTTCCTCCAAACATACTGCTTGTTCCTCACATAGTTCCTCCTTTCATGCTACCACCACTACCCCATTAACTCACCATCGATCCCTTCACCTCCTGGTATATTTCATTGAATTCCAACGTATCCGCCATGTTGACAGCACCTCCACCCCCCTCACCCCACTATGGCAGGGGTTGAGGCCACACCAGCAAAACGTGCCGAGCTGTTCTTGGGGGAAAGTTTTGCAAAGGGAACTAGGCAGGGAGAAGACAAGATGCCTTAGTCCTTCCTGGAACGTGGGATCTTCTCCATCTACTTCTAACAGAAGCAAAGGGAACACGAAGACACAGAGGACTAGAAAACACTTGGGGGGGGGAGGCGAAACCTGGGGAGAAAGCAGAAAATGTTTTGTTTACACATGGGAGACGGGAAGAAGACGACGACTTCTAGCAAGCTGCCTTGCTATTCACCCAACTCGGCTAAAAACAACCCCTGCCTCACAATGCCTACTAAGAAGTACACGCACCAAACCCCGCACCCACGAGCCCCCAACCCACAAGATGCTCAGTGCCGCCACAGCGCAACACGCACGTTGTCTATTTGCGGGAGTCAAAACTCGCCTCCTTACGGAGCAGCAACAGCGCACACCAGCCGCCTACTCCTGCTGCTACTACTATTACTACCGCAGTTTCCCATACCAACCGCGCTTAAACCGAAGACAATCGCCCCCCACCCCTCGCACGCCCGGCTTTGAATCCCCCCCCCCTCACCAGACGCACTTTCCCGCCTGCGCAACACGAGTCACATCCTCTCCCCTCCTCTCTAGAAAGCTCACCTCACTTCCTCCTTCCGGAGCCGTTGGCTTTCGGTCGCACAGTCGCTTAGTGCTCTCTTGCCTCTCCGGTTTGAAAAAGAAAGAAAATGGAAGGAGGCGGCACGACTCTCTACGGAGGCCGTGGGACGCCGCTCTATCGCGCAGCGCCTCTATGGTGGGACTTCTCGGAAGAGCGTGCAGGAAACGCGCTCCGTTGTAAACCGGAAGTGCTCACGGGGGTATCTTGTTTGGGGAGACGTTTGCCTTTTCAAGCTGGAGTAGTGGGTTTCTTTTTGTCGGCCGGTCTTTCCTCCCCCCCAACCCCGGCTCTATGGGCTTCCCATCCTGGGAGCGAGGCGCGGCTCCCGTGAGGGGCGGCAGTGTGACTCTCTTGATTGGTTAACGCGGGACTAGGATATGACTCCTCTTGATTCCTTAATCCAAGTCGTTTATAAAGTCGTTGAACACCTCAGGGCCAGGACAGAACCCTGTGGCATCTGGCTTTTTTCCAGGATGATGAGGAACCATTAGTGACCCCTCTTTGGGTTCAGTCAGTCAATCAGCTACATACCCACCCAACAGTTACCTCGTCCAGCCCACATTTTACCAGATTCTCCACAAAAATGGGGGGGGGGGGCTTTGTGAAAAGCCTCACTGAAATCAAGGTACATTACATCCACAGCCTTCCCTGATCCACCATGCTTGTAACTATCCAAAAAGAAATGAGATTGCATGATTTGTTTTTGAGAAACCCATGCTGGGTGTTAGTATTGACAGCATCCTTTTCTAAGTGCTCACAGACTGACTGTATTATCTGTTCTAGGAGTTTTCCTGGTATTGACTTCAAGCTGACCTGGGTCTTCTTTTTTCCATTTTCTGAAGATGGGGACAACATTTCCCTGCCTCCAGTCTGCGGGAACCTTACCTGTTCTCCAAGAATTCCCAAACATTACAGACTCAGGCTCTGAGATTACATCCACAAGTTCTTTTAGCACCTTTGGGTGCAGCTCATCGGGCCCTGGAGATTTAAAGTAGCTAGGTGTTCCCTTACAACTCCTTCCTTTCATTATTTATTCTGTTAGCACCAGGTTGGGCACTGCTTTCCTTTTTGGGTGAAGACAGGGTCAAAGTAGGCATCTCTCTCTGATCCCAGTAAGAGTTACTTGCTTCAAAAGTTCTTGCTGTTCAAAAATTCACAGCAAGTCCTGAGTCCAGCAGCTTCTAAAGTCCTTGCAGCTCTTCACAAAGTGTTCCATTTCCTTCCACAATTCTAATCAGTCTCTGCCGCTTAGATCTCCCACACTTTTCTGGCCAGCACTGAATGCTATAGCTTTTGCTCTTTATCCACACGGGAGCTATCTACAAATTCCTCCCAGCAACAAAGATAAGACAGTCACAAAACAGTTGCATTGTGGGGAATGACTCAGCATTTCCAACTCATGTGGAATTAACCCATTGAACATTTTATTTAACATATAAATCACTTTTTCTTTACCAGTCTAGCTGAGTCCCATCACTCAGATGAAAGGGTGTGTCACACGGGGCTATACCTCTCTGGCCACAGTGGGCCAAGGACATTTTGTTGCTAGAGACAAAGCAAAATCCCATCCCTCATCCACAGCCCACCCTCTACTGCGTGCTGAGAGGGACAAGTGTGCAAAGGAGGGGGAAGCAAGGGGCATGCCTCTTGGAGGCCAAATCTGCCACCTGTCCAAGCTGTCCAGAGCCTGCCACGCTGAGACAACTGTCTCACCTTGCCTCACTGGAGGGCCTGTCCTGTCTCTGGTCTTATATCACACACACCTGGAACTCACAAAGTGTAACTCTGGGGATGAGAAAAATGGACGATGGCGCAAGCTTGTTTTCTCCCCCGAAGGCAAACCAATGGTTTCAAGCAGTGCTTTGTTTCTAAAAAAAATGTTTAGGGGTACTCTCCTTTTCCTACTCATATTTGAAATACTGCCTCTCAATGGGGCCAAACTTAGATTCACAAAATGTTTAGGGGTATGCGTACCCCTGCGTCCTCCCAGAAAAAAAAGCACTGGTTTCAAGTTACAAGAAAGGAAATTCTTATTAAACACCAGGAAGAACTTTGTGACCGTAAGAGCTGTTTGACAGTGGAATGGACATCCTGGGAAGGTGGTGGAGTCTTCTTCATTGGAGGTTTTTAAGCTGAGGTTGGATGGCCATTCGTTATGAATGGTTTAGTTAAGAATTCTGCATTGCAGGGGGTTGGACTAGATGACCCTTGGGAACCCTTCCAACTCTAGATTCATAGAATCATAGAATTGCAGCATATCACTTAAGCAATGTAATGGACAATAAAAAATTTGAAGAGCTGAAACTTTACAAGGCTTTTTTCATATATGGCTCCATTCAATGTCTTTCTGTAGCTCAGTAATAGTTGCTTTTAACCTTTTCTGACCCTGAACCTACCTTTTAATCTCAGCCTGCAACATGGGTTCTGGTTTTAGTTTTTAAAAACTGTATATATCACCTTTCCCCTTCCCTCTCAGGCAAAATTCCCATACTGTGTGGCACAAGAGAACTGGGAGTATGCTGTGAGAAACAGGCAATTAAAGGCTGTACAAGTCAGTGCTCTGGACTTGCTATCTTCCTACGGGGGGGGGGGGGGGGTTACACCCAAAACACTAACGTGTAGAAACCGGGGATGGGCAGGGGGTGCCATGTTTATTTGTTCACTCTTAAGAACAAATCTTCTCAGGCACAATAGTCAAGTGATGTTGTTGGAGGCCAACTCCCATCCACCGCAGCCAGTATGTCCAATGGTCAGGGATGATGGGAGTGCTGGGCATATATGCCATGGAAGCTCAGTCAAGCAGTTAAGCTCACCACAGAAAACAGCTCTTTAGCAGAGTTGCCTTTACCGGACCAACACCAACACACACACACACACACACTATTTACAGATGTTACAAGTAGTCTTCTCTCTATCTCTCTGAGCCCAGAGGGGGGTCTTTGCTTCAAAGTCCTTGCTGTGTTAAAGTCCACAGCCAAGTCCTTAGTCCAGTTGCTTTCAAAGTCCTACAATCTTTCAAAAACTGTGTTGTCCACAGTTCCCATTTTTCTTCTTCAAATTGCTTCACACTGTCTCAGGCAAATTCTCCTACCGTACTGCCCCTACTGTACCACAAAACAAATGCCGTAAACTGGACCCCTGGACCCAGCCTGATATGCTTCCTTTTTTCGGCTACCGGTAGTGAGCTTTGGCAAGTGAACTTGAATTGTGCGTCTTGAGACAGATAGCCCAAAGGAATAACCTTTTGCTGTTGCTCACACTCACTGATTTGGGACTAGGATCCCACTGTTTGCGATGCAGGCAGCATCTTGTCACAATGATTCCCCACTTTCCAATGTCGTCTCCGGAGGGGAATATTATTCAGCTTTCTCCTCCCCCTCTCCTTCCTTCCCCTTTGACTGATGTTGCGAAGGTCTGACACAGCAGGGGCAATATCTGTAGAGCTGGAACACCACTCAGGAAATGCAGCAATTGCAGATTCATTATTTAATGCTCAGATCTCTTCCATCTAGGCACTTGCTAGAATCCAATTTGTAATTGATGAGCTGGAAAGCCCCACCTTTCTCTGACTGCATCACCGTGGTGTTGCGTAGGGGTGGGGGTGGGGAAAGAGATCTTATAAAAGGGGGTCCCAGCATCTCAAGCATGCCCAGAGTAGCAGGAGGCAACAGCAGGAGGGAGCCAGCAGAACTTCTTCCTTTCAAAAAGCTTCTGAACGTTCTCCCTGCACAGATTACACCTCTGTGTCTACCACTCATAGACCCATCACAGCACCCTTGACATTCCAGTCTGGCTTGCAGAACATCTTGGATTTGCTCCTCGGCGCCCAGGCTTTCCTTCGGCATGAACTGTGTGGCCAACTTCTTCACCTATGAAACCACCAAATCGGTGGTGGTAAAAAGTTGGACCATCGGCGTGATCAACCGGGCCGTCCAGCTGCTGATCATTTCCTACTTCATTGGGTGAGGGATGGCATGTGAATGGGGGAAATTATATTCTCGCTTGGGGGAGGGAGGATGGCTGGAGGAGAAACAAGGTAAGGGCTTATACCCCACAAATCATCATCGCTCAAGAGGTGACAACTTTTTACACAAAGGTGTTGGTAGAGGACAGTAGAACAAGGAAGGTGGTGGGGAAGTAACTGAGACCAGCTTGGCTACCTTAAAAATCTTGCCTTATTTTTGACGGGTATGAGAAGCCAGGTAGATAAGACTGCTAAGTCAGGGCTTTTTTCAGCCAGAACTCACCGAAACTCAGTTCCAGCACCTCTCAGGTGGGTACCGTTGCCACTGTAAGAGAGAACAAGGAAGGTGTTCATGGTGAGTTCTGGCATTTCTTTTTCTAGAAAAATAGCACTGTGCCAAGTGAATGTAACTTCTAAATGTAACTTGTTCCTGTACGGGAGACTTGAAATACATAGAGATTTTCACTTGGATTCTCCAAACTTGCAAGGATCTCTAAAGAAATAATAACTCACATAGGCATGCCTGTCAGCTCTGGAAAAGGGACGTGCAGTTGCAGGTGGCAGGAAAGCTCATGTGGTCCCACAAGGCTGCAGACAGTGTTGTCTCTGGCTTGTGGGGTTTGGGTAGTGGATCGAAAATGATTACCATCTCTCACAAGTCTGGAGTTGAGGAGCTCTTTGGAGAGCCAGGAGACTTGGATTCAGGGCCACAGAAAATTTTATTTGTGAAGACCCTGTTTCATCATCCTAAGGGGATGTTGTACAAATTCATGGGCTTCTGCCCTTAGATAGCCCCAAGGAAATCACTTAGTAGACAAAAAGGAGCTGCTGTTGCTGCTGCTTTTTAACTGAAGAAGAACTTGACAATTATTTGCCTATTGTGCCATGTGTTTACCTGAGACCAAGTAGCTAAATTCATGTTGTCCCTTCAGAGATAACTCTTTGCACTATGTTGTGCCATTGCAAGCTTGCCACCCGAGCCATAGCATCCAGCCCCACAGAGAGGCTGACTTTACCACATGCCGTGATAAAATTTGCTTTACCACATGGCAAGAGGCTCCTGGTAGTTGTTTGAATTCACTCTACTCGTGGCTTTTAGGGGCTGGTCTGTTCATTTGAATGTGAGCAAAGAAGAGGGACACATGCACGTTTGAACAGACAGAGATGGGGGAGCTGCGTGTCGTTCCTGGAAAAGTAAATCTATCAGTGTGCTGAATGTGGGAGATCTGTATGAATAACTGAAGCAAGGACGTGATTCATAGGTTAGTGGCAGACAGCACATGCTTTGCCTGCAGAAAGCCCCCTGCTCCATCTCTCCACATCTTCAGGGAAAAGGATTAGGGAGCAGGTGATGTGAAAGAGCTCAGCTTGAGACGCTGGAGGAGCCACTGTCAGTCAGAGTGGGCTATGCTGGGCTTGATAGCCAAAAGGTCTGACCTGGTAGAAGGCAGCTTCCCACGTTTCTCAGGGTTGCTGGGATGGTTTGGGAAGGAGGCGATTCACAGTTCACTTAACTGCTTTGGGATGGGTTCTGTGTTCTGTTTTTCCTGAGACTGTTTATACCGGAGTAGTCTCACTGACATCTTAAAGTTGTTTCTGGGAGAAAAATATATATGGGGTGGGTGAGTCAAGGAGGGGAAGCCTTTTGGGGGATGACTGCATGGGATGGTAACTATAAGTAGGTAGAAGGTACATTAGTGGATTGTGAGCAGGCTGACCAACTTTAAACTACTTTAGCAGGAAGGGTGTGTGTGTGTGTGTGTGTGTGAGAGAGAGAGAGAGAGAGAGAGAGAGAGAGAGAGAGAGAGATTGTGCACATGGAGATCATAGCTACAGGAGACAACTACTGTATAGGGGTAGAGGTTATGAGTAGTTGGAAATTTTGGAAGCCAGCAGCTAGGGAACAGTGACTGTGAAGGCCATCTGGTGGCAAAAAAGAAGAAGTAATATAGAAACAGCTTTTGCTGCACACAGAGAGATGTAGAGGGGGGTGGGGGGAATCACTGCCGGGTATCCTAGTGCCCTGGGCTTACTATTATTGATTACAGTTAAATAGGTCCATGATATGGTTTTGCCTTACATGCGAAAGAATGTTAATGTCTCCTAATGGCCCGTGAAGGTCTCTTTATGGGAGATAATTGTTAGGAGATGGTTTCTTCTAGTTAACAGAGAGCTTTCTGGAATGAGTAGAACCGGAAAGCCAAGCGGAATGAGGGGAAGACGATAAATCCTCAGTTTCACCAGACAAGGGGAGGAAACTGATATTGTTGTGACAAGGCAGCACCTGTACTTAGGAGCTTCCCGCCAATTCACACCAGGCACGCAACTTCACTGTATTTTTTCTGTAAGCAAGCTGATCCAAACAGGTAGACGTCAATGTGTTTTAATCTCTTTTTAGCTTACTCCTGATTCTAATTGTATTTAAAAAAATGCTTTTAATTACTTGTTCTTAACTATTTTTACTGAGAATGAATGTATCTTGTAAACCCCCTAGTTCCGTTACAATCAAGCAGTACATAATTTTTTGGTAAAATAAATATTTGCAGGTAAGAGGGGCAGGATTAAGCTAAACAAAAAACACCGCTGCTGTGAGTCAAGCAATGAAATGGAGGGTCTTGAATTTGGGGCTTTGGGGTTCAAGACTTCTAGTCTGGCCCCACATAGGTCCCTGACTGCAGGCCTCAGTCCCTGATCTGTTAAATGGAATGATGGGTTGCTTGTGAGGATAAACTCTGCAAAGTCTGCAAAGCAGATTAGTGTTGTCTAATTACCAGGAAGTCCCATGGAGACAAGTGAGACTATCCCTGTATATAAACAGTGTTGGGAAGAGGCTATAAAAGTACAATATGAAATAATAATTACCAGCTCTATTCTGGGTTGTGAAAGGGATGGCGAGAGAGGGATGATGAGAGAGGGCAGCAATATTAGCAAAGTGTCCTGGTTATATGCAGAGGTGGTAGTAATATACGGGAGTTGCAGCAGTGGACACTTCCAGATGAGCATTGAACCTGAATTGTTTGTAGGAAGATTAGGTGATGTCTTTTCATTGGGCATTCACTTTGATTTGTTTATCGGGACCTTAAGACGACCATTGCATCAAGCATACCGTCAAGTGCATTTTCCCGGTCACTTTCCTTATCTCAAAAAGTCCAGTCTTTGGGGGTTGGGAATGGATTTGTCATGCAGGACACCAAATCCACTTTAATTGCCCAACCTGAATTTGCTGGTGTATGATTGAATCCCACCTGAAAATAGATAGCCTGCAGGCACTCAGTGCCAGAAGAATGGTGGGAGCTCATTTGCTTGATGAGGCACAGACTTGTTTCCTGGGCATCCTTCCAGAGGAATATGAACGGAGGGGCTGATGGCAGGAAATAGGTGGTGGCCAAGCCCCCGCTACCCTCTGCCAGCTCTGCTTGAGTGCTTGGACTGAACTGTTCCCCACCCCAACCCTGATGTTGTTAACCAGAGTTCCATTAGCATGGATAGCCACTTGGGCCTTGCCCATTACTTTCTCTCTCCCCTGTGCCATGCATACTCCCCTCTTCCGGGGGCAACACAGTTTCCTATCCACTACTGCATTGCTGGGGGAAACTTGGCTGTAAATCTTGTCTTCCCTCTCCACTCCCAGGGGTCTAACAGACTAAAGAACATTGTTCTTCTCGAGACAATTATTTAGCAGTGCAATAAATGCACAGGCTCTAATCCAGCATTAGTTTCCTATGACTAAGGCTGCAGTCCTAAGCACATTTACTAGGGAGTGAAAACCGCCAAAACATAGTGCAATTTACCGTATTTTTCCATGTATAAGATGCCCCCTATTTTGGGGGATCCAAAATTAAGAAAATGGGTGGAGGTTGCCCGGAGTTGTTGAGCTTTTTGGGGGGAGGATTGCCCAGGGTCATTCAGCTTTTGTGGGGGGATTGCCGAAAATCACTCACCCGCCTGAGCAACGCTTCCTATCACACGCGACGCAAAAGCCACCAAACATCTGACCGCACGCTGCCAGCAACCACCTATCGCCCACCCAATTGAATTGTTTCTGCAGCAGCCAATTTTAAAAAGCCCTTGCCACAGCCAACAATCACCCGCAATACCACCGCAGACAATCTCCAGCTCCCGGCAGCAAGCAATCCCCCATCACCCCTCTGCACAACCCATGTATAAGACAAGCCCAATTTTTCAACATTACTTTAACGTAAAAAATCCTCACCTTATACACAGAAAAGTACGGTACTTCTGCGTAAATATGCATAAGATTGGGCCATCCATCTTATTGAATGCAATGTGACCTCAGTCACAAGTTGTTTCTTATAGTAGTTCCAATGGGACCCATGCTACAATGCTATGGAGACTTCCTTGGGAGTAAGTAGTATTTACTTCCAATAAACACGCATAGGAATGGGCTGTTAGTCACCACGCACTGTAGCTAGATCAGGACTACAGTGTTTTACCCATCTGATGTGTGGGATCCTCAAGGTGGTACATATTTCACATACTTAAACTGCAGTGTGTTGTCACTGGTAAAAAAAATTCCCCGCACCTGCGCACACACAGCGCAATTGTGGGACTTGTTGGATACTGGTAGCACTTGAAATCTCTCAGCCGGCAAGCAAAATAACCACCATATTTCATTTCTGTGTGATGCTATGAGCATTGACGATTTGCAGTGGTGTTTCCCAGAGAGTTGTGGGTAGTCTGAAAGATAAGTTGCTGCTTGCGATGAGATTCTCATCACACTTTCACAGCTAGAAATGGGGTTGGGAGGGTTTTGTATTGTACTGCAAAGTTCCTTGTTCTTGACACTTTGAATTGCCTGATCTGCTTCCTGACACCGCCTTCTTTGAGGCTTCTCAACTACACCTTTAGCTGGCCGGGCCTTTTAAATGGGTGTTCAGCTTATCCACATTGTTCTGCCTTCTGAGCCAGAAAGCTCAAGAGCATTGCTTCCTTACTGGAAGAAGAACGCATCAGCAACACAAACTCAAAAGTGATGCTGCCTTTGGCTAATCTTTTGCCTAATTAATGTACAGGACGGACACACCCTTGGCCACAAGAATAAAGTGCAGTTTGGTAGCAGTCTCACTTAGCGCTGTCTCAGAATTCTGTTGCATCCCATGCAAAATAAAAGGTTAACCATCTCACCAGCCTACTTGGGATGTTTGGCAATAGGTAATTGTTGCCTTGCTATCCAAAAATAATAAATAGAATGTGTGTTTATTATTTATTTATTGCATTTAAATCTCAGCTTTCCTCCAAGGAACTTAGGAGTGGTATACATGGTTCTCTACCTTCACCGAGACCACATAACACCGGTCTTGAAAGACCTACACTGGCTCCCAGTACGTTTCTAAGCACAATTCAAAGTGTTGGTGCTGACCTTTAAAGCCCTAAATGGCTTTGGTCCTGTATACCTGAAGGAGCGTCTCCACCCCCATCGTTCAGCCCGGACACTGAGGTCCAGTGCCGAGGGCCTTCTGGCGGTTCCCTCACTACGAGAAGCCAAGTTACAGGGAACCAGGCAGAGGGCCTTCTCGGTAGTGGTGCCCGCCCTGTGGAACGCCCTCCCTTCAGATGTCAAAGAGAACAACAACTACCAGACCTTTAGAAGACATCTGAAGGCAGCCCTGTTTAGGGAGGCTTTTAATGTTTAATAGATTATTGTATTTTAATGTTCTGTTGGAAGCCGCCCAGAGTGGCTGGGGAAACCCAGCCAGATGGGCAGGGTATAAATAATAAATTATTCTTATTCTTATTATTCACATTTTCTCCTCACAACAATCCTTTGGGGTAGGTTAGGCCGAAAGATAACAACTGGCCCAAGGTCATTCAGTGAACTTCCTGACTGTGTAGGGATTTGAACCCTGGTCTCCCAGGTCCTATTCCAACACTCTAACCAGTAGGTAATATATCTTGCCTCTGTGGAAGGAGTATGTGCACGTCCGGCTCTGTGTAGTTCTTCATCAGGCCCCAGGATCAGCCATGCAGTGGAAGGGGAACTCAGGGGAGCACAGTTCCATGATATTTATTCCGAGTAGGATGAGGGCTGTCAGGTGCCAGAGTAATTGACAGACTTTCCTTGTTTTGGCAAGTGACTGAGATGACAGCGAGGTTTTCCAGTTTGCGTGTGGCAGAATAACAGAAGTCAGAGAATGAGGGAAATCAGCAAAGAACAGATACTCCTTTCCTTTTCTCTGAAGGATGCCAACTTCATGCTAGTGGTTGGAACTTCTTTGCAATAATGTTTGCATTTCTTTTCTTTCCCCCCTAGTTAAAGCATATCTCTTCTGCCAGGCATCTGACAGCTGGTTGGTGACCTTTTCAGGGCTTTTTTTTCATCCAGAACCAGTGATTTTTTTTTCTGGGGGGACGCATACCCCTAAACATTTTGTGAATCTAAGTTTGGCCTCATTGAGGGGCAGTATTTCAATATGAATAGGAAAATGAGAGTACCCCTAAACATTAAAAAAAAAAAAAGCACTGGCCAGAACTCACAGGAACTCACTTCCGGCACCTGTCAGGTGGATGCCACTGCCATTATAAGAGAACAAGGGAGTTCATTGTGAGTTCCAGCACCTCTTTTTCTAGAAAAATAGCACTGGACCTATTGGATGAAACGTTCTTCTGCTGAGTTTGTGTGTGCCTACATTTTTGGGCTCCACTTGAGGGCTTGGTTGTGAACTTCCTGCAGGTATTGCTGTGTGAGCCATCACGACAAGATCCCACACTTCAGCCTTTAGCTGCCTCTGATGCTTTATTTGATTCTGCACAGCTCGAAAGGATACATGATACTCCCGTACAAACAACAATTAATCTACAAAGGCTGCAGTTGCGGGTTCTATGCAGACTCTCAAGCTAACGCATGTAGATTGGGGGTGCTGCATTTCACAGCAATCCTTTACTCACTTAGCATGGAAAGCTTTTAAAAGAGGATTGGAGATATTCATGGAGGATAAGGCTATCCGTGTGTGTAGCAGCCGTGTTGTTGGCTGTGCACTTCCTCCACCATCGGAGACAGCATTTCTCTGAATACCAAGTGGGGAGAATTACAAGTGGGGAGAGTGCTGTTTTCATTCCGGTCCTGCTTTTGGGGGCTTCCCATGGGCATCTGGTTGGTGACTGAGAAAACAGGCTGCAGGACAAGATGTGCCTTTGACCTGACCCAGAAGGGTGACTCTTCTTACGTTCTTACATACCGGTAGTAAACGTGGATTGAAAAGGCTCTTGTGTCACACGATGCAGGTACTGCTAACCCCGCACCCCCTTCGTAGAATTTCATTTGGCTCACAGCCTAGCAAAGCATTTGTAGTCTGTGTAATGGGCATGCTGCTCAAAGTTAGCGCATGGAGTCTAGGAATTGGCATGACTTTGATTGTACCACAAAGCATGAAATATGTTCGTGGTCATGGATTCCATTAGCTTCCGAGGAACCTTCAGGAGCTTCCATTTTACTAAGAGGCAGGTTTGTAACTCGTGATTGTGGGGGAAACTCCATGCTTGTGTTCTAAATTAAACAGAGAACCAAAAAAACGCCACACAACGGCCACTGTAGGTAAGCCACAGATGAACGAAAACTTTCTTTATTGGACAGTGTTCCGGTAAAGACACTGTTTCGAACACTTCTTCAGCTAACATAGCTGTAAAGATAGACAAAACAGCAATGAACATCTGCGTGGATATGCATCACACGAATGTGAAACAAAGACAACAATATAATGAACTAATACCAAATCAATATAATACATAAATAATAACATACCTTGTTAAATTATACACTTCACTCGGAGCAGTGGTCATAGACCATGTAACCACTGCTACCGAAGATTAGAGTTGTAGAGGCTTATAAAGCCTCCAGGGGGACCAGGTGAACTTACTAACAATCAGAACCAATCACAGTTAAACTGACATTACTCTTACAGCTGAGTTAAACAAAGCAGCCGAGATCCAATTCTGAATTTAATCCTGCTGGATGCAGTGTCTTAAACATAAAAATAAACTGAGATTCCTTCTGCCTCAGCCTTTTAACAAAGTCACATCTATGGTTAGGGGTCCTTCTGTTAATCCACAGAACTGTAAAAAGCAAATCCGTGTCAGAGTGATTGTGTGACAAGAAATGTTCCACTAAGGGAGCCTCCACAACTGCATTACGAATGCGGGAGCGGTGCTCGCCTATACGTGTGCCCACCGATCGTGTGGTTGAACCAATGTACAACAAATTGCACGGACACCTAATCAGATAAACCACATCCTTTGTTTGGCATGTGCTGAAGTGATTGATTGTAAACCTGAAGTTGGTTTTTTCATTGTAAATAACTTTGGCTTGTAACGCTCCCTTAGTGGAACATTTCTTGTCACACAATCACTGTGGATTAACAGAAGGACCCCTAACCATCTCGTTCATCTGTGGCTTACCTACAGTGGCCGTTGTGTGGCGTTTTTTTGGTTCTCTGTCTAAAGACTGCCACCCACTGGTTTTTTTCGTTTTGCTTTGTGTTCTAAATTAAGGCAAGGAAAAAGAAAAGGGGGGCTGGGTGAGTATTCGGGGAGGGGGACTTCTCAGATCCAGCCAGTGTGGTGTAGTGGTTAAGAGCAGTGGACTTGTAATCTGGTGAACTGGGTTCAATTCCCCACTCCTCCACATGCAGCTGCTGGGCGACCTTGGGCTAGTCACACTTCTCTGAAGCCTCTCAGCCCCACTCACCTCACAGAGTGTTTGTTGTGGGGGAGGAAGGGAAAGGAGAATGTTAGCTGCTTTGAGACTCCTTCGGGTAGTGATAAAGCGGGATCATCAAATCCAAACTCCCCTCCTCCTCCTCCTCCTCCTCCTCCTCCTCCTCCTCCTTCTTCTTCTTCTTCTTCTTCTTCTTCCCTATGCAAACAGATCAATCCCATCCCAAGGAAAGGGGATCAAATCATTCCCCCCCATGCTAAATATTTAAATCAGGAGACCCCCAAACAGAGAGTTTAAGTAGGTAGACACTTGAAAGCACTATGCTCTTGTTAGCCCTCATCCCACACCTTGTTGGCATCCGACTGTCTCGGGATACAATGGAGGAGTGCGCCTTTGGGGGTGAAGTCAAACTGCCGAAAGGTCACAGCGCCTGCTGTGGCTGCAGAGACTGATGCTGGAGAGACATGTTTTGTTGCAGCTGAGGCAGAAGAAGGCGTCCGGTTGGTTGTGCTGCTGCAGATGCACCATGGCATAAATCAGGAGACACCCCCCCCCAAACAGAATGTTTAGGTACGCACACACTTGAAAGCACTATGCTCATGTTAGCCGTCATCCTACAGCAGCAGGAGGCTATCCCATCACCACCTAATGGAGATAGGATGCATTGCCATAGAAGGGATAGACATTGGCTACATTCGCGGGATTGGTGTGGTATGGTTCAGATGCCAGGGCGAGGGGAAGTACATGGCCTTCCTAAAATGAAAGGTTCATAAAATGGCAAGATTATTATTGCAGGGTGACGGTATGTACCCAGCTTTTACCAATTTGCCCCCCAAATGTTTTGGACTACAACTCCCATGAGCTCCAGCAAGCATAGGCTGATGGTACTTTGGATGAGGAACTTTGGATGAGGGCCAGGCTGGTATAACCCATCTAGTGTCTGACTCTCTCTTGCCTGCTGCTGCGCTGGAATGATGTGCTGGGGTTGTTCTTAGCCTCCTTAGTTTGTAATTACCAAGCAGTCAATATAAAACGGTGTTGGCACAGCAGAGAAGGTGTTGTCACCATTTCTGAGCCTCATGCTGGCAAAGTCCATTCCACACAGCACTTGCAACTATCACATAGCTGTCAACCCTCCCTTTTTCTGCGGGAAACTCCCTTATTCCAATGCCGTTTCCCGCTGCTATCCCGGATTTCAAAGGAAGCAGCTCCTCTCCCTCCCTGCCGGCCAGGGAGGCTCCTCAGCTGCGTTGCTCGGCTGCCAATAAGGAGTCTGAGACCGACTGGGGGCGGAGCTTGCATGCCTTGTGCAGCCAGACCCTCACGCCCAACCAGACAGACAGCCTGCCTGCCATCTACGCGCTCGCTCTTTCGCTCACCCATTCATGTGCAGCCTCTGGAGCGCAGGGTGGCGAGGCTACTTGGTGCCATTGCACCGCCCTCACTGCATCCCTTATTTTCAAATCCGAGAGTTTGGGGAAAATCCCTTATTTTCAAATCCGAGAGTTTGGGGAAAATCCCTTATTTTCAAATCCAAAAGTTGACAGCTATGAACTATCAGCATCCTTGCTGGGGGGGGGGCAGGGCATTTTCCCCAGTGACGAAACTAGGGTGGCCTGAGTGCTGGGGAAATGTGCGACATCCCTTCAATAAAAGCTCTTCCTCAAGAGGAGGGGACTGGATCCTGTGCGTTATGTTGCCTACAACAGCAAATCTCCAGTCTTTGGCAAAGGCAGTAGGAGAGGAGCGATGTAAGATAGGCTAAACCCTTCTACTTCTTCTGGGTTAATCAAACAGAGGGAAATAAATGGACCATTTAACTGAACTGCCAGCTTCATTTCAAAATGACCGTGTGCTTAATGTTGTTAGCATTTTACCAAGTTCTAAGTGGGTATGGAAGGGGGAAAATATCTAATTTAATTTGATCCATTAGTGGCTTCCAACCTTGAATGTTGGCATCTGATACTTCATGAGGGTTTTTTTTGTTCTCCTTTGTGATGTTCAAAGGATGTCATTCTGGTATGGATGGGATGGCATCAGCTGTGCCTGGCTCACATGGTCTTCTTGAGCAAGGGAAGGGATGAACAAGGAAGAGTGATGTCTCATAGCGGAGGCCATTTTTTAATCTCTAGGCAACCAAAGAGGGATCCAGCAGGGAGATTGAATCCCTCAGACTGGAAATTAGGTGCAAACATTTAGCCGGGAAGATAATTGGCAGTTGGAACAGTTTGCCAATGGATGTGCTTGATTCAGCGCTAGATGTCTGATATCCCATAAAAGGTACAGACATTATCTAAGAATTACTAGGGGGATAATATATGCACCCTGCTGTATGCCGGAAATCAGACTGATGATAGAAAGGCCCTTTACAATCTGTGATTCACTCAAACCCAAATTAGACAAATTGCATTACAGATTGCATTCTTAAGCACATGCTCATATTGGGGAGCAGGCTTAATTGAAATCAGTGGGATGTGCCTCCGAGTAAATGTGTTCAGGTCACATTTTTCCATTTGGCCAGCGCTGATATTCTCCCTGGCCTCCTCCTTGGTAAAGTCACCGTTGTCAGAGCCACCAGCTGCATACACGGATGGCGTTTCTATCTATTGCTGTGATAAATCAATATACGTCTGAGCGCTAGAGGGCAGCACCGAACAAAAAATGAGATGCGAAGTAAGAATTGCCTTATAATTTGGTTTGGACTACCGGTAAAACATTCTTTTAAAATTCCTCCTACAGGGCTTATCGTCATTTATTGCCTAGCAGGGAAGCCTGTTGTGGGAAACAGCATTTTTTTGGGAAGTAATAACTGGGAGGGATCTACTATTATGGGACAGGGGGCTAATGGTATAGATAGGACAACGGCTGAACTGGAAAATAGTACTGTATGTTTATGGTTCAAACTTCATTTTAAAAGGACCTGAAAACCTCACACCATCACTTCCTTTGCTTGCCAGAGCAAGCAGAAGCTGTCAATTACCCTTGCTCTCCAGCACATCACCTCATCACTCCTTCTCTGAAGAAAACCCCACCCCCCAATTCTCATAACTGTGGGAGATGAGAGGAATGTGGATGAGGGAATATTGTTTAATATTTCCTATCCCAGCTTGTGCTAACAAGCTCCAAACTAGCAGAGTTTCTCATCCCCAATAAAGCGCAGCAAAGCGTGGCGTTTAAGTTCCTATGAACTTCTAGAACAAGGCAGATTCCTGGCATATATCCCCTGGTTCCCTCTTAACAGAAAATACACGACACATAAGCTTATAAAAGTATAAAGGTTTTACTCACAAACATCCAAGAATATATAAGTCTCAGAAGGCAGGCTAGCTTAGATTAAATGTATGTACATGTGGAGATTCTCCTTAAGGGAGAAAGGCTCCATGTGGGCCTCTCTTGGCTGGAAGCCAAGAGAGCATCTCCTGAGATGTTGCATCCTCGGAGTCCTGGTGGGAAGAGAGAGGAGAATGGCACAGACCTGTGCACTTTCAGGTAAGGCCACTCCCACCTCTGGTCACACAAAGGAAGTGATCCTCCTCCAGGCACAGGAAACTAGCTGGAGGACCAAGGCCCCTTGTGTACACTCTAGGAATGTTGTGATTGACTGCACCAGTGTTATACATCCCACAAACCCCTTCTCAGTCTGAACAACATTTAACAAACATAAAACAACTTTATTCAACCACCCAGAGTCCCAGCTTGACACGCAGGTTCTGGAAACTCTCTCGTGGCAAGGGTTTCGTGAGAATGTCCGCAGTCATCTCCTGAGTATTACAGTAGGACATTTCTACTAGTCCATCTTGGATCATCTGGCGAATGAAGTGATACCTGACCCCAATGTGTTTTGAACGTGCAAGGAACTTTTCGGTTTGCGCTAGTTGCAGGCAGCCTTGATTGTCCTCCATCAAGCTGACAGGTCCTTTTCTCGGCAAACCAAAATCTGTCAGGAGTTGATCCAGCCAGATGATCTCTCTGCATGCTTCCGAAGCTGAAATATATTCACTTTCTGTGGACGATAAGGCTACACATTTCTGTTTATAACTGCCCCAAATGATAGGTGCATTTCCAAACATAAAAACATAACCACTTGTGGATTTGTAATCCGCCTTATCCCCAGCCCAATCTGCATCACTGTACCCAACCAACTTAGGGTCCCTTACAGCTGGCAATTTTAATTTACAATTCATTGTACCCTTGAGGTAACGCACCACCCTCTTGACCCCACCCAAGTCATGTTCAGTGGGAGAACTCACTTTTCTGCTTAGGATCCCCACTGCACTTGCTATGTCAGGTCTGCTGGTAGTAACCAAATACAAAAGTTTACCAATCGCTGACCTGTATTCGCTGTTGTCTGGCAGCAGCTTCGAATCTTGTTGATTCTTTAGAAAATCTGTGGCCATGGGTGTCGCGACAGGGTGTGCACCTTGCATCTGCATACTTTCTATCAGTTCTATTATCTTCTGCTTCTGGCTGAGAAGAAATGAGCCGTCTTCTTCTCTCTCAATTTGAATTCCCAAGTAATACTGGACAAGTCCCAATTCCTTTACTTCCACCTCTTTGTTGAGATGTCTGACTATGTCTCTATAGTCTCTGTCATTGGACGTTGATATTAATAAATCATCGACAAAAGCCAGAATGTAAGAGAATTGTCCATTTCTGTTCTTAGTGTACAGGCACTTGTCAGCTGTTGACTGCTTGTACCCAAGCTGAACCAGCATTTCATGTAATTTCTGGTTCCATGCTCTTGCAGCTTGTTTCAAACCGTAAATTCCTTTCTGAAGTTTACATACAAAATGTGCCTCATTTTGCTTGATAAAGCCTTTGGGCTGCTTCATATAAATCTGTTCAGAAATCGTCCCATGAAGAAAAGCTGTTGCTATGTCGACATGACGGACTGATAGGCCTTTAGATGCTGCAATACTTAGAAGTAATCTAACACTGCTGTATCGCACTGTAGGCGCAAATACTTGATCATAGTCTTCGCCATACTGTTGTGAAAATCCTTGTGCTACAAGCCTAGCTTTGTAGCGTTGCACCTCCCCTTCTGACCCCTTCTTAAGCTTGAACACCCACTTGGACCCAATTGCCTTCTTACCAGGAGGTAGCTCTGTCAGGGTCCAGGTCTTGTTGCGATGCAGTGCATCCATCTCTTCCTGCGCGGCTTGCTTCCAGAGACTGGCCTCAGCAGCTGGCAACCGTTGAACCTGTTCCCACGTGGAAGGTTCCTGTGGTGGCGCCGACCCTGCAAAGTAGGACAGTCGTAGTGGTGGAACGCCTCTGTTGGACCTGGAGGAACGTCTGACCTCTGGCTCTTGTTGAACCGCATCAGCTTCCTCATCTCCTTCCAATGGCGGCATCCCTGCATACGGGTCCTCTTCGTCTCTGGAGCCTTCTGACATCTGGTCCTCCGCGTCTTCTGGGGTGTCATCTGTAGGGGGTGCTACAACACTAGGAGGTACAATACTAGGAGGTGGATTAGTTTCTGGTATGGCTTCAAAAGGAAAACTTACAAACTCCTCTGTTGGTGGCTCATTGGAACAGTCAATTGCTGTGTTCCTTGTGTCAGCCTTTTCATACTCCTCAAAATGAATCACGTGATGTGAACTTGTTTTCCCTGTTTGTAAGTCCACAACTCTGTAGCCTTTTCCTCCAGAAGCGTATCCAACTAGGATACCAGGCTTTGCTCTGGAGTCAAGTTTGTGTCTGTGCTCCTTGGGCACGTGGTAATAGCACAAACTTCCAAATACACGTATGTGTGACAAATTTGGGGCTCTTCCATGCCAAAGTTCAAATGGCGTGCGCTCTGTGCCTTTTGTTGGCAACCTATTCTGTATATAAATCGCAGTATTTGCTGCCTCGCCCCAAAGTTTCTTCGACAAGTTGGATCCTTTTAGCATACACCTTGTCATCTCTAGGATGGACCTAAATTTCCTCTCAGCAATAGAGTTTTGTTGAGGTGTGTAGCTTACTGTGGTCACATGTGCTATGCCTTCCTGAGCCATGAAGGCTTCCATTTCACGTGAGCAAAACTCCCCACCATTATCGGACATTAGGGTGGTGGGTGCTCGATGGAATTTGTTCTTGACCATGCTTACGTATTGCTTGAACAATTCCACTGTTTCACTCTTCTCTTTGAGAAGGTATCCCACACAAAACTTTGAATAATCATCCAAAAAGATAAGAATATACCTATTTCCTCCTAAAGAAGGTATATTCATAGGTCCAGCTAAATCAGTGTACACAATGTCCAGAACTTTTGTGCTTCTCTTTTCTGCACAACGTGGGAAAGAAGGTTTGACTCCTTTTTCACTTACACAAGTTATACATTTTGGTGTGGGTGTGTTACTTTTGTTTACCTGTAGACCTCTCACAAGATCTCCATTCTGCAGTTCCTGGATGACTCTGATATCCCGGTGACCCAGTCTTCGATGCCAGAGCTCCAGATCTGCTTCATGCTTCTGCTTGGATTGGGCGACTTGTGCTGATTGGTTTTCTGAAACGTTAATCTCATAAACACCATTGATTAATTTCCCTTGAGCGTAAACCTCACAATTTTTCGTTACATTGCATTTTCCATTGGCAAATGTAACCTTGAAACCTTTCTTGTCTAAAGCAGACACACTAAGCAAGTTACAGTTCAATTCTGGGACATATTGAACGTTAGGCACAGTTGTTTCAAGAGATTCATTGTTCACCTTGAATTTCAAACGCATTGAACCTGTACCTTGTGATTTTAGAACATTTCCATCAGCAATCTGGATTTCAGTCCATTCACTATCATTAATTTCTCTGAAATATTCTCTTTTATGCGCAAAATGGCTTGTAGCTCCCGAATCTAAAATAAATTGGTCACTTTTCCTTTCATTTCTTTGCACATTTAAACTCTTTTCTTGCAGTAGAAATGTACGCTCGTGACCCCCCTTCTTTTCACCTTTTGGTTGAAAGGGGCGGGACTTATTCTTGGGCTTCTGGCAACTCCTTGCAATGTGCCCTTTTAAATTGCAGTTATGGCATATTAATTCTTTGGACACTTCCTTAGACTTGGGAAATTGTTTAGAAACATAACTTGTGTCCCTCCTTGGATTCCTTTGCGGAGAATCAAGGTAATCTCTGCATTCCTCTCTTAAGTGATTTGCTAGTTCATTAAAAGTCAAATCTCTTGTGTGGTCCATTATACTCTTAAATGAAGTAAATTCTTCTCCTAATGATGCCAGCATAAAAGTCACTTTGGTTGCATCATCAAAAGCTCTGGGAGTTAGGGCAATCCTTTGAACAATTTCATTAAAGTCCTTAAAATGCCCTGTAAATTGTTCTCTAGAATTCATCTTTAACTTCAGCAGTTTATCCAACAAATGTCTATAAGAGTTCTCTGATGATTGTGCATAAACCCTCTCAATATCCTTTAGAATCTGAGATGCATCACTTTCATAGTCAATCAGAGATAAATGCTCATCTTTCAAACTGCTCAAAATTATGTGTTTAGCTTCTGCATCTTGCCTTTCCCAATCTGCTTTCTTGGTTAAATCAGCAAAATCAGGTTTGGGATCTTTCACCGCTTTAAGCACTTGTTTTGCACCAAGATGCACTAAAAGGCGCTGCTTCCATTGCACAAAGTTACGATCATTCAGCAGCATAAAGCTTGATCTTGCTTCACTATCAAAACCTGAGCTTGCCATCTTAATCCTCAAAAATTTAAAAAATTTCCAAAATTTCAAAAATTCCCAAAAATGGTTAAAATTCAAAAATCAAAACTCAAAAATCTCAAAATGCAAACTAATCTTCACTGCCTCTGAGGTCTGTGAGCTCTGAGGGAGGGGAGGGGTCGCTAATCCCCTTTTTCACAGCACAATGGAGAACAAAGGACCATGTGCTTACCAGGAAGTACAAACAGAAAAATTCTACTCTGCCAAAAATCACAATCCAAAGCAATCCTTTAAAAATACACAAAATACGCAGTTCTGGGCCTCAAAACCCTTTGTGGGAGATGAGAGGAATGTGGATGAGGGAATATTGTTTAATATTTCCTATCCCAGCTTGTGCTAACAAGCTCCAAACTAGCAGAGTTTCTCATCCCCAATAAAGCGCAGCAAAGCGTGGCGTTTAAGTTCCTATGAACTTCTAGAACAAGGCAGATTCCTGGCATATATCCCCTGGTTCCCTCTTAACAGAAAATACACGACACATAAGCTTATAAAAGTATAAAGGTTTTACTCACAAACATCCAAGAATATATAAGTCTCAGAAGGCAGGCTAGCTTAGATTAAATGTATGTACATGTGGAGATTCTCCTTAAGGGAGAAAGGCTCCATGTGGGCCTCTCTTGGCTGGAAGCCAAGAGAGCATCTCCTGAGATGTTGCATCCTCGGAGTCCTGGTGGGAAGAGAGAGGAGAATGGCACAGACCTGTGCACTTTCAGGTAAGGCCACTCCCACCTCTGGTCACACAAAGGAAGTGATCCTCCTCCAGGCACAGGAAACTAGCTGGAGGACCAAGGCCCCTTGTGTACACTCTAGGAATGTTGTGATTGACTGCACCAGTGTTATACATCCCACAATAACAAGGCAACCAGAAGAGAGCCAGTGTGGTGTAGTGGTTAAGAGCAGTAGACTCATAATCTGGTGAACCAGGTTTGCATCCCTGCTCCTCCACATGCTGGGTGACCTTGGGCTAGTCACACTTCTCTGAAGTCTCTCAGCCCCACTCACCTCACAGAGTGCTTGTTGTGGGGGAGGAAGGGAAAGGAGAATGTTAGCCGCTTTGAGACTCCTTCGGGTAGTGATAAAGTGGGATATCAAATCCAAACTCTTCTTTGAAATGCCAAACAAATTCATAACATCTGTACCGACTGCAATAGAAATGGATTACGCCCACAGGGAGGGAGCTGGAGACCCCAAAATGAGATTACCGGCTGGCAACAGCTGAGAGAATGTGGAAGATGTGACCTCGCTACCACAGGGCTATGCAAAAGCATGAGGAGAAGCTACTTGGCCCCCAAATCTAGTACTCATAGGGAGCTATTCTGTTAACAATGCTAATGCTTAGGACCCCAAAACGGGCAAGCAGTATGGTGTCCTCCAGGTGTTGCTCTGACCATCATTATCTCTGACCATCGGCCATGCTGAGCCCAACAACAGTGGGAGCACACTAAGTTAGCTAACCCTGCAGTAAAAGATCAGGGTGGTTTTTGCTAATGTAAATCAGTCCACCATTATTTTCTGTGTCTTGTCATTTCATATGCCTAGCCCTAGAGGACTTGCTAACTGGTTTATTCCCCCCCCCCTTGTTCCGCAGGTGGGTGTTCTTGCACGAGAAGGCCTACCAGATAAGAGACACCTCCATCGAGTCCTCCGTGGTAACCAAGGTGAAGGGCTTTGGCAAGTACAGTAACCAGGTCATGGACACGGCTGATTATGTTACGCCTCCACAGGTAAGCCTTCACGAAGTTCACAGGGAGGGAGTTGGGTTGAAAGGGTATGGAGCTCTCATGAGGCTGAAAGGTGGGTAGGCCGTTTGGTTTGTTGATGTCTGGATAAATCAATCATTTTTACTTTTGTCATCATTATTTCAATTTAATAGTCGCTTGCTATGTAAGGAGTCTCTAAGTTACTTGAGAGCATAAAGTATAATATAAAATCAGAAAAAAGCAATACAAGCTATACAATAACCCATAGCACAGACCCAATAAAGCAGCAGCAAACCCTTCAGCAGCAGAGTATGGCTACAGCAATAACTTGGGGCGGGGGTAATGTGGCTCCCCTCTCAGAAAAATATTCCCCGGTATAGTTTGTGCATGACTGTGCATCACTTTCTGTAAGAGAAATTACTATATACCTGATTACTAGCAAGGGAATGCATACGCTGACTGACTCCATGGAATAACATTGTTTGTGAAGTGATAAGAAAGTTCTAGAACCATGGTTCCCAACATGGGGCACATGCCCCACAGGGGGGCAATTTGATTTTTAAAGGGGGCAATTCAAGAATGAGTTACTAACAGTGAATGGCCTTTTAGGCTTCCTCCACGTGAATATGAGTTCACTTTTTGAATAATAAGAATTATATGTCATGGGGGGGCATCAGGATTTTAGAGATGCTTAGGTGGGGCATGGCCAAAAAAAGGTTGGGAACCACTGTTCTAGAATGACCCATTCAGCATGGCCGGCCTGCCCATGAGGCTGGTTGAAGTAGCTGTCTCAGGTGGTGGAAGTTGAAAAGACAGTGCCCCCATGGGTGCCCCCTGCCGTGCCGCCAGTGGAGAAGCGGCACTAGCAGCGGCATCCCTTCTCCACCAGTGGCTGTCCTTCAGCTTCCCAGGTATGGGCAGCATGGCGGCACGTTCCCATTTCATCTCAGGAGGCAAAACAGGACGCGCTGTCCCTGCCATTCAGCCATACAATCACCCCCTGATGTTGCAGCCATCAAGTGATAAATGTGCAGGCATGAACTAGACATACATACGTAATATTTTAATGGTGCAAATGAGCCTTTTTGGCCCCTTGCCTATTCACAGTGCACACAAGCAGTAAATGGAAAAGGATCAGGGCCTATGGTGTCTGTATTTTAAAAGAACAAACATGGTTGCACAATTTCAGATGCTCAGTTGTGAGTATTTCTTGCCCTGGGGAATCACACCTGAGTACAAACCTTGTTTAAAGCACTTCCAAATGCCTTCTTGGAAAATAAGTGTCTTAATGATTTCATGCTTGCTTACTTGCCACGGCAAACGGTGCCATAAAGGAAGATTGTTGGTAGTAATACAGTACAGATGAAGGTATGAAGAGCCTTTCTTGTGGATCTAAGGCAGCAAGTAACTGGCATCAGCAGAACTGTAGATAAAAGTTGGTTGGAGTCTTGAGTCGGAATATTCTATGGATATGTGTTCAGATTTCATTGTACCTTCAGCATCAAATCTGAGACAGGTCAGTGAGCACAAGCAATTTGTGTTCTAAATATATACACACTGTACTTCTCAGGACCGCAGATAACCCCTCCATGCTGTTCCCCCCACCCCACCCCATTGGAACTGTAACAGAGGTCTAATGTTGCTCTCATGTTCCCCAACTGAGCAGGAAATTCCCAAAACACGCTCAGGCCCATTAGGAATACCAAGAATGCAGAAGAAGAGTTCCATGAATAGAAAACATTGCGGGTAAGAACATGAGCTGTTCCCACCCCCAAAGATGATAGGAACAACTCCTCCAAATTCTGGAGCCACCAACTTCATCCCAGTTGTTTCTGGGTTTTGCTGCATGTTCTAGTGAAACTGATGGATGGGGTGGAATCCAAGAGTAAGGCTTAGTCAAGGATATGGCATCCTGAGGTCTCTGCCAGCTTTTGCAAGTGGACTGAAACCGGGCAGCTGAAAACCGACAAAAGAAGAATGGATTGTGAAACTAACGGAGTATGCAGAATTGGACAAGATGACGGGGAGAATCCGCGAACAGTGGGACCAGAAGTTCATCAAAGACTGGGCTAAATTTACAGACTATTTAAAGGAAAATTGTATTCAATTGAATACATTGGTAGGACTGCAAGAGTAAGAAAGAAATATTGTTGTTAGTACGAAGATATAGTGATTAATTTTAGAAAATAATAATATAAAACAATGATTGATTTTGGAAATATAGATAGAGGAATAGATATTAGAATATCATAAGGAAGGTTTGACGGAAGTCACGGCCATAAAAAGCCAAAATGGTATAAGATGTGAAGATAAATGTGCGAATTTATTATTGTATTTATATAAAACCAATAAAAAATGATTATAAAAAAAGAAAAGAAAAAGAAACCAGGCAGCTGAATGTGGACCTCTGCCAGGGAGTCGGGGACAACAGGATAGGATTGTCAATTTGTTTGACTTGGTCACTGCGAATTGAGTTTTCATGGGACTTAATAAAAGAGCATTCATGTTCATTTATTTGATTTTAAAATCTTTAAACTGCCCTTTGTCCAGACCAGGGGTCAGCAACCTTTTTCAGCAGGGGGCCGGTCCACCGTCCCTCAGACCATGTGGGGGGCCGGACTAAATTTTGAAGGAAAAAATGAACGAATTCCTATGCCCCACAAATAACCCAGAGATGCATTTTAAATAAAAGCACACATTCTACTCATGTAAAAACACACTGATACCCGGACCGTCTGCTGGCCGGATTGAGAAGGCGATTGGGCCGCATCTGGCCCATGGGCCTTAGGTTGCCTATCCCGGGTCCAGACAAATCCCCGGGTGGTGTAGAATAAGAACAATATACTGTTGTGTGCCACTCTAATATCTAATTGGTGTGAGGTTCCAGGGGTTCCAGGCGCTTACCCAAGGTTTGTGCTTCCTTTGGAATGAGGGACAGCAGAGACTGTGGTGTTGTTATGATATATGGCTTATTTACACATACATACAACCTGAGTCTACGATGGAGGTTTTCACAGCCTTAACACTCCAAGAGGGCCTTGTTTATCCCGTAGCCACAGCCTTGCATTCAAACACAAATCAAGCATCACTCTGACTCTCTGGCTTCCCAGCCTGCAGCATTTTCCCAGCTTCTGGCTCACACCATTCAATTCTTCGCTCTCTAACTACTTCGTCTTTCTAACTACCAGCAAGTTTGCTATCTGGCACAGAGCCACTTCCTTTGTTCTCTTAATGTCCCCATCACCTAGGCTATCACCTCACCAGGAAGCTAGCCTGACTCTTCTAGGGATTTTAATCCCTGCTTATATTACACTTGCTGGACTCAGGGGATAGAAGAGTTTCAGCATATAGTACTTCCTACTCCCCGCCCTCCCACCACCGGCCAACGCATAACAATACAATAGAATCAAAATAGAATTCATCATAATAAAGATACACACACCCATTCCCTGTTACACCCCACCCAACTCCCTGCAAATACCACAGTCTTTTTTAAAAAAATAAATTTTATTTTCCAATTTTTTCCATAGTAAAGGTAAAGGGACCCCTGACCATTAGGTCCAGTCGTGTCCGACTCTGGGGTTGCGGCGCTCATCTCGCTTTATTGGCCGAGAGCCGGCGTACAGCTTCCGGGTCATGTGGCCAGCATGACAAAGCCGCTTCTGGCGAACCAGAGCAGCGCACAGAAACGCTGTTTACCTTCCCGACGGAGCGGTACCTATTTATCTACTTGCACTTTGATGTGCTTTCGAACTGCTAGGTGGGCAGGAGCTGGGACCGAGCAACGGGAGCTCACCCTGTCGCAGGGATTCGAACCGCCGACCTGATCAGCAAGCCCTAGGCTCTGTGGTTTAACCCACAGCGCCACCTGGGTCCCTAATATTTTCCATAGTATTTTGACATAAATACAATCCAGTATTTTTCAACAAATATATGCAAATACCACAGTCTTAAACTGGCATCAAATCAATTGTAAAGGCAAGCTTTTTTGGGGGGTGGGGGGTAATTGCCATGTCAAATGGGTCCTGTGCTGTTTATGGCCTTAAAAGTATGCACCAGGACCCATCCGTATTTCTTAATGACTTTTTATGGTCTCCGGAATCGGCAGTTTGCCAGCAGGGCTGGAATATGGGACGGTTCTCAGCAGTTGTGTACATGAGAAACAGCACTGGCAATTTAAATAGGCAACGAAAACAGAGACTGGCTGGATGGGGAGAAAGTCAGACTCTTGTGGTTGGCTGGAGTTAGCTGGAACTGGGGCGTTCAGGAGCTGCTACCTACGTCTGTTTGCCTCCAGTCTGCTTGCCTATTTGAAGGGGGAGGGGGACAAATATTGCTCCCCCACCCTTTGCTTAGTGCTAGACTGAGCAGTTTGCATTCCTTCATCCTTAAGCATTTTTAGAAAATTATCTGACTGAAGGCATTTCCTGTTCTGCATGGCAGGTCATGGGTCAGGAATGTTGGGTGGCTGTGAAGAGCCCACCCATTTCCTGGGCCCAGCTGCAGCCAACATTTCTTTAAAAAAATATATTATATTTTCTTTTTCTGTTATTACATAAATCACATATAGATAAGATAAGATAATTTCTTTATTGTCATTGCACAAGTACAAGCACAACGCTATACAAGTGCAACGAAATTGCATACCATCCCGTAAAAACCAGAAAGAAAAAGAAAAAAACAGCACAAAACACACACACACACCAAAAAAAGCCACACATGCACACACACACACACACACACACACACACACACATCCATATCATTCATATTGCAATCCCTCTTCCCTCCTCCCTGGGCCTCCCCCAACTTCCACTTCTGGTTTATTTTCCCCTTATTTCACACTGCTATATCTAAAAATTATATTATTTTACTTTCTTATCAACTAAATATCATTGCTAGTCACCCATACAGGATGGGTGACACCTGGCTTGAGAGCAGTACAAGTGAAAAGGATCTAGGAGTCTTGGTAGACCACAAACTTGACATGAGTCAACAGTGTGATGCAGCAGCTAAAAAAGCCAATGCAATTCTGGGCTGCATCAATAGGAGTATAGCATCTAGATCAAGGGAAGTAATAGGACCACTTGTATTCCGCTCTGGTCAGACCTCACCTGGAATACTGTGTCCAGTTCTGGGCACCACAGTTCAAGAAGGATACTGACAAGCTGGAACGTGTCCAGAGGAGAGCAACCAAAATGGTCAAAGGCCTGGAAACGATGCCTTATGAGGAACGGCTTAGGGAGCTGGGTATGTTTAGCCTGGAGAAGAGAAGGTTAAGGGGTGATATGATAGCCATGTTCAAATATATAAAAGGATGTCATATAGAGGCGGGAGAAAGGTTGTTTTCTGCTGCTCCAGAGAAGCGGACACGGAGCAATGGATTCAAACTACAAGAAAGAAGATTCCACCTAAACATTAGGAAGAACTTCCTGACAGTAAGAGCTGTTCGACAGTGGAATTTGCTGCCAAGGAGTGTGGTGGAGTCTCCTTCTTTGGAGGTCTTTAAGCAGAGGCTTGACAGCCATCTGTCAAGAATGCTTTGATGGTGTTCCTGCTTGGCAGGGGGTTGGACTGGATGGCCCTTGTGGTCTCTTCCAACTCTATGATTCTATGATTCTAGTAAAATTGTCAACGTTTATTTAAATCCTGCCATCAAGTCGCTAGTCCTCCTTTGTTTCTGCAAATAGTCTATAAATGGTTCCTACTCTCTTTCAAAATCACTGTTGTCCTTCTCACGTAGTCTGTCAATTTTGCCATTTCCGCATAGTTCATCAGTTTTTCTTGCCATTGGTCTTTAGTTGGTGTTTCTGCAGTTTTCCAGTTTGATGCTATTAAAATTCTCACCACAGTTGTAGCATACATAAATAACGTCCTCTTCTCCTTCGGAATGTCTTGACCTAAAATGCCTAACAAGAGCGCTTCTGGTTGTTATACAAATGTAATTTTCAACATTTTCTTCAATTCATTATATATCATTTCCCAATACATTTTGACCTTTTTACAATTCCACCACATATGATAGAAGGAACCTTCTGCCTCACATCTCCAACACTCTTTCTTTTCATTTTTGTACAAAATTGTACAACATTTCAACTCCCCGCCCAGTTTCCCCACAACAGTCTATCAGGGCATTATGGGGGGATTTAAATGGCGGCTCCCAGCCACAGGCAGTGCTTGCCAGCTAGAGCATTGTGTCATGTTACACCCCCAGCACTTGTCACCAAGGTAAAGATGGGGGGGGGGGGGTTAAGGTGAAATACACCAGCATGCAAGTTGTTGTATTTGAACATCATTAATGGATTATAGTGGGACCCAGGTGGCACTGTGGGTTAAACCACAGAGCCTAGGGCTTGCTGATCAGAAGGTCAGCGGTTCGAATCCCTGCGACGGGGTGAGCTCCCGTTGCTCGGTCCCAGCTCCTGCCCACCTAGCAGTTCGAAAGCATGTCAAAGTGCAAGTAGATAACTAGGAACTGCTCTGGTGGGAAGGTAAACGGCATTTCCGTGCGCTGCTCTGGTTCGCCAGAAGCGGCTTTGTCATGCTGGCCACATGACCCGGAAGCTGTATGCCTGCTCTCAGCCAATAAAGCGAGATGAGCGCCGCAAACCCAGAGTCGGACACGACTGGACCTAATGGTCAGGGGTCCCTTTACCTTTTAATGGATTATAGTACGTTTTGCTGCTTGTTTTATGATTCAGTTTTCCTGCACCCCCACAAATGGGTAACACATATATTTGATACATTAAATTAATTTTGTTTCATTTTTTTTTTAAAAAAGACATCACCTAGGGACTGGGATTGCCAACTGAACAGGGCAGAAAACCATCCTGGCTTGCAGCTGTGCCTTTTAACAGCATATTAATCAGCAGAGATCAGCAAATGAAACCTTTTATATCCCGGAGATAAGCATAATAATCTGCTAATGTCTTTACAGCTACAGTGGTACCTTGGTTCTTGAACTTAATCTGTTCCAGGAGTCCATTCGACTCCCGAAACTGTTTGAAAACCAAGGCGCAGCTTCTGATTGGCTGCAGGAGCTTCCTGCACTCGAGCAGAGGCAGTGTTTGACGTTTGGCTTCCGAAAAACTTTTGCAAACCAGAACACTTACTTATGGGTTTTTGGCATTCGGGAGCCAATTTGTTCGACAACTGAACCATTTGAGAACCAAGGTACCACTGTATTCAAAAAGGCATAAAGGATGGAGATGGTGTACACAACATCACTCGTTTAAAATGCAGCTAGGTCATTTTTTGGCTGTGGAAACATCCACTGCACTCCCACTGGTGTTCAGGACACAGTGTGCACACAGCATTAGCCACAATCCATATCTTTCCTGCACCCTATCTTTTTTCTTTCTTTTTTTTAACTAAATAGTGTGTTTTGATGTGTTTCCTCCAAAACCAACTTCGATCCAAATTGACAAAAAGGACAACCTTGCTGCTTTTTAAGCTGGTAACGTGTACACACAGTCCTTTTCTCATTTCGGATCGAAGCTGGTTTGGGTAAAATGCATCAAAACTCAAGATTTAGTAAGGAACGACAGGACTGATACAAGATAGATATGGATCGTGGCCAATGTGTGTATCCTGCTTTTCAAACCAGCAGTGGGAGTGCACTCCAAACGGAGTAAAGGGAATGTGCACACAGCCTGAGGTTCAGCGAAGGCTCAGAGAGGGAGGGGAAGTTATTTCTCCTGACACCTCCAAACCCCAACACCAGCCAGAGCCCAGCAGCTTTTCAGAGAAGAAGAGTAGAAGAGTTTGGATTTGATATCCTGCTTTATCACTACCCGAAGGAGTCTCAAAGCGGCTAACATTCTCCTTTCCCTTCCTCCCCCACAACAAACACTCTGTGAGGTGAGTGGGGCTGAGAGACTTCAGAGAAGTGTGTCTAGCCCAAGGTCAGTCAGCAGCTGCATGTGGAGGAGCGGAGATGCGAACCCGGTTCACCAGATTACGAGTCTACCGCTCTTAACCACTACACCACAAGGGGGAGGAAGAATCAGCAGAAACACCCCATCAGTGGAACTCTGCTCATAGGAACTTGAATTCTAAGCCACATGTTTCAATTTTGCTTGCCGAAAACTGCAACAGGGGAGGGGAACTGCCATAAAATGTTTTGGAAACTCCGAGTAACCTTTTTTTTCATTGGCAAACATGGGAAAGTTGTGGTGCAAAATAGAACTTTTCTTCTTAACTTACTGGAAAATTCAGAGTAATTCCAAGCACAGAAACCTGCTCTGTTTTTGTTTTCCTGCCCAGTCCCAAGGCAGATGCTTGGGAAAGGGAAACTCATTTTCTCCTAAGTGTTGCGGCTTCTTATTTCCAGACTTGACATTTCAGAACATAAGGGCTGCTCTGTGCTGTTTGTTTCAAGGTGGGACCTTGTTTCAGGATCACTTTACGTGGAAATTTAGTTACTTCATTTTATGAACCAGGGATTCCAGGTAAGCTGTGCGGGAGAGGGGGAGATTTGAACTCGGGTCTCCCCAGTTTCATGTCAATACTCTAACCACTACACCACATTGCCTCTCTTACTTTTGTTTGTCCATCTATGTAAGTGTTGTGAGGAGCCAGGGTCATTCTCAGTTCCTAGTGCCTGTGTGAAAAATGCAGCTGCAAGCATTCAGGTTTTTTTTAATCGTGTGAACACCTCTAGGTATTTAGGTGCCCCTAGGTGTGGAACATTTTACAAGTGTGCCATACAAATCCTTAGGTTTGAAATTACACAGCTTAAAAAAAAGTTATTCTTTATTGAAAAATAAAAATGATTTTTGTACCCAGTATGAAATTACAAATGAAAAGAATAACAATTGTTAAAATACACCTGTGGAAAAAAGACAAAAGACGGGAAAATAAGGGGGGGTGGGGGAACGACACTTACAAGATTGTTATTGTACTTATCCTAAACTTAACCTAATACCGTGTTTATACAGATGATTTCTAAATATTGTTAATTTTGTCCTTGGCAAGTCTACATTTGTACTTGTTTGTCTATTCCCAGTAGCAAGGGCTGGTGGACTGGCTGGCTGGGCTCCCTCACGCTCTTGCTTGCTTACTCTGAGGCAGCCTTTGCTCCTGGCAACCAGCACCCTCTGGCCAGCTCCAGAGGCACCATTTGCCTGGGGAGCTTGTGGCCAGGGCTGCTGCAACAAGCCTTTGGGAGGCAGAGACACAATAGGGCAGGGGTCAGCAACCTTTTTCAGCCGTGGGCCAGTCCACCGTCCCTCAGACCATGTGGTGGGCCAGAATATATTTTGAAGGGGGGGGGGGGGAATGAACAAATTCCTATGCTCCACAAATAACCCAGAGATGCATTTTAAATAAAAGCACACATTCTACTCATGTAAAAACATGCTGATTCCCGGACTGTCTGCACGCCGGATTGAGAAGGTGATTGGGCCGCATCTGGCCCATGGGCCTTAGGTTGCCTACCCCTGCAATAGGGCATCATAGGAGGGAGGGAAGGAAAGAGGGACAGAGGCCAGTCTTGCCTGTGGCACCCCTGACCATCATTCAAGGCACCCCAGGGTGCCACGGCACACTGGTTAAAAGCCACTGGTGTACAGGATGCAGGTTCCCTGCACAAGTTCCCTTTCAGATGTTAAATGCAAAAGTGACTGTGCATACGGCTGAGTAGCTGCAGAAGAACAGCCAGAGAAAAGGGAGGGGGGTTAACCCTTTCTGATGAAAAAAATCCTCCCCAGCAACTTTTCTCCCTGGGAAGGGAGGTCACCCCCCAAAACCTTTCCCCAGTGGTGGAAAAGCCTGAGTGAGTGCTCAAGGGAGGGAGAGGGAGGGTTTTTTAAAAAAAGAAAGAAAATTGTTGTTTTAAAAAAATATATATGCACAATTGCATCTCCTTTCCAATTCGTTGCCTCGGGGTCTTATTTTTAAAATTCTAATCCATTGCAAAAATAGTCACAGGTGAATTTTTGCAGACTTATTGAGAGTTGGTTGCACTTCTTTCAGGTCGCAGCTGACTAACATTGGTCAATGTGGACAGGCAGGCTCATAAAAAAACTGTTTGCTTGTCCCGGTTTCTTATTCTGGGCTTTGATCCTTGCCTGGGTGTTCTCTGATTCTTTCCCACCCATTGCTTCACTTGGCATACTCTTCTTCAACTTGGCATATGGGTTTAATTTTGCATTTTGTTTTCTTGGTCTGTGACCGCGGTAGCTCATTTGTTCACCATTCTTCTGTCTCTTTGCCCTTCCTTGTGACAACGTGAACTTTTCTCTCCTTTCCCACCCTGCTCCCACCTGCTCCCAGGGAACATCGGTCTTTGTGATCATCACCAAACTCATCGTGACGAAGAACCAGTTCCAAGGCGTCTGCCCTGATGTAAGCAGGTTAGGCAAGAGAGGGTGAAGGGAGGTGGTCTGGGGCTGGGGTTTCTCCTGCCACGTCTTCTGTGCTCTAGACAAAAAGGGGTTTAGCCTTTTGTGCTTCCCTCCTTAGCTATTCCTCTGGTGGCAGAGGAAGCTGTTGGTGTGGTGGGGCAGAGCTGCAGAGCCGCCCTCCTGATGCCATGTAGCTTGCTTGAAGCGGGTGTGCTGGGGCACAGTGGCAGCAACGTGGGCACAGCCAATCCTGTGTTCTTGTTGATGCCACGCTGCTGATGGCAGCTCTGACGTTCTGCACTGGCCTGTTCGTTTTGGACTATAAAAAGCTGCCTTCATCGTCTAGCACAGCACTGCTCACACTAACTGGCTACATTGGTGGCAGAGAAAGGGGTGGGGTGGATTTTATTAATGGGCTCCTTCCCGCCTTCCCTCCAAAAAAGAAACTTAAGGACTGATTGTGAATGAGACAGGGTGAGGGATGGGAGCTAAGATATTCTGCCCCTCAGGAGTCTGAGCATCTCAGAACAGGGGAACAAGGTAACTGGAAACTAATATTGGGAACATTAGAGCAGGCATAGGCAAACTCCGCCCCTCCAGATGTTTGGGACTGCAATTCCCATCATCCCTGACCACTGGTCCAGTTAGCTAGGGATGATGGGAATTGTAGTCCCAAACATCTGGAGGGCCAGAGTTTGCCTATGCCTGCATTAGAGGTTTCTTCTCTCTGCCCATCTCTTCTCTTTCCTGTTTCATAAATAGCCGGGGTACAAGTGCAAGTGGGACAAAGACTGCAAGAAGCCCGTCCCCACCGCCACAGGAGCAGGTAAGCAACGGACAACAGACAAGGAAGGAGCGATGTACAAATGAAAGGCTTGTCTTTACCTTTCATTGTCACCGTGAAATGTATTGGCTTTGGCTCATCGTTGGCAGAATGATCTATACACCATTGACCTACTTTTTTCATACCGAATGGTCTGAGGGCACATGAATGATGCTGTGACAGTGGGGGGGGGAGCCAAGCAGGGGCTGGTTGGTACTTGGATTGCTCTGTACAGAATTTTATTTTTAGAACAATTTCTGGGATGACGGGAAGGATAAATAGTTGGAATGTGTGGAAATTATTTTCCCCACCGTGTGTTGAAACAAAGCTGGTCGACAGGCATCCAGCACAGGAAAAACTGTGATTTATAAAGAATAATGTGGCTTTAGAGTTTATTTTGATTAAGACTGTCCACAGGCTCCAGCTGAATCAGATCCCGAACCAAATCAGGCCAATTCAGGTTGACCCGGGGTTCAGCCAGGTTGAAGCAGTCATGGATTTCCCCACAGTGGATTGGATGTGCCTGATCAGAAGGCGGGTGGTTGGGTGGTGGCTGAGAAGAGCGTGGAGACTGCAATGGACCCCTTATAATGAGCTGGAGAGTTCCATCCAGTTTGGCTATTTGAGATGAACTACAAATTCCTCAAGTAATCTTTGAATGGGGACATGGGTGGCGCTGTGGTCTAAACCACAGAGCCTGGGGCTTGCCGATCAGAAGGTCGGCAGTTCAAATCCCTGCGACGGGGTGAGCTCCCGTTGCTCGGTCCCAGCTCCTGCCCACCTAGCAGTTCGAAAGCACATTAAAGTGCAAGTAGATAAATAGGTACCGCTCCGACGGGAAGGTAAACGGCGTTTCCGTGCGCTGCTCTGACTCGCCAGCATTAGTCATGCTGGCCACATGACCCAGAAGCTGTACACCGGCTCCCTCGGCCAATAAAGTGAGATGAGCGCCGCAACCTCAGAGTCGTCCACGACTGGACCCAACGGTCAGGGGTACCTTTACCTTTAATCTTTGAATGAAGACATGGCTTCCTGACATGCTGAGCTTTGCTTTTTTTACCATGACCTTTTTCCTGATGGAGTGTTTCCTTCTGCAGGGATCCTGACGGGCCGATGTGTTAATTACAATTCCACTTTCCAGACCTGTCAGATCCAGGGTTGGTGCCCAGCAGAGGTGGACAATGTAAACGTGTAAGTGCTTGGACGGCCCGGCCCATGATTATTTCAAAGAGAAGGAACATTGACCCCCACTGTGAACCTTCAATCAGAGTTGGCGCCCTAGTCAACTGACTAGTCAAATAATGCCCAGCGGACCCGCCAACTCTTGTCTGTAGTCAAATATTTCTTGAAGCCAAAAATGTCCTTGCGTAGGTGGTGGCTTAGCTTTTCCATTCATTCTAATCTGACATGGAAAGGCAGGATGGTTCTTTGACAGTTATCCCAGTACTGATCCAGTGCCTTCTTAAGACTTCCAGCTTCAGGTGACTTGAGCATCATAACCAGGCCCCAACTGGTGGATGCATGAAATGTCTTAGTGCCTCACAGACAAGTATAGGCCTGTTCCTGATTTAGAATGAGGAAACCCCCCACATACAGCATTATTTTATTTTAAAAAATCTTGCACGGAAACCTTAAACCTCAACATTAACTATATTGCCACTTTCAGAGATCATGGAATCATAGAATTGTAAATTTGGAAGGGGTCCCAAGGGTCATCTAGTCCAACCCCCCTGCAATGTGGGAAAACTCAGCTAAAGCATCCGTGACAGATGACCATCCAATCTCTGCTTAAAAACCTCCAAGGAAGGAGTTATTTCATTTGGTTGTATGGTGGTGATGAGGCCATATCTTTCACCACATCAGAGGCAGCAAGCTTCTTCAGGAGGTCAGGATATGCCCCACCGAAAGCACAGACAGCCCTTGTCCTCCAACAGAGGGAAATAGCTAGCAGGGCTTAGGAGGAATAGCCAGGAGACATTTGCCACTTGAGGCGGTCCCCTCACTTTGCCTACTGGCTGGGCCAGCCCTGCAGTAGGACTCCGCCCTGTTCCAAATGATCAATTTCCTTTACTTTTCTCCCTGCAGACCTGTCATGCTAGAAGCAGAAAACTTCACCCTCTTCATTAAGAACAGCATCCGTTTCCCCCTGTTCAATTTTGAAAAGTGAGTACAGGGGCTCCAGCCTATAAACCTGAGTGAGGGTGGCATTCAGGAATGTGGCTCCCGATACACTTGGTCTGAAAGCTGCCGTCTGGAAATTTCCCTTGGCCAGAAGTTTTCCTCATCCCACTGGAATCGTGTTCTCTGGCAGGTGCAGGAGGGCTCCGTACAAAGGGTGGGAAGTGATGGCACAGGCTGACAGTGGCTGGGCTGCAACAGGCCTCCTGGGCCATAAAACCAGGCTGCAGCATAGGGCAGGGATGGGGAACCGTGCGGCTCTCTCTCCCGCCCCGATGCTCTTGGACTCCAGTTCCCATCAGCCCCAGCCAGCATGCCCAGTAGTCAGAAATGATGGGAACTGTATCCCAACAACACCAGTTCCCTATCTCCAGCCTAGGCATAGCCACCGGATGGCATTTGAGTACGTCGTCTCTGTCAAGCACACTCTGATGCAGATTGTCTACACTAGTCTTCCCAAATCTGGTGGCCACCAGGTGATGGGAATTGTAGTCCGGAACACCTGGAGGGCATGGCTGATGTGCAGTGTAGTGGGTGCAGGTTGCATGTCAGCAAAGCTGGCTCTCCCACTCCAATATTATTCTTTCCTCCCTAGAGATTCAGGTTTGGGATTTTATTTTTATTTTTTGCAGTCAGTAAGAATGTGAATTGTGCCAGCAAGCATCTGTGGAGAGAGATGGGGGGGGGGAGGGAGGGAGAGACCCCTATAATGGTCTCTCTCCCTTATAATGTCTCCAAGCAAGTTATTTTTATTTATTTTCTTTCATAAAAATTATATATTTAGCATATATTGATTGTAAGGTGAAACCTCAAAGCAATCCATATTGGCTCTGCATTCCCCTTGGCCACTGGGGAGAGTCAGGGCTTGCTGTTTCGTTGTCAAGCAAGTTGTGCCGCAAAAGTAGACTGGGAAGGTTCAGAGAGCAGCTCACACATCCCCTAGCAAACGTTGCAGTTCTTCTGGACGGTCTCCTTCACCCTGTGATGGCTGTGGCTCTAGTGTCACCTCCAATTACTTCCAGGTGAAGGGAGCAGTAGGGCAGGCTCCTCAGACTGAGTTGCATTGCACCACCAAGCCCTGACGTTTCTTGCCTCCGACTTCCCCCACACTCTTCATTTGGGGCTCAGCAGTTCTCATCTCAGTCTGACTTGCTTTGCCTCCTTCCTAGGGGAAACCTCCTACCCAACCTCACAGCTGAAGATATCAAGAGATGCCGCTTCAACCCGGTGGAGCAACCATTCTGCCCCATCCTGCGCCTTGGGGATATAGTGAAATTTGCTGGGCAAGACTTTGCCCAATTGGCTGACACAGTGAGTATTACTGCTGCCAATATGAAACACCAGAATGGGTGCTCTGTGGCTGCTGTGGGGTAGTGGCCAGGATTACAGTTTTGAGCGTTGGAAGCCTAGTTTCTGACCTCAATCTCCCCCTCAGCTGCGATGCTTTCTCAGTGGCCTTGGGAATTCACTGATACACAGTCTGTCCTACCTTGCAAGGTTGCTGAAATTCTAAAGAGCAGCTCTGATCTCCTTAGAGATCAGAGCAGGGATATAAATGTACATCACAACCATTGAAATAAATGGTGCAACAGTGGTACAGTAATACCTCGGGTTACCAATGTTTCGGGTTACGAACACTTCGGATTACAGACTCCGCTAACTCGGAAGTAGTACCTCGGGTTAAGAACTTTACCTCAGGATGAGAACAGAAATCGCATGGTGGCAGCACAGTGGCAGCAGGAGGCCCCATTAGCTAAAGTGGTACCTCAGCTTAAGAGCAGTTTCAGGTTAAGAACGGACCTCCAGAACGAATTAAGTTCTTAACCAGAAGTACCGCTGTACCAGGATGAAAGCATTTGCAAACAGAGATAGCAGGGACCACAGGCATGGGGTTGGGGTGGATAACTTTATGGTGATTTTCATAAGATTACACCCCTGTATTTTGGAGATGCTACTCCTCAGCCCCTCCAAATAGAGCTCTGAAATCCTGGAGAGCTGCTGTCACTCAGTGGTGACAATGCTGAGCTTGATGGACCACTTGCTGGAAGCTTGGGTGCAACTCAGCTTACAGAAAGAGGGAGTTAGAATAGATACGGTAGTGTAGGAATCTGGAGGTTGGTTACTCAACTCTGTACCTTTGATCTCTACGCTGACTTCTCTATCTTTTGGTATTAAGACTGATATCCTTAAGTTGCATCCTCTCTAACTTTTGCCTCCCTCTCCCACTCCTCTTTTGGACCTTGAGATGAGAGGTCAACAAAAGAAGCAAGCATATTATTTCTCCAGCCTAGTTAGCTTAAAACTAGAACCTCTACCCTACCCAAGTTATGTGTTTCTCATAATAAAATCATTTGCTACTTTTCCTCAACAAGAGTCTGTGTGTGACCATAACAGGTAAACCTGCACACTGACAGTTACAAGCTGTCTCAATTCCATTACTGATGGTCTCTGTCTCTGTGTAAATCAGATTCCTATCATCCTAATGGATCCAGAATAGCTACCACTCATTCACAATCCATTGGTAGCCAGGATTAGAACCCCTCACACCATAAGTAAGCATGAATTAAAAAGATGGTGGTGGGTTGTACTATACAGTGGTACCTCGGTTTTCGAACGTAATCTGTTCCGGAAGAACATTTGAATTCTGAAACGTTCAAAAACCAAAAACTCAATACAGAAGCCTTAATACGGAAAGCTCAATGTGGAAAACCGCATGGCATGTTTGACTTCCAAGGTGAGTTCGAAAACCGAAGCATTTATTTCCGGGTTTATGGCATTTGAAAACCGAAATGTTCGTCAACGGAGACGTCCGGAAACCGATGTACCACTGTATTTTAGTGACCCTAATTTGCACAATAAAATAATTAAAGACCACAAAAGCATAATTTAATTAGTATGACGTGATCTTGGGCCACGTGCCTTTAGAACTGGCTCTGTGTCTGTGAAGTTCCTTGTCCCCCCTGCTTAGTGGCCAGAAACTCCCTGCTCAGTTTGTAGGGAGATTTTGCCTGAGGGTGTGTTTTTCTGCACAGGGTGGGATAATAGGGATCAAGATCGGATGGGTGTGTGACCTGGACCATTCTTGGGATCGCTGCGTCCCCAGCTATTCATTCAACCGGCTTGATGGTGTCTCCGAAAAGAACAAAGTCTCTAATGGATACAATTTCAGGTAAGTGCGGAGCTTTTCAGTCCTCAATCAAAACCAATACTCGGAATCCCTTCCCCTGTTGCAATGACTTTGTAAATTAAGATTCCTCCCCACATTCTCACCCTCGCTGTGGCTTGTGAACATGCTGTCCTGGGCACTTTCGCGCCTACCCACACATCTTCCACCTGCTTCCCCCCCTCCCCCCCCGTGCAGATACACCAGAGGCAGCCCTCATTATATATGAGTTTTCAACTGCAGAACTCGTCTCGCACATAAGACACATCTGCTCTGTACATAAATGCAGTTGTCCTTACTCTGCCAGCCACACACAGAGAACAAAGGGGAAGAATGGCAGTTCAGTAGCAGAGGGCACAATTTGCATGCAGAAGGTGCCTGGTTCAACCCTTGCTATTTCTAGGTGAATTATCAGATAGGTGAAGGGGGGGGGAATTCTGTTTGAGAACCTGGAGCGCTGCTGTCAGTCAGAATATACCAACAGTCATCAATATTTTGAGACCTGGGACCCACCTTTAACCCAGACTCGCATTTGACACCCATTTCTTATCCTTTTTACCGTATATTTTGTATGATAGTTGTGCCACTGTTGCGGCCCATCTTAGATCAGGCTGTGAGATAGCAGTGTTTCCTGACACACCCACAGCAGACCAATGGAGTAGAAGGTATTGAGCTAGCGAATTATTAGTCTAGCTCGTTTTGGAAACAGCTTCCTGTGTATTTTGGGGTCCCAGCACCTTTGTTTCATTTATTTCTCATGGTGCGACGGGAAGTTTTGTCACTATGTACTGGTGTGTTGAGGCACTCGGGGTTCTAGCCAACAAAGTTGCCGATTTCCCCAAAGACTTTTGTTTTGTTTTAAAAACATATTTATTGGTTTTTAACATACACAAATAATAACAAACACTAACTATATAGACATAACACAAAACACAATAATTTTATACAACAACAAAAACATGCATCAAATTTTTTCTTTCTTCTTTTCTTATCATAGTGGGGTGACTTCCTCACGTCCCCCCATCTGCGTGTCATTGTCAATCATCTTTAGTAATTTCCTTTCATCTTTAAATAAAACTCTCCTGTTCTAATCCTCTCTTCTTATATAAATCTTAACCTAACATCATACCTCTATATCACTTAATCCTAATTTCTTAATCTGTAGACTATCATTTCTTCCAACTTTTTTCTATCTTTAAATCCTACAATAGTTTTTCAAATATACTTTAAATTTCTTCCAATCTTCTTCCACCGCTTGGTGGGAAGAAGAAGAAGGTTCCCCAAAGACTTTTGCTTGTGCAACAGAACTTCCCCTCCCTCTCCCTGTACACCCACCCATTCTGTCCCCTTAACCTTCTAGAGCTGGGGTGGCCAACTCCCAAGAGACTGCGATCTACTCACAGAGTTAAAGACTGGCAGTGATCTACCCCCTTTTTGGGAGTTCAGGTCAAAGTTGTTGAGCTTTTTTTTAGGGAAGATGGAAACCCATTTCTTGGGTGTTCACGTCAAAGTTTTTGAGCTTTTTTTAGGGGATCCAAAGTTGTTCAGCTTTTTGGGGGGAGCCACTGATCTAACAGTGATCTACCATAGACGTCCAGTAATCTACCAGTAGATCACGATCTACCTGTTGGACGTGCCTGTTCTAGAGCACATGGGAAGTGGAGAGGAAAGGGAAGTCCTTGTGTGAACAGGATGGCTTTGTTGGACGCAACCCACAGTTTGCAAATAACAGCCTTAGTGCCTTCTAGCTGCTAGCTGGCAAGCATTCTATTGCAGGATCACAGCCTTCTGACTCTCCTCTTCTACTGTTACAACCACCCGACGGCCCATCTTCCCAAAGCGCCTCACCGTTATGTTTACCTTGCATGGATGTGTATGTACATGCAATCGTGTGTTTGCTGTTGGCCTAAACAGACCCATGGACCTGTGTGTGTCCCTTTCCCTCGCCCACAGATATGCCAAGTACTACAAGCAAGAGAACGGCACAGAGTTCCGCACCCTCATGAAAGCCTTTGGCATTCGCTTTGATGTCCTGGTATACGGGAATGTGAGTGGCACAGGGCAACTGCGCGAACAGAAAGCAATGGCTAGGAAGAGGCCTGATGGGATATGGTGGGAGAGAGTTAAATCTTAACTAATGCCCAGGGAATCAAAAGCCTTCATGCTTTTACAAAGGTCTTGCAAGGGATACTTGTAGCGCAATACTATACATGTCTATACTGATGAGCCTCATGAAATTCAAGGGAATGTACTTCCAGGTAAGTGCATGTAGGATTTCAGCTACAGTGTTTTAATGAAAGGAATCAGGTTGATCCAGACTGAGGCTGCAGTCCTAACCATGTCTATTCAGAAGTAAACACTACTCAGTGGGACTTACTCCCAGGTAAGTGGTGTTAGGATCACAGGCCAAGTTAGTTGAAATCAGAAGAGCAGCTTTTTGGGGGGCGTTTTTAATGAATTCCATATCAACGAAACATAAACTAAAACTGCTAACAGAAAAGAATCTCTAAAGTAAATAAGAAGTGGCAATGTTAGGATCTCGAAGGATATGCATACATTCAGAAATTATTCCTTAACCGACTTCCCATCCCCTCCTTCCATGGTGCCTCCTATCTCCTCTTTTTCTCGTGTTTTCTTGGTTCACCCCGTCTATTGCAACTACTTTTGTAAACTCACATTATTTCTTACACTGCTGAAAATCTTACCATCCTGCTAAGTTGATTGTTTGCTTCAGAAGAGGAGCATGATTACAGCTCCTGAATTTTGATAGGGGAAAGGTATGACTAACTTAGTCTGGATCCAACTCTGTATTTCTGAAAACTCAGGTTACTCTCATATTTATATGATCTTAAAAAAAAAAAAGCCACATATGAAAATATGTGAATATCATAATAGCATTAAATAAACCTATATATTTGGAATTAGTGTATATATGTCTTGTTGCCTCACCTCAGAAATGACGTTGTAGAGCCATAAAAGGTGGTTTTTTTAATTATTATTTTTTAAAGGATAACCAGAATGATCAAGGGGTTGAAACAACTCATCAGAGAGGAAAAGTTACATCATTTGGGGCTTTTTAGTTGACAGAAAATATTGAGTAAGCAGAGACATGACAGAGGTGTATAAAAGGATGCATGGAGCAGAGAAAGTAGATAAGGAAAAGTTTTTCTCCTGCTGTCACAAGAAATTGTGGGCACTCGGTGAGGCAGAATGTTGGAAGATTCAGAAGAGACAAAAGAAATTACTGCTGCACACAGCACATAGCTATACTATAGAATTCACTCCCTCAGGTAGTAGTGATGGCCTCCAGAATCATGAGGGATAGTGTGCTATTGGTATACCTCCACTGTCGGAGGCAGGATGCCTTGGAATCCCAGTTGCTGAGAATCACAGGTGAGGAAGTGCCATCACACTCAGGTCCTGCTTGTCCCAGAGGTCGGCCACTGAGAACAGGATGCTGGACTTGATGGGTCTTTGGCCTCACCCAGCAGGACTTCAAAACATCACAAATAAAACCCATCTTTTCACAAATATGTTCAGATGCTGCTAGTTACCCATTCTTCTGTAGTATGTTAATTAATCAATAATTCCATATTGAACTGTTATTGTGGAACTATGGATTCTTGACCATCAAAGTCACACCAGTGGCCATGGCAAAGATGGTAACCTGGAATGATTAAGATGACAGTGGCATCCACAGAGAGCAGCAAGCTAAGGTAGAGGTGCTTTCATGAATAGCCCAAGAACACCTTTCACAACTGGAGGGGGAGCCATTTTGGTGGTATCCTAGTTCGCTGACATCTATTCCAATCCTCTGATTCTTCAAGAAGAACCGCTTTTGGTATGTTAACTTTGCCTTGTGTTCCCTCAGGCTGGGAAGTTCAACATCATTCCAACCCTCATCAACACAGTGGCAGCCTTCACATCTGTTGGGGTGGTAAGCATTTTGGATTGCCCAAGGTTTTGTCATGTCGTCTTTCCTTTCATTGTTTAGTCCAAAGAACTGGTTGGGTTTGACCATTCATGGGTTTTAGTCCTCAGAACTTCACACCCCCGATTAGGACAAGGTTCCCTAGAGCAGTGTGGACACTTTTGCAGCCCAAGAGCTACATTTCCTTCTGGACAGCCAGAGTGCTCTTGTCCTTCCTTCCTGCTTGCAAACTTCCCACAGGCATTTGGCTGGCCACTGTGAGAACAGGATGTTGGACTAGATGGGCCATTGGCCTGATCTACCAGCCTCTCCTTATGTCCGTATGGATTCTCTGACTGGGGAGGAGAGTAGAAAGTGCTGGGTTTTAGGAAGCTCCAGAGGGTCAAGGATTTGAGCTTCCTTTTGGACAGGAAGCTTTTTCTAATCTGAAAATGTTGATTAATGCACCAGTCAGTCAGTTGTGCCCAGAGTTGCTTCTTCTGCTCTACCATTTTGCCTAGCCACTTCTCCTGTGAGAGGCCATCTCACCTGTTCTCTTCTCGCTTCAGGGGACAGTCTTGTGTGACATTATTCTCCTCAACTTCCTGAAGGGAGCAGATCAGTACAAGGCCAAGAAATTTGAAGAGGTAGGTCTCTACAGTACACAGTTAGGTCATTGCCAGCAAAAGCACCCCCATGCCAGTAGACCTCAGCCTTTTCAGACCAGGACCCAGTTTCAGTCCAAACATGCATTTGGGGGCAATCTTCCTCATTTTCTTATGGTTGTAGTGCTGCTGTTGTAACCCATCTTATGTCAAATGATGACCTAGCAGTGCATCTTGGCCCACCAGCTGAAGATCAGTTATAGTAGTCTCTGCTCACTATGGGGAAAACTCCTCTCTACTCCCCTTTTTACCTCCGCCCCCAGCCTTGTTCACACGTAACACTAAACCAAACCATGACTCAGTGCAAATGAGCAAGTGTGCTGGTGCACAGTTAGAACACTGTGGCCTCTTCACTTCTTCCCTGCTCTTGCCCTGTCGCAAGGAGCTAAGTCACAGTCTGCAGAGTAGAGCATGACAAGAAATGTTCAGAATTGTGCAAGCTAGCGTGGGGCAGGGGTTAGAGTGTTGGGCTAGGCCCTAGGAGACCCAGGTTCAAATCCCCACTTGGCAATGAAGCTCATTAGGTAACTTTGGGCAAGTCACTGTGTCTTGGCCTAATTTAACCTCTCTGGGTTGTTGTGGGGAGAACCATGTATGCCACCTTGAACTCCTTAGAGGAAAAGTATGATATAGAGATAATAAATAGGAATAATGATGATTCCTCCACAAAGGTAACAGCTTTCTGTCTCTCTCCGCACCCAGGTGTCAGAGAAAGTGTTGCATCCAGACACTTCTGGAAGCCCCATTTACCAGAACAACCAGACCCTGGGACGTCGTTGTGAGGAGAAACAGTCAACTGATTCAGGCACTTTCTCAATTGGACTCTAACAAACAGACGTGTGAAGAGGACATTAACAAATTTCCTACATCGCTCTGCTGTCATGGGTGCTGCCCCACATAACAGCCCTTCAATTTGAATCCTTCTGTCACATCGCACCACTGGGGTTGAGGAAACTGGTTGGTTGGTTTCAGTTTACTGTGTGCTTCCCATTTCTCTCTCTCTCTCTCTCTCCATCTCTGTTTTTTTCTCAGTTTCATATCATGGCCCACCTCTCCCAGGGAAGCTTGTGAGTCTTAACTTGTCAGAGACTCATATCCCCTCTCACCTCTTCCTTGAGAAAATAGCTACAACAAAAAGTGTTACTTAAAGAAAAGGAGATTCCTGGGTCACCAACACCAGTGCATTAAATGTGGGTGTGGGATGATCACCCCAAAAAACTCTTTAAGAGTTTCAGTAGAATGGGAAAATGTATCAGTGGGAAACTGCTTTCACACTCAACCCATGAATCTCAGATTCACTATGGGATGGCATGACAGCAGCATCACATCTCCACCGCGTGAGCTGAGCTGTACCATGTGGTGACATTACATAAGAACACCTAAAGTCCCAACTAGACCAGCATCCTAGTCTCACAGTGGCCAGACAGATGCCTATGGGAAGCACACATGCAGGACTTGAGTGCAGCAGTCCTCTCCCCACTTGGGAATTCCACCAACAGGAATACAGGGGCAGTCAGTGGAGGTTGGACAGAGCCCTGATGGCTAGCAGCCCTTGATAACACTCGCCCTCTTTTAAAGCCAATCAACTTGGTACCATCATTACATCTAGTGAGAGCAAATGCCATACTTTAACTGTGCAGAATGGAGAAGTTCTTCCTTTTGTTTCTCCCAAATTTTCCAATATTTAACTTACTGGATGGCCGAGTTCTAGTATTATGAGAGATGGAGAAGTTTTCTCACGTGACCTTTGCGTCGATCCATGTGACAGTATTTTATGCAGAGATGGAGAAGTTGAAAACACTGTCACAAGGCTCAACACAAAGGTCACATGAGAGGGTGGTGGTTAGGGAGCTTTGACCACTCCTTCGCCTACCAAATGGCCAGGCCTTTTGGCCAAAGTGATGGAAGTTTCTGAATAAAATTAAAAATGCATGCGTAATCTATGAGGCAAGAAAACATGGATGTGCTGTAAATAGTGGTGGGTTTGTTTGTTTTTCATTCTGTGACAACGCTGATAGGTACTCCCTACTTCAAGAGCAGTGGAGACAATACAGCCTATGAATGAGAGAGAACCAGACTTATGGTGTCTAATATGGGTTCCATTTTCAAATGTAGAAGCAGGGTCCAGTGGAAGAAAGTCGGCCCCTGCAACAGACACCACAGCTCCTAATCCTACATCAGGTTCCCCAAAGGAACATTAAAAGCTGCCTTATACCCAGCTAGATCACTGGGTCCATCTAGTTCACTACTGTCTTCATTGCTTTGCAGTAGCTTTCTGAATTTTTTCAGATGTGAATCTCTCCCAGCCCTACCTGGAAATTGAACCTTCGACGTGCAAATCAGATGCTCTATGATAGAGCTAAGACACTTCCCCAAAGCAACAGCATGGACCACTGCAGCCTCTCCTGCTGCTTTCAGCCCACTAAACTTATAGCTCGATCTACCCCACATTCAAAAGGGACATGGGTGGTGCTGTGGGTTAAACCACAGAGCCTAGGGCTTGCCGATCAGAAGGTCGGTGGTTCGAATCCCTGCGACGGGGTGAGCTCCCGTTGCTCGGTCCCTGCTCCTGCCAACCTAGCAGTTCAAAAGCACGCAGTGCAAGTAGATAAATAGATACTGCTCCGGTGGGAAGGTAAACGGCGTTTCCGTGCGCTGCTCTGGTTCGCCAGAAGTGGCTTAGTCATGCTGGCCACATGACCTGGTAGCTGTACGCTGGCTCCCTCGGCCAGTAAAGCGAGATGAGCGCTGCGACCCCAGAGTCATCCACGATGACCTAATGGTCAGGGGTCCCTTTACCTTTACCCCACATTCAAAACTGGCAAGTGCTTCCCCACCACTCCAGCCTCGCTGTTGCCAAGCACTGACCCCAATCTCAGGTGATCTACCCTTTCAGGAAGAACATCACCCAACATCTCCCCCAGGAAACATCCGCTCATCTTCTCATACTGGTAGCAAACACTCCGCCCAGGAAAGGATGGTCATCCGGCAGGTGTAACATGGATTTATGATGTAAATTCTTTTGGAAGGTTCATAGCTTGATCAACTGAGAGCAATATGCGTGTCCTTCTGCTGGGTTGGAAACTGTCATGCACGCACTGTCGTTCGCATTTGATCACTGAATGTCGTAATCAAGGCTGTGCATGCAACTCTCAGTACCAGATTGGACTGTCACATAGAGTGATGGGGAAATGGTCAGTGGGGTGCTGTCTCCTTTGACTCTGCTAATCACCTATTTGAGAGGGGTAGGCCCTGCTGGAATCAGCACTTTCTTTTGTATTCTAGAATCCTTCAGGCTGCCTGACTCACAGGCACTAGCTTCTGTCTTTATGAGAGGCAGGAACACAGGCAGAGACTTCAGATGGCACAAATGGTCCCCTTAACTTAGGGCACAACATGATGACGGAGGAGATGATGCATACTTTCCCATGTTGCTGGTGCAAGCTTCTACGTAGATGAGCTTGCAGAAGACAAGCATCAGCTCAAAGAATAATGACTGAGAATATTCGTGAACATTTAGCTGGTGCTTGAGCCAGAAACACAAACATCCCATGTTAACCAGCCTGTAACAGCAAAACCACAGTTCTACAGTTAACAGAAATCTCTTTCCGGGCAGTCCTAAGAAACTGCTATTGGCAGCAGGCGTCCCGGATTCTGCCCCAATATGTGGGTGCCTGGCGCATGTGTGAGGTGTCATGCGGCAGGAGGAGGCCTGACAGGGCCCACCGCAGCCTCTGGAGGGCCTGACAGGACCCGGGACGGCTGCGGGTAGGTCCAATGGGGCCTGAGCACCAGCAGGCATGCTGACATCAGACGCATGCTCCCCTATAGCGTGCGCGGCTCCGGTGCAGAAATTTGTGGGTGCCCGGCCCCTTCATGGGGAATGTTGTGGGGGTTTGACCACCCAGCCCCCCCCCCCTCATCCAGCATCTATGACTGGCAGAATGGATAAGTCCTGGGCTTTTGAGGAAATGTTCTTGTTTTTTCCATGCAGCAGTTTTAACACTTCTAGAAGCTTTTGCAAGACTACTTTGGAAATCTCTCTTCAGCAGGGAATAAAAGCATCACAATTTCATGCAGCCTTCAACTTAAGTAAACTTTGAATATAAACATAGACGTCAGTATGTGTTTGACAGAAAGAACCAGCAGCATATCAGCCGTCTCAACAAGCTTAACTTTAAAAAAAAAAAAAAAAAAACCATTGGGCTTTATGTCTCATTGAAACTATTCAAGTCAGAAGAACACAGTATGAATGTGTGGTAAAAGGATAAGCTTCCAGAACCATAATCCTACAGGTCCATCAGCCCCATTCATCTCCTGCCCTGTCTTGGATTCAGATTCCCCCTCCTTCCACAAGCCTCCCTAAACAGGTGTCTTACTTATTTTGAGACAGCACTGGTCATCTGTTTATTCCTTTAAATTTGCATCTCATCTTTTTTTCCTGCCGTGGAACCCAAGGCGAGGAACATGTGGTTCCTAGGCATCCTGTCAGGAACCACATAAAAAGGAGAAGGCTAGAGCCCCTTCTCAGGTTGGCTGGTGAAATGACCCCACCCCAAGGGATGGTCTGGCAACACAACAAAACCTGCTGTTGTAGTCAATGCTATAATTGATACAATTATAGTACCCAACAAGTCACTACACTTTCTTGCTGTACCTTGAAAGGAGAGTTTATCTGTGATGGGAAGAGCTGTGCACCAGTGTGTGTGTGTGTGTGTGTGTGTGTGTGTGTGTGTGTGTGTTTGTGTGTGTAAGAGAGAGAGAGAGAAAATGATGTTGAACATCAGATGTCTTATTCTTCTGCTATTCTACAGTATTTATGAACTTTCATTAGAGTTGGGTTCCCTTCTGAATTTAATTTAATATTGGACTTCTTGACTTGCTACACAATGCCTGAAACTAGTGCATCTTTCCACAATTGGTTTTTTTTATATAAAAAAGACAAGCTTTATTGAAGTATTCAAATGGCATAGGGTGTTGGTTTTTTTCATTCCATGGTTCTTAAAAACCAACATCAAATATATCTATTTAATAATTCAAAACAATGAGGGTAGACTGTTTTTCAACTAATTCAAAAACCTAATGGGAGACAAAAATGTTAAGACTTCCACTTTAAAGAGTTGCATTTTCTGACACATTAAACATCCTAACTTGGTACCTGCTGTAATACTGGGTTGTTTGCATGATTCACAAAAATATAGCTCTGCCATTAAACAAAATAAATGTAAGTGAAATACAACCTAAATTCCCACACTAGGAGGATACAATATAGGTTTGATTCCTAGAAAAATAACACTCTAGAGAGAGGGGGCAATAAACTGTGGTTTGGTAACACAGATATGTTTAAGTCCATTTGTTTCAAGGGACTTAAGCACACCTGACTGTGTTGGACTGTAACCAGATTTTGCTGGGAATGAAGCTCAGAGAGAGAGAGGAGGCTTCTTCCTCAGTTCCCTTTTCAAATCTTCTTAAGGTTCCCTTTTGATAGGAGAGACTCCCAAAGTCTACACAGTGAAGGGCTCAGATAGAAGACTCCAGGCCTTCCTTCTTGCCTGCAGTTAAGGCTGGGGAGCCTGCGATGTCCAGTTCCTTCTGCCGCCGCTTGCACTCCAACCACACCATCACTGGGTTGACCAAAGCCAGAAATATTAGGACTATGAGACCAATATTCACCTGAAAAAAAGAGATGCACTATTAATACGCAGGCAGCAGCTTCTAAAAATGTTCCTTTCTAGGGGGCTCTGGGAAATGTGAAGTGTCTGAGGCTGCCACCTAGCCTAGAGAGCTCTCTCTATGCCTGCTCTACATAGAGGCAGAATGGAATAGGTGTATGCAACTGGCAGGCAGAATGAAGGCTTTGAATCAGCCAGGCCTATGGCAGCCACTTATGCAGCCCCTCCCCCCCAAAAAGAGGAAATGCATCAACACCACTCCCCGCCCAAAGGACAAATGAGGACAGAGTCTTGCATATTTCCATATGCTAATTTATAACTATATGTGCAAGTTCAAAAAATGACCATTTCAAATAAAAAATGCAATATATCTAGCCCTACTTGGGACAACAGACCAGGTGCCCTGTATGCTTAATTTGCTGTCCAGGTCCCCTGCCCATTTAAAATCGACTTGGACTAGTAGACTTCCCCCTGAAAAGCAGGACACACTCAGGCCCGGATATATATTGCAATACTAGGGGCCTGGCCTTTTGCCTGGTCAACGAAGTAGTACGTCAGGTTTCCTAGCTCCATGTTCACTACTGTCTGCAATACAACACTGTTCCTCAAAGAAGTAGAGATCCCATTTGGGGTACTGACTATCACGCAGTGAAACAGACTCATGAGGGCACAAAACACTCACATAAAAGGGATCCCCGTTGAGTGGGCCCCTGATGAGCGAGAAACAGGGGTATTGCAGGAGAGACACCACGGCTGAGAGCCCCATCACCAGACCGTAGAGTTTCCCAAAGTGTTCCAAGGGGAAGCTGCCAAGACACAGATTGGGGGAGGGAAGGAAGAATGACATGGAAATCGTAACACGGCATGTCTAAGTGGACTATCCTCCTCACAGTGACTTGTCACCATGTGTTGCTTCTCCACCTCCCATCTTTATATTTTTATTTCTTTTCTTTTTGACTTCTGTGTTCCTTTCCTTCCTCATCAGGAGGAAGGACAGAAGACCTGCATCTCTCATATGGTCAAGGAACAGGGCACGACATTTGTTTATACAGCATCTGCATCACTATTTCATGGCACCCACATACCCTCCGACATTTCTCTGATGAAAATAGGGACATCCCATTCCATAATGACAATTTTGCTATTTATACCCCACACATCTAACTGGGTTGCCCCAGTCACTCTGGGCAGCTTCCAACCAGCGGAGGAGCATATGCCCATGCTGCCCAGGGCGGGCGTGTTTCCAAGGGGGGCATGGCACATTCCCGAGGGAGGCGTGGCACGGAGGGTGCCCTCCCAGGCGCAGGATAGCACATACCCTGCAACTGGGGGTGGAGTGAGCCGCCCATGGCGGACATTCAGCACACCGCCCGCCCGCGACTCCCAGGTCTCCCCCAAGCTGTCAAAACGAAGGGAGAAGGGAAAGCTGCTGGCAAAGCGGCGCAGCTCCCCCCTTACCCCGACAGCTCGAGGTATGCTTGGGAGTTGTGGACGGTGTGCCGAATGTCACCCCCCTCAGTGAGGGCATCTGGGGCGGTCCGCCCCCACCCACCCCCTTCCTACGCCCCTGCTTCCAACATATGTAAAGACATAATAAAATATTAAACGTTTAAAAAGCGTCCCTATATAGGATTGGTTTCAGATGTCTCAGGGGTGGGATAACACCATACCCTCCAACATTTCTCCAATTAAAAAAGCGACATCCTAAGGCAGTGGTGGCTAACCTTGGCACTCCAGATGTTCTGGGACTACAACTCCCATCATCCCTGACCACTGGTCCTGTTAGCTAGGGATGATGGGAGTTGTAGTTCCAAAACATCTGGAGTGCCAAGGTTAGCCACCACTGTCCTAAGGAAATGTGGGACATTCCAGTTTCAAATCAGAAACTGGAACGGCTTCTCTAAATCAGGGACACCCCTGGAAAATAGGGACGCTTGGAGGGTGTGCACCCACACTGCAACAAAGGGCTTGTCATTAAATCTATTGAAGGAAAATTCCATGCTAACATGTGGCCTGCCTCCTCAATGACTAGTTTAAAATGAAAACAACCAGCAGATTTAGTGCTCATACTAAGCCCTTTCCTCATATCTGCTTTCTTTAGTATTTTAAGCCAAGTACAACAGTCACTTCTCATACGCTGCCATCATAGCGCAACTGCAAAACATTAAAATGCCAGATTAATAGTTCATCTTGTCCAGTCTCTTGCGTCTGACAGAGACAAGCTCTAGAAAGGTATCTCAGCAGGGTTCTACAAACCCAGAAGACATAAATTGTGCTATGAACTGTGGAAGTTGCTCCTAAAGCAAGATTCTGAGAACTGCAGCCATTTATTATTAGTATAAATTGATATTTTTAGCCCTCTTGCGTGTGGGGAGAATCTTGAACAGCCTCTGTTTCTGCTAAAAAATTCAAAACCAGAGGAGTCGGGAGAGGGAAAAAGGATTTCAGTGAACAATTTTCTGTAATTGATTGTTATTCTGCACTACTACCAGTTCCGCTCGGTGGCTCCAAGTACCATTCACTGAGTATCAAAACTTCCTTCTGCTTTCATCCTTCCCTTTCTCTTTCCCCGGCCCCTAATCCATCTCTCCCAAACCACACTTTCCTCTTTTCACGGAGAGGCCAGTTACTTACGCAATGGCTAAGAAGGCAGCATTGCCCCCGTAGAGGAAGGAGCGGCTCAGAACCTGCAGGATAAATGTGGCGTACTGCACAGGCAGCACCGGAATAGAGGCACAAATTGAGAAGGCCACGCACTGCAGCACTGTGATGGCCAGCGACAGCACACAGGAACGCAGGTCTGCAAGGGAATCTGGCACCCCTGGAAACAGAGAACACAGACAGAGATGAGCAGGACCAAAGGAGACATCAGGGCATCAAATAGCCTTGATGGGCAGTCTCATGAGGAAAGCAAAACACAATGGGACGTACCTTGCGAACTCCCTTCCTTTTTATGTCCACGTTTGTGACGGTCCAGAATAAGCCCATTCCAGGGGGCACAGATGACTCCGCAGAACTGGGTGAAGGCAAAAGCATTGGTGTAGCTGCTCACTGTTGACAGAAAGAATTAAGACAAAAGGATGACAAAATCCCCTTCCCGTCAGCACAAATATCTGCCAAGATTTTCATACACGTAACCCATTATTAGATGATGGCAAAAGACTAGGAGGAATCAAAGGTCACGAGCCCTTAGTTCTCCAGTAGTTCCAAGCACAATATTTTCAAGAACTACCTCTTCTTTCTCAATAGAAAGAAGGGGCTTCCCCTCAACTCCTAGACCAGGGCAGTCTCCTGGCACAGCTATTTATCTAAGTCATTGCAACACCATTTAAATTTTATTTCAGCAGCTTTTTCCTGAGGTCAAGAGCACTGCTGAGACAAGATGACCTTCCTCTCATGGTGAGAGAAAAGAGCACCAAACACAAGAGACTGAAAATGGAGGCATGCCTCAAAATTGTACTGAAATTGTGTGGGCTGTATCCACCATCAAGTCATATTTAGCATAGACTCATTGCAATGAATGAGTAGAACTAATTTAGGTCCATTTCATGAGCTCTACTCTAAACATAACATACCCTCCAAAATTTTCCGATGAAAATTGGGGCGTCCCATTACATAATGATAATTTTACTATTTATACCCCACACATTTTACTGGGTTGCCCCAGCCACTCTGGGCACCTTCCAACATATAATTTTTTAATTTTTTTTTAAAAAAAAACATTTAAAAAACTCTATACAGGATTGCCTTCAGATGGCTCGGGGGTTGTCAGGTAACTCCATACCCTCCAACATTTCTCCAGTGAAAATGGGGACATCCTAAGGAAAAGTAGGACATTCTGGGATCAAATCAGAAACAGGGACGTCTTCTCTAAATCAGGGATATCCCTGTAAAATACGGATATTTGGAGGGTCTGACATAACTTAAGTTGGCTATATATGGAACTTTAATGAAACAGAGAAAAGCCCAACAAGTTTCGATGGAAACCTTCCTTAGGTGCACAATAATTCAATTTATTAATCCGTTTCAAAACATCACTCATAGTGTGTTTTTTTCCCTTCTACACTCTTCTAGTCTACTGCCCCAAGACAAAAGGCAAGACCCAATGTTAGCCATAATGAGAATAGACCCATTGCAAACAATAGACTTGGGTCCACTGATATCACTGGGTCTACTACGACTATGGCTTAGTTGGATCTCACCCAATAACTCTTATCCATCTCCACACACATATTTTTGTTTGTTTCTTACATATCCTAAATTTGGTGGAGGGGCTAAATTTTCCCAAAAGAGCCCAGGGTGGCAAGAAACAGGGCATCAATACAATATAGTTTAAAAGAAAGTAATAAAAACACTTAAAAACATAGACGCATAGCCTCACAGCTAATAATTTCAACAACAATTTTATTATTTATACCCCGTCCATCTGGCTGGGTTGCCCCTGCCACTCTGGGCAGCTTCCAACACATATAAAAACATCAAAAATTAAAATAAAGTTTCCCCAAGAAGAGTATTTTTCAGCTATCAAATGTGTGGGCGGACAGAAATGTTTTAAAATTCCTCCTGAATGTTTATACTGAGGTTGACAGCAAAACCTCACCAGGGAGATTATTCTGCAAACAAGAGAACCTCTTAATCCCCACCCGATGGTTCCCTGCGCCTTTCCCAATGCTCTCCGTACCAAGGGCGGGGTCTCCCGCAGCCAGGTGTGTCAGCATGGAGTTGAAGGTGCCAATGAAGAGATAGTGGCGCAGCTGCATCACCGACAGCCACACCAGATGCCAAAAAAACAGTTTGGAGAAGACACAGCTCCAGAAGGAAACAACAGCTGGAGCCTTGAGGTTTGCTGCAGTCTCAGCATCTCCTAAATAAATCAAAAAGAGGGGACAGGAGGCATGTGTAAAGTCTGAAATGATCTTTATGTTGCACAGTACCTTGCTACTATTTCACAGCAAACAGTCATACCAATGTGAGAGCCCTTTCTAGGCACAAATCAAATGCACATCCATTAGTTTTTATGAGGGCTTCTAAGCAATTAGCTCCCCATGCAGAGGCCTAGAGAATCTCTCACACAGACTTCAACCCAGGGGTGAAAAATGGGCATGCGAAGCTGGTTCTGGTATAGGACTTACATTTTGTCAGTAGTGATGCTATGGTTAAACAGGATTAAGTATTGCTGAAATCTTCCTGTCATTAATTCACATGCCCTGGGGAAAACCACTAAGAGCAAACAAGTGAGTTAACTCTTCCTGCTTGCCTGCCCACCCAAAAAGGAATAGCTGACTGTGATGCTTCGGAAGGCATGAGGTCTTATTCTCTAGCAGGAATGATGAGCATGGATGACTGCCTGTGAATTACTAGTAGCACTGGGGGGGGGGAGGATCAGGACAGGATTTAGGTTTGATGAGGCCCTAAGCTACTGAAGGTAATGGGCCCTTTATATAGCAAGCGGGGCATTACATCATAGGAGCCTACATCACAAAACACTGTTGCTGTATGTAGGTTTTATTTGTTTTTTTATCTAATATTTTGGAAATGTACATCCAGTTGTTTTTTCCTTTAATTTTTTTTTGGGGGGGGGGCCCAAGAGGGTGGGGTCCAAAGCTATAGCTTGTTTAGCTTACATGTAAATCCGGCACTGGGTAGGATTAAGAAGGGTTAAAGGAATTGACTTGACTCTTGAGGTCCCTAGTATTGAATCCCCCCTTGCTCACTGTAGTGGTGACTGTTTAGGCAAGAAAGCTGGCTCTATTAAACACAACACTTTCAGACATTTGTGGTTAGGAAATGAGGTATATGAGCCTGACTACAGAAACACAGTGAGGGACGTGGGTGGCGCTGTGGATTAAACCACAGAGCCTAGGGTTTACCGATCAGAAGGTCGGCTGTTCGAATCCCCACAACAGGGTGAGCTCCCGTTGCTCGGTCCCAGCTCCTGCCAACCTAGCAGTTCGAAAGCATGTCAAATTGCAAGTAGATAAATAGGTACTGCTGCAGCGGGAAGGTAAACAGCGTTTCCGTGTGCTGCTCTGGTTCGCCAGAAGCGGCTTAGTCGTGCTGGCCACATGACCCAGAAGCTGTACACCGGCTCCCTCGGCCAATAAAGCAAGATGATCACCGCAACCCCAGAGTCGGTCACAACTGGACCTAATGGTCAGGGGACCCTTTACCTTTACAGAAACACATAAATGCACACAGAACCTCTTCTTGAACAAATGCCAAGTGAAAGTTATATCTGACACCCTCAAGCCTCCATAAATTGATCTTACTCTGCAGCAGATATACTCAGTTTTTTAATATATTTTCCCAAATGCAACATTCCCATCTAATATTAAGACCCAGCTAGAATCTCTACCCACCAACCCTGGAACCAGTCTCAGTCCCTACCTATGCCAACAAACCCTTTGTTGGTGGAATTGTCTTCGAGTGCTGGGTCAGCATGCAGATTATCTGAGTCCGTTGCATCATTCTCATCCAGGACTTTGGGGCAGCGTTGCTCCTCATAGGTGCGATATGAACGGGACCTCTTGTGACAGCTCACTCTGCAGACACAATTAATATGACTGGTATCCTGGGGACTTATTTCCCATACAAAGAATGAAAACCCAAATTCCACATGTGCAGAGAGAGAAAGACAGGGCGGTACAAGTACAATTTATTTGTTATTTCAGGTGATGCACCATCACAGAAAGGTACAAAAGCACAATGGCATTGATCATAAAGCCAAGTAAATAGAAATTGCCATTAAATGCATAAACTATAAATAGATTATTCAATATATAAGAGAAAAGGAGTACAGGAAACTGAGAACTCAGTCTCTGATTAGTTCATCTCTATTGCAGCAAATAATTTCACAACACGTTTGAGCCAACAACATTCCTCTCTCTCTTACTCCTCTTCATTCCTTCAGTTTTCTTATTTGATAGTGGTGAGAAATGGGAAGTTTCATTCCAAACCAGTTCACTGTTAACCAGTTTAGGCTGGGAGTCCTCTACAAGCTTACTTGGGAGTGAGTTCCATAGAACTCTGAGATTTAAGGCTAAATGACATATTGCACGCAAACAGGTTTAACTATAGCCCAGTGAACCTTTTTGAAGCGGCAATGCTGCTTTCAGGGAGAACAGTCAGGAGCAGGGGTAGGCAACCTAAGGCCCGTGGGCCGGATGCGGCCCAATCACCTTCTCAATCCGGCCCACGGACGGTCCGGGAATCAGCGTGATTTTACATGAGTAAAATGTGTCCTTATATTTAAAATGCATCTCTGGGTTATTTGTTGGGGCCTGCCTGGTGTTTTTACATGAGTAGAATGTGTGCTTTTATTTAAAATGCATCTCTGGGTTATTTGTGGGGCATAGGAATTTGTTCATTTCCCCCCCCAAAAAAAAATATATAGTCCGGCCCACCACATGGTCTGAGGGATGGTGGACCGGCCCACGGCTGGAAAAGGTTGCTGACCCCTGGTCAGGAGCATAGAAATGGTAGGGAGGGAGGAAATATGTGTTTAGAACCCTGCAAGGAAGTGAATTTGCCCCAGGGGGAAATTTGGGGCAGGTGGGGAAAAGGCTGAGCATCTTCCCATCAGCTGCTTCTCTTCTCTGGATCACCCCCCTCAGGCTTTACTGCTTCAAAAAGGGCTGTAGTCAACATGCATTTGCTTGCTGTGTAGTTTGGCCCTTATGTCAATGTAAATTTCCAATTAAGCATGCAGAGGTCTGGGCTCTTAGGGATACCTGCCTCAACTGCAGGCATCCTGAAACAATGGGTTCACTTTGGACTATATTTCCTGCATCCTTTCAGTGAAGGCCATGCAGCTGCTGTTTAATTAGGGCTTTTCTGAAGATGCTACAAAATGGCACCTGAGCTGCTCTCCAAACTGGTGTTTTTTTCCCCAGTGGAGCTTGGGATGGTGATGTTAGGAGATAGCCACAGTAAAAAACTGTGGAGGGTGTGAATCCTAGCTTTATCAACTGGGCAGAAGAAGTTGTTAAACTGCTCTTTTATCTTTAATAGCAGCATGATGTCAAGAAAGCCTGCAGACGAAGCTTTTCTCATAATGGATATAAACATCACCTGCCAATCAAGCAGTATGGTTACAGTGGTCCCTGAAGAGTTGGCAACCCTATATGAATCCCAGAGCACTGTGCCTGCTTGAAGAAGCATTCAGAAAGCAGATTTGCCTTTTAAAAATAACAGTTGATGGAACCCATTGGGGATAGCTTCTTTCTTCTACCACCACCAGGGTTCTAGGCAGCACTTTGTGAGCTTGAAAAAGGAAGGAATGGAAGGAGATAGAAAGGGGTTCAGGATCTTAGCGAAGGCACACAGGGGAGAGAGCTGTGTATCAGACCGAAGTACAGGCAAGTGCAGCTTACCCATATGTATATCCTGGGGGCAGTGGATACGGAATATGGCTGCGGGGCATCAGAAAGAAAGTACGGATCAAGTGCCAGGCACTGCAAGCAGACATGAAGAGGAACATGGTTCTCAGCGAGAGGCCTTGTTCATACAGCAGCTGTAGGCAAATAGCACAAACCTGAGTTAGCCAAGCTCTGCGTTGACTAATCTGTGTGGTGCACAGATTGTTTGCTTGGCTTTGGGCTCATGTAGCGGATTATCTGCCTGTCTTTTAAGAGTGGGACACAGATCCAACCCACAGGGTACAATTCAATATAAGCAGCACTACTGCATCTCTTCTGCAGTTCCCATTCATTTGAACAGGAAAACGTACTGGTGGACTGTGTTCTTATTTTTAATTAAGATTAAAGATTAAAGACTAGCTCTCAGGCTCATTCTTTCATTTTATCTGGTCACTCAATTTGATTTGATCTTTTTTATAGAATTCCCCAGGCCCAGCTACTGTTTCTAAGCAGCTTCTGCATGCCATCACAATAGAGCCAAATTATATGCGATATCAAAATGTGTCTGCATTTAATGTGTAGTGTTTAACAGGGGAAAAACACAACAATAAAAATGTACTTCTTGAAAAACCTTGCTTCCTTTAACAATAAATAGCACAGTGCTTCCAGTCACTGTGCCTAAGTACTATAAACCACCGTCAGCAAATCATGCCTCACATTCCCTTCTTAGAGCACAGTTTTGCCATGACCATGTTCTCAGAAACATGGATTTGAGAAGCAACGTGGTCACATGCATACACAATGCTGAACCACAGCTGGAAATAGAACTCTTGTGAGCTGATGTCTTCCATGCTAACTATAGCCCTGCTTCCTCTTAGCCGAAATCACGCTTAGGATGCTGCACCCTTCCTCTGCTTTCACTACATCCCCATGTTCTCTGTCCTCGTGGGGCTGGATTTTGGTTTGTGTCATCAGGAGTGCTGCCTGCTGCTTTCTGTGTGGTTGCTCATGTGCTCTCTCTACAGAGAATGGTGATCCATTAGCTCAATGCATATCTGAACAGTCTTAATGAAACTGGATGAAAAGAGGCAACTGTTAATACTAACAGCACAGAGACCGTCTTCCACCAGGTGTAGGGAGCCTATTATGTTGATGTTAAGTATTGCACATATCTCCAGGAATCCAGCCAGGAAGCTTTGGGGTATATGAGATTCTACAGAAAGACCCAATTGAGAAAATCATGGCCAATAAGTCCAAGGCAAATGGTAAATGAGGGTATCCACCATGGTTCAAAAACATCTAGGACAGGCTTCCTCAAACACGGCCCTCCAGATGTTTTTGGCCTACAACTCCCATGATCCCTAGCTAGCAGGACCAGTGGTCAGGGATGATGGGAATTGTAGTCTCAAAACATCTGGAGGGCCAAGTTTGAGGAAGCCTGATCTAGGATATCCTTATTTACCCTACAACTCCCCCTATCCCTGAGCATTGGGCCATGGTGCCTGATGCTGATGGGAGCTGCAGTCTAATGACCTCTGAAAAGCACACTGGCTATCCATGGGTGAAATGTTGTGATCACACATTGAAATGGAGTTGCTGAGTCCCTGACTAGCTGAAGGCCCCTGGCATGGTCAGCTAAGAACACAGAAGGACTCAGGGCCAAACAAGAGGCATCAAACGGATGGATTCCACCCCCACCCACCCCACGGTGTATTTGTTGTCTTTACTGAAAAATAGTCCAGAGCATTACGAGTTTAAGAGGATGAATGGAAGAGGGTTTTAACCTTTTTTCTTCTTCCTGCTTGCCCAATCAAAATTGCTGCCCCATCCAGCAGTTCTCCCACCTATGAAGGAAAGAGTGTTCCTCTGCAGGAGAATAGCAGCTGGGGGAATATTTGGAGTAGACAAATGCTAATAAGAAAAAAAAGGTTGAACAGCTTATCTCCCATTATGATCAAGGTGGCATACATACCATATATTTTAAGCACACTCCAAGTGGATCCCCTAAGAATCCTGAGAACTGTAGTTTGTTAAATATGCTGGGAATTATAGCTCTGTGAGGGTTAAACTACAGTCCCCAGTGTTCTTTAGGAGGGGGGGAAATCTGCTTTGATTGTGCTTTCAATGTATGGTGTGTACTGAGTCCAGGTCACAGCTGCCCCGTGCTGGCTTTCACAGGGAAGGCAAAGAGTGTTGGAATAACGAGACAGGTGACTGTGCCATATCTTATTATTTGGCCTTGACCTTCAGCTATGACCTAACTAGGAATTAGCTGAAAGCGCAAGGATGACCCTTCACATACAATTTAGCTACTTATCGGATTAATGGTCTAGAAATGTCTCAGGGTCACTACAAGCAGCCTACTTAATTCTCCACTGTCCTGCAGCAAAGTGACCAGCAGTTTGCTACTCTAATGCTCTTGAAAAGGCATGGGTTAGCTTATCTACTGTACAAGTGTAATACAACAGCTTCTAAAGGAATTGTTTTTATCATTATGCAAGTGGAAAATTAATCTGAGGTGGGGATGAGGAGACAAATGTGTTGCATATGTTCTTGCTATTAAATGTTGAGAGTTAATCCAATTTAGAAGCCCCCAAAGATTAGAGGAATAAGATACCTAGCACTTGCCAATTCTATCCATGCAGACTCCCAGATGTTCAATAAGAAAGACATAACACATGATGTCAGAGAGTTGTAGAATTTTTCTGACTAGAGAGGTTCAAAATGTATCTACAGTACTGGAGCTGGACAGCATTTGGAATCTCAAAATCTTTCTCCATCCACATGTTTTCCTCTTTTCCCTCATTCTTCTCCCTCCACCCACTTAAATCACTATCTTTCCTCCTCCCTTCCCCCTCCCCATCATCATCTCCCATCCTGGACTGTTTGTTTCTTTCAGTGTCCAAACCAGTTGCCAGTTCAGGCCATTAAAGAGCTAGCCAGTGGCTCAATCAATGCTATTAAGTTGGGTGGGACAAAAAGGTGGTGATTTCCTGTGAAATTTCTGAGGGTTCTATGACTAGGCTGATGACTCAACATCTTGGAGAAAGAAGAAGCACTGTCACATCATTTCTTAGGAGGAAAGCCCACAACACAGGATGGGGGAAAGGATTCTGGTGCTTGTTTTTCCTAAGTGTGGTCATTTTTAATTCTTTAGGAAACAGTCACTAACCTTGATGACAAGAAAAACTGCAGACGAAGAGTCAAAGGCCCCATTGTAGAGGGTAATAATGGTTGAGCGGTGTTTCCCAAACAGATTCCCAACCTGGAGAGACAAATAAGATCGCAAAGCAAATCGACTACTTTCCTGGAGGGAGTCAGCAGATCACAGCCAAAGTTGCCAGTGAACTTTAATATGTTAGAGCACTTCCATGGTGGCTAGATGGCATGGAAAAGAGGACAGAGCTTTTGTACCTTTAATAGGCACGCAGAAGAAGGAATTGTCATGTAAGCTATAGCTGCTGAGATTCCTTCTTCCACACAACTATTTAAGGTTCAGAAGCTCTGTCCTCTTTTTCATCTGGCCTCCCCCAAGTAAGAAAGGCTATGGAGAAACGAGCTACTAACAGGTCAAGAGGTGAATGCAACCCATTTTCCCAACAACATCAAGCCAGCTTCTTCCATTCCTATACCCACCTTAGGTATTTTCCAAAGCCAGACCAAACCATAAATGTTTTTGAACTTGGGAGAAAAGGTCAAAATGGCTGCCTTCCCCAGTTCACTTTTAATCCTGTAAAGAATTTCCTCTCCCAGCTCCCTCCCCATTAGGATGTGTGAGGGAAGAGCATCAAACCTGCATGTTGGTGAGGATAAAGAGGATCCCACCGACAGAGAGAAACGTCAGTGCTGGGAACAACATCAGTGCAGTGGCTGTACCGGGAGAAAAATTGATGGAAGGGCATATCAGCAACGTAGGCCTACCATGCTCATAAAACAAGACACAGCTGGGCATCACATCACTAAGCAGTGGTGCCATGGCAAATTTTGAACTGCAGGAACTCATAACAATCCCTATAGCAACATCTCCCAATAAGAGTAAAAAAAACCCCAAACAGCTACATATATTACACACAGAGAGAGAGGGGGGGGGAGAGAGAGCAGCAGTACATAGCACAATGCCCAAATTATTAGGATCAGCTGGCAATAATAGAAAAGTGAGTCAGCAAAGCTGTAATGATTAGCATGTTGAACTTTGGCTGTGGAGACCTAGGTTCACATCCCTAATCAGCCTTTAGCTGTTAAATCAGAAATACAAAGAAACCTGCAATTAAGTATTATCTAGCATGAAGTAGGAACCCCATCAAAGGAAAGGAAAGAAGTATCCAGCCTCTGCTTTACTGGTTTCCTCTTTCTCCTTCTTTGTTTATCTGGCCCCAAAATGTATGAAAGTCTTGTTATCACCTTGTTAATTTGCCAGAGTAAGGAGAGAAGATTAGTCATCCTGACAAATGAAACAGAAGTCCGAGTGCCAGCTAAGGGGGCTCAGAATGCAGCAATTCACTTGCTTTTTGGTCTTTCACATTTGATAAAGACTAGCACAACATGCCAGGGGTGTGTGGAAAGAGGCAAAACAGGAACTTACTACAAATATAGATTGCAGTTAAGATCCCACCTCATAAGATGCCACCCTTTTCCAATCTTTAGAAATAGTTGGAGGATCCAGCATAATTACACACGCAAAATAATAATAATAATGGACTGACAGCCATCTAGCAACACACAGAGACTGAACGTCTCTCAAGATGGAGAGCTATAGTAGCATGGTTTCTCTCTCTCTGCAGCCATTGTTATAGACATTGAAACTCTTGTACATCACATCACAAGTGTGTACTTAACACACTCACCCTTTCTCTTCCACATTTACAGGTGTTGCTAAGGCACACTTCTAAAACTCATGTCCACACTACAGACAGACAGACACATCCCTTCCCCACATGAAGACCCACCCAGTCATCTTACGCTCCTCCACACAAAGCCTTACAAAATGTATTTAATTAGGTATATATTAAAATCATTTTTACCCCACCAGATGCACTGGATGGGTGTTTTCACATATATAACTCTGCATCAAGCTGACCCAGCTTGCAACATAACATAGTATTCACGCCTTTGATTGTTCTGAAGGATAACAGCAACAGTTTCCAACAGTTTCAAGCCTAACACTGGAACTACTGTGTCCAGAATTTGCACCCCTACAAATCTACCTAGATGAGCCCAGCTCTGCATCCAGGAACACTCACCTGCTGAGGAAAATGCAATGAGGAGCGTACCAGTGGTGTAGGCAGATCTGGAAGACAAAAGGATGCCCTGAGCTACCAAATGGGCACTGGGCTGTGGACACGTGGGCAGCAAGGTGAACTACTTCCTCCCTTCATCCCCCATCAGACACAGTGAGCATCCATCAGCTTCCCATCCTTTTGGTAGACAGGCAGGCAGCTGTGGGAGCCATGGGCATCGGAGGAAGAAAGAGGAATCAGTAAGATGGAGATTGGAACTGAGAGATCATTTGAAAATAGAAATAGACCAGTGGGAAAAGATGAAGGAAACCATGCTGAGGAACAGAATAAAAACTGAAATTAGGAAAGAGGAGAGACTCAGGCAAAGGCACAGCCTGGAGGGAGTTGGACCAGGGGCAGATTTAGGGAAGTGTGACTACCGGTAGTTCTGTTGTACTGGGTGTGGAGTTTTAGGGGCGCTGCTGAGGACACCACAACTAGGATTTACAGTGGAGTGCAAGAGGCACCAAATGTTGGCATCACACAGGGTGCCACTGAAATTTGAGACCCCAAGATCCACCTCTGGTTGGATCATTAAAAATTGGCCTCCATTTTTGTTTAGGGTTATGAGAGAAAGAATGCTGATAATAATAATAATAATAATAATAATAATAATAATAATAACAACAACAACAACAACAACAACAACAATAATAACAATAATAACAATTATTATTATTATTATTATTTATTTATTTATTACTTATACCCACCCACATGAGAATGTGAATGAGCATTAACTCTAGTTTAGTTTTAGTTCAGATACTTATAGACAAACTACATAAAAGTTTACGTTTGTCTTCTGTCTCTAATATAAAGGTTCTTTTTTTTTTTTAAGGCAAATGGCACTGGGTGGGTAATAATTATTGGAACTTAAGCAGCTGTGGAGCAACAATTTTAACCATATCCTCCCCTGCTGATTCCTCAGGGAGTCTTCTGATGTTTTTGGAATGCTGCACCCATTAACATTATTTTTGTACTAGATAACACCAAGCAGATAACACCAGGTTAGGAAAACATTTCCACAGCTCTGCTTAGTTGGCCACATGCCCTGTGAGGAAAGAGGGCAAGGACCCAAAAGAGCCACCTCAGCACTACTCTCCTGCCCACATGGTTGATCAGTTCACTCACATGAGTCGCATGACTTTGCCCACTCCATTAATATGCCCAGCCAATTAAGGAACCTCACAAACTGCAGCCACAGCAAATACCAGCTTCCTGCATGTGGTCACAGGAACCCTTGGACTTCCTGCCTCATAGGCTGGCATAAACATTGCTTCACTTGGGTATCCGACTCAAAGAACAGGCACTGCAAAGGGCTCCCTGTTTGCAGCTGATCATAAATAAAATCTGTATCAGATAACAGGGCTAGATTGAACATTGACACCTCACTAACCTCCCATCCCAGAAACTGCCCTCCCTGCAATTTGGCATGATCACCAGGGGAACACAGACTGGTTCGATTCACAGCTAAAATGTACTTGGGCAGAAGTGCTGTATATAATCAGCATGTTTTGCAGAGAGTTTCATATATGAATTATGTGTCGTGCAAAGAATTGTTTTATTTTGTCTGCCCTAAATCACCTGCCAGTCATTTCCATTGATAATTACACCACACCCAGTTATTTTATGATGAAAGAGAGGGGGAAGTGTCATTGTCTCCCTGCTCCCCTGTCACTATCAACTGATAGGGAATTTAGAACAACCTGTCATCTTCCCTGAAACGTCGGCTCAGGCCCATATTTGTGAAGGGGGAGCTGTGTGCATTTCATGGATGCACCAAGTTCCCCACACAAGTGAAGAATACGGGCATTTCAGATTTTATTTCAGGTAATATTTACTCCAGGAGCACATCACTTCTATTCCCCCCCCCCCCCAAGGTGGAGAAATAAGATTGGTTTTGAAAGCCCCGAGCAGTAGAAGGCTCCAGATGCGGCTAGGTAAAAATGTCAAAAGTATCAAATTTCCATCTTAAAAAAAAGTTCAGGAGCTCGTTATACCTGTTGCCCACAGCCTAACCAATCTGTGTCCAGCACATGCCTGCAGCCTTGCTATTCAACTAGTTCTGTACACAGCCCAAACAGAAGTCAGAGCTGCCAGATGGAAAAATGCAGCTGCCACAGTCTCAAGGAGTCTTATGAATAGGCCCTCCAAGCCATGGACAGCTGCTAGTTACTTTTCTAATACTCCTGCTCATCCTGTGAGTCCCTATCTATCCCCAGTCAGCCTGCTCTCCGCTTCACTGCTTCAGTCCTTAGCCAAACTTTTTTTAATTTGAGGTGACGAAGGAATTGCCTTTCAGAAACTGAACATGCCAATGCAAACTAAAAAATATGCATGCATGTGTACTCGGTTACATATCCTGTTCATAGATTACATAAGAGGGGGGCTGATGTTTTGTATGCAGCATTCTGCAGAGGCCTCATGCAAGAACTAGCAGCAGTTTCTGATCTTCCTCCCTTGGGTATAACCTCCCCCTTGACAGGAGCAGCAAGCTGTTTATTATAGTTATGTGAAGATTAGTACTAAGTCAAGAGAAACTTCTCAGTACTCATATGGAGGCAGTCTGGGCTGTTAAAGATAACAGGCATTTTATCATTCTAGCTGTCTGACGGCATGGACAAGAGCATGGGTGGAAGATAAGGAAAGAATCGGGAAGGAGGGAGGGGAGGGAGGGGGAGAGATAGAAATGTGCATAGAAGTGAATTTCTGACCATCACAGTTCCTTTCTGCCCAGCATATGCCAAGTGTTTTAAATGATCATTTATCATTTTAAACGATAAATAAATGTTTGGGAATTTTTGTGCAGATTTGTGTCTGCTTTGCTCCTCTTTTGGTGATGCATACCCCCCCAGCAATGTGAATGGTCACCCTAGGACCCACCCTCCAGAACACTTCAGTCCCTAAATCAGGTTTCAGAGAGTGAGCTTACTTCAGTCTAGGGTTACTCACTCTTAATCTAGAAAGGATTTTAAGTGTTGCATTGCAGGGTGGGATTCGGCAGGTTCCACTTCTCACATCTTCTTAGTGCTGTGGTGGTGGAAGAGTTCACTGTTGCCCAGTTTCTCCCCACTACATGACTATTAAAGGCAGGGGAGCTCTTTAATGGCAGGTGCCAGCAATCCTGCTTTAGTTCCACAGAAAAGACAGAAAGCTCCAAGCAGGGAAAACGAGAACAGGTTGTGCCCCAACACTTACATGGCAAGCAGACGTGCTGCTGTGGTACCAAAGCGGTCAAAGATGTAGCCTGTTGGGAAGGTCATGAAGTTGTTCATGAAGGAGCCAATGGTGAAGATGAGGGAAAACTGCTCATCCTGAGCAATGCAATTCAGTCCTGTGTATAAACCCCCAAGCACATATTTACTGTGTGCAGAGCTCAGACTCAACATACTTTATATTTTTATCTACTGTATGTCTTCCAGCCTAACACACCCTGCCCCACATGCAAAGCAAACCCCCTAGCACCATATTGTTCATAGCCAGTACCCAGTTTCCAAAAGGAGAGGTGCCAGGATCAAACCCTCTTGATGAAAGTTTCACAGCTTCTCATTTGACAGCCCTTAACCTCAGATTCCTTAAGTGCTGGCAATGGTTGCAGTTACTTAAATGTTTTGAAAGGGCACCCTGCGGATACTAAAAAATACTCACTTTATTACTATGGTTGAGCCCTGGCACTGAAAGCTTAACATGTCCTGGGGAGTATATGATGTTGCATTGGACTGAACCTACATCAGTGCTCCCCTTCCAGCCTTCAGTTCAGGACATGGAAACAGCAACTTTCCCGCCACATCCCAAAACGTTCCTTGTTCTGTTCCTTGAACTTTTTGCAGTCTACCCATTCACAAAATGTGACACAGGAATTATTTACAAGCAAGTGTTCCAGTCTGCGGTGTGGAGTGCTTGCTAAGGAGCACATCTGTTAAGGCAGAATGGGCTCCAGCTGCCACTCAGTATGTTAGACTGAATTCCTTTTTTTTTCAGATGAACCAAACCTGCCATTCCAAGCCACAAAGCCTGCATGAGAGGAGCACTGTAGGGAAGTTTGTATCCCTGCAATGAGGTGCTCACATAGCAGTGAGAAAACCTACAAAATTAGTGCTGTACTCACAGGGGCACCACTCAGGATGATGTATGGACTGCACCAGCCAGTCTCCAATGGTACTTCTGAACCAGCATGAATGTCTCAAGACATTCATGAGTTTAGGGGCAGGGAGCCTGTGACCTTTAGTGGACTCCAGCTCCCATCATCCCTCTCCATTGGCCATGGTGTCTGGGACTGATGGGAATGAGGAGTCCAACAACTTCTGGAGCACCTCACCTCTGCCATAATTCATACACTCTCACACCCACTCTCTGTGCAGTCCCCAACTAATTCTTCATGTCAGGCCTGCGCAACATGTGACCCACCAAGCTGAATGTAGCCCACCAGCTATGCATGGTTATCTGCCGTAGGCTTGGTAAAACTCCTTGGTTTCTGCTGCCTGCAAAAGCAGGGTTATCAAGCATCTGGCAGTTCACAATACATGGACAGTCTGCATTTGGCTTGGTGGTATTACAAGTTGTGCAGTCCTGCCCATACAGCTGTTTGTGACTCCCAACTAGCCCACTATGTGTATAAGCCCAGAACTTCCCTTTAGAAGCAGACTCCCACCATCTGATCTTACCTGTAGCATTGGTTGTTTGATTGGCAGCTGCAGACATACACAGATCCTCAAAGTAGTGCATATCCTTGAGGACGTACACCAGGGATGCCCATCCAAAAATGACACCAGCAAAGCACATGCATTCCACGAGACCTGAGAGTAGCGTGGCCAGACGTTTGGCCGTGCCTGAGCGCCGATGCTCCATGGCACTTCCCTGTTGATCCTGAGGAAATTCCTTTTCTGATCCTGCAACCAAAGAGAAAATGTAGTCAATGAAATACGTGGAAGACTAAGCAGGGAGTATCCAAGTTGCTCAGTAGCAAGCAGCTGCTTTTGCAGTGAAATGTATAACAGCATGCATGAGTTTATAAGGGGAGGCTGGCTGAAGATGCTGGACCTAGTAGAGAGGCAAAAGGGGAAATGAGGAAGCAGATTAATGGTAATATCATGAGACCATGAGCAAGGACCAAGCAAGCTCTCTAGATCAGGGGTCAGCAACCTTTTTCAGCTGTGGGCTGGTCCACCATCCCTCAGACCATGTTGTGGGCCGGACTATATTTTAGGGGGGGGGGAATCAATGAATTCCTATGCCCCACAAATAACCCAGAGATGCATTTTAAATAAAAGCACACATTCTACTCATGTAAAAACACCAGGCAGGCCCCACAAATAACCCAGAGATGCATTTTAAATAAAAGGACACATTCTACACATGTAAAAACACGCTGATTCCCAGACCATCCGCGGGCTGGATTGAGAAGGCGATTGGGCCGCCTCCGGCCCCTGGGCCTTAGGTTGCCTACCCCTGCTCTATATCTACAACACAAGGAAACAATCATAAGAAGAGAAAGAGAGACAATATAAGAAAGTGTAAAATGGATACAGAATAGGTTTGTGAATAGCTACAGTGATACTTGGGTTTTGGCAAAGCACCCTATTTTAAAATAGAGTGCTTGCAATAATAAAGAGGATTTAAAGCTCAGGCTGCTTACAAAAAACAGTTAGGAAGTTCAGTTATGAAGCTTACAAGGACAACTAGCTTATGGGCAGATGCAGAACAACTTGGCACTGCCATTCTCTATCGATCTATTGTGAGAAAGCCCTAGCTGCACCTCAGGAGCACAGAAATGAGACCAAACTCGCCTAGCAAGTCAGAGGATAAAGATAGCTAAGCTTGCAGGATTTCATGCACTGATATTGGACGAATCTGGTGACTTGGGACTGGTGCATGTTATTGAGTGCACCCAGTTCCTTTGAACTCATTGCCTCTCTTCATTGTAACTACATTACAATGGAGTTGGGTAAAATCTCTGAAGAGTACTCCATGACATTATAGGGTTCTCCTTTACGCAACTTTGTTCTCTTTTACCTTGCAGTGGGACAATTCACGCCGACAGTGGCCTGCCCAGTGCCACCCAGTGACCTTCAAGGGAGTAGGGTTTATACCCTACTTCCCACATCAAACACTCAAACCACCCTACACCACACCATGCCATACAAGCCCTCTTGCGGGAATGACTTTGCTGTGGGATTTCTCCAGGTCTCTGGTTTGTGGTGGTAGGGAAAGCCCTCTGTGCTATTGCAACAAGACTGAGCTGCTGTTACATTGGCTTGAAGTATACTACTTAACAACAATGTTTTAATAAATGTTACATTTCATTTAAACAAAAAAAAATGATAGTTTGGCTTTCATAGAAAAGGTAAACAAAGCTGTATCTGGGAGGGATGGGGTGGAATCTGCTTGTTTTTTCTTTTACCACAGATTCCACCAAAATGTGTCTCTCACACACTTTTCTACAGAGGTAGGAAGGGTGAGGTAGGAAGTCCTTGATCAAATCTCTCCCCGGCCAAGAAAGTACTTCTTTGCCTTAGGCAACCCCGTTGTTTTTCAGAGCCAAACTAGATGGGATGTTAGACATGTGCTTAGTCCTGCCATGGAAGATTTATTTTATTTTTTAGAAAAATGTCCAGCATATGGGGGCTGAGTGAAATTGGCACCAAGGTGTCAAGGGGGTAGGGTTTTGATCCTTTGCGTCACTGTAATCACAATCTTCCCCCTTGCATATTTACAATGGGAAGAAGTTAGCACCAAGGGCCTTTGATCAAGGGTGATATGGCACCCTGCATGAGGACAAGACACGCCCCCCCGGCCCAAATATGCCTTATTTTCACTATAATTTCTTTTGGTTACTGTACCCATAATTACTTTAGCTTTAAATACCTTTGCCCCCCATAACGGGACAGCATAGGCCATTGTCGTGATTACTTTCTGTACCCATAATGTTTGCACCCCCTTGGCTTGGCACCCCATGTGGAGAAAACCACCTGCAGCACCCTAAATCTGGCTCTGCTCTGATCAGATCAGGATCACAGTGGGGGGGGGAGCTTCAAGTCTCCCTCCACACCATGGTTCCAATTATAAATAAATGTTGCATTATATCCTTGTTAAATTTCATGATAGAACAGCAGCAGGCACACGCCCTAAAAGCCGCTTCGTGCATTTCCCTTACGCTGTAAGAACCTGCATGTCAGAAAAAGCATTAAATCTATGTGTTGACATCACATGTGACTATTGCACAGACACATTTCACTGCCTGTCCACACACAGCTTCACAGTACTTATACATGAAGCAAAATAAACATGTATACAATCACTGTCTGCGATGATGTACATCCAAGCTTCACACTTTCCCCTACACACACAAGTCCTTAATACAAAAGAATGAATTCAACATTGGACAACACAGCCAAACTTTTCTAATGGTATCTGATATGGAATACGCTTTTGAGTTTTGAATCCGCACCCTGTACAGTTCAAGCAAGCAAAGACAAGTCATTGTTAACAAAATAATAATAATAATAATAATGCATTTTTATAGTGCCATCAGGGTATTCTTCACTTACGTAACAGAGAGAGACCCCTGCCCTGAGAAGCTTACAGTTTACATTTAGACTATTGGCAGCAGGAGAGATTACAGAGAGATGGAAAAGTGTGACAAGGGTAAGAAGGCATGAAAGATGAGCTTGTGCAGTTACACGTGATAATTGATTGCACATATGATCATTGCTAAACAGGAATGCACCCTCTCAAACTCCCTCCAACATTCACAGATTCACATCCTGCCATCTGTTTAACTTAAGACACCCAACTTTCTGTCAATCACCTATCCTCCTGCTTGACATGTGCCTATGCCACCAGTTATCCCCTCACTTATCTATATTTCTACCATCCTCCTATCCTTTGCTGGCAAGCTCATCACCATGGTATTTCTTCAGTGCTGTATAATAAGCAGAGAGATAGGTTTGGTCTTTGGTTATTGTGGTGGGTTGCATATGGAGTGTGTGTGTGTGTGTGTGTGTGTGTGTGTGTGGATGTGGGGCATGTTGCATTGTATAACCTTCATAGCTGCAGCTTTGTCTGTGAATCATTAATCACACATTCTTTTAATAAAAGCCTGTTCCCTCTCAGCTGTGGGTGGTGGTAAATGTTAAAAATAATGTTCCACATTTCTGGGGCCCGTTCAATCCAAGCCCTATCAACATGTTCCACCTAAATTAACTACCCAATCTGAGCTTCAATGGCTGGTAAATAAACTACATCATATCTCAATCACTTAGAAAAGAACTGGGACCCAGCTCTGCAGGGCTAGATCTAGTTTGATTCAGGTACTCTCTGCTCAAATAGAGACTCAGGCTTCTTCTACTATAAACATTGGGACCATGCTGAGTAGGATGTGAGGGAGAACAGGAGTACCAGAGCAACAGACAGACTCCCTTTGGGATACTGATCTCACTATAGGGTGTCTCAAGTCAAGAGGATATTGTCAAAAGCTAGGTAAAAACCCAAGGATGAATTATTCTACTGGAAACATGGAGTAAACAGACTAGTAGAGAGCTAGTAAGCATCACTTCCTTTCACTTGTCAGTTCATCAACCCAAATCAAAACATCTGCCACATGCCTGCCCTTTATTTGTCTTGTTTTATTCTCACACCACTCAGTAGTTGGACTCCAAAAGTCGAAGTAGGGCAATATTTATTTATTTATTCATTTATTCATTGTTAAAACTATGTCCCACTTTTCACCACATGGGTCTCAAAGTGGCTTATAATAAAATATATGATGTACAACATTGTACAAATAAAATATACAATGTACAACTGTGGGTTAAACCATAGAGCCTAGGGCTTGCCGATCAGAAGGTCAGCGGTTCGAATCCCCGCGCCGGGGTGAGCTCCTGTTGCTTGGTCCCTGCTCCTGCCAACCTAGCAGTTCAAAAGCACGAAGTGCAAGTAGATAAATAGGTACCGCTCCGGAGGGAAGGTAAATGGCGTTTCCATGCACTGCTCTAGTTCGCCAGAAGCGGCTTAGTCATGCTGGCCCAGAGTCATCCACGACTGGACCTAATGGTCAGGGGTCCCTTTACCTATGTCCCACTTTCCACCACATGGGTCTCAAAGAGGCTTATAATAAAATATACAATGTACAACATTAAAAACATAATTAAACCTACAATAAACAAAAATTAAAGAGTTTCGATCAGGAGTCCAAACTCAGCAGGGGCAGTGCCCCAGATGTGGCAGGGAGTGCCATAGAATTGGGCCCACAACACTGAAGGCATGGCTCTTCATTGGCATGTCATGCTTCTGGCCCATAGGGAACCCCTAATAGTGCTCCCCATGCACAATGACCTTAGTGACCAACTTGGGTATGCAGGGTAAGGTGGGCCTTAAGGTACCTTGGACCTAAGTTATTCAGCCATTTGTACACTAGTACAAGAACCCTGTTTAATTTGACCCAGTTGCAGACAGGAAGCCAGGGCAGGTCTGTTCCTGCCACCAAACTACTGCTGACCGCAGCATTCTGCACCAGCTGAAGCTTCCAGACCAGACACTAAGGCAGCCCCACATACAGCATGTTACAAATATAAAACATTGATTAAAAACGACTTAAAAAAAATAAAAGAAAAAGTTAAAAACAGCATCAAATACAACATAAATGAACATCACCAGGGCTAACCGGCCAAGTTATTCCTGCTAGGGCCAGTAAGGAGACCAGGGAAGGGTTTAAATGTGGGGTCTTAGAAAAGCTTTCTTCAAAGAAAAAGGGAAGGGAAAAAAGGAATGACGAATCAGGCTTTGAAGGCCAGGTGGAATAGCTCTGTCTTACAGGCCCTGCGGAAGTAGATCAGGTCCTGCAGGGCCCTAGTTTCGTGGGACAGAGCATTCTACCAGGTCGGAGCCATCACTACTGGTAGCCTCAATACTTGATTATTGTTGTTAGCCGCCCTGAGCCCAGTTTTTAAATCGGGAAGGGCGGGGTATAAATAAAAATTTTTATTATTATTATTATTATTATTATTATTATTATTACCAGTGCATAAACCAGAGAGATCAGGTTATCCCTATCCAGGCATGACCATAACTGATGTACCAGGCAAAGTTGATAAAAGGCACTCCTAGCCACAGAGGCGACCTGAGCTTCAAGTGACAATGCTGACTCAAAGAGTATCCCCAAAGTATGGACCTGTTCGTTTAGAGGGGGTGAAACCCCACCCATGACAGGAAGCTAGCCTTTTGCCTGGATGTGAGAACTGGTCTCCCACAAGGCCTCTGTCTTCCCAGGGTTCAGACTCATCTTATTGGCCTCATTCAGTCCACCACTCTTTCACAGCCTCTCCTGAGTCAGATGTAATGGAGAAACAGAGCTTGGCATCCCCAGAATACTGATGAGACCTTGCTCCCAAAACGACCATTCCCAATGGCTTCATATAGATGTTGGACAGTACTGGGGAGAACAGAGTCCCCTCCAGGACTGCACACTGCCATGGGCCTGAGAAGCAGTCTCCCCATCATGCTGCTTTCTGGACATGATCCTGCAAGTAAGAACAGAACCACTGTAGAACAGTTTCCCCAATAACCAGCCTACAGAACCAGGCCAGAAGGATCACTTGCTGAGAGATCCAGCCAAAGAAGCAGGGTTGCGCTCCCCTACCTTTTTTTTGATAAAGGTCATCCATCAAGGCAACAAAGGCTGGTTCAGTCCCAAACTCAGATGCAAAACCAGACTGAAATGAATCTAGATCATTTGTCTTCTCCAGAAGCAGCTGCAGCGGCTCCACCACTGCCCTCGCCACCATCTAGAAAAATGCAGTGTTAGCAACTGGCCAATGGCTGTTGCATTCCATTGGGTCCAAGGTTGGCTTTTTAAAGAGTGGACACACTACAGACTCTTTGAGGATGGGAGCGGGAAGCAATGTTTTTATTTGGACTTGCTGCCTTTCTCCCACTCGTGCTAAATTGCTTCCTCCAGATTCTTGCTTAATCTCATTTCTTCTACTACCATGCCACCACACACCTCGATATCTCTTTGCATCCCTTAGTTATATTTATTACCCACTCAAGTCTATCCAGCATGGACTCTTTTACCTTACCTTACTTTCCTGAGTCATTCTCAATCTCCCAAATACCTATCCCTGTTCCTTCATGCCTCACAGCATCTGGTTCCCCTTAGAATCATGCAGCTATTTTCAAAACTTCCTCATATTTTCCCCACAAGCATCTTACTCTTGGCTAAGCTCTCATGGGCTGGACCCCTGCCAGAGAGTGAAGAGGGGCAAAAGATGCTGCTGACCTGCATATGCGCCTCGTGTCTCAGAAGTGACATGGCTTTCCACAAGCCACTCTCAGACAAGACCCAAAAGACACACAGCTGCCTCCAGAGAGTGAGAGCTTTGCCAATGGAGGCAGGTCCAGTCAGCAGAATAATGAACAACAGGAAGCAGACCCAGGACTGGGACCACATGTAACTTAAGAGAATGCCCAGAGTCTCTCTCCTCCCTTATGTCTCCTCCCTCCTTCCCTAGAGGAAGGAAACAAATGTTGACAGAGGAAATGAAACTGATTTGCAAAAATGTTACATGGGGGGAAAATACGAGAGAGAGACATTGCACATACTTTTGTAAATCAAGAAAATCTTTAATAAAAATACTTTTTAAAAAAGTAAAAAGAAAAAGAGGAGATCCTCTGGTGGAAGAAGTCAACGTTACCTCTCAATCAGACAAACAATGGCACTTGTGATGGGTACCACTGACACATATTCCCCAGTACAGTCACATTCATGCATAAGCTGCTGCCCCAGATCTCTCCCTTACTCAGTTTCTACCCAGACATTTCACACAGCATTGGCTTTTTCCTGTGAGGTACCAGGACACTTCATGGGAAGCTGAGGTACACGGCAACTTCCTCACCCATGAAATAAATTAAATACATGTGGTGCACTTCACAAGTGATGAAATGCACATTTTGATCTATGCTGGAATTTATCTCTGCAAAAGAAGAATATTCCACAACACATAAAATGACCCCAGAAGACCTTTCTGCCCTCTTAAGTGTGACCCAGCATTTGGTGCTCAAACTGTGTGAAAGGGGTGCCAAAACCTCTAGCTTACAAATGCAACACCTTTCTTGAAGCTTATGGATCAATATCTTGTTCCACAAAATGTTGACCTTTATCTCAAAAAATTGGACTTAATTTGAACAGGAGCTTCATTCTGCAATGGTTGGCGATTACATGGCACAACTGTGGAACTCTAGAGTTGCTAGGGGCAACATTTTACAGATGAAATTACACATTGCTGAAAGCTCTACTCCAGATCTACTACTTTTGTTTATTATTCATTTATTATTATTATTAAATTTCTTAGTTGCTTTATCTTGGCCAGGGCAACCCAAAGCAACATACAACCAACTCTACAAGTGCCTCAAGATTCAAAAAGTAGCAGGGTGTTGGATTGTTTGGTTAAAAATGTCCTACAATATGGTATCAACAGTTCAAAAATGTACCTTAAGCAGCTGCAGTGTGTGTATGTAAAATGGCACAGGACCTTGGTGGACACATTCATGCTTTGACATCAGCGGAGGGCAACTTGTGGCTCTTGGCATAAGCACCATGCAGGTGGCAAGGAGGAGGAAAATGAGGGGAAAGGGGGGAAAGAGAAAGGAGTGGCATAAAGAAAGAAAAGGGGCAGCCCCACTCACCTTCAGCTCCAGCTTCACACAGATTTCAATGCTAACCCACCCACCATTGGTTTGCAGAGCCTTCCCCACTGAATCTGGACCCTCAACAGATTTTTTAAAAAGGATTCACCCCCCCCCCAATTTACAAGGATGCATGCTAAGAGGCAAGATGCGTCCCCCTCCTTCCCCGTTTATGCAGACCTGGAGTAGGCAGCTGAAACTCAAAAGCAGGCATAGGCAACCTTGGCTCTCCAGATGTTTTGGAACTACAACTCCCATGATCCCTAGCTAACAGGGCCAGTGGTCAGGGATGATGGGAATTGTAGTCCCAAAACATCTGGGGAGCCAAGGTTGCCTATGCCTGCTTCAAAAGGATGGCATATCTAGGAACTCCCCCTAACAAAGTTCAAATAAAGCATTTCCCCAACAAAACGAAAATAGGCACTTACCAGGGGCTAGAACAGAACGAGGGGCAGTTGGCATGTATGCAGAGGTGCTCTGAGAAGGTTCAGAATGCCTTCTGCTCACCAGAGCTAACCCCCTGCAAATCTAACAACTGCCAAAACTTTCCCCTGGTTTTGCTGCTTCTCCACACCCTTCCCTTAGGTCTACAATATGTGGAGTCGACAAATTCTCCGTTCCTATCTACCCAGACCCAGAAGTCTGCAATTCCTCTGCTCCTTATCTCAGCCACTTGACTAGGCTAGCAACCCGTTATGTAATGATGGGCAGGGCCAGCCCCAGTACTTGACAGAGAATCATAAATGGGCAACAAATTAGTTGCTTAATTTATTATGGTAATTTTTTTAGTGCCGGGGAGTGGGGCAGGGAGAAGTACTTGTGGGATTTTCTGCTGCAGGTGCCAAAATAACTCAACCAGCCTTGAATACTAGGCACCTTGACTTGGGAGAGGGGTGCTGTTTGCCACTCTGCCTCAGGCAGCAAAATGCCTTGGCCTGACACTGTGGCCCACAAAAGATCCCACAGGCAGAAGAGAACCTCTTGCAGAAATTCCTCCAGTTTCATTTACAAGGCTATGATCTCAATAGCATTTGCCTTAGAGGTCACCAATGAATTACTGCTGGATGCGCCCCTTTAGCTTACTGCTATTTCTCTTGGGATTGTTTAAATTAAAATGAGATGTCAAGCTCAAATAGGTTGGAGGGCTCAGCTCTCCACATAGCAGATGCACAAGGGCACAGCTACATACATTTTCCCATAGACAAAAGAATTATAGCTGTGCCCTTGTACTAGTCAGTACTACGTGAATTCACCTCCGTTAGATGACAAGTTTGAAATAATTTAATAAGGTTTGATGCCCTGCCCTATGGTTTTGTGGGTACTTTGTATAAACATGTCACATAATGTGCCCTTAAGGTACATTCCCTGAAACATTTGCAGAAGGATAGATACCGAGGTTAAGGAATTTTGAATAAAATCAGTATATTTTTTGCATTTTTAATTGATTTTCAAATATAACGTAAAATCAAAACAGAAGGAACGAACAAAACAAGTCTTTGAGGCTTTACAAAGTCCTAGATTCTTTACTGCTCAATTTGCCCTAAAGTCACAGAAAGCAAAAAACTGGTTAGGATTTAGGTGGATGAGTTCCTCCCAAAAGCAGTGCAATTGGAAGTGAAAGGAGAGACCTGGTAAAAGTCATACCTTGACTGGAAGCTAGAACTGCAAGTCACAGAATTATACACATATCCCTCCCCTACTTCCTGCCTCTTTCCTGTCTGGTGTTTTCAGTTAATGAAGAAGTAGGACAAGGTTACAAAATACATATTTTAAGAACACCTTAGGAGACTTCCCAAGATTCTAACACTGTTCCAGAGTTACGGAGCCAGGCAGCTACACACCAGACTGCCTTAGATCCAAGCTATTTTGGATTCCAAAGTGGTCCAAGATGCCCACTCTACTTTTCCACCCATATCTCCCCACACCAACAATTCCAGGATATTTGTATTTTCCTGATTACTACACAGGTGGTGCAATCCCTTCTGCCTTAAGAGCCCTACAGAGAATGGTACACGTGCATCAGTTTACCAAGCAACAGTATGTTTAGACTTAACAGTTTTGTCATGGAAATGAGGGACAGAAGACAGCCCACTCTGATTGCACTTGGAGCTTTTCTGTACAAAACCACATCACTCTCCTAGTATACAGTAAGAATTACAGTTGCAACATGCCAATTGACCTAAACCTGGGGGAAACTTACATGCACCTCTACATACTTCACTCAAAAGACCACTAGCCTCTCTACAAAGCTGGAAATGTACCTACATTGCTTTGTGTCTGCCATTGCGCTGCGCGATCCACCATCTGGATGTCTTAGCTCAGGCACGTCCAAAGTCTGTTTTGGGGGTTTAATCCGGCCCGCTGGTTGGTTTAATCCAGCCCCTGTGGCAGTTTATTTCCTGGGGTAAAATCCTTAAAAAAAGCTCAACAACTTCAATCCTTTAAAAAGGTCAACAACTTTGGTTGGTCCTTTGGTCAACCTTCACGCATGTTCACTTCATCAAATCTGGCCCTCTTTGTAAAAGGTTTGGACACCCCTGTCTTAGCTCAACTCCCGCATGTGTGGCATTCAGCAAATCTCATTGGGGGGGGGCATGTCCGTGTCTTCCAAGCCATTAGCGCTGCTCCCACTCCAAGCTGCAAGAAGCAGCAACAAGCACCTTCTGCTACTGCTTACAGTTAGAAAGACCTTTTAATTCCTAACGAGACTTTGCACCTTACACTTGTTTATTTAACTTCCTTAATGGACCCTTAATGGAGGTACATTATTGCAAGGGCTTGTGAAAAGTCCACTTAATTATGCCAAAGGAGTTGCTTTCCAGCACTAAAGATTAACTTTGGCCCAGAACTGTCACTCTTTCCATATGCCTGGATTTCCCTTCCCCACTGCATTGACTGTGTGTCATTATTGACACCGACTATGCCAGCATTTGTAGGTCATACTTTCTAAAATCATTATGATTCCTTCAGTAATTTTTGTGTTAACCTTTCCGTCACGTCAGGATTTTTTACAACTGTGCAGCTGGCATGGCAGAGTGATGCCTGCACTTTGGTCCAGGGTGGTTTAATTTACCACAGTTTAGGGTAAATTAACAACACATATATCTGAGATTAAAGTGTCAATGGGACACACACTCCCCCTGCGGCATAATAAACTATCCATGCATGGGATATACAATCCCACCCACCCCTCCACATCCTATTAGCACCTCCAGACAAATATAATGCTTATTTAATGGATAGTATAGTTCAGGTGGCACTGTGGTCTAAACCAATGAACCTAGGGCTTGCTGATCAGAAGGTCAGCGGTTCGAATCCCCTCGACGGGGTGAGCTCCCATTGCTCGGTCCCTGCTCCTGCCCACCTAGCAGTTCGAAAGCACATCAAAGTAGATAAATAGATACCGCTCCGGCGGGAAGGTAAACGGTGTTTCCGTGCTGCTCTAGTTCGCCAGAAGCAGCTTCGTCATGCTGGCCACATGACCCAGAAGCTGTCTGCGGACAAACACCAGCTCCCTCGGCCTATAGAGCAAGATGAGCATCGCAACCCCAGAGTCGTCCGTGACTGGACTTACCGGTAACTGTCAGGGGTACGTTTACCTATAGTGCTTCAAAACCTGACAAGACCTGTTTGACCAGAGAAAATAGAGCAGGCATATTATTTATTAAATAATATCCCACTTTTCCTCCAGAGAATTCAAAGCAGCATACAAGATCTTCCCCATCCCTCACTCTAATTTAATCCTCTGAGGTAGGTTAAGCTGAGAGGTAAGGACTGGCTTGAGTCATTTCGTCAGCTGAACACAGTGCCTCCTTGCACAATATTAAAATACACCAACAAAAGAATACACTTTTTATTTACTTTGTTTAAATATGTATAAGCACACTTGCATATAAAATATTGCAAGGCAGCATACAAACTAAAAATACAATACTATAATAAAAACAAGAAAAAACACCAGGCATACCAGCTGGTTGGCAAAAAAAAATCTCAGGTTCAAAAAGCCTGTTTTTCAGAAGATGTCTAAAAGCAAGCAGAGATGACTCCTGCTGAACCTCTACTGGCAAGGAGTTCTGCAGATCAGAGTCTGACACACTATAGTCTCAGTTCGTGGTGAAGGCCCCTAAACTGGGGTTGGCCCCCAATGCCCCATCAGTGATCAAGGTGAAGCATAAAAATGTGGTGGCATGGATGGAATAATGACTACTGCTATAGTGCAAGTACATTTTCCAGTCAATTTTAATATTGCACTCAGGAGTTTCTCTTTTCTATTGCTATGCATCAAATTAATCTAGCCATTCAGATCATATTCAACCTATTCTGAGGACCAGGTACATTTAGGTACCCGAGGCAAACCACAAAATGGTGGGGGGGGGGCCCTGGTAGGAAAGAAGGGGCGAGTAAAGATCTACATCCAGGATGGGGGGGAGGGAGATTTACACTGGGAACAATGGGGGAAGGAGACCAGCAGCACCTTCTATTCACCAAGAGGCCACTCTAGAGCCAGCATAGGAAGAGCTGTTGAGGAGGTGACAGATTCAGCCTCCAAGAAGTGCACCACAGTTTTTGCTGTCACTGAGATGATGGTGGCGGCAGCAGCAGTAGACAATGCATTGGAAGCCAGATCTGCTGCCCCTGGGGGATCCTGCTGCCTGAGGCAGTTGCCTCACCTTGTCTCATGGGTGTGGACCAGCCCTGCCTATTCTGCATTGATTCCAAGTCAATTCAATGTGCTGGCTTTGGCTTTTAAAACCCTAAACAGTTTGGGATCAGGTTATCCAAGGGCCACTCTGATTCCCAGCCTGTCACTAGGAGCTGTTAGATTGCTGGGTAAGAGATATAAGACCTTTCGGCCCCACACCTTTGGAACTTCCTCTCCATGAAAACACGTATTGCTTCATTATTTATGTTTTAAAAGAAATCTCTGAAGATGTTTTTATTCCAGTCTGCACTTGATTAATTAATGGGCTATGCCTGAAGGTTTTTAGCTGCTGATAGCTTTCAGTTACTATGTTAATATTAATGATTAAACCACTGGTGGAGGAAGAGGGGGGGCGGGGGGAGTGTACCGCCCCCGGCACCACGATCCCAGTGGGGTGCCATCGCGGCTGGCCTACACACACCCCGCACTGTGCGCCACGCCCCCACAGGTGGCGCACCACGCTCCCAGAATGCACACCACGCCCCTCGGGACGTGTGCCAGCCACACCCTCGCCTGCTCTCCGCCCCCAGTGCTGGAGCATGAAGCTCCACCACTGGATTAAACTGCAGTCGCTGTTATTTTCAAGTGTTTATCGCCTCAGAAGGGCTGCGTGTCCTAAAAGATGAGATACAATTTCTTTACATACACATTCATGTAGATTTCATAATTATATAAAATCATTTTGAGCAAGACTCTTTATAGGGGCGGAAATGCTCAATTATGAGTCTTTTTAAAAAGTTTTTAAAATGTGTTTGTAATGCCAATGGTGACAATATTGTGTGGGGTTTTTTGGTCTTTATTCTATGCCAGGGGTCAGCAACCTTTTTCAGCCATGGGCCGGGTCCACTGTCCCTCAGACCATGTGGTAGGCTGGACTATATTTTTGGGGGGAGAAATGAATGAATTCCTATGCCCCACAAATAACCCAGAGATGCATTTTAAATAAAAGCACACATTCTACTCATGTAAAAACACACTGATTCCCAGACCGTCCACGGGCCGGATTGAGAAGGCGATTGGGCCACATCCGGCCCACGGGCCTCAGGTTGCCTACCCCTGTTCTATGCACTCATACCATATGTAGGGCTTTTTTCAGCTGGAACTCAGTTCTGACACCTCTGAGGTGGGTGCCATTGCCATTCTAAGAGAACAAGGGATGTGTTCATGGCGAGTTCTGGCACCTCTTTTTCTAGAAAAATAGTACTGGCCATATGTAGATATTATTTGAAGTTTTGAAGTAAATTAGTTTTTTTTTTTATTAAATACCTTTTTCTCAAGTATATTGTCTTTATATAATTTGGTAGTGTAAATCCTGCCAGAACCCACTGTGAAGGACAAAAAAAGGTGCACTTCCTTCATAGGTGACCTTATATTGCCATGTTAGCTGATAACTTAGTGTTATCTAAGTACTGGGGAGGCGAGTATGAAACTCACTGGGGGGGGGCAGAAATACAATACAGAGAACTTGTCAAACACCTAGTAGTCACAAAAAAACAGGTGGTATGCTACATTTAGCTCAGTGGGTCACAAGTAACTGTGCAAGTCTGTAACAGTTGGGTGTATGAAATCCATGGTCAACCTTACAGCCAGACTGTTTGGTTCTGCCCTTGAAAATGGGAAACAGCACCTGGTCCAGAATCACAGCTTCTTGGTTAGTGGTCAGGAATGGACTGCAGAGTTTGTGCAGTGCTAGAAGAAGTGCACTGGCTTGGACCACAGGTTAGTTTCCAGGCACAATCCAAGGTGCTAGTTCTTTTACCGTCCTCAAGGTCCTGGACAAGGATAGCTCAGGTAGCACTTTTTCCTACATAACCTGCCTTGTGTGCTTGATTTGTCTCCCAAAGCCTGCCTCAACCAGGGCCAGCCTGAGGTTAACCTGTGTCCGCCCCCCCCCGCCCCCCCGCCAGGGAAGATGGAGCGAGTGAAGATATACATGAGGAACAAGGGGGCAAGAAAGATTGACATCGGGACCTGCTGCCCCCAGGGATACTGTCATCTCATCTGGCCTCATGGGCCACAACTCTCAGAGGCAGAGCTGGTAGCTACAAGAAACAGGCCCTTTTGGGCAGCAGCACATATGCCCTTTAGAAATCTGTCCAGAGGAGCCCAGGTCCAAAAAGAAGTTGACAACCCTAACCAACACATTTCTGTGTTTAGAGGGCAATGTCTCCAGGCGGAAAACATAACTTCCAAGCATAATGGAGCACCAGCATTTTAGAAATGTACTGTCTCTTTTACTGATTTTTCAGAGGATATCTCTTTATTCCACTGCACACCCTTCCTGTACTGTCCAGATGACTAAACCAGGGTTGCCACATTTCAAAAGGTGAAAACCCAGACACAAAAGTTCTTGTGTGTTTTTTGCGTTTTTAAACTGTTTTTAAGAAAAGTCAGCAAAAACGACACTGTCGCCATGGGTTGCCATATGGATTTTCCAGGACATTTCACCAATTTCTGCCCAGACACTGCTTTCAACTTCAGCATTCTGGGTATGTCCAGGAAAATCTGGACATATGACAACCCTAACTAAACTCTCATGTAGTGTGTATACTCTGTGTTTAAATTGTAGAATGGGTAACATCTCAGTTGTGGTGCATATATTTTCAGGTTAACAGATAGCTAAACAAAATGTGTGGATTATCAATAGGCAATTGTGCACAGAAAAGAAATTCTTAAGAAAATGGTCTCTTGGAGAGGTCCAATGCAATTACGCATGTCATATCACAATCATTAATGATGATTTTTCCTAAGATGTTTGGAACCTGATGGATCTGCCTGCTGTTAACCAAGTGATTTCTGGCACTAATTTCTCATGAGACTATCTCTAGAGCAGGGATGGGAAACCTGAGGCCATCCAGATTTTCCCGGACTACAGCACACACCATCCCAGAATATGTCGGCTGGAGCTGGTGGAAACTGGAGTCCAACAAAATCTGGAGATACACAGATTCCCCCGTCTCCCAACATATTATGTCACAACTGATAGAGAGGCTCTGTTGTGCAAGGAAGTTGCATAGCAGCACAACCATGTTTTATCACTGCTCACATCCATTTTAATTGGGCTAAAGGAAAAGGAAAGCATCCTAGTGTACAAACCATTTTAACCAATACATGTGGCAGATGTCTGTTTTGTCTTGAGTTGCAAAAAGGCTGTAGCTATAAAGCAGTGAAGAAAAACTAACCAGATTCACCCATTATTTTTTTTGAGAGGTGGCAGAGGGAGGGAGACAAGGAAGGTGTTTGAAATGCATTCATCATAATCACCCAGATTGTTTTGCTTGCAGAAGAAGCCTAGGAGAGAAGAGGTAATAAGGCTGCACGGCTGGGAAGGAAGACTGAAAGGAATCTAATCACAAAGTAAAACAGAATCTGTGTGCAAGGTATAGGGGCAGCAGCAGATAAGTCTGACATAAAGAGCAACATGCTGATGACAATGCTCTGTCATTTAAACCATGAACAGTCAGTGGGGCTGTAAAACAAGAATACTTCTGCGGTAAATTATCTGGGAAAGCTACAGTAGAGGCTCCTCATTATACAGATTGATTGTTTCTATTTTAAACGTTCGCGCACACACAAAGCCCTACGGCCACTACTTATGCACCTGAGACAGTCATTCAGGAATGCAGACTCAGGTGCGTTGCATTTCAGCAATCCCAAGGAAACAGAATCGGTTCCTCAGTCATCTTTGGGGGAGGCGATGCTTCTTTTGGGCTGTGTTCCACAAACCATAATTTCAGCATTTTCTTCCACTTCTCCGTTTTGTTATTACTGTATTGTGTAAATCAAATACTAGTAGGGGCACACATTTCATTTCATTACATAACTTACATTGCAAGTAAGACATGTTGAAATGCTGGGTTGCCAACTTTTTAAGGGCCCTGTTCCCTTTTTGGTAGGGGCAGCCTGGTTGGGGGGGCTATGTTACCAAGAGGAGCTTTCCTCCTTACTTTTGCCTCCTGGCCAGGAAAAGTTGTTAAATTTCTGCTCATTAGACTGCAGTTAAGTGGTCAGGAACAGGGTTGGTATGAATGTTGGCAACCCTAACAGAAACCTTCAGATGTTCCTATACTATGCATAACAAAGCTCTTGCTTGCTTGTTTATGAGGGGATAATCATTTATACAAGAACAATAGTAAGTTGCATTTAGAGAGAAAAGACAACCCAGATTTACCCCCCCAAAAAAAGAATCTTGGACCTGTAAGCAGAACAAACAAACCCTGGGAGAGTACAGTTTATGGTCTCTTTAGGGAAAATGAGGTACAGCTTGTGGATACCAGGGCTGAAGGCAAACTTTCTACCATCAGCCTCTTCACCAGTCCAAATTCACATCTCTTTTGGATATAAAAGACTAGCTCATTAAATGCCAAGCATGACACTGCTGGAACAGACCAAAACTGTCCAGAAAATGACCCCAGGGACTGGTTTCCTTGGATTATAAACAGCCTATTCATGGTGCTACAATGCACACCTCCCCCTCTCATAAACACTTCATAGTCCTCTCATTGCATACAGAGCTCCCTTCTGTGCTACAGACTCTCTCTCCAAAATCCAAAATCAGTCTTGCTCCTCCTTCTCATGAAGTACGAGCCCTCTTATGCATCTGCCCATATCACTGGCTTTCCAGGTCTCCATTTTCTTTTTTTACTGACCCTATATTTGTACAGTTAACAGTAAACAGGTGTGTTGCAAATAAGTAGATAAAGTTTTTTCTCATCACTTGTATCTCCTTGTTTGTTTGTTTGTTTTTAAAAAATCACCTGCAGACTTTCTGCTTGTCAGGTGTTTGAGGCAGAAGACCATGATTGTCAAAAATAGTTGCTGATCATGTTAAGACTAAAATAAAATTGGTGCCTTGAAGCATTCTAACATAAGGAACAGAACCATTAAGATGTATGCAGCGTAACATAAAAACAGATCATTAATTGATTTGAGTTTGGGAAGAATTCACTTTCAATTTGTGAATAATTAACTACATAAAACAGAATAGAGGGACACGAAGGTCATGAGTAGAAATGCATTGAACAAAATGCCCTTGCTGGTCAGTAGGTATGCTGCTAAGCAACAACCAAAGGCTCTGATTCAGCAAAGCATTTAACTCAAATCCAGCAAACTTAGCAAGCCACACTGTGAAGCACCTCCTCTCTCCTTTAAAAGGGTTTGGAGCAGGAGGTGAGGGGCTTGAAGTGGGCTGTTGGTGAGGTGTAAATAGAGGTGTTGGGGAAGGGTAATAGACAATATTGGCAAACAGAGCAAACAGGGATGGCAGCTCCGTGTATGTTTGATACCCTTTTAACTGGCCAGGTGAGGTGAGTCTGGCTGCTGAAAAATAGTCCTGGGAATTGCAGCTTGGCAAGAGTGCTGCAAATGAAGTTAGAATTCTCTAACCTCTATTTACATAGCAATTCCTTAAGGAGACAGAATTAATGGTTAGGGAAAATCTTGTTGCCTTAAACCAGCTGAGCAAGTAGCCCTACCCTTTTCCCTCTGCAGAATATCAATTCTCCTCATAGAGGCAGCAATACAATCAAAATTATCTGCAGAGAGGGATCCTATGCAGGCCTACTTGGAAGTGTATTCTGTTGAGCTCAATGAGACTTGCAGTACAATCCTATGCAGTACAATCCTATACCTAGAAGTAAACCTAGAAGTAAACCCTTGAGTCCAATGAGACCTACTCCCAGGTATGTGAGTATATTACAACCTAAATTCCTAGTAAGTGCACTTAGGATTGGAGTCTAAAGACAGAGCTAGATTGACTTAAGGTCAATTCAAACTATAAAGTATCTAACAAAGACAGCAATTCTACACCCACTTACCGGTACATGGAAGCAAACGTCACTGAACTCAGTGGCACTTGCTTCCAGGGAGACATGTATAGGATTGCACTGTTCATTCAAACTACATTTTAGTAGTTGTGTGATACTCTTGGAAGTCCCTTTTCTGTGACAATATTGGGATATCCTATCCACCCAAAATTAATCAGAGGTGGTAATGCCCTTGCTGCTGCCCTTTGGTGATTCTGAGATGTGGGATCAGACCTACAAAGTAAAACAAACTAACTAACCCTCCCTAAAAGTTTATTATGGCTCTTATCTTCAGTGATAGCCAACGTCAAATCCACAAGGGATTTGCTTCTTGACTAGCTCCAGGCCTTGTTTATTTTATCCTTGTTGCTAATTTCAGCTGCTATGTTGACTTTCCAAACAGTGGAGTGGGGGTAAGGACATTTTCCAAGCTTCAGACTCCCCCATCTCCTGGGTCAACAAGAACAAAACTTTCCACAGGAACTCTGATTTCACAACATATTGTCATGGCTATCAGATCGAAAAGAGAAGAAGGCCTACAGCTTTCATTATCTCACAGAAGAGCTTTTCTCACCCCTTGCTGAAACCCCCTTTTTCAGCAGAAACCCTCTCCTCTTTTGCATCTCACCTGGGGCTTTCAAAGGTGGAATTGACATGGGGGGGAGAGAGAGAACAATTTTGAGGCTTTCCAAAAAAAAAAAAAAAAAGGCTTTTGGGGTATCCTGGTTTTTACTTTTTGAAATATGGCAACCCTGCATAGCTGTCAACTTTCCCCCTTTTTTTGCAGGAAATTCCCTTATTCCGAATAGGATTCCTCGCAAGAAAAGGGAAAGGTTGACAGCTATGCAACCCTGTCTCACCACACTTGCATTCTGTTTATAGAATGGGGGAAAATATGTTGCAATTCAGTAGTATCAATGTGACTGTTTTGTACTCACGGGTCTTTACTCTGTATCCTATAAACTAATAGCAAACTGATTTTATAGTCAAAATGGCAACATTCACACACAAACAGGTGTGGGGAAAACCCGAGGTTTATAGCAGTACAAGAAAAATATTTAGAGGGAAATCCCTACAGTGATGATGGGTAAACACACACACACACACACACACAGGGGGGGGGGAGGTGTTCAGTGAGGACTGAGCATGGCCAGTAGGCACAACATGCTGACTTACTGTTAAAGAGAGGGAGAATAGAACAGAGTATCCTAGAAAAGGTTAGATGGCTGGCATCCAGCACACCACATGGCAACATTTTGTTGCAGGTTCCACTTGCTGACCACTCATTTGGGAGAAGAGCTTTTCCATGCACAACTATCCCTCTCTACACTTAGTACCACCAGCAGTCAAACACACATTTACACAGCCTGCCACACACCTATATAATATGCACTACACTCTTGTGTACGCATGCCTGCACATCCAAGTGCACCTTGTTTCAGCAAAGGAGGGAGTGAAGGGAAGGACCAGGCACATTTCACAGCATTCTGGCTTTCTAAAGCAAATAAATGTACAAGTAGCCGTGAAACACGTTTAAAAAATATGATCTAAGGAAAAACAAACACTGCCTAATTTAACTATACTTGCTGTTTCCTCAAGGTCTTGGTCATCCCATGAGGCAGCTTTCTCCTTTTCTTTTCAAAGAGGGAAGTTAGCTCATGCTCAGAAGCATAAGGTCCATTCAGAAATGTCCACAAGCAGTGGATAGGAGCTAAAGGAAACAAGTCTAGGGGAATTGACAACAGCTCTAATACTCATAGACCATACTCCCATTTAATTCCATTTTCATCCCAGCAAATAGATTAGAAAGTAGTAATTGATGGAAATTGTTCTCCTGCTGATACAAAAGAGAGGTGCTTGGACATTTGGTTAATTGGATAAAAAGACAAGGTTCTGTGCAGTTTCTGACCACCTGAGGCATAGACACAGACGGCACTGTCCATTTCCTGAGCAGCACAAACTGCAGGGCCTGTATAAACTTTTAGGTAATAATTGAACAAGTGGAAGATAAAATGAGGACTCTGCGAAATATATGATTCAGCAGACCTCAGTAGGGCACAAAATCATGTGTTCTTGCATATGAGCAAGAAAAAGAGGCAAGAGAGAAGTCTGCAGATATCAGACAAAAACTGATTCCTTTCATTATCTCCTTGCCTGCCATTTCAGGACCACAAACAGTGGACAGGACCTCGGATAAATGCTGGAGGCAGTGTTTTTTTGGTTTTGAAAAGAGGAATAAGGCTGCAATGCTGCACACACTTACAAGGGAGTAAGTCCCACTGTACTCACATATTGCTTTTGTCCCACTGTTGCCTCTGGTCAAACAGTTGTTGAAAACAATACGAAATGCTGCAAAACCTGTTTGTCAGACATAACAATGGGATGAGTGCATATGCCCTACTCAATGGCATACTCTAAAGCCATCTTCAACTCTGAAAAGAAGCAAGCAAAGCAAATCACTTGTCTCCCACTAAAGAGCTTCTCTTGGGATTCCAGAGATGACTTCTGAGCAAGGCCTGTCTTTACCCAGAATCCTCCTACCTCAATATTTCACAACAAAAACTCTTCCTCCTTGTCCCATGGGTCTAGAACGCCACCAGGTACTCACCTGCTCCAAAGGATACATGCTAGTACTGCCAGCTTTTCTCAAGAGAGCCTGACATGCCATGAATTCCATATCTACTTATGCTAGTCAAGGCTGTTAACTTTCAGCATCCCAAAACCACAAAACGGAACAATTTCCAGATGTGCTGTAAGTAGTGCATGTTTGCCTTTCCTTTCAGAGCAGAGACAGATATGGGGGCTATTTTAATTTTCTGTAGAATTTTATATTGGGCCGAGATCTTGGCCTATTGGTTTCATTGATCTGTTTTCAGTAATGACACCTACCCTGGAGACAGGACAATTAAGAAACCTAAATAAATACACAACATGTGGGATACAAACCCTTCCTCACAACGACCCATCAGAATTTATTCAGGTAGCCCACCTCTCATCTCTGAATAGTCACTACCTGTATCCATATAACCTCAGGCAACCTCAGGGCCATGGGTTCGAGCTCCACTTTGGGCAAAAGATTCCTGCATTGCAGGGGGTTGGACTAGATGACCCAAGTCTACGATTCTGATACAAAAAGCAAGAAACACCTCCCTTCTATTCTTTGATCACCTTTCAGAGCAACCTACTCCCAATTGCTCACACACACCTGTACATGTCAAACCTTCTGATGTCTTCCTATGAAGTTAGACGCCGAGGCTGCTTCCCTCCCCACATTTCCACGGCAGCAGTAGCAGCCCGACACGTGGCTCATTTATTCAGAAGTCGCAGGGGATGCACTCAAGGTAGGCATGCTCAAATATCATTGAGCCGAGAGCAACCAACTTCCAAGATCCCTCTAACAAATAGGCGCTTTCAGAGGGCACCTGGCGCTCCAGACATACCTCCTTCCTAAGGCTCAAGGCCCCTCTTCCACTCAGTCCAATGCGTCGACTAGCCCCGTGTGGCCAAAGGGCAGGCTGCTCTGGAAGAGACCACTATCCGTGCTCCCCCACCCCCCTTGGAAGAGACCACTATTCCTCCCACCTGCACATATACTCGCTGGCAACCTCCCTCAGCTGCAGGTACTTTCCCCTTCCCTCCCCACGCGCCCGGAGGTGTCAGTCACCGGCCCCGCCCCCGCTCTGCCCCCCCTGGGGCCCCTCGCCGATTGGGTGGCCGCCTCTCCCTGCCCACTCCTCCCACGCCTGCTCGCTCGCGGGGAGGCAGCTCGCACGAGGCTCTCCCAAGCGCTCTCGGCGACAGGCCCGCCCCAGCCCCACATGAAAGGAAGCCGCGCGCCTTTGCTCCCGCGGAGAGACTCACCCTGCCCGCGTCAATCCGGCCGGCCGACTGTTGTCATAGCGGTGGGTCGTGCAGCCCTGGCCGCGCGCCACGGGTGTCCTCCATAGGCAGCGCGGGGTGCTCTGACGTCAGCGCGGAGACACGCCTCTCCCGCTCGCCCCCTCCGCCGTCTCTTAAGGAGCCGCGTGTTGGACCAGCCCCCGCCCCCGCCCCCGCCCCCCTGGGCCGCGCGAGATGGAAAGAGATTGTTCTCCTCGCGACCTTCTGCGCGCCAAAACTGCAGCGCTTTCCGCCGTTAGCCCTCCTGCAACCATGTATATAGGCTGCAGCAGCCCTATTGGGGATTTACCTCAGGGAGGAGACGCGTGTCAGAAATGTGGCGGCGTTTTGGGGTGACAAAATGAACTGGGCCAATTCAGATGATCGCTAACAGCAACAACAACGACGACAACACAACAGCAATGTGCTGGTTTTGAACCACTCTTCGTGATGCCGTCGATCCAATACAGGGTTTCTCAAACTTGGGTCTCCAGCTGTTTTTGGACTACATCATCCCTAGCTAGCAGAACCAGTGGTCAGGGATGGTGGGAATTGTAGTCCAAAAAAAAACCAGCTGGAGACCCAAATTTGGGAAACCCTGATCCAATACATTTTGCTCTCTGAGGCAGACTTAAGAAGCTGCTTTTTACTGCGTCATACTATGGGGTCCATCTAGCTCAGTATTGTCTACACTGACTGGCAGCTGCTTTCCAGGATTTCAGACCAGGATTTCTCTCAGCCCTACCTGGAGATGGTGGAGATTGAATCTGAGACCTTCAGCTCATAAAGCAAACGCTCTAACTCTCCCCTAAGTAATTTTGGGCACATAAGGCAAAAAAGAAAGGAGGCCATTTCCCCCTCCTTAGTAAAAATACAATAATAAATAACACCTTGCTTCCCTGCCATATCCACCACCTGAGGCAGCTGCCTCACTCTGCCTGTAGTCCTGCTTTCCTGGTGTGCTAGTTTCTTGTTTTCAGGGATTTTGCTCAAACTGGAGGGCAGGGAGAAGTACTCAAAAGTGGAGTCCCATACCTGTTGTCAGAAGTAGTACAAAGCATTTTACCACCTCCACGTTCGATGTACTGTACTACCATGTAGTTCTGCTGCATGTGTAGAAGACCCAGTACTATCTAGAGATCATACTTCTATCACCCCACCCCAGGAAAAGCAAGTGAGGATTTGCTGTTTTGATAACTGTGTGTGCCAGTTTCCTACATGCATGTGCCAAAGTGACTCACAACACACACACAAAATGATACAATAATTGCAGTACATATAACTGTTACAAAAAAAAAATCTCCCTTTAATTCACTTGAAAGGCAATCTGGCAGGCCACCAACTGCTGGGAAAGGAGGGCAAAGAACACCCAGCTGTGCAAAGGGAGATGGGAGCTTTTACATAAACTGGTTACTGCTGAGAACTCTGTGACGTTCTCCCAGGTTTGAAGTAATTGTACAGGAAATACACAGGAAAGCAGATAAGGAGTGACAAACCATAGAGAGCCAGATAAAAGTGACCCATGGCCCCTGATTTGTTTTAGGTTTGCCTGTAATTTGCCCACATTTTCTCTGTTTTTCTTTGGGGAGGCTATAGAATGTGCAATGATCAGAGCCCAGCATATACATGTCTATATATTGGCATGGTGTGTGTAATGTGTAGCCAGGCTCTTGAACTTGCCGTTTTTGTTGAGCAGCAAAACTGTGTATGTTTTGAGTTGCTAAGAAAATGCTAGTGGTTATGATGGGCAGAGTGTGTGGCAGGTAATCTAAGAGTTAACTGGCCAGATAACTATTGTTATTGGTGGCTATAAATATGAATGAATGATAGAGAGAGAGAGAGAGATTAGATAGAGACAAGTTGCATCAGACCAAAGGCTGTCAAATCCAGTATCCTGTCCCCATACTGGACAAGCTGAAGCCTATTGGAAAACCACATCCAGACATGAACACAAAAGCATTATCCCTATTGTATATAGTATATTTTGGAGATCTCTGGGGAAGTGCACCACAACCCTTAATGGAACCCTTCTCAGTGAGAGCCAGGTCACCCAATGTCAAGGTGAAGGGCATGTTTTGCTCTCACCACAATAGTATCAAATACAGCACTTTGCCTAGCAAACATTCGCTTATATAAGTGGGGCTAGGCAAAAACATTCTGCTGCCTGAGGCAAAGAACAAAATGCTGCTGCACCCATTCTACATACAAAAACCTGACTGGACTGCCAGCTGAATCTTCTTTCAACATTGGTGGTAGGACAATATCTTCCACCATACACAGCTTAGGAGATGCAGGACTAACTTGTTAAGGAAAGTCAGGAATGGAGGCGGTAGTGCCCCTACCTCCTGACATCTTCCACCTGAGGCAGCTCTCTCATTCTGCCTAATGGTAGGTCTGGGTCTATGTATATAAAAAGGGGGTACCATCAAGTGGGGGCTAAACCTTGTGCCTGCTCCTATATTCATATCTCCACCTCTGATCAGTGGCAGAGCTTCATGCTCCGGCACCGGGGGGGGGGGGGAGAGATCAGGTGGGGGCGTGGCTGGTGCGCGTCCTGGGGGTGTGGCGCACCACCTGCGGGGGCATGGCATGCGTTCTGGGGGCTTGGCACCCAGTGCAGGGGGGCAGCCACGATGGCACCCCACCAGGATCGTGCTGCCAGGGGGGGTATGCTCCCCCCGCACCCCTCTTCCTCCGCCAGTGCCTCTGATATTCACATTCCTGATTCTTAACCTGTGTAACCCCATCCTGTGTTAGTCTGTTAGAGTGGGTTACATCTGTATTTCTACCTACCTCAGTGCAGCTAATGACCTTGTTATTGTATATTATATGAGACCTGTGTCCTTTAAATAATTCACCAAAAAGAGGGCCACACCTTATTGCAGATGGGAGAGAAGGCCAAACCACTTGACTAGTCAATTGTGGAGGCTGCAAGGTTTTTTATAATTAGGAAACCTGAATGAAATACTGTATACAATTTTACATCTGTTGAAGTAGTAGTGTACGTAATGCATAAATGAATCCAGTGGGTTTTAAAACAAAAGCAAAAAACCTGTAATCAATAAATAAGTAAATAACCTCCAGAATTATTTGAATATGGGGGGGGGGCAGGTAACAAAAGGATAAATTCTCAGCTGATCTAGAAGTAGGGTTGTCCTACTCCCTTTAACACAAAGAACAGTTGGTGTTATGTGGGGGCAATGCTTATAAAAGGGATTAATCCAGCTGATCTAGAATGTATACTGATGTCAGCATGGTTTGGATTTTACTACTCCACTTTGAGGACTGAATGTTTACAATCCATTTTTCCAGACCTAGTGTTGCAGTGAGGGTTAGATTTCAGGGCCATAGTCCAGGGACCCGGGGGGGGGGGGAATTGCCACTCAGGGCATGGCAGGTTATGGTGGCAGTGGCAAACCTGCCCCATGCTAGCAGCTAAGCCAATTGAAACTGGTAGCAGAAACTAAGCCAGCATGCTGGGGCTCACCTGGACAGGTGATCACTGCTGCAGTATTCATTTTTTTCTTATTTCAATTTTTTTATATATAGTTGAGAGCTGTGATCCATCCTTAAGCACTCCTCCTCTCCAGCTCCAATACCAGAAGGAAGCCCAACTCATGGCTATGTACACATTGGTGCCTTGAAAAGCAGTGAGGTAGCTTCCCTCCTCACTGCAACTGACTTTCTTACATTGCTGTGTACACTGGAGAGGGGTGGGTGGGGTTTCTTCATCCCGGATAACATTGGCTGATTTCGTTCCCCACACTGCATTGCTACTGGTACATATATGCAATGCACACCCTTCTGCTTAACCTCAGCTTTCTTTTTTTCTCATCAAATGGAAGCTGGTTTAAGGGGAAGTGCATCAAACAGAAGTATTTCTTAAGAAGCTGCAGGATTCAGATGCATTGTGGCTAACATCATGTGTGCTCAACTTCAAGCACCAGCAGTGGGAGCGCAGTACAGTCAGAGTAAACCATAATGTGTACAACACAACCTAAGAGAAAAGCTTCCAAAGCAATAGGAGAGGCACTGCCTGGGAGGATCCAATTTCCCTCGCCCACATGCTTCTTGAAGTTAAAATCAGAATTCACTCTCCCTTTATACTGGTATTTGTGTGTGGTCAGAACAGACACATCTATAAACAGATGCCCTCATCATATCCACTTTGGTTCTCAGAGGAACTCACTAAGTTATCAGTAGTAACATGGATGGGCAAAAAACACCTCTCCTTACTGGCTCTGGTGCTGAAAACCTGACACATTCTGACTGAAAGCCACAGCTGCTTCCACTGCTGAGCTGGGCTATCTGTCTCACCAAGTCACATTCTCCCAATACATCACTGCAGAAAAGTCACCGAACCCAGAAGCAGGCAGACAGGGAGCCGGGCCAGCCCATGCACTCCGGCAGCCACTCTGCATGTGCCTATATTGCTATGCTCCTATGATGCATGCTGGCCTCTATGGTTGCGTTACAGCATGTGCTGGAGCAGTGAGCAAGTGGCAGTGAAGTCTTGGAGGACAGAACTTTGTCACCAAGAATACTCTGCACCCCCTTAGGTAGCCTGATTCTCTCATGGGTGGTAGAGGACACTGTCCTGTTGCTAGTGCAATAATAATTGAAATAAAATTCAGCCAACCTAGCAGTTCGAAAGCACAACAAAGTGCAAGTAGATAAATAGGTACCGCTCCGGCGGGAAGGTAAACAGCATTTCCGTGCGCTGCTCTGGTTCACCAGAAGCGGCTTAGTCATGCTGGCCACATAACCTGGAAGCTGTACGCTGGCTCCCTCAGCCAATAACGCGAGATGAGCGCCGCAACCCCAGAGTCAGACACGACTGGACCTAATGGTCCTTTTTACCAGTCCTGAACCAATAGGCTTCTGTACATGCCAAGGGTTGGTGTGGGGGCAGTCCCGTGCTTCACCTTAAGGTAGCAAAGTGCATTGGTCTTGCTATTGTGAGCCAGGCATACAACAATAGCATATGCTCTGCAGTCCCCTGCACCATCATGGGTGAAAATTGTACATGTGCCTGTTTTGCAATCATAACATATATTTGGGAATGACTGTAGCTGCTTCACACATCTCCCTTTCATATAGGAGATACATATATCCACTATTAAGTGTGAAGAGTTCATGCATGTTTATTTCACTTCATGAGCACATAGCAGGAGGAATCCATGACTGTGGTTGCAATGAAAAGGCATACACGTGTTCTCCCTACATGATAGCAGAGAAGTACTGCTGGCACATCCTATTTCCTACATGAAAATAATCGATTCAGCTTGCAAAATCCTGTAACTGAAGCAAAACTGCTACTGTGCTCATTCAAGATGGTATGTGTATGTGCACATATTTTCCATGATGCATGGCTGTTTTTTCATATTGAAAAAGAAGTTATGCATGAAGCAGCCCCAGAATGAACACCAAGTATAGAAAACAAGAAGAGCCTTATGGTACCTTAAAGACTGGAAGATTTATTATGGAAAAAGTATTTAGGGACCAAATAAATGTTATGTCATCATTGTGGGATGTATAACACTGGTGCAGTCAATCACAACATTCCTAGAGTGTACACAAAGGGGTCTTGGTCCTCCAGGTAGAGTTTCCTGTGCCAAGGCTGAAATCACTTCCTTTGTGTGACCAGAAGTGGGAGTGGCCTTACCTGTAGCTATTCAAAGATACAGGTGAGCTGCTACTCTCCCTCTCTTCCCACCAGGACTCCGAGGATGCAACATCTCAGGAGATGCTCTCTTGGCTTCCAGCCAAGAGAGGCCCACATGGAGCCTTTCTCCCTTAAGGGGAATCTCCACATGTAAATACATTTAATCTAAGCTAGCCTGCCTTCTGAGACTGCCTGTATGAGCTTGGAATGTCTGTAAGTAAAAGCTTTATACTTTTATAAGCTTATGTGTCGTGTATTTTCTTTTAAGAGGGAACCAGGGGAAATATGTGCCAGGATCTGCCTTGTTCTAGAAGTTCATAGGAACTTAAACGCCACGCTTTGCTGCGCTTTATTGGGGATGAGAAACTCTGCTAGTTTGGAGCTTGTTAGCACAAGCTGGGATAGGAAATATTAATCAATATTCCCTCATCCACATTCCCTCTCATCTCCCACAAAGGGTTTTGAGGCCCAGAACTGCGTATTTTGTGTATTTTTAAAGGATTGCTTTGGATTGTGATTTTTGGCAGAGTAGAATTTTTCTGTTTGTACTTCCTGGTAAGCACATGGTCTTTTGTTCTCCATTGTGCTGTGAAAGGGGGATTAGCGACCCCTCCCCTCCCTCAGAGCTCACAGACCTCAGAGGCAGTGAAGATTAGTTTGCATTTTGAGATTTTTAAGTTTTGATTTTTGAATTTTAACCATTTTTGGGAATTTTTGAAATTTTGGAAATTTTTTAAATTTTTGAGGATTAAGATGGCAAGCTCAGGTTTTGATAGTGAAGCAAGATCAAGCTTTATGCTGCTGAATGATCGTAACTTTGTGCAATGGAAGCAGCGCCTTTTAGTGCATCTTGGTGCAAAACAAGTGCTTAAAGCGGTGAAAGATCCCAAACCTGATTTTGCTGATTTAACCAAGAAAGCAGATTGGGAAAGGCAAGATGCAGAAGCTAAACACATAATTTTGAGCAGTTTGAAAGATGAGCATTTATCTCTGATTGACTATGAAAGTGATGCATCTCAGATTCTAAAGGATATTGAGAGGGTTTATGCACAATCATCAGAGAACTCTTATAGACATTTATTGGATAAACTGCTGAAGTTAAAGATGAATTCTAGAGAACAATTTACAGGGCATTTTAAGGACTTTAATGAAATTGTTCAAAGGATTGCCCTAACTCCCAGAGCTTTTGATGATGCAACCAAAGTGACTTTTATGCTAGCATCATTGGGACCAGAATTTGCTTCATTTAAGAGTATAAAGGAACACAGCAATTGACTGTTCCAATGAGCCAGCAACAGAGGAGTTTGTAAGTTTTCTTTTTGAAGCCATACCAGAAACTAATCCACCTCCTAGTATTGTACCTCCTAGTGTTGTAGCACCCCCTACAGATGACACCCCAGAAGACGCGGAGGACCAGATGTCAGAAGGCTCCAGAGACGAAGAGGACCCGTATGCAGGGATGCCGCCATTGGAAGGAGATGAGGAAGCTGATGCGGTTCAACAAGAGCCAGAGGTCAGACGTTCCTCCAGGTCCAACAGAGGCGTTCCACCACTACGACTGTCCTACTTTGCAGGGTCGGCGCCACCACAGGAACCTTCCACGTGGGAACAGGTTCAACGGTTGCCAGCTGCTGAGGCCAGTCTCTGGAAGCAAGCCGCGCAGGAAGAGATGGATGCACTGCATCGCAACAAGACCTGGACCCTGACAGAGCTACCTCCTGGTAAGAAGGCAATTGGGTCCAAGTGGGTGTTCAAGCTTAAGAAGGGGTCAGAAGGGGAGGTGCAACGCTACAAAGCTAGGCTTGTAGCACAAGGATTTTCACAACAGTATGGCGAAGATTATGATCAAGTATTTGCGCCTACAGTGCGATACAGCAGTGTTAGATTACTTCTAAGTATTGCAGCATCTAAAGGCCTATCAGTCCGTCATGTCGACATAGCAACAGCTTTTCTTCATGGGACGATTTCTGAACAGATTTATATGAAGCAGCCCAAAGGCTTTATCAAGCAAAATGAGGCACATCTTGTATGTAAACTTCAGAAAGGAATTTACGGTTTGAAACAAGCTGCAAGAGCATGGAACCAGAAATTACATGAAATGCTGGTTCAGCTTGGGTACAAGCAGTCAACAGCTGACAAGTGCCTGTACACTAAGAACAGAAATGGACAATTCTCTTACATTCTGGCTTTTGTCGATGATTTATTAATATCAACGTCCAATGACAGAGACTATAAAGACATAGTCAGACATCTCAACAAAGAGGTGGAAGTAAAGGAATTGGGACTTGTCCAGTATTACTTGGGAATTCAAATTGAGAGAGAAGAAGACGGCTCATTTCTTCTCAGCCAGAAGCAGAAGATAATAGAACTGATAGAAAGCATGCAGATGCAAGGTGCACACCCTGTCGCGACACCCATGGCCACAGATTTTCTAAAGAATCAGCAAGATTCGAAGCTGCTGCCAGACAACAGCGAATACAGGTCAGCGATTGGTAAACTTTTGTATTTGGTTACTACCAGCAGACCTGACATAGCAAGTGCAGTGGGGATCCTAAGCAGAAAAGTGAGTTCTCCCACTGAACATGACTTGGGTGGGGTCAAGAGGGTGGTGCGTTATCTCAAGGGTACAATGAATTGTAAATTAAAATTGCCAGCTGTAAGGGACCCTAAGTTGGTTGGGTACAGTGATGCAGACTGGGCTGGGGATAAGGCGGATTACAAATCCACAAGTGGTTATGTTTTTATGTTTGGAAATGCACCTATCATATGGGGCAGTTATAAACAGAAATGTGTAGCCTTATCGTCCACAGAGAGTGAATATATTTCAGCTTCGGAAGCATGCAGAGAGATCATCTGGCTGGATCAACTCCTGACAGACTTTGGTTTGCCGAGAAAAGGACCTGTCAGCTTGATGGAGGACAATCAAGGCTGCCTGCAGCTAGCGCAAACCGAAAAGTTCCTTGCACGTTCAAAACACATTGGGGTCAGGTATCACTTCATTCGCCAGATGATCCAAGATGGACTAGTAGAGATGTCCTACTGTAATACTCAGGAGATGACTGCGGACATTCTCACGAAACCCTTGCCACGAGAGAGTTTCCAGAACCTGCGTGTCAAGCTGGGACTCTGGGTGGTTGAATAAAGTTGTTTTATGTTTGTTAAATGTTGTTCAGACTGAGAAGGGGTTTGTGGGATGTATAACACTGGTGCAGTCAATCACAACATTCCTAGAGTGTACACAAAGGGGTCTTGGTCCTCCAGGTAGAGTTTCCTGTGCCAAGGCTGAAATCACTTCCTTTGTGTGACCAGAAGTGGGAGTGGCCTTACCTGTAGCTATTCAAAGATACAGGTGAGCTGCTACTCTCCCTCTCTTCCCACCAGGACTCCGAGGATGCAACATCTCAGGAGATGCTCTCTTGGCTTCCAGCCAAGAGAGGCCCACATGGAGCCTTTCTCCCTTAAGGGGAATCTCCACATGTAAATACATTTAATCTAAGCTAGCCTGCCTTCTGAGACTGCCTGTATGAGCTTGGAATGTCTGTAAGTAAAAGCTTTATACTTTTATAAGCTTATGTGTCGTGTATTTTCTTTTAAGAGGGAACCAGGGGAAATATGTGCCAGGATCTGCCTTGTTCTAGAAGTTCATAGGAACTTAAACGCCACGCTTTGCTGCGCTTTATTGGGGATGAGAAACTCTGCTAGTTTGGAGCTTGTTAGCACAAGCTGGGATAGGAAATATTAATCAATATTCCCTCATCCACATTCCCTCTCATCTCCCACAATCATAAATCTGTTTGCCTTTAACATGAAACAAGATACTATGTTGACTTTTCTCCAATAGACTTGGCTAACCTCTCTGGAAGTTGTTGCCAAGTTTTGAAATTTTACCAGCAGCCAGCAGAGGGGGCCTTAGGCCCATGTATATGTATCACTGCAATTTGACATGCCCTTTACCTAGTCTGTCTTCTGCATTATGTATAATCAGGCATAGTGCAGAAGGGTGCAAGCATGTATTTGGGGCTTGAAAGGTCTAAAAACAGGTAAGTTTGAGAGGTGTTACTAGCAAGTTTTACATCATAGTTCTTCAGCTGAGATCTGGTGCACGTCAGAGGAACTCCTAGCAGATCCAACAATAATGGTGGAAAAAATGCCGGGGATGGATCGATGGCTCATTGGATGCATAGTGGGTGCCCAAAAAAAGAACCACCTGTTTGGTGCAAAGTACTCTATGTGCTGTATGTAAAAAAAATACCTGCAGTATCAGAAAGCCTGCTTGCTATTCATTTGTCTGTAGCTTTTATTTCTTTTTATCCTGTATTGCAATATTGTACACCACCACAATTTTTTTCAGATGGTGGGCAATTAATAAAATTATTTAAATAGAATATGCAGATAATCCATTACATGGATAGAAGCCCCATTGAAATGAGTTGGCCTTTCTTTGAGTAAACATGCTTAGAGTTATTGTATTGCACTTGTTGCACACGAATCATAATTTTAAAAAAATGGGAAAGTGCAGCAATTCAGAGGCAAATTGAAGGACTACGTTGGATTCTGTGGACAGAGGAAATATGTAATTTCAGGTGGACCCCCCCCCCCAATGTCTTCACTGTCAGGTTTTAATCACCGAATGTGTAGTACGAGAAGAGAAATCTTGGAAATATATAAAGAGTAAATTTTCTGCATCCTTGATTAGCGGTAGAACATAGCCCAGTGGTAGAGCGTCTGCTTCAAATGCAGAAGGTCCCAGGTTCCATCCGAGGCATCTTCAGGTAGGATTTTGGGGTATCTCCCATCTGAACCCCAGAAGACCCATTGAAAGTCAGTGTAGCCAATGCTGAGCTAGATGAATCAGTGGTCTGATTCAGTACAAGGCAGCTTCCTATGCTCCCATCTCTGGTGAGGGGCAGGGCTTTCAGATGAGATAGTGTGGTTTAGAAGCATGTTTTGCGCAAGCTTGAAGAATCAGAACGGAACAGACATTCCCATCGTTCCCTGTTAGTGGACAAGTCCATTCCAGCCAGGTCCTTTCAGAATCTGCATAGAGATGAATGGTGCTATTTAAACTCATTTTTGAATGATCTCATATCAGGGGTTGGATAGTAAGATAACCAAGTTTGCAGATGGCATCAAATTAGTATGGATGATAACATCAAACAGACTGTGAAGAGCACCAAAAGGGTCTCTTCAAACTGGGTAACTGAGCAACAGATGGCAGAGGAGATTCAACATAAATAATAAGTGCAAAGTAACATACATTGGCTATTGGGGAGAGGGAAACAGTTCCAACTTCTTCACATATATATATTCCAGTGGGGTTTGAAATTACTGCATTCACCTGTAAGAGATCACGGGGTCATGGAAGTAGCACTGAAAAAGTCAGTCCATTGTGCTGTGGGGATTTTTGTGTTTTTGTTTTAAAAAGGCAGATGTGATGTCAGAATGGTTGGGAAAGGGCCCAAAACAAAAACAGCAGATACCACATGGTCATTATATAAATCTCGTGTTCCCACATTTAGAATACTGAAAGCAGTTCTGATCGCCCCCACCTTGGAGATGGTGGAGAGCTGGAAAATAACTCAAACGGAGGTGGGGTATTGATAAATGAAGCGTCTTCCCTCTAGGAAAAAGTCTCGGGAATGTAAGGTTTTGTTTTGCTTCTTTAAAGAAAGGAGTAGGACTAATAGGGTTATCCTAACCATTTCTACTCAGAAGTAAGTCCTATTGAATTCAGAGGGGCTTACATCCAGGTAATTGGGGTCAGGATTGCTTCTTTACTATTATAAACACGGAGGTTTATAAGAACCATGCCTGGAGAAGAACGGCGAGGGGTGTTTTGGTTTTTTTTAAAGCCCTAGCGCAGGCACAGGCAAACTCGGCCCTTCAGATGTTTTGGGACTACAACTCCCATCATCCCTAGCTAACAGGACCAGTGGTCAGGGATGATGGGAGTTGTAGTCCCAAAACATCTGGAGGGCCGAGTTTGCCTGTGCCTGCCGGACACTGATTGACAACAGGTTCCTGGCAAGCAAACGGATTAATTTATGGAACTAATGGCCACAAGATGCGGTGATGGTGACCTGCCTAGATGGTAGAAAAAGAATTAGCCACATCATTGATGATCAACTATCAGTGCTTATTAGTGCTGAAACATACACACACAAACGTTTAAACAGCAGCATGTCCCTGTTTGTCAAACGCTAGAGACAACCGACAGGGGATGGGAATGTGGATCACGTTCTGCTTCTGAACTTCCAGGAGACATCTGACAGGTCACCATGGTTGGGCAAGGATGCTGGGTAGTACAAAACCCGTTTCTGTGGATTGTGGGTGCCAGAGTGTCTTGAGGGCGAGCACAGTCCTTAGAAGTTGCAACGAATTGGGATGGTCAGGTGAGACTAACATCACCTGCCTTGAGCAGACCGGGAGAAGAGCCTTACCTGTGCGGGAAGCGAGAGGGGTGTTGGGATGGCTTTATGCGCAGCTAGCTTGAGGGACTCAGCGCAGGAAAGAGGGGCTCTGGATTTAGAAGGCTCTACAGAGGATGGGGAGGAAAGGAAAGGAGGAGGGAAAGCCACGCTCCTGGTGCCAGGTGCCCATGCTTGGTTGGCCCCAGTGCATTGTGGGAGCGATCCTCCCTCCCTAAGCGAGCCGCATATGGCCAGCCAAGCGGATGACGGCCCCCCTGAGTCAGCCTGAGCTACCGCCCGCCACCGCCCACCTGCACCCTCACCGTCTGTCTCTCCATCTTGTGATATTTCACTCCGGAGGCAGCGAGGCAAACAAACTCGGTGCCAGATTGTACTGAAGAGCCCCTCCCCAGCCCTCCCTACGCTCTACAGAGCTCTTCATCAACATTGGGTGGTAGAATCTTCTCTCTCCCCCCCCCCCAACACACGCGCTTTCCCCCTGGACCTCCGACTTGCCCCCTCCTCCCAAGCCATGCCAATCAGAGGCGCATCTCCTTCGAAATGACAATTGCGGCCCACTCCTCTGCATCGCGCGATGAGGTCATTTACACCGAGAGCTCTTTCTCCCGTTACTTAATGCAGATTAAGAAGATCCTGCGTGTACGTTCTGTCACTCGATTATTTTTTTTAAACCCATTAAAAATTGGCATGTTCCAAGTTATAATAACTAAAGCTGTTCGACGTGGGTTGATTTTTGGTCACAAGCTAGCATTTTTGTAAATCCTAAAATGTTCAGCTTTTGCCAGAACTTCCAAGTCTATGACACAATTTGACTGGAGGGTGTTTTTAGTTTGTTTGTTTTGCTTTCGCCCAGGTTTCTGGTAACCAAAATGGACCAAACCCACAAATCCTTCGTCTTCAGAAACGGCAACATTTCCATTTTTAAACCCCTTTCCGTTTACATGCCACTGCATAAGCCAGCCATGCCAAGGACTTGTAGACGGATCCGTCGGAGTACCTGATCCCACCTGCGTGAGCGTAAAACAAACTTCCAGTCTTCAGTCTTACGCATGTTATTACCTGGAAGTAAGTCCCAAGGGTCTTATGAGACTTACTCCAGATTTCAAACATGCATTGGATCGGTTGCGTGGCTATTAGATGGCGATCCTAAAGCATTTACTTACGATCCATGTGATTAGGGATGGGCTGTGATCTCTAGGCATTTTAAACCTGCTACTTTGTATGGCAGTGGCGCAATCTGCCTTCGTGAGGCCTAACTCATATCCTCCAACATTTCTCCATGAAAATAGGGACGTCCTATTCAACAACAACGTCACTAGTTTCTGGAATTTCACCTAGATTGGGTTGGCTCCAGATTTATAGCAGAAGCTCCACCATGTCTACTCGGAAGTAATTCCTTTGGAATTCCATGGCCTTGCTCCCAAGTAAGGGGGCGAGTCAGGATTGCAGGCTCGGTCCTGATCAGAACCAACCCATGGAAATAAACAGGAGGTACCGGTAACTAGCTTAGGCCCATGGATTTCACCGAGCCTACTCTAAGCACGACTAAATCGGCCTCTGACCCATCTTCTCCTAGCGCTGCCCTACACCAACCCTGCGAGCTTGGCGGGAAGGAAGGACGATGCTCCCATCTGCTTGAAGCTAATCGAGGACCATCTAGGCGAGAGTGGTTTTGGCTCTGAACCCAAAAGGGTTTGACCTTCAGCTCGCACACCCTTAGACCCGATCCCACGCGCGTTGACTCGGGTGTAAAGCGCGCCAGGATCGCAGCTCTGACCACTGCGCAGTCTCCGCTCCTACACCGGCTCTCCGCCTTCGGTCCATCATGGGCCTTTGCATAGAAGCCAGCTCCTAGGAACTGAGGTCCCTTCACGCCCCCCCCCATAAAATATTTGAGGGGGCTGCCCCGACCCAAAGTTGATGGGCATTGCCATTCAAATGGTGCGCGTGCACCGCATCTTATGATCGATTCTGCTGGGCGGGGTTCACCTGCCTCTCCCTCAAAAAAAAATTATTCAAGAGCCTTTGACATACGAATCGGTTGTTTTATTTTATTTTTTAATGCCTGATGGAGAAAGTCCTGCGAAGGGAGAATCCTGACTCTTGCCCCCGCCCCCATTTCACGTGGGAATCGAACTGGCCCGAAAGCGAGCAGGAGCGAGATAAATAAGGGAGGCGGCGGCGGCTTCCTTTCCTGGGAGAGCAGCGATTCTTGGCAGGGGAGTCTTTGGCAGAGCTTCGGCCAGCTGGCGCCTCTTCCAGGTTGTCAGTTGCGCGGGCTCCTTTCTCCTTCTCCTCCACCTTCCTCCCGCTCCTTCCCGAGTCTCCCCTTCGGTTTTGGCCCAGAGAGACTCAGTTTTCTTGGCTGGCGTCTTTCAGGTCCTCCTCGCTCACCCGCACTCCGCCACAGGGGGCGATGATTGGGGGGGGGGCACACGGAAACCTGCCCCGGGGGAGCCCGGCCCCTCTCGCAAGCGAAAGTCCCGTCCCATCGTCCGCTTTCCTGTGGTTTCCTTTTTCCCGTGAGGTGGTTTAGATGAGAACTGGGGACTGACGGTTCAGCATCACTGGGTGGAAATTCATGGCTGGCCCGCATCCCGATGCTCTAACCATTGTACAACACTGCCTTCCCCCCTCCTGGTAGGCGCTGCATCATATGACGACTCTCCAGGTTTTGTCACGTTCTGGCATGACTAGACAACTGGATCTAGCGCTGCGCCGCGGTGCAGTTAGGTACCACGAGGCTCTGGGCTGAGTGGTCTTGCGCCCTCTTCCGCCCCTGGAACCGGGTTTAACCTTTCCGACCCTGCTGCGCTTGGAAGTCCTGGACTTCTGTTCTGCCCCCAAAGTCCCACCCCAAAGTCAATAGTGGTGACAATTGAAACTGGTAGGGCGGGTGGCAGGGAGGTCACCAGTAGGTGGAGCCAGAGCACATGGGAGCCAAGTCACTCTGGTTTTGCTCCGCTCTGCCTCCCTTGCTAAAAGGCAGCGCCACCTCCTGGACTGGAGGCGGTAGGCAAGTCGGGGGCTGGCTGAGAGCAGACTGAGGTTGGGGGGCAGTGCCCCATCCTATCCGCCCTAATGGGTGTCCACTTTCCAGTGCAAAGGCACCGCAGCTTCCTGTGTCCATCACCGTTGACTGACTCCGACCCTAACCCATCCCGAAGAAAATTCCTGCATTGCAGGGGGTTGGACTAGATGACCCTTGGGTCCCTTTTCTAAGTGCGTCTTTGAATTTCTGCGACGTAGAAGTTCAGCCTGTGCTCTCATCCCGCCCATCGTAAGGACGAGCGTCCTGCTGTTTAACTATCCCGATGAACTTTTTCTATCTGGGAAAGGCAAATTTTGTCGAGGTGGTATCTTCTAGTAGGGGACGCTTCGTTTTGCACTGTAACCTGTAACCAAATTCCAATTGCACGCACCGAGACTGGAATCCTGGACGCACCGACTGTGGGAGCAAGCGCCATTGAGCGCTGTAGGGTAAAAAGTGCCGACGCCTGCTCTCGGCGCAGACTTTCTCTTGGTTCGCCTTTCCTGTTTCCATGCTCTTCCAATAGGGCAAATTTTCTGGATGAGCCATGGGATGAGGTTCCCACTCCCATCAGCCCTAGTCAGTATGGCCAGTGGTCAGGGATGATGGGAGCTGGAGTCCAGCAACATTGGAAAGGCCGCAACGTCCCCACGCCTGAATCCAGAGCCCCGACGTTTACACGAACGAACCGCGTCCTTAAACTTGTTTCAGCCTTATATATCGGCCGTTTTTCAGTATAAGCGACTTCCCATCTGCTCCAGCTCCATGGAGCTGTGTTTTATTCTGTCCCGAACCTCTCCCGCTAAGCGTGTGTGCGTTTTGGGGAGAGCGAGTTGGCCAAGGTCACTTGCCCAACTACTTCGATTTGGGGGAAGTAGGCGCTGGTACTCCGATTCCCCACCCCCACCCCGCTCGCTCGCTCTGTTACGCTGCTGAGAAACACCTCGAAATCTTTCCAATGGAAACGAAACCAGATTTCCCAACGCTAAAGAACAGCCCCACTTTTTGCCGTGAGACAAGCACGAGCCAAACACACCGATCAGAAGATCAGAAACTTCTCCCCACGGTTGCTCTGTTCAAAGAGGGGAAGCTGAGGAGGTCGCGCTTCCTCGACAGCCATGCCCTCTAGCCCCCGCCTTCAGCCAAATCCAGTGGCAGTTCCTAGGTAGAAGGAAAACTCTGCACATGCTCAGAGGCACCCTCTTTCTGTGATCACCTAGCGGGCGGCGGGCGAGGCTTACGCCCTGGCCTCCAGCCGCTTCTCAGAAAGTGCTGGCTACACAGTTCATCTCCTCCAACCTCCGCTTCTCAGTGCAGGAGGCGCAATCCGCGTTTGGAGCCATCGGGAAGGTGCGCGTCGGAACAGGTGTACTGGTGGGGGCGCATGCTCAGATCTCCTTAACTTTTTCTTTCTCCATTCATTCACCCCAGAAAGCACCGGCTTCAATGGGAGCTTACTCCCAAGTAAGTGTGCACGGGGTGGGTGGGGCAGCTGGGAGTGTGTGTCCCCCGTGGGGCTTGAAGCGAGAACGTTTAATTCGTATTAATTAATGCGGAGTACAAGGTCTGGGCGCGTGGCGTCTATTGTTGACTTCTCGCGGGCGCCCCGTCCCACCCCCCGCCCCTTTCCAGGGAAAGGGCAGGGCATGCGACCCCCCGCGGAGTCCAGACGCGATGACGCCTGCAGGGTGGGGCGAGGTGCGTGGGCGGGAAGCAGGTGGGCGGGGCCGAGTGAGGGGCTGCCGGGCAAGGCGGGCCGGGCGGCAGTGGGCAGAGAAGATCGGGGAGGACGAAGGGGAGGACGACCCTCCGTCCGTCCCGCTCCGAAAGGGTTAAATCGCGGCCGCGGGGGGGCGGAGCCCCAGCCGGCCCTGGGAATAAGGCGCCGCCGCCCGGCCGCCTGCGCTCCCTTTCGCGGAGTGGTTGGCTGCGCCGGGGCGACGCGCGCGCACCGAGCCGAGCGGAGCAGATGGTGCCAGGCGGCTCGTCCGGGATGAAGCCTCCGTCCGGCAGCTCTCGCCGGCGGAGCGGAGGGTAGCACCGCCGCCGCCGCCGCCTGCCAAAGGAAGGTGTCTGGCCGGCCGGCCGCTTGGCTGGCTGGCCCCAGGCGGGCCATGATCCCCCGCAGGCTGCGCCCAGACGCCCCCGGGCTACCGCGACCCCTCGCCTTACGCCCCGTCGCGCAGGAGCTTCTCTAGGGAGTCCCGGGACGCCGAGCGCGTTTGCTCTCCAGCTAGGACTTCCGAGGCGATCGCGACCCTCCCTGCCCCCCACCCACCCACCCGCCGCCGCTGCTGCTTTCTCCTCCTCCTCCTCCTCCTCCTCCTCCTTGTCTCTTCGTTCATTCCTTTTCTTCTCCTGAGGTTTTGTCTGTCTTTCTTATTTTTTTGCCATTTTCTACCGTCCCTCCACCGAGCCTGCCTGGCACCATGCGGCTCCGTCTAGGACCCACCCTGTACGGTAAGTGAGGAGCACTCACCCCCTCATCCGTTTTCGGGAGGTCTGGAATGCGGGACACGAATGTTTTGATCGTGGGGGGTGGGCGAGGAACAAGAACTTGATGGGGGGGTTATTAAGGGGCGGGGAGATGGGGGGGAGAGAACGGGACCTCGCGTGTAAACTGGCGGTCAAAGCGAGGGGGGAATGGGGCAGAATCGGTCAGGAGTCCGTATGGGGGTTGTTCCTTTGAGTTCAAAAAGGAAAGAAAAAAGCGAAGATTTATTTCCCGTCCCCTTGAGATGTCCCTTTTGAGAACACGGGAGATATCTCGTGGGAATATACACGCAGGCACACACGCGCAGGCACTCAGTTGCTTGCCCACTCCAGCCCCGAGGCGACCTTGAGGTGGCACCATTTCCAAAGGCGCTATTATGCTCACGTGGACTGGAGATAATGGGCGTCTTCTGGGGCTGTCCAGTTATTCCGTGCTTTGATTGTTCTGAAATAACTGCTCTTCCCCCGATCCGGTGCCTTAATAATGTGGAGGCACACAAGCACCACACACTAGTGGTGATGTGCTGGCGAAGGACAATGTGTGTGTGTGTGTGAGAGAGAGAGAGAGAGAGAGCGCTACTCTTCTGATGGTTTTAGAAAAACCATCTCGGATGGATAGCCCCAAGGAAGATTACAGGAGTGGTCTAATTTGCCTGCCTCAAAATTGCTCTGAAAGCCTCATTAGCAGCCCCCCCCCCGCATGCCACCTGGACAGGATTGTGCAACTTCTAGAGGGGTATCCGTTCCAAAGTGGCTCTGGAGGCCAGGAAGTGGGGTTCTGTAGGCACAGAGGAGGCTGGAGACCTTTCCCCCTCCAGCTCAGCAAGGCTAGTTCTCTTCTCCAGGGAGGTGAAGTGTCCCGAAGTCGGAAGGATGTGCACCGCCTCTTCTTGGCATTGAGAGGAGATTGACTCTAAAGGTGATGGACAGGGTCGGTGTGTGTGTGTGTGTGTGTGTGAGTGAGTGAGAGAGAGAGAGAGACTGCAATGGGCTTCTCCATCTCTGGAGGGCCGATCAGTGCTGAATTCATAAAGGACGGAGGATGTGCGCTGCCAGCGAATGAGGCAGGAGCCAAGGAATGGCAGGTGCTACAGATCTCCCTGGCACTGTCCTGCAGGGCAGATGCATGGCCCGTGTGGGTCCCAGGATCAGAAGACCAGGCCAGAGTTCAGACGAGGCAATGGCCCTGCCTGGCTGGCTGGCTGGAGGGATGCCGGTGGCTTTCTGCTCTACTCTGCTTGTTGCCATTTATAGCCTGGCCCCCAATGGGTTACGCAACAACAGGCAGCTGCTTATTTTGGGGGTGTTAAATTATGGACGAAAGAGGAGTTGGGTTGTTTTCAGCTTCATCCGCGTCACCAGCCACGTCAGACCTGCTACCTCTGGCCCCTCCCAGGGACACTTGTCTTAACCCCCCCAGCCTACGCACAACTGAGTTGTCATTTCTGATCTCAGCACCCACCATGGTTCCCCAGATTTAGGAGCAGGGCTTGAGTGTTGCCTGCCTTGGTCTCTGATCGCACATCGGTTAGCGCTTCCTGCCAGATCCTGCATTGGAACACGCAGGCACCCCAGCTCCTCGGATGGGTCCTACCCTGGACAAACCTTGCTTGTCCTATGCAGCTCTGCTGATTCTGACACAGGATTCTATAAACATTGGAACATGCGTACCTGGACCAGCCATACAGACAGCCGCAAACAAGGATATATGCGACCAGGGGTGAAAATCTGCACTCAATGAGCTCCCCCATAGATCATGTCAACTTGTGGCTCCTGGTGGACAATTGTTCAGCGTTAAGCACCCAGGTCTAGAGGCTAACCATGCGATATGGTGGTGGTGAGAGGGAATCTGTGGCATTCTGGAGTGTGTTATTATTATTATTATTATTATTATTATTATTATTAATTATTTCCATCTGACTGGATAATATGCACAGATCTTTTGTAAGCACATATCTTCTGATTCCGTTTATTCTTTTAATTCCAAAGTTAATTTTCTCCATGTTTCCCTTTTCTTGTAATCTACACTGCAAACATAAAGAGAAAGTTCAATGCTGGGGGAGGGGGGACTCTCCCCAAGATAACAATAGCTAGGTAGGCTGAGCCTGCCCACCTTGAAAGCAGGTCAGTAAACAGATATGTGAAGCCCTGACCAGCCATTAAGCCCCATGGGGATGGGAGGAAGGAGAAGCATTCCCTCTGGCACCCCTCTCAGGTCTCGTTCTGTCCAGCTGCCAATCCTTCCTATAAGGGGTAAGCAAAGGCTCTTTCCAAAAGAACAGTAATGGTCCATAGTAGGGGAGAGGCCCGGTGTGTTAAGATGGGAATCAACACTTGATTAATGGAGCACCAGCACTGCTGCTATGACGGCATGCTGGACCCTGACCTGGTGCCAACACATTTAAAAGATCTCCAAGGTTCAGAACAGAGGCTGGTGGGGAAAGAGACGGGATGATGAGCTCAAAAGGCTGACACAAAACAAGGCCCATTGAATATAGCCACCTTTTCAGGAGAAGCCCTTTGCAGCCACTATTTGAGTATTCATCAGGATGCTGTTTGTTTATTTTAAAAAATATTTGAGAACCTTTAAACATAGTTGACTTTTCCAGCATTAAAACTTTGGAGATCAGCATTACTTTCTTCTGGCAGAGGAAGACAAAACCAACAGCTGGCAGCTAAAGGAGCAGATAGGCCTGCCTCTCTCTCTCTCTCTCTCTCTCTCTCTCTCTCTCTCTCTCTCTCCCTCTTAAAGCCAGGGTAGCTGTACAGCATCTAGAGGAGGGCAAAGCTGTGAGAAGAGGCTCTCCCCCTGGGAGGATCCCAGTCAATACCATGCCCTGATTTTTAGAAGAGATGTTCAGCCTGGAGGAAAGGTGGTCTGATGTGTGTTTCTGTAGTTCCTCTCTGCTTGAGAGAGAGCAGGTTCCTCATGAGCTGCAAGGGTCAAGAGGTGGAGGTCAAGATAGGGAGGGAATGGTGTCCCTTAAGAAGCCAGACTTTCTGTAAGAACTGGAAATACTGTCTCATTTCACCCCTTTCCTCCTGGGATTAAGAGCACATCTACTGCCATTGATTTCACTCCTACCTCTTGAGTTAAAAATGGAGCCAATTTAGCTGTGGATCCCAGGTCAAGCCATGCTTTCAGTTTTGATGTGGTGATAGAAAACTTCTGTATTAATCCTCCCCCTTCCAAGTTCTTCCTGGCTAGTAGACACAGATCTGATTTATTTTCGGTTTTGATTGTTTGTTACCATTTTTATCCTGCCTTTCCCTCAGTGAGCTGATTCCCCTCTCTTCTCCCAATAACCCTGTGAGGCAAGTTAGGCTGGGGGAAAAGGACTGACCCAAAGCCACCCATTTTGCAACCTATCCCATCCCAGCTTCCCACCACAACTCTTCTTCCTTTCAACTAGCCCGGGAACTGAGGTCTGTCTGGCAGGATATCCCACCTCCTTCCTTCCTCTGTGTGCCCCGTATAAATGAAGGAAAGACCCTCAAGTGCACATTCACAAGGCAGCAGGTAGGGGGGGGGGAGATGGCAGGGTCTGCTTCCAGCTCCCTCACCTCTGCCTTGGACTCCTGCTGCATGTGACCATCATGGGGCAAGTTGTTCCTGCGCCTTCCCGAGGGAGTGGTAAAATCCATCCATAACAGTGTGTTTAAGAGCTAGAGTGCATTGAGGAGCTTGTGCTATTCGTAGTACGGACTGGAATCCTCTCACAAGGTTAATGAACATTTGGTGAAGTTTTCTTCTGAGGGAAGGATCAAGGGTTTTAAATCTCAGGAGAAGCAGTTTAGGAGGGAGAAATGTCTTTAAGAGCGGGGGTGGTGGGTGCTGGTGTCGGCTTGGATGGGGATTACAGGGCACACATTCTTAGTGCTCTAGCCAAGAACAGAAGCATCTCCTCTCATTGCAGTTGAGCAACAAGGGTAGTAAAATAGCTTTTTTTGGTCTCATACAAATGCGCTCGGTCTCGTCTGAGTCGTTCAGCTTTTCACCTTGAAAATTATGAATGAGCACCTCTTGCATTTGCTGGGGGGGGGGAAGAATTGAAGCCAATTGTTTCCCCCCATACGATGCTGATTTTGTGGGGGGATCAGGTTGGAGAGGGGACCGGGAAGGTAACTGTGGGTGGGCAATTCCTCAGAATATTGGGGAAATGTGGGGTGGGTGGAACTGAGAAGGAATTTGCTGTGAAAACCCCCCATGAGATTCAAGGGTGGGGTGTGTGAGAGTTGGCTGGGGTGGGGCATAGGGAGGTCAGCAGTATCTAGAACTTGCCTGCAAGCCTCCCTTCCCCCTAAGATGAGGCAGAGAGGCCAGAGGGCTTTTATGGGGAGAGATGCGGAGCTTCCAATCCCTTTCCCCTCTGCTTTTTCTCTGCCCAAGCTCCAGCGAAAAGCCACAGGCCTGAATTATGGATGAGACTCCTTGGGTTACAGCCGGTTCCACCGCACCAGAGAGAGAGAGAGAGAGAGAGAGAGGAGTCCAGAGACAAGAGGCAGCAGTCAACATTAGTAGCAGCTGCAGCTCCCTCTCTTCTCTGCCCCCCCCACCCCTCTGCTCGAGATAAAGGCTTTTTCCCTGTTCTCCCTTGAGGGAAAACTGGCCTGCCATTATTGGAGGAAATGGCCACTGCTGATGGCACTGAGGAACATAGGCTTCCTTCCACCCCACCCCAGGGTTTAGGGAGGAAGAGAGCTGGGAGGTCAGGGCAGATTTCCTTCCCTACTTCAGGGGTGGAAAACAGGTCCTGCAAACAGAACTCCACCTCACGTGTCTCTTTGGTTGTGGAGCATGCATGGTTGCTGCCGACTCAAAGCCGTGCTTCTGGAGCTATAAAGCGACATGTATTTTGGTGACCATCAGTTCTGTAATTTGATTCACAACCTGAATCCCAGTCCTGCCTGCGTCATCATATCCTGCCAAAGTTGTGCCTGTTATTGTCACAAAACCACCCATCAGTAAAAATGGGGGGGGGGGGTCTTTCCTTTCCTTGGCATGGCATATGTTATGTAAGTTAGGACTTTATTTGTTGTTGAAAATTTATGTTTCTATGCTACTGGCTTGCAGTAATAGTCCAAAACTGAGCACAAACAGAATTCTGTAAAAACTGGGAAGAGGGGGAAGAATTGGATTCTGTGGTGGATTGGGGGGGGCAGCAGCATCTCACCTTGGCATCTGTTAGCAGCTGTCTTGCAATTCTCTCTTGTCCCAGTGGCCATTCAGCCTGCCCCCCATGCCTGCTCTGTTTAACTGGGTCAGTGCAAGACGTCTGCTTGTAATCTTACAGCAAAAGGAGGGGTGGGGCAAGGGGTTCTCAGGTGCCACACTTGTGAATCTCCTGACCTGTGGAGTGAAACCCTCCCTTAAATAATTCTGAATGCTGGGATTTGTAAAGGGTTGCTGGGAATTATAACCCCATGAGGAGGAAACTGCAGTGCCCAGAATTCTTTGAGGTGGTGAAATGGGCTTAAATTGTGCTTAGTGTGTACACCACCCCTATCTCCCATCTATGACTGGTGTAGCCAAAAGGAGGCTTTTCCCAGTATGCTTCATGCGAGTCCCAAAACAGTGAACGTATCAAAACTATAAAGTTAAGCTGGCGGAGGGGTGTGTGATTTCAGGTGTCTCTTATTGAAGGGACATGGGGACTGTCATATTCCTGCCCTGGGTGGGGGAGAGGGAATTTACAATGTTGTTGATGCTGGTAAAGATGGAGCTGTGTCGAAGCATTCTGGGTGTTGGCGAGGCTGCTCAAAGGACTCCTGCGTTAGTGCGGAGCTTGTCATGAGCAGCATGGAGGCTGGGAAGAGTGGGAAGGCAGCGTAGGGCCCGCGTGGAGGTGGTGTGAACTACCGAAACGGCGCATCGGCAGCTTGTGTTACTCGTTTGCCACGTCACACTGCCCACACGCACGCATGCAGAGGTTGGGGACCAGGCACACTTGCACGGGGAGGAGGGGTGCTCACGTGAGAAATTGCGTGCGAAGGATGACAACTTTGGCTCTCTTGCCTAGGGGAGCATGCCTCCTCATGTGGGATTACGCCTCGCAGGGTTGCCAGCTCTGGCAACTTGTGAGTCTCACGGTTTGGGGTCTCTCTCTCTCTCTCTCTCTCTCTGCATCGCAGCTCTTGAAAAGTGGGGGGATTTTGGCTTGCTTTCTCCTCTTTTATTTTAAATCAAAGTAATATCCAGTTAATCAAAGAGCTGGAAAATGTAAGTGACCCATCAAGAACACAATGTTGACATTCTGTTTTGATCTTTCAAAATCATGTTTTTAACTGGAAGCCTGACAAGTGAACCTTTGAAGTATCTGGGTAGCATGTGTGTATTGTGGGGGGAGTACTAAAGAGAGCTAGTGTGGTGTAGTGGTTAGAGCAAGGGTGGGATGATGATGATGAAGATGAGGAGGAGGAGAATAATGGGAATAGCCCCCCTAAGCTCTCAAGAGGAAAGCTGGGGTATAAAGATTTTAAATCGAGGTTCCCCAAACACAGGTCTTCTGCTGTTTTTGGACTACAACTCCCATCTTCCCCAGATAGCAGGACCAGTGGTCAGGGGTGATGGGGATTGTAGTCCAAAAACAGCTGGAGACCCAAGTTTAAGAAACCCCATTTTAAATCATGAGTGGGAAACCTATTGCCTTCCAGATGTCATTGGATTCCCAGTAGCCCCAGCTAGCATGTCCAGTAGTCCGGGATAATGGGAGTTAATAGTCCAACAAAATCTAGACAGCCATAGCTTCCCCAGCCCAGCTTTAAATAAAGAGCTGTCTTGAAATAGCAATGCAGTGGGTGGACAGGGAAGGCGGGACCACTCCTAGGATATTCCACATAAGGGCGGGGGGTGATGGTTGCTGAAGGAAGCATCTCATTGCCTGTCCTTCTCTGCTTCCAGGCTTGGCTCCCACCTTCCTGCTCCTGTTGGCCTTTCCTCTGGTGGCCGCCATGTGCCCCATGCTTTGCACCTGCTACTTTTCTCCGCCCACGGTCAGCTGCCAGGCCAACAACTTCTCCTCGGTGCCACGGGTCCTGCCCGCCAACGCCCAGCGCCTCTTCCTGCAGAACAACCTGATTGGGACCCTGCGGCCCGGCATGTTTGGGCCGAGCCTCGTCACCCTTTGGCTCTACTCCAACAACATCTCCTCCATCCAGCCGGGCACCTTCCGCCACCTCCAAGCTCTGGAGTGGCTGGACCTGGGGGACAACCGCAATTTGCGCACCCTGGACGCAGACACTTTCCGCGGGCTGGAGCGGCTGCAGTCTCTGCACCTGTACCGCTGCCAGCTGAGCAGCTTGCCCACCACCATCTTCCGTAACCTCTTCAGCCTCCAATACCTCTACCTTCAGGAGAACAACCTGCTTTGCCTGCAGGTGAGCCAGAGTGCTTGGTTGTGGGTTAGCGTGGATCTTGGGCCACTGCCTCTGGCCTCTAGGGGGAGCTTGTTCCCAGGTGGGCCATGGAGGTATGGACCCCTTTCTCCTCTGGCGGTCCTCTGGGCTTAAGTTCCTTTTGACCTTGTGGGGCATATTCTCAAGGAAAGATGATGGGAGTGGGAAGGAAGAAAAATGACTGGCAGTGGAGCCTGAGGACAGATGGGGAATTTCCTCTGAGTTTCCAGCAAGCGGATGGACAGGAGAGCGTCTCACTGGGCAGAACAGGGAGGTGGGTCGATGAGGCGAGGTGTTGACATGTTTCCAGATAGATGGTTTAAGATGTGCCTTCAGAGAGGGCAAATGGAGGCCTCTCCGCCATTTCTCTCTGAAGACCGGCAAGGAACTGGTGTGCCACTTAGCCTTCCACCCCCACATGGCTGGTCCTCCCCTGAAGGCAGGTTCTCTGTGCCCTGCCAGCGACTCACTTAAAAACCACATGCCTATCCGGCCTCGGGCGCGCTGTGGCTTAAGAGTAGGGGAGCTGCAGCCTGGCCTGCAGCAGTAAAAATGCATTTTGCAGATCATGCCTCAGTGCTTCAAGCCACATCCTTAGCAGGGGAGGGCAATGTTTGTGGGTGGGGGACTTGGGAGCCAGCCTGTATCATTTCCTCAACCAAAGCGCAGGAGTCAACTTCCTCATAAAACTCTGGATTTGCGTCCAGCAGTAAATCCTGTGTAGCTGTATGGGAGAGATCTGGAAAGGTGGGGAGGCAGCAATGAAATGTCTACAGTCTTGAGTTGACAATAAGCCAAGAATCTCCCATATGTAGGAAGAGGCCTTTGGGGCTGTTCCTTTTGCCCGAGGTGTCTTCACAGCCTGTCCTTTCTTCCTCCATCTCCCAGGACGACCTTTTTGTGGATCTGGCAAACCTGAGCCACCTTTTCCTGCACGGCAACAAGATCTGGCAGCTTTCCGAGAACGTCTTCCGGGGTCTTTCTGGATTAGACCGCCTGTTGCTGCACAGGAACCGCCTGCATGCCGTTCCGACTTGGGCCTTCCGCGATCTGGGCAAGCTCACCATCCTGTACTTGTTCAACAACAGCCTGACCACCCTCTCCGGGGAAACCCTCTCAGACTTGCCGTCCCTGGAGTTCCTACGCCTCAACAACAACCCGTGGGCCTGCGACTGCCGGGCCCGATCCCTCTGGGCCTGGTTCCAGCGCACGCGCGTCTCCGTCTCGGACGTCATATGCACTTCTCCGGCTGACCGCGTGGGGCGCGACATGCGCCGCCTCAACGAAACGGCCTTCCGGGGCTGCCCGCCGGGCAACCACCACCCTGTAGGCTTTGACTGGGGTTGCAGGCCCGAGTGGGAGAATGGAGCTGCTCACCCCCACCCCCACCCCCGCCCTCACTCCAATGGCTCGTCCAATCACCTCTATGGCCTCGGGGGGTCGCCTCCCGCTGACCCTTCCTCCTTCTACAGGGACTTGCCAGCGAATGACATCCGCAGCCCCAAGTATGACCCACCCACGGAGGATGGCTACTGGGGGGGCTATGGCAACGAAGAAGGGGGGCAGCTGAAAAAGGGGTGCCCGGGACCTGGCTGTTCTTCTCTGGACTCTGGAGGTATCAGGATTGGCTTCCTGTTGCTTCCCTTTCCCTGGCTGCTGATGCTTTGGGGACCTTCCTGGTTTTGACAATGGAGGGTGGCTGCTCTGCTGGATGCTAAGCTGCCTTTTGAGAACTGACTCTCTGGGAGATCCAAGCCAGGATGGGTCCCCACCCAGCGCTTAGCTGAGGCCAAAGGGATTAAGCTTCCTCCTGCTACAGGGACAAAGGGAAACTAGATCTGTTGTTGCTGCTGCTTTCCTGGCCATTTGTGAGACTTAACACTGGAGCCACTTTCTGGGTGGTATCTGACATATTTTGTGAACCTATGGCAAGAGCACCCCCTTTTTATTTCTGGGGTGTTGCATAATTCCGCTAAAGATGTTCCCTTAATGCTACTGCTATCCAGGGCTGTTACGAGGCCTTCTGTGTTTTCCATATCCTGGAAAGAGCAGGGATCTCTTCTGTGCATGACAAGGAAGTGTGGAATGAATGAGGATCTGATCTTCAGAGTTTCTGTTCTTTCTTCAATATCCTACCATGCACATAAGTGCCTGCTTTGTCCAATTGGATAGGATATCTCAACTCAGAAAAAAAAGAAAAAAAGAAATACCATTCTCCTCCTGAGCCGCAGAAGGCTACAGGAATCTTGGGCCCTTGTCACTCTTTACTCCTCCCCCGTTATTTGGTATATGTTTTGGGGTTTTTAGTTTAAACACCAGGGGACCAACTCACATAATCAGTTCAGGTAATAATTACCAAGTGCAATGTTTCACTGGGTAAGCTAATCTTCATTGGCAGGGATAGTGTCTACATGATGATGATGAAAGTGGCTGTGTTGGCTCTTCCATACTACCAAGTCTTAGGCAACAGTTGCAGTTATCTCATGATAAACACAATCATGTGAATTGGCCCTTGCTCATAATTGCTGGTCTTCATTTTTTGTGTGGCTCTGTCCTCTCCCCTCCCCACCCCACCCCTGGTGCCTCCATGTCTTCCCCTGCCCCTATTTTCCCTTGGGAAAAAAAGGCCAAAATATTGGTTGGTTGGAGAACTATTAAACTATTTTAGTATGGCTTGGTGGACTTGGTCACTCAAGGAAGTTTGTAATGGGATACGCGGAGAGAACCATTATGAGGTGTAAGAAGTCCGTAATGGTTGGCTGACTGGAAGTTAACTGGAAATGAGTAGCTCATTCTTCTGTCAAAGGTTGCTCATTTCTCACTACACATTCTCGTATGGATACTTCCTGGAGTAGCCCTTAAGCCAGTCATTTGGTTGTTGAAAGAGATCCAGTCCATTCATCCATGGTTTCTTCAGAAATTCCGTTATTGCAACTGGTCTTCGCTCATATTGAAGTTGTGGCCTATGTCTGCTGCCGTGTAACCTGCGCTTGCTGCAGAGTGCGACACTTGACAAAGAAACACAACTGAGCCCAGCTTCCCAATGTGTGCCTTTTCTTATAAAAGTGTTCTCATAATCACATGTTTACTTTATAAAGGTGTACCTGCTTAAAACAGACCCCAGAGCTTTGGAACAAGGGCTCCTTTCAGATACATTAGTCCACAGGTCCTACTAGGCTTAGTTGGGTTGAAACGGCCTCTACTTCTGTCTTAGCCTGCTGCATAAAAAAAGGTAAAGGGACCCCTGACCATTAGGTCCAGTCGTGTCCGACTCTGGGGTTGCTCATCTCGCTTTATTGGCTGAGGGAGCTGGCGTACAGCTTCTGGGTCATGTGGCCAGCATGACTAAGCCGCTTCTGGCGAACCAGAGCAGCGCACGGAAACGCCGTTTACCTTCCCGCCAGAGCGGTTCCTATTTATCTACTTGCACTTTGACGTGCTTTCGAATTGCTAGGTTGGCAGGAGCTGGGACCGAGCAACGGGAGCTCACCCCGTCGCAGGGATTCGAACTGCCGACCTTCCGATCGGCAAGCCCTAGGCTCAGTGGTTTAGACCACAGCGCCACCCGCATCCCACAGCGCCACCCACTTCTTAGGCTGTAATAAATGTGTTACAGTCTTTGAGGGGTTGGATGGACCCTTAGCCTGTTTAGCAGCAAGAGCAACACACCCTGCTACCTCCACTGAAAGTTGCTTCTATAAGCAATGTGGACCATAGAGAAAGGAAGCTATGTCAAGAGGGAGGGTCCTCGTAAGGCAGGGTTGGAGAACCTGGCCCTCCTGATGTTGGGGGTCTTCAACTCCTGCCAGCCTGCCAATGGGTAGGAATGAGGAGTGTTGTAGTCCTACAACATCTAGAGAGCTACAGGTTCCTCATCACAAGGTTTTTCCCATGGGTGTATGAAAGGGTCATAGCTTTTAGTGGGAAAGAATTCTTTCATTTTCAGAGCATCCTAATAATTAGTTGTGGCCCACCCTGAGGAAAGGTGGTCTCCTCTCAGATTGAAGGGAGAGCCCTTCCAGTTCTGGAATGGGCACCAGGTGTTCAGAATGCCAGTAGTACTTGCCTCCCTTTTCCTGAGCTCTTATTCCTGTTATACAGTGGTACCTCGGGTTACAAACACTTTGGGTTACAAACTCCGCTAACCCAGAAGTAGTACCTCGGGTTGAGAACTTTGCCCCAGGATGAGAACGAAAATCGTGCGGCGGGGCGGCGGCGGGAGACCTCATTAGTGAAAGCGCGCCTCAGGTTAAGAACAGTTTCGGGTTAAGAGCGGACCTCCGGAATGTATTAAGTTCGTAACCCAAGGTACTACTGTACACAGTTATTGTATATGTTTTGGATACAAATACTTGTACAGGGTTAATATTCTAAACAGAGAGGCTTGTCATTGATAATTGGAAGGGGATCAAAAATCGTCTTTTAGGATGCCGTGTTAAATTGAAAATATTCAGTGTCGGTATTCCTCACACAGGTTTCTTTTTTAAAAGGACATGTTCTGCTTAATTCTTTTGATTATTTGCCGAGAGTGTCCTCCTTTGGCAACATGATATGCTTTAAAAAAAATAGCATTTTCTCCTTTCTTGTCCCCATTCCCCTGTTCAGTTTGCCAGCAAGAGAACTATCTGCATCTTAAAACTCTCCAAGTCTCTGCAACCATTTGAGGCTCCCCCTTTTTTATTTTTAGTTTTCAAAATAGGCTGCAAGTATGTTTTGTAAAGATAGGAGCGACCCCAACCTTCCTAAAATAAAAATTCAATAGAGCCCTGGGGTATGTGTTCAGGGAGAGTGTGGATCAGGTGGCTGGCACCAGAATGCTTGGCTTTATAGTGCTTAATATTGCCCTGGGGTGCCTGCAAATTGTGATAGAGAGAGATGGTGCTAGAGAGGCTCTTCTTTAATATGTGGAAAGAAGGGCGGGGTTGGGGTTGAAGCAGCAAGAAGAGCGTGTATATTATCCCACTCTGAGGGCAGCAGCTTTCTTAATTTAACTTCACATAAGGGAGAGAGAGGATGTTAGAGCTGGAAGAGTGGGTTATTTTTAGCAGGTAGAAGGCTGCTCGTAGCCAAAGTTAAATGTGAGAGTACAGGTGTGGGGTATGCATACGTGTGTGTGTGTGTGTGTGTGTGTGTGTGTGTGTGTGTGTGTGTGTGTTGTCTGAGGCAGGTTAAATAGGCAGGTCCATTGAAAAGGGTTTTAGGAGCTGGAAGGTGAGGAGAATTGAACACACACACACACATACACACACACACGTTGGGGTGACTGAGCAACAGAACCAGCTATCTGGTGTTCCTGTGGAAGGGTGGGCAAGGGAGTGAATGAGTATGAAGTTAGGGTTAATTGGCAGGGGTGCAGGCAAAGGCCAGAGCTGCAGCGAGGGCCATGCTGAGCCGTGAAACGGGAGGAAAGTGCCATTAAATCTGCCAGCAAGACTCCAGCGGGCTCAGTCTTTCCAGGTCAGGTAATTATCCTTGTGAAATATTCATGACCCCTTATCCCAGATGCTATTTCAGAGCAGCAGGGGGGGCAGAGAGGGATGTGAGAATGAAGGCTTCGGGAAGATACAAACACACATACGCATAGCTACCTCGCAGCATGGAATCTTTACAAATTACACACCGTCTCGTGCCTCCTGCCCACCCTTCCTCTTAAACACAGGCAAACATCCACGAGATTGTGCAGGCAGGGCTTCCTGTCCAGACAGAAGATGATGGAGGGTGACCTGCTATTGTCGCGGCAGTCGGCAGCCCGCCTCATCTTTGCCACAGCAACAACCCCCCTGGAAAACCTAGCGTCTCTCTTGCTGCTTTTGTGCAGAGCCGCTGTGGGAACTGGAAGACTCGGCATTCCAAAAGGCTTCTGGGGGCTTGGCTCTCCCCGAGAACTGCCACCAACACCGGCCTCTGTTTTCGTGACGAGATGCGCCGAACTCGCTCTCATTAGTAATCACAGCCACTGACGTCTGGGTGACCCATTTGTTCCGGTTGCTAACCTTTAAGTCCAATTTGCTCCTGAGCTGGGCACTGGCAATCCTTAGGATGAAGGGCAAAAATCTGTTGTGCTGGGATGAGTCACAAATTCTTATGCCTTGCTCAGTTGCAAAGGTGGACTTTGGTAACATCGTGCCCTGAGCAAAGGCAAAAAATCGAACCCCCCCCAAAAAAATTCTTATTTTCTCAATAATTTCCTTTGGTACAGTTGCCTATTTTATAGATCTTCTTAGTAGGTACTCATATAAATACATTTGTTGTTGTTTGTTTGTTTGTTGTTTTGCACCTACTCATCTTGGCACCCTGTGTGGGGAAACCGCCCACACTACACTGAAACCGGTGCTGCTTGGTTACCATTAGGAGTGCAGTACCCCATATAGGAGAGGGACGCGGGTGGTGCTGTGGGTTAAACCACAGAGCCTAGGGCTTGCCAATCAGAAGGTCGGCGGTTCTAATCCCCGTGATAGAGTGAGCTCCCGTTGCTCGGTCCCTGCTCCTGCCAACCTAGCAGTTCGAAAGCACGTCAAAGTGCAAGTAGATAAATAGGTACCGCTCTGGCGTTTCCGTGTGCTGCTCTGGTTCGCCAGAAGCGGCTTAGTCATGCTGGCCACATGACCTGGAAGCTGTACACCGGCTCCCTCGGCCAATAATGCGAGATGAGCGCTGCAACCCCAGAGTCGTCCGCGACTGGACCTAATGGACCTTACATTTACCTTACCCCATATAGGGCTGTGGTGGGGAAGCTGTAGCCCTCCATATGCCGCTGGGCTCTGACACTCCCAATTCCTAGCTATTGGCTATACTGGCTGGGGCTGATGGGAAGCAGAGCCTGATAACTTCTGGAGGGCCAGAGGTTCCCCATCCCTGCCATTGGGCAAAATAGACCTCTGCCCTCACTTTCTCCTGTGTGCTGAACTATTACAGCAGGGCAGTTTGGGGAATGGGAAGCTAAATGCTTTGTGTACCTTACCTCAGCCATCTTTGCAAGAGCCTTGTTACTCAGGATGCTTCCCAAATTTTAGGTTAAAGGGTATGGCTTGATGCAGGGGTTGAGATTTGAAATTGGGCTTGCTGCAGCTCATGTTCTGTAGTTGCTCTTAAAATACCCGGCAGCAACTCCTTCTGACAGGTACTCCTGCATCGGGTATTAATCCCACACCTTGTCGACCTGCTGCTCCTATGAGCTCTCACAGACTCCTAAACAGAAGGAATATTTGTGTACCACTGCCCTGCTTATCCACAGCTCAGCTGCCACAGTCAAAGAACTGGATCCTGTGGCCAGAGTCCTGTGTGTGCAGTCTGTCTACTGGGTGTGGAGTTTAAAGTTGGAGTGTTCTGCCCTGGACAGGGCCAGTGGTGGACCTAAATTCTGGGGGGCCTGAAGCTCAAACAGTCATGGGGGCCCCTTTACAATCAGCAACAAGGTCTGGGTAACCAATATTATCTTCTTCAATGGGGTTGTTTACAACATCTGTGCTACCGGTACTGATTCTCAAACTTTGGGATTGTGTGTGTGTGATCCATTAGAGTCATGCAACTCATTTTGGTTCTACTAGACCCAATGTTTCTAAGCAAGTAGTTTCTGCAGGCCCTCTAGAATTAGGGGCCCTGAGGCTTAGACTTCATTAGTTTCATAGTAGATCTGCCCCTGGGTAGGGCCTAGCGAAGGGCTGTAGCTCAGTGGCAGAGAATTTGCTTAGCAAGCAGAAGCTCTTGGGTTAAATCCCCAGCTGGGAGAGACCCCTGTCCTAGAGAGCATGGACAAAACTGAGATGGCATCAGGCAACTTTCTATGTTGTTCCTAACTAGGGAGAAGGAATAAACGATGCAGACGAAGCCATTATTCAGATTGTCTTGTTGCGAGCAAGTGAGTCAGAAACTGCAGCTTGTATTATTACCTTGCTGTAGAATTTCCTTTTGGGCGCCTGCACAGCATCCCCAGCACTGCCTGTGCTTATGTCCCTTCCGTAAGGGAGACCAATTCCAAACACTTTGAAGGGAAGCATATGGAGAAGATAATTAAGGAGCGATCTGTCCATTCCACATTGTTCCGCTTTCAGTTGTTGGAAGAGAAAATAGGAAAGCAGTGGAATATGAGGCTGCCCTCTCTGCGCAGCCAGCTTAACAAGTGAATTAACTAGTCTCTCTCTCTCTCCTCTTTTTTAATCCACCATTTACTAATGGCGGTTATCAGGCTTTACAGAGGGCAAAGTGACCTTCCTTTCCTCCCCAAGTGGTATGTAAATAAATGAAGGAGTGAAAACTATTGACATTTCTCCTCTTCTAAATGAAGCCCTGATGAAATGTAGATTGCATCTCCGAACACCACCTCTTTCTTCCCATTGTTAAAGGAGGAAAGAGGCGGCTTTGTCCTTTTTTCCACAAGGGCATGTTGAATCAGCCAGTGGTAACTGTGCTGTCCTCTGCATTCATCCCCTTAACTCTGCCCTTCTGGGCCATGCAGTGAGGAATTTGCAATGTCAACATCCCTGGAGTGACTTGTTTCTGTGCAGCTCCCTAAATTTCCTGAATCAGTCCAAGAGCTGCATACAAAGGAACTCGGCGTTACAGATGGAGAAGTGCCATGGGGAGAGCTTGCTTGAGCAAGCCCTGGCATTGTAAGAAATTAAATGCAGCCAGGTGTTCTAGCCATCAAGATATTGTTTTCCTTTCCAAGCTTAACTGAGCTGGATCGATGCAAGTGGCTTATCCAGTCCTTTTGCCAAGGGGTCCCATTAATGGTTAGCGTGGGCAGCACTGAAAAACCGCCAGTGCCACATTTAGGAATCGACAGTGATGGGGAACCCTTTTCAGGGCCACAATGCTTTGTGAGAAACTTTCCAGGGGCCACATGCCAGTGGAGGGCAGGAGCAGAGGCAAAAGTGGGTGGAGAAACTCACCTGACTGTTATGTTCCAGGCACATAAAAACCAGGAACAAGAGGCAGTGAGGGCCACCAACTTGGGTGGCTTTAAATGAGGACTAGAGCAGCCTGTCATTGGCTGATAGCCAGAATGGCTATCTTCTGCCACCTTTGTTGGAGGCTCCTGAAAACCAGTTGCTGGAAACATCGGGAGGGGAGAGTGCTGTTGTCCTCAGATCATGCCTACAGCCTTCCGCTAGGCAACTGGTTGGCCACTGTGACAACAGGATATTGGACTAGATTGGCCATTGGTCAGATCTGTCAAGGCTCTCCTTTTGTTATAATTTTCATTGTTTGGGGACATGCTCCAGCCAGGCAAAAGTAGTCAAGGAGGGAACAAAGCAGTCTTGGGGATGTGTGGCCTGGGGCATGCCTTGACGGCTGGATGGAGAGGCCTGGAGGACTGCATTTGGCCCCAGACCTGAGGTTTCCCATTCCTGCTGGTTGTCCTGAACTTTAAGACTCTTAACCAATGCCCTAAAGAGTAAGCACCACAGAACTTGGTGGAACTTCCTGCTGGGTAAAGATGCATAGGATCAGCCTGCACAGAAACAACCTGGATTGCAAACTGCTTCAGTGCTAACGGTGTCACATAATTTGAGAAAATTTATTGATCTAGTCATTCTGTTTTCTTTTTCTGGGCTTGGGAAACAGTAAGCCAAAAGAGAAAGCCTTTTCTCTTATTCTCCACATCAATATGGTGCTTTGCAAGCAGAAAGTTAAACTGGGCTTAAGTGCAGAGCTTCTTGGCGCAGTCATGGAGCAGGGCTTAACTTGAACCTGCGCTCACTGCTGGAGCCTACGAAGTGGATAGCTAATGCCTTTGTATCAGTACTTCAGATCTGGGTTCATCTACCGTATAGAAAATGGGCTCTCCATGTAAGGTGCAAGTCTCAGCTCAGAGAAGGCTTTATCTGGTATTTAGTGGCTTTGTGACTCTAGCAAAGTGACGGTCTCGGCGGAAACTCAATGATGCCAATTACAGAGGCCAGATGTATGGCCCGCTTGCGGTTTACATGGTCTGTACATATGTCACTCACTCGATAAAACAAAGCAAATTCCTCTTTTTAGCATGGAATGGCATTCTCTGGAAGAGCACTGCTGTGCTTTGTCAAACAAAGCAAATCACCGCTGAGTTGAAAGGTCAAGGATGCATTTCAAAGGCTGGCGTGCTTAAGTAACAGTCAAGGCTACCGAAAATAATCAAAATTGAAATGCATGTGAAAGACCCCTCTTCATCCTGTCTTGCTGATTGGGTCGCAAACTCTTTTCCTAGCAAAGCACTTGTGCCTTGAACTGCTTTCTGACTAGCATGTCAAAAAACTTCCAGTCATGGTTATCTGCATGCTGGGGGCAAGGAGCTGATCTACCAAATTTCTTCTTTTTATGCAGCTGTTTAAAGGCATCTTTGGGGTGGAGGGGAAGATGACAACTCAACTTCCCAGTTCCCAGAAGGCCATGTGAGAAAGGAGTTGAACCACTGAACCTTTGGTGTTGTGGTGTTTGGGTTCAACTGTAACTGAAGTTCTTCTGGTCTGGTTTAGAGCCAGCCAGATTCTTAGCCAGAGGGAGGCAGCTGCCTCAGGCAGCAGATCCAGAGAGGCAGGGAGCAGTGGCAAGGTGGTGTTGAGAAAGCAGAGTTGTGCATGACACACTGCCTGACCTGCAGCTCTTAAATCAGCCTGCTTGTCTCAGCTGTGATGGCAGACCCTGACAGTAAGAGTCAGTTGCCAAATCAGTCCAGTTGGCTTTTGAGCATATTTTTGGTGATTTGTGTTATATTTGTAAATGGCTTAGGAACCACCTTGGCAAGTTGCAGTATGTAAACGATAAATAATAAAAGAATGGGGGAAACACTATTTTGGCCTTTGCTTTAGGCAACATAATGCCTGGGGCCGGCCCTTTCAGTCTTGCAGGGGGTCAGCAGAAACAAAGCAAAATTAATGGATCTAATTTGTCTTCTCTCTCAGAGCTCCGAGAGGGGGAAACTGCTATAGGAGATACTACAGACATAAATCACCATAAATACACCCTTTGGCAGGGAACTTGCTGTTGAATTAACAACTATGTGTGTGTGATTCTTGCATCGAAGGTGAAAAAAGGGGTGGTTTCAATCTGCTGTCCTCTCCCAGTCATGGGACTGGCATTTGGAGACTGGCGGGAGAATGGGAGAGGAAAGGCAAGATTTCAGCCAAATTTAGAGACCTGCCTCTTTGCTAGATTTGACATTTAATTGGCCCTGCAAAAAAGCATCCTATCTTAAGAGTGTGTATGTAGTTACATATTTCTATCTCAGTATAATAAGAGCAATAGGGTCATTACAGACCAAACAATACACCTTTAACCTTTGTTTTAAGCAGAGGGATTTGCATTTTGGCCTGTTTAGTTATAAATAACAATTGTTCAGCAAGAACAATTGCATGTGGTCAGCACCCGCTCCAGCTTTGGGGAGAGAGGGGTCCCTTGGGCGAAATGCCCTCAGTAGGCCTCCACCTCTGATCAGGTCCGCCTCTTTTTTGCCGCTTGCCCCACTGCTCACTTCCTTGCCCTCCCCCCAATGTGGCCAAATCTACACAAATGCTTGGAGAGTGCAAATGCCCATGCCATTTCCTCCCTCTGGCAGCTGCTTCTATGTTCAGAGAGGGCATAAAACAGGCAGAGGAGGAGGAGGAGGAGGAGGAGGAGGAGGAGGAGGAGGAGGAGGGAAACCTCAGCAGGTGCCAAGTGATGCTGACCCTATCCTGTCTGAATGGGGAAGGGAGGAGAGACCAGAAGGATTGGCTCCTCTCCTTTCCCCACCTCACTGTGGCATCTCTGCCATCGACCTGTTTGCCTGCCTGCTATGGATATCCATCACATAAAAGCAACAGGACTCTGGCATGCCTGCAGTTTCCCAGAGGGCAGGTACCGATGGACAAAATACATATTTTAAAAGAACCTCCCCAGACTCTCTGGTTGTACATCTCCATGATGCTTTCTGATGGTTATTAATGAGCGTGCCATCAGTTTCTATTTCAAGTCAAGCCCACACGGCTGAATCCGTAACCCGATGCCTTTCCACAGCTCCCATTTGGGTTTAAGGAGGTAATTCTCAGCCTCACACAACAAAATTTTGATCTGTTTTTCGGTTCAGGTTTGCATCTCTTTGTCAGACAGCTAATGTGGCTGCAGCGGTCCCTGCTTTGAGCATCGCCTTTCAGTGGAATAGTTGGAATTCTGGCCCTGGACCTGCATATTTCACATCACTCCTTATGCTGGGTTTCGCTGCTGTTGTTGCTTTCAAATCTAAACGCTGGCTTCAAGGAGTGTGCAGACTTGATGCATGATTTTCATACTTCTGATCGTGCCACACATCAGGGAACCGGGGGCCTGGCTTCCAGATCAGAGGCCAGCTTCCCAGAAGGCTTCTCCCTACATATGGCTTTTCTCTCTTCTGCCCTGACCATTTTCTTCTTTTACTTTTCCAATGCAAATAGTCTGCATAGGGCAGGGGGAGCCAGAGTGGGAATGCAGTTGTGGTGGTGGTGGTGGTGAGCTTAAATCCTCCTGCATTGTTATTATTAAAAAGGTAAAGGGACCCCTGACCATTTGGTCCAGTCGTGTCCGACTCTGGGGTTGCGGCGCTCATTTTGCTTAATTGGCCGAGAGCCAGCATACAGCTTCCAGGTCATGTGGCCAGCATGACAAAGCCGCTTCTGGCGAACCAGAGCAGCGCACGGAAACGCCGTTTACCTTCCCACAGGAGCGGTTCCTATTTATCTACTTGCACTTTGACGTGCTTTCGAACTGCTAGGTGGGCAGGAGCTGGGACCGAGCAACGGGAGCTCACCCCATCGCAGGGATTCGAACCGCCGACCTTCTGATCGGCAAGCCCTAGGCTCTGTGGTTTAACCCACAGCGCCACCTGGGTCCCATTATTATTATTATTATTATTATTATTATTATTATTATTATTATTATTATCATCATCATCATCATCATCATCATCATTATTATTACAAGTGTGGTGTAGTGGTTAAGAGCGGTAGACTCGTAATCTGGTGAACTTGGTTCGCGTCTCCGCTCCTCTGCATGCAGCTGCTGGGTAACCTTGGGCTAGTCACACTTCTTTGAAGTCTCTCAGCCCCACTCACCTCACAGAGTGTTTGTTGTGGGGCAGGAAGGGAAAGGAGAATGTTAGCCGCTTTGAGACTCTTTCGGGTAGTGATAAAGCGGGATATTAAATCCAAACTCTTCTTATTATTTCTATACCACCCTTCCTCTGAGGATCACAGGGCAGTTTACAATACTGTATAAAAACACAAAAATACATACCATAGCAACAAACAGTAACTCCAACACACACAGTTTAAAAGGCCACTGAATGTTTATTTACCCAACGGCCTGGGAGAAAGGGAATGTTTTTGCCTAGAGATAAGTAGTGAAGGTGCCACCAGGTCAGCCTCCCTGGGGTGAGCACCCCTGTAGCAGCAACAAAGAAGGAGACTGAGCTGGACCCAGCTGCAAGTGACAATCTTTGTGTCATTGCCCCATCAGGTCTCTATGCCTGCTCTTTACTTTTAAAAGCCGTTCACATAAGTGCTTCGGGGGCATAAATGGCATTTCATCTCGTTTGGCCCCTCGCATAAGGGAAGCAGTTGCCACTTTTCTAATCTAGGAAATAGACGCATGATGCATTCACGACTGATGGGCGACTGAGGATACGGCTCCTTACGCTGTTCTCTGAAACACTCCCATGGTTGTTCATCCTTGTTCTCTGCACATCTGGTTTTAGGAGGAAATGAATTGCCTCTCTTGAAATGGCCATTGGGTTCTTGTTTTGTCTCTGACACTGACTGATTGTGTGCTCCTGGGTCTGTTTCCTTCCCCTCCCGCATGCATTTGGCACCCCTCTGAGGGAGGAGAGTCTTCCTCATTCTCTCCCACCACCTCTTGAAGGACAGAGGATGCTGCTGTCTCAGTTGGTGGGGACTGAACTGCAGCTGGTCATTGCTCAGCGGATCACACCCATCCTGCCCTGGTTCAAGGGTCATCAGGGAATTTGGTCCCCTTGCCACAACTCATTGGGTGGTCACTCAATCTAAGGTTAGTTGCATTCCAATTTGATGGAAGAAACAGCTGTTCGGAGGGGGATCAGGAGGATTAGGCGGCAGGAAAGCAGAAGATAAAGGCCTTAAATGGTTTTGTATCTTAAAGACATAAGGCTATTAAGATGCTAACATGGAAAGGGAAAGATATTTCAAGAACCCAGGACATCAGACATCAGCGCCGAGGAATCCGGTTAGCCTAGAAGAGAAGGTGACAAAGGTAGAGGCAGAGGCAGAATCCCACCTTTGTAAGAATGGGGGTGCTGTTTGCCTGGGCCGACCTCACAAAAGAAGGCCCTCATCTTTTAGGCATGATCCAGGCTATTGCCTTTGTCATATCATCAGTCATACAGATCCATGTTTTCATAGGATGATCCTTTGTAATCCAGGGATTCCAGCCCAGTTTTTGATAAATGCACTTATTAGGAAGCCAAGCTCTCTGCATCAACTCTGAGCAGGTATTGCCAGAGTGGCCAGGTGTCCTGTTTTTACAGAGGACAGCTCTCTGTTGGAAGGGCTGCCTGGTTCAATATGATTTGACCATAGGAAGAGAGGGCGAGCAGTGGTTGTGTGCGTGAAGTTGCCCATCAACCTCACCTGGATGGTAGTAGATTGAGCAAGTCACAGTCTTTCGTTCTATGGTGGGGATTCTTCTGCTTCTATTTAAATTATGCCCATTATTACTAAATCTGCATTTATGCAAAGTAGCAGACAGGACAGAAACCTGTTCTCTCTTGTCCTGGTTTTGGTAGGGCCTTTCCTCTTTTGCAGCAATGTGTAAGAGGCTGCCCTATTAATATCAGGCAGGAACCCTCCCTGGGTCATCTTGGCTCGGAAACCCTCTGCTGAACCATATGCTGGGTCCTCCCCACCACCACCACCAAAAGCCATGCCATGTTTCTGCAGCTGGCACCATTCATACCCGCCTCACTCTGCCCCTGACCTGAAGAACTTCTGCAGCCCAGAGTGTAAGCCAGCTGCTGCAAAATTGCTTCCCACCCCCTTCCTGCCCTCCACAGCGGCTCCCCTTCTTTCTCTGCACCCTCCTGCCCCCCTGCAACATTTTCTTTCTGCAAACCCTTCAAGATGACCCCATCCCTGCTCTTGAGACGAGAACTTTTCCCTCTTCTGACACACAGAGAGATGGTATCCGAAGGCAAGGCAACGGCACCTGGCTCCTTCAAGCTCTCACGATGCGGAAAAGAGACAGAACTGTGCCACTAAATATTGGATAGGCCCTTCTTTGTAAGAGAGACGAGAGGGGAGGGGAGAGCCCACTAGCTGAACCACAGGTCAAGGTGCCTGAAGGCCTGTCCTGCTGCATTCATTTGACTAGGCTGTCGCCTTCCTGTCAGCCACCTTGCTCTAAGAAGCCAGCAGATCAACCCAGGCATGATTCAGCTGCTGACAGAGTTTATATAGTACTTAGGGCAGAAGCTTGCAACTACTGTCAACTCTGCTGGGCTCAACAGGGCTCTATAAACACAAATAAATCTCAATGATCCCAGTGGCAGGAACACTCCGGCCAAATCGCAGCTGGAAGTCCTGCGTTTGTGAAAAGCCTACGGGCCGCTGCATTCCCTTCCCTTCCCGCTACAGCTGCACAGGAATAATGCAGGCTCTGTGAGAGCCACGCGACCCACGGGGGTAAGCATTGATTCCGGGAATCCCCCGCCCGCCCGCCTCGGTTCTTGGGGTCACTCTGGCAGGAGCGGCAAAAGGAGATGGGTCTTCTGGGGAAGGCGGCCAGGATGAGCAAGCAGGTTGGAGCGGAGAGGAGCGTAGGCTGGCAGGCAGATGCGGGGAATGCCAGGAAGCCATTCAAGGGAGCTTTCAGAAAATAAATCAATCGAGAAGTGAGAGAGCGGCCTTCGAAAAGAGGGCATGGGAATGGTATGGAACTGGACTCCATGCTTCCCCTGAGCCTTGACGTGACAGCCAGCTGCAAATTTGACCTTCCCAGAGACATCTGCATGATGGATATTAAAAGAACATGAGGCCCTGGGAAGTAAGTCAAACACATCTATTTGGGGCAGCAAAATTACTTCCATCCCCAAGGCAGAAAACATGCGTGCAACCTCTCTTGCGGGTGGAATGGCACATTATCTCGGCCAAGTCCTGCTGAAATCCCTTCATCTACATGCGGAAGTCGTGTCCTCTTTTGCATCTGGGCACCACAGGATAAATCAGTGGGTGGAAGAAGAGAAGGGTGCTAAATTTCTCCTACACCTACACTAAATTTTGAAACCTAAATGATTTGGAATGCAGACATTGCTGCCCAGCACATGTAGTGCTTAAGGACCAAACTAAAGTCCCTAAGTCTACGCTGAATTAGGTGACTGTTAAACCACCATGAAGTGAGAGGTGCATGGACTGGCTCTTCTGACATCTTTTCGTTTGCTTAAAAGCGGTCATATAGGGGAGGTGGGGTGGGAGGCATTTGGGTCCCGGCTGCCGTGCTATGGAAGGAAGGTCGAACATTTCCCCCTACAATGTTTCCGTGATTTTTGTGGGAATGTTCAGGGATGCAGGAGAGGATATGTCGTTTGATTATAGCCTTTCCAACTTGTGTTAACAAGTTCCACAATTTAGCAGAGTAACATTCCCCTTTTAAACTTACACAGCGGATGCATTTGCTCAGGCTTGCTAAAGCCGTTATAACAACTGTCCTGGTATTTTCCCTTTATTCCCTCATAAAACAGTCTTCTATCTATATATATATATATATATATATAAAATCGTTCAATTTGGATGTTTGTTAACAATCGCCTTTCTCCGTAACCCCTTGATCAATTCTGTTCAAATTTGGACACAACGCTCCATGCCCATATGGGAGTGATCATATGTACTTACATTGCACAAATACCACACCTTTCCCAGATAAAAATGTGATTTTGTGCAAAAAATAGCGCCCTCCAGTGGACGTTAAACAACACAGCACAACACACGCTTTCTCTTTCATACTGTATCTTACTTTTGCATTTCACCAAATCAGCCACAGCAAGGTGTGGCCCGGTCAGCTAGTAAAAGTATAAAAAGAGTTTACTCACACATTCTGTTCACAACAGGATCCCAGAAGGCAGACTTAGCTTAGAAAAGTAACATACACTTGGAGACTATTCCATAAGGAGATACTTCCTTTGTCCTCTCTTGGCTGGAAGCCAAGAGGGCATCTTTGGCTAAGCAGATGTTGCTTCCTCATGAATGTAGTCACACAGAGAGAGATGGTGGCCAGTCCTATGCTTTTGTTACCTGCACAGGTAAGGCCATGCCCACCTCTAGTCACATGTAGAGGAAGTCTGTCCCAGCCCAGGAAAAACAGGAAGTTCCGACTGGCTGGTCCAGACATCCCCTTCTATGTCCACTCTAGGGATGTTGTACTTGACTGCTCTTGTGTTTCACATCCCACAATTTTATCAAATCTCACATGCCCAGCTGCTGTTCATCACAGAAGGGAATAGTAACGCCTGTGCTTATTTGACTCCATGGCTAATAACAGCATCTGGGGCTGGGTGGTGGTGTCTTATTTGACCAGGGAAACAGTGCAGGAGGAAGTGGTCCTTTCCCCTCCTTTCCCCCAGCACTGTAACCACAATCCAAATCCAAACCCCTTCTTCACAGATGCTTTTAAGCAAATGAAATGGCATTACAGAATCCAGTTTCCCATGTCATGTGTAGTTTGTTGTCCCTGAGACATCTTTGAAATCAATGGTGTTAAATGTGCCTCTTGTGGGATGTAAACACTAGAGCAGACAATGGAGATTGCCTCAGTCCTCCAGCCACAACTTCCTGGTCACATGGATTGAGATATCTTCCTTTGCAAGCTAGAAGTGGGAGTGGCTTCACCTGGGAAGGTATTAGCAAAACCAACTGCCCAGCAGCCATTCTGCCTCTTTACTTCCATTCCACTCTCTCACTCGAACTGCGAGGAGGATGCTCAGTTGGCTTCCAGCCAACTGGGGCCTAGCCGACTTCTCTCCCACATGGGGAGATTCCAATTGTAAATATCTTTACTAAGAATAAGCCTGCCTTCTTTGGGATTTGTCTTGAGCTGGATATATGTGAGTAAACATTTTATATCTTTTTATAGAAGACGTGTGTTGTGTCTTATTTGAAGAGGGACAAAGGGGAAATATAGTGACAAACCAGGAAACTAGATTAAGTTGATTCTAGCGAATCAAAGCAACTTCCGCTGTGTGTATTTTAAAAGGGAATGTTACTCTGCTAGTTGAACTTGTTAGCACAAGTTAGGATGAGATATATTAAATTATAAATCTCCATCCACGTTCCAAAACATTCCCACAAAGGGTTATGTATGCCCAGAGCTACGTATTTTGTGTATTTTTGAAGGATTGCGTTGGATTGCATTTTTGAGTTGAGTAGGATTTTTCTGAGAGCATTTCCTGGTCAGACCGCATGGTCTTTTGTCCTATTGTCTAGAGAAAGGGGATTAAGCTACCCCTCCCCTCCCTCAGAGCTCACAAAAGACCCAAAAGGCAGTGAAGATTTATTTTGAGGCTTTTGCTTTTTGCATTTTGAGAATTTTGAGATTTTTGATTTTGAATTTTGACAAATTTTTGAATTTTGAAATTTTTTCCAAATTTTGGATTTTAAGATGGCTAGTGCCAGTTTTTATAGTGAAGCAAAGCCAGGCTTAATGCTGCTAGATGAGGACAATTTTGTGCACTGGAAAACGCGCTTAATAGCATATTTAGAAGCAAGGGATGTTTTGGATGCGATTGAGAAATCAAAGCCCGAAGGTACAGATGATGAAGCCAAGGTTAAAGTCTGGAAAAGGCAGAACAGCGAGGCCAAGCACATAATTTTGAGTGGACTTCGCAATAAGCATCTATCATTAATAAATGGCAAAGATGATGCATCTCAGATCCTAAAAGATATTGAGCGCATGTATGGAGAATCTACAAAGAACTCCTACAGAACATTGATGGGCAAATTAACTAGACTGAGAATGAATTCAAAAGAAGAATTCACAGAGCATATTGATAAATTCACAGAAATTATTCAAAAGCTTGAACTTACTCCACAATCTTTTGATGAAGTAACAAAGGTATCATTTCTGTTAGCCTCATTAGGGCCACATTTTGATGCATTTGTCAGTTTGATGGATCATAAAGAGAATCTAACTTTTAAGGAACTGACTAGTGAATTAAGAGAGGAATGCAGAAAGAGATCTGATTCCCCAGAAAGGAGCACTAGAAATAAAGGCAGCAATTATGTTTTTAAACAGCCTGCACAGTCCAGAGATGGACACAAGAAGGTCACATGTCACAATTGTAATAAAATCGGCCATATAGCCAGAAATTGTAGAGTGCCTAAAGCTAAAGAGAAAGATTCCCAAGCCTTTCAGCGTAAAGGAGAAAGAAAAGGGAAATTTGAGTGCAACATGCTGTTGAAAGAAAGGAGTTTAGCTGTCCAGAGCCAAGAAAACACACACAATAAGTGGTTGTTGGACAGTGGATGCAGTTTGCACTACACGTTTAAAAGAGACTGTTTTAATGAATTAAGTGATAAAGAGACTGAAATTGAGGTTGCAGATGGAAATATTTTAAAGTCCAAAGGTGAAGGTTCAATACATTTGGAATTCAATGTAAACAATGAATCTTTTAGGACCAGAATGTCCAATGTTGTGTATGTACCAGAACTGAGCTGCAATTTACTCAGTGTCTCCACCTTGGACAAGAAAGGTTTCAAGATCACATTTGAGAATGGACAGTGCTGTGTAACTAAAGATGGTGAAGTGTACATTGAAGCAAAATTAATAAATGGTGTTTATGAGGTTAATCTTTCAGAGAACCAGTCTGCAAAAGTGGCACGCTCCAGCCAGAAGGAAGACGCAGATTTGACGCTGTGGCATAGAAGACTTGCACACAGAGATACCACCATCATTAAGAGTCTACAGGAAAGTGATCTTGTCACAGGTTTGCAGGTAAAAGGAAGCAGCAACCAAGCTCCAACAAAATGCATAACTTGTGTTACTGAAAAGGCAGTAAAACCTTCTTTTACACGTTGCACAGAACAAAGGAGTACTAAAGTTCTGGATATTGTGCATTCAGATTTGTGTGGGCCACTCAGTGTTCCATCACTTGGACACAACAAGTATATTTTAATTTTTATTGATGATTTTTCGAGATATTGTGTGGCATATTTCATCAAAGATAAAAGTGAGACAGTAGAAATGTTCAAGAATTACATTGCCATGGTTAGGAACAAGTTCCAAAGAGCTCCAGGTGTCCTAATGTCTGACAATGGAGGAGAATACTGCTCACATGAGATGAAAGCCCTTATGGCAAAGGAAGGAATTACACATGTAACCACAGTTCCTTACACGCCACAACAGAACTCCATAGCAGAGAGGAAGTTCAGATCCATTATGGAAATGACAAGGTGTATGCTGAAGGAAGCATCCCTGCCAAGGAAGATGTGGGGAGATGCTGCTTACACAGCTGTCTATCTCCAGAACAGGTTGCCAACAAAGGCAACACAGCGCACACCATTTGAACTTTGGCATGGAAAGGTGCCTAGTCTGTCGCACATACGTGTATTTGGCAGTATATGTTACTACCACGTGCCCAAGGAACAGAGGCACAAGCTTGACTCCAGAGCACAAGCAGGTATCTTAGTGGGATATGCTGCTGGAGGCAAGGGATACAGAGTAATGGACTTACAGACAGACAAAGTGAGTGCGCACCATGCAATTTATTTTGATGAACACGCAAAAGCAGACACAAAGAACACTGTTATTGGCTGCTCCAAGGAGTCAGAATGAACTCAAGAACTCATAAACTTTCCTTCTGAAACCCCACATGGTACTAATCTGCCTTCTAGTGTCATAGCACCCCCTACAGGCGATGCACCAGAAGACGCAGATGACCAGACCCCTGGCGGCTCCAGAGACGAAGAGGAGGACTCAGATGAGGACATGCCACCGTTGGAAGGGAGTGAGGAAGCTGATGCGGTTCAGGAACCAGAACCAGAGGTCAGACGCTCATCCAGAACCAACAGAGGTGTCCCACCAGCAAGACTGTCCTACCTTGCAGGGTCGGTGTCTCCACAGGAACCTTCCACATGGGAAGAGATTCTGAAGATGCCATCTGTGCAAGCCAGTCTCTGGAAGAAGGCCGCTCAGGAGGAGATGGATGCACTGCATCAGAACCAGACGTGGACCCTGACAGAGCTCCCTCCTGGTAAGAAGGCCATTGGGTGCAAGTGGGTGTTCAAGGTTAAGAAGGGGTCAGAAGGGGAAGTGGAACGCTACAAAGCAAGGCTAGTAGCACAAGGTTTTTCACAACGTTTTGGTGAAGATTACGACGAAGTTTTCGCACCAACCGTAAGATATAGTACCGTCCGAATGCTTTTGAGCATTGCAGCCTCTAAACGATTGGACGTGAAGCACGTTGACATATGCACTGCGTTTTTACATGGGAGAATTTCTGAAGAAATATACATGAAACAACCTAAAGGTTTCACAAAACCAAATGAGGCGCATCTAGTATGTCGACTCCAGAAAGGAATCTATGGGCTTAAACAAGCGGCTAGAGCCTGGAATCAGAAATTGCACAGCATGCTTGTGCAACTTGGGTACAAGCAAGGAAACGCAGACAAGTGCTTGTACACCAAGTCAAGTAATGGACAATATTCATACATATTGGCTTTTGTCGATGACTTGATTATTGCTACTGCAAATGATAGAGACTATACACAGATAGTAAAACACCTCAGCAAGGAGGTACAAGTAAAAGAACTTGGAGATGTCAAATACTACTTAGGAATCCAAGTGGAAAGAGAAAAAGACGGCTCATTTCTTCTCAGCCAGAAGCAAAAGATTCATGAACTGATTGAGTATTTGCAGATGCAAGACGCACACCCGGTTGCAACGCCCATGGCTACAGACTTCTTGAAGAATCAGCAGGATTCGAAGCTGTTGCCAGATAACAGTCAATATAGGTCGGTAATTGGTAAACTTTTGTATATGGTTACCACATGTAGACCTGACTTAGCTAATGCTGTGGGGATTCTGAGCAGAAAAGTGAATTCTCCCACTGAGCATGATTTTGCGGGGCTGAAAAGGGTGGTTAGGTACCTGAAAGGTACAGTAAATTGTAAATTAAAACTACCAGCTGTCAGAGACCCTAAGTTGGTTGGGTACACTGATGCAGATTGGGCCGGGGATAATGCTGACTATAAATCCACAAGTGGTCATGTTTTTATGTTTGGGGATGGACCTGTTGTGTGGGGCAGCTATAAACAGAGTTGTGTAGCTTTGTCTTCAACAGAGTCCGAATATGTTGCTGCAACGGAAGCATGCAGAGAAATTGCCTGGCTTGATGAACTCATCAAAGACTTTGGACTGATGAGAAGGGAACCTGTCAGCCTGCTAGAGGACAATCAAAGTTGCCTGAAGCTGACGCAGAGTGAAAAGTTCCTAGCCAGAACCAAACACATTGGGGTCAGGTACCACTACATACGCCAGATGGTGCAAGATGGACTTGTGGAACTGTCTTATTGCTGCACCAAAGAGATGACTGCCGACATCTTGACAAAACCCTTGCCAAAAGAGAGTTTCCAGAATCTACGTGTCAAGCTGGGACTCTGGGTGGTTGAATAAAGTTGTTTATGTTTTGTATGTTGTATTTGCCTGAGAAGGGGTTTGTGGGATGTAAACACTAGAGCAGTCAAGTACAACAATGCTAGAAGGTATCTCAGTCCTCCAGCCACAACTTCCTGGTCACATGGATTGAGATATCTTCCTTTGCAAGCTAGAAGTGGGAGTGGCTTCACCTGGGAAGGTATTAGCAAAACCAACTGCCCAGCAGCCATTCTGCCTCTTTACTTCCATTCCACTCTCTCACTCAAACTGCGAGGAGGATGCTCAGTTGGCTTCCAGCCAACTGGGGCCTAGCCGACTTCTCTCCCACATGGAGAGATTCCAATTGTAAATATCTTTACTAAGAATAAGCCTGCCTTCTTTGGGATTTGTCTTGAGCTGGATATATGTGAGTAAACATTTTATATCTTTTTATAGAAGACGTGTGTTGTGTCTTATTTGAAGAGGGACAAAGGGGAAATATAGTGACAAACCAGGAAACTAGATTAAGTTGATTCTAGCGAATCAAAGCAACTTCCGCTGTGTGTATTTTAAAAGGGAATGTTACTCTGCTAGTTGAACTTGTTAGCACAAGTTAGGATGAGATATATTAAATTATAAATCTCCATCCACGTTCCAAAACATTCCCACACCTCTCTGAACTGATCTGTTTTCAGTGGACAATGGATATTTGAAATCCACTGCCATAGGATTTGGTGAAAGACAACCATCTTCAGAGAAAAACTAGACAAAAGCATGGAAAATGCATATATGGGTAGGTATCAGCAAAGATCTTCTGGGCATTTCCTGTCTTGTGGAGGATAAAGCATGAACTAGTGGATAGAAGGAATGTGTGCTAGAAACCTGCTAATCTGTATTAGTGCCCTGGGCTGCGCTATGCTTCTTCCAAGACAGCCTGCCCTAAGCTGGTACCTTCTAGATACTGTAAGACAGCAACTCCATCAGTGCCAGCTGGCATGGTCAGCGGTGGTGGGAGTTATAGTTCAATAACATCTGATGGGCACCACATTGAGGATGGCTGTTCTAAGGCATCTGAAACTGACCATTATAAGGTGCAAGACACTGGGCTTTTCAAAATCTCTTTCTCATTTAAATGCAGGCTGCTTCTGGAGTAGGGGATACACGGCTTATTTAACAACTGGAGATGCAGTTTGGAAGTGTGATTTTGTATTCAAGTCATCCAAGCACTCAGACATTTTCCTCACCCAAATGATTCATACACAACACTTTCCGAGATAATTTCAAATGTATTTCTTGCTGCCGTTGTTTTTTTTAAGACCTGATGGTTTCAGAAATATGGCAGCCTTTACATTCTTAAAAGTATGGAGCAGGTTTGCCTGGCCCTTCTTCCCACTTTCACCCAGGTCCATTCAGACACACAGACTCAGGGGCCGCCTCTACTGTTAGACATCTGCTGCAGGCCAGGTTGAGCCCTGCCACACACCCCTCGGCTAACCTGTTGCCTTTGGGTATGATGGAACATCACCAGACTAACATCTGGCTGGATTCTGACCATGAAATGGAACCAGGGTGGGGTGTTTTTTTTGTCTCAGGTAGCAAAATGCCCTGTAAACACCTACCGGTAGATAAAGGTAAAGGGACCCCTGACCATTAGGTCCAGTCATGTCCGACTCTGGGGTTGCGGCGCTCCTCTCGCTTTACTGGCTGAGGGAGCTGGCGTACAGCTTCCAGGTCATGTGGCCAGCATGACTAAGCCGCTTCTGGCAAACCAGAGCAGCGCACGGAAACGACTTTTACCTTCCCGCCAGAGTGGTTCCTATTTATCTACTTGCACTTTGACGTGCTTTCGAACTGCTAGGTGGGCAGGAGCAGGGACTGAGCAACGGGAGCTCACCCCGTCACGAGGATTCGAACCGCCAACCTTCTGATCGGCAAGCCCTAGGCTCTGTGGTTTAACCCACAGCGCCACCTGGGTCCCTTTACTATTAAGTGAACACCTACTTAATAGTAAAATTATAGTTACTAATTGCCTCCAAACTTGTGATGGACAAACTCTCCACAGTTCAATTTTGAATCGTCTCAGTTTTTACAAGCTTTCTTGGGGGTGTGGGGGGTGGAGGGGTGGCAATATCTGTTTCTGGCTCCTGGCGGTAATGTTGTTTGCCACATGCATTCTGATGGTGCCAGGCACACAGACCTTATCATAAAAAGCAGACTCATTCAGTAGCAAGACAGGGTGTTGGATCTAGATGGAGGACAGCAAGCAAGTGAAACACTTGCAAGAAACAACAGAGAGAACGGACTCCAATCAAGAGACACTCCCTAAGCAGAAGACTGCTTGGCTGGCTAATTTGGTCACGTAGTTCACAGCAATCAATGAGTGTTTCATTGAGAGTAAGGGGCAGGCATTAAAGAATTTCTGCGCATAAGCTATGAAGCAGCTGGCTTTGTTATTCACATAGTTTCATGGTGATCAATGAGTTTCACTGAGAGTAAGGGGATAAAATTAAGGAACTTACGTGCATGTGCTTATAAAGCAGCCTCGTCAGCCTAAACGCTGACTGCCCATGTGCAGAAACTCATTTTACATTCTGATCCAGAGAAGATCTGGAGGAAGTGACTCTCGATTTCTAGCTGAGCATTACAAGCTGGACAAATTCCTATTCCAAACCAGGGAATTAGGAACTCGGCCAGCACATCTCTGCTCCCCAACCCACACTGATTCATAGTTTTTTCTCCTGCCACTAGGAAAAGGGAATGAATCCTTTTCCTTGGAATGTTTGAAGGTGTCCAACTTTTCAAGTCCACAGCTGGACTTGGCCAAAGCAGGGCAAGAAACAGGCTTGCCGACAACATCCTTGCCTCACTGAAACAATATTATCCATGTTTGAAGTAGGTTCAGTGGGTTTATTCCTAGGTGAGTGTACATAAATAGCAGCCAGAATAATATTTATTAAGTCCCCCACCCCTCGCCCCCGTGGCATGAATGCTCATTGTTATTTTGGAATACTAAAGGTGATATCCAATTAAACCATACTCAGAGTAGATCTACTGAAATCAGTGTCAATGTACTTAATGACACTGATCAGTGGATGCTGGGCCATTAGGGTGAATGGTGCACTGCCCCACCACGCTCAGCCTGTCCTCACCCAGTCCTCATCAGCCTACCTGCCTGCTCAATAACCAGTCCATAGAGAGATCTTGGCTGTCAGCTTCCTCCTCCTTAGCCTCAGTGTTGTTCTTGTAGAACTCAGCAGGAAGGAGGAGGGGGACAAAACCAGAATTAGTTGGCTCCACCAGACATTAGCTCCACCTACTGGTGGCCTCCCTGCCTTCCACCCTACCAGTCCCAATGGCATCAGCCATCTCTGAATACACCAATCTCAGTGGATCTACCCTGAGTATGGCTTAATTGGATATATCTCCCAGAGTGCTGCTTGACTTTCTTTGTTGATATAATCCCAGGAGCCACAAATTATTTTCTTTTAAAGGGTGTTTCCATCCATAGTTGTTTAAATACAGAAATATTAATCTGAGAATGAATTTAAAGAGATCATTGTTCCTTTATTCACATCTTCCTTTTTCTACCGGTATTTCATTGGAAGTGTGTGTGGGGGGGGTTAGGGGTATCCCTGGTCCTTCCAGTACAGAACAGATGAGTCCAGGTTTCATAACTAGCTTTGATTTGCAAAAAGGAAACATTTGTCAGGTTTCAAGGCGTGTGCAGAGCTGAAAAGGGATTTTCAGAAGCTGCGCTGTACAGGTGTGAAAGTTTCCACGATTATGACTGCCATGGTGCTACAAAGCTGCCAATCAAATTGTGCGGGGATTCCTCTCCAGCCCAACAGGAGGCATCCTCATCTGGCTTCAGAACGGGGGAGACCAAATACTTATAGGCTTTCCACAAAGAATGTCTCCCTAGACAAGCAGTGGGTGCACTTCACCGGCTACAGTAGATTTAAAGTGATTCTCCTTGTATTGTTTAGCAGTGGCTCCAGCTCTCCTCCCAAGGGCCCCTTTCACTGTAATTCTAACAGAGCACTGAAGTGTGACATCACAGCATTGCCGTGACCCAATTTCCAGCCAGTCAGCAAGAGCCAAGGCAGCACCGGGTATGTCCCTGGGATCCAAGAGAACTTTTCACACATGCCCTGTACATCTGCTCTCAGTCTCTCTTGCACGCTACACATGCACCTTCACTTGCACTTAGAAGCCAACACACACACACCAACCATCACATCGCATAGCTACAGAGGCGTGCAGAAGATGCTGTTACACACATTTGTAGTGCTAATAGCACGCGATGGTGTGCTTTTGCCTCTAAAGGCATTGGCTGCTTCCACACTTGCCGTTTTCACTGGTTGCTAGATTTGCTCACTAAATCATAGCAATTGCAGGGAATCCAACTGGCTGCTGACAAGCTGTTGCATTCCAGTTTCGGGGGGCTTTTAAAATAAATGTTCTCTTCACCTTTGTCTTTTAACAAACCTGTGCCATTTTTCTGATCTTCATATGTGGACTGGCAAAGCTGTACCAGGCATAAAAAGGCATCTGTGAGACAGATCCCTTCCATATAACCTGCTTATTGAGCATTCATCCTGATTTGTTTGCAGGGAGATTTGACTAGGTTGCGCCAAGCAAGAGTTACCCCAAACTTTCCAGGGCACTTTCCTTATTACAAAAAGTCCAGCCCCAAATCGGCTTTAATTGTACAACCTGAATTTGCCAGTACAGTATGCGATTGAATATCACCTGAAAATAGTGACACATTTAGAAATCATTGCTATAATTGAAATAGGAACACATCTCAGCCTGGATAGCTCAGGTGGTTAGGCTGTGGTGTTGATAATGCCAAGCTTACAGGTTCGACCCCCGTATGGGACAGCTGCATATTTCTGCATTGCAGAATGATCCTCAAGGTCCCTTCCAACTCTGATTCTAGTGAAGAAGGCTGTGACCAGGTGACCTGTGCAGATGCTAGCTGCCGATGGAGAATTTCAAGCCCCCCCACCACCACCACCATCACTGCATCACCGTTAAGGTTCTTCATTCTTAAGCTGCCTTGGACTGATAGGCGGTTGCCCTATCGGGATCCATGATCCTGTGCTCTGGTCTGTGTGATCTGGAAAGATGTCCCTGCCTCCGCATAAAGTGCTGGAATATGCAATTGCTTCCTTTCAACTCAATGGGCATATCTACACCATAATATACATACTGGCTTGGTAGCCACTCTTTCCCCCAGGGAGCCTTGGGAACTGCAGCCCTGTGGGTGGGGTCTGGCAATTCCAAACAAAAGTCTCAGCATTCAACTACACTTCCCAGGATTCTCGTGGGGGGGAGGTGCGGTGGGGAGAGCTGTAGCGCCGGGACACGCCCTCTGTGCTGCAAACACACACACATGCTCCTTGCCTATCTCCAAAGCGCAGAGGCGCTGTGTTGTGCAGCACGGTTCCCGCGTCTCTTTTCCTTCCCTCTCCCTGGAAAGCAGCTCCCAGCCTCCAGCCCCATCAGCTGAAGTTTGATACTGCAACCCTAGCCGGGCATTGAGAGAGCGCTTGTTTTGTGCCGCCTTGGTCTGGCGCTTTGATTGGACACTGGCTGGGCACTGTCGGCTGGAAGCTCTCCGGTCTCCCTCCCGTGGCTGGCAGTGCCCATTCTTTGCCTTGCAACCGATGCAACGCGATAGCGGCTCAGTTATCAGCAGGCAGACAATGAGAGCTGGCGGGGGTGGGGGCAAGTCGGTGGGGGGGCACTCCAGTTACCGCCATGAATGTTTAATGCCTCCTGCCCCGTCAGACCTTCCGAAACCCGAGAGAGAGAGAGGTCATCTTCCCATCCTCCTCCTCCTCGCCCTCGTCCCTGATTGATCCCTTGCCCAAGAAAGTTCTCTCCAGGAAAGGACCTTTCTCCGACAGTCCTCGCCCACCGCGCCCATCTCCCCGCCACGTGACTCTCCAAATTAAGAGGCAGCTCTTTTGTTTGCCATATCTGCGGCTCCCGCTTTCCGGCTCTGCCTCTCTCGCCGCCTCCGTTTCCCCCACCACCAGACATTCCCCAGCATTTGGGGCGCTGCTGGGCTCTTCTCTATCTCCCCCATATAACAAACTCCGCTAACCCGTATTTATTGATTGTGACGACGAGAGACCACTCCGGATTAATTAATCCAGATCGAACCATTCAGATTGTGACTCCTGACAGCACTGGCTCATCAGCATGAGCAGAAAGACGAACGGCGCCCCTTATCTCATTCAGATTGGGCGTGGGTACAAAAGAGGAGGTTAAGAAAGAAAAAAGTTAAGGAGTTAACTCATTCACAAGCCCGTGGTCACGTGCGTCAAGAGCTGTGTTTAACCCTCGCGCTCCTTCCCCTCCCTCGCAGTTTGTGACCTCCGGAATCAGCCCCCCCCCCTCGCCCTCTCCCTGTCCCTGTCCCCAGAGACGCTCCTTCTTTTATCATCCTGCCCAGATCTGCTCCGCCAGCGGCCTGGCCAGTGTCTTCTCGGCGTCCTCGCCCGCGCACCTGCCTCTCAGCTCAGCGCTGCGCCAGGGCGAGCAGGGCAAGGGAGAGGCGGGGAGGGGGCGGCTGGCACAGTAGATCGGGAGCGGTGAAAACCTTCGACAGGGTCAAGGGGACCCCTTTCTCTGGCTTGCTTCCCAGGGCCATTTAGGAAGGGGCAGCTACTGTTCCTACTATTTTGGCCTCGCTTCCCCACCATGCCCTTCAGCTCTTGACCTGCGGCGAGGAGGAGAAGGGGCAAGAGAGAGCAGGTCCAGGAGGCTGTTGGCTGAGAAATTCGCGGACGGAGGAAGGGAAAGCAACAGCACTGGACTTTTTTTTCCCCCTAGCAAAAGAGAAACTCGTTGGGATTCAGCCTAGATTGGGCGCGGGGCGGGAGGCCGCTGTCCTTCCCGTCGGGCTGCTGTGCGGCGTGAATGGGGCGCGGGAGACAGGATGACAACTTCTCCCGGTGGTGGCTGGTAGGGCGGAAGGCAGGGAGGCCAACGGTAGGTGGCGCTAGAGACAGCCAGGTCATGCGGCGGCCCTGGCTGTCACCTTCCTCCCTCTCAGTGTTGTCCTGGTAGACGTCAGCAGCGTGGAGGTTGGGAACAAAACCAATCTGTTCCGCCTGCCATGGCTTCTGGTCTGGCTGCCTTCTGGCCTTGGGGGACCCCTCCCCGCTGTAACCTAGAGAGGAGACACCCTTTGGATTTTATCCTTCAGGAGCCAACATCTCTTGGGTTAACGTTTCCCGCATCTGCACCTTTGGGTAGGTATATACATATTTCCCCCAAAGCAGCGGTGCAAAAATCCTTGGGCCTCCGCTGCTCTGCACCCCCCTTCTTCCACCTCACCTTTCCTTTTTTCCTCCTTTTCCTCTCTCCCTTCCCCCCTCATCTGTATTCTGTCTTAATTAACACGTTTTCCCCTTTCTATTTGTGATCCCCAGAACATGAAACACGTTCCCTGGAATTTGCAGTCATGAGTAAGTGGCAACCAGCTCCTTCCCTCCCACTCCCGAATGCTCCAGTGCCAAGGATTAACCCTTTCCCTTACATATAATTATAATAAACATTATAATTAATGCCTAGCAGCGTAGGATCCAGAAGTCATGGGGCCCGAGAGAAATAGAATAGAATAGAATAGAATAGAATAGAATAGAATAGAATATATTTATTGTCATTGTCCCCTTCGGGAACAACGAAATTTCTTGGCTGCTCCATCCACCCAGATAGGGCACTCCACGCAAAGACAAAACAACTACAAAAACACTGATTAAAACCATACACACTGATTAAAACAATGATAAAACATAACAGGTAAGATTAGATGACTTCAAAGTCCAGGCTTCCCATTCAAGGCCGCGATCGCTCTGGAGAAAAAGCTGTTTCTAAGACGGCTTGTTCTTGTCGTCATCGTCCTGTATCTCCGTCCCGACGGCAAGAGCTCGAAGACACGGTGACCAGGATGCGATGGATCTTTCACTATGTCCAGTGCCTTTCTGTGGCACCTCATGGCATAAATCTGCTCTAAGGTGGAGAGCGAGCAGCCAACAATGCTCTCTGCTGCCTATGGATTCATCATAGCCTGGCTGGATTCCGGATTCACTGGCTGAACTTGGGACAGGTCACGTTCTCCTTCTCCTCCTTCAAATATATTTTCTTAAGGGTCCAAACTTGACAAAAGTAACCACAGGGCAGTTAGCCATATGTGGTGTGACGCAATTCAAGTGCCATATGGAAGCTTAAGCATCAACTCGGTTAAGTCCTGCCACAGCCTTCCTCATATGGACAGAGGTTTTATGGTGGAGGACATGTCAGTTCGCCATGTCCAAGGTTTCATATTTGGAAAAAAAAATGCAAGTAGCAACCTTCCTCATTGTGAGAAAAGTCTGTATGAAGTCTAATAAGGCTGCAGTCCTGTGCACACTTTTCTGGAAGTAAACACCATTTAACTTAATAATGGCTTACTTATGAGTAGACATATATGCAGCAAACTACCCTCTCCTTGAAAATGCTCTTTGATGTGGCAATTTGGATTGAATTTCCATTGGCTCTAGTGGGAGGCTGCTTTATGCACAGGGAGGAGCAGGAAGGGAGGCAGGCCTGGACAAAAAGCCCCCCACCCCACCCCCTGGATCAGCTCTGACCCACCAGCTAGGATTGCAATGTGTATTTGCAGGAAGAAAGGCAGGCTAGAGAGACGGCTTTGCTTTGGTATTGCTTCATTTCTTAAAGGGTCATAACCTTTTGCTCTGATAAGCAAGGTGCTATCTATCGGCCAATACTGTATTCACCGTTTTGATTTGCCCTTTCTGTGTTAGAAGACGGAATGCCATCTTTTAAAATGTGTAACGGAGATTAACCTGTAGGGTTTTCTTTTCTTTTTTTAAACTAGCTCCATGCATCCATATGTGGTATTAAACAATTCGCAGTAGAGAAGTGAAATGGTTTAGCCCTCATTTCCTTGGATTTGAAGGCCATGACATCATTACTTTTAATGATTTGGGATTGTACCCATTATGCAGATTATGCAGGTAGGAAAACAGAGGTGCAGGGAGGAGAAAGGTGATCCTTGGTTGGAGTCATTCAAGAGAGTAATGTCAGGGCACCCAGATTTCGAGAACGGTCGTTTTTAAAATATTCTGTCTCTAGGCAACATCCCCTGTGATTTTCTTGCTCATAGGACATTTTGGAAAATGCAATTAACATTTTGTCACAGTACTGGAAACCGAAGCATTTGTCTGTTCACAGCCACCTTTTTCTTCTGCTACTTATGGTCTCCTTTCTGTTTTATTTTTTGCAAGCCTAATCTATTTTGAAATTTTAATGACCTGGAGCTCCTTACCCCTCATTTCAGACAGATTGTCTGAAGAACAATTTTCATACTGCACTATTACTTTTGTCTCCAGTAGGTGTAATACACTGAAATGTTTTCCTTTACTTCATTGTTTTCTTTGGAACTGGAAATGAGGTTTAGGAGGAGGTCGAGGAGAAGATGATTTTGCTCCTCAAAATTTCAAACTTCTCATGCAGATATTTGTTTGAGAATTAGTTACAAGTGTTTCTAAAAGCAATATGAAAGCCCAGTGCCATCATACCTGTCACACTGCATTGTGACCAAGAGGGGATGCAGTTTAGCTTACAGCATTTAGCTTATAGCACAATTATTCTAGCCATGCCAGCTCAAGCCCAACTGAATTCAAGCTACCATCTCTCTCTCCACACACAGCACCTGTCCTGTCATCATGAAGGGCATTTTGCCAGTGTAATAACAACAAAAATAGATTTCCTTTTTAAAACTTCATTTTGGTGTTTTATTATTATAAAAAAGCTGTTTTCCAGTAAATGTGCGGGGCTGGTTGACATCTCAAGCGATTCAGTCTCAGAAGCTCCTCCTGTAATGCATAATAGTTGTTAGAGACCGTCAGAACAAAAGTGGGGCAATGAGGGTGAAAATCCCCACGGGGTGACCTTGGACCATTCGCTGTCTCTCAGCCTGGGCCTACCTTGCAGGGTTGCTGTGAGGTTCAAAGGGGAGAAGAAGGGAGGGGAAAACACTGTGTGCCATTCTTGCATTCTTTGGAGAAAGGACGGGGTGGAACAACTCGGATTTTGAAAAGAAACAATGCACGCCCATCATCAGCATGGCCATGTTCCATTGGGGGGGGGGGGTCATAGCAATGGGCCACCAACGCTGCAGCCTTTGCTTTCAAGGCTTTCTGGCTTTGAAGACCTGGCCACTGGATGCTCTGTGTCAAGAAAGCGAGATACCCAGAGGCGTAGGAGCCAATGTCCCTCTGGGCCCTCTCAAGTTGATGGGCACTGCCTTTCAAATAGTGTGCGTGTGATCGATTATGCAGGCGAGGCTTACCTGCCCCCCCCCCCATTTTATTCAAGTTGGCACCTCTGCCCAGAGAGACGGGGTTGGGGGTGGGGTTTGCTGTGCGTGGCGATCCTGGCACCACGCGGCGGGCGACGAAGGAGGTCTTCCAGCTCCAGGCGAGGAAGAAGGCGCCGGGCCAGCCAGGATCGGCGTGTGCTGTTCTGCTCAGGGAAGGACTCCTCGCTGCTGCTCTTGCTGTTTTAAAGGAAAGAGGGGAGCGGCCCACCTTGCCTTGCCTGGCCTTCCTGGAACCGACGCCCTCTCGCTCGGGAAGCCCGTGTTCCCGGATGGGCAGCGGTTTGGTGCCGCGGATCGAAATGTACTCTGCACGCGCCCCGGAGACGCGCGCCACGAGGGCTTCACGTCCCTCCCCTGGATGGAAAGAGGGGGCTGATGAGCGCTTCGCGCGCACACACACTCCAGCCTTTTTGGGACCTCCTTGTGGCCATGTACTGTAATAAGAGGATAGAGAAAACCGAAGCTCCCCGCTCAAGCTGAGCTCCTCCAGGGGATTCTCTGGCTCCCTCCCGGCTCCTCCTGGCCCGCGCCCTCCATGAATGAAAGGGGCGGGGCGAGAGGAGGGGCAGGGGCGGGGCCTGAAAGAGAAGCCGCCCTTCCTGCTTGCTCCCCATCGGGAGATGAGGGGTTTAATCCTTCCTGGTGCTTTTCTCTGCTGGGCCCTCCTCACTTCCATCCATCCATCGTCCCCCACTCTAATCCCGGCCCCCGCAGGAGGAGATGCAGCCCTTTCGCGCCATCTGTTCCCTGTTAAGCAGCAAAAAACACGTTGTTTTCCCGTTCTCAGCCCCTCGGTTTGCTCATCGCTGCTGCCTTCCCCCGCACCCCGGGATTATTATTATTATCTCGAAGCATATTTGTGGTGGGGGGTCGGGGGGGAGAGGAGAGTGATGAATGGTCATCAGATACTCCCCTCACCTGCGTTTCTCACGGCTCCTGTGCCTTTAAGCGGCAGGCAGAAGTTCAAGAAGTAAAGCTGGGAGGGGTTGGCCAGAAAGCTGCACCTGTTGAGCGCCTGCCTGTTGGGAAGCACTGAAAAAGCAGTTTCGGACGCGGGAGGGATATATATAATCTAGATCGACTGGCCTCAGTTTGCATGAAGTAGCCTATCTTTGAACCTTGAATTAAACGCAGGAAGAAAGTCCAACATGCTTCCTCTCTACGCTCCCTTCCTATACAAGAGAATGGCTCGGAGGTGGGGGTGGGCAGAGAGAGGAGCCGGCAGGGCTGACCTGACACCCCCGGAAACGCCTGCAGAGTTTGTACACTGCGCTGCTAGCCTTGCCTAAGGGCTATTCTCTTTAAGGGCACACTCGGCGCCATCCCACTGTATCCATTGCATTGTACCCCCGATGAAGAGATCCTTATGAAGGGGATCTCCGCCCCACACAATACGCCCAGGCATTCTTCTAATCCATTGTGAACAGAAAACGAGCAGATGGTAGTTATTCGGACTAATTAATCCCAAGTCCCCAATATGAAGTATTCTGTATGTGGTGGAAAGATCGTCACACTCTTTTATTCCAGATTAATTAACCGCTAACAACTCCCTCCCCCATCCCCTGTTAAATGTCTTTAAAACAACTAATACCTACCTACCTACCTGCCTGCCTGCCTGCCTACCTACCTACCTACCTACCTACCTCTATCTGTCTGTCTATCTATATCTATCTATCTACAGTATCTATCTATCATCTATCTATCTATCTATCTATCTATCTATCATCTATGTATCTAATCTATTCACTACGTGTGTGTGCACGCACGCACGCGCGTTTGAATGCATTAGCATCGCCATATAGATAACGCATTGTAAGAGGAGGGGGAATCCACTCTTTTGCCAGCCCTCGATCATTTGGATTTCTTTCTTTCTTTCTTTCTTTCTTTCTTTCTTTCTTTCTTTCTTTCTTTCTTTCTTTCTTTCTTTCTTTCTTTCTCTCTCTCTCCCTCCCTCCCTCCCTCCCTCACTCCCTGATCCTATCCTTTTAACAGCAGCCTGGCTTGAAGAAATGTAGCAAGCTAAGCCTGGCATTCACCGGCTTCCTTTCTGCTTGCAGGGTGCTGCCCAAAGCGCAGGAGCCCTGCTAGAAGTTGACACCCATAGCCTTGTTCCACAGTAGGAATCGTGGCTATTGGGGACTCAGTTTCTGATCGATGTGGTTCCTTACAACCCACAAGGGTCGCAGCACAGCTGAGAAGAGTCGTAGCTCCGTGGGGAGAGCATCTGCTTTGCACGCAGAAGGTGTCAGGTTCAATCCCCGGCATTTCCAGGCAGGGTCCGAAGAGACTCCTGCCTAGGGGTTGCTAGACCAGGGATGGGGAAGCTTTGGCTCTGCGGATGCGGCAGGACCCCAGCTCCCATCATCTCTGTCTGTTGGCCAGGGCTGGTGGGAGTTGGAGCCCAGCACCATCAGGCGGGCTTCACGGAGGTGGATGGGCCAATGGTCCTTTGGCTTCAGCTTCGGACTATGTTTCAGTAGTGGTTGGGGCTAGCATGCCAGCCTCCACTAGGTAAACCAGAGGTGTGGGGGCAGGCGACAGACCTGGGACAGCAGATCAGGCTGTGGGGCTAGTCCCCTGGACAGCTCAACGGACCAAATCGGGCTAATAATAACACCACTGAACTTATCACTTAACTCATGTCTCACAGGAGGGAGAGCAGATAGGCAAATGGGAATATAGTCCAAAGTATTTGGGAAAGATGCTTTTGAATTATGGTGCCGGAGGAGACTCTTGAAAGTCCCATGGACTGCAAGAAGATCAAACCTATCCATTCTGAAGGAAATCAGCCCTGAGTGCTCACTGGAAGGACAGATCCTGAAGCTGAGGCTCCAATACTTTGGCCACCTCATGAGAAGAGAAGACTCCCTGGAAAAGACCCTGATGCTGGGAAAGATGGAGGGCACAAGGAGAAGGGGACGACAGGACAAGATGGTTGGACAGTGTTCTCGAAGCTACCAACATGAGTCTGACCAAACTGCGGGAGGCAGTGGAAGACAGGAGTGCCTGGCGTGCTCTGGTCCATGGGGTCACGAAGAGTCGGACACGACTAAACAACAACAACAACATTGATTGATTGATTGATTGATTGATCGATCATTTTTGTGTTTTTGGTAGCCACGAAGTTGTAGAAGCACATGAAAAACTCCTGGTTACTGACGAAGTCAGGACTTCCTTGCTTGGTCCTTGTAACTGAGGGGCACTTTTTGCGAAAATAATGTGGACTTTCGACAACTTGATAAGCATCTTTTCGCCCCAGGTGTCGCGGTGAGTGCCTCTCCATACAGAGAGCACCTAGAGAGCGAAGGGCTAAATACTAAGTGGGAGGGGGGGTGTACCTGCGGCATTCCATGTTTCTGCATCCCATCTAACATTGAAATGTTAAATTACTAATACTTCATTTCTGCACACGTTGCCGTCGCTAAATTATGCATTCCTTCTCTTGAAGGAGAAAATGCTTTAATAAATGAATGAGAGCTGGATGTGAGCTATGTTGGCTGCGACAGTTTTTTCCCCTTTTACGTGGGGCGGGGTCTCTGTATTCCCCCACCCCACCCACTCACCCATCCCCTATCTCACCTCTTGACTGGGCGCTGCGTCCCTTGCTTGCTGGCTCCGGAGGAGAGTGACATAGTTCCGCAGTGCCACCTGCTGGACGTAACTTTCCACTGCACTGTCAAACGCACCAAACTCTGCCAAGGCACGGCTTAAGCGCCGTTAAGCAATTTGGTGCGCTGCGCACATGAAGAATTGAAATGATGCTTCTTTCCTGCTTCAGCCACAATATCCTGGAGCATCTGGGCCTGACGATCCCTCCTCTGCCATCTTGCCGAGGCCTGCCATTTCCTAATGCCCCAACATTTTGCTAGCGACAACACTTTCTCTCGCATAGCAGTCCCTGGCTCAACATCCTCACTGCCCCTTTTAAAGTCTTATTCCTTATCTGCTGGTGGTTCTCACTCGCTGGTGTGAAGAAAACAGATAGACACAAGCTTTTTTCCCCTTTGCCTTATCATACTAAAGTTCAGGACCAATCAACGAAACTGAAGGTTTGAAGATTCAGGACAGATGAAAGAAAATGCTTCTTCACCTGGAATATAGTTAAACTATGGAATTTGGTCCCACAAGTATGCATGTATGTATGTATGTATTTATAGCTTTCCCCCTCCAAGAAGCTCAAGTATACATGGTTCTCGCCCACCTCCCCCACAACACCCCTGCGAGGTAGGTTAGAAGAAGAGAAGAGAAGAAGAAGAGTTTGGATTTGATATCCCGCTTTATCACTACCCGAAGGAGTCTCAAAGCGGCTAACATTCTCCTTTCCCTTCCTCCTCCACAACAAATACTCTGTGAGGTGAGTGGGGCTGAGAGACTTCAGAGAAGTGTGACTAGCCCAAGGTCACCCAGCAGCTGCATGTGGAGGAGCGGAGACGCGAACCCAGTTCACCAGATTACGAGTCTACCGCTCCTAACCACTACACCACAACTGGCTCTCCAGTGGCTGAGAGGCCAAAACCAGCTCAAGGTCACCCAGTGAGCTTAGTGGTCCAGTGTGGATTTGAACCCTGGCCTAACCACTACACCACGTTGGCTCTCAAGCAGTGACTGCCACTGCCTTGGGTGGCTTTAAAAGAGGATTAGATACATAAATCCATGGAGGATGAGGCTGTCTATGGCTACTAGTCATGAGATTCAAAGTTCGGGAGAGCACTGTTGCTCTCGTGTTCTGGGCTTCCCATGGACATCTGATTCGCCACTGTGAGTGTGGAGGCTGCAGCAGATGGATCTTTGGCCTGATCCAGCAGGACTCCACTTAGGGAGCGTTTGAAGAACCTGAAGCCACGGCTGCCAAAGTTCGGCTTCTAACAGAAGATGGCTCCAGGCAATTGTCTTGGGTTGCATTCTACGGGTATTTTAGGGCTGCTAATACCATGGCATTTGGAGCCTCCCACAGGCAAGAGCACCCATACTTGCCCCTCCCTTAGGGCAAAGGGCACAGGCAATGATGGCAGGCAGGGTTGTTGTTTTTTGCAGTGGGCACTTTTGCCTGAACCCAGCATCAAGCAGACCTAATGAATCCAGGGGAGTGAGGGCAGGGGGCGTGGGTTGGTGGGAGAACGGGCAGCCTGCGTGAGATGACTGCACTTGTTGAAATTCCTACAGGAGGCTCTTGAGAAATAAATGATGGTTTCTGGGATACCCTAGCACTAATAATAAACAGAAGGGATGAACGATGCAATCTCCTTTATAGCACTAATGCGTTGGCCCTCTGCCTCCTCGTCTAGCCAAGACACTCACAGAGAGGAGTCAGGAGGAAGTGTGGGCCTCTTTGGCAACCTCCCCTGCTTCCCAAGGGAGGCCCATCTCTCGTTGCTGTGGGATCCGCTGACCTTGGGCTGATTCACACATGCTCACTCATCCCGATCCCTTGCCAACTGCAGCATCAGCAGCTGCATGTGCGAACGAACCATCCCAGGTATGTAACCTTCGTGGGCAGAACTTCCACATAGCGCCTCGGCCGTGTTGCTTTCCAGCAAAGCAAAGTCACACAGTCTGCATCAAGTGCAGAGAAACAGCTGATTCCCCCTTTCTGCAGGGAAAAGTCAGCTCCATGCTAAGAAAAGGGCAGATCTTCCCGGAAGAAGTGTGACCTACTTAAGACAGTGTGGTCAGGGATCGCTCCCTTCCACCCCTTTTCCTCTCTGCTCCTTCCTGATCCTGTGCCAGGTTGATTCATAGCATGAGGCAACACCTGACATCTCTAAAATTCATGATTAATATATTTCCTGGTGTTTTTTTAAAAATTTCTTTTTATGGCGGCCCTCCCCCAATGCAAACACATTTTCTCCTTTTATTTCAGAGATGGTTTATAAAGCAACGTTTGGTTTTAATTTAGCAGCTCCCCCTTCTCCCTCCCACCCCCGATTCAATCCATAGTTTCTCTTTGCTGCATTGAGATCCTGCCTTGTAACTTTGGCCTGATCTGAGTCTCTGGGCCGGAGGCTGTTGTTCTCTGGTTATGTATTCAATAAAGCCCTCCATTGGTTCTACATAATTCACCCTGGTAAAATATATTCTCATTCAACAGTACTGCAGAGGGATTTGAAGCAGCCCATCTTAGCACCGGTTTCAATATGCACTTCATAGTGACTCATATGTCTTAATGGCTGGCCCATCTCCTTGAACGTCTTTAAATCTTGATTGCTCGCTCTGGTAGTCAGGGCATTGATTAGCCAAAGGAGCAATAATATATACTCACCACTAAAATGTTTTGAGAGCATCTCCCTCCACTCTGTTAATGCTGGGGGCTGGGGAGGGGACAGCTGGCAGGGAGGCAGGAGGAGAATAGAACTAGCAGCTTAGCACATCAAAAGGTGGAGCGGGGAAGGGGCTTAATCAGTTTATATTTATTACATATTTATCCCAGGCTGGATTCCAGTTGCTCAAGGCAAGTGCACACATAAGTCTTTTTACCTTCACAATAACAACCTTTTTTATGGAAGGTTAGAGTGCAAGATCACCATGCTAGCTTTGAGCTGAGCATCGATTTGAAGCTAGGGTTGTGTACACACCACACATTTAAAGCACACACACACACACACACACACACACCAACTCATAGGAACTGTTGTTAAACCCTCAAATAGCTACAATTCCCAGCACCCTTAACCAACTACAGTTCCCAGGATTCTTTGGGGTAGGGAATGTGCTTTTAATATGCTTAAATTGTATGATTTGCCCCATCCAGTCCCCCAGGTCATAGCCCTCTAACTACTAGACCACATCAGCTTCCAAAAATATCACACTCTCCTTTTGCATGGGCTTTGACATGGTCTCCCATCCAACGATCCACACCTACTTAGCTTTAGAAATACTGCAGCATCAGGTATTCCCTGACTGTTCGCTGTACTTGAAGGCCTTATTCAGCCCTGTATTTAAAAAAAACACGAGGGCAGCCACCATGGGAGAAAAGTATGATGAAGAAGAGTGTGAACCATACTGAAATATACTCGGAGTCAAGTGTGAATTTCATGCTCTTTATTCAGCTCATAGTAGCAAGGAATGACTTTCCCCAAAACGTCTGCTATATATACATTATTTACACAATGGGCCCCATGTGATTGGCTAATTCCGGGCTACTCCTGTAGGCCAATCAGGTTGCAGATTCACTTCCTCCAAGAGCCTGATTGGCTGCTCCTGCAGGCCAATCAGGTGGCTGATTCACTTCATCTAGGAGCCTGATTGGCTGCTCTTGCAGGCCAATCAGGTCGCTGATTCACTTCCACCTGGAGCTGGATTGGGTGGCTCCTGCGGACCAATCAGACTGCTGCATTCTGGAGCCTATTGTTCTAGGATTCAGTTCAGTACATAACACATACTGTAAGGAGGGAGCTGGGAATGGATTCATTTTCTGCCCACAAGGACTTTCAATTTATTTGACTTCCGGCGAGGGCGCGCCACGGACCGAGTCGGCACTCGGCAACCTTACAACCTTAGGTGGGCCGAGTGGCTGCGGAGGCAAAGAGGGGGGTGTAAAGTGCCCAATATACCCCCAGAGTACAAGAGACTAAAAAGGTGAAGGTGCGGGACCTTCACCGGGAAAAAGGCAGCGTCGGAGAAGGCAAGGTTCCAGGCGACCGCGTTAGTGGGAACCGGAGGGAACCGGAGGAGAGCCAGACGCAACGGCCAACTTACCGCAATCCGCAGAGGACTTTCAATTTATTTGTCCAGAAGAAGAGCTATTTGTTTCCCAATGGGAAGGATCCAGGAAACTGATGATGGCAGAGATTCCAAACACAGCAGAATGAATCCACACACCATTCACCTATGCAAAATGTTAACAACTAGATTCTTTTTAATCCTTGAAGAAACTAACAGGAAAACAAAAAGGGAAATGTCAGAGGGGGGCAGAGGCATATATTGGGTCCCTTGTGCCCTTGGCAAGGAGCTGTATCAGAAGGTTAGAGTGCAAAATCACTGTGCAAACCTTGAGCTGAGCATGGAATTTGAACCTCCCCCCCCTCAAAAAATAAATAAATCACTTTATCACAATAGCCACCTTAGAAATTACTACATTTTACACAACCCAAGTACTCAAAGTGACCGCAGTGAGGAGAGGAGATGAGGAGGAAGGGGGGGGGGGAATCAGCATGAGAAGGATGGGAAGCTTCTTCCACGTTTGATTTCGCCACAACAGTGGCAACATGTCACCACACACATATGTGTCCTACACACCATAGTCTGACACGTGATTTGTGTGCCACTGGCAGGAGCCAATCTCGCCAACCCCTAGTGGTTGAGAGGGCTGTTCTGCCCAACATCTTCAAAGCCTTGGTTGCAGCTCACCCTTCTCTGCACCCAGGAGCCACAGAGATTTGGGGACTTTGCATACAATTGGGACTTTCACCTGAGTCAACATGCCTAGAATCGGACTTCTTCCCACCGACTTGCAGGAACAAGTCAAACCGCAGAGCAGCGAGAGGAAGTGAGGGCTGAGATGTCAGCGAAGAGAACGGTAAGTGCTAGAGGGTGTCATGAATTAGCCTCAAAACCACAAGCAGCAGCAGCAGCAGCAGAGAAGCAGGTGCTGCAGAGGAAGGCAGCACATGTCAGTGAAAGGGCAAAGCCTTTGCAAAGGAGGCACTCAGAGTATCCAGGGCCGGCCCTACCATTAGACACAGTGAGGCAACCTCGGCCAATCTGCCTGACCCCCCACCCTGCAGCCCAGGATTAAAGGGAACATAAACAAAGGGATGCAGGTGGCTCTGTGGGTTAAACCACAGCCTAGGGCTTGCCGATCAGAAGGTCGGTGGTTCGAATCCCCGCAACGGGGTGAGCTCCTGTTACTTGGTCCCTGCTCCTACCAACCTAGCAGTTCGAAAGCACGTCAAAGTGCAAGTAGATAAATAGGTACCGCTGCAGCGGGAAGGTAAACGGCGTTTCCAAGCGCTGCTCTGGTTCGCCAGAAGCGGCTTAGTCATGCTGGCCACATGACCTGGAAGCTGTATGCCGGCTCCCTCGGCCAATAATGTGAGATGAGCGCCGCAACCCCAGAGTCGGTCACGACTGGACCTAATGGTCAGGGGTCCCTTTACCTTTACCTTTAAACAAAGTGTGGTGGTGGCCTACGTGAGAAGCTTGCTCATTCTGTCATGCCATTTTGATTAGGCTTCCTAAGGTATTGCCTGATGGTGGCACTTGTGGCTCAGGCTCTGCACTAGTCTTTCTGCTTAACTCCTCACCCAATAGGAAAGAGTCCCACCCTGTCGCTGTGGGGGCAGCACATCCTGCCTAACCCCGCCCCCCTCTATCCAACATCAACACTTGCAACCATTGCAGGAAATTGAGCTGCTTCCGGTTTCTTTCCAGTTGCTGTTGCAGCCCTAGACGGACATGGCTGCAGCACCAGCTCACTTCTCCCAAGGCTTCTTTAAACTCTGCTCCCTCTTTTTCCTTGTAATCATTTGGTGCGGTGAGTGTTTTGATATGAGCATGGGCCTGACTCTCAAAATCAGGTTGGTAGCCTGGGCCATTGCCATCCTATATCCCCCAGTGTGTCTTTCCTTACTTCGCTCCCTTGGCTTAGTTAATCCACAGTCTCTCTCCAGGGATTTTCTTTCACAGTCCCACCTGATTTTGCCCTTTCTCTCCATTTAGCTTTGTTGGGCGTTGGAGCTAAAGTGAAGGTCACCCAGGAGCCTCTCTTCGCCAGCACCTTGCAGAAGGGGCGCCGGACACTCAACTGCTCACATTCAGAAAGCTCGACCTACAATTTCTTCTGGTATCGCCAGCTGTCTGGGGGGAAAGAGCTGAAGCATATCGGGAGCCTCTTTGAGCACAACGAGGAGCTGACTGAGTCAGAGGGGTGGCTGAGTGGGAAATGGCTGGAGAATGGAAAGAAAATGAGTCTTGAGCTTCAAGGTCCTCAGCCTAGTGACACAGGGCTGTATCTGTGTGCTGTAAGGGACACTGTGAAACAGGCAGGAACTGCAGCTGGTGCAAAACCGAGTGCCAGCATCAAACAGCCCCAGCTCCTTCCTCGTGCCGCTGGCACACTTCCAATATCACATTTAAGTGCAGTATCACTTCCCACAACCAGTGGGCATACTGGTGCCATCATCTGTATCAGGGACACATAGTACAAGGAGCTGTGCAGAGGAACAGTCCTGATGTCAGATGTGCGCAACATTACTTCCCACAATCTGTGTACACTGATGCCATAATCTACACCAGGGTTCCCCAACCCGGCACCCTCCAGACGCTTTTTCGAACTACAGCCCACATTATCCCTGATCGTTGGGCCTGCTGGCTAGGGCTGATAGGAGCCCGAGTCCAACATGATCCAGAGGGCACCAGGTTGCAAAAGGCTGATCTATGCCACACACACGCAGCTGCCAGCTCAATGCAAAGACTCAGTCACTTGTCACATGGAGAGGCTGTTCTCACTGACACTCAATAAAGAAATTCCTTCCAGTAGCACCTTAGAGACCAACTAAGTTTGTTCTTGGTATGAGCTTTCGTGTGCATGCACACTTCTTCAGATACTCACTGACACTATTGTCTTTCAGGTGTCTGCTGGTCCCCACATTCCAGGCCAATTCACTCATATCGCCTCCCTTGATAGCTCCTCGCTCACTTCATTACACAATACCTCTAAAACAAAAAATGCAGGTAGGAAATTATTTTCCATTGCATTTCACAGTCCATCAACAGTACACACGTGCTTTTTGAAATTTTTCATTATTGATAACCAAGTTAGTTAGCTGTTGCAGGCAATGAACATGATCATGGAGAATACAAACTTTTCTGGATTTCAGATGCTTTTCTAAATCTTTATTGCGTTGTTGTTTTTTTAAAAAGGGAGATATATGAATAATTACATGCAGTAGCCAGATGGCAGGAGATATTCGCACTTCCCCACCCCCACCCCCCCGGAGCATATACAATTCCCCACTCCCAGAAAAGTGCTAGCAACCAAGCAGTTGGAACTGGAAACTGATCATAGTGGAGCTGGAGACAGTGTGTTTAAACATTATTCCAGCCTTGGTGCCAGGCCCAGTCCTATTGTTAGACAGGGTAAGGCAGGTGCCTGAAGAGCTCACAAAAGGGCTGTTTGCTATTTAATTTAGTTTTATTGGACATTTACTGCCAGGGAGGGAAAGGGGTGCTTGTCTTAAGCGTCATAGGTTATTGTCCTATAGAGAAGAAGTACAGAACCTCTCCAGATGTTGTTGGACTCCAACTCCCATCAGTCCTGGCCAGCAAAGCCAATGGTCAGGGATGGTGGAAGTTGTGGTCTAGCAACAAACGGAGGACCACCTCCATCTGAGAGCCAGTGTGGTGTAGTGGTTAAGAGCGGTAGACTCGTAATCTGGTGAACCGGGTTCGCGTCCCCGCTCCTCCACATGCAGCTGCTGGGTGACCTTGGGCTAGTCACACTTCTTTGAAGTCTCTCAGCCCCACTCACCTCACAGAGTGCTTGTTGTGGGGGAGGAAGGGAAAGGAGAATGTTAGCTGCTTTGAGACTCCTTCGGGTAGTGATAAAGCGGGATATCAAATCCAAACTCTTCTACTTCTTCTTTGCTGTAGAGAAAGTGAGGGAGAAATGCTAGTTTGAATGCTGCCCCCCTCCTTATTTAAATCTTTTTAGATTAGGTCTTTCTTAAACACTTTTCTAAGATCAGGTGTACATTTTTAAAATATCACACTGTTCAGGCAAGAAACAATTTTAAACCATGACTGCCATATAAAATTCATACGCAAAGTACATTCTTTTAAATATTTATAAAATCTTGCAAAAAATGTGTGAATTTGAGCAAGCAAGAGAGGATAAAACATTTGCAACAGTGGGAAATCTCTCTCACACGTTTTCCTGTGGACCTTAGAGAGAAATGCTACAAAAATGCTATCTAGTTTCTATTGCACCCCTTTAATTATGTTTAAAATAAATAAGAACCACAGCCAACTTGTTGGAAATGTCAGAAAGAGAGACTAGCTGTACCTATTAGAGATGGAGAATTGATCTTCTATATAATCACCACCGTTAGAACCACATACATACACTAATTAATGGTGATAAATGAAAAAGACCCAAACTACTAAAGAACGGCTGGATAAAAATGTGGAAACATGATTCAGTGACCAAAACAACCCCCCCTAATTATGTTTGCACTAAACAAACAAGACAGAAATGGGAAGGATTCACCAATAACTGGACAACTAATTAATTTCAGTAATGCTTGCAGAAATTATACAGTGACAAAGTTCATTTCATTCTTGAGCTTGGAGATCACAAAGGTGGCTACCGAACTACATGACTGCATTACATTTGACCCGGGCTCCCTCACTTCTAAGCTAACTTATCTACTGTCTCATATAGCATATGCCCCCAATAAAATGTACAGTATGCCTCATACTATACTGCTAATGCATTAGACCTGGAAGGCCTGGGTTCAAAACCTCACTCAGCCATAAATAAAACAAATCAAGGTTGGATCAGTTGTTGGTTTTGTGGGTCAAGGCTGGGCCAAGGCAACGTTCTACACCAAGGACCACTGGATTATTCCAAGCAGTGAAATTATGGAAATCAAGCAAAATTATGAACACACAATTATGAATACAAGCAAAATTTGTTCATCTAGTTCAGTACCGTTTACACCAGGGGTCGGCAAACTTACTAGGCCCCGGGCCGGTTCCTCCAGCGCCGATCGTGCGGCGGGCCGGACGGCAGGGGAGCGCGGGCCCATACGTGTGCGCACACGATATTTCCGGCGCACTTCCGGGTTGGCGGAGCACCGGAAATAGCTTGTGCACGTGCGCACGGGCCTCCTCAGACCCAGAAGTGCGCCGGAAATGACGCTTGCACATGCTCACAAGCTATTTCCGGTGCTCTGCCAACCAGGAAGTGGGCAGCTGCGCTGCCCCATGCTGCTAAGAGCGGGCGGTGGCAGCGGGCAGTGGGGGTCGCCGGGGGCTGGATAAATGAGCCCCTCGGGCCGTATCCGGCCCCCGGGCCGTAGTTTGGGGACGTCTGGTCTACACTGACTAGCAGAGGTTCTCCAGAGTTTCAGACAAGGAGTCTTGTGATTTTGCCTTCTTTTTCTGCTTTTGCCCGCCAAGGGGAGGTGGGAAGAGCTGTGAAACACACTAATGCCTTGAGTACTGGAGTTCCTGCTCTGTTCCCCAGGGATATATGACATTTCACAGGCACTGCCCACACATTCATGCATACCTTTGCAATCCTAAGGACTAAAAATGCAGCGTGCTGGGAGAAGCACAGAAGAAAACATGCAGCCCTCACTCTGGGGTCAAAGGTTTCGGAGAAGCACCTGGAATGGAGAACGGCATCCTCTTTGAAACTATATATAGCCCAGAAGCAGGTGCAGCCAAAACACCACAATCCAGCGGCTTCCTTGGGAGGAGTCAGAAACGCAGGGCAAGAAGAAGATGAAAAGAGCTCTGTGCTGAGACTGTCCACTGAAATCCCATCTCTGCTCAATAAAGAAATGAAGCCATGCTGGGCACAAAATCTACATACAGGGGGTGCCTTTATTCAAGTGCATCTAGAGATCCAAAGGCCTGGAGGGAAACTGAAAAGTGGGGGCAGGTGGTTCCCCCCCCCCAATTTTGCAGAAATAAATGGGGGAATCCAGAAAAATTGTGGGGGACACTGAACCTTTGCACCTGATGAAACTGGGGTTGAGTCCATGAAAGCTCATGCTAGAATGATTTTGTTGGTTTTTTAAGAATCCTGGATTGTTTTTTCAGGAGGAGATTAAGACGGTGACCCCAAAGAAAGTGTTATGACTTATTTTTCATCGAAAGCATTAAGAATTTGCCCCTTAGCCAAGAATGCTCTCACAGCCGCTTACAAAACCCAGTCGTTGGTCCCTGCTGAAGTGTCATGAAACAGCGAGCAAACCTTTGAGTCCTCTAGAGCTCTTCATCCATCTGGATGTGAAACACCAGTGCTTTTTTTTCAGGGGATAGTCAAGGGTAAGCAGTACTCTTTTTTTGTTGTTAAAAGGTGTGGCACTTACTGCGACAACTTCATGGTGAGTACCGGCACCGATTTTTCTAGAGAAAAAGCACTGGGAAACATTGGGGGGGGGTGTTGAGGAGCCTAATCCAGGCTTCCTCAAACTCAGCCCTCCAGATGTTTTTGGCCTACAACTCCCATGATCCCTAGCTAGCAGGACCAGTGGTCAGGGATGATGGGAATTGTAGTCTCAAAACATCTGGAGGGCTGAGGTTGAGGAAGCCTGTCCTAATCTAGCGAAGCCTACAATCACCTCCCATGTTCCACCTTCAAGCCTGTGACTTCCATGTAAACTCTGCTAGCTTTGGCATGAAGTCAGCTTCCCACCCACTTCTAACCTCCAGCTTGATGAAGAATTCTGGAGAATTGCAGAAGCTTGCTCATTCTATCATGACATTTTGAGGTACGGCCGGCTGATGGCGGATCAGGATCTTGCTCAGCTCAGAACCCAACAGGAAAGAGTATTACACTGCCTCTGTGCGGGCAGGACATCCTGTCACGAACGCCTGCACCCATGACAGGAAGTGAAGTGGCTTCCTTGCCAATTCCTCTCTCAACCCCAGACTGACATGGCTTCAGCCCCAGCTCAGTGCTACCAAGAATCCACTAAACTCCTCTTCCTCGTTGCTCTGTGGTGTGGTAAGTTGGGCACTTTCCATCCTTAGACATCCCTGTTCCATGAAATGTGGAATAAACAGCGCTGTGCAGTGGCACTTCTCTGGCTGAGCACCTCTGCCTCTGCTAATGCACAGTCTCTCCCCAGGGACAGTTCTCTCACATTCCCTCCCTGATTTTCTCATTTTTCTTCCCCTCAGCTTTACTGAGCGGTGGAGCCACAGTGAAGGTGACCCAGGAACCACCCTTTGCCAGCTCCTTCCAAGGGGGGAGCCGGGAATTCAAATGCTCACATTCTGACAGCAGCAGCACCACCTACCATTTCTTCTGGTATCGCCAGCTGCCCGGGAAGAAAGAGCTACAGCATATTGGGACCTTTTATTATCATGGTGATAAGCTGCAGGAGATCTCTGAACACAACCCAAAGGACTGGCTGAAGGGGAAATGGCTGGAGAAGGGGAAGAACATGAGTCTTGTTCTTCAAGGTCTTCAGCCTAGTGACACAGGGCTGTATCTATGTGCTGTAAGGGACACGGTGAGACAGACAGGAACTGCTGCTGCTGCAAAACTGAGCGCCAGCGTCAAACAGCCCCAGCTCCTCCCTTGTGCTGCTGGCACATGCCCAATATCATGTACACACAGTATCACTTCCCACAACTAGTGGGCACGCTGGTGCCATCATCTGCCTCGGGGACACAAATGGCAGCTCAGTGCAAGCAGCCTTGCTCACGCAGGGCCAGTGCTGAAAGCAACCCTTCCACCAGTGCAGAATTAGTGCCACACGCTGCATTGCAATCGGTTTAGAGATTAGTTGAGTTCATGTCAGAGGAAAGCCTCCTGAGACTTTCTCCATGCAAGCATGGTGAGTGGCTCATCCACAAAAATGTATAGGCTACCATTGTAGTGGGACACGGGTGGCGCTGTGGGTTAAACCACAGAGCCTAGGGCTTGCCGATCAGAAGGTCGGCGGTTCGAATCCCCACGATGGGGTGAGCTCCTGTTGCTTGGTCCCTGCTCCTGCCAACCTAGCAGTTCGAAAGCACGAAGTGCAAGTAGATAAATAGGTACCGCTGCAGCGGGAAGGTAAACGGCGTTTCCGTGTGCTGATCTGGTTCACCAGAAGCAGCTTTGTCATGCTGGCCACATGACCCGGAAGCTGTATGCCGGCTCCCTCGGCCAATAATGCGAGATGAGCGCCGCAACCCCAGAGTCAGTCACGACTGGACCTAAAGGTCAGGGGTCCCTTTACCTTTTACCTTTGTAGTGCTTTGCACTAGGATCTGGAATAACGAGGATTCAAAACTACTAAAATGCTGTTGGAAAAGTATATGGTATTCTTAACAGTCCATTACAAAGGGGTGGAATGGATGCAAAGGGGTAAGGGGTAATTCTAGATTATGGACTTTATGAATCTTACAGAGCTGTAGCTGGGGGGGGGGTAGTTTAGCCAGGGTTTCTGCCGCGGGGGAAGCTTCCAGAGGGGTGCCATTGAGGCTCCCAGCATGTCTGGGCTTCAGCCGGAGAGAAAGATGAAAAAGTGAATGGCAGCCACACGCTCCTTCCTTCCCCTTTCCCCATGAAGCTGAAGAAGGTTCATTTACAAGGCGACACAGGGAGAGGGAGAGTTGTTATTATTACATCTATATGTTTGTGCTGAGGAGAGCCCAGGGACATGCCATCATCATTGTTGTCATTGTTTTAACCCTCATAGCAGAAGGAGATCAAAGGAAGGGAAACTCAGTGCAACTCTGTGCTCAACGGCAAAAGCCAGGTGACTAAATAGGGCTGCCATATTTGGAAGAGCAAAAAAGAGGACACATTTGCCGGCTTCTACTTTAAACTATGACTCTCATTTTACAAACCCATGAAAAAGAGGACATATGGCAAGCCCAGCCACAACCATCAACAGAAGAGGTGCAAGCCTTATCTTTTGCTTCACCCAATTGCTCTCAAATGAAACAGAAGTCCATATCGAGAACAGGCACTTAAAGCAAGACACACACAGATGGGTTTATTCATTTATTTCACTTATTTATAAACCACTCAATCACCCAAGTTTCAAAGTGGTATACATAAAGATTACAACAACAAAAATATACAGTGGATAAACCCAAATAATCCCCTCGCTCCTCCCACACCTATCCGCCGACCCCTCCCATCCATACCTATACACTCAAACCAAATCCTACCTTCAATACCTGCTACCTTTCCCCTCTCTCACCCTTCCTACAGACCTGCCCAATTCACCCTTACAATCTTACCCCAAGTACACCCCCTCGTCCTCAACCCCTCCAACCCCCACCAGCCCTACATAGCCACACAGATCTCAAACCAAAATAGGGACTTATTCCCTATCACCCTTTTAGAACCATGACACTAACTGAAACAGCACCTACTCACCCCCTTAACCTAAGTCATTAACAGGCAATACAAATATAGAACCAGTCTAAGGGTGGCACTGTGGGTTAAACCACAGAGCCTAGGGCTTGCCGATCAGAAGGTTGGTGGTTCAAATCCCCGCGACGGGGTGAGCTCCCGTTGCTCGGTCCCTGCTCCTGCCAACCTAGCAGTTCGAAAGCACGTCAAAGTGCAAGTAGATAAATAGGAACCGCTGCAGCGGGAAGGTAAACGGCGTTTCCGTGCTCTGCTCTGGTTCGCCAAAAGCGGCTTAGTCATGCTGGCCACATGACCTGGAAGCTGTATGCCGGCTCCCTCAGCCAGTAACGCGAGATGTGCGTCGCAACCCCAGAGTCGTCCGCGACTGAACCTAACGGTCAGGGGTCCCTTTACCTTAAGGGTGGCGCCAGAGCGTGCCATGTAAACATCACACCCCTTTCCCCCCAAAACCCCACAATGTTGATACTATGACTGATAACATTACTGCTACCGGTACATCATAATCCATGCACCACAGAGGCTCTCGATGTTGTCTCACTGACCATCTCCTATCCTAAGCGACAGGGGGTTCAGCCTGTTCTTACACAGGGCTTTCCATGTCAGTCGAGACAGCCGGCCGCCATATTATAGGTCGGTAAAGCCTTGAGAATGGGGGAGGCTCTAGCTCCCTTTGTTGACATCAGGACAGGAGCTACTCCTCTTAAAGCAGGGCAACTGACCCTTTGCATCAGTCGCTTCCAGAGGCCTGTTTATTGAGCATTCATCCAAATTTGTTTGTGAGGAGGTTATACAACAGGTTGTCAAACAATAGTTACCCCATACTTTCTAGTGGATTCCCCCATCGCTTTACTTATCTCAAAAAGTCTGATTGTCTTGGGGGGGGGGTAATGCAAGAGTGCCAAATCCACTTGCAAGCGATAATTTGCAACTGAATCCCACCTGCAGAACAGTGAGTCTGCTTACTAGAGACCCTTCCAGCTGGGAATCTCATACTGTGCTTTGAAGCTCCCGCATCTGTCTTCCCTGCCATATTTTTCAAATTAGTCTGGATTTGTTGCCGGGAAGGAAAGCTCTCTCTTAAGGTTGTCAACTAACATAGAAAAATGCTATCTGGAATTTAACTGTGTGTCCTATGAAATATGCATACATTTATTGCAAAAAAATAAAATAAAATAAATCTCAACTAAGGTGTGTTTTCTGAGGATACAGATTGAAAGCAGCAGTTTCTTAAGCGTCAGGAAACTTGTTCAAATTTAATATGCCTTCTGCTCACTGCCAGAAAAGGAAAAGCCATTTAAAAATATATTGTCTTCCTCAAATTTGGGAAAAGAGAATTTTCCTATTATAGCAACATGTAAAAGGGCTTCAAAAAATGAACATATTCCATTTCCATCACTATTATGGAAACACTTGTTTTAAAATATGTGTTGACATGTATTTCAACCTAGCGCTCTCTCTCTCTCTCTCCTCTCTCTCTATATATATATATATATAACACTAATGCTGTCACTTTCAGCTGCCTGTGCTTCTTATTGACAGGGGTTTGTTAGCATGTTTCTTTTTTTATTAAAAAAAACAACAACACCACACACAGACAATCTCACCCTGCAGTGCAAAGCATCTGCTAGGGTAGGATGCAAACTGTTAGGAAAAGCCATCCTTATGTTTTGCCTTTAACATCTGGCACAGAGGAGACAGCCTCACATCTGTATTGCCTCTCCAGCAGCAGGATTCTCAAGCCAGGCATCTTCCTGCTGGTAGTCGGGGGGAGTTTTAATCAGCAAGCAAAGCTTTGATAGATCAAACCTATTAGCCCTGAACCAGCTGAAGTTAGTTACAACAAACCTTTGATCCTGTTTGTTTCAATGGGACGATACAGCTTAATTCTACTTAGCTGGCACTGAATTCCAGTTAATTGAGTCGGACTCACTCTGCATATTAGACAAGTCTACTTGAAGGAGACTAACTGAGCACATTTGTAAGTTCCCTCAGATGAATAGAAACAACTTTCTAGTGAACGCACCGAGGATCTGACAGTCAGAACTACTTTTTCACTTAAAGAGTAATTTAGCAATCAGATGTGTTGCATTGGATCCAGACTAAATAAGCAGTGCACAGTGGGCTGTAAAATTTCAACAATGCCCTGTGCAATGCCAGAATTAGGTACCCCACCTCTCACCTTCCGTTGTTCATCATTGTCACGGTGCCCCTGTGGCAACCTCTCAGCTCGGCGCCCAGTGCAGGTCAACCAGTTGCGCTCCCCTAAATCTGTGTTAGTCCCACTGAAATCAGCAGTGCCTGCATTACAATAATAATAATAATAATAATAATAATAATAATAATAATAATAACAACAACAACAATTACAATTATTATTATTATTATTATTACTATTATTACTATTATTACTATTATTATTATTTATACCCCACCCATCTGGCTGGATTTCCCCAGTCACTCTAGTCATGGCTAACTAGTCCTACTGATTTAAAGGGATAAAGACACAACATGAGGGGTTTCCCTTCCATCTTTGCTAAGGTTCCAGTCTAGATCAGGCTCCTGCTTTCACTTCTGCCCATCCCCATTACCAGGCAGAGGCCTGGATCTGCTGGCATGGCCCCCAGCTTTCCTATTCACAGTGCTGTTCACTGTGATCATCAGCCTGATCTCCCCCCCCCTTTTTTTTTTAAGAAACCATGGTGATTGATTCAATTGCCCTCTCATGCTGGGGCTGAGCTACCCATCAACTACCCATATACTGTCACCGGCATATGCAGTGGTGGCTGATGTCCATTAGGACTGGTGGAGGTAAAGGGATGGAGGCCAACAGTAGGTGTAGCTAGAGACAATGACAGGAGACAATGACTAGCAGAGCAAATTAATTTTTGCTGCCAAGGAGTGTGGTGGAAATTTTGTTGCAGTGGAATTTGCTGCCAAGGAGTGTGGTGGAGTCTCCTTCTTTGGAGGTCTTTAAGCAGAGGCTTGACAGCCACCTGTCAGGAATGCTTTGATGGTGTTTCCTGCTTGGCAGGGGGTTGGACTGGATGGCCCTTGTGGTCTCTTCCAACTCTATGATTCTATGATTCTATGTTCTCCCCCTCCCATCCTCTGCCCTGCTGAGTTTTGCAAAGGCAATGGAGAGACTGAGCAGAAATAAGTTGACAGATGACGCCACCCTCTGGACTGGTTATAAGTAAGAAGGCAGACAGGTAGAGGCACTCTGAGGGCAGACTGAGGTTGGTGGGGCAGAGCCCCATCTGCCCTAATAGACCAGCTTTCGCTGCATACACAGTTTTGAAATGATCCACCATTTGCCATGAAAGGGATGGGAAACGTTGCATGTCCTCACCAAACACATTATTTCCTTTTGCTCCAGAGACACAAAAATATGCCCAGTATTTTCTATTGCCTTTGGGCCCATGCTGTGTGTTCCATACACAAATATAACATAGTCCTGCTGCAAGAACCAAGCATCAAACCTATGCAGAAAGGAGCTCTGAACACGGCACAAAATTCACAACTCGCCTTGTGCTTCTCTGCTCTCAAACCTCTATCATTGTGCACCCAAAAATGTTGCTTCCTTCGCCATCCAGATTATCACAGGGACACCCTCATTTGCAAACTTACCACCGGAACTGAATTCTAATGCTGTTTTATTTGTCTCCTTCCACCCTTTCCTTTGCCACACACTCACACAACTAGAAAGGCATCGGGTGTCTGTTCAAAACACTTTTGCATATAATTGATCATGTTTACCGTTTTATTTTATTTATTAATTGCATTTAGGGCCCACCATTTTCTCCAAGGAGCTCATGGTGGAGTGCTTCGTTCTCCCGATTCTCATTTGATCCTCACAACAACCCTGTGAGGTAGGTTAGGCAGAGAGGGGAATAAGAGGCTGGCTTGCATATACAACGCTCTAAGTAAAATGTTTTAGATTCCTTCCTCTTTAATAAACCTGCCTGTTGCGTTGAGGATTCTTGTTTCTGGCTTCCTATTTTTTCTCTACCTAAGCTGCTAGTACTCTGGGAGGCCCAGTGTCCCAACATATAAAAGATCCTCTACATCTTCAAGTTGCATTCCTGTGAGAATGCAGACCCTCACATAGGGAGGAACACCTTCACCACATGTGTTAAAGAATAATGTTACTATTTTAGAACAACGCTGATGGAACTGTAATGAGTTGTAAATTCATTATTTGTATCAAGAGAGGACAGAAATGAAAACAAGAAACTAAACCTAAAAATGACTTGTCATTGGCCCCCTTATTTCACACACACACACACACACACACACACACACACACACACACACGGTAGGGGGGAGAGAGAGAGAGAGAGAAGGAAACCAACAGCATCCGTTTCCCTCCCACTGGCAGTTGCTTCAAGGCTGAGATGGCGGCAGGGCTGCCTCAGTCCCGCTGTGGGCTCTTCCAACACCTGCTCTTCTCCCTCTGGGCCCTGCAGGGTGGTAAGTACCTGGCGTAAGTAAATGGCAAGGGCACATTTGGGCCCTCAGCTAATCTTCAGGTGCCACTTCCAGGACTGTCTCCCCTTTGATTCAAGGTGTCCACAGTCCCTGGTGATCTCTTACCAATTGAGAGGACCTCATTTCTCTCCTCCTAGGCCTCCAAACCAGCGTCTCTGGAGTGAAAGTGACCCAGCGCCCACCACTGGCCAACATACCACAGGGCAAGACTGTGGAGCTGAGCTGCAACGTTGATGTAGACAACTATCAGTTCTACTGGTACCACCAACGCCCTGGACACACAAACCTAAAGCAACTTGGGGTTATCAAACCATTTGTGACTAGTGAGGGGAACACATTGGAGGAGAAACCAGGTGGCGAAATAGATAGTCGTCTGAGTGGCAAACGAGATGGCAGAACAGCAAAATTGACTCTCACAGACCTCCAGCTTAATGACACAGGGCTGTATCTCTGTGCTTCAAAGGACACGGTGACTGTGGCAGCACCAGGAGCTGTCACAAAACTGACTACCAAACAACAGTACGTCTCTCAACGTGCTGCTGAGAAACACATCCTCTCTGTGTATGAGGGGCATGCCATTCAGGCATGTTGTGTCCTCGGAGCCCACTGGCCAGCTCTGTACAAATTGTCTCTGTCTGTTTCTCACACCTAGAGAGCCAACAGGAGCAGTTCAAAGGCCTTAATGGGGAGACCCACAACCCAAATTTCTTCATGTGCTTGAGGCACAATTGTACTGCATCTGCCACCCCAATAACCCCACACTTCACAAAGATCCTTACTGATATTTCATTTTCTTGCTACAAACAGACTTTTCTAGTCCCTGCTTGTCTCCAGTGTTGGTTGGTGCTCGCTGGGTCTGTCAAGGCGTAAGGCGGAGAGGGCAACAGGAGGTGGAGACAGAGGCAGTGACAGGTGGAAATGTGTCTAGTTTTGTCCCCCGTCCTCTTCCCTGCTGTGTTCTACAAAGGAAACACTGAGGATGTGTACACGATACCAACTTAATATGCAGCTAGGTCATTCTTTTTCTCAGCTCAGATCAAAGCTGGTTGCAGGGGAGGGGGGAATGCACAAAACACAGTATTGTATTTCATAAGAAACAACAGGATGGACACAGGAAAAATATGGATAGTGACTATCCTTCTGTGTACACTGCTTATAATAAGACCAGTGTTGGGAGTGCACTGGATGCAGAGGAAACAGGAGGGTGTACACAGGCTGAGACTAAGGAGAGGGGAAGCTGATACACACACACACACACACACACACACACACACCTCGGATTGGTTGTAAGTAGGAAGGAAGGCAAGTGAGGGCTGGCTAAGGGCAGACTGAAGTTGGTTAGTCACTGTGCCCCATTTACCCTAATGAACCACCTTCCACTGCTTCTCTCCCTCTGTCTGAAGCCCACAGGAGTCATAATGCTCCTTCCCAGTTTCTGATTTGATCCTGGAATGTCCTGCTTTTCCTTAGGATGTCCCTATTTTCATCGGAGAAATGTTGGAGGGTATGGTAGGACGTCCCTATTTTCACCTGAAGGTATGGAGTTATGTGACCCACCGAGCCAAAAAGATAAGCTTACTATACAACTTTTAGAGGACATCTGAAGGCAACCCTATATAGGGGAGTTTTTTAAATAAAAAAAGTTAAATGTTTCATTATGTTGTTATATATGTTCAAAACTGTCCAGAGTGGCTGGGGCAACCCAGTCAGATGTGCAGGGTATAAATAATAAAATAATATGAGAAGTGAGGTTACAGAGAACCAGGCAGAGGGCCTTCTCAGTAGTGGTACCCGCCCTGTGGAATGCCCTCCCATCAGATGTCAAGGAAATAAACAACTATTGGACTTTTAGACTATATCTGAAGGCAGCCCTGTTTAGGGAAGTTTTTAATGTCTGATGTTTTATTGTATTTTTAATATTTTGTTGGAAGGTGACAAGAGAGGCTGGGGAAACCCAGCCAGATTGGTGGGGTATAAATAAATTGTTGTTGTTGTTGTTGTTGTTGTTGTTGTTAACCACACTTTCACTTGGCTCACATTCCCCCAATCAAGACTGAGTTGATTTTAAAATTCACGAAAAACATAACTGAATTCAGATCTGGTTTCATACTTCAGGTGTTTCCTAATGAAGAGTTTTCTGGAGTTCGTTAACACTGAACTACAGTGGTACCTCAGGTTACAGACGCTTCAGGTTACAGACTCTGCTAACCCAGAAATAGTACCTTGGGTTAAGAACTTTGCTTCAGGATGAGAACAGAAATCGGGCAGCGGCGGCGCAGCGGCAGCGGGAGGCCCCATTAGCTAAAGTGGTGCTTCAGGTTAAGAACAGTTTCAGGTTAAGAATGGACCTCCAGAACGAATTAAGTTCTTAACCCGAGGTACCACCATATATTTATAATCTGGACATTGGGCAGTTTCTTAAATATATCAAAATAGTTTCAAAATTGATGCACTGGTGTGAATTGCTGATTGAACAGATGACTTTTGTTCATGATCTGTGCCAAGCTGCCTTTGAATGGAAAACTGAAACTAAAAAATACACGCACACAAATCTAATTTGCCATTGTGTCCTCCTTTAGGAGAGGGAGGGGGGTGAGAGAGAGAGAGAGAGAGAGAGAGAGAGAGAGAGAGAGAGAGAGAGAGAGAGAGAGAGAAGGAAACCACTGGCATCCGTTTTCCTCCCACTGGCAGTTGCTTCAAGGCTGAGATGGCGGCAGGACTGCCTCAGTCCCGCTGTGGGCTCTTCCAACACCTGCTCTTCTCCCTCTGGGCCCTGCAGGGTGGTAAGTACCTGGCAATGTGAGGGCAAGGGCACATTTGAACACATTGACCTATTATTTAAAAACCACTTCCAGGACAGGGGTAGTTCACTGACTGTCTCCCTTTGGTTCAGGGTGTCCACAGTCCCTGGTGATCAACTATTATTCATTGATGGAATATAATTTCTCTCCTCTTAGGCCTAGTTACCAGCAACCCTGGAGTGAAAGTGACCCAGCACCCACCAGTGGTCTGCAAACGGCAGGGTGAGACCCTTGAGCTGAGCTGCGGCGTCAACCAAGTAAACTGGTTTTTCTATTGGTACCGCCAGCAACCCAGAGATCCAAACCTACAATACTTTGGGACTTTCAGCACCTATAGTAGCGATTTGGTGGACGACACACAAAGTAGCCTCGATAGTCGGCTGAGTGGCAAACGGAAAGACAATGAAACAACTTTGTACCTAAAAGGCCTCCAGCTTAACGACACAGGGCTGTATCTCTGTGCTTCAAAGGACACGGTAACTGTAGCAGCACCAGGAGCTGTCACAAAACTACCAAACAATAGTACACTTCTTCGTGTGCTGCTGAGAAACACGTCCTCTCTATAAATTAGTGGCACATTTCCCACTGCAACAGGCATAATAATAATAATAATAATAATAATAATAATAATAATAATAATAATTTATTATTTATACCCCGCCCATCTAGCTGGGTTTCCCCAGCCACTAGTGTATATTATTCAAGGCCCACAAGGAGCTCTGTTCAAATAGTCACTGTCTGTGGGTCTGTCAGTCTCTTTCCTTCTCCTCTCTCTCTCTCTCTCTCTCTCTCTCTCTCTGTGTGTGTGTGTGTGTGTGTGTGACAAAAGTACAGCTAACACAAGCAGTCCAAAACCCTTGATTCAGAGATCCACCCCACACATGTCTGAATCACAAGGTGCAATCCTGATACTTCTGCCTCCCCAACAATTCAGCTCCTCACACAGATCCTTGATGATGTTTCTGCTCATTTTCTTCTTGCTGCAAGAGTGAGAGGGGGACCATGTATTGAGATTCCTGCGTTGCAGGGAGTTGGACCAGATGGCTCTCGGAGCCCCTTCCAACTCTACAATTCTATGATT